>OW121728.1:7500-5007500 GCA_933228805.2 Hipparchia semele
TTTACTCTATCTATTTCCACTTGTTTGATTAGCTTGTCGATTCTGGAAAGATATCTCAAAATTCCCTACTCTCAATTATGGTGATTGTATGAATTTACGGCATTTTTGCTGCAACAATGCATTTTAGGTAATAACGAGAGTAGGCAGTCTCTCAAAGTATGCAGGCTTTCCAATGAAAGCAGGTTATATGCGGTATCGAATGTGGTGACACACTTTCTAATCAGAATTCAGTAGACAGGACATCCAAAGGGTGATATGAAAATAAAACAAATGTAACGGTAATAATAATTTATTTATTTATTAGATAAACAACTATATTATCACATCGGTACTGTATTAAATTTTATAAAAAAAATCGACTACAATTATAACTACTTTTGAAATTTTGCTGTAAGTAACTGTACATCTTCGTTACATTTTAAGATTATAACTTTCAGTGAAGCGTGGCAGTTCGTCAGTTCGTAGACTCGCTGCGGCTCCGGCTCGGCTCCGGCCCGGTTCCGGCCCGGCTGCGGCCCGGTTCCGGCCCGGCTGCGGTCCGACTCCGGCCCGGCGAGGCGAGCGCTCGGCTCGAGCCAATCCGAATAATTTATTTACACCTAACATCGCCCTTAAACTTAAAAAAACTATTACAGTTTCTAAATCTACAGCGTATTATATATTTTAGAATTATTATTGAATTAGAAGTGATTACTTTCTATCGATTAACACTTAAGTACGCTAATAGAAGCGGGAGTGAGTTACAATACAGGGAAGCGACGCAAATAATGCAAACATACACAATAAAATGATTAATTATTATGGTACATAAATATACTTTTATAAAAATGTAATTTACACTAGATAACAAAACTTATCTTAGGGAACACGTACACGTACACGGCGAATGCAACGGGACGGCGCTCGCCTCCCGCGCGGCGACGACGCTCGGAAAACAAAAGTTAGTACAGCGGTACCGATCGGAGGCGGGTTAGCAAGCGGCGCGGCGCGGGGCGGCGCGGCGCGGGGCGGCGGCGCTCGGCGTCTACGACTTCTTCCTGCAACACACAAGCGGGCGCCGGTGAGCGGGTGTGCGCGGGTGTGTGGTGCGGGTGTGTGCGGTGCGTGGGCGCGGCGGGCGCGCGACTCACTGGTCGTGGTTGTCCGTGTCCGAGTCGTCGAGGTCGGGCTTGGTGCGGCGGCGCTCGTACAGCAGGATGATGGCGCACAGCACGAACACCTCGGCGCAGATGCCGAGGAAGGGCCACAGCGCGGCGTACATGTCCTTGACGCGCAGCACGGTGACGGCGGGCAGCAGCGCGTGCGGCGCGTCGCAGCGGTAGCGGCCCGCGTGGCGCCGCTCGGCCGCCGCCAGCAGCAGCACGCCGTCGGGCACGCCCGCCTCGCTGTCGGCCAGCGCGGCGGTCGCGTCGAGCGGCGCGAAGGGCCCGTCGCTGGAGTTGGAGTAGGCCCACTGCACGCGCGCGTACGGCTTGCCGATCACCTTGCACGTCAGCTTCAGCTTCTGCCCCTCCACCACGTTGGTGTTGGCGGGCAGCTTGAGGTGCGGGCGGCCGCGCACGGCCCAGCGCCGCTCGCCGGCCGCGCCCGCCAGCGCGCACGAGTAGTTGCCGAAGTCGTCCTCGAGCGCGCGCGCCACGCGGAACTCGGCGCCGCCGCGCTCCAGCGTGAAGCGGTCGCGCAGCTCCCACACCTGCGCCAGCTCCGTCTCGTTCTTGCGCCTGCGGCAGCGGGGGGTAAACATTCTATAACATATTCTGTACGCAGCTCGCGTTACATACTTATTCTATGCGGCGCACCTTTCGCGAGCACCGCGGACCTCGTATCTCGCGTTACGTGTATCCTTGAGGTATTTAGATAACATTCAATGAATTCTATAAAATTCATTCCGACTTCTTCGGTATATTTTACGGCTGACTTTTTAATATAGCTGTAATAAAATCAGTTGATAAAAATCTACAGATAGATAAATACACAGATACGCCAATGACGACAACGCTCGCCGCTCGCAAGATGGCCGTCAGATATTTGCCGATCGTCAATTGCGGCGGCGGGTGCGCGTCGTGGCTCGTGACGTCAAGCAATTAAGCCCGCGGAAGTGCTCGTTAGCGCGACCGCGATCGCGACAAGTGCGTAGACTAATTATAAAATGGATTCGTTAAGTATTTAATATGTTCTCGGTCGCTTCGACTCGGGCGGCCGCCGCACAGACGTCGAGTACTCACCACACGTATTCGAGGTTCTTGTCGTTGGGCAGCGTGCACAGCAGCGTGAAGTTGCTGCGCACGTCGTACAGCACCTCGGGCGGCTCGTCGCCCGCCTCCGCGCCCGCCGCCGGCGCCGCCGACGCCGCCGCGGCCGGCTCCGCACCTGCAACGCGCGCAGTCAGCCCCGGCCGGACACGCGGCCGCGCGACGACACGTACGCCACGACGTGACGGCACTCGTGGCTCGGTGTCGACCGCGGCTCGCGGCCGGGCGGCGCTATGACAATTACCAAGCGATCCAACCGATTACTCAACGATTACGATTTACTGCTGCCTAATTCGATGCCAATGATGGAGCGACTAAAGTACTCGTGACGCGTAGGGAGCTCGCGCACTACGCGGCGTCGGGGTCGCGATACTCGATCCTTCGCGACACGCGAAATCATAGTGTGGGAACGGAGTAGTCGTATATTGCGCACTCCCTTTCACTTACGGGCCTTTTCGACGAGCGTAGTGATGTTGCAACTTTCTTATCGATTATTTTTATGCATAAAATGAAATAATGCATTTAATGCTTAAAAGTAGTGTAAAATGTAATGTAAAAAAATAAAATAAAAAATAAAATAAAATAATTAAAAAAAAGTTATAGTCAAACTTATTCATTTATTGAATTTAATCTATGTAGGTCTGCATCATTTTCCCCATCGTCATCGCTATCCTCGATTACATACTTTTATTATCTAAGTAATATTATTTTTTAAAAACGCGTACATGTCGAATGTAAGTGCAAACGTAAATGACGGTATCCATTACACCCGTGACCCGCCCCGCGTATCCGTCGTATTTATCGATATCTAATTTGAAAAAACACAACCTTAATAACGGGTGACGAACCCGACGTCGGCACGATCCCGCGTGCCACCAACTATATTATATTATACTATTATAATATAGGCGAGGCGGCCGGCGGCGCCAGCCGTCCGCGCCTGCTCGCGGCCGCGGAGTGCACGAGGGTCCTTACAGTAAATTAATATAATAATTAGCTTAAAATATCTAGTAAATGACACAAAAAATAGTTACATATACAGAGATTAAAAAGTACCAAAAAATCAAAAACAATCGAGCACGTCTTGCGTTGTTGTTACACACCGCGGACGCTTTCCATTGCTTGGGAAAAATGTAATTAATGGATTAATATTTTTATAAGAAAAGATAATTGAGGCAGGGCTCGAGACCGGTTTCTATATTCCGGGATTCTTCGATTTATCGGTCGATTCACTGAACGAATCGAAATAATATCGGTCACCGGCGGACTCTTTTAACGTTCTATGATTCAACTGAATATAAACCGGGTAATATCGGTTAATTGAGTGAAATTAGATAAAAAATGATTTCACTCTTTAACTCGAAGCGAACATACCTGACCGAAACGATTTCGACATTAGGGTCAGTGACCACTACCTTTTGAAATTTTATCCGGTTCCGAGCCCTTAATATTAAATTTTAAAAATTAAATCTAGTAAGTCTACATCGCATTCAAAATACCATGCACATAAATATACCGACGGCGATACACACGGGCTCGACCGGCGGCCGCTACCCGCTAGCCCGTGGAAGTACAATAACTACGACAACCCCAGCGGCGCGATGGACGTGCTACCGATCTACCGAGTTTACAGTTACACAAATGTAATACGTCTACAGGTATGTATAATTAAATAACTTTGAGTTTACAAAAATAAGCTCGTAAAACCTACTCGAATACAGATGGTCTCACAATACTGTGTGCACTCATGCACGCGACCTGCGACCGGCGCGCCGCCCGACGCACACGCTCCATCGTGCTGTGAGCACGTGCCCAGTCGTCTGTCATCGATCTCCCTCGTTCCGCTCCCGAGTAGCGGCGAAGGCCCCGTCCGATCGATGAGAGGGCGAGAGGCGACGAACGTCTCGAGCCGCGTGCCGACCGTACGTACCGGGCCGCGGTCGCTCCCGCCGAAGCGGAGCGGAGCGCCCCGCTTCCGCGGAAACACACCCCGACGCGCGCCGGACGTGATACATATTAATACGACAATAGCAAACGCAAAATTTAGTTCGGTTTATGAAAAAAAGTGCGTTCGGTTAATAGCGTCGGCGGTGTCGGCGGGCGGCGCGCGAGCCGCGGCGACGCGACGAGACGCGACGGCGTCGTCGAGTCGCGTCGCGTCGTCGCACGACGAAGTGATACAAAGATCGAATACGTGCTCCCTCGAATGTACGATCGAACGAAAGCGATACGCCGCCTCACGCCTACAAAGCGCCGAGTCTACGGTGCGCGGCGGCGGCTAGCGGCTACGCAAGGCGAGCGAGAGCGGGAGAGCGAACCGGGCTCGGCGGGCAGCACGACGACGCGCACGCGGTGGCGCCGGTCGCTGGCGCACGTGTAGAGGCCGGCGTGGTGCGCGCGCGCGTGCGGGGCGCGCAGGCGCGCGGCGAGGCGCGCGTCGGGCGCGGCGGCCGCCTCGGGCGCGGCGCGCAGGTCGGGCGGCGGCGCGGCGCCGTCGCGCTGCCAGGCGGCGGGCTGCTCGGCGCGCAGGCGGCACTCCACCGTGAGCGGCGCGCCCAGCGCCACCGTGACCACGCTCTCCTCGCCCGCCTCGCCCGTCGCCCCCGCCGCCGTCGCCACCGCCGCCGCCGTCGCCCCCGCCGCCGCCGTCGCCCCCGCCGCCTCCGTCGCCGCCTCCGTCTCTGCGCAGCACGCTCACCACGCTCACGACTCGCCGCTCCGGACACTCTCCGTTATCGGCAATAATTACTCGACGATCATTGTATTCAATCGTCGGCCGTCAACGACACCTTGTCCCGATTTCGTGACCGCTTATCGAACAGATAATTGTCAGTGAACGCATTAAACGTTAGGCGTTCGATGACGCTGACAGATTTCTTCAGTTTACACGAAAACAAATTTTTACATTTTCAATTTTGCGACTGCGATTAAACGAGACTCGCTCCGAGGAACGGGCGTGGCACGGGCGTGGCACGTGCGTGGCACGGGCGTGGCACGTGCGTGGCACGGGCGTGGCACGGGCGGACACCTCCGCGGCGTAGCTGGACAACTTATGCTTAACAGGTTGTAGAGCAGAGGGAAAGAAAATATTTCACAAATTGACAAAATATGACGAGAAAAACTCAAACTCTTACTTTTGATTCCACCTAGCGATAAAATAGACGTAGAAATTCCGAAATTCCGAGCCATCATCATAAACAAGGTAAAATCCCTAAACTGAGCAATAGGTACCATGCAGAAAGACAAATAGCAAAGCCAACAAACAAAGCAGATTGCGATATCTGCGCCGCAGATAGCGCCGATAGCGCGATACGCGCACGGCATAAGGACATCTTAATAATAGTTAAGCTATTAAAATACTTATAATATTATATGAGTAAACTGAGATTTTCCCTCAGTAAATTCCTACTAATATTATAAATGCGAAAGTATGTTTGCTTGTCAATCACGCAAAAGCAAAAATTTTTATAAAAAAATTATTACATACCATTATTTTGCAGTACCATGTCTTAGACTTGCCGAGAGTCAGAAACCCTTTCAGTATACAATATACTCAAAGCAGAAACCCAATGTAAATCTGTGCTGAGAGGTTTGGAGAAAATATTCTTTGAATACCTGAGAGGTTTTTTGAAATTATATCCCTATAAGCGTGACAAAGGTTAGTATGTTAGTTACTGGTTTTTCGAGGTAAAAGGTCACTTTCCTTGCCATCAAAAAACCTGTTCAATACAAAATGTGTGAGAAAATGAATTTTTTTCATAATTTTTTTTTTAAGAATAAATTAATACATTCAGAAATAATGCTGCTAGACTCAAATGACACAACATTCAAAGGGAATCAATGAGCAACACCACACTGACTGCCCCAATAACACCAACAGTTCAAATATTCCAAACAGCATTGCCGTTTAGGCACAGCTCCACTCAAAGAATTGAGATTTTTAAACATGTTAAGATGAGTGAGAAATGTATAGATATTAAATATTAAAAATAATTTTATAGTAAACTAGCTTTTGACCGTGGCGTCGCTCACATTAAGTTTGATTTTTCCAAACCCCTATGTTATCTTCTTAGGGGGTTTATTTTCAATACTAAATCCTTTTTTCGCAAATACCTACGTCATAAAAGTTATCTGTACGCCAACTTTCACCCTGATCCATTCAGTGGTTTGAGCTGTGTGTTGGTAGATAGTCAGTCAGTCAGTCACCTTTTCCTTTTATATATCTAGATAAGATAAGAATTCTGTTTAAAAACAGACTTCTTGCGCCACTACAAAGTATAAATATAATTTTAGTTTATACACGTTTGTTGAAGTCGGGTGGGCTTAGATAGAAACAGTTTCATCGTTTTATTTTTAACTTTTTTCATGTAGTTTGTTTTTGCTCTGATGTAGTCTATGCTTGTTACCTTCAATAACAATTCATAATCACAAATTCCTAAATCCTTATTCAACTATTAAAAAGAATATTTTTTTGATCTAGTACGAATTCAGGATAATTTCAATACTATTTAATTTTAGAGCCATAGTCTTCTTTGCACAACTAAACCTACATTAAAACATCAAACAGTACAATTTAATCATGTTGATGCATAAAAAATCAGTTTGAAATCAGATGTTCAAACCATTTCCTATGCAAAGACCTGCTTGAATTTTTCTTAACTTAACGAGAAGTTAAAATGAAACTAACAATTACAAAGGTGAAAAATCTGTTCAAAAAGAGAACCAATTTGGCCAAACAGCGAACTAACGCTAATTATTGTGTTATTGTATTGCCAAACAAGGAAGATAATTAAGCACAGCTGCGCACTCCCATCCCACGACTGTTCTCTCTTTGAACAGACTACATGAATTGCTCGTAGTAAGTCGCATGGGTGCGCGGCTGACGCACGACAGGGCACTGCGCTCCGCAGAGCAGCGCGCGCCTAGAGCCCGCACCCTACGCTCGACCGTCGACACCTTCTAGGTACCTCTAGTGCGATGCAACGCAGACACTGCCCCGACTGCCGACTACACGAGCATGCAATAACTTCTACCTAAGCATCTTCCAAAACCACAATCGTAGAAATAATGTTAAGTAATGAAAAGTTCACTTACTTTGTGCTTCTGACGGAATTACACTGGCTAAAAATAGAGCCGCAAGAGACAACCAAAAAGTGGATCGGGCCATGGCGACCGTGGACTCAACTCCTAGCTTCATTCACGGTTGGAACTTGTTCGATATGACCACCCAGTCCGTTGTGAATTTAATTACAACTCTAATGTTCTCAAAAACTTCCTATCCTAAGAAGGTCGATGCGCAATATGGCGACTGGCTGGCGTGAGGTGAGGGATGGGTGAGGGGACCAGTGTTGCCAGCACGGTCATGTCAAAAGTTACCTAAAATAATTAAAAAAGTAACCTTTTAGTGTAAAAAATAACCTCTAATTTTTTTCTAATAGAAATGTATTAAAAGTTGTAATAACTTACTATCCGTAAAATTAAAGAATGGTTTTAGAAATGGCGGCTCATTATGCCGGTACTGTCAGCACACACGGGATCTATAGCGAGCGATAATCTGCTAATAATCAATAAATTATAATATACTAGTAAATAATATAAACGTTATATATATTTTTAAATTCAAATAATGTAATCATTTTTGGTTTTATTTAAGAACTAGATGATGCCCGCGACTTCGTCCGCGCGGATAAAGGTTTTTTGATTCCCGCGGGAACTCTTTAATTTTCCGGGATAAAAAGTAGCATATGTTTTAATCCTGGGAATGAGCTATCTCCATTCCAAATTTCAGCCAAATCGGTTCATGCGTTGTGGCGCAAAGGAGTAACAAACATACACACATACACACACATATACACACACACATACACGTACAAACTTTCACCTTTATAATATTAGTGTGTTGTGATTAAAATAATCTTGTAAAATTATGTTGTACACGCTGTTGATTACCAATAAATAAATAAATAAAGACGGTCATTTTATCAGTTTTTGTTGTTGTCCGTACCGGCGAGTGTGAGTATAGATAGCGACAGTGTGCGAGTGAGAGGTGAACAGAAGCGACGCCATTTTCAAAACCATTCTTTAATTTTACGAGTAGTACACAAATATAAACGATAATGTAGTTGTATCTTCCATTTTAAGTTGCATTTTGCTAGCTACTTATTCAAAACACCTGAAATTGGTCGAGACGAAACGAGTATGAAAGAGAACGACGTGAACTAATATTATATTAATTTGTGGACGTGAACATTGCCCATTAGGTACACGAAGTTGCCATTTGCCAAACCACAGAGAGAGTCATTTTTTCCCTATATATTATTATACTCTTTGGAGAGAGTATAAACAAAGTACAACCTACATACCTATAATAGGTATGTAGGTTGTACTTTGGATACTGTAAGTTTTGCGTTGTTTCAATTTGCGTTCCGTTTCACGTTGATTTTATATTTATACAAAATATTAAGAATTAATTCTACAAGATCCGAAAAATCACCTAAAAGTTACCTTTTGAATAGTGTAACCTAGAAGTAACCGGACAGAGTTAAAAATCACCTAAAAGGTTACAAAAGTAACCTTCTGGCAACGCTGGAGGGGACAGTGGTCGCTTAGGGATGGCGATTCGAGATCGATTAATCGAAGAATCGATTTTCGGGCCAAATAAATCGATATGCAACATTGAATCGATTCAGTGAATCGATAGTTCGCCCTGGAGAATTGAAATTCGATTTTTTCTATTCACGAGATGGCTGTGTGCCTAGTTTCCTGACAAACTGATGTTCAGAGACCGCGAACTGATGTTTCCCATGTGGTCATCATTTAAATAATTTAAATTCCCCATCCCACCAAAATCTGTTCAGTAGTTTTGGTTACAATTTGAAGTCAGTTTTTTTTTTGTTAAACTTATTACCTAATGTAACAAATATATGTAGGAAGTAAAATTATGTCTTCTTGGTTACCTGATTTTATGATATGGTTATAAAGATTATCGAATTCCCTGAACTAAAAAAATTCTGATTTACTACTAAGTGATCGTTTAGTATCGTATCTTATTTTTCCTAAAATGGATTTATATTTACATTGTAAATGCAACTTGAAAAAATCGATCTTTTAGACCTCGATTTTTTTATGAATCATTAAGTTACGATTTGAATCGATTTAAAAAACGATCTTTTTTGGAAAGAATCGCCATCCCGATGTTCGCTGTTATTGTGAAGTTAGCCGCAAGTGATTAGGAACAGTATTGCCATGGATAAAATTAGTATTGTATTTGGTAGGTTACAAGCTGTTCGGTTCAAAACTTTAGATTTTTTTAAATTAGGCTAAGTATGGTGAAGTTAGGGTTGGGGACTCGACGGTACCTAAAAAGTAATTATTATTATTAAATAAAATAATTTATTTTATTACCTACCTAAAGAATTGAGTATAATCAAAGTACCTACCTATATTCATCGATGCCTCTATTAAATAGGACCCAATAGGACCTTTGATATTGTATAAAGGTATAAACACAGGACAGGTTTGGTTAGTGACCAAACTGACAAAATAAAACTATTATTGTTATAACATAAGTTTATTGGAAATATGGAAACAAAGTCATAAATAGGTGGCGGTAGGTACCTACCTGGCGACTGCGACTGCGAGATGTGTACACTGTACTGCATAGTTGCGAGGGTGGACATTGCTGAGTCCGACCCACCGACCTGGGTTACAAGCTCCTAAAATGGTTCCGACTTCAGATCTTAAAATGTTGAGAAAAGTTCACTAACACCTTTATTACATAGAATACAATATCTTAAAGGCCTACTAACATTTTGTGAGTTAAATACACCTAGAATTCTATGTATAGTTTTCTAAATACCTAATTAAATCCTTGCAAGAAAATTCTATTCTTGCAAGGATTTATCCTATTATAATAATATTATAATTAATAAATAAAATTAATAATACTTTTTATTGGAATACAATGCCTATCACATAATTTTATGCTTCATTATCCTATTCTTATGAACATAGTGCATAGTCAACAATAACTATTAAATTCAAACCAATAAATAATAATAACAGATTCTTTGGGTTTTCTACACAGTTATTAGTTATGCCCACACGCGCAGCGTGCAGTCCCACGAGGCGCTGGCCAGCGCCGTGCCGTCGGGCGCCAGCGTGATGCGCGCCACGCGGTGCTCGTGGCCGCTCAGCACGCCCACGCGCACGGCGCGCAGCGCGTCCCACGCGCACGCCGTGTAGTCGCTGTAGGCCGCGAACAGCAGCCGCCCGCTCAGCGACCACTCCACCGAGTTGACGCCGAAGATGACGCTGTCCTTGCCGTAGCGCGCCACCTCGCGGTCGGCGCGCAGGTCGAACAGGCGGCACGCGGAGTCGTCGCAGCCCGACGCCAGCGCGTCGCCGGCCGGGTGGAAGCGCACGGCCGTCACGTCGCTGGCGTGCGCGTCGAACGCCTGCACGGCGTGCCCGGAGCGCATGTCCCACAGCAGCACGCTGCGGTCGCAGCCCGCCGACGCGAACGTGTCGCCCAGGTCGGTGGGCGCCAGGTCGAGCGCCAGCACGTCGGCGGCGTGCGCCTGGAAGCTCTGCAGCAGCTGGCCCGACTCCACGTCCCACAGCGCGCACGTGCCGTCGCCGCTGCCCGTCACCACCTGCCGGTCCGTGTTGGGGAACAGGCAGGCCGACACGTACGACGTGTGCGTGGCCACGGTGCGCTTGCGCGCGGCCGGCTCGTCGCCCTCGCCCAGCGGGAACACCGTGGCCTTGTTGTCCAGCCCGCCCGCCGCCACCAGCGCGCCCGACGGCGCGTACGCGCACGCCAGCACCCACGTGCTGGGCATGGCGATGGTCTGCTCGCGCGTCGCCGTGAACGCGTCCCAGATCATCACCTTGCCGTCCTGCAACCCAACCGCTCAACTGAGTACCCCAAGATAGCCTGCAGTAGGCGGTCACTTTCGAAAACTTAGAAACTTTCAATAAAAAATAAAGGAGGTGGGTTGATAAGGCAACAAAATCCGCCCCTCATACACTCGAAAAAAAAAGTTCCAGATTTCGATAAATTGTAAATGTATTTATATACTTGAAGATATAAACTTTATTTTAATATAAAGTTTAGGTGATAAAAAAAATAGTAAGTTACAGAAAATATTACCCAAAAAGAGAGTGTTTCTTTTACTTTTCTTACATTTTCATACATTTTAGTCGTTTTTTAAGCTTTGATTTAATATTTTAGAATGAGGCGCTCCATGAACCATGGTAAACGTAACTGATAATGATGCTCCTTTTTATAAGCTTTTATATGAGTATTAATTTATTTTGGTTCATGGAGCGCCTCATTCTAAAATATTAAATCAAAGCTTAAAAAACGACTGAAATGTATTAAATTGTAAGAAAAGTAAAAGAAACACTCTCTTTTTGGGTAATATTTTCTGTAACTTACTATTTTTTTTATCACCTAAACTTTATATTAGAATAAAGTTTATATCTTCAAGTATATAAATACATTTACAATTTGTCGGAATCTGGAACTTTTTTTTTCGAGTGTATGAGGGGCGGATTTTGGGCCTTATCAACCCACCTCCTTTAATCATTTTTAGAAATTATGGATAATTTCGAATTAAGGTTTCGAAAACTGTGATATTGTTTTGGTTGAGGTTTTTGAGTTTACTAGCAAATACTTACCTATTTTTTGGTTCAGAAAAAATGTCTTTTATTATTTAAGATTAAAAGGAAAAATAGTATATTTTCAATTTACATAACAATCAGTATCTAATTCTCGAACAGCCAAAGAAATCGGTTCAGCTGTTCCAAATACGTATCAGCACACAGTCGTACAGACAAAAAATTCAAAACCATTTGTTAGGGTAATATATTAGTTGTCATCTTAATAAAATAATTTATCAATCATAGTGGCAATTAAATCAAAATCACAAAGTTTTCAATTTTATTTGTATAGAAACACTAGATATACTTCGATGTTTGTGAGGTATTAAACAGCTCTACACATACCTGTGAAGAGGACACGAGGTGACGTTTGTCAGGAGACCAGTCACAACAGAGAACCTTGGACTGGTGGCCCTTGAGCACCCGCCGCAGTTTCAGCGTGGGGAAATTGATTTGCTCCAGTCTCTCCGCAACACTGGACACTGCGGACAAACGACACGATTTTAGGCTAGGCTTTAGAACTTTAGTCTTCTCTATCTTCCTTTACAGATCTGAGGCATGGACGATTAGGGCAGCGGATAGAAAGAGAACTGGTGCTTTTGAAATGTGGTGTTGGAGGAGGATGCTTCCAGTAGCATGGGTCGCGAGCAAGTAGCAAACTGGAAAAACTTATAGTTGTAGGCGAGGTGGAGGGGAAAGACCATGTGGCAGATCATCTAGCTGCTGGTCGGCACCAGGTCAAATCACTCACTGGCCTTCCACGTACAATCTCAATTAGAAAAGCTGAGTATTGTTGTGTTAGTGCGACAAGCTCTCAGTAATTTATCACAAAATGAGGAACTGTGCTGTGAAAGGTTGTCAAAATTAATCACAATAACCATCAAACATGTAATTATCAGTACCAGTACAGAAAATAACTACATGGCCCTCACAAATTTTGAGCAGAATATTGTTAGAAACTTCTGTTCTAAGTGTTATAGCCTTCAATCCCAATTGTAGTTCAATAGTTAGTTTTTTTAACATTTTAAGATAAAGCTGATTATACATTGTGTTTTCTATCCTTTCCTTAAAAGAGGTGCTATTTGGCTTAAGAATAGAATAGATTACTTAAGTATAATAATTTTTTATTGAAATAAACTTTTAACAAAGTACTTTTGAATTATTAAATATGTAGTGTTTATATGGATAAGCTCTACCTGTATTTATGCTTAAAAGTTATGATGCCATTTTGATGGCTTAGGAAGGATTTAAGTATCTTAAGTAAATGAGTGTGTGGATGAAGTCTGTCGAGTCCGCGAGACTCGAGCAGGGTCAGCGCGGACCGCGGCGGACAGTCTCGGGCACTCACGCGTCACGTCGTTGAGCTTCTGGCGCTCCTCCTCCAGCTTCTGCTTGAGCGCCTCGGCCTCGCGCAGCAGCGCCTCGAGCGCGTCCTCGGGGCTCGCTGCCAGCGCCGTATCCGCCGCCATGGCGCCGCCCTTCGCTGTTACCACATCATTCATAAAGACCACTCCCACACGAGCAAACTGTTTTATTACAACTATTGAATAACCCCATTTTCAATTTTAACCCAACGATGCTACATTAATGCAATATTAGCATGTTTAACAATCAATGGAACAAGGAATTGGATTGATACCGATTGGAACTTGGAAGTTTTGGAACGGAATACGGATTCCGTATTACGGAATTCGGAAAACACCACAGAATAGAATACCTACATTGATTATAGACTAGTTGTTCGTCTATGATTTTAGACCTAAGACCACAGACGACGTTATAGACCACGAACTCTTACGTTCTACTCTATGACCACGAACACCACAGAGAAGATACCTACATTGAGTACCTACACTGCGAACACGCTGCGAGTTCACGGGAAATGCGGAAAATGGTAAAAAAGATACATTACCGGCTGAATTGATAGCCTCCTCCTTTTTGAAAGTCGGTCAATCAGAGGGCTTATTCTGTAACTCAGTACCTAACCTATCAAAAAATAAAAGCCACTGACATTTATTTTGTATCCATTGAAGGTTTACTATGAAAATATAGTAAATGACATTTCTCTTCAAACCTTCAATAGATAAAAAATGCCTATCGTCAGTGATAGGCACTACGTTACAGAATTAGCCCCATAGGTCTTATAGAATAGGTACCTACCTACCTACGATACGTCATACGGACTTGACATAGAGTAAAATAACTATCTACATCTATTTATCTAATCTGTGAGTGCACTTCGAGCACAGATACTCCTAAACTTCAAATTTCAACTTAACGGCGAATTTGTAGTGATTATTATAACTCATTAACTGGTGATTAATTTAATATTTAATATGTATAAAATTCGTATAAATTTTGTTTGTAGGGAATTTCGTTGTTTAGTTTTACTTTTTGTATGATTAGTGATAACAAACGAAAATTGAAATGATTTCGTGTGATTACAAATCTTTCTTTGTTTAGTTCAATTTATGTTTCTAAGGTTGATCAAAAGACCAAAAGTTCTTCAACATTTTCTTTTTCAACTCGGTGAAGTAACTGGCGCTCGTGCAATCGAAACCTCGATCATTGGAACATTGTAGAGAAGGGTTGGAGAAGGATTGTAAATAGGACACATTTGAACTTCGGGGTTCGTGATCATTATGAGTGCTCCTCTCCATGTAGAAATCGTACAAAAAAGATCAAGTCGTGCAAGTAAGGATTTTGTAAAAGAAAAAGTGCATTGTTATTTGTCAAAATTTGCTTCCATAACTCCGGGAGCGACGATATCCCGGGAACTCGGAGACGCCCCGGAGCTCGCGGAGCACGTGCAGTGCATCAGCTTCTGCGACGCGGAGCACGACGGCGAGCTGGCGGCCGGCGACTGCGAGCTGGTGTACCACGTGTTCCGGCTGGACGGCTTCGGCGCCGAGAGCGACGTGCTGGGCGACGCGGGCGAGGAGCTGGCGGCGGCCACGGTGTGGGCGCTGCCGCACGAGGAGTTCCACGGGCTGTGGGAGAGCCTCGTGTTCGACTCGCGCCTCAAGGCCGACACGCTGCGCCTGGCCGAGACCGCGTTCGAGTTCGCGGCGCGCGGCGTGGACTCCAACGTGGTGGGCGTGAACCGCGTGATGCTGTTCCACGGGCCCACCGGCACCGGCAAGACGAGCCTGTGCCGCGCGCTGGCGCACAAGCTGGCCGTGCGGCTGGGCGACCGCTTCCCGCGCGCGCGCCTGCTCGACGTCAACGCGCACAGCCTCTTCTCCAAGTGGTTCTCGGAGAGCGGCAAGCTGGTGGCGCGGCTGTTCGCGCGCGTGGCCGCCGTGGCCGAGGACCCGCGCCTGTTGGTGCTGGTGCTGGTGGACGAGGTGGAGTCGCTGGCGGCGGCGCGGCGCGCGGCGCTGGGCGGCCTGGAGCCGTCGGACGCCGTGCGCGCCGTCAACGCCGTGCTCACGCAGCTGGACGCGCTGCGGCGGCTGCCCAACGTGCTGGTGCTGACCACGTCCAACGTGACGGGCGCCATCGACGTGGCGTTCGTGGACCGCGCCGACCTCAAGCGGCTGGTGGGCGCGCCGTCCCCGCGCGCCGCCTACACTATCCTGCGCGGCTGCTGCGTGGAGCTGGCGGCGCGCGGCGTGCTGGCGGAGGGCGCGGCGCCGCTGGCGCTGCGCGAGCTGGAGGGCGCGCGCTTCCGCGAGACGGCCGCCACGCGCGAGTCGCTGCGGCTGTGGGGCGTGGCGTGCGAGGCGGCGACGGCGCGGCTGTCGGGGCGCGCGCTGCGGCGGCTGCCGTTCCTGGCGTGCGCGCTGCACGCGGCGCGCGCTCGGCCCGACGCCGCGCAGTTCGCGGACGCGCTGCACGCCGCGCTGCGCCGCCACTTGGCCGACGCGCACGACTTGCACGACGCCGCCGCCGCGCCCACCGACGGCAAATATTGTAATGGTGCAGCGGAGGATTGTTAACAGTTCCATTAGTTATATTACATACTAGCGGACGCCCGCGACTTCAATTCACAATCGCCTCCCTTGTTTAAATGGGCAGAACCCGTGCAGCGTCAGGAATGAGGAGTTGGATTCTAAATTCAAATTCAAAATTTATTTACCTTGTAGCACCAGTTCGGAATGCAGATTCTGCTGAGAAGAACTCTGGTTCTTCTCAGCAGAATCAGCATTCCGAACCGGTCTAGAATTTAATGATTTTTATTTATTTATTTAATAGACAATCAACAGGTTACAATAACTCTTATAAAATTAAACAAAAAAAAATTAAAAACATATTGTTATATTGTAGATCCAGTTAGAGATTGCCACAACTGATTGAGTCTTACCTTGGTTCCTACGATAACTATTCATAATTGACAGTTCCTAAATCCCCACAGATTAGGTGGGCAGCATCAGGATTGAGGAGTTGGAACCCGAAGTTTTTATGGGACCATCTTGCAAAGTTTTTTGTATTGATTAAAAAAGGATTCACGCAAAACCATTTAGAAATCACAGAGATATATACATAGGTAGAAAAACACAACTCCTTTTTGGACAGTTGATTAAAAAAGTAGCCTAAGTTACTCCCGACAACATCTACCTGTGAAAGCCTCACTAAAATGGTTCCCGAGATTAGCGCCAACAAACAGACAAAAATTTAAATAAATGCTTTTTTGTTGTAAGAACCGTATTTATTTTCATATTATGCATTTAGTAAAAAGGTATTAGATATATTACCAACAGACACTTCAATTTTATTTATTTGTATAGAAAACTCAGTTATGTTGTTGAAATTATCCAACCACTTTGGAGTGCAAAGATTAATAAAAATATTAAATTTAAGAAATCAATAACCCTGACTGTTAAAATTTAATTTTAAATCACACTATACAATATACAAAGACGAAAGTTTGTACATTTGTGTGTGGGTACCAATGTTTCCTCTTTCACACCATAATGAATTAACTGATTTTGCTGAAATTTGGACATAGCTCATACCCAGGATTAACAAGTAGGCTACATTGTATACCGGAAAATTAAAGAGTACCGGGAATTAAAAACCTATAAGTATATGAAAGAAGTCGCGGGCATCATCTAGTATTATATAATAAGAGAGAAAAGTTCTACTTGAACAGTTGAGATCCATTATTGGAACGATTTGATCTAGATTTTTAATAGACTGATAAACCATTACCCTCTGAGTGCCACAGTTGAAAAAATATACTTTCCTATGTAATTACTAGAGATCAAATTGTATCAATAAAACCCAGAATGTACCACTTCCTAGACAGTAAGCTAGCTTAAGCCTGGAGCTCAGTTGCAATTATCATGAAATTGTGATTCGTTAACTGCCTATTTTAACTTTGAACCCTAGTTAAAACAGTTGCTATTCCAGTAAATAATTAAATGTTATATCTGTCAACATCAACTTAAAATAATTATTTTAAGAATACACCTGATTATCTGTTTAATGAGTTAAAGTACCTAATTATTATTCATTAATTTTAAGTACTGATTTTATAATTTAATTAAACATGCTATACCTCATTGTTTATTGTTAATTTATTACATTAACCTTTTATTTAAAGAAAGCAATGACAGCCGTGCAACATACTTCAGCCTCCTTTTAAAGGGAGTAATGACAGCCGTGCAACATTAGGTATGTTGCACGGCTGTCATTACTCCCTTCAGCTTCCTTTAAAGGGAGAAATGATAGGCGTGCAACATAATTTAGCCTGATTTTACCGCCTTCGAGTGATTAGAATTGCAGTCTTCGACTGATCGCAGGTTCGGTCCCTTGCACGTACTTCTTACTTTTCGGAGGTAGGTATGTATGTTCAATTAAGAAATAGCTAAATATCACACGTGCTTCAATTCAACAGTCAAGGAAGATATAGCGAGGAAATGTGCACGCCCGAGAGTTCTTTATCGGTTCTCAAAGGTACCTATGTCATATGTGAAGTCAATTTGCACTGGGCCGGCACAGCGGGGTGCGGGGTGGACTATGGCCTAGTTAGTTGATGACTGTGAACATAGAATAAAAATTCTTTTCAAAAAACCGACGTCTTACGCCACTACAAAGTATATAGGTACCTAAATAATTTAGTTTGCACACGTTTGTTGAAGTCGGATAGGCTTAAAAAGAAACGATGAAACCGATACGCAATGCTCGCCCGACAGTTTCTAGATCTCCACAATTTGGGTGGAAAGTACCCCTGCAGCATCAGGCTTCCTCTGTCGATTAAAAAAAAGGCGAATTGGTCCAGAAATCCCGGAGTAATCAGTGGACATACATAGAAAAAAAAACTCACTCACTTTCAAGGGAAGCTGGAAGAAATTTCTTTTTTTAGAGATAAGCTTCACCTATGTCTACTTCTAATATATGTTGTCTTGTTATTCTTTATGTACATAAAAAATAAAAATCCGGCCCAATTTGATAACCTCTTCCTTTTTGGAAGTCGGTTAAAAATGAAAAACGATTAAAGAAACCTAACAATTTCCAACTTTAACAGTCGGACCCATTGAAAATCTAGATCGGTTCGGTGCATTTTCTTCTAATATCACTGGTTCCGATTGTTTTTTTCCCCCCCTTTCAGTTTTTACTAAAAATTCAATCGAATAACTGTAACACTGTTAACATGTTTTATGTGCGCAATAAAGATTATTATTATTATTATTTATTATTAATTTTTACGCAGTCGGGTTTTTGATTTTTTTAATTTAATATTTTTATTTTTTTCTTTCAGTAAAAACAAACTGAATATAATATAAAACTAAATTCTAAATTATAATAATATCTAATAACTATTCCTAAAATTAAAACTAATATAAACCTAAAACCTCATCGATATCACCGCAGCGCGGCATAGTACCCAAGATGCCGCCAGCCCTCTTTTTTTTTCTTTTGATTTGCCTACCGTCGTACGACTCGACGTTCGTTTCGCTCGGGACGGTGGGACGGGACGGTGGAGGCGGAAATAACACGCGGAGCACGTTGCATGCATTCGTTTATTGGTCATGCGGTCGGTCAGCGGCCGGTCAGCGGCCGATGATCCACAGCATGTTGAGGCCGGCGCGGCCGAGGTGCGTGCGCGCCAGCGCGGGCGGGTCGCCGCGCGCCGCCGCCGCCAGGAACAGCAGCAGCGTGTGCAGCAGGTTGTTGCGGCCGCGCGGCACGCCCAGCAGCGCGCCGCGCCACACCAGCCCGAAGTGCGGCGGGCGCGCGCCCAGCCGCGCGATGGCCAGCCGCCGCCCCGCCGGCGCGCCCTCCGCCAGGTAGCGCTCGCTGAAGGGGCGCGCGCCCTCGCCGCCCGGCAGCTGCCCGTCCAGGTACGTGGCCACCAGCGTCAGCAGCAGCTCCGCGTCGGGCGGCTCGCCGGCGTCCCAGCGGTAGGCGCTGAGGCAGCCGCCCTGCGCCAGCTCGCCCAGGCGCCGCAGCGCGTGGCGCTGGTCCGGGAACGGCTCGAGGAAGGGCGCCAGCGCCGCCAGCGCGGGCACGTGCGCGGCCAGCGCGCGCAGCCGCGCGGGCGGCACGCGGCCGCCGCGCAGCGCGCCCGCCTCGCACAGCGCTAGGCGCGCCAGCGCGTCGTCGGCGGCGCGCAGCTCGCGCATCAGCCGCTCCAGGATGGTGATGTGGATCCACAGGCGCAGGTTGAGGTTCCACTGCGTGAGGCGCGCGGGGTCCAGCTCGAGGCGCCACCAGGCGGCCGGCGCGCCGGGCGGGGAGCTGTCTTCGCCGGCCAGCTTGCCGCCGCCGGCGTCGACGACCGCCAGCTGGTAGAGCGGCGCGGGCCCGCCGCTCGCCGCGCAGCGCCTGCAACCAACGCGACCGCTGCACTATCGCTCGCATGCCGCATCCGCTGTGTCGCCGGCGGGTAAAGGACGAGCTCTCACTCGAGGTACTCGGCGAGCGAGTCGGCGTCGGCGGCGAGCGCGGCGGTGGCCTGCGCGGTGGGCGTCAGCGCGGTGGGCGTCAGCGCGGTGGGCGTCAGCGCGGACGCGGAGGCGTGGCGCGGCGGCGAGCGGGGCGGCGTGTGCGCGGCGGGCGGCGGCGGCGTGCGCGCGGCGACGCGGCGCGGCCACAGCGTCAGCTCGTCGGACTCGCCGCTGCACTCGCCGCTGTCGCTGAGCCGATCGCTGTTGTGCTCCGTCAAGATGAACGACGAATCTGACGGTTCACACATTCAAATACTGTGTAATACAATAAACATTTTATTTTTTCGGTTTGAATCTTTTAAACTGTTGCAAAGAGAATGAATGCAAATTGATGATGGCAGTTGAGATGCAGCTAGTTTGTCAATTTTTCTTATATTAATTTTTTTTGATGAACCTATGTTAACTGCGTAATACTTATTTTTAAATAATTGGTTTGTCAATAGGTACTGCAGCAGGTTGGCGGCCAGCTCCGCGTAGTGCAGCAGCGACGTGTAGCCCGGGCACTTGCACGACCTGCACTCACCCAGGTCCGCGCCGGAGAGCCCCAGCAGCGCCTGCTGGGCGGGCGACAGCGGCAGGCGCGGCGCGCGGCTCGGCGCCAGGCGCACGGCGTACTGCAGCAGGTTGGCGGCCAGCACGGCCGCGCAGCCCAGCTCCGCGTAGTGCAGCAGCGACGTGTAGCCCGGGCACTTGCACGACCTGCACTCACCCAGGTCCGCGCCGGAGAGCCCCAGCAGCGCCTGCTGGGCGGGCGACAGCGGCAGGCGCGGCGCGCGGCTCGGCGCCAGGCGCACGGCGTACTGCAGCAGGTTGGCGGCCAGCACGGCCGCGCAGCCCAGCTCCGCGTAGTGCAGCAGCGACGTGTAGCCCGGGCACTTGCACGACCTGCACTCACCCAGGTCCGCGCCGGAGAGCCCCAGCAGCGCCTGCTGGGCGGGCGACAGCGGCAGGCGCGGCGCGCGGCTCGGCGCCAGGCGCACGGCGTACTGCAGCAGGTTGGCGGCCAGCACGGCCGCGCAGCCCAGCTCCGCGTAGTGCAGCAGCGACGTGTAGCCCGGGCACTTGCACGACCTGCACTCACCCAGGTCCGCGCCGGAGAGCCCCAGCAGCGCCTGCTGGGCGGGCGACAGCGGCAGGCGCGGCGCGCGGCTCGGCGCCAGGCGCACGGCGTACTGCAGCAGGTTGGCGGCCAGCACGGCCGCGCAGCCCAGCTCCGCGTAGTGCAGCAGCGACGTGTAGCCCGGGCACTTGCACGACCTGCACTCACCCAGGTCCGCGCCGGAGAGCCCCAGCAGCGCCTGCTGGGCGGGCGACAGCGGCAGGCGCGGCGCGCGGCTCGGCGCCAGGCGCACGGCGTACTGCAGCAGGTTGGCGGCCAGCACGGCCGCGCAGCCCAGCTCCGCGTAGTGCAGCAGCGACGTGTAGCCCGGGCACTTGCACGACCTGCACTCACCCAGGTCCGCGCCGGAGAGCCCCAGCAGCGCCTGCTGGGCGGGCGACAGCGGCAGGCGCGGCGCGCGGCTCGGCGCCAGGCGCACGGCGTACTGCAGCAGGTTGGCGGCCAGCACGGCCGCGCAGCCCAGCTCCGCGTAGTGCAGCAGCGACGTGTAGCCCGGGCACTTGCACGACCTGCACTCACCCAGGTCCGCGCCGGAGAGCCCCAGCAGCGCCTGCTGGGCGGGCGACAGCGGCAGGCGCGGCGCGCGGCTCGGCGCCAGGCGCACGGCGTACTGCAGCAGGTTGGCGGCCAGCACGGCCGCGCAGCCCAGCTCCGCGTAGTGCAGCAGCGACGTGTAGCCCGGGCACTTGCACGACCTGCACTCACCCAGGTCCGCGCCGGAGAGCCCCAGCAGCGCCTGCTGGGCGGGCGACAGCGGCAGGCGCGGCGCGCGGCTCGGCGCCAGGCGCACGGCGTACTGCAGCAGGTTGGCGGCCAGCACGGCCGCGCAGCCCAGCTCCGCGTAGTGCAGCAGCGACGTGTAGCCCGGGCACTTGCACGACCTGCACACACTCAAGTTGGGTGACCTTTTCTGTCAATTTCATCTTCACAATACCTAAGGGTCCAAATGACATCGGGTATTATGATGTTACTTACTTGATATCAATTTTGAAAACTCTGAACGGTGAACCTCTATTTCCTAGCGCTATGTAAACCCCTTAGACACAGATAAGCTTAAGAAAACTATCACACTCCTTCCAGCTACATCCACTTCCACCTTAGACTGCATTATGACTGCTTAAATGCAGAGGTGTATCTGACCAACAACAAAGATACTTTGGCTCTCCAGCAACACTTCCTGAAGTTCTCGCGGACCCGGGCGGCCTGCTCGGGTTCTGGAGTGAGCTCGGCTGAAGTACCCGCAGAATCAGACAAAACGGGTGGCTATCGCCATCTTGCTTAAATTATTCCCAAGAAAATAAAGATGAATCAAGGACTATCTTGTAGAAGAATAATAAAACATTAATAAATAGTATAGTTAAAATAATTACATACAAATCATAAACAAATATGAGCAAGAATACTGCGTTGACGATGATCCATTTCAGCGATGTTGAACGTTTCTTGTTCGTGTAGTTCAACTCGATCGTGCGCTGCACCAGCCGGGAGTTGGGGCTGAGCGACCTGGGGATTGCGAGATTAATTACTATATTACTAGCTTGCTGGGCTTTTCTACGATACAAAAAAATAATAGGATATAACGAAAAACTGGGAAAAAACCCAAGAAACCGGCAAAAAGTGGATGGTGCTACAAAACAAAAACATAACCTAAAACTGCTTTCACTATGGTTAATTATTATAATGCATAAAAATGTCGTACTTACATTTTACTATTGAAATTAATGAAATTGGCATTGATTTTTAACTTAGTATATTATATCGGCATTAATTAAAATTAAAATATTTACTATACAAAAAAGTTTTGTAGTAGCAGGTATTGAAAAATATAAATAACCACAGAACAAGAACACTAATACTCGCTCCTAACCCAAGAGAATATAATCACTCCGTTTCTCCTAACGGAGTAAATAACCCACACGGCCCACAGATTACTAATTACTATAGATCAAAGAGTATATACCTAAATCAAAATCCTACCTACCTACTCGCACTACTGCTCATAGACCAGGAACAACTAGCTACTGCTGTGGTAGGTAATCACTCCGTTTATACGAGTCATTACATTCTCTTGGGTTTATACTAGTGGTTCGCCCCGAACTGAGAACTCGCGGTATTCCATAATTCTGTTTTACCGATGGCAAATAAAGCGCCATCTATTAGCATTTTTGTGAAGCTATAGAATCTATTAGCATTAAAAATTAAATAATTTCGTTCCTTTATAGTATTTATCTAATTTTAGTATTTATTGTTCAAGTACAGGATATAACTGAATTTACAAACATTTTTCAAGTTCTAATATGTTGTCATTCTTGACATATGGCTCAAATTAAATCTCCACTTAAAAGTTAAATAATTTCGTTTCTTTATAATATTTATCTAATTTTAGTAAGTATTTGTTGTTCAAGTACAGGATATAACTGAATTTACCACTAAGTTTCAAGTTCTAATATCTTGTCATTCTTGACATAATGGCTCAATTAAAATCTCCACTTTGAAAGCCCCCCATTTCGTCAATTTTAAGGGAAAAATTAAAAAAATATATTTTTGTACTCTGTTCAAAGTCGTCTTTAAAAAGATATATCGCAAGTCTTTGTAACGTATCAAACAAAATTTTACTTCAAACACGCTTCTATGAGAGCTCCCCTGAAATAAAGCTTTTTATATTTTTTTATACAATGTTCGGCTGAAGGCCATCAGTTTACATATTATATTTAAATTTGAAGTAATTACGTTCAGTAATTCAGAAGTTATAGGGCTCTGACAGACATACTTCTCTGTCCAGTACAGACAAGCGCAAATTCATCCTAGTTGACTCAGAGAACTCGCTTCGCTCGTTCAACTACTACGTACCTACTACCTACTCTTTATATTCTATAGATACATACACAGATAACTATAAAAACTACCAAGAAAGGCGAAAATGTGTCCGGACTTGGTGTCCGGAGGTGGTCCGGAATGAAGCTCGAAAGATTACAATTTTTACTTGACGTGGATCCCATAAACGTAGGAGTGTGGAATTACGTAACGTCTTATTCTTATTTCCGGCCGGCATCCGAACCGGCAAGAATGCTGTATGGACCACAGGTATAGACCAGTAAGACGTAGATGTAATAACCACTATGCTGTTCTAGTGTTTCCCCTTTATTTGTGTCTCAGTCATGTCCTACAATGAGTATTTTTATATTAGTATTCAATTCGATGCCTTAACATGGGTAGCCTAAGTATGTTATGCTCTCTTTAAACATTTCTGTGGTGGTGTCGTGTGGTGCGGGTTATTACGTTCCCTCAAAATGGTTGAGCGAGGCAACGGCTGGATCATGCGTCATGCTCGTGAACGGGTGCCACCTACGGGCATGGGTTTACTTTTGTCTGCCTGTCTTAACATGTATTGGATTAAATTGCATTTTTGAAACTTCATTATGGAAACACTGTATACATAGCATAGTTTTGTTACCTACCTATTGTAAAAAAATTTTTTTGAAAAGAGCAACCGCTAAGTTTTTATTGCTGGCTTTTCTCGGCAGGAAGGGCATTCCGAACCAGTAATAGATTCATCGACGATTCAAAAGCAATTGTAAAAGTTTATTTGAATAAAAATATTTCTATTCTATTTTTTTTTAACATTTAACTTTTATTCACAAAATCTATTGACGTAAATACTAAGTATGCTAAAGACACTATGGAAGCCGCTGCAGGCTGTCAGCCAGGCCATGTCAGCCAGTCCAGCCCCCTGGGGGCTGATTCTGTAAGTCAGTGCCTATCAAAAAATGAAAGCCAATGATATATGGATGAAACCATTGAAGGTTTACTATGAAATAGTACCTAAATGACATTTCTCTTCAAACCTTCAATGGATAAAAAATGCCTATCTTCGTCGATTGGAACTTTACTGCCCCCAGCTCGGGTGGCTGCAGCTAGTGGACTGCCGAGAGAATATTATCCCTTCGTTTGTAAAACGCTAGTGGAATATAATGTTAATGTGAATCACTGCGGCGCATGTCCTGGTTCCAAGTCCAGGTTTAAAATTAAGTTCTAAATTCAAATATCGTCGAAACATTATTGTTATACCAGTAGAGAATTATAATCTACTAGGTGTATTGGAAAAATAAATAGCCAGACCACTCGACCAGCCAGCCAGCGATAAAATCACCGTGGAGACGGTAGGCTCCACATATAATATAGGCATTTAAATCGCATCGTTGGTAAAAAGGAAATGAACAGAAAAATAATTTTAAAGACAGGCATTTAATCTCGGAAAACAAAAATGCATAAACTGTGATAAACAAATCTACAAATAAACATTATAATATTATTCAGCTTGCCGACGCCGTTATTGTGGCTGCGACAGCTTGCCACAAACGACGTCGAGGAGTTTAACTTCAGAAAAATACAGCAATTAAATACACAATTAATGTTGATATGCATGTACCTATTATTATTATGTAAAGGTACGGGGAAAATTTAAATTAAGAGTACCCGCTAAAGCTAAGAAACAAAAATGCCCATTATAACCATAATAAATAAACAAAATAACATTATTAACCACTAAGTTAAATTTAAAACTGTCGTCATAAACACGAGGGTTTATGGTTTAGCACCAAGACTGCACTCTTTCTTTTTCTCAAGCTTAAACTATTTTTTTTTTGTGTATACCTCACAGACACATAAGAGTAGGGGTACTAGTATATACTCTATCCTTTGCCTACCTCTTTGCTCTTTTGGGAATAAAAACCCCGGAACGAAATTAGTTAATGTTTCATGTGTGTGTCAGGGTTGATTTCATCAACGGCAATGTAGAATAAGTCTTATCCGAGCTTAAATTGGCTGATTTTCAATACAAAAATTGACAGAACGCCCGATTTATTCCTCGGTTAAACGTTACTCGACGTTGGTGAAATCGGTAAGTACTAAAAAGTATAAAGTTGTAAAAAAAATTAAACATCGGCATATCGGCAATGTTTAATTTCGTTAGAGGTAGGTAAATAATAAATGATCGGTATCGCATGTATCCCTAATTCAAACCTACAATGAAAACGTGAGCTAGAAAAAAATGAACAAAAGCTGGCCTTCAATACTTGATGTCTCGCATTCCACATGCTCTCCCGCACCCGACAAGCGCTTCGATGCGCGTCCAAGCGGCGCCACGTTTATAGCTTAGTCTTATACTTAGTAAGATAAAATGCTTTTAAGTATAATAGTGCTTTAGCAAATGATTTTTTATCACGAATAAAAGCCGCATTTAAGTAACGCTATCCGTGTTTTACAAATATAAATTTTGCTACAATGCAGGTTCAGGTCCCACGTGCTATAAAATATCAATATACCTACAATATTTTTGACTTCAATAGTTCATCAATGCTCAACGTGTATTAACAGACTATTTTTCACATATTTTACTTCATTAATGATTTTTCAAGTATGGAGAAGTTATTCAGTGACTGTTGAAACATTCCTAATCGTAATTGTGTCACTTTTTTTTTTGTCTGTAAATAAATAAATAAAATAAAATAAAATAAAATAAAATAAAATTGATCACAATTTGTACTACTAGTCCAGTATTAGCCCAAAAAAATATAGCTAGTCTACACAGTCCTTCGTGGCACGCGGGATCGGGGATAATACGCGGCACCACAGGGTCGGGCGCATCACGGGCGGGTGTAATGGACACGTCACTTGTGTTTGCGCGCGACAACATGGACGCGTTTAAATAACATTATAAGCATAAAAGTGGTCGAGGACAGATCCGCGAAGGTGGCGAAGAATAAAGATGATGCAGACCTAGATCAAATAAAATTAATTAATAAGTCTAAGAAATAGTTTTAGGACTCCGCGAGCCAGAAGGCTTGTATTGACTATAATGAAGTTTATAGACATTGTGCTTATTCATTTTACAGAACATCTACACTAAAGTTATGGGTCTAATGTAGTGCTATCCTTTTCACAATGTTCCCTGAGAAAAAGGATAACATTACGTTAGAATCTGCCAATTTAGTTCGCTTTTACAACCTACAATCTGATTAGCACCAATGTGTTACGGCAATAAGGTTTGGGTTAGCTACTTAACTTTTTATTATTATTTTATTACTGAATTGAGGTTTTTCAATTCCCGCGGGAGCTCTAGTTTTTTACCCCGAATTAATCTGTATCGTTGCGGCGTGTTTGAGTAAAAAAACATCTATCCATCCATCCATCCATGCATACATCCAAGGTCTCGCATTTAAAATATAAGCAGGATTATCATTGCCAATAGATTTTCTCGTATTATTCTGTTAAATTACGCGTTATTGCTGTTAAACTCGGCCATATTTAAAGCCTTCACTGAGCTCGGATACCTAAAGGAGACGGTCCAGAATTGTATGGGGCGTGGACCTGGTCTTGTACCAGCAATAAAATAAAATAAAATAAAATATTAAAGCATTTTTGATCGATCAAATCCACGAACTCATCTTAATTTCAATGGAAATATTATTTATTTTCTACACGTAAGGCAACATAACATACGTAATCATGGCGGGCGGATTCATGTTTCTGACGACAGCTGTCAAAATATCATGAGGTCATTGATCTGCATTTGAGGAAGATTTGAGGACCTGTTCTTGGTTGGTTGGTTGGTTGGTGAATTTCGTATTGGATACCTACCTTTTATTTTATGATACGATCATCGCCAGAGAAAATCCACAAGAAACATAAAAAACGCATTCACGAGTTCACAACACCACGACAAAGCTCAGAATAAACAAAAAATGTCGTCACTTGTCAGAAAACTCAGAAATGACTTGACAGAATCGCGTCTAGGTACCTACCTACAGCCTTCTCTGTGGCTGAAAGAGAGCCATCTTGTAAGTGTTGTGAACAGTACCGAAAAATTTGAAATTACATTTTTATTTTTGCAATTTATTTATTATGATTTTCTAATTGATTTTATTGTTAATGATCTCTTTGTATTTTTTGTCTTCTCATGGTATATGGTACAAGAGTAGACCCAAAATGGACCGTCTCCTTTATAAAGTTATAGTATATTTATACATCATCGTTAATAAATAAACTTACTTATCGACGGAAACATTATAACGAACACCCAACAAAAACAAATACATTGAAACAATCTACTTACGGTTTACGTGAAATTTAACTACGCTTGTGCGATATTACGTCGTAATAATCCTTAACACGTCCGTAAAGGAGTCGACATTTCGTATCGTTTTCGCAGTTTCCCCACACACGCACACTTATACGTTGTCCAAGCCTTTATTTTCTTTTTGGCATCTGCCAAATACCCTACGCCTATAAATTACCGCTTTTTTGTTTTCGGAATAATGTACTAAAATAATGTCGTACTTTATTGACGTTTAGTGAAGTGCCCTGTGCATAACAAACAACCACAGACTAAAACACAGTTCTTGAAAGACGATAAATCATTCACGATTATGATAAAAATAATTTGACTTTGTGTAAGTATTGTTTCTGTAAATTTAATAAAAAAAGGAAATAAAAATAGTAACTATGACTCCAATATTGAATATTTGCAAGGAATTAAGTTGAAATCTTGGAATTTAAGTTCAAACCAAGAGTAAAGAAATTTTTCTTTTCATTTATTTATTTTTTGACGGCTGCCTTAAAATGTAACTATGCACGCGTTAGTGAAGTGAGTTAACTTCAAAACGCGTGGTTAATAACGTCTAAACCAAGTTTAAATCAAGAGTTATGAGCAAATATACTTGGAAAATCACATACCTACCTACTTATTTATTTAACAAACTAGCTACGTAATTGGGTATACAAATGAAACAAGTAAAATTATTAAATACTAGCGGCTCGTCCTGGCTTCGCACGGCTGGACATTTATTTTTTAAACATTTTGGCATAAACGTACAGTAAATGCAGGACAACTGACATCAACGCGTAATTTTTAAAAACATTTCACTGAGCAATTTTATTAAACTCGTAATATGTTTCGAATGGAATGTCCGATTTTAATAAACTAAAAAGTAATTTACAGGTATTTAAACTGCCTTGCTTGAGAAATCATTTATTTAGGTAAGGATTAAGGCAAAGGTATAAATAACTTGATCTGATTTATATACATTATACAATTTAAATTAATATCGGAGTTATCAGAAAATGAATATTTCCGCGTGATAAAATAATAAAATGGTGTCAGCCGGTGCGGCGGGGCACGGTGGCAGGTATCAGCGCGGAAGATTCCTGTGGTTCCTGTGGTGATCTTATTAACAATCGTTTCCTATAAGAAGCTCTGTGCGATCGCAGCCCCGTAAAAACAAATATTTAATATTTCAACCCAGACGAAGTCGGGGCAGGTCGCTAGTTAAACATATTTTGAAAGAAAACCTTAATTATTATTATTATCGATAAAGAACCCAAATCAACTTATTATTTTTTTCTGTTTGTCTGTACCGCAAACATATGTCAAATTAATTTATCTAAGTGATTAAAAATATATAATAAAATATAAGTACGTTAAATCAAAATTAAAAAGTATTTCATTAAATCGATTGAAAGTTCTTCTTAAATAAAATCGATTATTACTTCAAATCGAATCGGTAACGTGTGAAGGCGTCACTAAAGTCAAAATTTCTTGATCTGCCAAAAAGAAAATAAAGAATTGGACAATCTATAGAACACGTACCTATATCACATAATTACTGGAACAAACACATCGCACTGATGGCTTACCGCCATGGCGTGCCCCCTCGCCGACACCTGCACCCAGCCCGCGCTAGAGATCCAGCAGGTGCAGGTCCACGCCCCAGCCCGTGGGCGCAGTCCACGGGGGCAGCGCGCGCAGCAGCCGCTCCGTGCGCTGCGCCGCGCCCGCCATGGCGTGCCCCGCCGCCGACACCTGCACCCAGCCCGCGCTAGAGATCCAGCAGGTGCAGGTCCACGCCCCAGCCCGTGGGCGCGCTCCACGGTGGCAGCGCGCGCAGCAGCCGCTCGTGCCGCTCCGTGCGCTGCGCCGCGCCCGCCATGGCGTGCCCCGCCGCCGACACCTGCACCCAGCCCGCGCTAGAGATCCAGCAGGTGCAGGTCCACGCCCCAGCCCGTGGGCGCGCTCCACGGTGGCAGCGCGCGCAGCAGCCGCTCCGTGCGCTGCGCCGCGCCCGCCATGGCGTGCCCCGCCGCCGACACCTGCACCCAGCCCGCGCTAGAGATCCAGCAGGTGCAGGTCCACGCCCCAGCCCGTGGGCGCGCTCCACGGTGGCAGCGCGCGCAGCAGCCGCTCGTGCCGCTCCGTGCGCTGCGCCGCGCCCGCCATGGCGTGCCCCGCCGCCGACACCTGCACCCAGCCCGCGCTAGAGATCCAGCAGGTGCAGGTCCACGCCCCAGCCCGTGGGCGCGCTCCACGGTGGCAGCGCGCGCAGCAGCCGCTCGTGCCGCTCCGTGCGCTGCGCCGCGCCCGCCATGGCGTGCCCCGCCGCCGACACCTGCACCCAGCCCGCGCTAGAGATCCAGCAGGTGCAGGTCCACGCCCCAGCCCGTGGGCGCGCTCCACGGTGGCAGCGCGCGCAGCAGCCGCTCGTGCCGCTCCGTGCGCTGCGCCGCGCCCGCCATGGCGTGCCCCCTCGCCGACACCTGCACCCAGCCCGCGCTAGAGATCCAGCAGGTGCAGGTCCACGCCCCAGCCCGTGGGCGCGCTCCACGGTGGCAGCGCGCGCAGCAGCCGCTCGTGCCGCTCCGTGCGCTGCGCCGCGCCCGCCATGGCGTGCCCCCTCGCCGACACCTGCACCCAGCCCGCGCTAGAGATCCAGCAGGTGCAGGTCCACGCCCCAGCCCGTGGGCGCGCTCCACGGTGGCAGCGCGCGCAGCAGCCGCTCGTGCCGCTCCGTGCGCTGCGCCGCGCCCGCCATGGCGTGCCCCGCCGCCGACACCTGCACCCAGCCCGCGCCCGCATCCGTCTCATCCAACTCTCTCTGTGAACGACACAAATCAACATTTAATTGCAAATAATTTTCTACACGTGGCGTTGAAGATTCCCAAAGTTGCGCGTGTGGCGCGACATCGTCGCGACGCGAAGATCTTTCGAGCGATGTCGCGCCGCTCGCGTCGATTCCCTGCGCCGAGGTGCGAGAGGTGTCGTGGATCTCTGGTGCGGATCGAATCACACCAGCGCATCGGACGCCTACCTCGACCGAATCGAGTCGAAGTCGTGTCGTGAGTGTCGAGTCGGTGCAAGTGGAATTTATACTCACTCGTATATGGCACACGAGTGTCCAGTGCGCGTGCGGCCGAGCGCGCGCGTCGTGCAGCGCGATGAAGTAGGTGCGGCGCGCGCCCCACGGCGGGCCCGGCTGCGGCGCGCCGAGCGTCAGGTCGCACCACGACACGCGCGCGCCCGCCGCCGCCGCCAGGATCACCACCACGTGTGCGGGGCCTGCGCAACAAACCACGAGTGATGCAGGGAGGGAGAGCACAGTGTCATCGCAGGATCGGACACGTACCCGTCAGGTTGAGCGTGAGTGCGCGCACGCCGGGCTCGGCCGCGGGCTGCAGGCCGGCGCGCACGCCGAGCCGGGCGAGCGGCGGCTCGTCGGCGGGCACGCGCTGGCCGCGCGACACCAGCGACAGCACGGGCAGGAAGTAGGGCGCGCCGCAGTACACCCAGCGCGCGCACTCCGCCGCGCCGCCGGCCGCCTCGGCGCGTGCTCCCGCCGCGCTCGCAACTGCGGACACACTCGCGTTCGGAACTTGCAATACTAGACTGCGAATGATAAGTTTCAACTGAAGCCGAGATGAGCTGAGCGGCTGCGGCTGCAGTACGACTGGCGTGGCATATATTTACATTCTTTAATTAGACTTATATACTAGTAAGGTTTGAACCCTTCTCTTAAAGCACACAGTGAAGTTGCACAGAATCCCAATCGACAGAGTTGACGCACCCACATGTTGCACGGTGTGCGGCGTGTTGACATCCAGCTCCGGCACCCAGTAGAAGTGCTCCACTGAGGGCGGCCGGTCGGCGAAGTGCGTAGTGCGGCGCGTGTGGAACAGCATGAGGCGCTGCGGTCGCTCCGGACAGTACGCGGCACGCAACGGCCCGCCCAGCACCAGCGCCACGCACGCCGCACACAGCGCCGCGCCGCAGAGCAGCTGCACGCGACCAGAGAACACAGTAACATGGCATGGCACTTGTGGAAGGAATACCTGACTCCGCGGATGTTATCAGCTAACATTCTGTGCGTGCAGTGAATGTCTCAGTGTTCAGTTTACCGAAAATACTAAGAATTTCCAGAAAGAGTATTCCAGGCGATTGTCAACACTAAATAAGCTATTGATACACGGCACAACTTTCTCCATTGTCGGAGACTATGTTTGAATTGTACGGGTGAAAAACATTAGGGTAAAGATGCCGAATATGAGATACCATTTACATATTCGGCCATAAAAAATAAATTATTGCACTAATGACTATGAAAATCGCTTATATTCGATAAGTATTTAATGAAGTTTATCCTTGAAAGACCGTTTAGTGCTAGGTATAATAGATTTTTTGTTATATCAGATAATATTAGAAAAGTCAGAAATTACGTCTCAGGGAAATGGTCTCCTATTATGAGATACCAAGGGTTTTTAATATGAGATAGTATAGATTTAGAGAAAAAGGAAAGAAATCAATTCAAAAAAACTTTTTATTGGCGATATTTATTAATCTACAACATCGTACTACTAAATAAAAAGTTTTTAGCAACTTAATAATATATTATCATGTGCTTGTGCCAAGTGCTTGATGTTCTTCAGATGTAGATGTAACCCATAAAATCGTTAGTCCAACTTTACAATATTTTTCTATTTTTGCTTCTAAATAGTCAGAAAAAGCTGGAGGTCTTCCCATGAACCTTGACAAATACTTCTGCATTAGCATCTTTTTTGACATAACGTTCTAGGATACCTACTCTTAGGAACATCGAAAGTTTTGATGCTATTAGGTAACATATTTGTTTGCTTCCCAATGCACTCACGGCCCATATTATGGCATCGTGGTCCTAGGACTTCCTTGATCGACGGCATCTAGAAAAAGAGGTTTTTAAATAGTCGTATTTCTATACATCCTAATATGAGATATCTCATTTAAGGAGCCCCCACGTGTCTCATATTAGGAAAACACCCAAATTTAAAAACTAGGGTGCCTATTATTTCTTGACGAAGAAAATACAACTAAACTGCAAATGCATTGTAAAATTAATCATATAACTGATACAATGACTGTAAATTTAAATCATTTAGTGTGACTATAAAGTTGTAACATACCTTGTCAATATTTGGTGTCAAAAATCGGGTTTTGTGGTTTTGTAAAAATCCGCACGTACACAACCTGACTTCGCCTCGAACTGGGAAGCACCAACACATGTTTCAGTCTGTTGCCACGCGGCTTCTGGTGACAGTATCGCCAAATAGCTGCGGCGATTAGTTTCGCCAAAACCTAACTATCTCATATTTGGCAACCATCTCATATTCGGCATCCTTACCCTATGTTTATTAATGCCGCCAAAAAATGTGCTGTTAGTTGTGCAAGGAAAAACACCATTTTTGCTCTATGGAGAAGGGGATGCTAAGATGGAGACTAGATAGAACCACTGGGGTTCCACCCAGTGGTTCTATCTAGTCGTTCTCGTTGTGAGGACGGATGAATAGATGGATGTTTGTTACTCTTTCACATTAATTTTAAAATTATTTTTTAAAAGGAAAATTATAGAGTTCCCGCGGGAATCCAAAACTCTTAATGCACGCACACAAAGTCGCGGGCATCAGCATTCAATAAAGTAAGCGGTCCTGCTACATTAGCATCCTTTCAGAGGTCTGGAACTGATAAGATTGCTCTTATAAGCGACTCAAGCGTGAGCGTGACCTCGCTAGCGTTGAACACCGTCGGCACCTGCGAACACGTGAGAAGTGTGTTTACCAGAATCTTAGGGTTCTTAGCGGCAACCACGAGAGGCAGCATCCAGCTAAAGGTGAGCAGCGTCAGCAGCGCCACCAGCACCGCCATCAGCACCTGCGGACGAGCGCTCGTCAGTGGAGTTGCGCTCACATGCGGTAGGCGCTCAAAGGAACGTTACTGACGTCGGCCGGCAGCGGCGCGGTGCCGACGCGGCCCATGATAGGCACGAACATCTGCACGGAGTTGAGCGCCAGGTACGCGCACTGCAGCGCGGGCAGCGCCGCCGCCAGCGCGTGCAGCGCGGCCCCGCGCGCGCCGCGCCGCGTCGCCAGCCCCGCCAGCGCGGGCAGCGCGCACAGCAGCGGCACGAACGACGAGCGCACGCCCAGCGCCGCGCCCGCCGCCGCCGCCGCCGCGCTCCACAGCGCCAGCGCGTCGCGCCACGCGCGCCACGCCCACCAGCCGCGCGCCAGCCGCGCCGCGCCGCCGCCCAGCCACGCGCCCCACGCGTGCCGCGCGTCGGCCCAGCACGCGCACAGCGCCGGCAGCGCGTACAGCGGCAGCAGCAGCCACGCGCGCGAGTAGAAGGCGAGGCGCGCGCCCGCCGCGTGCAGCAGCAACGCCGGCAGCAGCGCGCCCGCCACGCCGGCCAGCCAGCACAGCAGCACGCCCAGCGCGGCGCGCGCCACCACGCGCCCCCACGCGCGCAGCGGCATGTACACTGCGCAGCACCGACGTAAGCGCATCAGTCACGTGTCAGTCGAGCCGACTCCGACACCGGGCCGCGGCGGCGGGCGACTCACGCTGCTTGGAGGCGTCGCGCGCCGACAGCAGCAGCTCGGCCGCCAGCAGCAGCAGCGCGGCGAGCAGCGCGGCGGCGGCGGCGGGCGCGCGCGCCGACACCACCAGCAGGCCCAGCACGTCGAAGAACACCGGCTGCCGCTCCAGCTCGGCGGCGGCCTCGAGCCGGTCGGCGTGCAGCAGGCCGCGCGTCAGCGCCAGCACGTTGTCGCCCGTGCGCTGCAGCGCGCCCGCCGGCACGCGCGCCGCCGAGTCCAGCGCCGTGTGGTACACGTAGCCGTTGCTGCTCCACGCCAGGTCCACGCCTGCCGCGCGAGGGACAAATGTACTTCCAGATCGCGAACTCCCGCCACCACGCACGCAAACCCGCTGCGAGGTGATGGTGCGTACGCTCGGGGCGCGTTTATCCTGCGCTTCCTGCGGGAGGGCGGAAGGCGTGTTGCGCATGCTACGCGTCATAGCAATTTTTTCTGTTTTAGGGGTCTGCAGCGAGACGAATTGACCTCTTGTGTACCCAAACTTCCTCAAAGTGACTTCTGCTTCTCTGCATTTTATCGATAGTGCATAATCGTCCATAGAGTGAAAGTATTCAATCACTCTGCGAACGATTCAAACAGACAGTATCCACAATTTAACCAGACTTCTAAGTTCCAGGGGACAGAATTTGATTTCTACGCGGAGACTCCGGCGCCCTAACTTATCAACAATAAGGTAAATAAAAGTAAAGGTGGGACGCACCCGAGAGGTTCCCGTAGTCGCGGAAGATGCGGAAGTCGGTGTCGGCCGGGATGAGGCCGCTCTGGAACAGCTCCTGCGCCACCGACGACGCGAACGGGTGCGGCACCGCGCCCGCGTACACCTGCGCACGACCGGCCGCGCTACACACGGGCGAGGAGCGCGCCCGAGTGGCGCCCGACTTAAAACTATCCCTCCGATTTATTTATTCTTCTAGGCAAGCGCGTACCATCTTAGGCTGCATCTTCACTTACCATCTGGTGAGATCGCAGTCAAGCGCTAGTCTATATATTTAAAAAAAAAAAACTTTAATAAAAATTAAATACAATTGGGCCGAGGATATATTTTGGACAGCCCTAGCACAGGCTACGGTCTAATTGGGCTGCCAATTGCAATCACCAGCCACAAGTTTGAGTCTAATGCTTTGGTCTATAAATTATGGTGTAAATTGTGTTCACTTTTTTTGTCTTTAAATAAATAAATACATAAAATATGTATAAAAATTCAAACGTACGGTAACCAAAGTAAACATAAACACCTGTCAAGCCCGTCAAGCTGTCAACTGAAATAAAACGACAGTTGACATGGCAAATAGGGGAGCAGCGAGAGGCTAACAGCGTTTAGTGTAACGTGTGACGCGCTACCTCCACGATCCAGGGGTCGTGCGGGCCGGCCTGGAACAGCACCTCGCGGCCGCCCGCGCCGCACGCCTCCATGTTGATGAAGGCGCGCACCGACTTGGCCCACCTGCGCCACAACACACCCGCGTTAGTGTCGCCACTCGCCACGCCACCCCACGCCGCCCCACGCCGCCCCACGCCACCCCACGCCGCCCCACGCCACCCGCTGCGCGCGTGTACCCGGACGCGGTGTGAGCGTAGTGCGTGGGCGTGCGGGTAAGTTGTGTGTATATGTGTATAATGATATAAAATAATGGCGAAGTGTTTGTCTGTAAAATATAAAAACTGTTCGCCTTTATTTTATAACATTATAAAACAACATTTAAATTATTTTAGGGTTTATTTTAGGGTTTTTTAGAATTTTAAAAGAAAAATCTATTTTTTTTATTGCAATCTACCGATTTAAAATGTCTCAATCAATGTTTTATTTTATTGTTTATTTAATATTACTTAGTAATCAAAGGGCAAATCTGGCGAAATGGGGCTTTATCTCTGGACACGACACGGAGTGCATCTGCGGTCATCCGACGCAGACAATCGCGCACGTGACTGGGTGCCCCGCGTGCCCAACAAGCTGCACGAACGAGGAGCTGCACGAGGCTTTGAGGTGCCGTCGACTCGAGAAGAAGAAGAAAGGGTGTTACTATATGTAATAGTATTACAAGGTGATTGCGTGTCTCACGGGTGCTGCGTGACGAAGGCGTGCGAGGCCTGCAGGATGTTCTCCTCGGCGCCGTTGAGCAGCAGCAGCACGTCGTGGCGCAGCGGCGCGCCCGCCGCCAGCGCGCGCAGCACCTCCAGCCCCACCGCGCAGCCCGCCGCGTCGTCGCTGGCGCCTGCCAGTTATATAATTATAAAAAATCGGATCGGATCCGGATAGCGGATTTGCTACAAAATTATTCAATAGGTAAAGGTTCCATTAAAGATTTAGAATAAAAAAGTTAGTAAATCCGCGAGGGAATTTGGTTTTAGCAGTGGAAAGTCAAAGGAGGACGTCGTTCGCTTGTTTACATTTTATCATTTCAAAAAATAAACAGAAAATCTAAAAGTTGGTTTTGATTAAAAAGAACTTGAATGATTTTTAATGGGTGATACTTAACTTTGCAGTAATTACTTTTGTTTGAATAAGTACCTACAATAATGATTTCTCACACCGCCTTCGGTTTACAAGTTGTTTACAAACACGCGTGTCGTCCGCGATCATCGTCCGACAAGCCAATGACGGCACGCCCGTCGCCCGTCCGCGTCGGTGTCAATGACGAAACAAGAAAAATAACTAAACTCATAGGCTTTCTCATAGGAGTGTTTCCGATTTGTTTGCTCAGTTCTTAAGTTATTAAAAATGTTAATAAACCTAATTCCACGCGGACGAAATCGCGGGCAAAAGCAGACAAGTCATTGAAACAAAAGATATCAAATTAGTTGAATTCACGGTGGTTTTTACCTGTACATCAGTATGTAAATTAACCAAAATGCACGGACCGAAACATTTATCTTTCCGGCAACTGTCTGCTACATGTGAATAACTTAAAAGTCGATATTTTGGTAGACAGTCCGATTTGAATGTAACTCGTATGGAAGCGTCATACAACTAATTTAATTATTACAAATGATGAGACGGTAACGAATAACGATGGCAATAAATGTAGGTATAGAGCTGGTCTCGAACGTCGAAACCCGCTAATATGGCAATTAACGAGTGTAACGAGTGTAAACTGTAAACTACAAAATCACGGAGGGTCAAGACTCAAGGCGAGCTGCAGGCGAGGCTAATTGCCGGCTCCGTGACGTCACGCGGCAGCCTCGTGCGGCGGCGGCCTGCTCCACACAGAAGCGTATGCGATACAGTTGAAGATCAGGGCACAAGCCTCCTCAAATGAGTAGGGTAGAGACCATAAGTACCTACTGCGCAGGCCAAACGCGGATTAAGGTAAAAATTCGAAAATTACCTGTAGGAGAAATGCAAAAGTTTGACGACAATAATAAAATTGGTACGAACACGGAGGACAGAGTAGCCGACATAGAATAATTCTGAGTCAAAGAAGGTCTACACCCGTTCTCACCCTACCTGTACTTTAAAGCATCACCCAAGTAGGAGTCTCTGTACCTGCGTATGAAGCCCTTAAATACAACCTCTTGTCCCGATGTCATTTCCACCTTTAAGTTTTTTAGGTTCGTGAAAACGTAATTGACAGAAAGCGTCGCCGTACTTACCTCAGGTAGCCCGTAAAAGTTAGGGAACGTTGGTGAAAACGGGCATTAGGCTTTCCTTTTCTCAATGTTATTGAAACGATGACGTACTGGTACGAGCAGTCGCTGGCCGCAGGCACGCGGCGCGCGCCGGGGGCACGACGTGGTCCACCTTGACTCCTGCGGTAATTACTCGTGAAGCGCGCAACACGCGCCGCGCGCCGGCGGCGTCTCCAACGCGGCTACCGCTACTTCCTTATTTACCAATATTTTGCGAGTGTGTTTGCTTATTGGTTTCTCCCACAACGCGCAGCAAAGGAGCAATAGTCGACGGACTTTTTGCAAAAGGTAAAGCTGTGATATGTAGGTAGAGCCTATGTCACTCTCGTAGGCTACTTTTTATCGCTGAATAACAGAGGATGCACGCGGGATAGTAGATATACTCGTAGGTAGGCTTGTAATACTCGTATCCGTACGAAGGCCGCGATCGCTCTGCAGCTACACTCGACGTGAAGAAAATAGAAGCGAGGAAGAAATCATAATAAATATATAATCGACGTAGATGTATTCCGTATTCCGAGCGAGGTGTCTCTCAATTTTCGACGTAAAGGGCCTAGCTTCGTGACGGGAACATATCGACACGGGTAGTAACTTAGCTAATGCTGGCGGTCTCACAATTGCGTTGGGAAGACGCAGTGGCGATTAAGAAGCAACGTGGCGCTTTTGTGTGTTTTATTGCTTCATACATAGTATTTTCTTAAAGCGGTTAAAGAATTTTACTCTCAAAAGAAACATACATACTTTTTACCTTATCTAATTTTTTTAAAGCTGACTAATATTCGTCTTTCCCCTCCAAATAAACGTCAGCGTCATTTAGTGGCGGGTACGACAATAGTCTATCGAGGTTTCGAACCGTCAACCTTGCGGTCTTTCAGTCCGCTCCTTAACCGTCGCGCAACCGAGTTTACAAGCTCTATAGTTCCATCGTGCACGCGTACGTGCGCGTTCAGTGTGACATGTGGCCGATGCAGCTCCGTTTAGCGCAAGTGGACACTTGGCCCGCGTCACTTCCTCCCGCTGCAGTACCTACCTTACAATGACGTCATTAACGAGAACGCATACAAGGAATATAGTAAAATATTTATAATTGTACAGCAAAAAAAAGGTTTTTGTTAGGATAACCGGTTTGACCAAAAACTAGTTTTTCCCCAGTACACTTGTTGCAAAACAAGCAACAGATACAACGTCGCGGCACACACTCTGAATCATAATTATTGTGTAAAATCCTTACTAATACCTACCTGTTATTATAAAAGCAAAGCAAAAAACCGCAAAAAAGCGCTCCTGAACCGTACAAGTGTGTTTGTTCGTTCTTTAATCAAGAATCGACATGGTTTTTTTGAATGTGGGTATCTATATAATACGTTAAGGTAAATAATTGAGGACTCGGAGAGTCGAGAGACTGGGCCGATGCTTGGCCGGAAAACTGAGAACTCCCGCGGGATTTTCTAAAACGCAACTCCATGCGGACGAAGCCGCGGGCGCCAATGCTGCGAGTAGAGCGACGAGCGCTCGCCGGCCGTCGCACGAGCGGCGACGTCGAGTGCTCGCTCGTCGTACAATACTAATAATGCATTCTCTCAGCTGTCATAAAAGATAAACAAACCGCAGAAAACATTTCGGAGAAACGCGTAATCGACGAACTTAGCCGAAAGCTTACGATACGGTTTAGTGTGATGCGGTGAGAACGTCCTTTGCGCCTAGTTAGCGTGTCGCTTTCATCTTCTTAAATTTTTATTTGGAAAACATGCTGCTTAAATAAATAAAAGAAAGCTAATTCGATAGGCTATCATAGGAGCTAATTCGATAGGCCATTGCAGGAGACTATCTCACTGTCAACTGAGAAAAAATAGATTACAGAGTTTGATCACGATCGAATATTGGCAGTACGTCGCGCGGCAGTCGCTCGTTGCGGCCGAGTTACGATGCGTGTCGGGCGGCGACACGCGACCGACACGCGACCGACACGCGCGGACACTCACCGGGGCTGTCGGGCACGGTGTCGAAGTGGCAGTTGAGCAGCAGCGCGCGCCGCGCCGCGCCCGCGCGCCCGCCCGCGCCGCGCACGCGCAGCACCACGCTCTGCACGTCGCGGTACACGTTGCTCATGCCTGCACGCACACACACACGTTACAGCGCTCCGGCCGGCCGCATGACGCCAGAGGAGGACCCGTCTCCGGCTCCGTGCTCACCGTCGAGAAAGGTGAGCGAGAAGGCGCCGCTGGCCGTGAACACGTCGTAGTCGACGCGGTTGTGCGGCGAGGCGCGCGCCGCCACGCCGCGCGCCGCCGCCACCAGCACGCGCACGGCCGCCACCTCGTTCTCGTAGCTGCCCGCCACGCGGGGCCCGACGGCGGTGAGGTCGGCGAGGTGCTCGTGCGCTATCTGCGCGATGAAGCGCTCCGGCGGCGCCGAGCGGTCCAGCGCGGCGGGCAGGCGCCGGTCCACGAGCGCGGCGGCCAGCAGCGTCAGCGCCGAGCCCAGCGCCGCGGCGCACAGCCAGCGCAGCGGCACCGCGCCCGCCTCCGGGACGTTCTCCTTCACCGCGTCGCCCGCGCCGCTCGTGCGCTGCGCAGCCAACCGTGCCGTTACACATCGCGCCGACCGCGCCGACCTACCCGCCAGCGCGCCCGCGCCCGCGCGTTGTACGTGAACAAGGCCCAACAAAAAACTTGTTTACCTAGCGAATAATAAAATGCTTGCATACAAAATTTCTGAACTCTGGACCTACGCAACTTATCTACTTACCAAAATTATTTTTTTATCTTCAGTCTTTTTTATCGGCTTAATGCGGTAAACTCCTTAAATCTATGATATTGTGTCGTTACGTAGCGATGCGAAAATTTTGATATTTTAAATCAAAATTATTTATTATGCAGTTTATAGCTTTTGAAAGTTTTGAAACTCGACTTAAAAAGTGGGAAGTATTCATACATCGTATGTTTACCAAATGTTTACCTGCAGGACGACTGACCCGCGACTTGCCGCAATCTGCATTTTGCAGTTCTGCACAAGTGCACTATTTAGGGCACTGTCAATAAATAGAACAATTTTTTTTCTTTTTTTGGATGCTGAAAATCCGAAAAAGTGTAAAAATTCCTACAGGACTAATAACAATTTAAAATAATCAGGCCAATAAGAAAAAAGTGATTTGTTTAAAATAGAGCAATATTCTACGAATTAAAAAGGTAAATATTTATAAAATCTCACCATTTTTTCAAAATTCTTTTTCTTAGTGTTAATTAGCATATTTCCAAATTCAATACAATTACATACAGGAACATCAATCGTCGATTAGTATTTAATTTAATTTTTATAGAAAATTGCAATGATACACACTATTCGCTCCTCCAACCTCAAATCTAAACTGACAACCGTGAAACCGTCAGCCGTCAACCACCTGACAACTGACACCAGACTGACACCTAAATCCTAAAGAGAAATGAGGATATAATTCAACACACTACACAGAGGATACTACTCATTCTACGTCAAGGTATTTCTCTGTCTACGTGATTTTTACGTTTTCGGTTTTGACATGACCTGATATTAGAGGGCGTACACCGTAGACAGAGAAGGCAATAGACCAAGGTACTGTGTAACCGCGACTGAAATAGAGATAACATGACGTAACGATGACGTCACATGACAAGTTCGAGTTTAATGTTGCCACAATAACTGCACTCCCCTAGTACCCCAAATTAGATGGAAAATTCTTCCCAGGATTTTTAAATAAAACGACAAAACAGATGCTGAACTGTTTTATTTTTTAAATAACATACCTACACATATAAGGTTGTCTGGGAGAGACATACCTATTAGGGTAAGCTCCTATTTTTTTACATATATCTTAATATTGTGTGCAATAAAGAATTTATTATTCTTTATTGCACACAATATTAACTTCAACCACCACTTAAAAGTATAAAATAATTTTAGTTTGTACACGTAAGTCGGTTTTTTAAAAATATTTTTTTTTATACTAAAGTTCTTTAATGTAGTTTCATAGGACCAATTCACTAGATAATTATTTGCTCCTTAAAAAAATATATTGAAATGCCGAATAGAAATTTAGCATATGTGAGTCACTTTGAAAAAAGATGTATGTAACACAAAGGAAAATTTTTTTTCGTTACTAGTAAGAATGTTACACAAAATAATTTTTAATGAACAGTTAAAATTTTCCTTCGATCGAGTAATGCTATTGAATTAAAAGCAACAAAAATTGTATATTTAGTCATCAAAATCATCATTAATGAAATTAACAGTATATTCCTTTTTTCAGGCAGTCGTATAAAACTGCAACTCTTCATAGTTTAAGTTAATAATTATTTAAAAAAACATTAAAAGTCTGCCTCTAGCTATTTAAAAATGGCTTTAAAAATTAAGAACTTTGTAAATAAAATAATTCTTAAGATCGCCAACAGTTCTCGACTGGTCGTTGGACATTCGAACGAAACTTCAGGATGATTCAGAACAGTAACCGACACTATCTAACTGAATACACTTTAATCATCGCCGACATATATTATATTCTAGTATCCATCATCTTTCTTTTCTTTTCTCATAATATTCATTTCTTCCATCACGACTTTATTTTGTTTCAACAAAAATTAAAAAAAAAATTGAAAAAGTAGCCAAAGTAACCCGCCGTTACGGTATGTCAGAGGACATTACTAAAAAAACCTATCTCCGTGCCAAATTTCAGCCATATCGGTTTAGTGTGGCGTATTGAGTAACAAACATCCATATGTTTGTTACTCAATCACGCCACATTAAACCGATATGGCTGAAATTTGGATGTATGTATGGATGGCCATACATACATTCAAACTTTCACATTTATAATATAAGTAGGATAGGGAAAATCGGGACATTGTATAGGTACCTAAAGCTGGCAACACACATAGATACTAAATTTTCTTATTAACTGTCAGTTTGTTTCGCACAAAAGTGTGTCGACCTTGAAAAAACTGGTTACACGATGAGGGACAAAAAATTGGGTAGCTGCGTCTCTGTTTATCACATTAATAACTTTATTTCTGCTCTCTTTTTAGTGTGAGTGAGAAAGAAATCGTCACTGGCTCTATGTCTTCTCTCTCTACGGCGTACACGGTCAAGTTATATACGTGTTTGTCAAACACGTAGGTAACATTTTTACGTGTATTTGATAGTCTGTGATCGTGTTTGACAACTTGTCATTTGTCAGTTGTCAAACCCAAAAAAATATTATAGGTATGCTGTGGCGACCATTGCAATGTGCAAATGCATTTGGATTGCGTTTAATAGTACCTAATATTTAGGAACATAAGCATTATAGATATTGATGTGAGAATAGGGAGTACGAACGCATTTATTATTAAGTGTGGTTAGCTGCGTGAAGGATCGACGTGAAGATGTCAAAGTGGGTCGGCTACGCCGTGTCCGTCAACTGCGCGGAGCCCCTGGGCTGCTACCAGGGCACGATCCTGGAGGCCGACGGCAACACGATAACGCTCACTAAAGCATTTCGAAACGGATTTCCTTACCCGAAGTCGCAGGTCACTTTGAAGTAAGTAAGAAAAGTATTCCAAATCTAGTTCCTTCCCACTTTTCATTTTATAATAAGAATATCCATATATTCTCTTTTCTCTTGCATTACATATTTATAACATTCAAGAGATGAGAGTAAATAGGTATCTTGTAGGCCAATGTGCTCAAACAGCATCAAATATGTACAAATCATTGCTTTTTATCAGACATTATTAATGTTACTAATAAAATATATTCTAAATCATTCTTTGAAGCTTTAAATATGAATGGTAAACTGCCGGGCGTTATGGCTTTGCCAGGACCGCTCATCTATATGGTAATTGTCAAAACCTTAAAGTGGATGTTTACTACAGTGCTGCCGACATAAAAGATCTGAAGATCATTGAGGAGGCGCGGCCGTCGCTGGCCGAGCAGACGCACAGCACCGTGGCCGTCACCAAGAGCAACAAGAAGTGTCCGCGGGCCACCGTGTGCGAGAACCTGCAAGCAAACCCCTCACACTCCAGTACGTGTGCTACTTCATACTACATGTGGAATTTACCAGTTATTTAACTGTTTCAGTGTTTTCTTGTCCTCATTGTTGGGTGTTGTTACCCTAAAACACTTCTGCCATGTAAATCTATGGCCGGACTGTATGATATACCCGACATCCTATTACATGGTTTGTTGCTCCATCATTAGATCCAATTACATTAGATAGATTAGATAAGTAGGTATTATAGTATATGTAGTGATGTACATTGTTGACCTATACCACTCTATAATTTCACCTTACTCACTTTCAAGGGAAGCTGGAAATAATTTCTTTTTTTTAGAGATAAGCTTCACCTACGTTTACTTCTATGTTTAGATGACTAGATGATTATAATTAAAATATAAGACTTAAAATCTAAAAAATTATTTGTTTATATTTTTTTTATAGTTTGTTTTTGATAATAATAATTACTAAGAAGTGTGAATTATCTTAGTAATTTGGAATTCCGCTTACATTCCTTAAATCCAAATTGCAGACGTCCAACAGAACTCAAACCATGTAAACAATAAGACGGCAGCTCCCCGCGGCGCCGCCCCGCCCGCCGCGCGCAGCAAGCCCGTCGACATCCAGGCCTGCAGAAACAAAAACAGTCACACCGGTAAATATTTTAAATCGGCTCTCGGGGCAAGTCAAGACTACCACTAGAGTACACGTAGCTAATGCACTCGTCTCCCTGGGCGCAGGCGCGGGTGGGGGCGGGGGTGCGGGCGGGGGTGGAGGTGGCGGCGGGGGCGGCGCGGCGGCGCAGGGCAAGGCGCGGCCGCACGAGCGCGCGCGGCGCCGCAACGAGGCGTGCTTCGGCGACACGGCCGAGCCCGCCTTCAGCGACGACTTCGACTTCGAGGGCAACCTCGCGCTCTTCGACAAGCAGGTCGGCACATTCACATTAATGCCTGAGGTGTTCTAGAGCTCACCGTGCACGCGCGACCAGTCGCCGACGGCAGAGACGACTGCGTACACGCGTCGCCGCGACGTGCAGTTGTAGCGTGTCGCATCCGACATTTTATCAGTCCACTGCAAGTAGTCCAGCCATGATAGAATTGAAAACTTACTTGTTTCTTCATAAAAGTGAAAAGAGCGTAACATACCTCCATGTGTTTCTCTATGAATTAATATTTCTCGACAAAGTAAAAGCAATAACAGTGGTGCTTAGACAGGACTATAAAGATAGTTCAGTGTGTTCAAAATGCCGTCACACTTGCACGTCACTGATTTAAGCGGAATTCCAAGATACTTGCGTGAGCAACTGATGTGGTTGGCTGATAAGTCGGTACACCTTATGCGAGCTAATTGGCTACGCCGAGGCACAAGACAGCGACATTTAAGGGTAGCTTTAAGTTTTCGTTGGGTTTATTTGATTATTTTATTTTGGTTTTATTTTCATTTTGTGATTAATCGATTGTATGATGTATCTGTGATTGCACTCACATAAGGTTCTCACTGAAAACTGGTGCTGCAGCTTGCTGCAGAATAATGCCGACGGGGTAGACCTTCTTTGATCACGTGCAATTGTTATTTTTATTTATAAGTGATTAAGATATTTTTAAATATATTTTCTTTAAATATTTCAATCGTATCGATCAAGAGAAACAGTTTTTTTTTCTATTTACTGTTTGGAATAACTTCCATCTGGCTCCTCCATACGACGCCCCACGTCGCAGGTTGCCATTCGGAAGTGCCGGCACGGTGGTGGTTGCAGGCGCTGTGGGAGGAGATGCGCAGCTCGTCGCTGGCGCGGCCGGACGTGGTGCCGCCGTCGTTCCGGCACGACGAGAACGTGCTGGGCTCGGCGCCGCCGCCGCAGCACATCCGCGTGCCGGACGAGCTGAGCGGGCCGGCCGTGTACACGGCGGACGACGGCCGCGCCGTGCCCTCCGCGGCGCCGCGCCTGCGCAGAGCGTTCTGGGAGGGCATGCGGCGGCGCGAGCTGCTGGACGCGGCGCTGACGCTGCTGGCGCGCGCCGCCGCCGACGTGGCGCTGCGGCTGGCGGGCGGCGGGCGGCGCCTGGAGCCGCGCAACGCGCACCAGGCGCCCGTCGCCGTCGTGCTGGCCGCGCAGCACAGGATGGGCGCGTGCGGCGCGGAGACGGCGCGCCTGCTGGCCACGCACGGCGTGCGCGCGCACGTGCTGCTGTGCGGGCAGCCCGCGCCGCCGCCCGGCGCCGCGCTGCGCCACCAGCTGCAGGCGCTGCGCTGCGCGGGCGGCGCGGTGACGACGTGCGCGGAGGAGCTGCCCGCGCCGGACGTGGTGGTGCTGGCGCTGCACGACCCGCTGCTGGACGACGCGCAGCACGCGCACGGCGCGGCGCTGGCCTGGGCGGGCAGCGCGCGCGCCGCCGTGCTGGCCCTCGAGCCGCCCGCCGCAGGTGACGAATCCTTACGAGCGGCATAATTGTATTTAATAAAAATTAAATACAATTGCACCGAGGATATATTTTGGACAGCCCTAGCACAGGCTACGGTCTAATTGGGCTGCCAATTGCAATCACCGACCATGAGTTTGAATCTAATGCTTTGGTCTATAAATTATGGTGTAAATTGTGTTCACTTTTTTGTCTTTAAATAAATAACGAGAAAAGACCCGGATATCCTGGCTGCCCGCATCTCCCGCGTCGGAAGCGCGCGAGCCGGGGCGGGCCGAGGCGTATCGGGTATCTGCGGTTGACCGAATCAGTGCTCTCGGTAACTTATAAACAATGATCGCAGAGAGTTTTTTCCACGATGTCCCCTTACATAGAAAAAACCATTACTTGCTTCTTATTAGAAAAACAAAAAGGGCGCCTATCCTGTCTAAAACCAGTGAGCAAAAGTCGTTCTTGCTCACTCAACGAGAAAAAGTGTTGAACTTTTCTTGATACAACACTTTCTCATCGAGTTTTATATTTAATTCAAAGTTTTCATGTTTTTTATCTATGCTACAAATACGCAAAACTTCGACGCGGTACCCGCCATGACATTACGTCATCATGAGTGTAAATAATATAGACCATCCGCTCAAATAGTTTGCACTACATGTACAATATATTTTGGACACTATGTGAAAATATAAATACCTTATTTAATCGCTTAAAACCTCTTTTATTATTTAATTTTTTTACATTAATGAAACCATGAAAAATTAAAATACTAATAGTATTAGTTCGGAATCATCACTTTATATGAATAGTATTATCACAATACAACAGGCAAACATTTAGCGCGACGCACTCACGTACACAGTGGGTCACAGAAGCCGCGCCGCCTCGCCATGCGCCAGGCGGCCGCGGAGCGAACGAATCATGAACGTGTTTACTATCTAGATGACGTCATCACATGGCGTCTAGCGTTTACGCGCGAATATTTAAAATGCAAGACAGTTTTCAAAAAACAGTGAAATACCCTATTGTGTTTGGAGTTAGTTGCACTCGATCGGTCAGTGTAGCGCGTGTCGCAGGCTGGGCGGGCGTGAGCTGCCGCGCGTCGCTGCAGGGCGGGCTGCCGGGCGCGCTGCCGCCGGCGCTGGGCCGCGTGCTGCTCGCCAACGTGGCGCCGCCCGCCGAGCTGTTCCGCGCGCTGCGCGTGCACTACCGCCCGCCCTTCGGCGCCAGCAGCGTGCTCGCGCTCAACTGAGCGCCGCGCGTCGCTGCAGGGCGGGCTGCCGGGCGCGCTGCCGCCGGCGCTGGGCCGCGTGCTGCTCGCCAACGTGGCGCCGCCCGCCGAGCTGTTCCGCGCGCTGCGCGTGCACTACCGCCCGCCCTTCGGCGCCAGCAGCGTGCTCGCGCTCAACTGAGCGCCGCGCGTCGCTGCAGGGCGGGCTGCCGGGCGCGCTGCCGCCGGCGCTGGGCCGCGTGCTGCTCGCCAACGTGGCGCCGCCCGCCGAGCTGTTCCGCGCGCTGCGCGTGCACTACCGCCCGCCCTTCGGCGCCAGCAGCGTGCTCGCGCTCAACTGAGCGCCGCGCGTCGCTGCAGGGCGGGCTGCCGGGCGCGCTGCCGCCGGCGCTGGGCCGCGTGCTGCTCGCCAACGTGGCGCCGCCCGCCGAGCTGTTCCGCGCGCTGCGCGTGCACTACCGCCCGCCCTTCGGCGCCAGCAGCGTGCTCGCGCTCAACTGAGCGCCGCGCGTCGCTGCAGGGCGGGCTGCCGGGCGCGCTGCCGCCGGCGCTGGGCCGCGTGCTGCTCGCCAACGTGGCGCCGCCCGCCGAGCTGTTCCGCGCGCTGCGCGTGCACTACCGCCCGCCCTTCGGCGCCAGCAGCGTGCTCGCGCTCAACTGAGCGCCGCGCGTCGCTGCAGGGCGGGCTGCCGGGCGCGCTGCCGCCGGCGCTGGGCCGCGTGCTGCTCGCCAACGTGGCGCCGCCCGCCGAGCTGTTCCGCGCGCTGCGCGTGCACTACCGCCCGCCCTTCGGCGCCAGCAGCGTGCTCGCGCTCAACTGAGCGCCGCGCGTCGCTGCAGGGCGGGCTGCCGGGCGCGCTGCCGCCGGCGCTGGGCCGCGTGCTGCTCGCCAACGTGGCGCCGCCCGCCGAGCTGTTCCGCGCGCTGCGCGTGCACTACCGCCCGCCCTTCGGCGCCAGCAGCGTGCTCGCGCTCAACTGAGCGCCGCGCGTCGCTGCAGGGCGGGCTGCCGGGCGCGCTGCCGCCGGCGCTGGGCCGCGTGCTGCTCGCCAACGTGGCGCCGCCCGCCGAGCTGTTCCGCGCGCTGCGCGTGCACTACCGCCCGCCCTTCGGCGCCAGCAGCGTGCTCGCGCTCAACTGAGCGCCGCGCGTCGCTGCAGGGCGGGCTGCCGGGCGCGCTGCCGCCGGCGCTGGGCCGCGTGCTGCTCGCCAACGTGGCGCCGCCCGCCGAGCTGTTCCGCGCGCTGCGCGTGCACTACCGCCCGCCCTTCGGCGCCAGCAGCGTGCTCGCGCTCAACTGAGCGCCGCGCGTCGCTGCAGGGCGGGCTGCCGGGCGCGCTGCCGCCGGCGCTGGGCCGCGTGCTGCTCGCCAACGTGGCGCCGCCCGCCGAGCTGTTCCGCGCGCTGCGCGTGCACTACCGCCCGCCCTTCGGCGCCAGCAGCGTGCTCGCGCTCAACTGAGCGCCGCCCGCCGAGCCGCTACGCCTGCACTACCGCCCGCCCTTCGGCGCCAGCAGCGTGCTCGCGCTCAACTGAGCGCCGCCCGCCGAGCCGCTCCGCCTGCACTACCGCCCGCCCTTCGGCGCCAGCAGTGCTCTACCGCCCGCCCTTCGGCGCCAGCAGCGTGCTCGCGCTCAACTGAGCGCCGCCCGCCGAGCCGCTACGCCTGCACTACCGCCCGCCCTTCGGCGCCAGCAGCGTGCTCGCGCTCAACTGAGCGCCGCCCGCCGAGCCGCTACGCCTGCACTACCGCCCGCCCTTCGGCGCCAGCAGTGCTCTACCGCCCGCCCTTCGGCGCCAGCAGCGTGCTCGCGCTCAACTGAGCGCCACCCGCCGAGCCGCTCCGCCTGCACTAACGCCCGCCCTTCGGCGCCAGCAGCGTGCTCGCGCTCAACTGAGCGCCGCCCGCCGAGCCGCTACGCCTGCACTACCGCCCGCCCTTCGGCGCCAGCAGCGTGCTCGCGCTCAACTGAGCGCCGCCCGCCGAGCCGCTCCGCCTGCACTACCGCCCGCCCTTCGGCGCCAGCAGTGCTCTACCGCCCGCCCTTCGGCGCCAGCAGCGTGCTCGCGCTCAACTGAGCGCCACCCGCCGAGCCGCTCCGCCTGCACTACCGCCCGCCCTTCGGCGCCAGCAGCGTGCTCGCGCTCAACTGAGCGCCATCCGCCGAGCCGCTCCGCCTGCGCTACCGCCCGCCCTTCGGCGCCAGCAGTGCTCTACCGCCCGCCCTTCGGCGCCAGCAGTGCTCTACCGCCCGCCCTTCGGCGCCAGCAGTGCTCTACCGCCCGCCCTTCGGCGCCAGCAGTGCTCTACCGCCCGCCCTTCGGCGCCAGCAGCGTGCTCGCGCTCAACTGAGCGCCACCCGCCGAGCCGCTCCGCCTGCACTACCGCCCGCCCTTCGGCGCCAGCAGTGCTCTATCGCCCGCCCTTCGGCGCCAGCAGTGCTCTACCGCCCGCCCTTCGGCGCCAGCAGTGCTCTACCGCCCGCCCTTCGGCGCCAGCAGTGCTCTACCGCCCGCCCTTCGGCGCCAGCAGTGCTCTACCGCCCGCCCTTCGGCGCCAGCAGTGCTCTACCGCCCGCCCTTCGGCGCCAGCAGTGCTCTACCGCCCGCCCTTCGGCGCCAGCAGTGCTCTACCGCCCGCCCTTCGGCGCCAGCAGTGCTCTACCGCCCGCCCTTCGGCGCCAGCAGTGCTCTACCGCCCGCCCTTCGGCGCCAGCAGTGCTCTACCGCCCGCCCTTCGGCGCCAGCAGTGCTCTACCGCCCGCCCTTCGGCGCCAGCAGTGCTCTACCGCCCGCCCTTCGGCGCCAGCAGTGCTCTACCGCCCGCCCTTCGGCGCCAGCAGTGCTCTACCGCCCGCCCTTCGGCGCCAGCAGTGCTCTACCGCCCGCCCTTCGGCGCCAGCAGTGCTCTACCGCCCGCCCTTCGGCGCCAGCAGTGCTCTACCGCCCGCCCTTCGGCGCCAGCAGTGCTCTACCGCCCGCTCTTCGGCGCCAGCAGTGCTCTACCGCCCGCCCTTCGTGCCAATAGACATTGACGTTGTATAAACGGTGGGGACAAAGAGATAATAGATACCGGTATATCCGAATCGAAAAGCTAGGATAGCTTATTGCGATACCGGGGTTAATGACCGAAATTGGTTTGAAATTTTTAGTTTCCAAGCCAAGACATTTCCAATCTATTGTGAGATTGTTTATAGACTCAAGTGAGCTACTTACTATGGACTTGCCCAAATATTCCTCAATCATGTTTCATCCCCGGCCTTGTAAATAATGTTTTATTTGTTTTTATATCCTGGACATACGCTTATGAAGTGAACAATAAATTACATTATACAGATTTGTTTTATTTTATGATTGTCAAATAATCGAAGCTTCACGGACTAAAACTGAAACGCACTTACTTGGCGATTGCGTAAAGACAAGGTCGAGGTTGTTACACAGTGACTTTTAATGACAAAGTAATTCTTGTGTGATTTCCTGTTGGCAAACCAATAAATAAAATAAAATAAAGTTGCACGGAATCAATCGGCTTGGCATCCAGCTGCCCACAAGATGTAGTAACTGATTAGATGAATATTATGTAGCTTTACATTAATATTGTAATTTTGTTAAGTAAAGAGCAACTGCTGATTTTCTTGGCGGCTCTTCTCAGCAGAATCTGCATTCCGAACCGGCGGTAGTCTCGACGCTATATCACCGACTCGCGGATTCGTATTTCGTTCGGCCAACGATAGAGCAGCGCATGTTACGTACCGTCGTACGTCGTGGAATACTTAAAATTAGGCTTCAATAACACAAACTTGTACTCAAATCCATTGATTTATTTCCAAAAAATATACACAAAGTCTCAAAAGCCCACGTTAGTTACATAAATAATAATTACATCCCCCAATAACAACAACGATACCGATTCGGTTGCGCACACATCCCGATCCGACCGACGATCCTTCACCGCAAGGAACATCTCAAGAGGATACCAAAATTTAACGGTCACTTAAGTTTAGTTTACAGACTCGTGCGCAACCGAACGATAGTCGCGCGCCAACAACAGTGGCGTCCGCGTGAAATAAAGCTAGGAAATAATACGCATAGATCCACCGAGTTGTCTGTTCAGGCGACGCGGCCGCCGCCGGGGCAGCGTTCCTTGTTCATCCTACTTAAGAAAACGCGGAAATCGGTGTTGCGTTTACAACATTGTACGACACTTTCACAAACAGCTGACAGCGGCGAACCCCGTGAACACTCGGACAGCGGAATCCGATAGAATAATATTTTAAAATCGCGGCCTTAGTTCCAACTTTGTCCACCTGAACAGACGAGTTGGTGGCCCTGTATAAATATATTTAATGTCTATCTGGCGGGATTTATACTTTTTGATATAATCGCATGTACAGTACCAATAACAATAGCAAATATCAAAATAGGGGTATGACAATTTACACTGCCATCTCTTCCAAATAAGCCCGCTATCATCTTAGACTTTGTCGTCACTTACTATCAGATGAGATTGCGAATTTTTGTCATCGAATAAAAAAGTTTGTTCTGGCGTTGTCTCGGTTGTTTCCTATTGGGTTTTAGCACATCTCCGAAACATACTTAAGTTGTGTTTTCGTTTCGCAGCGTAACAATAGCGACATCTATGCGTTTCCTTCTGTAGCTGAAATGTGGTAAGAGCCATAGCTGCTTTTTATAAAGTTAAACGAGGACCCGTGCGTTAACAATAACTTTCTTATTCGACGCCACAAGTAATTTTACAAAGTATCTTAGCTGTGGAGTGATAAAAATGTTCTTAAACTAATAACCTTCAATACAAAGATGTGCGGAAGACTTAAGACCAAACCGACTCCATTTGTATAGAGCGCGCCGGGGAGCACTCGTTATACCCGCTCGACTTAAAATTGACAGTTCTTTACAAACTTATCAAGTTTTTCGGCGCGAATAAACGAAGAGTCAGAGAATCAAAACTATTCATAGTACATTTTCAATTGTTGCATACATTATTGTTGAACAGACACTGTATTCGAAGCTTTCAAAATCGTAAGAAATGTAAAAATAATTACTTAGTTAATAGAAATACCAACATCATGCGCAATAAGTTGAGCCCTTGACTTTATACAATGTAAATTTTATCCGATTTATTTTACACAATCTGTAAAAAAATTTAAAATTCCTCAATAGTTGAGATTTATTTATTTGGCGATTTGTGGTCTTATTTATGTGAATCGGCGCAATATGAATGCATTTTGAGTAATTCATGAATAAAGATGCAAATTATACACGTTTATGTTGAACTCAAAATATATTCGTATATATTATGTATATGTATAAAATGTTTAGTTCGTGTCCACGAGTAGGTTACTCGTCTACTCTACGGGGTTTAAATATTACGCTCGGGTAAACTTGTCTAAAAAGTTATTCAAAAACTCTGTATAAAATTGTTTAGAAAGGGGCAGATTCAACGAGAAGCTCTCGGGTTACCGTCAGTGCAAACAATACATCTTGCATATTTTCACAGGTGATATTTTTCATAATATTTTATAACAACTAAAAAATCCGTTTTCTCAACATCATTCATTAAGTCTCAATTATCATTAAATCATACTCATAAGTTAGAAAAATAAATATTTTTAATAATTTGCTTTAAGAAAATTATTCAATTTTAATCACGGTCGAGAGTGTAGAAAAATCGATATAATATATAAAATTGTATTGTAGAAGAAATATACATGAAAAATATACATATATGTAGTTACACCGATCTATACCCACACGCACATACATACATTACAGACGCACAACAAGCACGCACACACACACACACACGCACACATTTGACTATTAAATACACTGATATAACAACATCAATTCACATAGCTTACTGATATCGCTTATAGAAAGTAATACAACGCGGTCAACAACAGAGCCTTGGCGCGGTGCGAGCAATGGGACCCTCGCATCATTCAATACGAGTCGATTTCACCTCAACATAATAAAGCTTTAAAACCATACCCTAACAATGATTAATGATTTCTATTTAACTGTCGGACGATGGCTCTTTCAATGGCAGAATTAAATAGTTTCACGACCAGCCTTCATAATTGCGGATTTTGGTCTTCAAAGATCCCATCGGGGGAACTATGTATTTCAGTTGTAGAGCCGTGAAAATGGTAAAGGAGACGAGGTACGACACATTTGTCAAAACTTAATATCCGCCCTATTGGGTTTTTGACGTCATCATGCAAAATCCCACAATTGATGATAGGCCAGTAGGATTAAAATAAGTACTTTTTGATTTTGCAATACTGGGACAGGGCTGAAGTGGGGAGTGCACCGTGCAGTACTGCAGCTAGGACTGCAGTTCAGTTCAGTTGTTCAGTGTTCGGACCGCCATATCTACTACCTAGAAAATACCTATATTATCAATGGCCCCAAAGCAAATGTAAACAATAATATAATCCGCGAAACACCAAGCACTCACGTCCTACACATAATAATAATAATAATTAAGGAAACGATGCCGCCAATTAGAAGTCACGAATCAATGTTTGTAGTGAAAGAGTATTTCATCGTATTTGTAGTGTAAGAGTATCGTATGGTCAGCAGACCATACGATATTCTTTTACATCGCTTTAGTCTTTAAGAAAAAGCGAACGTATCTAAGGCCATCGTACAAATCGCATCTCACTATAATATATGGACAAAGCAAAATTTTAACGATGTGGAGTCGAATACATGTTTTAGCAAAAATGTCAGGTCTTAAAAATCACGATTAGTCCGCTCAATTTGGTCGGACCGAGCGACAGTAATTTGTAATTACCAGCGATATCTTATAACTAACGTGTAACCAGTAATTATGGTCATTTTGAATCTCGAGATATTTGTTGACCGTTCTCGGACATTTTAGTTCCTGCGATGCGACGTGTACAATTAAGTTTACACTTTAAAATAAAATCACAGCGACACAAACAATATCTTAGGTAAGACACTTATTTTAATAAGATACTCGAAGGAGCCACCGGCGGCCCCTCGAGCAGCACAACAATACGAGGATTCAAAAAATATGTCTTATCATCGGAATGACAGTTACGCGTACATTGCACCTTTCGACTGCGATATTTTCCTTTATCCCTTAATCTTTATCGATAAATTAAAAGAAAACTTAAGAATGTAATTTTTCAGCTCTTTACCGGAGACGGCATTGATCTATCAATTTGCGCCATAAAGACGTGCCTACACTGGCACGTTGAATTGCGCGCTCACACCAGTCAAAAGTTAATTACAAAGTTACACCTTATAAACGTTTGTTGTGCGCAGAGCATACTGATTTTTTTTTTTAAATAGAGTAGTAATCATTAAAATGCTACCGTTACTACAACAATGTAAAGACTTGTATAAAATTTATCCGTCTATGTAATAGATAGTTGGTACAAAACTGACTTGATATGACACTGCGGCGCCGGGCCGCGCCTCCCTTCTATAATAATTTAATTTTCTTTGACTGTCTCAAAACAAACGATTCAGAGAAACGCGTAATCGACAACTGTAGCTTACGATGTTCTCAAGTTATGTTTCACTCGAGACACCGCGTCATTGCCAGTGCGGGAAGAACGTCTCAATCGCCGTCCCCGGAGAATAAAAGGGTAATCGCCATCGGCGCCTACCATTTCATTTTCCGGGGACGGCGCTAAGCGCCGCGCTTAGCGCGTCGCTTACGCCTTTCTGAGAGAAACAACTCGTTTACCTTTTAAGACAGCTAAGGAAAAATAGATTATAAATATTAATTGTTTAATGTAGAACACTAACTACTTTGTGTGCTCAGCTCGCCTCGCCGCGGGCGAGTGCCGGCGCGCGCCGCGGGCGCGGTCCTTTACTTCTCACTATAAAAATAAATGTTCAATTCATCTAAGCGTGGATTGGGTTAGGAAATCGGGCATTTGACTAATATTTTTTATATATTCTTAAAATAAGATACATAATATTATAATACAATGCCATTTCTCTTTTTTTAATATCTTAACTAGCCTCGAAAATATGGAGCCAAGTTTCACGTTAGACGAAGACACACGCTCCATAGAAAATTTAGTTTTACAGCAGTTAAACAGCTCATACATAACTTATATTTTGTTTTTTGACCGATTTATTTTCGGTTTGTACAATTAATGTTATTCTTACGAGTTACATTTTCGATCGTAATTAATGATATATCCACATTTTGACAACAGCCAAGTACCCGATTTCGTTCATTTTTGAAGTTACGCTACCTTACTCTATAATCACAAAACCTTTAAAGAGGATCTCTTTAAAGGGCACGGGGCTGACACCCCGCCGACTTCCGAACTAACTAACTAACTACTCGCCCCGACCCGGGACCTCGTCGTCCGCAGTCGAACATGTTAACCGCTGGACCGGCGAGACAGTTAGTTAATCAGGTAAATAGGTAATGTAGTATTTACGATCATAAATGATTGACCACCAAGTCAGCACGGCGCGCGGCCGCCGCGCCCGCACGGCACCGCTTCACACGATCATGTAAACATTTTTGGTAGCCGATAACAGCGAAGCTTCTACACTACACTTAAAATAACACCAACTACATAAAAATCCTTATCTTACGAGGAACTTGTGATTCCTATTCTCTCTCCGTCGACTACATCAGACTTGGTGCAAACACTGAATGTATTATATTTTCACATTAAAGTCCCAAAGTCCCTCTCGGCGCATTTGACAGTTATGCACACACGAGCTTGCCAAATATGAGTAAATATAGATAATTTGTTTCGGGACGAGCAATATAAGCTTATAAAAAATTTATAAAATTACCTAAAAAAAAATTATCAACACGTCTTCCTTATCGACCTTTCTATTATGATTTAATTTATTTACTTGGCCAAGCGGGTGATCAAAATAAGAATAAGAACGTTAAATCGCTATTTTCTATTAACAGAATAGGAAACAGCGGTTTAACATTCTTATTATATGCCTATCTTGATCTCACACCCGTAGCTCACGTGGAAATTATGTCAAGAGGGACTTCGCGACTGAAAAACACAACAGCATCTACAGTTATACTAATATTAGCTCCCAATCTAGATCGGCAGCCGACCTACTCGCACAACTGTAGTCGCTCTTACAGGGGGACACCATCAGCAGCTGCAAGGTATTTATTTCCTTGTCGGACGAGATGTCTCCGGCCTGCATACAGAGTAGAGGTAGACCGCGCGGCCCGATAACTACACAACTGCGACCGAGGTCAGAATTTCTTATTCTTATTAGACCGCCATTTTCTATTTCGGTCTTGCTCACGTGCGACTCGTTCTGAGCGAGACAGAAATGGAAAATGGCGGCTTAAGGAATCTCATCTCGATCGCATTCTGTGTGACGTCACAGAGGCCGCAAAAGTTTCACGCGGGATCACTGCACTGGAGTGTCGGTTACTGGATTCACTGTCACTGAACAGTTGCGGGGTACGACGCGACAAACGGGAGCGGGCTCGCCGCCGCCCGCGCGCGGAGCTCAGGAGTTAGGTTGCCAGTAGTTATATTAGGTTACACTTCGAGTCGCTTTTCGTTTTTAATCAGACTCGTATTCTAATTTGAACCTCCATAGTAAACGTATATTTTTCGGAATTTTCTGAATTTTTTTATATAAAAAAACAATTTCAGACCTCGGTGAATCACCGTCTCATTTGTGCAAAGTTTGATGTCAATTCGACACGTTGTTTTTTAATTAAAGCAAGATTTACTCGTATGGAACTCAAGTTTACACTTGGCACGATGAAATTAAAAAAGAGTCTAAAGTAGCGGAAGTATCTCTTCTCTCGACAAAAATAACTGAAAAGAAGTTATTTTTTTCATTAATCTGTTCAAACTATGAAAAATCTTTCACAAATCTTCATAAGAATAAAGATTTGCATTAGTTGTTGCAAAAAAGTTTCATCGTTTACTTTCTGAACTGTGGGTAGTTCCTCAATACAACTACGGCGGGGTGCGGGCGGGGTGCAGGCGGGGTGCGGGCGGGGTGCGGGCGGCGGGAGCGGGCGGCGCGTCTATAGCTCCTTCTCCTTGCCGTTGTCGTGCGAGTGGTCGCGGCGCGTGCCGTTGGGTCGCGGGCGGCCGTCGCGCTGGTCGCACTGGTCGCGCTGGTCGCACTGGTCGCGAGGGCGCCGCATGAGCGCGTGCGTGTGGTCGCGCAGCTTCATCAGCTCGTCCTGGATGCGCTCGGTGATGGCGCGCCGCGTCTCCTCCTCCGACGCGTTGGCCGACCTCAACCTGCCGCAGAGACGGTGGGGTGAGCCGATTAACAAGGGTAGCTAAGAAAGAAATCTTTATTAGAGAAATTCGGTATACTTAGTACTCAAAATTGGAATCCCTAAACCCCGAATTCGATCCCTACACTAGGCAAGCCCGTATCTTCTTACAGACCCTCAATCACATACTGTCTAGACAGGACGCTCTTAATTTTTACAAGTGCACTTCAATCAATGAGGTAAGGAGCTATTATGTAAGCATTAGTCACATGTCAGTGCAGCGAAAAATAATATGAATGTAAGGGTCGATACACTTTGAGATTACTCGTTTCGTATCACTCTCCACTATGCATGCGTGGCTTGGCTCGTCACTCACTTGTCGAGCAGCGCCTCGAGGCGGATGGGCTCGCCCACGGACAGGTGCAGCGAGTGGCCGACGCGCAGGCGGTACGGCTCGGTGTTGGGCAGCACGCGGTCCATGCCCTCGTGCCACACGGGCAGCACGAGCGGCTCGCGGCCGCGCGCCGCGCTGTCGGCCACGAGGCGGCCGATGCCCCACTTGAAGCGGATGCGCTCCTTCTCCACGTTGACGCGGCCCTCGGGGAAGATGTGCACCCAGTCGCCCGCGTGCAGCCGCTCCACGCAGAAGTCCATCGCCGACTGCGAACGAGACGGGCGGTGATCAGTAGCCTAATCACGAACTTTTTTAACTTTCGAATAGTAAAGGTGAAGTTAACGTCAAAACGCAGTTTTGTATGAAAACGCACGTAACGCGCTAAAATCGGTAGCACGAAGCAACTGCAACTACGTAAAGTTAAACTTGACGCAGCTGTGACGTCACTCTCCGGTTTCGTCACGTTTTTCTCGAAGAAATTCAAAAATCGGTAGCACAAACCTTTTTTTGACGTTTGGTTTCGAGAATTACGAAAGCTGGCTATCGAGAATTACCGAATTATAGCTCACTGAACTTTTTGAAGTGAGTGAACTTACGTCGTCATCAAATGTGTTGTTTTTGCGGATTTTTCTTACTAAAAACGTTTTAAAATAATGTTGAGTGTGTCTAGGAATCACTTCAAAAATGATTCAAGACTATAAGACGAACAATAAATAATGAAAGAATATAAATGCCTACACGTAATAGTCTAGGCAAGACGGATATTCAATTCATCGACGTCTGCGACTTAAAACTAAAAGTTTTGATCAAGTCAAAGAATAAGTGTAGGATTGTAACAAAGCAAGTAAGTACCTAATAAACAAAATAATATTATTAATAATATTATAACTTCATACGTGTTAGCATTTTAGTACCTAAACCTATAACATTTAATATCATTAATATATCATCTTAAATAGTCAATGCTTATGTAAAGATGTATTATATTTACTATCATTTTCAATACACACAAGTTTTAACAAAAATAAGAAAATAAACTCAAATCAAATTTGCCGCGTAAAATTTGCCGCGTTTGATTTTTATGTAGGACCAATGGGCAAATAAATGGGCGAATGGCAATGACAATTGACAATTGATATTAAAAACATATTAGCGTAAACAAGTGTTGAGTAAATAAAATTATGTGTTGTTAAAACTTAGATTTACAGTTTATTTAGGACAAAAGTGTTTCGGAGTGCTAAGATACAAAAAAGAGTTGTTGCATTGCAGCCTTAAAACTTGCTCAAAGAATGATACCTAATATCTAAGGAATTAGTTATTTCGAGTGTTTTTCTCTATGAGGATATTATGAGGTTTTTTTTTATGTTAAATAAACATAGCACCTTTGTAATTTCGTCATGAAATTAAGTAGGTACTTACCTACATCAATCAGTGAACAATATAATATGTGTACCTACATTGCCATTTTGAGGTTAGAAGTTAGATGCATTGCAAGTGTTAAGTCTTAGTATACCTACTAAGTTTATTGAGCATAACTATAACTATTGATTCCATATTGCCCCCTGAACAGACTAATAACTATTTCCATTCAAACTAATAATACATTAATTGAACAATTGAATAATTAAAAACTTGACTGGACATACCTACTTAAAATACTTAAGTACCTAATTTACATTTTAATATTTCAGATGGAGAAAGGTTTTGTAAACTTCAATAAATACAAAATGGACTTTCAACAAAAGACCACTAACTCAACCATACCTATACCATCATCATAAAGCAAAAATAATAATAGACTATAATCAAGAATGTGATAAGCACAACTAACCAACTAGCTAGTCTCAATCTAGAAGCAGAAAGTTATTATTTCATGGCCCATAGGTATGTACATAAAATTCCTGGAAGATTGTTTTTGAATCATCGTAGGTGTTCATTATCTTCATCAAACAAATCACAATGCATTCGCTGTGTATATAGGCCTCTTTTGGATAGCACCAATGTTGCTTAATAGTTACTAAGTATGTATTGTATAAATTTCATTTCATATACCTAATATAAATTCTATTTATTCAAATGCTTTTTTTTAATAAATTACTTATAATTACTACTTCCATGTCATTTTGATTTGGTTCAGTGGTTAAGTTCAGTTAGATATTAGTTAGGTGTAAAAGGGTCACAGGGAGAGTTATTTTCATATTTATAATACCTATTACTGAAAAATATTTTATTTTCAGATTGACCATGATGCATCATGAATATAGGAATGCATTACAAAAGCCATCCGGGCTTGAGCGCAAACTGAACTTCAAATTTATGAAGACCCGGCAAGGAATTCAATTGAATCAAATCATTGCTAATTTAATATTTTATATTAGGAAGTTTCATATCATGTTGAAGTAGCTTTTTGTGGATAAATGATACCTATTGTTATAGTTAAGACATATTAGAATAATAATATAAAATAAAACCAAGAATAGAAAAATTGCTTTTATTACACTTAGTTTTCAATAAAAATAGGGTTTTTTCTTATAGAATTCTAAAAGCCCTGAAGGTCTTAAGTAGTAGGTACACATAGAAAGTCTTGACTTATAGTAGCATTCTTGCCAAAGCTTAAATGGGCACTTTTGATTGGAGACCAAGGTCTAGGTTTAGGTAGGTCGTGTTAATTGTGGTGGTAGCCTTCAGACTAGGTCCATGACTCACTGGGGTATAGTGTGTTCCACTCTTGATCATCTAGAAACAAAAATATTAGGTTATCTAAAGTTTTTATACTAAAAAAATATATATTGGGGTTAATTGATGCCTCTCTTAGGTAGGTACATTACTTTAAAGTACAACTTGATTAGGTGCTGCCTTTCAATATTTTTCAATCACATCAAATAAAGGTATCTATCTACTTATGATTATATCAATGATAAATTATGGTTTATAAGTATGACTATAATTTCATTAATAGTATTTTAGGTTTTAACCCAACTAGTCTTTTACCTATATCAACCTAGCCAGCGCAAAAACAAACACCCGTGGGTCGCGACGCGATCGTCGGCGGACAGCCTATAGGGTGTCTAATATTATGTATTCCAACGTTTATTCAACATAACATAGGTTCATTTTAAGATTTTAATTGGATAGAATATTATATTTGATACTTACATTATCCATAAAATAGACCATTGGTATTGCATATTCTTGATGGTAAGTTTGCCTCAGCGCCTGGCTTTACAACAGACAGGCGACCTCAGGAAAACACTAATAAAGCTGCTATTGTATAATATTTATATATATAACGGACACAATTAAAAAATGACGACTATTTAATAAATTAAAATACCTACATAGGTACTTATTTAATGATTTAAAGATAATGGATTATGGAATGTTAGGTTAGACATAATTTTATAAACATGACAGTTCAAAAACATAGGTAGGTAGGTACGTTAAAAATACAAATTCAAATTATTTAAATTAAATTCGGTTTTATTGGCTATTTTATTAAAAATCATACATAAAAAGATAAAAATATTAATAATTTAGCTAAAAATATAATTATTATGATGTAGTGTTTGAAAATTTTCGAAATTATTTTTCTATATACGAAATTATACAATTATACAAGTATTTAATTTTTGAACGTGCAGCAGACTGCGTTAAGTAATCGTATCGAGTGACGAGAGTTAATTTTAATGATTCGTGCTACCAAAATTCTGCGTTATCGTATCGTCATCGTCACTCGATACGATAACGTAACGCGGAATTCAAAAAGTTCGTGATTAGGCTACAGGCCTGCGGCGACGCGTCGCCCCCCCTCCCCCCGACGCCGCACATACCTGGTAGACGCCGGCGCCGCGCACCACGGGCACGCACTTGCCCAGCGCGAAGAACGCCGAGTGCAGCGCGTTGGTGAAGCAGATGTCGTGCGCCGCCAGCGACCAGCGCATGCGCGCGCCGCGCACCAGCGTGCCCGTGTCCAGCACGCCTGCACAGAGCGCGCGCTGTAGCGACCCCGGCCCACCGCCGAGGACGCTGGACGGGCTGGCCGAACAACGTGACTGGTCTTTTGTGCCGATACAAGGAAGACATTTCTCAATACAAATCTTTACAGTTCATATTTAGTAACTTTAATTGCTCCATTGTCACGTTGTTCATCGCCAGTCCAGTGAACTTGTACCAGTGGAGGTTGGGTTAATTCATATAAACATGTGTGAGCTGATTTATACACGAACGTAGATAGTCCCGCGTCGGGCGCCAGTGTAAGATACATTGTCGCCCAAGATGGGTTCGCATCAAATATAAGCAGGTTCGAAATTAATTGGGTTTAACTTAATCTTGAAAAGTCACTCTTTTCCATTGTGACTACGATAAACCTGCCTATATTCTGAGGAAGAAAGTAATTTAAAATTAATATAATCTGTTATTTAGTTATTTACGAGATATTAATGAATATCGGTTCTTTACTCAGCAGCATTTAAGATACATGCCTACTGATTAAATTAAAAATTGAACTCTCGGTGTTATAGTTTCATGTTCGCATAAGGGACATCTGCGCACGATCCAGTTTGAGCTTTAGTTTCGCTAATTAGTGTTCCTCAGCCTTGTGAGCTTGTCAATAGTGATTGCGATTAAGAAGACCCTGACCGCGCTAGGAATAAGAAATTAATGTTAACCGTGCCCATGTCCTAAGAGTTGACCCCCCGGGCCGAGTGCCATGCGATTACCGGTGACGTATCAGTTAGAGGCGGTTAGACGCACGAGTGGCGGTACGCGTCGCGTGTCGCGCGTCGCACGCGTCGATCGTTATCACTTATCAATCACATCGCGTCGCCGCCCGCGCTGCCACGAGCGGCCGACGACCAACAGCAAGCGTGCTGCGTGTACCTACTTGTGCACGAGTAGAGACGGCCGATGATAACTGGGGTCACAACCAGACCATATCGCCAGTGTTCCGAGTTGAGTAGTTACTAATAATAATTATTATACTTACATATACATAGGTATACATAGGTACTACCGGAAAACATCGATTGAGGGATAGTTATATATCGATCAATAGATCTTTGATTTATACATAAATATATTTTCTTTTAAATGAAAATGAAAATCGAATTGACTGATTTTGTTTAGTAATTCGTAATTTGTAATTTCGTGATTGTGATTCGTAATTTTCAGAACAAGGTTTGTATAAAAGAAATTTTTTCGGAAAATCCACTGGAAAGTTTGGAAAGGACTTTTGTATGAAAATCGTAATAAAAAAAATTAATTGCATCCGTGCGAAGCCGGGGCGGGTCGTTAGTTTTTGATAAACCTCAATACGGGCGCACGAAGTCACGGGAAGCATCTATAGATTCTCATAGAATACAGAGATGTTCAGTAGGTACAGTACGACGTAACAATCTTACCAAGGTGAAATCTTTTAAAGCAAACTGATTTAATAAGACACGTGTCCTTCGTCAACAAAAATTTACTATTTTTATTACTTATACTAATTATGAGAACAGGAAACAGGCTGTAACGTTTCCGACAGCTGTAGGCAGGTAGAGCAGAGGTCGCGCGTTGTTCTGACTTGGCTTGGACTTACGATAGAGTTAAAACGACACAAACAATTATATCCTGACATTAACCTCAAAATGCAGGGAATTTCCTTCAAGTGTACGTTACGCATAGCGAAAATAGCGTTTTAACGCTTGAGCCTACTATACGATATTCCAAAAAAACCGGTCAAGTGCGAGTTATAAGCGCGCACTGACTATTAGATGATCGGCTTAGTAGCGAAAATTTTTGATGTAAGTACTACAGGAACTTTTGTATCAAAATACGTTTTGAATTCTGTAAATTTTCATTGAGTTAAAGTAGAAACTTGAACCCTCGTATTCAGTATAAATTTAATCGTTTTATCTTACGAACAACGGAGTGATCCTTTAAGGCTTCAGTTTTTTTTTTTGGAACCCTAATGATACAAATGTAGACACGCTAATATTTATTATTAGACGGAATGCGATTATGTCGGATTATAATTTACCGGCAGCCGGCGCGGGCGGGTGGCGGGTGGCGGGTGGCGGGTGTTAATCTTGGATACGAAGGTTGTCTTTATCTGGCTAATGAGTGAAGTCTTATCTAAATAACAACTTCAAGTTTAAACTAGGCTAAAAACTACGTTTTCGCATAATAGGTGTATAGAGGAAATATAACTACAGTATTCGTTAAGTCCACGCAATATTTAGGTAGGTAATGGAATGTAAGTTCAGCACGTCGTCACGTGGAGGGAACGGCGCGGCGTCGCGCGGTCTGCGCAAGGTGCTGAAATCCATTGTGAGGTCGAGCCCATGCAATATTTTTTAGAATTGCTGTCTTAGTTTAAACACGTCGAGGTTAATAGCGTAATTAACGAATTTCATAACGGCCGAGTTGAATCCGTTTTATAAGCGCAGTGAGCCCTCCAGCACGTGGACCGACGACATACAGACTGAAGGGCTGACACCGGGTGCGGGGCGCTCATTGGGGAGATGGGATGATGAACCCGTGTTGCGAAGAAAGGGTAGTGGGTAATTTGTTGCCTTGATACAGCTGCATCTAAAGGTCGTCGCCTACTTATTAACCCGGCACTCGACTAGCGCCGCCTCTTTGCTCTGCATCTACACGTTGTCGACGGCTGCGCTTCGCGGTGACGTCGCGCAACCGGCGGGTGGACGGCCAGAGGTCGCGGAACATGAACAACTCGCGGGCCGCACGCGCGGCAAGCGGGCGAGTTGTGAGCGAGGCGAGGCGGTGCCGGTCGGGTGCCGGTGGGTGCCGGTGGGTGCGAGTGTGCGCGAGTGTTACCCCACAGGCCGGGGTCGTCGAAGCACGAGTGGTGGTTGGAGACGGTGAGCAGCGGCACGTCGCGCGGCCGCCGCACGGCGCGCGCCAGCGCCTCGCGGTTGTACACCGTCGTCTTGTTCAGGAATTCTGCGGGGATCAAATTGTACCAAAACTCAATTATTACGTAGTAGGTAAAGACCAATCGTGAAATGAGTTGATCCGGGATTGTCTAAAAATGCTTGCTTTGCTACAGTGTGACGATCGCCTGTGACCGGCCGTTCCTTTCGCAATTGGCTAAAATGCATTGTTGCAAAGCTTTTCTGCAGACATCCAACGGTTACAATGAAGATTTAATGAAATGCAAATTAAGGTCATTTTAGAAGTTTTCAGTGAATACAACTCCGCAATTCTGCGCGATTGTAGACAAACATCAACTTAAGTATAATAGAACATTGACTATAGCCATAGCCGTGCCGACATTGCGTCAGAGGATTATCATTCTTAGAATGTCTTTTAAAGCCGACCTAAGTATTGTCTAAGACGTGGAGGTAAACAGTTCATTTGTAAACAAGTATAAGGTAGTTATTTACTAGCCTGCAACACTATTAATTTATTATAATTAAAGCAGATCGAGGGCCAATCAGGCTACATACTTAAAAACTTGTCACAGCAAATAGTGTACCTACAATATTATGAACAACTAGCTTTTGTCAGCGGCTTCGCTCACTAGCCCGATCCGTCCTTGATTTGAGATGTGTATTGATAGATTAGTCAGTCTGTTACCTTTTCCATTTATGTATATAGTACATATTTAGATTTAGATTAGATTTACGAAATCGTATTCCTACTGTGGCTGTGGGTTATGGCCTCTTTTCATTAATCACACAATGGTAGGAGGTTTTTGAGATAAATGGTTTAAATGACAGTCATCGCTAGCAACCTCCTAGAAACAATTGTTTCTAGGCAAAATCGGTGTTTTTAAAAAATTCAAGCACCAATTATTATTTGCTAGATTGCAAGGGCCGGCTTATGACAAGGCAATACTGTCTGAGCTGACTTGCATAGGAGACGGTAAGAAACTCAGTAGTTAGTTGCTTTTCAAAACAAAAATTGTTACATTATGTATATATCTTTATCAATTATCTTATTCTAAGTAGTCTAGTAAAAGCTGTTGGTTTACCGAAAAATAAAAATACATAAAACAAAAGCTTGTATACACACAAAGTCTCTCTTTGTGTGTATACAAGCAGGTAGCTGCGACACTTTGTGCGACACGACACTTCAACAGTGTTAGATAACTTCTAAATACCGTCGCGCGACTATGTTTATGATTATTTCCCTGATTGGATATCTAATAAGAAACAACACGTGTTCATATGGATGTAATGCGTCTGATGGAGCGACATGCTTGTGCAGTGATGCGTCGCGGCCGCTAGGCGCTGGCCATATCAATCAGCAGAGGTAGCACCGGGCGGCCGAGTTAATGACCTCTGATGATGCCACACACCTGGCCTATAAACAAGGCTGAAATTTAGCTAATACTTGCAGTGTTATTACGTATTTTGCAACTAGTTGTCTCTACACGTGTGTAAACAAAATTGATGTCTATCTGGGATTTTGAAATAATAGCCTCTAATTAAGCTCATGAATTATGATAAGAATGATAGTCTAACATAAACAAACATTTTATACTGACAAAAGTATAGTTAGTTAGTAGTAGGCATAGTCAAAAGTTAATTCAAGAGTTCACTTATTATTTTCTTGACATGTCCTGACTGACTGACTGATCTATGAACGCACAGCCTAAACCACTGAAGTTAGAAACTTGAAATTTTGATAGTAAGTTTTTTTATGATGTGGATATGTGGGATGTCTACTAAGAAAAGATTTTCTGGAATTCTGCCCCCGAGGGGGTTATATGTATAGGGTGTAAAAGTTTGTATGAAAGTCTATTATTTTTCAAGTTATGTATATAAAACTTGGTATTTAGGCTTCCGATTCTTTGGTAGGTATGATGCGGACTTGTAGATTGATAAAAGTTACTTTTTAACCTGGACGACTGTGGGATTCCGAAAACTTAATGCCAAAACCTGTGAGATTTCCAAAAACCTAATGCCAGGCAGGTTGCGGGGCAAAAGCTAGTCAATAGTTGAGGAGGAGAATAACAGGCTATCTTTTATCCTGGAAAAACAGAGAGTTTCTGCAGGTTTGTTAAAAAACTAACTTCACACGGACGAAGTTACAGGCTAAAGCTAGTTTATAAATTAATTACATCTTTTAAGTTTTTCTATTTTCTGATAGACATTGTTCAGCTTTGAGAAAATAGCCTATATCTATCTCCAGGTTACAAGGTTTATTTGTTTTAAATTACGTTAATGTTGGTTTAGTGCTAACACAATGCAAAGGCACAGCTAGACAGACACTCTGTATTTAAATAACACTATTGTAATTGCATAATAGCATTTAAATTGTTGGAAGCACTTTATAATTAAATGCAACATGATACTTGCACTTGCGTACAATGAATATATTATGAATATTGAAAACTGCTTACTCACATGCTTCACACTTCTACCTATTTAGTTAAGTAATTTAATTTTTAATTTTTTTACCAGCATTGCGGATTCCTTCTGACTTTGAATGCATAAATATTTTTTCAACACACTTGCTCATAAAATGGCTCCCGGTTCACCGCAATTAGGCACACAATGACACCTTTAACTCAAACTGTGACTTTTGATTACTATTATTCACAATGTGAGTTATAGAATTTTTTTTTTTTAATTTTATTGGTTGAGTTGCTTTGTTCTTAAAAAAGTTTCTATTACAAAAAAAAATCCTACCTATTGCCAAGATACCTATTGCTTGCTCATTTCATACAACTTCGTATTTAAATAGATAATTTCAACTTGTACGTGTCTCAAATATAACTTTTGTTTTTCTGTAATACTTAAAGAAAACTGGAAATTCCCCATTTTGTACGTGGCTATAAGAGAAAAGCCAAAAAAAAAGAAACCTCATTCTTTTAGTCTATGGCCATTAAAGGTGTGCGCGTATTCCGGAAAACTGATTAAATCAAATAAACCCCTGAATAGGCTGTATGATCGTCGATCTTTGCCTGCCCTCAAGAGCATCTCAAGAGGGCGAACAAAAAAACAACATTAATTTTTCCCGCCATTGCGAAATAATTTTCACAACTCGTTTTCACCGTTTTGTACCATAATGTACTATTTTAGTATTATTTTCTTTACAAGTGTGTTGAAAAACGTCGTATGATACACGTGTATATTGATGATTACCGTCCTCGGCTACCTTAAGACCCTCACCTAACGGCTCGGGTCTCAATAGCGCCTCAGCGGTAATCACCAACTTTGACACTTGTACCATAATGTACTATTACAAGTGGGTTCAATTCAATTATTTATTTAATGAATTTGTAATTTTTTGTCCTTATGAAATTAGGTTCCAATAAAATACAATTAAAATAATGTGACAAATGCTCAATAGTCCAACGGTTAAAGGTGCAGGCTGAAAATTGAAAGGTCACAGGTTCGAACCCCACCTGTTGCGCTATTGTTGTACCACTCCTAACACAAGCTTTCCGCTTATTTGGAGGGGAGAGGAGAATATAAGTCAAGTTCAGCTTGGCAAAAATTCTTTATTAAAAAAAAAAAATGCTGTTAGCCAAACTTTTTCAATTCATTTTATTTCAAGTCAATTATGTTTTCACAAACCATGTTAGTTCCAACGTTGTTTAGATTACTAAAGGTGTATTTAGGGACTACCTATGTAGTGAGACTCTCACTTAGGGGATAATTTAGGTATGGTTGGTGAAAAGAATAAATCTAATTCTTTTCTGCTGTAAGCATTATAAGAGGGATAGCACGAGATTTAGACCTGTCAATTTAGTTTAGAGATTGTGCACAACAGAATAGCCACAATAAGCCCCTAGCTATTGCTTATAACTTTTACTATGGTAGTAAGTAGCATGTCTGCAGAATACTGAGAGAAATGGACCAATATATATTTATATTTTATCTGTGAAAAATACCTTAGTTGTTATCATGAAAGTAATAACAATAGCTTTGTTACAAGTGAAATGTATGACTCAGTTCATACTGTGAGTCGGTACTTAAAAACTTAAAAACATTTTAATGATACAATAAAATTTTATTAACCTGAGAATTTTATTTGTCATATAAACAAATATATTTACTTAGTACATTTTATTTTTCGCTGTAATAAATTAATAATGCCATTTACGGCACTTTTAATTTTATAAAAGAAAAAAGCCTGTGTTTTTATTATGTTTTGTTTGGTCGAGGTTGCACTGACTGAACGGGTTTCGCCGCATTTCACAAGCACTGAACTACTAAGTACTACTAGTGAAATGCACTGCAAAGCAGCTAATTCTGGATTGATGCAACTAACAAGTTTTGCCTTGCACAGTCCACTGCGGCTACGACTCCGCAAGTTTCAAACACTTGAAAGTTGCTGGAGACTACGCAATAATTTTCCTTTTGTGGCACGTGTTGTTGTGTGTTGTTTGGTGGCGGAAGGTGACGGAAGGTGTCGGAGTGAGACCTACCTACGATGAACTTGCTGAACAAACCCACGACGGCGACCGTGATGGAGCTCGCGCAACTCCACAGGCGGCCCGGGTTCCGCAGCCGCGGGATGATCCACCCGATGTCGTACGCCATGTTCGCGCACAGCACTCGCGTAAACACTACACTAACAACATCGTTCCTTTGATTAACTGAGCGTAAAATATCATTTACGTCCGCTCACCGCCCGCTCTTGTGCAACCTTGGTCTGCCTTGGTCGAACGAGACACGAGTGACATTTGTGAATCGACAGGGTTACCCACATCTCGAAACCATTACCCCGTAGCTCGATCATAATAATGAAAGCTGCATCAATATCATTGTTACAGTCTTAATAAGTGGTGATTGTCTGAATTTATTGCGTTCTTTCTACTGCGGTCGGCGGCATTTTAGTCAATAGCGAGTGAGTATCGGCCTATCAGAAGATATTGCAATAGTCAGTGACTAAAAATTATTGTTACAGAGTGACTATTAGTCACCTATAGCATTTTTTTTTTTTAGAGAATAGCACAATCAACTAACAAGATGATATAGATACCCTAAATAAAAAATTAGAGCACCAATAAGACATGTTTTTGTGTTTTTATATTTTTTGTTCTTGTTTATAGTAGCCACCTAGTCACCTACCTACTTACTTCCTAAAAATAAAAAGTAAGAATAAGTATAGCATGATGTGACTCTATTCGTGATTCAAGAAACACTTTCAGGTTTACTTGATTTCGTGCTTGTGTTGTCCAAACGATAGATATTTTATCTTTTTTAATCATTTTGATCAAATTAACTTGATGAGTTGTAACGATTAGCCCTAATTTTGGGGCCAACAGACCAAAGTTGGCAACACTGTGTGTGACACATGTTTGGCAGACCACATGACATTAGCTGTCAGTTACCTACCTACGTTGTGGTTGCGTTCCTAGTATTAATACTGTAGTCTTTGGTTGCGTTCACAGAGTACTTTTTACTATTATACTATAGTTGCGTTCCGATTCCGAAGAGCGGAACCACAAAGCATTGCTGCGGCAGCGTAGATTTATTTATTCTTTATCCAGTCAAAACATGCAGTTTATAATTAGTAGCTACTACGCTGTACATACATAATATCATTATTTTCAAGTTAAGAAGAGACGCTTTCTATACGAAGAGGATTCTTGAAGATATACCTATGGCTTGGAGGAAAAAAATTTTTGTGTTTACCTATGGTGATTGTGTGGTGTAGAGTGTAGAATAGGTTCATAGATGAGGTACCACACTTGAACGACTCTGTTAAGTGGTCGAAGTGTACCACGTATGACAATTTTGAAGGTAACAAAATTGTCACGTTGTAGGTAGGTACCTAATTTATGAACGATATTTATTTATTTATTTATTTATTTATTTACACCAACAAATTCCATACAAGAAAGACAGACAAATTCTATTACATAAATATAGTATGGTTGTCAATTACAGGCGTAAAAGAAAGAAAATTAGAAACTAACATGCACTACCTACTTTAAATAAAAATGACATGAGAAGAAAGACGGCAATAACTAAACATGCATTACTTCTAAAAAACAAGGACAAAAACTTATAGTAAAGACAAATAGAAGAAGATTAAGAAGTAAACTGCAAGTCTAGTATAAATACATTAACTTTTACCAGCTAAATTTTTTTTGAATTTTGGTAAAGTATCGTGGAATATGTCCACATCGCTAGCGTCCGACCCACAAATGTCATTATAACACTTAAGCATGCGGGGAACGGGCGCGTTTCTACGAGACAAAGTCCGAGAATTAGGTACATAAAAAAGATGAGTGTCCCGCGTCCTTCTACCAAGGCGCGGGATTTTTATATGTATTTGCTCCAAAATGTCCGAGCACAGAAGCTGTCCATTCAAAATTTTATGAAGTACACATAAACCAAGCTTGTGTCTGCGGTCAACCAAGCTATCTATTTTAAAAAAGCGTAGTCTCTCCTCATAGCTACTCCTCTTAGAAATACGATTATTTTTATGTGATAGGTAACGCGTAAAGGAGCGCTGAATCCGTTCTATTCTTGATACGTGGCACGCATGATATGGGTTCCATATTACGCTCGCATATTCCAAGGTACTTCGAACATAGGCATTAAAAAGTATAATTATAGTACGAGTTGACCGAAATTCTTTACATGTTCGCTTTAAGAAACCTACCATTTTGGATGATCTCGACACAATGTTGTCATAATGCTGAGTAAAGCTTAATCTATCATCAATCAAGATGCCCAGATCACGGACGAGATTGGTTCGAACTACAACTTCTCCACTGATGGTATAACTGGAAGATATCTGATTCTTTTTCTTGGTGAATTTGATGAAATGACATTTAGAGGCGTTAATTTCCATACCATTGTGCTCACACCACGCGTTTATTCTATTAAGATCCTGTTGAAGCAGAACCGTGTCATAAGAGCTATTAATAGTTTTAAATATTTTCATGTCGTCAGCAAAAAGGAGACATTCACTGTTTTTGACACAGTCAACAATGTCATTGATAAACAGAACAAACAGTATTGGCCCTAGGTGTGAACCCTGAGGCACCCCGATATCGCCCCATAAGGCCGTGACTCATATCCCTTGACAGCAACAGACTGAACCCTGTCCCTTAAATACGATTCAAACCAAGACAGTAGGTTGCCACATACACCATACACGTGGTTTAGTTTTTGTAGTCTGTGTATACTGTCTGTCTGTGTGATATTTGCTATTGACTGACTGTTTGTTTTTCTTCAACTGAACAGGCGACTGATTGCTCACCTTACAGCAGTTCCTAAAGCCAGGACAACTGTTCGCTTGTTCAGTCACTCTGCTTTTCTGACTCTTGCGAAAGGACAGCATACTTATGATTTATAAGTTTGAAACCACAGTTTGAAACCACTTTGAAACGTTTAAAATGTGGGATTAAATATAACAAATTACTTATATCTTTTATTTTATTATTAATATTATGTCCGGTACTAAGCCTTGTAGGTACACCTAATATCAGTCTGCGTTCTGTAATTATTCTAATTAATTAAATTAAAATATAAATACATATATGCAACTACTACAATAATTTATTTTTAGTTGAGCCTTCTTTTAGAGATATCCGGGGTTTAAGTCTCAGGGTTCAGGATTGTGAGGAAACCTGTACACCTGAGAGGTCTCCTAAACGTTCTCAAAGATGACGTGTGAAATCTGTCAATTCGTATTTGGCCAGCCAGCGTGGTGGACTATGGCCTATATGAATGAGTATCACACAGACATTCGTTAGCTACTAGAGTACCTACACAGTTGGTATTGTATTTATAATTATTGAGGGCACACGCGTTACTAAAAACAATGCCGTGAGGTGTGACTGTGAGGTAATGCCCGCTGCGGGATTACGTAACAAGAGCAGGTAACACAACACATACAATCCAAGCCATTGAACATATAGCCGTCTAAAAATAATCACCAATATAAACTAAAACCACACAATTTTCGACCTTGTTATTTATATTAATAAAGACACGTCGTTTAGAAATTGAGCACTAGAAGGTGGATCCTCACCTCATCAAATATTTTATCAATGGGTTCAACTCGTTCATTTTCAAGATCATAGTTAAATTTTTTCACGCTACAAATGCCGAAGTGTGGTGATTACAATGCTTCTGATATGGCTGACACTCTGCCAATGTTGGCTAGGCTGCGTTGAATTTAGCAAGTCCGAGAAATTCAACCAAGCTTGGATCACAAAATACTAAACTTAAATAGTGCTTATGGGTATTAATGTGACTACATTAATAATGCTAAAGTGCTTTTTACTGCTGCTAAGTGCTCTTCGTGCAGAGTTATCGCTGAGGGTACTGTTCGATTCATGGTAAGCGTCCACAAAGCATTGGGCAAGCGCAAGAACTTCAGCTTTGACCAAAGAGATATAAAGTCCAAACTGAAGTTCGTTAGCTTCTCTAAACGCACCCTCACTGTAGCAGTGTGATATCTCGCTGTCTTTTTATACTTCAAAGCATGTATTCCCAGCTGTCTTCTGTTTCGACGGTTCTAATGAAGTTCGTATAGAAAATTATGACGTAGTAGTTATCAGGTCAAACGTTTATTACAACTCGGTCTGGATGGCGTAGCACTGTAGAGCGTTCTGGAGATAAGACACACTTCTACCCGTTGTGACGTGTCCCACTAGTACCTATCTCACTCTGGGTTCACTGTCTTCACTTTTCAATAAATCAAACTCATATTCCACCGGACTACTGTACTGTCCTTCCTTAACTTCTGGATACGTCTTTACTAGAACACGCTTTCTCAAAGGAACGTGATGAACTCTGATCGTTTCTTCCTTCTTTTCAGTAAATAGGTCCTCAAGATCGTAAATTATATCTTTCTCTTCAAATCTGTCCTTCCCTTTGAGAGGAAGTCCGCTCGCGTACATTACGACACAACAAAAAAATAAAACGGTAATGACAATGTAACGCATCTTTGGAAGCTTGCTGCAGCACTGGTTTCTCCAGATTTTTATCGTTATATATAAGTGCTTCATTTGTACAGTGGCCAACAAAAATTCGGATTAATTTTACCTATAAGTTAAAAGAACACAGTTTGTAATAACTGTATAAAAACGTATGTACCTAGGTACCTATCTACATATCTAAAGTCTAAACGACATTATTATTACGAATCATACTTCACGTATTACAAAGCCATTAAATTTTATCTTATGCAATATTCTTTTGAAAACTGCCTATTTTACTCGGTTTTTTATTTTATTGCTCTACTCAAAATCAAATGTTTTAGTAGTAAGTACCTATCTAACGTTGCAGATTTCATAGAGATAGCTACCACAGTCATACCACAGTATAAAAGTAAAAGAAGCTTTTTAAATAATAACAATAAAGGTGGATGAGTGTACTGATTATACATAAACATAGAATTTAGAATGCAATGGGAAAGGCCCGGCAGTAAAACAAAACAGCGGCCAGCGCAGCTGCGGGCGAGTTTTTCCGACCGGACGCTACGCGGGAACCGAACCTGCCTACCTACCGAGTACCGACGTAGCGCGTGCGATGAGTGGATGATGACCCATGTCACGTGCCGCGCCCAAGGGGTCTTATGAAACTTTACGGGCCGATTGCAGCATTCAAAGTTCAAACTAAACGCTATCAGTTCATGCTAAAGGCCTATCGGACCTCGGAAACTTAGAAGATTTCTACTATCAAGACATGAGTCACCTCAATCCATCGCCGCGCAGGCTAAGAATGAAAACGGGTCATGTGGAGGTTATCTGTGTGTCTGTCCTTTCCCTCGTAGCTCCCTATCGAATTAACTGATTTTGATGCGGTTGGGAAAACTGGGTAACAGGACGTCAGGCGTTAGATCGCCGTACATTCGCATGTCGGGATGTTTTAAATCATTCATTTGTTTACAAATAGAGGGAGTTGAGCTGTGCCTTCTAGAGACAAAGTTTATCTACTAGCGACATCTGTCGAGAGACAGCTGCAGCTTGCTTCGCTCAAGCTACGCGTTGTACTGGCTGTAGTGATTTAAGATATCATCATTAGAGGTCACTCTAACCTTATTCAACGTCAATTTCGTAAAACTCACGAGTAAACAAGTACCTTATGTACTCGTAATACGTATTGCGATAAGATAAAATAACTAATTTTACCTACATTCCATTCTCTGGAATTAATAAAAAATTGTGAATTCATTCACAAGTATTTGATTCAACTCATCTGACGGTAAGTGACGATGCAGTCTACGGTAGTAGCGAGTTAACATGGTTTTCTAAGTAATGGCACTTTTAATTCAACCCATAACCGTATTAGATGGCCATTAAAGTATATTACTCCAAAAGCAATATTGCGTTGGGCTAGCTTGAATCTATTTAAAAATTTCATGATAGCGAAAACCACAGTAATTTTAGAAAATTCGGCAAAGTCAGTAACGACTCCGTGGCGCAACGGTAGCGCGTCTGACTCCAGATCAGAAGGTTGCGTGTTCAAATCACGTCGGGGTCAAATTAATGTAGTGTTTTACTTTTGGAAAAACTCTTATTATGGCAACAGAAGTGAATGTTATCATTGTATTATTTATCTGATAAACTGTGTATTTAATTTATTAATTAATATTGATAATTTTTATATAAATGTAATTATGCCATGTACACAAATTATACTAAAATATAGGTAAGTGGAACGTAATGTATTTACTTGATGTAGTTTACCCCATTGAGAGCTTTTCTGGTGCGTCCTTGTATGTTTAGTATCTGGAGCCAATGATAAAAACATGTAAGTATAATAATTAGTAAAATAAATCGGAAACATGGCAAACAAAGCAAAATTGGAGATGCCGGGGATCGAACCCGGGGCCTTTCACATGCAAAGCGAACGCTCTACCACTGAGCTACATCCCCATATCTGTAGGTTTCGAATTTTGTAGTTGAGACATTCTAGACACAGCTGTTCTTAGGTTATAACAAAGTTACAATTATTGCCACATGAGACAAACAAAGTAAACATATTATAAAAGTTTTATGTTAGTTTTCACCTCTCGGTAGAGATTAGTATATTCTTGGTTTTCACGTAAACCGAATTGATGCTATAAGTTATAGTTTGCATTTTGCAATTGACGAATTATGATGGGACTAATTTATATTGTGGGAAAATATTAGAAAAACTGAAATATTTGAAAAATACATCAGTTCAGCTAGTTGGGTTCGACGATCACAATCGAGTTCCGTTTTTGTTTCTCGTTCCGTGGCGACCCCTTCCAGAGACCCGCGTGCAGCCGCGGACCACTAGCGGCTGAGGTGATTATTGTTTAATCGAAGCCGAGTGTACCTAACTAAACTGTGTCGAGAAAAACATGGTAAAACCAATGCAGTAATAACTGTGGCTTATTGTTCGAGGTTTCAGAGAAGCAGCCGCTGATGGTCATTAAAGATTAGTAATTAGGCGATTTGTTTTCTCGGAAATAACGCCGCGCCGCGCTGGGTAACTCCCGAGGAAAATATTGATAGTATAATGATTATATTATTATTAAGTACTGCAACACTTGAAATAAATTAAATCAGAAATGGGCAGATTCGTAAGAGAACCAGTACACCGACAGAACTGAACGCGCCGTGAGCTGGTGTTCACTGGGCAGGGGGCACACAAGTTTGAAGATCCGATAGAATTTTTAATTGCCTCGTTGTAGCCTCGTCGGTCTAGTGGTTAGCATGTTCGATTCGACTTCCGGGTCGGACCGAGAAATGTTTGGGGTTTCGTGTCAAGTAATTCTTCCAAAGCCGTCGGTCCTGCGTCTGACTCTGACCTCTCTCCGGTCATTTCGAATTTCCTTTACCGGACTATAGAGTGAGGGACGTGCACCTGTATCTGCGCACACCCTTATGCTATCATATGTAATATCTCCCGTCTCTGTGGAGATTGGCTCGAGCTAACGGAATTCGGGCGGGAGGACATTATTAGAAGTTGGGAGCAGTGCGCGCAGACCCCTCGCGAGGCAGACAGAAGGCAGCGAACGAGTTCCAGAGAACTGCTGGATTCAAACGCTGCAAGAATTAAATAAATGTCTATTAAAATCATTAACTTTGTAAATTAAGCTATTACATATAAAATTACTAAGACAACGATTAAAGTAAAAATAATGAATGTAGGTAAACCAATGTAGGTATAAGTAAAGGCAGTTACGATAGAGTTGAGATAGTAGATACATTGCACTAATTAATATTGATATCGAAAAAATCTGCAGGAGGCAAACTATTAAACTATCCCTAGGACGACAGAAACCAGTGAATCTTGTTAGAATAATTGTCCCCTATTTATTTACTCCATTGCTCAAGGTCACAAAACAATTCCGACAAACACAATTAACCATCCACTAATAACGCATTGTTAGCCACTAATATAGCACTAGCTCAGCAAATACGAGTGGCGTCCCCCGCCCACTGTTAGTTCTGTCATCGGGACAATGTCGGCCATTACACGCTCGCCAACCTGCCAATTACTGATGCAACTTGGCTGCAACTATAAAAATCTAAATTCTTAACCAGCCTAGTCATTGAGGACAGGCTTTCCGAAGTGGTGGTAATTAATTTATGGCACAGAAGAGATCGTATAAAGTACCAGGCGAGCATGATCAAATTGGAGGTTTACCTGGCGCTGAGCAGCCTCGTGGTCGGTCTCCAGGCAACTGTCGAGGTCATGAAGGATGTCACTCTCGGGTTCGGAGAAGCGTTACAGCACTGTAGAGAGGAAGTAAGACTGGAATAATATTATGAGTGCATAAAATGTTGACACACCAACCTTATTGGTAACTTCTATATTATAGTCTCATGGTAGAAATACTTGGAGAAATTCGTAGTAATCTGGTTATAAATACAAAATGTTTTTTTGATTGGTAGCATTTTGTTCATACAACAAACGTTTTAATATCTTTGCAATCTCTCGTTTTCTTTTGGGTTCATAACCTACTAACAAAATGTTTAACTTACAAAAATTAAAGCACTAAAATCTAGATGAAATGTGTTAAACCATCAAATTGTTCATGTCTTCTAATACTTTTTGCATTGATGCCTCAGCCAAATTAATCACAGATCTCCTTACCGCTCCGTAGAGTCAGTTGTCGGAGGATAAGATGGAGGAGTTCTTCCACTTCTGGCGCGATGACTTCAAGTTCGAGGCACGTGAGCTGGGCTGCGCCATCAAGTGCATGAGTGCGCACTTCAACCTGCTCACCGACTCGCACCGCATGCACCACGAAAACACCGACCGCTTCATCAAGTCCTTCCCTAACGGTGAGGGGTTACGAACGCTCACGGTCTACACCGCGACCTCGAGATGGTCGTCTGACGCGAAGACTTCGCGAGGAGAAAAGCCGAACCCATATTTCTAAATTTTACAGATTTAAGTCACTTGCCATATTTGTGTCTCATTTTAACTTTCTCAAGTCCAAGCGAAGTCGAACTCTATAGATCTCGGCTTTAATGTTCCAGTAACGACATCGCGTAGAAACAGATAAGTGTACAAGGGAATGGCTTTAAAAAATCTGCCATACCCTTTCCAGATTAGCTCACAACCATCTTAGATTGTATCTTCAATTACCAAATCAACCCTAGGGATTGTCTAGAAAAGATTGCATCAGTTTGACGGTCGTGATCACCTCCGATTGAGTAAAACGGCATTCAACGGCAAAAGCGAGATAGAGCCAACCAATCACAGCCGGCAATCGACACACCGATGCGATCATTTGTAGACAGTCCACAGCAGGTGAGATCGCAGTTAGGGGTCAAGTTGTGAACTCGCCCGCAGGCGAGGTGCTGTCGCAGCAGATGGTGCAGCTGATCCACGAGTGCGAGCAGCAGCACGACGCGGAGGCGGACCACTGCTGGCGCATCCTGCGCGTGGCGGAGTGCTTCAAGGCGAGCTGCCAGCGCCGCGGCATCGCGCCCACCATGGAGATGCTCATGGCCGAGTTCATCATGGAGTCCGAGGCGCGCTGACCGCTGACAAACTCTCTATCAGTGGCCATCGAAACTTGCCAACTTAGAGCTGTCGAACCCGCGTTTTGTGTATCGAAATGCTGGTTTGATAGTTCTTACATACTCGTATGCAAGGAAAACCAACAAGCAACACGCACACGGCACAACCGCACCCCAAAATCACACGAAACCCCTCTCCCCACTCTAAGAACGTTTCACCCCACCATCCGAGCAAGACTCTACAATGCAAATAGAGTCAACATTCTACAATGCACAGTCATTCTACTACCTACACAGATTTATCTAGTTTTGCTATATTACTATAGCAAAATGAGATGTTGTTTTTTGTGATCATCGTCGCCTAAAGTAACGCCTGTTTATAACCAATATATTTGTAATCCAATGTTTTATTCTAAGTATATTAATATAAGCACAATAAATAATTATTCTGTCAATGGTTTTGAAATATAATGATTGTAACGTGTCCGTAAAAGGTCCGTAACAAACAAAGCTGCCAAACATGAGTCGGCCTGGTCCACTGTGCACAGTTATCTGTTAACTAGTTAGCTTTATAGCTTAGTTATAAAGTTGAGGAGGACAACTTCAAGTTAGAATTTCTCTAGCTTTAACGTGAATATTTTAATACTTGGTAAGGTAATATAAGCTGCTCGCATTTTCTCTCGGAACTGCAACCCAGATAGGAATTCCGCTACAATTATCGTCGCCGCGGTCGGCGGCTGGCGAGGATCAGCCGCGCCGGTTGTTGTGATTACCGCGAGCCTGATGTCGTACACTCCGACTAGCTGTTAGCGGCGATGCCTCCAAACTAAATAACCGAACAGAGCCAACACTTCTGAAGACTCTGCAAAATCTAAATCTATTTTGGTAGGGAAGTTGTGGGAATATTTTAAATAGGTAAATGAAAAGATGGAGCATCAGTCTGTTTTAATACTAGCTGATGCTCGCGACTTCGTACGCGTTGATTAAGGCCTAAGGGTTTTGGATTCCCGCGGGAACTTTATAATTTTTCGGAATAAAATGTGGCCTATGTGTTAATCCTGGGCATGTGCTATATGCATTCCGAATTTTCGCCCATCGGTTCATTCATTCGTTGTGGCGTAAAGGGTAACTAACGTCCATCCATAGCTACGATAGAAGACATCGATCCATCGTCCGATCTCGGAACGTCAATTCGAAACAAGTGCTTAGAGTGAGAGGAGATCCGTCAGCACGGTTGTCTGAAGCTTTGTATCTGCTCGGTTATTTACTCATGTGGTAATACGGACTGCGGAGGAGCCACGACGTAACGCTTTTCACACCTAGAATCCTTCCGTGCAGTGTTCCTACATATTTATTGCGGCCGTGTAGCGTGTGTGTAAATAATGGATATTGGCCGGTTAACTTCCGGGCATTATCTTTTCAAACACATCTTATAACGAACTGAACCTTTAGTTGAAAGTATTCGCGAGTAATTCAAAGCTATTCCTGTTCCGCGTGAGATACCGCGCCGTGTCAAAGTGTTGGCACATCGCGTGACGGCGCGGCGTCGCGTGCGGCGATCTCTGCGCAGGCGCATGTCTGCCGCGAACATGCGCAGTGCCCACACTCGACCCGCACTGCATCAGCTAAAGGGAATACAGTACAGACGGTCACGGTGCAGCTTCGATCGGCGCCTGACTCGGTGCATTCCACGTAAATCACTCCATATTATAAGACAAAGTGAGTACCTGCGCCGAATGGTATGTGAAATGAAATGAGTTTATTTTGCCAAATGTGAGTACAGTGCAAAGGTGGTATAGTAAATAATTAAAGTCTCTCACACTTTACCATTTGCACGGTGTGCAAAGTGTGTGCTTTTATCGCACTAACTACGGTATGGTTTTTCAATCATCCGGTATTTAGCGACACGTGCGCAACCTTTGCGCGAACCTTCGCACAAAATTAGGCTCTGTGTAGAGACAAATGTCTGTCTCTATCTTTTAACCGACTTCCAAAAAGGAAGAGGTTACATAGCTTACCTATTGTTCGATTGTATTGCTTCTCGTCTCAGCTCACACCACCACAGCATGTCTCTACTTTTATATAGACCTCCAACAGTCGAGTAAAATATTCAATTATTTTATTAAATTCGTTGTCTATGTTATAATATTTTATATTAGTATAGCCTTAGTACATAATATTAGAACAAGCTAGAAGTTTAAAATGTACAGAAATATGATATTTATTAGCAAAATACTTATTCCTTGCCGTTTCAACGTATCAATAATCGTGAAGGCGCTTCTCAAATCTCTTCAGCGACTGAGGCTTCACCGCTTCCGAACCGAATTACATACACTAATAATAAAATTGAATGTAGGCCAACTTGTGACTCTTATTGAGATGCTCTAATAGAAAACAGGAACTAGGAAACAGTTTAAATTAATTCGAATTTTACGCGAGCAACTGCAGTATGAAAGAATAATAAGTTTTGTTTGTACTCGTAGCGTTCGGAGCATAAAAATATTAAGTCTGTGGTTCGTAGGATAGCCGGTGCATGTGGCAGGAGCTCGGGACACCATAAATCGTTCGTGCTCCGCGAGGTTGCGATAGTAATTAGTCAGCGGGTAATGAGTCCGGTCCGGATCGGCGCGGGCGGGGCGGCGGCGGGGCGGCGGCGGGGCGGCGGCGGGGCGGCGGTGGCGGATCACGAACACGCTCTTTCTTTTGCTTGTGGTTTGAGGTTTTTAGATTTAACTTGAAATTCTTCCCACACGCTGGCAAACGAAAGTATCTACAAATTGAGCGATAATTTCGTGGTCTTCATTACGTTTTTAAAACTTATCCAACTAGTATAGTAAAATTGTATTAAATATTCTGATTAGTAGGTAGGTACTTGAGAATTGAATAGAAGTAGAAAAGAAAAAGAAGAACATAATAATAATAAGAAACTGTAAAAGGTCGCTACACAATAAATTATTAAGTACTATACTTACTTAACAGTAAATAATTATAGATTAGTTAGGTAATAAAAAAGCCGAGAATCGAGATACGTTTTGGGGCTCACTCGAGCTACAGTCGCTGGATGTAAGCGGCACAAGATCGTGTTCTGTGTCAATCCTTACAAGAGTATAATCTCTTCAGTATCGCGTATCGGTTAAGACCACAACGATCCATTGCATTGAAATGTTATATTGATCCAGTTATGTGTAACTCAGATCACAAGTAGGCAGTACTTCCAATAGTTACAGTATTCAGCAGCTTTAGGTCCCCTGTTCATTTAGTGTCAATTTGCGTAAACCTGTTATAAGTTATATAAGTTACTTAATTTTAAGACTATGAACAACAATAAGCTGCTGGTTTTGCCCAGTAAATAAAATAAAATAATCTTTAGTCGCACAAGTGTACGCTCTGTAGAGACGGAGCAGGTTTAAACGGACAAGGAGAGATTTTTTGCAATTATAAATAGGCACTGGACAGAGAATTAATCGGGCAATTTTGTCGCTACATGCAACATGCATTGCGCTGACATGTGCACTCTGCACATGGGCGCATGGGCGCATGGGCGCATGGGCGCGCGGTGACGCGGCGAGGCACATTGTGTTATTTTATTTCAAAATCGGACATCCCTTTTTTATGATACTAATCGAAACTTTAAGCTTTTTTTAATGCTAGAGTAGAACACCCAGAAGTTAATTCTGTTTAGAACCGGAGTTATAAATTTTTTTATGGTTACCAGAAAAAAACTAAGAAAATTTTTAATTTTTTATTGAAGTGTTAACCTACACTTAAAGGAAATAACCTAATAGATTTATAAATACATATCAAAAATTCCGAGGCCGGCGGGATTCGAACCCACATCTCTCTGGGAATCGCGCCCTGAGTGTGTTATCCGTTACACCACGGCGAACCACACGTCTGCCCCTGCGTCTGCGTCTGTTTTTGATATGTATTTATAAATCTATTAGGTTATTTCCTTTAAGTGTAGGTTAACACTTCAATAAAAAATTAAAAATTGTAACAAGCAATGTGGCATCTATAATTTCTTAAGAGCTCCATTGTAATATGGTGTCTTGGAAAAAAGTAGATCGACAACTGTAATGTGTCGCTACTAGATGTCGCTAACAGTTGCTATAAAACTGATTGAAAAAGTAGATACATATCACTAATTTCGGGGCAGACGTGTGGTTCGCCGTGGTGTAACGGATAACACACTCAGGGCGCGATTCCCAGAGAGATGTGGGTTCGAATCCCGCCGGCCTCGGAATTTTTGATATGTATTTATAAATCTATTAAAACTAAGAAATGCTGTAACTTTCTATGTAACGAAAGTTTTTAAGTTTCAATTATAGCGTGCTATAAAATCAATTAAGTGCTATTTTTGGAAACATATAATTAATTTCTAAGTGAACAATAAAGGAAGATATGTTTTTTTTAACTAATTTTGAAATTAATTTTTTTGTCATCTTTGTATGGATATTAGCATCTAATTTTCACATATTGTATTTATTAGTGCTATGTTACCCCGTCTGTATAATATCAGATACGTAACACTTACGACCTCGGAGTAATTGAATTTTAAAAATTTCATTTTATGCAATTCAATAATAATCCCTGAAAAACATAACCCTCCGTTTCCACAGTCGGATAAAAATTCTTTCTTTCAGCCACTTTTTTAGAATTTTCTCTCGTACATTTGTAATTAAGATCTTTGTGACAACCCTAATATCATTGAAATTGTAAAATCTCATATCTCCAATGTCCTCATAGATTTCTGTGTGATTTTTTTTACTAGTAACAATACAGTTACGAGGTATGTTTTCAGATAGATATCTACTGCTAATCGTAAATGGTTTATGAGAAATAAAATAAAATGTAAAAATCACAAAATTAAGAATATTAACTTTATTATTAATACTAAAATTATTTTGTTTAGCTTATAAAATGCCCTGTATATAATGCCACTTTGACCTATAAATAATTGTATAAATATCATATGCAATTCTTTTATTTCGCCTTTTTCTGAAAATACAGAATTTTCTAAAAAAAAATATTACTCCGAAGTCCTAAGTGTTACGTATCTGATATTATACAGGCGGATTAACATAGCACTAATAAATACAATATGTGAAAATTAGATGCTAATATCCATACAAAGATGAGAAAAAAATTAATTTCAAAATTAGTTAAAAAAAACATATCTTCCTTTATTGTTCACTTAGAAATTAATTATATGTTTCCAAAAATAGCACTTAATTGATTTTATAGCATGCTATAATTGAAACTTAAAAACTTTCGTTACATATAAAGTTACAGCATTTCTTATTTTTTTTCTGGTAACCATAAAAAAAATTATAACTCCGGTTCTAAACAGAATTAACTTCTGGGTGTTCTACTCTAGCATTAAAAAAAGCTTAAAGTTTCGATTAGTATCATAAAAAAGGGATGTCCGATTTTGAGGTAAAATAACACAATGTGCGAGGGTCACTAATTAGCATCGTGTCCGAGCTAAAAGCATGCGACGAGGATTAAACGCTGAGCACTGGAAAAGGTGATAAAAGTTCTGCACAACGACATACAGTGGGAGTTATGTATTCAGCTCTAGATACGACAACTTCTTTAACGGTCTCTACTTTAATCGAAAACGTGAATGCTCTAATATGGATTTAAAATCTATATAGAAATAATTTAAAAAGGACACACACTAAAAAATTAATTGATCAAAAAGCTGCTCTTCTTTAATCTCATTTAACTTATATTATTGGGCCAAATAAAATGAAGCTAACATGGAATGTAAGAAAACGTACTAACCTATAAAAAATATGGTTATATTTGCACAGTCTGTAGCAGACACACACCATTTTTTTTATTTTTCCACTTTACATTTTGCCAATGACTTCGTCCGCATGGAGGTTTATTATCCTGTCCCTCTATAAAAAAATCAAATTGAGTTTTCAAAACTTCCGCGGAAACTCTTTATTTTCAGCAGAAGAAGTGACTCACTCTCCTATTCCTATCTAATTGTTCTAACTATGCCCATATAACAATCACGTTGATCAGCGTCCATCTATTGCATAGGCGCTGCAGGATTGAAAGCCAAACCAATAAACGAACACACTGTCACAATTAGTGATCACATCACATCACATACACACAACACACTACTATTATAAAGGCGAAAGTGTTTGTGTGTGTGAGACTCCTTCACACCACAACGAATGAAGCGATTTGGCTGAAAAATGGAATAGATATAGCTCATACCCAGGAATAACACAGACTACATTTTATCCCGAAAAAAATTAAAGAGTTCTCGCAGGAATTACTTCGGCGAAATCGCGGGCATCATCTAGTGGTGGCATGACATTTTATTGGATTGTTTTTTGATCTTTCACTTCCAGGTGTTTAGATGCGGCCGCGGCGGCGTCGTGAGCCGGTAGCCGCGCCGATATCATGGCTGTCAACCGTCGTCTGTGGGGCGGAGGCCGGGGGCGGAGGCCGGGGGTGGAGGCCGGGGGCGGAGGCCGGGGGCGAAGGCCGGGGCGACGCAGATACCACTTTACTGGCTTAAACTACTTACACGTTTGGATATTTTCGTCCGCGGATTTAGATAACGACAGTCATCATTTTATTTATTGCTTTCTGAATATTTCGGGTCGCGATATACGGTTTTACAATAATTAAGTATGAATTAATCGGTCTTAATAACTTATGTGATCCAATATTCTGTAGCCGGTAGAGTCAGCGTATATAACTGTTTTAAATCTTAGAATCTGAGCTTTGAAGAGAGACATTTCAAATTCGAAAATTCTTAGGAGCAAGAATATATTATGTATTGTAGGTAAATACGCTGAAGGAAGAGATCTTTTTCATTTTAAAAAGAATACCAGCCAAGCTGAACTTGACTTATATTCTCCTCTCCCCTCTATAAATAAGCGGAAAGCTTGTGTTAGGAGTGGGTACGACAAAATGCAACAGGTGGGGATCGAATCTGAAACCTTTCTGTTGTAGACCGCACCTGGAACCTTTGGGCTATTGAGACTATTAAATAGCAGTCGGTGTTACCTGAGCTGCGGCGGTGTGTGCTCGGGAAGCAGGCGGCGGTGGACGGTGCGGTGATCCGCCAATTAGGCTGCAATTATCGCGCTTTGATGTCGCCGCCGCCCGCTCCGCGACACGCTCGCCGCCGCGACTGTGCGCGACCTGCGCACGCGCCGACTTACCGCCGACAACCGCCGACAACACTGTGAGTGTTCAGCTTGCAATTCAATCGCGTTCATTCATTCACAGATTAGAGTAGGTACAAAAATTGATGAAAATTTTTTTGATGGATCTACTCAGTATTTTACGATTAGACTATAGGGCAAGATCTCGGTATCTATTGGTCTTTTCCCGGTCTTAGTTGTTCCAGGATTAGGATAGTTCCGTAACACTAATCGGAACTTCCAGATTTTCAAAATTCCACCAAAGTTAACCTAACTTATATGCACTTTGACAAAACACAGATACAATGAGAATAACTGGGAAGTTACGAATCATATAAATTGATGATATATTATTAGGTAAGTAAGTAATTAATTTCTTTAGAAGTACTTATCTATCTATCATTGCAACTTTTATAGAATAAATCATAGTCATCGTGTTGGCATGTCTGTAGGCGCTTTATGAAATATTTGCACCCAACCTAAACGGTGTCGGGATTATTATTTTTAGTTAATATATCGCTATTATCATAGCGATCGTAATCGGAACGGTTTACTTTTGATTTAATTATCTTTTTTCCGCGCGCTAAGAATGCTGTTGTTGCGGAGCCGGTGGAATAAGGCACTTTCCGTGACTCGACTTAACAAAGTCCGCCGATCCTCCACGGAATTATTTTTGTTGTTGTTCAATCTATTGTATTATTTATTAATCCAGTAGCTACTTGGGAATATATTGTTGAATGCGGTCTACATTCTTAATGTGTACCATACAGATACACGTATACCTACTACCTTTTATCCGCGGCTTCACTCACGTTATGTTTTCAAACCCCAAATTTACCCTCTTAGGGGTTGAATTTTCAATAACTCTTGCATAATAGTCTAATAGCTATCTGATTGCCAAATAACTCGATTCGTCCAGTGGTTTGAGCTGTGCGCTGATAGATCAGTCAGTCAGTCACCTTTTCCTTTTAAATATTTAGATTAGAAGATACCCAGTGTGCTTACATGATGTTTAGTAATAGGTACATATAATAAAATAGCGTGTAAATGTGTTTGTTGATTTGTCCTTCCTTCACGCACTCTTCGTATCGTCACGATTGTACATTCACTTCTGTCATTCTGGAGTCTGGACAAACAAGGGGTTCGCGCGGAATTTTTAAAAAACCGCTATCATAATAGGGTGACTTCGCCGGTTACGCGACCAGGGTCAGTTACGCGACCACTAACAGGACCTACGGCATTAAAACGAAAATAATAAGAATTCTATTCTTCTTTTCCAAATGAAATTCACTTAAGTAAAGAGCGGGATAGACCTATTAGTTTTACCTACAATAGTTGGCAGCTTTGTGTTTACCCGAAAGCAAACAAATCTTAGTTCAATCCGCCGCTCATACTTTCGGCGCGTACACGTTCCCAAAACAACGAAAAAAATAGTGAGTAAGTGATGAGTTCGAGGTAAGTAGATCGTGATGTATTTATTTGAGTCAATTTTTTAATGTTCTATTAAGTGGATATATATATGTTTTACGTTATTTGTACATTTATTACATATAATATACAAAATCAGGTAAAAAAATTGAATGGTCGCTAACTGAAATTGGAATTAGCCAATAACTTCAGTTGGCGACCACCTGGCCGCCAATAGACATTTAGAAAGAAAAACATTTATTTTTATTTTTTATAGACTACAAATCTAATTCGGAATTTAATCACTTTCAATTTAATTTGTTCATTTTTATCCGTGTATCTTTTAGTTTACGACCACTAAATTATTATTATAAAATATCTTAAAATGTATGGGTATCAAGTGGTCGCCAACTAAAAATGAGCAAATTAATATGTGGGTTTACGACCATTTGCAATCACTACTTATAATCTTATCTGTTTTTTGCATAATGTAGGTGTTTAATATATAATATTTTCATTACAGATGTCCTCCACAAACCGTATTAGAAAATAACACCGGCTTATTCCCAAAGAGATCTGGAATGTGCTTTAAAAATATAAGAGAAGGAGGACACGGTATTAGAAAGAAATATAAAATGTATAACATCCCGAGATCTGATGATCTGATGATTTGATTCTAAACTTTTGTAATTGTTGTTTAAAGTGATATTTTTAATTTTGTACTTGTGTAGGAAAATGTATTATACTTGCTAAGATTCATTTAAGCTTAAGCTTGAATATTAAAGTATACCTTTGATCTCATGAAAAAATGTGTTTTAATAATTTATTATAATGTATGAATAATAAAGCATGAATAATAATTATTTTTTAAACATTAACACGTTCATATTTTTTATTTTTTATTAATCAAATTTAGTTTTCCCTAGCAAATCGAGAGGTCGCCAACTAGATAAGGGGGCAGTCGTCAACTAGCAAAAGTGGTCGCCAACTAGCATTTCACATAGTTTTTAAGATTTATTCAATTTAAAATGTTTTCACAACTGTAATTCTTATTTTTTTACTTTTAAATATAACTTGACAATATCTAGGACCCCGTCATATAACTTTAATACATGTGCTATGGGTGCAACATACTTAAATATTGACGTAAAGTTGAATATCCCGCTAATCGGTCGCCAACCGGCGAAATCACCCTAGTAATGGTAGAAACATCTGGCGAAGAGATTATTATGAGTTATTAATGAAAGATCCAAGCTCGTAACTATACGCGGGGCCGCCGCCGGGGAGGTGTGACAGCGGCTTCGATGTATGCGGCTACAAGCTACAAGTAGGTACGTTAGAGCTAAGAGCGTGTAAGTTTTTCGCGCGACGTCGTGCTGCGAAGGTAATAGCCGTTACTTACACCGTGTACCGACTACACGTAACGAGAGATGTGACGCATTGCTTCGCATCTAAACGGCCGGCAACGAGGAATTCAGCCGCCACATTACAGCTCGCCGGGAAATAATGAAGCGGCGGAAAAAAACAAAATATCAGTCTGTGAACTGATTTCGAAATAAGTTGCGGCTTATTAAAAACTAGATGATGCCCGCGACTTTGTCCGCGTGGATTCAGGGTTTTTGATTCGCGCGAGAACTCTTTAATGTTCCGGGATAAAATGTAGCCTATGTGTTGATCCTATGTATGAGCTGCATCCGGCCAAATCGGTTCATTCGTTGTGGCGAGGAGGTTATTTAGAAAGCTGCAAGTAGACCAATTTGTGTGTCGTTATTATCCCGGATCTCAGGATGACTGCAGCAGCGCTGCAAGAGGAACATCATTACACTGATCGCCAATGCTACAATAATGTATTTCATTGGGCCATATCACGCTTCGAGCTGCAGCTCTCAGTAGTAGCGACACAGTTTCACAATCGTTACAAATTCCATCTATTTACATCCTTGTCGCACTAAATTGAAAATCAAATCGTAGAGCGACACGGTTCTAGCACACGTGCACGTGATGGCAAGGGTACACCTTTGTGATAGTAAGGGGCAGCGAATGGGTTTTAGTTGAAGGCTGTGGCTTGTAAGATGAGTTTTGTGCCAATTAATCGGATCTTAGAGTAGTATTTATGGGGATACTTCGCCCAGGCGAGTAACCTATTCTACAATTTTACTTTTAATTGGTAATCAGCGATATGCTTGTCTGGATGAGCTATGAGGGTAACTTTGGTCATATGGATCTCCTCATTCCTGATTTTTGATCTCGCAGAGATACTCCAACTTCCGAGCGTAGCTGTAGGACTTTCCATCGCCTAATTCCATCGACTCTTTCCTAACCCATTTAGTTATTAATAAAATATTAATATTATAAATGCGAAAGTTTGGAGGTATGTTTGTTACTCAATCACGTCGCAACGACTGAATCGATTTGACTGTTTATTCCGGAATATAAGAGATTTACCGCGGGAATAAAAAGCCTTAATCAACGCGAACGAAGTGGCGGGAATCATCTAGTTATTAAAAAAAAATTGTTTAAAACGCAAAAAAAAATATATATTTAACAATATAATATGAGCTTTGAGGTATTCAATCATGTAGCAGCTCGCACGCGGATGCAAATTGAACTGAATTCGCTATCAGTGCTTCCACGTAACGAGTGCATGTATCTAAACTGACACTTCGCTCCCGCAGGCCAAGTGCCAACAGTATTTCTATTACCAAGCTCGAATCTCCACCGTTTCTGTGGAGGAGTATAACAGGTGGGAAACTTGTTAAATGGAAGGCACATAATATATCCCTGGATGAGGAATGCACAATTTGTCAGTATTTATAAATGGATCTTAACTAATCAGCTTTTTAAACATGATTTTGTCCTTGGTAAAAGTAAAATTGTCTTCAAAACTAGGTTGAAGATTCGCATCTAAAATTAATTGATGCCCGCGACTCGTCGGCGTAGTTTAAGGTTTTTTTTAATTTTCTGGGATAAAATGAAGCCTAAGTGTCAATCACTTTTGTAATGGAGGTAAGCCATAAGCTATCTCCTTTACAAATAGCTAAATCGGTTCATTCGTTTTGGCGTGAAAGTAACAAACAAAAATACACGTACAAACTTTCACCTTTATAATAGGTACGTTAGTGTGATGTGATGTGACAAGCATAAGGTAATATGCTAAACCTTTATTGCTTTATGTTTCAGCTACAAATTAAATATGTGATTTGAAATCGAGAATTTTCGATTAATTTCTGACGTATCAAAGAGACATCGCATTGATTGATGAAAGTTCTCATAAAACGATACGGTCGCATAAAAGCTAACTGTTCGTCTCTCGCAGGAACTCCATACGGAGAAGTTATTGCGTCCGTTAGAGGCATTCTGAGGCCCGCAGGCTTATTAGTGGCGCTCATACATTATACACACTGCCTCCTTACATTACTCCTGATTTCGTAGCAAATGTAAAGCAGCTACAGCTAAGCTGACAAGTCGGCCGCCTGATGACACGCTTCGACCGTCAAATAAATCAAAGGTGAGATTGTCTAAAAAAAATGTATTCATTTGATGATTTCGCTAAACAGTCCATATGATCAAACATTTCACTTTCTCAACGCACTTGGACTATGGAATAAACTTTTCTCATTTGAGGGGAGCTGGGGATACATTGATGACGATGGTATCAAACGTGCATGCGCAAGATTTCAAATGCATACTATTTTCTTACACATTTGTTTAGGCTAAAGTCATGTTCAGACTCAAAACAGTGTTAAATTAAGAAAAAATAATACTTCTAAAATCGTCTCACAATTTTTCCGCGACGACCGATGTTTTGTGACAGGTATAAACAATCGTTTACTATAACGCACACAATACAGTCTCAGGGAACTGTGAGGTGTCTAGTGAGAAAGATTTAAATCCGAACTAACTCTTGAGGTTTGGTTGCTTTAGAACAAGAGTCGAGTGGAAAGTTAGCACGTCTATAAATGCTGTTATAGAGGTTGAAGAGCAAAAACGCGTTGACAGATGGCACGGTCTCGCTGCCGCTGGTGAGCGGGGAGGCAGAGGAGAGCTCTAAATCAGACGCAGCAGACCACCTGAGTCGCCGCAGTAGACGAGATGCTCGTAAATATTTGTAATAAGCCATTAATAGCAGCATGCTGAATACATTTATTTTGAAGCGCATATATTTTAATTTAAAGATGACTTCCAAAACTTATTGAACGCAGGTGTAGATTTGAATCTATGTACCTACTCGTAGTTCCGTAAAATCTTAATAAACACCCAACTGCAAAACCTATGATACTTAGATTCTATAGAATTGAGAATTTCGTTCGAACCTTTACAACCATGAGCCAACCGATCAACAGTTTATTATAGATCTGAAAACAAATTGGTTCACGATAATACAATGAAATTTTATGCATTGTATAAGGAAAAACTAGAATAGAAGCCTTGTATATACCATCGTAAAATTGTAAATACCGTTAGATTGTAAACTGCCGAAAGATTGTGAACATTTTGCTTATAAATTATTTATAGACAGTGCGCGGTACTTTTATTTCATATAAAATCATATGAATAATAAATATCTTTATTCCTGACGTTAAAAACAGTTGTTCAAAAACAAAAACAGATGTTTTGGTTTACACAATCTGGGCAAACGTCACTCTGTCATCGTCAATTCGGTGAGTTCGATTTTATCGATCCACCGTCTTTTCGTCGATCGTTCGCGTCCGCCATCGCAAGCGATATAGTTAGTTCTTCGCAAAACGCCTCGAGCGCCCGCTCGCTGTCGAGTGCTGTCCCGAAAATCTGGATATTCTGATATCGTCGTCTCGTCGGTTCGAACTTTAAATTCACGTAAATGGCAGCTGCCTAGTGAAGTGTGTGTGTGCCGAACTAATCGAACTCAATATTTTACATTTTACAATCTACCGGGACAAGGCTGACTCCATCTTCGGCCAGTCGGATTGACGGCGTCAAAAGGTGAGTGGATTCTTTAATTTCGTTCCCGCCGATTTATGGTGAAGGTTTGCCCAGAAATAGGAAGCTATCGAAATTAAAACATCAAAATATACAGTCCACTAATCACCTTACGCGGGACTTACTCGATAAATTAGTTCGGGTGGAATAAAACCCACCAACAGTATTAATCCTTTCCCTGTCCCATGAATCACATGTGAGCATGGTTATTGTTTAACTATTGTGTCTGTTGTCTGGACAGGGAACCTGTTAACAACTTCTTTATAAGTAAGAGTACATATTATTATATTAATTATAAGTTTCTATGGTGGAATGAGGACTTGTGTGATGCAACAGAATATACCTGTATAATGTTATCTGTAATTAGCCGAGTTGAATATTATACTTGTGCGAAGGAATGCACTTTACCTGTTTTCTGTTAATATCGAGGTAAAGACGCACTGTGGGCTTGTTATAATTACTTTGATAAAAAGTTCTTCATAAAGGACGATCGCAAAAACTCTTGGAATATCTTTCTTGTTTCTTGGTAGTGTCCTTGGGGTTCTAATGACTGAAAGACTTTCGAGCTATGTGCCCTGCGCATGTCAATTTCAACTTTACGACTCAATGAGCTAATGTCAGTAAATCTGGTTCTTTTAAAGATTTATTCGTTCCTGAATTGATCCCACAGAGGTATCGAATATCAACAAACCCAAATAGCTTTCTTATGAAGGCCATTGTTAGCGTACTATGTTTCGAAGTTATATATGTCAATATTGGCAACAAGTATTACGAAGACTTTGGTCTTCAAGCACTTTTATGTTACTAAAGAGTCTTACTTTGTCTGGTGGGCTTTGGCCGTGGCTAGTTACCACCCTACCGCCAAAGACGTGCCCACCAAGCGATTCAGCGTTCCGGCACGATGGCGTGTAGAAACCGATTAGGGGTATGGGTTGAATCTACACTGCCATACCCCTTCCAAGTTAGCCCGCTAGCATCTTAGACTGTATCGACACTTACCATCAGGTGAGATCGCAGTCAAGGGTTATCTTGTCATCGAATAAATAAAAAGAAGACGTATGGAAAACCTGCTCTATTTGTTGAAACTTCAAGAAATCAAAAATCTGTCCATCAGTAGTGCATAGAGATACAATCCTGGAGTGAACGTGTATAAGGAAACTAGGCAGAAACACTCACACACGACCGAGCCATATAAGCAGTTAGTACCTCTCCGCTAGTATAAGTTAGTCGTAATAATGTCCCATGTCCCCACAAATTGCTCTCTGTTCGGAGACTCGTTGACTTGTGACCGGCCTCGGCTGCACCACGAGGAATCCTGTTGAGTGCAGAGCGAGTGGACGGGAGCTATCGGGCGCGGTGTCCGAGCCTGTATATAGCGTCGACGTGTCGTCATTAGACTGTGTAACTTTTTTCTGAAGTTAAAAGCCGGTAACGTATAGTTTATAGCATGTGATTATGTGTTAAGTAGTTAGCTTCTTTTTAAAACATGTCCCTACTCCGGCTGCTCATATTACCTTATCTACTTTTTAACTCAATTTTGAAGAAGTCGAGTGATTAGGACTGTATAGTCTTTTATTCGGTTGATCGCGTGTTCGATCCCGGGCACGTCTTTCTTTCTTTTCGGAGGTATGTATGTTCATTTAAGTTAATGTTCTCAAAGGTATGTGAAGTTAATTTGCACGGGGCCAGCGCAGCGGGGTGGACTGTGGTCTATACGCCTGACCTATGGCCTCACACCAACATGTGAACCATTAGAAAAAATAAAGATATCGGCCGAATTGATAACCTCCTCCATTTTGGAAGTCGGTTTAAAATGAATAAGACGAAAAATCTACAAATGAAAAAGCAGTCCAAGGAGACGAAATTTAATTAAACCTGAATTCTACAAATTACATTCGTAGTGATTCACGACACGAGCGTGCGATTTAAATACTGTGGGAATATTTCTGTAAACATCACGCAGCTCATCGATCACTACTCAAAAATGTGTAAAACTACATCCTATACAAATTATTCAATTCCAAGTGCCATTAATTTTCGAGAGCTCATAATTCGTTGGCTGTTCAATATGCTATTAGCGCCTGAGATATTCGATTACAATATTTGATACTCATACACATGCTAATAGCCCGTCATTAGTAACTGTTGGAACGCTCGTATGTCGACGGTCTCCTTGGTCTAGTGGCTGGCTCGGCCGCCTGATCAGGGCGTGGGTTTGAGTCAACCAATTCGTTTTTCAATTCAAAGACTCGGGGGTTAGGAGCACGTAAGCCATCAGAACTCTCTCCGATTTTGTTGTAAATATGAGAGTAAAGTATGCAAGTGTATTTGCGCACACACTTATGCACTATAATATCTTCTGCGTAGTTATTGCTACAACGTTTCTTGAAGCTCTCTAATTCTTGAAACGATAATTTTCAGCTATTTCCTATTAAGAATTCGTATATTCCCGCCATATTATTTTGACATTGCCTAGCCTAGTCATAATTCAAAGACTGCAGTATATCAGCTGGTATGGACTGCAGTGTATCAGTATAAAGTAGTATTCTGTTTTAACTTTGAACTTACGTGAAGGACAGGCGAAGGTTGGTAGAAACAGTGTTCCCAAACTACATCCTTGTTACCATATCGATGCTTCCTCCGAGTATATAATTTTATTCCTTCATTTCCGGGTATCTGTTGTGATAATTGAGCGTGGAGGGGAGAGGGGTGTCGGCGGACTGGTCACAATCGTACTACAAAGTTTCTCGAGCCTAAAAACTGGCAAGTGCAGCGAGCTGCGCCGAGCGCCGGCTCGCGAGTTTCTGAGAAAATCGCGACAGAGAGATCGCGGTGAATGCCAACTACATACTTGCGCTTGTATCGAGTGCTGGCAGCTACTCGCGTGACGTGGAAGCCGCGGTCACAAAGAAATAAGCTCTTTTAGCGTTGCGCTTCGGAACTTTGCTCGGGTTTTGCCCCTTATTTTAACGGCATAATTTTATTACACAGGCTGTGTGAGCTGTGTCCACCCTGAAGGTCTATTCTAAATATTGGTGAAATTTTTTTTTAAATCGGATGAGTAGTTTCGGAGATTATAAAACGTATGCATCCAAACTTTATCTTTAATCATTTAATTTTATTAAAGTTTGGATTAATCCCGTATTGATCCAATTCAGAAAATTCAAGATTGTTTTGAGAAATCATCGTATAGGTAAGTATAGGTCTGGTTTACAATTATAATTATAAACCTACTATAGGTGCCTCTACCTTACAATTAAACCGGATCAGAAGTTGTATCATTACGCTACCGTCAGCTTATCTGACGCAATCAGCGCAGGTCACATCTCGTTATCATCCCTGTGCCCGCGCACATCGCGCGAGATGTTGACTCAAGTGGCCATTAAAATCTTAATACGGCATCCTCTGCGGGAGGATGTGGAGCTAATGTGTTTTGCGCGCGCTTTTTGCTGCTTCAAATTGCCCCGAGTCGCGTCGTCGGGGCAGGCGGAGCTCGTGGTCGTCATAAACGGACCTGTTTCTGCCCTTTCAACAATTTGCTTTATATCCTCGAAAGTGTACCGTCTAATTAAGCTCAAACTCAAAATTATTTATTTAATGTAGGCCAGCTTGTGGCTCCTATGACAAGTCGAGAATCTACCACCGGTTCGGAATTAGATTCTGCTGAGAAGAGCAAGAAAACATCATGGAGCAGCAACTTTGTTATTTTCGATTTTTACAATAATTGACACTTGTCATATTCGGAGATGTTAAAGGTCTTGCAAAGAAGCTGTTGAATTAAGAGACGTAGCAAGTATTTAGTTTAATACTCCCAGTAGCAAGTACTATAAGTTCAAGCAAAAGATTGAAGTAGATGATAAAGATCTGTTTATATTTCAACAATTTTTCTGCATCTCCGTATCCCTGCGCTGTGAGTCCGTGCAGCATCTGACAGATGTCATTAACACTATTCGCCATAGCGAAGTCCTCCTCCTGTTAGATTGTCGAGTTTTTAACGCTGCAGCGGGCGACCAGCTTTTTGCGCGCTGCGCTGGTCGCGCCGTGTGAATTATGTTAAATGGTGGTCGCGAGGGGGGGGGGGGGGAGGGGGTGGTAATGCCGCGTCCGGTTGTCATGATAACTGGTAATGAGTCTTCATAGCGGAGAGCGGAGCGGAGAGGGAAGGAGGCATGTTCACCGTGATTATGAGTGCTTGATTAATGGTGTACATTATCGCATAATTGTTTCGGTGTTTATCTGACTATTATTTAATTTAAAGTCGCCGTGCTTATTATAAAAATCCTCGATGACCCATGCAATTTGGCCTATGTACAGTCAGTCACACATAAATGTAGCTGATGAATAGAAAATCTGGATTTTTTAGGTTTCTGTTACATTTAAGACAATAACATCAACACAGTTGAATGGCTTTTGTTTTTTTAAATTTTCCTGCTCTGAAAATTTCAAGTTTCAGTTTAACTCAATGAAAATCAAATCGTATTTCTGTACAAAATTTACAGTGACGTTTTCGCCAATAATTTAAATCTAGGACCTAGGCATTTTATCTGTGAAAATATAAACATAAAAAGGTAAAAATAACACATTTTTATGGTGAAAATACATGTAGGTACTCACTTTTCATTATGCATATATTATATATGTATAGTGCGGGCTAATATGGAACCTTGCGTGTGGCCTGACACGCATTTGAACGTTTATTAAATCTTTTCGCTTTATATAAAAAAACTATTAGTCTACGGCTACTGGTATTAAATTATAATATTAATATAATTTGCATATTTAAACAGCCATGCTGGGTGCAAGTCCGCAACCTGCTTTCAAAGTAGGTTGTATCTGCACACGCGACTGCTTATTTTGTACATTCTTACAAGATTTATTCTTTACATTCTATGGTAGGTACTGTTAGTAGTGCTCACCATTACGTAAAAGTTACTGTTGAAGAAGTTGAACTAATACATAAATGTAATATTAAAGTTTTACAAATGTTATTGTCGCCAAGAGGTGCGTTTTCGTGCGTTCCTATTTAGATATTTAAGTAATATATTTGAATATATTTTATCCATCCACAAGAACAAAGTATATGTCCAATGAATTCTAGTAAAGAGTTTTCCCGTGTACTTACACTAATGTTACGCTAAAGCTCAGATACCTTCTCGTTATTAAGATAAGTGACACCGACTGTACATAGTGTACATGAACGATAAAATTGAATTAAATTAGTCTTATTATATTTAACGATCGGCCATCGCCACTGTATCTATAAATTATATTAATGTAACATTATATACCTGTTATATGAAGCCTAGCTGCATAGTTTGTGGTCCCTTCTCTCATTTTCCACATTAGGAGTTGATATACATTGCTGTTTTTGCGACCTGCCTTACGTTTATGATTGATGATCCCTATTTCATATTTATAATTTAAGAGAAAAATGTATTAATTTATCTACCTATATCAAAACTACATAAGTAAGTGATTTATAAGTATTAAATAGCAGGTAATAGAAAAATGAAAAGTTGAGAGAGATTGGTAACTTATGGTTGCTTCACAGAATATTTTTTTTTTTACCTCTACACACGAAGAGATGGTACACATAATCGACTAACTAAATACCGATTTACAGATGGTATAATATACATAATAGAAACATACTAGATAGTTTAAGAGTCACGGGAGGGATTTTTCAAATTTTACTTTACATGTTTGAAATATTTTTTTTGTTATTTGAGTACAAATACGTCTATGTAGGGGTTCACTAGGTACTTAGTACTTCATTAAATATCAATAAATGTAAGTATCAGTAACATAAATTGTAATAAGTTTTCATAGCTGTGTCGAACTCCGAATAGCTGACACTATTTTTTTTACTGCCCTAAAACAACTATAGCAGAAGATCTATCCGGATTTGGCAGTCATCTTCATAATAAAAATTTCAATTAAAATTTTACGTATCAAAATCGATTCGTATTTGGCAGACGTGCTATAAATAACCAATAAGGAACCAATTTTTTCCGAGGTCAGTGATAAAATCTGCTTCTAATTAAAGCACTATTAAATACCTACCTGGAAGGTGTCAATGGCGAATTCGGTGCGAATATCGTCGTGATTGGTGCGAGGCGCCCACCAGCCGGCCTCAGCCGGCCTCAGCTCACGAGGACTCAGCCCACCTCGCTCAGCCAATCACACGGACATCCTTGATGGCGAGCCGCGTGACTCACGCGTTCACGACTCATAAACCGCCAAAATTATAGCCCTATAACTATGTAAATGTATATATTAGGAATTTTATAGTATCACTAGATACCTACATAGTAACAGGCAACAGCCCGCCGAGTCTACACGTAGCTAAGTATATTTATTTTTATCCTAGGTAAGGCCGCGACTGTGACCTCACTTGGTGGGATGTAACATAATTTAAAGTTATTTAATGTAGGGTGGTAACCAGCCACGACAGCAAAACCAGAGTTACTGATATTGCTCATCAGTCGCGAAGCAGAAGTGGCAAAATGCGCATGTTGCGAAGAACCAGTCATCGTTGGCGCACCGAGGAGTGGCGATTTCGCACCGGAAAGCGCCGCGTTGGCAAACCTTTTTCTGGGTTCACCAACGAGATAAGACGCGTAGGGAGCCGCTGGATATAGACATCACTAGATCGATGCGTGTGGACAGTGGAAGGTCCAACAAAAGAGGCATTTTCAGCTATGAAGGCCGTGTATGGAGGTCTATCGGTTGATAAAGAAGATAAGTTGGAAAGTTTGTTTTACAACTTTACAACATTACAAAAGTTCATTCTAAAACTCTGAAGGCATAGGTATTGTTTTGTAAGCCCATTGTTACAGAACTGCCGTGAACGTTGGCATCCTTGTGTGGTTGAAATCCAACCTACTCGCACGATACGGTTTAGTTCAACGTTTATGAAACGAAACGCTAAGTTATGTTCGTGTTTTCTGCCACGTATAATTTAAGTAACTTCAAGGCAAAAGTAAATGGGCGCCTTCTAAGCGAGCGCGTTCCAACCTAGACCTCAGCAGTGCTCATTGATCGTCTCCGCCTATCCCACAATAAAAAAAGTATACTAATCCCGTGCAACATGGTAAGAAGTATTGAATGTTTATCTTTATTGCCGCAGCAGGGTTGTCGACATGGTAACAGGCAATAAGTACGCGAGCTGCGTGTAGCGGCCTAGCGGGTCGCGCGCAGCATCACTCCTGCTACGAGCGGCCGCACTGACCGCCGCGCGCCGGCAGGTGGAGGCCGCGCATCGCTCATACGATAACAACATACGACCGGTTGTATCAACATATTGTACGCCAATTTGACTGTTAACATCGTTCGAAGAATTTATGGTCTTTGGGTTTCCAAGACACTCCCACTAGGTGGATCGACGGGATCAGACGAGTCGCAGGGAACCGTTGGATACCGAGCACAAGACCAAGCCTGTGGAAGTCCATGCAGAGACCTTTGTTCAACAGTGGACGCTATTGGTTAGTTAAGCAGAAGAAGTAACTGTTAAACATCGAAAAATCAAAAGCTAGATGTGGCGCTGAAGGTGTCTTCTAATGATCTCATAGATGGATTACCGAAAGGAAACGGTTACGAAAGTTCTTCGTCCACATATTCAGGAATGAGGGCTCGATTGAGTGCTTAGTGATACATGGCCGGACAGAGAAGATTTACTAAGAGGACGGTCACCTCTCTGATGGATCATTGAAAATCACTGCTTGAATTTAACTGATTATCGTAAAATATTGGTTTGTTACTTACGAGCAAGTGGCATATTAGAGAGGATAGTTTAGTTACCATTGTCGTTTTTAGAAAATAAACAGGTTAGTTAGAAAATAGAGTTTAAAAAGCCAATTAACAGATTGACGAACAATTTTTTTTTAATAAAACTTCTGGTAGCTTTTATAATTTACCTAGAAATTTTAACGCGTGTTTAACGAACATGAGTAAGTTAGAATCGCCAATGATGCGAGCCAACCGGCCCTCGCCCGTCCGCAGCGCTGATAACAGCGGAAATCGTAATGTATAATTTTATGAGGACATTTATAAGCATTTAAGCTTTATGATGGGCATTCATTAAGCGATTAAGTATAAAAATTAAAAAACCTTTCGAAACATGTACGATACGTTTTGTTATAAAGTTCAGCGAGGATTTATTTTTATCAATCTCAAGATGCTCACGATTTTTGCCTTAAGATAGGATAAAATTAATACCTATATGAAATTTTGTATTATTTTTGTTCGATGACATTATTTTATCCTAGTGGTCGAAGATTTTTTCGAGGGGTTCACTCAGTATCACAGTATCACCTCATCAGCTCAATATAAATCGGCAGACTTCAAACATCTCAAACACCTGCGAGTACATTATGGGAAACTCAGGCGTGCAGGTTTCCTCACGATGTATTCACTGTTGAAGCATGGTATTTAATTAGCTTAAATAACTCCGAAAATTCAGAGGACTGGAATCGAACCCGCAACAACCGCGACTGAGAGACCGCAGCCCTAACCACTAGATTGTGACTACTAGGTAGGGACAGGAAAGATTTAGGTACCTAGGCTAAGGTCAACCGTCGTCCTAACGGATAGTAAGTAGTTTTCCCAGGAAGCGATGGGCGGCAATTACGGGCAATAGTGGTGTGCGCAGATTGATATGGCGATATAATTGCCGCGCGCCATTATGCGGAGTTAGCGCTGCCTCTGTGATGGCCGCCCGCACCGCTCTGCCCTCGTAATTAAAAACACAGTAAGTTACATAGAAGTTACCTTTAAGTTACTGTGTTTTCAATTACGAGGGCAGCGCTGCCCTCAGCCCCTGGCCCCTCGCCGGCCAACAGCAGGCGCGGCTCTCTCTTAATGGTTTCGATGTAAATACAAATTAGCTATCGCTGTAAGTCGAGCAGGAATTACGTGTCTTTTAAAAGTTTTTGAATCGTTAAATCGTTAAATTATTATTTGGTCCAGGAAGATTGCTTTTGGTCAGAGCTTAAAGTTTAAGGATTAATCAGGAAGGATTTTATCATATCCACGGATTGCATTTAAGATATCAAAAAAATTATGCTATTTTATGAAAAATGTGAGTCTATTAGTACCTACATAATTTTTTCAATGCGATAACAACTATGAAGACAATGTTATCTACCAGTAGGTAGGTACAGTCCTACACCCTTGACTGCCGTCTCACCGAAGTTTGTTGCAGTCTAAGGTGAAAGCAAGCTAGCTAACTTGGATTACGGTTTTTAATCAATCCACTTTGCGATCTCTGGCGTTAGGGTAGTAATCAGCTATTGCCGAAGCAGTTCCATCACACTTAAACGATTTCCCCAGCCGGGAATAGAACCTGGGACTTTATTGCCATTTGTAAGACCAGAGTGCCAGGAAAGTTATCAAAGTCTAGCAGTAGTTGAAATCTTGTTGAAATAGAACCTCCAATAAATATTAAAAAGAAATCGTCGGTTATACGATCTGTTGTGGCTACCCTTAAACACCATTCCATTTTATGTTCCACATAAAAATAACCATTTGTAACACTATAACATATTACTTTAAATGCAAATGTTGGTTAATAAGTTTCTCTAGCTCCAAATCCGATTTCCGTCTACGTAATGAGTAAGTTAATACTCTTTAACTTGACAGATGTCATCGCGGCGGCGACGCCGAAACACTAGTAACTTATATCAACTTAACTCTTCACCGGCACTTACAGTAAAAGTCGTTAAATATCAATTTCGTGGCATCGCTTTCTCACGCGAGATTAGGTTATTAATAGTTGTGGTGCTGAGAGTAGCATTAGGAGTTTGTATGTTGCGATACTGAGATTAATAATTAATTAACACTTGTTAAAAAAATTAAATTAAGCAGGCTTCAAGATACAAAAAATCACGTCGATCCGTTGTTCCTGTGTTGTACGTGTTTGCGACGCGTTTGTAGGACAAACCAACAATCAAATACGCATTTATAATATTAATAGGAAGCATGTTAAATATAACCAGTTTTCCAATTTAGCCTCCAATGAAGCTTAAAATATGTTAGAAGTGAGTGCAACTAGAGAACGGGGCGGGGCGCGCGAACCGCGAACTTTTCTATTTATCAGTCCGCTTGAGACATCAATTGAGAGTAGTCTATCCACAATAATTCTGGAAAGATCTAAGGACCAGTAATCACGGCTCAAAAAGGATAATTGCATCGTCACTTACCATCAGGTGAGATCGCAGTCATGGGCTATCTTGTCATCGAATTCAAGAATATATATTAATTGTACAAAAAGCCAAGTTCACCACGATGTGTGTAGTTTCGGCTTGGGCGGCTGCGTGTCGTCGTAACCTGAGATGAGTCTCGCAGCTGACGGCGCGGCGCCGCCTCGCTCCGTACACCTCATTGTTTTTAGTCTCTGATATTAAAGCTCCATACTTACATATAAAAACAAGGAACAAAATAGTTTCATCCAGGACTTTCCGTTCCTCCGTCTCAAAGCCATTTAAAAGTTTGAAACTATCAAGGCTGCAAAGTTGTTTAGCGCGGTTACAGAGACTTAGGTATGTTATCCTCCACTTTTTATACAAGGCCATAGTCCACCACCTTTGAGAACATTATGGCGAACGCTCAGGCGTGCAGGTTTCCTCATGATACCTTTTACCGTTGACGTATGAGTATGTGATATTTAATTGCTTAAAACGCACTTAATTCCGAAAAGTCAGAGGTGCGTGCCCGACATAGTACACGCACCTCTGACTTTTGCATAGTACCGCAGTCCTATCACCTAAGGTTATCACCTTTTAAAAAACCAAAGATCTACTTCTAGGGAAATCCCAACATAGCCCTCTTCACAGCGCACAAAGCCATAAGTGTCTTTCATCATCATTTGTGGATCAGGCCACTAAAAGTAATAACCTTATTGACATTCAAGTTAACTTTCATGGATCGTTATATCGTTATGTGTATAATAGTTTAAATATTTTGAGCTGCCAATTAGCAGTATCATTTAAAGACGTAATAACAATGCGGAGCGACCGGTCGCCCAACTAGTCGCTGAACCGGTTTGTGTAATTGTTGAAGTCGATGTATGATTGATCGCAGCCTGCGCAGAAGCCTTAGTAATAGCTCACTTAGCTGTAAAGATTTCTCCTCTAACTATACTTTATGACTCCGTCCCTAATTTGGGTTCTGTGAGGCAAAAAGCGATTAATTCACATCGATCTATGGAATATCGGATTCTCTTTGAAAGGTAGCTATAACTATTTAAGGCACTAGCTGGTAGCTATATCGTATGGCACACGACTTGTAATATTATCTGAAAACTCACATCATGGAACTGAAAGATTTGGCGATAATCTCTACAAATACATATTTACGTGTCTATCTTGTCTGTGATTTAGAAACAACTGCTTATAATTAAAAAAAAGATCATTTAATAACTGCTAATATCATTCACATTCCTGCTTGTCTATTGAGCTACAATGTCGTCTGTACAGGAGCCATACCAGTTCTGTATACTCTCTGTAAACTATAGACAAGCTCTACATAATATTAACACTGCAGTGTGGCGAGCCAGTGATATCTCGATGCAACGTTTATGCAGATCGCGCGAGTTATGGAGGCACCCATCACATGCTGTGAGTAATGGCGTCGCACGCACGATATAAATTAATACACACGACATAATATTATAAAGCATTGATGCACTCGGAGCTCATAAAAACTAGTCGCAGTGGCCCCATTTACGTGATCAATAATCTATAGTTATAAGTAACAAGTGTAAATTAAAAATTCTATCATTAAAAACAAGCTTTCAGTAGCTGGCTACATCATCAGACCTTGAATACGATCTAGGACCTGAGTACTTATCAAGACGAATCAAACGAGCCCAAACTTGATTACGTTACGTCGTTTTATTACAGAGTTTCTATATTCCTTTTCCAGCTCCATCATCGGACTCTGAATATCATTTAGGACCAGAGTACTTGTTAAGATGAATCAAACAAGCTCAAACTCGACGGGGTTACGTCATTTTATTACAGAACTCCCATGGCCACCTCCGGCTGCATTATCAGGTTCTAGATATCATCTAGAGTAAGGGTATTTATTAAGACGATTCAAGCTCGATAGGATTAGGTACATCATTTTACATTTAAAATTTCAGCTCAATTGGAAAGTGGTTTTAATTCAGCTTGCAAGATTTGACCCCAACCAAACATACCTTCATACATAAAGTATATTTTGATAACCAAAATCGTTCGACATTCGGAAGTAAGCTGTAAGTTTTTACTTTTTATTTTTACATGCCTTAGTATCTAGACTAGCTCGAGCAGCTCGGGGCTTTGCAAAAAAAGCTGTCGGCCTGCGCGGGAGTCGGGAGGCGGGCTTTAGGAGCCGCTTAGTGCGCGCGCGTCCACTGAGCCCGAACGACGTCAGTGCGCCCGCGCAGCCCAGCCGCGCCCTCGCTGACCGGCCGGCTTGCTGCCCAACCGGCACCGCTCAAACCCACCGGAGAAACCAGTGTTGCAGTGATTCAGTGAGTGGCGAGTGCAGTGCAGTGCAGTGCAGTGCTGGCAGTGCAGTGCTGGCGGTGAGGCTGGACGCCGATAACTCTTGGAGCGTTGACCGGCGCGCTGCAGGTTCGACGCCCGGCGCAATATTCGTGTTGCGAATGAACTGGTAATTATCGATTATCTGATCTGTAGCAGATGAGGAGGCTGGGATGCTGTATGCATGTGTTTCCGGTTGGGAGGCCTCCTGTAAGCTTTGAATCTGGGTGCGCGTGATAGGTCAAGTTTATTTTCCTTTCTTAAAAAAGTACGGCTTGAGGCTTGTAATAAGAAAATTACTGTATTTATTTATAGTTTGAGATGTAGCCTAGGGTTTCCAAAACGGAGTGATTATATTTTCTTGGGTTTCCAATAAAAGCGCTCATAATATAGCTGTCAGAGTTCTGACAATTGAGTCACAAGGACACACCCAACATAAAGACAAAATTTGTATTGATTTACAGGAAACAAATTCAGGAAAAATTTCAAGCTTTTCATATGAACTTTAAAAACGTATAAAACTATAAAACGTATAAAACTAGCTATTATTCAAAAATGAGAAAGCAACCTTTATTAAGAATGGATTTTTTGTTCTTCATAAGCTACGGATCCATCCCATAAGAGGAACCACTAAATGAAGCATATAAACAACTCGCACGATGCACCTTGCAACTTGCAAGTGAAGTCGACGCGGTCACAGTTGACCGGTTGACGAAATTGACAAAAACTAGTCGCGTCACCATTCGTCACTCAACATTCGACAGGTTTAAGTTTCGACGACGTCGTCAAGGTTGGGGCTGTTGATCTTCGAAATCGGTGGGATGCTTAAATTGCTCTGTCAACATACATTTGTGTTTGCTTTACATTTACGAATAAAGTGTTAATGATGTTACAACTTTTATTAGTGTAGACCTAGGAAAGTCTTACAAAATAACATCATTAGATTTAGATAGATAGATGGAAATATTGTTAGGTAGAGGATTGAGGTGTCTCTCGAATTGCTTGAGTATCTCTTTGAAACATTTTACCACCGACAAGAAGTATCAAAAAGAATTTCGCTTTCAACTCAATCGATAGACCGCTGGACATAGACCTCTTCCTAAGATTGCTACAGAGCAAGATCTTGTTGCGCTTGTATTTGCTGCTCCCAGCGACTCGTTTGAGGCATCCGTCAACCTAGTGGGGGACTTCTAACTCTCCAGTTATACCTACATACGTTTGCTCTATTCGAAAACTCTATCGTGTTATCTAATTTTCATTTAGCTCATAATTATATTAAACATCTAAGATCATCTTGTAATGTACAATTTGCAGAAACACTAATTCAATAGGTACATTAATAGACTCTTCATCCATTAGATGTTTGCGTTTGCTAATATTAGGCAATGTTTCGTGTAAAAGTGACTGATCATCTGTGTCAATATTATCTCAAGAGTGTCATCCAATAAGAATGATTGCCTTGTTAGTGAAGACTTTATCGATGTTATAGTCATAATGCTGCCTCTGTCACAGAATGTTTAATAGGCCTCTGTGCAGTATAATTACGTAATTTGTGATAATAATCTTCGTTACTAGTAGTCTCTATTTTACTATGTATTATAAATGTGTGCATTGTTTTTATTGTAAAAAGTCTGGTTCGATTGAAACAACGCTTTCGTAGTTCAAAGGCGTAACTTATGACTAATCACCCTAGATTACACCACCTCCAAGTTAACTTTGTCTGAAGAATTATTTTGATATTCTGACAACTTTTAGAACGTCAACTTTATTTGCCGTTTAAAGTTTACTTGGGGATGATGAACTAGGCCTTTAAAAAATAGTCCAATTTTGGTCAAAATTAAAACTCAAGATTAGATAGGTATAAACGTGGTATAAAATATTATATAGGTGTGTTCAGGCAATAGGTTTCTGCCTATATATTTAAATCTATTACAACTGAGTTTGAGCATAACTATCAAATCAAACTTTTCCTGTTTATTCTTCAAGTAATGTTATTTTTTACCGCATATTGTAAACAGAGGTGGCTTAGCTCGGCTACCAGCTACTACAGTGTAGAGTACTATAGTATGCAAATATAAAGCAATATTTATTGTCTGGTTGTGTGTGTAAGCCATTATTGCCAGCTATTGTCTGACGTGATATTTCACGCGGAAGTGTTTTAATTGGATTCTTTTATTTAATGTACCCGATGTGTTCACATGTGATGTATAGTTCCTCGTTCCATTCAACGAATTAACCTTCAACCGATCATTTAGTGAAATTATCGCAACTTGTGTGCTACAGTGTGATTTAGTAAAGGTAAACAAGTCCTTTCTCAGAGAAATTAATAAATGCCCTGCGAATTTGCAATGAAGGCCAGTTGCCCATGAGAAACAAAATGAGGCAAGACACTCTGCTTGTCACACTAAACAGTCAAGTCAAGAGCAAGTCTCTCTAAACTTTTTCTACGCGGATGAAGTCGCGGGAATCCGTAACGTATCCGTATCGATACCTACCGTAAAACTACTACTGTACAACTACTACTGTAAAACTACTACTGTTCAATTTGGATAAAAGGTTACTAATGTGGCTTACACCTGCTCTATCTACTGCATCTTGTAAAGGCTATTCGAACAAAGCATATTTTGATTTTGATTATAAATGTTCACGCAATCATAAAACCTTATTGGTGATAGAAGCAGCAAGTCACGCCGATGACGAGGCAATGATCGGCGCCGCAGCATCTTTCGTCAACGTTCTAATCACATCTCTTTCATCACGGCCGGCCGTTGCTCGATGGTTTGCTGATGGCAGAGATTAGTAAGAAGAAATAGATTTCTAACTCTTTGTATTTAAATCAAATAAGCTAAAATTTATCCTAGATAGCATTACTCAAATTCAAAATTTATTTAATGTAGGTCAACTTGTGGCTCTTATGACAAGTCAAGACTCTACCACCGGTTCGGAAAGCTGATTCAGCTGAGAAGAGCCAGCAAGAAACTCAGCAGATTCTCTTTGCAAAACAAAAAAAGTTACAATATGTAGTTTTTATGATCATGTGGACAGTTGAAGCAAAGCAGATTAGTTCCAAGCAGCTTCGTCATTAAGGTATTCATTAACTGTGTACTACGATTAGGATAACTAGGATTTCAAGCTATCTTTTATTGTTCTGTTTCATCATATTTATTTATTTCTTGCATCAAAATACAAAACATTAAATCATTTAAAATAACTAATTCTTGAATGTTTTAAACGTTTTTCGCATAGTTGTATTGAATGCCATGAATAGTAGATGGCGTAACATCTGAAAAACATACAACATCTGAAAAATATACTTCTAACTAATCTCGGCTGGTGTCTGTGGCGACACCAGGCGCCGCGCCGCAAGTACAACAAACACCAAGTCAAGATTGATCTCTTAATGGAGTACATATTATGATTGTAGCTGGTGGTTTATGTGGTTATGGTGGTGGTATGCTCGAGTTTGTTTACAAACGCAGTTTTATTTAGAAACTATCACTTAATTAAATATTGTACATCTAGGCTCAGGTCGCGTATTATAACAACTATAAAAATGAAAATACTCTAGTAGCTCCACGAGTTTATTATGCCATTAAGAACGGGTTATCAGGTATTTAGCCGGTGATCAAGGTTACCTATTCGGCTTTTTAGATGCCCAGTTCTAGTTATCAACCAGTGCATTAATTTTGGTACCATTTTGATTGGTCTTTCGATTAAATATTACTCATTCTACCACCCAGAACTCTCTTCCGATTTAAAAACAAGGTGCAGTCACGGAATAATAAAATACCTTAGGAATTGAATGTAAAAAGTACAAAAAGCTCGCTACGGTCGATAACGCGCGGTAGCATTGGATTTAATTAAGCGGTTAACTGGGGACTGCCGATAGATGTCGCTTAATTGGGGCGTCGATTGCAAACTGCATGGTGGTGGGACCCACGAGCGTGACCGGCTGAGAATGGGCTGGGATAGGCTGAGATATTTAGCGCACTCGTGTATAAGATACGGATTTTAATGGTCAGTGAGATACACAAATAATAGTATGTAAATGGAACTAAAACTCGCGGCCATCCAAGAAAGTGCTGACTGTCCTCATAAGCACCTTTATGAGAGCCAAAAACCAAATCAGATGCTGTTAAAGTATGAATACTACTGAGTCACGAATCAGGATTTTAAGCAAATCTTCTTAGCAAAGGAAAAGTCTTATTCCTAGCTGATTTGAATAAGCTCTTACCAGAAAGTAAAATGATACGAGCGGAAACGTCCATTTAGGTGATTTGTTCCATTAGTGCATTATGCTCTGATTGCAGCCACTTACATGGGTCAAGAATTCAAGAGGCTCGGAAATAAAACCCGCTTACCGTTGAATGCGATACGAACATTTTATGCAGTTACAATCTATAATTTCTAAATTAATTTTATCACTGTTGCCACCTTTGCCTATCCTCGGCCTTTCGCATCCAATTGATGTCTGCTACTTTTCGAATGTCTGCCAACACTGCGCTTCCCGGTGGGTGGTCGCCACTCCAGCATCTTGGGACCATAATGACCTATGTGCTCCGCTCATTTTCATTTCAGTTTCGCGGCTTGCTGAGCTGTCGGTAACTTTGGTTCTCCTACGAATCTCCTTATTTCTGATCTCGCAGGGATACTCCGAGCATAGCTCTCTCTATCACTCGCTGTGTGACCCTGAGCCTTTTTATGAGGCGCGTAGTTAGCGACCATGTTTCGGATTCATAAGTAATCACTGGAAACATGCACTCTTCGAAAACTTCTTCTTAGTCTTTAAGCACTTGAGATATTTTGCACGTGAAAACATCTTGAAGTTTCCCGAATTCTGTTTTTAGAAATAAATAATTTATTATTTTGCATACTTATGGCTTATATTTTAACTACACAAAAGCGGTGAACTTATTGTTGGGAACCATTGAAGGGTTGTAAATCTTACAGCCTCATTATTTAAATGTCCATGGAAGTTTAATAATTACAAGGCCAGCAATCAGTTGAACCAGGCCAGGCATGTGTTATAAAGTAAATTAAATTTATACAAAAGAGGTGTTTTAAACTGAATGTTTTTATATCATGTTTCGTAGGTAAGTTCCAATGGAATGATAATTGCTGGTAATCTTCGCTTCGCATTTAGAGTGTGACGAATATTAGTGGCCTTTAATAGCCTGCGCTTTATGGGGCTTCAGATCTCGCTCACACAGCGATTGGTTAGAACCATTAGTGCAAAGTTACAGACGTTGTTTAACTTGACAAGAAATACTTCTACAGATGTGTCGTTTAAAATGCATTAATTAGTTCGAAATTAAGTATATGCCATTTTTTGGAAATGGTAGTCATTACTTTTGGTAGCATGAAAGGTAGCATGCCTTTATTGTTTTCAGTATAATAAATAATTCATAATAGAGTCGTACTCTCTCTCATTCTCAACTCGTGATTTAAGCCAATATGTGATTATGATGCTAATATGTGATCTATGAGTGCCTACTAGATTTAGGTGGCACAAGACCGACTAGAAGTCCATGCCAGATACCTTTATCCGGCAGTGTACGTCTATCGATTGATACAGATTAAAAAGAATGATGATGAAATTAGAGAGTAGCTTCATTTTGTGACGTAGAAATGTACTTATTTTTTGGATTTTGATAGTTCTCAAGATCTTTATTCTGGAAATATCCGGGTCTAGAGCTTTCCAATTTAGTGCAAAGTTTTGTTGTATGCCCTAAAATTACATTAAGAATAGTAAAATCAGTAATTCAATAGAAGGTTCAAAATACTTCAAAAGGGCAATGCAACATGTTGCCATGGCAAAAAGTTTATTTGGGCCGCTTGCAAAGATCGGGAAAACCTCTAGATTCATAATTCACGCAAAGATTGAAATGTCTTTCGGTAATTCTCTAGTGTAAGCGAGATCTGAGATGATACCTACCTACGGCGAGTCGAATTAATGCGCGTGAACATACAATTTGTGCAGCTCGATGATTGAAATATTTGTGAGCTTGCGTAACACTCGACTGGAAGGGGCTCGGCCAAACCAGCAGCACAAGGCGGCGGCGGCGCGTGGAGCACAAAACAGACATCTTATTTATTTCTATATTCGGTACGAATAAATCCAATTGAAGTATGTGTCAGTGATTTTGAAATAACTGCGCCTCTTATTAAACCCATATCATTATTTGAATGATAGCGTAATCTCTATCATTGTCTGTTTTAGGGCCTTATCTTCGGAACGGTTAAATTAATTTTGAGGGAATTTTCACGGGCTAAAAGGTAATAAGAAGTTACATAGGTTACGTTTTATCCCAGAAAAATAGGGTTCTTTAATGAAACAAAAGGTTTTGAACGAAGCTCAAAGGGACATTGTGGTCAAACCTTGTCAAAGTGCTAAACCAATCATTGCACGGCACACAGACAACTTGCATTTTAGAAATGGACATATATAGGCTTCTTTTTAATCCGAGAAATCAAAATGTTCCCACGATATTCATAATTTTTTTTGATTAAATTTTATTTCTATTGATGATAATATAACGCGTTCCACAGATAAAAATAAGATGGACATTAAGTTAAGGAAATTAAAAATTTCCATCTCGGATAATAGAAAAGTATTTGTAGTATATTGGATAGTAGAGGTATACCGGACATAAACTGTAAAAACAAACCTTTTCATCCACTGTTTTATCCATCTGGATAAAACAGTGGATGAAAAGGTTTGCTATCTCTAAAGGTTAGCGACCTAGATAGGTCGGCTATAAAAAGCAAAGCTCTTTTAGATATCTCACAGATAGGTTAACATTCAAGAAACAAATTAATAAAAAGAACGTCTTACGAAGTGCATTTAAGGTTTAACCCTTTCACTACAACTTGTTCAGAACTGGTTTACCTCTGCGCTAAATTGACTTGTTAATCAGAGTTAATCCAATCACCATCACAGTCGTTGGGACGGGATCGGCGGGACGCCGGGCGTGGTGCGAAAAGTAAATTGACAGGTAAGGAGGAAATTATAATATTTGTTTGGTTGTGAGTCGTAACTCGTGGCCTCAGTCGAGGGGTTCATTATGAGTGAACATTCAAATATGTTATGTACACTTTAAGTACCTACATATTGAGTTAAAACTTGAATTCTTTGATAATAGGTTGAATTTTTGAGTAGAGCGGATTCTGCCTAATTACTTTATTACGAAATTCTTCAAAGGAACTATTTTATTGAGGCATTTTACATTTAGCTTGTTTTACTGAGAGGTAGGCTTGCGTTTGTCGATGAATAATGTTGAAAACGAAAAATATTTGAAAAAAGAATGAAAATTATACGGAGCAGGAAACAGGACGAGCGTTGCACATCTAAGCGGTTCGTTTCAGAAACGTTGAACTAAAGCCTTTTGTTGCGATTAGGTTGAATTTCAATCACACAAGATGCCTCGCAACTTCTTGGTTTTGTTGAACAAGATGAACTTAGATTTGCAACAGCAGTTACCTCATCGTCTCATCTCAGTAAAAGAACTTTGTAAAAGTTTATTTGAAATGAAACTTTTCTTTTCTGTTCAATTTCCAGAACCTTTACGGTATGAAAAATATTAGATTTTGGAACAACCAGAACTGATCCAGAAATAACATCGTTAACGATTTTTCCTAATCGGGAATCGTGCCCAAAACATTACCACCTCAGCGTTAGGTGCGCTAAGATAAATCTTCATATAATGGGAGTGTCGGCAGCTGATAGAACCGATAATAGACTTCTATTAAATTATACAACTTTTTATTCAGACTGTTCTTTTCAATCTGAGAGTATCAACAAGATAAAATATTAATTTAAGTACGCCGTATCAGTTCTTATCCAATGATTTAAAGCCAGACCCTTTTCACTTGGGCTAGTATTTAAATCGATAGATAATAATTATTTTATCGATTTCCATGGACGAGTCGACGAGAAATCGAATTTGACTGAACAATTAAACATAATTGTTGCTCATTTGCTGCAGCAATATTTCATTTCGAAAAAGTAGTGCTTTTAACTAGTAATGTAGAAAAAATCGTCCTTTCACGCTTTATAGAAATTACATTAGTTGAAAAGTTTTACAGATAACTTTACAATAAATTTTCAAAAAATAAAGTTTGAGCCAATTCGAAACCTTTAGACACGTTATTGGGATTTTTCAGATAAAACAGTGTTGCAACTTGAAGTAAATGAGCGATATAGAGAACTGTACAAAAATTATAACTTAGCTCACTCTTTAAAAAAATACAAGTAGATAGGTATCTATGTCAGGAAAGATGTTAGGGGCCTCAGGAGTGAGCCGATGTATTTGAACAGGGCCGGCGACACAATCATTCAATATATTTTGAGGCACGGACTCTTATGAGACAATTGAGCTTTTTTGTAATTTGTTTGTTCGACAAATGTTTGTCGAAGGGCCGCGGAAGGGCCGCCGGTACAAGCCGTTGCATTAGCGGCTCTAGTTACTACGGTCAATATGTTGAAGGGCTAGGGAAGATAGAGAGCGAATGGATAGTGATATCTTAACTTATCGATAAACTAGCTGATGGCAACGGCGTCGACCGCATCGGTTTGTTTTGGAGAAGAAATGCGAACAAAATTATGGTATGGAGCCTAAAATGAATCGGAAAGTGTGTTTGTGTCTTGGTTAGTCCTTCAATAACGTAATAATAGAGCTACGGATCAAAGTGATTTTTGCGTAGATATAATACTTACATGAGATCTGTTACTTTTACCCCCGAAATACAAAGGGTTCCCGAGGAATTCGACAGTCAAGTTTCGAGACTTAGCCTTGAAAAGATACCAGATAGAAGGCAGGACGCTTTCGCATTTGTAATATTAGTAGAACTATAGCCTCAACAATGGTAATATAAAGTACGCGGCTGTGAGTAGTGCCCAGGCGGCCAATCAATTCTGTCCTTATTTCACCGTGGGATTCACGATGCCCGTCCACACGTCAATTATAGCATGTCAGCAACTGACGATTTACAATGTGCTGACCGGCTGTTTACGCAGCGAGGAAACGAACAGGCCTGTCATCTGATAATATTAATCCATGAACACCTGCTGCATTAGGAACCAGTGCGAACACTGTGTCTACCTTTTCAGGAATTTTTTCATCTATCGCATTATTTTATTTAGAAGAAGAAAGTCTGCTTGTAGTTTCCTAAAAACCTCCTCTCGCCGCTTTTTTATACATAGGCAATTCTTAGGCAAAAGCCTCAATAGCGCAATGAGTAAAGCGCGGACTGAAAATTAAAAAGTCAACTGTTCAATCCCCACATATAAAGCTCACTGAGCAATTTACGCAATACAACTAGTTCTCTAAAAACTTTGTTTGAAAATAAACGCTTCTAGCAGATTTAAATATCATGCTGTATTGCCAAATAACAAAAGTTCAATGTTAATGAACGAGTCTGTTCAGTCAAAATACCCAAGCCTCGAATTGTATAAAAAACATACTAAACTTGTGAAAGTTACCTATGGAAGTAGTTAAACCTACTTTAAAGCTGCTTAACTTAAATAGGAAGAAAATGATTGACGATTAATATTAATTTAATTTTTAAAACTCATTACACAAACTCTGTTTGAAAAAGCGGCGGAGGTTTAAAAACAGCCGTTTAAAAATTAATCGGATTATCGTTTAAAGAAACCAGTCTAGTCAGCTAATCGGAACATACCAAACTAAAATGTGATCGTTAGAAATACTAGTGATGGAAATAATAAAAAGTACGTGGATTGGATACGCCGGTCTCCGGTTATTGTATACCGTTCTAAGACGATATTTTATGAGTCAAAACTCCATCCAATCTCGGATACCGATAAAATATTTTAGATTTTATTAACTGTTGTGATGTTATCTCCTATTAGGCACGTTTGTTAGTACTGATGGTGGAAGTCGGCATGTAAATGTTGATAGCAGTAGACTATTCATTTCAATAGTCCGAGAGTATGTCTAGTATAGCTTTTGTCTCAGGTTTATTAACTACGGTACTTACTTAATACCTACTTACTTAGCTCCGCTAGCCGATCGTTGCCACAGTACCAAGTGTGGTGCTGAGTGTATGGTATTCCTGCTGCCTTGTAGCCATCAGAGGTGAAAGCGATCGCGCGGTAATTTACACAGTCCTTTAATTTTCATTAAAATTAATATTATTCAATACTTACGTTCAATAAACTATCACTTTTAATTATTTCTGGTTTTGAAGAAAAGAAGAAAGTATTTTTTTAAGACGCTGTAGCACATTTCTTTCTTACCATTTCGTTACAGAACACAAAATGTTAGACCTTGCAATTTTTAATACTTACAACAAGAAAATATGTTCTAGAACAGTGATGATTTTCGACAGGTAAAGGTCACGAGACGAGGGTGTGTGTGTGTGCGTGCGCGCGTAGGAGTGAGGTCGAGGAGACACCTGCGCCCGCGCCGAGCGACGACCTTGCGCCTCGCGACAACCCTAACTGTCTGCCTCTGTACACGGGTTATACACACACACAGCACACTAGCTCGTAAGTCGTCTCTTTGCTGCTACGAGTACATCCACTAACCATGCGGTGCGGTCTAACGCGTCTTACTCGACAAATACTACCATTGGCGACGCTGAGTTTGTTCAAGAGTCTTCCGGAAGTTCGAGTACGAGCTTGCCACGGAGCTTCCACACAAACATAATTTTACATTGATTTTAAAACTTATCTAAGATCTACACGGATTGTTATTTATTATTAAAGAAGATTACAGCAAATGAGGTGAGACGAATCAAAGTTACAATTTTTTTGTAGAAATATAAGAACCCTAGAGAATAAAAATATAAGAAAGACTAGCCAGGAGATATTGTAGTGCACGAGTGTTGTGCGAAAAGGTGCATTATGAGAGTGAGGGAACAGAGGTTAGGCGCAGGACCGACAGGTTTACATGCTCTCTGAAGCAAGGGGATGCGTTCATGCGTCTGCCACCTCTCTGAACTTCACAGCTGTGGGCAACTGCTACTAATAATTTTTTCACAAAAACTCGATGGCATTATTGTGTTTGGCTCGACCCGGGAGTCGAGTCTCAGGATCTCATGGTCCGCAGCCGAACAAATTAGCTACTAGATCAATGAGGCATCAGACTATTGAGTTGAGAACACGAGACTATAACGAGCATACCTACAGGGTGCGCTAAAACAGGACGTGGAGAGCTGGTTTTCAGTGATATAGATAATCCAATATTGCTATCTATGTTTGCTAATCGTGACTAGATTGTTAGACACGACAGTTGCCCGGTGCCCTAGCCACTGCCTAGTGCAACGGCAACGGTAGCGGTCATCGATAGCGCTAATTAACGATTCCTTATCAATTTATCACGATGGACAAATTATTGGCCTTCTTTAAATGCATTTATGATTATTTGAGAGATAGCAGGTAAATCCTGTCAATCGTAAAGCAGCAGGCGTTACTTTGCAGAAACTTTTTAACTTATGCAGTTTTTTTTATATAAATAATAGTTTTTTTTATATTATATCTATCTATCCGTGTGTTTGTTTGTCCTAGTTTTTGTAATGGCTCATCTCAACGATGGAACTTTGCAGACTATGCAAGCTATAATCAGAGCTACTTTTCACGTAAGGAATACAATACAGAATTAAAAATACTTCAACTAAAAGTTTTCTTTAATTAAAATGTAAAATGTAATAATTACAATACTTTAGTTCTAAAATGTACAATTTTCTAATATTTACATAAAATTTTACATTCATGAAAAGCCTTTATGAAAAGCAGTGATTTTGCACTCAAGAATTGCCGCGGGGTTCTGAATTTAAATCGTGGTCCTGTACGAGTATTCTAACATTTTTAACCACAGTTTTTAACATTTACAAATTGAATGTTAAAATTTTACTGACCTCTATGACACTATTGCACGTGCCTTGGCTGGGTAAAATTGTCATTTTTTCATCTTTATTTTTTAATCATCATTATTTTCCTTTATCATGCGTGTGTCTAGTCTGGTGGGAGGCTTCGGCCGTGGCTAGTTACCACCCTATCGTCAAAGATGTGCCGCCTAGCTATTTAGCGTTCCGACACGATGGCGTGTAGAAACCGATTAGGGGTACGGGTTGAATCTACACCGTCATACTCCTTCCAAGTTTGCCCGCTACCATCTTAGACGGCATCGTTACTTGCCATCAGGTGACATCTCAGTCGAGGGCTATCTCGTCATGGAATAAAAAAAATTCTTAAGTGCCCTTCAAGCTCTCTTTCGCTGGATCGTATTGGATGCCGGATCTCTTGCCGATGACCTCTGCCTCTCGGATGGTGTCGGGCAGCTGCGTGCGCGCCGTCTCCGGCATGAGCAGCGTGAGCGCGCCCGACACCAGCGACGTGAGGCCGAAGATCAGCGCCGGGAGACCCGTCCAGTACGTCATCTGGAAGAGAGATTAGTCCATGTTAGCAAGACAGCATGTAAATTATGGAACGGACGCCCTTGTGCGGCGTCCGATTTCAACATGCGGTTATTCGACGGGAGGACCGCCAGATTCCTGAATAGCTAGCACGCATTGGCGGTACCTCTGGTGCTTCAAATATTCATGGGCGGCAGTAATCACTTGACATCAGGTAACCCGTCTGCTAGTTTACTCGACTTACAATTTGGGAAATATCTAAGTTAACGGTCTTAGCCGGTTAAAGCCTCTACAACCTGTTAATACGTTTGCGATTTCGGCCACGGAAATTCGAATATTGATTTGAGTAACCCGTTTGTATTTTGGTGGCCAAAGTTTTTGGCCACCTGAAAAGCAAATGGCTCTAATTTGTTAATCCGAAGTAGCTGTTTTTATAGTCTTTAACTGTAGTACTTTTCATCGCCTGATGTGCGTGTGTCATTCGACAGACGTCTAATGGATGCGTGGCCCCCTGACGTTGCCCGGGTGTCATCTTAAAATGATGGTGGTAAAGTTGATGATAGCTCACCAGCAGCGGCGTCTGCGGCGCGATGAGCGAGCCGACGCGGCCGAACGCCGAGCAGATGGAGTGCATGGAGTTGCGCGTGTAGGTGGGGAACAGCTCCGACGTGTACATGTACACGATGTTGTAGGAGAACGTGGCCAGCATCTCGAACACCATGAACAGCGCCAGCCCGAGCCACGCGTAGCCTGCCGAGTTGCCGACACAATACACGTGAGACTAGCTCGCAGTCTGCCGCCGATCCGCGCTTACAAATATCAGTTTTCAGCCGCAGCCGCAAGTAAGGACGTGTGTCTATCTGTTCTACCGCCATTGATAAAGACTATTACACTAGTTTCAGAAATATATTAAAGATGTGCCCATGAAAAGCATATAAAACTGAAGATTTTACAAATGATAAAAGAGCGTGCAGGATATTTTCGTTTGAACTATTCATGAGACGATAATTGTAAACTATCACAATTTTTGCTAGTGTTGAAAAGAGTTTTTTTTGAGTCTTCTCTTAGAATTAAATAGGCTTCTTAAATTATTCCTTTTCCAGTTTAAATAGAGCTTTACTGATCTTGAAGAATCCTTATATTAGCATTAGGCCATTAGGCCTCGTATATCTTTTACGGAGAGATCCCATGTTACAAAGTTGCAATCCCCGTCTGATAGTTTTTCAAAGCAAAATTCTCGTTTTGAAACACAAAGTTTACCTTTCCGGCATTCATCTTGCCGGTTATAGTTAGAGCAGGATTACTTGACTCCGAGGCAAGATTGCGGACAAACGCAATTCCACACAGCTGTTTACGTTTCTCCAGAGGTTTTTGTCTCGGCGATAATGACTGTCCGGAGTTACCAGGAAAATACATATCTTTAATTTTTACTCCTCTAACTTCTAATAACTCATAATAATACGATGTGCAATTACGGTTACGCTGCTGAATGAAAACCGAAAGGTCGCCGTTCAAACCTCACCCTTGCACTATTATCATTCACACTTGTAACAAGCTTATTTTAGGAGAAAGGATAATATTGGTCATGATCAACATTCCAAATATTATGCTTTAATAAAACTTCTTTATTTTAAGGGTTTCAAACCTGTTTCAAGCATCTCAAGCGGTCTGCGGTACATATTATGTAAAACTGAGCTTATGTCTCGCGGACTGTAGTAAAGTACTCACCTTTCGGCATAAAAGGCTGCGATATGCAGAAAATTCCTCCAATGATAAATGACCCTATCAAGGGCAACTTCCTCTTATACTTCGCCAAAGCCAACCAATAGAAGATGTTCGCAGGAATGTCCATCATAATCAGCAGAGCGAAATTGATGTATTTGTTCCCACTGATGAGGACTGAGCTGATCATCATGCCAAAGTTGATGAGTGTGATGGTGAACCACCAGACCATGCACACCAGGAACCTCTGCAGCATGATTCTCGACCTGAAGGTCTTGATGAGCAGCTTTCTGTCCGTCACGCCGCTGGATATATCCTCATCGATATAGTCCAGTTTATTTATCAATGTTTTATCAACTTTAACATTATTTCTTCTCGCTATCTTCTCTATTAGCCTTATGGCTTGTTTCTTCTTTCCTTTGCTGAACAGCCAGCGGATGCTCTCGTCGAGGAAGAAGGAGTAGGTGAGGATGATGAGCGTGGGCGCGTAGATGACGCGGAGGAAGTTGCGCCAGTAGGGCACGCCCCACGCGATGAAGGGCATGACGATCTGGCCCACGGTGTAGCAGTTCAGAAGGATCATTTGGTACAGCACTGCGCGCTTCTTTTCCACGATTTCAATACCTTCAAACAAAAGTAGGTATATAAAGAAAACATATTCGTTCAACGCTCGATATACTAATGCTAACGAACGCGGCGGAGAGACTAACTAGTGATTTGAACTAAATATATGTTTTTAGATACTTAAGGTTCTTACTTAACATAAACATAGGTGACAGAGCGTCACCAATGGCTGCTTCTAATCCTTCCAGAGCGAGATAAAGCCAGAAGGATGTAGCGAAGCTCTTGGTCAGCCCAAGCACGGCCCCCATGGTGCCAGCAAACACCGCCGCCGTCTTGCGGCCAAACCTGCGAAAACACGAATTGAAAAATTATATTTATTTGTGGAACTTACTCATAACTTTGAAAACTATTGAATTCTTGTTTGCAACAATTTTTTTCTCAACTATTGAAATTACTGATGTCTATTAGATTTATATTAGGTTGCGAGAGTCTCTCCGGTCCCGTCGTATTGCTATCTCATCGAACCACGACAGTGAAAGATAAGAGAGAGACCTATGTATGTTGTATGTATTTAGGTAGTTTCTGTCTTTTCCGCAATTCGCGCTGTGGCCTTAATTATATTACGAGGATGTTTATTATTATCTTTTACATGGCACTACATATTACCTGTCTGAGATCTGTCCTTGTACGAGCAGCCCGATCATACTCCCAAAACTGTGTATAGTGCCCACCAGCGGCGGCTTCCATTCCTCGCACGCCAGGCCGAACTGCAATCACACGGACAGGGTGAGGCAGCAGCAAAACCTTATATATTTGTGAGGAAAACGATTCTTTCTCTTTTATAGTGCCATCTCTTAGCGGAGGTTGGCAACTATGAAGACCATGAACTCTGTCGGCAACTAAACACGATAAATAAGAATAAAAACTCTTATTTAGAATCCTTGAAAATGCACATACGCATACCGTTAATGGGAGATACAAGTATATTATTTTTGCTCGAAATAAGCACTACATAGGCTAATATTCTGCCGATTTAAGCGATTTATGTGGGGGATAACAGGAGACATTGTATAACTGTATTCCTATTCGCTGCTACCGATAATGACTTTGTGGGATTAGGTACGGGGCTGGAGGATTTTGATCGTGCACTGCGGTGAGGGTGACCAAAGTGTAATCCTTTCAAGGACAAGCACTTCATCGCCATCTGTTTCTACGAATAGCAAGATTACAAAGCATGGGTTTTAGTAAAAAACTTGAGTAAAAAGATTTAAATTTTCAAGATATGGACGTACTCGTATAGTAAGGATGCTACGGTGAGGTTAAAACCATCAAGAAAGGTAAAATCTCGATACCTAGACCATATATCGCGACACTATACGCACCAGCTGCTGTTAATTTTTAGGATGTGGAAAATAAAAGGAAATAGAGGGCTCGGTAGGCGAAAAAGTCTTCTAACTGTCGACTTCAGTAACGAAGATATGAAGAAAAAAGGCCATTTGATTGAGATGCAACAAGTGTACTCAGAACTTATAATAAAATCTTGGGATCCCATAAATATCTTATTTATAGAGTCATTACTCACTGTACACGCGCAAAAACTATGCAAATGACCCGACTCAGGCCTGACCTGCCCGTATCAGTGTCGGCGTACAAATTGCCGCGAGGCTGTAGCTCTGTAGGCTTTGTTGCTATCTGCTCATAGGCTAATAGCTTATCACGCGTAGCTCATTGCGCGCCATGCTTTATCGACACTCGTTGCAAGTTTGTCGTTGAGAATTTAATATAATTTGTATACTCGTAAGTACTCGAAAAACGATCGTAAACCTGTGGAATTAACTACGAATCATTGCTATAGTTTGACGATCGCAATCACTTCTGATTGGTTGGTACTGTCACGTTATTGGTCAAAATGCACTGATGCATCGTCCTGTGCAGTTCTCCCTGCACACCTGGCTTCGGAGAAGTTTGTCCACACCGCCTGAATGGCTGGCGATTACCTCCCATTCCATCCAAGGTATTTCTGCTTCGAACTCGCAAGCTATGGAACCGCGTGTTAAAGAAGGAAGGAGTAATATGAGAAAACACTGGAAAGGCAGCTCGAAGCTGTAGGGCTATTCACTAAAATAAAACTCACTTCGAAAGCGAATTCACTCGTCACTTATGTCAAATTGACGTAATTGATAACACAGAATAAGATGATTGAGAATGGATATCCATTCGCTCTATTTTGTATTAGAATGAGGGTCATAACCGTTCTAGTCTTTATTTACTATTTCCGTGATTGGTGAAGTGAGTTTGCTTTCGAAGTGAGTTTGTATTTTACTGAATAGCGCTGCTGATTCTTACTAGTATTGTAAAGGTACTGACTTTTGCCCGCCGCTTTGCTTTTTTTGATTTTTTAAACCCCTGTTCTACCCCGTTAGAGGTTGAATTTTTAAAAATCCTTTCTTAGCGGATGCATACGTCATAATAGTTATCTGAATGCCTTTCAGCCCGATCCGTCCAGTGATTTGAGCTGTGCGTTGATAGATCAGTCAGTCAGTCAGTCAGTCTCCTTTTCCTTTTACATATTTAATAAAGACTACGGAACAACAGATCGATGTGATTTTTTGCATGGGTATTGTTGAGGACTTGGAGACATTGGAATAGATCAATAGAGTGATTAGTGACCGCTTGTCCCGGAAAAACAAAGGGTTCCCCGGGGACTTACATAAACCTAACTCCATGCGGACGAAATCGCAGGCGAAAGCTGGTAAAGTTTTAAAATTGTATTATAATAATATGGAAAACTATTGTTATGTATGCATTCATAATTATCAATAGCATTTCACACGAAATGCTATTTACAATTCAATGCGATTAATTTGATTGCCGATTATTATTTTTACCAAATCATGTTTAATATACGTTAAAGGTTACTTCTTATAATATTGTGATCATATAAATAAGTTATTATTAGACTGAACACAGTCATAATTCACTAGTTTTTATTAAGATGCTATAAAGCTTTTGTCGAAGAAATGATTAATTTATTAGTTTTGTTCTCTCTCTCTAATCATATAATTATAGTTTCTTTAACTGATTCTAAATCAGTAACCTTATTTGATAGATTACAATAATTTTTATATTATCATGTAATGCAATATCACAGAGTAAGAAAGGATGGTATGTAATACGAGTATGTTAAAAACTAATGAAGTGGGTACTCCACTTTTCTACGTAAATGGTACTACTACTGGCTGCTTATTCAAATTCAAAATTCAATTCAAATTCAAAATTATTTATTTCATGTAGGCCAATTTGTAGGTCTTATGACACGTCATGACTATACCTATCAATATCATTATCAACGCGTGCGCACGTTACAAGTACGGCTATAAGTATAACCTACTTATAGGTATAACATTTTCAGTACGTAAAAAGTATTTTTTAAAGAATTACACAGATTCTCCGAATAAGTGTCTGCGTTTTCTTTTATTAAAAAATAAAGTAATTATGTTTTTTAAAATAAACAAAATGTTGTTTTATTAGTACAAGAGCCGATCATTAAAAATACAATGGCAAATTAAATAGGTAGGCGTGATGCTTATCTGCAACTAGACACTAATTCCAAAAGCCTACCGCATGTTAGTAATAAGATTAAGGCTGTATCAAAAACCGAGACCTTGCTACTTTATCGAGGCATTATAGCTTTAACAATGAGACGCGGCGCTATCTCCGCGACGCAGTCACGAGCACGAGATGACCGATACTGCAACTTGCCGCAACACCGAGAGACCATAGCTGAATACCTTCAGATTAGTTCAAAACCCTGTTACTAAGTTACCTAGAGAATCTTAGCTGGCCTAACTCATTTTCCCATAATTCGTTTCTAGCTTTTAAAAACAAAAACAAATCCATCTCGATAGGTAACCCCACTTTATTGAAGTAGAACGAAAACTATGTTTGTGCGGAAACTCGCGACACGATATCACCGGTTTAGGACACGAACCGAAATCGAAAATATTCTGCTGAGCAGACCCGCAAGGAACTCAGCAGTTTCTCTTTTCAACATAAAACTATGTTGCAATATGTTGGTTATCAATCCTTACTTCCTTATTCTTACTATCCTTATCCTTAACCTACCTTACTAAAATTATAAATGCGAAAGTGTGTTTGTTTGTTTGTCCTCCAATCACGCCGCAACAGAGCTACGAATTGGCGTGATTTTTTGCATGTATAGTTGAGGAACTGGAACGTGAAAGTTAGAGATCCCGCGGGATTTTAAAAACTAAATCTACGCGGGCGAAGTCGCGGGCATCAGTTATAATATTGTTGTGTTACAGTATCAGCGTTTAATTGTATTTAGTCTAAGAGAAGAGTACACGAAGAAGAGAAGAGTAACGGCGACTGTCTCTCAGCGTATCGCAGTGAGCGGAAACGGGCGGGCAGCATAATTGTTTTCCTCATCATATCGATACGAGATGATCTCATTGCTACCAATAACTAATAAATTACGATTTACAGTTGGAGATTCTGCTTTCATTTTAAGTTATAAAAGATACTTCCATCTGAGACGGTTAATCTGACTAATTTATATTGTATAAATAGTTTAATATAAACATAAACTAGCAAGGCTAAATCCGTAGAAACAATTTGGATTCATGTAAAACCAATATTTAATTGAACGGGAACCAATTTTGTGAAGTGTGTTTTTAAAAATCCTGGAAAAAACTTACGCTTACGTGTCTTAGTTTCTGCGTGGTCAAAGGACTTTCGCATTTTTCTATCTATATCCTGAGTCATCAGTTAAAAACGGCTACCGTTTTGGCTGATTATATTTTTGTTACGTTCGTAATTGTTCAGTCTAGAAATTTTTTGGAAAATCTACCGGAAAAGTCGGAAGCTTGGATGGTATCTCAATTTCTTCATCAGTAAATTACATCCGAGCGAAGTTAGGTTGGGTCACTTAGAATAAGGAATAAGGATGCAGTAGTAGAATCATTTCACCAACGTTGATGAAATGATGAACTTTGAGAACGTTGGTGAAATGTTGATGAGCTTAGGTAGCCACCTAAGCTAACCTAGGTGGTGCTTTCTCTCAATTTAGTTTTCACGAACCTCTAAGGGACAGGTTTGAATGGCATTGGGGATGGAATTGTATTTAGGGGCTGGTCCTCTTCCCTAGCTTAGAAGATTTAGGTATGGTTGGTGAAAACGGGCATGATTCTAATGTTCTGACCTCGGCAACAAAGCTGTTGGGCACTTGATAGGCCCACTCCCTGCACTCCCGCAGCACGCTGGTGTTGAAGGCTCGGCAGCGGCTGCTCAGCGGCGGGTGCTGCGAGCACTGCTTGAAGCCCTCGCCCTCCAGCTCAGCGTCCGACACGTTGAGCCACGGCACTATGAAGGGCGACCCCGCACTCTCGCACTCCGGGACCTTGCATCTGAGGGACAAACATCGATTCTAGTGTCTCTTCACTATCGTGCGTGAGGTGAACCATCGAACTATAACGCTTAGAAGCGCAGTAATTGATGCAGTGATAAAACATTTTAAGCCTTAAGCCGACTACTCAGTATCATCGTGGTAATAGTTGTTAAAAATCATTAAGAAATTTTAAGATCAAAGATGTTCGTATATATTGCATAAATATTATCGATTCCGTTTACCTTTTCATACTGTTGAATTGATTTTGACATTTGGAAAGAAGATAGCGGGCAAAAACAGGATATCAATGTTTATCGAAAAATCATTTTTTCCCGCGTTCTGATTTCCACGGAAACTCTTTAACTTTCTGACCTATGTGTTAAGTTCTTTCGGGTTATAAGTTACCAGCATTTCAAGTTCCAGCTAAATTGGTTCAGTCATTGTGGCGTGAAGAAGCAACAAACGTCCAAACTTTCACATTTATCGGTAAGATAATGATGGAGGAATGACGCGCGGTTACCAACCTATAGTTGACGTCCTCCACCGCGAACACGTAGTTGACGTTGTACATGGAGTTGGTGGCGTACACCAGCGCCAGCATGCACATGGTGATGAGCTGGTGCTTGCCGAACGCGCCCAGCCGGTGCAGCACCGCGTCCAGCTGCACGGGCTCCTCGCAGCCTTCCAGAGGAACACCTTCTGGGTTCTTCTTAGAAGCCATTGTCCAAATCCTTAATGTTAGTTCCTCGCGCGGTTATAGTATAGCTGAAATTGAAATTAGTTTTAAGAGACAGTGCATTGTCTGTTTCAGTTTCTAATGTAATTTTTAAGGAACAGCTGTGGTCTTGCAACCTGTTGATACAGCATATTACAAATCCAGGTTTATTTATTTTTAAGAATTGAATGGGGAAGTGCGGTTATAATTAATTGAAACAACCTAAAGTTAAGGCTCGAGTGAGGCTTCAGGCCGACAAGTCTTTATCTGGGGGTTAGGCCGAGGCTATACCCTGGCCTACATTGGAAAACGTAAGTTTAAGAAGTTCTTTAGTCTGATAATGAGCTCAAAATAATATGAACTGTGCCGGTTTTTTTTTATAATCACCGGTATCCGGTATATATCTCACGTACATCATCGAGAATTAGTACCCATTAGATGTAAATGCAAAAATAGTCCAAAACATAGGTCTTCAATATTAACGACAATTTTTTGAATACCATGTTTTACCGGATTGTATGGAGTAGTGTTGCGTTAGCAACGCGATCCACGAGTCACGACCGATATCTAAACAACTAATCGAACTAAAGAATATGTATGTTTCAAAATTAAGGTTTCGGTGACATAATAAATTAATAATATGCTGATATTTATTATGATGGTAATACATGACAGTCATAAAAGTTCCACGATTTCACGATTCCGCAATTAATTCCAAAATTATCTCTACATAAAAAACAACATTGAGAGTAAAGTATTACAAAAAAAAACTAAAAATATTACATACCCAATAGCTGGAAATGGCCGTCCCCGATCACAGGATGAAAACCATTACAAGGAAGGTCACTAATTGGTAACAACTCCGAATTTAGGGCATTCAGCATTGCAGGAAACGACTAAATAATCTCGAGGACCACTGAACGTCTGCGCGCGGCGTTGGCTCTTAGCTAATAATATCGAATACTTATCGGAATTGTGAATTCTTTCTACGAAATGGTAAACGTCAGAAACATGTATTCAGACCGCCGGTGGCCCGACAGGTTCCATCGCACTGATTCGTACACAATAAAGCAGTTCGGATTCCTCCGCGGCGAGATAGCGCGCCGCACCAGCGTCTACGATACACTTGACGTTCCACGTAAGTAGCAGCGTTTATGTTATCGACTAACCACATTTTATGAATGTATGCATCATATATGTTAAATATATTATACTTATCATGAATTTAGGGTTCAATAGCTTTAGTAAAGTAAGAAACTGGTTTTTTATTCGTCGACAGCGATTTCAGCCGATGATAAGTGACGATACAGTCGTAAAAGGCAGCGGGCTAACTCGGAAGGAGTATGGCAGTATAAATTAAACCGATACCTCTAATCGATTTTTACATGGCGTTGTACCGGAACGCTAAATCGCTTGGTAGCCACTTCCGAAGCCTCCTACCAGACCAGAGACACTTTAAAAACTGTATATTCCCAATTTTGCCCCCGTCAGAAATCGTACCCGAGATTTATAAGGCACAGTGTGTCTTACAATTAATTTTTATAATGAGGAAATGTTTGTTTCCTTAGCACAGTTGATTTTCTTTTATTTGCTCTACTTAAATTTATCTTAGTGTATGAAGTTTTCTTATCACATTTATTTAAACAATACATTGTATCAGAACATCATTATTATAGTTTTCTCATAATTACCCAATACAATGTAACGATATAATAATATTTATGTAAACGCTGCCTAATAAGATACATTTTATATATGGATGATAATATTCTTACTACTTACTATTACTTAATTGCATAAATTAACTCGATTTGTTAATCGTTTATTTCAGTAGCTATTATCGCAGGTGTTTAAAATACTAATTTTGAACCTCAGGAGCCCAACAGTTAAAGGTGCGGTCTGAAAATTGAAAGGTCACAGGTTCGAGTCCCACTCGTTGCACTATTGTCGTACCCACTTCTAGCACGAGCTTTTCGCTTATTTAGAGGGGAGAGGAGAATAAAATAAGTAATCTCCACGCTTTCTGGGAGTGGTAGGACAAGGTATTGACCTTGTCCTATCCTTCGATCATGTCCTACCTCCATTAAATATTAATTCTCCAAGGTTTACTCAGCAAATACCACAAATACCACAGATGGTGAAGTTGCAAACATCTGATATGAATGACGGGAGCTGACGGACGCTATCTGCAGTTATATTGATATAAGTTATATAACGACGCGTAGTTATTAGTTCACTGCCCATCTGAAGTAGCGCAGTCGTATATAACTTCTAATGTAAGCATCAAGAGCCTATTGGTTAAAGGTGTGACTGGTGGAAGGTCGACGGTTCTGTCCACACTTATTCTTTATTACATATATAAATATATAGGTATTACAGTATATATTTAAATTTCGTATATACATATATGTATTCGTACTGTGCGATAAAGTTTTTATCTATCTGTATACTGTCGTCCCTACCCATTCCTAACATAAGCTTTACAAAGGTCTCTCGCCGTATGTCGCTTGCATCCTGCGACACCCTGCGACTACTGTGATATCATCCGTCGATCCAGTGGGGGGAGGTCATATGCATACCCCTAATTGGTTTCCACATGCCATCGTGCACGAACACAGAATCGCTTAACGACACGTCTTTGAGGGTAGAACTAACTCCAGAAATAAGAGACAAGAAAGCTAATCTTAATTCTATTTTCTGTTCTGATGCAAATAAATGTTCTAGCCTTGTACGTAGCAATGCTGAATTCATAAGCGTTCCGAACGTCCTTGATAGTGCTTGTACCCGGCAATACGTGATAGTCATACATAAAACGTTCAAAGAATATGAGTTTTTATACTACATAATGCTAATAGTGTCTAAGGGTCACTATCCTATGCCATTCCTATGCACGTTGTTCGAAAGGCTACAGCTCGGCCGTATTAGTGGACAGCACCGCGCATGGAAATGGTAAACAAAAAGTGGTTACTTGGTTTGGTCAAGTAGCTTGTAAGTTTGCGCATGGTGCTTTACGTATGCACCGGCATGCCCGAAGGTCTCGCGCCGGACAAATACATACACCGTAACATATTATGGCCTCTTACACATTTTAAAAATCATAGTATAATAAAATATAATTGCGTGGTAAATGTATATAGAGCTTACCTTGTCTCCATGTAGGTAAATATGTGTAGATATTGTATATAAGCCTGTGAATCAGCTATATGTATAAAATCATAAAAATTAAATTAGATTTTTCCGGTTAACTAAAAATGTATAATTTCCTAAAGTATGTTTGGTCAATTCAATCAGATTCTATCTTAAGGAATTAAGATTTAAGAAGAAAGTTTTAGAAGATATTCTTAAATATCAAATTAATACAAACTATATTAAACTATCAATTTGAAGAATCTATACGATTGCGCGAATTAAACGTGATATTTTATAAGGTACATATAGGGAACATTCAACATACTCGTACGTAGCGTTGCCAGGCGTCCGGATAAAGCCGGACACAGTCAGGCTTTTTGGTTGAGTTTCCGGCCAAATTAGACGGTGTCCGGCCTATTCGACTTTTGCTAAGCTTTTTAAGTTTAACCATTTTTTTTACATATTTGTCATGTGTTGGTTTCCGCTCCACTGGCCTCATCTTGTATCGCTACGCTTGCGCAAACGAGCTTTTAAAAAAATTGCCATTTTGTGCTAGGTCTAAAAAATAAGGGTGTCCGGCCTTTGTACCCAAATGTCCGGCTAAACTGGCTGGCCTGTCCGACTTTTCGGTTTGAAGAACTGGCAACCCTACTCGTACGAATACATCGCTATCGCATCAGTCAGCATGCCAAGAATGCTGACTTGCTGTTTAGCAGCATTCTACCCGGGCTGAGGAAAGTGGTTCGATAAATATTGGGAATTCAGCTGGAAAATTGGAATTCAGACACTTTTCTCCAATCATGTGCGTGAACTGGCAAAATTAATTGATCAGTAATCGCAATTTGTTATAGATGTCACTTAAGTTAATCCTTCTTTAGGTATTTTTCAATCAGTAAAGAAAAAGTTGCAAGCAATATCGCTTCAAACGCTACTTTTCCGAATATGAGGAAGCCAATAGTCGAAATTGTCGGTACTTTATTTATTTATTCGTGTGAGCCTTGTACAAATACTTGTAAACGCAATGGCGCGTAGCGTTACTAAATATTTGTACAAGGTTCGACGCAAGTGTAAAGTAAACCCACGAGAGATTACAGTTAAACATTAAAAAAATGTTAGAGCAATGCGTGTGCGTGTACCATGTGTATGTGTGATCCATTTATTATGTCTGTACATGGCTTGGATTCAGTGAGTATAAGTGGACAAAAAAAATCATAATATGGGAGCCTTGATGCAGATTACAACAATTCGCAGGGATGTAGGTCGTACTGGAAAATTTTGATTTTCTGGAATCAAAAGATAATGACCATAGTCAATAACATAACCGCAAGCGAAGTTTTTTTTTTTTTTTTTTTTTTCCAATAATATGAGTACACACTATTAACTAATATATACTCACTAAAATTACAATCTAGCCTATTAAACTGGCTAATGAGTAATTTTATTTTAACCTAAACTTATAAAATATCTTATATACTAAGAAGTAGTCCACTGACGTATCTTAGTCTTTCTTTATCAGTTTAAGACACTTTGTTCTTGTGTTCTTTGAGGCAGCTTTTACACTACACTATCACTATTCACTAATCACTATGCACTAGTCACTAATTCAAAACTAGATCATGCGGTTTTGTCCTTTTGAGTCTCCTCACTAACTGCGTTACGTCGAGCAGCTGGATTGCCTCAACGTTAACGTGATGATGAAGCCGATGTTCGTGGGCTTCAGAAAATTTGGCAATTACTCTGTCGACGTATTCAACTTTGAGGTCCCGGTGAATACATTCATTTCTTATGTACCAGGGTGCGTTAATAATGTTCCTTAATACTTTATTTTGGAACCTTTGGATAATTTTTGTGTTGCTCTTTTTGGTGCAGCCCCAGAGCTGGCATCCATAAGCCCAAATAGGCATTAAAACTTGCTTATAAAGCAGAACTTTATTTTGTATTGACAGCAAGGAATTTCTTCCTAGCAACCAATGCAGATTTCTATAGCGAAGTTCTAGCTCATCTCTTTTCTTTTTAACGTGCGCCTTCCAGCGTAATTTTGCATCCAGCGTCATTCCTAGATACTTTGCAGTGTCAGCATAAGGTATTTTTTGATTATTCAATAAAACAGGACAGTACTGTAATTTTTTGTTGGTGAAATCTACATGCGTTGATTTTGTTTCATTGAGTTTTATTTTCCACTTTTTAGTCCAACTGTAAACTTTATTTATTCCATTTTGCAGTCTCTCTACTGCTATCTTATGAGAATCACCCACAGCCATAATAGCAGTGTCATCAGCAAAGGTGGCAATAGTACTGTTGTCTAGCTCTGGTATATCGGATGTGTATAGCAGGTATAGGACCGGACCTAGAACACTTCCTTGAGGTACACCAGCTTTGATTTCTTTCAGATCAGAATAATCTTCTTCTTGTCTGACTCTGAACATTCTGTCTGTTATATACGATTCAAGAATATCTACTAGTGCTTTAGGCAATATCAGCCTAAGTTTGTGAATTAGACCAATATGCCAAACTTTATCAAAAGCTTGCGCCACATCTAGAAAAACAGTGGAACAAACTTTTTTCTCCTCAAGCGTTTTCTCAATCACATTGACAATTCTGTGGACTTGATCAATGGTCGAGTGCTTTTCTCTAAAACCAAACTGATGATCTGGAATTAGCTTTTTATCTTCTATAATAGGTTTTAGCCTCTTAAGTAGAAGCTTTTCAAATAATTTGGACATTATGGGTAATAAGGAAATAGGCCTGTATGACGTTGTTTCATTGGGTGGCTTCCCAGGTTTTGCTATCATGATGACTTCTGCCACTTTCCACAAGTCGGGTACATATTTTAACCTAAATGCGGCATTTATAAGTGTGGTAAGTTTTACTAGCGCTTTGCGTGGTAAATTCATTAAAATTTCTGCTGTAATGAGATCAAATCCTGGTGATTTCTTTTTACTTAGTTCTAGCTTTATTGTTCGCACCACTTCTTTTGGAGTAGTAAGCTTTATTTCAAAATCCGTCTCTAAATCTTCAGTTGTATATATAGTGTCTGTATGCCCTTCGTTAGGCTGAAATATATTTTCTAAATGCTGAGCAAATCTTTTTGCTTTCTGAATATTGTTTATTGCCCACTTTCCGTTATCTTCCTTTATTGGTGGAATTTGCGATATGGGTCTTTTTAAGTTTCTGGTGGCTTTCCAAAGAGAATAATTGGTTTTTCGATCACCCGTTAATTTTTGGAGATAATCATTCACCAAGTTATCATTGTGGGACCTGATTGCTCTCTTGATTTGTTTAGTTAAATTATTCAGTAACGTTTTGTCAAATGGGGATCTAGTTTGATGCCATTTTTTCCTCTGTTTTCTTTTTTTATTAATAAGGGAAATGATATGTTTTGGGTAAATAGTTCCCTGGCACTGTTTTCTGAAGGTAGGAGTATTTTTCCAAGCAGATTGTTGTATATTTACTATAAATTTCTCTAGTTCCTCATTTAACTGTTCTGGTGTTTTTAGTGGAACTTTTAGGTTTATGACGTCTTCTAAATCTAGTTTAAAACTATTCCAGTCTGTGTTTTTGTTCACTAGAGACAAGTTATTTTCTTTGAATTTAATTTTTTCATTTAATGTTAACAGTATGGGTGAATGATCAGAGCTCATGTCACATTTTTGGTCTATACTTAAATATTTCAGCGAGATATTTTTACATATAAAGAAATCAATCAAGTCTGGGATTTTTGATGGATCAGTGGGCCAGTAGGTCGGCAAACCAGTACTTACCACGTCACAATTCATTTCTTGAATAGCACCCAAGAGCTCCTTTCCTTTTGTATTTGTTAGCCTTGAGCCCCAGAAGGTATTTTTGGCGTTAAAATCACCTCCAATAATAAACCTATTTCCATATTGTCTTAAAAAGCTAAGATATTGGTATTTCTTCAAGTTATATCTAGGTGGACAGTATAATGCAACTACTGATACAGAATACCTTTGAGTTGTAATGTTGACAGCTACTGCTTGAATTTCCTGTGTCTCATACCTACTTTCTTCGAAGTGGCTGACATGCTCTTTTATTAAAATAGCGCTGCCACCTCTTGCAGAATTGTTAGGATGTAGTGCTTGATATACCTTATATCCTTTAAATTTAATGTGTGATTCATTTGTAAAGTGAGTCTCAGATATCAAACACACGTCAATATTTTCTATATCTAGGACTACTTGAAGCTCTTGCTGATGTTTAAGCAGTCCGTTTGAGTTCCACGCCATGATCTTAAGTTGATTAGTCATTGTTTCTTTTTAGGAATGGCTTTATTATTGCCATTTTCTAGTTTATGCAGTCTTTCATCAAACGAAGACATGAGTTGTAAAATTCTATCCAATTTTGATTCAAGGGTGCCATCTTGATCGTTGTTTTTAGCTGACATTCTTTGGGATGCTATTTGTGCATAAGTAGCATTCTTAAGAGCAGCTCCTTTTTTTTCTGCCTGTTGCTCATGCTTTTTAATTGGTGGATCTTGAGCTGTTGATATTTTTTTCTGCGTCTTGTTCTTGATGTTTTGTATTTCTTTAGCTACAATGCATCCTCTGTAGTTCGCTGGATGGGGCTCACCACAATGCACACATTTCGGTTTCTGATCAGCTGGTTTAGTACAGTCTCTGGTTAGGTGTTTGCCAGTACACTTAACGCACCTGGGTTCTCTTGAACAGTATTTTTGAGTATGCCCATATGTTTGGCATCTCTTGCATTGGGGGATAAGCTTCGGTGTCTTAAGTGGATGAATTTCCACCTTACATCCCAACACAGAAGTTATATCATATATTTTATTTATGTCCTCACCATTTTCGAAGGTGAGCATAAACATATTTAGTGGTTCTTTACTCTTCCACCGTAGTTTATTTGCCGCATCTAGTATTTTCAGACCCTTGTTTTTTAGGTCTTCCACGATTCTCTCAGGCTTGTACGTATAATGTAATTTTTTGGCCATGACTCTAATAGGCCGCTCTTGTTTATTTTCATAAGAGTGCCAGAGTAAGTTATTTGCTGTTAATAGTTTTATTATTGCTCTGTATGATTCTTCACACTTTGCGTTAATTTTAACATTTTCCCCATTCATCATTTTAATTCTGAATGAATCTTCTGTGTGGTTTTGAGACAGCATATCATAAAATGACTGATAGTCTGTTACTCCGCCAACTATTATAGGGGGTGGAGAGAATACCTTTTTAGTTTTAGAATTATTTCTCGCTTCATTATGTGACGTTTCAGATTCTCTGCTCTGAATGGGCGAGGTGCTCATTTTTCTCTTCTTCCTACTTTTTGCTCGTATCCATTCTGTCTCTCTTGCTAATTCTTCCTCGTCTGTGTGATAATCGACAGATGGACCAGAACTCTCTTTCTTTCCAGTAGATGTATCCATTGGTTTCTCATTAGATAAACGTTTTACCTGATTTTCTAGCTCCAATATTTTATCATTCATAGCTTTTATGCTAAGCTGAAGCTTTTCATTTTCTGCCTCCTTTTTGGCAAGAGCTTTGAAGAGCTTCTCATTTTCCAACTGCGCTTGGCAAAATTTATCATAGAGAAATCGCTCATTTTCTGTTTTGAGTTTAATATTTTGTTGCTCAGCCATAGCTAGAGAATATTAATAGTATTGCTGCTATACAATATTTTTATTTTAAAATGATGAGTTTGACAATTTACAATCCGAATCGCGGTAACTGGGTCATTATGACGCACGCGGGACGACCGCCGCAATCACGCGGCCCGACTCAGCGATTTTACGTTTTTAGCACGGTACGCGTTTGGTTTCGACAGAGATCGAACACTGACTGAAATTTCGCGCTCACTTCGCAAGCGAAGTGAGCGCGAAATTTTTATCTGTTACGTGGGTACTCTTTAACTCCTTCTTTATTTTTTACGGGACCTCATACTCTTTCTAGCTTCTTATTTATGTAAAACACTCACTCTTTCACATCCTTACTAATACGCAAGTGCGTTTGATTGTTTGAAAGAAAATTATTTTATTTAATCAACTAAATTTCAAAAAAGTTTGTTGGTTTATCCTTCAGTCACGCAGCGACGGAACAACGGATCGACCTGATTTTTTGCGTGGATCTAGTTAAAGACTTTAATAATGATATAGATTAACTTTTATTCCGGAAAATCAGAGGATTACTGCGGGATTTTTAAAAACCTCCATGCCGGCCAAAAGCTAGTGTTTACAATAAAAGTAACAATATAATTTACTCAGATTGATCAGAGTTTTAATTGAGCACGTAATCTAGCAGATACGCGTGTAATAACACGGTGTCTGTCCGTGTTAACCGCTGATCCCGCGACGCGCGGTACCGCGGCCAGCATACAGCCATCGCAACCCGACTCCGGCCATATCGTGACTCGTTCTGCTCATATGCGGCGAGGCAAAATGAGTTAACTGCAAATTAGGTACATACTTTATGCATGTACCAGAATATTTAATAAGTGCCACTCACACAGACGCAAACTTGAAGTAAGAACACGTTGGTTCTGATCAAAAGGCAGGGCGACACGTAAATCGCATTCATGGAAACTTTAACCCTTAAATGCATGATTTTATGCATGATTTAGTTTTAGACCGAGAAAAAATATATTTTGGAGCCATGAATATGCTGATTTAGGGAAAAATAATAAAAAAAATAGTTTTTTTTATTTTCATAGCTATTTTTATTAAAAACCATTTGTTGCAGAACTACAACACTATGCACTCACTAGACAATAACTACATATGAAAATTTTTAAAACAATTTTTGGTTGTGGTAAGACAAAGAGCTACTCCACACTTCTCACACCTGTTTTGCGTGTATCCCTTGCATCCAGGCATTTTGCATCTGCTGCGAACACAATTACCAGGCCAGTGACCAACATTATCAGTCCTTATGTCCTTAGGAGGAATATGTTGAGCTGGTCCTCTCCTTTTTTTTGCTTGTATTTCCATTTCAACACGGTTGCTGGTACTTGGCCTTCCTCTTTTGTTGCAGAGTTCAAATGAGTTATTTACTTTGGCTAATACCTCAGCTAGTTCCAGTCTATAGTTACATAGGTTTAGAACTGATGAATTGGCTTCAGTTGTTTTTAAATTTTTATACACAAGCCAAGAATTTATTACCGTCATGTCCAATAAGTGGTAAAAGATACGAAGATACCACTTTCGGCTTCTCATTGCAATTCGGTACCTCCCAATAAAGCTATCCATTAGGTCCACTCCGCCCATATGGGCATTATATTCCTTTATTATATGTGGGCATGAAATTTTAATTCTAGTCTTATTTGCCTTGTCAAATCTTTCTACTTGGCCCACAGGTTCAGCTCCAACATATGAAGATAGAAAAGTTACAACTTTATTGTCCTTCCAAGTAACTGCTGTCAAATCAATACCGTCAAATTCAGTCATCTGCTCTTCATAAGTTCCACGAGGAACAGATTTCTTCATCATTGTTTTTTTGTCCGGCAGTTTGCAGTTCACTAGCCTGTTAGATTGCACAGTACCTAGGCTATAGATTCCTTGTTTGGCAAGATAGGTAACTAAAGGTATAGAGGTGTAAAAATTATCAAAATAAATTATATGATTTATATGCCTTGGGACACCTCTAGCAAGCCGGACTACAACATTTCCCACTGGCCCAAAATCTGGTTCATCTGGAAGCCGTTCATTCTCTTGGCCAGTATATATTTCAAATTTATGAGCATAACCTTTCACGCTGCACATCACATATAATTTAAACCCCCACTTATGGGGCTTATTAGGTAAATACTGCTTCATGAAGTGTGCCACTTTTGTGGCACACATCTGTTCATCAATTGAGAGTTTTTGTTCCATAGGAACTAAAGCAAATTTCTCATTTAGATGGCTAATTATAGGCCTTATCTTATGGAGCCTATCATGTTGTGGGTGTTCCTTGGGTAAATGTTTCTCGTTATTGTTGAAATGTAGAAATCTACGAATAGTCTCAAATCGGTTGACAGTCATTATGTCCTTGATTGGTTGAAAACCTACAGTATTTGACCAGTATAGCCGTACATTGGGATATTTTATAACAGACATGTATATCAGTACCGCCATAAACTTTCTTAGCTCAGTTTCAGATAAATTTAATGGTTTAGTCACATTTTTTTGAACGGAATACAAATTAGACTCTTCCACAATCCTTTGAACTATTTCTGATGTAATAAAATGTGAAAAAATACTATAGGGAGTACCAGTAGTAGCCTCATCCTTCAGTTCAGGTGGGTATCTAGTGTCTCCATGAAAAGCTGTCTGGTCAGAATTCAAAACAAATTTTTTTACCTTCCATACGAGTCCTCTCATAGTTGCTCGGCGACTAGCTTGACTTGTTGAGGGGAATGGAACCTGTGGCACTTGATCATTTGCTGTAGCTTCATTTATCAATGGCGGGTCTCCTGCCATGAATGGATCATTATCGGGGTCATCATTTTCCTCTTCTAATGGACTCTCAAGATCGTGAAGCAAATCGTCTCCATTTTCATAAAAAATCTCATTACCTTCTGTATCCGAGTCCTCAAGATCATCTTCCGAAATCTCTCCATCATTTATTAGAGCTAAATACTCTTCTATTTGCTTTTGATTCAAGTATGGCATCTGAAAACCAATAAAAGTGATAGTTAGTAACTAAACAGGGACATTTTCTAGTAAATGCATATTGTTGCAGATTTACAACAACAAAATAAACAAAATTTCCGAACACACCAAAAGTTTTTTTTATAACTTATAAATTGTACTGAAAAGAAGATGAATTATTACGTAAAATAACTAATTTTGTTTGAACGTACCTTCGAAAACCAAATAATTACACTGCAAAGCAAATACACAATTTTCATCCGCTCCAAAATTACGATCGGCTTTGATTTGTCAAAATCAATTTAAATTTGACAGTCGTGAAGAAAAAAAGTGTGTTGCCACTCGATTAAATATATCACCATGATAGTAATAATCCTGCAACAGCATGCATTGAACTCATACTAATAATTTTATGGTCGTTTGAATGGTATGTTGCAGTTTTACTACTTTATGCATTTAAGGGTTAAAATCTTTAGACATCCCAACTGTGAGTTTCCCCCCTCACTGCTGCCGTTGTACGAAGTATGTCCCAACCCCTAATTGAAGCGCGCTTGCCTAAAAATGCATATTCACTAAGAGCCTATAGTCTGCTATATGGTTGTGTATATTATGGAACAACTGACAAATTATCGATTACTTAAGATCTATGCGGAATAAGAAACATAGGTAACACTAGATATACCTAAACCTAACCAAAAAAAAAAAAAAACAGTGTGGGAAACGACGAAGCAATAGATACCTACTTGAAATTGAACATAATGAAAGTTAAACAGAGTAATTTAAAACAAGATATTTGCGTAATTACCTGCTAACTCACAATTAAACTTGTTAATTGACTTTTTTAGACTTATAATAGGTACATTTTGCTTCAGATGAAGCAAACAAATATGTTTATCATTTTTATTATCTCCTTTTTGTAAATGATTTCATAATGTCTGTGTATAATGTAGATACATACGAACACAGTAAGAAAATCTGTGTTAAACTGTGATTTTAAGCTTTGAAGGGCATTGAACACTCTATTAAGAAAACATTTCTTCTGTTGCAGGTACAATGTACTACATCCCGTGAAAGTGACGGCCAGTGCAAACAAGATTGCTCTCAAAAACAGGCGACATAAGATCTCTAATCCCCCGTCCAAATAACAACAGTTCGCACCTAATAATTTCCGATCAATACGTGAATAGTAAACACGCTTCAAGACTATTATCGCACCAAAGTGAAAATCCTCAAACCTCATGCAGATCAGGTACTAAAAGCGTGTATTTATTTTGGCCGCTTAGCACATTATGATCACGTCTATTGTGCAGGTAACGGGTTAGTAAAGGTCGCTTTGAACCGTAAGTTTTGGGTTCCCTAAAAGAAATCGGAACAAAAATGAACTTCTCAGATAGACAATTCAATCAGTTGATAAATTACTTCAAAGATATAATAATTATTATTAATTACTTAATGAAGATTACGGCAACATAATTTCTCTGTCTTTGCGTCTCTACAAATGTTAGAGTTTAAAACTAGTTCTCGATTAAAAACTGGCAATGTCAAATTATATTACAATAAAACAAGTGGTCTTATTTGGTACTTTCTTATCGTACTTATTAAACATTTTGAGGTAACGAGTTTTAAAGACGTTTCAAGTCATAAAAACATGTTGCGCTGCGTGTGATAAAAAATCGGTTATTTGACAGAAAAAATATCGAAAAACCAGCTCATGCTTAGCCATATTTTAAGACTCGACGTCAATTATATGGGATGACATCACAAGTCAATTTGTGAGAGGAAATACGGTGCCTGCATTTTCTATGTACTGTACGAAACAGCATTTTTCTTAATTTATTTCGACTTATTATTGTGTAAACTTTTCGGGTGCCAGACTTTAGAAATTTAATTAGGTACTAATTAATTTAAAAAAACTGAATATCTATTTGATACTTACAATTAATTAGTGGCTTTTTCAAGCTGAAGGAATGGCGCGGAAGAAATTATGGGGTAGGTATTATTGGCGACAGAGCTTAGTGTCAGATCTCCCGTACACCACTGTCTTTTGAGAAAGTAAGCTCTTACTTGGTGCAACTCCTTTGCCTTAGTAGAGTTTACCTCGCTGTCATCTTGACAAGAAACAGATCGATTTAAGAATTTAATCATGCTTTGCTTTTCCATTATGATTATTTAAAGTCAAACAGAAGTCAACTAGAGTATAGTCTTGAAGCGCGTTTCTTTAAATGTAGGATTGGTGTATAATTAAATAAGTAGATAAAAAACAAGAGTGAAGCATGTCCAATCACAAAAAGAAGAAACAAACAGTGGCTTGAATCAAAGCAATAAACCAGTTAGTGAAGTGCCATTTACAAAAAAGTACTTTAAAAAACGTAAAAAAACACAACAAGTTAATACCTATTAGATGTAACATATAATTTGGCCAAATAACTTCACAAATTGCTACAAACATTACGTATGTTCAAAGTAGATAAGAAAAAAACTAGCTAATGTTTAGATACCTATCCTATGAACAGACAATTTACTAATGGAAATTTCTGAATATAAATTACGAGTGAGTTACTGTGGAAAGTGTAGGGTACGCGGACATTTCAATCTTTGTTGCGTCAAGTGAATCTCCGTGTCGTCAAGTCAATCTTTGTTGCGTCAAGTGAATCTCCGTGTCGTCAAGTCAATCTTTGTTGCGTCAAGTGAATCTCCGTGTCGTCTAGTGAATCTTTGTTGCGTCAAGTGTCCGATGTGTAGTGCAGGGATGCGGTCGCGATGAAGCGCTCCAAGTCGTACACGTGGCTGTCGGGGCTGCTGAAGCCGAAAGCTGAAGAGGACGAGTGGGGCGCAGCGCCCTGGGTGCGCGCGGAGCCCACGAGCCATGAAAGGTGACTGAGCACACTATTTTACCTTCTTCTTCAACTTATAGCCGTCCACTGCTGGACATAAGTCTCTTGCATGGACCTCCACAGACTTCGGTCTTGCGCCGCTTGAATCCAGCGACTCCCTGCGATCTTTTTTACCTTACGTTTCTTTAATCAAGCTGAAACAGCGGACTAGGAGTTTAGCTTCAGAAGCTGACTATATTGAATAGCCTAGATATGTATTAAGTTAATAAATGCCTCATCCTTATAACAAATCGTGTTAAATTAAGTAATCGTAAAAATAATTACTCTTATTCTTTATTATGCATGCTCAGGGCCAATTTCACCAGCGTAAATAAGTCCGAGCGTGATATTTTGGCAGATTTTCAATGCAAAAACTGTTAGAACATTCAATTTATACTTCGGGCAATCGTTACCTGGCGATGATATACTAATTGAGACCTAATGCTGAGATCTATAGAGCGTGCTCAGGCTCAACTCAGACTTAAGATAGAGTTAAAACAAAACACAAAAATGCTCTGACATAAATTTTTCTTACTTAAACTCTGTTTTGAGTCTGAGCTGAGTGAGAGTGCGGTCTATAGATTTCTGTCTAAAGTGCTAGTTTTACCAACGCTGAGTAACATTTAACCAAGGGATAAATTGGACGTTCTGACGGTTTTTGTGTCGAAAATCTTTCTAAACACCATATTTCTTAGTTAAACATTCCTTGGCGACGGAAATCGGCCTATCGAATAAATAGTTTCTTATTGCTGAGTTTCTTGCCGGTTCTTCTCAGCAGAATCTGCATTCCGAACCGGTGGTAGATTTATGACGTGTCATAAGAGCTACAAGGTAGCCTACATGAAATAAATAAATTTTGAATTTGAATAAAATTCTAAATCTATGCTTTTGCTTTGCTTTGAGCAAAGCTGCCGGCAAATCCAAGCAGGTCGTAATTAATGATGTTCGTTTCTGTACTGAATGATCGCTGAACTAAGCAAATATCATTTGTACCATATTCATTAATGCAGGTACCTACGAAGCGTGGACAATGGCGCCGCGGGCGGAGTCAGAGGTCGCGGCTTATGAAGCCGTTGAAAGTGCGCGATGATAAATCGACCCTGGGACTGACGCCGCTTTGTTCACTAATGACCTCTGACTTGTGAGACTTCAAGGGGCTAAGGCCTATGACATGGCAAAATGCAGTTCGATTTTTAATTTTGCCTTGTTTTAATTCTCAAGTCAAAGATTCATTCTGATCGCGCCAAGCTCTCCTCTGCATTGCCAGCCTAATTACTGAGGGTCGCGATCCTTGGCATGAATCACCTTCTCGCGTATGGTGTTTTTCCCAAAAGGCTTTATCCTCGGCGTTGTGTAGAGCGGCGTGGAAGATGTGCCCAGTGCAGTACTGATCGGGCCAAAGCGTAGGGAAGTGTCAAAACTATGAAAATAATACGTGGTAGCGACATGAGCGAAGCGAATCGAACAATAGTTTGGTTTCGCTTCGCTCCCAACGTGGCCTGCGCTTTAGCCTCTTCCCTTTCACCTTGCCCTTTTTTTATTCATTAAATCCTAATAATTAATCTTAAAAAGATTCTTTACATACTATCGCGCCAAACTAGTGGGGCAGTTTCTTGGCGAGGTGACGCTCTTAGTAATATTTACTTAACGCGAACTTAATTACTAAAAAAGATAAACAAACCGTGACCAGTAGCTTTTCTAGGTTTCCCGCGCTCAGCTAAAACTTCAGGAATTATACAGCAACGATCACAACGAGTAAGAAGTCACACATTCTTAATCGTCGATAGAGTCTGATCAAAACCACAGCTATTTATGGTGAAAACAAATATGGTAATAAAAAGTATTAAGTTGTTATGACACGTGGAATCCGAACGTAACTGATATCCGTCAGAGAAACGAACCAGCGACAAGTACTCGTATCTGCCTACATCTGTCCGCCGGTAACCGCACTACCTGCCGTCAGGGATCAGCAGAGTTCAGTACTTACGAGAATTGTTACTTTCCTTCCATACTTATTCTTGCCTACAATCACGCAGCAACGAATCGACGTGATTTTTTGCATGGTTGAGGACTTGAAGAGTGACAGGGCTACCTCTTATCTAGGAAAAATAGAGGTTATCCGCGGGATTTTAAAAACGTATTTTTTTTAAAGAATATTAGCCATGTAGTTAACTCCCTCGTATCCCCTCTAAATAAGCGAAAAGCTTGTGCTACGAGTGGGTACGACAATAGTACAACGCATGGGGTTCGAACCTGCGACCTTTCAGTTTTCAGTCAGCACCTGCCGTATCAAAACGTACTCCCTAAAACCCTGCAAACCCTAAAGTTCGCAAGATCAAATCTATGAACAGGAATCGATCGCTACACTGATGCAGCTGTAGGCAAAACTTTAGTTCGCATACAATTTCATGACGCTTTCTTACCTCATTTATTTCCCGACCTAGTATCAAGCAATAATATCCTGTATTTGTTCGCCGAAAAAGCTGATAATTGCATGGTCAATATAATCAGCAAGGTGTATGGAAATGTGGTCGCCGTTTTGCGGTTAGAGAATTCAATCCCTGCCCCGGAGCTCCGGAGCGCCGGACAAACGGTAGGAAGGCGTCAAGTTACAGCCGTAAAGCGGGAATCTTAATAGTCGATAATAATAATTAATCCTTAAACAAATTCTAGACAGCTTAAGCGTCAATTTTTATCCAACTACCGATGGAGGGTATTGTTTTCAATGTATGTACACATACTACTATTTATGGACGAGGTCTCGGGTTCGATTCCTGGGTCGGACCAAAAATGTATTGGACTTTTCTGCTAAGAAACTGCGTATTATCTCTGTCCGGTCGTGTCGGATTTTCCAAACCACGTACTATAACAGTGAAGGAATAAAGAGTGCACCTGTGTTTGCGCACACCCTTGAGCACAACAATATCTCCAGCGCAGATACTTAATCTCTGTGGAGATTGACCGCCGTGGCCGGATTCGGTGAAAGAGGACAGTACATCGCTCTTGACTTGCACTGGGTTCCTCCGGTCTCACCGAGCGGCGCGGAACAGCCGGCAGCATTGTGGCCGCAGCTCACTACACCTCTGTCTCGCTGGCGAACACTGTACACTGTACACTGAACACTGAACAGTGAACACTGAACGCTAAACAGTGAAACACTACACCTGCTTGTGGGCACTCGCCACGCGTGGTTACTGACGCGTTGCCACTTGCCGCCAGTGTTGGTTCACAACTTGTTATTGTCGAGGTAATTTCACACCCCGTTCCTACTTGATGCTGGACACCCTCTAAGCACCTACGTTCTTTTATGTTTTGAGTAGTATTCATCCAAATGTGTTAAGTTATTTATTATATCAGGGTGTTATTATTTTTTCAGAAAGCAAAAATTTGAAAATGTTTTATGGTCAATGTCCTAAGAGAATGCAACCAGTTTCTTTAAAGCTTACATAATTTGTTCAAACATTTTATGGTGGATAAAGCTATTGTAAAGAACTATTAGGTACATACTAACGTTTCGCACGGTATCCATTCCCATAAACAGTTTGAAAATTCTAGAAGACAAGGGGGAGCCGTCAAATGACAGCAATAATTTCGTCAGCAGCAAAAAATCCCTGCCGCGGAAAACATAAGAAAGAGGTGCTTAAGATTGTGCTTAGCGAGGATCAGCGGCCCCCGGCGGCCGGCACTTAGCCAGAATTCACACATTTCATGCACCCTCCTTCAGTGGCCGTTACCATACGCTCGTAAAATCTTACTTAGCATTTATTTAAGCGATTCTGAACTATATTAACACCGCCATAGCATGTATATTTGGCACCACTGTTTAGGGGGTAATATTCCTCAAGTTAAACGTATTTTGACAGTTTTTTCTTTAATATTCTTGGAAGACAGGTTGGGTGTGTATGAATAATTTTGTTTTCGATTAGATACAACAAGCCAATTTTAGTTTCTTCATGATACAATGTGTTAAAGTTAATACTAGTGGTTCGCCCCGAACAGAGACCTCGCGATATCCCATAATTCCCAAAAGTTTTAATTATATATTGTAATAATTAACTTTTAACATTAGACGCAATAAAAAAAATAATAGTTGACATAAAACTGTTTTACTGACACAGCGCCATCTATTAGCATTATAGTGAAGCTATTAGCTTCACTATAATGCTAATAGATGGCGCATTAAAATTAAATAATTTCGTTTCTTTATAACATTTATCTAATTTTAGTATTTGTTGTTCAAGTACAGGATATAACTGAATTTTCAACCAAGTTTCACGTTCTAATATTCAGTAATTCAGAAGTTATAGGGCTCTGACAGACATTTAGACGGACACACTTCTCTGTCTAGTAGGCAAGCGCCCTAGTTGACTCAGAGAACTCGCTTCGCTCGTTCAAAAAATTGGCGTCGATACAATAGGATTATTTTAAAGAAATTCAAAAGGATTTCAATAATTCAATTTCAGAGACGTACATCGACAAAGACTGACCAATACAATATGTATATTGTATGTATTGAGCTAGCTTTTGCCCACAACTTTGTTCACGTGAAATTACGTTTCGTTCTTTGTTTGTCCGGGACAAAAATATAAGTTTATGCCAATCTCCAAGTCTTCAACTACACCCATGCAAAATTCCTGTCGGTCTGTTGAATCGTAGCCGCGTGAATGAAGGACAAACCATCAAACACACTTTCGCATTTATAATAGCAGTTATAAATCTTACATGAACAGAGTCGTATGCAAAGGTTGGTCTATAAACGTATTCAGATATAAAAAAAAGGTTTTTAGTGAGTGCAAGCAGTCAGTGGAGGCAATAAATTGCGAATAGTCCGCGTTATGAGCTCTCCGCTAAAAGGGATTTATTCCCGGAGAGTGAGTTCACTTTATTGTCCCTCCTTCCTATGAATAGACGCATATTTTATGCGCTTACTTCTTTAATATCGAGTTTAGAAACCAGTTCATATTTTCTGCATATAATAAGCTGAATCCCCACTGATGGGTGAGTAAGTATATCCTAGAGGAACGTTGGCGCTACTTAAGAGAGGCCCACGTCCAACCGTGGACATATTATAGTGGCTGATGAAAATGATGATGATACTCGACAGTTTTATAACAAACCAATAAAATTCAAGAAGGTATTAATTCTAAAATTAAATAATATGGTAAACGCACCAGCGCACACATGATCCCTCGCCTACCTAGTATATGCATGAGTTAGATAGTAAAGTTAGATTAGGATTCAATGAAAACAATTTAAAATATAGTTATGTAATTATGTTATATATATAGTAAGTTGTTATGTTAGATTTTTAAATAGGTTTTTGTGTATAACGGAATCGGTTTATAGCATACAATTTAAACCTTAGTGGTTTTTCATATGCTAAAAAGAAAAAGTTATTTTCATAAAGGCCATTGCCCAGAATTTAGGTAGGTACAGTCAGAATAGCTGACCGCAGTCCAACCACTAAGCTCCTACTGCTCACCAGCTGTATGAAATTTAATTTGCAGCTGTACCACCAGCTATATAATTTGCAATATAATTTAAAATAATTTCTGATAGTAAATGCAAAGAAGCAAGTCCTGCAGTAGAGCCATGTAAGATCCAGAAAGCGAATCAATTCGTTAAGTGCTCCAATCAACTCCGTGACGCCAGCTGCGATGTCTGAATTATTCCCGTTGCAGTGCTACTGTAAAGGTCTGGTCAGTCAAAGCGCGATTGCCAGAAACAAGCTAAGCAAAAGCTAAAAAAAAGGTAATTTAAAAAAAATATACTGGCCGAATTGATAACCTCCTCCTTTTTGGAAGTCGGTTAATAAGGTATACCACTTTACTCTTAGAATATCAATGAGTTTTACAAGTATAATGAAGTAAAGTCATGGTGAAAACGTAATAAAAGTTAATTTCAATCACATGTTGATCTGAGAAGGACCCACAAACTCAGCCAGGTATTTTTTATATCATCGTTTTTGACCTTTTCACACATCTACAGTGAAGTCACCCGATTTGACCATTATTGCTCAGCTTATAATGTTAATCGTAATTTTTTGCCTGAGTATATTTGAGGCCTTAGAGAGTGACAAAAGCTTCATCCCGGAAAATTGTTTCAGCGGGATTTTTGAATACGGCTGCAGAGATCGATCAAAATGATGCACAATTTCAGCAGCGTGGCTTCTGCACGTATCCGTTTGAACCTCAATATATACATACGTATAGTTCTACGTAATACAATACAACTTAATAGAGCCGCGTTGGACACGCTGCCGCCACGCTTTGCGTGTGTCCAATCCTTAACTTGTATGTAAGGGAGAGGAACAGATAAAGGCTTTTAAAGGGCGATAGCGGCGCCGCAGGTACCAGTAGCTCTGCAGCTCGATCTTATCACGTTTGTTGAAATGCAACCGGATACTTTACAGTTGACGCTTCAAACAACTACAGATATTATCGTTATAATATTTACTATGAAATTACCTGATCGGTGATAAACTGGACTAAAGCAATTTGTTAAAAAAAAGCAAAAATATTATCTATTAATCTATTGAATTAAGCATATATATACTAGCGCTTGACTGCAATCTCACCTGTTGGTAAGTGAAGATGCAGTCTAAGAAGGAACGCGCTTGCCTAGAAGGTGCCTATACCCAAGTTAGTCAGTTGGAAAAACAGAAGCCGGCACAGTATTCTAACTGGCGGTGCGTAGGCTATGAGGGTAGTGAATGGGGAGTCAGAGAGGTTAGTGCGAGATCGTGAAGTTTCAACCACGTAAAGGTGCCGATCCATGCAATGCCTTGCGGTTCGATTATTACTTATATTTATAGTTTTAAGACTCGAATGTGAGTAGGTATCGCTAGGTGGTCTCCATCAAATCAACTTGCACGGAACGTTTTTCATCCCTTTTTCTAATACGAACTTAGCTCGAGCTTGCAACGCCCTTACGATGTCCATTTCCTGCCATGTTACTTACTTCAGTATTTTCAAAGAATAAAAAGTCATTTTCTAGGCAAGTGCGTCCCAATCTACCTCTTATTTGCTTCGCATCATTGGAGTCGGGACTAAAGCGTTAAAAGAAGATTATATTATTTTATCCATAAAAGATTAAAGGCGGTCTATATTTTATCAAAAATTGCGAAGTTCGTGGCTTCCTTATATCTTACTACTTTTTACCAGCGACTTCGTCCGTGTGTTAGTATTTTGAAAATCTTGCGGAAACTCTTATGTTTTCCGGAACGGAGCACCGTTCATGCGTGATTGAAGGATAAACAAGAAAAAAAACACACTTTCGCATTTATAATATGCGTATTATTAAGGATTACGACATTTGCGGCAGTAAAGCATGATAAGCGCTTAATTAAGGCAGTTCAGACGATTCCGTTGAGCGCGCGTTTATCGTGCTCGTAAACTCAACTCACTGAAACCGACGCCGCGCCCACCGCAGGGCCGATGCGGCTGCGGCCAGGAAACGAGCACGCAGAATTAATTCTTAATATGAGACATTCTGGGATATATTGCATAGCTACGTGGCACATGGTACACCACGTGAAAATACACGGGCACATGAAAGACGGAGTAAGTAGTAACACACATAAAATATTTTACTCAAAAACCTGTCTACAAAATCAGCCTATAGTCTTTAGTTTAGATTTTTTTATTGAAAAGAAAGATTATTAAAATGTGAAAGTGCGTTGGTTTTTCTTTCAGTCACGTAGCAAAGAAAAAGACGTAATCTAACTGCACGCGGACCAATCGCAGGCTAGTAATAAATAAGAGTTAGTAAAATGGACGGCCGCTGAACCCCTGGCCCGCCGCGAGCACTATCGCGCGACACGGCCCGCCGCGGGCGACGCGCGTCGCGAGAGCCGAATATAAAGCGCGCTTATATCGAGTGGCCATTTTATATAAAGTGGCACGTTTTATTGTGCGCCGGATTGATGAGCGCCCGAAGCCGCCGTTACTTAGTCTTTGCGTCACGCGGGGACTGAAATCTGATACTTTACGACGGAGTTAACGTCGCGTGTGAAACGCCCGTAGAAGGTATCTATTACCTAATCTAGCAGATGTTATAGCTACGATTTTTATAATTAAAGAAAATTTAGCCTGAACTTGACTAATAATAATCCATAGGGGGAAAAAACGGAATAAGCCATAAGGATAAGCTTCATGTTTAAATTATAAGCGTTAAACTTATGTGCACGACAGTTTAGTGCACGGACAATAGTGGAAACTACTACCTACTGAGGTTTCACTAGCTTTTGCCCACGACTTAATCATCATCTTTTAAAAAATCTGCGGGAGGGAGATATATTTTGTCGTTATAAAAAACATGTCACTCGATACGTCCTCGGCTACATCCATGCCAAATATCGCAAAAGTCCCAATCAAATTCGTTGCTCCGTCGCTGTTATTGAAGGACAAATCAACAAATTTTTGCACTTTCGCATGTGTATTTCCCATCAAATGAATAACGTTGGTCATTGTCGTCAGAGTTATTTTGTAGCTCACTACCCAATGAGCTAGGGAAATTGAAAACAACGCTATAGTTTTAATGCTAAATGGAGGTTGAACCGAGAAAATGAAAATTATTAATGAAAAGCAGAAAACGCTCTGTGTCATGGAGTTTTCTCCTCCGGCAGTGAAGCGGACATTATGAAAGTTTCCCCTTGAATATATTTCACAGCGAGTGTATCGCGTTATCCATTTTTCTCGAGAGCACCTCAAGCGACTGGCGGAGGGCGCTCCTAATCCGAGTTTAAAAGAAAAGTCATTTATCCCGAGGCTGCGGGTCGTTCCACCGGGCGGTACGTACGTACCCACTACCCCGCGCTCGCCGTGACTCAGCGACTTTTGCTTAAACTAAAAATAAAAAGCCCTTAAAAGCTTTTAAACCATTTCGACGAATTATCCTATTAAAATTATAAATGCGAAAGTTTGGATGTTGGATGTTTGTTACTCGATCACGCAACGACCGAACCGATTTGGCTGTTTGGTACAGAGATAGATTATAGTTAGGAATAATACATAGGCTACCCTTTACTCCGGAAAATGTGAGAGTTCTCGTGGGAATTAAAAAACCTTATTCCACGCGAACGAAGTCGCGGGCATCGTACCTTCGTAAGCGTGGATTAAGATTTTTTTAATTACCGCGGGAACTCTTTAATTTTCCGGGATAAAATGTAGCCTACGTGTTAATCCGGGATATGAGCTATCTCACACACACAGACACATTTATGTCAGAACATATTTGTGTCTCGTTTTAACCTCTATCTGGAATCTAAGCTGAGTTAGCGCCCGCTCTATAGATCTCAGAATTAGTAACAAAGTTGCTAGGAGGAAGCTACATATTGTAACACTTTTGCTAAGAGCAACCGCTGCTGCATTCCGACTGGTGGTAGAGACTTGACTTGTCATAAGAGTCAAAGTTGGCCTACATAAAAAAAAATTTTTGAATTTCGTATGATAAAATTAATTCGATTATATCTTCATCTCGCAACCGTATGCTAATTTCAACGCAGATTCGTACGACTCCGTGGCGCAACGGTAGCGCGTCTGACTCCAGATCAGAAGGTTGCGTGTTCAAATCACGTCGGGGTCAATTAAATACCTTTTTTTTTAATTTTCTTTTTAACCTCTGTTGTTAAGAGCGTTAATATAAATGCGAAAGTGTGTTTGTTTGTTGGTTTGTCCTTGAATCACGCTGCAAAAAAGCAACGGATCGACATGATTTTTCCCATGGGTATAGTTGGGGACTGGGAGAGTGACATAGACTAATATTTTCTCCGATGATGAAAGACTTCCCATGGGATTGAAAAAAATAAATCCACGCGAGCGAAACCGCTGGCATCACCTAGTAGATGATAAAGAAATAAAAGTAAAATAAACAATACGAAAGGTGACCTTATCACTAGTGATCTCCAGGCAACTTATAGGTGGAACTAAAGAACTTAATTTACTGAGAGATGTTGAATCGCAATAAGTGCACAGAATTTTGTTAATAGATAGTCAACCATATTTTCATGGCGTTATTTTACTAGAACGAGTTTTACTACAGTAATGTTTTAAGTTGGTTCACCCGACACTGCAGGGTATTGATGTTCAATACCATTAGTAAGTGGAACAACGAACCGTTGTTTGAATGTTTATGGACGGATCGGCCATTAGAATATTGCAGAACATCGCTGTAACGCGGAACAATGCTACTTTGTGAGATGAGCGCTCGCTGCCGCCTGCAGAATGCCGAGTGGTACGAGCTTGCGACTACTGCGCTATAGGTACTTGTATATGTGCGTATAGTGAGCAGGGACAGTCTAGTGGTTAGGATTGCGGTCTATTCAAGGGGTCGCAGGTTCGACTCCGCGCACGCACCTCTGATTTTCGGAGTTAATAGCACATGCTTCAACGGTGAAGACATCGTGAGGTAATCTGAATGCCTGCGAGTTCACCATGATGTTCTCGAAGGTGTGTGATGTCTGCCAATCCGCATTGGGCCAGCGTGGTGGACTATGGCCTATAATAACCCTTCTCCGACAGGAGACCAGCATTTAGTAGGGACTCGTTAACTCGGTGCTCGTGATGATAATTATGATAGTGCGCTGAACTTACTTTTTGTTTTCTAAAACTGACAGGAAAACTTTTCATAGTAAATTATTATGTCGTGAGGAAACCTGCACGCCTGAGAGTTCTCCATAATTTCTCAAATGTGTGTGAAATCTCCTAATCCGCACTTGGCCAGTATGGTGAATATAGCCTAAATCCATCTCAGAGCGGAATGAATGAAGGAATTAATGAATTTTTTTAAGAAGAGAGCTGATCTTGACTTATTTTCTCCTCTCACATCCAAATAAGCGGAAATCTTGTGTTACGAGTGGGTATGACGATAGTGCAATGTGTGGGGATCGAACCTGCAACCCTTCAGTTTTTAACCCTAGGCTATTGAGGCTCCAAAACGACAATAATATTATGTTCTGTAGCAACCACGGGACCGTCAGTCGTCGGCGTCACGTCCGAGCGCACCATCCAACAACACGCGGCGCCGCGGCCGCGCGCTGGGAAACGAAATAAAGTTGCTCATCGCTACGTGACGCGCCCGGCGCCGCGGACCGCAGCGTGGTTTGGAATAATACAACAATAATACCCATGGAAATATTGGTCAAGAGCGAGTTGAAGTTACGCCCTTTTGATTGTTAAAGGTAGATAGATAGAAATTTCTTTATATTACCTAATATTTTGCGTCTGTGCAGCTTTTGATCATAATCATCCCAACTGACCCACCGCTGGGATCGGCTGAGGGATTGTCTAAAGATGATTACATCAGATTGACGTAATTTCATTTTTAGACAAACCTACAGTAGATCTTCTCTCACTCGAGACGGATAAGGCCATAGTCCACCACGCTAGACAAGTGTGGATGAACAGATTGACACACCTTTGATAACACTATGGAGAACAGGCAGGTTTCCTGTGTTAGTTCATCAGAATAGTTTTTAGTACAGCTGTTTGTTTTACCTACTTAGATTAATTATTTCCAAAAATCAATGCAATTTGCTAATCTATTAATAGATAAAATCTTGCATGGACGAATGATTACAAACGAGTTGCTGATAACTCTGGCTATAATCGGCATAAGATCTTGCAAATTGCAACAGACCTATGTTCAATAATATTCAAGCAATAGAAGTCCATTAAATTGTTTGAGAATGCTTTCATAGATTTAGAGTTTTCAAGAGATTAATGATATGCAATAAGCATTCTCAAGGGAGTTGTGTTTCATCCCTGAACTCTGTAAAGTTTTATGGTGCATGTAGCTGGTCAGAGTATAAAATGGACTACAATAAAACCTCTTTTCGAGAGTCCGGCGGCGTCACGTCTGCCCGGCTCGTCGGCGCAGCTGTGGTCACGGTTAAATTAAACTCATAGATTCGTAACGCCCTTGCTGTTGTGCACTGCTTTCTGTCATTGCTATTTCACTTAATATTTCCCTTGAGAAATCGTAAACTGTATTGGTCAGAATCAGCTGTGGGATGGTCTAGAAATTATTGCATCTGTGTGACATTACAGTCACCTCTGATTGGATTGAATTTACCTATAGCGTTCTTGAAAGCGTTCTTCATTTTTAGACAGGCCCACATGAGTGGCTTACAAATTAACTATCTAGTTCTTATTGAGGAAGAAATAGCTTTCCAAATTAATCCAATTAGAATCTTGTCAACTATTAGTTTTATTTGTAACTAGCTTTTGCCCCCGCGACTTCGTCCGCGTGGAATTACATTTTGGGGTGGAATTTTCAAAAACTGTGACACACGTACTTCTTTATTTTTAACTGAAGCTCTAATACCAACTTTGATGGAAACAGCTTGAAAAATGACGGAGTTTCATATAAACTTCCATCCCCTATTTAAACCCCTTAGGGGTGGAATTTCCAATAATCCTTTCTTAGTGTGCGCCTACGTCATAAAAGGAACCAACTGTAAAAATTTCAAGTTCCTAACTTCAGTAGTTTAGGCTGTGCGTTGATATCTCAGTCAGTCAGTCAGTCAGTCAGTCAGGACTTTGAATTTTATATATATAGATTACTATTTATATCGTGTACAACATTTTTGCTGGAGAACATTATTATCTACTATGTAATAATAAATTAATGTGTATGAGGAAGACAAGCTTACCTACATAGAAGTAATCCGCTTAAACTAAGGAGTGTGCGCCTGCACGGGTCTAAGCCGTTTATGGTTTTTTATGAACCAACGCTCGACACACGTCCTACACTAGTAATTAGATTAAGAGCAGGAAAGCAAAAAGTGAATATATCTCATATCTTCACCATAAGCACCGAGTTCTGTATGGAGACAGACTGCATAGCTCGGATACAGTTAATTAATATAAGATATCCCACATCCGAATATGTGACAGTGTGGTTTTTATATTCATACTACTTTCTATTAAACGGTGATAGCCTTTTTTTAATCAATGACAAGTCAGCCCTTGACTGCGACTTGATCTGTAACGTAGAGAGAGAAGACATAGAGTCAGTGACGATTTCTTTCTCACTCACACTAAAAAGAGAGCAGAAATAAAGTTATTAATGTGATAAACAGAGACGCAGCTACCCAATTTTTTGTCCCTCATCGTGTAACCAGTTTTTTTCAAGGTCGACACACTTTTGTGCGAAACAAACTGACAGTTAATAAGAAAATTTAGTATCTATGTGTGTTGCCAGCTTTAGGTACCTATACAATGTCCCGATTTTCCCTATCCTACTTATATTATAAATGTGAAAGTTTGAATGTATGTATGGCCATCCATACATACATCCAAATTTCAGCCATATCGGTTTAGTGTGGCGTGATTGAGTAACAAACATATGGATGTTTGTTACTCAATACGCCACACTAAACCGATATGGCTGAAATTTGGCACGGAGATAGGTTTTTTTAGTAATGTCCTCTGACATACCGTAACGACGGGTTACTTTGGCTACTTTTTCAATTTTTATTTTAATTTTTGTTGAAACAAAATAAAGTCGTGATGGAAGAAATGAATATTATGAGAAAAGAAAAGAAAGATGATGGATACTAGAATATAATATATGTCGGCGATGATTAAAGTGTATTCAGTTAGATAGTGTCGATTTCTGTTCTGAATCATCCTGAAGTTTCGTTCGAATGTCCAACGACCAGTCGAGAACTGTTGGCGATCTTAAGAATTATTTTATTTACAAAGTTCTTAATTTTTAAAGCCATTTTTAAATAGCTAGAGGCAGACTTTTAATGTTTTTTTTAAATAATTATTAACTTAAACTATGAAGAGTTGCAGTTTTATACGACTGCCTGAAAAAAGGAATATACTGTTAATTTCATTAATGATGATTTTGATGACTAAATATACAATTTTTGTTGCTTTTAATTCAATAGCATTACTCGATCGAAGGAAAATTTTAACTGTTCATTAAAAATTATTTTGTGTAACATTCTTACTAGTAACGAAAAAAAATTTTCCTTTGTGTTACATACATCTTTTTTCAAAGTGACTCACATATGCTAAATTTCTATTCGGCATTTCAATATTTTTTTTAAGGAGCAAATAATTATCTAGTGAATTGGTCCTATGAAACTACATTAAAAAACTTTAGTATAAAAAAAATATTTTTAAAAAACCGACTTACGTGTACAAACTAAAATTATTTTATACTTTTAAGTGGTGGTTGAAGTTAATATTGTGTGCAATAAAGAATAATAAATTCTTTATTGCACACAATATTAAGATATATGTAAAAAATAGAAGCTTACCCTAATAGGTATGTCTCTCCCAGACAACCTTATATGTGTAGGTATGTTATTTAAAAAATAAAACAGTTCAGCATCTGTTTTGCCGTTTTATTTAAAAATCCTGGGAAGAATTTTCCATCTAATTTGGGGTACTAGGGAAGTGCAGTTATTGTGGCAACATTAAACTCGAACTTGTCATGTGACGTCATCGTTACGTCATGTTATCTCTATTTCAGTCGCGGTTACACAGTACCTTGGTCTATTGCCTTCTCTGTCTACGATCTGTAACAAGTTTTGATGCTAAATGACAACGCGATGTAGACCGAAGAACTAACTTCTAATCTAGTGCGCTGTGCTCTGTGCCTGAGCAAAGATTTGGTCTGCGAAAATCCGGGTCTGGATATTTACCACACTCCACTGGATCTCATCAAAAAGATAGAAATTAGGTACTTAGTTTTATTTTTATTTTTGTATCATCCTTTTATTTTGTTTTTCATCATCGTAATTAGTTATTGTTTATTATGTTTAGTTAATTTTTTTCTCTATCAATGTTATATACCTATTTATAATATTTGTAGTTTAGTGGCCCCGGGAGATGAATTGGATAACTGTCATGTTATGTCTCCCAGGGTATTTATTGAAATACTAGCTTTAACCCGCGGCTTCGCTCACGTTAGGTTCGATTTTTTAACCCCCTATTTAACCCTCTTGGGGTTGAAATTTTCCAAAATCCTTTCTTAGCGGATGTCTACGTCCTAACAGCTACCTGTATACCAAATTTCAGCTCGATCAGTCCAGTGGCTGTGCGTTGATAGATCAGTCAGTCAATCAGTCAGTCAGTCAGTCAGTCACCTTTGCCTTTTATATATTGAAATATAAATATGGCAGTGTGAATTCGACCCATACCCTTAATCGGTTTCTAAACAACATCGCCAAGAAGGTCCTTAAAAATCCTAGTGGTTAAATCGTGGATCGGGAATCCGGGGTTCAACTTCCAGATATGAACCTTCAAATTTTCGGAATTATGTGCATTTAAGATACTGAAATATCACTTACTTCAACAGCTTCAACTCGCGAGAAAACTTCCAAGCCTGACAATTCGCCAGGTGAAGTGTGCCGATCCGCTCTTGGTCAATGCGGTGGGCTATGGTCTCTTTTACTCTTCTTATTTTGAGAGAAGTTCTGTGCCCAAAAGTGGGCCGACGAGGGTCAAGACGACGAAAAAGTAAAAGTCCTTTGTTTTGTACCTATCAATTATGTATATAGAAACTATACTTATACCTATTGACTAAAAGAACCGCACCGCTGCCCAAATGCCAGTTATTTGAATCTATCAAATATGATTTGTACTATCCGTGATTTTGCTTGTCTACTTCAAATAACTTGCGTGATTGTTTCGAATATCCATTAGAAAGTTACTTTCTATTCATGAAGCAGATCTGATTTTGTTACTTACGTTTAAGTGATTTGTGCATGTTTTCGATCATACTTATCTTATGGGATGCTGACAAAGATAAGAAGGAAGATTTTGCATAAGCAAAAACTTTTCGACATTCTTTGGTTGTATTTTGCATCACCACTTCAACCAAAAGATGTCCACTGGACAGAATCTCTCAAAATGATGGCCACAGTACACGATCCTGTGCCGCATGCACTCAGCGGCTGCCAGCGACTTTTTCGTCACCTTGTTTGTCCACCTCGTCCACGTCACACCAACTCCTTGAAACTCGCTCGAGATAGCTAATTTTACAGGATAAATCATCGATAGTGTATAGGCATGTTCAAGGCAAGCGCGCTCCAACTTAAACCTCATCAGTGCTTTCCATCATAGATTGTCTTCAAACGCAAACTTATGTCGCAATTAAAAAAAAGTACTCTAGTATAGTCTGAAGAAACAGGTAGATATGATAAACTTGTAGCCATTTACCGAAACACGCTTGTTGGCAGGTGCTAACTGCTAGCACGCTGTCGCGCAGCGGGTCCTACGGAACACCTATAGATTAAGAGCTCGAAGAACCATGGAGTATGGATACAAACTTTATTATTTTTATTAGTGCTTCACAATTTAAAATGTAATAATAACACGACGTAGTATACCTATTAATTTTATTTTTTTACTAGCTGATGCCCGCGACTCTGTCCACGTGGATTTAGAATTTCAAAAATTCTAGAGAAACACTGATTTTTCGGTATAAGACTAAGTCATTCTCCAGGTCCTCAAGTATACCCATGCAAAAAATCACGTCGATGTTTGATTTGTTGCTGCGTGATTGAAGGAAAAACTAACAAACAAATTCATTTTCAAATTAGTAAGGATAGTAAGGAAGTAAGGATGTAATAATTTCATGATGAGATAGTATTTGACAGCGATCTCACCTGATTGTAAGTGACGATGTGGTCTAAGACAACAGCGGGCTAACTGGAAAGGGGGTATGGCAATTTCTCTGTTGGTCTCTGGTGGGCCTGGGGGTAGTAGCAGATTCTACGCCGCGTCGTCGTGGCGGAAAGAACTCCATTTACATCGGACACTTCTATTGATTTATGTACAGTAATTCACGGACACCACATAGAATTATACCGTCTGCTGAATGCTGCTGAATAAGTAGGTAACAACGTGACATCGTCTCTTGAACAATTTATTTTCTTGTCGTGGCGTCTGCTTTATCCGTATTAGCACGATTATTCCATACGAGTATTAACAAAGCAGTGCTATGTACAGACAATACGTTCCTAATTGAGAGCTTTTCATATTGACTATTGTGTCTTGCAATAGTCAATATAAGTACAAGAGCTTTCAAAAGCGCACAAGTTATATTATTGCAATACTTAGCCGTCTTGGTACTTTATCCTTTAATCTACTTTATTTATTTATTTTCATTTTTATGCACGAATGATTTTATAAAATAAAAATGAATTATCAAAATGTCTGGCATTAGTGATCTTCTGTGAAGTGAGTCTTCTGGTGGATACGTGATTCGCAATACCGTCCCTTTATTCCTGTGCCTATCTCACAATTTTTAATCTCGCCTTTACCACCTTCATCCAAGTGTTGCCTTCCTCTACTAGTCGTTTATGCAGACGATGATTACAGCAAAATGTTAATCTGCAGACTGTATACGCAAGTAGCGAGCACCTCGAACGTCACGTATGATCGGTAATGAGCAAAAACTGACGTCTGAGTCTCTGAGTCCTCATATCGCCCGACTAGTTGTAGAACCTGTTGCCGGACCGGTCGCCGGACCGGTCGGCCGGCAACTGTCATCTTTGACATGGCGGCGTAATTGATTTGCTCTTATTAAATGAAAATTGACGCGAATGATTGAAGGCTCGGTTGAGTGATGGGATTTTTATGCGCTTGTAAATTTGATGAACGGTTGCCTTACATCAATTTGAGGCGTGGAACATTCGTTCGGTGTCAAAAAATATGAATAATCAGGTGATTATTAATCCAGCTGTTATTTTAAATTAGCTATGAAAGAGTTTTGAATATATTACTAAGTGCTTATTTATTGGAGACTTTTATTTCTAACATTAACTATTTACATCATAATTGGAACTATCTATTAAAAGTTAAGTTGAATGATTGAAATTGTGCTAGGCACAGGTGCTATTATAGAATACTAAGATCGATTCGCTGTCAATGAGTCGTGAAACTTAAATTGATCAACCAAAAATTTAATACTCAGTTCATAAATAACATTTTCCTTATCCTTCGAGGCTTACCGCGTGGTCGTATACGCGGCATCGCTTCAAGCAATTACAATAAAATGCTATCTCAATATGAAATCGCCTCCCGCCGCTTTTTGCGCGTTTACACTTTTTGCACGCCCCTTATTACTGGCCGATTCGGTTCCAGGAATAGAACCGGTTACCGTCCGCTCTCGAAAACCATACGGTACCCGCCTGTACCATTGAGGTGCTTTATTTTTATTAGTATATAGAGCTTAATAGTCAACTTGCCCTTGTGATCAATCTTACTAATATTTATTTTTTTCATAGGTACATTGTTAAAGGTTCACGCTTTTTTGGCAGTGGTCGAAACTCTGAGGTTTGGCCAGAAGTGACGATTTTTTGAAAATGAGTTTCCTAACTCAATAGTCTATTTTTTGACAATTCCAGAGCAGTAATAATTTGGTACAGCATACATTTCAATAATTTTGGGATTTCGGTTTATAAACATAAAGCGATATAAAAATAACGTGCTAAAATTACTTTAAATGATTAAACGCCCACGTTTATCCTGCTTTTATGAGCTGAGCTTACAGCTTTGTAGATTACGTTCCATAAAACTATACGACAACCTTACAATAACTACACACCAGTTATCGCCTCGGCTGTGGTGCTACAGTGCTACTGCAATCACTCGTATCCCCATAAACAAGCCGCCACTGCTCTATCCTCTATGGATATGCCATAAACCTGCTATAAAGGGACAATGGTTCAACTGAATATGTGAATGTTAATCAAATTAATATTGTTCAAAAGATTTGCTACCGGTAACATTACATTTTAATTTACTGCTAGGTTTTTTTCGGATGACAAGATAATCCTTGGCTGTGATTTCACCTGATGGTGAGTGACGATGCAGTCTAAGATGTGGGAGGAGGAGGGGTGAGTTTTATTTAAATCTATGCCTCTAATCGGTTTCTACACACCATCGTGCCGGAACGCTAAACCGCTTGACGGCACGAGTTTAACAGTAGGGTGGTAACTTAGCCGCGGCCAAAGATTTCCAATACACAAGACCAGAGATATTTCAGAATAATTTAGTTCAGTCATAGCTAAGTTATATTCAGTACAGACGTAGTTTTCAATTGTTTTAGAAGTCATTCGAGTTAAGGGATCGAAAATCTCGATAGAGAATTTTCCAGGGCAGTGTTTTAAAAGTTTCAAACAACTTTTAGATGAAAGCTAAACCAAGCGAAAATTCTGTTAAAGTTGTATATATTTTCATAGTTATAGTTTAGTTTCACATTTAATACCTCTATACTACAGTGAAGCCGAAGTGAAACCATTGTTTGCGAGTAATGCATTTCGGAGCGTTTAAAAATATGGCAGCGGAATTTTTGTTTGTTGAAGTTGTTAAAAATACTCCCACAATTTTTGTTGGTTGTGAATTGTTAAAAATTATTACAAATGGAATTTATTCTCGGCTCACGGAACTTGGGAGAAATTTTGACTTCGTAATTATGAAATTATATGCGGCCAACAAAAAAGTTGGCGAACAAACTTGGAAGTTAAAACACGAAGTGTACATTGTGTTGTAGCATTTTAAAGTGCTGTTTCTTTAATATTACATTGTAAAGTGCAGTTAACATTTTATATTCACCAGCAGTACGTGTCTTACAGTTATTGCTCTGGTACGGCTATGACCAGTTGCATACAACAAGAAGATCTGGGTTCGATTTTTAGTTGGTAATTTTGATCGATAAGCACTATTTTGTCAATTAGTATCAGTGAGCCTACTTGGGTGAACAACTGAACATGCAAGTGTCCGTCTGTTTGCCAGAGCCTTATAACTAATTCCAAATTAAAATTGTACTAAATCTATGCCCGAAAGCCAAAAAATGTTAAAAAAAACTGTTTTAACGTAACGTAAACATCTAGAAGATGAGCGCGTTGAACTTTTGAGTATGATACTAACGTTGAAACGCAAAGGCGTAGAACCAATAGCAGGTAGGTACCTATGGTAATTAGATATCAAATAAACAAAAACAGACTAGGTACATATTACTAGCTGTCCTCAAAGATTTACAGTTCAGTAGTGTCCAACGCAAGTATCATAATTTCCCCTAATTTCCAAACAACGTATCTTAAATAAGTAACATGATTACAGAAAGAAGAACATCTTTTTCAAAATAAATGCCCAGTAAATACCCCTTTCAAGAAAAAGATTGGTCTTATTTCCTAATTTAGGAAAGGAATTCGTCGAGGGCCCTTTGTTTAAGCTCGCGGTATTTTAATTTGCCCAAATTGGAGTCACGATCTCAAAATTTTTGCAGATCCCATTTTGATAAGTATCGAAAAAAATATTAGCATGTTTATAACTTTTTGAATTGCAAATACTTATATGTAGTTATACCTAACTAGTTAGGTCCTTATAGATAATATGCTTACTATTCATATAAAAAAAGACTCGAATATGGCACAAGGTTCTTTCCCCCAAATTGTCGGAATGGTATTTTTGTATGAATATCTCAATTATTTCATTAATAAATTGCACCCGTGTGAAGTCGAGGCGAGTCGCTAGTATGTATAATATGAACTTAGATAGGTACCAACTCTTAAAATACTCGTTATTCAAATAGAGTTTTTTAAGTTGTTTTGAATTCCACGATGTCGCTGCCCTCCGAGGTGGCATGTAACCTGTAGACAACCTGTCGCACAGCGCGCTGTAGACAAGGTATGCGAGTTCGGTTCCCAGGCGGGGTACAATAATTGCCGCGCGGCATGGGAGCGGGGAGCGGGGAGCGGGGAGCGGGGAGCGGGTGCGGAGGAACAATACCCGCTGCACATAAACGCCTCATTGCAGATCATGTAATTACCTTTTGTGATCATGGAAACACGCGTATCGGCATGTTTAGATTACTAGGTGATGCTCGCGTGAATTTCGTTTTAAAAATTCCGTGAGAACTCTTTGATCTTCCAGGATAAAAAGCAGCTTTTGTCACTCTCCAGATCGTCAAGGTATAACCAAGCAAAAATCACGTCGATCCGTAGCTCTGTTGCGGCGTGGCTACTGGCTGAAGATCACAGCACGATCACACCAACAAACAGCATACATGATACAATACCTATTGTACGAGTATGTACCTACATATTAGTAGTCTCACTTACGTCCCGTTTCTACATTCTATTATTTATTCTATCTACTATTTTATAGTAAAAATATTATAATTAACGCTTATTAGTCTAAATTTTGCCATACGATTAAATAAAATCTACATACCATCTATCCGTCTATAAACTAGGTATCTATAGTTTGATGAATAAACAGTAAAAACAAAGTAGCTTATATTTTATAGATTGAACATAAGAACCGAACGTTGCTGGCGAAGAATTGATACAGTTGCTGGAATCTCTGCCTCTCCGTCAAATATCTCTCTATCGTTCGCGGAGCCGTCCTGAGCCTTCTTATGAGTAAAAAGTAAATTCCATTAATTTTATATTTTGTATACCGGTTTACTTTGAGTCAATTTACCATTTTCAGCCTGTGTAGCGCGCCATCTCGCCTTTCTGGCGCGACAAATAGATTATTATCAATTTACTTAGGTTTAGAGGTACATAGTTTTGTTTTTGGTAAACAAATAGAGATATTAGAGTTGTTAGGCTGAGTATTGACAAATAATAATGAGCATCTCTCACATCTCGTAACCGGATAGCTCCAAACTCCAGCGTCGCCTCGCCACGCGGATAAACAACTGAACAGACACACAACTTCATATCTACTCATGTATGACCGTGCCTGATTTTTTTTATTTTTTTTTATTCTATGACAAGATAGTCCTAAACTGCAATCTCACCTGATGGTACGTGACGATGCAGCCTAAGATGGTAGCGGACTAACTTGGAAGGGGTATAGCGGTGTAAATTCAACCCATACCCCTAATCGGTTTCTACGCGTCATCGTGCCGGAACGCTAAATCGCTTGGCGGCACGTCTTTGACGCTAGGGTGGCAACTAGTCACGGATAAAGCCTCCCAGACAAAATTGCTGTGAGAAGAGCAACTGTTGAGTTTCTTGCCCACTCTACTCAGCAGGATCTGATTTCCGAATCAGTGGTAGAGTTTTGACTTGTCATATGTCATAGGAGCTGCGTAATTGGTTGGCCTGCATGAAATATAGGTATAATTTTGAGTTTTAATTAGAATATAGTTGAGTTGGTATACGGCTGAGTGACGTCTAATTTTATCCCTGAAAATCAAGGAGTTTCTAAGGATTTTTAAAAACTTAATCCGATGTCGCAGGCATCCGGTACTATTGGTATAATTGTTTGTAGTTTTTAGAAGCAATGCCTCTGTCCGATATTATTTTCTCATGAGCTCAGTGCTCGGTCGCCTCGCACGCCACGCCTCGCAGAGCACGAGCTGTCGGCGCGTGTTACCGTCACCGCGCACTGACATCTCTACACTTTTTATACTTAAGTTATATTTTGGATACCAACATAAAATGAATACAATACGTAATACGATTACAGAAGCATGTGCGAATGGAAGTGACAATGGGCCGCTCACATAGTTCGAAGAACCGATATTCCGGGGTGCCATATTGCTGAAACAGCGACCTGAAAGTGAAAACGCTATTTGTAGACAACAAAAGCGTCGCAAGGTGCCGCTGGATGCAAGCTACGCAAGACCGAGATATGTGGAAGTCCCTAGAAAACTACACGTTAAACATATTTTATTAATTATTTATTTATTTAGTACCAGAAAACATAATCTCATCAAACATACATAACATGTAGATACAAAATCCAATTCTCGCAATGCAGTTCTTACCGTACGATCTAATGTAAACCAAGTCGCTTAATTTATTGAGTAAATCTATGGGAGCTTCTATCTAAAAACTTTGTCATAAATTAAAAATTGATTGGAGTTTCATTTTATATTAATTTTTATAAATAAAAATCATTGCCTTATGAAAATAATTTCTTAAATGTTTCCACCAGTAAGAGCCTCCTCACGAAGCGCGAGGATGCAATTAGATGTTAATCCTGAAATGAATACCGTGAAATGTGCGCAACTTGTAGCCAAGTTGTAGTGCAGAATACTTAACAGCTTAGTGCCCTTAGTAAGAGTTTGTATATCTCGACGATCGAGTAGGTAGATACCTATGCGAACATTAAGATGTCAAAAGTAAAATAAATCTTAAAGACATATTTTAAAATTATACATATTAATTCGTCCTAACATACACAACAAGCTCTCAACTTCTCAAGCGAACACTGCGAATTTGCATCGGTAAATCTGAATGTAAAAACTTCAAAACAACATGCTTAAGGCCCATTTTATTCTGACGCTGTATTGTTTCGATATCCCTACTTGTAAATGCGAAAAATTATTTCTTTGCTGCTCTGATGATGATGCTTTGTTTTTTCCTTCAATCATGCAGAAATAGAGTAATGACGTGATTTTTTTGCATAGTCTCAGTACAATCTGATTTCCAAACGCTAAACTAGCGGTAGAGTCATAAGAGACACAGGTTGGAGTATATGAAACTAATTTTGAATTTGGAGAGTGACATAGGCTATTTTCATCTCGGAAAAATAAAAGATTCCCGAGGGACTTCAGAAAACTAATGTTACGGTAACGTCGAGCGTGGCACACTTGTGCTAAGGGTTCTGGCGAAGTGTCGGAGTGCGCGCGCGCAGGATTTCATTAAGATAGCGTCAGGCCACGCCCCCGACACGTGACCCGGAGATCTTTATACTGCGCAGTGAAATATTGTTAATTGTTTCATCTCTGAGGTGTACCTGGGGATTGTATCAGTGAAGACTTATGTTATTATTTCAGTTAAGCCACTCGGCAGAATACTTCTAATACCTATGTATTTGTTTATATCGTAGACCAAACAACACTTCCATAGGAACTTATTTTTGATACTGCAAAATCGAAAAGTGGTGTTCTTCGGGGGTCTAGGTTTCGATCTCAGTCACTCATCTTTGACTTGTCCGAGTCATGTGGATTTTAAGCAATTATATATCACTTGCTTCAATGGTGAAGGAAAATCTCGTGAGAAAACCCCATATTGTAGAGTTTTCCATAGTGTTCTCAAAAGGTGTGTGAAGGCTGCCAATTCGGATTTGGCCAGCTCCTAGACCCTGATCATTCGAAAGTAGACCTGTGCCCGTAGGTACCCGAAGTGAGCCAAAAATGTCAAAATTCTTCGGTTACTTGAAGTTGGTGAGGCCTTAGACAAAATAAAGTAAATGGTACGGTCAAAATGTGCATTTAACTTTATGGTTCCTACCCGTAGCGCGACCGGCTGGGATATGAACCCCCATAACTCATAATAACCCCGTCCATAACGCGGACAGTGGACGTAACGACACCGGCACGTGTTGCCCGTGTCGGCCGAGCGGCCGCGCCACATGTCGCAGCGTTTATGGCGCTTTAACTAACATGTGCTGCCACATCTAATACGCTCACACTGGCGTTGCCTGCTACCAGTGACATAAAATATACCTGAGAAAATAAAACACTAGATTAAGGAACTCTCGCACTACGGACTTCTAAAACGAATATTGGTTGGATTTTAAAGGTGTTTTAATAGATTTTCAATACAAAAACCGAACCGAACCCGCAATCTTTGAATAGAAGAGCGCAGTCCTAACCACAAAATTGCTCCCTCTCCTCATTGCGGTAGTAAAAGATTGATATTGCATTATTATTTTATTTTGACCCTTGACATAAGTAGTACCTATTTTTGGACACTAAATTAATTAATTTTTATTATGTATTTTGTACGTGGTAGATTTTGTATTATGTGTGATTTCTTTTGTAAGTTAGAAGCGAGGAAATAAACTTCTTCTTTCATATACGGTTCCTAACGTTATATTCCCTCCGCGCCGTGGGAACCGCTCGTCCCGCCCGTCCCGCCGGTCCCGCCCGTCCCGCGATCTTATCACTGACATTTACATACGATTTTTGTCGTAAGCCCCGCGCCTGACCTCCCAAACCACAGCTCTTATTATTGTAATAATAGAGGTCCCAATGTTACAGACATGTGGTACTTTAGATATTTTTGTCACGATTAGTCAGGGTTGTCCAACTTTGATAAAATCATGGATATTTTACTATCTAAATTCTATCTAAACCAATATTATAAATGAGATATTGTGGCAAATTCTGTTGTACATTGTTTAGCTTTTCATGGCCTGGTACAAAAATTGCTAAACGACATAAAAATACTTCAAGAAACTAGTCCACTCAAAATGCCAAAATATAATGTAGTAATCCAGTATGGAGTACCTATGGATAACATGACCTCATTGACATAGAATGTCGGCCCGGAGCGCGGCCTAGAGGTGACGACCACTGAGTCACTGCACACGTTATTGGTACGACATGGAGGCTTGATAACATCGGTACGAAGCTCCGTACCATCCGTGAAATGAACCGTACCATCGAATCATCTCGCGTCCCATTTCCTTATCGAGCATCAGTAGAAAAGAGACACTAAGACTGTGATAATCTTTTATTACAAATGAGCTTATTGTTGATCTGCAGCCTGTTTGTCCCTTATCTAGACCAAGCATGCGTGAACTGTGTTTGAATTAAATTCTTGTGCGAGTATAATGATCGAATATATAACCTTGGAGGAACCTTAGAACTAATATTTCTCTATCTTGTTTAATGTGCCTGCCAATCTGCACTTAGCTAGCTTACTAGATTATTGTCTACCCTTATATTTTGAGAGAAAACTTAGGGGAGGGGGGGGGGGGGGGGGCATATTCTCTGTTTTAGTGGCTATCGTTCATTTTGTATGAACAAAATGTGGGTTTCACAGTTCTTAGTTGGGAACTTTCTATTGTTTTCCATAGCCACTGGACTGCCATCAAAAATAGAGATACCGCAGCTATGTCCAGTGGTGGCCTGACGATTGGTAAAGACGTTCATGACAGCTTTGGCTTTTTAGTAACAGAACCTGTCACTCTCATAACGCACCTCCGTGTCACTGAGTAGATCTGACAAATGCGGGTGGAATGTAGGCACGTAACTATCCGTGACAAATTAATGACGTGACAAGACGTGGCGAGGTGTACGCTTTACGCGCTACGTGATGGTATTCCGAGGATTCCGTATACGGAAATGAGTCTATTCCAGTATTACTCATTTCATATTAGAATTTTTTTATTCGATTATTTAGCCCTAGAGTCTAGTCTATGAAAATGGAGCTAGGAGTGGGTACGACAATAGAACAACGGGTGGGGCTCGAATCTACGACCTTTCAGTTTTCATTTCACACTTAACCGTTGGGCTATTGAGGCTTTTGAGTTATCGCGGGATTGTTAAATTTCGTCGATGCGAACGAAGTACGGGCAAAAGCTAGTGTGATTTCATACGGGGCGAAACCAGTCCAGAAGTTTAGAAAGAGTATACACAATTATTTTTGACCGATCACGATCTACCACGTCGTCTTTGAACATAACAATTTATTGCCGATATTCACATAATTACGTCAAATAACGGGAATAAGAATATAAACTCCACAGTATAAGCTCTCTACATTAATAAGGTAACCAGCAATTTTAATTGGCACTCAAAATAACTAATTACTGCGTGAGGTAATTCGATAAGTGCAGTTTAATCTCGCGGTAATCTCTCGTGATGTCCGCAGGGGCGGTATGGAGATGTCTTGAGAGCATCAGGTACAGAGATACGAAGCTGTCACTTGTTTACTTTGAACCACCGTTAATTGCTTCCTCGAGACGTCGCGAGATAAATTGCACGGCTTAAGACTAATTGCATTTACCTTCGGTATACTTTTTCTTAGTCAACAAATTGCAAAAAGCGGCTTGATTTGCCGGCAGCTTTTGATGTTCCAATAGGTGAGACCGCTTCTATTTTAGACTGTATCAACAATTTACTGCCGTGATATTATTAAGGTTGAAGTTTTTGTTTGAAATATTACAAAAGTCTTAAATGTATAAAAGCGTATAAACGTTTCACCAAAAATATTAAACATTAATGTTATTTATAAGTTAGTCACAAATGGAAAACATATAAGAATTTCAAAATGGAATTTAGTTTACCGATAAAAGAAGTCGTATTGGATGCTACCAAAAGCGGCAAGTATCAATTTAATATGAATTACCTACAAGATAATTTAATTTACAATATTAAAAACTTCTTCCGCGATGCCATCACCAAATTAAATTAAATTATATTAGAAGGTGTAACAGCCATTACACTGCCCCGATATTAGAAGCCGAGATTATCGAACATTCTTCAGATAAAATCAGATTTATGTTTTGTGGAGCTATGGGGCCACTAATTGGTAGGAACTTGTTCCTAGTATGTAGGTACATTTTGTATCTTTGACTCCAAATACTGTTTGCTTAATTAACTACCATAGATATTAGGTAATGTCTATGTAACTATGTAGATAATTTTAATTTTTTAACTGAGTGAAAGTATTAAGTAAACTAAACAGCTTTTAATAACTTATAATAATGCTTCTTGTTCATTATTTCTCCGTAGATTCTGGTGGTAAAACTGGCGGTAGAGTCATTACTAACAGACAGATTTGATGATTAGGCTAATGTCCATCAATCATGATAATTTCATCATCAACGAGTCAACAAGAAACGTTGGCGGGTTTGCCTTCCCGAAGCATAAAGAATTCCCCTTAATTATTATAATTAGTGAATTAAGGGATCTCTACCATCTCTATGTTTTCCATGAAATGAATTTCGCCATCGTGGTTGCTTCAAAGACATTAATTACATTTTCAAGAAAGTTATGTTGCTAATTTAACAAAGTTTTAAAATGTTCACAATAGCAACGTAGAGAGTTCTTTTAACAGACAGTCAAGATCAAGAAACTTCCACTGAACAGGGCCTTGTGCCGCTTGTGTCCACCGGATCTTAAATCATCTTTCCATTTAGTTGGAGTCAATGAGTTATACTGTACGATATGTAACGCCGTAGAAATCGATGGGAATTTTGAACAAAACCCAAGACGTTGTCGCCAATACCACTTCTCTACAAACTGTAATCTAATCGACTGACAGCTATCACCAGCTGTCACACTAGTTTACGACGCCATTAAGCAGTCGTTTACATAATTTACAATAATTTAACGAGCGCCTTTCTTCATCGAAGCACTTAAACGCAAACATTCAGGCCGCATCACCATTTATATGGCGTATGGGTGAGCTTTAGGCAAATTTTAATACCTGTTTGATTTCCGATGGGGCTTATAAAAGTGGCCAAGAGCGCATCGAGTCGCTTGATGATAATTCGGTACAAAACAAGATCCATTTGTTCTTAAAATTATGTATAACTAGTTGATGCCCGCGACTTTGTTCGCGTGGATTAAGATTTCTTGATTTCCGCGGGAACTATTTACGGGATAAAAAGTAGTCTATATGTTATTCCAGACTATAACCTCTCTCTTTCAACCAAATCGGTTCAGTCGTTGCGGCGTGATTGAGTAACGAACATACATCCAAACATTCACTTTTATAATATTAATAGGATAATAATAATAGGAATATTATTAAAATGGTCCCGACAAAATCTTTTTTCAAGATGTGGCAAAACTTTAGTCGCCTTATATAACATTTTAAGTGAACAGCTTTTTGGGATTTAGTCATTTGTGAGTCCTAAGGCTCCATGAAATCGGGGGAATTTTATCTAAGGATATCATTTGTGAAATTTGACTTTGAAGCACGTTCGTTGAGAAGGTTTTTTGGATTCGAGGCCATGACATGGTCTAAAACAAAGCTTTATTGACGAGTCTTTTTTTCTCCATCGACACAAGTCACTAGCATGATTCTAATCTATAGAGAAAAAAAAAATAGAGAGTTCAATTATAGGATTGAATAGTAGTTTCCGGAAAAAAATACTGTTAGATATAGGTAGATGGACCGAACGGACATAATTGTTTTATCGGGAATACTTTCAGGGAAGTTTGACGAGGTAAGCCAAGTGAAAGTATGGTTTGGCTACGTCACATCTCTGTACTTATTTTCTAACGGTCCAGTTTTCCATTTATAGTGCTGAACCCTAACGTAGGCTTGTCGAGTAAGACTGTGGTAAAATTGTAATTTCAATTAGCTGTTATCACACGATGCTCGCCTCACAAGCGTCGTAAATAAGGTTTATAGCGGAATCTTTTACGCACATATAACATTAATGATTTGCTTAAAAATGTGGAGAAATCATTAACTGCCGTTTATGATTGGATAAAATGAAGTGAGTATCAGGTAGTAAGACCCACCGCGTTGTATAACTGGGGGGGTTTTTTTTTTAATGAATTTGCTTACTTTATTATCGGTCAAATAAAGTAAACTATTCTGACAAGCAATGGGCCACGTCACGTGTGGTGTCGCGGTTCGCATCTCCGGCGAGGAATGTGGAGATTGAAGCGAGAAAATCCAACACGTCACGCCTCACACGTCACGCATCACACGTCACGCATCACACGTCACGCATCACACGTCACGGAGCGTCCGCGCTGCAGCTCGAGCCTCACATTCACAGCACAGCACCTTTGGATCTTATTCGTCATGAAGCAACTCTACATGTGTCTTGATGAAAGTCTGTTATTCCGGGGAACTCTTTGGCGTGCAGGTCGTCTCACGATGTTTTCTTTCACCATTCAAGCATGCGATATTTGCTTAAAAGCACATAACTTTGGAAAGTCAGAGGTGCCCGAGATCAAATCTGTTACCTGAATAAGAGATCACAGTTCTAACCACTATGCTGTCACTGCTAGGCAATGAAAAAGATAATATGTAAATAAATTTCGTTAAGTATTTTTTAAATGCTCAGCTTGTAATTTAAAGAGGTGTTAGCTCTCATAAGTGGGCAATAAAGTCGGAAGCACAGCTGCTATCTATGCAGGTATGTCGGCGCCAAATTCCGCGTGGGAATCGGCCCAATCGGATCCCGCGTGACAAGAGACGAGTGGCATTGTCCATCTCGCGTCTCGAACTAGTTGGATGAATAGATTACCTATGTATTAGTGAATGGATTATTAGCATTGTGAAATGTGGTCTGGTGCTGGTCGATCGACAATGGAGAAACTTCCGGGACATTGACGAGTGTCGACATGTCGACATACTCACGGGTATGTAGAGAACGGTATTACGAATTTAAATTTTAACTTGAGCTTCAATGGTCGAGGAGCTCGCTACGGACTGAAATTCGGAAGGTCGGCGGTTCAAAACCCCACGAAAAGCATTGTCGTGTCTTTTCCCAGCACAAGTTTTAATCGGTCGGAGAGGGGAATATTAGCCTTTTTTAGTATGGCTGATAAAAGAATATTAAAAATTAAAAATTGCTTCCTCCACTTTTACAATTAAAAAAGACACGCTGGGCCTTTTATCATGTGGGGTTTCGTTTCCTATAAGAAAACTCCCTGCAAAGTAGGAGTTGCACTATCGCCTAGAATAAATACTTTGCAGCGGAATAATTAATTATTAGTTGCAATAGACTTTCATATTAGTAGTTGCTACATTACGTCAATAAATAGTTGGACAGGCAGATACTAGAGCTATTTTGACTCGATTTCACCTGATGTTAAATGACGATGCAGTCTAAGATGGTAGCGGGTTAACTTGGAAAGAAGTACCTATCGCAGCTTCTAGTTACACATTCCCCTAATCTCTTTGTACACGCCATCGCACCGGAATGCTAAATCGCTTTGCGGCACGTATATGACACGGTAGGGTGGTAACGAGCCACGACAAAAATTTCCCACCAGAAAAAACTAAATAAGTACCTACTTGAGTGAACTTTGACGTTGTTTATCACTGAAGAACCCTAAACAGTAATGTGCAGACAACTTATTGGTCGCGCGCGTTTTTTATCCCCCAACGCTCGACATTCCAGGAATGTCCTCGTCTGTTTGGCATGCGCAGCTCGCACAGTTCAGGAGATATTACGACAGAGACGGATGGCCGCACACGGAGGAACGTCGGCGCCGCGACGCCGGCCGCCGCCGTTGTACAGTACAATACCCCGTGTTATAGAGCTTGGCTTGATTAATGAAGTGTGGTGTATGATATCACGATATACTAGCTATTATTTGCTATGACGTGATAGTCTACCGGACAGCACTGCGATCTCCTATTCGAAGGGTGACGAAGTTAAGTTTTTTAAATCTCTTTCCTTTCGTTTTTCCGCGATAATAAGTAGCCCATATCACTTTCCAAGCCCCAACTATACCTGTGCAAAAAATCACCTCAATCCGTAGCTCTGTTGTGGCGTGATCAAAAGACTAAGAGGCTCTTTCACCGTCCGCGTCCAGCCGACGAATTTTGATGTTTTGACAGATTTTCAATATAAAAACTGTCAGAACGTGAAAATTACTTCTCGTATTAACGTTATTCGGCGCTTTTAGCAACCTGAGTCCGTTCCCAAAAGTTCCCAAGCGACAATCGGCACAACACAGGGTTTCCTCGCATAAAACCCGTTTTATATAACAAGGACATGACCCCGTCCGTATATTTAGAGCCATTTTCAGTGCCTGCTATCTGTCGAGTAACGTACAAACATGACTTAAGACATATGAGTAGCTGACTTAATTTTTTTCCCAACCAGTTAAGTATTTTTAAAATAACTGCAATTCCTCAGAAAAAGAATAAAAATGTCTGGAAACAAGATGCCAGCAATAATAACAAGTGGGGAGCATGTTGAATTCTTTCACGACGCGCGGGTCCCGGTTTACTTGGAATTCGGGACTCGTCCCGCGCGGTCCCGGTCGTCATGACAACGTGACATCGATCTCTTTATTTATAATAAAATGTCGGAAGGTAAAGTTACTTCCGGGGTTTCAATTTTTGAAAATTATGAAAAATGTGTGCCTACCTAAGACTATGTTAACTAACACCCAGTTATCTCTCAGTTAAACTCAGGTTCAATTAAGTAAGTTTTCTTAAAAACGTACAAAACCGTTATCTTAATTTCCATCAGTACCTAGTAAAAGTTATCTGGTCTCCAAGCAAAGCAAAGGAGACAAACATTTTTTTTTCTCGGCTAGAATATTATTGATGGTTATTTAATTATTGTAATAAAATATGTACCTATTGCTTATCTATTTTGTAATCTTAATAAAACTGGTCAGTGAGTTGTTCATAAATACATAGTATTTTAATGTTTTCTGTAGATATTGACTTTAAACATAGAGCGGCCATTTTCATAAAATTTACTGAAGTAAGCTTATAATATACACGAGGAAGCTGAAAAGATTACTATATAGGTTACTAGAGTAACCGATTGCGCTGCCAAGTTTATTTTTTGATGGCTCACTATAGATTAGTGGCAAAAATTGTCTCACTGCTGACAAGATATTCATTAGAATATTATCATCAACAAATCAATGTTTTTATTTGTATGTAATAACGATGCATTAAAAAGACACTGAGAGTGAACTTTTTTCTACTAATGAGATCTTTAAGATTAGTGACGATGAGTGCGGCAGTCCGATTCCGAAGTTATTACTATACGTATACCTACACAGATAGAGTTAAAAATAAAAATAGATAAGTGGCCTCTTTTTCTTATTATGACCTGTATACCGCTAACATAAATGTTCAGTTATCTTTGTAAAAAGATTTTAGAGAGGTTGTTTTTATAGTCCCCCATTGGGCACGATGGTTTTTAAAAGATAAAAATGCAAATAATTGTAATTTATTGTTTTTAAATCACTGATTTAATCAACGGAATCCATTTGCCTGTATAAAGTGTTGATGGTGGTCTTTATTTATGGGTATAGCGCGGGGCCGCGGCTTCGCTTGCCCAAGAGTTACACAACCTTTAAGATTAGATACCTAGTTGAACATTGCCAGCCAGCAGCCTTGGGCAAACGCGACGTGCGACGGAAACGGAGCCAGCTTTAAAGCTAAGACCAGCAGGGCCTATACTACTAACGCATAAAGTAGTATTTTTTCAGATTTTTTTTGAGATGTCAACATTCAAGTAATTCCTGTAAGGTTCTCAATATATGACAGAGACAATTCAGAAATAACAAATTCCCAAATTGCCCCCATCGAAAATCGAAATCAAGAGTGAATAGGCATCTTCTAGGCAAACGTGTTACACCTTAGACCACATCATCACTTTCCATCAGGTGTGATAGTGGTCAAGCGTACCTATAGCTATAATAAGCCTATAATATATAAATATCCCATGCCAGACCAGATATTACAAATTGTCTCTGAGGGGAGTGACTCCCAGAACCTACCACTTATTAAACAGCGCTCACCACCACTGCAACAGAGGGGTTGTAAAATCTTTACCTCCGGCGCTTTGGCCGTAGGTATACCACATAGCGTAATATTCCAAATTGTATCAGATAAAGTGGTGCTTGAGGTTAGCCCGCGGGATATCTGCCCTCCCCCTCCCCCTCCCGTGCGGGACAGACGCCGCGATAGGATCGCTCCCGCCTTTTGCGTGTATTTTGTAAAGCTCTCAGCGTTACACGGGGTCATCTCCGCCAAGCGGAGTCTGTGAGATAGCTCCGGATTTGTGGGGAAACTGTCGATACGAGCGTAAATGTAATTGCTTTAGGTTTTACCGAAAAGTTTTAAGGACTTTTCTGAGAGGATAGTTTTGAACATAAAGTACTTAAGTGTACCTACAGCTAACTTTTGCCTACGTCCCGTTGAGTTAGTTTTTTAAAAACCCCGCTGGAACCCTCTTGTATTCCGGGGTAATTGGGTAGCCTCTGTCACTCTTCAAGTCCTCAACTATACTAACTATCCATGCAAAAAAGTGCACGATTGAAGAACAATCAAACGAAGATACTTGCGCATTTATATATAACGCTAGTAGGGTAAGCTCCCAGTGGTTTTAAAAGTTAAGGTAAGCTACCCAAACAAAGTATACATTTTAGCAAACAAACGGACATAAACAAGCCCGGTTAAGTTAACGAGTTACGAAGTGCACGACACGGTGGCAATAGAACCGGGGGTTTATTGAAAACGTGGACGGGCGGAGTCGGGCGGCGAGTGATGTATGACGCGTCAACTGGATGAGGGTAGTCTTTATTGGACGTCCAAATGTTTGTTTTGCTTTTAAAGCCTAAACAGCCCAACGGTTAAAGGTGCGGACTGAAAATTGAAAGGTCGCCTGTTCGATCCCCATACATTGCAATATTTTCTTCCTTCTCCTAAAACAAGATTTCCACTTATATAGAGGGCAGAGGCACAGAATACCTAATAGCACCTAAAGGTAGCAGAGGGCAGAATAACACTACATCAATGACCTATACTTTGCTGGACATAATATTACTTAGATATCTAAAACAGACTTCCACATGCCTCGGTCTTGTGCTGCCTGCATCCAGCGGTTCTGTACGCTTCGTTTGTTGCCCCAAAAATGAACCAGATACGTAGTAAACCGTTTCAATAAATTAAAGCGTTATTAAATTAATATTAATCAATCCTATCCATTTTCAGATTGCAATCTGTTTACAAGTCACAAAAAAAAAACGCTTGCGTTCATTTAGTTTTTTTAAAATTCCATGGGAATTTTTTGATTTTCCGGGATAAATTAATCCTATGTCACTCTCCTAAACTGTATACATGCAAAAAATCATGTCGATCCGTTGCCTTGCGGACAAACCAAAAATAAAAACACTTTCGAATTTATAAAATTAGTAGGATAGTAGGATATTTGGATTGATTTTCGACCTTCATTCGATTAAGGATTACATAGGCTAGTGAAACTGTAAAACTGGCGGTTAGTGAAACGGCTGGTCGACGTAAATATATGGATTTATGTGGATTTATGGATACAAACATGTACAGCTGGTCTGAGATCTGCGAGCAAGTTTACAGCGACGCGTACCGTCAACGTGCAAAATTATACACATTGAGTGAAAAGCTGTTCCGACACACTTTCCAACTGTTTCTTGGGAATAAAGCTGTACCACAATTTATTCCAATCTATTCTCTTTTATTGGTGGCTTTGTAGTTTTATTGAAAGAAATAGGTAAATAACTTCAGCAGATTTCAAGTAAAGTTTACAAGATAATAAATCACAGGACCGTTTTAAGAGCTATCTCCGATATATTCGTACATACCTGACTCAAAACATAGTAATATGTAGGAATAGGAATGTAGAGATGAACTGTAATACTTTCTTGAGTCACAAATAAACACTGTTTAATGTTTAGCTAACTTAAAATCTCTAACTTTTCTTTTTTATGTTCATAATAACCTTTCTCTTTCTGATAGTATCAAGTTTTGAAACATAACTTGAGAGCATAAAATTACTTTGTATTTCAATCTTGAGATCAATTCCGCACGGTTCCAGAAAAAATTGATTCCAAACAACGTCTCAACCATTAATAATTTTTCGTTTACAATATACCTATTGTGCGCAACTTTCTTCGGTAGGTATGCTTCATTTAAATCTCTATGATCAATCACCTCAGCTATTTTCGTGAGAACATTAAAGACATACGTTTGCAGTTCCAATTGTTAATGTCAACTAGTTGATGCCCGCAACTTCGTTCGCGTGGATTAAGGTTTCCTAATTCTCGCCGGAACTCTCTTATTTTCTGGGATAAAAAGTAGCCTATGTGTTATTCCACACTATAATTTATCTCTATGGCCAGCCAAATCGGTTCTGAAATTTTACGTGAAACAGTAAGAAACATCCATTCATCTATCCATTTATACTTACAAACTTTCGCGTTTATAATATTGGTAGGATGAGCATCGGTGAATTTAATCTTCTAAATATCAAATCAGCAAAAATCTCGATAGTTGCATATACATATAAATGTTGTTGTCATTTTGTTGTTTTTAATAGATTCGTCTGTAAAAGACGGAGAATTGAAAAGAAAACTCAATAACACCAAACGATTATATAATTTATGAGGGCCACGTAATAATATCATTTATTACTTGTGCTCGGAAGCTCCCGAAGCGGAGTCTGGAAACAAAAAGGCACAAGATGTTGTGCGACGTGCGCGCGTTACTGATGAGAGCGCGTGTTATGGAGGCAAGATTGCGGATTAAGAGACGATCGGATGCTGCGGGCGGGGGATCCGAATGATCTAATATAGATTTTGTCAAGCCAAACATTGGTAAAAAGCTTTATCACTTTTAACGTACTATTTACTGAAAAGTTTTTGAACGACGTGATTTTTTGCATGAATATAGTGAACCTGCAGAAAAACGGAGAGTTCCTGCGAGATTTTTTTTTTAAATTCCACAGGAACTCTCCGTTTTCCGATAGGTATTATATTCGCCTCAATGAATAATCGTAGTGTTGTTCTTTCGGGATCTTCATGATATACCTACATAATAATGTATACCATGAAGATCCCAAAAGAACAACACTACGATTAAATTATTCATTGAGGCGAATATAATACCTATCCACTGAAAAATAAAACAGAACGGTCGATTTCGTTTCGTCGTCGGTTGAAAAGCAATGTCGTTGCATAAAGAGCCTCGAGAGTAAAAGGATCAGCAGAGATAAAGGAATGCTTTACATCCACTTTGCTTTAAATCCGAAAACCGTTAGGGCTATACGAGAGTTTTATAGGCTCACAATTTGAATTCGAACCACGTTTACCGCGGCCATGTTCGCTGAGATTTCCATGGAGAGTTTATCTTTTTAAACTAATAAATGGATCTAGAAAGTAACGAATTCAACCTATAATATGTATATTGCCTTATTGCCGCTATTTAACTGAGGTATTTTTGCATTTTTACAGTTTTGTATTAAAAGCCGGTCAAAATTCGCTCGTCAAAATTTATTTGGCGATTTAGAAGTAGGCCTAACGGTAATTTAATTCTTTTTTTGTTGAAATGTCTATAGATGTTACAACAGTTTTGTAGTAGAAATGTATCACTTTACAACTGCACGTCTCAAACCAAAATTAGTATCAATTATTGCTTAAATTAAAAATTATACAAATTAGAAGCTCTGTTCATAATATATTACATTACATAAAATATTATTTTAATAAGTATCTGATATAGTGCTAAGATTCCGGAGTATTCTTCGGAGTGTAGAGAAGAAGTAAAGATTTACAATTAAGAGCAGGCACTGAAATCCTTGATCATCAATCAACTTATCGACTTGGGTCACGACGTTGTGCAATTAGATATGCCATGTCATAAAATACAGTAGCATAATAAGATAATTATTAATTGTTATTAGGTATGTCTAGTGCTTTAACTACTCAATTAAAGCTTGATGAAGAAGTTATGGAAACGTAGTTTGAAAACAATTGACTGACATGAAATATTTCATTTACGATTGTAACCTGTATTGGTTCGACAGAAGTATGTTAGGCGTCCATCGGAAACAGTCGAGTCAACGTCTCGACTCGTCTCGTTTCATATCCATCGCCTCATGGCGAAGTGGGTCGAACCGGTCCCTTAGCAACGCTAATTGACGTTCGACAGATAAACTTATACAATCGTCAATCGACTGATAAACCAGCTCCTAACCACCAAAAATATACTTTGAACTTATATGTATACAGTTGGTTTTTGAAGAATGGGTCATCTCAGAATTCACTTAGGCATTCGACTGCGTAAGCAATAAAGAAAGCTATGTAAACCTAAAATAAAAAGCTAAGGGACATTGATCTGTTGTATTCTGGAAATAAAACCTATTTTATTGAGTGATCGCTCAGTTCTTGTCACGTTCTATATCACTGAAAAACTGGTACCAGTTGGTGTGATGCAAGGGAGTGCACGGAGTACCTTACTCTTCTTGATTTACACCCTACACTATGTAAACATGGTATGTTTTTAAAGTGTTAATCGTGGCGTTTACATCGTTTTGTCTTCGGGATGTTTTTTGCCGGAATGCCCGCGGAACCTGTCTGACTCAGCCGTGCACTTGATGCTGACTTTATAAAATACAAGTCAGATTGCTCTCGGTGCAGCCCAACTATCGTTTCTTTAATTTCAATCTATAAAAGTCGTTATTTATTTAACTCTCACTATAGAGTTGCGTCAACTTGATAAATGTTTACTGATTTCTCGTTCTAAATTTAAAATCTCAATTCAATTGATTTTATCTTCCATATGTGGCATTTGGATTCAATACTAAGTGTAATAAACGTTTAATACTTGACATAACCTATCCATTTATCACATGTAACGAAACGAGAGTATACAAAAAGGCTGATGACATGTTATTATAGAACAGAATAGAAAAGTTTTTATTCTAATAAACTTTTACAAAATGCTTTCGAAACGTCAAGTAAAATCACTTTTTCAGAATGTCAGTTATACAAAAACTGTAGAAGTCTGCTGGGCAAAAGTTAAATAACAATAATTAATGAATGTACTTACAATACGCATTTATACTTGTCATTTATAAAAAATGTAGGAAGCTTAATTCTCAACTATCTTTGGTCAAACGCCACAATCAATGTCAAATTAAAATATTAGTGTAACACGAAGTAATGTTTATCGTAGAAAGTATCTAACGTTATAATGGTAAGTAATATCTTAAGCAGCAATTCTGTGCCGATAACGTCAAACGGTAAGCGATTTATCTTCATCGCTCACCGGCCGGCCAGTGTCGCGTCGCGCTGAGACTGTGCGACACGAAGACGGGTCGCAGGTTCGGTGTCCGCCCTAATTCACGACGCGTGTTACAGTTTATCTCAATTTTTATGGACCTTTCCAAGTATGGATATGAAATAATTCTGTGACGTACAGTTGGCAGGCACTTTTGCATATTTGTTATTAGTATATTAGTTATACCATTGTATGCCGTTGTAGTTACAACTCCTCAAAGTTCATCAGTAGTGATGGTACCCTCTTAGAGAAGGGATCATAGCGCACCACGTTGCCTAATTCAAATTGGCAAACTTCACACACTTTGAGAACAATATGGGTAACTCGCACTCGCAGGCATGCAGGTTTCCTCGCGTAGGTACATTTTCCTTTACCGTTAAGCAGATGTTTAATTGTTCAAAGGCACATAACTCCGAAAAGTCAGAGGTGCGGAATCGAACCCTAGGTCTTCCAATTAGAAGACGGCAGTCCTAACCACTATATGTATTGATTCTTACATTTACTTATTATTGGTGCTTTGGTGCTAAACCAAAAAAAAGTTAGTTTTACACTGGGGGCTCTGGAGGCAGAAGTAGCAATTTGCATAGCACCTCCCCCTAATACAATAACGTTGAAACTGGAAAGCAATCCATCTTCATCGCTCAGCGGTGGTCGCGGGTTCGGTTCCGCGTCGTGCCGCGCGCACATTAATTACTGCGCTGTCGGGCGGCGGACGCTGATGGTTTATGAACACGAAGTAGCTGCGACTTGCACGAGAACTTTCTAATATAGCGAGAATATTTATCAAAAAATTAGAACTCGCTTGTTTTAAGTCGGTTAAACCATCGTGACCTACCGCATATTACCTGAAAGGAGATTGCAAAATCAATACCTACACGTTGAGCCAAAATCGTTACAGCGATGATTCTTAGATTTTTTGTTACATTATCTTAAAAAAAAAAAATTATTATTAGTGTGCAACCTATGCAAATAAAAAACCTAAGCCATTATGATCTACTTTATCAGCTTTTTTCCACTTCGTGGAAGTTGAGTTAGTTTTTACAAATTTTGCGGTAGTGCTCTGTTCTTCCGAGACAAAAGGTAGCCAATGCCACTTTCCAAGTCCTCAACTATGGCAAAAATCATCTCGATTTGTTGCTCCGTTGCTGCGTGATTGAAGGACAAACCAGCAAAGAAACAAACTTCCGCCCGCGTCAATATTTCGCGCAAGAGTGAGAGGTAATCATTCCTTGGGACCTATACAGAGTTATTCACAGCCTAGCCTGAAAAATTAATATGCTTACCTCAAAACATAAAACAAAACAGACCGGGTTCACCAAAGCCATTCCCAACTGACCGGTGTCCTAAATACCTCCACTCCTCGCCGTACATCATAGCAGCCTTATCAGCCGCTCCAGCCCATTACGGATTAAAAAAACACTTCGCGGACCATCCTGATACGCCCTTACCTGCAAAAATGTCCCAACAGCCTATAAAACCTCCAAGCGATAATGACATCTAATACGACAATATGTGGAAGTTAAGAAGGTAGGTTTTTCTCTGAAGGTTTCCACCGAGGGTAGACGGCCGTTTTAATTCAGTGGGTACGTCCGGCGAATTAGTAATGAAATTAAGTGGCCGCGAGGGACGTGCGTTCGGTTCCTGGCGGGGCCTCGTTTTCAGTGCTGCGATGTTTCCGGAAATTAATTTTATGGATGCTAGCTTTTATTTTATTGTGTGAACGCTTCCGAGATCGGGCATTTCGCTTAGATAACTTCATACGAGTACTCATTCATATTAATCGGTGGATAAAATGTGTTATTGCGATAATCCTGTGGGTACCTAATTGCTTTTCCAGAATAAAAAGGTGCCTGTGTCGCTCTTCCGGTTCTGAACTATACCTGTGCAAAAATCACATCAATCCGCAGCTCTATTGTGGCGTGATCGAAGGACAAACCAAAAACCATCAAACAAACACATTGCCATGGGGTTTTGCATGGGTATTATTGAGGAACTAAAGAGTGACAAAGGCTACCTTTTTACCCCGGAAAATCAAAGAGTTCCCACGGGATTTGTACAAAAAAAATGCACGGAAACGAAGTCGCGTACATCAGCTAGCTTATAATATAAGTGGGGAGGTATGAAAATGATCCTAGAGCATTTTAAATTGCAGCGCATTACTGTGCGGCCCGCCAAAATCTCTGTGAGCCTTTTTACGTCTTCAGTAGAATGTACACAAGTATTTTACCATGTTTCTGTAACAACCAAAAGAGAATTTGAAATAACAGCATCGGGTAAACAGAATTTCGCCGATCCAGCTGCTCACGATCAGCCGCTACGTGCTTGGACTAGCTTGAGGCAAAGAGAATTCTGGATTCGTTACAACGTAGGTATTCCCGAACGCGAACCTTGTAAGTAAAATAAAGTTATTCCTCGCTAGATACTACGGCGGTCCTTGCCAATTCTATCTAGACTGCGGATTAGGAGAGAGAAACTCCGGCAAAACCGCAGCCGCGTCTGAAGCGGAGATAAATTGTTATTTACTTGAAAAGTTGCAGATACTTATTTATTTTACTGAAGCGCAGACTACGTTCACAGCATAATATTTCACATAGGCAAACCTGCGGCTCTTTATCTACCATCGGTCCGGATGTAAGATTCTGGTGAGAGAGTTTAAGTCATATGGCTATTAATGGAGACAACCTTAACTGACTGCGCACTAAGCGCTTTGTTTCCTCGGTCCGTATACGCACCGCTAAATATAAATTTGGAAATGCCCTTCCGGCTTTCAATTTTCAAGTACAATTTGGGTTCCTTCAAATCAAGAGTGAATAAAAATTTTCTAGGTAAGCGCGTTTCATCTTAGGCTGCATCTTTACTTACCATCAGGTGTGATCGCATCAGGCGCTAGTCCATGTATTTAAAAAAAGTTCATCTCTAGACTTAAACTTAGACTTCTGTCAAAATGAGAAGAGCCATTATCCTAATATATACCTAAGAGCAAGTTAATAAAGATAATAATTTTTATCAATGTAAACCACAAAAGCCTAGACAGTAAAGCAGCCAAATGGCCTTTCTTCTAGATTTGCTTGGACCTGTTTACCGTTCTCTTAGTAAGTATAGCTTTCTCTATTTACTCGTAAAGTTTGAATTTTTGATTAAATAACTAAAAGTAATTTCATAACAGTGCATTAGTATACATGAGTGTAGTACACGAGAGCGTAGTAAACGGTTAGGCTCTACGCTAAACGATGTAGGATAATATACACTCCATTTACATAAAGAGCGATGCTTTTGCTCTATTCCTTTAAAAGAGAGCACCGTAGAGCGTAAGCACGTGTAAGCGCCATTCAGCGAAAAGATGCTAACCGACATTTTGAAACGACGGAACAAAGTAACATTGTATTCGAGTGAATACCTAAGTACGTAGTGAAAACCAACTAGGTAGGTAAGAGTTATTATCATTAATAATGGATATTTCATGAGAGCCTTTAATAATGTGCAAGATTTGTATTAAAATTGCATTTATAACTGTTAAATAAGTTTTAAAAAGTCTTAAACATTCAAAAGTAAAAATCTTCGTTTAGGTATATTTATCTTTAATAACCGATACTTAAGAAAACTTAATACTGTAAAACTAAATAAACATTATATTATGTCAACTTGCTGTTCTTAATCTAATAAAATAAAATAAATAAATAATTGCTGTATTGATGCCACAGTTTACAAAAGTAAAGTCTAGACTTAGTATGCTACATAGGTCTTTCTTTCTCTGCTACCTAATTTGGGTACCCTGTGCTATACTCTCTTCTCAACAGAATCTGCATTCCGAACCAGTGGTAGATTTATGACGTGTCATAAGAGCTACAAGTTGGTCTACATGAAATAAATAAATGATTTTGATTTTTGATTTTATATAGGTACCTCGTAACAATAAGTCCTCATATTTCATCTCTACTATACCCCATATTGGGAAATCAATAATGACTAACGAACGTATTGATTTCACTATCGAAACTTAAATATAACAGCGAAAATAATTTTATTGATGAAAAGTAATAAATAACCGTTAATTCAGAGGCAAAACGGCAAGGTGTTAAATCCAATAAACGCCCAGTATTGTGAAGCGCTTCGACGATCATTCGATCAATAAATCGATATTAAAAGTTAACGACTGCAATCAGATAACAATCTCGATTCAAGATTCTCTGATCTGATAAATAACAAACTCTCGTGGAACGGTTCGCCGTTCATTCACGCGGGATAAAGGGGCTCTGAGACCTGTTTTGCCGCCCGTTTCAACGGATCTAAGCACATAAGATTATTTTCAAGTCACCTTTCGGAATTGTGACCATTTGACGCGATTTAACGATAAAACTTCACGGATTTTAAGATCAAAATTATAATTTAGTTTAGGATGTTACGGCCTGGGCAGACAGGATACTGCGTTAGGCGTTTTTATGATATTTAGTCGCTTTTCGGAAGTTCGATGCCACGTGCGAACGCAGAAACTTTTATCAGTAACCTCTTCCTTTTTGGAAGTTGGTTAAAAAGCTTTTAACCCTAAGTTTTCAGGTATTTAAAGTAGCTACCTAGCTACTGTTGTTATAGCGGTCTCTAGAACTCATTTTTATTGAACTAGGTCAACCGTCGACATCAGGGAGACGCTGGATGCAGGCGGCGCAAGAACTAGACCTATAGAAGTCAGTGTAAGAGACATTTGTCCCGCTACGACGTTTATTGGATGATAAAAAAGAAGAATAAACGCTTATTGTGAGACGCGTCATCGATATTGAAAGTTGCCGGCAGTAAACTGCAGATAACAAGGAGATGATCACAATCTGTTTGGAAGATGCTCCGATCTGATAAATTGTAAAGCTCGTGAACCGTTCGCCGCTCATTGAGAGCGGGGCGCGGAGTAAGCCGGGATAAACACCGCCGATAAGTCCCTCTTTGTATTTTACTGCTTATTTTTTACACTACGTTCAAAAGTGGTCGCTTTTTCTTTACATTAGGAAAAATAATAATATAAAAAAATATTTTTAAAAACCGACTTGAAACGCCGCTTAAAAGTATAAAATAATTTTAGTTTCTACACGTATGTTGAAGTCGGGCGGGCCTAAATAGAAACGATGAAACCGATGCGCGACGCTAAGATTGACTTCATCATGTCTTCCAAGTGGCATATTATTTATTCGATGTCGCTGTCATCAACAGAGTGACAGCCGGGAACGATTAACATAATATTATGGTACGAGGCACATTGAATCAAAGCCTAAGTAACGTGAGCTAGACTCCAACACTCCGATAATGTCAATTTATCTAACTTATCTGTGGCTTCGATTTGCTGGAGTTCTTATTCAGAATTCAGAGAGTTTTTTTTTCATATTAAGAATTGAATTTTAAGTTATAGTAAAGTGAATAATAATAAATAATAATAATTGGTCAAACGCGAGTCGGACTCGCATATGAACACTTACAGACAGACGGAGGAACGAATTCTGTTAGGTTTTCACATTCCTCGCTACGTATCTTCTTTAGTTGAACACCTGGAGAGTTAATATGTATATTAAGCTACATTTTATCCCGGAGAAATAAAGCTACCCACGAAATTTTTAAGAACCTTTCTCCACGCGATCGAAGTTGCGGGCAAAATAAATGTAGAACGACTGTAAATTTTGGTATTCAACGTTTGTGCCGTACCGCACTCGGCGACACGTGCCGGCGTCTTGTTAATCGGTTTCCTATTCAAAACACGCCGGTAAGACGTCTACTGAGGGAGGGGGTAGGTGGCAGGACATAGGGGGAGGGCCGAAGGGGGTACTGATCCTCCTGATAATAGCTTAATCAGAGCCCCTATCACTCGATAATGGGAGAATGGAAATTCAGTTTCACGGCAATCTTGAGAAATACACCTAGCGGGATAAATGAATGAACTTGTAAGTTACTAAATGAAGCTCACTACTTTTTCGGAGTCGAATTAGGTTATTTCCAATCCCGCGGCAACTTTTTTTTTTTTTTTTTTATTCGATGACAAGATAGCCCTTGACTGCGATCTCACCTGATGGTAAGTGACGATGCAGTCTAAGATGGTAGTGGGCTAACTTGGAAGGGGTATAGCAGTGTAAATTCAACCCATACCCCTTATCGGTTTCTACACGCCATCGTGCCGGAACGCTAAATCGCTTGGCGGCACGTCTTTGACGGTAGGGTGGTAACTAGCCACGGCCAAAGGCTCCCACCAGACAAACTTTTTGATTTTCCGGGATTAAAAGTATCCCGTGAAAGTATCCCACGAGTTGCTATTTAAATCGGTTTAATTAACAAGCCGTGGAAATAGATGATAGAGAGACAGATTTATTTACGCATTTATAATATTAGTATTAGTAATTTTATGGATCTAGATCCGATTTATGTCTAGACATAATATACAACTTACGTATAAATTATCTGCATTAATTACTTCGGTAGTGAATTAATGTCTTATATATTTAAATGGCGCGCCTTAGCTCGGTAGTGGGTAAAAAGCTAAAGCTACAATAGTTCAAAGTTGAGGGTAGACTGAAATCCAAATGCAGGTTCAGATCCCACTTATTGCTAATTGCTATCCCGGGCTAAAGTCTAAAGTCATCAGTCTCTAGTCTAAATACATAATTTCAGTATTTTCAAACAGATACGAATGAAACAAATTGCTCATATTGTAGTGGAATTCCGCGTGCAAGATACTTTTACATTTGTCCCTAGCGTTAACATGGTCAGCAACGCATCCACGGCTCACTACTGAGCGCAAGTCTCGAACCTGCGACCCCTCGAATAGGAAACCTAGCCACTAGGTTATCACTATACGCCAGCATTTCAGCACATGAATGCCACTCCACTGAGGCATAACATTACAGATGACTGATTAAAAAGTGACGTGACGACATTATTGGGCCATCTATCTAATATGATCGGCCTGCCAAGCGCGTCTCCACTCTGCTCCGCTTCGGTAGATGAGCACCCTTATACTTCAATGCTAACGTATTCTTTATCTTAGATAAGTATGTTCTTTATATTATAACTGTTGCCGGCAGAATACCAGCGGTTTTTTTTCATAATATTTGCAGTATTAATGCTGAGTCGGCAACTTTTTGCTTATAAGCCGTTTTGAAAAACTTATGCGACATATGGGTGCTGAAGCCAATTCTATACAATCAAAAAAAAATTGATCATTTTTTGTTAACTTCTTTTTCATTTACATCCCTTCACTTGACTAAGTAAATAAACGTATTTTCTTTCGTTCTTTATGAAATTATGTATTCATTTCATTCAGTTTCGAGTTTGATCAAAAAGGGTCAAGACAGACTGTCTCCGTTAGTTAACTTAATTTATTAATCGTTTATCCTAATAGCTTGCGACAGGCGCCGAGGCTTTCAAGCGACTAGATAAAGCCTTGCGCCGAGCCTAATTAACATGAAGCCTTTTGTGAGAGCATAAATCGGCTTGTAGTCGCATGGTTTTTGACATAACATGAAAAATGACTAAAAAATACCATCCCCTTATCTTCTATCCATTAGTTTTGGTAATATGCAAATTCCGAATTAATCCGTGATAAAGATTTATGTTAATAAATTACAGGAAAAAGAACATTTTGAATTTAGAGTTAAATTTTTTGTGACCAGTTTTCTGCTTGTAGTGTTACCACTGAGCAATTAAACCTTAATTAAAAAAAAAAATTAGTAATTCCCTTCCGAAGTTCGCAAAAAATTTTTAACTCTGAAAAATAAAATTGGACCTGAATAACTGAGCAAAATGTCTATTCCCAACATTTTCTGCGATAAAGTGCCATTTAAGCTTTTTTGTGGTTTGCTTGTCCCGCTCCTTCTATTTGCCGACACTGAACTAAAATTCGTTAAGCGTTAGCGCACTAGCGACATGTTGATGTAGAAAAAGTTGCAATATTTCACTTTGTACGAAAACATGGACATTTCACAATTTTTAATCGTTTTAAAAAAAAAGAGGAGGTTCTCAATTCGACGCGAATTTTTTTTGGGCGATGTTACTCCAATACCTGAACGGTATCATCTTAGTTCCTAGGCACTGCACTTGCTATGATAACGTAACTCGATTGTCAGGTCAAAAAATAGTAAAACAAAATGTCCCTAGTGTGAACATAAGATAAAGCCGCTAAATCCAGTACATCGACGACAAATTCTCACGTGCAAGGATACTAAACAACCCTAAATTGGGAAACGTTTAAAGCTCTACTTTCCTGCTCTTCAAGACCGAACTTCCACTACCTACTAAGAACTCCACGCAAATTTAAACTTTAACAAAATCACAATAAAGTTGTAAATCGGTCACGTTAAAGTCGAAATGCAGAATAAACTTCACTTCAATCAGATGCGCTATTAGATAGATAACTAGATCGTTTGCGTCTGCAGCACGTTTCGGATTTCAGCTGCCCTAGCCATATTACGAACGTGTCGCATCTATTCTCTTTCCATGATCGCTAACGCCGCTGTAGAACAGGGGTTTCTAACTTTTTCTTTATTCCCCTCTTCCCTACTGAAAGAATATGACGTATGATAAAAAACTTTGTGAGCCTCTGCTTTAGCGTTTTTTTTAAATCTTAAATATTTATAGTGGGTTTGTTCAATGAACATGCCACCCTCATCGGGCCTCATCTACGGGCCTACGTTTCACGTTCAATTTGTAAGCGATCAGAAAACGAATAATTGGTAGCCAAGTCGACAAAGCCAAAGTCTTTTATCACACGTCCTATCCTTTTAGGAGGGAAGCGTGATTCAAAAAACTCTGGGAACTCCTACTTTACAGCGTTAGCGATCATGGAAAGAGAATAGAAACGGCACTTGTTTGTACCTAATATGGCTAGGACAGCAGGGCTCGACGTATCGGGCGCGAGTACAGTTTAAATTGGGTTTATGTGGAAAACGATTTCCCTAACTAACCTGGGCCAGAATTTATTGATGCTCTTGTTAAAACAAAAGTGTACTTAATGCCCGTTTTCATCAACCATATCTAAACGTAGGTAGCTCCTAAATACAATCCCTTAACCAATGTCATTTTCACCTTTAGATGTCACCTAAAGGTGTATAAAACGAAATTGACAGAAAACGTCCAACTTAGCATAGGTAGCCCATAATATTTAGGGAATTTTGGTGAAAATCGACGACATAATTGCGATTATTTAAGAGGTGATTAAAAGACAATATATGGACCTAAATTAGTTATATCGTCTTGTCGTCTTCGCAAAGTAGTAAAGCGTTATTCAGGGTTAAAAATACGCTGATAAAACTATTATTACATTATAAATTTTTGTTTTGAAAAGAACAACTGCTGAGTTTCTTGCCGACTCTTCTCAGCAGAATCTGCATTCCGAACCGGTGGTAGAGTCTTGACTTGTCATAAGAGTCACAGGTTGTATGAAATAAATAATTTTGATCTTTTTCTGGGGTTATATTACAGGGTTAATTTTAATGATCGAATCGAATTTCTTAATGCCAAAGTTGAATGGAAGCCATAGGCTTTGCTTCAACTGTTTACAACATACGGTAATAATAAATATTTTATTACCCGCTGGTAAATTTTCTTCAGCAGGTATCTTTAACTGAGGTGATCTGAACAAGCTCTTCATCAAGTTTAAGTGCACAATAAATAAACTAAAGAATGCATGGAATTTGTAAACAAAACATACATTTTGTCTACTCTTATCAAGAGATACTTCTGTATCGGCAGGTAGGAGTGAGTGCGTTTGATTTAATAACGTTTAAAGCGTCAGTGGGTTTGGTCCCGGCGAGGCAATAAATCCGCCGCAATGTTCCCGCTCCCATTCTGCTTGTAGATAAAGGTAGATATATAGAAATAGAAATACATTAGGCTTTGCTCACTGCGCCCCATCTATTGGCTGAAAGCTTTGCAGAAAAGTTACATTTAACCGCGGCGTAAAGGTAAAGTTTTTGTATTGAAAACATCTAATTTATTCGTCGATTAAAGTTGGAAATGGTTAAACATGCCCTAGATATCTATCATGTATTGTAACTTCTTAGAGTTCGGTAACCAAAGGGTTCCAACGGGACCCTATTACTAAGCCTCCGCTGTCCGTCCGTCCGTCTGTAAGTGGGCTGTATCTCATGAACCGTAATAGTTAGATTCTTGAAAGGGGATTGGGTAATTTTGTATGGACCAGTGGCATGATTTTTTTTCTTAGCGGCCACTAATTTAATTGTTGCTAACATATCGGGTATTAACTAGTAATAACAGATCAAAAAAGAATTTTGCCGTAAGTGATATCGGAGCTGAGATATCTGATGTTGAAGTTGTAGAATTATGAGAGTTTTGTCATCAATTTAAAGTAAACTATCATATATTTTATTGTTAAAACTATTTATAGCGTTCTTTTTCTTCGTCTTTATCAACTTATCGATGTCCACTGCTGGACGTAGGTCTCTTGCATGGACCTCCACAAGCCTCGGTCTTGCGCCGCCTGAATCCAGCGGCTCTCTGCGACTCGTTTGATGTCGTCGGTCCACCTAGTGGGGGGTCTACCAACACTGCACTTCCCGGTGCGGGGTCGCCACTCCAGCACCTTCGGATCCCATCAACCATCAGCTCTTCGAACTATGTACCCCACCCATTTTCACTTCAGTTTCGCAATTCGCACAGCTATGTCGATGACTTTGGTTCTCCTATGGATCTCCTTATTTAAATGATCAAATCAGAATTCTGATTTGATCTCGCAGGGTTACTCCGAGCATAGCTTTCTCCATCGCCCGCTGAGTGATCCTGAGCCTTCTTATGAGGCCCATAGTCAGCGACCATGTTTGGATCCATAAATCATCACTGGCAGCACGCACTGTTCGAAGACTTAAGTCTTCAGGCACTGAGGAATTTTGGATGAGAAGACATCTCGAAGTTTCCCGAACGCTGCCCAGCTGAGTTGGATTCGGCGGGTGACCCCTTTCTCGAAATTGGATCTACCTAGCTGGACTGTGTGTCCCAGGTCTACAATTTCTAGTGCAGAGCTCTCAACAATTTCTGGGTGGAGCAGAACATGAGCATTAGACATCATTTTCATCTTGCTCATGTTCATTTTCAGGCCCACCTGTTGAGATACTCTGCTGAGGTCATTGAGCATTGTATTAAGGTCTCCGAGAGTCTCTGCCATAATGACTATGTCATCGGCAAATTGAAGGTGAGTGATGTACTCGTTTATGTTGATGCCAAGTCCATTCCAATCCAGTAGCTTAAAGACGTCCTCCAACGTAGCAGAAAAGAGCTTCGGGGAGATTACATCTCCCTGTCGCACTCCACGCTGCAATGTATTGGCCTTGTAGTCTGGTCCTTTATAAGTACTGACATAGTGGCGTTTTCGTACAAACACTTCAACTCTTCAATGTACCAATAGTTGATGCGGCATCTCTGCAGCGACCTCAATACAGCAAGTTTCCACCGAATCGAAGGCTTTCTCATAGTCCACAAATGCTAAACAAAGTGGCCTGTTAAATCCTTCTATCTTCTGTATAACCTGCCACAGCGTATGATTTGGTCTATGGTGCTAAAGCCTCTTCGAAATCTGGCTTGTTCGGGAGGCTGGAAGTCGTCGAACCTACGGGCGAGACGATTCGTATTGACTCTCGAGAACAACTTGTAAACATGGCTCAGCAGCGAGATGGGTCTATAATTCTTCAACAAAGTGTTATCACCTTTTTTGAAGAACAAAACCACCACGCTCCTTTGCCATGCTTTCGGCGTTGTACCCTCGTGAATGACGGAATTGAACAAACTCTGAAAGGTCTTTAGAAACGGTTTTCCACCCGCTTTCAGGAGTTCTGTGATTCCATCATCACCTGGCGCCTTGTTGTTCTTGAGTTGTTTGAGAGCCATACTAATCTCGTATAGCCTGACGTCCGGAATATCTTCGGTATAGTGTCGGGTCAGTATGGCTTTGGGGTCTTTGGCCAAATCTTCAACAGGTTTCTGTGTTCTGGTATATAACTGTCCATAGAACTTCTCGAGCTCTACCAAGACCTCAGCTCGAGAAGAAATGAGACGACCGTCGTCAGTTTGCAGTCGCGTCAGCTGGCTCTGTCCGATCGACAGATCTCTCGCGAACACTTTGGAGCCTCGGTTCCGCTCGATGATATCTTTAATGCACTCGGTATTAAAGTTCCGAAGGTCGCGAGTTTTTGTGTTAGATATCTGCCTATTATTCTGCCGGTAGCCATTTATAGCGTTCTTCTCTGTGCCAACTAATGGACGTTCACTGCTGGACATAAGTCTCCTGCATGGACCTCCACAAGCCTCGGTCTTGCACCGCCTGAATCCAGCGGCTCCCTGCGACTCGTTTGATGTCGTCTGTCCACCTAGTGGGGGGTCCACCTAGTGGGGGATCTGCCAACACTGCGCTTCCCGGTGCGGGGTCGCCACTCCAGCACCTTGGGACCCCATCGACCATCAGCTCTTCGAACTATGTACCCCGCCCATTTCCACTTCAGTTTCGCCACTCGCAGAGCTATGTCGGTGACTTTGGTTCTCCTATGGATCTCCTCATTTCTGATTTGATCTCGCAGGGATACTCTGAGCATAGCTCTTTCCATCGTCCGCTGAGTGATCCTGAGCCTTCTTATGAGGCCCATAGTTAGCGACCATGTTTCGGATCCGTAAGTCATCACTATATAGCGTTATACACTACACTATAGCGTTACGCTGTGTAACGTTTATAGCGTTATGGATAGAATTTTTGGGGTGCAAGTGGCCCGAATGGGGTGCAAGTGGCCCGAACAACACCTTTGTGGCCATGTCAATCTCACTTGCTCGTGGTGCACCCCGCCGGTCTGCAAACGAGGCTCTGACACTCCCAGTCCCCTTTAAGGGTCGCCGTGCCTGATACCGCACGGCTTAATCTCGACGGTATCTCTGCTTCGTGGTAGGATTTATCCCAAATCCGCCTGGCTAGCGACCACACTCCAGCCGTAATCAGTCGCAAAGCATTCTTGCGTTCCGACTGCGAGCTGGAGAGCCAGCTTAACCCTTCCCATCCTCCCGAGTGGTGCAGTGTTTGTGGTCTTTGGGTCCTTATGGAAGTAAAAGTCAGTTCCGTACTCATAGGCGTGATATAAAAGAAAAATAACAAGAACCATCAAATATAATAAATAAAATAGACACAAAGTATCAAAGTGGCAACATGATTTTATGTATTTTTCATGTTAAAATATCTCAGCTCCGATACATTTTAGAAAGAAACTTTAATAGAATAAAATGTATGTTTTATTGTGTACTTTCTAATAAAATAATTTTCATAAGTGGCCGCAAGAAAAAAAAATCATGCCACTTTTACCCAAACCCCTTTTCACAGAATATGTATATCTATCGCCTCTATAACAACAAATAATAAAATTAAAAAATAAAGGGGGCCTCCATATAAGAATGATACGTGATTTTTTCGATGTTTTTTGCTCGATCTTAGCAATCGCTATAATGATGGTACGGAACCTTTCGTGTGCGAGTCCAACTCGCATTTGGTTTTATTAAACTGTTTTTTATTACAGTATACCTACTCAATCGTCAGCTAATTAAAATGATTGCATTGAATGATGCAATTAACGTGTTAAACACGTTTAGGTTTTTACAACTGATTACAATCGCTTTCCACAATTAAACCCTATATTGATACCTGATAAAATTAAACAATTGAGCCAAAACGCAGTTGAATTAATATAAAGCATTTAAATCGGTAGTGGGTTCGGTCTCGGCGAGGCAATAAATGTCCCCGCTACATTTACTGCTCCCATCCGCTCAGCGCTGAGCTACAGCTGTGGCTGCGGCCCTCTATTGCACTCAGAGGTAGGCTATGTATTTATTAGCCTATTTGCCATGTTTTAGAGATTTTCAGTTCCTTCAGACTTAATCGTCCTATCACACATATATTTTTTATGGAAATAGCATTTCGTCGTTGAAAATTTAATATCTCCTGTGATAAAAGTATCTAAAGATCATTGTCATAGAAAAACAAAAAAAAATACTTTCTGAAAAAATTAAATATCATTTTAAAAAAAATTAAAAATAATAAGTACGCACAAGTCACTGAAATACATATAAGATAAATATAAGAATAGATATAACATATTTACACGAGAGTTTTTGCAATCTCTGAAATTGCTTTTAAACTATGTACTTATCTATTTACAAAATACCTTTCGGCCAAAATGACACTTAAGAGGTTTTAAATTTGCAACGACGATTTACAGAAATACATAATATTACAGTCGCAAAACATAATAGTAATATTTTTCTTATTGGGAAAATCAATGAACCTATTTTGTAAAAAATTTCTGTAGACGGATAGCTTAATTATTACTGACGAAAATAAACTGTTCTGTTTTCCCCGGGTAGGTATACAAGGGCTTCCTGATTTCGATGATAAAATTCCGGCATATCGTCTCACTTTACAAAAGTCCTAACATTTACCAATGTACGAGCTTACACAATAGTAACAAATACACTTTTGTATGCTAATATTATATGTTTAAGAATTTGCATATTGTAATCGCACTAACTTTTACCTTTTCTCACTTCGCTTTGACTATAATACTCTCGTGGACGGCTGTTCCCGGAGCGACGTTGATAAAGTGCGCACAATGGTATGAAAAATATAAATATGTAAAGTATTATAATACATTGGTGCGCACAATACGCTGCGAGGCATAATTCAATCAACGCTATCGGCGAGCCCATTGAAGCCTCGGCGGGGTGACCACGAGGGGAGGAAACGAGGGAATTCTCGTTGCAGCCACCTGAAAATTGTCAGTTTTTGAAAAAAAAAAAACTGAGTTTTTTCATATAGGCCAATTTGTAGCTCTTGTGGCTCCGAACCGGTGGTGACTTGTACGAATCAAAGTCTACCACCGACTCGAAAAGCAGATTCTGCTTAGAAGGACCGCCAAGAAACTCAGGAGTTGCTCTTTTCAAAACAAAATTGTGTTACAATATGGAGCTTAACCATGAAGTAATAATAACTTAGATATTGTATTACCTAAATTACCTTACTAGCTCTTGCCCGCGACTTCGTCCGTTCGGAGTTACGTTTTTTAAATTCCACAGGAACTTACTCGTACTGTTTTTCTGGAATAAAAGTTAGCCTATAATAAAAGGTAATTGAAGACTTTGAAAGTGATGTTCATTGTTCACTTTCAAAGTTCTCAAATAAACATATGCAAAAAATCACGTCAATCAGTTTCTACGTTACTGCGTAATTACAGGACAAACTAACAAACAAACACACTTTCACATTTATAATACAAGTATAAGGATTTTAATAATTAATAAATTAATCTTGAGTCAGCGCTTGGTCGCCCTAGGGCCCGAGTGCGGGTGCCGGGCGGAGAATAGAACCTGCTACCGTTTTACATATGAATGAGTCGAAGGCTTCACGCCGTCACGCGTGCGCCTTATCAGGGATCGCATGTTTGGGCTTCGTGAGATTGGATGCTGCGATATTTATATTTCAGCAGTGTGTGTGTGCGTCTAAATATATCGCTAACAATGGGTATTTCAGTTTCAGAAACTTTACAAACATAAATCTTCCGCGGCGAGACGCTGGTAGGGACTGGTGCATGACGACTATTTTTAAAATTCATTTTCTCAAGACAAGTGTGTAACTCTCGACGTTGACAAACGATTAACATTCTCCTGTAGAATATTTTCTAGTGGGTGTCTGACTATAGGGCCACTACCTTTCCCATTGGGCGACAAAGCGCAGGCGTTAGTGACACAAGGTGCTAACGCGTTGCTGTAGTGTGATGTGTTGATATCGCTCATTTGCGACAAGAGTGACATAATTCAAAATTGACGATGAGAGAATTCTCCCGTTAGAGATTAATGTTTTGTGGATGCTACGGTCTCGAAACAACACAGCGGCCAACAAAGCGACAGAGCATTAGATCACAATCTCTCTCGCTCTTATTTTTTTGTGCTTAGCGTAATATTGTTTTTATAGGAAAAAATATAATATTCGACACTAAAATTGATGAATTTTGAATTATGTCACCCTTGTCGCAAATGAGCGATATTCAACCAGGCGATAGCCGTTGATCTAGAAAAGTTAACCTTACTAATATTATAAATGCGAAAATGGGTTTTTTCATTGGTTTGCCCTAAAGTCATGTAGCAACAGAGCAACAAATCGATGTTTTTTTTTTTTGAAAAAGTGATTTAGACTTCCTAACTCGTTTTCATCCGACTACAAAGCCAAAACAAATTTTCGCTGTCTGTGTAATACTATGTATGTCAGTATTTACGTGTATTCCACCGTAACACACTACTGAGCCGATTCTGCTGAATGAGGATCGTTATTACGGGTGACAAAAGCTACACTGTATCTGTGTATACGAACAAACTCTATATGACGATTGTTACATCCATTTTTCCGTAATTCAGTAAGTGTTTAAACTTTTTTCTTGTTTCGTGTTGAGTCCGTCCACAAGACGGACACTTGACGTTTGTCGCCACAGTTCACAAGCAGTGGCTCAGCAGGAAGGCCGCGATCCTTCCGCCAGATAACCGTGTAAGGCCGCGTCCAATGTTTATAGAGTCCAGTGTTTACACGGCGCGGGACAAATGAGTGTCGTCGAACGGACGAACATCTCATGTTTTGGAATTTCCACGACTTATAGGGTTTTGTTCATTTTCTACAAATAATTTAAAAATAAACAGAGGAATTGTTGTCTGTGGCACTCCGAAGACGATGTACTTCATAGAGTATTAAATTAACACTATGACACATGAGACACCATCACATTTTACTCTATTCCATAGTAAAAGTTTTTCAACTGTTTACTGCTTGTCTATGGTGGTATCTGCTCCTACCTCAAAACTTTACGATTGGAACGGAAATGAAAATGGTTTTTTTTAATGGGCCAAGTTCAAGTCGGACCCGAACACAAAGGGTTCCGTACCGTACAAGATTTAACACAAGCTATTTTACTGTTAAGATCGAGATAAAAGTTTATTGTTTGGAGGCCCTCATTAATGTTTATATAGCGGCAATACAAATAGACATTCTGTGAGAATTACAAGAAAGTATCTACTTATTACGGTTCATGAAATTCAACCTGCTGACAAATAGAAAGACGGACGCACGGACGGACAGAGGCTTAACAGGGTCCCGTTGGCACCTTTTGAAAACTGTTTAAGTACTAAGTTTTAATGCCAGTCTACAATGCGCAAAACAATGTAAATGGCGTCCGTTATAGACTAATGTAGCGTAACTTAGGTAGCTACTAGCGAGGCGTTGCGGTACAGGCCTACAGTGTCGTGATGTGTGCTACCGATAAGCCCTTAAAGGCATTTGTTGTTGAACACCGACTGAGACAAATGATGCGAGTTACTACGATTTACGCGGAAAGTGTCAAACTATTCCGTGGTTGTTCTTTACTTGAGTACGCATTAGTATTCTAAAGGCCTAGACGGTGGGTGGAATGGAGAAGCGATATCTAGACAGTTGAAATATGACGTTGGTACATTTGAGTGCTTGTACTCATTTATTTTAACGTATCATTACTATCTCGAGAAATCACCTAGCTACAACTAGCTGATGCCCGCGACTTTGTCCGGGTCCATTCAGTGTTCACTCTCAAAGTCCTCAACTATACCCATGCGAAAAATCATAATATCAATCCGATAGTCCGTTGCTGCGAGATTGCTACTGATTTATAAATAGGTACTAACGTGTGTTTGTTTGTTGGTTTGTCCTTAAATCACGCCGCAACAGAGCATGGGCTTAGATGAGGACCTGGAGAGTAATATGGACTAATTTGTATACAGGAAAAACAAGCAATTTAATCTAGCTATAGATAAGTTAGCGCCGTGTGACCTGAATTGCACTTAATTGTGTGGTGAAAAGAGTCGCTATTTATTTAAATGATTTGCGGAATGAATCTCCTCTACCTGTACTTTTTGTATTGTATAGCTTTGCGGGCAAAACCTAGCGAGTAATAATAAGACACACAAAGAGAGAGCGGAATAAGTACGTTTTTGCAGGAAAAGCTGTATCGCCATATCTGTAATTTTTATGAGGTTGTAGCCAAGACTCAGATTGATGGCTTTAATCGCGGGTATTCATGACTTTATTGGCAATTCACGGGAATCGTAGGGTCCATAATAAACCGTAGGCGCTGCAGGTATTTAGAAAGCGCGAAAAGATGTAGAGCAAGAGAATTAATCTGACTTCGATATACCGAAATAAAGAATAACTAAAAAGGGAAATGTATTATAAAAACTACTGAACCAATTTTGATGAAAGCTTTACCTATTGTCCCTTAAATTGAAGTAAATGTAAGCAAATAAGAAAAGAATGATCATAATACGACTAGTAGTTTTGGAGAAATGCGTGGATAAGCATACATGCAAACATAAAATTTTGTGCATTTATTTGGAAACCCTTATTAAGATTAGCAAAATATTCACTTAATATGATTTTATGTGAATATTTTGCAGATCCAATAGTATTACATAATATATACGTGTCCAATTGATGACCTCTTTTTTGGATATAAATATATCTGTAGTTTTTCTACTTCGCAATTTCTTCCGCGTGGAGTATGATTGTTTTTTATAGTGCCATGGTGGGGATTGACCCGTTGACTGCAGTTTCCAGGCTGTACCTACCTACCTATTCGTAATATTAGTCCTTCAACAATAATATTGATTATTCTTTCTCATAATTTCTACAATAATAACATTGAATTATCCAGGGCAGAATCAGGTTTGTCCACATCCGAACAGAGAAATAAATCGTCAGTGTTTCGCGACATCGAGCCGCGCGGCGCGTAGCGGGGTATAGCTGGCGAGCACGGGTGAAGTGAATGTTTCTGGTATTTAGCGCTATCTATCATCTTCGGCGGTGTAATGCTTACCCGTTCAGTTACTTTGAAAACGCGTAGGAATTATCGTTTATCTAGTTCTAGCATTTACTAGGAACATAAATCTGTTTAGCTATATGTATACCTGGGACGCACGGGCCACCTTCATAAGGTATTTATATAATACTGAGAAAAAGATAAATCGGTAGAATCCAGCGGTAAAATTCAAGAAGCTTCGTGATGGAAATTCCCAAACAAAATTCCTCCGCGCTTGAAGATCAAAGTCGTTGAACAGTGTGTGTTGCTCTTGTTGACTTATGGATCATAAACTTGGTCATTTACTGTAATGGACCTCATAAGAAGGTAGCTCGACAGAAGATGGAGAGAGCTATGCTCGGAGTATCTCTACGAGATCCAATATGTATCCGTCTGGCAAGCGGGATGTGTAATATTTCCCAGGACTTTATAAAAAGGACCAGTCAACGCTAAAACGCATGCGTGTTATACTCTAACAAATCATTTTCCTCCAATGCATAATCCTGCTGTAAAACAGGTTAAACATAATTCACTTAATGGTAAAGAAATTGATTTATTTATAAATTATTAATTAATAAAATAACCAGTCTTTAATGTAGCACTAAGTTAAGGAAATGTAGTAGATAAAATACCGGGAGTTGAGATTCATGAGACAAGCTTGTGTGGGCGGGACCGATCAGATTCAATCAACACTTATTTACTTACTGGCTGTTGTCCAACTTGTTTATTGATATCGATGACATAAAACAATATTACTGTAACAATGCAGGTAGAGCACTAAATTGTCGAGTATCAGCGGGTTCAAAAATAAGATCAGGAAAAATCACGCGCGGAATTCACATTCGTATTCTTACGATTCAATGTGTCTGATTAAAATTTAAGAAAAGAGCCATAAAAGAGATAACAAGTTATTGTAAAGTAGTGTTCGATGATCAGGCAATGGTTACTAGGTATTACATATAACATATCAATAAGTATACTCATAAAAATACTTAAGTAAATACTTTTGTTAACTGATTATTGAAATTGGCGTATAGTACCTATATCCGCCAATTTTAAGATAATTTTTTGATTACAGGTCTGATACAATAATTACAATGTAGTGTGCTAAAAGACAATTAATCTCGAGTAAGCGATCCGCAGGCTGCCATTATGTAACGCCATCGGTGCGATGGTGGCTAATAGGTCACCTAACGGGACAGGTGACAAACCGGTCGCGCGTTCGATGCTCGGGCGAAACATTAATTGTTTATTTGGAATATTACCACCTTTTGTAAAGTACGCCTTGAATGTAGTCGTGTAAGAGTTATTTTTGCTTGATTTCAGTTGCAATATTCCAAAGCTTAAAGCAAAAGCTTGCACTACTGGAAATTATTTATGGTTAGTTAAGATCAATTGTAAATAATAGGTAGGTACGCATTGTGAGTTTTAGTGTAGACTAATATTGAATTTTATGGATAATTTTGAATTTTGTATATTTTGAGTATAGTACATATTGTACTGTGTCTCAAGTCACGCAATTTTGAAGAAACTACTATCACCTATCAATAGCACTCGTATTATAACAGGACTTCTAAAAGTATCTCTTACATTTCAACTAGAAATTGTTTCTGACATAAGTTAATTTTAGATACATTATGTTATTTGTAAGAAAAGCCATAAAGTACAAGGATTCAAGATAAACAATAAAATTTCTTACAATATTCACATTTCTCGAGAATCTATTTCAGGCAATGCATGTTCATTCACTGCCTGAAGGTACCTTGGCATCTGCGCCCTGCACGACTCCGAAGAGTTCATATTCTTGCAGCCGGTACACTCCGCAGTCGGCCTTGCGCCTGCACGCCGCCCGCCCGCCCTGTGTCGCGCCCGCCCTAAGTTACGTTACGTATTACGTTACGATAAAATGTTTCGCGATTTATTTTGAACGTAAAAAGTTTTGTTTCAAATAATATTACAGTTAATTCAGTTATAAAGAGATGGTGGTTTAGATTTGAATTGATCGGAAGGATTTTTTCAAAATAATGTTTTTGTTGACAAATAGCGTAGGCAAGTTATTTGTGCGTTCAAAAGTAATTGTTTTAGTAACAGTGATTTGTTTAATGAGAAATATACGTATCATAAAGCGATAATAAACTGTGATCAACTGAAATGGACCGATATTTTTAGAGTGAAACGCTGTAATATTAGGTAAATAGTTTAAATTATTAGTTGGACAGTTATTAATAGTTGTTGATTTAACATTAAAACAACACTAAAGTGGTTTTTAAGATACAATAAATGGAATGTGTTCAAGTGATAAGACTATAATTCAAAGTCATGGAACGTAGCAAGTGAAAGTCGCAGTGTTACTTCTATAAGGTAAATATTCCCTCTAGTGCGAAATTAAGTTAACGTTATTAAGGTAAACTTTAGTGGTAAATATTTTATAATTGGATTGAATAGGAGTTATTGGTAATGACTTCGTGACTAGAATGCGCGAGCATTTATTAAATATAATTACTAACAGTTAACTGGGTCAATCTAAACGGTTACAACAAAACCATACAAGTACCTAATTACCTAATATTGTTTTGTTTATGTTGCTTTGATGAAATTTAAGTGATGATGATTCCCAATTAACAAGTTATTCTTTGACTGCGATCAATGTTAGGCAAACTACGATCCCACCGGACGACAAGTGACAATGCACGACAGTTTCATAAACTCTACACCTTGATAGGTTTCTACGTGGTATTACTGAAATGGTCGTAATGAATGACATGGTGACAAATGACAGCATAGTTGAGACCCTGAGGAGTGATGTGAAATCCCGAAGAAACGAACGTTTCCCGTGAGAGACTTAACTATACTTTCATGAATTTAATTTACTTATTTGGCGGCATCTATTGTTTTATTAAGATGTGCGGTAAAACACAGTCACATTTGCTAGAAAGTAATTTTATTTTATTTAGAAGGGAAAATTACAGCTAATTAGAAAAAGTAAATCGATAAGAACAGAACGACGCTAATAACAAGTTTTCACGGATAGAATTTACATAAGAACAACAAAAAACACTCAACTGAAAAGAAAATAATAAAGAATAAGTACAGGGATAAAGTAGAAAAGAAAAAAAAAATGAGGGGAAAAAGAGTGGAATTCGCAAAAAAGGTCAAAATTTTTATCATTTTTACAAACTTTACTAAAGGATAAGGCAGATCTGATCATTTTGCAGAATTTAAATGATCTAGGTTGTTATTATCTTCGATAACCCAACTTTAATCAATCCCAAGATCCAGTGCTCCCAAAAGAAATATCCGCACCACTGCATAATATAAGTACCTACAGGTAATCAAACCTTAGACGTTGTTAAGGATTTATGCTGCAATATATTTTTAAGTTCAGCACAAAGCTGTCACTGACGCGTTAATGTGCCCGACGCGGAAAAAAGCGTAGTCTGTACCTTCGGTCGCGCAACTCGGGATTATTTGCATTCTTAACGAACTACATTCACGTTAGAACGCGAACTTGTTGAATGTCGCGCCACCTAATGAACGCTCTGCACCCATTTTTCATCTACCCGATCTACGTAAAAACTTACAGTCGCGATAGCTTTCTCAATCGAGCACTCTTGCCAGAGTGGCCGTGGACGCTACGATGATGTGACATTAATTGATAGATGTCACCTTTATTTTAGGTCGGCGACCCTTGATTTTGGATCACACCACTTCCCGTGCGATGACCCTCCACTTGATTAAGATTTTGGCCTTATTTTCAGAGGATCCTGGGCTGGAATCCCAAATACGCCACTTTGACTTATCAGAGTTATGCTGCGTGTTGTAAGCAATTAATTACTCACATCACTTTCTTTAACGCTGAGAAAAACATCGTGAAGAAACCTGCTTGCTTAAGAGTTCTGCATATTGCTCTCAAAGCTGTGTGAAGTTGACAAATCCGCACTCGGCCACACTCCGCAGCTACGAGTATGTTTCAGACCCATTCCCACTTCAACTTCGCGACTCGATGAGCTATATCGCTATATGATGTATGAAACTCCGAGCACAGCTCTCTCCATCGCCCGCTGAGTGACCCCTGAGAGGGCTTGAGGAGTGGCTTTTAATATTTAATTAGAAATACCGTTCTATAACTATAATTAGTACATTAAAAAGTAACTAAAAAGTACTTGAAATGCACATACACGGTCTGGTCAAAGCCACCGTGCGCGGCGCACGGGAAACGGCTATTAATACTAAACCGAATATAGCTGGAATAAACAACCACCGCGCTAAATCTGTCACGATGAGCCGCGTTCGCACACTCGCACACGCGCTACTGGCTCCAGTCCACTCGCTCTACTAGCCTTCATTTTATTAAAAGCTTTGTTGCCTATTCGACTATGTAACTTGAAATGAGATGTTGCTCTATTACAAAAATTACAGCCGCTAAAATAAATTCTTCTACTTAAATATATTTAACCTACTTCTACTTTTTAATAACAACTAAAAATATAAATTATAATTTCTGCTACAATTACAAACATAAATTATATTTCAGAAGCAGAAGTGAGGTATAACGCTTTGCTTCTCCCTTTATTTTTCAGGGACAGAATTAAGCCTGTATCACGCTCCAGGTCTGCATTAAAAAATCATGTTAATCCGTTTCTGTGTGTTTGATGGAAAAACCAACAATCTTTTGATTTATAATATTAGTACGCAGGGATAAACTTCCAAAGTTAATAGAACGCAAAATTATATATATGTGAAAATCAAATTTTTAAATAATTACTTGTAGATAAACTAGGTATAGTCAAATAAGAAGAGAAATGTAATCTAACATTTTGTGTAACCTAATAGATTTATAAATACGTATCAAAAATTCCGAGGCCGGCGGGATTCTTTTAACCTTCTTTCTTTTTTTCTTTTAACTTCCTTCCTTTTTTTTCTTTTAACTTTTTGTGACTTAAAAGCAACAGGAAAAACATATATCGAAACTTCAGTATGTAGGTACCTAATAAAAACTAAAAGCCAAAACTGATCAATGATATTTGGGTTTGTTTACATGTTCTTGTGTACAATATTATTATTTAAGAAATGCAAGGCTGACTATCTTGAAACCCTATATCTATATGTTTTGCTACATGGCTGGTTCTATTCCAGACATGCATCTCTGAATTTTCAGAGTTATATGTTTTGAGTAGGTAAAATATATCATTTTTAACTGTAAAACATTATGCAGAGACCTGCATCCTTGAAAACTCTATAACGCCTCAATAGCTCAACGGTTAAAGGTGCGGACTGAAAACTGAAAGGTCGCAGGTTAAGCTTTTCGCTTATTTGGAGGGGACAGGAGAGTGTAAAGTTTTCCGATCTGCACTTGAGCTGAGTGGTAAATTAGTGCCTAAACCTTTCTCTTTCGAGAAAAGACCTACAACCTATATGCATATTATTTGTAAGGCTCATAGTGAATAGCAAGTAAATCAACTTGCTCAAGTAACTGACCGGCCGTGAACGCTCCTGGCGCACGCCACGTGGCCCACACCGGATACCCGATACATAACTCTCGAAGCCTCCACAAAAAGTAGGGGGCTGTTTCAATTAATTTGTTGTTTGATAAATGACACGGGGAATGAAACTAAAACATTCACTCCCGGCGCTTTGAAGCCGCCGACAAGTGCTGCTGCTAATTTGTGTGATAACGCCCTTACTTATCATTTTTTGGCTCACTGAACCGAAACTCTGACAGTTGTATATTCTTTTAAACGAGTCAAAAAACAAGTTTAAGTAATAATAAAATTAATACATGCTTTTATGGTTGCGTTGTTTTATTGCAGAGTTACCATAGTCAACTTCCAAGGTACCACTACCTTCAGGCTCTATCATCAGACCTTGGATATAATCGAGGACCAGAGCTCTTGTCAATAAAAATCAAAAAAGCCCAATCTCGATGGGGTTACGTCGTTTTATTAGAGTTCCCATAGCCGCGTTCCAGCTCCATTATCAAATTAGCTCCATGTAACAATAATATTGCATTGTCATTCGATTTACATTTTATACCTACATGCAAAATTTCAGCTCAATCATGAACCGGGAAGTGGTTCTAATTCCTAAAAAAAAAATACATACTTACATACAAACAACACATGCTATATTTCAAGTTACATAAAAGCTGGTAAAAACAGTCAAGAACCTCTTGGGTAAAATTAGCAAAGTGTCTAAATAGACACTTTGGTAATTTTACCCCTATAACAAAATATGGAAACAGAGATCTCTTGACATTATTTTGTAGAGGCCTATAAGTAAGCCACAAGTTTCAAACTGCTTGCCAAGACAACTTTATAGAAATTGCAGCAATAGCATGATGAATGTAGAGTTTAAAACTTTACCATGGGTTAGCAAAAATCATCTTGAGGGCGACCCTCATCACCTTTCATCAGGTAAGATAGTGGCTAGCTTCTCATCGAATAAAAAAGATAATTAAGTTAAAGTAGGTTCAATTAAGCGGGGATAGCCTCGTGAATATGACTGCGATCTCATATTCAGGGTTCACGTGTTCCACAGAAAAGATGATACTTACCTATTCTGTGTCCGTTCTCTGACACCTTGGACTTTCCGAAGTTTGTTATGTGGGTTTAAGGAAGTTTTCTAAGGAGATCTGCGCTCAGTACTTTGCCGTTTATGGGTTGCTAGTGATGATGAGGTATTAATTAAAGATAATCCAACATTTTGAAATAATTTCCTACCCTCATGCTACAACGGGATATCTACTCGGGTAGATATTATGTACTCTACTAGTAATATCTTTGCTTGTAAATCGGGACCCAAAGCTTGTACTCAGATTACAATATCTTTGAACCAAATCTCTAATCTCGTCGATATCGCCAAAGTTTCCAGAAGCCGTTATTATTAATTAGTCACGGACGCTGCAGGTGCGACTTATCACTCTCGGCATCAGAGTCGTCAACTACCCTCCTAAATACAGCCTTCAACGTCCAAGTTGGGAACTGTAGCAATCTAGTGTTCATAGTAGAGTCTGTTCAATAATAATCAATTGAAAAATAGGTTTTAGCAACAACAAAGCGTCACCGATAAATCAAACAGTTTCATAATTTGCATTGAAGTAAATCTGATTTTAACTAAAAGTAAACTATGCACACTTGTGGAAAGGTGGAATAAATGGAAATGGGCAAATGTACTGAATAGGTTCAACCTATTATATTTTGTTGTCATCATCATCATCTCAATCCATCAAGCGGCCCACTACTGGGCACAGGTCCACCAAGTTAGCCAAGTGTCGATTGACGGACTTCATACAAATTTGGGAATACTGTGGAGGACTTTCAAGCATGTAGGTCTGCTCACGATGTTTCCTTCACCGTTTAAACAAACGGTATTTAAATGCAAAAAATCTGAAATCCCCTTTGATCGAACAGCTGATCTCCAAAAAGGAGACTGAATTCTTAATCGTTAGACTATCACTTCTGTAAATGTTACGGACATGGAGCGTTGTCTTCGACACATGAAGTGAGAAACCAACCGGTCAATATAGAAAATCATTGACAGAAGCATAGCATTTATTAAGGTAAACTTGTTTTAAAACTTAATAATTTACCTTTAAAGTTAATTTAAATCATAAAGAAATAAAAGACAATCGGACAACTCAAAATAAATGCCAGTGTATTCAATATAACATCGAACATAGCAGACCATAATCGTAAAAACATGACTGCAATTGGCAATTTTCCATTCAAGTTGAACGTTCATTGCCCATGTAGTGTGCCGTTGGCTGCACCAGGCGTCGCTCCCCAACCCTTGAAGTGACAAAGCAAAATATTCAAAAGGAAGCAATTTCGCTGCTCACTTTCCTTATGCAAAGTGCCCGCCCCCGATTTTCTATTAAGATAACGGCCTTTCCCATTTTATTATTTGCGCCGCCATATTTTCATCAACGGGAAATAGCGTGACAATAGCTGTCGACGGGAGATAGGAATTTTTCAAAAATTCTGGTTCATAAGAAACCAGATACAAAAATATAATAATTAATTTTAACAAGATGACTGCAATTAAGAGGTTCTCTTGAAATCTTAAAGACCATAGAAGTTCGCTGGTGCTGGAGTAAGATACAGACATATCCTTAGGAATAGCAAATGTGATCTCTAGCAACTCGTAAGTCAAGGGTAAATAACTGGTCGAAGGCCACCTGATGAAGATGTTTTTCTCCGACCAAGTTTAAAAACTTGCGCCAATAGTACGGGAAAAGTAAACGATCCTTGTTCCGTGTAGACAGCAGCGTCCAAAGTAAAGTACGGATAGGTCTAATAGACGTCAACCTCCGTTACGAGACGGCACTACAAGAAGAAAATGATTAAAGTAGCAGACGTAATCTAGTAAGTCTATAAACATGAACAAAGCTGAAGCGAATCAGCTAGTACATAAGAAGAATTTCCAAAAAAATATAATGTCAATGTGATATTTCCCTGTGAAATGGTTTGTACATTACTTCGCTAGTCGCCAGTGAGACACAATAAAGTTAATGTGTGTTTCGTGACCACCATCCGTCTCTAACGCGGTTATAGCTATCTGTCACGGGTCACTACACTGCGGGAATTACTTCCACGCCAGATCGTTACGTGCATCAGTAACGGATCCACAAAACTTTTAACAAAACACCTCAATATCTGACATCACTACTTTTAGTGCTGTCATTTCAAAAACATATCCAAAATTAATCAATTTATTTATTCATATCATGTAAATCAACCCGTCGCTCTAATGACGTCAAGACTCAACCACCGGTTCGGAAAACAGATTCTGCTGAGAAGAGCCGGCAAGAAACTCAGCAATTGCTGTTTTCAAAACAAAAAATGGTACATTATTACGAGTATTTGGTAGCTAATACAATGATGCTATGCTATGACGCCAAGCCATGTAACTTTGTCATTACGAAATTCATTAACTTAGTAATAACCTCGACATAATAAACGTGATTATTAAGTAAGGTTCCAATGCAGTAAGAATTGAATTTGTATTAAATTTTATTTGTATTTGTACTAAATTTGTATTGTGGTTGTTTGCTGAATTCAAATGCAATCAATATCTTCATCAGAATTAAATTGAAGGATTCCAACACAGTTCATAGATTTAATTCGAAAGCACTTTGTAAAAGTTTATTTGATTAAAAACTAATCTACTCTATCTATTCTATTCTATTCAATTCAAGGTTACTCTACACGGGGACTGTAAAATTCAGCCTGATTGCCATATACTCGTATTATAGTTATGTTTATGAGTGTTTGAAGGCGGTACGTTTTTACTCTAGATGCAGTGGTGTGTATTAATCGGTAGCCCATAAAAGCGCCCTACTACCCGCTGCAGCGCCGCACGCCGCAGTAAATCAGGCGCTCCGGCCGGCGCGGGCCGCAACCGGACAATGTACGGCCAGCTGATGGATGTCTAGCGTTTCATGATATACTCTATACGCTGACTTTAGTATATAGTCTATATACGCACAAAAGGCGCTTAATAAGTTTTGATACCTATCTTATAAAACATCTCTGTATACAAGAAGTGTGTACTTGACAAATACGAATTATTATTATAATTGGAATTACGTTCTCTTTAAAAATCTAAAGGAATTCTTTATTGCTACGCAAGAATTTTATTGATGTTTACAATTGAAACTGATAAATGAATAAGAGCGCAAAGGCGGTCTTATCGCTTTAAGCGATCGTCATAGAAGCGGTTGTAATTACATAATCTAAATAAATTCTAACGATGAAAAGCTGCTAATATATAAATGCAAAATTTATATAATTTTTTTGGTGATTTTTCCTTTAATTACGCTGCTACAAAGCTACGAATCACACACACTACAGATTCGACTTCATCTTGTATTTTTAACCGACTTCCAAAAAGGAGGATGTTATCAATTCGGCCGGTATCTTTTTTTTTATCAGTCCATTCCGTATAACAAAATTCTTTTTCTGTCGTTGTTCTATGGTCCATCTCCATACGTTTTGGTCTCTAGGGAATCTACTTGGTAATTCTTGTGCAAAGACTTGCATTCTAACTGAGATACCTGCGGAATGAAGAAAATGTTAGATATTTTACTGGTTGTTGGACAATGGACATTCTTCTATTACGAGTACATAGTGCTAGTTTCGCAGACTGCTGGTTTTAAAATTAGGTATTCATTTAACATCCGTAACCTGGGCGTGGTTAATTCATTGAATGGCTCGACTCGGCCGCGCTATATTCGTAGCCAGGTGAAGGGACTATGGATGGGCTAGGGCTATGGCGAGTTGTTTTATTCAATACATTTTATGCTCGCTAAACGTGTGCGTAAAGGTATACTTTACGGTATCGCGACGGGATAGCGGAGTAAACATGGAATGTATCTATTTAAGTAATTCCAATTGACTGGCCCATTTCAAGAAGTCCCTAAGTCCATAAAAGGCCAGTTCAAGAATGTAATTTTTTTCTGTTTTGGAAAAATGTTTTTTTTTTAAACCCGCGGAAACTCTCTTATTTTCCGAGATAAAAACTACCCTATGGGTTATTTTAGAGTATAATCTATATCTGGGCTAATTAATTTCAGCCTAATCGGTTCAGTCGTTGCGGCGTGATTAAGTAACAAACATCCATCCATCCATCCATCTATCCATACATCCAAACATTCGCATATATGTATAATACTAGCTTTTGCCCCCGCGACTTCGTCCGCGTGGAATTAGGTATTGGGGTGGAATTTTCAAAAACTGTGACACACGTACTTCTTTATTTTTAACTGAAAGCTCTAATACCAACTTTGATGGAAACAGCTTGAAAAATGACGGAGTTTCACATAAACTTCCATCTCCTATTTAAACCCCTTAGGGGTGGAATTTCCAATAATCCTTTCTTAGTGTGCGTCTACGTCATAATAGGAACCAACTTTAAAAATTTCAAGTTTCTAACTTCAGTAGTTTAGGCTGTGCGTAGATATCTCAGTCAGTCAGGACTTTGAATTTTATATATATAGATAGTTTAGTACTTAGGATCTAATGAACGCCAGTCATCATTACGATAATTTTCCTTTTGTTTCAGGTAAGCCGTGAGCCGGTCGGACGCATTAAATTGAATGTAATTAATTAATTCTGTCCGTTCGTCCTAATTTATGCGGCGACACGGACTTGTTCATACAACACCGGGAAAAACTTGTCAGAGTCAGGGCGCATCACCCAGGTACAGTTAGCAAATAAGATAATGATAAGTATATTATGTTTTTCTCTTTCTCTCTGTATCGTATTCTAATAACTAGGTCATGACCCTTTCCATTATTCACATAGGTAAGAATTTCAAATTATTCCAAAAAAACTTCTTGGAATAATTTGAAATATTAGTTAAGTTCGTTTCAGGTATTTCAGAACATAGCCTCACTCTCCATTATGTGCTTTTATCTGTTGTGGTATAAATTTATTAATTTAAATATTATTTAAATAATAATTTATTTAAATTTATTAATTAATAATTAATAAAATTTGAGTTTATTAATTTAAATTGCAAAGGTGCAGCATTATTAAATGTAAGTTAATACGAGCAAGTATTATATACCATAATAAGTATAAAACAATCTTCACAAGTCAAGTGTTTCAATCTAAATCTAGCTAAACCATAATATGGAGATATTCAGTACAGACAGATTCAGACAGAGCATCTTAAATTAACTAGTCTTAAATTAACTAGTCTTAAATAAATGTTTATAAAATCAAATAAACAAACTGATGCTAAGGAGGAGATTACTAAAAAAAACTTACACCTATTATAAATATAGAAGTTTGAGTTTTCTTTGTTGACCGTACCTCATTTTCTTCAGTGAAACAGCAAACCATTAGATTATAAGCCGCTGCTCTATCAACAAACATTCTTTTTGCTCCGCAATCATCTGTAATGCAATAAACTTTAAATACAAAATTCCTGTTTCGTGTAGAAGCACCATAAATGTTAGGAACTTAGTTCTAGTCTGTAGTTTATGGCCCTTTTTTCTGAAGAGCCTGTGGTGATCGCAGTTCATCGGTGGCCATGTTCTTCAAATGGTTATAGACTAGTGGTGCTAAAGGAAGTGGTGTGTTTGCGTCCGCTCTGCAGGACATGTAAAACATCCGGTTCATTGTGGATAAGTTATAGCTTAATTTCTTGGAGGCTTGAAGTCTAGTTGTAATACAATAGGTATCGTTCTTTTCATTTGATAATTGTACTTCATTCGAGTGCAGTTTTGTCACTCTCTAGGTCTTCAACTATACCCATGCAAGTAAACCAACAAACAGACACACTTTCGCATTTATAATATTAGTAATGTTAGTTTGTCCTTCAATTACGCAGCAACAGATCGTCTTTTTTTTGTTTTAATCGAGAATTTGGAGAGTAACATAGGAGAGGCTTTTATCCCGGAAGAATAGAGAGTACCCGCGGGATTTTTTAAAACCTTTACGCCGACAAAGTTGCATTCAAAGGCTAATATTATATATAAATGTCATTCACAAAATTATTTTGAATTAGTTGATGCCCGTGACTTCGTGTGGATTAAGGTTTTTTTTTAATTCCCGCTCCCGGGATTTAAAGTAACTTATGTGTTATTTCTGACTATAATCTATCTCTGTGCAAATTTCAGCTAAATCGATTTAGTCGTTGTGGCATGATTGAGTAACAAACATCCATCCATCCATCCAAACTTTTGCATTTAGGTAATATAGTTATTGCTTAATTTTAAGCAATATAAGCAAAGAAGTAACGGAGGGACAAAATCAACAAGTAGCAAATAATATGTTAATCGCGGGGCCTCGTGACCAATCTTTTATCTCGAGTCCTTTGCCAACACTGCTCACGGGCACCTCCGGGGCCGGCCGCGGCGTGCGCGGGGACTGAAGTGCGTTCGCCGTGTCAACATTGACATCATTTTGCTTGTAACCATGTTAGTATAGTTACACAAGTTTAAGGTTTAAGGTTTTTTGATTCCCGCGAGAACTCTTTCATTTTCTGGGATAAAATGAAGCCTATGTGGTAATCCTGAGCATAAGTTATATATCCATTCCCAGCCAAATCGGTCCTTAGTTTCGGCGTGAAGGCGTAACAAACACATGCACATACATACAAACTTTCGCCTTGAGGTGTGACTTGAGAGTGTGTTTTAGTTAGGTTTGTCATTGAAACACGCAGCAACGGAACGACGGGTTTCTTGATTTTAACGCTTTTACGGCTTATAACTTTTTCCTTGGAAAAGTAGGGTTCTTGTAAAAATCAATGATATTTAGGAGTAATATTCTCTTATTTTTAATTTTTTTTTTAATTTTTTATTGAAGTATTAACCTACACTTAAAATTACACAATTAAAATTACACTTAATATTCTCTTAGGTACTTAACAGCTAATCTTCACGAAAGCCACAGAGATAGCTTAGGTGTATCCCGGAGAAAGACACAGGCTAATTTCAGACGGGAAATCAAAGAATTCCTTTTATATTTACAGAAAACCTTAATTCACACGGACGAAGTTGTGGGCATCAGCTAGTAAAAATAAGTTTAACTAAAGGTAAGTTCTTACTTAAAGTAACAGTCCTCAACTTAAATGAGTGTCTACTTGAAAAATCAATAATTCATTATCGAATAGCAATAAAAGTTGCATTCGTAAGGGTGCGTTCACATTGCGGCGTTTAATGTTTATGGTTCGTACTTACAGGGTGGAGAGGGGTGGGCGTGGGGTGGGAATTATATGATAAATAAAATTATTTACGTACAGCAAGGGGCGCTATGCTATCGGTGAGCGTAAAAATATTTACCGAATATTGGATGATTTTATTGGGTCATTTTTCGTTCGTTTGCTTGAGGGTACCTGAATATTTATTTGAGCTTTATTGGATAAGCTTGTTTTATTTTAAAGCTTTTTTTGGCATCTTTCAAAAAAAAAGCTGACAATGACACACAGTAGTAGCTTCTTAATTAATCATAACTTGATATCATCACCACCCTATTCATCACTCTTAATCGATAAACATCCACCACAGAGCACGAACTTGTACCGTTTGTATTCAGCGGCTGCCAGCGACTTGCTTGAGAGCAACCGTAATCTAGTGAGGGGTCTTCTTTTGCTGTGCTTTTTGGTGCGAGGTTGCCACATGAGTACCTTCGACTCATCCAAAGCCCTTCGGTTCTTCAAACAATGTAGGGTACGACGATATTACCACTTTAACTTCGCGTTTTACAGTACCGTTCTGAACTGCTACTTGGTGGCGAGTAACAACACATATTTTTCTTTAATAAAGAATATCAACCTGAATAAAGCTGAAGTTGATTAATGTTCTCCTCTCCCCTCCAAATAAGTGAAAACTTGTGTCAGGAGTGGGTACAACAATAGTGCAACGGGTGGGGTTCGAACCTGCGACATTTCAGTGTTCAGTCCGCACCTTTAGCCGTTGGGCTATTGAGGCTATAAACCTAATCTACTAGCTGATGCCCGCGACGTGGATTAAGATTTCTTAACTCCCGCGGGAACTCTTATTTTCCGGGATATAAAGTAGCCTATGTGCTCCAGACTTTAATCTATCTCTGTACTAAATTTCAACCAAATCGGTTCAGTCGTTGCGGCGTAATTGAGTAACAGACATACATCCAAATTTTCGCATTTATAATATTAAATAGGATTTCATAAATGTAGCAGTCCCTTAAATTTTAAAACACAATGTTTAGTAGCAACAATTGTATTAGGCGGAGTGCACACAAGGTCAGCCCGACGCCGCGGTAGTACGCGCCAAATGAATGAACGGGGGACGCCGCGCGGACACCGGGGTGACGGGGTGGCTCGCTGTACGCGACCGCTCACTCTTGATACTCAACGTATTAACCCTTAAGTTGTAGTAAAGTTAAAAGTTTTTAATATTCCGAATTTTATAGTTTTAAATAATTTTACTGCGTTATTTGAGTTGCAGACTTGTACAGAAAATTTTGTGGCTAACTGAGTAAAAAACAACCTTAAATGTGTGTTCACTTATTCTAAACTATACAATTATATCGTTTATTTTATTGTTCTACTGAGGTATTATAATATAGATCAATTAAGCTTATTAAAATCGAAATGTATAATTTTATATTATATTTTGCATTCATCATGTTTGTATATAATACTAGCTGAAGTCCGTTACTTCGTCCACGTGGGTTTTAGTAATTAAAAATCCCATCGGAACTGTCCTTTTCCCAGTTTATAAAGAATGTTATATACATATGTATAGAGAATGGATATCACCGATAGAGTGAGTAAGATGGTGAATTTATTTAATTAAAATATCTGGCCAGTCAACTAAAAAATGTATAAATTATGTATGTAGATCGAATCTTAAATTGATATTGATGCATAAATTTCATGGAAATTATCATAAAATATGCAAATACTATCTCCCGAAACAGCAAAGGTCACATATAACCAGCTTGACAGTAGCTCTACGATGTGATAGCGAACACGTTTCGAATCAAGGATCAAGACTTTTTGGAATGTTATAGGATTTTACGATCCCCCGTCTGTATTCTGTAGGCAAGGTTAGGTTAGTTCGCAACGTGGCTGCACAGACGCGCCACCGCGTCTCCCAGTAAACAAAAAATAAACTAAATTCTAAATATTAAAATCAATTTCGCGCGTGTTTTCAACTTGACAATAAACAGTGCAGTGTGTGCGTGCCTTAAAAGTTTAAAGTGTGCTTAAAATACTTGTGTGTGTGAAGAAATTAATAATATTTTGGCGGTTTTAATTAATGATGCAAAATTAAATGTTTGTATTAAATCTAGTCCAATAACTACTGTGCTCTTAAAACATAACTACTACTCAAGAAATTATTAAGTAAAAAAAAACATTTCTCAGTATTTTGATACTTTGTTTTTCTATTCAAATAGCAAGCTTTTTAAAGATCTGAAAAAATAAACCAATAGAATCAAATCTTTGAATGTAAGTTTTGTATATGCAAACCTTGATGTATGCAAAAGTAACTGTTAAAACGTTTATCAAGCTGTCAAACTGCCAGCACAGTTGTTGACTAGAATGCCAGATTAAAGTCAATTTCTGTGACGTCAATTTTACTCTCGAGACACTAATAAGTCTACATAGATTCCATTCGCCAAAATAAGAAGATTAGCCTTTTGAATGTTGCGTTGTGTGCGCGGTATTTCAGGCCCTCCCCCCTCGACATAAGGGTGTTATTTGCTCGAGTGGTTTTGACAGATGTAAGGGTGGATGCAGAATGTTTACAAACAGCGGTGCATCGATTTCACATAAACTGGCACCCGCTCGCTGGGATGCGACGTGGTGGCGGCGATGGCGGTTTTTCAATTTTTAATAAACATATCAATGTTTATTATCTCCGAAGAAAAAATTAGACAAAGTATGTTACAGGGCTTAAATTACCATCGCTTAAAGCAGTGTTATTTCAATTTGGTTTGGAAATGTCATATAATGACAACTTACAGTAACTACTTTAATTTTGTCATTCTATGACATCTCAGAACAAAATAGTACAAAAAGTGAATTTATTGTTGAGCACAATTTCTTAATAAAAAAAGATTTCACGATTTCCTCTCCTCCTTTCACCGTGTCCTCAGTTACGAGTAAACTCACACATAAACACTCACACTCTGCGCCTGTGTGAAATGGGCTTTACTATGACTCACGGTGCAGACGGCTATTGCACTACTGTCAGGCGCTACAATAAACCATACAATATTAAACCTTGTCCTACAAGTTATAAAGTTTAAAATTGAAGTTTCTGTACATGTTTATGCTGAGCTAAGATCTATTTTTAAAACGTATCCTATTTCTTAGGGAATAAAGTGTAAAATCGAAGGGAGATTTGGTAAATTTTCGGGGTTTTCCTTGGATTTTCATTGGTGTGCTGTTATGGGTTAAATTAATTTTTGTTAAATGTGTGTGGAGTACTGAATTGGTATTTTGGATTACTGTGAAGTATCAGGAATAGATACTTATAGTTCTAGGATTTATGATAATAAAAAATAACTGATGCTAGTGGAAGTAACGGATGAAGATCGCGTGGTTTTTTGTTTTAAAAAATTCGATAATAGTTGAATAGGTTCGGGCTTTAAAGTGAACTGTCGAACATTCGGTTTTCAGTCTTCAACCGTTGAACTAATGTTCTATATACTATATTAACTAGTTATGAGTAAAAATCTTTTTAACGCCAACCGGAATCAAACTAGAGACCGCTCGTTTCAAAGAACCAACATTAATTCATTTGTAAATGTAGCTACCGTGAAACATATGCAAATGTTCACAAACGTACATTTTTAATTCTATCTCGACAAAACCCTTAGATTAAGGGCTTCAACCCCTTATCCTTGTCGTGCAACCGAATTTCAATTCTATATCTCTCTACAATGGGGTTTATTTTCAATTGGCAAGTTTTTTAACATTCCTGCAACCTGTTTCTCTTTTAACGTTGTTTCAATTCTATGACACTTATAACAAAGTTTACTTTGTATTGAATCTTAATAGTTTTCAGCATTTTGCTGAATTATTTATTGTCTATTGCAATTTAAACCTTGTTCCTGAAATATTTAGGTTTGATTTCAATTGATGATATCTGTTATGGATGTTCTAATGAAGTGGCTGCTAGGTGCGTGATTTTGCTTTTTGTCGTCGTTTTGTTGTAATGCATTGTCCGGTAGAAGTAAAAGGGGTATATGACGTCACTGTACTACAGTAACCATTACGAAGGCTTTATGGATTCAGTAAACTAAGTATAAAAAAATTTAACGACAAATTTTTTAAAGGAAAAGCACTGTGCTTTTCCTTAGAAAATGGCTCTTTTAGAGGTCCATAGTAAGGCAGGGCAACAAATAATATTTATCAGTAAATGAAATTTTTTTTTATTCACAAAAATCTGTCCACTTTTAGCAGTCTAAGTACATACTTACATATATGTTACTGTAAAAACTCAAACTATGGTATATCCTAAGATCTTCCTGTAAAATCAAACATTTACCAACTCGTTATGGTTACAGCACGAAATATTTCGCGATCATCACTCATTTTGGGACCCGCTGGATTCAGACGACGCAAGACCGAGGCCTGTGGAGGTCCATGCAAGAGACTTATGTCCAACAGTGGATCTCTATCAGTTGATAAAGAAGAACAATAATTTCGAATTTACCACCGTTCACTAGGCATATCGGCTCTGTACCAAGCTAAATCGGTTCAGTCGCTGCAGTGTGATTGAGTAACAAACATTCATCCATTCATTCAAACTTTCGCATTTATAATTTTAATAGGATAATAGGATTTAGATTTAGACTATGCTCGCACGGCACTCTAAAGTTACCTAGCTCAGGGCCTGGTGATCAATATCAGTGGTATGACGTCATTTAGTGGAGATGTCTTTTCACATTTCAACCTTTGTTCATCGGTAAAGTAGGCGAGGGAAGCGCCCTCTATCGCTGGGCTGATTTATGGCCGATGGAATGCATTACCGCGGGTATTTCCTACGGCGGATTATCTAGGACGCTACCCTGCGTTGGGGGTGCTAAGTAATTAACAGGAGACTCAGAGCTTTCAATTTTAATCGACACTTCGAAACAAGATGTTATTTTTATTTGATATTTACAAAAAATATTCTAGGGCTTCTGAAAGTTTCTTCATTTGAGTTAAGTTGTTCCTGTGCAATGTTTTTTTTATTATGAGATAGGCTTGAGTTTGACGACAATCAATAATGCAAAGCGTTGGTAAGGTCTAGGTTGGAGCGCGCTTGCCTATTCACTCTTGTCTTGAAGGTAGGTACTAGGAGGAAACAGAAGCTGGAAGTGCGTTCCACACCTTAGCGGTTCAATCACGTAAGGGTGACATCGCTCACGATTTCTCGAAGTTCTGTAGTAGAAAGATGAGGGAGGGCACAAGGGTATTCCTTTATAATATGTTTGTTTTTGAACAAAATAAATAAATTAATACGATACACCAAAAACACAAAAGGATCCACTCATTAAATATTGAACAATAAGCGGTCTTATCCTCAAGTAAACTGTATGACATTCTGAAAGACTGTCGTTATAAAAACTCGCATGACGTATTTGTTGGTCGTTAAATGGGACATAAGAGACGTCCTAATTACCATTTACAACATTTTCTTTTGCTCTCCCTAAAAGTAAAACTTGTTTACAGACAAATCTCACATTTTACAGCGATCTTCAGGAGGTAATGCTCTTAACGCCTCCTTAGATTTAAGTCCGCCTCAAGTGGTGTCAGTAAACTCTTGCAAACAGAGACTGGCAGGGGCTATTGAAGAGGTGCAGTCCCGTTGTCAACACTGTTTTTGATCCTCGTATGCAAAATCTAAGATTTATGTTTTATTATACATAATAAAACACAAATCTTAGGTTTTGCAAGAATAAATATCCTGGCAAATTGAAAATTCGATCGTCCTCTGACATTGGAAAAATAACATCACTATAGAACTAATTCTGGGTAAATTTTTCCAACGGGGTTCCAATGTAAAAATCCATAATACGATCTCTAAGTTACTTTATAAGAATAATTGTAAATACATAATATGTATATTGGAATGCAATTAATAAATGAATATGAAATATTTACTTATTTATATTATATGAAATGTAATGACGTCCTTATCCTTAAAGGAAATGTCCTTTGAGGATAAGGACGCCGTTATATTTAGACCTGTCAAAAGGACAGCACTATTTTTAACGTGTAAATTTAGTTTAGTTTATAGATTTTTCACTACAGAATTATCTAGTTATAATATTTTGTGAGCTAATGATAGATAGACCATTCTATTCTTTATTCAAAAGCTCTTTGGACTTTTGAGTCCAAGAAAAGTTCTGAGCTTTCAGCTATTTGTACCTGCACTAAGGTCTTAGCTCTTGTTTAATTGCGTGGAACACTTTTAGATGAAACTCAAAAAAAAAGATGCTCATTGGTCATGATGATGGAGGTACTCGTAACACTGAAACGCGAGACTGTCGATAGCCGTATAACGCGAGTCTGTCGGTCTGATTGCTCTGTCCTTACCGGGAGTGTGGATATTAGCAAATTCATCAGTTATAAATGATAAGACGGCGACGAGAGGGCAGCACCCTGTGGCAGCACCCCTGTTCCCAGTTTACTCAGATTACGGGGAATTGCATTTAAATTTTAATTAATTTTGTATTATGTTAAGTCTCTGTTAGATACAGTTTCTTGTAAAATTAAGCAGATAAATAAATAATAGTGCGAAATATTTGCCTACTAAGTTAAATAAATTTTTAAACTATGCTATCTTTTTATTTTTAATGAGAACTAGCTAACCGCCTTGACTTTGCACGGGTGCACCTCGTAATGAAGAAATTGAGATTTTTCTTACAAAAGTATCATCCGAATTTTCCGGTGAAGTTTTCAAAAGTTATCTTTCATTCATTTCGAACACAAAAAATACATGCATCTCATACATGCGAAAATGGATTTTTATTTAAACAGATAATAATTTATGATATTTAAATAAATAATCTTAGTGAGCACAGCATGTAATTTATGCAAGATTACGTGAACCATCAGATATGATAGTAGTCAGGTTCATATTTGATGGTATTAGCTAAGATGAGATCTTGTGAACGCGGTTTCAAGCCTCAATAGCCCAATGGTTAAAGGTACCGGCTGAGAACTGAGAGGTCGCCGGTTCACTATTGTCGTACCCACTCCTAACACAAGCTTTCATTGCATTTGGAGACGAGAATGTCTTTGCAAGTAATACGTGGTAGAAAAACGCACACCTTAAAATAGCTAGCTAATATTATTCTCTGAGTTCAGGTCGTAACAGAACAGAACCGTTGATGAAAAGCGTATATTATTCCACGAATAATGGAACTATAATATAATGTAAACCGCAAATGCCACAATTGCACCATTTATTCCATTCCATTCCGGCGCAGCGTGTGGCAAACAATGTGTGACGCAACCCTGCGCGGCCTGCGCCACGCCAGTACTCCCTATATCTTAACATCGTATCATGAGGGTCTCAAGATTTATTACCTCCTACCTCCTAAACTAGCCGTGTTATGAATGAATTCCGAATCATCTGTTTCTTTCTCGCAGTACACTGAACGAGTGGGATAGATAGGTAGCTATCCATCGATTCCAGAATACCGACAATGTTAAAGGGGAACGGTTTATTACTCTGTGGTTTTAGTGTAAGAGATGGAGGCGACATCATTTTAAAATGTAGGTACATATAAACATTTTTTTTTTCAATCGATAGACGTCCACAGCTGGACTAAATTCATTTGCCTGGACTTCCACAGGTCTCGATTTTATGTCACCTGTATCCAGCGGCTCCTTTCAACTCGTTTGTCATCGTCAGTCGACCTAGTAGCGAGTCAGCCAATACTGCGCTTTCCGGTGAGGGGTCACCACTCCAGTACTTTGGACCCCAAAGATTTGAGAAGACCCCAAAGAGACTCGACAGCTCTTCGAAAGATGTGCCCGGCCCATCATCTTCGCGACTCGTTGAGCTATGTCGGTAACTTTGGTTCTCCAAGGGATAAAACAGCATGTCACTCTCCAGGTTCATGCAAAAATTACCCCGAACCGTTGCTACGCCGTCGTTGCTTGATATGCAGGCACCCAAAAAAGAAACACAACTATAGCAGTCTACTTGAACAGTACCTATTTAACTTTTTTTTAACTGTTTTTACGTCAAAATAAGCAAACAGTCGCCAGTGAAAATATTTTTTTTATTTGCATTCAGAAACTTTCTAAAGTAGATATTATATAATTGAAAAGAGAACATTATTAAATTGAGTTCACACGAAATAGTTATCTTCACTTAATTATCGCATTTTAGATTGTTTTTGCTATTAGCACTGTTTTTTATGGAACAGTCTCCGGGACTATAACGGTGTTTTCCTATAAGTATTTTCTTAGCTTTACGAACTATTTACCACTTTAATCAATAGCTTTATATCGACTTATCTGTAACTAAAATTATGTTGACTATTGAATGATTGATAAGTTAATAAGCATATTATCCGAGGATAACTGTTTCAAAGGTAGAGATTGTATTATTCTAATAGGTCCGACAGTAAGGGTCGTTTTGCTTTGTTGGATATTGTTGAAAATTCAGCTGTAGACAGCTTGTCTTGTTAAAGGTGCTATAAATCATTGTTCGTGAATTTAATAAGAGTTGAGGGCGAGTTCAAGAGATGAGAGATTTGAGGAATGAGTTTCGAGAACAGTTGTGATCTTTTAGACATAATTGATAATAGTTTATTGGATTTGATTGTTTAATGTGTTGTTTTATTAAGGCAATTTTTTTAATAACTTTTATAGTTACTTAGTTTGAAATCGGAGAGAAGAAGAATTTTAAAGACTATGTGGCGATGGCTTTTAGAAGTTAGCGTTGAGGCAGAAAACAAAACTTACATTCCAACATCTATCAAAAAATTATTGAAAGATATTTTGTTTAATGTTTTTAATGAATTATAGTATAGTTTGGAACTTTCGTCTCTTTTCCCCTTCCAGATAAAAGTTAAAATATTATGTGCAAAGCTAAGTTTATGTTGACAAAGTGAATAATGCATAATTTTGCACATCTAAAAACTAGAAAACGAAAGAAAAAATTGTAAATTGACCAAATTAATTCCAAGGTAATCTTTAAAAAAAAATAGAACAAAAGTGAAGTGAAGTGAAGTGAAGTGACGTCATGGCAGAACACTGGTCGTGGCTGACGGGCGGCGAGACGGCGGAGTACACGTACAGCCCGCCCACGCGGCCCAGCCGCCCGCCCCACCGCCCGCTCGTCAAGCTGGCCACCAGCGCGCACTTGCACACCATCGCCAGGTGAGTGAAGTGACGTCACGGCGGAACACTGGTCGTGGCTGACGGGCGGCGAGACGGCGGAGTACACGTACAGCCCGCCCACGCGGCCCAGCCGCCCGCCCCATCGCCCGCTCGTCAAGCTGGCCACCAGCGCGCACTTGCACACCATCGCCAGGTGAGTGAAGTGACGTCACGGCGGAACACTGGTCGTGGCTGACGGGCGGCGAGACGGCGGAGTACACGTACAGCCCGCCCACGCGGCCCAGCCGCCCGCCCCACCGCCCGCTCGTCAAGCTGGCCACCAGCGCGCACTTGCACACCATCGCCAGGTGAGTGAAGTGACGTCACGGCGGAACACTTGTCGTGGCTGACGGGCGGCGAGGCGGAGAAAACGACGAGGCGACAGAAACTTTACCTTAGAGACTTACCTGTCCACAAAATTTTTGACGAATGAATGACAATGATTACTGTTTGTCATTCACCATGTTTATATTTGGTTTTGCCATTCTTCTAGACCTAGGTGTTCAGCTGATTCATAAAAATAAATATGTTGTATCCGAAAATATAAAGCAATTCTTGGATTTATAACTCATGCAATACATGCATTTTCTTTACGTATTCAAAGCTGTTTTCGTGAAAAATCGCGCAAAAGCCCAGCGGGACATATTTCACGTGCAGTCTATTTTTCAACAAAAGTTTCTTTTAAACCTATTTTGTGCTCTAATCCACTGCGATAGAGTTTACTGTTAATAAACAAAAGCACTTTAAAAAGTGTTAATATTTGTTTTTCACCTTTTTCGGTAGAAGCTTGAGTGTTTTAAACTAGCTATAAATTTGCAGCGTAAATAGCTCTTATTTCAACGGAATAAAGTTTATATTTTCGTGTTGGAGCAGCAAAAAGCTAATGATGTAAGGAGACCAATTTATATTTGCACTTGGCGTTGAAGCAATTTTAAGGGTTTCCGAGGTTTCCTTCATGTACACTGAATGCGGCACTCCGTAGACTGTGTTGACAGCTTGATGGATGGATGCAGGTCCTTTGGCGAAATCATTAAGGCTTTAACTAGGAAAATTTGATTTATTTCTAAGGGGCAAATTTTACAGAACAGAAGAGTAGTTAAATATTTGTAGGAATTTTCAAAAACAATTTATGAGATTCAATTCGCAATTATTACTGTAGGTATGATATAAACCTTCAAATCATAATATGTTACACTCAAGATAAGTACTCGCTTTGCAGGAAAGATACCTGGGCTTGATTTCTAGCAGCATCTGTTAAGAGATTTTGTTGAACTAGATATCTACATACTTAGAGGTTGGTAGAACACAGATATCTACGAAAAATACTGATGATATAAAATTATTGTGTTTATTGAGAGTGTTGTGCGATTTTTCTTTTAAAGGAATATCAGCCAATCTGAACTTGACTGATGTTCTCCTCTCCCCTCCAAATAAATGAAAACCTGTGTTAGGAAAGGGTACGACAATAATGGTGGGGATCGAACATGCAACCTTTTAAGTTTTGAATCCGTACCTGTAACCATTGGACTATTGAGGCTTAAAATAAACCGTGTACGTCCCCTACAGGCTATTTGGTACCATGTAGCGGTGCGGCCATGGCTCGCGGCTACGAGCGGAAAGGGATTCCAGCTAATGGCCCATGGAATAGACTACGTGAGCTGAACGATCAATGTTTATACCAAAAAAAGGTCTCTATATAAAGTGATTCAATGGCTTTATTGAATTTACGCTACGGTGCTCGTTCTGGTGTGCAATACTCGGAGGTAGGTATTGCACACCAGAATATATGGCCATATTCTTTGCCTAACTTCTGTAAGCTAATATTCAATTACACCTGATATTTTAAGCTATTTGATTTGTTTATGAAATGTTAAAAAGAAAAGGATGTATATAGTTTAGACAGAGAAATCGACAATATCGACCAACGTATCCCTCTTTAGTTATAAGGATATCCACGAAGTCTATCCAATAAACGTATTAATTGTTAAATTAAAAAAGTTATGCTTTGACAAATGGCATGTTCGGAACCATAAGGTACTATTTTTCGTTGGGGTTTGTATCATCAATCACGCATATTATACGAACAATTCGTCACAGTAATGAGCCAGCTTGTGACAGCAACCAGGGACTCAAGAAAAATGGAAGTAGGTCCTGTAAGGATCAAAATTTTTTAATACGAATCCTTACTGATATGATAAATGTTTTTGTTTGTTAGTTTGTCCTTCAATCATGCAGCAACGAACGTATTTTTTTGTATGGGTATAGCTGAGGATTTGGAGAGTTACATAGGCTTTTATCCCAAAAACACAGGGACTCCGCGGGATTTTTAAAACCTAATTACTATAGGGTAATATTTACTTCAATACATGGAGTTTAATATGTCGCATGCTCTGTGCACATCTGCGCCCCCCATTATCTGCAAAACAATAAAACCGAACGCGACAAACATACGCGACTCTATCGCACGGAAAAATGTAAAAATTTACATATAAATAGATCGCGATTTTGGTGGAAAATATTTATTTCTCCCCTGGCAACACTACGTGACGGGAATGGGCGAACAGGGAAATGGCAACACACGATTACTCATTGCCTGCTTCTTACGTCGCAGCACAGATTTAGTTTTCAATTTTTCTCCGCAACATATTTTCCCTATTGAAAAATATATTCACAATATCGATGAATCAGCAAGCGTATCTTTTGGTTATTTCGTGAGAATATAATATGCAAGTTGTTTTCTTTGGGATTGCCGGGTCAGCTTCAATATTGCAAGCGGGAAACAGAATGCGCTTGCCGTATAATTGGCATTCGAAACTACTGTATGTCAAGCTGACGAGAAGCTGAGTTATAGACGTGCAAGTTTTCTAGCCAAACTGTTTTCCACAATATGAATCGCTTACCGCCTTACCGATTTTGTAATATAATAGGTACAACATACATATACGGTAGCGGACAGAAAATGTTTACCACCTTAAGATTCATAATTACATGCACACGTCTATGCCTGGCAGTCGATATGCTTTCGATATTCTATGGCGTTATAGACCTTACTGCACGCAATGTGATATAGTATCTATGGGGATACATAAGAAATACTTACGGATACTTACGAATCTCCTGCGCTCGCCACAGTGGTGACCTCCCGACGGAATCTACTTTGAATTCTGATAAACATTATCTGACCGCGACTGTACATAAAAATTTCTTTCAACATGATTAGGTAGATGATGAAATGTGGTAATTCTCAAAAGATAAGCATTAAGCCATTAGAGAGTGTTTCATCAATATCATCTAATCACCATATTATGATGTCAAGACCTTCAAACGATATTACAGCTAATATCTACACTTCAAGACCTACCCAAGCGGAATCAAATGCACGAAACCGACAATTATTTGAAAAACGGATGTCACCACTTATAAGACAACTGGACAGCGAAAACAAACTAATCCTTCATTATAATTCTTGATCCATTACAATAAAGTTCAGAAATAGTTCGCAGGACGGGTTAATGCTAATATGAGATTAAAAAATGTTTGTGCGATATAATGAAGGGATTTTGATGCGGTTCTCATTTCGAAGTAGTCCGAGTTAGCAGCATGGCGTTACACTGGTTCACAGTGGGGGTTCTGATGGTGATGGTAGCGGTGTCTCGGCCGGTGCGCGCCACTGCGGAGGTGATGAGCCATGTCACCGCACATTTTGGAAAAACTTTGGAAGAATGCCGTGAGGAGGTATGATGGTTACTTCTTATTCATTGAAATTCAAAATTCAAAATTAATTTATTTCATATAGGCTAACTTGTAGCTCTTATGACACGTCATAAATCTACCACCGGTTCGGAATGCAGACTCTGCTGAGAAGAGCCGGTAAGAAACTTAGCAGTTGCTCTTTTCAAAAAAAAATAATTTTTTTTTTCAAAGCTATGCTATGTATACAGTGCTCCCATAATAAAGCTTCAAAAAAATGCAAAAATGCCTACGTAGGTACATCAATCCAACGCATGTCAAGATGGGCAGCCAAAGCAGACCAATTCCCGAAATACTATTCTTATCCATTTTCACGATTGATTGATAGCATTGTTCTGTTAAAAGATTCCAAATTTTGCGCTTGATGACGTAATTAAAAGTACATAGGATGTACAATAAAAAAGCAGTACATGTAGCCAATGTTATGGGTCTAAATATATAACGTCAATATCACATCACACTAATATTATACAGGCGAAAGTTTGTATGTGTGTGTATGTTTGTTACTCCTCCTATCCACCCTAGGAGTAAACAGATTTGGCTGCAATTTGGAATGCAAATAGCTCATGTCTAGAATTAACACATAGGCTGCATATTATCTTCGAAAATTAGAGTCCACGTGGTTTATCATCATCTAGTGGTTTATAAATATTTTTTTATTCATTTGCAAGTTAGGCTTATAGACTGTAGGTGGGTCTAGGGTAAGTAACAATAGTCTAAGAACTTAGAAAGGGTGTGGCAGTTTTACTAAACCCATGTCCTAATTGTACCGGAATGCTAAATCGGTACGGCTTTGCTGATAGGGTGGTAACTAGCCACTCCCTCTTATAAATAAGACCACACAAATTACCATTGAACTGCAGTCGGGGCTCTCCCCGGAGATCCTGGAGGAGTTCCACCACTTCTGGAGCGAGGACTTCGAGGTGGTGCACCGCGAGCTGGGCTGCGCGCTCATCTGCATGTCCCACAAGTTCACGCTCATGCACGACGACGCCAGGATGCACCATGTCAACATGCATGACTACATTATGAACTTTCCTAATGGTTGGTGGTTCCTAAGAACTTTCTTAATCGTTGGTTCCTAATGGTTCCTTTTTAACCGACTTCAAGAAAGGAGGAGGATCTCAATTCGTCAGATTCTTTTTTTTTTAAATGTATTTTCCCCGATGTTTGTAAGGGTTTACTTCCCAGATTGTCCCATAATCGTCAGGTCACTATCTGATGATGGGACCCTGGAGAAATCGAGGGAACTCTTCAAAAATACGCATACTTGTTATACTTCGTAGTGGCGTTTGAAGTCGATTTTTAAAAAGAATTTTTATGTTTATATTTTGAAAAGTAAAAATATCTTAATCCTAGAAAATCTTTCGAACTAGGACCAAGTAATAAACAGTTGATGTCTCTACACCTCTTCTATTGTTTCAAATATTTCGAGACGTTTAATTTTTTTTCGATGTTTCGACTTTTTGAAAATTTTGATTCAATAAAATTAGCCTTAGCAAATTTCTAGTGTACATCTGTTTGCTACCTTTCTCTGTCGTAACTGCTTAATCGATTGAGTTACTCGAAACTGAGACATTAGTAGGATTAGTCCTAAAACTAATCACTTCTTGGTTATTATATTTTACCTATCGCGACTCATCATCATCTCAAGCACCAGCCCATTACTCTTCACCTAGAATGCCTACGCTATTTTCCTTCACGGTTAAAGCAAGTGACATTTTCTGAAGTTATTCCGAAGAGTTAAATCGCTGGCAATTGTGACTACGCATTATTAAAAATTCTAAACTTTCAGGCGAACTTCTATCGAAAAAGATGGTAGAACTGATACACAACTGTGAGAAGGTATACGATGACATTGAAGATGACTGCAGCCGCGTCGTGAAGGTCGCTGCGTGCTTCAAGCAAAGTGCTAAGAAAGAAGGCATCGCGCCAGAGGTCACTATGATCGAAGCTGTCCTAGAAAAGTATTAGTAATCTTATACCAGACATAACCGACATTGTAAAATTAATTTGTCACTTAAATGTAAACTAATTTCTTTAATAAACAATAATTTATAAGACGTAGATACTACTTCGACCACACAATATGATGATTCAAGGCAAGAATATGGACACCGAAATTGTAAACCAATAAAATGATAATTAAAAAATCTATTTCTTTTATTTTGTATTCAAAAATTAAAGTTGGGCTTACCTTATGATCTTTTTGGGGAAATTTCGACTCACCAATACAGTTAATTGATATTTGATTAAAGGTAAAATGAATTATGTTCTTACTAATTAATACACACGGCTAATTAATAAACATGCCTCATTTATAATCTGCAATTAACCGACCAAAGATAAAAAGCAAATAAAACTACTAATAAGAAACGATTAAAACGGCCCAATAAGCAAGTCACTAAAAACGAATGATTTCAACAGAGATCTTTGGAAGAAATAAGTTTTAAGAAACGTAGAACAAGCTTTTAGATGTTAGAACTTTAATTTTGTATGTAGAAACATCGAACAATTATTTCTTTGGTCCGATTTTCAAGATCACAATCAAATTAAAAGACTCTACCATCTCTCTGGTAAGCTTTCAAAACTCAAAATGGTTCAATATGTATATTATCAATATAATATGTATAATAATTATATAGCACTTTCTTGTAAGCAGCTGTAAGGGCAATTCGTCATTCATTAACTCTATAACAACCTCGACATACCGTTGTATTTTAAAAATAATTTAAAATTGTGTAATCGCAAATTTTAATTTTCTACTACTCTTTTTAAACTATTGCACTTTTTATTTTCAACTACATTGAGAGTATTTCAGCAGAGATTTTAAAACTTGTCGTGACGCCGCGCGCCGCATCAAATCCTTCACTAATCCCAAGAAAATGATTAAGTACAGAGTGCACTTAGCGCTGCAGAGTGTATAATCAAGCCATCATTTTGCCATTGGATAATTCAGTTGCTACTTACGCCTACTTCTGACGTTAAGTGCTTATAATCTTGATTGTCTGTACTTAGTGATCACGAATTTTTCAACGTATACGTTTTAGGAGCAAATGCTCCTAACGTCGACCACTTTAAAGAGTAGCAGTTTCTAAAAATATCTGCTACTATTATATAATAGAAACAAAATGTTCTGATAGTATGTTGATTTTTAGTGTTAGGTCAAGCAATTCTCCGTCAAATGAAGGTTGGCGCTAGTCGACTGGCGATTCAAAAAGCATAATGTATCAACATTACAGAAAAGTGCATTCAGGAATAACAACGCAGTGCTAATTAATCAGCACGCAGCTGGAGACGGATGCGACTAATTAACAAAACAAATCGGTTTCACGACTCGCGCGAGCTGAATAATCGATTCCGATGTGTGAACCGAACAAACGGCACAACGTTCTGTGATTTTTTTTTGTTTTTGAGTCAATTCTGTTGAGCTATGATGCCCTTTTAAACTCTTAAATAACTTACTTATTCAGTAAAAATTGGTCAAAAAGGAACAGTGAAAATATAAGATCGATCAACAAAAGTAAGTTACGAACAAAACAAATTCCACAAAATCATAACAACAAATGTAAGAACAAATACAAGTGTAAATTTGAACGCATGCATAAGTGTATTAATAGTGATGGATACTATTTTGAAAAACTTTAATAATTAGTGATATTTTGCTAGAATTATGGAACAAGCTACGTATAGCTAAAACCGGTCCATTCGTTAGGGAGCTACGAGGGAACAACAGATATTCAGATTCACAGATTTATTCACAGATACACAGATATACACGTTAAACTTATAAAATATATCTTTTCCGTCAGGAGTTAAAAACAAATTTAAAAGACTACAGTGATAGCAATTATATAATTGAAACTTAAGTGTTTAAATACGATTTATTACTTGAATCATGAAGAATGTACATTTAAAAGAACCTAATATATTTTGTAATAAAATCAACAACGTTTAATTTATGAATGGATTCAATACACCAGTAATTAATAAAATTGGTTTCTTTACAACGCCCGTGAGCATATTAATACATTAACGAAGAACATAACTCAAACACTCAAAATTCATTTTTCTTCCAGACGTCAAGTTGCACTTATCACATCTGAGTTAAATAATCTAAGATGTACATCCGAAAATGATTGTGATCATAATTCTGATGACTTACTTAATGAATAAAACTGGTGCAAATAAGGATGTGATGAAGGAATTCAGTTACACTTTCGGTTCGAAGATGTTCGAGTGCGGTGAAGATGTACGTGATTTATAATAATTATTTATTACTCGGTGATTGAATCGTCATGACCGTCATTTTTGTTTCAACAAATTGTTAATAAATAATTTAACATCAACAGTTTAGGGCACAGTTTAAGAAATTGTTAACAATTAAAACCTCACATGATTATATAAATTAAATAAAAACATCGGAAAAAAATTTAAGAACTGAAGTAATCTTACTTCCATCTAAAGGCATCTGCCTTTTCGAACAAATTGTTGCTAATTGCTAGTAACTTTAATATAACCCCGATTATATAGGTTTTTTTTATTGGTAAGTGCTGAGGCAGTCTTAGATGATAGCGGACTAATTTGGAAGGGGTATGGCAGTGTAGATTCAACCCATACCCCTAATCGGTTTCTACACGCCATCGTGCCGCAAAGCTAAATCGCTTGGCACCTCTTTGACGGCAGGGTGGTAACTAACCACGGCCAAAGCCTCCCACCAGACAGAACTTTCAATAATTAATATGTATTGTTTCTTTGTTTGTTAAACTATAAATACAGGCAAAATACACTGAAGAAATGGCCAAAGATATCTTCAACTTCTGGGATAAGGGCCAACGTCTCGTTAACCAACAAACAGGGTGTCTTATAGTTTGTGCTATGACACGTCTTGAAATCATTGACAGTGATGGTGGAATCATTGAACCTAATGCCGAAGCCTACTTTAGATCTACCGGAGCTGGTAACACACACACTACTTTTTTTTAATAGCTTTTGCGTTGTTGCTTATTTTGCCATAAAACATACCGATAATGCGATTTAGCCTCTACCAAAGTTATCGACATAGCTTTGCGAGTTGCGAAACTGAAGTGGAAATGGGCGGGGCACATAGGTCGATGGGGTCCCAAGATGCTGGAGTGGCGAACCCGCACCGGGAAGCGTAGTGTTGGCAGATCCCCCACTAGGTGGACCGACGACATCAAACGAGTCGCAGGGAGCCGCCGGATTCAGACGGCGCAAGACTCAGACCTGTGGAAGTCCATGCAAGAGACTTATGTCCAGCTGTGGACGTCTATCAATTGATAAAGAAGATGACAATGTTAGCCTCTACAGCCCAACGGTTAAATGTGCGGACTGAAAATTGAAAAAACGACGGATCAGTCCTCACTCGTTGCATATTAACGTTGCGTACCCACTATTAACACATATGTTCTCTCTTCTTTAAAATATTTATGATCTTTTCACCACTCCTTGATCCCTCTGCTGGACCTGCTAATCTTTACAGATGACGATACGGTGAATTACCTATTAAATCTCTACAAAAAATGTCATCATCGGGTCTTAACTATCCAAAATCGATGCTTAGCTGCCTTAGAAGTTGCGAAGTGCTTTAGAGATGATATACACCTACGAGGCTGGGTACCGGATGTTACTTCTCTTTTTGATATACCGTATGAATGACCCCGATCTAATAAATGTCTATTTTACAGTAAAGGTGTTTGATTTATATACTTAGCTAACTAGTAATCTATATTAATAACAGTACTTACAATATTCCTAATGATTACATCCACATAATCCGAAAACTTGCTGTCATTTAAAAATTATGGCGTAAACGTTGTTTCCTGATAAGCTTCATATACTTTCTCTAAGGACTTTTATCATAGTTCAAGTGATCTTAAAATAAAAAAAGTATGGCTATAAATATTTTTTCTTTCTCCAACTTCTTAAAATCTTCAGATTCAAATATCTTGATAATAATTTGTGTATTGTATCTTCGTAAAAATTAACTAGTCAACTGAATGAGTTGAAACAATGAATGAAAATAAACTTTCAACCATTAATAGCTGGGTATGAGGCACGAGCATGACACGAGAAAAATCGTGATTTTAATAAAGTGTCAGGCGAAACCAATTAAAATAAGTATAGCTGCAACGGAACCTGAGCGTTACATTTTGCACTGTAGATTAAGGTGACACGTAATAATTATCCAACCCGATTAATCTGTAGTTAACTGTGCAATCATAAGCGCTAATCCTATAAAAGAAATCACATACATTGCAAATCTTTAAATAGACAATCCAGGTGGCATAGAAATGGTTAAAGTTCTTTTTGCGACATTCTTTTTGGTTGTGCTAGGTGTTAATCAAATATCTTCAAATGAAACCATGAGAGGTATAACATCAAGTTTTTTGAAAGTGCTGGATGAGTGTAAACGTGAGGTAAATTGTTAATTGAAATACGAAAATTACGAAATTGTTAATTGAATTTACGAAAATTAAACTTAGCTCCACACTTGTGGTCCCTCCATTGCTGTTTAGTAATTTTTATTGTACTGTATCTGTTGTGTGTATCTTTTTTTTGGTTCATAAGAATTTGTAGCCAATAAAGATGAAAATGGGTGGCAGTACTTTTAGAACGACAGCTGATATATTTTTTATGTTTAGCTTAATTTAGGTGACAATGTGCTAGCTGATTTGTACTATTTCTGGAAGCAAGATCAAGGCTTACTTCATAGAGACACTGGTTGTGCCATTGTATGTATGAGCACAAAGCTAAATCTTCTTGACACCAATGGAAAACTCCATCATGGTAACGCTCAAGAGTTTGCCATGAGCCATGGGGCTGGTAAGGAAGTTATCATTTCTTATCCTGTTAGTCAATCTCAATTTTACTTATAATCGGGATTCCAGTAACCCAGTATTCCAGTTCGTTTTTTTGAAATACGTAGTTAATCGGGATACTTCAGAGATCATGAAGGTGTGGGATGTCAGTTTCATCAAACTTAGGCTCTCCCAAGTAGCACACGAAGGCTGCTTAGCAGCTGAATAACGAATTCCCGTCACGCTTAAAGCTGTATAAAAAAGCTGCATAAGGGCTGTATACGGCCGTATACAGCTCTTATACCTCTTAAATGGGCACAAATTATACAGCCTTAAGTTGAGTAAAAGATTACAAGTTACTCTTTATTCAGCAAATATGTCACGTGACGTAAAAGTGAAGTAGCAAACCATAGATAATACAAATCTAGCAAATTAATATACTTCGTGGAGTGAATTGAATTTGATTGAATACGTGTGGTTATATATTCAAAGTTAAGAGCATTGTTTTCATATTTATAAAAGAAAAATGATTGGGAATGTAATTTTACTGACATTATACATATATATTACCTAAGAAAATTTTAGTGCGCCACGAAAATATTCGGTTTTTAATTATTTTCGTGATATAAATAAGCCGTGATGAAAACTTGAATAAACAATTTTTAGTGCTTTGAAAAGAATTACAAGATAAAAAGTTGTTATTATGATATCGAGAAGTAAAAACTAATGCAATCCATTCCTAATTCATACACAAAACATCATAAAAGTTGAAAAATGAATCAGTATATTTATATAGGTTATGAGGTTACACAACAAAATGGTGGATTCATGTTAAACAGCGACGTGAATAGTTAAAACTCTGATATTCAGCAATAAGCTTCATAATAGTTCACACGTGCCCCCTTAATAAGTCAGTGTAATAAGAGTTCACAAATACCTTCTTATACAGCATTTGGCGACATTTTATCCACTAAACAGCCCTTATTCAGCCTAAGCTGTTTAATTATCACTGACAGCTATTATGCAGCTGTAGGATCACCAGTGTACTCTTAAAAGAGTCTTAATACGCATAGAGTTTCAAATAGGTCTAAAAGTGAGTATTTATACAGCTATCTGTGCTACTTGGGCTTGTATTTTATTTATAACTAGTTTTTGCTCATGTTAAGGTTAATTTTTCAAACCTCTTTTTTACCCCTTAGGGGTTGAACTTTCAAAAATCCTTTCTTAGTGGATGCCAACATTATAATAGCTATCTGTATTTCATCCCAATCCGTCCAGTGAGCTGTGCATTGAGTCAGTCAGTCTTTTTTTTATTCGATGAGAAGACAGTCCTTGACTATGGTACGTGACCTATGGTACGTGACCTATGGTAAGTGACGTACCACCTATGGTAAGTGACGGTGCAGTCTAAGATGGTAGCGGGCTAACTTAGAAGGGGTATGGGTGTGTCACCTTTTCCTTTTATATATTCAGATAACCTGTTTTTCAGCGAACGAAATGGCGTCTAAACTAGTGAGCACAGTGCACGAATGTGAACAGAAGGTGGAGGCAGAAGAGGACGCGTGTCTCCGCGCCCTGGGGGTGGCGAAGTGTTTCAGAGACGCCATGCACGAGATCGACTGGGCGCCTAAGATGGACATCATTATTACTGAAGTACTCACTGAAATATAACGAGTGAACTTGTAGTAGAAATTAAAAATGTTATTAGTACTGTTGTGCTTTATTTAAAAAATCGTTTTTTTAAAACTTCTTTTAACCGACTTCAAAAAGAGGAGGTTGTTTAAGGAATATTATTGGAACTGCAAAATATTCACAAATGATATAATCTATTAGGGCTTTCAAGCAAATATTTAAAAAAAATATTGTTGTATGTATGTTCACGCATTTCTCGGAAACTATCAACCGGATTGTGATCATTCTTCTTTAGTTTGCTTACATTTACTTAAACTTAAAGAATAGTAAAAAATTCATCAAATTCGATTCTTCACTCTCGACACTCTTCGACACTTTTCTCTTCGCTTACTCTTTATTTCAAATATTGCCGGTTAAATTTTTGTTAAATTATAGCTTGTTATTAGTCATTTTAAATATTGGTAATCTTATTACTTTGCATATTTGAAAACATAGCCAAAATCAGTCCTTACTAGCAACTAACATAGATTTATAAAGTCAACTTTAACTGCCTATTTTTAAAATGAAAAACTTTTTATGTTGGTGTTTTAGAAAAATGTAATCTTGTTTATGATTCTCCTAACAAAAATGTTGGCTGCACTCAACCAAACACTGATATACACTCATGTAGTACTGCTGAAGCAGCCGTTTGTTACTAATCTGCTATAAATCTGCGTGACAATGGCCTTGCCTTCGATCCTGCTTCGAGTCATGTGGATTTACGGTCCTCTATCCAACATCGAACCTCAATTAGGGAGCCTTGTATGAAGCTAGGTTTGGTTAGAACAACGATTGTACTGTCCGGCGCAAGGTTAATTAAAAGTATACCCTGATGGTGATACGTGTTTGGTATGAGTTGTGAAGACATAAACTCTAAATAATAAAATGAATATTTTTTTCCAAACCCTATCACAATTCGATCTGCATAAAAAAGGTAAGTAGTAAATTGATTGAGACTTCCAAAATAGGAGGAGGTTCCCATTTCAGGCGGTATCTTTTTATTTCCATGTTTTCTCTGAAATTTTGGACTTTGACTATAGAGTCGTATACGCATGGACTTTTTTATTAGAATTCTGTTGAGCAATATTTGGAAGATGCATCTGGTAGATGTGGACTTGTACAGCTACTTTTTTCGATAGAGAATATAAATTCATACCTATATTAACTATAGGTAATATTCAAATGTAATCTCAAACTAGCTCGGAGTTTAACCTCCTCAAAAAGCCAGGCTGCCTAAAAGGCAAGGCCTAAATCTATTTTAATCTTAAGTAGTAGTTTGTTGTTGGCAACAAGTAATCTGTACTATTGTATAACATTTGTCTGTAATCATGTTAAAATAAAGACACTTTAAATCAACCAAATCAAAATCAATCTGAAGTCGCAAGTTTGGTCTGGGAATGTACAAGAATTTCAAAGGCTATTATGTCCGGAAGCAATGCACATCTGGTGATATCATATGAGACGATAAGTTAGAAAAGTGTCCCGTCAGATGTAGCACCCGGGTCACGTAGGAATGGGGGAAGAGTAAACAATAAAGGCAAACATCTCGGCAGCAGGGCCCAGGTGCTGTGCGGATAAACGTTCCTACGACGGGACGTAACGATCTATTGTCGGGGAAGGGATTGCTGTCTGAGATATCGCAACGTCTGTTGCTATTGCCTTCGTTATTTTTTACTGTTTAAATAAAGAGGGATAGGGAATACTTAGATTAACGGGATTAGAACCTTCTAGGGTTTTTGATTCGATTCGTGGAATTTCTTTTAAAATTTCAAATTCAAAATTACCCATTTATTTCATGTAGGCCACCTCGTAGTTTTTATGGAAAATCAAGATTCTATCACTTGCGCCAGTTCGGAAAGCGGATTCTACTAAGAAGAGCCATGAAGAAACTCAGAAATGAAAAGAATATTAGCTAGTGGGCATGTTAAACGTGATTAATAATTAATTGTTGGTTGGGGTTGGTTGGCTTGTAGTTCCTTAAAAATGAAGAAATGGCAATATTTCTGATAGTAGAATAGAAATATAGTATAGTTATATAGAGTAAAAAATAATAGTCATCAACCACAGTTTATAATTTATTGATTAACGTTTTACAATACCACACCACTTAAAGCTATAAAATATTATGAATAATAGGATTGAATAACTTAAATGCTATCTGACAAGTAATTGGGAGAAGCGTAAAATATATCGGAAATCCATTAACATTATGCAGGTCGTCATGTTTTAGTTTGTTGATTTGGTAACTGAAGAAAATAACGATTAAGGATTACTTATAGCGTTTCCAGAATTGCCAGAGTAAAATCTTAGACCAATTCTCATTTGAGAACAAAAATACACAAAACTACAAAACAATTAATTAAAAATTAATTATCATCATCAGCTATATACAGTGCTGGACGCTGACTATTGGACATAGTCCTCTTTTAGATAGCCTCAAAGTTGTCAATTAAAAATAACTTAAATATCCTGATGCCAGAATTAGTCAGTTTAAATTGAAGAATCGTCTGAACTTTTTATTAGATTTCAAAATTTTATTAAACTCTATATAGAGTGAGCGCGCTTGCCTATTAATTTACAGTTAATTGGAAAATCGGAAGGGCATTCCTGGAGGAGGATGGATGCGATGGTAATTATCATCATCTCCAGCTACCAACAGCTTATCCTGTACTGTTACTGATCCTTCACCTCGGTCATCAACTCCTCGAGGATCTCCTCCATGGAGGGCGCCCACTTCAGGTCGTGTATCTTGCTGCGGAAGCACTTCGATATCTCCAGGGTCTTGTCACAGCCGTCAGCTATCGCGCTGTGGGTCTTTTCGCACTCGTGAAGCATAGTTACGAGCTGCTTGGCCATTTCGTCATCTGAAATATTTTTTTGGGTTCTAGTATCATTTATAACCGTGGTACTACCAGTAACATTTAATATGAGTATATTTTTTGCCTGTGTTACTACTGACACACCACTACTACAGTTGTAACATGGAAGTTTTTTATTTCCAATATTACTGGCTAAATTCTGGAATTCGATTATTTTTGGGAGCAACCTCTAAACATTCAAAAAGTTCTGTAAAATATTAATTAATTAATTTTTCTTCTTCATTATCAACCGATAGACGTTCACTACTGGATATAAGTGTTCAGTAGATATGGCCTTCCACGTGCTTTGGTATTGTACCACCTGTAGGTATCCAACTGTTCCCTATAACACCTCTGATGTCGTCGGTGCACTTAGCGGGTTCTGCCAACACTGCGCTTTCTGGTGCGAGGTCACCATTCCAGCACCTTTTAACCCAAAACGACCATCGTTTCTTCGAACTTTATGTCCCACCCATTTACACTTCTACTTCCATTTCCACTCCGCGACTCTATGTGGGTTACTTTTGTTGCTGTTTTCCGAAAAAAAAGCTGAAAGGAGAGAATTTCTCCTCCCCTCCAAATAAGCGGAAAGCTTGGGTTAGGAGTGGGTGCCACACTAAGTACAAACAACGGGCGGAGATCGAACCGTTGACCTTTCAGCTTTCAGTCCGTAACATAAACCGTTGGGCTTATGAGGCTTCAAAGGCCTATCAGCAATGCTCACCAGCTCCGTGGGTCTTGGCGAACTCGTGCGCGTTCTGGTGATGGAGGCTCATGTCGTCGGTGATGAGGTCGAACTTGGCGGCCATGCACATGATGGCGCAGCCCGTGTCTCTGTTCAGCAGCTCGTAGTCTTCCTTCCAGTAGTTGTAGAAGTCTTGCATTATGTGGTCACCCAAGCTTAGCTGCCAAAACATAGGTATAATATTAATCTTGAAATTGCTTATTCAATTCGTTAAAAAGTAATGTAAGTACTTATGCCAAATAAACTTTTACAAAGGGCTTTTGAATAGTCAAATGAATCTACCACTGGTTCGGAATGCCGTTCCAACTGAGAAGAACCAGTAAGAAGCTCGGCGGTTGCCCTTTTTTTGTATTATAATTTTGCGTACAACAATATAATAAGCAATATAATGTTGTGTACAATAATATAATAAGTAATATAATGTTGTGTGCAGTTTACAGTTATTTCCGTCTCATGAATTGCTGGAATTAGTCATATCCACGGTTTTTTTAACCATGACAAGTCCTCCATCACAGTCACGTGCGGCAGTGGTCGGGAGCGCACGCGAATTTGGTGAGACCGTACTCGCCGCGCTAAACTTTTTCTCAATGTACCGTCATCGACGCGACAAAAATGCAATGTTCCGCTCTAGCGATAGAGCCTAGTAATGGAAGTGTAATGAGTGTAGAAGAGTTTGAAAGCAATAGTATGGACTGTGGACAGGAGGTTTATGAGCGTGAAGAGTCAAGTCAAAAGTCGTATAAAATGGCTTTAGTCTCTGGTGCCGGTGTGAGAAAGAGGACTTGGAGTGAGGAAGGGACATCGAATCAGGAGCAGAACGAGGGCGAATTCATTGTTGTGCAGAGGAAGGCAAAACGATATTCACAAAGACATGATAATAATGACGGGAGACAAAATGTAGGCAAAGAGTCGGTGGAAAATATGTTTGAGGTGTGTTTAACTTCCACTGAAGTACTTCCTAAACAAATAGGATTGGTTAAATTGTTGAAGGCAGAAAATTTGGTGGCTATCACAAGTATTAAATACAGAAGTCCGTACAAGGTATTCATAAGATTTGAAACAAAAGAAGAAGCTGATAAGTTACTCAACAGCGCAAAGTTTATAGAATTAGGCTACAGATGTCATTTAACAAATGAAGTAAGTTACTCTTACGGGACTGTTAGATACCTTGAGATGGAAGTAGAAGAAAAAGAGTTGCTGGAATCTATAACATGTCAGTCAGAGATTATTTCCGTAAGAAGGCTCAAAAAGCTTTCAGATGATGGCAATTGGGTACCATGTGAGACTGTGCGATTCTGCTTTAAGGGAGATAGTTTGCCTGCATATGTTTATGGATATGGAGGAAGATTCAGAGTAGAACCTTATGTTTTTCCGGTGACGCAATGCGGAATCTGCTGGCTTTTCGGTCACTTAACCCGAAGTTGTTCCAAGAAGAAAGTATGCCCGAAATGTGCCAGAAACCATGAAAATTGTGATACCGATAAATACAAATGTGTAAATTGCAAGGGAAATCATATGGCGTTTAACAAAAGATGTCCTGTTTTCTTAAAAGAAAAACGTATTCGCGAGATTATGAGTAGGGATAATTGTACATACAAGTTAGCGTTGACTTCATATCTTAGAGATAACAAAAGTTATAAATATGATAATACACACAATGATGTCACAGAAGAGAGAAATACTAGTCAAGGGGAAAAGAATAAAGATGAACCAATTATTGTGAGTCAAGAAGAAGAAAAGACAGATGATAGTGAAGATGATAAATCTAGTTCAGGAGAAAATATATTACACTTGAATTTAGATACGGGATATTTAAAGAAATCAAACATCAAAAAGAAGAAAAAGAAGTCGCGGAAAACAGAAAATTCACAAAGCAGTTCTGTAGGAACTGGAGAAAGATTTGAAAAGCCGTCTGAGAAAGATAGTACAGATAGTAAGAGTAAGAATGAAAAGCCCGGTTTTATAACTATTACGTGCAACATAAAGGATATTTTACTCAGTGAGAAGTCGACAGATGAAAAGATAATTTCAGTAGTAAAACTATTATTTGAATGGATAACATCATTAATTTTTAAGAGTGTGGGTAATGGAGAGGCAATAAGTAAATTCATTAAAGGTGTATTTAATGGATAGGGCAACCATACAGAATTTTGTGATTAATATAGCTCAGTGGAATGCTCAAAGTGTATTGCCAAAAAAGCAAGATTTAGAGTTGTTATTAAACCGCGAAAATATCCACATTTGCATTTTAAGTGAAACGTGGTTAGAGCCTGATAAAACGTTAAAATTTAAAGATTATAATGTTTATAGAAAAGATAGATTTGATAGTTATGGTGGTGTTGCTATTATAGTACATAAATCTTTAAAAAGTCAAAATGTACCAAATGATGTGAAAAACCCAGGAATTGAAATTGTATCGGTAAGAATTTTGAACTGTGAATATTTAAATTTTGTTTCATCATTATATTGTCCTTCATCTATCCAAACCTCTCAAAATGATTGGGATGATATATTTTCAAAGTTCTCGAATAAATCGGTATTGGCGGGAGACTTCAACGGACATCATACAAATTGGTCATGTAAAAGTGACACTAGAGGATCTCAGATATATGACGCATCATTTGATAATAATTATATATCGTTAAATAATGGTTCTAGTACTAGGGTTAGATTGGTTAACAATATTTTACAAGCCACTTCACCAGATATTACTTTTGTTACTTCTGACATTGCTGTCTATTTTAAATGGCAAATCACAAATGAAAACTTGGGTAGTGATCATATTTTTATTAAATACAATTTGGAGTATCGAAGTAGAGTTAATTTTTTGAAACAACGAAATTTTAAGCTAGCTAATTGGCAAGAATATCGATGTATTTTACAGGATAGGTTTGATCAACCTCCTTCAAATCTTGAATGTGTTCAAAGTATGTATGATTTCTTTATTAGTGAAATTAATAATGCAGCTAGCAAAAGCATTCCCGTGAAAAAAGTATGTACAGATCCTTTACAGAAATTTCAGCCAAAGCCTTATTGGGAACCATCCTTATCACAAGCCATAGCTGAGCGAAGATTAGCTCTCAAAAACTTTAGGCGCAACCCTATTCCAAATAATTTTGACAAATTAACTTCGAAAATAGCAGATGTACAACGATTAACAAGACGTGCGGTAGCTAAAAACTGGCAAAAATATTGCGGAGAAATTGATGAAGTTACGGATAGTCCGACCATGTGGCGCAGAATGTGTTGGGTTAAGGGTGTTAGAAGTAGTCGTTTTCAGGCTCCAAGTGATAAGAAAAAAGAGCTTTTACGTTCTTTGGCTCCAGATTCGGTGGAATCTCCCACGCCTATACTGATTTCTAGTAATCCAACATTGGAACAAGATTTTTCCATAAATGAATTGCTTCATTGTTTAAAAAAAAAGGATACTGCTCCGGGTGATGATGATATTACTTACTCTATGATATACAATCTGCCTCTTAATGGTAAGTTATACTTACTCAAAATTTATAATCAAATTCTTTGTCAAACTTCTGTTCCAGAACAGTGGCGTAGTGTTAAAATTGTACCTATTCCTAAACATAATTCAAATCCAAATTTATATCCGAAACTGAGACCTATATCATTGATTTCGTGTATATGTAAAATTTATCATCTAATGTTAACAAAACGACTAGAGTGGTTTGTCGAAAAGGAGAAGGTAATACCATCATCAACTACTGGTTTTAGAAGAGGTCAGTCATGTTTGGACTGTCTGGTCCGTCTTGTGTCACATATACAGATAGGTATGTCAAAACGTGTCCCCACATTAGCTTGTTTCTTAGACATTGAAAATGCCTATAATAATGTTCTTGTTGACAAACTAGTCATTATTTTGGATAGATTAAATGTTGGTGGAAAAATATGTGGATATTTATGGGAGTTTTTAAGTAGACGTTATTTAAAAATTGAAGATGATAATGATAAGGGGGAACCTTTTATAAGATGGTCTCATAGAGGATTAGCCCAGGGAGACCCACTTTCTCCCCTTCTTTTCAATATAGTTACTGCCCACATATGTGCAGCAATAAGTAGCGTAAATGTTTTGCAATATGCTGATGATTACGTTATTTATGCACAAGATGAAAAGTTAAATGTTAGCAAAATCAATGTGCAAAATGCTCTTACAACAATAGTGAGTACATTAGAACAAATTGGATTAGAATTATCACCGAGTAAGACTAAATATTGTGTTTTTACTAGAAAAAGAAGAATAGACTCGATTACCCTAGAAATTAATGATCATAAGATTGAACCTGTGGACTGTCTCAAATACTTGGGAATATGGATGGATAAGTCATTACTTTGGAGAAAACATATTAATGAAACTAAAGAAAAAACTATGAAGACATTAAATTTATTAAAAATACTAGCAGGTGCCTCGTGGGGATTACATCCTAAACATTTGAGACGATTATACATTGCATTGGTTCGCAGTCGAATAGATTATGGCAGTTTTCTTTATGATAATGCAGCTAAAACGCATTTAATGAAGTTAGATAGAGTACAAAATTCCGCCCTACGTGTTATTGGTGGTTTCATTAAAACTACGCCTATTCACGTAATGGAATGTGAACTATCAATCGTCCCACTCCATTTGCGTCGTCAGTATTTAGGTACTAAATACTGTTTAAAAGCCATGTCTCAGTTTAACAATACTACTATAGAGTTATTAAACAAACTTACTGACGTTAGCCAAACACGTTATTGGGAGAAGAAGAAAAAACCATTATTGATTAAAATTTATACTGATGTTAGAAAGCACAAAATTTATGCCTGTAACCCACTGTCTATGTTTTCATTGAATACTTGGATGTCGAAAATTAACACTAATTTTATATGTACTGAAATCAAAGATGTGACAGATTCCAAAAAGAATACTTGTAGTAATAGTTTAAAATATAAAACATTAAATATGTTACATACGACATATAATGGGTGGCATAAAATATATACGGATGGTTCTAAGGCCAGTACCGGGCTCGGAGCAGCTTTTTATGATCCTTGTCGCAAAGTGAAAGAAATGTTCAAAATTACATCCGACATCACAATTATGTCCACGGAGCTCTTTGCAATCTCGGAGGCAATATCATATGCTGGAAAGATAGGACTGGAAAAGTTCGTTATCTTAACGGACAGCAAGAGTGCATTGCAGCATATAGCTCGATGCGCCTCTGGTAGAAGAGGTGGTTCGATAGCATATGACATTATTAGGAAACTCCTACAACTCTCTAGCTGTGGTGTGTCTGTGGGATTGCAATGGGTTCCGGCGCATACCGGTGTAATTGGTAACGAGGAGGTCGATAGATCAGCCAAAGATGCTACTATATTTGGAACTGAAATTTTTGTTATTCCAGACTATACAGAAGTTTTATTAAAATGTAAATTAGAAATCCACAATAATTGGAAAAGTTACTTTAATGAAATATCAATTTCAAAAGGAATATGGTATAAAACTATACAAAACGAACCTACTCGTATACCATGGTTTACCAATATTAAGTTACAAAGACAATTGATAGTTGTGGCTCTCAGACTACGTTCCGGGCACACACCGTTAAATAGTTTTAAATATTTAATGAAGAAGGTAGATTCAAAAAATTGTTCGTTTTGTAATATTTTAGACGACACACAACATCTCTTAATGGAGTGTGCGCGGAGTGAAGATATGCGAGCCTCAATGATGATTAAGTATAATCTGAATTTTGCAAATGTGGGTATTTTTCAAAGTGTTCTTGCGGCGCCTTGTTCTCCAGCCGCGAGGTCTCTTTATAATCTAATTCTAAGAATTTTTAAACAAATAGAGTAGTTTTAGTTTTAAGAATAGTTGTAACTTAATTAGGATATTATGGGTCTGGCATAATCTCATTTACTGTAAGAGATTCAAAGACCCTTTAAAAAATTTAGAATAAAAAAAAAAAAAAAAAAAAAGTCCTCCATAACACCCGTGCAAAAATCACGTCGATCCATTGCTCTATTTCAGCGTGATTGAAGGACAAACAAACAAATACACTTAACATATTACTAAGAATTTCAAATTCAGTTGCGCGACTTGTACAGTTACGTCTTTGTCGATTACACCGGCTCTTCTACTGCATATTATTACACCTTGCTTCTAGACAAAAATGCACTTACTTCTTTCTTACACTCTTCTAATGCCTTAGCGAAGCCTGTGGTCAATTTCTTCATAACTTCCTGTGAAGCTGTTACTCTATGAACTTGGTCAACTATAAATACGACCAAAGCAAGCAAACGCCATCTAGCTTTTGACGTCATTTTAGCGTTTGACCGCGAATTTTACTTTAAGTCTTTTTATAGGCATAGGTTTCGATGAGCAGATGAAGACAGAACCAGTGGCCAAGATTATGGTTCCGTATATCACAAGCAATATTACCGGCATTATTCTTTCTTTCAATGGGTAATTTCTTTAGTACATGCCAAGTACAATTGTTTGAGTTAATCACAATGGAGATGTTTAACTTTCTTTATTTTAGCGACTTTAAATAAAAATAAGTAAAATAAATACTACAGCATAAAAATTAAATTAGGTATCTATGTCTATTTTTACAAAATATGTAAAAGGCTGTAGATATAGGTACACTAAATATATTTTACTAAGTAGTTTTTACCTTTTTTTTGTAAGTATAAATATTACATTACGGAAACGTAAAAAATATGAAGTCCAAGCCCTTTTGCAAAAAACCAGAGTTTTTACCATTCCCATTCACTACATCCTTTTAAAAGTTTATTGAAGAAAAAGTTTTCAGTGCTACCATACTGTACCATAACTTAATTTTTAGCAATTAGCGTCCATTCAGAAACTGAACGACCGGATATGTCTGCCCGACAATTATCCGAGGCGTCATGAAGCGAGATTGTATTTAACTATCGGTTTGCGGGATGATAGCTGCGAGGTGTAATTGAAGTGAGACTCTATGTGGTGTTTAACCTTTAATCGAAACCCAGATTGAAATTACGAGCAAGCGATCTGCATAATATTCATGAGATGTGAAACATATCTACTTAATCGTCTTAAACATTAAATAACCGGTCACACCGAACCTATCAAAAAACGCCGAAAAACTACGTTTTTTTATTCGACGACAAGATAGTCTTGTATTGCGATCTCACCCGATGATAAGTGACGTTGCAGTCTAAGATGGTAGCGGGCTAACTTGAAAGGGGTAAGCGAGCATTCAACCCATACCCCTACGACCGGTTTCTGAAAAAAAGCTGGATAAAAGCTTATGCCACTTTGCAAGCCATCAACGCATGCAAAAAATCACGTCGATCCGTTGCTGCGTGACTGAAGGACAAACCAACAAACAAACACTTTCGCACTTATAATATTCTAGTAAGGATTGAACTCAAAGTTCCCCAAATCCCTGAACCGGGCGAACCAGCCAATTAGTGCGTATAAAACCGAAAGAAGTTAAAAGCTTTGTTAAGTTAATTGCGTGTATGGAGCCGACACGACAATGTGTTTAGAGCGGCATTAAGTCAAATACCCGGGAGGTAGGTACCGGGGGCGAACCCTCGCGGATAGCACAGTTCCACTTTAGCATCTCTCTTTAACTGTCACTCTACATTCTCAAGATAAACAGAGTTTTGTGTAGAGATTAGTAATCACATCACACTAATATTATAAAAACGAAAGTTTGTGTGTATGTGTGTGTGTGTATGTTTGTTACTTTCTCTTTCATGCCACAACGAGTGAACTGATTTGCCTGTTTGGAACGGAGATAGCTCATACCCAGGATTAACACATAGGCTACATTTCATCCCGGAAAATTAAAGAGTCGCGTTCATTGTGTAGTAAAAAATAGATTGCTGACGCATTACTAGAATGGTCTTCTAATATTTGCGTTGTAAGGCATCTCCTACGTTTTTGCGTATCGAAATACATTTGACCACTTCACCACTTTCCATAGTGTGATCAAACATATGTCTGTGATGCATAAAAACAGTAGTTTAAAGTTTTATAAGGTTCCGGAAAACCTCTGAAAATGGAAACACGCGTCAGAACTCAGAATCACATCGGAGTGTGTGTGTGTTGTGCGTCGCGAGGGCGCAGATTACTCTTCGTTAGACACGACACGTCACATTTGTCTCGCTGAACGCTAATATACGGGGATGATTAGCAGAACAAGCGACAATTAGACAAGTTTTCTTATCCCCCAGCATCCCAATCAGTGCGGCACATCTCACTGTTTTTTGCATTGAAGAAGCCGCGAGAAAGCATTTTGTAACGCAATCAATAATAATATAATAAATAATCAATACTTGCTAAACTTGCCCGTGTAGGATTGACTAATGATAAGCTTGCCTTGGTGTGTGCTGTTACGGTACCCTTCCGCATCATTGTTAAAGTCGAGCAAAAAACGCCGAAAAATTCACGTGTCATTCTTATATGGGACCCCCCTTTATTTTTTATTTTATTTTTATTATTTGTTGTTATAGTGGCAACGCTGTCATGTGAAACTTACGCCATACGATTAAATAAATAGCGGCAATAGATATGTATACAGTTATACACATTCTGCGAAAATTTCAACGCTCGCGCTCTACCTATTACGGCTCATTTATTTATTTATTTATTGAACGAGCGAAGCGAGTTCTCTGAGTCAACTAGGGCGCTTGCCTACTAGACAGAGAAGTGTGTCCGTCTAAATGTCTGTCAGAGCCCTATAACTTCTGAATTACTGAATATTAGAACGTGAAACTTGGTTGAAAATTCAGTTATATCCTGTACTTGAACAACAAATACTAAAATTAGATAAATGTTATAAAGAAACGAAATTATTTAATTTTAATGCGCCATCTATTAGCATTATTGTGAAGCTATATGCTAATAGCTTCACTATATGCTAATAGATGGCGCTGTGTCAGTAAAACAGTTTTATGTCAACTATTATTTTTTTTATTGCGTCTAATGTTAAAAGTTAATTATTACAATATATAATTATAACTTTTGGGAATTATGGGATATCGCGAGGTCTCAGTTCGGGGCGAACCACTAGTTTATTTATTTATCATGAGATACAGCTCGCTGACAGACCGGACGCACACCGGAGGCTTTGTCATAGGGTCCCGGTGGCACCATTTGGATACGAAACCCTAAAAATGAACCCTATTGTATGATGATCGTGATCATTTCTGCTGGGCTGAATAGATGGTATTGCTGCTGCAAGTTAACCAATAGCGAGAGTCAACCGGCCAATCAGAGGTGAAGAGTGTCGCACTACACCGACTATTTGTACACAATCGCATGCCGGAAAAGCTTTTATTTATTTTAATGGTACTCTGGCCGATTGTATGTACTATTTAATAGCTTAAAATAAAGCCAGACGCAAGCGGACAGCTTCAGCCAGCCATAAATCGCTCCGGCAAATCAGTGGATCAAGCTTGGCGTTCCGCCAATACTTAACTCTTAGGCTCTGTTCACACTATCAATGTCATTAATCATAATAATAGAATTTTGACATAATAGCATTCACAAAAATCAGTACTCTGACCTTACCTGTAAGGCTGTATGTTTACCTTTGGCGTATTATTTTGTTTACAATAGAACTAACCAAATTTTTTTATTATTTCAGGTAAGCCATAGAGGGAAGAATACTTAGAATACTTGTAAGTAATTAAAACGATGAGTTTTTCGATTTATTTTTTTTATTTTACAATTACCTCATCGATATCACCGAAGCGCGGTATAAAAAAAGCTAGCAGTATTGCCCCCTATATCCAAACTAATTCAATCTTGTCCTCACTATATTAGGTGGACCGATGAGAACTGCTGGATACAGAAGGCGCAAGACCGAGTCGCGTGGAAGTCTATGCAAGGGACCTTTGTCCAACAGTGGAGGTCTATCGATTAATAAAGAAGAAGATGCAACAAATCTTAACATTTCAATAGAGTCATTAAATTAGCTCTAACCGTGTCGGTGCCGCGCAATCCCGCTAATCCCGCGTCCCGGCGGGACTGCGACGGCCGCGTGTACCGGCGTATTATCGCACTGACTGATCGCCGCTGATTTGTCTCGCTGACCCTTAAGACGGGGCTACAGACCTACTGATATCTCAGATAGAGACGAGAAGTTGTGGAGCTGATAATTTTCTAAAACTTAATTATTAGATACATCGTCTAAGCTTAAATATTTATTAACCCAGACCTTTCTTTTGCTTCCTATTTGCACTACGAGCGACGCCTTTACACGAATATAACATAGAATTATAGCATTATATTATAGCATTGTGGTTACATATTTGTATCCACAACGTTGAGCGAAACTAGGACCCTGTCATTGGCATGATAAACGATACATAGTAGATACTATTTAAGTTATACTTTAAGTAATTCGGTATACTACATGTAAGTCTAAGTGTACCTGATTCATTTTTGTATGTCAATGAATAAACGATATTCTATTCTATTAAAATATTCTTACTAAGCTTAGGCATGTTCATTGTTCAATGCTCTAAATTGAAAGGGATTATTATTGTTTACTTTAGTACCCAAATCAGCTATGGCTGATGCATGATTTTACATCGCAAAAAATGTAAGTACCTATTTCATTTTAAAACTATGTTTTCACGCACTATTTGATTTTCTAATTATGTAAAATTATCTTATTTTAAAGCCACTTTCGCCAAATTTCTAGTTCTGTGGTTCTCAATCTCGAAATAGCCGTAATGTCTTAAGACGCTTTATCTCCTATAGACATTTGGATTTAGTCCATCGCTAATGCCTTACCCGATTCTAAGAGACGGACATTGTGCGGGATTTGTGGGATCGGAGCGGACCGGACACCCGACGTTTATTGTAATGACAGGATTTAAAATGTCTACTTGAGAATGAGATTTCTACTAAGAGCTAAACAAGACACATAAAGCTCGTACTTCAGTAAGGCTAAGATGCGCGCCACGAGAAAATTTTGTGTACATTTTACACGGGAATCTCTATAGAAATTCTCATAGAGATTACAAATAAACGTTTTTTTTAACGATATACAAGTAAACATGTAGACAAAATTTTGTCGTGGTGGTGGTGGTGCAAATTTTGTCGCGGCTTTAGTTTATCACATTACACAAATAATTATGTTCACACACTTATATAAATTTAAATTTAAATTTATAAAATTGTCCCGCAACTATACCCACGCATGAGTTACGTTGACCGGTATAGCTCTTTTGCGGCGTGATTGCAGGACAAACCATCAAACAAATACACTTTACTCAAACAGTTGCCAAATTCGCACGTTAACGTAACAGTGCCCTTGATATAGGTAACAGTGCACGTATAATAAGCAGGTAACTAATCAACTAAAACAATAAGAAATAGAAAAGTTGAGCAAATTGCAACAAGTTTTCTCTTCTATTTTGCTTCTATTTTGATTGCTCAGTCATTTGGATTAGTATACATAAGAAAGCTCAGTGCAGAAACCGCGGAGCAAAGCGCTAATACAGGGGAGTAAAAGTTGGGACATAACTCATCCACATCCACCAGTAATTACGTGGCTGGTGGCCGTAAATCAACGCTATCGGATCGTGTTCGATGCGAAGGAATTATTCGCTGTATTATAAACTGAATGCGGTAATTAGAGCTGTGATGTTCCTAATAGCTCCTACCATGCATGAATACCTTACTAAAAGGCTTATTTAAATATTGTCATCTATTTCTATTCATCGCTCGTTTTTGTCCGCGACTTCAACTGCGTGAAGTTTGGTTCTGAAAATCCCTCCAGATCTACACCCATGCTAAAAATCACGTCGATCCGTTTCTGCGTTGCTGCACGATTGAAGAACAAACCAACAAATTAACTAGAAACACACTTTCACTATAATACTACATTAAATTTACATAATATAAGGTTCAAATTAAAATTATGCGGTTCCTGGGTTCGGAGTTTCAGACCCCTGAAGTTAAGAAAGCACGTAAAACTGTCAAGTCAGTGGTCATGTTAATAATGTGCTTACATAAAAAATAATTAGAATTTGCGATGCTGCAATGATACTTGATAGTATTTATTTGATGCCACCAATTATAAATTATGATGCAAAATAAAAATAAATTAAAGAAAACATTATTATATTTGAACTTGCGTTTCGAACTAGGAGCGCCATCTCTGACGAAATGGTAACATTATTGGGTAGGCGTTCGATGCAGTGGTTCCACTGACTTCCACTAGATGGCACATATGCCATCGTTGGTAGAACTCGTGTAAAAAAAAATATATTTTTGCAGGATTTTCCATCAATGCCAATATTAGGAAAAAGAGCTACTTCAATTTGATTTAACCTTTTAGAATTTATTTTTCTCTCAAATTTGATTTTGTCTGAAAACATGAGTCTTTCCGGTCTCACATTCTCACTCCTTGCTCCTATCCCCTGCCTTGAATCATTTATCCCGATTATTTATGTGAAGGGCTATCTAAATCCTTATCAGTATCAAAATACCATAAAGTAAATAACATTGAAGTTATCATAACATCGAGCCCATGTTCCTGCCCATAAACAATCCACTGGTCAGTTTAATTTCCGGCCAACCATCTACACCCCTTTCGGCAAACTTAGCCGGGTTTTGGCTTTGAATCGCGACATCTTGCATTCTATTATTCCTTCAGTGTATTTTACCTATAGTTTGTGTTTTATCAGAATTTGTATGAATAACATTTTAAGTTATTTTCGGATATAAGTTTTTTTTTATTCAATGACAAGATAATCCCTGACTACAATTTCACCTGATGGTCAGTGACAGTCTAAGATGGTAGCGGGCTAACTTGGAAAGGGTATGACGGTATACATTCAACATTCAACCTATACCTCTAAGCGGTTTAGATCGTGCCGGAACGCGAAATCGCTTAGCGGCACGTCTTTGACAGTAGGATGGTAGCTAGCCGCGGCCAAAGCCTCCCATTTTCAAATTTATTAGGAAAAATTAACTATATTTAACTTTAGTTAAGTACCTACCTACGTTAATATTATATAGCAGGTTGATTACCAACTCGTATGTAATCATAAATCATCGTCGCCGTAATATCGAGTAGACGCACAGCTTCGTCCTTGATCGTCTCAGGAAGGATCAATAAGTAATTATATAAGGGCCAATTATTTAAAAGTAACTAGAGTCCGGTTGCACAAATAGTTCCCCTCCGAACGGCAGGATACAACGCGCTCGAGCGTGTCTAACACATAACTTCCATTTTAGATTCGTCGGTTATTCACACTCACAGTGCAGGTTGATGGAGGAGTGGCGTAACGTCCAGCTTGGTTAATCTGTGATTAGAAATGGAGATTAAAGTGTTAAGGTTAGAAAGTTCAATTCAAAATTTGCTTTCGTCGCCTTGTGATAGTGTTCTTTTATCTTTATTTATCGTGATACTGAGTGATGCATTATTGATGAGATGCCTGCATGTTTTTGGATGGTAATAGGTACAATAGCTCAAAAGTTTAAGCGCATTTTGAAATCCTAAAGGTTCGAACCCCCCACTATTGTCGGACTTACTCTTAGCACAAGCATTATTATATTAAGCTTACTTAGAGACGAAAAGGAAAATACTTATTAGTCATGTTAATTAAGCATAGGTATTAATTAATTCTTTTGTAAAAAAACAGTAAATCTTGTTATTGTCCTAGGTACCTATTGCACTATTGTAGGTACCTTCTATACCCAAAACCCAGTGTAGGTCTTGTAGAGATCCGATGAGCTGTTTAGATAGCAGGTTGTTTTTAATAAGTCAACCTAGCTTATCCATTAGACCTAAATTTAAAGATGATTAATTAATGATCAAGTTAATGAAGGTGACTACAGTTGAATTTCACAGAAGAATATTGTATCAAAACATTACAAAACGGCAATATCAATTGGCAGCAGAATTATAGGACTCAAAAATAAATATGATGTGATTTTTGCCTGTTTTTTCCGGATTGTTTAAACTTGATCTACGGCTGTAAACATCAAAACCGCATCTGAAGATCCATTACACGCGCTCTTAAGGTCCAAGAGACGGGTCTGCCCGCGAAATTCAAATTTAATTTGGTTTTTCGCAATTTGTAAACTAATACGACAAAGTAGGCTTATGGTATTCAAATTGCGACAATGGCAGTATCATCTTCAAAGGTTTATATACTAATCTTAACGTGAAAGTATCCAGTTTAAGAAATTAGTCAAAATAATGAGTTTGACGTGAGCTACTCACAAATTAGTCATTATTTTGATTAATTTCTTAAACTGGATACTTTTACGTAAAGACTAGTATATAAACCTGTGAAGATGATACTGCCATTATCGCAATTTGAATACCATACGCCTAATTTGTCGTATTCGTTTATAAATGGCGAAAAACCAAATTAAATTTGAATTTCGCGGGCAGCTCCGTGTCTTGGGCCTTAAGTCGCGACTGATTAGATAGGAGTTAGGACATATGACATAATGTAAACGTCTGTCAACATCTCGATCTCCAGCGTGGTATGTCTGGTGACGTCGGTGGTGGAGGGCGACCTGTTATCCAAGGCGACGAGGAGTAGAGCCCTGGCTGACGAGAAGGACGTGCGGAACAGCGTGTTCGACTTCATCGTTGTGGGGGGCGGCACGGCTGGCTGCGTGCTCGCAAACAGACTCTCTGCTAACCCTGAGTGGAAGGTACATAATAATAATAATTTGCAAAAACGACTTTTACTCACTAGTATTAGACAGCAAAGGCACCCTTTTTGAATTAGTGACAAAGTTTTTGTTTCTTGTGCCTTTTAATTTCTCACTACACTCAGGATTCTAACTTACAATCCTTCGCCCGCTCGGGGTTCAAACTAGGCACACTTCAATGAACTTTGCTATCTTGTTGAACAAATAACTATTATTCATCATCATCACAATTATTATATGTAAAGACCTAATAACAATAATTGTTAAAACACTTAAGTATATTACTAGGATCAAAACTGGCTATCCTAGCTAAACTTGGTCGATCTGTGTTAAGGAGAGCCAGCCCTCTTCCTCATAAAATATGACACTGTGAGCGCTTATTGCCTAGATCAGTTGAGTATATTTTAAAAGAACAACTTGCTCACTTACAGAGAACTTAAGACTATATAATTAATATTATAAAGAGTACAATCATATGAAAAAACAAAAATGGAGACTCCTAATAATAAAAAAGACTAATTCCTAGACACAAGTATTTTGAAATTTTTTTTTTTTTATGAAAATGCATTCTAAGTTTTTTTTTTTAAGTTACAAATGACTTTTCAGTAACAATCTCTTGAGGCAGATTATTATATAGTAGTGCTCCCTCAAATTGTACAGTTTTCGCACCATATGTTTTTGTTCTGAATTTAGGCACTTGTAGTTTATGTTTAGATCAAGGTTTTTTGAACAATTGCATTACAACCACGAAATAGACAAGGAAGTGTGTGAGAGTATGTATGCGTGTGTGCGCGTGTGTGTATGGTGTGTTTAAGAATGAGTGTGTAATTATTTATTAGGCGGCTAAAAAATAATTAGCCACCTTGACATGACTGACAGTGAAACAATAGAAATCGAGTTTCATTAACAAAGTTGTAATACTTAAATGCTTGGATTTCTATTTCTAGTAATCTACATGTTATCGTGATAACAAAACAATTACATTAAATAATCATTGAAATTACAAACGTTTTCTATTACTGACTGATCTTTATACTAAATTAGTAGGCATACAAAGCAACGCGGGAATTATTATTTTTATCGAATAGCTACTAACTATATAAAGTTAATAACTAATCTTGATTTCGTTTATGTTAAAGGTTTTGGTACTAGAAGCTGGCGAAGAGGAAAACATAGACTATGATATCCCTGGTGTACCAACAAAGGATTTCAGGCCTATACTTTGGAACTATAGAACCGAAAGGAATGGGTTTTCCTGCCTATCAAGGCCTGGAGGGAGTTGTGAAGTTAAAACTGGTAAAGTGTTAGGAGGATCAAGCGTAGTAAATGATATGAAGTATACCAGAGGTTCCAAAAAAGATTTTGACGCTTGGCACAATAATGGAGAGATTGGGTCCCTTGAATGGAAGTTTGAGAATCTGGTAGAGCATTTCAAGACTTCAGAGGACAATGGTAATGTTGCAAATTTTGTGAGGCAATAATCATAAATACAATTTTTGATGAATGAAAGCGTCACCATGAAAATATTATAAATATTTTGCTTTCTTTATTTATTTTTATCATTTACTTATAAACAAAAATAAAAATTTTCTTTTTGTTTTTCAGGTGACTATGATATTCTTATGAACTCATTCTATCATTCTCGCGGGGGAGAAATGCATGTCCAAAGATTTAAATACATGGACCGTCACATGGAGCAATTTCTAGGAGCTTTTGCAGAAATGGGCTTCCGTTCGATTGATATTAACACGAACGTACCAGAAGCGGCTATAAATAATCAGTTTGTTATATCTAATAATACTAGATTAAGTACAAATACTGCTTTTTTAAAACCAGTACGAAATAGGAAGAATTTGGTCGTTAAAACTGGAGCTACGGTTACCAAACTGATTATCGATACTCAAGAAAAAGCTGTAGATGGAGTTTTATTTGAAGTTGAAAAAGGAAAAGAGCAACATGCGTATGCAAAGAAAGAAACTATTTTAACCGCAGGTGCCATTAATAATGTAAGATTATTACATCTATCAGGGATAGGACCAAAAGAGGAGTTATTAAAACATAATATATCTCAATTTATTGACCTTCCAGTTGGTGTTAATTATCAAGATCAAGTAACAATAGGAGGTTTAGCTTTTTCCCTTGGGGAGATTGCTGTTGATGAAAATCAAATAATAGAAGACTTTAAGACATGGTTCCAAAATCGGGGTGGACCATTGGCCTCAAGAGGAATTAATCAAATATCAGCATTCATTCAACTGTTTGAAAATAAAAACGGTCCTAATATAGAACTGGCCTTGGAAGGTAATTACATTAGAAGTGATAAGTTTAAGCTTACAAATGTAAGTGTGCATACAGCAGAAGAATCTAGCTTACCATTGCCATACTATAATTTAGTGAATATTAATCCAGTACTACTGATACCAAAAAGTAAAGGTAAAGTGACATTAAATAAAAGAAATCCTAAATATGGACGACCTGTAATACAAGCCAATCTGTTAAAGGAATCCGAAGATTTAGATGCGTTAATCGATAGTGTCGATATTGCATTACAGCTTCTAAATACAAAGGAACTAAAAAAAGCTGAAGTAAAATTAGCTCCACTAGATTTATTTCCTTGTGATAGATTGCAAAACAGAGATCAATGGAATTGCATAGCAAGACATTATACTAAAGCTTTAGGAAATCCTATAGGAACGTGTCGTATGGGAGGTAATAGAACAAGTTCAGTAGTAAATTACGATCTCAAAGTCCATGGTATTGAGAGATTAAGGATAGTCGACGCATCTGTGATGCCAACACATGTACGAGGTAATATTTTTGCCCCTACAGTAATGATTGCAGAGAAGGGCAGTAAAATTATAAAAAAAGATTGGAAGGAAAATAAAGGGAATTTTCTTAGAAGATAGTTTATACTTTTAAGGTAGTAAGATAATAAAACGCTTATTAATACCAAGTTGTTTTTATTAGGTCACTTGCTTTTTCAGCTATCATTATTACAGGCGCTGCTGTTGATCCTCTAGTTACTTTAGGCATTATTGATGCATCAACAACTCTTAAATTAACTACCCCATAAACTCTTAAACTATTGTCAACTACTGCCTCGGGGTCTTTAGATGGTCCCATTTTGCATGTACCGGCATAATTATGCAAAGGAGCTGAAAATTGCCTTATTATGCATGACCAAAACGCTTCTGAGACACGTTCATGCTCTCTACACTCGTTATTTAAAATTGGTCGCGGATCAAATTCAAATTCAGCAGATTTGAACACATCTGTATCAAATAATTTCACTACTTCCTGTATACCTTCCAACAATTTCTTTTCATCAGTGGGGTCTTTAAGAAAATTTGGATAAATCAACGGAGACCCAAATGTAGGATCTGTTGCATTTAAAACAATTTGCCCTCTGCTTTTAGGCGTTAAAAGTGAAGTACATATATCTATCTTATCGTAATACATATTTGAATCATGTCCTCGAAACCTAAACTCTATATCAGGTGTACCGAGTATCTCCGATATACTTGATTCAAAAAATGCAACCACTTGGAAATTAGCTGAAAGTGGACCAATACCTTTTGAATAATACGTCGTTATATCTTTCAATTTTTCTGTAAACTTGGATTTAGTTGCAGTCTTAGTAAGTTTTATAACTGGCAGACAAACCGATAAATGATCATGAAAGTTACCACCTACAGGTAGGTCATTGAAAACTTGTATATCCAAGTACTCCAGGTATTCACTTGGACCTATTCCAGATTGCATTAATAATTTTGGGGAATTGATCGCACCAGCACTTAAGATAACTTCTTTAGAAGCTTTTACTGTTATTTTTGTACCATTTTTTATATATTCTACACCTACAGCTCTAAGAATGTCTCTTCTATCTTCTAATATTATTTTAGTGACAAGTGCTTCCGTTATTATTTCAATATTGTTTCTTAACTTTCTAATTGGTTCAATAAAAGCTGTGTATGAACTGACTCGTTCTCCAAAATACGATACAGTCTGTATCCTCATGAAACCAAGTTGATTTCTTCCATTGATGTCCGTATAGTTATATCCTAGCTCATTAAAAGCGCTGAGCAGAACATCAACATTTTCGTCAACATATGGATATCGTCCAACGTCCAGCGGCCCTTGCGTGGAGTGATAGAATTTGTTTTTCGATATATCCTTATCATAATTCCCCTCTGAGTACTTAAAGTAAGGTAGCACTTGACTAAAGCTCCACCCTTCATTGCCGTTAAGAGCCCACTCGTCGTAATCCGCAGGGCTGCCTCTCATATAGGCCATATCGTTAATTGTGGACGTTCCGCCAAGAACTCTACCCTGTATAACCTCACAACCTTTTAAGGCTTGATTCTGACAAAATCTGTAATAGAAACATACTATTTGATTGATGAAATATACAGTTGTATAGGGCCCGCCGTGATTTATGAACAGCTCTGAGGACGGGCCCTGAAGTATTAAACCTAAAATTTATCAAGTTATTGAAAATCTCACCCCCTTTTAGGCCTCATAGTATATTGCCAATCAAGAGATGATCCTTTGAATTCACTTGTGAGGCCAGGAATCAAGGCCATTTTCGGTTCCTCAGAACCAGCTTCAATGAGTAATACCTGCAAAGTTTGAACTCAGGATTAATTTCTCCAAGTCTCCGAGTACACTTGGGCGAATTTGCACTCGTTCGTCTGTCACTCTGTGTCTATCAGAGGCTTAGAGGTTTATCACTCCTGAATTAATACTGAATAGAATTACATCTTTATAACTGATATTATGTAATAATAATATAGTAAATAAGTTATGAAAATGCTTTGTTCGAGGAAAGCGCCAATAAAAGCAAATGGAGGCGAAAAAAAATTATTTTTACATCTTCTTCATCTAAGTCTTGTGGGATAAAAGAATAACCTCACTATTTTTATTTGCTTTTAGTTCCAAAATTGACGATTTGGTGGATATCAAAGTCGCTGTTTGTAGACGTCTTTAGTCTCCTCTAATTCCTTTTCCTAATTCCTTTTCATATAGCCTAATTATTTAAATTAATTAAACAAACCAAAAACGCTCACATTCCATTTTCTGTTTTCTGACAAACGACTAGCAACAACACATCCCGCTGTTCCACCACCGACGACAATAAAGTCGTACTCCGTTTCCAAATCTTCACTATCTCGTCTTTCCTCTTCTAAATATCTGTATTTCGCAGTTGCTTTAGTTCTAAGATAACTTTCAGCCTTAGTTTTGTATTCCGATTTGAATAATTCCTGTTTGTTTCTTCCGAAATAATCAGGTTCAGGTCCAATATGGCCGTATAGGGTATGAACTAGGGAAATGAGAAGTATGGCAGTGGGAGCACATTCTATTCTACCATCACATATCTTACAAAGGTCATCAGTTATATTACCAGCTGATGTCATTGCATTTTCTAAAAATTTTTTCTTATCTTCATGAGTATAATATTTTAAAAATCAGTTATTTTATTACAACCATTGAAATTATCTTATTTGTTGAACTTATTATCAAATTAAAAAACTACACAAATTTAATCAATGTGTCAATTCACGGCACGGATTGTAATTTAAAATATTTATTTAAAAACTTTCTTTCGGCGATGTTTTATTTATTAATAAGAACTTTAATTAAGGAATGCACGTTTTCACTGTTTTTTTCTACAAACGACTGCTGATTATTGACATATGGATAACAATCATCCTACTGTATACGAGTATAATTGTCAGTGTGTCTATCTGTAGCTGTATATTTATTTATTGTTTTCAGAGCACTTTTTATTATCACGATTTAGTCATTTTTCAACATATATGATTATTTATATTTGACTATTGGTAGGCCACATTCTTTTTTTAAATATTTGTAATATTTATAACTTCGGTGTAAAGGAGTAGAGTCGCGGGTTTTCGAAGGTTTGTATTGTTTTGCGGTGTACGTCCGCCATGCTTGTTGTTGCATTGTTGATGATCCAGGCTGTCGCTGTAATGTAGTTTCTACTGAATTCCGATTCCAAGGTTTCCCTCTTGAAATCATTTGTTGGAAATGAACAAACCTCATTGGAAATGATAAATTACCTTTTGTTTCGTTGTATTATAGTTAGTGTCTTGTAGTTTAGTTCTTAGATTTTAGATGTTTTCAAACGTAAGACAAGCACAGTTCATACTTTTGAATCTTTGCATGGGTTTTCTCATTATTGAAGGTCTTTTTACTAACCACAAAATGATAGGGGTTTTTTGTGATAAAAATTCAGCAAGCTACCAGAAACATCTGCATGCGGTACTGGACTGAAAGAACAGGATTCGAACTATACAGATTAATTTAATGTTAATAAATAATCACCAGGACAAGTGGCAATAATAATAATAACGCGCCCTCCGAGGTACAGAGGAAACTTAATCCTAAATTTTAACCTTCAAAGACACTTCCCCATTCAGTTAGTGACTTGAGCCAATGTGACTATCACGAATCCAACTCTATTAAGTCTGAATTCATTCTTTTATCCTCTGAAAATTGAAACTCCTAGTAAAATTAATTAGCATTTACACAAGTCATTGAAATATGTATTCAATTTCTGCAGGCATCGAAACAGTTTAATATTATATTTTTGAATTTATCACTGTTTGCATCTTCAAAGTTTAACAAGATGTGAATCGGTGAATTATAAATTCATGAGTTACGTAGATTTTACGACGTACAACAGCGAAGTTATGTGAGTTTTACTGTTAACGACACCTCTGTGGTTAGGTTGTGTTCTTTACAATAATGTTTCTCCCTTTCTTAGGGATTGTCCATAAACCTTTAGATGAAAATATTATTTTGGATGACTCTCTCTACTCTGCTGGTGCAGTGACTAGCTTATCCGAAAGTAGATCATAAGATCGTGGGTCGAGTTCCGGTAATCGAACAGAGCCAAAAAGTTTATTAAGTTTGTCGATCAAGAAATTTTCATCTTGCAGGATCTTTGATTGTGTTCAAACTAAGGACGGTCGGGTACCATATCTAAGATTTTAATAAAAATAATATTAAGTCCATTTTAAATCTATCCAAGAATCCCTAACTCTAACCTAAGCGGACCACACATTCAGCCGATTATCTCTCTAATCTCTAACGTTTAAACTTAACTATTATCATGCTGGCGCAGTAGCTGAGCGTGGTGTCATCGTGGTTATAATGATGTTATGACACTGGCTGCGGTTGTTGTGAGATTATTACGAAGCAATTTGTATTTAACACGAAACAATTTGTGGCGATGCTATAGGTTACACCGAGCGATTTCTTCTGACTTCATTTATAGTTATTTATTTCTTTTAGGTCGAACTTGGCTTGACACGCTACCGCGTGTCTTGATTTACTATCCCTAAAAGTGTTTGTTTGTTGGTTTGTCTTTCAATCACGCGGCAATAGAGCTACGGATCGACTTGATTTTTGAATGGTTAAGTAAGTACTTATGTATGTTTACTACACCCTACCTAAATCACCCATTCACCCCCTAAGTAATACTCTCTTTAAGCAGCCCCTAAGTACAATCCATTACCCACTATTAATTGCACATATTTAAAACGTTTGAAAACGAAATCTTTAGAAAGCGTTACCTAACATAACTTAGTTAGCCCGTAAAAGTAAAGGAAAACGGAAAAACTACTTTTATATCCAACATTTTCCTGTATTTTATACAAGCTCCTGGTAGAATATTGTCTACAAATTATTGTTACAGTACAGTAGGTAACCCCTGGACTTTAGGAAAAAGAGGAGTCTCAACCACTGGGCGGTGATACCGCTTTGAATTGAAAATTGACAATATTTAACTTGAATAGTGGATACAATATATCCACGTATGTGGCACAGGATGTCGATTAGGTCGTCATTAGATATTATTATCGCGCGGAGTGGGATAAATCACACGGAAGGCGTCGATTTCAGTAATTGTAGAGTCGGTTTCTCAAATCTTCTCACACTATATTTTACGTGGATTTTTTTAAAGTAGCTAAGTACTTTCTTACTTAATTCTTCGCCTGGAGCCCTGTTTGATAGGTTTAAAAAAAATATATGTGAGAGTGGCGTGGCATTTTATCACACTAATATTATAAAAGCGAAAGTTTGTATGTGTGTGTGTATGTTTGTTACTCTTTCACGCAAAAACTACTGGACGGATTTGGCTGAAATTTTGAATGGAGATAGCTCATAAACTGGATTAAAACATAGGCTACATTTTATCCCGGGAAATCAAAGAGTTCCCGCGGGAATCAAAAACTTAATCCACGCGAACGAAGTCGCGGGCATCATCTAGTAATAATTATAAATATTAGATATTATTATAAAAACTGTTTATATAGATTTTTTAATTATTCATGACGTCTAGCGCCATCTATAAGAGCTTCGTGAAGTTATATCTTACTTTATAATTATTTAATTTTATCAATTCTTAGTTCTCATTTCATTATCTGTCTGGTTTGTTTTAATTGTTTTCTTTTTATTTTATGAATTACTAAGAACCCTTTTAAGATGGTAGCACATTAATTTAAATAGCCATTTAAACATTTCACGTTATTGCTATTGGATCTTTATATATTTGTAGCAAGGGTATAATAAAATAACAATGAAATAACAATACGAATTTCTCTCATTATTATAATTGAGAAATTAGCCTAGCGGGCGGACGGGCACGCAAACTCACATTAAAAGGGCAATAAATATGAAACGGCCCGTAATTGTTATTGCACGCCAATTCCAGACAAACAGAATGGTCATATTACATCGTTATGCAATAACCGAACTGCTCCGGAGCCCACAAAGTCTTAACAAATGAAAATATGACTAAAACCGCCATTTTCCAATTAGGTTTTAACCCCAAGTTAGAATTTAATGGTGAATATATTCAGAACAGCGCCATCTATGTTCGCGCGATTGAACTTTATGCCTATTAGTTCCGTTGCCCGCCGCCATATAGTTTAGCTGCACCGCAGCGGTGTCGTTAAATTTTATTACAGGGATTTCAGTAGAATGCGTTTTATTATAGGACTCGTATTGGATTTTAATTATTGGTTTGTGAGAACATTTTTTATGTTTATAACAATTCTAATAGTTCTGGTTTTAATGTTGTTGTAATCCGTATTTAGAAGAATCTTATACCACTTTGTAGGTAGGTACCTACCTACCATTTGTAAAATCTGCGTGCTATTCTCTAAAAATGATTCCATCAGGGTAAAGATCGCAATAGCCTCTTTCTATTAAGTAAGTACCTCTTATTCCTAGAATTTTTTGTGTTTCGTACCTACCTTATTTTGCCTACTTACCAAGGCATTAACCAAAAAACTGATGTCATCGATCTGTGAATAGGGTCGGGAACTCGAGATGAGCCGTCGGTGATCAATTTAATCATAATCGATTCACCATTAACGATCGTCACGGTATTCGTACTTTGTCGACTGTAACTACGTACCGTCAAAGATATTTTAATGAAGCATACTAGCCACTGACAGAATATAAAGGCTTGGACATAAGTAAAGCGAAGCGTGACAGCATTTGCACATTCACATGTCTACGATTTGAAAAAAGGAACCGTATAAGGGATGTCACGCAGCACAATCGAATACTATCTAGACACTTAAGAATTATATGTACCTGTCCAGACACTTAGAGGCTTTAGATATCTATTTTAGGTGCTCAGAAAACTAATTATTTATTATGTAAATAATGGGGCTCGTCATTGAGGAAACGGTAAACACTATAACAGTCACGATAACGATAAAATATTCTTATAATACGACTAACATTAAGATTTTTAATAAGTTGAAATGAATTCCTTATGTTGGGAATATATTTTATGACAAGTCTTCGAAAATCTAAATATTTACAGCAAAGAACATAAAAAAATTGAATTAGATACATATTACACTGTTTTTTTTTAATTTCCTTAGTCTGCCTTTTAGGCATATCTTCAAAAACCTGATTTTTAAAACCGTTCCAATGTTTCTTGTACGGATACCTACGGAACATAATTTATGTTATTAATTTAAGCAGGTGAAGCCGCAGGCAATAGTAACATCATGAAAAGGAATAGTTTGTGGCTGTCTATTATTATCATTAGTTTTTTTAACATTTCGTCGTCACCTCCCACTGTGGGCGGCTAAGGGCTTGGAGAAACATAACGCGTGGCGGCAGCAGCACGACCGAGCCAATGAATGCTTGAACGATCTGTTACAATAAACTGCCGTGGCATTGTCTAAAGATGATTGCTACAGTGTGACAATCGCAATCACCTCTGATTGTGATTGTCACAATGTAGCTATAATCTTTGTACAGTGTCATAGCAGTATATAGAGCACTAGATGATGCCCGCGTACTCCGTAGTCGTGGATACAGGTTTTTGATTCCCACGGGAACTCCCGTATTTTCCAGGATAAAAAATATGTGCCTATGTGCTATTCCAGACTATAATCTATCTCTGTGATAAATATCAGCCAAGTCGGTTCAGTCGTTGTGGTGCAATTGAGTAACAAACATCCATACATCCAAACTTTCACATTTATAATATTAATAAGATTACACGAAATTTACTTTTAGAATTCCAGTTCTTCGTAGGTTTTATGAAACTTTTAATTTTATGTCCTTTGTTTGGATTGATGCTGCGTTCAATACGCTATGTCCGGTTTGAATCTCACTTTACGTTGTAACTATCAGTCAAAGCATCAAACTCAGGCATCAGCGTACTTTTCGACACAGGAAAATCATTATAAAAATTCATAGTACAATAGGCAAGACAAAGGCTCGTAATCTAACATACTCCATCAACGAAGTCGCTCCTAAAAATAATTGGCCTATCCGAAAACACGTCCCATGTTCCCATAGACTGCGGACTGTAGACTATAGAGTAATGGGTCGTAATTGCCGACCGGGCTGCCCGCGGCGTGCGTGCGCGGCGCGCCGCTGCCGGTGCGTGTAGAACCTGCTTTTGGAATTTTTGGTAACTGCTTATGCAGGAAATTAGCCGGCTTTCTTGGTAAGGCGAAGTAGCTCAAGTTTTAAAGTAAGGCTGCTTATTCATCTTCCCTTCTGGTATATTTACCGCTTTCATTCGGAGGAAGCTTATTTTTACTAGTTTTTATGTGAACCAACTGCTGTAGGCCGTAGCAGTCTCAGACAGAGTTAGAACGAGACAGAGCATATTTGTGTCTCGTTTTAACTATCTATCTCTATCTAGTCTGAGCTAAGTCAGAGCATGCTCTATAGATCTCAGCATACGTCTTAACTAAGTAATGACCTAGTGATTCCGATTGCGACCTTCTTTTCGAGGAGTCTAGGGTACGAATTTTAAATATTTCTGTAGTTATAGATAGAAGACACTGATATCTTGTAAAGACTTTGGTCTTGTATCGCTCACATAAATCATTCAAACAGTAACTGAATTAGCAAGAGGGGTTATTATCTAACAACTAATAAGTAATTCTGGGCGTAAATCACTCGACGGCGGCTCAGCGCTGCGACGGGCGTGCATAATCTGTGATCGATTGTACCGTTTGACACTTACTATCATACCTTATACATACCTAGTATTTTACATGCACTTATTCTCGATCATACAAAAATTGCTTTCCCGTTAAAAATTCTTAGTTGTAATTATTTTTTGATAACATTTAATTAGTGTGAACATACTAAATAGTACATACCTACTTTTTTGTTTTTTTTTTTTTTTTTTTTCTGTCCCATCGGACTATGAGAGTCAGGGTACACCTGGGTTTGCGCACACATTTGTGCATTTAATACTGTCACATCTCTCGTAGATGGCTAATCTCTAATGAGTGAGAAGTAACCGTATTTGGTCGGGAGGATATATTATTATTCTTAAATAACTATGAATATTTATAAAAAGAGGTGCATGTGAAACGCGTAATGGTAGATATTTGTCGTAATTTGTCATGTCATTTAACAATGAAGTACTCTGTTATACTCTTCGTCGTTCGGAACAATTTTTTCGCTTATTTTGTGAGTATATAACTCATCCCTGGTAGAATATCATAGTTAAATAATAAAATGTCATCAGAATAAGTCTGACGGTGAATGACAATCACTTATTCTGACTGACACGACACGTGATTTGTATTTGGAGTTTGTCTGAGTATGTACAACGAAATTCGTCATGTTATTGTTCACCACACCAGTGCGTAACCATTAGCTGCGAGTCATTTGAAATACATTTGGACTGTCATTAAATTAAAATAGGTTTTTTTTGATGACAAAAAATGCCGCTTTCCTGTGATCTTAGTAAAGATGAAGTCCAAGAAAGAGTAATTTTTCAATGTTTTTTTTAATATTTTTCTTCTCAAGCTTACCTTAGTAATTATAATGTTAAAGTAAATACAAAAAATTAATTAACAAAAAGAATTAAGTTCATAAATGAGGAGCATCGCATGCAGCCGCGGAACACGCAAGCGCGGATAGATAGAATCGCCGGGAATCGAACCCACACCTAATTAAGCTCACACGATAAGCCTTAGCAGTGCTTGTGATGCCTATATTTATTAATATGCTTCTTAATTTTTTATTTAATTATTTTTTTTTGTTTCAGGTATTAACTAATATATGGTTAGATTAATTGGAAAGAAAAAAAATCCAACTTTATCAAAGGTATAGTACGGAGAGTTCATCTTAAACTAAAGTAGTACAAAACCTGTGTTAAGAAATAATTGTTAAATAAAATTTATTTAACAATTATTATGTCTTCAACCTACGAACCTAAGCTACGCAAGCGATAAATAACTGCAATTATTTTACAAAGACCAAATCTATTTCGTTATAATACTTAAATAACACAATAGAGGTCTTCGAGAGTCGTATAATTCAATTCTTTTGTCAGAAATTGATTAACAATCACTCCCAATATTGCTCTGAGTTGGATTGACGATTAAATTATTTTCAAATTACATGAAATTGGCCCTATGATGCCATTGGCGATAATAAAATATTAGGGTTAAGGGATCCGTAGTAAACGTGCTTTTATTCCTATATATTTCAACAGTTTCATGAGATTTTTGTGTGACTTTCGATCTGACCCTACTGGATTTAGTCGAGTAAATCTAAATGAAGAATAGTGTGTTGAAACAGACAGACAAAAAGACAAACAAGTTTTAGAAATAGACATACTATATTCTATTATTACATATTATTTTATATTATGTGCTTTAATACAAAGCGTCTCGTTGGTTGCTACTTGCGAATAGATAAAAAATATAAAATAAATATTCGGACCATGCATCTCGACTAGGAATAATGTCCTCCCGACCGAATCCGGCCACGGCGGCCAATCTCCACAGAGATTAGCCATCTGCGCGGGAGATATTATAGTGCACAAGTGCGTGTGCAAACTCAGGTGCACTCTCTATTCCCTCACTCTCATAGCCCGATGGGACGGAGAATCCGACACGACCGGAAAGAGATCAGGCGCAGGACCGACGGCTTTACGACTAGGAATACAAAGATACGAAAAAAACATTTAGTAAAAAAACCATTCCCATAGAAAGTAATTATTTAATGTTCCCAAACAATATTTTGAATATATAAACAGGTGCTTCATATAAACAACCCACATTTTCTTCTGGTGCCCTTAAAAAGTTGTTTACGGCTCAGGTATGTTCATAAAATCTCTAGTAAGAGGTAATCGTATTACCAAGGAATATGGTTGTTTATTGTCTATTTTTAAATGAGTTTTAAACACATACTTTCTTGTATCTAATTGCTTTTTGACCCGAGTTCAAAAAAAAAGGATAATTGGTTGTGGTTATGTTTGTAAAGAGCAGACAATGAAACTTGCTGCGGGTCCAGTTAGGAAAGTTTTTCTTTGAAATAAAAACATTTTGTCGAAGATTTTTTTTAATATCAAGCATTTTTTTAATATCTAGCTGCTAATAAAAATTGTAATAAATATTTTGACCTCCCTAGCGCAGTGATGAGCATTGTGATCTTATAAATTGAAAGTCTCGTGTTCTATTCTCGGAAAGTGCAATTTGGAATTTTATAATTCCTGAATTGTCCCTTGTCAAGTTTGTTGGAACTTGGAAGGCTTCGGTCGTTAGCTACGACACAATCGTCAAACACGTGACGCCAAGCGATTTAGCGTTCTGGTACGAAGGTATGGAGAAACAGATTAGAACATTCCGGAAAGATTTTAGGCGCTACGGTGGCACATATGTAAAGAGACATATACATACATACATAAAGTGTTAAATTCATGACACTTCCTTTTGGCTTAGCCGTGGTCGGGTAAAAATACATCTGGATTTAACATTGTAGAATGGCCACAATGATTTATTGGCCACCATCGCTTGCGGTAGCCGGTGCGGCGCGATGGATGGCCACTAGGGTGGAGTGAAAAAAAAATTTTTCGAATTTTTTTAGTCCTGTATTATCAATTGTTGACTCATGGCCGAAGATGTATAAATCCTAAATTTCAGACTTCTACGTCAATATCTTCAGGTGGCGCACTTCACTTGAAGTTTCGAAAATTAAATAAAAAAAGGGTTGCAAACATGAGGTAATAAAATATATTACAAACCTGTTTTTTTCATATTCTAATAATAAATATATTAAAGCAGGAAACATTAATGTAATAAAAGTATCATAATAAAGTTTTAAGTGTCACTATCAGGATTTTCTGGATTTTCTTTTTGATGAATATATTGAGATTTTGTCTCAAAAATTGGTAAGTCTTGCCTACCTTTTATTTTGGCTCTTATGTAACCATCTCTTGCTTTTGACCCACAGACAGATGATGCAGCCTCTGTTACAAGCTTAACACATCGATCCACTGCCTGAGTGTGGCAAGGAAACTTCTGAAAATACAGCAAATTTTCTCCTGACGAAATCATGTTTGTTATTTCTGTATCACTGTATTTCATCGTCATTGGGGGTTCAGTAATTTTTTCTTTTGACTAATCTATTAAATCAAAATAATGCGATGCTCCGATTTGAAGTTGAGGAATCTTAAACTCCCGTACTTTTTTTCCTTTGGCCTGTTTCCTTGCTTTTATTATTCTTTGAAGCGCTTGTTCCCTTACGTGTGAATCACTGTCTTGTAACATAGCCAGTAACAAATTTTCTGGGTATATAAAAAATGAATTTCGTTGAATAGTTTTTAAGACGATATTCTTCAAGTCATCTGGTAAGTACAACGACCTTCTAACCATGTTAAAAACATGAATCGGACCATACTTACAGGAAGGCTTAGTCTTGATATCAAACCAGGTTGGTGCGTACACTTTCATAATGAAAATGACCAGTTCCTTGAGGTTAACTGATGGTTTCTCTGTTCCTACATATAAACGAAGAATTCTATTTGCAAAAGTCAACCATCGCGAGTGTGCTAGCTTTCCTGGATCTTTGAACAAATAACTTCAAAGAATCTTTGTAAAACTCTTGCTTTTTCGTTTGACTGCGTAATTTCTTTATTACTTATTATAATATGATATCAACCTGGCAAGAACTTGTTGATGACTGATGGTAGGAATCGATGATTTATTCCATAATTTCTCGATGTCAGTAGAAACTAATTCGCATATCTCCTGTATTGAAGGGTCTTTTCCATTATTCAACACAATCAAATCATTTCTTATCCATAAATAATATCTAATAACATCACAATAGGTCGGCAACATATTATCACTTAGTTTATTTGGTTCACCAAATATAGGGCAACGCAAATCTCTCCGAGTTTTAGGCATATTAATAGTTTAGTTTGCCACAAAAACACTTATTATCGGGTTGATTTTATGAAATTAGCTCAAAGTTTATGCCTTAATGCAACAAATTTAGATTGAATTTACGGTAAGTAATAATTTTAAAGGCAAGACAGGACTTTATAGAAAGCGATAATAACATTATATGGTCAAAACTGTATTAATATCACTTCTGTATTGAGGAGGAAAGTAAATAGTATAAATTGATATTTTTTTTAAATCTACCCTACGTGCGCCACCTGAAGATAAAGTCTCAGGTCCTTGATTTTTTACATGGATGATATGCTAATATAGGATCAACAATTGACGACACAGGAGAAAGGAAATTCGAAAAAAAATTTTTTTTTGCCGTTTTCGCTCCACCCTAATGGCCACTTTACCACCGCGAGATTACTACTCATATTCAACGCCATAAACCTGGCACTTCCACTTTATTATTAGCTCTTGTACCATTGTAGTAGGTAGGTAGAGCTGCTCATTTTTCGTAGCGTTCATTCTTGCCTCGGGAAGGAGGTTTCCACTTTGATTCCCTGTTGGACAAATTGAGGAAACGATACGTTGTTAATAAGCTTTGAGGATCTAGTGTAAGTATTCAAGTTAACGTCAACTCTGTGTAGGTACATTAATATGAACGGAAAAGTGATGAAAAAACAGATTTACGCATAGTTAACGTTGACTTCGAAACTTACACTAAAGTTATTGATCCCAAAAAGTCCTGAGGCAAAATCTTACCCAACGTGCCCAATATTACCACATTTCAAGTTAAAAAAAATAAACTGAACAGAACTGAAGCAAAAACAAGAACAAAATAAGCGTACTTTTCCCTTTTTTTGAGCAATTCGATGGTTGGCAGACCTGTGGCTCTTAAGACAACATTAATTAGACTTTACTACTGCACTGGTTCGGAAAGCAGATCAGATTCTGCTGAGTATCGACTAAAACAAGAGTGGTTAATATAGTTAGTTAGGGTAATCAACTAATCAGTAACCGGATCTATTATAACCATGACACTGTAAACACTGCAGGTACTTGACCATCTCCCAGAATTATAGAATTAGCATCAGGTCAAACGTATGCAAAATAGCACCACGTGACGCTTTTACGATATGACTCCCGACGAATACATAAGATGTGAAACGAATATAAAAGCACATCTGAAAATCTTATCACTCCCTACACCGTAACAAGCCAATTGACGACAGTTTCAACCCATTACAAACCCTATCACAGTTAACTTGAGTTACAATTTCAGTGACTACAAATTGGTAGTTGTGACGCTCGGGAATTTAAATTAATCTCAGATGATAATGACAAAATTGAGCTTTACTTCAGACAGTTAAAGTCGAAATTCGTGAAACATTAGGCTCTAGTAGAAAAGCCAAAGCGCGTGCGCTCATCAGCTGTGGTACCATGAATTTAAAAGACACTTCGAACGTGTTTTCAAAGGTTTCGAGATGAAATCACGATCGAATTCAATTTGAAATTAACCATTTCTGATTTATTTGTACAGATTTGTGCCGATGCTTATCAGTTTTTCAAATAGATCTTGGCGTATGTATATATGGTCATGATTTATTTCCTCATATAAGGAGTACTTTCGATCTTATCTCAGATTTTTTTACCGACTGTAACACCTTTTTATGTACCTGCGATCAGCAAATTAATGATTAGATTTGAAATTGGCTGACAGCTTTAATACAATGGTAATAACGATTTTTTTAGGAATTTGATTTTGTTCAGGATAGTTAGGCTGTAGCCACCATTAGTTTCATTATAGTATTTTTTTCTATATTTCGTGGTCGAGAGGGTCCCCCACGGGTTCAGTGGTAGGGCTCCGCGCTGTTGCGGCGGGCGCTATTACGCTGATTGCTGGTAGCAAATGATACATCTCGGAGCCCCGCGGCTATACAGGGTGTCTTCATCTGCATTCCTATAGGTGTTCGTCGGGCTCCACCACGATCTGATTTCAATAATTTATCCGGTACTTTTGAAATTCCTGATTTGTCTAATTTAGCGAAGACTTGCTCTTGCCCTGGACTTCATCCGCAGTAAGTTAGGTTTTTACTTTTTTAATCCCATACAAACCCTTTTGTTCGTCTGGGATAAAAGTATCCTATATCACCCTAAGTCTAGCCATGAAAAAATCAAGTGATCTGCTACTTCATTGTTGCATGGTTGAATAGATTTTTTTTTTTTAATTTTACAAATAAAAGTGCTTTTGAATCGTTGAGTGAATCTATCATAAGTTTGAAATGCTATTCCGTCCCTGCACAACATAACACTTTGGCCTTTACTTCCAAAATAAGTAGACACTGCATCAGAAAATATCAAATACTAGCGACTTTTTCCACGAGAATAATTTTTCCACCAACGAAAAAAGTTGACGTTGTGACAGTTATTTTTAGTTACAATCTGCTAGAAAGTCGAAATGCGTCGGTTAAAGTTTACTTGATGGTATTAAAATAGGCTCTTAACAACGTTGAACTTAAAAATTACTTTATAAGTTATAAAGTTTAATGTCATGCGAACGGAATTTAATGTAGAAGGCCAATGAAGTATTTATTACTTCCATTGACAAACCATAAAATTAGAGAGAGCTTGACAAGTTTCCCAAATTATGTTATAATCAGGTTTTACGCTAATTAGTCTCGAGTAACAGTTTCGGTTGATTAGCTGGGTCCCCCGTAAGCTTGAGTCTCCAAAGGTAGTTTTGTTGTAGAAATTACCTGTTGGATTAATCTTTGCAGATATAATGGAGTGAGGCCTTATAAGAAAAAGAAGAGGTACAACATATATAAAAAGAACAGGTGATATAAACACACAATTCGAAGAACTCGAGTGGCAATCCCTCGCTAGGTAGACCGACGGCATCAAACGAGTCGCAAGGAGCCTCTGGATACAGGCGGCGCAAGACCAAAGCCTATGGAAGTCCATGGCTTGAGACCTTTGTCCAGTTGTGGAGGAAGGTTTTTTGGAATTATGGAAGTGCAAGATAAAATTTAATAAAATTATCTTTTTCAGCGGTTTATATAAATAATGTTTTTAATATTGTAATTACTCATTACTATGCTGTAGAAACATTCAATCAGCCGCCCATACTGGGTAAAGCCTAAGTTCCCCCGCTCGCGGTGCTATGGTAAACGTATAGGGTTACTGGATCGATTTGCGTCAACTTTCTCCTGATGTAATTAAGCCGCAAATGAGAGTGGTGTAATTTACGATGGGACACCGAAGCTTGCGCCGGTGTGACATAGTTTCATAGTAGTTACTAGTTGGAACTCGTTTTTAGTGTCGCCATTTTCATATCAAAACCACATGGGCAGTATTATTAATAAGAGATTTATGGATTTGTCTACCGAAGTACCGTCTACTCGTCGAGATCAATCTAACTGATAAAAGCTCAGAGAACGTTCGTTTAATAGATTCAAGTTGCCGGCCTAATCACAAAATCGTTTGACTGAGATACCTTAACTGGCTAGGAATCATTTCATTTGACAACAAGAACTTATGTTAAACTAGCTTTTGCCCTAAGCTTCGAGTTTTCAAACCCCTATTTTACCCCTTTAGAGGTTGTATTGTATTTTCAAAAATCCTTTCTTAGCAGATGCTTACGTCATAATAGCTATTTGTATGCCAAATAGCCTGATTCGTCCGGTTGTTGAAGCTGCGCTTCAATTCAATTGATGATCAGTCAGTCAGTCAGACAACTTTTTCATTTATATATTAAGAAGATGTCGTCTTCTCTTCTTCTTCATCATGAACTGACAGACGTCCACTACTGGGCATAAGTCACTTGCATAGACTTCCACATGCTTCAATCTTGCGCTGCCTGTAGCAGTGGGGGAGCTGTCTTCTAACTATCAGTATATTATGCCCTGCCCATAGCCACATAGCTTCGCGACTCTATGAGCTATGTCGGTAATTCTGGTTCTCTTACAGATGAGGAGTCATTTCTTATTTGATCTCGGAGGGATATTCCGAACTTATCCCTATCACAGAAAAATCTGGTACAGGTTAGTTTTGCAAAATAACATTTAAAAAAAGGGGGAAATCCTCATTTTTCTATGCTGTCAAAACGCTCCATTGCAAAATGCTCTTTTGCAGACTCGTAAGATTGTCAAACGTGATGATATGGTTATTTATAAGTTCGAAATTAAGAGTTGATGGTTAACGGTTTTCGTCCGGAAAAAGTGCTCCCCAACTCGACAAGCAACGCAGCCTTTCAATTAAAAACCGTAAATAACACACGAGCGAAATTTACATGGCTTCTGTAGAGGGATGCTTTTAAAGGTTTATGTCTTACATCCTCTTCTGTCATATGGGAATCAGATGATGCTGTCTCGCTTATCGGAGGCTCCACTCGGTTGGTTGGCTCTACCATGTTTTACGTTAGTTGCGCACGCGCACTAGCTTCGAGTGTTCGCTTTGTTCATTTTCGCGCAAAATTATTAAAAAATTTTTTTTTTTTCAACCATGGTGGTACTGGGAAAGCATGAATGAATGGAACATCTTTTGTTTTTGTGTTGCTGGCACAAGCAAGCTAGCGTGACGTAAAGTGAAGTGCAGTGTTTTTGTGTTTAGAAAGTGAATCTAAGTGAATACAATAAAGGATTACAGTGTGTTTCATGTTGGAAAGCACGTGGGAAATTGCAGCGGTTAACTAGGTTGGTTACGTTTGGAAGGTCAAAATTTAGAGTGAATTCTGCTTAGGCAGTAACTTTGCATAGCTTTTTTGTTCAACCTACAACGGCTCTATTAGCACCAAACTGAACTTTAGTTAGAGGAATAGGATAGTTTTCTCATTCGGCTCGGTAGATTAGGACATCATTATCATGTATAGAATGTCGTGATTTGAGAAATCCGTAGATAGGTACCTACGTACAATGTAATACATGCTAATTGATATTTCGCACCTTAAGCGAAAAGTTTATCTTACAAAACTTACATAAATCATTGTAATTTTTTAATCTATAATTCAACTTTTTGATTCTAATCAAAAAAAGGTTTACCTACTTAGGTAACTTTGAAAGAAATACTAAAATTGTTGAAGAAAACGCTGATTAATTTATTACTTGAGTAACTTATTATAATAGAGTCGAAACAATTGATGTACCTACTTAATATCGAGCGATTTTTATCCATCAATTGGGGATACCTGCCTACCAATCTAACAACACAACGTTTTTTCCACCTGTTGAAGAAAAGGTGCGCAGTGGTTACCGGACACGGGCTGTGGACATGCCATTATAAGTTATAATGCCTCTAATAACATGTTTTGTCTCGTCTAGACGTTTTCATATGAATATCAGCAAAATGTAGGGCAAACGAAAAAAGTTTTGCTTTAAAATAACGAAACTAGGTATTCGTACGATACATTGATAAATAACTTCCTCATTATTCTCGTTTTCAACAACACCGATTAGACATCTACACGTAGTAGATAGAGTATTGTCAGATTGGCACGAAGCTATTTCGAAGGTTGGTAATTTTAAAAACCACTGCTCAAGGTAATTAGGTTATAACTACGGGTTAGTAGCCGACTACTTATACTATTACTATCCTAAAGCTTAATTAACGAGACGTGCCCAAGTTTTATTATTTACATTTCTCTGTAGTAAGTAGAATGTTAGTGAGCAGTTGTTACATCACTACGGTTTATAAACCCTAAAGAGATAAAAAAACATGTACAATCTTATGCTGAGATCTATAGAGCGTGCTCTGACTTAGCTCGGACTTAGGATAGAGTTAAAACGGGACACACAATAATATACTTTGACATAAATCTGTCTCGTTTTATCTCTGTCTTCAGTCTGAGCAGAGCTAGAGATCGGTCTGTAGATTTCAGCCATAGGGACTGCTTATAGAACACGTCACACTCATTGATCTACCGTTGTATTGCGTATTAGCACGTCATTGACGTGACCCCATCAAATTTTACCCTACCAAAAATCGCTCAAAACAGATACGAATTTTCCACTTCAAAAACAACCTTATCCCTATAAAATCAAGGCTTAATCCTTCATCCATATTGAATGAACGAGTAAAAACTTAACTTACAAAAAATGAGCATTTTCTATGTATTGTATCTAATTTTATAACAACTAATGACGGATTCACATTACTCACGCGATTCGCCGCAGCATTCCAGCGCGCTCCGCTGGTGCGCGTGTATGCGGCGCATAACAATGGCTTATCGACTGGTTAAACAGCTGGTATTCTATAAAAATCATTAACATTGCCTTTTTTGGGCACGTTGATGTAATACGTTGATGTAGCAATCCAAAGATACAAACTTAATTCGACGTAGTTGCGCAAAAAGGGTCCAACCCACAAAAAAATTCACAAATAAGCACATACATCAAGGTTAATTTTTTTATTGACAAGTTTTGTAGGTTGGATCCTTGTGGGCAGTCTTTTCATTCATAAACAGAAATAATTGACTAGCTTAAACTTTACACGCTGCTCTAACTTAGATTCTGAATACCTCAAACTCCACTTAATTATAAGTGCCTACTCAATAAATTGTAACTTATGTGATTGTGTAGAGCATAAGTTCCTAAAGAAAACCCCAAAGCCCAAGCTTTAGTTCGTGCGCACCCTTAGCTTTAAATATCGTGAAAAACACTGCAGTAAGTATCTTGGATTTTGTATATCAATGATGCAATCACAATAAACATTATTATACTCACAGATACAATACAGGTTTTTATAATAGCTTAAGGTTATGTTTGTCGCACAATCTCAAAACAAAAGAACGTAACTAATCTAAAACTAGAAGTAGGTACCTAGTGACAAAAAAGGGAGAACTAGGCTTTTTATACACATAGGAAAAATTGTTGCATATAAATACAAACTAGAGTCTCATCTAGATATTTCGAAATATCCGTGTGAAACTCAATCCCAATTCTCAACAGAATAGCTACATCAATGATCCACTACTGGATGATAATGAGAATGGTTTAGTTCAGTAGTTTTAGCGTGAAAGAGTAACATACATCAATCCATCCATCCTCACAAACTTTTACAATTATATCATTAGTAAGAGTAGTCGTAGGTTGTACGGTTGTAGGATATTTATTTGTGTTCAAATGATTCATATTTATGACATAGATGTCAAGAATCTTATGAAGATATCTGTTAAAGTCTATTGGTAAGGTTTTTTTTGTATAGCTAAATGATATTATACGTCAGTGTTCATTAAGACTGGTCCAGAATCTCCATTCCATTCAACTCGGCATCCGATCTTTACCCATAAATGGCAGATCAACAAATTAGGTCAGATTAATAGCATCAATTAACGTTAGCTGATCACATGAGCGCAGATAAAGCCGAGATCGGTCTAATGATCTCAAGAGGGAACTAATTATGAGCTCTTTCTTTCGATAGATTAACCACAGAGTTACATAGCTCCATGTGGAGTTAAGTTTTTGAAAATCTACTGTATTAAGTATCTCTGTAGAGTCTTGAATTGAACTTTTTTGTTGCGCTACGGTGGAAAATATGGTAATAGACACATACGTCGTACACTCATCACCCTTTCTTTGGCTTCACCGAAGTTGGATAAAAATCAACACGTTACTAAATCATGTTACACACGTGTTTCATTATGACAAAATACTGATGTAGATTCACCATAACACCTTTTAAAAGGTTCTACAAAATTTAACGAGTAAACAAAGTTGTCAACATATTGAGATTTATTCCGAGCAGGAGCTCAGAAGTGAGATAATTATCTCCGCAGAAATGCATGTAAAAAGTCCGCCATGTTTTCTAGTAGCACGGTTTACCCAACAACATGCTTACTCTAGCCCTGGGGAAATTATTTACATAAAACCAGTTTAGCTACCTGTTGCACTCACGTGTTATACATCGCTCCTTTTGTTCGAGCACCGCTCTTTATTCGTGTGCACCGGCAAGAAACGGAGTGCGAAGTTTGAACAAATATAGACTGGAAAAAGTAAAAGAAAAGCGAACATTGTCGCGGGGAACGGAAAGCATGGTTTGTCCGTAAAATTATTCAAATATGGGCGGATGAGCTCGTGTTATCTCTAAATAGTAACAAAGTCGCTACCCACATCTATCTGAAGATATAATTAGCATTATACGTAAATTGAATAGGAAACCGTTATATTGATTTTATTCTTATAAGAAAGTTTAAAAGATGATGTTGTCATGGTCTACTTCCTTAGTTGTAAAAAAACTCGTGTAAAATGCGACTTTTTACTTGAAATCAAGACGAAAGCGTTATTTTTCCGCTGATGAACGCGAAAATCATGACATCGTGAGAGCCATTTCAGCGTTTTTCATTAATTTATTACTTTTTACATTTTATGTACCAATTTTGTTGTTCAGCGCAGACATGCGGCAAAACCCTATTCTTGAATTAGATTGTATCTAATTATTATTTTTTGTTTATTTAAGTTGTTATACAAACTTCAATGTAGAACTATGTACCTAGGTACTATATTAAATTCGCTATGAAATCTACCGCATATAAATCGCTGTATGTACAAATTAAAGGACGTGAGATAAAAATTATCGAAAAGAACTTTAATACAAAAAAAATTCAAGAAATAACGAAGTTAATAATTAGTAATTACTCAGTTACGAGAGCCCAGGAAAAGCCTAATAATCTAATTAACTTTTATTATATTTCACCGATAACTAGTTTGAATAACCATATTAGTTGTGTTTTGAAAGTTTCCCTTAAACGGTTTATTATGGAACAAGTAAAGTAGGGTTGTACCGACGGCGGTATCGAAGACGAAATCCAAATCTTAAAATGTTTTTGTAGTAAATTTTTCATTATTTATTCTTTTTGAAAAAAAAAATTCTTCACATGCCAACATTAAAAAGAATTTAAAAATATAACAAAATAAATTAAAACAAAAGCCATAGTTTTTATTTTAACTACTTATTCATGACAAGATGATAATTTTAGTTCTTGACTGCGATCTCACCTGTCAATAATTGTGACGATGCAGTCAAAAATGATAACGAGTTAACTTAATTAAACCCATACACTAATCAGTTTATACGCCATCGTGCCCGACAACATCACTTGGCAGCTTCAGATCAGACCAGAGACATTTCAGAAATTACAACATTCTAAATTGTCCCCTCCAGGAATCGAACCCGGAGCGCCAGAAATCGTTCTTTTAAATATATTAACAAATACGTTTCTTGGTGATATCTTTTGCTGGAAGTAATCAACTTACTCCAATAGTAGATGAAAATCATATATGAATTATGAATTAATATTATAAATGCGAAGGTTTGGGTGTATAGATGGATGTTTGTTCCTCAATCCCGCCGCAACGACTGAACCGATTTGGCTGAAAGGCACAGAGATAAATTATAGTCTGGAATAACGTAGGCTACTTTTTATTCTAGAAAATAATTTTCTAGAATAAAACGTAAATAAAAAAGAGAGTTTCCGCGGGAATTAAAAAACCTCAATCCACTCGTACGAAGTCGGGGGCATCAGCTAGTAACTAATAGTTTTTTTATTGGTTTACTAGTTAGATTTTTACATATTACATGAATAGCATACAATTTTTAAAATATTTACTTAGTAGTTATGTAAAATCATATTAAAGTAAAAACGACATGCACTATTTAAGTATTAGGTACAATCTTTTAAAAATTAAAGTACCTAAAGAAAAAAAAAAAGAAAATAGTTCTCTGGTACTTAACTCACGACACTGTAAAAAATAACTAGTAGTAGTTTTAATTTATTTAAGTTATTTATTTAAGTTTTATTTCGTTGTATGTTCTTATAAATATTGATACTCACTGTAAAAATGAATTTGTAGTCGAATGCAAGAGTCCACATCCCTAGCGTAATCCTATCGGTGCTAATTATGTAGTCCGGCCATAAGTGGGTTGCGTAGTCGATTAATGCATACAAATCATTTTTGTATGTATGATTTTTGCATGTTTCAACATAACTTGTTTAATATTATGGCCAGGGAGTGGCGTTCGACTTTAATAAGCGTAAAAGCTTATTAGTCTTGGAAAAAGACCGGAAATTTTATATGAAAAAAAATCTTGTCGCCGCTAATATTTTTTTCAAGAATACTTACCCACCATTCATTATAATTTTGGCCTGTGGGCGTCCACCGCTGGACATAGATTTATTTCATAACGAGCACCACTACACCCAAGTCTGGCCGTCTTTTCTAGGCACCCTTCTATTTATATCGCCTTCAAAGAATCTCAGTTTCCATCTCAGGTCCATGGGTCCATGCCTTGCAAGTCACAAACACATAAATAACCGGTGAAATGCGAGACAAACTCGCATACGAAGGATTCCGCACCAAAAAACGCAAAAACAAAACAAGTTTCTAGTAGGGAAGCCATCTTTCATTTATTTTTATTTTTATTATTCGTTGTTATAGCGGCAACAGAAATACATATTCTCTGAAAATTTCAACTCTCTACCTATTACGGATCATGAGATACAGCCCGCTGACAGACAGACGTACAGACGGACGGACGGACAAACAGCGTAGGCTTAGCAATAAGGTCCCGTCGGATACCCTTCGGGTAAACCCTAATAACGGCCAAAATGTGGCATTGTAGAAGTCGGACTTCGATGCATACGCCCCTCTTCATAGAACAAACCATTACCCACAGGGGATCTTGTAAGAATTCAAGAACAGTTTGAATCGAAAAAATAACAGGTAATTTTCCATAAATAGTTATAGCAACTAGTCCACATGACACTCGATAGCGATCGCGGCAACACCGTATGATTTATTACAATCGTGGCATTTATTGCGGACGCCTAATTGTTCCCCGGGGACATGTTGGCGAAATTACTAGTTCAGACACATTGATATGAAATAGCAAAGATACGAGTACCTCCACGTATCCATGATTGTGCTCCGTATCTATGATTTCCACTAGGGATCAGATATACTCACAAAACAAGCGAAAAAATTGTGCCGAACGACGAAGAGTATAATACAGTACTTCATTGTTAAATGACATGACAAATTACGACAAATATCTGCCATTATGCGCTTCATTTACCGCACGCTTGTAACATATCCACATCTTTTTATACATATACAATACCATAGCTCCGTATACATTCATGCGACTGCTAATAAATATATAGGTCAATTCGATTAGACAAACTACGTTAAATACCAATGCAATGACTGATTTTTCAAATTGAATGGATTGACTTTGTCCAATGAATGAAGTTATATCGTCGGCCTAATTATCAAACTTCGTATCTCCATTTGGTCAAACTTTACAGGAGAAAGAAAAATCTTCTTTTACTATATACCTAAATAACAATAAAAACATAGACAAACAGCTTTATTTACATTTGAATATTAATTGTGCTTATGTTTGTTGTAATTATGATTTATTAATTATCTGTTATCATGATTCAATAAATGGACTTATATTAGGTCAAAATGGCGTCGGCTTATGCCGTGGTATTTTTATTTTTTGTAAATAGTAAAAAAACTAAAAACAAGTGGGAGATACGAGTGATACCATCGTGTTCGTTACCGAATTTTACTCTAGATGGCGTCAAAATAAAAAAATCGGAAATTTTGAAATTACGAAGTTTGATAATTAAAGCCGATAATATGAAATGTTTTTTTTAAAGAGTATCAACCAAGCTGAACTTGACTGATGTTCTCTCTCCCATCCAAATAAGTAAAAACTTGTTAAATAAGTAAAAAGTTGTTAGGTGTGGGTACGACATTAGTGCAACGGATGGGGATCGAACCTGCAACCTTGTTTTCAGTTCGCACCTGTAACAGTTGGGCTATTGAGACTTTAAATTCAAAAACAAGAAAAAGACAGGACTTCGCATTAATGTTACTTTTTAACTTTTTGGTAAATAAATAAAGATTTTTATTATAGTCGAATGAAACTACTGGTTCAGATTTGGAGTGATTTTAATAGAGGTTTATCTAGGGTTCTACGTATATCATTGGCTAAAACCAAATGAGAGTAAACCGATAAGCATAAAAACAAGCCTACGCGAATGATCTGTTAAGATTCGATCTTGTTTATTTGTATTGAGATTGAGATAGATACAGCTGAGGTGGGTGGCAGCCAATATTCGAATGCTGTAGCAGGTATGTGTGTATGTCGTATGAATGTAGAAATTACGCTTCATCGTATTAAAACCTGTAGCACGGTAGATTGGAGATAAAATACCTGCAGCATCGGAAGAATGCTTAAAGTTCAATTAAGTTCGAAAGGGCTTATTTCACAAACTCATTTTTTAGGGTTCCGTATGGGAAGGGTAACCTACGGGACCCTATTACTAAGCCCCCGCTGTCAGTCAGTTCGTCCGTCTGTCTATATCGATACCTCTTCTTACGTAAGTTGTTGTATCCCCAAAACGCTTACGTGACGCGTTAATTGTTTTGAAGGTCAATAAAATGGTTTAGGCCGTCGTTTTAATAACGATATAACTTTATACGTCTTGAGAGTATGTTAAAAAATGCTGTTTTTAATTTTTTTTTAAACGAACGCATAAAATAGATAAAAACAAATGATATAGTGCACAAAACCTAAAATGCCAATTTTTGGGATACCACAACTTACGTAGGAGATATTCGATATCATCATGATCCGTAATAGGTAGAGAGTGGAAATTTTCAAAGAATATTTTTTGCCTGGTGGGAGGCTTCGGCCGTGGCTAGTTACCACCCTACCGGTAAAAACGTACCGCCAAGTGATTTAGCGTTCCGGTACGATGCCGCATAGAAACCGATAGGGGTACGGATTAGATATCTGCCGTACCCCTAACAGATTAGCCCGCTATCATCTTAGACCGCATCATCACTTACAATCAGGTGAGATCGCAGTCAAGGGCCAACTTGTAATGGAATAAAAAAAAGTGTATTTCTAAAAACTAATAAAAATAAAAATTAATTTAAAAAAAGGGCGCTCGCAAAAGGCCCCAAAAACGTCGAACGCTGGCGCTAAAAGTAGCCAGTCTGCTCTCTTAGTTCAACGGTTGAATTAATCACTTGTACAAGTGGGATGACCCAATCAAAGAGTCGACGCACTAAGCCAAAGAGGTAGTCAAAATTCAATCAGTTGAGATCGCAATTAATCAAGCTCGACAAGGAGAAGACCACAACAACAAGTTAGACTAATCTGTTTCTACACCGCACTGATTACAAACAGTTAAAATCCTATTACATACATACAGCGTAGGTACACGGAGCTAGCTAGTCGCGCGCCCCCGGCCCGCCCGCGGCTCGCAGGTGGCAGGTTTTTGCCGATAATTGATTTTTAATGGAGCCTGCCTCGCTGCGTGCCTTCCATCGCCTTTATATATTATTAATTCTATTCTATTCAATTACACCGCACGGACAGTTAGAGCGATTTGATCTCGTGAATCTGAGTTAGCGGTTTTAGATGAAGCATATAAATAAACCGCGGTAGCTTCTTTATCCGAGTACAATACGACAAAGCTCAAAGGTATGGTTATGATTTTAGCAGTGTATATGCGTATGTGTCTACGTCTGTTCCACCGTAGCTCCTAGACTACTGAGCCGATTTTGATAAATAAGGTGTCAATCGATTAGTTCTTCTTCTTCTTCTTCTTTATCAACTAATGGACGTCCACTGCTGGACATAAGTCTCCTGCATGGACCTCCACAAGCCTCGGTCTTGCGCCGCCTGAATCCAGCGGCTCCCTGCGACTCGTTTGATGTCGTCTGTCCACCTATCCACCTAATCGATTAGTTATTATGGTACAATTTTGTAATGTTTTTTTTTAAGAATATCAGCCAAACTGAAGTTGACTTATTTTCTCCTAACCCCTCCAAATAAGTGGAAAGCTTGTGTTAGAAGTGGGTACGACAATAGTGCAACGGGTGGAATTCGGACCTGCGACCTTTCAGTTTTCAGTCCGCACCTTTAACCGTTGAGCTATTGAGGCTTATTTATTTATTTTGTATGTACAATTTTCGTTAAGGGATAGTTTTTATACTTTTTTCTTGTTCATTAGATGACAAAATAGCCTTAAACTGCGATCTCACTGTCCTAGTAATACTATGTTGAGCGAGTAAAAGCTAGTACTTAATGAAAACCTCATGTTTAGTAGATTTTACGACATCATAACTTAATGATAACATTGCAATAAAACTTAATCACCAAAATAATTTTATTATTTAATTTCGAACAAACATAATTTTTAAAAATATAATATGTTACATGTATTTTTGTATTTTACGTGCGATAAGAATATTTTGGCATAAAAAGTAAAACTGTAGTAATTTAATGAACAATAACATCGCTGACAAGCTTTTATGTGGCCATTTTATTTTATCTTTCCAAAATGACAGTTTACTCCAGAGAGAGTATTCTTTATTTTCATTAAAATTCTTATCGTTCGAACAGGAAAGTAAAAATGCAGTTAATACGGCAATCATTTGAAGTTTTTCCCAGCTAACTGCACTTTTAAGTATTTTTAAAGTACATACATATTAATAAAAATCGTATGTAAGTAAACGGTATAAACGTGCACAATTTACTACCAAATTCAAGTAAGTAATTACTTAACTTTATTTTCAAATTAGGTAAACTGTAAGTACACTTTTTGCACTTTATTAATTATTATTTATTGTACAATTTAGTTAGTACAATAGCATTGTACATGTATTAAAAATAATTAAACTCTTTAATACTATAAATATAAAACTAACATAACGATACAGTCCTAATTCGAAACAGGCTACCTTTTAAACTGCATTGAAGTAGGCTTCGGTTTTCAAAATGGAAACACAAGCATCGGCCAAGAAATCGATCGAACTATTTCAAATTTGAAATTAACCGGTAAATCACATAGCGGGATGATAAGGCAATAAATAAAGGGAAGCGACCACGGGATAGAACGGAATTACGGGTAATGGGCAGGTTCCAATCCACTGGATGCCACAAAGCGATGAACAAGACTAAACTTTACTACTTGGTAATAAAACACAACGATGTCAGACCGAATAAGGTAGACACTTTTAAACGAAAATGAACTTTACAATGTAACAAATAAGGGATTGAGAGTTTAAATTGAGTGAATCAAAGGGCTCATAACATTAAAGGCGTAACAGACTATTACATTGTCTACATTCTCTAGTCTCTACGAGATGGTATAAAACATGTATCAATGGTCAATTTCAAACACTATACTGAATCCAATCCCTGATAATATTATAACCAATCTGAAGTTATTTCCTACCTGTTCACTGAGAAAAATATCTTTATCTGATAGGAAAACAATGACAAACGTTGCTGATATAAGCTAAAATTCTATTATATTTGCATATTGCGAAAACGATTGTGGTAGTAAAAACATACATTGAAACATAATCATAATTAAGTATCAACAGTTATTGTAGGGCAATGCCTTCCATAAGAATGTAAAATTGAATAAAAAATCCATCAATTTGTCATCGCTATTATTTCATACCATATACAGTGATATTATTCCAAACGTAACCAACTCAACAGGTTCTTAGTATCCAGTGACAAGAAATACAACAATGTCTACAACTGCAACGAGACATGTTAAGTCGTCAAACTCGGCGAATATACTGATGTGCAAACAATGGTGGAAGGTATGCTGGATGTACGGAGACCAGGAAAAATACTACAGGCAGTTGTACGGGAGGAGAAAAGTTCACAATCCGACCATGTTCTTTGATAATCCTGACACAAAGCGGCAAGGAGCACAGATAACTGAATTAACAGATGATTTCTTTGAAGACAACATTTCAAATCAAATAGAACCAGCTCCGGATGAAAAAGAAAATAACAGTAAGGAATGGTTCGGAGCTGAATCGGAGCCGATATACGGTTTCGACAAAACCTGGCACAAAGACCAAAGAAGACAGCCAATACAAAACTACGAAGGTATAAACGAAATTTTGACTTCAAACCTAGATAGTGATAGTATAAAACAAATTTTAAACAGTCTACCTCCTGATAAAAGTGAAGTTATAGACTCGAATGAAGTTCTTCATAAAAATGGTGATGTTTTCGGAAAAAGTTCAAAACTAGTGTGCAAGACTAGAAAAGGTGCATTGGTTACCGAGGAAACTGAGATTAAAACTGATGGAAAGACGATGGCTAATCTCAAGTTTCAAAGGTCGACGGTCAAAACGGGACCAAATAAAGTGAGGGAAGTGTTACAGTCAGTGAAAGAGGATGCAGTGTTAGACGAGTGTTCTCGGAAGAAGTGTGTTGGTGATAAGTTGACGACGAAGACGACGACTTTGGTGACTGTCTCTCAGACAATGGAGACGAGCTGTAATGAGTGAGTAGATTCTTTTAACTATTATTTTAAAAATTAAGGACGTACAGTCGCGGACAAAAAATGTTTACCACCTTAAGATTCATAATTGCATGCACACATCTGTGTCAGAAGGTCGATATGTGATTTGATTAGCCATAGATCATAGACTTTTTAACATGTAGCGGTGCTTAGACAGTCATTTAGCTGTCTCTTTAGTTATTAGTAGGTGACTGCTAAATAGGTTAGATGTAGAAAACCTTTTTTGGAACAAAAAATCCTTACTAATGTTATAAAATAATGTGAGTGTTTGTTTGTTCGTTGTTGGTTTGTCCTTCCATCACACAGCTACGGAGCGATAGATCCACATGATTTTTTGAATGGATATAGTTTAGGATTTGGATAGCGACATTTATCCCGGAAAAATAGAAGGTTCCCATGGAAATTTTAGAATCCTAACTTCACGCGGACGAAGTCACGGGCAAAAGCTAGTAATTTTAATAATATTATCTCATATAGACACGAGCACAGGACACGAGTTACCAAAATATGAAAACGGAAGTAATAATCTAATGAAATTTCAAAGAATCTTTATTTCTTAATTTTATTATAGAGAAACTAAACAATATTAGTATAAATAAATAATAAGCTTAATTAGCTTCCATTCGCTGCTATGACAACACGTAGACTCTCTCGCATGAACGCGACAAGGCGATAAGTCAGTTCATATCATCTGTGATACTCGTATCATCTCATACCCCAGTGCAATGTGATCTAAGAGTTTGATGATTTCTTTGATTCTGACAGTCCCAGCTTTGAATCATTAAGCCCCATAAATTTTCAGTTTCAAATCAGCAGATCCAGCGGGCTATTGAACGAGATGACTGCCACGGTGCAGATTGAACCATGGAATAGTAGCTCGGCGCATTATCTTGAACTTAGGTTGTCAGAATTTTGCTGCAGAACATCGATGTAAAATGCTGCAGAAACACCACGCATCACCGTAGCTCATCCACCTCCTTTTGACTGTTTTTGACTGTGGATCCTAGCAGCATCATTATGATTCAATGCACAATATGAACTTCACCATTAGAATTATGATTAAGCTTGCCATTTATTTTGTATATTTAAATTTCAAATAACAAATATAATATTTTTGATAATTAATTGTCACTTTTACAAGTGCAATGTTGCTAATGTGTCAAACTTGAATTTAGGAAATGAGTTTTATTACTAATATATTTGTATAGAAAAGTCACTAATACTTTTTTTTGATAAAACGATGCATGAAATTTTTATAACGAAACAAATGCCTTGATATAGCATTATAGACCTTACTGAACGCAGGGTTACGAAGAATCTAATTTGAAAAGTGGTAAACATTTTCTGTCCCCGACCGTATGCACATAATTTTTTTGATTCGTCTTTAAATCTTAACTAACTTCATTATAAACTACTATTTCAATCTAGACCCAAACAATTCGAATTAAATGAATTTATTCGCCAAAAAATGTTAAAGCGAGGAATAAATTGGAAGTTTTGTTAGTTTTCGGTTTGAGACCTGCCAAAACATTTCATTTATTTCATCAGTTTTTATCCGGACTTGGTAAATTGGCATTAAGTAAGTATATTTTGTTTATGCTAGTGGTCCATTTTTTGTGCGTATATAATATTTAGTGGCCTAGGCGTTCGTCAAGGATATCTACTTCACAATTTTAGTTCGTGGTTTAATTTACAGCTATTGTTTTTTTGTGTGATATACACAACGATAACGAGTGTTCTATGTTATTGTTACTCTTTGTCAAAAACCTTATCTTTTTGTCCTTGTTTTCAGTTGACCCGCGGGTTGATAGCAAACTCATAAATCACAAACTATTGTCCATACTCTCTACATAATCCACAATAACATGACGATCGTTCCTTTTGAAGCTAAACCCGCCTTGGAAGTTCATAGAAAAGACTTCAACGATCCCACATTGTTGGAACATTGCATTTTCTCGGTACATTGCAATTTAAAACTGGATATATGAACATATATTAGTTTTATGTGAGATCTAATTGTACCGGGGTAATTATTTTCAAATGAGTAAGTTATTTTTCGAGTATTGGAAATTATAATTTTTTAAAATCAAATTTTTAATCTATGTTGTGTGAAACGCCGTGTAAATGAGAAAATCCTAGAATATTTAACTACATTTTAAAAGACGTAGATTTAGTTATTAAGCTTTCAAATAGCTTTCAAAGAATCCAATATATTTTAATACTCAATCCTATTGAAAACATTGGAAGTTTTGTAGAGAATAGCGAAGAGTTTCCTTTGTGCGGGAATGCCTAACTAAGCGGTTAGCCGCCATTCCTAATAGCGGTTCACCGGAAACCGTAAACTTTGCGGTTTACACCCGTGAACTGTGGGGGTTAGTACGAATGTATATATTACAGGCAACCTGTATTGATATTCTCTAAAAATGATTACATCAGTGTAATAATCAGAGCCTCTGATTGGCTTAATTTGTGCTGCATCAAAGCATTTTGACCAATAGCGGGAGAATATCAGCCAATCAGAGATTATTGCGATCGTTACACTGATATAATCAATTTCAAAGAATACGGCCACTGGTGAACCGGGTAGTATTAATATGGGTCGATCATTATGAATAATGACCAAGAGCGTCTGCCAAGAGATAGCTTGAATTTATCACCTGGACCGTACAGTATGAATACTTACCTTTAACTCCTTTTACGACCCTTTAAGCTATAAGGATTTCCTCGTGCAAGTATTTCTGCGTGGTTATAAAAAAAATAACAATGAAGGCTGTGGCGAATCTAGCAGGAAGGATTTCTGGGTACAAACATAAAACTGGGCAACAGGATATATCATAGAGTCACATATAACAATTTGTGGTATAGTTAGTACTCTATCACAACGATGTATTGTTACTAGACATGAATCGAAATGGTAGGTACCTAGACCACATAAGTATAATCAATAAAAACGTTAATAATAAACAGAAGAGCGATGTGTGTTCAACACAATGTAACGTAGATTGTTTGTAAACGGTAGCGCGGCGCTCCGCGAACACTGCCGGCGGCCATTCTTATGCTTGTTATTTTTTTTTATAATTGACTATTGAGAAATACATCGACTATTGAAACTGGTCTTACTCTTATCTACTATACGTGAAACATATTATTTTGTTATCGCTTTGGTTGGCTTTGAACATAAAGCATTTTGAAAGTTCTATTGAGCTTTGCTATGTTCATAATAACGATAACTGTGTTATGGCTCATGGTCTGAAATAACACATAAGCTACTTTTTACCCCGAAAAATAAGAAAGTTCCCGCGAAAATGAAAACTTCAAACCACGCGTGTGAAGTCGCGGGCATTAGCTAGTATGACATAATGAATAAACAAATAATAGTGGCAAGTGCACAGGATTTGCACAAAATTGTATGGCTTCCCCGCATCCTTCCTATAGTCACTGTCTCACTGACCATTACAAAAAAAGATTTTCCCACGAAATACCTTCATTATACAATATAATAGTGAGCGCTGTGCCTCGAATTCGATTTCTGACAAATGTAAATTGATTTATAATTTCTAAACTGTCACTAAAGATTTTGAAATTCTGAAGGTTCAAAACTTGTTTGTAATATTGAATTAATTTTACTCTTTTCGAGATTAATAACACTTGGAGAGTTAGGAATTTACGACATTTTTAATTCTATCAATTTAGTTTAGCATGAATATTACCTGCTCGGGGATTCGTATTGAAATGTTGTTAAATTAATGCCATCCTAAATCAATGGTTTCTACTGAAGTAGTTTTATGTCCAATACCATAGGGCCGTATTGTCAAATTAAGTGATTTCTCAAAAAGTGGACAACCGTTAACGTCTGATTATACTTACAGATGCCTCTATTTTGTCGTCTAATTTACATAGAAACGCAATTTATAGTGTTAATGACTCGCTTCTTTAAGCCTTAAATTAAGCTATAAAGTGGATGTGTAAAAGATCCTATATCCAGTTTCAAGATACTGTTATAGGAACCTATAAAAAGTTAGCAGATGTCATTCTTGTGTGACGCTTTCGTTTTAATGTTGAGAACTAGGGCGAATTTTAGGAAATTGTAAATTTTCAACGTCTAGTCGTAATGTCGTCGTTTCTACTGAGATAGATGTCCACAGTTGGGCAACGCTTTGAAGGACTTCAACAATAGACGATCTTGTAGCACAAACATTTCCAATTGCTCCTAATGATAGTAATGCTTGTTATTGTCTGTCCTTAATTTGGTGCGATCCCATACGCTGCGTTTTCCGATGTGGAATCGCCATTCAATTTATCATACTATACTTACAAATACAGGAAGAACCAAACCTTCCAAAATAAACCCTACATGTTTCTCTCTGACAACGGAGGAGCGTCTTCAGAAGTCAACGAGGTTCAGGGTTAAAGGTCTACGGTTCAAACTCAGGAGGGTTTCACTATTGTCGTATCTATTTATACCGCCACCAAGTCAGGAAAAAGCTAGTACGACATAAAATAGTATGTCTGTTTGTATGTTACCTTTTCACGGCTCTAATACTGAAATATTCCTGATGAAACCTTCAGAGTTTTTTGACCTGAAAAATTCAGTTCCAATCAATTTGATTCGTTTAGTTGCTAGATTGAGTGTAACACGGTGGTGGGTACAATATTTTGAAAAACAAAGAGTTCCCGATAGGTTTTCACAAAACCTCTACGCCGACGAAGTCGCGATCGATAGCTAGTAGTATCCAGTAATCCCATTAAATTGTTATTACACGTAACAAAATTACACATAAATAATTGTATCTGAGGCCGCCGCGCGCGCAGCCGCTATAAATCCTCAGTGCGTATGATTTGCGCTATGAAGTGGGAAATTTATGATATCTGCAGTTGGGCTGCAAATATAAATCCATTCTTACTAGTACATAATCACTACATTATTATATAACAAAGTCCTTTCCCCACGTTTATCTGATTTCGCGTCCTAATCGCTTTTACAAAGTTTTTTCAAAACTAAACTATCTAAATCTTTTAAATCACGCAGCAACAGAGGAACGAAATTACCGTAATTTTTGGCATGGGTCAAATGAATATATCTATACCATACCACTAGTTAAGAATGCCGATAGATGTAAAGGCTATTTTTATGAATTATAATTCAGTTATTTACTAAGTAAATAACTAATTAGTTATGCATAGGTCAAATGAATTTATCTATACCATACCACTAGTTAAGAATGCCGATATATATAAAGGCATTTTTATGGCAAATGAATCTATCTACCACTGGTTAGGAATGCCGCTAGATTTAAGGATTAGGTAGTAAAGGCTAGACAAGAATCTAGATATTATAAATTGAATGAAAACAATCAGCATCTCTCTCCAGCACCAAGGCTTGGCGGGTTTAGTGCGCAACAATTAAGTTGACGGTTACACGACACGATTCACTCCCGCTGCGCTGGCGGCCATTACACAGCCGTTATACAGCTGTTATACATCATTATACATGATTATACATATGTTTGCGCTTAACTCGAACTATTTCATTGCAAAATATCCTTAATGCCTCCTAATATCATACATGCGAAAGCGTGTTTGTATGTTGCTTTGGTCTACAATCCTGTCGCAAATCGCAATACTTCCTTCAAAGTCCTAGGTTTACGGTAAAAATGTAAAAAATGTTACTTAATTTCTAGACGCCACTTAACTTACAGGCTAAGCATAAGTTGAACGTTATTAAGTTAAGTTACCGTCCAACTTGCCAAAAATAAAAATAAGCATTTATTAGTTTTCGTACCACCTATGGTTAAGGTTTGGTAAACAGTTAAAGAATCCTGACATAATATGCAATGCGCAACCCATCATAAGTGGTCTAAGACTAATGCAATATTAACTGATATTTGTATGACAAATACCAACATATCCCTTCCAAGTTAGTCCGCTACCATCTTAGACTGCATCGTCACTTAGCATCAGGTGCAATCGCAGTCAAGGACTATCTTGTCATTGAATAAAAAAAAGAAGATATTCCTCTGCTCTATTATTCCTGTAGGGATATTCACAAAAATAAAATAACTTTGAAAGCGAACTAACTTGTCCTTTATGTAAAATAAGGGACAATTTGTCATAATTGATAACACAACAAGATTTTAGGACGAGTGTCATAAACGTTCTAATATTTTTTATTCATATCGTGATTAGCGAAGTGGAATTACTTTCGAAGCGTGTTTGTATTTTACTGAAAAGCGCTACTGATTCTGACGTATGACTATCCGAATTAAGAGATGCAAAACCTACCGTCTAATGGACCCCTAACAAAACACTTCAATATTTTGTAGGAAAAATAAACAGTAAAGACCAATTCACCACTTCTCTGGAATCGGTCACTCGAAGTATGTTCACACTTTCCTACCATCATTTATCTCTTTCACACCTATTAATTGTCACATACAATGATAAGGGACAGGTAGTTTGTTGAATTTGACAGTAGCCCGCGATGTTACCGTGTTTGTTCAACTCTCGAAACCGAGTTGACTTTTTCAATTTGTCTGTTGGAATTTGGTTGGAATGATTCTGGTTGTAACTGGTTGTCATGTTTAGATAGGTGGCGCTCAGTTTGGACGCGGTTGTTAATATTAACGATTCGTTCAAATAATTTGGGCTCTCTGATTGGCCTACATTAAGGAAAACGGTAATAAATCCTTTTTTAATCTCTCCACTCGCTGATATAGCGAGTTGGACCGCGGTTTTGTCTAATAGGGAAAACTTTTGTATTACTAAAGGAGTGAGTTATCCGACATTACACTAGGTACACTCACGTGTGAAAACGAGAAATAAAGGACTACAGCAGGGAAATACCTATGAAAATTTTGTTCAATTCTGCCTAGGTACTATTTAGTTTTAATTTCCGCGTATTATTTGAGAAAAGCACTATACAAGCCTTGGCCACAACTAGGCATTGATGGACTTACGTATTACACGTTTACACATTTGTCCATCAATGCCTCTTGCTGGCCGCGGCAGTAATGTATTATTTCCACCCTCTAAACACCATTGAAAAAACTCGTATTATGTTTTACGTCATCGTTGAAGCGTATGATTTAATTGCTTAAGCGCACTCCAAAAAGCACAAGAAGTTACAACCTATGGTTATTGCAAGCAACGCACGGCAAATTGCAAATGATTATTTGTAGACCGAAGTTGTAATTAACCGACGCAGAAGAAAAATTAATGTTCCCATAGAAAAGCAAATACGGTTACAGGCGCTGCGCCTACGCATCGCGATCTCATTAGCGCTCGCCGCTCATACCTAGGGATGAAGAAAGTGCCAAAAAGTATCGATATTTAAAAAAGTATAGAATAGAATAATTTTTTATTCAAATAAACTTTTCCAAAGCGCTTTCGAATCGATATCGTTTTCGATATACCGAAAAGTAAGTAAAAATAGCTTTTTAACAAAAACATCGGTATATCGATATACTTACCTATATCGGTGATAGTTTCTGAAAAATATTTGTACTTTATAAATTTTGTTTCATAAAGTAGGTATTTTATTTTAATTAAGTTAAAGTGAATGATGTCAATGAAAAAAGCCAACATATACTTTTTTTACGACTTTGAATTCCTGTGCATTTAGATAATGACAACAACGGTATTGTTATTGGCAATAATATGTTATCGTATTTCGTCAAATAATATTGATGTATCGAAATAATAGCTTATATCGCCAAAAACTATTGATATATCGAACAATAATATCGATGTATCGGTACATCGATATTTACTCTACAGTCTACACGCCTACTACGGGCATACTGCGCCCGACCAGCTATAATTATTATCCTGTGTTTACGAGAATCAGACAGGAAACTGTTTCACTAAGATAGAAAAAACTTAATACACACGGAAGAAAAAACAATATAATACTACAAAACTTAAAACTACGCATGCAAATGCGGCCTTATCATAAGCTTGTAGTACGCACTAAGCTTTAGTGATTTTTTAAACAGATTTTGACCCAAGTTACTAATCGGTTTCTACACGTCATCATAAGGTTGGTTGGTCATTTGTAACCTCCAAAGCCTCCCACTGAATCAGGAGTAAGTAATATATAGAACTTACGTGTATTATAATATACAATATGTAACAAAAACCATGTGGTTCCTGTGAGCTACGTTAGTAGAATCGATATTCAAACATAAAAATTCAACTTATTTGGAAAAGCTCATAAATTAAATATTAAATCATTCTTATTTGTAAAATGAAAATGATTTCTCACTCCTGCAAATTCTGCATGATCAAAACTAGTTAGTAAAGTTTTTTTTTTTTTTTTTTTGGATCAAAACTGCTTCCTTCGCAAAATACAAAACATACAGGTCAATAGTTTTCAAAGAACATTTTTTTTTTTTTTCGGAAAAACGTGTCTCTATACGTCTAAGACACCCGTAAACCTAAAGCACACCTAAGGGTCCTAGGCCCTGCGACAGGCGACCTCATTAGCGCAATTAACGAGAGCTCCTTGTTACCTGCAATTTTGTAGCGAGGGACCAATTACCTTTATTTATAACACGGACGCGTACGGAACCGTTCTACAACAACCCTGGACAGCACGCGTATGCTATTAGTACCGGTACGCTATAGGCTTTTAACTAACAGAAGATTTGAATATTTTTGTGGGTATTTTAATTTATCTCCTAAATTCATAGGTGTAAAGGCGTTTGGATAAAAAATAACTATTAGCTGAAGTTTGTTAAGTTAAACCAAGTAGCAAGCACCATGACTAATGGATTTGTTATAATTATATGTGCCGATTTCACCGAAATCGAGTAACGTTTAACCGAGGAATAAATAAAACCTTCCAAAATGTAAAATCAAAATCAAAATTTATTTCTTTCATGTAGGCCAACTTGTAGCTCTTATGACACGTCATAAATCTACCACCGGTTCGGAATGCAGATTCTGCTGAGAAGAGCCGGCAAGAAACTCAGCAGTTGCTCTTTTCAAAAAAAAAAAACAATTACAATAGGTAGTTAACAAAACTATGCTATGTATACAGTGTTTCCGCAATGAAGTTACAAAAACGCTCGTATAAGACTTATTTACATTGGCGATCGGTCCCAATCGGACATAAAGGTCTATAGTTCAAATGAATAGAATAGAATAGAAATATTTTTTATTCAAATAAACTTTTACAAGCACTTCTGAATCGTCAATGAATCTACCACTGGTTCGGAATGTTAACTCAACCCCGCAACTTTGCAACCGCCTACATGGAAAAGGTCAGTGTAAAAAGAAAAGCGCCAACGAAACGTGTCTGTGACGCGTAATGCGCTTTAAAATATTTAGTTCCACTGCACGCTCACTAATTACTGCATTCCAGAAACAGCAAACAAGCAGCACTAAACACTGACCACTTGACTGCAGAGCACTGGCAGTCGGTACATTCCTGTCATGCCAGTGACTCTACTTGAGTACTATATACATGTACCTTCCGTTATAAAGCCTGCTTTAATATTATTAATGTTTTTACATAATCACACTATCACATCACATCACACTATCACACTATCACATCACATCACATCACATCACATCACATCACACTAATATTATAAAGCCGAAAGTTTGTATGTGTGTGTGTATGTTTGTTACTCTTTCACGCAAAAACTACTGGACCGATTTGGCTGAAATTTAAAATGGATATAGATTATACCTTGGATTAAAACATAGGCTACTTTTTATCCCGGAAAATCAAAGAGTTCCCGCGGGAATTAAAAAACTAAATCCACGCGGACGAAGTCGCGGGCATCAGCTAGTTAATATTTTGTTTTGATCTATGTTTGAGCAATGTAACAACTACATGGAATAATAACAAAGAACTTATTTAAGTTGAAACTTGAAAATTAAAGGCGATATTTAGTCACCGTTCATTTCATTCATAAACTAGCTTTTCCACATGGAAGTAGGATCGATTTAGCGTTCCGGCACGATGGCGTGTAGAACCCAATTAGAGGTATGGGTTGAATGTACACTGCCATACCCCTTGCAAGTTAGCCCGCTACCGTCTTGGACTGCATTGTCACTTACCATCAGGTGAGATCATAGTTAAGAACTATCTTGTTATCGAATAAAAAAAATCTTTTCCAGTAATGCGGTAAAATATTATATTTTTCCAGTAGGAATAATGTTAAAACCTAACAAAAAGAGTTATTACCTACCTAGTACGAGGGGCTTTTTTTGTTTTGGTCGTAACGGGTTCTGTATTATAAAACCGGTAAAATAAACAAGCGCAGTTTCACAGCTGTAGGAATTTTTATTCTAAAATATACCAGTTCCAGTTAGAGTTGGTAAGAGTTGGTACAATAAATCAGCTAGAATAAAATACTATACTATTCTTGCGAAAAAGAATGTTAGAAATTCCACCCCTAACTTGAGGACTAAGTATCTAATATGTTTATATGAAAATTCTTTTCTTCACGTTTAAGGTTACTATTCTTTTCTTAACATAATTTAATAAAACGTAAATCCCAATATAAAAAACTTTAAATAAAAATTAAAAGCTAGTTAATTACTTCTAAGATTTAATCTAAAACCTCATCCAAAATAGTTCTTTGAATCTGATTTTAAATGTAATTTGATGAATAATATTAAAATATGATATACCTACAGTCCTACATAAATCATTATATGATATATCTATCTATACGTATTATTTTTAACAGGTAAGTGTTAGTTAGTAACAATTCCTTGGTATGAAAGTTGGCGAAATCGCGGGCAAAAGTCAGAATAGGTATAGAATTATAGATATAATAAATTAATTATAATAATAGATTTGCATATTAGGATATTCAAATAAAAGAGTGTGACTCGCCTTACCAAAACACGAAGATCAGGTTTATATAAATTGAGTTTAATCTTCTCGGCGCTAATAAAAAAGTTGTAACACTTTTCTATTAAAATTCAAATATTTGCGAGCGTGGAATGATATTCGTCGACAATTTTGTTGCTTTGTGATGGAAATACATACATATATTTCTCATTCTACGATCAAAATTATTTGAGGAAATTGATTTTAATTAACTAAATAAACATGAGAGTATAATGAACTGCTTTACGCCTTCCAATATAGCGCGTTTCCATCAGACTCTATTGTCACTTACAGTCAAGTGAGATAGCACGCCGTGCCCGTAGGGATACCTTGCAGACTTGGATTTTCACAAAATAATACCCAAATTCTCCAGGTTCACTCAATTTATTCAAAGTTGGGAAACGCAGCGTTGGAAGATCTTTTACAAGGTGAACAGATGATGTCATGCGATTCTCTGTTAGGCCCTAGATATAAGCGGCACAAGATCGTGTTCAGTAGCAATTCTTGCAAGAGAAAGTTACTGTATTAAAGCTAGATACAGGGATCTCAAATACTTGTGAAGTATTATACCAAAGCTCCGGTACCGGGGCGGTACCGGTCACGCAAGCGTGTCGGTCACGGGCCGTGCCGATGCAAGGTCACTCCACTTTTTGGAGATCCTCATCCAACTTCTATTTATTTTCACAGTTATATGTCCATAATAATTTATGCTTAACAAGAACGTTACGGTTAATATCGGTTCATACCCAAGTTGTTTTTCATTTAAATTTATCAAACAGAAGCGAAATCGTTTCAAGTTTCTACAGGTTTGCTGAGAATGAACAAAAACATTATTATCGTGTGTTATAAAAAGGAGAAAAAGAAAATTCATATGAAATGAATGCGCCCGCACCAAACATTTTTGATTGATGGCCGTGACGGTCCGTTTGCGTTGTCACACGATACGATTGTAGAATATCGGCTTCCCATTGTAGAATGAGAATAAAAGGAGTTTGAATTACATTTAATTTGGTTGAATTAAGTTACATGCCTACTCGTGCATCTACAGGTAAGTAGAGATGATTTTTGTTTTAGTGAGAAATCTAAGAGCTGTAATGCCAGTTCAGCTGACAACGCTCAAGCTTTTTAGAAGAGCTTAGTTGTTGACTTTCCGTATTGTGAAGTTGCTAATGATTTGAAATGAAGAAATAATCCTTAAATGCACTAAGGCGGGTTTTAAACTTACAGCCCTGAAGGGGTAAAAAAAATGTTAAATATTCTATCTACTTTTATTTCACCAATAATTTTATTATTTATTTAATTAATTAATTAATGAACAATGGACACCAACACCCTACTTTCTGATAAACAATGGAATTGATGCAACGTTACTGATAGGTTTTCAAATAACCCGTGCTCGCAAGAAGCAATTATAGTTTAGATTGTAATTCTGTAAGCAGGTTCTCGACAGAAATATAATTAACAGATAATATTAATATTTATTGCGTTCGCTACGGTTTAATGAAGGTTTAACTTATAGAACGCGATTGAAATAAAAAAAAATAAAAATACGCGTCGAACTGAGAACCTCCTCTTTTTATTTAAGTCGGTTAATAAGAGCTTGCTATTGTTATGATTACTTATTTCAATACGAGTCGTATTAAAAAAGGAAAGAATCGATTCGATTCGATACCCAATTGAGGCGTTATACTTAACAAAATATTTATGAATGAATGTATGAATGAGTCTGAATGATAAAGTTGCATGAATGGACTTTGCATCCATCTGCCTGCATTTTGATATTGTAATAACTTGTTATTTACTGTAATAGCTATATTGTAACATTTTGTTTCGAAAAGAGCAACTGCTGACTTGATTTTTCTAAGCGAAACTCGCTTTCCGTTTACCACTGGTAGAGTCTTGACGTGTGTGGTTCTTAAACCGCAGGTTGACCTACATAAAGTAGATAAGATAGATAAAATATTCTTTAATTTCTTTAATTGATGTTTACAATTGAAACTGATAAATGTAGGTACTATAAAGTGCACAAAAGCAGTCTTATCGTTTTAAGCGATGTCCTAACTATAAAAATATATTTATTGAGGGATATGGGAAAGTGCAACAATTTTATATAAATTAGGTACACACTAAATATACACATATAACACCTAATAAGTAATTTCGGTTTTGAACTTTTTGAATGGCCTTAAAATGAACCTCACATCCGATTGTTCAGTAAAACACAGATTTAGAAACTAAACTATTCACACGTTTTAGCGGAATTCCGCGCTATTACCTATGGACGGAATTTAGCTTGTTATTTTTCAAATATTGCCTTACTTTCTCTCAGACTTGAAAGTAAGAGAATTCAATTCCAAATTGCAATCTGGTTCACCTTACAATGCTAAACGATTTAGCGTACTGGTACGAAGACGCCACCTTGTCATTATAACAGCTAGCTTAGATTGTCTTAATCTAAGCTGGTGGATTTTATCAAGTTCATCACAAAAAATGTGTGAACAGCTTTTAAAAGAACATTACCTACCACAAAATAAAAATAGAATCGTCAATGGGAGTATAATGATGCCATCTCAATCCTGCAAGCCTCCAACAGCCCGGCTGGACCCAGTAACTCGATCTTTACGGCGCCCCTTTATCTTTTACCTTTTTCTTTTATCAGTTACCTTTTTTCTTCGGCGCGTTTTGTTCATGTCACGTCTTACCGACAACAGAATATGCTCATGTCCTAATTTTTGTCCTTTTTATTTCCTTTTCGGTTTTGTTTTATAGTTGCTGTCTTATAAAGAATATATTAGAAGCTTAATATTTTAACAGTAACTTTTATCCACCGCTTTGTTAAATTTATGTATATAATATTTTACAATAGAAATCTTATTCTGGTATCTAATACTTGCATGAAGTTAAGTTTTTAAAAATCCCTCGGGGATCCTGTTTTTCAGGGACTTAGCTAATTTTTATAGTTAGCCAAGTCATCAACTACATTCATGCAAAAAATCTCGTCAATCCCTTTGTCCGTTGTAGCGTGATAGAAAGGCAAACCAACAAAAAACACAAATTTGAATTTATAGGGTTAGTGGTCATTGGAATACTAGTTTTAAAACGGAACTATCGAAACTATGTCGAAAAGATTTTGTTGTTATATTATATTAAGACGGTGACACACTCTACCGATATATCACTTAAGTCGTTTAAATCTAAATGCACGACAAAAACGCTGTAACATGTCGATTGTCGATCTTTATTTCGGCTGTATTGTCCGACAAATCCCCTAATGGCGCGATGGCGGCCCCAGATAATGTCCATTCAACTCTGACAACCATTATAGGAACGACTGCATTACTTTTGTGACATTCTATGTTGCAAGCTCAAAGACTTGATTCAATTTAAGTCAATTTATTTTTTGTGGAGCAATATTTCGTTTTGAAAACGTGAAAAAATATATTATTGGTGTTGAAGAAAATTTCGGGGCTTATTGTAGTAATTGGGGAAACTATTGACTTATAAAAGGCGGAAAAAAAAAATCATTTTCTAAGCAAGCGTGTTCTACTTTAGTCTTATGCCCGTTTTCACCAACGTTCCCTTACTTAAACTAAGTTACGTGACGCTTTCTGTCAATTTCACAAACCTTTAGGACACCTATACTCTATAGGTTAAAATTACATTGGATTGTAATGAGAGGTTATTTACGTAAAAAGACTCGTACTTAGGGGATGATTTAAAATATAGGGATGAATGAATTTTTCGTATGAAATGTCACCCGAACCATATAATTACTTAATCGTTCATAGCTCATTCATCAAAATCGGTGTAGTGTAGGTGCTACGGTTTAACATATATATACATACACATACATACAACCCTCCCTTTTGGCTTTGCGTAGTCGAATAAAAAGGCGCTGCGCCTCAATTCCACTCGTGGGCACTGCACTTTACACTACATACTATTACTTCGCTTCGCGGATACGTCGATACTGGTGTGTAAATCAGCTTTCTCAATCTGCATAACCATTATAAGCTTTCTCTACACCCATATTAGGTGAGTGTGAGTTCCAACACTACAGAGCCAAAGGCCGAATATTTAAGAAAAAAAAAAATGCTTCTCATCATGTTCTCATCGCGTCATCTTCGCTCTAAACTATAACCTTTATAGTAAGGCTGTGACCTGTAGAAAACAGACCGACTATAGTTAGTAGTTGGAGAGTACTAACTATAGTCGATCCATATTCTATCTTATCTACATGAAGTGTACTCTGGTGGGAAGCTTTAGCCGTGACTAGTTACCACCCTACCGTCAAAGACGTGCCGCCAAGCGATTTAGCGTTCCGGCATGATGGCGTGTAGAAACCGATGTATGGGTTGAATTTACACTGCTATACCCCATCCAAGTTAGCCCACTACCATCTAAGACTGTATCGTCACTTACCGTCAAGTGAGATCGCAGTCAAGGGCTGTCTTGTCATCGAATACAAAAATAAAATAAAAAAAAGTGTGGTATTTCAGCGCACGCTCAATATCTTGTTTCAAATAAACGTGAAAAAAGAGTTGCCAACTCTCATAAGAAGGCTCAATGTCGCTCAACGGGCGACGGAGAGAGCTATGCTCGGATTATCTCTGCGGGATCAAATGACGGGATTGGTAAGAAAACCACAGTTACCGACATTGCTTATGGAGTCGCAAACCTGAAGTGGCAATGTGCGGGGCGCATGGCACGAAGAACCGATGGACGTTGAGGTCCCAAAGTGCTAGAACTGGTGCCGCATTGATATGAACGGACGATATCAGGGGAGTCGCTGGCAACCGCTGGATGCAGGCGGCACGGGACCATGCTCTGTGGCGATCATTTCAAGAGATCTGCGTCCAGTCAATCGATGATATGAACTCGATAATTGGGTATCATGAAAAATTGGCACAAACAAATCAATCAAATATACAGTAGTTGATTAGCACGTACATTATAATAAATTCCAACGTTATCTATCAGTGATTGTTATTAGCTATTTAGTACCGGTTTATTCGTCATCTCAATGAGCGGATGGCGACTGTCATCGCGCCATTTCACGGTGCGATCGAGCAATAAAGCCTCCATTTGAGCGACGCGCGACGTTACAAATTATTTTTATCATTGCAACGGGCGGACACTGCCTTTCTTTCTTTGAAAATATGAAAAACAAATGTTTATTTGAACCTTAATTCATACTTTCATATATACATATAACTTAAATTGGTGTGTTTGTTGGTTTGTCCTTCAATCATGCAGCACGGATATCAGGAGTGGTACATCACACTATAGCCTATAGGCTATTTTTTATAACGGAAAAAAAACAGTGTCCGCGGGATTTTTCCGATCGTAAAGGACGTCAGATGTGATATTATAGTGGTTAGGATTGCGGTCTTCTATTCGGAGGGTTGCGAGTTTGATCCCGGGCTATAGGAATTATGCGCAGAAAAAAAAAGAAAAAGAAAGAAAAAAAAAAAAAAAAGCAGTGAGAAACCTGCACGGAGTTCTTAATGTTCGCAAAGTGTGTGAAGTCTGCCAATTTGCAAGGGACCAGCATGGTGGATTATGGCCTATGACTCTACTCTGAGACCTGTGCTCAGCAGTGAGCCGGTGATGGATTGCTGCTGATGATGATGATGATATACTACTCGAAGTACACCTACTACTATGCGATTGATGCTGACATCTATTGAGCGTACTCTGGATCAGCTCAGACTCAAGATAGAGGTTAAAACGAGACACAAATATGAGATAAACCTGTCTCATTTGAACTCTGTCTTGAGTCTGAGCAGAATGAGAGTGTGGTCTATAGAGTTCAGCGCGAGTGTCGGAACGATCGGTCAACGGGCTATCAGAAGCCGATAAAAATAAATTTATCACCACTTACTAGACTTTTAACGATGTCCACCTTTGAAACAAAGCTTTTACGAATCTAAACCATCGCCCACGCAACCCAGTCAAATAGATATATGACACTAGAGCTACTGAACGATTAAATAAATATAAATTATACATAATAGAGTAGACACAGATGTTGAAATGTTATTATTTAGAGATAAATATTATAAGGTGGAGGTCACTTAGTATATTATTAAGTAAACTGGCTATAAGACCGGATTTCGTTACAAGTATATTTTTGCGTACATTGGACAAATTGCGTAGGTGTGTTTGTATTTCACCCAAATAGTATGCTAGATTTTGGTATAACATGTAATTTTGCCATGAAACTATACTAAAGGTATCAAGCAATTTAAAATTTACGTTAGTAGGTTTTAATTTTTGCCAATATAATATATATTTTAAGTTTAAGAGATCCAATCGTTGTTAGAAATTAACTTATGATGTAAGTATTTGGTCATGATGTTTCCATTCAAACCGCACCAGATTTTCTCATGCAATAAAGAGCCACACCGCGACATAATTAAGAATACCATAGCAACACCATTATGCTCATTTCTTTTATTTCCAAAAAACTGACGAATCTTGATTACGCACAAACCAGATGCTGAAGATAGGTATTAGGCCTGTGGCATACCTCCGCCGAGAAACAAATATAGCGAAACCGCTGAAGCTCAGCGTGAATTGCACGCTTTGAGATTGCACGTTACATATCTGGAGCGAAACTACCTCTTCTATGACAACATAATAAGCAGTGGTTTGAGTGATTGTAGTCATCTTTTTTTCCCATGAGATTTCGGTTATGTCCCTTGGATTGCCACCAAACAAATATAGCAAAACGGTTGCGTTGATTGTGACTGTGATCTCACTTTCACGTGTGAAAGAGAGACTTATAGATCGATTAGAGTAGGCAGTTCTGCTTTTGTTTCGTATATCATGAAACGGGCAAGTCATACTGCAGTTTCAGCGGTTTCGCGGCTTACGTGTGCTAAAATCCTCAAGGGCTGCGTTGTCATCGTGCAAAAAGAGATAAGGATATAGATTTCCGTCATCAGGGAAAGAGATGACAATACAATTTGGTTGTCTCACCGTAGGGTCATTATAATGCACCTTATTCTTATCGAGATAAATTCTTTTTTCGTTTTCCTTCACTATAAAAATGCACGCTATCAAAAGATGTGAAGATTGCAGATAACATTGGGCAGCGCATTTTTTATTCTTATTTGTTTTGCAATAAATTATGTACTAATAAAGGCTGCTGATTTACGCAGCGACGATTTATCATCTTTGACACGTTGGAGATCATTTACACAAAAGACAAGTTCAATAAAATTGAGCATCAACCGAGGCCTTTTGATGAGAGTTTACGAATAAGAATAGAAGAGAATAAAAAAGATATTTATTCAAATATTACAATAGAATAGAAAAGTTTTTATTTATAAAGTGCTTTGGAATCGGTTGCAAGTGTTGCAACCGAGAAGAACCAGCATTAAACGTGGCGGTTTTTCTTTTAAAAAAACTGATAGGTACACAGACCACAGTTTTGTTGTGTACAACTTACAATTTTTGCCGTCTCTTCCGGAGTGAATTTCTTTTTTTCTTTAATTTATAATAATTAAAGAATGTGTTAAATATGTCTGTCTATCTCAAAAAGTCTCATATAAAACACCAAAAACGTAATAAAATAAACAGTAATAAAAACTGATAAAAATAATGCCTATTAGTCAACTCATTCCATAATGTACCTACCTATCTACTGGGTAGAATGTAAATTTTAACCTGTGACCTCCGACATTGCTGTATCTCGCGAGGTACGAGTATTTTATCATTTTTAGAGTTCCGTACCAAAAGGGCGCCAACGGGACCCTATTATTAAGCCTCTGTTAACCGTCATCAATCTTTGAGTCTTCATCAAGTCTTCATTCAGTCTACATCAAGTCTTTACAGCCCGGGCAGACACGCCGCTTTTAATTTTTGCGATTTTAGTCTACGAATAAATAATAAGTAAGGAAGTCTAATTCAGAACAAAATCCACTCAAAAAATGGCCCCACTTCAAACCAAAACGACGTATGATTCAAAATACGAATCACTTCTGAGGTTACAGGTAGACGTGCTTGGTGATCGGTTCAAATTTAGAACGAAAGAAATGATTGGTTTGCTATGACAGCTGAGTCATTGGACGATGTTATGAAAATTTGACGTGCAAGAAAAATGACCAACTGTTGACGTGTTATTTTTGTTTTAATCCCCGCCTCTAACGGCGTAATTTTTATCTCCACCCACTTTGGCGCAATTTTTGTTGTGGTCATTTTTTAACGCAGATAGACTTCCTTACTTATTATTTATTCGTAGATTTTACTCGCTTTTCGGAAGCTCGATGTCGCGTCCGAAAGCAAAAACGCCGATGTCTGCCCTGGCCCTTACAAATGAAACACGTTTTGCCCCTTGTCACATACTGCACTGAACACGACGGTCGATAGCGTATCATACGCTTTGCATAATTACAGGTATAGCTAACTGCATGCATGCATTTCGCCTGCAGTTGACATTAGATTAGCATAGATTATATGCAGGCGGTTAAGTGAACAAATTATTTCTACGATCTCATCGATACGGGAATGGCTGTGAAATGTAATTCCAGGTATCTTCTACTAATATTTAAATGCAAAATTATGTTTGTTCTTTTGTCCTTTTTAATCACGCAGCACGCAGCAACAACGAGCAAATGTCGCTTTAATTTTTTGAATGAGTATAATTAAAAGTCTGGAGAGTAATATAGGCTAATTTTTTATTAAAAAACACAGGGTTTCTGCGAGATTTTTAATTAGGTAACCTAACACCATGCGGACGAAGTTTCAGACAACAGCTAGTGTAGATATAGTATACCTACTTAACTACTTTACCTAATTATAATTGGAACGAAGTTCCTTATCGCGCGTTGTGAAAAGGGGCTAGACGGAAAAAATTCTTACGAAAAGTTGTCACGACACTTTTTGCTATAGTTCTCTCTCATGTTTCTCTGTCTGTCTCTCTCTCTCTCTTATAGAAAGCAAGCCAGATATTTTCATTTCTATTTCGCATTGAACTTCGTTCCATCCGGGTGTCCCTTGACACCTCTCAAGTTTTTTATTATCATGTAGATAATATCCCGAACAACACATTTTCTGACAACTCTCTACCTATTACCGATCATGAGATACAGCCCGCTGACAGACGGACGGACGGACGGACCGACAGCGGAAACTTAGTAATAGGGCCCCGTTGGACGTTGGTTACCCTTCGGATACGGAACCCTAAGTGTTGGCCCTTAAAAGTATTGAAATCAAAATTATGATCAGGTCTTGGCTAGGCCCAATAAATGGAACCATACAGTGTCAGTTGGTATATCTTCTTCTTCTTAGGCTACCTTCAAGCTGTCATTGAATTCCCAGGGATTCTGAATATGTTTAAATAATAATTTATACTCTAATATTTACACCTTAATTTGAAGCTCATCGGAAATCGTAACTGGCAAAGGTTTTATAATTTTCTCGTTTTCAGCTTGGTAACATTTTTTACCTTTGAATAAAGTAAGTATAATAAAATATTAATTAATACCTTCGTTTTTCTGGTTACCTTTGTTAGTAGACCGGCAATGAGTCCATGAATAAATAATAATTTCAGTAATAAAGAAGCCATATTACAGCTCAATACATTAATTAATTATTAAAGTACATCTTATTGTCTTGTACTTTTTTACGTATTTTATTCCCCTCTACAAGACAATTAATTTGGCGTTACAATGTATTAACTCTACCTTTTATAAACACATCGGAATCGATTGAAGAGCGGCAGCGGAGTCGATCGGGAACCTGATATCTGCATTCGATTAACGATTCGATTTGTATTAAAGGAATAAAAGAGTGAAATAAAAATAACTGCGCGACAAGAGTCCTTGCCAGTAATATATGTTCATCGATGTATACCGCCCTTTATATTTAAAACTAGCTGATACCCGCGACTTCGTCCGCGTGGATTTAGTTTTTAATCCCGCAGGAACTCTTCGATTTTTCTTGGTCAAAAAGCAGCCTATGTCACAGCAGGCAAATAAAGTGGTATATTGAACGTATACCATATATATGGTATGGTAGGTATGGTATATATGTGGTAATCGTAAATACGATTAAAAAAAGATTCACACAAATCGGTTAAGAAATCACGGAGATATCGATATACAGAGGTAGAAAAACACAACTCCTTCTCCTCCTTTTTCGAAAGTCGGTTAAAAAGTAGCCTATATTACACCCGATACGACTTAGCTATCTACCAGTGAAAGTCCCGTCAAAATCGGTCCAGTCTCAGCGGCAACAAACAGACAGACAAAAATTTTAAAAATTGTTTTCTTGTTATAAGTACCGTATTTACTTTCGTATGCAGTTAGTAAAAAGCTGTTCTTTTGATATTGCAAACAGACACTTCAATTTTATTTATTTGCATAGATTGCATTGTAGGGTCCCGCACATAAAACTTATCTGTATTGTATTCATTAACTAGCTGATGCCCGCGACTACGTTGGCATGAATTTAGTTTTTGAAAATCCTATGGAAAGTCTTTGATTTTCCGGAATTAAAAGTAAACTATGTCACTCTCTAAACCCTCAAAATGCAAATAATCAGGTCGATCCATAGCTTTGCTTCGGCGTGATTGAAGGATAAACCAACAAGCAAACCCAATTCAAACACAGAAACGTGTTTGTGTTGCAGGCATACAGGTTTCCTCGCGATTTATTATAATTACCGTGATATTTAATTGCTAAATTGATTTCAATTAATTGCTTAAATTAAATTAAAGCAAGCTAATTATTTTATTAATTTTAGTTAATTGCTTAAATTAGTTTTATTGATGCACGTGAAAAATATTTAATTGCTTAAAAATATTTCTATTTCTGTTTTTGTTTCTGTTTCCAAATAAGTAGGTACATACATCGATGAGTAGGTACACATAACTTCGAAAAGTCTGAGAAGGAAGTCCGAATTTTCCAAAGAAGGTTTATACTTATGCTGAGATTTATAGAGCATGCTCTGTCTCAGCTTAGACTCAAGATAGAGGTTAAAACAAGACACAAATATGCTCTGAAATAAATCTGTCTCATTTTAACTCTGTCTTGAGCTGAGTGAGAGAGCAGTTTATAGATTTCAGCGTCAATCTTTATTTTAACCTCAAGTAAAACTAAAAAAATACTATTACCTGTTTTTAAGACAGGTTCGTGGATAATACTAGAATTTGTATTTTATTAACCCTCGTGGAACCCTCGGGTTGGTTGGTCTCGCAATTAATCAGAATTATTTATTGCATGCGGTAAAAACATGTTTCAAATAAATTGCACTCGCCTAAACATGTGTTGCTGTGTCATGTTACAACTTGGCTACAATGTTTGTAATGATGTGTTTGTAAGTCCGGACTCGAGTCAATTGCTTGCAATCATTTTATTGCGTTACACTATAAAAAGGCAAACGCGCAAGTTTTTATAAGCCTTGTCAAAATTAATATTATACAATCAATTTTTTCTTAACTAATTGCATTGTATTATAACGCAAGGAGTGCAGTAGGCAACGCGGTGATGAGCCATTCTTAAGAAGCCTTTAAAGGCCGACTACACTCGCAGTATCTTCGCATTAGTACGACAGTTACATTAGTACAGAAAATTATTAAATAATAACCGGTCAAATGCGAGTCGCACTCGCATACCAAGGGTTCCGTACCAAAAAATGCCGAAAAAACGCGTTTCTTTTTTTAGTTCGGCAATAGAAATACATATTCTCTGAAAATATCAACTCTCTACCTACTAGTGGTTCGCCCCGAACTGAGACCTCGCGATATCCCATAATTCCCAAAAGTTTTAATTATATATTGTAATAATTAACTTTTAACATTAGACACAATAAAAAAATAATAGTTGACATAAAACTGTTATACTGACAAAGCGCCATCTATTAGCATTATAGTGAAGCTATTAGCTTCACAATAATGCTAATAGATGGCGCATTAAAATTAAATAATTTCGTTTCTTTATAACATTTATCTAATTTTAGTATTTGTTGTTCAAGTACAGGATATAACTGAATTTTCAACCAAGTTTCACGTTCTAATATTCAGTAATTCAGAAGTTATAGGGCTCTGACAGACATTTACGGACACACTTCTCTGTCTAGTAGGCAAGCGCCCTAGTTGACTCAGAGAACTCGCTTCGCTCGTTCAATTACGGATCATGAGATATAGCAAGCTAACAGACAGACAGATGGGCGGAGGGTAAAAAAAAACACTGCTCAATCCTTTGAGGAGTCTCAATTCGAGCAACATGGAGCCCCATTTTTTTTATATTCAACCTTCATGTTTACAAGAGTGACCCTAGAAATTCGTGACCCGCCTTTGGTAAAGACACTGGTCATCGTGAATAGGTAATTGAAAATCATTTAAATATTTTTATGTTTAAATTATACAAAAAACAGTCATCGAAAGGCAGTCAAAAGTCACTTTAAATATAAATAATCATAAAAACAAGAACATACGCCAGGACCAATACCATTGATATTTAGCACCCAAGATTCAGCTAAAATAGTGACCGCTGTATTTATTAAATACCTACTAGATTTTAATTTTTTACAAGTACCGCAGGAAATTCTTTAATTTCGTGGGATAAAAAGTAGCCTATTCCCTAGGATGCAAACTATCTCTTTCTCACATGTTGTCTAAATCGTTTCAGCGGTGTAGGCGTGAAAACGAACAAATAGACAGTCAGAGTTACTTTCGCATTTATAATATTACTTTGGATTATGCTACTCGTTGCAGCGAGCTAGCTTAAGCTGAAATTTATAAACTGCACTCTCACTCAGCTCAGACTCAAGAGAGAGTTAAAACTAGACAGATTTATGTCAAAACATATTTGTGTCTCGTTTTCACTCTATCTTAAGTCCGAGCTAAGTCAGAGCACGCTCTATAGATCTCACTATTAGTGTTAGCCGTCGCGTCGCGTAGCTAGGCTATCTTCAGCGAAAGCGTTTTCCATACGCGGTTGGTGTAGAGGTCGCTAACACCCATATTCGTGATTCTCGAGTGCTCACACTTCTTTGGTTCCTTATATCTATGGTGAATTTATAGGGTTGATTATCAATTATTATCATCGAGCGGTTTATTTGCTTTTAGGCCGGACTTTTATTGAGACTCGTAAAGAGCGCACTTTATGACGCGGCCGGACGGCGCGGGACATCGGCGCGAGTTATAATTGCTCCGCGGTATTTGACATGCTATCGGACGATTATAGGGTTACCATGACTGAGGTATAACGCCCACCAACGGAATAGAGCGGAAGCGTCCTTTTGCAAATCAGAAATGAGGAAATCCGCAGGAGAACCAAAGTCATCAACATAGCTCAGTGAGTTGTGAAACTGAAGTGGAAATGGGCGGGGCACATAGCTCGAAAAGCTGATGGTCGATGGGGTCCCAAGGTGCTGGAGTTAGCAGACCCCCCACTAGGTGGACCGACGACATCAAACGAGTCGCAGGGAGCCGCTGGAGTCAGGCGGCGCAAGAACGAGGCCTGTGGAGGTCCATGCAAGAAACCTATGTCCAGCAGTGGGCGTCTATCGGTTGATGAAGAAGAAGACATTTTTCATGATAAACTCAATTTTTCCCCAATTTGCACTTTGCCAGCGTGGTCTACTATGTACTATAACCTTTCTCATCTGGCCGTGGACCGGTGATGGTTTGAGATCTTATATATAAAAATGAATCGCTTAATGTGTTGGTAAGCGCATCACGCGTGAACGGCTGGACCGATTTCGCTAATTCTTTTTTTATTGTGTTTGTTATTGTTAGGAGAAGGTTCTTATGAAAGAAAAAATTAAGAAAATTGCGCGGAAAATTAGAAAATTTAAGAAATATTAACCACCATATTAAATTATTTCTAATGTAACCGCTTTTACAATTCAAACTTTTTTGATGTAACCTTATGGCGTTTGACATAACATTGACAGAATGCGTGCTGCCAATTTCGTCAAAGAGGATGTAAAAAAACTTAAGACAGGACAACGTCTGTCGGGTCCGCTAGTAAAAAATAAAACTTGCGTTTCCGCAAGCGACTTCTCACTAGTGAAGAAAGTTTTGAAAGTCCTGCGGGATACCTTTGTTTTTATCGTAAAGTAGGTACTGATCCTATAGCGCAGGGATCACCAATTAGTTTCATTGGGGGCCCGATTTAAAAAATAATATGATTGTCATGGTTTAGTTTGTAGACGATTACTAGCAACCTATATTTAAAGACATCAATCAAGAAATAAGACGAAAAATAATAGAAAATATACATAAAAAAATAATCAAGTAACGCGATCGAAACGCGCTATAGTATAACGCGTTTCGATCTTTAAGCGACAAACAATGCATTCAGACGAACTGGAGTCTCATTTTCGTGTTTTTATTATACTCCCGTATGTCAAAGTAAATAAATCTTCGTTTGTTGTCCTTAAAATACGCTGTCGGATCCACTAGTATGCGTTGGGCTTAAGTCTCGTGATACTGGTATAAAATAGCATAAGATAAAATATAATTATTGTAAGAGCATATTGAACCTTCAGATAAAAAAGGTTCTCTTGAATCACGTATATTTCTTGCATAGTTTAGTAGTAGGTAATAAAATCTCCTTTGCGCGTTATTAGAAAGGTTTAGGCCATAAAGGGTTTAAGGCCTTATGATGTTTTCCTTAATCGTTAAAGCAAAATGCACATAACTCCGAAAGGTCAGAGATGCGTGCCCGAGATCGAACCCTGGACCGTTTGAAAGGGATAGGAGGATGGTGGGACTAGTATGAACACACAAACACGATAAACATATTATTTTATACAACTATAGCCTTGCAATCTATGTACGTCGTCACTTCGAGCCATGATCGCCGACTTATCGTAAGCGACATATTTAAATTGAGTTTTTTATTAGAAACGAAATTTTAAACTATAAAGGATTAGGGCATGTCGACTTTTATAGAAAAATAATTTATTTGAAGTTCAAATAAGTTATTTTTACTTATTTGAAGTAAAAATGTCGCTTACGATAAGTCGGTGGTCAGGGCTCGACTTGTCACCAAGTTGTCACTTATTTCGAGCAGGTATTCTACATGTATTTAGTGCTCGCAATTATCTGTATGTAGCACGGAAATTCCTTCGATTCTGTTCTTTTAACAAGTATGCAGATCGCGGTCTATGTAGTAAGTTTGCGTAATTTGCTGCCATAATACTTGACGGAGGAAAAAGCGAAGTTGCTCGAGACTTTGCAAGCGAATTAATTTCCCATGGGCACTAGAAATTGTAGTGGTTACTAAAGGATATTAGGATATTGAACTAAATATGCAAGCTGCAAAGCTTATCAGTATAACTTAAAATCTTGTTACTGCATCTATGTTCTCTTTTTAAACTCGACGAAAAAAGTTTGCTGTTTCTATTTGTCTATGCGAGACATCGCATTTATTAAACGGAGCGATTCGAAATGAATTAAACTAAAAATTATCTACTTTAAATCTATTACGAGAGTGTAATAAACTGCAAAAATTATAATTTTCGATTTTAGTTTACGATAAAAAAAAATTTACATCAGCAACACTGGTTATTTGCTGTAGTTTTTATAGCTACGTAAGAGTCTCTTCATTACGCGTAAAGAATGCCAAGCAAAATCGCGGAAAAAAATGTGGAAAATGCGCCGCAACTCCTCTAAAACCTTCAGCATGGCTCGCTGACACCTGAATCGACTTAGTCAATTATAATTTTGTAATGGTGATTACATCTTATTGAAGAATATGCTCAGGCCAACTGTATGGCTTATTCTGGTTCTAATGCTGAGATTTATAGAGCGTGCTCCGACTCAGCTCAGATTCAACATGTTCTGACATAAATCTGTCTCGTTCTGACTCTGTCTTGGGTCTGAGCTAAGTGAGAGTGGGGTCTATAGATTTCAGCCTGAGATTCTTGCTGGTTCTGCTCGGTTTGAACGGCATTACGAACCAGTGAAAGTAACAAGCACTTTGTAAAAGTTTATTTGAATAAAAAGTCTTTGTATTATATTCTGTAACGGTTCAATAGACAATATAATTATACCAAGTAGGGTGTTGCCATTGTACATCCGCTCGGTAAATTAATTCGAACAATTTCCAATCTATTAAAACTGCTACATGAAAATAGCACCAGGGCCCATAATATTATCATAGGAAAGTAATCATTAATAACATCAATTATTACAAAGTAGAGCAGGCTACGTTATAATTGTTACAACGGTACCATAAACACGGCATACGTAAATTGCCTATAGAATTATGAATGTTCACTTTCACTCGTTTTATTAGAACACATCGATGATTAGAACATATTGAGCGCGATATCGTATTGACAGATTATGATCATATCTGTCCAACAAGAGCTCAATTGATCAATCTACTTGAATAAAAAATTAAATCATACCTATAATAATTATACCCATCGTCATTACTTCTGGGTGCAGTTCTACTTTCCGAATAATTAGATGAGGTTTAGGCCATAATGCCCATGTGTGCGGATGGCTTTACAAAACTTATAAACTTATAAAACTTGTATTTATGTGGTGTACACTGTACAATAAAGTGTATATGTTACGGTAAATGTGTTTTCGTTTAACCGCTCGAATCCGACCATCCTGTCAAAATTTCCTACCTAATACCGACCCCCCCTGGCCTGAAGAAGTGTCAGTGCATCGATGACCGTCAATTAACATAAACGCGCCGCTAAAGCTGATGCATCGCCGCGCCGCTCCTAGTGATTCAGTGTTGATCTGGACTTGCCAACAAACTTGCCTTCTTGGTTTTCGTCAGTCGAAGGAGTGAGAAAGGAAGAGTGAAGCATCGAAAAGTATCCATGAACGTACGCGCGGCTCGCTGAAGTATCGCGGTGCCGCTCCAAAGGATTCAGGTCAGTGCCTTTACCCTTTTCCTATAGACACCCCATAACTCCGCGGCCCAAACCCAACCCCAGTCGGATTTGAGCAAACCCCGCGAAAATTATACAGTCCACATCGAAACCAAACAATCTAGTTTCTAGCCGTCCCCGCGCCGCCATATTTTTTTTGGTCCTTCGAGCCGGATTTTATCGCTAATTTTCTCGATAGTTTTACAATTTCCAAGTAGGTAATTGTTTTCCCGCGTCCTAAAATCTTGTTCCCTAAGCGAATTATTATCGTTCGTCCCGCATTGCTTAGGAAATAGGGTTCATTTAGGTATTAACTAGGTACCTACATATAGCTCATATAGGTGATAGATAGGTCATACGTTACTTATTTATCGTAATCCTAATCGTATATCGCATCCCGATCTATCCCAGTATAGATATTAATCGAAATATTAGTTTATTAGTAGTTATTTTAAGTAATTATTTGTGTAATTACCTACGCGTCATAAACGTATTCGCTTGGCCATCGGTGCATAGTTGCAAGTACTTGTATCTTAGATTACAGCGGTGTGCGTGACCTTCATCGCGGCCGTGACCGCCCGCTCGCTCCCTTTCACTTTTTGCTGAAATTCATAACTTTAAATACTTATACGCCGAATCGAAGTTTCATTCGTGTATTAGGAACTTAGTCTCGACATTTTTGAATCTAGTTTATATTCAAAATGACGAAGACTGAAGATACCGCAGATATACAATTAATTCTATTAGAACAGAGACGCAATTCGATATTTGAGTATCTACAAGAAACATTCGATTTATCGAAAAACATAGGCGTTAACCCGTCGGTCCGGGAAGAATTTCTCGACGCAAGTAGTAATGTCGATACGTTACGCTCTGAATTCAGTAAAATAGTGGAGGATTATAATAATCGTTTATTAGCACTGAACCCGAAAGCGAAGCCGGAGTTCAAATGTTTGTTATCGTTCGAACGCCTATACGGTCGTATCAAGCGCTTAGTCTCGCAGTACGCCGATGATAATAAGGTTGAGAATGAGAATGAGCCGCGAAGACTTAAACCTTATTTGCCCCCGATTCAATTAGTGTCTTTCGATGGATACGATTTAAAATCGTGGAGTCTCTTCTACGCTAACTTTAAAACTGTTATACACGAAAATAAGTCCCTTACGGATGCCGAAAAACTTTATTATCTCTTAGGTAAGCTGTCGGGAAAGGCGAAATTAGCTTGTGCCGGTATTACACCGTGCGCAGAAAACTACGAATTAATTTTTAAAACGTTAGTAGATAAATTTGAAGATAAACGCTATTTGGCTACGTCGTATATGGATCAAATTTATAACATTAAGGCGATGTCAAACGCGACTCCGACCAACCTTGAAAATTTTTTGGACACTTTTGCATCGTCGATCGCCGCGCTTAAAAATTTAAATTTGAGTAATCTGGCTGACTTCATATTTTTATACCTCGCTCAAAAGAAGTTAGATCCGGAGACTGTTCGCCTGTTCGAGTTGAATAAACATAGTTGTGAGATACCCTTGTATGACGATTTCGTTGCTTTCATTCGCGAACATATTAAGGTACTGCAACGCACTTCCGGGAAACAAGAAGTTCCGAAAAGTGCTGAGCGGAAGGTGGATACGGCATCTAAGCCTCACAAACCACCCAAGCCGACGCATACCTATACTAGTACCGCGACTACGTCTGCACAGTCTTTGTGTTCTCTTTGTAACTCACAACACGAACATTTATATAATTGTTCCGCCTTTCATAAGATGTCCGTTGAAGATCGTTTCAAGTTTGTTAAGGCGAATAATCTTTGTATAAATTGCACTGGAAACCACCGGTTGGCCACTTGTTCTAGCAAGTCAAGGTGCCGCTGGTGCTCGTTACCTCATCATAGTATGCTCCACAGGCATTCCGCAACCGCAAATTCCGCAACTTCGAGTGCGGCTTCTAGTGATGCTTCTTCGCAGAAGATGCCCGGTGTTGTTGAGCAGCCTCCTGCTTCTATCAGCACTACCGGCACTAGTAACTCGAAACCTTCAGGTTCACCCGCGCACTCCAAGGAAGTATCGCTTTGTTCCTTATCGAGTTGTAATGTTTCTCGTGCACCGACTACGGTGCTGCTCGCTACCGCACGCGTTATAGTTTTCGACGCCAAAGGCAAGGAGTACTCTGCGCGCGCATTATTGGACAGTGCTTCACAGAGTAACTTCGTCAGTCGGGATTTATGTCAACGCTTAGGTTTAAAGACAAACCAGAATCCAAACTGTTCTGTAGTTAAAGGGATTGGAGGTACAACCAAACCGATCCAAGGCGCAGTTTCTATTAGATTTTTCTCTAGGTTTGATCTCAGCGTTTGTTTTAACATGGACTCGCTCGTGGTAGACAAGGTAACGGAACTCTTGCCCACAGTCCCGATAGATATTTCGAGTTTGATAAATTTCAATAACTTACCTTTGGCTGACGACACTTACTCCACTCCAGGAGACATTGATCTGCTGATTGGAGCTTCAATCTTTCCGCATCTCCTATTATCTCGCAAGGTTCAAGGTCAATCGAATTGTACCTCACCGCTAGCCCTAGAAACGGTGTTGGGCTATGTTATCGTTGGTTCTGCTCCTGTACGTGTTAACAGCTTCGCCACGGTATCATATTGTTGTGCTACAGATCCGCTAGATGATGCTGTGCGAAAATTCTGGCAAATAGAAGAGGTGAACGCACCGAAACAATTAAGTCCAGATGACACGGCGTGTGAAGAAATTTATAGCAGCACGACTACCCGTGAGGCAGACGGACGATATGTAGTCGCACTTCCATTTAAGGGTGATGTATTGTCGTTAGGCGATTCTTTTAAAAAGGCTAAAACTCGCTTCCTTTGCTTAGAGCGTAAAATGTTAGCGTCACCTAAGCTTAAGGAGGCCTACGACAACGTCATTACCGAATACCTAGACAAAGGTTATATCTCTCCCGCACCCCCGGACACGGAGGCAACGCAGAGCTTGCCCTCGTATACGATTTCGCACCATGGGGTCATACGAGATGACAAGTTGACTTCTAAGTTGCGCGTTGTCCTGGACGCCAGTTCCAAGACAACCACTCAAGTTTCCCTCAATGACCTTCTGTATGGCGGTCAGAATCTACAAGGGAATCTATTCAATATTATTGTTAATTTTCGCTTATATCGTACCGCTCTTTCAGCTGACATTCGTCAGATGTTTCTTTGTATTGGAGTTCGTCCATGTGATCGCAGATTCCAACGCATTTTATACCGCTTTTCTCCGCAAGAACCCTTAAGGGTCTATGAATTTAACCGCGTTTGTTTCGGGCTTAAGTCAAGTCCATTTCATGCTCTTCGTACAGTGAAGCAGCTTCTTTCAGACGAAGGTGCTTCTTACCCGCGCGCTAAAGAAACTTTAGATATAGGGCTATACATGGATGACTTTGTCTATAGCATTGACAATGAAGACGATGCTATCTCCACCGCTGCCGAAGTGATTGCTCTGATGAAAGCTGGTCAGTTCGACCTGGTGAAATGGACAAGCAACTCACAAAAGGTGTTAAATTCGATTCCGCTGTCGCATCGACTTTCCGCGATTAAAGAGTTTGAGGACTCTGAGCCACATAAGGTGCTCGGCCTATGTTGGTCTCCCGCAACAGACTATTTCGGTCTCAAAATTAGTGTTCCCGCTGAATCTTGTACAAAACGTACCATTTTGTCATGTGTCGCTAGGATATGGGACGTCATGGGTTTCGTTGCTCCCGTCGTCTTATATGCAAAGCTTCTCATTAAACAACTCTGGTTGTGTGAATGTGATTGGGACGATGTGCCCCCTGGTCACATTGCTGATCAGTGGTCTTGTTTCAAAAGAGAACTACCTTTGCTCAGCGAATTGAAAATTCCACGGCACGTAGGCATCTCGACCGGCGATATCATTACGATCGTGGGGTTTGCAGATGCGAGCGAAAAGGCTTACGGAGGAGTAATTTACTTCCACGTGAAAGACAGCAGAGGTATTCGCAAAAACGCAGTCTTTTTAATAACAGCTAAATCCAAAGTCTCGCCTCGCAAGACTATAACGCTTGCGAGGTTGGAGCTTTGTGCCATTCTGTTGCTGAGCAGCTTAATGACCAAGGTCATTGAAGCCTGCCATAACCGCCTTGTTATTGACCGAGTTCTCGCCTTTTCAGACTCAACGGTGGCGTTGTGTTGGGTATACTCCTCACCTCATCGTTGGGACACTTTTGTGGCCAATCGGGTCACCAAAATTCAAAATGAATTTCCCGCTCAAACTTTTTTCCATGTGCAAGGCACGGAAAATCCCGCTGATTGTTTGTCGCGAGGTCTTACCCCCGCACAAATAACTGATCACCCGCTTTGGTTCTCTGGTCCTAAATGGCTTGAGTTAGATTCAAATCTTTGGCCTGTTACCGCTTTCAATCCTTCCACCGTGTCACAGCCTCCAGAGGAAAAGAAACACGTTTTGCTCACTGCAGAAAGCAGTGAAAGAAATTTAATAATTTCGCTAGCTGATCGCTTTTCGTCATGGTCGAAATTCATACGTTGTGTGGTTTTCGTTTGCCGCTTCGCTAAGCTACTACCGCGTCGTGATACGGTGATTGCATCGGATCTGGATTACGCTGAAAGTTTAATATTGCGTGAACTTCAGCGCTTTCACTTCGCGAACGAGATTGTTAATTTACAAGCAGGTAAACGTTGTAGTCCAATGTTTCAACGTCTCAAACCTTTCCTTCAGGACGGCATCATTAGAGTCGGAGGTCGTCTGAGAAACGCCGATATAAGTTTCGATACAAAACATCCGATTATACTTCCTCGAAAGGATCATATATTAAATCTTTTAGTTGACTATCATCATAAAGTCAATTGTCATGCAGGTCCAGATTTATTGATGTCCATACTCCGTCAGAGGTATTGGATTCTTTCCGCTCGTAATTTAATTCGAAGCCGGGTACACAAATGTCTACCCTGCTTTAGACTCCGCGCTAAACCAAACTTTCCAGAAATGGCAGATCACCGCTCCTGTCGAGTTACGCCGGCCGTGAAACCGTTTATACACACTGGCACTGATTACGCAGGGCCTTTTAAGGTGACTGTTTCTCGCGGTCGTGGAATTCGATCAATGAAGGCATACGTTTGTCTTTTCGTGTGCTTAACCACTCGCGCTGTACACATAGAAGTTGCCAGCGACTTAAGTACAGATAGTTTCCTCGGGGCGTTTAAGCGTTTTTTATCCCGCCGCGGTTTTGTCGCTCGCGTTCATTCCGACAATGCGTCAAATTATGTTTGCGCCAAGCGCACGCTTTCGGAATTGCACGAATTTTTAGCGTCCAAACACTTCAGGTCTGAATTTGGTCACATACTAGCCGAAAATCGCATCGAGTGGTCACTTAATGTTCCAACTGCTTGCCATTTTGGCGGTAATTGGGAGGCCAACATTAAGAGCCTCAAAACTCATCTATATCGCGTGATAGGCGACCAAATTCTTTCCTTGGAAGAGTTCAATACTGTGCTTGCTCAGATCGAGGCAGTAATGAACTCCCGTCCATTGTGCCGCACGCTATCTAATGATCCATCGGAACCTCTCGCGTTGACACCGGCTCATTTTCTCACTCTCACCCCCTTAAAATATCTTCCGGCTAGGGAGATAGAAGATGGTCCGTTACATTTGCTCTCGCGTCAAGAACTTATTGATAAACTTGTTCAGTCATTCTGGAAACGATGGAAGGCTGATTATTTACATACGCTACAGACTCGAAACAAATGGAACACGCCAACCAATCCGATCGCTAAGGGAGATGTGGTAATAATTACCGTCGATAATGCACCGCCTCTTCACTGGCCGTTAGGGCTAGTCGAGGAAGTTTTTCCTGGATCGAATGGTGTCACGCGTGTTGTCCGCGTTCGTACTGCTACAGGTACCTATCTACGTCCTGTAGTGCGTCTTTGTCCCTTACCTAAACAGTAATTAGTTTAACTTCAACTCATCTGCTTAGGTTAGGATTCTTATTTAGTTAGGTTAGCTTATTATACTTAAGTCAATAAATAATTTCGTTTAAACTCTCCGCGTCGTAGTTTCTTTGAAGGTAGCCCTTCAAGCCCGGGGACATGGTCGCGCCGAAGCGCGAATAGTTTTCGTTTAACCGCTCGAATCCGACCATCCTGTCAAAATTTCCTACCTAATACCGACCCCCCCTGGCCTGAAGAAGTGTCAGTGCATCGATGACCGTCAATTAACATAAACGCGCCGCTAAAGCTGATGCATCGCCGCGCCGCTCCTAGTGATTCAGTGTTGATCTGGACTTGCCAACAAACTTGCCTTCTTGGTTTTCGTCAGTCGAAGGAGTGAGAAAGGAAGAGTGAAGCATCGAAAAGTATCCATGAACGTACGCGCGGCTCGCTGAAGTATCGCGGTGCCGCTCCAAAGGATTCAGGTCAGTGCCTTTACCCTTTTCCTATAGACACCCCATAACTCCGCGGCCCAAACCCAACCCCAGTCGGATTTGAGCAAACCCCGCGAAAATTATACAGTCCACATCGAAACCAAACAATCTAGTTTCTAGCCGTCCCCGCGCCGCCAAAATGTGATAATTATTAATAATTTTCGGTAATTATTTATAATTTTCGCATGATTTGGTAAATGTGATAAATACTATGAAATTCATCACTTTTATCGGTTATTATTAATAATTCACTACTGTCTTTGATAAAAGTGATAAAAGAAACAATAATCGGACTGAGAGACTTTCTAATGAATTCGCAGATGGGCAAAACCACATATCCCAGCAGCTATAATGCTTTTAATTTATTAAAAACAATGCAATTTTATCTTCTAAAGTTGGATCTAATTTTAATAGTTTTTAGCCGACTAGATATTTGACAATTTCCAGTAATTTTTCACAACCCTTTGCTGAATAACACAGCATAATTTCTACCCATATCATTATTACTCCTCTTTCATGGTAGTATAGAATGTAACTCTACGACGCCTAATTGTATATCTCTTCATAATAATTTGCGGTTAATATGATTCGTAAGCCATGGCGAATTTAAAGCTACATAAGCATAAAACGCTTAATTGCTTAATTAAAAGAGATTAAAAGACCCAACCGCTTTAAAGGAAATCATCTGAAAATTAACAACTTTTAATTGACATAGATCGTAAATTGTCATTCAAAATGAAAAATGATCCAAGAAACCTAACAATGATTTTCAAATATCTACTTATTTAATGATACCCCACTGAACATAGTTCGTCAACTTTTTAATTCTTTCTTTTTCACAATATAGCGTCTGGTGGTCGCCATATTGAATTTTGATTACTGTCGTGTCTTTAGCGACACTCCCAAGATTAACAGAAATCGGTTAACGTAAGAATCATCAAAATCGGTCCACGCGTTTCGTCTCCACATACATATATAGACTGATAAATACTATACCCTCCTTTTACCTACCCATATTTATTGTCATAGATAAATGTATATCGCGACTTGCGTCCTTTAATTAAAATGGCCACCATAAAACCCATTAAATTACGGTTAAGCCTTCATCTCTATAAAACCACTTAGCAGGTACGTACCTCTTAAGTTTTACAGCCGTATAATGATGTATCTTAGTAATTCATCAATATTAAAACTGTATTAACGGTTGTCATTGGAAACTGGACTTTAGATGAAGACAATAAAGTGGTTTATATGTTATTTTTAATAGGCGAATTTTAATTAGTAAAATAGTTCCATTATGATTGGATGAATGAGAGAAGATTGGTTTACGGTCGTTGGCGCCAGGTTGCGACATGGGGATCCAAATTAATAAGGGCTTCTTGTTCTTTAATATTATAATTTTTCCCTTGAAATTGACGAAATGGGAGGCTTTCAAAGTGGAGATTTAATTTGAGCCTTGTGTCAAAAACTATTGCATATTAGAACCTGAAACTTGGTTGTAAATTCAGTTATATCTTGTACTTGAACAACAAATACTAAAATTAGATAAATATTATAAAGAAACGAAATTATTTAACTTTAATTGCTAATAGATTCTATAGCTTCACAATAATTCTAATAGATGGCGCTGTATTTGCCATCGGTAAAACAGAATTATGGGATACCGCGAGGTCTCAGTTCAGGGCGAACCACTAGTTTATATTGTTATTTTAAAATTTTAAGTACCCAGCTATTACAGTTTATGAAATACAGCCCACTGATAGACGGATGGAGAGCGGAGACAGATACTGTACCCTAAAAAACTAGTTCCCAAACAATTTTACATCCGTCATAAATCATAATAAATACAAAGTCTGATTTAAACTGTCATAAAACGACCGTAGGTAGTGGAGATTTTACATAAGAGATCTGATTCCGATCTAGGTACCTTTACTTTATATTATTAGGGCTGTGTGTGACGAGCCAGTCTCTAATATGAATAACAGAAAGAGCTCTATTTTAAGAAGATAACCATTTCGATTGAGCTGTTAAATCCGAAATTGGAACTTTTCGATGCTGGAGTAGATAAACACTCTTTCACATTTATAATATTAGTAAGGATTAGTATTTAAGGATTGTTAAGATCGAAAGAAAAATTTTGGTCCAAAGTAGCGTTTCTTTAAGAAGCTTTTTTTGTCATTATTATAAGAAAATGACTTCCCTTCCTATGGACATTTCTTACCATTAAATACTTTAATAATTCAAATAACTTAAAACAAATAGTGATAGGTTATGGGTCTAAAACCCAAAGGTTTTTTTTTAAATAGCTATGGGAATGAGTAGTAGACCTACCTCTGATTACTCATACGAGAGTTTTACAATCTCCAAACCATAAACACTAAATCAAAAGAAAGCGTCGCGCCGCGTGGCCTCCCGCTGCGTGGAATTTACATTGAGTAGCTTTCGTCTGATTTCTTATGTCAAGGTAATATCATTACGTGTATATTAACAAAAATTATTATTTGTGAGTTGTTAAATATTGGTATATAAGGACTGACTGACTGACTGATTGACTGACTGACTGTCTATCAACGCACAGCTCAAATCATTGGACTAAAATTTGGCATACAGATTAGGCATCTGCTAAGAAAGGACTTTTCCAACTCTTATGGGGATAAATATAGGTTTGAAAAATCTAACTTAACGTGAGCAAACCAAAATCCTTACTTCCTTACTAACATTATAAATGCGAAAGTGTGTGCTCTTACAGAGCTACGGACCTAGAGAGTGACATAAGCTAAAAGTTCATTAATTTATCAAAGGGCTCTCGCGGGTTTCTATAAACTAAGTCCGGGTGAGCGACGTCTCTGGCATCAGCTACTCGTAGCACAGAATACCTAATAGTATCTCGTAGTAATTACACAAAATTTGCACGAAAACTGTATATTGTATAAATATTTACAGCGTATAAATTGCCTTGTTGGAAACAGTAGCCTAAGCACGAGAATTTTACTTTCGAATAGTAAAGGTAAAGTTAAAGCCAGCAAAAAATGTAGTATGAAAACATGGAGGAATCAAATTTTTTGTTGGGCTACTTCAAGTATCTGAAAATGACAGAAGCACTCCTGTCATTTTCAAACATTGGCGTTAACTTTACCTTTAGTACTATTCGAAAGTTAAAATGTTCTTGCTTAGGCTACAGTATTTTTTGATAGTTTCGCCATTATAAAGTAAGTAAAGCATGGTAGCTTAGACGCCATCGAACGTCTATGTTGTCTTCAAAAAATAACAAATATAATGTCTTGACATTAATCTGCCTCGTTGCAACTCTGACTTAAGTTTGAGCAGAGTGAGAGTGCGACAAGCCTAAGCCTACCGGCCTGAGCTGCCTTGTCGAGCCTGGGCCTGCGATCAAGAGGCCTGGGCCCTGCTAATAAATAAATAATTGACAAATTATATTTATGCAAGCATTATATTGCAACATTAATAAAGTTCAGCATTTTAACTCGAATCCCTTAAAAGCTATTAAACTGTATCTGAAGCAATAAATACCAGCCTCCCGCTGATAGGTTTAAGTAGTTTCATTACTTTGGTATTTTCCTTACGAATGGCATGTGCTTGTAGCGAACAATTATTGCGGTGGTCACTTTAAAAGATCTTATCGGATTGGTGATTTGTCCGATGAAACACTCATTTTACATATTAATTTTCTTTTAATTTAATAATCTGAGCTTAGAGTAAGAATTAAAATTTTGTACAGTACCCGGAGCACCGGAACACCGGAGAGTAGTAATAGACCAGCCCCAGTAGCATGGGCGGGAGAAATTTTATACCCGGGAAAAGGATAAAACGTTTATCCCCTCGCTTAGCTTTATCCACCCGTCGAGCATGGGCACAGCGGTAGAACTATAACTCAGTGGATAAACTTATAGAAATATACATCGCCTTTTCCTCTGTCGTCATGCTTTAGCATAGGGAAAAGATAATTTTATCCCCTGTCAGTGGATAAAATTGGGGGATAAAACTTTTATCTCCTGCCCATGCTACCAGTGCAGGTTAGAACTGTTGTCTCCACGGTCAAAGTCGAGCGTGAAGCAATTTGGCGTTCCGGCAAGGTGCGATGGCGTGTAGAACAGATTAGGGGTATGGATTGAAAGTAGGTACACTGCCATACCTCTTCCAACTTAAACTACCATCTTACACTGCATCGTCACTTTCCATCAAGTGAGATCGCAGTCAAGGACCATCTTGTCATCGACTAAAAATAAGAAGCAATCGGCGAGTCTCAGTTTCGAAGAGAGCCGTTTCTGTTAATCATACTCATTAGTTTAATTTTTATGATTATTGTATTTGTGCATATAATGTGTTACAAAACATCGTAACCCTTTCTTTTAGCTCTTGACTTTCAGGTAAAAAAGTGTCGCATGAATGATGCTTCACAAAAATATAATCCCCATAATCAGAAGTCATTATAATATAGATCCCTGTTTTGTAGATTATCACTACAAAAGTACCTTCAAACATTCAAAGTTACCGCTTGGCCTATTAAGTTATCGTAATCTGGTTACCACGTCTTATTCCCATATCGACTCTGAGGCCTTGGTCATATATAACGCGTGGCGGATGCGACGTATGCCATCAGTTTTTTTTTATTATTGATAATACATTGGCCCTTGACTGTAATCATAACTACTTACTTATGGTGGGCTGGTAATAATTGACAAAGCCACAATTGTTACAACACAAGGAACATGCTGTGCATGCACCGATACCGAAGCGCTTCGCTGTGTGATGTGCTTAATAATACAACTCCTTGTAGTACCTACTACTAATTTAATATGGTTACGACTTTATCCGCGTGAAATAGACGTAGGTTAAAAAAAACTTCATACAAAACCATCATTTTTTAATCCTTTGGAGATGGAAATTCAAAAATTCCCTCCTAATATTAGCTAAAGTATTTTCTCCTTTCAATTCTCAATTAAAATCAAAGATCAGTCTGTTTAGTTTGTGCGTTGTCTATCAATCATTCAATCTATCTGTCATGGTATTGTTTAATAAAACAGACCATTACAGATAGATTGCAGGGTTAGATAAGATTAGGTGCAGTAACTGAAACAGATGACATCCCGCTGGGCTACTATTGTCACGCTTGGCTGTTATGTGTGACCCGGGCTTTATTGACCGGTTCCCAATACTGGATGCGGTTATCATGTCATCTAATTTATGTCGTTGTTCAGAGCAGGAATTTTAAAAGGCGCTTTTTAAATGCTCGCGCTGAAATATCATCCTCTTTTATTTGCATTTTGCGCGGATCGAAGTCGCTTGAATGCGCGGAAGTTGACATGCTTTATTTTAATAATGGCGGGGAATTCTTGTTTTTCGATGCCTCCTGTTCATGTTGGCCCGACACGTTTGCGAGCTGCGCCGAGACTCCTTGATGTGACTAATGTCTCACCTGGGATACTGGCGGTTTTCATGGCAAGCCACTTTTTACAAGTTACAGCTATCCTATAGAGCTAAGATGCGCGCCACGAGAAAATTTTGTCTACACGTTTACTCGCAATCCCTATGTGAATCTCTATAGAGATTCATGAGTAAAGTATAGACATCATTTTCTCGTGGCGCGCATCTTAGCCCTACTTGTGTCTGTAATCAAATCTTACAAGTTGTGAACTCACTTGCCGGCTTCTGATTAAGTATGCATATGTACCTATATCGGATATGTAAATCGGATGCAATATTATTACGACATGGAACTGATCTGATGATGTAGCGGCGATGGGAACTCTATCATAAAACGACGTGACCCCAACGAGTTTGCTGACCCTATATGAAATCCAGGGTCTGATTATGGAGCCAAAAGGTGGCATTGGGAACAAGGCTATGGAAACTAATAAAAGACGCAACCCCGAAGAAGATCGAAAAGCTCCTGAGCACACTCACCGAAATATATCCTATAAAACACCGACAAGCCGGCAACTTTACGGCGGTGAATACCGCATCATCACTTTCCATCAGGTGTGGTAGTGGTCAAGCGTGTGCCTATAATGTACAAAAAAAAACCCTACCGAGATTTTTTACCTTTTTACATATTTTTGATAAAAGTTTGTCTTGAAGCTCAGCGTATACGATACGAAGATGTCTTGAAACTCTAATCCAGGATTTATCTCGCAGGCGTAGCTACGTAATCAATAATCCCGACACGCATTCTGTACCCCGGTTCCACTCGCCGCATGCTTATGTAAAGTGGCACGGCGAAGACATCGACGTCGCCTCTGCGATTAGAATATATTAATATTAATACCGCGCGCACCTCCCGGCTACAAATTAGTGGCGTGTAGCTGATCTTGTTCACTCATTCCTTGCTTGTTAAATCACATTATGAAGGGTTCCATCGCTCCATTTAACGAACGTCTTTGAGCTGTCAATTTTGCCGCACTCGGCAGTGGAATGATTGCTATAATGTGGCGATTCCAATCACCTCTTATTGGCTCCCACTATTGGTTAGAATGCATTGGTGCACTAAGATCCGCATATTTATTTTTGTTTTGTTCAATGACAAGATAGTCCTTGACTGCGATCTCACCTGACGCTATGCCTGATGGTAAGTGACGATGCAGTCAAAATTATAGCCTAATATGTTTCTACACACCATCGTGCCGGAACGCTAAATCGCTTGGCGATTAAAATCAATAAACTACAAATAAAACACCTGAATCATCCTCCAGCAACTCAAGGGATTATTCAGAGTATCCGACAGTACCATGCCTATTTCTTTGAATATTCATAGCGGCATTATAAATTACAAAGAAGATAACTAATTTTCTTAATTGAATCATTTGCATAATTAATTAGTGAAATAAATCTTGGGCATCCGTCAGGCCGAGCCGCCAAAATTTTACTACGTTCTTAAAATTCTACTAATTACTCATACAGTTCATGTTTATTATACCATCAGCCTATTTATTACATAAGACTGGTAATCTGATAGTTTACGTTAGTTATAATACGTATTTGTTAGCAAACTTAAAAAAAGCGCAAGGCCGAGGCCCGTGGATGTCCACGCAGGAGGTCTTTGTCCAGCAGTGGACGTGTATCGGGTAATGAAAAGAAGGAGATATAAGAACTATTCAAATTCCGTCCCTATAAATATTGATGATAAAGTTTGTATGAAAAAATATGTCTAAAACCTCCACGCAAGTGGAATCGTGGGCTTGAACTAGTCCGCAAAAAACAAAAGAGACACACAATTATTCAAATGTTAAACCATCAAGACGGTTCCCAAAGTTTACAACCTTCGGGGCTTCGTTAGTGGAAACTGTAAATCAGACCAGAAGTCCAAATTATAGGTTTGTGGAGCAATCACTAAACCCCTACGGTATTTATGCTGGCACTAAAAATTCAAAATGCTTTAGATTTTTTGTAGGTTATTCAGTTCATACATGATTATTATATCTTCGAAAGAAACGACTCCTAGTATCGCTTGAACTTCACTTGAAAAATTCGTTTATTAATACAGAAAATCTACCACGCACCGGTTCGGAAAGCTGATTTGTGCTGAGAAGAGCCGGCAAGAAACTCAGCAGTTGCTCTTTTGTAAACAAAAATTTTTTTCTTATATGAATAGCGAGAAAACGAGCAGGCGGGTCATCTGATGTTAAGTGATTACCGCCGCCCATGAAAACTTGTAGCACCAGAGATACCACTAATGCGTTGCCGGCTTTTCAGGAATTTGTTGGTCCGCCCCTTGAATAACCCCATGTTACCATATGTAGCTTATCTATCTTGTTGCAGTGACTTTGATTGGTAAATATTTAAATGAGAACCAAAGTTCGTTCGTACGGGGCTCGCTCTGGATTACACAGCTATAAAGATACATTCCAGCGGCGGCTAAGATCAAGATAATATAAATTTTGATGGCGGCGCTCTGTACGTCCATGCGGCCGCTATATAAAGCTGGCATCATTAGCGCATGAGATTGTAAACTGTAATGATTTTATTTTCATTCCTATATGGCGGCGATGAAACATTTTGTAGCCGCACTAAGCTAGTATGAGCGTTGTAAAATAATATGTGTTCTGGAAACATTACTCCAATAGTTGGACTATAAAAAACATAAGCTCTCCTGAAGGGCTAACATGCGCGCCACGAGAAAATTTTGTCTACCCATTTACTTGTGAAATCTCATACAAATTCACGCGTAAATGGGTAGATAAACTTTTCTCGTGACGCGCATGCTAGATCAGATGATGATGGATTCAGGGTCTCATTTTCCTGAGTGTAAAATTTTCATTTCAAAAAACGTGTCATCGGAATTACGTTAATCTGCCTTTATATGGAGATATATCAAACATTTTCCCGTCCATATAAAATGATAGAATTTACCTGGCTCATGTTAAATTTAACTCACATTAAATTGAAATAAGAGGCAATTCATATTCTGGTCTAACCGATTCACTGACATAGCCATAGGGTAAATTACAAAGCAAATTGAAGTTGCATTGGGCACGCCATGCTTGCTGTAGGAACCATAGTGGTGGGTGCTTAAACGTCCCTCCCAAACCTGGGTTTTACTGGTATCCCTGATCTATAGGGCACCCTCCCGCACGTTGGGCTGACGATAGAAAGAGGGTGGGATGCTGATTAAAAATACTGAAGACTGTAGTGCTCGTTAAGGCATATTACCTGCGGTAAATGTTCATGCTTTTGCACGCGGAGTTAGGCTTTTAAAAATCCCGCCGTAACCCTCTATTTTTTCGGGATAAAAAATAGCCTCTATTACTCTCCAAGACCTCAACTATAACCATGCAAAAAATCACGTTGATCTGATACTCCGCGATTGAAGAACAAACCAACAAACAAACATATTTTTGCCTTTATAAAATTAGTAAAGACACGAGATGTGTAACAAGGAAAGTCAAAGAAATTGTTTTTATTTTTATTCATGTTTCCAGCGATCGTTCTTTTTCATATACTCTTACCTATTAAACGTAAAATAACACTGGTCAACAAAATTTTAACTTTTTTTTGTCACATGAAAACTTATATCAAATTTTGAATGTACTAGGGCCACCAAACAATAATATGTGAATAAAAAAAAATTGACACGTCAGGTTTCCTTGTGACATCAAAACATATATTTTCGTAAAAAATACAATCATCGGCTACATTTAGAGAAATTTTTGCTTAAAATAGAGTAAATACTTATGATTTTCGTGAATATTTGGCTTCTGGAAGGTCTCTTTTAAGTTTCCAACATTAATCTGCTAGCATTCCTGAACTCCATTTCCCTTGATAGCGCTTTTCCAATAAAGAAATGTCCTGATAGAACCTCTCGCCTTTTTCGTCACTCACATCACCCAAATTTGCCGTAAAGAAATCTAGATGAGAGTCTAGCATATGTATTTTTAAGGACATATTACACCCCAAAGCTTTATATGACATTATAAGTTCATTTATTAAGTCTTTGTAATTTTCCGATTTATGGTTTCCTAGAAAATTTTGGACAACGTTCACAAAACATTTGGAGGCTTTGGTTAAGGCAGTTCGGCACTGTAGGATGGGCCTATTGGCCGAAGACAAGTTTGGATACTGGATAGTGTGTTTGGACTTGGTTGTAATGCCTTTTGTCTGAGTCAAACAAAAATAACAATCACTTACTTGATCCTTTGGTTCGGTCCAAATCATTGGTATAGCAAATGGCTCATGTCTGGGTTCTTGTGTAGCCCAACCTAATAACAGACTCCCACGCGTTACACAACATTTATGTGGAACCCAGGATTTATTTTGATTCCTCACAGGAAATCCAAAATATTCTAAATAGCACTGTCCAATTAATGATGTGAAATTTCGACGCTGACATGTAAAAGTTAATTCTCCACACCCATAACAAAAACTATCGGGATTGTTAGAACACTTTCTTGGCATGTTTACGATGTAACAAACGTATATAAGATGTAAGTTAGTTGAATGCAATAGTTATACAGTCAAAAATGAAGTTATTCAAAAAAGACTCGTATATGAGGTCAGAAATGAATATGTAGCTGTCACAAAAAACTGGACGTGATTGAAACAAAATTATTGTATATTGTTAATGAGGGTACATCAACATAAACAAAAATCATCACAAAGTTCATGTGACAAAAACAGTGTTTACCAGTGTAATTAAAAGTGTAGTGTACCATATAATTAAATCATAAAATACGAGATACTACAAAAGGATTTAAATCACTACTGCCACATAAAACCATTGTTCTACGCACTTTCTTTGTGTTGATATGTAATTTCCTCTAATAAGGTAAACTGTAGAAAAATATTCCCATGCGAGTACTCGTAAGAAATGATTTGCTTACGTCATGGCGAAGCATAAAGTTTTATCGCCAAAAATGTTCAAAACTGAGTTCAAAAAACTGCTAATAGCAGCTGTTGTTATTGGGCCACGAAATAGTTTAAAGTTCTAAGATTAGGTAAGGTTCTATTGTATAAGTAATCTATTTGCATTGTAGTAACCGCCATAACAGTATGTATGTATCAAGTTTCATTCTAAAGTTGATGTAAAACTTTTTAAATATTTATTTTGTACTTGCTGCTGTCCATAATACCAAGCATAGATCAAACTGGATAGATATCGTGTGGAAAAGTTGATTCGTGCTAAGGATCTTTACCCTCAATCATGAGGATGACGATGTAGAAAGAGACAGAGATTCTCGCGACTCAATCCGCGTCCATGAGGAATTAGGTTTTTATAAATCCCGTTAGATTATGATTGTCCAGGATGAAAATGTCCAACTATGGAAGCTATCTGTTTGTAATTGTAGATCTGGATAGTGGTTGAGGAGTAAAAAGGTAACTGACAGACAGACTTCACTTTCGCATACCGCAGTAGAGGCTTTATCAACTTCAAAAACACTGTGATTGTAAAGGCAACTTTTGTAGTGTCACGACTGGATGATGTTGCTCGATATCTATCGATAGAGTAGGGAGGTAACTATCGATACAAATCAGTCAGACGACAAGCGGTCGGCAATCTGTCAAAGGCGTGCCGTCGAGTGCCACAGTAGATGTACGAAACGCGATTACTAGACTTAGCTTAGCATGACTTCAGTATTTGAGAGTGAATACCTCTCTAGCATAGTGGCGTATTCTATCGCCTTGTGAGGTAAATGAGAAGTTTCGGGTTTAGTCAATTTAGTTTGTGAATTCCTAAATTAACGGATGTAGCAAGATTCTTGCTGCTGTTTTTGAATAATTATTTAATACTAGAGCTTCATCAACATTTCATCCTCATCTCAACACATCGCCGACCCATGCCCTTCTCTGATCCCCTCTCAGTATTTGAGAGGTTAGGGATTCAGAGGGATTTAGGCCATATTCCACAACGTAATTGGTAAGAATTTTCAAGCATGCAGATTTCGTTTTCCTTCACTTTGTCGAAACTATAAAGGTGCCTTATACTTTTACTACCTCAAAAAAGCTTAGGGTATTTCTCTCAATCGCCAAGTGAACTTTAGATAACGAATAAAATTGACGTTTTGACATATTTTCAAACAAAAACTGTCAAATATATTTTTTGATTAAACGTTATTTGGTGATTGTGAATCCTTAGGAATTGTCGAAATTAATTTTAATAGATATTACATTAAATCCTAGGATATCAAATAAAATATAGCAATTAGCCTCAACCTCAAACAATAGGTAATAACACAATAACCGACAGCCACAATATAACAGGCTCTTTAACATGTGTAAGGAGTATGTATTCGGAGTTAGACATTCTCGAGCGCGTACGTGACACACATACAGACTGACAACGGGAACCCAGTCTGTCTCAACTAACACGTGGTTTAAATCATTATTTTCCATTTCTTGCCTCCAATACAAGTTTTAATTCAAATTCATTTATTTGCAAATTGGGTAGGTATTTAAGGTCATGTACAATTTTCTGTATCTGCGATGGAATAGAATGCAAAAACATTTTTTAGCGTAAGTACTACTAACTATACAATTGACACATTAATTGAAATAATTATAAAGTAACATAAATATTACAAAAAAATATATCAATATTTTTAACATAAAGGTGAACATGTTGGCCAACAACAAAATCAAAAACTAATGTTTAAAAACGAAAAGGTTGTTTTGAAAGAGTTTAAGTTGATTAAAAGAAACTCAAGTTTTTTAAGTAGATATATTATGATCTAAATTTTAACCCTTACATTAATGGGTTGCACTCATACCTACCTCCTAAAGCATGCATATAACTTAAAATGTTATTCCTGCCGAGAAAAGGAAACCAAAACTTCATGTGCCTATAACGCACAAAACTACACCGCTTCTTTTTTCTTTTATAAGTCTATATCAACATTATTACATCAAGTAACCGTACTGCAGTTCGTCACGTACCCGTAGTTTACGTTCAAGTTGCAAGAAGCCCCTACAAATATGGAGTCGTCATGCTATCATGCTGTAATCAATACTAATTAATTGCTTCTAGATGAAACTCGGTGGCTTATGCAAAGTAATTGCAGGAAAGGGCCTCTGTATATAGCGAGTCATTTAAATGGAAGCGTTTAACGCAATTAGAAAACTTTTCACCGGATCTGCGCAATCATGACTAGGCATCAATGTTGACGCATCGTCATTACAATTTGAACTTTATTTCCTGAACGATACAGTTGCTGTTATATAACATCTAATTGCTGCTGTATTTACAGTGTAAGTACCGCTACAAGCTAAATTCTTACTGAGTAGCAACTTTGTACTGAAATGATGCTACGAGTATTTATGGTGGTTTAAAATAGCTTGAAAAATTGTGAACATTTTGTGGTTACGAAGAGCTGGCTCCTATTAAATAAAGCAAACGGCATAGCGGAAGGTATGGAAGGCATGGAAGGTACTTAACTCAAGGTACAATGGAACCATCTCCCCCCCTTTTTAGGGTTCCGTCCTAAAAAGGGGGGAAATGTGTGCCAACGAGTCCCGTTGGCACACACTTTGGTTTTACTATGCCTTCGCAGTCTGTTCGTCCATACGTCAGTCAGTCAGCAGGCTGTATCTCATGAACCGGGTAGATACTTGAAATTTTTACAGAATATGTATTTCTATAAAAAAAACGTTAAAAATTAAAGAGGGTCTTCACTCTTCACACACACACACACACACACACACACACACACACACACACACACACACACACACACACACACACACACACACACACACACACACACACACACACACACACACACACACACACACACACACACACACACACACACACACACACACACAATTTATTTCCTGTACAATTGGGAAGAGACTGACCCCCAAGACACGGGTCATCCTAGTTTGGGGGTTCAGAGCAATTTGAGCAAAATGTTATGTTATGTACTATGATTTATGTTATTATTATTACTCTTTGTTGTGTGTTTTTTCTTTTAAAATAAAGTTATTATACAATAAACTTTTGTTTTTGCTCTATCTTAATAACAGCTAGTGTTAAATCTTGTAAGATGGTACGGAACCATTCGTGCGCGGTTCCAACTTGCACTTGACCGGTTTTTTTTCTACACTGCTTCCGGTAGTTTTCTAGGCTCGCATCTCAGGCGCTGACAGGACGTTCCAGACGATCTTATCCTAAGACGCGGCGTCAGCGAGCTTTGTAAAATCCTCTGCATTATTTAAAAGCACTTGCATCTGATAGACTGGGAACGCAACTCAATTGTGAAGGGGCATTAATGTAATTTTCATGAGTTCTTGTCTCAATATCTTTAAGTCTTTGTATTAAAAGATTTAGAGGAATCGCGATTCCATTTTGCCTTGCATCAATGCTCCTGCAGGATATGTTAGATAACGTAATTGAGTTACAAACATTCTTAAAACTAAAACTACTCTTTTTGCTTATAAATTCTTAATATTAGATAATAAAGAGATCTCGCGACTGGAGAACAAGGCGGCACGAGAACAATGAAAAATAGCATTGAGGCTTAGTACTTAGTACTTAGTTACTAATTTATAGGATTTTTAATCAGTCTATTGACCTTTCAATGAATAAAGTGAATCCCTTCCTAATCTTTATTCGGTACATAAATTAATAATGATCAGATACTTATTAAATATCAGAAGATATAGTTAATGTACAGTGTCGTAAAAGCACTCATCGACTAACATCACTTAAGTTCGTGTTGTAATAGATCCTAATTTCCTGTTGTACTAAAATAAGGCGAAGACTCTGTACACACATGCGTTTTTCACATAAATCAAACCTCCATAGATATATTTTATGTCGAGTGTATTTTTATATTGATAATTTTCGAGATCGATATTATCACTACAGTCTATACCCTGAGCCTTCTATTGATAATTTGGGTATCTTTAAATGATGAGTGAATAGGCATCTTCTAAGCAAGCGCGCATCATCTTAGGCTACATCTTCACTTATTATTAGGTGAGATCGCAGTCTAACGCTAGTCTATATATTAAAAAAAGCTTCGGACGAATTGAGAACCTTCTGTTTTGGAGGTCGGTTTTTTTTTCAGTCCGCACCTTTAACCGTTGGGCTATTGAGGCTATATGATTGGGATATATATAGAACTAGCTGTTGCGCGCGACTTCGTTCGCGTCAATTTCTGTTATTATGATCGCGATTAAGAAGTTCTTAAAAGAATATATTTTAAATATGGATAATTTTCCCCATTTTTGCAACATTTTTCACTGATGCTTCGCTCCTATTGGTCACAGCGTGATGTTATATAGCCTAAAGCCTTCCTCGATAAATGGGCTATACAACACAAAAATAATTTTTCAATTCGATCCAGTAGTTCTTGAGATTAGCGCGTTCAAACAAACTCTTCAGCTTTATATATTAGTATAGATTGCTTATGACAAGGATGAATAATCTCACATTCAGATCAAAGATTATCTCGTCTCAAATATATCCTGCATGTGTGCATGTATTCTTACATAACATGCAGTCCATATTTAAGTTAATTTTACTGGTAGTTTGTTAGAGGAGCTAAGAGGCAAATTACAGGAAACTCGGCGTGACCGCTTTCCTCTCAACTATTTAGATACTTTAGAATGTTCTCTCGCCACGGACTCACGGAATGTTCATGCGCCTTTGAGGCGTTGATGATTGTGCTTTGAATTTTCTAGCTCAAATTGTGTTGTCGAGATATTTCAGCCTCTAATCTATACGTTTCGCAGTCTACGTGTTATTTGAAACTATCCGAACCGCCTACCGGGAAGGTGGTAATTTGAATCGGAATAGAACGAACAACTACTTTCACTTTAAAATTGGTTATTTCATGTGGGTCAAACATTGTCACATTGTCATCACACTTCACACTAATATTATAAAGCTGAAAGTTTGTGTGTGTGTGTGTGTGTATGTTTGTTACTCTTTCACGCAAAAACTACTGGACCGATTTGGCTGAAATTTAAAATGGAGATAGATTATACCTTGGATTAAAACATAGGCTACTTTTTATCCCGGAAAATCAAAGAGTTCCCGCGGGATTTTAAAAACTAAATTCACGCGGACGAAGTCGCGGGCATCAGCTAGTAACTCATAAAACAAAATATAGAAGCCTCAATAGCCCAACGGTTAAAGGTGCGGACTGAAAACTGAATGGTCGCAGGTTCGAATCCCACCCGTTGGACTATTGTCGTGCCCACTCCTAGCACAAGCTTTCCGCTTGTTTGGAGGGGATGGGAGGATATTAGTCAAATTCAACTTCGCTAATATTCTTTAAAAAAAAGAATAACCGCTAATAGCTAATAGCCTAACTGAACTTAGAACGTCCTGCAGATCTAAACGCGGCTATATTCACAGCGGCCATAAAAATTGGTAATGAAACTTTTCGTAACCATTACAAAGTCGTGCCCTATAACCAGAAGGCATCCGTGATAAGCAGTCGTCGGTCACGGAGCCTAATTGAATACGTGGAAGTGGCCAGTAGAATGAAATAATGATTTCTCAATTGTCGTATTGTCTTAAGAAATTGATTGATTGGTTCCGCAGTTAAAGGAAACAGTGATGTATGAAAGTTTTGAGAGGCTTTTGAAGGTTCTATAACAGAGCTTATGAGTAATGTTCTGATAAATCATTCAAAGATGTTTTAGTCATTAATATATTAAATGATAACGCTGTATCGGTATCTTTGTATTATTTTATTATTTGCAGTATATTGATACATATTCTTATAATAACAAAAGGTAAAACCCAAAAAGAACATAAAGACATACACAAAACTAGGGCACAAAGGGCGTCGTTTCACTTTCTTTAACAGACAACTTAGGCTTAAGGGAAATGCAATGCAAGTTATACGCTCTAAAAGTAATCCCCAAAGCATATGAGCTTTTCAAATTAGCCTTTTTTTAAAGAATATTAGCCAAGAACTTGACTAATATTTTCCTCACCACTTCGAATAAGCGAAAACTTGTGTTAGGAGTGTGCCTACGATCAAACCGTTGACCTTTCAATTTTCAATCGGCACGTTTAACTAATTGAGCTTTAATTGTTCCTAATATTCTCATTTCTTCTTTCACAGGCCAGTCTGCCGGAACTGCGTGGTGTCACCGACCGGCTCGTCGCCCCCACCCCTCCACGAGCAGCAGACCTCACCGCCGCCACCAGCCCCCGCCTCCCCCTTGCCGCACCTCCCCTCCCCGCAGCCCAGCCACAGCGGCTCGTCCATACCGAGCACCTCAAACTCCCCCCACCCTTACTCCTACCCGAACTTCAGGAGAAGTCAACCGTACCAGGAGCCTTCATACTTACTCCACAGCCATAGCGTGTCCCAGTTGAACCAGCCGGGGCAATCTCAAGCCGGTCAAAGTTACCATTCCCCCCAGTCCCCTCAATCGGCGATGTCCCTATCCCCGCACCCGGTTCCTCAGGGCAAGTTGCGAGGGTTGCTGGAGCACGCGGAGCGGCTGATGAAGCCCGGGGACCCTCATCGGCATTCGCAGAGTGACGACGACTCTGGCTGCGCGCTGGAGGAGTACACCTGGGTTCCACCAGGACTGAGGCCGGAACAGGTAACACTGCGAACTATTTTTTAACTACTGAAATGTTTTGGATTTTATTTATTATCTGCTGCCCTAGCCATATTACAAACTTGTCGTATATATGGTCGCTAACGCCGCTGTAGAGCAGGAATTCCCAAAGATTTTTATAATCATGCTTTCCTACTCGAAGGATAGGACGTGTGATAAAAACTATGGGAGCTCCTGCTTTAAGGTTAGCAATCTCAGAAAGCGAATAAAGTTGGTAGCCAAATCGACATAACCAAAGTTTTTTATCACACTTCCTATCCTTCAGTAGGGAAACGTGATAAAACAAAGCTTTGGGAAACCCTGCTCTACAGCGTTAGCGATCATGGAAAGAGAATAGAAACGACACGTTTGTACGAGTAATATGGCTAGGGCAGCAGAGCTTTTTGACTAAGTGCTAGAGTGGCGACCCCGTTTAGTTCTTCTTGCTTACTAGCTTTTGCCCTCGAGTTCGTCCGCGTGGAGTTAGGTTTTTAAAAGGTTTTTGAAGATTTTTAGGTCTATTTTTTTCGGGATAAAAGGTAGCCTGTAACACACTCCAAGTCCTAAACTGTACCCATGCAATCACGTCACTCCGTCATAAATCACGTCGATCCGTTGATTCGGTGCTGCGTGATCGAAGGACAAACCAACAAACAAACACTTTCGCATTTAAAATATTAGTAACAAATTAACAATAGGAAGCATGAGTATCCTTATTCTATTTTTGTACGATAAAATACCTCTGGACAATTGATAACATTAATCATAGTTAAGTCCCATGGACTTAATAGTCATGCTATAAATAAAATAAAAATAATATTATCTAATGCATAGAAAGATATCAGATAAGTAACCCGGCAAGGGTAGATGCTATCGTGTCGTGGACTCGAACACCAGCACGCAGTACGCCTAGGAGTAGACCTATCAATATATCAATTACGCTGATATAATCTAAATCAATATCTATGACGTAGAAACAAATAAACGACTCTTTAAAAAAGTACTCCCTTACAAACACCCTTTATAAAGTAGGTATCGTATGTGTGTGCTGGTATGTACTTGGTGTGGGCTAATATTCTGAAAGGCTAATTTTGATGGGCTTTCACTGACAGATAATTATTATACAAAAAGTGAGGATTTAGATTACTCTTTATCTCGGAGAATAAGTATTCATTGTATGTATATAGAGTCCACACGGTTGAAGTCACGGGCGAGGCCAGTGAACATAACAATAATTCTCGCACGCTCCGATAATGTATTGGCCCCAGTGGGCTGGTAGTACGCGATAGCTGCTCCCCCCGCGAGGGTAGTTGCTCATTGTCAAAGAGCGATCGGCTCGCATAAAGACATGCCTCCGAGAATACTACGCGTGTTTACAAACCATTGTCGCTGCTACGTATACTCCGACCGCTTAGAAATTGACGGTGACAACATTTACCATAATATTATACATGTAATATATTATAAAAGAAAGTCCCTACGCTGAGTTTCTCTGACTGCGGGCGTTAGTCTCAAAAACTATTTTAGGGATTATAGTCGGATTTTTATTACACTGTACAACCTTACTTGCGAGGTTTTGGTGTATATTTATAAAAGAACTGACATAAACTAAGACTTAAAATCTATCTAAAGACCGCACACTCTCTGTGCTCAGACTCAAGAAAGTGAGACAATTTTTGTAAAAGACATATTTTTGTATACTCAAAGCATGCTCTATACTATAGTCATAACTCGTTGTAGTAGTTAGGCAATAGACTTCAGCCAAAGTTACTTAGTTTAAAACATACTTGGTTATTTCTAAACGGCTTGTGTATACGGTGCAGGTTCTAGACTGAACAATGCCCTATTTCCTATCGCAACAAACAGCAATATGAAAGCTGCTGTTCCCTGAAATGACGTGCTACAACGTGGGTACTAGGAATTGTGCATAGAAATTTCGATTCCAAGCCCCATATTACTACACATTTCTCTGCGCAACGATCTAAATCCTGGAAAACTCAGGTCTTATTTTTGATTTCCAGTTAGAATAATATAAAAACTCGAAATTGGCTAAAGCTTTTTCCAATATTAAGAATCAATTTTGGCTGGTTAGCACCATAAACGTAACCGTTTTACTCACTCACACAAAATGTTTCTTTTTCTGAAGCTATTTTTGAGAAAATCTCTAATTGGCTATACAATTGTTATTAGCTCTTAAGTCTAATATTGTTCTGAATCGCCGCTGATTTTCGTACGCGTGGATTGAGGTTTTTTAATTCGCGCGAACTCTCTTATTTTCCGGGATAAAAAATATAGCCTATGTGTTATTCCAGACCATAATCTATCTCTGTGCCAAATTTCAGGCAAATCGGTTCAGTCGTTACGGCGTGATTCAGTAACAAACATCCATCCATCCGTACATCCAAACTTTCGCATTTATAATAATACTAGCTGATGCCCGCGACTTCGTCCGCGTGGATTTAGTTTTTTAATTCCCGCGGGAACTCTTTGATTTTTCGGGATAAAAAGTAGCCTATGTCACTCTCCGGCCCGTAAATTACCCCTATGCAAAAAATCACAGCAAGCCGTTGCTCTGTTGCTGCGTGATTGAAGGACAAACCAACAAACCAACAAACCAACAAACCAACAAACACACTTTCGCATTTATAATATTAGTAGGGATATCCTTTTATAATATAAGTAGGAAATAGGCTTTTGCGGAGTGAATGTTCTGTACCTTTACTATTCTGCCCTCGTAATTGAAAACACAGTAACTTAAAGGTAACTTCTATTTAACTTACTGTGTTTTCAATTACGAGGGCAGTATTATGATGTACTCTGTGGCTACAGAAAAAAATCACTCAACCAGCCGAGATACACCGAGATACAAAATAGGTTTGTCGGGTAACTCTTGCAATTAAACTTGCCGACAAAACGAGTAACTGTTGTGCCAGAAAGGTCGTTAACTTCGGTAGAATCCCAGAGCTAGTTAAAAGCTTGTAGAATTTGTGGAGTCGAAAAAAACTTGGGAACTAAGAAAAAATATAGAGCCAGGGATTTATACGTGGAGCTAACATTCCTCTCAGGATATTATATCACTTATTTGACGTTAGTTTCATTGTAAAGGATGGCTTGGTTGTTATAAATCAATCTACGAAAGGAATCTCAGTCATCGCCTGCCGTAAATGCAACATCAATAAAGAATAGTTTGGATTGCGAAATATGGGATTAAGATATGTAGTAGGTTGTAATAAACAATCTCATTTTTTTTAATTAACTCTTTCAATAAAATCTAAAGATTGTGAAAATCCCAACTGAAAAGTGTAAAATAAAAATATTAAATTTAAAAATCAAAAACCGCGGCTACATTACCGTGCGAAAATTCGTGTCGCGTTGTCGCGATAAAATTATCGTGTTCTGTTATACGCGATGTCCTTGTCTACGTTAGCAGTCAACTTGTTATTTACATTACCGACAGACGACAGTGCTGCGATAAGGATTTTTGTTCGCCCGAATACATCGCGATTCAACGAACTACTCGGCCACACTTGTCGCGATAGTGCGAATATTCGCCGAATCCCGATAATGTAGCCGCAGCATTATAGAAATGCGATCGTCCGATCGCGCGGTAAACTGACACCGTGCACTCGCGGTCTAAACAAGGGAAAATGTTTATTTCAGCGCGGTGTGCGCAATAAATTATCCGCGGCGCAAAAACTGTGCTAAGAACAACTTCACTCAGTCCGCGCGTCCGTGTGTTCCGCATACTTCTAGGAAACCCCGCTCGCCAGTGGAGACGCGTATACGCAATTAAAATACCTAGAGGGCCTGCGCAATTAAGATCTATGTACAAAGAACCGCTACCGAATAGACTTCTAACCTAAATTGAAATGCTCTATTTTAACTGTGAAATAGAGCATCATTAACGGCTCACTAGAGAGCGCAGTTCTCCTCTCAGATACGCGAAAATTTGGATGTATGGATGTATGGATGGATGAATGGTTCTTTGTTACTCAATCACGCGACTGAATCGATTTGGCTGAAATTTGGCATAGAGACAGATTATAGTCTGGAACACTTAGGCTACTTTTTATACAGGAAAATTAGAAAGTTCCCGCGAAAAAAAAGACGAAGTCGTGGGCATCTGCTAGTAGAACATAATTCACCACCCTGGAACAATGCAAGACTCGATTGTGTAACAAATATTTCTCATATAACCACTACATAACATATTAAAAGCCTGTCTAAACAATTATTGTAGTCAGTTTTGTGGCCTAATAAAAAAAAATGTTCTCAAAGGTGTGTGAAGTCTGCCTATCGCATTGGGCCAGCGTGGTAGACCCTACAATTTTTAAAGCAGTGAGCCGTCTTTGGGTTACTGATGACGACAATTTCGTAGTTCTACCTACAAACATGTTTACTCCGGTGACGACCTAGCTTTACACAAATGTAATTAACCCCTGAATTCTGTAAGCACAACAATATCCTGTTTATTTAAATTTAAGAATACCCCAACAAAATAAATAAGAAATTCCGCTCAACCGCCACTCCATTATAAAGAAGCACAGCGCCTTGAATACTAAGCCCGTGCTCACACATCATCAACTTATGGACGTCCACTGCTGGACATAAGTCTCTTGCATGGACCTCCACAGACCTCGGTCTTGTGCCGCCTGAATCCAGCGACTCCCTGCGACTCGTTTGATGTCGTCGGTCCACCGGGTGGGGGGTCTACCAACACTGCGCTTCCCGGTGCGGGGTCGCCACTCCAGCACCTTGGGACCCCAACGACCATCAGCTCTTCGAACTATGTGCCCCGCCCATTTCCACTTCAGTTTCGCGACTCGCTGAGCTATGTCGGTGACTTTGGTTCTCCTACGGATCTCCTCATTTCTGATTTGATCTCGCAGGGATACTCCGAGCATAGCTCTCTCCATCGCCCGCTGAGTGATCCTGAGCCTTCTTATGAGGCCCATAGTTAGCGACCATGTTTCGGATCCATACGTCATCACTGGCAACACGCACTGTTCGAAGACTTTAGTCTTCAGGCACTGAGGGATTTTGGACGAGAAGACATCTCTGAGCTTCCCGAATGCTGCCCAGCCGAGTTGGATTCGGCGGTTGATCTCTTTCTCGAAATTGGACCTACCTAGCTGGACTGTGTGTCCCAGGTATATATACTCGTCTACAATTTCGAGTGCAGTGTTCTCAACAATTACTGGGTGGAGCGAAGCATGAGCATTAGACATGATCTTCGTCTTGCTCATGTTCATTTTAAGGCCCACCTGTTGAGAAACCCTGCTGAGGTCATTGAGCATTGTATTGAGGTCTCCGAGAGTCTCTGCCATAATGACTATGTCGTCGGCAAATCGAAGGTGAGTGATGTACTCGCCGTTTATGTTGATGCCAAGTCCGTTCCAATCCAGAAGCTTAAAGACGTCCTCCAACGCAGCGGTAAAGAGCTTCGGGGAGATAACGTCTCCCTGCCGCACTCCACGCTGCAATTGGATTGGCCTTGTAGTCTGGTCCTGTATACGAACTGACATAGTGGCGTTTTCGTACAAGCACTTCAACACTTGAATGTACCGATAGTCGATACGGCATCTCTGCAGAGACCTCAACACAGCCCAAGTTTCCACCGAATCGAAGGCTTTCTCATAGTCCACAAACGCTAAGCAAAGTGGCCTGTTATACTCTTCTGTCTTCTGTATAACCTGCCGCAGCGTATGAATGTGGTCTATGGTGCTAAAGCCTTTTCGGAATCCGGCTTGTTCGGGAGGCTGGAAGTCGTCGAACCTACGGGCGAGACGATTCGTAATGACTCTCGAGAACAACTTATAAACATGACTCAGCAGCGAGATGGGTCTATAATTCTTCAACAAGGTGTTATCACCTTTTTTGAAGAACAGAACCACCACGCCCCTGTGCCATGCTTCCGGCGTTGTACCCTCGTGAATGACGGAATTGAACAATCGCTGAAAGATCTTTAAAACCGGTTTTCCACCCGCTTTCAGGAGTTCCGCCGTGATTCCGTCATCACCAGGCGCCTTGTTGTTCTTAAGTTGTTTGAGAGCCATACTAATCTCGTATAGGCTGACGTCCGGGATATCTTCGGTATAGTGTCGGGTCAGTTTGGCTCTGGGGTCTTTGGCCAAATCATCAACAGGTTTCTGTGTCGTGGTATATAACTGCCCATAGAACTTCTCGACCTCTCCCAAGACCTCAGGTCGAGAAGAAACGAGACGACCGTCGTCAGTTTTCAGCCGCGTCAGCTGGCTCTGTCCGATAGACAGATCTCTCGCGAACACTTTGGAGCCTCGGTTCCGCTCAATGGTATCCTTAATACACTCGGTATTAAAGATACGAAGGTCGCGAGTTTGTGCTTTAGAGATCTGTCTATTAATATGCCGGTATGCATCCGCGTCTGCTGACGACTGAAGCCTCATCTCATGTCTCTCTTCCATCAGTTTGAGAGTATGGTCAGAGAACTTTTTGGTTCTTTTACTGCGATGGGTCTTGAAGAACTTAGACCCCACAGTATGGACAGTTTCCACAAACCTGTTGTTGAGATCGTCCACAGAATCGCAATCTGCTAGGCAATCGAATCGGTTCTGGAGTTCGAGTTGGAAGTTTTCGGGGTTTTGGATATGGGCACGAGTAGGTCGGAGAGTTGACTTCACCAGTCTAGCCCGTTCCAGCCGTACGTTGATATTCAATGTGCCTCTTACCATACGGTGATCGCTGCCGGTTTTCACCCCATTGATCACAGAGACATCATTGAATATATGCCGCTCGGTCGACATGATGAAGTCTATCTCATTTCTCGTGGAACCATCGGGGCTCATCCAGGTCCATTTTCGATGTGGCCGCTTCCTGAAGAAGGAGTTCATCATAAAGAGGCCCTCCTTCTCCATGAAGTCGGCCAACATTTGGCCCCTATGGTTCCTTCGCCCATGCCCAAATTGCCCCAACCTCGTCTCCACACCGCTTCGCTTGCCCAACCTTGCGTTGAAATCCCCCATCACAACATTGTAGTGAGTTGTGGAGGCGTGTATGGCTTTTGAGATATCCTCATACATGACCTCCACCTCCTCGTCAGGATGTGCCGTTGTCGGTGCGTAAACCTGTATAACCTTCAGCGAATACCGTTTGGTGATTCTGAGTATAAGGTACGCTACCCTACTCGACACACTTTTGACTTCGACAATGTTGTTGACGAGAGATTTGTGGACGATGAACCCGACACCACCCTGGGACTGTTGGTCGCCCTCCCGGTAGTAAAACAAGTTGCCAGAATTGAGGATTATCGAGTCCTCCCCCTCTCTTCGGACTTCAGACAACCCTATAATATTCCAGCGCAACTTGTTTACTGCTTCTTCCAGCTCGATGATCTTCTCGTCGGTCCTCAAAGTGCGTGCGTTATATGTCGCCAGGTCCAGTCGTCGGGGTTGGCAGCGGAATCCCATCCGGAGATTCTTAGCACCCCCTGCCCCGCCATTACCACGACTGCTGCCAGGGTCGGGAATAGCGAGGCCGCCGGGAACTAGGGGCCTTGGCCGTGTGACTTGTCCCATGCAAGGTTTTGCCCATAATGACCACGCTGGGCAGGCGGGTTGGTCATCGCAGGGCTAGGCTGACCGCACCGGTGTCGCTGCTGCCCGACACCGGCCTATGTCATTTGTTCAGTCTAGCCAGTGTGAAATGGTTATACCGCCATTTATCGGTCGTCAGAGCCTCGTTAGTAGACCAGCAGGGGGCACCGCGGGCAGGTGAGGTTGACAGTTGGAACGCTAGATGGAGGTGCGTTCCCTTACCCCCCGTGCTCACAATTAAGGTTAAAATAAAGCAATAAGAGTGCGGCCCGGGGCGACGGAGCAAAAAATTGAAATGACTCCCCGCGCTCCGGGGGGATGCTGGGAAGACGCCGTCCGTGAGATGAAGCCGAATTAATGTTAAACACTAGTAGTTGCCCCCCACTTCGTCCGCATTGAATGTCAATCTCTCGGTGCCTCGTTGATCCAGTGGTTCGACTGCGGAATACCCAGTTCTTGGATTCCCAGGTTTTTTAATTAGATGACAAGACAACCCTTGACTAAAATCTGACCTGATGGTAAGTGACGAAGCAGTCTAAGATGGTAGCGGGCTAACTTGGAACGGGTGTGGCAGTATAGATTCAACCCATACTCCCTAATCGGTTTCTACACGCCATCGTACCAGAACGCTAAATCGCTCGGCGGCACGGCTTTGACAGTAGGGTGTTAACTAGCCACTGCTAAAGCCTCCCACCAGACAAAAGGTACCTAACTATGAGGGTTCTGTCGTCAGAAATCCACTCCGGTACTACACCCAAACTGGGTATCCATGCAGGAATGTGTGAAAGTACTTTGCTCGGGAAAACCTCTAACTTTTCGGAGTTGTGTTCACAAACAAGTGAGCATTGCAACTTTTCTATTTACGGAAATGAATAACAATAACGCAGACTTCATAACCATGGCAAGATGGGAAGAATTTAATAACAAATCATTAGCGCGGATGATACATATTGGCAATTCGCCGCCGCGCTCGGTCCGGATGCTGCTCACGTATCATTTTCATTAGCCGTTCATTAGATGAGACGGAGGGGCTTTATTAGCTACTACGAATATTTATTGGCCCGCTCTAGCTTATGACCGATTTGAGTTCTACGAGTGATACGGATGATAAAGTGAACTTATTGTGTTTTCGTATAAAATTATAGGTACATAGTGAAACAACAAACTTCAACAAAACGAATGCCTTTCTAGCTTCGTTTTTCCAACTAACTATAACTTGGGTGTCTTTTAATCAAGAGTGAATCCAAATATACGTAGGCATCTTCTAGACAATCGCGCACCATCTTAGGCTGCATCTTCACTTACCATCAGGTGAGATTGCAGTCAAGTTTTAGTGGTTAGCTAGTTCGACTGCAAATGACGAATTCCCGGGTTAGATTCCCGGGTCGGCCCATAAAATGTATTGAACTTTTCTGTCAACAAATTCTCAGTAGCCCGGAGTTAGGAAGTGGGCGGTGAGTCACTCCCGTGCCTCGGAGAGCACGTAAAGCCGTCGGTCGTGTGCCTGATCTCTCTCCGGTTGTGTCGGATTTCCGTCCCATCGGACTATGAGAGTGAGGGAATAGAGAGTGCACCTGTGTTTGCGCGCACACTTGTGCACTATAATATCTCCCACGCAGATGGCTAATCTCTGTGAACATTGGCCGTGGCCGGATTCGGTCAATATTATCATTATTATATTATACACCTAACTCTTCATAAATGATAGGTTATGAGGGGGAATATTTCATATCGAAGGTAATCCTGCCTCGTAATACCGCCATAACTTTCACCTATCTAATACTTTTCTGTGCGCCGCAAGATAAGGTTAAGCCTTATTTATTTAGTACATTAGTTACAGTCCTCTTCATTGCTGCAGAAAAACTTATTACAAAATACAAAATATTGTGCCTTCAGTCAGCTTTATTAATCTCTAGTTGACCTATCATAATAATATTATTACGTAAGCAAGCAACATACCTAAGCAGTGATAGCCTAGCGGTTAAGAATTCGCCTGCCCACTATGGACTATGGCTTATCGTTTAGGACATAGTCCACCACGGTGGCCATGTGCAAATTGGCAGACTTCACACAACATTAAGAATATTACGCAGAACTCTCAAGCATGCAATATTCTAAAAGTTTGAACTGTACCATTTTTGCTTTTTGTAAGCATGGCAGGAGTGTCCCTTGTATACATTGCTGATGATGATGATGAAGTATTCTAAACTAAATGAAACGGAGGCGGCAACGGCCTTCGGACTTTTCAAAGAAATATCTTTGAAAAAATCTTGAAATTCTTTACAAAAATCTAACTTTTCAAATATGAAAAGTTAGATTTTTGTATGAAACATGCCGCACTCGACAGGGACATTTACTGCCGCGATATTATGTATTGTTTCATACAAAATCTAACTATGCATTCAAAAATCCTCTACTGGCTTTCGCTTGCAAGCCGAGTATATGCTTTACCTACATAACGTATTTCTTTATATAGCGCATAATTCCTTGCGATTGCGAAACTTCTGCTACGCATGTGACATAGTAACACAATGCACAATTAATTGCACAAACGCAGCAATTTAATTGACAAACGGTACTCACGTAATAAGAGATAAGTTATTTGTTTAAATGCTTGCTAACCGCCGTTATATGTCAATATTGTTAGTAAAGGCCACGATGAAGGGTGAGTTAGATAGAGTCATTAAAAAGGGCAACTCAAATATTGAAAACAATTCATGGGGCATTTTTGTTTTGTCTGGAGTGGAATAACCGTTATTCATTATAGAGTTCACAACTAGCTGATGCTCACGACTTCATCCGAATGCCAAGTTACTAATATAGTCCTCTCCCCTCCAAGTCTTGAGGACTGCGACCTCCTTCCTATTCGGGGGGTCGCGGTTTCGATCCCGGGTACGCACCTCTTAATTGCTTATGCAATATGTGCGTTTAAGTAGATAATTAAATATCACATATTTCAACGATGAAGGAAAACATCGTGAGGAAAATTGCACGCCTCAAAATTCTCCATAATGTTCTCTAAGGTGTGTAAAGTTTGCCAATTTACATCGGGTTAGTTAAGGCCCAGTTATATAGTTTATATGTATACAAGTAAACTCGTCTCTGAGAGGAGACCTGCGCACAGTAGTGAGACGTTGATGACCTGCCGATAATGCTTATTATGGTTTGACTCAGCAATCTAAACAAATGAAAAAATTAAAGTTTCCCTGTGATTTAAAAATATTGTGAGTCACCCACATGCTTCGGAGAGCACGTAAAGCCCCGCGGTCCCACGCCTGACCACTCTCCGGTCGTATCGGATTTTTCGTCCCATCAGGCTATGAGACTAAGGGAAGAGAGATGGCACATTTCTGCACCATAATATCTTCCGCGCAGTTGGCTAATCTCTGTGGAGATTGGCCGCCGTGGCCGGATTCGAAGGATTTACGCAGTCGCAGTAACGTAGCCAATGTCTCATTCCAGGTGCATCTGTACTTCTCCGCGCTGCCCGAGGACAAGGTGCCGTACGTCAACAGCGTCGGCGAGCGGTACCGCCTCAAGCAGCTGCTGCAACAGCTGCCGCCGCAGGACAATGAGGTACTACTTCTGACGATCTTCCTGGCGTCCTGGTGGTCTTATAACTGGGACGCTTCGGGTTCGATTCCCGTTGGGGGCAGTTTCGGAATGTATAATTTCTAAATTGTCTCTGGTCTGGTCTGGTGGGAGGCTTTGGCCGTAGTAATTGCAGATTTAAGCCTTAGAATTTCCCTTCACGAGAAAATTCATCATAAGGGACCTCGCGCACTACGCGGCCACGAGAAGAATCATTATTAATCGTGGTATTATGCGAATTATGCGAACGTATTATGCTAAGTGCTATTATTTCCGCAAACACACTGAGTAGAGTAAGACGTCAGTTACACAAAAGTTTCTCGAATGCGATCGGCAAGAAATTGTTTGTGATTATAGGTAGATACATTATATTACCTACTATACATTATAACAAAAACTCGTATCAGGCTAGTTTAGCAATGAACATGAGTGCCGAAAAAACACAACGAACAAACTCTCCTTATGTTACTGAGCCATAAGAGCCGTATATGAGTGCCGAAAACGCAAACGAGCAAATTCTTCTTATGTTACTGAGCCATAAGAGTGCGATCGGCGAGTTCAGCCTTACCCTGAGTTGACGTTTAAACACGGCGTGTCTCTCGGTTCCAGGTGCGCTACTGCCACGCGCTGTCGGACGAGGAGCGCAAGGAGCTGCGGCTGTTCAGCGCGCAGCGCAAGCGTGAGGCGCTGGGCCGCGGCCAGGCGCGCCAGCTGCACGCGCCGGCGCCTTGCGATCGGGTGAGTGCACACCTTTATATTTACGGAAAGAAGAAACAAAATACGTATAAACAAAGGAAGAAAGAATGAACAATTTCAAAATTACCATTTGTACCCATGACCACATAAGCAATAAGCAACAATCAAAAAATTAATTTTTAAAAAACAAATAAAAATAAATATCATCTTGAACCTGATCTCTCCTCGGTCGTATTGGATTTCCATCCCATTGGAAAAAGAGAGTGAGGGAATAGAGAATTATCTCCCGTGGGTTGACCGCCTTGGCCGGATTCAGTCGGGAGGTCTATTATTTCTACTTGTCTATTACCATGAATATTCAATGAAATTCATAGAATAATCAAGAAATGTCCAAAGCTAATTAAAAACTTGACCATTTAATCTTAAATGGTCTAAGGTTCAAAGACAGCAAACTTACTAGAGCAACAAAGGACTTAGTGAAACCATTAGGGCAAAATTATTTTAATTGGCAATTAGAAGTAAACAGTGATTACGGACATACTTCGCAGTGTTCGCCGATTGTGGTGTAATTGTGTGAAAAAGGAAGAGATATTTAATTGCTCTTGCGCTTGCATTTCATAGAAGGTACTATTTATTATTTTCAATAAAATTCTGGATCAACTTATAACTAGGTATTTATAGGTTTCTTCAGGAATTTCAAAGGGTCGAGAGGTAATAATTCCTTATTTCACGAGAAAACAAGATGTGTGTTGAGTGTGATAAAAATTCTTAACAGAAAAACACAATCCATCCATTCTCACACCTCACAAACATTCCCATTTATAATATTAAGTAGGAGGTTTAGGTTTAAAGCATTTATTCTCAAAGAACAGTTTGCTCACTTACAGAGAACTTAAGACTATAAAATTAATATAAAGAATACAATCATACGAAAAAACAAAAATGGCGAGTCCTAATAATAAAAACACTAATTCCTAGACACAAATATTTTGAAAACTACTATAAGAAACTCAAAGATTTTTGAAGCCGAAGTTTGGAGCTGCCTTCTTTTAAGCAATCACAGATTAAACACGTTAGATATAAATTATGAAGGCAATGAAGTGAAAAAATGGTTTAATTTAAAAGAGCCGTGTCGAGATCCATTTAATCCCGCGATTCATCTGATAAACTCTGTTAACACCTTGCGTTTATCTTTATACAAGTAAGGCTGTGGCTTTCTTACAAGAGACAGCGATTTCAATATGAGTTCATTGAGGACTTCATTCCCAATATCATAATTATCAATGAAACACATACATTAAAAGAATATTTACATTTTTATTCATCTTTTTGTTCTAATTGCTAAATTCGCTAATTATTATTATTATTACTTATTTGTAGATCAGATCTATAAAATGTCTACGAGTTATGTAAACTCAATAGCTTTTAACAATGAAACCTCCTAAAGTAGGAAATTAAGTTAAACTATATAAAATACTATAAAAATGTTATCAAATTAATTTTTACAAAGTTCTTTTGAATCGTTAAGTGCGAAGCCATAGATAAAAGAATATTTGAATAGAGTAGGTAAATAGTTTCCAAAAACTTTTGGCACAAATCACTGCGCTTAGCAAAAATCATTTTATTTCGAGTTTTGAGCAAGCTTTTTAATTACTACTTTCTACAAATAAAATAATAAAATCACCTCATTGAACAACTTGATCTGATTTCCTGGATATAAAGAAGTCAGCTAATACCAATTGGTCTGTATGAAATAAGAAATAATCGCCCGCTTACCCGCTCCTCCTGACACTATGGTCTCTCCCTGATTCTGCGACGCAACATTTTAATTCCGCAGCCAATAAATCATACGGGACCCTCGCGGAGCCGTCTCTTGCAACTGACAACATTACATATTGCTTTTGGCCCGCTTGTTTGAAGTCTCAGCAAAAACCGCGCCCTGGACTAGAAAAGTAGGAATAAACGTTTTTTGATGACAAAGCTTTTTAGGGTTCCATACACTAAGGGTACCAACGGGACCGTATTACTAAGCCTTCGCTGTCCGTCCATCCGGCCGTCCGTCTGTCTGTCAGCGGGCTGTATCTCATGAACGTTAATAGGTAGATATCTGAAATTTTCTCAGTGTGTATTTCTATTACCCCTATAACAAAAAATAATTAAAATTTATGAAATTAAATTTAAAATCGACTCGCATTTGGTCGGTTATTGCCAAGTATCTGTAACTTGGTTACCATTAAATCAAGAGTAAATATGCATATTCTAGGTAAAGGCGGAGCGCCTTAGGCTGAATTTTTACTTACCATCAAGTGTAATCGCTGTCAAACGCAAGTCTATATCATATTTTTAAGAAATAAAATATTAAATAAAACACGTTTTCTCACTATAAGATTGCGCGTGGACTTAGCACAAATTTATTCAGACAGTCAGTCAGTCAGTTTAAGTTTCGGTACAGAATAAAATATACTTAAATTAAAATTTAGCATCAATTGCATTAGGCAATATAGCGATTTATATTGTGCATAAAAACGTAATTATTGCAAATTAAAGCTGAGTTCGTGAGATTACAGACACGTATAAACATACACATTAATTACAGGACCACCCGCAGAGATCGTATTTCAATTTGCTTTACTGTTCAACTGCACTTTCTGGAGAGTTGTTTGACAAACACTCGGTTTTGTCAACAGGTCATTAAATCCACATAGCATTGGCCGACCCGCCCCGGCCTCCCACGGATGACCTTTGCCTTTACTATTCATTTAGGAATTGGGGACTAACTTCGAGAGACTACCTGTCCTTCTATCCTTAAAAACTGTTGATTGATACAGATGCTGCCGTCCTCAAGCTTAGCCAGATACGATTTTTTTAAAGAATATTAGCCAAGATAAACTTAACTATTCTCCTCTCCCCTCCAAATAAGCAGAAAGCTTGTGCTAGGAGTGGGTTCGACAATAGTGCAACGGTGAAAAAAACCACCAGCGCACCCATATCATAAATCATACTGATACTAGGATACTATATGTATAGATATAATAACAATAGAAATAAGACTTATAACAATTAGATGTAAAACAAATCAGAAAAAAAATGTTGTATTATGATAACAACAGAAATTAATAGTTTAAAAACAAAAAAAAACCCCTTTGCTTCCTCGATCCTAATACGCACCGCTATTTGGAATGCCTTTCCGGCTTCCGTTTTTTCCAACTAACTGTAAAGTGTAACCTTTAAATCAAGAGTAAATCTTCTAGGTATCGCGTTCGTCTGCATTTGCCATCTTCACTTACCATCAGGTAAAATAGCAATTAAGCGTTAGTATAGACATTAAATAGCCCCAAGTAACTTGAAACTTTAGTGCTAAGTTTTAATGTCTTGAAACACGCATCTATTTGTGAGACCCTAAAGACGCCTTTAAATGGTAAAGTACCAACGAGCTACTGATAAAATGAAGTAGGTAAAAAAACAAATAACCGCATGAAATCTCATTATCATTAGTGCCGCCGCTCCCCAGCGGCCGGCGAGTCGAAGTTTCCGCGTTTTAATTTGTAAAGATGCAAATGAATTTGATTTGGCGCAGCTTCCCTCCCCTTACACTCAATGAAACTTTCGGACAGTTTCATTTACTTTCCTAAATAAGGGTAACTACACACGTAAGACTAAAATGAAGTGAAGGTTTTATTGTCATAGCACATTTCTAACCCCAGCATGCAGCAGTACGAGTAAGTACAATCAGTACGACACATCTCACTCGCCAATTTTGCAACGATTTTTTTTAAAATATATAGACTAGCGCTTGGCTGCGATCACACCTGATGGTAAGTGAAGATACAGCCTAATATGGAACGTGCTTGTCTAGAAAATGCCTATTCACTCTTGATTTGAAGGTACCCAATTTGTAGTAAGATGGAAAAACTGAAGCCGGAAGGACATTCCTAGCAGTGCGTATCAAGAACGAACAAGCAAAGCGCTGAGACCTTGGGATTTATCGATGAAAAAACCATGAGAAAGCGTTATCGCAGTGATAAAATCCTTTACAACTTGTGTGATATTAGGATTCTCCCTGTAATTCTTTTCTTCCTCTTTGAGAGGCTACTAGTTTACCATCAAATGGAGCAATGTTTTGTATTTAAATTATTTACCACTCTGTTTTTTGTGATACACATTTCAAAATCCTGAGGTATAAATTGTATAATCACCATTTATGGTATTATACTACTTGCCTATTCTGTGAGAACTAAATTCTTTCAGGTTTGTTCATATTATATTCGACCTAAATGTACTTATCTTACTAAAAACTATTTAACCAATACTGTCGCACGTCTGTGTTAATCGAAAGCTCCGCTTTATATTGCTGAGTTGCCTAAAGTCTCAATTTGTTTTAATTGTTTAAGTTTTAACTTGTAAAAGAAAAGCTGAGCTCTAAATTTTTTAATGGCGGAACATTTATAAAACTCCTGTTTTTTAACGTTTTTCCTTATTTGTTTTAATGAGGGGATCAAAATTTTATCGAGTAATTTGAAGCTTCAGTGAATGTGGTTTTTAATTGTTAAGTTTTCGTTCCGGTATGAAGCTGTACACCGAAGGGATTTTTCATTTTAATTTAATTTTTCCTTAGTTGTTTCTGAAATTGTTTTTAACTTTTCATTTTTCGGTAACAGGGTCTATAACTGTTCCAAATCGTTTGTATCTAATTATCTATATTGTGTCCCAATGCTCTTCAGAATTTAATGTATGGTGCTTATGTCTGAGACTTGACTTTTACCTCCAGCCATCTGTATCTAACAGGTAGGTACCTACTTAGATAGAGATATTAAAACTTTTCTTTTAAAATGGCCCCCATCATTATAATATCATATTCAACAGAAACCATTTGGAGACGTTGAAAGTTAAACAATTTCTTGCTCCGATGACTTCGTGGCAGTGCGTTTATGATTGCCGTTATAATTGAGAGACGCCCCCCCCCTCCTCCCCTCCAAAATTAGTGCTTAATGTAGTGGAACACCCCCTGAAGGAAATATGCCCACTGTGGTTCGCGAATCTCTTTAATATTCTTGGAACCGCGCGGGTCCATTGTTGGAGGCTAAACGTTTTTAAAGATGTTCGTATGACTTTGTAATCGTAAATAGTGATAACTTTGTAATCGTATGAAATTAATTCTCCTTATTTATATGCATAACTATGCTTTATATGTAGAAATAGAAATAGAAATAGAAATAGAAATAGAAATATTTTTTTTTAGAAATAGAAATATTTTTTATTCAAATAAACTTTTTACAAGCACTTTTGAATCGTCAATGAATCTACCACTGGTTCGGAATGCCTTTCCTGCCGAGAAGAGCCAGCAAGAAACTCGGCGGTTGCTCTTTTCAAAAAAATAAAATTTTTTACAATTGTTATTGAAACTATGCTATGTATTCAGTGCTTCCACGATGAATTTTCCTGAGTACAATACAAGTAAAAATAAATACAATACAAATACAATTCAATACATGTCAACACAGGCAGGCAAAAGCAGACCCATTCCCGTTGGTGGCACCCGTTCACGAGCATGACGCATGATCCAGCCATTGCTTCGCTCAACCATATTTGAGGGAACGTAACAACCCGCACCACACGACACCACCACAGAAACTTTAAAGAGAGCATGACATACTTAGGCTACCCATGTTAAGGCATCGAATTGAATACTAATATTAAACTACTCATTTTAAGACATGACTGAGACAAATATAGTGGAAACACCGTGGAACAGAATACAATAAAATCATGTTACACAGGATAGTTATACTGTCTTATGAATCACTGGAGCGAATTATATCCACGCTTTTTTATCATTTACATAGTCTTCAATTGTATAATATGCTTTTTTCATGAGAGCAGATTTAATTGATTTCTTAAACTTGTGTAGAGGCAAGTTTAAGATTGACTGTGGAATTTTATTGTAAAACGTCACGCCCATTCTCACAAATGACTTTTGGACCCTCTTGAGGCGCAGCCCAGGATACATGAGCTTATTTGGATTTCTACTTGGTCTATGGGATAAATCACACTTTTTTTTGTAACTCAAAATGTTTTGTCTGACAAATATTATGTTGTTGTAAATATATTGTGAAGCTATTATGTAAAAGAAAAAGGTGACCTTTGACTGACTGATTAACTGACTAAGTGACGATGCAGTCTACGATAGTAGCGGGCTAACTTGGAAGGGCAATGGCAGTGTACATTAAACTTATACCCCTATATCGGTTTCTACTCGCCATCGTGCCGGAACGCTAAATCGCTTGGCGGCACGTGGCGGCGCGGCGGTGGCTTTGTTGTTATCACTATTAGGTTCTAAATAACATCGTTGAATGACAATGTACAAACTGACATACCTTTGTATCTCGTACGACAATGGAACTGGTGACCCATTAAGTTTAAAGTGCTCTCTTTTGGCCACGGTTCACTGGTTTTTAATCGTCCCTTTGGTCGATTGTCTCAAACAAAAGAATTGGTTACCCCTGGACCGGCCGACGTCGCTTCTCACTTAAATAGCTGGGTATATTATGAAATACCTAACATGCAATGGTACTTTCCAGCAAGAGATCCTGGATTTGAAAAAATATCTAAATATATAAAAGGAAAACCTGACTGATTGCCTGACCGACTGATCTATCAACGCACAGCTCTAACTACTGGACGGATCGGGCTTGTATAATATTCACACACCAGTGCTGGTAAAATAATACAAGGCTCAATTTTCCATATTACATCACACTGTACATGCATTTTGGTGAATAAATTATCTATCTATAAAATTTGGCTTACAGATAGCTATTACAGGTAGGCATCCGCTATGAAAATTTTTTTTAAAGTTAAGCCCCTAAGGGGGTAAAATAGCCGCTAGTAAAAGCTAGTCTTTTTATATAACGCCATCGTAAGTAACCCGACCCCGTAGTCTACAAGGTAACAACTCTCCACGTCCCAAGTATAAAGTAAATATAACACTAAACACGTGGCACCTGTAACGACGTGCGCCGTAAACATCGCGTCTGTTCCCTATGCGCTGAAATGCGCCGGGCGATAGGGGATGATAATACAATGTATGATACCGTTGCTAGATCTGTTCTACCTACACCATTACTAAACTAAACTAAATTGACAGGTCTAAATGTTATGCTGTTGTGAAAAGGATAGCGCATTGATCTATAACGTCTATAATCTATATATCATAATTTTTATTTCTACAAATCTCAATACCGCACCTGCAACATCGGGAAAATGGGAAAACACTCGTAAACACAATCCTCCCTCTCGGTGAGATATTGCCAAACTTTTAACGCCATCTGTTGTCACTGTTTTGATTTATCGCCGCGAAATGAACGCGCGTCGCCGGCAGATGGCGGTGTTGAATTGTTTATTACAAACCGGGAGATTTATTAGCGCAGGGGGATGAAAAGATGGTAAAAGCCTTGAACAAGTATTTTATTGTTATTCCTTATTGTATGTGTTTCTTGCTGTCTCGTTTACTGTATATTTTATTACATGTTGTTACAATAATTAATTATTACCAAACTCTGCCATTAGTTTTATTTATAACTAATTAAAATTGGTACAGTGCTAACATGAATACCTAGTGACAGAGATTCTAGTATATAGTCGAGAAGAGCTACGTTTGGAATTTTTTTGAAGAATAAAGGAACGTATCAGAAGACCGATGGAATTGAAAGGTCCTCAAATTGAGACAGCGTCTTTGTAGGGCATCCCCCCAGCATGATGGAGCAACGATATCCAGGAAGTGGCTGGCATCGATTACATGCGGAGGATAAAAGACGTTAGAGAGGCCTGTGTCCAACAGTTGATGTATAATATGTATAAACTAAGGATGAAGATTCAAACTGTTGCGAATTATTATTGCAGTAAAAAGTATCAATTATTATAAATTATTTTTTCTTCTTTGTGACTTTAGATTATTAATACACATAATATTTATTAAGCTGTTTAGCTTAGCTATCTTTTAATAAGAATTCAGAATGAAACAAAATGAAAGTTATATACTTAATGTCGATTTGCATTGTTTATTGCATCCAGTAAGCAACTCAAGTGCCTTTAATTCACTATAATTTTCTCCATCTTATATTTTACTTCTTAGTGAAAGTCATGGAAAACCACAAAATTTCTATTAGTTAGAGAAACGTTAAGTAACTATACGAAAGGGAAGCCTATAAAATATCCAGTATCTACCTAGGTACAACAGTTGGCTGGCAATACTTAACTATTTAGGTTGTACGAGTATCTAGACGTGAAAAATTTAGGCACCTATTAGTCATCCAAGGCTTTTTAAAAAGCTGAATCTGGTTAGGTACGCAATGTGTTCGTGTAATTATGTTAAAATTTTAAATCTACCTGAGGTAAGTCTGCATGTTTGCTTTGAAACATACTTTTTGTTAAAAATATCTTCCGCAACGCCTTTTTTTCAAGAAAAAAGATTTTTATCTACGCCAGTGCAATAGTTGACACAAATATTATGTATTCCGTAAAGAAAAAAGTAGGCTGTGTAAAGCTATGGCCAACCTGAACTGAAAAATCGTCTGAGAAAACTGGTGGTGATAAATGCAATCTTTAGATTTTCTTTAAAATTTATTGTAGATAGATGGCGCTGTTAGAAAAGCAGAACCTAGAAGTTCACTCCTTTATACCTAGATGGCGTTTTTGAAAAACTTAAATAAAAGTTTCCCAACATAAATCTAGATGGCGCTAGTTGAATCGTTAACAAAATTTCAAGGACTCCCACTAGATGTCGCTACCTTACACTTTTAAAAAAATAAACAATGCTGAAGAAAGTTTTAAATGCGATGCGTCCATTATTATTTTACATTCGTAATAAAAGCTGCCTAAAACCTTTCCGCGAAGGTGTGAAATTCATTTTTGTTCCTCATCTTTGATTTTTTTTTTAACGACTTCGGGCGTGGGAACGCGGCAGGTAGTGTTACATTCATACAATACTACGTCGTAAAAGTGCGGCATAAGTAGTAGTTATTGTGCTATGTGCTTATAGTATCACGTTCCAGCTAGGCCTACGTGGCGATTTTACGTTTTACCTTTATCTAGAGCTAGTCGCTTTTTGTCTTTATTTTTTTAATTAGTATACTGCATTACTTTATTGGTTTAAAAAAGTAAGTAGTTAACATTGACTTAAGTCAGTGCTAGTTAAGCTTTACTTTTTGTCTTTGTTATTAAATATTATAATGAGAACCTGGGTTCCTGGAACAATATTTATTATTTAATTTTAGCTCGTGGCAACTTTTAAAGTTGTTATACGAAGTACCTACCTGGCTAAATACGGGGTTTTTACGCTTCTATCAATAAATAAAACCTTAGATTTTACCTACTTAAATTCTACGCTGGCCCAATTAGCACGGAATCGCAACTGTATTCCTTATTTCGTGGCAAACCTCTTCTTTCTCTCTTTCACCTCTTTGTCATTATTCTCTTCGATCTATTTCCACCGCTCATCCTCACTGGACAGCATTCGCTCTATCCCTTCTATCAGGTCTCGAGCATCGACAATTTGCTACCTGTGCCAGCTTTCTCAAGTCCGCGCGGGACATTTGAATACCGCATGTATCCTTCTCTCCCTGAAAAAATAGCCTAGATATATGATATACCTATATTACCCATATACGAATACTTAGGTATATTAAGTAAGCTATCGGCTCTGCGGTCTGCGCTTGAACTCTCTATGAAAGTGAGGCTATAGGGAGTCCATCTGTGAGTGGCGATTGGCCCCCGTGGGCAGATACGGAGTTTTTAGGTATTATTATGATTTGTTAGGCAAATACGTAACTTATTAATAACAAGTTCCTAAGTAGGTATAATACACTGACTTGAAGACAGGCAACGAAATTAACGGCTATAAATAAAACCACCATAAAAGTCGTGCTTTAAATTCCATTCAAATACTTGCACATGTACCTACTAGCTGCCTACATTAATGTATTCCTAGTCCGACACATGTATCTACATGAAGCTCGCTTGTCCACTGCTCTTGTGGTGTATGTGTGTGTTCATTGATGAACAAGCTCGTGAATGGTCAGAGCTATATTTAGCGAGCCGAGTTCTGACAACCGGCATGAAGCGCCGACTGTCATACTGTCAAAGAAGCTTTACGGAAGCATCTCTGTCATGTTTGACTGACTGCCTCCCAGCGGAAAGTACCAGATTCAATCCAGAAGCACAAATTGAGATAAACAGACAATATGGTAGTTTTAGTACAAGACATCAGTTTTATACGTTATTGAATATTTATTTTAGCATCATATCTTCGTCTCGTCTTCAATCAATGTGTTTCTAACCAACTTTAGTTTTTTTTTTAAATTCAGATTGAGATGATAGTAATTTCTTGGACTTAGACATATAAAACAAGTATTCTGAGGGTAGCCGAGTTTTTTCTATCAAATAAATAAATTACCTACTTGTCTACTAACGGAAACTTTTTTTAAAGCTTCAAACGACTACGATAACTTTGAAGGGTCTGTTTATTTTTTAAACTTATGTAACAACTGCGATAATTTTTTAAGGGTCTAATCTAATAAGAATAGGCTTATAACTCCAAAAAACTTTATACCATACTTTTTTATAGTATTCAAATGAGGGCACCTGCCATGACATGACATGATACCGTGGAAGGAATTTACTTGATTGGTATTTTGGTCGAGTGTTTTTATAATATGGTGTCACAGGTAGGTATAAGTTTAAAAAAAATTCTTTGCCACATTTCCAGAGAGTTCTTAAACTGTCGTGAAATCGCGGACATTAGCTAGTAGAGAGTAGGGGCTCTGTATTTTGATATCACAGAGTAAGGAAGGTCCATATTAGGCATATCTAATTTCCAGACTTTAATTCTGACATCTCCTTACCAAAACAAAATAATTATCCTTTAACATGTAACCAATTGAATTTTGAATGTTCCACCATGGAGCCTTCAATTACAGAGAGCGGCCGCTCTTTATGAAAAACTGACGTTCACTTAAATTTTTCAAGAAGGGCAATTTTGAAAAAAGTTCCAACAACGGTCGTTAACATGCACAGTTTATTGGAGTTTGTAATTTTAGTAAGTACCGAAATTGCACTCGCGTGGCTCGATCGGCTCGGGCGAGGAGTATTTCAGCGTTTCATGAGATTTCATCGGACATTTTCGGGTTTCGGCGAATATTCGCATTACCGCGATAAGTGTTGCAGAATAGACCATTGAATCGCGATGTATTCGGGGTAATACGAATCCTTATCGCGGCACTGTCGTTAATGTAAATAACAAGTTGACTGTTGATGTAGGTAGACAAGAATATCGCGTATAGCCAAACACGATAATTTTATCGCGACAACGCGACACGAATTTTCACACGATAATGTAGCCGCAGCATAATGGAAACAAATCACATCAAAAAACAAAAATGAATGATTTTTCTTATTATTTGTAAATGAAGGTAAGTAATAAAAAAAGGTATCATTTATAATACGTACACAATAATAAATTGTTATAAGATAATTTCATGCGTTAAAAGTTGCAACTGTGTAATTAAAAGTAGAGTTCAATATTTTTCAATTACCTACTTTACCCATAAAGATACCTTCAGATAGAGATAAATTGTACGGAAAGTTTTCGCAGGATAATCGCAAACTATGTCTTGCCTTAGTTGGATTGTATTACACTATTCCTTAACGTACTAATAATATTATAATGAGTAAATACGTCGAACGCAATCCGCATCGAGTGACGAACGAATTTCCCTGCGACGCGACAGATGTCCTGTGTGTGTGGCGAGGGTTGCCACTAAACAAGAAAACTAAAGGAAAATGAAATAAAGATAAATCTAACAAAATACATGAGCGAAATTTCGCATATAAATTACATTCGCTACTACATATTACTATTTGGCATTTCTGTCGAGCATATTCCAATATTTTCATTGCACACATTCACATTTTTTTGAAAAAAAAAATTACTGGCCTTAATTTAATTGCAGAGAAATGGAGGTGTACGATAAGAATGGATTTACAAATCCAGAATAAAGTAAACACTTGTTTAGTTTAAAGTTTCCAATCAATTTTAAATTAATATTCGATAGCTGAATTTTTCCCCCTTATTCTTATACTAGACGATGCCCGCGACTTCGTCCGCGTGGATCAAGGTTTTTCAATTCCCACGGGAACTCTGTAACTTTCCGGGATAAAATGTAGCCTATGTTTTAATCCTGGGTATGAGCTATCTCCATTCCAAATTTCAGCCAAATCGGTTCATTCGTTGTGGCGTGAAGGAGTAACAAACATACACACACACACACACACATACAAACTTTCAGCTTTATAATATTAGTGTGAAGTGTGATGTGATACTTTAAGGCTATTATGAAGTTCCATAATCGATAAGAAACAAGAACCACTATAGTACGTTCTTTTAAGTGAAAAAGAGGGACTAAAATTCCAGCCCACACTCATGACTCACTTCATAATGAGTTCGATAGTTTACCACAAACTCGAGAGACGAAATCTGTACTGTCTTTTAAAGAAACACCTTTTCTGCCGGCATTTGCATATTTGCAACCACCAAATAATCGATGTTTAAATCAAATCATTTATACAAAACATGTAGTCATCGCCAACCCTACCCGCAAGCGCCTTCCAAAGCATCTATTTAACCTCAAAATGAGCAGTTTTTGTGTAAAGGTTTTTATTTAAACTTACTGCCGTCTACTAATATTATGCTTATGTTACCATTTTTTCAGCCCTTATCTCCGCTGAGGGTGTTTGATGAATAAAAAAAAATTTAGCCGTGGTTCTGGCGCATTAAAAAAAAGTTTTTTGTCTCTGGTCTCGCATATGGCGTAGCGCGTGCTACGTGCACATTGCGTACAATTTTTTTCGCATCCGATTCGAAATTTAAACACCGCGGCACATGCGCGCGCGCGCTGATATAGTTTTTTTTTCTCCTTTTTCTCTTATTTTTTCCTTTTCTAGCGTCTGCAGACATTCCAACTACCTACTAAATCCAACTTACTAGGCGACCACTAGCCAGCTAGCACACCACGTCTTCACACCATAGAGCTGAATCAGCCTGACATGCAAACCAAGTGCTGCTTATGTAATTGTTATAACCATAGATGTTAAACGTATAAGTTAGCCTTTTACTTATTTTTTTTTTAATGAAATCTGCTGAACTATATCCGATCGTATGTTTACTACTAAAAATTTAATTTTTTGAAGAAATTCATTAATGTCCGGCCAATATTTAAATGAAATTACCTGTAAGTTGTCAAATCTGGAGGTGATACATTTTAGCCAAGTGTAAATAGAGATCGGCTTGTCAGTCTGATTTGATTGGTTGGCTACGTGTCGGCAGCCGATTTGTTGGCACATCTGCTGATGCTTCTTTTTCTTTTTTTTTTTTTTTGATGAAAGACGCCGGCACCCGCGGCCGGGTCTTTGTTTATGGGCCATGAAAAAGTGATCATCAAATGAAACGCTTTATTGTTAGTTTTGTGTGCCCGACGTCATTTTTATAAGGTTATTTGAATTTGTAGATAGCGCCATTTTATTACAAGATATATAAACTTTTTCAGAGACACAATAATTATTGGAGACGATTCACGAAGAAGATACGTTCATTCAAACACAAATTTCTTGTTCGTCGAAATGTTCACAGGGATCCATACAAATACCACGAATATTTTGCATTGTCTGTTGGTGTCTCTGTTACACGTAACTAGCAATATGCACCAACCTCGTTCTAGAAGTTAGCATGATCGACTGAGCGACTGCGAATAATAAATAATCAAGCGTCCTGAGAATTTTAAACAAAACATCCGATCATTCACTTAATATAGCACATTTAAACGTATAAAATAATAACATCTATTTATTTATGTAAGTACATAATATTATTATAAAATTTTAAAACGTCTAATTTATATTTTAAAGTTCAGGATTTTAGAAATTTTAAAACACACTTCTTAGCACCTTTGTTTGGGAAGAGTTAAAAATGACTCGAAGGGGTGTTGAAAATATAATATTTGTAACATTGTAACGCCTTATAGGTGATTAATCGTTTGTTTTGAAGGGCTTAGGGGTAAAATATAACCCGTTAACGTGTGAAAAGTATATGTTATTTATTTGTTTTGGATGCGTTGCGGTTATGGTCGTTAAGACCCCTTAATTTTTTAATGCTTGAAATTGTGGTAGTTGGTTACTACGGACATGAAACAGTTTTACAATATGTTTGGAGTGAAATATATTCTTTGTGTAGCCTAGAAGTACACTAATTAAGGGGATCTGAAAATTTGCCTAAAGTTCCAAGAAACAGTAGCAAAGTGTGAAGAAACATATATTTTAGGAATCCTGGGAATAGCAAATTTCGCAGTCAGAAAAATATATTCAAAATTTTAAAAAAAACTTGGCTGTAAGTACATACTTAACGTTATCAAGCGTCAGAGGAATTTGCGTTTTCAAGCGTTAGAAATCCAAAATTACTTATTTCATGTAGGCCAATGTGTGGCTCTTATGACCAATCGAGACTCTACCACCGGTTTTGAAAGCAGATTCTGCTGAACAGAGCAAGCAAGAAACTCAAAAAAATAGTTCCTCGAAAAACTAGGGCAGAACAGTCTACGCTATCAATTGAACTTACAATAATCCGCAAACCCTGGTATGCTAATCAAGGTGTACTTACCAGGGTACCATAACATGGTCCTACTACACAGATAAAGAAAATATGTGAACATGTCACCGAATACAAAGGATTGTCATGTTCATTAGGGCGGTCCTACATCAAGGTTCGTAATAGGGGGCAGTTATAATGCTTACCAGTTATGACATAAGGAGATTTCTCAGCATACCTGTGGATTCGATCACCCGTTGAGCAAATAAACAGTAATTTAGGCTCAAATCTAGCCGCTATTCAGGCGGGGTCAACGCCCTCGGGTGGGCGACACGAATTTGGTGAACGAAACTTTGACATGACGACTGTGCCGCGTTACATTTGGTTATATTTTGCTGATTGTAATTTATTGTAATTCGTTGATTTTATTGTGTCTAGTCAATAGACTCATTTACTAAATCGGTGTTTAATCCTGGCAAGGAATTCAGTTTGCGTCTATAATTTCAATACATTGTAGGTAATTCCGAGGTCCTAAAACCACTTTTCCTCAACTTTTAGGCATACCCCTCCACCTATAGTGTATAACAAATAGCGAAATTGAATGTGGGGATATGATTGGCGGAGTCTGAAATAACAATAGTTGATGACAAGATGAACCTTGACTGCGATCTCACCTGATGGGAAGTGACGATGCAGTCTAAGATGGTAGCGGGCTAACTTGGAAGCGGTATGGTAGAGTAAATTCAACCCATAACCCTAATCTGTTTCTACACCCTACACGCCATCTTGCCGGAACGCTAAATCGCTTGACGGCACGTCTTTGACGGTAGGGTGGTAACTAGCCACGGCCAAAGCCTCCCTCCAGACCAGACCAGAGGCAATTCGGAAATTATAAATTCCCAAATTGCCCCCGCAAGGAATCCAAATTTTAGCTAAATCGGTTCATTCGTTGGGGCGTGAAGAAGTAACAAACATCCATCCATACATCCATACTTTCGCATTTTTAATAATAGTTGATGCCCACGACTTTGTCCGTGTGGTAAAGGTTTTGTAATTCCCGCGGGAACTCTTATTTGCCTGGATAAAAGTAGCCTATGTATTATTCCAGACTGTAATCTATCTCTGTACCTTTCAGCAAAATCGGTTCAGCCGTTGCGGCGTGATTGAGTAACAAACATCCATCCATACATACAACGAAACTGTCGCATTTATAATATTAATAGGACTAAGAAGGATAGTAGGACTAAACGAGTTGGTCCTCGTTTATTTTTTTGGAACCGAGACGAAAGACGTCACAACAAAAACAGCGCTATAAATTGAGATAAGTAATGTAACAAAGATACTCCTAAAAAGTGCTGCGAAGGGCAGAGCCTGGATATCATTGGCGGGTCATTGACCCCACACAATAAATATATTTGGCAAGGAGCGACTGTCAATACGTCTGCCTCCCGAAGCCTTGTAGAAACGTGATGGCTTTTTTACTTAGCTTTTGTATATAGACCGTAGGCATGGGAAAAAAATAAAAATCAGAATCGATACTGATGGAACTGGTTTTACTAAGGGCCCATTTTTCAATCGCCACGTTGACTTTAACTGATGAATAAAGTCATTTTGACATATTTCCAATATATCACTATACTTATACATACGAGAAGAAGAACTCGTATAGAAGAACCAATTTGCGTTGGGGTCCCGAGGAGGAATGGTGACCCCATGAAGTTCTGAAACCCCATGGTTATCGCACACGAAATATTTTATGAATGAGTCTAGATATAAGTCCACGCATCAGGTAATCTAAGAGGATTTAGGCCAAAGCATCAACGTGGCAATATCCCTATATTGCAAAAACGCAATTTGTATTATTTTTGGAAATAATAATACATATTATTATACCTAAAAGTAATAATTATAAAAAAAGTAAAATCTTGTTCTGTTCTAGATTCTAGTACTCTAGATTTAAAAGAATTATTTATTCATTCGATAGGATAGGCCTGGACTATGCCTCAACACTAGCACGATTCTACAGAACTGCCGGCATTAAGTTGGAGAGATCCCAAATATCTGGAGTCAGGGACCGCTCTATGACTTAAGAGACTCAACAAATCCCATTAAGCTAAATGTCTATCTCTTGCCAAGGTCTAGGCTTTCTAGAAAAGGCTGTGCCAAGACTATTCTTTAGTATGCAAAGATTAATGTCTTTTGCTCTGCCAAAAGTTTTAAAAACATGCTTGTTCCTCGTTCTGGACATATTTATTGCTAGCTGACGCACGCGGCTTCAAGCACTTTTAGAATCTTAAAAACCCATTCCTTAAAAATAAAACTATGCCACACTGCGGTGACTTCGATGGCGTTTAAGATTTTATTTAGTTTTATTTTATTTATTAATTTAATTTAGATTTAGATTTATTTTTAAAAACGCCAAAAGGACTGCCGATCTTGAGTTTGGCAGTCCTTTTGGACTTTTGTGGAATCAACATCTCCTGATGACACTCCAGTGTCGGAGCAAAACGTAGGTAGGTACGTCGAGTGTGTTTGAGGGAGTTTTTTATTTTTTTATTTTATTCTATGACAAGATAGCCCTTGACTGCGATCTCACCTGATGGTAAGTGACGATGCAGTCTAAGATGGTAGCGGGCTAACTTGGAAGGGGTATAGCAGTGTAAATTAAACCCATACCCCTAATCGATTTCTACACGCCATCGTGCCGGAACGCTAAATCGCTTGGCGGCACGTTTTTGACGGTAGGGTGGTAACTAGCCACGGCCAAAGCCTCCCACCAGACCAGACCAGAGACAATTTAGAAATAATAAATTAATAAATTGCCCCCGCCGGGAATCGAACCCGAGACCTCCCAGTTATAAGACCACAGCGCTCACCACTGCGCCAGGGAGGTCGTCAGTTTGTGTAGCGCTACGGCGTTGTGTCATTGTGTGGTTCCTGTGTTTCTTCGATTCTGGAGAGACGACGGTGTGCGGCGCGGGCGGCGCGTGTTCCCACAAAGATTTTTTCTAGTTTGACAGAATACAGCACAATATTACTTTTTCTTTTAGTATGTATATGCATTTTATACGAACAAAATCAAGACGACTGGTTATAGCTGTCCAATTTTCTGTAATAGAGTTAAAACTTTTGTAAGTTAACAGGTAAGGATAAAATGTCCATTTCATGTAGCCGCTCCAATTTCGCTAAACGCCATGATGTATGTCCCGTGGCTCGTTTTAACTCTGTTTTGTGCCGCTAATGCGGCTAGGGTTGCCAGGTCTTCAAACCGAAAAGTCGGACAGGCCAGCCAGTTTAGCCGGACATTTGGGTACAAAGGCCGGACACCCTTATTTTTTAGACCTAGCACAAAATGGCAATTTTTTTAAAAGCTCGTTTGCGCAAGCGTAGCGATACAAGATGAGGCCAGTGGAGCGGAAACCAACACATGACAAATATTTAAAAAAAATGGTTAAACTTAAAAAGCTTAGCAAAAGTCGGATAGGCCGGACACCGTCTAATTTGGCCGGACACTCAACCAAAAAGCCTGACTGTGTCCGGCTTTATCCGGACGCCTGGCAACGCTAAATGCGGCGCGGCCGACGGATTTATCGGACGATACCGCGGCGCGTGACAGACGGACCGACGGCGGATATATATTGCCGAGAAACAATGTAAATTATATGGACGCATTGAATTCAATGCAGTTACAGCCTAGTGGTTAGGACTGCGTTCTTCTACCCAGGGGGTCGCAGGTTCAATCCGACACTTCTGACTTTTCGTGGCTTTTAACCAATTGAAGCCTTGTCGTTGACGGTGAAAAAAAAACATCGTGAAAAGCCTGCAAGATTATGCAATCTGCATAATGTTCTCGAAGGTGTATGAAGTCTGCCAACTTGCATTTGGCCACCGTGGCGGACTATGGCCTATAACCCTTCTCTAAGAAGAGACCTGCGCTCAGTAGTAAGCCCTGAATGGATTAGTAATATTTGATTGGGTTACATTATACGGAACCCTAAATACGTGCGAATCAGTCTAGAAATCCCGGAGAAATCGGGTGTGCTTACATAGAAAAAACCGGCCGAATTGTTCTCAGTTAAGCTAGTAATTAATCAAGCTAGTGTTGGAAGGAAGAATCGCTTGGTCAGGTCGCCAACGACTGACTGATCTATCAACGCACAGCTCAAAGTACTGGACAGATCAGGCTGAGCGTGAGCATACAGATAGGTAGCTATTGTGACGTAGCATTCGCTAAGAACGAAGTTTTGAAAATTCAACTCCCAAGGAGACAAAAAAGGGGTTTGAAAAATTTAACTCAACGTGAGCGAAGCTGCGGGCAAAAGCTAGTATACCTATAGATTCCGTACCTTAATTTCGCAGCCGGTTAAAAAAAATATGAATTCAGCGTCCATAGTTTGGAGTCACAGCAATCGGTGCGGTCCTTTATTTAGCCGTCTGCGTATAAATAGCGCAGCGTTATAATTAGACGCACGGATCAACGCGCGGGAATCTTACGATTAGCGGAAGTTCAAAATATGAATGCCGTTGATATATAAAATGCACTATACGATAGAATAGAAGAGAAAAGTTTTTTATTTGAGTAAACAAACTTTTACAAGCTGCTTTTCATATCGTCAAGTGAATACTGCTACTGGTTCGGAATGCAATTCCAAGTTCCAGCCGAGAAGTATCAGCAAGACTCGGCGATTGATATTTAAAAAAAAAAACTATGTAGATAGATCTCCTGAATGCTGGTGATAAATTGATTCTTAAGAGTTTAATTCAGTTGTTCACGAGAACATCTGACCAAAGGCATGGCTAAGGGCATGGTTGTTTTCTTCAAAATAATTCTACGAATATATAAAGAGTTAAATATGCTTTTTCATCGTTAACTATATCACCAGTCCAGTTAAAGTGCTATTTAATAGCTATTTACCAATCCTTTTTTTGTATATCGTCAACATGTGAATCAAAAGGGCTATACGGAAGCTTTAAAATATTAATTTATTTAGGTTACATTGAGATATAATAGCCATTTTTTACGACAAGTAGATTTCGTGTAATTAAATTTACATTTGCACCAATTTTCAAAATTCAAGATGTTTATTGTTTAATTACATTGTCCGCCGCAAATTGCACAATGGTCCCTCCAAACACACCTGGACAAAAAAATCAATTAAGATTGAAGCAATTTGTATAACATTTTTATTTTAACAGATCCCCGATAACGATCAGTTCACACGATTAAAGAGAAATTAATTTTTATACACTGTACTTACGTACACACAAAGTTGCGTTCATTTTACCGTATTCCGATTCGGAAATATTGTTTTCATGCGTAATACAAATAAAACTTCAAATGGCTTGTACGGTTTTGTTTTATGTAAGTCTTTGAAGCTGTATTGTTCTCGTGGCAAATGACAATGCGACAAAGAAAAACTGTCGCCGAGCGTATCTTAACTAAAATCGGAGATGGTTCAGTGAAAATTACTATTTGATGAACTTTAACGATTCCTTTGTTAGGATTGGATTGTGTATTTTATGTTATTTTTATTGTAAAATGCACCAGTTTGATTGTTTCATACCTAATAGTTAACAAGTGTAAATTTAAAATTTAAGTCACGCCCCCCGACATGTGAAATTAAGAAAAATATTTGTGGTGGCGGCCATCTTAGATTTTAAATTTATCCTATGATAAATTTCAAATCCAAGATGGCCACCTATCTATACCCTACTACCTACCCTACCCTACTCTACTATCTATACCCTATGGTATAGATAGTAGTCTACTAGTTTAGACATTTCATATTGAGGTAGTTGCTACGAATAAATAATATATTTATTCATAGGGGAGTTGTGAAAAATATGTTATCCGCCATTTTGTGGCGGCGACCATCTTGGACCGATTTTCATCAAACATAGCCAAAAACACTCTCGGCTAATTCACCTTTCAAACGAAAAAAAAAAACAAAATCAAAATCGGTTAAAACGCATATTAACTCCGAAAAGTGAAAGATGTGTGTGGAATTTGGACTTGCAAAAACAAGGCCAACACACTGGAAAGCTCGTTTTTAAAAGTTAATTAATTAACTTGGTCTTGGTTTAAAAGATCGAATAAATGTTTCAGCAAACTATCTCTGCGTAGGGATTATTTCAATGATCTACAATGCGTCGGTTGTCCTTAGCAATGATCGACAACGGATCGATCTGGCGAGGCACGCCGGTGTCGAGCGGCGCTTGGCGATAGCGCGAGAATAGCGCAGCCCCCCAACAGACCAGAGCATAGACCTACGAAACCGTCAGAGAGAATTCACATTCCTTTTCTATTTGTTACTTATACATACTTGACCTCTGTTTTAATTCGTCATCATTAAGGCCTTAACGTCTATTCTAGACTGTTTAAAAGCATTGTCTCGGAGGCATTTTCTTCGGTGACTGTGGATCTGTGAACGACAGTTACGTCCGCACTTACTGCAAGAAAAATCGATGACCACAGACGCAGTCGCAAAGTTAATATGAATTCTAAATACGTACCTATCAAAATCTTCGCGAAATTCTTCAACGTGTTGATCATTTTAAATATATTATTATTGTACTATATTTGACAAAATCTGGCTCAGTCTGCATTCCGGGGACGCTGTTTTTTTCCTGAAAATATTTCAAGGAAAAAAGATAAAAAACGGTTGACAAAATTTTACATTTCAAACTCGTATAAAACGAAATTTACCTAAAGTCTTTCTAACAACAAGAAATATCCAAAGTGACCCCAGAGTTTGCTACATTGTGTTGCACGAAACAAGCTCATTTCCACCGGACTAAATAAGAAGTTCGACATATTTATGTGTCTGCATCAAATTTTAAACACGGCCACTTCTAAACCCATTATAAGCTCGTGCGCAGATCAAAGCGTCGCGACGGGATGCGCAGACGACGTCTCGACGGCACCTCCCCCCCTTCCCCCACCTCTACGCCTACCCCTGTACTTGTCCCCGCGTCACACGGTGCGGCGCCTATTTGCATATGCAACATCATTTAATTAAATCTTATCGCACAATTGATTGAGGTGGCATTATCCATACTAATATTTTAAATACGAAAGGAAATCTGTCTGTCTGTATATCAGTCTATTCAAAAGCAAAAGCACTTTGTGTGTAAATAATAAAACTATTCTATTCTATTACCTTTTCAAAAATAAACGGATATTTATGAAAGATATAGTTTGCGTTCTAGAGATCCACTAAGGATACATTGTTTCCGGAAAACAGTAGAGTTCCACAAAATTTTTAAAAAAACGTAAAACGACGCGAGTAATTCACTAAAAATAAATAATAATTAGTAATTTTAGTCTTAAGTAAGCAAACTGTCTCTGTAAGTGACGAAACTGTTCTTATATTTGCTGCATATAGCAAACTATTGATATCAAGCTGTTACTTCGTCCACAATTAATTTGAGTACCTACTTATAAAACTTGTAAAATGTTTCAAACGCTGTACCGCATTGAAATACATCGAAGTTTGAAAGATTTAAGCAGAGACAGACAGACGCATTTATAACTTAGAAAGAAATAGAGAGATATACCATTTAGGGTCGTAATTAACCAATTAAATATTTCTTGATGATTTCACCTGATAGAGTTGATGAGAAAGCCGTTAATAGAAACAACGAAAATGAAATGCATAGAGTGTACATAGAGTGTGCATAGAGTGTGCATAGAGTGTGCATTGAGTGTGTAAATAAAATGGACCACAACGTTACAAAGGCCCGATTTCGAAATTTTACAGTTTTGGTTTTATGATGCCATAATAATGTGTTTAGTTTTAAGAATATTTCTTTACGATCAAGTTTTATTTAATTACGTATTAATTTTCGTATTCTTTACGACCAAGAATTTCCTAATGAGGACATTGATGATTGCTTGTTTCATAAAAGGCGACTTGAGTTATAACTGAACTACTGCTTTTCGTCACAAAAGCGAAACATAATCAATTTGGGTATTCTTTTTCTTTTTGATAACATGTATTACGGGACACGTTTGAGTCTAGCTACGGGATCGTCTAAAAATGATTTCTACAAAGTGACGATTGCAATCATTTCTGATTGGTCGTTACTCTTTCGCTATTGGCTGAAATATATTATCTGCAATGCAACAAGAACGCCATTAATTGAGCCATCGCAACTAAGACTGTAGCAATAATTAATGCAGATTTTCCTCAATCGACCAGCCGTTTCAATACCTAAAGGAATTCTGCACGTGACGAAGAAGTTGCGTCTTTTTGAAATGTCTGTGATGATATTATCGACCTATACGCAGAATAGAGTTACTTCTGCAAAATCCTTACTTTACAGGAGAGCGATTTGAAGTTTGTCTTGCCTGTAACTTTTTTCGTTATTTTTCTAGAGAATTGATTCTCATAGTATACTTTTGGAACATTATTATGCATTGATTACTATCAATAAACTCAATGCAAAACCCATAATTTGGAATTTAGGTGTTTCTATATGCATATGTGACGATTTTTTGCGGATTTCTCCATGTTCTATATGTATATGTAACCTTATACTTGGGAAAAGTGTTCGTACAATGTCTATATATAACTTTTTTTTATGGAAATACTAATCTTCAAACGGTCTTATTTGCTGTAAAGGATGAAATATAAATACAAAATAAACAGTGTTTCTTATTTCATAATAACACATTTATTAGTAAAAAAAATTCAACATAATTTGACTAATTTTTTTAATTACTAAGCATGTACCTACTATAAAATTGTCTTACAAAAAAATGTAAAAATTAATAATAAAATAACTGAAAGTACTTTGTATTTTATATAGGTAATACTAGCTTTTGCCCGCAACTTTGCTCACATTAAGTTCGATTTTTCAATCCCCTATTTTACCCCCTTAGGGGTTGAATTTTCAAAAATTCTTTCTTAGCGGATGCCTACGTCATAATAGCTATCTGTATGTATTTCAGCCCGATCTATCCAGTGTTTTGAGCAATGTGATGATGATGAGTCAGTCAGTCAATTAGTCACCTTATCCTTTTATATATTTAGGAAATTAAATTTAGGAACTATTGTGTAAATATGTAAGTAGAATGTATTAATAATCCTACTATAGAAACCTCAAAATGAAACTAATAAATAAATAATATAAAACATAAACATAAATAACGTATTAGGAACTATTATTTAGCATTAATAATAATCCTATTATAGAAAACTCGAATAAAACCAACGAAATAAAATTGCTACAAGGACAATATATAAGTTCTTTCAGGAGTTTTAAAAATAGTACAACCGAATATTGGCAAACAAAAAGGTTTAAAAACATTTTCTCTATTTTCCACAATTTTTCTGTGCGATTTATTATTGGCAATCAATAAGAAATCAATCATATCTAAGTTCTTCTTCGACTGAGCGTTATCCCACTAGGTGGAGTCCGCTTTCCGGCATGCTTTTGCCCACTTTTCCCGGTCTTGTGCATCCAATTTTCTTAATTTATTGGCTCTCATATTGGCGCCTACGAGGTCCAGCAGCGCTTTCTTGGACGGCCGCGAGATTTAGCTCCAGGGACAGCGATGTTAAGACATCTATTACCGACGTAGCTTTGTGGTTTCCGTGTTACATGACCATACCATCTTAGACGGGCTTCTTGCAGCTTATCTCCGATGTCACGGACACTGAGCCTGCCGAGGATGTGATCGTTGCGTTGCCGATCGCAACGTGTAACATATCTAAGTTATTTATGTCCATATTATTAATATTTTAATTGAATAGATATTTTAAATCACGAAGAAAATAATATTGTGGTGGCAGAGATCCACTGGGTACCGCGCAAAATGAAAATTTTAAATTAATCAAAATAATGAATTTGTAAAGAAGATGCGGCACATCATCATCTCTAGAGTCGTTAGGTGCACTGTAAGAGTTAGTTGTAGACGGTGATTGCGTCCAGTGATCATCATATGGTTAGAATAAAAGGCATCACGACAATTTATGCGTATTTAACGGAGAAGGCATGGGAGTCGGTACACATTTTGGTGATGATATTCAAGACAAATTCCCAAAGCTAACAGCAGGGGAATTTTCAAAGTTGGACCGAGTTAAAAGTGTTAGGTCTAGTTGTTGCAATTGCAGGCGACGGTAGACATTATTTATTATCTTTTATAGAATTTTCAGCAACATGGTGCAGCCTTATGGCTAGTTTTGTCAGTAGCAAAAACTGGTATTTATCATTATATGCCAGCTGCAGTATAGATAATCGACTGTCTTTAATTTTTTATTGAAGTGTTAACCTACACTTAAAGGAAATAACCTAATAGATTTATAAATACATATCAAAAATTCCGAGGCCGGCGGGATTCGAACCCACATCTCTCTGGGAATCGCGCCCGAGTGTGTTAACCCGTTACACCACGGCGAACCACACGTCAGCTACGAAATTAGTGATATGTATCTACTTTTTCAATCAGTTTTATAGCAACTGTTAGCGACATCTAGTAGCGACACATTACAGTTGTCGATCTACTTTTTTCCAAGACACCATATTACAATGGAGCTCTTAAGAAATTATAGATGCCACATTGCTTATTACAATTTTTAATTTTTTATTGAAGTGTTAACCTACACTTAAAGGAAATAACCTAATAGATTTATAAATACATATCAAAAATTCCGAGGCCGGCGGGATTCGAACCCACATCTCTCTGGGAATCGCGCCCGAGTGTGTTAACCCGTTACACCACGGCGAACCACACGTCAGCTACGAAATTAGTGATATGTATCTACTTTTTCAATCAGTTTTATAGCAACTGTTAGCGACATCTAGTAGCGACACATTACAGTTGTCGATCTACTTTTTTCCAAGACACCATATTACAATGGAGCTCTTAAGAAATTATAGATGCCACATTGCTTATTACAATTTTTAATTTTTTATTGAAGTGTTAACCTACACTTAAAGGAAATAACCTAATAGATTTATAAATACATATCAAAAATTCCGAGGCCGGCGGGATTCGAACCCACATCTCTCTGGGAATCGCGCCCGAGTGTGTTAACCCGTTACACCACGGCGAACCACACGTCAGCTACGAAATTAGTGATATGTATCTACTTTTTCAATCAGTTTTATAGCAACTGTTAGCGACATCTAGTAGCGACACATTACAGTTGTCGATCTACTTTTTTCCAAGACACCATATTACAATGGAGCTCTTAAGAAATTATAGATGCCACATTGCTTATTACAATTTTTAATTTTTTATTGAAGTGTTAACCTACACTTAAAGGAAATAACCTAATAGATTTATAAATACATATCAAAAATTCCGAGGCCGGCGGGATTCGAACCCACATCTCTCTGGGAATCGCGCCCGAGTGTGTTAACCCGTTACACCACGGCGAACCACACGTCAGCTACGAAATTAGTGATATGTATCTACTTTTTCAATCAGTTTTATAGCAACTGTTAGCGACATCTAGTAGCGACACATTACAGTTGTCGATCTACTTTTTTCCAAGACACCATATTACAATGGAGCTCTTAAGAAATTATAGATGCCACATTGCTTATTACAATTTTTAATTTTTTATTGAAGTGTTAACCTACACTTAAAGGAAATAACCTAATAGATTTATAAATACATATCAAAAATTCCGAGGCCGGCGGGATTCGAACCCACATCTCTCTGGGAATCGCGCCCGAGTGTGTTAACCCGTTACACCACGGCGAACCACACGTCAGCTACGAAATTAGTGATATGTATCTACTTTTTCAATCAGTTTTATAGCAACTGTTAGCGACATCTAGTAGCGACACATTACAGTTGTCGATCTACTTTTTTCCAAGACACCATATTACAATGGAGCTCTTAAGAAATTATAGATGCCACATTGCTTATTACAATTTTTAATTTTTTATTGAAGTGTTAACCTACACTTAAAGGAAATAACCTAATAGATTTATAAATACATATCAAAAATTCCGAGGCCGGCGGGATTCGAACCCACATCTCTCTGGGAATCGCGCCCGAGTGTGTTAACCCGTTACACCACGGCGAACCACACGTCAGCTACGAAATTAGTGATATGTATCTACTTTTTCAATCAGTTTTATAGCAACTGTTAGCGACATCTAGTAGCGACACATTACAGTTGTCGATCTACTTTTTTCCAAGACACCATATTACAATGGAGCTCTTAAGAAATTATAGATGCCACATTGCTTATTACAATTTTTAATTTTTTATTGAAGTGTTAACCTACACTTAAAGGAAATAACCTAATAGATTTATAAATACATATCAAAAATTCCGAGGCCGGCGGGATTCGAACCCACATCTCTCTGGGAATCCCGCCGGCCTCGGAATTTTTGATATGTATTTATAAATCTATTAAATCGACTGTCTCTTACAGTTCCATCTGATATATCAATCTTCCCATATATCAGGGACCTCTTGCCTAATTTTTTCAGCTCCCTGTGGTAGTGCTGTTATTGTAAAAGCTCCACTACTGACACTGCCATTTTCTGAAAACAAAAATTAACATCATTAAAACGTTAAAGCAATTAACTACAGAAAACAGGTCTAAATAGTTTTATGTAGTTTTTTTATAAATACTTAACATAAAAAAAATTATTAATTTTAGGCTTTTATGGTAGTTTTCAGTTGAATAAGGATATATATCTCAATGTCAAACCAAGAATAAATGAATATATACACATATACCTCATAATTTCAAAATAATTTCCCTCGAACAAAGTAACTTGTGCACATTGTCCCGATATTTTTTACATGATTTCCGAATAATAAAGTAGTATGGTAAAATAATTAATATTATTGATTACTTATTAAAATGTATCAATTAATGTTTAATAGGTGTAATGAATTGATATTTCTTTTTTTGATTGTTTTTTGTAGTAAAATCTAACATTCCGAGGTATAATGTTCTATATGAATGTGGAACCGTTTAACTTAATTATTTAGCTTTAAAAATATATATCTGTAAAAATTATTATATACAACTATCTAAGAGCAATCTATGTAATATAATTACAAAGCTGAAGAAAGAAAATTCCATTCACTTACCTGGAACATTCATTTTTCCATTTTTTTTATCTCCACGGCATTTGTCGTATTACTATATTCAATTTTTTTTGGCTTTAACGAAGGGAAGATCACATGTTTTGAGCGTGTATTTTTAAGTTTGAGCACATATAGTAAAAAATAATAACAAAATTAACACGAAAATAGCAGATAAAAGTGTGAGCGTGTGCACACTATCATTTCGGAGAACATGAATACAACTGCAGACGTGACCCTCCGATCGCGCTGATCTGGACAGTGAATACTGACACTTGTGCTGTCGGGCCCTTCTTCTTTGGAGAAATAAATTAAATGTACCTTTATTCGACTGGTATCTTTGGATCTACATAACTTTTTAAAATTTTGATTTCACTAGTAAATATTAGAGATCTTTTTAGGCTTAAAAATGCAATAAAAAAAATTTGTGCCATAATCATATATAACTCTATTCTACGTATAGGTCGTTATATTAGTCCAGTAATGTATTCATTATCATCAACGGCTCACTATACTGAGCGCAGGTCTCCTCTCACAGAAGAGTTATAAAATATACTTTTTTCAAGATAGTCCTTGACTGCGATCTCATCTGTTGGTAAGTGGCGATGCAGTCTAAAATAGGAATAAAACAATATAATAGTAAAGATTTGAGTCTGATAATGAAAGTTATTCTTAGATCGAGTTCAGCCTTCTTGTTTTGATGGTCAAGGAAAACACCGTGAGAAAAACCGTATGCATGAGAGTTAAGAATAATGTTCTCAAAGGTGTGTGAAGTTTGTCAATCAGAGAGCGGAAGACTTTAGAGACTCTTGCCGCGAGGAAAATGATACAAACTTATTTCCCCGCTGTAGTATTTTGCGTGTCCACACGTGTGTGTGATATTGTGGCGGAAAACCTACTCTACACTTAATAAAAAAAATCTTATTTAACGTAATCTCTCGGTCTAACTCGCTGTGTCAGCGAGTGGAGTCATATTGCGCAATGCATGTGTCCTGACAAGACTATGGCCCAAACATCATTCCAGATGAGACAGTATATTCCATCTTAGATTACATCATCAATTGTGATGAAAAGATCAAGTGCGAAGCTGGACTTAATGCTAAAGAATATTTTAAAAATTCTAAATCCGATATGAAAAATAAACTCGTGTCAAAGGGTAATGGTGATCGTCGATGGTGTTGTGGCGGCGTCAAATTGGACGCTAATCCGCGTAGGCCGGCAACTGTGCGCGCAATCAGCCGTCATTTGTTTTCCATAATGCTACTGCTCCTTCTGCATTGATGTTAGTGTTCAATCTGCGCTCAAATGGATTAGCGCTTAGCGTCTAACGTCATTACATACATTTAGCGCAGTAAAGTATTGGCCCCATCTGCGTAATGCCTTTATTATCGTGTTAATTTACGCGTTACGGCGCAGGTGTAGCCCGGGCATAAATGACAGCAACTTACATAAGCGCCGATATCGACTCGACTTCCCGCTGCTTCGAAGCCGTAACATGCAAACACACTTTCGCATCCTTACTAATTTTTTTTTATTTTTATAATATGTATTATAAAAGTGACAGTGTGTTTGTTTGTCCTTCAATAACGCCGCAACAAAGCAACGGATCGACATAATTTGCATGGGTAAGTATAGTTGAGAACCGGGAGAGTGATATAGGCTAATTTTTCAAAGAGTTCCCGTGGGAGATTTTAAAAACAAATACCATGCTGGTATTAGGTAGTTTAATAAGATAATGCAATATAATATTTCTACAGTAGGTATGCACGTGCGGGGCAAACACACTTTCAATACCATCCCAAAGTTCCGCAAAACCCAGTTTTAAATCCAAAATTAAACGAATACCCGCCTTTATAAAGTTATAATACATTAACAACAAAGAATTTCAACCGTACAAGTAACAGTATACAACCGCTATTACACAAAAAATCTTGAAAAAAAATCATACTGCATACATGACATCTCGAAATCAACTAGCCGCGCCATCTGGTGCCTCCCGAAAAATACACATGTCTTTTTCCAGATGATTTGCTTTCTGGAGCACTGTGCACTATACTACAAGCAAATCTGAACTCAAAGTTTGACCAATAAAGTTCATATTCACTTGAAAATATTCTCAGGGTAGAGAAAATAGGGTTGTCGATTTTGAATTTTGTTGGATTTAGATTAAGATTGAATTTAGTTTGATGGATTTTTTGTGATTTTTTTTTTAAGAATAGCATAATTCATATGGCAAGGAGCGGGTCAGGTTTCGCGGCAGATGGGGTTCCGCGCACGCGCCCGTCTCGCGACACATTTCAAGCCGGGGCCCGTTTGGCGATTGTTTTTGTTTATTTGTGTATGCGTCATTAGCTATTCAATAAGTAACATACATAAAAAGAATGTCAGACAAGCTGAAGCTGAATAATATCTTCCTATCCCTTCCAAATAAGCGGAAAGCTTGAAAATGGGTAGTGCAATGGGTGGGGTTCGAACCTGCGACCTTTCAGTTTTTAGTGCGCACTTTTACCATTTAGAACCCAATTTGAAGCCTCAATAGAGGCGAATAATTCTATAAGCCAAGTCTTTAAAAAAAAAATTTAAGAAAATAGCACGTTATTCAACACTGACAATGAAACCGTGTTACAAGTGAAAACCAAACTTAAGAAAGTCGTAAGCGCCGGCTACGTTGCCGGTTACGCATTTTTTAGAAATGTTTTCTACGATTTGTTTACTTTCTATTAGCGAAAAGATTTTCTTCTTCGGAGGAGGGAATAATCCCGTCGGATACAACTGCCTATTTGGTGTATCTCACTTGTACGGACTAAAACAACCTCCCCTGATTTTCCTAGGCTCGGACAAAATCACACAGAAGAAGTCTCCAAGCTTGTCCTTTAATCTTCTTGAGAGTGAATTGTACGATGTCTCTAGCGACGCAAACTGAAGTCGCGAGCCGCGCACCCGGCTTGCAGCTGCGTGTCGACTGTCGGCACAGTTAGTACCAGATGGTGCACCGCAAATACCGATATATTACTAAGACCGCTACGCAGGTATAGGTGTAACACACCCCCCCCCCTCCCCTCTTCCGAGGATCTCAGCATTCCGAAAGAATTCTGAATGCTGTGAACCTCGTGGTGAGATCCATCTCCACAGATTATGTGAATGTACCAGCTCACGCTTGCAATAGGCGAAGTGTGCGCGCGGGAGGCTACAACCCGCCGAAACATTTAGCGCATCAAAAGGCGAATATCTTCAGAGCATTATTTGGAAAAGAAGCCTCAATAGCCTAACGGTTAAAGGTGCGGACTGAAAACTGAAAGGTCGACGGTTCGAATCCCACCCTTTGCACTATTGTCAACCTCCCTTCTAGCACAAGTTTTCTGTTTATTTGGAGGGAATAGGAGGATATTAGTCATCTTCAGCTTGGCTAATATTCTTTTTTTAAAAAAAGAGAAAGATTAGGGACGACTGTAACTTAGGGAACATGTAGAATGGAGATAAAATGTAACGTCAGTATCCTCGTACTTATATATTTTGAAAAAAAAAATATGCAGTAATGCAAAGAATTTGGTGTACCTGATTTGAAAGTTGACATCAAAAACGTCGTGGGGAACTGGATACAAGCGGTTCAAGACCGTGGCGTATAGCAGACAAGAGACCTATATCGATTAGTAGGCGTCTGTTGATACAAGTTCTGCTTCTGGTTCAGAACGTTGTAATAATGTTCGTGGCACTAGATCCAGCTAGTTTATGTCACAGCTTGCTGGATCTCACAGCATCTATTCTCATGTCCAAGTTTATCGTTTTTTCTCCTTCTAACTGAAAATCTAGTTTTTTATTCGCAAGTTGTGGCGATCTCTAAGTGGGTCTACAATACAACAATAATATAATTTATGTTTTTCATTTTTGTTTAGTTTAATAAGAGTTATTGTAACTTGTTAATATAAATAAACCTTGTTTTCACCCAGATACCAAATTAGACAGCTATGCCTCTGGCCTTGATACGTCAGTCAGTGAGTTCAAAACAATGATTGTAATTTATCCGCGGGTCGGGCGCGATCGCTTCGTGCGTATAATTTTGCAATCATCCCAATGATCGCGTGCCCTCCTGTTACATAAGTATTACCTTTGATGTATTTCCAAATGCACGCAGGGTAACCATTCTTTCTAGTCCTCTTCATACCCGGGGTTAGAGACAGTTGTAAGCGGAAAATTAAAAAAAAATGATTACCTATTATAAGGCATCTTCTAGGCAAGTCCGCTCCATTTTATGCTGCATCTTCATTTACCTGTGATCGCAGTAGAGTTCTAGTTTATGCCTATTTACAAAAATTCATGATCTATTTTTAATACGAAGTCAACATTTGACCTCCGCTACTGGTCAAGGGTAATTAAATCAGAAGTTGTCCACGTACCATTTGATTAATTAGGTCACTTTATTTAAGAAGAATCTAGTTTGATAGAGTAGGATGATAGAGATTTTGCCTTTTTGGCTTAAGCAATCATTCTGAATTTGAACGGAACACCTAATTTAAAAAAATGATACAGGTAATCGCAGTCTATAAATTGTCTGTATGTGTGTGCGAAACAAAGGACAAATTATTGTATATGCATCCGGTATCCCCATAACATGGAAATAGGTACAAAAATAAGTTTATAAGTTTCGAACATAAAATTGCAGTTTCGTCGTCAACCTTATGTTCTGTACGTAGCTCGCATTAAGTAAGTACTTGAATATTACAGTCATTAAATTAACCTAATGGCTTGGAAAATGGGAAAACTTTGACAGTCTTGCCGAAGTTATTTTGAAATAAATTAGATATGTCGATATAGATAAGCAGGAACGTTGGTAGTTTGTGCACTGAATTACTGCAATTTAAAGGAACTTCAGTCAAGAAAAAATTCATTCATGTTTTTCTGATAAAAGTTTTTTAGTTAACAAGTAGGTTGTTATACTTGCTATTCTTAGTATTTTTTGTAACTAGTTTCTTATTTCATTATTTCAAAGAAGTAAAGAAATGAAGTATAATGTATTATACGAATCACCGGACAATGGAGAAAGCCTTTCTAGGAGTTTCTCGATGAAATGAAATCAGAAATGAGGAGACCGTAGAAGAATCAGAGACACCAACGTAACTTAAAGAGTTGCGTTGGTATCTCTGATGTGCTGAAGTGGTTATGACGGCCAAAGAATAAGGAGTTGGATTTACAAGCTGCTGCAATGGCGACCCCTCACAATGTAAACAAATAGGAACGAGACCCAGATAGTTGCTAGATGCAACCGTATAAGCTGCGCAAGGCCGTGTTGTGTGAAAGATCCCCCTAATGACCCATATCGTTCAAAGACGACGGCTATTGCAGTCCTGTATTTGTCCTAAATCTAACACTCTACATGGTAAACTGAGGAGTATAATGAGAAAGATAACACGCATAACAAAGATTCTGCATAATTTCTAACAACATGATTACATACAACCACGAAACTTTGCGCTCTTCCCCGTTTCCGAATTGCACATTCCTATATAATACGCATATATGGAAACAATCTATTATTATGAAAGAATCTATTACCTACATAGGAATTTTAATCTCGTAAGTACTAAGTAAGTATAGGTATAACTGGTAGGTATAATAATTATGCTATCGAATATCGAGCGTAACAACTAGGAAAATTATAAACAGTCCACAAATTGTGAATCAGCAAAATTTATATACAGTCGACAAATTATAAACGATCAAAAGTTAAAAACTATCGACAAATGAACGAGCAAAAATCATATAAACAATCTAAAAATTGTGAACGAACAAAAACGCCCAGACACTACTGCATAGTATATACTACAAGCAAGCGTACACAGCATATTATGTATGTGATGTACAGACAACCGATACTTGTGTTTTCATCACATAAACTGCAATTTTGGGGTCTATGCCTATCTACGCTTCCTATTAGATGCTTATTAGGCACCAGACCGCTTATTTGATACTAATTCAAGTTAAAACAAGGTAAAAGTTTAAAGGTACTAAAGTACCCAAGTTATAGTTTACACAATTTCATGAAATTGGTCTTCGATAATGGCCTATAGGGTAATACTTTTTCTTTTCAATATGCAAGTCTGCCGTTGCACGCGATCAAAATAATCGGGTTCGGTGCAAGTGGTGCAAATGCATACTCATTGTATTTGGCATTTTGAAACTCGATTGGCGCAATGCAGATAATTTGCTCGGGCACAGCTAGACTTAACTATTTAACTGCTAACTACGCCGTTGTAGATATCTTGTTAGCTTCATCTTTAGGATTCTTCGCACTATTTTACTAATTAACTTTTCAACAAATTATCTCCCGGGTTTCATTCAATCTTAGTCATTCTTTTTCTTGTTTATTACCTGTCCGATCGACGTCATATGCTGGACAATAGGTGCTCTTGTATTGTTTTCCACATACTCGTACGTCGGTTTTATATTGCCTGTATCCAGCAGCGCCACCTAGTGAGATTCTGCCAACTCTTTTTCTTGTTTATTACCTGTCCGATCGACGTCATATGCTGGACAATAGGTGCTCGTGTATTGATTTCCACTACTCGTACGTCGGTTTTATATTGCCTGTATCCAGCAGCGCCACCTAGTGGGATGCTGTCAACTCTGCGGTGCGGGGTCGCCACTCCAGCCCTAAGAAGCTTTATGAAACCTATGGTCAACGGCTTTGGTATCTTAATACCAACGCCGTCAACCATCGGTTTCATTATATCGGTTATATTATTGGATATTAAATTAGAATTATTAAATTAAGGAATAGTATTATCTATTGTTTCTCCCCTTCTAGAGACCTCTTATCCTCTAATAAAACCAACTAACCATTTTATTGCTTGTAAGTTGTAACTTGTAACCCATGTGCCATTTGATATTGACCAAAAAATATGTTCTGCATGTAGAAAACAAAATCACTTTTGAAATGCACTTTTTAACAAAAAAAACCGATTTGCGCCGTTTACAAAATTTAATTTGAAGCCGCCGCGCCGCTACTTACGTCAAATTAAACGCGGCTCATAATTCCCTAACCGCACTTAGGGGTCGCGATTTCTTTAAAAAAACATATTTAAGGAGTCAATGCCCCGCCGCGCCATCTGGTGTGCGCGCGCGCCGCAAAGAAAACTGCCGTTTTTGTACGCACCCCGTAGCAACTAACTCCAAATTTCGAAACCCTGACATAAAACGAAAAAGCACCTAATTTTCAACTCTACTCCTTTTATATAAGAACTATCAATAAAATAACTATGTACAAAAGTAATTTAGTAGTTAACTTTTTTGGGGGTTGCTCAGATGGAAGGATGTTTAACCGAAATACAAACACTTTTTAATCCTTAAGATGATGTAGCCTAAGGTTTTAAATGGAATATTTCATAGTTATTGTGTTAGGGGAATATGATGGTATTTTACAAGAGATTAAATTTAGATAAATAGGAATAATAACGTGGCATGTGCTTGAGCTGTAATGCGGTTGATATGAATTATAAGTACCTACTAAATATTCTTGAAATTTTTCTTGATAAGAAAAAAATATTGAGAAGAATTTTAGATATGACCAAGACAGATGGACCAGCTATCAACAAATAAATTAATGATAATGACAAAGTCATGAATATACACGTAATTTTGCATATCGATGTCCCAAATTAACAGAAATTGAAAATTTTTCATTTTGATCATTTCGCGTACCCATTGTACATTCTGCAAATAGAAAGATATAAGTAATCAGTTATACTTAATCCTATTTAAAATCCTTACGTTTTGTTCGACATAAAAATAATTATACTCTAGCTATAGTTTTAACTGCTCTGGATGACGATCAAATCCAAGTTACGTTTTCAATGGTCTAAATTACGATCTATTTACTTACATTTTTATAAAGTTTTACTTTATAAAATATGCAGTTTCTATATAAAGTTATATTTACAAACACATTCAAAACAACAACAATATTGAAGTGAACAAACTAAGTGTAGTTTACAAATAACTCATAAATATACTCGTAACATATTGACCCCTCGTATAAACTTGTAATTGGCACAAGACCACTTAAGGACACTCCTAAATCGGCTATACAAGCTCACACAACCGGAAAAACATTATGCCGATCTAATTCTGTTTATGTTTGTGCCATACGGAAGTCGAAAGCTGCTATGGTTTTTCTGCGATCACCACCCCATGCCACGTGTCTCAAGATTGTGAATCTAAAATAAATGCGGCCCAGAGGAGACCCTTGGCGCACACCTGCTGTCAATACACCGATATCTCAAATTTTGCCCAAACAAAAACAGGCTTTAATATCTTTTAATAGAAGTGTATGTAAGTGTATATCAGAGTTGGTAAGTAGCGGCGCATATTTGGCAGGAAGAGGGTGTATATTGAATTATATTTAGTTGAAAGCTCCCTTTAGTATGATTGAACAAACGATACGCGACAAGGTGCGTTCCGGGCACGCTCTTGGATCTTCGCGGTCCTTTGAATGCTCTTCATTTATATATTGGTCTTTAATTTTATATTGAGTCCCGCTATGACATAAATATGCCTGTCGTTTACTCTTTGCTATGTCTGGCGGGTAATTTCTGTAGTTATGCTTATGGTGAAAAGTTTGGTGAAAAGGTGTAGTTTACAATTTGTCACTCATTGTGGTCGTATCAACTGACGTCAAATTCAAATTCAAAACTCTTTATTTCATGTAGGTCATCTTGTGGCTATTGACAAGTCGAGACGTCCACTGCTGAACATAGGTCTCTTGTAGAGACTTCCACATGCTTCGGTCTTGCGCGCCTTTATCTCGCTGCTCTTTGCGACGCACTTGGTGTCGTTGGTCAACCTAGTAGTAATAAGGAATACAATGTTTATGCATATACATAGAGGTTCTGCCAATACTGCAGTTTCCGGTGGGTAGTCACCATTCCAGCACCTTGGCACCCCAACCTCCATCCATATGCCCTACCCATTGCCACTTTAGCTTCACGACTCGCTGATCCATGTCGTTAACTCTGGTTCTCCTACGGATTTTCATTTCTGATTCGATCTCACAGGGATACTCCGAACTATAGCTCTCTCCATCCTCCGCTGAAAGATCCTTCTAATGAGCGTGATTTTCTCTGAATAAGCTCGATGGAAAACCAGCCACAGCCAGGAAAATACGTACCACCGGCAAATAAAGCCTAAATTATTTCCCCTTTATGTAGATTGTGATCGTAATTTAAGTTTTACCGTCCCCGACGTCGTCAGCGAGTTGCGTGTTCCGAACGGTAGCAAATGAGGGCATAAACCAAAACATATTGGGGCTCGGGAAAATATCGGAAAAGTTCAAATCTACTTTCAATTGGACGCAGATACGCAATGAAGAATCAACCCACACAACTTATCAATTGAAAAGCTAACTTAATTCCTTTACATTATCTGTGTATTTAATTTGACAGAGATTTGCGGCTTGAATCGTTATTGTGTATCTGTGTCCAATTAAAGTTACAAAATCAGTTTTTATTTCGTCGATAAATTCATAATGAATAAATGAATGAGGGATGAATTAATTAATTATAATAATTATAATAATTTTCTTTGAAATATTGTTAATATTGTTAATTTATTTAACTAAAAACTATTATTAACTAGTTCGATAACAGTGAAATAAATTCAAATTCAAAATTATTTATTTCATGTAGGCCAACTTGTAGCGACACATCTTGACTCTACCACTAAGAAGAAGCGCAAGAAACTCAAGAAAGCAGTTGGTCTTTTCATAATAAAATATTACAATATTAATGTATAGGTACATATTATTATATACTACGCTTACACTATCTTACACTTATTAAACTGTCTTGTGGGTATAGCTGGATGCCAAGCCGACTGATTCCATGCAACTATGTCAAAATCTAAGTCAAAATATTGAAAATATAACATCTAATAAATAACTAAGAAATAAAATATTAATTTATGAACTAATAAGGCGGTAAAATTGCCTTAAATTAAAAATTACCAGCGATAAGCCATAAGCTAGGGGACCTGCCATTATATGGGGCGAGGTTACAGCTACATATTTAGGACATGGAAATTAGGTACCTGCGTTACTGTGTTGCTCTGTATTGGTCATTTAATTGAATCTAGATCAGAATCAGTTTATGATTATCAACTTGTGGACAAGTTAGATAATCATAAACTAATAAGACCGACACCTGTGGTAGTCCATGCAAGTCTTTGTCCAGCCGTGGATATAATTTAAATGGTTTAAGTAGAAGTTTGAATAATTTTTAACCAATGAAAACGGAAAAAAGGAGGTTCTCAATTCTTCGCGTATATATTTTTTTAGTTCTTACTTAGTTCACATACGAGTACTTACTTGTGTTAAAGGGCAGCTCATGAAAAAAATTTGAAACTTTAGAGCTGATTTTTCGTAAACAGTAATTTAGTTTTAGAAAACTTCCGCGAAGAAAACTGCCTTATATACCGAATCCTTATTAAACCTTATGAAGCGAAAATGTGTTTGTTTGTTGGAATGTCCGTCAATCACGTAGAAACGGAGCAATGGTTGATTTGACTTGACTTTTTGCATGGGAATATTTGAAGACTTGGTGAGTGACATAGGCTACCTATTATTCCGGAAAAACAGCAAATTCTGCCGGATTTTTTAAGAACTTCACGCGATTGCAGTCGTGGGCAAAGGCTAGTAGTGCAATAAACAAGTTTAAAAGTCTAAACGACCAACACAAGGCTCCAGCATTGTACGGCGGCTAGGTAGACCGCCAGAAGGCCGTAACGCACGCTACCTAAAGCCTACTCGCCTCCACCGCATTGGCACCCTTGGCTTTGTGCCAGTGTTTCATATATTTTATCAGCTAATCTAATTTATGACCTAAACCGACGGCCGCGCTTATAAAATTGTTTTTCCGATGGTCTAATTAGTTCTTAAGAAACTGTTTTTCAATTATGTTAACGAGCCGCTGCCAATGAAAAATGTTACAACGTACATTTTTCTGTTTCTATTGAACTGAGTAATTATGACCTGTGAACTAGCTTACAAAATTTGTTAGTCCAAACGCGTAGGTAGAAATCTTATCTAAAAAAGTGCTCTATCGATATTGAGAGCTATATTGATCAGAAAAAAGAGAGGGAAAAGGAATAGAAGAAGATGAGAGAAGGGGATCTTTTTAGAAAGTGAAAAAAACATTATACCTGACGATCATCAAAAACAAGTTGAATAGAAACTGTTAGAACAGATGGTAGCTCAAATTCACTGAGGAAGCGGTTCAATCGTTTTTTGCGATGACTTGTATCGAACTTGTTACACCTTGAACCACGTTCATAGAATTTACACCCCAAAATGCACCATCGGTTATCCCATTTAGAATCAGAACGTTCCAAGTAGGTGTCAAGCTAATGACAACTGCGACCATAGTAAATTGTTTAAAAAAAAAAAAAAAAAAACAAAAAAAAAATACGCGTCGAATTGAGAATCTCCTTTTTTTTGAAGTCGCGTCGCGCAACGGTTTCGTCGTTCTATTTAGGCCCGCCCAACTTCAACATACGTGTACAAATTGAAAATATTTTATACTTTTAAGTGGCATTTGAAGTCGGTTTTTTAAAAATATTTTTTTATATTATTATATTGACCATACATCACTAGTCCGTCCAAAATAATTATTTTTATTCTTAAATTTTGTAGTAGTAGACAGTGTGATTTCAGTGCAATTTTGATTAATCAAAATCACATTATACCTATGGAAATGTCACAGTTCGAGAAGTGAAAAATCATACGAATTCTTTCGTGTAATCATCTATTAGTACCTACATATAAAATGTTTATGTTATGGCTCTCAAGACTTGTTGCCACCAGCTCTTTGAGTAAAACGTGTAGCAGTAGGTGGTACAAATGATACAGTTGCGGATTCCCTTTCAATCGCTTTGCACCTTTCGCGAATTAATTCGGTTCCATCGGATCAGCCATCTGGTCTTTGTTGGGGTCAGACCATCACACGATCGATGCTTTTTGTAGTCTTCTAATAATAATGTGTTCTTTGTTAAAGGTAAGTCTGGTGTTGCTGGATCAATGGAGAAAAGGTGACATTGTAATTCTAGAGTGTTCGGTTCGGTGTATCGGTTCGGAGCCGATCGTTTCCGCAAAGAATTGCTGGAAGCTGATACCTGCAACTTCGTCCGCGCGGATAGAGTTGATTCTCACGGAAGTTCTTTAATTTTCTGAGTTAAAGTATGATATATGTGCTATTCTGTATAAGCTATTACATAGTAAAGTTGCATCAAAATTTATCCAGTAGTTTTTGCGTGAAAGAGTAACAATCATCCATCCACACATTTTAAAATTCCAAAGGAACTCTTTAATTTTCCGGGATAAAAAGCCTATGTCACTCTCCCGGTCCCCAACTGTACCCATGCAAAAAGTCACGTCGATCCGTTGCTTTTATGCGGCGTGATTGAAGGACAAACTAATAAACCAACAAACAAAAAATTCTCCTATCCCCTCCTCTAAGTAAGCGAAAAGCTTGTGCTAGGAGTGGGTACGACAATAGAGCAACGGGTGGGGTTCAAACATGCGACCTTTCAGTTTTCAGTCCGCACCTTTAACCGTTGGGCTATTGAGGTTTTATAATATTAATAAGGATTAGTAAGGACATTAGTAAGGATTACTAAGGATGGTAAGGACTAGGATTCAATTACCTACAAGCAGTTTTAAGACAGTATAGGTTTGACGACCTCCCTGGTGCAGAGGTGAGCGCTGTGGTCTTATAACTGGGAGGTCTCGGGTTCGATTCCCGGCGGGGGCACTTTAGGAATTTATAATTTCTAAATTGTCTCTGGTCTGGTCTGGTGGGAGGCTTTCGCCGTGGCTAGTTACCACCCTACTTAGCGATTTAGCGTTCCGGCACGGTAGCGTGTAGAAACAGATTAGGGGTATGGGTTGAATTTACACTGCTATACCCCTTCCAAGTTAGCCCGCTACCATCTTAGACTGCATCGTCACTTACCATCAGGTGAGATCGCAGTCAGGGGCTATCTTGTCATCGAATAAAAAAAGTATCTCCGCGGTGCTGTAGCAGCAATGCATAGCAACAGAGACATCACCATTATATACTTAGGCAAGCGAGGGGCAACCGATCGTTGGTCAGTTGCTCAGTCGCCGTGAAACAGGTGCAGTGCGCAGGTACTCGCTGGCTCTCGCAATCACTGCAATCGACTGTGAAATCACCGGGACTTCGGCCGTTGGGGGGTTGCTATTGCGAGCGTAATAAGGCTTTGATACTCACCACTTAATAAGCTTGGAAAGTACCTAACTAAAGAATAAAGTGTTCAAGTAGGTATAGTGTTTGTCTGATGGGAGGCTTTAGCCGTGGCTAGTTACCACCCTATCGTCAAAGATGTGCTGCCAACCGATTTAATGATCCGGCACGATGACGTGTAGAAACCGATTAGGGGTATGGGTTGAACACTGCCATACCCCTTCCAAGTTAGTCCGTGTCCATCTTAGACTGCATCGTCACTTGAGATCGCAGTCAAGGACTATGTTGTCATTAAATAAAAACAAACATGCGTAGTTTTACACTTAATTTGATTGATCGATATGATTGTTTACATGGGTAGTGTTGAGGACATAGGCTATCTTTTATCCCGGAAAAACAAAAGGTATCCGCAAGATTTCGAACGAAGTCACGAGCATAAGCTAACATAAACTAAACAGTAAGTAAGTAAAGTACCTAACATAAACTAAACAGTAAGTAAGTACTTACTTACTGTTTTATAAACATTCGAGAAAGAGGTAGTGAAGTAGGTAGAGGTAGAGGTACTCGTACCTACCTATGTAACTCTGTCTACATCGTGTTAAACATTTTTTTATTTGATAACTTAATAAAAATATTTCCCGTGAAATGAAATCCATTTACCAAAGGTTAAATCCCATTGTTACTTGTTGGACTAATGTATTTGAATTACTCTTAATGTACATTACAAATCACAAATATTAGAGTATTAATCTTTTTAATCTTAAATCTAATCTTTCAGATTTAAGTTGACATTGCAAACCATTTCATACATAATTAATAGAAATGTTGAGCCTAATACTTTGATATCAAATAAATGTTTTTTAATAATAAGTACGCCATTAACGAGGGTGAGTTTACGAGAACGGTCAGCGAACTGAAACTAAAACACAGAAATACCTATACGTATTTGAAACCCTGCTATCGTTTAAGAAAAATACACCTTTACTATCCAAAGAAATATAACCTACTGTGTTTTCATCATAGTTCTTCTTCATCAATCGATAGACGTCCACAGCTGAACAAAGTGCATAAATTTCCACAGGCCTCGGTCTTGTGCCATCTACATACAGTAGCTTCATACGACTCGTCTGATGTCGTCACCCACCTGCACTTTCCGGCGTGGGATCGCCACTCCAGAACCCCAAAGACCGTCAATTCAATTCAATTAATTCGCAAAGATTGAGAATACAAGGTCTGAAACAATCTATAGCGCTTCAATCAGTCACACACAGCGGCATGCGAAATTTAACATACCAAGAATATCCTATATCTGCATAATTATTCACATTATTAAAAAAAAAACTAGCAATTAATTCCAAATTCATACAAAATCAGCCAGATTCGATAAGCTATATATTTTTTTTTATTTTTAATCTTTATTTATTATATAGGGCTTAGTAAGTAACATTCGAATTAATTAGAAGTTAGTATTTGTACAATGGCTGGCAGTTTAGGCGTGTAGCCGTAGGGAGCAGTAGTCCAAATAATTCACCCTCATTAAAGCTTGTATAATATGCTTGTAATGTATTTAGGTTTATTTCGACTCTAACTGCCTAATACCGTTTGTCACGAAAGGAAGCTATATAGGTATAGGCCTAGCTAAATCTGTACTTATACAATCTTTAATTTTCCCGTTACCTATTCAACAAAACTCAGAGTGTATTTTGTCAAAAATACACGTTTATACATTCAAGCTTTTGCCTACTTAGCCCATTAGGTATTCTGCCCATTAGGTATTGTGTCGTGACTTAGTCCGCGTGGCGTTTAGTTTTCGAAAAATACCGTGGAAAATCTTTTGTTTTTCCGGGATAAACTGTAGCGTTTGTATCATCAATTTAGGTTAATAAGCAATCTCGGTACCAAATTTCGCAAAATCGCTTCGGTTATTGTGGCGTTAAGGTGTAAAAAACATCCAACTTCCAGATTTATAATAATATTAGTAAGATGTTCTCTTCCTAGAAATTTATTTTCTTCTATTTTTACAACGTATCACTATACTTTTGGCAAAGGTAAAAATGGAATTCGTTCATATAAACAAGAAGCCAGACACTTAACATTTAAGTGAAGAATTCAAAGCTCATTAGAATTTAGAACTCCTCTCAAGCTCGGATAACTGACGGCCCTTTGATCCAGATTCGCGTTTTGGATGTAAACAAAACAATTACGCAGTCGCCTTATTGGAAAGGGCTCTCGGGATCGTTTGGCGAATCACGCACGCCAATTTTGAGGAATTAGAACAATTTGGTAGGAGCGTTATTACCTACCAGCAGATTTTACCTACCAGCAGATTTTACCTACAAGCTAGCTAGAAGCAGTCATAGTCTAGTGGTTAGAATTGTGGTATCTTTTTCGGGCGGTCCCAGGTCCCAGGTCCGAGGAGAACTCTCTCGGTCCTGAAGGTTCCTTGCGATATTTTCCTTCACCATTGAAGCATGTGATATTTAATTTCTTAATCGCACGTAACTCCAATATTTCTAGGTGCGTGGACGGGATCGAATCTGCGACCCCCCGAATAAGAGACCTCAGACCTAACCACTAGGCTACGACTGCTCTTTTTTATAAATATTTATAATAATATGTTAAATAGAAATTGTTGTGATTATTATAAGTACAATAATCTATTTCGTGTTAAACGTCTAGAATCCAAATCAGAGTTAATAAACCTATATTTTATCAAAAACACCTAAAGAGTTAAAAGGAAACCTTTCAATACTAACATACATTTGCAGTTAAAACAGTTTAACTTCAATACAAATTATATTGAATTGATGATTCCCGAACAGCAAAATGAGAATTCTACCTTAGCAAAGTACAAAGTTATAATTTGCATTCGTATTTTTTTCAATTCGGTATATTTTACGTGGATCTTTTAGTTTTTGGACGGCAAAGAAGGAATAGTGTTGTTATAATGAGTGATTCACTAACTAAATGGGTCAATCCATTATCTGTGGATCTGATAAGGGTCGATTGTTTTGTTTTTGTTTGTTTTAATCGAGGGTGTTACATTCCGATTGGGACGCGGAGCTGTGAAAGCGGTTTTGGATGTGGCTTGACCAATGTAAAAACATTGATGAGATTCACTTAACGATTCAAAAGCATACTGTAAAAGTTTATTTGAACAAAAAAGTCCAGTCTATTCCACAAAAGTCCATAAAAGTCTATTCCACAGTTTTTTACCACTTAATAGCTTTTTAGAGTTAGGTTTTTTAGGTATGCCTCGAAAACCCTTTATTTTTCCGAGATAAAAAGTAGCTTATGTAGCTTAAGTAGCTAACCACGTCGATACATTGCTTTGTTGCATCTTGATTGAAGGACAAACCAATAAACAAACACATTTTCGCATTTATAATGTATGTACATATTTTCTTAAGAATATTGGCCAAGCTGAACTTGACTTATATTCTCCTCTCCCCTCCAAATAAGCAAAAAGCTTTTGCTAAGAGTTGGTACGACAATAATGCAACGGGTGGGGCCCGAACCTGCGACCTTTCAGGTTTCAGTCCACAGCTTTAACCGTTGGACTAAATTGAGGCTTCATAATTATTAATTAAGAATTGTTAAATACGCTCTGTCATCTACTCGATTTAGTATAATACGAGATATAAATGAATACCGTGTCCACACGATATGGAATCTGTTACATTTCCAAGAACACAATACAATGATAGTCGTCGCGGCGGGCGCGGCGGCGGCGGGCGGCGGCGGGCGGCGGCGGGCGGCTCCGCGGGCCAAAACGAAGAAAAAACTGAGATCCGAACAATCCCGCACCCAAATGTATAGGCGCCGGACCATCGACGGGACGTACGGCCGCTGGAAGCGGTATTCACATCACTACGCTCAAAAGTAGTTATTTTATTAAATATATTTTTAGCGAGCAAACGTGCAGGCGGGTCACCTGATGTAAAGTGATTACCGCCGCCCATGAACATTTGTAGCACCTGAGGTACCACCAATGCTTTGCCGGGTTTCCATGAATTTGTTGGTTAACCCCATGTTGTAAGTGAATATCCCAACGGGATAACAATACTGAATCGTGGTCCTTATTCCTTACTTTACTTTGTGAGTCCAACTAATGATCAGCATTTGCCTAACGTAGAGGGTTTGCGACGCGTCAATCAAAAACGCGAACTTTTGCAGATCGTCAAGATGAGAAAAGTCGTATATTTGGGACGCATGCTCAAGCACGAGACTCGAGAAATATGAAATCCTACGACTCATCATGATGGGTTTCTGCTAAAAAACATGTTGGTCGCAGAAAAAAGTCCTGGCTTAGTACATCCGGGAGTGGACTGTAGGAGATGCTAAGCTGATTGCCAACCTTCGCTAGTCAGAGAGGGACTCGAAGAAGAAGGTGGTAATTGTCTCAACCGATAGACGTCCACTGGAAATACGACCTTGAGCCGCAAGTATCTAATGATTTTCAGCGATTTTCAGCTCCCTTGAGAGTTTTCTTCGTCGTCTAAGTTCCAATTAAAAAAATTAGAAGGGAATAATAGTGCAAGGCTCACGAGCGCTGCTCACGAGTCATAAGCACCTTAACTTACCTAACCTACAGTAACTCGATTAATAAATAATTTTCAATATTTTTTACCAACTTCAGAGAAGGAGGAGGCAGTCTAGAATTAAAAATGAAAACATTTGATTTTTTATTAAAAGATTAAAATTTAGTAAGACACAAAGAAGAAAAATAGCACCTATGTTTCTATCAATCAAAATAGGAGCCAATTCCATAGTCTGTATATCCCGGAGTGGCGTGTGGTGTGGAGGCGCCAAGTTATCACGCGGCGCGCGGTGGTCACCGCTCAGCCCGAGATGTGCCGAGATCCCACTCGCGATAACGACACGCGCAGCCTCCGGCCCGATACCGCTGCCAAAATTAGATACACTTCTCAGATGTGAAATCACTAATGTCCACACATATTTTTTTATCTGTGAGAAAATACTACTTTTTCACCCTTGCAAATTAATTTTAGGGAAAACATTTAGGCAAGATGTTGCCCAGCACCTGCCCATGCTTAGTATCTACTCGCAACTTGAAGAAACTTATAGTTGTAGGCAAGGTGGAGGGGCAGGAGCTGGCAGAGTGGAAAGCTATAGTTACCAGCCACGAAGGCTTCAGCAATGAAGTGTGCGATCAAGAAGTGAGAAAACGGATAAATAAACAAGATTTGAGTATTTTAAAATAACGCAATTTTTAGTACAAGTGTATAAGTAATTTTTTTACTATAATGATAGTTTGGTTAGGCTTAAGCACTTCTTTGTCTTTTTCTTTTCTACACTCTGTGCGGCGTTGCTACAAAGGGCTACATAGTGGTGGTGCGGCACACACTGCAGAATTATTTAATTAACCATAGTTACCTATTCCGTATTTTACGACGGTGATATTAAGGGTGAAACTGCAAATATTAAGTCATACCTAATTGTAAATCGCGGCAACGGAAAAGAGTGAAAAGGAACGGTTCGTCTAATGTTACCCGCACCATTATTGTCTATGCCGCACCATGCTACATCGCACCGCTACCCTTTCATTTCGTCCATCGTTGGATAAAGGCCTCTTCATGTGCAGGCCTTTCCTCTCAATGTTGCGCGTCTCAGCCAAGTCTCAGCCAAATCTCAACCACAAGCTTGATGATGTAATCAGTTTAGGCGCAGTTAACTCTTACTATAAATTACACTCGTGGCTCAGACCAATTAAGATCCAAAGTTCTCTCTGTGAATACGAAGTGATATACGAAGCGAGTATGATGAATGAAAGTTGTAAACAATGGCTGATTGTGATTATCCAATCCAAGCCAGTCAATGGCATCGTCTGTAACTATCCCATTACAATGCGTCTGTTCGGAAGTTGGCTATCAGACCCGTGATATGAATACTCAACACAGATTCACTAATCGAAAACCGTTTATTATAATAAGGACGACGTATAAATTCAAATTCAAAACCAAAAATAACCGTGCTACAAGAGAAAAAAGCTTACTGCGCTATTTAGCTACGTTTACTTTTTAAAACATCTAAGAAAAAAGTAGATTTTAACTTTTTTTTAACAACTTAAGTAGGAATAGACTAACGCTGACCTGCGGTCACACCTGATGGTAATGAAGATGCAGCCTAAAATGGAGCGCGTTTGCCTTTCCTATGCCTATTGACTCTTGATTTGAAGGTATCCAAAATTGTACTTGTATTATATTACGCACTTTTTACACATATAAAAATCAATATTTACGCATTGCTTACGCAGCTAATTATAAGATTGCCGGTTTCCTTATGTAACAATCCAAAATGGCGTATGTCCATTTGGCTAAAAGGTGATATTTGAACGAGCGAAGCGAGTTCTCTGAGTCAACTAGGGCGCTTGTCTGTACTGGACAGAGAAGTGTGTACGTCCAAATGTCTGTCAGAGCCCTATAACTTCAGAATTACTGAATATTAGAACGTGAAACTTGGTTGAAAATTCAGTTATATCCTGTACTTGAACAACAAATACTAAAATTAGATAAATGTTATAAAGAAACGAAATTATTTAATTTTAAATGCTAATAGCTTCACAATAATGCTAATAGATGGCGCTGTGTCAGTAAAACAGTTTTATGTCAACTATTATTTTTTTTATTGCGTCTAATGTTAAAAGTTAATTATTACAATATATAATTAAAACTTTTGGGAATTATGGGATATCGCGAGGTCTCAGTTCGGGGCGAACCACTAGTATAACGATTAGTCACAATATCCGTAGCTGGTGCTCGTAATAACGCGGTTTCCTCCGGCTAACGGAAACCCATGCTAATGACGCGACGTGGCGCGGCGCGTCGTGGTGTCGCGGTCGTCACGTCCGCGCCGCGTCGCGTGCTACACTTGTAAAGTGATCATGAGCGGGACGCGAGAGGAATCACAACTACTTACGAACTTACGACTGCCTTACCTGTGAGTCGCTTATGAACCGATTCAGCTGTTTGGAATGGAGATAGCTCATACCCAGGATTAACACATAGACTACATTTTATCCGGGAAAATTAAGAAGTTCCCGCGGTAATTAAAAAACCATAATCCACGCGTTGGCATCATTTACTCTACTATATTGTAACGGGTAATTACGGAATCCTACACGCATGGCCCCACATTGGCTTGGCTTGGCTTGGCTTGACTTGGCTGTTTAAAAGGCTGTTTAAATAGCTTCGTAAAAATAAAACTAGAATATGTTGGTCAATTATACAATAGAAAAGACGTGTTGTCTAGGTTAGTTATATACAGTATACCCAGGTTGTATCCCGCCTTAGTCACCCCTATTCCGGTGGCTCGCGGCTGACGTCAGCGGCGACTCAGCCGACGGAAACTGGTGGCAGCGAGTGCATTGAGTGGTAATGTGATAGGAAATAGCCTCTTATCCTGGCCGATCATTGCTTCGTCGTCTTTATCATTCCGAATCCCAGGAAATATAGTGTTTACGTTCGTGAACGTGGTTGCAATCAGCTATAAGAGTGATGCCACACCTATTTGGAAAGGGATTTTCACAAGTAAGATAGATAGATGATTAGAGTCAACATAGAGTAACTGACGCTTTATATATTTTTATATCCGGGAATAATAAGGATTCCTTATTATTCCTGGTAAAAATTGAACCGGAATTTCCACAGGCACGTACCTACAGAATTATAGCAACAGTGATTCTTGGCAACAATTATGCCGAAAATATAAGGGATACAAACTGTTGATATTAAGGCCTGTTAAGCTTGTTCTGGGATTTAAATTTAAAAAAAAATTATTCCGGGAGTTGTCTCGGAAAGTCTATTTAAACATCCAGAGACTATAAAAAGCCTTTTCCGTTTTCTCGTGGATGAATTTGCTCGCAGAAGCGCGTAATTTATATATATTTTTTTTTATTTTTTAATTAGGAAAACAAACAGCTGAAGTAAAAAAAACAAAGTTAATGCAGTATGCTTAAACAAAAGCCAATTAAGTTTTCACAATTTTTAGGTACAATATTTTAAATATTCAAGAGAGACAAGTCGAAGAGAATTCAATAAGTGATAATTTTCAATATCTTCTAAGTTCTAGGTTCCCCATCACGTACCTCATGATTGGCAGACAGCTTTGTTTAATCCAATTGGTATGTGTATTCATATTCTTCCAGAATGAGAAAATACCTACACTTAATATTTTTAATAAGTATTCAAAATTATTTATTTCATGTAGTCAACTCGTCGCTCTTATGACACGTTGAGACTCTACCACCGGTTCGGAAAGCAGCTTCTGCTGAGAAGAGCCGGCAAGAAACTTATTTTCGTTACCTGTATCAAAAAATTCAAAAAATAAAAATTTGATGATAAGGACCCTATAAACACACAGTGAGCACGAGCTACGATTTCCTGGACAAAAAAACACTTATCGGAACAATAGTGTGAGACGCGTGGGGTCTTATCAACACCACCACTGTGCGTGATAAGAGGGGTGCATTCGACAAATAATTGATAACATCGTGATAAGACTGCACGCGCAAGGTGCGTCGTATCACTGGCGCGATTAGAATGACAAATATTGTTTTTCTGTAAATCCCAAAAGAGGATTTGTTTTTATTATGTATCGTAGTGGCAGGTGCATTTGTAACTTGATTAATAATAATCGATTATACATATTATTATGCTTCTGTACCTTAATTGCAAGTTCAAATACATAGATATTTTTAAAAGCTTTCTCTTAAATAGGATAAAATATCTTTAGGCCCATAGAATTTCCTTTTTTAACTTTACTTAAAAATATAATTAAGAATAAACGAATAAATATACTAATTGCCTTTATTTGAGCTAAAAGTTAATGCAATTCTATAAAACAAATATTGCCGAAATAAAACGTACTTTTTAGTTTTTTACTATTCATTTAAACTAGATTATCTCACACCGCGTTCCACTACTTAGCCTATATTTAGCCGCCAGACCAGGTCGGCTAGGTAGTGTGTAAAATTATGATAGACTTAATTTCACGGCCGATTGCGAGCGGCGCCGGCATCGGCGTTCACAACTGCAACTGTCCCAGACAACACTCAAATATCTTGCCCCTAGAATTTGCCACCATAATCTAGACGCACATTATGGTTTTTTACCGACTCTCCAAAAAAAAGTGTAATGTTTTCAGTAAAATATTCACCAAGCGATTCAGCATTCCGGCACATATTCGCCAAGCGATTTAGCGACACGATGGTCTGTAGAAACCGATTAGGGGTATGAGTACACTGCCATACCCCTTCCAGGTTAGCCCGCTATCATTTTAGACTGCATCGTCACTAACCATCAGGTGAGATAGCAATCAAGGACTATTTTGTCTTCGAATAAAAAAAAATTAAAAAAAAAGTCGTGAAGAAACTTTTCAAGGTTCACTCATGTATGTGAATTTGTTTATTTAACGATATCTTCTAAAGGCCGGCACAAATTTCAATATATGGGGTATCGTAAGATTCCTTACATCATCCCGAATGTCACTGGCTATTTTTCAGTTGATATTCTTTACAATAGTTGGATTATTCTATTTTAATAATGATATAATTTTTGTTGTCATCAACAAAATAGCTGGTGTCTTTTTATCCCATAAATATTTAGGAAAATATATTTTTATTATAATTATTAGAAAAAATAATATATATAATGAATTTGAAAGCTTTTTTTATATATAGGAATTACTAAAATTAATCTGATTTTAATTTATTTATTAAAAAGTGACGTTTGGAACATATTAGCATAAATTCTTGCTACAAAGCTTAGATTAAGTATCTGAGCTTTGAAGTAAGAATATTCTAGCAAGAATTTATGCTAATAAGATCCAAAGCACTATTTATTTTTATGTTAGAATTTTCAAAAATTATACAATATCTGTGCTACAGCAACTAAACATGAACACTAATTTACGCTCACTTCACAAACTAAAATTCCGCAAGTATGCTAATTTCTCAGCGTAAAACGTAAAACCGTAATGAGCAACAAGCCTTAAGTCTACAATAAGGATAAATTTCACGTTAGTTTAGCGTGAACGACAAAAAATTAGGAATAATACAAATTCTTTATTTTAGGCTATTTGATTTTTAGAAACTTGTTAAGACAGAATAATTGATTACGTACTCGCTGTTTGCATTGAATTCCTCATGGCTGAGGCTCCTGACCCCTTCCATCCATCCCATAATGGAGATAATAATAATGTAGTGTACGTGTTATATGATTTCCCGAATTCTAAATTCCGTTTTTTGAATTTGGGAAATTATAGTTGTTTAAGACCAAAAACCGTGTGGAAATTTTACAAAAAAAAAGAACAATCATTTTATTTTGATTCGAATATACAATACATATCTACTTACAAGTATCACATCTGGTGATAAGTGGCAAAGCAATCTAGGGTAGACTTTGAAAAGATACAACAAAGCACTCTCCATCATCCGTTGAGTGAATTTCATATCTGATTAGCTATTCTCTATCTCAGTGGCTATTGAAAGTTGCTAAATATGAACTGTACGACGAAATGCAGGATTATCAGTTCTTAGCAACTATCCATTGTTTTACATAGCGGTGATAGAGTCTTGACTTGTCATAATACGAGCCACAGATTGACCCTAGGTGAAATAAATAAATTTAAACAGTGTTGATTCCTTCTACAACATCACAAATATTTATCACCTCAACACACTGGGGCTAAACAGTCTTATCTTGTGTACGAGATTTTTTGCACAGTGGGTCGAAAGGGGCGCGGGTGGACAAAACCCGTGCCTGGACACGTAGAGGAATAATTGGACGTAGAGGAAGGTTGACAATGAAACCTTTGTGGTCGCCGCCTCCCATCCATCACGGATGTTTGTCCGAGCTCAGGACGACCATTCTGGTGAAATGGGCGTAAAATTCTATCGATACATCTCAATGGGTCGATGCTGTTTAAGGCGTAATTATTTAAGGGGTTTCGGTCAAGCGGGATAATGACGTTGGACGAATAATTGTGTTGCTGGGTTTATAAAAGTTAGATGGATATGCAATTATAATAAATGGACAAAATATTAGTCAAATCCATTTATATGGAAAGTTTATAAAGTAAAATTATGAAAAAAAAAAGTTTTTAGTCAACACTGAAATTCATGTACTCGTATTTGCGATATAAAAGATACTTATGTAGCAAATAATAGTGTAGTTTATTTTAATAATACATCCTACAAATATTATTAATGCGAACGTTTGTAAGGATGGATGACTGTATGGATGGATGAGTATTTGTTACTCGTTCACGTCACAACGAATGAATGGATTTGGCTAAAAGGGATAGAGATAGCTCATAATGTAGACTACATTTTACATCTGAAAATTAAAGACTTCTTGTGGGATTCTTAAAATCCACGCGGACGAAGTCGCGGGCATCAGCTTTTCTACGTATATTTTTGCTTTGACACTATTGATTGTAAACCTCTTCTCAATGACCGGACCGGACATTGACTCACCAAGTTACTATTTCCGAATACTTTGTGGACTTTTTTGTACTTTCGGTTACGGTCTTTTAACTCAGTATTCTATTGAATTGCAGCCTGGAGGTGTAAATTCAATAATACGAGTGTTACAACAAAAGGCATTTTGTCCAAGTATTCGGTTAAAGGCTCGCGACCCACCGGGATGTTTCTCCGTAACCGTTTTTAATACACAGATTCCTGTATTTATGGATATTTGACATATTATCACAATGCAAATACGGTTCTTTTAATGTACTTTGGGGACTCTTTTTTTTGGTTTTTAATACTTGTTTTTTATGTAGGTAATTGTAGATTAAAAAATTTAAAATAGGTTAAATTATAATATAAAACTCTATACTCTATTATGTTACCTGCATGCTGCGTGGGAAACAACAAAAAGCCTTATTTATCACAAAATAACGATTCTGCTTTTATTTATCCTGCGATACTAAAAATCTAACCTTCCAAACTATTAAAAATCCTAAATCATACAACATAATTAAGTAGGTAATGGCTCGACTTAATTTTTCGCATTGATATAAACAAAGACCGAAAAATTGCTATGGATATTTGTTATCTCAGAAAAACAAAAGATCCCCGCGGGCGCGGATGAAGTCGCAGAAAAAAACTAGAAATAAAAAAGCTAAACCTGGCTGTAAATTAGGATAGCGTTGTCTTTATATTTAGGGTAATACAACCAAAGTTCTGAAAGTATTGATTGTAGTCCACCTTCTTACAAGCCTAAGATCCCTTGTAACCCCACCTTCTTACAAGCCTAAGATGCCCTCGTAACCCCACGTTAGCTCAGCAACACGAGGCTGGAGGCGACGTCGTGCGGCCGGCCGCGGCGCCGCGCGCAGCTCCGCTGGTGCAGCTCGCGGCAGTAGGCGCGCGTGAACCGCTGCCCGCAGAACTCGCACTTGAACAGGTTGGGCAGCGTGCTGCTCGCGGCCAGCACGTGCCGGCACACGCAGCAGTCCCTGAAACCGCAATTAAATCGCTCACTTGCTGCAATTGCAGAAAAAAATCAATGTTTTATCATTAAAAACAATTAAAACATTGATCTGTTAGCTCACACTCCAGAAACGGGTATTGGAACTCTTTAACTAATCACGCCTTAAGAGAACCTATGTCTTAAAACGCGGAAATGCTACCTAAAGCCGCCTCCACTCACCCCTTTAGCCGTCCCTTACCCTCACATTGATTGAACATTGATTCTTTTTCTCGTAAAAATGGTTGTGATTTTTTTCATACTCTACGAAAGTCACACTATACATAGTTGCAAAAGTAAACTCAAAGATGGCTTTACTATAAAATCAAAAAAAAAAACAAAGATTTTGGAAAAGAAACCTTTAGACACATTTTTGAATGAAACAATGTCGCAACAAACGAGCGAAATAGTAACATTTGCCTTCTAGTACAATGTTAGTACGCTGGAATAGATGCCATATTATTAGGCTTTATTACGGCATGTATGAGCAGTCGATATATGTTTGTGTAGGTATGTTTCTTTTTACGTATGTTCCACCGTAGCGCCTAAATTACTGAGCCGATTTTAATGACTGAAGTGCATCCATCGACCATCCATTTTGTAATTACTCGTTGGTGGACAAATGTTGGATACAGAAATATCGACCTCTTATTCCATGTTTCAAGTAAAATTATTAATGTACACTTATCAAACATTACAAAAATAATAATTATAAAGATTAATATTTATATACTGTTTCGAGATAAGTACATAATCAGTCTGACATGTCATAAACATCATTTGATATTTCACGTTTACTTTAGCTTTAATGAAGTAAAGGCCTGAATTACTAATGTACTTTGTGTGTCTTTATTTGCATAATTATCTAAAGCACATTACAGATCAGGCCGATAACAGCACTGCGCAGGAAATGAGAAATTATAAGAGCATAAAACAATTCAGTGGTTAATTTATTATGATTTATATTTTACTAGCTTTTATCCGTGAGTTCGTCTGGAATTGGGTATGTCAAAATCCCACAAGAGCCCTTTTTTCCGGAATAAAAGTATTAATAATTTTGAAAAATTTTGAATTTTTGAAATTCTCCAGGTCCTCCACTATACCCGTACTCTGTAACACTACATCCGTATCTCTGTTAGGGCTTGATTGAAAGACAAACGAACAAACAAAACACTTTCGCAGTTATAATGTTAGTATATACCTCGTCTTTCCCAGATTGTGTTCTTGGATATGGTCGCTGAGTGAAGATGGCTTATTGAAGGCAGCGCCACAAATGTTACAAATGAAATGTGAATCGACTTTTCTTGTCATTTGTGGGAAAGGTAGGAACTCTAAGTATGAATGGTAGTTAAAATTCGGCACGTGCGATATCAAACGCATCAAAGCCTCCGTAGAAATCCTTAGTAGAGACAAGAAATTAAAGGGATCAGTATTTACGGCGATTGTCATTTGCTGTGTGGGCGAATGTTCGGGAGTGCTGATTTCTTCGATTACTTCAACTTTATCATCAGGATGTTGTTTGGACAAAGATTTCGTTACTTCTGTAGAGCAATCTCTAGTTGGAACTTCAAATGTTATGTTTACAGAACACGGCTGGCTCTTAAGTAGCCTGTCTTTAGAGCAGAACTTGTCAATTTCCCTAAGTATTTCGTCAATTTCCGATGCTTTTGGCACAGCACAAGGATAAAAGTTAGAAGCTGTGATTGTACTTTCAGAGCCATCATTCCCTATTTCACCACTAACTAAACTATCTGTCCTTGCTGTTTCAATCGTACCACTAGTCATATTTTTGTTATTTGTAAGGTTATTCTGTTCATACTTTACAGATGACACTTTGGTTTTTCGTTTTGAGTTTCTATTTGATTTGATTTCATCGATAAAGTTATTGATGCATTCGATAAGAGTATCAAGTTTATTTTCTATATATACAAGAGAAACGGGTTTTTTGATACTTCCTGTATTTTGGTGGTTTTCTTCAACATTTTCATTACTTTCAAAAGTTTGTATCACCTCATCTATTAACTCATTTCCAGTTTTATTTGTAGCCTTATTTTTAAATATGTTTTCATTAAAATTATCCATCTGAATTGCGCGACTTTCAGTACAAGCCTTTGAATTATTATTATTAGGCAAAAATGAATTTTTCTTTTGTCTTTCAGTTTCGTGTCTCTCATAGTAGTTTGTATTTATGTCATTATTTTCGTATCTAAAATTATTATGACTCAAGCGATTATGCCATTGTTTTAAATATTCATTTCTTTGTCTCTCTCTTTCTAACATAAGAAGTTTTCCTTGAGATACAGTGGGATAGCAATATGAATCTGTATAATAAGGTAAGGAATGGCGATTTGAATATGTTTGGGGCTTATTTTCATTCTGTCGACTGTCGTTATATGTTGGTTGAGGTGGTTCATAATATCCTTCATATAAATCCTGTAACAAGTTCCTGCAAGGTCTAGATTGTTGCCATGAAAATCTAGTATTATAATAATCATCAATTATATCTGGTGTGATATATTGTTCACGTTCGGGCTGTGGAGAATGATTCCACTGGTAGTCGTTACAACTAGAGGTAGGGTTGTGCTTATTTTTCAGTTCATTTATGTAATTGTTCCAATTCACATTTTCTTTTTCTCGCTGCCTAGCAATTGCTAGTTTTTTGACCAATCTCTTGAGTTTAGAATTTCTTTCCATTGTTTTGTATACAAACTCTTCATTGTAAAGGCTTGTAACTGGACGGCAATAAGTAGTTTTATCAGCACACAACTTTTCTCTTGATGTTAGGCCTGGTTTTTCACAGAACTGCATATTTTTATTCATTAAGTTGCTTTTTTCTTCAAAAGTGACTTTAGCTCGTACATTTTCATTTAATTTAATATTTTGTTTTGAGAAAATATTGTTAATAACAGGACCATGATTACCTTTATTACCAGAAACCGTAAAATACTTGGGTTCAACGTGATTATAAAAGTTGTGAACAGATTGAGTAAACTCTCCATTTCTATTGAAAAAAACGCGTTCGCCCAAAGAATTCTTTAAATTTTGATTGCTTAATTTATAGCATGTCCTTTTCAACCTTTGATCTTTATATTTTTTAATAACATTTTCTACACTATTATGAGCTTCATTTTTATTCCGACCGCTATATTCCCCTTCATCGTTGATATTTTGTAAAAATGTTGTTGGTGGAATATTATCTTTTACATTATTGTTATTTTTTATTGCAATTGCATGTGGTAACATCCGATCACGGGTGGTTTTTTCTCTTTCCATATCCATTTTTGATCATAACAAAATAAACATTTCAAAATTATAATTTACAAATTCAACACAGAAATTTTAATGAAGTTCTGAATGAAATAATTTTGGCATGAATCGTATGCAAATGACATTAATGACGATTTTAATCACTTTTAAACGTGATAAAAACTTTTTGGTAAATATAAATTGAAAAAGGGCTCCCATATGAGTGCCGATGGCTCAAGAATGTTCTTATGCTAATAAATTGAGATTTTTAAGTTACAATAAAAATGCTACTAAAGACGTCGGTGTCCTAATGCGCCGCTAACGAAACAATGTTTTGGTGTTAAGGACCTTTAGATTTGCAGAGGTGTGTATGGCCCGTGTGGCCTCAGCGTGATATAAGTAGTATACAAAAATTAAGTCTAGGTTCCGCAAGAGAAAATTATACTCAATTCAAATATAGTAATTTGGATTTTAATAAAAATTATGTAGAATTTGATAAAGTGCGCTGACATAATGACAAGGTACCTATAGCAGTTTATTAGTAATTAATCACTTGACTGCAACAAAAAGAGGGAAGTTTTGTAAATTTTTTTAGTTTTTTAGTTTTCTAAGACTAAACGGGCTAAGATTGCAATAAATGATGTATCGTTAGATTCGTCTTAGTTGTGGGAGTGGCATTGGGTGGATGACGTCACAAAACCATGTTGAATTATATAGTTTTGGAGGCTTTGGCGCAATCGGGTTTCATTTTTATTTAATAATTATTTTTTCTCATAAAGAAAAGCGACGCGGCATCATACCTATTAGGTCGTCTTACGTCAGAGGACTATAAAATAGGCTGTTATTTTAGGAGCGGTCAGTGAGGACAAAATTTTAAATATCACAGAAGATTTTTGTTTTAGAAAACATAAAAATGGAGAAAATAAAAAATGTCCATCATGAATTTGAAAAGTTGCTGTACCTCAAATTAACTTCCTTCATTTTCAAGACATCATAATTACTATTTTCTACTTTCAGTCATCGAAGTAAGTTATATCAGAATCCCTATTAGCATAACATAATATGAGATAACGTTACACTAAAATTTACTTAGCTCACCACGGTACCCTATTTTTTGACAACTCAGACCACCTAAAACCCTGGCCGTAAAATAAAAATAATATGATAAAAGGTGGAAACTCGTAACTTATGCCTTATCGACTGTTATCGACCCGAACACTGCAGAAGCAAACTGCCTTAATTATAACATTAAATTATAATACGTAGGTATTCATTTAAATTCCTTTACCTGCTGGTGGTATTTGGTTATTACTTTATCTTATCACACCATTCGTTCATTTATATTACAAGATAATTTTGATCTTCAAAAAGTTTCAGATCAAAGTTGGTACCAAATTCTAGTTTAAGAATATTGGTGTGTGCCTTCTTCACCTTTTTGCTTGCTAGTATAATAATAATATTCATTTCATCATCATCAAAATACATATTTAAAGATCTAATAACAATAATAATTGCTAAAACACTTATATTATTAGGATCTTCTCAATTGCGAAGATACAAAGAGATATTCTTCTCTACACCACCTAACACCACTTCTTTAAAGAGTATTTACATAGTGCACTCAGTGATTGCTAAGTCTAGTACAAAGACGTTTTAGACAAAAAAAGTTATTTTACTATATATTTCTATATCTTTAGAGTACGATGCCTTGTTGACTAGAGTCCGATCCCCATTGAAAAACTTTTTTATTTTATTTTATTTGTAAGTATGTTTGCATTTTTATAAGGTCCCTGGGTGACACGCCCGCGCCTCGTTCGCAGGTTGTCATACGATTATGTAAATGCTCCAATAGAATATTCATTGAAAAACCCACCCTTGTACGTTAACTTTATTGTCATTGTCCCTTTGGACCTTTGCTGTCGTTTGACTGTTTGAGGCCCGAAAAAAGAATATGTTTAAGGTCCGACATGACATCCCCGATGAATGCTCGACGATGTCATTTCATTTTCATGTTCTATCTTTAGCTGTCTGTCTGTGAGCCTTACTTTTATTATTAATAAAAAATGTATCTTTATCTTTTTAGAAATGATTTTTCAAACATAGACTAATTTTGAAAAATTATCTGAATATGTCTGTATCTTATCTATAAAATCAAAATCATCTAGCGACCTACGCCACAGGCCCCAATTAGTTTAACACAAATTATTTAAATCGTTTGCAATTATTAGCCTATTAAATTTTATATAGGCAGATAGCGTCATAATCAAACGGCTTTCATTTGAATTGCAAATTAGGTATCTAATTCAATAATCCCTTTCTATTATGCTTCAATAAATCAACCCAAGGCAACACCATAATTACCGACACTCATGCATAAAAACCCCTTGTAGCTATCCAGCCGATTTCCCCTCCGCGACTTCAATAGTAATTCAATTACCCTTCTCGATGAACAAAAAGTCATGTAAACAACTCCCGAGGAGAATAAAGGACGCCCTTCAAAGGGTCACCTTAAAAAGTAGATGCCCTATTAACTTACCCTGCGGTACCCCCGTGCCGATTAAACTCCTTACCATGTTTCTTGTGATAATGTATTTTCTTATTCCGTTTGATATCCATTACTCTTTTCTTCATAAGGAATAAAATAAATCGACGTATAGAACCCCATTGGAAGTAAAAGATTTATTTGTCTTGCACACAGTCAAAGGCTTAATAGTAATTTGTTCCTTAGCAGACGAAGCCGTTAAGCCAAGGTGAAGGTCGGAGCTTGCTGAGAGGCGTTGCCATAGTGAACCTCATTTATGATGATTGCTAATCACGTATTCAATCCGCACTAATACTATGAATGCGAGATTGTCTGTCTGTTTGTTACCTAGTCAAGCTATAGCACTGAAGCTATCCTGATGATATTAGGCTTGTCTATAAAATATCTCGATATTAGGAGACAAATACAGGATATTTTTTATCCACACTAATATTAAAATGCTAAATTGTTGAATCTTTCTGTTGATAACATTTTTACAACTAATTTTCGAAAACATTATTTTTCATAGTCACGGAAAAGATAAATTCGCAAAAGCATATTTTCTACGCAGAGGAAATCATGGTCAAAAGCTAGTTTAAAATAATTATAGTAAGAGTACTCCTGGGCTCTGCGAGTTGGCCAATTAGAGTAATTTGCTTTATTGGTTGTCAACGTGAATTCTAGTATTTGTAGATAGAAGTAGGTCTATTGAAAAGGATAAAGGCATCGGAGTACACATCGTGAAACTTAATGAGCACAATGATCCAAATGTACAAAAACAATTGTTATGAGTTATGGCTTACTAACTATTGACTCTTTTTGTTTATGATTAACCATTTATCTATGACTGATCCGGAAAATAAGAGAAAAACCAGTTTTTAATCAGTTACAAAACTGATTAAAAACTGGCTTTGACGTGACATCATGAAACATGAAATCATGGTGTGAGTATGACTTTAGAACAGGCGTAACGCTTGAAGAAAAATGTATTAAATCAAAATTTAATTCGTCTGAAGATCTGAACGAGACGAAATTGAAGAAAAAAAAGCATCATTGTGAAGGCGCGACCGAACGAGACGGAACTATTGCATTGTATTACCATAATGGTTTGTCTACATGCTTACACGATTGTGCTTCAACTCGCAGGGGTTTTATTTGATCTTATTATTCGTAGGTAAGCACCATTGTATCGCGGCCAGTTTTAGGGTTCTCGCGACTTTGCTTTCAATTCATTGACGGCGATTCACACACGAGAATAACTATTACGGTCTACTCACGTGGATCTTCATCAAACCAGGGGCCCAAGTCTGCTATTGCAATGCTATTGCTATTGTAGATCAATTGTCTATCAATGACATCCCAATTGCTACTTTTAGCAATTTGACTTGGGGCCCAGGGGTTCAATTGTCTATCAATGACATGACAATTGCTAAAAATAACAATTGTCATGTCATTGATAGACAATAAAACTACAATTGCAATAGCAGACTTGGGCCCCTGAACCATTCACTTCTTGCTGTTCTATACAAATTTAATGCTATAACTATGTTACTCTCAAGACTTAATAGTTATCTAGCACACAAAAAACATAGTGTGAACTGTGATTTGTTGTTTTAACTATAAAATACTATATTTTTATTCGACGATTCTGACAAGGCACAGATGCAAGTAACTATTATTATTTCCAAGAAGAGGCTGCATATCCATTGAATTCAAATAAAATACCTTTTAAGGAAAACTTTACCACAGTTTCTATTTTAGATTTTCTCTATTTATTTTTGGCGTTTGTTACCAAGTTAGTAAAGATAAGTCAATCAAAGAATGTTTAATTTCGAAAGATGTTGTCTTTAATTTGCTGACATTTGAATCACTATTACATAATTGCACCTCGCGCGAAAGTATATTTTAGTGACACAATATCAATACAAGTTTCCCATAGCACCAGACGAAAATTCCGAGCCCAGTTATCTGAATGTATTTGACAGCTCAAATATACAGAACCCATTCACGAAGGGCGGTGCTAACAATGTTTTTTCACACCATGGGCTTATGTGAGGAATGCGAAGTTGAGGAGATTACCGGCGTCTCCGGGCCGGGTCCGGGCCGGGCCGGTCGCCATGGCTACCCATTGTTAATCGCCATGAATGAGTACGGCATTGCTCGGAGCATTGTGAGGTTTTTTCGACAGCCGAATGTAGATACGAAGCATTTGTACTACTTTATTAATCGCGCCGCCAGAATTGTTACGTGACATGGTCTCTCTCTACTCGCTATGGCGTCTAACCATGTAAGCGATGTATTTGCTTTATGGCATTCCAAATTCTATTCTTATTTCTATTTTTATTTCAGACAAGTAAGTCCTTGACTGCGATCTCATCTGATGGTACGTGACGATGCAGGCTAACTTGGTAGGGGGGATACTTGGGGGTTATTATTATTACCATTGACACTCGATTGTACGAGCATTACTTTTGGTGAACACTCACACAGATACAAAACTGAGCTTACGCCTCGTGGACTATATAATAAATTACTGCCCAGATGCTTAGAGCATTTATTAAATGCTCGAAGGCCCAGATGTAATGATGGACATAGTCCGCAGTATTGAAGAAATCTCCAGGAAAATAAAGGAAAAAAATGTAATGATGTCAATAAGGTTAGATTAGATAGGAATGCGTCAAGTAAAATGCTGAGGTATGCAATGTTAGAAAAACAAAGGGAAAACCATGGTCACATGGGTGTCATATGTCAAACATGGCTATCGTAGATACGATAAGGCATGAGGTGACGGCGCGAGGCTCCCACGGCCCCTGACCGCGTCACTTGTGAAACTGTGGCTGTTTCAGCAAAACGAGCTTATCTTTCACGAGCCAATCGTCATTAGGTATTTCAATAGAGGAAAATTCCAATTTTCTTGAGTCAATACTTATTCAATAACTCAATAACTTAGTCAATAAATAATAGTTGAAGTTGACTAATATTCTTCTATCCCCTCCAAATAAGCAGAAAGCTTGTGCCAGGTGTGGGTAGCCGGTAGAGTACTAGCCGAAGCCTCACAGAGGCAGTTCAAAAAAGTGTAAACTGTCAAATCACCTCTGTTGGGAATCAAACCCGGTACCTCCTATTTAGTAACCGCAGAGCTCACCACTGCGTCAAGAAGGTTGGCAAAATATTATTTGAGAGTTAACATCCTATCCAATTATTATAAATGCGAAAGTTTGGTTGTATGGATGGGTGGATGGATGATTATAGTCTGCAATAACACATAGGCTACTTATTATCCCGAAAAATAAGAGAGTTCCCGCGGAAATTAAGAAACCTCAATCCACGCGAACGAAGTCGCGGGCATCAACTATATAGTATTTTATAATTTGAAATCCCTTTTTACTTGTTGGCTTAAGATAATTATCTTTATCCATTAACAAACTTATCGAAAAGAATTCATCCAATTTTATTCTAATTACAAAACACAAAATCAATTACCTTCTCAACGTCAAGGTCGCAAGAAATGCCGCGCATTCCACGGAGCGAGATAAATCTTCACACAAATAAAACGCAGCCGAACACGGACTGCGTTTTAGCCGGCCTTATAAAAAAGGAGGGCTTTTTAGGGTTCCGCAGCTTAACGCCAAACGGCGCCTTTAGTCACAAGGTAACATTTTACTTGACTACGGCAAAGTCAAAAGGAAGGGTTATGATTTAAGCGGTCTATGTATGTGACTATTTATGAATGTTCCACCGTAGCGGCTAAAGTCTAGAGCCGATTTTGATGAATGAGGTGTCTATTGATTTTTATTACCGTCCGGGTGATATACCTAGGCTACAATTTTCCGTATTTTAAATTATTCTTCTATTGCTTTATTTCTATATCTAAAATCTATTTTGTCTTTAAAGGTAAACAAGTGGTTTCCCTTAGGTGTAAAGGTGTACCTAACCAACGTGCTATACAGCGCATAAGATGTTCTTATCGAACGAAAATCTACAAGTGAAAACAAAATTATTCCAAACCAAAATATTAATACTATTTAAACCAAGCCCAGTGCAACTCTGAAAAAGAAATACTTCAAAATCAAGAACACTTTTATTTCTTTTACACTTAACTGCAGTTTCCTTCGTTAACTTGGCCACGGAACCCCACCGTAGGCGTGGACAGACACACACTTGCCCAGCTTTTTACAATACACTACCCAAAGGTTTTGAATTCACCACGCCTACTAATACAAAGTTGAACTCCTTAAGACGAAGCTGGATTTATGATAATTAGTTTTCCCTCGTAATACACTATGACCATAATGTTTCAGGATAAGTCAAGGGCCTCTGCTCTTTATCAATTAAAAAAAAAACACATCATCACGCGCTTTTCAGTTTTCACTACTTCGGTGCGAGTAAAATAGATCTATGTTACTCGATCTTCTGTAAAAAAAAATATCTAAATTTTCATACGCAAAAGTTTCTAAGAAAAATCGAGACACTAATGCTGAGATCAATAGAGCGTGCTCTGACTTAGCTCAGACTCAAGATAAGAGTCAAGATGAGACACAAATAAGCTCTGTCTCGCTCAATTTTTGTCTTGAGTCTGAGCAGAATGAGAGTGCGGTCTACATATTTCAGCATTAGTATCTCGATTTTTAAACTATTCTCTAAATTGCATTTCATTATTTTTATATTTTTCATATATTTCGGTTGTTTTTCCTTGAGTATTATGTAATTCCGTTACAATCTGAAAGCTGGGCCATCTTGTTTAGATACAACCATTCTGCCTATAGCGCTCTAGAGACTATTTAGAATGTTTTAAAATCATTGATGCTTTGTTTATGTAATAATAAAACTAAGTCAACACCACACCAATCAATTAGTAACCAAAAGATCCAATTGGATTAAATTCCTCACAAAAAAGGTCTACTCATCCAATCTTTAAAGCATTACCCCCCTTAAAACATAGACATAAGGTTTACTTTCTGTTGCATTTGTTGGCGAACAAAAAACTAATAGAAAGGCGATAGAGCCTCAACTTTTAATTATCGTTTACCGACCATTGTCTAAGCGTAAAAGATACTGATAAAAAACCTGACCAACCTGGTTTACCGTGTTGAGGGTTCCGTGAAAAGTATGGGTATTTACCGATATCGAATAAAGCTGTACCAAAATTATGTGATACCTAATAATAGCAGTCTATATAACTATTCGATCGCGGAATCGACTTCGTCCGCGTGGATTAAGGTTTTTTTTAATTTCCGTAGTAACTCTTTAATTTTCCGGGATAAAATGTAGCATTTGTGCCACTCCGTTGTACAAGAATAAAGTTTAAATAATATAGAATATTACAGTGAAGTTTTATCAAAATCCATCGTTAACAAAAAAATGTTAGAGTTATTTTGCTGTAATCCGCCAACAGAAAAAATCTGTATGGTCAAACATGCAGTTATAAGCTAAGCACCGCTTACCTCCCAAACCAAGCAATAAAGCAAAGTTCCCAAGTAAGCAATGCCACCACCACTCACATGCACCACCACACAAGACTTTAATACTACTCTCGACGCACGTTTCGCCCCGACACCGGAGCATCCTCAGGAGATATCGACTTTACAATGCTGTATTGTCTAGTCTAGCATTGTAAAGTCGATATCTCCTGAGGATGCTCCGGTGTCGGGGCGAAACGTGCGTCGAGAGTAGTATTAAAGTCTTGTGTGGTGGTGCATGTGAGTGGTGGTGGCATTGCTTGCTTGGGAACTTTGCTTTATTGCTTGGTTTGGGAGGTAAGCGGTGCTTAGCTTATAACTGCATGTTTGACCATACAGATTTTTTCTGTTGGCGGATTACAGCAAAATAACTCTAACATTTTTTTGTTAATCATGAACTTCCGCAAAGTAACGCCTGACTCTATCCAATATTTAAAATCCATCGTCACAAACTTTCGCACAAATCGCAAGATTTCGACTTTGTCGTGGACTTTGTGGTGGTTTGTGTTTTTAATTCCTGCGGGAACTCTTTAATGTTCCGGGATAAAACGTAGCCTATGTGTTAATCCTGGGTATGAGCTATCTTCAATCCAAATTTCAGCTAAATCGTTTCATTCGTAGTGGCGTGTAGCAGTAACAAACACATACACACCCACACCCACATATAAAAACTATCCCCTTTATAATATTAGTGTGATGTGATGTGATAGTGTGTGATATTTGTAGTGAGAAGGATTCTTTGGTACGGTTATGAGGAACCCTAAGGATCGCCGAGAAGGAATATAGTTGTCGGTGTCGATGGCAATCCATTTAAAGCCGTAGATAGCAACTCTTTTTTGTAAAAGCTTGGAAAAAAGTGACATCTGCACCGTGAAGCGTCGAGCTGTACGATTTATTTCGTTGTTTAGCGATAGGGATATTATTGTGGACTATGGTGATGGTCCCGGGTTCGATACCCGGTAGAGTCTAGTGGACGGCTTCACTTTATCGGCAAACCTATGATTTTCATCGTTTAAATACGATGCCATCTAAAATATGGGTTTAATCTCTCATGCCATATCTCTTCTAAAGTATATCCCTTTTTTATAAAGAACATCAGCCAAGCTAAGTTGATTAATATCCTCCTATTCCCTCCTAATAAGCGGAAAACTTGTGCTAGGAGTGGGTACGTCAATAGTGCAACGGGTGGGGTTCGAACCAGTGACCTTTCAGTTTTCAGCCCATACCTTTAACCGTTGAGCTATTGAGGCTTCAATTACTGCAAAGATTGCTTTAGGCTTCGGTTTTTGCTTACCGCTTTATAGGCACCCACAAAAAACTCTAATATCGAAGAAAAAATTATTAAATTTTTCGTAAAGTGATCGTAAAAAATAATGATGAGCTCAATGCAAAAATTTCTATTAGCTTAAGCTCTGTGAAATAAAACAAAAGAACTAGCTGTTGAATCAAGTGGATTTTATTGTTACGTTAACCTTAATTACTGACGTTAAACACATTTAATTAATTAGTTTTATTGCTATGTCTTTCGACTGTAGTAAAATATTCTATTCTACTTCGCAAAATATACTTTTATTTTTCAAAGTACCTACGTAAGTAAGTGCCTGTATAGAATAGAATTTGGTGACTAGCTTTTTCCCTCGACGTTAAGCTGTAAATATGTCGAGTTCTACAACGATCTGGTTCAATTCAACGGTATAACTCGGCTGCTAATTTTTTTTAAAGTGTTAACCTACAGTTAAAGGAAATATCCGAATTTTTAAAAAATATCACACGCACAGTAGTGCGCGTAGATTTTGTTGTGATACAACGATGGTTGTGATGGTACCATGGTTACAACAATCTATGTCCACCAAGACGTCTACGAATACATAACCACTTATTTTAATTTTGTACGCTTTAAAAATGCGATATTTTGTTTGTAATGCCTTTAAGTTTCATTTAAGTGAATAAACATAATATTCTTCTTGAAATTATAAAATATCTTTAACCATAAAACACCCACGATACATCAATCGTATCGTGTCCTCTAAAAGCTCTCCGCACCGAGTGGTCCAAGTGTGTTTTTTTGTAAAAAAAAGCGTAGTTTCGTAGATTTCATGGCAGCGCCGTTCCCACACGCGTCTGAGCCCGACCCCCGACTTCGATCCCGGTTTTTCGACCCCCCCCTCCCCTTTCCCCACCATCACAGGGAGCGGAGTCTTTAAACTCGCCTTTAGTTAGCACTCTATAATCTATTAAAACTATGCTCATGAAAAAAGCTTACAATTGAAGATTATACCTAATTATAAATTATAGAAAAGCATAGATTTACACAATGTGTTATATAACACTTATTATGAACTGAACCGATGGTAGATTCTCGACTTATCATAAGAGCCATACTTTGGCCTACATGAAATAATTATAATTTTTTTTAATTCTATTAAACTGTACACAATATAATATTATAAAATTTATTTTTAAAAAGAGCAACCACTGAGTCTCTAGTTGTTTCGTCTCGCTTGGAATGGCATTCCAAATCATCAGATTCACTTGACAATTCACAAGCGCTTTGTAAAACTTTATTTGAATAAAAAACTTATCTATTCTATTCTCACACCTTTATAGATTCCTCGATCTTAAGATCAATACAAAAGCTCTAGTCAATATTGTTTATCACATAGTTCACATTTGTTATTCCTTATTCATTCGTGTATTATAATTTGTTTGTTTTCTTGTGTCTTTTATTATATTATTCTGTGGTCTTGTTAAAAAAATATGAAGTAGTCTCTCTGTGGACAAGCAGACGGTTTGCATAGACACGTTATTATTCTTTCTTCGAAATATAAAAAATAGGTTTACATCATGAGAATTATGAATATTTAAAGAAGTGAGTAGGTACCTAGATGTACCGTTTTTATTTGCGGCCATTGTATCTGAGGATATTAAACTTTGTACCAATTTACACATTACCTTGAGTTTGCCTTAACTTACTGCTGACTTCATTTATGGGATGGCTCCGCCAAGTACCAGCTCGCTGCTTTGGATACTTTGCCTCCTCGATCCTAATGCGCTTCCGGCTTCCGTTTTTCCAACAACTTGATTATCTTGAAATCAAGAGCGAATAGGCATTTTCTAGGCAAGCGTGCTCCATCTTAGGCTTCACTTACAATCAGAAGTGATCACAGACAAGCGCTAATTTAATCTACTTATCAGTCTATATTAAAAAATAGTTTCTTCCCTCATGCAGCAGCATAGACAAGCTCGGCAAAGAAAGAGTCCCATAAATATTAATTATTATCAATATGGTGTCAAACTTTCGTTTCACAAACCTCCCTGAAGAGTCAAATACGTGACCAAGCTCCGATACGCCACATCTTGCCCGATTCCAAAATATCCGGGAAACATTCCTACAGTCCTAATGTTTTATATCCATTGCTCGTGCTGTGTGACAAACTTTTGAATTAAGTTACCTTGAGACGTTATTGAATCGAATGATTCCAAAGCACAGCAGGCGTCTTGAAAAAAATACAATAACGGTACCAGTGTTATGAACAATCGAAACTCTACATTATCAACACTTAAACGTCTAGTGCTCTTTTATATTGTAAAATTAACTTGCTCTAACTAAGCCCAGTTAGATAAAATGTGAAACTTATTACAGGTAAACACGAGAAGGATAATTTAGAAAAAAAAACACGAACAGCATTAACAATCTTTGATTATTATTAATACTTAAAAAAATTAAAACACTAAAATCCCAAAAATAAACGTTAAAAAAGTAAAATAAAAAAGATATTCATAATAATTATATAGTCTGACGTGGCATCTTTACCGTACCCAATTCTTAGCTAGTATCATAATGTACATTGATCTTTGTTTCCCAAAGTTGTTTCCCTAATAAACTCATCCATCATAGACTACTGAGCTCTACGTTACCACATGAAAAGAATTATGGCAAGATTATACTCGTATAATATACAACTAGATCTAAGCAACATCATATCATGTATTATTCATTATAATCTTAGTAGTAAATAAATCGAAACACAGCACGAAATTATGTGAAAATATTTTATGTTAAAAATCGGACCCTCTTTTAAATTTTTTGGCTTCCAAAGTATGATACCTACTATATTATTCTTTTAGAAGCTTTTGCCCAAGCCTTTGCTTACTTTAAATTTGATTTTTCAACCCCGCATTTTACCTTGATATCAAAAAATCCGTTATTAGCGGATGCCTACGTCCTACTGTACCTGTATGCCTTTCAGCACGATCTGTCCAGTGTTTTGAGCTGCGCGTTAATAGATCAGTCAGTCAGTCAGTCATCTTTTCCTTTTATATACCTATTTAGATACTCGGACCTACTCATATTTAAACAAACCTCGTAAAAAATAAATACGAGTGTGTGAAATTTAATAGTACCTATCGAGTTTCCTAGTAAAACAAGATCTCCAAAACGTCCTCCACGCAGGTGGTCCGAACTGTTAGATAAATTAGCCAAACTACAATATTTGCGCAATAATTCTTCACGTATCACACAAACTCTACTCTGTCATTACATCTCCGAACTGTTTGTTATGTGCCGCGACCTAAACACTACCAGTTTTTGCTAAATTTTCATCACCAACATCATTTTTGAATTTTACACCTTAATTTAAAGTGCCTAGAGTTAAAATCTCCACGCGTGTTTTTACTAAGTCTACATCACTGCATTCATCATGAATGACTTTGACATTTTCACCTTAATTCCTACGACGTAGAATTTATTCTTCCTTAGCGTTTGTATTGTTATGATTGCCTTCATTCGTGAGATGTCTGTCGGTGTCTTTCAAGTCTTAAATTATTGGGAGATGGTCAGAAGGCGGGTCTTCGGTGATCAGTGTTTGATTTGCCGCAGTTTCGACAGATTAACGCCGACAACCTAATTCTACTTGTGATTTGTTTTTTATATCTATCTAAATACGGTCATTTCTCATGCATCTCGTAATGTGTGGTCCTGTATCATCAAATACATTTTCAATCATTTTGTAAACGTTAGTGAGTTTTTTGAGTTGACTGGTAAATCTTTTGTTAGAATTTTTGCCACGTTATTTGTTTTATTTGCTCCCTATGGTTTCTTTCTCTCCTAGAACCTCATCATTGCTTTCCATCAGGCATGACTCTCTTACTAATATTACTAGCTTTCGCTTGTGACTTTATCTGCGTGGAGTTTGGTTTTTACAAATCCTATGTCACTCTCTAAAGCCCTCTTTGAAAAAATTACGTCGATCCGTTTCTGTCGTTCGCATCTATAGTATCAATAAGGAGGCCAAAAGTATGTTTGTTTGTCGGTTTGTCCTTCAATCACACATCAACGAAGCAATGGAGTTGTCACCTCTAAAATGTCGCGGGTCATAATCGCCCACTTCAAATAAATTGCCACAGAAGAACCTCAGGGCAATTACACTGACTACGAAGTCAATTATAAAGCTAACTAGAAATAGTGTAACCTGCAGCACCGACGGCACCCCGTGACGTCACGTCCGGTTCCGGCGCTCAGCTGACGGCGGCGTCACGTGCCGCCTGGTGCCGCCTCGTGCCGCACAATGCCAGTGAAAGTCACACAGCCTGTATTAGTCATAACCCAGTGCCTCGTCTTCCGAATTGATAAGTTCATTGAGTCCTCAATCCGGTCGCTCACTGTTCATAACATCCGTAGACCATAATATGGTCGACGAGTCGAGACGAGGGTCGATGTTCAATAATAAAATGCTTTTCTAGTCGTCTCTCTCTCGCTCTTTAGTAGAGATTTGGCAAGACAACGTGCATTCTGAAGAAGAGCATAAAAGCTAATTCTATGGGTCCGTACTTTTTATATCAGAAAACTGAGTTTTTAGGTCCAGGATTAAAAATTATCCTGGAGACACACGTACTTATAAATCTTCATTAAAAACTAACAATAAAATAATAATACATTAATTATCCTTGGTTTTCCTTTGTTATCTTGTCTTTAAGCTTTCCGATTTCGTCTTGTAGGTACTTTACGATATAGTACAGTCTATTTTTAGCACCTTCAATAAAATATAAGTAAATAAAAACTTGCCAACTATAAAGCATTGTAAAACAAGTGGAAGGAAATACGCAGGCGTCTGATTAAAGCCCATAGTCTACGGATGAACTCTTGTGGTGTAGGCAAGCTCATAAGCGATTAGCGATTTGAATAGAATAGAACAGAAAAGTTTCAAATAAATAAACTTTTAAATAGACTGTAAAACTATTACCAACGAATATTCTCATAATGTATGAAAAGCTTATTATGAAAAACCACATCTTAAGTACTTTTTTTTCTGAGATAAAAATTCGGAGCGTTTGTGTTGTGTAGTTGTTGCTACAGAAACCTATTTGAACCTATTATGCTCCGTAGAAAAAAGTAAAAAGTTAACATACACTAGAAGACGGCACAAGTACGGGCGATTTAAAAAAAATATTTTGGAACTCTGGTTTTCCAGGATAAATGTTAATCTATTTCACTCCCCAAGTACTTAACTATCCCTGCAAAAGTTGCGCAAGTTGCATCGTTGCAGCGCGATTGAAGGACAAACCAATAAACTTTACACTTTGACATTTATAATCACACCAGTATTATAAAGGCGAAAGTTTATATTTGTGTTTGTGTGTTTATTTATTACTCCACGCTACAACGAATGGACTGATTTGGCTGAAATTTGGAATAGAGATAGCTCATACCCAGAATTAACACATAGGCTACATTTTATCCTGGAAAATAAAAAAGTTCCCATGGGAATTACCAAACCACACCAACGAAGTCGTAGTATTAGTATAAATGCCGGCGCTTGCTTGTCCATTTGTCAACTTAACCCCCGCTGTCTTGAGGCAGTCAGCTGTGCTAATCGCGGCTCGCGCGTGCCTCGGTCGGGTCGGCGTTCTCGGCAGGGCGGAACTGTGAGTCACGAGAGTCCGCACTCCGCGGCCAGACACAGCTCCTCGCGTGGAAGTGTCGGTGCGCGGAATACTGGCGCGGAGCGTGCCGCGACTGGCAAGTGACAACCGCTCAGCGAGGATATGGGATTTATTAACCAGAAGTTCAACCGACAATTTGGCGACATAATTATGCGCAACTGTATTTTTGACCAAACTGTATTTTATTTAAGTAATCTTGATTATGCATACAAAAGGAAAAGGTGACTGACTGACTGACTGATCTATCAGCGCACAGCTGAAACCACTGGACGGATCAGGCTGAAATTGGCATAGAGATAGCTATTATGACGTATGTATCCGCTAAGGATTTTTGAAAATTCGGCCCCTAAGGGGATAAAATAGGGGTTGGAAAAATCGAACTTAACGTAAGTGAATCCGCGGTCAAAAGCTAGTTTTACATAAAATATTCGCGCAATATTCCTCAATATAGAAACGGTTAAAAGTGTGGACTGAAAAGCGCTCGACCGATTGACCCCCACCGGCTACAATATTAGACGCTACGCCTACATAGACGGAAATCTTATCAAGTTAAAAGAATAAAAATTTTGAGGATAGATAGATACCCATCAAAGGCACCGTTTTTAGAACTCTTTTATCCAAAAGTCTCTCCGAAAAAAGGACTTAATATGAACAGCTGAAACTTATGTATAATTTCAGTCATATCCTGTAATATCAAATGAGACTGTGGCCATGGACGAAAAGATTTAATAAAAGAAATAGAAGATTAAATAAATTGTTGGTTATTCCACAAACTTATTGATTCCTAAGTAGGCACTACATCGTGATTGTGATTAGGATAAGAAGCCTCCAAGCATAAAAAACCATACGACTCGAGTCGCACTAAAGCGATAAAGCTGGCAGCGTAATGTCCGACATCACTTATCCGCTTGGCCTGCTTCCAAATCGATTTCCCGAGACGCTCCGATTTCGTGCCATTCCGTTCTTTACATTCCGCTCCTCAGGAATGAATTGTGAATGCAACTTGGTTCTTTCCTTCGTATACGACCTTTTTTTATACAAGGTGTTAGTTAATGTCCCTATCCTACCGAAACCCATAAGTTGGGGTCGGTGTATAGATACATGAAAAAATATCATGAGGCGTGTAGCTCATATCCTGGCCAAGTTATGAGGACTTCAAAAATTCACCATAAATGTTTAGGTGGCAACCTTTAAAACAGCTGATTCAATGGCAATGAACTGCCAACGATAAAACTATGAATGGATGTTTGTAGGCCTACAACGTACTACTTGCTATGCTATAACGTTGCGATAAAATATTCCAGATGCGATACCTAACCATTAATCGGCATGCAATTAAATCTGTAAACCTGTAGTATTATTCAGTAGAGTGAAAACCGATTAGAAATCTCGTATTTTTGCAAGAATATTCCCGACTACTTTCGGACTCCATAAGTTAAAGTCCGTACCTACGTAATCCATAAAGTGACTGCCGCCTCTTTATTTGCAGGTAATTAATATCTCGCGTCGTGGTTTTGATTAACAATGACTGTATGTGAATGAACGAATGAATGTGTGTGATATTTTTAATAATAAATCAATTGCAAAACGATACAATAATTATTATTATCGCTTGCAGTACAGTGCAAGCATATTACTAGCATTTGTAGTCGAAAGCGAGCGGTGTCCGGCGTAGTGATTTGCACCGGCGGCGCGGAGAAGTGATTTTTCACCGGAGAATCACCGGTGACTCTCCGGTGAAAGTAATCGGTGTTTAACCGATTATTATTGAATCATAACTCAAGTAATTTAATTTAAATAAAAAGAAGTTTGTTGAGGAACATTGTTAATTATTAACTTAATAACATTTATTCAAATACAATTACTTTATCATTATTTCCTACCTCCTTAAATAATAATTATCATAATAAAGTAAAATATTTTTTTTCTTAATATTTTTTTTATTTAAAACCTTTACAATACATCTAATATCATTTTGAGTTCACACAATATCGATGCGCTTAAAATTCCTGTGCATTGTACTAGAACATTAACAGTCAATAACATTTTAATTGATGCTAAATCTGTATTCGAATTCACCGGAGATCTCCGATGAATCTTCGGAGAATGGAAAATCACCGGTGATTTTCACCGGTGCTCGAAATTCCCCGCTCTAGTTCCGGCCCCTTCCAAAGCCGCGTACGTGCTTTGAATATTAAATAGGTACGTCGAACACCGTAAGGGCGAGCCCTCACTGGAGTGCGACATCGCGTTGTAAAAATCATAGACGTAGCGACCACAACGCACCGTGGAAATGTCCGCTGTGCACCGTAAAAACGGATGATTGATTAATTGATCAAGATGATTAATTACGATATCGATTATCTGATTTACTTGATTCAGGATTGTCCTGTCCTTTGGGAGAAACCAAGGGAAGATTGATGCGTCTTAAGCCAAGCAGAAGTAGTACTTAGTGCGGTCCATGTCTCATTAGAAACTAAACTAATGGACAGAGTTTTCTCGTACTATGTCCTATGCGATGTAATTTTTCGTTGCGCAAACGCAACCGCAAGTCTTGCTTGTAGCCTCGCCTTTACCTCGAGCGGCGCGGTCAGTCATTCTTGGAATTACTACTACGGAAAGGGATTTATGTGGCGTATTGTTATTATGTCTTCAGTTAGGGTTTCCAAAATGTTTTTTTGTTAATTAATTAATTAATTTTGTATGAAAGTTTTTGATAATTAATTTTCACTTTTTACCACCGCCATTGTGTTTATGGGGTCAAAGTGCATGGGTGGTTGCTGGTAAGTTATACACATTAACAAACACCTTGTATAAAGAGTATTAGATAACCTGAAGTTGACTCATATCCTCCTATCCCCTCCAAATAAGCAGAAAGCTTGTGTTAAGAGTGGGTACGACAATAGTGCAACGGGTGGGATTCGAACCTGCGACCTTACAGTTTTCAGTCTGCACCTTTAACCGTTGGGCTATTGAGAATTAAAAACTTAACTTTAACTTTTATTCACAAAACCTATTGACGTAAACACTATGCTAAAGACACTATGGAAACGGCGATTAACAAATCTTCGTTCAGCACGTATATATACGTTCGTTTTGACCACCCTGACGCACTGAGCGCTTTTATCTTATAATTAGGAGGTCTCAGGTTTGATTCCCGGCGTGCGTAATTTGGAAATTTATAATTTCCTATTCGCTGGTTTGTCCTCCAACCACATAACAAACATCCGGCTATATAACGGGGAGTGTTCTGAAGACTTACTTACAACATGGGGTCATTCAAGGGGCGGACCAACAAACTCCTGAAAAGCCGGCAACACATTGGTGGTGCCTCCGGTACAAGTGTTCATGGGCGGCGGTAATCACATCTCATCAGGTCATGCTCGTTTGCTATTCATATTTAAAAAAGATACCTTTGATTATTCCTTTCATTCCGCTGCCACGTTTTCGCGAAGATATGCTACAGGCCTGACAAGAGCAACGCTATTATATTGTAGTGTTCCGACGCCGCTCGTCAGTCGGCAGGCACGTATGGAGTCAGTTTTTTCCACTTTTTCTGTTTTTTCCTGTAATTTGGATTCGCGAGACACTCGATGCGCGCGACGCGGCCCCCGGCACGTAGCGGCCTTCTGGGAAGGTCTAATTGTGATGGCGGGTCCCGTATTGCTGTTAGGGTGCGTACACTCTGATAGCGTGATTGTAGAAATGTAGGTAAATGAACAAACTCTCGCCACTTTTAGATTGTAAGACACATAAGGTACAGTACACATGTGACGGAGTACTTGTTAATGCAGTCCGAATTAACAATCCGATAAAAAGTGTAAGTAAGTGTAAGTGGAAAGTTAAAATCGACTAGGGTTTAGCCGTGACGATGCCGAAAAAGGCGAGCCGATCCGTAGCTCTGTTCAAATTCAAATTCAAAATTTATTTATTTCATGTTGGCCAACTTGTAGCTCTTATGACACGTCATAAATCTACCACCGGTTTGGAATGCAGATTGTGCTGAGAAGAGCCGGCAAAAAACTCAGGTTGCAGTCTGCAGATTGATTGAAAGGAAAACAAAAACACACAACTGTTATTTATACATTTATAGGATTTGTCTGTTGGTATTGAATCGACTAATATCATGATACTAAGAATTTGCTGAATATCACAGAATTTTGCGATCTATTGTGATATTACGTATTGCTAATATGTATTTCAAGTAAGCCGAACAATCGACGTATTTTTCTACTACACAGCTGCCAGCACGCGGCCGCGCCTCCACGCCTTGTTAGGAATGTATGAATCAGGATCGATCTAAAACAAACACAGAAAGGGATTCCACAGCGATGTGTGAGACACTACCTACCTCTACACTCATTACGTGTAAGAAAATGTGAAGTACCGTGATAAGCATTAAAATATAGTATAGAAGGGTTGGGTAGGGCTGAAGTGCTAAAAAAACTTAGGCAAAACTTTGCTTTAATTTGCATCTGTAAGAAAATCTGGTTTCCTTACTCGGCTGCCCCATTTCAAAACCTAGTAAGTGTGATTGACAAAATTGTAAAGGAGATCAAAAAACATATTTGTGGTAGCCCTTCTGAACTCTGAACTCTTCAGTATTTGTTGGTGAATTAATGTTTCGTAAATAAACTACTTTGAAAGCTTTTATTGGATATATTTATTACCTACTTCGCTAAGCCATCTGCAAAACATGTTTTTTTTGCCCCTGTAAAATTTTGTCAACCACACTTACTAGGTTTTGAAATGGGGCAGCCGTACTAATCAACTGGGGAACGGAATTGAACCCAGAACCTCTACCCTTGCAAGGTCATAATACTCGTCACACTTTCCGATTAGGAGCGAGGCTGAGTATTGTTCGCGAAGTTATATCAGCAAAAATAATGCTTATATTATGCTCTAATAAGTAAGGTTGACTACGCTACATGAATAGTTTATATTTTTAACAATACTTAATCAGAAAATCTGATTAAGTGTTCTCACCGGTACTTGATAAGGAATCGTTGATTGCAAAATTAATAAATAATTAATAACTCATCTGTAAATGGATCGATTGAGGGTTACCTGTATAGCGAAATAGGGATGTGTTCAGAAAGTAATAAAGTAATCCTGAAATGTATAAATCAGGTGTTTATTGAAGAAAATGTGTTGAGTTAAAGCAGAGCATTAACGTCCATAAGCGACCTGTACTATTGCGAATATTGTTTAAATTAGGTACAACCCAAAAACCTTACTTCCGACCATAAATAGTGAAAATTTAAAATAAAGTTTGTATAAGTTAACATTTTCCCATGTAAAATCGTAGGTATAATATCCTTCAACTTCTAACTTTCAGGGCATTTTTAAGTTCATGGACGCAAAATGTTTAAATGGCATCCACCTTTAAATTAAGAGCTTAATTGTTTCTAAAATATTGCTCTTTAATAGGTTATTAACACTTTAAAGTCACGCCATAATTGTTAGAAGCACGAAACACAATGACTTGACGATAAATCGAGAGAATAAGTTAAATCTATTAATCTATTCTGGTAGATAAAGCATAGCTATAGAACAACCCACTCAAGTGGTTCATAATTTTATAAGTCGATATATTGCCAAGGGCTTGGTTTTGGCGAGCCTTTCCGAAAAAGGGATTTGGCAATCATTGACATCCTACAGCATGGATAATGGTTATACGTAAAGCCGACAGTGTTCCCACTTAATTACAATATGGGTTTATTCAAGGGGCGGACCAATAAATTCCTGAAAAGCTCGCAACGCATTGATGGTGCCTCTGGTACTACAAGTGTTCATGGGCGGTGGTAATCACTTTACATCAGGTAACTCGCCAGCTCTTTTGCCTGCTATTTATATAAAAAAAAGCGCTGGTAGCTTAGTGATTTAGAAATTTGTTGACGATGATGTGTGTTTGTTAATCACAATCACCTCAAATATGGTTGAGCAAAGCAACGACTGGATCATGCGTCATGCTCGTGAACGGGTGCCACCAACGGGAATGGGTCTGCTTTGTCTGCCCGTTTTGACATGCATTGGATTGTGTGTAGGATGCATTTTTGAAGCTTCATGTGCACGCACTGTGTGCGTATACATAGCATAGTTTTGTTACCTATTGTAAATTTTTTTTTTTTTTGAAAAGAGCAACTGCTGAGTTTCTCAGCAGAATCTGCATTCGGAACCGGTGGTAGACTTATGACGTGTCATAAGAGCTGCATAAGTTGGCCTACATGAAATAAATGGATTTTGAATTTGAATTTGAATTTTGTTGTTGACAGTGCGAGGAGTCCATGTCAGCAGGCGACATGTGCGTGTCGGCGGCGCGCGCGGGCCCGGCGGCGCGCTGGCACCCCGCGTGCTTCGCGTGCAGCGCGTGCCACGAGCTGCTCGTCGACCTGGTGTACTTCTGGAAGGACGGCCGCCTCTACTGCGGCAGGCACCACGCCGAGACCCTCAAGCCCCGCTGCTCCGCGTGTGATGAGGTGAGAACCACTTTATAGGTGGATTCTTCCCACTGGCCGTAAAGCCAGCGGGGAAGATCACTTGCCCGATGATGCCGCGAGATAGGCTTGCACTTGACGACATACAATGATGGAAAACACTAATGAGGTCTAGGTTAAAAACGGATTTTCATTGCAGCTTTCGAAACTACTGTTCGTTACCTGCATAGGGCGTATGCATGGGCGGGAGAAATTTTATCACCAGGGAAAGGATAAAATGTTTCCTGTCGCTCAGTTTTATCCACCTGTCGAGCATGAGCAAAACAGTGGAAATAATATCCACGGTGGATATTCTTATAGGAATATACTTTTCCTTTCCCCCGTCGCCATGCTTTAGAATAAAATAGAATAGAATAGAATAGAAAGGATTTATTTGCAAGATATACTTATACGAATACTTATAGGAATATACTTCGCCTTCTCCTCTGTTGCCGTGCTTTAGCATAGGGAGAAGATAATTTTATCCCTTGTCAGTGGATAAAATCGGGGAATAAAACTTTTATCTCCTCCCCATGCTAACCCTGCTGTGCTCTCAGTCTTACTACCAGTAGTGACACAAGTATTTTTTTGCCTCTTGTAGGTATCATCTACTTCAGTTGTATATCGCACTTATGAGTTATGACGCGACACATGACAATATTGGCAATTGCACACCAATTGCACGTGGATTACGGCGTCGATCAGCATTTGCATATTTCAAAAGAAATCCCAACAGACATCGAATCATATTATGTTACAAAAAATTGATAGAGCATATTTTTTGTGTAGTACGTATGCCATCATTTAACCCCGAACAGCGATCCGCCGAAATAACTTGTTCAGATATCACCCTCTTCGCGTCACGCGTTCGATGGGCCCTACAAAGTGGAGGGTTCCGCGATGGTATCGCGGTTCCGCAGGATGCTCCGCTTGCCAATTACACCCTTCGCGAACACAAAGCTGCCACTGCCCACTTCAGCACGATAGGGTTATCGTTCACTGATGAGTTAAGTAATAACTTGTTAGTCTCGAAGTTGAAAAGAAGAGGATGTATTTTGCACTCTGCTTTGAAGTAATAGTCTCTTGGGTGGTTAGCTAAAACGTGGGCAAGTAGTAGTAGGAGATATTACTTATTAAAGTAACTAACTCAAATCTACTACTAGCCTTTGCATCGCTGAGTTCGATTATCCAAACCCCTATTTTACATTGTGATTTTGTAGATAGGCTATATAAATAAAGAAATTGTATGTACAGATAGAACAATACCTACCTATATTTTTGTAACTAAGTAGTTAAGTACAATCTGTAAACAAACCCAATTGTTCAGTAAATAAATATCTACTTATTTATTTATTTATGCTTTGAGAGCAGTCCCTACCGCTACCATTGTAGGCGATCACCATTATACACATCTACGTGAAATAATATAACACTATCAGATCCTAACCTAAGGAAGTCCTAAACTGTGAAAACCCGCCTTGGTACTCAAACATTGTTAAACGAGGCAATGACCAGTTTTTGAGGCTATTCGTTATCAGTATATTTCGTACATGAATTTCTACGGAATTTCCATGTCCAGGTCGTCGACCCCAGCAGTTGCGGGTCTATAAATCAAATGGCCTATCAAACCGGCCACCGTTGTGAGTGGCCGGGGAGGAAACAGCCCCCACCGGAAGCGATAAGGATTTAGGTCGAAAGCGGTTAACCCTCTTTTCGAAAAGCCCTTTCTCGCCGTAAATGTACTCGCGACGTTCAAATAAATGCCTATAGAAAGGGTAGTCCGAACAAAAATGTTCACGATTCTACTAACAGTTAAATGAGAAACATCGCTTAGCAACCTCCTAGAAACTCCTAGAAACAATTGATTGCTCCTAGACAAGTCAGTGCTTTTCAGGAAGACCAACAAGTTGATGCCTTTTGCTGGTGTGCAAAGGTCGATCCATATCACTCAGATAATATAACCCCGTTTAGACTTGTAATTTTTCAACTTACGCAAGTTGTAAGAAATTACTAGAAACTAGTTAAAAGAGCGTTTACATCAGTAATAATGTCGTAAGCTGTTACTCATGTAAGCTACTTATGTGAGTTAAAGTTACAGGTGTAAACGGGGTGTTATACGCCAATGGCGACTAGCGACGTAATTGATGGTACTTAATTCGGGGGTAGTTGCAATGAAATCACTAGGCATTTTGTAAAAATCTAGATTGTAAGAAAATTAGTACTTATTGCCTATTATTATTTTTCGTGAAAATTTGTTTTTTATTCCGTTTTATGGGACTATAATTTTTACTCAGAACTCAGATAAGCCACTCGAAGCTTAATTATTTTATGAATTCTAAAATGGGCTATATTTTATTATGATTTTTGTTTTAGATATAATAAAAAAATTTGTTAATTTATCAACTATACTTTTAATCTCTATTAGTATAGTACGAACAACTTACTTAGTGTTCCTTTATAAGTAAATCAATATTTCTTTGTAGTCTTGATTTGTCATAAAAGTCATAATGGCCATAAGAAATAAACAATTGCATTTCTTCTTCTCCCTAACAGAATGTTCTGGTTAAAGCTAGGATCCACTTAATCAAACCATTTATAAGAGTAGTTTCATTAGATATCTAGAGACCATCATTAAGATCGTCAGCTTAGTTTTCTTTAGAATATTGATAAATTAATAGATTGAAAAATTTTGCATTGTCATCCCATTTTGCATGCAAAATTTCAGCTTAATCGGAAACTGGGAAGTGGTTCTAATTCAGTTTGCAAGATTTGACCAAAACAAACATAAGTAGACCATAAATAGGTACATTGTTAGTTAAAATAAGAGCTTGTAATAAATATGCAGTTTTAAAAACAATTACCTTCTTCAAATATAATGTCAGTGGTTATTACACGCCACTTAGCACATTTAATAAGCGATGCAGATTTCCCGGAAGAAAATTTATTTCACTCAATTAGCTATAGAAATGCTAAGTGCATTTTTGCGCGAAAGTAATTTTGGAACGGTTAAATTGCTGTAACACATGTTACATGGAACATCGTATTTGCATAGCTTTGTATTATTAAGATTTAATCTATCACTGATCTGTATTTATGAAGTTGTAGCTTTTGTGTTCCTTTTTCCTGTGGGTTGTGACCCCTTTAGCTTTCCATGAATCCCGCAGTTGTAAGCGTTTTTTGAATTTTAATTTTTTTATTAAAATTAATTTAATTAAATCGAAAATATATTTAATGCGATCGAACCAACGGATGAGGCAAGGTAATTCACCCGTAATTGGTTCAATTAATTGGTGCCTAATTAACTAATTACGACTAACAATAATTATTTATTACTAACCGCAAAGAGGTCGCACTATAAAAAGTTAGATACCGACGTGTAAATCTTACTAACCGCCGGACTTATTAAATTAATTAATTTAATAACATTAATTATATTTCAAACATAGTCAATTTTAACCGATGGTGTAAACTAAACACTCCTACCTACCTAAGCTAAGTTAGGTGGCACTTTCTGTCAAAGTGTTTTTCACAAACCATTTAGGGAACACCTAAAGGTAGAAATGACATTGGATAAGGGACTGTATGTAGAATCTATGTGGGTACGTAAAGAGATTCCTACTTAGGGGATGATTTAGGTATGGTTGGTGAAGATGGGTATTAATAGAATAGAAAAGAATATCGTTTATTTATTGACATACAAAAATGAAATAGGTACCTACACTTAGACTTACACATTTACAGAATTACTTAAAATATAACTTAACTAGTATCTACCTGTCGGCGCGCTCATTTGAATTCCCCGCCAACCATGAACGCGGGCGAAGCGGACGGCGCCCGCGCCGGTGACGGGGTTCGCAAACAACAACGCGATAATCGACGGACTATGGGGACAGTTTTTTATACTATTAATGTATTGATAAAAATAATATATGTGCCTAAATTCTACTTCTAAGAAGTTTTATTAATCTCCTTATGTGCCATCGCACATCTACTATGTATCATGCCAATGAAAGGGTCCTGGTTCAGCTCAATGCTGTGGATACAAATATGTAACCAAAACGCTGTAATTAAATGGACAAGTGCAAATTCAACCAAGTGAACTCCGATACCTCGCTATGCTCAATTATTTCTAAACTAAAAGCGCCTAGTTACAAGAAGTTAGTTAATTTATGGGAAACAACGAGTAAAAATTGACGTGCGATCGTCGTTGGCGTGTTAGACGATCGTAAAGCACGCCCCGTCCACACTAGCGACACGCGACGCCGGCTCGCATGCAGGGGCGGCTGTGAGCACTCGGATTTATGCAGATATTCCTTATCTATTAATCTAAAACAATTTTCCCAACCGTTTTATTATGACGACCCCTGATAAATTCAAAATACGTTATAATAATATTTTGTTAATACATTTTCATTCGGCAGCGTTCCAAACTAGAGGTAGATTAATTAATTGACAATTCAAAAGCACTTTGTGAAGCACTTTGTTATTGAAATATAAAAAACATTTCTATTCTATTCTGCTCCCGGAACCTGTGTAAGTAATTTAATTTTCAATACTTACTTAGACATCCACTGCTGGACAAAGGTCCCTTGCATGGACTTCGATAGGCTTCGGTCTTGCGCCGCCTGAATCCAGTGGCTCCCTGCGACTCATTTGATGTCGTCAGTCCACCAAGTGGGGGTCTGGCAACACTGCTCTTCCCGGTGCGGGGTCGCCACTCCAGCACCTTGGGACCCTAACGACCGTCAGTACATCGAACTAAATGCACCGCCCATTTTCACTTCAATTTCACGACTCGCTGAGCTAAGTCGGCCACTTTGGTTCTCCTACGGATCCTATCGGTGGTTCTTCAAAAATAAAATCTTACAACTGATAATGTCGTATGCTAATTTTGATAGCTCGTTGTCAGCGCAAAATCATACCGAGCTTGGACTAGTGGCTGTTAAGCTGTTGGCTAAGTTGATTAAGCTTTAGGCCTCCTTTTCGGAAATAGAAATAGAAACTCTATTTTATTTCCTTATCGGAGGTCTGGGGTTCCGATCTCAGGCACGCATTTCGAAATTTTCGGAATTATGTACGTTTTAAGCAGGTAATTTTTAATACTAGCTTTAGCACCTCGGTGTAGGAAAACATCGTGAAGAAACCTTCACACCTGAAAGTTCTTCATCATGTTCTCAAAGGTGTGTGAAGTCGGCTAATCTGCACTTGGCCAACGGACTATGGCCTAAGCACTTCTTATTTGAAAGGACACCTGTGCCGACTTGTTGGCCGGTGATGGATTGAGATGAAGGAAGGAGTTCATTTAAATGTTTGAAATGCATTTAACCAAATTCAAAAGGTTATACTTGCGCTTAGCGCTACTTTTTCAATAGGTAAAATGTCAAGAACGATGCAGTGCAGGCCGGTGCAGGCAACAGTGCAGTTACGTGGAGACAGCAATGCGGTGCTTTGTTATCGCACGTGCTCTGACCTCTAAGTCTATGTGCTCTGACCTCTAACACTAGCTATGATGCTAGTGAAGTTAACGGGCTGAAGGCGACGATAAAATATTTATGCAGTTTTGGCGCTGATTGCTGATTGAGCTTCGTCCGCGTGGATTAAGGTTTTTCAATTCCCCCGAGAACTTTTTCATGTTCCGTTAATCCGGGGTATGAGCTATGTTCATTCGAAACAGATAAATCGGTTCATTCATTGTGGCGTGAAGTAACAAACATACACACACACACACACACACACACACACATATTTAGTATGGTGGTAGGTCCTAGTAACTAAATTACAATAGAGTGTAACAGCGCTCAACAATCACGCAAGTTATAATTACTAACTAAAAAAATTTATTTATTAACTAAACAATAAACGTTTAACGTAATTCTTACGTCAATTCGATTGAAATTAATTTAAATAACGGGCAACAATATAATTTTTTATAGATACTGTACTATTTATAATACATTTATAATAATTGTCACTCGTTTTCCTTAAAGAATTAAAGACACTCAATGAAATGGCTCTGCACCAATGTTAAGGAAAAAAAATATAACGCCACCAATTGGACAGGAAGTATAAATTAACTAGGTAACTATTATTATAACGAATTAAATTATATCGCGTAAAATAATTCATTTGTTCTCATTAGCGATCACGGTAAAATTTAAATTAAATATTTACAAACATGGTTTACTAAACCATAAATCCCATTGTATACGTAAAACCCTGAACTATTGAATAGTTTAGGAGTTAGAGAATAGAACTACGTCATATTCAGTCGGTCGACACTCGACAAGTTTGATACCAGGCCCATAACTTTCGAAGTTAAATATAACACGGTGAAAAACATCGTGAGAAAACCTGCACGCCTGAAAGAGAGGTCTCCAAATGTGAAGTTTACCAATTTGTATTGGGCCCTCTCTGAGACGAGAGCCGTTGAGAGGTTGCAAATGCTCTTTGAGTATATAACCAACCAAATGCTCAAAGGTCGCAAATGATAAATCGATACGTAACTAAAATATTTATTAATAGGACCTACCTGTGCGATGTCATTTACAACTATTAATATCAAAACAGTTAATCACGCAGCGCTACATCCGTGTGACGGCTCGTAGCATGCCATGATTCACAGGAATTCCATCGCCAGTGCTAGCACGTGAGGCAGGTTACGTAAAGTGCAGTGGACCACGTGCGTGCTGTTTCCAAAACATACCTGTCTACATAACGTGGTGCCTGCATACTGCTTATGACTAACTTTTTTTTTAAATAATAATATTAGCCAAGCTGAAGTTAATTAATATCCTCCATTCCCCTCCAAATAAGTGGAAAGCTTGTTAGGAGTTGTCTGACAATAATACAACGGTCTAGATCGATCATCGATCTTCCAGTTTTCAATCCGCATCTTAAACTTGCGAAACTGAGTTAACGATCAAAACAGTGTTCAAAGTTTCTCAAATATAATTTCAGTTGAAGTTAAAGTAATTGTTGAATTGCAGCGAGACAATAAGTCGGTGATAATGAGAGCGATAGCGCCGTTCCCAGAACCCCGCGCCTGCTCCGCCGAAATGCACTGTACTTAGGGAGGCCACATACGATCCAAGTTTGCATGATGCTTCTTCATCTTGGTCGCACACTTCATTTCTGAAGGTTGTGTCCATATGAAAGTGGCTTCGTCGCGCTGGTAACTATAGCCTTTCACTCTCTCCGATCCTCGGCTTTGCGGAGATGAGTCACCAGTAACATTCTGTTCACACTGCGCCTGGTGAGTCGCTTCAGTGCGTCCAGTAGCATATTTCACACTATGCGACCTGGACTCGTCATGGTGCCAGCTCACCGATTCGCATATGTTCGTCAATTGCTTTCATACGGAATTCAGGGGAAATTCAGTTTGCAGTTGTTTCCCCTTGCCTTCTGCACCAGACATTTTAGGAATGAATTTAACCCCCATGCCGCTGCAGCCTCATCGATATACCGCCATTGGTCGGTCGCCAGGACCACGTTCGTTGTCTAGCAGGGGGTACCACGAGCAGGTGAGGTTGACAGTTGGGGTCGACTAGATGGTATTGTCATTCTCCCCCTTACCCCCCATGCTTATGGATTCGAAAAAAGGATCCATAACTGAGCAGTATCAATACTGTTGGTTCGATACCCAGGAACGCTCGCGAAAGCTCTACCACTCTTTCGAGAGAGATAACGCTCAACGAAAAAGAATAAAGAAGAAGAGTAGGTATGGACTACATATAGTCTGCTTACTCACGGTACTTTCCCAATTACTCGATACTTTTATCACACGTCAGACAGCAGACTATTCTCTTTCTGATGTATAGCGTTATCTCTCTCTATGCAGTGGTACAGCTTTCGGGAGCTTTTTTACGTATCGAACCAAAAGTATCGCTTCTACTCAGTATCAGGTACCGATCTTTTTGTGGAGCTCTTGAGGTCCACACACATGGCATTTTAGAAACAGTGGTCTATAAAATGTTAGCGCCAGACGGTGCGGCACGGAGCACTCTCCTCAGATACCGTTTTAAAATATTAATAACGTCGTAGCCCACTAACGAACCAGCCAAATGTATAACCCCGCCGTGGGAGCCTATTGTTGCGCGGGAACTTTCCGCGGGTCGAGCGCCGACCGCCGACCCGCTGATAACGTACAAAGACCAATTAGACTTGTTTATCGGCTAATTAATTAGCCCGCCGAATATGGATTAATTATTATTCCGGAGAGATGGTGGGGGGTGTCGAGATGCCGCGAGAGTCTGACCGGCCGTGTGATGTAAGAGAATCGAATACATTTAAGAAAATAAAAATACTTTCATACGTTAAACATAGTTTTTAGTACCCGAAGGGTAACCAACGGTACCCTATTACTAAGCCTCCGCTGTCTATCCGTTCGTCCGTCTGTCTGTCAGCGGACTGTACCTCATGATCCATAAATAGATAGAAATTTTCAGAGAATGTGTATTTCTGTTGCCGCTATAACAATAAATAATAAAAAAAATTAAAGAGGGCTTCTCTACTAGAAACGTCTTTTTTTTGGCGTTTTTGGTACGGAACCCTTCTTATGTGGATCCGACTCGCACTTGACCGGTTATTAAGTTGTCAAATGAATAGGATTACCTATCTTACACTATCACATCAGATAGTTAATTTGAATGCGACTTATCTAGATCGGAGATTAAGCTCTGAATTTTTATACTATTTTTATAACTATATATTTGTATAACGACGTACGAGGATAGTGTTACGTAAATAGCGCCAGGTCATTGCCTCGACTCGTAAAAAATTAATTGCCATCATAATCATCTGTTAATTAAAAATCACATATAATTTGAGAATGATACACCTATTACATCTCCTTCCTAATTTATGCAATCTTTTTGCAGGGAACATCTTTCATTAATGGCTGCTTAATTGTGTATGAAGAAATTAAATCGTTTTTAAACATTGCATAAACAGAACTATGTAGTCAAGAGTGTAATTAAGTCGAATAAGTACAATGTTTTACAATTAGTACCACTTTCTTAGAGATAAGCTGTCCTTGTGCACGTCCTTTAAATGTTTATGTTTTGTTGTCTGGTACTAAATAAATAAAAATGTTGTAGTGTGGAGGTGATAGTCTAGTAGGTAAGATTTCGGTCTCCCTCTCGAAGAGATGGAGGGTCCAGTTTCGATCCCTGGCACACATATCTGACTTTTTCAGGTGCGTTTGAACTTGAAGCAATTCAATTCACTTGTTTTAACGGAAAAGTAAAAGGAAAACTTCGTGGTTAAACCTGAACGCTTGAAAGTTCTGAAGGTGTCTAAGGTCTGCCAATGCGCACCTGACCAGCGTGGCTTGAACTCTTCTCATCCGAGTGGAGACCAGACCGTACTTATACTTGTATCTGTAGGTTGTCGGCGATGAATTGAGATGAATGAGTAGTGTAGGTTGCGGCGATCTTTACGACGTCCATTTTTTTTCTGTCGTGTCTCACTGACGTGTCTCGTTCGCAGATCATCCTGGCGGACGAGTGCACGGAGGCGGAGGGCCGCGCGTGGCACATGAAGCACTTCGCCTGCGCCGAGTGCGCCAAGCAGCTGGGCGGGCAGCGCTACATCATGCGGGAGGCGCGGCCCTACTGCCTGCCCTGCTTCGACAACTGCTTCGCGGAGTACTGCGACGCGTGCGGCGAGCCCATCGGCGTCGACCAGGGCCAGATGTCGCACGAGGGCCAGCACTGGCACGCCACCGAGCGCTGCTTCGCGTGCCACACGTGCCGCGCCAGCCTGCTGGGGCGCCCCTTCCTCCCTCGCAAGGGCGCCATCTTCTGTTCCATAGCGTGCTCCAAAGGCGAGCCTCCCACGCCGTCCGACTCCTCGGGTCCCGGCCCCCGCCCGCCCCGAGCTCCGCGCCCTAGGAGGATACCGTCTCCGAAATCGCCCACCTTGAGCAGATCGCCGCAGAGAGAACCCTCCCCGCATCACATCGACGCGGACTCGGAACCGAGCGGTTCCATGGCTTTGGAAACCCCTCCGCCGCACCCGCCGCCGCCCCACGCTTGCCTCAGCCTCGATAGAGCGTTAGCGGATCTCAGGCTAGAACAGTCCATGACGGAGCATCAAATACAACCTTCACCGACTTCCGAAGAGCAAAATGACGTTCCCGATTCGAATTGGAAACCACCTCACCCCGTGGAAGCGCAAACCGTCGTCACACCGGGACACTCCACGTCGATGCCTGAGCTGACGCTAGTCGACGGCAAAGCTAGGAAGCCCAGAGGAGGCAGAACGGTCAGATTTAGCGGGGATGACAACGAAGCGTTCGAGCCCGATGAACCGGTTAGAAAAGAGAAGGTCAGAGACGATGACGCAAATAGCTACTGCAGTACCTGTTCCTCGTCTTCTTCCTCGACGGAATCCTACACCTTGCCCACTAGACGAGCGTACGGCGGAGTTCGGATATCGTACGTGCCGAACGACGCAGTGGCGTGCGCCAAGCGGGAGAGACAGCGGAAGAACGCGCAGCACGATAAGAACTGCATCATTTCGTGATCTTGGCTCCTCATAGTGGCGCATCCCTCCTAGTGACACCGACCTCCGAGCGAAAGACTGACTTTTTGATAATTTTGATAGTTTTTGTAGCCCCCTACACGCCATAGTATTATAAATAGCATTATGTAAGAAAACTGTCTTCCTTGGAAAAGGGGTGTAAGTGACAAATAATTTATATAGGCAGATGGCGAGCGCAGGCGCATGTCGCTAATAATGTTTTGACACACACGCGGACATTATGCCATCCATATAAGAGGATATTAAAGGATTTCGTACAAATTTATCTCATTCTATAATTATTGTATTCCTAATCCGTTCATGCATGCCATCGCATTGAATGGGATACATACACCTTTCCTATTGACGGATATCGGAAGGGGTTATTTTTTGCAAACATTAAATATTTTGCAAAGGGGTTTGAAACGACCTCGGTGGTCGAAAAATCAGCTTTAAATTACCGAAAAATTAATAATTATATATTTAATGCTTGCTAAATTAATTTACATATCTATTATTAGCTTCTGTAATACGTATAATACTCATATCGTGTTTGAAAAACGTTAAAGTTAGGACATATCCCACTTTGCCACTTAGCTGTAAGGGTTTGTAAGTAATAATAAGTAAGAGATTTTAATGAAAATGTAAAGAGACTCAGTACAAAACTGCCTTGTATTTTTTTGTAATCCATTTTTGTATTTCAAGATTGTGTGTTCAAATTGTAAATACGTTGTAGAATTTATGTTAGATTTAAGATTAGATTGCCTTAAGGTCGACGTTCATTTTTCTCACTCAACAATTAATAAAGAATGACAATATGAAGAACAATACATACAAAATTCTTAAGCATCTCTTTCTCATAGTCTCTTACCATTTCTGTTTTATTTTTGCCTGTTAAAGATATGAGACAATAAAGAATATCTATAGTATGTATTTTACAGAGCAAAAGTGGTGAATTATTATTTTTATTTCAATTATTTTAATATAATATATGCTTCCTATTTTCCTACAAATACATACGAAATATAATACACTTATTAGTGTATAAGGATTATTCGTATTTAATTTTGGAAATATTATATATATTCATAATAATATTATATTTTAACCTGCCTTAATTCTCTAGGTACCTAATCCTGAAAAAACCGCCACTTTTTGTGCATGTCGTATGTCTTTATTTTCTTTTTTTGGCTCTTATTTTTTTTGTTGCTCTTCTAAGTATTTAAATAAAATGTTAAACTGTAACTATTGTAAAACTTGATTAAATATAACGTAAAAATTCTAAGTTATTTGTAACTTCGAGAGAATAAAATGTTTTCAATACAATGCTGCTTACTTTAATTAATTCCTAATTATACCTACCTCTAACGATTTTTACTTCAGATAACAATGAAGTCTAAGATGGAACAAAACTAGTTACCTCCCAAATATGGGCTTTGAGATGCTGTTAACTTGTAATGAAAGTGATTTATTCCTTTTTTTGCGAAAAACTTGTGCTAGAAGTACAATAATAGTGCAACGGGCGGGGCTCGACCCTGTGTCCTTTCAGTTTTCAGTCCTTTAACCGTTCACCTATTGAGGCTATTTACGAAATTTAAGTAGGTAGCCAAATAATCTATAATTTAACATTAAGATACTTAATGATATAAAAAAAGGTATTAAGTCCATCTGAATTGTAGATAATTCGTCTGTTGGGTATAATTGACTTTGCAAGATTGACTTTGCAAGATTACTTATTAACGATTATCCCGCTAGGTGTGCTGATAGTCGCAAGGGCACAGAAATTGGGCAAGGTAATGAGGAATGTTCTTTCTCTTCTAGTGCCACCTCCTAGCGGAGGTGTGCAACGATATGGCTAGTTGAACTTTATTCCCTGCGCCCCTGAACAGTGAGCTGAAATCGTGAAATCACTGAAGGTTTTTAAGCCAAGATAGTCTTCGGTTCAAATCGGACGCGGGACTTCATCATCCGCATGCTAAGGAGGCGGTTACCAAGAGGAATACTACGTAGAAACGGAAAGTAAGTTCATACGCGAACTCTTCAAAGAACTAACTCCGGACCAGCACAGAAGATCTGTAATGCAGGGGTTTAAGTGATCTCATGTCAATAAAGACTAAACTCCTTATTGCCTGTAGACTGTTATCATTATGCGACACGACAGTTAGCATGTCCTGTGAGCTGAGAAAGCGTTCGTCATTGAATACTGTAGGGCTGTCATTTGTACACAATCAAAATCGAATAATTTTTAATTCAATCGTATTATTAATGTTTTGTCTATTGAAAGATTATTGAACATGATAATTAATATCATTTAGTGTGCCGTGTACGAGTTCCTAGTTGAAAAAATGACGCAATCTATAACAAAAGTGAGCTCGAAAAGGGTATGTTAACCGGCGAAAGCGGAATTGTGAGAAATTTTTGAACAGTGTAACAGACTGAAATATTAGAGACTAATCATGTTTGGTGGACGAAATGCCGAAAACAATATCCTTGTGTGGAATTTTGTACACTTTTTCAAAATTCGAAACCTTACAATAATGTATTTCATTGCGGATTTCTATAGATTTTTCCATACGAGATGAGCATTCTAGGTAACATCGCGTTCTGTACATTTAACTAGGTGGGGTAGATTTTCCGACATGAGCCTACAAGATACCGGCCACATACGATACGGAGATGTCTTCAGCGTAGATTATTTAGTAAAGGTGGCAGCCCTGTTGCACAGGCACGGTGGGAAAGAGGAATAATCATATAATGGCAGGCGGAAGAGACGCGGAACCGCTCGCTGGGAGCCGACCCGTGGCCGCGCAGCTTAAGTAGCTATTACAAGCTGTTGTGTAACAGCGTAATAGCTCGGCATGCAGATTTCAATTGTGCCCTTAAGTTGTTCTATGAAGTGATTTTATGCTTATAAATAGGCAGTACTAACTCCTGACCAGTGGCGGCTGAATAGGGTTGGTGTTCTCGTGAGGTACTACAAAGCTTTTCGTAGTCTAAATTCGAAAGTATCTAAGGCAAAGCCGTACTTAACAGAGCTAATGGCTATCATTATGTAAATATCCTTAACATTATCCGTATCCCTAATCCATTAGAACAAAATTAGCCAACCCTCACCGAAGCGGTTAAAGGGGTAAGCGCGACCGCGACGTCAACAATTAATCACGCGCTAATATCCCCTAACGATGTGACGTGACAAGTTCATTAGGACCCGCCCTGGCTGAAGGGTTAATTGTAATTAAACTTTCAGGGGTGCGGTCTCAAGGTCGCCCGCGCCCCGACTGTTGGGGTAGGTTGGGGATAATTTTCAAGAAAATAAAATACTAAAACTGCTATAAAATGTGCGAAAATGTGTTTGTTTATTTGTTTGTTGGTTTGTCCTGCAGCTACGGTCCACCACTTCAATTATACACACCTGTTCACGATGTTTTCCTGCATCGTAAAAGCATAATTGTGATATTCATTTTTTTTATTCTTTATTTTGCTATCATATTTTGATACAAATATCACACATTCATACAAACCCAGTTAGGGCGTTGCAAGTTGTAGCAATTCAATGATTTTTTATTATTATTAATCTTTAATATAATATACTCCTCCTGTCAAAATCCATTAATAATAATTAAACAATTTAATACTAATTATGTCACTAAATAAAAAGTAATAATAAAAATCAAATTAGTGAAATTATCGTGACAGCAAAATTGAAAAATTAAAAATAAATAAAAATGTATAATTGCTTAAACGCACATAACCCCGAAAAGTCAGAGGTGCGTGCCGCCGCACTTAGCATAGAAAGACAATCTACACGCAGACAGCCATTCCGTAAATTCCACCCCCTTCAAAAATGAAACATCATCCCCGTATAATATTGCACGGTTGACGGTGCCCGCGATCGGCCGGAGTTAATGAGTTATGGCGATAGTTATCCAATATCATGGACATGGCGGGACCCCTCGAGCAGAACGGGGCACAGGTGGCGTCACGCTGCCGCGCTCACCCGATTGCCGGTGCCGACTGCCGACCAACTTGACTGCGGGTAGGTACCTTATGGCTGCGATAGATCTATCCGAGCTGAATTGTTTGGTCTAAGGCCGAAATCTATAGACCGAACTATCGCTCTGCTTGGACTGAAGATAGAGTTAAACCGAGACAGATTTATGGAGTGTGTGTTCGCACACCTAAGTAATTATGGAACCACAGGTAAACTCTATCAATGCTGTAACTTATTGTATACGAACGAAGTCTTAATGGCATCAGCTAAAAAAGCTCGAATTTATTTGAAAAACTACATAGGTACAATAAACTAGTGGTTCGCCCCGAATTGAGACCTCGCGGTATCCCATAATTCCCAAAAGATAGTTTTAATTATATATTGTAATAATTAACTTCTAACATTAGACGCAATAAAAAATAATAATAGTTGACGCAAAACTGTTTTACTGACACAGCGCCATCTATTAGCATTAGAAATTAAATAATTTCGTTTCTTTATAATATTTATCTAATTTTAGTATTTGTTGTTCAAGTACAGGATATAACTGAATTTTCAACAAAGTTTCAGGTTCTAATATGCAATACTTTTTGACATATGGCTCAAATTAAATCTCCACTTAAAAGTTAAATAATTTCGTTTCTTTATAATATTTATCTAATTTTAGTATTTGTTGTTCAAGTACAAGATATAACTGAATTTTCAACAAAGTTTCAGGTTCTAATATGCAATACTTTTTGACATATGGCTCAAATTAAAATCTCCACTTTGAAAGCCCCCCATTTCGTCAATTTTAAGGAAAAAATTAAAAAAAATATATTTTTGTACTCTGTTCAAAGTCGTCTTTAAAAAGATATATTGCAAGTCTATGTAACGCAGCAAACAAAATTTTACTTCAAACACGCTTCTATGAGAGCCCCCCTGAAATAAATCTTTTTATATTTTTTTATACAATGTTCGGCTGAAGGCCATCAGTTTACATATTATATTTAAATTTGAAGTAATTACGTTCAGTAATTCAGAAGTTATAGGGCTCTGACAGACATTTGGACGTACACACTTCTCTGTCCAGTACAGACAAACGCCCTAGTTGACTCAGAGAACTCGCTTCGCTCGTTCAATAATGAAAAACAGTAAGCTTAGTAGGTACAAAGACTTCTAATACAAGTCTTTGGCTTAGTAGTAATTAGGGCATTAATATTATTTAAGCAATGTACTAAGAGCATTCTTGGGAATGTTGAAATCGGCGATGTAAGCTGCTAGTCCTAACAATGAAATATTTGGGTGGTTGCGCCAACATTTAAAACTTCTTGTATTCCACAAATATTGCTCAAGAATTCGAAGCATTTTCAATTGGGTTATAAATTATTTTATTTCTTAACTTTTCACAGGCAAACATTGTTTTTGTTACTAAGTTAATGATATCTGCATAGTGCATACCTGAGAGTTCTTTATAATGTTCTCAAAGGTGTAACAAGTCCACTAATACGCACTTGCCACCGTCGGCCCTTCTGGGTAGAGCTTGTCTAAGCTGAAATGACACACCCCACTACATATAATTAAATGTGACAATAGGTACATAGTATCTTGTGTTCGTAAATGCGGTAGTGGAGCGCGTCATTTAAGTTTAAACAAGCTCTACATGTCTACTCTCGAACTAGAGTCTAGATGAGTGCAGGTTATGGTCCATCATGCTGGTCAGGTGCGGATTGGTAGAATTCACAAATTTTTAAACACATTATGAACAACTTTCAAGCATCCAGGTTTCCTTACGCCGTTTTCCTTCACCGTTGTAAAGGTACAGCAAGTGCTTCTTTTTTAAATCTTTTTTTGTAGTTTTTTACAAACTGAAATGACAACCCCATCGATACATTTTTAAAAATAAATCTAAGAACTTATCCAACTTAACACTTACTTAATTACAAAGACATCCGAAAGTCACTGACGACAAGCAGTGACTACATTACATACTTTTCTAGCTAATTTTGATGTAGGGTTTGCCAGGAAACTGATTGCTGACAAAGTCCCACATTAAGCCTGTTCAAATTAAAACTTACATTGCCACAAAATGTGTATTAATTGTTAACAATCCTCGGCGACCTGGATGGCCTGCTTGGATTTTGGAGTAAGCTAGGCTGGCTGGAGTGACCCGGCGGGGAGCCGTACCAGCGGAATCAAGAAAAACGGGCGGTCACCCCCTAATTGCGGAAACAATTCCCAGGCAAAAAAGGAGAAGAATTGTCAGAGACGCGTGCGGGATCGAACATCGGACCTCCGAAATGGAAGCCGAAATCTTAAGCACTAGGCCATCACCGCTTATGTAATTGGAAAGTAATTTAGTCGCGAGTGTAGACCGCCGGCCGCGGCGGAGCAAAGCGAGCGGACATCAATCGATACGCCACGCCGCGACCCTTGGTAACCCGACCCCTGCGGTCGGCACAGTGCGGCGCATCATAGACGAGCTCCACCACATGCTCTGTGTTGACGAATTGTGCGCAAGAGCCTCTACATCGACCAAAACTCGTCCACTAATTTTATTGATGTTTTGCCTATCCCGTTTTACCCGACTACGGCAGAGCCAAAAAGGGTTATGACTTTAGCAGGGTATGTATGTGTGTTCCACCGTAGCGCCTAGAACACTGAACCAAAAATGAAAGGATGTTATTCGTTATTACGATCTGGCGCAATGACCTCTGATTGACTGGTACGCTCTCGCTATTGGTTAAAATGCATTGATGCAGCAAGAACGCCATAAATTCATCCAATCAGAGGCCATTGCGATCTTTACAGTGATGCAATCAGTTTCAGAGACTCTACACTGAATCCGACGGTTGCCAGCGACTCGCCTAAAATCGTCCATCCATCTAGTGCTCCCAAAGCGCGCAAAAGTTCGCATCTCCAGCACCTTGGGACCTCAACACCCCACGATTCTTCGAGCCATTTTCGTTCCAGACGATCTCTCATACATCCATGCTCATTCTATTTTGCTTAAGAGCTGTCTAACGCAAAAACTTGGATTAACATTGCTTTAGCATTGTTCACAATTAATATATTAATCATTGTCTACGGAAAAGTTGAAGGATTGGAAAAAAATTTTCAACGTTTTATAGGTACCTACATACGTCCCGCGCCTATGTTTAAGTTCGAGACTTGGGACAATAATTATGTTAATTACTATGTATTTCCAATTGAAAGAAACAATTGTTCTGTGTAATTAAACGCCGTCTTAATTGGAACATAACTTTGAACATAATGAGGTATTTACGCGTCTGTCCACGCTAATGCTGACGTGGCTCCCACTTTTAAAAATTTCCCTGGTTTTAGGGAATATTTAAAATGGAAAATGCCATAAATATTATATGAACAGTGAGAACCTACCCGATCGGTACCTAATAAGATAACCCAGTACAAAGTTGTGCGTGATAGAATCGGGAAAATCGTGTGGGACTACCCTTGGAGGTGGAATTTCTTTTTCAAAATTAAACGGGGCCAACTTCAAGGTTGCCGCTATCCATTAAAAAAAGACTCACCAAAATCAGACGACTTTGCGAAAAGTTGTGCGTGGTCATACATAAAAAAAATATACATATACGCGACGAGTTGAGAGCCTCCTTCTTTTCGTCAGTTAATAAAGAGGTTCTTAAAATACTAGTTAGTAAAGAGGTTCTTCAAATACTAGTTAATAAAGAGGTTCTTAAAATACTACATAGGTATTTATTTGTGCAATAAAATCATTCAAGTCGCAACGCAGCGGTCAATCGAGTGCGCTCACACTTGTGCGAATTCCAAACAAGGCGACAGCTCAGTTAGACAAGGTTACAACTGGCGCAGTCGCGGACAGACGTGGAACCGTGTGCGAGCGCGCGAGCCGTGACACGGCCGGTATACTGCACCCGCAAGGACGTTCGGAAATGACTCAACTCACATCTTGTCTTGATAGCATAGTCCGAGAGCTGGTGGCGGGTATCCTATTTCGTTTCCTAATCTTTTTTTCAAATACATATTTAAAAAAATTAAGTTAAGCCTTTTCTCCTTCGTATTAAGCAAAAATATATTGCTAGGAGTGAGTAGATACGTACAGAGTAAAAGAATAATAGAATAGTTTGAGTCAGAAAAACAATAGGATGGATCAACAGGCCAATTCTGTAAGACCTGCAACAATCATTCCTCAATTGTGGTGACTGGCTGAATTTATTGCGCTCTTTCTGCAACAATGCATTTTAGTCAATAACGAGTGAGTATTCAACTATATAATAACTTATAATCGTTATAACAATCGAAGAGTATTGCACGAACCGTTAATCTTGATGACAAATCAAAAATAATCATTTCAGTAACAATGTTAAATATTGCATAGTAATTGGAACCATCCCAGTAAGTAACTAATATTACTACTAGTACTTGTAGCAAGCGGCCCCGCAGGTTTATTACGTATCTCGCGACATGCTTGCAACACCTCGCGATCGTTGCTGTCAAACATCACTTCTCACCCTGATTACGTATAAGTATTTGCAGTAGCGACAGCAGTAGCAAAACGACAGCAATCACTACACGATCATTCGCAAAATGTCACTAAAAATCGTATTACGGAAGCTAATCGCACGTTTATTACTCGTCTGTCGCAAAATGCACTTCTCTTCCATGACAGAACGCTCTTTGCCCGATGAGCTTCGGACGCTTTAGATTGCCACAAACTCTCTGTCTACGATTGTTGACGGGAAGCGGATCGGAACGAAAACAGTGCGAAATTTTTACGATACTGTGACTCACGTCATTCATAAACGTCAGGAGTCAAGACTCGAGCCGGAATCAACTAGTAAGTAAGTAGGTATTCGCAACTTTTTCGGCGGTGAAAATATGCATTGGAATTCCTACAACGTCCTTCATGATTCATCGAGCAGCTATCTCGCGTTGCACAAGAGAATTAATAAGTATCCATTTTATTTATTAAAAAACAAGTGGTTAGATAACAAATAATGAATCGATTAGTCACATACGAGGTTTTAGCATACCCTATTTCGCGATGTAAGAACTAGGTGAACGTGTCTACAAAAAATCAAAAAATCGTTTTTTTTTTTTCATAAAACGGGTCATAATGTAGTCATTTATGAACTGCCAAAACAACGTTACGCTATATTCAATATTTCACAAAATCCAAGAAAACGAAATAGCATAAGAACCACTTTTAATTGAACCAGAAAAACTTATTATGAGTACTTACTTACCGCTAAATTAGTTTTAATTTTATCTTGCTACCAGTTAAGGCTAATTACAAAAACAAAATTTTAATAGTAAAACCGCCAATCCGAACGGCATTGCGAACCAGTGGTAGATTCATTTGACAATTTGAAAGCACTTTGTAAAAGTTTACTTGAATAAAAACCAACTGAGACGAAACAGCAAGAAACTCGGCGGTTGCTCTTTTCAAACAAACCTTCTATACCCAGTAACCACTGACCACCTTAGCATGGGGTCGTTCAAGGTAGCGTTTTCGCACCTTGGGATTATAATGTTTCTTTCAGTTCTTCGAGCTACGAGTATGTGCCCCACCCATGGCCACTTCATACATTTTACCATTCAAAATATAATACGCAGCCTATATCTTAAAATTGTAGTACCTACTACCTATATGCATTTAAATAGCCACCTAACCACACAGTACGGCAGGTAATGACTAGATTCGGACCCGCATCTGTCGAGAAGATAATTATTACAACGAACGCGACCGAACCACCTGTGCTGCACATAATTTCAAATGTTTTCGTCATAAAGAGTAACTAACTACCTTAGTAAAGTGGGACACGGAATGGCTCAAAATAATAGTGGAGACGAGAACTAGGGTGACGGTGCGGACCGAAAACCGAAAGGTCGCCGGTTCAAATCCCGCTATTGCACTATTGTCTTTTTCTTTATCAACCGAGTTCCAGTGCTGAATAAAGGTCTCTTGCACGGACTTCTACAGGCCTGTCTTACGCCGTTTGTATCCAGTGGCTCTCTGGAACTCGTCTGGGTCTGCGGTCTGCTAATTCTGCTTCCCAGTGAGTCCCCACTCCGCAGTGACCATCATCTCTTCGAATTATGTATTGTGTATGTTCTGGTACCTACATTACAAACAGAATTTATACGCTTATATGGAGGGAAAATGGAAATACTGGATTCATAGGTTGTCGAAACAAGCCGTGTAAGGTTACAAGCTCATAATTCGTCATGATCGTAGAACAACTATGAATCTGCATTTTAACAACCTTATACAGCCGTTTGAAATAATTTTCGAAGTTTTGTTATCATAACTTTTTAAAGTAAAAAATCTGTAGAAATGAAGTTTCACATGTGCCCATTAAAAAGGTTCTGTTTCAAAATAGGAAATAAATAACAATTGTTAATTAAAAGTCCAAATATGCAAATCCATCACTCTTCTACGATCATGACGAATTACAGTTTTCGCACTACTTAAAATATAAGTAGGTACCTAAGTAAATATGAATATTCTACACACAGGTAGAGTATGAAGACGACGGGTGCGTGGAGCGCGTGCTCCGTGCGGCGGCGAGCACGTGAGCACGTGAGCAGGATGTGCCCAAGTGGCCAGTAGTATCAGTAGCGAGCAGCAATCATGCAATCGAGGGCAATCACGCAATCACCAGCGCCGGTTGACTCACAGTCGCCGCTGGCGCCTACTGCGTATTCAAATGTTTTGACTTTTGACACATTTGGGAAAAACTGGCTACCTACTCGTTCATTTGGGAAGTATTCCTCAATGCGTCATTATATAGATTATATAGATTTTCCAGATAACTTGGGCATAACTAATTCCTGAACCCAACAGTAATGTGTTAAGTTTTGTCGATTGTCAGCGAAAACACGGCTCCTAAGAATATTCATACCTAGAACCGCAGTAGTCGACGCGATTATAAGCCATTTTTAGGGATATTAATACGTATCCGTACGCCTATTGTCGCGTTAGTATTCAAGGTCGAGTCTTACTACGATGAGCTCGCACAAAAATATTCAAAAATGCCGTACTGTGCTGTGAAAGGATGTAATAATTCATCACATAAAGAACAAAAACATTTAAAGATCACATTTCACAAGTAAGTTCTACCAAAAAACTTAAATTTTTGAGTAAAACCTTCTTCACAACATAAAAATAAATCGTAGGTATCACAGACCCTATTGCAATGAAAATGTTGCTAGCTCTAGGAGAAATATTTTACCCCGTAACTTTTTTTCTCATTCTAAGTACCTGTTGTTTTTAATCCCGATTCACATTAGTTAACTTATGTATTACTAGGGTGACCAAAATATATTAATTATTAGGATGACCAAGTGGTACTCTAGAAAAAAAAATTGTGTTGATTATATTTTGTTCTGTTAAAAACAATATGTTTTAATCAGTTTTGGGTATGTGTATGTGTGTGTTGGGCAATTTAGGACAAACTTCAGAGGCCAAACTTGCACTCATAATAACAAAAAACCTTATTGGAATTTCTTTTTCCAAATGCAATAGAACACATGAATTCACATCACCATCTCAGAAACTTTGTACGGCTAATAATTGAAAGGTATCTGCGTATCCGACTTTTTTATGAGTCTACAAAGGACAACATAGCCAGAAAAATATTGTCAAAGCGGCAATTATTCCGCAAGCAGATACAATTAACAGGATTTTAAAATTGTAATTTCGCATTTAAATTAATAAATTAATAATTGCTAAAACTTTAATATATAATTTTTTATATCTATAAAGTATTTAATTTCTATTTTCTTTAATAATACTTTTTTACGCAGGAACCTACTAGCTACTACTAGCTGATGCCCGCGACTTCGTCCGCGTGGATTAAGGTTTTTTATTCCCGCGGGAACACTCTTATTTCCCGGGATAAAAAGTAGCCTATGTCCTATTCCCGACCATAATCTATCTCTGTGCCAAATTTCAGCCAAATCGGTTCAGTCGTTGCGACGTGATTGACTAACATACATCCACACTTTCACATTTATAATATTAATATTAGGATATTAGGATATTAGGATATTAGGATTACTTTTAGTTAGAAAAAATCTAAAAATATCTAAATAAGATAGTTTAGTGTATTTGAACTATGATATCTTTCAAACGGCATTCCAAATCAATAGTAGATTCATTTGTTTCTGTGTTGAAAAGCACTTTGTAAAAGAATATATTTTAAATATGGATAATTTTCCCCGTTTTTGCAACATTTTTCACTGATGCTTCGCTCCTATTGGTCGCAGCGTGATATTATATAACCTAAAGCCTTCCTCGATAAATGGACTATGCAACACAAAAATAATTTTTCAATTCGAACCAGTAGTTCCTGAGATTAGCGCGTTCAAACAAACAAACTCTTCAGCTTTATATATTAAGTATTGATATAGATTATAAATTCTTTTAAAAACTTCTTAATCGCGATCATAATAACAGAAAAAGACGCGGACGAAGTCGCGGGCAACAGCTAGTATATTTATAAAATTGCCCCTTAAGGCTAAATCGGAAGGTGAATTTTCCCTACATCTAGGGAGAATTTCTTTCCAATCCTTCCGCTTGTGGCATGACTCACGCACACAACTGCGTATCGGTGAATGTAATTACATGAACTCACACATTGTTGTGGTTGTTTTGAAGCTTACGTTTCGAGCGTAATTTTGTTAGAGACTTACTATCTATGTATTATTAATCTAAGCACGGCTCCTTGGAAGGTTACCTGTCTTTTACTGTATTCAATTTACCAATTTACACTATACTTTATCTACTCTAATTTAATCTTACAGTTAAATCTTCTTGCAGAATCTACATTGCTGATGAAAACCTAATGAAATTCTTTAATGGTATATAGATAAGCCACCACTTCATAGCCTATGAACTAAAAATTCTGTTATCTACACATACGAGTAAAAATAGTCGGACTCGCATAAGAAGAGTTCTGTACCAAGAAACGCCGAAAAGAACTCGTTTCTTACCCTTTAATATATTTTTATTTTTATTATTTGTTGAAGATTTGTTGTTATAGCGGCAATTCAAAAAAACATTCTCTGAAAATCTGTCTACCTATTACGGATAATGAGATACGGCCCACTGACAGACAGACGGACGGACGGACGGAGTGGAAGCTTAGTAATAGGGTTCCATTGGTTACCCTTCGGGTACGGAATCCTAAAAATAAAGGCGCAGTCGAATTTCCACTGTTAACTAAAAATTACACAAATGACGTGCGGCCGGCTAATCAGCATACCAAGAAGTAGGATTTACGTAATTTCTAAGTCCAAAGTCTAGATTTGAGGTGCTCGGTCATTTCCCAGGTGTGAACAACAGATAAGCCACGTCTGTGTAAGGTGTATACCTAGTATTAGTAATACTCGTAGGCGCCTCATCCGTCACTTCAGCGCGTCATCAATGCTTTGTAACACTCATAGGTATGGGTCTTGGAGTAGATATGTGTAAAATTACCCTGTTTCTGGTAATACCCCACTTTAAAACCAAAGTTACTTGTGAACAATCGACTTGGCATTCAGCTGTGCACAAGATAGTGCAATAACTTATCACATTCTTATAGCTACATAATAAATAATTATACCTATATGTTTTGAATAGAGCAACTGCTGAGTTTCTTGCCGGCTCTTCTCAACAGAATTTGCATTCTGAAGCGGTGGTAGAGTCTTAATTTGTAACTACAAGTTGATCAAATCAAATAAATAGTTAATTTTGAAATTTGAAAACTCCTGAGCAACATTTGTGCTATGTATCTTCTCAGTAATCGAATGAAATAAACTTAATACTTTCAAAAAATCATTATTAATTTCCACATGTTAATAATACATTATGATTTTCCGATTTCGTCCGACGCGCCGCAATTAGAATTGAATCAGTAGGATGAGCTGGTTGAGCGCAGAGATCTATTGATCACGTCTATTCTCACCTCAAGTGTTGCGTGCATCATGGATCATCATGTCAGTGGCGCCGCATCATTTTTGGAATCGCTATTTTCGACAACTTTGTCATTGTTCTTTGCAGATCATTCAATAGTTTTGAGACATCGATATAATACTATACTAATGTGTAATTAATAAATTATGATTTATGGTACACAAAAAATGTATGCAAGCAGACACTTTCGGGAATGATTTTGCAAAATCCATACTTTTACTTAGAATTATTCGTAAATAGGGCATCTGTTACCTTTTTGGAGTCTAACCGTTCGTTGTTGAGCCGATCTCAGCGAAATTGTGCATAAGATAAGCTTGAATCCTAAAATGAAAAAATCCTAAAATAATACGTATATATGTGATATATTTTAGGATTTTTTCATTCTAGGATTCAAGCTCATCTTATGCATAATTTCGTTAAGATCGGCTCAAATAAATGAAAACGGCTATGAATAGAAATGCACAACGAAAATGTATTTAATTTGAAATAAATACGTATTAATAAGTTAGAGAGGAAAGATAATGCTGTTTTAGTCGAAGTTTGAAGGTTTTAAGAGAGGAGTTATTCATAAAATTATGATATCTAGGTAGGTGCTCAGGTATTTCCACATTCAGAAATATTTGTCATACAAGTTGAATCAAACCTGCGATACCCCATTATGGGAACGGAAAGCAGATATTATTTGGATGACTGTGCCTGTGAATAATTTTGACTGTAGTGAGGACGCTTGCACCTAAATAAGTAGGTACTTCTCTGGTAAACAACACTAATTATTTCAAGGAACCACCGATTTCCGGCAAAAAGGATGAGTAGCTAAATTCAGGTCAATTAAGCGCCAATAGCTCAACGGTTTAGTTTGCGGACTGCAATCCGAACTGTCGTAAGTTCAAAGTGTCAAACCTATACTCTGGTCTTACCCTCACCGATGAAGAATATACGATGTAGAGATAGCTTGAATGCTATACAAATTACAATACTAGATATTCTGTCTGGTTTTCTCGTAAAGCGGCATCACCATTATTATACTAGCCTTTGCCCGTGACTTTGTCTGCGTGGAGTTAGGTTTTTTAAAAATCCCGCGGGAAAACTCTGTTTTACCGGGATAAAAGGTAGCCTAAGTCTATAACTATATCTTCCCATGCGAAAAATCACGTCGATCCGTTGCTCCGTTGCTGCTTGATTGAAGGACAAACCAACAAACAAACACACAATCGCATTTATATAATAGGTAGGTAGGCCCGAGGCTTCGACCATTTTTGTTTTCTTAGCGGATGCCTATGTCATAAAAGCTATCTGTATGTCAAATTTCAAGCCGATCCGTCCAGTGATTTGAGCTGTGCGTTGATAGATGAGTCAGTCAGTCATCTTTTCCTTTTATATTTATAGAAAAAGATAGTAAAGGATTATCTGGCGGCACTTGTTTAATTAGCTAAATCAAAACAGCTGTAGCATATTATCCATTGTTTATGTAAAAGCTTGTAGTTCGTCTGCACCAGATGTGGCAAGCAGCCGCAGGCACGACGAGCTCGTAATCCCTTTTGTTTTGACCGTTCGCCTCGCGTGCAGCATTGTATCGGTGGCGCTTAGACGCCCACAGATAACACCATGTACCGTTGTTCAAATGGAAGATAACCACTAATTGACAAAGATTAGTTAGTGGAAACAGGTAAAAGTTAAGTTCTAAAACATGGTTGTTAAATCCGAACAGATGTGGCGCGGCGTTCTAAAAGCTTATATTGTTTTAAAATTTTCAAGCGATAGCTTCACTCATCATCATCGTGCACCCATCAACTGAGTGTTCCTTTTTTTTTATTCGCTGACAAGATAGTCCTTGACTGCGATCTCACCTGATGGGAAGTGACGATGCAGTCTAAGATGGTAGCGGGTTAACTTGGAAGGGGTATGGCAGTGTAAATTCAACCCATACACCTAATCGCTTTCTTCACGCCATGGTGCTCGAACGCTGAATCGCTTGGCGGCAAGTCTTTGACGGTAAGGTGGTAGCAAGCCACGGCCATAGCCTCCCACCAGACCAGACCAGAGACAATTTAGAAATAATACATCAGTCATCTCAGTTATAAGACCTCAACGCTCACCACTGCACCAGGGAGGTCGTCTCCTCTCAGAAAATGGCCCATACCATAGTCTATACATATATCCAAGTAGTGCCATAAGCCAAGTTGGTCCAAAGCAAATTGGACACCATTTACACACCATGAGAACATTATGGATAACGCTCAGGCATGAAGGCTTACTCGCTGTTGAAGCATGTGATAATTAACTGCTTAAACGCACATAACTCCGAAAGGTTAGAGGTGCGTTTCCAGGACCTGCTACCCCCTCGAATAGGAGACGGCGTCCTTCTCACCACTAGACTATCACTGCTCATATCTAACGACACCTACTAGTGTTCTGTGGCACTACATAGTATATTAAAACTAAATCTTTGTCCATTTTGTTTGACCACCCCGTGTGGTACAATACAAGTACGTATCTACTGAGATAACGCGAACTATGAAGTAACATGTTCACGGGTACCGACCGTGAGAAACCTGTTAACTGATAGAGCCGGCTACAAACAAATGCTTTCAGCTTCTGTCGGCTATAGCTAAAGCTTAAGAGTTCTGCGTGAAACTGAGAAAATAACGTGCCCGCGATTAACGAATTTGCAAATATTCATCGTGTTCGCCACCATTATCAACGACTCGTTTCTGAGCGCAGGTTTCCTCTTAGAGAAAGGTTATAGGCTCTGCACCACGCTGGTCTTATAAAAATTACTACCTACTATTGGTAGACTTCACACACCTTTTTAAAAAAAAATATTAGCCAAACTGAAGTTGACTAATATCCTCCTTTCTCCTCCAATTAAGCGGAAAGCTTGTGCTAGCAGTGGGTACGACAATAGTGCAACGTGGGATTCGAACTTGCGATTTTTCAGTATTGAGTCGACAACTTTAACCGTTGGGCTATTGAGGCCTTTGACAATATTATGGAGTACTCTCCGCGATGCCTGGAATTCGAACTCCGGACCCCCGACAAGGAGACCAAATTCTAACTACTAAGTATCACCGTAACGTTGGGAGACTAACTGTTCACCTACCTGTCCAATTACCCATTCATGAAGTCGGATGCAAGCGTTCAAAGAATTCGTCTCATTCACGAAATAAGTATTTCAAACAGTTTTTTGCAGCTATTATACAACTGTCTTGAGTCATCAATGAATCCTTTGCCCTACTGTAGCGTGCGAAAATATCATCTGTACTAGGGCTGTCCAATTTTTTATTTATTTTGTTAAAAACAACCAATACTTAGATCAACGCCTATGGCAACTATCAAATAAAAAAAATTACATTCTTAAATAGCCCTCTGATCCTATTTACAAACCAGATTCCAGATCCAGATACAGATTAATTTATTTTCAGGTAGCTACATCAAGGAAAAATAAACTTCCACCAAACTAGATAAAATCTTTATAACGTGCAGCTCGCATTGTGCACTGCCGCTCCTTTCAAAACATAGAGAGGAATAAACATGAACAAAATTTGTTCTACTACTGAAAAACAGTTGTTTTTAATACAGGAAAAAACGCAACACCACGCCAATCCTCCAAAATACACTACGTACATTTCACTCCGATACCGGAGAAATTCAAGAGGGATTGCATTATAGTGCACAATAATAATTTCAAAGCACTTGAAAAATTATTGAAAGACTTCAATTGGCGCAACCATTTTTTTATTTAATTTAGGAGACCATTAAGTAACCATTAAGCGACTATAAGTGCAGCAGTAAATACCTGTGTCCTGTACCAAGTTATATTTATTTCAGTTGACAGCCCTAAAACGTTATTGTTTCGCACCTACAAAATTATCTTTTGTGAAATAGACGCAAAATAAATAACAATTTGTGAAACATTGTTTTTTTTCTGCTAGTCTCTAGAGACTATAGAGTACACACAGTAGGTACACACCCGGCATTACTGATCTGTGTTAACTGCTGTGGTAAAGCAAACTATTTTCCTTCCGTGCAATGGTATAGGCAATAAAAAATAAATAAGAAAAGATTTAAGTAGGTACCTTTTATAAATAATTCGGGAAAATCTCGGAAACAAAGATGACACGTCGCATAGGACCTTTAGAGAATGCCAAAACATATTTTATCTTTGCAAAACTTATTATCGGTAATTGAATTGTACACTGAAACCTAATTTCTGTTTTAAATTCCTACTAGCTTTAGCACGTTTAAGTTAGATTTTGCAAACCCCTATTTTACTGGGTCTAAGATGGAAGCGGGCTAACTTGGAAGGGCAGGCAGTGTAGATTCAACTTATGAGTTGAACCCCTAATCGGTTTCTACACGCCATCGTGCCAGAACGCTAAATCACTTGGCGGCATGTCTTTGACGTAAGTTGGTAACTAGTCAAAGTCTCCCACCAGAGCAGACCAGACATCATTTTGAAATTATAAATTCCCAAATTGCCCCCGCCGCGAATCGAACCCGAGACCTCCCAGTTATAAGACCACAGCGCTCACCCCTGCGACAGAGAGGTCGTCGATACAAAGGGCCATGGGGTCCGGAGATCAGAGATCTCTTTACCTGGCTATCCTAACATTCCTAAGGTTCGCAGTCGGGAGGTCCGTGCCATTTGTTTAGTTCAATGACTGTCTGCAGTCATAATAGTTTAGACATAATAGTTTTGTCACCTGCGGTTTGGAGGCGAGCCAATTAGGCAAATCCCATTGTTCCATATATTTTAGTGTCTCTGGCGTGGGAACGGCTTTAAATAGATTCCTGGCTGTTGTAAAGACACGTCGCCGGTATCAATGAGACAATTTCACTGTAGTTTTTGCATGTTCCTATTTGTTGTCCGGTTTGACTCTCACGTTCATTTACTCATCTTGATGGACTTGTCCCTACTAATACTAGTGGTTCGCCCCGAACTGAGACCTCGCGATATCCCATAATTCCCAAAAGTTTTAATTATATATTGTAATAATTAACTTTTAACATTAGACGCAATAAAAAAAATAATAGTTGACATAAAACTGTTTTACTGACACAGCGCCATCTATAGTGAAGCATTATAGTGAAGCATTATAGTGAAGCTATTAGCTTCACAATAATGCTAATAGATGGCGCATTAAAATTAAATAATTTCGTTTCTTTATAACATTTATCTAATTTTAGTATTTGTTGTTCAAGTACAGGATATAACTGAATTTTCAACCAAGTTTCACGTTCTAATATTCAGTAATTCTTGACATATGGCTCAAATTAAAATCTCCACTTTGAAACCCCCCCATTTGGTCAATTTTTAGGGAAAAATTAAAAAAAATATATTTTTGTACTCTGTTCAAAGTCGTCTTTAAAAAGATATATCACAAGTCTATGTAGAGCAACAAACAAGATTTTACTTCAAATACGCTTCTATGAGAGCCCCCCTGAAATAAAGCTTTTTATATTTTTTTATACAATGTTCGGCTGAAGGCCATCAGTTTACATATTATATTTAAATTTGAAGTAATTACGTTCAGTAATTCAGAAGTTATAGGGCTCTGACAGACATTTAGACGAACACACTTCTCTGTCTAGTAGGCAAGCGCCCTAGTTGACTCAGAGAACTTCGCTTCGCTCGTTCAATTATAAATGAAAGACTGGTTTTTCCTTCAATCACGCAGCAACGGATCGAAGTGATTTTAACATGGTTATAGATAGATATAGTTTAGGAATTGGAGAGCAACATGGACTATCCTTAATCACATTTTTAACTTCATATAAAGAAGATCATCAATTCGACAATAAATAATCGACATGCATACGAATGTAAAAATACTCAAAATATTATACGCAAAATATTCACATAAATTATAATAATGATAAATAATCTTACTTTACTTTGACTTGACTTTAGAGCCTATTTATTCGTAGATTAGAGCGTCCAAACAAATTATACAAATTTTTGTAGATTTTGTAGGTATGTATAAATTTTATGTACGTAGGTGTGTATGTATCCGATTCTGCATTCCGAACCAGTGGTAGAGTCATGGCGTGTCATAAGCGCTACAAGTTGGCCTACATGAAATAAACAATTTTGATTTTTTTTTTAATTTTGTATGTAAAACTATGTTTATGTATGTTTGTTTGTATACAGTATATTTGTCCACGCATTTCTCCGAAACTACCCGAAATATGATATTTTTTTTATTTCCTTACATTTACATCAACTTTACTTCAAACAAAGTTGCAATAGGGCCAGTAGGAACAGCCGAGCGAGCTCCACTTGACCTATTTTGCGTAGGTATAGACTAAGTGTGATAGGCCCAGAATCAACGGTAACATTTTCGCGTCATTTAATTCATGAGCCATATTTCTGTTTACCTTTTTTGAAAAAAAATCCAATCCTCCAACTTTCCCGATTTTAGTGCGTCCCTGATGTCCTTATTAAAGCTGCAACCTTTTGAACATAATGTAATAAAATTATTTTAGTAATAGTGAATGATTGTATGATGTCTTAATTCAATGTTTTGACAGTTTTTGTATTTGAAACATTATCAAATTGTAGGTACGGTGTTAAATAAATTATATTAAGGGACGATGTAACAACCACTAAGTAAATTTTAACCCACGTTTTGACAGATTTTCATTACAAAAACTGTCAGAATGTCGAATATAAATTCCTCAGTTAAACTCGGCGATGGTGAAATAGATTCTTAGACTGTTGAGGTAACTTCAAGATATTATTAGGTTTGGGTAACTGAATGTATTAGATCTGAGATATTTTCAGCAGTCGACTCTTGCGCTGTAGACAGGTCGTGTTGTAAGATATTATACGCCCTTACAAGTACGTTCACCACAATTTATTATTCACTATTTATACGTTCAATTGCAGTTTAGGTGTTCTACATTATAATAATTCATAATTAATTTATGTGTACTTAACAGTTCTAGGTTTGACCACGCTTTATTGCCCGGTATTGTTATTTTATACAACTAGGTATATTAAAATATAGTAAAAGTTAATTACTTTTTCATTAATACATACATCTCTATCCAATACTGAGAAGGGTTGTTTAATAACCCTTTTCTACGAGAACGACGCTGGCCGAGTGCGGATTGGCAGATTAAATCTGCCAAGAAGGGGTTACCCAATGAAGCGGCTTTGCGTTATAAAGTGTAACCCAAATGAGTATGGTTTTATAACAACCCTTTCGAAAAACCCTATCGAAAACCCCTTCAACGGGTAACCAAAATGGTCCCTGGCAGATTCACACCTTTTAGAACATTATGGAGAACTAAGGCAAACAGCGAAGTTTTTCTTCACTGTTAAAATAAGTGATATTTTTTTTATTAAAGCGCACATTATTCCCGGATTTCCTAAGAAAGGAGTCTAACATCGCTTTTTTTTAACGCATGATTGCATATTATGTAAACTAAATAAATGCCTTGACTTCCCTGGCGCAGTGGTCTTGTAACTGGGAAGTCTCGGGTTCGATTTCGGGCAATTTGTGAATTTATAATTGCTAAATTGTCTCTGGTTTGGTTTGGTGGGAGGCTTTGGCCGTGGTTAGTTACCATCCTACCGTCAAAGACGTGCCTCCAAGTTATTTAGCGTTCCGTCACGATGACGTGTAGAAACCGATTCGGGGTATTGGTTGAATGTACACTGCTATACCCCTTCCAAGTTTGCCAGCTACCATCTTGGACTGCATCGTCACTTACCATCACGTGAAATCGCAGTCAAAGACTATCTTGTCATCGAATAAAAAAAAGCTCCCAAATTCCTATATGAATCTTTGTTCTCACTACTACGTGAGTACATTACAAAGAAATATGGTCATTTGGGCTTTATACTTATTCGACATTTTACTATCAAAGCTATAACTATTACGAGTTATGGCTGAGATATAAATTGTGAGACCATTTATGTTTATATGACTCCTATTATGCCGTTGGAGCTAAGATTGTGGATAAAGAGGAAAAATATATTCGACCCAAATAGTCGGCTATTGCAATTCCTGACGAAAAGTGATAAAAGAAAACTAAATTCAAATTCAAAATTATTTATTTCATGTAGGCCAGCTTGTGGCTCTTATGACACGTCATGACTCTACCGCCGGTTCGATGATAAATGATTTTCAAATAGATATTCAATGATAATAAAAAATTTTCTGGTGGGAGGCTTTGTCCGTGGCTAGTTTCACAGCTAGTTACCACCCTACAGTCAAAGACGTTCCGCCAAGCGATTTAGCGTTCCGGCACGATGGCGTGTAGAAACCGATTAGGGGTATGGGTTAAATTTACACTGCTGGCAGCTAATACCCCTTCCAAGTTAGCCCGCTACCATCTTAGACTGCATTGTCACTTACCATCAGGTGAGATCGCAGTCAAGGGCTCTCTTTTTATCGAATTAAAAAAAACCCCCACTTAACACAGTTTGTCGACTTTTTTCCTTTTTCACAATAGGTATGGCGTCTGGTGGTAGAGTCCAACTTTTCATAAGAGCCACAGGTTGGCCGATATGAAATAAATAATTTTGAATTTTAAGTAGTACAGAAAAAATTACAAATAACAATAATGACATACTTAGACAGTTTTATGTACATATTCAGCTGTCAGCCTGTCGGATCTACAACTTCAAGCCTGCCAATAGAGATCTCGGGACCTACGTGGCACAAATCTGTCACAGATTCGCATAATTTAATCCGCTTCTTTGCGAAAAGCTGGAACCCCTACACCTCTGCCAGTTCGGAAAACTCGGTCCTCCTACACGCTTCCTTGTCTAGTCAGGAAGTTAAGTCACCGAAATCCACATTTATAGGCACATCATATGTACCTACGATGTAATTCAGTTACTTATTACCCATTATTATGGACAAGCTTTGACCTAATCAACTTAATTATTTCGCTAACTAGGTATAAACTTCATGGTCGCTTAGCAGGCCCTTGAGTAGCATCTGTAACAAAATATCTACTTCAAAGCAAAAATAATCCCCGTTGCTACACATAGAAGCGATGTTTGAGACTCTCTTCTCTTGAAAAATAAACAGGGATCTAGGCAAATGCAGTGAATATTTTGAAAACATTTCAAATCCTGGAAAAAAATTTCCGCTTGTAGAATTTGGTTAGTAATAGTCACTACGTAGGAAACGTACGTACGTACGTGAAACTGGATAGGTTCCGGATAGTAGATATAAAATTATTCGAATGTATTTACGACTTTTTATAAACACAAGAAACCCAAGCTTGACGAAAAATAATACTACTTAATGTCTCTAATGGAACGAGAAAATCTGTGACCATAACTCTTCATCACGTTAGTTCAGGATGCAATTAGAGTTTCCCCAATTCTAATGTGCCAAAAACTTGAGGACGTGTGAATCATAGAGCAGTTTGTGTAGAGAAGTGTAGATGGTGGTCTGTAGGTAAATCGCCGGCATCCTGCTTAGGACAATTGGTGTAATGGCGCCGCTTCCCGCGCAAAAGTGACGCGCGGCAAACATGGCGGTCCGCCCGTGCCGACTCCGAGGCTGTTCCACGTTCGGAAATTGAATAATCGTATTATTATTTTGTCGACTATACTCCTTGCGTAATCTAAGGAAACTAGGAGTTGAGAAAATAGGAGAAGGAATATACAGACGTACAAAAAATCATACTTAATGGAATTTTTTTTGCATGTGACTTGTGATAAGTGAAGACCACTGGTTCCGAATTAGTTTTATGGCGAAGAACCGGCAACAACTCAGCAGCTGCACCCAATCGAAATATATTTTGTACCACTGTATTGGTATCCTTCAAAGCATATTTCCATTCTGAAAGGGTTCAACAAAAGAACAAACGGAACTTACAATCATTCAGACTTTAACCATCTATATTAATGATAACTTATAGATAACTTATAGATTATAAATTATTAACTATATGATGCCCGCTGCTTTAGTTTAGCGCATTACAGACATATTCTTCTGTGACTTTAGATTCAAAATGAACGATAAGACTATTACGTCCACACTTACTGCAACAAAAACCGACGATCACAGCACAGACGCGTCTCTATGGCACAAATCATAAAAGTATAAAAATATAACATTTATAAACGTGCCTTTCAGGACACGAAAATTTTAGAGGCTATGATAACCGAGTCAAGTAGGTATAAACATCGAAAAAATAAAAATTATGTCATAATTTCACTTATTTGTAATCGTTAAATGTATGTTTATGGACCAGCAGCCCACGAGGGCTATTAAAATCGCATCAACTCAACAATCAATATGAATGAACTAAAATATTTACAATAAACAATAGGTATTCAGGTAACGATCGCATCTATTACTCGAATGATTGAGTTTTTATTGGATTCCATGTATGAGGTTGAGGTACCTAAGACGTATCACTTCGTTTGTCTGTTTGTCACTGTTGTTTTATTCAGGAACTCTACAGTTAATTATTATTAAAGTTATAGAAACTTGTTACGGTTGCATAGGCGCTATTGCAATATCTTCTCTTCGAATTTTTTTTTTTTACTGAATTGTTCGTTACTTAAAGTAGTAGTGAGACGGCGATTTGTTGAGAGGAAAAAACATAATTTATGATACCCGGGACTTCGTGGAGATTTTGGATTCCCGCGGGAATGCTATAAGTTTCCGGAATAAAATGTAGCCTACGCGTTAATCCTGGATTTTTGACGACCTCCCTGGCGCAGTGGTGAGCGCTGTGGTCTTATAATTGGGAGGTCTCGGGTTCGATTCCCGGCGGGGGCAATTTAGGAATTTATAATTTCTAAATTGTCTCTGGTCTGGTCTGGTGGGAGGCTTTGGCCGTGGCTAGTTACCACCCTACCGTCAAAGACGTGCCGCCAAGCGATTTAGCGTTCCGGCACGATGGCGTGTAGAAACCGATTAGGGGTATGGGTTGAATTTACACTGCTATACCCCTTCCAAGTTAGCTCGCTACCATCTTAGACTGCATCGTCACTTACCATCAGGTGAGATCGCAGTCAAGGGCTATCTTGTCATCGAATAAAAAAAAAAAAAAAAAAAAAAAAAAAAAAGGATATAAGCTATCTCCATTCCCAATTCCCAATCGGTTCATTTGTTGTGGCGTGCAAGAGTAACAAACATCCATCCATCCTCACAATCTTTCGCATTAAGTATAGTATATTAGTAGGATAAATGCGAAATGAAAATAAAATAACTAATGAACTCGTTGTGTATGTAAAGTATTTGTAGACGCTTGTTGAGAAACATAGGTCATCAAAGAGTGTAGTGAATGAAATAAATGATGAAGTCATAATATAACTCGTTGTGTTGTGAGTAGTGTGTGTGTTGTGTGTGTGTTGTGGCAGACTCGAGCGCTGGAAAGCATCGCGGCGTCGGGCGCTACGATTCCGTTTAGAAAACTGAGTAAACAGTACGATGTAAATCTCTCACGGCAGAGGCTCTGTCCGCGGTGACCACATCGCGCGGAACTAAACATGGGAGTGGGAGAGAATAGGTAAGTAACAAAAACGTTCTGAAGAGCTATTTGACCTTATTCCACCGTCTCTCTTCTACAACCGCACCGCTCGCCATCGATCACAATTTCACCCTCACCACCTGGGTGCCTGGAGCACTTCGACCATCCGATGTGCCAGATCTTTTTTCCACGTACTTTGAAACTGTGCAACCAACTTCCTGCGACGGTGCTCCCACTAAATTACAACATGGGGTTATGCAAGGGGCGGATCAACAAATTCCTAAAAAGCCGACAACGCATTGGTGGTGCCGGCGCGGTGCTACAAATGTTCATGGGTGGCTGTGATCACTTTACATCAGGTGACCCGCCTGCTCGTTTGCTCTCTAAAAATAATTCTTTAAAAACGTTCAAATGTTGTGTCGGTAATTACGACGAGGGCCTGATTAGCAGATCCTCAAAAGATAGCTGGTGAGGAAGAAACCCACCTTTAGTGGTGTAGTCCAGCAGAATGTACTGGATTTTAATTTGAATTTCTCTTATAAGTATAGTAGGTACATGATTGACACTGGCAATATACAAAATTATTTTAGTTATTTACAAAGTTGAGCAGTTGATTGATATTGATATATAGATATTGTCACTATCATTACATTAAAAAGTATTATTTACGTAGTTTTTTTTTTCAAAAAATAGCACTTAATACTAGCAATCGACTGCAATCTCATCTAATGCTAAATGAAGGTGCAGCTTAAAATGGAGCGACTAGCCTAGACTATGTTTATTCGCTCTTGATTTAAAAAGCACTCAAGTTATAGTTATTTGGAAAAACGGAAGTCTTTCGGAACGGAAGATTTCTAAAAAAAAAGTGTTGTGTAGCATACACAATACTTTGACGATTTGTAACAGGGTAGAGAACATAAACATTTTTTTGTTTTGTCTAACACTGTCTAGTGAACGTCGTAAGGATAAAATATGTTTCTCGCACCATACGACTACATTCTTTAGTAAGAGCATTTTTAACATGGCTCCAGAAATATACAACAAACTACCAGCGTCATTGGCTGACAAAAATCTAAATATTATATTATTTTTAAAAAAAATCAAAGATATTTTACTGAAAAAGTGCTACTATTCAATTAAAGAATTTTTAGCGGATAATTTGTAATTTTATATTGACATTTGAAATAAGTATGACATTATTATTATTAGATAGTATTAGATGAAATTTTAAATATTTGCATGCCGATTATTAGGCAAAACATTGTTCTAATTTATAACGAAATGTATGTACCTGTATCTCACATGTTTTATGCAAATAAATTGAATTGAATTGAATTGAACAAACCTACGTCTGTCTGTCTTTAACTGTTTAATGCGTGTGACTCAAATAAATGCTTTTTCTTTCTTTCTTTCTGTAGTGAAGTCCCAGGACTGGTGGTAGGCTGGTGGCCGCAGCAGCAACGCAAGCCTCGCGTGGGAGACACCATGGGCCGTACAAGGCGCGCTGACGTCACCGCCACCGGGCTGGCTGTGACGTCGCGCCGCGGCCCGGGCTGAGCTGAGCCTCACTTGGGAAGAAAACATTCCACTTCTAAACTGTTATGGCTCAGTTACACAAGGAGAGTTTCTCGAATGCGAGTGTTGGTACTCATATTTGAGCACTGACTAACTGATGCGAGTTTTTGTCATAATAATTATTTTAGTTGGGATTGTCGATATTTCGATCCAATCGTGGTACGTACTCGTAATATTATATAACAATTATGTCAGTAAACCACGAATCAAGTCTAAAATCTTTTGTCATAATGTATAATAATGTGTGGAATGAAACAATGCTGACCAAAAATTGTATGGAAAGTTTTTGCATAGGATAATCGCAAATTATTTCTGACCGCTCGCATTCGAGAAACTCTTCTTTTGTAACTGACGCCTTAGAAAGAAGTACCTAATGATGTTTTTAATTTTTCATTCATCTTCTTGTTTTCTTGCTCGTCTTACTTCCAGTAATTTCAAAATGCTTAGTTTATACTTACTTCCTACTACTACTATTCCATTTTTATTCCAGTTTTACGTAAAGCCTGTACCTACCTAATATATTATAGTACCAACTGCATAATTTGTTTTGTACCTACAATCTTTTGTCTTTAGTCTAGCCCCCTCAAACTATTGACAAAATAAGAAAAAGGAAAGCCTGCGTTATTAGTAGTTCGACACCAAGAAGGGCATGTAGTGGAACCTGTACCTACACAAAAACTGGTCTTGAGAAGCTTAAGAAGAGATAAAAGCATGCTTAGACAGCAGCCATCAGACCTCCCAGAAAAGGCTACACAGTTATCCAAGTCTCGCTTATATCTGTATCGTGCAAAAGTGATAAATCCGCGGACCGTGCGTAGCGATCTTGTGAACAGTTACTTGAGACATTTTACGCTAAATGAGATTAAAACCACCAAATTAATATCAACACTATAATTATACAGCGAAAACTCATAATAGCCTGACCCGGATCTCTGTTCTCTCAATAATGGGCCTGCCACTGTAAGTAAATACAAGGAAAACGAAAAACTTCTCGTATAACAGAAACATTATTTCAGTAGAACTATAAAAAATAGCAACGCTAGACTAGGTAACATTTCAATTAGTGATCGATTTCAGTCATTATGAACTCACAAAGCATTTAAAAGATTATAGAAGCTGCTATTTGTTGATTGAACACAAAGAAAATACCTACGCAAGTTTTCGTGGCAAAGTTTTCCTTTATAGTGCTACCATAAGGACCGATTACAATAACGTAAACCAAGCCATAACCATTTGATGATATTTTGACAGTACATATTAATTTATCAATACAAAAACTGTTAGACCGCCAAATCTATTCCTCGATTAAAAGTCACTCGACGTAGATAATATCGGCACTCAGAGGCGTAACTATAGGGTGGCATGACGGCAAAATGCCACGGGCCCCAGCTGAAAGGGGCCCCCGATCAGAGAGGGTCAGAAGCACAAGATGATCCTAACATTTATAGCCATTCCTGTGATTACGGCTAGTGCCGAGCGATCATTTTCAAAATTAAAATTGATATAAACTAAATTCTTTTGGACAAGAAAGGTTTCGCACAGTGTCGGATTTACCAAAAGGCTGAGTTGACTGGAGCCTAGGGCAGCAGATTTTAGGGGCGGTAAATTTGGGGCCAAAATTTTTATTTATGACTTACAGAAATGAAAAAGATACATATTTGTATAAGTATGTACCAAATGTCATTAGGTCCATAAACACATATTTTAAAATTTTATAAAATATCTAATTAATTACTGAATATAGGTACCCCAAACAATAACTAAATAGTTGGTAGAGCCGAATTTACCTACGATGCCAGGTGTGCGGCGCATACAAGCGCAGAGTCAAGTACAGGACTAAATATGGCGTAGTGCAAAATAAAAAAATTCGCGCTCGCTTCGCTCGTGAAAACGTCACTTTTACGTTGCTATTGTAGGTGCCAAGTATGGACTACTAAGTGCCGTAATGCAATCATAAAAAATTTCGCGCTCACTTCGCTCTCGAAAATGTCGCTTTTACGTTTCTATTGTAGGTGCCAAGTGTGGACTACTAAGTGCCGTAATGTAATCATAAAAATTTTAGCGCTCGCTTCGCTCGCGAAAATGTCGCTTTTAAGTTGCTATTGTAGATGCCAAGAATGGACTACTAAGTGCCGTAATGCAATCATAAATTTCGCGCTCGCTTTGCTCGCGAAAATGTCGCTTTTACGTTGCTATTGTAGGTGCCAAGAATGGACTACTAAGTGCTGTAATGCAATCATAAATTTCGCGCTCGCTTTGCTCGCGAAATTGTCGCTTTTACGTTGCTATTGTAGGTGCCAAGAATAGACTACTAAGTGCCGTAATGCAATCATAAATTTTGTGCTCGCTTCGCTCTCGAAAATGTCGCTTTTACGTTGCTGTTGTAGGTGCCAAGAATGGACTACTAAGTGCCGTAATGTAATCATAAAAAATTACGCGCTCGCTTCGCTCGCAACATTTTCGGAGTAACAAGTATGGAATACATAACTGCGCGGTGCAGCCGTTAATACTAATAATTGTGACGATTTAGAAACCATCGGTTGTGGATTGGTATTGCAGGTAGTTAAGCATCAAGTATATGGACTAGTGGAGTAGTGGTAGAATACAATCGTAAAAAATTTCGCGCTCGCTTCGCTCGCGATAATGTCATTTTTGGTTCTTATGTCATCAACACTTTTGCTGAACAAAAAGCCCGAAAAAAGGAATTATAATCTTTGAAATTTGGTACTAATACAAAAATTGTGACATACAGTTCAATACGCTCTGAATTAAAGGTTATTAGAAAATCAAGTAATTGTATTCGCGTTTGTATGTACCTACTTCACCTAATGATTTAATATAAAGCAAAAAAATATTATCTCATTGGTTGAGCTATTGGGGGAGAGAGGGCCCCGTCTTATGAATTTGCCACGGGCCTCAAACGGTATAGTTACGCCTCTGTCGGCACTCATCAATCCCTAAAACAAGAAAAAGAAAAGATATGGAAACATTTATCTCTCAGATCTCTACCAGTGACCCTATTGTATATTGTAGTATAGTAGTAGCATAGTATTGCATAGGTATAGCTGAGGACCTGGAGATTGACAAAGACTAGTTTAATCCCGGGAAACAAAGGGATCCCTCGGAATTTTCAAAAAACTAACTTTACGCGTAAGAAGTCGCGACAGTAAGCTAGTATTTAATAAGTAAAAAATTATAATAGATTCTATTCTGAGGCAAAATATAGATAGGTTAACAGTACGTCCATCTCTAAAATTCTAAACATTTTTTTAGGAACAATACGGGTAGGTCTTAATGTGAGTGTGTTTGTGTGTGTTTATTAAATCTCGTTAACAATCACTGACCGCTGTAAACAAAATAATGTCAATTGCCTTTCAATAGCAGTTATTATGACAATAATATTAAACATCTTTGGTTTACACCCACCGCTGCCCATTGTACGGGACCTCTAAACCTAAATATGTACAGTTTTTTGAATTGTTTGTGTAAATCTCAAAATATATCGACAGAACGGTTATCACTACTTTTTTATTGGCTTATGAAAATATTGTTTTTTGTTGAAAATAAACACTGTCTACAGAAAGGAACTGAAATCCTATACTAAAGGAACTCTTATTTAATCGTTAATCATTACCTAAACCAACTTCATCAGTCATGAATAGTTTTTAATCACTTTGCAGAACATTGCCTAAAACATATCAGTTAGGTATTCAGTTATAAACTGACTAAACATGCATCATTTTAGGTAAGGAAAGATGAAGATTATTCAGCGTCCAAGATCCTGAAAAAACTACATCTGTCAACAAAAGATACCTTCTCTGATCATAAAGAGGCAATAAGTAAATGATAACCTTAATATTTTGAATGGATCATTGAACCTGCCGAGTCCACGTGAAAACCGTGTCGCGCCCGCATCCACTGAATCAGAGGGAATTTACTTGTATCTTGGAGATATGCTAATTGCAACACGAAGACAAACCTACCGAGTGTGTGATAGCTAATAAGGTTAGGTAAGGTTAAATTTTAAATTCATTACGACGCAAAAATTAAGTAGTAGATGACATCTCATTAACGCAGTTATGTAAGTCTATGTGGCAAGCACGTCTAAGTTTTTGGAGTTAATGGAGGTACGTTTAAAGCAATTAATTTATTAGTGGTAAACTGTGGACCTAAATCCTTCTCATTTAAGAAGAGAACCTTCACACCAGATCATTGTTCAGCAGTGGACGTCTATGGGTTTATAAGAAAGAAAAATGATATTATAGATAGAGCTGGATAGAGCAAAGAGATCTTGATACTGACTGAGCATCTCTGATCATGACTGAGCTCTAAGGAAATGACAGATCCTCAAAAAAAAACAACGTTTATACATATTAAAAAGACGATGTTTTGAAACAATATTTTTCATACAATTTTCATAGTACTTGTGTATCTTTTCACCAAGAGAACGTTCACTGTGCGAAAATCGATCATTACGTGCGGAAATATAGAAATAATAAATTATGCTTATTCCTAAAAGTTACACTCATGTAATTTTTAGAAACTTGAATAAATGCTAGAAACGTAGTAATTTTTTTATCTTTTATTGGACATTAGCGTCTTACTTTGTCTCTTTAGACAAAGTAGACAATTGTCCTAGAAAAATATAATTTCCGTCGCCGTCGCTCTGAGTCACAGGCTGCCTCGATGCAATTCCTCGGCCACTGTGACACTGTAGGCCCTAATTGGACTCAGCACTGAGGCACACAACCGATCTACGATACAGTCACGCGATTTACTACGGGCCTCTCTTTATACGATCCATGTACTGTATTACAAAATATTGTTATACCTAGCTACACTTTGAGATCTATCGGTTTTAATATGTTTCTATTTTCCCACAAAAACTAAGTTTTCCGCTGTAAAAAAGAAAAAGTCTCTACTAACTATTTCATACAAGATCAATTGAAGGGGTGATCCATGAAAAATTAACAAACAGTCACAGTATGGAAGCCAAAGAAAATCAGAACCTATTAATTTATTTATTTTTTGACTATTTAGGTAAGTATACAATATGTACAATATTATCCTGCTTCTGTTAAAAATAAATGTCAAAGAGTTGAATTCTTGATGAAAATTAATGAGGTACCTCCATCAGTTTCCAAATAAAAGGTATTTTCAAGAACTGCAACAAGAGCATGACCATCAATCAGTTGCAGCTCTCTAATTTCCAGCTTGATACATCGCCAGAAAATTCTTGAACAGCATGAAAGTAGCTTGAAAAGGAAAACAATCAGTAAAATCTGCGGCCATCTGAGATGCTATGTGCAGTTAGCGGCTGACGCGGCGTGGGAACCAGCGTCAGACAGCAGGCTCCGACTGTCTAGATTGGATACTGAATTCTCTAGGTGTTCTCTGGTGACGTAAGTTGTTATACGTTCTCATGGGGCTTATTTGCTTTTGACTGCGACTTTTTCTTTCGGCTTACTAAGTTACTACATGTGTATCGTGTCATTTAAATATTACGCATTTATGTTCAAAACCCATCTGTGTTCTCAACATATATGAATAAATGACTATGACTAGCTACTTATGCTTTTTTACCTTATATAGAAGCAGTTTCCATGCAAGGTAGTCCCTAAAACTGTGATATACTTAAAAGTTTTTAAGAGGCGAATAAAAAAATCTTGTAAGCATGGAATGCATTCCAAGCCTCTAATTTAGCATTTTTATTCGATGACAAGATAGCCTTTGACTGTGATCTCACCTGATGGTGAGTGACGATGCAGTCTAAGATGGTAGTGGGCTAACTTGGAAGGGGTATAGCAGTGTAAATTCAACCCGGTACCCCAAATCGGTTTCTACACGCCATCATGCCCGAACGCTAAATCGCTTGGCGGGCACGTTTTTGACAGTAGGGTGGTAACTAGCCACGGCCAAAGCGACTTGTTGTGCAATTTTTAGTGCCGGGTAATAATATACTTTGATCATGAACATTCGGTTGATGCCCGTCATAATATAATACGTCCATTCATTACGATGTGGGCAGACGAGCAGTTATGTGGCCGTAAAGCCGGCGCGGCGGTTACGTCACTTGGTCCCGAGGCACCGAAAACACTTGATCGTAAAGTAAACGCTTTTCTTTATTTATCGACAAGAAAAAAAAAATCCTGTTTTTTTTCCGAATTCAGTCTTCATCAACTCATTGGAAACCTGGAGCACCGCAGAGATGTAAGCTCTCTTTGCGTATTCTATCGGCTATTTAACGGGGAGTGTTCTGAAGAGCTATTTGACCTTATTCGTCTTTCTTCTACAACTGCACCGCTCGCCACCGAACACAATTTCACCCCACCACCTGGGCGCCTGGACCATCCAGGGTGCCAGATCTTTTTTCCACGTAGGTACTTTGAAACTATGGAACCAACTTCCTGCGACGGTGTTCCCATTAAATTACAGCATGGTGTTATTCAAGGGGCGGACCAACAAATTCCTCAGGTGCTACAAATGTTCATGGGTGGCGGTAATCACTTAACATTAGGTGCTAGTGTAAATAAAAAAAAAGTTAAAAAGAAGATTTATGATTTTAGCAGTGTATGTATGTTTGTATAAGTGTGTCCCACCGGAGCGCCTTAACTACATACATACTATTTGAGGTGGCAATCGATTCGTTATTATGGTTGGGTAATACAGGCATTTTATAAGAACAAAATAACCTCTTATAATGTTTAGCTAGTTATCAAAGCGAAACATTAGCACAGATATGAGTGTCGCCGTCGACGCGAAATAACTGAAACAAGGTTAATACCGGCCATTCCAGCCTTCAGGGGCCCAAGTCTGCTATTGCAATTGTAATTACATTACAGTTACATTGCCTATCAATGACATCCCAATTGCTACTTTTAGCAATTTGACTTGGGGCCCAGGGGTTCAATTGTCTATCAATGACGTGACAATTGCTAAAAATAACAATTGTCATGTCATTGATAGACAATGTAACTACAATTGCAATAGCAGACTTGGGCCCCAGGTCACAGACTGCTAACGTCAGAGTTTACGAGCCGGAATTATATTGCCTGGAACTGTAAACAGATTTGCTAAATCACATGTTATTATATTGACAAAAGCAACAAAACGCTCGCTGACTTTGTCTTCATAAAGAAAAGCCGAGAGGGATTTTCGCTATACCTATACATAGGTAAAGTTTATTGTTAGTTGGTTTTCATAATCTAAAAAGTTACTAATGTCCTTACTAATGTTATAAATGCAAAAGTGTTTGTTAGTTTGTTGATTTCTGCATGGATTTTAGATTTAGCTTTTATATGCATAGCTGAGGATTTGGAGAGTGACTTAGGTTACCTTTTATCCCGAACAAATAGAGGTTCCCGCGGGATTTCAAAGCCTAGCTTCTGCCAATGACCTGTCTAATTGTTTGTAACAATTTAACAATTGTTTGTAATCACAAGCTTACAAACAATTATTGCTTGTAAGGGGTTATTAGTATGGGTTGAATGTACACAGCCATACTCCTTCCAAGTTAACCCGCTACCATCTTAGACTGCATTTTCACTTACAATCAGGTGCAACTCAGTCAAGGACTTGTCATGAAATGAAAAAAAAAATGTCATCGAAACTCGCCGATTCGCTGATTGATAACATTCGCTGATGCCTCTCAAGTTCGACGACTCATCTGGACCAATTATGTTTTTTATCGCAGCGCACGCTGGATGTGCCACTCCGTTGAACAATGGCTGGCGGCGGGCAGGTGACACGTGCGCTCGGATTTTTTCAGCCTACCCTCTGGCGTTCGAGGGCCTAAAAACTGCCGCAAACTGACAGAGGTAGGTACTAGAGGGAAAGTAGAGAGACATAAAAACAAAAAATACCCATACCACTATTAATAGGTAAGTATTGTGTGCCTAAAGCTTACATGAATTTATATGAATTGATCGTGGTGTGAATCTGTTGGAAGAAATTAAGCAAATAATACCTAATAGAGCTTAAATAATATCATCCAAATTGCCCTAGATTAGGCCTTAGGGCACACAAACTATTTTTCTATAGGCAAATCTATGAAATTAAGTATAGATTTGAAGTAAATACCTACTTTTTTGTAATCGTCATTAGATTCGATTATGACGTATCGATTTGAGTAGTAAATTCGTAAATTATACTATGTTTGGAGTGTTAATTGCCTCATCTGGTGACAGAAGGGCTGGCTCATTTTTTGCGCAACGAATCAGCCTGGCTGTCAGTATTCTTGGCACCATTCGCGGGCATAATTGTATATTATTTAGATAAGTTAGCTATAAGTTTTATAGTAACATTTTAATAAAAAGAAAATTAAGTGAATGAATTTGGGTCTCTCGCAAAGCTTGAGATCCGAAGTCAACTGTTTTTTTTTATTCGACAAGATAATCCTTGACTATGATCTCACCTAGTAAGTGACGATGCAGTCTAAGATGGTAGCGGGCTAACTTGAGAGGGGTATGGAAGTGTAGATTCGACCCGTACCTACCCCTAATCAGTTTCTACACGCCATCGTGCTGGAACTCGATTAATCGCTAGTTAGCCAATTAATCGCTTGGCGGCACGTCTTTGACGGTAGGGTGGTAACTAGCCACGACCAAAGCCTCCCACCATACGAAAAATCAAAAAATCTTCAAGTTCGCCGCGTCCACGGCCCCGTATACGCCACGTAGGTGCTTGTGTGTAAACAATGGCTCCACAAACCGCACAGCGCGGAATATCGGCGTGATCTATATCGGTGTTTTTGCCGCACGTGCCGCCATGTGGCGCAGGAAGGGCCACTCGAGCGCGCAGGGCTTCCACAGGCTGACGAGCTTGACGCGGGCGCGCGTACAAACGTACGTAACCAACGAAAATATCTTTCTGGACGTTCAGGATATGAGCGAAAATGGGTGGAATTTGTTTTTCTGACGTTTCCTGAGTTAGGTTTCTAAAAAAACCTGCGTTTTTTCGTATTAAAAATACTCGGAGTTAGGTCCTTTCAAATCCCGCGATAACCCTTTTTTTCGTGATAAAAAGTAGTCATTCTCCAGGCCCTTTCTAGTGAAGGGCCTTAGAAGAATGACTTCGAATGAGAACGAGGTATATCCATGCAAAATATCACGTCGATGAATTTACAATTTGTAAATTGGCTTCGGTCTGATCTAAAATCCACTGGTCAAACGTTCAAAATCAAATCCTACCTGTTGGTCATAGTTCTGCCCAATGGAATACGAAAAGGGGAAAACTATTAAAATTAGACATGTTTGAAAAAAAAAAAAAAAAAGAATGATTGATAGCAGTACTCGGAAGTGTTTAAAGTTTAATATTTTTTAACTCAGTTTTTTCGAAGTTTGGCTTAGCCGGGTTCTAGTTAAGGGACGGCAGCGAGGCAGTAGGCACAGGTGCTGGACGAAAAACTGACGCGACTGGTTTGTGCACTTGGCGATATTGTTGCCGGAGCGATCGCGCATCGCGCGCGTCGCGGCCCATTGTACCACTTACATTGACGCTTAACTTATATGCCTAATCTATCCTTAAATATAAAAGAGAGTTACCAGTTTCCCTGACTACTAATCACGAAATCATCGGAAACTAAAAAGCCTATAAACTGAAAATGGAAGGTAGCTTAGGTTCCCTCTAGAGCGTAGCTAAAAAACGGAAAATGCACCCTGAACTGGGGGTTGGAAGATTATATGAAAGTCAGAAGTTTTTGAAATCAGAGACATGAAAATCCGTTTTTAGTTTATTAGTTTTAAGTAAGACCAGGAGCATTTATTGGTTAAATGCTCTAAGCCTGTATAAGTAATATTAGAAAGAAACCCCTTGAGGATGATAAAATAAGGAGTGAAATTTTCAAAATTAAAAAAAATACATGTAAATTGCGATCGCAGGTTTTTACTGTTATCAATAGGTAATGTAATTTATTAAATAAATAAATAAACTTCTAGTGTGCTAAGTAAGTAAAGATTATTAAGGAAGACCCAATTTATTTAATGGTAGATAAAATACAAGTTAAACTGTCTTTATGTCTCACGAAAGTGGACCATCCAAACGACCCATTTGTCATGCAAAGCCGCCGCCGGCATTTGCGTGCTAATGATGAAATCATGCCGAAAATTAAACAACTAGCATAATTCAATAAAACATCCGCAAACCAGCACTTCTGGTTACAGCTTTTACAGATGTGCCAACTGCCAACATGTCGGCTGGGGAAATTTTTCTACTTGGTTAAAAACATCAAAATATTCTTGATGTCCACATTAGAAATATTGGAATATGTTCCGTATTTTGTTGTCTATGTAAGGTATCATTTATCGAAACATGCTTAAATTGGTACGAAGATGTAAAATAATATGAATTTGATTTAGATGTAGGTCCATTTCCTAGAGTCCTCTTAGCCAAGGGTGCTGAGTTGCCTTCTAACCACCTTCATGCTTATGAAACTGTAGGATTCCAAAATTATATTTAACTGAATAAGCTGAGTAGAGTCAGGCAAACTAAAACCAAGTACTCTATCACTATGTGGTCTTTAGGAGAAAATCTTCAGTGACAAGAAAACGTTGGCTGCCAATTTGTTGGACTGGAAAGTTGGCACGTGTGCAGATGCTACGGTAGCCAACATAATGGATTCGCCGGTGGATTAAACCAAGCGACTATCATCGCTGGGCTTAGCGTAACACGGTGCACTATGGCTTTCCCTGTTAGGGATTAGGATTTTTATCTCGGGGCCATGACTTTGTTGTACAAGATGCGTCTTATTATGAGTTGAAGAAGCAGGTCACGGAGTATCACGTATGATAAGAAGTTTTTAAAAAAAAAAAATTAACAGACCCAGTGAGGTCTGGAATTTGGAAGTTTCCCTTCATGCGTGCACGAGGAAGGCAGCTGATAACAAGAGCAGTGGATAACAAGCGTACTACGTACAACACTGAAGTCAAAACCACGACCGCATTCCGAGATACCTACGTAACTACTACGATCAGAGATCATTGGTTAATATCAACTGTTGTGATTGGTTATCGTGCAACTGCAATATGGTGGTGGTACTGCAAGAACTTGCAGCAGCAGCGCTGTGAGAGAGTAGTGTCAATCAATCAGTGAAGAAAGGGTTATTGCAACCGTCACATTGCTTACAAACTACGTCAAACTCCGGAGAGTTTGGATACTGATAGTTGTCAGAGATCAATGCTTGAAGCAGGCCTCCTAAGCTAAGACGTGAAAATAGCTTAAAAATGAAGCTATTTCTTGAAGATACTTGCCGTCGCTGCCGCTAATTCAAGGAAGCGTTGGCCCCGCGGGTGCCGGTGATGTAGTAGGAAGATTTTCGCGGAGTATAATGACGAAGTGGGCCGGACACGTAGGCATGTTAATTGGACGCAATGACCACTGCGCGATCGCCATAAAGGAAGCGGGCGTGGGCCGCGCGACGCTCCGTCTCCGACGGCGACCAGGCCGCAGGGTCCGTGGATGTTTGTACGTTGATCTGATGTTTTGTATCTACTCAACTAGGTACGAACTCATTCTTAAGGGAATCATCATCTCAACTAATAGACGTCTCGTGAAACGACAACATCTGTTATCGACGTAACTTTGTGGTTTCCGGCCTACATAGCCTTGCCTTTGCCGGTATCTGATAACTAGCCGTGGCCGAAGGCACTTAGGTACCTAAAACAAAAAAACAAAGTAATAAAAAAAGAAGCAGTTGCTAATATGATTTTTTAATATTTTGACGTAACAGAAGATCGTACCTACTTTTGTTTTTTTTTTTTAAGTTTAGGTTTTTGAACTTTGTTTAGTAGGTACAAGCTAGTAGATACGTAACTATATAAAGGCTTTATTCTAGAATCTATGTTGGAAGGAGGTACGAGGGTCAAGTAACGCTGGTTGCTGGCGACACTCGTGTCGCCTTCACTTGATGTGTTCATTCACAGATCCTGCGCGGACTTCATCAAATACCTTAATGTTTTATTTCCTACGTTTTGTACATAATTGGCGATACGTTTTGATTATCTGCTGACATACCTGCCTACTCAATTTATGCAAATTAACTGAATAGATGCTAGTTTTGTAGCTAATCCTGTTGTAGGTACGCGATTCATAGACGAAACAAAATTGACAGGTCTAAAGCTAGGGCTATCCTTTTCCACAGAGAGCGTTATGAAAGTGATAGCACGAGATTCAAACCTGTCAACTTAGTTTCGTCTAGAGATTGTGTGCAGCAGAATCGGCCACATTATCTACTAAAATCATCACATCACATCTCGTCGTCGTCTCAACTGAGACATGTCCACAGCTGGGCAAAGGTCTCTTGCGAGAATCGCCACAAAACACAGTCTTGTGCCGCTTGTGTCCAGCAACTGCCAGCGACTCGCTTGAAATTGTCCGTCTATACATAGGTGGGTCTCATAACGCTGCTTTTCCCTTTGCGAAGCTGCACCTTGTACCAGGCAAAGGTAGTATCATTAAAGTATCAGCTATCTTTTGCAATGATATCATGAAAATTCCTACAATAATTTGCGTGAAGTAGAATTCGACGAAAAATTTGTTACACAACTTCGGTTTTTGGGTACAATATTGAATGCGTGCGAAACAAGCTGTTGGATCTATACCTACCTACACCTAACTACCTATACCTACCTATACTTAACAGGTATACCTTTTCATATCATGAGCCTATACCCTTCGCAGCTGAACTTTTCAAGGTCCACGGCCAAAATACGGTCTTCTTCTTCCCATCCATCCGTTGCCCACCACGCTCTCGAGGTCCAGCAGGCTGAAGATGTTGCGAAGGAGGTGATTGCGATCGTCACAATACGTGTTAGCAATCATTTTTAGACAATCCCATAGCGGACGTACCCACCTACAAGGTAGTGGAATGAACGAAGCAAAAACCGTTTGTTTCCAAAATGAGTTTTAAATTGTTAATCGTAACCAAATTAACCCATTTTTAGGCTTACATTTAGTAAGTAGTAATCTGAGCGGCGGTTCTGCTCGGCTAGCTTCGAAGCGCGTCAAGTACCTATTCGCTGCTCAGCCGGCGCTGCTCGTTACACAACGTTAGGTAATACACCACATTACTACTGATGATCACAATTCACATTAAAAAAATGTGACATTGCGACATATTAGTCATAGATTAATTATACTCATACCTAGTCATTTTGTCCGATGGAAGGCTTTGGCCGTGGCTAGTTACCACCCTACCGTCAAAGACGTGCCGTCAAGCGATAGCCTCCCGGCACAATGGCGTGTAGAAACCGACTAGGGGTATGGTCTGAATTTACACTGCCATACCCCTTTTCCAAGTTAGCCCGCTGCCATCTTAGACTGCATCGTCACTTACCATCAAGTAAGATCGCAATCAAGGGTTATATTGTCAACGAATAAAAAAAACCTACTGATATTTTTATTATAGTTATGCAAATTCAAATTAATAAATTATTGATTTCATGAATATCATTGGAGAGTTTTCGACTAGATTCCGCTGGCTCGGACGCCTAGAGAGAATGGGAGAGGATCGCGCTGTAAGGAGAGTATATTTGGGTCGCCCAATAGGAAAACGCCCCGTTGGACGATCCAGCTGGACGAAGCGACCAAAAGACCTGCAAGCCGTCAATACACCCGGTAGGCGTAAAGCAGCACAGGGCAGGCATGAGTGGCAGCTTCTGGAGGCCAAGATCCTCTTTGTGTCACTGAGCCAGCGAAATAAGTATGTAAGTGATTTCATGAAGGATCAAGTGACAAGTGTAGACTACCATCGGTTGGAATCAAGTTAGGATAGCACATTCTACGGAGAAGAGCCGGTAAGTAAAATAAAAACTCTGTAGATAGGTACTTACGTACTAAATTAACATGATATTATTACTATAAACTCTTTCTAAACTTTAATTGCCGCATATTCTATGAAGTGATAGAATTTAAGTGCTCATTTCGAGACTTCTTTGAGATACCTTTGTATGTCAGGTATAGATATACATAAGCAGGTATTTATGGTAATAAATGTAAGAAAGGGACGATCGACCAGCCTTGGATGCGTAGAGCTTCGTCTCTGTCACCCATGCTTATGTTATTCTACTTTTGTAGTTTCATGCAACAGCGACAATGCTCTACGAAACCGTATGTGATATTAATTAACTGCCTGGCACAGTAAAATACATAGGTAGCTGCTGAATATTAGGGCAAGATACCTAGAAGAACTATAGAGTAGACAGTAAGTAGAACATATTAATTTTGAATGTAGTTCTGCTGTTGTAGTCGGGTTATACGTTTTATCTTTATCGCCAAGCAATAAACAGCTAGTTTTCAAAGTGCGCCGTAAACTGTTTAATCCCTATTCACGACGCGTCGACATCCTGCCCGATTCCAACAAAACGCTCCTCCTTCATAAGTATAGTTAGTTAGCTGTTAGTTTAGTATCGAACTCCGAAAACGGCTTTAATCTTCATCGGCGCGTCTATTTCGGTCGTTGTCCATCCATCGGGCACGGGAGTTGTGATGCGCGGGTATTTCTGGCGGGCGCGACTGCCACGGGGCAGGTTTTCGGGGAATGTCAACAAACGAACGGGCACTCATTCAATGAACTCTATGCGACGCCGGTGGCGGACCGGTCTCGGGGCGAGGGAACCTATTCATAAAAATGCTGCGGGAGCTTCAATGGACTGGCCGAGCGCCGCGTACCGTTCTCTAGATCCTTTGTGCTTTGTGGAGATAGGGTGGGATTATTGCGGCGCTCGGTGAGCTGGAAACTGAGACCTACGGCGGTGTTGATCATGTCAACCGGTGGATCTAATGCGAATTCTACAGATTGAAGGCTGACATCGAAAATTTTACTCAATAATATAACCTTTGGGTAGGGTGGTAGGTATGGTGGGTGGTGGTCTCTATGTAGTTATAAGAATCATTGTAAATACATATTGGAATGCAATTAATAAATGAATATGAATATAAACGTGACTAGTTACCTAATTATTATAGTAGGTACCTACCTACATTCGATTCGGTGTCAATCTGCAGCTCTGCATTCGATTTCATTCAAGCAATATTATGACTGTGGTAGATTTGTACGCTTTCATTCGCGTGCGACTTGCGGACATTAATGTCATGCTCGACTATCGACTCGTAGGTATCACACCGTGATTTTCCCCTTGTTTTTTGTACATACAGAACACTAGTTGATGCCCGCGACTTCATTCGCGTGAATTAAGGTTTTTAACTCCGTACATCCAAACTTTTTGGAAGTATCGATGGATGTTTGTTAAGGAGTGATTGGAGTAATCACTCCGCAACTGAACCGATTTAGCTGGGTACAGTAATAGTCTGAAATAACACATTACAGGCTACTTTTTATCCCGAAAAATAATAAGAGAGTTCCCCCGTAGTAAATAATGATATTAAATTCCCTAGGTAACCTAGTTAATTACTTGTGTGTGCCGTCACAGACGTGCCACCAAGCGATTTAGTGTTCCGGCACGATGGCGTGTAGAAACAGACTAGGGCCGTATGGCTTGAATTTAGAGTGCCATAAGTCATAACCCTTCCAAGTTAGTCCGCTACCATCTTAGACTGCATTGTCTCTTACTACCAGGTGAGATATCGCAGTGGAGGACTATCTTGTCATTGAATTAAAAAATCTATTCTCTGTCTCAGTGGGATTACGAAATGCGAGTTTGGCAGTTAGCAATGGTTAGCAACCATATTCATTGATTTCCATAGCCACTGACACAAAATAACCCCTCTTATATTCCAAAAATAATGGATTAATCCCCAATAACGCTTGACCATTCATTCATAAATATGTTTCCTACAAAGGCGTTCGCTAAACGTTGTCTTTAATCTAATTTTAATACGCGGCGGTATTGCACAAGCTGATGAAAACCGATACAAACCGTAGGCGGCAGGCGGTCGGCCCGGCCAGGTATTGGCATGACGTCGACGTTTACCCAACAACACTCATTACAATATTTGCACAACTTTGATTGGAGCTGTGATAGAATAACGGTTAGGAATTAGGTGTGGTCACCTGCGGGTCGTGGGTTCGATCCCGGGCACGGTTCAGACTTTTCAGAGGTATGTGCGTTTAAGCAACTAAATATCACATGCTTCAACGGTGAAGGAAATCATCGTGAGGAAATTTGCACGCCTTAAGGTCCAAGACACGGAGCTGCCCGCGAAATTCAAATTTAATTTGGTTTTTCGCCATTTATAAACGAATACGACAAAGTAGGCTTATGGTATTCAAATTGCGATAATGGCAGCATCATCTTCACAGGTTTATATACTAATCTTTACGTAAAAGTATCCAGTTTAAGAAATTAATCAAAATAATGACTAATTTGTGAGTAGCTCACGTCAAACTCATTATTTTGACTAATTTCTTAAACTGGACAGTTTCACGTTAAGATTAGTATATAAACCTGTGAAGATGATACTGCCATTATCGCAATTTGAATACCATAAGCCTACTTTGTCGTATTCGTTTATAAATTGCGAAAAACCAAATTAAATTTGAATTTCGCGGGCAGACCCGTGTCTTGGGCCTTAAGAGTTCTCCATAATGTTCTCAAGAGCATGTGACGTCTACCTACTTGCATTGGGCCAGCATGTTTTACCAACGTCGTACAGAATCCGCATGTAAAATCTATAACACGCATCGTTTGCTTTCAACTTCGTAGAGCGTCCTTCTGTCATATTTCTGTCACATGAAGCACAAAATTTCACATAATAATATGTACAAGAATGACAGATACGACGCTTTACGAAGCCAACGCTATCTTCTTCTGGAACCCGATGCAGTAGGTCCCAATTGATTACCGAAAAACCCTAAAAAAACATGATGAAAACGTTACAATGTTTTACCTTAGTACCTACGTACCTACTTCTAATTAGCAAAAGGAATCTTTCAGTCTTTATTTCAAAAGTAGGTCAAGATTAAAATGATTATCGAAATATCGGTATAGGTATAGTAGGTACGCGAGTTGGTATGCTGAGTGCTGACCTAGTCGTTAAAAAGAAACGTAGTTTCTAACCAAGTGGTCGCCTGTTCAAATCTTGGAAATCTTTTGACATATTTAGTAAATTATGACACAATTAATCTACGATTTGTGAGCATTTAGTTAAATGCTCAAAAGTCCATACCGACAGATTTTAGCAGTTTTACACTAGTTCAGCTTTTTGGAAAAACCTGCTAATTTGACATTTCCATACGCAAGACAGATTTACGCACAGTTAACGATAACTTGAATGAAGCCATGTTCTTTAGGCTAAGCAAAAGCAATTTTGGTAGTTATGAATCGCGTAGTTTACTTTGCAGTTTTACATTCCAACCTATTTGAGTCAAATAACGTTAACACTATTACTCTCAAAATCACTCTCCTGGGCTCACCCTTGTATTGGTAAGTTTCACCAGCAAAGAACAGAATACAATACATTAATTTTTTATTCAAATAAACTTTTACAAATTGCTTTCGAATCAAGTTCAAAAATCAAATCTGTGTCGAGAAGCCTCGATAAACTGTTGAATTCAATGCATCTTTGTCCATTAATGGCGGGAGACATGGCGTTAAGATGTAGGTGGTAAAGGTAAAAGGGCGGCGGCCGGAGCGAAAAATTCAAATTCATGTTTTAAGGATTTAGTTTCGTATAATTTTCTTTTAACAAATAATGATCAATAGAAAACTGTATAATTAACAATGTAGCGTCTTAACAGGTATTTCAAAATTATTAGCGATGTAGGTAATATTTTACATAATATACTTTGGAATGTTCATATAGACGATCTCATTTGAATCGACACGAGTTAGGACCTTACGACTTTCGTCGGAGGCTTGGAAAGTCCACTTGGGAACTGACAATGTGGTGGTATATACAGTCAAATAGTTCAAATTGCCGTACTGCGGCGGACACGGTCTAAACATAAAACATAACCAGCTTATCAGTTACCAAGTACACATTCGAGGACACAGTTTAGAAACGAATTTGCGATTTTTTTCTGTCGCCCCTGCAGGGTAAGCCGCCGAGAACACAATTAATTACACATGACAGACAAATGACAATAGAGCAGACAGGAGTCAGCGAGCGAGACACAGACGAGGTCGCGCGTCAGAAACGGAAGCAGTGCGGCGCTGACGCTGCGCGGGGCGAGGGCTTTACGCACCATCCAATGTTTTACGATTTTTACAATAGGCGAGATTCACAATGAGATTACAATAGGGAATACGATACGCGAGGCCGTGCTTAGCAAGGTTTAGATGCAACCGTTAATCGTTATTAACTTATTAGGCGAGTTGGACGCGGCTGATCATCGAGTTTAACTAAATAAAGCAGTCAATAAATAAACGTTCATAAATATCTAATAAATACCTACACGGGCTATATTTACAAGAGGCCTTCGTTGAGGGCACGTCTCAGCCTTTAAATGAATATAATACAGCTCTATCCCACCGGGATATCAGGTATAAATTAAAAAATAAAGTAAAGCTGCCGGCTTACACTCGTATTACAAAATAATACTGATCCGCTGATGGAATGTGCTGCGGCTAGGAACTGCCACGCTGGCTCTCAGGCAGCCAGTTCACCACATCCATTATACAACTATACACCGACCCGTGCTCGAGGCTGAGGCCCGCACGCCTCGGCACAATATACACATATACAGTCCCCGCAGCCGCATTGCAGCCCGTGCCCGGCGGCACCGGCCCAAGGCGCGCTGCGGCCGGCGCCTCCGCGGAGGCCTAAACATTTGCTACATTACAAACAATAACATGCAGTGGAACCAGAGGCACCCGCCGCCCGCGCGCCCCGCCCGCGCCGCGCTGCCTCCAGCAGGCGAGCGGGCGGGACGCGCGTGCAGCATCCTGCGATAGTGCCAACAATATACAACATAACAGCTCTACTTGAAGCGAGTAGCATAGGTATACGGTCATCGCTAACCTCACGAGTCCAATACACTGAATACCAACAAAATAATACAGATTACATTTCACAAACACCGAGGACTGAAATTTGACAAACGCAACACTCCCGAACGTCTCAGATCCATATGTACAAAAGAATTCCATCAAATAAATTATGAGCTCCATAAAATAATTATCACATAAATTGAATATCTCCGCGGCTCGGCACGAGTCACACGCGACTAACTATATGTACACAGAGCGTCCGGTTGCGCGTGCAGGCGCACCTCGCCGCGCGCCGCCACGGCCACCAGCTGCACCAGGCCGGGCGCGCGCGGCGGCGGCGCCTTGCGCGGCGCGCGGTGCAGCCGCACCCAGGCGCCGAAGCAGACTAGAATGGCGAGGAACACGGCCACCGTGGCGCCGCCCGCGATGGACGCCGTCTCCATCATGAGCTGGCGGCTCGTCAGCACGTACGAGTCGTCCAGGTCCTTGAACTCGCAGCGCGGGCCCACGAAGCCGCTGCGGCACTCGCAGTTGTAGATGGGGCTGTCCGAGATCACCACGGTGAAGCAGGCGCCGCCGTTGAGGCAGTAGTACTCCGAGTAGTCCGGCTCGCACTTGAACGTGGGGAAGGTGACGTTGAGGCGCGGCTGCGGCGGGCGCGGGCGCGCCGGCCGCGCGGGCCGCTTGCTGATGCTGCTGCTGCACGCGCCCGCCAGCGACCACGCGCCGCACGCCAGCGAGGCCACCCACCACCACGCTACCACGGCGCGCATGGTCCGCACGCTGCGCACTCTGCGCGCTGCCACACTCCGGCTCCGCACTGTCCGCTCGCGACGGACGCGAGGCGCGAGCGCGAGGGACACGATTTTGACATTGGACGGTGACTTATACGAAATCCGAGAGGCGATGACATGACCGCTTTCGAATTTCGAACTCGAACCCTTCGCTCGCATCCGCGTCGACGGTCCGCCCAGACATGTTTCCTGTGTCAACTTTTTTTACGTCGACGATCACTCGCTCATGACGGAGGCGCGGTTTCTACGAGCGCCCGAGATATCGCATCGATCCCTTTGCTAGCATGTCGAAGGTAAAAACGAATGAACTGTTTTGTACACTTTGTTCTTGGCTTATGATCTTTCACGAAGCACAAACACACAATGTCCCGTTCGAGATGATACACACAAAATGGTGCTAACGAAACAAAATAGGACTGCGCTCGGTGAGTTGTCTATGCGCGACTGACGGAAGGCGTCTACTGGCACTGCATCCGCCATCTGCCGACGAGAATGAATGCCGTGAAGTTGAACTCGCTCTTCACACTAGTGTGCGTGCCTTGTTTGTATTTGCAGTTACTGTAGTGTGCTTTAAAAGGAAACATGTGTGTGTACACTTTTTTCTTTTGTGTGGGACAAAAGAGATTAAAAAAATCCCATTGGTATAGGCTTTTATATGGGCACTACGTAATTCATATCTGAAATCTGCAAACTTAAACCTTATTCTGTAAGAGTGAGGACTTTTAAAGTTTATAATTTTATGAATCTACTCTTTTCTGTAGGAAACATTGAATTTACAAAATATTAGAATGTAAATAGGTAGGTAGGATACCTACTCTTTTAATCAATGTTTAAAATAGGTAGGTACCTTAGTAGGTATACCTACTTAAATTATTTTAACTGTTACGGCGATATAAATTATAACATGAACATTAATTTAATAAAATATTATTTTACTTCGCTATGTACAACTACAAGGCTATGTAGATTGGTACGTAAAGAGATAAGGTACTAATCGAAAGTGAGACCTAAGTAGGCATAAGTAACTCTTTACTGAAACAGACACACTTTCGCATTAATTATAATAATATATTAATAAGTGAATTGAATTATTATGAATAAAGTGTCACAAATTGTTGATATTAGTTCCAAAAACATTTAGTGCTTACGATTTCAATATTGTTGTTAGATTAATTATAGAAATCAGTGCGCCAATAACAAGATTATTAGTACGAGAAACAATCGTGTGTCAAAAATGGCGCTTCAAATTGATCCATTATTTAGGCTGTCATTTGTATAGAGAGTAGCAAGGAATATACTCTGTGGAGTCGAGTGCTAATCATAGACTGAATAAGTGAATATAGAGGTTTACGGATATTCAATGTCACAGAACATTCAATGTACTCTGTGAAGTGTGCTGCTGTGTGATCTACGGTTTTTTCGGTGTTTTCATCTGTGATTTTTATCAGTGTTCGTGGTCTCTGATTTTTATTGTTTTCCAAAATTATGCAAATCTGCAAAATGCAAATTGCAAACCCATTTGCCCAAAAGATTGCTTGAAAGTCAATAAATTCAGATAAGATTAATAATTTATTACACATCCAACATGTCAGAGTCATCTAAATCCTCAAAGTCCTCAAACTTAAACCCTTCGCCGACTCTTCAGTGCAAGGATCTTCACGAGTATCTAAAAAGCCGCTCGGCTCAGTTTTTGGAGACATTATACAACTATCCTACTATATGCCTAGCAGTTTACCGGTAAGAACTAAACCTTTATTTATGTTACTGAAGTAGTGTAATAGGTTAGGTTATGTTATGATTCTCAATGTTACTTGTATTTTTTTTTTTCAGTGAGATTCCAGAATTAGCACGACATTTTGTAATAAGGCTTTTGTTTGTGGAGCAACCTGTCCCGCAAGCTGTAGTAGCATCGTGGGTTACTCAGACACATGCTAAGTATGACCTTCCTTAGTTATAGAATACACTTAACAGTACTTCCAATTAAGACTCACTACTGTAATAACGTTGTAACAACTTATTTTAAATCTGGTGCCATTGATCTCAAGGGTCTCAAGGTAACTCAAATATTGGCCCGTTTTATAATAGGAGGCCAGGCGCACTTCACATTTTAAGTATAAAGTATTTTAATATAATTGATCTTTATTGTGTTGTAGCACGAGTTACTATTAATTATTTACTTAAATAATTTTGCTGAGTGAATCTTGTGTATGTTAAAAACTACTTGTAACCTTTATCTTTACCATAATCAGTTAAAACCTAACTATTTAAAGGGAACAGAGCAAGGCATGTGAAGCGCTTTCCGAGTTGTTTGTGTGGCAGGAAGCACCCATCCCAGGAGGCCTGCCGGGCTGGATGCTCACACAGTCCTTCAAGAAAAATCTCAAGGTTGCTTTGCTGGGAGGGTAAGTTTATGAACTAACCTTTATACATAATATTTTTAATAAGTAAAGCACAGCAGTTTTTCACTTTTTCATGGAATTTCTCAATGTAACACCTGCTTCTATCTATCTATATATTAACATATTTTGAAAAGAGCAATGACTGAGTTTTTTGTCAGCTCTTCTGAATAGAATTTGGCATCTGAACCAGTAGTAGTCTTCACTCGTCATAAGAGCCACAGGTTGACCTGGGTGAAGTAAATAACTTTGATCTTGAAATTTATCCATTACAAGCTTTTCTCCTTTACTTCATTCGCATGGAATTAGGTTTTTAAAATCCCCCTGGAACCCTTTTTAGCCTATGTCACTCTCCAGATCGTCAACTATACGTATATGAAAAATCAAGTCGATCAGTTGCTGTGTTGCTACTTGCTAAATGATTGAAGAACAAACAAATACTTTCGCATTTTTTGCAGCGGTCGTCCATGGAGCATGTCGTCATCGTTAGAGCCGGACGGCAAGGCGCGCGACGTGGCGTTCCTCGACGCGTATGCCCTGGAGAGGTGGGAGTGCGTGCTGCACTACATGGTGGGATCTGCGCAAACTGAGGGCATCAGCGCTGACGCCGTCAGAATTCTGCTGCACGCTGGACTCATGACCAGGTCAGAGCACTGAACAATGTCTTCTTCTTAATGTGCCGTCTCCTTGCGAAGGTTGGCAATCATTAGGGCGACTTGAACTTTTGAGACCGCTGCTCTAAATAACGCCTTTGTGCTCTTCCCGAACCATTGGCGCAAGTTTTTCAGCCACGATATCCTTCTGCGGCCAGGCCTTCTTCTACCTGCCACTTTCCCCTGCATGATCAGTTGAAGGAGTTCATATTTTCCGGTGTTACGCATCACGTGCCCAAAATACTCCAATTTCCTCTTCTTAACAGTTGTAAGTATCTCTGTGACTTTCCCCATTCTTTGTAACACAGTGCTATTTCGTACGCGGTCTCTCCAAGAAATTCGTAACATACGTCTGTACACCCACATCTCGAATGCTTCCAGTTTTCAAAGTGTCCAGTTGAACAAAGTCATTGTACTGTAAATACAACACAAACATTTTTCTTGCAGCAAATAAGCTATTTTTTTTTCTCCTCTCCCCTCCAAATAAGTGAAAACTTGTGTTAAGAGTGGGTACAACAATGGTACAATAGTACAATGGGTGGGGATTACACCTGCAACTTTTCAGTTTTCAGTCTGCACCTCTAACCGTTGGGCTATTGAGGCTTTATGGGTAGCACCATACTGCCCATATACCTCATTCACGAAAAGTATGCATGCATGCATAATAAGCCTTAATAAAACAACTTTAATTATTTTGGTTTTAGGGATGCTGAAGATGGGTCTGCGGTTATAACTAGGGCTGGTTTCCAATTTTTACTACTCAGTACTGCTAAACAGGTACAAATAGTTTTTGGACTCTTAATGCTGAAATCTATAGACTGCATTCTTTATAACAGATTTATGTCAGAGCATATTTGTGTCTCCTTTGAACTCTCTATAGATTGAATACACTTTATAGATCTCAGCATAAAACTCTGACATCCTTATAAGGTAAAAGTTTAAAAACTTATAGTAGAAGTTTAAAAAACTGACAGCTGAAAATTGGATGTTGATCCTTCAAATTGATTTTGTTCATATAAAATTTAGCAAATGTCTCTGGACCATGATGACAAATTAAATCACACCTCATTCATCTAAATTGTTTCGGTAGTTTAGGTGCAATGATAGAACATACATAGATAGCCTTCCTTTTGGTTTTGCTGAAGTCAGGTAAAATGATTGTAATTAAATGAATATTTTTGTATAGGTGTGGTTGTTCCTGCAACACTATCTCCACACGGCTGAGAAGAGAAGTTTGAGTGCAGCCGAATGTCTAGCATTTCTTTACCAGCTCAGTTTCAGTACATTAGGAAAGGTAATTTATTTCTTTACTAGCTCAGTTTCAGTACACTAGGAAAGGTAATTTATTATTTTACATGTAAACACAATCATAGCCCTGTGGTTACAAGTTCTGCTTCATTTTGGAAGGGTCTGGGGTCAATCCCATGCTATATATCACTTTGAACAAAAGCATTGCAGGTCTCACTGCATGTCTGCTTTTCTCAAAGATGTGTGAAGTCTGTCATAAAACTCAATTCGCACTTGACCAGAATGGTGGACTATGGCTTTAATTCTTCACATCGATAGGAAAGCTATGCCCAGTTGTGGGCTGACGTTAGTTTGAGATTAATGAATGAATGAATATAAAGAAATTCATTTTTTAATATATTTCTGATTTGCTTGTAACACGTCAAAACTGTTATTGTCACACAAGGGCAATAAAAATCTTACTGCACAGTACCTAAGCAATGTGATAATGATAGTTAATACTGTCAATTTGTATGTATTCCAGGATTACAGCACAGAAGGGATGAGTAACAACATGTTGGTGTTTTTGCAGCATCTGAGAGAGTTTGGGCTGGTCTACCAGAGGAAGGTGAGAATTTGGTAAATCATCTGACTTCTATACCTGTAAAACTATAAAGTGACTTGACTGATAGACACTAGGTCTAGGTCCCCTAGAGATTTCAATAAATCGATACCTCCTACGTAAGTTGTGGTATCCCATTTCAGATTGTTGGACTTATCAATTCTTCATTCTTAGTTATATCGTTATTAAAATGCCGGCCTATTTTATTTACCATCACAACAATACATTGGGGATACAACAACTTACATAGGAGGTATCGAAATAATCCTTGAAAACCCTAAATATGCACAAATATCAAATTATACAAGGACATAGAACAATATGGAACACTAAACACCTTTATTTGCAGAGTATTCTGCAAATAAAGTGTGCACATTGCAAAAAATTGCACTTTGAATTATTACTATACGTAATTTGATCGCGACTACTGCAATTCCAAAGCGGTCGTCCGTCTTGAACTGTCGGTGAGAGAAGTGAGCCCAAAATATTTGTAACAATCAGACTCTGGATATGTTTACAATCACGTTTAATAATGAACTTGTCCAGTTATTAATTCAACATCACTTAGAGTTACAACGCAACACGCTACTTATTTAGGTTAGATTCTCATTTCCAATTTTACATGAACAACATGTCTTTCACAATTTATTAGCAAACCCAAATTCTGACAGCGTGCAGTTTGTTCAATCTATTCATGTGTAAATAGTATTTTAGTTTAATATTTTGTAAATAGTTTTTAGGGTACGATAAGGCTGACATACGTCTTAACCTAAAAGCCTTCCAATTAAAGATTTAAAAAAAAAACGCACAGACTACCGCCATGATTGTCCCAGACTCGCTGGCGCCATATACCCGCTACCCGCGCCCGTGCGCCGTCGCTCTGTACCCTTAGCGACATCTTTTTCCTTCAGTGCACGTAACAATTTTTGCTCGATTTTTTTGTATTATTTGAATTCTTTATTTACATGGTATGTGCAGCGTAAAGCGGGTCGTTTCTACCCCACGCGGCTGGCGCTCAACATCACGTGCGTGAAGGACGGCGTGGCGCCGCTGGACGCCGCGGCCGCCACCGGGTACATCATCGTGGAGACCAACTACCGCGTGTACGCCTACACGCAGAGCAGCCTGCAAGTGGCTCTTCTGGGGCTCTTCACCGAGCTCATATACAGGTATAGTCCCACAAACTTATCCCCGGTGACAACGTTGCTACTGTCATACTGTGAATTAGTCGGGTGTGCTCTTAGCTATGTTTGATGAAAATCGGTTCAAGATGGCCGCCGCCACAAAATGGCGGATTACATGTTTTTTCACAACTCCCTCAATATGGGTATAACATGAAAGGGCTTGACTAGTAAAATACTATGACAAATTTCAAATCCAAGATGGCCGCCATCACAAAATGACAATTTTTTTTTAATTCCACATGGGGTATTTTAAATTTTCAGTTTACACTTGTAAAGCAAGGCTTTTTAACCGACTTCCAAAAAGGAGGAGGTTATCAATTCGGCCGGTATCTTTTTTTTTCTATGTATGTCCATCGATTACTCCGGGGTTTCTGGACAGATTCATGAAATTTTTTTATGTGGTCAACGATGTCGTAATATTTGTTTGTTGAGTGATAAAGGTATGGTTGGTCAGGTTCCCGAACGTGGTGGTGGGCGTGCTGACGCGCGAGTCGGTGCGCGCGGCGCTGCGCGGCGGCATCTCCGCGCAGCAGATCATACGCTACCTCGAGCAGCACTCGCACGCGCAGGTACAGACAGTAGCAAGTCGACAGTTAACCGCCAACATCTCCAGAGCTTACACACGACACAAAAACATTACTACCATTCGCCCCTATAGTCTGATTTTTAATTCGGTGGAATACTGACAGTTGTCATTTTATAAATAGAGCGAGTTATTTGTATGAAAAACAGTACCACCCGTAGTTCGATTTTACCCCAAACTATCTGTCAGGCATTTGTCATAAATATCTATGTGCGGCAATTGAATTTTATTTTTATAAGTTTAAAATTTATTATCTTTTTTGTGGGATTTTTTTAATCGCTGGTAACATTAAGATACGTCAGAATTCCACGCAATTAAAAATCAGACTATAGCCCAGTAGGACCACGAGTATAGTCTGTTCCAACGGAGTTGAGCTAAAAGGTAAATAAATATGGCCGTACTGATCACGTGACTTTGTAAAAAAAGCAGTTTGACTGAAATTGGTTTGAAAAATGCCAAGTCATTTTTGGACTTTTTGCAAGTCCGTCACTGTTCTACGATCATGGCGATATATCCTTGTTGACTTGTTTCTTCAGATGCTGAAGGCGGACACGGGCGGCGTCCGGACGGCGTCCGTGCTGCCGCCCACGGTCGTGGACCAGATCCAGCTGTGGGAGAGCGAGCGCAACCGCTTCACCTACACCGAGGGTGTGGTGTACAACCAGTTCCTGTCGCAGGTAACCGATGCTTCCTGCAACTTTTCTTATTTCATTGGTTTATTACAAACATAGACAGAGAAAAACTATAGACTTAATGATATCCCCTTTTCACTCCCACACGAGATGCAGTATAGCGATGTCAAACAAGATAGAATGAGACACAGCTATGTCTATATCCGTCCCTCACTGTGTGCCATGTTTTGAGTTGTTGCTCACAATACATTGTGAGCAAAGACGTACTAAAGTAGATATTTCACAGTGTTATGATAATTTTAGTGTTAAATCAGTCTTTAACCCAAAATAAAGAGTACTTTAAGTTATTAAAACTGATCTAGAATGTTTTTTTTTTTTTTAATTTTTTATTGAAGTGTTAACCTACACTTAAAGGAAATAACCTAATAGATTTATAAATACATATCAAAAAATTTTGATCTAGAATGTAAAGAACGATGCGTTGCATTTTAATATTGTATGTACTTTGTTTCCGGCAACACGCTTGATAGGATTCTAGAGGATAATCATTCTACAATTACAAATGTACTACTAATTAATAATTTACTACCCAATTAGTTAAAAAAAAGACGTGTGGCCCTCGGGGACTGCCGCGGTAAAGCTATTGCATAGCATTTTTTATCAACGCCATCTAGCGGTGAAAGGAATCCCGTGTCAGGTTATTTTCGTTACGGAATTTGTGGATTCGGTCTCCACGCTCAAGGCCCGCGATAGAAGCTATGCAATAGCTTAAAAAAACAAGTTTAATTTAAATACTACCCTCAATATTTAAAAAATAAATGTGTTATTTTAAGGCGGAGTTCGCAGTTCTGCGCGACTACGCCAAGGGCGCGGGCGTGTTGACGTGGCACAGCGAGCGCGCCAGGACCATGGTGGTGACGCGCGCCTCGCACGACGACGTCAAGCGGTTCTGGAAGCGGTACTCCAAGGCTTCCTAAGAAACCTGGCTGTATTGCACCTCGAAATTGTCATTGTGGCTGATTGATACATTTAATGCTAAAGTTACAGCACTAGATGTGACCTGCCAGAAGATTTTGTACAACAGAATTGATCGCATTATCATAAAAGTGGACCTTAACTACCTTGTTTTAAGGCTCAAGTTTGTGTCTATTTCAGGCTATCGAAAGTTGCTAAGAACTGACAAACCTCGATTTCGTATGTTTTAATGACAATTCTTAATTTTCTTTGTTTTCCAAAGCCATTGCAAATGTCTTAAACGGAGGATAATGGCAACTGTACTTTTTCTGTGAAGAGTTCATACAAAGAATTCAAAAATTGGTTTGGGTGCGTCTGGTGTAACTGACAATAAATTCTGGGAACAGATATCCGTACAAAAGAATTCTGATATTAGTCATGAACCACGTTAGGGTCTGTACCGTACCAATAGGAAGATCTTTCCTCAGGCCAGTGCAGTGTTATACCCAAATATTGATGACTATAAAGTACAACTGTTTCATTTTTTGTTCCTGAATTTGTGAAACTTGATATACTTTAAGATGAAGAATGAATCAAGAGAGGTGATATCGACACTAAGACTATTGTTTAGAGTTTAAAGTTAATAAACAAGACTGTAAATAGGTACATAATATGGTGTAAATAAATTTGTTTATAAAGGAGTTGTCCCAAAATGGTTTTTTATTATTGAGTGTAATTAACCAGAATGATTTTAATATAGTTCGATAGAGATCCAAAAAGGCTTCTATCTAAATAATTTACCGATTTTTTAAAGACCCCGATTTGGAGAAAATATTTTTTTTTGTTTTGATGCATTTATGGACCTTTGCTTGTGATTACGCACCGATTAAAAAAAAAACTTCAAAAATATTATTTGTCTAGGTAACTTGTCAATGTCAGGCGTATGTCAGGTGATTGTCAGGACTGTCAAAAGTGACAATTATAATGACGTTTTTGAACTTTTGGCATTTAAATGAAATTAAAGTGACAGTAACAGGTGTCAGATTCAATTATTTCTAGATAAGAAAATGTTTTTAATGTTGCCATTCATCGAAAAATATTTTCTACAAACAATATTTTTCTTTATTAATTAAAAAAAAAAATGGGGGTTTCTAAAATTATTATTTAAATGGCGTTTAATTTTATATTTTTTTCTCTTTCATGTGATAGCAGTTTGGTTCTGGTTAATAGACACTCAGAATAAAAAACCACCCTCCATACTAAACTGGGACATGTCCTTTTCAGTTGTTCATTTATTTATTTCGTAATAAAATTGATTTATGATAATAACTTAAAATAAAAAAGTAACACTAATACTTAATTGAAAAATACTTATTTAATTTATATTTACATTTCATTTAAACTATACACAGTATAAAAATAGCCCTGCACTCCAGTGCGTACAGTTGGCGTCAGGTAAAAAGAACTGCAGTGGGATTGTCTAAACATAACAGCTTTGAAATCATAGATTAATTATTATATGTGTGCAAAATGTGGCGCTTTAAATTGTTATAGATCCATAATTTAGGCTGTCATTTGTCTAGGGACAGCCAATCCAGCGTTGATCATAGGTTAAAATATAGAGATCAGTGGCTAAAATGCATTGTAGCAGCAAGAAAACTATAAATTCAGCCAATCAAAGCCCATTGCGATCGTCTAACTGATGCAAAACTGTTGGATAATAGTTAATAACTAGTAATCGTAACTTTTGTGCTAAGGCACATACCTCTCATAGATCTTTAGTCTATGATTAACAATGACTTGCTGACAGCATAATTATGGATCAATTTAAAGCGCCACATTTGACATGCGAGTGTCTCTGGAACTAATAATATTACAACACTCATGTCTAAGCTTACAACCAAGATGGCGTCAATCAAATCCAAAATGGCGTCAAGCCTCTCCAAATGTCAATCATAGATTAAAGGGAGATCAGTGTGCTAAGGGACGGAGCTCTTGTCACCTGACAGCATCTGTCATTCAGTCGTCAGTGGGGCGGGGGGTGCGGGCGGGGAAGGTTGTCAGGACGCGAGCGGCGCGGGCGGCGGCGGCGGCTTGACTGGCGCGAGCGCCGCGTACAGCTTACTGAGCGCTGAATGTACGGTACGTTCGAGGCCTTCGTCCTCCGTACATTTCACTTCCTGTAAACAAATAAATCTAGAACAGTCAATAAAATATGATCACTGGTTTCAACAATGAAATATAATGTTTTAAAAACTACTAGCGCCATCATTTTTAGCATAGATTTATACAAAGGACCACCTATTCAGTTCGTAGAAAAATTAAAAGTGATGAATGTTCGTTTTATAAGCAAAGGACGCCAAAATGTATGGAACCAGCTGTATTCTGTTGCTATTGGTTAAAATGTCAAATCCAATCAAAGATTGTCAGTCAGTCAGATGTGCCAATCAGGCGATCGTCACAATGTAGCTATCATGTTTAGACAATCCAACAGCTTGAGCAGAATTGATATAAGATTTTAACGAATCACGAAAGTTGTGATAATGAGATGTGTCGGTGATTGCTTCAAATTAAAACGGTTATGCCCTTAATTTCTAAAATCCAGCTCAAAATCACTTTTTTATTGATTGATGCATCGCGTCAGTCACTCACCATGGCAAGAAGGTCGATGTACGCCCGCTTGCCGTCCACCTCCACGTGCAGCTTGTCTCCCTTGAACATCTTGGGCACGGAGTCCTCGCCGAACATCTCTTGCAGCATCTCGATCACGCACTCCTGCGAAGAATAACACATACATTTTTGTCGCAAGAAAAAATTCTACATAAAATTGGACGAAAAATCCATGATTATTGATCTTTTTTTGTAAAATATACTGTCCGAGCTATGCTCGGAGTATCCCTGTGAGATGAAATCAGAAAAATGAGATTCGTAGGAGAACCAAAGTCACCGACATAGCTCTGCGAGTTGCGAAACTGAAGTGGTAATGGGCGGGGCACATAGTTCGAAGAGCTGATAGTCGTTGGGGTCCCAAGGTGTTGGAGTGGCGACCCCGCACCGGGATGCGCAGTGTTGGCAGACCCCCTACTAGGTGGACCGGCGACATCAAACGAGTCGCAGGGAGCTGCTGGATTCAGGCGGCGCCTGTGGAGTCCCATGCAAGAGACTTATGTCCAGCAGTGGACGTCTATTAGTTGAAGAATATAGACTACGTAATAATTTACACAATATATCTCACCTTGAAGTGCATGCGGTCGAGCTTGGGCGCGAGCGGCAGGTGCGAGGGCGCGGGCAGCGACGACGCGGCCAGCACCGCCGCCACCACGGCGTCCGCGTACATGTCCGACACGGGCGCGGCCTGCCACTGCAGAAGGTACGGCAATCCCTTCACATACATGCCAATGGCACAGGCGGAACCCGGACCGCTCGGCACGCGGGGTCCTTGTATGTAATTGTCTGCCCCAGAAAGGGGAGAGTGACGCTTAGGGACAAGGAGTAGGATACAAGAAACTTGTAGGGAGTCAAGAAGGCGCACCGGGAAACGCCCCAAGAGTAATAACCAGGCGCCTTTCCGCAGTTTCACCCCATATAACCGAGAAAATGAAGGGTGCCATGGGTGATGGGAGGAGGAGGTTGTCCCTATAATCCTTTCATATACAAAATTGTGTCGGAGATTCCCTGAACTGAAGTCCCGACTGAACGCACTACTGAGTTACTGACCGATACGACGATGACAGACAACTTGGCTCTAGACTTGTACCACAGACACGTACCTCTCTAGGCATATGTACCGCAGACAATGTACAACTTAGATTATAGTCACGCGTAGGTACTACTGAGCATCGAAAAACTTTCCTGGTCTTGTTCCTATTCACCCCTGCATCCCTATTACCCCCATATTACGGTACTCAGTGTTAATATTCAAATTATTTCCAATGAAATAAATGATGGCTTAGTTTCGTGATCAATGTTAATAACGCTCCGTGTACACGCTCACCTCGAGCGTGACGATGGGCAGGTCCAGTATGAGGTCCAGGCAGCCGTACAGGCGCCAGCGCGAGTCGGTGAGGAACTCCACGGGGCCGGCCAGGCGCAGCACGGCGTGGCGCAGCAGCGCCGCCGACCCGCCGTACGACACCGACACGCGCTGCGACACCTCCGACTGCGACAGCTCCGTGTATTCTGACGGGGAAAATACACGATATATTTCCCTTCTTTGCAACGAACCAAGATATCACATCACATTAATATTATAAAGGCGAAAGTTTGTTTGTTGTGTTTGTGTGTGCGTACGTACGTGCGTGTGTGTGTGCGTGCGTGCGTGCGTTTGTGCGTGCTTGCGAGCGATCTTTATCTTTAGAGTAACATCATAGCGTGTATGTATCTAAATGAATACGAGGAATACGGATTGCGAAAATAGACCCTGACGACTATCGGTTCTTTGAACAATGTGGTACACCCAAAGTTACAGATTGGTTGGTAACTGTTCCTAAAATAAAATAACGTTTTATGGTCTTAATAACAGCAATACTCACTGTTGAGGTCAGCAGGCGCTAGGATGTGGTAGTTGAAGTTTCTCTTCACCAGGATGCCTTGCAGTTCTTTACCCGGCTCAGGGGGTTCCATAGCTAATGACCCCATCACCTACGATTTACGAACAAGTTTTTTAATTTAAAAATTATTAAATTCCTACCCACATTTTTTTGCTCAACATAACATGCAGAGACCAATTATTGCGAAATGGGTAAGGATTAAGTCGTCGAGACAGGCCTTAGCTGAACCTTTCAGCGTTAAGATTGGTACCAGGGATTCTTCCTTGCGCCCATATCCGGGTACGCAGGTTGTGCTTCGAGGTGTGTTGCGTTTGGCCTAAAGACCATCGGGGGAGACCCCGTTCCCTGCAAGTCTCACAGTCTCACCTTGGCAGTCTTGTCCCCGCGGAAGGTGAGTGCCAGCTGCTGCGTGTTGCGCGGCGTGTGGATGGCGAGCTTGCCGCGGTGCTCGCGCTGCAGCGCCGCCTTCAGCCGCGACATCTCGTTCTGCTCGCCGTGCACCAGCACCTGACGACATCCACATCTGACATCTCCCTTCATCTCAACACTAGTCGTCTCCCTACTGGGCACAGGTCTCCTCTCCAGGAGAAGGTTTTACGTCATAATTCAAAAATTTTTTAAAAGAGCAACCGCCGAGTTTCTTGCAGTTACTTCTCGTTTGGAACAGCATTCTGAACCAGTGGTAGATTCATTAGACGATTCGAAAGCACTTTGTAAAAGTTTATTTGAATAAAAAATTATTCTATTCGATTCTAATGCTGACCAAACGAGCTGGCGGGTCACCTGATGTAAAGTGATTACCGCTGCCCATGAACACTTGTAGTACCAGAGGCACCACCGATGCGTTGCCGACATTTCAGGAACTTATTGGTGCACCCCTTGAATAACCCCATATTGTAATTAAGTGGGAACACTGTCGAAGGGAGAATATCCCACAAATTGGTAGTACGTGGAAAAAATATCTGGAGCAACGGATGGTCGAAGTGCTCCAGGCACCCAGGTGGTGAGGGTGAATCTCCTTGTGAGATTGGATTGAGCTGAGATTTAAAACCGATTCCCCCTTCCGACTTAACCCGCTACCATCTTAAACCGAATCGTCCCTTGGAAAATACAGACATGAGTTACCTTGTTTTAGGATAGCAAAGGGCTCACCACGTGCGGCGGCTTCAGTATGTTGATGAACTCGGAGGTCTGCTGGTAGTCGGTGTGCGCGGAGAACGAGATGTAGTCCACGGACATCTTGAGCGGCAGCTTCTGCCCCGACATGGTGGAGATCTCCTCCGGCTCCGACAGGATCGTCTTAGCGAGGGTTCCCTCCACGCAGTAGCCTGCATGTGCGAGTGCAAGCTGGTTAAACGTGTCAACGAGTGTTTATTGGACAGCGAATCGAATTTTGTGGAAAAGTGGGAGTGCTCACTTGAAAACGGAAAAAGAAAAATCTGTTCTTTTGTGTTTGTTTGTTGCTTTGCCCGTATATGACGCTGCAACAGATATAGTTGAGGACTTGGAGAGTGACATAGGCTACTCTTTTATCTCGGAAAAATAGAGGGTCTTTAATTTTCCGGTATAACATGTAGCTTATGTGTAAAAAGCTGTCACCATTCAAAATTTCCGCCAAATCAGTTCATTTGTTGAGGCGTGAAGAGTTGAGAAACATTCATCCATACATCCATCACAAACTTTCGCATTTATAATATTAGTAGGAAAATTAGTGCTGGAAGGGAGGATTGCAGGCGAGACTAGTTTGAGCGATATAAGGAGGTTGACAGGGCTGACTTATCCAAAATTAAAAGATGCGGCTTTAAATAATAATATTTTCGTATGATGAACAAACTTCAATACGAAAAAGGCACATGATGATGATGATGCTGCAAGCACACCTGCAATAATGACGCCGTTCTTGGGGTCCGTGCACCACGACTCGAACAGTTCCCGGGACAGCCCCGACTGCATCATGCCGGGAGACGCCATAATCACACAGGGTCCGATGTCCTCGAAGTGGTCGATACCCTGCAACCATAGCCTTGTTTATGAAAGCAAAAAGCTTCGTTTAGCAAAATGAAGGGCTAGGATTTTAGTAGCCTATACAACGTGTAACAAAAGGGGGGTATCAACCCTGAAGGAGGTGAATGTGCTCATGAAACTGAACAACTTACCCCAAGGAACATAGGTCGAAATATGACAAAATAAAATTTGGACCTCCCATAGTAAATCAATCAGAGGATCGTCAATTTTGTATGGGAGGTCCATATTTTTTTTTTCATATTTCGGCCTATGTTCCTTGGGGAAAGTTGTTCAGTTTCATGAGCACATTCACCTTCTTCAGGGTTGATACCCCCCCTTCTGTTACACCTTGTATATTATTTCCGTAAAATCTAGACTTGCAACGAATATTCGGTTACTATTCGGTATTCGGCCTATTCGGCTGCTTTTATTATATTCGGCCGAATACCGAATATCTACATATTATTCGGCCGAATACCGAATACTTAAATAATACATTTTGTCATAGAGAAATAATTGGTAAAATGAAAAATTAAAATCGATTGATTATTATTATATATTATCATTTACATCATCCTCGAAGTATGTCCATATAGGTGATTTTTTTAAAGGCCATAATCGATTTTTTTATTATTAAGGTACGTTCGTAATTATTTAATTGTTTATTTGTTAAATTTCACACTATTACAAGAGCAACAGCGGGCGCGCGGGCGATGAGTACATTAGAACAAAACGAAGGAACGCGAAACAATCACGTCTGTACAAGTTTTTGGCGCTAAAATCCAGCCGAATACTTTTGCCTAATATTCGGCTATTCGGTCAGGGGCCTCGCCGAATATTCGGTATTCGGTATACTGCCGAATATACTATTCGTTGCAAGTCTAGTAAAATCAGTTCCCGCGGTATTTTAAAAACCTAAATTATACGCACGCAGTCGCAAGCATCAAATAGCAACTAATAATAATAAATAAGTAATAAGTAACTAATAAATATTACAGTAAATTCATTTATCATTCAATATTTTATCCTTGACATTGCGTCCATAGAAACAGACGAAACTAAAGCATACTCGAATCTGCTTTGAATTGCAATCAAGGTCAACGCAGATTTTAGCGTCTGATAGTTTATTCCGCACATGTTATACACCGAAACCTATGTTACCTACATATCTACGAGTACAATATCGTTAAAAATAGTATTTAATTTTATAACTTAAATCGATTTGCACCTCAAATTGATTGATGAAAATCGTGTTTTTATCTCATTTTCAGCAGTTCGATATTAAAATAATCTCCGGTCTTATCAATTTAATTAACGTCTTAATTGTGAGTTTTGAATTCGAATGTCAATGCCAAGGTTTAGTGATTATCAAAACTTTTGAGGTTACAAGAGTTAAATAGTTTGTTTACAATAAAAGGTAAGAAAATATTCTTCTCAACTTCCTCAGTTGGTCGCTTCGTTCTTAACAATTACTTATAACTTCTTTTGTCCGTGATTTCGCCCGCTTGAAGAGTTATTTTTAAAAATCCTGCAGAAACCCCGTTTTTTCGGGTTAAAAGTTACCTAAACTATCGCTCACTCACTCTTCAAGTCTTCAACTAGGTATACCCTGATTGCAAAAAATTACGTCGATCTGATGCTCCGTGATTGAAGGGCAATCTAAAAAATACTGTATGTATCGATATTAATCCATACTAATATTATAAATGGGAAAGTGTATTTGTTTGTTGGTTTGTCTTTCAATCACTCTGCAACAGAGATACGGATCAACATGATTTTTTGCAGGGGTATAGTCGAGGACCTGAAATATCCAATTTAGGACCATGATCCCCGGCTGGGTCAAGAAGCGGTTAATCCGATGGCTGGAGGAGCACTGCGAGCTGGTGGTGTGCGTCTTCTGCCTGCCCGCCAGCTTCCTGTTCGCGCTGCTGCTGCGGCTGAGGGCGCTCCTGCGCGCCCTGAGCAGCGACCCGCGACGCCACGACAGCGCGGTGCGGGAAATACAAGCCAAGGTATGCCAACATTTGGAATGCCCTTGCAGCTTCCTTTTTTTCCAACTATTACTTGAGTAGGTATTTAAGGCAAGCGTGCTCTACCTTAGGCTTATCGCTTGGCTGCAAGGTTTGACGGTAAGTGGTAATTCCACCGCTCCCATCAGACAAAAGCAACATCTATTGGAAGTGTTTTTATTATACGACTTCCCTATTAATTAACACCAGAAAAGTAGAGAAAGTGTGTGTGTGTGTGTGTGTGTGTGTGTATTTAAGTTTTTTGTTTGAAAGGTGAATTAATCGGCAGTGTTCTGATCTATGTTTGACGAAAATCGGTCCAAGATGGCCGCCGCCACAAAATAGCGGATTTCATATTTTTATTTTAACGATTACTGACTAGCGATTAAGATGTTGTAACATGTCGGAGGTGTTTTAAATTTTTAATTTACACTTGTTCGCACATTGCTCTAGGTGCAAAAATGGAACAAACTGCCTCCAAAAGACCGTCGCCTGCTGTGCACATCGCGACCCAACTGGCTGTCTCTGAGCACCACATTCTTCGAGAAACACCTTCATCACCAAGTTGCTATACCCTTGTACGACATATTGGAGCTGGATGAAAGCGCAATGACGGTCAGGGTGGAACCCATGGTGACCATAGGGGATATAACGGAGTATTTAATACCCAAGGGATATTCCTTGGCAGTGACTATTGAACTGGTCGATGCTACATTGGGAGGTGCGTATTTGTTGAACTGTTAAAAACTAATAATCATCGAGTTGTTGGCAAAATTCCTACTTGAAAAATCAACGAATTGTGAAGATTGTTATTGGATAAAATCTCGTTTTTCTAATAGTTAGCATGTTCGTCTGTAGACGATTAAGCCCTGGGTTCGATTCCCGGATCGGACCAATAAAATCAATAGGTAATGGGGTTTTCTATTAAGAAATACTCAGTACGTATTTGCTCGGAATCAGTGTTTCGGAGAGTACATAAGGTCATCAGCCGTTTCCGGTCCATCGTATTATGTGAGTGAGGGAATAGAGCATGCAATTGTGTTTGCGCACAAGCAAAGTGCAATCAACATTCTTCTGTTACAGGTCTTGCGTTCGGAACTGGGATGTCAACACACTCGCACAAGGCGGGTCTTTACCACGAAACCATTACAAGCTACGAAGTTGTTTTAGGTGATGGCTCCCTAGTAACTGCTACGGCAAACAATGAGTACGCAGACCTCTACAAAGCTCTGCCCTGGTGCCACGGCAGCTTAGGTTTTCTAGTCGCATTAACCTTGAAAATAGTCAAAATAAAACCATACATAAAAATCAGGTACATCCCAGTCGAAGGGCAGAAGAACTACTGCGATATGCTAAGAGAAGTTTCAGGAGCTAACCAAGCTAAACCGACCTACCATCCCGACTATATAGAAGGGACTATATTCAGCAAAGATAAAGCTGTTATTATGACTGGTGACTATTCAGACTATGACAGAAACATCCCTGTGAATCATTGCTCAAGGTGGTACAAGGCCTGGTTTTACAAACACGTTGAATCCTTTCTTGACAAGGGTGAACGAATGGAATTGATTCCTTTAAGGGATTATTTGCTACGTCATAACAGACCTATCTTCTGGGTCGTAGAAGACATGATAAGTTTTGGGAACGATCCAATTTTTAGAACTTTATTCGGCTGGCTTTTACCCCCTAAACCGGCATTCCTCAAATTCACAACAACCCCTGGCGTCCGAGCTTACACATTTACCAAACAAGTGTTCCAAGACATTGTCCTACCTTTACACGAATTAGAGAAACAGATTGAGGTTGCGAGCGAATTGTTCGACAAATTCCCCCTACTGGTTTACCCGTGCAAAATAATCGATCACGGTCCATCGTCGGGTCAGTTACGTCGACCTCAGGGGAAATACATAGTGCCTCAAACAAATTACGCGATGTACAACGATTTAGGAGTTTACGGCGTTCCTGGAAAGGTAAAAGAGAACAAACCGTACAATCCGGTCGACGCAATGAGAAAAATGGAGAAGTTTACGCGTGAAGTTGGTGGTTATTCATTTTTGTACGCAGATATTTTTATGACAAGGAAAGAATTCGAGGAGATGTTCGACTTGACGCTGTATGAAGTGGTGAGGAAGAAATACAAGGCGGAAGGTGCGTTCCCACACTTGTATGATAAAGTGAAACCTGAAATAGACGTGTTTGCTATCGGCGAAGAGAATGCTGTACGTGGATAGTAAAAATCTTATAATAAATTCAGTATTTTTCTTAGCTGATTGGTGTAGTTTTTAACCTAGACCTTTGCAATTTTTCTGAATTGGATTAGCATCTATATATTTTTATCGGATTTTCTACTGGATTATTTTTATACTGGGTGTATGCGATAATAACGTATATTTTTTAAACGTTGGCAACACTGCCGTCAAAGAGTATATAAACTTTGCCGTGTTCTGCGGCTATCTGTAAAACGGAGTGACTATTCTCTTGAAATGAAATGAAATGATACACTGTGGTATACTCAAAAAATCTGTGTATCATGTACCTAATCAATTTTGTTAATAATCGGGAAAATAAAAATATAATATAAATATAATAAATATGAAAGGCTATTTAATTGAAAACTCCTAAAACACTGGGAACACTAACTTTTAACTAAGTTTTAACTGCGTAACTCTGTTGTTTTGTATTTCTTCACCACACCAATTTGATTGGGTACTTGTTATAATCTTATGTATTTTCTGTCTAAGAGCTTTGTATAAACCCCAATTGGAGAACCAATTGGAGGCTGGAGTTATGCCTGGCAACACAAAGTGTACGTAAATCAGGTACCGACCTTCAGGTTGGATATGTGGCGGAACACGAAGGGGTTGTTGACGGCGATCTGGCGGCGGATGCGGTCGTTCATGGCGTTGACGTAGGTCTGGTACACCGCCATGCACTTCTTGGCCAGCGACGACGCGTAGTAGATGGGGATGTCCTGCAGCTCCGGGTGGAACGACCAGTACTCGTCTGCGAGGGGACGCCACACGTACAAAACCAAACCAGAGGGTTCCGAATATACAACGTGTAACAAGTGTGAGATAACCCTGAAGGAGGTGGATGTGCTCATGAAACTGAACGACTTTCCCTAAGGAACATAGGTCGAAATATGAAAAAAAAAATTTTACCTCCCATAGTAAATCAATCAGCTGGTCGTCAATTTTGTATGGGTCCACAAATTATTTTTTCACATTTCGACCTATGTTCCTTCGGGAAAGTTGTTCAGTTTCATGAGCACATTCACCTCCTTCAGGGTTATCTCACACTTTTGTTACACGATGTAGAGTTTCAACCGTGCTATAGGATAGTCTTAAAAAGAGTGCATCGGTGAGACGATTGCAATCACCTCTGATTGGTTGAATTTATAGTGATACATTTTAAGCAATATAGCCTTAATTACGGTTAAAGATGCGGACAGAAATGTCCCCGAATCCCACCCATTGCATTGTTGTCGTACTCATTCCTAGCACAAGCTTTCCGCTTATTTAGGGGGGATAGGAGGATATTACTAATTAGAGGCTAATGTTCTTTAAAAAAAAAGCCAATCAGAAGTGATTACGATCGTCACACGCACTCATGCAAACATTTTTAGGCAATCCTAGAGCATGGGGCTGATTCTGTAACTCAGTGCCTATCAACGACGATAGGCATTTTTTATCCATTGAAGGTTTGAAGAGAAATTTCATTTACTATTTCATAGAAAACCTTCAATGGATAAAAAATATACTATGTGTAACAAAAGAGTGGGTCAACCCTGAAGGAGGTGAACGTGCTCATGAAACTGAAAAATTTTCCCCAAGGAACATAGGTCGAAATGTAAAAAAAATGTGGACCTCCCATACAAAATTGACGATCCGCTGATTGATTTACTATGGGAGGTAAAAAATTTTTTTTTTCATATTTCAACATATGTTCCGTGGGGAAAGTTTTCCAGTTCCATGAGCACATTCACCTCCTTCAAGGTCGACCCACCCTTTTGTTACACTGTATGTCCACGCAAGAGCCTTTTGTCCAGCGGTGGGCGGTAGTGTTACCCAGTATGAGCAGCAGCTCCTGCGCGCGGCCCAGCGCGAACACGGGGATGAGGCAGCGGCCGCCGCGCTGCACGATGTCGCTCACGAGCCCCGTGAACCGGCTCTCGCGCTCCTCGCGCTTCTCGTGGATGTGGGTGCCGTACGTCGACTCCTGGACAAACAGCACTGCTTAGGGCGTGCTGTACCTCACGCGCGGGCACCCGCTCCGAATGTGGGACTAATTTGGATTCAAGCATCTACTTGTGTTTAGCGTGTACAACTGTACACCCTTAATGACACCTTATGTGCCATGTATTTTGACGGTCCATCTTGAGTGTTCCGCCATGTTGGATTTAGAATGACGTCACACAGCTAACCATGCATTCAAAATTCAAAATTAATTTATTTCATGTAGGCTAACTTGTAGCTCTTATGACACGTCATAAATCTACCACCGGTTCGGAATGCAGATTCTGCTGAGAGCAGGTAAGAAACTCAGCAGTTGCTCTTTTCAAAAAAAATAATTTTTTTTTGCAAAGCTATGCTATGTATACAGTGCTTCCACAATAAAACTTCAAAAATGCAAAAATGCATAGTATCATCCAAACATGTTTACAAAGTTTTAGCTCAATCTGGTGAAGATATCTACTTCAAAATTCAAAACCGGTGCAAAATTCCACCTGAACAAACATAGTTAGATACATACATACATACATACATTGCAAGTTAAACAAAAGCTTGTAATTAACAAAAACAGCTTACAGTGATGAGCACGTCAGGGTGCACGGTGGGTATCTCCGCCGCCATTAAATGTCGATCCTCTTGTCTCGAGAAATCCCCTGTATAAAGTATCTGTGAACAAATCTGTTATTTAGTATTTATTGCACTAACTTTGGTCCGTGTCTTCCCCCACTTGGAATTAGGTTATTATGATCAGAGTGACATGGACTACATTTTATATGAACAAAATCAATATGACGCAGATTATGTGTGTAGTGATTACAGTTATTAAAGTATGCGTCGATTATCTAAAAATGATTGCATCAGTGTAACAATCGCCTCTGAAATAGAAATTCTCTATTTGTATAATGTTTGTTACAATCAAAAGATGACAATTCTAATTAAAAGTTCAACACATTAGCCATAGCGGCGTACAAATGTTCTGATTGGCTGAATTTATGGTACAAATATTCTGATTGGCTGAATTTATGGTACAAATATTCTGATTGGCTGAATGTATGGTACAAATTTCTGATTGGCTGAATTTATGTCATTCTTGCTGCATCAATGCATTTTAACCAATATCGGGAGGGTACCAGCCAATCAGAGGTCATTGCGATTGTTACACTGATGCAATCATTTTAGAGAATCGACGTGTTTTCTTGTTTACCTTAACACCAGCGATTTCGATCATAAACATGGCTGCCCCGAGCACATGCCCCGCGTTGTACGCCCAGAAGCGAACTCCGCGCACATCCTTCTCTTCGTGGAAGTTGATGGTCTCAATGCGATCCATGGAACCTTCCAGATCTGATTCTGTGTAGAGCATTTGCTCTGTTGAGATGTTGCTACAACAAACGACGTGATTATAAACTTGAGATTGAGACTGTCCACAAGATAGATAAGCTATACATATTGAACATTTTTTTGTGTTGAAAAGAGCAACTGCTGAGTTTCTTGCTGGCTCTTCTTAGCAGAATCAGCATTCCGAACCGGTGGTAGATTCTCGACTTATCATAAGAGCCACAAGTTGGCCTACATGAAATAAATAATTTTGAGTTTGAGTTTGAGACTTTGGAGAGTGATAAAGGTAGCCTTGTATCCAGAAAAAACAGCGGGTTCCTGTGAGATTTTTAAAAACCTAACTTGATGCTAAGAAAGTCACGGGCAAAAGCTAATATGTACTTTATAAATGTAGAAAAAAACAAGCATTAATTTAAATTAAGGGTAATCTTGTTCATCAGGCAATATATTTTGTCAAGTTCACCAAGGCTAATGTTCTAGAAAAATTAGTTTACTCACCTAACTTTAATATAATCCGACACAAGCCACCGGTAAATGGCTTTAGTGGCGTGCGTCATGAACACGCGGCCCTTGAACGAGGTCTTGGTGAGGAACCACGGCAGGGCACCACTGTGGTCCAGGTGGAAACTGAAAGAATACATACACATCTCTATTTTACTGCATACAAAAAAAATACTTTTCAAAAAATTAACATATTATAAATACAACAACAATTACATATACAACTTTAATTAGATGTAAATAGCAAAGAAGATAGTTCAGTTTTACGGTTTTTTGGCTCTCCTGTAAAATTGACTTTTTTCAACAACATTTATTCGGTTGGGCCGTCAAACTCTAAACACTTGAAACTATGTAGGTATTAGTACCTCTCAGAGCTTTAAAGAGTAAATCATTTCCAAAGGTTTTGATCCTAAGTGATCAAACTAAAATACTACAATGCTAATATTAAAACAGTGTTAAGTAAAAAAGTGGTACTTTTTCTACTTCAATTTGATGCCTTTTTTATTGAATACTTTATTTAGTAAAGTAAATTACTTTACTTACTGTGATATCAATAATAAGTCCACTTCATCTGCCTCTATCAAATCCACAAAGGGCAAAGCATCCATTCCAGACAACCCAGGGTGGATTCCACAATCTAGCTGGAAAGAGATACATAAATTAAACTGGATTGTTCAAGTGGATGTATGCTGGAGTATGCCCAACTAATAATAATAAATAAATAATAATTTATTTGCCAGATGTTCGAATGTACAGTGTGATGGTGACAGTGAGATGGTAGTTTGAAAATAGTTTGGAATGCATTTCTTACTCATGTAGATGTTTATGCGACGCGTCGTATTGCCAGCATGAGCCACTGTCCACAAGCAAATTGGAATGGAAAAATTCTAACGAAGCCAGATGGGTTCAAAACAAGCCAGACAAATCCACTTGAGTCAAGACAATTTAAAAGTCTGTCTAGCCAAATATCAGCAACAATATAAATACTAAAACCAGCCTTTATACTTTCTAAATTTACTTATATAAAATCAAAATCAAAATTTATTTATTTCATGTAGGCCAACTTGTAGCTCTTATGAAACGTCAAAAATCTACCACCGGTTCGGAATGCAGATTCTGCTGAGAAGAGCCGGCAAGAAACTCAGCAGTTGCTCTTTTCAAAAAAAAATTTTTTTTACAATTGTTAAAAAGAACTAGGCTATGCACACAATGTTTCCACACAGAAGTTTCAAAAATGTACGCCTACCGCAACCAAAGACATGTTAACATGGGTAGACACAAAGCAGACCCATTCCCGTTGGGAATGGGTCTGCTTTGTGAAAAAATTGTGTAAATAAAAAAGAAACCTTAATTAGTACAACGGTTACAGGATAGAAAGGTTGATTGTTTAATCTATCAGTTGGGCTATCATTGTGTCCTCTCTTTACACAAGCCTTAGGGTTGGGGGGTAAAGGGAATATAACATAGCTTATACTCTTGTAAACGCTAAAGCTTGGTGGCACGTCTTCGGCAGTAGGATGGTAACTAGCCACTGCCAAAGTCCAGACCAGAACAGACTATAGACAATGAGGATCAGTAAGGTTTTTAACTAAGAATGCAGATTTATAGAGCTAAGAAATCCTTAACATACAGTGCAAAAAATTTTGTTCTACGACAAAAATTGACGAAGTTATGAAGAAATTACTAGCGAAGTTCACTAACGTGCCGGCGCGGTAGGCTGTGACGTCACAGTGACGAACCACGCCAGTTAGCCGTTGGCAGCGATACGGCGCGCAAGTTTTTTGATTGGTTAAACAAATTAAGTGTTCGATTTGTGTCTAATTCACTTTTCTAACTATGTATAAATATTGTATAGTGCCAAAATGTACAAATACTTCTTTTAAAACGCCCGAAAAACTGTTTTTTAACGTGCCTTAAACATTTCTGTGGTGGTGTCGTGTGGTGCGGGTTGTTACGTTCCCTCAAATATGGTTGAGCGAAGCAATGGCTGGATCATGCGTCGTGCTCGTGAACGGGTGCCGCCAACGGGAATGGGTCTGCTTTGACTTCCCATGCTGATATGTGTTAGATTATAATATGTATTGTATTTGTGAAGCTTCACTGTGGAAGCACTGTATACTTAGCTTACTTTTATTACTTATTGTAAAATTAGTCTATTTTATTTTTTGAAAAGAGCAACTGCTGAGTTTCTTGCCGGTTCTTCTCAGCAGAATCTGCATTCCGAACCGGTGGTAGATTTGTGACATATCATAAGTGCTACAGGGTAGCCTACATGAAATAAATAAATTTTGAATTTTGAATTTGAATTTGCCGAAAGACCCAAAACTACGAAAAAAATGGTATGCAGTTGCGAAAAGAGATGATAAAACTCCACCTTCTGCCCAGGCTACAAGACATTGTTGCGAAGATCATTTCGATGTAAGTACCTACATAGTTAAACATACGTGAGTACCTACTATTTAGTTGATATGGGAATAAGTTGGTACCTACGATTACGTGTATGTGTACTTAAGTATTCTCTTATTTTAAGCCGCTGTATTAATAAAACATAACTACCTACCTACCTACCTACTTACTTTTTCTGAGTTTTGTGGATAAACCTGTGTATGTATGTAGGTACCTACCTATTCGCTCATTCTGATTTCTATATCATATTTCAAGGTCAAAACAATGATACAGGGACGTACTTGGGGAAAAAGCGAAGAGTAAAGGAAAACATTATTTTATCATTGACACATATCACTTTTTTTAAATAACTATTGCGAGACAATTAACACAACGCCATCTAGCCCCAAGGTAAACAACTAGGCTTGTGTTATGGTAGCCAGACAACGGATATAATATAGGATAAATAGATAGGTACTTTTCTTTTGTAAATACATACATATACAAACACCCAGACCGTCACAAATATTTGTCGACGGCGGGAATCGAATCTGCAACCTCCTTCGTCATAGCCGGGTGTTCGCCCAACGCGCCACTGAGGTAGTCAAATCATATCATTGACGCGGTGCATTTATGAATCTGCCTCAGCTATGCCTTATATATAACAACAAGAAGTAAATAAACTAATAATATTTTTTATACCTATTTCAGTTGGAAGAAGATATGGAAAATTACATAAAGTTTAAGTTGGTTGGAGGAAGGCTTAAACTGAAGAAGGGAGTTTTGCCTCATAAGTTTGAATGTCAAAAGCTTCAAAAAAAGAAAATTGATAGACCCGGATTCAAGAAAAGACAAGATATAGAATATTTTGAAAGAGTTTTATCTAAAGATATTGGACACGAAGACCTGTTGTTGCATTCCATTGAAGTAGTAGAGAATACCATGAAAGAATCCACTTTTGGAAGGTTATCTGATTGAGCTTGCACAAAACCAGCTTCTACTTTACTTGTACTCATATTTGGAACGTTTTATATTTAAATATTACAAAATTATACTTTAAAACAACACTTTATTTAAATAAATTGCAAATAAAATGACCTGCGGTTAGTTCCCGCGCTCCGTCGATTCGTGTACTATGAGTAGCTACCGACTGCCGCATGCCGACTCGCTCGGACCGTCACTGTGACGTCACACGCATCCGCGCACCTTGAATGTAGGCGGCAGAAACAGCGTATGTTTAATACTTAATATCTTCGTAAGTTATTGTCCGATTTGGATAATTCAAAAAGGAATATCATTATTATGTAATAGAGAATAACGTGGATACTAGTTCTATTGAATTTGCTATAACTTTACTGATCCTCATTCAGAAATTATAAATTCCCAAATCGCCCCCACTGGGAATCGAACCTGAGACCTTCCAGTTATAAAACCAGAGCACTCACCACTGCCATGTGTCAAAAAATACTCTTTTCTAATAGCTTTTGCTGCAACAAACTAACCATTATTTTCTTTCCTTTGAACTCCAACATGATGCATGATCTGCCCACTTCTTGTCCAGCCCCTCTACAAGAACATAGTTGAATTAGTACCTAGTAACTGTACAGAGTTAAAGGGGGCTAGTATAGGGAAATCTTGAACCAGATAGAGACATAGATAAGTGCTGTGAGAGTGTCTAACAATGATTGCTAATGTGACAATTGCAATTACTTACCTACCTATGATTGGCTGAATATACTTACTGCATCAATACATTTTAACTAAAAGTGAAAACCAGCCAATCATTTTTCGACAATCTTATGAATGTTAAGAGAACTCTAATACCTATTTCCACCAACTTATTTAATCATTCCTTAACATAGGTCCATTTTCAATTTTAGGTGTTCCTTAAAGGTTGGTGAAAACATACCTGCTACAAGTTAATCTAGCTTAGGACCTACTCCTAAAATTTAGGAAACATTGATGAAAATGGGCATTAAACTTAACCAATAAGAAAATACGAAAACGAACGACGAAGTTAGTATAAGATGATACATTTGAGATAAATGTGTAGAACTGTTTATGTAGTATTATTTTAAAAATAGAATTTCTTTAAACCGTTGTTAAAAATCGGTGTAAATCAAGTGGATATCTTGGAATACTTTTTTCACTAGCAAAGTTAATAGAGTAATATTTACATTCAATCTTTAAGATTGAGTATAGCGGTTTGTTTCACAGTCGTCTTTAACATCCAATTATAATAAAAAATAGTAATTGTGGAATTTCTGTGTATAATGTGGAAAATAAAATAAAAGTTATTTACAAAGGTCTAATAGTGAGTTGATCACTCTCCTCCAAAGGTGCAGGATCGGTCCCCTTCCGTGGATTAGTAGTCATAATTATTAATTTTATAACACACTGTTTTTACAACAATCAATATATCTACTATTCACAGAACACTATTACTCCTATTACATACAATTATTAGTTTACAAAATATTAAGTTTTGAAAACAGCACGCACGCGTTTCCCGGCGAGCGATATGTCAAGCACTTGTCAAGTGATGTCATTGTCAATGTCAACAACAGATGTCAACTTATTTTATTTTGTCAAACGTCAATATCATTGCCACTTGTCACTCCTGTCAGCATCTTGTCAGCAGGGAATAGGTAGGTAGGTACCACACCGTAGCGTAGACAGTTGGTAGGTAGGTACCATATTGATGTCTGTGATGTTGACATTTTTAACGTGACATTAACTGACTGACAAATGGAAATATGACAAATTGACAAACTTAACCTAAAAGCACCAGCAAGAAGTGTTTTTATTTTTTACTAAACGAAATCTCGCTTACTTTGCGGTAATAAAGTAAATATAATGGTAATAAATGACTAGGATTATTTATAAATAGAAGATATGTCTAAAAAGAAACTCTTTGATGAAGATTCGGAGGAAGAAGTGGCAATCAAAACTGAAAACGAATATGCTAAAAAGTACGATGCTTGGCGTGAAAAAGAAGAACTGCACAAATGTATGTAATATTTGGTAATTAAAAGTTAATGATGGAGACATTAAAGGAGCAGCGACACTCTTATTTTCAAGTGATATTATTGCACCCGATTCGGCTGAAACTTATTCGGCTTTGAAGTCAAAACATCCTTCACCATCACTTCCATACTTATTTCCAGATCCACCCAGCTCAGCAGATAATTTACAGGTTAAGATAGAGGATGTGTTGGCAGCAGTTATGTCTTTTAAGAGTGGTTCGGCTGGTGGACTAGACGGTCTTTCACCACAACATTTGAAAGACCTTGTGTGTAGTGCCACTGGTGACATTGGTAGGACGCTTTTGAGAGACATAATGGATTTAATAAATTTGATGTTGGCAGGAAAAGTTAACCCGGTTATAACGGACATCCTCTATGGCGCAAATATATGTGCTTTGAAAAAAAAGGACGGTGGAATACGACCCATAGCGGTAGGATGTACGTTACGACGCCTTGCTTCAAAAATTTGTTGCAAATACATTAGACCAAAATTGAGTTCACTGTTCTCATCACGCCAATTGGGATTTGGATGCAGAGGGGGTTGTGAGGCTGCTGTCCACGGAACCCGTACTTTTTTAACCAATAACAAAAATTATATCCTTTTAAAATTAGACATCAAAAATGCCTTTAATTCGGTGGACAGGGTCGCTATGCTTCAACAAGTTAAAGAACATACCCCGTCAATATATAACTACTTGTTACAGTGCTATAGTGGGCCTTCACAACTAAATTATAGAAATAAAACCTTAATATCTGCTGTGGGTTGCCATCAAGGTGACCCACTTGGTCCGGCCATTTTTAGTCTGGCGATTCATCCCATAATTTCAAAATTAAAATCAAAATTTAATGTGTGGTATTTAGACGACGGCACCCTGGGAGGCACAGAGAATGAGGTATTTTTAGACTTTCAAAAAGCAATAGAGGAATTTAAATCAGTTGGCCTTGATATCAATTTTTCAAAATGTGAAATATATATAAACAAACAAAATGAGGACAAAAATATGATAATTAATAAATTTAAATCAATAGCATCAAATATTAAAATATTAGAAGAGAATTCTCTGTACCTCCTTGGTGCCCCAGTATTTTTGGACTCCATCCCTCATCTAATAGATAAACAAGTAAAAATATTCCAATCTTATTCGGACCGATTAGAAAAAATTCATCCACACATGGCCCTTTTTATAATCCGTTTTTGTCTCTTCGTGCCACAGTTTACGTACATATTAAGGTGTAGTCCAATGTGGCTATTTCACAATTTATTAACTACTTTGGATGAAATAATTAAACACACCCTATGTGCAGTTTTAAATTGTGCACTTAGCGACAAAGCGTGGTCTCAGGCTTCCTTGCCCATCAGATTTGGCGGACTTGGAGTTCGCAAAATTTCTAGTGTGGCTTTACCAGCCTTTTTGTCATCATCTCACAGTACGTACAACCTTGTCTGTAAGATATCTAATACAGACAAGTTTGTGTATTTAGATGATGCCAAAAATGCTTGGATATCAATAAGCCAAAATACAAAATTTCCAGTGAATTTATCAGCTCAAAATTTATGGGACGAGCCGATCTGCAGATCAGTACATGAAGGTATTTTAGCTTCTTGTACTGATGTAGTAGATCGAGCTCGTTTCCTGGCCATTTCAGACTCCGAATCGGGCCTGTGGCTGCAGGCCTTACCGTCGACGAATCTAGGTACTCTTTTAGAAAGAAGAACCTTGTCTATCGCGGTTGGCTTGCGTCTGGGGGTCAAAATAACGGAGCCACATCGATGTCGGTGTGGAAGCTGGGTTGATGAGCTTGGTCATCACGGCCTTTCGTGTCAGCGCAGTGCTGGTCGTTTGTCCCGTCACGCCTCGATCAACGAAGTCATTCGCCGGGCCCTGGTCACTGTCAACGTGCCGGCTGTTTTAGAGCCGAACGGTATAGCACGTGATGATGGCAAGAGACCCGACGGAATGACGCTCGTTCCTTGGCAGCGTGGCAGGTCTTTGGTGTGGGACGCTACTTGTGTCGATACGTTGGCACCGTCTCACGTCAACGCAACTGCTGCGGTAGCAGGTGCGGCGGCTGCAACGGCTGAGCGCAACAAGCGGCGCAAATATGCATCCTTAGGTGAGGGATACATATTTGTGCCGTTTGGTGTGGAAACGTTGGGGCCGTGGGGGCCAGAGGCGCGTCGTTTTTATAAGGAGTTAACGACGCGCCTGTTTGATGCAACTCAAGACCCCAAGGCTGGCTGTTACTTTGGGCAAAAAATAAGCCTATCTATCCAAAGAGGAAATGCAGCCAGCCTTCTGGGGACATTACCATCTGGCATCGATATGGCCCCTAATATTTAGAGTTTATTTCAATGTTTTATTATAAGATTTTGTTTCTTATTTTAATTGTTTTAATTTAGAATTTAGTTTTAAATTTTTGTATGTTAGTTTTAATTTAGAATTAGTATTATTTAAGTAGTAGTTTTAATTTATTTAAGTTTTTATTTATTATGTTTGTGTATAATATTTATTTACAATTAATCAAATAAAAATACCTTTGGTAATTTGGTTTTTAATCCAATAACAAGAGCTATAAAATATATGAATGATGTGTCTTCAATAGCAGTCCAAAAGACAACATTATAATATTTTAATATGGAAGCTGTCTATCTGATTGTCTTTTTTTCCTTTTCTAAACCAATTTTGATGAAATTTGACTCGTCAATATCTTCCTCGAAATGGACATTGTACTCTTTATCCTGGAATTTCCCATTTTAATTTAAAAAACCTAGTTCATTTGGGCACAGTTGCAAAGTTTTAAAATTGAAATTGTTATCTTACAGTAGAACAAAAGTATGGCTTAAAAGCTTTGAACTCAGATGCTTCTTCATCATCTGACAGTGAGGATGACAGCGATGAGCCGGTGGAGGTGTCCGAGGAAGTGGAGAAGCAGTTCCTCAAGACCCTCGCACTCCTAAAGACCAAGGATCCCCGGATATATGACCCTAACTATAAGTTCTTCGATGAAACACTTGAAAAGGAAAAAGGTAAGGTTCATTCATCTATTTATAATTGAATTGTGTAATTTAAAAAAGGCTACATTTTGCAATAGTTGTTTTTCTCATGAAATGTGATTGAATTATCCTATCTATATATATATAAAATTCAAAGTCCTGACTGACTGACTGACTGAGATATCAACGCACAGCCTAAACTACTGAAGTTAGAAACTTGAAATTTTTACAGTTGGTTCCTTTTATGACGTAGGCGCACACTAAGAAAGGATTATTGGAAATTCCACCCCTAAGGGGTTTAAATAGGGGATGGAAGTTTATATGAAACTCCGTCATTTTTCAAGCTGTTTCCATCAAAGTTGGTATTTGAGCTTTCAGTTAAAAATAAAGAAGTACGTATACTTATCACAGTTTTTGAAAATTCCACCCTAAAATCTAATTCCACGCGGACGAAGTCGCGGGGGCAAAAGCTAGTTTATTTATATAAAAAAAAAACACATTTATATTCACGCTGCCACCCAGTATCATGTTTAATTAGTAACTAGATTTACCCTTTTCTGAATTTCAAAGAATAATTGAAATAACTGCAGAATTTACTAATAACAATCTTATTTATGAATTACCTGCAGAAAAAGAACCTGAGATTAAGAAATTGACATTTGGTGATAGTGATGATGATGATGATGATGATGACCCAAACATATTCAGCATTGAGAAGAAAGCTGAAATTGACCAACCAGAAAATGATACAGACCCAAGTGGTAAATCATCTAAGGTATTGTATCTAACTATCCTTTACTCTGTTTTTTTTTTTAAAGTATACTAGCCAAGCTCAAGTTGACTAATAAATTCAACTTCAAAATCCATTTATTTCATGTAGGCCAACTTGTAGCTCTTATGACACGTCATAAATCTACCACCGGTTCGGAATGCAGAATCTGCTGAGAAGAGACGGTAAAAAACTCAGCAGTTGCTCTTTAAAAAAAAAAAAACAAATTTTACAATAGGTAAATAAACTATGGTATGTATACACATACAGTGCTTCCACGATGAAGCTTCAAAAATGCATACATCCTATCCCCTTCAAATAAGCGGAAAGCTTGTGCAAGGAGTGGGTATGACAATAGTGCAATGGATGGGATTCGAACCTGTGACTTTTCAGTTATGATGATTTGAACCTTGCCTACAAAGTTTTAAAATTTTGATCTACATCTTCATAATGGTGGAACCAATTTTGGCAGGACTTTCACTTCCATTTAGAGGATTATACGTACATGGAATAATCAATATTTTTCATCCTGAAAGTATAACATGGTACCTTTAAAAAAAAATATAACACAAATGACTGTGACAATTTCGTCTCCTGTCTAATGAGATGGAAGTCATGAAATTATCGTTCGCACCAAGCATCATTTTGGTGGGAAGCGACGGCATGTTAATGCGAATGATTAATTTGACATGTTTGATTTGTTTTCAGGAAGACAAACTAAAAGACTACCTTACTGGGAAAGTGGAGCATGTAGACCAAGAACTTGAGAGTGACTTGGCACCTCTCCGCGCTCTGTGGTCCGACCCCAAGATAAACGATGGCGAGGCTTTCCTTAGAGACTATATTTTAAATAAAAGGTAAGGCTGAGCTTTTATTCAAATTATAAACTAAGTTATATCCTACAAACTGAATTTTATTTGATATTTTCCTTCAACAAAATCAGATGTGGTTGTTTTTTGAAGCTCTATAAATTAAAATAATATTTCTTGGATAGTACAAAAAGTAATGTCAAATTAATTTTTAACCGGCTTCCAAAAAGGAGGAGGTTCTCAATTTGTTAGTATTTCTTTTTTTGAGTATGTTCCCCGATTACTCAAAGACCCTGGGACTGATTTGAAAATTTTTTTTTTTTTGAAACAGTATGCTGCTCAGGTGGTCATCAGGTCAGGATAAATGATGGGATCCTGGTATCGAGGGGACTCTTCAAATTTTATAGACACACTTGATATACTTTGTAGTGGTTTTTGAAGTTGGTTTTTTAAAAAGAATCTTTATGTTTATATTATATATAACAGATAAAAACAAAATTTGAAAATGATATTATCAAATAGGTATACAGAGGTAACAGGGGTGTCAAACTAAGAGATGGCAAGATGAAATAGAAGCATAGCTGGGAAAACATGGACGAGACGAGCAGCCATAAGGAATGGTTGGAAAGGATTGGAGGAGGCCTTTACCAAAGGGCACACAGGCTAGCAATATAAACTGGGAAAAATAATAACAACCAATGTAAAATTGTTAAAACGTGTATTGCAGTCTGATAATAGGCTTAATAAATAAATGCAGATATAGAACAACAATATTATATTGGCAGGTACTTGGAAGACGGTGACGTGGGGGAAGCGGGTGACAAAATCCGCGACGATGCTGACCTGGAGGAGGACGAGCAGCAGGTGGAGGAGCAGGGCAAGTTCGAGCGCGCCTACAACTTCCGCTTCGAGGAGCCCGACGACGAGTATGTAAGTCGACTAATTAGTGAATGGCCTTCATCGTCTTGGGAATCCGAAACTGATGCAGGTGCCAGTCCGCGATAAACAAAGATGGATCATGAGTCATGCTCGTGAACGGGTGCCACCAACGGGAATGGGTCTGCTTTGACTGCCCGTCTTGACATGCGTTGGATTGGTGTACCTACGTATGCATTTTTGTATTTTTGAAGTTTTATTGTGGAAGCACTGTATACATAGCATAGTTTTGTAAAAAAAAAAAATTTTTTTTTTGAAAAGAGCAACTGCTGAGTTTCTTGCCGGCTCTTCTCAGCAGAATCTGCATTCCGAACTGGTGGTAGATTTGTGACTTATCATAAGAGCTACAAGTTAGCCTATATGAAATAAATAAAGGAGATGTACGAAATTGGGCCCAACTTGGGGTTTCGCACAGTTATATAAAAATATGGAGAAAATAAGTCGATAAATTACTTTCATAACTGAATGGTTTTTATTTATGTACAGCTCAGGAAAATCATACAAAACATTTTTTTTAACTAAGTACGAAACCTAATGCTTTTTCTTTGGTAGAAACGGAACGTTTTCGTGGATGTCAGTTTAATTAACCACAGACTAATATAGTACAAATGCAACTGTGGGTTCTGGTGTGGGTTCTGGCCTTTTGGTACTTACCCAAATAGTTTATCTTTATAAAATCAGTAATCTAGAAATAGACCAAAACTTGTTATAAAACATTTTGCAATAAAAAAATATACTGATTTACAAGGGAAATATACTTTAAATATTTATAATAAAAAAAATAGTGCATCATGAATATTATTTTTTTATCACAAAAAAGCTAGAACCCAGATCTGAAAAAAGACGTCTTGAGAGACGCGGACGGTTTGTCATTCTCATTGTGCCTTGCGCTTTGTGAATATTATTTTGGTGTTTTAACTGTTTTCGTGGATTATTTCATATTATTTAATACTACGTACAAAAGTAAAAGAAACATGCATCCAAACATCTTCCCGTAATACTTTTTCCATTTATTTAAAGTATTTAAACAATACTTCTTAAAAGAACTTTAGGGTGAATATTCAATTTGGACGATATTTGCGCATTTTTTTAGGAACAAGCATAATTTCATTTTTTTTAATTTTTGATAGTATTATAATGTTTGGTGCTATTTCATTAAATACACAAGTGAAAGGCACGTATATATTTCAAATATTCAAAGAGTTATTGCCACTAGAAATTTATGTCAAGCTACGGTAATGAACCCTGTATACGGTAATGAATTTTTATGTATACTTTTGGCAGAATTTCTTATGAATTCTCTATTTGAATAAACTTGTACGAATAAAAGCAAGTGCCCAGCCGTGCACAGGGAATTGGTAATTCACTTGTCGACCGAGAACCTTGTTAGGCCCGTCACTGCTTGGAGTAAGATCGTTTCAAATAACAAAATATCAAGCAGTTCTTCCATAACTTAATAGACTCCCTCTATATTGGACCTCTTCCTTACCACTCACCCTACCGGCTACCAGGTAACAGTCGATGCTCCCCTAGGAACATTTAACCCCTGCCTAGTACAGACTTCCGTGCCACTTCCATCCTCTGTTCGCACGCGTAATACCGGTAGCCTCATATCCGTGGGCACAGCTTTGTTTTTCAACAAACGACCTTAACACCTGTGCTGAAGCAGTTGCTGATGCCATACTCCAAGGTATGGACTGCTATATTCCAAACTCCCTCATACCTTTTGGGAAGCACGCGCAGAAATGGTTCAACGGGATCTGTAATAAGGCTGCTATACTTAAACAAAACTCCTACCAGTCCTGGCTCTCTGCACATTGCACCAATGATCCCAATGCTGCAAATGTTAAGAAAATCTTTAACATTGCGTCCAGAGCCTACAAAAATGCCATTGCCAGGGCAAAATTTGAGCACATCGACAGAATTGGGCAGAGACTAGTCTCACTGCCTTCTGGTTCCCGTGCTTTCTGATTTCTGTTGAAAGCCATGTAAGGCAACTTCTGTCGTTCCTCGTTTCCACCTTTAAGCAAACCGGATGATACACTGGCCTACACTGCCAAAGAGAAAGCCGAAATTCTGGGCACTCTCTTTGCTACCAACTCTACGCTTGATGATGGTGGGAAAACACCGCTGACCATCCCGCGGTGTCAAAACTCCTTGCGTGATATACGGGGTACATTGGGGATATATTGACAGTAAGGGGGAAGCCCTAGCGGTCAGCCTCGACATCGCTAAAGCCTTTGATCGGGTTTGGCATAGGGCTTGGCTATCGAAGCTGCTATCTTACGGACTTCCTGCGAAGCTGTGCCATTGGGTCGCTAGCTTTCTTCATGGGCGCAGCATCAAGGTCGCTGTCGACGGTTTTTGCTCTCAACTTAAGCCCATCAATGCTGGCATTCCACAGGGCTCAGTGCTATCGCCTACTTTGTTCATTCTACATATCAATGATATGTTGCATAACAGCAGCATATATTGTTATGCGGATGACAGTACTTCTGATGCCCTTTACAAAGGCCATGCACAGTTCTCTCGCGCAGTGCTGGAGGAGAATAGAGCCAAACTTGTGTCGGACATTGAGACTTCTCTCTAGAAAGTGTCCGTATGGGGTTCACAAAATCTTGTTCAATTTAACCCTTCAAAAACACAAGTTTGTGCGTTTACCGCAAAAAAGGCCCCTTTTACCACGCCTCTTCTCTTTCAGAACACTTCCCTTACTCCTACCAACAGCATTGGGATTCAAAAGAGGGCACTTCGGCTTGTGGACAATCCCAAATTAACCTACTCGCTGGAAAGCTTGGAACACCGCAGATGTAAGCTCGCTTTGTGTGCTCTATCGGCTATATAACGGGGAGCCCTCTAACTTCTACAACCGCACCGCACGCCACCGAACGCAATTTCACCCCCACCACCTGGGTGCCTGGAGCACTTCGACCATCAGGTGCTCCAGATCTTTTTTTCCATGTACTACCAAATTGTAGAATCATCTCCCTTTGAAAGTATTCCTGTATATAATGTAGTTTCAGTAAAAATCATTAAATGAACTTCAAAAAGGTTACGGTAAACGACGGTAATGAAGGACACGGTAATGACAAATATGCACTTTTAATTTATTATTAATTTTTCTATAAGCAGTATATGCTATCTAATCATTTAAAAATTAAACTAGACGAGAACTTGATGTATTGTTATCGCAATAAAATTCCAATTTTAAATATTTATCAAAATATAAGCGGACTGGTAATGAAACATAAACTGTGACAAAACATTATAATACACTTTCAGTTGTAATTTTTTGCGCGAGTTCGTGCGTACGTCTTCCTTCTGCTACGTTTTCCGGTCGACTGAGGTCTGAGGTGCGGGACGCCGAGAGCTCACTATGTAGCGGCAAGATTTTGTCACGTAAAAACATGTTTCCCGTGATGATTCCGGAGGGTTCCGGTAATGAACTTTGCATCGTGACAAAACTTTAAAAACATATTTGACTATATATTTCTTTGTAAAATTAATTTTAAATTATGAAGAAGTAATAAAAAATTATTTAATTATTCGGCACAGTAGCCAAATTAACATTATTTTTGTGCTAGGTTTACTAAATATTATTAAATATAAAATATCTAGTAATAAAACAGGTGCCGGTAATGAATTTTAATGTTATTTTCACTAAAAATCTGAGTGATTTACATAGAAATTTCAATAAACACACCATGTGCACGATAAAGTATGTAGGTGTGCATGATAAACGTATATTAAATGAAGTCTAAACTTAAGTTTCAATTTTTTATTCACTGAAATACGTAATTTTCATTACTTTGAATATTCACCCTTTAGATATTGAACGTCTTTTTCACATAACCTACAAATCTAAAACGAGAAATAAAACAAAACTCCCAAGGTCTGCAGAAGTACGAGTTTTTGATGTAAATAGCAAGCATCTAAATCTTCAAAATAAAGCATGTTTCATCCTTGTTCAGTGTTGGGCCCAAGCTTGTATGGACCACAATCATCTCCTTTGAATTTTGAAAGAACTTTTTTTAAATAAGAATAGCGGGCTAACGAGCAGGCTGGTCACCTGATGTTAAGGTGATTACCGCCGCCCATGAACACTTGTAGTACCAGTGGCACCACCAATGTGTTGTCGGCTTTTCAGGAACTTATTGGTTCACCCCTTGAATAACTCCATATTGAATATTGCTGCCATGCCGTGCTGTGTAAAACAAAGAACTTAATTTATCATGTAATAAAATGAAATTTAATGAAATAAGGTCATTAGTACGATGATCCATTATTTGATTAGGCTGAAACACTAAGATAAGTTCCGAACTTGTAAACATCAGTTCTCATCCTTTACATATTGTTGCAATAGAATAGACTGCAGATTTTATGAACGTTTTGTCATCAAATCAAATAATAGATGCCAATATGCAGTGTTCTAAATAATTTTTTTGCTCACAGGCCGAGAAATTTAAACTTTTTTTTATTAAATCTCCTCTCCCCTCCACATGAGAGGAAAGCTAGCTAGGAGGAGTGTACGACAAAAGCGCAATGGGTGGGGATTGAACTGTCCACGTCGACCTCCCAGTTCTCAGTCCGCACCTTACATGTCATCCTACTTAATATTATAAATGTGAAAGTTTGGATGTTTGTTACTCAATTACGCCGCAACGACTGAACCGATTTGGCTGAAATTTGGCAAAGAGATAGATTATGGTCTGGAATAACACATACATAGGCTACTTTTTATCCCGGAAAATAAGAGAATGACAAAACCTCAATCTACGCGTACGAAGTCGCGGGCATCAACTAGTCAACTAGTGTTCTATAAAGTGTTTGTTTCCAGCTAAAACGTTTTCCGCGCACAATGAACTACATCCGGCCCAAGGACGACCGGCGCTCGCGGAAACGCGCCGAGCTGCGCGCCAGGAAGGAGGAGGAGAAGAAGCAGAAGATGGAGGAGATAGCGCGCATGAAGGCGCTCAAGCTGAAGGAGATCCAGGAGAAGATCGCCAAGATCAAGGAGGTCACCGGCAACCAGGACCTCGCGTTCCAGGTCAGCATTATATAGGCTTCAGAACAATAGACGACGTCCCTAGTGCAGTGGTGAGTGCTGCGGTGTTATAATTGGGAGGTCTCGGGTTCGATTCCCGGCGGGGGCATTTTGAGAATTTGTCTCGTATAGTTTTGTTACGCAATTTGTTGTTTTGTACTTGAGTAGTGTTGCACTGTATTGTAGTAAACTTTTCTCACGCATGCCAAGTCCACTTCTAGAAGACTCCATTGTATAAGAAATATTTTCCATAAATCTACTATATTAAGCCATGGTAGGTAATTGAAGTCAGTTTTATGAACTATTCAAAAAAAAGGTTTTTTTTGACAAGATAGTCCTTGACTGTAATCTCACCTAATGGTAAGTGACGGTGCCTAAGTCTAAGATTGTAGCGGGCTAACTTGGAAGGGGTACGGCAGTGTTCAACCCATACCTGTAATCTGTTTCTACACGCCATCGTGTCGGAACGCTTAGTCGCTTGGCGGCACGTCTTTGACGGTAGGGTGGTAACAGAGACAATTCAGAAATTATAATTTCAAAATCGCCCCCGCCGGGAATCGAACCCGAGACCTCCCAGTTATGAGACCACAGCGCTCACTCCTGCGTGTAGATAGTTCAGCCAAGTCAGGTATCAGCAGCGATTAAGGCCCAAGATACGGAGCTGCCCGCGAAATTCAAATTTAATTTGGTTTTTCGCCATTTATAAACGAATACGACAAAGTAGGCTTATGGTATTCAAATTGCGATAATGGCAGTATCATCTTCACAGGTTTATATACTAATCTTTACGTAAAAGTATCCAGTTTAAGAAATTAATCAAAATAATGACTACTTTGTGAGTAGCTCACGTCAAACTCATTATTTTGACTAATTTCTTAAACTGGATACTTTCACGTTAAGATTAGTATATAAACCTGTGAAGATGATACTGCCATTGTCGCAATTTGAATACCATAAGCCTACTTTGTCGTATTAGTTTAGAAATTGCGAAAAACCAAATTAAATTTGAATTTCGCGGGCAGATCCGTCTCTTGGGCCTTAACTAAAGTGGTGTGTGGAGCAGGAAGCGGACATAGAGGGCGACTTCTCGCCCGAGGAGCACGACCGCCGCATGCGGGCGCTGTTCGACGACCACTACTACGGCGACGCCGACCACACCAAGCCGGTGTTCCCCGACCTGGATGAAGAACTGGAAATCGGTGACAACATAAACATTTTTTTTTTTTTTTTACAAGAAAAACTTGAGCTAATTTGAATAGAATAGAATATATGGTTGAGCGGGTGCCACCAACGGGAATGGGTCTGCTTTGACTGCCCGTCTTGACATGCGTTGGATTGGTGTACCTACGTATGCATTTTTGCATTTTTGAAACTTTATTGTGGAAGCACTGTATACATAGCATAGCTTTGTAAAAAAAATTTTTTTTGAAAAGAGCAACTGCTGAGTTTCTTGCCGGCTCTTCTCAACAGAATCTGCATTCCGAACCGGTGGTAGATTTATGATGTGTCATAAGAGCTACAAGTTAGCCTATATGAAATAAATAAATTTTGAATTTGAATTTGAATAGATATAAAATCAAAAATCAAATCACAAATTATTTGTTTCATGTAGGCCAACTTGTAGCTCTTACGACACGTCATAAATCTACCACCGGTTCAGAATGCAGATTCTGCTGAGAAGAGCCAGCAATAAACTCGGCGGTTGCTCTTTTCAAAAAAAATTTTTTTTATAATAGGTAACAAAACTATTCGATAAAGCAAATAGATAACAGAAGATCCGCGTGGATTAAGGTTTTTTGATCCCGCGGGAACTCTTTGATTTTCTGGGATAAAAAGTAACCTATATATGTTATTCCAGATTATAATCTATCTCTGTGCCTTCAGCCAAATCGGTTTTGTCGCTGCGATGTGATTGAGTAACAAACTTACTTTCGCATTTATAATATTAATAGGAATAGGATAACAAGATTTCACAGGAGAATAAACGTAGCAAAAGAAAATTAGGAAAAAACAAGAATGTAAAACGGCTATTGAAACAATAGTTATAAATGTATAAGAATAAAATAAAACTACTTATCATTTTTTTTTTAATGATATTGCAGAAAACTGGGAAAAATATGATGAAGAAGAATACAAAGATGAAAATAAAGATGTTGATGAAGATGGTCCTCATTGTGAAGATGAACATTTTAACGTAAGAATCAGAAAAACACTTATTTTTATATTTTTAGCACACACACAAAATCCGTATGTAAGAAAAGACAGTTTCACAAAATCATACTGGAACATTACTTTAGAGAGTTCACTAATTTTATTTCAGGGTAAGGTCTGTTACGGGCTTTAATATTATATTTAATAGACTTTAGTTTTATATCAACCAAGTTCATTTTCATTCATTCAAACATAGAGTCAATAAAATCGCTTTACGTTACGTTAGTAACTTATTCTATTTGAAATTTATTCAAATAGACTTTGCGTCTGTTAAGAATGTTTCAAATTAAATGAGCAATAAAAAAATATAAAAAATTATCATACAGATGGATGCAGACTACGATCCGAAGCAAGCAAAACTGAATCTTCTAGAAGAATTAAAACGCAACATGGGAAAGAAACGCAGGAATCGCAAACGCAAATCCAAGTTGGCCGAACTCCTGTCCGACGAGAAACCCAAGTTTGTTCCCGACTTGGACAAGAAGTACTCAGAGTTTATGGAGGAGTACTACAAGATGGACTGCGAAGATGTTATTGGGGGAGACCTCCCGACAAGATTTAAGTATAGGGAGGTTGTCCCTAATGATTTTGGACTGACTATTGAAGAGGTAATTTAGAATATATGATTTAGAATTTATTTATTGTATGGCGCGCAATAGTGGCTAAAGGTAAAATTAACTAATACCTACAGACCTACATAATACCTACAGACTCTATGACCTCTATTTTAAACCGATGTGAGTGAGTCTTTGCTTGTTAGAAAAATATTTCTAACAAGCAAAGACTCACTAAATTTTTAAATATAAAAAAAATATTTTTTTAATCGATCTGAAAACTTTGCAAGATGCTCCCATAAAAACTTTGGGTTCCCACACCCACTACTGATGCTGCAGGAATACTGCCCACCTAAACTGTGGGGATTTAGGAACTGTGGATTATGAATAGTTATTTTAGTTACCAAGTAAAGACTACATTGTTGAATTCCAGGACCTAACTTCTAAATCCTAATGCTGCAAGCATTCTGCCCACCTAAACTGTGGGATTTAGGAACTATCGATTGTGAATTGAAGAAGCGGACGAAGTCGCGGGCTTCCGCTAGTTTATTTATACAGATACACTGAATAAGCTATCGGAGATGTGATCATAAAGCATCTCGACTATCAGCATTTTGGCGCTGATTGCTAAAAACTAACAAATAAACTTTAAACATATGCTAATAGTTGGTACGACAGTAGTGAAGGGGGTGGGGTCGGGTTAGTTTTGCTTAATCAGCGCTATACCTACCGTCAAAGATGAAACCAAGCAATAAAAAACCAACTTATGCGCTGTCGTAACTTAGGTGACTATATTATACAAATATTTTAAAACATTAAAAAAAACTTTATTTCCAGATCCTTCTAGCAGACGACAAAGAGCTAACGCAATGGGTGCCCTTGAAGAAGATCGTCAAGTATCGGCCGGAGAATGTGGAGAAAGGAGAAGTGAAGACGTACTTACAGAAGGCGGCAGACGAAAGGCTAAAAAAGAAGATTCTACCCAGCCTGTTTAAGGATTTGCCTGAGTGAGTATCGTTTTCGCAGCTTGATCGCTGAACCGATCTTGACTAAAGGCTTTTGGAAAATCTTTATATAGCTTAAAACTTAACTTCACTAACAAATGGATCTTAATTGCTCCAATACTATAAATCTGATAACTAATATTAACATACCACACTATTAATTTTCAGGGAACCCGAGATATTAGTTCCACCTGAAGAAATTAACAAAAAGAGAAAGAAAAAGAAGAAAAAGAAAAATAAAGAAGAAGATAACCCAGAAGAAACAGAAACTAACATCAGAAACAACATTCATAATGACACTGTAAACCAAAGTGTTGAAATGAATGACACATTTAATGAAAATGAACAGGCATCAAAGAAAAAGAGGAAAAGAAAACATGAAAATAAAAAAGGAGATGACAATAATGAAACTACGGATATTTGTGAACTTCCACTTGATACAAATACAATAGATGTTGATATTGAGAAACCCAAAAAGAAGAAGAAACGAAAAGATTATAGTAGTGTAATGTTAGATAATGATAACATAGAAGTGTCTGCTAACGAAAATCATATGGGAAGTGGGAATAAGCAAAGGACAGAAAAAGAATCTATAAATAGTGAAATTACCCTTCATTTAAATAATAAAGAGATTAAGCCAATTATCAATAAAAAAGGTTCTAAAGACAATAAACCACATATAGAATTGTCCAACAATGAAACCAACAACAATAAGTCTTATGAGAGTAAAGTACGAAAAGAATCAGTGAATAGTGAAATAAGCAATGCTTCAGATTTAAGCAATAAAGTACAGAAGAAAAAGAAAAAGTCCATAAACCCTTTTACTGTGGATACTGTAGTCAATGAAGGACCAACTAGAATTTCAGATGTAAAAGTTAATGGGCAAAAAGAAGGTAAAAAGAAAAATAAACACGAAAATGCTTTCGTTGTTGAAACTCTGAACAAACCGAATAGTCAAACTAATAGTCAACTAGTTAAAAATGATGAAGCGAAAGGTGCTGATAAAAAGAATACTATGAAACGTAAATTAGAAACGGTTTTAAGTATCAACATTCCTACAAAGAAACAAAAGAAAAAGAAAAATAAGCAAGAAAATAGTTCGCAAGTTAACATGAATCAAAAAGATAATAAGAATAAGTTTAAGAGGAAAGTTAATAAGACCAGTGTGAAGGAAAAGACTAATAATCCTTTGGGCAGTTTATCTGACGAGAGACTCAAAGCATATGGCTTGAATCCGAAAAAGTATCGAAGCTTCTTGAAATACAAGAAATTTTGATTGTTTTGTTGATTAATGAATGATTACATATTTTAACTATAAAATATATATTGTTGAAGTCATGTATATTTTCTTACTACTAAAACCCTTTGTTACATTTATGGAATTCTAAAATTATTCTTGAGTGCAAAAAGCGCAACGTTAGGAGACCCTCATTAAATGGACAAATGATCTCAACAGCGACGTAAGATTGTGTTCTGTGGATAATCTACATTCTCTTGGGAGACCTACACATACGAGTATATATAATTATTATATGCTATATTATAGCTAAAACGGAGTGATTACATTCTCTTTGATTATAGCAGACAGTCTCAGCTGAAACGATGATTTCCAACTCTGAAAGGGAGTGATTATAATTAAACTATAACAGCTTTTGCCCGCTACTTCATGGTGAATTTTCAAAAGTTTTGAGCGGGCGAGTAGGTATCTACTTTCGAAGTTTTTTTTGCTTCAAGATACAATAGGTATGTAATAGAATCTGCAAGCCCCAGGAAATACGAATGTGAACATAGACAATAGAAAAGGCAGTGAGATCACAGACATGACATTTTGAATTGACAATGTAAGTCACTTTGACGTTGACATTGCTTTGACATCTTCCATTTTGAAAGAAAAATATATTCCTTTTCGGCGAGCGGCTTTGATTGTTGCAGGTGCGTGAATATTTTATATTTTTCATTTCATATTCATATTAATACAAAATTAAATTAAAATACATTGTTTATAAAGCTTTTCGTTTTGGGTAATAACGAATTAAGCAGAATATTTTCTCAATGACTTCTGTTAGCAGTTGATGAAAACCGATTTAAACAACCTCTAAACAATGTGTTAATTTTATTATTTGTGCCTTAAGTAGAACACATCAGTCTTCATAGGCTGATGTGTGGGAAAAAAAGGCGAGAGTATTGCCACGTGCTACGATTCCCAAGCGTTTGAACCCAGGTGATTTTACAGGTGTCACCTGGTATTTGGCGTTTGCAACGGTTAGTGGCGACAAACCCCAAACTATCTACCTAGTGTGTAGTGAGCAGGACAAAACTAGCTATTTTGTTCCCTGTTCAGACAGCAGATACAATAGTGTCAAATTATTGACACTATTGTAGGTATATTAAATTTAAAACACCTCCAACATGTGAATCTATGTTCCATATGATATTATATTATACCCAACAACCTGTTACCCAGTTGCTGCTCTATCATTAAATACTCCTCAATCATCTAACATCTACCTACTGATTTATTTGAGATCATTCTAATGAGCCTAATGATACAAATACTGCATGCGCTAGTCCATACTTTGGCCTTGGCACACTGCCGTGCGCCTGAAAAACAGAAACATGCCAGCCAATTAAAATTTAAAACTTTCCTCAGCTCGCCATCATGGTGAACAATCGTGTACCCTCGGTCTTCTCAAAGACCTATGTCACTCCACGCCGTCCCTTCGAGAAGGCTCGTCTGGACCAGGAGTTGAAGATCATCGGTGAATATGGGCTCCGGAACAAGCGTGAAGTGTGGAGGGTCAAGTACACCCTGGCTAGGATCCGTAAGGCTGCCCGTGAACTCTTGACCTTGGAGGAGAAGGATCCTAAAAGGCTTTTTGAAGGTAACACTAACTTTGCAATGGGGTAAACATAGTTGTTTTAACATTGGCTTGTTTAGAAAGTGCCATTTAAATATTACTGCAATCCAAATTGCCCAGTGGGTGCAGGCAAGAGATGGTGAATTCCATGCAGAAAATACAAAATAAAATAATATAAAAAAGTAAGATTATAGTATGCCATGCCAGTAATGTGCTTTTCATCACTTAAGTTTGACTACAATATTAATTTTCTTAATAATCTAATGTTATACAGCCAATGATGATAAAAAGATCTGGCAACCTCTTGTCAGAATAACCGTGCTGACAGATCTAGTTTTCTGATAACCAGTACTTTGATTTTTCATCATGTTACTTTATTGTTACATTTCTAACATGTTGTACTCTTCACCAGGTAACGCACTATTGCGTCGTTTGGTGCGGATTGGTGTGCTAGATGAGAAGCAAATGAAGCTGGATTACGTCCTGGGTCTCAAGATTGAGGACTTTTTGGAACGCCGCCTACAGACGCAGGTCTTCAAGGCTGGTCTCGCCAAATCCATCCATCATGCCCGTATCCTGATCAGACAAAGGCATATCCGGTAACTATCCTCTATATTTTAGCTTTAATTAGGTTCACTTCAATTTTTTAGACATTAGAAATACGAGACTACTAGCAAACTGCTAAATTACACTGCAGATTCAGTTCTATTACTGTTATTGCAACAGGAAGAATATTAGCCAAGCTGATGTTCAGTAATCTTCCATCCTTTCCAATTAAACAAAGTTTGTGCTGGGAGTGTGCACGACAATAGTGCAAGCAATAGAGTTTGAACCTGCTACCTAGTTTGCAGTCCACACCTTTAACCGTTGGGCTATTGAGGCTTAATTTTTTGCATTTTGAATCTAATGCAAAAAAAATTATAATGCAATCATCTTTACAATAGATTCACAATAGCTTAGAATTCAGATATTTCATTGAGTTTACAAACTTTTTGGAATTCAACGATATTAAAGGAAAAATAAAATTCCTTTGCTATAATCTGAATTTTATTTTTCCTTCAATGTTTGACAATAATGATCATATGCAGGTAAAGGCGAGTCTGCTCAGTCGTCAGGCTGCTGGTTTTAACCATTCTATCTGTATTCCCAAAGACCACTTGATCTTCAAACCTGTTTTGAGATCAATGTCTTGAAATATGCAAGCTCTTTTTGAGCATGCAAGCTGTTTATGAGCAAAGTTCAGGTAATGTATTGTGATTTAAATCTGAACTTATTACCATGATTTGTTAAGTGATTAAGATGATGTAGTGGTAGGATGGAGCTTGCATCTATGTAGCTATGTGGCTAAAGCCTCACTATAAGTATCCCAAAGGAGACAATAGTGCTATGACCTTATTGCAGGAAAAAAGGCTTATGTGACACATCTATATAATAGAAATTACATACAAGTTTCTTTGCCATCTGATTCTGGATCACCAATAAACACTTAAGCAAAAGAGTTTTGATTCCTCTTACATGTTATCAGAAAGAACTGAACCTTGACATAAAAAGAGAAATAAGAAATTTATTTTGCATTCCAGTGTCCGCAAGCAAGTGGTGAACATCCCCTCGTTCATCGTCCGTCTGGACTCTGGCAAGCACATCGACTTCTCGCTCAAGTCGCCCTTCGGCGGCGGCCGGCCGGGCCGCGTCAAGAGGAAGAACCTGCGCAAGGGACAGGGCACTGGCGCTGCTAATGACGAAGAGGAGGATTAGACCTCAATAAACATAACTAAACTTAACTTTTGAGCTTGTTTTATTACTCATTCCTAAGATATCATCAGACTGCTGACTTGCAGGTAACTGTATGCAGTCATTTGAATCTATATAGGTACAGAGTTCAATAAAATCTCAAGTTAACACATGGATCAATTGTAGGTGTAGGTAGGTATTTTCAAGGGACTTATTTGCTTTAGAACAGATCCTAGTTTACTTTATCAACCGATTAGACATTCACCACATTGTTCCACTGCTGAACAAGTTGCATGGGCTTTCAGACCGGTTTTGCGTAGAAATATTAATGAGGCGGACGTGCGCGCATTTTATACCAAGCTCAAGTTTGAGTTCGTTTATTTGTTACTGGAAATTGCCGCGTACTTAAGAGAATTTAAAACTATATGTTTAAGGATTGTACCCTTGAAGAATATAGCCAACGTTGTACCTGCATAGGTTCAAACGCTAGAAAAAAAAACAATTCTGTAGGTTGGTATACCCCCATTTTATAAGTTAAACACAAAACCATCTCGACCGTAGCAATTAACATAGTCGTATGTGAAAAATAACTACTTTAGGGAATGGCCGTTCAAAGTTTCAAATATGTATAAAGTGAAGAATAGTCAATGTATCTACTTTTTGCACTTGCAAAATCCAACGATGGTGGGTTGATTTTAAAAATTTCATTATTGGTGGGGGCATTTCTATTCTTATTTTAAGACCTTTAATGCAATAAAATGAAAATCGCTAAAATGTAGATCCGACAATGTTAATTGCTACGGTCGATCTGTATACTAAGATAAAAATTTCTCTTAATAATATAATTATACACTGAATAAAATTCTTTGGAATGAATAGATTAATACATATAAACATTTAACAGTACAAATAATATAACAACTTAACAACTTATAAAATATAACCATGACTAAAAAAATAAGTACATTTTTTAATTTATTATAAGTTTTTCTATAGGTATGCCGACTTCATCTTGCATAGTGCACCTCAACTGATTAATTGTGCAATTCCATCAAACTATAATGCTTTGAACAGAAGTCTCTAACCTATGAAATGTAAGTGCCATGTAATTATTTTCTGGTACTGTAACTGATAATTACATAGTTATACCTATATACATATAATATAATTCATCACAATAACAATCAAGGTTAATGTGATTAATTATGCCACCCTTTCACAGCACAGTATGTCATTCGTTAATAGTTTTTTTACTTGCAAATTTTCTTACAAGCTTGCAAACTATATGATACTCCATAGTCCTTAATAAAGGCTTACTAAAAATAACTTATCACTGCATTGACTATTGCGTTTCTAAAGCATTATAGTTTGATGTGCAATCTACTCAACCTTTCTACCCTTTCTATAGAATGGGTGCATCTGATTATGGTGCAAACTACATTGTCTATTCTAAGGAACATTTACTTTTCATATTCTTTGTAAGTTCCTTGGAAGATTCCATAGAAGCGATTTGTTCTAAGCATAACTCCAATATTCTCTCAAGGGCTTTGGCAGTCTGGTCAGCTGAATATATATTTGTATCTGGTACATGAACAAAAAGCGTTCTCGTGTTATCCACGCTCAGGGATGTGTAGTAAATGTATTCACAAAGATACCTGAAATACAAATAAAAAATTAGTTATTGATTATTAAGAAATGCTACATTTTGTTTTTACATGGATATATCATATCTTTTCTTGCCTTCTGCCCTCCAAATAAGTGTAAGTGCATTAGGTGGGGTTCGAACCATCACATTTTGAAAAATGCAACTGCTGAGATTCTTTTTGGCTCTTTTCATTAAATCTTTTTTGTAGAGAGGTGGTACAGTACTTGCAATCTAAGAATTGAGATGTGCAGGAGCACATTAAGGAAAAAGTATGCCCTGGCAGTGTGTCTATTTACACAATATTTAATTGAATTTACCTTCCAGCATCCCTGGAGGTGATAGCACTTGTGTCCATCTGTGACTTGTCATTGAAATCTTTGCATAATCTTTCTACATCTAGCTTGGTGTGTATTCTGATGGCTCCATCGGCAGAACATGTGTGGTTGGCAGGGCACTTCTCAAAGTAATCAAGTCTTTGGTACCCTTTTCTGTGGGCCTGACTCTCTAGGGTTATATTTTTTGCTATTTTGGATACACCCACATGGATCATCAGCTGAAAAATAAGAAATGACTAGGTTTTACATATTCTACATATTATAACTATTAGTCCAATATTTTAGTGAAACCCCAGAATATTATTAAATAAATAAATTGCATGTAGTCTTACAAAACTCAAAGAGTCAATCTTTTAACAGCTCAAACCCTGAGCTGGAAGTGACTTTTGCCACAGAGATAGATTACAAACTTGTGATGGACATAGATCCTTTTATCCTGGAAAATCAAATAGTTTCTTATGCGCAAACTATAATATTATACATATAAACTGAATAAATCCTAGCCAAGAAGATATATGGCAACAGGAAACTGGGAAATAGTTGAAGACTTGTTGAACCCATGTCGTTTTCAGAATAACAACAACGAAATAAGTTTATGTAATCACCTTTGGAGAATGTGTCTCCCAGAGTGCTGGAACGAACTCATCCACATTCTCATACGTGACAGGGATTTCCAGTTGCACCAGTTCTATATTATGCTTATTCTCTATCTCTTCTTTATTCATTGATTTCACAGCTTCCCAACTTGCGTTCACTGGGTGATTCAAAAATGGTCCAAAACCGGTCACTAATACTATCGGCTTGTCAAGAAAATCTAGGTCGTTCATTGTTTGTTATACTTTTTAATAATTGAAACTTAAAAGCTAAGTTAATCTTAGTGAATTTAGGTGTGAAGTGAGATTTGTTTTGAATTTTTGTTTTGAGTTGTAGTTTTTTAGAGTTTAGTCAGCTGATTTTATTTGTAATGTTGGTAGTCTCTGCTATCATCATAGATTATGTTTATGGTTTAATCGTAGACAGTTTAATCATTATCTAATCTGTGGTAGGTATATGCATTGACTTTGATCACATCCTCTGAGGTAAAGTCATAGAATTAGGAAGTACCTACCTACTTAATGTTTTGGTAGGTATAATGGCATCAGGTAGGTAGGTAGTTCTAGCTACAAACCAGGGGGCTGTTACTATGGTACATTAATGCAGTGCAGTTCAATTTTTGTCCTGTTTTATGAGCTTATAGCACTATATGTTTGTGGCTTATAGCACAAACATATAAGAGTAAGGCTTATATAGTTAGCTTAGCCCCCAAAGACATTTTTCCCAAACTCGTAATTTGACTAACTATAGACAAGAATTGTTTTTTTTAATAAAATTGGCATTGACAGTTGACACTTCAACTTAATTTTCATATTTCTTTAGAAATTGATACTCGCTCATGAGAAATAAATTTTCAATGGCGCGTTCTACAATTTACAAATTATAATGAATTCTCATATTTATTTCTCAGTTTGTTAATATTAGTGCAATTTTGTTTCTATATTTATATAAACAAATAATAAAGTTTACACTATCAGCAGCGTGAACTTGACATATTCGCTGTTTACCTCGCTTTTAGGTTATGTTAGCAAGAGGTTTTTTACTGAATAAATCGTATAAACGATGACCGAAGGAGAACCTGGGAATAACTGTCGGGTTGTAGCGATACCATGCTTGTTCGTGAAGCGGAAAGTCGAATGCGCGGGAGGCTCGTTCCTGCGATATTACAATGTAAAGTGTCATGGGGAAGATACTTCTCTGCTCACGTCGAAGTCGAAAGATAAGGCCGAAGGAGTGATTTTCGAAGATGACGTCGATTACCTCCGTAGCTTGGATCCCAAAGAGTGGAAGAAGCAGGACCACTATGCTGTTTTAGGTATAAAAAATTTGCGGTTCGAAGCGACAGACGATGATATCAAACGTGCGTATAGACAAAAGGTATTAAAACACCACCCCGATAAGCGTAAAGCGCTAGGAGAAGAGGTTAGAAGCGACGATGATTACTTTACATGCATAACTAAAGCTTATGAAATCCTCGGTACGCCGAAAAGTAGGAGATCATACGATTCTGTAGACCCAGAAGTCGATGATTCTATCCCATCTACAAGTGAGATAAAAAAAGATGGGTTCTTCAAAACGTTTGGTAAATGTTTTGAGATTAACGCACGTTGGTCAGAGAGGAAGAATGTGCCTTTGCTAGGGGATGAGGATAGCCCCCGCGAATTTGTAGAGAAATTCTATTCATTTTGGTATGAGTTTGAGTCTTGGCGTGAGTTTTCTTACTTAGATGAAGAGGAGAAAGAAAAAGGGTCTGATAGGGAAGAGAGAAGATGGATAGAGAAACAAAACAAAGTTGCTCGCGCTAAACTAAAGAAAGAAGAGATGGCCCGAGTGAGAAGCTTAGTTGACCTTGCATATGCCAATGACCCACGAATACAGAGGTTCAAGCAGGAGGACAAGGATAAGAAGTTGGCTGCTAAACGTGCCAGACAGGTGATAAGCCATTTTTATGATAATACTAGCTTTTGCCTGCAGCTTTGCTCCCACCATCTATTAAAAGTAATTTGAATGGGTAATTTCTATAAAAAATTACCAATTTTATCTATCAGAGGAAACAAAAAAAAATTCAAATTGGTCTAGCCATTTTGGAGTTTTAGCCAGACTAACAAACAGCAATTGATTTTTTATATAACACCATTCAGAACTTATGGTAAATTTATTTGGCAATTTGATTTCACTTTGTTAAAGTTTATTTGAATGAAAGATTATCTCATTAATCTAGAGCTAAACTATAAATGCTATTGATTTTACTAATTACAGTAAAAGCTCCTTATTCGCGCTTCCTTTATTCGCGTTTTCACTATTCGCGGATTAAAAAAATGCGACCCAATTCCTATATTCGCGGCTAGATTTCTCTATTCGCGGATCTAATCGGTACATCGGTACATACATAAAAAGGATTCCAATATAGGTATCAAGCCCAATATCCTTTGTAAACGCGTCGTCAAATGGACTAATATTTGAAAAATCTCAGTGAAGGTTTAAGAATGGCATATGAGCATTGTGATTTTTTTATGAAAACTGATCTGTCTATAGAACAAAGCCTTTTTTAAAGAGGCAAATTGCTAATGCCACTGCTGAAAATCAGTTTGAATTGAAGGAGCTTTTAATAAAAAGCGTCAAGCAAGAAAAAATTACAAAATTCTTAAAACCATTGCCTAAACCTGAAAGTAATAATTAATCAAATATGGTCAAAAACTAAAATTAAATTGTTTTTTTTTTATATATTTGTTTTTTATTTTGTCACCTAGGAACGTATCCCCTATAATCCCATACAAATTACCATTCCATATTCACGGTTTCTGTATTCGCGGCATATTTACGGAACGTATCCCCCGCGAATAAAGAGCTTTTACTGTACTCAATGCTTAAATAATGTCATTTAAATTCCAGGATGCAGTGCAAGCTAAGAAAGCAGAAGAGGATAGACTGATGAAAGAAGCCCAGCTTGCCAAGCAGAAGGCTGATGAAGCGGAACGGGCGCGGATGGAGGTCGCGCGCGCTGAGCGAGAGCAGCAGAAGAAATATCTCCGCAAAGAACGGAAATCCCTCCGAGACGTATGCAAAGCTAACAATTACTACGCTAGCGATGAAAACGAGACTGTCGCACACATGTCTGCTGTTGAGAAAATATGCGAAATGCTTAAAGTGAATGAGCTCCAGGATTTAATTAAAGATTTAGAAAGCAACGGGCGCGATGCTTTCCTCAAAGCGGTGAATGAATCTGAGGAAAAATTGGAAGCAGAACGCAGGGCCCTATTTGAAACTAAGAAAGCGGAAGAACAAAAAGCTAAGAAGAGTGCAGCTTTGAAAGCTCCTATAGAATGGTCGGCTGACATGACTCAATTGTTAATAAAAGCAGTTAATTTATTTCCTGCGGGGACAAACCAACGCTGGGATGTAGTCGCTAACTTCTTGAATCAACACGGTACATTTACAGATGACAGACGTTTCAATGCAAAGGAGGTTCTAAACAAAGCTAAGGACTTGCAAAGCTCAGATTTCTCCAAAAGCAGTCTCAAGAAAGCAGCAAACGAGGAAGCATTTGATCAATTCGAGAAGGACAAGAAAAAAGTGGTAAATGTAGTTGACGACAGCAGTATATCGAAGAATGATGAGCCGCCCAAACTAGTTAATGGTGTAGCCAAGCCCAAAGTCAATGGCGATATCAAGGTATTAATCAATTTCCTCATTCAGTTATTTACAAACTCTTGACTAAATTTAATTAAAAAAAAATATTTATAAGCCTCAGAGAATTATATTAATTAATTAATACCAATAATAATAATATACTTATAGCAATGTACTCTCAAAAAAAAAATAAGTCAGATTTTGGTTTTTTTGCTCCGCATGATATGCTTCTTTAGATGACATCTGCACAGCTAGATTTCTCTATTATGTTCAAAATTTACGCTAAATATGATTTTTACTGTAAGCAGAAATATATTGAATTACTAATTAACTACTGTTTAGAATTTTAGATGTAGTTTTGTCGCCAACTTCAAAGCAAAGAAATTTTTTCAAAACATTGGGATTTTCTCCTTTGTTTTAAGTTGTATAAAAAAATATTAATATTTTTTTATACAACTAGTATAAAAAAATATTAATATTTTTTTATACAACTGAAAAAGGTCTGTATCCTCTTTCGGCAATAATCTCCATTGCCCAGGGTTGGTTTCCAAATATTGTGTTCGTGTGCGAAACTAGATGGCGCTAGTAGTGTTTTAGATCGCGCGTTTGGTGGCTGCTTTAGGAAATGGTATAAGTCAAGTTGATCGAGTTATCTGTCCTCACGATTAAGTTTTCCTTCACCGAATGGTATTTCTATACCATTAATTTTTATGAACGCTACGTATGCACCTCGCGTACTAGGCGTTATTAATAAAAAAATCATTAATCGATTTTTATTTTTATAATAATAAAGATAAAGAAGAAAGCCCTTTTTTGTTATTAAAAGGATTTTCTTCTTTATAACAATGTACCAAATCTATACTTTAATATTATAGAGCTGAAGAGTTTGTTTGTTTGAACGCGCTAATCTCAGGAACTACTTGTTCGAATTGAAAAATTATTTTTGTGTTGGATAATCCATTTATCGTGGAAGGCTTTAGGCTATATAACATCATGCTGTGACCAATAGGAGCGAAGCATCAGTGAAAAATGTTGCAAAAACGGGGAAAATTATCCATATTTAAAATATATTGTTTTATAAACTTCTTAATCGCGATCATAATAACAGAAATTGACGCGGACGAAGTCGCGCGCAACAGCTGGTCAGGAATACGATGCAAAGAGTGATATGTTACCTTTTTTTCAAGGAAAAGGAGTCGAAAGAGGAGCGGGCGTGGACCAAAACGGAGCAGGAGCTCCTCGAGCAAGCCATGAAGACTTTTCCCGTGAGCACGCCGGAGCGCTGGGACAAGATCGCCGCCTGCCTGCCGCAGCGCAGCCGCAAGGACTGCATGAAGCGGTACAAGGAGCTGGTGGAGCTCGTCAAGGCCAAGAAGCAGGCCGCCAGCATCGCCAAGTAGCGCCCACTAGCTCTCTGCCTACTAATAATCGATTGGCCCGCAACTTCGTCCGCGTGGTGTTAGGTTTTCAAAATCTCCCAAAAAGCTAACTGCATTGACAAGTAGCATCCGCCGGCTTTTCGTCTACTAATAATCGATTGGCCCGCAACTTCGTCCACGTGGTGTTAGGTTTTCAAAATCTCCCAAAAAGCTAACTGCATTGACAAGTAGCATCCGCCGGCTCTTCGTCTACTAATAATCGATTGGCCCGCAACTTCGTCCGCGTGATGTTAGGTTTTCAAAATCTCCCAAAAAGCTAACTGCATTGACAAGTAGCATCCGCCGGCTCTTAGCCGTTTATTCAAATAGCCCGTATCTTCCTCCTATTGTCTTATTCTCGGAAAAAAGTAGCATGTGTCGCATGCAAATAATCGAGTCGAATCGTTGCTGCGTGATTGCGGGACAAACTAACAAAGACACAAACACTTCACACATTTATAATATGTATAAGGCTAGCCAGTAGCTTCGTCCACGTGCAGTTAGGTTGTGTGAGGGAATCCCTGGGATAAACGGTATCAAGTGTCATAATTTCATTTATATTCCAAAATTCAAGATTAGTTCCTTCCTTGATGCGTAATTGAAGGACAAACCAACAAACAAATACACTCGCATTTTTAATAATTATGTATGGGTATGATTACATCGATTGACTTCAAGAAAATACGATTTTAGAGACTTGTTTAGAATTTAAAAGAAATAATAGATCGACAAAATTTGGAACTTTAAAAAATACATTTTTTTTTAATTAAAAAGGAACAGACGAAGTTGACTAATATTCTCCTATCCCCTGCAAATAAGCGGAAAGCTTGTGCTAGGAGTGGGTACGACAATAGTGCAACGGGTGGGATTCGAACCTGTGACCTTTCAGTTTTTAGTCCGCACCTTCAACCGTTGGGCTATTGAGAATTTCTTGGAAGTTAAACCCTGCCCCAATATATTTATATTTAGCCCGAGCCGAACCCGGGACAGCAATCACGTTTACCACTAGACTAACGAGACATTCAATGCATGCAATAAGGCCGCGCGCGCATTATCTACAAAACCGTTGCGAAGACAAAATTCCACTTGCAAGTGCACATGCGCCTTTATAAAATAAAATAAAAAATCGATTACCCATAATCTACTTTTCGGTACTATATTATACATAATCGATACTTCCTACGTAAATTGTTGTATCCCCAAAACGCTTACGTGACCGCGTTAATTGTTGTGAAGGTTAATACAATGGTTTAGGCCGTCGTTTTAATAACGATACAACTTTATATGTCTTAAGAGTATGTTAAAGAATGTTGTTTTTAATTTTTTTGAACATGAATACAGAAAAACAAATACTTATATCATTTGTTTTTATGTAGTGCACAAAACCTAAAATGTCAATTTTGTGGGATATCACAATTTACGTAGGAGGTATCGATACAGTAATTAAAGCGTTTACTCTCTTTGACGTTCAAATTGTTACTAGGCGTGAAATGCATTTGACTTCATATTTGCACCTCTAAACTCCAAAATCACCACTCAAATTAAAAAAAATATTAGAAGTTACATGTATTTTTTTATCAATAATACTTTCAACCATTTAAAAAAGTTTCAAAATTGTCTGCAATAATTTATTCATCATATATTTTGACCAGACCAATTTTTATATCTAAGTACTGGTAATGTATGTAGTAGGTACTTATGTTCATTATTTTGTCTTTTAAAACTAGTCTTTATAATTACAATTTGAAAGCTCAGTCTCACCAATAAATATTCAAAAAATATTCGCTACTATGATCTTGAAAAACGTTTTTTAATCTGAATTTTTTGAATTAAATTAAAAAAATTTTTTTTTTTTATGAAATTTTTGGTTCATATTATGTACATAGATTTGCCAAAATTTGATTGGAAAGTGAGAAAAATATTTTTTGTTAATAAAAAATTGGACGCAATTGCACCTGCCTTACCTAAATAAAAAATAAATATAATGTAATAACTAGTAGGTACATTTAAGTAGTCCATTGTAATATTGACACCTACCTATGTAAAATAGATATATACTTACTTATAAAAAACAACCCGTAGTAAGTTTCGTCAACAACATATCGCCATATTGTACCCGACTATGAAACTGAGATAGCAGCAAGTTAGCTTGTATGTACGTTCATTTCTTTCGTTGAACGCCCAAACTACATATAGCACCTTTAGAATTATAATGACCTAAAAAAATCATGTTACTTCAGTTTAAATTTAAGATCAATATATAAAAATTCGGAAAAAAGAACTTTTTGTAATGAAATACGGCAGAGATACATTTAAAACTCAACAATATACCTTTTTGAATTCTTTTTTGCTCATTGCCCACAAATTGCAATTTTTGAATTAGGTCACTTTAATTCTAAAGGTGCGATATTATTATTATTGCGTAGTGTGTGTGACGTCATAACAAATCCAACATGTCAACAGCAGAAAACATTGTTTGCGATTTGTTTACCTTTTAAACAGCGAAGGAAAAGTAGATTAATATATAGAAGAACTAATTATTTATTTAACTCGAAAGTTGGATTTTTTGCTATATCTGTGTCACGTTATCGAAAAAAAAAACAAAATGTATAATTTATTTTTGCATAGAAAGTGCATAGTTTATTTCAATAATTTATTTCGAGTTCGGTATAAAATGTGATTCCAAAAACTGTTTATTAATTATATTGTAAGCAAAAAATAGATGTACTTCCATTTGAATAGAGTATAGTCGGGTTTTAGTTTTTGAAATTAATCATGTTTAATGTTAGCATATTAATATAATGATCCCAAATATTCTGTTGTACCATCCTGCTTTTATGTAAAGGCTCCAGTACACATTAGCCCAATGCTTTTGTCAAGTGCCGGCCAATCAGAAAATCGCCAACGCCAAGATCATTAAATTTGAAAGCCGGCCAGGGCTTCTTCATGCCAAGGAGTCCTGGCCTGTACATTATTATTTCCTTTAGCTGCTTTCTAAAACTTCTCGGAGAAACTTAACTTTAAAATTGACTTTTTCAGTTGATCACGGCTTTATGTTTAACTTAATTAAAGAAATTTCAGACTTTAGCCGAGTGCATTGGGCCAATGTGTAATATGTGCTTAATGTATTTAGCTTAGCATTGTGTTCGTGTGTTCCTGAACCTCAGCAACAGTCAATGTCAGTAACGGGTTAATGTCGTGGTAGACATCAACTCATATTTTTGTACCTATTGTATTTATTTTTATTTTATGTAAAGAATGAATATAGTCAATTGGAGATTTAATTTTCTTTTTATTCACTACCAGGCAAAGAATTACCTTTAAAAGTAAGTAACTAAGTATATAAATAAATTATTGTTTAAAATTTTTAGTAGCTGTCTACCTTTTTTATGGTGACTTATCAGTGACTTATAATAATACAATATCATAGGCACAAGCGTAAATTCCAAATAATATAGGCATTAATATATAAGTCAATGAATATAGGTGATTTAATTTTTTAATAATTACACTACTACTATTTATGTAGGCTCTTTTTTACTATTATTTATTTATTTTACTCTTATTTATAATAATAATAATAAATCATTTATTTAGCAGCAACACAACACATTTTAGTAGATTAAAAAATAATTATAAAACAAAAACAAAGTAGGCGCCCTAAAGATTTTCAAAGAACCGAGGGAAAGATAAAAAAAAACCATCGGTTCTCTAAAAAGCCAGGCGCCTACCAATATCTAGGATGCATAATGCCACTAAATAGGGCGCTGCCTCAGCTTGATGCCACAGCCAAAAATGACCATAGCGCTGGTTTTCAGGCATGGGTTTACTCTTAACTTAGTTTCAATCTAGAAAATTAAAAACTTCTTTTAAACTAAAATCCCATGGACGAAGTTATAGGCGTCAGCTTCATTATACAAAACTAGGACAATCGTATTCTACGCAAATGGCAAACTTCCGAGAGTAGGTATATGCAATATAAGCATACAATGGTTGCCAATTGGCACATTGTGTTGACAAATGATGGGACACTGGACCATCAGCCACATTAAACATATATCCAGGTTTTATGTTATTTATATTATTTAAATTTCCGTATCTGCTCAGGTAAATTATTGTATATCTTAATGGCCATCACACAAACGCTTTTGCTCAAGAATTGAATGGGATATCGGAATAATCTTCACGAAGTCAGGACAGTCCGATTCTCTTTTTTGCTTTCGCGAAAAATTCAAACATATTTCTTCTAAGAAAAAGATTGACTCGATCCTTATATTTTAAACGAAGTTCTATTTCTTATCCATTTATTATTATGGTATTTTTATTTCAAAAACATAAATCAGCTGGTTGGTGATGTGTTGCTTCGAAGTTGAGTTGTAGCTTACGCTTAGAAAGTAGACAAAAATAGGTAGGTAGTTGTAAAAAAACGAACTGTATGATGATATAATTATTATTTATTATTAATCAAAAATTAAATTAAACATTCTTGGAGTTTGGTTCGGTTTCATTAAGGCACGCTGAAGGCCGTACGTTGCGATTAAAGCTAATAATTACTCACAGTAATCGTATAACTATTAATAGGTAGGTATTCGTGAAAACTGATGATAAATTGGACAAAAAGTTCAAAACATATTCATTTTATATTATAATCAGGACGTTACAAAATACCTAAAGTAAAATATTATAAAGCTCTTCCAAAACAAGCGCAATATTTCCGACCGATACAGATTAATTTGTTCTGAATTTTTGGTCGGTAATATCGGAGTTGCGTATAAAGGTGCAAGCACATTGCTGTGTTGTGATTTGGGTAGTGTTGTGAGACAAAGTGCTCGCAGCATCTATTCGTACATTGAAGACGTTATGAATTGCCTACGATGTTGATGACACAAGACTTGCAGTGAAGCGCTTTGATTGGCCAACATCGCGGTAGATTGCATTTGGAACGCTCCAAAAACAGTAATGTATTTGCACCTTAAGAATTAATAAGAACAGGATATCGCAACACGCTTCAAATTAGGTACGCTTGTTTGGTAGAGGCAAGAGACTTAAATATTTGAGATTACTAAATTAAAAAATTCGAGAGAGCTATAATTATGTTCGAGAAAGTATAAGATAAATCTAAATTATGTTAGTAAAAATATAATGTATCAAAGTAGAAAAAAGAGCACCAAAAAACTAAAAACTTACCTTTAATTAATACCTTTAGCATTTTTTAACATAAATCAATTCTTGAGAAAAGAAACAAAAATTCTACTGTTTGGAATACTTGTTATAAAGGTTAACATTATAATCAGTCTTAAGTTTTATAATTTAAAATTAAGTACAATAAATCGCAAAATACCTACAAAGAATATATAATTAGATATATACTTAATAACATCATTCAGCCCCTACAGGGATGTTTGCAAATTGGCCATTTTGGCAAAATAAATTATTTCTTCATTTCCACACTAAAAACTTTCTTTCAACAAAGTATTATTGTGCATGACAAACATTTAGACAAAATTATTAAGAAAAATCCAAAACCAAATTAAATAATTAGGTTATTACAAACAGAAATTATTCTTGATAGAAATAAAACTAAGTAAGTATAGTGATTTAAACACTTTTTAAAATTAAACAGATCCATGTAATTGCCATAAATGAAAGTTTTAAACTGAACAAAGTAATTATGTATTCATATTATTTAATTTCTATTTCCGTAAAATATTAAAAATAAAAAACGAAACTCTGCCTTGAGATCGAATAGAAGAAAAATTGTAAAGAAATCACAAAATTTGGAATGCAAAACATTATGGATAACTTAAATTAAAACTACAAGAGGTACATACACCTTACAGGTTCAGCTAACAAAATGGCTCATTGGTTTAAATCCCGCAGGTACTACCTATAGATTAAATAAAGTATAAAATTATATAAATGCTTAAAAAGTAATTTTGAAAAATATTCACTTTACATTAAACATTGAATTTAATATGGGAGTATAAATTCAAGAGATTCTCCAAATAGAAATTTCTAAATTATACAATTTTAATTTATGATGATTAACTTGGTAAAAGAAGACTTTATTTAACTTATATTTGTTCTGTAAATATTAAAATGTTTTTTAGCTCTAGTTTTAATCACATCTGTAGCTAACGGCTATAAACTAGAGATGTAAAAGTTTGAACAAAGCCTTTCTTTATTCATTAATGTTGAAAGTTATTGAACTTTCATCAATTGAACATTAAAAGTTTATTATTTATTGGATAAAAACAATAAAGACCTTTTATGCACCAGAACACAATGACATAGAACTTAATACTTAACAGAATAAGGTTTATTTTTGTTTAAAAAAAAAGCTTGCAGTGTTTATTCAGATGGTAAATTCTGAGAATAACTGTGGCATTGCCAAGTGAGTATTTAATTACTAGTCAACTGTTTACTGTCCCACTGGACAAGAGAACTGTTATGTGCAATGCAATGCAAACTGATCCCATCGTGTTGCAGACAAGCATTTTTTAAAACAAAATTGGAATGACGTCGTAACTATAACAAACACAATATTCAGTAGAAAAATTAATGTAAACAACTTCAGTAAAATCAAATCACATAAATGCATCGTGCATTTACAGTATGTTTGAAAAATATGCTGCTAATGGCGCCTGCAGTTGGCTTTAGAGCGATGCTAAACGGCGCAAGTCACTGAGTGGTTTACATTGCTTCTGCTGCATCCTTCATACAACATCTGTGGTACACACACAATAAAATTGATGCATGTGATGCACCAACAGTGTGTCATCACTCTTAAGCTCTATTTTACAAAAACATACCAGGGATGTGGCTGCCCTAAAATTTATTATCATTCTATAACTTTCACACATTTTTAAGTGCATACAGAGAGTACAATTTAAATGTGGCACATCTCAAACACTGCAGTATTCTCTTAATTTTTTTATTGTATCTTGCATCCCCTTCTTTTCTTCTGCATATCAGCTTGCTTACTCTTCTTCTTCGCAAGACCCTCAGCCGTTATGTCGGATATTACTGACAACCTCTTTGAGGGATCTTGTCTTTCATAGCCTTGCTGTTGAGGTGTAGAATGGTCAGGAGGGTATGTGGAGCTGTAGAGGTTGTTATTTTTACTGACACTGTGTTGCATCGAGGTGTTTGGACTGTCAGTCAGTATATTATCAGTGGGATAATGTGATGCAGGCCTAATGCTCATTGGGTCTGGAAATCTTGGCTTCTTACCAGTCGATGGTGGGGGTGGGGGATGTCTATGGTGAATCGAGGTGTTTGGTTTATCAGAATCAAAAGATTTAGAATGCTTATGAGATATATTCAAATTTGAGCTTGAAGTACTAGGTTCTTGAGAGTAGTATTGTTTAGATATTTCTTTGGATAACAATGCACTGTCTTTAGACTGAATGTGCTCACGCTCAAACGGCTCAACGTAATTTAAGTCTGAGTCAACAGATTTACAGAGACGCATACCATTTCCTCTAACTCCCATTCCTTCACGAATCATGTCACGTGGGTTGCTGTAGGCATCACATAGAGTAGCTTGAGGCGGTTCAGGCAAAGGCATTTGCTGCAGTCGTTGCTGCTTTTTCAATAGTGCTTTTTGCTTTGCCTTTTCCTTGGCCCGTTGCAGTTTTTTGTACTCTCGTTGCTGGAGCAGTCTAGCCAGCTCCCCGTCCTGAGCTTCCACTGCACATTTCATGTCAGCGAGTAAGACATCTTCATCTTGGACCTCATGGCTGAGCGCTCTGGCTAACCTAGCATCTCTCTCTTCTTGTTCTAAACGCAGTCTCATCTCTTCAATCTCAGCGGCAGATAAGCCTAGCTCTTCTGGGTTGATGTCTGGTGGTGGAAATGCTCTGGAAGAGCATGGTTGAGGAATGGGAGGAGGCGGTTCTGGGTTGTGTTTATAGCGCTGCCTGCGAAGGTTGATTTCTGCCATTTCCCTCGCGATTTCCGCGTCGATATCGGCTTGTCGACGGCGCGCGAGTTCGCGCAACTTAACTTTGTGCTCGATATCGCGTTGCTCGTTTAACGCCAGTGGGAAGTCCTCGCGTATCTGCTGGTTGCGGTACCTGTTTTCGCAGAGGTGCGATGAGATCTCGCGGTCCTGCAAGTGATGCGCAAGAGCGCCGTCCGTGCGCACGAGCCACTGTTCCCTTAAGTCGGTCACATGCCCGATTTTGGGCATTGTATCACTTGTTTTTACACCCGACATTTATATTTTATGTCTTAACCATAGTTTTTTGCAAAGTCAATACCACGCACGCTGCAACGTAGAAACTAGACAATCAGCACGAACGAAAATTCATGTTGAAACTTAAACACGAGTGTTATATCAACGAATACCTTTCACAATTAAGTAGAAAACTTTCTTCGCGGCACGTGAGAATAAGCATGCACTTTTTACGATTCACAATGATCTATCTCGGTGTGAACAATAGCTTTGATAATCTACATAATTAATTACTGAACTTGCAACTTGCTACGCCACTACAAATTCATACCAATCCTACCCCTTCTCCTCAAACAATCCTCAAAACAAATTCAAGAATAATTAAAATTATTGACACCAATGGTCATGACAGGTGAATTCCTAATAGTGATGTGTCAATGTTAAGTATATTTCAAAATCGATTGGGAAATCGATTAAAACTTTACGAAATAGTTTCAAGGAAAAATAATTGTCTATGCTGTTGTATGAAAGCGACAAGGAGGTTTATAGGCGGAGTGGGCCAATTTTGATAGGGTTTATTTTGGCGGGTTTAAAAGTCCTTATTCGTAATTCATAGATATCCATCTGTCGTCAGAATTTAATAGATTATTTATAGGTTTCAAAAAGTATGTAACTAATACACATTCATTTTCATTTACAAACAGTTATATTTTTTAATACATAGACGGAAAGTGTTAAATAATAAATATATTTTGCATTAAGTAAGTAATTATGTTTCGGCCAATTTGGCTCCTGTTGATCGCCTCATGGTCGAGGATCGCGGACATTTATTCCAGTCTTTTGAGTCGAGTACGTTACCGGTATCTGGGGATATAAACAAGATATAAAATTATTAATTTTAAAACCTTTGAACCAAAATCGTCCTCGTGGTAACCTCTTAACGGTAATCTTACAGGGGCTTCCAATCCAAACGGTTGGTCCTCAGCATAGGAAAGTCTTGCGCCACCTATATCCAACGGCTCCCTAATGGAGGCCATACACGTTAGGGTTTGCATGATGGTTTTAGCCGTACATGCATAACCGACAGGCAAACCCTAGCGTGTATGTGATAAAACTGTACAGTTATCGGCGCATGTACATGCAACCAAGCAAATATCAAAATTGATATTTTTTGCCGCTCGGTTACGTTTGCGCGCGAGCATAACCGAGCGTGTGTGGCGTCCAGCGAGCTTGCCTGCACAGTTCTCAGTTTGTTATTATCTGTGACGGTAGAAGGACGCGCGCGCGCACCATAGCGTCGCTTCGGAAATGGCGAGTCGCAAGCGCAATGCCATCTCAATTCATTTATTAAATTGACGTGAGAGAATTGCTTTCTTTTCAATAACCAACGTTTACACCATTCAGTACGATCTCTTTTTCTTTTTCTGTTCTGTAGAACAAGTGTTAAGCCAAGTATAGCTATCACATCGTTGTCGTCCATTGTTAAGTTGGGTATACCGTACACAGTACTTAGTAACTGTCCTACACAGATCGTCACGTAGCTCCAACTGAGAGTTTATGGCAAAACTGCATGCAAACCCTAATGTGTATGTTTACTATGAAACTCGGTTATACTTGTCGGTTATGCATGTACGGCTAAAACCATCATGCAAACCCTAACGTGTATGGCCTCCATAAGACGGGTTTGTTGAAAGGTAGGCCATAGACCACCAGACCAAATAACGCAAATTGGCAGCCTTCACACACTTTTTAGAACATTGACGTCAACGATGACATTAGTGTGATAGGCGAAAGTTTGTGTATGTGTGTGTGTTTATTACTCCTTCACGTTACAATGAATGAACTGATTTGGCTGAATTTTGAAATGAAGATAGGCTTCATTTTGTCCCACAAAATTAAAGAGTTCCCGCGGAAATCAAAAACCTTTATCCACTCGGACGAAGTCGCAGGCATCATCTAGTATTGAAATACATATTTTGGGTTAATTTTCACTTACCAATTCTTTTAGTGAATTCATTTAGTCCTTTGAGATTTCCTGTGAGACAAAATGGTTCTTTAGACATCCGGAACATCCAGCTCAGTAGCACGGGATACCTAATGGGAGGAATCATCAATTCAATTTATTCAAATTATTATAATAAGATTGAGTGTACAAGGAGCTTCTGATACTGATAATAGATGGCGTTAGTAGAATAAACCGCGCTCGCGTATAGAATATTTTTTCTTAGGGCCTTTGCACGATTTTTACTGAGAATTTTTTAAGAATGTTTTTTAGAAATATTTTTTAGAAATATTTTTTAGAAATATTGTTTAGAAATATTTTTTATTCAAATTTAAATAGACTTTTACAAGCACTTTTGAATTGTCAGTGAATCTACCACTGGTTCGGAATGCCTTTCCTGCCGAGAAGAGCCAGCAAGAAACTCGGCGGTTGCTCTTTTAAAAAAAATCAATTTTTACAATAGTTAATGAAACTATGCATGCTATGTATACTCGTACAGTGTTTCCACGATGAAGTTTCCTAAGTCCAATACAGTACAAATACATCTAAATACAATACAAATACAAATAAATACAATCCATCATATAATTTGGATGCTGAGATTCAGTGAATTCGTTACTTGTCTCTGTCCACGGGAACTAAAACGTTCAGCGTGCTGACGGTGGCCGCGATGGAAATGTCTCCGAGCGTCATGTTGGCTCCGCTGAACCACGTGCGGCCTTTCAACATCGTCTCCAGTTCTTGGTACGCGTATTCAACCTCTTTTATTTGCTGCGGCATTACAAAGCGGCAGTTCTCGTATAAAATTGGATACTGAAAAACAAGAACAACTTATATAGGTACATACCAATCTGTACAAATCTAAATATATAAAAGGCAAAGGTGACTGACTGACTGACTGACTGACTGATCTATCAACGCACAGCTCTAACCACTGGACCGATCGAGCTGAAATTTGGCATACAGGTAGCTGTTAGGACGTAGACATCCGCTAAGAAAGAATTTTGGAAAATTTCAACCCCAAGAGGGTTAAAAAATCGAACCTAACGTGAGCGAAGCCGCGGGTTAAAGCTAGTTACTATTATTATGATGAACTAATAAGGGGTAGTTATTTCAAAAGGGTTCTTTGCTCAAAGAGTGCCAACAGGACCCTATTACAGAGCCTCCGCGGCTCACCGTAGAGGAGTCCCGTGTCAGGTTATTTTCGTTACGGAATTTCTGGATTCGGTCTCCACGCTGGCCCGCGATAGAAGCTATGCAATAGCTTAAAATAAAAAAATAAAATAAAAAATAAATCCTCTCCATGGTCTCCATGCAAGTAACGCTAACGTGATTTTTTTCGACGTTTTTGCTCGACCTCATACAATCGCTGTTACGATGGTACGGAACCCTTCGTGTGCGAATCCAACTCCGCACTTGGCGGGTTTTGCCTTTAGATTTATCGATAGAGAGATTGGGAAGCTGCATTGCTAAATTTCTAAAACACCGATATAATAAACATCAACGTTTTGTAAAGATTTGGTTGCTTATTCTGACTGTGACGAAGCCAACTATTTAATGCGCATTGCGTATCTTTGAAGACAACGCAATAAAATAAATGGCACTTCAATTTATTTATTTTTATTTGAAAATTGTTAATAAAATTACTTATTTTAAAGTTTAAGCCATTCACTTAGCGACAAACCGCTAATTTGGTGGAACAATGTTTTTTCTTGAAAAAGTACTGTGAAAACTACATTAAATACACAGGTTAAAAGTAAACTCAGAGAAGACTAGTTACTACAAAATTTTCCAAAAGTAAGATTTTGAAAATTTTGAAGTTTTCAGATAATTTTTTTGAAAAATCGAGATTTTTGTGATAGAACAGTGTTGCAGCCATAATTGCCACTCACTTTATTACATAACACAGTAGGTACACTTTACGAGGCGTACACTTTATTGCATACTTTTTTATATATAAATAGCGGGCAAACGAGCATGTGGGTCACCTGGTGTTAAGTGATTGCCGCCACCCACGAACACTTGTAGTACCAGACGCACCACCAATGCGTTGCCGGCTTTTCAGGAATTTATTGGTCCGCCCCTTGAATAACCCCATATTGTTATTTGTTACCATAGTTTTGTAAAAAAAATTTTTTTAAAAGAGCAACTGCCGATTTTATTGCAGGCTCTTCTCGGCAGGAGGCCGGAGGGCATTCCGAACCAGTGATAGATTTATCGACGATTCAAAAGCACTTATAATACTTGAATTTACAAAAATATTTCTTTTCTATTCTATTGTAATGAATACGTTTAAATTACTTACGGCACAAGCGCGATAATGTGGATATAGTATCCCGCTGTCATAGTGCATCAGCTGATCGACTATTGCGCGGCCGGCCGGATTGGTGGGCAGCAACTTTTCAGAATCGCAATAGCGAGAAGCCAAGTACGTGTTTATAGCGTGACTGAAACATAGGATGAAATTATTGTCATAATTATTTTAATCCAGTGCATCCCTAGCCCACTACTAGGTCTCCTCTCAGAATATTATATTAAAAACATAAAACATTTTTTACAAAACCGACTTCAAACGCCACTACAAAGTATATCAATTGTGCCTATAAAATTTGAAGAGTTCCCTTGATTTCTCCAGGAAAGTATACCTTTTCAAACAAAGAATTTTCCAAATCGGTCCAGGAGTATTTCAAGTAATCGGGAAATGTACCTACATAAAAAATAAAAAGATTCCGACGAATTGAGAACCTTCTCCCTTTTTGGAAGTCGGTTAAAAAAGGGGTTTAGGTTAGGTTAGTTCACCACGCTTGCCAAGTGTGGATTGGCAGATTTCACACACTTTTGAGAGCAATACTCGTAGTCTTAATTCTCGCAGCACGCAGCTTTCTTGTTGGTTTTTTCCCTCATCATTAAAACATAATATTTAATAAATATAGGTACCTAGATAATGATGAAGAAATTTAAAAAATAGATAGATTTAGGGCTAGTATGCGTGCCACGAGAAAATTTTGTCCATTTACTGGTGAATTTGTATGAGATGTAACGAGTAATCGGGTAGACAAAATTTTCCCGTGGCGCACATATTGGACAGGTAGGTATCGTTGTAATTTTATCTTGATTATTTTATTTGTTAAAAAGTACACGTGAAGAAAGTACCTACCTATCACATAATACAAAGTCATTGTCCTTCAGAATCGGTAAAGTTTGATGTGGATTCATCTGAAACAACATAAAACCAATTTATGAACCTTTAGGTTTAGGTGTTCCCTAAAGGCAAGGGATTGTATTTAGGGGCTACCTAGGTGAAGTTTCCTACTTGGAGGATGATTAAGCTTGATGAAAACAGCCATAAGATCGTATTATTTAAAAAAATGTGTCCATGAATCGAATGTTCATCTTACAATGGACTGGGTGACTTCCATAGGGTGCAGTGACTATTAAATAACCGACTTTGGAGTTGAGACACTCACCGCAATAATTTCAGGAGTTTGATACTCAGTTTCATCCATGTCGACATCTATCTGTGTGTCGCTGACATTCATGGCATCCAGACCCATCATTTCCGTATCGCCAAACGCCTACACATTATGTACACAGCGAATACTGAGCTGATCGGGAAGTAACTGACAGAATCCAAGAGCTTACTTATAAAAAACTAGAAGTTGCAGCTTTAAAAATAGAAAAGCCTTTCACATGATGATTCCCAAACTTTAATACGAGGAAGGCACATGACGGAATACAATATTGATGACAAAACGTAAAGATCTGGTTGTTGAAGCCTTGGTTTACTAATTTGATTACCTGATGCTGCTAACCGGTAACTGATGTCTGTGGTCTCCGATCTCTCCTTAAATGGCTTCAAATAGCTTAACTATTTCGCTGTCGATACTAATCACACCGATTTAATATCTACTATTCGCATCCTACGCATAAGTTACTGGTAAATCCTGATTGTGCATTTTCAATTGTTGAAATGAAAGAAAATACAATCGGGACTTAGTTTTTGAATATTATCTGCACTCTATGATGTCCCTATTATATTCAACTCTATGTAGGTACTCTGTAATCCCCATTGTTATAGTTACCTATACCATTAGTTCGCATTAACAACAGATGGGCTAGGACCGTCGTACTCGATTCCACAGGATGCACTAGCTTTATTACGTAACAAATGTTTAGAATGAAGTCACTTCTTCTTCTTGTAGTGCCGTCTCCCATCGGAGGTTGGCAACCAATTAGGGCTATCTGCATCTTGGCCGCTGCTGCACGGAACAAGGATTGGGTACTTTTCCCATACCATTGCCGCAGGTTTTTAAGCCACGATGTTCTCTTCCGACCTGGTGGGGGAGGTGGTCTTCGGCCAGCAATTTTTACTGCTTTGCACTAGCTTTATTACATAACAAATGTTTAGAAAGAAGTCACTTACCGCAGTAATTTCAGGAGTCCGATGCTCAGCTTTGTCCAAATCGATATCGACTTCCGTGACGCTCAAATTCATGGCGTCGAGGCCCATCATGACGGCTCGGCACGCCGGACTCGGGTCCGACTTCCATAAGGTGCAATGGCTTTATCATACAAACATGATTAAACGAAAAGTGAAACTTGCCAGTCGTGACTAGCCATAAGGGCTATAATTTTACCGTCTTCTTCTTTAACTACCAATAGATGTGCACTGATTGGCAAAGGTTTCTTGCATTTACTTCCACAGGCTTGCGCTACCTGTATCCAGCGGCGCCCTGCAACTAGTCACATCTGGTGTCATTAGTCCCCTGTGCTTTCCAGTGCGGGATTACCACTTCAGCAACCCTCAATCCCAAGGAGCATCAGTTCTTCGAACTGTATCTTTATAATTTAACTTACATGAAATAAATAATTTGAATTTGACGCAGGTAAATGGTTGCCTATTATAATGTTCTGTACCAACTACCGCCTCTATATTATCTAAGTTTAGCAGAGGCTAGCAAGAGATAGTTAAATCTTTCCTGCATCGCTTTGCTAAATAAGTGCCATCCTGAATTTCAAAGTTACTTTTTAATACTTCTCAGATATTATATTGGTCCAATTCGACAGAAACCAGCTTGATTGGAACTAAGAAATAAATAAGCTTCTAAAAATTAATTGCAAACGAGTGAAAATGACGGTTCCGAAAATGTATGAAAAAGAAGATTACAGTCGAGAAGAGAGATCGCTAGAAACTGAAGCAAAGATCTCTATCGAGTACAGAATTTAGTATTACGTTGAAAGTTAGTTAACTTCCTCAATAATGATATGTAATTAAATTTAAATTACATAAACTTACAATAGACACGTAGGTAAGTTTTTACTACCAACTGATCCCATTATCAACACATATTTGTTATATTTTTATTAAATTAGCAGTTCAATTTAAATAATACCTAATAGTTTCGAGTTTCCAAAACAATAATTTTAAAGAGGCATGCCTCAGACACCTAATTTTGATGATTTTGCAATTTTTTTATATTACCCATAAAAACATGTCAAAGTATAGGTAGGTAACTATACCTTGTCATCTACTTCAAACTTTACGTTTACTTCTATTTTATTTTCTAGAATACCAGCAAACCAGCATTATTACTTCTCAAAACGTATGTATTTACGTGAATTTCAAAGAGATTTCACATGATTTCAAAATCTTAGAGCATTCAACCATAAATAGAATAGAAAAGAATAATTTTATAATCAAATAAACTTTTGCAAAGTGCTTTCTACTAGGAGACTATCGGTTTTATCATTTGTATTTAAGTCGCCCGACTTCAACAAACTAAAATTATTTTTATACTTTTCAGTGACGCTCGAAGTCGGTTTTTTTGAAAACAATTTTTATTGTGTTTCAAAATAATAAGGAACCCGCGATCAGAAGGCGTTCAGCAACTCAGCAGACGGAATAAAATTGATTTTATTAATGCATTTAAATAAGTTATACGAGTAGTAAGTTAGTAGTAAGTCGACAGCATTCGCTTGTTTCGATCGTGGCATACTAAAACATAAAATAATGTTGATGTTACGTTTAATTAATAAAAGTGCATACGGGAAACTTATGCGGCATTGCAACTTTAGTTCTTCCGAGTAAGCGATTTTGGTTTTAAATTACATTTCAATATTAACGCTGTTTTCTAAACAAAATGTAATATTTTTTTGGTTTGCTTAATTGTTTTTGCTAGCTTAACTAAAAATTATGAATTATGACCAAAAAGCTGCAAATTACAATCGAAGCAGTTTGTACTTTGTAGGTACCTATACAAAACGCCTTGAAACCATTGAATAATTATATACTAACTCAATGCTCAAAATTAAAGAACATCTGGAAACTCGGTGTTTCTGAAATCCTCACCTGAGGCTCGGGTTAAATACCTGAACCTCAGGATTTGCCGCATGGTTAGCTTCAATGACTATTTTTTAATATTATCACCTATATCATAGGGCCTTAGGACACATGATATAATAATATACATAAACAGTCGTATTAATAAACCTTACTCTTATATGTTTGTGTAATAAACGAATTTAATAAGTAACCATTTTTTTTTCAAACAGGACGCCAGTGATGAAAATTCCAATTCTTTATGGTGATGAAATATCTCCGCCAGTGAGATTCGTTACGATGACAGCATCTATGTTAGGAATCGATTTAGATTTCCGTAAAATCGATTTATTTAAGAATGAAAATAGGCAAGAATTTTTTAGGAAGGTTGGCGTACATATTATTTTTAATCAAAACATATTAATATTTTGTAACTAAAAATAATGAGGTGTGTAAAGTGCTATTTCAATTTTCAGATAAATCCTTTACGGAAAGTGCCAGCAATGGTGATTGGAGATGTTACAATATGTGATAGCCATGCTATAGCTATGTATCTATGCCAGATCAGTAACAGTAGTAGTCTCTACCCGGATGAACCCTTAATCAGAGCTAAAATTAATGAAATGTTGTTTTTTAATTCTAGTACTTTATTTCGGATTGATAGTGAAATAATGGTTAGTGATATAGGTACACAATAATATAAAGAAAAAATTACGGTGGTTAAAATATACTTCACTTAATCTAATGATAAACCATACCGTGCATACCTACTTATTTTTTATTTTAATCTATTGCATAGCTTCTATCGCGGGCCTTGAGCGTGGAGACCGAATCCAGAAATTCCGTAACGAAAATAACCTGACACGGGACTCCTCTCACCGCTAGATGGCGTTGATAAAAAATGCTATGCAATAGCTTTACCGTGGCAGTCCCCGAGTGCCACACGTCTTTTTTTTCTTTTCAGACATCATATTTTTGTCAAAAATGGCCTGTAAATAACAGCAAATTAGAAGAATGGCTGTCGGCGCTTGATTACTTAGAATATAAATTAAATATGACTAATTGGTTAACTGGTGCCAAGGTAAATATGTTGTCTATCATTTATCATTGATAATATTTTGTAAGCTTAGGTAGGTAGGTACGATTGTTTGAAAAAAACCAAGTAGAACTTGAAAGTTTTTTTAAGTATTTGTAAAATCAATAAGTATTATGAATTTTTCAGATGCACCTCTGTGATATCTGCACAGTGCCTGTAGTCACATCAATGTCACAACTAGTACCACTAACAGAAAGACATAGAAAAGTGGGGCAGTGGATAAAGAAATTCAAAGCTTATCCATTTTATGAAATAAACCAGAGTGGCTTGGCTGCTTTAAAAAATTACATTGATATGATGAAGAACGTTTACAATCATTAGCTCTGTAATGATTCTTAATAAAATGAAATGAATAAAGTAAAAAAAAAAACTAATTTCACCCAGTTTACCCAGTAGATTTTCTAATGATCACATGGGAACTCCTGGATATTCCAGAACAAAATTAACCTGTCCTTGCTTAGGATGTAAGCTATGTATCCCTTGCTAAACTTTATCGAAAGTGATTTAGCGATTTAGACAGACAGATTTACTTTCGCATTTATAATATTATTATGGAAGAATCTTTAGCCACTTATCATAAAGGCTATTTTATATTTTTGCTTAAAGTATAATGAAAAAATTTTTAAAATCAATTTTATTATTATTACTATTAATATAATGTAATATGTTAGTACATATCAGGAATCGATAATCAATCGATTTTCAACCGATAGAAAAATCGTATTTTATGTTGGAGTGCATAGCATCACTACGCCGACTGCTATGTCAAATCTCGATTCTCTATGGACCCTATTGATTGGTCGACGAGGAGATGTAAAAAATGGCTGCCTTGCCTTCTCCTACTCAGGTAGAATTAACGCAAATTAAATTACTAGTGTAGTGATTATTAAACTATTTTGGGCTCTAAAATGATGTTTGATAAATTATCTACAGTTTAGTGAGGTTCGATTAAGAGAAAAGAAGTTGGAACAGTACTTTATTCGACGTCGAAGTGTTGCGAACTGTGCACTGATTACGCTGTTACTAAAACTATTAATTTCTATAGTTTTATCCTATTACTATTATAGTATACCTCTTATGACAATAGTGTAGTGATTATTAGTGGTGTTAATTTGAGTTGCATCCCTCTAGTTTCTCAGATATTCCGTAAATCGGTTTAGTTTTGCGCGAACATTGAATGTCAAGAACACTTTAATATGTCACACCCTTATAACGAATGAAAATACTTGTGTTAAATAGTATTATATCGTGAACTCCTTCTCAAAATGTGGATTGAACCATTGCAGGTGGCAGGGACCCACAGTTCTATATACGAAGCATATTATCACCAAGTGAGTATGTTCTACTATTCTTCCTCAGGTAGTAAACCTTTATGGTTTAATTACTGTTTTATTATATTTCTGATGACTTCCTTCAAAAGACAAAGACCAAATGCTGCAGAAATCTTCCTGTTATACTTTTAGTTATGAAGGTTGTCATAAAATCAATAATTAAATAAGTACAAGATTTATATTGTGAGGATGATTTGATGTCTTTCAATTTTAACTATATCTTTATTATATGTCTATCTATTTATTTATACATATTAATTATATCAACTAGTGCATAAAAGGGAGCTAATTTACCTAATCTTCTTGGAACATAGTCTAAAGTTTCTTTATTATTCCTTCTTATTTCCAACTGATACTTTTATTGATATGATTCAAGTGGGCAAAAATATTTATACAATAATTTAGGAAATTATTATTTTGTATTTTTTTTCTTTTTATTAACAATGTAGAAATCTTTACTTAAATAGAGTAGAAATGTTTTTTATTTATTTTCCTGGTTGGTTAAAATATGTTACTCTGTGATGGAAAACTAAAGTATGTAAAGTATGTATCAATGCATATTGATGTGACTAAGCTGTGTCTCAGGCTTCACTTAAAGATAAGAAGATAAAATTTTTTTATGTAAGTACTGCTAGAGTCTGTTCAATAATTCAGTGACATGGTGAATGGGAAAATAGGTTGTAGCAACATTGTGACAGAGTCTAATAATAATAATAATTTACAAATAAATCTGATTTTAATTAAAAATAAATACGCACATTAATATGGAAAGGTGGAATAAATTGAAAAAAGTCAACTGACTTATTGAACGGAGTATACTACAATTTTTGAATTAACTGTTTTTTTTTCCATTAAACTAGTTTAAGACAGCACACTTTTACTGGCTTTTTTATAAAAAAAAAGGTTGTTAAATTTTTAAGTTAAATTATTTAATTGGTCCAAACATGGAAGTTAATGATGCCATAAAGGTTATTAATTTTATATTTAAGTAATTTTTTTAAACTGATTCAAAAAAGCAGAATAATAAAGTACAGGCTACAAAGTTATAGTTTAAATCTATGTTTCATTATTATACTACTAGCACTAGCAATAGTGATTGTTTTTAGAAGATACTTTTTTTCATATGAATGGAAAAGTGTTTATCTATCTGTCTGTTACCTTTCAAGAACAACTCAACTGCTAAACCCTATCCTAATCAAATTTTGCTGTGTCTGAAAATAGACAGGACACTTATTTCCCCAGAAAATCAAAGACTCCCATAAGATTTTTTAAAATCTGAATCTCCATAAACATGCAGGCATCAACTTGTTACATAATATATTTTTATCAATCATGAGGCATCAGTGAGATACATCTTTCAATTTTATCTTATTACTTATCTACCCTGTTTGCTGTTTTCCATTTCAATTCTTGTACTATGTGATTTTTCGCTTTATCATTCCTTAAGCATCTCAAATTGTTCATGTTTGTGAGAAAACTGTATATCCAGAATAACCTGAAGAGATCCCAGTTATGGACTATCTTATTATTAAAATAGAATAATAGCCAGTCAAATGTGAGAATCAAATGGGGGAAAAAAAACCACATTTCTAGTAGGGGAACTAAACCTTTAATTTTTAATTTATTTTTATTATTTGCTGTTATAGCGGCAACAGAAATACACATTCTCAAAAAATTTCAACTCTCTACTTTTTTTATGGATCCTGAGATGCAGCCCGCTGACAGACAGATGGACAGACGGATGAACAGCAGAGGCTTAGTAATAGGGTCCTGTTGGTTACACTTAGGAACCCTAAAAACCTGATCACTTTCAACAATATCAACTGAAAATTTATAGCCAGTGTCACTCGGATGATGTAAGGATTCTAAAGATATATCATACATACATCTATTCAGGCATTTATAACCACCAGAAGAATACCAGAAGTTATGGTGGAATAAGCCTCAATAGCCCAATGGTTAAAGGTGCGAACTGAAAACTGAAAGGTTGCAGGTTCGAGCCCCACCCTTTTGTCTTACCCACTCCTAGCTTAAGCTTTTCGCTTATTTGGAGGGTAGAGGAGAATATACTAAGTCAAGTTTAGTTGGGCTAATATTCTTTTTTTTTTTTTTTTTAAATGAACCTTGGAATATTACACTCCTTTTTTCATGCAGTTTTGCTTTCTAATATAGTAATGTATGAAACGGGCACGTGTTCCAGGTGGACCCCAATGGCACGGGCGCGGTGCAGGCGCTGGACGCCGCGCGCTTCCTCAAGAAGTCGCGCCTCAGCGACGTGGTGCTCAGCAAGATATGGGACCTGTCCGACCCCACCGGCAAGGGTTACCTGGACAAAGTGAGTGCACTCATTAGCAGGTGTTGAGAATAGAAGAATAGAATAGAAGTATTTTTTATTCAAATAAACTTTTACAAGTTTTTGCAGTTTGCTTTTGAATCGTCGATGAATCTACCACTGGTTCGGAATGCCCTTCCTGCCGAGAAGAGCCAGCAATAAACTCGGCGGTTGCTCTTTTCAAAAAAAAATGTTTACAATAGGTAATAAAACTATGCTATGTATACAGTGCTTCCAAAATGAAGTTTCGTGAGTCCTTCATACAATCCAATGCATGTTAAGACGAGTAGACAGAAAGCAGGAGAGGAAATAGTTCGGAGACCTGATAATTGGGTATTTGTCTGTTGTCATAATGTGGATATTCATTAATTACAATCCAAAATGTAAGAATAACATTTCTAAAAAGGGAAAATAAATCGATCAAAAAATAAATAAGTTATAAGTTGTTTTACAGCAACTTCATCTCTTTCTAAAACGAAATTTTGTATGGAGAGTGTATGGAGCTACTGAATCGCGACGTCACGTTGCAACAGCGCTCTCTTTTTCTAACAGGAAACAAAAGCTCTATACTTTCGAGGCTATATTTAAGATATTAAAAAAAGAAAAAAAAATAGTCAAATACCCAATTCAAATTCAAAAGTATTTATTTTGTATAGGCCAAATTATGGACAATTAATTAAAATATGCATAGTACTGTACTTATACAGGTTTTTATAGCCATCTCTATACCAGACGTCTAGACCTATCAGCTCGTCTTATAAATTAACGTAGGCATGGCTAAACCATAAAATCCATAATGCTCAAGTTGTAGTATCCTTAGGCCAAAGCTACCGGGGCGCGCGCAATAAACTCTTTACGGCTCGCAGCCATCAAATTACGAAGCTACTGCGTAATATTAGACTATATTTATGACGAACATCACTCTTCAAAAGCTTTTCAACTACGATATTTGCATATTATACTGAGTAGTACCAATATAGTATCTGTGATGTACATCCAAATTACCAAGGTAGCATAAACATAGTTGTTAATCACGGGCCTCATAAGAAAGCTCAGGGTAGCTCAGCGGGTGATGGAGAGGGCTATGCTCGGTGTATTCCTATGATTTTAAATCAGGAATGAGGAGATCCGTAGGAGCACCAGAGTAATCGACATAGCTCATTGAGTCCGGAAATTGAAGCGGCAATAGGCGGAGCATATAGTTTAAAGAACTGAAAAAAGCAGCTGATAGTGCTTAGACAGTTTTTTTTAGAAATAGAAATAGAAATAGAAATATTTTTTATTCAAATAAACTTTTACAAGCACTTTTGAATCGTCAATGAATCTACCACTGATTCGGAATGCCTTTCCTGCCGAGAAGAGCCCGCAAGAAACTTGGCGGTTGCTCTTTTCAAAAAAATAAAAATTTTACAATTGTTATTGAAACTATGCTATGTATTCAGTGCTTCCACGATGAATTTTCCTGAGTACAATACAAGTAAAAATAAATACAATACAAATACAAATAAATACAATTCAATACATGTTAACACAGGCAGGCAAAAGCAGACCCATTCCCGTTGGTGGTTCCGTTTTCATCAAACATAGCTAATACTCAACCATCCCAATTAAACTCCCTTTCGATGAAAAAAAAAACAGCATTTGAGACGATCCACCCATTCTTCGATGGCTGTAATACTGTTTATACTCGTAGATGGTACAGCAGTATAGCTTAAAGCGGTCAAACTTGTCCTTATTAATATTGAATGAAGGAGAAAATGTGATTTTTTGATTGTCCTTCAATCACGCTGCAACGAGCTTACGAATCGACGTGATTTTTAGCGTGGTCGTAGTGAAGAAGCTAGAGAATGACACAGGCTATTTTTGACCCCAGAAAATTAAAGATTTCCCACGGGATTTGAAAACTTAGTCCACGCGGTCGAAGTCGCAGGCAACAGCTAGTAACTAACTCTTTTAGAGCGGGAGGTTAAAAAGTAAAGGTATCAGCGGCTTGGTTTGTTGGCAAAGTCTTGATTCGTTATTTAAAACGGTGAAAAACGTTGTCGGCACTGTGAACAGGACCCTCTACTGTTGAGAGCCTAAAGGGCACTTGAGACTGCTCGCACGCTGCTCAACCTACTGCACAAAGGGGTTAGGGTCACACTCAATGCGCCTGACGTCTACGCTCCCTACCTAGGATTTTAATTAAGGTTATACACTGCGTTGCGTAGTGACAGCTTAATGGTTACCGTCTTAGGCTGCATCTTCACTTACCGTCAAGTGAGATCGCAGTCAAGCGCTAGTTCATTTATTAAAAGAAAGACTACGGCTTCTTTTTCCGCATATATATTGCAATTTAAAAATTGCTGCCGCCGAGTTTCTTGCTGGTTCTTCTGGTTGGAATAGATTCCGAACCAGTGGTAGAATTATGAAAGTTATTTGGATAAAAAAATATTCTAATTCTATTCATCTCTATCATTTCGGAGGTATATGATAAAATGTTTCAGATCCTCTATGCTTCACTTTCAGTTGTATGGGAAAAGGGAATATTAGTCTTTGTTAACATGCCCAATATAATTATTATGGTTCTCGGAAGTTCTGCCGCAGTGTGCCTCGACCTTAAGTCGTCCATTTTTCATTTTATACATTTTCGGGGTTTATAGTCATTCTAAGTTAGGCCGAATGTGGAATTGGGCTCTCGCCCAATTTATTGCGGTCGTTGTGATACTTACTCTTTTCTTTTGCTAACCTATTTATTTTTCGAATATACTGTGCACTAGCTTGAGTAGCTAATTTCATTTTACTATGACATATTTTCATTCGGGAGCGTAGCATCCCATGGCATTCTTTCTAAAATCAATTTTTTTAATGAAAAACAAGCTTTTACCCGCGGCTTCTCTCCTGCATCGAATAAAAGTAATCAGGAGATTTTATACAAAATTACCAATTTTTAGATTTTTCCCCTTATTTTTCTTCTGTTTTTAAATTACCCCTGTATTAAAACGAACAAAACAAAAAAATCCTAATCGGTCGAGGCGAGGTCGAAAGATTTTTGAGTTTTACCCAGACTAACGATCAACAATTGATTTTTATATAAGTATAAGTATAGATATCTATCTATATTTTATTATATTTAATATCTAAATGAAATTACTTACTTTTAACATTCACGAATAAACAAGTATCTAGGAAGTGCGGATACTTTTCATAAAAAAATTATATCTCACAGAAAAATTGCAACACTTTATTTAATCGAGAATCGTATCCGGACCATTATAAAAAGCGAGTATTTAAATTGCAACGCCAGAGAGGTCTCGAAAACGACTGAAGCGCGGCTGGGGTTGTATTCCAATATCCAATCGAATCGGACGGGCGAGGCCCATTGGAAGGGCTCTCGACTCCCCGTTTTATGAATAGTTTTCTTGTGTTGAAAATTACGAATAGCAACCTAGTTTGTTAAGGACTCTCCCTCGTGACGCAATCCCTTTGTCAGATCTACAATACGAACCCGAAAATGTATTGAATCTACGAATAAATAGACTTATTATTAGCATTCAGGACCTCTACTACGTTGACTTCTTAAAAAGTTGAATTCACAAAATGCTCAATTCCTATAATGACTATTCCCAAAAAGAACGAAAATGATTTTCATTTACTTTTAAATAACTATTATTATTTCTACAAATATTGGAAGACTAGCTAATAGTCGCGATTTTGTTTACGTGGATTTAGGTTTTAAAAAACTATCTTTACTGTTGAAAAGTTTCTATGAAGTAACAAATAACTTAAAACTAAAACTTAATATTTTAGTTCAATCGTTACGTCGTAATATTGGTTGTTAAGAGCGAAGTGAGCGCGAGATTTATAATTACAGAATAAAAAAAAATATAACAAGTCAGTGTGGTTAAGAATGAGTTAAGATGAAAGTTACCGAGACAAAATCCACCCTTTCGACACAAATATACGATTAGAAATACTTTTTACAACGAAAAGTTGTTGAAGAATAGTTTTTACAACTTTTCGGCTTAGTTTGGAAGGCTTCGAGAAGTCGTCAGGCTGTCAGCGTATCAAATTAATGAATAATTAATTATTGCGAGTGATAGCGAGTGAGTATTGCGAGTGATGTGTCAATGATGTAAAATCATCCGGATCAGCCTCAGTAATGGGTGTACCCCAGGGTTCTATTCTAGGTCCATTCATGTTTTTGGTCTACATAAATGATTTACCACATTTTGTCCAAAATACTTGCGATATTGTACTATTTGCTGATGATACGTCTTTAATTTTTAAAGTCGATAGGATGAAAGACAATTTTGACGATGTAAATAATGCATTATCTCAAGTTTCTGAATGGTTTACGGCAAATAATCTCCTTTTAAATGCTAAAAAAACAAAGTGTGTTGAGTTTTTATTACCTAACACGAGAACTGTCAGTAAAAATTTAAAAATAAATAATGAACCTTTGAAAACTGAGGACTCCACAGTGTTTTTGGGGTTAACCCTGGATTCAAAGCTACAATGGGGCACCCATATAGCAACGCTTGCTGGCAAACTTAGCTCTGCTGCTTACGCTGTTAGGAAGATTCGACAGTTGACTGACATAGAAACTGCAAAAATTGTTTATTTTGCATATTTCCATAGTATTATGTCATACGGAATCTTACTATGGGGTAAGGCAGCCGATATTGGAAAAATTTTTGTTTTGCAGAAGAGGGCAATCCGCGCAATCTATAATTTGAGGCCGCGGGATTCCCTTCGAGAAAGATTTAAAGAGATAGGCATTCTTACAGTAGCTTCGCAATATATTTATAACAACATAATGTTTGTCAGACAAAACATTTTGAGTTACAAAAAAAAGAGTGATTTGTCCGATAGACCAAGTAGAAATCCAAATAGGCTCATGTTTCCTGGGCTGCGCCTCAAGAGGGTCCAAAAGACATTTGTGAGAATGGGCGTGACGTTTTACAATAAAATTCCACAGTCAATCTTAGACTTGCCTCTACACAAGTTTAAGAAATCAATTAAATCTGCTCTCATGAAAAAAGCATATTATACAATTGAAGACTATGTAAATGATAAAAAAGCGTGGATATAATTCGCTCCAGTGATTCATAAGACAGTAATAACTATCCTGTGTAACATGATTTTATTGTATTCTGATCCACGGTGTTTCCACTTTATTTGTCTCAGTCATGTCTTAAAATGAGTAGTTTAATATTAGTATTCAATTCGATGCCTTAACATGGGTAGCCTAAGTATGTCATGCTCTCTTTAAAGTTTCTGTGGTGGTGTCGTGTGGTGCGGGTTGTTACGTTCCCTCAAATATGGTTGAGCGAAGCAATGGCTGGATCATGCGTCATGCTCGTGAACGGGTGCCACCAACGGGAATGGGTCAGCTTTTGCCTGCCTGTGTTAACATGTATTGAATTGTATTTATTTGTATTTGTATTGTATTTATTTTTACTTGTATTGTACTCAGGAAAATTCATCGTGGAAGCACTGAATACATAGCATAGTTTCAATAACAATTGTAAATTTTTATTTTTTTGAAAAGAGCAACCGCCGAGTTTCTTGCTGGCTCTTCTCGGCAGGAAAGGCATTCCGAACCAGTGGTAGATTCATTGACGATTCAAAAGTGCTTGTAAAAGTTTATTTGAATAAAAAATATTTCTATTTCTATTTCTATTTCTATAGTGGAAGTATGTTGGTGATAATACATTGTTCGCTATTGACTCAGAGCGCAGTGGAGGATGTGTGCCGTGTTTGGTTACGCGGCGATAACGCGTGTTATCAGTACCTATAGCTGGTTCGATGAAAAATTAGTTTATTGAAAACTGTGAGTTATTTCGAAAACGGTCTAAAAAATATTAATTTTATCAGGCGGGAGGTAAAAGACATGCAGTCAAGCGATTTAGTGTTCCGATACAATTCAATTTATTCGCAAAGATTCAGTATACAAGGATAGAAGATGTTTGTCTGGTGTGAGGCTTTGGCCGTGGCTAGTTACCGTCAGACGTGCCGCCAAGCGATTTAGCGTTCCGACACGATGGCGTGTAGAAACAGATTTGGGTGGTATGGGTTGAATCTACACTGCCATACCCGTTCCAAGTTAGCTCACTACCATCTTAGACTGCATCGTCACTTACCATCAGGTGATATCCAAATAAACGCTATCCTGCCATCAAAAAATAAAAAAAAATAGATCTCAACTACATATTTTATTATGTCCATGCAAAAATCACGTTGATCGTTGCGTGATTGAAGGACGAACTACAAACTACTACTTTCGCATTTTTACGGATTAGTAACGATTGTTTATTATTTGATTATATATCTACAATCTACATAGCTACATATATATATTGGGAGTTAATTATTGTGTAGCTAATATTTACACAGTGTGTACATAAACTGTGTCAATCAATTAATAACATACTAATAACATACTTCACACTACAACCTAATGCCCGCGATTTCGTCCGCGTTTTTAAAAATCCCAATAGTTTGATTCCGCGATGCAAAGTATCCTATATTTATTTATTTATTACTTGGACAACCAACAAAATTAAATGTAAGCTAGACTTAAACATAAATAAAAGTAAGGTAGTGAAAAACAAGTAATTTCACTTATAGGTAGCCACAAATATCTACAAATTGTTACCTAAACTAAACTGGACAAAAATTAAAATTAAAATTATATCAGTCTTGAACTGTGGTATTGTCTAATATGATTGCTACGCCGTGGCTCTGGCTATTGTCTAAAATGCATTGTTGCTTTGCGAATTCTATAAACTCAGCCAACCACCAAAATTGAGAGAGAAATGATCGATGAAGCTTTTCCGCAATTGGGTATTTGTTTAATTTTTTTTCATAACTTAATATTATAACAAAATGGCATTTTTTTTTCTTTTATTATCTTAACCAGTCTCGAAGATATATCTGTTAAAAATCCTGTTAGAAAAAGAGAGTGCTATTGCAACACGACGTCACGGTTCAGTAGCTCCGTACACTCCATACAAAACTTCGTTTTAGAAAGAGACATATACAGTAGCAGCTTATAACTTTTGGTTTTTTGACCAATTTATTTTCTATTTTTACAAATGTCATTCTTACATGTCACATTTTCGATTGTAATTAGTGAATATAAACATTTCGATAACAGTATTTTGAGTACAGAATGAACATTCCGAACCGGTGGTAGATTTCCGACTTGTCATAAGAGCCACAAGTTGGCCTACATGAAATAAATGAATTTAAATAAAATATCCAATTGACAGGCCAAAATTCAAGCTACGTCTGCGCCAAATGTCAAGTCGATTTGATAGGTTGAGCTTTTTTTCGTATGTTTGTTTGTTTGTTTGTTTTACCGGTCATGACGTCATGTTCGTTCGCAGGCGGGGCTGTTCGTGGCGCTGAAGCTGGTGGCGCTGGCGCAGGCCGGCAAGGACATCAACATGAGCAACATACACTCCGAGACGCCGCCGCCCAAAGTCGTGAGTCATGAGCTTATTGAGCTTGTAAGTTGTAACGTGAGGTGCCCAGCGTGCTCGTTTGCTCGTTATTTATATTAAAAAAAAAACAGGCCAAGTCCGAGTCGGATACGAACAAGAAGGGTTCCGTACCATCCTACAAGATTTAATACTACTGTTGGTACTTTATAATTTTTAAGCTATTGCATAGCTCCTATCGCGGGCCTTGAGCGTGGAGACCGAATCCAGAAATTCCGTAACGAAAATAACCTGACACGGGACTCCTCTCACCGCTAGATGGCGTTGATAAAAAATGCTATGCAATAGCTTTACCGCGGCAGTCCCCGAGTGCCACACGGCTTTTTTTTTTTAAGGAATATTAGCCAAGCTGAACTTGACTCCTGTCGTTTTTTAATTAAATTGCCGCGTTTGCTGGCCTGCCGTCTGCCGCTGCGCGAATATGGTTCCGTGGGTATCTCTTGTGATACAATATACTAAATATATATTTTATACCCTAAACTCACCCCCGTTGGTTCCCGCTGCCGCTATACCGGCACCGCGTGTCCGCCACACAACTGCACACCACTTTTTCCGCTTTTTTTTTGATTTTGGTGTTCCGCCCCGACCGCAATATATTACATATGTACTAGCTGTGCCCGCGACTTCGTTCGCGTGGAATAGTGACTTTTCGGGCAGCATATTTTGAATTACATATACCGTCGACGCTCAGGCGCGAGGCGTGTAGTACGTACTTTGTACGTTAAAAATATTCGCCGTGATTCTTTAAATTGACATAACTTTTTTATTTATGAACCGATTGACATGAAATAAACACTAAATTTTAAGTGAAGCTTACTACAATATATTAGTGAAAACCGTATCTAAATCGAATAAGCCTTTTCTGATATTAACGTGCACAAACACACAGACAAACAGACAAAAAAAAAATTAATTACAATTTCGGGTTCGGCATCGATATAATAACAACCCCTGCTACTTTTTTTTATATATTTCCATGGCACAGACACCACTTTTCTACAATTTTATTATATGTATAGATTATACTTTTTTTCTTAATATTTGTGTAATGTCGAGTGTTGTATTTCGTGTAGTGTGCCAGCATCAGCAATACCGCTAGCCGAAAAAGGTTTTATATAAATATTGAACACCTGTCAAGTTCAGCTTGGCTAATACTCACACTGCCATACCCGTTCCAAGTTAGCCCGCTACCATCTTAGACAGCATCGTTACTCACCATCAGGTGAGAGCGCAGTCAAGGACTATCTTGTAGAATAAAAAGAAAATGTGAATGGAGTTATCGCAAGATAAATATGGTTGAGCGAAGCAATGGCTGGATCATGTGTCGTGCTCGTGAACGGGTGCCGCCAACGGGAATGGGTCTGCTTTGACTTCCCATGCTGACATGTGTTAGATTATATGTATTGTATTTTTGAAGCTTCACTGTGGAAGCACTGTATACTTAGCTTAGTTTTGTTACTTATTGTAAAACTAGCTTTAACCCGCGGCTTCGCTCACGTTAGGTTCGATTTTTTAACCCCCTATTTAACCCTCTTGGGGTTGAAATTTTCCAAAATCCTTTCTTAGCGGATGTCTACATCCTAACAGCTACCTGTATGCCAAATTTCAGCTCGATCGGTCCAGTGGTTAGAGCTGTGCGTTGATAGATCAGTGAATCAGTCAATCAGTCAGTCAGTCAGTCACCTTTGCCTTTTATATATTTAGATTAGTTTATTTTATTTTTGAAAAGAGCAACTGCTGAGTTTCTTGCCGGTTCTTCTCAGCAGAATCTGCATTCCGAACCGGTGGTAGATTTGTGACGTGTCATAAGTGCTACAAGGTAGCCTACATGAAATAAATAAATTTTGAATTTTGAATTTTGAAAATCTATACTTAAACGTCAACGTTGTTCAACGTAAGTACGGGCCCTTGACTACTATTTATCCTCAACGTGTAATGGCTCCTTGGTTTAGTGCACCCTTGACTCGCATCGCTGGGCCGCAGACGGGGGGACTTCATTATCGCATGGAAATCGATCCAGTTTTGGCTCCATGCCAGTAATGTGTGTTATAGTTTTATTTGCAGTTCCCAATTGTTCTGGCATAATTTATTTGTCAGATCGCCAGGACTATTTACTGGAGCTGCTAGACTTTTTGGGGCTAACATTGAGAGATGAGGCGACGAAAATTGTGGGTTCCAGAGGTTCTTGACTATGAGAAACAAACAAAATATTAAAATAGAATAAAAGCCCCGACTGCTTTATGGAATATCAATTATTATCAACTGAAAATTTAAAACTTTAAGTTGTCATGGTCGCAGATGGTCATTCGAAATGAAAAATGATAAGACAAACCTAAAAATAATTTTCAAATACCTATTCAATAATACCCCACTTAACATAGTTCGTCATTCATTTTTTTCTTTTTCACATTATGACATCTGACGGTCCCCATATTGATTTTTGATTAGTTTCATGTTTTTATCACAAATCGATTCACGTAGGAATCGTCAAAATCGGTTTAGTCTCTAGATTTTTTGTGATTGAAGTCTCTAGAACGCCACAAACATACATACATAGACACAGTACCTTTTTTTGCGTCGCGCAGTCCGATGAAAATTGGGTAGGTAGCAGTGGTCCTTAATTATGAAAAAAATTGTCAACCAATCCTTGTGCCTTTATCTATGATATCTAGAGTAAAACGATTCTATTTCAGGGAGAATTGCCCAAAGTGCCACCTCCTTCCGCGACACCGGCCACAGCCCCCGCTCTAGCGCCGCTGAGCGACTGGAGCGTGAAGCCAGCAGAGCGCGATAAGTACAGCCAGCTTTTCGACTCGCTGCAGCCCAGCAATGGACTTATTCCTGGCAACAAGGTGCGTGACGTGGGCTTGCAAAAGCCTAAAATAAAAAACTAGGGGGAAATTCTGGGAAATTAATTAATAACCCCCAGAATTTCCGCAATACATGTGTCCGTTATTTTATTTTGCAAACCTTTTAGCTTCCACCGTTCTGTTCCTCGGCTGAGCATGTTGCACGTAAGCCCCGAGTCCCAGCAGATATTTTGAAAGAAATCTACACAGACCAGCCAACACCCAACGTTTAAGCAAACTGTGGATGTGGTGCAACTTTGTCGATTTACACAGTTGGGCAAACATTGGAGCCAACATTTGTATCCCTTAACAACAGCTACACTGGAGAATTGCAACTCTGCCGATGGAGTGAAACTATTGTCCTTATTTGAGCACTGTAGCATATACCCGCGTATCAATAAATTTCTGAAAAGCCTGGTGGTGCCTCTGGTGCTACAAATGTTCACGAGCAGCTGTAATCACTTAACATCGGGTGACCTGTCTGCTCGTTTGTTCGCTACAAATATAAAAAAAGAAAAAATAATAGAACTACAGACTGGCTATGTATAATGGAGTTTAAATGTTGCAGGTTAAAGGTGTTTTGATGGAATCAAAGCTCCCGTTAGAGACTCTAGGCAAGATCTGGGACCTGGCCGACCAGGACAAGGACGGCATGCTCGACAGGCACGAGTTCATCGTGGTGAGTACTCCTATACCGTCCTACCTTCCATTAAGAGACAGCATTAAAAATAGAAGTTGTAACAAGTATTTATTTCGGCAGGCGATGCACCTAGTGTACAAAGCGTTGGAGAAGCACGCGGTCCCCACCACGCTGCCGCCGGAGCTGCGCGCGCGCCCCGCCCGGCCCCCGTCGCGGCCCCCCTCGAGGCCCCCGTCGAGGCCCCCCTCGCGGCCCCCGTCGCCGCAGCCGCGCGCGCCGCCGCCCCGCCCCGGGCCCCCGCCGCAGCAGCCGCAGTCCAACGCCTCGCTGCTCGAAGGCTTGTTGGACTTGTCTAGCGTGAGTACTCCGCTTGCTCTAGTGGTCGATTGCGGATGACGAAGTCTCGCGTTCTTATCTTGGGGCGGACCAAAAATATATTGGGTTGTTCTGACAAGAAATTATCTATATTAGTCCGGAGTTAGGAAGTTGGCGGGGAGTTACATCCGTGTCTCGGAGAGCACGTAAAGCTGTCGGTCCTGCGCCTAATCTCTCTGCGGTCGTGTCGGATTTCACTAGTCCTTGACTGCGATCTCACCTGATGGTAAGTTATGATGCAGTCTAAGATGGTAGCGGGCTAACTTGGAAGGGGTATGGCTGTGTAAATTCAATGCATACCCCTAATCTGTTTCTACACGTCATCGTACCGGAACGTTAAATCACTTGGCGGCACGTCTTTGACGGTAGGGTGGTAACTAGCCACGGCCAAAGTCTCCCATCAGACCAAACCAAAGACAATTCAGAAATTATAAATTTTCAAATTGCCCCCGCCGGGAATCGAACTCGAGACCTCCCAGTTATAAGACCACAGCGCTAACCACTGCGCCAGGGAGGTTGTCAAAAATGTCCTGCGCCTGCTCTCTCCTGTCTTTGTTGCGAATCCGTATATATAAACGTATAAGAATGCATACACGATTTTGAGCTCTAATTCAATGTTGGTATGGTTCAATTTACTTGGTGGGTTAGTGATGGAAATGATGATGATGGCCCTCGTGTCGGCAGCCCCCCACCCCGCAGCCGCCGGCCGCGGCGCAGGCGTGGGTGTCGGCGAGCGAGCGCGCGCAGTACGACGCGCAGTTCACGGCGGCCGACACCGACCGGGACGGGTTCGTGTCGGGCGCCGAGATCCGCGACGTGTTCCTGCACAGCGGCCTGCCGCAGGCCACGCTGGCGCAGATCTGGTGAGTCCACCTGGCGTGTGTGGCGTGTTTAACTTATAAAATAACGTTTTGTTAATTAATTAATAATAAGTTCATTATTTTATGCCATATCAAATAAATAAAATACAAAGTCAATTTTTTCTGACATATCAAATATTAAACTTATTAAAGGCGAAAGTTTGTGTGCGAGTGTGTGTGTGCGTGCGTTATTTCGTGCGTGCGTGCGTGCGTTCTTACATGCGTGCGTACGAGCGTGCGTGTTCTTACGTGCGTGCGTTCTTACGTGCGTGCGTGCGTGCATTCTTACGTACGTGCGTGCGTGCGTTCTTACGTGCGTGCATGCGTGCGTTGTTACGTGCGTTCTTACGTGCGTGCGTGCGTGCGTTCTTACGTGCGTGCGTGCGTGCGTTCTTACGTGCGTGCGTTCTTACGTGCGTGCGTGCTTGCGTGCGTGCGTGCGTGCTTGCGTGCGTGCGTGCATGCGACTAATCCGATTAATGTAGCGCGCTAATTTAAGATTAACGATTGCCCCGCTATCTTGCATACACTTTGTCGCACTAAGCCTCTCTCCGCGTGTTCCCAGGGCGCTGTGCGACACGGAGAGCGCGGGCAAGCTGTCCCGGGACCAGTTCGCGGCCGCCATGTGCCTCGTGCAGCGCGCACTGCGCGGCGTGCCGCCCCCGGCCGCGCTGCCGCCCGAGCTGCTGGCCAAACCCAGCCAGCCACCGCCGGTGAGTGATCACACAATATGCTCAGCGTCATCGACTCGCTGCTGAGCGAGGTCTCCTCAGAGAAAGGCTATAGGATATAGCCCACCACACTGTCCAATGCCAAATGGCAAACTTCGTGTGAACATTATGGAAACCGTAAGATTGTAGTCAAGTTGTAGAAATCGATCAGGGGTATAGGTTGAATGTACGCTGCCATACCCCTTCCAAGTTAGTCTGATATCATCTTAGTCTGCATCGTCACTTACCGTCGGGTGACATCGCAGTCGAGGGCTATTTTGTCAGCAATAAAAGTAAATAAGTTAGGTTTCCTCGGGGCTGGCGTATCCGTATCGGACGAAAGTCCCTTAAAAATTTAGATAGTAAAAAAAGAAAATTTTAAACGCTATTCAATTAAAATTCGAATAATTCAAAAGAATATTTTATTGATTTGGGTAAGGTTCGCTTAGAGGATAACGTGGAATATGCTTCGTTAGTCTTAGCAGCAAATATAAGAGAACGATAGCCGCAACCAATATGAATCGATTTCTGTACGTCTCCTCTGCACTCTTCGATATCTCCAGCTTTACGACTCCAGCCAGGATATTGTCTTGCCAGCAACTAGAAAATCACCTCTAGCTATATTACAAACGTGTTGTCTCTTTCTATGATCGATAACGCTAAAGCAGGGACTCCCTAAGTTCAAATTTTTTTTATCGCACGTCCTATCCTTTCAGAAAGGAAGCGTGATATTTTAACCCCCTTGGTGCAGGAATTATAATAGTTTTTGACTGCGACTCCGGTCCAAGTCAAGTTGGCCGTTGTCGACCATTACAAAATGACGTCATACCGTACCGTTGACAAGAAAATAATATTTGTATTTTTTACTGTAATCACAACCGAAGTTCTCTTTTTTTGCAATGTCTTTCATGGCAATGACAGTTTGAAAGTCTAAAGGCGTAATTCGAAAAAAAAAGACGTGTGGCACTCGGGGACTGCCGCGGTAAAGCTATTGCATAGCATTTTTTATCAACGCCATCTAGCGGCTCACCGTAGAGGAGTCCCGTGTCAGGTTATTTTCGTTATGGAATTTCTAGATTCGGTCTCCACGCTGGCTCGCGATAGAAGCTATGCAATAGCTTAAAAGTCATTAATTAAAGTAACTAATAGTCTGCGCTATGCAAAACTTCCTTTTTCTTATCGTAGAAGACGATACGCTAACAATAGTACACCAAACAAAAATAAATAACTAATTTAAAGTTTTCAAAACGTAACAATAACAAAACTTTGAAAAAGGTAGTAACAATCGCGAACGTTGCAATCAGTACTAAGCGGGTCTGACTTGAGGTGCGGTGCGGGGAAGCTCGGGGCGGCCAACTTGACGTGAACGGCAGTAACTATACACACCTGTACACATCAGCATCAGCATAATCCACGTAGTTGAACACAAGGTGGTCCCTCGCGTTGAGGTGGAGTCGACCGCGCGTGGCCGCATGTAGCAGCCGCGGCACCACGGGCTGGTTCCCGATCCGCCACGTCACGGGAACGTCGCGAGGAATCGATCTAAAATACATTTTTTTTTCTGTTATGTGGATGATTTGCAATCAGTCCCAGGACTAAGACTATAAAATAAATACAAATTCGTTAAAAATTAGACCAAACTTCGCGATTTTTTTGGTCGAACTTTCATTATTTTGTTTCTACTCAGTAACGTCTCTTGGAAATATCATCATATTTCTAACTTAATCTACTGCTGTAAAAAATAAATCTTCATCTGAAGATTTACCATTACACGCGCTCTTAAGTAGAGGCTGATCCTCTAGTCTAGATTAAGTCTTTAGGAGTCAGTACTCGTATGTTGCCTGGATCAATTAGGCTTGCCCAGAGCTAGTATTCGGTTCTTTTTCAGGTGCCTTGGACAGTCATCGAACAAGACTTGCTGGCGATAAAATACAATTAATCGTTGGTTCATCTGGTGTTTATAACCGGGTTCGATTCAGGCCAAAAATTGGGGTTTTCTTGCAAGAAATTCTCAATACTAGAGGCCCAGAGTTAGGAAATTCAGAATATTCACAGTCAAATATTTTAATATACATTACCCTGGACATCGAATGAAAACCTTAGCTCCCGGTAAAAAAAACATGGTTTCCCGTGCAATCAGAGGAAGCTGCAAAGGTTTCTTCTGGCATAATGAGTAAATTCCTGCTGTGTTGTTAGCTCGCTCTAGAATTTCCCCCGATTCGGCTCGCATTTCAAATAGTCCATCTTTGCAAGGCACCTATAAATAACGTAAGAATGACTTCTAACCCCGACTAAGGAAAATTGGATGTATCACGTCAAGTTGGCCGCTGGCCCCGCGCTTCCCCGCACCGCACCTCAAGTCAGATCCGCTTAGTACTGATAGCAAAGTTCGCGATTGTCAATACCAAATTTTTATTCAAAGTTTTGTTAAAGCGGAAAAAATTAAGAATTACGCCTTTAGACTTTCAAGATGTCATTGCCATGAAAAGCAATGCCAGCGAAGAAACCTTCCGTCATAGTTGTGAATATAAAAATACAATTATTATTTTCTTGTCAACGGTTCGGTATAACGTCATTTTGTAACGGTCGATGACGGCCAACTTTACGTGGACGGGTAGTCTACTATATAAAAATAAGTCGGGTTTTCCTTCCTGACGCTATAACTCCAGAACGCACGAACCGATTTCCACGGTTTTGCATTCGTTGGAAAGGTCTCGGGCTCCGTGAGGTTTATAGCAAAGAAAATTCAGGAAAAATTGGAATCTAATTCCACGCGGACGAAGTCGCGGGGGCAGAAGCTAGTAAAATATAAAATGAAGCCTACGTCACCCGCACTACAATAACGAATCGAATGACACCCATTAATCAAAAGAAAGAGTAGTAAACATACACACACACGCACCGACATTCGCACGCACGCGCACGCACATTCGCACGCACGCACGTGTGATGTAATAACAGTCAACATACCTTACACAATGCAATCATAATTTCGTTGTATCTCGACCTAATTTCTGGCAGGCTTCTTAAAAGCGATGGTAATATCTGCGAGTGGCAAGGGATACCTTTAGGATAAGCTGAAATACAAAAATTTTTGTGTACTTTATGATATGAAAAGTATAGCTACTTTTTATCAACTTAATTGTTTTTGTTTTCTTGACAGAGGTTATCAATTTAAATGTAGCAAACTACAGTTACAAATAAGTGCATAAGATGTGCAGAAATTGATTTCAATATTCAGTACGCGTAGAATGAGAAGCTAGATTGCTTTTTGTGATAAAATTATGTGTGAAATTGTTTGGGTGCACGTGTTTTAAGCGTTATATAATATTACGAATATCATTTACCGTGGAACAGTTTCAAAATTTTGTCGTTGATCATTTTGTTTGAGGTGTAGTTATAATGTGTGGCAGTTATGTTTGATATCTAAAACCAAAAGAATGGTAAGGAATAAATTAAATTTCATAGTTATTAAACACTACACTAATTTCCTGAAGTGATAGAGTATATCATTGTCTTAGTAAAAGCGATGATGAGTAAAACTTTTGCCTCCCTTTTAGGGGGGTCTGGAGTAAGATTTCAGGTATGCAGCTCTGAATTTTGAAAAAATGAAAAAAAGAGCCAAAAGTTGGTCTCTAAACTCTAAATGAAAGACATCATTTAGAATAGAATAGAATATCGTTTATTCATTGGCACACACAAATTAAATAGGTACACTTAGACTTACACATATACAGAATTACTTAAAATATAACTTAACTTGTATCTACTATGTAGGTATCATGCCAGCTCAGCTCAATGCTGTGGATACAAATATGTAATGAACTGAGGGAAGTTCATGATTAATTAAATGAATGATATTTAGAATGGTTCTCATTTTGAATTGTTCTTCAATTAATTTGTTTACTTTTGTTTTATTAAGCAATTTAATACAATTAAAGTATGCGTCTATTACTTACTGAATATACCTGTAAGTAAAGGACCTACCATGCGGTCTATGAGGGCTACATAGCAAATGCCATAGCGTCGCCGTCTCCCCACCTTGTCGCATCTACTGCATTCGCTCCACGGACTCCAATAGGTGAATAGAATCAAAATTTCGTTTACCGCATCTGGGGGGCACGGATATGGCCCACGCGAAGATGTTGGTTTAACCTGAAAAAACCTATTCGGTAATTAATGGCTTACTTAACAAAAATACATTGCGGTATTAGAATCAGATGAACTCTACCAAAACATCGAAAATAATATTTAAGTGTAGGTTAACACTTTAATAAAAAATAAAAATCGAAAATAGTTTTCTTATAATATATAGTCTTTCTTTTCCGAAGAGGGTGACCGATCAATTCACAAAAAACAAATAACAAAGTGTCATTTCACAAACAACGTTTAGCAAAATAAATGAATCATTTATTGATCATTATAAAACTTCTGGTTCCACAAATAATTCGCTTGACAAAACAAATTACTAGACAAATTGTGATTTCATAAAATAATATTTGACAAACTATTGATTTCTTAATTGTGTTAATTAGTAAAACAACATGTAGCATATTTTTTTTGATAAAATGAACTGTTCAAGGCTGTGGCGGCATTTATAGCGAAGCGCAGCTCCCGCCACGAGCTGCGCTTCGCTATAAACTAAATGGGCTACGCCAGAACCGAAATGGCCAATTCCGACTCCACGTAGTCTTGTCTGCCCTATCCCTAGAGTGTTTTTATGAAGCGCGAAGCCAGAAGCTCGCGAAGGAGGTCCTGAATGAAGCGAGCCTACGAGGCCGAGTGAAGCGAAGGGGGGAGGTGGCGAGCGAAGCGAGCCGGCGACCTCCGTAGCGAAACGAAGGTCGAGTAGGCGAAGCTGAATGAAGGGGCGACGGAGCGAGTCTTCTGGCGTAGCCCATTGCATTTCAAAACGGCCCTGTTTTTGATAACAGCTAGCCGTAATACGGCGGATTTATTATTTCACCAAATTGCAAATTTGGTGAAATAATAAATTTTGAAATGATATTTTAACATCCAGCACATTTGCAAAATAAAACATTTGCGAATAGAATATTTGTAAAATGATCTTTTGTAAAATAATTAGTTTGTGGAATACGACGTTTGTGATTTGATTAGCTTTTAAAACGTTTTTTGTTAATCATTAGTGAACCTCCGAAGAGATCTTAAATCTTAAAAGCGAGTGAAACCGCGGGCAAAAACTAGTGAGTAAATAAAAATTAAAATAAGTCTTTCAAATGCAGTAACGCCATCTCTTTTACGAAGTTTTACGTTAAAATACTGACAACAGTATATTTATCTGTATCCGTCACTTCCAAAATCACATAACCCCCGTATCTTTGCCCCACTTGACAGCGATACACGCCTGCGTCTTGTGGATTCGTGTGATATATCGTCAGTTCTTCGTCGATAACTGCAGTGTCCTTTTCTTCCATTAAGTTGAATGTCAAGTTTTGTGTTGACTGCAAATTGACAGAAAAATTGTCATTTAAAGCCAGGGAGTTTAAAGCTGCGGATTTGAAAGGGCCTGTTTCACAAAAGCGGAATAATGCTTAACCGATGAATAAAGTTGACGTTATGACAGTTTTGTATTGGCTATCTCTTATATCACATTTATTCATTGGTTAAAGTTTACTTGAAGATTGCGAATAGAGCCTAAAAGGATTGTATGACAAACTTATGTTTATATGACCAGCGGTAGCGCAACGTGTTTGTCTCTTCGTCCTTTATATGTTCGCATATAGTTAGTCCGGTTAGCTGAAACTTGGCACAGGACTAATTTTCTTCCTTAGAGAAAATTTTTGGATACTTATCATCCGGGAAAAGTTTTCCTTGGATAACAAAGTCGTAATCATTAGCTAGTGGTTTCTAAAAAATTGTGGAACTCTAGTGGTTTCTAAATAATAGTGGAATTCTTGATAAAAGGTTTCAGGAATGTTAATCGCTAAACTGGCGTTAGTTAGCAATTCGCTTAGAGGACATTTCATAATATAGGACGTCAAATGATATGATAACAATATTGAAATTAGGTACCTCAGCGTACATCCAAACCACTTGCACTTGGTCAATCGGCGAAACACACAAATAGCAAGGCAATCTCGCGACTGAACCTACATACGCTCTTACGATAATGTTTGGTGACTTTACTGCTTTCGTTTTTCTAGATGAACAGTTGTGATAAGCAGACCAGAGCTGATCTTGGTGATTAGTTTTGTTTGCAGTATTTACTTTAAGATCCGACAATTTTTCAGATATGTAATCATCGTCACAGTTTACGGAATAAATCTTGAAATCCAAAGCAAACATAAAAATAGTTAAAACTAACCATTTCATCTTTTCTTATGGGTATTAAGAAAATTGAAGAAATTATTTATTATTGTCTGTCATATTTGAGACAATTTGTCAGTATTCTTCGAATTTAGAAACTTAGCTTAAATAAGTATTTATATTATGCTTTCTTTTCCTGCATTCGAAACCAGGACAAAATTCTTGATGCTCCAATGGTAAGTATCATTTTGTAAGTGCAGAAATATTAACGTCAACCAGATCTCATAGCTTAGATTATTAAGCTATTGCATAGCTTCTATCGCGGGCCCTGAGCGTGGAGACCGAATCCAGAAATTCCGTAACGAAAATAACCTGACACGGGACTCCTCTACGGTGAGCCGCTAGATGGCGTTGATAAAAAATGCTATGCAATAGCTTTACCGCGGCAGTCTCCGAGTGCCACACGTCTTTTTTTGTATAGTATTTTTTTTGTTTTTTTTTTTTTTTTTAACAAGGGAGTGATGTCAAAATTAATGATAAATTAAATCTTCCGGGTGTTATAGAGTTTTGGAGTTTCTCTCCTTTATTAAGACCAACGGAGTTCCGACTGGTGTTATCAATAAGGTTGTACGATGTCCCGTTGTCACCAGATGCCGGAGCCGGTGAGCCTGGGCCCGCAGCCCACGCCGGAGATGGAGGCGATAGCGCGCGAGGTGGACGCGCTGGCGCGGGAGCGGCTGGCGCTGGAGGCCGAGCTGGCGGCCAAGCAGCGGGAGGTCTCCGTCAAGACGGGCGAGGCGGACAGCCTGCAGGTGAGCTGGCCAGACCGCGCCACTGTCGGCGGCCATTCCAACGCCATGACCTGACCGGCAGGGCTATTCCAAAAAACCCATAAAAATTTTGTCTTCTTGTTTCAGAGTGAATTGGACACTTTAACGGCTACATTAAAACAGTTAGAAAACCAAAAAGGCGAGGCGCAGAAAAGGTTAAACGATCTGAAAACGCAAGTGAGTACAGCCCAGTAAACTTAAAATATTGGATAGAAGCGAGCGTTACTTTGCATTCCTTACTACCCAGGGAAAACAAAAGTCTTTTGCTGTAATCCACCAAACCAAAGTACAAAGTGATAGTTGTGCTGCCCCTGCCGCTCTTCTAGTAATAGAAAAATTAATGCAAGAACAATGCAACACCACACTAAACCTTTGAAATACATTCTGCGTACGTTTTGCACGTTATCATTGTTGAGTCAAAGTCTTCTGAAGAGGTTCTGGTGTCGGATAGTTAGTTCAAGTAGACTCGGAGAGCTCTAAGATCTGTTCGATAAATGCAGGTGGACAAACTGCGGTCGCAAGTGTCGGCGCAGGAGGCGGCCGCGGCGGAGACGGAGGCGGAGGTGGCGGCGCGGCGCGCAGCCGCCAACACGCTGAAGGAGAAGGAGCGCGCGCTGCAGGCCGAGGCCGCGGACGCCGAGGCCGAGGCGGAGGCGCTCACCTCGCAGCTCAGCAGAACCGTCCTCGCCGTCAGCCAGGTGAGGCTACCCCCCTGTCCCCCGCACAGCGCCAGGCGGCTACACTGACCGACGCCAGCAACGTGCGCGTCAGCGTGACACTCGCCCGCTGTGTGGAGGCCGCGGACGAGTCGTCTAGCGTCTGGTCCAGGATGGAAACGAGATTGTGCCTCGGTCTACGGGGATTGAGGCCCACTGGCTTCACGGCCAGTAGAGAGGACCCACACAAAGTACGATGCGTTTCCATTTGGATAGACCAAATGAAAATACTGAAACTGATACCAATTCCATTCCATTCTGTTAGTGTCAAAAAAATTGGTGTACTATACTTTTTCGTCAAAATAAATCCTAATATTATAAATGTGTGGATGACTGAACCGATTTAGCTGAAATTTGGCACAGAGATAGATTATAGACTGGAATAGCAAATAGGCTACTTTTTATCCCGGAAATTAAGAGATTTCACGCGGGAATCCAAAAAACTTCAACCCATGCGAACGAAGTCGCGGGCATCATTTAGTATGAAATAAAAACTTCTTTCTAAAAAGACAGAGACAGGCAGAGATATCTTTCCTTGTTTTGTTGTAACCGTAACGTGTGTTTGCAGGCGAAAATAAAAATAAGTCACCTAGAAGAGCAATACCAATCGCTAACGTCGGCAGTGGAACAGCTGGCGGCGGGCGGCGCTGCTGCGGCAGGAGTGCTGACGCTGCAGCCGCTGCACACCGAGCAGCACCTGCAGCAGCTAGTCAGGGGCAGCACGCCCAACGACGCCGTCGTAAGGACTAGTTGCATTTCAGTTAGTACTTAGTAACGCACATCAGAAGTGGGATGAACTGTAAATGCGGGAAGTGTCATGGCACATGCGGGAAGTTTCATTAAACCCTTTTCCCCTAATTGATTATAGTTTTGGAATAGTAATGGAACGCTTAATGGCAAAACTTTTTTTTTAAATTTCTTCTTATTATGAAACAAAACTTGTTACGCTTTTTTTAAAAGATAATCGCCATTTACGACCCTAAAATTTTTTCGTGAGTCAGTTTTCTTCTAATAGAAGTAAACCTAAAAATATTATTTGAACCTTGAACTTTAAAGGTCGACGGTTCAATCCCTGCCCGTTTTACTACTGTCGTACTTACTCCTAACATAACTTTTACGCTTATTTGAAAGAGAGGGGAATATTAGTCAAGTTCAGCATGGCTAATTTTCTTATAAAAAACTAAAATAAGCGATTATTCTGTCCGCAGGATGACGATTCGTTCTCGAAGAACGAGTTCGGAGCGATGAACGGAGGCAGCGGGTTCGGTTCCGACCCGTTCAAGGACTCGGCCTTCTCGAACCTCCCCAGCAACGACCCATTCGCGCCCGCGGGGAACACACATTCCGCAAAGGTATGTGAGATGTAGCTGGGCGTATAATATTAATTACTAGCTTTAATCCGCGGCTTCGCTCCCGCCATGTATTAAAATATGTAATCCGAAGTGGTAATTCCTATAAAAATTACGAATTTAGATTTTTTAGATTTTTCTGTTGTTCTTTTGAAGTTTCCCTATTTTTTTTTAAATCAGTATGAAACTTTTAACCCGTGATTTTTGCATTAGGGGTTAAAAATATGTAGTCTGTCTTAAATGGTTTTTTGTAGTGTGGGTTAGTATGAATAAAGTAAAATGGGTAAAGTACTACCGCTCCAAGCGGACATTTTACGAAACACAATTTGACGAAAGATGGCAGGCCTTAGCCGACATACAGCATAAAATGTGAGGCTCTGAAAAGAACACTGCCGAGTTCATCAACCGCGAAGGCTTGGCCAGGGCCAAAACGGAGAAGACCCTTGCCGCTGCCGCCTTTGGGTCTTTTGGGTCAGAAACGAGTGATAAATCGCACTTTCCAGGATGCGTTCGGCAACGACGCGTTCGCATCGAACGCCGACCCGTTCGCCGGAGACTCCTTCGCGCCCACCGAAGCCACCAAGCCCGCTGATGTGAGTGTATTTATATTTTCTCAAACATGCAACATACATGGAAATTTGAGCATTATTTTGACAACCTTCTTCGAGATAAATCGAAATTGCTATTTAATTGGGCGGCAAAAGTTGTATGAAAATCCATTGCTGGCGTGATTTAGCAGCCAGATAAATTAAATAGTAAATCAATAAAAAAAAGGTACTACTTAGTTTTAATTTCCGCGCATTATTTGAGAAAAATACTACACATGCCTTGGCCACAACTAGGCATTGATGGACTTACGTATGTGTGCCTGGGCTTCGCCTCGGCCCACATTTACGCTTTCGTCCATCAATACCTCTTTTGCTGGCCGCGGCAGAAATTAAACAGATTTTATTCCGACAGTTTTTAGCCATCTCTTTCTAAAATGAAATTTTGTACGGAGAGTGTCTTGAGCTATTGAATCGTGACGTCATGTTGCAATAGTGTTATTTTTCTAACAGGAAACTTAAAAGCTCTATTATTTCGAGACTAATTAAGATATTTGAAAAAAATTACACTGATCAATATTGTAATACTAATAACCTTTATTTTTGTATCTACGTATGCATTTTTGAAGCTTCATTGTGGAAGCACTGTATACATAGCATAGTTTTGTTACCTATTGTAAAATTTTTTTTTTGAAAAGAGCAACTGCTGAGTTTCTTACCGGCTCTTCTCAGCAAATCTGCATTCCGAACCGGTGGTAGATTTATGACGTGTCATAGGAGCCACAAGTTGGCCTACATGAAATAAATACGTTTCGAATTTGAATTTATTGTAAGTAAAAAAAAAAAATTATCAAATACCCTATTACTCACAGGGTGCGTGGGAAGCGGACCCCTTCGCGGTGCTGCACGCGCCCACGCGGAACTCCGTGGGCGCGGCGAGTGCGGGCGGCGTGGGCGGCGCGGGCGGCGTGGGCGGCGTGGGCGGCGCGGGCGCGGGCAAGCGGCACAAGACGCCGCCGCCGCGCCCCGCCCCGCCGCGCCCCAACCCGCCGCATAAGGTGCGTGTCGAGACACGATGTATCTAGACTTAGGTTATCACTACGACGTAACCCTTCCCACCCATAAGGCTGCCTGTCCATTGAAGCGGAACGGAGCGGAGATGTGTTCAGTTGACCAATGATATTATTGAGAGATGACCTGATAAAATTATCGCGTCATCTATCAATGACTTGATTGGTCTGCAAAGCACGTCTCCGCTTCAATGGACGGGCAGCTTAAAGAATAAGCCTGCAGCAGACCTATAACATGCAAAATACTTCAATATTAGATTGAACGTGCTACGTAATTATAATTCCAGATTTTTTTTGTCTAGATGGTTTTCCGATATATTTTCTAACTGTTTAGGTCTTGCCACAAAAAATTTAAACAAGCCTCTTTAAAGCCTTTTAAATCTCTGTAAACCTTTGTCCAGTTCATTTAATTATATTTTTAAATTCAAATTCTTGCTTTTTGGAAAAGAATAATAAAAAAAGATATGTATAATTTTTTAAAGAATATAAGCCATGCTGATTTTGACTAATATTTTTCTCTAAATAAACGTAAAGCTTGTGTTAGGAATGGATACGAGAATAGTGCCAAATGGGAATTGAACCGTCGACCTTTTAGTTCGGTTCAACTTTAACCGTTGAACTATTGTTTCTTTCCAATACAAAACTACCGTCATGTTACGCGTCAGAACTTCTTGAATTATTTTGTGCTGAGACCGTTCAAGGCCTATAACGCTTAAAGCAATATTATTACAATTTTATTTTGAGATGTCACACACTGTCAACCTCAAAGTAATTGCTCAAAACAATATTAAAATAATACTGCTTTATGCTTTGGTAGTATAGGTTCAGGTTCTAAACATGTTTAAGTTATCTGTTTTTAATGAAAACTAAAAATGATTTTTACCTTTTTTGTTAACCGAAATTGTTTTCAGATTATTTTCTATTTACCCCCTATACCCAATTTAGTACATAGCGGCATGACGCAAGTAGCCGACGGTTGCGACATTTTAAAGCTAAATGATTATTTTTTTTATTTTTTTCTTCTAACGCTGCAGAGAAAGTAAAACTAAATGTATGTAAACGTTGTCATGTATGTAATTACTAATTAGATTTAGAATGCACGTCTTTTTTTTTTCAAATTCGAGAATGGCATTTTGGCAATAAGGTTTATTCTTCGAAAATATCTGCCATTTGCTGACGTGCTTTTTTGGTAATGCAATATATTTTTATTTTTTTTAGTTTTTTTTTTTACTTTCTCTGTTGCGCATAATGCCATTCTCATGTGTTTTTTAAACGCACAAGGGTTTGAAAGTATCGTAGTTTGAGATGAATTAATTATTTATTTATCAAAATTTTACAATCAGGAGTAAAAGATTATTATAGTTCTTACGTTCGTCTCAAAAACGAAGGTTTTTTTTTAAATTATTAACAAGAATTTTTTTTTGAATAAATAATTTTTGGATTATTCTATGTGAGTGAGTATATTAATTCAAACTTTACATACTTTCAAATTAAAACTAAAACTCAAATCAATTGGTTTGATTTTAAGATGATTCTTGAAATGAATTCACCATAAAAAAATGTGGGTGCTTTTTTAGTTGAGTTGAGTTTTAGCCAAGCTTCACTTAGCGCTGCTTATTTGGGACAAACATTTTATTTGCATTCTACGTATTTATTTATCATTCATCATTTCGTGCATTTGAGTGGTCTCTTGGACGATAGAAGGGATGTTGACAATCGAACCAGCAACACTTTACCAAAATGTGTGCATAGTATGATTAGCATGGGAGCTCGTATGAAATAGTGAACTGTGACGTCACAAAAGTTCGACACATTTTTTGTAGTTAGTATAAATATAATTCAAATTAGTTATCCTATTTCCTATTTAATATTAATAGTATAAATGCGAAAGTTTGGATGCTGGATGTTTGTTACTCAATCACACCACAATGTCTGAACTGATTTGGCTGAAATTTGGCACAGTGGTAGATTATAGTCTGGAATAACACATAGACTAATTTTTATCCCGGAAAATATGAGAGTTCCATTGGGCATCAGCTAGTTACACATAAAAGTAGCAGCAGACGTATTTTTTTAAAATGTATAGCGAGCAAACGAACAAGCAGGTCACCTGATGTTAAGTGATTAACGCCGCCCATGAATATTTGTGCCACTAGGGGCACCACCAAAGCGTTGCCGGAATTTATTGGTCTGCCCCTTGAATAACCCCATAATGTAGTTAAGTGGGAACTGTCGAAGGGAGTTGGTTCCACAGTTTGGTAGTGCACAGCGGATGGTCGAAGTGCTCCAGGCACTCAGGTGGTGAGGGTGTAGTATTCGTTTTGGAAGACCTATTTAATAAATAGATAACAAATAATTTATTTTAAACTTAGGCAAAATTCCAATTATCCGCCAATATATAATTATGACAGCAAAACCTGGTATCGTCCAATGGATCTCATATATATGTTTGCATGCCATACTTACTATTTAGTGAAATGTTTTTATCTCCTTCTTTTAGTAGTTGAAAATTAATTTCACATTAAATCAGTTTTAGTATTCAATTTATAATTTTAAGGCTTTAGCTATTTACATATAGTACGTAGGAATAACTAGATAGTCCTTGACTGCGATCTTACCTGATGGTAAGTGACGATGCAGTCTAAGATGGTAGCGGGTTAACTTGGAAGAGATATGGCAGTGTAGATTCAACTCACGTCCCTAATCGGTTTCTACACGCCATCGTGCCGGAACGCTAAATCGCTTGGCGGCACGTCTTAGACGGTAGGGTGATAGCTAGCCACGGCCAAAGCCTCCCACCAGACAAAAAAAAAATTTGCTTGATATTATGAAGATAAAAATATTATTGTATTGTATCAGAAATATAGTTGGGACTTTATATCTGGCTCGAGGGTTGTGAAGTAACTGTAGTTAAAAACATATTGATAGTGAGCTTAGTTATATTTGCTGCTAAATTGGTTAAGGTTTTCCAAAAATAAATAATATAGACTGCTAGTTGGTTATAGTTTATAGTCGTAGATGAGCACTCCCATAGTTTTGTCTAGGTATATACGGTTAGAAAGCTTGTAGCTGTTAAATATGCTTTAAATACAAGACTTGCATGTTGTCCTTTTACTTCTTATTTACTTAATTTCTTATCACTTGAGTTATTATTGAATATTTATATAAAATTTTCATTTTCACCATAAAACTATAATACTTTTGTGTAAATAATACTTCTAATATCATTCTACTTTCATAACTTGACGCTGGTAAAATTCAAGCCTGAGTGAAATCCAATTTTGTCAAACTTGTAATTGGATTGACCTTTTCCGGTGTGGAGGCAATTTTTCTGCAAATTCTCGAAAAATAGAATAGTAATTTTCCTAGCGTCTCGTGATATCTAATATTCATAAATAAATGATTGTTCATCGTGTCATGCAACACCGATCCACTAACATATGCTAACACGCTCGTGCTTGTCCCCACATTGCAGCGCTAAGCGGACGCGGCGGCGGCTCTTGTGCGTACCCCCACCCTCCCGCCACAGACTCCCCCCTCATTCACACTTTGTGTTCGACCAGAACCTCCGCAAACCCGCCCTCGACTTCACCGAGGACCCCTTCAAAGACTACAGATACGAGGACCCGTTTAACATCGAAGACCCCTTCTCCGACGTCACCGACTCGAGGAAAGCCGACCCCTTCGCGAGACCCACTTCGGTCGCCGGCTTCGCGACCGAAGACCTCTTCGCTCCCTCCTCGGCCGTCAACGGCCTCGCCGAGCCGAGCCGGGCGAGCGGCCGCGTGTCCGCCCCGCCCGTCGCCTACGACCCCTTCGCGGCCGCCGCGGCCAACAACAACGACTCCTGGACCGCCTGGCCCGCCGACAACTGGGCCATGGAGGACGCGTGGGCCAAACCGGCGCAGGACGCGTGGGCGAGCGCCGACGCGGCCAAGGCGTCCGCCGCCTCCCGCTCGGCCAAGACCGGAGCCTCCACCGGCGACTGGAAGACCGACAACTGGGCCAGCAAAACGGACAACACTTGGTCCAACAAAACGGACAACACTTGGTCCAACAAGACCGACAACTGGGCGACGGATTGGGACACGAACGCCAACACGACGAACAACAACAAAAATCTTAACGAAACATGGCCGACGAACACGTTGCCGAGCAAAAAGGAAAAGTCTCCGAAGCCGGTGAAATACGCGAGGTCCCTGGTCCACACCATCGGAGGTATCGGCAGGACGAGACACAACAAGGACAAAAAGTCCAAGCAGGTCGAGGCGAAGAGCTCCGAAGCGCTGCCGTCGGAGGAGCAGCAGTGGGCGTGGGCGGCGGCCGAGTCCAAGCGCTTGAACGAAGAGGCCGAGGCGCGGCGACGGCAGGAGGACGCCGAGCTGCAGCTCGCCTTGGCCATATCGCGCCAGGAGAAGTGACACAAAGCTTCCCTGTTCTCCGTCAAAAGACAAAAACGCGCTTAAGGCGTATTTGGAGGATTAAGCTGGTAGCTGTTATCGCGTGTGAATATAGGTAGTAAGCCCGTATTGGCGTGCACGATGAATCTTGCCTTAACAGTGCTCGAACCTGATTATTGAGAATGACATTATCATTTCAATCGGTGATCCTAGCGTGACAATACCCCCTACCTAAGAAAACTCACGGAAATACCACGGATGTCATCGAAAAAAGGTTTCCCGTGAGTCCTATTCGACTCGAAAGCTATAAATCGACATTCCTTGGCGGCCATGCTAGAGGATCCGTAATTGACAAATTCGTTTGAATCCGTGGAAGGATTTGTCGAAATATTATTTTGTAGGTAATTGGAAAATAATTTGCTAGTCATTTCGATGTGTTGCAAGAATGAGTTTTTGAAGAACAAATTAAAACTTGTCGAGTTCAACTTAACAGAAATACAATTAATTATAAGCAAGAATGGCCTATCTTTTCCATATACTTAGTGAATATGTACAGTTAGAGTTTTCTTTTATTAAATATCTCCATGAAATCGACTTTTTTCTCCAGTTTGCAGTTTTATTAAAGAAATTTAAAAAAAAATTACTCACAAAATTATCGAAATATTTTTTTAATTCGTATTTCTTGATACCAAAAATACTCATATCAAGAAATACGAATTCAAAAACAGGCATAATATTTCTATAGTTTTATAAGTACATTTTTTTATTATTTTATGTTTCTGAGTTATAAGTATTGATCGATTTTTTGATTTGGAAAGATGTAAGATATCAGCATGCTATGGCAAGATAGATTATTAAATTAAAAATACTTAAAAAGTTTGGAATCGCAAAGTTGTTAGTATGAAGAAAATGAACATAATACAAAAATATGAATGAATGGAAAATATGGATGGATGGAATCAGTCGAGGCATTTCATTTCGTATTTCGTAATACTATTGTTATGTATTTGTTCTGTTTACTCCCAGTTTTATTATAGTTCTAATGAAACAGTTGCTAGAAAAAAATATATAAAAATATTTGAATGTTATTATTAAATCGTGGTAGTACAAACATTTTTTTTTAATTTCATTTGTGGATTACGTGTCACTTTATTAATAATAATCGTTTGAATGAGAGCGTTTCTCAAGGAATTAAACGTTTAAATGATATTGCTGTGTAAATTAATCGATAGATATAGTTACACATAAAAATGCTGCTTTTTATGCAGGGCGTGGTCTTACTAGGTTGGTATCCAGTTGCTTTTATTAAACAACTATACAGTTTTTCGTTGTGGCATAGAGTGTGACAGGTCACTAGAACGTAACTTATTTTGTACTTTATTTTTGCAACTATAAGGTTCAAATTCACACCATTAAAATCTATTTGAGGCTTTAAGAAAATCTGTTTTCGTAATTTGAACCTTATGTCTACAGGAATATGGTACAAAATTAGTCACATCCTATTACTAAAAGTGAAAAACTACATGCATCAATTTACGGCTACTTCAATTCTAAACAATAAACACTTCATTGAATATCTGTATTCTGTAAAGTCTCCCATAAATTGGAGTAAAATCAAATTTCCATACAAACGTAGTTTTACTTTAATAACTATCTAGAAACCTTTTAAAATGTCATCCAGTGGAGAGCCAACTGCATGCTATACCAGCGCCTAGTGATACCACGCTCTTAAAATATATTTTGTACATACTTGCGCCCCTTTTACCACCGAACGTTATAAAAAAAATCATATTTAATCAACACTTCACACTTGTGTATAAAACTATTATAGGTAACATAATTAAAATTTTAAGTAATTGTGTATTTGAATGTTATATGTTTTCTTGGGATGTGTCTTTGTGTCTGGTGCCTTCAACACTTCTTCAGCGCTTATAACCTTACTTCCAGAGTTCTCGTATCTGTGTTTTAGCATCGAAACGTTTTACACGAATGTAAACCTTATTACGCGTTAGTAAATACGATAATGATATATCAGGTCGAATATGCTAAGTAACTTCAATTATAATCAGAGTTGTGTAAGCATATAGCGTCTAAAATCTAAATTATACTATTTCTATTATACGTTTATTATACGCGTCCCCATCGTGAACGCTGCGGAGCTAATACTGTTTAGCTTATCTCGCAAAAAAGTTAGAAGTCTTTCAAACATCCTTTTGATGTGCGTCTCTTAATTTATCACAACTTGAAGTGTTAGTAGCTTAAATAAAGCATATTTTTACACCACATTTGATGTATTGATGTGAGCTATCATACATCGCTTAGCACTATTCGCTCATGACGAATCTAAATTCAAAGTCACTAAAAACTTGCTTCTTCTCAAAATGTTCTTGAAAATCTACGTTGAAAATGTAAATAGTATGAGGCTTTATTTACTTTTTGTGTACTTGTTTCTCTATCAACGTACCTACTATAACTATCACTCTGTCCAGTGTGGCTAACATGCGCGCCACGAGAAAATTTTGTCTACACTTTACTCGTGAATCTCTGTAGAGATTCACATAGAGACTACGAGTAAACGTGTAGACAAAACTTTCTCGTGGCGCGCATGTTAGCCCTACAGATTAAGAAAGGTAAACTGGAAGAGAAATCTTTTAGTAATTTTTTTGCTATAATCAACTAGAGCCATTTTATTCATAAGTGAAAAGATTAGTGGTTTATAACAGAATAATCATTTGCGTTGTCTTCTTAAATCTATATTCTGGGTGTAAGAAAATGACTTAAAAAATGCGAGAAGCTAAGCTAATTGAGTACTGGCGGAGCTTCATTTGCGATGGGTATGCGGATATCACTAATGTAACAAACTCGTTTTCATACCAAATTGGTAGATCTTAGCTTTAGCTACGTAGTCTAGCGGGCGACACTCGCTCGAGCGCACGAGCCGCGAGCCGCCTCCGGTACAATAACTACTATAGTACGCACGCTTGCAGAGACGACTACCATTTTTGAAACGACTTCAAAATAATGCGACCCAAAAAACCCTCTTCAATGTATGATATTCTATTATGTATGGTTGACATTATTTTTTATCAAACGAGGACATTGATCGCGGGGGATTCTTTATTGTCAGTTGAGGAGGGAATTTAAATGGGACCAACCTGGTAACACAGGAGAGGAAATATAATAAAGATGCGCTTGTAGTTCAATAAAAGTTGAATAAGAACAATCAACCGGCGAACAGTTCCTTGGATTGAATTTTTATTGCACACCACATAAAAAGAAAGATCAGTATTTAAAAAAAAATGTACACAAAATGTTGGAATGGAACTAAACGCATTGTTTTTTTATATCTTCCTGGTTAAAAAAAATATTCATTTCACGTGGGCTAAAATGTCAAAACTCTACCACCGGTTCGGAATTAGAGGTATTTTGCTTATCAAAAATGGCGTAAATAACCTAGAATTGAGAAATTACTCCCTTTCGAAATCTGCTAAAAAACATCTCGATTAAACGCATTAATTTTTATGATACTTGAACTTTAAAAATTTTTAACATTTCTTTAAATTAAAAAAATAAAGAGTAAAATGAACGTTTCCTTCAACGGATAACATTAAATTACTCGCGACCAGTGTCATAGTTTAATAAACAATAGACTTTTCAACTGTTATTCAAATGTAATATCACACATTGAAGGCGGCCATTTTTTTAATCCGATTATTGCTATGGTAACACTTGAGATTTCTACTATTTAATAAAGAAAATGTCTCCGCAAGCACTAGTTGTTTAGGTAAGTGATTATTGTAAATGTAAACTTAATGATGTAATACTATTAATACCAACGTGTTTATGGGTAATATCCTAAAGTTGTTATCTCTTTCTTAGGCGCTGTTGTTTATGGCTCATCGGTCCGCGTGGACGCCATGTTTGTAATTTCGTAAGGTGTTGCCAGTGAAATTATTTATTATATTTCCATATTTACACTGTCAAAGATTATAAAAATTATTATCGTAGGTATATATGATTGTGTAATTTTAGTAATTGTATAAACTAATATTTTTGTTTGCAAAAAATAAATGTGTTTGTAAATTTTGTAGATCGTGTACCTATTTTGATAAAAAAAAAGAAAGATGTCTTCAGTCTAGTTGTATATTTGTTTTTCCTGAATAGATAGTATCGTATTTATGTTAGTTAATATAAAATATTTATATGATTTTAATAGTATCCAACAATTCATGTCCATGTGGCCCGAGCGACCCGTGTCTGTTATAAAAAATATATATTATAACGTACCTTCAATGATAGCGGATTAATATAATAATAATAATAATATACATGAGTTCTCGACGTTGACATGTATATGTGTATTTAAAGCTATAAATAAAGTAAATTTGATAAAACTACGTGTAAGTGACGCTGAACGATCAATTCATTACGCTAAAACGGACAACATAATTACTTACATAATGTTGCCGCATTTGTATTGTCAATTTGCCAGTAAAAAAGTTCAATATCTTTCAATACACCACTTCGGTATTGCCCGTCATTCTAATATATACTCTGAATCGTGTTCCGTAGATACATTTTTGGAATGACACAATATGTATTTCGACTAGAGTTTTTTATTTCCTTACTTATAAATGGACTCACTTACATGTCTTGTCATTCATTAATGCATTTTATAGTACACGAGTTACGGTCCATATTTGAAAGACCAACATTGAGCGACCAATGCCCACAAGGCATTGATTACTCAATGTAAAATATTGTATTGCCTAGTATAATATACTTAAATAAAATCCTATATAATTGGGCTTTATAGAGATAATAATTTCTCGAGAGTGTTTGAGATAATAATTTTTTCAACACACTTGCTCATAAAATGGCTCCCGGTTCACCGCAATTAGGTACACAATGACACCTTTAACTCAAACTGTGACTTTTGATTACTATTATTCACAATGTGAGTTATAGAATTTTTTTTTTTAATTTTATTGGTTGAGTTGCTTTGTTCTTAAAAAAGTTTCTATTACAAAAAAGATCCTACCTATTGCCAAGATACCTATTGCTTGCTCATTTCATACAACTTCGTATTTAAATAGATAATTTCAAGTTGTACGTGTTTAATAAATAAAACTGTCACTCAAATATAACTTTTGTTTTTTCTGTAATAAAGAAAACTGGAAATTCCCCATTTTGTACGTGGCTATAAGAGAAAAGCCAAAAAAAAAGAAACCTCATTCTTTTAGTCTATGGCCATTAAAGGCCATTCCGGAAAACTAATTAAATCAAATAAACACCTGAATAGGCTGTATGGTCGTCGATCTTTGCCTGCCCTCAAGAGCATCTCAAGAGGGCGAACAGAAAAACAACATTAATTTTTCCCGCCATTGCGAAAAAAATTTCACAACTCGTTTTCACTGTTTTGTACCATAATGTACTATTTTAGTATTATTTTCTTCACAAGTGTGTTGAAAAACGTCGTATGATACACGTGTATATTGATGATTACCGTCCTCGGCTACCTTAAGACCCTCACCTGACGGCTCGGGTCTCAATAGCGCCTCAGCGGTAATCACCAACTTTTACACTTGTACCATAATGTACTATTGAACGTTTGTATGAGTTTTTTACAATTGTCATATTGCGTTTTAGCGTGATGAAGGGATCTCGAGAGCCGGTAGTGACGGTGCGCGGGACTCGTATCCAGTTGTGCCTCGTATGTGACGTGCCTCACATTGTATGGACGTTGATATTCGCGTCGATGGAGGCACATAGATGCGTTCTGAGCTTTGAGAACCATAACTGTGTTCAACAAACCATACTGATAGAAGATATGGTTTTTGGAACATATTCGCAAGCCTTGGATCTCGAACAGATTTTGTATCAGCTTTGAACTGGATTAGGGTCAAATCCAAGTTTAAGCTCCAAAAAATTATGCTTGTACAAGGAAAATTTTCGGGTTATGTCACCCAATATGACACATTATCTCGGTGCTTCTGTTTGAGCAATATTTTAGTTTATACTAAACTGGTAGAAAATGCAGGCATGTGTTGCCAGACTTCCGAATAAGCGGGGTTTTCTTTTTTCTTCCTTTCTTTCAACATGTATTGGGTACACTTCGACAAGTATATTATACATATTAAGGTATGAACTTTGCCAAGACATTGGACTCAGAGGCATATATCTGGTTGCATACGAGGTTTTGCTTGAATACGATAGGAGCATGCTTCTCTCTCATACACACTATACTCGAGTAAGACAGCAATGTTTTTGTACGCTATAATAATATAGTCAGTATTATTCGGGATCGCGCGCCTAGTATAGTGATCAGTAACATTTGTTGTGGTAAGTTGAAGCCACAGACTTCAGAAAAAAGATGGGCTGCAAACGGGCCGGAGAAGCCCGAAGAATTCTATATATCAACCCGATGGCGCAATATAATGAGCTTTTTAACAGTGAGTACCTATTCTAAATTAAAACCAAACGGCTGGGCTTTTGAGCAGTGCTATCCTTTTCCGCGCCACGAACATTGGGAAAGCGAAAGCACTATTTTAGATGTGTCAGCATAATGAATTGCGTGCAAGCCGAATAGGCACCATTATATCTTGTTTGCGCTATCTTATTTTTGTCTAGATTCTTAAAAAAAAGTGTGTGTGAACTAAAAAGAACTACACTGTACGATTTCGATTTATATATCTAATATGCACGGAGTTGATTCGAAACGGTTAAGCTTTGCTCATTATGATATCTATCTAAAGACACTACCTTTGACGCAACTGGTCAGTGTTGCCAGGAATAATCCCATGTGGTAGTTTTAGTAGCAATTTATATTTGTATGAATATAAATTATAATCGAATCATAAGCGAAACATACTATAAAACTATGCTGATCGCACATCTATTAGCACGCGATGTACGGGTCGTACACTCGAGCAATTTCTTAGTAGGTAGTAAATATCCGGAATCACATTATGTACTCAGAGCCGGACTTTAGATTCTTGAACCGGAACTCTCGGCTATGCGTTCAATTTTGTATAAACATTCTGAATTTTTCCGGATCTAGATATTCTGAACGTTCTGATAGAATGCGGAATGCGGAGAATTGAGAAAATGCGGAGTCAGCGCTAATAGATCTGCGAGCAAGTTGCTCCAGTAATCACAAAGTTGTTTGAATCAATTCGTTGTTATACTAATGTAATGTAAAAGTTAACGCATTTATTAAAGTTTTATACTTACTTTGAATAGTTTATTATAGTTCTGCATTGTATCGATTGAGCTGATTCGTCGCTTTTGATATGCAACGAATATCGGTTATTAGGTCGCTTGAATATCATTCCATTGAATATATTTATTAACTACCCTCAATATTTATGTTACAGTGAATACAATATTTTGACTATAGAATGAATGAATACCTGTAAGTACCTGGTAATGGAAGTAATTTGGTAAAATTAACATTTACGTCCATTTTAAGTGCACTGGTTTTAATAACCAGTTATCATTTTTTATTTTTTTTTGAATTTTTTTTAAATTATTTGTTTTATCCTGTGAAATAGTTGATCCAAGTACAATATTTCATATCAAATGCTATGCGCATTCGGAAAAATTGTTCGTAACGAATAAATATTATCAATTTTCAAGATTTAGCGTTGTATTTATACCTATATAATTATGGTATCGATATCATTTAGCAGAGTAGCTATTTATATATTATTGTTGGTTAGTCTTGTTTGAGGTCCAGTTTCACATGAAGCGGTTAAAATAAGGTTAGCGATAAAATTCATATTAATTAACAAAAATCTGTGATAACCTGTGGTTAAGAGCTTCGCGCTCCTTTGCGGGGGCCCGCGTTCGGATCCCAGGCTTCTAACCCTAACCTATAACCCTAACCTATAACTTTTCAGTTATGTGCGTTTTAAGTAATTAAATCACTTGCTTTAACAGCGAAGGAAAATATCTTGAGGAAACCTGCATCCATGAGAGTAGCCCAATAATGTTCTCGAAGCTAAGTACACATCACTCCAATCTAAAGTCTGCTACATGCAAATTGCATTTGGCCACCGTAGGGGACTATGGCCTAAAACCTTTTCAACTCTTTTTTTATGAAACTGATACGAGTAATAAGCATTATTGGAGTCTAAATAAAAACCGCTTTGAGTTGCAGAAGTCAAGGTACTTTTATTTTTTACAGAATCCCGTAAATTTAAACATGGAAATAAACATATACTTATTCGTGCACTTTAACGGTAACCTTAAGTTTAACGCCTGATGTGAAACTGGCCCGAAATAATATTCTGTCCTTTTACGGCTGAACATTGAACATAATTAGCACTTAAGAGCGCTCCAAACGTTAAGTGACTGTTTTTGACATTTCGTTGAAAAGACAAAATGTCCAAAATCAGATATTTACTACCAAACTCAGAGACATTCCTTAAATTATTTCAAACAAAAACAACGTATACATAGAATAACGGAATTTTGGACTTCGCTCTGCGTTTGTTTGGGGGACCCACGTGTTAGTGGGATTCGGAGTGTTTTAATTTTAATTTTCAGTGTTTAGTCTTTATTTCTTGCATTAGTTGGTGTTTTTATTGTGTGTGTTGGTGGTGGGGTAAGTGAAGATGGAGGTAGAGGTGGATCCGGGGCCCCCGGACCCTAGTGAAAACGTGACAATTCCCAACTCACCTAGCCCTCAAGGGCCTCAAATGGATGAAAATCCCACTCCACGCAAGCGTGGCGGGGATAGTAATATTTCGGATACAGCTCCTAAAAAGCAAATTAGTGACCCAGCCTCGTCCGCTCCTTCTATCCAGTCACTATATCTGCACCCTTCCCTATCTGAAGCACCCAAAAAGTATTTAGCAGTTGACAAAGGGCCCTTTATCATTCATGTTTCCCGCGAAGTGGCCGACCCGTCGGCAGGTACCAGTATTCGTGCAATTTCCTTCGGGCAGTTCTTACACAAACACAAGATTTCATCAATTCTAAATGATGGTGTAAAAAACGCAGGACGCAACAAGATATCCGTCGAGTTTTTGGACTACAAGTCGGCCAATGACTTTTTGGAGAACAAAGTCTTGGAAAAATCCAATTTTAAGGCTTATGTTCCAACTTTCAATATAACTCGCATGGGTCTAGTAAGAGGTGTTCCTAGTGATTGGCATCTGGATGAATTTGTTGCGTCGCTTGTACTTCCCTCTGGTTGTGGGGAGGTTCTTAAAGCTAGACGCTTGAATCGTAAGCAGGTGAACGAAAGTGGAGTGTCCTGGGTACCTACCCAATCTGTTGTCATCACATTCCGTGGTCAAATCCTACCATCTAGAGTTTTTTCCTACCACACCTCTCTGCCGGTTGAGACGTACCGTTTGCCTACTATCCAGTGTGTTAACTGCTGCCGTTTTGGACACGTAAAAGCTCAGTGCAGATCTTCCCCACGTTGTTTTAAGTGTGCGCAATCACATTCAGGTGATACTTGTACTGTGAGCGTAGATTTGTGGGCTTGTGTATTATGCTCTGGTAAGCATCAAGCCTCTGATAAAACTTGTCCAGAACATGCCCGACAGCAATCAATCAAAATTATTATGTCAGATGAGAACCTTTCCTACCAGGAAGCCTCCTCTCGTTTCCCTCCCGTACGTCGTTCCTATGCCGAAATGGCTAAGGAAATGTTCACTCCTCCCTCATATTCAACCAGGACCATTCCTAACTACATTTCTTCTCCAACAACTCCATCCAAGTCCTATAGGCAAACTGTGTTTCGTTCTCCCCGGCCAAAAACCCCGTTAGCAAAGGGATTCGATAAGCAGGCCCACCACAATATCACTCGCAATGTTCCCTCCTCCCTGGGCAATGGTTGTGCCCTCAACAGTGAACACTCCTATGCTTCCTCATCAAATGATAACCTTGTCTCAAACCTTACCAAATCCTTTAACTCTATTATTGAATTGCTGAATAAAAATGTTATACCGCCCAACGTTGCTCAAATATTTGTCAAAATCGCGTCAGAACTTAACAATGGCCTCGGCTCAGCTCCTTCAATGGAACTGTAACAGTGTCAGACCAAAAAAACCTGAAATACTCTCCCTTATTAACGAATTTAAACCCATCATATTTGCCATCTCTGAGTCATGGCTGTTGCCTGGGTCCCAATTTCGGGTTCCGGGCTATGCCTGCTTGAGGGATGACAGGGATGATGGGTATGCGGGGAGTGCTATCTTGATTAAGCGCTCCCTTGCATATTCTTCTATCTCTCTTCCCCCTCACAGTCAGCAGTTTAACGCTGTAGCTGTGAGATCCTTCAACATCTCCTTCATTTCAATCTATATTCCTCACCCTCATTCCTCAATGATTCCTGAATTGAAATTAATCCTTACTTCTCTTCCCCCTCCTGTTTTAGTGATGGGAGACTTTAATGCTCATCACTCATCTTGGGGTTCTCATTCTTGTGATGGGTTTGCTACTCTTCTTTTGGAACTCTTTGATGAAATTAATATATGCATCCTAAACGATGGATCACCAACCAGAAGAGTATTTCCCCATCAAAACCCTAAAACTGCTGTTGATTTATCTCTTTGCTCTCCTTCTCTTGCTTCCCTCATTACCTGGAATACTCTCCCTAGCTCCTATGGTAGTGATCATTATCCTATCCTTCTTTCTATTGCTCAGAGTTCCTCTCCTGTTTCAAAGCCCAATCCTCTCCTGAAACATAAAGTTAATAAAGCTAACTGGTCTGCTTTTGCAGAATCTGTTGACTGTCTCACGGATACTCTACCAGAGATGAATGATGATGGAAATATTATCTCTTACTATAGTAATTTTGTTAGTATTATAAAATTTTCTGCTGACCTCCATATACCGCTCAAAAAGGCTGAACGGGATTTTATGGTTTCTCCTCCATGGTGGGATCAAGAGTGTACCAACATGGTAATTAAACGTAAGGATGCGGAGACTAATTACAAAATTTGTATGTCTCGGGAGAATTTTATCGACTACCAACGTACTAATGCCAAGTATAAGAGATTATTGTCTAAGAAGAAAAAACAGGGTTGGACTAAATTCTGTGAATCTTTAGATCCTCGTTTTCCTTCCAGTTTGGTATGGGATAGGATTAAAAGGTTCCGCCGCTCTGTGGCATACAATGATCTCTTATCAAATGATGTGTCTGTTTGGCTTGAAGCATTTGCAGACAAATTGGCCCCGCCTTCTGTCCCTACCGAGGATTGTCTCCCATCTCCTTCTCCTGTACCCAGCTCTGACCGAATGGACTCTCCTTTTTCTTTCCCTGAATTACAGTGTGTCCTATCAGACTTAAAAGATTCTTCACCTGGTGAAGATGGTATTCCGTACTCTTTTCTAGTAAATCTCAGCGATAAGGCGAAGCAGTGCTACCTAGATATGGTCAACAGGTTTCTTGAATCAGGAATCGTCCCGGAACCTTGGAAGACTCAAATTATAATTCCTATTAGGAAACCTGGCAAGGACCCCTTAGATCCTAATTCCTATCGCCCTATTGCATTATCCTCTACGTTAGCCAAAATTATGGAGCACTTGATTAAAAATCGCTTGGAATGGATAATGGAAAGCAGAAGTTCTCTGGCTAAGTCCCAGTTTGGCTTCAGAAAGGGGCTTGGTACATTAGATAACCTTGGAGTGATTTCGACAGACATCCGTATTGCCCTAGCCAGAGGAGAGTTCCTTGTGGGTGTTTTCTTGGATGTAGCAGCTGCTTATGATAACGTTTTACTCCCGGTACTCAGGCAAAAATTGCAACAGCTGAGTGTCCCGCCGAGACTAACGCGAATCATATGCAACCTTCTTTCATCCAGAACTATTCTGGTGAAAACTAACTCATTAAGCCTTCCCCCCAGAGTAATCTGGAAAGGTCTCCCTCAGGGCTCTGTACTCAGTCCTCTTCTATACAGTATTTATACTCACGATCTCGAATTGTCTGTCAACAACTTTTGTAATATATTACAGTATGCTGATGATGTAGTTCTTTACTCCAGCTCTAACTCCATGAATGAAATTTGTATTAATTTGAACTCTGCTTTGTATTATCTAGGTCAGTGGTTATCCGAACATGGTCTCTCTCTTTCAGTCGCTAAGTGCAAGGCTGTCATATTTACTAGAAAAAGACAAATTCCCCTCCCCAATATAGTATTTGAGGATCAGCCTATTCCACTTGTTAGTAAAGTTAAATTTCTTGGTGTTTTTCTAGATTGTAGATTAAACGGTGTTTCCCATATAGAATACGTTATTAAAAAATGTGAAAAAAATATTAATGTTCTTCGAGCTTTATCAGGGGTGTGGTGGGGTGCCCACCCATATACTCAAAAACTGCTGTACAATGCTATAATACGTAGTCATATGGACTACGGCCTTTTTGTTTTAGACCCTATCAACAAGTCAGCTATTGATAAACTTAATAAAATCCAATATAAATGTTTAAGGATCATACTTGGCGCTATGAAATCATCCCCTACTAATGCACTTCAAGTGGAGTGTGTTGATCCTCCAATCCTTCTCCGTAGCCAGTATCTTAGTGATCGATTTGTTTGTAAAACTTTGCAACTTTCCACCCATCCTCTTTTAGACAAACTTGGGCAACTTTCAATATCTTTGCGGCCCAATCAGAACCCTACTTGCCTCTTAAAAAGTTACTTTAAATTTACTCGCCTCCCTCATTCTATTCTCTCTTCACCCATCCTCCCTTTGTTTTCCTTTAGTTTTGAGAGCCTCATTATTAAACCCAATATAATTAATTTGGGTATTAGTAAGGAGTCTGTTGAAGCAAATGTCAAATTTAATCATATTATGTACAATAAAGGTCTTTCTGAACACTTGGCAATATACACAGATGCATCAAAACTGTCTGTAGAATCCTTCGTTGGTGCTGCTTGTTGGATACCTAAATATAAAATTTCTCTGCAATTCAAGTGTCCGCCAGAATCATCGGTATTTACAGGAGAGTCTATAGCTATTCTTGAAGCTATCCTTTTTGTTGAAGCCCATAACGTTGAACGTACTATTATACTAACTGACTCTTTAAGTTGTCTTCAAGCCCTTAAGGCAAACCCTTTCCGTAGTAAACCCCCTATTTCCATCATCTTTCAGATCAGAGAAGCCCTATACACCTGTCATCAGAAAGGCCTATCCATTACCCTAGCTTGGGTACCAGGCCACATGGGTATAAAAGGTAATGAGTCGGCAGATGCGTATGCTAAACTTGCGATCGAGTCGGGCGCTCTAGTTCACTGCAAGAATCACACCCAGGACCTACGGTCTCTCGCCAGAACTGACCTTAGTAACTCGTGGAATTCTTTGTGGTTTGCATCAAAATCAGTTAAGGGTAAGTTTTATGGGGCGATTCAGCCTGACATTCCACGTCGTCCATGGTTCTTTCTTTACCGAAACACAGATCGCAGGGTTTCTTCAGTGATATGCCGCCTTCGTATTGGTCACGCATGTACCCCTGTTCATCTTGCTAAATTAAGAATCAGAGACAACTCATTGTGCGAGTGCGGTCTTGACGAGGGGTCGGTTACTCATATCCTTTTCTCTTGCCCAAAACTCCTATATAAACTTTATGACGTTCTCCCTCTTGACATTCCCCGTCCTATAAATGTTGAGTCTTTCTTAATGCTAGTTTTTAGTCGTTATGTTAAGTTTGTCTGTAAATATGTACATACTAACAAAATCAGAATTTAATATGCAATAGGTTTTATATATTTGTTTATAATTCTGTATTTATCTGTGGTTTTTTTTTTGTTCTGTTGTAGATATTGTGACTAACAAGATTCTCCTGCTACTGCAAGTATAAAATTTTTTTTTTTTTTGCCAACTTTTGAACCTCCCCTGTGTGGCTCTTCTATTCAACGTGACATTGGCGAAGTGCATTGTGCTGAACTGGCACTAGCTAAAGCCAGAAAGCAAAAACAACAACAACAACATAGAATAACTAAAAAGACAGAATAATATTTTAAAGAAATAGTGAGCCCTGTATGGAAAAGGCTATGCATTCATATTTCATATGCAATCATTAGAATTAGAGTCTACAATTCAATAAGATGTAGGTATATGTTACGGTTAATATCTGAAATTGGATCTTTCCAAATGTATGTTAAAAGGAAGCTAAAAGCCATACAACGTTTCATGTTAAGATTAGTCACTATAATATATTGTGTAATTAATTTAAAATATTAAAAAAGAAATTATTATTTTATCTGTTGAAAATTACAATGTTGCCAGATTGGGGTTAACTGTCATGTATTTTATTACCACGTAACGTTCGCTTAGTCCCTCCTTTTGAAAGCTTTTATAACATTCTGTTACTGTTTGTAGACATTTTATAAGACCATCCCCCATCCAAGGCTATACAAAATATGCTATCAGGTTCGGTTTGAGACCACCTGATAACTTCACTCACAAATGTAATAAAGTTGATAGTACAACAAAGTTGGGGGTGAAGACATCAGGGAGTGTCATAACGGGCCTGTTAGCATTTGAATTATATTAATATTCAGAAATACTAATCCTGTAAAATGTCATTAAAAAAATCATAAAAACAATTTCGTATCGTAACTTTGTACTTTGATACGAATATAATATTAAAATTATTTACGCACTAGATAAATGCAAATTTAGAGAAAAATCTTGTATTAGGTAATTTATTAAAAATTAAATGTTTATATGAAAGCGAGCAACATTATGGTTATTGTAATTATAATTAAAGCAATGGAACTGACTATACTGTCGTCTGTCAATATATCTCTTATGAATAAACGCTATATAAAGCTAGTTTTGAATAATGCATTTTGAATAAAAGTTATTCAAAAAGTTATTGATTTTTATTGCTGCGCCAGTTTTGCGAATGTGACTGACTTACATTGTTCCACTGTGTATTTCAAATTGGAAGACCATCGATTATATTACATTACCTTTGTTAACGTAGTTAGGTATACCTATCAAACTTGTAATTTTGTACCTTTAGCAAGAAGTTTTTATTTTTTAAGAAATCCAGCAGAAATGTATGGGGTTTGAAAAAATAAGTAGAACGATCATGGAAACACGAATTTAAGTCCAAGTTTGGAATTAGATTACAAGTGAGACGGAGCTTGGTTTAGCCAACAGTGTAGAATCAGGAATTCATTCAGTTATATTTATCGTTTGCCAATACTTGGGGCGTATTATGTTGATGGTACCTTCTTGGTAGTTGTCAGTGATATGTATGCAAGATGCAATTTAAACAGACCCTTTAACGGCTGAATAATGGTAACTAACTTATTTTAGTATACTTAAGAGTGCTCCAAACTCTAAGTAACTTTGTTTCTAGACATTTATTGTTAAAAATCTTACTTTATACAAAAACCGTTTTAGCATTTCAAGTCTATTGATTATTCGGCCGTTACAGTTTGATAAAATTGCGTTTTTGACAACGATTTTGACAGGTGGTTGTCGGGGTTGCTATTCGACCAAAATTAGCTACTAAATGGAACGTCGATGAGGTATAATTGTTGTATAATGTATTTGTTGTAGAGAGTAGATGCACTATCGACCTAAACTGTATGTAATTACGTGTTATTTTCGATTGGCTGTGTTTTGTTGCGATGTTATGTTATGAGACTTTATTATTGACTTAGTAAATACTAATTAAATAACTACAAGTGGTAACACGGTTGTTTTTTAATTGCGGCTCAATTTTTAGCGTTTGTATGAACAATGGCTTGAAACCTTGAGAGCTCAATGGATAAGAAGTGTTCTGAAATCCCAAAGGTTGACTGTTCGAACCCCACCCGCTACACCGTTGTCGTACCTATTCATAACCAAAGTTTTACACTTAAATTATTGAAAATAAAGATTTTAATTCAATTGCATTCAAAAATTGTGTAAAAATCATGCATTAAAATAATAATAGAGAACGATGTGAAACAGATGACATTGAATTTAATACACTGATGATATTGGATAGGTATTATTCAAAAGAATTATTCACGTTTATGAATAATAATTTTATAAAGGTATTACTCATAATTTAATTTAATCGTCTATATCGCTTCAAGATTTAGAGGATTCTTATTATTTATGAAGGAATCTTAAACTGACCGGGATATACAGTCTCAGTTACTTTTTATCGTCATAATCGGTTCAGCCGTTCCGAATATTTAAAACATATATAATTATAAAAACCTATGTTTGGAATTTGCTATCGTTCAAATAATAAGAGACCGTTATTTAAAAATTTTATTTATTTATTTGAAGGTACTTATATTCGTTTCTGAATAGTTTTATTCATATTCGTGAATAAAGCGGTCGTGTATTATGTCTGAAAAGAATTTGAATAATGAATATTGCAATTTATATTCACGTTGTTTTTATGAATGTTGAATAATGCGTCACAATTAAAAAGCGTTTCTTTTAATTTAGTTTTGAAGTTGTACGAGTAAAAGAAAGTTTTTGATTTTAGCATAAGATTGAAAGTCTGTGTTTTGAAAATAGGATGTTTAATTTTTTGGAAAGTGTAATAGACCGGCCGTGTATTACGAAACCTGTTGCAATTAAATTGCGATCGTCGCAATTGTTTTTAGTGACTGATTCTGACAATACCGATTTGTTTAACTAGGTTTCAATAGCTTATCTGTCATTAACTCATTTTCATTCTGATCTGTTTCGAGCCATACATGTTGGACTATTTTTATTAATTCCTACTACTTATAAGCTTTAAAGACTTCTTCACTTAATGCATCGATGACTTAATCAAAGTGAAGTAACTTCTTAATTTGTGAATGATTCTTCACGCTTTGGCAGAGGGTATATAAGTCGTGTTCTCAAAACATAATTATATTTTTTTATTGAATTTTATGTAGGTACCTGGAAGTAAAAAGTTTGCGATTGTGAATATTATCCAGTAAAATAAGAGTCAGTCTTCAAAGGTCAGCTTTTATAAGTGATGCCGAGGTACAGCGTCCGTACTTTTTTATGATTAATGAAAACAAAACAGGAATTGCGTTCGGGCGAGCTCAGTTCGTGTTTCGTTTGATTTATACCGAAGTCGAAGTAAATAGAGAGTTTAAGATTTTATAATTATAATAATATTGCTACTGGATGTGCTTCAACTAGATTGCGATCATCGCAATTATCGTCACGGTGTTTCGTAATAGAGGCCGGTCAGGTGCGGCGTGCCGGCACTCGTCATTACCTGCTGGGAAATCCATTGTAATAAAACTATGATATTATATTAATATGAAAATAATTCCTGAGATAATAAAATGAACAGCATACTGTATACACGTTGTGTTTTATTTCTGCCTAAATTCTACGAGTAGCTCATGCGTTATGCCCTACATTTCTACCTTATCGCACTTAGACTAATCCTCCCTCCCAAGCACAAAGCTTGTTAGGAGTGCGTTCTACGATAGTGCAATGGGTGGGATTGAACCTTCGACCTTTCAGTTTTCAATCCGCCTCCATCCGTTTTCCAAACCTTTACCAAACCACAGAAAGATTAATAATGATTGTCAGATTATACATTTCTATAGAGTTATTTTTCTAAATCTTCATCAAAATCGGTACAGCCGATTTCTCAAGAAAAACCTTTTTTTCATCTAATAGACTGCTGTATCCACACCCTCGACATTTACAGGGTTGTTCAATACCTTATGGTAGTAAGGAATGCGGTTTATGTTCAATACATTTATTCTCATAACATAAATATTCGCTAAATATAATTGTTCATTGTATAGAGGTATACCTAATACATGTACATTGTACATATAATTTATACATTTAATATTTTAACAAAAAATGTTAGAGTTATTTTGCTGTAATCCGCCAACAGAAAAAATCTGTATGGTCAAACATGCAGTTATAAGCTAAGCACCGCTTACCTCCCCAACCAAGCAATAAAGCAAAGTTCCCAAGCAAGCAATTATTGCTTGGTTGGGGAGGTAAGCGGTGCTTAGCTTATAACTGCATGTTTGACCATACAGATTTTTTCTGTTGGCGGATTACAGCAAAATAACTCGTAACATTTTTTGTTAATCATGAACTTCCGCAAAGTAACGCCTGACTCTATCCAATATTTAATATTTTCTCGCTTGTGATGTAAGAAGTCATAAGGAGATAAATCAACAAACACTTTCGCATTATATTTAGTAACTATTACCTACTAGATTATACCCCCGATTTCGTTCGCGTGGATTGAGGTTTTTTATTCCCGCGGGGACTCTTATTTCCCGGGATAAAAGTAGCCTATGTCCTATTCCTTTATTTATAAATAATCTATCTCTTCCAAATTTCAGCCAAATCGGTTCAGTCGTTGCGACGTGATTGAGTAACAAATATACAAACTTTCGCATTTATAATATTAATAGGATAAAATAGGAATATTAGTAGATAAATATAAAAAAGATTTATTTACATTTAGGTATGTAAATTCTATTAATATTATATTAATTTTATAAATGGATGGATGGATGTTTGTTACTCAATCACGTCGCAACGACGGAATCGATTTGACTGAAATTTGGCACATAGGCTACTTTTTACCCCGAAATAGAATAGGTACAGTCTGAAATAACACATAGGCTACTGTTTATCCCAAAAATAGAGTTTCCGCGGGAATTAAAAACCTTAATCCACTCGAGCTTCGACTACTTTTACATATTTACATATCACTGTTTGGTACTACTATCTGGTAATCTATGTGGTAATTTGACAAGGTTGTCAAATGACGCCCATTCTGACGAAGTGGTCAACGATGTCGTTGAGGCGCTCCTTGTACAGGGTGCTCGGGTTAAACGCGAAGTCGTTGAAGGCGATGTCCGCGTTCACCGTGGGCGCGTCCTGCACCTCCACCGTCACCATCAGCAGGCAGAACACGGCCGTCGTCAGGCCGTAGGGCAGGATCTGCAAAAATAAAAAGCCCTTACTTAACCCTTTATCATCATCAGCCCACATGCATCCACTGTTAAACATAGGCCTCTTTCAAGTAGCGGCAACGTTGCCTATCTTCGGCCTTTCGCTTCCAATCGATGCCTGCCACTTTCCGGATGTCATCGCTCCATCTAGCCCGGGGGGCGCCCTACACTCCGTTTGCCGAGACGCGGTCTCCACCCGAGGACCTTACGACCCTAGCGGCCGTCGATCCTCCGACAAATGTGAACAGCCCACTGCCACTACAACGTGCTAGCCCTGAGAGCTACGTCGGTCACCTTAGTTCTTTGGCGAATTACTTCGTTTCGGACTTTGTCCCTCAAAGAAATTCCGAAGACATACCTAATCGCCATCGCTTGCCCAGCGTGGCGATTAGGGCATAAATTCCTTTATGAGTAGTACAACGTAACCCTTACCTACGAGTAAATGCGAAAGTTTGGACGGATGTTGTTAGATTTCATTTAGTTTATTTACTGTTATAATAATTCTACTTGGTCACATCATGGATACATGGCACGTCTTTGACGGTAGGATGGTAACTAGCCACGGCCAAAGCCTCCCACCAGAGAAATATACCTAATGGTATGTCACACATACCTTCTGCAGCTCATAGTCGAAGTCCTCTCGTGGGTATATCTCGCTGGGGTCCAGGCTGAATCTCCGGAGAGCGGCGCACAGGGCCTCGTAGTAGCAGTCGAAGGTCTGCTGGAAGTGGTTGTCGCGGAACCGCTTGTCCGAGCCAGTGAACATGAAATACATCAGGTCTGTGATCGGATTGGCCCGCTGCAGTGTTTGATAGTCGATGGAGATTATGTCCATAGAACCGTCCTGAAAATGTTTTGATATCTTTATAGGTGGTCAACTATATCTGTCAAGAGAGCCTAACTACCTACGTGATAAATAAAATCACAAAAAAATAGAGAGACCCAAGCGGATTCCAAGAAAACAATAAGAACTCACCTCGTTAATCTTGTGCATCAAATTGCTCAATTTATAATCACCATAGGCTATGACCGGCCGATTGATGGGCTTGTCTAAAGACATCGTGTACTCTTTATCCTCCTTTATTTTGTTTAGGAATTTTGACAAACGCTCCCTGTTCTCTTCCCGAGTGACTTTAAGAGCGTTTGTGATCACCGTGTCCAAGTAAGTCGTTATACCGTCCAAATAGTCCGACGGATATATTGCGTTTGTTTTCTTAATAAACCCTTCCGGATCTTCGATGGACCAGACGATGGACAAAGCGTGTAGTTTTGCCAGATTCTGAACACTTTTCGACGCAAACTCCCAATCTATTGACTTAAATCTATCGTAAGTTGTGTAACCGGATGCCGTTAAGTCTTCTAACACTATCGCTTCCCTTAAATATTCGTCGCTGCTGCCGTAAAATTTGGGGGTGACCAATCTGTGCTGTTCTGGAACGTTGTACTTTTCCTCGAGTTCCTTGTACGTCTTCAGTAGTTCATTGTACGCAAAGTTTTCGATATCGAATACTCGAAACGGCGTAATTTCTCTCATCTTTTCTCCAGATGCTGCTACTTTGACAAATAACTTGAGATCCTCCTTACCTGGTGCGGAGATGCTCGCCTGGTATAAAAAGCTGGTGTAGTTGGCTCCCCCGCTTGATACCTGTTTGTAAGTTATTTGGCAATTTTCGTAGCCTTGTTCCTTGGCTACTCTCGCTAAGATTTCATTGAGCACTTCTTCGCCCTCCGCCATCGTTGGTTACTGCAAGTGCAATGACTTCCGCGTAAATTTCGGTGAAATAATTACACATTCATCGTATTTTTATACCAAATTTATCTATTTTTATCAAAACAAGCGCTTGATAAAAAGATACGATTTTTTTTATATTATGTTACGTGATTATGTATGATACGAAAAATCATTTCTTTTGTTTTGTTATACGAATAGGTTTTCAGTAGGTCTCCACCAAGTTGAAATACCTTGAAAGGCCCAGGACTTCATTAATCATTCCTATAGTTCTATGATGAATCTCCACAGACATTAGGCATCTGCGCGGGAGTTATTATAGTGCACAAGTGTTTGCGCAAATGATGGCATGGAAATCCGACAAGACTAGAGGAGATTAAACCTAGAACCGACAACTTTACGTGCTCTCCGAAGACACGGGGGTGACACACCGCTATTTCCGTCTACTCTTGACAGGAGACTTATTTTTTGCCCCGGCCCAGGAATCGAGCTCAGGATCTCGTCATCTGCAGTCGAACGTGCTAATTACCAGACCAATGAGCACTTGGGACACAGATGGTAAGTAAGTATAACTAAATAGATAGGTAGGTACATTATATTCTTTTTACTCCGGTAATCAAAATCCACGCGGACGAAGTGGCGGAAGAAATCTAGCAATTTCAAATAGGTACCTAGAAAACATTTATAGCAGTTATGAAATGAAATGAATTTATTTTGCCAAATGTGGGTAAAGCAGAGGTACAAAGGTGGTATAGTATTACATAAAAGTTATAAAGGTCATTGGTACATTAACCTGTGCTATATCGACGACAAGAGGTGATAGTACACGGAGGACGTGTCTAATACGACAGATAGCGAGAAATTCAAATGATATGGTGCAAGGGTGACTGACCGCTGGAATTTTATCAAGGCTACGACATAATAGTGTGGTTGGTCCGCCGAACACAACTACCTCTGATTCAGTGGATACTGGATAGATACCCTTTCTGTCTTTAAATCAAAGCACGTAACTTAGTACCTACATACGCGCTGCTTACGCGGTAAGTTTTTAGTACAGTAGGTATCTACATAGGTATCCTATGTAGAGCTAGGTTCCTATCCTATGTACCTATTGGAGTAATTTTTTTAATTTTTTTTCATTCGTTGACAAGGTAGTCCTTGACTGCGATCTCACCTGATGGTAAGTGGCATGCAGTCTAAGATGGTAGCGGGCTAACTTGGAACGGGTATGGCAGTGTAGATTCAACCCATACCCCCTAATTGGTTTTTACACGCCATCGTGCTGGAACGCTAAATCGCTTGGCGGAACGTCTTTGACGGTAGGGTGTTACCACACACTCACACCGTATATAGGTACCTAGGGCTAAAAAACATTTATAGCAGTTATGAAATGAAAAGAGTTTATTTTGCCAAATGCGAGTACAGCAGAGGTACAAAGGTGGTATAGTATTACATAAAAGTTATACAGGTCATTGGTACGTTAACCTGTGCTATATCGATGATAAGACGCGATAGTACATCGATGCTTACGTCGTGTTTAATCTGACCGATAGCGAGAAATTCCAAGGATATGGGGTAAAGGTGACTGATCGCTGAAATTTTATCAAGGTTACGGCTTAATAGTGTGGTTGGTCCGCCGAACACAACTTTGCTGATTCAGTGGATAGATACCCTTACTGTCTTTAAATCAAAGCACGTAAGTATAACTTAATGCTTCATTTTTATAGTTCTATGATGAATCTCCACTGAGATTCGACATCTGCGCGGGAGTTATTATAGTGCACGAGTGATTGCGCAAATGATGGGATGGAAATCCGACAAGACTGGAGGAGATTAGACCTAGAACTTTACGTGTTAGCGACACAGTCGCGGCATAAGCTAAACTATGCGCCCGAATTGGGAAGGTCTCGCACATCAACGATGTATGTGGATAATACGGCCGCGTATCGTAGGTCGTTCATATGACGTGGATTCGCGGTTGACTTGATTGTCAACCGACTAGCATAAAACTTGTGTACATAAAATCTGTTCCTTTACAAAATATAATTGTTAAGTGGATTCAGTCTATTATTTGGCTATCGAGACATCCCCAACATCAAGAACATTGACTCGGCGCCTCCATTACGTGCTCTCTGAAGACACGGGGGCGACACACCGCTATTTCCGCCTACTCTTGATAGAAGATTTATTTTTTGCCCCGACCCAAGAATCGAACTCAGGATCTCGTCATCTGCAGTCGAACATGCTAATTACCAGACCAATGAGCACTTGGGACACAGATGGTATGTAAGTATAACTAAATAGATAGGTACATATATTGTTTTTACTCCGGTGATCAAAATCCACGCGGACGAAGTGGCGGAAGAAATTTAGCAATTTCATATAAGTAACTAGAATACATTTATAGCAGTTATGAAATGAAATGAGTTTATTTTGCCAAATGCGAGTACAGCAGAGGTACATAGGTGGTATAGTATTACATAAAAGTTATAAAGGTCATTGGTACGTTAACCTGTGCTATATCGATGATAAGACGCGATAGTACACGGATGCACACGCGTCTAATCCGACAGATAGCGAGAAATTCGAAGGATATGGTGCAAAGGTGACAGACCGCTGTAATTTTATCAAGGCTACGACTTAATAGTGTGATTGGTCCGCCGAATACAAATACGCTCAGATTCAGTGGTTAGGTACCGTTACTGTCTTTAAATCAAAGCACGTAAGTATAATTTAGTACCTATGCGCCGCTTACGCGGTAATATGTTTTTAGTACAGTAGGTATCTACATATGTATCCTATGTAGAGCTAGGTTCCTATCCTATGTACCTATTGAAGTAATTTTTTTTATTTTTTTTATTCGTTGACAAGGTAGTCCTTGACTGCGAAGATCTATTTTACTTATTTAAATACAAAATCATGTTTTTAATGAAAGCTGCTTCAATTGCATTAAATACGTCGGCGCCTGCTGTCCCGACGTCAACAGCCGCTGCCGACGTCGTGGGCCGGATTATCATAATTTTAAAGTTGTATTAACTTTGTATTTGAGCTTTCGATTATAAATAAAGAAATACATGTTTCAGAGATTTTGAAAAATCCACCTCCAAAGGCATCGAATAGGGGATGAATGTTAATATGAACGTTTTTCATTTTTAAACTTGTATAAACTCTGTATTTGGGCTTTCGATTAAAAATAAATAAAATACATGTGTCACAGGTTTTGAAAAATCTACCCCAAAAGGCATCATCTAAATATAATTTAAAGGCAAAGGTGACTGTCTGACTGACTGACTGACTTGACTGATTGATCTATCACCGCACAGTTTAAATCACTTTACATACAGTTTTGCATACATATAGTTATGATGACGTCATCATAGCTATATGTAGTCATCCGCTAAGAAAAAATTTTTCTTAGCGGACGGAAGGAGGTAAAATAGGGGTTTAAAAAATAACCGAACCTAACGTGAGTGAAGCCGCGGGTTAAAGCCAATTATAAATGCGAAGTATGTATGTTTGTTACGCAATCACGTCGCAACGACTGAACCGATTTGGCTGAAATTTGGCACAGAGAAGCATTATAGTCTGGAATAGGAATAGGACATAGGCTTTTTATCCCGGGAAGAGGAGAGTTCCCCCGGGAATAAAAAAACCTCAATCCACGCGAACGAAGTCATGGGCATCAGCTAGTATCTAAATACGATGGTGTGTTTGTTTGTATGTATGTACCTACTAGGTATAATTACGCAGCAACGAAGAAACGGACCGTCGCGATTTCTTCACGAAGCGTGTCAATAATTCCTTGGAGAGAGGTGATACCGTGGTACATTTGACCTATACTTACCACTCTATAATTTCACCTTACTCACTTTCAAGGGAAGCTGGAAGAAATTTCTATTTAAAGTGGGAGGCTTTAGCCGTGACTAGTTGCCAGTTACCACCCTACCGTCAAAGACGTGCCGCCAAGCGATTTAGCGTTCCAACACGATGTCGTGTAGACACCAATTAGGGGGTATGGGTTGGATCTACACTGCCATACCCGTTCCATTTAAAAGCTTATATTTAACTTGCAATATACTCGTATATAACTATGTTTATTCGGGTGGAATCTTGCAACTCAGTTTTGAAGCTTCAACCGATTGAGCTGAAATTTTGAATACCTACACGTTTAGTTTGGGTGACAATGCATGGTAAGCTGTATGACGTCATTGTAAATCCAACATGGCGGAACACCCAAGATGGCAGACTAGTTATTTTTAATGCACTCCTACAACATGGGTATCAAAGCTTTTATATCATATAAATTGTGTAATGACGTTACAAGTTGATAGTAAAAGTTTTAAAAGAAAAGTTTATTTTATTCTTTTTAGCGCATTTTGTTTACATGTGCTTAAAAGAATAAAATAAACTTTAAGATTTTATAATTATAACAATATTGCTACTGGATGTGCTTTAACTAGATTGCTTTTATGGCAATTATCGCCACGATGTTTCGTAATAGAGGCCAGTCAGTCAGTCAGTCAGTCAGGTACGGCGTGCCGGCACTCGTCATTACCCGCTGGGAAATCCATTGTAATGAAACTATGATAACATGAAAATAATTCTTGAGATATGAGAATGAACAGCAAACTGTATACACGTTGTGTTTTATTTCTGCCTAGATGCTACTCGTAGCTCGATCATGCGTCATGCCCTACATTTCTTACCTTATTGAACTTTGACTAATTCCCCCCCACTCTCTCCCCCCCATCGCTACCCCCCTCTCTAACCTCTCCCCCCCTCCAAATAAGCATACCTTGTTAGGAGTGGGTTCTACGATAGTGCAATGGGTGGGATTGAACCTTCGACCTTTCAGTTTTCAATCCGTTTTCCAAACCTTTACCAAACCACAGAAAGATTAATAATGATTGTCAGATTTTTCTAAATCTCCATCAAAATCGGTGCAGCCGATTCCTCAATAAATACCTTTTTTTCATCTAATAGACTGCTGTATCCACACCCTCTACATTTACAGGGTTGTTCAATACCTTATGGTATTAAGGAATGCTGTTTATGTTCAATACATTTATTCTCATAACACTACATTCGCTAAATATTATACCTAATTAAGTATAATTTTATTGTTCATTGTATAGGTACACTAGAGGTACATACCTACCTAATACAATATGTACTTAAGTATAATTTATACATTTAATATTTTCTCGCTTGTGAGGTAAGAAGTCATAAGAAGAGAAATCAACAAACACTTTCGCATTTATAATATAATAAGTTTTATTTACATTTAGGTAAATCCTATTAATATTATACTAATTTTATAAATGGATGGATGGATTTTAAGCTATTGCATAGCTTCTATCGCGGGCCGGCGTGGAGACCGAATCCAGAAATTCCGTAACGAAAATAACCTGACACGGGACTTCTCTACGGTGAGCGGCTAGGTGGCGTTGATAGAGAATGCTATGCAATAGCTTTACCGCGGCAGTCCCCGAGTGCCACACGTCTTTTTTTTGTTACTCAATCACGTCGCAACGACGGAACCGATTTGACTGAAATTTGGCACATAGGCTACTTTTTACCCCGAAATAGAATAGGTATAGTCTGAAATAACACAGGCTATTATAACTAAGGCTTTTTATAATATATAAAAAATAGTTTCCGCGAGAATTAAAAACCTTAATCCACGCGAACAAAGTCAGGCGGGCATCGACTACTTTTACATATATTTACATATCACTGGTACTACTATCAATTTGACAGGGCTCTCAAATGACGCCCATGCTGACGAAGTGGTCAACGATATCGTTGAGGCGCTCCTTGTACAGGGTGCTCGGGTTGGGCGCGAAGTCGGTGAAGGCGATGTCCGCGTTCACCGTGGGCGCGTCCTGCACCTCCACCGTCACCATCAGCAGGCAGAACACGGCCGTCGTCAGGCCGTAGGGCAGGACCTGCGAAAATAAAAAACCCTTACTTAACCCTTCATCATCATCATCAGCCCACATGCATCCACTGTTGGACTGCCTCTTTTAAGTAGCGCCAACCTTGTCTACGTTCGGCCTTTTGCATCCAATCGATGCCTGCCACTTTCCGGATGTCATCGCTCCATCTAGCCGGGGGGCGCCCTACACTCCGTTTGCCGAGACGCGGTCTCCACCCGAGGACCTTACGACCTCAGCGGCCGTCGGTCCTCCGACAAATATGACCAGCCCACTGCCACTTCAACGTGCTAGCCCTGAGAGCTACGTCGGTCACCTTAGTTCTTTGGCGAATTACTTCGTTTCGGACTTTGTCCCTCAAAGAAATTCCGAAGAAATTCGCTTGCCCAGCGTGGCGATTAGGGCATAAATTCCTTTATGAATAACACAACGTAACCCTTACCTACGAATAAATGCGAAAGTTTGGAGGGATGTTGTTAGATTTCATTTAGTTTATTTACTGTTATAATAATTCTACTTGGTCACATCATGGATACATGGCACGTCTTTGACGGTAGGATGGTAACTAGCCACGGCCAAAGCCTCCCACCAGAGAAATATACCTAATGGTATGGTCACACATACCTTCTGCAGCTCATAGTCGAAGTCCTCTCGTGGGTATATCTCGCTGGGGTCCAGGCTGAATCTCCGGAGAGCGGCGCACAGGGCCTCGTAGTAGTAGTCGAAGGTCTGCTGGAAGTGCTTGTCGCGGAACCGCTTGTCCGAGCTGGTGAATATGAAGTACAGCAGGTCTATGATCGGATTGGCCCGCTGCAGCGTTTGATAGTCGATGGCGATTATGTCCATAGAACCGTCCTGAAAATGTTTTGATATCTTTACAGGTGGTCAACTATTTGTTAAAACTACCTAACTAGTAACTACCTACGTGATAAATAACATTTCTAGGTTTCCGTACCAAAGGGTGTCAACGGGACCCAGCTATTACTAAGCCTCCGCTGACCGTTCGTCCGTTCGTCTGTAAGTATCTCATGAACCGTAATAGGTAGGTAATCTAATGTGTTTTTCTGTCACCGTTATAACAAAAATTAATTATAAAAAAGTTGAAAATTAAAGAGAGTATACGGAGACCCCATGCAATAAACTGGTTTTTGCTACATCTTAAGTAATATCAATCTATAACGAACCTAATGTCGACTTATTTTGTGGTAATATGAATAGTTTACGTCGAAATGTAACAGAGATATTAGTTAAGTAGTAGCCAAGTGCATCCTACATTTTCAGCTTGCAGATTTTTCTAGAAATTTTACTGTGCACTCAGGTACCCATGTTCATGTAGTTTCTATCTGGGAAAACCTATTATTAGCTATTAGGCACTTAATTTTAAGTTTATGTAGTATTATAAGCTGTTGGTTTTCCAAAATAAATAAAATAAAATAAATAACTGATGTTAAGTCATGTTGATACGGAAGTCGGAACCATTCGTGTGTGAGTCTCACTCGCATTTGGCCTTTTTGATTTGGACCAACCATGCTAGAGTTTTTTAGCGAACATAATTACTTGTTATGATTGCTGTAGTAAAAATTGAGAGAGACCCAAGCGGATTCGAAGAAAACAATAAGAACTCACCTCGTTAAACTTATGCATAAAATTGCTTGCTTTACAATCACCGAAGACTATGACCGGCCGATTGATGGGCTTGTCTAAAGACATCATGTACTCTTTATCCTCCTTTATTTTGTTTAGGAATTTTGACAAACGCTCCCTGTTCTCCTCCCGAGTGACTTTAAGAGCGTTCGTGATCACCGTGTCCAAGTAAGTCGTTATGCCGTCCATAAAGTCCGACGGATATATTGCGTCTGTTTTCTTAATAAACGCTTCCGGATCTTCGATGGACCAGACGATGGACAAAGCGTGTAGTTTTGCCAGATTCTGAATACTTTTCGACGCAAACTCCCAATCTATTGACTTAAATCTGTCGTAAGTTGTGTAACCGGATGCCGTTAAGTCTTCTAACACTATCGCTTCCCTTAAATATTCGTCGCTGCTGCCGTAAAATTTGGGGGTGACCAATCTGTGCTGTTCTGGAACGTTGTACTTTTCCTCGAGTTCCTTGTACGTCTTCAGTAGTTCATTGTACGCAAAGTTTTCGATATCGAATACTCGAAACGGCGTAATTTCTCTCATCTTTTCTCCAGATGCTGCTACTTTGACAAATAACTTGAGATCCTCCTTACCTGGTGCCGAGATGCTCGCCTGGTATAAAAAACTGGTGTAGTTGCCTCCCCCGCTTGATACCTGTTTGTAAGTTATTTGGCAATTTTCGTAGCCTTGTTCCTTGGCTACTCTCGCTAAGATTTCATTGAGCACTTCTTCGCCCTCCGCCATCGTTGGTTACTGCAAGTGGAATGACTTCCGCGTAAATTTCGGTGAAATAATTACACATTCATCGTATTTTTATACCAAATTTATCTATTTTTATCAAAACAAGCGCTTGATAAAAAGATACGATTTTTTTTATATTATGTTACGTGATGTATTATGATACGAAAAATCATTTCTTATGTTTTGTTATACGAATAGGTTTTCAGTAGGTCTCCACCAAATTGAAATACCTTGAAAGGCCCAGGACTTCATTCATCATTCCTATACTTCTATGATGAATCTCCACAGTAATTAGGCATCTGCGCGGGAGTTATTATAGTGCACAAGTGTTTGCGCAAATGACGGCATGGAAATCCGACAAGACTGGAGGAGATTAGACCTAAAACTTTACGTGCTCTCTGAAGACACGGGGGCGACACACCGCTATTTCCGCCTACTCTCGATAGAAGATTTATTTTTTGCCCTGACCCAAGAATCGAACTCAGGATCTCGTCATCTGCAGTCGAACATGCCAATTACCAGACCAATGAGCACTTGGGACACAGATGGTAGGTACGTATAACTAAATAGATAGGTACATATATTGTTTTTATTCCGGTACTCAAAATCCACGCGGACGAAGTGGCGGAAGTTTAGCAATTTCAAATAAGTAACTAGGAAACATTTATAGCAGTTATGAAATGAAATGAGTTTATTTTGCCAAATGCGAGTACAGCAGAGGTACAAAGGTGGTATAGTATTACATAAAAGTTATAAAGGTCATTGGTACATTAACCTGTGCTATATCGATGATAAGACGCGATAGTACATCGATGCTTACGTCGTGTCTAATCTGACCGATAGCGAGAAATTCCAAGGATATGGGGTAAAGGTGACTGACCGCTGGAATTTTATCAAGGTTACGACTTAATAGTGTGGTTGGTCCGCCAAACACAACTGCGCTGATTCAGTGTATATGTTACGGTAAATGTGATAATTATTACTTAATAGTTTTCGGTAATTATTAATAATTTTAGCATGATTTGGTAAATGTGATAAATACTATGAAATTCATCACTTTTATCGGTTATTATTAATAATTTACTACTGTCTTTGGTAAAAGTGATAAAACAAACAATAATCGGACTGAGAGACTTTCTAACCCACGCCTAAAGCCTTCTTCCTGCCACCCTTTAACCTCCCTAACGGTAATTGGTTGCAAGTATTTCTGAATGGTCATAAAAAAAAAATGACTACGAAAGCTGTCGCAAACCTAATTAACAATAAGGATTTCTCGATACAAGCATTTCTGGGTGATTAAAAAAACATAAACACGAAGGCTACACCGGCAGCTGCGCTCTGCTACACTTGCCGATTGAATGAAGTTTCGAGTGATTTTCGTTTGAGCACCCTCCTATCTTCAATAACGCCATGCTCCTCACCCGTCTCCAAAATCCTCAATTATCAGCTCTCTCCATATGTTTCCTTCGAATGAATTTTTGTCCTCTGCACGAATTATAAACGACGAAGTGGTTAGAAAACATTTATAGCATTTATGAAATGAAATGAGTTTATTTTGCCAAATGCGAGTACAGCAGAGGTACAAAGGTGGTATAGTATTACATAAAAGTTATAAAGGTCATTGGTACGTTAACCTGTGCTATAATCGATATATCATCATCATTATTATCATCGGATAAGACGCGATAGTACACGGATGCACACGTGTCTAATCTGACCAACGACATAATATCATTGAATCTGACCGATAGCGAGAAATTCCAAGGATATGGGGTAAGGGTGACTGACCGGTGGAATTTTATCAAGGCTACCACTACTTAATAGTGTGGTTGGTCCGCCGAACACAACTACGGTCAGATTCAGTGGTCCTTACTGTCTTTAAAAACTTAGTACCTACCTATGCGCCGCTTACGCGGTAATGTTTTTAGTACAGTAGGCACATAGGTACATCCTGTGTATAGCTAGGTTCCTATCCTATTGGAGTATTTTTTTTTTTAATTCGTTGACACGGTAGTCCTTGACTGCGATCTCAACTGATGGTAATCGTAATCATGGTGGTAGCTGATACTCTAGGTCAATATACAGGATACTTTTTATCCTGATAAACTGGGATCAAAGTTTTTGTTGATTTTGCTCCATAACTTCGTCAAATCTAAACCGAATTTAATAATTCTTTTTTTATTATAAATTGTGTGTTATTAGAAATATTTTGCCCACTTTTGCTGAAGATCTACTAAATATTATCGAAGATAGAGGACATAACTTTTCGCGGATAGTAGCAACTTTTTCCACGCGGGCGAAATCGCGGGAACCAGCTAGTATTAAACACGCTTTGAAACATGTTTACCGTATGGGGTAGAGGTATAAATTAAACCGCCCATTTATATGTGTATAAGTAAACAGTTTAATAGTACTACAGCCAAACGGTATTATACATTAGTCACACTTGATGAATACGCGTGTGGACGCGAGCACGCGGCCTTCCGGCGGCGTCGGAGCTCGAAAGTGACTACCGTAGTGATTTATATACTCTTTGGTGACTACTCGCTGTCGTGTTTACCGAGTAAAGTGCGTGATACACATGCTAGTTACTCGCACAAAAGCATGCCAGTCATAAGTAAAACCGAGCTACTCGCATGTGTATCGAGGTTCTGTATCGAGGTACAAAGCATAGATCGCAAGCCGTTTGATTTTCCCTTTTGAGGGAAAGTGGGACGGGAGATTCGTATTGCCTGTTACAAGTACGTGAAACAGCAGGGCGATCAGCTAACAATTGTCTCTTATCTCACATCAAAAAATATCCTTATGGACCGATATCGAAACAGTCCATATAACCGGTACCGCGTAAGCTTTTTCAGGATTGTAGCAATGGTCGCAATCACGTGACTATCGACATTTTAGTGGTGGGTCATAGCTTATAATCCGACTAATTTGAATATCTATGGTAACCTAGCAATCTATACGGCCATAGTAGTCTTCCAAATTTGACTGCGTTATAGCTGTCGAAATCAAGAGTGAATGAGTCTGTGTCCGTGCCGCAGAATATGTTAATTTGTGGTTCTTCTAGGTTCATAGAGTAATATTTATTATTTATTTACACTTTTATTTTACAGGTTCTTTCTACTGTGTTGTGTTATTTAATATCTGCAAATAATAGGTATAGGCAGTATTTATTTATGTAGATACTTCTTACACATAAAAACACAAAAGTTAGGTTATGAAAACTAAAATAGTAAATATGTACTATGTTCCCACATGCTTATGCCTTATGTATTGAACATTAACGTATGTAATATGTATCACAAACAGAATTTACCCAGGCGCATATTATTATTGAGTAGGTACATAAATCTTATGTAATACATACACCTACCTACCTACCTCCCTATACGGCAAACATACGAAAGTGTAAAAAGGTAAATCTAAAAATTATTCTTCAATGATTTTAACATTTTCTTACTTCATATAATAATACTAATTGCATTGTTAATTTGATAAATTATTAAATAAAGCTTATTAAATATTTTTACAAAAATATGAGTAGTAAAACGACTTTGGATACCACATATGTCACCGATAAGAACACCTAACGAGGTGTATCAATGAAAGCCTAGTTTGACGTTATATTTGTCGTAGTCCTTAACGGACATCTTACTTCAAAAGTCTTAGGCGGTACCAATTTTCAGCAATATTCATACAAAACTTTTATCGATGTGATACTGCATCAATGTCAAAATATTTTTTTGTCCTCAACGATCCTTTACGGACTGTCTCAATGTTACGTGGAGCCAAAACCATGTTTTGACATTGACGCTGTCCTTTAATGATTGCGATAAAAGTTAGCTGATCGCCCTGCAGATCGCAACTTGCAACTATATATACTTGTTTTTATTGTTTTTTGCCTAATATATTGTAACACTATTTATTTCTTCATAAATATTCATTTTGTGAACTTTTAGAAACGTTACGTACCTAAGTAGAACGTAGAAGGCCAGAAACTGGCATACCATTCATTAGCATGTACTTATATCACGCGCTGACATTCTGCCAGTAAATGGCTTGCCAGCTTACCAGCACCTAGCATGTCATCTACTAGCATGTGTATTACGCGCTTAAACGATGGAAGCGACGTTTTAACAAAACAGATTGTAATTTGTAGGTACTGATTATGACTGATTACAATATTGACGAAGACGTTTGGCTGTTATCTGCCGTCATAAGGAAAAAAGACGCATCTGTCATTTTTTTTCGAAATAGAATTAGACACATATTTGGCATCAAAACAAAAAAACGCATATACCAGTATTTTTAAATTTTGTTTAAATTTCTTCCTGTGATATGTTTAAACAAAATTTAAAACTCTGGTAAGTACTGGTAGATGCGTTTTTTTGTTTTGATGCCGAATGTGTACCTAACTCAATTTCGGAAAAAATGACAGATGCGTCTTTTTTCCTTATGACGGCAGTTATGCGGACGCGTACAGTCGCGTCATGTGAGCACGGACGTATTTTTGTTATCTTTACATGACCTAAAAAATGACCTAAATGACCTAACCTACCTGACCTAAAAAAAATGACCTAAATGTAATAGATAACAATATCGATAATATTCATCAGTATTATTGCACGTGTCTAACAGATGACGTACAGTTGGCGTTAATGCGTTGTAATATCTATCGTGTGATTAGCTAATACTCATTCTACGGGTAGCTAGGATACGGCAGACATGGTGCTGCTGCAAGGTTACTCGATGACGTCATTATAGATAGCAATGTTTAAATTGTTAGTAATAAAGTATACATACTTATATGAAAAAATAAATGACATTGAGTTAAAGTATGTTTTCTTTACGGTCAACCAATTGTCTTCAGGTTACTGCGAGCGCCATCTAACACACGTCAGGCAAATTATACGTATATTTTGTCTGATCGCTCAATAGATGGTGCTAAAATGATTTGTACTCGTACTATCAACAGATTGTTGAATATTATACTAATAAAGGGTTATTTTATCTACCTGCATAATAACTCTTTATTAGTAAATTCTATGATCTCTACTTTGATGGATACTGGACCGAAGTCTAGTTCATATTGATGGGACTGGCGTCAAACCGCGATCCAGAAAAAATATTAAATTGTACAGCGCCATCTGTTGCCAGTTGCATTATTATTTGTACTAAAAGTTGCTTATCTATACCCTATTTGTAGTATATTATCTATGTTAAGGGGTTCCGAGACGAGCAAGCAGCTTGGCGTCAAGCACGTAGATCTTAGCTTGCGTCAAGCATTTTGACCATCCACAACACTGGATTGATGCTTGAGTCAAGCATTTACGTGCTTGGTCCGCGCTTGATGTGATTTTATATTTTTTGCTAGACGTGACGGCTTGACGCAACGTTTGTTTGACGTCTTGCTTGATGAAGCCGCTTGACAGGCGTAACTGGCGTATCAAACTGTAGGAGCAAGCAACAGAAGTCTACGTACTTGACGCCAAGCTGCTTGCTCGTCTCGGGTCCCCTTTAGAGCACGTGGTAATTGTAATTTGTACTAAGTACCTAGGTACGTCGTCTGTCAAACTCAAATGTCAATCTGTCAGAAATAAATACAACGCTTGCGTATAAAAACAAAGTACTTACCTATCTAATAAATAAATAATAATATTATGATGTACGTATTAAATATTAATAAGCTTACAAATAACACTAGCGATCGTCGTAACCTTGAGCTGAATCTGTTATTTAAATAGGAAGTAGGTAGATACTTAGATAAGCATGGAGCGGCAGACGTTTTGAATTTTCTTTAATAATTTGGCAAACTATACGGATTTCACGATTTAAACATAAAAATCACACTCAGATATGTATGACAGCTACATTTATGAAAATAATAAAATTAATACTAAGTACCTACATACAATGTTATTGTAGTATTCTCGTCCAAAACCCAATATGCGTAATAAAGCAACCTTCATGGACTGATTGGCAAATCCACACACATCACAGCTTATAACGCCGAAATCTTGAACTATACTGAATGCCGAATGGTGATTCAATTCGCGCGGGTTCATTTTGTAGTCAGTAGGCAAATAGATTATTCGTGTCCTTGTATCTCTTGTACAATTGACGATTCGGAAATCAACATTACAGTCCAAAACAAAATTTTTCTGTCGTAAACTATATAATATAATAGGGTAACCCCATACAAACGAAGTATCTAAAGCGCGCAAAGGCGGTTTAGTCGCTTTAAGCGATCTCCTCCAGACAACCTTGATAACTTCAAAAGGAATCTTATTGAGGGACTAGCTGATTTCCGCGACTTCGTCCGCGTGGAAAAAGTTTAGAGTGACTTGCTATTATCCGCGAGAAGTTATATCCTCTATCTTCGATAATATTTAGTAGATCTTCACCAAAATTGGACAAAATATTTCTAATAGTACACAATTTATAATAAAAAAATAATTATTTAATTCGGTTTAGATTTGACGAAGTTATGGAGCAAAATCAACGAAAACTTTTATCCCCTGTCCCGAATAAACCTTATTGTTTATCAGGATTAAAAGTATCCTAACTATTGACCTGGAGTATCAGCTACCACTATACCAAATTTCATTCAAATCCGTTCAGTAGTCAGTCCGTCAGTTCGAAACACAAAGAGACAAAAAATTTTTTTGGGCTCAGTGTCGGTCATAAAGCATCCTCCGATTAAAATCAAAATATATGTTTTAATGTACAGAATTCATCCTGTTACGGTTTTATTAAAAGTATAGATATGGGAAAGTGCAACAATGTGGCTAATTCTCTTTAAAGCATCTCTATTTTTTTTAAGAAAGAATTAGCCAAGCTGAAGTTAACTAATATCCTCTCCAAATAAGCGGCAAGCTTGTGCCAGGACTGGGTACGACAATAGTGCAACGGGTGGGGTTTGAACTTGCGACCTTTCAGTTTTCAGTCCGCACCTTTAACCGCTGGGCTATCCATCCTGCTCCATTTACATTAATGTTATTGTTAAGGCTGCGCTCAATTGGATTAGCACTTAGCGTCTAACGTTATTAGTAATGTTACAACACATTTATCGCAGTAAAATATTGGCCCCATCTGCGTAATGCCTTTATTATCGTGTTAAGTTACGCGTTACAAGAGAATAAGCCACAATTTTATTCTACAGGCGAGTGTTGCCATCCTCGCTCTTCGGCTTGTCCTCGCCGTTAGGGAGCTCGGTCGGTTTCTCCTTGTGTTCGGGCGTCGCTCGTCCTCTCGAGCTCCAGAGCTTTGTGAGCTCCACGAAGGGCGCCTCCACCAGCAGCCACATCGGCAGCGCGGCCGCGACTGAAGCCGCTAGAACGCCGAGCATTAACACCATCTGAAAACCAGTGTATGCGATAATTAGGCATATATGTCAAAGGTTGGCAACACTGCCGTGTTCTGTGGCTAAGTGGCTATCTGTATACTCTAAAATCTGTGTATCATGTAATCAATTTTTTTAATGGGAAAATAAATACAATGAATATCAAAGGCTTATTTAATTGAAAATTCCTAAAACAACCAGCAAATGCTTAAAAATGCAAACGGAATAACAAGAGGCCCTTCAAGGAATATCAACTGGAAAATAGGTGGCCAGTGTCACTCGGGACCCCGTTCATTGCTCGAGATGATGTAAGGATTCTAACCATACCCACATCCAAATCTGTTACAAGTTATGGTGAAATAAAGAAACTGACATACACACAAATATCACATAAAAAATGTGCGAATGTATAGATATATGAGATAGAAAGAGAGCCGAGAGAGAGAGGTCAAGAAAGCGAATGGGGTCTGTTGCATGATGCTTAGGAATTCGAAAAGCTCCCGAAAGCTGTACCACTCCATTGAAAGAGATAACGTTATACATACCTACAACAGAAATTCTTAGCGGATGCCTACGTCATTATAAATATCTGGATGCCAAACAGCCCAATCCGTCCAGTGGTTTGAGCTGTGCTTTGATAAATCAGTCAGTCAGTCACCTTTTCCTTTTATATCTATACTAATATAATAAGGTGCAAGAGTTTGTTTGTTGGAACACGCTAATCTCTGGAACTACAAGTCAGATTTGCAAAATTCTTTTTGTATTTGATAGCCCAATTCCTGAGGAAGGTTATGAGCTATTCAACATCTCGGTACGACTCTTAGAAGCCGAGCAAAAAGAAAAATAGCGCGGAGGAACAATGCGTTGCGGTGAGTCGGTGGTCGAGGGCGGTCACCCGACGAGAACCGAACAAGAACCTAACCGGAGGCTATTTATTATTAATCCGGATGATCAAACAGGTTTATTAAAAACTAAATCCACACGGATGAAGTCGCGGGCAACAGCTAGTGTTTAGATAAAAGATAATGGACAGTTACCTGGTTCGTGATCGAAAAGGTCAGCAGCGTGGTCTGCAGCGCCATGAATATCCTCAGGCAGGGCATGTGCAGTATGTACAAGCAGAAACTCAGTCGGCTCGGCACCGTCCACAGCCGACACTCCAGCACGCTTCTGTATACACCTGGAATTGATTTTTTTATATCATAGGCCACCACACCTGATGGAAAGTGATGATGTGGTCTAAGGTGTAACGTGTTTGTCTAGAAGATTCACTCTTGTTTTAAAGATATCCAAATTGTAGGTGTTAGAATCAGGAATGTAGACTGAAAGCGTTTCGTGCGCGTAGATGGAATATCAACGACGTAGGGATGGAAGCTCTCCCGATGTTTTGCAGTGCGCTGGTAAAAAGGTGAAGGGGGACAAGATCGAAGAGCTCCTGAGTTCAGTCACCGAAATATATCCAATAAAACACCGATAAGCCGGCAACTTTTCGGCAATAATCGATTTCGGTGCTTTAACTCAATTTACATTGTTCAACGCTGTGGTTCAACGTCTCTGAAATGGCAGAGATGTGGAAATTTTGCAATTCATGCATTATGGAGTCAACAATGAATGTTGTGGATGATGCTCTGGTGTCGGAGTGAAACGTCGAGTGTGTTTGAGGAAGTTTCTGTGGCACTATAACATGTTATATAGCGTTGTGTTGTTCCGGTGTTTCTTCTGTTTTCTTTCCTCGTTCCAGTGGTTTAGATAATATTTTTTGTATTTAGGCTTTTGTGAATTTTTGTGGATTAGCGGAGTTATAAGTATAGTATAATGTAATGGAATAAAAAATTATCATTTTATGTTATTCATAAGAATCGTCTATACCAACTTACTCTCTAATTTGAAGATAGTTCCACATATGAGGACCGCAAATAAGATGCCGAAGATAGGTCTAGCGAGGGTGCCGTAAAGCACTCGTATATAAATGGGGTCTGGCGGGGCGTCGCGGTAGAAGATGCTGCCAGACAGGACGATGGCCGCCAGCAGGGGCGGTATCGACCAGTAGATGAAGCGGTATTTCTGGAAAAACGTTATACATTTACAAAATCACTTCTGAGTTATGAATAAAAAAGTAATTTCTAAATTAATATAAGTCACCACAGTGTACCTAAGCAGCATTGATCCTTTAGAATTTTCCTAAGCCATCGGGCTAATTTCCCCAACGTAAAATAAATCTTATACAATATATCCCGATCTTCAATACAAAAACGTCACGCGTCAGACAGCAAACTATAGTCTGTACTTACTATTCTCTTTCGTATAGCGTTATCTCCCTCAATGCAGTGGTAGGTACAGCTTTCGGGAGCTTTCCTAGGCATCGAACCAAAAGTATCGATACTACTCAAGTATCGATCCTTCTTTCGAATCCCTAAGCATCATGCGAACTTGAAGCAAACTTGATAGTATATGGCCTCCCTTACTCTATACTTCTCGATGTCGAGGTCTCGCTGCTGGAGCCGGTACACGAGGTAGCCCAGCGCCAGGCCCACTATGTAGCTGGTGACGTTGGCGTGCCCCATCTTGTACGTCTCGTTGACAGTTCGGTCGGTCTCGAACAACGTCCGGCTTTCACTGCAATGTGGCGAACAATATTGAATGCATCAGACCAACGCACGTGGAGTTTTTTTTTTAAAAGATATTAGCCAAGTTGAACTTAAGTAATATTCTCCCCTTCCCTCTAAATAAGCGGAAAGTTTACGTAAGGAGAGGGTACGACAATAATGCAAAGGATGGGGATGAAATTTGGCATAGCGATAGATTGTAGTCTGGAATACCACACAAGATTCATAAAAACGAAAGATCTAACTTAGCTCAGGCAACCCGTAAAAAAGTTAGGGAACTTTGGTGAAAACGAGTGTAGGGGGTTTGTAAAAGAACGTACGTAGGGGCGAAAATCAGGATAGGCTGTAGATCGCGCACGTAGATGTGGATCGCGAGCACCGCCACGCCGGCGGCGAGCAGCGCGCCCAGCGCCGCGGCGCGGCGGGCGGGGCGCCGCAGCGCCACGCACGTCACCAGGCCGACCACGAACAGCTGCATGTCCACACCTAAATACCTGGAACGTGAGCGCAGGTTTACCGGTGGCGATTGAAGTGGTATTAGATCATCCTGGGAAACCAATGGCTAATTTACCAATTGGTCAAAATGAAAAGATAGGACGTGTGAAAAAAAAAAATTAGTTATGTCGATTTGGCTCCCAATTATCGTTTTCTAAGATTGCTAACGCTAAAACAGGGACTCCCAAAGTTTTTTATCCTTTCAGTAGGAAAGCGTGATAAAAACCTTTGGGAACGCCTGCTCTACAGCGGCGTTAGCGATCATGGGAAGAGAATAGATACGACATAAAGTAATACAGCTAGAGCAGCTGCTTCTGTTATAGTTCGGATAAGTTACAAGACGGACTTAATGTAGTCAAGTGCTACCTTGTCTCTTAATTCTCCTTTTGTCTGCATGCTAGAAAGTTATTTCCAGAAGATCGAACCTTTAGAAAGAACCTGTTAATCCTAATATTTATTTATTTATTCCTTATTGCACCACAAACAGAAAAAGTAAACTTAACAAAATATATTATGTCAGTACAAAAAGGCGGTCTTGTCGCTAAAAAGCGATCTCTTCCACTATTTAAAATAATAGAATCCATCCATACCATCCTGTCACCAAGCACTGGGCGTTGTAGAAGTAGTTGTTGATGTAGAGCAGGTTCTCCCACCAGCGACTCCGGCAGTGGCTCCTCACCAGCCCCGCTGACACCTGGGAGTACATACAAATACTTATAGCCTAGCGAGGCTAGCGAGTCGGCAGTCGCTATCCATGTTTTGGGCACCATGCCCATAAACGACCACTTGGACGGCGTGTATTTTTTGTAAATATAATAAGTAGTAGTTTTCATTTATTTAATTTATTTAAGTTTTATATTTCCTGAGGCTCTCATTTATAAGAAACCTCTAGAAGGTGACAGTCTCAGAAAGTGGTCGCAGCGTCCAGGTAAAGTTGCCATCATTGTAAACGATTTGATAAATGTTCACATACTATAATATGTTCTCGTTAAAAATATATGTATGGTTGCATGCTTTTAGATATTAAGTATCTTAACTAAAACCCAAGCACAGTTAATGGATAAAGACGTGAGTAGAACATTAAATATTATGCACACATACTTCCCAAAATGGGCCAGGTCCAATGAATTTAGTCCACGTTGCCATTATTGCTATTGTCACAGCATACACCGGCGTTAGTCTGAAAATTACAAACCCACGTTGTATGCGCAATAGCGTTGTATTATCAGAAATAATCGGATTGAAGAGTTCAACCCAAAATTGTGGACCAAAGATTCCCTATTATGACATGGATTTCTGATTTTTTAAATAGGTATTTAAAAAATGCTGTTTAGTCGCAGCTTCTTGGCTTCTACTACAAAGTATTCCCACGAGGGTGAAATTATTAAGCGAAGCTCCAATAGTTTGTACACCTACATAGATAGAATAAGAGAGGATCGTGTTGTAAGAAGAGTACCTATATATTGTCCAATAGGATAACGCCCAGTTAGAAGACCAAGGTATCGTTGGTTGAACGCACAGGTAAATTAAGCATGGATGAAACGAGCAGAGACCGTCAATGGAGCTGGTTGACGTGAAGTGGCGCAAGAGGCCAAGATTCTTTTTAGATACATTCAGATAAGCAGAAGTTAAGCCTCAATAATCCAATGGTATAAGGTGCGGACTGAACACTGAAAGGTCGCAGGTTCGAATCCCACCCGTTGCATTATTGTCGTACCCACTCCTAACGCAAGCTTTCCTCTTATTTGGAGGGGATAGGAGGATACCAGTCAACTTTTAAGCTTGCCTGATATCCTTAAAATAATCTTTCCTTATGTTTGGTATTGGTACGGCTTCTTGTATTGATATTCTCTTATATTGAAGAAAAAAGCGATTTTGTTTAGCCACAGAAAAAGAGTAAAACAAAGCACAAAGGTCGATGAAAAAAGGTAGAATGCCAATCGCACGAGACCACCTCGCCCGCGCTGCATCGCTGGACCGGTTTTCGTTGAAGCCGGAACACCTTACTCAAAGAGTTCGTACCAGATATTTAACACAGTTTATAAGGTACCTGAAAGGCTGGCAATTTTTTGCGCAGAGAATCAGCTTGGCTTATCAGCCGTTAGAATTCTGGGCACCATTCCACGCGCGCAATATATTCTATATAAGAATTCCGTAATATTTTTTGATTAAAAAGAGTAAATATTGTGGGGCTTTTCACAGCTTACCTGAAATATCTCAGTAAGATTCCGCGCGGCACCATGTGCCAGCTTATCGGCTTCTTTTCAGAGTAAAGCTCCATCTTGTATGACATCAGGAACCCGGACATCACCATGTATGTTTGTAAAGCTATGGAGCCGTTGAGGATGAGGTGCTGGGCTAGGTTGTAGTAGCTCTGGAAGAAGCGGTGCGATGACTGATTTTGTATCTACCTTTATTTACCTTAGAGTATAACCAATTTTTGTATCCACCTTAGTTAATCTAACCTTAGTGTCAGATACACGCCAGATAGTTAAAGTTAAGTTACCGTTATGTTTAATCATGCCCACCGAAAACTTTGAATATATACGTAGTATTGATCAGTATATTATATAGTAGTTTAGACATATTTGTAAAAGTGCACTTTTATTTAAGTTCGTTAGTAGATAGTATAAGTACAGCTACGATGCAGAACTCCGTGGCGCCACCCGAATCAGGGTTCTGGCTGAAAATCTGCGCTGTATGCTCTTGTGCTTGTACAAAGCATACAGCATTATGCTGAATTGGGACTTTTTTTTCGGGTTGAGTCACACATGACTTGGTTGTTCCGGCGCTTCTTCTGCTTGATGGCTTTTATCTTTAATGCTCAAGTGGTGGACGCACCGGGAAAACCAAATCTAGGTAACCTAATCTAGGTTTACCTAGTTGGTGATGTGTGGCACAATTCATAAAATAAACGTTTCTTTCTATCAAATTATTTGTACGTTACCAGTTCCATATCATGGGAGTTGTTGAGAGCTAAGAAGTAGGGCCAGCCGCAGTGCACCAAGATGACGCCGATGGGGCTGATGGATCTGCAAGAGACGAGCATGAATATCAAAAGGATCATTACAGAAAAAAAATTGTTAAAACTGTTACTTTCTATAAAATTGATCGATTTCGTTCCTCTAAAATGTAGCCTTCATAATCTGGATTTTAGATAAGTATATAACTTTATTGACACCTCATTGTCCAAAAGTGATTCAGTGGTTAAAGCGCTACTAATAGACACACATACTGAGACTGCTAAAATATTAACCCTTCCTTTTGGCTGTGCCGTACAAATCGGCTCACGAGTTTCATCTTTACGTCAAAAAGACATAACGACTGTTCCGCAGAACAAAATCTCATCTGCTAAATTCATAACTAGAGATTTGAGTCTTGCGGATGTGACTTTTAAGGTTCAAATTTCAAGTTGTGAATTTAGCAGATGAGACTTTGTTCTACGGAACGGTCGATAAGCAAACATAAAGCCAAGAAATTAAAACTATAGAAATAGTGTCTGTTTAAAACGAGAACCGTCGTGGCCAAACAGTGACCTAACGCGCAATTGTATTGCCCGCTAAACAAAAAAGGTACGTATCAGCTGCTGCGCCCTCTTTCACCACGATTCTCTTTTAGAACAGATTCTAACTGACCTCCAAAAATTTAGCCCTTTAAGTCTTTCCAGCCTTGGGTCTGAGTGTTTGGTGTTTTTTACAAGTGAGTTCCAATTTCTGCGTATTGAAAAGCAAGACAATACACTTACTTCTGAAAAATACTCAAGTGGTAAAAACACAGAAAGAAATATATCTTTATATAGTAGCAAGACTATCTTTACAAAACTTAAAAGTATTTAGCTAGTTAACATTTTCGAGCATTAATTCATAATTAGAATCAGGTCATTAAGCTTATGTTGGGTGTAAAGTTAATAAAATCTAAGCTCGAAAACCAATAGAAGTTAGGTTAGAAGAAGCTAGCTAGATTTTATCGCTGCCAAAAATGGAATTTATGTACATTCTAGACAAACATTATAAAGAAAGTATTACCTTCTTTCCCATTCGAGAAACACTCGATATCATTTAGGCTTCCTATAATATTAAGCAGTAGAATTGCAATCAAAATCACGGCTACTATTACATCACTGGTGTCCACTTCTATATCATCAGATAATGTATGGCAGTAATTCTTTTCTAGTTTTGTCTTCAATTTATAGTCTTTCCATATGGTATCGTTCAAGCATCCTTCAAGGGCCTCCGGTGTCACCGCAGTTCTATTCCGTATATATGGTTGACAATACTTAGGTACACAGATGCTGTATCGTAGTTTTGTATGATTGTAATGAGTTGGTATTTGTTTAGAATATTCCTGAAATCACATTGAAATATTTTGACTTTTAAATTACAAAACAAGAGAAACAGAAAGTTACAGAACAAAATATAATTTGATAAAGAAATTCTTGTAGAATTTCTTTATAAAAATTTAAATCCTTTCAGCTGCATTTCGAATTTATACTTTCTTATAGACAGGCGCTGAATTAACATTACTACTGGATGGGATTCTGGGTTTGGACGTGGTTAATACGTTTAGATAAAAAAGTAAAGGAGAGTTGACATTTAGAACGGCTCTAACAATTAAGCATTCCAGACGATGGCGCGTAGAAACCGATTAGGGGTATGGGTTTAACTTACACTTCCATGCCCCTCTCAAAATTAAACCGCTACCATTTTAGACCACAGACAGCAGTTAAAAGGAACCTTGTTATAGAATAAAATAAAGTTTTTGGTTAAGCTGATGATGACAATGACAGGAGAAGATAACATAATACACCTATAATTTATATTTTAATTTTATTGCTTCTAAACTAAACAAAAATTTGAATACACGAGAAGATTACGATTCACGACTAATAAGCTTACGACTAGATTTGGTGGCATAATTTACATAATAGTTTCCAATATTAAAGTATTAGTAAGAAAAAAAAAACTTCAATGGTTAAGTACCTACCTATCTATTAATCAACATTATTTTGTTTACAGAATGTATAAATATGTACCTAATTGCGATTATAAGATCAAATCAATCACAGATTTACCTGTGTAGATAAACAAGTAAATTAAATAACTTTATCTGATTGATTTTAATTATAAAATTTTAAAATTAATTAAATACGAGTAGTACTTAATACTTGTCTCGCGACAAGCTTTTCATATAAACTATCATATAAATTGTGTATGAACGTTACACGTTGATAGTAAAAGTTTATTTTATTCTTTTTAACGTTTTTAAATAAAAGCTAGTTTTAAAAAAAAATTTTTACTTTAATTTATTGTCAATAAAATAGATATTTTAAGTTAAAAGTCGAATAAACCTGAGCTTTGAAAATCTTGTTTTCTTAACTTTACATGAAAGAAGTTAAACAAAGTTGTAAAGCAATTTCAATTCTCTACAAATTACCCTTTTTGATATATTGCTGTGGAAATCTCTACAGGGCGCTTTCATCGCCGATTAATTCATTGAACTAGCTTTAACCCGCGGCTTCGCTCACGTTAGGTTCGATTTTTTAACCCCTATTTTACCCCCTTAGGAGTTGAATTTTCAAAAATCCTTTCTTAGCGGATGCCTACGTCATAATAGCTGTCTGGATGCCAAATTTCAGCCCGATCCGTCCAGTGGTTAGGGCTGTGCGTTGATAGATCAGTCAGTCAGTCAGTCAATCAGTCACCTTTGCCTTTTATATATTTAGATAACCCCATGTTGTAGTTTGGTAGGAACACCGTCACAGGAAGTTAATTCCACAGTTTCAAAGTACGTGGAAAAAAGGATCTGGCACATTGGACGGTCGAAGTGTTCCAAGCACCCTCGGTTGTAGAAAAAAGACGGTGGAATAAGGTCTTACAGCTCTTCATAACACTCCCCGTTATATAGCCGATAGAATACGCAAAGAGAGCTTACATCTCTGCGGTGCTCCAGGCTTTCCAACGAGTTGGTTAATCTAAGAATGACGAAGAGTTCGGAAGAGTTTACCTGAATCATGTAAAGAAGCTCACTGCGCTCGTCAGAGACCAGGTCAAAGTTTATTGTACAATAGACGTCATCAGGATTTTGTAAGCATTCCGTAAAGTTATCCACGTGGTAAATCGGCGGCATGCGGTTGTATTCCGTCTCTGAAAAGTAATTTTTCACCGATGAAACTTTTGTAAAACTCATAGAATTAATTTCTTTTGAATCACTTTTACAATTTTCTAAATAAACATAAAAGGAAAAGGTATGACTAAATAGACATAAAAGGACTGACTGATTGACTGATCTAACAACGCACAGTTCAAACCACTGGACGGATCAGGCTGTTTGGCATACAAAGAGCTATTATGAAGTAGACATCCGCTAAGCAAGCAAGGATTCTTAAAATATTTAACCCCTGAGGGGTTAAAATACGAGGTTGAAAATCGAATTAACAGAAGCAAAGCCTTGGGCAAAAGTTAGTACTTGATATGTATTGTGCAAAAATAACGCGATAAATCCAGTCAATTTTAGAGAGAGATTGTAGCAATATTTTTTTTTGTAAGAAAAGAATATTAGCCAGGCTAAGTTAAGCTAAGTTGACTAATATCCTCCTATCCCCTCCAAATAAGCGGAAAGCTTGTGCTAGGAGCGGGTACGACAATGGTGCAACGGGTGGGGTTAAAAACAGCGACCTTTCAGTTTTCAGTCCGCACCATTAACCATTGGGCTATTGAGGCTTAACTAATGCAGCTTTTACAGAACCGACACCCTGTGGACTGGCGATAAGTTTCGATGCATTCGATGGTCGAGGCGTGGCACTTTTTAAAGGAAGAACTGCACCAAACAAGGCGATTGCCTGATTTACAATTGATTGGTTGATTAACCAATTACCTAAAACAACTTAGGCAAATCCATAAACATAGTATTCCTTAAAAATGGGCAAATCATGCCTAAACATCAAGTAATTAAAATCACACATTTCAGTAAATCACTTTTCCTTACCGTTCAAATAATAAATCACTCCATTGCATTGTTTCAAAAGGATTATAAACAATACACCGCGTGCCGAAAACATTTTTGAATTTTGACGTATTCTGGGAAAAGTTCAATTCTTTCGTGAATGTGCCATTTATGATGAAACAAAACGTAATAAATAGATCTAATAAAAAAGCAACGACAAGTCTGTTGAAGTAATAGTTAAAGAATGTCACCAAAGCATATATTTTCGTTGTTTTTGTATTTAAAATGCGGAAAATATGAGAACGCTTAATGAAAGGACATTATACGTTTTTTATTAAATCTTTGTTGAATGATTGTAATTATTGGTAAGTTCGACTGTTGTTAATCCTCAAGGTATCCTCAAGGTGTAATGTCTTTTGAGTATAATCCTATGTAAAGTGGTCATTATCTAAAGACAAGTCGACATTTCTGGCAAGAGTTTTGCATCGAGTAGTCAAATATACACTAAAAGTTCCGAAAGTTTTAGCTACCTACTCTGATAATAATTTTTGCAAAAGGTGCAAGTGGTGCTATACCTACTAAGGAAGCATAATTCGGCGTTACACGTTTGCATGGGAAATTGTAATTCTCTTCGACTTATTTTGCCACTGCGAAGGAAATGCGTGCTTAAGAAGTTATTGAAGTGTGCGATTTGCGCATCGCACATTTCAATAAATTCACAGTCAACATCGATGTAACAATCGATGATCTCTAGTGTATACACCTACTATGGATAGTCTCTGAATTAAACCGCTAACAGACGGGTAGACGGATGGACTTATAAATAGTTATAAACGGTATGCATTATATTATATTATATGTATAGCTTAACACTTTCTGTCGGGTACAAGTGAGACCCTTGAACAAGGGAAAGAAACACAGTGGGTGCCTGGCAATAGTTTTTATTATCCAAACGAAAAAAATCCCAATTACTTTCGGCATAATAAATAATTACAACAGTTCTAGTTTTGTGTATTTCTTAGGAATTCTTGGTCAAGCTTGCGGTTTAGGAAGTGTGTTTGACGCGCGGCGCGAACGCGGCGCGCGTGACGGCGGCCAGCGGCGCCTCCAGCACCAGCCACAGCGCCGCGCCCAGCGAGAACGACGCCAGCAGCGACGCGCACAGCACCACGAACTGAAACACGACGGGGATTCATTCAAGTGTGAGCGTGCGTGCGTGAGTGCGTGTGTGCGTGCGTGTGCTTTCGTAATATTGCTGTTCGTTAGTCTGACTAAAACGCAAAAACTGCTTAACCGATTTGAATTTTTTTTTTCTTTTGTTCGCTGTAATACAGAGGTGGTTTGAAAACAAAAAACAGCGGCACAACACTCGCCGCTGTGGGCTCGGCTGACGAGTGTACATACCACGAAGTAGTCGTTGAGCACCAGCGGCGTGGTCTGCACGCCTGCCACGCCGCGCTGGAACAGGCTGTGCAGTAGGAAGGCGCTGTACGACGCGCGCCCGCCCCAGCTGAAGCCGCGCCACTCGATGATGCCGCGGCACAGCGCTGCAACAACACTTGTTGTTTTTATTTTTTTGATTCGATGATAAGATACTACTGCGATCTAAGATATACGTACTAAGTGACGATACATATATAAAAAAGAATTGAGACCCTCCTCCTTTTTTGGAAGTCGGTTTAAAAATAATGAAGATAATGAATACAAGCACGAAGAATTGGAAGATGGGCTGTATAACAGCACGCGCAGTGCCGTGGACACTAGCACGCTGTCCACGTAGAACACGCTAGACAGGTTGGTGCTTATGTCCAACGGGAAGACAAAAAGGAGGAAAAACATTGCCCATCACTTACTGTCTATTTTAAAAATACTGAAAACGATGAAAACGAGCACGAGGAACTGGAAGACGGGCTTGTAGAGCGCCGCGTACAGCACGCGCAGCGCCGCGGGGACGGCCGCGCCGTCCACATAGAACACGCCGCCTGACAGGATGATGCCCACGCCCAGCGGGATCATGACATACATGAGCCACAGGTGTTTCTGCAGAGGACAAAAACGCTGTCTTCAGTTTTCAGTTTGTTTTAAATATGCCTTGTGCTTGACTGTGACCTCACTTGATGGCTGCAGTGTCATGCAGTGTAATGGTAGCAGGCAACTTGGAAAGAATATGGTGCAGTTTAAATAAACCCAGATTTCTACGCGGCATCATACCGAAATGCTAAATCTCTTGCAGATACGTCTTTAGAATTCAGTAAGTAGCCAGTAGCAGTAACCACGGCAGCAGTCTCCCGTAAAACCAGACCAGAAAAATTTTAAAAATTTAAGATTCCTCATTTTACAAGCATGTGCATGCTGTGAATCCACACACACAATAAACATCATGATGAAGGGCTCAATCCTGAGCGCAGGTCTCCTCTCAGGGATGGGTTATATGCCATAGTACCACGCTGACCCATTGCGAATTGGTAGAGTTCACACACCTTTGAGAACATTGAAAATGAAACGAAACCATAAGACGACCAAACGAAAAGTCCACCTTATAATGGGAGAAGTCCTTTTCCTTGGTCTGCCAGTGAAAGGTGAGCAGACCGCCGGCCAGCCCCAGTGTATACACGGACAGATTGGTGTGGCCCCGCGCGTACACCAGCCGGTAAGTATCGTCATCTTTGTAAAAATTGCGGAAGGCTCTGAAACATACGGTTATCATTAGACTAGTGTTTCCCAAATGCAAGGCCACACATAAATAAAATTGAAATGTCTGGAATGAACCAACGGGAATGGGTCTGCTTTGACTTCCCATGTTGACATGTGTTAGATTATATGTATTGTATTTTTGAAGCTTCACTGTGGAAGCACTGTATACTTAGCTTAGTTTTGTTACTTATTGTACAATTAGTTTATTTTATTTTTTGAAAAGAGCAACTGCTGAGTTTCTTGCCGGTTCTTCTCAGCAGAATCTGCATTCCGCACCGGTGGTAGATTTATGACGTGTCATAAGTGCTACAAGGTAGCCTACATGAAATAAATGAATTTTGAATTTGAATTTTGAAAAGCATTTTCCTATAGCAGCGTCTTGTAACATACGTCAATCGGGTAACATCACGTGCCAACCTATAGCTAGGTTCTGTTTTAACTTAAAATTGAAGTGGATTTAGGAACTGTAGATTATGTATAGTTATTGTAGGTACCAAGTAAACACTACATCGTAGAATTCCAGGACCCGACTTCTCAATCTTGATGCTGCAGGGATTCTACCTATCTAAGCTGTGGGGATTTAGGATCTGTCGATTGTGAATTGAAGAAACAGACGAAGTCGCGGGTAAATAAAAATCATACTCAGGCGACTGTATAACTACAGCGTTCAAGTCTTGGAAGTAAGTGTGTGCCGCCGTGATGACCAGCGAAGCCAGGAACAGCAGGACGAGGATCACCATTCTGTGGCGGGGCTTCTTGACCAGCACCAGGAACACCAGTCCGAAGACGAAAAGCTGAGTGTCTGCGGCGAGGTACCTTGAATTAATAAATATTTTTAGAGCTTGATCATTGATATTGTAAAATCGGAAACCAAAGCCAGCTTCGACGGCAAGAGTTTACAGACTTTACCAAGGTCATTAGCAAAAAACCTGAAAGGTCGACAGTGACAGTACAATCCCCAACCGTTCAATGGAACGGGTTAAGGAGTAGGAGCACCTAATACAAGTTTTCTCTTATTTGGACTCAAGTTTAGCTTGGCTATGCACTTTTGGCTAGCTTTTGCCCGCTTTCGCTCCCGTTTAGTTGGATTTTTTAAACCCCTTTTCACCCCCTTTAGGGTTTAATTTTCTAAAATTCTTTCTAAACGGATGCCTACGTCATCATAGCTCTCTGTATCCTAAACAGCCCAATCCGTCTAGTGGTTTGAGTTGTGTGTTAACAGATCAGGTAAGTAGGTAAGTCACCTTTTCCCTTTATATACTTGGATATACACGGTTTAAGTACCTATATGTAACACTGCTAAGCGTACTTTCTACGTTGCTGGTGGCGACAAATTGGCGGGGCAATAAGTGAATACCTAAGTCAGAGCGCAAACCTGCAAGGCGACTTACCACCCCTGTGGGAAACAAATATCTTCCTTGTAGATGTAGTTGTTGAAGTAGAAGATGTTGGCCCACCAGTACTGGCGGCAGTAGTTGGCCTCGCTGACCACCACCAGGTCCCATATGGGCCCTTTGCCAATGTACCGCATCCACGTGCTGATGGTGGCTATGATCAGGGCGTATGGCGGAGTTAACCTGAAAGCAAAGGTTTCAAAGATAAATTATTATACTGAGCAGATCGCACATATTGTAGGCTTGAGATAATACCGGCCAAGTGTGAGTAGAAATCGCACACGAAGAGTTCCGTACCATCGTAACAGCGATTGTTAAGGTTGAGCAAAAACGCCGAAAAAATGTTTAATCTATTCTGTTCTCGGATTCATCATCATCATTTCTGTTAATCATGCTAAATGTTTTTGTTCATCGATGCTCTTCAGAAATGTCCACTATCCTTTTTCAAAACTTAATATAGGCCCTTCTAAAGCCGAGGACCACCCTTTTGCCCCTTCGACTGGTTAAGAAAATTTTTTGGACAGCTCGTTTTTTTAATATTTTATTATCTATGATTTAAGTCTTATGCAATAAAAATGCCCAAGACGGTAGCGGGCAAGCTTGGAATGGCAGTTTTCATCATACCCATACCCCTTATCAGTTTATAGACGCCATGACAAAATGAGAAAAATACCTGAGCCATCTCAACAGAATTCCCTTAGGAATTTGTTTCCAAGTGATCTCAGCTTTTTCGGCCTGGATCTGCAAGTTGTAAGCCAACAGAAAGCTAGACATGATGAAGAATGTGTGCGTCACCAGGTTCCCGTTGTACAGGATTTGTTTCGACAGGTCATCGTAAGACTGAAATCAAGATGGTTAATTAAAAAAAAATACTTAAAGATCTGAAACATAGTCGCTTATAGAACAAAATGATATATTTAAAATTCGTTTCAACTGGTTTCAACCGTTAATGTTTTATAGAGTAGTATTTTTAGTGCACTTTGATGTTAAATAATTTGTAATAAATAAGTTACTGGTTACTGGTTACTACAAAGTTAAATTTACTAACCTATAACAATTTTATAAAGAGGAAAGATTTGTATGTTTGTTTGTAATGGATAAACCTAATGGACCGATTTTAAAAAATCTTTCACCAATAGAATGGGTGGAATAAGGTCAAATAGCTGTTCAGAACACTCCCCGTTATATAGCCGATAGAATACGCAAAGAGCGTTTAAATCTCTGCAGTGCTCCAGGCTTTCCAACGAGTTGGTTGTTTTGGGATTGTCCACAAGCCAAACTGCTCGTTTTTGGATCCCATGAAATGAAAGGAGTTAATTTTGAGGTGCTTTAGCCCAAAGGTGAGAGCAATACTCCATGCGTAGGCGGACTTGCGTTTTATAGTGTAGAGAGCAAAGCAAGCTAAGTTACGCTAGAACTGCACAAGATTTTGTAAACTTGGTACTGACATTTTCTCAAATCAAGCCTCAATGTCGGACACAAAAACTCTACTCTCTTCTGGCATTGAGTGAGAAAATTGTGCATAATCTTTATAAAGGGCGTCACCAGTACTATCATCTGCATAGCAATGAATGTTGCTGTTATGCAACATTAATGCAATATTAACTAAGTCATTCACCTGTTCAATGTAAAGAGGGTTAGCGATGTACGAGCACGATAACATTAGGGCGCAGTGGGAAAATATCACACAGCTTATCGTCATTGTTCTGAAATCAACATAAAGTTTAGATGAAACACATTTGTTAAGTAAAATTTAGTTTACTTTAGTACTTTGCAACTTCAGCATCACTGATTTATCAGTGATTTATCAGTGCGAAACGCTTCTCTATTTAAGGCCATTTCCTTCAGTTTACGGTAGCCCAGTCCACTCCCTCGCATCCTCCTCCCACTTGCGTCTTTGGCGACCTGGCGCTCTCCTGACTAAAATTCTGCCTTCCAACGCTGATCTTGGGAATAAGAATTGGGCTCCCCTCTGCAATTGATGGTTGACAAGAGTTCCCAGTTCTCACCTTAATCCGTTGAATATCTTAAGTCTTTCCATCCTGGGGTCTGGCCCGCTGCCCCCGGGCGCGGTCAGCTTAGCCCAGTTGCGCCTCAGCGAAAACGCGAGCAAGTACGGGTTTCCTAAACAAGACAAACATGTTTTAGCTGCAAATGCAGTACAGCAGGTAGACTATTGTCACCTCTTCAGGGTTCGATCAAACACGCATCTCTAACTTTTCGGAGCTATGTGCATCTCAAACAAGTCTGCTTCTTCTTCTTTATCAACTGATACACGTCCACTGCTGGACGTAGATCTCAAAAAATATTAATGGCGGATGGCGGAGGGAAAATTTCCTGAAGTATCAATATAAAAATAATTTCAACTAATAGACTTGTAGCAAATAATAATAATCGGATGCGTGCTCATGTTTATGTCTTTATTTTATTAACTATTTATCATTAGTAAAACCAGTAATAAATCTTAAGAATCGTTACAACTTTATTACCTTTTTTATTGTCTCGTTCGCATAAGATGATGTCGTAAAGGCTTCCGATAATGTTTACCATAATAAGAAAAATATAAACAGCCGCTGTAATGAAGTCGCTTATATCGTAAATAATTTCTTCGCCAGCCTTTTTACAATATTTTATTTCCAATAAACTTGCTTCTAGCTTATGACTTCTCCATAAGCTTTCATTGAGGCACTCTCCAAGGACCGCTTTTATATCCCTTGTTCTATTTAATCTATTAAATTGGTCTCTACAACTTATAGTGACGCAGGTACCTCTGTGTATTTTTGTATGGTTGAAATGTTTCACTTTATATGCTGAATATTCCTGTAAAAAATAAAAATTATATATCGCAGACACACACGCTTGCATGGAAATCAAATAAGTTATCAAAACGACATGATTTGACATTTTTATACTTAATTTGAGTTTTACGCACTTATCGTACTTGAAAAGTTTATTCATGATTTAATGATTAATATTTCAATCTCAAAGTTGTAAGTTAAGGTAGGTATTGAATAGTAAATAGACGAATGGTGGCATTTAGGAATCAATTCCGCTTGATCTGACTGGTCTTGACTAATATGCAATAGATACGTAGCTATAGTTCATTGTAGAGCAAAATATTTTTTGATTTCATTATTTTCTCTAAAAGTGAAACCTAAACTTTTTCGTCAAATACCCATAACAACGCGTATGGTTGTTGTGAGTGGTATGGTTTTATAAGCGAAAGGCTCTGGGTTCAATTCTTGGTTGGATTTATATTAATTACCTATGCTATAATTTTTAGGTTTAGTGGAAAGCTTCGGTCGTGGCTAGTGGCAAGTACCAGCCAACCGGCAAAGCCAAGCAATATATAATATTGTTCCTGTACGTTGACACAAGAAGTCTTGGAATACGTAGCTCTTGGTTCTAGCATGCATTTTGTGTGGTCGCCTCAGGTACTTGCCTCCTGGTTCTAGCACGCATTCTGCGTAGGCATAGTTGCATAACGCGTATAATGTGGCATCATATGGTCCTCAATATAAAGCTTACTTGTGAAAATTGCATGAGTCCGAATGGCCCTTGAAGGAGATATTTCACTACACAATACGTGCCTCCTGGTTCTAGCACGCATTCTGCGTAGGTAGTTCTATAACGCGTTTATTGTGGCATTCTGTGGTACTCAATAAAGCTTACTTGTATAAAGTGCATGAGGTAATCTACTTGACGATTATTATGTAAGATGAAATTAATTAGACATCTAAGTAGAGAGATACATGAATGCAAATAAATGAATTGAAATGAGGTTTGAATGGTCCTTAAGCCTTGGAGGAAATATTTCACTACACAATGCGTGCTTTCTGGTTCTAGCACGCATTCTACGTAGGTAGTTGCATAACACCTATAATGTGGTATCCTGAGGTACTCTATTTAAAAGCTTACTTGTATAAAGTGCATGAGGTCCGAATGGCCCTTGGACGAGAGCACGTACTCCGCTACACAATACGTGCCTCCCGGTTCTAGCATGCATTCTACGTAATCGTCTAACGCGAATAATGGCGGCATGCGGTGGTATTCCGTTTCTGTAACAGCATTCATAAAACTTGTAATACTTGGATGTATGAAAAAGTCTGAAAAAATTTAAGTTTGGAGTTCTAAACTAAATCAGAGACTAGTTTTTTAGGGTTCCGTACCCGAAGGGTAACCAATGGGACCCTATTACTAAGCCTTCGCTGTGCGTCCGTCCGTCTGTAAGCGGGCTGTATCTCATGATCCGTAATAGATAGAGAGTTGAAATTTTTAGAGAATGTGTATTTCTGTTGCCGCTATAACAACAAATACTTAATAAAAATAAATTAAAAATTAAAGGGAGCTTCCCTACTAGAAACGTGTTTTTCGGCGTTTGTTTGGTACGGAACCCTTCGTATGCGAGTCCGACTCGCACTTGACCGGTTATTTTGGATCTCTGTCTAAATCTAACATTTAGTACTAGATATACAGATTTTTTCTGGTTTGGCGGATTATAGCAAAAAAAATAAATGTTTTTTCATGATTTTTTCTAAAACACGGACAGATTTCAGGTTTATTTATTTGTATCTATGTAGAGTCTGCGGTACCTGCAAATGTTACACGCGCTTGGTGTCATTCTACCTGTCAAAGTCTTCGCGTTCATGGACTAGATGTAGTAATTATTATAGTCAACTATATACCAATAGACGCAGTTAATTACTGTCATTTTAATGAATTCAAAGGGCTATCTATACTTATAATAAAACTGTAACGGGACGAATTCTGTACATTAAATATATTTTGAAAATTTTAATCGGAGGATGCTTTATTATCGACACAGCATAGCTAGCATGGGCAGGAGAAATTTTATCCCCGGGGAAAGGATAAAACGTTTATCCCCTCGCTCAGTTTTATCCACCTGTCGAGCATGAGCAAAACGGTGGAAATAATATCCACAGTGGATATTCTTATAGGAATATACTTTTCCTTTCCCCTGTCGCCACGCTTTAGCATAGGGAGAAGGTAATTTTATCCCTTGTCAGTGGATAAAATCGGGGGATAGAATTTTTATCTCCTCCCCATGCTAACGCTGCAGAGCCCAAAACAATTTTTTTTTGAATAAAATTTTTGTCTGTTTGTCTCTCCGTGCGCGCATCACGCGAACACTACTGAATCGATTTCTACACGTCATCGTGCCGAAACACTAAATCGCTTGGCGGCACGTTTATGACGGTAGGGTGGTCACTAATTTAATTTTTTAAAAGCTAACTCTATGCGGACGAAGTCGCGGGCAAAAGCTAACATAACTATATTATTATTTGTCGCACTCGCACAATGCGACGTCATTGTACATGTGTGACATTGAACCAGGGTTCAAGTGTGCGGCATGAGGAAACGGCACCAAACTATTCGCTAAACGCTTTTAGGCCACTTATGCACTGGGTTTATTTTATTTTATTTAATGACAAGATAGTCCTTGTCTGTGATCTCATATGATGGTAAGTGAAGCAGTCTAAGATGGTAGCGGGGTAACTTGGAAGGGGTATGGCAGTGTAAATTCGATGTGTTCCTACACGCCATCGGAACGCTAAACCGCTTGGCGGCACGTAATACGCTCATTTTCCGTTTGGTACAATTCGCTCATTTGCGACAAGAGTGACATAACTCAAAGTTTGCCAAATTTAGTTTCCAAATTTCGAAAATTTATACTTTTTGCTATAAAAACAACATTACGCTAAGCACAAAAAAATAAGAGCGAGAGAGATTGTGACTTAATGCTCTGTCGCTTTGTTGGCAGCTGTGTTATTTCGAGACCGCAGCATCCACAAAACATTACTCTCTAACGAGAGAATTCTCTCATCGTCGATTTTGAATTATGTCACTCTTGTCGCAAATGAGCGAATTATATTTATTAGTCGCTGTATACATTCGTCCGTGCGGCAATGTGTCCTAGCCGTTTCATTCAGAAGCTACCTCGTTAGTCTAGTGGTTAGCATAATATGTCGATTGACGAGGTCCTGGGTTTTATACCTGTGTCGAGCCAAAAAATCTGAGAAATTCTCAGTAGGTACTAATCTGGATTCAGGAAGTAGGCGGTGAGTCACCCACGTGCCTACACCTAATCTCTGGACGTGTAGGATTTCCATCGCACTATGAGAGTGAGGAAATAGAGGGTGCACCTGTGTTTGCATATTTCCCTCTCCCTTCCAAATAAACTTTGGGTAGGTACTAGGTACGAAAATAGTGTAACGTGTGGAGATTAAAGAGCGGACCTTTTGATTTTCAGTTTTGGCTACATAGGTAATATAATGTAGCTCTATTTAAAACACTGCGTAAATCCCACCATAACGTTATGTTCTTGAGAAAAGAATATTAAAAAACTTAAACTTTTAAGTGCACTTTTGCACAAAAAAGCCGTTTAAAAAATTTAGGTACAGGTGATATTCCTGGTAGGAAAAACGTTGCGTAACCTAACGCAGGTACTTGTATATTTTCGGAGAACTAAGTACTACTCGTAAAATTAAAGAATGGTTTTATAAATGGCGTCGCTTCTGTTCACCTCTCACTCGCACACTGTCGCTATCTATACTCACACTCGCCGGTACGGACAACAACAATAAACTGATAAAATGACCGTCTTTATTTATTTATTTATTGGTAATCAACAGCGTGTACAACATAATTTTACAAGATTATTTTAATCACAACACACTAATATTATAAAGGTGAAAGTTTGTACGTGTATGTGTGTGTGTATATGTGTGTGTATGTGTGTATGTTTGTTACTCCTTTGCGCCACAACGCATGAACCGATTTGGCTGAAATTTGGAATGGAGATAGCTCATTCCCAGGATTAAAACATATGCTACTTTTATCCCGGAAAATTAAAGAGTTCCCGCGGGAATCAAAAAACCTTTATCCGCGCGGACGAAGTCGCGGGCATCATCTAGTTCTTAAATAAAACCAAAAATGATTACATTATTTGAATTAAAAAATATATATAACGTTTATATTATTTACAAGTATATTATAATTTATTGATTATTAGCAGATTATCGCTCGCTATAGATCCCGTGTATGCTGACAGTACCGGCATAATGAGCCGCCATTTCTAAAACCATTCTTTAATTTTACGGATAGTACATAGGTAAACATCATAAGGTCATTCACACTGATTATTATTATTGGTACATTCGTCATCAACAAGAAGAATAGAAATTATCTGATTTAAAATACATTGCGGCGTTTTAAATATCGGTAAAATTAATTTTTGACATGTTACTCAAAGGTGTGCAAAATCTACAGATAGATATATAATTAAAGAACTTAATAAAATACTAATATAACTCTCTTTAAAACATGCATCTGGACAGATTAGTATATTTAACTTATCTCTGTTCGGGGTTTTAAAACATAGGTTGCACCTATACATACATATATAAGTATCTATATATATACAATTCAAAGTCCTGTCTGACTGACTAACTGACTGAGATATCAACGCACAGCCTAAACTACTGAAGTTAGAAACTTGAAATTTTTACAGTTGGTTCCTTTTATGACGTAGGCGCACACTAAGAAAGGATTATTGGAAATTCCACCCCTAAGGGGTTTAAATAGGGGATGGAAGTTTATATGAAACTCCGTCATTTTTCAAGCTGTTTCCATCAAAGTTGGTATTTGAGCTTTCAGTTAAAAATAAAGAAGTACGTGTGTCACAGTTTTTGAAAATTCCACCCCAAAATCTAATTCCACGCGGACGAAGTCGCGGGGGCAAAAGCTATTAGTACTGTATATATAAATTCTTCACTTAAACTAAAAATAAAGAACTAATTTGATGTACCATACATACCATTAATCCGATAAATAACAGCCGAATTTTGTTTAATCAAAACCAACGAGAAAATAACCAAAAGCATCATTATTTTAAATTATTTATATATCACAATTTAATAAATAAAAATTAGGCCTATGGCACACGTCCTAACTAGTTACGTGACCGACACAAATGTTGTAACATGATAGTAACGTGCTAGATGCTGATATAGCCTATTATCCTTATTATTGTTAACTTAGAGACCTTCTATGTAAGTAATAAAAGTGTAGAAAGGTTATGTCTTTGTGTTGACACTAAATAAACTGATAAGCAGAGTTGAATCGAAAAGTTAGCTTAACTCTGCTTCGCAAAACCCTATAAATGCATTCGCTTAAAATAAAAGACTACAAATGATAAAAATTTGAATAAAATGAAAATTAAAAATAAGAACACCAAAATCCCTTCCCATGAAAGGGGGCACCCAGTAAAAACAAAAAAACCCCCTATAAGTGTATAGGGTCGCGCTAAGCTTTTTGCTTCTTCGTTCCTGATACGCAACGCTAAAAGGACATGTCCCAGTTTAGTATGGAGGGTGGTTTTTTATTCTGAGTGTCTATTAACCAGAACCAAACTGCTATCACATGAAAGAGAAAAAAATATAAAATTAAACGCCATTTAAATAATAATTTTAGAAACCCCCATTTTTTTTTAATTAATAAAGAAAAATATTGTTTGTAGAAAATATTTTTCGATGGATGGCAACATTAAAAACATTTTCTTATCTAGAAATAATTGAATCTGACACCTGTTACTGTCACTTTAATGTCATTTAAATGCCAAAAGTTCAAAAACGTCATTATAATTGTCACTTTTGACCGTAGAGAGAGAAGACATCTCTGTCTACGCTTTTGACAGTCCTGATAATCACCTGACATACGCCTGACATTGACAAGTTACCTAGACAAATAATATTTTTGAAGTTTTTTTTTTAATCGGTGCGTAATCACAAGCAAAGGTCCATAAATGCATCAAAACAAAAAAAAAATTTTTCTCCAAATCGGGGTCTTTAAAAAATCGGTAAATTATTTAGATAGAAGCCTTTTTGGATCTCTATCGAACTATATTAAAATCATTCTGGTTAATTATACTCAATAATAAAAAACCATTTTGGGACAACTCCTTTGGAATGCCCTTCCGGCTTCCGTCTTTCCAACCAATTACAACTTGGGTACCTCTAATCAAATGTGAATACGCATTTTCCAGACAAGCGCGCTCCGTCCTAGGCTGCATCTTAACTTAACATCAAGTGTGATAACATTACATACATCAAGCGCTAGTCTGTAATATATTAACTAAAAATTCAATGTTCCGACTTCAAACGCCACTACAAAGTATATCAAGGTGTCTCTATATTTGAAGAGTTCTCGATTTATCTAGGATTCCATCATCAGATTCTAACCTGATGATCATGGGACCACCTGGGAAGTATACCCTTTCAAACAAAAGAAGAATTTTCCAAATCGGTCAAGGCGTTTTTGAGTACCTAATCGGGGAACACACACAAATTTTTGAAGTCGGTTAAAAAAATAACGAAATTACAATTATCCCGGAAATTATGGGTTACCGATACTGTAATTTTTGAGCAAGCAATGTATCGCGAATAATGCGATAACAACGGTCTGCATTCAAAGAACAGCATGCGGTTGCCTTGATCAAAAGTTGGCCATTCGTGGATTGGCAAATTTTAGACAGCTTTGAGATTTTATTATGGAGAAGCAAACATGCGGGTTTTCTCGCGATGTTTTCTGAACAATTGGAGGATTCTACCTGGGATTCGAACTGTGGACTTTCCGAAAAGCAGGGCGAAATTTTACTGTAACACAAATTCTACAAAAACCGGTTCAGTAATAATAATAATGTCCTCCCGATTGAATCCGGCCACGGCGGCTTGCCACCAGCACGGGAGATATTATAGTGCACAAGTGTGTGCGATGGGATGGAAATTCGACATGACCGGAGAGAGATCAGGCGCAGGACCGACCGCTTGCTCTCCAAGGCACGGGGGTGAGTGGGTGACTCGCCGCCAACTTCTTAACCCTAGGCTAGCGAGAATTTTCTGATAGAATACATTTTTTGGCCCTTCCCGGGAATGGAACCCGGGACCTCGTCATCCAATCTTGCTAACCGCAACGACCAACGAGGCGGTTTAATTCGTTAAACCAGTTCAGTATGTGACATTCGTATTCAACCTTGACTGTGGAGGAAACTAGACAATAATGTTTAGAACCTCTTGTGATTTTACTTTAGCCAGCTTACACGTAAAATGCATTTCCGTCGTTAACCTAATCAATACATACAAATATAGATGCAAGTATTTAAAACAAAGAGTATATGATTTAAAATCTAAACAGAAGAAGCTGATAGAATCTGTTCAAAGAGGAAACCGTCGTGAGATTGGAATGCGGCTGCTGTGCTTGCCTTTTCTGTTTAGCGTGTAAACGTAATAGCGTAATACATAGAATAGAATATAATAGAATATAAAAAAGATGTGTGGCACTCGGGGACTGCCGCGGTAAAGCTATTGCATAGCATTTTTTATCAACGCCATCTAGCGGTGAGAGGAGTCTCGTGTCAGGCTATTTTCGTTACGGAATTTCTGGATTCGGTCTCCACGCTCAAGGCCCAGGATAGAAGCTATGCAATAGCTTAATAATAATTTTTTAATCAAATAAACTTTTACAAAGTGCTTTCGAATCGTCAAATGAATTTATGCTATTTGGCCACGACAACGTTCTTTTTGAACATTCTATCCTCTGGTCTGTATATGTATATTGTATACAATATGCTTATGTAGTTGCAGATTCTATTAGATATGTGAAAAGGAATCTTGTTAGCGTTAGTTCACTGTTTGGCCACGAAGGTTCCCTTTTTTAACAGACTCTATTTTAAATACTCCAATCATTCAATCAATTATTTTTATTTAAAATACATGAAACATACTTACATAAATATTTACATAGATGTAGTAATTAGTAGTTGACTCATTACCACTTAAGACCTAGGTCCATTTTATTAAAGTCTAATTTATGTGTCGGTGATTTTGTAATATTAAGCTATTTGTAAGCTCATATTTTTATTATCATTCGGTAGTTAGGTACTTGATTGTTAAGTTTGTATCGGGCCTCGGCTAATCTTCGAAACGGCTGGACCGATTTTGAAGAACTTTTACAGGCCTATTCAAGGAATGATCTAGGCTATTCAGGGATCAAAGGATTTATGGCAATTCTGAGTGGGTAAGTACCTACCTCAATCGTCGCGGACGAAGTTGCGGGCAATAAATAAGCGATCTTGGCTAACAAACGATTGTAAGCAATACTTAGAATGCACGCTCCACGTACTAATAGCCCTATTACTTCAGCTATACCCCAGCTGTAGGTAAGTACCTCCTTAAGAGCGCGTGTAATGATAAATCTTCAAACGTAGATTTGATTTTAACAGCAGTAGATTGACTGTCCGAAAAAAAAACAGGCAAAAATTACATCATATTTCCAAGGGTTTGAGTAGGTACTTATTTGCCTAGAAAGATAAAAATTCGACAAAAAAAACGCGAAGTTAGGTCTAATTTTAACCAATTTCCATTACATTATAGAGCCAAAATTTTTATATAAAATTCCTATACTTACGTATTACTAAGAGACGATACAGCCATTTAAAAAAAAAAATTTACGACTTATTAGAATACACTCCTCCTACACGCTGCGATGACCAACCCGCCTGCCCAGCGTGGTCATTATGGGCAAAACCTTGCATGGTACTAGTAACACGGCCAAGGCCCCTAGTTCCCGGCGGCCTCGCTATTCCCGACCCTGGCAGCAGTCGTGGTAATGGCGACCGACGACATCAAACGAATCGCAGGGAGTCGCTGGATTCAGGCGGCGCAAGACCGAGATCTGTGGAGGTCCATGCAAGAGACTTATGTCCAGCAGTGGACGTCCATAAGTTGATGATGATGATGATGATGACACGCTAACGCGTTTCACACGAGTTTCGGGTATGTCTTATTTCGTCTATCGCTGGATTTTTTCTGGCATTCTGCGCATTGTTAAATAGCTACTTACGTAACTTATAACAAGACACAATTTTAAAAACTAACCCAACTAGATAATTGAATGTAGGTCTACCTACCCCATGTCATCCAGACTACAATAATGACGAATCGGTTGACACCTCATTCATCAAAATCGGCTCAGTAATTTAGGCGTGACGAGGGACCATACGTAAATAGTCACACACATACATAGAGTGCTGTGCTTTTGGATTGCGTAGGTACGTATCTAAGGTGATGGTGAAGAATAACAACTCGGAGACTGATTTCAGATGTTTATTCCCTTCCCACCTTTTATATATCTAACATTATTACTTACTCCGTTCTAATTAGAAAAATAAACAAATAATAAATAAATAAATTGTTATGAATTACACTAATAATCTCTTAATACATAAATTACGTCAACAAATTAATAATTTATTATTTTAACAAACAAAAATGTGTAAGTCTTTACTAATATGTATCAGGTACTGAAATGTGAAAGTGTGCAACTTGTTTGTTGGTTCGACCTTTAATCACGAAGCAACAGAATAACGGATTGATGTGACTTAATTTTTTGCATGAAAGTGACTTATCTACATGTTATTCCGCAAAAACAGATTGGTGCGGAATTTTTCACCAAACTCTACACGACGAAGTCGCGGGCTTAAAAGCTTACGATTAATGATTATTACCCGACTGCGGCATGTATGTGTGTAGGGCGCTTTTTTTTTTTTATTATTATTCGATGACAAGACGTCAATCCATTCGTGATAATCATGGGAATGTCCACCCATTAAAAATCTAGATCGGTTCAAATCTTTTCAAAAATGGGTCCCGACTGATTAAATAGGAAATGTTTTTCCCTTTCAGTTTTTATTTAAAATTAAATTTTTACGCAGTCGGGTTTTTGATTTTTTAAATTTAATAAATAATTATTTTATAAATAAATAGTGAAAGCACGGTGTAAGTGAGGGTAGTTATTCCTTTTTGTCAGTTTTGTCGTCGATCATCAGCTTCATCAGTCGCGACGTGGGCGCCTCCACCAGCAGGTAGAATGGTATCGCCACCAGGTAGCTGAGCACCAACACTCCGATGCTCATGAGGAACTGAAAATACATACTTATATATTTATTTCTCATTCACGTAGGTACTCCGTCCTCTAAAAGTCTATACCAACTCAAACTAAGCCTCAATAGCCCAACGGTTAAAGGTGCGGACTGAAAACTGAAAGCTCGCAGTTTCGAACCCTACCCGTTGCACTATTGTCGTACCCACTCCTAGCACAAGCGAGCTCTGACTTCTGGCTTAAGATATAGGGTAAAGATGCCGAATATGAGATACCATTTACATATTCGGCCATAAAAAATAAGTTATTGCCCTAATGACTATGAAAATTATTTATATTCGATAAGTATTTAATGAAGTTTATCCTTGAAAGACCGTTTAGTGCTAGCTATAATAGATTTTTTGTTATATCAGATAATATTAGAAAAGTCAGAAATTACGTCTCAGGGAAATGGTCTCCTATTATGAGATACCAAGGGTTTTTAATATGAGATAGTATAGATTTAGAGAAAAAGAAAAGAAATCAATTCAAAAAAACTTTTTATTGGCGATATTTATTAATCTACAACATCGTACTACTAAATAAAAAGGTTTTAGTAACAACTTAATAATATATTATCATGTGCTTGTGCCAAGTGCTTGATGTTCTTCAGATGTAGATGTAACCCTTAAAATCGTTAGTCCAGCTTTACAATATTTTTCTATTTTTGCTTCTAAATAGTCAGAAAAAGCTGGAGGTCTTCCCATGAACCTTGACAAATACTTCTGCATTAGCATCTTTTTTGACATAACGTTCTAGGATACTCTTAGGAACATCGAAAGTTTTGACGCTATTAAGTAACGTATTTGTTTGCTTTGCACTACACTCACGGCCCATATTATGGCACCATGGTCCTAGGACTCCTTTGATCTAGAAAAAGAGGTTTTTAAATAGCCGTATTTCTATACATCCTAATATGAGATATCTCATTTAAGGAGCCCCCACGTGTCTCATATTAGGAAAACACCCAAATTTAAAAACTAGGCTGCCTATTATTTCTTGACAAAGAAAATACAACTAAACTGCAAATGCATTGTAAAATTAATCATATAACTGATACAATGACTGTAAATTTAAATCATTTAGTGTGACTATAAAGTTGTAACATACCTCGTTAATATTTGGTGTCAAAAATCGGGTTTTGTGGTTTCGTAAAAATCCGCACGTACACAACCTATCTTCGCCTCGAACTGGGAAGCACCAACACATGTTTCGGTCTGTTGCCAAGTGGCTTCTGGTGACAGTATCGCCAAATAGCTGCGGCGATTAGTTTCGCTAAAACCTAACTATCTCATATTTGGCAACCATCTCATATTCGGCATCCTTACCCTAGTTAAACCGAGACATAAATATGCTCTGACATAAATCTCGTTTTAACTCTGTCTTGAGTCTGAATTTCTATTCAGACTCAAATATAGATAGAATAGAAATATTTTTTATTCAAATAAACTTTTACTTTTAAGTGCCTTTGAATCGTCGATGAATCTACCACTGGTTCGAAATGCCCTTCCTGCCGAGAAGAGCCAGCAATAAACTCGGCGGTTGCTCTTTTCAAAAAAAGAATACTATGTAGTATTAAAATACTCATTTTAAGACATGACTGAGTGACTGAACAAGCGAGTCGCAGGGAGCCACTGGATTCAGGCAGCGCAAGACCGAGGCCTATGGAGGTCCATGCAGGAGACTTATGTCCAGCAGTGGACGTCTATAAGTTGACAAAGAAAAAGAAGAAGAGTGACTGAGACACAAGTGACACTTAGCTGAGTGAGAGTGCGTTCTATAGATTTCAGTCTTAGGGTTATTTACCACGTTCAAGAAAGACACCGGAACCAGCTGCGTCCTGACTCCCAGCGCTAAGTAAATGAATATATTGTGCAGCAAGAACACGCTGTACGACAGCCGGCTCGGCAGCACCCAGCCGCGCCACTCCATCACAGCCTTCGACATCCCTGGAACAAGCAATTAAAAGAGAATAAAAACCCGACTGCTTTATAGGAAATCAACTGGTTTAAATTGTCATAGATCGTAAATGTTATGATCGTAATTTGATGACAAGATAGCCCTTGACTGCGATCTCACCTGAAGTGACGATGCCGTCTAAGATGGTAGCGGGCTAACTTGAAAGGGGTATAGCAGTGTAAATTCAACCCATACCCCTAATCGGTTTCTACACGCCATCGTGCCGGAACGCTAAATCGCTTGGCGGCACGTCTTTGATGATAGGGTGGTAACTAGCCACGGCCAAAGCCTCCCACCAGACAAAATGTTTATTCAAAAGAAAAGAAACTTAACAATGATTTTCAAACACCTGTTCAATGATACCCCACTTAACATACTATAGTTCGTTGACTTTAATTTTTTTCTATTTCACAATATAGCTTCTGGTAGTCGCCATATTGAATTTTGGTTACTGTCATGTTGTTAGTGACACTCCCAAGATAAACATAAATTGATTGACGCAAGAATCATCAAAATCGGTCTACACGTTTGGTTTCCGGAGCGCCACGCACGAGTACATACATACATACAAACACTGGTAAACACATTACCCTCCTCTGGTGTCTACTACCATCGCGCAACACTTACCCAACCCTCAAACCCTGTATCAAAAAATCACTCACCATTAAACTTCAATGTAACTCCCACTATCCAAACTACAAATATGATGCCTGTGACAGGTTTATTCAAAGCTGCAAACAGCATTCGAACGGCAAGAGACGGTCGGGCGCCGTCGTTAATGAACAGACTGCTACCGTATATCACGAACACGTATAATGGTATTAAGCACCAGCAAAGTACGTTTCCGACCTGAAAATGATCGAGAATTTAATTAAACAAAGCAAACTGTGTCTAAAGGATTAAAAAAAATGTTGTCTCCGGTCTGAGGGGCTACCTCAGTGGCCTCGAACAGTTTGGCAGTTCAAAAAACTCGCATTTTTTATGACGAAATGCGAGTTTGGCAGTTCTTGGTTGACAACCTTTCATTCCACCGGCAAAGTCAAAAAAGTGGCACCTGACCTGGTGAGAAGCTTTGGTCGAAGGTTAGTTATCGATAAGACCTGCCGCCAGCCACGAGGTACGATGGTTTGTAGAAACCGATAGAAGGTTTAATTAAAACACCCAAACCCCCAAGTTAGCAGGCTACCATCTTAGAGAACATCGTCACATTGCCATCACGTGAGATTGTAATCAAGGAATACCTATCTCTAAAGATCTCTTCAGATCGTTACGATATTTAAATGGGGTTGACCTGATAAGCAATGGCTGAAATACAATCGAAATTGTTTATTTTACGGAAATAGCGAATTAAATATTTGAAAAATACTAGACATTTCCAATGCGGAATCGTTCTCAATTTTTATGAAAATTCGACAACCTGTAGGTAATAATAACAGACGTCAAAAAATAATAAAACATCATCTTGCCATAGAGTCTGGATATTCCACTTTCTGCTGTTGCAAGTAGTGGACGTAGTAGCCGCTCGCCATTCCCATAACATAAATCTGTAGATTGTTGTGACCCTGCATGTGCAGTTCACGCATCGCGGGGTCATTGAGGGTGCGTAATGCTCTGTTAAAGAAACCAGGATTAGGAGGAAGTATGGAAATGAAACCGACCAAGCGCAGCTGACTCAGAGGGTTCATAGATAAAATACAGTCTTTACAACAAACTTACTCGTATAATCTATATTTTTTCCTTAACTGTCCTAAAAGGAAAAATTTGGTTCTGCGCAGAGCGGCATAAAGGACGTGCTAGGAACAGGGCGTAAGATGTTCTTATCGCAGTAAACCGTGTTAGGAGAGAAGAACTTTTAAGGACGTCATAGGCTCCGGGCCATGTACGTCGGTCGGTTACGCGTTTCCTGCGATTTGTTATCATTTAAAACAGTCAAGGAAAAATAAATTAAATTAAATAGTGTAGTAATAGTAATTAGTAATCAGATCACACTAATATTCCAACGGCGATAGTTTGTATGGATGTGTATGTTTGTTACTCCTTCATGCCTCAAAGAATTAACTGATTTGGCTACATTTTATCCCGGAAAATGAATGTGTTCCCGTGAATTTAAGCCTTCCACGTCATCCGCAGTCGAACTTGCCTCCACTAGACCAATGGGGCAGTCAATATAAGACCGACGATATTTTAAAGAGATTGGCAGGAAGTAGTCGGATAGGGAAGGTTGAGGACTCCGGTGTGGTGGCGCTGTTTGGGAAAGGTCTATGTTTAGCAGTGGACGTCCGCAGACTGAAATGATGATGATGAAAGCAAAGTCATTACATGACTTACTCAGGCTTCAACAAACTCAACCCGTCCATGTCTCGGCGCCACACGGTCGCCGCCGCGCTGGCCGCGCCCAGCATCAGGAGCGAGAGAAGGCAGGTCACTTTGGCGGCCCTGCTTCGATTCCTGATTGCACAATGTACTATAATGCCCACGATGAATAGCTGCATATCTGCTGCGATATACCTGAAATCAAATAGATCCTTTGTGTCTCAACTAATCCTACTAAATATTGGATAAAATCAGGCGTTACTTTGCGGAACTTGGCTTTTTTGCTTGGTTGGGAAGGTAAGCGGTGTTTATAGCTTTTAACTGCATGTTTAACCATACAGATTTTTTTTGTTGGCGGATTATAGCAAAATAATTCTAACCTTTTGTTGCTAATCCTACTAATATTAGATATAAATGCGATAAAATTGTATGGATCGATGAATAGATGGATGGATGGATGGATGTAGTTACTCAATCACGCCGCAACGACTGAACCGATTTGGTTGTGTGGTTATCCCGGAAAATAAGAGAGCTCCCACAGGAATTAAAAACCTTGATCCACGCGAACGAAGTCGCGGATATCAGCTAGTATATAGCCTATACAAGGTAGGCATTAACATTAAGCAGGAAGATGATATAAAATGGAGAAAATCTCCAATACGAGTTATAAAAACTTAAGGGTAGGCTTTTTATAATTTGTACAATGCCTACCCTTAAGTTTTTTACTCTGTTGTGCATCCTGTGCACTTGTACCATAATCGTACCACGTTTGAAAAGCGCATTGGCTGATTTCGTCCAAATAGTTGTTGACGTAAAGCAAGTGAGCCCAGAAGTAGCGCCGGCACTGCGCGCAGGCGCCGCCGGTGACGACGGCGCTCCACAGCGGGCCGCGGCCGGCGTGGCGCAGCCAGCTCGCCATGAACGCTATAACTGCGGCCGCTGACGGTGTTAACCTGAAATACTACGTCATTTTAACAGTGCGCAGAATGCCAGAAAAATGTCCCCGCGATAGATGAAAGCTTTGAGATGTCTTCTCGTCCAAAATTCCTTAGTGCCTGAAGACTAAAGTCGTCGAACGGTGCGTGTTGCCAATGATGATTTATGGATCCGAAAAATGCTCGCTAACTATAGGCCTCGTAAAAAGGCTCAGGATCACTCAGCCGGCAATGGAGAGAGCTATGCTTGGAGTATCCCTGCGAGATCAAATCAAAAATGACGAGATCCGTAGGAGTGCATGTCAGCGGGCTGTATCTCATGATCCGTAATAGGTAGAGAGTTGAAATTTTCAGAGAATGTGTATTTCTGTTGCCGCTATAACAACAAATAACAAAAATATTTTTTTTTTAATATTTTTTATTTTCTTCAAAAGTTTATAAATTGCGATTGCGGTTTCTGCTAGTGGAAGAACTTATGTCAATAGGCCTCTTGTAGCTGGATTTATATTATTAAGATCTCCTAGGAAATCAGGGACAATAATTACCTCCACCACCTGAGAAATACGAGCTTCGGTATCGTCTTCCAAGTGACATTGTTTGCCCCGAATGTCTGCAGGAAGTACTTCAGTAGAATTCCCGAAATAAAAAAGGATATTTGGACCATGCTTGTACCACTATAACTCAACCGCATTAAAGTTGATTCATAGGACTGTAAGAAATAAACTTACAAATTATTTTACGTCGAGTGACAATAAAACGAGAATTAATGAAAAAAAGATTGAGCAACACTTTCGGAGAGTCTCAAACGAAGTTTGGCACAATAGCTGTTGTAGTACTAAATAAATACCTTTTCAATGTTATGGGGATCAGATGTGAAGCCACTAGTAATTAACAACAGTGAATGTCCGTATACTATGAAATAGATAACTATTGACCTGCAAGGTGATATAAAATTTATTGAAAGTTGAAAGTAGGTAAATAACAAAGCCTTAATTTTTGCTGTACTATGGCTGTACTAGTTGATTAAAACCCGAATGGCATTACACAACTAGGTACATTATTCAATTTTAACTCACCGAACCCCGTGGACACATTTAAAAATGTTCACCCGAGGATCCCTTTCTTCTATTACAGTCAATTTTTCCCAGTTTTGAGAAAATGAAAAACATGATAGTACTTCCTTTCCTAAAAAACAAAATAATGTATTTAAAATAAGAAATATTTTAATATCTGGAATCTGATAAATTAAATTAAATTTTATTCGTGTACAGTAGAATCCCGATTATCCGGATCAAATAAAACCAGGGGTATTCCGTATAATCGAAAATCCGGATAATCGATTTCAAAGCAAATGAATTACAAAGTACCTATGTAATTTAAAATTTTGGTTGGAAATAACTTGTTATTGATCTTTGACGTAATCAATCACATCTTTTGAGTGATCACGAATGAGTTCGGATAATCGGATGTTCGGATAATCGATGTTCGGATAATCGGGATTCTACTGTAATAATATGCTTATCATTAACCCTTCTCTGAAAGGAGACCTGCGCTCAGTAGTGAGACGTTAATGAATTGTTCATTATGATTATATATTAATGTAATCAACATTATAGTCATACAGAAATCTAAATTAAATTAATTAACTAGTCATAAATAAAGGGAAAAAATAATACCTATCATACGATTTTGTTTAACCTTATTTTTTCCATCTAAATCGATTGCACTGTAGCTTCCGATCAAGGTTAGCACAAGTAAAATAATAAATACACCAAGAACGACATAATCGAGAAGATCTATTTGTGTTTTGTCACCATCCATTTGTTTATCACAGCTCATTGTGTTAACTCTCGCCATCAAACCGTACTTGTTGATTACTGTTTCATTGAGGCATCCCTCAAGGACGGTCGTTAGGTCCCTGTTTATATCTAAGCCTGCATTTCTGGCATATGATTCACATGAGCGTTTCACACAGACACCTCTGTCTATATTTGTATAATTGTAGTGTTTCAATACGTGCTCGGAATATTCCTGGAAATAATATAAACACAAAAGACACACAGTTTATACTTGGGGGTGTACCACCAACAACGCTAAATTAAATTAGTAAATTTTTTCAGTATTTTGTCTTGACATTCTATGATTAATACCTGCTGCTTTAAACGTTGGTGGCCTGGGGCCCCAGCAAATTTGTTTATTCTTGAGAATAACTAACTATCAGCAATTACTTATTTATATTCTTCATATTTACTTCTGATGACAGTAGCGATTTAGTTCCCAGATTAGGCTATGATGATACGATTTTTTTTTAATTTTTATTGAAGTGTTAACCTACACTTAAAGGAAATAACCTAATAGGTGTCGCTACTAGATGTCGCTAACAGTTGCTATAAAACTGATTGAAAAAGTAGATACATATCACTAATTTCGTGGCTGACGTATGTTTCGGCCGTGGTGTAGCGGTTAACACACTTGGGCGCGATTCCCAGAAAGACGTGGGTTCGAATCCCGCCGGCCTCGGAATTTTTGATATGTATTTATAATTATATTATGATGATACGTATCTACTTAAATATAAGAGTAGTTCTATGCATACAAGTTTATTCTTTGAATAACTGCTAATTTACTGCAGAGTGAGACTTATTCCGTGCTGGTGAAATTGAACCTTAGAAATAGGGAAGAGAAAGTAGATACTTGATCCTCTCGCAAAATGTAGATACCTGAATAAGCGTATACAGGCCACTGTCCGAGTCAGTATAGAGCTGTAGACTGGTCACACAATAGACGGCTCCAGGTGCCTCCATGCAGGACTCGTAATTCTCCAGCTCAAATAGCGGCGGCAGCTGCTCATATTCTGTTTCTGAAATAGTTTCATTACAGTTAAAGTCCAATTTATTGGAATTTATAGCCTCAATAGCTCAACGGTTAAAGGTGTGGACTGAAAACTGTAAAGTCGCAGGTTCGAATCCAGCCCATTGCACTATTGTCGTACCCACTCCTCGTACACACAAGCTTTCCGCTTATTTGGAGGGGATAGGAGGATATTAGTCAACTTCAGGTTGCCTAATATTCTTTAAAAAAAAAATAAGGAAAAACAATAACATTACTTTGTAGTAATCCGCCAAAAGAGAAAAATCTGATTTTCCTAAACAAATATAGTTTTTTCTACAGGAAATGAAATTCCGCAACACAGCGCTTGCTTCTGTCCAAAATTTATTTAAATATTAAGTAGTTACTGATGCTTATGTTATGAATGCAGGCAGCGGTAGTCCGAGGCATGTGGAAGTCCATGTAAGAGACCTTTGTTCAACAGTGGATGTCTATTTGTTGATGAAAAAGAAGATGTATAGGTTTAGGATAGGTCATAGGATACCTATCCTAAATCTATGAGATGCTTGTTTTAAAGATATTTAGGTATATTTACATGCTCTTTTCTAAAGTGAAGTTCTATTTATAATCATAATTACTATTAAATTTGTAGGACTTCCTAAAGATTTAATAGTAATCATGATTATGAAGTGTAGAAAGTCGACAAATACTGTACACTCAAATTCGACAGCTTTTTACAATGCGCGCATGCGCATTGTAAAAAGATTTGCACGATACATGTGTATCGTGCAAGTTTTTCAAGGTTTTCCAATACACTTATTTTATAACAAACAGTTGTAAAATTAATAAAACATTATCATCAACTGCATAATGAGCCAATCAACTAAAAACTTACGTAAGTACTTGTTACTTTCCCAAGGCTAATAATATAAACGTTCTTTTTACAAAACCGACTTCAAACGCCACCACAAAGTGTATCAATTGTGCCTATAGAAGAGTTCCCTCGATTTCTCCAGGATCCCATCATCAGATCCTGACCTGATAATAATGGGACCACCTGAGAATTAGACCCTTTCTAACAAAAAATAATTTTCCAAATCGATCCTGGCGTCTTCGAGCAATCGGGGAACATAATATCTACTTAAAAAATTTAAAAAAAGATTCCGATGAATTGAGAGCCTCCTCCTTTTTTGGAAGTCGGTTAAAAAATGGCCGAGATGCCTCACTGCGATAGCTCGCGGTTGCGTTTCAGCACTCTTCAGTGTGACGATAGCAATCGCCTCTGATTGGCCGATACTCACTCGCTATTGGCTAACATGCATTGTTGCAAACGGATTGATGTATTGTAGCATATTATTTTGAGAACTTGGAGAGTGATTAGCGTTGCCAGACGTCCCGTATTTCCCGGGACATCCCGTATTTTAGGCATAATTTGAAATGTCCCGGCGGGACAGGCTATGTCCCGTATTTGAACTGTACTCCGTTTTTCATTATGAAATCAATTCAAGTATTCACACATGCAACATTCGTAAAAAAGCGAGTTGATGCCCGTTTATACCTACCTAATTACGATTATAACTGTATTGATTTTTGGAGATATGTTAAAACGAATAAAAATATGTTTAAACTGACTCGATCCTCGGAAAAATATCAAAAAAAAAGACACTAAATAATTTTGTTTTTTATTTGTCCCGGGTAAAAAACTGAAATCCCGTATTTTTTACTTTTTACCCATTTAACCATTTGTCCCTTATAGGCTGAAAAAAAATCTGGCAACCCTAAGAGTGATATAGGCTACCTTTTAAGTAGGTATCTTGGACAAAATAAAGGTTAAAGCCGGATTCTTTAAAACTTAGTATACAAAATTCTTTTCAAAAAACCGACTTCAAACGTTACTACAAAGTATAAAAATAATTTTATTTTGTACACGTTTGTTGAAGTCGGGCAGCTTAAATAGAAACGATGAAACCGAAACGCGATGCTCGCCCGATTTCAATAAACGTGTCTCTTATATATCACCATAAGATAAGCGTCGCGCATCGATTTCATCGTTTCTAGTTAAGCCCGCCCGACTTCAACAAACGTGTACAAAATAAAATTATTTTTATACTTTGTAGTGGCGTTTGAAGTCGGTTTTTTGAAAAGAATTTTTATTTTAAGCTTTTTAGTGTAGCTTGTTCCTGCTCTCTTTCTCCCCTCCCTCCAACGCTACGGTACTAATGTAGTTCTACACTTGGTACCTACAGTACTTATTAACAATACACAAGAGCTAGGACTAGGAGCTCCATGATGTAGTTAATGCTTGGTATACATACCAACAATCTAATCAATCCGAAAGCGACGGTTCGTAATTCCTCCAACTCTGCAGCATCAGGATTGAGGAGCTAGAACCTTGAGCATTATGATGTAGTATATGCTTGGTACCAACAATATCAATTCGCATGCGAAAGTTCCTAAATCATCACAGTTTAAGTGGGCAGTACCCTGCAGCATCAGGATTGAGGAGCTAGAACCTAGACCTCGATGGTGTAGTATATGCTTATTACATACAATAATAATTCATGATTAGCAGTTCCTACATCCCTATAATTTAGGTGGGCAGTACCCTGCAGCATCAGGATTGAAGAGTAGGACCTGGAGCTCTATGATCTAGTATATGCTTAGGCCAAGCATACCAATTCGTAAGCGACGGTTCCTAAAGTCCCATAATTTAGGGGGGAAATACCCCTGCAGCATCAGGCTTGAAGAGTTGAAGGTAAAAATTTTTATGGGACCATTTCGCGAACTTCCTCTGTAGATTAAAAAAAAATCTCGTGAATCGGTTCAGAAACCTCGGAGTAATCGGTGGACATACATAGAAAAAAAAAAAAAATATACCGGCCGAATTGATAACCTCCTCCTTTTTGGAAGTCGGTTAAAAAGCAATACGTATCTACATTAAGACCAAATCATCTCGATAAATCAATTTCTGGTAATAACGGAATACCCAGCTACGGAACTGGTTTCTGCCCCCCCGGATTGAGCAAGTATTGTGATGGCTTGGTATACCAGGTACCTGCTATAGTTACATAGTATACCAAGCTATCACATGACTCCAACCGCCGATTTAACCTTTTGGGAGTCCGCGAAAGTGATACCTATTTAGGTTTACTAAGGGTTTACTAATAAAAATTGTGATTTGTCAAACTTTTGTACTTAGTTACTTAATTAAAAGGGGTTCAGGGTCACTCAGCGGGCGAGAGACCGAGTTATGCTCGGAGTATCCCAGCGGGATCAAGTCCTAGACGAACACTGACCCCTATCTTTAATCATAGATTAAGGTCAGGAGGTCAGTTCCACGTACCCATAGCTAGAACAAATCTAAAACAATTTTCTACAATATCCAGATTATCCAAAACATACAATTCCATCAGTATAGAAATAGACATATTTATAGAGATACATTACCGAAGTTCAAAAAACAAGCCCTGAGACTTTTATAATACCAGATAGATGACCTACATCTAACCTTTAATTGTAATTTAGTTCCCTAGTTAGCTTAAGTTTCAAATTTTTTTTTAATGTTTTGTTTTAACAGTGTAAACTTTTAATTTCTCGTGCTTATTTGTATTACGCTTTCTTTTTTGTATAATTTTTTTGGCAAACGTTGTGACACCGACAATAGTTGTGCATTTTAATTATGTTTCTGTGTAATTTTTTAAGTACTTTAAGAAATGTAACAATTTTGGTTGTCCAAATAAATAAATAAATAAATTAACACTAGACTTGCTGTCATATATAAATTACAGCATAATTATGGATCAATTTGAAGCGCCACATTTGACGTACGAGTGTCTCTGGAATAAATAATATTGCAAATGGCGCACCAATCTCATATGAAATCATAGAATAAATAAAGAAATCATACATTAATTATAGAGGTTGGTACGGCATTTGCAATATTATTAGTTCCAGAGACACTCATCATCAGAAGCTGATGATGATTGATGACCGGACGTTGAGAAGACCTCCTAACAGGTAAACAGACGATCCTTAGCAAGTCACTAGCGGCCAATAGATACATACGGCACAATCGAGTAAACTTCTATATATTTTTTTTAAATAAGTACGTATTAATTAGGGTTGCCAGATTTTTTATCAGCCTATAAGGGACAAATGGTTAAATGCGCAAAAAATACGGGATTTCAGTTTTTTACCCGGGACAAATAAAAAACAAAAGTATTTAGTGTCATTTTTTTTTGATTTTTTTCCGAGGATGGAGTCAGTTTTAACATATTTTTATTCGTTTTAACATATCTGTAAAAATCAGTACAATTATAATCGTAAGCAAAAACGGTCATCAACTCGCTTTTTTACGAATATGGCGTGTGTGAATACTTGGATCGATTTCATAATGAAAAACGAAGTAGGTACGGTTCAAATACGGGACAGAGTCAGTCCCGCCGGGACATTTTAAACTATGTCTAAAATACGGGATGTCCCGGGAAATACGGGACGTCTGGCAACGCTAGTATTAATACTAGCGACCTGACGGTAAGAAAAGATGCAGCCTAAGATGGCGCTTGCCTTTTATTGCGCTGCGTATTAGGAACGAGGAAGCAAAGCGTTTAGTTCGAGATCATGGAAATTCGACCACGTAGCGGTGCAGATTCCTGCGATGCCTTGCGGTTCGGTGGTAGACGGGTGATGGTGGAACTAAATTGAATAGTTCTTGAGCACACTCTCCAAAATATATTTTGTAGAACATCGACTGGCAGGACATCTTGCGCCGATGTTCCAGACTCTGGAGTAGAAAGTTCACCAGCGACTCCTCGCCTATGAGTCTTCTGGCGCATCGATCTATCGAATCCAAAGCAGCGAGCTGGATTCCATTGGTGTACAGTGATATCCAGCAGATAAAAGAAGCCTTAGAAGTGACTTACCATTTAAGTGATATATAATTCCAAAGCTTTTTCCACAGCAAAACGTTATTAAAAATAATAAAATATTAAAATACATTATTTATTTACAATAACTCTGCTTCGACAACGAATCGAACGTGTAATCTGTTCTTGTAACCGAATTTTGAATGTTTGTCGATAAATCCAAAATTAGTTGTACAAAATTATTATAGCGATAGTTATCTTACCTAAGGAACCTGTTTTCAGCCTCAAAGGCTTTAGGCCTGTAGCAGACCACCGCCGCGGAATATATAGCGAATCCACTCAATGATATTTATATGTAAATATAAGAAGAGGAATCCATTGAGGTTAGCACTTATTATAATTATTGTAAATATTTAAATCTGAAGTGGAACTACTTTTCTAATGCAGAACTTTTACTATGGGTGTAAAGATATATAAATAAATAAAATAAATATCTAATAATATTACTAGTAAAATAAAGAAAAAAGTAGTAAGTAAACTAGGATGCTCCGTGGGGTAGCGTGCGGGTTGCGAGAGGGTGTCAGGCAACGTTGAATTCTCTGAAATATACATACCTACTCTACTCGTATAGAAAATGTTAGTTAAGGCAGTAAATTAGATAATATTGGCAGTTGGCACATGTTCCTCTAAAATATTTTTTTCCTCGTCCGTTGATCAGCGAAAAAAATAAAACTAATAAAATTCTATAAATTCAATTTATTAATATTTAGGGGCTCCGGTATATTGTTATCTTTAGGTATTGTTGAATCTATACCTGTTTCGAGACTCATATGTTTTAGGCCTGTAGCAGACCACCGTCACGAAATAGAAAGCGACTAGCCCCTTATAAAATTATATAAATAAAAATGGAGCGTAGCGTACATTTTCTAACGCAGAACGTTTACAATGAGTGTATGAATACCTGCAGACTTACAATTTCAAGTTGGGCAACTAAATCGCAGAGTATACTAATAGGCATAGTTACTTACGGTAGCCCGCCATCTTGTCCAACTAAATCGTAGATCATTTCTTTGTCAAAATCGTTGTGTTCGATAGTTTGCCACTTGAAATTGTATATCTGCGGTCGCTTTATATGTTTATCAGGATAAAGAACTGGAAATAAATTCAAACGAGTTTCGTTCATTAACCTCATTATCATATTCAATCCCGTTTACTTACCAGATTGAAGAATGACACCTTTTATCGCTCAATTTCGCTATTCGAGCTGATTTCATTCAACCAATTGCATCTGGCTTGGTTTAATTGCTACCGGTTCAAGCTCTGCTATTTGTACTTCGTACTTAGACACTCATGTGTCTAAAACCTGCCAGAAAAAAAATGTGTCGGAAACCTGTGGAAAATATACTGACCGTAGCTTTTCTGCACTTTGATATAATATGTGTTTATGTTCAAGAGGTTTCTAAGTTGGAACAAACAGTTTTGTTTTTATTTCGCCTGTCATACCGGTACTTCTGCGGTTTCGCTTTTATAGTTTTGTGCCGGTGGTGTGCCGAAGTCCTTAATTTTCATTACCTTTTTATAATTATTTTGCATAAGCGACAAGTTTCACTGGTGTTTAATGAAGTGAATTTTTGGGAAATACAATATGTCGTAAAAATAAAATATCTATAGGTTCATTAGTCTGGCTTATTATTATCACTCAAAAACGGCTAGACTGATCTGAATTTTTTTTTCGCCCTTTTGGGCGAATTGCCAATTTGCCAATTACCAATTAAAATTACCAATTTTGATTTTTTAATTTTCTGCTGTTCTTTGGTAATTTTGTACTTCTCTAAATCAGAATATCATTTTAAAAAGCTTTATTCTTTTCTTAGTGTCATACTACACGGGCGGTTCTCCCGCCGCGGGAAACCGCTTCTGAACCGCTCTAGTCACAATTTAATATGAAAGTTGTATGGTGCATACTACACGGCGCGGTTTCCCGCCGCGGTTTGCAGGCGGGAGAAATACGACCGCCGCATGCAGCGTCAAACCGCCGCGGATAACCGCCGTTTTAAACTACACGGGCGGTTTCCCGCTATTACGTCATTCTGCGCGGGATCTTGGCGCTCGCTGGTCGTTCGTGCGCTTGCGTGGCTACTGGCTACTGGCTAGTGTCGCGTCAAAATGTTCGATACGGAGCGTTTTATTGTAGAAATACAAGATCGACCAGCTTTGTATGATGTGCAGTCGAAGGATTACGCCATTAATAATTCTATTAAAACAAGAGCTGCAAGCGCAGTTATCAATGGCGGATCCATGTTGAAATGAACAAAAGACAGCGGTAAACCGCGTCCCGTGTAGTTTGATGGTCTGCGGCAGCTTTGTCGAGCGGATTCCCGCAGCGGGAGAACCGCCCGTGTAGTATGGCACTTAGGCATTAAAAAAAAAGAAACAGATAAAATATTCATTTATTCTACTACATTTATTTTACACACAAGTTATTTTACATAATATTTTACAAAGTAACTGTTAGAAAAAGAGAGTGTTCTTTCTCGACGAGCGCTCTCTTTTTCTAACAGGAAATTACGTCACGTTTCAGTAGCTCCATACAAATTGTATGAATAATTCTATGCTCTCCGTACAAAATTTCGTTTTAGAAAAGACGGATACAGTCGCAGTAAAACTTATTTGTTTTTTTGACCGATTTATATGCTGTTTTTACAAGTGTTATTCTTAAATGTTACACTTTCGGTTGTAATTAATGAATATTCATAATTTGACAACAGTCAAATGCCCAATTCAAACCACTTTACATACAGTTTTACATACACATAGCTATGATGACGTAGTCATCCGCTAAGAAAGGATTTTTCAAAATTCAACCCCGAAGGAGGTAAAATAGGGGTTTAAAAATCGAACCTAACGTGAACGAAGCCGCGGGTAAAAGCTAGTCATGTTATATTATTAGACGGGTAAGTGGATACATGAATGCAATTAAATGAAATGGAATGAAAATTCAATGTCATTGATTTTTTAGTTCTTAATCATACAAGTGCTGCCTACAGCTAGCACAATAAATTATTGATTATCTCTAAATTATTAGGCAATTTTTTATTGATAACGGATAAACAAGTTTTTTCAAGGGCATAATTGGAATACGATCTCCCATGTCAAATACGCCAATTTGAATACACTGTACTGCTATTGTACTGAATTTTTTATATCAATGATTTCCTAATATAATAACTTGTGTTATCAAAATCTAAATAATAATTGGAATTTTACTTTGTTTTCGATTTATTCAAATTCAAATTCAAAATTAATTTATTTCATGTAGGCTAACTTGTAGCTCTTAAGACACGTCATAAATCTACCACCGGTTCGGAATGCAGATTCTGCTGAGAAGAGCCGGCAAGAAACTCAGCAGTTGCTCTTTTCAAAAAAAATTTTTTTTTTTACAAAGCTATGCTATGTATACAGTGCTTCCACAATAAAGCTTCAAAAAATATAAAAATGCCTACGTAGGTACACCAATCCAACGCATGTCAAGATGAGCAGCCAAAGCAGACCCATTCCCGTTGGTGGTACCCGTTCACGAGCATGACGCATGATCCAGCCATTGCTTCGCTCAACCATATTTGAGGGAACGTAACAAGCCGCACCACACGACACCACCACAGAAATGTTTAAAGCGAGCATGACATACTTAGGCTACCCATGTTAAGGCGTCGAATTGAATACAAGACATGATTGAGACACAAATAAAGTGGAGACAGCGTAGAACAGTATTGTTTCTTAACCCTTTCCCTGTCCCATGAATCACATGTGAGCATGGTTATTGTTTAACTATTGTGTCTGTTGTCTGGACAGCGAACCTGTTAATCGAGTTTCTCATGGGATGATTTCAAATTCTATATGTTTACCATCTTATTATGTAAATTTTACTATGCGAAAATGGTTACTTTCAGCAAATAAAAGTTCATTTCATTTTAAACTGAAAGTTTAAATTTAGAATAACTAAAAGAAACTAATAAAATTAAAATAAAATTAAACTTTTCAAATAGGATCCTTACGACCACATCATCATCTTCTACAAAAAAAAGCTTACCTTTTTTAGGTCGCTAAATAGCAAAAAATGGAACCCTTATGGATTCGTCATGTCTGTCTGTCTGTCTGTCTGTCTGTCTGTCCGTCCGTATGTCACAGCCACTTTTTTCCTAAACTACTTATAGTTTCGGAAAAAAGTGGCTGTGACATACGGAAGTATACCTACTGTTGAAACTTAGTAAGTAGGTAGATTTATTCTGTGAACCGCATTAAGATTTTTACACAAAAATAGAAAAAAAACAATAAATTTTGGAGGTTCCCCATACTTAGAACTGAAACTCAAAAAATTTTTTTCATTAACTACTTCTTCAACTACTTCTGGAAAGTTTACTTAAATAAATAAATAAATAAATGTCTTCGGATGAATCCTCGTATAATTATGATCGAACTTCACTTACAGGTAAGTTTGTTTTATCATTAAATATTTTGATCTAAACTTTTTTTTTTTAATTTAAAATTCAGAAGAATCCAGAGGCACAAATTCTTAACAATAATTCTTCCTCATTTATATTATTACTAATCTAAAAAATACATATGTGTTAAAGTATACTGAAAGAGGAGTATTCTAATTGAACTTCTTGTCGGTTCTCCCATTGGCCGTTAGCTTGATGAGTTTGGCCGCGGGCGCCTCGACGACGAGGTGGAAAGGCACGGCCAGCGCGTAAGTGGCCGCGAACACTCCGACGGAAAGCAGGAACTAGAAATTAAAATAAATCAAACGTAATCACACTTGCTCTTTCTCCGATTTGTCTTATTTTCAAACCATTTTACGCTTTTAAATAGGCTAACATTCTAACATAGGCTAACATAGGCGAATATTTTGATTCAACGGGGCAACTTGAAATGCAATCATTTTTTAAAGGATTTACTGAGTAACATGGCAGAAAACCCTTATAAAACTTGAACAACCCTAACACTTAAATTTTTTTTTTATATATTATATATTTTTTTATATTATAAGATAGACATTCAATGACATAATATATATTTTTGTGCACCTCACACAGTTCGAAGACTTTGCTCTTTGGGCATTGAGGGGCTCCAGCTACTTGTCTCTGCAAGATTAAAAAGATGTACGTCGAGTTCTTACCGTGTTGAAGAAAGACACCGGTACCAGCTGAGATTTTAGCCCTAAGCCTAGCTCGACGAATATATTGTGCAGCAAGTACACGCTGTATGACAGCCGGCTCGGCAGCACCCAGCCGCGCCACTCCATCACAGCCTTCGACATTCCTGTAAGCAATTTTTTTTTCATCATCACCATCATCATCATCTCAATCATACTGCTGAACATATGTAAGTCTTTTGAAACGATCGCCACAGTTCAAGATTTTGTGTCGCCTGTATCCAGCGGCTGCCAGAAACTTGAAACTGTCCATTCACTTACTGAATTTTCCAACGCTGAGTTTCCCGATGTGGGGTCGGTATACCAGCATCTTCCCAACGTCCAACGGTTATTCGAGCTATGTGCCCCTCTATTTCCACTTCAGCTTTGTGACTCCATTAGCTATGTTGATATTAGAAGCTCTGTTAAAAAATAAATAATACCCAACAATGCTATGTAATATTTACTGTAAAATATGGTTTAGGACTTAATACTCCAAAAAATTAAAGATATCATACTCACCATTAAATTTCAAGGTAACCCCCACCATCCAGATTATAAGAAGAAAGCCAATAATGGCCCTATTTGTTCCTGCGTACAACATTCTGATTGGGAGAGATGGGCGTTCACCTTCGTAGAAAAACAAGCTGCCAGAGTATAACAAGAAAATGTACATCGGTATTATACACCAGCAGATGAAGTTACCAATCTGAAAGAGCATGAGAAAAGCCATAGTCAAAGCAACAAAGGAATTTTATCGATTATTATTATATCAACCGATATCTGCGTAATCAAATGTGTTACATCAGTAGTTCTTTGGTGTTCATTAATTTTAATGCAAAGTGAGATATCATCAGTAATCAATACCATCCCTTAATCAGCGATGTAATAAAAAGAGTTCTAAAATATAAACCACGGGACCTTGTTTTCACTATTTTTACCAATGATTCGAAAGAACACTTTCTACTCACGTCTGCCTTTCATGTTCTATTTAGAACTGACCCGAAAGACAGCTTTCCTTTCACTTACCTTTCAAGTTAAGAATATCAAAGTGAGAATTCATTAAATCTAGTACCATAATCTAAATTCCAATATTTCCCGTTAAGCACAACACGCCTTGGAAAAATCATAAAAAATTCCAAGCATTCAAAGGTATCACGAGGATCCTCCCAAATTTTGAATATATTTTGGAATTGGTTTTCGCGTGACAACGTGTTAAAAAAACTGTTCAGTATAATAAATAGTGCGTAATTTTCGGGAATTATTAAACCAAATGCTTAACGCGTACCCTAAAATTGGGATATTCCACTTTCTTCTGTTGCAAGTAGTAGATCAAGTAGCCCGCGGCTAGTCCGATGACAAAACAGGACAAATTGTTATGTCCGAATACGTGGAGCTTGCGGAAGTTCGCACTGTCGAGTTTCCGATATGACCTGTAAGAGATGAAGACGAAACATGTAGTAAACGGAACATTTACCAAGTTTTCACACAAACCACTTCTTCACGTTTTCGAATTCGGAAAACGGAATTTCGAAATGGAAGTTCCAAGAGGTAAATAAATTAATTTTCGAAATCTGCTTTATGTCTCCTTTTGTCGTGGTCACGGCTAAGGCAGCTTATGTCACGTTATGGAGTATATACTATAGCTAGGAGGCTCACTCAAGTTTGGCAGTCCAAGTTCAAAAACGATAACAACGATCATGGTGTCGCACTTCATTCCAACAAATCTTCCGACTTCAAAGAAAATCTGTATCAAGGTGCTTTTGAAGGAAGGTGGTCATCAAACAACGTTAGAAATGCCTCTTACTCGTACATAAAAATCCATGCTTTCCTGCAATACTTGGAACTTGCGTTAAAAATGCGAACAATAATTTTTATTAGCCAAGTAAGTAAGGATCGTTTTTAAAGAATTTTAGTCAAGCAGAACTTTACTCTAATTTTCTTTTTCCCCTTCGAATAATCGGAAAGCTTGTGTTGTTATGTACTAGAATAGGGCTATTGAAGCTTCCTATGATAAATAAAATTAACTACCCACTCAGGTGTCTGAAGAAAAATCCCATCGATGTCGTGCCACCACACGGTCAGCGCCGGGCTGGCCATCGCCAGCAGCAGCAGCGCGGCCAGCACACCGAGCCGGCACCTGCTGCTGCGGCGTCTCAGCGCGAAGTGCACGAGCACGCCCACTATGAACAGCTGCATGTCTGCCGCGATGTACCTGAAATAAACAATTTCTCCTCTTTCAAATTAAATTGGGATATGCTTTAACCTTTAACGTCTTTGTCTGTGTATTTGTGTGTCTACTTGTAACATAATAGCTTTCAAATTGATTAGCTGGTGAAAATGTTTGAACGCCAAGATTTTCTCCTTTGTGGCGCTCTTCTAAAGTTATCGCCAAGCTTCTAAAAATTTAAACAAACTTTATGTACTTAAGTACCCCAAGATATAACAATAATCTTTTTAGTCTTCATGGCAGCCAATAGAGTATAGAACTCTTTTTCTAATATTTGAAATTCGATTTTTTAGCTCCATAAGTGCTATTTTGGAGTGTAGATTGCAAGAGCCTTGCGTCTATTTAGTGGTAATTTTTTGGTTGACAAAACAATGTACGAAAGGCTTCAGAGTTGGTGCAAATGTAAGGTATAAATGCATCTGAGAATAGCAACAGTCTGGTTTTATATTGTCGAATTTACCATGTCTGAATAGCGCATAGCGCATCTTCGGGGATGTAGTTGTTGAAGTAGAACACGTGCGCCCAGAAGTAGCGCCGGCATTGGTCCGAGGAGCCGCGGGTGACGTAGGCGTGCCACAGCGGGCCGCTGCCCAGGTGGCGCATCCAGCTCGCCGAGAATGCTACCAGCATCGCCGCTGGAGGAGTCAACCTGAAGAAAACAAATCTTCTTGCAATTTTGCTAATTTGCTAGAAACACCTAATCATTGTAGACATAGTGTTGGTGGCAGAAGGGCTGGCAAATTTTTTGCGCAAAGAATCAGCGCGGAAATGCAGATAGTATTCTTAGCATCATTCCACGCGGGCATTATTTGTACAGTACTTAGATAAGTTTAGCTATCAGTTTTATTTATCATCTTCATCATCATCATTTCAGCTTGCGGACTTCCACTGCTGAACATAGCCCTTTCCCAACGAGCGTCACCACACCCGGTCCTCAGCGTTTCTCATCCGGCCATCTTGTTGGAGGGCGCCCCACACTACGCTTACTTGTTCGCGGTCTCCACTCCAGCACTTTCCACCTCCAGCGGCCATCGATTCTGCGATAAGTATAGTCTGACCCACTTCAGCTTGGGTTTTGACTGCTGAGATTGTACTTGGATGGTCATTGACGCAGCATCATACATCTCAACACCTCGATATAGCGCCAATCAACTTGGCACCTCTGGAGTAACTCCAAAACAGCCCAAGTTTCGATAGAGGCGAAGTTTATTTTAATTATGTATTTAACAATTTATAAATAACTAACTGTAATTATTTCTAAAAAGACTGTAATTATTTCTGACCAATTAGGTAGAGACTTTGGCTCAATTTTAAGCAATTATGTGGAACACTCAGTGATTAACAAATGTTCACCGGGGGCAAGTTTTGACTATCTAATAAATAGCTTAAATAAGGAAACCTTAGACGCAAACACTAATGTAATCTTGCTGATTGGCGACAGCTCAATAGTAAACAAGTATAAAATTTTAAAATGTGTTGAAAAATTATTGTATTTACATGATAAAACTCAATGTAAGTTTATTATATGTGCCCTACCTTACTCAAATACTCTGAGTAAGGAACAAAATCAACGGATACATAAATTAAATTTACAAATGTTTAATTTGACAAACCGCCACAGAAATGCTATATTTTATTTTGACATAAATAAGTTTATTTATAAGTTTAAATTGACCGCAGATAATATGTATCTGCCTACAAAATGTAAGCGACTTATAGCTTCATTACTAGCATATAACTTAATTCATGATACAGTTACAAGTGTTGTAACAAAGTCTTTTGACAATTATACAAACTGTACTTCTAGTACTAATATTTCTGTTTTTGACTCAAGTACTTTAAGTACTAATATTTCTGTTTGTGACTCCAGTACTTTAAGTACTAATATTTCTGTTGTTGACTCAAGTAATAGTAAGCCTATTGCTTGTTTAAACTAGATACTAAGACAACGGAGAGGCTCTGTAAACTGAACATTGTACATCAAAATATACGGAGCCTATCCGGCAGTTTTGTGAATTTGGACTCAAATAAAAACAATACTTGTGAAAATTTAAAAAATTTAAACTAAGCAATAAGACAACAGATAAGCAATCTAAAATTAATCTTGTACACCAAAATATACAGGGCTTATCTGGCAAAGAACATGAGATTGAGCTTTTCATTAAAGAATTTGATATTGAAGTCTTATGCTTCACTGAGCATTGGCTCAATACTCATCAGTTAATTGTACACCTTGATAATTATTCCCTGTCAAGTGCGTTCTCAAGAAAGACTGCTATACGCGGGGGATCATTGATCATAACGCGAAATAACATTAATTATAAAGAGCGAAAAGACGTTGTTAGTCTTTCTATAGAACGCACTATTGAGCTGTCTTGTGTTGAGCTGGACCGATATATTGTAGTTTGCGTGTACCGCCCACCCTCAGGCGACTTTGTTGTTTTTGAGGAGGTAATGGAGGATGCCTTAAGGCGGCTATGTAGGTCATCAAAAAAAATAGTGGTCTGTGGAGACTTTAATATTGATATTTTGCTTCACACTCCTTTTACTGGTAGGCTACTTAACTTATTTAAAAGCTTTAATTTAGAGAATATTTTTGATGAACCTACGAGAGTAACTGCAAACTCAGCTACCTGTATTGACAACATTTTTTGTGATTGTAACATTATTGAAAAATCTATTATCACTTATCTCAGATCTGATCATTGCGGTCAAATGATATCTATTCCAAGCAGTGAACAGAATATAACAAAAGTAATAAAATACAGGCCAGTTACCACTAAAAAAGTAAAGCATTTCAAACAAAACATCTCAGCTATATTGCCGACGCTTGACCTTGCACAGGATGATCCGGATGTAATTTATACAGAGTTTTTTGATTTGTTAAGCTCACAATATAACTCAATCTTTAAGGTGATAGAGAAAAGACTGTCTAAAGATCTTAAGTTTAGTGACTGGGCAACTGCAGGCATCTATAAAAGTAGAAATAAGCTGTTTGACTTGTATGCAGAAAAACAATATAATTATTCCCCCGCGTTTATTGAATATGTAAGAAATTATTCTAAATTGTTTAGAAATGTATGCATACAAGCAAAGTCACTTCACATAAAACAAAAAATTGACAATTCTGATAATAAAATTAAAACAGCATGGGACATCATTAGCGATGAAACGAATAAACATAAGGTGCATAATAATAATAAATTGGAGCTTAAAATTGATAATCATGTAATTAACTCCGATATAGAAGTTGTAAATACATTTGAGAACTTTTTCAAAAATATTCCAATTACCACAACCAGTTCTCTAAATTCCTCGCCGGCAGAAGCCTATCGTCTTCTAAGAAGCAATGTCTCTGAGTGCAATAAGTTATTTAGGTTTGAACACGTTACCCCATATGACATAGTCAAAACATTTAAATCTTTACAAAATAAGAAAACAGCAGATCTATGGGGGATATCAGTTAAAATAATTCATAATGTAATTGATATTATTGCGCCGTATCTTGCTTTAATTTTTAATAAATCAGTAGATTCTGGATCTTTTCCAGATCTTATGAAATGTAGTAAGCTAATACCGCTTTTTAAATCGGGCAGCAAAAGTGACCCGAATAACTACAGGCCAATTTCAATTTTGCCAACTCTCAGCAAGATATTCGAAAAAATAATGCTCAACCAACTGCTTTTACACTTTAATTTAAATAAACTCCTACACACTGAGCAGTATGGTTTTACAAAGGGTCGATCAACAACCGATGCAGCCGCAAGGCTATTACAACACATATTCGATGCGTGGGAGAACTCACAGAATGCCATTGGTATTTTCTGTGATTTGTCAAAGGCATTCGACTGCGTTGATCACGAGACTCTTTTGCTTAAACTGAGCCACTATGGCATTAAAGATTTTGCACTTAGTCTCATTGCGTCTTATCTCAGCAACCGAGTCCAAAGAGTATGTGTCAATGATGTAAAATCATCCGGATCAGCCTCAGTAATGGGTGTACCCCAGGGTTCTATTCTAGGTCCATTCATGTTTTTGGTCTACATAAATGATTTACCACATTTTGTCCAAAATACTTGCGATATTGTACTATTTGCTGATGATACGTCTTTAATTTTTAAAGTCGATAGGATGAAAGACAATTTTGACGATGTAAATAATGCATTATCTCAAGTTTCTGAATGGTTTACGGCAAATAATCTCCTTCTAAATGCTAAAAAAACAAAGTGTGTTGAGTTTTTATTACCTAACACGAGAACTGTCAGTAAAAATTTAAAAATAAATAATGAACCTTTGAAAACTGAGGACTCCACAGTGTTTTTGGGGTTAACCCTGGATTCAAAGCTACAATGGGGCACCCATATAGCGACGCTTGCTGGCAAACTTAGCTCTGCTGCTTACGCCGTTAGGAAGATTCGACAGTTGACTGACATAGAAACTGCAAAAATTGTTTATTTTGCATATTTCCATAGTATTATGTCATACGGAATCTTACTATGGGGTAAGGCAGCCGATATTGGAAAAATTTTTGTTTTGCAGAAGAGGGCAATCCGCGCAATCTATAATTTGAGGCCGCGGGATTCCCTTCGAGAAAGATTTAAAGAGATAGGCATTCTTACAGTAGCTTCGCAATATATTTATAACAACATAATGTTTGTCAGACAAAACATTTTGAGTTACAAAAAAAAGAGTGATTTGTCCGATAGACCAAGTAGAGGTCCAAATAGGCTCATGTTTCCTGGGCTGCGCCTCAAGAGGGTCCAAAAGACATTTGTGAGAATGGGCGTGACGTTTTACAATAAAATTCCACAGTCAATCTTAGACTTGCCTCTACACAAGTTTAAGAAATCAATTAAATCTGCTCTCATGAAAAAAGCATATTATACAATTGAAGACTATGTAAATGATAAAAAAGCGTGGATATAATTCGCTCCAGTGATTCATAAGACAGTAATAACTATCCTGTGTAACATGATTCTATTGTATTCTGTTCCACGGTGTTTCCATTTTATTTGTCTTAGTCATGTCTTAAAATGAGTAGTTTAATATTAGTATTCAATTCGATGCCTTAACATGGGTAGCCTAAGTATGTCATGCTCTCTTTAAAGTTTCTGTGGTGGTGTCGTGTGGTGCGGGTTGTTACGTTCCCTCAAATATGGTTGAGCGAAGCAATGGCTGGATCATGCGTCATGCTCGTGAACGGGTGCCACCAACGGGAATGGGTCTGCTTTTGCCTGCCTATGTTAACATGTATTGAATTGTATTTATTTGTATTTGTATTGTATTTATTTTTACTTGTATTGTACTCAGGAAAATTCATCGTGGAAGCACTGAATACATAGCATAGTTTCAATAACAATTGTAAATTTTTATTATTTTTTTGAAAAGAGCAACCGCCGAGTTTCTTGCTGGCTCTTCTCGGCAGGAAAGGCATTCCGAACCAGTGGTAGATTCATTGACGATTCAAAAGTGCTTGTAAAAGTTTATTTGAATAAAAAATATTTCTATTTCTATTTCTATTTCTATTTCTATTTCTATTTCTATAAATAACTAAAACCCGTAGGTTTTACCCGTAAAAACCGTAAGTTACTTACTTTAATTCCTACGTAATATTCATCATCATCATCAAATTATGGACGTCCACTGCTGGACATAAGTCTCTTGCATGGACCTCCACAGACCTCGGTCTTGCGCCGCCTGAATCCAGCGACTCCCTGCGACTCGTTTGATGTCGTCGGTCCACCGGGTGGGGGGTCTACCAACACTGCGCTTCCCGGTGCGGGGTCGCCACTCCAGCACCTTGGGACCCCAACGACCATCAGCTCTTCGAACTATGTGCCCCGCCCATTTCCACTTCAGTTTCGCGACTCGCTGAGCTATGTCGGTGACTTTGGTTCTCCTACGGATCTCCTCATTTCTGATTTGATCTCGCAGGGATACTCCGAGCATAGCTCTCTCCATCGCCCGCTGAGTGATCCTGAGCCTTCTTATGAGGCCCATGGTTAATACGTAATATTACCCACTTATAAAATGTACGAATATTATCAGCTTTGAACACATATGTATACAGTATTTTCTTGCTCTATGACAGTATACACTATTATGTTTAACTAAACCTCTGTCTACGATTTCGAACCAGACATAACTCGTCTCTTTGAAAGGATATATTATTCAAGAAGTTTATTTTTTATCTAAGCTATTTTTTATCGTACCGCGGAATTACCTATTTAAAATTGCTACAGTATGAAGATCGCAGTCACTTCTCTTTCGTAATAGCGAATGTTGCCAATGTTAGCCAATGTTGGTTTAATACTCGAAGTAGCCGTTATACATTACCATTGCAAAAATGCCTTAAATTCAGCCAATCAACATACTCGTAACGAAGACTACAACAATATTGTAGCAGCTTTTCCGAAATCGGCCGGTTTTCCCTGATTAAACTAAAAGGGTTGTCTAGAACTTTATTCATAGTACGAGGAATATTCTTCATTTACCTCAGCCATCTCAGCAATATGATCTTCGGCGCCATCTTCCAAGACACGGCGCTGGTCTCTGCGGAGACTTTCAGGAAGTAAGTCAGCAACATGCCGGTCACGAAGAAGTATACTTGGACTATGTTGGTGCCGCTGAAAAATATCCGTTTTACCACGGATTCGTAGGCCTGGAAAAACAGTAAATAGCATTTCAGGAGGGTAAAATTAAGTTAAATACGTAATACCGCGTCCGCATGCTTGTGGCAAACGGCAAACGCCAAACCTCTACAAACGTTTGCCTTGAATTTGGGAATCATCCGCACGCTTGCGAGGGCGTTTGTATGTTCTGAACAGGCAAGCATGACGGACGTCGAACTTGTGTCGGCTTTATTATTTGGCTTAAGTTATTTTTACAAATGTTTTAAGCTCAGTATCGATCAATAATCCTACTAAAATGGAATATGCATGGATGGATGGATGGATGGATGGATGTTTGTTACTCTTTCAGCCACAACTAATGAACCGATTTGAATGAAATGTGGAATAGCGATAGCTCATACCTACATTTTAGCCCGGAAAATTAAGGACTTTCCGCGGGAATTAAAAAACCTTAATCCGCGAGGACGAAGTCGCGGACGTCATCTAGTTGATAGTAAAGCGTCCTCTAATTAAAATTTTCAAAACATATTTCATGTGCACAATTTGTCCAGTTACAGTTTTAGTATAATATTATAGATTAGTAGTAGTAGCTAGTAGTATGTTCGAAAACACTTGGTACCTACCTAGTTTATTTATTTGAATAAAAAAATATTCTACTCTATTCTAGTATGTACCTGTATTGTATTGTATTATATGTATTGAGTAATAGATATTTTGTTTTTTTTTCTTTATCAACCGATAGACGTCCACTGCTGGACTGTCTATTGCATGGACTTCCTCAGGCTTCGGTCTTGCGCCACCTGTACCCAGTGGCTCCCTGAGGGTCGCCTGATGGTGTCGGTCCACCTATTACCATACCATTATATACCATTTTCCGGTGCGGAGTCGCCACTTATTATTATTAATATATAAAACTAATTAATTAATTAAATTATATAAACAAATCGTCTTCAAAAGTCTTCAGTCGACCAGTCATTCATTTTACGTTTTTACCCACTCACAAAATGAAGATTTCTAAAGGTGCGATACGTAAATCGTAATACAATAACACGTCTAATCGCCGCCAGTGCACAAACGCAGGGTTGCCAACTCCTAAAAAAAATTAGCCCTAACATCAACATGAAATACCCCTAAATAACCCTAAATGCAATATTCAAAAGCCCCAAAAAAATCCCTGTATCTTGTTACCATTCAAGGCTAATGTTTAAATGAGTTTCCCGTTTTATTGAGGTAAATAAAAATTATATAACTTAATTTTAATTACATTATTCGGCAGAGGCGTAACTATACCGTTTGAGGCCCGTGGCAAATTCATCGGATGGGGCCCTCCCTCCCCCAATATAAAGAAGCTCAACCAATGAGATAACAATTTTAATTTTACATTAAATCACTACGTGAAGTAGGTACATACAATTGCAACGTAAAAGCGACATTTCATTCAAAGCGATTGCTTTACGGCACTTAGTAGTCTATACTTGGCACCTACAATAGAAAAGTAAAAGTGACATTTTCGCGAGCGAAGCGAGCGCAAAATTTTTTATAATTGCATTACGGTACTTAGTAGTCTATACTTGGCACCTATAATAGAAAAGTAAAAGTGACATTTTCGTCAGCGAAGTAAGCGCGAAAGGAGGTAGGTTGATAAGGCCCAAAATCCGCCCCTCATACACTCGAAAAAAAAAGTTCCAGATTCCGACAAATTGTAAATGTATTTATATACTTGAAGATATAAACTTTATTTTAATATAAAGTTTAGGTGATAAAAAAAATAGTAAGTTACAGAAAATATTACCCAAAAAGAGAGTGTTTCTTGTACTTTTCTTACATTTTCATACATTTTAGTCGTTTTTTAAGCTTTGATTTAATATTTTAGAATGAGGCGCTCCATGAACCAAAATAAATTAATACTCATATGAAAGCTTATAAAAAGGAGCATCATTATCAGTTACGTTTACCATGGTTCATGGAGCGCTTCATTCTAAAATATTAAATCAAAGCTTAAAAAACGACTAAAATGTATGAAAATGTAAGAAAAGTACAAGAAACACTCTCTTTTTGGGTAATATTTTCTGTAACTTACTATTTTTTTTATCACCTAAACTTTATATTACAATAAAGTTTATATCTTCAAGTATATAAATACATTTACAATTTGTCGAAATCTGGAACTTTTTTTTTCGAGTGTATGAGGGGCGGATTTTGTTGCCTTATCAACCCACCTCCTTTTTTATGATTGCATTACGGCACTGAGTAGTCTATACTTGGCACCTATAATAGAAATGTAAAAGTGACATTGTCGCGAGCGAAGCGAGCGCAAAATTTTTTATAATTACATTACGGCACTTAGTAGTCCATTATTGGCATCTACAATAGCAACGTAAAAGCGACATTTTCGCGAGCGAAGCGACCTCTAAAATTTTTATGATTGCATTACGGCACTTAGTAGTCCATACTTGGCACCTACAATAGCAACGTTTTATATTTTGCACTACACCATATCTACTACATAGGGCGCTTGAGACCCTGCGCTTATATGCGCCGCACACCCGGCATCGGAGGTAAAGTCGGCCCTTCAAACTATTTAGCTATTGTTATTGGGGTACCTATATTCGGTAATTAATTAAAAATAAAAAATAAATAATAATTTTTATAAAATTTTAAAATATGTGTTTATGGACCTAATGACATTTAGGTACCTATACAAATATGTATCTTTTTAATTTCTGAAAGACAAATAAAAATTTTGGCCCCAAATCTACCGCCCCTAAAATCTGCTGCCCTAGGCTCCAGTCAACTCAGCCTTTTGGTAAATCAATTTACTGTGCGTAACCTTTCTTGTCCCAAAGAATTTAGTTTATATCAATTTTAATTTTGAAAATAATCGCTCGGCACTAGTGCCGACTACGGCTAGCCGTAGCCACAGGAATGGCTATAAATGTTAGGATCATCTTGTGCATCTAGCCTAGCATTTTGCCGAAATGCCACCCTATAGTTACGCCTCTGTTATTCGGAATTCTTATAGTCATACAATATGTTTACATTATAAGTGTAACATTTTTTGGAGATGGAGTAAAAGTAACGCAAGATCCATCATCACATTTTAAAATGAAAAGGGAAATCGGTTTCGTAATTTGTTTTTCACTATATTATATATCAAAAAAGCGTGTTCAACGCTAATGTATTGAAATATTTTCAAAACACTTTAGCTAAAACGAAATTCCGAAATATCATAGGCGTTTTGCTTTATTTACTCTTTTTGGTCAGTCAATTATGTGACGCTTGAAAATTTATTTATGCCCCTAAAAATAGCCCTAAATTTTTTTGGGCCCTAAAAAAATCCCAACAAGCAAAATTCCGCCCTAAATTTGGGGCTAAAAGCCCTAAGTTGGGAACCCTGCACAAACGAGACTGAGTGCGCGCAAACGTGTGGACGGAGACGCAAGCGCTTGTGGCAAATTCCCTTTGGTTTGCGATCAAAAGACCGACACTCGATGGATCGGCCACAAACGCTCGCAAGCGTAGGCAAACCATGGCAAACGCTCTATCCGCACGTTTGCGTTTGTGAAGGTTTGCCGAGGTTTGCCAAGCGTGCGGATGCAGCTTTATTTATTTATTGTCCAATTAGCACAGCATAAGTGCCACTTACACTGACTAGACGAAACACAAAAAATAAAAAAAAGAGTACCTATAAAGAATAATAAATGAAGTTCATTCAATGCTCCACCATCATTAATTGGATCCTATTGGGCATTCTTGCCCAAAAGAGCGCGTTGAAAGATGCCAATGAACGCGGAAGGTACAGGTGCGATGATGTGGGACCACAAAAAGTTTATTTTTTCGTGGACGAAGATTATTACGTACATTTAGAGACACGTTTACGACATAATTGCTCATGAAGATCTAGATAGGACTTTATTATATGTATTATACATAACAATAATGTCCTTCCGACCGAATCCAGTTACAGCGATTAGCAATCTGCGCGGGAGATATTTTAGTGCACAAGTGTGTGCGAAAACACAGGCGCACTCTCTATTTTTTCATACTCTCTCGAAGTCCAATGGGACGGTTTGGGCAGTTCTGGGCTAATTTCTTGCCAGAAAAACCCAATGCATTGTTTGATAAAATTTGGGAATCGAACCCCGTCCCCACAAAACACCTCCGGAAAGAAGCCGAGATACAAACAAATTGTATGTATGTATGAATTGTATGAATACAATGTACTAAGATTACTAACCTACTACATAGTTGCATGGTATTAGGTAATGCTGCAATTATCATAAACGTATTATATTGTCTTTACCTTTTCAAAGCTGTGAGGATCAGCGTTAAAGCCGGTTGCCATTATAAACCCAACGTGCACGTTCACGGTGCAGAATGTTATTATTGTCCTGCAAAAATATTAAACAACTTATTATTTTAAACCAAAAGACCCTTGATACATACATAATCGATTCGTTTTTAATAATTACTTTTTACAAGCAATTGAACCGACAATGGAAGCAACATAAAAAGGAAAAAAATAAAATAGAAATCTTTTTAGTGTTACTAACTAAGCTCCTAAACTAATAATAGTAACTAATTTTTAGTCGGCGACAAACTTTTTTAAAAATATAACTACGAGCTGTATTTTGAAGCATGGCTACGAGCTGTATTTTGAAGCATGGCTGCGAGATACCTTTAAAAAAAGTTTCTTATCGATTTTTAATTATTGGGCAATCGCAAAAAACTTCGACCACCTAACGTATACAATTTTTTTCAAATAATGATATTTATTAAACGTTTGGCACTCTTTGTTAAGTCATCATAAATAATAAACAAAAAAGAGCGACATGTATACGAGCATGAACGTTATTTGTTAATTAAAATAAAAAAAAACTAACATTAAATAGCTGTAATGGTACGTGATTCATGCAGCAAAATGTAGTACTATTAACACAACTTTAGTTGTTAGGGTTTCGTACAGTTAAATATCCTTAGAGTATTACTACTTTGTTGTCCGTCTGTTTATCTGTCTGTATATTGCAAGGCTAAGATATTAAGTGGAAATTAATATTTTACTCTAAGGTCGTTGACTTCGGAATTCTCTAAAAATTTATACATACCTAATCAAACGCAATAAAAATACCTCATAAAGCAGATTTCCATACAAAAGAACCTCTGATTCTCAAAATCACAAGTACAAAGGTAGTTGTTATTAATTACCTGACTACGGCAAAGGGAAGGGTTTTTTATTTTAACACTTTATTTCTATACCACAATACAGACATACTTATATAAAAGAAACAAAAAAATAGAAGTAAAAGGCAAAAGGTGACTCTATCGCAACCTTTGACAACAATGTCTCTACCTACCCAGTCATCTTCCTTGATACTCTTGATACCTTGGTGTACACGCTCAACACACAAGCCACCATTTTCAAAGGTATGTTCGTGAGTTCAAATCCCGTCAATTTTAATGGTTTACTATTTATGTTTTTCAAAATTTATCATCAACTTACCGAAAAGCATGAATACTTTTGAAGATATTCACCCTTACATTACTTTCTTCTATTGTAGTTAATGATTTATAATTTTGAGGAATTGAGAAACATAGTAATAAATCCTTTACTGATATCCCTGTAATAAAATATACGAGAGTCAACTTCAAACATTAGAAAATACAAAAGAGAGAAAATGTTATATGTTGTTGAATGAAACATTCTGAGTTAGAGAAAAAAGATGATTTATACAATAGGAAAATGAACAACCAAAATAAGCTCATGACTCATCAATTAGGTAAATTTCGAAAGTTATTTGTGGGAGTGGGCGCGACGATCAATATTGTTATTCGATTTTTTAAAAGAGCAACTGCCGAGGTAAACCAGTTTTGCAAAAAAAAAAACACGCGCAAAGAAAGCTTTAAACACTTACCTTTCTTACAATTTTGTTCATTATTTCTATCATTCGAATAGATCTCACAATAGCTTCCAACCAAGCAGAGCACGAGTAAAATAACAAATACACCAACAAAGGTGTAATCGACATAATCCAAATTTAATTGATCTTTATCATTTTCTTTGACACAGTTCATGTTATAAACTCTTGCCATCAGGCCGTATTTGTTGCGGATAGTTTCGTTGAGGCATCCATCAAGGAGCGCTTCTAGGTCCCTGTTAATATCTAAGTCAGCACTCCTGGCGAATGACTCGCATGTCTGTGTAACACAGACGCCTCGATCTAATTTCGAATAGTTGTAGTGTTTCACTGTAAACTCGGAATACTCCTGGAAATAAATCACTGAATCAGGAATTGATTGATGCCGAACGTTACAAATATGGCCGGAATCGGGTCCGATTTTCTCCAGGATTAATTTTTTGGAATTTAAGAAAGTTTCTGTCTCATAGAGTCCCCTGGTAACCGGAGGAGTTACCGTGGCTAACATTTAAGTTTGACCATTCAGCGGACTAACGCAGCCAGAGTTCTGGGCTCAATTCCTCGTACAAATAAGTAATTTCTTAAATTCTCTCTAGTTCTATATACTATCAAGCATTGGTACCTGGATGAGCGTGTACAGGTCGTTGCTCTTATCGGTGTAAAGCTCTAAGTTGGCGACGCAGTAGACGCCGCCGGGCGCTTCCATGCATTTCTCATAGTTGTCCAGCTCGAACAGCCGCGGCAGCCGCTCATACTCAGTTTCTGAAAGAGTGATAAATTAGGCATAAAAAGAAGACCATTAATGACGCATTGGATATGCAAGCTGCAAACGTTTAAGCAACAGATTTTAATTTTTATACACATGTATAAATAATAATAGGTTGTTTTGTCTAAGACTTCGTTTGCGTGGAGTTAAAAATCCGCGGAAACCTTTTGTTTTCCCGGGATATAAAGTATCCAAAGTCACTCTATCAAGTCAAGATTCGACCGATTGCTCAGTTTCCCATTTTATACAAAAATTATAATTATGCAAAAAACATTGTACGAAGTATTGGATAGAGTCAGGCGTTACTTTGCGGAAGTTCATGATTAACAAAAAATGTTAGAGTTATTTTGCTGTAATCCGCCAACAGAAAAAAATCTGTATGGTCAAACATGCAGTTATAAGCTAAGCACCGCTTACCTCCCCAACCAAGCAATAAAGCAAAGTTCCCAAGCAAGCAATGCCACCACCACTCACATGCACCACCACACAAGACTTTAATACTACTCTCGACGCACGTTTCGCCCCGACACCGGAGCATCCTCAGGAGATATCGACTTTACAATGCTGTATTGTCTAGTTTTTGTTTATTTGACTAGACAATACAGCATTGTAAAGTCGATATCTCCTGAGGATGCTCCGGTGTCGGGGCGATATCGACTTTACAATGCTGTATTGTCTAGTTTTTGTTTATTTGACTAGACAATACAGCATTGTAAAGTCGATATCTCCTGAGGATGCTCCGGTGTCGGGGCGAAACGTGCGTCGAGAGTAGTATTAAAGTCTTGTGTGGTGGTGCATGTGAGTGGTGGTGGCATTGCTTGCTTGGGAACTTTGCTTTATTGCTTGGTTGGGGAGGTAAGCGGTGCTTAGCTTATAACTGCATGTTTGACCATACAGATTTTTTTCTGTTGGCGGATTACAGCAAAATAACTCTAACATTTTTTGTTATTGTACGAAGTAATTAAATGGTTGTAATGTATCCAACATTACAAATATTTAATTAGTACAATATTTTAAACAGCCTCAGATTACAGATAAACTAGGGTTTTAAAGTTATTTTATTACTAGCTGATGCCGGCGATTTTGTCCAATTTGATTTGTTGGTATATAATTTAAAAATCATGTGGGAATTCTATGAGTTTCCGGGATAATAATAGCCTACGTCTTCAGATCCCATGCAAAAAATCACGTCAAGCCATGCATAAGTTGATTAGCGACCATGTTTCGGCTTTCAGAACTGTAGGTTATCGTTCAACTCGTTAAAAAAAAGCCGTCGCTTAAATCTCAGAGACGAGATCTCGCTCTCGGGGCGAGTCGTATGTATGTATACTCGTATGGAAGGATCTGGCAAACCATCACATTTTTATCCCAAGGATACTCCTACCATTATATGAATAGGTAATGGCGAGGGTCACGATCTTCAGCAAAGAGAAATACGATGCAGAGGGAAAGAATTTGCAGAGGATCACTTACCATTTAAATGATATATAATTCCAGAACTTTGGCCAAAATAAAACACAACAAGAAAAGCAAATACAAGTACCATTCTGTTGATTAAAGCAAACATTAAAATAATTAAACAGTTCGCGAGAGTAGAACGTCTTTATGTTATTGTTACTTAGTTTAATTTGAAACGTACGTTGGCATGGTTTCTTTAAATATAGGCACCTAAATGTGTTTAGTTCAGTTTTTTAAGAATATTAGTCGTGCTCAACAAAATTTAATATTTCCCGTCCAACTACATTTAGTTGAATGAAATGGGAAATATTTTTGGGAGCTGGGAGTGGACAAGACATTTTCTACAACCTGGCTGGATATTCTGTTACTCTATTGAAGCTTCAATATAATAAGACTACCTCGTCGGTAGTGGTTGGCGTGTTTGTCTGCGCGTGACGAGACCCCGGATTCGATGCCTGTGTCGGACCAAAAAATGTATTGAGTTTTTCTGTCAAGAAATTCTCAGTATTAGTCCAAAATTAAATAGTACCTGTAAAGTAAAACCGTCCGTCCTGCGTCTGATCTTTCTCCAGTCATATCGGATTCCCGTTCCATCGGACTATGAGAGTGAGGGAACAGAGGTGCACCTGTGTCTGCGTACACACTTGTGCACTATAATATCTCCCGCGGAAATAGCTTATCTTTTGTGAAGATTGGCCGGCGTACCCTGATTCGGTCGAGAACAGGGTAGTGTACGGTTCAGGACCGCACAGTAATGAAACTGCTTGAAATAGAGGTCTAAGTTTATTGGTTAGGGACCAGGGGCTAATAATAACCTAATTACAGCGCATGCGATGTTATGTGCTCCGAGGTATAAGTACACGAAAGGCGTATTTATAATAATGCGTGAATGATGACTGGGAGAGTTGTACGGTTTTGACATACCTAGACCGTACAGTTAGACTGGGTATGTACGGTTGTAACAATTTCCCTTTGAACACCCACAGCATTGCCAATCACATCACACTATCACACTTCACACTAATATTATAAAGCCGAAAGTTTGTATGTGTATGTGTGTGTGTGTGTGTGTATGTTTGTTACTCCTTCATGCCACAATAATATTATAAAGCCGAAAGTTTGTATGTGTATGTGTGTGTGTGTGTGTATGTTTGTTACTCCTTCATGCCACAATGAATGAACCGATTTGGCTGAAATTTGAAATGGAGATAGCTCATACCCTGGATTAAAACATAGGCTACTTTTTATCCCGGAAAATTACAGAGTTCCCGCGGGAATCAAAAAACCTTTATCCACGCGTACGAAGTCGCGGGCATCGTCTAGTATTGCTATAAACAACGGTTATAGCATTTGAGATGAAAGCCAGGTTATTTTTCTTTAAATTGCGCCGATGTTGCAGACTCTGGAGTCTGGAATTAACCAGCGATTCGTCGCCTGTGAGTCTTGTGGCGCGTCGATACACCGAATCCAAAGCAGCGAGCTGGATCCCATCAGTAAGAAAGAAAGAAAGAAAGAAATATTTTTTATTCAAATAAACTTTTACAAGCACTTTTGAATCGTCAATGAATCTACCACTGGTTCGGAATGCCTTTCCTGCCGAGAAGAGCCAGCAAGAAACTCGGCGGTTGCTCTTTTCAAAAAAATAAAAATTTTACAATTGTTATTGAAACTATGCTATGTATTCAGTGCTTCCACGATGAATTTTCCTGAGTACAATACAAGTAAAAATAAATACAATACAAATACAAATAAATACAATTCAATACATGTTAACACAGGCAGGCAAAAGCAGACCCATTCCCGTTGGTGGCACCCGTTCACGAGCATGACGCATGATCCAGCCATTGCTTCGCTCAACCATATTTGAGGGAACGTAACAACCCGCACCACACGACACCACACACACACAGTGTCCAGTGATATCCAGCAGTGGACGTATATGGGGATAAAGATGATTAGAAAACAGCGTAAGTGACTTACCATTTAAGTGATATATAATTCCAAAGCTTTTTCCACAGCAAAACGTTATTAAAAATAATAAAATATTAAAATGCATTATTTATTTACAATAACTCTGCCGCATTGCCTACGAATTGAGCGTGTAATCTGTTCTTGTAACCGAATTTTAAATGTGTCCGGATAAATCCAAAATTAGTTGTGCAAAAATATTATAGCGATAGTTATCATTTATCTAAGGAACCTGTTTTGAGCCTCAAAGGCCTCAAAGGGCTGTAGTAGACCACCGTGGCGGAATTGATAGCGAATTCACTCAATGGTATTTATGTGTACATATAAGAAAAGGAATCCACTGAGGTTAGCACTTATAATTATTGTACAAATTTAAAACTGAAGTGGAACTTCTTTTTTAATGCAGAATTTTTACCATTTACCTTTAGGTAAATAAATAAATAAATATCTAATCAAAAACCTCAATAGCCCAACGGTTAAAGGTGCGTACTGAAAACTGAAAGGTCGCAGGTTCGAACCCCACCCGTTGCACTATTGTCGTACTCACTCCTAGCACAAGCTTTCCGCTTATTTGGAGGGGAGAGGAGGATATTAGTCAACTTCAGCTTGGCTAATGTTCTTTAAAAAATAAAAATAATACTAAACATAAACTAAACTCTCAAATATTTTTTTCCTCGTGCGTCAATCGGCGAAAAAATAAACTATTAATTAAAATTCAGTTCATTGATATTTAGGAGCTCCGGTATATTGTTAATTTTAGGTATTGTTGAATCTATACCTGTTTCCTCATATGTGTTAGGCCTGTAGCAGACCACCGCCACGAAATAGAAAGCGACTGGCTCCTTATAATTAATTATATGACATTCAAAACTGGAGCTTAACTACATTTTCTAACGCAGAACTTTTACTATGAGTTTATGAGGCATCGGACAACTAAATCGCAGAGTATACTATTAGGCATAGTTACTGATGGTAGCCCGCCATCTTGTCTAACTAAATCGTCGATCATTTCTTTGTCAAAATCGTTGTGTTCGATAATTTGCCAACTTGAAATTGTATGTCTGCGGTCACTCGGTCGGTTTATCAGGACTAAGAATTGGAAATAAATTCAAACGAGTTTCGTTCATTAACCTCATTATGAGAATCATTTATGTTAACATTCGATTTCGTATACTTACCAGATTGAAGAATGAAACCTTTTTAGCTCGATTTTGCCATTCAAGCTGATTTCATTCAATCAATTGCATCTGGCTTGGTTTAATTTAGTTCAAGCTCTGCTGTTTAACACAATATGATTATAGCTTTGTACTTAGGCTTTCAAAATGTTTAGCATTACTATATTAAATGTAGAGATGCAACAAATTTCTGTGTGGAATCCTGTGGAAAATATAATGACCATAGCTTTTCTGCACTATGATATAATATGTGTTTATCAAAAAATGTTAGAGTTATTTTGCTGTAATGTAATGTAATGTATTAGCTTATAACTGCATGTTTGACCATACAGATTTTTTTCTGTTGGCGGATTACAGCAAAATAACTCTAACATTTTTTGTTAATCATGAACTTCCGCAAATGTAACGCCTGACTCTATCCAATATTTATATGTGTTTATGTTTAAGAGGTTTCTAAGTTAGAACAAACAGTTTTGTTTTTATTTCGCCTGACATAACGGCACTTCTGCGGTTTCGCTTCTATAGTTTTGTGCCGGTGGTGTGCCGAAGTCCTTAATTTTCATTGCCTTTTTAAACGCCTTTTTGTTATTATTTTGCACAAACGACAAGTTTTACTGGTGTTTAAAGAAGTGAATTTTTGGGAAATACAATACATATGTACTTTATCCATATATATTTGCATGATGTACCTACATCAATCACCAGCGATGATGCGGTGATGATTATACCTATAGGTTCATTAGTCTCAACTAAACTCAAAAACGGCTTGACTGATTTGAATTTTTTTTCCGCCCAAAAGAACAGCCAAAAAATTAAAAAATCAAAATTGGTCATTACCAACTTTCTACCAAAATATTCTAAAGTGGTGATTTCTGCAAGTACAAACTTACAGATATCACCACTTCAGTATATTTTGTTAGAAAGCTTTATTCTTTTTTATTATTAAAAAAAAAGAAACATAAAATATTCATTTATTCTACTACATTTATTTTACACACACGTTATTTAATATAATATTTTACAAAGTTACCTAAGACGCATTAATTTATTAATTATTGACAAATAGGCGTATATTTAAATTATGGTCTCGGAACCGATAACACTAAAAAGCCCCGTCATGAGGAATCGATAATTCTAAAAGAATTATTAAACACTTGGGTATTCGATAATTTTTTTTAAATACTTTTAATAAAGGTTTTTAATATTATAACACAATGCCATTTTTCTTTTTTTAATATTTTAACTACTTTCGAAAATATAGAGCTTTTAAGTTTCCTGTTAGAAAAAGAGAGTGCTCTTTCTCGACAAGCCCTCTCTTTTTTTAACAGGAAATTACGTCACGTTTCAGTAGCTCCATACAAATTGTATGAATAATTCTATGCTCTACGTACAAAATTTCATTTTAGAAAAAGACGGATACAGTCGCTGTAAAACCGTTTACAACTTATTTGTTTTTTGACCGATTTATTTGCTGTTTTTACAAATGTTATTCTTAAATGTTACACTTTCGATTGTAATTAATGAATATCCACAATTTGACAACAGTCAAATACACAATTACGGTTAAATGAAGCTTAGGATGCGTTCATTTAAATTGTGGAAAAAATGTTGCAAAAAAATGTTTTTTTAATGCAAACATGTTTCACCGTCAATCGTCATCGCGGATATTGAGTAAATATAATATTGCTTTCAGTATATTCGAAAGAAATATTCGTACTTTTTCAGAAAAACACTGCGCAAATACACAAGACTAAACAAGATAACGGAGAAACTCTATCCTCTATCGGACACTTCAAGTAGATATGCGAAATTGAAACGAAAAAAAGTTGTTTGTGCAAGGTTCTCCTGAATGAGTACAACTTTTGTTCAGTTAGTTTATTTTGTTCGTTTAATGCTTAACTACCAATTCACATAATAAAAATTTCACCCCCTAATGACAGCGCTTATAATGTTACCGGCTCTGGCTATTACAATTATTATAATTACCTATTATTATTATTATTATCTATACATCTATACATTACACATTAAAATACATAAAATTTAAGTGCCTGGAATAAAACTGCACTTGCTATAGCAGCGTCCTATGGAGGGTTTTGACGACTTCCACGTCGTGTGCCAACCTACAGCTAGCGCCATCTAGTTTTAACTTGTGACATAACGAACAGTAATGTGACATCTATACAAAATTGAAGTGTCTGTTTGTTCCGGCTAATCTCGGGAACGGCTGGATTGATTTTGACGGGACTCGCACTGGTATATAGCTGATGTTATCAGGAGTAACCTCGGCTACTTTTTATACCAACTTTCGAAAAAGAGGAGAAGGATACTAAACAGCAACCCTTTAAAGGCCTCCCAGGTTCCAGGGTATGTCGCGGAACTTTTGAGCTCGTTGGACTTCATGATGAAGCCACTGACGCCCATTTTATACTAAACAGCATCCTTTAAATGGCCCCCCACCGGACGCAGTCGTTAACGATGCCGCGGAACCTCTGCGCGTAGAGCTCGTTGGGCTTCATAAGGAAGCCGCTGGCGTCTGCGTCGCCATCCACTCTGGGCGCTGAATCCACCTCCACCGTGACCACGGGCAGCACCATCACGCCGAGCAGCACCGCGCACGGCAGCAACTGGAATCGGAAACGGCTTTAAGCCTCAATAGATAGCCTACTACTGAATTACCTTTCAGTTTTCAGTCCGCACTTTTCCCACCTGTAGCCTAAGCCCGAACATTTTAAATTTCGAATAGAGGTAAAGTTAACGCCAGCAAAAAAAATTGTATGAAAATGACAGGAGCACTCGTGTCATTTTCATATATTCTTCAACTTTACTATTCGAAAGTTAAAATGTTAGTGCTCAGGCTACTGAAGCGTCTATATCGAGTATCCGATCGACGGTTCGATCCTCACACACGTTGCGTACCTACTGTTGTCGTACCCACTCCTTAAACAAGCTTTTAGCTTATTTCGATGGGATTTCAGAATCAACTATTCCTAAAAGAAATATTACTATAGGAGGATTAAGATGTGCGTATACCAGCACACCGCGATGTAAGATGGCGCTATCTTACATCACGACACCGAAACGGTTTGGGAATAAATAAAAACTGGGTATTACCCGCGATTTCGTAAGCGTGGAATGGCGTGGAATTACAATTTAAAGCCCCCTGTTTTTCCGGGATTAAAGGTATGACGTCACTATCCAAATCCTTAACTGTACTCATGCGTCTCGTAAATCTCGTCGATCCGATGCTCTGTGGCAGTGTATTTAAAGGAAACACACTTTCACCTTTATAATAAGCGATGGGCAAAAACACATTACAATTAATGTGTTAAGAAAAACGATTACCTCTTTCATATCACTGTCAAACTTCTCACGCGTGTAGACGCTGAGGTCCACAGCCAGCCGCTCTAGAGCCTGCTGCAAGGAGCTGAAGTAGTGGTCCAGAAGCTTCTCGTAGTACTGTCTGCGGAACTCCTCGTCGGAGCCCAAGAAGATGAAGTATATAAGGTCGGCGGCCGGGCAGCCCGCGTGCACTGTCTGATAATCCACCGCGATGACTTGGAGACTGTCACCCTGGAAATTATAGAAGCCTTTTTTGAGAGGAATATACAGCAGCTTAGGATTTAAGATTTTTAAAATTTTTATGACTTATTGCACATTTGTCAAATTATAAATGAAAATTTATCCCGCCAAACTGCACACGCAATTCGTAAGCGAGTTTGTGCTCGAGTACCTATTAGAAAAATTATAACTAACGAGCACTAAATACTAAATCATTTAAAATCATTTATTAGCATTACAATTATTATTTATCTTACTTAATTATCTACTAAAAACAATCTCATAAACTAAATTTCCAGTAAATTTATCAGGTCAAAATTTATGGAATGAGCCGATTTGCAGATCAGTGCTTCAAGATATTTTAGCTTCTTGTACGGATACAGTGGATCGCGCTCATTTTCTGGCCGTTTCAAAACCCGAATCGGCCTTCTGGCTGAAGGCCTTACCGTCGACAAACCTAGGCACTTTATTGGAAAGAAGGACCTTGTCAGTCGCGGTTCGGTTGCCTTGAGGGGTCAAAGTAATGGGGCCACATCGATGCCGCTGTGGAAACTGGGTTGATGAACTTGGTCATCACGGCTTTTCGTGTCAGCGCAGTGCCTGGTCGTTTATCCCGACATGCCTCGATCAACGACGTTATTCGTCGGGTAATGTTTACCGTCAAAGTGCCAGCTGTTTTAGAACCGCACGGTTTAGCACGTGATGATGGCAAGAGGTCTGACGGAATGACGCTCGTGCTGCTTGTGTTGATACACTGGCACCATCTCACATCAACGCAATCACTGCGTTAGCAGGTTCTGCGGCAGCAACGGTTGAGTGTAACAAATGTCGGAAATATGCATCCTTAGGTGAGGGATACAAAACTTTTTTTTACCATCTTCGGAGAAGAAATTCTCAATTTCACTTATTTCTTCATTATGATAGGTATTTATAATAACAATGTTTATTAATATCAACCCTGTTTAGATATCTATTGATAAGTAAATAAATTAGTTGATAGTAAATCATTATTATCAAATAAGCGTGTGCTATCGAGTTATTATTATTTTTTTCAGATACTAGACGCGTAACCGCGCGTGCTTGCTTTGCGAAACAAATTAATAAGGCTAAGAACAGATTTGGAACACGCTACCCATGTTCAATGTTCATGCCACGTATACTTTTTTTATTGCGAGATTGAAAGGCTTGCGCTTGACGAAAAACAATTATGAAAAGCACTGATGAGGTCTAGGTTGGAGCGCGCATGCTTAGATCGCCTTGCATTATGTCAAATCAAATCATAAACACACACACCAGATGTGACACGACACCACCACACGCAATCCAATTCAATGGCGAAGCTTTAAGAATTGAACCTTTCAGACAAGACAAAAAAGGGTTTATTGACCAAGAGAAACTAACCCTATGTTAACTATGATGGCGAGGTTCATTCCATAACGATTGAATTCAGGTTATCCACCTCCATACTTCATGGAATTCTGTTTCTAACTGGGACTGGGAGTTACAAGACCTCTTTTTGCTTAGAAGCATATTGGTTTAGAAGTTAAATGATGTAAAGGAGAAAGAAAAATGTGACTTAGCAACGCAGGAACGAGATAAAATCCCGAGTTAGGTAGGCCTTACCCAGACAGCAGACTGAACACCCGCAAAAATACCAATTACTATGATGATAATGATTGAAGGACAAACCGAAAACTTTGAAAAAAAAACTTGGAATGTCCTTCCGGCTTCCATTTTTCCAAATAACTATAATGTGGTGTGGGTGTCTTAAAATCAAGAGTGGATAGGCATCTTCTAGGCAAGCGTGCATCATCTTAGGCTGCATCTTCACTTACCATCAGGTGAGATCGCAGTCAAGCGCTAGTCTATATATTTTTTTAAAAATTAAGCATTTATAATATTAGTAAAAATAATAGCCAAGGGAAACGTAATTCCTTATCCCCCTTCTTTCTCCACCAAATTAAAAGTAAAATATAGGTTAGGAAAGGGCACGATCATAGTTTACGTAAATATTATGACATTAAGTAGCTACTAACTTAAATTGTGAGTGAAACTTCAGATTAAACGAGTGATCTCACCTGTGTCCTAAACAACAGATTGCTTGTTCTATAATCTCCATGGGTGATAACCGGCTTCCCGACGGGCTTATAAAATTTATCCCATAAATTATGCTGCAGTGCGAAATCTCTTGCGCGATCTTTGTACTCTTCTCCGACAACTGCTATGGCGTTCTCTACCATCTTTATATAGAAAGTTATCATATCTTCTTCATTTTCACCATCAGTTTTGACCGTCTCATGTTTCATATCAGGTATCATTATCTCGAACTCTTCCGACCTATATTTTTCAAAAGCAAACGACAGAGCGTGAAACTTCGCTAAATTTTCCACAGCTACACTCGCATAATCCCAATCGATTGATCTAAATCTGTCGTACGAATCGAATCCGGCTGCAACTAAATCCTCCATGATAATTGTTTCTTCACCATAATTTTCGTTGCAACCATAAAACTTGGGGAATACGAATCTGTGTTCTTCAGGAATATCTCTTTCTGCTTCAATGTCCTCGTATATTTTAACGAGTCGTGTGTAGAATAGTCTTTCTGTTTTATACATCCAATCTGCATTCATCTGCGCTCGCATCATCTCTCCAACGCTGGCAACTTTTGCGAATAATTTAAGATCATCTTGTTCTGGCGATGAAACGTTAACAGTGAACAAAGCCGATGTGTAGTTAGCTCCACCCGTCGCGATCGCCTTGACCTTAATTTCCCGTTGCTTTAAATCTTTACCGTCCAATATCTTGTCCAGCGTTTCGCGTAATGTCTTTTCTGTGTCCGCCATGTTTCAAATTTGGTCGCCAAATGATGGTAGCAATTATTCTTTTTGCCAATCAGAGGTATTCATGTTACTATCTTTCGTAAAGTTATGAAGATAACTCATTGTCGAACGCTCCACTTATCTGTCCCAATGAAACACATGAAAATACTCGTTTTTATCAGCGACAACGTTGATAAGGAGATGTAGCCAAGATGTGACAGTACGTATTATGAGACAATGGTATTAAGCGCCGTTGATCTGCTGCTGGATGGACGGTCGACTTTGAAGTTCAAATTAGGTCTTTGCGTGTCCTTAGTTTCTAGAATGTTAGGCCGTCCCGGTTATCACCTACTTCTGTCAATAAAATCAGTAAAATCTCACCACATTATTATCCCAAGAAAACTATAAATAATTATGTGATTAGTGAGTCGCGAACAGCAGCAAAGCGACGAATGACGAAATGACGAAAAAGCCAGCGATTTTGTCTTTACACTTTGTAACTCCGTGAGATTTTACAATATTATTTTTCCAAGACTGAAAGTAGGTCATCCGTCTCATCATAGGAAGCTGTCCTTATGCCTTCGCAACTCATGCATGAAGAACAAAAAATGTTGTAGAAGGTACATCAAAACCAAGTATAATTATGTATGGCCTCTAATACTCGTATACGATCTCCGACGTACCAACGTGTCTACTAACTCGGCAATGGTTTTTTACTGAGCAATTGCCGCGGAAAAACGCTGTGGCTCTTGGCTTTACCAAGGTCAATCAAATTAGAACTTTATTGTGATAACCTCGATCTCTACTTCATTGTGACCTTTGTCAATAAAATAATGTTCTAAGTGCGTGGCACCCAAATTTTCTTGCATTTTGACCTTTACGCTTGTATTTCTTTGTTGTATTTCCATAGTTTTCTTTACAATACCACTTTTTCTGCCTGAAGCTATTAGTGAAACTCGGCAGACACTAACTTCTTATCCATGGAGTTAATTAATAAAGCCTGTAGTACATCTCCTCCGCGAAACCGTGTAACAGTAGACAGTTGAAGTTCTGTTAAGTTATTTATGAATTAAGTTTCAGCCCGACCCCTTGCCGGTTACGGTTACTTTACGTTACGTAAAGTGTACTTTACGTTTTACATTGTATTGAAGGTATGAAATCTAATGCGCAACATAGAAATTACCAATTTCAGAAAGAGATTTTGATTATGAGAGATTATGAATTTTTCTCTTTCCTACACTTCTGTTATATTACAGACAAGTTATAACGGAGTATCAGCGGTATCGTTTTAAATTTTTTTTAACTTTAGATACACGCAGAATGGTCAATTTGCAAAATGTTCAAAACTTTGGTAACGTAACGCTCAATACCTACATAAAATGTTCAATACTAAAAACGTAAAAAAGTACAAAATAAAAGAATTAGGAACATGTTGAAAACTTAAATACGCGAAACAAACGCGCACTTATAAATAAATTGGAACTATAAGTTAATAAGTAAGTATAATATTTATTTAAGGGTTTTTTCCAAACTAAATCCACGCGAGCGAAGTCGCGAGCATAGGCTAAACAAATACATAATAATAAATAAGAGTAATCGGTACAGCCACAGGAACAGATAACTCGTCAAACGTTATCTTTTTTTATAATAACGCGTAAATTATTATTGTAAAAACAGAGGGTTTTTGCGTAATACTAAAGTTTAATACGTTGATTAGGATGCTAGAGTTGTGTAAAGCAAAAAGATTTAAATCAAAGTTAAAAGGAAGTTAAATAATTAACCGGGTTGGTTAAAGTGGTATATACCGACTCCTCTGTTATGTTTTCGTTAAGATGTGCTAAGAGCCTTAAGGAACTAAAAAAGTTAAGGAAAAATGTTAGTTACTCCTTCACGCCACAACGAATGAACCGATTTGGCTGAAATTTGGAATAGAGATAGCTCATACTCAGAATTAAAACATAGGCTATATTTTATCCCGGAAAATTAAGGATTTCCCGCGAGAATTAAAAAACCTTTATCTATGTGGACGAATCATCGCGGGGATCATTTAGTAAACGCATTTATGTTTTTACAATAGCCCATTATAATTCATACCACAACGATAATTTAAAATGCGAGTCATGTGCCATAAGTACGTCATGCGCATATTCTGTATGCCCAATATAAGGCAACGTTAAAACAAATATCATTTGAACGAGCCACGCTTTAATTTGCGTACTTAACCGCATCTATTTATTTTGAAATTCTTTGAATAGATCCTTACTTAATAATGTTAAAAAACTGGCCAAGTGTGAGTCGGACACGCACACGTCCTCCTCATTTTTCGAAAGTCGGCTAAAAAACTAGCCTCAGTTACTCCCGATAGTATCAGCTATCTACCAGTGAAAGTTCCGTCAAAATCGATTCCCAAGATTAGCCGGAACAAACGGACGGACAGGCAAAAATTAAAAAAAATGATTTTGTTGTTATTAGAACCGTGTTTACTTTTAGCATTTAGTAAAAAGCTGTTATTTTGATATTACAAACAGATACTTCAAATTAATTTATTTGTATATATTGGGATGCCCAGAATGCCCTAATCTTGAAGCTCAATAGCCCAACGGTTAAAGGTTAAACTGAAAACTGCAAGATCGCAGGTTCGACTCCCTGCACCTATTGCACTATTGTCATACCCACTCCTAACACAAGCTTTCCGCTTATTTGGAGGGGATAGGATATTAGTCAACTTCAAGTTGGCTAATATTCTTTACTAGCTTTTACCCGCGGCTTCGCTCACATTAGGTTCGATTTTTTAACCCCCTATTTAACCCTCTTGGGGTTGAAATTTTCCAAAATCCTTTCTTAGCGGATGTCTATTGTCTACGTCCTAACAGCTACCTGTAGTATACCAAATTTCAGCTCGATCGGTCCAGTGGTTAGAGCTGTGCGTTGATAGATCAGTCAGTCAGTCAGTCAGTCAGTCAGTCAGTCACCTTTGCCTTTTATTTATTTAGATAATAAAAAAGCTTCAGTGTATTTTCGTCTCACCTGCAGTCTAAACAGCAGATTGCTCAGCCGGTAGTCCCCGTGCACGACGACCGGCCTCCCCAGCGGCTTGTTGAAATTCCTCGTCAGCTTCTCGTCAAGTGTGAAACTCCTCACGCGGTCCCTGTACTCCACCTCGATCACTTCTATAAAACAAGACAAACCGTACTTTCAGGATTGGTAGTCCGTAGGAAGAACGCATAGCGACTATATCCTAGATCTATGATTTAAACGTAAAAGTTGATGTTGGTACCACCTTCGTTGTTTGTGTTGTGTTCTCGTGTTGTTGTATTGGTGCAGAGGCTAGTATTTTCTAGGATACGAAGGTCTCGGGTTCGATTCGGATTGGGGACAATAAATGTATTGGGTTTTTCTGTTCTGAATGAAATTCTCAATACCAGCCTTGCCAGTGTGTCAACCCCGTCGGTCTTGCGCCTGATCGCGCTCCGGTCGTATCGGATTTCCATTGCATAAGACTATGAGCGCGAGGGAAATAGGAGAGCACCTGTTTTTGCGCACTTTAATATTTCCTTTTAATAATTTTCTACGAGTTCGTCTTACTAATTACTGCCTAGTCGGCCTTTAAAGGCTTACTAAAACTGGCTTATCACCGCGTCAACTGTTCCCCTTCAAGCGTTAAAGTTTGATGATTGAAGGACAAGATTTACCTAGAGAATTATCCACCATCCTTTCCCACAAGACTCTTAGATCATCAGTGGGCTTGTCCTCACTGCCGATTCTAAACTTCATTTCCGGCGTTAATTCTCCAAATTCCTCAGGATAATACTTCTCGAAGGCGAACGACAAAGCGTGGAACCGTGCAAGGTTCTGCACCGCTACACTGGCGTGATCCCAATCCAACGAAACAAACCTATTATACGACTCAAACCCAGCTTCAATTAAATTCTCCATAACGACAGTTTCCTTCCCCAATTCAGGGTTACACCCGTAGAATTTCGGAAACACAAATCTATGTTCATCGGTAACGTTATTTTTGTCTTGTATATCATTGTAGATTTGTACAAGGCGAGTATACACTATTCTTTCTGTGCTGAACAACCAGTCTGCATTCATAGCAGGCCGCAACGATTCACCTATGCAGGCAACTTTTGCGAACAAGTTCAGATCATCATTATTTGGTGATGATACGTCAACGCTGAATAGAGACGATGTGTAGTTGGCACCGCCAGTTGTAATCGCCTTGACCTTGATCTCTCGAGGCGTGTAATCTCTTTCGTCCAATATTTTGTCCAACACTTCACGCAACGTTAGTTCCGCGTCCGTCATTGCGACCAGCTGATTTGTTACTGATTTTTAGACTGTGACCCATTCAGAGCTCCGACAATCAAAGCAGTTATCTCATAGAGCAAACACGTTGAACTATACCGTGCGTGTAACATCAAAACTGAGTAAGTGACCTTTTTGACGTCACGTTACTATATCCGCTGCGGGATTGTCTAAACATAATTGCTACAATGTGATGGTCGCAATCATCTCTGATTGGCCGACACTCTCTTGCTATCATCTGAAATACATTATTGTAGAAAGAACGCCATTTTAGCCAATCACGACAATTGAGATTGTAGAAATGATTAATGCAGAGGTCATAGATACAGGTTAATTACTTAAACCTATTTAAAAAATTTAGTTTTTCCATTGCACCGTGGCATGATTAAAGAACAAACCAACAAACAGGTTTAATCGTATTGTATTTTATTGTATTGTATTGTTTATTTACAATACAATACGATTTTATTATATTTAATCATAGTTTCCTGTCTAAACCAAGCATGCTAAAAGGTAGGTACCATGGAAAAAATATTATTTAGTTTGTGCTACTTAGCTATTGGCTATTAATTATGGATCGATTTTGTCAGTTATTCAGTTTCTCCTCTACACTGCGGACGATAGAATAATAAGACGTCTGTAAACGACATAATGTTCTATAACCATTAGCATAGAGTCTACTTCACACTGAGAATACTTTACAACTCAATTACCTATACAATGACTAGCAAAATATGTGTATGTATACTACTAAATGCAAATGTTTGCTAAGTGTTTTAAAATCATAGATATAAACCAGCTATTGTCTCCGTTGTTGACATTATCTTCTGGAAGTATCTATACTTCCGTACGTCCATAATAATTATGTCTAGGTAAGTACTTACATCTAGGTAGGTACTATAGGTAGGTATACTTTTTCTTTAATATATTTTGCGAGCAAACGAGCATGAGGGTCACCTAATGTTAAGTGATTACCGCCGCCCATGAACATTTGTAGCACCAGAGCACATTGTGAAATTTTTCCCAAAATCGGACATCCCTTTTTTATGATACTAATCGAAACTTTAAGCTTTTTTTAATGCTAGAGTAGAACACCCAGAAGTTAATTCTATTTAGAACCGGAGTTATAATTTTTTAAAATTTTTTTTATGGTTACCAGAAAAAAACTAAGAAATGCTGTAACTTTCTACGTAACGAAAGTTTTCAAGTTTCAATTACAGCATGCTATAAAATCAATTAAGTGCTATTTTTGGAAACATATAATTAATTTCTAAGTGAACAATAAAGGAAGATATGCTTTTTTAAAACTAATTTTGAAATTAAATTTTTTCTCATCTTTGTATAGATATTAGCATCTAATTTTCACATATTGTATTTATTAGTGCTATGTTAACCCGCCTGTATAATATCAGATACGTAACACTTAGGACCTCGGAGTTATTGAATTTTAAAAATTTCATTTTATGCAACTCAATAATAATCCCTGAAAAACATAACCCTCCGTTTTTACAGTCGGATAAAAAATCTTTCTTTTAGCCACTTTTTTAGAATTTTCTCTCGTACATTTGTAATTAAGATCTTTGTGACAACCCTAATATCATAGAAATTGTAAAATCTCATATCTCCAATGTCCTCATAGATTTCTGTGTGATTTTTTTACTAGTAACAATACAGTTACGAGGTATGTTTACAGACAGATATCTACTGCTAATCGTAAATGGTTTATGAGAAAAAAAATAAAATGTAAAAATCACAAAATTAAGAATAATTACTTTATTATTAATACTAAAATTATTTTGTTTAGCTTATAAAATGCCCTGTATATAATGCCACTTTGCCCTGTAAATAATTGTATAAATATCATATGCAATTCTTTTATTTCGCCTTTTTCTGAAAATACAGAATTTTCTAAAAAAAAAATATTACTCCGAGGTCCTAAGTGTTATGTATCTGATATTATACAGGCGGGTTAACATAGCACTAATAAATACAATATGTGAAAATTAGATGCTAATATCTATACAAAGATGAGAAAAAAATTAATTTCAAAATTAGTTTTAAAAAAGCATATCTTCCTTTATTGTTCACTTAGAAATTAATTATATGTTTCCAAAAATAGCACTTAATTGATTTTATAGCATGCTATAATTGAAACTTGAAAACTTTCGTTACGTAGAAAGTTACAGCATTTCTTAGTTTTTTTCTGGTAACCATAAAAAAAATTTTAAAAAATTATAACTCCGGTTCTAAATAGAATTAACTTCTGGGTGTTCTACTCTAGCATTAAAAAAAGCTTAAAGTTTCGATTGGTATCATAAAAAAGGGATGTCCGATTTTGGGAAAAATTTCACAATGTGCAGAGGCACCACCAATGCACTGCCCGCTTTTAAGGAATTTGTTGCGATATAGTAACGATATACCTACTTAATAAAAGTAAATAATATTTTATGATACCGTATGAGTACCTCCTAACTAATAGGCAGGTATTATGTCTTTTTATGGCTCATTGTCAACCGTAATAGCATGATTGCAACATCAACCAATGGAAATTTACGATCTATTTAGTAATAGGTTTGGAGCGAATTTGTTCGCGTGGAGTTATTTAAAATTTTAAAAAAGCCCATACCACTCTCTAGGTCCTCAACCATCTCCCCATGTTAAAAATCACTTCGATTCATAGCTCACCAGATCCTCAGCTATAGGTATTGCAATAGATATCATGATAATATAAAAGTAAAAATTCTTTTAGCTAAACCGACTTCAAACGCCACTACAAAGTAATTGTGCCTATTAAATTTGTAGAGTTCCCTCGATTTCTCCAGGATCCCATCATCAGATCCTGATGATGACAATGGGACCACCTGGGAAGTATATCGACCCTTTCCAACAAAAAAAGACTTTTTCAAATCGGTCCCGGCGTCTTCGAGTAGGTAATCGGGGATCATACAAAAAATATAAAAAAAACGCGGACGGAAAAATATAAAATAAAAACGGGACACGGTTCAAAATGGGAGTTTGACAGTTCTTAATTAACAACTTCCGATACCCACAGAGATAGACACAACAATTCCGAATACCTATATAGTACCTCTACTTACATACCTAATGAAAAATTCATAGCAATAACGGCAGCATACATATTCATCATTATTTTATTATTTCCACTGGACAACACTGATATGGTCAAGATTGGAGCGCGCTTGCCTAGAAGATTATTCACTCCTTGAAGTACTCAAGTATTCATAGGTGGCAGGAAACTCGGATGCTGGAAGTTTCCACACCTTAGCGGTTCGTTTTAGAAACGTTGAAATAAAACATCTCGTGCGAGTAGGTTGGATTTTGACCTTATTCTGTTGTCTCTGGATTTCAACCACGTAGGGATGCCAAAGTTCTTGCGTTAGTAAAGACAGTCTTGATTATAATAGCACTCCCGACCGATTCAGACCACGACGGGCAATTTCCACAGAGATAAGCCATCTGCGCGGGAAATATTCTACTGCATAAGTGTGTGTGCAGACGCTGGTGCACCTCTGTTCCCTCACTCTCATAGTCCGATGGGACAGAAATATTTTTCTTTTAGTTTTTGAACAGAGATGCTAACAATTACTAACTATACAATATATAATAAACTTGAAAATTGCTCAATTTTTTTTTTGTAGTGTTGGTATCATAATTCAAATTAAGTACATTATTTTCTTATAACACAGTACAGTACGTTTTGCAATGACATAATATCACAACTATAGTTCTATACTAATTTATATGTTGGCTAAGTAACTTACAAACATAAAGTTGTTTTTTTTTATATATAAAAAGAAAACTCAAAACATATGGTTTAACTTACAAAACTTATATACTAATGTTAATTAACTAATAGTTTGGACACCCTTATTGGGGTAAAGGCCTCCTCTATGTTCAATACTGGTATTTATGCTATTTATCCTAGTTTATTATGTTATTTAAGTTAGTTTTTAATCTTCCATACTTTTATTCTTGTCCTTTTTATTTTAAAATTAAACTTTTTTCTTTTTATTTTTTTTTTTTTTTTTAAAAGAAATTTATTTATTTTGGCTGAAATAACAACTGAAAATAACTTTTTTCATTTAATATATGTATTTTTCTTAATTTTCATGTGTCTTTTTCTCTTTTATTTTATTTCTAGTAGGTAATACTTAATAATATATTTTTAATTCTTATTTCTTTATTTTCACAAACATAGAGGGTTATGGTCATATTCTCCCACGGCGACCACCCGTACTGGGAGAAATGGAGGGGGCGATATAATTTAGTATGGTACTTTTATGATAGGTACAGCTACTGTTTTGAATGAGTTATTCTTGGTTTATTTTTCTTCTTTTTAAATGCTATGTTTTCCTTGTTTTCTTTACTTGCCTGCACATTGTTGTCTGGGAATATTATAATTTTATCATATTTTATAATGGCGTTTTTTCCTTGCATTTTTTCCTGTTTTATTTTATTTATTTAATATTTCTCGTTAATAGTTTATTTAATATATCTCTTGGAAAATCTTCTTTAATATAATTTTTAGTATTATTTAAAACATTTTTATTCTTTAAAATTTCAATCTTTTTTCCCATAGTCACAAATGTGACTACAACGAGCCTTAATTTTGTATCCTTTCCTATTCTTCTTATGTATTCTATTTCGTTACTTTGGCAATTTATTTGCATTTTGTTATTAATCAAATCGAGTAAATCTTTTTCTAAATATTTATAACTCTGTTCGGTTTCTTCTATACCAAAAAATACGAGATTTTTTCTTCGAGTAAATCTTTCTAAATAGTTAATTTTTATTTCCTGTTTTTCTATTTTTTTCGGATAAGCCTTTATATTTTGATTCAATTATCTCGAGTTTTTCCATAAAAGTCTCGTCTATAGTTTTAATAATTTAGGACTGAAGGATAGCATACTATCCTTCAGTCCCTGTAGTTCTTTTTTATAATCTTCCATTTCCTTCTGGATTTGTTTCAAGGCTGATAAAATAGCTTCTTCCATTTTCGACTTACAATAAATATGGGAATGGCAACCAACAAGTAATATTAAAAGTTACCTCAGCCAGAATCAAACTCAAGACACCGTGCAAATTCCAAGTGAATTGCATGCAAGTAGTAAGTAGTTAAATATGATGCACCGAGTCAAACGTTCGCTGGCTGTTTATTAATGTTTATTAATGTTTTTGTCACTAGTTTTTAATCCACCCACATTTGGTTTAAATGTAGGAAAACAAGTATCAATAACTTACTTCATGGATCACTGCGTGCACTTTATAGATTTAGTTAAAATACGATTTGTGCAAAAAGTATTAGTTTCACTATACATACCTACTTACGTTTGATAAAATAGTTCTGGGAATGATGTTCTGTAGCACTATGTAACATCGAATGTTGAAAATTACACTTTTTCTGATATTAATAGCTTGGATAACACTTTCACACACTAATTCTTTAGTAATAATTACTTTTATAAGGAAAAAAGTCCCTAATTGGCACTATTTTTATTTTAAAATCAGTTTTCTTGCTGAGCAAATGCAACCGTGATGACAGGCAGCGCCCTCAGGTACATACTACTTTTTAATTCTGGACTAATAATGAAAATTTCTTGACAGAAAAACCCAAAATATTTTTTGGCCCGACACAGGAATCGAACCCGAGGTCTCATCGTGCGACGAACACGCTAACCACTACCAACGAGGTAGTCTTATTATATTGAAGCTTGAATAGCATAACAGAATATCCAAGTTGTAGAAAAAATGTCCCACTCCCAGCTCCCAAATTGAATATTTCCCATTTCCCTATAACTAAATTAGTTGTACGGGAAATGGGAAATATTAAATTTTGTTGAGCATGACTAATATTCTTAAAAAACTAAACTAAACACCTTTAGGCGCCTATATTAAAGAAACCATGCCAACGTACGTTTCATATTAAACCAAGTACCAATAACATAAAGACGTTTTACTCTCGCGAAGTGTTTAATGATTTTTATGTTTGCTTTAATCAACAGAATGGTACTTGCATTTGCTTTTCTTGTTGTATTTTATTTCGGTCAAAGTTCTGGAATTATATATCATTTAAATGGTAAGTGGTCCTCTGTAAACTCTCCTCTCCCTCTGCATCGTATTTCTCCTTGCTGAAGATCGTGACCCTCGCCGTTACCTATTCATATAATGGTAGGAGTATTCTTGGGATAAAAATGCGATGGGTTGTCAGATTCTTCCATATAGGTACGACTCGACTCCAAGAGTGAGATCTTGTCTTTAAGATTTAAGCGACGGCTTTTTTACGTGGGGAAAATCTTCTTAAAAGATACCCGAAATCCTGGGGTAGAGTCCGTGTTATGTGGGGTTTTACCCACTAACGCATTTTGGAAGGCTTCGGATCTCTTAAGAACACAACCGGAGCCTTCCTAGCGCGACGCCCATTGCCTCGTCTCTGAGGTGGAGATAGCCCCCAGACTTCTGTACGTACTAAGAAGTTAGACCGCTTGTGCCGTAAGCTGCTATCTTCCCAGGGCCACGTTCGTGATGGAAAAGTGAGCGGCTGGAACGACCCTAAGATCCCTAACAGACTATTGGACTAGCGACAGCTTAACGTGCTCTCCTAGGCAAGGATATTGAATTACTTACGGGTATACTTGGAGCGTGATAGCACGTCTGGTTTAGAGATAGAAGTCAAACCGAATCCAACATTACCGGGCAGCGGCAGCGTTAGGAAGCTTCCAGATGTCTTCTCGTCCAAAATTCTTCCTGAATAAGTGACAAAATCTTTCTAATTTTTATTGCAGAAATAATTCCCAGAATTTTGATAATAGGTATTACCTACAAACTGTGCGTGTTGCCAGTGATGACCTATGGTTCCGAAACGTGGTCGCTAATCGATTTATGCATGGCTTGACGTGATTTTTTTGGATGTGATCTGAAGACGTAGGCTAGTTTTATCCCGGAAAATCAAAGAATTCCCACTCAATGATTTTTATATTTACCTACTACATCTACGTGGACGAAATCGCGGGCATCAGCTAGTATGAAATAACCTTAAAACCCGATTTTATCTATAATCTGAGGCTTTGTATTATAAAAAATATTACACTAATTAAACATAATTTATAATGTTAGATACATTATAAACAATTAATTACTCTAATTAAGTACCTACTAGGTACAATGTTTTTTTACATAATTTTTTATAAAATGGGAAATTGTGTTCCATTGGTTTGCCCTTCGCACAGCAACTGAGCAGTAGGTCGACTTGATAGAGTGATATTGGATACTTTATATCCCGGGGAAAAACAAAAGGATTCCGCAGAATTTTAACTCCACGCGAACGAAGTTTTAGACAAAACAAAAAATATTATTATTTATCTATGTGTATAGAAATTAAAATCTGTTGCTTAAGCGTTTGCAACTTGCATATCCATTGCGTCATAAATTTTGTTCTTTTTCACCCTTTCAGAAACTGAGTATGAGCGGCTGCCGCGGCTGTTCGAGCTGGAGAACTATGAGAAATGCATGGAAGCGCCCGGCGGCGTCTACTGCGTCGCCAACTTAGAGCTCTACAGCGATAAGAGCAACGACCTGTACACGCTCATCCAGGTACCAGTGCTTGATAGTATATAGAACTAGAGAGAATTTAAGAAATTACTTATTTGTACGAGGAATTGAGCCCAGAACGCTGGCTGCGTTAGTCCGCTGAATGGTCAAACTTAAATGTTAGCCACGGTAACCAGCCCTCCGGTCACCAGGGGACTCTATGAGACAGAAATTTTCTTAAATTCTAAAAAATTAATCTTGGATAGAATCGGACCCGACTCCTGCCATATTTGTAACGTTCGGCATCAATCAATTCCTGATTCAATGATTTATTTCCAGGAGTATTCCGAGTTTACATTGAAACACTACAACTATTCGAAAATAGATCGAGGTGTCTGTGTTACACAGACATGCGAGTCATTCGCCAGGAGTGCTGGCTTAGATATTAACAGGGACTTAGGAGCGCTCCTTGAGGGATGCCTCAACGAAACTATTCGCAACAAATACGGCCTGATGGCAAGAGTTTATAACATGAACTGTGTCAAAGAAAAAGATAAAGATCAACTCAATTTGGATTATTTTGATTACACCTTTCTTGGTATATTTGTTATTTTACTTGTGCTCTGCTTGGTCGGAAGCTATTGTGAGATCTATTCGAATGACAGAAATAATGAGCAAAATTGTAAGAAAGGTAAGTGTTTAAAGCTTTCTTTGTGGGCATTTTTTTTTTGGCAAAAAAACCAAAAAAAAAATGCCCACATCGTCGGTTACTCTTTTAAAAAATTGAATAACAGTATTATAGACCGTCACGCCCGTTCCCACAAATGACTTTCGAAAACCTAATTGATGAATCATGACTCTATTTCGATTGTTCATTTTCCTATTGTGTAAATCACCTTTTTTCTCTAACTCAGAAAGTTCTATCCAATAACATATACTTAACATTTTCCCTCTTTTGTATTTTCTATTGTTTGAAGTTGACTCTCGTATGTTTTATTACAGGATTATCAGTAAAGGATATATTACTATGTTTCTCAGTTCCTCAAAACTATAAATCAATAACTACAATAGAAGAAAGTGATGCAAGGGTGAATGTCTTCAAAAGTGTTCATGCTTTTCGGTAAGTTCATGATAAATTTTGAACAACAAACCTTTAACATTGACGGGATTTGAACCGACATACATACCTGTGGAAATGACGGCTTGTGTGTTGAGCGCATACACCAAGATATCAAGAGTATCAAGGAAGATGACTGGGTAGGTAGAGACGTGGTTGTCAAAGGTTGCGATAGAGTCACCTTTTGCCTTTTACTTCTATTTTCTTATTTCTTTTATATAAGTATGTCTGTATTGTGGTATAGAAATAAAGTGTTAAATAAAAAACCCTTCCTTTACCTTTGCCGTAGTCAGGTAATTAATAACAACTACCTTTGTACTTGTGATTTTGAGAATTAGGGGTTCTTTTGTACGAAAATCTGCTTTATGAGGTATTTTTGTTGCATTTTATTAGATAGCAACTATATATAAATTTTAGAGCATTACGAAGTCAACGACTTTAGAGTAAAATATTAATTTCCACTTAATATCTTAGCCTTGCAATATACAGACTGATAAACAGACGGACAACAAAGTAGTAATACTCTACTACATTCTGCTATAAGAATTACGTACCATTACAGCTATTTTTTTTTTTGTGAAAATCATCATTTGTGGAGTTTTCCTATAAAGTTTATTTTATTTATTTTACTTAAAAAATAACATTTATGCTCATATACCTAAGTATTTTTTATATATTATAAATGATGACTTAGCAAAAACGTTTAATAAATAAGTATCATTATTTGAAAAACTTTTGTCGAAGTGGTGGTGGTCCAAGTTTTTTGCGATCGACCAATTAAGTGATTTCAAATACTTTACGAGTATTTAATTAAAGAGGGTCTTTGACTGTCATCAGTTTTAGGCTGCATACTGTCTTTATGTATACTCGTAAGGTCGTAAGTATTTATTAAGACGGATAAACCTAAAGCGAGGTTTCCACCGCCGTGCCGACTGAGCGGACTCCGCGGCACGGAGGAAAATTACATTTAAGCACTTTCACGAACAAAAAGTCAAGCGCAAAAAATGAGCGAGTAAAAACAGTTTAACAGGGGGCATAAAATGAAATGAATACATTTTATTGTACACCACATTACATAGAAACAAAAGATAAAATTAACTTAAAATAAATTATAGGAATGTGAGCAGAAATGGCGGTCATCTTAGGGGAGAGTGGGGGAAACGCGAATGCGGGGTAATCCCGAATCCAATGGTTCTAATGTGTTAGAAAGATATAGCCATATTTTACTTGTCGCCATTTCGGAGATCACGTCTCCACTAGTGCCATTCAATAACACGGGAGATGTGGACGGACGCACTTGTCAAGGTATGCATTTTTCAATATTTTGCATGTTTTTGACGTAATTTTTTTGGTAAATTCAAGTTGGTGTTGCTTTATTTCTATCTACAATAGTAATTTAACTTTTACATAATGGAATACTCACATAATAATCAGCTAAATGACAATGAAGCAATTGGCAAAAGAGATATATAGAACCTATTTTTTTTTTCATTTTATTGTTTTCAATCCAGCGGGGTAAAGTCGAACACTCCATGTGGGGCAATCTCGAACGTTCGGCAAGCAAAGACCAAACCGAAGTATAGTCCTCGAAGATCTCAAAACGGCTATAGACGATGTTAAAACCAAAAAACTCAGCATCGGCAGAGCAGCAGAAACTTATAATGTTCCAAAAACAACAATTTTTGACCACCTAAAGAAAGCAGTGATAAAACAGCCAAGGTCTGGACGAAAACCTTTATTTACAGACGAGCAGGAAACGCAACTTGTCGATTGTCGATCATAAAGTGCAGTAAACTCTATTATGACCTAACCATAAAAAAATTCGTTAAATTCCATAACCATATGCAGAGAAGAAGTTATTAATGTTAGTACGTAATTACCCCACTTAGTGTTCGTGTTTACCCAACTAATGTCGGGTAAAGCCGAACACTAAGGGTTTAGGTTTTTTTTTCATATTGTTACAATTTATTAAAAATATAAATTTTGATAAGTGAATTCGTTAGACAGATAAGTTAACTTTATAATTAAAAAATAAAGAAACTCTTGTGATCAAATTCCACTGTTTTATTTAAGTTTTCCCTTAGGTGTTCGTATTTCCCCCACTTTCCCCTAATATGGTCTTAAGTTTGTAAGGAAGTGGTGTTAGAGCACTGACTTCTATATTTAATCTATAATTAACAATGGACTTGCTGCTGTGATTTTTTAAAAGTTTGACGCCATTTTGGCGCTAATAATAAGGTGTTTAACATTTTTGTAGGACAATAATAACATTCTTCACCGTGAACACACACGTTGGGTTTATAATGGCAACCGGCTTTAACGCTGATCCTCACAGCTTTGAAAAGGTAAAGACAATACAATACTGATAACTGCAGCATTACCGAATATCGTGCCATTATGTAGTAGGTTAGTAATCTTAGTACATTGTATCATACAATTCATACATACAGTTCGTATGTATCTCGGCCTCTTGTCGGTGGTGTCTTGTGGTGACGGGGTTCCATTCCCAATTTTGATCATACAATGCAATGGGTTTTTCTGGCAAGAAATTAGCCCAGAGCTGCCCAGAGCTAGGAAGTTGGCGGTCATATCACATTTCCGTCCCATCGGACTTCGAGAGAGTATGAATAAATAGAGAGTGCACCTGTGTTGGCGCATTAGTAATGGTTGGACCTTGTTAGATTTGCATACTCGACTGCAAATGCCGATGTTCCGGGTTCAATTCCCGGGTTGACTCGTACTGGCTTTTTCTGACAAGGAATTCTCTTCAATTGATCTCTCTCCGGTCGTGTCGTCAGTCACATCTTACTATGACAGCCAAGGAATAGAGGGTGCACCTGTATCCTGGATTTAGTCGGGCTTGGTGGAGTTTTAACCGCCTAAAATGCAATTTACTGTTTTTCCAGGCCTACGAATCCGTGGTAAAACGGATATTTTTCAGCGGCACCAACATAGTCCAAGTATACTTCTTCGTGACCGGCATGTTGCTGACTTACTTCCTGCAGGTCTCCGCAGAGACCAGCGCCGTGTCTTGGAAGATGGCACCGAAGGTCATATTGCTGAGATGGCTGAGGTAAGTGATGAATATTTATTATATATGAAAATTAATGATGATGAATAAAACTTATTTACTTAAAATTAGCGGGCATGATTTGTACAGTAAGTAGTTCTGTACAAATCATGCCCGCGTGGAATGATACTAAGAATTCTATTTGCATTTCCGCGCTAGATAGCCAGGCTGATCCTTTGTGCAAAAAATGAGCCAGCCCTTCTGCCACCAGCACTATGTCTACAATGATTATGTGTTACTAGCAAATTGGAAAACATTGTTTTCTTCAGGTTAACTCCCCCAGCGGCGATGCTGGTAGCATTCTCGGCGAGCTGGATGCGCCACCTGGGCAGCGGCCCGCTGTGGCACGCCTACGTCACCCGCGGCTGCTCGGACCAATGCCGGCGCTACTTCTGGGCGCACGTGTTCTACTTCAACAACTACATCCCCGAAGACTCGCTATGCGCTATTCAGACATGGTAAATTCGAAAATTTAAGCCCGACTGCCGCACTTTTCATATGTATTTAACCATAGATTCAAAAACAATTTTAGAGCTTTTTGCGTTGTCGTTTTCAAGCCAAAAATACCCATTGTTGGTCCCATGTTTCTTGATGGACCTTCCCTATTCCATAGTGAGCACCTTGAGACACCAAAGCTTATCGGATTTTACACGGATCGGACGGTTTCGGATTTGACGGTTGAAGTGTTCATAGACTCTAAATGGTCTTGTAGACGTCATGCAGATAAGCTGTATTGCGTTACCATTTACACGAATCTATTAATGCAAGATCATAAATATGAGCAATTATTTGGATTCAATCATTTTCATCAAAAGTAGGAAAATAAAACCATTTGCGAGCAATACTAAGCCACGAATAGACACACAAACTGAAGAAACAAAGCCTTAAACTCGCAAAACATCCCACTTCTTGCGTCAAAGGTTTAAAAGCCCTAGCGATTATAAAAACTTTGATTTCAGGTACATTGCGGCAGACATGCAGCTGTTCATAGTGGGTGTGTTAGTCCACTTTGCGCTGAGACGCCGCAGCAGCAGGTGCCGGCTCGGCGCGCTGGCCGCGCTGCTGCTGCTGGCGATGGCCAGCCCGGCGCTGCATGTGTGGTGGCAGGACATCGATGCGTTTGTTCTTCAAACACCTGAGTGAGTATCTAAGTTTTGGGTTTTATTTTAAACTACTCATGACTTTGTCTACATACAATTTCTGATTTCCTTTGAGATTATGAAATTTTCCCGCTGTGAGAGGTCTATCGACAAAAGTTCTGCAGTTAGTAAAAACCGCGGCTTCGTATCCAAACTATTCGCAATTTTGCAAATCTCTTACAGATTCTATCGAACACTCGCCGGTGCAAACTTTCGCAAGCTCCATGTATACGGACATAACAATTTCTCCTGCTTCCTGTGCGGCTTGGCTGCGGGCTATTTGGTCTACTATTTGCAACAAAAGAAAGTAGAATACCCCAATTTTAAGGTAGATATTAATAGTTTTGATTTTGGCTTTTAGTCTTATACCGCGTCCGCATGCTTGTGGCAAACGGCAAACGCCAAACCTCTACAAACGTTTGCCTTGAATTTGGGAATCATCCGCACCCTTGCGAGTGCGTTTGTATGTTCTGAACAGGCAAGCATGACGGACGTCGAACTTGTGTCGGCTTTAGTTATTTTTACAAATGTTTTAAGCTCAGTATCGATCAATAATCCTACTAAAATGGAATATGGATGGATAGATGGATGGATAGATGGATGTTTGTTACTCTTTCAGCCACAACTAATGAACCGATTTGAATGAAATGTGGAATAGCGATAGCTCATACCTACATTTTAGCCCGGAAAATTAAGGACTTTCCGCGGGAATTAAAAAACCTTAATCCGCGAGGACGAAGTCGCGGACGTCATCTAGTTGATAGTAAAGCGTCCTCTAATTAAAATTTTCAAAACATATTTCATGTGCACAATTTGTCCAGTTACAGTTTTAGTATAATATTATAGATTAGTAGTAGTAGCTAGTAGTATGTTCGAAAACACTTGGTACCTACCTAGTTTATGTATTTGAATAAAAAAATATTCTACTCTATTCTAGTATGTACCTACTCAATAAATATTTTGTTTTTTTTTCTTTATCAACCGATAGACGTCCACTGCTGGACTGTTTATTGCATGGACTTCCTCAGGCTTCGGTCTTGCGCCACCTGTACCCAGTGGCTCCCTGAGGGTCGCCTGATGGTGTCGGTCCACCTATTACCATACCATTATATACCATTTTCCGGTGCGGAGTCGCCACTTATTATTATTAATATATAAAACTAATTAATTAATTAAATTATATAAACAAATCGTCTTCAAAAGTCTTCAGTCGACCAGTCATTCATTTTACGTTTTTACCCACTCACAAAATGAAGATTTCTAAAGGTGCGATACGTAATACGTAATACAATAACACGTCTAATCGCCGCCAGTGCACAAACGAGACTGAGTGCGCGTAAACGTGTGGACGGAGACGCAAGCGCTTGCGGCAAATTCCCTTTGGTTTGCGATCAAAAGACCGACACTCGATGGATCGGCCACAAACGCTTGCAAGCCTAGGCAAACCATGGCAAACGCTCTATCCGCACGTTTGCGTTTGTGAAGGTTTGCCGAGGTTTGCCAAGCGTGCGGATGCAGCTTTACACCTAAAGGAAGTTTATTAACCTAAAAGTGACTGAAATGATTCATACAACTTTATTTTTTGTTTATGAGAAACCTCGAAATAGTTGTTTTTGGAATCAGGAACGATTGCAAAAATATTCAAATCATGTTATATTTTATCCCAAAAATTAATAATTAAAATTGTATTAAAACTTCAATGGTAGAATATTAAGGATTGACGTGAACAGAAAGCGGTCTTTCGGATTAGTGTTAAAAATAGAAGTCGAGCAGGGTTCATGGATTTTAGGACCTCTTTTATTCCTTGTTTATATCAGTAAACTATCTTGCCAGAATATTGACGGGATAGGTACGCTAATGAGAAATCAGTTTTCATTTAAATTAATCGATACCAAAGAACTCCTGATAAGTAATCGCTAAAATTTCTTACACCTTTTCAGATTGGTAACTTCATCTGCTGGTGTATCATACCGATGTACATATTTTTGGTATACTGTGGCACCTTGTTTTACTACGACGGTGAGCGCCCATCTCTCGCAATTAGAATGTTATTCGCAGGAACAAATAGAGCCTTTATTGGATTCCTTGCTATATTCTGGATGGTGGGAGTTACATTGAAATTTAATGGTGAGTGATCTATATATCTATAATACATTTCATATCAGAGATCCTGACAAAACCAAATTCAAAATACACAATTTATTTCATGTCTAGATTAAATCTGTCAAATACTATTAAATAGATTACTATTATCATTCTAATATTATAATTGGGTTGGCTAATTTGTGACTCTTTTGAAATGTAAAATGTTTGCCACTAATTCAGAAAAATTTGCTTGCAGGAATGTCGAAGGCTGTGATGGAGTGGCGCGGCTGGGTGCTGCCGAGCCGGCTGTCGTACAGCGTGTATTTGCTGCACAATATATTCGTCGAACTAGGCTTAGGGCTAAAAACTCAGCTGGTACCGGTGTGTTTCTTTAACATGGTAAGAACTCGATGTACATCTTTTTAATCTTGCAGAGACAAGTGGCTGGAATCCCTCAGTGCCCGAAGAGCAAAGTCTTCGAACTGTGTGAGGTGTCAGTAATGATAACGGTTCGGTTTATAACCCTAGCTGCTCACTCTGAAACTCGAAAAGCTCATAGGTAGAGAGCAGTATATTCATTGGCTCTTAGTAATTCAGATATAGCATGTCAAAAGGAATATCAGAAATGAGAAGAGCCGCTGGTCGATTGCGGAAAAGCTGCATCAATAATTGCAACAGACACGTCATTGCTACAGGTGATTGCGATCGTCATACTTTTTCTCGTGACGCGCATCTCAGCTCTACAGGTTTACTATGCCTATGCAAAAAATCACGTTGAACCCTTGTTCCGTTGCTCGAAGGACAAACAAACACACTTTCACATTCATAACATTAGTAAGGATTATACGATTACTAGACCTGTCTACTATTATGATTTATGAAGTCAAACTAAGTATTCGACACACTTTGTAGAACCGTCCAAGTAATACTGGTAGGTATTCATCGAAGTTTGTTTCCTACAAAGTCGCTTCAACTAACAGCAGTGAAACTTGTCTCTTGTGAACGATGAATAATTTTTAATTTTTTATTGAAGTGTTAACCTACACTTAAAGGAAATAACCTAATAGATTTATAAATACATATCAAAAATTCCGAGGCCGGCAGGATTCGAACCCACATCTCTCTGGGAATCGCGCCCGAGTGTGTTATCCGTTACACCACGGCGAACCACACGTCAGCCACGAAATTAGTGATATGTATCTACTTTTTCAATCAGTTTTATAGCAACTGTTAGTAATCAGTGTTATAGCGCCGGCCTCGGAATTTTTGATATGTATTTATAAATCTATTAGATGAATAATTTTATTGAGTAATGAAAATTAAGGCCTTTAGGACACACTGCCACTGAACTATAGAAGCGAAACCGCTGAAGTACCTATCTCCTCGACATGTTCTTTGTAAGACAGTCGGAAAATAACAGGGGCCCAAGTCTGCTATTTTACATGTCATAGTCATTGAACCGCAATACAATTACAATTCAATTATAATTGGATAGTAATTCAATGATACCTCGGTATTGCCATTGGCTTAAAAAGCGTTTGCCGAAATGAGTTTAAAAAAAACTACATATTAAAAACGTTTATTTAAGCTAGATGTGTCAGTGGCAAGCCATCGGAAAACAATTGTGACGCCATTGAATTAGTAGACTACCAAAATTGCTAAAAGTAGCAATTGGGATGTCATTGATAGATAATTGAACTACAATTGCAATAGCAGACTTGGGCCCCAGGGTCAAATGCGAGCCAGACTCGCATACGAAGGGTACCGTACCAAAAACCGCCGAAAAAAACGTTTCTAGTAGGGAGTCCAATTTAATTTTTAATTTATTTTTATTATTTATTTTTAAAGCGGAAACAGAAATACACATTCTCTAAAAATTTCAACTGTGTACCTGATACGAATCATGAGATACATGCCCGCTAACAGATGGACAGACGAACAAAACTGTCTGTTCTAAACGCAAAGAGACTATAAAAATAAATTTTTCCAAGGGGATGATGCCTAGTGAACATATTGTATCCCCGCTTTCAGTCACGCTAACGTGCTATAAGCCTTAGTATGTAGATATTATAAAGTGGTATAATCAGCAGGGCTTGAATCGGTTGGAATTTAAAGTAACTGGTTACTTTAAATTCCAACCGATTCAAAATGACGAAAGCAAACTAGAAAAGGAAAAAAAAGAACCTGATTTTCATACAGAGGTCAATGATCGGAACTCGTTTAAAATATTTTCCAGGTTCAAGTCCTGGTGAATGGATACACTTACGGTAAAAGGCCTGCGTTAGAAAATGAGATTCCACTTCAGTATCGAATGTCATACCATTGTAACGGATAAGTCATGGTGATATATCTATGTCAGTGGTTTAGTTTTTTCTATTTCGTGGCAGTGATCTACTATACACCTAAAACCCGTGAGGCCCAAATCAACCTGTTTCATTAATTATGCTATATTTTAGTAGTTTGGGTTTACCGGCATACGTTTAAACCTCTGTTAGAAGAACAGATTACGTGTTCGACTTGTTGTCAACAAATTAGAGATTTTGTTTAATAATAAAATGCGTTTTAATATTTTATTATTTGTGATTCCATTTTGTTTTGGAAAAAGCTTGGGGATTATATATCACTTAAATGGTAAGTGGTCTTTTGCACTATTTCAAATTCTAAAATTCGAATAGGTAATCGTTTTCTCAACCGATGAACTTATTGGATAGAAAATCACTGCGGTATTCCACGATAATACTTAAAGAAATAGTTATTTGTTCAACAAGATAGCAAAGCTCATTTTTGTTGCGAGTGCCTAGTTTGAACTCCCAGCGGGCGAAGGATTCTAAGTTAGAATCCTGAATGTAGTGAAGGATTCAAAGGCAAAAGAAACAAAAACTTTGCTATTGTGTGCTATATACAACTTTTCACCTCACTAGTAGTAGTAGGTAGTCGATCATGATGTACAGAATAAATAAATAAATAAATAGTTCAAAAACGGCGCCTTTGCTCTCTAAAACCAGTGAGCGAAAGTCGTATTTACTCACTCAGTGAGAAAAAGTGTTAAACTTTTCTTGAGACAACACTTTATCTCACTAAGTGAGCAAAAACGACTTTTGCCCACTGGTTTTAGACATAAAGGCGGCCTTTTTGAGCTACTGATGTGAAAAATAAATATTTTGCTGTAATCTCTGTGGAGTCAACATCATCTGATGCTGCTCCGGTGTCGGAGCGAAACGTACCTACAAAACTAAAATAGTTATTTGTGTTATATGGGGCCAAAGAAAATTTTTGTTCCCCGAGGGCGCTATTTTGAATTCAGAGCGAAGTGAAGGATATAGTAGAGTCCCGAGCGCAGCGAGGGATTCTAATGTAGAATCCTGAACGTAGCGAGAACAAAAAATTTGGCCCCGAGTGACACACACTATTTTTCATCATTACCTATGAGAAAAAGCTAGGATTATCAACCTTCTATGATCACGTGACTTATCGAAGACAACAGCTGCTTAAACATTTTTTAATTTTGAGTTCTTTGAATTTCTGCAACGATCGCGGTAGTAATAAACACATACTAAAACACGAACGCGGACCAATCAGAAGAGAGAAATGAAAACTCCCATGGGACTAAAAATTAAATTTTGCTCCCGCTATCCTCTGAAGCCAATATTCGTTTTTCGAATAGGTATGATGAAAAAGAAATTAATATGATCTATAGCAACTTTTACCTCTTTTTGATGTTAATAAGATTTTTTTTTTAATAAGTCTTATCCCGCATCGAAATCACCGCAGCGCGGCAAAAGTGTTCTACTATGGTCTAATTTTGAAAAAAAAATCCTACAGTGCAAGTTGAATTATAAATAAATTACGTACGTGCCTCCACCGGCTCTACCTACCTACTCTTGAATTACTCACGGTTTTATAAAAAGAAAATGAATCACAAAAGCTAACTTTATTTTTTTACATTAATTAATTTATAATTATTTATGCTTTATTTTTACAATTATCTTACTTTTTATTAGGTACTACTAGCTTTTACTCGCCGGTTTCGCTCCCGCCAAACAACAGAAAAATCAAATTCGATTTTTCTGCTGTTCTTTTGGGTTTTCCCTATTTTTTTTGTTTTTTTAAACCACCCCTGTATTAGAGCAAACAAAACAAAAAAAATTATTGAAATCGATTAAGCCGTTTTGAGTTTTAGCCAGTGGGTAGCCAGACTAACATCCTCAATTATATTCTGTGGAAAAAAAACCAACAAAAAATTTAGTAAAGAAGTAAGGATACCCGCCCGGATAGGTGCGTAGGATAAGTCGCCCGCAACTTCATCAACGTTGATGCGTAAGTTATGTATCCACGTTGTTGTACATAGAAATATATATAATACATTGAATGCCTATCTTTTAATATTAACCCTCATTATAAAAAAAAATTATCTGTGTGTTAAAGATTTTCAAGGTTCATTAAGGTTTTCTGCCATGTTACTGTTAAAAAAAGGTTTGCATTTCAAGTTGTGCCCCGTGGAATCAAAATATTGACATGAAATCCCAGTTTGTCCATTTAAAATGGTTTGGAATAATTTCTCCGTATGAACAAATCGGAGAAAAGGCTTTTCATTAAAAAGTGTTATTACGTTTGATTTATTTTAATTTCTAGTTCCTCCTGACGGTCGGAGTGTTCGCGGCCACTTACGCGCTGGCCGTGCCTTTCCACCTCGTCGTTGAGGCGCCCGCGGCGAAACTCATCAAGCTAACGGCCAATGGGAGAACCGACAAGAAGTTAAAGTAGAATACTCCTTTTTGTGTATACTTTAACGCATATGTATTTTTTTAGATTAATAATATAATAATATAACTGAGAAAGAATTATTGTTAAGAATTTGTGCCTCTGAATTCGTCTGGATTTGAAACATTAAAAAGTTTAGACCAAAATATGTTCTTTTATTCTGGAGACAAGTTAGTCCTTTGTCCTCGTTTATAATCGCACCCGGGGGAATATATTATGAGAAGGCTGACCTGAGCATTGGGAATTAAGTATGTTACAATATGTAGCTTATCTATGTTGTGGATAACTGCAGCAAAGCTGATTGCTTTCAAGCAACTTTTTCATGAAGAATTCACTGAATATATTCACTTTACGAATATCTAAATGCACATATTCAGCATGACATCAATGAATCATGTATACCTATAAGTTATTTAAAAAAATAACTTATAATATACTGCTAAAAACGTTGCAGTTTTCTGCCGTCCTAAAGCTAAAGTGTCGTTAACTACCAAAACCATATTATTACGAGCTAAGATCCAAAAAGCGGAAATTTATTAAGAAATGATGCCATTTAATAACTAATTAACGACGTTTTTCATATTGCTATATCAAATACTACAGGAGTAAGGAGAATACCTTATTATAGATGGATCGATAGGGATTTTTTTTCTAAGTAAGATAGCATAAAAAATCATATTTGGTCAAATGTTGCTTAACGACATTATAGCTTGAGGAGGGCAGTATTGTATTGCCCAGTCCAACACAAGCTCCCACTCTTAGATGGAAAGGAAAATGAAATATTTCATTAAGTTCAGGCTTCACCATGAGCTCATATTAAAACAAAAGACTGCTAAAAGCATAATATACCCTTCCGTAATCAGATTAAAACCTTATATACCTATAGGTAGGCGTTTCAAATAAAACCAAGCAACAACTGCATTAAGATGGTTCTGTCGTGTTAACCGTCTAATTAAAAGAATGTTGCATAAATTATTATTTGCATGTCTCGTTGTATTTTGTTTCGGTAAAAGTTTTGGTATTATATATAAATTAAATGGTAAGTGGTCCTCTGAAGAAAACTTTTTTTTATTAATCTAGTGTAATGCCCGCAAAAAATCATGTCAACAATTGCCGTTGCTCCGTTGCTACGTGATTAAAGACAAACCAACAAACAAGCAAACAAACACACTTTCGCATTTATAAATATAATATTAAAAAGGATTCTCTCGATGTTTTCTCCTGATAACTTCGCTATGGCCTTGGAATTATGCATATCCGTAAATTATGGTCTTGAGTTCATACAAAAATTCCATAGAAAAAAAGGATGATCCGTTTTTTCCCAAGTTTGAAATTTTTTCCGGGCAATTTTTCCAATTTTTCTTCCCAATATTTTAAAGAAAGGAATATCCAAGTTGATCCATTCTCAAGTGATACGTTTACCAAAGAATATTTTATTGTTATTTATATAGATTAACTATCTAACAGCCGTGGAGAGTTGAAGAGTATGAGTGAATTTAGAGAGAGATATCAACTGTGCCGTGCGGCTTCGAACCCGGGCACCTCTGACTTTTCAGAGATATGTGCGTTTAAGCAATTAAATATCACATGCTTCAATGGGGAAGGAAACCATCGTGAGGAAACCTGCACGCCTGAGAATTGTCCATAATGTTCTCAAAGGTGTAAGAAGTCTGTCAATTTGCATTGGGCTAGCATGCCAAGACCATGGCCGTTCCCTGATACAAATTCATCGCCACTCAATTACACACAAACGATTTATTGTATCGTCGTTGGATCGTAATCACCTTACCATGACGGCCATGTATTTCAATTATAATTAATTAAACCCCTTTCAGAAACTGAGTATGAGCGGCTGCCGCGGCTGTTCGAGCTGGAGAACTATGAGAAATGCATGGAAGTGCCCGGCGGCGTCTACTGCGTCGCCAACTTAGAGCTCTACACCGATAAGAGCAATGACCTGTACACGCTCATCCAGGTACCAGTGCTTGATAGTAGATACAACTAGAGAGAATTTTAGAAATTACTTATTTGTACGAGGAATTGAGCCCAGAACGCTGGCTGCGTTGGTCCGCTGAATGGTCAAACTTAAATGTTGGCCACGGTAATCAACCCTCCGGTTACCAGGGGACTCTATGAGACAGAAACCTTCTTAAATTCTAAAAAATTAATCTTCTCCAGGATTAATTTTTTAGAATCGGACGCGATTCCTGCCATATTTGTAACGTTCAGCATCAGGCATCAAACAATTCCTGATTCAATGATTTATTTCCAGGAGTATTCCGAGTTTACATTAAAACACTACAACTATTCGAAAATAGATCGAGGCGTCTGTGTGACACAGACATGCGAGTCATTCGCCAGGAGTGCTGGCTTAGATATTAACAGGGACCTAGAAGTGCTCCTCGAGGGATGCCTCAACGAAACTATCCGCAACCAGTACGACCTGATGGCAAGAGTTTATAACATGAACTGTGTCAAAGAAAATGATAAAAATCAACTCAATTTGGATAATTTTGATTACACCTTTCTTGGTATATTTATCGTTTTACTTGTGCTCTGCTTGGTCGGAAGCTGTTATGAGATCGACTTAAATAATAATAATAATAATGAACAGAATTGTAAGAAAGGTAAGTTTATAGCTTTCTTTCACATATTTTATAGTAATATTAGTATCCATTTTATAGGACCATGTGTTTTTTCCTGCCTCTATATATTCCTGCCTAGTGGTCAGGGCGATGCCGGTGGTTTTCGGGGGATTGCAGGTTCAATCCAAGGCACGCACTTCTGACTTTTCAGAGTTATGTGCGTTTAAGCAATTACACATGCTTCAACGATGAAGGAAAAGATCACGAGGAAACCTGTACACCTGAGAGTTCTCAAAAATGTGTGAAGTCCACCAATTCGCATTGGGCCAGCGTAGTGGACTATGGCCTATAACACTTCTCTGAGAGGAGACCTCCGCTCAGTACTTACCGAGCCGTTGATGGGTTGTTGATGACGATGATGATGACGTGTTTGCCGGTTGGGTGGTAGGGGTAACTAGCCGACGCATTTCCAAATTGTCCCGAAACGAAATCGTGACTTCAAAGATCACAATGCACACTATGAGATCTTCAATTGTCTTCATCTTCTACGCTTCTTCCCTTTACAAAGTTTTAACTTAATTCATGGTACCCTAGTTGTTTAACATTTCCTAAGTTGACTCTTTTGCATGTTTTATTACAGGATTGTCAGGAAAAGATTTATTACTATGTTTCTCAGTTCCTCAAAATTATAAATTTTTAACTGAGAAAGGAGAACGCGATCCAAGGCTGAATGTTTTCAAAAGTGTTCATGCTTATAGGTAAGTTAATGATTGATTTTGAAAATGAAAACTGGTTTCACCAGCGGGATTTGAACCCACAATTCTTTGGAAACCACGACTTAAGTGTGTACTTAGAAAATAATACTTATTTATTAATCTATGAATTCAAACCTAATGCCTATAATTTATTTTATGTGATCAAAACCATTTCGACGAATTTTTGTACGTATCCGACTCTCTTACCCAACAGACCGGAATAATTTTTATTTATTTGTTCTGCGCATGCGCGATGTTCCTACAAAATTCGCACGGAATTTCCGTAGCATTGATGAACTCAGAAGCTTAATTAATTTAATTAATTAATTATAAGCGTTAATTTAAAGTTATCTATATAAACAATGTTCCCACTACTGCGCAAAAAAAATACTTGGTACCTGCAATATCAATTCATGATTGTTAGTTTCTTTTTAATAAATTTAATTTAAAAATAATTTTCTCTACTTTCTGTTTATTTTTATATGCATTTATTACACAATACCTTCCATAATTTTCAGGACAATAATAACGTTCTGCACAATATACGCACACACATGGTTTATATTCGCTACCGGCTTTAATGCTGATCCTCACAGTTTCGAAAAGGTAATTAATAATAATATAATCTCTACTATCCTTATCCTTACACTAATGTTAGCGACAGTGTGTTTATTTGTTGGTTTGTCCTTCAAACACGCAGCAATGGAGCATCGAATGGACGTGATTTTTTGCATGACTATAATTAAGGACCTGGAGAATTACCTAGACTTCTTATCCCGGCAAAGCTTCTCAAAACCCAAAAATGTCCTCAATTTTGGTCAGCGTTTTTGGTTGGTAAGTTTAATTAATTCAGGTAAAGTGCCTGAAATGCTTAGTGTTTTTACAGGCCTATGAATCTTTAGCAACACGGATATCGGTCAGTGCTAACCACATAGTCCAAGTGTACTTCTTCGTGACCGGCATGTTGCTGACTTACTTCATGCAGATCTCCGCAGAGACCATCACTATGTCTTGGAAGTTGGTGCCGAAGATCATATTCCTGAGATGGTTGAGGTAATTGATGAACACACTATAAAGTTTTAGGCAACAGAATTGTTTTAGCATATCACTAATTTCGTGGCTGACGTATGGTTCGGCCGTGGTGTAGCGGTAACACACTTGGGCGCGATTCCCAGAGAGACCCGGGTTCGAATCCCGCCGGCCTCGGAATTTTTGAGATGTGTTTATATATCTATTAGGTTTTTTTCTTTAAGTGTTGGTTAACACATCACGTTTTAGCAAGGTTATAAACAGTTCATGCCCACAATTAACCGGTATTCTTAAAAGAACCCTAAATCAGATAGACTTCTTTTACCTCACTTTATCAACTAGAAATCGGGGACATACGTTTTAATTTTATACAGGTGTATTGTATTCAAAACTGGTCTTCTGTAATTACTTACATTTTGTAAGGACAGATAGTACTGATATGAAGTCTGGTCTTTAAACCTATAAAATCAAAACACATTTTTTCAGGTTAACTCCCCCAGCGGCGATGCTGGTAGCATTCTCGGCGAGCTGGATGCGCCACCTGGGCAGCGGCCCGCTGTGGCACGCCTACGTCACCCGCGGCTGCTCGGACCAATGCCGGCGCTACTTCTGGGCGCACGTGTTCTACTTCAACAACTACATCCCCGAAGACACGCTATGCGCTATTCAGACATGGTAAATTCGAAAATTTAAGCCCGACTGTCGCATTTTTCATATGCATTTGAACCATATACTTATTCGAAAACAATTTTAGAGCCTTTCGCGTTGTTGTCGTAAGCCAAAGATACCCATTGTTGGACCCATGACTCTTGATGGATTTTCCACACTCCACAGTGAGCACCTTGAGACACCAAAGCTTATCGGATTTCACACGGATCGGACGGTTTCGGATTTGACGGTTGAAGTGGTTCACTAGACTTTAAGTGGTCTAGTGGACGCCATTCAGTTGTATGGCGTTACCATTTACACGAATCTATTATACAAGATCATGAACATGAGCAATTAATGGGGTCAATCATTTTCATCAAAAGTAGGAAAGTAAAACCATTTGCAAGCAATGAGCCACGAATAGACACACAAACAGAAGGAACAAAGCCTCGCACTCGCAAAAAATCCCACTTTTTGCGTCAAAGGTTTAAAAACCCTTGCGATTACAAAAATTTAATTTCAGGTACATCGCAGCAGACATGCAGCTGTTCATAGTGGGCGTGCTCGTGTACTTCGCGCTGAGACGCCGCAGCAGCAGGTGCCGGCTCGGCGCGCTGGCCGCGCTGCTGCTGCTGGCGATGGCCAGCCCGGCGCTGACCGTGTGGTGGCAGGACACAGACGCGATTGTTCTTCAGACACCTGAGTGAGTATCTAATTTTATTTATCATAGAAAGCTTCAATAGCCTAACCACCAGTTAAGGTGTGGACTGATAATTGAAAGGTCGACCCAACACGTTGCACTATTATTGGACATACCAACACAAGCTTTCTGATTATTCCAAGGGGAAAAAGAAAATTAGAGTAAATAGATAAGTAGATTCTGCTTGGCTAAAATTCTTTAAAAACTATTTGGCTAATAAAAATTAACTATTGGATTGTTCCCAATTTTAACGCAAGTTCTAAGTATTGCAGAAAAGCATGGATTTGTATGTACGAGAAGTAAGCGGTGGTCTTACAGGCATTTCTAACGTTATTTGATGACCAAATTATGATCCTTCAAAAGCACCTTGATAGAAATTTTCTTTGAAGTGGGAAGATTTTTCGGAATGAAGAGCGCCACCATGGTCGTTGTTACCATTTTTGAACTTGGACACTTGGACTGCCATCCATGAGTGATCATTAGTAGCTATAAAATCTACTCCATATACGTGACATAAGTCGTGAGCTGCCTTAGCCGTAACCACAACAAATGGAGACAAAGCAGATTTCGCAAATTAATTTATTTACCTCCTGGAACTTCCTTTCCGAAAGCCTGAAAATGGATTAAAACCAATTAATTCGAAAACGTGAATAAGTGGTTTGTGTGATAACTTGGTAAATGTTCCGTTTACTACATATGTTGTCTTCATCCTTTACAGGTTATATCGGACACTCTACGATGCGAACTTCCGCAAGCTCCACGTACTCGGACATAACAATTTGTCCTGTTTTGTCATCGGACTGGCCGCGGGCTACTTGATCTACTACTTGCAACAGAAGAAAATAGAATATCCCAATTTTAGGGTACGCGTTAAGTATTTGGTTTAATAATTCCTGAAAATGACGCACTATTTATTATATTGAACAGTTTTTTTAACACAGTGTCACGCGAAAACCAATTCCAAAATATTTTCAAAATCTGGGAGGATCCTATAGTGATACCTTTGAATGCTTGGCATTTTTTGTAATTTGTCCAAGGCTTTTTATTGTGCTTATCGCGAAACATTGGAATTTAGATAAAATGGTACTAGATTTAATGAATCTTAACTTGAAAGGTAAGTGAACGGAAAGTCTTTCGGGTTAGTTCTAAAAATAGGGGTTCCTAAATGATAGAACATGAAAGGCAGACGTGAGTAGGAAGTGGTCTTTTGAATCAGTGGTAAAAATAGTTAAAACAAAATCCCGTGGGTTACATTTTAGAACAATTTTTAGTCTTTGATAATATTCCTTACATCGCTGATTAAGGGATGGTATTGATTACTGATGATATCTCACTTTGCATTAAAATTAATGAATACCAAAGAACTACTGATGTAACACATTTGATTACGCAGATATCGGTTGATATAATAATCGATAAAGTTCCTATGTTGCTTTGACTATGGCTTTTCTCATGCTCTTTCAGATTGGTAACTTCATCTGCTGGTGTATAATACCGATGTACATTTTCTTGTTATACTCTGGCAGCTTGTTTTTCTACGACGGTGAACGCCCATCTCTCCCAATCAGAATGTTGTACGCAGGAACAAATAGGGCCATTATTGGATTTCTTCTTATATTCTGGATGGTGGGGGTTACGTTGAAATTTAATGGTGAGTATAATATCTTTAACTTTTTGGAGTGCTAACTACTAAACCACATTATACAGTAAATATTAGATAGTAAGCGATGTTGGGTATTATTTATTTTTAACAGAGCTTCTAATATCAACATAGCTAATGTTGGACGTTGGGAAGATGCTGGAATCCTGACCCCACATCGGGAAACTCAGCGTTCGAAATCTTACTAAGTGAATGGACAGTTTAAAGCGGGTTTCTGGCAGCCGCTGGATACAGGCGGCACAAAATCTTGAACTGTGGCGATTTTTCAAAAGACCGACATATGTTCAGCAGTACGATTTAGATAATGATGATGGTGATGATGAAAAAAAAAAATCGCTTGCAGGAATGTCGAAAGCTGTGATGGAGTGGCGCGGCTGGGTGCTGCCGAGCCGGCTGTCGTACAGCGTGTACTTGCTGCACAATATATTCGTTGAGCTAGGCTTAGGGCTAAAGTCTCAGCTGGTACCGGTGTGTTTCTTCAACACGGTAAGAACTCGACGAACATACATCTTTTTAATCTTGCAGAGACAAGTGGCTAGAGTCCCTCAGTGCCCGAAGAGCAAAGTCTTCGAACTGTGTGAGGTGTCAGTAATGGTAACGGTTCGGTTTAAAACCCTAGCTGCTCACTCTGAAACTCGGGAAGCTCATAGGTAGAGAGCAGTATATTCCTTGGCTCATAGTAACTCAGACTCAGAAGCTGCATCAATAATTGCAACAAACACGTCATTGCTACAGGTGATTGCGATCATCATACTATGCTATGCCTATGCAAAAAATCACGTTGAACCCTTGTTCCATTGCTCGAAGGACAAACTAACACACTTTCACATTCATAACATTAGTAAGGATTATACGATTACTAGATTTAGACCTGTCTACTATTATGATTTATGAATTCAAACTAAGTATTCGACACACTTTATAGAACCGTCCAAGTAATATTGATAGGTATTCATCAAAGTTTGTTTCCTACAAAGTCGTTTCAATTAACACCATAGAAAATTGTCTCTTGTGAACGATGAATAATTTTATTGAGTGATGAAAATTAAAGCCTTTAGCACACACTGCCACGAAACTATAGAAGCGAAACCGCTGAAGTATCGCCTTGACATGTTCTTTGTAAGACAGTCGGAAAATAACTGGTCAAATGCGAGCCAGACTCGCAAACGAAGGGTTCCGTACCAAAAACCGCCGAAAAAAACGTTTCTTGTAGGGAGTCCAATTTAATTTTTAATTTATTTTTATTATTTACTAGCTTTAACCCGCGGCTTCGCTCACGTGAGGTTCGATTTTTTAACGCCCTATTTAACCCTCTTGGGGTTGAAATTTTCCAAAATCCTTTCTTAGCGGCTGCTACGTCCTAACAGCTACCTGTATACCAAATTTCAGCTTGATCGATCCAGTGGTTAGAGCGTTGATAGATCAGTCAGTCAGACAGTCAGTCAGTCAGTCACCTTTGCCTTTTATATATTTAGATTTTTAAAGCGGAAACAGAAATACACATTCTCTAAAAATTTCAACTGTGTACCTACCTAATACGGATCATGAGATACAGCCCGCTAACAGACGAACGGACGGACGAACAGACAGCGAAGGCTGGAGTTAGTAATACGTTAGAGTCCCGTAGGTTACCCTTCTGGTACGTTCTAAACTTCTAACGCAGAGAGATTATAGTCAATATCTTTTCCAAGGGGATGATGCCTTGAATATGTATCTTTTTTTTTTTTTAAATATATAGACTAGCGCTTGACTGCGATCACACCTGATGGTAAGTGAAGATGCGGCCTAAGATGGAACGCGCTTGCCTAAAAGATGCCTATTCACTCTTGATTTGAAGGTACCCAAATTATAGTTAGAGGGAAAAACGGAAGCCGGAAGGGCATTGTCCGCGTTTGGTAACACTATACGTGTTAGAGGCCTCAGTAGATATTATCAAGTGGGGCTTGAATCGGTTGGAATTTAAAGTAACCAGCTTGAATGACGAAAGCAAACTAGAAAAGGAAAAAAAAGAACCTGATTTTCATACAGGGGTCAATGGTCGGAACTCGTTTAAAATAGTTTCCAGGTTCAAGTCCTGGTGAACGGATACACTTACGGTAAAAGGCCTGCGTTAGAAAATGAGATTCCACTTCAGTATCGAATGTCATACCATTGTAACGGATAAGTCATGGTGATATATCTACGTCAGTGGTTTAGTTTTTTCTATTTCGTGGCAGTGATCTACTATACACCTAAAACCCGTGAGGCCCAAATCAACCTGTTTCATTAATTATGCTATATTTTAGTAGTTTGGGTTTACCGGCATACGTTTAAACCTCTGTTAGAAGAACAGATTACGTGTTCGACTTGTTGTCAACAAATTAGAGATTTTGTTAATAAATAATGCATTTTAATATTTTATTACTTGTGATTCCATTTTGTTTTGGAAAAAGCTTGGGGATTATATATCACTTAAATGGTAAGTGGTCTTTTGCACTATTTCAAATTTTAAAATTCGACTAGGTACCTAATCGTTCTCTCAACCGATGAACTTATTGGATAAAAAAACACTTTGCGGAATTCCATGATAATACTTAAAGAAATAGTTATTTGTTCAACAAGATAGCAAAGCTCATTTTTGTTGCGAGTGCCTAGTTTGAACTCCCAGCGGGCGAAGGATTCTAAGTTAGAATCCTGAATGTAGTGAAGGATTAAAAGGCAAAAAAACTTTGCTATTGTGTGCTATATACAACTTTTCACCTCACCAGTAGTAGTAGGTAGTAGATCATAATGTACAGAATAAATAAATAAATAAATAGTTCAAAAAGGGCGCCTTTGCTTTCTAATACCAGTGAGCGAAAGTCGTATTTACTCATTCAGTGAGAAAAAGTGTTAAACTTTTCTTGAGACAACACTTTGTCTCACTAAGTGAGCAAAAACGACTTTTGCCCACTGGTTTTAGACATAAAAGGCGGCCTTTTTGAGCTACTGATGTGAAAAATAAATATTTTGCTGTAATCTCTGTGGAGTCAACATCGTCTGATGCTGCTCCGGTGTCGGAGCGAAACGTACCTACAAAACTAAAATAGTTATTTGTGTTATATGGGGCCAAAGAAAATTTTTGTTCCCCGAGGGCGCTATTTTGAATTCAGAGCGAAGTGAAGGATATAGTAGAGTCCCGAGCGCAGCGAGGGATTCTAATGTAGAATCCTGAACGTAGCGAAAACAAAAAATTTGGCCCCGAGTGACACACACTATTTTTCATCATTACCTATGAGAAAAAACTAGGATTATCAACCTTCTATGATCACGTGACTTATCGAAGACAACAGCTGCTCAAACATTTTTTAATTTCGAGTTCTTTGAATTTCTGCAAAGATCGCGGTAGTAATAAACACATACTAAAACACGAACGCGGACCAATCAGAAGAGAGAAATGAAAACTCCCAATGGACTAAAAATTAAATTTTGCTCCCGCTATCCTCTGAAGCCAATATTCGTTTTTCGAATAGGTATGATGAAAAAGAAATTAATGTGATCTATAGCAACTTTTACCTCTTTTTGATGTTAATAAGATTTTTTTTTAAATAAATCTTATCCCGCATCGAAATCACCGCAGCGTGGCAAAAGTGTTCTACTATTGTCTAATTTTGAAAAAAAAAATCCTACAGTGCAAGTTGAATTATAAATAAATTACGTACCTCTACCGGCTCTACCTACTCACGGTTACTCACGGTTTTATAAAAAGAAAATGAATCACAAAAGCTAACTTTATTTTTTTACATTAATTAATTTATAATTATTTATGCTTTATTTTTACAATTATCTTACTTTTTATTAGGTACTAGCTTTTACTCGCCGGCTTCGCTCCCGCCAAACCCAAAAAAACAGCAGAAAAATGAATTCGATTTTTCTGCTGTTCTTTTGGGTTTTCCCTATTTTTTTTTTTTGTTTTTTTAAACCACCCCTGTATTAGAGCAAACAAAACAAAAAAATTTTATTGAAATCGATTAAGCCGTTTTGAGTTTTAGCCAGTGGGTAGCCAGACTAACATCCTCAATTATATTCTGTGCAAAAAACCAACAAACAATTTAGTAAGGAAGTAAAAAGTAAGGATACTAGTAGTCGCCCGCAACTTCATCAACGTTGATGCGTAAGTTATGTACCCACGTTGTTGTACATAGGCAAATATTAACCCTCAAATAATAATAAAAATTGATCTGTGTGTTAAAGATTTTTAAGGTTCATTAAGGTTTTCTGCCATGTTACTCTTAAAAAAAGGTTTGCATTTCAAGTTGTGTCCCGTTGAATCAAAATATTGACATGAAATCCCAGTTTGTCCATTTAAAATAGTTTGGAATAATTTCTCCGTATAGACATATCGGAGAAAAAGCTTTTCGTTAAAAAGTGTTATTAGTTATTACGTTTGATTTATTTTATTTTCCAGTTCATCCTGACCGTCGGTGTGTTCGCGGCCACTTACGCGCTGGCCGTGCCTTTCCACCTCGTCGTCGAGGCGCCCGCGGCGAAACTCATCAAGCTAACGGCCAATGGGAGAACCGACAAGAAGTTAAATTAGAATACTCCTCTTTGAGTATACTTTAACGCATATGTATTTTTTAGATTAATAATATAAATGAGAAAGAATTATTGTTAAGAATTTGTGCCTCTGAATTCATCTGGATTTGAAACATTAAAAAGTTTAGACCAAAATATGTTCTTTTATTCTGGAGACAAGTTAGCCCTTTGTCCTCGTTTATAATCGCACCTGGGGGAATATAATATGAGAAGGCTGACCCGAACATTGGGAATTAAGTATGTTACAATATGTAGCTTATCTATGTTGTGGATAACTGCAGCAAAGCTGATTGCTTTCAAGCAACTTTTTCATGAAGAATTCACTGAATATATTCACTTTACGAATATCTAAATGCACAGCATGACATCAATGAATCATGTATACCTATAAGTTATTTAAAAAAATAACTTATAATATACTGCTAAAAACGTTGCAGTTTTCTGCCGTCCTAAAGCTAAAGTGTCGTTAACTACCAAAACCATATTATTACGAGCTAAGATCCAAAAAGCGGAAATTTATTAAGAAATGATGCCATTTAATAACTAATTAACGACGTTTTTCATATTGCTATATCAAATACTACAGGATTAAGGAGAATCCCGATTATAGATGGATCGATAGGGAATTTTTTTCTAAGTAAGATAGCATAAAAAAATCATATTTGGTCAAATGTTGCTTAACGACATTATAGCTTGAGGAGGGCAGTATTGTATTGCCCACATCGATATGCCTTTCCTATATAATTCCGTCTACAAAAATGCGCTCGAATATTACGTCAGTGAACATCGCGCGTCGCCGGCGGTTCCTTTGACGCGAGTGTCAACCAATCACGTTCGAGGACAAACCGCCGTCCAGAACAAAGATGGAATGGAGTGGCGTTAGTACTATTTTCGTATAAAATCTCATCAAAATTTTATACGGATGGGACACGAAAACCAGACTTTTGCATTTATATAAAATAACTAGCGGCCCGCTCCGGCTTCGCACGGGTATAAAATATATAGCCTATGTCATTCACTGATAAAATGATTAAAATCGATCAAAACAATTTGATTTATTCATTACTGCCCGTGGCCCGCACGCGTTTTTAGAGTAAGACAATTCTTCTTTCCCTAAACCATGAAGATTTCCTGCTATTTTTTAATATCTAAATTCATACACTACATTCTTACATATTTACTTTTTACATTTTTACCTATTTATTCTATTTATACAACAATTAATATATTACAGATTGTCTTTATATACAACGTTCACAGCTTTCATGTAAAATAAAATTGTAGTGTCTGTTTTTACTATCAAAATAACAGTTTTTTACTAACTGCATACGAAAGTAAATACGATACTTATACCAAGAAAACAATTTTTAAAATTTTTGTCTGTCTGTCTGTCCGTCTGTTTGTCTGTCTGTCTGTTTGTTACCGCTAATCTCGGGAACGGCCGGACCGATTTTGACGGGACTTTCACTGGTAGATAGCTGATATTATCGGGCAACGTATACTTTTTAACCGACTTTCGAAAAAGGAGGAGAAGGAGTTGTGTTTTTCTACCTTTGCCTTTATATCAATGTCTCCGTGATTTCTTAACCGATTTGCGTGAATCTTTTTTTAATCGACATAAAAACTTTGCGAGATGGTCCCATAAAAAGTTCGGGTTCCAACTCCTCAATCCTGATGCTGCAGGGGTACTGCTCCCCTAAACTGTGGGGATTTAGAAACTGTTGATTATGAATAGTTATTTTAGGGACCAAATAAAGACTACATCGTTAAATTCCAGGACCCAACTCCTCAATCCTGATGCTGAAGGGGTTCTGCCAACCTAAACTGTGGTGATGTAGGAACGCGGACGAAGTCGCGGGCGTCCGCTAGTTAGGCCAGCCGGAACCGCCGCAAGCGCTACGTCCCGCAATTTTTAAATCTGTAATATCTTTGAAAATATTCATTTAAATCATATGCTGTAAAGGGCCATATAGATCTATATTAAATCAACAATGTATTTAAGGTATTTAATTAGATAAGGATTAATGCTGTATTGGTTAAAATCGCTTCGAAAATTAGCCATTATTTGTCGTAAAAAGTAAATGACAAAAAAACGTTATTGTGGGATATCCATAAGAGGTAGACATATACCATCGCGGAGTTTTCTGTAGACTTTTTCAATGTGTACAATACTTAGTACATTATTTTGATAAATCTCGTAGGGTTCAGCCTGCGTTTGCAATGTAAGCGGAAAAAATGTAATTATTTACGACATCACTTTAGAAAACTCAAAAATAACAGTATTTCTCCACTATTTAAAGGATGTTATTATACATATAAACCTTCCTCTTAAATCACTCTATCTATTAAAAAAAACCGCATCAAAATCCGTTGCGTAGTTTTAAAGATTTAAGCGACCAAGGGGAAATAGGGACAGAAAAAGCGACTTTGTTTTATACTATGTAGTGATATAATTGCGATTGAGCGTGTAATGAATATAAATCAAAGAATATTCACTTATTATGCATGTACGCAACGGATACACGTACAAACATATTTTTGCCATAGTTAATTGAATCACTTAAAGTAAAATAAATTTAAATTTTTTTTTTTTTTTTTTATAATGTATTTATTTATTAGTATAGGCCACAGAATAAAGACTTGGTAAAAGTCGCCGCAAAGATATTATATGGCATTATTTTTTGTTTATGAGAAAGCTGAATATTACAGTTTGTACAAAAACTTAATGGATTGTAATTCTTTTCAATTAAGTACAATTTTTATTTTCATAACTTTTTCAGTGTTTATAATATTTATAGTAGGGATGTTGCGGATGCAGTTTTTTTTAAAAGTTGCGGATGCGTATATCCGCAGCATCCCTAATCTGTATGTACGTAATACATACGACGTATACATACAAACATACATACATAGTTAAATACATACAAACAAACATAGGTACAGTACATAGTTTTCGCAACTAGCGACATCCGCATCCGCATGACCATCCGCATTGATTATTGCGGATGCAGATACGGATGTCCAACTCAATGCGGAATATCCGCATCTTACCTAATCTATAGGTACGTAATAGGTACGACGTATACATACAAACATAGTTATATATCTATATACATACAAACATATATACATAGTAAAATACATACATAATCATAATTCATACGCGGATAAAAAGTTTTACTTCGAAAAAAATAACACGACTCCATTCTTTTTGTAATGCAGTTATACGATACTTTTGTAGCACATTTTTTATCATAGCAAATTTAAACAATACCCAGCTTATGCTGTAAATTAAATAAGAAAACGATATACTTACAAGTGAAATGTTATTCTATCTCTTTTTTGATGGATTTCCGAACGTTTTTTGCATGATTTGACTGCACACGACGGCTTTTTTAACGATTAAAAACACGAGCGATACGTTGAAGCGCGTGCGGCCGACTGATAACAAAGACAAGAGACTTTTGCAAATTCTAGTGTCTTTTTGAGCGCGTTTTTTTTCTTCTAAGGGCCTATCCTTATTGCCCAGTCCAACACAAGCTCCCACTCTTAGGTGGAAAAGAAAATGAAATATTTCATTAAGTTCAGGCTTCACCATGAGCTCATATTAAAACAAAAGACTGCTAAAAGCATAATATACCCTTCCGTAATCAGATTAAAACCTTATATACCTATAGGTAGGCGTTTCAAATAAAACCAAGCAACAACTGCATTAAGACGGTTCTATCGTGTTAACCGTCTAATTAAAAGAATGTTGCATAAATTGTTATTTGCATGTCTCGTTGTATTTTGTTTCGGTAAAAGTTTTGGTATTATATATCATTTAAATGGTAAGTTGTCCTCTGAAGGAAACTTTTATATATCTATACTATTATAATAAAGAGAGAGCGCGAATTTTGTGAGTTTGTATTTATGTCCGGAGCAAACTTTGGAACCACCACACCAATTTCAAAAATTCTTTCACCATTTTAAAGGTGCATTATTCCAGATGGTTATAGGCTATATATTATGCACAAAAATGTATTATGGTTAGATATTATGTGCAAATTTGTTAAAGAAGTCGGAAAAGTTTTTGACTCTTAAACGTTTTCAAGGCGTGCGCTGGGTCGTGTACTGTTATTGGATAAAAATGATGTATGGGTGAATTGTTTCTCTTAAAGAGTTCTAAAAAAAGGCCGCGATAGCATATGTCTATCTTCTAAGGATAACTTACAGTAACCAATTATATCTTTCAAATTTTGATTAAAAATAATGAATTATTTTCGAAGCTTCTTTAACCGATGTGATGTCAATCTATATCTAAATAAATATGTTTATTATCGTAAGTATTTAATTTAGAACATATTTGCCTTTTACACTATACAATTTAAATAAATATCTTAGGAGTTATCGGAAAATTAATATTTCCGCGCGACAAAATAATAAAATGGTGCCGGCTGGCGCGGCGGGGCACGGTGGTGGGTATCGGTGCGGGATATTCGTGTGGTTCCTGTGGTGATCTTATTAACAATTGTCTCCTATAAGAAGCTCACAAGAACAAATATTTAATTTTCAACCCGGACGAAGTCGGCGCGGGCTTCTAGTATATATATATTTTTTAATATCTCCAATTTAGGAGAAGCCAGCGTCCTCTGACTTGTGTCAGAGACTTTGTCTATTTTCAGTTTTTGTGTTTTATTTTATTTGTTTATTTATTAGTTATGTTTATTATATTTGCCAATTTTTATCTAAATAAATATATTATACAATTATAATAATACATATAATATTATAGATCTATATTTTTATATACATATATAATATATTAAGTATAATTATTGTTTTGTCTTGTTTTGTTTTTGTTTATAGTGCTCTTTGATAAATTTTTTGTGAGATAAGTGTATGTAATGTTTCTTTTTGAATTTTAAAGTCGATTACTTGCTCAAGGTCAAACCGTTCTCTATCATATTTGGGGCAATCGATTAGAATGTGTAACACCGATTCCTTTTTGGCTGGGTCTCAGTCGCAGGCTGCGCTACTTTTTTTTATATTAATCTAGTGTAATTTCCGCAAAAACTCACGTCGATACTTGCCGTTGCTCCGTTGCTGCGTGATTAAAGTCAAACCAACAAACAAGCAATCAAACACACTTTCGCATTTATAAATATAATATTAAAAAGGATTCTCCCGATGTTTTCCTCCTGATAAGTTATCAGGAGAAAAACATCGGGAGAATCCTACGCTATGGCCATGGAATCGTGCAGATCCGTAAATTATAATCTTGAGTTCATAAAAAAATTCCATAGAAAAAAAAGGATGATCCGTTTTTCCCAAATTTGAAATTTTTCTTTCCAACATTTTAAAACAAAAAATATCCAAGTCGAGCCGTTTTAAAGTGATGCGTTTACAAATGAACATCATTTCATTTTTATTTATATAGATTATCTAATAGCCATGGAGAGTTGGAGAGTACGAGTGGACCCAATTTAGAGAGAGAGAGAGAGATACCAACTGCCGTGCGGGTTCGACTTTTCAGAGATATGTGCTTTTTTAAGCAACTAAATAGTACATATTTCAATGGGGAAGGAACACATCGCGTGGAAACCTGCACGCCTGAAAATTGTCCATAATGTTTTGAAAGGTGTATGAAGTCTGCCAATTTACATTGGGCCAGCATAGCAAGACCATGACCCTTTCTTGATTCAAATTCATCGCCACTCAATGCAGACACACGATTTATTGTATCGCCATCGGATTGTAATCACCTTACCATGACGGGCCTGGCGTAAATGTATTTCAATTATAATTAATTATCACCCTTTCAGAAACTGAGTATGAGCTGCTGCCGCGGCTGTTCGAGCTGGAGAACTATGAGAAATGCATGGAAGCGCCCGGCGGCGTCTACTGCGTCGCCAACTTAGAGCTCTACACCGATAACAGCAACGACCTGTACACGCTCATCCAGGTACCAGTGCTTGATAGTAGATACAACTAGAGAGAATTGTAGAAATTACTTATTTGTACGAGGAATTGAGCCCAGAACGCTGGCTGTGTTGGTCCGCTGAATGGTCAAACTTAAATGTTGGCCACGGTAACCAGCCTTCCGATCACCAGTGGACTCTATGAGACAAAAGATTTCTTAAATTCTAAAAAAATAATCCTGGAGAGAATCGGACCCGACTCCTGCCATATTTGTAACGTTCGGCATCAATCAATTCCTGATTCAATGATTTATTTCCAGGAGTATTCCGAGTTTACATTGAAACACTACAACTATTCAAAAATAGATCGAGGCGTCTGTGTGACACAGACATGCGAGTCATTTGCCAAGAGTGCTGGCTTAGATATTAACAGGGACCTAGGAGCGCTCCTTGAGGAATGCCTCAACGAAACTATCCACAACAAGTACGGCCTGATGGCAAGAGTTTATAACATGAACTGTGTCAAAGAAAATGATAAAGATCAACTCAATTTGGATAATTTTGATTACACCTTTCTTGGTATATTTATCGTTTTACTTGTGCTCTGCTTGGTCGGAAGCTGTTATGAGATCGACTTAAATAATAATAATAATAATAATGAACAGAATTGTAAGAAAGGTAAGTTTATAGCTTTCTTTCACATATTTTATAGTAATATTAGTACCGATTTTATAGGACCATGTGTCTTTTCCTGCTTCTATATATTCCTGCCTAGTGGTCAGGGCGGTGCCGGTGGTTTTCGGGGGATCGCAGGTTCAATCCAAGGCACGCACTTCTGACTTTTCAGACTTATGTGCGTTTAAGCAATTACACATGCTTCAACGGTGAAGGAAAACATCACGAGGAAACCTGCACACCTGAGAGTTCTCAAAGATGTGTGAAGTCCACCAATTCGTATTGGGCCAGCGTGGTGGACTATAGCCCATATAACACTTCTCTGAGAGGAGACCTCCGCTCAGTACTTACCGAGCCGTTGATGGGTTGTTGATGACGATGATGATGACGTGTTTGCCGGTTGGGTGGTAGGGGTAACTAGCCGACGCATTTCCAAATTGTCCCGAAACGAAATCGTGACTTCAAAGATCACAATGCACACTATGAGATTTTCAATTGTCTTCATCTTCTACGCTTCTTCCCTTTACAAAGTTTTAACTAAATACATGGTACCCTAGTTGTTTAACATTTCCTAAGTTGACTCTTTTGCATGTTTTATTACAGGATTGTCAGGAAAAGATTTATTACTATGTTTCTCAGTTCCTCAAAATTATAAATTTTTAACTGAGAAAGGAGAACGCGATCCAAGGCTGAATGTTTTCAAAAGTGTTCATGCTTATAGGTAAGTTAATGATTGATTTTGAAAATAAAAACTGGTTTCACCAACGGGATTTGAACCCACAATTCTTTGGAAACCACGACTTAAGTGTGTACTTAGAAAATAGTACTTATTTATTAATCTATGAATTCAAACCTAATGCCTATAATTTATTTTATGTGATCAAAACCATTTCGATGAATTTTTTTACGTATCCGACTCTCTTACCCAACAGACCGGAATAATTTTTATTTATTTGTTCTGCGCATGCGCGATGTTCCTACAAAATTCGCACGGAATTTCCGTAGCATTGATGAACTCAGAAGCTTAATTAATTTAATTAATTAATTATAAGCGTTAATTTAAAGTTATCTATATAAACAATGTTCCCACTACTGCGCAAAAAAAATACTTGGTACCTGCAATATCAATTCATGATTGTTAGTTTCTTTTTAATAAATTTAATTTAAAAATAATTTTCTCTACTTTCTGTTTATTTTTATATGCATTTATTACACAATACCTTCCATAATTTTCAGGACAATAATAACGTTCTGCACAATATACGCACACACATGGTTTATATTCGCTACCGGCTTTAATGCTGATCCTCACAGTTTCGAAAAGGTAATTAATAATAATATAATCTCTACTATCCTTATCCTTATGCTGATGTTAGCGAGAGTGTGTTTATTTTTTGGTTTGTCCTTCAAACACGCAGCAATGAAGCATCAAATTAACGTGATTTTTGGCATGACTATAATTAAGGACCTGGAGAATGACCCCTAGACTTTTTATCCCGGCAAAGCTTCTCAAAGCCCAAAAATGTCCTCATTTTTGGTCAGCTGTCTGTTTTTTGGTTGGTAAGTTTAATTAATTCAGGTAAAGTGCCTGAAATGCTTAGTGTTTTTACAGGCCTATGAATCTTTAGCAACACGGATATCGGTCAGTGCTAACCACATAGTCCAAGTGTACTTCTTCGTGACCGGCATGTTGCTGACTTACTTCATGCAGATCTCCGCAGAGACCATCACTATGTCTTGGAAGTTGGTGCCGAAGATCATATTCCTGAGATGGTTGAGGTAATTGATGAACACACTATAAAGTTTTAGGCAATAGAATTGTTTTAGCATATCACTAATTTCGTGGCTGACGTATGGTTCGGCCGTGGTGTAGCGGTAACACACTTGGGCGCGATTCCCAGAGACACGCGGGTTCGAATCCCGCCGGCCTCGGAATTTTTGAGATGTGTTTATATATCTATTAGGTTTTTTTCTTTAAGTGTTGGTTAACACATCAATAAAAATTAAAAATTGTTTTAGCAAGGTTATAAACAGTTCATGCCCACAATTAACCGGTATTCTTAAAAGAACCCTAAATCAGATAGACTTCTTTTACCTCACTTTATGAACTAGAAATCGGGGACATACGTTTTAATTTTATACAGGTGTATTGTATTAAAAACTGGTCTTCTGTAATTACTTACATTTTGTAAGGACAGAAAGTACTGATTTGAAGTCTGGTCTAACCCATAAAATCAATTAAAATATCTTCAGGTTAACTCCCCCAGCGGCGATGCTGGTAGCATTCTCGGCGAGCTGGATGCGCCACCTGGGCAGCGGCCCGCTGTGGCACGCCTACGTCACCCGCGGCTCCTCGGACCAATGCCGGCGCTACTTCTGGGCGCACGTGTTCTACTTCAACAACTACATCCCCGAAGACACGCTATGCGCTATTCAGACATGGTAAATTCGAAAATTTAAGCCCGCACTTTTCATATGCATTTGGATCATACATTCGAAAACAATTTTAGAGCCTTTCGCGTTGTTGTCGTTAAGCCAAAGATAACCATTGTTGGACCCATGACTCTTGATGGGTTTTCCACACTCCACAGTGAGCACCTTGAGACACCAAAGCTTATCGGATTTCACATGGATCGGATGGTTTCGGATTTGACGGTTGAAGTGTTCATAGACTCTAAATGGTCTTGTGGACGTCATGCAGATAAGCTGTATGGCGTTATCATTTACACGAATCTATTAATGCAAGATCATAAACATGAGCAATTATTTGGTTTCAATCATTTTCATCAAAAGTAGGAAAATAAAACCATTTGCGAGCAATACTAAGCCACTAAAAGACACACAAACTGAAGAAACAAAGCCTTAAACTCGCAAAACATCCCACTTCTTGCGTCAAAGGTTTAAAAGCCCTAGCGATTATAAAAACTTTGATTTCAGGTACATTGCGGCAGACATGCAGCTGTTCATAGTGGGTGTGTTAGTCCACTTTGCGCTGAGACGCCGCAGCAGCAGGTGCCGGCTCGGCGCGCTGGCCGCGCTGCTGCTGCTGGCGATGGCCAGCCCAGCGCTGCATGTGTGGTGGCAGGACATCGATGCGTTTGTTCTTCAAACACCGGAGTGAGTATCTAAGTTTTGGGTTTTATTTTAAACTACTCATGACTTTGTCTACATACAATTTCTGATTTCCTTTGAGATTATTTAATTTTCCCGCTGTGAGAGGTCTATCGACAAAAGTTCTGCAGCTAGTAAAAACCGTCGTATCCAAACAATTCGCAATTTTGCAAATCTCTTACAGATTCTATCGAACACTCGCCGGTGCAAATTTTCGCAAGCTCCATGTATACGGACATAACAATTTCTCCTGCTTCTTGTGCGGCTTGGCTGCGGGCTATTTGGTCTACTATTTGCAACAAAAGAAAGTAGAATACCCCAATTTTAAGGTAGATATTAATAGTTTTGATTTTGGCTTTTAGTCTTACACCTAAAGGAAGTTTATTAACCTAAAAGTGACTGAAATGATTCATACAACTTTATTTTTTGTTTATGAGAAACCTAAAATATTTGTTTTTGGAATCAAGAACGATTGCTAAAATATCCAAATCATGTTATATTTTATCCCAAAAATTAATAATTAAAATTGTATTAAAACTTCAATGGTAGAATATTAAGGATTGACGTGAACAGAAAGCGGTCTTTCGGATTAGTGTTAAAAATAGAAGTCTAGAAGTGAGAATTAGGATTAGTGTTAAAAATAGAAGTCTAGAATAATAGTAGATTTTAGGACCTCTTTTATTCCTTGTTTATATCAGTAAGCTATCTTGCCAGAATATTGACGGGATAGATACGCTGATGAGAAATCAGTTTTCATTTAAATTAATCGATACCAAAGAACTCCTGACAAGTATTCGCTAAAATTTCTTACACCTTTTCAGATTGGTAACTTCATCTGCTGGTGTATCATACCGATGTACATATTTTTGGTATACTGTGGCACCTTGTTTTACTACGACGGTGAACGCCCATCTCTCGCAATTAGAATGTTATTCGCAGGAACTAATAGAGCATTTATTGGATTCCTTGCTATTTTCTGGATGGTGGGAGTTACATTGAAATTTAACGGTGAGTAATCTATATATCTATAATACATATCATATCAGAGACCCTGACAAAACCAAATTAAAAAATACACTATTTATTTCATGTCTAGATTAAATCTCTCAAATACTATTAAATAGATTACTATTATCATTCAGATATTATAATTGGGTTATTTGTAGGCTAATTTGTGACTCTTTTGAAATGTCAAATTTTTGCCACCAATTCAGAAAAATTTGCTTGCAGGAATGTCGAAGGCTGTGATGGAGTGGCGCGGCTGGGTGCTGCCGAGCCGGCTATCGTACTGCGTGTACTTGCTGCACAATATATTCATCGAACTAGGTTTAGGGCTAAAAACTCAGCTGGTACCGGTGTCTTTCTTCAACACGGTAATAACTCGACGTACTTATTTCTATTTAATCTTGCAGAGACAAGTGGCTGGAATCTTGTATTGTATTTGTTTTTACGTACTTATATTCCAGGTTAAAGAATTTTATTTTCACAAAGAATTACAAATTCACTTACAGAGAAAACAATAAAAGTAAAACATTTACATATTTCAGCAGTCAGATGTGTATACAATAGTAATAATTTTACGAGTAATATTCTGCGGTAGCACATAAACTACTGAGCCAATTTTGATGATCAAAGTGTCGCGATTCATTCGATTTCAATGGTCCCGTTGATATAGGCTAGGTACATTTTATACGAACAAAATCAATATGGCAAATGTTATATTCAATTTGCCATAGTCGGTTTATAGTTTGTAACGTTTTGTTTATTTTATTTCCCAGTTCCTTCTGACGGTCGGAGTGTTCGTGACCACTTACGCGCTGGCCGTGCCTTTCCACCTCGTCGTCGAGGCGCCCGCGGCCAAACTCATCAAGCTAACGGCCAATGGGAGAACCGACAAGAAGTTAAAGTAGAATACTCTTCTTTGAGTATACTTTAACGTAGGTAAAACTACCTATAAAAGGTTGCAGGTTCGATCTCCACTATTGTCGTACCCACTTGTGGTAGAAACACCACAAGTGGGTACGACAATATTGTGTGGGTACGACAGTAGTGGAGTGGAGTGGAGTGGACTCCGCTTCTTTAGAGGGGAGAGGAGAATGTAAGTTAAAAAAAAAAGAGAAAGGAATTATTTTTAAGAGTTTGTGTCTCTGGATTTGAAACAATAAAAAGTTTAGACCAAATGTAGTCTTGTTTGTGATCTCATCTTGTTCATTGTTGTGAATTATATTCTGAAGGGATTTTAAAAGAAACCACTAATACATTTGAAAAACATTATATTTTTTAATTATTATTTAACTTTACATACCTACATACTTAGTAAAAAATCTAATAAGTAGGTAATTAAAATGAGTGTCATAAATTATGACTATCGATATAAAATTCGGTTTAATTTTAAGCAGTTAAGCTTAACTTTATTAAATTTAACCTAGAGACCCTGAGGGATTCCAGAAATATAACAAAATTTGATTAAAAAAATATGGCGTTCATGTGGGAATTCGAGATTACCCCACACTTTATAAAAAATATATCACATTAATATCAGTATCCTTCCTGAAGTAGGAACATATTATATTGTATAGTTACCCGTCTTATTTCTCTACCTACTTGAAAATACTAACTAGATATTCCCATTTTTATGTACATTAACATTAACTTAATCATTTATATTAACAACACCCTCGACCTCTTATAAAACTTGGCCAAATGATGACAATCTTCGTGTGCATCAGAATGGCTGTACAAAGTGACTGATCATTAAATTTCACCAGTTTTTAGTTCTTTGGTACCCTGCACCTAATTATTATAACCAGGTATGTAATGTATGTAATATAAAGTGGCATTATTAAATTTTTTTGTTAAAAATACCAATTTTTTTAATATTCATATTATTTTCTCCTCCTCCTTCCAAATAAGCGAAAAGTCTATGTTAGAATGGGGTACGATGATAATGTAACGGTTCGTCCATTTAGTTTTTACTCCGTACCTCTTGAAACAATAAAGAATGATTAATTTATTAGTAGCATTAATAGGTACTAAATGCTGGTGAAAAATGCTGATCGGTCACATTGGCCAGTCATTCTTCTCACATCTCATATAAGATGTTTAGTAAATGCTACAATAATGTATTAATCCTAATATTAAACTTCATTGGTATCATTTGGGGCATTCATATCTTTAACAACATTTATTTTGGCGTGAGCTGAATGTTTTAGAACGATGTCCTCTTTCTTCGTGCCCTCACTAACTAGAGCTTTCCAGAGTTGGATGAAAGGCGTCTCGATCAAGAGATACACTGGTATGGCGATCACGTATGACAGCACTGAGCTCACTATTAATAAAGAGATCTGAAACAATAAGCAATCGGTTAGTCTCGCTGTGCTTTTTGTTCAGCTCATCGTTGAAATATTTGAAAGCCTCGTCACACAGCACAGCGTTGCGAAGAAGCGCTACAAAGAAGAGTCGATAGATGCAGCACAACTCACCATGGAGTAGAAGGAGACATGTCCGATCTGCGTGTTGCTGGCGACGGTCATTCGCATGATGATGAAGTGCACGATGAACACGGAGTACGACAGCCGCCCCAGCACGTGGAAGCCTCGCCAGCACAGCGCGTCGCGGAGGACCGCTGCAAAGGAGAATTTCACCTTCAAATATGAATGTATGAAAAAATGTGGGTTTGACAGTTCTGAGTTAGGAATTTTCTGTTGTTCTCAACTCGACACTGGTAATGTCAAAAATAGAGAATAGGCCAATAAATAATCATACTCAATTTTAAATTCGAAATTGGACACCATTTCCTCCAAAGTCCAAAAATTACTAGTATTATCAACGCTGCTAGAGATTTGCAAATGGATTTCATGAATTTCACCAAATTTGCTTTTGCCTGTAGTCCGTCATTCTCCAAGTCCTTAGCTATCAAACTAATAAATGCAAAATTAAATGTTCTTTTATCAACCGACAGACGTCCACTGCGGAACAAAGGTCTCTTGCATGGACTTCAATAGGCCTCGATTTTGCCTGTATCCAGCGACGCTTTGCAACTCGTCTGATGTCGTCGGTTCACCTAGTGAAAGGTCTGCGCTTCCCAGTCTAGAGTCACCACTCCAGCCCTACATTTCAACTGTACAAATGCAAGCTGCATGAGTGTGATTAAAGGACAAACCAACTGATCCCACTTTCACAATTTACTGTATTACTAAGAGTATATTCACATTTGCAATTGCTAAAGCATCCCAGGAGGAAGATGTTGAAGAACAACGCGATCAACACGCGATCGAAGGAGCTGTAGACGATGCTGGCCCAGCGCGGCGGCTTGGTGTCGGCCAGGAACAGCACTCCGGCGAGCGTGACGCACAGCGCCAGCGTCAGCGTTGTGTGGAACAGCACGTTGAACCACTAGAAGTATTGACTTCATTATTATCATCAGCCATTTCATAGATGTCATAGCTTCAGCTACTGGGGAGGAGGGGGTTATCACTTGCCGAATTGCGGTCTCAACTCTAGGAACTTTCGATTCCAATATCCAATACACGAAATAATTTCAGTTTATATAATTTCATATGTGCCTGTTAATCCTCTAGAGTTTTTGGAATTAGGGAAGCTTAGCAGGTAGAGGAAAATACAAACTTTAATTTCATTGAGCTGGACGCCCTTCATCTGGTTGTTGTAATAGATGAAAGCGGTAGCGAACCCGAACAGGTACCCGCACAGGTTGGTCCAGACAGGCAGGTACATCTTCATCATCAGCTGCGAGTCCAGGAACATGTTTTTGGTGATCCTGCACACGATAAAATTCATATTAAACTATATCCTGACTTACGAAAACTTATAAATAGACTAAGACATAAATTATCCCATCCCTGCGAGATCAAATCAAAAATCAGAAGGTCCGTAGGAGAACTAAAGTTATCAATTTAGCTCAGCGAGTCGAGAAACTGAAGTGACATGGAATAACTGATAGTCAATGGATAAGGGGCGGTCGTGGGTTTGATTACCGGCAAGGGCCACCCATATGCGATTAAATTTCACACGCTACAATGGTGAAGGAGAACATTATGCGAAATTTTACACTCCTGAGAATTCTCCAATGTTTCTCAATATTTCAATGTTAATGTTTCCAAAACTGTATGAGAGGAGACCTACGAGGAGACTCCTTTTCTGAGAGGAGACATGTGCTTAGTAATGAGTCGTTGGACTGCTGATGATAATGAAGAACTAAACAAGTGCGTACTCAGGATTCTGTGCTGTAATTATAGGCGTCAGGTCATAGAAGTGTGTAATCAAGCCGGTCGCGATAATGGAACCGCTGGCCAGCACGAATATGACGGGCGCCGTGGTCTTCCTCCACCGCAGGAACACTAGCAGCAGCACCAAGCCCAGGATGTGCAGCTGCATATCTACAGCCAAATACCTGAGAAGATATTTAAAATTGAAAGCCTAACGGTGCAGACAGAAAACTGGTAGATCGACGGGTCGATCTTTATCCGTTATTTTCGTACCCACTCCTAAAACAAGCTTTCCACTTATTTGAAAGGGAAAGTTTACTCGTGATCCCATTGATAGGCCGACTCACTAAAACCACGGGTAAATGCAGTTTGGCTTAAAAAATAACATCAGAAGTGGGATTCCAATTATAATACGAGTATATACTTATTTTAAGCCGATTTAAATGAGAAGAGTTAAGATTTAAATGAGGGTTAGCTATAGTGGAATTGGCTTTCGTGTCTTTTGAATTTTAATTGAACTACTGTCCTACTACGTGTCTTGCCCATGAAAGGATCCCAACTCAGCTAAATGCCGTGGATACAGAAGTAAATAGATTATGACCTATATAGACATATTTCTCAAGCACTCACCACGTGTGGCCCATGCAGAACCTGCCCAGTGGGAGATGATTGTGCACGTACAGCAGGTGGTACCACCAGCGCTCGGCGCAGTCGTGCGCTTCCCGCTCCACCAGCAGCTGCCACTGCGGGCCGGCGCCCAGCCGCGGGTACGCCACCGTGAACCAGATGCCGGCCATCGCCACCGGCGTCAACCTGTCTCAACATCATCGTCATCATCAATCCATAAACGATTTGCACCACTTCGTGATCCAAATTTCACGATCTCGCACTATGCGCTTTGCTTCTTCGTTCCTAATATGCACCGCAAAAAAGTTTACTACTGAGCGCAGGTCTTCTTTCAGAGAAGTGGGTTAGGCCATAGTCCACCATGCTGATCCAATGCACATTGACAGATTTCAAACACCTTTGAAAACATTAAGGCTGAATTTATGGCGTTCTTGTAGCACCAATGGATTTTCTTGGTTCAAATGCAATAAAATCCATTGATGCCGCAAGAACGCTATAAGTTCAGCCAATCAGAGGGAATTCGATCGTCCCACTGATGCAATCATTTCTAGGCAGTCCCACAGATGGTTTGATGAGTTTGCTTCCAAGTTTATTATGGAGGTTACCACTTCCAAAAGGGGTGAAGGAAAACATCGTGAGGGAACCTGCACGGTTGAGAGTTCTCCATAATGTTCTCAAAGGTGAGTGAAGTCTACCAATTCACTTTGGGCCAGCGTGGTGGACTTAGAATTGAGATGTTGCTCTTGATGATGATATATTAAATCTCACCTGATAAACCGGTAAATGAAAGAGAGCACGCATCTGCCGGCAGTAAGCTCATTCTTCTCCGTGTAGATGAGGGAGAAGTAGGCGGTGAGGAAGCCCGAGATAGAGAAGAACACCTGCATCCATAGCGGCGAGTTGAAAGCCACCTGTGTGGGGATGTGGTCGAACATCTGAAAATAGCAATACTCGTAAGTGGAGTAGGAGATGTCTAAATTCTGGATAATCAAATGAAACATGGAATTTTAGCTTACACCGCTGATAGGGTCGGATGAATGAATGATTAAGTAAAGTATTAACTAGGCATAAGTCTTCTTACTGGCGTTCAGTTAGGAGATTTGTGCCTAGCTTTTCAAGAAAGCAGTTAAAATTAAAAATTAGAAAAAGTTGACTTTAAAGTTTTCAGCTTTATTGCTTGTCCTAATGCAAAATTTGAAGGAAGAAATTATGTATTGTAAAATCTTTTAAAAAATTCGATGACATAAAAGTTACACAGATTTAAAGACTTTAATCACACTCCAATGAATACTCACATTTTCAATGAATTCAGGATTGTCAATGAAGGAATAGACGTACACAATGGTAACATGAGTAGAGATCACGCCCAAAACTCCCAAGAATCTGAAAAGTTAGAATAAAAAAAATATTCATATACAAAATTCGTTTCTATCGAGGAAAACCAGCAAGTAACTATGCATGCTTTTTCAAATTATATATTACCTAATGCCTTCCAAGCTACTGAGGTCTCTCGTTCGATGTTCTGCTTTGGGGTTTGACCTGATCTGCGTTAAAATCTCCCAGTTCTTCTTGATGGAGAATGCCAGGAGATATCTATTCCCTGGAAACATAGACAGATAGAAAATTCTTTATTAATAAAATTATATAAATACAATTAAACTTTTTCAGGAGATAATGACTCAACATTTATGAACGTTGTATGATACACGTTTTTCTGAATTAAAGCAAAATAACTTTGATGCTCTTTGTTCACCATTATAATTCCGCAAACTAATGCCAGTTTTTATCCAAAACTTCTATTAAAAAAATAGATAGCAGATTTAATTTTCACCTTGAAATCTTCCACAGCATTTGCCGAAAACGTGCAGTCCAGTTGCCAATAAAGTAACCGCCACTAGTATCAGCAACACGATGTTGAACACAAATGCTGAAGTGCTAAACTTTGGTACAGGTTTGTTGCACCACTGCACGGATACTACTTCTCCCTGGAAACAATGGAAAAGCAGATTTATCTTCCAGACAGGTGTGTTCAAAAACCAACTTCAAATTACACTACAAAGTAGGTATCTATCTATCTATCTAACAAAAGTTCTATCCTCTACTTTGTGGTACATAATTTGAAAAAGAAAGGATAATCAAAATCGTTTCAGGTTGGACTATTTGGCTGGTACTCTCCCGCTCTTGGTTAAAATGCATCTAAGCAGCAAGAACGCCACAAATTCAGCCAATCAGAGTTCATTGCAATCGTTACACTGATCAACCAATTTTAGAGCATACAACATAATAATACAGTCATAACCCTGACCAAGAACCGCCCTGAGTTACTCTGTTGGAACCATACCAACACAACCACAGGCAGCAGAATCAGCAGCTCGAAGGAGCAAATCTGTGGAACTTAGAAGGTCGTCGTACCTTCAAACCATATCTTGCGAGGCCCCGGTTGACGCAGAGCTGGGCAGCGCGGTGCCAGGTCTCAGGGCCCACCCCGCCGCAGCGCGACACGCAGATGCCGCGATGCACCAGGGTGCGGTTGAAGTGCTTCTGAGTATCAGCTGAGTATTCCTGGAATACCGACAGAATTTGTTAGCAATGTAAGAAGCTCAAAGGCCAATAATAATGTCCTCTCGGCCGAATCCAGCCACGGCAACCAATCTCCACAGAGATTTTAGCCATCATCCACTTTTTATTCCCTCACTCTCATAGTCCGGTGGGACGGAAATCCGACACGACCGGAGATGGATCAGGCGCAGGACCGACGGCTTTATGTGGTCTTTGAAGCACGAGGGTGACACACCGCCAACTTCCAAATTCCGAAGTAGTACCTACTCGTTCGGAACAATTTTTTCGCTTGTTTTGTGAGTATATAACTCATCCTGAGTAGAAATCATTGCTTTCTAGGCGTTATTATTTTATATTAGTAATTCGTCGATGGTTAGTAAGGATTTTACGCCGTTTGTGCAATCGACAAAGAATGTCATCGCTTCCAGCGCTCTGGTTGATGCCCATACATATGAGGTGCATGAACCAGTCACTAGGTCAAGGTCACCCGCTTAAAATACACCTAAACAGGTTCCACGCGTTAAGAGAAAGGATTTCGATGCATACTCATTAACATTGAACTTTTACGTTCACATACGGGTTTACTTAAAAAAACGTAAGCTGCGACGTAGGTATAATTTGAATACCTACAAGGCAAGAATGAATAGCCATCTTCTAGGAAAGCGCGTTGCAACCTAGACCTTATCCGTGCTTTTCATCATGGATTGTTGTCAAGGGCAAGCCAATTTCGCAATAAAGAATGATGGGAACACTTTAAGTTTTGAAAAGAGCAAATGCCGAGTTTCTTGGCGGCTCTCCTCAGCAGAATCTGCTTTCCGAACCGATGGTAGAGTCTTTAATTGTCATAAAAGTTACAAATTGGCCAACATAAAATAAATATTTTCTTTGATGAAGGTTATAAGCTTACCTGTAGCAAGTCCAGCAGATGGTTGGGAGCAGACGCCTTCAGCGCGGCGTGCACGATGCAGTACACGTCCTCGGGACGCTGGCACTGCGCCCACTCGTCCAGCGCGTACAGCGGAGGCGCCTCGGCGAACGCGGACGCTGTAGCATACGTAACCGGACTTAGGAGCTTTGCCTAACATCTCACTACTGTGCGGAGGCCTCCTTTCAGACAAAAGTTACAGGCCATAGTCCACCACAGCTGTGGCCAAATGCGAATTGGCAGACTCCACACACCTTTGAGAACATTATGGAGAACTCTCAGGCGTACAGGGTTCCCCGCGATGTTTTCCTTCACGGGTGAAGAAAGTGTGAAATCTATCCATATTATACGACTCTGATACACTGGTCGCTAACTATGGACCTCATGACGAAACTCGGCGCACTCAACGGTCAATGGATGGACGATGTTTCGTTGTTATCATTTAGCAGTTGCGCATTGTGGGGTCAAACTGTCCTGAATTTCAGGATCCCCGGTGTGGGGGCGATATGTGTTGTTGCGTTATCACTTGCAATATTGCATTGAGGAGTCCACGTCCCTGATAATGCTTCGGTATTTCTGCGAGACGAACGTAGAGTGTATTTAGGATTTTAGGAGGATTTCTGTTAGTTTTGAAAGAGAAAGAAGAAAGAATGAAACATATGTTTTATTTTGCGATGTTATCACTTTGCAATATTGCCACATATATTATATTCAACGTTTGCTCCGGTGTCGGAAAGAAACGTACCTAGACACTCTATGCATCTCTATTTTGGAGGCTTTTGTGTTTGCACTGCGATGTTACTGTTGCGTTGTTAACCTCAATAGCCCAACGGTTTAAGGTGCGGACTGAAAACTGAAAGGTCGCAGGTTCGAACTCTACCCGTTGCACTATTGTCGCACCCAGTCCTAGCACAAACTTTTCGCTTATTTGGAGGGGAAAGGAGACAATAAGTCAAGTTCAGCTTGGCTCAGCTAATATTCTTTGTAAAAAAATCTGTAGGTATTTGTTCTATTTCTGGAAGGGAGGCATTAACCAGCGCATTTTGTTTCAGCAGGTACCTAGATTATAATCATTTATTTGATTAAATTATTGCAGCAGTAATGCCAAGTCGCTGTAAACTAGTTGTCAACATAATGCTCCGCGACCTACTAATTTTCGCGTTATGTCAATAAAACTAGTCTTTCATTAAATTACCAAGGGCAGATAATAATGTAACTACCTAGTTACTTGCAGTTGCGCAACCGGATTCTCGCAAATGCTGAAGTTGATCGCAGGTAGATTATTATTTAATTTATTTCGAAGACACCCAGAGAGATAATCCAGTTTCTCAATTTTTTTACCTGGGCCACAGTTTTTTTTTATAAATATGAATAGCGGGCAAACGGCGAATAGCAGGCGGGTCACCTGATGTTAAGTGATGACCGCCGCCCATGGAGACTTGTAGCACCTAAGGCACCCGCCGCCCATGAATAGATACGTGTAGCATCAGGGGCACTACCACGTTGCCGGCTTTTCAGGAACTTATTGGTGCGCCCCTTGAATAACCCCATATTGTAATTAAGTGGGAACACTGTCGAAGGGAGAAGATTCCACAATTTGGTGGTACGTGGAAAAAAAGATTTTGTCGCGGTGTGATTAATGGACAAACCAACAAACAAACTTTCGCAGTTATAATATTATATATATGTAAGTAAAGGATATAATTATTATAAGTAGGTATACACAAAACACATATACATACGTAAAACTTATCCCCCGTTTGTCTGTTGGAGGTTAAAAACTATCAAGTGCATAGAAGCAACCAGCAATTTATCCCACGAGATCAATGCGAGCCTAACCTAAACAATCGTTTGTACCATTAGCTAAGTAACTAGGTACCTATACCTATGTTGCATTTTAAAAAGAGAAATTGCATAGTTTCTTCCTGCTCTTCTCAGCAAAATTTGTTTTCCAACTGGTACTAGACTCTAGAGAGAGGGACTACAAACACATTTTTTTTTATTTAATGACAAGATAGTCCTTGATTGCGATCTCACCTGATGGTAAGTGACGATGCAGTCAAGATGATAGCGGGCTAACTTGGAAGGGGTATGGCAGTGTAGATTCAACTTATGAGTTGAACCGCTAATCGGTTTCTACACGCCATCGTGCCGGAACGCTAAATCGCTTGGCGGCACTTCTTTGACGGTGGGGTGGTAACTAGCCACGGCCAAAGCCTCCCACCAGACAAATGTATACTTCGCATTTATAATATAACCTAGTATTATAATAACAGACTTTCAAACTCAAAGTAATCCATTTCAAGGCAGGTAGGTAAGCTAAGTATTCGCAATTTGAACTTATTTTTATAATAAGTAGGTAGGTTGTTATGGATATTTGAATCTATTTTAATTTTGTATGTTAGTTTCCTGTATTAGACAAGAATATTATTTAGGTGCTTCCTTCCTACTTATAGGTTATAATTAAGTAGTTACTTAGTGGATTAAAAAGCTCACAGGTTGTCGACAATGACCCTGCCCATTTCCTTATGGCATGTTTAATCTTAAGTAGCACTTAATCTTATCTTAATTAATGATTTTAAAGCCCTTAGGTAAATGGATCTTCCTTAAACAACTTAAGGTAAGTAACACTACCTATTCGAAATGCTTTCGCCAAAACAACCTACTTAATAGCTTTTTAAGCTATTGCATAGCTTCTATCGCGGGCCAGCGTGGAGACCGAATCCAGAAATTCCGTAACAAAAATAACCTGACACGGGACTCCTCTACGGTGAGCCGCTAGATGGCGCATTTTTTATCAACGCCATCTAGCGGTGAGCCGCTAGATGTGCTATGCAATAGCTTTACCGCGGCAGCGCGGCAGCGCGAAAAATGCTATGCAATAGCTTTACCGCGGCAGTCCCCGAGTGCCACACGTCTTTTTTTTTATAAAATGAATGTTAAGTAACCTGAAGTTGACTAATATCCTCCTGTCCCCTCCAAATAAGTAGAAAGCTTGTGTTAGGAGTGCGTACGACAATAGTGCAACGGGTGGGATTCGAACCTGCGACCTTACAGTTTTCAGTCCGCACCTTTAACCGTTGGACTATTGAGGCTATAAACTACGCTATGACTGTTACTGGTGAGTACGAAGATACATTGGAACTCCTCGTTGGAGTCGTTGGTCAAGTGGATAGCATAACTGCGGACGACGAGGTCTTGGGTTCGATTCTCGGGTCGAAGCAAAACATGTACCAGCATGGGCAGGAGATAAAAAGTTTATCCCCCGATTTTCCACTCGACAGGGGATAAAATTACCTTCTCCCTATGCTAAAGCATGTCAACAGAGAAGAAGGCGAAGCATATTCCTAAAGTGTAAGTAGGTAGGTAGGTAGGTAGGTAGGTAGGTATCTTTTATACGTTTGGATGGGGTTGGCGTGCCAGCGGGTAAAAAAATCCACTGAGTTTTATTTCCACCGTTGTGCCCATGCTCGACGGGTGGATAAAACTAAGCAAGGGGATAAACATTTTATCCTTTTCCCGGGGATCCCTATGCTAGCTATGCAGGTACCTATTGGTTTGTACTATCAAGAAATTCTTATATACTTGTATACGTAGCACAAAGTTTGGAAGTTGGCGGTGTATCACCCTGCTGCTTCGGTCAGCAATAAAGCCGTCGGTCCTATGCCTGATCTCTCTCCGGTAGTGTCGGATTTCCGTCCCATCGGACTATGAGAGTGAGAAAATAGAAAGTGCACCTGTGCAACTCATGCACTATAATGGCTCCCGCGCTGACCAATCAATCAGTTTATTTGCTGATACAGGTGAATAGTAACAGATGTTCAAAACAATATGGAGATCTTAACTGTACCACGACAATTTGGCATGCAAATTATTTATAAGAAAGTGTTTTTTTTAATGTAACTTTTATACTGTGGACTTGGTTTAATTAAAACATTTCAATTCGAGTCTTATTCACTTACACTTTTCTCTCCTTCTATCCCGAAACTCTTATACCTTCGCACTCTGAATTAAAGCCCTTCGAAGAGATACCTACGCCATGTACTTGTAGCTCTGCAGTTTACTGCGCCAGACCTGTCTCTGGAGATTCACGTTGGGAGAACATTATACCTATTTATTATTCTGCGGTTTAGCCTTGTTTGGTCTATTGGTCAGCCTCGAAAATACGCCGGGTTTATTCCACTAACGACACCGTTGAACTTTAGCGCTAAACTAGACAGATTTTGATAAGTATTGTTAACTGAGATAGTCAGAAGTTGAATACGTGGACAGAGTAAGTGCTAAATTTGCTGAAGCCCACGAACATCGGCTCCATCATCACGTTAACGTTGAGGCAATCCAGCTGCTCGACGTAACGCAGTTAGTGAGGAGACTCAAAAGGACAAAACCGTATGAACTAGTTTTTGATTAGTGACTAGTGCATAGTGATTAGTGATTAGTAATAGTGTAGTGTAAAAGCTGCCTCAAAGAACACAAGAACAAAGTGTCTTCAATCGATAAAAAAGCCTAAGTTACGTCAGTGGACTACTTCTTACTATATAAGATATTTTATAAGTTTAGGTTAAAGTAAAATTGCTCATTAGCCTAATTATTAGGCTAGATTGTAATATTAGTGAGTATACATTGTAGTGTATACTTACATTACTGAAGAAAAAAAAAAAGAAGTAACTTACCGTTAAAATGACTCCCGTGACATGCGCCCCACGTGGTCACAAACAACAATATTAATATTTCTATATGGCACTGCATGGCGAATGTTCGCACTCTCACTTAAATATCACTTGAGTCACTTGAGTTTATAATAAAGCTTTTCATATAGTTCCTTTATAAACTTACACACTGCTTAAACCTTGCCTATCTACATATCCACAATAGTTTAACGACTAGGGCGGTAGACTGAAAAACCGATAGGTAGCCGGTTCATAACTCATCCAATTGCACTATTGCCCTGTCCTAACGGATTATTTTGGAGGGTGGAAAGGGCCATGCTGAACTTGGCTAATTAATATTCCTTAACTTCTATGACTAGAGTAAGTAATCTACGTCATGTAGATAAGTATTTACTTAATTAATTAAAACTGCTGAGTATACTACTTATTTGACGTCCTTCCTGGCGTAATGGTGAGTGTGGTCTTATGACGGGGAGGTCTCGGGTTCAATTCCCGGCGAGGGCAATTTGGAAATTTATAATTTCTAAATTGTCACGGTCTGGTCTGGTCGGAGGCTTTGGCCGTGGCTAGTTACCACCCTACCGTCAAAGATGTGCCGCCGATGTGTGAGCACAATGGCGAGTAGAAACCTATTAGGGGTATGGGTTTGAATTGACACTGCTATATCCCTTCCGAGTTAGCCCGCTACCATCTTAGACTGCATTGTCACTTACCATCAGGTAAGATCACAGTCAAGAACTATCTTGTCACTGAATAAAAAAAATTCAAACCGTTAGAAACTATGTATTTACTATAGCAATAGTTAAAGACTTCAGTTCAAGCAGATGACAGTTTCAGTAGGTAATAAAATCCAAATTAAATAATTTCTGCTTTAAAACGGAAAATTAATTTAAATATTAGGTAATACCAGATATAGAAACAATTAACTGCAATTTAAAAACGCTACGTTATTTTTAACTAGTTATAAAATTAAACAATTGAACAACTAAAAATACCCATTAAAAATATCAAAATTCATAAAATGTTTTTGTTTACGCACGTGTATTGTAACTAAAAACTCTATAATAATTTTTTTTATTTTTTATTAAAGTGTTAACCTACACTTTAATATTCCCGATTCCCAGAGAGATGTGGGTTCGAATCCCGCCGGCCTCGAAATTTTGGATATGTATTTATAAATCTATTATCTATAACTGTATAATAAGTACACTCGGCGTGCGCAAATACGGGCCGCGATCAACTGCGCCGATACGCGCGCGTCGGTAATAATAATAATATTATGAAAGCGCGGCGTTCCGTTCGCGGCCGGACTGACCTTCCGAGCTTACCACTTACAACATATTGTAAGGTTTTTACATACACAACACGCGACAGATCCTGGACGGCATCGGCGGGACGTCATAAAGACCGCGCGCGTACGCGTGTTGAACTGCGGGTCGATTGCGGGAAAGCTTGAATTAATTATTGCTACAATGGGATGTTATCATCATCAAAGAGTGAGAGAGTTACGCTAATAAGACATGTATCACATTCACATCACATCACTCTTCACATCACATCACACTATCACATCACATCACATCACATCACACTAATATTATAAATGCGAAAGTTTGTATGTGTGTGTGTGTGTGTGTGTGTGTGTGTGTGTGTGTGCGTGTGTATGTTTGTTACTCTTTCACGCTACAACCAATGAACCGATTGGGCTGAAATTTGGAATAGAGATAGCTCATACCCAGGATTAACACATAGGCTACATTTTATCCCGGAAAATTAAAGAGTTCTCGCGGGAATTAAAAACCCTTAATTCACGCGATGGCGCGGGTGTGCCAATGGCCTGTATTCTGTTCCTACCCGCGCTCAACAGTACAAACTCTTCAATACTTAAGCTGAGATCTATAGAGCGTGCTCTGACTCAGCTCAGCCTCAAGACGGAGATAAAACGAGACAGATTTATATCGGAGCATATTTGTGTCTCATTTTAACTCTTGTCTTGAGTTCGAGGTTAATATTTACGTTTTACCATATACCACCATACCATACCATTTCGAGTTACCATATTGTATTAAAATATCTTCAAGGTAGATCTTCTAGCGAGCGCGTGGCACTCGTCGCCGTCGCGGATTGTGTGCCCAAGCCCTTAAGTATTACGTTAGATCAACTATGTAATCAACATATCGGTCAAGTTTGTATAATAATAATTATTTATTTTATGATTTCCAAAATGTATGTCGGCTAAGGGCCGGTTACACGTCAGGCGGTTAAAGTTAAGTCACCGTTAAAAGCCATAAAAAAACAGAAATTGGATCACAAATGTGAGCACTATGTACTATTCGTACCACATCGGTGATTAAAGCTAAAGATACTTGGATTTGTACTCCACAGCGCATAAAGTTACTTAATTATCTACTGATAACTTAAAATCAGACTATAATCTATCTCTGTGCCAAATTTCAGCCAAATCGGTTCAGTCATTGTGACGTGATTGAGTAACAAACATACAAACTTTCGCATTTATAATATTAATAATAGTATAATAATTAATAGGATAATAGGATTATTTATAAGTCTTTGTAAAAATCACTAGTAGGTACTTAAACTAAAAATATCTATAAACATTCAAACCAATCATTTATAACCCAAGAACCTAATCTATTTAACTTATTTGTTGCAGAAGTCAAGGTTCTATACCATTTTACTACTCTTGCCAAAGGTTGTTCTAATCGCTCGACGTGCAATTGACCTTAAATTAGAGAACAGGATTTGTTTCCTGGCAGGGTCGCCATGTGGTGAGGCGGGGAGGTGGGGGGAAGAGTGGGGGGAGGGGGGGGGGGGGGAGGTGGGGGGGGGGGGGTTTAAGGAGTTGGATTAGAAACAAATGTGCGGTCCGCTACAAGTATCTTTAATGACTGCCCTAGTTACAAAGGTAAATGGTACGACATACATAACAGTGCATAAGTGTGCTAATTATGTTGAGGGCAGCCAGCGGATGCAAAGAAATACGATTTGAACTTAATTTATATTTAAAAAAAGAAATTACAAAAAAATTATAACTAACTAGCTGATACCCCCCCGACTTCGTTCGCGTGGAATTAGTTTTCAAAATCCCGCGGGAACTATAATTTTTTTCAGGATAAAAATCTATGTTTTAATCCAAGGTATAATCTATCTCCATTTTAACTTTCAGCCAAATCGGTCTAGTAGTTATTGCGTAAAAGAGTAACAAACATACACACACACAAACACATACACATACAAACTTTCGCCTTTATAACATTACTAGACGATGCCCGCGTTTTCGTCCGCGTGGATCAAGATTTTCAATTCCCATGGAAACTCTGTAATTTTCCGGGATAAAATGTAGCCTATGTTTTAATCCTGGATATGAGCTATCTTTATTCCAAATTTCAGCCAAATCGGTTCATTCGTTGTGGCGTGAAGGAGTAACAAACATACACACACACACACACATACACATACACATACAAACTTTCGCCTTTATAATATTAGTGTGATTAGTGTGATAAGGAAGGATTAGTAGGATAATTAGTGACAATCGATCGATGTTATATGGGTAGTTCTACGATAAGAGGTAACTTGTGCGGCAATCAGTTTAAAATAAAAATTTTACTTTATATGTTGTTATTTTTTGCAATGAAACACATCATCTAAATGTACTTTATTAAATAACATCACGATTCAATGCCTAATTAAAGTATATTTTTCTGAAATTCCTTATAAAGCCTAAAAAAGTCTCTAACCTGGCCTGTCCCTCTGTCGTTTTCAGTTTAATTTGAAACGATACATATTTTTTTTGTATCAGTTATTAAACTAAAGTATGTTAAACACAAATTTCAATAAATGTATTTAAGTATTGTTAAGGAAAAATAGAAAAATATTTATTTATTTGCAATATATTTTACACTTTACTTTTGTCCCACTGTTTTTGGGTATCTACTCTAGAAAATTTCATTCCGCTACTACAAACACTAATATAAAACGGCCATATTCCAAAAATTGCTCAAAGTCATCTACGGACGTGAAGTTAGTAATGCAAAACACGTGAGCCGTTAAGAGCGCCGTCATTTGTTAGTTGTTGCGACCGTTGATTCGAAGTAGTCGTTTCGCGAGGTCATTGTGTCTCTCACCTGGCAAGTCATAAAAGTTATATTATTCATTCAATTTATTTGCATTTACTGGTCTAATTTAATAATGATGGACTAGTGAAAGTGTGATACATAATGTACCGAAAAACTTCTTATGTCAATTAAAACAATACAATTTATCATGAAAACGTCTCTCACCTGCCATATTTCACCTGGCAAGATAAATGTCAGGAGAGAAACTTGTTGACCAGGGGAGATAAGGTTAGTGCAAACAAACAAAGTCAATAAAGTCAACAAAGTCAACAAAGACAAAAAAGTCAAAAAAAGTCAAAAAAGTAAAAAAAAAGTCAAAAAGTCAAAAACCGTCAAAAATGTCAAAAAAGTCTTTTTTGACTTTTTTTGAATTTTTTGAATTTTTTGAATTTTTTGACTTTTTTGATTTTTTTGATTTTTTAATAAAATATGCATAAAGTGACTTGCCCTTACGTGAAAAGATAAATAAATAGGACAAAAATCGTAATATAAGTGTTTAATGAAAAAACAGCTACTTTTCTCCGTAGCCGTATTCTCTATGGACTTAGAACCTCTTATCGTAGAATCACCCATATCAGAAAATCACCGTAGCTCGTCCCAATACTCCGAAGGTTGGGGTTGCACCAGCATGCATCTAGGCTGGGATTGCAGTTAGCGGAACACGCTCCATAATACACGGTGAAATTTCATTGGTTGTACTCCCTGAAAGAGGTGAATGTACTCATGAAACTGAACAACTTTCCCCAAGGAACATAGGTTGAAATATGAAAAAAAAATTTGGACCTCCCATAGTAAATCAATCAGCTAATCGTCAATTTTGTATGGAGGGTCCAATTTGTTTTTCATATTTTGACCTATGTTCCCTGGGGAAAGTTGTTCAGTTTCATGAGCACATTCTGAGTAGTCATGCTCTCTTTAAACATTTCTGTGGTGGTGTCGTGTGGTGCGGGTTGTTACGTTCCCTCAAATATGGTTGAGCGAAGCAATGGCTGGATCATGCGTCATGCTCGTGAACGGGTGCCACCAACGGGAATGGGTCTGCTTTGGCTGCCCGTCTTGACATGCGTTGGATTGGTGTACCTACGTATGCATTTTTGAAGCTTTATTGTGGAAGCACTGTATACATAGCATAGCTTTGTAAAACAAATTTTTTTTTTTGAAAAGAGCAACTGCTGAGTTTCTTGCCGGCTCTTCTCAGCAGAATCTGCATTCCGAACCGGTGGTAGATTTGTGACTTATCATAAGAGCTACAAGTTAGCCTATATGAAATAAATAAATTTTGAATTTTTGAATTTGAATTCACCTTCTTCAGGGTATACACCGAATAAAATTTCAACATGTATATCCTTATCGAGAAATACGTAGGTCACTACGAAAGTTTTGAGACTTGTGCATTACATACGCCGTACATAAATAATATTGTTAACACGTAGAGTACTACTCTTTAGTAACGTATCGTAGTTGACAAAAATAAGATATCTACCCTCAGTTATTTTTAATTAATTTTAGAAACCAATACTATGGCAGAGTTGACGCGTCGTGATTATCGTGCAATTATTTTGTATAATTTCAAGCGAGGCTTAAGTGCCGATGATTGTGTGAATGAAATAAAATCCGTATTCTATGAGAAAGCACCTAGCCGTAGCAGTGTTTATCGATGGTACAAACAATTCGAAAGAGGAAATTTTGCCTTATCTGATGACCCTCGTCCTGGAAGGCCACTTGAAGCAGTTACTCCAGAAAATATCGCGGCAGTTCGAAATCTACTGGAAATAGACAGGCGAATTACATATAAGCAAATTGAAGAGATTCTAAAAATTGGTGCACCTGCAGTTCACTGCATTTTACACAATCATCTTCGAGTAAAAAAAGTTTGTGCGCTCTGGGTGCCCCATAATTTAACTGATGCTCAAAGGGAGTGCCGCGTTAAGTGGTGTAAAAAAATGCTGAAAATGTTCGATAATGGCAAATCACCAAAAGTTAATTCAATAGTAACAGGTGATGAATCCTGGATATATCATTTTGATGTAAGATCTAAATCGAAGAATAAGTTATGGGTGTTTGAAGAAGAAGAAATTCCAACAATGGTCAAACAGTCAAGATCAGTTAAGAAGAAAATGATTGTAGTTTTTTTTGGAAAACGAGGTATCATTAAAAGAATTTCTTTAGATGATCAGAAGACTATAAATGCTAAATGGTACACACAAGGTTGCTTGCCTCAGCTTATCTTAAAGTTACAAAACCTTCGTCCGAATTCCCGCCTAGACACTTGGTTGTTACATCACGACAATGCGCCGGCACATCGAGCAGGTCTGACACAAGAGTTTCTCAGTGAAACTGGCCTGGGTTTGATTGATCATCCACCCTACAGTCCAGACCTTGCACCCTGTGACTTTGGATTGTTTCCTATGATTAAGGACAAGTTAAAAGGTCAACGTTTTCCTAACGATACTGAATTAATTCACGCATGGGATGCAGCTTGTGAAAAAGTGCAATTAGAAACATGGGAGGCAATCTTTAATGACTGGTTTCGACGCATGGAGAAGTGTATTGCCTGTGATGGAAAATATTTTGAAAAGATGTAAAGCGAAGGTATAAAATCTCAAAACTTTCGTAGTGACCTACAGTAGTGGTATTGGTGCAAAGATAAAATCACAAACACGAATTGTCGATATTTTATTTGCATTAAACTTCCATTTTAGATAAACTATATTTACACGTGATTGTATATTACAATTGGGTCAAGAAAGGAGACCATTGATCTTTAACCTGCACAATAGGTGATTAATCGATCTATTTGGTGGAACAAAGGTACTGTTTTCGCACTATTGGTTCGTCGGTCATGCTCCTTCCACGCTGAAGTTATTTACAGTACCCACATACAGACACATCCCCTCTTACTATACTATAAAAATAAAGGTTTTATTAATAAGAATTGTGTTTTATGTAAGGTAAATATACCATATTACGACATATTGAGTTGTTTTGCTGAACCTCGAGTTTGGCCCTAATTCCGTACTAAAGTACGTAGTAATTTTCTAAATCCATCCTCATAGTAGTAAATGCCTTTATATGCCGTAATAAGGCACATTTACCTTACATAAAAAGGTGCTTCTTTTTAATAAAATCTTTATTTATCTTCAAAAAATTTTGGAAAAAGTATATGTGTAGGTACTAAATTATTATGCATAAACATATGCAGAATGTGGAGTCCTTAAGGGGAAATTCAAAAATGGTCAGCCATCTTGATGTCAGAATAACTGACCACTTTTTAAATTAAATTTCTCTGTTAATAATTACGTACCAAATATTTACATATAAAGGTATTAAATAGTACTAAACAGGTACAAAACGCTGGTGTTTAATGCTGATCGGTCACTTTGGTCAGTCATCTTTCCGTTCTACTGGCATATCAAAATGATCTGTTTAGTAAATACTAAATATTATATTAATCCTAATTCCTAATACATATTAAACTTTATTGATAACATTTGGTTCATTAATATCTTTAACAATGTTTATTTTTGGTGTAAACTGAGTGGTTTAGAACGAAGTCCTCTTTCTTCGTGCCCTCACTGACTAGAGCTTTCCAGAGCTGGATGAAGGGCATCTCGATCAAGAGATACACTGGTATGGCGACCACGTACGATAGCACTGAGCTCACTACTAATAAAGAGATCTGAAACAATAAACAATCATGTTAGGTTTGACACTGCGCATCGCGAAAATTCGCGGAGGATCCTATGGCAGTAAAAGTGTTAAAATCTAAATATAACAGTCGATAGACGCAGCACCACTCACAATGGAGTAGAAGGAGACATGTCCGATCTGCGTGTTGCTGGCGACGATCATGTCCATGATGATGAAGTGCACGATGAACACGGAGTACGACAGCCGCCCCAGCATTTGAAAGCCTCGCCAGCACAGCGCGTCGTGGAGGACCGCTGTAAAGGAGAATTTCACCTTCAAATATGAACCAGAGAGTGCAAGAATTTCGACAAGAAGATCTAATGTATTTATCAATAGTTGCCAACTAAAACTATCAAATACATTCCGTGTTGTATGTATGAAGAAACATAGGTTTGACAGTTCTTAGTTGATGTATTAAATGTCAAAAATAGAGAAGAGGGCCCCCGGTCATCATACCCACTTTTAAAATTGAAAATGGACGCCATTTACACGAAACTCTTATTTCCGCCGCCATGAATTTGCAAATGGCTTTAATAAATTGTACCAAAATAGCTTTTGCCTGTAGCGTGTCACTCTTCAAATCCTCAACTATCAAACCAAAAAAATGCATAAAACAAATCTTCTGTTTGCAATCAACAGCCGTCTACTGCTAAACAAAGGTCTCTTGCATGGATTTCCACAATATTCGACGTCTCCTTACGACTCATCTAATGTCGTTGGTCCACGTAGTGGAGGTCTGCTAAGACTGCGTCTCCCAGTATGCGGTCGCTACTCCAGCACTATATCTCAACTATACATATTCAAAAAATTACGTCGATCCGTTGCTCTGTCGCAGTATGAATGTAGGACAAACCAACCGAATCCCCTTTCACAATTTATTGTATTACTAAGAGTATATTCACATTTGCAATTGCTAAAGCATCCCAGGAGGAAGATGTTGAAGAACAGCGCGATCAGCACGCGGTCGAAGGAGCTGTAGACGATGCTGGCCCAGCGCGGCGGCTTGGTGTCGGCCAGGAACAGCACTCCGGCGAACGTGACGCACAGCGCCAGTGTCAGCGTTGTGTGGAACAGCACGTTGAACCACTGGAAGTGTTGATTCATTTAACAAAAACCAGACCGGACAATCTGGGCCAGTTCTTGCACTAATTGTGCAACAAAGTTAGATACGTTCAACACCAGGAACTTTCGATTCCAACATCAAATAATCGAAATAATTTCAATCTTTTATGAGCCTCAGATTCGAACCCCACCCGTTGCACTATTGTTGTACTTACTCCTAACATAAGCTTTTCGCTTATTTAGAGGGGATAGGAGGATATTATTCAACTTCAGCTGGACTAATTTCTTTAAAAAAAATCATACTATGTGCCTGCTAATCTTCTAGAGTTTTTGGAGTTTATCAATTGTTGGAGGAGAATACAAACTTTATTTTCATTGAGCTGGACGCCCTTGATCTGGTTGTTGTAGCAGATGAAGGCGACGGCGAACCCGAACAGGTACCCGCATAGGTTGGTCCAGACCGGCCGGTACAGCTTCATCAACACCTGCGAGTCCGGGAACATGTTTTTGGCGATCCTGGACACGTGTTCAAGCACATACTAATATATCCTCCACGCCATATAACGAATGAACCGATTTGGTCGGAATGGAGATTTTATCCCGAAAAATTAAGGAGTACCCGCTGGAATTGAAGAACCTCAATCTACGCGGACGAAGTCGTGGGCGTCATCTAGTAAATTATAAAATCCCATCCCTGAGAGATCAAATCAGAAATGAGAAGGTCCGTAGGAGAACTAAAGTTACCAATACAGCTTAGCGAGTGGTATTTCCACTTCAGTTTCGGATCCAGTCAGACTACAAATACAGTGCAACCTTAATATAACGTACCTCAATATAACGACTTCCTCGATTTAACAAATTTTTCGTAATCCCCTTGAATTGTCCATAAGAGTCATTATAAAATATACCTTTACATTGCGAACATTCTTTGCGTACAACCTCTTAATAACGAATTTTCAACTATCAAGAAAAAGTATTCATACCTCTAATTAACGAATTTTGCCAACCCAAAACCTTTATATAAAGTTTCCACCAATAATATAACTCTTAATCTTATAATGTGATTCATGTCTCGACATGTTTCGACACGCTTTTGTTTGTAAAGTAATCAGTGTTGTTCGTTAATCAGAAGTTGTTCGCTATAACAAGATAAGTACGTAATATTGAGGTGAATAAAACTATTCTTTTACCTCTTTATAACGAATTTTAGACCAATCTAACCTCAACATAACAAACCTCAGTTCAACGAATTACTTGATAATACGAATATTTTCTTGTTCCCCTCCGATTTGTTATATCGAGGTTGCACTGTAGTTCGAATAACATATTCATATTCTTTATATTAACTGATGGTCGATGGGTGGGGGTCCTTCCACTTGATTTCCAGCAGGGAAAATCCATGTACGTTTAAGCAATTAAATTTCACACGCTTCCATGAGACGTCGGACTGCTGATGATAATGATGAACGAAATATATAATAAATAAGTGCGTACTCAGGACTCTGTGCGGTAATTAGAGGCGGCAGGTCGTAGAAGTGTGCAATCAAGCCGGTCGCGAGGATGGAGCCGCTGACCAGCGCGAATATGACGGGCGCCGTGGTCTTCCTCCACCGCAGGAACACCAGCAGCAGCACCAAGCCCAGGATGTGCAGCTGCATGTCTACGGCCAAGTACCTGAGAAGATATTTAAAATTGAAAGTTGAAAGCCTAGCGGTAAAAGGTGCGGCCTGAAAACTGAAAGGTCTCAGTTTCATTCCCCTTTCGTTGTACTATTGTCGTATCCACTCCTAACACAAGCTTTCTGCTTATTTGGAGAGGACAGGTAAACATTATTCAAATGCAGATTGAATTTTAAAAAATCACTCCACAAGATAAGCTACATATTGTAACATTTTTTTTTGTTTTGAAAATAGCCGGATTTCCAAACCGGTGGTAGATTCTCGACTTGTCATAAGAGCCACAAGTTGGCCTACATGAAATAAATTTTGAGTTTGAGTTTGATGATGACTTATAGTGTTATATCATGCACGTGCACTAACCACGTGTGGGCCATGCAGAAGTTGCCCAGCGGGAGATAGTTTTGCACGTACAGCAGGTGGTACCACCAGCGCTCGGCGCAGTCGTGCGCTTCCCGCTCCACCAGCAGCTGCCACTGCGGGCCGGCGCCCAGCCGCGGGTACGCCACCGTGAACCAGATGCCGGCCATCGCCACCGGCGTCAACCTGACTCAACATCATCGTCATCATCATCAGCAATTCGACATCGATGGATCTGCAACGCTACATGGCCGAAATAGAGGTTGAACAAGCAGATATCGGAGATAGAGGACGGAACTCCTCACGGGTAGCAGCAATTCATTCGCATAAGAATTAATGATTTTTATTAGTGTTGGGTAGGACATGACTTGAAAAAGAGTTTGTAAGAGTAGCCTCTTTTTTGTCCTGGGCCAGTACATTGTCCCACTTCAAATGACGCGACGCGTCCTGATGCTTGGCATTACATTTGAAGTAATGAGTACAAATATGACATTTGATGTCACTACAGTCGGATTGAAGCATTGGTACTAAATCACCTCGGCTTCAAAAATATGACAGAGAGGCAGAAACAGCAGAAAGCGTCCATTACAGTACAATGGATAACAATTCCCGCGGGAATTAAAAAACCTTAATCCACGCGAACACGAAGTCTCGGGCATCAGCTAGTAGGTATCTAATAAAATATGGTATATGGTAAAGTCATCGTCAAATAATAAAAATCGATTAACATAGTTCCTAAATAGCGCTTGTAATTTAATAAAAAAATATGTAAATAATTTTAAAATGTTAAACCACAACAAAATAGGTTAAGTAGGTATATCGACCTATACGCAGAATAGAGTTACTTCTGCAAAATCCCTACTTTACAGGAGAGCGATTTGAAGTTTGTCTTGCCTGTAACTTTTTTCGTTATTTTTCTAGAGAATTGATTCTCATAGTATACTTTTGGAACATTATTATGCATTGATTACTATCAATAAACTCAATGCAAAACCCATAATTTGGAATTTAGGAGGTTCTATATGCATATGTGACGATTTTTTGCGGATGTCTCCATGTTCTATATGTATATGTAACCTTATACTTGGGAAAAGTGTTCGTACCATGTCTGTATATAACTTTTTTTTATGGAAATACTAATCTTCAAACGGTCTTATTTGCTGTAAAGGATAAAATATAAATACAAAATAAACAGTGTTTCTTATTTCATAATAACACATTTATTAGTAAAAAAAATTCAACATAATTTGACTAATTTTTTTAATTACTAAGCATGTACCTACTATAAAATTGTCTTACAAAAAATGTAAAAATTAATAATAAAATAACTGAACGTACTTTGTATTTTATATAGGTAATACTATAGCTTTTGCCTGCAACTTTGCTCACATTAAGTTCGATTTTTCAATCCCCTATTTTACCCCCTTAGGGGTTGAATTTTCAAAAATTCTTTCTTAGCGGATGCCTACGTCATAATAGCTATCTGTATGTCTTTCAGCCCGATCCATCCAGTGTTTTGAGCAATGTGATGATGATGAGTCAGTCAGTCAATTAGTCACCTTATCCTTTTATATATTTAGGAAATTAAATTTAGGAACTATTATGTAAATATGTAAGTAGAATGTATTAATAATCCTACTATAGAAACCTCAAAATGAAACTAATAAATAACTAACATAAAACATAAACATAAATAACGTATTAGGAACTATTATTTAGCATTAATAATAATCCTATTATAGAAAACTCGAATAAAACCAACGAAATAAAATTGCTACAAGGGCAATATAATATAAGTTCTTTCAGGAGTTTTAAAAATAGTACAATCGAATATTGGCAAACAAAAAGATTTAAAAACATTTTCTCTATTTTCCACAATTTTTCTGTGCGATTTATTATTGGCAATCAATAAGAGATCAATCATATCTAAGTTCTTCTTCGACTGAGCGTTATCCCACTAGGTGGGGTCCGCTTTCCGGCATGCTTTTGCCCACTTTGCCCGGTCTTGTGCATCCAATTTTCTTAATTTATTGGCTCTCATATCGGCGCCTACGAGGTCCAGCCAGCGCTTTCTTGGACGGTCGCGAGATTTAGCTCCAGAGACGGCGATGTTAAGACATCTATTACCGACGTAGCTTTGTAGTTTCCGTGCTACATGACCATACCATCTTAGACGGGCTTCTTGCAGCTTATCTCCGATGTCACGGACACTGAGCCTGCCGCGGATGTTATCGTTGCGTTGCCGATCGCAACGTGTAACATATCTAAGTTATTTATGTCCATATTATTAATATTTTAATTGAATAGATATTTTAAATCACGAAGAAAATAATATTGTGGTGGCAGAGATCCACTGGGTATCGCGCAAAATGAAAATTTTAAATCAATCAAAATAATGAATTTGTAAAGAAAATGCGGCACATCATCATCTCTAGAGTCGTTAGGCGCACTGTAAGAGTTAGTTGTAGATGGTGATTGCGTCCAGTGATCATCATAGTGGTTAGAATAAAAGGCATCACGACAATTTATGCGTATTTAACGGAGAAGGCATGGGAGTCGGTACACATTTTGGTGATGATATTCAAGACAAATTCCCAAAGCTAACAGCAGGGGAATTTTCAAAGTTGGACCGAGTTAAAAGTGTTAGGTCTAGTTGTTGCAATTGCAGGCGACGGTAGACATCTTCTATCTTTTATAGAATTTTCAACAACATGGTGCAGCCTTATGGCTAGTTTTGTCAGTAGCAAAAACTGGTATTTATCATTATATGCCGGCTGCAGTATAGATAATCGACTGTCTCTTACAGTTCCATCTGATATATCAATCTTCCCATATATCAGGGACCTCTTGCCTAATTTTTTCAGCTCCCTGTGGTAGTGCTGTTATTGTACAAGCTCCACTATTGACACTGCCATTTTCTGAAAACAAAAATTAACATCATTAAAACGTTAAAGCAATTAACTACAGAAAACAGGTCTAAATAGTTTTATGTAGTTTTTTTATAAATACTTAACATAAAAAAAAATTATTAATTTTAGACTTTTATGGTAGTTTTCAGTTGAAAAAGGATATATATCTCAATGTCAAACCAAGAATAAAAGAACATTTACACATATACCTCATAATTTCAAAATAATTTCCCTCGAACAAAGTAACTTGTGCACATTGTCCCGATATATTTTACATGATTTCCGAATAATAAAGTAGCATGGTAAAATAATTAATATTATTGATTACTTATTAAAATGTATGAATTAATGTTCAATAGGTGTAATGAATTGATATTTCTTTTTTTGATTGGTTTTTGTAGTAAAATCTAACATTCCGAGGTATAATGTTCTATATGAATGTGGAACCGTTTAACATAATTATTTAGCTTTAAAAATATATATATGTAAAAATTATTATATCCAACTATCTAAGAGCAATCTATGTATTATAATTACAAAGCTGAAGAAAGAAAATTCCATTCACTTACCTGGAACATCCATTTCACCATTTTTTTTATCTCTACGGCATTTGTCATATTACTATATTCAATTTTTTTTGGCTTTAACGAAGGGAAGATCATATGTTTTGAGCGTGTATTTTTAATTTTGAGCACATTTTGATTTTTATAGTAAAAAATAATAACAAAATTAACACGAAAATAGCAGATAAAAGTGCGAGCGTGTGCACACTATCATTTCGGAGAACATGAATACAACTGCAGATGTGACCCTCCGTTCGCGCTGATCAGGACAGTGAATACTGACACTTGTGCTGTCGGGCCCTTCTTCTTTGGGGAAAATAAACTACATGTACCTTTATTCGACTGGTATCTTTGGATCTACATAACTTTTTAAAATTTTGATTTCACTAGTAAATATTAGAGATCTTTTTAGGCTTAAAAATGCAATAAAAAAATTTTGTGCCATAATCATATATAACGGCGCATCTGTACCGGCAGTGTTTTTAAAAGGAGCGACGCCAGCATGGCTGACGTCGTTATTTCCTAATTCAGTAGGATCACACATTACAAATGATAAAACATTAAACCATTATGCAATAAAACTTTTAATTATAAATTACACCACATGAAGTTTTAATAAAACAATAAAACAAGTAAAACTAATAATTAAAAATAATTAAATTACTCACAAGATTTCTGCACTTGTTCACTAGTTGATTATTTTTCCAAAACTGAATTCATGAGTAACCTTTTGTCTTAAGAAGGTTCGCAATATGGAGGTAGGTTTCCCGCGCAAACGATACCTCATGCTTTCAGTTTTTCTGTTGTGGCCACATTGATTTATCAATGTGACCACCGATCAACATTACGTCGGCTAAACGAAAACAATCTTTAAACAATTACATTCAACTAAATAAATGTGAAAACCTTATAAAAAGGTTTATAAATCAGAGTCTTTAATTTACAATATTAGTTTTTAAGCAAATATTCTAAAACAAAATAATTATGAAGTTACGTCGGAAAAATAGTTTCAACAAATATTCTCTAAAGAAATTACATTGAACTAAATAAATGTAAAAACATTTTAACTATGTTTATAAATTCGAATCTATAATTTACAATTAGTTTTTAAACGAATCTTTACAATTTAAATAATTATGAGGCATAGTATGTTGACATTGTCGATAAAAAACAGTCTCTAGTTACATCGAACTAAATAAATGTGAAAACGTCTTAACTATGTTTATAAATTCAAATCTAAAATTTACAATTAGTTTTTAAGCGAATCTTTTTAATTGAAATAATTATGAAGCATAGTTTGTTGACATTGTCAATAACACGACATTGTCGAAACAATCACTTATCTTTTAGATGAATTAATTTAAACTTCTTCCTTAAAATCAACATTCTAAGATTACTTTTAAATAAAATGAATTTTCAAAGATCTTTTAACTAATTTCTAGCGTTAAAATTACATCATCATCTCTAGTATTTCTGTCGATAGCAGCCATGCGTCGACACGGCCATTTTGCGAGACGGTGCGCGCTCTGCACCTGTCGCGGTTCTGAAAGAGGAGAATTTTTCTCTGAGCTAGGTATCCGTTCATAGGTACACTAGCTGATAATTTGGTTCATGTAGTTATCATTGCTCGCTGAAGCAATGTAAGATTTGAATATAGTCTAGATAAGATTAAGATGTTTATTCCAGTTTGTTTATAATAGTCTTTCATTTGTAATTGCTACACGCAACCAAATTATCAGTAAAATTTTGTTCCATATTTATGGGAGATTTGAAAGTTCTTATTAGATGGTTAAACATATCATGCAATAATAAAAGTAATAGTAATGGAAACTACATAGAAAATGATTGCTGTACATAGGATAGTGAGCGAAAATTTTTGTTTTAATAAATGCTGAGGCACTCCACATACTCTCGCATAAATGATTATGATTATTTTAAATAAATGCTAAGGCACTCCACGTACCGTCGCATAATGATCAAAAACTATTAGTGATGTAGGTTCTCGTAGACGGGAATGTTGCTGTGGTCATGAGCGGTCTCGTACGCCGTGGTCCACAGAGGCTCTAAAGGAATAGGAACAAGGTTGATGCTGGGGTCTAGGCCTTATTTTTATGACCGTGGTCCCCAGAGGCCCTGAAAAGTCTTAAAAAATGGGAAAGAAACATACGGCACAAAAGATTTGTACAGTCTTATTATTCTAATGTCACATTGTACACCATGCATATTTGAATTTCAAGAGATATTAGAAAGTGTGTGAAAATTCACACAAACCAAGTATTGAAGCGGCGTGATGGGTCTATGCCCTAAAACCCGCTCTTAGATGACAGAGGAGGCCTGTGCCCAGCAGTGGGACATTAATGGGCATAACACTGACAATGATGATATGATAATGAGGTATGAAAGTTAATAATATAATGAACTCACAGGTTTATTTAGGCAATCGAACGCTAGGCGTCTTGTGACGTAGAAGGCCTCGGCTCAGCAAGTAGACGGGATGCGCTGGCCTCGTCGCTCGGCTGGTGTGTCGGTTGCTGCTGTTGGTTGTCATCATCGGTCCCAGTCGACACGGGCACCTGCTCACCAGGCTGCGGCGCTCTACGTAGCTGGTCGTGAGCCACCTTACGCGGCCGACCTCTGCCGTTTACTCGTTTCACCATGTAACGGTCGTTGTCCAAGACTCTGTAAATCTCGTAGGCTTCACTATACTTGAGGTCCAGTGAAGTTTGATTGCGTGGATTATTTTTTATTAGAACATAATCTCCACGCTGGAACTGACGTACTTTCGCTTTGTTTTTATCAAAACGCTGTTTCTCATATAGAGCCGAATCAGTCAATTTTTGCTGTACATGCTGCTCAAGCAAATCAAAGTTGATAGATTCGCTGTCAATATTTACCAACCTTAGCAATTCTGGTGGAACGCAATGCTGACGATGTGTCAGTAGGGTGAGTGGCGCTACACCAGTTACCCGATGTGGAGTGCAGTTAAATGCAAGTTGTAATGCTTCCAATGCAGTCTGCCAGTTTTCGGTGTTATAATTTTTAATCATAGTTAGTGCGTTTTTCAATGTGCCCATAACTCGCTCTACTTGTCCATTCGCTCGGCTCGTTCCTGGAGCTATTGAATGCAAATTGATACCAAAACGATCACAGTAGACTTTGAATTCGCCAAGGAATTCTCTGCCTCCGTCAACAATTACTTGGATCGGTGTTCCAAAGAGGTGTACCACTCGTTTCAATGCTGCGAGGCTGCTGCTTTGGCTCTTGTCCGTAGAGTAGTTAAGAAGGACGTATTTAGTGTAAGCGTCGATAGTGACAATGACGTACTCGTCACGTCCTTCGGTATCTTTGGTACCTAGCTTGCCTGTTATATCCATATGGATCACCTGAAATGCTGAGCTGGGTTTTTGTATAGGATGCAGTTGTGCCTGGATCGCACCAGAAGGGCCTTTCGAAGTTTTACATATAATACAATTGTCAACAAATCTTCTTACCGTCATATTCATTTTATCAAACCAGTAAGATTCTTTAAGTTTTTGTAGAGTTTTCTCCCAGCCTGGGTGCTGCAGTGATGTGTGGTAAGAATTAATTATGCTCCACTGGTATGATTTAGGTACTACTATTAGCTTTTGGGTACCAAGTATGGAATCTGAGAGAACTCGTTTGAGTATACCTTCTTCTAAAACATAGTCAGTGATTGGGTTGTCATCACTGATGCTGCTTATTAAAGGGCGCAGGGATTCATCACGCCGCTGCTCTATTTGCAGCCACTCTGTGTCACTTGTCATGATATTAACGAGGTTTACAGTAGTTGGATTCCTACTAAAGAAATCAGCATGTTGCAGTCTCTCACCTTTTCTATACTCTATTTCAAAGTCGTAATTCTGCAGAAAAGCCCACCATCGGTGAATTCGAGGAAGTAAATCCTTTTTGTGCTTTGATGCTTTGAGGGCATTACAGTCTGTAATTACTTTAAATTTACGACCGTATAGGTATTGCCTAAAATGCTTGATAGCCCTTACCACCGCTAAAGTCTCCAATTCGTATGAATGATAGCGGCTCTCTGCATCCGTTGTGCGTTGGCTCATGTAAGCGACTGGATGATGCCGTCCGCCGATGATTTGAATCAGCACCGCTCCGTAGCCCAGGCTGCTTGCATCGGTGTAAAGTTCGATCGGAGATTCTTCCTGAAATAGAGCAAGGGTAGGCGCAGTAGACAACAGTTGAATAATGCGGTTTCTGGCCTCTTCGTGTCTCTCGTTCCATTCCCATTTAGCATCCTTTTTTGTTAATTCGTAAAGTGGAAGCATAACAAGGGAGAAATTGGGAATAAAACGTCTGAAGTATCCGGCAAGGCCATTAAATTGTCTAACTTGTTTCACTGTTTTCGGAGTAGGTGCCTTCGTTAAAGCCTCCACTTTTCTTGGGCTCGGACTAACCTGTCCATCGGATATAATGTTGCCCAGATACTCAATGGAGCGTTTAAAGAAAGCAGTCTTCTCCACATTAATTGAAAACCCGGCCTCTTGTAGAGCAATGAGTATACGCTCTATATGAGACAGTCCTTCTGGAAAGTCTTTACATTTTGAGAGGACATCATCAACATAGACCTGGCATACCTGTTCAATAAGCAAAGATGCCAAGGCTCTGTTCATGCACCGCTGATAAACTGAGCAAGCGTTACTTAAACCAAATGGCATGGCTAGGTATTCATAAAGCCCATCCGGCGTAACAAATGCTGTCTTTTCAATAGAGTTCTCAGAAACTGGGATCTGATGGAACCCAGCTGCCATATCAAATGTAGAATAGTAATGGCCTCCCGTTAGTTGATCCAATTGATCGGATATTATTGGCAAGGGATAATGATCTCTTAGGGTATTTTTATTTAACTCCCGGTAGTCAACGCACATGCGATCTTGACCGTTTTTCTTTTTAACCAATATTATTGGACTTGAAAATGCAGACTTACTTTCACGAATAATATTATGCTCAAGGAGCACGCTGACTATCTCACGCACTTTTTCGCGCTCAACAGGGCTCAACCGGTATGGTCTACGCTCTACAAACTTATTTGGGTCTTTAAGACGTATTTCGAGTTCACCTGTATTAACGCGTGTGCGAGGATAGCCGCGGATAAATAAATGTTGATATTTGTTAAGTAACATTTTCAGTTCGTCAATTTGGTCACTATTTGTTAAATCACAATCTAATGTATCAAATTTTTCATTTTGTGATCGCATGTGATAGACCACCGGTAGCCGAACTAACTTAGCACCCTGCGAATTTACGAGAACAGTAAGGTTTGTGTTTTCGACGAGGTTCGTACCAATCAAAATTTTTGCACACATTTCATAGTCTGGTACAACATGAAACTGAAGTTCTATTCTTACACCATCGATAACACAAACCGTCGTTAATGTTGTTAGTGATACCACTGTAAATTGGCCGATGCCCTTCAAATATTTAACTTCATTAATTCTTTTTCCGGGTAGTTGGGCTGCCACCGATTCACGTATCAATGAACATTCTGCTCCACTATCAAAAACGGCAGGTAGTCTCAGATTTCCCACCGTAATCTGCATAGAAGTTAATTTAGATGTACCCTCTACAAAATTGATGTTTGAGACCACCGCCCGTTCCCGTTTGAAGCATTTGTCATAGGTATGCCCTAGCTTGGAGCAGAATGTGCATGTAGGTTTACCGGCATTTTGGGCTAATGTTTTATTCTCAGGATTACGCGATTGAGAATTTTTTGGTTTATTAAATCGGCACTGTCGAGTTTCGTGGTTAGACTTTTTACAGATTTTACAATAAAGTGTCGATTTGTCAGAAAATTTAGGTCGTTTAGTACCATGCTGTTCACTGGATGTGCCAGGGTTGGAACGCTTAGAACGCCTTAAAGTTGAGGCAACTGAAATCAGTTCCGGAACTGAGGTAGCCCGGGCATTTAATAATTCAATTCTCAGCCGTTCATCCCCAATACATCCAATCACAGCTTCAACCGCGTCATCATTTGATAATTTTTCTTTAGTGATACGACGCCATAGAACCCACGCCTGCGACAGGAATTGAGCAATGTCCCTTGTATTATCATAACTATGTTCTCTAAATCGAATAATGTCTCGGGAATATCTATTCTCTGGTTCAAACGTTGTAATTAGGACATCACGTAATTCCTGCCACGTGGTAGTGGATATAAGCCAGGTGTCAACCCATAACCTTGCACGGCCTTTAAGTAAACTTCCGACTTTCATTCTAATATCATAATCATTTAGCTTATACGTATCTACGGCCGTAGTAATGTGTTGGCACCATTCACGTATCCCTATATTACTATCCGGATCGTATGATGGCAAAAACACATCATTAATTTTAACTTTAGAATCAGATATAGTTACGATACGATCGGACACGTGTTTCATCATCTGTAACATTTGTGTGAAAAACTCTGTCGGTACACCATTAACAGAAGTATTAGTCTCGATCTGTTTTAAGCCAGGATTACCGGCAGAAGTGGGTGCTGTACATCCCACTTCTGATAACGGCGCATCTGTACCGGCAGTGTTTTTAAAAGGAGCGACGCCAGCATGGCTGACGTCGTTATTTCCTAATTCAGTAGGATCACACATTACAAATGATAAAACATTAAACCATTATGCAATAAAACTTTTAATTATAAATTACACCACATGAAGTTTTAATAAAACAATAAAACAAGTAAAACTAATAATTAAAAATAATTAAATTACTCACAAGATTTCTGCACTTGTTCACTAGTTGATTATTTTTCCAAAACTGAATTCATGAGTAACCTTTTGTCTTAAGAAGGTTCGCAATATGGAGGTAGGTTTCCCGCGCAAACGATACCTCATGCTTTCAGTTTTTCTGTTGTGGCCACATTGATTTATCAATGTGACCACCGATCAACATTACGTCGGCTAAACGAAAACAATCTTTAAACAATTACATTCAACTAAATAAATGTGAAAACCTTATAAAAAGGTTTATAAATCAGAGTCTTTAATTTACAATATTAGTTTTTAAGCAAATATTCTAAAACAAAATAATTATGAAGTTACGTCGGAAAAATAGTTTCAACAAATATTCTCTAAAGAAATTACATTGAACTAAATAAATGTAAAAACATTTTAACTATGTTTATAAATTCGAATCTATAATTTACAATTAGTTTTTAAACGAATCTTTACAATTTAAATAATTATGAGGCATAGTATGTTGACATTGTCGATAAAAAACAGTCTCTAGTTACATCGAACTAAATAAATGTGAAAACGTCTTAACTATGTTTATAAATTCAAATCTAAAATTTACAATTAGTTTTTAAGCGAATCTTTTTAATTGAAATAATTATGAAGCATAGTTTGTTGACATTGTCAATAACACGACATTGTCGAAACAATCACTTATCTTTTAGATGAATTAATTTAAACTTCTTCCTTAAAATCAACATTCTAAGATTACTTTTAAATAAAATGAATTTTCAAAGATCTTTTAACTAATTTCTAGCGTTAAAATTACATCATCATCTCTAGTATTTCTGTCGATAGCAGCCATGCGTCGACATATATAACTCTATTCTACGTATAGGTCGATATAGTTATTGAAAGTTGAAAGTCATTCATAAAACATAATACCTAATTATAAACACCTGAATATATTAATAACTACCTATTCTACTTATTTCACAACTAAGATATAAAAACGTTTCACAGATCACAATACTTTAACAAACTACATAGCTTCAATACGCGCCTCTCTCTCCCTCATACGAGTATTTCCATTTCGCTCGCTCGAAACGCGTGAGCGTCCATTACAGAATGAATGGCATGACATGACGCGGCGCGTCATGTCATGCGCGTCAGACGCGCTATTGTAGACTTTGTAGCATGTGCCTCGCTCCTCCTCGCTTGCGCGTAAGACGACTACCGCGACAGAAAATTTGAAGTGGGACATTTTGAAATGTTGAGCCGCTCTTACATTTTGACGTCGTGTCCGGGACAAATGTACCGCCTCTTGTATGTCCTACTCAACGCTAATTTTAATATATGCATACTATTACCATACATATAAGAGGGTCTTGTTCATAACCAACAATTACAAATAGACCATTGAACTCCAGTTCCTCAATCCTAATTCCTAATGCTGTTGGGTACTGCCCACCTAAAACAGGGGGACTGAGGAATTGTCGATTGTGAATTCGTGTTATAGGTACTACCTATTATACATACCTATGTATTATTTATACTATCATAGATGATAGATAGGTACATATCTACCAAGTATGAACTAATAATGTCACAGTGTTGCCGTAAAAAAAGTCCCAGCTTTTAATTCTGCTGCTGGGTACTAAATTGATGCGATTTAGAGACTGTCGATAATTTATTCATTGATATTGCCAAATATATCATGAACTCCAGGCTCCAGCTATTTGTACCGTTGGGTTTGTTTTGTAGCTTACCGTAAACGTTATATAATCTCACCTGATAAATCGATTGATGAAAGAGAGCACGCATCTGCCGGCAGTAAGCTCATTCTTCTCCGCGTTGATGAGGGAGAAGTAGGCGGTGAGGAAGCCAGATATGGAGAAGAACACTTGCATCCACAGCAGCGAGTTGAACGCCACCTGTGTGGGGATGTGGTCGAACATCTGAAAATGCAATACACTGGATTAGGCGATGTTGTGTCGAAATTCTGGATAAATGGAAAAATACCAACATAGACATGGAATTTTGGCCTATACCAGTGATAGTGTTGCATGAATGAATGAATGAATAAGTATTAACTGGGCACAGGTCTCCTAACTGAAAGTAGCTTTTTGGTCAAAATGAAAAATTAGAAAAACTTGACTTTTTTGACTTGATTCCTTATCCTAATATAAAATTTGAAGAAAGAAATTAACTATTGTATAATTAACTATTTTTTTTAAACAAAACCACACAAAGGTACACAGATTTGTGGTTAAAGAAATTCACAATTTTTAAAGATTGTAAAAATAAAATCAAATTATAATTATGTATTGTATCTTTTACAAAACTCGACGACACAAAAGTTACACCGATTTAAAGACATTAATCACACTCCAAGGACTACTCACACTTTCAATGAATTCAGGATTATCAATGAAGGAAAAGACGTACACATTGGTAACATGAGTAGAGATCACGCCCAAAACTCCTAAGAACCTGAAAAGTTAGAAATAGAATAAAAAAATAAATTCTTTTACAGAACTCGTTTCTACCGAGAGAAACCAGCAAATGACTGTGGATACTTTTTCAGAATAGCTTACCTAATGCCTTCCAAGATACTCAGGTCTCTCGTTCGATGTTCTGCTTTGGGGTTTGACCTGATCTGCGTTAAAATCTCCCAGTTCTTCTTGATGGAGAATGCCAGGAGATATCTATTCCCTGGAAACATAATATAGATTATGTTTAACAACTAACTAAACTTTCTTACAAGATATTGAATTTAATAACTTAAATTTTAATATTTATGTTCGTTGTACCATATAGATTTTTCTGGATGAAAGCAAAATAATTTTGATGCTTTTTGTTCACCATTAGACTTCCGCAACTTCTATTCAAAACTTCTATTAAAAAATAGATACCAGATTTAATTTTCACCTTGAAATCTCCCACAGCATTTGCCAAAAACATGCAGTCCAGTTGCCAAAAAAGCAATCGCCACCAGTATCAGCAACACGATGTTGAACACCAATGCTGAAGTGCTGAACTTTGGGATAGGTTTGTTGCACCACTGCACGGATAATACTTGAGCCTGGGAAAAGGTAGGTTCATAATGAGAGACATCTTCCAGACATGTGTGTTCAAAAAACCGACTTCAAACGGCACTTCTTACCTACTTCTCTTTTTTATTTATCAGATCCAAACGAATGGCAGATTTGTGAAAATTAAAATAAAAGTTGTTTTGGATTTAGAGGAGACCAAAGTTGTGTTTTTACTGCGCAGGGAAGGAGGTACACTGTGATAATTACTACGGATAACTGGAAGGTCTGTGGGACGTAGAAGGTCGTCGTACCTCCAAATCGTATCTTGCGAGGTCCCGGTTGACGCAGAGCTGGGCAGCGCGGTGCCAGGTCTCGGGGCCCACCCCGCCGCAGCGCGACACGCAGATGCCGCGATGCACCAGGGTGCGGTTGAAGTGCTTCTGAGTATCAGCTGAGTATTCCTAGAATACCAACAGAATTTGTTAGCAATGTAAGAAGCTCAAATAATAATCTATACTAATATTATGAAGCTGAAGAGTTTGTTTGTTTGAACGCGCTAATCCAGGAACTACTGGTTCGAATTGAAAAACTCTTTTTGTGTTGGATAGTCCATTTATCGAGGAAGGCTTTAAGCTATATAACATCACGCAGCGACTAATAGGAGCGAAGCATCAGTGAAAAATAATGCAAAAACAGGGAAAATTATCCATATTTGAGGGCTTCCGTTGCGTGCTCTGCGTAAACGGTTCGAGGTACCCAAAAAATATGTATGAAAGAATCTGTACGTTCTTCTGTCACAAGAAAATAAAGCTAAAAATATCATTTACGCAGAAGTACTTTAAAATATATTGTTTTAAAAACTTCTTAATCGCGATCATAATAACAGAAATTGACGCGGACGAAGTCGCAGGCAACAGCTTAAAATAATGTCCTCCCGGCCGAATCCAACCACGGCGATTAATCTCATAAGGAAGATGATGACGATGATGATGATAATTTAACACTGAAGCTTACCTGTAGCAAGTCCAGCAGGGGGTTGGGAGCAGACGCCTTCAGCGCGGCGTGCACGATGCAGTACACGTCCTCGGGACGCTGGCACTGCGCCCACTCGTCCAGCGCGTACAGCGGAGGCGCCTCGGCGAACGCGGACGCTGTAGCATACGCAACCGGACTTAGGAGCATTGCCTAACATCTCACTACTGTGCGGAGGTCTCCTTTCAGACAAGGGTTACAGGCCCTAGTCCACCACAGCTGTGACCGAATGCGAATTGGCAGACTCCACACACCTTTGAGAACATTTTGGAGAACGCCCTGAGAGTTTCCCCACTTTGTTTTTCTTCACCGCTGGAAATGCCATATTATAACGGCTCACCTCATGAGAAAACTCGGGGCACTCAACGATCGATAGATGGACAATGCAACGGCTGGATCATGCGTCATACTCGTGAACGGGTGCCACCAACGGGAATGGATCTACTTTGTCTGCCCATCTTAACATGTATTGAATTGTATAGATACTTATACCTACGGTTGCATTTTTGAAACTTCATTGCGGAAACACTGCATACATAGAATAGTTTTGTTACCTATTGTAAAAAAAAAAATTTTTTTTTGAAAAGAGCAACTGCTGAGTTTCTTGCCGGCTCTACTCAGTAGGATCTGCATTCCGAACCGGTGATAGATTTATGACGTGTCATATAAGAGCTACAAGTTGGCTTACATGAAATAAATAAATTTTTATTTTGATTTTTGATTTTGATGTTGCGTGTTTATCACTTAGCAGTTGCGCATTGTGGAGTCAATGTGTCCTGAAATTTGAAGATTTCGGAGAGTTTGTACGGTGTTAGGTTTTGGTGTTGCGTTTTCATCTATCTATCTATATCTGTTCTATACTTATAATAAAACTATTACGGAACGAATTCTGTACCTTAAATATATTTTGATACTAATCGGAGGATGCCTTATTATCGATACTGAGCCCAAAACAATTTTTTTTTGAATTTTTTGTTTGTCTGTCTGTCTGTACGCGCATCACGCGAAAACTAATGAACGGATTTGAATGAAAGGTAGCTGATACTCCAGGTCAATATATAGGCTACTTTTTATACTGATGAACAATAAGGTTTATCCGGGATAGGGGATAAAAGTTTTTGTTGATTTTGCTCCATAACTTCGTCAAATCTAAACCGACTTTGAAAATCCTCTTTTTATTATAAATTGTGTACTATTAGAAATATTTTGTACAAGTTTGGTGAAGATCTACTAAATATTATCAGAGATAGAGGACATAACTTCTCGCGAATAGTAGCTAGTCAAACTAAACTTTTTCACTCTTATACTTCATTCCACTAAGCAAGTTCCTAAGTCATTATAGGGTATAAAGGTTTATTTCATTTTTACGAGTTATAATATAAGATCATAAAACCTATAGGTACAAAAAACTTGCAAGCAATTGCAACAATGACACGTACTACCTATCTACCTATATAATAAACTAGCTGTTGCTCGCGACTTCGTCCGCGTGGATTAAGTTTTTAATAATCCCGTGGGAACGCTTTGATCCTCCGGATTAATTCGGTTCGGTTCTTGTTCGGTTCTCGTCGGGTGACCGCCCTCGACCACCGACTTACCGCATCGCATTGTTCGCCCGTGCTATTCTTTCTTTTTGCTCGGTTTCCAAGAGTCGTACCGAGGTGTTGAATAGCAAATTCTTTTTTCATTTGAAAGGGTAACTATACTTCCCAGGTGGTCCCATTGTTGTCATCAGCTCAGGATCTGATGATGGAATCTTGGTAAAGATGACAGTCCTGCGCCTGATCTTTCTCTTTTCATGTTGGATTTGCGTCCCATCAGACTATGAGAGTGAGGGAATAGATAGTGCATCTATATTTGCGTACAAACTTACGCACTGTCCCGCGCAGGTGCCTAATCTTAGTGGAGAGTGCACCGGTGTTTACGCACGAACTTGTGCACTATAATATCTAACAATCGCAGTGAAAATTGGCCGCCGTGACTTATTTTAGTAGGAGCAGCCAGTTCGGTCAACCTTGAAAGCACGTCGGGTTTATTCCACTAACTACGGCACTGAACTTTGGCGTTAAACTAGACAGATTTTGATAAGTATTGTTAACTGAGATAGGCAAAAGCAACTTACCGTTAAAATAGCTCCCGTGACATGCGCCCCACGTGGTCACAAACAACAATATTAACATTTTTATATGACACAGTTCGCACTTTTTTACACTTGAGTTAATATTAAATTAAAGTTATTCTTAAAGGTCCTTTCTTACAAAAGTACACACTGTATCCACAATAGTTTAACGGCCTGGGAAGTAGACTGAAAAACCAACACCTTTTTTTTTTTTTTTTTTAAATATATAGACTAGCGCTTGAATGGGATCTCACCTGACCTGACCTGATCTCACCTGTTATACTATTGTCGTGCCCTCTCCTAATACAGTGGTTTGGAGGGGGGAAAGGGCCATGCCGAACTTGGCTAATGTTCCTTGACTTCTAACTAAAAAAAATGTGTAGGTAATCTAAGCCATGTAAGTAGGTACTTAATGTAATTGAACGGCCCTTCATTCGTCCATTTTTTCTATTTTGGAAAAATGGACTTCAGCTCAAGAAGTCTCAAAGTCCAAATTCCTGTTTTGGAAAAGTGGACTCAAGGACTTCTTGAACTGGGCCACTGTGGACTGGGCCACCTTTTTTAAAATTTAAATCAATAGTGCATAGGCATTTTCTAGGCGAGCGCGTTCCATCTTAGGCTGCATCTTCACTTACCATCAGGTGTGATCGCAACGGTTGCCACCAACGGGAATGGGTCTGCTTTGACTGCCCATCTTGACATGCGTTGGATTGGTGTACCTACGTATGCATTTTTGCATTTTTGAAGCTTTATTGTGGAAGCACTGTATACATAGCATAGCTTTGTAAAAAAAAAATTTTTTTTGAAAAGCAACTGCTGAGTTTCTTACCGCCTCTTCTCAGCAGAATCTGCATTCCGAACCGGTGGTAGATTTATGACGTGTCATAAGAGCTACAAGTTAGCCTACATGAAATAAATTAATTTTGAATTTCAAGCGCTAGTCTATATAATTTAAAAAATATATTAAAAACGAATTTACGACTGTGATATTTAGAGGATGTAACTGCAAATATATAGGTAAGTCGTTTTAATTGTCACTGTCAACACTGTCTATGCACTCACACCGCAGTGTACAAACTGTCGAACCAGTGTTCCGTCTTACGTACTTCGTACTTTGTAGTATGTGTATGACAGTACCTACATATAATAAAAAAAGAATTATCAAATGGATGTTATAATTAAGCAGCCGGATCTCGCGCTTTAGATGCATATTTCCATGATGTCATATTTGACACTACTTGATACAAAATCATGTCAAAATTAACATCGCTCAAATAATATGGCTTGTGTTTAAACATCTATTTTTTGGTGAGCATTTAAATTGTACCCTATTGGGCGCTTTGTGACAGCAAAAAAAAAAGTTGGTTTACATGTCGCAAAATATTTATTCCAAAAAATATTGTATGAATTAATTTTAGTATTCAACGCTTTGTATTCACTGAGCAACGCTTGAGGCGGCAATACGTGTCGCTCAACATGTTTGGCAAAACCGCATGGCCTATACTACCATCATTTAAAACAGTAGGTATTATTTCAAAATTGTTTTGACATGGCATGCAATGCCAACCTTAAAATAATTACTTTAAGATTGTCATTATATGACATCTCAAAACCAAAAAAACAACAGTTTTAAAACAACGGTTTTAAAACAAGTTACGCATCAGCGCCGAACATGTTGCTTAGTGAATACATGGCTTAAGGCTGTTAGCAGATTTCTTTCGCGAAACCTAGCAGCTGAAAGAAAGGGATAGATGTACAATCAAATGTTAGGTATGGTTCCACGGCGAAACTTGCTATCAGCCTATAGCCATATACATATCTTAGTTCTTAGCAAGAAAGCTATTTATTATTGCGTCATTTTATTGCGATATTTGATGAAATAATCAAAACATTATTATATATTTAAATAACTGTGAATACAAATTGTCTTTATCCAACTATTTTACGGTTGAATAATATAGCAAAAAAATCGTGTAAATATACATAATATGTATTTTTATCGTATAACAAATTAGTACACTATCTCAATAAATCTTAACAATCAGTGTTATTTTATAATATGTATTGATAAATAAACTTGCAACTTATACATCTAGGATTTCGCTGTCTAATGTAAGTATTAAAAATTTATTTATTTAACCTAACTATTCAATTTAAGTAATTTTTTTTTATATATCTAAATCCAAACTTAGTCGGAGTAATAATTAAAGTAAATTTAATATAGTAATTGTAATAAATACATGGCGTAAACGATTGATTGCTTTTTACTTTAACCGACAAATCTCATTCCATTTTATGGACAACCCCCAAAAAATCTTATAACTTTTATACAATAGCAATATATTACACCGTTAACCTAGTCTATATACAACTGAATTTAATTGCTATGAAAAATAATACAGGGCCGGCTCACATTCAGTCACAAAACCAATATATATAGTGTAACTAACCGAATATTTTTTTTCTATTCCATGACAAGAAGTCCATGACTGCGAGATCACCTGATGGTAAGTGACGACTCTAACATATTTTTCTGGTTTAGTGGATTATAGCAAAATAAGTTTGTGGTTCCTTGTGTGTCATGGACTCCCACAAACTCTGCTGTCTGCTCCTAGCCAATAATAATTTTTAAATTACCGGAAATGAAGAGAAACGTTTAATTCAAAGATAAATATTACAATAAAAACGCTATAGAAACATTTTTTTATAATTCATACTTTATAAAGTGGCTGAGTGTAAGCCTACCCGAACTCTCGATCAAAAGCATTTTAAGCGAAATTTTAAAATACATTAGAATTATGAATTTAGAGAATTATCATATTAATTTAAATTTGGGGCTATCGCGGAAATAGTGATTATTATACTGCGATGATCGCAATCGTTGATATTGACAGAATTAGGGGAATTTGGCTGCAAAAAAATCGGCACAGAACGCTATCTTGTGCCACTTGTATGCAGCTGCTCCCATTAGACCGTCTAGTTTGGGTCTCAACTGAAAATCAGCGTCGTTTATTATAGGTGTTTATATTGCACGGCATATGCTGAGCTGTACACTCATTCCGAGTAGTGTTACAGACAGACATTACTATTACTCAATATTAGTATAAAGTATAAAGCCTCAATAGCCCAACGGTTAAAGATCCGGACTGAAAACTGAATGGTCGCAGGTTCGAATTCCACCCGTTGCACTATTGTTGTACCCACTCCTAGCACAAGCTTTACGCTAATTGGGAGGGGATAGGAGGATATTGGTCAACTTCAGCTTGGCTAATATTCTTAAAAAAAAAAAAAAAAAAGTGTACTGTTTGTAACACTAAACAAGAATAAATGTATTTTCTTTCATTCTTTTTCTTTAGTTGGGAATCTTGCCCTTGGTATCGCACCGTTTAATGGGGACAGTTTCTATGGTTCGATGCGGGAATCGTGACCATTAGGTGATGGGGAATTCACTTAAAAGATAAACATAACAGTAATTCTCTAAATTCACCATTCGAAAAACTCTTAAGAACAATAGAATAGAATATTAGTCACAAATCACATAAATGAGTAAGGCATATTATATCAACCCGTCCTAACTTCACACCGGACAAACGAATACTAACCTTAAAATAATGGAATATAGTACATTTTTGTTTGATAAAACAATCACTAAGGGTAAACTCCACACTTGTTCGGAAGGGCATCTTTCATTCGGAGCATTTTGATCGCAAAAATTAAATTTAAGGGAGGTAAACTTTTTTAACAGATAGATTACATTATGGGACATACTAGTAGTACTATTCGCTGTTAAACGCTGTGTAAATAAAGTTTCGCATGTGCGGACACGGACATTAAGGCTATTAGGATATCTTCGGAATTAAACAGCATACACAATGACAATGCGAAAAAAACCAAAACTATATTTCTATCCTCTGCTGTTCTGTCGCTATGGTTTCGCAAGCGAGATGTGCAAAAGATTTATCGCCCAAAGCCTGGATTTTTCTGCGGTTTTGTCTACGTAGAATTTATGTACTTTTCAAACCCTGAAGGGTCATGTTAAAAAGAAGCCCATGCTCGAAACCTACATAACCTATTTGTACAACATTTCGCCTCAGACCAGTTTAGCTATGAAAATTAAACGCTGTGACACTGTTGATAGTGTTAGAGCTATTTTCGTAATACAAAATGATCAAATTCTAAACTAAACAATTGGAAATCAACGATCAATCGCATTCAAAATGCGTTTTATCGTAAATTGTTATAAATCGTTTTATGCCATCCAGGTATATGCCAAAGCCTCCCCGAATATGTGTGAAGGCACCCCTTTAAAGGCTACTTCATTATCACTTTCATTATGTATTGACATTTTAAGTGCAAATTGTATTAATATATGAACAGTATATATTTTTTGTAACTCATTTTGAAGCCACTGTCTCTAAGGAGAATAGACATTTAGCCTTAGCAAATGTAGAATGCCATCATATTATATTCATTATCATCTACATATCATAATATCTATGATTTTGGCAATGATGATGCAAACAGACTCACAGAAAATTGTTAGTGCAATTATTCGGTGTGCTAATTACGGAAACGTCGTCCATTTTGAAATAGAAGATGGCCGACTTTTTTTTTTTTAAACATCAATATTGGTTTGATTTTTGTGGGAGTTAATTACGAAAATGAGTCAATATATTGCATAATGCCAAAATAATGCCAAATTAAATTCAAATTCAAAATTATTTACTTTTTTTTTTATTAGACAAGACAGTCCTTGACTGCGATCTCAATTTTATTAAAAAGTTTGATAAAGCCATGAAAATTGATGGCACTACTATTATTAATTAAAATATAAATCTTAAATAAATAAAAGGAAAAGGTGACTGACTGACTGACTGATCTATCAACGCACAGCTTCAAACCACTGGACTGATTGAACTGTTTGGCATAGTATCAAGTAATACGCCGTCATAATGACAAATACAAGACCCTGAGAAACAAAAAACTACTTGCGTTTAGCCGGAAACAAAAATTAGCACTGAAGTCTGAGACAAGAAACACACTTCCAACTTTGTATGCGAATATTGAAAGGCGAAAACAACTTTATCATCATCATCACCACATTCATCACCACCATCATCATCATCAAGTAATACGACGTCATAAAGACAAGATCTAGAGGAACAAAACACTACTTGCGTTAAGCCGAAAAAAAAATTAGCACGAAATTCGGTTACAAAGAACACACTTCCACAGCGAATCTTGCAAGGCGAAAACAACTCTATCACCATCATCACCACATTCATCATCATCATCATCATCATCAAGTAATACACCGTCATAATGACAAGGCCTTGAGGAACAAAACACTACTTGCGTTTAGCCGAGAAAAAAAAATTAGCACGAAATTCTGGGACAAAGAACATACTTCTACAGCGAATCTTATACGGCGAAAACAATACCACCATCATCATCATCATCATCATCATCATCAAGTTATATACCGTCATAATGACAAGGCCTTGAGGAACAAAAAACTACTTGCATTTAGCCGAAAAGAAAAAATTTGCACGAAATTCTGGGACAAAGAACACACTTCCACAGCGAATTTTGTAAGGCGAAATCAACTCTACCACCATCATCATCATCATCATCACCACCAAGTAATACGGCCTCATAAAGACAAGATCTAAAGGAACAAGAAACTACTTGCGTTTAACCGAGAAAAAAAAAATTAGCACGAAATTCTGGGACAAAGAAGACACTTCCACAGCGAATCTTGTAAGGCGAAATCAACTCTACCACCATCATCATCATCATCACCATCATCAAGTAATATGGCGTCATAAAGACAAGACCTAGAGGAACAAAAAACTACTTGCGTTTAGCCGAGAAAAAAAAATTAGCACGAAATTCTGGGACAAAGAACACACTTCCACAGCGAATCTTGTAAGGCGAAATCAACTCTACCACCATCATCATCATCATCACCATCATCAAGTAATACGCCGTCATAATGACAAGACCTAGAGGAACAAAAAACTACTTGCGTTTAGCCGAGAAAAAAAAAATTAGCACGAAATTCTGGGACAAAGAACATACTTCTATCTTGTAAGGCGAAAACAACTCTACCACCATCATCACCACATTCATCACCATCATCATCACCATCATCAAGTAATACGCCGTCATAACAACGAGTGCAGGGCCCTGCACAGCGCCCGCACGTGCGCCGCGGCCGAGGCTCAGTCGACGCCCGCGAAGCCCTGCGAGCCCTCGATGGCCTTGACCAGCTTCTCGCGCAGCTGCTGGTAGCTCTCGTACGGCGGGAGGTCGATGCGGTTGAAGCTGCGAACAATATTTTAGGTCTTAAATTATATTTTCCCAAACATGCTTGGAAATGTGAGCATCACTTTGACAACCATCTTCGAGATAAATCGAAATTGCTGTAGCCAAATAGCGGCCGGCAAAATCCATTGCTGGCCTGGTTTAGCGGCCAAAATAGAAAGCTGTTTATTGAGGGGAGAAAAAAAAAAAAAAAAAAAACAACTTCAATACGGGGAAAATTAATCGAAAAAGGGGATTGGCGGACTAAAATATTATTTAACTAGTTGATGCCTGCGACTTCGTTCGCGTGGATTGAGATTTCTTGATTCTCGCGGGAACTCTCTTATTTCCCGGGATGAAAAGTAGCTTATTTGCTATTCCAGACTATAATCTACCTCCGTGCCAAATTTCAGCTAAATCGTTTCAGTCGTTGGAACGTGATTGAGCAACAAACATCCACACTTTCACATTTCATTTTCGTGCCGTTCATGGGCACGCGCGACGTGCCCGTCACGAACTGCAGAGGCAGACTCCGGTCAACACTCACCAGGTGTGCGCGCGCGGGTAGTTGTCGGGCGTGCCCCACTTCTCGATGGTGAAGAGCTGCGGGCCGTTGGAGCCGTACAGCTCCTTGAAGCCGTTCATGGGCACGCGCGACGTGCCCGTCACGAGCTGCAGAGGCAGACTCCGGTCAACACTCACCAGGTGTGCGCGCGCGGGTAGTTGTCGGGCGTGCCCCACTTCTCGATGGTGAAGAGCTGCGGGCCGTTGGAGCCGTACAGCTCCTTGAAGCCGTTCATGGGCACGCGCGACGTGCCCGTCACGAGCTGCAGAGGCAGACTCCGGTCAACACTCACCAGGTGTGCGCGCGCGGGTAGTTGTCGGGCGTGCCCCACTTCTCGATGGTGAAGAGCTGCGGGCCGTTGGAGCCGTACAGCTCCTTGAAGCCGTTCATGGGCACGCGCGACGTGCCCGTCACGAGCTGCAGAGGCAGACTCCGGTCAACACTCACCAGGTGTGCGCGCGCGGGTAGTTGTCGGGCGTGCCCCACTTCTCGATGGTGAAGAGCTGCGGGCCGTTGGAGCCGTACAGCTCCTTGAAGCCGTTCATGGGCACGCGCGACGTGCCCGTCACGAGCTGCAGAGGCAGACTCCGGTCAACACTCACCAGGTGTGCGCGCGCGGGTAGTTGTCGGGCGTGCCCCACTTCTCGATGGTGAAGAGCTGCGGGCCGTTGGAGCCGTACAGCTCCTTGAAGCCGTTCATGGGCACGCGCGACGTGCCCGTCACGAGCTGCAGAGGCAGACTCCGGTCAACACTCACCAGGTGTGCGCGCGCGGGTAGTTGTCGGGCGTGCCCCACTTCTCGATGGTGAAGAGCTGCGGGCCGTTGGAGCCGTACAGCTCCTTGAAGCCGTTCATGGGCACGCGCGACGTGCCCGTCACGAGCTGCAGAGGCAGACTCCGGTCAACACTCACCAGGTGTGCGCGCGCGGGTAGTTGTCGGGCGTGCCCCACTTCTCGATGGTGAAGAGCTGCGGGCCGTTGGAGCCGTACAGCTCCTTGAAGCCGTTCATGGGCACGCGCGACGTGCCCGTCACGAGCTGCAGAGGCAGACTCCGGTCAACACTCACCAGGTGTGCGCGCGCGGGTAGTTGTCGGGCGTGCCCCACTTCTCGATGGTGAAGAGCTGCGGGCCGTTGGAGCCGTACAGCTCCTTGAAGCCGTTCATGGGCACGCGCGACGTGCCCGTCACGAGCTGCAGAGGCAGACTCCGGTCAACACTCACCAGGTGTGCGCGCGCGGGTAGTTGTCGGGCGTGCCCCACTTCTCGATGGTGAAGAGCTGCGGGCCGTTGGAGCCGTACAGCTCCTTGAAGCCGTTCATGGGCACGCGCGACGTGCCCGTCACGAGCTGCAGAGGCAGACTCCGGTCAACACTCACCAGGTGTGCGCGCGCGGGTAGTTGTCGGGCGTGCCCCACTTCTCGATGGTGAAGAGCTGCGGGCCGTTGGAGCCGTACAGCTCCTTGAAGCCGTTCATGGGCACGCGCGACGTGCCCGTCACGAGCTGCAGAGGCAGACTCCGGTCAACACTCACCAGGTGTGCGCGCGCGGGTAGTTGTCGGGCGTGCCCCACTTCTCGATGGTGAAGAGCTGCGGGCCGTTGGAGCCGTACAGCTCCTTGAAGCCGTTCATGGGCACGCGCGACGTGCCCGTCACGAGCTGCAGAGGCAGACTCCGGTCAACACTCACCAGGTGTGCGCGCGCGGGTAGTTGTCGGGCGTGCCCCACTTCTCGATGGTGAAGAGCTGCGGGCCGTTGGAGCCGTACAGCTCCTTGAAGCCGTTCATGGGCACGCGCGACGTGCCCGTCACGAGCTGCAGAGGCAGACTCCGGTCAACACTCACCAGGTGTGCGCGCGCGGGTAGTTGTCGGGCGTGCCCCACTTCTCGATGGTGAAGAGCTGCGGGCCGTTGGAGCCGTACAGCTCCTTGAAGCCGTTCATGGGCACGCGCGACGTGCCCGTCACGAGCTGCAGAGGCAGACTCCGGTCAACACTCACCAGGTGTGCGCGCGCGGGTAGTTGTCGGGCGTGCCCCACTTCTCGATGGTGAAGAGCTGCGGGCCGTTGGAGCCGTACAGCTCCTTGAAGCCGTTCATGGGCACGCGCGACGTGCCCGTCACGAGCTGCAGAGGCAGACTCCGGTCAACACTCACCAGGTGTGCGCGCGCGGGTAGTTGTCGGGCGTGCCCCACTTCTCGATGGTGAAGAGCTGCGGGCCGTTGGAGCCGTACAGCTCCTTGAAGCCGTTCATGGGCACGCGCGACGTGCCCGTCACGAGCTGCAGAGGCAGACTCCGGTCAACACTCACCAGGTGTGCGCGCGCGGGTAGTTGTCGGGCGTGCCCCACTTCTCGATGGTGAAGAGCTGCGGGCCGTTGGAGCCGTACAGCTCCTTGAAGCCGTTCATGGGCACGCGCGACGTGCCCGTCACGAGCTGCAGAGGCAGACTCCGGTCAACACTCACCAGGTGTGCGCGCGCGGGTAGTTGTCGGGCGTGCCCCACTTCTCGATGGTGAAGAGCTGCGGGCCGTTGGAGCCGTACAGCTCCTTGAAGCCGTTCATGGGCACGCGCGACGTGCCCGTCACGAGCTGCAGAGGCAGACTCCGGTCAACACTCACCAGGTGTGCGCGCGCGGGTAGTTGTCGGGCGTGCCCCACTTCTCGATGGTGAAGAGCTGCGGGCCGTTGGAGCCGTACAGCTCCTTGAAGCCGTTCATGGGCACGCGCGACGTGCCCGTCACGAACTGCAGCAGGCGGGAGCGCATCTCGTTGGAGAACGACAGCACCACCTGTGGACCGTACCAAAGCTTTAGGAAAACTTTATCTTTCGGGGATCAACAAGTTCTTAAGAAAAAGAAGCTGCGATCCTCCAAATCCTCCAACGGTTTGGAATGCCCTTCCGGCATTTTTCCAACTAACTATAACTTGGGTATCTTTAAATGAAGAGTTAATAGACATTTAGGCGAGCACGCACCATCATAGGCTGCATCTTCACTTGCCATCACCGGAATACAGACACCGGAAAATACCTCAAAAATTCCCAATAAACTCCAATACCTCTTCCAGAAACTTGAAATTGTGTATTTTCTTTGAATTGTGGACAAAATACATTACAATAGTTCCAAGTGTGGGACCATGCCTGTCGACTATTACAGGAAGTTCCAAAGACACTCACCCTCCAGAACCACTGCACCACGATGTGGTTGGCGTGGTAGTCGCCCTTGTACAGCGTGTTGGCGCGCCAGTCGCGCACGTCGATGTGCTGGATGCCGCACAGCAGCAGCTCCAGCTCGTTCTCGTCGAAGATCTTCAGCAGCGGCAGCGGCACCAGCCCGCCCAGACCCTCGAGGAACGCGTACATCTGCTCCTGGACCCGACTCACGAACCGCCATTGGATTACTAGCCTGAAAAGTAGTATCTATGATAATAATGGTCACCCGACCGAATCCGGCCACGGCGGCCTTCTCCGCAGAGATCAGCCATCCGCGCGGGAGATGTTATAGTGTACAAGTGTGTGCGCAAACACAGGTGCACCCTCTATTCCCTCATCCTCTTAATCCAGTGGACATTTATGGAAAAGAAGTTGAATTGAAAAATGAAAGTGTTCCACGAAAATAATTCGAATTTTATACAAAACATTTTTCCGGATTTATACGGATCCGGACAATGACTTATACGGATTTATAAAATAAACTAGCTTTAACCCGCGGCTTCGCTCACGTTAGGTTCGATTTTTTAACCCCCTATTTAACCCTCTTGGGGTTAAAATTTTCCAAAATCCTTTCTTAGCGGATTTCTAAGTCCTAAAAGCTACCTGTTTGCCAAATTTCAGCTCGATCGGTCCAGTGGTTAGAGCTGTGCGTTGATAGATCAGTCAGTCAGTCAGTCAGTCAGTCAGTCAGTCAGTCAGTCAGTCAGTCAGTCACCTTTGCCTTTTATATATTTAGATATGGCAATTGCAAACGGAAAACACAGCTTTAGGAGATTTTTAGGAGAGCTTTAGATGGCCAGTCGATTTCAAAGAACCGGCAAATACGAGAGGCCCAAAAACGTGGATTGAAGACATCTCAATATGAAATCTATGACCAGTAAGTCTACAATGACATACCATTAGCAAAATTATTTTTAACTTACTTAATATATTCGTCTTTGTTCTCGTTGTCTATGGATATATTGGCGCCCCCCGGCTTCAGCTCCCTTTGGATAGTTTTGCCGAACTGCTCCTCGTCTACTGCGAACGTGAGGTACAGTTCTGACGGGTCGTTCTCCTGTAACGTTAGAGAACCGTTGCAAAAAGATCGCAAATTTTTTACAACCATTACAAAGGTTGTAAAGCATTGAATGAATGAATGAAGATGCTGGAATGAGAGATTTACTTTCATTCAGGCTTACGAGACGATTTAAACATTTACATTATGAAGACTTCAGGCATGCAATTTTTCTCATGATGTTTTTTTACAACATTAAAGTATTGTATTAATAACTTAAAACGTACATAAATCCGAAAAGTTAGAAAAGCCTAGAATAAAACTCCAAATCCTTCGAAAAGCAGATCTTTACAACTAAGGTATCACTACTTTGAAGAACCATATTAACGCTTTTAAAAGAAGAACTTAATTTATCCAAAGCAACTATTCTATTTTTTTTCTTTTTGCGTATACCTTAATCCACATCAAGGAGTTGTAGTACTCCAAGTCCACGGACTCCATGTCCTGCAGCTCAATGGATTTGCCCAACATCATTTTGTAGAATGGACGGATAAAGAATGCTGAAACAAACAATACATATTTTACCCCTTTTTTCATAAAAACCTCATTATTGAGGTCGTGTAAAATATTGTGGTTTACTTTTACTAATCTAATCTCTACTAAAAAACTAACTCCTACTAAAAAAATGCAAACGCTAATTTTTATTACTCTACATAATTCTTCCTAAAATTCTGAGATATTTGAAAATCAATTAAATTTTCTATCCATAATTCTGGATGTACTCCTGGGTAGCTCTAGGTATATTTTATACACTTTTTTGCCAAAACTATATTTTTGAGGATCCCAAAACAAAAATGGAGAATAATCGGCTCGCGCAGTATAGTGCCAGAAATCAGTGTCTCGCTAAGGCGAAGAAGAATGAATAAGAGACGAATGTACAAAGATTTAAGGCGAAGAAGAATGAACAAAGATTTAAGGCGAAGAAGAATGAACAAAGATTTAAGGCGAAGAAGAATGTACAAAGATTTAAGGCGAAGAAGAATCAACAAAGATTTAAGGCGAAGAAGAATGTACACAGATTTAAAGCGAAGAAGAATGAACAAAGATTGAAGGTGCAGAAGAATGTCGGAGAACGTTCTTACCGTCGAGCAACTTGCCGTGGTAGACGGCCATGCCGGCCACGCGGCCGATGAACTTGAAGTAGTTGAGGTGCTCCTCGTTGCACACGCCGCTGTTGGGGTTGATCTGCAGCGTGTAGTTGTCCATGGCGGAGTACTCGAACAGCCCGTAGTAAGGGTTGAACATCTCCTTCGACAGCAGGAAGAACCACTCGCGCGCCAGCCCGCCGTAGTCTATGCCGATTCCAAATTCCAAATTATTTATTTCACACAGGCCTACCTGTGGCACTTAGGGCAAGTCGAGACTGTCAATTTGAATATATAAAAGGCAAAGGTGACTGATTGATTGACTGACTGACTGACTGAGTGACTGATCTATCAACGCACAGCCCTAACCACTGGACGGATCGGGTTGAAATTTGGCATCCAGACAGCTATTACGACGTAGGCATCCGCTAAGAAAGGATTTTTGAAAATTCAACCCCTAAGGGGGTAAAATAGGGGTTTAAGAAATCGAATTTAACGTGAGCGAAGCCGCGAGCAAAAGCTAGTAATAGGATATACGGGTTACTGGTAATATGCTGGCAATCCTTTAAGGCGATGTAGGGAAGGTCATTTGTAACCAAATGACGCCTTATGGCCTCTAGTTAAATGTCAACCATTTTCGTCAACTCTGAACATTTACAAAAAAAACCAATGCATCTTACTTCGATACATAATAATCAACCATAAAATTATCTCCAATAGTTTTCAAATGGGAGCTAAAAATCTTTACAATTTTTATATTTTTGAGCAGGTATTTCAACTAAAATGGTCAATTTATGAGAAAACAAACGAATCCTTCGTCGGCAGAACATTTCCAAAAATATCTGCAATTTCTCAGCTATTCCACGAGATCAATAAGAAACTAAAAATTATAAATTAGTTGAACAAACTTGAATAAATTAAAGTCAAGGTAAAATGTACAAGGAATAACCTTTCCGTAAGCTAGTAAGTCATATTTTTGGGGAATACAGCTAAAAATGTTGTCCTGTATTTTGCAAGCTATTGAAAGGTTTTAAAAATTGATGTTATACGTACCTAATCCAACTTCCGATTCGAATTCGACCCATAACTTAGTCTTGAGTAGATCTAATCTGCTAACAGAACTAATAATACGATAGGAGTCTTCTAAAATAGAGTTTCTTCTCACTTTGATCTCGAATTTGTTCGGTACGTTACTCTGTGGACAAAATAAATATACGTTCAGGAATTTTCCCAAAAAATTATTGAATGTTCTTTTACATTTCTTCTTTTTTTGTTTAATGGCTTTTCTTAGTGCCCAATCCGCACAATTAACTTCGAAAATGGTCACAACTCAAGAATGAAGTTGGTTTAACATTCGGTGCGCCATTTGCAATATTATTAGTTCCAAAGACACTCGTAAGGGCCTAGTACGGCTTACAGCGCCAAAATGGCCTCAAACATGTAGATCCAAAATCAGGTATGACAGCAGCTTCTCCAGTGTCAATCATAGAGCTTAGTGTCCTGAAAATACAAATCAGGGAATTCAAAGTGTTTTAGAGTATACGCACGGGCTTGCGCAACTGGCTCTTGAGGTACTCGTATTTGCGCTTGTAGTCCCGCGAGTAGGGCACGGCCGGGCCCGCGATCTGCGGGTTGGACAGCCGCGGGTCTTCCCACTGCGTTGTCCGCGTGTCTGAGCACAAAGGGAAACATTACACCGACCATCTTCTCTCTGCTGGACCAAGGTCTCTTGCATGTATAGAATGTAGTGGCGTAGATTATTTAAAGAAGTTGGTTATGAAATCATAGATAAATTATAGAGATTGATGCGCCATTTGCAATATTATTAGTTCCGCAGATACTCATATCTATGCTTACAACGCCAAGATGGCGTCAATCAAATCCAAGATGGTGTCAATGAAGTAAGTCCGAAAAGCAGCAAGTCGATTGTTAATCATACACTGACACTGTGGAGCCAACTTCCTGCGACGGTGTTCCCACTAAACTACAACATAGGATTATTTAAAGGGCGGACCAACAAATTCCTAAAAAGCCGGCAACGCATCGGTGGTGTCTCAGGTGCTACAAGTGTTCATGGGCGGCGGTAATCAGTTAACATCAGGTGACCCACCCACTCGATTCCTCGCTAAAACTATTAAAAAATATAAGATTAATAATTGAAGATAGAAGTCAATGTTTGCTGATGATAATAAAGGTAGTGTATAAACATCCAGTCAACTCACTGTGATCGATGAAGAAGATCCTGCCGTCGGTGTGAACTCGCTCCTCCCAGCCCTCGGGCAGAGGTCCCAGGCCGTCCGCCTCCGCGCCCGCCGTGGCCGCCGCCGCACTTGGCAGGCTCGACGCGCACCCTGCCACAACGCGCATTAGTACTTGAGATAGTGTATAAAGTGGTGAATCTTCTTCTTCTCTTCTTTGTCCACCGATAGACGTCCACAGATGGACAAAGGTTTCTTGCATGAACTTCCACAAGCTTCGGTTTTGCTCCGCTTGGATCCAGCGGCTCCCTGCGACTCGTTTGATGTCATCAGTCCACCTAGTGGGGGGGTCTGCCAACACTGCGTTTCCTGGTGCGAGGTCGCTCTTTCAGCACCTTGGGACTCCCACGACCATCAGGTCTTCGAACTACGCGCCCCGCCCAGTTCTACCTCAGTTTCCCGACTCGCTGAGCTATGTCAATGCTTTAGGGAATGTATGTCAGTGGTAAATAGAGCTGCAAGATGTAAAGGCTAAACAAAATTTAAAAATTTTGAACGAAAAAATTGCGGTGGAAGTGTCATGTGATCACTGATAATTTTGAAAAACATGCAGCAAGTTAAATTTTAGAAGAGGCCTATGTCGAGCGATAGGTCAGCAAGTTATTTAGAGAAGGCATATGTCGAGGAACACGCAGCAAGTTAAAATTTAAGAGGAGGCCTCTGTCGAGGGACACGTAGCGAGGTAAAATTTAGAGGCCTCGAGATAGAGGTAAATACCTGTTCTAGGGTCAATCCACGTGGTAGTCTTCTGGTTGTGGTCGATGAAGAATATCCTGCCATTGGGGGCGCGTTGCATGCTCCAGCCGGGCGGCAGGCCTGGGCAGAAACAATCGACAACTAGTTAGTGTCTGAACCTCAAAAAGTGTTTTAGTAATGATTCGGACGCTGAATTTCATGGATTTGCGGTCCCAACCTCCCAACAGAAACCACTGGGTGGGCAGATGAAACCAATAGGGCTAAGATGCGCCCCTACACTTTACTCATGAATCTGTACAGACATTACGAGTAAACGTGTAGACAGAATTTTCTAGTGACGCCCTACAGGTTAAAATAGAATTCAACCGTCGACCTTTCAGTTCAGACATTTAAACTTAAGGTTTATTGAGGATTTTATAAGCTTTTAAGAGGTTAGAGCAACCGGTTTAACGACGCAATAAGCGGAGCAAAATATCGACGTGATTTTTATGTATTCTTGAGGAGAATGACACAGGCTACTTTTTATTCCAGAAAGAAAACGGGATGCGGAATTTTCAAAACCTAACTCCACGCAAAAGTTAAGTAATAAAAAAAATTCTTACCATCACTGTTAGGAAGATTTTGACTCTGGCTCGTACTAGATGTACTTCTTGTGCTTTCAGAAGATCCGTCTGTGTCATCCTGAGAACATTTCATTTTATAATCAAAACCACATTTTGTGGTGACCAAGAAATTCCATTATGACAATCCATTTCTCCTTAGCTGACTTTAATGATTTTTTGAACATATCGCAAATGTGAAAAAATAAAGGTTTTATAACATCGATCTTACAGAACAAAATATTTGAACCTATTTCGCTGTTCATGGTAAAAGCGAATAAGTGAGTGATTAAAGATATAATATGTATCAGAAAGAAATAAAGATAATAATTGTATTCATACTATAGTCCCATTTTGATTTTTTCATTTCATTTTATTGCGCGCTCTTGCAGAAAACGACTTTTAAGTCAACTAAGGAGAAAATATTGCATTTGGACGGCAGTTCTTTTAGCTTTATCTAAAGCTAAATTAAAATTAACTGGCTTAAACAAGCTTAAACCTATAAAAATAGTTTATTGGACCACAAAACTTAGCCTTTCATATAATTTCTAGCCTAATATAAATTTCATCTTATATCTCACGATACCGCTTAATCATAATATTTATACACGCAATATTTAGCTTAAAATGAAATGAAGAACCACAGTGATACAAGGTAAAGCTAGGAAACCGATACTGGATGATGGTCCTCTTTTAGGACACCATAGATACCAATACATAGATAAATAATAGTTACTGTTGTGTACTGTACACTACGGCTAACTAAGCATGCAAAGGCAAAAACAGGCTAAATACAACCAACAACCACTAGATAAATCAAAAACGCTCTTAAGAGTCCCTTAAGGTCGAATTTCCACACAAATGTAATTTTCTTTTATTTTTTGATTTCGCAAAATATTTCGAATTTTGAAATTGGTTTTTATTGTGAAAAATAAAACCGACGAATATAAAGAGTAGCTCTCTCTATTCATAGACTTGACTCGAACTTGAGACAGAGTCAAAACGAGACACAACTATCGAGCCATGAACGCCGACTTATCGTAAGCGACATTTTTACCTAAAATTAGTTTTCAATTACAAACGATATCTTAACCTATAAAGGACTAGGGCATGTCGATATTTAACGGAAATATTACATATTAACTTGAAGTATAAGTCTTTTATAGTTTAAAAAAATGTAATAAAAAACTCAATTTAGGTAAAAATGTCGCTTACGATTAGTGGGCGGTTACCGCTCGATATGCCCTGCCGCCCTAGCTATATTAAAAACGTGTCGCATATCCTATCCTGTCAGAAGGGAAGAGTGATAAAAAAACCTTAGGGAGCCCCTGCTTTAGCGTAAGCGGTCGTAGAAAGAGACAACACGTTTGTAATATGGCTAGAGCGGCTGAATAGAGACACATAGAATAGAATAGAGAGAGCAATAGTTCTCAGCTTTGAGATAGAAACTCTTAAGATTCTAGAGCTTGAGAGAGATAATATATATTAATTTAATATATAAATGAAAAGCATAGCAGTAGCAGATATGTCACAAATGCTGACATCTTTGGATATAAAATTCATCTAAGTCTTAAACATTATAAGATGCCTAGTTAGATAACTTATGTCAAGAAAACATGAGCATTAGCGCATCATGTACAAAATTAAAAATCATAAAGTATTTTTTTTAATTTAAATATCAGATTTTTATAACATAAGGTGCATTTTTAGCGAATTGGTTCTTCGTGGCTCGCAGTTGTAGATTGCAGATTTTTTGTCAGTGGCGGGAATAGAGGCCGGTAGCTTCTACTAATCCACAGCGCTCACCACTGCGCCAGGAAGGGACACTAATATGAAAGCAACTTTAAAAAAAACCTAAAGTTTTTGTCTTACGCTTGGCGCTAACTTCATTCATGTGGGAAATATTAAGGCCTGGAGCACATATTCGACGCGAAATCATAACAGCGGAAGCGGAAGGGACAGAAGCTTAAGTTCTAACACACACACATCCCTTCTAATCATAACAGCGGAAGCGGAAGGGACACAAGCGTAAGTTCTTACACACACATCTCTTCTACCCCTTTCATTCCGCTGTAACAGATTCACGGCGTAAATGTGCTACCCGCCTTTAGAGCTTATTCCAGAAAGGATTTTGCTAAAGTTTATTTGAATTAAAAAAAATTCTATTCTATTTTATTCTATACATATCCATACAAGCAACTTTTATCAAATGTTAACAGGCCCGCTATCTTCACTCAAGTTATGAGTAAAGTTAACTAATGTAGGCGCAAAACCGCATCTGTTGGTATCTGAATAGTTCTGTTACATTTTTGAACGTTGGTAACAATGACAATATAAGATATTGAATAATTGCTTATGGTAAAAATTAATATTGAATATACTACCTATATATGGTACATGGTAAAAACCTAGACAAAACCGTACTACCTACTAGTGATAATATTGTATAATACACGTACGTAAGCTCTGGACGTTATTGAAAACCTCGCCTGTGGCTTCGGTATCATAATTTGAGTTGTAATTTTAAGGTTACCTCACTTATTGCATAAATAACTATTATTTCTAGATAGCTGAAGGGATGTATCAGAAAGCGCAGTTCAATTATATGCCTGAAATCTTTAGACCACACTCTCACTTTGCTCAGAATCAAGACAGAGTTAAAACGAGGCAGATTTGTCAGAGCATATTTGTGTCTGGTTTTAACCTCTACCTTGAGTCTGAGCTGAGCCAGAGCACGTTCTACAGATCTCAACATGTGACCTATAGACGCCATAGAGCGTGTTCTGAATTGACTCTGAGCAGTGATAGCTTAGGGTGGGAACAAGCCAAGGATGCCTCACTGCGATACCTCGCGGTCGCGGTTTAGTTCGCTACCTCGATGCCACCTCCATTTAAAACAAATGTATGCAAACAGACGAGCGCGAACATGCCGAGAAACATCGATGTGAACCGCGATGTATCGCAGTGAGGTATCCTTCGGCATGTTCGCGCTCGTCTGTTTGCATACATTTGTTTTACATGGAGGTGGCATCGAGGTAGCGAGCTAAACCGCAACCGCGAGGTATCGCAGTGAGGCATCCTTGGCTTGTTCCCACCCTTAGTGGCTAGGACTGCGGTCTCATATTCGTGGGTCGCAGGTTCGACCCCGGGGTTTTCGGAGTTTCTATATTTAAGAAGTCTTGAGTCTGAGCTGAGTGAGAGTGCGGTCTATAGACTTTAGCCTCAGTTATGATGTAGTGGGTCAGATTTGACCCTAGGTTTTAGTTGGTGTATTTCAGCGTGGTGTTAGTTAAGCGTAGCACGGGTAGAAACGTCACAAACGCCTGTTGTCCTTCACAATGTCCTCAACATGGACATATAGAGTACATCTGATAATTCGCTCATTTGCGACAAGGGTGACATAACTCAAAATTCACCAATTTTAGCGTCGAAAATTTATACTTTTTGCTATAAAATCAACATTACGCTAAGCATAAAAAAATAAGAGAGAGATTATGACTTAATGCTCTGTCGCTCTGTTGGCCGCTGTGTTGTTTCGAGACCGCAGCATCCACAAAACATTACTCTCTAACGAGAGAATTCTCTCATCGTCGATTTTGAATTATGTCACTCTTGTCGCAAATGAGCGATATATTATTTCATTGCATAACATGTATTAGTTAACTACCCAATACTCAATCCTATTATCCTATTAATATTATAAATGCGAAAGTTTGGATGTATGGATGCAACGACGGAACCAATTTGGCTGAAATAACACACAGGGTACTTTTTATCCCGGAAAATAAGAGAGTTCCCGCGGGAGTAATAAAATACCAATCCACGCGTACGAAGTCGTGGGCATCAGCTAGTAATCAATAAGTAGGTTTAAAAAACGCCGGCCAAGTGCGAGTCGGACCTGCACATGAAGGGTTCCGTATCATCGTACAAGGTTAAAGTTTGTTGTATGTAGACGCTGTGATGTTTAGATCTACCTATTACAGTTCATGAGATACAGCCCGCTGACAGACGGACGGGCTGACGCTCATATATAATAAGTAATAGGTAGGCACTTGAAATTTTGACAGAATGTGTATTTCTATTGCCGCCATAACAATAAATAATAAAAAATACGTCATCTAAATCGTGATAATTTAGGTTACGTCATCAAGATCTAGATGATTTAGATGACGTCATACACTAAATAGATTCGTACTTATTAGTTTTGTACAACTACTGAAATCACTGGTGTTGGGTAATTTTTATCTCAAAGACCATGGAAAAATAGGAAATTCTCCGATTCCTAGCATGCGTAGAAATAATGTCTTATATCCTCTATATGTCCATCACTCATAGACAATCGCCCAAAGCACGCACAAATGGTGGTATCAAGCGAGTTGTTTGGGCCAAGACACGCGGTGCAGAAATACTGAAACTACTTCAAACGCCCTAATTAGCCTAAATTTTTCATGTTGTGATTATTATGAATGAAACAAAACGCACACAAACACGAAACACTCGATTATGATGACATATCAGTGTTGGCTTACATTAGCGCCGTGGCGAATCATTTCGTGTGGTCACACACAGTCTAATATGAATCTTATTTCGTAAGAGATACGATGCATTTCTGTTATTCTTATTGTGCCAGCAGGCGTGACGTGAATCTACCCTCAGTTACCAAACTTTGATTCATAGCGGTGTTTACAATGACTTTTGGGGTTTCAGGTTAATAATAAACAGTAAGATAAGTAATAAAAAAATGTAATTTTGAAAACTCCAAATTTTCGAAATGCATCCACTATCAATTCAACTTATCATTTCTTACAAAAATGGTACCCATATTAAGACCAATACGCAATCTACGAAATATTAAGTGTTTGATAGCAAATTGTTGCTAACTTCGTTCTACAAATCTATCTTAATATAAAGATGGTCTTTTGTATTAATTTTAGACTAGTCGATTTTTATAGTTAAATAGATTATAATATGCAACCCAATTAGCATCAATTTGCTACTTATCTCTCTTTGCAGAATTTGTTTCAATCTTTAAAAAAAATATCTGAACTTCGCTAATATTCCACTTTGCTATCCAAACGCAAAGCTTGTGTTCAAAGAGGGTATGACAATAGTGCAATGCGTGGGGAGGACATTCGACCTTTCAGTTTCAGCCCACCTTTTAACCTATTGAGAATTTGATGTTCATTTCTGCTCCACACAAAATGTATCGCAACACCGCCAATACAAGCCAACCGTTGCACGTCACGCCCGCAAACCCGTCGACAGCTTACCTCCGAGTCGTCCAAGGAGCTAGCGGTAGTCCTCCTGCGCCTGGAGGTCGATTGTCGCCTCTCCGGAGTGACCCCTCCCGTAGGCGTGCTGAAATGGTTTTCATCAAACGTCAAGGATTCCGTCGAATCGTCTCCAGTCTCTTCGGTGATAGTCCTCTCCCTTCCAAACGTTATTTCCTCGATTTCTGTCCTCGCATCATAATCCCTATCATCTCTATCATCTCTATCGTCTCTATCGTCTATATCTTGATCTATGGCTCCGTTGGATTCCGTGTCATTAATGACTTCACTAGCTTCAGTAGAAGCGTGTGCTTGTGTTTCGTTCCCGACCTCATTCACTTCGGATTCTACCGTTTCTTGACTAGAATTTTGATTCTCGTTGGTTGAATCTTGAGCATTTTCGACAGTCTCTTGTGTAATGACCGTCTCTGCCGCACGTGCAACATTTTTGTTCGCACACACGACGTCGTCTTCCTCGTTCTGATTATCTCTTAAGTTATTATCACAGTCATTGCTTATATTTGTTGTAGTTTCGACGGGAACTTGGTCCCTCAGCTCCGGGGAAAGTATCGGCGTTGAGTAAGGAGTGTTTTCAGTCGATTCAGCTCGCCTATCACTCACTTCCTCCTGTTAGAGATTTCGAATTGATACTTCTTGCTAGATATTTTGTATTCATAAACAATTATTGATTAAATTCCTAAAAATACCCAATCCTACAACTGAGCCTGGAGCGATCGATTGTGAATTTACAACATCACAAAATTCTAATATGTATTTAATTGTAACGTTTAGTAGTAACTCTGTAACGATGACTTTTAAGCAATAAACGATACACTCAAAGCTCTGATATAGTTCCCTAAATAAAAGAAAATCAAATTACCGAATATTTTGAACTCAAATATGGGCCAAATTGAAATTGTTTTTTTATAATTTTATGATGATCTCGCCACCTAAAAATCAACAGATGTTGGATTGTCTATGACAAGTGAGGACAACACGATGTTTTTGTAATCACACCCGAATCCAGTTCAAATCAACGAACAATTTGCGAATACATCTCCATCAGAACAATTTGCACGTGTACTACAAATTCAGCTGTCCACAAAATATTAACAGGTTCAAATTCGTTCAGTAGGTATTTGGCAAATTAACCATTCAAATTGACAGATTAATGCAAACTCTCGTAAGTTTCTTTACTCGAATTTGCGTAAATACTATTAATGATATCCATTCAAAAATATTCATATAGAAAAGAACGCTATAATTTTATTTTCAGCCTATTTAGGTTTTGCGTCCAACCGAATCCGTACCTTTATATGGACATGTATGACTTTTTCGCAAATTATTCGCTTATAAATTCCAATATATAAAATTAGTGTGATGTGAGCACGAATGTCTTTGTGATTATGTTGTTATTAGATCACAGTGTACCATCGAACATTGTGGCATGACAATATAATAATATAGTACGGGAATGTATAAAAATATATCAAACATCAATGCACATATTATAATATGCGCATTGATGTTTGATGCTCGATCAATGCACATATTATAATATGTGCATTGATCGAGCAGAGGTGTCTCTAACGCAGTTATATATATATTTTTTTTAGTTAACTCTGCGTATACTAAAGTCGCCAACTTTTTAACTTGGCTTGCACAACGTCTCAGAATAGAATTACGTAAAATTGATCTAACGCCCAAATTCTATATTCAATCTATCTGTGATCTGTCGATAAGTTAGCAAAGTTGTTAACTGTCAAAAAAGTAATTACATATGAATTTGACAAATAACAACGTTCCTAGGTCGACAGAATCGACAGATTGAATATATATAGGAATCGGACGTTAGTTATATCAGCTGTTGTACTTCCAATATTCAGAGTAATATAGATTAAAGAATAGGGGGGTTAAAAATTTAGGCAATTAATATCAAAAACTCTTTGTCAATAAAATATTTCAGTGAACTATACCTAAGCATCTCGATAAAACTATCCATCTCTAACTGGGTTTTGAACAATAACACAAACATAGTAAAATAAATAAATCTTTGAATATTATTGTTAGTCTTCCAATATCCAGCGAAAGCCCATGCTGCGAAAAAATTCTAGATGAAAAACATAGGCTCAAGACACATAGCTGCAGAGAATATATAGACACGTAGCATTTGTTGCAAAGAACACAGAAACCTTAAGAGCCAGTTTACCTTTGGCATCTTTCTCTCTCGCACAATCTTTTTATTTTATAATGAGACTTTTACAATATTTTCAATTATTGTAAAAGTCTCATTATATTTTTGACTAAAATGGTTCATTACTATACTTGACAATGAAATTACGGATATTTTAGATTCAAGATATCTTATATATAATATTATTATAGAAGCAAGATTCTCACAATAATTGGAAATATTAGAATGTGCGAGAGAGAGAGAGAGAGAGAATGATAAACGTAAATTGGCTCTTAATGTACTCGCGTCATTCTCATGTTATTGAATGTAACATTTTAAAAATCACGCGATACTTCGCTTGACCTCTCTACAGCAATATGCCTTGAGCATAATGAAACATCATGAAATACATTTTTTGAATAAATTCATTGATTATATTATCGATTATGTGTTTTGAAAAATAATTGTTTATAAAAATAAAATGTTTCGTAAGTCCCTGATTTTCATACCGACACCGCAATGATTTCGGATTATATGAAAAAATCTTAGTACGTTTAGTTTAAAGATTTCAAAATTTCTTGTATAAATAAAATAGTTATAATATACTGTCCTTTGAAAGAGACTTAAATACTAGAAATTGAAAAGAATATGATTGCAAAAACAAAGCGCATAAAAAATTAAATACTTAAAGCTGTTTTTTTTAATATCTCAGTTATATTGAAGCATACTGTTTTATAACTTTAAATAAAGTATTTCAACATTCGCATCATTTTGGGGATGCTTTTTTTTGCCAGCCAACAAATAAAATCCAACGTTTTGACCATTACAGTAAAAGCTCTTTATTCGCGGGGGATACGTTCCGTAAATATGCCGCGAATACAGAATCCGTGAATATGGAATGGTAATTTGTATGGGATTATAGGGGATACGTTCCTAGGTGACAAAATAAAAAACAAATATATAAAAAAAAACAATTTAATTTAAGTTTTTGACCATATTTTATTAATTATTATTTTCAGGTTTAGGCAATGGTTTAAAGAAATTTGTAATTTTTTCTTGCTTGAAGCTTTTTAAAAGCTCCTTCAATTCAGACTGATATTCAGCAGTGGCATTAGCAATTTGCCTCTTAAAAATAAGACTGTTCTATAGACGGATCAGCATTCATAAAAAAATCACAAAGCTCATTTGCCATTCTTAAAACTTCACTGAGATTTATCAAATATTAGTCCATTTGACGACGCGTTTACAAAGGATATGGGGCTTGATACCTATTGGAATCCTTTTTATGTATGTACCGACGTACCGATTAGATCCGCGAATAAAGAAATGTAGCCGCGAATATAGGAATTGGGTCACAATTTTTTAATCCGCGAATAGTGAAAACGCGAATGAAGGAAGCGCGAATAAGGAGCTTTTACTGTATTTAATTTATTTTTTCTACTTCACATATATCGCAATAACTTATATCCAAAAATCACTTGTGCCATGATATTTAACAAAATTAAAACCCGTTAAAATGTTAAAAAAGAAGGAAATCTTTCCGGAATAGATAAATTATTGTCCTTTTGACATGTATAATGCATCTTTATCACCCATTTCATTGTTTCAACGTTTCTGATAAGAACCGCTAAGGTGTGGAACACTCTTCCAGCATCCGTGTTTCCTGCCACTTATAATTTGGGTACCTTCAAGGCAAGAGTGAATAGGCATCTTCTTGGCAAGCGCGCTCCAATCTAGACCTCATCAGTGCTATCCAGTATTGATTGTCGTCAAGCGCAAGCCTATTTCATATTAAAAAAAAATTATATTTAAATGTTTGGTAAGTTAATAAAATAAAAAAATAAAATAAAAAATAAAGGTAAAATAATTCATCGGAAAATTAATTTACATCTTCTGCACAGTAATAACAAATATTATACTTAGGTTCTATTCTGTTGGCTGACAAAAAATTTAATTCATATTCGGACTGTCAGTTTTTTATCTATGATTGTTAAACCTACAATTTTACCATGCAATTATAAATAATAGTAGATATAATATGCAAAATAAATTACTCAAAGCGCGTAACCTCGCTAATGTGGCTTATGCCTGTTTTCACCAACGCTCCCTAACTTTTACGGGCTTCCTAAGCTAAGTTAGGTGACGCTTTCTGTCAATTTCGTTTCTATAAACCCTTAGGAAACACCTAAAGGTGGAAATGACTTTGCGCAAGGGATTTTATTTAAGGGCTACTTATGTAAATAGACTCCTATTTAAGGGATCATTTAGGTACGATTGGTGAAAACGGGCATTATACTGTGGTACTGAATCTCTTTGATTGACTTGACAAGTCTAAATCTATTGCTATCCTTTTCCGCAGAGTATATATGAAAGGGACAACGTGAGATTTACATCTGTCAATTCAGTTAAGTTTAGAGATTATATCTAAATATAATGCTATCCTTTTCTGCAAGGAGGATTACGAAAGGGATAGTACGAGATTTAGGCCTGTCAATTCAGTTTAGAGATTTTATCTAAATATAATGCTATCCTTTTCCGGAGAGAGTATTATGAAAGGAATAGCATGAGATAAAAACCTATCAATTTAGTTTTTAAGAGATTGTATACAGTTGAAGCTATAATTTCGTACAAAATTACTCAGGTATTCCATTAAATATCGACATTTTTGATATGTATACAAAATAATATATATGTTGCATGCAAATGTGTCAAGCTACACAAATATTGGCATGCAAACCGAATCCAATGTATGCATTGTAAATCATTGCCTGCCAGGGGGAAGGGGGGGAGTTAGGTTAGTGTAGAAGGGTGTAATTCTAAGCCTCCGCTTCTATATGATCTTCGCGGCCTTCTATATAGAAAAAAAGCCATAGACATAAATAATAATTAATTTGTAAAAAACGACTGTACAATTATTACTATAATTTCAAAGCAAAAAGGCTTTACAATCGTTTTTTACAACGATTGTAAAGTAAGTGATTACCACCCTTACTGTACAAACAAATATTGTCAATTTAATTTGCAAAAGTTGTTTTACTTTAGATAATTAATATACTTTGTACTTTTGAAATGTTGTTTCGGATAAATTCGCGTGCTAAGAGGGCAAAGGACCAAAAGCCGATTCACATTATACCGTGCCGCGTACGGGATACTTTCAAAGATTTTTGTATAAACGCAGACCAGTTATGGGGCTAGCATGCGCGCCACGAGAAAATTTTGTCTACCCATTTAATCGTGAATTTGTGTGAGATTTCAGGTGTAAATGGGTAGACAACATTTTCTCATGGCGCGCATGCTATCCCTACCTACTTATTTTTTCTTAGTTGTCGGAAACGGTAAACAATTTTATTCTCGCACAAATGCGTAAACACGCTAAGCATATCGCATATGACGTTCTTACCACGCACTGACAAACCGTGCTAAAGGTGAGAACCCAAATTCTAAAACGTCGTAAATGGTTGACAAACACTACGCGTTTCTGCGATTTGTTTACCTTAAGACAGCTAAGAAAAAACAGACTATAGTAAAGATATTTGGACCGTGCAAAAACTGTGGCACGACCTGTAGGGCTAACATGCGCGCCACGAGATAATTTTGTCTACCCATTTACTCGTGAATCTCTATAAAGATTTACATAGAGCTTACGAGTAAACGTGTGAGAAAATTTTCTCATGGTGCTCATGTTAGCCTTATTGGCTTGAACATGGCCAACGTCAATCAAGCCTTTAATTATATAAAGAAGGTCCCTATTTTTTTTTCATTCGTGGTAATACAGACCTGAGAAGGCGCGGCGGAGAGGCTGGCGGGGTTGGCGGACAGGCTCGTGGGCGGGCTGGCGGGCAACGTCGTGGGCAGGCTCGTGGGCGGCGTGGGCGCGGGGCTGTGCCCACGCGTGGGCGCGTGCTCGTCGTCCGCCGAGATGTGGAACCGCCGCTGGAACTCCGTCACCGCTGTCTCCATGCGCTCGGCTTGCGATTCTATGCTTATATTGCGCCTGGTGGGAAACATTCAGTAATTTGACTGTACCGTTATTCAAAGCTTAATTAATTGAGATAGGTACTATGTTTCCCGCCTTTATAAATCTGTCTCTCTCTGTCATATTGCCGTCTCTTTCTAACCCCCACCACCAGGTAGTGGGGAGAGCGCTCAGCGCAGCGACAATGCTCGCCATTTTGATCATTGGTGCTTTGTTTCCCGCCCTGAACAGTTGTGCTTGCTTAAACGCTAGCACTAAGCATACCTATACAAGGTGTTTCTAATGAATGTTGACTAGAGGTCAATAGAATCGAAACTGATTATTAATCTGAAAGATGTAAGGCAACCCGCAAAATCAACTGAATAGGTATGATGAATGATTTTCAAAAACTGTTGTACCTATAATGTTCGGAGGTATCTACTATTTCTAAAAAATATCTTATTTACTGAAAAATAAGGTTTGCTAGATAAAATAGCCATTATAAGTTTTAAAATTCACGCAAAAACGCTCGACGGTGTCATGGCGTCGTTCGTGACGTCACGTCTCGATCGCCTGCAACTGTACAGGGGGGGCTCTAGTGGGACTCACGTGAGCGTGGGCCGCTCCCACTGCGTGGAGCGCGCGATGTGGTTCACGTAGTACGTGCGCCCGTTGGCGTCCTGCCGCTCCTCCCAGCCGGGCGGCAGCACGTCGCCGCCGATCGCCTGCAACTGTACAGGGGGAGCTCTAGTGGGACTCACGTGAGCGTGGGCCGCTCCCACTGCGTGGAGCGCGCGATGTGGTTCACGTAGTACGTGCGCCCGTTGGCGTCCTGCCGCTCCTCCCAGCCGGGCGGCAGCACGTCGCCGCCGATCGCCTGCAACAAGCCCATCGTTGAGGGTAACCACTCCTGCCTATCTATTTTAAGGGTACCGAAAACGAAGCAGAACCCTTGTAGGATCAGTTTGTTGCCCGTCTGTCTGTGTGTCACGACCCTTTTTCTCAGAAAACGCGTTTATCTTAAATCATTATGCATACTTGTAGTTTTATAATCTTAAGATATAAAAAAAAAAATTATGGCTAGTTTGTTATGTCCGCGCCAAAACGCTGCTGTGTGCATTTTTTACCTCTAACCTAGTTCCTATGACGTATTTCCTCCCCCCTCACACTTTCCCGCACCCCCTGGAGCACCAGCGCCGACGCTAGCAACGCGGCCAGCTCGCCACGTCACTGCAATTTTCTACATCGGACTCTAGCGCCACCTAACTCTCTACCTTCGATAGAATTTGCCATTGGACTCTGTAAGTGCTCCTTCCCTCTTTACTCTCTCCGCGTTTTTCTCTTCTTGCGTACACATATTACTATACAACGTGTATTGAAATAATACTGAAGGAGGTGAATGTGCTCATAAAACTGAACAACTTTCCCCAAGGAATATAGGTCGAAATATGAAAAAAAAATTTTTACCTCCCATAGTAAATCAATCAGCTAATCGTCAATTTTGTATGGGAGGTCCAAATTTTTTTTCACATTTCCGATATATGTTCCTTGGGGAAAGTTATTCAGCTTTATGAGCACATTCACCTCCTTCAGTATTATTTCGGAGTTTCAATACCTATCTACCTAGTTAGATAATATTAGGTAATGATAATGATATCTCACCCCCGCAAGAGGTGTGAGATATCATTATCATTTTGGAAAAATTATTTCTGCGTTCATCATGCAATCAGCCAGCAGACTATTAGCAGATGCATTTTGAGGATTACGATGAGGATTCATTCTACAAATAATAATGATTTAATATTTAATCTCATTTGAGAGTTTTTTCAAATAAGCTATTTTCCTAAGTTTGAATTATATTTAAGTAATATTCTATTTTTTTTTTATAAGCTTCTTTTCTTGCACACCTACACGTGTTGTCGCACGTGTAAAGGTAGGCAAAAATGCTTTAGCATTAAATCCCCCTTTTGTAGTATTTTAGTGCTAAAGTGAATAAAAAAAAATTATATCGATTCTTATATTGCAGCTCACAGGAACCAGGTATTTGTTACACACTACATAAGCGGAAGGCATGCAAAAACACTAAAAGCACTCTTAAGCTGTAATCTATAGACTGCACTTTCCCTCAGCTCAGACTCAAGACAGAGTTAAAACGAGACAGATTTATGTTAGAACATATTTGTGTCTCTTTTTAACCTCTATCTGAGTCTGAGTTGAGTCTGAGCACACTCTACAGATCTCAGCATTAAATAAATAGTTGTAACAAGCGATGGTATAATAAAAGTGAACCTACAACATCAAAGTCCGTGGCTTCTACCAACTGCCACTCGCCCCCGGTCAGCGACGGTACCGACGACACCTAGCGCCAGCCAAAACCAAGCTTTATGACTATTGTGATAAGGTGCACTTCTACTTAAAACAATAAGACGGCCTAATTTTATAATATTCGGGCGTTAGTAACTTTACCCACGTGGATTTATTGTTAATAATCCCAATGGCAACTCTATGATTCTTCAGGATAAAAAGTAGCCTATGTCACTCTCCAGGTCCTCAACTATACCCGTGTAAAAAGTTACGCCAACCTGTCGCTCCGTTGCTGCGTGATTGAAGGACAAATCAATAAAATAAAAACATTTTCTATTTATAATATTAGTAAGAAAACCTCAATAACCCAACGGTTAAAGGTCTGATCTGTAAGATTCAATCCCCACCCGATGCACTGTCGAATCTACTGCTTACAGAAGCTTTTTGTTTCTTTAGAGGGGAATATTTCAAGTTCAATATGACTTATATTCTTTATATTAATATGAATTATTTATTGGTTGACCGCCTTAAGCCTAACTACACCACAAAAAAAGCATGCATAATAATTTAACTCAAGTAGCAACTAAGGTGCTTAAAACAAAAACTAAAAGATAAATGTAAAAAAAATCGAAAAAATGCCACTAAAAATTACCACTATAATGCGATTTAAATGACAATAGGAATGAGAAGCCGCCATTTTCTCTTTCTATCTCACTCAGTGTAGACCGCATATGAGCAGGACAGAAATATAAAATGGCTGTTTGACAGTCCTATTCTCATTTGAAACGCATTATAGAAGTAAATCACAAAACAACATTTGATACTTGTTGTACATCTAGCAATTTCACGAAAAAAAAAAAATCTTACTGAATCTTCATCCATGCTAGACATGGGAGTCTGTTTAATAATAATAAATTTTTTATTTATTAATAATAATAAGATTATTATTTAGTAATAATAATAGGTTTACACTCAAAAAAAATCTATATATTATATTAGTACTAATACTTGTAGCTACTAATCAAAACTAGCATGCACAGAAAAATATATCGAGTTGTTTAAAAATATTTTTGTTAAAAATAAACAGTTGAAAGGAGTTAAAAAGATAAAGTAATATTCCTTTGCTATAATGCGCCAAACTAGATAAAAACGTATGTATTTGTTTGAGTTTACATATTTTAAACCACATTGCTTTAACTACTGAGCCGATTTTGATGAATGAGGTGGCAATCGATTCATTATTATGACCCAGGTGACGTAGGCTACATTTTATACGAATAAAATAAATATGGTGGATGTTCTATTTAATTTTCCAGTCGGGTTATAGTTTTAAACTTATGTTGTTAGTTTGTACGACACATTCTATCTATATAATATAAAAGTCACTCTAGCATTTCTACTCAAATAAATTGCCTTACAAGCGGCTCTTCCACGGTTATTGTGATAGGCTAAGCAAAACAACAGATAAAACAACTTTTAAATACAATATTTAATTGTTGGTTAGTCATCACTTTAATAAAAATAAGGAAAGTTATAACATCACTATGTTTATAGTCTTTTTTGGTGGTAATTTTTTATTTTGTTTTTGTCTATTTTTTTTTTTTAATTTTCACTGCATTATAATTGAAAATATATTTAATCTAAGTTTGAGAATTTAGTCAGAGTTATCAGACAATGTCAGTTCTACTTTAATAAAAAAAATCATAAGAGAGCAATGTATAGTGGAATTATTGCTCCACTAGCTGGTGCCCGCGACTTCGTCTGCGTGGATTTAGTTTTTCAAATCCCGTGGAAACTCTTTGATTTTCCGGGATAAAAATAGCCTATGTCACTCTCCAGGTCTTCAACTATACCCATGAAAAAAATAACGCCGATCCGTAGCTCTGTTGCAGCGTTATTGAAGGACAAACCAACAAACAAACACTTTCGCATTTATAATATTAATAAGGATTAGGAAAAGTTATATATTTGTTATACTTATCATACTATTTATTTATCTTTCTAGATTCAACTCACAATGACAGAAAATGTGATAACTAGCGAATCTACATAAAAATATAACTATCTTACTGGTTGTTCTTCCACTATGGTCTGATAGAAAAAGAAAACGTTTTTAAAATACTTGAACCACTAAACATTCCTCACAATTCCTAATAAAGAAAAAACTTTAATTTGAATATTGATGAGTAATTTCGGAAAAATTTCAATTTCAACGCGAAATAATTGAAAATCAGATATTGTAAAAATATGATCAGTTGCTGAACATTTGGTTTTTAATGAAAATGCTATAGGAAGGCTATAGGTAAATAGGCAGAATATATTTCGAATAACTGCCAGTTTTTCCGAAATCACCTATCACTATCGTCATGTCGTGTGTCATATTTAAACAATTTCTTCAGGCCTAAAGGTCAAGGTTTGCATTAGTTTTATTATGAACTACTAGATGGCGCTGATTAGAATTCAATTGCGCTAACGAATACACTCACCTGCTTGGACGAAAAATTTCCCTTTTAAGCTTCCAAGGGCTAATTTTATCTTACTTAGTAACTAATTTTAAACGAACATTAGGTATAATTAGGTATAAATAATAAAACGACTCGTTTTACGTAAATATACGCCCCTAATAATCAGGAAGACGAAATGACGTCCACCTCGGGCTGAGGTGCCAGGAAAAGTGGCTCCACCAGAGCGTGTAAAGTACACTTCTATGTACCCGCAACCGTACCCTTTATCAACCGATAGACATTCGGACGAAGGTCTTGCATGGGCATCTGAAGAGGTTGACTTGATGCGGACGGGTATTACCTACGAATAAATAATAAGCAAGGAAGTCTAACTGCGTTAAAAAAATGACCCCAACAAAAATTGCGCCGAAGTGGATGGAGATTAAAATTAAGCCCTTAGAGGCGGGGATTAAAAACAAAAATAGCACTAGTCATTTTTCTTGTACGTCAAATTTTCATAACATCGTCCAATGACTCGGCTGTCATAGCGCGAACCAATCATTGCTTTCGTTCTGAATTTGAACCGATCACCAAGCATGTCTATCTGCAACCTTTATTCATACATCAGCGCACATAACATCGCATCGCGCTCACATTACTGCAATTAAGTTATTATTAGCCTAAGTAGAGGACTATAAACGTAAGTCTCTCCTTTAAGCAGTATCATTACGGTCCTGAACCGCACAGAAGTGATCCGTATGATTCGTATTTTGAATTATACGTTTTTGGTTTGAAATAGGGCCATTTTTTGAGTGGATTTTGTTCTGAATTAGACTTCCTTGCTTATTATTTATTCGTAGGGTAGTACAAGAGGTGGTACGCACCGGCTGCACGTCGCCCACCTGCGGCGCGGGCTCCACCAGCTCCCAGCCGTCGGGCGCGGGCTCGGGCGCGTCCTCGGTGCCCGGCTCGCCCACGCGCCCCACCAGCGCGTGGTACACTTCGATGTAGCCGCGCACCCGCGACCGCGCGCTGCACACACAACATTCCAAATTATTTTACTATACCATTACCACCAAACTTTAAAACTGAAGGATAGAGTAAAAAATAGTCTCATAAGAAAAAAGACAAAAGCAAAAGACGCCGTCAAACACATTCTTCGAACAAAATGGAAATGGGCAGGTCACATACAAAGAGTTAAGGACAATAGGTGGTCACACATAGTTACCAATTGGTACCCACGGGACTCAAAGCGCAAACGAGGCCGGCCATTCAGAAGATGGTGTGATGACATTGTCAGTGTGGCAGGAAAAACATGGTCGAGAGCAGCTATAGATAGAAGGAAATGGTTGCAAATGGAGGAGGCTTTTACCGCCATAGGCGGTCCTTACAGTGACTGTTTTAACAATACTAACATAGTTTAAGAAACATAGTTTACTAACCTAATTGTAATGTTTTGTTTTTTATTAATAAGTTTTTTTTTTAGAATAGATTTTAATTTTATTATAAACATATTACTGTAAGGAAACAATAAAGCTATATTATTACTATTATACCATTACCACCATACCAATACCAATTTTACCAATTTTGGTATCTTTAAAACAAGAGGGAATAGGCATCTTCTAGGCAAACGCGTTACACCTTAGACCACATCTTCACTTTCCATCAGGCCTAGTAGTGGTCAAGCGTGTGCCTATAATGTATAAAGCCGAAGCAAGGGCTGGATCATGCGTCATGCTCGTGAACGGGTGCCACCAACGGGAATGGGTCTGCTTTGACTGTCTGTCTTGAAATGCGTGGGATTGTGTGTACCTACGTATGCATTTTTGAAACTTCATTGTGGAAGCACTGTATGTGTATACATAGCATAGTTTTGTTACCTATTGTAAAAAAATTTTTTTTTGAAAAGAGCAACTGCTGAGTTTCTTACCGGCTCTTCTCAGAAGAATCTGCATTCCGAACCGGTGGTAGATTTTTGACGTGTCATAAGAGCTACAATTTGGCTTTCATGAAATAAATTGATTTTGAATTTGAATTTGAATCTGTGCTGCCCTTCTCAAGCTATAACGTCGTTAACCAACATACCAAAATACTTTTTTTTTTTTTTCATTTCTTAAGACTTAGTTTATCTGACGCATTTTTTGAAAGTTGTGTATCCTTGTTATTGAAATGCATATGAGCTAATGTTGCAATGTGTTGTATATATTTTTTTTCGAATTCATATTGTAAGTTTACCTAATAAATAAATAAATAATTAGAGAAAAAATTAAATAAACTTGCATCTAGTGAATAGCCAAATAATCCTAGCTGTACTTACTATGCAATTTTACTAAGCAAAATAGATACCTATCAAACTACTACTAGCAAAAAAGTTTTCGCTTCGTATTGAATGTTGAATGTTGTCAAAATGTGGATATTCATTAATCACAATCGAAAATGTAACAATATGTAAGAATAACATTTGTAAAAACAGAAAATAAATCGATCAAAAAACAAATAAGTTATAAGCTGTTTTACTGCGACTGTATCCGTCTCTTTCTGAAACGATATTTTGTATGGAGAGGGTATGGAGCTACTGAATCGTGACGTCATGTTGTAATAGAGCTCTCTTTTTCTAATAGAAAACTTAAAAGCTTTCTATTAGAAAAGGATAAATTTGGTTTTTTTGTATTGAAAAAATGCAATGTAAAATTTGATTTGCACTAATAATTTTTTTTCTTTTTCCATAACACATATACATACATACTTTTGCAAATGGTATTTATTGCTAGTGGACACTTTGCTTTAAATTAAAAAATAAATAAAAAAGCTAAAATAAATTAAAAAAATCTAAAATAAATTAAAAAAAACTAAAATAAATTAAAAAAGCCAAAATAAATGAAAAAAAAAACTAAAATAAATTAAAAAAAAATAAAAACCAAAAAAAATAAAAAAAAGCATAAGCCCGTCTACTTACACAGACCTGCGCGGCCGGAGCGGGTACTTGACGGGCGGCGCGCGGGGCTGCGCCGCGCTCTCGGCGGGCGCGCTGCCCAGCGGGATCTCCACCATGCCCAGGAAGTCGTCGCGCGTCAGCCGGTTCTCGTCGAACACCTGGATCAGCAGCTTCTGCTCTTGCGGCTTCACCTGCACCATCATCGCGACCAACCCGTTAACGTCTCTCCACTGGGCGCAGATCTCCTCTCAGAGAAAGGTTATAGGTCCACCACGCTGGACCAATGAGAATCGGTAGACACACTTTTGAGAATATTATGGAAAACTCTCAGGCGTGCAGATGCACGCCCGCACGCACGCCCGCACGCACGCACGCACACACGCATGCACGCACGCACACGCACACGCAGGCACGCACGTACGCACGCCCGCACACACAAGTAAGCTGACTAAATTGAATTTGTGTACTTAAATATGGCTCACGCATGGGTTTATAAAGCCGAAGAAACGTGAACACAAACAACTGCTCCAAAAGTAATTAGCATGAGCTATATCCTCCCTTCTACTACATACAAAAAAAAATAGAAAAAACAAGCAATATGCACCACCACACTAACAAAATAAATGTCAAACTTACCCTGAACACAAATTCCTGATTCCATATTGGGTTTAGGGTCTGAAAAGGTTAAAATGAGATATTAATATGTATGATAAAAATAAACAATACATCAAATAATACAAACATATGTAAAACATGCTCAATGTGATAATGTTTAATTCAAAAAACTGCATCAAAATCGAGTCAGTAGTTTTTCAGTAACATCAAAAATTAAAAGCCCCATTATGTCCTACGATTCTAAGAGTCTACGAGGAAATCGTGTTTAAGCAAAAAAAACCGCATTAAAATCGGGCCAATTATTTTTCAGCTTAATTCAACACAATTTATTTTGAAAATAAAAACGATCTCAAATGCGCGCTATCATCACCTACTTTTCCACCCCTAATTTAAATGGAATCATCCTTGAATACAGTCTTAAAATGCAGTCTCAATGAACTTCTAGACTTAGAGATTCTTTTTGGTATTTTTAAGGTTCAAGATTTAAAAATTGTTACCTTCTTCTTGGTCTTCGTAAGAAAAGTTTCAAGCGTGACATCACCGTCCACCTTCTGCAGTTCAATGCGGACATACGGATCACTGAAATGATAAAATTGTTGTTTTATCATCTAATAGTAAACATAAACAAACAAAATAAAAATTTAAAAAAAAAACATTACTAATTAAAAGAATACAATCCTCTTATTTGGTAAAATTCGAACACATGCATTCATATGTTTGGAGCAAATAAATTTATTTGATACGAAAGACTCTGCGCCTCGTCACCATGCCAATGTTTAAGAATCGCAGAACTCACCTAGCACCAAAAATGTCTTTTTTCGCCAATGAATAAGCTCCTACTATCTTCAACCGAAGCAGGAAGCTATTTTCATCGGTCTGAAATCAGAAATAATACAAGTTATAGAATTTTCAGTTTTTTATCTCACGGTGGAAACAACTGAACTGTCAAAGGATCTCCACTGCTGTCCGTGATACACCTTTTGATATCCAACTGAAAATATGTCATATGATGGCTGAATATATCTTTTCATGACACAGGTTTTCTTGGTGTGAAGACCAACAGTAAAACAAATGTATTATTTGACTAGATGATGCCCGCAGCTTCTTCCACATGGGTTAAGGTTTTTTGATTCCCACATGAAATCTTTGATTTTCTGGCATAAAATGTAGCCTATGTGTTTATCCTTCGTATGAGCTATGTCTATGTCAAATTTCAACCAAATCGGTTTATTCATTGTGGCGTAAAAGAGTAACAAACATCCATTCTCACAAACATTTTTTTAATAGGCTTCATTAATCTTACTAATATCATAAATGATACTTGATACTTCTATGACATGCAAATTTTTTTTTTTAAAGAATATTAGCCAAGCTGAAGTTGACTAATCCTCCTATACCCTCCAAAGCTTGTGCTAGGAGTGGGTAAAACAATAATGCAACAGATGGGGTTTGAACCTGCAACCTTTCAATTTTTAGTACACACCCTTTAACGTTTTTTTTTATTCTATGACAAAATAGCCCTTGACTGCGATCTCACCTGATGGTAAGTGACGATGCAGTCTAAGATGGTAGCGAACTAAATTGGAAGGGGTATAGCAGTGTAAATTCAACCCATACCCCTAAATCGGTTTCTACACGCCATCATGCTGGAACGCTAAATCGCTTGGCGGCACGTCTTTAACGGTAGGGTGGTAACTAGCCACAGCCAAAGCCTCCCACCAGACCAGACCAAAGACAATTTAGAAATTATAAATTCCTAAAATTGCCCTCCCCGGGAATCGAAGCCCGATACCTCCCAGTTATAAGAACACAGCGCTCACCACTGCGCCAGGGAGGTCGTCAAAGTCGACGTTGGAATATTGAGGCCTTTTAGTACAAGTGTTCTTACAGTTAGGTAGTGGTATAGAACAAAAACCTCAGAATCATAAGAATCCTTTTAAAGTAAAAGCCCACTCACTTGACCATCATTATGTTAAATTGAATAAAATGAACTTTTTATCACATGCATATTTCTAATTATAGCAAATAGGATTATATGCTATGACACACCCGAAAAAACTTAAAATACAATGATCTAATAGCAATGAGTCATACTCTAAGTATCCAATACCCAGTTAATCTTAAATGTATATAAGATTGATATCATTCCCATAATAATTTAAGTTATTGTGAAATAAGTAATTTATCCATACTTAAATTACAAAGGTTGTTTTTCTATGAAAGAAAAACACCTTTGAAATTCAACCAATCCAAGGTGAAAGATCAAACAATCTTGATGAAATTTGGCACAGAGATGGCTTTCAACCTGGAGGGCTTAGTATGCTTTTTATACAGAAAATTAGTTTTTACAGGATTTTTAAAAAAATTCCATGCAAAGAAACTTGTGAGCATCAGCTATATTTTTATAAACTAATATTATTCAAACAGGAAGTAATGCTAATATCCCTTTAACTTTATAAGTAATGTAGTGATTTTAAAACTGGTTTGATTTTGTGTTTCTGCCACTAGAAACTCAACACTTAACAACACAAATTATTGTGGTAAGCATAAATAAATATAATTTTTATGAATAAATATATAAGCTTTTATTTACATTTTTTTACAAAGTTTTACATAGTTTTCTCATAATAAATACTACATCAATAAAATTAAAAATTAGAACAGAAAAAAAAATGATAATATTGTTTTCCCACAGGCTGCCTGAGGCCTGTGTGGCCAGATTATGCCTGTCTCTTTACTTGACTTTCCATCAACAAGTTGCACCAATGATTTGACAACAACTATTATTTGAATCTCACTATAATGGTTTGAAGAACCAATTTATGTTGAGATCCCACAGTGCTAGAATTGCGACCCTGCATTATAAGGAAGATCCCACAATGTAGGCTAATCTCAAAAGACTTGCTGGCAGCCATTAGATACAGGCAGCACAAGATCATGTTCTTTGACAATACTTTCAGGAGACTTATGTGAAGCATCTGTCAGTTGAGATGATGATGGTCTTATGGTTTGTTAATAGCAGTAACTTCATGTAGACTAGACTAACTAGATTGATCTAAATTTGATGTTGTCTTAGTAGAGATAGCTTGCCACCAATATTAACTGACCTCATGTTTGACTACCTGTTAAAGTCAACTGCAGGACTAAGGCCTCAAGCCATTCTTATGCCATTCCAATTATGTTCTTACTGTTAACTACTACTTTAAACAACAGCAGTATTTACATAAAATAAATACCTCTTTTACACAGTTCATTTGCTTAATCTATGTTAATGTAGTGTGAAACTAAGTGTGTGTGAAACTAAGTGTGGTAGATAGGATTGGAAGCAATGTAGCGAATAAAAATATTCGAAATACCCATTCAAATCCTATTAACAGGCTTAGGTTAGGCAACAAATTAGAACACTAATTTATAAATACTGCAGCAAAATATGACTGATCAAATGCTATCGAAAGGCGCATAACGTGTTTGACTCCTCAAATAGTCCATTAAAATGCAAAACCAATCACAAGGACGAGTGCATGTTATTAGTTTATTACTTAATTGTTAAAAGCCTTGGTCATATCGAAAACTCATTAGGGTCTATAGAAACAAATATTTTGGGATAACTCACACGTGTATCCGATTGCCAAGCCATGTGAAATTAAACTAATTAATAATCGTAATGCAAAACAATTGGCGTTTCTTTGCAAAGCTCATCGGTTGAAAATAACATAGATTTTTGACACGTCTAAAGAGTCCTTTTTATCACCGCCGTTTCATGTTTCGGTCTCATGGGAGACCATTAGAATTGTAAAAAACTAGGAAAATAAACACTACGACACTAAATCACTAACACGGTTAAGGAAATATACAAACAAAAAACTAAAATATCACGGAAAAATATCGTCTGCAGCTCGCATGACAATCGAGTGACAGCTGTTTGACTGCTTTGACATAAATTCTTTGTCATAGTGTCATTCAATTTTTTTACGCATTACAAAACGTTTCACGCAGATCACCGTACAATCTGAAAACATAACATACCTAAATAATAAAAATATAATTAATAAATTATATGAAATGTTACATTCACGATACCGCGATTTAGTTTCACAGATCCAGAAAGATTCCAGAGTTTGAATATCAACCCGGCTGATTATTAAAACTCTCTTGAGTTAAAAAAAACAGGTACCCTGTTTTTTTTAACTCAAGAGAGTTTTAAAGAATTCATCACGCGCTTTTCAGTGAAGGCAAACATCGTGATCGATCAAAGGTCATTTCTTTCAATGGGCAATTTTGGTAAATGTATAATTATTCAATATACTCTGAGCAAATGAATAAGCTTCCATCGTAATGAGCTAAGGTCACTACCTACTCCTTAATGGATTGGTAAGTAGGTAGGTGACCTACATGCTAAAAACTGGGCAAGTGCGAGTCCGACTTGTAAACAAAGGGTTCCGTACCATCGTAACATTGATTGTCAAGGTCGAGCAAAAATCGTCGAAAAATGACCCGTTTTTATTATATTCACTAACCAAAGCTTAGGTTTGTTATAGCGGCAGTAGAAATACAAATTCCCGCTGTCACCCTTTGAGCAGGGAACCCTAAAAACCTGAATCACAATTTTTTTGTCATGATAAATTGGTATATTGTTAATCTGTTAATGTAAATAAGGTGACAACTACTGTGCTGTACAGTAAAGTTTGTTTAACCAAATATTTAAAAGGCACTTTGTGTATAATATGAACCCGCAACCTCTTGATAATATTCCACCATGGAAGTCAGAGGTATGGTACATATAAGTACTCTGCACATTTTAACCCATACCACCACTTCATCATCGTGGGTTTAGCTACAAAACCGCTCTGGGTCTACGGATAGCCTTATTTCTTAAAAAAAAAAAAGGTTAACAAGCTAGGTATTGTACCTATCAGAAAAATCAAAAACTATGTTATCAATAATAAATAATACTTATCACATAAATAGATACAAATAAATCCATAATATACAACCCGGCGTGTTCGACACATTAGTCATCAGTTTAAAGCACCTTTTTGCAACAGGATACACACATCAATATCGCATGTAACAAAGTTAATCACCTGATATTGTAACGAATATCTCGGTTCCGGGCGTACGGAACCATTGGTCCTCCGCCACGATGACCAAGACGACGAGCGGCTACGATGTGGCTCATTCCAAGATATAAACTCAAGCGGCCTTGGATTATGCATGGCTCCGCCCAATATCACTCATCTCTCGAGAAACAACACGTTAAACCACCACTATCACTGAAATACCCCATAAAACTTGCAATGCAACTTGAATATTTACAAAAGTCCTAAATTATATTACAAAAGTTGGTAAAGATGGCGTTCGTACGCACCATATGACTGGTGTAATCTTATCGCGCCAAGAAGTGAGTGATAAAGTATAAACGACGAACGCGCAATTAGCATAGCTGCGACAATACCTATAGATTCGGGCCGGTTCATGAAACCAAATGCTATTGTTTCGCGCTCATTTACGATAACGGTATCAGTCATTGAGACATAACTATTCTTTAGAACCTATAGGTAGGTATAGTGGTTAACGGATGACACACTTTTCTAAAATTACGTGAAATTTTTCGTAATTTGCGAAAATACGCTAACAATAGAGCTATCTTGATACTTAAGTTATATTATAGGTACCTAAGTAGGTACTTTAAGTACATAGGTACGTACTTAAGTCAAGATGCCCCTTAATAATTCTTAAATCAAGATGTAGTACCTAAGTGGAGTGTGCGGGTGACCTAGTCCATAAACTGTCCTGGTTACAGTTTCAGGGTTGCAGATTTAGGTCACGGTTTGCAGTATTGCAGTCATTGCAGTCTTCTCGGCAGGAACGGCATTCCGAACCAGTGGTAGATTCATTGACGATTCAAAAGTACTTGTAAAAGTTTATTTGAATAAAAAATATTCTATTTCTATTTCTATTAGGATTAGGTAGGTACTTTTGTACATAAGTTGATTAATTGATAAGTGGAAGTAATTTTACTTTTTAGGGGGGAGGCTGCAAGATATTCGAAAATCTAATGGGTAACCTACCACGCGGACGCAGTTGCGGGGGCAGAAGCTGATAAAAGGATTTAAAATCATCAAATTGTCCAATGTCCTGATCAAAACAAAACATCCTGATCAAACACCAGCACGTTTGAGCGTTACGAATTACTTGATGCACATAATTATAAGCACTAAAAATATAAAAAAAAAAAATTAGTCAACTTCAGCTTGGCTAATATTCTTTTTATTATGAAAAAAAATAATACCCTTTACCTCACTCGCTCAAAGAGAATGGAAAAATAAATTGTATACTGTATCTATTTTGAAAAAACTCAAGTATTATCAGACGAATCGCAGGGAGCCGTTAGACCAATACAGGCACTCCTAATGGAGGATACAAGCCCTAGATAATATAAACCATTCGGCGGGGTAAGACCGAAGCAAGTGAAAATGTTGAAATCTGTCCTATCGGTTGATAAAGAAGAAAAGTCTTAGAGCATATTTTCTACTCGAAGACGAAAATTGTTCATAAATCTAATAGCTAGATATGTCAGTCTCTAGTTCTTCCAAAGGATCTTCCCAGAGGAATCGCTGGGAGCCACTGGATATAAGCGACGCAAGACCACACATACTCTATGGCAAGACCGATCAAGACAATAGACAATGGGAATCCCCTGTTCAAGGAACCTATAGAAAGCCTCCTATATGTACCTCCATAATAGGTAATTGCTAACGTCAATGCTACAGTGTGATAATCGCAATCATCTCTAAATATTCTCTAGCTATTGGCTAAAGGGTGGTTCTTCAAAAATCATGTTATTTATGCGAAAATTTTGTGCCACATCTTATTTAAAGAATTTTAGGATGATTTTTTAAAATTATATTGCACACTACCTTTGTCTATGCGATTCCGGCTTTAACTAATCAATATATTAAATATTTTTTCTAATAATCGAATTTTTGTTTTATTTGTGGGTTACGGTAATGAATAAGGTGTCACGGTATAAGAAAAGGTGTGGTCTGGGAATGACAATAAAATTATGGTAATGAATAAGTAAGTAAAATATGTGTTTATTACTAATTAAAGCACAAAGTAACAAGTATAATTAAGAAACAATATGCATATTCAACGGTCAACCTATGTACTAAAGATGAAAATATTCTCTTCTTCATATAGTTCTCTTTTTATAAATAACTAAAACATAATCTTAGTGTTTACATAATTTTTATTTCTTAGCCTCAATCAGTCTCATGATTTTGCAGCTTAATATTATTCAGTGCAGTTTTCTTTTATTTTTAAATTCAAAATTTATTTATTTCATATAGGCTAACTTGTAGCTCTTATGACACGTCATAAATCTACCACCGGTTCGGAATGCAGATTCTGCTGAGAAGAGCCGGCAAGAAACTCAGCAGTTGCTCTTTTCAAAAAAAATTGTTTTTTTTTTAACTTAATCAATCAAATTTTAATGATCTTGTTTAATTTTAATCAGTCATTCCAAGTTATTTATACAATAATTACTATTGTAAGGAAATCGGTGATGAAAGAGAACTAAATAGTATTCTTGTTAAATAATTGTAGTCTTTCGTTACATAATTAAAAGTCAGATTTTAAAATAATTCTAATCATTTTGAAATAACGGGAATCAATTATTATTATCAATCTTTTCGTAAGTCACGTTCAATGGTAGTACAACTTCCTGTTTTTCATCTTTGTCTACAAAATCAGAATCGCTTATTATGGGTACAAACTCAAAACATTCATCTAGGTCTGAATCACCACGAAATAGTCTAATTAGATTTAAGATTTGAGGATACAAATTGGAACGCCTTTCTTCAGGAACTTTCTCCAATTCAAATGCTACTAATCTTGCAAAATTTTCATTTCTATCGTCTATAGGGCGCTGATTGTGAAAATCTATCTTGTGTAATATATCTGTTACGAATGAAAATCGAGTTTTGTCAGCATTTTTTCGATAGAGCATAGCATCTATTAAAACTCTCTCAGTTGTTTGCGTTCCAACTTGTTTTTTTATTTAATAATAAATTAATATATAAATTTTTGAGTGTGTCGACAAGGTATCTTTTCTGTTTTTTAATTTTGTTTTTGGTAATGCATTCCTTAATACCTACAGCCATTCTGCTGTTTCGATCTTCAAGGTAAAATTTATGAATTTTTTGAATTATTCCGCTTTCTATTTTTGATCTCAGCACTTTATTTCTTCCTTGGCGTTCATCTTTCAAAATAGCAATTCAATAATATTACAGAATACTGTAATATTATTGAATTGCTATTTTATTTTATATATTTTACAAAAATATATATTTTGCAGAATACTGTAATATTATTGAATTGCTATTTTGGTTGCTACTTGCATTCAATCGTTGGATTATCTGTTTCAATCGCTTGTTTTCTTTTTTCATGCTATTATTACATATATTTTTGTATCTTCTAAAATCTTTGAGGCGCTGGTTTTTAATCACTTCTACTCTTTTTCGCAGCTTTTCAATAATCTCAGCTTGTGATCTAATGGTATAATCTTTAGACAAACAGGTTTCTTTACCTACTTCTTTGGCTTTTTCGTCATTTATTGAAAGTGGATCTTTCACTTCAATTATTGTACTTACTGCATTGCACATATTGTCATTGTTTACAAAAACTTCCTGAATTTTCTTTTGTTCTTCTATTTTTTTCAAAGATCTTCTCTTATTTTCCCGCCACTTCTTTCTCTGTTCTCTCTGAGCACGTGGCGACTTGTCAGCAATGCCAACAATTTTTTTAGCTTCTTTTCTTTTCAAAAACATTAATCTTTCTTTTTCTCTCTCTATGGCATAAAGTTCTTTATTTTCTTTTAACTCCGCGTATTTCTTACGTTTCGCTAATCGTCTTTTAGCTAGTTTTTCCTCTTTACTTTGTTTTTTGTTAGCCATTTTATTATTTGTAGATATCAACTAAAACAAATAATATATCTAAAGTAATATATTATTTGTAAATTAAAGAAGAACTGCATAATTTAGCAGATAAATACTAACATACTTACTGATAAGTGATACGTTTTTAGTGTGTAACCTAAGGGGGGCTTTTATTGTCAAAATAAATAAATAAATTTAAATTGATTATTAAAAAAAATCACTACCAGTACGATTTGTTCATTACCGGCACCGAATTTTTCACGGTAATTTGCGGTAATGAAGATTACGGTAGTGAATTTAAAGCAGTTTTGGCTGGTTTCTGGCTAGATAGCCATACAAATCAAATCTTAAATGTACAAACCGAGAAGTACTCCGAATAAGCGAGAAATATCAGCTAATATTAAAGAAGTACTATATTTCTTACCTGTTTTCACAAATTTAACTGTAATGAACTTGAATTTGATGAAATCACTGTAATTAAACACACAAAATTATTTTTTGGCGCTAGGAAGGATGAAGCATCTGCCTTTTTTGACGTGTTTGGACGAACTGAGAGTGGGGAAGTCTCCCAGGCTAGTCAGGCGGTTTCATCAAACGATTGTGACTACGTAAAGTGCTAGACAGTTTTCCGTTACGGCAATGAAATTTAAACTGTTACAAAGTTTTAAAGCGTGTTTCAAAGAACAATTAGATATTTTAGCTAAGTACTTACACAAATATATAATTGTCTATTGTGTCATAAACACGGGAACATAAAATGAAATAAAATCTCTAGGCGCATTTTTGACTTCCAAAGCATTTCTTAGAAATGTGCTGTTTGAACTCAGTTACAGCAATGACCATTTTTACTGTTTTATTTAAAATAAGTGCTAAAAATTTTATAATTTTTAAAATTGTTTTAGTACTCTTTATGAAGCGGTTTATCATTCATTTTTTAAAAATATTTGAAATTAAGTTCTGTGAGAATTTACTGTCATTTTTGTCTGGCACATTATTTTTGGGACATTTTGAAGAACCACCCTAAAATGTATTGAAGCAGCAAGAACGCTAAAAATTAAGCCTATTATATAGGTACCTACCTACCACAATAAAAGAGAACACATCATTGCAATGATGGGTGCAATTCTGCGGAATCGACCAGCCATGTTAAAAAAAAGTGACGCTTTAGCTGTCACTGTCAATTTCATTCACTTGTCAAAATATGCCATTTTTGAATTTTGATTTTTGTTTGTTTTACGACAGATGCCTCGTATGGATTTTGAAATTCATGAATTTAAACTTTAAATAAAGTTTACTAATATAAATTTAGTAAATATGTCACAGCAATTAATTAACGAGAACAGCAAATACATATTAGAGTACGTTTCTTATGTGCTTATAACCTTAATGTTTACACTTGTACTTAGAAGAGCGTTTTGTGATGTTTATATTTGTTTTTAGTTTATTTTCAGAACAAACAGTTGATTCTCAGAGTCTTGAGTCTATTTGTGCACAAGTGCAGAAGAGGTTTCCGAAATCAGAGCATTTTAATTGTTAGTATTTTTTATACTTAACTATAAGTTTGTAAAAAAGGACATTTGTAACTTCTTTCTTTAGCTTGAGTATTATTATATTACCTGCATCTTAATTCACATGGTATTTTAGTTCCAATACAGTTCTCAGTAAAGTTGTGCAGAGATGCAGTGTTATTAGAGTTACAATAACCTTCTCATAAATCCAAATATAAAACCTCATAAAATTTGTTAAATTTCAGTATCACTTTTGCTGTCATCTCTGATTACGGGAGGTGACCTTTCCCTCCCTGGACAGAGGGTGGTAGCCCTTGCGTTGATATTTGACTTCTACAAGGGAGAGAACCCTTTCAGTGCCCTATTCCTGCACCTACTGGACGGCAAGCCAGGGTTGCTGCCGCTGGCTCCACAGGAGAGACTTTTCATAGCTCAGCTGCATGGATTTATACCTGCTAATATTAAAGATGTGAGTATTGCTACATTTTTAAAATAACTTTAATAAGGAATGATAGGAGATTTATAGAACAATGTGGTGTTTTCCTCCTTGAATTACAGAGTTATGAGCATTTTACGAAATTAAATATCACTTGCTTTAACGGCATAGTGAGGAAGCCGGTATATCTGAGAGTTCTCTATAATGTTTTCAAAAGTAAAGTGAAGTATTTTTTTCTTGTTAAAAAAAGTAAAAACCCAACCAACCAAAGAAGTGTGTTACTTCTATAAAACCAAGCGGACTCGGCATTTTATGTATAAAGCTACCCAGCGTTGTTCCATCCCGAAGGGATAAGAGTTACGCGATGGAAAGAGATTCAACTTGTAGATGAATAACACTAGGTAAGTTAGTTCCATGCAACCTGAATTGCAGTTTGTGTGATAGCAAGAGTCGCTATTTGTTTAAATGATTTTGCAGAGTGAATCTTCTGTACCCTGTATCTAAATTATAAAAGGAAGAGGTGATTGACTGACCGATCTATCAATGCACAGCACAAACCATTGGACGGATCAAGCTAAAATTTGGTATACAGATAACTATTATGACTTAGGCATGTGCTAAGCGTTTTTGAAAATTCACCCCCTTGAGGGTGAAATAGAGGGTTGAAAAATCGAATTTAACGAAAACGAAGCTGCAGGTAAAAGCTAATTATTCTATATTCTGTGCTTCTAGCCTTCTACACCTTCTTTCAGGTGCTCAAAAAGTCGGCGAAGCAGGTGATGTTAACGGAGGTGAACTCCAAAGAGCTGGAGTTTGACTACTCGTCCCTGCAAGCCATGCACGCAGAGAAGATTGCCGACGTCAGCTCTGTGGCCAGGGCGACGGCGCCCGCTCTAGTGGCGCTCAGTGACGGGTGAGAGACACTTCATAATCATTTCATCTAAATATATAAAAGGCAAAGGTGACTGACTGACTGATCTATCAATGCACAGCTCAAACCGCTGGACGGATCAGGCTGAAATTTGGCATACAGATAGCTATTATGATGTATGCATCCGCTAAGAAAGGATTTTTGAAAATTCATCCTCTAAGGGGATAAAGTAGGGGTTGGAAGAATCGAACTTAACGTGAGCGAAGCCGTGGGATAAAGCTAGGTCATCATCATTTTAAATTATCGATTAAACTACTAAAAGTATCATATGTTTACAAAGTCACAGTTCACTTTGTATTTTATACAAGCTGCCATACTATGTATGCATTTTGACGTTTTATAAAGACTTGCTGGTTTGTGGCAACATGGCTATTGCAACATAATATATTGGATTGTAATTTCGTTTCTCCTGAACGTTTTTTTTTATTCGATGACAAGATAGCCCTTGACTGTGTTCTCACCTGATGGTAAATGACGATGCAGTCTAAAATGGTAGCGGGCTAACTTGGAAGGGTTACGGTAGTGTACATTCAACCCATATCCCTAAAATGCTTCTACACGTCATCGTATCGGAACGCTAAATCGCTTGGCGACAGGTCTTTGACGGTATTTATTGTCTTGACTATAGGAATACTTACGTAGTACTTTATGGTATAGGAGTCCACCAAACCGCATGGCGATGAAGGAACTGCTGGAAGCGTTAATGTCAAATGAATACCTACCACTGCATCGAACGCTGAAGCCCGCGGGGCCCATACCGCCGCCGACCTTCCTGTTAGACCCCACGGAGATATCGTTTTCTGATGAGGTAAGTCTTTTATGTTTCCGTGTCTTTTAAGAACACAACACTTTCCACTACGCCAGGGAGGTTGTCAGACCTTTTCTTACTAATATTATAAAATTCAGTGTTTGTTTGTTCGTTTGTCTTTCAAATACGCAGCAATGGATCCGCGTGCTTTTTAACCGACTTTTAGAATGGGTATGTTGAGAACTTGGAGAGTGACGAGCTAACTTTTACCCCAGAAAAATTAGGATAGATATAATAGATGCGAATTGGCAGACTTCAATTCGCACTTGGTGGATGATTTATGGTGTTTTTGTTCTTAAATAACCTTTATATGTACCTGTACACCTTAAATTAATTATTAATAAAATTGCACTTATGTATTATATTTGATTGGTGTGATCTTGACTCATACATTCATTTATTTGTATTCTTTTCATTTACAGGGTGTGTGGAAAAATCTAGTAAACCGAGGCGCCTACGTGCCTCTCTATGACACAGACTTCGACGGTTTAATCGGACTCAAGGCGCCGGAAAAAGTGGAAAAGCGAATGCCGAGCGCGCCCAAAGAAGTTAAAGTCAAGGTAATTTGTACTCGCTATATGAATATTTTTGCAAAATATTCAAAAATTTTATATTGCGTGGATTTAGATTTTAAAAATCCCGCGGGAACTCTTGATTTTCGGGGGTAAAAAGTAGCCTATGTCACTCTCAACTATACTTTTCCAAAAAAACCACGTCGATCTGTAATAACTCTGTTGGGTCATGATTGAAAGCCAAACGAACAAATAAACACACTTTCGCATTTATACGTAAAAATTTCATTTTATTTCTCTGTAAGGCGTTCAGAAAATTAATTACTGTTATATAACAAAAAATAATGTTGTATAACAGGTATGGTTGTAACTGTAACTGCATCGTTGGAGGCGTGTTGCACTAGGCTATAGGTAATCAACTTTAATATAATCAAATCTACTTTATCAATTATCATACTAATTTTATACCTCTGTGTGTTGGTCCTTCAATCACTCAGCAATGGAGCGACTTGATATTTTGTACAGATATAGTCAAAGACCTACAGAATTCCTGCAGGATTTTTAAAAACCTTATTGAAAAACTAGGTTTTGTCGATTATGTTCTATTCGATGTTATGTTCGATTTATCAAACCTCTATTTTACCCCCTTAGGGGTTGAATTTTCAAAAATCCTTTTTTACGGATGCCAATGTCTATAATAACTATCTGTATGCCAAATTTTAGCTTGATCCATTCAGCGGTTAGAGCTGTGCGTTGATAGATCAGTCGGTCAGTCAGTCACTTTGCCTTTTTTATATTTAGAAGAAGAAGATAATCAAATTCTAATCTAAAACTTTCTTTCACAGGAAGAAAAGAAAGAGAAACCTGAAGAGAAGAAATCAGAAGAAAAAGAGAGCACCAACATAGTTGCCGAGGCTCAGGAGCTGACGCAGCTGGCGCTGAAGGCCGCGCTGAGCGTGCAGCACCAGCAGCGGCTGCTGGCCTTGCTGGACCAGGACCCCGACATCGTGTACCAGATAGGGGTCACGCCGTATCAGGTACTTATTTTATAATTAGAAGTAAAAAAAGCTGTCAAATAAGACACATCTAAGAAAAATAAATATTAATTGCTATTGGAACAAAGATGTCTTTTTAATTTAGGTTAATTTTCTTATTTATATATTTGGAAAACGTATATTTAACTAAAATTCTGAACAAGCTACATATTGTAACATTGTTTTGTTTTGAAAAGAGCAACTGCTGATTTTCTTGCCGGCTCTTCTCAGCAGAATCAGCATTCCGAACCGGTGGTAGATTCTCGACTTGTCATAAGAGCCACAAGTTGGCCTACATGAAATAAATAATTTTTAAGAGTTTAAGAACTAACCCGATTATTGAAAATCTAATGTAACAAACAAACAGACAGACAGACAAAAATTTTTAAATTGTTTTTTTTTGTAAGTAGGTACAGTACTTACTTACATATGCATTTAGTCAACAGCTGTTATTTTGATATAACAAACAGCCACTTCAATTTTATTTATTACCCTCTTTTCTGTCGCTCTCCAGTTGCCGGACTTAGTGGAAAACAACCCGATGGTAGCTATATCAGTGTTGCTCAAACTGATCCACTCGCAACACATTACGGACTATTTCTCTGTGCTAGTCAACATGGAAATGTCGCTGCATTCGATGGAGGTCGTCAACAGGTAAACCCACACGACTCAGTTTTATTTAATTATTTAATTTATTTATGTCATTTTGTATTGACATTTGAAATAAGTATGACATTGTAAGAATTAAATTGACTGACTGGCGCAATGGTAAGCACTGTGGTGTTATATAGTTTATGTATGGTAGGTCTCGGGTTCGATTCCCGGCGGGGGCAATTTGGGAATTCATAATTTCTGAATTATCTCTGGTCTGGTCTGGTGGGAGCAATTTAGCGTTCCGGCACGATGACGTGTAGAAACTCTGCGCTCGTCTTGACATGCGTTGGATTGTGTACGTACGTATGCATTTTTGAAGCTTCATTGTGGAAGCACCGTATACATAGCATAGTTTTGATACCTATTGTAAATTTCTTTTTTTTTTAAAAGAGCAACTGCTGAGTTTGTTGCTGGCTCTTCTCGGCAAGAAGGGCATTCCGAACCAGTGGTAGATTTATGATGTGTCATAAGAGCTACAAGTTGGCCTACATGAAATAAATAAATTTTGAATTTGAAAACCGTACTCGTCAGGTTAACAACATCAGTGGACCTGCCCGTGGAGTTTGTCCACCTGTACATCAGCAACTGCATATCGACGTGCGAGACCATCCGCGACCGCTACATGCAGAACCGGCTCGTGAGGCTGGTGTGCGTGTTCCTGCAGTCGCTCATCCGGAACAAGATCATCAACGTCAAGGTGACACTATATTGAACTCGTCAGGTTGACGACATCAGTGGACCTGCCCGTGGAGTTTGTCCACCTGTACATCAGCAACTGCATATCGACGTGCGAGACCATCCGCGACCGCTACATGCAGAACCGGCTCGTGAGGCTGGTGTGCGTGTTCCTGCAGTCGCTCATCCGGAACAAGATCATCAACGTCAAGGTGACACTATATTGAACTCGTCAGGTTGACGACATCAGTGGACCTGCCCGTGGAGTTTGTCCACCTGTACATCAGCAACTGCATATCGACGTGCGAGACCATCCGCGACCGCTACATGCAGAACCGGCTCGTGAGGCTGGTGTGCGTGTTCCTGCAGTCGCTCATCCGGAACAAGATCATCAACGTCAAGGTGACACTATATTGAACTCGTCAGGTTGACGACATCAGTGGACCTGCCCGTGGAGTTTGTCCACCTGTACATCAGCAACTGCATATCGACGTGCGAGACCATCCGCGACCGCTACATGCAGAACCGGCTCGTGAGGCTGGTGTGCGTGTTCCTGCAGTCGCTCATCCGGAACAAGATCATCAACGTCAAGGTGACACTATATTGAACTCGTCAGGTTGACGACATCAGTGGACCTGCCCGTGGAGTTTGTCCACCTGTACATCAGCAACTGCATATCGACGTGCGAGACCATCCGCGACCGCTACATGCAGAACCGGCTCGTGAGGCTGGTGTGCGTGTTCCTGCAGTCGCTCATCCGGAACAAGATCATCAACGTCAAGGTGACACTATATTGAACTCGTCAGGTTGACGACATCAGTGGACCTGCCCGTGGAGTTTGTCCACCTGTACATCAGCAACTGCATATCGACGTGCGAGACCATCCGCGACCGCTACATGCAGAACCGGCTCGTGAGGCTGGTGTGCGTGTTCCTGCAGTCGCTCATCCGGAACAAGATCATCAACGTCAAGGTGACACTATATTGAACTCGTCAGGTTGACGACATCAGTGGACCTGCCCGTGGAGTTTGTCCACCTGTACATCAGCAACTGCATATCGACGTGCGAGACCATCCGCGACCGCTACATGCAGAACCGGCTCGTGAGGCTGGTGTGCGTGTTCCTGCAGTCGCTCATCCGGAACAAGATCATCAACGTCAAGGTGACACTATATTGAACTCGTCAGGTTGACGACATCAGTGGACCTGCCCGTGGAGTTTGTCCACCTGTACATCAGCAACTGCATATCGACGTGCGAGACCATCCGCGACCGCTACATGCAGAACCGGCTCGTGAGGCTGGTGTGCGTGTTCCTGCAGTCGCTCATCCGGAACAAGATCATCAACGTCAAGGTGACACTATATTGAACTCGTCAGGTTGACGACATCAGTGGACCTGCCCGTGGAGTTTGTCCACCTGTACATCAGCAACTGCATATCGACGTGCGAGACCATCCGCGACCGCTACATGCAGAACCGGCTCGTGAGGCTGGTGTGCGTGTTCCTGCAGTCGCTCATCCGGAACAAGATCATCAACGTCAAGGTGACACTATATTGAACTCGTCAGGTTGACGACATCAGTGGACCTGCCCGTGGAGTTTGTCCACCTGTACATCAGCAACTGCATATCGACGTGCGAGACCATCCGCGACCGCTACATGCAGAACCGGCTCGTGAGGCTGGTGTGCGTGTTCCTGCAGTCGCTCATCCGGAACAAGATCATCAACGTCAAGGTGACACTATATTGAACTCGTCAGGTTGACGACATCAGTGGACCTGCCCGTGGAGTTTGTCCACCTGTACATCAGCAACTGCATATCGACGTGCGAGACCATCCGCGACCGCTACATGCAGAACCGGCTCGTGAGGCTGGTGTGCGTGTTCCTGCAGTCGCTCATCCGGAACAAGATCATCAACGTCAAGGTGACACTATATTGAACTCGTCAGGTTGACGACATCAGTGGACCTGCCCGTGGAGTTTGTCCACCTGTACATCAGCAACTGCATATCGACGTGCGAGACCATCCGCGACCGCTACATGCAGAACCGGCTCGTGAGGCTGGTGTGCGTGTTCCTGCAGTCGCTCATCCGGAACAAGATCATCAACGTCAAGGTGACACTATATTGAACTCGTCAGGTTGACGACATCAGTGGACCTGCCCGTGGAGTTTGTCCACCTGTACATCAGCAACTGCATATCGACGTGCGAGACCATCCGCGACCGCTACATGCAGAACCGGCTCGTGAGGCTGGTGTGCGTGTTCCTGCAGTCGCTCATCCGGAACAAGATCATCAACGTCAAGGTGACACTATATTGAACTCGTCAGGTTGACGACATCAGTGGACCTGCCCGTGGAGTTTGTCCACCTGTACATCAGCAACTGCATATCGACGTGCGAGACCATCCGCGACCGCTACATGCAGAACCGGCTCGTGAGGCTGGTGTGCGTGTTCCTGCAGTCGCTCATCCGGAACAAGATCATCAACGTCAAGGTGACACTATATTGAACTCGTCAGGTTGACGACATCAGTGGACCTGCCCGTGGAGTTTGTCCACCTGTACATCAGCAACTGCATATCGACGTGCGAGACCATCCGCGACCGCTACATGCAGAACCGGCTCGTGAGGCTGGTGTGCGTGTTCCTGCAGTCGCTCATCCGGAACAAGATCATCAACGTCAAGGTGACACTATATTGAACTCGTCAGGTTGACGACATCAGTGGACCTGCCCGTGGAGTTTGTCCACCTGTACATCAGCAACTGCATATCGACGTGCGAGACCATCCGCGACCGCTACATGCAGAACCGGCTCGTGAGGCTGGTGTGCGTGTTCCTGCAGTCGCTCATCCGGAACAAGATCATCAACGTCAAGGTGACACTATATTGAACTCGTCAGGTTGACGACATCAGTGGACCTGCCCGTGGAGTTTGTCCACCTGTACATCAGCAACTGCATATCGACGTGCGAGACCATCCGCGACCGCTACATGCAGAACCGGCTCGTGAGGCTGGTGTGCGTGTTCCTGCAGTCGCTCATCCGGAACAAGATCATCAACGTCAAGGTGACACTATATTGAACTCGTCAGGTTGACGACATCAGTGGACCTGCCCGTGGAGTTTGTCCACCTGTACATCAGCAACTGCATATCGACGTGCGAGACCATCCGCGACCGCTACATGCAGAACCGGCTCGTGAGGCTGGTGTGCGTGTTCCTGCAGTCGCTCATCCGGAACAAGATCATCAACGTCAAGGTGACACTATATTGAACTCGTCAGGTTGACGACATCAGTGGACCTGCCCGTGGAGTTTGTCCACCTGTACATCAGCAACTGCATATCGACGTGCGAGACCATCCGCGACCGCTACATGCAGAACCGGCTCGTGAGGCTGGTGTGCGTGTTCCTGCAGTCGCTCATCCGGAACAAGATCATCAACGTCAAGGTGACACTATATTGAACTCGTCAGGTTGACGACATCAGTGGACCTGCCCGTGGAGTTTGTCCACCTGTACATCAGCAACTGCATATCGACGTGCGAGACCATCCGCGACCGCTACATGCAGAACCGGCTCGTGAGGCTGGTGTGCGTGTTCCTGCAGTCGCTCATCCGGAACAAGATCATCAACGTCAAGGTGACACTATATTGAACTCGTCAGGTTGACGACATCAGTGGACCTGCCCGTGGAGTTTGTCCACCTGTACATCAGCAACTGCATATCGACGTGCGAGACCATCCGCGACCGCTACATGCAGAACCGGCTCGTGAGGCTGGTGTGCATGTTCCTGCAGTCGCTCATCCGGAACAAGATCATCAACGTCAAGGTGACACTATATTGAACTCGTCAGGTTGACGACATCAGTGGACCTGCCCGTGGAGTTTGTCCACCTGTACATCAGCAACTGCATATCGACGTGCGAGACCATCCGCGACCGCTACATGCAGAACCGGCTCGTGAGGCTGGTGTGCGTGTTCCTGCAGTCGCTCATCCGGAACAAGATCATCAACGTCAAGGTGACACTATATTGAACTCGTCAGGTTGACGACATCAGTGGACCTGCCCGTGGAGTTTGTCCACCTGTACATCAGCAACTGCATATCGACGTGCGAGACCATCCGCGACCGCTACATGCAGAACCGGCTCGTGAGGCTGGTGTGCGTGTTCCTGCAGTCGCTCATCCGGAACAAGATCATCAACGTCAAGGTGACACTATATTGAACTCGTCAGGTTGACGACATCAGTGGACCTGCCCGTGGAGTTTGTCCACCTGTACATCAGCAACTGCATATCGACGTGCGAGACCATCCGCGACCGCTACATGCAGAACCGGCTCGTGAGGCTGGTGTGCGTGTTCCTGCAGTCGCTCATCCGGAACAAGATCATCAACGTCAAGGTGACACTATATTGAACTCGTCAGGTTGACGACATCAGTGGACCTGCCCGTGGAGTTTGTCCACCTGTACATCAGCAACTGCATATCGACGTGCGAGACCATCCGCGACCGCTACATGCAGAACCGGCTCGTGAGGCTGGTGTGCGTGTTCCTGCAGTCGCTCATCCGGAACAAGATCATCAACGTCAAGGTGACACTATATTGAACTCGTCAGGTTGACGACATCAGTGGACCTGCCCGTGGAGTTTGTCCACCTGTACATCAGCAACTGCATATCGACGTGCGAGACCATCCGCGACCGCTACATGCAGAACCGGCTCGTGAGGCTGGTGTGCGTGTTCCTGCAGTCGCTCATCCGGAACAAGATCATCAACGTCAAGGTGACACTATATTGAACTCGTCAGGTTGACGACATCAGTGGACCTGCCCGTGGAGTTTGTCCACCTGTACATCAGCAACTGCATATCGACGTGCGAGACCATCCGCGACCGCTACATGCAGAACCGGCTCGTGAGGCTGGTGTGCGTGTTCCTGCAGTCGCTCATCCGGAACAAGATCATCAACGTCAAGGTGACACTATATTGAACTCGTCAGGTTGACGACATCAGTGGACCTGCCCGTGGAGTTTGTCCACCTGTACATCAGCAACTGCATATCGACGTGCGAGACCATCCGCGACCGCTACATGCAGAACCGGCTCGTGAGGCTGGTGTGCGTGTTCCTGCAGTCGCTCATCCGGAACAAGATCATCAACGTCAAGGTGACACTATATTGAACTCGTCAGGTTGACGACATCAGTGGACCTGCCCGTGGAGTTTGTCCACCTGTACATCAGCAACTGCATATCGACGTGCGAGACCATCCGCGACCGCTACATGCAGAACCGGCTCGTGAGGCTGGTGTGCGTGTTCCTGCAGTCGCTCATCCGGAACAAGATCATCAACGTCAAGGTGACACTATATTGAACTCGTCAGGTTGACGACATCAGTGGACCTGCCCGTGGAGTTTGTCCACCTGTACATCAGCAACTGCATATCGACGTGCGAGACCATCCGCGACCGCTACATGCAGAACCGGCTCGTGAGGCTGGTGTGCGTGTTCCTGCAGTCGCTCATCCGGAACAAGATCATCAACGTCAAGGTGACACTATATTGAACTCGTCAGGTTGACGACATCAGTGGACCTGCCCGTGGAGTTTGTCCACCTGTACATCAGCAACTGCATATCGACGTGCGAGACCATCCGCGACCGCTACATGCAGAACCGGCTCGTGAGGCTGGTGTGCGTGTTCCTGCAGTCGCTCATCCGGAACAAGATCATCAACGTCAAGGTAACACTATATTGAACTCGTCAGGTTGACGACATCAGTGGACCTGCCCGTGGAGTTTGTCCACCTGTACATCAGCAACTGCATATCGACGTGCGAGACCATCCGCGACCGCTACATGCAGAACCGGCTCGTGAGGCTGGTGTGCGTGTTCCTGCAGTCGCTCATCCGGAACAAGATCATCAACGTCAAGGTGACACTATATTGAACTCGTCAGGTTGACGACATCAGTGGACCTGCCCGTCGAGTTTGTCCACCTGTACATCAGCAACTTCATATAGTATTTACGCGATGAGATGATTTCTCTCAGATCATCATATCCTCTGTAATGTGGTTGCCTGGCAGAGATCGTTTATAAGCGATAAGTCCGCCAGTTGTAGGTACCCTTTTGTTATTTATATTTTTTAAGTTTATTTTTGATGTGCTATAAAATAAAGTGTATTCATTACATTATTTCATGGTTGTTTTATGTTATAGCAAGGTGGACACATGTTATATAACAATGTGTCACACGTCAAAAGTTTTATAACAGTTACATAATCTGGACTCACCTTTATCTTGTTTAAATGTAAAATGTAATATTAACAAAAATTGTAATTTCCAGGAATTATTCATTGAAGTGGAAGCATTCTGCGTGGAATTCAGTCGCATTAGGGAGGCGGCCGCGTTATTCAGACTGCTTAAACAACTCGACTCTGGCGATGCCACGCATAAGGACGCTAAAGAAAACTAGCTGAAATACGTCGAAATTGTTATTTAAACACTCGTGTCGTAATCCTCATTACTAAGGGTCGTGTGTAATGGAAGGGTTCATCACATTGTGGGATTTTCTCGGGATAAGAATGTGGTGGGATCCCAGATCCGGATTTAGATATAATTACCGGGACGCACAGCTTGACGTGCTCATCGAAGTGCTGAGAAAAAGTAAACGACCGCATCTTTCAAATTTAGTGACCGTACTATGTTTACGTTACGGACTTTTACTTCTGCCTTCACCAGTATAATCCTTTGATGTATGCTATACGTTTCAAATGTGAAGAACAGCTCTAACCGAAACTCTTGAACAATCGTGTTAGACCAAGTTATTTTTACGCAATTTAAAAATATTGCAAATTTTCTTTAATACAGAAAAATAGTAAAATTAAAAAGTTGGTTGCTACAAGTAAATGTTTGAAAAATACAATTTCACGGTAGACTTTTGAAATAATGTAGACTTAATAAATAACAAACGTTTTATAACATGTTACATAGTCTGGACACACCCTAAGATGAAATTATAAAACTAAAAAAAAAAACTTTGATGTTGCCGACAAATTGAAATTGATAAGTGCCCTCTTCTAAAGTCAGGCATACTCAATGCCACAATTATAATAATAGATATTTTCAATTCTATTTAGAATTATTACAAAATACTACATAATCTATTTTTGCACATTTCTAATTTTTCATAAAAATAGATTAAGTTAGCGCGGTCTTGATAGCGTAATAAGTTTTATTGTAAATATTTAGTTAGCTGTGACTTAAGCTTGAAATACAAAGCGAATCCAACGTGACAAGTTATATTACAGAGAATTGTATAAAGGTGTTCAATGTTCATACAGCGAAACAGGTTTATTGTAATAGGGATGTTGCCACAAACTAGCTACTCTATCAAACATCAAAACGCACGCATAGTATGGCAGCTTGTATGAAATACAAAGTGAGCTGTGTTAACATATGACACACTTTGTAAACATATGATAATTTATAGTATAATAGTTTAAAATGATTATCAGACTTAAAACTAACACTGGATGTGTATTTTACTTATTCTGGAAGATCCGCTATGTAATAATCAGTAATAAATAATTAATTTTTAACAGCGGCAACATCCCAATAGCTGCCCTCATACTGTTAATGATATTACAAATCCAACTCGTGTACGCGCGCATCTAGTGAAATCTAGACTTGTATTTTTCGCCACACGTTTTTTGTTTCGGGCTTTCTAGTTTTTGTGATATATTGCCTGGATATGTTATGACTTGAGTATGAATTAAGATTTTTATTTATTAATCATTGCCTAAATGAAATAATGATCTTTTAATTACATATAAGGGCAAGTCTACACTATATAACATATTTTCATTTTTTGTACTATGTTACATAGTCTAAACTTGTCTATGGCGATGTTTTTAATGTTTGTTAATGCAAATTAAAAGATATTTCAAATTTTTGTTCTTTTATTTCTTACTTTTGTATTTTGTCTTAAACATGGTGTTACTTAGTTACTACTGTTATTATTTGTTTTAGTATAACTGCTTTGCACAATGCCTTTGTGAAATGGATGACAGCAAATAAATACTGTTATTCTATTATTTAGTAGGTAATAGAATAACAGTATTTATGATTATAGAATGACAGTATTTATTTGACTATAATATGCATCAAACTATAGGTAATGCTTAGAAACACATTAGTAGACATGGTGACAAGCTCTTTTTAGTAAGCCTTTAAATGCTAACTACGCAGTGTCGTCACGTTAGTAAGATGAGCTCACAAATTATTAAAAAATAACTTACTGTGCTTTGAAAGGGTGTTATAATTTATCACAAAAACCATCAATAACGTGATTATAAGTACACCAGTATAGGCAATAATGGCACTCACATATTCATTGATTGTTTTGAACGGAAATTAGCTGGAAACTTCTGTTCTAAGCATTATAATTCGATGATCAGCAGTCTTTTTACAAGAACCAAAGATAATATAAAAAAAACAAATGTAAACTCAAAATTATTTATTCCCAATAACTACAATTCTATAACTAAATAAGTAATTAAAAATGGCATAAACCGAATATATAATATGTACTATTTATTAAAAGCACTCTCCAGAATTCTCCGAACCTCATCATTTGTCGCTAAATCCAAAGGAGTACAATCCTCATTGTCTTTTAGCAGCGCTGCGCCCGCATCGACTAATACTCGGGTTGATTTAACATGATCACATGTTACTGCATAGTGTAGGGGTGTTTGGTCAAAATTATCCACTGCATTAATGTCACAACCTCCTTTAACTAGTGCATTTAAAGCATAAGTCGCATCCCTATCTGCCGCCCAATGTAAAGCGGTTAACCCATCTTCATCTTTCTCGTGTTTTAAGTCTGGATTTTTTGTTAAGAGTTCAGTTACCAACTCTCCCATATTTTCCCTAGCCGCATCAAATAATGTGAGGTTATTATGAACTAGCTCGGGTTCAGGAGAGTATCTCAGTGATGACACGGCTGCCCAAGTTTCTTTGCGACCTCCTTGGGAGACGATATCAGACTCTGGGTCAAGTTTTTGAACCAACTCGATGTACTTCTGCTTGGCTTCTTCAGATGATATATCATTGAGGACTCTCCAAGCCTCCCATTTTTTCCTCCCTCTACCATCTAACCACCCTGGCTTAGGAGTGTTACATTTCCCCTCAGTACTCTGCTTGTATAAACCGTAGAGTTCTAAAAGTTGATTATTATCAAGTTTAGATGTGATTTTTCTTACATGATCAGATGCTTTATTAAACGATTGATCTAAAGGATTTAGCGACTCTTCATCGGAGAAATCGGAGTCTGAATTATCTGGCAGTGCTTCAGCCATTGTAAATGTGTAACTTGTAGAGAAGTCTAACTGGAGTTTTGGAGTTGAACATTCAGGTTTAGTCCCTCGAGTGTATGTACCTGCTTGTTAGTAGCATCTGCAGCACCAGAAGGGGACGAGAACTCCACAAAACCATACCCTTTGCTTAACCCAGTTGAACGATCAAATACTACACGAGCATTTTGAACCGGTCCAAATTGAGCGAAGTATTCTCTTAGCTGTCTATGGCCAACAGTCCAAGCTAAGTTGCCAACATACAGGCGGGCCGCTCTCGCTGTGCTTGCCATAACCTATATGGAGATTATTTCAAGTAAATGCAAGGATCTGTCACCGATCAAGGCTCTGTAGTCCACACCTGTACTCTCGCTTAACGTATCCAAGTCCAAAAGCGCACCTTTGAGCCCCCACTTCTTCAGCAGAGCTTCAATAGACCAGTCCGCACTCCGCTCCTGGTAAGCACACAAAAATCGTGCGTCAGTACCGTCCAAGAAATACGCTACAGTAGATAACACCTCTTCAAACTGTGAAGGTTCATAAAAGCAGTCTGATGCTAGAAGCAAGTCTACAGGGCGTAGATTATGAACATCAGATAAGAAAAGCCCCCACGCGAGACCTAGTATTTGCACATCATGATTAGGCACTAGACCGTTCGCTTCACAGCAGTCAGTTAAGTGTCTCAATGATCTGGGTAATGCGACACTATCTGTGAGCGTCACATGGGCGCCGCACTTCGCTGCTAGAATTCCAGGCAAGCCTGTGCCGCAGCCGAGTTCTAACACTCTGAGACCACGTAAATGTCTTCTTTGTGTCCACAAATACCAAGCTAGTAGCGGCGCAGAAGGCCACGTGTAGAATGAGTAACCTGCCGACAGCAACTCTGGTATCACGATCTCGAGATATTCACCTCGGGTATCTCCGTTGCTGGATGACTTGCCACGGAACACAAACTTCTTCAATTGACCACTAACAGAACGACCATCGCTCATTGCATAAGCATTGTTTGTTGAATCAAGGCAATAAAGCGGAGAATTTCTGTGAACAAGAAATTGCAAAATGCACCATAGAAAAACTGTCAAGCATCTGTCAACTGTCAAGACTCGAGTGTCATATGTCAAACACATGTGAAATGCACTGTCAAAATCCAATTTATAAGTAGCGTAAAGTAGGTAAAAAAATAGCGTAGACAAACGGTAGACAAAGAAGGCAAAAAATAATTATGACAGTCGCAATCACCTCGAAAATGCTGTGATCTGCGTATTCAATAGACAACAATAGGGGCATAGTAATCTGTGATAGGGGCATTGGTAATTGGTTGATGCAATATACCTATTTAATGTTGGCTTATATTCTAAGTTTCATTCATTCCCGCTCACTTCCCGCTCCACTTCATTGTGACTTCATTGCACTTTACAAATACCATAGTACCATACGATTGAGATTATACTCTTTGATTACAACTTTTGCACCGGTGTTGTGTTAACGTAAACTTTTTTATAGTATTTTTAAAGCGAAACAAATAATTAAAAATCATGTCCGTAGCCGTAAAAGGTATGTCATCTGTTCAATGTTTTATATTCCTATTTAAAATTTATGTAAAAACTTAATCTGTGATAATTATTTTTTCGTGGGGTCAAATTCCAATTTTCTGTTCAATATTGTTGTAAGTACTTAAATTTTTATAAATTTTCATAGTTACAGATATGCATTGTAATAAGCTATTTCCAGTAAAATTAATAGCTCATTTAATTATTATTTTTCACATCTACTGAAAGTACTGAGTACTGACCACCTTAAGGTCAATTCATCTGAAAGTTCATTGACTTTTGATAATATAGTGTTACCTGTTAAAAGTTTTACCCCATTTTAAGTTAACTTGAACATCTTATCTTTTTACTTTATATTTAAAATAAAAACAAAGTTTTATATACAAAAAAGCCTGGGAATCCATTGTTATATTATTATATGTTACAATGTAATAACAAAAAGAATACCTGCCTCACAGATTTACTCTAAAATCTGTGACCTGCCTAGTCACAATATAGCCAGCTGTGGGACCTGTTTGTTGTTTGTTATGGGATCCTACTTAGACAAGGGAATTTTCAATTGGAGTTTTAAAGTAAATGAAAATTGTGGTAATTTTCATTTACTAACACCTCACAAAGTCACAACAGTAAAAAATGATTACCTACTGTCTGTTGTAGTGTTTATGAATCATATGCCTAAGAATTTTCTTAAATAATAAATAATCTAGTATTACCTAGACATTAAATTGAAACAGTAAAGACAGTAAATTATCTTTATAATTCCCTAACTAGCTGCGGATGGTAGAAAAAAAAACTTGAGAGGTGTCAAGGGACACCCGGACGGAACGAAGTTCAATGCGAAATAGAAATGAAAATATCTGGCTTGCTTTCTATAAGAGAGAGAGAGACAGACAGAGAAACATGCGACGCCTATAGCAAAAAGTGTCGTGACAACTTTTCGTAAGAATTTTTTCCGTCTAGCCCCCTTTCACAACGCGCGATAAGGAACTTCGTTCCAAAAGATTCGTATAGGAATAAAAACAAACCTTAAATGGACACTTAAAGTTAAGTATATCTCATACTTAAGTGCATATTGCATCCTACACAGGTATATTCATTGTGGGTGCCAAACGCACACCATTCGGCACGTTTGGTGGCGTGTTCAAGAACACCTCCGCGACAGAGCTGCAGACCATAGCGGCGACTGCGGCCCTGAAGGAAGCGGGGGTAGCGCCCGATCAGATCGACTCGGTTATTGTTGGTCAGGTTATGTCGGTAAGTTCCTACCTACCAGTACTTTGCATATACTTCACAGCCTGCGTTTGAGTTATTCTAATTATGGCTAACTTTTTAAGCTATTGCATAGCTTCTATCGCGGGCCAGCGTGGAGACCGAATCCAGAAATTCCGTAACGAAAATAACCTGACACGGGACTCCTCTACGGTGAGCCGCTAGATGGCGTTGATAAAAAATGCTATGCAATAGCTTTACCGCGGCAGTCCCCGAGTGCCACACGTCTTTTTTTTTTTTGGAAGAGAAGATTCTTTATGGACGTTTGAGATAAAAACCAAAATTTTTCACAAACGATGTGGGTACAATCGCAAAGACGAAACTTGCCTCACAGTGCGTATTGTTGCTGTTTAAGAAGAGGTTATTACACATAGTAGTTTGTGTGATCTTATGAAAAATGTAATGAAAAAGTTGCATGGAAGCAATCGACTTTGCTTCAGCTGTCTTCAAGATAGATAAATACAGATAAGCTACATATTGTAACACTTTTATTTTGAAAAGAGCAACTGCTGAATTCCTTCTCAGCAGAATCTGCTTTCCGAAACGTGGTAAAGTCAAGACTTTTCATAAGAGCCACAATTTTGGCCTACGTGAAATAAATAATTGTGATTTACCGTTTATTATTTATTAATATACATTTTATTTTTCCGAAGGCATCTCAAACTGACGGCATTTACACTCCCCGTCACGCTGCGCTCAAAGCGGGCATCCCTCAAGACAAACCTGCTTTGGGCGTTAACCGATTGTGTGGATCTGGCTTCCAATCTGTCGTCAACAGCGCACAAGTACGTATTTGACTTTACTTTGCGTAGTTAAAGGTGCAGACTGAAAACTGCTAAGGTTGACGTTTATCAGTCAGAAATACCATTCTTAATTATCAAACTATTTTCTTGGCAGGATATCCTAACAGGGGCAGCTAAAATCTCGCTCGCGGGTGGCGTAGAAAACATGTCCCAAGCTCCCTTCGCGGTCCGAGGGGTTAGATTTGGCACAATTCTGGGCAGTTCTTATGCGTTCGAGGACACTTTGTGGGCTGGACTCACGGACTCGTTCTGTGGACTTCCCATGGGCATGACTGCGGAGAAATTGGGCGGACAATTCGGAATAACTAGGGACGAAGTAGACAATTTCGCGTTGAAGTCGCAACAGAGGTGGAAGAAAGGTAAGCTAATCAAATTTTTGAGTTTTGAGAGAGAGATTTTGAGATAAAACAGCACGACTGGTGTTTTTTGTAATAATCTTAATAAGACTAAGAATTAAGTATCAGTTTAATACATCCATATCACTTATCAGTAATCAGTTACTACACAGCATCGTACCAATACTTAAATCGCGTAACTGCTGTACGCCTATATTGTTGTAAAAAGTCATGGTTCAAACCAATCACCAGATAATTAGGGTATTCTTTAAAATAATCCTGATCGAAGTTCAAGAAAAAGTTATCCTTCCCAGCCCAAGATGCCGGCGTATTCAAAGCGGAAATCGAACCCGTAACTCTGACCATTAAGAGGAAAGAAGTGAAAGTGGACACTGACGAGCACCCTCGCCCGCAGACCACCATCGAGAGCCTGAAGAAACTGCCGCCCGTGTTCAAGAAGGAGGGCCTGGTGACTGCCGGCTCTGCGTCTGTAAGTGATAGCTCTACTCTTCGACCATTTAGCCAGGACGAGCCTTTACGCAGATTTAGTACTGAATTTATTCTGCCACTTTCTGCGGGAGGGGAGGTAATCACGTGCAGCCTACGTACAGCACACATTTACTCACGCACACTTTTGTAAAAAACTTAATATCTCTATAAACGCACACTAACTCAAAAGCTGTCACACTTACAAGCTGACACGTACGTTTGTACATGTACTTCGGCAGAGGGGAATGCGTGCGCTTGCCAAGTCCTGGCTAAATGGTTGAAGGCTCTACTATATCTATGATCTACTGTCAAGCAAACAAAATTTTCAGTAATTGCACAAAATACACATTTTAATTATAAGACCATTGATTCGTGTTTAGCTTTAACACTGCTAGCCCCTAGCCTGTTAAAGCTGAGATCTATAGAGTGTGCTCTGACTCAGCTCAGACTCAAGATAGAGGTTAAAACGAGATACAAACATGCTCTGACATAAATATGTCTCGTTTTAACTCTGTCTTGAGTCAGAGCTGAGTGCGAGGCGGAAATCTATACCGCCTAAGTGCTAGTTGGTGCCCGCGACTTTGTATGCGTGGATTGAGGCTTTTTGATTCCCGCGGGAACTATCTTATTATCCGGAATAAAAACTAGCCTATGTGTTATCCCAGACTATAATCTATCTCTGTGCCAAATAGCCAACTCGGTTCTGTCGTTGCGGCGTGATTGAGTAACAAGCAACCTTCCATCCAAACTTTCGCATAATTTATAATATTAGCAGGATAATAATTATGATTAAGATATGAGCATATCATCACAAGAACTTATCTTTGTTTATTTGAAATAATACTGAAGCTTATTTTTAACGTTGTTGATACCTATATCTTCGTTTTGATAAAGATTTATCTTGATAAAAAACTTGAACTTGTCAGTATTTCTTACCTGCTTATTCTGAGGTCTTCTTTTGCTTGTTTTGATTCGAGGATAATCATCTAATTCAATTTCAAACACATACACATTCACTCACTCACTCACTTTCTGTAATTTTTTTTATTTATTTATTAAGTATACATTCATGTTTTATGTTTTCATTTAACTCAGTCTCAAAAAATATAAACAAAATAACAAACTTTACCAGGGCATTAGCGATGGAGCAGGTGCTCTCATCCTGGCGGGTGAAGAGGCAGCTAAGAACCTAAAGCCTCTCGCCAGGCTCGTGGGATGGTCGTGTGTGGGCGTCGACCCCAGCATTATGGGAGTGGGACCTGTGCCTGCCATCCAAAATCTGCTGAAGGCCACTAATCTTACGCTGAATGACGTGGATTTGATTGAAGTATGTTTTATTTTACAATATTTACCATTTTATCTAGGATTCATTTGGTATTGGACTATAAGATTATCTGATAAATGTGACTTATGTTACTGTCGTCAAAAATGTGCTATGTGATTGTAAAAATTATTGCGACAATGTGAAAATCGCAATCATCTCTTATTGTCTGAATTTATGGCATTCCTGTTGGATCAATGAATTTTAATCAATAGCGAGAGAGTACCAGACAATCAGAGGTAATTATGATAATTACACCATCCCACAGCGGATTATTACAATAGTTTTTATAGCAGATGGAATATGTGATTTATTTACTGTACTGTACCATTAACATAATATCACAATATGTTTAAAGGTGACTCTTAAACTACCGTTACGATCACCAAAAATATGACGGTAATTTGCATTGAACTCGAAAAGCAAAGTTATAAAGTGTAGAAATCGAATACTTTTGTTCTTTAACCTTGCCTGCGCTAATACTCGGAATCGCACCAAATGATAATTTTATAAATTATTATCATTATCATTGGTATATCCTTTGCATATTGCAAAGGTCGCATTACAATATGCAAATGCAACATTTAAACCATAAAACTTAACTAAATAGCGATATTGTGTCACCTAGGACCATTTGGAGTTGTTAAAGAACAACTATTTTGAATGAAAATAACCCTATTCTGAACAGTGAACTCTGAAATTTGCTGATAGGAAATATCAAATCACTCTTATTTCAAAGTTTTCATTCACTCGATTAGGGCTGTTCTGTAACGATAAATGCAAAATTCATCGTTCACCATTTATTCGTTCAATGTAACTCCCTTAGATCAACGAAGCGTTCGTAGCGCAAACCCTCTCATGTGCCAAGGCCCTGAAGCTAGATATGGAGAAGTTGAACGTGAACGGAGGAGCCACGGCGCTGGGGCATCCCCTCGCCGCTTCCGGATCTCGAATCACTGCGCATCTTGTGCATGAATTAAGGTGAATTGAAATTCAATAAATCAAAAAAAAAATATTCACGAAACCCCTTTACTGAACTTTAAATAATAATATCTAAAATTAAAATAGTTATTTGTTCAACAAGATAGCAAAGTTCATTTTTGTTGCGAGTGTCTAGTTTGAACCCCGAGCGGGAGAAGGATTCTAAGTTAGAATCCTGAGTATAGTGAGGGATTCAAAGGCACAAGTAACAAAAACTTTGCTATCGTGTGATACATATAACTTGTCACCTCACTAGTTCAAAAGAAAACCAGTGAGCAAAAGTCGTTTTTGCTCACTCAGTGAAAAAAGTGTTGTCCCAAGAAAAGTTCAACACTTGTTGTTGAGTGAGCAAAAACTACTTTTGCCCACTGGTTTTAAAGGCGCCCTTTTTGAGCTAGTGAGGTGAAAATAATACTGAACTTAAGATAGAATAAGACAATTCAATTGTTCGGCTCTAATGAAATGGGATTTGAAAGTGATTTTAATTCATTACTAGAATTTAACTACTACTAATCAATCCAGATTCTACCACTCGTTTAAAAAGCAGATTCGTGTGAGGAAAACTGTTATGAAACTCATTTGATGCAAAATATTATTTTGTTAAAAATTGGGAAATTAGTAATTGGTACTCTGGCAGCATTATACCCCTTTCTTTAGCAAAAACGTTTGTTTTCGTGTTTAATGTATTTTATTTTTCTTTATTTGTATTTTTTTATTCGATGACAAGATAACTGCGATCTCACCTGATGGTAAGTGATGATGCAGTCTAAGATGGTAGCGAGCTAATATGGAAGGGGTATAGCAGTGTAATGTCAACCCATACCTGTAATCGGTTTCTACACGCCATCGTGCCGGAACGTTAAATCGCTTGGCGGCACGTTTTGACTGTAAGGTGGTAACTAGCCACGAACAAAGCCTCCCACCAGACAATTGTCTTTATTCTTTATGTATTTACGTCTTTTTATATTGTAGACGCCGTGGCCTGAAGCGCGCTATCGGATCGGCTTGCATCGGTGGAGGTCAAGGAATTGCAGTTATGGTTGAAGCTGTTTGAATTAATTAAGATTATTAATCAACGTATTACTTTATAAGATGTTAACGTGTTTATTCCCTAATTTTGATGTATTTTATTTGAATCCCGCTCCCTCAAATGCAATATTTCGCGAATGTGAGAGATTTTCAGCAAATATGTAAGGTAAGATATCACAATTATTTTAAACTGTATTTAAGTTTAATTACCTATATTATTATATAAATGATTTAATATGTATTTCGTCTTCCTGCGGAATATTGTGCCTTTTAAAAACTTAAATTTTATATTTGAGATGAAAAAACTATATTTTCTTAAAAATGTATTTTTATTTTGAGATTAAAATAATATAAAGTTATTAAACAACTTTTGGTGCCCAGTTAAAAAACTGATATTTTGTAAATAAATATAAAATTTTATACCTATAATGAATGATATCTATTGTATAAGAATAAAATAAAATTAATGCCTCGATTTTTGACGAATGTTGTTTAAATTTGTTTTTATTATAAAAGAAATACCTACTTCAGTATTATTTTTATTATTTACTACCTATTCTCCACAGAAAAATAGCATTATTAATAAGCTAAACCATGACTTTTGACTGCCTATAGTCTCATGCTGTTTTCCATATCGTCGTCAAAATCCAAGAATCCATTTTATAAACGTTTGGTCGCGGCTAATTTTCGAAACGCCTGAACCGATTTTGACGAAATTTATATAACCAGAAGATGGAGGATAGGTAAGTACTTACCTACTCTTCCCACGGTAAAATAACATCATCTAGTTTTAAGAATCATTGTATGTCATTGGAATGCAATAAATAAATGAATATGAATATCATTTCAACCCATTGCCGCGTCGACTAACGAGTCTCATTCCAGAATAAGAAGGGGCTTAGGGCCTAAACTTTAGCTCATAGCTCAGAATACTGATAAGTACCTAATACAGCGTGTCGATTCTCTAACTAAATAATAATAATTTCTAAGAAGAAATTAAAGTTCTGGTAGGTTGTACTTATAGAGACCATTAAGTATTAGTATATTATAGTACATAGGTATAATAAATTACCATCACTATGTAGAGATAAGAACATAAAAAGGGTGGAAAGACTGGAAAAATTCCAGGGCCCCTGGACTAAAGGGGCCTCAAGTTACGTCTGTATTTAAATTTTGAAAAATGCACTAAATTACACCCAAAAAAGCCCTCAGTATCGATGCCTCCAGTTAAAGAGGCCGAGCCCCTCGAATTGATAACTGTCATGCCAAAATGCCGATTGATACTTAGGTAGCTATTAATAATCTTTTATTGCTTATCATCCTTAAATTGAAACATTTTCCAATGTATTTGTATGAGTTACTTATCTAGCTAGTAAGAAATAACGTGTGTATCCACAAACGCATCGAAGCGAACACGGAGTGAACGTCCTTGGGCGCGCCTTTTTAGTTGGATTAATTATTATTGGTTATTTAACAAAAATTGTGTGAATTGCAGTTTTTAAGGATGGCTGTGGCTTTAAATAAAGGTATATAAAATATTGAAATTTAACTTTATAATTACAGATACTTTTTTGCACAAAATAAATCGTTTTTAAAACTGTGCTCATTAAAATTTTAATTAAGTAGGTATTTAAGTAATCAAGATTGGTGTTTACATTGCATGCTCAAAGTTTAAAACATCTCATAATAAGGTACCTACCAAGTCTCGTTTCAATCTGATAACAATTTTGTAAGTGAATAAAATTGTAATGTTAAACTGCATATATTATAGGTAGGTACACATATTAGTATAATGTAAGGCTTAAATATTAAGGTGAAAATGCAGCCAAGTACAAAGAGTCTGACTTAAACACGTTCACGTCATACGTTATGCTGGGAAGGCTCAGGGTCAATGTCCAAGACATCGACCTTGAATAATGATAACGCAACGTTTGGATAGTTTTATTTTTATCTCGTTATTTTTATTGGAACATAAAATCGCTCTGTTACGAACTCTTTCTCTAAATTCCTACCCATTTGTCTTCGACTGTCGTTGATATTATGGAAGTTCTCTTTTCTCTTTTTTTAAATATTATAGACTAGCGCTTGACTGCGATCTCACCTGATGGTAAGTCAAGATGCTGCCTAAGATGGTGCACGCTTGCCTAGAAGATTCTGATTTGCATAAATAAGTATTTCTTCTCGTAAATAACACCAATGCATGATGATGATCAGGCCAGAATGTAGGTTGAAGGTTTTTTTTTCTTATCCATGTGACATAATAATTATTATAGCTAGCTACACTAGCTTTTGCCTGCGACATCTTCACGGCGTGAAGTAAGGTTTTTAAAAATACAATAAAAGCCTTTATTTTTCCGGTATAAAGACTCTTCAGGACTTAAGCTATACCTGTGCAAAAAATTACGACGATCAGTTGCTCCATTGATGCATGATTGAAAGACAAACCAAGAAGCAAACTTAATTTCGCCTTTATAATATTAGTAGGGATAAGGATTACTTTAATAACTTTTTGGAGTTACTTGAGTGTTGACTTTTATTTTTATCCAGGCGTGTACATAGTGGCTGCCAAGCGCACACCATTCGGTAAGATGGGTGGAATGCTGAAGAGCATACATCCGTCTGACTTGATGGCTGTTGCTGCTAAAGACGCTTTGAAGACTGGAAATGTCGCTCCCAGCGCTGTGGATACTGTTAACATTGGAATCGTTAATGTGGTAAGGATAGAAAAAGTATACTCTTATATTTTAGTGTGGCAGCTGGTAGTAATAAGTGTATTTTAAGGTAATTATAGTGATGGCGACAGCATTGCAGTAAGCGGAAACAGTTATTAGATTTTTTTATGAGAAGGAACTCTGTTCACACTGCGAAAGTCAAAAGTGAAAATGGCTGATCCGCGATAAACTCTTAATTATTTTAGCGCATTTTTTAGAAATTAATTTCAGGAGCATAAAGGCCCTCTGGTGCCGTGGCCAGGTCATACTACAGAAGGGGCGCATGGTCTTTTATTGTTTTATTTTCTCGGGAAACTTACAACTACCTAGTTAGAGAAAAAAGATAATTAAGAACAGAAGAAAATTTTGATCTTAATAAAAACTCACATGGCGAAAAACCAATGTTTTCAGTTGAGTGGCAGCTCAGATGGTGGCTTGTCTCCTCGTCACGCTTCCCTTAAGTCCGGAATCCCTCAAGAGAAACCTGCTCTTGGCGTTAACAGGTTATGTGGATCTGGTTTCCAGGCAGTCATTAACAGTGCACAGGTAATATAGAAAAACAATGTTTTAATCCTTAGGTAAAATACTGCTAAAGATCCCTTGCTCTGTTTGTCCATAGGCTTAATTTCAGAACAGCTTAGCAGATTTAACAAGATTCAAAGGCAGGTAGAGAATCATACAAGGAATGAACGGAATATTTGTGGGATAAAACTTTGTAGGATACTTTTTATCCCAGAAATATTTCAGATCCCAGTTTACAAAAATTAAAAAAATGTCTAACACACAGTATTGTTACTCGATCATTTCTATACTTTTAATGGATCTGTATTTCTGTATTTATGGATTTAATGAGGTTTCCATCATCCAACATATTTGTAGGATATCCTGACGGGAGCAGCTCAAATTTCTCTCGCGGGTGGAACAGAAAACATGTCAGCTGTCCCATTTGTGGTACGCAACACCAGGTTCGGCGCACCCCTGGGTGTTAAACTAGAATTCGAGGATTCCCTTGTAAAAGGCTCTTTGGACACGTACTGCAATTTCACGATGCCGCAAACTGCGGAGAATTTGGCTGAGAAATATGGCTTAGTGAGAGGAGAGGTGGATGAGTTCGCGTTACAGTCACAAAAGAAATGGAAAATTGGTAAGTATATTACATACCTTATTATTGATACCTATATTACATTATATAGGCAAGGTTTAAATTTTGGCTAACACTTTACATCGAAAATATTACGGCTATCATGCGGCTATCACATATTTTGTTAAGATACAAGTTTATCGATATTATCATATCAAAGATATTATCCAGCATTTTATGTGCCGAGCTGGGGCCCCTGATCTATGGGGGCCCCTACAGCTTTACCCTTGCTTTAATATTTTTTACTCCATAAATGCTTATTATAATAATTTAAATACGAAAGTGTTTGTTTGGCTTGCCTTTCAATCATGACGAAGCAACGGATTTACGTGAAAGGATTTTATACATTGGTATAGTTGAGGACCGAGAGTGACATAGACGGAAAAGTAAAGGGACAAGTCGCGTGCAAAAACAATTTAACCGAGATCTCTTACATAGACGTCCACAGGACTCGCTCCTGCACTGCTTGTATCCAGCGGCTCCCTGCGACTAGTCTCATATGTCGTTGGTCCACCTAAACCAACGTATGGACGTCGAAACCACTTACTGGAATCTACAGTTAATATAGAACCTTTTATTCTACAGCCCAAGACAGTGGGGCTTTCCAGGCAGAGCTATCCCCAGTGACAGTAAAGCTGAAGAAACAAGAAGTGGTCGTGGACAAGGATGAACACCCCCGCCCGGACACCACGATCGAAGCTCTGCACAAACTGCCCGTGCTGTTCAAGAAAGGCGGTGTCGTGACTGCTGGCAACTCTTCGGTAACTGTGTTCCTATTGTTTTAATAATCATCATCCACTGTTGGACGTAGGCTTCTTTTTGGTAGCGCCAACTCATCTACTGTTGGCTTCTTTTAGGAAGCTCCAACGTTGCCTATGTTTCACTTTCTAAATGTTTTTGCTCCATACGAAATTGTTTTTAAGACGTAGGCTACGAATAAAAAATAATTCAGGAATTCTAACACTTTTCACACACACCACACGACTTTTGTTGGGTCATTTTTTTAACGCAGATCTACATTTCCTGACTTATAGCTTATTCGTAGGACATAGGTACCTAACAGTATACAATTTTTTACCTATTTGCTTCTCACGCATATCAGACAAATCTTTGTGGAAAATTTTTGATATATTAGTTGGTAGGTAGGTAGTTTATAGCTAAGTTTAAAGTATAGTTTACCAACCTTGCGACAAAAATCGGATTCTAATGAAATTTTATAGAATCTAACCTCTTTTACCTCTCTCTTTTAATCTTTTTTAATTCAATTTGATTAAAAATCTTTTTAACAGGGTGTAAACGACGGTGCAGGAGCGCTGATCCTGGCCAGCGAGGAGGCGTTAAAGCAGCACAACTTAAAACCTCTGGCCAGACTCCTGGGCTGGTCGTTTGTGGGAGTGGACCCGAGTGTTATGGGCATCGGCCCAGTGCCCGCTATACAGGGACTGCTTGCTGCCTCGAAGCTGACTCTGAACGACATTGATCTAATTGAGGTAAATCTTTCTTCTGTACTTTGGAGAGCTTATTAATCTCTGATTATTTTCTTTTTGACAGCTCACGCCTTTAAATTACCTGTCAAAAAGAAAATAAACGAATGGACAGTGTATATAAGCCGTCGGTTACCTCTGGTAGCCGTAGTTCGATTGTTATTGTTACTCCGGTTGGCCGAACTTGTGCTACCTTTCACTTGCAATAACTAGTCCGGATGATGAAAAGCACCTAATTATTACTACTCTTGAGTAGCAATAGTAGTAGTAGTAATAGCAATAGTAATAGCAGTAGAATAAGTAGTAATGGTAACACCCACACAAACTCCTCGAAAAAAAAAATACGTAAGTATATTTCGCCCCGCTAAGGGGCCATCCTCAGGACATGTCGATTGTTGATCGACATGTCCTGAGGATGGCCCGGTGTATTGTATCACCGTTTCTTACAACGGTGTACAGCGCGTTTTTGCGATACAGATTTTTCTTGTTTAGTGGATTATACTAAAGGAATTTTATTTTTTCTTTAATACATCATACCTACCTGCCTACATTTTTGGCAAATTTCTCTTTTTTTCTTGCGTAGATCAACGAAGCCTTCGCCGCGCAGACTCTGTCGTGCGCCAAGGAACTGGGTCTAGACATGAGCAAGCTGAACGTGAACGGCGGCGCCATCGCCATGGGGCACCCGCTGGCCGCGTCTGGCGCGAGGATCACGGCGCACCTTACACACGAACTCAGGTATATCCGCCATTTTTAGGCTTTCGTATGTACACAATGGGTGCCAGCGGGAACATACTACCTACTAAATCTACGCTGTCATCAGTGGCGTAACTATACCGTTTGAGGCCCGTGGCAAATTCCCTCCCTCAATATAAATAAGTTGATAGCCGTAGTCAGCTGGGGGCCCGTGGCATTTTGCCGTCTTGCCACCCTTTTGTTACGCCACTGGCTGTCATCCCATCCCTCCCTCTCCCTCTGTCAGTGGACTGTATCTCATGAACACAGTCTCCTCTCGAATGAGAAGAGGTTTCAAAAAGCGTAAGGATTTGAACTTCATTGTTATGTTTGTTCCAGACGGCGAAACTTAAAACGAGGCATCGGTTCGGCCTGTATCGGTGGAGGTCAAGGCATTGCTGTGCTGCTAGAGACAGTCTAACTCTTTATTATAACTACTAGCTTTTGCCCCCGCGACTTCGTCCGCGTGGAATTAGATTTTGGGGTGGAATTTTCAAAAACTGTGACACACGTACTTCTTTATTTTTAACTGAAAGCTCAAATACCAACTTTGATGGAAACAGCTTGATAAATGACGGAGTTTCATATAAACTTCCATCCCCTATTTAAACCCCTTAGGGGTGGAATTTCCAATAATCCTTTCATAGTGTGCGCCTACGTCATAAAAGGAACCAACAGTAAAAATTTCAAGTTTCTAACTTCAGTAGTTTAGGCTGTGCGTTAACATCTCAGTCAGTCAGTCAGGACTTTGCATTTTATATATATATATTAATTTATTTATCGAATTGTTTAATCATACTGCTGTATTAAAATTGTTATTGTTATAAATTATAATTTTTAATGTCCACGGAGTTTAATTTTACGTCAAAGGTACCTACACAGATTAGTTAATTATAATGTTCAAGATGCGTAAACTGCAGTTACTTATGAGATTCGAACCCGAGACGTATTTGTGGGTGAAATAATGCCGACCTATAGGTACCTAAGCAATAAAATAATCCCAAGGGATTAGCGGGCAATTTTTTGTCAACAAAACAACGAAATAAAAATTATTTTGTTCCTATCTGCAATCATCCATGTCATTTAGATAAAAATAATGCCCAAATCTTGTTGAAATATACCTACGAATAACGAAACTGATAAGCTTGTTTTATTTACTTGGACGGCGGCAATTCATGACAATTTACTTACATAATAATATACGTAACATATCCTCATTTACAACTTAATTTTATCAGTTAGCCGGCTATTGCCATGGCGCTCGCGCGTAGAGGTGAGTTTTTGGATACCTAATCATTTCATCAGTATTTATGATATATCTTTGATAAGGAGATAAAATACCTACGATCAATAATTGATAGCAGTAAATTTTACAAAATACTTATTGCCAAAAAAAATAAAAAATTTAATTCAAGATTTCTCTGTTTTAAATTACACTACAAAAAAATTTTTAGACACAGGCACTATCTACTACAGTTTACTCTTTGATGCTAGTTTTTGTTACCACAGAGAATAGCACAAAATCGATTTTCATTTTTCTTTTTCAGCTATTTTCGTAGTTGGCGCGAAAAGGACGCCATTTTGCAAATATGGCGGTTACCTTCGAGAGTTGCCAGCTTCGCATGCCTTCGCCGCTGCAGCAAAAGATGCCTTAAACTCAGCCAAAATAAATCCTATTTCCGTTGATTGTACTTTAATTGGAAACGTTAATTTTGTAGGTATAATAATGTAATACCTACTATTTAAGTAGTTAGGTACCTACCGATTTTTAACATTTTTGCTTAGCTATCTCAGACTAAAATACTCATAGATTAAAGAGAAAATAGACGGACTTCTCGTCAACTTTAATGATCAGAAAATTGAAACCAATGCTAAGTTTTTTTAGTTCCCCGTAAGCTGTATAATTTTGTTTCATGTAATTTTAGCTTAGCCAATGCGATGGAGGGAAAACACCAAGGTATTGTGGGTTATATTCAGGTGTTTCAATTGAAAAACCAGCGTTAGGCGTCAATAAAGCATGTGGATCCGGTTTACAGGCAATTGTAACTGGTGTATTGGTAAAGTATTTTTCTTAAATTTTACACTACCACTCATGATTGACCTCTACTAATACAAGCTAGAGTGGTTGTAAGCAACGGCAAAAGGATACAATTTTATACGTATTATATCAATTTGGTGCTAATTATTAAGAGTAAGGCAGGGTGAAGGTGATCGGAATTAGGTAGGTAGTGTGTAGTTATATTTAATGTACAGATTTCGTCCCGTTACAGTTTTATTATAACTATAGATTAAGTGCGCTCGCATATTTACTTAGCAATTGTTATACTATTTTAGGAAATCTCGATAGGTTCAGCGAATGTTTGTCTAACAGGAGGAACGGAGATAATGTCATCTCTCCCATTTTTGGTGCGAAACGTTAGATTTGGGTCTACCCTAGGAGTACCGTATCAATTTGAAGACCATATCAAAAACCAGGTTCTGGATAGCTACACCGGTTGCACGTTGCATAAGAAGGCCGAAATTGATGCAGAAAAATATAAAATAACTCGCGAAATGGCTGATGATTTTTCTTATAACAGTCATTTAAAATGGAAAGCAGGTAACAGCATAATCAGACGCATAGAATAACTGAATTTTTTAGTATCCAACATCAATAAACAGTCCAAATGAAGAAATAGATGGATGCCTTGCGAACAAATTATTAAAACATAAAGTCCATAAAAGCATAATATTATCATCCTTCACTTCAGTAACTAATTTGGTATCATGTTAACGATCGCGATACTGTTATAAAATGAACAGACTGAGATTTTTAATGATTTTCCCTTTGAAGAATCAAGAAAAAGTCCACTGTATTTATAAATCATTGCTAGGTATCAGAATTTATTAATATTTTATTATGTTAATAATTGTAGCAACAAAAGATATCCTCCAAGATGAACTGACGAGTCTAACTGTGCATCTTAAGAAAAAAAACATCTTGGTGGATAAAGATGATGATGCCAACTTAAGCATGAACAATTTCATAACCGCCCCTACAATATTACCAGATGGTATAGTGTTGACATCTCTCAACTCATCGGTAACTATCACAATAGCGATCAAGACCCTAATTTCACTGGCCAATCCTTCTCAATATTATAAATGCGAAAGTTTGGATGTATAGATGGATGTTTCTTACTCAATCACGCCGCAATGACTGAAGCTATTTGAGTGAAATTTAGGACAGAGATCGATTATATTGGAATAATACAAAGGCTTTTTATCCCGAAAATAAGAGATTTTCTGCGGGAATTAAAATTAAAAAAAACTCAATCCAAGCGAACGAAGTCGCGGGCATCAGCTAGTATATTATATATTTTTTACAAGTTTATTGAACGAGCGAAGCGAGTTCTCTGAGTCAACTAGGGCGCTTGTCTGTACTGGACAGAGAAGTGTGTACGTCTAAATGTCTGTCAGAGCCCTATAACTTCTGAATTACTGAATGTAATTACTTCAAATTTAAATATAATATGTAAACTGATGGCCTTCAGCCGAACATTGTATAAAAAAATATAAAAAGCTTTATTTCAGGGGGGGCTCTCATAGAAGCGTGTTTGAAGTAAAATTTTGTTTGTTGAGTTACATAGACTTGCGATATATCTTTTTAAAGACGACTTTGAACAGAGTACAAAAATATATTTTTTTTTAATTTTTCCCTTAAAATTGACGACATGGGGGGCTTTCAAAGTGGAGATTTTAATTTGAGCCATATGTCAAGAATGACAAGATATTAGAACCTAAAACTTTGTTGAAAATTCAGTTATATCCTGTACTTGAACAACAAATACTAAAATTAGATAAATATTATAAAGAAACGAAATTATTTAATTTTTAATGCTAATAGCTTCACAATAATGCTAATAGATGGCGCTGTATCAGTAAAACAGTTTTGCGTCAACTATTATTATTTTTTATTGCGTCTAAAGCTAAAAGTTAATTATTACAATATAAAACTTAAATTTTTTTTTTGGGAATTATGGGATACCGCGAGATCTCAGTTCGGGGCGAAACACTAGTTTAAGCTTATTACATGTTATAAGTTGGGAATTTTCAGGTCCCAGCGGATGGAGCAGCGGCATTAGTGTTAGCTGACGAGGAGATGACACGAAGTAACGATGTGACACCATTGGCGCGGATAGTCGCACACGCTTGTGTGGGCGTTGACCCTTATACGGGTCTGGGGGCATTAGAAGCCGTGAGGAAGCTGTTAGATGTAACCGGCATGAAAGTTCATGATGTGGACTTGTATGAGGTAATTGCGTTTTCTGTAGAAATTATAACCAAACAACTAGCATGATGTCATGATGTCAATTGTTAATTTGTTAAGCTCAAGCTGTAGTGTACTCTATCCATCTACAGCGGACGAGAATCATGTGCGGATTGCCTAGTAGCGCGGCAGTGACATCTTAACTAGTATCTACAATAATTTATAATAACACAATAAATATTGTGTGTTATTGTTAATTAATTAAATTACATATTTATTATTGAAAACGTCGACTTACAGATAAATGAAACATTCGCCACCCAAGTCCTAGCTACGATAAAGGAGTTGAAGTTGGATGAACAGAAGGTGAACGTCAATGGCGGAGCCTTAGCGCTCGGTAACCCCGTAGCCGCTACCGGTGCAAGGATGGCAGTTCATCTTGTACATCAAATCCGGTAAAACAGTTACATTACGTATTAATTAAATAAGAATAACCCTAGGGCCACGGCATAAAGAGAAAGCTTACGTTAGCGTCAATCACAACAGCACCATAGGTGGATAATGCCATATAAATAGGTAGTCACAGCTTGAAGAAACATGTTACTTAGTTAAAGACTTAAAATTAGTTTGACAGTCATTACTGCCACACCGGCTTCTTAGAACCAGCTTCAGATTTTGGATCGCCCATACGATGTCTATTTCTTTCTCTAGTCCGAGGGTCAAAAAATATAACCATACTTTGGACACAAACTAAGTTAATAAGAACAATTTGTTATAGATAGGTATTTTTTTTTTCAGTCGCCGAAAAGCAAAACTGGCTATAGCTGCATCAAATTGTGGAGGCGGGCAAGGAATAGCGGTTATGTTTGGATCAATATGAGTTAATGATTACAAGAAAATAAAACATCAACTTATTTACATAATATTATATTCATGTGAAACTTAAAATTAATTATATTATAAAGTAAAAAAAACCTTAACTAAAAATATTTATTTTACAAGTCCGCTAAAATGTGCTGAAATATTGTCTTGACATTTTTGTAAGTATATTTAATGAAAGTAAAAATCTATTTACGGCAGTGGCAAGAACAAGATGTGAATATTACTGTGTCATATCTTAATCTAGTATTTTTAATTAATAGTAGCAATGTCAACCGAGTTTTATTTCAATTGGTACCTACCTATTACGTAAAAAAAAATAAGTTAAATTTTTTTTTTCCTTTTTTTGTAATAGGGATATCGGTTTTCTGGTCTTTACTAAAAAAAAATTAAAATAAAATTATCTATGCTTTCAAGCTTTCAAAACGCATCCCTGTTTTAGCTTTTGCAGCTATTCGTAAGTTTGCGTAGATGTGACAAAAAATAAATACAGCACTATCTTTTTTCTTTCTTAATAAAATAAGAGATGAGATTAGAGTAAAAGTTGCAAATTTTTTAAAATTCAATTAACACTGCAACCAATAGTTTCTATTGTAATACAAATAATTTCATAAATCCATACAACATACAAAGTAGAAAATAACTTAGTTAATTAATTATTCATTGATGGGCCAACATAGTCCATTGGAAGAAAGATTATGTCAGAGTTTCTCCTTTTGTGACCTGTAATAATAATAATTAAATTAAGTTTAATCATCAGCTAATGCTTACCTACCTACTGAAAATTATTGATGAAACAAATATCCGATAAACTATCTTGTCGCCTATCCGGCTGGATACCAGATAGTAAGCCTATATCCAACCGGATACCGCATATTATTCAAAAATTAAAAAAAAACTGATAATAATTAGGAATTTTGCACTTGCGGCAAATTAAATGAATAAACACAAAATTCTATCCATTAAGAGGCAAGAAACGGTTTCGTTTATATTCATTGACAAAGCCAACTTCAAAAAGTCTTTCGCTGTCTAATTAAGTATGTATATATACATTATATTTATAAATACATACACATGCCTCCAAATAGTCTATCTTCCTTTCCAGTGAAGTCAATTTCTCATTCAATGTGGCCAGGCGTGATCTGCAGGACATATCTGAAAAGAGATTTACATTAATAAACAGGAAATCGAAATAATTTATCAAAATCGGCTTAGTAGTTTATTCGCTACGGTGGAACATTCGTAAATAGTCACATACATACATAAATAGACTGCTAAAATCACAACCCTTTCTTTTGCCTTGCCGTAATCGGTTAAAAATAAATTGGATCTCGAACATAGCAACATTTCATTTTACAACCTTTATAACTCGAACATTTGAAACTAATAACCTCTACAGCTCGAACAATAACAAGTTACCGACGTTCTGAGAAACGATGACGTATGTTGTCGACAACAATGTAAGAGTATACAATAAATAGGATTACCACTTCTATGAAATGATAAAGGAATTTATGGCTGCCGTTAAACGTGCTTGTTTACTGAGGTCGGTATTTCATTCTGGGTAGTTAGTTACTTACTTTTTATTGTTATTGATTTCATTTGAACGTTAGCGCAACGAGTCTTTTGTGAAAATTTATCAGTAGTAGTCTGGTTCTAGCGCATTACACATCGATTTTTACAACAGCAAACGAATAAAATTGTTAAAATATGAGTACCGCGAAACGTAAAATGAAAACTTTGAGTCTCGCCGAAAAATTACAAGTGCTGGAAGCTGTGAAGATTTATCGAAAGAGGAAAGATGTTGCTGAACTATTTGGCCTACCGATGAGTACTTTGTCGACAATAATAAGAAACGAATCGGATATCGTGAAAAACACTGAAAACGGGAAAAATTTGTCCTGCAAAAGACGACGAACTGCAAGAGTTCCTAATTTGGATGAGTGCTTACTTATATGGCTTGAGCAGTGTCAGACTCAGAATATCAATGTCAGTGGAGCACTGCTGCAAACAAAAGCGGAATTGTACTCTAAATTGTTGGGTCTGACTAATTTCAGGGCCAGCAATGGATGGCTAGAAAAGTTCAAAAGAAGACATGAACTGGTTTTCAACAGGGTTTGCGGGGAAAATGCAAGTGCCAAAGTTGAAACCATCGAACCTGACCAATGGAAAAGTGACATGCAAAGCCTTTTGCATGGATACGAACCTGACAATATCTTCAATGCTGATGAAACAGGACTGTTTTTTAAATGTCTTCCTGACAAGACTTTAATTTTTAAAAATGATAAATGCTATGATGGGAAACACAGCAAGGAACGTTTGACTATTTTGCTCGCAGCAAACATGACGGGCACAGAAAAACTCCCACCGTTAGTCGTAGGGAAAGCTAAAAGACCTTGTTGTTTGTCAAGATGTAAATCGCTACCTGTCAAATATGAAGCAAATACAACAGCATGGATGACTTCTGGAATTTTCCAAAACTGGCTCATAAATATTGATGACAAAATGGCTGAACAAAATAGAGAAATTCTATTATTCATTGATAACTGTCTGGCACATAAGGATATTCCACGAATGAAAGCAGTAAAAATACAATATCTGCCTGCCAATACCACATCAATATTACAGCCAATGGAACAAGGCATCATTAAGAACTTCAAGTCGTTATACCGTAAAGAAGTAATCAGTAACATGTTGGATAATATGGAAGAAAAAAAGACTTTTACTATAGATGTATTGCAAGCTATCAGAATGGCTGACAAAGCTTGGAGAAATGTAACTGAAACTTCTATAAAAAACTGTTTTTTACAATGTGGTTTTCCATCGTTATCAACGGAAGAAGCTAAAGTCGAAGATATTTCTATTCAACCTCCTGCAGAATGGAATATGGTTGTATCTGAACGAGGAATAAGTTTTGAAGACTTTGTTTCATGTGATGAAGGAGTTATCACAGCTGGGGCACTTTCTGATAACGAAATTGTCAATTCAGTTGTTCAGAAAACGGAAACAAATGATTTAGACAACATGAAAGACTCAAATAATACAACATGCCCTCCATGGGTTTCCATCAAAGAGGCAAGATCAGCATTGAATACTTTACGGAGTTTTATAGAGCAAACCAGCAACTCTGCAGAAAAAGAATTTGCTGCTCTTCATATCCTAGATAATACCATAGATACAGAAGGAATGAATTATGTAGAGCAAGAAAAATACATCACTGATTTTTAATGTATTTTTTATTTTAAGTATGTTTTGAAAAAAATGTTGATTTTTTAAAGTACATTGTACATTGTACAAAATGTGTAATTTTGTAAAAATATTTTACTTGCAAATAAAATGTTTTTTACCTCTGTAACTTGGATTTTTATTTATTGACCTCTCTAACTCAAAATGAGTTAGAATGAATCTTAACCTCTACAAGTGGAATATTTCCTTACAAAATTTGCTTAAGTGGGGGCTCGTGCTCTTTTTGGAGAGCTATGTAAAACGATCATCGAGTCCACCGGGGATCCAAGAGCTGGCAGCTACCTTGGCCAAAGAATTAGTTTGGCCATTCAAAGGGGCAATGCTGCCAGCATCTTGGGTACTATGCTGCGCTGCGGTGATATTGATGAGGTTTTAGGTTTATATTAGTTTTAATTTTAGAAATAATAATTATTATTAATAGTTTTAAATTTAGACATAGTTATAGATATAATATTATTATAATTTAGAATTTAGTTTTATATTATTTTAAGTTTGATTTTACTGGAATTATGAATTTGATATTATGAAAGATTTCTATTCAATGTATATTTTTAGAGGCTTGTAATGCTCTTAAGTCAAAAACTCTATAAAATAAATAAATAATCATTTATTTCAGACAGTCCATACTATTGAAAGTTTAAAATTAAAATTTATTAGCATCTATGTTAGTGTATTAGTAAACAAAATTTCCTATTTCTATGTTGGTATTGTTAGTTGTGACTAGGCCTTTAGGAACATTTGCAGGGACCACTGCCACTCAATGTTTCACAATTGGGCAGCCTATATTACTCTTTATATAGCTCTCAGCTGCTCAACTCAAATTTATTTGGGTCTTATGTCAAGGTTGCTTAGCCTTTGCATTAGCTGATATCGCTATTGTAAGTGAAATATTCTTCTCTGAAGAAATATAATCACAAGTTTCATAATACATACCTATATTGTACCTAACTTTGAAAGTAGGTGAGATCCTCTGAAAATACGATCTGATACCTACCTAAATAAAAGGAAGTACAACCGTTAAGTAACATAACTTTCACTAAATTCTGTTTTCTTACCAAAGGAATTAAGGAAATCGGTAATTTTCTTTATGCTTCCAGTTATTACTTCTATGTACTCCCTGTTTGCCCAATCTTGTTGGATTTGCTTTTGTATAGTTTCGCGAGGTGGGGTCGACATTTTTTGAATTTTATAGTTATTCTTATTTATTTTTTAACTATTATAATTAATTAATTAGTTATTTCTTATTTATGCAAGTAAATTCAATCAGAATTCAATTTTTTTTTTAATAACCCAAGAGAATGTAATCACTCCGTTTTAATAATAACTGGTTTTACGGCTCTGGGTTCCAGCCCTTTTAAACCTGTCTGTAGCACTAGTAGGATCACAGGGTAGGATTAATCAAAGTAGTCTGTGGTGCCGTGTGCCAACCACTGCCAACAAAGAGCAAAGAGTAGGTACCTCGGTACCTACCTATTGACGTTTTACCTATTGACGTGCTGCCAAATAGGTAGGTACCTACCTAATCAATTTGTCATTTGTCACCACTGTGTCACACAATTGTCATTATTTTCAAATTTTTCAAAACAACCTCTTGAAACAGCTGAGAGCCGGCGCCTGTTTAAGTACCAATAGTCTTTGAAAAATGGATGAAATCGAATACAAATTAAAAACTAACAACAGTGTTCTAATAGTCAACGCGATAGACAAGTTGTTATCGACTATAAAATCCAAGTATAAGGTAGGCGAACGCCAGAAATTCGTGATAGAAAATGAAGAGTTAAAGTTTTTGAGGGAGAAGTGCTCGGCACAGGAACACATGGTCAGCTTGACAGCGTGTCAGGGGCTGTTGGCGTTGGTGGAGCTCGGAGTGTTGGAGATAGCTCACACGATGTCTACAGTGGTAACCTTGCTTCCAACCACACAGTAAGTTGCTTGATTATAATTCATCAAGCTAACGTATTAGGCGTTTCAGTTCATTTCAAATCATCCCTGCTACTACTGGCCAGAAATCCGAAGGCCGAAGGGTTTAGCCCATAGTCTATCACACTGGCCAACTGTGGATTGGTAGTCTTCACTTTTAAGAACATTATAGTAGTTCACAAATATGCTTATTTGGATGTTTTTCTTCACAGTTAAACAAAGTCATTATTTGATTGCTTTAAACACTCTTAATGCTAAAAAAATCAGAGATTGGGATTGGGATTTGAACCCCAGACCATTAATTTATGTCATGAATGCTATGTTATTGAGTATAGATGGGCAAATGGCATAATTTGACATTACAGTACAAATGGCAAAGTAATGTTACTCAATATCATATTTTTAACTAAAAACTTACACCTATGGCATTGGAGTATGTTTGCCTTACTTCACCTATTATTTATAAATTAAATGGACACCTTTTTTGATGAAAATTTCATTTTACCGACAGCAACTACTCTGCAATAATCTCCACCATGGCTGGTTTGTTAGTCCTGGATCTGAAGTCCAGGCTAGTGCCTGGTCAAGCATACAAGTGCCAATTCTCCCTTCGCTCCCCGCGCCACCCTTTCATCACAGTCCTGGAGAAAAATAAGGAGATGGAGGGTGATGTACTGGCCCAAATGCATGCTCTGTGTACTCATCCAGAGTATACGTAAGTTGTTACACCATTTATTTATTTATACAAATTTATTTTTTGGCACATACAATGTGACTTATGATATCCTTTCAAAGTAAGAAGTAATCCTTACTATTCTTATAAATTCGAAAGTTTTTTGTTTGTTGGTTTGTCCTTCAATCTCGCGGCAACAAAGCTATAGATTGATCACGTGATTTTTTGCATGGGTGTAGTTTAGGACTGGGAGAGTGACATAGGCTACTTTTTTTCCTGGGAAATAAGAGAGTTCCAGTGGGAATTATAAACCTCAATCCATGCGAACGAAGTCGCGGGCATCATCTAGTAATAAATAAAATAAAGCAAAGGAGTGAGTTAATAAAAAAAGAAATCCAACAAATGACGAACTATCAATATATAGCCATATATTCCATATTTGTACTTATTCCTTTCGTATGGGGGTCAGAGCCTGTTCTAGTTTAGTAGGTATTAAACAGCTCATTTGAAGCTTTGTTTTGTTTTTTGTTTATTTGCTCTCTTTATACAACTAATGGATTTCATTACGCAGAAAGCATGACATTTTAATTATGTAGATTAAGAAAAACGAGTGTTACTTATTCTTTTTCCATAGAGTTGCGTCCAATAGTCTAGAGTTACTCCGCCCGGTGTTCCTCTGGCTGACCTGTAGTCCTCACCGCAGCAGCATCAGGCCGTGGCAGCTGTTACTGAGTCTGCCTCAGACGGACGCTCAGCTCCAATTGCTAGTTACCTGTATTACTTGCCAGAGGGTAATGAAGTATTGGTTTTCTATCAATCATCATCTCAAACCTTTGCTTGCCCAATGCTGGGCATAGCTCAATCTCACTAGACAAATTGACCGTTCCATAGAACAAAGTGTCATCTGCTAAATTCATAACTTGAGATTTGAGCCTTGCAGATGTGACTTTTAATTTAAAAAGAATATTAGCCAAGCTGAAGTTGACTAATATCCTTCTCTCCCCTCCATATAAGCAGAAAGCTTGTGCTAGGGGTGGGTCCGACAATAGTACAACAGGTGGGATTCGAACCTGCAACCTTTCAGTCTTCATTAACCATTGGGCTGTTGAGGTTTACCTTTGAAAACATTATGGCGGCTCTCCACCGGAATTGTTGGCAACTTCTGTGTTTGCAACATTTAGGAACTCTACTAAAAGTTAGAAACTTTTGTTTCACTTGTGTCTCCACTGAAACGAAAAAGTCGCCAACAATTTGAGAAACATTTTTAGTCCACAACTAGCTGTCTCCCTCAGTGACATTAATACGTCCAGAGTCAGACATGTTTCTGTTTCAACTAAATGTTTACAACAAGCGTATCCACCGAGCGCATGAATGTTGGCAACACGCTTTCTTTGATGTTTACCGCCAAAAACGGAAACACGGTTCCCGACATTTGTTTCCGACAAATGTTGGAAACACGTTGTCTCCACCAAGAAAAGTTGTCAACTTTTGTCACCAACACGTGTTGGCAACACAAAAGTTAGCAACTTTTCTTTGGTGGAGACCCACCATTACAGAGAACTCTCAGGTGTGCAGGATTCCTCACAATATTTTTCTTGATGGTAAAAGGCAATATAAATATTTGATTACATAAAACCCACATAACTCCAAGAAAGAGTGTGAGATTGGAGACCCTGTTTAATTTTTTTAATTATTTATTGTTATAGTTGCAATAGAAATACATATTCTGTGAACATTGGTCTGATGGTATGACACTTGTCTCAGTGTGACACTTGTCTCAATGATACTTGTCTCAGTTCATGAGATACAGCTCGCTGACAGACAGACTGACAGTGGAGGCTTAGTAATAGGATGTCAATTTTACCTACAGATATGCAGCCCGAAGCAAATAGAGTACGCGTTTGCCGCTTACTCTGCGGTCACGGATGCAGCTATTTATCAGCACAGGCGAGAGCACGTGGTTGCGTTCATACCCGTGCTTGCGCGGATCTGTGGTGAATTACTGACTCACGGGTAAGTCATGTATTTAAAGTTTGCTTCTTTGCTTGTTAGGGTGTGCGTGGCATTCGTGTGTTGTCTCTAATTTTATTTTTATTTTATTTATTTTATTGTAATCAACAGCATTACACAAAATATAATTTACAATTAAAACTTCATAAATGAGATTAATAGGCTTTTACATGTCTAGATATCTCGATGAGATTGACAGATTTTAAACTTTGTTAAGTTTATTAGGTGGATTCCACATTAGGCTGTCTATTTTCAAGTCTGCTTATAGCCTAAGAGCCCAGAACAGCCAGACCTTCGTTATTTTATAAAAGCTGAAAGTTTTTTTGTGAAAAAAAAAAAATTTTTTTTTTACAATAGGCAACAAAGCTATTCTATGTATACAGTGCTTCCACAATGAAGCTTCAAAAATGCGTACATAGGTACATACAATCCAACGCATGTCAAGATGGGCAGTCCAAGCAGACCCATTCCCGTTGGTGGCACCCGTTCACGAGCATGACGCATGATGCACGCTGGTGTTTGATGACCTTGATCAAACAGCGCACCCAATCAAACACCTCCGTTTCCGTTTGTTCTTGTGCTCGCTGAAGAACTTTTTTTTGACCGACTTCCAAAAAGGAGGAGGTTATCAATTCGGCCGGTATTTTTTTTTTTTCTATGTATGTCCACCGATTATTCCGAGGTTTCTGGACCGATTCACGAGATTTTTTTTGATCGACAGAGGAAGCTCGCGAAATGGTCCCATAAATTTTTTTACCTTCAACTCCTCAAGCCTGATGCTGCAGGGGTATTTCCCCCCTAAATTATGGAACCTTAGGAACCGTCGTTTAGCATCGCGTATCGGTTTCATCGTTTCTATTTACGCCGCCCGACTTCAACAAACGTGTACAAAATAAAATTATTTTGCACACGTTGGCGTTTGAAGTCGGTTTTTTGAAAAGAATTTTTATTAAATAGCTAAACTTGTTGTAAGCGCAGTCGGGACCCGCGCGGCTGCTACAGCCTCATCGAGCGTTGCTTCGCGCTGGACGCTCCGGAGCTGAAGAGCGTGGCGGGCGTCACGCTGACGCTGCTGGCGACCAACCTCACCGGCACCGCTGCGCTGTACCTGCACGAGCTGTTCAATTTGTGTGAGGGAAACCCACATTATACATACGTCACTCAATAAGTCTTTGGTCTGACCTATACATGGCAACACTTTTGACAAAACCATACTAGTGGTTCGCCTCGAACTGAGACCTCGCGATATCCCATAATTCCCAAAAGTTTTAATTATATATTGTAATAATTAACTTTTAACATTAGACGCAATAAAAAAAATAATAGTTGACATAAAACAGTTTTACTGACACAGCGCCATCTATTAGCATTATAGTAGTATTATAGTGATGGCGCATTAAAATTAAATAATTTCGTTTCTTTATAACATTTATCTAATTTTAGTATTTGTTGTTCAAGTACAGGATATAACTGAATTTTCAACCAAGTTTCACGTTCTAATATTCAGTAATTCAGAAGTTATAGGGCTCTGACAGACATTTAGACGGACACACTTCTCTGTCTAGTAGGCAAGCGCCCTAGTTGACTCAGAGAACTCGCTTCGCTCGTTCAATGATTGCAGAGTAGTAGGATCCTTCAGATGACACGTGTCAAAATTTGGCGTCATTCTGACAATTAGTTCAAAAGTTAGAGCAGATTAAGTAACCCAAGTTCTTAATTGTTGTTTGGTCCGGTGTGAGCAAGCGCGGCACCCACTTTGAAAGCAACTTTCGCATGCCCAAATTTTCGTGTAAAATTGTAAATACACTACCTTCTGATATCTCTAAGGTCTAAATGTCAGCTATCTCACGCAACTTCAGTTTACGGTCCTTCAAAACGATTTCGTGGACTTTTTTTATGTTTTCCGGAACAACTACCGATTTCGGTCGACCAGAGCGTTCAGCATTGTTACATACTACTACTAGTTTATCAACTTATAGACTTCCACTGATGGACATAGGTCTCTTGCATGGACCTCCCTGTGACTCCCTGCGACTCGTTTGATGTCGTCGGTCCACCTCGCGGGGGGTCTGCCAACACTGCGCTTCCCGGTGCGGGGTCGCTCCTTCAGCACCTTGGGACCCCATCGACCATCACTCTTCGAACTATGTGCCCCGCCCAATTCCACTTCAGCTTCGCAACTCGCTGAGCTATGTCAGTGACTTTGGTTCTCCTACGGATCTCCTCATTTCTGATTTAATCTCGCAGGGATACTCCGAGCATAGCTCTCTCCATCGCCCGAATTATACATATCTACTATCTAAATATATAAAAGGAAAACGTGACTTACTGACTGACTGACTGACTGATATATCAACGCGCAGCTCAAACCACTGGTTGGATCCAGCTGACATTTAAGTCAAGTGATTTGAGCTGTGCATTGATAGATCAGTCAATCAGTCATCTTTGCCTTTTATTAAGCCTATCACAAATCCCCCGAAAAATTTATATATACGGGTGGCATTCCGGGAAAAGGATTAATTTACTAGCCTTAACAAAATCATTAAAAATGTCATATTGTACCCCTGAATAATAAAGCATTTTTGTTTCACAGGTCTGAATATCATCAGCAAATACGAATACTCCCAAATATGCCTCAACTCATTTGTCGGTCTCTCCCTACAGTGGATGCATCTGCCGTCATATCTCACTAACAACTCTTTAAAAGTCGCCTCAAAAATACTCGACATTTTCCAAAATGACCAAAAACATGACACCGGCCTTCACATGGCCAATCTCAAGTCCAATACAACATTCACAGAATTGGCTTATTCAGACAAGAGTTTGTATGTATATTTTAAATTGTTAGAGACTTGGGAACGTTTGAGAGATAATCCGGAGAAATTAAAGAGTTGGTTCGATACATTAATAAGCATAAATGATCAGTTAAAGTTGGAACTGCTTACTTTTTTCATCGGTGTAGTTATGGATAAGTGTGGGGATGAAGATGTTACCTTGAAAGCGTTGAGGGTAGTAATAGATTTAGTGAGGGTTAAGAAGGAAGTATCGGTGACAGTGCTTCCGGTGTTATTGTACAAAATGGCGAACGATGCACGACCGTGTGTGAAATTGGAGTGTTTGAGGGGTCTTCCATTGATGGCTACTACTAAGGTTAGTCGATTTTAGTTTTACCTAATATTTTAAGAGTGACGTTGGCAATTTGCTACTATAATACATACATATATTACGCGTTTTTATTGTCATGGACTTTACTTTTGTGTGCCTCTTTAATAAATAAATAAATTTAGTGTTCAGCAAGCTATAGATTATATTATGATGTCATGACATGTGACGTCATAATATAATGAATTGACTTTTTTTGGTTTATTATATATGGGGATGAAGAAGAGTCACATTCTAAAATCGTCGAGGGTTATTAAAGTTTCATTACAAAAAAATTATTATTGGGTTTGAGGAATTAATCTTTGTACATTTTTTTCAGGAGAATGTCCCGGCATTGGTGTCGATACTTAACAAGCTGAAAGCTAACAAAGGCGTCCCGACCTCGCTTCTCATCATGCTGTACACCAGGCTGGCGGAAACTCAGGTACTTAAATAACAAAAAAAAATAAATCATCATCTATTTCAGTTCAGTGTTTATTTTAAAATACAGTAGATTTTGCTCGTCGTTTCGCTCACGTTAAGTTTGATTTTTCAAGCTCCTATTTTACCCTCTTGGGGTTGAATTTGCAAAAATTTTTCAAAGTGACTATACATAGCACTAAAAAAGGATTTTTGAAAATAATACCCAAGAGGGTAAAATAGGAGTTTGAAAAATCAAACTTAGACATAGGTAAATCAAACTTAGACATAGGTAAATCAAACTTAGACATAGGTAAATCAAACTTAGACATAGGTAAATCAAACTTAGACATAGGTAAATCAAACTTAGACTTAATATATATCTGTATGCCAAATAGCTTGATCCGTCCAGTGGTTTGAGCTGTGCGTTTATAGATCAGTCAGTCAAATTTTTTTTTTATATTTAAGATTATGTTATACATGGCATAGTTTTGTCACATATTGTAAAAAATTTTTTTTGAAAAGAGCAACTGCTGAGTTTCTTGCCAGCTCTTCTCAGCACAATCTGCATTCCGAACCGGTGGTAGATTTATGACGTGTCATAAGAGCTACAAGTTGGCCTACATGAAATAAATAAATTTTGAATTTTGTTTGTTTGTTTGTTTGGTGTCAGGTGCGGTGTTTCCCGTACCTGCACGAGCTGCTGGCGGAGGGCGGCGCGGGCCGGCCCGACGACCTCAAGTGGGAGGTGGACGTCGCCAAGGCGGTCGCTGTCAAACGGATATGTGAGATACGGTCAGTTCAGACAACCTAATTCCGAAAAAAAAAAAAAAAGTATCATATCTCTCTTAAAAACATACGGAAGAAGTCAGTTTTTACCAAATCGAGTTGATAAATCAGTTAGTCAGTCAGTCGGTCACCTTTTCCTTTTATATATTTACTAGCTTTACCCCGCGGCTTCGCTCACGTTAAGTTCGATTATTTCAACTCCTATTTTATCCCTTTAGGGGTTGATTTTTCAAAAATCCTTTCTTAGCGGACACCTACGTTATAATAGCTATCTACATGCAAAATAGCCTGATCCATCCAGTGGTTTCAGCTGTGCGTTGACTGATCTATATCAGTCAGTCAGTCAGTCAGTCAGTCAGTCCATCAGTCACCTTTGCCTTTTATATATTTAGAAGAAGATTATTCACGAGTAAAAGTGTAGATAAAATACATGAAGAATGTTTAATCAAGTTTTCCGTAATCAGGTTACAGTTTTTAAACTAATTTTTGTCCAATTAGAGATATAGACTGCCTCAGGTGCTAAAATTGTTCATAGACGGCGGTAATAACTTAACATCAAATAACCCGCCTGCTCGTTTGCTCGTTCTTCATATAAAAAAAAAAGTTGAATCGTTGCTATGTAGCTGCGTGATCGAAGGGCCAAACAAACCTTTATTACTACACACCTTTATTATTACACTGCACATACACTAACACACCACATACTTACATACAGATACACACCACAATCACCAGGAGTATACCGTTAGCACCAGGTGGTTGTGACTCATACACGCCACTGGGTTTTAGTACATAGCGAGTCCTACATGACCACCCATTCCGGATGGAATACGTAAATGCATTTCCCAGTGGCTTAAAAAAACCTTTCTTGTTTGTAGAGCGTCGAGTCACGGACTGGAACTAGTGTCGGTGATATCGTCCATCCTGAACCGCTGCACGGACCGGCCGGGCGCCACGGCCACGGCGCTGGCGCTGGACGCGCTGGCCGGCCTGTGGCGCGCCAACGCCGTGGCGCCGCCCAGCACGTGGCGCGCCCTGGAGCCGCGCCTCGGGAGGGACTCCAGGCCACTTGTTCAGATTAGGTAAGTTCTCTTTTCTATTATCTATTTTTAATCGACTTATAATCTTTAATAAGATAATTATAGAATTTAATCCTACTATATATTTTGTATAAAATCAGTATAAAATAAAAATGCTGGGATAAAAACTTGGAGTGTATTATTAGACAAAACTTTACAAGGCAAACGAATTGAATGTGAATAATGACATATGTGTCAGAACAAAATAAACTTGATTGACGTCTATACTCTATGGTGCGTTCATTTTGAGCTCTGGCTTCCAACAATAATCTTTAAGCCTCAATAGCCCAACGGTTAAAGGTGCGGAAAACTGAAAGGTCGCAGGTTCGAACCCCACCCGTGGCACTATTGTCGTACCCACTCCTAGCACAAGCTTTCCGCTTATTTGGAGGGGATAAGAGAATATTAGTCAACTTCAGCTTGGCTAATATTCTTAAAAAAAAAAATACTGTCGGAATGGACTAGTAAAATAAATAATGTTGCGGGGACTAAAAATATTTTTATATACTTACCCACATTTTTTGTATTTGGGGGTATTCCGCTCTAATTAAGACAGAATTAAGCCTAAGTTTAGGTACATAACTAATGCTGAGATCTATAGAGCGTGCTCTAACTCTCTGCTAAATTCATAACTTGTGATTTGAGCCTTGCAGATGTGACTTTTAAGGCTCAAATTTCAAGTTGTACATTTAGCAGATGAGACTTTGTTCTACGGAACGGTCGAAATATGCTATGACATAAATCTGTCATGCTTTAAGTCTGAGCTGAGTGAGAAAGCGGTCTATAAATTTCAGCCTTAGCTCGCATAAGTTTGCTTAGTTACTCTAGTTACAATGAGACTTTCAGCTGACGAATCGTACATTACATTTCCAATTTGTCCTTAGCCTCTGCAAGTTGCTAGCCGAGATTCCAGCTCTTCGAGTGTCAACTCCAGAGTACGACAAACTCATAACAGACGCGGCTAGAAAACTCTGGCAATATATCGCTGAGTCCAACCAACCTGCCGTCATAGAGGCAGCTTGCAACGCCCTGGCTGAGTTCAAAGTCGAAGACTATAAATTGAAGGATATTCCTGAGGTTAGACTTCCACTGGATATATAATACAAGTTACTAGCTAAATACTTCGAGTATCAACCCCGATTTTTTTAATATATAAATTCTTAATGTAATAAATGTGCAAGTGTGCTTGCATCTTGGTTTGTCTTTCAATCACGCAGCGACGGAGTAATTGATTGACGTGATTTTTTGCACAGGTATAGTTGAGGACTTACGGAGTGAAAAAGGATACGTTTTATCGTGTAACATTATATTATGTATGCATTATAAAGCTTCATTTACGACTGAATTATCAAAAATCTATTGGGATCCGGCTCGAAGGACCAAAAAACCTATTTATCTTTATAATTTTTTTTTTATTTATCTTTGCAAGTCGATCGTCGAACAAGAATAAATGTATTTTCTTTCTTTCTTTCTTTCTTTCTTGTGTTTGTCATTGGTGTGATTCGGGCAGGATACCATGGTCAAAGTATAAAGAAAAAAGATTCAGTAGCGATTTCCTTTTACAGATATACAGGCGCACGGTAAAACTGCCGCCGTCTTATTGCAAGACACCAGTCGATGCCGCCAGGAAACCTGAGGATGTCCTGGATTATGTTCCTTGTAAGTATGTCGATATATTTTATCCTAGACATTGTTCAAAGAATTGGATTATTATTAACGGTATCTGTCGGTCAAGTCATTGATATATAGTAGAAACAACAGAGGGCAAACGATACTACCCTGGGGTACCCCATATGTCACTTATGTCTCTCTATGATCTTAGCCTGTGTGTGCTACGTATCTATTAACGGTTTCCAAGTGTTTTAAAATTCTGTTGTACACAATCTCTATTCTAAACTGACAGGTTTAAATCTCATGCTATCCTAATTTCTATTCACAACGCTTGCTGCAGAAAACGATTGCGTTATAAGTAGAACTTTCAATTTAGTTGGCCAACAGTTAAAGCTCGCTATTGTCGTACCCACTTTTAACACAAACTTTCCGCTTATTTGGAGGGGAGAAGAGAATATATATAATTTTATATATATAGACTAGCGCTTGACTGCGATATCACCTGATAGTAAGTAAAGATGCAGCCTAAGATAGTGCGCGTTTGCCTAGAAGATGCCTATTCAATCTTGATTTAAAGACATCCACATTATAGTTAGTTGGAAAAACAGAAGCCGGAAGAGCATTTCAAATTTTTGCAGTGCGTATTAGGAACGAGGAAGCAAAGCGCTTAGTACAAGAACGTGGTATTTTGACCACGTAGCGGTGCAGATTCGTAATTCGAATATTAGTCAAGATCACTTGGCTAATATTCTTAAAAAAACATTCCGTTTCTTAGGCGAAATCTGGCCCGAAGTGTTCAAGTACACGAATCAAGCGGCCTTGAACGGGGTCCATCAACTGGTCACCAAGTTGATGGAGCGGGAGATCAGATCGTACCGCAGTGGGGTGTACCAGTGCGACAACCGGGAGCCCCAGGGCGTCGGCCACATGCCCGTCGCGAGCGTGGTCCGTGGGATGATGGAGTGCTTCCGGAAGCAGGTAACACTGTTGAGGAGGTTGGGAGCTAAAACTGTATTACGTTCCCTCAAATATGGTTGAGCGAAGCAACGGCTGGATCATGCGTCATGCTCGTGAACGGGTGCCACCAACGGCAATGGGTCTGCTTTGTCTGCCTGTCTTAACATGTATTGGATTGTTTTGCATTTTGAAACTTCATTGTGGAAACACTATACATAGTAGTTTTGTTACCTATTGTAATTTTTTTTTTTTTGAAAAGAGCAACCGCAGAGTTTATTGCTGGCTCTTCTCGGCAGGAAGGGCATTCCGAACCAGTGGTAGAATCATCGACGATTCAAAAGTACTTGTAAAAGTTTATTTGAATAAAAAATATTTCTACTCTATTCAACACAAGCTTTTGCTCGCGGCTTCGCTCTCGTTAAATTCGATTTTTCAAACCCCTATTTTATCCCCTTAAGGATTGAATTTTCAAAAATCTTTACCGAATGCTAAGTCATAATAGCTGTCTGTAAGCCCAGCCTGATTCGTCCAGTGGTTTTAGCTGCGGGTCGATAGATCAGTCAGTCGGTCACCATTTTCCTTTTATATATTTAGACTAATCCAAGGTCCCAGGAAATTTTTAAGGTATTTAAATTCTGTTTTTACCATACATTTTTTTGGAACGAAGTTCCTTTTCGCGCGTTGTGAAAGGGGGCTAGACGGAAAAAATTCTTACGAAAAGTTGTCACGACACTTTTTGCTATAGTAAGCTATTGTAAGCTGTGCGGCGTCGCATGTTTCTCTGTCTGTCTCTCTCTCTCTTATAGAAAGCAAGCCAGATATTTTCATTTCTATTTCGCATTGAACTTCGTTCCATCCGGGTGTTCCTTGACACCTTTCAAGTTTTTTTTTTTTGCTTAAATAAACAATTTTGTCCGAGTCCAAAAATCTTTGTAATGTCCAAAAATGCGCTTTCAGGTGACGTCTCCATCGTACGACTATCCAGAAGCCGTATTACTAGCAATCCTCTGCACCTTGACAGCGGAGTATCCCAAACCACTTCCTCCGATGGACCTGTGCTTCCTGCACGAGGTGTTCCACCGAGGCTCGCTGTGGAAGTCGGGCTGTGTGAAGTTGGCCGCGAGACAGGCGCATACCTCGGGATCCGCCAAAAGATTTATGGAGAACTTTCTGCAAGGAATTGTGCCGGGCTGTAATGAGGTAAGTTTTTTTTTTCTTTCAAAATTGAACATATTTTTTGTCTTACACTATATTCAACATTGGTATAGTTGTGGTAATCAGGCACTTGCCTCGTAACTTTTCGAGAAGTGATTCTTCACTTCAAGTTTCTATCTGCACGCCTGAGATTTCTCCATAATGTTCTCATAATGATAATGAGGATGACATTGTTTTTAATAGCTATTTTAAAATTGACTTTACAATTCTTCCAGTATAGTTGGACACATATACGTAATAAAAAGTCAACCCACACAAGTTATCAGTTGAAAAGTTAACTTTATTCCTTTACATTATTTAATTTGACAAAGGTTTGTGGGTTGAGTCGTTATTGCATATCTGTTCAGTTGAAGAACATAAAAAAAAAATTGGGTTTTTCTATCAAAAAACTTTCAATGCTAGCCGATTTAGAAAGCTCACGGTGTGTCACTCCCGTATCTCAGAGAGCACGTAAAGCCCTGTTCCTGAATTCTTTCCGGTTGTGCTGGATTTCCATCCCTTCGGACTATCCCTATCTATTCCCTCTCTAAGTGAGGGAATAGAGAGTGCACCTGTGTTTGCACACTCACTTATGCACTATATTATCTCCCGCACAGATGACTTATCTCTGTGGAGATTGGCAGAATTCAGTCAGGAGTACATTAATTCTCATTAAAAAAAAATCTTGCAGGAATCAGATGTGATGCTATTTTTCGAAAACCTTCAAATCCTCTGCCGAACGATGCCTCCAAACAACTTAAGGCCGCCTTTAGAGCGATGCCTCGCGGAGTCATTCGCGGAGGTACCCAGAATAAAGCCGAAAGATATTGACCTTGAGGAGCTCTTGTTCATAAAACAGTTGAAAATTATCAAAGAGTGCCTGGAGGGGGACAAAATACACGACGCCAATAGGACGCTGCTATCACAAATAGTTGAAAACTACTTTTCAGTGATGAATGATGAACATTTGGTAAGATTTTTCTCTATTCAAACTTAAATTTTTTTAGTATCGTAATCTATTGATTGACACACACACACACGCACGCACGCACGCACGCACGCACGCACGCACGCACGCACGCACGCACGCACGCACACACGCACACACACACACACACACACACACACACACACACACACACACAGACAGAGACACAGAGAGACAGAGACAGAGAGACACATACACACAGACACACAGACACGCACACGCACCCGCACCCGCACACGCACACGCACACACACACACACACACACACACACACACACACGCAGGTTTCCCGGGATACAGGTTATCTATAACTTAAATCGGGACTCCTGATACATTTGTAACTGACTTTATTTTATAAATAAATTTTCATTTTCATTTTTCATTTTTTTTTTTTTCATAGATTAATGTTGGCAGTTACTCGGCTTTAGAATACTTCTTAACCTCGAGTAACTGCCAATATCAAGGAAGTTAAAATAAGTTGGTGATGGATGGTTTACTCGGAGTATACCTACGGAATAAATCAGAATTGAGCTTATCGAGTCACAAGGCTGAAGTAAACCGATGTGGCCCGAAGTGAAGTGAACGAACGATGATCCATTTTACTATATTATTTACTGTAACTACGTTTAGTGACGCAACACACCCGCGTAGTTTACGTCGCCGAAATTTCGACTCAATACGGTCGCAATGTGTCTTAAGTTTGTTTTGTCTTAGTTCTTGCAATTCACGAGGGTGCGTGAGCTTTACTTGTGGTTACGTCGTGTACATGCACATTGCGTAGCGGTCAGACGTTAGCAAGCTCTCACTCACACTTTACAGATACGACACACACACAACCATGAGCCACACATAACCTACGACACACACACACCCATGAGCCACACATAACCTACGACACAACAGCCAAAATTACCTTTCTGCGTAGCGCCGAACGTTTCGTCCAGCGACTTTCCGCGAGAACGCGTTCAATGCATTTTGCATAGCAAGCGACACACGTGACGTAGCGCGCTGAAAAAGACGCCGCGTAATTGCAGACTGTTCGGCGCGTTTGGTCTGTCATCCCCACCCAATACTACGACCGATAATTCCGCCGCGGCAGTAGCCAATACATCAAATGTCTTGCTTGTAAATAGGCGTGGCCGTTGTACGTGGAGACCTGCCGCGCTCTGTCCACCAAGTACCTGGAGCGCATGACGTCCCCGACGGGCTGGTGGGAGGTGACGAGCGAGCTGCTGCGCAAGTCGAGCGCGGTGCGGAGCCGGCTGGCGGCGCTGGGCGACGTGGCCGCGCCGCTGGTGTGGCTCAACGAGTCCATCGACGCGCACGCTTCCAGCATCACGTGAGCTCTGTCCCCGACGGGCTGGTGGGAGGTGACGAGCGAGCTGCTGCGCAAGTCGAGCGCGGTGCGGAGCCGGCTGGCGGCGCTGGGCGACGTGGCCGCGCCGCTGGTGTGGCTCAACGAGTCCATCGACGCGCACGCTTCCAGCATCACGTGAGCTCTGTCCCCGACGGGCTGGTGGGAGGTGACGAGCGAGCTGCTGCGCAAGTCGAGCGCGGTGCGGAGCCGGCTGGCGGCGCTGGGCGACGTGGCCGCGCCGCTGGTGTGGCTCAACGAGTCCATCGACGCGCACGCTTCCAGCATCACGTGAGCTCTGTCCCCGACGGGCTGGTGGGAGGTGACGAGCGAGCTGCTGCGCAAGTCGAGCGCGGTGCGGAGCCGGCTGGCGGCGCTGGGCGACGTGGCCGCGCCGCTGGTGTGGCTCAACGAGTCCATCGACGCGCACGCTTCCAGCATCACGTGAGCTCTGTCCCCGACGGGCTGGTGGGAGGTGACGAGCGAGCTGCTGCGCAAGTCGAGCGCGGTGCGGAGCCGGCTGGCGGCGCTGGGCGACGTGGCCGCGCCGCTGGTGTGGCTCAACGAGTCCATCGACGCGCACGCTTCCAGCATCACGTGAGCTCTGTCCCCGACGGGCTGGTGGGAGGTGACGAGCGAGCTGCTGCGCAAGTCGAGCGCGGTGCGGAGCCGGCTGGCGGCGCTGGGCGACGTGGCCGCGCCGCTGGTGTGGCTCAACGAGTCCATCGACGCGCACGCTTCCAGCATCACGTGAGCTCTGTCCCCGACGGGCTGGTGGGAGGTGACGAGCGAGCTGCTGCGCAAGTCGAGCGCGGTGCGGAGCCGGCTGGCGGCGCTGGGCGACGTGGCCGCGCCGCTGGTGTGGCTCAACGAGTCCATCGACGCGCACGCTTCCAGCATCACGTGAGCTCTGTCCCCGACGGGCTGGTGGGAGGTGACGAGCGAGCTGCTGCGCAAGTCGAGCGCGGTGCGGAGCCGGCTGGCGGCGCTGGGCGACGTGGCCGCGCCGCTGGTGTGGCTCAACGAGTCCATCGACGCGCACGCTTCCAGCATCACGTGAGCTCTGTCCCCGACGGGCTGGTGGGAGGTGACGAGCGAGCTGCTGCGCAAGTCGAGCGCGGTGCGGAGCCGGCTGGCGGCGCTGGGCGACGTGGCCGCGCCGCTGGTGTGGCTCAACGAGTCCATCGACGCGCACGCTTCCAGCATCACGTGAGCTCTGTCCCCGACGGGCTGGTGGGAGGTGACGAGCGAGCTGCTGCGCAAGTCGAGCGCGGTGCGGAGCCGGCTGGCGGCGCTGGGCGACGTGGCCGCGCCGCTGGTGTGGCTCAACGAGTCCATCGACGCGCACGCTTCCAGCATCACGTGAGCTCTGTCCCCGACGGGCTGGTGGGAGGTGACGAGCGAGCTGCTGCGCAAGTCGAGCGCGGTGCGGAGCCGGCTGGCGGCGCTGGGCGACGTGGCCGCGCCGCTGGTGTGGCTCAACGAGTCCATCGACGCGCACGCTTCCAGCATCACGTGAGCTCTGTCCCCGACGGGCTGGTGGGAGGTGACGAGCGAGCTGCTGCGCAAGTCGAGCGCGGTGCGGAGCCGGCTGGCGGCGCTGGGCGACGTGGCCGCGCCGCTGGTGTGGCTCAACGAGTCCATCGACGCGCACGCTTCCAGCATCACGTGAGCTCTGTCCCCGACGGGCTGGTGGGAGGTGACGAGCGAGCTGCTGCGCAAGTCGAGCGCGGTGCGGAGCCGGCTGGCGGCGCTGGGCGACGTGGCCGCGCCGCTGGTGTGGCTCAACGAGTCCATCGACGCGCACGCTTCCAGCATCACGTGAGCTCTGTCCCCGACGGGCTGGTGGGAGGTGACGAGCGAGCTGCTGCGCAAGTCGAGCGCGGTGCGGAGCCGGCTGGCGGCGCTGGGCGACGTGGCCGCGCCGCTGGTGTGGCTCAACGAGTCCATCGACGCGCACGCTTCCAGCATCACGTGAGCTCTGTCCCCGACGGGCTGGTGGGAGGTGACGAGCGAGCTGCTGCGCAAGTCGAGCGCGGTGCGGAGCCGGCTGGCGGCGCTGGGCGACGTGGCCGCGCCGCTGGTGTGGCTCAACGAGTCCATCGACGCGCACGCTTCCAGCATCACGTGAGCTCTGTCCCCGACGGGCTGGTGGGAGGTGACGAGCGAGCTGCTGCGCAAGTCGAGCGCGGTGCGGAGCCGGCTGGCGGCGCTGGGCGACGTGGCCGCGCCGCTGGTGTGGCTCAACGAGTCCATCGACGCGCACGCTTCCAGCATCACGTGAGCTCTGTCCCCGACGGGCTGGTGGGAGGTGACGAGCGAGCTGCTGCGCAAGTCGAGCGCGGTGCGGAGCCGGCTGGCGGCGCTGGGCGACGTGGCCGCGCCGCTGGTGTGGCTCAACGAGTCCATCGACGCGCACGCTTCCAGCATCACGTGAGCTCTGTCCCCGACGGGCTGGTGGGAGGTGACGAGCGAGCTGCTGCGCAAGTCGAGCGCGGTGCGGAGCCGGCTGGCGGCGCTGGGCGACGCACAGTGAATCGCCTAGAACAAGCTAGGTGGACAAAACTCAACTCAAAGAATGAGTTAATTGATGGTTACATATCACTAATGACAACCCAGGGACCACTAATCCAGGTAAGAATTAAAGCACACATTCCATAACGATGAGTTATATGGAGTTAAAGTCAGGTGATAAGGTAATTATATTTACGTAAACAATTTAGTTGCAATTGTGCACTGCTTTCGACAACCCATAAAAAATTTGTGCTCAATATTACAAGTATTTACTGTGATGTATTTTACTTTAGAGGGTATGTCTTTTCTTATTTTACTTCAAATAGATGGTAATAATAGATAATGTGTGGTCTAAGAACTTTTGAACATACAGTCCAAAAAATGACGACTTTTTTCAAATATCTTTACTTTCAAGGAATGTAACTTTTTTTATCCAGAGATATCCAGTCTACTTTTTTTATATTATATAGCTATTACTCTTAACTTTAATATAACAAATATTTGATTACTACAACGAATCCATTTCCTTTTAATTAATTTTTTACAGAACACGTGCATTCTGTTTCGAAAATGAAATTTTTCGAAGAGTGGCGAAAACATGCCAAATGCTTGTCTAATGAGTTTTATTACGCAAAAATTTTCTATTGCTAATATGACTCTTGACTCACAGAAGAGTATTCAGTTACAAATAGCAAGTATTTCAGCAAAATTAGCTGAAAAGTGGGCTTCATCAAAAATGGTAGTGGATCGTTTTTTTCTCAAAAATAAAAGCTGATGCGAGGGGGCATACATAAAGTTTAAAGTTTGCATACATCAGCCTTGTTCTTCCTCATCATCAAAAAGAAATAACCCTCAAGGGTGACCTTAAAAAAATTTCGAAGACTCATCCTTCAAAACAAAAAAAAACAGGGTTGACGATTTAGTGTAATCGTGCAGTGCTAGTGATTTAACCACAGCTGCAGAAGTTGCACATCGTTTGTCGAGTCACAGAAACATTGCTTTTTTAATAAGAAGTTCTGAATCTTTGGAAAAAATTAAGCCTGGTGCTGATGTTTGTATTGGTAGGCTACTATCTATATACTATCTAGTGACTTGTCACTAATCATAATAGGCTAATGCCTTGGCATTAGCTTATTATGTAGTTGCTAAGTGCACCAGTCACTCCTATAAACAGACACGAAAGTGGTCATTGAAGGCGGGACATCAAGTTTTTGCATCTTTTCATAGTGTCCGTAAGTCTAAAAAATCATGCTATCCTTCTGAGGAAGACATTTCTGTGACTGAAACGCACGCTTATATTATGCTTGCCTGTTACTGTACACAGAATCCTTGTACATAGTACAGAGATTATCAAAACTTCCATAGTTCCAATTGAGCAGTTCTCGGAAGAGTCTCAAGAGGCTCGAAACAAAGACTGCCGTAGATTTCGTGAGCACCACGCTAGAAAACAGTCACGTAGGTATTTCTACGAATACAGACTTGTTGAATATGCTCTTGATAACGTTCGATCCTGCAATAAACTCACTCAGAGAATTGCCGAGAAAGAAGACTGAGCAATTACCGGTAGAACTCCTGAATTTGATTGTCCCTCCTTCAATACCAATACACCAGGTAACAGATTAAAATGGTTACCTGGCCAGGTATTACCTGCTGTATTTGTGATTCGTCTGATCGTCAAGTGATGAGTCTTCTGGTGAGGGTTATTTAAGTAAAGTATTTATTAATATTAACATAGTTATTAATTATTATAGAATTGATATTCTTTTTAAGTTGTTGACATTATATTTAAGTTTTGTTTAATATAAATTAGGTTTAAGTTTTTTTAACTGGTATTTTATGTTGTCTTGTATTTTCTTCTTGAACTTTTGTAACGATATTACTGATTTTAACATATTTTTTTCATTTATATATACATATTTTTTATTTCCAATTTGACTTTTTATTTTAAAAAATCCCTGAAGGCTTTAAATAATTAATTATTGATAATTTATACAGTTTTACAACAAAATATCATAGTTCTTAGCTATAAAAATTAGAATGCACAAAAAAATGTTTTTGTCCACCTAGCTTGTTCTAGGCGATTCACTGTGCGACGTGGCCGCGCCGCTGGTGTGGCTCAACGAGTCCATCGACGCGCACGCTTCCAGCATCACGTGAGCTCTGTCCCCGACGGGCTGGTGGGAGGTGACGAGCGAGCTGCTGCGCAAGTCGAGCGCGGTGCGGAGCCGGCTGGCGGCGCTGGGCGACGTGGCCGCGCCGCTGGTGTGGCTCAACGAGTCCATCGACGCGCACGCTTCCAGCATCACGTGAGCTCTGTCCCCGACGGGCTGGTGGGAGGTGACGAGCGAGCTGCTGCGCAAGTCGAGCGCGGTGCGGAGCCGGCTGGCGGCGCTGGGCGACGTGGCCGCGCCGCTGGTGTGGCTCAACGAGTCCATCGACGCGCACGCTTCCAGCATCACGTGAGCTCTGTCCCCGACGGGCTGGTGGGAGGTGACGAGCGAGCTGCTGCGCAAGTCGAGCGCGGTGCGGAGCCGGCTGGCGGCGCTGGGCGACGTGGCCGCGCCGCTGGTGTGGCTCAACGAGTCCATCGACGCGCACGCTTCCAGCATCACGTGAGCTCTGTCCCCGACGGGCTGGTGGGAGGTGACGAGCGAGCTGCTGCGCAAGTCGAGCGCGGTGCGGAGCCGGCTGGCGGCGCTGGGCGACGTGGCCGCGCCGCTGGTGTGGCTCAACGAGTCCATCGACGCGCACGCTTCCAGCATCACGTGAGCTCTGTCCCCGACGGGCTGGTGGGAGGTGACGAGCGAGCTGCTGCGCAAGTCGAGCGCGGTGCGGAGCCGGCTGGCGGCGCTGGGCGACGTGGCCGCGCCGCTGGTGTGGCTCAACGAGTCCATCGACGCGCACGCTTCCAGCATCACGTGAGCTCTGTCCCCGACGGGCTGGTGGGAGGTGACGAGCGAGCTGCTGCGCAAGTCGAGCGCGGTGCGGAGCCGGCTGGCGGCGCTGGGCGACGTGGCCGCGCCGCTGGTGTGGCTCAACGAGTCCATCGACGCGCACGCTTCCAGCATCACGTGAGCTCTGTCCCCGACGGGCTGGTGGGAGGTGACGAGCGAGCTGCTGCGCAAGTCGAGCGCGGTGCGGAGCCGGCTGGCGGCGCTGGGCGACGTGGCCGCGCCGCTGGTGTGGCTCAACGAGTCCATCGACGCGCACGCTTCCAGCATCACGTGAGCTCTGTCCCCGACGGGCTGGTGGGAGGTGACGAGCGAGCTGCTGCGCAAGTCGAGCGCGGTGCGGAGCCGGCTGGCGGCGCTGGGCGACGTGGCCGCGCCGCTGGTGTGGCTCAACGAGTCCATCGACGCGCACGCTTCCAGCATCACGTGAGCTCTGTCCCCGACGGGCTGGTGGGAGGTGACGAGCGAGCTGCTGCGCAAGTCGAGCGCGGTGCGGAGCCGGCTGGCGGCGCTGGGCGACGTGGCCGCGCCGCTGGTGTGGCTCAACGAGTCCATCGACGCGCACGCTTCCAGCATCACGTGAGCTCTGTCCCCGACGGGCTGGTGGGAGGTGACGAGCGAGCTGCTGCGCAAGTCGAGCGCGGTGCGGAGCCGGCTGGCGGCGCTGGGCGACGTGGCCGCGCCGCTGGTGTGGCTCAACGAGTCCATCGACGCGCACGCTTCCAGCATCACGTGAGCTCTGTCCCCGACGGGCTGGTGGGAGGTGACGAGCGAGCTGCTGCGCAAGTCGAGCGCGGTGCGGAGCCGGCTGGCGGCGCTGGGCGACGTGGCCGCGCCGCTGGTGTGGCTCAACGAGTCCATCGACGCGCACGCTTCCAGCATCACGTGAGCTCTGTCCCCGACGGGCTGGTGGGAGGTGACGAGCGAGCTGCTGCGCAAGTCGAGCGCGGTGCGGAGCCGGCTGGCGGCGCTGGGCGACGTGGCCGCGCCGCTGGTGTGGCTCAACGAGTCCATCGACGCGCACGCTTCCAGCATCACGTGAGCTCTGTCCCCGACGGGCTGGTGGGAGGTGACGAGCGAGCTGCTGCGCAAGTCGAGCGCGGTGCGGAGCCGGCTGGCGGCGCTGGGCGACGTGGCCGCGCCGCTGGTGTGGCTCAACGAGTCCATCGACGCGCACGCTTCCAGCATCACGTGAGCTCTGTCCCCGACGGGCTGGTGGGAGGTGACGAGCGAGCTGCTGCGCAAGTCATTATATGAGCGATATATCTGTACCATACCGAGGGTAGTCTGTGAATATTGGAGGAAACATTATATAAATACAGGCGTCATTGAGTCCCTGTCAGTCGTGCTCGAACCACGGGTCGAGCAGCACAAATTATGTGTGCCTGAAGTGTACATTAGTATATACGGATTATATACTTGACTACTATGCTTGAGTATCTTACAATATCTTTTAACCCATTCTTTATGTCAGTTTATGCTTCCAATGATACTTAATTTTTAATAGTATTTTCTCAAACATGCATGGAAATATTGTCATTATTTTCGAAAAAAGAACACGCGAAGTATCGAATTGTCGGACAAAGAAAATCAAATCCATTGCAGGAGCGTTTTTTGAATTTGGAACATTACAACGCTCCGCGAAACAGTTTTTGTTTTTTTTTTTAAATATTGCAGGAGCTTTGTCATCATTACAAAGCTCCTGCAATATTTAAAAAAAAAGACAATAATGCCGTTTCATACAACAGTATGAAATGGCGTGCTGGGGTTACTAAATACTCTTTGATCAGATCTCTTTTGTCATTCTTGGCATACCATAGTCTCTTTGCTTAGTACAAATTGCGTTTACGTGGCTGTATAGCCATAAATGCGTTTGCCTGTCGGCACAGATAATAAAAAAAAAATTGGCGGTAAAGCTGAAAATTCGTCTTGATTTGTTATTTACATACCTACTTAATAAATATAAATTTAATAATAATCAAAATGAGTTAAGAGAGTGAAATCGAGATTGATTGTACCTACTCCACCAGATTTAAACCAAAATGGCGGATGGATTTGGATGTATAATATAAAAAGTGTTTTATTTCCCTGCATTCTTTTGAGAAAAGCACTATATATGCCTCGGCGGGAAATGGCAATTGCCTGTCTCGTATTTAGTGAAGTCCTCGCCTACGGTTCGGCCTTCAAACTCATACTCGACCTGCAATTGCCTACTTCCCTGCCTTTGCAATAATGCACTATTTTTCCAAAATTTGCAGGGAGCAAGAGTTTTCTCTACAATGCATGTTGCCGGCTTTGCAAGTTGCCAAAATTGAAGACAAATCCACGCAAGAATGGTTTCTACAACTACTTGCACGAACGCAAGTCGCTTTCAATGAGTGAGTTATGTTCGAAACTAATATAATATTACCTGCATTCTTTCAATTAGTTACTCATTTGTACATCTTTATCGCGTACCTAGTTTATCACATTACCAAATAAGAATAATAAATAACGCCATTAAGGCCGATACCCATTACGCCGTGCCAAGGATAGGGCCACTGTTGAAGATATTTTCTTATCTTGTGGCTTATATTTTAAAGCTACCCCTAAAAGCAGCAGAGCAGGGAGACTAAGATCCCTACCCTCATATATTCTCCCCAGTTTAGGCGTTTGTCAGCCCCATTATTTAAAGAAATTCTAAGTGTCAGAAGTGGGATCACTGGATAAATAATGTTTGCAGTCATATTACAGCCTTGTGTAACTTTGTTGTAGGACTGACGACGAGCTGTCCAAGCTGTACCTTTGTGACGTGTTTTTCCTCACTGTAACCGTGTTCAGTGGGCTTTGGTCCTTCGAACCGGATGCCGCTACTTTGGCCTCGAGCGGAGCAGTACGGCGAGCCTTGCTACCGGCCGCTGCGGCCTCTTTGATGTCAAGAGATGGCTGGAAGGACTGTACTGCACAGGTAAGTGTTTCTGGTCCTTCGAGCCGGATTGCGTTGGTTAACTTGTTACCTTTTTACCTAGCTGTGTAACGATAGAGTAATAATGATTGTATCCAGATGCTGGAATGGCTGTGCCACACTCGAGACCTCATCAAGGAGCCGGAGACGGCGCGATGCTGCCAACGCGCCATGCTGGCGCTGCGACACACGGACCAGTTCACTGCGCAGAACATTTGGACTAGGATGTGAGTGTCATTTAAAAAAAAAGTTTTTTTTTCTTCAATACAATAATATGTATTTGTCGGTTATAACTAGCTGATGTCTTGTGGAAGGCGTGCTAGACGCTTATTCGGATCGGCATATTCGATTCAGCAGTAATAAATACTCTGTAAATCCAAAACACTGTACTGCAGATATTCATAAATCAACTACATTATATTACAAAGTGCTTTTCAATCGTCAAATGAAAGTTCACTAATGATTAACAAAAAACGTTAAACAAATGATCATTTCACAAAAAACGTTTTAAAAGCTAATCAAATCACAAACGTCGTATTCCACAAACTAATCATTTTACAAATATTCTATTCGCAAATGTTTTATTTTGCAAATGTGCTGGATGTTAAAATATCATTTTAAAATTTATTATTTCACCAAATTTGCAATTTTTTGAAATAATAAATCCGCCGTATTACGGCTAGCTGTTATCAAAAACAGGGCAGTTTTGAAATGCAATGGGCTACGCCAGAAGACTGGCTTCGTCGCCCCTTCATTCAGGACCTCCTTCGCGAGCTTCTGGCTTCGCGCTTCATAAAAACACTCCAAGGGTAGGGCAGACAAGACTACGTGGAGTCGGGGTTGGCCATTTCGGTTCTGGCGTAGCCCATTTAATTTATAGCGAAGCGCAGCTCCCGCCACAGCCTTGAACAGTTCATTTTATCAAAAAAAAAAATATGCTACATGTTGTTTTACTAATTAACACAATTAAGAAATCAATTGTTTGTCAAATATTATTTTATGAAATCACAATTTGTCTAGTAATTTGTTTTGTCAAGCGAATTATTTGTGGAACCAGAAGTTTTATAATGATCAATAAATGATTCATTTATTTTGCTAAACGTTGTTTGTGGAATGACACTTTGTTATTTGTTTTTGGAACGAAGTTCCTTATCGTGCGTTGTGAAAGGGGGCTAGACAGAAAAAATTCTTACGAAAAGTTGTCACGACACTTTTTGCTATAGTAAGCTATTGTAAGCTGTGCGGCGTCGCATGTTTCTCTGTCTGTCTCTCTCTCTCTTATAGAAAGCAAGCCAGATATTTTCATTTCTATTTCGCATTGAACTTCGTTCCATCCGGGTGTCCCTTGACACCTCTCAAGTTTTTTTGTGAATTGATCGATCACTCAAATGAATCTAACACTAGGTTCGGAATGCCGTTCCAACCGAGAAGAACCAGCAAGACCTGTTATGTATGTAATATATTCGATTTTACCCCCGACATTATCGATTATGTAGAACACCTTACTGAAGATATGATTTTAGTCTTTTGTACTTGCACTTTTTTTTGATAATATAATTTTTGTCTTGTTTTTGCTGCACAATCAAGGAGGAATATTGAAGAGTTCTGAGCGGTGAGGTAAAAGGTTTTCGCACGCGAATAACAAAACTAAGTTTTTTGATAAATATTAAATTATTATTTTTTTCTTTTACAGAGAAACTAACTTTGGCAAGACTAACACCAATCTCGATTATGACAGCTTAATAATATGATATTATGATATTTACACTTATATTTATGTCCATTACATGTATCCTGAAGCTTGTGGTACTCCCGAATTGCCAATATTATATAATAAGAGTTCCTTGTACAATATAAATAATCGGTCCAATGCGAAGGGTTCCGTATCCATACAAAAAAAAACCACCGAAAAACTTTCTAATAGGGGGGTCTTTAATTTATTTTTATTATTTCTTGTTATAGCGGCAACAGAAATATACATTCTCTGAATATTTCAACTGTCTATAATTATCATGAGATACAGCTTACAGACAGACAGACAGATGGACGGACGGTCAGCGTAGGCTTAATAATAGTCTCCCATTGGCACTGTTTGGGTACGGAACCCTAAAAACTAATTTAATAGTTAAGTATGCATAACTACATTTTGTAACTAATGTAATATCGCGGGTTTGCGAGAATAACGACGTAACTCAAAATTCCATCAAACTGAACTAAGTATGTCAAACGCTCATAAATCTTTGATTTTTTGTAGTGAATAGAAATTACAACAACGATATCAGTAAAGTCAAATGCTAATAATATACTCTTTGAAGTATGCACAAAAATATTAAAAAAAAATATTAATCAAGAAATTCTCTAAAATCATTAATTTTTTTAGTTCCGTCACTGTTCTCGCAAACCAGCGATATATATTATAATAATTGATGGTGAAACTCTTATAACTATTTTTTATGATATTGTAAATCTGCCCGGCTATTTCTTATTTCCCAGCTCGAGCTAGAGTGTAGACCGACAGCAGCAGAGTATATTGTTATAACATTGGTTAGTGAATTATCTTTATAATATACTTAAAATATTTATAAGAGATCTGATATTGTAATGTTATTTGTTAAATATACAATTTATTAACTATCGCATTTTATTCTATTCCTAGCTATTTACAGAATTTATAAATTATAATACAATATGCATCTTTTCGAAGATGTTGAGTAACCATAATTTTCAGTAGTTGTTCTTTAGGGTAAAGCACACTGATACTTTTGGAATTTTGATGAATTTTTTTGTGACTACATTGAATGTTTTGGTGATTTACACAGTAAAAATCTAATATTCTCCGAAAACTTTAGTCTAACGTAGAAAACTAAGTGTCTAATGTGTATTTGCCTTTATTAAGTGTCACTTCACTTGTCTCTAAACTCACTGTCACTGCATTTCACTGCACTTTAACACTGGCACACCCTCAAGTGATTTAATTACCTACTACTTCTGACAAGGACAACGCTACACGCTAAGTAATAGTACTAGATGTACGTCTATTGGTAGTGAATGTAGCTTCTTTACAATCTATTTTTCTTTGGCTGTCTTAGTGCTGATTTCACCAATGTTTTAGGGTGAAATAAATTAGGTGTTCTGACAGTTTTTGTATTAATAATAATGTGTCAAAATACCTTTATGCTCAGATAAGATTTGTTTTACGTTGGTTGAATCGGCTCTATAAAGGTAAATAAACTAGAAAATGTTTCAGCGAAAAGTCTAACCAACACTTACACTTACATTTTTTTTATTCTAAGACAAGATAGCCCTTGACTGCAATCTCACCTGATGGTAAGTGACGATGCAGTCTAAGATGGTAGCGGGCTAACTTGGAAGGGGTATAGCAGTGTAAATTCAACCCATACCCCTAATCGGTTTCTACACGCAATCTTACATTCTTAAGTTTGGTTCTTCACTTGTAGCACGGTCGAATTGTCAATGCGAGAAGAACATCTTAAGTGCATAGTGCGTCGCCTACGCTTTTTTGTGAGAAACTACTTGTTTACCTTCTAAGACAGCTTAGGGAAAATAGATTATACATAGTAATTATCATACTTCATACTAATATTATAAAGGCGAAAGTTTGTGTGTGTGTTGCTCCTTCACGCCACAACGAATGAACCAATTTGGCTGAAATTTGGAATGGAGATAGCTCATACCCAGGATTAAAACATAGACATTTTATCCCGGAAAATTACAGTTCTTTTTTTTTTTTTATTCGATGACAAGATAGCCCTTGACTGCAATCTCACCTGATGGTAAGTGACGATACAGTCTAAGATGGTAGCGGGCTAACTTGGAAGAGGTATAGCAGTGTAAATTCAACCCATACCCCTAATCGGTTTCTACACGCCATCGTGCCGGAACGCTAAATCGCTTGGCGGCACGTCTTTGACGGTAGGGTGGTAACTAGCCACGGCCGAAGCCTCCCACCAGACCAGACCAGATACAATTTAGAAATTATAAATTCCTAAATTGCCACCGCCGGGAATCGAACCCGAGACCTCCCAGTTATATAACCACAGCGCTCACCACTGCGCCAGGGAGGTCGTCAAAAGTTCCCAAGGGAATTGAAAAACCTTGATCCACGCGGACGAAGTCGCGGGCGTCGTCTAGTTTATCAGTATTTTGTGACACTGGTCACCCATGGGAATGACACAGCAAGTGACCGTTGCTGGCTACAGGGTCTGCGCGGGCTGGCGCGGGGCCCGCGCTCAGAGCGCCGTCTCGTCGGCCGGCGCCTTCACCAGCGGCTCGGTAGGGCTCCGCACTGGGATGCGGAGGACTTCCTCCTCTATCTTAGCTTCTATGGGCATGTTCTGAAACAAACCGTCAAAAACCGTCAAAAACGTGCCGCCAAGCGATTTAGCGTTCCGGCACGATGGCGTGTAGAAACCGATTAGGGGTATGGGTTGAATTTACACTGCTATACCCCTTCCAAGTTAGCCCGCTACCATCTTAGACTGCATCGTCACTTACCATCAGGTGAGATCGCAGTCAAGGGCTATCTTGTCATTGAATAAAAAAAAAAAAAAAAACGGAAATTATTAAGATGTGAAGCAATAAAAATTCTAAATGAAAATAAAACTTTAGAGTCTAAGATTAAATCGACAATCCAATCAAAATTTTTTTCTTTGTAGACCTCCCTGGCGCAGTGGTGAGCGCCGTGGTTTTGTAACTGGGAGGTCTCGGGTTCATGTTCATGGGTCATGTTAATGAAAACTTTGTGAATAGGTTACACTTAATGCTTATAATGAAATTACAAATAGCCATTCATCTTGGGAATGATGGCTTACCAGTACATTTTTGTGGTATTTTCAATTAAAATAAATTTGATTACAACTTTGAAGTACATGTAGTACTTCAAAGTTGTAATTAATTAAAAAAATAAAAAGACGTGTGGCACTCGGGGACTGCCACTTTAAAGCTATTAGCATAGCATTTTTTATCAACGCCATCTAGCGGTGAGAGGAGTCCAGTGTCAGGTTATTTTCGTTACGGAATTTCTGGATTCGGTCTCCACGCTCAAGGCCCGCGATAGAAGCTATGCAATAGCTCAAAAATATTTCAAAGTAAACAATTTGGCAAAGTAAGCAGTGTTGGCAGACCCCCCACTAGGTGGACAGACGACATCAAACGAGTCGCAGGGAGCCGCTGGATTCAGGCGGCGCAAGACCGAGGCTTGTGGAGGTCCATGCAGGAGACTTATGTCCAGCAGTGGACGTCCATTAGTTGATAAAAAAGAAGAAACAATTTGGCTAATATGTATCCTCCTATCCTCTCCAAACGGAAAGGTGTTAGTGTGTACGACAATACAATACAGGTGGGAATCGGACCTATGACCTTTCAGTTTTCAATCCGAATCTGTAACCGTTGGGCTATTGAGGCCTATATTGTTACGGCCGAGCTCATATTATATACATGCTCTAGTAATTACCTCTTAATTACCTCAATTATAGACACTCCTTGTTTTATTCTTTCTTACAACGAATAAATAAACAAAAAATGGCAATAAGAAAGCAAATTAAAAACGACTCTGACCAAGTCAGAGGAGCACTGTCTTCCTTTAATAAGGAATTAAAAAAAAAAAAAAAAAAAAGTAATTACCTCTAAGGCAGTGTAATGGTTGGCGGGGCGCGTCGCCGGCCGCAGCCTGGCGGGGTCGAGCAGCCGCGGCGCGCGCCGCTGCGGCGAGCTGCGCGCGCCCGCCGCGCCCACGCACGACACGCTTTTCAGTAAGCGGGCCCTGAAATTAACGATTAACATCCTTACTAATATTACAAATGCCTCAATAGCCCAACGGTTACAGGTGCGGAATGAAAACTTAAAGGCTGCAGGTTTGATCCCCACCCGTTGCGCTATTGTCGTACCCACTCCTAAAACAAGTTTTCACTTATATAAAGGTGAGAGAATAAAAGGATATTCTTTAAAAAAAAATGCGAGTGCTCGTTTGTTGGTTTTTGTTTAAATTGTGAAGCAATGAACGGATTGACGTGATTGTTTGCATAGTTTGAGGACTTGCGGACGTGAGGAATCCGTCGCCGATCCATTGTGCTTGCCATTATTTAAATTTCCTCGCCAATACTTATTGCCGCCAGGTATAGCAGCACTTTTTTGTTTCAGATGAGTGTAGTCTCCTCAGGGTGTACTATATGTGGGGAGTGACATACATAAGCTACCATTTATCCTTGACAACCTTACAGTTTTCAGCCCACACCATTGTGCTATTGAGGAACCATTAAAAAAACATACTAATTGTATACATTGAGATGGTGGTTAATAGATAGATAGATAAAAACTTTATTGCACACAAGAAAGAAACAAAATTTAATACAACTTAAAACTACGCATGCAAAGGCGGCCTTATTGCTACAGAGCAATCTCTACCAGGCAACCATTGGTGATAGGAGTGAAATGATGTGTGCCAATAGGTGGTTCAGTGGATTTGCTTTGTCATGTGTGACACTTACGCATCCAACAGTTTGAGCAGCAGCCTGGTGTACGCCCGGTACTCATCCTCGCCGAACTCTGCGGGGTGGTGGCGCGCGGACTCGTACGTATCGCAGAACTGATGCACTAGTTTCTGCCCGCGCCCGTCCAGCGGCGCCGCCAGCGAGGACAGCAGGAACGCCCGCAGCGACTCGCGCGGGTGGCGTCTCAGACCGGGGTCTTGGCGGGCTATCTCCTCTTCTACAAAATAATAGTCCTATTAATCCTATTAAATCAATCAATGCACCCAATTGGCGTGAAGCAGCGCAGGAGAGGCATGAGTGGCAGCTTCTGGTGTCGAAGGCTAAGATCCTCTTTGGGTCACTGAGCCAGCGAAGTAAGTAAGTAAGTAAGTAAGTAATCCTATTAATATTACAAATGCGAAAGTTTCGATGTTTGTTACTCAGTTATGCCGCAACAACTGAACCGATTTGGCTGAAATACCCAGAGATAGATAGATATAATCTGGAATAACACATAGCCTACTTTTTATTAAGTGGAAAGTAAAGAGTTCCTGCAGGATCTAAAAACCTTAAGCCATCAGAAGTTGCAGGCATCATCTAGTGATAAATAAATATTAAATAACAGCAGGATGCCCATTTGGATTTAGTTTTTAAAATCTCTCTCACTCTCCAGAACCTCAACCGTAGCTATGCAGTTAAGCCATTTTTAGTACACCTTAAAGGTTGACTACACAGTATTGTCACATTAGTACGATGAGCTCACAGAAAATTATTAAAAAATGATTTACTGTGACAGGGTTGCATAAAACATCATAATGACTATAAAACAATAACTAAAAATGTAAGTACTAATACATAATATAATTACATGGCACTTACACTCATTGGTTGTTTTGAGCAGAACTTTATTAGAAACTTCTGATGTGTAATGCTTAGTGTTACAGTTTGATGGAAGTCTGTATTAAATTTTATCACACAAACCAATGATTTAATTTTTCTTGCATTTTTTAAATCTCTAGTATCAGCCACTGAGTTGCTGCATGTATTTTACTAAAATAAATATATTTTTACCGAGTGTTTTAACATCGTCCACAGCTCTGAACCTGTAGTGGTAGGGCTGCTGCGGCTCCAGGATGTAGTGCGAGGGCTCAGTGCTCAGCAGCCGGGGCTCAAACACAATTCGAGGGACTGCCTCGATTCGGCGCTCTATCTCTTTCTTCAAGCACTTGAAATAAAACATCATTAATTTAATTGACTGTTACTAAAGAGTTACTTTTAGGTCTTCTATCTCATTCATCATTAAACTTGGAGTGCAATTATTACTACCTTTGCAAAGTTCAGCAGATAACAGCTCTGAAATTATTATAACTAAATTGCTGAATAAAAAAGATGAACGTTATGATATCATAACTTTCATCTTTTAGGTATAACTTCTTTAAAGCAATTTAGAGTGTTTATAGAATAAGCTTATATAGTGGGGTTGGGGTAAAAAGCTTTAGCAGTAGTTACCACCTCCATTGTTGGGTCCTCAATCCAGTTAAAACTAAATAAAAAATTGTACTCCAATCAACTGGTTGTGCTTTTTACAATGACTATTGTCTTATACAGTAAACTAGCTTTTGCTCGCGGCTTCGCTCACATTAAATTCGAATTTTCGAACCCTTTTTTTATTCCCTTAGGGATGAAATTTAAAAAAATCCTTTCTTAGCAGATGCCTATATCATAATAGCTAACTGTTTGCCAAAATTTAGCCCGATCCGTCCAGTAAATTAAGCTGTGCGTTGATAGATCAGTCAGTCAGTCACTTTTTACTTTTATATATTTAAATAAAGGAAGCTATTATCATGGTATTTTACCTTCTTCGCATCAGTTCCTATGGGCGCATGAGGGCCTCTTCTTGAACGAAGAGCGAACCTTGTTATTTGTCGCTTAGCGAATATAAACAGGATCACAAAAGTCAATACACCACCACTGATGATAAATATTATGTTCAGTATACTCGTAAAGTCCTGCATTATTTAATTCTTTATTTAGGAATTTTCGATCGAAAAAATGAAAACAAACAACACAGAGTATACTAATGATACTAATTTCCCATAAGTTTTGATTTTTCAAATTGACTTGACAGTTGACAGTTGACACTGACAGTAATGAGTAATGACTGACGATTGACCCATAGATTATGAATGCAGTAGAATCTGTTTTACCTACGGTTTTACTGTAATTTTGAATTTATACCCCACGGCGACTTTTTGCAGCGATTCAGCAACGCGTCTGCATCGCTACTTTTGGCGGTTCGTCGCATTTGAAACGCGCGACAGAAGCTATCAATAGTACATTATTGCAAAGGCAGGGAAGTAGGCAATTGCAGGTCGAGTATGAGTTTGAAGGCCGAGCCGTAGGCGAGGACTTCACTAAATACGAGACAGGCAATTGCCATTTCCCGCCGAGGCATATATAGTGCTTTTCTCAAAAGAATGCAGGGAAATAAAACATTTTTTATATTATACATCCAAATCCATCCGCCATTTTGGTTTAAATCTGGTGGAGTAGGTACAATCAATCTCCATTTCACTCTCTGAACCGTTGGAACTCATTTTGATTATTATTAAATTTATATTTATTAAGTAGGTATGTAAATAACAAATCAAGACGAATTTTCAGCTTTACCGCCAATTTTTTTTTTTATTACCTGTGCCGACAGGCAAACGATTTTATGGCTATACAGCCACGTAAACGCAATTTGTACTAAGCAAAGAGACTATGGTATGCCAAGAATGACAAAAGAGATCCGATCAAGAAGTATTTAGTAACCCCAGCACGCCATTTCATACTGTTGTATGAAACGGCATTACATTACAAAGCTCCTGCAATATTTAAAAAAAAAAAAACGCTCCGCGAAACAACTGTTTCGCGGAGCGTTGTAATGTTCCAAATTCAAAAAACGCTCTTGCAATGGATTTGATTTTCTTTGTCCGACAATTCGATACTTCGCGTGTTCTTTTTTCGAAAATAATGACAATATTTCCATGCATGTTTGAGAAAAGACTATAGTATTAATCTTGGAAGCTATTCTAGCGTTACAATCGCCTAGTATCGATTCAGCAACGCATCAGCATCGCTACTCTAACATTATAATACCAGGTAATAAAGAATATAGAAGTTTAAGAAATGGAAAGCACAAACATAAATCGAGATAGAACGGTTATCTCTCTGTTTTACTAAGGATTAATGAGTGTCTATTATTTATTATAATATATATATTTATGGAATATAATAAGTCGACCAACAAAATTTATTTTTTGGCATCAAAACCTAGCTTCTAATTTAATAACTCAGCAACGGGAAAATGATGAAGCTTCTAATATACTAACTCGGCTTCTTCGCAATGGCCACAAAATATTCCAAAGGAAGCATCAAATAAAGAGCCACTATTTTTATTATTGTCCACTGCCACTGCACGATTTGGTGCGAGTGAGATGGATACGACTGGCCATTTGCACGATTTCGTTGGTGCGAGTGAGACGGATGCGACTGGCAATTTGCACGATCTCGTTGGTTATGACTATTTGCACCAATCAGAGAGCGCCATTCAAAACATGCATTTGTTTTTTTTGTTGTTCTGTTGTTAGTGTGTTAATATTGCAATTATTTTTGTATAATTTTTTCTTTAAACTAAAGTTAGGTTAGGTTAGGGTTATACATGAATATTCAGGTGCCCGGCCGAAGGCCGGGCACTTAGGTTCTGTTGGGATCGTAAACCTACCTAAAACTAAAAAAAAAGTTGAAAAAAAAATTTGATTTTTTTTTTTCAAAAATGTTATAATGTTATGTGTAGGTTAATCTTGAGTTAAATTTAAAAACAATCATTTTTTTAATTTCATTTTATCAAAAAAAAAAAACGTTTTTTATTTAGTTAGAAACATTTTTTTATTTCATTTTTCTCACAAAAAAAAATAATTAAAAATGTGGTTGAAGATTTGGTGTATTATTTGATGCTAATATTTAAGTATTTTAGGAGTTCACGGTTTGAAGCTAAGTTATAAATATAGATGCTAAAATTATATTTTTTAGAGGCTCACTAGTTGAAGCTGACTTAGTAATTTAGAAGCCAATAATGGTATTAAATAGAAGTTCGTTTAATTACATGCCTATATTTATTAACAAAATCATCCCGTCCTTGACAAAATCGTCCGTGTTGTTCGAAATTTTTTTTTAGGTGAAAATAAACACTCCCTGTTAAAGAAAATTAGTCCTTTTATGATTTAACTCCCAAGCTTTTATTTTTGAAATATCTACACTATTATTATAGTGTAATTTATAAAGAGTACATTCCTAAGGTAGTTACATACTTATATTGCAAGATGCTTGCACGTGTGCCTTGGCCAGTTTTCCTTTCTATCTTGATATACTTAACTATTTCTCTGGTTTAGTATACAAAGAGTACGAAGATGGATAAGGGATTTGAATATTACCTCATTGGTGATTCTACATAGGAAATCACAAATAAATCTGTGGAGCAGTATCGAGATATGCAATCGAAACCATTACTTACTTATTTCTCGGTAAAGTATCAGGAACATTAATATAACATAAATACTCTTCAAAGCCAGAACGTTTGCCAACTCACCTTCACACGGATCGCTGATTAAGTAACTGATAGTTCGATAGCTGTGAAATATGGCTAGTTAGGCAGAACATAGCAAAAAAAGCTTATTTTTCCTTGTGAAAACAAAGATTGGCTTCTTCAGATAGATTGAGATATCCCCAGCCACACGAGAATACGCGAGAACTTTTGAACAATCAAATTCCTAGAAGCTACCATTAACATATTCATCGTATATCATACAGGCCGAACATACATTCCATAGACATGATTCCGTCGCGTCGGTTCAGCGCTGGTTGAGCACGAACGGCTTCGGCGGGACACCTGACCCGCATACATATTCGTCGATACACCTTACGCGCTTGAACAAGGGAGTACGCAAGCCGTAAGGCCTCGTTCAGGGAGACGCGGGAAAATGTTATACAACATATAGTTACTTACAAACATACTTATTGTCATGATTTACGAATTTTGCGATTTTAAGTCGCTTTTTATGAAGAAACAAATCGTGTCTGCCCAGGCTGTAAAAGCTGTTGTTTAAAGTATTTCACCTTTATTTAAATACTAGATTCTTCCCGCGACTTTTTGGTTTTGTAAAATCTGCGGGAACCCTCTACTTTTCAGAGATAAGAGGTAGGTACCTACCTTATGCCTTTTTCCAAGTCCTCAACTATACTTATGCTGATCCAATGTTTTGCTACGTGATTGAAGGTCTAACCAATAAACTAACGAACCAACAAACGAACACATTGTCACATTTATAACATTAGTAAGGATTAATATATTATGAAAAGAGCAACTGCTGAGTATCTTGCCGTTTCTTCTCAGCAGAATCTGCATTCCGAACCGGTGGTAGAGTCATGACGTGTCATAAGAGCAACAGGTTGGCCTGCATGAAATAAATAATTTTGAATTTGAATTTGAAATACAATTTTAGCGGCTATTCAAAGGCTGATGTTCTCGGAAACAGGGTTGTATGTTGTAACCCGTTAATGTTTCATGTTTGATTAGGTTCGTGGTCAGAACAACAGAGGAATCATGCAGATGATTGAAAGACAAACCAACAAATTATCACACTTTGGCTAGATTTATATGGATGAGTCTAAACATCTAGAAGCATCTACGAGTCTTACACAGGGAATGCAATCTTTATGTGGATGTCGTAGGGCTGCTACTGACCTTAAATAATATTATGTATGTTTTTCCAATATGGCGACGATGACCAATAAGTTTTCAATCGTTTCCAACATGGAGTCCAATCATTGATTGCCCATTGGATGGCGCGACAAATGGATTCATGGACGAATTAGGACTGCAGAGGGTATAGCTACAGTATAACCACGTATACCCATGGCTATAAAGGGTATAAGCACAATAACCATGGCTATAAAAATACAAATATGAATATTATTAGGTGTCTACTGTCCTGAAGTGTCCTGTGTTTATAACGTCGCATCGCAATAAGAAATTCACAAGCGATGAATAAATTATTATCGCACATCGTAGTACCTATAGGATATTAGGAGGTTGTATGAAATAGTGTACTGTGGCGTCATTTTTTTTAAATCTTTTAACGAGCAAACGACCAGGCGGGGATGTTAAGTGATTACCGCCGCACATGAACATTTGTGGCACCTGAAGCACCATCATTGCGTTGCTGGCTTTTCAGGAATTTGTTGGTCCGCCCTATTTTGTCATGATTAACTATTTGACGGACTTATTATAATTTAATCGATATTTTGAAAAGGTTAAATCACTCTTGAAACTAATGAAATCAACTAATGTAAACAGTCGCCGTAATACACGCCGTATTTTACTTATTGTGGGAGACTGAAAGTATTAATAAAATCGGTAAAAAATAGGCTAAGTAATTGTTAACAACCATAAGTAAGTATTTAGTAGATATACTTAAGTATTACAGCAGTAGTGCCTATAAGTACTGAATCCTTACTAATATTCACGTCTCCTAAAGTCACTTATTTCAGTCATGGTCTAGTTAGTTACTCATGTGTAACCTTCTGTAGCCAAGGTCAGTGATTTTAGCAGAAGTGTGTAAAAATAACCACGTCACAGCGAAGACGTTCACGTAGGGCAAGTTCTACGGCAGTTGGTTAAAGTTTAATTTGACCCACACAGAAACAAGCACAAAGTGAACTTTAAAGCAGAAGAAAAGTTGCTTGCCAATTGCTATATGTAGGTAATATCTTTCTTTCGTTCCTTTATGGTAAAGGATACTTAGTCCAGCGGTGGGATAATCTAAAAATGATTGCTACAGGGTAACAATCGCAATCGTCTTAATCGTGATCGGTTGAATTTAATGGCGTTATATCTGCATAAATGCATTCTGACCAATAGAGAGAAACGAGATAGTATCACATAATCAGAGGCGTGGCACACTGTGGCAATCAATTTTAGGAAATTTAGCAGTCCATCTCATTATCACATCTCGACCCTAATAGTACACCTACCAGTATCAGTCTATCTAAAGTCATTGATTTTTGAGTTAAAGAATCCATCTGAAACGAAAGTGGCTTGTTTTCGCTACTGTCAGAAGTTTAATGGTAGTTGGTTAAATTGTTAAAGGCATGTAATTAAACGAGCTTCTATTTAATACCATTATTGGCTTCTAAATTACTAAGTCAGCTTCAACTAGTGAGCCTCTAAAAAATATAATTTTAGCATCTATATTTATAACTTAGCTTCAAACCGTGAACTCCTAAAATACTTAAATATTAGCATCAAATAATACACCAAATCTTCAACCACATTTTTAATTTTTTTTTTGTGAGAAAAATGAAATAAAAAAATGTTTCTAACTAAATAAAAAAACGTTTTTTTTTTTGATAAAATGAAATTAAAAAAATGATTGTTTTTAAATTTAACTCAAGATAAATACGTACACATAACATTATAACATTTTTGAAAAAAAAAATCAAATTTTTTTCAACTTTTTTTTTAGTTTTAGGTAGGTTTACGATCCCAACAGAACCTAAGTGCCCGGCCTTTGGCCGGGCACCTGAATATTCATGTATAACCCTAACCTAACCTAACTTTAGTTTAAAGAAAAAATTATACAAAAATAATTGCAATATTAACACACTAACAACAGAACAACAAAAAAAACAAATGCATGTTTTGAATGGCGCTCTCTGATTGGTGCAAATAGCCATAACCAACGAGATCGTGCAAATTGCCAGTCGCATCCGTCTCACTCGCACCAACGAAATCGTGCAAATGGCCAGTCGTATCCATCTCACTCGCACCAAATCGTGCAGTGGCAGTGGACAATAATAAAAATAGTGGCTCTTTATTTGATGCTTTCTTTAGAATATTTTGTGGCCATTGTGAAGAAGCCGAGTTAGTATATTAGAAGCTTCATCATTTTCCCGTTGCTGAGTTATTAAATTAGAAGCTAGGTTTTGATGCCAAAAAATAAATTTTGTTGGTCGACTTATTATATTCCATTGTTAAATAGTTACTTACTCCAAGAACCATAGGCCATTACTCATTAGCACATCTGGTGGTTAAAGTAACCTTACTTTAACCACATGTACAAATGGCTTATTATGTGACACCGCATACCGCTAAGCCGCTAAACAAGCAGTCACGAACCAACCTTTAGGCATTTTTCAGAGCATTTAAAATTAGGTTCTACCCTTCCATCTCAAGTTGCCGCTATCTCGCCTCGCGCTTCCCCGCACCGCACCTCAAGTCAGACCCACTTAGTACAGATAGCAACGTACCGCTAGTGATTATCACTACCAAATTTTTTCAAAGCTTTGTTATTTTCTTATGACTCGTACCCTGGATCTCATAATCCACAGCCAACAAGCTAGACAGATTAATGAGGTTATAAATTGGGATAACCGCTAAAACATCCTTTCCGCGAGATGAATAAGGTATGTATAGGTATAATAATATAAGTATAAACCAAGATATAATTTTAACAGTTTAATCACGTTTAATAGTATTCATGCCAGGCATATAAGCAAAGGTTTGTTTTTGGATATCTTATAAAGTAGGTGAAAATCACCGAAAGCATACGGGAGAATAATTAACGCGTTTCTGCGACTCTTCTCTGCTAGGATTTCAGTATTCTGCAAATGTCTATGATCTGCAACATAGCTATTCACCTTGCCAGTATCAGTTGGTTTTATATTTTAAAATACCCATAGAATATCACTCATCCTGTTAAAACTTTTAACAGGATTTAGTGATAAGTATTCTATGGGTATTTTAAAATATGAAATTCCGATTCGACTGACTAAAGCGATAGACGACGTGCCATTTCTGACTGGCTAATCATTCATATAATAACTTTAATAACTTTGAATCTAACATAATTATTTATTGATTGACTTTTGTTTAGTAAGACTATACTTAACATTTTCATATTATTTTGAAAAAGTATTTTTGTGACTCTATAATTATGACGCCATCGAGTTTTAAAACGGTTAGTCAAAAACAAGAGCGTTACAGTCTGCAATAGAGCTGCGTATATGTGCAATTTTGAAATTGCCATAACATTCAGCGCGCGTACCTACTAGCGCGTCGCGGTACGCGCAGATATGCGCACGCGGCCGTGCCATGTAATTTGGCAATCATAATATATGGTAAATTAACTTTTTTAAGGGGGGATCTTCTTGATGAAAAAAAAAAAATGAAAAACTGATCGCTTGGAGCCCCTCTAGTTGCTTCCAAGCGACCCTAAGATCCCTAAAGGACTTAAGACTATTGGTCCAACGATTTGGGGCGGTGGTCATCGTCGCCCCGGGGTCTACGTATCCGAGCAGGAACCTGCAGGACGGTATTTTTCTTGATCATTACGGTTTCACAGAAAGAGACAACTACCTTCCAAGTTTCGTCCTTTGCCAGCATAGCCGCTATCACAACCGACAGCAGGTATGGAGAGATGGTAGGTAAGTTACTTTACTTTTTGACAAAGCTTTGCGGGACAGACTTTTTGAAAGACACAGGAAAAGAGAGACAGGTTCTCGACTGGAAGCCTTCGTTCCACCTTCGGCCAAAATACCATCTTTGGTCAAGCCTTCGGCATCGGCCAAAATAGGCCGAAGTTTTTGACCAAAGCTGAAGGTATTACAAATGTGATAGGGCTATTATTGAAGAGGGGATGCGGGAAGGGGTGAAGGGAGAGGCGATCCCAATAAATAACCATGTAAGTGACGATGACATTATTTCAAAGTGTAATTTTTTTGACATGTTGCAATGCATGTTGCAGGCTAATTTTAAAGAACTTCGGTTATTAAACCTTCGCCTTCGGCTTCGGCCGGAGATTGTTGCGACAACCGATTAATCGGCTGCAGAAATCGACCTTATGTCTGACACTAATCTAAATATATAAAAGGCAAAGATGACTGATTGACTGACTGACTGACTGACTGACTGACTGATCTATCAACGCACAGCCCTAACCACTGGACGGATCGGGCTGAAATTTGGCATCCAGACAGCTATTATGACGTAGGCATCCGCTAAGAAAGGATTTTTGAAAATTCAACCCCTAAGGGGTTTTAAACCCCTAAAATAGGGGTTTAAAAAATCGAATTTAACGTGAGCGAAGCCGCGAGCAAAAGCTAGTATCACTATAATCAACTAAGGGCTCAGTGGTGGCCCAGCTGCGAGTTGCTGAGTGTGCAGACTCGGAGGGCGTAATTATACGATTAGCGGATGAGTCACAACTTGCATCACTCGCCGCCCATTCACTCTCATCGGCGACAGGGCTCCCACCCAACTAACATTAGGCGCTAAGATAAGAGTTATAGAAGATCTATAAGAGCGCTAGAGCACGCTATAGCGCTACTATACCCCCGAGATGGGCACACTTTCTTATCACCTTAGGTTGTGTAATGGTGGTAAAAACTATTGTCGTACCCATTCCTAACACAAGTTTTCACTTATTTGGAGGGGAGAGGAGAATATCAGTCAAGTTCAGCTTGGCTGATATTCTTTAAAAAATGTTAAGTGAGTTATAATGGAACAATAAGAGAACTATATTATAGTAGCTAGGGATCCTACAAGGGATAAAAAAGTGGTAAATAACTCTTTCAGTGTTACGTTAGAGCAAAAAATCCTTCCCTCCTCTTCCTCTTTGGATGCTAAATAGGCTGTAAATAGGTGAATACTAACTCCATGAGTGGTATAGTAGTTGTAGTACACTACAAAGTATAAGTGAAATATATTATTTGTCTAGGCTCTCTTAGCGCTGATAGCTGTAAGTGCTACCTACTGTTGTAGAGCTTTTATTCCACGATAAGTTCTAAATAAGCTCTAATTGACACCAAAATGTTAGTTGGGCACTTATTACCATCTTGATGGTAGTAGATTCATGACGTGTCATAAGAGCTACAAGTTGGCCTACATGAAATAAAGGAGATCCTCCACGCTTCATACATTTTTGGGCTTAATCTGAAAGTGCCGGCCAAAAAAAAAATTTTGCTGTATTTCGTTAGAACTTGTCCCCCTAAACATTTTTTATTATGACACCAAAGCTGTAGAACCATTGACCTTGGTTTTATTTAAGTTTAAAAATCTGTATTTTTTCGAATATATGAAGAGTTTCTAAGGCAATTTTTTTACTTTTTTGGAGTTTTGTTAAGTGCTACCTATCCGATCCTGACCACACACCTAAAAATACCACATTGTGCATCTTGGCTGGAACTACCACGGAACCCCAGATGGTGGAATGGATGAAACACCATCTCAGATGGTGATTAAGGTTGACTGGGATCAACCACAACAACATTTGCAGAAATGATGATTGGGATGGTTTCAGTGGACTCAACTTGCCACATGCCCCAAACCTCGTGAGCCAGATCTAGATACTTTCGTTTTTCTCTGTCTCCACTCTCACGAGGTTTTCGCCATGTTCGATGGTGATGGCCACTAAAAACACCCTCGACTGTGCCCGATCCATCAGCACGATATCAAGCTTATTAACCAGAATCATCCTGTCCGTGATGATGGACCGGTCCCAGTAGAGCCGTACCCCATCACGCTTAAGTTTTGGCACCGGTGTGTACTTATAGTCTTTCATCCAGGAAACCGTACTTCAGAGCTTCAAGCTCTTGGTGAAGGATTTTGGCTGCTTGGTTGTGCCTGTGGAAATACTCAGTGTTAGCAAGAGCCGAAAATCCCGATTGCACATGCCTGAGTGACTCACTGGGATGGCGACAAGCTCAACAAATGTTGATAGTGCCATCCTTTAGGATGTACTTTCGGTAGTTCCGCGTCTTAACTACCTGATCTTGTACCTTCGGTTTCCCTAAAGAGGTCAACGAAACGCAACCGTTGCACGGACACTTCTTTATCCACGTGAGGCTCATTAAGAGAGACAAAACCATAGTAGACTCAGACAATCGCCCTGGAAGATACCCCGCCGTATCCTTATCCGATCATCGGCAGCTGTCAACCGCTCATCATGAAGACAAAGGATCGTGCTCCATTGCCCCATACACTCTCCGAGGAAGTTTCGCACTGTACTATCGACTTTGTACAGCTCAAGGACCCTCAAGAACCATGAATGGGGCACCGAGTCGAATGCCTTCATGCATTGTTAATCCAGGCTGTGGGGAAATTCCGGCAAGTTAGTTTGACCAGTTGGCTCGCGACGGAGTCGATGAGAAGGTGCTTCTTAGTACCACGACTATTGTACCGACATCCGTTCTGAGCCCCAGACATTATACTATTCTCGCCTACATGACGGGAAATCTTTAGGCTCAAAACGGCTGTCAATGTCTTATAGATGCTAGTAAGATATGTGATGGGGCGGTACTTGTGAGCGGCATCGGTGGACTTTGGAGCTAAAGGAGTGATTCCGTTGGTGAAAAGGCTCGGGAGTGCCCTTTGCTCGAGAGCTTCTTGGAATTGTTTAGCCAGATAGCATGGCAGAACGAAAAACCAGAAGTGATGCAGTCCAACATCCATCCAGGACTTTTCCAGTTCGCGGCCCGGCGCACCGCACCAAATACATCCTTTGGAGAGAAGGCGATTGGGTTCATCAGCTATATTGAGGCACATGCTTCCTCTACCACCGCATTCCAAGAGCCCTCCTCAAGCATCCATCCATCCATCTCTCATCTTCCATCTCTCTTGACCACACTCTTCGCCAAAAGGCGATGAGGTCAGCCGGGCTCGGCTGCTGAGAGGTAGAACAGACTGCTGGGTACTCCAGTTTTTATTATTATTATTAGAAACATTTCATTTGTTAGGAAAAAATACAGATTTTTAAACTTAAATAAAACCAAGGTCAATGGTTCTACAGCTTGGGTGTCATAATAAAAAATGTTTAGGGGGACAAGTTCTAACGAAATACAGCAAAATTTTTTTTTGGCCGGCACTTTCAGATTAAGCCCAAAATGGATGATGTCCTTTTGAATTTGAATTTGATATTCTCGGCGGCCAGAGATTTTTTTTGACAATAACATGAGATAAAGTTGAAACCATTATTAATATTCTGTATTCTTTGCTACAATTGGGGCCCTGGCAACCCTGCCCAGTTGGCGACTCCCACACAGGAATACAGATGGTTCTTACGCCCTTTGTATATATTTGACTGGCTATGTACATAATAAGTTTTTACATTGCACGCACTAATTAGTAGCAGTGATAGTTTAGTGGTCTCCTATTTGGGGGTCGCAAGTTCGGTCCCGGGTACGCAACTCAGACTTTTATTTATGACGTGGTAGACTAATAAAATAATAGTTTATTATTACTTTCATTTCTATAACCAATCAATTGATCAGTAAAATCTATGTCAATCTATACATCTATACAAATAAATAAAATTGAAGTGTGTTTGTCATATCAAAAGAACAGCTTTTTACTAACTGAAAGAAAACATTTTTTAAAAATTTGTCTATCCGTCTCTCTGTTTGTTGCCGCTAATCTCGGGAACGACTGGACCAATTTTGACGGGACTTTCACTGGTAGATAGCTGATATTATCGAGCATAGTATAGGCTACTTTTTTAACCGACTTTCGAAAAAGGAGGAGAAGCTTGTGTTTTTCTACCTCTGTATATCGATATCTCCGTGATTTCTTAATCGATTTGCGTGAATCTTTTTTTAACTGAAACAAAAACTTTCCGAGATGCTCCCATAAAAATTTCGGGTTCCAACTCTTCAATCCTGATGCTGCAGGGTTTCTGCCCAAACTAAACTAGGGATTTAAGAACGCGGACGAAGTCGCGGGCGTCCGCTAGTGTTAAAATAATATTTTACATAATTAATAAACAAACACACACACAAAATGTGTATTGCAGCTACAACAACAAATATTAATTTTTAAACACTGGCGTGCAGGTTTCACGATGCTATCCTTCAATGTTGAAGTATATGATGATACTAGTGGACCGCCCGGCTTCGCCCGTGGTACATATATAGCCTATAGCACTCAGGGATTACGTACATATCTAACGGTGAAAGAATTTTTGCAATCGCTCCAGTAGTTTCTGAGATTAGCGCGTTCAAACAAATAAACTCTTCAGCTTTATAATATTAGTATAGATTTAAATGATTAATCGCACATGTAAGTCTTTTGTCTGGTGGGAGGTTTTGGTTGTGGCTAGTTACTACCCTACCGTCAAAGATGTGCGAAGCGATTTAGCGTTTCGGCACGATGTATGGCGTGTAGAAACCGATTCGGGGTATGGGTTGAATGTACACTGTCATACCCCTTCCAAGTTAGTCTGCTACCATCTTAGACTGCATCATCACTTAACATCAGGTGAGATCGCAGTCAAAGACTATCTTGTCATCGAGTAAAAAAAAAGTGCGGAGGAATCCACGGCACCCCGAATATAGAGGAATTGAAAGGATACTTGCGTTGAAATGCGTCAACAACAGGCACTCTGTGAGATGTAGAATGCGTCGGAATGCGCGGAATGTGGCAGCACTACAATTGGTCCTTTAAATGTTTTTGGTTGATCTACTTAAAACCTGAACAAGAAAACTTACGATTGCTAAGCCGTTAACCAGTCCGCCGTTCAGGTGCTAGCAGAGACAAATTGTTAGAATAAATTCCTCTCCATTTTGTATTCAAAACAACTTAAGTACCTACCTAGATAGCTAGGTATCTCTCTACCTACCTAGGTAGGTAAGGCACTCTTTAAAAGCTACGCTTGTAGATACCTCTATCTTGGAATACTTATCTACCTATTATAATTTACTAGATTTTGCCCATGATTTAGGCCGCGTGGTGTTCGGTAGGTACCTATTTGCGGGATAGAATTAAAAAAAAATCAAAATTATTTTAGGCCAACCTGTGGCTCTTATGACACGTCGAGACTCTACCACCGGTTCGGAATGAAGATTCTGTTGAGGCGGCAAGAAACTCAGCAGTTGCTTTTTCAAACAAAATATTACAATATGTTTTTACATATTAATGGAATAAATTATTACACTATAATATCTATTTTGTGGGCAGCTGGATGCCAAGCTGATTAATTCCATGAAAGTCACTAACAATGTCACTCTCCAAGTTCTCAAAATATAAACTTACCTACCCATTCAAAAACTCACGTCGATCAATGCTGCGTGATTGAAGGACAAACAAACGCGCGTTTTAATTGTATAAACTCGTAGGTAACATTAATAAAGTAAACCAAAACCTCTGACCGAAGTAGCTCAGCGAGAAGCGAAGCTGAAATAGAGGGCGAGTTCGAAGATATGTCGGTCGTTTGGTTCCCGAGTTCCTGACGTACCTACAGGAGACCCCGCACCGAAAAAACCTTCCACTAGATGGACTGATGACATCAGACGGGTCGAAGAGAGTCGCTGGATGCAGGCAGCGCAAGACTGAGACTTGTGGAAGTGCATGCAAGAGACCTTTGTCCAGCAGTGGACGTCTATCGGTTGGTAATGAAGAATATAACCTTAGATGCCCTTATGGAGTAGAACACTCATACTCGTGGCTATAACGACGACTATGGGTGAACATTTTATTTTTTTGGATCGTAGCATTGATAGGTAGGTAGGTACCACAGGTAGGTACCCTACTGAAACGTGACTACAATAAAAATTAACCGATACCGCTCGTTTATTTCCACCCATAGGGTGTAGTTTGTTACACGTTGGTGTACGGAAAGAGATTTTACGAGTCACTTGAATGAGAATCACGCGTTTCCTGGGCCAAAACTGATGGACGGAAACGGACCAGGATGTACGTACCCTTTATGGCAACTGTCTCCATCATTTCCAGGCAGACTGGCAACGGGCTGCTTATTTTTAAATATGGCGGTTAAAGGATTGGTCAGACAAGCCGCGCTACGGAAGCGGAGAGCGACTAAGACAACGTGTCAAGTCAACGTCTTACCCGGTGCACTACACGGTCACGGTTATCCATGCCAGCTATAACGAGGGTTGTCATTAAGTGATCTGAGCCTTGACTAAGTTTGATTTGATTTTCTGGCTCAAAACAGGCTTTAAGTTAAATGGGGCTCTGACGATTAGATGCATGTTGATCGACTTCCAACAAGAGGCAATCGGCCACCCTCGTCTCCGTAAAGCGTCATCTCTATCACTCATCCCTATGTGAAGTTGTGTTGTTTTGTGTGCCAGATTGTGATGCTTATCTGGGGAACACAAATTATAATAAAGATCTGGGGATCATCATCAGCTCAACTGATAGACACAGCTGAATATAAGTCTCTCGAAAGGATCGTTACAGAACATTACCTTGTACATTGGCTGCCAGCGACTTGCTTAAGATCGACCTTCCGCCTAGTCTGCCATTACTGCATCTCCCAGGGATACACGATAATTTATTCCCAGCTTTTCACTGTCCGTATTCATTACTAATTGACTTGATATGTAAAATATTCAGTGCCGGGTACTGACAGAGTGTAGTCCAAGCACTTATAGGAACCGCACTCCTGCACATCGTTGTCGCGCTGCTCCTTTCGACGTCCTTTTTCCTCGCTGATTCCTCACCGCTACTGCCACGCGTTTTATATGACCAAGCCTTAAAAATATATGGCGGTATGACCTACGTGCCAGGTGTTTTGTAATGCATGCGCGTGCGACGTTTCCTGCGTGGAAAGGAGTGCTACCAACCATTGTTCGGTGGGAGGGGATGTGTGTGACCCGAATAGCGATTAGGCGCGAACGCACAAACTGTCGAACCTTAAAAAATCGTGCGCTTTGCCGCCTGCTTAAATAAATTGGTAGGTAGTTGGAATTTATCGAGATTTTCTGCTTACATTCAAATTGAGAGATTAATGAAATCATACTTTTATTGTAAACTAGCTTTTGCCCGCGACATAGTCCGCGCGGAGTTAAGTTTGGTTCTGAAAGTCAGGTAAACATTTCTCGATTGTCATCGTACCATTACTAAATTATAATGGTAATTTCCGCAAGATTCGTCCATATTTTTTATAATGGTTGATTTTACCCTTTGTTTTAGTCCTTGACTTCGATTACACCTAGTGTTAAGTGACGAGGTCGTCTAAGTTGGAAGTGGGACAACTGGGAAGGAAAAGATATGGCAGTGTAGGTTAGTAGTTAAGACTTCGGCAATCGGCATCCTTTTCAGGGGGTCCAAGGTTCGATTCCCACGCACCTTTAACTTTTCGAAGTTATGTATACCTACGCTTTAGCAGTAATAAGTAAGTAAGTAACTAGTACCGATTAATAAAATCTGACTAACGTAAAAGATAATAGCATTTATTCACTACCCAAACTTCGATGATTATGTTGGATGTTATTCATTTAAATTAGCATAGTGCGCAATGCCATATTAGGCAACTTTTGAGAGCATGTGTAAAGAAAAAGGTAGTTACTAAGTGGATCCTGTACCTACTCTCAGGAATCTTTAGCATCGTGTGACAAGATTGATATCTGACCCAAAGGTATACTTGGTTGTAGGATGATTGTAGCAACTTGCTCTTACGCTCGTGTGTGTCGGTAAGTAAGTATGGTTAAGCACTGATAGTCTGTTGGTTGGTCCTAAAATCGAGTAGTTTCCAGAACAAAAGTGCGTAACTAACACTTTTCTGGCGGGACCCTGGATCGTAAAAGAAATAGAGAGAAAGATCCAGTTATGTGGCCCCAGACGCGATGCACAGATAAAATATCGTTCTGAGCTAGGACACAATGGAAAAGTACATAACTACATCGGAGGTGAGGGAGTAGTCAGCAGTGAGTATCGGAGTTCCTTATTCTTCATGTCTCCGTCTAATGACAAATGCCTACATAGAATGTCTAATTGGTATTCATCTGAGCGCGTGCACAGCATGCCGCGGTGGGGAAGGGTTAATAGCCGGCGCCGCCTCCGCGCCGAGGCATATTGTACCGAGGCCTGCCCGCGAGCGCCGCACGCTCGCCCATACGCTAATTCGCTCTGTCAATATTTGAACTACTGCAGTGACCGCTCCGAGTTTTAAAACTACAAAAAAGCCGGTGGCTGGGAAGGCAAGATGTCGGCATAGCTGATTGACTGTCATATACGGCTGTGTCACATCGAGCCAGCTCAATCCACCGGCGTTCTGCGTGAGAAGATGGAGAAGATTACAGAAGACGGACGCTCCCGTAGCGAAGTCGAAGATGCGTTATCGCGATCGCTCCCGAAACGTCACGCGGGGCGGAGGGTGGTTTGCGTTTGACAGCTGTCATTGCACACTTTCGTAATTTCGTTTGGTTTGTCTTTCTCGTTTCTCGCGGCGGACGAGGCCAAAATCTTTATTTTTATCACACACGACGATGTTCCCGTAGAGTGCGACCGGCTCTGTGCGCGAATTGCGAATTGCGATACGAAAACACGACGTCAGAATGGCGATCGACGAGGTGCTAGGGCCGCGGAAGACGATGTTCGTTTTAGTGATTGTTGTGGGCTGTTTCGCCGTGCTGTGGCCCCGGATCCTATCCCCGCTGATCCTGGGCCACTCTTCGGACCATCTAAAGCCGAACAAGTTCGACCGGGAGGCAGGTAAATAGGTATTTTTAACTTTTGGTCAATGTCAATATCACTGGACTGATCGTACAAATCTAAATCTAATTACACCTCTTGTACCGCGTTTATCTTTTACTAATGATGTTTATGAGTATGAAAAATTAATTTAATGAGTGTGTTAAACCATAATAATTAGGATAATCTAATCTCAAACTTTTCATGGCTAAAAGATATTTGATATTTGCTGTCCTCAAGAGCAAGATATTACTATGCAAATATGTGTCGGTCCAGTTGTTGACAGAGTGTGTATGTGTACAAAGATCTGATTGGAATGTTGCCTCTAGGTACTTATGCCTTATAGAAATCTAAAATGCATAATGTGGTATTAAGAATATATATACTTAACAATTTAGCTTTTTCAATCAATGCTTTATTTTGAGTACAGTGTAAATTGATTGATTTAAAAAATAAATTTTAAGGGACCATTTTCTTTTGTAACTAAATTTTATAAATTGAAATAATTAGTATTAATATTATAATATGTATATTTTATATATAATAAATATTGTAATACACTCAATAAAGTTAAATGTAACAGCTTAAATATATCAGCTGCTAATTTGATAAAATTACCAAACTTTTCTAAAGAGGAACAAATGAGGCTATTACAACATTTGTTTATTAAATTAAATTCTAGACGATGCCTGCGACTTAATTTACCGGGATAAAATGTATGCCTATGTGTAAATCCTGGTTATGAGCTATCTCCATTCCAAAGGAGGTGGGTTGATAAGAAAGTACACAAAAAGAGAGTGTTTCAGCTTTTTCATACATTTTAGTCGTTTTTTAAGCTTTGATTTAATATTCGCGTTCACGGAACAAAAATAAATTAATACTCATATAAAAGCTTATAAAAAGGAGCATCATTATCAGTTACGTTTACCATGGTTCATGGTAAAAGTAACTGATTTTTGGGTAATATTTTCTGTAACTTATAATTTTTCTTATCACCTAAACTTAAATTAAAATAAAGTTTATATCTTCAAGTATATAAATACATTTACAATTTGTCGGAATCTGGAACTTTTTTTTTCGAGTGTATGAGGGGCAGATTTTGGGCCTTATCAACCCACCTCCTTTCAGCCAAATTATACATAAAAACTTTCACCTTTACAATATTATAAGTGTGATTATTTTTATAATAAAATCAATACAGATGCTGACAAAGCAATATAGATGCTAACAAAATCTGGTCAATTTCTTTGATGAATAACAATGATCTATCAGTGTAAAATAATTATTATGATCTAATAATTACGTAGGTACTATAGTGATATTTAAAACATACTTAATATCTGAATCATTATTTAATATTTATTAATACTGTAATACTTGTAATCAACTTCTGAACTTCGCAGTAGTGGAAAAGTGATTAATTTGACTCTATTTGTTGTAATGAACATTAAATTAATTATCTATGAGGAAAAATTTTCAATAAAAGTAGGTACCTAGTTAAGTAGGTATAGTATGTTTATATCACGAAGTTACGAGCGCTTTACTTGTGGTTACATCGTGTACATGCACTTTGTGTAAGTGTGTGTGCCTGTCTGAAGCCTAGGTGGGAGTGGTCAGGAGTGAGCGAGCTCTCACTCACACTTATACAGAAACGACACACACAACCATGAGCCACGAGCCCTCGTGAAATGAAAGACCTATATTATATAATACTTTAAACACAACAGCAAAATAATTTTTTTACTGGCTATATTTGTGCTATTATATAGGCTTCTCCAGGCAGGTTTTTCTTAGATAGAAAAGTATTTCATTCAAATAAATTTTATTGATAAATTACTTAATGACAAAGTAGTATGGTAACAATTAGCTTGGCATTCAGCTGGCAATAAGATAGTAAAACTACTTATTATATTGATGCAGCAACATCTGTTTTCAAAACTGATGGTAGATGAGAGGCTCAGGTTGGCTTATATCCAATGAAAGTTCTGATGTTAGATTACACAGGTCTACAGTGAAAATGTTGCAGCCAAAACTATAACTGTTTTTTAGTATATTGGGTACCCGGATTACAACTGCATACTTATTTTTTTAATGCTACGTGTAGTTTTCGAGATACGAGGTATGTCTAAAAAAGACAAAATAAGCCAATTTTAAACATTTAATTACATTATTTTACAGCTAGGAAGCTTCTTATTCAGATTTTTTTAAATGTTCATTGCTATGATTGTCCCATGTGATACTCCAACAATAATCTGCCATCATATCCTCATCCCAACGATCTTGGTACCTATTTTCCGTCAGTTTTAGATCCTGATGGAAGCGCTCTCCTCGTTCTTTGTTGTAGGAGCCAAGATTTTCATGAAACTTGTCCAAGTGGCTGTGCAGGTAGTGCACTTGTATGCTCATGCTACAGCCAAACTTTTTAAAGTTATCTAGAAGGTCCTGAACTAATTCCACGTCATTTTTTGCCTTTCATTACCTAAGAAATTTTTGAAAAATTTTTCTCTGTCATGCTCACGACAAAATGGGACTTTCGTGCCTGTAGCAATTAAATTCCTTTCTGTAAGTCTCGATACTAGTCTCAGAACTCTCTTTGCAATGGTAAATACGTAAAGTACTGAGTAAAGAATACGGGCGCCGCTGATGATTCAAGATCACTGTCTCGTTCATTTGAAGAGACCTCCATCATATCTGTCTCCGACGAATCCGATGGTGCTGCCCTCATAGTATCTTCTGAGAGTGGTAAAGGCCGTCTAGTAGACGATAGGTCTGGATATGTCATTTTTTTTTCAATTTACCCCATGCAATTTGATCAAACAAAAATAAAAATCATCAAAATAGTTTTTTGGTTCTGATCAAATCATAGGTACACCGAACTTCAATTGTGCTCGTTTACCACTCGACCACTGACTCGAATATTCAATACACAATTTGCACATGATATTTTGTACCCAGGGATGGTAAAAGCCCTTGATCTCGATCTTAAAAGAGTCAAAATACGCCCTTTTTATGAAGGCCGTTATAGGTTTTCTGAGTTTTTTCACTACATGTTCACCAAAAATGTTACAAAATGTATTCGAATTATTTAATCAACTCCTCCTATATGACGACATAATGATATTATCGGATAATCACACAAATTGGCGGAATACGAACACATTAAACATAGCAAAATGGGTATTTTTTTCCGATGAGGGTAGTTCAAAAACTACACGTAGTTTTGACCTTGAAAAACTTCTGTACGACTAATTATCAAGTCATTCATCAAATCATATAATAGGATTGCTAGCAAAAAAAGTTTTTCATTTTTTGTAGACCTGTGTTATATATTAATTACTAGCTTTTGCCCCCGCGACCTCGTCCACGTGGAATTAGATTTTGGGGTGGAATTTTCAAAAAGTGTGACACACATACTTCTTTATTTTTGAAAGCTCTAATGCCAACTTTGATGGAAACAGCTTTAAAAATGACGGAGTTTCATATAAACTTCCATCCCCTATTTAAACCCCTTAGGGGTGGAATTTCCAATAATCCTTTCTTAGTGTGCGCCTACGTCATAAAAGGAACCAACTGTAAAAATTTCAAGTTTCTAACTTCAGTAGTTTAGGCTGTGTGTTGATATCTCAGTCAGTCAGTCAGGACTTTGAATTTTATATATATAAATTTATAGGTTGAATATAGAAACCAAAAATAAGTGAATCATAAAGCAATAAGTGAAAATGGACAAATTTTCTTTGCACATTTGTTTCCTTAAACTCATTTCAAGAAGTGCCTACACAACTTGTGCCACTTTCTTTTTCAATGTAAGGCTGTTAGTGACACACTGCACGCCTCTTTACAATAATGTAGCGTTATTATCAGGGAGGAAACGTAAAAATTACTGAGGCATTGTTCAACAATGTTCAGTGCACCTGAGTTACTATTATTTTACTTTGTAGCTATACCTTAAAGTTAAACATCAGATCTGGCAGATATTCTGAAATCTATGAAACATGCACTGACTGGGTTGTCTTGAGATAGGGTTAAAATGAAACACAAATATGTCTTGACATAAATATTGTGTTAATATTTGTATAATATAATATACAATAATTGTATTCTATTCTTGGTTTACATGAAATAAATAATTTAGATTTTTTGAAAAAATCAGAGTACTCTCTTATAGGTTTCAGCTTTAGGCTTGTATTGGATAGTTCTGATTAGTTAAATTTAAAGCGGAAAAAATATAGTATATAAAGGATTTTTGAAAATTCAATCCCTAAGGGAGTAAAATAGGGTGTTGTTAAATCGAATGCAATGTGGGCGACGCCGCAGGTTAAATCTAGTTATTTTATAAGAATTTAAAGAATAAATTGCACACAGCTTGTTGCGTACGCATAATGATTGGAAACTAGGTTGCTGCGAGGTGATATTCTCGACGGAAGTGGCGGTGCTGCAGCTGGTGGACGAGGTGTGCGGCCCGGCGCAGTCGGCCGCCGACTGCCGGCGGGCCGTTAACGACACCTGTGGCGTGGACATCGCGGCCTTCGTGACGCGCCGCGAGAACGTCGGCAAGACCACCAAGATGCTCGCCGAGGCCATGAAGAACTCCAACAGCTCCTGCCTCAGGCGGAACTTCGGGGTGCCCGTGTACAGCTTGGGCGCGCATTTAGCCGTGGATTCCAACTATCAGCAGGACAGTTAGTGGAACTTCTGGTTTATTGCATGGGTTTTTGGATGCGGTTGCGACTAACTGCCGTGGAATTGTCTAACAAGCAAATTAATATATGTAGAATAACTGCTGAAAATTTATAGGAATTGTCACTTGGAATGGTGTATGGATACCCCAGAAACACACATGAACCCTGAAAATTTTTTTGGGCAGTCATGTAAAAATGATGCCTCAGACAGAACTTTGGGGTGTCTGTGTACAGCTTGGGCGGCTAAATAGCAGTGGATTCTAACTATCAGCAGGACAGTTAGTGGAACGCAATGGTTTGGTTTATTGCATGGGTTTTGGATGGTGATACGAATAACTGCTGTAGGATTGTCTAAAAATGATTGCATGACAGATTTTCGTTGGCTTAATTTGAGAGATCATTGCTACCATATCAATAGTGGTGATTGGCTGAATTTATCGCGTACTTATCGCTGCATCAATGAATTTTAACCAATAGCGAGAGAGTATGAGCCAATCAGAGTTGATTGAGACACTTTTAGACAACCCTACAACTGCTTCGTAATTGGTGCTAACAAACAATGGTATGAATTTAACAATCTGCTTTTCATAAGAGCCGCGATTCAAATTCATCACTAATTTCTTAACCTTATTTAAGGATTTTCGTAATCAAAGGTTTTAATCCCCGTTTTCACCAACGTTCTTTAGCTTTTAGGTGATACCTAACTTAGTTGACGCTTTCTGTCAATTTCGTTGTAGTTTATAATCTTTACGGAATACCTAATCGTGGGAATGATATTGTGTATAAGAGATAGTATTTAGGGACTGCCTATGTAAAGAGACTCCGATTTAGGGGTACGGTTGGTGAAAACAGGCACAAGTGTATTAACCTAGATTAAAATAAAGGTATCTGGTATTGTATTTCTAGCTATTTTAACCTGTTGAACTAAAATTTTTTACAAAACATCGTATCGTCAGTTTGCCTATCCCTCATTAGTCTTGGTAACTTTTTTGGGTGGAAATCTTTTAGATCTAAATACAAAAAGAAATCTAACTTGACGCATACTTTGCATAGGTACTTATAGGACCCTATAGTTTAATACTTTTAACAGACCAGATACAAGTGTAATACCAATGGACGTTGTGGTCCCAAGGTGTTGGAATAGCGATCCCCCATGGGATGTCCTACTTCTAGACGGATGATCAGGCGAGAAGCTGGCAGCCGCTGGATACAGGGATAATTTACATCCAGCAGTGGAATTCCATCAGCTGAGATGAAGATGATAATGACATATACAACCAAGTTCATGTTCCTCGCAAGAAATCCTCACTTTTATGTTTCAAGGAAAAATTTCTTGCATCGAGATTGTTTATTCGTTCAATCATGTAGCGAAGGAGCAACGAATCGACGTGATTTGCATGCGTATAATTGAGGATTCAGAGAGTGACTTAGACTACCTTTTATCCCGGAAAAAACAGGATTTCTGCGGGTTTTTTAAAAACAAAAACCACGCGAAGCTAGTTTCGTAATATTAATTAGTACTTCACAGTTTGATGCTTTGTCTATTTCATACAACGATAGTGGGTTTAATTTATCATTATCACACGAACGGAGGCGACGGAAGTCCTTGGCGAATTCATTGTCAATCACAATGTGCATGGCGGCGACTCGAGGTGCGTAGGTGACACTAAAATTAGACAGGCCGCGCATTCGAAAGCGTCGCGTCGCGAGGAATTTTCAATGGCAACGTCTTTACGCTCTGCATTTACAGATTGAACTTACATCTTTTTGTTCCTCTTTAATAAGTCTACATTAAATTAACAGATTCGAGGAATCGAAGAGGGGTATGTGTTCCCTTTCATAAAAAGGTGTTTGCTTTTGTTATAATCTTTAATTTTTATTATTTCTAACTTATGTCATCACTAGATGATTCCCGTGACTTCGTTCGCGTGAATTAAGGTTTTTTATTCCCGCGGGAACTCTCTTATTTCCCGGGATAAGAAGTACATTGTCGGTATAGTATATTGGATTTTTTAGGGTCTTCAATAAACTAGCTATTATTCAATTCAACCCAACTCCGGCCCACAATTGGGCTCAGGATTCCTTTCGAATGTGAAGGGGTTAGCCTGTAGTCTACCATGATACCCAAGTACGGATTGGTAGACTTCACATACCTTTGAGAGCATTATAGAGATTGTCTCAGGCGTTTAGCGTCTGATAAATGATAGTTATTATTCACGGATCCAGATCACATATCACCCGTATCGAATACCAAACGGGCTAGAACCTTACTGACCCAGAAACATTAAGGTCAAGGGGCGAAAATTAGTCGTACCATTCAGTAATCTAATCTGCGGATTACTTCATAGTTCGTTAGTTCCCGTATGATCTCACATTTGCTAAAGCATCTGTGATAATATAGCGCTAGTAATATAATAACATTGGTTTCTGGGAACCATGTGGCAGTTTACTGTCTGCATGTGGAACTTTGGAACATCTTGAATGTTTTTCAGGGTTTCGCAGCCAATTAATGTAAATTTTCTTTAAAAATCATGTTTTTATTCTATTGCATATAGGAAACGACAAACTTCTTTTAACTGCTCCTCTTCTTCTGCTGTCTTTTTCGCTGCTGTTCTTTTCATTTGCTTGTGCTTCCAAAAGTAAAGCATTTGGTGATAAAATTTACTTTTAACGGTTTTTAATGTGAAATCCGCGAGTACCTACCATAAGAAATCCAACTTCTGCCTCTTCTTCTGACTTATGTGGTTCTTACCTTAAACGGTTACCTTACTCGAACAGTCTGATTTTCAACCGACCCTGAGTGCGGTGATGGTACTAGTGGATGGTACGAGAAACTATGTGACATCATGTTTGTCAATTGTCTAATAGGTTGCGTTGTAAATGCAAATACAAGCTTTCACAAGCGCAGAGTGCGCGACTCGTTGCCAGTCTGGCCTCTACTTGTAATACAAGAACAAAAGTACTGACGCCGCATTGTCACTTGCTAAGGCCGTCGGATTTGTAGGTGTGAGTGATAAGAGATATGCGAGATAGTGAGTGTGGAAGAATGGCTCTGAATAAGGTTTCATTGGGCATATCTATACACGACAAATGTAAGGTTAGCTGCATTTATCAGAAAATTCCTGTCAGAAATAATTCGCCCTGTAATTATTGTACTTGATCCCCATGATGCACGCCAGATGTTATTAGTGGTGATTGGCTGAATTTATGGCGTTGCTGCAGCAATCGTGCGTTTTAGCCAATAGCGAGGGAGTATCGACCAATCAACGATGGGTGTGGTTGCTGTCGTCATACTGTAGAGTGAAGATGATCCTGTAGTTGATATATAATGCATGAAAAAGTTTTCTGACAGACAATTTCTCGAAATATGTGGCCGGTCTCAATTAAAAATTTCAGTTACCCCTGACAAGTGGAATCAATTTGTTCTTAAAATAGATGTTTGTAAGTTTCTTACGCATCTATTTAAATATTTTATCATAACGTGCTTTTGTTCACGTTTTCACTAAACATTTTGTTCATCTTTGCAGCTATTATGAGTAGCTCATTTCATAAACCACAATATTTTTCTATAGTCACTAAACTGGCCTATACGCGCCGGTCTATTGTCACGCCAGGGCGACATGACTTCGGTTTTAAATTGTCACATGCGTCACCACACACTTGCGCTAACGGCTTCTAAATATTCTAAGTGAAATGTCACTTAGCATCACGTGTTGAAAGGCTTGCGTAGCATCGCCCGGTGTACCTACTCGCAATAATAGATGTTTTACGAGGATTTGCATAAATCGCTCGGTTAAGCAATTTGTCTCAAAGATTTACATTATGATTGAAAATAAGCGGGTGGTAACACTTGTAGGCGTTTGTTCTGAAAGCGAGTGTATACCAGGTGAGATTTAAGGAGTGCTGAAAAGGTTAGACCAAGGTCACGGATATCAGCAAGCTAAAGTGGAAAGTGGGCAGGCCGGGATTTTTCATAAGAGCGACAGCTGTTGGAGCCGAAAAGTCCTAGAGTGGAATCTACTTATGTGTTTTAGTGTCCTCTGTATATCCTAATGGGGCAGAGCGTTTACAGTATTACGCCACTCTGAGAGGTTTTGAGCAACACCCTTGACTTCGTTCCATGTCATCTCTACCTCGCAACCTCCGCCAGACCAGAACCGTACTCCGCCAAGTTTGTTTATTAAGCCGTTATCTCTTTTACTGAGGGTCTCTAGGGAGAGCCGCCGCTATGTTGTTCGAAGATTACGACGTTTGATCTACTCGTCTGCACTCTAGTGCGTGAGGTTCCTTAGTGTTTTCGTCGGTGAACCACGTTTCCCAATAAAAAAATAAGAATTTGACAAAAGTATTTGTTATAAACTTTTCGTAATGCATAGGCCTCATATCTACCTGGGGGCGTACCACTAACGCTTCTGGTAAAGGTACATTGGTTTAATCATTCAATTCATGAACTATATTGAAGATTAGAAGTTCCCAACGGTTTTATATTACCCCCTATTCCAGGGGGTCCCTCTAGGTAGAAGTACACGCTAAGCATCTGCCGGTCGGTCGTTCTGTGGGCGGCCTCGGTTAAAACAAGTACATGTTTGCTTTACATTATACATACAAGTGTAAGTACTCACCACTCCGCTCGTTGTTTAGTGCTCGCCATACACGGGCCTTGGATCCCCATACGGGCTTACACAAATTAGGTAATATGGCAATTGACAAACTGGGTCAAATTGTGATAACCCGCGGCGTAAACCGCGAGCGATAGCGACTAGCGGGAGAAAGATCCTGAATTTTTTTGGTGTACCTATGTTGGTATTTTATGTTATGGATAAATTGTGGAATGCAGTATAGAAATACGATCTTGATCTTGCGCAGTGTGTATCCACCAGCTTCCTGAGGGCTGAGACTCGTTTGATGTAAGTTTACCTAGGGGGGGGTTTGCCAACACTGCGTTTTCGGGTGCGAGGTCGCCACTCCAGCGTCTTGGAACGCCAACGACCATCAGTTCCACCTCTTTGGCTTCACGGCTCGCTAAGCTTTCGTAACTTTGGTTTTCCTGCGGATCTTCTTATTTCTGATTTGATAGCGCAGGAATTCCTCCTCCCATTGAGTGACCTTGAACTTTCTTTTGAGGTCCATAGCGACCATGACCATGGATCCGAAATCCATGTCAGCATTGTCGAAAAAAAAAACAGTCGAAAACAGTTTTTAAACTTGCAATGTGGCCAATATATTCCGCTGAGACATGGTTAATTGCTTTTTAGGGTTCCGTACCCAAAGTGTGTCAACGGGACCCTCTTCATCTTAAGCCTCTGATGTCCTTCCGGCCGTCTGTCAGCGAGGGTCAGTAATAGGGTATATACTTGAAATTTTCACAGAATATGTATTTTTATTGCCGTTCTAACAACAAATAAATAATTGAAATAAAATAAAAAATAAAGGGGGCCCTCATACGTTAGTACATAATTATTCAATGCAAGAAACATCATTTTTTCGGCGTTTTTTGCTCAAACTTAACAATCGCTGTTACGATGGTTCGGAACCCTTCGTGACTTGACTTCGCACTTGGCCGAGTTTTGAGTTATTCCAGCTGCCTTAGTATCAATGAATTAGCTGAGTCAGTTGTATGCGCTGTTCTCGAGATTTGAAGCACTGTTCTCCTGCACTACATAACGAATTTGGATGTCAAGCATTTTTTTTTATTCGATGACAAGGCAGTCCTTGACTGCGATCTCATCTGATGGTAAGTGATGATGCAGTCTAAGATGGTAGCGGACTAACTTGGAAGAGGTATGGCAGAGTGCATTCAACCCATATCCCTAATCGGTTTCTACACGCCATCGTGCCGGAACGCTAAATTGCTTGGTGGCACGTTTTTGACGGTAGGGTGGTAACTAGCCACGGCCAAAGCCCCCCAGGAAAACTTATTTTTTATGTTTTCTAGTTTTGGGCGTTGTTTTCGCACGTATGACGTCACTTATACATCAACACGATGTTCTCTGAATACAATACAGTTGTTTATGGTTTTAATGAAGCACTGTATACATAGCATAGTTTCATTAACTATTGTAATTTTTTTTTTTTTTTAAAGAGCAACCGCCGAGTTTCTTGCTGGCTCTTCTCGGCAGGAAAGGCATTCCGAACCAGTGGTAGATTCATTGACGATTCAAAAGTGCTTGTAAAAGTTTATTTGAATAAAAAATATTTCTATTCTATTCTATTCTAATGTTCCTCGTTTTTGGAATGTACCTATCCTCCGTGACGTAAGAGAGATCCATAGACAATGCGCGCGCGCTAATCAACTGCTCCCAATTTTATTCATGACTCAGTCGGTTTTGTTACAAGTTGTATAATTAGGAAATGACTGGATTACATGCATATGTTTTGTGTGTTCATATTTTTTAACCGACTTAAAGCTAAAACGGTTATGATTTTAGCACTCTATGTATGTATGTCTGTATGTATGCGTCTATTTGCGTACTTTCCACCGTAGCGTCTAAATTACTGAGCCGATTTTGATGAATGAGGTGTCAATCGATTCACAGGGTTACATTCTATACGAACAAAGTCAATTTGACGGGTGTTTTAAACATTTTGCTTGTTAATTTTTGCGAATTGCGTGTAGACGACAGATAAATAATTTTAAAAAAAGGCCTGTGGCATCAAATTCAAAAAGTGATAGGATTAAAAATTGTGAATAGGTCCTGGTAGCTATTCCGCAAAATATGAAATCAAATATTCATTTCAGGGTTAGTTATTTTATAGACTTTTGTTGTACATACGATACGATGTCGTGTTAAAGCCATAATTCTAATACTTTACATAGAATGTAATTGTTTTACTTTACTCATACTTTGTATTAGATTCTAACATTGTGTTAAAAAATTAATATTAAGTATATTGTGTATTATTGTACTAACGTTTGTTTTCTGTTTTATGAATATTAATCTTCAACTAAGTATAAAATAGGGACGCACATATGCAATATACAGTCAACCCGCAAAACTATCAATTGAAAAGTTAACTTTATTCCTTTACATTATGTATGTATTTAATTTGACAAAGGTTTGTGGGTTGAAACGTTATTGCGTATGTGCGTCCATATAATTTTACACGAATAATTAAATTTCATCAATAAAGTAAGTTTGATTTTTACTTAAACCTTCGTAGTTTTACTTGAAGCTTTGCCCAAGTCGAGATGTTTTTTAAAAATACCACGGGTACCCTATATTTTCTGGGATACAAAGTAGCCTATGTGAAATTCACATAATGTATTCTAATAGAAACATAACCCAATTTCGCTTTTAACAGATTTTTTAATGGATGACAAGATGGTCCTTGACTGCGATCTCACTTGATGGTAAGTGACGATGCAGTCTAAGATGGTAACGGGCTAACTTGAAAGGGTCGTGTTTCGATCAGAAAAACTGCAACTGCAACTGCAAACTACGAGGGAACGGATATAAACATATTTGGTCTGGATAATCACGAATCCGTATAGTCGAGTCTCCACCGTATTTTTTTTATTTTTTCGTTTCGTTTCGATATTAATAAAACGCTTGGATACGCGAGGTGCGTACACAGCGTTCAAAAAATTAAACGGTATTAAATACCATAACGGTGAAGGAAAACTTAATCGTGAGGTGAAGATCAAATGAACCCCTTCATTTATATCATTTTGTAGAGCAACCAGCAAGCACGCGGTCTAATTCACATCTAGCGCCATCTATGTATTGATGTAGTCCCTACTAATATTAGAAATGGTATGTTGGTTTGTCCTTCAATTACTTAGCGTCCGTCCGTCCGTCCGTCCGCCCGTCCGTCCGTCCGTCCGTCCGTTCGTCCGTCAGTCTGTCAGCGGGCTGTATCTCATGATCCGTAATAGGTAGAGAGTTGAAATTTTCTGATTCTGTGTATTTCTGTTGCCGCTATAACAAATTCAAATTCATTTCTTGATTGCATAAACTGTGTAACAAGATGTTAATGTTTACGAATGGCTCCAGTTCGCCAATTTCTGGCGTGCAATATGAACAACAACAAATAATAACAATAAAAATAAATTAAAAATTAAAGGGGTCTCCGCTACTAGAAACTTGTTTTTTTCAGCGGTACGGAACTCTTAACGGTACCGGACTGCGGAATTTTTAAAAACCTATCTTAGGCGGGTGAAGTCTTGAGATCGATACTCAGTGAACGTTGTATTTCAGTATTGAAGCAAGAGCGCCCACCGATCCGCATCGGCCCGCACCCGGCGTTGCTCGAGCGTGGGCGAGCCATCCCCCCCGGCCCGCCGCCCGCCCCCCGCCCCGTGGTACTCCCGCCCCACGTCAGGGTACGCTCCCCACTATCTGTGTACTACGAATTGGACATCGAGGTCAGTAGTGTTGCGAGGAGCTGCGATCGCTTGCCAGGAATGGGAATGCAGGTAGGCGATTCTTTTGAAGGTCTTTTACAGGCGCCCTACCACCAACGCTCAAAGTAATATTAATTCAATATGCCTCAATAGCCCAACGGTTAATGTGCGGGCTGTAAACTGAAAGGTTGCAGGTTCGAACCCCACCCGTTGCGCTATTGTCATACCCCACTCTTAGCACAAGCTTTTCGCTTATTTGGAGGGGAGAGGAGAATATAAGTCAAGTTCAGTATGGCTAATATTCAAAATTGTAAAAAGCTATGAGTGTATTTTAGAGATTTTATAGATATATTATTATACATATCTATACCATTGGTGGATTATATGCCAAGGGTTCGATTTTTGACGAATAAGATCTTGGAAAAGTGTGATAAAATTGGAGTTTAAAAAAAAATATTTGTCTTCTTAAGTCTTAAAGACCTTCATTGGAATTTTGATGTTTTAATGACTTAATCTTTAGAGCTGCTTCGCAATGGTGGAAAGCGGATACTAACAAAAACCATAAACGTAAGTACGCCTATAATGTTGTGTTTAAGTATTAACCTAAAAATTATAATATTCGTAGAGCAAAAAAGAGCTTAAACGTTTCATATATGTATTGAAAAATAATGCAAATTGATCGCTTCAATTAAATACTAAAAGTAGGAGGTAGGTAATTCCGTAATACACTTGAAAAAGCTAACATTCGTTTTAAGAAGAGTTGTACTAATTATTTATTTATACAACTTTATTGCATGATAAAAAGAAAAAACATATATGTAAATAAACAGTGTACTGTGTAACAAAAAAGGTGACCTGACCTTATCACTAATAGTGATCTCTTCCAGGCAACCTATACGAGAGAACTTAATGTAAGTGAGAGACGGGGATCGCAATAAATTCACAAAATATATATTAGTTTTTTTTATTCGATGACAATATAGCCCTTGACTGCGATTTCACCTGATGGTAAGTGACGATGCAGTCTAAAATGGTAGCGGGTTAACTTGGAAGAGCAGTGTAAATTCAACCCATACCCCTAATCGGTTTCTACAACCCATCGTGCCGGAACGCTAAATCGCTTGGCGGCACGCCCTTGACGGTAGGGTGGGAATATTATTAATAATGTAATTATTGAGGGTGTATAACCTATTTAATATTTTCTTCGATAAATTGTAGTATTTTGTCCCCAGTTCTATTAGTAAGTAATCAATTATATGTCACATTCTTCAACGGTGAAGGAAAATCGCGAGCAAACTTGCACGCATGAGGTTGTCCATAATGTTCTCAAAGATATCTGACAATACAAAAAAAGATATTTTATCTATTTTTATCTAATATCTCGTCGTTAACACAAGCAACATATTTATACAATGTATGGCATGCAATCCCAAGTAGCACAGATAGCTGTATAAATACTCACTTTTAGACCTATTTGAAACTCTATGCGTATTAAGACTCTTTTAAGAGTACACTGGTGATCCTACAGCTGCATAATAGCTGTCAGTGATATTTAAACAGCTTAGGCTGAATAAGGGCTGTTTAGTGGATAAAATTACGCCAAATGCTGTATAAGAGGTATTTGTGAACTCTTATTACACTGACTTATTAAGGGGGCACGTGTGAACTATTATGAAGTTAATAGCTATATAATGGATGATATGTGACCCACATTGCAGCTTAACATGAATCCACCATTTTATTGTATAACCTCATAACCTATATAAATATACTGATTCATTTTTCAACTTTTATGATGTTTTGTGTATGAATTAGGAATGGATTGCATTAGTTTTTACTTCTCGATATCATAATAACAACTTTTTATCTTATAATTCTTTTCAAAGCACTAAAAATTGTTTATTCAAGTTTTCATCACGGCTTTTTTATATCACGAAACTAATTAAAAACCGAATATTTTCGTGGCGCACTAAAATTTTCTTAGGTAATATATATGTATAATGTCAGTAAAATTACATTCCCAATCATTTTTCTTTTATAAATATGAAAACAATGCACTTAACTTTGAATATATAACCACACGTATTCAATCAAATTCAATTCACTCCACGAAGTATATTAATTTGCTAGATTTGTATTATCTATGGTTTGCTACTTCACTTTTACGTCACGTGACATATTTGCTGAATAAAGAGTAACTTGTAATCTTTTACTCAACTTAAGGCTGTATAATTTGTGCCCATTTAAGAGGTATAAGAGCTGTATACGGCCGTATACAGCCCTTATGCAGCTTTTTTATACAGCTTTAAGCGTGACGGGAATTCGTTATTCAGCTGCTAAGCAGCCTTCGTGTGCTACTTGGGATCCTAAATGCGTAACCTCAACGTGTGATGATATTATAATAAGGCGTGCAGTGAGGATTGGTGTCAAAATAAACCACAAGAGCTGTAGTCATCCGAATGTGGCGTGCGAGTGGCGTTGGCGTCCCTTACAAGATGGCACAAGTTAAAAGCTTATGATTCAGTTTATTAATATACTATTCAAATTCAAATTTATTTCATGTAGACCAACTTGTGGCTCTTATGACAAGGTGAGAATCTATCACCGGTTCCGAATGCTGATTCTGCTGAGATGAGCCGGCAAGAAACTGCAGTTGCTCTTTTCAAAACAAAAAATGTTACAATATGTAGCTTATCTATCTTGTGGACAGCTGAAGTAAAGCAGATTGGCATGCCCCTAAGCTATATTTATTCGTAGCCCATAAATGATAAGGGTGGCCATCCCCAAAATTTTTTTTAAAATTTATATGGCAAAACAACGTTTGGCGGGTCAACTAATATACCTATAAAATCACTGCTAAAAATGTAGCTTCATGTAGAATTTTTTATTAAAAAAATTGCCGACGGTGGCCTTGTTTTATGCAGCTTACGCCTTGTACCATACGAAGAGCAACAGTTACACGCATGATGTCATTCTCATTATTTTTGGGCCTCGGTGATCTTATGACTGGATGTAGGTATCTCATTGTGGCTATATTTACACTGTATCTTTCCTTTTGTCATCTAAATGCAACTCTGTTCAGTTCTTATAGAGGAATTTTACGAAGCAGTGTTATGACTGATAGGTTGTGAATGATCAAAGGATTTAGCTCGTTCATCTTTGAATTTTTTAAAAAATCTAAGAAACCATATCAACCTATTAGCCTGCACCCCTACGTGTTTGAAATCTTAAGGACGCGCACTAAACGCTTTGCTTCCTCGTTCCTGGTACGCACCGCTAAAATTTGGAACCCCCTTCCGGCTTCCGTTTTTCCCTATAACTACAATTTGGGTATCTTCAAATCAAAAGTGAATAGGCATTTTCTAGGCAATCCCGTTCCATCTTAGGATGCATCTTCACTTACCATCAGGAGTGATGGCAGCCAAACGCTAGTCTATATATTTAAAAAAAGACGTGTGGCACTCGGGGACTGCCGCGGTAAAGCTATTGCATAGCATTTTTTATCAACGCCATCTAGCGGTGAGAGGAGTCCCGTGTCAGGTTATTTTCGTTACGGAATTTCTGGATTCGGTCTCCACGCTCAAGGCCCGCTGATCTCCACTTGAATGACAAGGGTATAGGTCACAGTCTACCAAGGGTATAGGTCACAGTCTACCAAGGGTGGCCAAGTGAGGATGGGTAGATTTCACACACCTTTGGAAACATTATGAAGAACTACAGAGGTACAATAAATTTATGTCACTGAAGAACTCTCAAGTCTCAACCAGTAGTAGAACAAGTGATTAATGGCAACTTACACCCTCCAATACGCATGTTACGCAGGAGACGTTGACTTTTTTTCACCTTGACAGATGTTCTCTATCCATCCTTCCTCACAAATTTTCGCATTTATATTAATAACAAGCTTTTGCCCCCGGCTTATCCCGTTAGGGGTTGATAACGGCCCAATAGCCCTCTGTATGCCTTTCAGCCCGTTTAAGCTGTGCGTTGATAGATCAGTCAGTCAGTGACCTTTTTCTGTTATATATTTAGAAGATATTAGTAGGATAGTAGGATTTTCGACCAGTTTAAGCAACTGTTCGCACTTCGCATCTTGAACGTTCCAATTCTATGTGCAAGCCACATCAGTGTGATGTTCTCGAGTCGTTGGTATGACGCATTAGACGCGCGCGCCGCCCGTTTATTTGTACACTATGTCTAGGCCATAGATGTGGGTCGACTGGTTGCCAATGTCGCCGCCGACTTGTTTGTTTATCAGTTCGCATCGCGCGAAGCTTCGCTATCATACTTCACCACTGAGCTGTATAAAATTAATCTATGATTAACAGTGGATAGGCTGCTGTCATATTCTTTATATCATACTTGCTCAGTAACTAGGGATTACTATGGTGGAAAGTCTCCTTGTAAGTTGGTGTTTGCAATTCAAGGCAACATTACGTCGCACTATGCTTGAATTGTAATGTTTACATTACAGTTCAAGCTATGCAAAACTCCTTGGTAAACAATCTCTTTTCTTATAAAATGGTAAGAAAACTTTTTACTGAAAAAAAAAAAACACTGAACATGGCGGCATTTAATTTCAAACTATGCAAAACTCCTTGGAACTCAGAGCCGTAAAAAAAAAATGGAAAACTATTTGTGAAAAAAAAAAAATGGAAATGGCGGCATTTCATTTGATCTGAAAGTTTGTGAAGTTTGTTCGTAAAGGGATTTAAGTTATTTACAACAATGTCAAGCACTTCATCAGATGATGAAAAAGGAGGAGAGCCTGATTTTTGTTTGCTTGAAGCAGAACAAATGATGCAAAATTTCATTTTGCATTACCAATGTTTTATTTACCTCGCAAGAATGATATAAAGTAGAATGCTTACCTCGGTTGCAAGTAGCTATTACACCCTCGAACTATATTCACCCTCGCTCGCTGCGCTCGCTCGTGTGACTAAATATCTCGGGTGCACGCGATCCATTAGCGCCCTATGCGAGCTGCGCTCGCACTGGCGCCAAATTGGATCTTGTTCTGTAATAGCTTACTTACGTCCCTTGTGTAACAATCTACTATTATGGACCTACTTGATTGATGCAAAGGCGCTGTAAACAGATACGATTGTCTCTGGAACTAGTAATATTGCAAATGGCGCACCGAACTCTATAATTAATCTATGAAATCATAGACAGCGCCATTTGCAATATTATTAGTTGCAGAGACACTCGTATGTCAAACGCGGCGCTTTAAAATGATCCGTAATTAAAAGGTGTCATTATGCTTCTTTCTATGTTCCTTACGCTCTAATACTGTAGTATCTTCAGGAGACTTTTGTTCACAATGAGTATTTTACCACTTACTCCATCCATTTGACCACCAGCTCGCTGGAAAACTTGGAACACCGCAGAAACGTAAGCTCTCTTTGCGTGTTCTATCGGCTATATAACGGGGAGTGTGCTGAAGAGCAATTTGATCTTATTCCACCCTCTAACTTCTACAACCGCACCGCACGCCACCGAACACAATTCCACTCTCACCACCTGGGTGCCTGGAGCACTTCGACCATCCGTTGCTCCAGATCTTTTTTTCCACGCACTACCAAATTGTGGAATCATCTCCCTTCGACGGTGTTCCTTAATTACAATTTGGGGTTATTCAACGGGCCAATAAGTTCCTGAAAGACCGGCAACGCATTGGTGGTGTCTCTGGCACTACAAGTGTTCATGTGCGGCGGTAATCACTTAACATCAGGTGACCCGCCTGCTCGTTTGCCCGCTATTCATATAAAAAAAAATTACTATGAGTGCAGTAGGTTCTATTATGTCTTCTGCGCATGGGTCCGTTTGATTTATGTGCTTCTGTAACCACGACGATCACTCGTGGACGAGTAATGAGCAAGGTCCTTTATTACCTAATGTAAATGTAATTATTACATTATGTTGTAAACTCATTGTAATGCCGAGGAGCAAAGGAGTCGCCCACAGTGTTTATAATTATTACGAAACAGAAGCCTTACAATGAATCATTGCACCTACATAGGTAGTAGGTACCTGGTACATAGATCTAATGTACCTAAAATATGCGAAAGAATCTCATATATACAATACTAGCTTTTGCCCTGTTTTACCCCCTTATTGTTGAAATTTCAAAAATTCTTTCATAGTGGATGTCTACGTCATAATCCTTATCTTTGAACCCGATCCGTCCAGTGATTTTAGCTGTGCGTTGTTCGATCATTCAGTCAGTCAGCGCTTTTCCTAACCACGCGAGCGAAGCCGCGTGCATCAACTAGTGTTAAATATATTTAACATAGGTATTAATGACGTGATCTTCGACCGGAAAGTAATTTTTCTAAACTACGCAAATAATTTTTAGCAGTGATTAGTGTAGACTTGCGTTTTCCACTTTTGATTCTGTATAGATTTTTTATAAAGATGAAGTATGTTCTGTTAATTTATGAAGTAGAAAGAGCTATCCATGGTTCTGGTTTAAAATGATATCATCTGGTTATTACGAGTAATATTAAAATGAAGTTATTATAATATATATTATGTATATTAAATATTTTAATGAATTAACGCACTCCGAAATTGCAGAATATGTTGGAACTGACATCGTATTTATCTATTTTTGTGGGTTATTTTTTTAGTATTCAAACAAATGAAATCACATATCTTTATCCAGTTCTTGTAAATATTATTTGCTTAAATAATTATGTAAGTGTGGATTCATTAAACTAGAATAGTTTTAGAAGTTGGAACATCCAAACTATCTCAAACTCAAACTTATTTATTTCATGTAGGCCAACTTGTGGCTCTTATGACAAGTTGAAAATCTACCACCGGTTCGGAAGGCTGATTCTGCTGAGAAGAGCCGGCAAGAAACTCAGCAGGTTCTCTTTTCAAAATAAAAAATGTTACAATATGCAGCTTGTCTATCCTGTGGACAGCTGAAACAAAGCAGATTGGTTCCAAGCAACTTTGTCGTTAAGGAATTTTCTCCTATACTTTTTTCATTGTTTAATATTTTTCAATCGCTGTTTAGTCGCAAGACTGTTCAGCCGAAGCATAAACACAGGAAATCGCGTAGCCGCGACGACGTCGTAAACCCGTTTTAGTTTATAAATCCCTCGTCAGTCGCCAGCTACCATCGGTGGCTATTGAGTAGGATTGATTGACTCTATCGGACTGCTCAAAAAGTATCAGAAAATAGTGTTATCCGAGAATAGTGTTATCCTGTGTTATGTGGTGTTTTATCGTTTAAAGTTGATCAACGCTTAAAAACCATTGCAGACTGACGACAAATAATATTATTACTGGCTTATCTTTTATCTTCTTCTTTATCAACCGATAGACGTCCGCTGCTGGACATAGGTCTCTTGCATGGACTTCTACAGGCTTCGGTCTTGCGCCGCCTGAATCCAGCGGCTCCCTGCGACTCGTTTGATGTCGTCGGTCCACCTAGTGGGGGGTCTGCCAACACTGCGCTTCCCGGTGCGGGGTCTCTTATCGGTTGGAAAAATCTGTGTTTTAAAATCAGTTAATATTTTTAATCCACAAATCCGATTACCGCTTAAAAATCCAGACTATCGATATTCGATCTCGTGTATAGTGTCTTAATCTACATCCCTAATATTTAAACGTGTTCTTATCGTTTCTTAGGTTACATTCCCTATATTAAGTTGACGAAGATTAAAAATCATGTTTTAATTCACATCTGTGACGAAAAGTTGTTAAATCATACCAATGGAGAATAAAAAGGTACTAATAAAATTAACTGTTTTTGACGATTTTCATGATTACAATCTGTTTTAAAGCAATTACAAATCACTTTCTTAAACGGTGAAGGAAAACTTTTTCTTAAATGGTGAAGGGAAACGGTGGAGGTAAGGCACCCTGCATGCCTGAGAGTTCTCCATTATGTTCTCAAAGGTGTAAGTCTACCAATCCGCAGTGACTAGTCTATAGTCCGTGGTGGACTATAATTCTATAGTCTAATCACTTCTCATTCGAGGGATCTGTGCCCTGTAGGGCTAACATGCGTCATCTCTACGTGAATCTCTATAGAGATTACAGGATACTACAAGATAATGTAATTTATTACATTGTAATTTGTAGCTATAATTAGTTTATATATACTGTAATAAATTTTTAATAAAAAGAGCAACTTTTGAGTTTCTTGCCGCTTCAACAGAATCTGCATTCCGAACCTGTGCTAGAGTCTCGGCGTGTCATAAGAGCCACAGGTTGGCCTACATGAAATAAACTTTGAATTTAAAGATGGCTGTTAATTTAATTTTTTTTCCAGCCACCACCGATCCCGGGAATGCGTCCGCCGCTGGGGTCCCCGGGCGGGCCAGTCCCGGCCCCTAAGTCGTCCATGGGGTTCGTGATGCCCATCTACACCATTTGCATCATTGTGTTCTTCGTGTACACGCTCAGTAAGGTATGGACTCATATTTCAAGTGGAAAATTTTAGTTGATTAACCAATTTCCAGGAGGAGGTTATCAATTCGAGCAGGCGGGTCACCTGGTGTTAAGTCATAACCACCGCCCATGAACATTTGTGGCCGGCTTTTCAGAAATTTGTTGGTCCGCCCCTTGAATAACCCCATGTTGTAATTTAGTGGGAACACCGTCTCAGGAAGTGTAATTTGAGAAATGATTAAGGTTGAAGAGAATTTCTTGGATGTATTATAATGTTTTAGGAAAGTGTAGAAACGTACGGACTTTACGGGCTTCTTTTGGCTTTTTCTCTCCCTTCGTACTTTGGAAACTACGCGTTAGCGTTATGATGTTAATCATAACCGGTAAAACCGTGAGGGTTTGAAATAGACTGTCTCATTTGCCATTTTAGATATTGTTCAAACGCAGCGGGTCTCCGTACGAGCCTGTGACTCCCGACCCGCAGTTCCGGAGGCGGGTGTTCAGGGATGACTCCAGGTCCTCGCCGGATAAACTGGGTAAGCCATCCAGTCACACTGTTGGGTTAATGGAACCCTTATGCCCGTTTTCACCAACCATATCTTACTAATTATACACGCAAAACGGAAATCTATCTATACATATAAAAATACTTGTCCTGACGGACTGATTGACTGATCTATCAACGCACAGTTTATTTTATGACCTAGGCACCCATTAAGAAAAGATTATTTTAAATTTCACTCCCAGGGGGGTTAAATAGGGTGTGATCTTTCAATTAAAAGCACAAATACAAAGTTTCATGGATATAACTATATTCTATACTTTAGTTTCCCTTTAGTTACCTGTTGAAACCTGTGCTGTTAAAGTAAACCTTTAGTTTATTTCCTAGAAGTTCGTGAAATCGAAATTGACAAAAAGCGTCATAGAACTCAGCATACTAGCCCGTAAAGTTAGGGAACGTTGGTGAAATCGGACACTGTCAAACCTTTTATAGGACCATCGTTAAACTGAGACAGAAGAGCTTCTGTCTCAGTCTTTATGATGATGCATATATCAACAAAATAGTTCATTGCTGTAACATACGAGTATAATTACAGTAAACAAAGGATTTTTCGAGTGACAGAGCCCTTCAGGCTTTTTGTCTCGCAACCCAATTGTCTTTTGTAACAAGTTAAAGTATTTTTTATTTCGCAAAGAAAAGGGTTGAGTCCTTGTTTTTTGTAGGTTTTCGTCTTCAAAACTTTGATACAAACAATACATATGCATCTTCACTTACCATCAGGTGAGATTGCAGTCAAACGCTAGTCTATATATTTGAAAAAAAAAACTGTCGGATTGTCCAATACTGAGATCTATAGAGCGTGCTCAGACTCAGCTCAGCCTTATGATAGAGTTAAAACGAGAAAAAATATGCTCAGATATAAATCTGTCTCGTTTTAACTCTCGTTGTCGTTATTTTTAGACAATCCCACAGCGGATTCCATAGATAAATCTATATATATATATATATTTTTAAGCTATTGCATAGCTTCTATCGCGGGCCAGCGTGGAGACCGAATCCAGAAATTCCGTAACGAAAATAACCTGACACGGGACTCCTCTACGGTGAGCCGCTAGATGGCGTTGATAAAAAATGCTATGCAATAGTTTTACCGCGGCAGTCCCCGTGTGCCACACGACTTTTTTTTCAATTTGTATCTGTTTAAACGCACGCAGGACACAAAGAAACTGATACAAGTGAGTATGCGAATGTGTTTTTATTCTACAATTATAGAATACGATGGAAACAGGAAAATGTTAATTAATACATTGGCTCTAATTAAAAAAACTTTGAATAAAACAACCTGATAAGCTTCTATACCTAACTAGGAAAATAAACGCTGCGTGGGATGCCGTTTATAACCACAATCTTCTTAATTTCCATACTATTTCTGCTTCTCTCTGGTTCTAGATTTAAAAAAAAATTTGGTAGTTTCCAAACCTAACTAGATTTCTAGATGTCGCAACTAAAACACGTCCAATAATAACGCTTGATGAACTTAATAAATCTGTAGTTATGTACTGAAAAACAGTAGCAAAGTAGGTATAACAATCAAGAGTAGAGCAGGGTAGAATTATTAAGTTTGATTAAATTATATAAATGCTCACAATCCAAAATGTTAGGAAAGAAGTTAACTCAGTGCCCTGTTAATTTTGAAAGCCATCTTCGAACTGTGTACACGAAAAGCACTAATCAATTTTATCCCTATGGATAAATTTGATATTTATCCATAGGGATAAAAAAAAATATCTGTTGATCCAATCGCTACCAAACTTCACAGGATCACCCGCTGAGCTAATCTGAAGATTGCCTGGAAATTTCATCAAAATCGGTCCAGCCTCTTTGGAGTCTATAACATACACACATACACAAGTCGAATTGTATACCTAGATGCACATACATATGAGGTGCTGATTGTTGTGCGAATGTGTAGGGGACGCGGAGCTAGCGGCGCTGCGAGCCAGGCTCGCGGAGACCGAGCGCGCGATGCAAAGGATCGTGGGGCAACTCGCGCGGCGCGATGCGGTACCTTGTGATCGATTCGATATACCTCCGGCTTGATCTCTCTCTGTGTCGTGTTCCCCATTACTGAGGGTCGTGACCCCTTCCACCAAGGACACTTTTGTAGACGATGTCGCGCCATGTGCCTCGGTTTTTTGCGACATGCCAGGCTTCGTGGACCTTATTATCGAGAGTGGTGCGGATTTGGTCTGACCAACGCATCGGGCTACGTCCCCGAGGTCTCTTTCCGTCCACTTTGCCAGTAATCACGATCTTTTCTAAATTGTGCCCTTCCCTCCTGGCAATGTGGCCGAAGTAATCGAGTATCCTCTGGAGACAGGTGGTCGATAGCCTTTTCGTGATATTTAGTTGTTTTAGTACCGATCCGATCGATCCTCTGGCTTGATAGCACTTGTGAGAACGACCCTTAGGAAGTCAGTAAATACGCTACATACAAATCGTCCGTGAACTTCCGATACAGTTCTTGCATTTCACGAGCACGCGTGAACTTTACTTGTGGTTGCGTTGTATACATGCACTGTGGGGTTAGTATAAGATTTAACACGATTGATCGTATTCGTATACTATGACATTAGCGTCAAAGTAAAATGAACCTTAAAATGAATTGATTTAAAGTCACAGTACAACCGATTTTAGTTTGGAGCGTATTCGTATCCGTAAAAGTATAAGAATGCATGCACGAAATTGAATTGTAATTCAATGTCGTTGTGGTTAATTTTATTTTGACGCTAATGTCATAATATACGAATACGATCAATCGAATTAAATCTTATACTAACCCCACAGTGCATAAGTGTGTCGGTCGTAGCCTAAGTGGGAGCGGTCAGTCGCGACCAAGCTCTCGCTCACATTTATACAGATACTACTCATACACAACCATGAGCCACGCACACTCGTAAATTGCAAGAAAAATATCTTCTGATATTTTTTTACAAAAAGTAATTAAAAAAAAAAAGAACTCGCAGCACAACAAAGAAAAAGTCAAAATTAAGTTGCAATATTAATAGTTAGATCTGAGAAGTTCACAGACGAAATAGACAAAGTTGCATGGAAGCAATCGGCTTTGCTACAAGATAGATATGCTACGAGAACATATAATTGTAAAAAATTTTTCTTAAAGCAACTGCTGAGTTTCTTGCCGGTTCTTCTCTTCAACAGAGTCTTGACTTGTTGTAAGAGAAAAAAGTTATAAACCATTTTGAATTTTGAACAACTGAAGCAATATATGGCAATATGTACATTGGGATCTTTCATCACAACTAATTTATACCCTAATAAAAATAAACATTTTTATTTTTAATCAAAGCCTAATACCATTTATTGTGAGAATACTAAGCAAAAATTAGCTAAATAACTAAGCTAAATTTTAAGTTTGATATTTCAAACATAGCGATCGTCTTCAGGTCTTCACATTTAAAACATTATAGTTTTTTTTTAGAAACCTAGCTAAATCTCGAATGTCATTTAAATGAACTTTAAAGGGGTTTATAGAAAAAAATAGTTTGAGAGGTCGTCTATGTTGTTAAAATAGAAGAATAGAATATTTCTATAAGTGCAGCTAAAACATCAGTTTTTAAATTATTTTTCGAACTTACGGAAAATTATGAACTAAAAATTTTGTTGTATTTGACTAATAGTTATGAGAGAACAGTTAACAGTTCTTGCTCTGTCTTTTTAAATTTTCGTCCTACATGTACACAACTTATACCTACAATTCCTCCGAAAATGAATTAATATTAATGCGAAAAGTTTCTATGTTCAATCATTTTAACTAAAAGCTTGAGGTATATCGAATCATCAGTCGCAAAGATTTTTCCTCTTTTAAGACTAGAGCGACAAGAGGACAATCTGTATTGTTTATAACATCATTTGAAGTGACAATTAGATGTACTTGCGTGTTATCCTTAGGTGTTTTAATATCTACGCTTGAGGCATGGTGACGGTTTTTATCAGACTTTTTATATATTTATATTGTTTGTTATTTTATTCAGAGAATAGTATACTGACACTGCACATCCTGGAGTTTGTCGATTCCATTTTAAAACTCATCTGAGGTTCTTATTTAAGAAGTTTGTTAATTTGGGTTACCATTTCATTCAGCAGGCTTAGAATTTGGTTCACAAAATAAAAATTTGGTTTCTCCGATTTAAAAACTTACTGTCCGACTAATTTATAAACATTTTTAAACATTCTTTCACTTTCTAATGATCATTCTTCTAGAATTTTCGAATCATCATCGGAGATACCTTAATGTTTTTCTGAAACATTAATACGATGAGTAAACTGCCTATTATCAAAGTTAAATTACATCATCCTAGACTGCGTCATCAACATCATTTGGGTTGAAGTGTATTGTCGGTATAGTATTCTCAATAATCAAGTTATTTGAATTTATTAAGTATTTTATTTTGTGTATTATAGCTAGAATTAGAATACCTACCCCCGCGCAAGGTTCAAAATTTACCCTTGTAGAGGAAACTACTAAAACAACGTTAACATACTTATATATTTACACAAATCCTACGATTTTACCAAATGGAAACGATAATTCAATTATTGTACCATGCGTTAGTCATTCGAATGCTTTATCAAAGTCCAAACCCGATAGCGTTACTGGGTAATCGTAAAAAATAAACTGTTATTATGAATTACGACCTCAGTACTCTAAAAATTAAATTGCATAATATTTCCGTTCGTCAATCCCACCAATGGCTTCAATCAAAATTTTGTAGATAACGCTCTAAAAATCGATTCGTGTTTTGTTTTCCGTAAAAATACGCCATTTTAAAGTTACACTATGTAAATCTTTGATATCTTGACTCGTCATAAGAGATTGGTTTACAATTTTGATTTTGAATTTGAGCCTGTGTTACTATAAATATAAGAATGGAACTTCGTTTCTCTTGACCTCCCAAGCGGCATTAAATGACTTTATGGCTTCATTTAGGTCAATGGCTGATGTTCAAGCTTCAGTGCTGTAATCCAAAAATTTATTAATCTCGACGTTATCTGCTGAGTGCAGTTATGTAGGAATAGTATTTCATTCAGTTAGCCAATGAGGGACGGTTTGAAGATATATATTAGATAGTATCATGATGCTATCTACTATTTAATACAGTGTATTGGCGTTTATCCAAAATGCATCGATCGTGAACCAAGCTATTTTAGTCTCTACGACCTTCGTTATTTGTTGGTGGAGAAAGTTTATTTTTGTATAATTTTATTTTCGTTATTGGGTTATCATAGTTATTTTATATTTCCCGTTAACTGTTGATTATTCATCCTATGAAATAACGTTCTTTCTTTAAATTTTGAAATTAGCATTTTTATTGAACTAAGAATACAAAGCATGGCATGCTTATGGCATGCCATGGTATTACCTAGAAAAGTTCGTAAGGTTTTTAAATAATATTACATATAGCGGCTATGAGCATTTCAAATCTCTCAGAGCTTGCTGAATTTATATTATCGTAGCATTTACCAAGGACTTGTGATAAGACTAATATATTATGTATTTTATATACTTACCTAATATAGCAAAATAATTTCCAAGTTCCCTTATTAACTGGGTAGTACATATTTAAACCGTGTTCAGAAATTGAAACGCTTTACTGATGTTAGGTTTTATTTGTAAAAAGTATGAATTTTCATATCTCGTCACTAATATGAAAGGGGTTCGAAGACTAGCTTGTAGTCAGTCTAGACTAGTTTATTTATAATCTAGATCATAGGTTCTGAATCTTTTCATTATACGAGGCCACATTTTTTGACCTGCCATGGACCATGAGTATTTTTCAGTAAAATATAAAACTTACTATATAAATTACAAAAAAATATTATTAAAAAAAATATTAATACAATTTCACGTTTGATTTTAAGTCTTCGCGCCAGAACAAAAGGGCAAAATAAATTGATAAAAAAAAATTTTTAGTACGTTTTCTTAAGTACGTACTTACATGACAAAGGTTTTTTTAAATTCGACTAAACTAAGGGGTTCCATGGAAAACTGGTGAAATTACATTAATCTACATAATATTCCATGTTCTGGTAGAAATCGATTTGGAGGTAGGGGCTTAAATTATTGTGTCATACGTTTTCGAAGTTAGCCCGTCACTTAGACTGCAACATCACTTACCATCAGATGAGTTCGCAGTCGAGGCCTATCGTGCCATTAAATAAAAAAAAGGAAAGCGGCTGGTCATATATGCGTTTTCGAACCCTTTCATTATATTTCAAATTTTTTTTATTAATATTCAAAACGATTGATTATTTATTTATTGAATTATGTATTGTATTTATTTTTAATTATAAATTGTTAAGGAAGGACTTTGATTATTGTCGCATTGCATAAGTTTCATTTGTAAAGCAGTTTTATACGGACTTAAACAAGTGATTAATAATTCTATTAACTTTAAAGCTATAATGTAGATCAACCACTGAGTAACAAGTATGTTAAATAATAAATATAAAGTGAAACCTATGATTACCTATACTCCTAGATAGTGTCGCGCTATTAAAGATCGAAAGCAAATAGGCCAACTATAGATATGTTAGGGTGCGTGCGTATGTACCAGATTCTTTATATTTATTTATTTTCGAAAATTTTCAATTTTTAAGCTTTTGCATAGCTTCTATCGCGGGCCTTGAGCGTGGAGACCGAATCCAAAAATTCCGTAACGAAAATAACCTAAGACCCCACGGACACGGACTCCTCTCACCGCTAGATGGCGTTGATAAAAAATGCTATGCAATAGCTTTATCGCGGCAGTCCCCGAGTGCCACACGTCTTTTTTTTGCAGGAACTGATATGGAATTTAGTATTTAGCGATGTTTGTTTTAGTACATTTTAACCACACAAACCGACATTTTAATTACACGTCATTGCTTAACGACAAAAACGAACTCGAGCCTAATGACGATACGATTTTTGCCTACTCGGCTACATTACACGAACAAAATCAATATGACGGATTTTGCATTAAATTTTCCGCAGACAGATTACTGTTTTTAAACTTCTTATGAGATGGAGAGTTTGTTTGTTTGAACGCGCTAATCTCAGGAACTACTGGTTCGAATTGAAAAATTCTTTTTGTGTTGGATAGTCCATTCATCGAGGAAGGCTTTAGGCTATATAACATCACGCTGATCATAATAACAGAAATTGACGCGGACGAAGTCGCAGGCAACAGCTAGTGCTAATAAATCGTATCAATGAAGTGCATTCTACTCTTATAGTTTTAAAACTTCGATCATTGTTTTCGACGCGTTGATAGCTTCGAGAGTCCGTCTAGGGATATAAGGTAATCATAGAGCTAAAGTAATACGTCTAAAAGGGTTCTAATGTGGTGTTGTGGGCCGACAGTCGTATCGGCAATATCGGGCCTGGTAGCGGAGGTCTCTCAGCAGATGGAGGCGGGCCGCGCACACCCCCAGCAACGACAGGTTCTTGCATGACGACATCTTCATGTGTCTCTCCTGCTACTTTATTGATTTTTTATCATTCCTCCATGTTTCTAATGCTTTGCTGCCATTTTGTGTCGTTTCTTTTAGCAGTAGTCCTGTTTTACGTATGCTCCCTGGTTTTTTGTTTATGTTTAACTTCCTTACAGTTCCCTAAGTCGTGCCAAATTTTGTCGAAATTAGTTCAGAGGTTTTTTATCATTCCTCCATGTTTCAAATGCTTTGCTGTCATTTTGTGTATTTTCTTTTAGCAGTAGTCCTGTTTTACGTATGCTCCCTGATATTTTGTTCATGTTTTACTTCCTTACAGTTTTTTAATGTTCAGGAAGAAAAGTTCCCTAGTCTTGCCAAGTTTTGTCGAAATTAGTTAGCGGTTTAGGCATGGATAAGTGGAAGGAAGACAACATGCAGTGTAACTCTTGCATGTATACTCGTAATATTAGTAGTATGAATTTCTGTTACACATCGACTTTGAACGAAACAGTTCAATTTCATTGTCGTTGCTGTTTTTAAATGAACAATATATTACTAATACAACTTTACACGTGTTACTTCAGAAGTTACTCTGAAGTTCTCCATTCCAATGAAATATGTACATAAAGGGCAAGCAGATTTCTTTGCGAATACCCTACAAAAATGATTGATGTGAAACATCTATTGGCTTAAATCGTATGTCGTGATGGCAAACGCCATCACGCTCTTTTATATTATCATACTCTACATCATACCCCTTATCCGTCGTCGCTTTTTATTCCTTTCTGTGTTGTGTAGTGTTGTTTCACATCTACCAGGCGTAACCGCTACACTTTTTTGTTTGACCATTTTGTTTCTCTTTTTGCCTTGTACGACTACAAGAAGTACATTTTTCTTAAGATTTGCTTCATCCTTTTGTGCAACAATTTTTTTTCCATTAATTTTGTTTGAAATCTCCGCAAGATTGTCATCCTTTATAAGTTAATCCAGTAAGTTCATTGTACAGTCATAATATTATCCTAATTCATCGTTAACCATTATCACAAAATCATTCAGTGTTCGTTTTTATGTTGTACCTTCTGTTTTGAGTTCCACATGATTTTAATTTAAATTTTTGTACATTTGTTATTCGCCATGTTCATCTGTCTGTTTGTACCGAGCTACCTGGTTAACATTCTACTAAAATATGTCGATAAAAATTAACTACCCACACATTAAAATACGTGAAAATTAACGCAAGCTTACACCTTTGTCTTATCAAATAATATTTACTTTCATTTTTAAAAACATGTACAAAATAAATCTGAAATACTCTTGATATTTTTTAAAAGCTTTAACTATTATTTAGTATCTATTTAGAAGTTTTCTGTAATATTGAATTAGTTTTGCAGTTTATATCTTTTAGGTAGATTTGTGTATTTAATTTATTTATATTTTAGAGCTTTTGGTCGAAGTTGGTTTGTGATTTGGTATGCTTTTAAAAAGTGGATTTGGAAACCATCTTAGTTTTACCTTGTGTGACCCTATTAGTTTGATATGGCGATTTTATGCGCTTGAAATAGAATTACATAGTTTGTATGTGCAAGTGTTTCACAAATTATTTTGATGAAATTTGTTTTGTAGTATCTAGTAGTTATTAAAGAGCTCGTTACTCTATTATCTTTTATAGAATAAAATAACGAGAATATTCTCTTTTATAGAAGATAAGATAAGACGAGAATAAAAGCCGATTGTACCTGGTAAAAATATTATTTAGCCCCAATAAGAGAAATTCGGCCAGCCTCGGTTTCTTAGAACATCGTCTCTGTCACTCTACATATGTGACGCTTCGTGCGACAGAGATGGAGCTCTATGAAGCCGCACTACTGTGTTTCTAAATTTAACTAATCATACTCCAATACTAGGAGGTGCTGGATAATGCTCGCCCATACACCAATGGTACAATAATACACACTGGCCCTGTCCAAATAGTCGCTAGCGAATACAAAGAAAAGACTCCCGGACCCCAAGAAAAGAAAGAAGCCACGCCAGTAATCAAAGAAGAAATTGAACCCACAGAAGTCACGCCGGACGCCGCCAAACGTATAAAAGATCAGACACTAGAACTAATAGAAAAAGAAGCGTTTCAGACACTAAAAGAGTCAACTCCGGAACCAGATATATTTGCTGTGGATACAAATAAAGAAATTGAATCATCTAGTGAAAAAGTAGAACAACCAATAAATTACTTAATAGATACGGGAACAAGAGCAAATTTAGAAGATAAAGTAGATACCATTGAAGAGGAATTAAAAAATGCGGCAGAAGATAAAAATGCAGAACTTGATACATCAATACTAAATCAAAAAGAATTAGTTAATAATCAAGAAGATAATTTAGATCTAATTAAACTCTCCGAAGGAATTGATTCGGGAAAAGGTGATAAAACAAAATCAGCGGAATTTTTGGATGAGGAAAGGAAAGATGGTGAACAGGAGAAGATATCGACTGAAGATTTGTTAGAGGAAGCTATCAAGGATTTGTCGGAAGAAGAAGTGGTGGACGATAAGGAGAATCAAAGCGTTAAGGTAATGACTAGCTCTTTAGTAGGGAAAATAAAGTTTGCCGTTTATAATCAATTAATAAGCAACTGAAGGGGGAAAAAATCAAAAAAATATTACATTCTGGCGGAAGTATTTTTGCAAAATGTTCGAATTTTCAAACCTATTTCGTTGTCATTTTGGTTTCGTTTAGAATTTGAAACTGTACGTTTCGTTGATTTATCAATAGGTGCTAGGTATTTAGTTTAGATTTTTTTACATTCAATTCAAAACTGGATGTTCTTGCTAGATTTTATCGAACTAAGTTAAGGACAACCAGCCCTCCCTAATTATTCTACTGTTCACAAACGCGTATTGCAAAGCTTTGAATTTTCCAAATATTTTGGAATCTATATACACATATATACGAGTAAAAGTCGTGTTAGTTACACTATTTATAACTCAAGAACGGCTGAACCGATTTGGCTGAAAATTGGTGGGGAGGTAGCTTAGAACCAGGAGACGGACAAAGGATACTTTTTATCCCGTTTCCGTGGGACGTGACATAAAACGTGGTATAACAAAGTTTGTATGGAACGGCTTTCTTGATGATATCTCGAGTACGGATTGACTGATTTCGATGAACTTTTTACATATATTATAGCATAGTTAAGGGCAAGAAGAGCCTTTTACCCCAGAAAAACAGTAAACTAACTCACGCGGACGAAGTCGCGGGCAAAAGCTAGTTTGAAATAAAAAGTACGTACTTAAGTATTACCTGTTATGTTAGGTAATGGGCATGGAGACAACGGCTCACGCGGCTGACGGAGGTGCCTACAAAACGGAGCCCCCAAAAGCCCCCGTCACGCCGCATTCTAAAACGGTAAGAAATCGCTACCATAACGCTATCTTTTCTGTCTCAATTCCCTCCTTCTTATAGTCCGTCTGATTGTAAGAGTGAGGAATTAGAGAGTGCACCTGTGTTGTCACGCACTTTTGTTCACTGGTTTGGATGTTCAGATGGCAAAAAAATGAACCTGTGGAGCCGCTGTGGCCGAATTCAGCCGCGAGGAGATTATGAAATGAAATTCACTTTATTGTAAACTAAATTAGAACACATCTTTACTATTTTTAATTGCGAATGTGTGTTTGTTTGTTCTTCAATCACGCAGCAACGGAGCACAACGTATTAACGTGATTGTTTGCATGCTTAGGTAATGAGTATAGTTGCGGACCTGGAGAGTGACATAGTCTACCTTTTGCCCCGGATAATTTTCGCGGGGTTTTTATAAGCTAAATAAAGAAGAAAGAGAGAAACGTATATTTTATAAATTGTAAATAAAACAGTTGCAGGCATCAGCTAGTCTTTACATTTATGAAGACTTTAGAAAAGATTTAACAAAGTTACTTATCGCTTAGCGATCTTTCTAATGTAACTTGCAATAGTTCTTCCAATTCACGAGTGCACAAGGACGAGCTTGCTCGCGACTGACCGCTCCCACCTAAGCTCCGACAGGCGCACACACTTATGCACTGTGCACGACGTAATCACAAGTATTTATGCGCGCTCGTGAATTGCAAGAACTATAATATAATGCTAAATTTACACGCTTGGAAAGTCTCGACAAGCGTCCACAAATGGCTTGGCTTGCGTGAGCTTGTCGCCGATCCGGGCTAATGTCGGGCGTTTGTAAAGGCTTGGAGCTTGTGGATGCTTGCCAAGCCTCGGCAAGCATGTAAACGTAACATCACGTTGTAGCACGAGGCAGAGGAAGTACAGTCCATATTCCTGGAGACGGAGATCCCGCAGCAGTCACGCGTGCTGGTGGCAGACTTCGCCGAGCAGCGGCCCCAGGAGACGCGCACACACTCGCCGGTCAGTCACCATCACTTACAGCCTTCTTGCCTATCAACCGATAGACGTCCTGTGCTGGTAGTTTCTTGTAGGACATTTACACTCAGTCTTGCGCCGCCTGTATCCCGCGGTTCTCTGCGACTCGTTTGATGTCGTCGGACAACACCTCGGTACATACATCTTTTGGACTGTCATCAATCTAAATTAAGATTCGTTTGGCCTAGTCATACAACTGGTTAGAAACAATTTCGACGAAGAAGCCAACAGAAGAATACGACTAGCCCAGTCGTATTCTTCTTTTGGCTTCTGGCAGCGTTTGGGAAATTAAGTCAAGTTCTCTCATCGTCAATACCTGAGTGCCTGTCACTATTGCACGCTATACACTATTTCCCAACACATTTTTGTAACACCATATTACGTGTATTTTCTAATTCTAATTCTAATTCTAAAACCTCAATATTAGTACCAAATATATATTAGCCAACTTCAGATTCGCTAATTTTCTTTTTTTTTTACAATTAAAAAATAAAAATAAATAAAAAATCCTGAAAACGAAATCAGTCGTCTTCAATCAGTGTGTCCTCCCGTCCTCACTTACGGCGCTGAAACATGGACACTGACAAAGGGCTTAATCCACCAATTTAAAGACGCTCAGCGAACTATGGAGAGGGCTGTGTTAGGAGTTCCTCTGAAGGATAAAATTCGCAATCAAGAGATCCGTAGGAGGACCAGGGTCACTGACAGCAAAAACCATCAGTAAGCTAAGTGGCAGTGGGTAGGCCATGCTTGTCGTAGGAGCGACGGCCGCTCAACATATAGATTTTTTTAAAGAATATTAGCCAAGCTGAACTTAAATAATATTCTTCCCTCCCCTCCAAATAGTGGGTACGACAATAGAGCAACGGGTGGGGATCAAATCTGCAACCTTCCAGTTTTCAGTCCGCACTTTTAACCGTTAGCCTATTAAGGCTTAAATCTATATATATAAAAATGAATCCCTATTTCCTTGGTCATCGCATCACGCGTGAACGGCTGGACCGATTTCGCTAATTCTTTTTTTATTGTGTTTGTTATTGTTAGGAGAAGGTTCTTATGAAAGAAAAAATTAAAAAAATTGCGCGGAAAATTAGAAAATTTAAGAAATATTAATCACCATATTAAATTATTTCTAATGTAACCGCTTTTACAATTCAAACTTTTTTGATGTAATCTTATGGCGTTTGACATAACATTGACAGAATGCGTGCTGCCAATTTCGTCAAAGAGGATGTAAAAAACTTAAGACAGGACAACGTCTGTCGGGTCCGCTAGTTAGATATAAATTAGAGATGTAGATATTGAGAACTGAGTATGAACAATTCGATACGAGCATTTATCTTCTGCTTTCAGCTGGTGGTGAGCGGGAAGATCACTCTGTCGCTGATTCAGGACGCGCCGCGTGACACGCCCGAAAAGGATCTAGGTAATACTGCAATTATTATGGCCGATTGAACTTTAATCGACGAATAAAGTTAAGGTTTTGACAGTTTTTGTATTCTAATACATTTATAAATAGGTAAGTAGGTAGGTACATATAAAAAATTCCGGGAGGGTAGGTGATAAAAAAAAAAACTAATACTACTAATATGTCGTTTGGTAAAATTCAAGCGTCGATATACAAGTTCTTTGACCTCTTCAGGCCATTGACGTTCATTGCGACTACTTCAGAAGAAAGCAATTACCTACTCACAACGATAGAAAAGATGGCGCTTTACGATCCTTTTATATCCTAAATATTTTTTAAAGAATATTGAGCCAAGCTGATACTACTAGTTTCCTCTCCCTCCAAATAAGAAGAAAGCTTGTATTAGTACGACAATAGTGCAACGGGTGGAGATCGAACCTACGACCTTTCGGTTACAGTCCGCATTAAACTTTGGGCTATTGAAAATCAAAATCAAAATCAAAATTTATTTATTTCATGTAGGCCAACTTGTAGCTCTTATGAAACGTCAAAAATCTACCACCGGTTCGGAATGCAGATTCTGCTGAGAAGAGCCGGCAAGAAACTCAGCAGTTGCTCTTTTCAAAAAAAAATTTTTTTTTTTTTTTTACAATTGTTAAAAAGAACTAGGCTATGCACACAATGTTTCCACACAGAAGTTTCAAAAATGTACACCTACCGCAACCAAACACATGTTAACATGGGTATACACAAAGCAGACCCATTCCCGTTGGCGGCACCCGTTCACGAGCATGACGCATGATCCAGCCATTGCCTCGCTCAACCATATTTGACCACACGACACCACCACAGAAATGTTTAAGTGAGCATGACATACTTAGGCCACCCATGTTAAGGCATCGAAGGCATCGAAGGCATTTGAGGCTTTAAATATGAATATATTCTATTTCAGAGTCCACTGTGGACGAGTTCACAACTGCCAGCGCCTTCACTCAACCCGCAGCAGAGGTAAGCTTCAGAGTTCACCAGTCAACATCTCGACATATTAACGTCCACTGCTGGACATAAGATCCCCACAGAACTCGATCTTAACCGCTTGCCTATAACGAAATTGCCATACTACTTATCTTGAAAATTGCGGGTTACTGATATTGTAATTTTTGAGTACGCAATGTACGATTACAATGCTCTGCGATCAAAGAACGCCGATACCTACACGTGAAGTACTTACTGCGGTTTGTATTTTGATGTAGGCATCAGTCGTGAACTATGAACTTTTGATAAACAGCTGATGTACATTGTTGTTTTACATTAAATATAGTAATTTATTGTTTTTATATTTAAAAAGGTCACCGACACGAATCCATGTTGTAATTAATTTAAAAAAAAATTTCAAGCCATGAAAAAATCGATAAAAAATTTAAAAGCCGAGTCCCTAAAAAAAACCTGAATATTATATCAAGACGTTTAAAAGTGCCAATGGCTAAATAATCTTAATATTAATTTCTAAAGGATCAAACTTAATTTTAATTAATTGATTTTTAGAAGGAAGACGATTTGGAAGCTTCCGATGAAGAGATTGAAATTGAAGAAGAAATAGAGATAGAGGAAATCGAGGAGGAAGAAGAAGACGAATTAGATGGAGAAGTAAAGACAGATGCGCAAAAGAAGTGAACTGATAGGGTTAGATATTAACAGTGGTGTATAGAAGCTAGTGATGGGACTGATTATGTAGCGTGGTTGATGGCGATCGTCGTTATCTTTGATGTTAATTGCATTTAACATTCATTTGCTGTAATTTTTACGAATGTGTGACGTACTTTGGATGTAAAATATCGGTTAATGTTATGAAAAATCTTTTTAAAGTTTATTATTGTTTACGTTATCTTACAAAAATAAAATACAAAAAACTTCCCTACTTCTTACAAATAAAAAAAAATTGTCAATATTAGGTCACTAGTTTAATATCATCAATTAAAACTGCATTTAAATAATTTTTTTTTATTTTTCAATTTTTGTTGACTGGCATATTTTTTTCTGCTACAAATATCTTTTGAAATATATTTTAATTATACTATACTGAATACTTCGAGAATATCATTAATATGTTGATCGCAATGAATGTAACGGTTACCTAATCAGTCTCTATTATTATAGATACACGATAAATTTTATACCATAGAATATTTAAAACGTGTAGAAATCAGTTTTAAATAGTATATCATAATAACTACCCATTTCTTTTTGATACTAAAGTCGAAAAAGACAATGGGTAGGTACCTAACTAAAAAATTTTTCGTAGAAAAACAACTGGCTTCTATATTGTTTTTATTTATAAAATTAAATTGTTATAAATTATTAATTGAGCGATAAGTACTGGGAAATGAATAATTTTATCGTCAATTTTTTTATAATTTTTGAATTTGACAAAGGTATTTTTTGTGGTTGTTATTCGCACCTTGTTACTTAAGTAAATGGACACAAAAATCTTGATTTTTTTTCAAGTTTTTTCATTTTTTTTTATTTATGCACAGATAATATATTTTTTATTTAGTTGTTAATTTTAGAGAAATAGTAGGACATGAGTAAGAGTATACCTATAAAAATACCTAAATAAATAGTAATTGTCACTTAATTAGCAATTAAATATTGTAGTACCAAATCAAGATAAGTACCTTAATTAGTTTTTATATTGAATGTAACTTATTACTTAGTTTTAAGTGCAATTTCTAAATGAAATGGCTTGCGTACAAATTTCATTTTGGAATTAATCTTTATCGATTGTTGTTCTTTTATTCAAATTACAAAGTTATACAACATTATTAAGTAGTTCTAACAAGTTATGATGTTATAAAATCATCAATATTCGTTCTTCGAATTTAATATTTTTCAAAATACTACGAATTTAAATTAATATCGGTGTTCATATTAACTTGTGTGCCAAATTTACTTCCAGCTTTTTTGGGTGTAGTATTGTAATATGTTTTTCAGAGATTTTTATTATTAAAACTTTGTAAATGCTTGCACAAAATATTGTGTTTGACCTGTGTCGAAGTGCTTGACATATTCTAGTTCCTCAAATAACTGCTATGAACGCTATATAATTTAACCAGTGACAAACTAATTAGTCTCCTACTGAGGAAACGTTAATTCAATCCTACATAAAAATGCCAAAATTAACTTTGATCATAAAATATTGTTATGTCAAAAATTTTATTGTTAAGTTTCTTTAAACAAGTTATTCTTTTAAGAGCGAACAGTGAGGCAAAAATTTTAAATATTAAAGGAATGAGGGATGCTTTCTAATGAATCTTAACGTTGATAAAAAAATAAAACATTTTTTTCAATATAATTTATTGATTTTGAACGTTAGTCCACCTACTGGGGTGTTCTATGAACTTAAAACTAATCTGTGGTCAATTCTTAAGTTAATCTTTGAATGCACTCACCCCACTGAGTACTCTTTAAAAAACTGAATATCAACAACCATAAATTATATTTATTTGTTTTGGTTGGTGTGTTAAAGTTCTGCATTTCAATTCTTAGTTATTGTTCTTCTGCTTTTTGCTTTTCATGAATAAACATTGAAGTTTACGTTACATTTAAGTTACAAACAAATACAAATTACTACTATTTATACTTATTGTAAAACCATTTACTCTTATTATGTATAATTTTATTGGAAATGTATTTTCATTATATATTACTTAATTATTGATTTTTGTTTAGAATGATTGTCTGGTTACAGACTATTTTTATCGTCATTTTAAATTTCTAAAACTACCCACAATTCGTTATTATAACGGCTTAACATTCCTTTTGAGAAGAAATAACAGAATAATTTATATATTTTTTTGTATTTTTTATGTTTTTAAAAACATAGATGGATGTTAACATTTATTTTATCGCATTTTGTTGAAGTTGCTTAGTTATTGATTTTGTAATTATCATTGTTTGATTAGTGTTTAGTAAGAAATAAACATGTTTAACACTAAAATGTGTTTCTTTTTTTATAACCTATTAGCTTTTGCCTGCTACATTTTCTTGTTGAAAAGGTTAAAAACCAATATTGAAGCACATTTGTATGCATTTGGTACTTGCAAGTACAAAAGTAGTTGCCTACAAAGCTGTCTTAGAAAGTGTTTTTATTAATGAAACTCTTGGGTAATGAAATAATAATGCAAGTTGATCATATTTTGAATCCATTTACTTTGTTATGAGTAATTAATCTTATTAAATAGTTTTATTTACATGCTATTCATTCCTATGTACCTTGGTTGCAAGATTAGTTAGTACCTGAAATAAAACAATATTATTTCTTAAATTTTACTGAACTGTATTTCAATGTATATTGGTTCCTGTTTTATTCAACCAGTTAAAACTATGTTCTGATACAATTTTGTTCAATTTGCTGAAAATAGCCAGTTTAAAGAACTTTAGCAGTTCTCATATGCACATATGGTTGGAAGACTGAGAGTAACATAGGCTAGGCCTTTTATTCCTGAAAAACAGAGGGTTCCTGCAAGATTTTTAAAACCTAACTTCACATGGATAAGGCTGCGTGCAAAAGCTAGTGAGGAATCCATACAAACTAGTCTCATATCTCACCCTTAGTCCAGGTTTTTAACTCATCAATATCCTTGACCAAGCTCCAGTCGTGTTTCACAGACTTGATAGTCTTGCTAGCGGGAGTGAAGCCCGGGAACATGCTCCAGCCCTCATCCACGCTCATCTTCTTAGTGATGGCAGCCAGTCCTAGAACTACTGCTGCGGGGACGCCAACTGTAAGAGACCTCTGCCATGCTCCAAAAATGGCTCCAGATGCTACACCACCCAAGAAATAATTAACCTGAAATAATGAAGCTTTGTTTTAGAGGAATAAGGGTGAAAAGTCACAACACAATGGATATTCAACAATAAACTAAACCTCAATAGTGCAATAGTCAAGATAGAAGATAAATAGTTAATAGACAATAGATAGGCAATGCTCAATGTGTTACAGGGATTCTAGGCACAGGCACTTCTAAAATAAAGAGACTAAATCCCTACACTGCACTATTGTCATATCCACTAACACAAGCTGTACATTAAATTGAAGGTGAGGGGAATATTAGTCATTTACACAGTATCAAGCTTATAGAGTCGCAAAGAACTTATGGCTATTGGGGTCCCAAGATGCTGGTATGGCGACTACAAAGCAGTACTGTCAGACGCATCACTAGGTTGACTGATGATGTTAGACAAGTTGCAGGGAGCCGCTGGATACAGACGGGGCAAGACTGAGTCTAGCTGTTGATAAAAAAGATAATGTATTACCTTGTCATTCTTCCCCCGTATGTTTTGAGCATAGTTAGCAGTCACGGTGAAGGCTGTGGCCATGCCCACTAAGGGCGCAACGTAGAAAGCATATCGGTAAGCAGTGTTAAAGAACCCTTTTGGATGAGAGTACATCAGCACATCCAATGTGGCGCCTCCCAACCCTGCCAGTGCCGCGTATTTGCCTGTTACGATTGTCTTGTAGAAGACATCATGCCCTTCGGGCGTATCGTAGTATTTGTAGGACAACATTTTTGAATAATACAACTAAAATTGGTTACACAACACGGCTTGAAAAAGACATTTGAATGTGACAGAGGCTGTTTGACAGAATTTGAAGAATCAAAAAATGATAATTGTCAGATGAAAATGACATGTCTAGGTTTGTACTCAGGGTACCTACCTACTGAAGTTTTCGTTGTGATGTAAGAGTTACGAGTTACGACTAACATAGGTACTAATAATTATGCATTCGATTCTCGTTTCGAAATTTTACAATAGGTAACTTTGTACCATTTGTTGAAGTCATGCTTAGAAGCGCAATAGTCAACGCGGTGATAAGCAATTTTTTAAAGGCCAACTACGCAGTGTTGTTGCATTATAACGATGATCTCGCAGAAAATGATGTTCTGTGTTGTAAAAGAATAACATATTGGTCACAATAACCATCAAAAACGTTATTAACTTCCTTAGTTCAATGTAGCATACATATTTGCGACGCACTTGCATAGCTCTTTTAATAGGTATTTACTATAGCATATTTAGTACATAATTTAGCACAGCATTAAATCATTGCGTATAAAAATAACGTTACGAATAGGTAATAATAACCTATGTGATGCAATGTAATGTCCATAAAAAGGCGCCGCATGATATTTTTTGTGCATCACTATTCATTCTTTCTTTCTTTCTTTCTTTCTTTCTTTCTTTCTTTCTTTCTTTCTTTCTTCGTAGGGCTGGCTTCCACACTTAGACCAGTCATTGGTTTGTTGTGTGTGTGCGTCACTATTTTTGACATTTCAAAATATTGTCGATGGTCGCTACATGTCGTTATTCTTTTCCTAAACTGTCACAGTCATTCTGTCAAAATTACCAAAAATGGCGGCGGACGGTGACGATGTGATAAGTGATCAGGAAAAAGTGAGAATTGTTTCGGATTTTATACTACATTCGCCACCGGGAGAGTTTAACGAAGTGTTCAATGATGTGAGAGTGCTGCTGAATAACGATACACTGCTGAAGGAGGGCGCGAGCGGCGCCTTCGCGCAGTACAACAAGGACCAGCTCACGCCCGTACGCCTCGAGGGCTCCGAGCTGCACACGCTCGTCACGGACCACAACGACCTCGGCGGCGGACGTTTCTTCGACCCCCGCTCCAAGCGCTCCTTCCGGTATGACCACTTGCGCAAGGAGGCGTCGGAATACGAGCCCTATGAGCCCGACCGTGTGGCGGAGCCCTGGCGGGCGGCCCTGGACTTGGAGCTGACGAACTACGTGGCGGAGCACTACAAACACGGTGCGAGCCTAGTGGTCGGGCGATCGCTCGAGTCCGGTAGCGTGGCGCTCGTCGCGTGCATCGAGGACCACCAGTTCCAGCCCAAGAACTACTGGAACGGGCGGTGGCGCTCCGTGTGGTCGCTGACGGTCGGCGGCGGCGTCACGGAGCTGCGCGGCATGCTGCGCGTGCAGGTGCACTACTACGAGGACGGCAACGTGCAGCTCGTGAGCTCCAAGGAGGTGCGCGCGCCGCTGGTGGCCGGCGCGGAGGCGGCGGCGGCGCGCGAGGTGGTAGCGCTGGTGTGCGAGGCGGAGAACTCGTACCAGACGGCCATCTCCGACAACTACAAGACGATGAGCGACACGACGTTCAAGGCGCTGCGCCGCCAGCTGCCGGTCACGCGCAGCAAGATCGACTGGGCGCGCCTCGTGTCCTACACCATCGGCAAGGAGCTGAAGAGCCAATGATGTCCCGCCGCTGCGCTCTGAGCTGCAGCGGTCGCTCCATGCCTCTGTACATATTCTCGTAAGAGTAAATCTTGTTCAAATGTTTACTCGCCCGGGCGCGCTCCCGGCGCGTATTTATCTATGAGTATAGAGAAATCGCTATTGTAACTGTTAAATTTTATTGCATTTTGTTACTCTCGTGAAAGGATATTGAACGCTTCATTATCGCCTGCTGCCGAGTGGCATTTATTTATACCATAGGTTTTTTAATTTTTTTAATTTCAGAGAGTACTAAACTTGTCCGTTTCAGATTTTAGATATGAAATTATAGAAAACTCAGTTTCTTATATATGTCCGGACCGTTTTAGGGTAGACTCTAGGTCCATAGGGAGTTTGTTTATACACAAATTTTGTTTGACAAAACCGATTGTTGTAAAAAGTGATTGTTGTGTAAGCAATATGAATCTGTTTTTTTTTTTTCAGTTCAATCTATGAATGTGTCAATTACAAAGAATTATAATTATGTTTATAAATCTAAAAGCTAGAGCCTGAACAGTGAACTATCTAATATGCTTGAATCTTAGTCCATCCAATTGATAATTGCATTGAACATCAGTATTATTTGTATATTAGTTCTTTAGTGGTAGCCACATACATGCCTGAATATGTCTTTGTAATATCTAAACTTGCACATAATGTTTCTTTTGTTTTGTACTGCTAATTATGAACTAAAAGCTTTGAAAACTATTTTCAGACTTTCGCAATTAGAAATTCTTTGAAAATAGGATAGATGCTAATTTTTTTTGCACACAAAATAAATTAAAAATGTCAAAACGATGCACTAGCCCTGTCACAATTTTCTTGGCTTAAAATACTTAGCATATCAATTTAATTTAGGTTTTATGTACAACCAAATTATAACCATATTCAAATGCTAGTAGGCTTGTTAATTTCACTCACAAATACAACAATTTTGGTAATATTTTAATACACAACAAAATTGTGAGTGAAAATTAAACAATTTTGTTATATTACAATACTATTACAATGTTGTTGTGAGTATGTAATAGCATGTTACATGTACTTGAGCATATTTAGCCTTGTGCAAAGATATATAGAAGTGTGTACCTACCACAATATTGCTTGCATGAAATTACTTTGTGAAATTTGTCGTAAGGCAGAGTGGTACGATCATATGGTGCATTTAATTGTAGTTAATTTAAAACGAAATGTCCACATAGCTTTAACGCGAATTTTATGGGCAAAAAGGAGCACAATGATTGATTTGATTCAATGTGTTTGCGTATGCTGTGGTTTGCTCAACGTGTTACACAGATAAATAATGGTGATGATAAACAAATAAAAAAAGAAATATTGTCCATGAGATTATGGCATCGCGAGTGAAAGCGAACGAAAGCATAACTTTTTTATATTATGTATGTAATAAATAACGATTAAAATGCCAATTTATTTTGTAATTATTATTAATTTAAAGAGCGTACATTAATTAATAATGGAAATGAAAAGAAAATCCAAGAATTCTGTAATGTATGATTGAATTCATTTGAATAAAAATATATATTAAAATGTTGCTAATAATGCTTTTATTATCTCAACCTTTTATGTCAGTATTTTGATCTAGTTCATAAATCAGTCCAGAAATGTCTACCACTTTACGAGTAATGACTACTTGGGGCAAATGTAAGTCCTACTGGAGAAATGGAGAGTTATGGTCTACTTTATATTTAGGAACAAGGATAAAGTTTAAAAACTAACCTGACAATGGAAAATTGGATGTAACATCTAACATATTGATTTTGTTCGTATAAATGTAGCCTATGTTACTCGAACCATCTTAAATCGATCCATCAGAATCGGCTCAGTAATTTATTTGCTGTGGTGGAAGATGAACGTTCGTAAATAGTCGCACAAATATATTATTATACTTTTGGCTTTGCCTCGTCAGGTAAAAACGATTTTCAAAATATTTCAACGCGAAGAAAGTCGGGCAAAAGCTAGTTTGTAAATAAAGATGAGTGTGTCTCGTCGATACACGACGCAATATACGCGAGGCTATGTGAGACGTGAGTCACCGTCGACGGCCGGCCGCCGCGCCGTCAGCAAATTCATTAGAACTCCGAATTTACATTCAATGCACTTTTTGCAGTGCATTTTCATTTTAATTTAATAAATATTCATGTGCGAATTGATAAGTTTTTAGTTCGAGCATATATCTCCCTACCTACAATAATGTCCTCTCAACCGAATCTGGTCACGGCGGCTAACCTCAGAGATTAGCCGTCGGCAGATATTCTAGTGCGCAAACACAGTGCACTCTCTGTGCCCTCACTCTCAGTCAGGTGGGACGAAAATGCGATACGTGTAAAGAGATCAATCACTTTAAAACGTGCTCGCGGAAGCACGGGGTGACACACTTCCTTCTTCCTAACTCCGAGCTAGTAGGTACCTACTGAGATTTTCTGAACAGAAAAATCCTATAGGTAAAGTATTATTGGTTCGAGTCGGGAATCGAACCCGGGACCTCGTTAGTCACAGTCGAACAAGCTAACTACTAAACCAACGAGGCAGTTATAACGGTCGGAGGACGGACTACCAGAACACTTCCAAGTTAGGTAGGTACATAACTAGCCCGCTAACATCTTTGACTGCATCATCACAATAAGTAACTACTTAACGACTTCTCTAGCCGTACCTATATTAGTAACATAGGGTCATACAAAAAACATTTTTGGCGTTCAATCGCTGTTACGATGATACCGAACTCTTCGTATGCACTTGACCGGTTTGATTTATTCGATAACAAGCCCTTGGCTGGTGATCTCGCAAGTCCGCCAATAGGTTGTAGATACTTACCTACCTAAGGTTCCTAGCAACCTTGCTATTTGTCAAAAAGTGTATTAATAGTGTTGATACTATTAATCCTACGAGTATTTATCAATGGAAGTAACATTTGTCGTGCTGCTTAGACTGCGGTTTGGCCTTTACATAGTTAATGGATAAAACAAATTACCTATGGATGGGTAGGTAGGTAGATAAAATTAAAAAAGTTGTTTATTGCTTTATTTATTTATTAGTTTCACAGCCCTATTCTTTCCGCTGATAATTTACTTCCTTAGATACCTAATAGAATAAAGCCAATTTTGAATTAATTTTTTATTAAAGAATTTACCTATCGTTAATTTATAGTTTATAAACCAAACACCTTTGCTCATCGAGCGAAAATTTGCTGTCTATTATTTAGCCATAATTGCCCCTTATATAATTAAGATAGTTTAAATAATTTGTAGTAGGGTCTCTATTCTTGTGTCGGAAATCAGGACACTACTTAATATATTTATGTATTTAATTTCATACAACTTAGAAAATAAGTTTATCAGTCTTATGTATTAAAAATATTTGTCTTAAAATTATATCTATTTTACTATAGGTATAAAAACAATTCGATTTCATTAAAATTGCAAAAACAAAATACCCTTAGCTTAAAAGATTTAAAAATTAAGTACACACAGTAGGTATAGTTTTAAATGCATCAGTGGCTTGAGATTTTTATTTAAGTGTTATCAATAAAGTGGCAACACTGGCTTATAGTTATTATAATAATTTTGTTTAAAATAATACGGTCGTTGGTAGTAATACGGGTTGTATGGAACTTCAGAAAATCTTCTCCACGTCGGAAGGGCGTCAACTGGAAGAACTATAACAAAAATGACTATTTTATGTTTTTGAATTTTAATTTATTTATTTCTTGCATTTCATTGGTCTATTAATTAATCATATATTATTATTTGACTATAGGCCTTACTTGAATATAAAGTTTTTATTCTTTTCTATCGTGAATTTAGAATATGGAAATAAATTGTTATAATTAATCATACCTATATCTTGCGGAGCAACGAAATTCTTTGGCGGCAAGACTATTGCAGGAATTGGTCCTTCAATACCTGTTGGTACATCTAAATCTTTCTCCGAGTCTATTACATGGAAATCCGTAAAGGAAGGGTTGCTTACTGCTAATTTTTCTTCAGTATTATGTAATTTTAACTCTTCTTTTACATCGTGTTTGTTGTTACCCAGTAATTCAGAAGTTGTGTCGCGGATAACTTCATTAGAAACTTTTGATTCGTTTTGCATATCGATGGTTGTATTTATTTCTTTGGTAACTAAATTTTCATAGTCATTTGTTGTAACTATGTTCATAATTTTATCTAATCCATGATTATTGATGTTGTTTATGAATGGATTGGTATTTGTTGTATAATCATTTTCTTTTGGAATTTCATTTTCGTCTTTCTCACTTTCTTTTAATCTTGTTTCATCATAAATATTTTTATTTATTTCCTTAGTATCCGTATTTAAATCAGTTACAACTGTACTGATATTTGTCATATAATATTCATTTTGTTTTGTAATTTGATTTTCATCTTTTATGCTTTCATTAAGCCTTATGTCTTCTTTTGTATAATTTATATCGATGTTTGTGTTACGGGTGTTAATTATATCATTTACACTGATATATTTTGTGACATATTCATTTTCTTTTGGAATTTCATTTTCATCTTTTATACTTTCACTTGTCCTTATTTCGTTTGTGATATTATTTTTATTTTGATTATTATTATTTTCAATATTAACAACTTGGTTTTCAACGTTTGAATGCCCTTTGGTATCCTCATTTTGATTTCTTTTAGTCAAATTGTCGTATAAAGGATCCTCAAGTGGGATACCTTCAGGTATATCTTCAAAAGAGAATTCGTGAGTAATAAGTATTTCTTCACTATCAGTTAATGATTTAGCTCTGCTGAAGAGATTATCTGATTTATGGTAGTTGCTTGTATCATGGGCTATTCGAGATGGGCAGTCTTCTGATATCGTGTACATCTATAAAGAATATTTTATGTTTAAAAAAAAAATTATTAAAGATAAGAGTGAAACAATTCTTTTAAACAAGCGAGCTCATCGACGGTGTTCCCACTTAATTATAACATGGGTTTATTCAAAGGGCGGACCAACAATTTCTGAAAAGTCGGCAACGCATTGGTGTTGCGTCTGGTGCTATAAATGTTCATGGGCTGCGATAATCACTTAACATCAAGTGAACCACCTACACGTTTGGTCTCTATACATATAAAATAAGACATATATATAAAATAAGGCATATTCAATAAAACTTTGAAGCTAATGCTTAGTGCTAATATTTGGACTAATATATATATATATATATATATTTTAATTGCATGATTATATTCTGTACAGTTTGGTCTTTAGATGAAAATGGAATTATTGGTTTTATCAGACTGACTCAAATGTTACCTGTGTATCCTTGATATGTGGACGATAATAGTCCAACACTTTGGCATGTGCTGGTTTGGTTCTTGCTTTGGGCCCAACTGCGTGTATTTTGTAGCACTGGTTACCCGCTCGAGATATGGTGTCACTTCCATCACGTGTGCCGAGGTATAGAGTGGCCTTACCACTGTTTGGGGATAGTTCTATGCGTCGGAGTACTGTGAATTAACATATTTATCATTATTTAAGGGTTTCATAGGCGATTCAACTTCTTGCAGATTCTACTGCTTATAATGTAGTCATTGAATGTATTAGCTACTTATAATATATTCTAAAGTGAAATGAGTTCACTCATCACATTGTAAGAATTAATATAAAATGGTAATATGGTAAGCATAGTGGTTAAGACTTCGGCTTCCTTTTCTGGGAGCACAAGATTCAATTCCAAGTATGATTCTCTGACTTTTCGGATCTATGTGTGTTTTAAGCAATTAAATATCTATAACAAAGGAGGAAAACATCGTGAGAGAAAAACATCCTTCGTACCTACATAGGGTTTTCCATAATGTTGGTGAACACACACACACACACACGTTAAGTTTGATTTTTTAAACCCCTATTTTATCCTCTTAGGAGATGAATTTTCAAAAATCCTTTCTTAGCGGACGCCTGCGATATAATAGCTATCTGTATGTCTTTCAGCCGAATCCGTCCCACTGGACCACAGATTACTATGATACTACGCACTGGACGGTTTAAGCCGTGCTTTGATAGATCTGTTAGATAGTCAATTACTTTTTCCTTTTGTATATTTAGATTAAAACATCGTAATTAACATAAATCATGTCAACAATTGGGGAACTATCAAAAACTAATTTGGGAACTACACAATTATCAATAACTGGGAATATCCCGATAAACAGCAACATGTGGCCATCTTATTTGAATTACGAATTTATTATTGCAGCAGATTAATGTTGTCATTTCAAACGTAAACAGCTGACAATGACATGCACAGCTGGAGCTTACAGTGTTTATTTTGGGATATAGGCTACCGCTAGGATCTGTTATAGCAGCGTTCCAGGAACATTTAGATACCCACCTACAAAACCGATAATACGAGTGTATATATGTACTAGTAGGTACAGTAGAGTCTCGATTATTCAAAAATCGATTATCCGAACTCATTCGTGATCTGATCACTCAAAAGATGTGATTGATTACGTCAAAGATCAATAACGAGTTATTTCCAACCAAAATTTAAATTACATATAGGTATTAAGTAATGCATTATTATCTATCGTTATAGCTCGTTTTTTATGCATCATATTATCTAAACCACGCATGTAAAACCCATTACATACTAAAAATTTATTAAAATTTAAATATCAACGGTTCGGAAAATAGATTCGAAAAGTGTGCTCAAGAACCGCTGTCAAGAACTATTCAATTTAGTTCCACCATCACCTTTCTACTAGAAATTTGAATCTAGAGTGAATAGGTATCTTCTAGGCAAGCGCGCACCATTTTAGGCTGCAATTTTTATCGTAAAGTTTTTTGTGAGTTTATTTTGAAAATACCTAATGTAGTTTTTATAGAGCGTGAAGTGGCGATTTTTCCTACATTAACTAGGTGGTAATTAAAGTAATTTCTTTTTCGAGATAAATTATTACGGCATCAAATGAGTGATCAATCTACCTATACTTAAATATCTAATGACAATATTGGATAGAGTCAGGCGTTACTTTGCGGAAGTTCATGATTAACAAAAAAATGTTAGAGTTATTTTGCTGTAATCCGCCAACAGAAAAAAATCTGTATGGTCAAACATGCAGTTATAAGCTAAGCACCGCTTACCTCCCAAACCAAGCAATAAAGCAAAGTTCCCAAGCAAGCAATGCCACCACCACTCACATGCACCACCACACAAGACTTTAATACTACTCTCGACGCACGTTTCGCCCCGACACCGGAGCATCCTCAGGAGATATCGACTTTACAATGCTGTATTGTCTAGTGACGTGTGTGTGAAATGTGCGGTATTATATACTATTTTTATCCCCGCTACTGTTGCCCCGCCCACTACCCCCCGAACTCCCCTCGGACCCCCCCGGATTCGCCCCTTCGAATAAACGGAGTAACGGTGAATTTGAAACATTGATTTGTTCGTTTAGTAATTCAACCTTATTATTTTTATTATGCTTGATTATTTCTAATTGTTCTAACATGCTCAGTCGAAAACCTTTATCGCAGGTGTGTAGGATTTTATATGTATGGTTGGATGATAATTTGTGTCCACTGTCTAGGAGATGTTTAGCAAAGTGTGATTTTTGTGGTTGTTTGTTCCTAACCGCGGCTATATGTTCTTTGTAGCGTGTTTCAAATTTTCGACCTGTTTGACCAATATACGTGGCTTTGCAGTCTGAGCATTCGAGTTTATAAATACCGGATTTTTGTTTGTTGTTTAATTTGTCTTTACCGTTGCAAATATTTTTAAGTGTATTGTTTGTCCTAAATGCAACATGTATATCATGTGCTTTAAGTGTCTTAGCGATACGCTCGGACACTGGACCTAAATAAGTTAAACTAGATTTGTATTTATTTATTTTTTCGGGTGATGAAGAATATAGATCCTTTTTGATCCGTTTTAATTGTTGTTTTTTTATTATATTATTGACAATATTAGTGTTGTATCCATTTGCCTGTGCCATGTGATAAATAATTTTTAACTCTTTTAAATAGTTTTCTTTTTTGAGAGGAATAGAAAGCAACCTATGAACGTAACTGTGGAACGCTGCGATTTTATGCTGCCAAGGATGACAGGATGAAGCAGGTATGGTTGTGTCCGTGTATGTTGGTTTTCGGAAGATTCCAAATTGATGTTTAGTATTAGTACGAGTTATAGTTAGATCAAGAAAGTTTATCGAGTTATTTTGTTCTAATTCTGATTTGAATTTAATTTTCGGGTGTATTTTATTAAGATTTTTGACAAAAGTGTCTAATTGTCTGTCTGTCCCAGTCCAACAAATAATTATATCATCTACATATCTATAGTAATACAAAATATTATTATTTTTGACAATATGTTTATTTTCAAAATCATCCATGAAGATATCAGCCATTAGAGGACTAAGTGGTGAGCCCATAGCTAATCCCTCTTTTTGTTGATAAAATTGGTCGTTAAATTTGAAATAGTTTTGTTTCATGCATATTTTGGTTAATTCTATTACCTCTGTTATTTCGTTGGCATTTGTATGATTATTTTCTAATAATTTGGTTAAGATTTTTAGGGTTTCGTAAACTGGGACATTGGTGAACAGGCTATCCACGTCTAGTGATATTAATTTACAATTCTCTGGCAATGTCAAATCCTTAATATTATTGACTAAATGGATACTATTTTTTAATGAGTAGGACGGATCGAAGGATGTTTTTGATTTAATAATTTTGTTTAGCTCTTTTGCTAATTCATATGCTGGTGCGCCAATATATGAGACTACAGGACGGATTGGAATATTATCTTTGTGGATTTTTGGTAAGCCGTATAATGTAGGAGCATTAGTGTTCATTTGAATGACGTTTTGTTTTGATGTATTATTTGAAAAAATGTATTTTGATTTCTTAACGGCTAACCTAACCTCTGCTGCGTATTTATTAGTTGGGTCAGAGGATAACTTAGAGAATTCTTCTCCAGAGATAACCTCTTTGACTTTATTTTGGTAGTCGGTCCGCTTTAGGATAACAACTGCATTACCTTTATCGGCTTTTGACAGAATTAAATCATTATCTTTTAACGTATCTTTTAATGACCTATATGTTATATTGTTGTTATTGTTTATGTTGTTGTTGTTTTTGTTATTACTATTATTATTAGTATTGTTATTATTATTACTGGTGTTATTATTATTATGTTGTTTACGTTTTGGATTGGAATTTAGAGGTATAGCCTTTGTTTTGATTTCATGAGCGATGATATTTTTGACAATATTATCTTTTCTACATTACATTACAGCAAAATAACTCTAACATTTTTTTGTTAATCTAATGACAAATTAAAGCGATTACTTAGTTCTAAATGGTTTGTTTGTTTTATCAAAACACTTTGTAAAAGTCTATTTGAATAAAAGACTAGGTATTCTATTCTAAAAAGAAAGCCTACATAGTGTCCGTTTTTGTGACCCGGTAGCTATTTTAAAGTCCGGGGAAGTGTTTGTTTCATCTGAAAGCGATATCTAGGACACGTTTGCGAGAGTCATCCAGACTCGTCCGCTTTTGTTTTTTCCGCTTTCCATTTAGGCTCTTCGTTTTTACGTGACCTAATAGATAGAACACTTTCCGTACTCTACATTTTGGGCGTACCTACCTTCGATTAAAAAAGTACTCTATCTACGGTTTTGGAAGTCAATCCGACTTGACAAATTAGGATTGGTTGTTTTTATGTTTTACAATATTTTTTTTTTTGAGGTTTTACACGGCTAAATGTGTAGACACACGCACACACGCACGCACACACACACAGAGACGTCAAACTTATTTTTTATTATTCGTTTTTGCGTTGAGGAGTGGAGTTAAAAATAAAAATTATTGAAGCCAGACCAGTCTGAAGTCGATTTTTGAAATTCATAATATTGTGATCTCTTTTGAAGTCAAAGGCCACGTACGGTCATGATTTGGTTTTGGGTTGTGGGCCTATTTTTGAAGTTTTATTCTTCTTTATAAACAGACGTTCTTCTTCTTATTCAACTAATAGCCGTCCACTGCTGGACATGGGTCTCTTGCATGTACTTCCACAGGCCTCGGTCTTGCGCCGCCTGAATCCAGTGGCTCCCTGCGACTCGTTTAATGTCGTCGGTCCACCTAGTGGGGGGTCTGCCAACACTGCGCTTCCCGGTGCGGGGTCGCACCTTGGGACCCCATCGACCATCAGTTCTTCGAACTATGTGCCCCGCCCATTTCCACTTCAGTTTAAAGTAGGTCATTTTCAACAATATGGGAATGAGAGAGTGAATGAAAGTAATCTGCCGCTAAATAAAGGTTGTGCGAGTAAATAGGGCGTGTTGTATTCGCGGCGCCCTTGACCCAGTGCCGGCTGAATAACTGAAATGAGCCACTATTCAGCGTTGATTAACTGTTGTACGTTGTAACTATAACATTTCCCTTAGCTGGCTTCATTTCATAGAACAAGTTGTACCAACAGTTTCTGAAATATTTTGTATAGAAATTAACTAAAACTAAATGACAGAAACACTGGATAAAAGTAAAATTACAATAAAATTATTTGCTTAAAAAGTATCTTGACTTTTTATACCTCCTTAATACTTATTACTACTTACTACTTTATATCAGTATTAGTATAACTAATGTCCTCGACTTTGGATTTAATGATTTAAATCCACGAGGAATCCTTACTAATATTATAAATAATGATGCGAAAGTGTGTTTTCTTGTCGGTTTATTGGTTTGTTAGTTTGTCTTTCAATTACGCTGCAAAAAAGCAACGGATCTACGTGATTTTTTGCATGGATATAGTTGAGGACCAGGTCACCAGGAGAGTGACATAGGCTACTTTTTATCGACGAAATCGCGGGCATCAGCTAGTGTACTTTACAGATGCGATGTCATGGATATAAACTAGTAGGTTTACGAGTTACTTGTACAATAGTTCGGTGCACGTAAAAGCATTAGCGCAAAGAGCAGTTGAGTAAATGGCCGCGACGACTGGCGTGCACTCCGCCGAGCGACGCTCATGAGAATCATAAAGCATAGTTTACACGGAGCCAACACTGGCTGCCAATAAGACTGGCAGCCAGTGTTGGCTTGGTGTTGGCCTTGTGTAAACAGTTTTTCAAGCCAAGCCAGCGCTGGCTGCCAGCGCTGGCGAGAATAGAGCGACCGTCTATTTTTCTAGCCAGTGACCTCCGCCCGCATACCCTTCGACCCCCGCGCCAGCGTTGCGGACACGTGTAGACGAGTCTCGCCAGTCACTGGCGAACGTCCGTACGGTGTGTGTTCTTTGTTGTTTTATTTGGAATTTCTGCGACAAAATGCCGAGAAAATTCAACGAAGAGGACTCAACTCTTCTCTTAATAGTGCAGAAATATTCCTTAAACATTTCTTTTTCAACAGCCTTTGCCGCGTATTCATTATTTTTTCCAAACGTGTGCACACCAGAAGAAAAAATCCGTGAATGATTGGCCGCGTCTAAACAACAAGGGCCAGGCCAACGCTGGCTTGTCTGCAGACTGGCGCCAGCATTACTGGCTTCGTGTAAACTCTACTTAATACAAAATGTTGCTCCTTTATTATCCCGCTCTCATGTATAATGTATAATGTAGTGGGACGTTTTAAGCAGAATAATATATCTGTTGATGGTGACCTCGCCCTCTTTCTGTTTTTAGTTCGGACTATACTATAGTAATAAGTATTATCATAGGTATAGTGTTAGTAATTAGGCATTCGCTAACAAAGAATTTTTGAAAATTCAAAAATTCTTAGATAATATCTTAATAATTAATTGTAAGTACATATAATGTAGTTCTGCAGTCGGTCCCTGACTGACTGACTGATCTATCAATGCACAGCTCAAACCGTTGGACGGATCGGGCTGAAAGGCATAGATAGCCATTAGGCATTCGCTAAGAAAGAATTTTGAAAATTCAACCCCTAAGGGGATACAAATTCAAATTTCAAAAATTATTTATTTCATGTAGGCCACCTTGTAGCTCTTATGACACGTCATGACTCTACCACCGGTTCGGAATGCAGATTCTGCTGAATAGAAGTTTGAAGTCTAAATTAGCGAGTGCGAAGCCGCGGGCAAAAGCTAGTACTAAATAAGAGTAACTCACGCGTATCGTTCTGTTGCAGCTGTGAGTAGAGTGCGGCCGCGTCAGCGCCAAAGCCCCCGGGGAGCCCCACCTCCAGCAGCGCCATCTCCGGGAACGGGCCCGCCCACACCACGCATACCTGGGGACACATCCAAATAAATCGCAAAGGTCGCAGGTTCGAACCCCATCCGTTGCACTATTATCCTAGCACAAGCTTTCCGCTTATTTGCAGGGGATAGGAGAATATTCGTCAACTTCAGCTTGGCTAATATTACACCACACGCGTCACGCGTTACACCTTAGACCACATCATCGCTTTCCATCAGGTGTGATAGTGGTCAAGCGTGTGCCTATAATGTATTAAAAAAATGGTAGCTGAGAGAGAGCTTTCTTCCAAGTCATCAAATCGTCATCATCTATCTATACTAATATTATAAAGCTGAAGAGTTTGTTTGTTTGAACGCGCTAATCTCAGGAACTACTGGTTCGAATTGAAAAGTTCTTTTTGTGTTGGATAGTCCATTTATCGAGGAAGGCGTTACGAGTATAACATCACGCTGCGACCAATAGGAGCGAAGCATCAGTGAAAAAAGTTGCAAAACGGCGAAAATTATCCATATCTATAATATAAAAATGAATCGCAAAATGTGTTGGTAAGCGCATAACTCAACAACGCCTGGACCAATTTGGCCAAATCTTTTTTTAAAATGTTCGTTGAAGTTCAAGGATGGTTTTTACGGCGAGAAAAATTAGAATTATTGCTTGAAAAACCCTAAAAATAGCCCTTTTCTTTTTCCCATACAAATGATTTGAAACTAAAACGTAGTCAATTTGAGCTTTATTGCTATGGTATAAAGTTCATATTAAATTACAAGCACTCACTGTTGTCTAAGCAATGTAGGTGTGTTCCTAACGTCAAAGATCATATCTATCAAAACAATGTGCGTGTGTGCGTTGGAGCACAGAATACATAGTTGGAGGAGTTTAATGTCGCGTTCCGAAACTCGCGTTTCTTTTGTATTAGTTTCGGCACGCGAGATAAAATGCATCAGTTTCCACGTCATTACATCAGTCAAACAAAAAGCGAAGCATCGGTGAAAAATGTCGCAAAAACGGGGAAAATTATCCATATTTAAAATCTTTTAAAAACTTCTTAATCGCGATCATAATAATAGAAATTGACGCGGACGAAGTCGCGGGCGTCCGCTAGTTTAAAATATATTCTTTTAAAAACTTCTTAATCGCGATCATAATAACAGAAATTGACGCGGACGAAGTCGCAGGCAACAGCTAGCAATGTATAAAAAAAACTGGTAGCTGAGAGAGCTTTCTTTCAAGTCATCAAATCGTCATCAGCAACCCACCAATGGCTCACTACTGAGTTCAGGTCTCCTCTCAGAGAGGGGTTAAAGGCCCACCACCATTGAGACCATTATGGAGATCCCTCAAGCTTGTAGGTTTCTGTATTTGAAACCATTCCAGATACTCAGTGGCGTGCACAGGGTTTGGGCTTAGGGTAGGCATTAGGCCACGCACGTATATGTCATTCTTTAGGTAAAATGAAAAGTTAAGTCAAGTCACATTTCTAGGTCCAACATTTGAGGTTGAGTCAAGATATTTCTTTTTATTATGAGATAAAATAAAAGCACATTCCTGTTTCTCAGGCCCCAGCTTCAGATTTCAGAGTTGGCAGATCGGAATATCCTTTATCATTCCATACCGTACGGCGTACGGCTATTACAAAATAAGACTCAAGGAAAACAAAACAAACTATTGGTATGTAACTATGTGTGTGCTTAAAACTTCGACCATTTAGCCGGGACGAGCCTTTACGCAGATTTAGTACTGAATATATTCTGCCACTTTATGCGGGAGGTGAGGTAATCACGTACAGCCTACGTACAGCACACATTTACTCACTTCCCCACACTCTTGTAAAAAACTTGATGTCTCTATGAATAGAATAGAATAGAAATATTTTTTATTCAAATAAACTTTTACAAGCACTTTTGAATCGTCAATGAATCTACCACTGGTTCGGAATGCCTTTCCTGCCGAGAAGAGCCAGCAAGAAACTCGGCGGTTGCTCTTTTCAAAAAAAAAAAAAAATTTACAATAGTTAATGAAAGCTATGCTATGTATACAGTGCTTCCACAATAAAGCTTCAAAAATGCAAAAATGCATACGTAGGTACACCAATCCAACACATGTCAAGACGGGCAGTCAGAGCAGACCCATTCCCGTTGGTGGCACCCGTTCACGAGCATGACGCATGATCCAGCCATTGCTTCGCTCAACCATATTTGAGGGAACGTAACAACCCGCACCACACGACACCACCACAGAAATGTTTAAAGAGAGCATGACTATGAACGCACACTAACTCAAAAGCTATCACACTTACAATCTGACACGTACATTTGTTCATGTACTTCGGCAGAGGGGAATGCGTGCGCTTGCCTAATCCTGGCTAAATGGTCGAAGGCTTAAAACGTAAAAATGTTACCTCAACAACGGCTGCGCAGAAGCAGACCGTGTTTTGGTCGCAGTTGAACGCGCCGTCGGTCTGGGCGTTCACTTGTACCGACAGGGAGTTGTGCTGCTCGGCATGTTCTTCCAGCGTGTTGTAGAACCGAGTGGCTTGGACCAGGGCACATCCTGTACCTAGAAATAGACAATTCTTTGCAACTTTTTGTCTACGGGAAGCAAAAGGTTCCCGCTTTTACAAACCACAGAATAAACGGCAGAACAAACAGCCCAGTGCGGACTGAAAACTAAAAGTTCGCAGATTCGACCATTTTACTATTGTAGTACCCACTCCTAGCACAAGCTTTCAGCTTATTTGGAAGTAATAGGAGGGTATTAGTCAACCTCAGCTTGGCTAATGTTCTTTTAAAAAAATACCAAATAGTACCAAACCGTGGAGTCAAGTTCCCTTCAACGGTGCTCCCACTTAATCACAACATGAGGTTATTCAACAAATTCTTGAAAAGCCGGCAACGCATTGGTGGTACGTCTGGTGCTACAAATGTTCATGGACGGCGGTAATCACTTAACATCAGGTGAAGCACCTGCTCGTTTGCTATCCATACACATTAAAATAAGACATGATTGGTGCCCCAACAAGTGTTCACGGAGGCTGGTAATCACTTAATATCAGGTAACCCGCCTTCTCGTTTGTTCGCAATTCATATAAAAAAACCTTACTTTACGCGGAAGAAGTTACGAGCAAAACCTAGTTGAAAAATTATTATTGGAGTACTATTTCAAATAAAAAATTTTGTCTAACTGCTAAGCAATTTAGCGTTCCGGCACGATGGCTTGAAGAAATCGATTAGGGGACTCATTAAGGACATACCCCTTTGCAAGTTAGTTATACTTTATTAATGGCTATCTTATCTCTATCTATAATAATAATAATTGGATTCACAAAAAATTACCACGTACCCTGAACCCTGATTTTCAGTTGGTCAGTTACAGGGATCTTGGTGATTTCAGGTAGTTTGTCCGATGCGTCGAGGTGAAGCTCCTTCCGGTGCGGCCCGCTTTGGATGGTGACCGTCACATTATTGACTGATGGGAGGAGGGTGCTCCAACGGGAAAGTCCTTCGAGGGCCACTAAAGTGTCCTAATGTAAATAATTGATTTTAGTCGCCTTATTCTATGAGTTAATGACGGGCAGAACAAGGGTAGATAATAAAAAATCCCATCGATAATAGAAATGCCAAGTTTCAAGGGATATCCTCTGAATGACATGTTCATTTGTTAACACGAGAGAAGCGAGCGTACATGTTCATATTCTTTATTTTGCATTTCACATGTAAGTACAGATGTGACATCACACATGAGACACTGTAAGGGTAGGTATAGCAAAAAATATAGGTACGTTAAAAATAAAAATTGTTACATCAAACTTCACAAAAGCAGGTAGCTAACAACATTCATAAATAAAAGAAATTGGAATTCTTTTTACATTGAATAAAAGTAAAAACATTGATGCTAATACATCTGCAGCTGTACATCTAAGCGCTTTGCTCCCTCGTTCCTAATACGCACCGCAAATTTCGGAATGCCCTTCAGGCTTCCCTTTTTCCAACTAACTATAATGTAGGTCTTTAAGTCAAGAGTGAATAGGCATCTTCCAGGCAAGCGCGTACTATCTTAGGCTGCATCTTCACTTATCATCAGGTGAGAGCACAGTAATGCGCTAGTCTAATAATATTGTTAAATGTATCATAAGGCTCAATTTTCTTTTTATAATTATTTTTATTTACTAAGTTTCTTTTTTTACTATGACATTTAAAATTAACTTTTAATACTGACATTTTGTTTCATATTTCACTGCATAATATTCACACACAGTCACCAGGACTGTACTAAATATTCACACACATTCACCAGGACTGTGTGTGAATATTATACAGTGAAAGAAAATGTATACATAAGGCTCGTTTTCTTTCATATTACATCACATTGTACCTGCGTTTTGGTGAATAAATGATCTATCTATCTAGTTATCTATCTATCTATCTATATATTATATTATATTTGGGCCCCACGATACAGGAATACCTAGTGTGGGTCCCAAAGGATATTATCGTATTAATTGTTAATATTGTTTTGTCAAATAAATATTTTTTCATTTTTTTTTTTCATTAAAAAATACTGTAAGTAGAAAATCTTCAAACTAAAAAACAAAAAAAAATGTCGAATGTCTGGATCATAACGCTTACTTGTGTGGAAATAAACCCGCCCGCAGCGTTCCTGTGCGTGGCCAGCCACCGCGTGGCGCCCGCCACGTCCGCCGCGCAGTTCGCACGCAGCGCCGGCGGACACTCCCACAGCGCCAGCAGCGCGTAGCCCGTCGCCTCCACCGACGTGGCCAGATTACCTGGTAAACATGCGTCATGCGTCATGCGTCACGCTGGATCATGCGTCGTGCTCGTGAACGGGTGCCGTCAACGGGGATTTTTTTTTTTTTTTTTATTCTATGACAAGATAGCCCTTGACTGCGATCTCACCTGATGGTAAGTGACGATGCAGTCTAAGATGGTAGCGGGCTAACTTGGAAGGGGTATAGCAGTGTAAATTCAACCCATACCCCTAATCGGTTTCTACACGTACACGCCATCGTGCCGGAACGCTAAATCGCTTGGCGGCACGTTTTTTGACGGTAGGGTGGTAACTAGCCACGGCCAAAGCCTCCCACCAGACCAGACCAGAGACAATTTAGAAATAATAAATTACTAAATTGCCCCCGCTGGGAATCGAACCCGAGACCTCCCAGTTATAAGACCACAGCGCTCACCACTGCGCCAGGGAGGTCGTCAAAAATGGATGGGTCTGCTTTGACTGCCCATGCTGACATGTGTTAGATTATATGTATTGTATTTTTGAAGCTTCACTGTGGAAGCACTGTATACTTAGCTTAGTTTTATTACTTATTGTAAAATTAGTTTATTTTATTTTTTGAAAAGAGCAACTGCTGACTTTCTTGCCGGTTCTTCTCAGCAGAATCTGCATTCCGAACCGGTGGTAAATTTGTGACGTATTATAAGTGCTACAGGGTAGCCTACATGAAATAAATAAATTTTGAATTTTGAAACGCGTCCCCTTTTAGACTTCTTCTTATTAAGCCTCAATAGCTCAACGGTTAAAGGTGCGGACTGAAAACTGAAAGGTCGCAGGTTCGAGCTTCACCCGTTGCACTATTGTCGCACACACTCTTGGCACAAGCTTTTCGCTTATTTGGAGGGGAGAGGAGAATATAAGTCAAGTTCGGCTTGACTAATATTCTTTAAAAAAAAAATATGAGATATGCTTGAGCTTGACGACAAAAAATGATGGAAAACATTGATGAGGCATAGGTTGCAGCGCGCTTGCCTAGAAAATGCCTATTCACTCTTGTCTTGAAGGTACTCAGATTATACGTGGCCGGAAACTCAGAAGCTGGGAGTGCGTTCCTTACCTTAGCCTTTCGTTTCAAAAACGTTGAACTGAAGCGTTTCGTACTTATTTTTATCAAATGGTAGACGTCCACAGCTGGACAAAGGTCTCTTGCATGGATTTCCACAAGCTCGTTCTTACGCCGCATGAATCCAGATTCTTCCTGCGACTAGTTGATATCGTCGATCCACCTAGTGGGGGGCCTGCCAACACTGCGCTTCCTGGTGCGTTAATTCTTTTTTTATTATGAATTGTGCCTACTATTAGAAATGAAGGGCACAGGAAAAGAAGGAGCTCATTAACATTCTCATTGTTTCAAGTAATCAAAGAATTAAACCTAAAATTTCAATTTCTACACTTACAACTCTACTAGAATATGATTCGTACCCATATAAAAAAGGAACAGTATATAATTAACAGAATAGATTGTTATTTTAAAAGATTGGGTTGGTAAATAAATAATGGTAAGTATAGTTCATTCAAAAAACGTAAAATTATCGATGAGCTCCTTTTTTCCCTGTGCCCTTCAAATATTTTGTGCAATTTTGGTGAAGATCTTCTAAATCTTATCGGAGGTAGAGGACATACCTTCTTGCGCAAGACTAAACTTTTTCCACGCGGACGAAGTCTAATAAATAAATCTAAAAGCAAGAATAGCATAAACTAACCTGTCTCCCACCAAACGAAATCCTCAGTTCTTTTGGCCATTCTAAGCAGTTCCAACAGCTCCCTTAACTCCTCATCTTGCTCCAACCCAGCATCACTCTTCAATCTCAGAAAGGCTTCATTCGTACTCCTCACTTCCTCCTCGTATCTCCTCAACCTCATCAGGGAATAGGTAACGATGGAATGGGCATAGATCCTTAGAGGGTTAACTTTGGACTTAGATTTGGAAGGAGGTAATGCTCGGAGGCAGGAGAGGGTGTTTTTGAGGAGTTTGGAGGATAACGGGGCGGTTTCAAGGAGGGATGTTATGACGTAAGCGGTTAGGGCTACGCTTGATATCTCGCCCTCTTCGTCCAGTCCTCCCTGATAGTTTCGAAAATAAAAATTCTGTTTACGGTAAAAGTAGCAGAGTCAAAATTGTGTTGAATCTTCGCCCTTATATGTATACTACGCAGAAATCTTAGAAAAGAGTAACCGAGTCTACCAAGGGCCCAAAAGTTTAGAAACTTGAAAAAAAAAAAAAGTTTAGCCATCAAAAAGGACCAATGCTACAAACTTCTTGAGTAAGTATTAAGTACTTCGCTTTGCTGTAAGATTGATGACATTTTAGATTTTAATTAGGTTCAGTTTATTAGTCATTTGTTATTATTATTTTATGTTTTAATTGCATATAATATATTATTAGCCATAGTCTAGAATTGATTATATTATTAGCCAAAGTCTACCACGTTGGCGAAGTGCAGATTGACAGATTTCTCACACCTTTTACAACCTTATAGAGAACTCTCACGGCATGCAGGTTTCCTCAGATATACCAACCTTAAGTTCGTGATGGAACACGTGACCCTGGTTTCGGAAGCAGCCATTTTCCATCTGCTGCGCCCTCAGCCACTGTTCTGCCTGAAGGATCGCGGGGGGAACGGGCGCTTCCCCGGATATCACCTGTTAGATTAAAGTTATGACCGAACCTCAATTAAGTTACAAATATATACCTAATAATTATTATATTAGACGGAGGATTAAATCTATATACTAATATATAAAGCTGAAGAGATAGATAGATTTAAAAAAAGCTTTTGATACAGTGAGCCACTCAAAATTATTACAAAAACTTAACAACATAGGAATCACTGGTTCAGCACTAGATATATTTGCCTCTTATCTCACCAACCGTCAACAGATCGTTCAAATCTCAAATAATAAAAGTAATTCACAGCTTGTGACGTGCGGCATTCCACAGGGCTCCATTTTAGGTCCAATACTGTTTTTAATCTACGTTAATAATATAGTTAATTTAAATCTATCAGGCCATTTAACTCTCTATGCAGATGACACCTGTCTTTTCTATTTCGCACACTCCATTCAAGACGCTATAGCACAAGCTCAAAATGATCTAGATAAACTGAACGAATGGTTTCTTTATAATCTTCTCACAATCAATACATCAAAAACATCATATATGATTTTCAGTGCCAAGAATAAAAAAATAACTGATTACCCACCACTCAAAATAAATAACAATATTATAAACAGATCAAAAAAGGAAAAGTATCTAGGCCTAATATTGGATGACAAACTGATATGGGACTCTCATATTGACCAAATTATCTCAAAATTAGCATCACTTACAGGAGCATTAAGAAGAATTTCTAACTGCATTCCACAAAAAATCCGGACGACTATTTATAACGCTCTTGCAAAGCCACACTTGGAGTACCTTATAGAAATCTGGGGATCAGCAGCCCAAACACACCTCAACAAATTGCAAAGAACACAAAATAAATTAATAAAGACACTATTTCATTATGATTATTTAACACCGACAAAAGACCTATATCAAAAAACTAAGCTCTTTAAAATTAATCAACTATACGCATATAATACTTGCTATCTCATTAAAAAAATTATAACTGAAACTGTACACTCTAGTATAACATTTAAACCAAGAACTATTGACTTTAACCTAAGGAATAAAAATAAAATCCTCACTTGGCAGCCACGAACGAAAACTTATGGTACTAAAAATAGGTGAAGGTGCACGATTATATAACAATTTACCAAATATATTAAAGGACACTAAAAATATGAAACAATATAAGAATAAGTTAAAATTACACGTTAGGGATAATATTGCATAGCGGCTTCTTATAATGACTAATATTAAGTTTATTATTACTTTTATACATGTTTAGATAAATAATTTATGTTAGATGATAGCTTTTGAATTATATAATGCATGCGTCTGTGTATATACCAAAAATGTAAACCTACTTTATTCTCTGTTTAAGTGAACAGTATGTTCTTTTTTGAGAAATAAATATCTTTAAACCGAAGAGTGTTAGTTTGAACGCGCTAATCTTAGGAACTACTGGTTCGAATTGAAAAATTATTTTTGTGTTGGGTAGTCCATTTATCGAGGAAGGCTTTAGGCTATATAACATCACGCTGCCACCAATAGGAGCGAAGCATCAGTGAAAAATGTTGCAAACACGGGGAAAATTATCCATATTTAAAATATATTCTTATCATAATAACAGATATTGACGCGGACGAAGTCGCACGCAACAGCTAGTGAATTAATAAATTAAATGACCCCCAACGTGACTACCATTTTTAAAGTCTCCTATCTCTTTTATTATTATTACTTAGGAACGGGTGAATCCAAATTGACGGGAATTTAACAAGTAAGTAGAGAATTATTAAAAGAGTAACTAATATATAGGGTTGACTTAGGGTACTACATTAAAATATATAAGATTGTAAATTCAAAATTTTTAAGGCCTAATCGCCAAATCTTGATGAAATTGGCACAGAGACAACTTACATCATTAACTCCGTAACTGGTGATGGTTACTTCTAACCCAGGAAGTTCCCATGGTTCCATTTTTAAAATATGTTAATTTAGGCGCACAAAGTCACCGACATAGCTCTGCGAGTTGCGAAGCTGAAGTGGAAATGGGCGGGGCACATAGTTCGAAGAGCTGATGGTCGATGGGGTTCCAAGGTGCTGGAGTGGCGACCCCGCACCGGGAAGCGCAGTGTTGGCAGACCCCCCATTAGGTGGACCGACGACATCAAACGAGTCGCAGGGAGCCGCTGGATTCAGGCGGCGCAAGACCGAGGCCTGTGGAGATCCATGCAAGAGACCTGCAGTCCAGCAGTCGCGGCTTAGTTTAATAAAATGTAAGTTACCCGGTAAGCTTTTCGTAAGTAGCGGACGCAGAAGGCAGTCAGCCACGTGGAGGCGGAAGCATCGGCCGCACCGAACGCACTGAAGCCGCCAGACGGGTGCACGTACTGCAGTTGTCGAGTAAAACCTGGCACATAACAAGAAATCGTTAAAAACTTTTTTTTATTCGATGATAAGATAGTCCTTGAGTGCGATATCACCTGATAGTAAGTGACGATGCAGTCTAAGATGGTAGGCTGGTGATGGCAGCGTACATTCAACCATGACTCCTAATCGGTTTCTACACGCCATCGTGCTCGAACGCTAAATCGCTTGGCGGCATGCCTTTGAAGGCAGGGTGATAACTAGCCACGGCCAAAGCCTCCCACCAGACCAGACCAGCGACAATTCAGAAAATTATAAATTCCCAAATTGTCTCCGCCGGGAATCGAATCCGAGAACTCCCAGTTATAGGACCAAAGCGCTCACCAATACGCCAGAGAGGTCGTCACTGGAGCGAAAAAATAGGCAGTAGGTAGGGTGTATATTAGATTTAATGCGGGTAGGTTAATTTGATCGTATTCGTATTCGATGACATTAGCGTCAAAGTAAATTGAACCGTAATCGCATTGTATTAGAGCTCAATTTCGTGTATGCATTCTTATACGTTTACTTTTACGGATACGCTCCAAATTCAAACCAGTTGTAATGAGTTTGCGACTTTAAGTGGAAGAAAGTTTGTCACCTCTAGCAACATGGTCCTTGTCAATGGCAGCAGATGTAGAAGTGGGCTCGAGGAAGGACAGCGCCAACAAGTTGGTGGCGAGGCGGGCCATGTTCTGCTCCCCGCAGCCTCGAGGCAGTTGCACTAATGCGTCAGCATCCTTAAAAAACCATCCAAATTGAACTGCACATCCTATTACATACTATTACCTAGGCATGCCCATACTAATACATCTGAATTGAACCCAACGCAGAATAGAATAGAAATATTTTTTATTCAAATAAACTTTTCAAAGTACTTTTGAACCGTCGATGAATCTACCACTGGTTCGGAATGCCCTTCCTCGGCAGGAAGGGCATTCCGAACCAGTGGTAGATTCTTCTCGGCGAAGAGCCAGCAATAAACTCGGCGGTCGCTGTTTTCAAAAAAAAAAAAAAAAAATTTACAATAGCTAACAAAACTATGTGTTTTGTAAGTTTCAAAAATGCAAAACAATCCAATACATGCTAAAACAGGCAGACAAAGCAGACCCATTCCCGTTGGTGGCACTCGTTCACGAGCATGACGCATGATCTAACCGTTGTTTCGCTCAACCATATTTGAGGGAACGTTACAACCCACACCACACGACACCACCACAGAAATGTTTAAAGAGAGCATGACATGAGCAGAAAAATAACTACGAGGGTCATTGACCTTGTAATGCCTGTATCTAAAAGCTCTGTGACGTAATGACGTTAGTCTATCTAGTGGGAAACCTATCAAGACTTTTTATTTATTTATTTAATCATAATAATAAATAAAAAAACATGTTTACTACGTACTACTCTACTATCTCGCCAAACTGATGGGCCAGATTGTTGGCGGGAACTGCTGAACTTGCGATACGCTTTAAGTATGGAAGGTAAGGATTGCGGGAACTGTTGAACTTGCGATACGCTTTAAGTATGGAAGGTAAGGATTAACTTAAGAAATGAAATAGAAATGAATACTTACAGCCAACAAGGGTGCAATAGTGTTCCCAGCTGCCCAAACGGTCACAGATTCGGTTCCCGGCACCGCTCTAATCTGAGACCACTTCCATATCGTTGGCTGGTTTTTCAGACTGTAAATGTCTGCAAAAACACTTTAATTATAGTATAAAGAGTAAAGATATTGCGATTAACGGGAATTGAATTGAACTAAGTAAGCCTTAGTACATGTTTGGACCTCTCGATTACGTCGATAGATTGAAACACTATAAAGTCACAGTAAAAGGCATCTAAAGTTATTGCGAAAATAAAAACGCACGGGGGAAGTCGTGCGGGGAACCGCGGCACCACTCGAAAACCGATCGCTGGCAATCATGTATGGCATGCGATATTATGTCATGGTTTTTCGAGTGAGGCCGCTAAGTTGACACTGTGATAGCCAATCCAACCAATTATGACTTCTTGGCTCCCTAGTGCGCAATTGCTGATGAGCAACCATCTTTGGCAACCATTGATGAACCACCACGGTTAAGTGGCACCCAGGTCCTCGTGCCACAGCGCTCACTACTCCGTCTCCTCCTATCTCCTCGAATCAGCAGGGCGATTCAGACCTGTTCGATAACATACCGTGTCGATACGGTTTGATATCGATCTCTTTTTGTCGTGTGGATTCAGAGCGAGCGAAATATATGTTAACAAACCGAATCGATCGACAAATAAGTTATCGGAAGGGTCTGAATCGGGGGGCTGATGTGTTATAATAGCTTACCTTTGGCACATAGCATGGCTGACTTGTGTTCTTGCGTGGATACGCCTTCAGGATCTACGTCGATGCGAATAACCACTTCGTCACTACAAAAACATAGGATTTTAAAGAAAAATGTAATTAAACGTCTCCTTATTCTTAGATATTTTTGTATAAACAAACTACGAATGCAGAATTGGGCAGAGTGCTGTTATTTCTTGGTGTAATTTTGCTGAACTATGTACCTTCTTATCGGTACGTTACATACTTCGTTATCGCGAGTTACCAGTTGTGGGAATAAAAATCAGAAAAATGTATCGGTCTTGCCCAATTTTCCAAGGTGAACTTTTCACCTAACTAGTAGTAGTAGTAGTTAGTTTCTAAGATTATAATGTACAGAATTAATAAAGAAATAGTTCAAAAGAGTGCCTTTGAAAGGGAATGAAAGGGTGTTGAACTTTTCTTGAGACAAAACTTTTTCTCACCGAGTGAGCGAAAACGACTTTTGTTCACTGGTTTTAGACAGCAATGGCGCCTTTTTTGAGCTAGTGAGGTGAAAAGTTTTATGTTTAGCAATGGATGGCATAGGCTGACACGGTAATGTTAATCAGAAAAACGCACCTAACATCCTTCCCGCTAGTGTCGTTGGTGCACAGATGATCTCTGACAGTAGACGCCTTGATGCGTAGTCTTGCGGCGCCATTTTGTTTGGCGGCCACTTCCAAACGTTTAGCGATTGACGATCGCGGTTGTATGCATACGGTTTCTGCATTCGTTGAACTATTTAGATGGCTGTCCGTTGATATTTGTAATTTCATCTAGAAAAGTCGCCAATTTTAGTGTAGAACTAGATGATTCCCGCGACTTCGTCCGCGTGGAAAAACTTTAGAGTGACTTGCTACTATCCGCGAGAAGTTACGTCCTCTATCTCCGATAATATTTAGTAGATCTTCACCAAAATCGGACAAAGTGTTTCTAATAGTACACAATTTATAATAAAAAAAGAATTAGAAAAATCAACAAAATCTTTCATCCCCTATCCCGGATAAACCTTATTGTTTATCAGGATAAAAAGTATCCTATATATTGATCCAGAGTATCAGCTACCCTTATACCAAATTTCATTCAAATCTGTTCAGTAGTTTTCGCGTGATGCGCGTACATACAGACAGACAGACAAAAAATCAAAAAAAATTGTTTTGGGCTCAGTATCGATAATAAAGCATCCTCCGATTCATTTTCCTTTTTAGGTTTACCACTATAATACTCACACTAAGTGCTTGATATAAATAGTTGAAGATGCGATAAGGTATGATAGCCGTGTCGCCTCGCCTCAAACGCCGCGGACCATCTGCATGGATGAAGAACTCACGGAACACCTGACAAATGATAATGAGCACGATTTGACACATGACAAGAAAAGCTCGGAATTAGGAAGTCGGTAGTGAGTCACCCGCGTGCCTCGGAGAGCACGTAATGCCGTCGGTCCTGCGCCTGATCTCTTTCCGGTCGTGTCGGATTTCCCGTCCCATCGGACTATGAGAGTGCGGGAAAAGAGAGTGTACCTGTGTTTGCGCGCACACTTGTGCACTATACTATCTCCCACGCAGATGGCTAATCTCTGTGAAGATTGGCTGCCATGGCCGGATTCAGTCGGGAGGACATTAGGGTGCTAGTTTATCCTGAACCAGTTACCAAGGTTGGAGTCTACAGAAACTTGAAGTCCACCAAACCGGTTGAGCTTATTAGCAGAATCCCTTTAGATATACATATACACAGAAAATAGGTGGAAGTATCACGTTGTAGAACCAAATAAATGGAGAAATTATTGATGTGAGGTGTAGAGAACACAATGTTCTCAAGAACGCCATATACTTTTGGACTGGATAGATCACATCAAAATGCAAGTCGGTACTTCTCCAAATTTTTATTTATTTATTTACCCTCTTTACCTTCTTTTTCTTGATGAAAGGTAAGTATAAAGGACACTCTCTAGTATCTATATAAAAAAATCTGGGTATATTTTAACATAGGCACATTTTGTAGCTTGAGACATTCAAAAGCCTACATTCAGGACTCAGGAGTAGAGCCGAAATCTGTCATAGAAAAGTGGTGAAACAAACCAAACCTGTAAAACAGCTGGCTGGGAAACAGAAACGCCATTCTTAGCAAGGCAGAACGCTGAGGCCTCGAACCTGCTAATGGAGTCTGGCGCGCGAGCCGACACCGTTACTGTGCCGTTGGTGCCTATAGCGGCCAGCCGCCACAGCCATGACTAGAAAAATATAAAATACTGGCCTGACGACAAAAATCTGTAATTAGGAAGGACATTTTGATAGAACTTTTCTACAAAATGGATAGTTTAGGGTATTGATAAGATAATAGATTTAGAAATACATATCAAAAATTCCGAGGCCGGCGGGATTCGAACCCACGTCTCTCTGGGAATCGCGCCCGAGTGTGTTAACCGCTACACCACGGCCGAACCATACACACTCGGGCGCGATTCCCAGAGAGACGTGGGTTCGAATCCCGCCGGCCTCGGAATTTTTGATATGTATTTATAAATCTATTAGGTTATTTCCTTTAAGTGTAGGTTAACACTTCAATAAAAAATTAAATATTGATAAGATTTTAATTTCCCGGGAACGGAGTATCCCACATGAATATAAATCCCATTGGAATTATCTGTTTCTCGGAATAAAAAGTGGGATATGCCATCCTCCACTTCTGTTTTGTACTCGTGCAAATTTTGTATGCGTGACGTCAATCCGCTGCTTTATTGCAGCGTGATAAGATCCATGAGGATTTTTCCGGGATAATAAAAGAGCGCTTGCTTGGAAGAATATGTTACCTCTGAGAAGTCATTCCTGGGGACACTGGCGTCTTCTGCCATCAAGGGCGCGGGGGCGACACTGCAGCGCGCTTGCGGCACGTCGCTGCCCAACACCCTGACCCCTGCTGACGCGAGCCAGGTGCTCATGTGCTCTATGCTGGATGAGGGTAAGTCTGGTGTGTCTGACGCTGCAACAGTTTAAACTATGAAATACATACTGAAGCATTTGCCAATGATCATCACCTTGTCGACATCATCATCAGAACAAATGCATTATTGTATAATATATAGGCCCCTTTCAGGTAGCGCCAATGTTGCCCATCCTCAACGATGATTGTTTTAATTGATTGAATAGAATTTACCTAAGGTTTTGAGAGACGAAAATTTTTAACCGCCCTTTTAGTTTAGATTTAAACTTAATCTTAGCGTGTAGAAACCGATAAGGGGTATGGCTTAAATTTACACTGCTATACCCCTTCCAAGTTAGCCAGCTACCATCTTAGACTGCATCGTCACTTACCATCAGGTGAGATCGCGGTCAAGGGCTATCTTGTCATCGAATAAAAAAAAATCACTTAAGCCTTAAAATCAGTTGGAGTTTCAAAAACTTAAGCTTTAACTAGATGTAATTAACCCTTTCCCTGTCCCATGAATCACATGTGAGCATGGTCATTGTTTAACTATTGTATCTGTTGTCGAGACAGCGAACCTGTTAAAGAAACATACTTAAGAAACACTCCTCAGAAGCGTCGTGCTCAGTAATGTTCCTGTGCCCGTCGATGAGTTTCCGGAGTCCAACCATCATCAGGTTCTTGACGCTTTCTGGCGACTGGACCCATTTTGAAGCCGTGTCCAGGACGGTCAGGGCGCAGAGAGCTGGGCCCGGCGTTGACACTTGTAGAGACGCGACCGAACCGGGAAGCGTTTGACGCGCTGTCCACACTGCTTCCACCTTTATCGAGACAGGACAAGTAAATAACCGGACACATGCGGGTCGAAGGGTTCCGTACCAAAAACGCCGAAAGAAAAAGACACGTTTCTTGCTATGCTAAGGGACTAAGGGAGCCTCCTTTAATTTTAAATTTTATTATTTGTTGTTATAGCGGCAACAGAGGCACAAATTCTGTGGAAAAATTCAACCGTCTATCGGATAAAATCGGTAATAACGGATCATGAGATACAGTCCGCTGGCAGACGGCCGGACGGACGATCAGCGGAGGTTTAGAAATAGGGTCTCGTTGATTACCTTTCAGGTACGGAACCCTAAAAATAATCCTCCAATACAATTTCTAATTTAAGCCCAAAGTCGTAATCCCTACTTCCCTACTAATATTATAAATGCGAAAGTGTGTTTGTTGGTTTGTTGGTTTGTCCTTCAATCACGCAGCAACAGAGCAACGGCTTGCTGTGATTTTTTGCATAGGGGTAATTTACGGGCCGGAGAGTGACATAGGCTACTTTTTATCCCGGGAAATAAGAGAGTTCCCGCGGGAACAAAAAACCTTAATCCACGCGAACGAAGTCGCGGGCATCAGCTAGTGCCTATATAAATTGAGCGTCGAAACGACGAATGGCTTTTTTTTTTGCGAAAATGAGTAAATGGTATTTTGGCGACAAAAAATGGCTAATATTAGCTAATAAAATATACTATAAGCTCAATATTAGCTAATAAAATATTATTAAACTTTTATTAATTTTTTAACAATTTTGGTCATTCGAAGCAGTGATAAAAATACCTAAATCAGCTCGTACCTAAAACTGGTTTATTGGCGCTGGTCGTTTTCTGCTTAACAACGCTCAATTATAAGTGAAATGCTTTTTAAATTATATTTATGTAAACCGATAAACATCCACAGTTAAAGATATAGGTCTCTGGTAAGGATCGTCATAAAATATAAACTTGGGCCTCTTGTTTCCAGCGGCTGCTAGCGACTAGCTTGAGATCATCTGTTCATCTAATGTGGTAGTGTAGTCCTGGAACTACACTACCACAAAGTTTTGCGGGAAAAAAAAACAACTAAACAGATAAAAATTTATTATACTAGGAAAACAATGATACAAAACTTTGATTAATCAATGAAGCAAAACAAAAACTAAATTAAATGAAAGGACATAATATTTATTACGATGCCTAAGCTTTCTTCACATTAAAAATATTATTTATTTATTAAATACTTAGGGCCAATTCCACTAACGTAAAAGAAGTCTTATTCAATTTTGGTATATCTATTTTCAATAAAAACTGTCAAAATATCAAATTGACGCTCTTATAAGAGGGTAAAATTTATTTTACGTGGGTGAAATCGACCCTTATATCACTTGAAAATAAAAAAGCAAACAGAACAAATGATCGCAAAACTTCCAAACGTTAAATCACATTTTTTTAAACATGAATTCTTGAATTAATTGCGTTTCACCAACATGCCGTTATCGCTCAAGAAGTTGGATCCCGTAACACCTTTCGCTTTATCACTGGCCACGAATAGGATCAAGTCAGCGATTTCCTCTGGCTCTGAAACTCTTTTGAGGACGTTATTCAACTTAATAGTTTCATAATCAGCTTTCAATTTGGCGTTGGTAATGAAATCAGTTTTGACTGGCCCAGGACTGATGGTGTTGACTCTAATACCATGAGGAGCCAGTTCAGCGGCAGCGCAAGCACTGAAGTGGTTGACAGCGGCTTTGGAAGTGTAGTAGTTAATAGTTCCTTTAAAAGTTGGAGTGATTAGTGCAGCGACGCTGGATATGTTTACGATATTCCCTTTAGTTTTAGCCAAATGTGGGGCAGCGAGACTGGTCATGTGGACAAGTCCTCGAACGTTTGTGTTCATGATGATATCGTATGATTTCATCAAATCTTCTGCTTCCATGAGGTTTCCGGGGGAGGACAGTCCAGCATTGTTTATCAAGATGTCCAGTTGTCCAAACTTTTTGATGGTTTCGTCCATGATTCTTTTGACGTCATCATCGTTTCGCATGTCGGCAATGACAACGAGAGGGTTATTGCATTGTGCGGCGACTTTCTTCAGCTTGGTTTCATTACGTCCCACCATAACCACTTTAGCTCCAGCTCCACTGAATGCTATAGCCGTTGAAGCTCCAATACCAGAACTTGCTCCCGTCACCAGAACTACTTTATTTTTGAAACCCATTATGCTTGTACAAACGATATAGGTTGCGACTTCACGCTTTGTAGTACAAGATGATAATGGAGCATAGAAAATATAATCCTACTTTATATTGATAAATCGTTTCCTATACAACTGCAACGTAAATGAAATCTTATGTATAGTAGAATAAAGTTCAACTTTGTTCAGCTAAGTAACTCTAGCCCCTCTAGAGTAATCATAGAAATCAAGTGCACTGTTTACTTCAGTAAACACTTGTGGTTGACGATACCAAAACTATCAAGGAATAGTACGGAAACAACTGTTCGTGACTTTTCCTGCACTTGTTGGTGACAAAAAGTTGTGTAATTATAGAAAGCACTAAACTTCTTTTTGCATTTATCCACTCATTTGATAAGCAAGAATGGTCAGTGGTCACCTGCATTACTATTTGATGTAATTACCAAATAGATAGGCAAACAAAATTATTGTCTCATTTATAACTAATATAAGTAGGTACATATAAGTAAATATATTGCACAATGTTTAAATATATCAAAGGAAAAAGTGACTGACTGACTGATCTATCACACAGCTCAAACCGCTGGTTGGATCGGGCTGTTTGGCATACAGATAGCTATAATGATGAAGGTATCCGCTAAGAAAGGATTTTTGGAGAAGGCGAACGTCACGCATCGGTTTCATCGTTTCTATTTAAGCCCGCCCGACTTCAACAAATGTGTACAAACTAAAATTATTTTTATACTACTTATTGAAAAGAATTTTTATTTTAAGCTTTTTAGTGTAGCTTGTAAAAAATAAGAAAAAAAAGATACCGACCGAATTGATAACCTCCTCCTTTTTGGAAGTCGGTTAAAAATCGGTCTTAACGTGAGCGAAGCTGCGGGTAAAAGTTAGTATTACATAAACTTGTATTGATTTTCAAAGAGATAAGGAAATCAAGGACATGCATTAACTATAGCTATTAACAGAACAATGATATTTTGTTATGTTATATTCTACAATCGATTGTCAAGATGACTGGAGGTTACCAAGGCGGAAAAGGCAAGGGCAGAGGAGGCGCGAAACGCCACAGAAAATTCCAAAGAGACAACATTCAAGGCATAACTAAACCTGCAATTCGGCGGTTGGCAAGACGAGCAGGGGTTATGAGAATTTCGGGATTAGTTTACGAAGAAACTAGAAGACTTTTGAAGATATTTTTGAAAAATGTCATTTGGAACGCAGTGATTTATACCGTGCATGCGAAAAGGAAGACTATCAGCGCTATGGACGTTGTGTATGCCCTTAAGCGTTATGGTCGACGGCATTATGGATTAAACTCAAATACAACTGGTGATGATTACAGCGGAAATATTGTTATCTAATTGTTTAATATGGAAGATTTATTGTTAAGCCCTGATTTGAAAAATGTTCAATTAATAATTTCGCGTGAAATAAAGTGATTGTTACTTATTTAATTCAAATTCAAAATCCATTTATTTTATGTAGGCCAACGTGTAGCTCTTATGACACGTCATAAATCTACCACCGGTTCGGATTGCAGATTCTGCTGAGAAGAGCCGGCAAGAAACTCAGCAGTTGCTCTTTAAAAAAAAAAATTTTTACAACAGGTAACAAAACTATGCTATATGTATATTGTATACCTACACATACAGTGCTTCCACAATGAAGCTTCAAAAATGCATACGTAGGTACCATCGATATATAAGGATAGGCCCTTAGAAGAAAAAAAAACGCGCTCAAAAAGACTAGGACTATCTTGTCATTGAATAAAAAAAAACTCACCTTATTCGCAAAGCATTCTTCCATTTCAAAATGCTTGTTAGCAGTGATCAGTTCGTTGTTATGGTAGAAGTAAGCAATCAAATGGCTGTCTGGACACATCTGGTTGCTGACTTTGATCGGCAACATCACTTTGGACAAGTGTCTGTCCAGAAGAGTGTCCAACTCAGAAGAGTTTCTGCCTTCGAGTATTTTGTTCGGGAGTTCCAGTTTCTGGAAGCTTCGATTGGAACATATGCTGTTGCGGTCGGTGGTGTGGATTTGGTCACCGACGCTGGTCATTGGGCACTGGGTGGTTGCCCCCCAGCGGTAGATGACGCCACCTCGAGTGATCACCTTGATGAATGAATGAATGAATATACTTTTATTGTACACCACATATAATATAAGAACAGACACAATGAGCTTAATAAATAGTATACAATTTGGCGGCCTTATCGCTACATAGTATCTCTCCCAGGCAACCAATGGTGTTAAAGGACATAGCTATAGATACTAGCGGTAGGTGGCTTGAAGAAATCTATAGTTAGTAAATTTTTTTCGACAGCGCAACTGGTGACTCGCTGCGTGTGTGAAGTACTTCTTCTTTTTCTTTATCAACTGATAGACGTCCACTGCTGGACATAAGTCTCTTGCATGGACCTCCACCGCCGCCTGAATCCAGCGGTTCCCTACGACTCGTCGTCGGTCCACCTAGTGTAGGGTCTGCCAGCACTGCGCTTCCCGGTGCGATGAAGTACTTATGGCGGGATTATAATCATTTTTCCTATCTATCTCTTTCTCTGTTCTCTCTTCCTCATTGCTGTGGGTCGTGACCTCTCCGCATGATTCATATAATGTTAGGAGTTTCTCAGCTTGCGGAGGGTTTCCGGATCCTTCTACATACGACTTGGTTTAACGGTTAAACATTTTGAAATCTCTCTAAACTCGAGTTAATTGGATTCTGGAATTGTCATACCAGCTTAGTTTTTTAATTTAGAATTTGATGGATATCGTGATTTAAATCCTTTTTTTTAAAAATGACAAATATTTCCAGTAAAGAACTTTGATGAAATTTTAAAACTCAAGCTTTTTGATATTCAATATTGAATGGGATGAGATAAACGGTTGAAATTTTTTATTTATGTCTTACTCGGCATAAGACACCCGTGAGCAAGAAAGGAATGACATAAATATCTTTTCTCTCTTAGACATTATTATTGGGATATTATATTCCAAGAAAACTCCTACCATTATATGAATTATGAAAAGAGATAACAACCCTCAACAATGAAGAATACGATGAACAAAGAGAGGAAAATGCTTAGAATTCCACCATAAGTACTCGACACACACGGTCGCTTACCACAGAGTCACCAAAGCGGGTCACCAACCCCCTGATTCTGTAACTCAGTGCCTATAAAAAAATGAAAGCCACTGATATATATTTTTTATCCATTGAAGGTTTACTATGAAATAGTAAATGACATTTCTGTTCAAACCTTCAATGGATAAAAAATGCCTATCGTCGTTGATAGGCACTGAGTTACAGAATCAGCTCCATGGTGCATTATCGCGTTGAAGAGACGCGCCTGTAAGCATCACTTACCACGAAGTGCACTGTTACAGGTTGTGTGAGGTGTCCCAAGTTGAGGTACAGCGGTAGCAGAGTCCTGGAGCGGGCGTCAGTTCGCAGCGCGCCCAGAGCGGCGCGGCCTTGCGTGCTGGAGCAGCGGGTCACTAGGTGCGCTGTCGCGTTGAACAGACGTGCCTGCAATGCAATACTAGTTTACACAGTCATCATACTCATCTTCGTCAGCTAGTATCCAAATATTATCGTGAGGACGTGATGACAAATTCAAATTCAAAAATTTATTTAATGTAGGCTAACTTGTAGTTCTTATGACACGTCATAAATCTACCAATGCAGTTCGGAATGCAGATTCTGTTGAGAAGAGCCGGTAAGAAACTCAGCAGTTGCTCGTTTCGAAAAAAAATATTTACAATAGCAAAACTATGCTATGTATACAGTGCTTCCACAATGAAGCATCAAAAATGCACACGTAGGTATATACAATCCAACGCATGTAACAAACAATGGCAAACAAAGTAGACCCATTCCCGTTGGTGGCACCCGTTCACGAGCATGACGCATGATCCAGCCGTTGCTTCGCTCAACCATATTTGAATACAGTCATCATACTCATCTTCGTCAGCTAGTATCCAAATATTATCGTGAGGACGTGATGACTGTCACAATATCCAACTGAGTCACCTACACCTTCCAAAAAGGAGGAGGTTATCATTTCGGCCGGTATCTTTTTTACGCCTAATTTTTTTTAATCGACAGAAAAAGCTTGCGAGATGGCCCATAAATGTTTTTACCTTCTACTCCTCAAGACTGGTGCTACAGGGGTACTTTCCACGAAAATTATGGGGATCTAGGAACTGTTGATATGCTTATCACCAAGCATAAGAACTATATCATGGAGTCTTAGGTCCTAGCTCCTCAATCCTGATGCTGATGATCCAGATGCCAACATAAATCAGTCCTAAAATTTTTGAAATATAAGGTTACCTACATAATTATCCTATACTCCAAGGCAAAATTCAGCCAATGAGCGAAAAAGTACGGGATCCTTTGCAATTCCGCGAAATGTGTGTTAGGCACTTGGAAAAAAGTTAGAAGGAGGAGCCCAACACATACAACCTAACCTGGATTCTTTTTACCTGAAAATGGTAGTACGGCTTGCCGTCATCTTCAGCGGTGAACATAACCCTGCCGATTCCCTTCGCATCGGTGATGGAGTCCACACAAGATGCCTTCGTGGCATTGAATGATGATTCCTCAGGAGTTAGAGCGGGCGATCGGCACACGATAACTCTTTCATTGACAGCTGGTTTATCATCCCACCGAGACGCTTTGACCTGGACAATATATGAATTAATTATTATAAGGTGAAGAGCAGATATTATGTCATCTGCTGGTAAGTATGTAGTTAAAGCAGTTCATTCACAACAATTTACAGCGCAAGAGAAACAATTTAATTCATTTTTCCACTCGCCAATTGTTTTAAGAAAACATGACTGTTGGGACATGGATTCACATAATACATAAATTCGATAGAAATAGGGTTATATAATGTGGAAGAATACCAACATCAAGTCGAAGCTGGAGAGGAAAAAACTACAATAACTCAATTTTTCTTCCAGAATAAATTCGACTTACCTTTATTTTGTACGGTAGTCCAGGAGATATGACAGCTCGATGCTTTGTAAGGAATTCTAGCTTGACCGGATCATCCACTACTTGGGAGATCACAGTTGTGTTTTGCCAGAGGCGGGTGCCTTCTTCCTGTGATAATTTGACCAATATAGTATTATTATCATCATCAGAATTTCATTTTAGTTGAAATGGGTTTTGGTTAAGATTATATAACAATTTTATAACATTATATAATAATAAATAAGCACTCTGTCTAGGCATTATTTGAAAAACATGAGTCCAAATAAAGTTTCTGAAAGATGTTGTTGAAAAGAAAAACGACCTTATGAAGTCCATTTTTTAAATAGCAAAATTACGTATATTGACTCAACGGAGATCAAAACTTTCCAACGGACTATTTTTAGAAGAGTTAGATTTAGGGATGTACTCAAAAATAGAAGTTCAAAACTATTGTGGATTGCTAAAGTCACGTTCATCGTGGCTGCCACCAAATTTCATTCCTCTAAAGTTGTACTAGAGTTTCAGACAAGAATCAATACAGTTTATTCGGCTTTCACACTCTACCTGAAAAGAGAAATCAGCAACGATGACATCGGGAGGACTGATGCCATCGAGGCCTATCCGCTTGGTGGCGGCCGCGTGTCTATGGCAGGCGCGTGGTGCCTTCAAGCGCACTGCGGTGCGAATGCCGCCCTGGCCCTGCCCACTGCCGCCGGCGCCTCGCAGACGGATCACCAGCATGCCTTCCACGGCTTCTGACCACGGATATCTGTGAAAGCATACTTGATATTTAGCAAGACAAGGTTACAATTATTATAAAAAATCAGTATGGTCAAACATGCAGTTTTAAGTTAAGCACCACCTCCCCAACCAAGCAAGAAAGGAAAGTTCTAGCTAATCATGGGTATGAGCTATCTTCATTCGAAATTCCAGTTAAATCGGTTCATTCGTTGTGATGTAAAGGAGTAACAAACATCCATCCATTTATCCATCCTCACAAAATTTCACATTTATAATATTAGTAGAATAAACTTTTACAGATACTTTTGAATCGTCAAATGATTCTAACAGTGGTTTGGAATACTTTCAACCGAGAAAAACAAGCACATGGGGTGATTTAGGTATAGTTGGTGAAAAAGAACATAAGTAAAATTGTTGGCATCAACAAGAACTTGCTTTAGAAGAGTCATTACCTGACGCACACGGTCCATACTAGTCTTTCGCTGGTCCTAAGAACGATTGGCGCGTGTCGTACTGTCAGCTGGAATGGTGGAAGTTCATAGTTGCCGACCGAGAAAGATGTGGATCCCTGAAATATTACAAAATACAAGCTTATACACATTATACAGGGTGTCCCACGGCTATGCCACATGGAGGGGAAGTACCTTAAATATTGTAGATGGAACATTTTACTGAAAGAAGACTTCATTTTAATTTAAAAAACAATTTAAACTGCATTCATAGATTTTTAAATAATTGTCTGGTTGAACCGGGACTAGAATCCGCTATACGAGAAAAAAAATTAACCTGTATCTTTATCATACCGATCGGAAGGCTTCATCATAAGGATTATTTTTTGTTAAATAACATGGCATGAGAAATAAAAGAAAGACCATGAATTTTAGCCTTTGATGTAAAATTTTGTTCAGAAAAATGAAAAGCTGACATTGGTATATCGACATGTACTTCAATCTCGCTGCAAACTGTTGCAGCGGGATTGAAGGACAAACCAATAAATCAACAAACAAACACACTTTCGCATTTATAGGTAATATAAGTAAGGATTAGTAAGGATAGTAAGGATGGGGAAATGATGCGTACTTCTCAAGTCGGTACTCATTAGTTCATGTCAGTTGTATGTCGATGCGATACGCCAATGTCAGCTTTTCATTTTTCTGAACAAAATTTTACATCAAAGGCTAAAATTCATGGTCTTCCTTTTATTTCTCATGCTATGTTATTTAACAAAAAATAATCCTTATGATGAAGCCTTCCGATCGGTATGATAAAGATACAGGTTAATTTTTTTTCTCGTATAGTGGGTTCGAGTCCCGGTTCAACCAGGCAATTATTTAAAAATCTATGAATGCAGTTTAAATTGTTTTTTAAATTAAAATGAAGTCTTCTTTCAGTAAAATGTTCCATCTACAATATTTAAGGTACTTCCCCTCCATGTGGCATAGCCGTGGGACGCCCTGTATACAAAGGCTAAACAAAGGCCTTTGCTTGGCCCCCTTAACCGATGCCACTGACCGGTGTTCACGCTGTTCTAAACTCCGTGTAGTATTTGAAGCCTAAACTCCGTCCACGTAAAATCTCACTTTGAATCAAATAATTTTGTCTACCCGAGTCAAATACCTCTATCTCATAGTTGGTATCATAGTATGGTGAGTTCTTAATCAAGTATTTCTAGAATTAGTCATACCTGAGAGCCGTCTGCTAGCCTAGCTCTGACTGTCCATCTCCCAGGCGGTGCCAGTTCATCTAGCTGATGCTGTAACTGCGCCAACCCGAGTCTGGTTCTCACACGTTGCCACTGCGCTGATTTCACGCCGTCCCAGGCACCACGTGGACCTTCCAGCCATACTTCTTCAATCTAAAATGTTGAAAAAAGTATTCATTCATTTCATTCATCTCAGCCGACTGATGTGAAAAAGAGCCAGTGTTGTAGAAGTGGTCTCAGGTAAAAGCAGTTTCGGGAACTAAATCTATGGCCAATTTTTGGGCCGCCGGAGACACTATTGCACACTTATAGGCTGTAAGTATTCGTTCCTATTTTCCTTCTTCCACTCAAGATGTTTGTCAACATCTTCTTTTTCATTTACATCTTGTCTGGTAATAACAAGGGTTTACACAATCCGTTATGAAAGGATTTTTGAAAATTCAACCCGTAAGAGGTAAAATTGGGGTTTGCAAAATCGAACTTAGAATGGCAACAGTTACTGTAAGTGGAATCAAATTAAGCTGCCAATTTTGAATTTAGCTACCGTATTAAGGACATGTATAATTCAGTCAATTCTCTTCACACCTAATCTCAATTTAATTTTAGTTCTTATTAATACCTTTGTTTAAATCGCAAGTCAATAACTGTTTCGTCCAGTAAATAATTAAAATCACCAAAGATGACTGTCAAAATATGATAAGTTATACCAGGCTCTTGATGATTTTTTGATGGCCTAACGGGATATCGGGTGATTTGCATAAAAATTAACTACCGTGAATATGTTTTTGCGCTTGATTGCGATCTCGATTCTCGACTGATAGTATCAAATTAAATCAAACATCAAAATGTTTTCCCTTCCTAAGCAAGGGTATACGACAGTTTCAAATTTTTTTTTGAACTCTGAGCACAAAATTTCAACATTTTTTTTTGGTGGTATTAAACAAAATAAATTTTTATTTATTGCGAGTCAATCTTTAAATACATTAATATAGAGCTGTGGACTTTTTTTAGAATAATTTTAACAATTACTTAGAGAGAATACAACCAGAATACCAACCAGAATAGTGATGACGGTTCTAAGGACTTTTGAGGTTAATAAATCTCTTTCTATTGAGGTGAATATCTGAAGATACAGATATTAGAATAGAAGAGATTTATTAATCTAAATATATAAAAGGCAAAGGTGACTGACTGACTGACTGACTGACTGATCTGTCAACGCACAGCTGAAATCACTGGATGGATCAGGCTGAAATTTTGCATGTAGATAGCTATTATAACGTAGGTGTCCGCTAAGAAAAGATTTTTGAAAATTCAACCCCTAAAGGGATAAAATAGGGGTTGGAATAATCGCACTTAACGTGAGCGAAGCCGCGGGGTAAAGCTAGTCTTATAATATAAACGTAAGAATTCTTTTTACAAAACCGACTTCAAACGCCACTGCAAAGTATATCAATTGTGCCTATAAAATTTAAAGAGTTCCCTCGATTTCTCCAAGATGCCATCATCAGATCCTGACTTGATGACTGTGGGACCAGTTGGGAAGTATACCTACCCTTTCAAACAAAAAAGAATTTCCTCAATCGGTTCAGGCGTCTTCGAGTAATCGGGGAGCATACAAAAAAAAGATCCCAACTAATTGAGAATCTCCTCCTTTTTTGAAGTCGGTTAAAAAGAAAGGAAAAAGAAATTACAAAAATACGTGTCACTAGACTACAAGTGCTAGACTAGACTAGACTTGAAGGCGGGCGCGGTCAAGTAAGTACTTGTTTCCAGCACGCAGTGTGAGCTTGCATCCCAAACAAGGAATATTTTTACTCATAACAAGCACCATTACAACAGTGTTGTCGTGTTGTCTTGTTGTACTGACACTGTCACAATCATGGAAATAACGAGTTGTTCCACTATTTCAACCGTTGAATTAGTAGGACTTTTTTCCAGTTCAACCAATGTTATTGTTTTTTTTTGAACCATTTATGGAAAATAAATGGTTCAAAAAAAAAAATTTTTTTTAAGGTTCTTTTTACTGACTGGACAAAGATCTCTTGCAAGGACGCCTGTATTCAGCGGCTTCACATGTCTTTTCGGTGCGGTGTCGCCACTCTAAAATCTTAGGACCCCAACGACTATCTATTTTTAACCGACTTCCAAAAAGGAGGAGGCTATCAATTTGGCCCGTATCTTTTTTTTCTATGTGTGTCCACCAATTACTCCGGGGTTAATAATACCGGGAAATATCTACGGCGAATATATCATGAGGCGGATTCTCGACATAATATCTATACTTCCCACCAAAAAAATCGAAACACGTCGAAATACCTTTTAGTTCGAAAGTGTTTCGATATTTTTGATGTGAAGTATATATATTTCATGATAAAAAAATTGTTTATAATTAACGATGAAAGTAACTTTCAAATAATTTCCATACGCAAGCATCGAACCTGTATACGGTGAGCAATTATTTGCAAGCGCGACAGTATTCTGCTAACCGTGTCAGTGTTACGCTTGCCGTGCCGAAAATGTGTTGCAGTACATTGTGAGCTTAGAGACATTTCTTGTTATGCCTGGAATAATTAATTTATTTCATCTGTACCTACTATTTAACTGATATTAAACTTCTTGAGAGTATCTATCTTGCCGAACGATCGAAGTTATACGACTAAGCAGATTAAGAGTCAACATTAATATTATCGAGTTTTGAAAATATTGAAAGTATTTTTGTATCGAAAGAAGGAGTTTTTCTAGCCGGGTATTTAGGAGATATATTTAAAGAAAGTTAGTTTGTCATGTTTTTTATCTCATTGTTATTTTATTTTTTCAGCCAGGTTTGAATTTGAAAAAATGCTTGGTTATTGAGCTTAACTTTCTCTCAATGAAATTCATTAAAATTGTGTTTGTCTATTTCGCTGATTTTACTTTTCAGGAATAGGTATAAACTTGAGTATCTACTCTATTTATATGCTAATGAATGAACTTTTAGTCATTACACACTAACATGATTATGCTATAGTGTGTAATGATTAAATGAATGAACTTATTCATATACATAGCATGCTCAATATACTACCTATTGTTTGTGGTAACAAAATTTTCATGACAATAATTATTTTTATAAAATATGTCACCATCCAATACTCTATATTGATGGATTAAATACAAAAAAATATGAAACGCTTGATGGATCGCAAATATCGATCAATTAAGAGTTGTTTAATTGGCCACTGGACACATAACGGCATGACGAATAACTCCACATAACTACAACATATATAATTATTACACTGGCTTTGAGAATCGCGAACTCTCTTCTTTCTGAGATACATACATATATCGGAGATACATATATCGGAGGTTATTTTGTATCCAACGTTACCATATAAGCCTGCGCTTTTATGAAGACGAACGTCTTCTCATACGAGAGGAGTGACATGTAAAATGTGACATGTAACATGTGTGATGTGTGCATGACTTCTATGATGAGGTGTCTCTATGGCCTAAACGCAGGCAGCAGGGCTATACTTAGCCTTTACTAACTTAACTAGCTTTTGCCCGCGGTTTCACTCACATTAAGTTTGATTTTATAAGAAATCCTTTTTTAGCAGATGCAGACGTCACAATGGTGGATGTGTATGCCAAACGGCCAGTTCAGTGATTAATTAAGCTGTGCGTTGATAGATCAGTCAGTGAGTCAGTCACCTTTTTATTTTATTTACTAAATATTTTATACTCACAGTGGTATGTGCAGGAGTGAGATCCGCCTTGAGAGCCACGGCGCGGAATCGAACCGTGTCCCCCGGACGATATCTTCCCCGTTCGGTGTGGACTATCACCACTCTGCCACTGGCTATTCGGACTGTTAGACGGCGGTCCCAGGCACAGCTTGCTTCGGGATATCTGTATTACAGCCAGATTACAGCGATTAGCAGAGTTACAATAAAATAAGTAAAAACTTTCTTCGAACAGTGCGTGTTGCCGGTGAAGGCGTATGAAACATGGTCGCTAACTATGGGCCTCATAAGAAGGCTCAGGATCACTCAGCGGGCGATGGAGAGGGCTATGCTCCCTGCGAGATCAAATCAGAAATGAGGAGATCCGTAGGAGAACCAAAGTCACCGACATAGCTCAGCGAGTTGCGAAGCTGAAGTGGAAATGTGCGGGGCACATAGTTTGAAGTGCTGATGGTCGATGGGGTCCCAAGGTTTTGGAGTGACGACCCCGCACCGGGAAGCGCTGTGTTGGCAGACTCCCCACTAGGTGGACCGACGACATCAAACGAGTAGCAGGGAGCCGCTGGATTCAGGCGGCGCAAGACGGCCTGTGGAGGTCCACGCAAGAGACCTATGTCCAGCAGTGGACGTCTATAAGTTGATAAAAAGTAAAAAAATAATTTAAAAACTGTAACATCACATGTCACCCAGACTATAATAACGAATCGATTGGCACCTCATTCATCAAAATCGGCTTAGTAGTTTAGGCGTCATGGTGGAACATTCTTAAATAGTCATACACATTATGCATACATATACTGCTAACAACACTTTTCTTTTGGCATGGCCATAGTCGGTTGAAAAAAGAAGAATTTGAATCGGTCAAAACCTTATAAACTATTTCATAGAAAACTGAAATCTGAGATTTCTAGGAAAGGGAATAATTTCAGCAATATAATAATATTATATAAATAGCACAGGCTGCGGGGTTTCAAGTTTCTTCGAAAGACCTTGTAGGATTTCAGTCTCTAACTGTTGTGGAGGCTGTGAAATCGAACAGTGTTATGGTCTCACCTTATATTAACGTTAAGTTCAGCTTTGGTATTAGGTTTCAGGGGCACCGATATATCTAGACAGCCTCCGTCACCTGTAATAATAGATTTTTTTAAAATATTCAATGACAAGGTCCTCGACTGCGATCTGATCTGATGGTAAGTGACGAAGCACCCTAAGATCATATAGTTTTTTCATATTATATAGTTTTTTCTGGTTTGGCGGATTACAGCAAAATATTACTTTTTCTTTTAGTATTATCATGAAATTCCGCAAAGCAACGCATGCTTCTATCCAATAACCTGAATAGTTTGTAACTGTTGTCTTCAATGTATCTCATAAAGAAGAGAGTTCGTGATTGTCAAAACCTGGGATTCGAATCCCGGGTCTTCCGAAAAGGTGGCCAAAGTCTAACTACTAGGTTGCCAATTTGCATTGGCCCAGCGGCGTAGTGGATTCCCAAGTAGTATACAAGCACTATAAGCAGCCACTGTACCGCTTAATTGCTGTATAATAGCTGTTTAAGCTGGGGGGGTAAGGGAGCGCACTTCCACCTAGCGCTCCAACTGTCAACCTCACCTGCCCGTGGTGCCTCCTGCTGGTCTACTAACGAGGCTCTGACGACCGACAAATGGCGGTATAACCATTTCGCACTGGCTAGACTGAACAAATGACACAGGCCGGTGTCGGGCAGCAGCGACACCGGTGCGATCAGTCTAGCCCTGCGATGACCAACACGCCTGCCCAGCGCGGTCATTACGGGCAAAACCTTGTATGGTGCACAACACAAGGCCAAGGCCCCTAGTTCCCGGCGGCCCCGTTATTCCCGACCCTGGCAGCGGTCGTGGTAATGGCGGGGCAGGGGGTGCTAAGAATCTCCGGATGGGATTCCGCTGCCAACCCCGACGACTGGACCTGGCGACATACAACGCACGCACTTTGAGGACCGACGAGAAGATCATCGAGCTGGAAGAAGCAGTGAACAAGTTGCGCTGGAATGTTATAGGTTTGTCTGAAGTCCGAAGAGAGGGGGAGGACTCGATAATCCTCAATTCCGGCAACTTGTTTTACTACCGGGAGGGCGACCAGCAGTCCCAGGGTGGTGTTGGGTTTATCGTCCACAAGTCCCTCGTTAACAACATTGTCGAAGTCACAAGTGTGTCGAGCAGGGTAGCGTACCTTATACTCAGAATAACCAAACGGTATTCGCTGAAGGTTATACAGGTTTACGCACCGACAACTGCACACACTGACGAGGAGGTGGAGGTTTTGTATGAGGATATATCAAAAGCCATACACGCCTCCACTACTCACTACAATGTTGTGATGGGGGATTTCAACGCAAGGTTAGGTGAACGAAGCGGTGCAGAGACGAGGTTGGGGCAATTTGGGCATGGGCGAAGGAACCATAGGGGCCAAATGTTGGCCGACTTCATGGAGAAGGAGGGCCTCTTTATGATGAACTCCTTCTTCAAGAAGCGGCCACACAGAAAATGGACATGGATGAGTCCCGATGGTTCCACGAGAAATGAGATAGACTTCATCATGTCGACCAAGCGGCATATATTCAATGATGTCTCTGTGATCAATAGGGTAAAAACCGGCAGCGATCACCGTATGGTAAGAGGCACATTGAATATCAACGTGAAGCTGGAACGGGCCAGACTGGTGAAGTCAACTCTCCGACCTACTCGTGCTCATATCCAAAACCCCGAAAACTTCCAACTCGAACTGCAGAACCGATTCGATTGCCTAGCAGATTGCGTTTCTGTGGACGATCTTAACAACAGGTTTGTGGAAACTGTACATACTGTGGGGTCTAAGTTCTTTAAGACCCATTGCAGGAAAAGAACCAAAAAGTTCTCTGACCACACACTCAAACTAATGGAAGAGAGACAAGAGATGAGACTTCAGTCGTCGGCAGACGCGGATGCCTATCGGCAAATTAATAGGCAGATCTCTAAGGCTCAAACCCGCGACCTTCGTATCTTTAATACCGAGTGTATTAAAGATACCATCGAGCGGAACCGAGGCTCCAAAGTGTTCGCGAGAGATCTGTCTATCGGACAGAGCCAGCTGACGCGGCTGAAAACTGACGACGGTCGTCTCGTTTCTTCTCGTCCTGAGGTTTTGGGAGTGGTCGAGAAGTTCTATGGACAGTTATATACCACGACACAGAAACCTGTTGAAGATTTGGCCAAAGACCCTAGAGCCAAACTGACCCGACACTATACCGAAGATATCCCGGACGTCAGCCTATACGAGATTAGTATGGCTCTCAAACAACTCAAGAACAACAAGGCGCCAGGTGATGACGGAATCACGGCGGAACTCCTGAAAGCGGGTGGAAAACCGGTTTTAAAGATCTTTCAGCGATTGTTCAATTCCGTCATTCACGAGGGTACAACGCCGGAAGCATGGCACAGGAGCGTGGTGGTTCTGTTCTTCAAAAAAGGTGATAACACCTTGTTGAAGAATTATAGACCCATCTCGCTGCTGAGTCATGTTTATAAGTTGTTCTCGAGAGTCATTACGAATCGTCTCGCCCGTAGGTTCGACGACTTCCAGCCTCCCGAACAAGCCGGTTTCCGAAAAGGCTTTAGCACCATAGACCACATTCATACGCTGCGGCAGGTTATACAGAAGACGGAAGAGTATAACAGGCCACTTTGCTTAGCGTTTGTGGACTATGAGAAAGCCTTCGATTCGGTGGAAACCTGGGCTGTATTGAGGTCGCTGCAGAGATGCCGTATTGACTACCGGTACATTCAAGTGTTGAAGTGTTTGTACGAAAACGCCACTATGTCAGTACGTATACAGGACCAGACTACAAGGCCAATCCAATTGCAGCGTGGAGTGCGGCAGGGAGACGTAATCTCCCCGAAGCTCTTTACCGCTGCGTTGGAGGACGTCTTTAAGCTTCTGGATTGGAACGGACTTGGCATCAACATAAACGGCGAGTACATCACTCACCTTCGATTTGCCGATGACATAGTCATTATGGCAGAGACTCTGGGAGACCTCAATACAATGCTCAATGACCTCAGCAGGGTTTCTCAACAGGTGGGCCTTAAAATGAACATGAGCAAGACGAAAATCATGTCTAATGCTCATGCTCCGCTCCACCCAGTAATCGTGGAGAACTCTGCACTCGAAATTGTAGACGAGTATATATACCTGGGACACACAGTCCAGCTAGGTAGGTCCAATTTCGAGAAAGAGATCAACCGCCGAATCCAACTCGGCTGGGCAGCGTTCGGGAAGCTTAGAGATGTCTTTTCGTCCAAAATTCCTCAGTGCCTGAAGACTAAAGTCTTCGAACAGTGCGTGTTGCCAGTGATTACTTACGGATCCGAAACATGGTCGCTAACTATGGGCCTCATAAGAAGGCTCAGGATCACTCAGCGGGCGATGGAGAGAGCTATGCTCGGAGTATCCCTGCAAGATCAAATCAGAAATGAGGAGATCCGTAGGAGAACCAAAGTCACCGACATAGCTCTGCGGGTTGCGAAACTGAAGTGGAAATGGGCGGGGCACATAGTTCGAAGAGCTGATGGTCGATGGGGTCCCAAGGTGCTGGAGTGGCGACCTCGCACCGGGAAGCGCAGTGTTGGCAGACCCCCCACTAGGTGGACAGACGACATCAAGCGAGTCGCAGGGAGCCGCTGGATTCAGGCGGCGCAAGACCGAGGCTTGTGGAGGTCCATGCAGGAGACTTATGTCCAGCAGTGGACGTCCATTAGTTGAAGAAGAAGAAGAAGAAGAAGAAGCTGTTTAAGGGAATTATTTCATTCTAACTCCCTTAAACAGCTTTTATACAGCAATTAAGCGATACAGTGGCTGCCTATATTGCTTGCTGCTAGTTGGGCTATGACCATATGGCCATCTACCTATGCTGTGTAGTGAGCTCTTGATGGGTTTCTGATGATGATATGTACCTGGAACCAAATCCCTGGACGCAGAGACGGTGCCACCGTCATCCGTGGTCAGCGTCAGCACGAACCGCGCTGCTCCATCCGTATGAAACCTGGAGACGCAAGCCCTGCTGTTCCCACCCGCTGTCAGCACTCCAGGAGCGAGGAACATGTGGTTTCTATCTGTGCATGGCGAGCTGGGAAAATGTTCCTAGTCAATTTTATATGGTTTAGATACCTTCGAGATCCTTGGATACTTCAAGAGCTTGATACAAATATCTGGGGCCTACTTAAAGTAAGTCGAAAAGATTTGTACTTATATGAAAGCTAATGAAGATGCCATTTATCTTTGGGGATGATTATATTATTAAAGAATAAGGAACGCTCGAAATATAATTAATGAATACACTTTATTGTACACCACATTAGATAGAAACATAAAAAATAAAATAAACTTAAAATAAATTATATAAATGAGAGCACAAATGGCGGCCTTAATTTAGTCTAAGTACTATAAAGTTTTAAGTCGTTAAGTTACGACATTGCTTATAATTTCTTTCTTGTCTCTACAATAAAGCATTTTTGTCGTGAGTTCTCCATCCTGTTAAATCCTGTTTCAACAGAGAAGCTGATTTTGTAAGGATAAACACTTGAGGTTATTAAGTTTATTAGTTTCAAATCATTTCAAATCTAACGTGGGGTAAACCGCAAACGCAGAGTCAACCTTCGAAAAGCTGATGATTTGTAGAACCTGCGTGCCATGACCCATCGTCACATTTGTACAACCTTTATAACTCTTCTATGACCATAAATTATTACGAACACTGACTTACTACACAGCTGTGACAAACACCTTATATAAAAACATATTTATGAGGATTTATGGGTGTGCGGAATGTTTAAACTCTGTACTTCCTCAGTGGGTCAAAGTCGCAATCTGTTACTGTACAGCTGTACACTAAACACTGTAGACAAGGTAGCTGCAAGTTCACTTTGTTCCCCATTTGAGGTCGAAACTTGAAACTGGGGAAATGGAACCTGAGCTCTTAGGAGGCTGTCGCTGTGATAAGGGTTTCTTGAGGTCCGATGAATTAGGGAAAAATAGATAAATACTAGCCGATGCCCGCGACTTCGTTCGCGTGGAAGGTTGTAGAGTCCCACTGGTACTCTCTTGTTTTCCGGGATAGCCTATGTGCTATTCCAGACGACCTACCTGGCGCAGTGGTGAGCGCTGTGGTCTTATAACTGGGAGGTCTCGGGTTCAATTCCCGGCGGGGGCAATTTAGGAATTTATAATTTCTAAATTGTCTCTGGTCTGGTCTGGTGGGAGGCTTTGGCCGTTGCTAGTTACCACCCTACCGTCAAAGACGTGCCGCAAAGCGATTTAGTGTTCCGGCACGATGGCGTGTAGAAACCGATAAGTGGTATGGATTGAATTTACACTGCTATACCCATTCCAAGTTAGCCCGCTACCATCTTAGACTGCATCGTCACTTACCATCAGGTGAGATCGCAGTCAAGGGCTATCTTGTCATTGAAAAAAAAAAAAACAACCAAATCGGTCCAGTTGTTGTGGCGTGTACTCTCATCATTTTTATAATTTTTTATATTGTAAAATGCTTTAGCAACAATACCTTACTGAGTACAATTATAACACCTATTTCCTCTTTAGACAAGAGGCTACTTATTAGGCGATTGCGATAATAATATTGTCCATTCAAGTGTTCAAGCTATCTCAATTATTTATAGAAGGAAATACGATACAAGCCTCGAGCCTCGGTCATGCTTCATCTAACAACCTTTAGACATCCACTATTGGATAAATATAAATCATTATTTAGGTACCTACCACGGGTAGCTTTTGCCCGCAATTTCGTCTACGTGGAGACAGGTTAAATTAAGGATTTTGACGACCTCCCTGGCGCAGTGGTGAGCGCTGTGGTCTTATAACTGGGAGGTCTTGGGTTCGATTCCCGGCGGGGGCAATTTCTGAATTTATAATTTCTAAATTGTCTCTGGTCTGGTCTGGTGGGAGGCTTTGGCCGTGGCTAGTTACCACCCTACCGTCAAAGACGTGCCGCCAAGCGATTTAGCGTTTCGGCACGATGGCGTGTAGAAACCGATTAGGGGTATAGGTTGAATTTACACTGCTATACCCCTTCCAAGTTAGTCCGCTACCATCTTAGACTGCATCGTCACTTACCATCAGGTGAGCTCGCAGTCAAGGGCTATCTTATCATCGAATAAAAAAAAAAAAGGATCCCGCAGGAAACCAATTTTTAACCGACTTCAAAAAAAGAGGAGGTTCTCAATACGACGCGTATCTTTAGATCTTTTTAGGGTTCCTACCCAAAGGGAACCAGTGTTAGATTATAGTCTCGAATAACACAGGCTACTTTTTAATCCGGAAAATAGGAGAGTTTAAAGAAGTTTTATTTATTTAATACAAAAAGATACATACATCAATACATTACAAACGTCGATAAACCTGCATTATTAGTGTAACATTGTGTCGCACAGTTCCCGCGGGTGTTAAAAAGACGTGTGGCACTGGGGGACTGCCGCGGTTAAGCTATTGCATAGCATCTTTTATCAACGCCATCTAGCGGTGAGAGGAGTCCCGGGTCAGGTTATTTTCGTTACGGAATTTCTGGATTCGGTTTCCACGCTCAAGGCCCGCGATAGAAGCTATGCAATAGCTTAACCTTTAAGTAATGACGTGGGTGTCTCACAGACGGCGTGCAAATAAATTTTTATTTTTCAGATGGATCAACCGAGTAACAACATGAATATTTTGTTGTTTTCTGATACATTCTTAGCAAATATATAGTAGATGGAATATATTTGAAATTATAAATGTGTTTATTATTACATAATCATACTATTTACTAATTATTCTATAGCCGTCTGAGATACGTCACGATAACCACGTCAGTACTTAAAGGTTAAGGGCACGATCTTCGGCCGCAGTAGGTATTTTAGAGCCACTTCGTTCCTCGCACGGTGAGGTCTCGCTCGCGCTCATCAAATGAACTCGCTAACCCCGCCGCAGCGCAAATACGTCATAGATTAAATAACCTTATGATACCTAACAATAGGGCAGTTCTAAGGTTTATGAAATATTTATATTGAAGAAAGAACAAAACATGCAGTTTTAAACTGCTAAAGCTCAAACAAGGTATTAAGTAAGTTCGATTAATATTTTACTTACTACATATTTTGTTCAGTTTTTTTTTTGTTATTAGACCGATTTCTTTCAAAATCGATATCTGGGGATCCCTGTGCTCATAAAAGAGATAACCACTGCCAAAATTAGAAAAAGTGGCGGCCATTTTCTTTTTTCTCGTTATGGGACCGATTTCTTTCAAAATCGATATCTGGTGATCCCTGTGCTCATAAAAGAGAACCACTGCCAAAATCAAAAAAAGTGGCGGCCATTTTCTTTTTTCTCGTTATGGGAACGATTTCTTTCAAAATCGATATCTGGGGATCCCTGTGCTCATAAAAGAGATAACCACTGCCAAAATCAAAAAAAGTGGCGGCCATTTTCTTTTTTCTCGTTATGGGACTGACTTCTTTCAAAATCGATATCTGAGGATCCCTGTGCTCATAAAAGAGATAACCACTGCCAAAATTAGAAAAAGTGGCGGCCATTTTCTTTTTTCTCGTTATGGGACCGATTTCTTTCAAAATCGATATCTGGGGATCCCTGTGCTCATAAAAGAGATAACCACTGCCAAAATTAGAAAAAGTGGCGGCCATTTTCTTTTTTTTCGTTATGGGACCGATTTCTTTCAAAATCGATATCTGGGGATCCCTGTGCTCATAAAAGAGATAACCACTGCCAAAATTAGAAAAAGTGGCGGCCATTTTCGTTTTTCTCGTTATGGGACCGATTTCTTTCAAAATCGATATCTGGGGATCCCTGTGCTCATAAAAGAGATAACCACTGCCAAAATTAGAAAAAGTGGCGGCCATTTTCTTTTTTTCGTTATGGGACCGATTTCTTTCAAAATCGATATCTGGGGATCCCTGTGCTCATAAAAGAGATAACCACTGCCAAAATTAGAAAAAGTGGCGGCCATTTTCTTTTTTTTCGTTATGGGACCGATTTCTTTCAAAATCGATATCTGGGGATCCCTGTGCTCATAAAAGAGATAACTACTGCCAAAATCAAAAAAAGTGGCGGCCATTTTCTTTTTTCTCGTTATGGGACCGACTTCTTTCAAAATCGATATCTGGGGATCCCTGTGCTCATAAAAGAGGTAACCACTGCCAAAATTAAAAAAAGTTGCAGTCATTTTCGTTTTTCTCGTTATGGGGCCAATTTATTTCAAAATCGATATCTGGGGATACCTGTGCTCGTAAAAAAGGTAACCACTGCCAAAATTAGAAAAAATGGCGGCCATTTTCTTTTTTCTCGTTAATTGACCAATTTCTTTCAAAATCGATATCTGGGGTTCCTTAGGTTCATAAATGAGGTAACCATGGCCAAAATTAGAAAAAGTGGTGGCCATTTTCTTTTTTCTCGTTATGGGACCGATTTCTTTCAAAATCGATATCTGGGAATCTCTGTGCTCATAAAAGAGATAAACACTGCCAAAATTAGAAAAAGTGGCAGTAATATTTTTTTTTGCTATAGTTAAACATTAGTCAAATATTAAAAAGGCGTTCTTATCATTATTTACTATTGGATAAAATTCTTTCAAATTCGATATCTCCGCTCCACATTACTGTACTAACCAGAAAGTAGACAAACATTCCCGTTGGTGACACCCGTTCACGAGCATGACGATCCAGCCGTTGCTTCGCTCAACCAATAAGGGAACGTAACAAATAAATTCCATAACAAGAATAAAGAAAATGGCCACCACTTTTTCTAGTTTTGACAATGGTTACCTCTATAATGAGCACAGGGATCAATTTTGAAAGAAATTGGTCCCTTAACGAGAAAAAAGAAAATGGCTGTCACTTTTTCCCATTCTGGCAGTGGTTACCTCTTTTATAAACACAGGAATCCCCAGATATCGATTTTGAAAGAAATCGGTCCCATAACGAGAAAAAAGAAAATGGCCGCCAATTTTCTAATTTCGGCAGTGGTTATCTCTTTTATGAGCACAGGGATCCCCAGATATCGATTTTGAAAGAAATCGGTCCCATAACGAGAAAAAAGAAAATGGCCGCAACTTTTTCTAATTTTGGCAGTGGTTATCTCTTTTATGAGCACAGGGATCCCCAGATATCGATTTTGAAAGAAATCGGTCCCATAACGAGAAAAAAGAAAATGGCTGCCCCTTTTTCTAATTTTGGCAGTGGTTATCTCTTTTATGAGCACAGGGATCCCCAGATATCGATTTTGAAAGAAATCGGTCCCATAACGAGAAAAAAGAAAATGGCCGCCACTTTTTTTTATTTTGGCAGTGGTAATCTCTTTTATGAGCACAGGGATCCCCAGATATCGATTTTGAAAGAAATCGGTCCCATAACGAGAAAAAAGAAAATGGCCGCCACTTTTTCTAATTTTGGTAGTGGTTATCTCTTTTATGAGCATAGGGACCCCTAGATATTGATTTTGAAAGAAATCGGTCCCATAACGAGAAAAAAGAAAATGGCCGCCACTTTTTTTGATTTTGGCAGTGGTTCTCCTTTATGAGCACAGGGATCTCCAGATATCGATTTTGAAAGGAATTGGTCCCATAACGAGAAAAAAGAAAATGGCTGCCACTTTTTTCTGATTTTGGCAATGGTTCTCAAGTGCAGGGAATTCGAGAGTCCAGATCGATTTCGAAAGTCTGTCCAAAGATTCACAAGAATTAAAAAAAATAAAGTAGGTAAGGTACAGAATAGGTACAACATTTGTATTAGAAGGATCAAACTTACCTTATATTTTGTCTAAGCTTTCGTAATTTAAATCTGGATATTTTGTTCTTTTGTTTATTTTTAGTCCCCATATTTTCACTTTATTATATTCTTAATTAATTAATTTACTATAAGAGTACCTAACTTACATTAATATTTACAGATTTAATAATACATAACAAGATTTACACACTAGAAGTTAATAGGTAATAATATTTACACACTAATTTTATTTTGATTATCTATGATAAGTGAACACAAATAAATAATACTCCAATAGTTCGTCTGATCAGCGGGGATCGCAGTGAGCCAGCTAGAGCGATACGTCCTCCCTCGATGATACCTTGCGAGCTACTGAAATGAGGCGCCCGAGCCACTTTGTTATAAAGAAAGTAAACCAGTCATGATTAAAAAAAAAGAAAGCTTTTTAGAGAAAAATTAACGGCAAAATATTATTCTAGAAGCTTTTGCCTATTTTTTGTAATTTTTTTTTTTAGTTTAACTTTGATATACTACACATACAACCGAAACCCAATTGAAAACTACACTGTTTTCGGAATATTATTTCATCGAGTGAAGTTCAAAATATGGACTTTTGAACGGCAAAATAAATTAGAACGTGTATTAATCTACAACATATATTTTTAACCTATCAAAACAATGAATATTTGATTGTTTACTATTGAATCCAAAACAGGCTGTTTTCGGAGATCCTGCCGTTAAAAATCACAATCCACGCTAACGAAGTTGCGGGCATCAGCTAGTTTAGCTGGTTAAGCTAGGGTTTATAATTAAGATGATGATGATCTCTAACTGTAGAACTGACTGTCTTTATTATATTTTATAGGTAGGTAAGTATGAGGTACTTTTTAGGGTTCCGTGCCTAAAGGGTGCCACCGGAACCCTATTACTAAGCCTACGCTGTTCGTCTGTCCGTTTTTATGTCTGTCAGTAGGCCGTACCTCATGAATAATTTGAAGCCTCAATAGCCCAACGTTAAAGGTTAAAGGTGCGGACTGAAAACTGAAAGGTCGCATGTTCGATCCCCACCCGTTGAGCTATTGTCGTACCCACTCCTAACACAAGCTTTCAGCTTATTTGGAGGGGAGAGGAGAATATAAGTCAAGTTCAACTTGGCTAATATTCTTTATATAAAAAAAATAAAAAAAATGAACGTATTAGGTAGATATTTGAAATTTTCACAGAACGTGTAGGTATATAGCTGCTATAAGGGGGTCGCCATACAAGAAACGTGATTTTTTCGGTGTTTTTTGCTCGACCTTAACAATCGCTCTTACGACGTTACAGAACCCTTCGTCCAACTCGCACTTGGCCGGTTTTTGTAGTTCATTGTAATTAGCGAGCAGTCTATTGTTTAAAATTATCTCACGATTTGTTTTTGCGCTATCTTTAATGGGTGCAGCCGGAGTGTGATGATGGACCCACTTATAATACCTACCTTTATCATACCAGTAAAGTCGAATTTACACTGCGAAATTAGTGGCATGAAATTAGTTTCATGACTAGCGTTCCCAGACGTCCCGTATTATAGGCATAGTTTAAAATGTCCCGGCGCAGCGGCACTCACTGTGTCCCGTATTTGAACCGTAGGTACTTCGTTTTTCATTATGAAATCGATCCAAGTATTCACACACGCAACATTCGTAAAAAAAGCGAGTTTTTACTTACGATTATAATTGTATTGATTATAATTGTTGATGAAATTAATAATAAATCATGATTCAACAATTTTACGTGTAAACTTTTAATTTCACGATGCATGCATTAATTTCATGCATGAAATTAGAGGTTTACACGTGAAATTGTTGATGAAATTAATGTCATGAAACTAATTTCGCAGTGTAAATTCGGCTTAAACAACAAACAGAAGCAAATCTTCTAAAGACTGTGCTGAATTTATATACCTATTTTGGTAGAGTTGTCCATAGTTACAAGTGGAATAAGATCTGACATTGTAATTATCTTATTCATTTCTTATATCGTTATCTAAATATATACTGACTGACTGACTGACTGACTGACTGACTGACTGACTGACTGACTGACTGACTGACTGACTGAATGTCTGACTGATCTATCAACGCACTGCTCAAACCACTGGACGGATCAGGCTAAAATTTTGCATGTAGGTAGATAGCTATTATAACGTAGGTGTCCGCAAAGAAAGGATTTTAGAAAATTCAACCCCTAAAGGGATAAAATAGGGGTTTGAAAAATTGAACTTAACGTGAGCGAAGCCACGGGGAAAAGCTAGTAAAATTATAAATGCGAAAGTTTGGATGTATGTTTGTTACTCAATCACGCCGCAACGACTGAACCGATTTGGCTGAAATTTGGCACAGGGATAGATTATAGTCTGGGACTATAGTCTAATAGGATATAAGCTACTTTTAATCGCGTAAAATAAGAGAGTTCCCGCGGGAATCCAAAAAACCTCAATCCACGCGAACGAAGTCGCGGTCGCATCATCTATTAATAAATAAAAGAATAATAAAATTAGATAAAATATTATAGGTAATTATCCTAGATATGTACTACCACTCTATACTCTAAGACCTAATCTTAAACTAAATACCTACCTATATCCATGCAAAAAATCGAATCGATCCGCAGCTTCGTTGCTGCGTGATTGAAGGACAAGCAAACAAACCTCGCATTTGATCAAGTTGTGACTTGATACAATACTTAGCTAAGTACAAACGTCAGTAAAAATGATAAATGGACAAAATTATAACTAACCTTGTGATATTTTGCGGCGTTTCGAAGAATTGCGCCTGCGCCGGTATTATAAACAAAACGAACAACCACCTCATTCTCACGTTTTATTTATTACACCTTTTAATCAGTATTTAATTTAATTAATTTAATCCACTACATAAAAATGCTAACACTCCAGACATTAAGCCTGTACGTAAACCCTTAATAAATAATTTTAGCACAAAGGTGTCTTTTTAAGTTATTAAAAACAAAGCAAGTTTATCATAAGTTTTCATTATTTTTAAGTTTTTGGCTTCAGTTCCTTTATTTCTATTATTTTTTCATTGGCGCCCAACAAAAAAGTTTACTATAGGCGTCGAGTTTTTAACATCATATAAAAAGCAAAAATTCTAGCGAAAAAAATGATTTTTATATGTTTGAAATTGAGTTATACCTAATTCAATGAAAATTCTACACGGATTTTGTTTCATCGATTTAAACAGATAACATTTGTTTGCAGTTTTTAAAAATCACGCTTCCTTTAGAGTTTAATAAAAAGAACGAAAACGTTCTTTATCCAAAACGGAAATAACACGGCGCGTAAGAGAGATGCGCTCGGCTAGAACTGAGTAGGTACTGACCGGCGCTCGCGCAAAGGTCGCGGGCGAATGTGTGCGCGCAGGTGTCGACAACATTTTTGTAATTCTTCAATTTTTTTATTTTATTGGATGACAGGATAGTCCTTGACTGCGATCTCACCTGAAGGTAAGTGACGATGCAGTCTAAGATGGTAGCGGGCTAACTTGGAAGGGGTATGGCAGTGTTCATTCAACCCGCTTACTACAGGCCATCGTACCGGAACGCTAAATCGCTTGGTGGCACGTCTTTGACGGTAGACTGGTAACTAGCTACGGCCAAAGCCTCCCATCAGATCAGACCAAAGACAATTTAAAATCGACAAATCGCCTCCGCCAGGAATCGAACCCGAGACCACCCAGTTATAAGAAAAAACACCCACCTACGGCTATGTAAGTTTACTTTCACAGGAATAGCAGTATCTTCTTGGCCAACAATTTCTTCTCTTCCTTCTCTTCTGGGTCTACAATGTGGTTCCATAAAGTTTGAGGAGTGCAAATGCGTTAAAAAACATACAAGTCTATTTTCTTACAGACATAGTTATACCATAAACTTGATATATAGTATATACTATGTCGATGAAATAAGCTTAAGAACTAAACTTTGAACTAACTTGACTCACTTGTTACACAGAGTGTAATATTTTGGTGATCAACTTTAACATTAACCTTACCTACATCACCTGACGTATTTTAGACGAAAGAAGTGTAATTTATGCAACATCAACGCTGGTCTACTGAATGCCCTGATTCTAACCCTGATGATTATAAAAGTGGACCGACCGCTTAACATTTAATTTTCCTGTTGATCTTTTGCTGTATTGTCTTTTAAAAAGAGTTAAATTAAACGCTCTTTTTTTATTGTATTGTCATGTTTGCTAATATTTAAAAGTTTTAAGTGTTTCTTGAGCAAATATGACGCTATAAAAACATGCTTAAAATGCTGACGCATTACCGTTAATCCCTTTATATTTTGCGACCTCCTTTGTGATACCGTTTTATATTGTTGGGAAATTGCAACTCTTTTGATTGAGATGAATCGCTTATGTTCGTATTCAGTAGGTATATATCCTAATTTCAATTGCCATTATTAATCGAATGTAAGCTGTTAGGAGTCCCGAAGCAGTGTATAAAACCAAAACATAAACAATGTTAAGTACCTAGGTAATGATAAAAAAAAATTGAGCTCCTAAACTTTGATGACGAACTTTGATATCATATTTGGTTGACGCTGAAATTAGCTAAAACTCGTTTCCAATATTAATTTCATTTAATTCCATTAAGCCAGTCTTCATCATCAGTTTAATATCAGTAAATGTGTAGGATACTATTCAAACCACGTGTATCAGGTTTTCAGATTTACAAGAAATTTGGGATTTGGCAAATTATCTTGTTTGAACGGAAACTGATATTCGCTTAAAAATGCCTCAATACAATGTTAAAAATATATTATAAATATTCAGACCTCTGAGAGAAAGTTGCTCGCGGGCCGCGGCTTTTATGATAATCAAGTTCCCAAATTAAGAACGTGCCAAAAAAATGTACCTATAAAAAAATATATATAAAAGAATAATATGGCGGAACCCTTAATCAAATTTTGCTTCCCACCTGAGTGAATCACTGGATCACAGTTTTATAGGTCTGTAGTATACTGCCGTGAAATCGCAGCAGCGAAACCGCTGTACTCAAAGCCGCTGTATGACAACTGCCTGGAGGCTTACCGCCGCAATTTGTGATGGCGCGACGATTTAATTTATTGAAAATACAGCAAGAATAATATTATAAATTGAGTCAATGTAGCAATCGAATTACTGTGGTAGGACTACTATTCAAAGGCGAAGAATTCACTAGGTATTTATTGTATATTTTGGCGCTGTAGATATCAGTGGCATCTAACACGCCATTTATATTTCCACGTTTAGTTTTACTTGTTACTAACATAACGTCCAAATCATGTGAGAAAGAAAGAGTCGTAGTCAAATCTAGAACATATATTATGCAGTTTTGTTTCTGTCATACAATGGACAAGTCGTGTTAGAGTTTGAGCGGTTTCGCTATGTTTATTTTGCGGCAGAGGTCTGCTACAAGCCTCAATCATTTATTAGTAGCGGTAACTCAACCGCGCAGTTATCCGATCCTTTGTTGTACTCATGTCGACCTGAATGGTGTTTGACAATGGTATGTAAACATATTATTGGATGGGTACGTAATAAATGTATTGTTGTTGAATGTATAAAAAGGTTTTTATTCGATGACATGATAGTCCTTGACTGCGATCTCACCTGATGGTAAGTTACGATGCAGTCTAAGATGGCAGCGGGCTAACTTGGAAGGAGTATGGCAGTGAATATTCAACTCACATCTCTAATCGGTTTCTACACGCAACGTGCCGGAACGCTACATCGCTTGGCGGCACATCTTTGACGGTAGGGTGGTAAGTAGCCACGGCCAACGCCTCCCACTAGATCAGACCAGAGACAATTTAGAAAGTATTATTATATTACATAACTCGAAAGGTACTAAATCAACTATCTTTATAATGACATCAATCACAAATCTTTGTGATAGAATGTGTTCCGATAATATTACCAATGATTGAAATGTTGATTATCCCTGGCTAGGTTAATAGATCGTACGTTGACCGAGTAAAACAGATTATGATTTAACAATAAAAGCTTTCGAACGCATCTTAAATACATTCATTGATTAGCGGTACATTTTTCTCCAATCACTACATAGTATAAAACAAAGTCGCTTTCTCTGTCCCTATGTATGCTTAAATCTTTAAAACTACGCAACGGATTTTGATGCGTTTTTTTTAATAGATAGAGTGATTGAAGAGGAAAGTTTATATGTATAATCCATTATCAGTGAATGACATAGGCTATATATTTTATACCCGTGCGAAGCCGGAGCGGGCCGCTAGTAAATAATATAATAACGTTCTCCTTGGCCGAATTTCGGCCACGGCGACCAACCTCAACATAGCTCGAAGACGCGAACTACGCAGGAGATATTATAGACTAGACGCGCAAACACGGGGGCGCTCTATTCCCTCACTCTCATAAGGATAGGACAGCAGTAGATATCAGGGCCGAAGACGCGCTTTGCGCGGTAGATAGGTACCTACCTAAGAACGTTTCGGCGCCAACTTTACAACTCCGGGTTGGTGCAATTTATGGTAAGATTTTTTTAGAGCAAACCCCAATAACTTTTTGCCTAGCCCAATTTTCGAATATACGAGCGCTGTATTTTGACAATTTTTGTACTGAAAATCTGATAAAATATCATACGCTCGGATAAGACTTATTTTACGTAAGTGAATTCAGCCTTATAGAGTATAGGTAGTTAGTAGGTACCTATACCTACCTATATAAAATTAGAATGTACTTAAATAAATAAAAATCAATTGCCGAATGTATGTAAGTCATCGATGATGTGAGTGCATCACTTTAGAACGGTTGCACCTATTTGCCTAATTCTTTCTTTTCTTGTGATTGTAATGTTCAGGTCAGGACAAGGTTTGTATGCAAGAAAATTTTTGGAAAAATGGGCCGGAAACGTCGGAAATTTGGATGGTAGTTTTGTAGGAACGGAGATGTTTCAAATCTGTAAAAAGTCTTGTACGGTAAGTACCTTAAAAAAATTAAGAAAACTCTGTTGTTCTCGGGAAAAATAAAAGTATTGAGTTAAAAGTTATTATTATGATCGATTTAAAACTCAATTTCTTAATTTATCAAGTTGCACCCGTGCGAAACCGTGATGGGTCGTAAGTATATTAAAAACCAAAGAGTAAATAAAACCTTTTTGATATCAACCTCCTTGAATTTTAGCGAAATTAATCCAATCCCATCTATCTTAACTACTTCGAACTGTTTTATAAGCGCCATCTGTGCTTTTATTCTTGTACTATTTAGTGAAAAATTATAAACGAAACAGTTGGTTGAACCTTTTCCTTATGAAGTGGTTGATGCTCCGTAACACAGATGGCAGACCCTACAAAAATGTAAAAACTTTTTGAATATTAAAAAAGTGAAAAAAACCGACTTTTGTTCTCATTTTTTGTTGTGTGACTTAAGGCCGCTGCATACGTAACGTGCACGGGACGGGACGGGACGTGGACGGGACGGGAACGTGGTTAGTAAACACGGACGGGGATTTTTAATGCATACGCAACGTGGCAATAACTCAGAACTAACGTGCTAGTGATGTGAACAAGGAAAGATGGATTTTTCATTTGAAGAATTGGCTTTAATTGCGCCGACGATATTTTTCCCGTTCCGCGCGTGGCACGTTCCCGTCCCGTCCGTGCTCCGTGACGTATGCACAGTCGTATACATTTTCTATGAAACGATATTTCCAAAACTCCACGTCCCGTCCCGTGCACGTTATGTATGCAGCGAGCTTTACAATACTTTATAGAGCTATTTATTAATAAATTATTTGAATAAAAATATTATACTTAATTAATTTATGATGTTTACACTAACCTTCAACATAGCATAGATAAATAAAAAATATAGTGCTTGTGATATGAGGTGGTTAAAAAATAATTAACCACCTTCTTTTGATCATTCTTTTGATTATCTTATTAAAAAAAATCACAGGTACACAATTAATATGCTATAAATCTGCTATAAATAAATAAACTTCAGTACAAAAATCCATAGCCGTTATTTATTTAAATCATGTTAATTCTCGCAAGCCCAATAAAAGGCAGCGAAAGGTGATAACTTTAATAGTACTTAATTAATTAATTTTGATTAAGCGGGGATTGGTCGGATTGAGCCGATGCGGTGCTTGAAGTCAGGTGAGGTTTAATTTTATCCGTATTTTTAGTAATGGCAACATTGTTCGATCAAATTTACGAGATCATATCGATGCAGGTTATTTTATTTGTCATTTTCTTCAGGGGCTGATTCTGTAACTCAGTGCTTATCAAAAAATGAAAGGCCACTGACATAATTTCTCTATCTATTGAAGGTTTACTATGAAATAGTAAATGACATTTCTCTTTAAACCTACAATGGATAAAAAATGGCTATCGTCGGTGATAGGCACTGAGTTACAGAATCAGGGGGCAGGCCTGATTTTTTTGTACTGTTTACGCTAATGGGAGTGTTTTTATTATGATATTTTCAGCTTGGGGTACATAGTTTTACATTTTTTGACGACCTCCCTAGCGCAGTGGTGAGCACTGTGGGTTTATAACTGGAAGGTCTCGGGTTCGATTCCCGGGGGCAATTTGGGAATTTATAATTTCTAAATTGTCTCTGGTATGGTCTGGTGGGAGGCTTTGGTCGTGGCTAGTTACCATCCTACCGTCAAAGACGTGCCGCCAAACGATTTAGCGTTCCGGCATTATGACGTAGGTATTTTGAAACACGCAACAAACAAACAAACAACACATTCTCTGAAAATTTCAACCCTCTACCTATTACGGATTAGGAGATACAGCCCGCTGACAGACAGACAGACAGACGGACGGACGGACAGTGGAGACTAAATAATACTTATGGTCCCGTAATAATAATAATATATATCTAAATATATAAAAGGCAAAGGTGACTGACTGACTGACTGACTGACTGACTGACTGACTGACTGACTGACTGACTGACTGACTGACTGATCTATCAACGCACAGCTCTAACCACTGGACCGATCGAGCTGAAAGGCATACAGGTAGCTATTAGGACGTAGACATCCGCTAAGAAAGAATTTTTGAAAATTTCAACCCCAAGAGGGTTAAAAAGGGGTTTAAAAAATCGAACCTAACGTGAGCGAAGCCGCGGGTTAAAGCTAGTATATACAATAATCAAATGCTAAAGTGCGTTGGTGTATTAGTTTAATTGTTGGCTTTTCCTTCAATCACGCGGCAATGGAGCAACGTGAATGTCGCGGCATGCTACATGCGGGCAAAGTCACCTTCAAAGTTAGTAATTGTGTAATTATTCAAGCCACAGTTTTTCTACAAAACACACAATTTTGCTAGGATTTCGAATCTATTTGCATTACCTACCTACTACTTAGATACTTGACGTTATAGTTCGAAAATTCGATGCTTCTCTACATAAACTTTTTTTGTACACCATACAAACTACACTTTGTGGTACAGATTGGGTACAGACGAGCTTTAATTAACATCCCCAAACATGTACAGAATAGACGTAGAGACAGCAAAAAAAGCGAGTAAACATGGAGTAAGCCCATAGATTTCACCACCACCCATAAATTAGTTAAATTAAAGCAAAATCAAACGAGTTATTACTGCGGTACGCAAAGGAGGGTAATGTGTTTATTAGTCTATGTATGTTTGTATGTGGCGCTCGACCAAACGCGTGCGCCGATTTTGATGATTCTTACGTCAATCGATTTGTGTTAATCTAGCGAGTGTCACTAAAGACGTCATGTCTTTATATAATTTTTTTTTGAATAATCAAAATTCAAAATGGCGACCACCTGACTCCGTATTGTGAAAAAGAAAAAAATGAAAGTCGACAAACAATAACAAGGTTAGTTAGGTTAAGGCAAGTTAGGTTTCTCTTATCATTTTTGTTAAATAATAATGACTTAAACAGTCGGGACCTCGTCAGGACCCATTAAAAATCTAGATCGGTTCAAATTTTCCCAATAATGGGTCCCGATTGTTAAATATTATTTAACAGTATTCTAGATTACTCGACTTGTATTTTCCATTCCAGTGTTTATTTATGCAGTCGGGTTTTTGATTTTTTTTTTATATTTTATTTTACGAATATGCGGCTCTCTGTTCGGTTCACAAATCGGTTTGCAATTGAATAATATTGACTAACAACTTTCCTTTGATTTAATTCAACTGTTTCTGTTGACTTTACTTGTAATTAAATGTTTTACATGTTTGGGTACGTATTTGTTCCGAACTAAGTTTTTAGTTGTGGAGTGGAGTTTAGCTTCAGCCAATTCAATTTCAACCGAATACTTATCTAATAAAACTGAGTTTCAGTTCTCATTCCGTTTAGATTTAGAGGCTTCTAGCCTGAAACAATCGGTCTTCACATCGACTTTGACCTCTGCTGACTTCAGCATTTGATTCAATGTGCCATTGACGTCTCGTCAGACATAGGGCTTTTGAAAGGATCGGAAGGAAAAATAACTTGTAGGGACTGTAGGGAGTCAAGAAGGTGCCTGGATAACACGCCAAGAGCAAGTACCGGGCGCTCTCCCATTGCTTGGGTTCATATAACCGAGAGGTAGGGGAGCCGTGGGAGGTGGCGGCTCATGTCTCATCGGACTATGAGAGTGAGGGAATAGAGAGTGCACCCGTGTTTACACACACTATAATATCCCCGAGCAGATGGCTAATCTCTGTGAAGATTGGCTGGCGTGGCCGTATCGGTCGGGAGAACATTATTAATAGGTCTACGGAGTAAGTAAGTATGTACTCGAGTTAATATCGCATATCACACATTCCGGCGGAATGATTCCGCACCTGGCGGGGCGGAATCCTCGATGCACAGCTATTTGCCGGCTGACTGCGCGATTCGCTCAAATGCGAACTGCTTGTAGAAGTTGAAGACGCGTACGTTCAAAATATTATTCAAATATTACTATACTTGCTTTTGCTCGTGACTGCGCTGGCGTTGAGTCACGTTTTTTAAAAAGAACACATTGTTTTTCCGGGATTAATGGTTGCTTATCTTCTTCTTCTTTATCAACTTTTAGGTCCCTTTCATGGACCTCCACAGGGCTCGGTTTTGCGCCACCTGAATCCAGCGGCTCCCTGCATCTCGCTTGATGTCGTCTGTCCACCTGGTGGGGGGTCTGCCAACATTGCGCTTTCCGGTGCGGGGTCGCGATTCCAGCACCTTGGGACCACAGTGACCATCAGCTATTCGAACTATGTGCTCCGCCCATTTCCACTTCAACTTCGTAACTCGCAGAGCTATGTCGGTGAATTTGGTTCTTTTACGGATCTCCTCATTACTGATTTGATCTCGCTCTCTGAGGGATACTCCGAGCATAGCTCTCTCCATCGCCCAATGAGTGATCCAGAGCCATCTTATGAGGCCCACAGTTAGTGACCATGTTTCGGAAGCTCCATTTATATAGGGCGCGATTGTAATAAACTCTCTTGAGTTCGATGGTCAAATGAAAAAAAAAAATATCTAAACGTCATCCTACCCTAAACCTCGCCCGTGACAAATAGAGCTGTGAGCACATCCGCGGATAACTCGCGAAGATTTATATTTTATCGCTGGTTAAGGGTCTGTGCACAAAAAACTAAAAATACATAATAAAAAGACATCAAATACGTTTTTGTTAGTAGGTATAATATTTGATTGTATCAATATTCAATGATGATAATGTAGGAGTATCTACGGCATATCTTCCGATTTTAAGTACCTCGGTTCGCTATTTCAAAGCGACGGTAATATTGGCCGAGACGTAAGCAACAGAATGAATGCAGGATGGATGAAATGGCGACAGGTCTCAGGAGTGCTTTGTGACCCACGAATGCCCCTTAAACTAAAGGGGAAAATTTATAAAACGGTTGTTAGACCTGTCACATTGTATGGTTCAGAATGTTGGGCGGTAAAAGGGACGGATGTTAGAAGAGTACATGTTACCGAAATGCGTATGTTGAGATGGATGTGTGGTGTGACAAGAATGGATAAGATAAAGAATGAGTATATAAGAGGAAGTTTGAAAGTAGCGCCAGTAATCGAAAAGATGAGGAGTAATAGGCTCGCGTGGTATGGGCATGTAATGAGGAGGGAAGAAAACCATATTAGAAGAAGAATGTTAAATATGCATGTAGAAGGGCAAAAGAGTAGAGGAAGACCAAAAAAGAGATGGATGGATTGTGTGAAAGAGGATATGCGTGTAAGAGGAGTAGATAATGAGTTGACGAATGATAGAAGTGAGTGGAAGAAAAAGACATGTTGTGCCGACCCCACATAGCGTGGGAAAAGGACAAGGACATGATGATCTTGACAGATTCGACTTGTTAGTGCTTGAACCTTGTGAACTTGTGTGTTTTATGGTTGAAAAAAATTGGCCACAACGGCAAGTTATGGTTGAACTTAAGCTTATCTTCTAAGCATATAAAAGAGATTGGTGGCTACCTCACTGACTGCCTGATCTATCAACGCACAGTTCAATTCACTGGATAGATAAAATGGCATACAGATAGCTATTATGACATAGGTACTTATCCGCTAAGAAAAGATTTGAAAATGTGGAGGTTTCAAAAATCCGTGAGCGAAGTCGCGGGCAAAAGCTAGTTAAAATTAAAAGATTAAGACTGAGTACATCTTAATTCAAATTAATGCCAAATAGCACCGGAACTTCGGAAAGTGTCCTCGTGAGGTTAACGAGCCAGAGCAGCTTTGAGAAGTGGTTTCGACGCCATCAAATTCGTTAATGAATGCATTACCACTTACTCGTATGTTAGAAACTTTGAATACACATAATAAACACTTAGCTCTGTTGGTTGAAAATCCTTGGTTAAGTCGTATATTTATATAATCTATAATCTACTTATGTCGCTGCCTCGATGACCTAAAGCTGATTTTTGCCTTCGAAACTAGAAGATGCCATTCATGCCTATTCTGCGCCGCTTCACGCCAATCGGGTCTATAGAGGACTTGCAGACCTTCGTCCAACCAGCGAAACCTGGGGCGTCCAACGAGGTGTTTTCCTATTGGACAACCCAAGTATGGTCTTCTTACAGCATGACCCTCTCGTAGACCTACTCTCTACATGCCGGCGGAATTTCGCCAATAGCTATACTGTTACGGTATTTTGGGCGGAAAATTGCTAGCAAAAAACTTATTTCATTGCCCACATTCAGTGACAATGTCAAGTAAAAACGACTAATGTTTTGACCAGCGTAAAGACATGCAACTACAGTGTGACCACTTTTTTGCAGAAAAAGCACATTATAATTTTTTGCTTCGCGTAATTTTCGTTTCGTGTGAAGCAATTAAAAATTCATGCATGTGTACGAGGCATTACGTCGCCACAAATCACGATGTTGCCAGAGTCAAAAATATGCATCCATATTCCGCAGCGGCAGTAAATTAGTGTTGCCAGTTCTCTCGCAAACATTCCCGGCTTGATTGGCCATAAAGTGTGGACTTTTCAGTTTTCCCTACCTGCTCTGAGCTATTGAGTAATTGATTAAGTTGCGCGTTTTTATTTTCACAGGTTTCGATTGGAGAACTTCGCATTTAAACGCTATCGATAAGTGAACTCATTTTCTGCACACTGCGCTGTGTGCGTGCTTGTGTACAGAGGGACTGTGGGGGTGTGTGTGCATTACATATTACATATTAGGTGCTGTTATGGAATTTTGACCATGTAACCACACAAGTAATACTTATTATAGTTTAAATTATTTGAGAATTGTGTATATTATTATTATCATAATCATCTCTATTCATCTCACCGATTTATGATAAGTACTAGATATGAAAATTTAAGGGGGGGGTAAGGTTAATTCGCTAAAAAAAGGCATGTTTTCAAGATTTTTTTTTGGCAATACAGATGGTGTTAGTTTATTCAGTCGATCCATACATGATAATGTAACAATAGAACAATATTCTCCTAAATTTTCATTTGCAAAATATTAAAAATTGAGCGAGTGACAGTGAATTTCCGGAGGCGCCTCGAGAAAAAGTTGTTTTGCGGCGTCCATCATAACTCGCAACCAAATCATCTGAAACAAAAAAATCAAAATGCATTCGTTAAAGGAGATGTTTGTTGAGGTATTCACAAGAGGATTTTTTTTTTTCGATTTTTCGATTTTTCGTAGCACTTGGAAGCCAAAAACCAGATTTTCGCTAAAAAAAACGGCTAATTAGCTGTTGTAAAAAAATTGATAATTATTGAAAAAAAAAGCTCTCGACAATACCTGGGGAATTATGTGAAGAAACACTGTGCAAAATTTCAAAATGATTGGTCCAGTAAATTTTTAGTTATGGTGGACACGGACTTCAAAAATGGCAAGTCTCAGAAAAACGCTTTAAAGTTCGCGTACTGAAGTATTCAAGATAAAATTCAACAATTTTTTTATACTCACACAGAGTCGTCGATGCCAGGTCCGTCACTTGTTACTGCTCAGCACAGCATACAGCGTTTAACTGATGCATAGATCATGCCTCGAATATACTTGACTTTACCTGAACAGACCCGTTTGGGGCGGGTGGGGCTGTAAAACCTCAGGCTGGCAACGGACGCTGAAATACTCATAACTTCGTCAATTTTGCCCCGATCGAATTGAAATTTTAACACAATCTTCTTGAGATATTATGCATTCAATTAGAAAAATAAAAAAAAAAATCGAAAAAAATAAATTTTAATACCTTACCCCCCCCTTAAGGATTCTCATCCTCTCTTTAAATTAGGTTAGGTTAATCTATAATTATATAAAAAGGCTTGTCCTGACTGACTGACTGACGATCAACGCACAGCCTAAACCACTGAAGTTAGAAACTTGAAATTTTGACAGTAGGTTCCTCTTATGACGTAGGCGAGCACTAAGAAAGGATTTTTCGAAATTCGCCCCCCAAGGGGGTAAAAAGGGGGGTTAAAGTTTGTATGAAACTCCGTCATTTTTCGAGTTATACTCATGAAATTCGGTATTTAGGTTTTAAATTGAAAAAAAAAAAGTACGTGTTTCACAGTTTTTAAAAATTCTACCCCCTAAGGGGTTAAATAGGGGTTGAATGTTAGTATAATAGTCCTTCGTTCTTCAAGTTATTTTTCAAGTTACGTTTATGAAACTTGATATTTTGGCTCTTGATTAAAAATAAAGAATTACGTATTTTACATTTTTTTTAAATTCTCCCCCCAAGGGGGTAAAAAGGGGGGTTAAATTTTGTATGAAACTCCGTCATTTTTCAAGCTATACCCATAAAATTCGGTATTTAGGCTTTAAATTGAAAACAAAAAAGTAGGTGTTTCACAGTTTTTAAAAATTCTACCCCCTAAGGGATTAAATAGGGGTTGAATGTTTGTATGATAGTCCTTCGTTCTTCAAGTTATTTTTCAAGTTATGTTTATGAAACTTGATATTTTGGCTCTTGATCAAAAATAAAGAATTACGTATTTTACATTTTTTGAAAATTCTCTCCCCAAGGGGGTAAAAAGGGGAGTTTCAATATTCATAGTTAAGACAGGACAACGTCTGTCGGGTCCGCTAGTGGGATATGAAGTAGTAACTACTCTTTAAGCAAACCTACATACCTTAAGATTCCTAACTAATTAATTTTTTTTATACTTACTTACTTAAAATAAAGGTTTTTAATATTATAACGAAATGCTATTGTTCTCTTTTTAATATCTTAACTAGTCTCGGAAATGTAGAGCTTTCAAGTTTCCTGTTGGACAAAGAGAGAGCTACTAAATCATGACGTCACAAGCGAGTAGCTCCATACATTCTCCACAGAAAATTTTGTTTTAGAAAGAGACAAATGGAGTCGCAGTAAAGCAGCTTATGACTTATTTGTTTTTTGACCGATTTATTCTCTGTTTTTACAAATGTTATCCTTACATGTTACATTTTCGATTGTAATGAATGAATATCCACAATTTTTGACAGCAGTCAGATACCCAATCCCTATAACCTAGGGTTCATTTGACCGGCTGGCTACAACAAAGGCTCGGCAGTCAGCGCGCAGTTGAACGCGACCGATTTCGACGCTGAATATCGTTTAAGCTCCATTCTATTTTCTCTGATCGTTTGTGGCGGAGGGACTGTTTTCCACTAAACGTGCTCTGCTATAGTGAGGCGCGGACTGATGGCTTTCAAGCCATCATCCGCAAAAAATCAGCCTCACTCCTACAGCGCCTACTCGGCAGCAATAATAGCATCCTAATTGTTAAAAATTGGGTGGCAGTGGCGACGGGCAATCTTCCCTAAATACCTAAATACCACTAACAATACTAACATAGAAATAGGAAATTTTGTTACTAAAACACTAACATTTATTATTGTATTGCTATGGATTTTTTTTTCTGAATTAAATGATTATTTATTTATTTATTTTATGTATTTATAGTTCTTTCTTGGCCACCAAATTTTGTTGGCTACATTAGCACTGTCTCATTCTGTGCAGCGCATGCGCTATGAGGACGTGTGAATGTTGAATGTGATTTTGAATACGAACGACAGAACAGAACACTATTAATCCAGTTAACGCACTAATTCATGAAAAATTACTTTTGACAGCATCTTTTCATTTAATATAGCTACCTGTTTAACGCGTTATTAATGTCCTAATTAAGGCCATTTGGGCGCAGCAGTTAACACTAACATTAATGTAGAAAGATGCAATTAGCATTAAAGGAAGAGTTTATTTTATTCTTTTTAACGCATTTAAATAAAAGCTTGTTTTTAAAAAAGTTTTTTACTTTTAATTTATTAGGATTTACGAGTATGTTATCGCCTATGAGCGTGTACTCTGCTACCTTGCTGTCTATTTTGGGACCTTTTTGGGACATAGCGTAGCATCGCGTCGCTTTATTGTTGGATAGCGAGGTTTAAGTTGCACATAAACGTCGCATAGCATTAGTCTAATGAAAATCGTTTTCAATTCAGAGCTGAGGCTTTTATATTCTTTGGACGCAGTTTATTTAATTTATGATTATTTCAATTATACGCCAATGAAGGATGATCCAGATCGGTTATAAGGCTTGTTCCGTTTGTAACCAAGTTCAGAATATCCCCACGTACCTATAAAATTAGCCGTCTTATAAGGTAAACAAATGATTTCTCAGAGAAATGCGTAAGCGACATGCACAGCGCAAATGACGTTCTTACCGCACTTATAGAGAAACCATGCTACAGCGATGAATACATCTTCTATAAATATATATAAAAGGCAAAGGTGACTGACTGACTGATCTATCAATGCAGCTCTAAACTGCGGGGATTTAGGAACTGTCGATTATTATGAATCGTTATTGCAGGTGTCGAGTAAAGACTACATTATTGAATATCAGGACCCAACTCCTCAATCCTGATGCTGCAGGCGTTCTGCCTACCTAAAGTATAGGGATTCAGGAACTGTCGATTGTGAATTTAGAAGCGGACGAAGTCGTGGGCGTCCGCTAATATATAAAAGAAAAAGGTGACTGACTGACTGACTGATCTATCAACGCACACTTCAAACCACTGGAAGGAACGGGGTGAAATTTGGCATACAGATAGCTATTATTATGATGTAGGTGTCCGTTAAGAAAAAATTTTTGAAAATTAAACCCCTAAGGAGGTAAAATAGGGATTTGAAAAATTGAATTTAACGTGAGTCGCGAGCAAAAGCTAGTTTTCAAAAAAAAACTACTAAAATGATAAATTTCATTTTAGTACCTCAAGCAGTTTATAAGAAAAAGAGTCGGACGATGGTTCTGATCTTTTCCGGATTTAAAAAAAAGTAGGGATTAGTAGCGATAATAACGTTACAGGGAAGAAATGTATTTCTGTTCCTCTTCTTCAATTTGTCAAGTAGCCTCCAACACAAGTCCGCACACATCAAGACGTCCTCACTGTGTCCTCACTCCAAAGTTTCTCAGCTCGTTATTTGTTGCCATAACTCCCCACACGAAGTTGTCTCAACACAAACTGAGAGGAAAGTATAAACTTCAAATGTTTCGGACAAAACCGATCGACTGATTTTGTACTAATTGGGTAATACTTAAAGTGAAGACTTTTAATATTATAACACAATGCCACTTTTCTTTTTTTAATATCTTAATATAGTTTCGAAAATACAGAGCTGTTACGTTTCTAGTTAGACAAAGAGAGCGCTATTGCCACATGACGTCACATTTCACAATCTCCATAAACGCTCCATACAAAATTTCGTTTTAGAAAGAGACGGATACAGTCGCAGTAAAACAGCTTATAACTTATTTGTTCTTTGACTGATTTATTTTCTGTTTTTACAAATGTTATTCTTAAATTGTTGATTGTAACGAATATCCACATTTGTTGACAACAGTTAAATACCCAGTGCATAATAAGTTTAATTCTTAAAACGTGTTTTTTTTTTTTTCAGAAGACTAGATTTTTTCTTGGTTCCACTAAGGAGGACCTGAGTGGAACGGACCTCGTTTTCGGCGCCATCTTAAAATGGATCCGTTTCTTTTTTCGCCGGATTTAGTATTGGCAATAGATTGCCCGACCTAATCGAGTGGACTGTTTAATATACTACTGAAATACTGTGATTAAATCGTGATTAAACAAACTGGTAATAGATTTAAAACATAATTTGTTTTGGTTTAATAAGCCTCAACAGCCCAACGGTTAAAGAAGCTGAAAGGTCGCAGGTTCAAATCCCACATTCTTAAAAAAAAACAATACAGTTACTGTTAAAGGTACAGTTTAGGCGCAAGAAACAAGACAGCGCAGTGTTGCCAGACCATCCACTAACGCATACTAAGCGTCAATTTAAAAAGTAAAAAAAAAAATTAAAAAACTTATTTATTCGCCTAATTTTTAACTATCAATTCACATAAAAAAAAATCATCACTGTCACCGGCTACCGGTATATAAGTCTACCCGTTCTAAGCCACTGGCTATATAGTATATACGTACTACTTTGTAATTAATGCTACTGTGAGCTGTGAGCAAGTTTACTTACCCGGGGCTTCGGATGTCCGGGTAACTGCGGGCGTCTCCCGAACCGGCTCCGGATAACATCAACTCACTGACTTAGTTACACTGTGGCTAACTTGCACATTATCCAAGAGCAAGTTATATTGCTGGGATATCTAATGAAATATGACGACGTATGGTAGATTCTGTGTAGTTCGCCCAGTGAAGACCTCCACGGCGCAGTGGTGAGCGCTGTGGTCTTATTGCTGGGAGGTCTCGGGTTCGATTCCCGGTGGAGGCAATTTGGGAATTTACAATTTACAAATTTTTTCTGGTCTGGTAGTGGTAAGTTACCCTGTCAAAGACGTTTCGCCAAGCGATTTAACGTTACGGCACGATGGCGTGTAGAAACCGATTGGGGTATGGGTTGAATCTACACTGCCATACCCCTTCCAAGTTAGTCCACTACCATCTTAGACTGCATCGTCACTTACCTTCAGTTGAGATTGCAGTCAAGGACTATCTTGACATCGAATAAAAAAAAACTAGTCTTTCTTAAATTGCTTTTCGTCGTATTATTTAACTCGTCAACACCACAACGTGCCGCCGCTGACTCCAATTAACAAGGTCGTAAGTCATTGTAGTTTATCCCTGGGCCTCCTTCGAAAATTCAATTTACTTAATTGGTGACCGTAAATATTACCCTTACTTTGACCAAAGTATACGAGTACCTAACTTATTTTCTAGCTTCTAGAAAAGGGATATTTTTTTTAAATATTTTTAGCGAGCTAACGAGCGGCGGGTCACCTGATGTTAAGTGATTACCCATGAACATTTAGTGATTACCCATGAACCTGAGGCTCCACTGATGCGTTGCCGGCTTTTCAGGAATTTGTTGGTCCGCCCCTTGAATAACCCCATGTTGTAATTTAGTCATGTTTTATTTGTTTTAAAATTTAAACATTTGGCACTTTGAATAGGATTAATATTCCCTTCTCCCCTCCAAAAAATCACTTGTAAACCTAATAAGTAAAATAAAAATAAAAAAGCTGGGCAAAAGTAGTCCTCCTTAATAATAAAATTATACTTAGTGAATATTTTATTATTATTTGGTTATCTTAGTTTTACGACACGTAAGTAGTAAAGATTTTAGACTTGATTCGTGGTTTACTGACATAATTGTTATAAAATATTACGAGTACGTACCACGGTAATTATTTTAGTTGGGATTGTCGATATTTCGATCCAATTGCATGGATCGTGGTCACGACGAGACTGCGGTGTTTGTGACAATCCCAACTAAAATAATTACCGTGGTACGTACTCGTAATATTTTATAACAATTACGTAAGTAGCAGTTTTATCTTCCTTAACTATAAACTTACTTCATCCGAAGTTGTGAGAAAATTACTTGCACGGTATTTAATTTCATTTGAATCCTAAAGTACCTATAAGATTCGGATATCTTCCCTTGAATAGTCCCTGATTTCGTAACAGTCCGTAAATATGTTAGGGATAACATTCGTTTGCCTAGTCGTAACAAAAAGCTAAGGCTGGAATTTCCATTAGTGATAGGGGTGCGAATTCCACGCGACATTCATGGAATATATTTCCAATTGGTTAGTCGGAATGAGGTGGCATTGGGGTGGCTATGCCTCCCATTTTTAATGGAATTTTTTATACACAATTTAAGAGGACCTAACCAAATTCGATGTATTCCAGTACGGTATTTGCGTGTTCAAATTCAAAATTATTTATTTCATGTAGGCCAACTTGTAGCTCTTATGACACGTCATGACTCTACCACCGGTTCAGAATGCAGATTCTGCTGAGCAGAGCCAGCAAGAAAATCAGTAGTTGCTCTTTTCATAACATAATAATATAAAAAAAAAAGTATAAAATAATTTTAGTTTCTAGGTTTATGTTGAAGTCGGGCGGGCCTAAATAGAAACGATGAAACCGATGCGCGACGCTGTCGCGCTGGTCCGACTTCAACATACGTGCACAAATTAAAATTACTTTATACTTACTTTTATTTTAATTTAAGTGTGAAGTCGGTTTTTAAAAATATTTTTTTATATTATTATTTTAAGCTTTTTAGTGTAGCTTCATAAGACTAATTCACTAGATAATTTGTGAAAAAATAGTGAGCTGTGTAGTTCAGTATGATGTTAACAATTTATGAAAAAAATTTCAGCTGGCGTACTATTACTTAATTTTTAATTTTTTTACTACTTCCGCAATCTCCCACCACCACACCCGACTTGGGTGCGTGAGCTGACTGTCGGTTCACTTGAGAGTCAGCCGAGATCTATTGAAAATGATGGCAATTGATTGGCGTAAAAACACTAGCTAAAATGCAACGCTACCTCCCGGACATAACGCTGCGTTCCGGAGAGTTTGTGCTATTGGATTCTAAGTGCTCCTTCCTTCTATTATTTCTCTCTTGCGCACATACGTGCAGTCACCCTAACCAGCGACCCTGACGTCGCAGCAAGTCGCAGCAACAATCTCATTAGCCCTGAATTTCGTGGACTCCCGCCCCCTGCGAGATATATCGTTATGCTAGCGATGATTTCACCCGCAGTCTAGGTCATAAGAGAATAGCGTGATAAAACAAGAACATACTAGTTGATGACGCGACTTCATTCGCGTGGATTAAGGTTTTTAATTCCCACGGGAGCTCTCTTATTTTCTGGGAATGTGTTGTTCCCGACTATAATCTATTTCTGTGCCCAGGAAATAATATCCATAGTATATAATACTTATAGGAATATACTTCTCTTTTCCCCTGTTGCCATGCTTTAGCATAGGGAGATGATAATTTTATCTCTTGTCAGTGGATAAAATTGGGGATAAAATTTTTGGTTCCTTCCCACGCTAACCCTGCAGGTAAAATCACAGTCATATCGTGCCATAGAATAAAAATACTTTCCTTAAGCATTTGGGTAAAAATTAGCAGTTGTGTTAAATAACAAGTGTTTTACTGAGCATGTTCTGCATAGTATGATAAGTTTTCTAGAGAGTCAATCTCGCCTACACTTTTTAGAATATACGTATAATATAGGCCAGCACTGGATTACGATCACACGTGCTGGTAAGTGCATACACAGCCTAAGATGGAGCGCGCTTGCCTAGAAAATGCTTGTTCATACCGCTGGTAGCTTGTACCACACGCCAGCATTTCCTGCGCGATGATCACGGCTTTGGGCGGCGCTGGCGAGATTAAATCGCGGCCCGCAATCAATTACACCGCGCCGCGTCTCAAGTTCGCGTTATATTATGATAGCCTTTGCATTTGGAGCATTGTTTTAATAGGGAACCATTGTAAATCTCAGGCTGAAATCTATAGACCGCATTCTCTGAGGGTAGCGGGTAGCGGGCTAACTTGCAAGGGGTATGGCGTGTACATTCAATCCATACCCCTAGTCGGTTGCTACACACCATCGTGCCGGAACGTTAAATCGCTTGGCGGCACGTCTTTAACTGTAGGATGGTAACTAGCCACGGCCAAAGCCTCCCACCAGACAAATATGGCATAAACATCGATTTTTTATGTGGCTTTATAGTTAAATCAAGTTATTTTTTATCGAGATACAAAGGAGATACAAGAAAAAATTGAAAATGAAGCGCAGGCTAAAGATCAAAGTGATATTCATAAAGTTTATTTTCTGTAAAACAACCTTACTCCACTTCCTTGAGGTTTCCATTACAGAGAAACTACCACTTTCCAGACATTTAATTATCTGGGATTTCAGGATTTTCTCTATTATAGTAGTCTGTGGAAGTAATTTCCCAGTAGTATTTAGTAAAGCCTTCTTTGTTTTAGTTAACGAAATTCTAGTACTTGCTGCTTTTAGTTGGAAACAAGCTTTTTAACCAACTGCTGATTTCCGAACCGGTAGTAGAGTCCTGACTTGCCGTAAGGGCCACAGGTTTACTGACGTGAGATAAATCACACTAATCACACTATCACACTAATCACACTAATATTATAAAGACGAAAGTTTGTATGTGTATGTGTGTGTGTGTGTGTGTGTGTGTCTGTGTGTGTGTGTGTGTGTGTGTGTGTGTGTGTGTCTGTGTGTGTGTGTGTGTGTGTGTGTGTGTGTGTGTGTGTGTGTGTGTGTGTGTGTGTGTGTGTGTGTGTGTGTGTGTGTGTGTGTGTGTGCGAATGAACCGATTTGGCTGAAATTTGGAATGGAGATAGCTCATACCCAGGATTAAAACATAGACATACATTTTATCCCGAAAAATTACAGACTTCCCATGGGAATTGCAAAATCTTGATCCACGCGGACGAAGTCGCGGGCATCGTCTAGTAAATTATAATTTTGAACTTTGTAACTATGAAAGAGAAGCGTTTTTATACTTTTTTTAGTCCTAAAAAGATAATTACTTTGAAGAAATAGCTGCTATTGTAATGCTTATAAATTGCAAAAATCGTGCATACCTTTACGTATTTTTTATTTACTTAAGTATATTGTATGAAACATAATTATAAAAACTGGCCACTTGCATGTTCCTTTTTATATAATTTTGATACTCGTATGGTGTGGTACCCTATAAATATGTATGACTTTCTACTTCAGTAGAAAGCTCCAAGGTCTAATGCATGAATTAATTACAAACTGATTAGAAACTTCAAGGGGTTGTGTCGACTTTGTGCTATCACCAAAGGCTATCACAAACTGCATGTGAATAATGGGCCTGCCACATTCAACCAATAGGGAAGCCGCACGGCAAGGCCGTTCAGTGTAGGGTGACCTCTATGCTAAATAATTATTACTATTTACTTGAAAAGTGTATCAAACTAGCTTTTGCCCCCGCGACTTCGTCCGCGTGGAATTAGATTTTGGGGTGGAATTTTCAAAAACTGTGACACACATACTTCTTTATTTTTAACTGAAAGCTCAAATACCAACTTTGAGGCTTTTATATTCTTTGGACGCAGTTTATTTAATTTATGATTATTTCAATTATACGCCAATGAAGGATGATCCAGATCGGTTATAAGGCTTGTTCCGTTTGTAACCAAGTTCAGAATATCCCCACGTACCTATAAAATTAGCCGTCTTATAAGGTAAACAAATGATTTCTCAGAGAAATGCGTAAGCGACATGCACAGCGCAAATGACGTTCTTACCGCACTTATAGAGAAACCATGCTACAGCGATGAATACATCTTCTATAAATATATATAAAAGGCAAAGGTGACTGACTGACTGATCTATCAATGCAGCTCTAAACTGCGGGGATTTAGGAACTGTCGATTATTATGAATCGTTATTGCAGGTGTCGAGTAAAGACTACATTATTGAATATCAGGACCCAACTCCTCAATCCTGATGCTGCAGGCGTTCTGCCTACCTAAAGTATAGGGATTCAGGAACTGTCGATTGTGAATTTAGAAGCGGACGAAGTCGTGGGCGTCCGCTAATATATAAAAGAAAAAGGTGACTGACTGACTGACTGATCTATCAACGCACACTTCAAACCACTGGAAGGAACGGGGTGAAATTTGGCATACAGATAGCTATTATTATGATGTAGGTGTCCGTTAAGAAAAAATTTTTGAAAATTAAACCCCTAAGGAGGTAAAATAGGGATTTGAAAAATTGAATTTAACGTGAGTCGCGAGCAAAAGCTAGTTTTCAAAAAAAAACTACTAAAATGATAAATTTCATTTTAGTACCTCAAGCAGTTTATAAGAAAAAGAGTCGGACGATGGTTCTGATCTTTTCCGGATTTAAAAAAAAGTAGGGATTAGTAGCGATAATAACGTTACAGGGAAGAAATGTATTTCTGTTCCTCTTCTTCAATTTGTCAAGTAGCCTCCAACACAAGTCCGCACACATCAAGACGTCCTCACTGTGTCCTCACTCCAAAGTTTCTCAGCTCGTTATTTGTTGCCATAACTCCCCACACGAAGTTGTCTCAACACAAACTGAGAGGAAAGTATAAACTTCAAATGTTTCGGACAAAACCGATCGACTGATTTTGTACTAATTGGGTAATACTTAAAGTGAAGACTTTTAATATTATAACACAATGCCACTTTTCTTTTTTTAATATCTTAATATAGTTTCGAAAATACAGAGCTGTTACGTTTCTAGTTAGACAAAGAGAGCGCTATTGCCACATGACGTCACATTTCACAATCTCCATAAACGCTCCATACAAAATTTCGTTTTAGAAAGAGACGGATACAGTCGCAGTAAAACAGCTTATAACTTATTTGTTCTTTGACTGATTTATTTTCTGTTTTTACAAATGTTATTCTTAAATTGTTGATTGTAACGAATATCCACATTTGTTGACAACAGTTAAATACCCAGTGCATAATAAGTTTAATTCTTAAAACGTGTTTTTTTTTTTTTCAGAAGACTAGATTTTTTCTTGGTTCCACTAAGGAGGACCTGAGTGGAACGGACCTCGTTTTCGGCGCCATCTTAAAATGGATCCGTTTCTTTTTTCGCCGGATTTAGTATTGGCAATAGATTGCCCGACCTAATCGAGTGGACTGTTTAATATACTACTGAAATACTGTGATTAAATCGTGATTAAACAAACTGGTAATAGATTTAAAACATAATTTGTTTTGGTTTAATAAGCCTCAACAGCCCAACGGTTAAAGAAGCTGAAAGGTCGCAGGTTCAAATCCCACATTCTTAAAAAAAAACAATACAGTTACTGTTAAAGGTACAGTTTAGGCGCAAGAAACAAGACAGCGCAGTGTTGCCAGACCATCCACTAACGCATACTAAGCGTCAATTTAAAAAGTAAAAAAAAAAATTAAAAAACTTATTTATTCGCCTAATTTTTAACTATCAATTCACATAAAAAAAAATCATCACTGTCACCGGCTACCGGTATATAAGTCTACCCGTTCTAAGCCACTGGCTATATAGTATATACGTACTACTTTGTAATTAATGCTACTGTGAGCTGTGAGCAAGTTTACTTACCCGGGGCTTCGGATGTCCGGGTAACTGCGGGCGTCTCCCGAACCGGCTCCGGATAACATCAACTCACTGACTTAGTTACACTGTGGCTAACTTGCACATTATCCAAGAGCAAGTTATATTGCTGGGATATCTAATGAAATATGACGACGTATGGTAGATTCTGTGTAGTTCGCCCAGTGAAGACCTCCACGGCGCAGTGGTGAGCGCTGTGGTCTTATTGCTGGGAGGTCTCGGGTTCGATTCCCGGTGGAGGCAATTTGGGAATTTACAATTTACAAATTTTTTCTGGTCTGGTAGTGGTAAGTTACCCTGTCAAAGACGTTTCGCCAAGCGATTTAACGTTACGGCACGATGGCGTGTAGAAACCGATTGGGGTATGGGTTGAATCTACACTGCCATACCCCTTCCAAGTTAGTCCACTACCATCTTAGACTGCATCGTCACTTACCTTCAGTTGAGATTGCAGTCAAGGACTATCTTGACATCGAATAAAAAAAAACTAGTCTTTCTTAAATTGCTTTTCGTCGTATTATTTAACTCGTCAACACCACAACGTGCCGCCGCTGACTCCAATTAACAAGGTCGTAAGTCATTGTAGTTTATCCCTGGGCCTCCTTCGAAAATTCAATTTACTTAATTGGTGACCGTAAATATTACCCTTACTTTGACCAAAGTATACGAGTACCTAACTTATTTTCTAGCTTCTAGAAAAGGGATATTTTTTTTAAATATTTTTAGCGAGCTAACGAGCGGCGGGTCACCTGATGTTAAGTGATTACCCATGAACATTTAGTGATTACCCATGAACCTGAGGCTCCACTGATGCGTTGCCGGCTTTTCAGGAATTTGTTGGTCCGCCCCTTGAATAACCCCATGTTGTAATTTAGTCATGTTTTATTTGTTTTAAAATTTAAACATTTGGCACTTTGAATAGGATTAATATTCCCTTCTCCCCTCCAAAAAATCACTTGTAAACCTAATAAGTAAAATAAAAATAAAAAAGCTGGGCAAAAGTAGTCCTCCTTAATAATAAAATTATACTTAGTGAATATTTTATTATTATTTGGTTATCTTAGTTTTACGACACGTAAGTAGTAAAGATTTTAGACTTGATTCGTGGTTTACTGACATAATTGTTATAAAATATTACGAGTACGTACCACGGTAATTATTTTAGTTGGGATTGTCGATATTTCGATCCAATTGCATGGATCGTGGTCACGACGAGACTGCGGTGTTTGTGACAATCCCAACTAAAATAATTACCGTGGTACGTACTCGTAATATTTTATAACAATTACGTAAGTAGCAGTTTTATCTTCCTTAACTATAAACTTACTTCATCCGAAGTTGTGAGAAAATTACTTGCACGGTATTTAATTTCATTTGAATCCTAAAGTACCTATAAGATTCGGATATCTTCCCTTGAATAGTCCCTGATTTCGTAACAGTCCGTAAATATGTTAGGGATAACATTCGTTTGCCTAGTCGTAACAAAAAGCTAAGGCTGGAATTTCCATTAGTGATAGGGGTGCGAATTCCACGCGACATTCATGGAATATATTTCCAATTGGTTAGTTGGAATGAGGTGGCATTGGGGTGGCTATGCCTCCCATTTTTAATGGAATTTTTTTATACACAATTTAAGAGGACCTAACCAAATCCGATGTATTCCAGTACGGTATTTGCGTGTTCAAATTCAAAATTATTTATTTCATGTAGGCCAACTTGTAGCCCTTATGACACGTCATGACTCTACCACCGGTTCGGAATGCAGATTCTTCTGAGTAGAGCCGACAAGAAAATTAGTAGTTGCTCTTTTCATAACATAATTATATAAAAAAAGTATAAAATAATTTTAGTTTTTAGCGTATGTCAAAGTCGGGCGGGCCTAAATAGAAACGATGAAACCGATGCGCGAAGCTGGTCCGACTTCAACATACGTGTACAAATTAAAATTATCTTATACTTTTAAGTGTGAAGTTGGTTTTTTAAAAATATTTTTTTATATTATTATTTTAAGCTTTTTAGTGTAGCTTCATAAGACTAATTCACTAGATCATTTGTGAAAAAATAGTGAGCTGTGTAGTTCAGTATGATGGTAACAATTTATGAAAAAAAAATTCAGCTGGCGTACTATTACTTAATTTTTAATTTTTTTACCACTTCAGCAACCTCCCACCACCACACTCCCCGTGGGTGCGTGAGCTGACGGTCGGTTCACTTGAGAGTCAGCCGAGATATATTGAAAATGATGGCAATCGATTGGCGTAAAAACACTAGCTAAAATGCAACGCTACCTCCCGGACCATTACGCTGCGATCCGGAGAGTTTATGCTATTGGATTCTAAGTGCTCCTTCCTTCTATTATTTCTCTCTTGAGCACATACGTGCAGTCACCCTAACCAGCGACCCTGACGTCCCAGCAAGTCGCAGCAACAATCTCATTAGCCCTGAATTTCGTGGACTCCCGCCCCCTGCGAGATATATCGTTATGCTAGCGATGATTTCACCCGCAGTCTAGGTCATAAGAGAATAGCGTGATAAAACAAGAACAGACGCAGGATGACGCGACTTCGTTCGCGTGGATTAAGGTTTTTAATTCCCGCGGGAGCTCTCTTATTTTCTGAGAATGTGTTGTTCCCGACTATAATCTATTTCTGTACCCAGGAAATAATATCCACAGTATACAATATTTTATAGGAATATATTTCTCCTTTCCCCTGTCGCCATGTTCTTTCTTGTCAGTGGATAAAATCGGGGATAAATTTTTGTCTCCTTCCCATACTCACCCTGCAGGTGAAATCACAGTCATATCGTGTCATAGAACAAAAATACTTTCTTTGAGCAGTCGGGTAAATATTAGCAGTTGTGTTATATAACAAGTGGTTTTACTATTTCATGCATGTTCTACACAGTATGATAAGTTTTCTAGAGAGTCAACCTCGCTTACACTTTTTAGAATATACGTATAGGCCAGCACTGGACTACGATCACACGTGTTGGTAAGTGCATATACAGCCTAAGATGGAGCGCGCTTGCCTAGAAAATGCCTATTCACACCGCTTGTAGCTTGTACCACACGCCAGCATTTCCTGCGCGATGATCACGGCTTTGGGCGGCGCTGGCGAGATTAAATCGCGGCCCGCAATCAATTACACCGCGCCGCGTCTCAAGTTCGCGTTATATTATGATAGCCTTTGCATTTGGAGCATTGTTTTAATAGGGAACCATTGTAAATCTCAGGCTGAAATCTATATACCGCATTCTCTAAGGGTAGCGGGTAGCGGGCTAACTTGGAAGGGGTATGGCGTGTACATTCAATCCATACCCCTAGTCGGTTTCTACACGCCATCGTGTCGGAACGTCAAATCGCTTGGCGGCACGTCTTTAACTGTAGGATGGTAACTAGCCACGGCCAAAGCCTCCCACCAGATAAATATGGCATAAACATCGATTTTTTATGTGGCTTTATAGTTAAATCAAGTTATTTTTTATCGAGATACAAAGGAGATACAAGAAAAAATTGAAAATGAAGCGCAGGCTAAAGATCAAAGTGATATTCATAAAGTTTATTTTCTGTAAAACAACCTTACTCCACTTCCTTGAGGTTTCCATTACAGAGAAACTACCACTTTCCAGACATTTAATTATCTGGGATTTCAGGATTTTCTCTATTATAGTAGTCTGTGGAAGTAATTTCCCAGTAGTATTTAGTAAAGCCTTCTTTGTTTTAGCTAACGAAATTCTAGTACTTGCTGCTTTTTAGTTGGAAACAAGATTTTTAACCAACTGCTGATTTCCGAACCGGTAGTAGAGTCCTGACGTGAGATAAATCACACTATCACACTAATCACACTATCACACTAATCACACTAATATTATAAAGGCGAAGTTTGTACGTGTGTGTGTGTGTGTGAGTGTGTGTGTGTGTGTGTGTGTGTGTGTGTGTGTGTGTGTGTGTGTGTGTGTGTGTGTGTGTGTGTGTTTGTTACTCCTTCACGAATGAACCGATTTGGCTGAAATTTGGAATGGAGATAGCTGGGAATTGCAAAACCTTGATCCACGCGGACGAAGTCGCGGGCATCGTCTAGTAAATTATAATTTTGAACTTTGTAACTATGAAAGAGAAGCGTTTTTATACTTTTTTTAGTCCTAAAAAGATAATTACTTTGAAGAAATAACTGCTATTGTAATGCTTATAAATTGTAATAATCGTGTATACATTTATGTATTTTTCATTTATTTATATTGTATGAAACATATAAAAACTGGCCACTTGCATGTTCCTTTTTATATAAGTTTGATATGGTGTGGCACCCTATAAATATGTATGACTTTCTACTTCAGTAGAAAGTTCCAAGGTCTAATGCATGAATTAATTACAAACTGATTAGAAACTTCAAGGGGTTGTGTCGACTTTGTGCAATCACCAAAGGCTATCACAAACTGCATGTGAATAATGGGCCTGCCACATTCAACCAATAGGATAGCCGCACGCCAAGGCCGTTCATTGTAGGGTGACCTCTATGCTAAATAATTATTACTATTTAGTTGAAAAGTGTATCAAATAACTAAATAATATTTTCATATGTATAATATTTATTTCATATATACCTATATATAATTTTTGTCTGATGGGAGGCTTTGGCCGAAGCTAGTTACCACCCTACCAAACTATTTAGCGTTCAGGCACGATGGCGTGTAGAAACCGATGTCAAGATAACCCTTGACTGCGATCTCACCTGATGGTAAATGACGATGCAGTCTAAGATGATAGCGGGATAACTTGGAAGGGATATGGTTGTACATTCAACCCATACGGTTTCTACACGCCATCGTGCCGGAACGCTAAATCGCTTGGCGACACGTCTTTGACGGTAGGATGGTAACTAGCCACGCCCAAAGCCTCTCACCAGACAAACTTTCCTTGTTTGATGAGAAATAAAGTTGAGAATCGTTAGTTTAGTGTTTGAAACAGGGTGTAGTGCTCCAGTCATTAACAAGAACTTATTGAATTATGTACTTAGTTCTCAAATAATTGAGTTTGAAACTATAGTGACACTAAATCAACGTGAACTATTATTAACTAATAACTAAGTTTAAATTGTAACGGAATCAATTTATCTTATGAATCGTAATATGCCATAGATAATAATTAATAGTTTAGGTATTGTTGACTTTTGTATCCAGTTGAATTTAAACGCGTGGATTAGGTTCAAGATTCGACCATTTTGTTTAGACTTGGCAAGCGCACGCATTCCCCTCTGCCGAAGTACATGTACAGCGTACGGTTCAGTTTATAAGTGTGACAGCTTTTGAGTTAGTGTGCGTTCATAGAGACATTAATTTTTTTACAAGAGTGTGCGGAAGTGAGTAAATGTGTGCTATACGTAGGCTGTACGTGATTACCCCACCTCACCGCAGAAAGTGGCAGGATATATTCAATACTAAATCTGCTTAAAGGCTCGTCCCGGCTAAATGGTCGAAGGGTTCATTAAGGTTTCTCTGCACTTGCAATTTACATCCTACTAAAAAATTATAAATGTGAAAGTTTGGATGTATGGATGTTTGTTACTTAATCATGTCGCAACCTCTGAACCGATTTGGCTGAAATTTGGCACAGAAATAGATTATAGTTTGGAATAACACATAGGCTTTTTAAACCAGGAAATAAGATAGTTTCTGCGGGAATCCAAAAAAAACCTCAATCCACGCGAACGAAGTCGCGGGCATCATCTAGTAGTACCTAAATACTAATTGTAACCCTGATTTTGGCACTATTAGCAAAATATTTTCGATCGACCTCTATAATTTAATCTATGAAATCATAGATTAAATCCCCGATGCCCACTTGTGGGTCTACGGGGAATTCGTATTTCCCCTTAGATCAGTGCAAGTGGGTCAGAATTAAATGTGAAGATTTTTCTGAATGAGTCTCCGCATTAAGACCTAACCTCCCTTTCAAATAAAATTAACTCTGTTTTGTGCGCATGCAAAATTTGATTTTGCATTATTCGTTTTTCCCTAATATAAGACCTTACGCAGCCTATTGCTTTTCCGTGGGACGAAAAATTCGATATATTGCGTTATTAAAAAGGGTACCCTACGTTTATAGCAGGGCCACGACCTTTTAGTGCACTGTTGTGTATGTACATATTGTTCTATTGGTTATTTTACAGAAAGTGGCAGTGGTTAATGACATCACAGGCCACAGCCACTCGCGTGGTCTGCCGCCTTAGCCATATTACAAACGTGTTCTCTTCCCATGATCGCTAATGCTATAGAGCAAGGGTTCCCAAATTTTTTAAAGGATAGGACGTCCGACAAAAAACTTTAGGAGCCCTGCTTTAGAGTTAGCGATCTTAGAAAACGTGCATGGAAAGAAAATAGATATGCCCTCGACACGTTTGTAATATGGCTAAGGCGGCTGCTTGGATTTGCCACCCACGCAGCCTTCACGCAGCTCAACGCTATGTACTGTACGCTATGCACGCGGTACACGGCAGCTGGTGTCTGCAATTTTAGCGAAAAATACGAAAGTTCCACAAGGCACAGGAATGAACAGTGGCAAAAACGGGCATAAGTCAAAATCAATTGATAAAAATGAGCGGAAACATGATGTGCAAAATATGTTATAATCACTGGGTACAAACGGCACAATATCGTACTCTGTGGCAATCCTTGCAAGAGAACTAGGTTTCTATCGGTCGATCAACAACAACTATTGTTACTAAATAAATAAAAATATTTATTTTCGACCAACTAGGATCATATTGTGTGTGTTAGTAATTATAAATGAAAAATATAAAACTTAAACCGATTTGTTAGTAAATACTAAAACCTAAAACTTAACCTGAGGCGGGACCGATTTACTATATTTTGTAAAAAGTCAAAAAATATATTGCTCGTGGTGTCTAACGTACCTACTTTTTGTGCATCCAAGTCACCAACAGCGCTGTCGCTAAAAGTGACAAAGTTGTGGCCTGCGGCAAGAGTCTAGCATACAACCTCTTATGTGGCTTTTATTCCATGACCCTCTATTACAGGAAATTCTTGCAAGGGTACGAACCAGAGTGAATTTCTTAGCTAGGGTGAGGTAGGTAACTGCTGAAGTAAGGGAAGCTATATCGCGCTATATGGATATGGGAAGTGACGTAAGGGTACTTTTTATTTTGAAAAAAAAAAAAAGAGTTCCCTAGGATTTAAAAAAAATTTACTCCAAACCACGGGCAAAAGCTAGTGGATGTTTGTTGGTTTGTTCTCCAATCACGCCGTAACAGCACTACCACGCACCTAAATCGAAAAAATGTTCATGACGTATCTTTAATACTTTTGAAAGATCTTTCCAACGATATCCCAATGAAATAGACGAGTAAAAAAGAAACATCATAGCCCCCTTACGTGTAGGGGATGTATTCAAAATAATAGTTTTTTTCAGGATTTTATAGTCCAACTTTATCGGCGTAATTAATATGAATAACCCTGCCAAATTACAATTTTTTAACAACTTGGTGAAATTATAAGGGTTCCTTTACCTCGTAACCCTAAAAACACAAAATGACTTTTGACGCTTCAGTTCAACGTTTCTGAAACGAACGGCTAAGATATGGAACGCACTTGCAACTTCTGTGTTTCCGGCCACGTATAATCTGAGTAGGTACCTTTAAGACAAGAATGAATAGGCATTTTTTGGGCGCACTCCAACCTACCTCATCAATGCTTTCCATCATTGGTTGTCGTCAAGCGCAAGCCTATTTCTTAATAAAAAAAAAATTAACCCACTTGTAAAAGTTAGTATGTACTTGATTATAGCTGAGTGCTTTTATATGCGATGCCCATCAAATCTTCAACAAAGCGAGCTGCCAATATGTACATAGATCAACACATTTCAGTGCATTCATTAAGGATCGATGGCGTATGTCAAAGACACTTCTCCGAGCTTCTCGAGCTCGTTACACTCACTAGGACACTGGCTGTAGTTCCGTTGCTATTTGACGTTTATTTGAGCTAGAATTTCAAAGCACTACGAATGCATCTAAAGTTTTCTTTTAAGGTCTCGTACGGTTTCTCGCTAATGAATCATCTAATACGATGCCTCCTACGTACAAGTTGTGGTATCCCACAAAATTGGTATTTTAGGTTTTTTGTATCACTATATCATTTGTTTTTATCTATTTTATGTTGGTTTGAAAAAAAAAAAAAATCTGAAAAACAGCTTTTTTTTATTTTTTATTGAGGTGTTAACCTACACTTAGCTTTTTTTTACATACTTTCAAGACGTACAAAGTTGTATCGTTATTTAAACGATGCCTAAACCATTGTATTGACCTTCCCAACAATTAAAGCGTCTCGTAAGCGTTTTGGGGATACAACAACTTACGTAGAAGGTATCGAAATGTATAAAAGGAAAAGGTGACTGATTAACTGACTGACTGATTGATTGACTGATCCATCAACGCACAGCTCAAACCACTGGACGAATTGAGCTGTTTGGCATACATACAGATAGCTCTTATGACGTAGGCATCCACTAAGAAAAGATTTTTGAAAATTCAACCCCAAGGAGGGTAAAATAGGGCTTTGAAAAATCGAACTTAGCGTGAGCGAAGTTAGTTAGCAAAAGCTAGTTAGTTATAATAAAGGCAAAATGAATGTTGGCTGGTTTTTATTTCAATAAAAACCGGCCAACAATCGACATTTATAAAGAAAGGTTGGGCAAAAACGAATGTTTATTGTATGAAGATTCTTTTTAATTTTAACTGTTTTTTATTATTATTCACAAATGATTTGGATGTAGAACAAAATATATGAGTTTCAATAAAATAATTCAAAATTATTTATTTCATGTTGGCCAACTTGTGGCTCTTATGAGAAGTAGATAATCTACGAATCACGCGCTGGTTCAGAAAGCTAATTGTGCTGAGAATAAATCAATGTTCCATTTTTTGTAACGTCTTCTTGTAAAACAATATGGCGCAACTATTTACCATAAACAATCCCAAATTACAAACGTAACTTTTCACACAAGTTAATTTTTAAATAAAACAGAAGACTGCACGTAATTATATTACACTTATACCCAACTTAGTACCCAACTAAAAATATCTTTTCCGTTTTTTCCACAAATTAAACTTAATTTTGCTTCATGCTGATGTAATTTCCATACAATATAGTAAAAAAATGAGCGAGAAAAGTTGCCGCTTGCTAATAACCGACAAGTTTTCTCGTCTTTTTACGATAATATCCATTGACGACACTGGTCACATTTACACCATACGACACGACGTCTATCAAAGGAGCCTCAATAATCCAACGGTCAAAGAAGTGCGCACGGAAAACTGAAAGGGTGACTGACGGCTCAATCCCCACCAAACGGCTTTTTTTTCTTTTTCGATGACAAGATAGCCCTTGACTTCGATCTCACGTGACGAAGCAGTCTAAGATGGTAGTGGGCAAACTTGGAAAAGTGTAAACTCAATCCATACCCCTAATCGGTTTTTACGCGCCATCGTGCCGGAGCGCTAAATCGCTTGGCGGCACGATTTTGTAGGTAAGTAGGGTGGTAACTAGCCACAGCCAAAACCTTCCACCAGACCAGATGCCACGGAAAAAAAACTAGTATAATAAATAAAAGAAAACTCCTTCGTCAACTTAATAAATGTGATACATTTATTCCTCAATTGCACACAGAACACAATAATAATAATTTAACTCTATTCACAACTGCTGATCGAATTATAATCCCCAAATTAATGACCGAAACCACCTTTTATCTCCTCGTAGCAACACCCACGCAAGACAATTCCCAGTTCACAGTCGTCCACGTGGCAAAAAGTCCTGATTGGTCAAAGATAACGCGCACATTCGCGGTTATTTTTGTATGGACCAATCAGATACTAGGTGGTGTTGCTACTACAGAAGTTATAAAATTATAGTTCCACAGATAATAAAACTAGGAATACAGAATATAAAACCAGAAATCATGACATTCGGCCATCCAACTTTGTGCAACCTCCCGGTGCACAATAAGTAAAATTACATAATGTTATAAGGTTGTTAATTTTACACAAATCCTAAATTAATTAAATTACAATACCACAATCATCTGTCAACAATCACCAATACATTATGAGTCTTTTAACTACAAAGGATCATGACATTAACTACAACTATGAAATTTTCATAACTCTGTTAGGTACTTTCATAAAAATAATTAATTACTTTAACAGGAATTAGGATATCTCAGAATAACTATTTAATAACCAAATATTCTATTCGCATGGGTTTTTTAAAAATAAATATTCATGACACTAATTACAATTATAAAATTTTCATAACTTCGTTAGGTAACCTTACATAACAAAAAATAATTACAATATCTTCTGATAAAATTAATTAAATTTCAATATCTCAGAATAATAAGTTATTTAAATGTATACGCTATTCATGTGGGTCTCTTAAGAACAAACAATCACGACATTCAACAAACAATAACAAAAAAAAAAAAATAATAATAATTACAATATCTTCTTATACCTATAATTAATTAAATTTCAATATCTCAGAATAATAATTTATTTATTAAATGTATACTCTATTCATGTGGGTATCTTAAGAACAAACAATCATGACATTCGGTTTAGTTCGATTTATAGAGTAATGCTGTTGTCACTATGGTGGATGGTGGAATTAGATAGGAGATTTTTGTCCTGAATTTGGGTTCCCTCGTTACGCCTTTTGGCAAAGGTATCAACGTTAGATAGCCTGTCTGCTGTGAAACTCGTTCTCGACGCCGTTTGTGAGTCCTCAGACTGCGGTGACGGTAAAGCATCTAACGCCACAGATAAAGGAACTTCTGGTGCGAACGCTGGCTTGCTGGGCTCGACCTCCTCTATTCTTCATGTTAACTGGGAGAGACATCTACTCTTCTTGCGGATACGCCTCTCTGGAGGCGACGGAGATCTCTTTCTTACGCGTTTGCCTTCGCGCCACGACCGTTCACGACTGGTTCCATATGCTCGATATAAAAAAAAAGAAATAAACAATATTAGTACTTACACTTTTTTTTTTTTTAATCGTGATCGCTTTGCCTAATAGTTAAATAACTTTAAAAACTCAATTTATTTGGTAATCGTCAAATTGCTAATTAAGTACTTAAATCATCGTTAAAATAAGTATTAAGTAAATAAGGATTTCCTTAATCTATTTTACAAACGAGTTCCATCACAGATCAATGTTCTCGAAGAATGTACCCTAGCAGTCGCGACATACATAAATACGGTAATAGAATAATCTAATGGCGGCGCCCATACCCGCAGTAAAAGAATAAATATACTAGTGGTTCGCCCCGAACTGAGACCTAGCGGTATCCCATAATTCACAAAAGATGTAATAATTAACTTTTAACATTAGACGCAATAAAAAATAATAATAGTTGATGCAAAACTGTTTTACTGATACAGCGCCATCTATTAGCATTATTGTGAAGCTATTAACATTAAAAATTAAATAATTTCGTTTCTTTATAATATGTATCTAAAGTTAGTATTTGTTGTTCAAGTACAGGATATAACTGAATTTTCAACAAAGTTTCAGGTTCTAATATGCAATACTTTTTGACATATGGCTCAAATTAAATCTCCACTTAAAAGTTAAATAATTTTGTTTCTTTATAATATTTATCTAATTTTAGTATTTGTTGTTCAAGTACAGGATATAACTGAATTTACCACTAAGTTTCAAGTTCTAATATCTTGTCATTCTTGACATATGGCTCAAATTAAAATCTCCACTTTGAAAGCCCCCCATTTGGTCAATTTTAAGGGAAAAATTAAAAAATATATATTTTTGTACTCTGTTCAAAGTCGTCTTTAAAAAGATATATCGCAAGTCTATGTAACGCAACAAACAAGATTTTACTTCAAACACGCTTCTATGAGAGCCCCCCTGAAATAAAGCTTTTTATATTTTTTTTATACAATGTTCGGCTGAAGGCCATCAGTTTACATATTATATTTAAATTTGAAGTAATTATGTTCAGTAATTCAGAAGTTATAGGGCTCTGACAGACATTTGGACGTACACACTTCTCTGTCCAGTACAGACAAGCGCCCTAGTTGACTCAGAGAACTCGCTTCGCTCGTTCAATAAAGGAAATAAATCAATAGATAAATACTTTAATAGCGGCGCACTTAACCGCAGGTAAAAGAATAAATATATAAAGGAAATAAATCAATACATAAATACTTTAATAGCGGCACACATAACCGCAGTGGCACACTTAACCACATTAACAATAAAATATTTTACTGGCGGCACACATAACCGCAGTGGCACACCTAACCACATTAACAATAAAATATTTTACTGGCGGCACACTTAACCGCAGTAAAAGAATAAATATATAAAGGAAATAAATAAATAGATAAATACTTTAATAGCGGCACACATAACCGCAGTGAACAGAATCTTTTAATGGCGGCACACATAACCGCACTAAATAGAAAGTTCCAATGGCGACACACTTAATCGCCCTAAATAGAAACTTTTAGTGTCGGCACACATAACCGCACTAAACAGAAACTTTTAATGGCGGCATACATAACCGCCCTAAAATATTTAGCAAAATTATTTTTATAAGCAAATAAAATAAATTCCTCTAATAAAAAGTTTAATGGCGGTACACATAACCGCAGGCAATAAACATATCTTTTTTATAACATACCCACATACATAATCGCAGCTGATTCTACTTATTATCTGCGTGAAAAAGCTTAATTATCATCATTGATTTTACTTGTCAAAAATAACAATTAATGTCTGCGGAAAAGGATTGTTTGGTAACACTATCAGAGAGTAGCCCTAATCAAATGCTACCAACAATCGATCGGATTAACATTGTCATGGAGTAGCCAGACCAAATGTAAATCCAATTTATTCACATAACCTTAACTATCATCATCGAATTATTTGTGGGTAGTTACAAAAATTTATACCGTTCAAGAAATGGAATACATACCTAATATTATGTGGGTCTTGCGGAATACGTGTCACTTCTGACTTATAATAAATAAAAGAAAACTCCTTCGTCAACTTAATAAATGTGATACATTTATTCCTCAATTGCACACAGAACACAATAATAATAATTTAACTCTATTCACAACTGCTGATCGAATTATAATCCCCAAATTAATGACCGAAACCACCTTTTATCTCCTCGTAGCAACACCCACGCAAGACAATTCCCAGTTCACAGTCGTCCACGTGGCAAAAAGTCCTGATTGGTCAAAGATAACGCGCACATTCGCGGTTATTTTTGTATGGACCAATCAGATACTAGGTGGTGTTGCTACTACAGAAGTTATAAAATTATAGTTCCACAGATAATAAAACTAGGAATACAGAATATAAAACCAGAAATCATGACACTAGTAACAAATAAAATTCTCGGTGTCGCATCGTTATCTGAGAATGTAAAAGCGCAACAGAGTGAAAATCGATGGTTCACATAAAACAAGATCGCTCTCAGTGGCGCACGGTTAATTGGAAAAAAGGACTCCGCCCTGTTTTATTATTAGTAATATTAGTTACTATAATAAATCATATTAGTGGGAGAAATTACCGGCATATACTGGGCTCGCCACCGACGTTGATACTATCTTTTTTTATGTTTTCTACTGTTTTTACATCGCGGTGTTATAAAAGTTTCATAAAATCAATATGCCCACGTCTTACTATGTAGATAAAGGCTTGAATAACAAAACAGAAACTCAGCAGATGATCTGGCACTTCTTTTTAGAATAGAATAGAATAACTTTTTATTTGACTTCCAAAAAAGGAGGAGTTTCTTAACTCGTCGGATTTTTTTTATGTATGTTCCCCGATTATTCGAAGACGCCTGGACCAATTTAGAAAATTCTTTTTTGTGTGAAAGTTTATACTTCCCAGGTGATCGCATTGTCATCAGTTCAGGATCTGATGATGGGATCCTGGAGGAATCGAGGGAACTCTTCAAATTTTATAGGCTACTACTACTTAGTATATACACTTTACTAGTACGTATACTTTGTAGTGGCGTTTGAAGTCGGTCTTGTAAAAAGAATTTTCACTTTTATGTTATTAGCCAAATAAATTTTTACAAAGTGCTTTCAAATCGTTCTTCTAATGCTGAATTTTCATGTGTACCACATTAATTCCAAATTGTTGTTACTTTTTCACACTTTGGTTTATCCAATTATTTTTTATCTGTATTGAAGTACTTTGCACCTTCCCATTCGAGTTCACCAAACTAGAAAGTTCGCAAATAACAAATTGGTAGGCTGGAAAATTAGTAAACAAATTTCACGTCGACAAAGTTTGCAAATAAGTGTCCTTAATGAAATCATGCCAAATTCGGACAAACATAACGAGTCCTGAATAGCACTGCTATTCTCTAAACATTTTTAAACATCAGCTAACACAGCGATGAAATTGAACTTATTTCACAGTTTTAAAACGCTCTTATTTTAAATTATATTAATTGGTTGGGATTTACCCCAAAGGTTGGGGTTTTCATATGTTGAGAGCTAAGCAGACAACTGATTAGATAATATTTATGAAATAGTGACACCTTAAACCGATCTATTCATCACTTTGGGGCGTCAGTCTAAGCGCATATTATGAATAATTTTATTTTGTCTGCTATGAAAATGACTCTCTTTTAGTTGGTTTAATAGGTTTTCTAAGTTTTAGACCGTTTCATCAACCTACTCAGCCTACCATTTTGCTTAACTTAAGCATAATATGCATGTACGTTTGATCAACGTATACATTTGTTGGCCAGCTTAAAGAACTTTGCTAGTTTTCATACAAACACTTGATCTGGAAAAAATTGACGTTCTGTTATCAAGGTGTTTTTAAAACATTTTGTTTATCAAATATGTTGTACAATCAATGTATGAAACAAAATATATTTTTATGTTTCAACGACAAACTAGACGACGAATACATCGTAATTGAGAATAACACCACTGTTCAGGGGCTAATGTGTAAAAACAAACTTTTATCCACAATTCGAATGGGATTGGGAACGAAAAAGAAACAGAATTGCGTCTTTTAGCTTATACGATTTTATGTCGTGTCGTACACGCTATCCCGAACCTATTTTCACATGAAGTGATTAAAATAAAATCAGTTTTCCGCAGCCGATCACGTTTGCACTAATGTTCATTCATCGCTCGAACCTCAGACCTACGAATATTATGAGGTCGCAATGACCACTACACCATAGGCTATCACTAGCTATTACACCATACTTTACCATACCAGCGTCAAATCATAAAATTGTACAAGCAACTTCTACCTATACACATCTTTTAAACATCTGGTAAACGACTTTTTGGAATTCGTAAAAAATTGTGCAACAATTAAAATAAAAAATAATTTTAAAAACCGACTTCAAACAACACTTAAAAGTATAAAATAATTTTAGTTTGTACACGTATGTTGAAGTCGGGCGGGTCTAAATAGAAACGATGAAACCGATGCGCGACGCTGAAAAAAGGGTTTTAAGTAAGTATGCAATTTTTCAAGTTATATTTATGAAAATCGGTAGGTATTACGCCTTTCGATTAAAAATAAAGAAGTACGTGTGTCGCAGTTTTTGAAAATATCACCGCAAACCTACCGTGGATTACTACGCGGACGAAGTCGCGGGGACGAAAGCTAGTAGGTATATTATACTAAGTAAGTATCCACCATATCGAGTAATTAATGGTCCACCCCGCAATTACTCAGAAAATTAGTGAGCTACGTTGACAACGTGTAATGAAACTCACCATACTACCATGTTCACTGATGAATAATTGAATTTTAATTTGCTATTCATGAACTTTCTCTCTCTTTGCATCGTCATATTCCGATGGAACGACGGGAGAGAGATCAGGCGCAAGACTGACGGCTTTACGTGCTCTCCGAGGTACGGGGATGACACGCCGGCCGCCTATCTTCTAATTCCGGCTGGGAACTTTTGGTAGAAATCCTAATGGTTTTAGCCCGGCCCGACAATCGAACCCGGGAACTTTTCACCCGCAATCGAACTCGCTAAGCACTAGACCAACAAGGCAGTCAATTACTATCTCAGTGCACGGTAGACTGGAGTCTTGGAGGTCAATTATAACGCTCGCGTACTTACTCGGGCGGATAAAAACTAGAACCACCGCCCTAATTAGTTGGCCGTACCAATCAGCTTAAGAATAAAGTAGCGTATAAAAGGTGAAAGAATTAAGTTTTTTCGTGCTCTCTTAGCGGGGGCAATTTAACTTTTATCATTAAACTTACAGACTCCACTCTGATCCAAAGGAATTACCTCTTTCCATGACTAATGACAAAAAATATAATGGAGACTATTTCTCTGGAGTACCAGGAACACATCAAACAGTCGAGTTAACGTTAAGAGCAAATGCGACCGGAGTTTTGGACCGAAGAGACTTGAAAATTAAGGCCAAATTAGACGGTTCATTTTTCTAAATTTTTGCTTTCATGTTCGCCGATAAAGAACCGTCTAAACACCGGCCGTTCACCGTTCCCAGATGATTTTGTCTCCGCGACGACAGGTTAATTGGTATCGTGCATCGTTCATCGCAAAAATGTCCTATCTTTTCAGAAGGGAAGCGTGATAAAAAAAACTTTGGGAGCCCCTGCTTCAGCTTGAGCAATCGTAGAAAGAGACGACACTTTTGTAATATGGCTAGAGCGGCAGGTATGAACGAGGTAAAATGCGCGCTCTAACCGTTTAAGGGTGACCCCGCTTAAGATTCACTAACGTTACTACATATTAAAATCCTGATATACGACAGAATTACGTACACTCTTCCACCATAACATCGCCCCGTCAGCTCAGTGCATAATGAAATGAGCACCTGCGTTCTGGAGCTGAGCATAGTTGCGTGAGTTATGCACAACTCATGCAAAATTGTGTTACCAAAGTGTTCCGCAAATTAGACTCGCCCAAACTGTTTGCATAAAGTGATATTCTGCTCGCAGATTAAACCTTATTTTACTTTGTTACTCCATAATTCCATGAAATGAAAATTTAGTTTTTTTAATGCAAAACGGTCGTCATCTTGGTCTGCATTCTGAGCAGGTCTGTCATAAGACCCATAGGTTGGCCTACATTAAATAAATTGTTTTGAACATTTATTCCAGTTTTTTTTGTTAAATTTCGTTACTAGTTACTACCCTAAATTGCCTCTGGTCTGTTCCGGTGGAAGGCTTTGGCTATGGCTAGTTACCATCCTACTGTCACAGACGTGTCGCCAAGTGATTTAGCATTTCGGCACGATGGCGTGTAGATACTAGACACAGATTAGGGGTTTGGGTTGAATGTACACTGCCATACCCCTTCCAAGTTAGCTCGCTGGCATCTTAGACTGCATCGTCACTTACCATCAGGTGAGATCGCAGTCAAGGGCTATCTTGTCATCAAATAAAATAAAATAAAAAATATTTTTTATGAACAAATTAGACCATGATTGCGATCTCATTTGATGGTAAGTAACGATGCAGTTTAAGATTAAAATGGTAATAGGCTCATTTAACCTAAGATCTAAGTGGGCAAGGCACATCGCTCGAAAAACTGATAAACTGTGAGGTTCCCAGATAACTCTGACAAAGTCCCACGTTTAATTTGAACAGGTTTGACATGGGACTTTGTCAGCGTTACCTGACATCAAAATTAGCCGGAAGGGTGTGCGATATGGTCGCTGCTTGCCGTCAGTAATTGGTGGATGTCTTCGTAGCTAAGTTAGTATTAAGTAGAATAAGTTTATTGTTAACTAGAAGCCCACGCCGACTTCGTCCGGGTTGAAAATTTAAATATTTGTTTTTACGGGACTGATCGCACAGAGCTTCTAATAGGAGACGATTGTAAATAAGATCACCACAGGAATCACAGGAATCTCCTGCGCCGGCACCGGCCACCGTGCACCGCCCGCGCCGGCCGGCACCATTTTATTATTTTGTCGCGTGGAAATATTAATTTTCCGATAACTCCTAAGATATTTATTTAAATTGTATAGTGTAAAGGGCAAATATGTTCTAAATTAAACACTTACGGTAATAAACATATTTATTTAGATATAGATTGACATCACATCGGTTAAAGAAGGTCGAAAATAATTCATTATTTTTAATCAAAATTTGAAAGATAGAAACGGTTACTGTAAGTTATCCTTAGAAGCTACACATATGCTATCGCGGACTTTTTTTAGAACTTTTTAAGAGGAACAATTCACCCATACATCATTTTCATCCAATAACAGTATATGACCCAGCGCACGCCTTGAAAACGTTTGAGAGTCAAAAATTTTTCCGACTTCTTTAACAAATTTGCACATAATATCTAGCCATAATACATTTATGTGCATAATATATAGCCTATAACCATCTGGAATAATGTACCTTTGAAATGGTGAAAGAATTTTTGAAATAGGTGCGGTGGTTCCAAAGTTTGCTCCGGACATACATACAAACTCACAAAATTCGCGCTCTCTCTTTATTATAATAGTACAGATTAGGTTAAGTATCTACTATATATTTCTATGGGGTTGGCGTGCTAGTTGGTAAAAACCCAAAAAAAAAAAAAGATTTAAAAAAAGGAGCACTGATGGTGATCTCCCACCGATGATCCTTCATAGGTTCATATTCTTCATCATCATTCTGATAAGCTCAAGTTCTATAGCAATCTTAGCAATATAGGCAGTATAAGAGGTTTTTCATTCTACAATAAAATCAGTATAAGAGCCGTTGTTAGTGTATAATCAAATTGTTCCAACATAGAAGTTGTGAGCCGCGGGTAAACAAGTTAGCGGCCTCGCCCGCACCAACCGCAGCGGGTTCATTACTTCTTGCTGTCATACTCCTATTTAATTAACGGCGTGTATCTCTCAACATACTATCTTGAAAACATTTGAAAATTATGTCTACGATTTTTTTTCTTTTGAAGACCACTAATACTAGTAGGCTGTTAAATAAGTTCAAGCGGCCACAAACAACATGTGTTCCGTGGCAATCTTTACATACGTCATGTTCAAGCGTAGACGTATCTTTGCTGAGAAGAATTTTTTTATGCAACAAGATCAGAACGTACGCCATCGTAAATGTATAATCAAGTTTTTTCAAAGCGAGTTGTGAGCTGGCTGGTAAACAAGTAAGTTAGCGGATTCGCCCGCGCCGACCGCAGCGGGTTCATTACTTGTTGCTGTTATACTCTTAATTAACGCTGTGTATCTCTGGACGTAACTACTATATTGAAAATCATAATATTTGTGTCTACGATTTTTAAATTTCTTTTGAAGACTACTTATACTAATAGGCTGCTAGATAAACTCAAGCGGACCGCTAAATGGGACAAAAACGACACGTGTTCCGTGGTAATCTTTGCATAGGACATGTTCAAGAATTTTTTATGCAACAAGATCAGTGTGTAAGCCATCGTAAATGTATAATGAAGTTGTTTCAATGCAAGTTGTGAGCTGGCTGGTAAACAAGTAAGTTAGCGGACTCGCCCGCGCCGACCGCAGCGGGTTCATTACTTCTTGCTGTTATACTCTTAATTAACGCTGTGTATCTCTGGACGTACTATCTTGAAAATCATAATATTTGTGTCTACGATTTTTAAATTTCTTTTGAGGAGTACTAATACTAATAGGCTGCTAGATAAACTCAAGCGGACCGCTAAATGGGACAAAAACGACACGTGTTCCGTGGCAATCTTTGCATAGGTCATGTTCAAGAATTTTTTATGCAACAAGATCAGTGTGTAAGCCATCGTAAATGTATAATGAAGTTGTTTCAATGCGAGTTGTGAGCTGGCTGGTAGGGGAGACCGGGGATGGTTGACTAGGTTTTTACTAAATGGTACATAAATTTTTTGTTTTAATGTTTATAGAAAAGAAAACCATGTTAATTGATAGGAAATCTATTAACCTAATAAAAATACGTAATATCTAGATCCTAATTTAGTAAAATAGTAATAATTTAATGCATTTTCCAAAACAAGAAATCTTAGTCAACCTACCCCTGGTCCGGGGTAGGTAGACCATACACCAGGGGTAGGTTGACTTATGTATCAATAAGAGTAAAATCATGGGAAGGAGCAAATAATTAAACATTTTTTAAATATAATTGAGCCTTTTATTAAAAAAAAAACTTAAGTCAGCTATTCATCCATTTCTTAAAATGTCTTTAAAAAAATTATCAAAAAAATAGTCTTATTTTTAAATTTTTTTAATTTAACTCTTTTCTTTTAATACCTATTGTAAATCATAGTCAGACATAATTTCTATAACAATAAATTACAGGTTTTTTTCGGAACTTAAATAACAATGTAGTTCTACTTGTTGTATCAAATATAAACTAACGTAGTTTGTAACGTAATGATGTAGCTCTCGACAGGCTTGTTGCTGAGGTTGGATTGATAGAGAAGGATGCCGTTTCATAAAGTAGTCCAACCAATCTTCACCAGCTAACAATTGTCCTCCAAGAATCAGGCAAAGTTTTGCTTTTTTTTTCGCAAACTTATATGCTAATTTTCCAGTTTCATATGGCGTCATTTCGTAATAAATATCAGTTGCCTTCTTTATATAATTGGCTAAAGCTTCCTCTTCTATATTAGTAAAAATTTGCCTATTTCATAATATATGCAACTGTGTCCAGGGTTAATTTTGGTGACGTTTTGATTTTTCTTTTGATTTGACCACGTAACGATGTTATATTTTTATTTATCAGGCGTGTTGCACTGTTTTAATGTTGCATTAATACTTTTTTCGTCAAAAAATACAGTATGACAAGCTCTTTCTAAAACATCTATCGCTCGTTCAGTTATACATATAATTTATCTATGTCGTTCAGTAGTTTTTATAGGTCCTCATTGTTCTGCAACAACAAAATTGCTATAAATATTTAAAAGTCCAATAAAAGGTTAACTAAAACCACCGAAACAACCATTTTTGATTGGTTGACTGATTAGTCAACCAGCCCCGGAAAAAATTAGTCTACCAGTCCCAACTGCTATTTTTTAGTTTGATCGCATGGCTAGCCTAAACACTAACAGTGACTTGAAAAGTAAGATACGAAATATGATAAATATGCACCCATCAAACGTTGGGACTAACATAAAAATGGTTCACATAAAACTTGTAGGCACCAGATCAAAAAGTGTAATAAATCAAAATATTACTTACGTGGTCAAAAAATTAAAAACCTATCACTGCTCAAAAACGGCGCACGACTGCGTTGCGGCGCTCCAGACACCTGAGCGGGATGCAGAGTGTAATAATCGGCTGTATTCGGATGATTCAATTCGTACACTGTCGACGAGTTTTTGGCAGTTAGTCTACCTACCCCTATAGTCAACTATCCCCGGTCTCCCCTAAACAAGTAAGTTAGCGGCCTCGCCCGCGCCGACCGCAGCGGGTTCATTACTTCTTGCTGTTATACTCTTAATTAACGCTGTGTATCTCTGGACGAAGTACTAATACTAGTAGGCTGCTAGATAAGTTCAAGTGGAACGCAACATGAACACAAACGACACGTGTTCCGTGGCAATCTTTGCATAGGTCATGTTCAAGAATTTTTTATGCAACAAGATCAGCGTGTAAGGCATCGTAAATGTATAATGAAGTTGTTTCAATGCAAGTTGTGAGCTGGCTGGTAAACAAGTAAGTTAGCGGCCTCGCCCGCGCCGACCGCAGCGGGTTCATTACTCTTGCTGTCATACTCCTATTTAATTAACGCCGTGTATCCCTCTACAAGTTTTCGAGCTTGGAAATACACTTTGCGCGAAGGTGACTTGCTCTGAAATAAAGATGTTCTGTTCACATTTTTTCGTGGATTTAAAGTTAAAAGTAAATCACAACAGGAATATTCCTCATATACAAGACTCTCTGAAAACACAAGAAGTTATGGGCAGATGTTTATATTTTTACACGAAAAGGTGTGTATGTTGTCAGGGTGGAATACAGAAATTCATATACATATACCTATATGGGTTTCTGTATTCCACCATAATTTCTAAATGCTTGAAGAGATCCCGAGTGTCACTGGCTATTTTTCAGTTGATATTCTTTTTTTTTCAGCAGCAGTAGTCGGGTTTTTTTTAGTTTTAAAAATGTATGTGTTTATTACTTAAGATTAAAATATGACAATGATACGAAACGGTGAAATCTCATTAATATCTATTTCTATTTCTATTACATATCTTTTTATTAATAAAAAGTTACAGCCCTTAAAACGATAGGAAAATGTGTGCGACGTCACTATATAACTCATTACTAACTTAATATAATTTTATTCCATTAACTTAATATAAAATGTGTGCGCAGTATCTTATTCCCAATGTTAATTGTCACGGTAAACTCGTTGCATAGACGCAAACACGGCTAAGTCTAGATTTAATACAGCCGCAAGACTAATAGTGCAATCTGAGTCTAATTTCTGCTTCCCCACTCGCGATACAATTTATTATAGACTCGACTCGCTTTGTTGGACTAGAACTGAAGATATCTCAACTTTATATTAGTGATAGAGGGGACAGAGTCACACAAGACGCATGTCAGAACATGTGTAAGTTAATTAAAAATTTAACTGTCTCGTTGATATTAGCATATAGATGATGAAGTCCCGGGTTCAATTCCCGGGTCTGGCCAAAAAAATGTATTGGGTTTTCCGGTTTTTCTAACCCGGAGACTACTTACTAGCCCGCAGTTAGGAAGTAGGCGGTATCTCATTCCTATACCTCAGAGAGCACGTAAAGCTATCGGTCCTGCGCCCGATCTCTATCTGGTCGTGTCGCATTTCCGTCTCACCGGACTATGAGAATGAGGGATAGAGTAGAGTGTGCATCTGTGTTTGTGCTCATACTTCTGCACTATAATATCACCTTGATAATTATCTCTATGGAATTTGGCTGCCGAGTGCGGATTCGGTCCATTTTCCTGTATAGTCATCAGACGTCAACCAATTTGTTTACCAACTAAATTAATCAAGACCAAACCAATAAGTACGAACTATGTTTACAGTAGAGTTGTCTGAACTCGTCAGACCCTGGTTACATCAATGTAACTGACAGCAACTCCTCAATTCTGACGCTGCAGGGGTACTGCCCTCCTAAACTGTCGAGATTTAGGAACTGTCGATTATGAATAGTTATTGTAGGTAACAAATAAAGACTATATCGTTGAATTCCAGAATCTAACTTTTCAATCTCATGCTGCAGGGGTACTGTCCCCCTAAACTATGGAAATTTAGGTACTTTCGATGATGAACAGTCATTGTAGGTACCAAGTAAAGACTACATCGTTGAATTCTAGGACCCAACACCTCAATCCTGATGCTGCAGGGTTACTGCCCACCTAAATTGTGGGTATTTAGGTACTGTCGATTGTGAATTGAAGAAGCTGACGAAGTCGCGAGCATCCGCTAGAGTAGTACAAATATATTATACCAGACGTATACTACACGAAATGTTGAAAATAAAAATTTACTCAATAAAGTGAATTGAATTAACCTTTTTAAAAGTACCCAGAGAGTAGCCACACTACTTTTGGAATCTCTTTGACTAGCGCAAAGCCAGAGATATACCTAGGAATCCTAGAATTTAAACTCCGTGCCGCAGAGGAAGTGTAAACCTAGCCCGTTTAAATAAAGTTTTCGCTCAACGTTAGGTGTACCTATTCTTCAGCTCTTATATTTCGGATTCAAATCCGAAATATTCTCTTTTCAGGAGGGCTTTGATGTTATACCTAACAGTTCTTTTTAACTGTCAAACTTAAAAACTTAAACTGAAAAGTTAAACTGCGCGTCGAGGATAGGTAGGTATTTCTTGCGTGGAAACTGACTGAATTATAATAGGTGTTTATTATATAAATATAATAGGTGTTTAAGAAACAGGTGGAAACTTACCGTAAAGGCGAGGAGCCGGTTACTTAAAATTGAACTTACACGGATTTAAAACAATTTTGTACACATAAATTGATAGTGTACCTATAAGTAATAGATAGTGTATAAGTAAATTTTGATTTGTTTATCAGGATGAATAGTATCCTATAAATTAACCCGGAGTATCAGCTACCACTTTACCAAACAATTAAATCCGTTCAGTAGTTTTCGCATGATGCGCGCATAGACAAACAGACAGACAGACAAAAAATTCAAAAAAAATTGTTTTGGACTCAGTATTGATAACAAAGCATCCTCCAATTAACACATTTAATGTACAGAATTCGTCCCGTTACAATGTTATTATAACTATAGATTTCATCTATTTCAAAAAAAAAACTTGGTGTTCTAACTGCCATTGGCAAAAAAGTCTGTCACACCTATTTAAAAAAAAATACATACAATAAATATAAAATAATTGAACGAGCGAAGCGAGTTCTCTGAGTCAACTAGGGCGCTTGTCTGTACTGGACAGAGAAGTGTGTACGTCCAAATGTCTGTCAGAGCCCTATAACTTCTGAATTACTGCATATAAGAACGTGAAACTTGGTTGAAAATTCAGTTATATTCTGTACTTGAACAACAAATACTAAAATTAGATAAATGTTATAAAGAAACGAAATTATTTAATTTTTAATGCTAATAGCTTCACAATAATGCTAATAGATGGCGCTGTAACAGTAAAACAGTTTTGTGTCAACTATTTTTTTTTTATTGCGTCTAATGTTAAAAGTTAATTATTACAATATATAATTAAAACTTTTGGGAATTATGGGATATCGCGAGGTCTCAGTTCGGGGCGAACCACTAGTAATATAATAAATATAATCCTGAGCACCGGATCTCTAACCTCGGCTATAGAAATTCGTAGAAATTACATAAAAATTCTGTTATATACGCAATCAAGTTTTGTCGCCATTAAAGACAGACGGAATCAATACTAAAGGCCCTATTTTTGTTGTGAAAACGAATTAATCAACAGTTACGTGAACTGATATAGTTCTTTCATTTCACAAAGGCTCGTGGCTTATGGTTGTGTGGGTGTCGTACTTGTATAAGTGTGAGCGAGAGCTTGCTCGCGCTTCACCGCTCCCACCTAGGCTCCTGACAGGCACGCTCACTTACGCAATGTGCATGTACACGACGTAACCACAAGTAAAGCGCCCGTAACTTCGTGAGATAAACGTACTATACACGAAAGCACTAATTTTTAGCGGTCACGTTTTTTTTTCTAAATCGCATAGTAGAGATAAACGTACTATACACGAAAGCACTAATTTTTAGCAGTCACGTTTTTTTTCTAAATCGCATTCTCGATATATTCTTGTGGTTGGAATAATGCTCCTTGCACTTGAAACGGTGCATAAACTAAATCTAAGTTTTAGCTGTCTGATTAATGCGCTATGTGGTAGTTTTAATAGAGCATTCAGGCTCGCTATTAAACTCGTGCGGAGCGTTCTAGAACATTAGCGTCACGTGACAGCTAATCTAGGGGTTCAGTGCTTAATAATGGATCGAGCGCTGGAGCGCCTTGCAAAGGTAAAGCGAGCGCCGCCGGGTTGCCAAATTAGTTTTTACTTTGTGCCACTTGGGAACATTGACTATTACCCGGATATGGAAAGACTAGCTCTTGCCCGCGGCTTCGCTCACGTTAAGTTCGAACTAAGGGGTTGAATTTGCAAAAAATCCTTTCTTAGCTGATGCCTACGTCACAATAACCATCTTTTTTTAAATCGATGACAAGTCCTTGGCTGCGATCTCACCTGATGGTAAGTGATGATGCAGTCTAAGATGGTAGCGGACTAACTTGGAAGGGATATGGCTGTGTACATTCAACTCATACACCCCTAATCGGTTTCTACACGCCATCGTGCCGGAACGAGAAATCGCTTGGCGGCACGTTTTTGACGGTAGGGTGGTAACTAGCCACGGCCAAAGCCTTCCACCAGACCAGACCAGAGGCAATTCAGAAATCTGTGTGCCTTTCAGCTCGATCCGTCCATTGGTTTGAGTTGTGTGTCATTCGGTCAGTCAGCATTTCCTTTTTTACATATTTTAGATTTTATATATTGACGCTAACCGTTACGTACCGTAGTGCTCGTAGTATAGTTTCGCTGTAACTATGTAAATCACGAGTTACATTGTAATAAGTACATTAAATATCTAGTTACATTGTCCCGAGATATTAAATACCGAGTTACATTGTATCTACATAAATACCAGTGGCAGGCAGGTTGCAGGTGGATCAGTTACAGATGCAAATTGCTCCTCCGACGCGCGCTTCATCACCTCGATTGCGGAGCGTGTAATTGCGAGTGTTCAGTCGCTAACACTGTTACTCTTGGCTATGTTCACATGTAACGCGCGTTAACGCGCGTCAACGCGCGATCAAATTTGAAGAGAGTTCAGATGATGAGCGCTAATGCGCGTTGCGAGAGTACTCGTCAGTCTAGTTCGGTACCTATATTCCAAATTGCTGGCCTTTTTTCTACTTCATCGATTAGTAAGTCGATGTCAATATCTTCAATTTCACTCATTTTAAATGCGAAAACAAAATATAATTACGAAAATTAACAAAATTACATGCGATCGCGATGAAAACGCGCGCTCAACTGAACAGCAAACGGACATTACATTAATATCAAAGCGCGAGTCAACGCGCGATTGTCTGCGTCTAGAAACTTTTTCTCTGAGCGCCGCGTTGACGCTCGCTGACGCGCGTTAACGCGCGCGCATGTGAACGGTTGCTAGGTATATATTAGGATGTCTAAGCGCGCGATTTGAAAACGCGCGTCGCAATTTAGCCATCTGAACATAGCCTTAGGCTATGTTCACATGTAACGCGCGTTAACGCGCGTCAACGCGCGATCAAATTTGAAGAGAGTTCAGATGATGAGCGCTAATGCGCGTTGCGAGAGTACTCGTCAGTCTAGTTCGGTAGAATGTAGAAAATGGACGTGGAAGAGGCTATTATTTTGTGGTTATAGTATAAAGAAAAATATAGAAAAAGAAAACGTATACATTGGGTTCATCCAATTTTGAAAAATAGACCCAGTTTGTTTGCCTTTTTTCTACTTCATCGATTAGTAAGTCGATGTCAATATCTTCAATTTCACTCATTTTAAATGCGAAAACAAAATATAATTACGAAAATTAACAAAATTACATGCGATCGCGATGAAAGCGCGCGCTCAACTGAACAGCAAACGGACATTACATTAATATCAAAGCGCGAGTCAACGCGCGATTGTCTGCGTCTAGAAACTTTTTCTCTGAGCGCCGCGTTGACGCTCGCTGACGCGCGTTAACGCGCGCGCATGTGAACGGTTGCTAGGTATATATTAGGATGTCTAAGCGCGCGATTTGAAAACGCGCGTCGCAATTCAGCCATCTGAACATAGCCCCCTCGTCCCAATTGATAGACATCCAGTGCATGACATTCATGCAAGGATCGCTACAGAACAAGATCTTGTGCCGCGTGTATCCGTGGTCCACCACGCTGGCCTATAAAGCTTGCTTCACACACCTTTGAGAACATTATGGAGAAGTCATAGTTGCGCAGGTTTTTTTTTTAAATATTTTTAGCAGCAGGCGGGTCACCTGAGGTTAAGTGATTACCACCACCCATGAACATTTGTAGCACCTGAGACACCACCAATGCGTTGCTGGCTTTTTAGGAATTTGTTGGTCCGTCCCTTGAAAAACCCCATGTAATTTAGTGGGAATACCGTCGCAGGAAGTTGGTTCCACAGTTTCAAAGTACGTGGAAAAAAGATCTGGCACACCGGATGGTCGAAATCGAAGGAATTCTGCAAATTTTTTAGGCATAATTGATAAACCTACTTTGTACCTACTTTGGCGTTTGAAGTTAGTTTTTACGTTTACGCCCTAAGTTTTTCTTCTTCCTCTTTTACCTTCATTATATTCTCAATAGAGTCTGCAACAACTTTCCAGTTTTCCTAGGAGTCTAATATATTAACTGTTAGACTCAGACATATATTTTAGTTATAACTACTTGCCTATGGCTATTCCATTTCTGACACGCAAATATACACCATGTTTGCATCATCGGTTTCATCAACATAACATATTTCGACACCTGCAAGGAAAAACATCGTAACTCACTTTTAACTGATTTTGAATTATAATCATAATGCTCAAGATTATGATTGTAACTCAAGATCATGCGTCATGCTCGTGAACGGGTGCCACCAACGGGAATGGGTCTGCTTTTGCCTGCCTGTCTTAACATGTATTGGATTGTGTTGTATTTTTGAAACTTTTTTTTTTAAATAGCTAGTTTTGTTAGGTATTGTACAAAATTTTTCTTTTTTTAAAAAGAGCAACTGCTGAGTTTCTTACGGCTCTTCTCAGCAGAATCTGCATTCCGAACCGGTGGTAAATTTATGACGTGTCATAAGAGCTACAAGCTAGCCTACATGAAATAAATAAATTTTGAATTTTTTTTTTAATTACCTATGGAATTCACATTTTTAAATGATTTTTTTTTGTAAATTACTACACTATTGAACTATAGTGTTATATATTTTTGGAATCTACTCATCATTATACTTAATCTTATTTTCGAAATTTTTTTTTCAACTTTAGCCTTTAATGCGGGACCATGGTCATCAATTTTGTTTTAAATTTTATTCTAGCCTATGTCACCCGGAATAAGCTAAGGATTCTAACGATACCTCATTGGGTTCAGGCGTACAGAAGTTATGGTGGAAAATAGAAACTCACATACATACATGAATCCTGAAAACAATATACTCCTTTTCCAGGCAGTCGTATAAAAAGTGAGTTACAATGTTTTCCCTTGCAGGTGTCGATTTAAACATTTATTCACTCCTAATGCATAAACCGCATCAAAATTTAGACTACCTGGTACTCGATACTGTAATCCAGGTTCGAGTACAGCTTAATGTGGGAGTAAATCCTGCAAGTGAGGTTAGATACCTGCGAGCGGGTGTGAACACTTGCAATTACGCGCACCGCACTGCTAATGAAGCGAGCTACTCCCGGTATTTGCATTGAACTGATCCAGTAGGAATTTACCCCGTGGTGAGCACAGAGTTCCGAGCCAAATAAATAATCTATTCAAATAAATAAAATTGAGTCTGGAATGAAAACCGTTTGCTACAGCAGCGTCTTATGTATAACATGCATTGGATTGTATGTAGGACTTACGAAACTTCATTTAAAAAAAAAAAAAAAAATTTACAATGGTTAACAAAACTAGGCTATGCACACAATGTTTCCACAAAGAAGTTTCAAAAATGCACACCTTTTTTTTTTTTTTTTTTTTTTTTATCACTGGGAAATGCTTTTAGGCATCCCTCTCGGAAACAAGGCAGTTTAACTACGATGTTTCCGAGAGGGTATGTGGGACTCATTGGCACTCCAAAATACCCACTAAAACCCAGCGGCGCTCCTGCGCATCGCCTGACGACTGGGTTACGGGAACACTTGCGTAATCATCCGCAACCCAGCCAGCGACGTCCGTCAAGGCGGACCCTCCCCCTTGGACATTCTGCCCTCACTGCTCGTTTCTACCGCCATAGTGATCGGGCAACCAATCCACTGATGCCCGTAGCCAACAATGGATTAGCCGCCCGGAGCTCTCGTTACGGAGGCAGATGGCGGTCATGCGCACGTCGCCTGCGTCCCGTCCTACGGCGACGGAGAGGGTCTGCGGTTACGTCCGCCTCCCGTAGCCTCTCCGCCGCCTCCTTCTGCGTCATCACCTCCTCGGCGAAGGAGGCGACGGCATTCCAAGGCCCTTCGCTGCTCACCATGGCGGCGACGACGGCGGGCAGCGAAAGGTCGGGCCCCACTTCTGTCACGAGTGCGGCGCGCTGGGTCGACCACTCAACACACGACTCCAGCGTGTGCTGTGCCGAGTCTTCCGCATGGCCGCACTCGTGGCACACCTCCGTGGGCTCTCGTCTCGCAACCTTGCACAGATATCTCCCGAAGCAACCGTGCCCCGAGAGAATCTGCACGAGGTGGAAAGAGAGAGCACCATGTTTCCGGCCCGCCTACCACAACCTAACACATATTAAGATACTCATTTTAAGACATAACTGAGACACAAATAAAGTGGAAACACTGTAGAACAGAATACAATAGAATCATGTTACACAGGATAGTTATTACTGTCTGTTTGTTGCCGCTAATCTCGGGAACGGCTGGAGCGGTTTTGATGGGACTTTCACTGGTCGATAGCTGATGTTATCGGGGGTAACATACGCTACTATTTTACCGACTTGAAAAAGGAGGATCTTTTCTAAATATGTATATCGATATCTCCATGATTTCTAAACAGATTTGCGTACATCTTTTTTTAATCGATACAAAAACTGAGAGAGAGGTGGTAGAGTTTTGACTGCTAGAATTATAATATTAGCTACATTTTGGCCTACAAGAAACAATTTTGAATTTTATACCCTACCCTCAAAAGACATTACCCTCCTTCGTCAGTCGGCTAAAAGCACAAGTTTCGTAATAAAATCGAAACAAGAAGTTACATCCGCCATCATTTGTTATGCTTCGGAGACACATCGCTGCAGCAGCGCTGCGGGGGCGGTAGGGCGAGTTCACACTGCGCTCACAAATCGCGGCTTTCGATGAGTGAGTCATAATATCATGTAATACTATTTAGAAATATTACATAGCTTTTTTTTTCATTAAAGTGTTAACCTATACTTAAATGAAATATCGGAATAAATTTTTAACTATCTTTTGCCCGTGACTTCGTTCGCAAGTGGTATTGTTTTATAAAAATTAATTCAATCTCGCTGTTGACTGAAGTGTATTAATGCAGCAACTATTTACTGTAGCACCAATTCTATTACTTTAATTTCATTTAACCTACCTTAACTTCAGCCATTCCCCACAATTGAAATTGTAGCAATGATTGAAGCAATTTTGACGACCCCCCTGGCTCAGTGGTGAGCGCTGTGGTCTTATAACTGGGAGATCTCGGGTTTGGTTCCCGGCGAGGGCAATTTGGGAATTTATAATTTCTGATTTGTCTCTGGTCTGGTCTGGTGGGAGGCTTTAGTCTTGGCTAGTTACCATCCTACCGTCAGAGACGTGCCGCCAAGCGATTTAGCGTTCCGTGTAGAAACCGATTAGGGGTATGGATTGAATGTACACTGCCATACTCCTTCCAAGTTAGTCCGTTACCATCTTAGACTGCATCATCACTTACCATCAGCTTTTATTGCAGTCAAGGCCTATCTTGTCATCGAATATAAAAAGGAGATTTTTCATCTATATATATAAAATTCAAAATCCTGACTGACTGACTGACTGAGATATCAACGCACAGCCTAAACTACTGAAGTTAGAAACTTGAAATTTTTACAGTTGGTTCCTTTTATGACGTAGGCGCACACTAAGAAAGGATTATTGGAAATTCCACCCCTAAGGGGTTCAAATAGGGGATGGAAGTTTATATGAAACTCCGTCATTTTTCAAGCTGTTTCCATCAGTGTTGGTATTAGAGCTTTCAGTTAATAAAAATAAAGAAGTATGTGTGTCACAGTTTTTGAAAATTCCACCCAAATACCTAATTCCACGCGGACGAAGTCGCGGGGGCAAAAGCTAGTTATCTACAAGATAAAATTGAAAAGTTACGCTAGCGCATCAGCTCGCGCTAACCGCGAACGCAGTGTGAATAGGGTGTATTACGCAGCTTCGCTGAAATTCTGAACACGTTCAATATTGCAAGCGCCTCACGAATTTATGCGAGTGAAGTGTTCGTCGTACAGCTTGTTTTCATCTATAAGGCTTGACAATGGCCTCAATACTAGTAAACAAGCTATACCAGCACTGAGAAATGGGCAGTGCGGAATAACCTAAATTACAGCACTCGTGTCATAACTAAGCCTGAGGAATGCCTGAGTTCACTGATAAAATCGTTACTAATCCTATTATTATGCGAAAGTTTGGGTGTATGTTTGTTACTCAATCACGCCGCAACGCCTGAACCGATTTGGCTGAAATTTGGCACATAGATAGATTATAAACTGGAATAGCATATAGGCTACTTTTTATCCCGGAAAATAAAAAAATTCCCGCGGGTATCCAAACAAACCTCAATCCACGCGAACGACGTCGCGGGCATCATCTACTATTATAAATGTGAAAGTGTGTTTCTTTGTTGGTTTGTCCTTCAATCACGCAGCAAAGGAGGAACGGATCAATGTAATATTTTTCGTCGCTCCGATATTAAGTATGTATAGTAAAATACTTGAAGAGTGAAATAGTCAACCTTTTATCCCGCAAAAACAGAGGGTTCCCGGGGGATTTTTAAAAACGTAACTTCTCGCGGAAGAATTCGCAGGCAAAAGCTAGTCTTCAATAGTCCAACGGTTAAAGGTTCGGAATGAAAACTAAAAGGTCGATAGTTCGATTCCTACCCGTTGCATTTTTGTCTTACCCACTTCATTTAGAGGATTTATTTTCTTTATACAACTTTATTGTATAAAAAAAAGTACAAAATATGTAAGTGAATAAACGGCGTAACACAAAAGGTAACCTTATCACTAATAGTGATCTCTTCCAGGCAACCTATCTGGAGGATGTTATACAAGAAACAGGATCACTGTATTACAAGTTACAACCACTCTATAATAGATGCAATAACAACTGTCTTACTTCACTAGTGCAACAAAACAAGCAGTGAGCTATTTGTAGAATAGTTCCCCTTTCATATGTCACGTGAGTCGTGTTCGAGGTCTCGCGTGACCCGCATTTTCCCTGTTATCGCTAGGCTGACGGCAAAGAAGTTATTTCCGGGACTGTCTGCTTCAATTTCCGGGACTTGGCCAAGTATCCCGGGTCAGTGTTAATCGAGGAACACAACATTAATAGTAGGGCTTAGTAATGTGGAAAGGTCTACTGTTATACAAACGTGGATTTAGATTTCAAATAAAAAATTAACAAGCAAATGAAGTGAGTTTTGACTTTTCTACGAAGTAATGAACTCAGCTAACTCATGAAAGGAGAATGGGCGGTTTCGTCCCCAGAGTGTATCAAGTTGTGATATATGTCATTTTAAAGGTCATGATAATAGCTTCATTTTATTGTATGACACCAACTATGAGACACGTGCAGGGAAAGAACTATGATTTTTTTAATTTTTTTATAATAGAACATATTTATTTTTGTTTTTCTGGTTTTTTTTTTAATACAGAATGTATGCGTTATTTTAGGGGTTTCATTTATTTAGTATAAACTCAAAAAAACGCTTAAACCCTACCTAAAGCCGTCTCCAACCGCCCCTATTACGGCCCCTGACCTCACATCTAATCTATTATACGCGCGTCCTTTGTACAGGCCGTAGTTGGTAACTATTAACTACGCGGCGCGCACATATCTTTTGCTCTTTAGGATCGGTACTATTTTGAGTTTTTGACCTCTGTCCTCTGCACGTTTAACGGACTTGATTTTTCTGTTTTTGTACGTGTAGTTTGTGAGGGGATCTTTTACCCCTTGACTAGCAAGCGGCTGTATTAAGGTCCTTAATACCTGCTTAATCTATTGTCTAGTTACAACATACAGCAGGGTCGTCTCCTCTGTCCGTGAGGCCTGAGGGGGTACGCGTTTCGAGGCATGGCCTCATTATCCGGGCGGGGCACGGGGAAGAGCATTTCCCCGGTGTTGAATTTCGGCCTTATGGCCGAGGCTCACTGGCGTTGGTTAGGAGCCTGTGGTCCGTCGTATCCGTGGGGCTCCGCACCGCGGGCGGGTATTCCGCCGCCGTGTGCGGAGCGATGTCAAATCCGGTGGGTGGCTCCACGCTATGGGCGAGTGAATCGTCCGGTGGATCTCGCATCGTTTTCGTCGTCGCTGGAGTCACTTGCGTGCCTCCTCGGTGTTGGCGATCGCAGGAGCTCTCGAGGTACGGGACGTCCGGTCGTGGGTCGGCTGGTTAGCGGTGCGATGTCGTTGAGGTGCTGGTACGGTCCGCAATCGGCGCGCTAACATGCGCCGCGCAACTGAGCGGACGTACTCTTCCACGGTGGGCATCTTGAGGTCGCGATGGATGACGTCGTTCCTCACGTACTTTGGAGCTCTAACGATCAGACGGAGGCACTTATTCTGGAGGACCTATAGGCGGCTCCTCTGACTTGCCGAGTAGAGCGCATACCAGGCAGGTGCCGCGTACGTCAGTCTGGAGCGGATATAGGCTCCGTAGATGAGGAGCTTGGTCTTCGGTGATAGGCTTGAATTGAAGACTTGGTGAAGCATCGACCCTGTCGCCTTGGCCTGGTTCACAACTTGGTTGACCAACGGAATCAGGTTTAGGCTGAGGTCGATGCGGCACCCCAAGTAGCACACCGAAGTTCGTCACACTATGTCCTGCCCTCGGAAGCGGAGTTGATGCATAGGCTTCCGGTCTCCGGATGTCGAACAGGATAGCGGCCGTCTTTCCCACGTTGACGGCCATCCTCCATTTGACCATCGAATCCGGAAGCAGCTCCAGCAGGCGCTGCATCTTGTTGCAGACGACGATCTGTTTACCACCAGACCGACGAAGCGAGATACGCGCTGTCGTCGGCGTAGAGCGACAACAGCACGTCTTCCTCCCCCTCGCGTAGATATCCGGCGAGGGTAGGGATGTTGTTAGTGTACAATGCGTGCAGGCACGGCGACAGGCAGCGGCCCTGGGGTACTCCTGCACGTATGGGGCGCGGCTGGGAGTCCGTGCCCTCCACAGAGACGTGGAAGGATCTGCCTTCCAGGAAAGAAGCCACCAGCCGCACGATCGTTGGTGGTAGGTCGGTCGAGAGGTCGCCGGTATGCCACACGCGATCGAAGGCCTTCTCGATATCGAGAAAGAACCCGACGGTGCAGTACCCCCTGTTCTTCTCACTGGCGATGTGGTGAAGTCCTCTCGCCAGCTGGAGCGTCGTCGAGTGGTTGCTGCGAAAGCCGAACTGCTCGTCCCGTAGTTGGATGTACGGGGCAAGCCTTCGCAGCAATAAACGCTCAAACAGCTTGGTGATGTGCGGCAGTAGGGTGATGGGGTGGTAGCTCCCTGGATGGTGGCGATCCTTGCCCGGTTTGGGAATGGTGATGACCTTCCCCCTTTTCCAGGTCTCCGGGAAGTGTGCGGTGTGGAGTACCTCATTGAAAAGTCTCGTTAGGGCAACGAGACCTCTTCTGGGCAACTGCTGAAGTGTGGCGATCGGAATTCCGTCGTAGCCTGGCGCCTTCCGTTTGGGGAGTCGGAATACGGCCTTCCTCAGCTCAGACGGGGAGATGAACTCGCCTCCCCGGAGCTGGGGAGTCAGGGCCGACAGGAATTCCCGCACTTGTTGGTCGATCTCTTCGTGGTGCCTGTACGCATTGTCACTGGCCGGTGGGTTTGGAGTAAATTGTATCTCCATATACTCCGCCATGATCTCAGCACGATCCTGGACGGAGTATTTTTGCCTACCCTGGCTGTCTAGTACAGCGTAGATGAGTGAGTCGGTTCCGGTGAGTTTCTTGCACAGGTGGTACAGCGTACTTTCTCCCAGGCAGGCAGGGGTATTGGTAGATATGCAAGCACGAAGGTGAAGGTGCAACACAGACAAGCAGCCACACCGCACTATATAAAATAAAACTAATTACCGTCGTACCAACTAGCCACAATCAAAGCAAAAACAGAAAAATCAAGTCCGTTAAACGTGCAGAGGACAGAGGTCAAAAACTCAAAATAGATCCTAAAGAGCAAAAGATATGTGCGCGCCGCGTAGTTAATAGATACCAACTACGGCCTGTACAAAGGACGCGCGTATAATAGATTAGATGTGAGGTCAGGGGCCGTTATATGGGCGGTTGGAGACGGCTTTAGGTAGCGTTTAAGCGTTTTTTTGAGTTTATACTAAATAAATGAAACCCCTAAAATAACGCATACATTCTGTATTAAAAAAAAAACAGAAAAACAAAAATAAATACGTTCTATTATAAAAAAATTAAAAAAATCATAGTTCTTTCCCTGCACGTGTCTCATAGTTGGTGTCATACAATAAAATGAAGCTATTATCATGACCTTTAAAATGATATATATCACAACTTGATACAGTCTGGGGACGCAACTCATACAAAGATGCCCATTGTCCTTTAAAATTAAGATTACAAACTTTTGAAATTTTCGGTTAGGAGATCTTGGCAATTAACCGTCGGCTTGTCTTCTGTTTTGTCGTTATGTCATGTCGTTATTAATTTTTCTGTGTTTTTTTCTAATAAAGTTTCCTGCGACTATTTCTGCTACTGCTGCTGTTACTACTACTACTACTACTACGTAGATACTAAGGTGTATTTAGCGTAATAGAAATATAGTATTCATTTTTGCCTTTTGCTCTGTGTGCAGTAATGGTAAACTTACCTCACGCGTACGACAATATAGGGAGCAATAGGTACTGCTACTAGGTATCTGTGTATCCTACTAATATTATAAATGTGAAAGTGTGGATGTTTGTTACTCAGTCACGTCGCAACGACTGAACCGATTTGGCTTAAATTTGGCACAGAGATAGATTATGGTCTGGAATAGGACATAGGCTACTTTTTATCCCGGGAAATAAGAGTGTTCCCGCGGGAATAAAAAACCTTAATCCACGCGGACGAAGTCGCGGGTATCAGCTAGTTAAAAATATTTCTTCTTTACGTGTCATGTATCTTGTATCGTTAGGATATCGCGCATGACAAGCATTGTCTCCATTATCGCTAGGATGACGACGACAAAGAAGTTATTTCCGGAACTCTACTCCAATTTCCGGGACGTAGACGTACGAGTATGTCGCGAGATATGTGATAAAGCCGCAACTTTTATAAAATGTAAGGCTTGGAGTTAATATTGACAAGAAAAAATATAAACTAGAAGACTATCAGTATGTGTACGTGTGTGTGCGTATGCGTGTGTGTGTGCGTGTGCGTCTGCGTGTGCGTGTGCGTGTATGTGTGTGTGTGTGTGTGTGTGTGTGTTTGTTATACTCCTTCTCACTACAACAAATGAACTGATTTCGCTGGGAATAGATACCCAGGATTAATGCTATTAATAGAGTCATGTGCTACGTTTTATTTCAGAAAATTAAAGAATTGCTTGCAATGCCTCTGGTTCTCCATGTTTTTTCTTCATGGGCGGTGGTAATCACTTAACATCAGGTGAGCCATGCTCGTTTGCTTGCTAATAATACTTACATAAAGTGCTAAAGTAAGAAAGTGCTACAACACTGGGCCCACAATCCATATAAAGTTGCCCATTGTTCTTTTCATCAGAAACGAGACGATTCTGGCCAATCTCAAAAGCTTGGGCACCCTAGTTATTGCATCCTGCACCGCAACGACACAGATACATGTGTTATGACTCTCGTGTGTAAGTTTATTCAATTAGACTGGAGTCTACATTTGTATATAACTTGGCAACCGCGAAAGTAAACTGTTTTCAAAGCTGTCGAACCTTGGATAGTTTATGTCGCAAGGATATTCCTAGTGATTGCTTTGCAATTGGTATGCTTTGTTGCATTGTGGAGTCAACATTTTCTGATGATGCTCCGGTGTCGGTGCGAAACGTACGTCGAGTGTGTTTTGAAGGATTTTATGTGGCGCTGCGTGTTGGTGTTGTGTTGTTCCTGTGTTTTTTTTCTGGAGAAATACCGGTGTACGGTGCGGGGGGAGGGGAGGCATGTTGCCGTACGATTTATAGCAAAATATTAGTTTTTCTTGTAGCCCGGCTATTGGCAATCTTTTAACTTTTCATCATTCCCACTAACTGCCGATGACATGACATAATCAACTCCTGTCACACAGCAAGTATACCTACTTATCCCATTAATTGCCTCGTTAGTATAGTGGTTAGCATGTTTGAATACAGATGAGGTCCGGGGTTTAATTCCCGGGTCAGGCAATTTGTATTGGGGGTTTCTGTCAAGAAATTCTCAGTACTAGCCCGGAGTTAGGAAGTTGGCGGTGAGTCATCACCGTACCTCTGAGAATAGAAGAGAATAGAATAGAATATTTTTTTATTCAAATAAACTTTTACAAAGTGCTTTCGAATCGTAAAATGAATCTACCACTGGTTCGGAATGCCATTCCAACCGAGAGCACGTAAAGCCAGGTCTTGCTTCGGTTGTGTCGGATTTCCGTCTCATCGGACTACGAGAGAGAGGGAATAGAGAGTGTACCACTGCACTACTATATACTCACACTATATCTAATTTGTGGCTAATTTCCGAGGAGGTTGACCGGATCCGGTTGCGAGAACATTATTTAGACTTATCCCGTAGCAGCAGCTATTTGAGTATTCATTTCCACGAACACTGAACTGGCAATACGAGCGTGCGTTTTCATTTGAAATATTGAAACTGTACATAATTTCCATGCCAGTGGCTGCCGCTATATTTATTATTAACCCGGTACAATGGCGCCGGGCGGAACGAGTGTGCGTATTCGCTTTGTGATCGGTAAATTAATTTCGCTTAGCGGTCGGGTTGGTTAGCCGGCCGGAGGCTTATTATAATTTTGCACTAGGTTGCTGTTTTAGAAGCCTCAACAGCCTCAAAAGCCTTAACGGTTAAAGACGCAGACTGAAAACTGAAAGGTCGCAGGTTCAATCATCACCCATCGCACTATGGATACGACACACTTCTAACACAGTGGTGTGCACATGATGTACAACAGGGAAGACAGATGTTATAAAATGGAAAAAATCTCCAGTAAGAGTTATAAAAAACTTAAGGGTAGGCATTGTACTGAGGAATTTTGGACGAGAAGATATCTCTAAGCTTCCCGTACGCTGCCCAGCCGAGTTGGATTCGGCGTTTGATCTCTTTCTCGAAATTGGACCTACCTAGCTGGACTGTGTGTCCCAGGTATATATACTCGTCTACAATTTCGAGTGCAGAGTTCTCAACAATTACTGGGTGGAGCGAAGCATAAGCATTAGATATGATCTTCGTCTTGCTCATGTTCATTTTAAGGCCCACCTGTTGAGAGTGCCTGAAGACTAAAGTCTTCGAACAGTGCGTGTTGCCAGTGATGAGTTATGGATCTGAAACATGGTCGCTAACTATGGGCCTCATAAGAAGGCTCAGGATCACTCAGCGGGCGATGGAGAGAGCTATGCTCGGAGTATCCCTGCGAGATCAAATGAGAAATGAGGAGATCCATAGGATAACCAAAGTCACCGACATAGCTCAGCGAGTCGCGAAACTGAAATGGAAATGGGCGGGGCACATAGTTCGAAGAGCTGACGGTCGATGGGGTTCCAAGGCGCTGGAGTGGCGACCCCACACCGGGAAGCGCAGTGTTGGCAGACCCCCCACTAGGTGGACAGACAACAAACGAGTTGCAGGGAGTCACTGGATTTAGGCAGCGCAAGACCGAGGTCGGTGGAGGTCCATGCAAGAGACTTATGTCCAGCAGTGGACGTCTATAAGTTGAAAAAGAAGAAAGAAGAAGAAGAAGGCATTGTACAAATTATAAAAAGCCTACCCTTAAGGTTTTATAAGTCCTACTGGAGATTTTCTCCATTTTATATCATCTGCCCGCTTAATGCCTACTCTGTATGCACAATAAATACGGGCTACCCAAGCTAAGTTAGGTGATGCTTTAACCTTTAGGGAATAGCTAAAGGTAAAAAGTTAAAATGACATTAGACAAGAGATTATGTTTAGGAGCTACCTACGTAAATAAACTCATACTTATGGGATGATTTAGGTATGGTTGGTGAAAACAGGCATCAGTATTAAGTACATAAAAAGTTAGAAAGAATACAATAATTAGCGTAGTATAATATAAACGATACCTTATATTACGTATATACTCGTAAGACACGTGGCCTCAAATTGTTTAGGCTCATATTTACTGGCTTGATTGAGCACGCCGGATCCGGACGAGGGTAGACGGGTGCGGTAGTTAGTCAACTGGAACCCTTCCACCAAATTAAACTGCTTGTTAACTCATTCCTAAGGACTGAAGTTATTATCTGAGGCCCCTATACTCGCAGCCTGTTTGATATACTAAACTGTCTTTGCATCTCGCTGACCATTATGATAGTATAACTGTCTCGTTGGTCTAGTGGTTATCAAGTTCGACTGCAGATGACGAGGTCCCGGGTTCGAGTCTCGGGTCGGGCCATAAAATGTATTTGGGTTTTCTATCAAGAAATTCTCAGTTATAGCCCAGAGTTAGGAAGTTGGCGGTGAGTCACCCCTCGTGCCTCGCAGAGCACGTAAAACCGTTGGTCTTGCGTCTGATCTCTCTCCGGTTGTGTCAGATTTCCATCCCATCGAACTATGAGAGTAAGGGAATAGAGAGTGCATCTGTGTTTGCGCACACACTTGTGCACTATAATAACTTTTTGTCCTTTATATCAAATCTAATCTATATAATTCTATTAATCCTATAAGTCCAGAAAGTCCAGTCCAAAATCAGATAACCCAGTACAAAGCTGTGCGTGATAGAATCGGGAAAACCGTTTGCGTCTACCCTTAAAGGAGAAATTTCTTTTCCAAAAATTGGGTCCAACTTCGCGTAAGAGTCTATCTATCCATTAAAAAAAGAATCATCAAAATCTGACAATTCTGCAAAAAGTTATTTTTTATTCGATGACAAAATAGTCCTTGACTGCGAAATCACCTGATAGTAAGTGAAGATGTAGCCTAAGATAGATGAATCTGTAAAATAGGTATATATTTCAAATTTCAATCGCCAGAATTGAAGTTCCCATTTGCTTGATTAAGTACACCAGATAAGGGTAGGTGAGTGAGGTATCCAATATAAATCCTTTCACCAAATTAATCTGCTTGCTTTAACCCGTTTCAGGCCTAAAATAATTTGAAAATACCCGATGACTGCTTGATGATTATGATTATGGTTTCTTAAGACCACATGTAAACTGTATGATTTTCGGAAATAATAATAATTTAAACGTAAAAATTCTTTTTACAAAGCCGACTTCAATCGCCACTGCAAAGTATTGAAGAGTTCCCTCGATTTCTCCAGGATCCCGTCATCAGATCTTAACTTGATGACTATGGGATAACCTGGGAAGTCTACCCATTCAAACAAAAAATAATTTTCCAAATCGTCTCCAGGCGTCTTCGAGTAATCGGGGAAAATACATATTAAAAAAATAAAAAAAAAAAAAGATTCTGAAGAATTGAGAACCTCCTCCTTTTGTGAAGTCTCTAGAATGCAATTTATTTCTGTACCACAAATGTGATACAGAAAAATTTCGTTAAGAAAAATTTTGAGAGTGAGGGAAGAGAGAGTTCACCTTTGTTTGCGTACACACTTGTACACTAACATCTCCTGCGTGGTCGACTAATCTCCGTCGAGATTGGCAGCTGTGATCGAAATTCACTCGGGACGTACTAAAATTACAATTATATTCAAATACAGCATTTCCTTTTACAAGCATTTTGCAAGGAAAATAGTTTAATGGCTTTTCAGTAAAGCTTCCGGAGCACATAACCGACATGAAACCACTAAGCGAAATTAATTTCGTAAAACAGGGCTGCTAGCTAACATGTACCTATAGGTATAGATATACCATACATGTGTACGAAGTTACCTTTCTCTATATATGTGTCGAATTGGCCTGATTACTGAGAATGGTGACCTTTGCCTTTAATAACTTAATGGTAGTTTTCTTGTTATATTAGAGTGGCTATTTTTAACCCCCACGAAAAAAAGGGGTGTTATAAGTTTGAAATGTGTATCTCTGTATCTTTGTATCTGTGTATCTTTGTAACTGTGTATCTCTGTATCTATGTATATGTATGTACCCTGAGCGTGGCTTCATCAACAACAACTCATCAACTAAACTGGTGGGAGGCCCTAGCTAGTTACCAGTCTACTGTCAAAGACGCCAAGCGATTTAGCGCTATGTCACGATGGCAGGTAGAAACCGATTAGGGGTATGGGTTGAATTACACTGCTCTGCCCCTTCCAAATTAACCCGCTACCATCTTAGACTGCATGGTCACTTACCATCAGGTGAGATCGCAGTCAAGGACTATCTTGTCATCGAATAAAATAAAAAAAAATCAACGGTCCACAACCGAGCGTAGATCTCTTCTCACAAGAGTGCCATAGTTTTTTTTATTTTTTATAAAGAATATTAGCCAAGATAAAACTTGTGCTAGGAGTGGGTACGACAATAGTGCAACGGGTGGGGCTCGAACCTGCGATCATTCAATTTTCAGTCCGCACCTTTAACCGTTGGGCTATTGAGGCTTGATAGTCCACCATGCTAGCTTAATGCAAATTGGCAGACTTCACACACCTTTGACAACCCTGGAGAACCCTGAGGCATGCAGTTACCTCACGACGTTTTCCTTCACTGCTGAAACATGTGATATCTTTTTAATTTTATTGCTTAAACGCATATATAACTTCAATAAGTCAGAGGTATGCGGAAACGAATCTGCGACCCCTTGCATCGCAGTCCTAAGTACTAGAGGCTATTGTTCAGCGTGGCTTGCGAGGTTGAAAAATATTCGTCTTAAGATAAGAGATAAGATAGCCTTTAATGACAATTTTAAAACTTATCACATCACACTAATGTTATAAAGGCGAAAGTTTGTATGTGTGTGTGTGTGTGTGTGTGTATGTTTGTTACTCTTTCACGCAAAAACTACTTGACGGATTTGGCTGAAATTTGGAATGGAGATAGCTCATACCCTGGATTAAAACATAGGCTACATTTTATCCCGGAAAGTCAAAGAGTTCCCGTGGGAATCAAAAACATAGTCCACGCGAACGAAGTCGCGGGCATTATCTAGTTTCTAATATATTTACAGTATTAATTTATTTCTAAGCTATTGCATAGCTTCTATCGCGGGCCAGCGTGGAGACCGAATCCAGAAATTCCGTAACGAAAATAACCTGACACGGTACTCCTCTGCGGTGAGCCGCTAGATGGTGATGATAAAAAATGCTATGCAATAGCTTTACCGCGGCAGTCCCCGAGTGCCACACGTCTTTTTTTATTTACTTTATATATAGACACCAGTAATTAATTGTCTTGCTTTCTAGCATAGGCCTCCCCCAGGCTTTTCCATGCTTCTCGTTCATGGGCTTTTCGCTTCCACAGTATTCCTGCTGTTGCCCTCAAATCATCTTCCCACCTTCGGAATGGTCTACCCCTTCTTCTTTTTCCCTCTCTTGGATACCATTCTGTAAAATTTTCGTCTTACATTATAAATATTCGAGTATCATGCCGCGAACACGTGTTGCAAATACCGACATCTGCAATAACAGAGGTATGCGTTACACGTCTTCGTCGCGCGATATGCACCGGCTATGTGTGAGCGAAATATTGAATACTACCCCACTGTGCACAAACGCTCCGGATTTCAATACCTACTCGTGCTATTTATAGGATTTTCTTTGTATATGTAAATCTTGGATTTGACATCCCCTGAGGATGTACCGATAGCTTAGTGGTGAAGACTTTGGTCTTCTTTTCCCTAGAAAATAGGGGCCTAGGGTTCAAGTCCCGGCATGCATTTCTGATTCTTCCAAGTTCTTCTTTGTCAACCACTTTTAGAATAGAATAGAATAGAAATATTTTTTATTCAAATAAACTTTTACAAGCACTTTTGAATCGTCAATGAATCTACCACTGGTTCGGAATGCCTTTCCTGCCGAGAAGAGCCAGTAAGAAACTCGGCGGTTGCTCTTTTCAAAAAAATAAAAATTTTACAATTGTTATTGAAACTATGCTATGTATTCAGTGCTTCCACGATGAATTTTCCTGAGTACAATACAAGTAAAAATAAATACAATACAAATACAAATAAATACAATTCAATACATGTTAACACAGGCAGGCAAAAGCAGACCCATTCCCGTTGGTGGCACCCGTTCACGAGCAGCACTAGACGGCCACTGTTGAACAAAGGTATCACGAATGGACTTCCACAGCGGCTCCTTGTTTGATGTCGTCGGTCCACCTAGTGGGGGGTCTGCCAACACTGCATTTCCTGGTGCGGGGCCGCCACTCCAGCACCATCGACCATCAGCTCTTCGAACTATATACCTCGCCCAATGCCACTTCAATTTCGCGACTCACTGAGCTATGCCAGTGACTTTGGTTCTCCTACGGATCTCCTCATTTCTGATTTAATCTCGCAGGGATATCTACTCAGAGCTCTTTCTATCATCCACTAAGTTATCTTGAGCAAATTAGGCCCAGGATAACTCAGCGGGATTGAGCTTCTTCTCTCTTCTTGGTCGCACACTTCATTGCTGAAGGTCGTGTCCATATGAAAGTGCCTTCATGGCGTTTCTTAATTGCGGTTGTAAGTGGAAGGCCAGCGAGTGATTTGACCTGGTCTGACCAGTGGCTAGGTGATCGGCCACGTGGTCTTTTTCCCTCCACCTTGCCTACAACTAAAAGCTTTTCCAGGTTACTAGGCAGGCGTCGGGCAATATGACCAAAATAACCAAGAATTTTTTGGAAGCATATGGTGGATAGTCTGACGTCAACACCAAGCTGCTCCAGGATTGATATATTGGTTCGCATGGCGGTCCATGGTATTCGAAGCGTTGTGGGATTGAGCTGTAAACCAACAAATAAACACACTTTTGCATTTATAATATTAGTAAGCACTCAGTATAAGCAAAGGCCATAGGAATGGCAGTGTAATGTGGAATTTCATTAAAACAAGCCCGATGAGAGAGCGCGGGGCGGGCACATAATCGGTGACTCGAATGTGCTCGCGCCGACTGGTGGCGCACCGAGGAATTAATATTTAATCTAAATATACAAAGGAAAAGCTGACTGACTGACTGATCTATCAACACACAAACCACTGGACGGATTAGGCTGAAATTTGGCAAACAGATAGCTATTATAACGTAGACATCCGCTAAGAAAGGATTTTTGAAAAATAAATTCCTGAGAAGATAAAATAGGGGTTTGAAAAATCGAATTAACGTGAATGAAGTCGCGAGCAAAAGCTAGTCTAAATATATATAAGGGAAAGGTGACTGACTGACTGATCTCTCAACGCACAGCCCTAACCGCTGGACGGTTCGCGCTGTGGCATACAGTTAGCTATTACGATGTATTGCCGTCCTTAAGCTATTTAGCCAAATGTTGGTTAACATTAACCAACACTTGGCCAAATATCTTGGCTTAGATATAGTTTTAGGATTAGATAGTTTTTAAGTTTACTAACATTAGTTTAGTGTGTGATTTCCTTACTATAACAAATATAATCTCATGGTCGAATTAAATGATTTTTATTTATTTTTTATTTAAATACGATTTTTTAATGTTGTCTTACCTATCTATCCATCCATGCGATCCATCGAAGCGGTTGCTGTATTTTGTGAAATTGCAATATAAAAAACGTCGTTTTTTAGTTATCAAATGGCGTTATTTCTTAATAAATTGCCCCTTTTTGGATCATAGCTTGAAATATGGTCTTGGTACTTAACGACAAGAAATTAGTTTGACCATCCAAATGGACAATACTGGCAACATGTTGGGTAGGTACTATGCCGCGTTGCGGTGGCATCGATGAGTTTTTAGATTAAAAGTTTTGATTTTAGAAGTAATTACATTTTAATTTAGATTTTGTTGTTTGATCGCCATTATCATCATAATTCTTACAGCTTGCAGGTCATACATTTATATTATTTTATATACTTATTTATAAAACTTTGAGCTTGGTGTGCCACAAGCTTAGCAGACTTCGCTTATTCTAACCAGGTAGTTGAGCAAGTAAATTGAATTTCAAGTTCTTTAATCTTCTAGAAGTTGTGTTCACGTTCCATGTTTTATCAATTTAGTTGTTCACTCGTATGTTAAGTCGGTTAATTGTGATTCCTTTCGTCTAATGTGATATAAGATAATGTTATGATACTCTAGGAGTAAAGCAAGATTAAAGTTTGAATGTAAAGCACAAATATTCCAAGTCGTATTAGGTACATACTAGCTTTTGCTCTCACGACTTCGTCCGCATGGAATTAGGTTTTGGGGTAGAATTTTCAAAAACTGTGACCCACGGTCTTCTTTATTTTTAATCGAAAGGCAAAATACCGATTTTCATAGATATGACTTGAAAAATAACGGACTTTCTTACAAACATTCATCCCCTATTCATCTCCTTTGGGGCTTCAATTTTCAAAAACTGTGAAATTCGTATTTCTTCATTTTTAATTAAAAGCCCAAATACCAAGTTTCATGGGCATAATTTGAAAAATCACGGATTTTCATATAAACTTTAAACCCTTATTTAACATCTCTTGGGGGAAGAAACCTACTGTCGCAAGCTTCTAGCTCCCGTGTTTTCGGCGCGTGCGTTGGTATAAAAGTCAATCAGTCATTCAGGACTTTGAATTTTATATATATTAAGATTATTTGAACTACTTATCATCAGCCTGTCTATCATCAACCCATCTCAACTAAAATACAGCGTAAATAAAACATCACTTTGATCCAATACAATTAAGGTTTAAAGTTGTATGTGATCACAAGTAAGTACTAGGTAGGCTCATTGAAGCGCATCATGCGCTCGCACTTCCTTAATAAGGCTTTTACCTTGATGAGGAAATGCGGATCTTCTTGTAAAAGAATTTGTTATTCACCTTTGTTTAAATAAAAGCGGCTGAGAGTGAGTCGCGCAAAATATAGCGCGGGGGAAGTTTTTTTTAAATAACAGCCAAGCTGAAGTTGATTAATATCTTCCTAACCTAATATAATAGTGTTAGGATTAGACTCTGCCTCAATTATCTCCCCCAAACCACTGAACTTTACTGCAGTCTTCAGTTCTTCAGCTTCGCGATTCGTTGAGCTAAGTCGATTTACTTTTTTTTTTTAAAGAATATTAGCCAAGCTGAACTTGATTTATATTCTCCTCTCCCCTCCAAATAAGCGGAAAGCTGGTGCTAGGAGTGGGTACGACTGTAGTGCAACGGGTTCTTTGGTTCTCCTAAGGATCTCCTTACTTCTGATTTGACCCAGGTTACCAGGGATCAAATATCAATATTACATCAAATCTACAACAAATGTATTTTTTAAGTATTAATATGACCTCCATATATATAAAAAATTATAATGAGTGTCATTAAGAACAAAGATGGAGGCCACACGCATCATTGCCTACATGAAGTTGCGAATTTATAACGACTGTTCGATTCTCAGAAAACAATATGTTAATAGTTACTAGCATCCTAATCATCTCCACATTATAACAACCACTCACATACGATTGCCAAAAAAGTGAGTCCAAAATATAATTTTCTTTTTTTCCACTATGAAATCATGCTTTTGGCATGAGAATCCATTAAAGAGAGACTTTATTTATCCCATAAAAGATATAAGCCTGCGTATATAATGTACTTTTTTACACCACATTCTACTTATCTATATAAATATATAAGAGGGAAAGGTGACCGACTGACTGATCTATCAACGCACGACACAAACCACTGAATGGATCAGGCTGAAAGGCATGCAGATAGCTATTATAACGTAGGGATCCGCTAAGAAAGAATCTTTGAAAATTCAACCCCTAAGGGAATAAGATAGGCGTTTGAAAAATCGAACTTAGCGGACATAAGTTCGTATATTATAAATGCGAAAGTTTGGATGTAGAGCTGGATGGATGAATGGATGGGTAGATGGGTGGATGGTTGACTGAATGGATGTTTATTATTCAATCACGACGCAACGACTGAACTGATTTTTGTGAAATAACATATAGGCTACTCTTCAAAGAGTTACCGCGGGAATCGAAAACCTCAATCCAAGCGAAAAAAGTCATCAGTTAGTTAAAAATAAAACCAAAAAAAAAAAAAAAATATGAGTTAAAATAAATATAATATGAGTGCAAGAATTAGACGTGATCTCTGCCAAGCAACCATGTTAAAGAAGATAACTTGATGATCAGAAAGAAAATAGGTGCACGCGAGGTGCACGCAAGTTCAAATAATAGAAACAATGGTTTAAACATATACGAGTATATACACATACCTAACCATACGTCATGTACCTATTACTCCAACAACAATCACATCACACTAATATTATAAAGGCGAAAATTTATATGTATGTGTGTGTATGTGTGCGTGTATGTATATGTTTGCTATACAACGAATGAACCGATTTGGCTTGGAATGAAGCTTACTAAAATGTCACCGCGTCAACTTTAACGCTTCTTGCGCTGTAGTTCGATGGGACTAAGTAAGTTTACATAAATAGAAAATGGACGTCAACCTCTGTATTATTTGGGAGTTTGTATGCTAGTTTTACCCATCTACCTACTTCTTTTGACAAGGGTTTAGTTCACTCACGTATGTTTACAGTATGTTCGGGTCCATACGGGTCGCTTTTTTCACTTTTTCAAGTAGAGCTTTTAGCCCGTGAAAGGATTTCAAGGATGCGACTGTGTTGCGCAATATGTTTTTTTCTTACCTCCGATGGAAAAAGAGGTGTTATAAAGACCGCTTATTCTGTCCGTTTAAGCCATCGTAGCGATTATCTGGTTGGAGGAAAATCTATACTCGAAAGCCTCAACAGTTTTTGAATTAAATAGCTGTGATACACAAACATACAAACAGATGGATTCAATAAAAATAAAAAGGTTTCCTTTTTTACGTACCTGAAACCAGAAAAGTAACCAATTAAGGTTTAAGGTTTAAAGAATTTATTCTCAAAGAACAGTTTGCTCACTTACAGAGAACTTAAGACTATACAATTAATATAAAAGTAATATATGAAAAAACAAAAATGGTGACTCCTAATAATAAAAAGACTAATTTCTAAACACAAGTATTTTGAAAATGCATTCTAAGTTTCTTTTTAAAAGTTACAAATGATTTTTCAGTAACAATTGCTTGAGGCAGACTAGTAGTGCTCCCTCAAATTGTATAGTTTTTGTACCATATGTTTTTGTTCTGGATTAAGGTACTTGCACTTTATGTTTATTTCGTGCAAAGTATGTATTTGATCTAGAAATAGTAGATATATAATTTAGAAACTAAATTAAATAGACTTAAACATCGAAATGGCTTAAATAAATAACCGACAGAGCACTGAGCAGCTTCAAAGACAGAGTTCTATTTACATAACGCCAACCGTAACATAAGTAAGGTATTCCCCTCTGAATGAGCTCCAAATAAATGTAGGTAATCCACTTGTAAAGCTTAAGAAATGTTGAAATAGAACATCGTACGAACGTCGTCACATAAGTAAGTCGGTTACCCCTGGCTTACGAGGCTGAGGCGCTCTTAGTGTCACATATCCCATTAAACATAACAATGGGCTTTGCTTGGGAACGTGAAAACAAAACACGAGTAATGTACAAGAAAATCGAAGAAAAACCGGAGTCCTACTTTTTGTTTCCCTTGAGAAATCCTTCATGAAAATACGTTACGTAGGTACTCGTATATACGCGCTACTAGCTTTTACCTGCGATTTCCGCGTGGAGTTAGATTTATGTATATCTGTTGAAAAATTGGATAGAATAGAATATCTTTTATTTGACATGTAAAATTAAATACAAAGAAATACCTAGGTACACTTAAGACTTACACATTACAATTTCTTTAAATATAACTAGTAGGTATCTACTATGTATTATGCCAATGAAAGGGTCCTAGCTCAGCTCAATGCTGTGGATACAAATATGTAACCACAACGCTGTTATTCTGCTAGGGCCATTGCTGACTTTTATAAAAAAACTAGTTAATGTCCGCGACTACGTCCGCGTGGATTTAGCTTTTAAAATCCCGCGGGAACTCTTTGATTTTCCGAGATAAAAAGGCTATGTCACTCTCCAGGTCCTCAACTATACCCGTTCAAAAAATTACGTCGATCCGTAGCTCTATTGCAGCGTTATTGAAGGACAAACCAACAAATCGACAAACAAACGCACTTTCGCATTTATAATATTAGTAAGGATATATTGTATTACATTTATTTTTAGGCTTTTTGAACCTACTCTACATTTATTCATGTTAGAGGTAACTAAATAGAAAAGTCAATATTTTTTCTTTTTCCTTCTTTATAATAATTATGTTGATGGATACAAAATAAATAGAGTTAAATAAATAATTACACGTTACTCTGCGAGTAGGAATGAATGTTTACAGAAATATTGGTACCTTGGTAACAAAGTACACCGAAAGGTAAAACATAAATCATTCCGCAGATCGATCAACAAGCCAGAATAACGTATGCATGGATACCCGGCAATATTTGCAACATGGCGCCGCACGCCGCGCCCGCACGTCACTTGTCGGCGTGAATAAGCTATTTCCCACAATTATTTAATTGTTAAAAGCAGCATTAGGTGCACGGTTAATAACTGTTAGAATTGAATACGAGCCGTGTTATGATTAGACTCGGCCTGACGTCCCCTCCCCCTGAAAAAACTATGCAAACAGTATTGAATAGAAGCATGCGTTACTTTGCGGAATTTCATGATAATACTGACCGTTCCCTCAAATATGGTTGAGCGAGGCAACGGCTGGATCAAGCGTCATGCTCGTGAACGGGTGCCGCCAACGGGAATGGGTCTGCTTTGTGTCTACCCATGTTAACATGTGTTCGGTTGCGGTAGGTGTGCATTTTTGAAACTTCTGTGTGGAAACATTGTGTGCATAGCCTAGTTCTTTTTAACAATTGTAAAAAAAAATTTTTTTTTTGAAAAGAGCAACTGCTGAGTTTCTTGCCGGCTCTTCTCAGCAGAATCTGCATTCCGAACCGGTGGTAGATTTTTGACGTTTCATAAGAGCTACAAGTTGGCCTACATGAAATAAATAAATTTTGATTTGATTTGATTTGATTTTATTTGAAAGAAAATCACATGATAATCCACCAAACCAGAAAAATAAATCTGTGTGACAACACGCGTCGCGCCGCCCGCGCCGCAAACCGTCGTTTCTCCAGAATAGAAGAAACACAGGAACACGGACGTCCACCGCTGGACATAGATCTCTTGAAATGATTACCACAAAACACCATTTTGTGTGGTTTGGTCTTTTTTCTCTTAACAGAGTGCCTCTCCACTTGATGGTTGGCTGCTTTGCTAGAGCACGCCACCATTGGTGCCTAAGTCACCGCTTTAACCAGAACTGTCCATCAAGTAGTCTAAAGTCTTTTAGTGACTCTGCACCACTAAACGCTCAATGAACCCTTCATTTCCGGAGATGTGAGCAGGGAACCTCTGGATACAGGCGTCACAAGACCAAGACCTAAGGAAGTGCACGAGACTTATGTTCAGCAGCGTACGTTTTTGATAGAGAAGAACGAAGAAATTCGGTCAGGAGCACATTCCTTTGTAAAGGAGGTCGGAGCACCGCACACTCTTGCCCCAATTCCGAGGCACGGAATTAATTCCGTGACGTGAGGAGCTCCGGGTCCTCATTAGGGACAGACAGCTCTGTAATGCCGCGACACCTCTGCTGCTCGAGGAAGCGTGCCAAGTGTGTAGACGCAGAAAAACTAAAATGTCTTCACTTAACTTTTCACGTCCAAATGGAGTATTCACTTCGCGGTTCGTATACAGTCGAACACGAAATACGCATAGGGAAGAGACAATAATAAAAAATAGGACATAACATCTGGCATATTAATTTTGTTCGTATAAAAATTAGCCTATGTCACCCGGACTGTAAGAAAGAATCGGTTGACACCTCATTCATCACGATCGGCTCATTAGTTTAGGCGCTGTTTCTGCAACTGCAATTTTAGCCAATAGCGAGTGAGTATAAGCCAATCAGAAGGCGATTACAATCCGTTACACTGTAGCAATTATTTTTCAAAAATCGCACCACCGATCGACCGACGATGGATTGAGAATTGAGATAATGTTGATAAATGCAGGATGACGGACAATTTTTAAAAGGTATAAATTACCAGTTTTGCATCCAACTGTACAACTAGACTAGACATGAGCATGACCTATTTTGCTGAGTTTCCTGCGAGTTTATCTTGCAAGTAGAGTGGTTAGTTCTACATTTTTCTTTACGACTGTGTCAATTACTATTCACTCAATACCAGCTTAACAGTTTTATTTTTACTTTTACATATATATGTGAAGTATGAACAGCGAGAAAACGAGCAAAACTTCCTAATGTTAAGTAACTACTGCCGCGGCCGTCGCGATCTGGCTGTTTGGCATAAACAGGGTGATTTTTTAGGTGGTGCACAAATGTTTTATGGTGGATCTATATCGTTAATAGAAGATATTTCCATTAATAGTTTGGTACCTTTTTTTGAAATATTATTTTACCGTATCTGACCATAAAATAAGCAAATCAAGGTCATACTATTCGACAAAATTAAAATACGCACTCAGAGGTCAACGACCGCCGCGCGCGCCTAATGTATTAACAGCTGATAAATTACATTTGTAGAGTGACCCTAACCATCTGTTTAAAAGTGGATCTCTTTGGTAAACGATTACTTTGGTATTCTTAAGTAAAATAAAAAATACGTTTCGTTTATACATATACAACATAAAAAAATTGTGCCCAACCAAAAAAACCACCCTGTATAATATAACTTCGTCATATTATGTAGGGATCCGCTAAGAAAGAATATTGGAAAATTCAGTTCCCGGGGGGATAAAATAGGGGTTAAACTAGTAATAATATAAATTCAATGTAATACGTAGTAAAGAGTAGTACAATGTCTAGTCGTCATGTTCAATGTAATGTACGTGAGGGGAGGGTAGTGCGGGAAAATCTTAACAAGTAGCGCGCTTGTTGGAGTTACGCCAGTGATTTAGACGTCTTCCCCGCGGGAGGAATGTCTACAAGCATCCTGTATTATGGTGTTACCAACGTTTAACTATCGTACAGTTCATTATCTTTAGCTAAGAATAATGTATATTTTCTTGAATATTTATTTACTAAATTATTGGAACAGACGACGCGAACAAAATATTATATGTTCAACTGTGGACATCTATCGGTTGATAAAGAAAAAGAAGATTATGTGTCCCAGATATTCTAGCATATTCCTCTGCACACTTGCCGCCGATGAAGTTATTAGATATTAGATGATTCCCGCGACTTCCGCTTTTTAATACCCGCCGGAACTCTCTTATTTTCCGGAATAAAAAGTGTTATTCCAGACTATCTCTGTGCCAAATTTCAGTCAAGTCGGTTCAGTTGTTGCGGCGTGATTGAGTAATAAACATCCATCCATGCATCCATCCATCCATACATCCAAACTTGCATTGCATTCTTCTTCTTTATCAACTTATAATTTGAGTACCTTCAAGACAAGAGTGAATAGGCTAGGCAAGCGCGCTCCAACCTAGACCTCATCAGTGCTATCCAGCATTGATTGTCGTCAAGCGCAAGCCTATATCGGTTAAAAAAAAAAAATGATAGACGTCCGTCCACTGCTGGACAAAGTCTCTTGCATGGAGCTCTACAGGTCTCTGTCTTGCGCCACCTGAATCCAGTAGCTCCCTGCGACTCGTTTGATGTCGTCGGCCCACCTAGTGGGGGGGTCTGCGAATACTGCGTTTCTCGGTGCGGGGTCACCACTCCAGTACCTTGGGACCGCATCTACCATCAGCTCTTCAAACTATATCCCCCGCCCATTTCCACTTCAGTGACGCAACTCGCAGAGACTTTGGTTCTCCTGCGGATCTCCTCATTATAATATTAGTAGGAGTTTTTATTTTGACACCGTATACGTTGCTGATGAAATATAAAAGATGAAAGCGCAAAGTTTGGAAGTTGACGTTGGGGCAGCTGCGTCTTACAAACTCTAACAACACGGAGCAAACACAAAGTTGTGTGTTTTATCAAAGGGCGCCGCGACCGTGTGAGCGCGCCTTCATTAAAACTTGTAACGATCTATTGTAAAGCATTTTCACATTCATTATCATCTCAATCCTGAATAAAAGCCCTGGATACCATCTAGAACCAGAGGAATTATCAAGAAGAATCAAACGCGCCCAAGCTCGAGGGGAATACGTTGTTTTATTATAGAGTTCCCAGAGCCATCATCAGATCAGCTCCATGTCACAATAATGTTGCATTGTCTTGTAATGCTCCAGCGATATCAAAATTCAGTTTTTCGCTTAATAGTTAATACCCTCTGGTTCACCAAAACAGCAGAAATGCATGAGTATTTAGGAATGCCTACAATAAAAGAGGAAATCAAAATAAGTGCCAAAAACATAAGACTAGGTTAGAAGGACATGTAAATAGTCTAGCAGTGACATTAACCACATGTAGCTGAATACATAGGCTAAAGCAAACCACAGTGGAGGAACTATCACTGCAAAAAGAGCCAGCAGTTGCATAATGAGAAGTGTTTAATAATAATAATGAATAATGGGAAGTGTTTCTTGGTGGAGTAACCGTCTCTCAACCCACGATGCCTATATCAAATCTACTCATAGTTACATATTGACAGATTGTAGATGGCTGAAAAAAAAAAACAAAAAAAAATATCAGACCGATTTATACATTATGTATACTTGCACAGTTCAATCGGTAACCGGGAAGTGGTTCCCATAGCTTGCAAGATTCGACCCTAAACAAACACACATATGTACATTGCAAGTTAAATAAAAGCTTGTAATGAAAAGCTAAGTAAACATAAATGGAATCGCAAAACTTGTGTGGCAACTCTAAAATCGTTACGTTATATTGTAGTATCAAGTGTGATTTTTAACCGACTTCCAAAAAGGAGGAGGTTATTAATTCGGCCGGTATATTTTTCTTTATTAAATGAATCGAGTGTAATGTGAAAGCTTCTTTACCTGCGATAAGCTGCGATAGGATCATCAAAGAGAACTGATAGGAAGCGAAGTTATGAAGGATTAAGTCTGTTATTTGGACAAATCTGTCTTAATCTGCACAAAGTTCATTCCATATATTATAATTATTGGATATTTGACTAAATTTTATTTTATATTCTTAATATTATAATACAATGTTCTTTTTCTTTTTGAACGAGCGAAGCGAGTTCTCTGAGTCAACTAGGGCGCTTGCCTACTAGACAGAGAAGTGTGTCCGTCTAAATGTCTGTCAGAGCCGTATAACTTCTGAATTACTGAATATTAGAACGTGAAACTTGGTTGAAAATTCAGTTATATCCTGTACTTGAACAACAAATACTAAAATTAGATAAATGTTATAAAGAAACGAAATTATTTAATTTTAATGCGCCATCTATTAGCATTATTGTGAAGCTAATAGCTTCACTATAATGCTAATAGATGGCGCTGTGTCAGTAAAACAGTTTTATGTCAACTATTATTTTTTTTATTGCGTCTAATGTTAAAAGTTAATTATTACAATATATAATTAAAACTTTTGGGAATTATGGGATATCGCGAGGTCTCAGTTCGGGGCGAACCACTAGTTTTAATATCTTAACTAAACCCGAAAATATAGAGCTTTTAAGTTTCCTGTTAGAAAAAGAGTTTTGGTCATAACTGTATGTATATCTACAGAATAGGATAGAATAATTTTTAAAAGCAATGGCTGGATCATGCGTCATGCTCGTGAACGGGTGCCACCAACGGAATGGGTCTGCTTTTGTCTGCCTGTCTTAACATGAATTGTTTTGCATTTTTAAAACTTACCTACATGTATTGGATTATTTGCATTTTTGAAACTTCATTGTGGAAACACTGTATACATAGCATAGTTTTGTTATCTATTGTAAATTTTTTTGTTTTGCTGGCTCTTCTCGGCAGAAAGGGCATTCCGAACTGCAGTGGTAGATTCATCGACGATTCAAAAGTACTTGTAAAAGTTTATTTGAATAAAAAATATTTCTATTCTATTCTACATACATTCTATTCTAATTCAAATAAACTTTTAAAAAGCGCTTTGAAATCGTCAAATGAATCTACCAGTTCAGCGGTTCCTTCTTCTCGGTCCGGATTGCCGTTCCAACCGAGAAGAACCAGCAAGAAACTCGGCGGTTGCTCTTTAAAAAATCTATCTACGTCCCTCAATACCCAGTTTCCCAGTTTATTTTGTGGGGGACCATTGTGTCTATACTCTGTGATACTCGTTAAAACTTTTAACTGTACCGCCAGCGCGGTAACTCCTAACTGGATTTTTATTGAGTTGCAACAAAAAGGGAGCAACTTTGGAGGAGCTATTTAACTGAATGAAAAATACTTTGAAATCGCAACAATCCAACTGAATCGAATTCAGTTCATTGAGCTCATTCCAATTTAATACTCAAAGCATACAATCGACGTTAATTAATTAATATTTTTTACGAAATACGGAAATTAAAAAAGGGTTTTGATTATGGTATCACAGAAAGATTCCTATTCTATTGTAGAAACTCTATTTGAGGTCCAACAGAGTTGGTAGACCCTCCACTAGGCAATGGCGAGTTGTTACTGAGAGTTGACCTGGATACGAATTTTCGAACGATTTCGACAGTGGCGAAAATTTCAATGAAACGATTTTTTTAATGCAAGATAGGCTTGTGCTTGAGGATAGTCGATTGTGGAAAGTACTATATCTAACAGTGAATGTCTATCGGTCGAAATAAAGATCATGATAATTTTATTTAGAGATCCATTTATTGCGCATTAATTCCATTTATTACGTTTAATTCCATTTATTATCAGAAACCGCATCTCTCACCTTTTTTATTATTATTATTATTTTTTAATTAATATTAGCCAAGCTGAAGTTGACCTATATCCTCCTCTCCTCTCCAAATAAGCAGAAAGCGTGTGCTACGAGTAGTTACGACAATAGTGCAACGGGTAGGATTCGAATTTGCGACCTTTCAGTTTTTTTCAGTCCGTACCTTTAACCGTTGGGCCACTGAGGCTTCTTAGGCTTCTGAGGAATTGCGGGTAGGTAACTAATAATTAACTAGAAAAGTAGAGTAAGTAACAGCGCCTGAAGGTACGCGAACTTATCCAACGAGGCAAATAGAAGTTGGCGGAAGTTGAACGCGAATAACTAACTCCGCTGGGAATCGAACCGTGTACCCTCGTCGATTTGTCTTCGTTCCCTCCGTAGCTTCCAACTGCAAATTGATTGAGATGCATTTGTTCGATGTTTGCATACCGACGCGGCACACCTGTGATTTTAGAGCCTCAATAGCTCAATGGTTAAAGGTGGGGATTGGAAACTAAAAGGTCGACGGTTCAGTCTCCAGTCGTTGCACTATCGTACCCACTCCTAACAGAAGCTTTAGGTACGCTTATTTGGAGCCATTAAGAAGACTTAAATCAATCAAAATATTATGTTTCCAATTGAACACCAATTCTCTAAATTAACAGAAAATCTGTTGGTTAAAAATTCCTGAAAATTGTATTGAAAAATGCAATATTAATTTCGTTTTTATAAACTCCACGTTGTTATGATTTGGGGGGAAAAGAGGTCGTTAGGATAATCAGAATTTCCCAGCGCTGATTGTATTCGCAAAAATTCGATTCCGTGCATTCGAAATGGTAATGCTATCTTTGCACGAGTTCTGGAAATAATACAATTTGTAACGATTTGGTTATTCTCAAAGGGTTCCGTACAAATCATTATTAATACCCATAGTTAGAACAAATCTCAAACAATTTTCCATAATATCCAGATTATACAAAACATACAATTTATAGCTTCAATAGCCCAATGTTTAAAGGTACGGACTGAAAACTGAAAGGTCGCAGGTTCGAGTCCCACCTGTTGCACTATTGTCGTACCCAGTCCAAGCACAAGCTTTCCGCTCATTTGGAGGGGAGAGGAGAATATAAGTCAAGTTCAGCTTGGCTAATTTAAAAAAAAGTGTGAGTTTGAGCTTGCTCGCGCCTGACCGCTCCCACCTAGGTTCCTGACAGGCACGCACAGGCACACTTACGCAATGTGCATGTACACGACGTAACCACAAGTAAAGCTCACGCGCCCCGTGAATTGCAAGAACTATTCGTGTTATAATGGTGGTTTTATACTAAAGATTTTAGACTTGATTCGTGGTTTAATGACATAATTGTTATAAAATAATACGAGTACGTACCCCGGTAAATATTTTAGTTGGGATTGTCGATATTTCGATCCAATTGCATGGACCGTGGTCACGACGAGACTGCGGTGTTGCGAGACGTCAAGTTGAAGCTGTCATGGGTAGAATCTATCTACCCGCCTTCTTGATCTTTTCGGAGGAACGTCATTCAAAGTTCGGCAAAAAGTTCGGTGGTTTTATACTATTAATAAGGTACCCTAAAAACCCTGGGATAACCCCCGATAGGTGCGCTGGCTATTATACAAATGAGGAGTAATTCCGCCCGTAATGAAGACAATAACTATTAAGATCACGACCAGCTCTTTTGTATTATTCCACTTTTTGTTATCAATGCTACGCTTTTTTCGTCGACTCTAAATGGCTACGTTTTATTCGAACTTCTTTTTGCTTATCTGGGTAAGTGTTTGCAAAAAGTAAGTAAGTAAGTAAGTAAGTACTCACAAGCATCATCATCAGCAGCCCACATATAAGGCTCATTACTGAGCACATGACTCCTTTCAGAAGAGGTTTCCACGCCATAGTCCATTATGAGCGAAGCAATGGCTGGATCATGCGTCATGCTCGTGTACGGGTGCCACCAACGGGAATGGGTCTGCTTTGACTGCCCGTCTTGACATGCGTTGGGTTGGTGTACCTACGTATGCATTTTTGCATTTTTGAAGCTTTATTGTGGAAGCACTGTATACATAGCATAGCTTTGTAAAAAAAAAATTTTTTTTAAAAAGAACAACTGCTGAGTTTCTTGCCGGCTCTTCTCAGCAGAATCTGCATTCCGAACCGGTGGTAGATTTATGACGTGTCATAAGAGCTACAAGTTAGCCTACATGAAATAAATAAATTTTGAATTTTGAATCAGCAGCTCACATGTAAGGCTCATTACTGAGCACATGACTCCTTTCAGAAGAGGGTTCTACGCCAACGTTCATAATGCCCAATGCAATTGGTACACTTCACACGTCTTTGAGAACATTATTGAGAATTCGTATAGGTGTGCAACTGTGCAGGTTTCCTCACGATGTTTTCCTTCCCTGTTTATTAACCCCCGACGTGTTGTGTGTGTGTGTGTATGTGGGATCGTAGCAGCCGAACGGATGAACCGATTTTGATTTTGTGTTTTTTATTTGAAAGGTGAATTAATCTGGAGTGTTCTTAGCTATGTTTGATGAAAATCGGTAAAAGGTGGCTGCTGCCGGATTACATATTTTTTCACAACTCCCTCAATATGTGTATCAAATGAAACAACTTGACTAGTTATACACTATGACAGAGAGTAGGGTGTCCGTACTCTCTGTCTATGATAAATTTCAAATCCAAAATGGCCGCCATCACAAAATGGCGAATTACATTTTTTTTTAAATTTCACAAGTCGGGGGTGTTTTAAATGATTCTTAAAGCAGCATTTGAAAAGAAGAGTGAAAATCTTAGCGGTTTGTATCGAGAAAATTATATGATTTTACAACCAATATCAAAGGAATTACTTGAATAAGCTCGCTTATACCAAAACATCTTGAAATTGTAACAGTATTACCGATTGTAGTGTATACACTATACACTGTCTCGTGTGTTCATGAGCAATGTTGCAACGTCGGTATTACGCGAACCACCGGTGCGAGTAGACGTGCGACAGGTGCTCGTGTGCATTGCCGAGCCAGTGTCGGGGCGGCGCTATTGGAGATACTACATTGGCGACGAGGAAAAAGGTAAGTGGAAAAAATATTTTTTATAAGGAAGGAGGGAAGGATATGGCAGGCGTTATTGGTTATAAATTAGTTGATATTTCAGACGGTTAGTTTCGAGAATTGTTATTATAACAACGCAACGAAACAGAATATAAAATTACAAAGGGAGTAAAGGCAAATCGGTTAGAAAATGTCTTTATTATAAAATAATCTGAGTTAAATTTTTATTTTTCACAATACCCATATATTTTATTAATCATAGATAATGGATAATTTTTTAAATGGTCAGAGTTAATGACGTAGAGATAATAAATATCGTTGTTATTACATGATGTGATTTGTATTTCGGGCTATGGTTGACTTAATATGATATCATAGGTAAAATCCTTGTAATAGGAAGTGGGTCAGGTTGGTTAAATAAATAACTTCGTATTTCACTTTAATTTGGTGTATTTAAAAAGCGTGTACTCGCGCCAAGTTTTACAATAGACCTGCTGGTGCCGGTCAGGAATATAGGAACCCCGGCCTCAAGTAACAATAATCAATTGATCATATTTTAATACAAACAAAAGTTACCTTAAGTGACGCCGGAAAAGTCACAAAGGAAATTATTATTTATCAAGCTCCATATTGTTAATACGATCCCCTAACGTTTAAAATAAACAATCTGTAGCTATGCGAGTCGCATGAACAAAGGCCGTTGGTAGGTACCTAATAACTATTCAAAATATCAAAACTAAAACGCACAGTCAGGACATTCATGAGGCTCAGCAATAATTTACATTAACAAATTCTGTTACACCTTGCAAGTAACCTAATATAAGCCTGTTCTTCGCCTTCGCCAGTTCAGTGGAGAAAATATTAAATTATTTTTCTTATCCCAACAAAACAGTTAAGGTAACAGTTTAACAGTTAGTTAGTACTTTTATGCTTTATCTTGTTTGTGGAAGAACATTTTAAAGATCATGGATGTTAATATGGAAGTAAAACTAAATAAGTATATTTTAGTTAGTATGGAATCAGTTTTGCCAAGAGTTGCCCTTAGACAACCAATCATGGAAATGTTGGGTTCTGTGTTTATTACGCAATGGTTACGATATAACCTTACTGCGGGTAGTTATTTTTATCGAGATAGTTGGTGATTTCTTTTATTAGTTGCTCGGTGAGGTGTATCGTCTCCTTCATGAGATAATCACGTTTAATAATGCTCAGTTATAGTCGTATGGTTGTTAGTTTAATTTTTTCCGTTTTGCTTCTGATGTTCGGCCAGAGGTGCCTTTGTCGTCATCAAAAGTGAGATGGTAATTTCATACCCACAGATGTAGCTTCATGCCACGTTAGAATTTTATACCCACATGACTTCATCCCATGGGATATGATTTTATGACCACATTAGTTTCGTTAGCTAGAAACCTCTTCCTAACCTCTTATGAGAAGGGTAACATAGAATCATTGTTGATTATTAAGGTAAATGGGAAATTAAGATTTCTGTGGGGTCAGCTTACGTTCCAGTAGTTTCGTGGAAACTAGGGGTGGTGTGCGATCCCGTGTGTGGATGCACAGTGAATAGTGGCGATTCATTTATTATTTATTGCACCACAACAGAAAAAAAGTAAACTTAACAAGATATATTATGTCGATTGTTGATATAAAAAGGCAGCCTTATCGCTAAAAGGCGAACTCTTCCAAACAACCTTATAGCTAAGGAAAATAAAAAATAAACAAACAGCAGGAGGTGTTGCAATAATAAAAAGATAAACTTACATGCTAATATTTAAATAAACTAAACCAATATAATATTATGTTTACGTGGATGCATGGATCAGAGAGATCCTTTGAGGATGATCGATGCCATGGCGATTCCATACCCAGTTAGCGTGTAAGATATTTCACGGTTTTTCAAGTTACACAAGAATTAAGACGTTGATAAATATTAAAACCCGTTTTACTAAATAAAGCAACCATTTAATTAATTCACACAGAACACAGCAGTGTAATAATAACAATTGATATTGACAGCAGACCACAGACTGCAGACAAATATGTATGCACATGGAATATAATAGGAGAGGGTTGCAATTAGGAAAAAGGGGGTTAAGAAGGCACAGCTATTGCGACATTTGTGGAGTCATTCAACAGTAATGTATATCAATGCTATGATTCTTTAAGGCGTTCCGTGTTTATTATTCTTTGTTCAATGATCTTTGAGACTTTTTAGTTAATGAAGTTGAGATTAATGCTGAGTTAAAATGAGATCAAAGTGGGACTGTAACTTGGTTGAGGGCAACATGCTCAGACTAAATGTATTGCGTTGATTATTAGTAGCCGCAGTAGTCATTATAGAAGGTAGTGATCTTAACTAGAGGATATTGCGTTGATGTTCACGGCGAGAACGTATAAATAAAAGAGTAATGCCTAATTTTGTAAGTTGTCGAGAAAACTTATTTCATTGCTAAATTTGTTACTGTTTTGTTGTTTTGCGTTCCCGCTCTGTGAGAACGCCAAATAGAGGTGTTTGGTTTGGTTAAGTCGATGACCAGATGGAGGTTATGGATTGCAGTAACCGGATAGAGGTTACGTGTATTAGTAACTGGATGGAAATTGTATATGTGTTTTGTGACGGAACAGACGTCGCAATAAAGAGTTTACCAAAATAATAAACCTTAATTTGTTTGTTTGGGTTACGCTACGAGTGATTATGTTGAGTACCGTTGACAATAGAGTCCATTAGTTTGAGCTGATGAGATTTAAGTTTTCATTTTTAAATGGAGTTTCCATTTTAAGTTAGATCCAAAGTTTAAAGGTTCTTTAAATTAACAGAAATCTTAGATGAAGACTGACATGTTCTGAAGTCATTGATTAATAAGCGTACTTACAAGTACACTCACGATAGATTTCGAAGGTAGCCTGGATGTGAAGTTCCCTTAAAGTTAGATAACGATAGTGACAATCATGTTGATAAAGATGCTTAAACGTACGCATTGGCGGGACGTATCTGCAGACATTGGACGTATCGCTTCCACTTTGTGTTGGTGTAATGAGCGTCCGACTATGCTTTGAAACTCGAGTCTTGAGGAAACTACAGTTTTGGCCTAGGGTGGTTCGGGTTCTGAGAAGACTACAATTGGCAATTTGATGCAACCCGAATACCTGTGGGTATACAAGTGTATTTGATTTTGTTTGGTTAACTTGCGTGACCAATGGTCGCTGTTATAGTTACGCGCTGCAGGTGGCAGTCGGTCCTAAAATTGTACGACTAAGCAGTTACTGGTCCCTTTAATGGATTCTGTATTGATGTGTGACTGAGATATTGATCAATTTAAATTAGTGGGAACTTTTCATTCGGATAGTTATGATTTCAATTAATTAATGGGTTACAGTTAAATTGAGTTATTTGATTTTAAATAACATGTCAGGTAGTCCGAACCTTATAAGTAGTATATCTCAAATGTTTCCTTTCCCTGTCAACAAGTGCATTGCCACACGGGAACGTGTGATTGTCAGTTCTGGCCGTGTCGGAGATTAAAATTAAAGTGATTATTATTTAAAGTGCCATCTAGTAACGGTAGTCTTATAACGTTGGTATTCATTGAGCATTACACCATTGCTCCTCGCTCGTTCGGTCCATTAAAATGAGACTCGCAACGTGTGTATTGTCAACCGTCAATCGGTATTTCTTGTTTCTATTTGATTTTCTGGTGTAGTGTTGTCAGTTTAAGATTACTTTGGTAATGTGACGATTAAGTTATTGGTTGGACAGTGTTGTGCGATTTTATGATCTGACAAAGCCAGGTAATTCATTCCAGGAGATGAGTTCATAAAATTAATTACAATTAAATCAATATAGGTCGATTTTCTTTTGGTTTCTGTATATAGAAAAAGGTTATAATTTGTTAAAATGGACACATTGAGTGTGATTTTAGTATTTTTATATTGAAGCACTTGTTGAAGATTATTTCCATTAAAATGGGAATTTCAGATATAACAACTTTTATGTTATTGGTAATGTGACCACCAATAAATTGGAAACATCTAGTGGTATTGGAAAAAACCTCCATTAAATTGGGAATTTCAGGTATGAAAATATTTGTATTATTGGTCATGCAACCACCATTAAATTGGAAATATAAAGTGGTGTTGGAAATAAACCTCCATTAAATTGGGAATTTCAAAACCAGAATATTGGTATTACGGGTCACGTGACCACCATTAAATTGGAAACATCTAGTGGTATTGGAAAACCCTCCATTAAATTGGGAATTTCAAGTATAAGAATATTTGTATTATTGGTCATGCAACCACCATTAAATTGGAAATATAAAGTGGTTTTGGAAATAAGCCTCCATTAAATCGGAAATTTTAAATATTGGAAAAATTATATTATTGGTCATGCGACCACCACTAAACTGGAAAATGAATTTATGAGCGCAACCAGGATGAATTCGTAAAGAATAACAAATTTTTTGAGATCGAACTATGCTTTATATTGCTCAGAGGTAACCGGATGGTGATACCTCAGAAGTCGCATAAGAATGTTATAGATGCCATACGCAAAGGCCATTCCGGGATCGTAAGGAAGGGTCGATTATTTTCTAAGGTAAAGTGGCCGCGGAAAAATAGATGACAAAAATTTAGTGAAACCCTGCAAAAAAAAAAAAAAATTATTTTAAACAATTGTGGATAAAATAGATTGATTAGGAATAGACACTGAAGTGAGAAACAGAGATATCATTCAGAAAGAGAAAGGGAAAGAGTACGGAGAGGAACTACAGAATCGACGGGATATCACTCAGAAAGAGAAAGGAAAAGAGTGCGGAGAGGAACTACAGAATCGACGAAATATCACTCAGAAAGAGAAAGGAAAAGAGTGCGGAGAGGAACTACAGAATCGACACTAAATGAAGGTGACTAAGTTAGTTAAGGAATGTAGTTCATCTTAAAACGATTGAAGGCCAGTGGACAACAGTACCGGAGAAAGATCAGGATGAGAAGAATAGACAAAGTAATGGAATCAGTGAATAAACTGTAACTGAGGGAAGATTGAATAAGTGATTAGAAAATATTATTATTATTCCGAACCGGTGGTAGATTCTTGACTTGTCATAGGAGCTACAAGTTGGCCTACATGAAATAAGTAATTATGAATTTGAATTTGAGATTTATTATATATGTGCTGATATTCAAAATCTGTATCGTGCAGATAACTATACCAAAACTTTGGAATAGTCTAACTCATGTCACTACTATGATTTGAGGATTTAGTGATGCCGGAAATTATTATATAGAAGTGAACTCTTGAAATCATCTTAGTTGTTTATTTATTTAACGTGGAAGGGATGTAGTGTATACACTATACACTGTCTCGTGTGTTCATGAGCAATGTTGCAACGTCGGTATTACGCGAACCACCGGTGCGAGTAGACGTGCGACAGGTGCTCGTGTGCATTGCCGAGCCAGTGTCGGGGCGGCGCTATTGGAGATACTACACCGATCTTTGATCCTTTTATTGCAAACAATGGGAGCGATAGCCGTCTAACGACGCTAGGTATCTGTGTAGTACTTAAATATCGTTGCTGCCCTTTGTCTGTATTAAATATGCTTGTAAAGCGATAGCCCTTTGCTAAAGCTGTGACCACATCGGGCCACTGTTTATTTCTCTCACGATAGAGTTGTGTCTAGATCATTTATTGTAACAGAGTCGATGGCGATCCATGACAAGGTGAACGACCGATCATTTTGATTATAGTACACTAGCTTTTGCCCCCGCGACTTCGTCCGCGTGGAATTAGATTTTGGGGTGGAATTTTCAAAAACTGTGACACATTTACTTTTTTATTTTTAACTTAAAGCTCAAACTTTGATAGAAACAGCTTGAAAAATGACGGAGTTTCATATAAACTTCCATCCCCTATTTAAACCCCTTAGGGGTGGAATTTCCAATAATCCTTTCTTAGTGTGCGCCTACGTCATAAAAGAAAACAACTGTAAAAATTTCAAGTTTCTAACTTCAGTAGTTTAGGCTGTGCGTTGATATCTCAGTCAGTCAGTCAGGACTTTGAATTTTATATATATATAGATGACCACATAGTTGCTGGGAATGAGAATAAAGTGTGTCCAAAAACTAATAGTCAGAATGCTAAGGAGTGAAGATGAGTGGGAAAAATACGCAAAACTGAAAAAGCACATTATGAAGATATAAGAGAAAACAGCTGTCTCCCTAACGTAATGCTTAGTGCAGTAAACCAGGGGCCCAAGTCTGCTATTGCAATTGTAGTTCAATTGTATATCAATGACATCCCAATTGCTACTTTTAGCAATTTTGGTAGTCTACTAATTCAATGGCGTCACAATTGTTTTCCGATGGTTTGCCACTGACACATCTAGCTTTGAATCTAGCTTAAATAAACGTTTTTAATATGTAGTTTTTTTTAAAACTCATTTCGGCAAACGCTTTTTAAGCTAATGGCAATATCGAGGTATCATTGAATTACAATCCAATTATAAGAAATCGAACGACCATTGTAAATTTAGTAGACTACGAAATTTTGGACCAATGATAATTGAATTGTAATTGTATTGCGGTTCAATGACAATGACATGTAAAATAGCAGACTTGGGGCCCAGGAGCGTAGAACGGAGGAGTTTCTTTATGCTGAGATCTATAGAGTGTGCTCTGACTTAGCTCGGATACGAGATAAGAGTTAAAACGAGACAAAAATATGCTCCGACATAAATCTGTCTCCTTTTATCTCAATCTTGAGGCTGAGCTCAGTGAGAGTGCGGTCTATAGATTTCAGCCTCAGACCTTGAAGTCAACATAAAAGATGTCGTGAATACGTATTATTACCAGTATGACCTCACTTGCTATTGATACAATTGTCCAAATGCTGGCACTTAAAAATATACAGTGTGCCAGATCTTTGAATAAAGAATTGTATTTATAACTAGCTTTAACCCGCGGCTTCGCTCACGTTAGATTCGATTTTTTAACCCCCTATTTAACCCTCTTGGGGTTGAAATTTTCCAAAATCCTTTCTTAGCGGATGTCTACGTCCTAACAGCTACATGTATACCAAATTTCAGCTCGATCGGTCCAGTGGTTAGAGCTGTGCGTTGATAGATCAGTCAGTCAGTCAGTCAGTCAGCCAGTCAGTCAGTCAGTCAGTCAGTCAGTCAGTCAGTCAGTCAGTCAGTCAGTCAGTCAGTCAGTCACCTTTGCCTTTTATATATTTAGAAGAATACAATATTATGATGTCCGAGACTTTATATCAAAGTGGGGCCGCAATGTTTGTCCAGGCTTTTACTACGGCTATTTATATAGTCAAGGGATAGCCTGTGCAAGCGATTATCACAAACATTTGTCCCCAACGTTTGTCTCGGGCAAACACTCTACTTGCCCTTGTCTCAGTGTATTGTGTGTCCTAGACTCATTGGTCATAGTTGGTGTTTAACTTTGACAAGTGACTTTGGGCGGTTTGTCAGGTTAATGGTGTTGTAATTGGACCAAGAGATGATAACGATTGTTTAACGTGCTCTCTCAGACACAGGGAAGTCTCTAGTATCATCAATTTCCCAACTAGAGGCTGCTTCTGAGACTGCTTTATTTAGTCTTTACCTAGTATAATTACTTAAAAAAAATAGAATTAATGATAGAAGTAACTAAAAAGGGAAAAATAAAAATTAAGACGAAGTCGTGGGTATCAGCTAGTTGTGAATAATTTCTTTAAATCCCTATAAGACACGCCGTATTTGACAATAAAACAAAAAACAAAAGAACACCTGAAAATTCGAAAAAATTGGTAATTTTTTACAGGAATTCGATTATTTTTATAGAGGGCGCAAAGCCTCGGGTCATTCCTTCTGAAAAGTAGACTTTTTGTAATTGCGTTTTTATGCGTAGTTATTCGTTATTTGCTCATAAATTAAAAAACAAATTCCTCCAGTTTATCGTCAAAACCAACAATAAAAGCTTACGACTGTGTAAAGCATTCCTCTGTAAACAAAGCATACGGAGGAAAATAGAAAAATACAGATGGAATGAAACAGGGAGTAAAGTTACGTGCAGATGTTAGTGTAATACGTTTTTAAGTCGGTAAGTTTTGGCTAAGAGACAGTTGATAGATTTGAAGACCCCCTCTCCCTTCAACAAAATATTGTAGCAAACGCAGACTCTACAGACAAACAAGCCTCGCTGGTATAACTATTAGCCTTCAGTGTAAATTTTCGTACATGAATTATGCTCATTTACCATTAAATGAGCATAATTCATCTGCGATTTCTATAAATTAAAAGGAATGTCGAAATTTAAAATTATATTTTCAACAGTTCACATTATGTTATTATGTACGTTTATTGATGAATAAATAAAGATTTATTATTATTATTACAGTATGTATTTGGTAACTTGGGACTCCGATGACAAGTTAAGATGTTTCGTAGAATAAATTCAGCTGAAAATAGTCGGTATATGTGGAAACAGTTGGTTACCGGGAATGCAAATGCTTGTAGAAGTCCTACAGGACATCTATTGGTTCACGATGACAACGCTCTAAACACAGCACTGTTCGCAGCACTGTTGAAAATATAATGACAATATCTCGCAGCTGTCTCTTATACTATACGTAAGGCTAGCTTCTATTGTATTTTTATGAAAATCAGAAAGTTTCTCAGCGACGCCGCGTCTTTCAGTGTTTATTTTAAAATACTTTATCTTCCCCTACCGGCTGGCCAAGAAGCAGGGAAGCTTTTTACATAATATTTTACAGGGAAGTTCAGGGAAATATTATAATGAATGCAGTGTTTATATTATGTAGGTACATAATTGTTATCTATACTTGTATTACAGGTGTACCATAAGAAAAGAAATAGGTAAGAAATAAGAAAGGAAATAAGGTAGGTAAGAAGAATAGAAAGAATAAGAAAAGAAATAAGTTCCTGAAATGCCGGCAACGCATCGGTGGTGCCTCTGGTACTACAAGTGTTCATGGGCGGCGGTAATCAGTTTACATCAGGTGACCCGCCAGCTCGTTTGCCCACTATTCATATATATATATAAAAAAAAAGGTAGGTATAAGATAAGAAAATTGGTATTTTCTTTTTCTCTATCAACCGATAGACGACCACAGCTGGAAAAAGTTTCTCACATGCACTCCCACAGATCTCGCTCTTGCGACGCCTGTATCCAGCGGCTCCGTGTGACGCGTCTGATGTTTTCGGTCTCCTTAGTGGGGGGATCTGAAAACACTCAGTGGGGTCGTCACTACAGCACCTTGGGGCCTTAATCACCATCAGTACTTCGAACTACGAGTATATGCCCCGCCCATTCTACTTCGCCTTCAAGAAACGCTGAGCTATGTACCTAAGTTGAAAGGTTTAAGGTACTTATCTAACTAATTTTATAAATGCGAAAGTATGTATAAATCCCATGTATGTATGTAATTTTACTATCCTTATTTCCTTACTATCCTTACTAATATTATAAATGCGAAAGTGTTTGTTTGTTGGTTTGTCCTTCGATCACGCCGCAACGGAGCAATGTGTTGACGTCATTTTTTACATGGGTATAGTTGAGGAACTGGAGAGTGACATAGGCTACCCTTTATCTCGGAAAATCAAAAAGTTTATCAAAAAGTTCAATCAGAGGCCATTGCGATCGTTCCACTGATGCAATCATTTTTACGGAATCGACATTCTGGTCTTGATATTATATTTTCGTGTAGCAGACACTCGTACACTATACCTATATAATGTGTAAATATATACTTATATAATAAAGCGAAAGAATTTGTTTGTTTGAACGCGCTAATCTCTGGAACTACCCGTCGGATTTGAAAAATTCTTTTTGCATTTGTTAACCTAATCCTTGAGGAAGGTTATAGGTAGGAATATTAAAAATTAATCTACGCGGACGAAGTCGCGGGCAGCAGCTAGTAAAGTATATACAGCAACATTATATACCTTGATACCAGTAACAGAGTAGAATGATAATAGTCCAAGAGACACTGAAGAAATTTCTTTGTCATAGTAGATACTCGACAAAGAGCGGGGTCGATTTCAACAATGGAAAGTTTCCTTTTTAAAATACCTGCTTTCTAAGTGTATTGGAGCAAGTTGATTAAAAGGGAATTCCTTGAATACTTTGCTTATTATGTACAACTTGCTTAAGTTGTACATAATACGCAAGGTACATCCTACTACCCTACTTCCTACTAATATTAATTATAAATGCTAAAGTTTGTATGGATGGATCGATGTTTGTTACTCAATCACGCCGCAACCACTGAACCGATTTGGCTGAAATTTGGCACAGAGATACATTATATGGAATAACACAGGTTAACAAGTAGCCTTGTTAGCCTAAATAAAAGGTTTTTTTAATTTCCGCGAGAACTCTCTGATTTTCCGGGATAAAAAATAGCCTAAGTGTTATTCCAGACTATAATCTATCTCTGTGCCAAATTCCAGCCAAATTGGTTTAGTCGTTGTGGCGTGATTGAGTTACAAACTTCCATCCATCGATCCATGCATCTATCCATTAATAGGTACATTCAAACTTTCGCGTTTATAATATTTGTAGGATTGTGGACAATGTTCAAAGAGTGGGCCAAAATGGGTTAAAATAATAATGGGATGATAATGACTAAATTACACTGCTAACTATATCGTTATCGCTAATATCGTTCATCATACTTATAGTAAAGGCACTGCAGATATTGCTCCGAAGAACTCTTAGCAATAAGGGCCTCTCACTTAGGTAGAACATTGAATTAATGTCTCTTCAATATTACTAAGTAGCTTTTAAGAAGTGGATACTTAAATACATAAAGGGCTCTAACGTTCTAAGTGAACTGTAAATATACTCGTAGCTAAGTAGGTGTTCTACTTTCAAGATTTATTCCACTGGGATCGGGACGAAATCAAAGTCAAAATCAAAAATTCAATATACGCACTTCCCAGAGGTGATAACGTAATCATTTTTATCCGACTACGTAAAGCCAAAAGGTAGGGTTATGATTTTAGCAGACTTTGTATGTATGGGTGCGTGCGTGCGGGTGTGTGTGTGTGTATGCCTTATCCACACAACATGTGACTTTTTAAGCTATTGCATAGCTTTTATCGCGGGCCAGCGTGGAGACCGAATCCAGAAATTCCGTAACGAAAATAACCTGACACGGGACTCCTCTACGGTGAGCCGCTAGATGGCGTTGATAAAAAATGCTATGCAATAGCTATACCGCGGCAGTCCCCGAGTGCCACACGTCTTTTATTATGAATGTTCCACCGTGGCGCCTAAGCCGAATTTACACTGCGAAATAAGTGGCATGAAATTAGTTTCATGACATTGATTTCATCAACTGTTTCATATGTAAACTTCTAATTTCATACATGACATTAATGCATGCATCATGAAATTAGAAGTTAACACGAGAAATTGTTGATGAAATGAATGTCATGAAACTAATTTCACAGTGTAAATTCGACTTAAAGTACTGAACCGCTTTTGATGAATGCGGTGTCAATCGATTCTTTATTATAATCAATTTACGACAACAAAATATCCAATTTTCCGTGCTAGTTTTACAGTTTTCTTACTTTTTTCTTGTCGTAAATATCTGTCATGTTTGGGATTCCTCTCTGCGTTCACAACGGTTTCCAATACCATGATCAAAATAGGATAGCAGTGAACCGTTGAAACGTCATCAATAAAAAAGAAAAGTGAGGTTTTATTCTGGAAAATGCTTTGTATTCGCGTCGATAATTCGATATGATTCGCAATGCGTGGCCCGTGTACTCATAAATCGTTTCGGGCGCGCGTTCATCACGCGGATTGGGAAATCAATCATGTGTAGTGATAAACCCGCGTATTACGGAGAAATGATGTAATAAAGAGGTTTATGTGCGACTTGAACGGAGCTGGCAGTTTTTGCTGTGTGATATAAATGTTATATATGAAATGGGGTAGCATATTTTTATGTTAGCACTTGATGATACTCGTGACTTCGTCCACGTGGATTAAATTCAAATTCAAATTCAAATTCAAATTCAAATTCATTTATTGCAAATTTGGGTCTACATTAGGTCTTATATATAGGTTAGTTAGTACATCCAAATGCCTTTAAAGGCGTGCAATATATGTCAGTTTAAAAAATATAATTATTATTCGTATTTACTTCTTTATGCACATTCATTAATAATATTTAATAATAATTCAGTCATCAATTCAATAATAATCATTTCCTAGCATATAATATAAATATAGCATATAATATAAATTAAGGTTTTACAATTCCCGCGGGAGCTCTTTAATTTTGCGGTATAAAATGTAGCCTATCCAATCTATCTCCATTCCAAGTTTCAGCCAAATCCGTCCAGTAGTTTTTGCGTGAAAGAATAACAAACACACACTTACATACAAATATACAAACTGTCGCCTTTATAATATTAGTGTAATGTTATAGGCCCTGTAAACAGTCAAAGATGTTTGTCAAATTTTACGTGTTTGGATTGACGTTGACGTTGATTGTGTGTTTGGCATGTTTGGATTGACGGAGTTTGAACGGTGTTTGCTTTGCGCTTGTGTTTGATGTGACCTTGTTCAAATAAAACCGTAACAAAACATAAAGTTTAACAAACATGTTTGACCGTTTACAGGACCCATAAAGTGCAATATGAAACGGGGTAACATATTTTATGTTAGTATTGCTATTTTTGGTCAATACTATATTCAAAACTAGCTTTAGCGCGCCCTAAAGCTAGTTCTGAATATGTTATCGTCGTGGTTGCTCCGTTGCTGCGTGAAGGACAAACTAACAAACAAACTCAGTTTCGAATTTTCGCTCGCATAAACTCATTCTAGTTTATCGTACACCAATCCATTGCTGTCGACATCGATACGCGTTACATAGTAATGTATATATTCTCATAGCTCTATAGATCTAGAGCATTAGAATCAGATTTAGAGTACTTAATCTGAATCTAATGCTCTGACTCAGCTCAGACTCAAGATAGAGCCTAAAACGAGACACAAATATGCTCTGACATAAATCTGTCTCGTTTTAACTCTGTCTTGAGTCTGAGCGGAGTGAAAGTGCGGTCAACAGATTTCAGTCTATGTGTAGGTACATCTTTAATAATAATTACTAAGCATTAGGAAATCCAACAGAAGACCTTTATTTTTCTTCTAAAGCTCTCTCAATGATCCTTGTTCTACCGAGGAGTTCGAAAAAGTTGAAATAAGGTCGTCGACCTTTTTCAATACGAACTGTAGCAATTCGAAAGCGGACAATAAAGCATGTGCCTTCATGGCTTGCCGACTTAAATCTGTTTCACTGGCTTCCCATAACAAACTTATCTCACGGTCTGAGTTGAGCAAAAATTACCCTTATTTCAATAGGGATAGGGGACTGGTAGTGCCGGTTAAAGGTTTAGGGAGGATTCGTGTTAAGAGACCGTTGTCGATAAGGACGGGTAGTACGGCGTTATTGTGGGCACGCACGCTAAAGGAATGTTAGGGCTGGCGATTTGTTGAGTTGTTAAGTGCGAGAATGTCGTTTCTGATGATCGTTTGCCGCTGAAACTGTGTTGCTTCTGTGATAGCAGGGTTAGGGTGTGTTCTCACTGAAGCGGAATGAAATTGAAACGTATCAGACCAGTCTAATTATTTGGTGTTTTGTTTCCGGTACCGTGCCTTGACAATACAATTACTCATAGAAAAAAAATTTATTTTTTGGAAATTATGATTTTCAAATTTTTTTGGAATTAAACCACAATATCTTGAGTATTAGTCTAACTTTATTTTCTTGATGTTGAGTACAAAAATGGTGCTCAATAAAATTATTACAATCAAGCCTAACTTAGTTTACTAATTAGTAATTTTAATTTAACTTAACTTATGAAATTCTGATACCTTTGAATTTTGTTAAGTTAAGAAATATCATGAGTTGCTGAGATCATCATTCGGTGATAGAGTTATGACGTATCATAAGAGCTACAAGTTGGCCTACATGAAATAAATCATTTTGAAATGAATTGAATTGATGGCTAGTCTTATGGATATACAATACATATAGGTACAATTTTATAATAGCTAGAGCATATAATTCAATTCAATTGTCTTGTAATTCCTTATATGTACATCCTACTAATATTATAAATGTGAAAGTGTGGATGTTTGGATGTTTGTTACTCAATCACGCTGCAACGACTGAACCGATTTTATCCCGGAAATAAGAGAGTTCCCGCGGGAATCCAAAAAACCTCAACTCATGCGAACGAAGTCGCGGGCATCAACTAGTAAACATAAAAATTAGTTAAATACCCTATCATTGTTAACAGTAAAAAAGTAATTTTTGCTCGGAAACATCGGTAAAGTAACAAATACACAGCGATACTCGCATAATGAACGTATGTAAACTGTCTGCGCAGTGCGGCCGCTAATAAATTATCATTATCATTCCAGAGCACGCCTCCTTGTTTAATACAGTTATATGTGAAACGGCCATTTATATCCCTGATACAATACACCACACTCTTTTTTTGAACGAGCGAAGCGAGTTCTCTGAGTCAACTAGGGCGCTTGCCTACTAGACAGAAGTGTGTACGTCCAAATGTCTGTTAGAGCCCTATAACTTCAGAATTACTGAATATTAGAACGTGAAACTTGGTTGAAAATTCAGTTATATCCTGTACTTGAACAACAAAATACTAAAATTAGATAAATGTTATAAAGAAACGAAATTATTTAATTTTAATGCGCCATCTATTAGCATTATTGTGAAGCTAATAGCTTCACTATAATGCTAATAGATGGCGCTGTGTCAGTAAAACAGTTTTATGTCAACAATTATTTTTTTTATTGCGTCTAATGTTAAAAGTTAATTATTACAATATATAATTAAAACTTTTGGGAATTATGGGATATCGCGAGGTCTCAGTTCGGGGCGAACCACTAGTTTATATATGAATAGCGGGCAAACGGCGGGTCACCTGATGTAAAGTGACTACCGCCGCCCATGAACACTTGTAGTACCAGAGGCACCACCGATGCGTTGCCGGCTTTTCAGGAACTTATTGGTTCGCCCATTGAATAACCCCAAATTGTAATTAAGTGGGAACATTGTCGAAGGGAGATGATTCCACAATTTGGTAGTACGTGCAAAAAAGATCTGGAGCAACGGATGGTCGAAGTGCTCCAGGCACCCAGGTGGTGAGGGTGAAATTGCAAACATTACAGATAATAATAAATAATAATGTCCTCCCAAACGGATCCGGCCACGGCCACGGAATCTCTACAGAGATTAGCCATCTGCGTGGGAGATATTATAGTGCACAAGTCTAGTCGGGTTTTTGATTTTTTTTAATTTAATATTTTATTTACACTGACAATTGCAAATTATTCCACGATATTTAAAGATAAGATAACCCCACGCGAAGACGCCGGCGTAAGTTAGTAAATACTAAATAACTGTGCGAGGAAGGTCGCCGGGTGGGTTTTATGTAAAAATACACGCGAAAATCAAATTGTGGATACTTGCGCTATCCGAGCGAAGCGACTACATACCTCAGTCCTATAACGGAATAACCTTTTATAAGAAAACTCGCTATAAATTCACGAGTTCCTCTCAATAAAAGAGTGGAAAGCGATAAAATACGTAGAGCCATCAAAATGTGATTGTGCGTCCCATACGATATAACAATACAACCGGGAATAGAACCCGCGTGCTTCGGCGTCATAAAATTGAAACTTGGTTTATGTTATGTACTAATAACATACACATGTGTTGTACGGTAATAAATAAACATAAATATCTACTGAGAAACATGGGTTGAGGAAAGCTGCGTGTCGATTCTTTTAAAATCTTTATCTTCTTTTTTTTTTATCCACACTTTAAGTTTTTTGTCTTTGTTTTATAGAAATAATGCATGTTTAGTTAGTGTCGTATTTCTTCTCTTGTCATTTTTAATTTAAGTACTGCATGTTAACTGATAATTTAAGTTGTTGGTGTAAATAAATTAAAAAAAAAAATGATTGCATCAGTGTTACGATCGCAATGACATCTGATTGGCTGGTACTCACCCGCTATTGGTTAAAATGCATTGATGCAGTAAGAACACCATAAATTCAACCAATCAGAGGCTGGATGAGAGAGAGTCGCTGGATGCATGCGGCATAGGGACGTGGTTTGTGGCGATTATTTCAAAAGACCTATTTCCAGCAGTGTCTATGAGATGAAGAAACACAACAGGTATTAGCTATTTTCTTGATATGTTTGTTTCCTATTAGGATTAATTCATCTCATTCTACGTATTATACTGGCAATAGCAAAACCCTTGTCTCCGTCAAAATTAATTCGAAACGAAAGAGATTGATCTAGCATGTCGAGGGTACTCCAATATTAATAAGACAATCGAGTGCTAGTGGATTAAAGCGGATGAGGACCTGTTAAATACCTATTATATTAATCTATAGATTAATATTCATGTACTTTATGAAAACGATTAAATAAGAACTGATTAAAAAAATCATACTTTAGTTTCGAGGTAATCAAGGCGAAAACGATTTCTTGCCACACCGAATTCGTTTCCTACAAGTCCGCTTAATTTTTAAACATTGATACTTCTTCTACAATTTGTTATTTAAAGACATCGATGTATATGGATATGCCTGGTCCATATAGTTGCGAAAATGCGCTTGAATATTACTTCAATGAACATCGCGCGTTCCTCGCGGTTCGCTTTGAAGTGAATGTCAACCAATCACGTTAGAGGAGTAGCCACTCCCTGTTAGCCAGAACAAAAAATGGAATGAAGAACATTAGCACTTATTTTTAAAACTTCTTTTAAGTTCTCTAAAGACAAGAGATTCTGTTGTCTTTTTGAGCGCGTTTTTTTTCCTCTAGAGGCCTATCCATATACATCGACGTTTAAAGAAAATTACATTTTATTTGAAAAAGAATGATAATTCTGACAATTTAACAACATTTATCCTTAGTTCATACATATATAACTATGAAAATAAATATTTATAATCTTTTTTGCATTATAAAATAAAAATAGGTTCAATATTAGCTGCTCCGTCACTCATACCATAGCATTCACGAATTATTCAAGTCTTTACAAGTATCATACTAAGCCCTTGTAAGAAGTTAGTGCCTTATAGTATCCCCTCAGTCTTAGCACGCACCTGAGTCTGATCTCATTAGTACTTGACCGGCTCTTGGTCTCGCTTGCCGGCATTGTAGTAAGTCCTTATAGGCAGTGAAGTGCTTTCGATAGCTAACACGTCTGGACTGTACCAGGCTTTCTCATACAAGTGTAAATTGAAAATTTATAACACCCCCGACATGTGAAATTAAAAAAATATTAATTCGCCATTTTGTGGTGGCGGCCATCTTGGATTTGAAAATCATAGTGTATAGTATTTTACTAGTCAAGCCCTTTCATTTGATCCATATTGAGAGAGTTGTGAAAAAATATGGAATCCGCCATTTTGTGGCGGCGGCCATCTTATCCTGTGGATCCTGTGTGTGTGTATGTGGTATCCTGTATATAAAAATCGGTCCAATCTATATATATAAAATTCAAAGTCCTAACTGACTGACTGACTGACTGACAGAGATATCAACGCACAGCCTAAACTACTGAAGTTAGAAACTTGAAATTTTTACAGTTGGTTCCTTTTATGAAGTAGGCGCATACTAAGAAAGGATTATTGGAAATTCCACCCCTAAGAGGTTTAAATAGGGGATGGAAGTTTGTATGAAACTCCGTCATTTTTCAAGCTGTTTCCATCAAAGTTGGTATTAGAGCTTTCAGTTAAAAATAAAGAAGTACGTGTGTCACACTTTTTGAAAATTCCACCCCAAAATCTAATTCCACGCGGACGAAGTCGCGGGGGCAAAAGCTAGTTGAAATATAACAACGGTATTTTTTACACGACTGCCCAAAAAAGTGCGAGTCGCACACGTAGGGTTCATCTTAAAAGCGATTGTATGATAGAAAATTCACGTTTAATCCTATAAAACTATGATAATTATACATATAATAAATCTTTCTGTAAAACAAAATAACAAACCAAACTTTGTACAATAATTCTCTTTAAAACGAGGTTTGATTCAACACATAGTTTTGTATTAATTAATATCGTACAGAAATTATGCAATTTTATATCACTAATGAGTTAATTAATTATAGTGTTACTCGAAATACCATAATGATTTATTTGTCATTTAAATCCGGTCGTAAAATAAAGCCTTTAAATTAGTGGGCATGCCTAGTTATATACTTTCACTACAATATAATAATTTTACTATCATACTATCAACTTCATGCAACTTCGTTCACTTCTTTTGCTCGGTTAAGCCGGGGTCCCACGGAGCGTTGAACTAATGAACCGCGTTGTTATAAAATTATGTTATAGATTGTAAAAAAAATACCCGATCAATTAAAATTACTGAGCACTAGCCTCCTCTTAAATGAGAAGAATTTAGGCCTAAATTGATTGGCACTTTTGAGAACAATTCTCAGGCATGTTCTTCGCTATGTTTTCCTCCACCATTTTTTGTTTCTTTTACAACATATAGATCATTTTTTATTATGTAACTTAATTATAATATATCAAAATTTTCTTGCATGGATTGCCACAGACCTCGGTCTTGCAAAACCTTTATCCAGCGGTTTCCTCCAACTCGTCTGACAAAGTCGGTCTGATGTAGTCAACACTGTGTTTTTTGGTGCGTGGTCGCCACTCCAGCACTTTCGGACCCCAACGCTCATCAGTTCTTCGAATTATGACCCCAATTCTACTTCAGCTTGGAAACTCTCTGAGCTATGTAGGTAATTTAGGTTATTCTACGGATCTCCTCATTTCTGATTAGATCTCGCATGGATACGCCGAGGCCCATAGTTAGAGATATGGATACGATAGTCGCTATATTTATACAAAATATGTACTGTGTATAAATATATTATACGTACTGAAAAAAATTATGTTAACGAAGCCTGATACCACCTGATGTTCATAATTTCCATCCCATTTCAGGCAAGTTGATGATCAAAGTTTGGCCGGGCCCCGCGATTCAATTTTGAAGTTTGTAAACCATGAAACTGCCTTGTTTGAGGAGACCCACGGTTCTTACAGAAAATACTCTCAAAGCAACAAGTTTCTCACAGGAGGGGCCGAACTTTTGAGAAATTGTCCGCGGTGAAAGTTTAAGGCGTCAAGCGTTTCCCATTTATCCATAACTTCCGTCTGACGCGTCTGAGGGGGTGTTACTCCGTAAAAAATAATCATGTAGTTAAAGAGGGGTTATTCTAATTTTTTCTATTGCTCAATTCACCATGGCTGAGTGTAGATTATGCAAATAATACGCTCAGTCCAAGCAACGAATTTATTCCCAACTGACAAATATCAAAACAGCTACAGATTACCTAGATACTAAAAGTTTTATATCTATCTACACTATACCACACTGAGTAATGTTTAGCTGTGGAATAAAGTTGTTTTGGCTGAACACCAAATCCGTTGGTGGCACGTCTTTGACGGTACGGTGGTAACTAGCCATAGCCAAAGCCTCTCACTAGAACTTCGAACCCGAGACCTCTCACTTAATATATTATAACCACAATCCACCAGCACTCACCATTGTTCCAGAGTGAGATTTTAGTGATATTACTCAGATCTGATGGCTTACCGGGCCCTCTAATGCACTAAGGCTATAATTAAGCCGTAAAAAAATAGAAAAGATTTTTGTATTCGAATGTAAACTTTTACAAAGTGTATTGGAATCGTCGAGTGAATCTGCCACTGGTTCGCAATGCCGTCCCAATCGAGAAGGACCAGCAAGAGACTAAAAAAAAAGTCTAACCCGCGATCTCCTATAACTTGGGCCACACGTGCGTATTCGCATGTGGTGACGATCGCAAACTCCCCGCCCGCACGAGTTTTACATCCTAACTATTATATGAGAATTAATATAATATTAAACTGAAATTCTAGTACAAATATACTATATTCATGTTCCACTTTAGAGAAATAGGCCTGAAGGCTGTAACCACTCGTGCTTATATAATGATTTTTTGAAACAATAAACATACACACATAGACTGCTAAATCAAGCACCCCTTATTCGTAATTTAGCATTCTATGTATGTATGTTTGTATTTATGTATGTTTCACAGTATCGAGTAAGCCACTGTTAATTTTCATGAATGCCTGTCATAAATCATGCCTGAATGAAAGCGCGCCTCAACCTAAGTCTTCTAGGTTGGATCGCTCTTGCCTAGAAGTTGCCTATTGTCTAAGGCTGTAAGTAGCCTTTTCAGCTTTTTTGTAATTTAGCTACCTATGTTGAAAATGTATATCATAGATGTGTTAGTCAAGTTTTGTATTTTTATTATGTTTTTATTCATATGTGTTAAGCTGAATAAAATGTTTATTTATTTATTTTATTATATGTTAGTTGATGCCCGCGAATTCATTCGCGTGGATTAAGTTTTTAATTCCCACGGGAACTCTTCTATTTTCTGGGATAAAAAGTAGCCTATGTGTTATTCCAGATTATAATTTATCTCTGTTCCTTTCAGCCAAATCGGTTCAGTCGTTGCGGCGTGATTGAGTAACAAACATCCATCCATCCATTCATACAACCAAACTTTCGCATTTATAATATTAATAGAATTAATAGGATAATAGGATCCACTCTTGCCTAGTAGGTACTCAAGTTATACGTCGCAGGAAATGCGGAAGCCTGGAGTGCGTTCCATACGATATGAAAAGCCCTTTGACATCAATACTGTGATTATGATAGAGACAATCACTATAATTATTAATGTCATGACAGATTGAAATTATGGTATGGACGTAGAGAGAGAAGACATAGAGTCAGTGACGATTTCTTTCTCACTCACACTAAAAAGAGAGCAGAGATAAAGTTATTAATGTGATAAACAGAGACGCAGCTACCCAATTTTTTGTCCCTCATCGTGTAACCAGTTTTTTTCAAGGTCGACACACTTTTGTGCCCAACAAACTGACAGTTAATAAGAAAATTTAGTATCTATGTGTGTTGCCAGCTTTAGGTACCTATACAATGTCCCGATTTTCCCTATCCTACTTATATTATAAATGTGAAAGTTTGAATGTATGTAGGGCCATCCATACATACATCCAAATTTCAGCCATATCGGTTTAGTGTGGCGTGATTGAGTAACAAACATATGGATGTTTGTTACTCAATACGCCACACTAAACCGATATGGCTGAAATTTGGCACGGAGATAGGTTTTTTTTAGTAATGTCCTCTGACATACCGTAACGGCGGGTTACTTTGGCTACTTTTTCAATTTTTTTTTTAATTTTTGTTGAAACAAAATAAAGTCGTGATGGAAGAAATGAATATTATGAGAAAAGAAAAGAAAGATGATGGATACTAGAATATAATATATGTCGGCGATGATTAAAGTGTATTCAGTTAGATAGTGTCGGTTACTGTTCTGAATCATCCTGAAGTTTCGTTCGAATGTCCAACAACCAGTCGAGAACTGTTGGCGATCTTAAGAATTATTTTATTTACAAAGTTCTTAATTTTTAAAGCCATTTTTAAATAGCTAGAGGCAGACTTTTAATGTTTTTTTTAAATAATTATTAACTTAAACTATGAAGAGTTGCAGTTTTATACGACTGCCTGAAAAAAGGAATATACTGTTAATTTCATTAATGATGATTTTGATGACTAAATATACAATTTTTGTTGCTTTTAATTCAATAGCATTACTCGATCGAAGGAAAATTTTAACTGTTCATTACAAATTATTTTGTGTAACATTCTTACTAGTAACGAAAAAAAATTTTCCTTTGTGTTACATACATCTTTTTTCAAAGTGACTCACATATGCTAAATTTCTATTCGGCATTTCAATATTTTTTTTAAGGAGCAAATAATTATCTAGTGAATTGGTCCTATGAAAGTACATTAAAAAACTTTAGTATAAAAAAAAATATTTTTAAAAAACCGACTTACGTGTACAAACTAAAATTATTTTATACTTTTAAGTGGTGGTTGAAGTTAATATTGTGTGCAATAAAGAATAATAAATTCTTTATTGCACACAATATTAAGATATATGTAAAAAATAGAAGCTTACCCTAATAGGTATGTCTCTCCCAGACAACCTTATATGTGTAGGTATGTTATTTAAAAAATAAAACAGTTCAGCATCTGTTTTGTCGTTTTATTTAAAAATCCTGGGAAGAATTTTCCATCTAATTTGGGGTACTAGGGGAGTGCAGTTATTGTGGCAACATTAAACTCGAACTTGTCATGTGACGTCATCGTTACGTCATGTTATCTCTATTTCAGTCGCGGTTACACAGTACCTTGGTCTATTGCCTTCTCTGTCTACGGGTATGGAATTCTGCAACAGTATATTTAAGCTAACAGTGAGACTGCGTCAGCCAATCAAGGGCTTATTGTTATCGTACTGTAGCTGTTATGAATAGTAATAAAAATGTCCTCCCGACCGAATCCGGCCACGGCGGCCAATCTCCACAGAGATTAGCCATCTGCGCGGGAGATATTATAGTGCACAAGTGTGCACGCAAACACAGGTGCACTCTCTATTCCCTCACTCTCATAGCCCGATGGGATGGAAAATCCGACGGCTTTACGTGCTCTCCGAAGCACGGGGGTGACTCACCACCGACTTCCTAACTCCGGGCTGGTACTGAAAATTTCTTAACAGAAAACCCAATACAATTTTGGCCCGACCCGGGAATCGAACCCGGGACCTCGTCATCCGTAGTCGAACTTGCTAACCACTAGACCCACGAGGCAGTTAGAGGCAGTATGAATAGTAAGTAGGTAGGTACTACCCGTTCACTGCAAGTTGGCCGCTACTTCGCGTCGCGCTTCCTCAAGTCAGAACCGTGGGTTTAGTATAAGATTTAATTCGATTGATCGTATTCGTATTCGATGACATTTGGCGTAACCAAAGATAATATTTTCAAACGAAACTAAAAGGCCAATTAAAACTATGTCGATTTCGCCCCGACCGGTCCGGGTTCGTATGAATGAGCCCTAAGGTAAAATTTTAGTTAGGTAGTCGATTTGCGGAAGTTTTAATTCAAATTTAATTTGCAGATAACGTTCCTCCCATGAAGTTGGACATGGTCTTTACAATTTACATACACATTATTGTGAAAAAGAGTTAGAGCACACTAGCAACATATCGCTGGACTTAAAATTGCTAAAGCTATTCACTAATTAACGTTATATAGGCGTTATATAAAAGGCTATTTATTATTTATTATTTATTTATTTATTTATTACCATTTACAAAGATATATACATTTACACGATAATGCACATCGAAAAAACCACAGAGGTTTGTCCTCGATGGCACTCTGCAACATAGCATTTAAAATGAGTAAGTATGTACAAAACAATATATACCTAAACATACGGTGTCATTCATTTAAATAGGTAGGTATACTTTTAATTACATTAGAAGAAGTTAAGAGACAGGTTAATAAAATATATGAGTAGGTAAGTATATAAAGAGATAAGTTTAGGAACTAGGCAAGTATGTACACAATATAAGTAAATAATAAGTATCATCAACCATCTAATTTTGTTATGAAGTAATCTTTTAGTTTACGTTTAATATTTTTGTTATTGATTTTTTGTATCAAGGTAGTAGGTAGTTCATTAATAAAACGTGGAACTAGATAGCTAGTGAGAATATTTCAAACATATTGCTTACAGTGTATATCAAGACAAAGACGTCATAGTTCAATGTTTATAGTGCGTAGAATTAATATGCTCACAGAATAAAATCAGGTACTCATGTGCCTCCGAGCTTAAAATAACACGTGTTAACTTGACATTTAGAAATCATCATACATCTTTTGCCATCTTTTTATCCGCGTAAGGTTAGGAGGGTTTTTAATAATCCTTTGTGAACCCCTTGATTTTTCGGGTTAAAAAGTAGCCTATGTCGGTTTAAAAAATCCGTTACTCCATTGATATACCAACAAACTAACATATTATTTTATCATTTGTGGGAAAGGGAATAGACATAGTGGGGATACAAATAAATAACTTAATTATTGAATAGTGAAAATCTGCATGGAATATACGATCTTTTTTATTCTTGATATAAAAGATAAAGGAAAATATAATTATGTGCAAGAATAAGAGGTAAGACAAAAGGTCGCAGGTGTGTTTTTGAGCTAAGGCCTGATTTATATAGCAACGGGTCGGGACTCAGGCCTCGGGCGGCTGCGAGTCCCTCTAATTGTGGGACGTGTAAATGTGGGTATTATATGGTTTTCGACGAGATAATGAAGTTCGCGAATTATGTTACACATAGTTTACGAGCAGCGGGACACGGGGTTGAATATACGTTGAATTTAACTTGAGTCCAGTTTTAGTTATATCGGGAAAGATTGGATTTTATTTGGTTGCGTCACCATTAATATTTAAAACTAGCTTTTACCTGTGACTTCGCTCACGTTAGGTTCAATTTTTCAAGCCCCTATTTTACTCCCTTAGGGCTCTAATTTTCAAAAATCCTTTCTTAGCGGATGTCTCCGTCCTAATAAACAGCCCGATTCGTCCAGTGGTTTGAGCTGTGCATTGATAGATCAGTCAGTCAATCAGTCAGTCAGTCAGTCACCATTTCGTCTTATATATTTAGACTAGCGGACGCTCGCGACTTCGTCCGCGTCTTCAATTCACAATCGACAGTTCCTAAATCCCTACAGTTAAAGTGGGCAGAACCTCTGCAACATCAGGATTGAGGAGTTGGACCCGAAATTTTTATGGGATCATCTCCCAAAGTTCCTGAATCGATTAAAAAAGGATTCACTTTTAAAAAAAAACTTAGAGTACACATTCAAAAAAATTATGTTTAATGTTTTTATTGTTAGCAGTCACCATTTTTTTTGTTTATTTTAATGTTTTGTAATTTTATATAAATTTTAGTTTTAAGTTCTCTATAAGTGAGCAAAATGTTCTTTGGAGAATAAATTTCTTTAAACCTAAACCTAACCTATTCACGCAATTCAGCTTAGAAATCATAGAGATATATATACATAGATAGAAAAACACAACTCCTTTTCCTCCTTATTTGAAAGTCGGTTGAAAGTAGCCTAAGTTACTTCCGATAACATCAGCTATCTACTAGTGAGAGAATCGTCAAAACCAGTTCAACCGTTCCCGTTGTTCCCGTTGTGTTGAACTTTTCTCGAGATAACACTTTCTCACTGAGTGAGCAAAAACGACTTTTGCTCACTGGATTTAGACAGCAAAGGCTCCCTTTTTGAGCTAGTGAAGTGAAAAAAGATTTGGAACAGCGGATGGTCGAAGTGCACCAGGCACTCAGGTCGTGAGGCCAACCTGTGACTCTTACGACACGTCGAGTCTCTACCACCGGTTCGGAATGCAGATTCTACTGAGAAGAGTCTTGACCCTTCTTCTTGAGGTTCTTGAACCTCAGCAGTAAGTATAAGTCAGGCTTTATCCTCAGTGGTGAGATGAATAATTGAGCCGTTATGTAAATGAGGCCATCAAATAGCGTTACTACCACCATTAAAGTTCTCATAAATATTAAAGTCGTGAGTACATAAATAACGCCCGCTTTAATAAATGTCACAACACCATGCGAATAATTCATAAAAATTCCATTCTTACGTTAGAATAAACCATTAGAGTGAATCAGAATGCATCAACCATACTTTTCGTGATTCCTAAACATTTCTAATTTAAAACTTTTTATTTGGGTTCCACACTTAAATACGAAATCCTTAAACTATTGTCTTTCATTCTGGTTCACGGCTAGTCTAATTGCAATGAAATTGGCTTGACCTGAGGGCTAGCATGCACACGAGATAATTTTGTCCATCCATTTACTCTTTATTTGTATGAGATCTCACGAGTAAATGGGTAGACAAAATTTTCTCGTGGCGCACATGTTAGTACTACTGGACAGACCTGAAGTACTAACATAACTAACAAGTAACAAACTAACAAATATTTATAGTATTAATCAAGCGATAAACCTAGTAACCCACATTTCAAGCTAATTTCCAATGTAAGGTTGGAAAGATGGTCTGATGGTCTCAAATATGTTTGAACGAAACAACGGCTGGATCATGCGTCATGCTCGTGAACGGGTGCCACCAATGGGAATGGTTCTGCTTTTGTCTGCCTTTCTTAACATGTATTGGATTGTTTTGCATTTTTGACACTTCATTGTGGAAACACTGTATAAACAGCATAGTTTTGTTACGTATTGTAAAAAAAATATTTATTTTTTGAATAGAGCAACCGCCGAGTTTATTGCTGGCTCTTCTCGGCAGGAAGGGCATTCCGAACCAGTGAATTCATCGACGATTCAAAAGTACTTGTAAAAGTTTATTTGAATAAAAAAAAAATTCTATTCTATTCTGACAGTCCTCTCCTATTGAGATTACTACGGAACCCTATTTTATAAGTGTATCACATGCATTTGAGCGGTTACCTATAAAACATAAATTTTATAGAAATGTTTGTGAGTAAACACGAGTTGCAATAGCAATAATTTGTACTTTTTCCTCTAACTTCCGTTCAAGATTGGACGTTATATAAGTTTAACAGCACAAAGCTTTTACCGTTTTGAATGTATAATGTTATAATTAAAATTCTCTGTAACCAAGTTAAGTAGGCACTCGTAAGTATATCTTTTTTATTGCTGACAGAAACCAAATGTTCCCAAAGTCTAATTAAATAAGTGTAATTGCTAAGGGCGTCTTTTCAGACGCCCTTAGCAATTACAGAGAGTATTCTTTTATTATCACAAATGAAGTTAGTTTTAAGTCTTAAAATCTTAATGTAAGTTGACATAAACTCTCCTTCTAACTCTCTTAATAGTAAGTACATGATAGAATTTTGGATAGGTCACACATATTCTGTATGAAGAAGTCGCGGTTATCGGCTAGTGTTAGGACACTATTGTAAAATTCCGCGGGAACTCTTTGATTTTCCGGGATAAAAAGTAGCTTCACTCTACAAATCCTGAACTCCAAAAAATCATCAACTCGATATGTTACTCTGTTGCTGCGTGATTGAAGGACAAACCAACAAACAAGTACACCTTTGCATTTGTAATAGGTATTAGTAAGGGTCAGACTGAAATTCGAAAAGTCAAGGTAAGCGACAATGCAATCCAAGATCGCAGCGGGCTAACTTGGAACGGGTATGGCAGTGTACATTCGACCCATACCCCTAATCGGTTTCTACACGCCATCGTGCCGGAACGCTAAATCGCTTGGCGGCACGTCTTTGACGGTAGGGTAGTTACTAGCCATGGCCAAAGCCTCCCACCAGATCAGACCAGAGACAATTCAGAAATTATAAATTTATCAGTTTTAAGATCACAACACTTTCCACTGCGCCAGGGAAGTCGTCATTTATATAAATAGCGACTAATAGATCGTACAGCACTAAAATACCTACAGTGTTATTCTGCCCTGCACAGTACGTGAGATCGCCGTAAAATATATCTATCTTGATATCAGTAAAAAATAAGATTAGTATCAGTTCATGCATAGGCCATGTAATTGACGCGGGACGCCTTGTACTCGTATTACACTAAGAAACTACACTGTAACATTATATATGTACCTACCTTAACGGAACTGTAATCTGTTGTTGAGCCATACATCTTATTAGAAACGTGGTCAGGCTAAGTGACGTTGCGGCAAAGCTATATGTACGTATCCAGTCGTATTAGATCTGTAGGTATATTAGTGACCTCGCCTTCGATAATACGCGTTATGCTTAACAGTACTATCTAACTTGTCTGGTTTTTTTTTTTCATTTAGTCCAATCTAAATCTAAATCTAAATATATAAAAGGCAAAGGTGACTGATTGACTCACTGACTGACTGACTGATCTATCAACGCACAGCCCTAACCACTGGACGGATCGGGCTGAAATTTGGCATCCAGACAGCTATTATGACGTAAGCATCCGCTAAGAAAGGATTTTTGAAAATTTAACTCTTAAGGGGGTAAAATAGGGGTTTAAAAAATCGAATTTAACGTGAGCGAAGCCGCGAGCAAAAGCTAGTTTAAATATATGAAAGAAAAGAAAAATAAATAAAAATAAATATGCTTTCCTAATACTTTATTTAATTAATTTTATTCTTAAATTATTTAAAAATATTCCAATTTTCATGAAATTTTTTTCGTGGGTAGCGATTTCACATAGACTTGTCAAAAAAGTATTTTTCAGTAGAGATGAAGTAGGTAGGCATATGAGGTATAAAGATTATGGATTTTGAGTTCAAAAGAGGCTATTAAAAAATTACGAATTTCCACAACGCGAATCGGGGTTATAAATTAAATTTACCTAAATTTTGAAACGCGCAATAAAAACTCCGCAAAGCTGAGGACCATAAAAACTTTAGCAACCCACTTAAAAAGTTCTAAGCGTACTTCAAAAGCGTATTAAATGACATGCAGTTTCTGCACGTTCCTGTCGTTGGGTATGAAAAGACGGAATTTATTAACTGAGCTGAACCGAGTATGACAAATTGAGCTCTTTGCCCATTTGTTACCCACGGACAGTAATATTAGGAGGAATCTACAGGCCGCTCGCCTGTATCGAGCTAAACCTACTAGATATTTGGTAATATTTCTTTTTTATGTATATGTTCCCCGATTACTCGATGACGCCTGGACCAATTTGGAAAATTCTTTTTTTGTTTGAAAGGATAGTAGAACGTCACTCATATTTTTGTAAAATACAGCCGCTACGCCGTTCTTCGAAGATGCCGATATAGTAACTAAATGTTAGTGCTCAAGATTAAGTGCTTCTAAAGCGTAATTTTCGAAAAGCACGACTGAAGTGTGACTCCGTACGTCACGACGTGACTCAATGACAAGCGGGTCATTATGCGAACAGCAGCTGCAGCAGCGTGACACAGTTTGCTGTACAAACGAGCGTGTCATTTGAACACGTCTCTTGAATACCAACTACCTAATATTTGAATACGAGTATACACAGTCAACATTACAAGCGTTTTCGCTGTGCGGTGTAACATTATTGCAGATACAAGTTGTTTTTAAGTTGAATAAGTATCTGTAAGCAAGAAAAGGTTATAATTATTTTGCTATAATCCGCCAACGGAAAAAATCTGTATGGTCAAACATGCAGTTACAAGCTAAGCACCGCTTACTTCCCCAACCAAGCAAGAAAGCTAAGTTTCCAAGCAAGCAATGCCACCACCACTCACATGCACCACCACACAAGACTTTTATACTACTCTCGACGCATGTTTCGCCTCGACATACACCGGAGCATCCTCAGGAGATATCGACTTTACAATGCTGTATTGTCTAAGTATAAGTATCTGTAATTTGAAAACTGTTTTGTTCACAGAGTTTCTGTTTTGAATTACTTGGAAAATAGTTTATCTTGTGTTTAGTGTTTATAAGTAAGTTATTTCAGAAAATTACCTCTCGGGTATTATAATATAGTGGACGAAATTGACAAAAATACGTATAAATTGCTGTTGCTGTTTTTACTAGCGCGAGGCGTCTATAAGAAAGTTATTTTAGAAAATTTCCGATTCCGAATTTTAGGAATTTACGAAAATAAAAAAATACGTTTTAATTGCTATTGCAGTTTTACTACCGCGAGTAGGATAGGATTTTGGTTGATAAGCCTCTTGCAACGTGATTTATCTTATTATAATCTCACAGGAAATCAGAAATTCTACGCGGACGAAGTCGCGGGTGACAGCTATCGGCTAGTCTAAATATATAAAAGGCAAAAGTGACTGACTGACTGACTGACTGACTGACTGACTGATCTATCAACGCACAGCTCTAACCACTGGAGCGATCGAGCTGAAATTTGGCATACAGGTAGCTGTTAGGACGTAGACATCCGCTAAGAAAGGATTTTGGAAAATTTCAACCCCAAGAGGGTTAAATAGGGGGTTATAAAATCGAACCTAACGTGAGCGAAGCCGCGGGTTAAAGCTAGTTATTTATAAAATGTTTAAATAGTGCCAGTTCAATAACATTTACAAATGCGCCATATGGCTCGATGACATTTGTCCACCATTTATCAAACATTTAACGTTAGGAATACATTTGTGATTCGCTTCCAAACTGCCATTTAAAATTCATTAGTTGCGTGAATAATAAAATATATTCCATTCATTATTGTTCACTAAATGCTTTGTATTAGTGATACGATTACGCGATTCTAATAGAAGCTTTAATGAAACAATTTATTTTGAGTACGTTAATGAATAAATAAATGACTCGTTGATTTTAAATTTTAATCATTTATCGATCATAACTAAAATATTTTAAATGCGACAGCGTGTTTGTTTGGGGTCCCAAGGTGCTGAAGTGGCGCCCTCCCGTACCGCAGGCGACGCAAGACCGTGCCTGTGGACATCTATCAGTTGATAAAAAAAAGAAGAAGTGTGTTTGTTTGTAAGTTTGTTCGTTTGTCCTCCGAACAGGTAGCAACGAAGTTATGCTTCGATGCGAGCATTAGTATAGTTGAGTACCTGGAGAGTGACTTTAAGCTACTTTTTATTCCGGAAAATAAAACAGTTGCCGCGGGATTTTAAAAAGTAAATCCACGCGGAAGAGGTCACGCGCACCAGAAAGCTTATAATATATTATTTTCCTAGTAATAATCATGTAGCAATGATATAGAAGGAAATAAAAGAAAGAAAAAGCATTTATTTCAGAAATTGTGCCAGACATCACGATACACTAAGGTACTATATCCCGGCACCTCCATGAGAGAGGCTACAAAAACTATAAGCCTCATTTATTTTGTTCTTCCTTCCTTTAAAAAAAATATTAGCCAAGCTGAACTTAATCGCTGGTAAACTCCAGACTCCAAAGTCTGGAACATCGGCGCAAGGTTGCCTGTCTGTCGGTGTTCTACAGGATATATTTCGGAGAGTGTGCCCAAGAACTATTCAATTTAGTTCCTCCGTCACCTTTCTATCACCGAACCGCAAGGCATCGTACGAATCTGCACCGCTACGTGGTCGAAATTCCACGATCCCGCACCAAGCGCTTCGCTTCCTCGTTCCTAATACGCACCGCAAAAATTTGGAATGCCCTTCCGGCTTCCCTTTTTCCAATTAACTATGATGTAGGTCTTTAAATCAAGAGTCAATAGGCATTCTAGGCATGCGCGCACCATCTTGGGCTGTACCTTCACTTACCGTCAGATGAGATCGCAGTCAAGCGCTAGCCTATATATTAAAAAAGAACGCACATTCTCCTGTCCCCTCCAAATAAGCGGTAGGGTTGAGTTAATTACCATCTAACAAGACGGTGCCACGTAAATAAATAATTAGAATGTAAGCTGTTCAGAACACCATCCCAGAAACCTTACATACGGCGGGAACTAAAACGAGCTACGCTGGGAATTTTCCTTCCACATGCCAGATGTTGTCGGCGAAATTGGAGTTTCGGAGGTTAGAGCTTGAAATAAGATCGCGAAAATGGTTTATGATAGTACCGCATTGTTTAAAGAGGAACGAAAAAGGGAGGATATTGTGGATTTTATCTACTCGCCTAAGGCCCTGCGGTTTTCAATGAATTTGTAATGAAGAACAGTGACAAAGGAAATTCGGTATCTTATACGAGAACCTCGTCGGCTTGTCTATTGTATATTTTTTAAAATCTAAACTAGCTTTTACCCGCGACTCGATACGCGTGGAGTTGTTTTAAAAATCCCGCGAGAATCCTCTGTTTTTCAAGGATTTTTTTAACGACCTCGCGTTGGCGCGTTGGTGAGCGCTGTGTTTTTTACTGGGAGGCCTCGGGTTCGATTCCCGGCGGGAGCAATTTGGGGATTTATAATTTCTGAATTGTCTCTGGTCTGGTCAGATTAGTCCACCGCGCTGGCCGAATGCGAATTGGTAGAATTCTTACACCTTTGAGAACATTATGGAGAAACTCTTAGGTGGGCAGATTTTCTCAGGTGTGGTGCGGGTTGTTACGTTCCCTTAAATATGGTTGAGCGAAGCAATGGCTGGATCATGCGTCATGCTCGTGAACGGGTGCCACCAACGGGAATGGGACTGCTTTTGCCTGCCTGTGTTAACATGTATTGAATTGTATTTATTTGTTTGTATTGTATTTATTTTTACTTGTATTGTACTCAGGAAAATTCATCGTGGAAGCACTGAATACATAGCATAGTTTCAATAACAATTGTAAAATTTTTATTTTTTTGAAAAGAGCAACCGCCGAGTTTCTTGCTGGCTCTTCTCGGCAGGAAAGGCATTCCGAACCAGTGGTAGATTCATTGACGATTCAAAAGTGCTTGTAAAAGTTTATTTGAATAAAAAATATTTCTATTCTATTCTATTCTATTCTCACTATGTTTTCCTTCAAGCTTGAAGTATGCGATGTTTAATTGCTTAAACGTAAATAACTCCGAAAAATCAGAAGTGCGTGCCCGGTATCGAACCTGCAACCCCCCAGAGACCACAGTCCTAGCCACTAGGCTATCACAGCTTTTGTATTATGTATTATTCATATCAAAAATGTGACAAAGTCAATACTTTGTTAACATCCGAAACAGTAGCATAAAAATATTCAGGTCATACTTCGGTAATCCGGTAAACATTCACAAAAGAAAAGTGCTTTGGATTTTCATTTAACAATTTTGAAAATAATTGCAAACTCGTTCAGTTTTGTTCGAATTTCACCCAATTTGGGCCCAACGCGAGCTATATCGGAGTGCATGCTCAAATTTTAAGTACGTACAGAACTTTTTAAGTGGCCTCCAAAAGTTTCGTAGCTCCGGGTGGCTATTAACGTTTACGGATCTTTTTATTGAGCATTTGAACGCTTTTTTCGTACATTTTATTTTTATTTTCAGTAGTGATAGTTTATTTCTTAGCAAGGCGAGTAATCACTTGAAACCTACGATTCACTTACGAGTAAGTGCAAAGCGTATGGATATTTTAGATAGATTAAACCGTCTATGTGCTGCTTTACTTTTTCAAGGCATTTCACTGCCAAACCGCTGAATCGATCTTGATGCATTTTGGTAAAGAAATATTTTCCTGATCCAAAAAACAATAGAGATTTCACCTCAACACCTTCATTCTGAGCACTGCACTTTACACGTACATATACCTACATACAAAAAATTCTCGATCATTGTTCATGAATACGTAACAAAGTGTCTGTTGCCCAAGGCAAGTCCATTTAAAATAAAATAAAAAATCAGTCGACGCTCGTAATTTGATTCCCAAACATCAATCTTCTTGGAAATCAAAGCGAACAGCACTGACGCTGCACCCAATTACACAGCGCAGGCAAAATATTTGCACGAGCAATAATTAATCGAGACTCTATTATGAATCTACGAGTACGAGCGAACCTGACCTGCTACGTGAAACAAGCAGATTATGTAGCAGATTATGCTAGCACCTGGATGAATGAAGCGATGGGCCATATGGGCTCCGTGGATGAAGAAATCGTCTTTCTTAGGGCTGGCCTTTTTTTATTTATTCGATGACAAGATAGCCCTTGACTGCGATCTCACCTGATGGTAAGTGTCGATGCAGTCTAAGATGGTAGCGGGCTAACTTGGAACGGGTATAGCAGTGTAAATTCAACCCATACCCCTAATCGGTTTCTACACGCCTTCGTGCCGGAACGCTAAATCGCTTGGCGGCACTTCTTTGACGGTGGGGTGGTAACTAGCCACGGCCAAAGCCTAAGCACTACTAGGATATACCTATGTATTCTAGAGTGAAGACCATGTATCTTCTGACTTTTCAGACTTACACATGTTTTTTTCAGCAATGAAATACCACTTGTTTTAACAGTAAGGAAAACATCGTGAAGATTTTTTTTAAATATACAAACTAGCGCTTCCCGATCACATCTGATAGTGAGTGACGTTGCTGCCTAAGATGGAGCGCGCTTGCCAAGAAGATGCCTTTGAAGGCATCCAAATTATAGTTATTTGGAAAAACGAAAGTCGGAAAGGCATTCCAAATTTTAGCAGTGCGTATCGGAAACACATATTTCGAAGAGCTGATGGTCGATGGAGTCCCAAGGTGCTGGAGTGCGACCCCGCACCGGGAAGCGTAGTATTGGCAGACTCCCACGAGGTGGACCGACGACATCAAACGAGTCGCAGGGAGTCGCTAGACTCAGGCGGCGCGGCGCAAGACCGGCCGGTGGAGGTCCATGCAAGGGACTTATGTCCAGCAGTGGGCGTCTATCAGTTGATAAAGTAACGGGAACGAGGAAGCAAAGCTTTGACTTTGGAATTTCAACCACGTAACGGTGCAGATCTATTCAATGTCATGCCTGATGGTGAGGGTTTCCCGTTCTCGATATCTGTATTTGGTTCGTGAGATCTGGACGCCCTGTAGTGGATATACGACGGGTTATCTGGCTGGATGTGAATATCTTTATCCATTCCTTCAGGTATCTGCACCATAGGGTACGTCACGTGCTCGTACTAACAACGTATAAACGTTACAATTGCAGACCACGCTCCCGACGGAATATATATGGCTTAACATTAAATTACACTACACAAGTTAACCGACGTCGTACATCTGATTGTGAGTAATGACTGTGCTATTAATTCAACTATTGTATTGTACTCGTATAATATTCGTAGCACATGTTGTGTTTAAGAGCTTTGCTAAAGGTTAAGATGAAAGCATTTTGTCTGTTGTTAGTATAACTAAAATTATAAATTCAAATCTATTTATTTCATGTAGGTCAACTTGTAGCTCTTATGACACGTCATGACTCTACCACCGGTTCGGAATGACAAGATTCCATGGAACATTACACCAAGGAAGTAGGCGAAGTAGACAAGTCTAGCAGTTTCCTTATCGGTAATGTTCCTGACAGCATAGGCAGCTGAACTGAGTTTGTCTGCTAGTGTCTCTATGTGAGCGTCCGACTGAAGATTTTTTTTTAAATTCTATGACAAGATAGCCCTTGAATGGGATCTCACCTGATGGTAAGTGACGATGTAGTCTAAGATGTTAGCGGGCTAATTGGAAGGGGTATAACACTGTAAATTCAACCCATACCCCTAATCGGTTTCTACACGCCACCCAATCCAAGATTGTTATCCAAGGTGACCCCTAGAAAAACTGTGGAGACAATTATACTTAATATACCATAAGTTCACACATGGCTACCGTAAAGTACAAGATTAGGATCTTAGGTACTGGTATATCCTGCATCGGGAAGCGTAGCAAAACCCCCCAAACTAGGTTGATGGACGTTTTGCTGGCAGCCATTGAATACAGGCGGCACGAGATCGTGTACTGTGGTGATACTTTCAAGAGACCTACGTCTTTCAGTGGCTGGCTATTGGTTGAGATGATTTTATATTCAAAGCACTAAAAAGGAAATATTACCGTATGTAATTGTGGAACTAAAGCAAGCTCGTATTTTGAAAATAATGTGAAATTTTTCCAAACCATCTGGCGTTCTAAGAAGATTCCTCACTATTACTGCCACATCGTCCGCTCTAAATTCCATTTGGAATGCATTTATTCGACCGGAGAAATATAGCACTTACAATCTGCTAAATGTTTTTTGTTCAACCATTGAACTTTTTTAAAGATAAATAAAATCTTTAATTTATTGCCAACAGAAATGCAGGTGCTGCCCTTAAAAAGATTTAAGTCTTCTTTGAGAGGGCTGCTCCTGAATAAATCATTTTATTCAGTCAAGGAATTTTTAAGGTACAGATATAGATAGCTGCTTTTGATAACAGCTAGTTTATTGATTTTTGATTTTTGACATAACTTTTATATTTTTGATAGTTTTTTAAGAATAGAAGAAGAAGATAGCACTTTAAGAATTGTTTTTGTATTGCACACCATTGTTTGGCCATATAATATGGGGAAATGAATAAATGTATAATATGTAACTTTTGCTCGCGGTTTCGCTCACGTTTAGATTTTTCAAACCCCTATTTTACCCCCTTAGCGGAATGGTTTTTTCTATCAGATTGCTACGTCATAGTAGCTGTAGATTTGAGTTGTGCGTTGATGGATCAGTCAATCAGTCAGTAAGTCGCCTTTTCCTTTTATATCCTACTAATATTATAAATCCGAAAGTTTGTGTGGATGAATTAAGGGATGAATGAATGAATGAATGGATGTTTGTTACTGCTTCACAATGAATGAACCGAATTGGCTACATTTTACCCCGGAAAATCATCACCTATCAGATAAAGAATTGAATAAATTAAAAGTAAAAAAAAAACTTTTTTAGAAACAAGCTTTTATTTGAATGCGTTAAAAAGAATAAAATACTTAAACTTTTCTTTTAAAACTTTCATTATCAACTTGTAACGTCATTACACAATTTATATGATATAAAAGCTTGTCGCGAGATTTAAGTAGGTACTTTTACAATGCAAGCTAAATAAAAGCTTTTAAAAACTTAAGGGCTTGGAGAAAACTCTAAGTAGGTACACTTTTTAGTATGAATATTTGCTTAGGGCTCCAATGTGAACTTTTAAATATTAGGTAGTACCTAATAATCTTTTCATCTTTTATAACTTATATAACATATTAGAGAAGTTCCAAGTCTATTAGCCTCGAGCAGAAGGGTCCCTAGTGAAAGTGTTGAGTTAAGTATAAAGGAGAAAATATTCTTTAGGACACTCAAGGCTTTAAGCATTTTATGTAAAATTCTAAAATTGAACTGAAATTCCTTTCATATTCGCAGTGTTAGGTATTTTAAGTAACGCCTACGACCATGATAATGTAATGATAACCTACCGCTTTAACTTACAACGAATAACGTAATTTAACTAGGTTTTGCCCGTGGCTTCACTCACGTGCGTTTAATTTTTCAAAACCCTAGATTACCCCCTTATGGGTTGAATTTTTAAAACTCCTTTCTTAGCGGATGCCTACGTCATAATAGCTATCTGTATGCCAAACAGCCGGATCAGTCCAGTGGTTTGAGCTGTGCGTTGATAGATCAGTCAGTCAGTCGATCAGTCGGTCACCTTTTCCATTTATATATTTAATACATGGTCAACATGTTGCTGTTAGTTTCTTATAACAATTCAGACCACCATTGGTTCGGAAACTAGAGTCTGTTGATAAGAGCCGTCAAGAAGCAATAGATCCTTCCAATAGACCTATGTCCAACAGTGAATATCTCACCATGACACTATGCCTGAAATCTATAAACCGCACTCTCACTCAGCTCAGACTCAAGACAGAGTTAAAACGAGACAGGTTAATGTTAGAGTATGTTTGTGTCTCGTTTTAACCTCTATCTTGGGTCTGAGATGACTCAGAGCACGCTCTATAGATCTCAGCATATGACCCACTACCAGTATGATGAATCTTGAGATTTTATTCATTCCCAAGGCAAGGCAAGGAATTCCAAGGCAACAATTTAAACGCAAAGCGCAAGAAATAAGAACAATTTGCATAATATTTCGAATGTTTGAGTGAGGTAATGAGTTGTGCACACTCATACATTTAAATGAAGCATTTCTCGAACTCATTCGTGCTGTTTACAGCGCCATAAATATCGCGGGCGTTTACACGGGTTCCTCAAATACGTAGTTTAATATAACAGTGTATTTGGCTTAAATATTGCGACTTTTATTGTTAAATATTTCATTCAAATTCGAAATTATTTACTTCATGTAGGCGAACCTGTGGCTCTTTTGACACGTCAAAGCTCTACTACCGGTTTGGAATGCAGATTTTGCTGAGAAGAGCCGGCAAGAAACTCAGCAGTTGCTCTTTTCAAAATAAAATATTATATTACTAATGTATAGCCATATATTATATTACAATGTAATAAGTTATTACACTATCTAGTGGTAGCTGGATGCCAAGCAGATTGGTTCCATACAACTTTGTCTTTGAGAAATTCACTAACTTTGTAATAACCTCGACTTAATAAATCTGTTTTTACACATTGTCTAATGGAAGAGAATTTATATTCTTAGCAATAAAAAGTTCTTTAGAAGCAAAAAATTTTTCGGCGTACGACGAACTATTAACGTCCTCTTTACGGTGAATTCTGTGGTCTTGGGTTTGTTTCCCGGCAGGGACAAAATTTTGGGAATTTAGTATTCCTGAACTTTTTGTTCTGCTCTGGTGGGAGGCTTTGGCTATAGCTATTTACCACTCTACCATCAAAGACGTGTGATTTACCGTTCCAGTACCTATGATGGCGTGTAGGAACCGATTAGAGGTATGGGTTTTATGTACAGTGCCATACCTTTTTCAAATTAGCCCACTACCATCTTAGACTGAATAGTTACTTACCATCAGGTCAAGAAAATATAGCCTTGACTTAACGTTAAGTGACGAGTCATCTAATAAAAAAGTAATTAGCAAGTTGTACTATTAAGTTATGATTATTATCTACGGTAAATCACAGAGAACAGAGCGGTTTGCTCAGGATTTGCTTTACAATTATTCAAAACCCGCTCGACCTGTTCACTTAACTTCTAAATTCTAAAGCTCTCGCATCACGCGTGGCGTGGCATAAATAGCAATAAAATCGGAGACCTTTAGAAGTAATTAAAATTAATTTGAAATATTTAATATGAACACGAGCGAACATTAAACAGGAGCACTTATTAAAATAAGCGAGAAGCACCCTCAGAAACCCGCATTTACAAAATGCATGTTACATTAATGCGAATTAAAATATACGAGCTGAATTTAAATAAAAAATAGCAGCCTACTTATAGTTGAAAATTAATAATATTGTTTGTAATAAAAAGCTTGTGTCGGATGATGAGAAAAAGATCTTCATTTTTTTGACGCTGATGTAAGAGTTTTTTTACCAAGGAAAACTGATTTTGTAAGAACCACTTGTCAAGCGCAAGCCTATTTCATAATAAAAAAAACCTGTTGCAATAATAAACTCTCATAAAAACCACCCGTTCAAAAAGTTAACTTGTTAATTATAATTTATGTTCTAATAACACAGATATTGTCGGAATGCGTGCTAGAATCAAATAAAGTTTTTAGTGTTTTTTAAAAATAAAAACATTGAAATACAAATTAACCGAAGTTTAATCTGATTGGGCCAACTAATCTTTTACACGCCAAAGCTGTAAAATATGTGTCAGCCATATTTTATTTTGAAATAAAAACATTACTTGTTTACCAGCTTTACTAGCTTTTTTCCGCGAATTCTTTCGCATGAGGTTAGTTAAATAAATCCTGCGGAAAACCTATGTTTTTTCCGGCATGAATGGTAGCTTATGCTATTTTCCAAGTATAAATAAACTATAGTCAAGCAAGAAATCAAGTTGTTCCGTTGCTGCGTTGCTGCGTGATTGGAGAATAAACAAACACACTTTATAAAAATACTAGACGATGTCCGCGCCTTCGTTCGCGTGGATTGAGATTTTTTAATTCCCACGGGAATTCTCTTAATCGAATTTAATCTTATACTAATACTACCAATGTTTCTGAATCTATTTTCGCAAGGAGTCCGCAAACAAAGCAAAAAGTAAACGATCAACCAAAACTTCGTAGCACTATTCGTAGCAGAACCGTAGCTGCTACGAACGCTGCTGTACTCGTAGTTACGGTAGATTGAATCGAGATTCAAATATGAGATAATGGAACAAATATATCTGATTTATATTCAAACAAAATATACACAAAAATATTTTTTATACATCATAGTAAAAATCCTTTTGTACTTTCGTGAAAATTGAACAATTACGCCTAAACTTTTCTGTAAATAACGAAAACAATCAAATAAACATGCCATTTAGATAGAAAAAGTGCTAAAAAGCTGGGGTTTTTAGTGTTACTTTGAAAGTTGATAAGGCACTTTCAGACATTAATGCTATTTCGGGTCGTTTGTTCACGCGAAGTAGAAATAACACCTCGGGTGAAGGTAATGTAGCGGGAGCCTAATAAAGGGGTTATCACACGAACGCCTGTATATTTAATTATGAAATTTTCTTTGTATTTATTCTAGAAAGGTAATTAGACTTGACTAATAATTTTTTATTAGTGTAATTAATTTATTTTTATTTTAGATACGCTATTTTTTATATTTAAATATATTAACTGCCGCTTTTAATGAGGCGAGACCATTTATTTACTAGATGATGCCTGCGACTTCGTTCGCGCGGATTGAGGTTTTCTTGATTCCCACGGAAACTCTATTATTTTCCGGGATAAAAAGTAGACTATGTCCTATTCCAGATAGGCTTATTGACATTGGCCGCAGTGGCCCAAATTCAGCGAGTGAGAAAAAAAGCCTCAATAGTTCAAAGGTTAAAGGTACGGACAGAAAACTGAAAGGTCGCAGGTTCGAACCCCACCCGTTGCACTATTGTCATACCCACTCCTAGCACAAGCTTTATTTGGAGGGGATAGGTGAATATTAGTCAACTTCAGCTCGGCTAATACCTATTCTTTAATTTAAGAAAAAAAAAATCAACTACAAAATTTAACTCAATTGTGCCCCAGGCTTAAACAAGTGAAAACTTAGCGAAAACATTCGTTAAAACGCGTAGGTGTGTTCGTTCGTCACTCGCTGATATATCGGCAACTCGCTCGGCTGTTCCAAGCACTGCGTGGGGAGCGATTTGCGCCGATTTATTGTTGTCCCCGTGCCATCCTATTACAGTAACTTGCAAATTTAGACACACTGTTCGTAATCTACTATTTGAGACTCCTACCTACTGTAAAGTCGAGTTTGCCCTGGCCGGTATAAACCTTATCTCCATATATATAACGCCTTATGTCAATACTAGCTGGTGCCGGCGACTTCGTCCTCGTGGATGAAGGTTTTTCAACTGCCGCGGGAACTCTTAAATTTTCCGGGATAAAATGTAGCCTTAAAATTCTAAATTATTTATCTCATGTAAGCCAACCTTAAGCCTCTATGACAAGTCTTAACTTGTACCATCTTGTCATGTCTTAAGGTACCTTTCCCTCCAATCTTCCTTCTTTACCTCTTATTTGAGAAACAGATTTTGCGTAGAAAAGCCGGCAAGAAATTGAGGAGTTAGTCTTTTCTAAAGAAATAGTTGCTTTTTACAATATTATGCAACAAGTTATCACACTATCTTGTGAGTAGAATTTCAAAAAGACCATAATCTACGCTACATTAGTGAGACTTCTACACGATATACGAACACAGTTCTTGAAGACAGAACAAGCGGAACGTACAACGGAAACCAGATAAAACGTTTCGTGCAAGCGTCAAAGCAAATTGCTCCTTTTACAAGTCCATTAAGAACTATAATAGCGTGTAGGGATTTGAAAAATAGCTACCAATTTGGTCTTAAATTTCTGTTACTTTATTCGTAAGAGCATATTGTAATATGCAGATTGAGCCGTCTTGGAAAAAATGTGTTGTTATAAGTGAAGCCAGTTGAAAGTTAGCGTGAGTATTTCTATGGATTTAAACAACTAAATTATTTCTAAAGTATATTTAATAATTTATATAGTTAGTTGTTCCCTTGTGTTTTTATTTTATTTTGTGTTTCCATGTCGTTTTATAATAATAAGTTTTCATTTGGCAAGGATAAAATCCAAACTAGATTAAGCGTAAAAAATGTTTTTGCACTCCAAGCTTGGCAGGATAATAGAATAGACTAGAAATATTTTTTATTCAAATATTTTTTACTTTTACATACAATCCAATACATGTTAAGACGGGCAGACAAAAGTAGACCCATTCCCGTTGGTGGCACCCGTAATTATGTAAAACCAACTCTTTCTCAACACCTAATATGTAGCATACCCCATCCATCATGTACCATATCCCAGCAAAAAAGAAGATTAAAATGAATCCAAAAATCCAATCAGATTTTGACTGAATTTGATTAGCTCATTGAAATAGGGGTTAGGAATTAGCACCCATAAAGGTTGAACGCGGATTTGAAAATTAAACCAGTTTGGACCAAATTTGAACAATACAATGCCCTATCGACAAACGTTAATTGAATTTCGAATTCCGTATCATTTTGAGCGCCCTCGTACGCCGTTTTCAGCCGTTCAGATTTCGAGACCCTTCAAACCACTCACTTTCAATACGGATATGGGTCACGTTCAATTGGTCCATCCAAAATTACATGGAGCTCTCACGCTGTTATCGAGTAATGATATAGTAGGTCAAGTTAAAATTGGTCGATTAATTTTCACTCTAAGCTCTACTTTAGGAAAATAAATATAGTTTTCTAGTAAATGTTTCTAGTAAATGTCAGGTGATTTTTCTTGACCTGTGTCTCTAGTCTCTAGCCATATTATAAACGCGTCGTCTCTGTCTACAATCGCTAACGCTAAAGCAGTGGATCCCAAAGTTTTTTTTTATCGCACTTCCAATCTTTTCAGAAGGGAAGCGCGATAAACAAACTTTGAGAACCCCTGCTAAGGTGTCATTGTGTAGAAATTTGATTGTTGATTTATTGGTTTGTCTTTCAATCACGCCGAGACTTGAATTTTGCATGGGTATAGTTGAGGACCTGTATTGTGTCATAGGCATACTTTATTTAAAAAAAAAAAAACGGAAAATTAAGGGTACTTTTGTTATAATTTTAATAGTCATAGGACAACCAAAAAAAAGAAAATTTTCGTTTAGAACTATTTTTTTTAAGGATATCAGAAAGCTTGTGTTAGGAATCGGTACGACAATAGTGCAACGAGTGGGGCTCGAACCTGCGACCTTTCAGTTTTCAGTTCAGCACCTTTAGCCATTGGGCTATTAAGGCTTTGTTTGCATTATTCTATATATTCTATTAGACTTGTTTATAAATATATTGTTTATTTGAAGTTATCAGGGTGTCGACGGCCCGGCCTGTAATCTCCCAGGCAAGGCTGAAGTCATGCGCGGATCTAGATTCTATCTCTAGCCTAGATTAATATGAGCCCTGACTAGGATGAACTCTACTGGTTTTATTATTTTCATTAATAAAACACTAGGTTCTGAACCAGACATTTTTCGTTCAAAAGTGGTAAAAAAGCGCCCCGTTACGTACGTCGGTAATGCCCATGCCATACTAACAACTAATGCACGGTCGACTGTGCATGTCAGTTGAACAAAGTGAGTGTTCGGAACGCCATATCTAGCACTTAGTACATTAACATCGATGATTGGTCTCGTTTAAGTTTTGCTAATGGCTAGAAGATCTTTTTAAGCTTATTACCAACGGGAATGGGTCTGCTTTCTGTCTATTCGTTTTAACATGCGTTGGATTGTATTTGTATTGTATTGGATTTAGGAAACTTCATCGTGGAAGCACTGTATACATAGCATAGTTTCATTACATATTGTAAAATTTTTTTTTTTTAAAAGAGCAACTGCCGATTTTATTGCTGGCTCTTCTCGGCAGGAAAGGCATTCCGAATCAGTGGTAGATTCATCGACGATTCAAAAGCATTTGTAAAAATTTATTTCAATAAAAAATATTTCTATTCTATTCTATTCTTAATTTGCATTATCAGTGACGTAAGATGCTGAAAATGAGAAAGCAAAATCCGATACTTAGTGATGTATGAATCCATTCACTCCAATCCATTAACTACGGCCGGCCAATGGTAAATCGTTAAAAGAACCCAAATCCCCAGTCGGCCCATAAATAACTTATCAGATTCGCCACTTACTTCACCCCTTCTAATAAATCTTTGCTTTAACTTCCCGGTCCGACGTGCCCTGGTTATTTTCTTCCATTTTGTGTTGCATGTTGCAATCTAACTCTGTAACTATACAAATAAATAACTTTTACTCGACTACCACATAGCCAAAAGAATGGGTTGTGATTTTAGCAGGCTATGTGTCTATGCGTCTGTTTACATATGTTCCGCCATAGCTCATAAACTACTAAACCGATTTAGAGGAATGTGGTGTTATGTTTAGTATTTTGACTGTAAAAATAAGTTGTGATTTTGTACAGAAACAGAGAATATTACGGAACACTTTTGTTTTATTTTTTTTATTCGATAACAAGATAGCATTGACTGCAATCTCACCTGATGGTAAGTGACGATGCAGTCTAAGATGGTAGCGGGCTAACTTGAAAGAGGTATGACAGTGTACTCATACCCCTAATCGGTTTCTACGCGCCATCGCGCCGACACTTTAAAAAGTTTAAACCATGAAGAATCGATCTCCTTACGATTTTGTCAATCTTAGACTACATCATAAATTGGCATATTGTACAGTAAACTACTTTTCATGCGTTACGATTATTCAGGATAGACCTGAATAATCGTAACGCATGAAAAATTAAATCCTTATCCTTATTATCCTTATCCAAAAGTGACATAGAGGTTACTTTTTATCCCGGAAAATCAAAGAGGATTTTCAAAATTAACTCCACGCGGGCATCGGCTAGTAAAAAATAATAAAAAACGTTACACATTCCATTTAAATATTTCATTTTACATGTGACGTGTTTGTTTTGTAGCGAAAATTTATTTCACTGTAGGAATTTCTAAATTTCAAATTTCCATTTACAACAAATTGGACGGAAGTGCCGCCATATGCATTCCGCAGACCGGAAGCGTTTATTTGTCGAATACGTGACGCCCGGCGCCGGGGCCAGGGCTTATGGCACCGAGGTTTCAAATTGTAATTTACCTTAAAGTTGAATGAACCCTAAAAATTGTTACAAACAAATAATAATTTTTAGGGTTCGTTTTTAGGGTTCCTACCCAAAGCCTCTCAAAGACCAACGGGACACTATTAATAAGGGCCAAATTAGACGGTGCACCGTTCATCATTCATTTTTGCGATGAACGATATATACCAGAGAAACTTTCGCCGCGGAGGCAAAATCGCCTGTGATAGGTCGATTTTTAGGCGTTTCATTTTCGATAACTCCTTAGTGAGGCCTCAAAAATGGAAGCAAAAATCTCGAAAAATGAACCATCTAATTTGGCCTTTAGTTTTCTGTTTGCGTTCGCTGAGTGGGCGGTATCTCATGAACCGTAACAGGTAGATACTTGAAATTTTCACAGAACGTATATTTCGATTGCTTCTATAACAATAAATATCAAAAGTAAAAAAAAATAGAGGGCTTTATACAAAAAACTTGATTTTTACATAGTACGTAGTGTTTGTGTAAGAAGTGTGAAAGAAGCAAATAGAACCTTCTAATACCGTATTGCTATAGCTTTTAATAATTATTGAGGTAATACAAACCTACTACAAATTGTACTCATTTGCTTTGTTTTAAATATGATAGCATCACAATCTTCGAACAGTTTGTTGAACTCGACGTATACGTCTTGAATCCCAGGTTCTATAGCACATTTTTTACATGAGCGCAGTCACGCACAAAAGCTAGTAAATTAGTATATATGTCATAAATCCAAAGGAGTGTGTGAAGTGAAACACGTCCTCTGTATGCGGAGGTCGCCACCGCAATCTACATAATCCTTGCAGCAAGGATTTACTTTGACTGCCGACTGATATAGAGCCTTTGTGATTCGTGACGTCATAATACTGTTTGACGCTGGAACTTTTATTCTCCCTTATGGAATTATATTCTTCTTCTAGTAAAGGGTCTTCTGGGTTTAGGCAGTAAACACTGAACTATTCAATCGTTCATACCATCTTACAGACGTTTAAGTTTTGTTGTTTTGTCTAATACCGAGTTTTATTTAACAACTGAAATTATATTAATTAGTGAATTATTAATTATTATAAATTATTTATAATTATACAAGCTTTTGCCCGTGGCTTTCCTCACGTTAAGTTCGATTTGAAACCTCTATTTTACCCCTTTAGGGTTTGAATTTTGAACTTGAATTATAATACCTAGATAGCCATATCAAAGTCTAATCCGTGCAATTGAGCTGTGTGTTAATAGACCTTTTCCTTTTAATTTAGAAAAATAAATTAGCATAGTGGCACCTCAATTTTTTTTCTATTCTTTTTTGCCAAGCTGTACGATCTTTATGTAATTGAATAAAATTCCAAATTGGCTTTCGTAAAAGCGTATCCAAGTTATCAACTACGTACCTACTTCCCAGTTGGTAAAATAGAGATTCTAAACATGTTCTGGAAAATTTATTACAAACTGAAAACTTGTTACAATATTATAAAGTAGGAAGCTAAGGAAGGAATACATATTATGTAATAGCAACAAAAATAAAGGAATATTTGCTACGATTCTCTGAAGTCAACAGATATATTCCATAGCATTCGTATCAAGTTCGATTTCCAGGTCAGGCCAAAGAATGTATTGGGTTTTTCTGTCGAGAAATTCTCAGTACTAGCTCGGAGGTAGGAAGTTGGCGGTGAGTCAGCCCCGTGCCTCGGAGAGCACGTAAAGCCGTCGGTCCTGCGCCTGATCTCTCTAACTTGTGTTTGCGCAGACACTTGTGCACTATAATATCTCCCGCGCAGATGGCTAATCTCTGTGTGACAATAGCAATCACCTCTATTCAGATGGAACTCTCTCGCTATTGGTTTAAATCTATTGATCTACGTCAAAAACGTCATAAATACAGCCAATCAGAGGTGAATACAATCGTCACAACGGAGTCATTTTAGACAATCCTACAGGGATTTTATATCATTGGCAAAAATGTTGTAGTTCAAGAAAATACAGCTTAATGCTAGAAAAGCGTACCTCGTGTACTGCGTTGTCGGGATTTTTGCATATTGCACAGAATTCAGACATATTGGTATGCCTATATAACCTGACCTTATTCTGATATCTGGATTCCACTTCTTTAGTACTACTTAAGTTATGAGCTGACAGCGATTTGAACTTTAGTCCGTATTTGAAATATGCATGGAATTAGGAAATAACTAATTCTTCGGCATCTCCTAACTTTATTATTATTTTATTCGATACTTATTCGTTATTATTTTTATTATGCTCGTGACTTCGTCCGCGTGGATTAATTCCCGCGGGAACTCTTAATTTTCCGGGATAAAATGTAGGCGATGTATTAATCGTGGGTATAAGCTGTCTCCATTTCAGCCAAATCGGTTTATTCGTTGTTGCGTGAATGACTCCAAAAGAAGTAACAACATATCGTAATAAATATATTATTCTCTTTGCTGTCACCACGTCACAAAAGTATTAATCAGCTTTTAGTAGCAGTCCTTGAGTGCTATCTCACCTGATGGTGAATGACGATGGAGTCTAAGATGTTAGCGAACTAATTTGGAATTGGTATGGCAGTGCAAATTAATCTATACATGATCTGGGTTGATCGTAACATTGCTTGGCGGCACGTGGGGTGGTTACCTGCCTCGGTCAAAGCCTTGGACCAGACCAGATCAGACCAGACTAGACTAATTAAGAAATAATAAATTCATCTCAACTGATTCACAATAACTGGGCACAGGTCTCCTCTCGAATGAGGATAGTTTAAGGCCACCACTGGCCAATTATCCAGAAGCCTAAATAGCCCAACGGTTGAAGGTGTGAACTGAAAACTGTAAGGTCGCACGTTCGAATCCCACCCGTTGCACTTTGTCGCACCCACTCCTAACACAAGCTTTCCGCTTATTTGGAGGAGACAGGAGAGTATTAGTCAACTTCAGGTTGGCTAATATTCTTTAGAAAAAAAAGCGAATTGCCAGACTTCACACACCTTTGTGAACATTACGGAGAACTCTCAGATATGTAAGTTTTCTCACGATATTTTTCTTCACCCTTAAAGTAGATTCCTAAATATTCACTTTTAACTTGCACCAAATTAACCACATCGAACTTGCAATACGAATATTTAATATTCATATGCGATTGAATATTCAATTTCATATCTGATTGAACTGGAGGCGTGGAGTAATTAAAGGTTCTTAGTGTCTGACCCAAAGAAGACTTTATATTTCAAGGAATTAAGACGGGAATGCAAGTTATGTTCATATCATGATAATAAAATATGAATTTGACAATTTAGTTTACTTAATAATTTGGTATTAAGGTCAGCTCACACCGAGACAGGACGCGACGCGAAGAGGCGCGCAGATGCTTCAAGAAGCACGAAGAAGAATCCGCGCTGCGTAAAGAGGCGACGCGAGGCGCATCGCGAGGAAGCGCAGCGTAGGGCGGCGTAACGAGCCATACTTCGACACGTATCTAGGTCGCTTTCGCGCTTTCACTGAAATTTGTACCTTATTGTGTAGTAAAGAGGTTCTCTTAAATATCGCTATCGACAAAAGAACGAGCATCGTCGCGTCGCGTTGCGTCTCGGTGTGAACTGACCCTAAAGATTCAATGTTAAAAAATAATATAATATTAAATTACTTCTTGCGAGGTTTGAAAATATGTTTTCTAGAATACTATAATTTGTTGCTTAATTTAGTTTTTCAATGTTAATGAGAAAAAATAACTAACACTCCTAACACAAGCTTTCCACTTATTTGGAGGGGACAGGAGAATATTAGTCAACTTCAGATTGGCTAATATTCTTAAAAAAAATAAATTGTATTATAAGTGTTATTTATAATAATATTTGTATCCAAGTGTTGTTTTAAATCTAGCGTCTAAAGTAAGAGATTATTAAACCTCGGTCCGCTGAGACAAACTTTAATGGAGGCTTCAAAATAAGGAGCAAAATAGAAAGCCGCTGGCGTTTATGAATTCTTAACAAACCTTTTTTCAAAAGACGAGAAAAATTTGTAACTTTTAATAGACATTGATATACGAAACTAGTCAGGTTTCTCTATACACAAAAAATATAAAAAAATAGAGTTCATATTGTGGCTTATTTTTAACCTATTTTAAAAAGGTTTTCAATTCGACTCAGTGGTTTTTTCCCTTTTTCCGAGATAAAATCCAAGATTCTGCTGTATCCATGCAAAAATCATGCCGATCCGTTGCGTGATTGAAGGACAAACCAACAACAAATACATTTTTGCATTATAATAATACTAGTTAATGCCCGCGACTTCGTTCGCGTGGATTGAGGTTTTGTAATTCCCGCGGGAACTCTCTTACTTCCTCTGTGTCAAATTTCAGCCAAATCGGTTCAGTCAGCGGCGTGATTGAGTAACAAACATACATCCATTCATCCATCCATGTATACATCCAAACTTTCGCATTTATAATAATATTAGTAGGATAAGTAAACAAAAAGGAAATACCTATATTATTATAATAAGCCTCAATAGCCTAACGGTTAAGGGTGCCGATTGAAAACTGAAAGTCGTAGGTTCGAACCCCACCCGTTGCACTATGTCGTACCCACTCCTAGCACAAGCTTTCCGCTTATTTTGAGGGGATAGGAGGATATTAGTCAACTTCAGCTTGGCTAATATTCTTTTTTAAAAGAATTAAAAAAAATTAAAAATTTACTTTAATATTTAGTTCAACAAAAACCACAGTTTTTATATTTGACTCTAACCATCTTTATGAGTTGTAGTATGAGAATGGTACAAGCACAATTTCCAACTAGTAATATAAGCTTCCAAAGAAACTATCACGAAGTAGGTACTCACAGCAGTTTGTAGCTATGAATGGCAACTTTGTAGCTACATGCCGGAAGCATTAAAACTAACCTCTATTATACACCAAACTTTGTCCCAAGTTAGGGGCTTTAATGCTGGCGAGTGTTCACTGTAATACCTATATTGTTATATTATGTTAGATTGCGACTACTTAATTTAGAATTTAAAGCTTTTATTTAAAGTTATGAATTTATAACAATTTTTTTTTATTCGATGACAAGATAGTCCTCGATTACGCTCTCACCTGATGGTAAATGACAATGCAGTGTAAGATGGAAACGGGCTAACTCGAAAGAAAGTGTACATTCAATCCATATCTCTAATCGGTTTCTACACGCCATTGTGACGCTAAATCGCTTGGCAGCACGTCTTTGACGGTAGGGCGGTAACTAACCACGGCCAAAGCCTCCCACCAGACCATACCAGAGACAATTCAGAAATTATAAATTCCCAAATTGCCCCCGCCGGGAATCGAACCCGAGACCTTCCAGTTATAAGACCACAGCGCTCACCAATGTGCCAGGGAGGGAAAAGAAGATAGAATATTACAATATTCTTTGTAATATACATAAGTATATTATGTATAGTAATATATTCACCAAAAAAGTATTAACACAAGTAGCTAACTCAATTTTATCGGCTATCAAGAAAATTTTTATTCGCCCGTCGAGAAAGTTTTTTTATTGTTATACGGCCGACATTTTGGCGCATAAGGAAAATGGACGATTTTCTTCCAGAGAACGTCTCTCGGAAAGATTTACGATGTTATGACAATTAAATCAACGCCCTTTTATTTGATCCCTCCATTTATATTATTAAAAAAACACGACCGTCGTCGCTTATGTCTTTTTTCTATTGATACAAATAAAATAGAAGTGTCTGTCAGAAGAGACAGAATTCAAACAAAAGTTTCTTAAGTTTTTGTCTGTTTGTTTGAACGCCCCGATCTTCGGAATGGCTGAATCTATTTTGACGGCACTTCCACGAGCAGGTAGATAATTTTACAAGGAGGAATGTAATAAAATTTTTAGGCAACTTTCAGAACGGAAGAGGCGTGTTTTTAATGTAATATTATGGACATCGATATATCCGACATGACTAAACCAAATTGGACTATTTTTATTTTTAGTGATAGAGAAAATTTACTCAAAACATAGAGCACCGTTTCAAACTTAAAGTGTACTGTTCTTGCAAAATCAGGTGAGTGAAGTCGGAGGCACGAATAGTCAACCACAAATATACATTAAAACTAAAAAAAAAATCTCTAGAAGATGCACAAGTATTCCAACAAATACCCTCTGCCTGAGAAATGGAATTAAATCCTCCCAAGCATATTTCCATCCCACCGCAGTACTACAATCTGGTTAAAAATACAACTTTACCTTTGACGTATACTTTTCCTTATTGTAGAATAAATAGAGTCCAAAATTGCAACACGAAGATGCAATTGTTTTCTTTGATGCGACAGTCCGAAGATTCCAAACGTCACGAAATTTAATTTTAAATCCGCATAAAGTTTGCATTTGTTAGATTGAGTTCAAATTCTGAAAGAAAGTTCAGGGCTTGATAACATTTATGACAAACGATTAATTATTTTTTTCATGCATTTTTATGCTATGATTAGTCTTGTTTTTTAATATGAAATGAATTAAATTATTTATTTTTCATATATCAGTGCATGTATTGTAAACCGGATTAGTAAAGTATTACCAATTTTTATAAACGCTCTGAATACTATTTTAAGTGTTCATTGGTTTCGATGCACAGACTTTCAAGTCTTATTGGCACCTAGCGAAACTTGGTCAAAATTTCATGAAAATCACCTTACGGTAGAACGTACTTTACTACAAACTACTAAACTAACTTCTATTAATACAGGCATACACTGCTATAATTAACCTTTTTCTGTGATTTTTCTGTAATCGGGTGAAAAGTTTTTTAGTTTAAATCAAACTGAACCCATTCTTTACTGCATCATAACTTTAAAGTAACATCACTGACAAAATACGAGTATCTCACCTTTATAAAGGCACTTACCTCGGTAACGACACTTCACTATCGAATCCCTCGAACTCAAACAAACGGCGAACCACACAGAACTAATATAAGGCATCTGCCGAGTTCCAGTCTGTTTTCAAAGGAGCTCACGGTTCCTTTGAAACTTTTCACTCCCAAGTTATTCGCGTGAATGCTGAACAAGTCCTCTAGTCTACCCTTATATCTATCTCGTAAAGATTCATGACCGACAGAAAATGTGTCCCCACAATTTCTGCTGAAATCCGACCGTATCTACCTATCGTGGGTTTAAAATATTTTCTGTGAATTCGAAAATTTGGACGTGAAGGACCGACATCTGAGGGTTGATTCTGTAACTCAGTGCCTTTCAAAAAATGAAAGCCACTGATATTTTTATCCATTGAAGGTTTACTATGAAATAGTAAATGACATTTTTCTTCAAATCTTCAATGGATAAAAAATGCCTATCGTCGGTGATAGGCACTGAGCTACAGAATCAGGGGACTGGTTACACTTTGAAACTTTGAACTGAAATTTTTGTGGTTTAACGACGTTAGAGATTAATTTTGGCAGAGAGTATACCGTATGTGTTACTTTTGCTGACACAGCTATCGACTTTCTAGAAGCACACGCCTTGCAGGGATTGGCTTAGTTATTGTAAAACTAACTTTTGCCCGCGACTTCGTCACCTGGAGTTAGGTTTTTAAAAATCCCCCAGAAAACTCGTGTTTTCTTTTCCGGGACAAAAGTAACCAACCCGTTAACTAGGTTGACCCGTTGTTCGGTCGCTGCTTCATCGAAGGACAAAGAAACACTTTCGCATCCTTACAAATCCTTACAAATAGTATAAATTCGAAAGTTTGTTTGTTTGTTCATTTATTGATTTGTTGGTTTGTCCTTCAATCACGCTGCAATAAAGCTACGGATCGATGTAATTTTTTGTATGGATATAGTTGAGGACCTTGAGAGTGACATAGGCTACTTTTTATCACGGAAAATCAAAAAGTTCCCGCGGGAATTTAAAAAAGAAATCCACGAAGTCGTGGGCATCAGCTAGTTAATATTAACTAGTGGTTCGCCCCTGGTAACGCCTTGATCCAATCCAGCATCCATCAGTGTAATTAAACCAGAATTAACACAAGAAAAATTAATTTATTTCACTTCTAGTACACACATACATAATAATTATGGTCGCAAAAAATCGGTCTCTCTGACCTTCAATTCGCGAATGACGTATGCTAGCTAATAGTTAAAACGAGTCGGTTAGTAATCTTACAATTATAGCAGACTAATTCAGTGTCCATTGGCATTTGCCATATAACTTGCGTCAGGCGTCTACAAGGCGTCGACAGCCCCGAACTGAGACCTCGCGATATCCCATAATTCCCAAAAGTTTTAATTATATATTGTAATAATTAACTTTTAACATTAGACGCAATAAAAAAAATAATAGTTGACATAAAACTGTTTTACTGACACAGCGCCATCTATTAGCATTATAGTGAAGCTATTAGCTTCACAATAATGCTAATAGATGGCGCATTAAAATTAAATAATTTCGTTTCTTTATAACATTTATCTAATTTTAGTATTTGTTGTTCAAGTACAGGATATAACTGAATTTTCAACCAAGTTTCACGTTCTAATATTCAGTAATTCAGAAGTTATACGGCTCTGACAGACATTTAGACGGACACACTTTTCTGTCTAGTAGGCAAGCGCCCTAGTTGACTCAGAGAACTCGCTTCGCTCGTTCAATAAAGGTGCGAAAGCATGTTTGTTTCTTAGTTTGTCCTTTAACCACACAACCTATCGTTAATATACACCCCTAATGTCTATGCATAAGGCGTGTACATTAACGATGTAAGTTTCTATACTCATAGGGCCTTACCTAGTTAAAACGTATGTACGATAATATTAATTTCGTATCGAGCTGAACGTGTACAAAATTAAATCGTTACAAATTAATTATCATTTCCACGTAGATAGCTACAAAGCAAAATTAATACTGCAGTTATTAGCCCAAAATCAATAAGCTACGCGCTTTAGAGTTGATATAGGCTCTTATAAGAAACGAGATATAAGAATTCAATTAATGATAAAATAGCATCTAACGCTAATCGGATGCTTGAGAGTTGTTGAAACTTTCAATTAATCATGTAAAGGTTCCACATCCTTTTCGAATACAACAAATAGAATGTACAAGATTTCGACTTTCGGTTTTATCGATTACTATTATCATCTGATGAAAGTGAAGAAATAATAATCGGGACCGATAGCTTATCTTGTTCTCTCCAAATCAGTCACCCATCCAGTTACCGACTAGGGTCATCGTTGCCTAATCAACTAAGTGCCACTTTTACGATTGCCGAGTAATGTGTAACGGAGGAATAAATTGGACGTTGTGACAGTTTTTGTAAAGAAAATCTGTCAAAAAATCAAATTTATTCCCCGGTTAAACGTTACTCGGCGATTATGAAATTTGTATTTAAAGGAATAAAATGCGCTGTCCCAACTAGTTGGAGAATCATCTCAATCTAATCTAAAATAGGAAAAGGAGAAGGAAGTTTACAGTATTCTCTATTCTCTAGACTACAAAAACAAAATAAATTACTTTTTAGTGGAATTATTAAAAAGACTCTTTTAAGTGTTTCATGTTAGGAAAAAAATCGAACTTAACAGAAGTCATAAATAAAATAAATAAATGACCATGTGGTCCGGTACATTGTCGGATAAAAACATTGCATATAGATCTCCCTTATAAGGGGTCCATTAATTTTTGCAAAATGAAGAGCATTAGTCAACCCGTGAATTTCAATATTACACTGATCGCGAAACACAGGCTAAGTACATATTTCACAGAGATAATGCTTTATATCTGTTTTAATTCCAGTCAATATTTGCTGTGCTATTCACTGAATTTACATATTAAATTATTTATTTGTTTTTCATTAATGAGCTCGCTAATACATTTAATTTATCTGCGCGGATGCATTTGACAATAATGTGCACGAGTAAAATAACACTGTAGGGATTAGTCTAATTCAAAAGTTCATGTCCATCGGGAATATTGCGCGAGGCAAAATAACGTCAGCTTTGCGGCAGTTTTGAGGCGTCCCGCAGCCGTTACAAGGCTTCGATATATTTGTAATTTAAGTACCGTCAAGGCAAGAGTGAATAGGCATCGCAACGCAAGCGCGCTCCAACCTAGCCCTCATCAGTGCTATCCAGTATTGATTCAAATTCAAATTCAAATTCATTTATTGATTGCATAAACTGAGTAACAAGATGTTAATATTTAAGAAAGGCTCTAAACAGTTTGCCAATTTCTGGCGTGCAATCTAAGCATGCAATAGACTTTATCTACTAAATTATCACACTACAACAATCCATTACAATAACAATACATTTCTAATAATACTTCATTCAGTCCGTATAATGTCAATAAATTCAATGTCAATAAATTAATTAATCTGTAATAATAAATCATTTTGTATTTAAAAATTCATTTAAACAATAAAAACACTTATTTATTAACCATTTATGCAGTCTCCTTTTAAAAACTTTTAAAGGTAAGTCTTTCAATTCATTAGGCAATTTATTATATATTTTAACAGACATACTATAACAATTTTTGCTAAAAGATGCAGTTCTAGTTGATTGTCCCTAAAAAGATCCTATAAGGGTTCCGTTTTCTTTTCGGAATCCTAAAAAGCACACATTTTCACGTAAACTTTGGCTATATTCCACCAAAGAGCTTTGCGTCACGTCATTCAAGATTTGGGTGCGAGACGGCGTTAAAGTATTTTCTACTTGCAACCATAATAGGGATGTTAACAGTAATCACAAATTAATGTTTACTGTTAATTTTATGATAGTTTGTAATATTAGAATATTGAAAATCACATTTTTGTAATTTAATATAACTTAATAAATTGATTAAAAATGATTTTAAATGCTATATTTATCATCTGATGTCACGTGACTGCAAACGCCAAGAAGAGATTGTGACGTCACTAATCGCGAAACAAGCTGACGACTGTATGTATTGCCATGAATCGTGACCAATGTTTGTTTGACGAATGACGCCATGTCAGTCACGTGACAGTTGTGGAGTGTTTTAGCTGGAACATTCAAAATTACTCTATTTTTGTATATTTTCTCATCGAAAATACTAATATTTTTAAATAATTTTTTTTTAAATGGTAAACAAGAGTCAATCTTCAAAATAAAAGCAAGTCCGAAAAATTGTTAACATCCCTATTGTTATCACTAGCGATCCGTCCCTCGCTTTGCAAGTAGAAGTAGAAGTGGTAGAAGTTAGTATAGTAGTACTACCACTACTATAATTACTTATAGGATCCCTATATCCAGGATTAGCACATAGGCAACATTGTATCACGGAAAATTAAAGAATTCCCGCGGGAATTAACTGTCGCTGGCATCGTCTAGTAAAAAATATTTCATCAATTCATTCAAACCTTACGCTTATTTGGATTACGCAGAAGTCGGCTATGGCAAGTCAATTGCACTGTGACTGTCTCAACAAGTGAATTTCTGCAAGTTCTAGTCTGATAAATAGTTCTGCAAGAAATTGCGGAAGTTCCTAACCAATGGACATTCAGTAGAGAAAAGCTGATAAGAAACTCAGCTGTTATTTTTGAGAATGAAATGCTAAAAATACGGAGAGCATAGGGCGAAGCGTGTGAAATATTTTGCGAAAATATTGGAAATTTTATCTCTCCCAACTTTTAAAAACTCATATTCCGCGAAGGAGAAAGTATTACGAGCATTCACTCTAATTGAAACACCAAGGTCCTATAAATCTGCGCGAGCCTTTTAATAAAGACCTCAGTTCCCGAACACTGGGAATATATTCGGTTTTATCTTCTGTAACAAACGTTCGGCTCTCCTATCCCGATTCCTGACGATTTAGGAGATTTACAACTGTGTGGGGGAGATATTATTAAGTTTAAAATAAGTTGTTAGATTTGTAAAACTTAAAATATCTCGCAAAAAAGCAAGAAAAGATGTCTCAGACTGAATTCTATAGACCGTTAGGCTCAACAGTGCGCAGAATGCCAGAAAAAATCCCCGCGATAGATGAAACAAAACATAGGTACTCGAAACCTCGTGTGAAACGCGTCGCGATGCGCCAAATACGTCATGTATAATCTAATAAGTCTAATAACTCGTAAGATATTCATTAAAAAAATGGCTGTATCGTCTCTAAGGTAATCTATAGATCGCACTCTCATTTAACTCAGACTTAAGACAGAGTTAAAACGAGACAGATTTATGACAGAGCATATTTGTTTCGCGTTTTAACTCTATTCTAAGCCTGAGCTGAGACAAAGCACCCTCTACAGATCTCAGCATAAGAGCGAGATCTGAAAGTCTAGAATCACTCAGTGGGCAATAGGCTTGCGCATAAGTATAATATTAATGCTATTAATATTATAAATGTGAAAGTTTGAATGTATGAATGGATGTAGGATGGATGGATGGATGGATGGATGGATTGGTGGATGGATGTTTCTTACTCAAACACGATGCAATGACTGAATCATTTTTTTTTAAGAATATTAGCCCAGCTGAAGTTGACTAATATCCTCCTATACCTCAAAATAAGCGGAAAGCTTATGTTAGGAGAGGGTACGACAATAGTGCAACAGGTGGGATTCGAACCTGCGATCTTACAGTTTTCAGTCCGCACCTTTAACCGTTAAGGTTGGTTTGAGGGTTTACAAATATCACTTAAACCTAGGGTTGAGGGTTGATTTGGCTGAAAGGCACAGAGATAGATTCTGGAATAACACATTATGCTATTTTTTATCTTGGAAAATAAGAGAGTTCCCGTGGGAATTAAAAATCTTTAATCTACACGAACGAAATTGCGGGCATCAACTAGTCAATGATAAACCATTCCTGAGGCGAGGAAAATGCCTGTCTACTCTTGCCTTGAAGGTACTCAGATTAAAATACATGGCAGCAAACACGCATGCTGGAAACGCGTTGCACACCTCAGTGCTTCGACTCAGAAACCTTGAACTGAAGCGTTTCGTGCGAGTGAGTTTGATTTAAACCACATAAGTAGAGTTAGTATAAGATTTAATTCGATTGATCGTATTCGTATTCGATGACGCTACGTTAAAGTAAATTGAACCATAAATGCATTGAATTAGAGCTCAATTTCGTGTATGCATTCTTTAACGTTTACGTATAGTATGGATATGCTCCAAATTAAAATCGGTTGTACTGATTTTTGTGACTTTAAATTAATACAGTTTCAAGGTTCGTTTTACTTTGACGCTAATTTCATCGAATACGATTAATTGAATTAAATCTTTTTTTTTTTTTATATATATAGACTTGCGCTTGACTGCGATCTCACCTGATGGTAAGCGAAGATGCAACCTAAGATGGTGCGCGTTTGCCTAGAAGATGCCTATTCACTCTTGACTTAAAGATACATTATAGTTAGTTGGAAAAACGGAAGCCGGAAGGGCATTCCAAATTTTTGCGGTGTGTATTAGGATCTTTTACTAACCTTATAGGATGCCAATGTTTACGACTGACTTCCTGTAGTTCTATGATAGAACGGTGAAGAGATTCACAACGTTCCTGATCGCATTCTCCAAAGTAAATCTGATAAAAGACCGAGAGATAGATGAAATCGCGTCGGTGCTGTGGACTGAACATTTTAATTGAGTTAATAACTGATTGCTTATAATATTTCAATGTAACCAAAGTATTTACACTATCTCGAGGGCAGCTGGATGCAAAGATGGCATTCCGAACCACAGTGGTAGATTCATTTGACGATTCGAAAGCACTTTGTAAAAGTTTATTTGAATAAAAAAATATTCTATTCTATTCTAAAGCCGAATGCTTCCATATAATATCTTTGTTATTAAGATTTTATTAATTCCGTTATAGCCCCAACCTAATAAGTGTGTCTTAACATTGCTTACATTTGAAATCTACGCCTTTATCAAATCCAATTAAGTGGTTGCTCAATTTGGTTATATCAGCTGATAGAACTGAATTATCTTAAATTAACTGTCTCGCAAAAGACCGATAATAATGAATTATCATGGTCGTTTCGACAAAAATCAGTGAAAATAGATCACAGAACTTTTTAATTCTTTCTCAAAAGTCATTCTACGATAGGAGTAGTAAAAATTTTATTATCAACTCTCGCCAACCTGATCTGATTTTCGATTAAAGATAAAACATTAGTACTGTACACCAGCTAATGTAGAAGTTAAAAAAACCGGCCAAGTGCGAGTCGGACTCGCACATGCAGGAATCCGTACCATCGTAACAGCGATTGTCAAGGTCGAGCAAAAAACGAAGAAAACACACGTGTCTTGTAAGGGAGACCAAAGTCAAGAAACGTGATTTTTCTTGTAACCACTGCATCTAATTGTTGTAAGTCAGCCGTTTTCGAATTAAAATCAGTCTGAGATACAAAGCAGTCGTTTGCGTTCGGTCTTACAGGGGAACACCAGCGATCCATGTAATTTTGATGAGTCTCTGATCTTAATGAAATATAAGCAGAAATTATATTCTGCGAGCGAGTTAGATTTTATTCAGTAGATTAATTCTTGGTATTGAAATGAAATATACCATTAGATGTTTAGAATCTTTGAGAGGTTTGTTTAAATAAAGCTTGTTAGATCGCTAAATGTTGATAAAAGTAGTAGTTAAATTCTAATAATTCCTAAGGGCTTGCTTCGCCGAATAGTGCTTAATCGAAGAATAAAATTGATGATTTGACAGTTTTGTAGCTGCTGTAGAATTGCCAGACAATTTGCAGGACCTGACGTGTGTTTGGTATAATGATAACAATGGACACTTAATTATCGTGCTGCTCTACCTCCTAATACCTCTGTGACTGCCTCTCACTACTGCCTGTATTTATATTTTTCCCTGACTAACTAGTCAGGAAATAACTTTCGACGAAAAGTTGGAAAACTTTCCAAAAATACTTTCGAGTAATCGGGGAAAAACATAAAAAAAAGATTCCGACGAATTGAGAACCTTTTTGGAAGACGGATAAAAATAGTTTTTACTAGACGATGCCCGCGACTTCGTCCGCGTGGATCAAGGTTTTTCAATTCCCATGGAAACTCTGTAATTGTCCGGGGTAAAATATGCCTATGTTTTAATCCTGGGTATGAGCTATCTTCATTTAAAATTTTAGCCAAATCGGTTCATTCGTTGTGGCGTGAAGGAGTAACAAACATACACACACACACACACATACAAACTTTCGGCTTTATAATATTAAAATATGAAATATGATAATTTTTTTTCACAAGCCAACGATATTACAAAAGTAATCGTCGAACAGTTCACTTCAACCGAACAGGATGACATTCGACAATGTTGTCGACTCATAAATCAGGATCAGTGACAAATAAAGATGGATCGTACGGGTCACCGGCGAGCGTGGGCTCTCTGTTTGTTTACACGCTCACTTTTGGAGTGGTCATTGTTGTTACTTTGGAGTTACGAGGTTGGTTAACGTCCGAGTAGTCTGACCTGTTGTCAAGATGGGCGGGATGCGTAAAGGCATTTCCCAACGTTAAAAAAAAAAAAAAAAGTTTGACGACCTCCCTGGCGAAGTGGTGAGCGCTGTGGTCTTATAATTGGGAGGTCTCGGATTTGATTCCCGGCGGAGGCAATTTGGTAATTTCTGAATTGAGTCTGGTCTGGTCTGGTGGGAGGCTTTGGCCGTTGCTACTTACCACCCTTCCGTTACAGACGTGCCGTCAAGGGATTTAGCGTCCCGGCACGATGGCGTGTAGAAACCGATGAGGGGTTTGGGTTGAATGTACACTGCCATACCCCTTCCAAGTTAGCCCGCTACCATCTTAGACTGCATGACGATGCAATCTGATGTTAAGTGACAACTTACCATCAGGTGAGAGCGTAGTCAAGGACTAACTTATTGACATCGGAAAAAAAAGAGTATCTATTAACACATGATTGACACACACAAACCCAGATGTTCCTTTACCAAAGTTTTTAGGACTACGAAAAAAGAAACGGAACCCTTACAAGATTACTTTGTTGTCCGTTTGTGTGTCAAGGCCCTTTTCAGCCGACTTCAAAAAAAAGGGAGGAAAGTATGAAATAATTTTAGTTTGTACACGTATGCCGGGCTAAAGTCGCGCATCGGTTTCATCCTATCTATTTAGGCCCGCCCGACTTCATACATGAAATCGTCGACCGCAGACTCCGCACTGCATGGACTGAAAACCAAAAGTTCGACGGTATAAACTTCACGCACACAAAGTTAGCTAACAAAATATGAGTTCAGTAACTTTCTCGTACATTCGAAATCACCGGATCATGAAAATAATACGGGTCAGCGAATAAGTCGCGAAACCTTTCTGTCAGTTCTTTTACAACAATCTCATTAAAACATTCACGATGCCACTTAAAATTATATCCCTTTACGAAGTTTTACCAATTCCACCCTCATCGAAACTTTATTTATTTACCCGGATTAATCCTTTAAATTTTAACCGGTTAAGTGCCTCCGTGATTTCGAGTTGGGGAATATTTCAAGTGTTTACCGTTACCCGTGAGAAGTTGGGAAGAATTCGGTAACAAGCGCGCAACAATGTAAGTAACGAATATTTTACGAGGCTTTAAGGGTTTAAACTTCGAGTAACCGTGGTAGTATAGGGGGTATAGTTTAGCAAAGAATAGAATAGAATAGAAATATTTTTTATTCAAATAAACTTTTACAAGTGCTTTTGAATCGTCGATGAATCTACCACTGGTTCGGAATGCCCTTCCTGCCGAGATTGCAAGGGGTTGCAATTGATTGAAAGGGATTGCTGTTTCTTATTTTGAAATTAAGAGCTTAGCAAAGGGGTCACTGATTCTTACGTTGAGATCGATAGAGCATGCTCTGACTTAGCTCGGACTTAAGATAGAGTTAAAACAAGGTTCAGATATGCTCTAACATAAATCCGTCTCGTTTTTACTCTATCTTTAGTTTGAGCAGATTGAGAGTGTGGTTTATAAATAGCGTTATTTCTTGGTATTAAACTACCGGGAATAATGCTTAACATCTAATATAAATACAAAAATTATTGAGGAACATCTTAAGTACCTAAAAAGATAAAGGCTCCAACATTCTTTCAGATTCGGCATTTATTATCAATGGACTTCTACGGTTTGAAAGACCAAGCCAGAGTCTATTTCAAGAAAGCGCACTTTGAAATATTTGAACTGGACGGGGCATTTAAAGAAATTGCGACCACAGTTCCCTGCGGTAATAAATCTTTACGACAAGACATAAGGTCAGGCGGACAGGTTCAGTATGCGCTCGAATAACTTTGCTCAGTGAAAACTGTTATGTGAATCTTTGGGATACTTTGTAATAGTTGGAGATTTGGTTGGTAATTTTTTATAAATATACTAGCTGTCCCCTCGCGACTTCGTCCGCGTGGAATTAGGTTCTTTGAAAATCCCGTGCGGACTCCTGATTTTGTCCGAATAAAAGTAACCTATAACACACTGTCTGCAACCATACCCATCAAAGAATCACGTAGATCCGTTGCTCGATATTAACTTGAAAAATGACGGAGTTTCATACAAACTTTAATCCCCCTTTTTACCCCCTTGGGGAGAGAATTTTCAAAAAATGTAAAATACGTAATTCTTTATTTTTGATCAAGAGCCAAAATATCAAGTTTCATAAACATAACTTGAAAAATAACTTGAAGAACGAAGGACTATCATACAAACATTCAACCCCTATTTAATCCCTTAGGGGGTAGAATTTTTAAAAACTGTGAAACACCTACTTTTTTGTTTTCAATTTAAAGCCTAAGTACCGAATTTTATGGGTATAGCTTGAAAAATAACGGAGTTTCATACAAACTTTAACCCCCCTTTTTACCCCCTTGGGGGGCGAATTTCGAAAAATCCTTTCTTAGTGCTCGCCTACGTCATAAAAGGAACCTACTGTCAAAATTTCAAGTTTCTAACTTCAGTGGTTTAGGCTGTGCGTTGATCGTCAGTCAGTCAGTCAGTCAGTCAGTCAGTCAGTCAGGACAAGCCTTTTTATATAATTATAGATATAATATATTTTTTATAACATTTCTGTGGTGGTGTCGTGTGGTGCGGGTTGTTACGTTCCCTCAAATATGGTTGAGCGAAGCAATGGCTGGATCATGCGTCATGCTCGTGAACAGGTGTCACCAACGGAAATGGGTCTGCTTTGACTGCCCGTCTTGACATGCGTTGGATTGGTGTACCTACGTATGCATTTTTGCATTTTTGAAGCTTTATTGTGGAAGCACTGTATACATAGCATAGCTTTGTAAAAAAAAAATTTTTTTTTTGAAAAGAGCAACTGCTGAGTTTCTTACCGGCTCTTCTCAGCAGAATCTGCATTCCGAACCGGTGGTAGATTTATGACGTGTCATAAGAGCTACAAGTTAGCCTATATGAAATAAAAAAAAAAAAATTTTGAATTTTGAATTTATATTTTAAGCTTTTACCGGCGGTTTCGCTCCCGCCATCTATTAAAAATAATCTGAAGTAGTGATTCCCCTACAAAACTAGATGATGCCCGCGACTTCGTCCGCGTGGATTAAGGTTTACAATTCCCGCGGGAACTCTTTAATTTTCCGGAATAAAATGTAGCCTATGGGTTAATCCTGGATATGAGCTACACACACACACACAAATACAAACTTTCGCCTTTATAATATTAGTGTGATTACCGATTTTGTTTTAGATGTACGTTTGGGTTTTCCCTATTTTTTTTAAATGTGCCAAAGAGTCATTTTTGGGCTTGCAGATTCGTCTACTGTTCTACGATCATGACGTTATATTCAAGGTTCTTATTCCTGTAGTCCCGGGAATTTTCTTGCTATCGTCTTGTCGTGCGAACTCACGTTGCCGTTGCGATAGTTCCGCTTAGTGACAAATAAAGATAGATCGTGGTCAGATATTGGCGGCTTTACGTGAGTATTTGTTTGACGACATCTATTTATTTGTTTCTTTCCTGCGTGCTTGATAACAGGTTTATACATAAGGATGTGGGCGCACTAATATCTTTGCAAGTGCCAATTTCCAGTTCAATCGAGGATAAAAATTGTCCGTTGTGACAGTTTTTGTATTAAACATTTACCAATACATTAATAATGTATTTCACGGTTTAACCTTCACACTTACGCACACACGCACACACACAAAAACACACACGCACGCACGCACGCTCTCACGCAAGCATGCACGCACGAACGCACACACGCACACACGCACACGCACGCAGGCGCACACATACATGCGCAGACAAACACACATACAAACTTTCGCCCTTATAATTTAGTGTGATTAATGTTTATTTTAAGCATGCTTATTAATTATTGTTGTTAGTGCTAATGACACGAATTTAATTAAGATTTCATCTTACTTTTGCATTGCTTGGTAGAATTATTAATAATTTAGAAATTCTGGAACCAATTATTACACTTTCATGTACAAGGAATTCCTCAATATTAAATATTACGGAAACAGGATTTTCCGGAGAGTTCTCGGAAACTCTTTTACGGCACGCACCTTTGAGATTAATATGATGCCGTCAGTGTAGGATTTTATAAGTTCTAATAACTTTTATAAGGAAAAACATTCATATTAACTTTTGGTAGGGGTTGATGTTCATCTCTACTAGTATGCTACTAATAGTATAAATGCGAAAGTTTGTGAGGATAGAATAGAATAATTTTTTATTCAAATAAACTTTTAGAAAGTACTTTCTAATCTACCACAGGTTCAGAATGCCATTCCAACCGAGAAGAACGAAACTCAGAAGAAGGATGGATGGAAGGATATATGTTTGTTACTCCTTCATGCCACAACGAATGAACCGATTGGGCTGAAATTGGGAATGGAGATAGTTCATACCCAGTAATAATACCTACATAGGCTACATTTTCCCCGGAAAATTTATGTATTTATTTATTTATACAACGTTATTGCATGAAAAACAAGAACAAAATACATAAGTAATGTGGTGTACAATAAAGTGTATTTCATTTCATTTCATAAGTAAATAAACAGTGTAACACAAAAGGTGACCTTATCACTAATAGTGATCTCTTCCAGGCAACCTGTACGAGAGAACTTAATGTAAGTGAGGGACGGGGATCGCAATAAAATTATAGGATTCCCGCGGGATTCAAAAACCCTTAATCCGCGCAGGCAAAGTCGCGGGCATCAGCTTTCATCAAGGATTCAGCATCAGGGATTTTTAAATATATAACTCCGCGGAGACGAAGTCATGAGCATAAACTAGTACTTTAATAAAATCGAAATGATAAAGCCACAGACATTTATGATACACTGTAATATTTTATATTACCTCTTTGAAAGTAATGTAGGGTATTACAATATACGAATGTTATAGGAAAATCATGCACAGCGATGAAGGAAATATTAAATTACCTCTATAAAGAGAAAAGTTATAAACAGACATTATGTAACATGGTTCAGTATACTGGAAAATAGATTCGGTGGCGTGACATGCCCAGTTTCTTAAACTGTAGGGTTAGTATAATATTTGATTCGATTTATCTTATTCTTATTCGATGACATTAGCGTCAAAGTTAAATTAACCTTATGTGTTTTGATATATAATATTATACTGATTATGTAATGAGTCTCTAAGTTTTGCACGCCAGTTATATGGCTGATTGTGAATTCACTACGGATAATAAGTGGTACATAAGAAATGAATTTATTCACCGGGACCTCAAAGTTGAATACGTGGACAGAGTAATTGCCAAATTTGCTGAATCCCACGAACATCGGCTTCATCATCACGTTAACGCTGAGGCAATCCAGCTGCTCGACGTAACGCAGTTAGTGAGGAGACTCAAAAGGACAAAACCGCATGAACTAGGTTTGAATTAGTGACTAGTGCATAGTGATTAGTGAATAGTGATAGTGTAGTGTAAAAGTTGCCTCAAAGAACACAAGAACAAAGTGTCTTAAACTGATAAAGAAAGACTAAGATACGTCAGTGGACTACTTCTTAGTATATAAGATATTTTATAAGTTTAGGTTAAAATAAAATTACTCATTAGCCAGTTTAATAGGCTAGATTGTAATTTTAGTGAGTATATATTAGTTAATAGTCTGTACTCATATTATTGAAAAAAAAAAAAAAAAACTACGGATAATTTATAATATCGTACACTGTATTTACAATCATGCAAATAAATCCTTTCTTTCTATAGCTAAAACAATAAAATGTGATAGTTTTTTTTATGTTAATTAATATTATAAATAATTAAAATAACTATAGTATTATAATATCTAATAGTCAGTGTACCGAACATTACTCGAATGCTCAAAGCAAGCTTGTTCGAAAGTTGCTCGACGATCTAGGAAGCCTGTCAGAAACTGTGTAGCTATTAACTTGTATATTTTCAAACCTTTATGTTAGCACAGCTGTTCCAGTTAGAAGTTCATAATTAAATTTCCAGAGAGGAAGCCTTGGTCTCTGATTTCATAAGCTTTGAAGCTATAAATCATTATCAAACAATATTCACACCTTCATTCGAGAGATTCGCTATCACTGTTCCTCTCGCATACGCCTGTGTAATTCTGTTTCGCTTGCACGTATTGATAGAACGTTCTAGCACAGTTTATAAGTGAGTCTGTTAATACTTCTGTGGCATCGAACGCGGTCGGATAAGGTCCAGGGAATAAATTATGGAACTTACGTGAGCGCTGATAGTTACCATAGAGTAGGAAATTGTTAAATTTTGCAGAAAGTACATGAAAAGGAATGATGTAATCATTTTTAGGTTTTTTCAAAAGTATGTTTTTGCGGCGCTTGCTTTTGATACTCTGGGTCCATGGTCATCGGACACAAAGAATTTTATAAATGTCGAGTCGCAAGAACTATCTATCTATCCACGCCTCAGGTGACCAAAGGACTGGCGCTTATTTAGCCCAACGGCTTAGCCTCGTTGTAACAGCGCCAGTGTTTTGGGCACCATGCCCATTAACAACCACTTCTAGCTCGAGTGACAGCTTGCAAAGATGAGCAGTATATTGTGGTTATTAATACACTAAATATCTTAGCTCTGGACATTGCCAATTGGCGATGTTTAAGTAATTTTCTGATTCCAGTACGGTACACAAAAGTTTCGAAAAAAGTATAAACTTTTTAGTGAATATGAAACTTTATGAGTATAATAATATTATCGTACTCGGTTTTGCCTGCAACTCCGTCCGCGTTTCTAAAAATCTCCCGAGAACGTTCTGTTTTTCGCGATAAAATGTATCCTATGTCACTCTCCAAGTCTTCAGTGTTTCTCTCTCTCTTTCTCTCTCTGCAACTGTTGAGTGATTGAAGGTATAAACCAGTAAACAAGCACACTTTGACTTCTATAATATTATGAAGAAAAGCCACTAACCAAAAGAAGTAAAAAAAAGAAGGTTTGCTTGGCTAAAAGGAGAGAAAGTAGGAGTGACGCATCTGTTAGCTTGGCATTTCTGTTAGTTAGTGTTTGTGTTAATGAGATTAAGGCGCGGGCGTTTGCTGATGTGGGTTTTAATACGCAACTAGCGGAATATTGGGTATAATAAAACTAGTAATAGGCTTGTGACCATGCATTAATAATATTGCTTTTACATTTTGAGCAAAATGTAACCATTGAAAGGTTTATAGGAACGTGAAAACTCCGAATTTCCGCAGGCGACCAATCTCCACGGAGACTAGCCAACGACGCAGGAGATATTATAGTACACAAGAGTGTACGTATGACTTTACTTACTCTGCAAGGCACGGGGTGTATTAACAGCTAATTTCTCAACTCCAGGTAGGCAGGCTAAGCTACTAAACTAATGTAAGTAACTAATTTTGAGTCAGAGACAAACTTTTCTAAAAGCGTAACTACGAGCTGTATTTTTAAGCATTTTACGTTAGATTTTATGTTAGGTTTTTTCTTTATATTTTTAGAGGTTTTTATACCTTGGTACTTGAAAGACCCATTATAATATAAGTACAGTTATAAATACAAAAATACAATAACAAAAAAAATCAGGCGAATCGGTCCAGAAATCCCGGAGTAATCGGTGGACATACATAGAAAAAACAAAAAAGATACCGGCCGTATTGATAACGTCGTCCTTTGTGGAAGTTTGTTGAAAAGAATAGGGAAATGATAAAAAACCTCCTACACAAACTTCTAGCACAAGCTTTCCGCTTATTTGGAGGGGATAGGAGAATATAATTCTAGTTCAGCTTGGCTAATATTCTTTTTAAATTAAAAAGAACCCCGGGATTTGATCAAACCATTTGGATTTTCAAAAATCATAATATTATGCCACAAAAACAACAAACTACATTGTATCTTTAACTATACTATGTAACTTTAATCCTTTAATTAGGTTGGTAAATAGAAACTACATGAAAACTATTATTGGATGTGAAAGGGGATTTTCAGCTTTCAAATTAATTATAATCTTTTAATACGTTCGATAATTGCCACGTAATCTCTGCATTGGTTGAGGTTTAAGCAATTTAGATAATTTTACGTTAATCCTATTATTATTTTATCATATTATAAATGCGAAAGTTTGGATGGATGTATGGATGTTTGTTACTCAATCACGTCGCAACGACTGAACCGACTTGGCACAGAGATAGATTATTGTCTGGAATAATACATTGGATACTTTTTATCCCGGGAAATAAGAGAGTTCCCGCGGGGAAAAAGCCTTAATCCACGCGTACGAAGTTGCGGGTATATCAACTATCCTATTATATACATATTGTAAATTATAAATGCGAAAGTTTGGATGGATGTATGGATGTTTATTACTCAATCACGCAGCAATGACTAAAGCGATTTAGCTGAAATTTCACACAGTTAGACTATAGCATGACAAAAGTATTTCTTTAAAAAAAACAATATTCACAATAATATAAAATCGTTTTAAAAATTAAATATTAATCTAAATATATTAAAGGAAAAGGTGACTGATTGACTGACCTCTCATGCACAGCTCAAAGCACTTTTTTTAATTTTGCATATTGATAGAGCTATTATGACGTAGGCATCCGCTGAGAAAGGGTTTTTGAAAACTCAACCTCCTAAGGGTGAAAACATGCCAGAGATGCCTCACTGCGATACCTCGCGGTCGCGGTTTAGCTCGCTACCTCGATGCCACCTCCATGTAAAACAAATGTATGCAATCAGACGAGCGCGAACATGTCGAAGATACCTCGCTGTACCGCGATGTGTCGCAGTGAGGCATCTCTGGTATGTTTTCACCCTAAGAGGGTAAAATAGGGGTTTGAACATCGAACTTGACGTCAACGAAGCCGCGGGTAAAAGCTAGTACTCACTATTCACATAATTTTTAACAATCCGCCGGTGGAAATTCGCTCACTGCCAATTTCCAATTTCACTCATACCGGGCGCAATCACAGCTTCTGTGATGGGGATCAGGTTTACAATTAACGATACATGGCTCGTATTCAATGTATATTCAGGATATCAAAGAGCTTTTTAAATATAATACGTATTATTATGTATTATTATAAAATTTTCTGTAAACAAGATATTGTCATGAAAATCTGTATCCAGGTAATAATTATGTCAAGAATATATTTTGATGCAGATACCTATTTCAGGGTTCCGTACCCGAAAGGTAACCGACGGGACCCTATTACTGAGCCACCGTTGTCCGTCCGTCCGTCTATCTGATAGTGGGATGTATCTCTTCCCCTTCAAAGTGTAAAAAAATAAACTAAACAGCTAACCTTAACTATCAATCTACACTTCTACACTTCTACACTACTATTATAAAGAGGAAAGATTTGTATTTTTGTGTGTATGTTTGTTACTCTTTCACGCAAAAACTACTGGACCGATTTGGCTGAAATTTAAAATAGAAATAGAATATACCTTGGATTAAAACATAGGCTACTTTTAATCCCGAAAAAAATTATAGTTCCTGTGGGATTCCAAAAAACCTCAATCCACGCGTACGAAGTTGCGAGTGTCAGCTAGTTAACAATAATTAACAGTCACTCAGTGAAAGAGTCCTTAGTAATAAATTCCTTTCCTAACCTAACTCATTCCCTACGTAGGAACCTCCTAAATCCCTTACCCAATGTCATTTCCACCTTTGGGTGTTCCTAAAAGTCGTGAAAACGAAATTTTTAGAGCCTAACTTAGTTTAGATAACTCGTAAAAGTTGAGGAATGTTGATGAAAGCGGGCAACAGTGCACTAAAAGTTTTTTTTTTTAAATATATAGACTAGCGCTTGACTGCGATCTCACCTGATGGTAAGTGAAGATACAGCCTAAGATGGTGCGCGCTTGCCAAGAAGATGCCTATTCACTCTGTATTTCGACCCCTCCGTAGAACAAAGTCTCATCTGCTAAATTCACATCTGGAAATTTGAGCCTTAAAAGTCACATCTGCAAGGCTCAAATCTGAAGTTATGAATTTAGCAGATGAGACTTTGTTCTACGGAGGGGTCGATTTAATTACATTATAGTTAGTTCGTTGGAAAAACGGAAGCCGGAAGGGCATTCCTTGCGGTGCGTATTAGGAACGAGGAAAAAAGTTAAACAAATCGATCCCGATTGTCAAAATCACAATTCCTCGGGTTATACATGAGCTTCGGTCTGATACAACGGTCGTTAAATTTTTCCCGGCCGCGCCATGCCAGAGGTAATTTCCTGTTGAGGGTAGTTGAGAGTTGGCTCTATTAAAACGGGGGCATATCACACCCAAGTGTAACAACTTAATGATTCTGATTCGTGCAAATACCTATACTTTTTTTTAAATTCCATGATAAGATAGTCCTTGACTGCGATCTCACAAGTGACGATGCAGTCTAAGATGGTAGCGCCTAGCGGTATAACTTGGAAGGGGTATGGCAGTATACACTTAACCCATACCCGCTAATCGGTTTCTACACGCCATCGTGCCGGAACGCTAAATCGATTGGCGGCACTTCTTTGACGGTGGGGTGGTAACTAGCCACGACTAAAGCCTCCCACCAGCTTTTTTTGCTTTATACGTGTTAGTTTTACTTTAGAAAGTGTTTCGGTTTGAGTTTTATCTGTTTTGTTTCTATTGTTTGTTACTATGTATCTTATATAATAGTATTATGTATGAGTTGTTTATATTACTATTTATTCACAGGTGAATGTTAAAATTTTATTTTAATTTTCGACGGAGGCAAGCTGTCCTTGTGCAAGTCCTTATTGTGTTTATTTTTTGGTACAGAGTAAATAAATAAATAAAATAATTAAGTAAATTTTTTAATTAAGAAAATTTTATTCGTTTGTTAGGCATCGGTGTGATCAACATCCAACATGATATCAGCGACGTAAAATGCGTTAGGATCAGGGTTCAGGATACTCATGCTGTGTAACAGCCACTCTAGCGGTTTTCCACATTATAACCCCGTCTCTTACTAATATTATACTACTTAGATGATACCCCCCTTTTTTGACGACCACCCTGGCGCAGTGGTGAGCGTTGTGGTCTTATAACTGGTCTCGGGTTCGATTTTCGGCGGGGGTAATTTGGGAATTTAGAATTTTTGAATGGTCTCTGATCTGGTCTGATACACTACCGTCAAAGACGTGCCGCCAAGCGATTTAGCGTCCCGGTACGATGGCGTGTGGAAACAGATGAGGGTTAAATGTACATTGCCATACGCTTTCCACTTAGCCCGCGACCATCTTAGACTGCCTCATCACTTACCATCGGGTGAGACCGCAGTAAAAAGACTATCTTGTCGTCGAATAAAAAAATGATGCCCGCGACTTTGTCCACGTGTAGTAAAGTTCTTATTCCCACGAGAATTCTTTAATTTTCCAGGATAAAATGTAGCCTATACCACTCTCCAGGTACTCAACTATATCCATGCAAGAAATCACGTCGATCTGTAGCTCTGTTGAAGCGTTATTGAAGGACAAACCAACAAATACACTTTCTCATATATTAGTAATATTGTCTTCTTTACATACACAAACAATCCAGCGAATCACGCGAGAGGAACACAAGTGTAAATCACGAGGGTCGTTTCATGACACAACTAATTAGATATCAATGGAATGATAAGGGTTCTACTGTCCGACTATAATATCTCAATATATTGAGATGATCAATAATGCATACCTAGAGTGGTAGAGCCTTGACTTGACATAAGAGCCACAAGTTCGCACACATTTTTTTTTAATTATGAGATAGGCTTGCGCTTGGCGACTATCACCGATAGAAAGCATTGATGAGGTCTAGGTTGGAGCGCGCTTGCCTAAAAAACGCCTATTCACTCCTGTCTTGAAGGTACTCAGATTATACGTGGCCGGAAACACAAACACTGGAAGTGCGTTCCATGCCTTAGCCGTTCGTTTCAGAAACGTTGAACTGAAGCGTTTCGTACAAGTAGGTTGAATTTCAACCACGTATGGCCATCCCTCACGATTTCTTGAAGATCTGTGGTAAAAAAAAAGCCTGGCAACGAATCAAGGTCGTGATGAGTCTCGTCGTTGCCAGGCTTTATGTTTTTCGAGCCAATAACCTTTTTCAATAACAAAAAATATCTACAGTTACTTCGAGTTCCGATATTATTCGAATCTTCCTCTCTTAAAACCTCTTAAGTATTTTGGCCGAAAAGTGTATTGTAAATAGGTATATAGTTTATAAGCAATTTCAGAGATTGCAAAAACTCTCATGTAAATGTCTTATATCTGTTCTTATATTTATCTTGAAAATCTTTATATTTCAGTGACTTGTGCGTACTTATCATTTTTTTTGAATGATTTTTAGTTTTTTCCGAAAGTATTTTTTTATTTTTCTATGATAATGATCCGTAGATGCTTTTATCACATAGGGAATATTAAATTTTCAACGACGATAATATGTGGAATCAACGTTTTTAAGAAACTTAATAATTATACCTATTATAAACAGAAGAGAGTATTCTCGTACGTGATAAAATGAAAATTTATTTCTGAGTGGAATATTCACAGATTAGAGAAGTAAATATTATTATTGTTCGAGCAAAATGACAATTAGGTCGCCGCGTGAAAACGGGGGCTTCTCATAATGTTTGAGAAAATACCGAAATGTAATAAATATATCTTGTGTCGTACAAGCAGAGTTCTCACAAAAGATTCTTAATAGCCTCCTTAATAGCCTCTTTAGCTCAACAGGAAAGGAGAGCTAAAATCGGAAGATCGACGGCTCAAGTAGTAGTTCTATTATTGTCGTAGCCACTTTAAAAAGAAGTATAAGTTGAAAATTTAAAACATCCCCGACATTTGAATCTATAGCCGGTTATCTGTCTTATAAATATCTAAATATATAAAACGAAAAGGTGCCTGACTGACTGATTGACTGACTGACTAATCTATCAACGCACAGGTCTAACCGCTGGACGGATCGGGCTGAAAGGCATACAGATACCTATTATGATTTTGGTATCCGCTAAGAAAGAATTTCCGAAAATTAAACCCCTATGGAGGTAAAATAGGGGTTTGAAAAATTGACTTAACGTGGGTGAAGTTCAGAGGCGTAACTATACCGTTTGAGGCCCGTGGCAAATTAATCGGATGGGGCCTGTTCAATATGGAAATTGGAAAGTGGGAATGAATCGCCCGAGCACCTACCTTTGACCTCCTCGCGTTGTCACCTTACCGGGCCCGGTATAATTCTTCCTTTCCGTTGAGCACAAAAACTAAGGTCACTGGTCACTGGTCTTGTCCACTGAGGTTCACCGCGTATAAAGAAAAAATAGGGAAATAAACTGGAAAAAGCGCGTTTATTGTTATCGACCTTTTTATCCTTTTATCGATCGGCAGGTAATAATTTTTCTCTCGCCGCATCAGACACAGTGGCGCCAGGCGCGCGGATCCGACCAATGAGAGGCCGTCACCAGCCTTAACTCCGCCGCAAGAGGGCGCCCGAGGATCAAACCCACGAATTTTAAAAAGTACAAATACCGAAACAAAGAGAAAAACCCCAAGTTGTGTTACCTTTGTTCCGGTACGGAACATGCCGCTCGCCTTAAAAGAACGTAGGGCTTTTAATATATTTTGTTTTATACCTTATATATCAAAAAAAAAATCAACAAAATTAATAAGAATATCTAAAGAGAACACGATTAACGAAAACTAAATTTAAGAGTAATGCTAGTTGCTAAAACCTAGTAAGAATAATGCAATTATTATTGATTAGGTAAAGGGCAAATCTTAACGACAGGACGTTTGAAAAAACCGTTGCCGTGCTTTAATGTTACAACCCGCGTTACACCGTCCGAACCGGGATGAAGGGCATGTACGCGAGCTAAGCGCCATTGTAAAGGAGGCAAATTGTCTTCACATACTACGACGATATCGCCTTCACGAATGGGAGGCCCGTCATTACGAAACCACTTGTTACGCTGTTGAATTTCGTGTAGATATTCGCGGCTCCAACGTTTCCAGAAATGTTGGACTGTTTGCTGTATCCAACGCCATCGGGTTAGTCTGTCGGGTTCAATCTCGGTCAATGGAACGTCAGGAATAGCCGTGAGTGGTTCACCTATCAGAAAATGCCCAGGCGTTAATGGCAAGGGATCTGCAGAGTCCGAGCTCAACACGCAAAGGGGACGCGAGTTCAATACAGCCTCAATTTGACACAAAAGTGTATGCATTTCATCGTACGTCTGAGTCCGTGTACCTACAACGCGATGCAAGTGGTGCTTGAAACTCTTCACCCCTGCCTCGAAAAGGCCCCCAAAATGAGGTGAATTTGCTGGTTGGAAATGCCATGTTATACCCTGTTGAAGGGTTTTACTATTTAATTCATTTTGGACGGAGTCTGAACGTAAAAAGTCATACAGTTCGGTTAATAGATTATTACATCCGACAAAATTGGACCCTCGATCTGAAAATATGTCCTTACAAATTCCTCTACGTGACGTCATGCGACGCAGCGCGGCTAATACCGCATCTGTAGTTAATTCAGAAACTAGTTCTAAATGGACGGCCTTGACGGACATGCAGACGAATACGGCGACATAGCATTTGATGATTTTTGCATTTCGAACCTTGTTAGCGCGGACATAGAACGGTCCGGCATAATCAACGGAAGTTTTGAGAAACGGACGTTCGGGTCTCACGCGTGCTGCGGGTAACATACCCATGCAAGGCTGAGGTCGCAAAGGTCGCGTGCGGAAACATCTAACACATTGGTGTGTTCGCTTGCGAATTGCATCTCTACTAGATAATATCCAATAATTTTGATACAAAAAATACTGCACCGTTTGAGGACCGGCATGCAATAGAATATTATGCGCGTCATCGATTAATAGATTAGTAAATGCGTGTTTTTTAGGTAAAATCAGTTGGTGTTTGGAATTGTAAGTGAGTAAAGATTTATGCAATCGTCCGCCCACCCGCAAACATTTATTGTCATCCAAAAAAGGATTCAAACGCTTCAATGTATTAGAAGGCTGATGGCCCCTTGAAATTTTCATAATGTCATCACTGAAGGTGCTTGCTTGAACCACCTTAATTAAACGATTTCGGGCAAAATTAAACTCTGCAACAGTCACGTGATTAGAGTGGGCACTTTTAATTTTTTTACATTTATGGTAAAACCGAAACACCAGTGCTACCACACGCACTAATTTCCCCAAAGAGGAAAATTTCGAAAATAAAGCAAAATCATCAGTCGGCGTGATCGTAGAGACCGTACTCGAAGCGATAGGTAAGTTACGTTTTTCTTCACTCGTACTACTTATACATTTAGTTACAGGCCAAAGGGGCTCATCCATCGAGAGCCATGTTGGTCCTTGAAACCATAACTTATGTTCTATAAAGGCTTCAGGCAACATGCCACGTGACGCACAGTCCGCAGGGTTGTCAGCTGACGGAACGTGACGCCAACAGCTTGCGGGAACCCGGCTTAGTATTTCGCTCGTGCGATTTGAAACAAACGTTTTCCATTCATGGGGTGATGCCCTTAACCACGCCAACACAATGGAAGAATCAGACCATGCATAAATATTTTGAAAATTAATACGGGCTTGGTATAACTTGACGATCTTATCAATAAGTTTTGATAATAGGAGGGCGGCCATTAGCTCGAGACGCGGGATTGTCAGTCGTGGCTTTAATGAAGCTACTCGCGTTTTACCTAGTAGTAACAAGGTGTGAGCTTTACCGAATCTATCGGCTTGACGCAAATAAACGCAAGCCGAATACGCCTTCTCAGATGCATCTGAGAAGCCATGTAATTGAATAGTATTATTTATGTCAGTAATAACGAGACGTGGAATCGATACGTTGGATAGGGTTGACAACTGATCGAGAAAATTTGACCAGGAATTGGCAATATCGACGGGTACAATATCGTCCCATCCTACGGCCGATAGCCAGAGTAATTGAATTAAATGTTTTGCATAAAGTGTTATTGGAGATAGCCACCCCATAGGATCATAAATTTTTGCTATCTGAGAGAGTATGCTTCTTTTGGTGCAGTGCCGGGGTGAATCCTTTACGTTGAAGGTGAAAATATCCGTATTGGGATCCCACTCAAGTCCTAACACCTTAGTTGTAGTATCGTTTTCCATGCCTGCAATGGAGACGATTTCAGGCCGCTCGCCATGAGTGTCTGAGGGCTGAACAGCAGCGATTATAGCTGGTGCATTACTGTGCCATTTGCGTAATTCAAAACCGGCTGATTTACAAAGTTGGATCAATTCAGTTTGCAAGATAAGTGCCCTTTCGACGGTACATTCACCTGACACAACATCATCCACGAATACATCTTGATCTAAGACTTTAGACCCAATAGGAAAGCGGCTTGCTTCATCGCTTGCGAGTTGCTTTATAGTACGCAATGCAAGATATGGAGACGAACTGACACCAAAAGTCACCGTACGCAGGCGATAATCGCGTATAGGTTCTTCAGGACTGAATCGCCACAGAATTCGTTGGAAGTCACGGTCTGATTCACGGACTAAGATATAGCGATACATTTGTTTGATATCCGCTGTAAAGGCGATTTTATGAAGTCGAAATTTTAAAAGTACATCTATAATATCTGGGTGAAGTTTGGGACCTGTTAACAAAACGTCGTTGAGAGCCAGACCATTGCTAGACCTGCTCCCAGCATCGAAAACAACTCTAGTACGCGTTGTACTGGATTCCTTGAACACACAGTGATGTGGAATATAATAGGTTCCACCAGACGTAGGTGTATCATTCACTAACTCCATATGATTGGCATCTAAATATTCCTGAAGACACGCGTGGTATGAAAGTTTTAATTGCGGGTTGCGCTCTAAGCGATATTCTAATTTACGAAGTCTGACAAGAGCAGTATCACGCGATTCACCGAGGCATGGTGCGTCTGGTTTAAACGGTAGGGCCACTACATACTGCCCTGTTTGGTCACGAGTGAAAGTATTTTTATAGAAATTTTCACATATATTTTCCTCGTGTGTCATAGACTTTTGCTCGGGGAAGGACTCAAGCTCCCAAAACCGCTGTAAATAATTGTCAATACCAAAGGAGCTCAAGCAAGCATGAATGCTATCGGAAACTGAATTACAGCATACACGCGGAGTGTTAGAATCGAAGGAAAGTTTACCTAACAATAAATATCCGAATATGCTATTCACGGCAATCGGTGTACCAGGTGGTCCCTGAATAGTGTTATTTAGTAAGATCTCGGACAATACGTCTGCACCTAAGATTACCTCCACTGGTTGGGGGGTGTGAAAGTTAGGATCTGCTAAGTTTAGATTTTTTAAATGGGCCCACTCAGTACAAGGTAATGGCACACTAGGCATTTGTGAAATCAATTTCGGCAATATCATCGCATCAACTGATATTACAGGTTGGTTTTGAAGTCTAGGGGTAATATTGAATGAAGCTATCCCTCGAGGGTAGACGGGTTGGTCGTCTCCAATACCAAATACCGGTACATTTATCGTTCGTCGTGATAGACCTAATCGCTGCACGCCAGCCTCAGTGATAAATGTCCCTTGACTGCCCGTGTCGATCATACAGCGAACGGTCCCACGATCGACACCGTCAACACGCACGTTGACCAGCGCAGTTGATAGTAATACGGTATGAGTGCGATTATTAGAAGCAGTTGCGTAGGCATTTATATCGCCGGTGTTATCGTCGGAATATTCGGACTCGTGTCTAGCAACCGGAAGCGAAGAATTGGTACTGCATTCCTCCGTAGGAGCGCTGCCCTCGTCTGAGGCGATACCAACAGCTGAGGAAACAGTAGGTTTTTTAGGAGACAAGCAGATCGCACTACTGTGTCGTTCGAAACAGTACCTACAAACGAAACTACTCCTGCAGGTCCTCAGGTCGTGACCTTGAGCGAGGCAGTTGGTACAAACAGTTTTATTTCCTTGCACAAAAGCAAATCGATCCCGCGGAGTGAGATTCATAAACTTCTTACATTTAGATAAGTGATGAAAATCACCGCAACACACACATTCCTTATTGCTATAGTCATAAGGTCGTGATTCGCTTGCTGATTCCTTGACCTTAGCAGTGAATGAACCGCGTGCGCCGCGAGTGGCTTGGGACGTAGCAAGCGCAGGCCGGCCGGTGACGGTGTTATTGCTACCGCGAGCCGAACTACCCGCGCTATCGGGATATTTCACTTGACCAGTGATTTCACACGCAGCCAACTCACGTTCAAGAAAATCTATAAGAGTAGAAACGCTTGGGATTTCCGATGGGCTTACTAATGAAAGTTCAAAACGTTTCCGTACGGAATTTGGAATTTTTCGTAATAATATATTAAGAAGTATAAAACTCCAATGTCGTACCGGGAATTGCATCGTGTCTAATGCTTTAATATTTTCTTGATAAACATTTAATAATTCACGAAGGCAAGATATTTTTTCTGAACATGGTTTCAAATCCAGAATTTTATTTATATGTTTTGATGCAATAACTCGTTTATTGTCATAACGAGATACTAAAGTGTGGACGGCTGTTGTATAATTATCCTCTGTGATAGGTATCGATTTGATAAGATTATAAGGTTCGCCCTTTAGTGTAAGTAGCAAATAACGAAACTTTTCCACATCCGTGTAAGCAAGATTGTCATGAATTAATGAACAAAATAAGTCGTAATAAGATTGCCAATCTGTAGACTCGCCTGAAAATGATGGCAAGGGAAGTTTAGGCAATTTATCGAAACGCGAAATATTATTTATCGAACATGTTTGACGCTGAAACGTACTCGAACGTCTACGCTCTTCATCCGCTTTCTTTAACTGATTCGAATGTTTTAAAATTTCGAAGTAATAATCATTAAACTCGTTACGAATGCTTAACTGTTCTTCTTTATCAAAGCATTTTGCCTTTATTAAAGATTTTTCTATTTTAGTTTGAATTTTTGTAAACTTTCGATGTTGAGCAGTTAGGTCTTGTAATCTCGCCCGAAACTGCTCTTCATCAGCGACTAGATCTAGTGTCCTCCGTAAGTCCGAAATAATTATCTCTCTTTCGTAAATATCAAACGCCGCGGCATCGGCCATATTGCGTAGATACTATGTAGGTATGGTAGCAAAATGCGCCGAGAACTAACGCGTGGGAATTGAAAATCTACGTATAGAAACTTATTTCAAGGAAACACAACCTGGAAGTTATCTGATCCGGTTCGAAGGACCAAAAAATATGTTCAATATGGAAATTGGAAAGTGGGAATGAATCGCCCGAGCACCTACCTTTGACCTCCTCGCGTTGTCACCTTACCGGGCCCGGTATAATTCTTCCTTTCCGTTGAGCACAAAAACTAAGGTCACTGGTCACTGGTCTTGTCCACTGAGGTTCACCGCGTATAAAGAAAAAATAGGGAAATAAACTGGAAAAAGCGCGTTTATTGTTATCGACCTTTTTATCCTTTTATCGATCGGCAGGTAATAATTTTTCTCTCGCCGCATCAGACACAGTGGCGCCAGGCGCGCGGATCCGACCAATGAGAGGCCGTCACCAGCCTTAACTCCGCCGCAAGAGGGCGCCCGAGGATCAAACCCACGAATTTTAAAAAGTACAAATACCGAAACAAAGAGAAAAACCCCAAGTTGTGTTACCTTTGTTCCGGTACGGAACATGGCCCTCTCTCCCCCAATATAAAGAAGCTCAACCAATGAGATAATATTTTTTTGCTTTATAATAAATCACTAGGTGAAGTAAGTACATACAAACGCGAATACAATTACTTGATTTTCTAATAACCTTTAATTCAGAGCGTATGTCACTTTCAAAGATTAAAATTCCTTTTTTCGGGCTTTTGTTCAGCAAAGGTGTTAATGACATAAGAACCAAAAATGTCATTATCGCGAGCGAAGCGAGCGCGAAATTTTTTACGATTGTATTCTGCCACTACTCCACTAGTCCATATACTTGATGCTTAACTACCTGCAATACCAATCCACAACCGATGGTTTCTAAATCGTCACAATTTAGGTGGCCTTACCAAGCAGCATCAGGATTGAGGAGTTGGTACCTGAAGTTCAATGTTGTAGCCCAGTATTAACGGCTGCACCGCGCAGTTATGTATTCCATACTTGTTACTCCGAAAATGTTGCGAGCGAAGCGAGCGCGTAATTTTTTATGATTGCATTACGGCACTTAGTAGTCCATTCTTGGCATCTACAATAGCAACTTAAAAGCGACATTTTCGCGAGCGAAGCGAGAGCTAAAATTTTTATGATTACATTACGGCACTTAGTAGTCCTTTCTTGGCATCTACAATAGCAACTTAAAAGTGACATTTTCACGAGCGAAGCGAGCGCAAAATTTTTTATTTTGCACTACGCCATATTTAGTCCTGTACTTTTGACGCTTGAGACCTTGCGCTTGTATGCGCCGCACACCTGGCATCGTAGGTAAAGTCGACTCTACCAACTATTTAGTTATTGTTTGGGGTACCTATATTCAGTAATTAATTAGATATTATATAAAATTTTAAAATATGTGTTTATGGACCTAATGACATTTAGGTACATACTTATACAAATATGTATCTTTTTCATTTCTGTTAGTCATAAATAAAAATTTTGGCCCCAAATTTACCGCCCCTAAAATCTGCTGCCCTAGGCTCCAGTCAACTCAGCCTTTTGGTAAATCCGACACTATGCGAAACCTTTTTTGTCCAAAAGAATTTAGTTTATATCAATTTTAATTTTGAAAATGATCGCTCGGCACTAGCCATAATCACAGGAATGGCTATAAATGTTAGGATCATCTTGTGCTTCTGGCCCTCTCTGATCGGGGGCCCCTTTCAGCTGGGGCCCGTGGCATTTTGCCGTCATGCCACCCTGTAGTTACGCCTCTGGTGAAGTTGCGAGCAAAAGCTAGTGCACCATATACCACCTGCATCCTGTTATTAGTATTATTGTTTTTTTATATGGATAGCGAGAAAATGAGCAGGCGGGTCACCTGATGTTAAGTGATTACCGTCACTTATGAATACTTGTAGCATCAAAGGCACCATCAACATGTTGCCTGCTTTTCAAGAATTTGTTGGTTCGACCCTTGAATAACACAATGTTGTAATTAAGTGGAAACACCGTCAAAGGGAGGGAAGGTAATTCTGTTCTATTCTTAAGAAGTTTTCAAAAAGCTCTGGTTTCCCACGACACTACCATGCTTTGTACACCAGTAGTAAATGGAATCTAAATAATACTGTATTTTGAGACTCATAGCTTTTTTTAAAAATCTATTGGTGTATAAGAAAATTTCCCGTTTAAAGAAAGCCGAGTTACGAATTCATCCAGTAGCTCGGGCTATGCTACTAAATTAAAAAGGCGGATCTCTCCCTTATCTCAGTAGTAAATCCGGCAAATTTGCGATCCCTGCTTTATCTTGACGTAACTACATTGCCCTATTTATAAACGTTTCACAAGAACAATGGATTTAAAGACTTCATTGGGTTTTATTCTTTCAAAGGAATAAAAAGATTTTATGTTACGAGCTTAAGCGATTTAATAGATTTTGAACTATCGAAGTTTTTGATGGTCTCTTTCAGCAGGGAATAGCAAAAGTAAAATAGTAAAATGCTCGCCTAAATGAATTTCTGTTGGAAAATCTGAATGAAGTCTGCCAACTTTGCAGTAGATAGTATAGTGATAGTGTACCATCTTAGCCAGTATCATCTCTTACAATCAGATGAGATCGCAGTTCAAAGCTAACTTGTCCTCGAATATCTGAATATATAAAAGGAAGGGATAACTGAATGACTGACTAATTGGCTGACTGACTGACTAATTGACTGATTGATAATATAAACGCACAGCTCTAATCAGTGGATGGATCAGATTGAAATTTGACACACAGATAGATAGTTATTGTGATGTTAACATCCGCTAAGAAAGGATTTATGAAAATTCAACCTATTCATTCTAACACGGTGAAATGGGGTTTGAAAAATCGAACTTAAAGTGAGCAAACCGCGGGCAAAAGCTAGTCAAGTTTAAAAAATGTAGCGTAACTACGGAAAATTGTATGTAAAACCACCACCCGTCACCGTTCAAACGATTCGATTGACGCCCTGTAATTACTATTGAAACTTCATTCATTAAAATCTGCTCAGTAGTTTAGGCGCTACGGTGGAACATATAATACTAGACGATGCCCGCGACTTCGTTCGCGTGGATTAAGGTTTTTTAATTCCCTAATGTTCTTTATACCGCGTCCGCATGCTTGTGGCAAACGGCAAACGCCAAACCTCTACAAACGTTTGCCTTGAATTTGGGAATCATCCGCACGCTTGCGAGGGCGTTTGTATGTTCTGAACTAGGGAATGCAATCTCGATCTCGCGAGATCTCGTTTTCGCGAGATCTCGGCCTTTTTTAGCGAGATTGATCTCGGCCGAAAAAAGGGCGAGATCTCGCGAGATTAACGAGATTGCACTCGAGCAAAAAAAAGTCTTATTCGAAGCGCGAACTGACACTGATGGAGTTGCGACCTGTCGGTTTCGTTCGGTGCGCGAATTAATTTTTATATTGCTAAAAGATTTGCGTTTGATATTAGAAGAGAAGACTGGTTGTTTTTTCATTTGTTATTTCAAATTTAAAATTTATTTATTTCATGTAGGCCAACTTGTAGCTCTTATAAATCTACCACCGGTTCGGAATGCAGATTCTGTTGAGAAGAACCGGCAAGAAACTCAGCAGTTGCTTTTCAAAAAATAAAAAATAAAAATTTTTACAATAGGTAACCAAACTGTGCTATGTATACACTGCCCTCGTAATTGAAAACACAGTAACTTAAAGGTAACTTCTATTTAACTTACTTTGTTTTCAATTAACAGTGCTTCCACAGTGATTTGATTGAAACGTACGACAAAGTTTACTACTTAGAAGTTTATTAAAAAATTATAGACAATTGATTCATAAAAGTCTATTGAAAAAATTCGTGAAAATAAATGTTATCTTATAATACTTATAATTTTTATTATTTTTTTTCTAATTTATTCAAATATTGTGATTATTTGCAAAAAAAAAACACACAAAACTGCCAATCTCGCGAGATCTCGAAATTGGCGAGATCTCGCAGTATTGTTATTTACAATCTCGCGAGATCTCGCTTGAGCCCCAATCTCGCGAGATTTGCATTCCCTATTCTGAACAGGCAAGCATGACGGACGTCGAACTTGTGTCGGCTTTATTATTTGGCTTAAGTTATTTTTACAAATGTTTTAAGCTCAGTATCGATCAATAATCCTACTAAAATGGAATATGGATGGATGGATGGATGGATGGATGGATGTTTGTTACTCTTTCAGCCACAACTAATGAACCGATTTGAATGAAATGTGGAATAGCGATAGCTCATACCTACATTTTAGCCCGGAAAATTAAGGACTTTCCGCGGGAATTAAAAAACCTTAATCTGCGAGGACGAAGTCGCGGACGTCATCTAGTTGATAGTAAAGCGTCCTCTAATTAAAATTTTCAAAACATATTTCATGTGCACAATTTGTCCAGTTACAGTTTTAGTATAATATTATAGATTAGTAGTAGTAGCTAGTAGTATGTTCGAAAAGACTTGGTACCTACCTAGTTTATTTATTTGAATAAAAAAATATTCTACTCTATTCTAGTATGTACCTACTCAATAGATATTTTGTTTTTTTTTCTTTATCAACCGATAGACGTCCCCTGCTGGACTGTTTATTGCATGGACTTCCTCAGGCTTCGGTCTTGCGCCACCTGTACCCAGTGGCTCCCTGAGGGTCGCCTGATGGTGTCGGTCCACCTATTACCATACCATTATATACCATTTTCCGGTGCGGAGTCGCCACTTATTATTTATATATAAAACTAATTAATTAATTAAATTATACTTATAAACAAATCGTCTTCAAAAGTCTTCAGTCGACCAGTCATTCATTTTACGTTTTTACCCACTCACAAAATGAAGATTTCTAAAGGTGCGATACGTAAATCGTAATACAATAACACGTCTAATCGCCGCCAGTGCACAAATGAGACTGAGTGCGCGCAAACGTGTGGACGGAGACGCAAGCGCTTGCGGCAAATTCCCTTTGGTTTGCGATCAAAAGACCGACACTCGATGGATCGGCCACAAACGCTCGCAAGCGTAGGCAAACCATGGCAAACGCTCTATCCGCACGTTTGCGTTTGTGAAGGTTTGCCGAGGTTTGCCAAGCGTGCGGATGCAGCTTTATAATATTAGTGTGACATACATACATAGATTGCTAAAATCTTAACCCTTCCATTTTCCGTACTCGGGTAAAAAAGGGGTCTCACCCGCAATCGAAAAATATTTTGAGTCAATCGTTTGAAAAGCATTAGAGGGTCAAGTTCTTACATCTTGTGACACAACCTCTTATCCCAACAGTACCCTAGGCACGGCTAGCCAATAGCAAAGAGTTTATTTGCGTTTTATAAAAGCAGGTATCGAAAACCAACACCGCTCCAGGCCATAAATTGTACGGAATTGGCAAAGAATTGAATTTTATTTTTCAACTCGGTTGCGCAATAATATAACAATATTTATATATTTCTATAGTTACTTCTGTTTTTCTTGAATGCATACAACAAAGTGTTATTTTTATTTCTTTGTGAGATGGGGGCTTTACATTTCGAATTCGAATTGTTTCTTTTGTTTTTATGGTATCTCTCTAATCACCGTCAAGCCTCAATAGCCCAACGGTTAAAGGTGCGGACTGAAAACTGAAAGGTCGCAGGTTCGAATCCCATCCGTTGCACTATTGTCGTACCCACTCTTAGCACAAGCTTTCCGCTTATTTGGAGGGGATAGGAGGATATTAGTCAACTTCAGCTTGGCTGATATTCTTTAAAAAAAAAAAACCGTGATTTTAGTCTCAACCGATAGAATTCTATTGCTGGTTATTTAATGTCGCCAAAGATCGCCACAGAACCTATCTTGTACCGCTTGTATCCAGCAATTCGAAACTCGTTTGAGATCGGCACTCAACCTAGATAGGAGTCTTCCAGTGCTGCGTTTCTCAATATGGTCGTTTTTCAAGTACTTTAGGATCCCATCGTCTTTGGGTTCTCTGAGTGACTTACTGACTGATTGACTGATCGCAGTTGAAGGTTAATTTGTCATCGAATATCTGAATATATAAAAGGAAAAGGATGACTGACCGACTAACTATCAACACACAGCTCAAACCACTGGATGGATCGGGCTGAAATTCAGATAGCTATTGTAAAGTAGGCATCTGCTAAGTAAACTTAGTCTGCAAAACTTAGTCGCGACAAAGCGGCTGCCCCATTTCAAAACGTAGTAAGTGTGGTTGACAAAATTTTTCAGGAGACCAAAAAATATATTTGTGGTAGCCCTTCTGAACTCTGAACTCTTCAGTATCTGTTGGTGAATTAATGTTTCGTAAATAACCTACGTGAAAGCTTTTATTGGATATATTTATTACTTCGCTAAGCCATCTACAAAACATGGTTTTTCGGTCTCCTGTAAAATTTAGTCAATTACACTCACTACGTTTTGAAATGGGGCAGCCGAAAGGCAAAAACTAGTCACGACTGTAAGGCGTCATTCTCAAGAAGCGAATGCAAGCGTCAAGAAATACTTTGCGATTACCCTATGCGAAAGATTTCCATACATTACATTACATTATTATACATTACTAGCTTTTGCCCCCGCGACTTCGTCCGCGTGGAATTAGATTTTGGGGTGGAATTTTCAAGAACTGTGACATACGTACTTCTTTATTTTTAACTGAAAGCTCAAATACCAACTTTGATGGAAACAGCTTGAAAAATGACGGAGTTTCATATAAACTTCCATCCCCTATTTAAACCCCTTAGGGGTGGAATTTCCAATAATCCTTTCTTAGTGTGCGCCTACGTCATAAAAGGAACCAACTGTAAAAATTTCAAGTTTCTAACTTCAGTGGTTTAGGCTGTGCGTTGATATCTCAGTCAGTCAGTCAGTCAGTCAGTCAGTCAGTCAGGACTTTGAATTTTATATATATAGATAGATGACAAAAACTCGTATCAGTTAAGCAATGCTCGAATATGAGTGCCGAAAATTTCACTCTCCTTGTGTAACTATCGATCGGACAAGGAATTTCTAAATTAAAGGAAAACTACGGTTCTATGGAAACTCGAGCTTACAAACGTTACGATGTAAAAATATAAAAAAAAAGTTATATCAACGAAATTAAAAGACGATAATATCAGAAAAGTATTATTTCTGAGACCCTAAAGACCCCATTAAGGGGTCGTTGCCGAGGGTTAATGGTTTATAAAACTGTCAACGTTAACGATTGTCGTTACGTTATCCGCTATGATGGTAATCGGATTTGCCGACGTCTCCCTCGGCATGAAAAATGGATGTTACGGTAGGTTTTGACAACATTACAGAGACGATTCGCAGCGACTTCGTGGATATTGTCAATCTTACAAAAAAAATTGACTCTTAAGTGACAACTTTGTTGTAAGATTGACCTATATTCAATACTAGCTTTTGCCCCCGCGACTTCGTCCGCGTGGAATTAGATTTTGGGGGGGAATTTTCAAAAACTGTGACACAGGTACTTCTTTATTTTTAACTGAAAGCTCTAATACCAACTTTGATGGAAACAGCTTGAAAAATGACGGAGTTTCATATAAACTTCCATCCCCTATTTAAACCCCTTAGGGGTGGAATTTCCAATAATCCTTTCTTAGTGTGCGCCTACGTTATAAAAGGAACCAACTGTAAAAATTTCAAGTTTCTAACTTCAGTAGTTTAGGCTGTGCGTTGATATCTCAGTCAGTCAGTCAGGACTTTGAATTTTATATATATAGACTAGTTGATGCCTGCAACTTCGTTCGCGTGGATTAAGGTTTTGTAATTCCCGCGGGAACTCTGTTATTTTCCGGGATAAAAAGTAGCATATGTGTTACACACTATAATCTATCTCTATGCCAAATTTCAGTCAAATCGGTTCAGTAGTTTTTACGTGTAAGAGCAACAAACCTCCATCCATCTATACTTACAAACTTTCGCGTTTATAATATTAGTAGGATATCTAATATTATTATGCAAATGTATAAAGTACTAAAACTGTCAAAGGTCTTTAGAGTTAGGTATTGATTAATACCTAACTGACTGAGTTAGTATTAATTGATATAGTTCTTTCAATTCACGAAGGCGCGTGAACTTTACTTGTGGTTACGTCGTGTACACGCAAATTGCGTAAGTGTGTGTGCCTGTTAGGAGCTAGGTGGGAGCGGTCAGGCGCGAGCAAGCTCTCGCTCCCACTTATATAGATACGATACACACAACCATTAGCCGCGTACCCTCGTGAATTGAAAGAACTATACCTTTTTAATTACATAAAATACCGTGTTTATTTTAAGCGTTACACTGGAGTCGTACGTTGCTGGAATAGTATAGTGATAAAGAAGTTCAGTTGAACAAAGTGAGTGTCCGGATCGTTATATCTAGTGCTTAGATATAATATTATTTAAGCCTCAATAGCCCAACGGTTAAAGGTGTGGACTGAAAACTGTAAGGTCGCAGGTTCGAATCCCACCCGTTGCACTATTGTCGTACCCACTCCTAACACAAGCTTTCCGCTTATTTGGAGGGGATAGGAGGATATTAGTCAACTTCAGATTGCCTAATATTCTTTTTAAAAAAAAAAAAAAAATTTATGTCGATGAAGCAACACGAGATTTTAGTGCTGATTTTCAGAAATATTACGCAGCAAAATTTAATATCTGAGGGACGCCATTTGGTGCAAGCAGTAGGCGGTTAGAGCTTTCAAGTCAACGTCAATTCCCGACGAACGACTTAATGGATACTGCAATAGACGTTTTCCACGCCACGCCTGTAGCCTTATTACGACTTTGTACATCTCGAATACGTTGTTAGATTTCGAGTGTCGAAAATCTTGTGGCGAATCCTTATTTCTAGCGTGTTCTTTAAATGAATGTATGATTTTATGGAATCATACGGATCGTGACTTTCATTTACCCGACGTGTTATGCAGCAAGTGAGAAGTCTTCGTGTCTTCAAATCTCGTTCTCAGCCAAACTATCTGACATATTGTGTTGCTTGTGATCATTAATTATGCCACTGACCAAGGCCCCGAAACTTATTGTTGAGCGTAATCGCGCCGTGTAGCCGGTGTTTCAATAAAAATTAAAATCTTTTGACGCTGTTGTTTCATTTTATTCTTGCTTCCCGGTACATCTTTTCTGCAGGTTACTGTACTGGTAAGGTTTTGGTAAGGTAATTGGCGGCAGGCGAGTGCTGGAGATCTCGTAAGTATTTCGTTAGTATGTATTCATGTATCCATAAACTGTCAATGAGAAATATACCTACTTAAAAATACTTGTTTATAAGTTATACGCCTGAAAGTATATTTAGATATACCTAGATATACTTGCCTGGGTATATCTGAATAAACTTAGATTTTTATTTTATTTGGATTTTGTTTGTGGAACTTCCTGTTGGACGAAATCACCATAGAACGCCTACTTTTTGGCTATTTTACACATGGCTATACTTAGTATTTGAAAATTCGAGAAGTTCAAGATCTATTTATTCTATCTATATATCGATCTAACTATTCTAAACAGCGTTGTGGTTACATATTTGTATCCACAGCATTGAGCTGAGCTAGGACCTTTTCATTGGCATGATACATAGTAGATACCTACTAGTTGAGTTATATTTTAAGAAATTGTAATGTGTAAGTCTTAAGTGTACCTATTTCATTTGTATTTGTACATGTCAATGAATAAACGATATTTTATTCTATTCTATTCTATTCTATTCTATTAATGTTGTACCAATATACGTGTATTGAATACCCCGTTATCTATTGGTTAGCATGTTCCTGAAAAGTTCGTGGGTACGATCTTTGAACATTATTAAAACATGCCATTGTGTAACTTGTACTAAGTGTACTGATCAAGCTATCTGTGTGTCAAATTAAATAAAAATCGATTCTCCAGTTTAGCAAACTAAAGGTATCCATTATAGATGTGATGAGACCGAGTATTTTATTAACCGACTTCCAAAAAGGAGGAGGTTATCAATTCGGCTGTTATCTTTTTTTTTCTATGTATATCCATCGATATCGCCGGGGTTTCTGGACCGATTCACGTGATTTTTTTTTAATCGACAGAAGAAGCTTGCGAAATGGTCCCATAAGAGTTTTTACCTTCAACTCTTCAAGCCTGATGCTGCAGGGTACTTACCCCGTAAATTATGGAGATTTAGGAACTGTTAATTACGAATTGGTATGCTTGGCCTAAGCATATTTCAGTTTCAACGTTTCTATTTAAGCCTACGACTTCAACAAACTTGTACAAACTAAAATTATTTTTATACTTTGCGGTGGAGTTTGAAGTCGGTTTCTTGAAAAGAATTTTTATGTTGTTGAAATCTGCCCTTAATGGGATTACTCTCAGTCGGAGAAGAAGGAGAAATATAAGGTAGACTTACTTAGGACTGCATTTACTGTCTATTCCGCCGTTTTATATATGAAATGGCTATAAATCTTGTAAGATTTATAAAGTCGAAAAATTTCCAAGCGAGAAACGGTAAGTGGGGGCTGAGAAAGACGTTTCTGAGGCGCAACTTGTATCTAATGCGGTTTATATTAAAGATAATATTTTCTATCTCTTGAAAAATATATTATTTCTATACCGTTCGTTATATCAGGCAAGTTATAGTAATTCATGAGATGTAAAAAAATGTATGAAAATTTCTATTTTTTGCGTACTAATACTTATCCATCCATCCATCCAAACATTCATCTTCACAAACTTTCGCATTTTTTTTTTTTTTTTATTCGATGACAAGATAGCCCTTGACTGCGATCTCACCTGATGGTAAGTGACGATGCAGTCTAAGATGGTAGCGGGCTAACTTGGAAGGGGTATAGCAGTGTAAATTCAACCCATACCCCTTATCGGTTTCTACACGCCATCGTGCCGGAACGCTAAATCGCTTGGCGGCACGTCTTTGACGGTAGGGTGGTAACTAGCCACGGCCAAAGCCTCCCACCAGAGGATTACCAGGAGACCAGGAGATTTATAACATTAGTAGTATAAAATAGTTTTTCATTAAAATAAAATTTTCTAAGTGCTTTTGAATGTTGGAACCAATTCTATTCTATTCATTTGAAACCCAAAATAAACTAAAATCAAAATTAAACCGAAATTACATGCTACGTGCTCCCAAAAGTTTCCCAACCCGACGTCTGGTCCAACAGTTGGTAATTAATTAAAATTCTCATTAAATAGATATCATCCTACTTTCTTCCTGCTAATCTTTAAATATATAAAAGGCAAAGGTGACTGACTAACTGACTGACTGACTGACTGACTGACTGATCTATCAACGCACAGCTCTAACCACTAGACCGATCGAGCTGAAATTTGGCATACAGGTAGCTGTTAGGACGTAGACAACCGCTAAGAAAGGATTTTGGAAAATTTCAACCCCAAGAGGGTTAAATAGGGGGTTAAAAAATCGAACCTAACGTGAGCGAAGCCGCGGGTTAAAGCTAGTATTTTATAAATGCGCAAGTTAGAATGGATGGATGGATGTTTGTTACTCAATCACGCCGCAACGACTGAACAGATTTGGCTGAAATATGGCACAGAAATTCAAATTCAAAATTATTTATTTCATGTAGGCCAACTTGTAGCTCTTATGACACGTCATGACTCTATCACCAATTCGACTCTACCACCAGACGATAGATTATAGTCTGGAATAACACATAGGTTATTTTTGTCCCGAAAAATAAGAAAGTTCCCGCGGGAATTAAAAAACTTCAATCCGCGCGAACGAAGTCGCGGGCATTAACTAGTTTTATATAATTTTAAGGATTAGTATCAAAGCAAGAAACTTCGTGTTGCTTTTACCCGCGGCTTCGCTCACGTTAAGTTTAATTTCAACGCTCTATTTTATCGGGTCCATCTCTTTAGGGGTTGAATTTTTAAAAATTCTTTCTTAGCGGATGCCTATTTTATAGCAATCTGTAGGCCAAAGGCGAAAGTAACTTTTCCTTCATATTTTTAAATTAGAATTTCAATTAGATTTTTATATGCTTAATTTTGTGTGATGTTTGTGGGTTGTGTTTTCTAAGGAATATAGTAAATACCTTGTTGTATTTTTGTGTCTTTTTGTTCTGTATGTTGTACTTACATTACTGATCGAACAGTGTAGGGGTGGAACGTTAGGTAGATAGCGTTGTTCGTTTTCTTTTTCCCCGCAGCAGCCGATCCCGTTACCACATCTGATCAGTATCTCTGGAAGCGAGCCAAGCGTGCACTAATAGTTGCTACACTTTACCACTGTGAGACCTAGTTTTATTATTACCAACTTTTATGTGTCCTATTTCATTTTCTAGCAAGGAATACAAAACGAAAACATAATATCTATCTAATAACGTTGTTACGTTCCCTCAAATATGGTTGAGCGAAGCAATGGCTGGATCATGCGTCATGCTCGTGAACGGGTGCCACCAACGGGAATGGGTCTGCTTTGACTGCCCGTCTTGACATGCGTTGGATTGGTGTACCTATGTATGCATTTTTGCATTTTTGAAGCTTTATTGTGGAAGGACTGTATACATAGCATAGCTTTGTAAAAAAATTTTTTTTTTTGAAAAGAGCAACTGCTGAGTTTCTTGCCGGCTCTTCTCAGCAGAATCTGCATTCCGAACCGGTGGTAAATTTGTGACTTATAATAGGAGCTACAAGTTAGCCTATCTATATGAAATAAATAAATTTTGAATTTTTTTTGAATTTTTTTTTTGAATAAAAACTTTCCCCTATGTATTCTTAACCAACTTCAAACAGGAGGCGGTTCTCAATTCGTCAGAATCTTTTTTTATTGTTTTAATGTTCGTTCCCCGATTAGTCGAAGACGCCTGGACCGATTTGGAAAAATCTTTTTTTGTTTGTTTGATACTTCACAGGTCAACAGGTCAACAGGTGAGGATCTGATGATGGGATCCTGGAGAAACCAGCCATCCACCCATCAAACCAGACCAGAAAGTAGAAATATACCAGATAACTCAGAAATTAGAAATTCATTTCAATTCATATACATTTTTATAGGCATGTATGGGATGTGTAGGAATCTAGTCGTAGTCTCAAGGACTATATTATGGCATTGAATAAAAAAAAATATTGTCATAATTGTGATAATACTATACGAGTGCGTACCACGGTAATTGTTTTAGTTGGAATTGTCAATATTTCCAACTAAAACACTTACCGTGATACGTACTTTACCACTACTACATTACTCAAAAATCTATACATATAATAAAATTGTAGAAAAGTGGTGTCTGTACAGTGGAAATATATAAAAAAAAAGTAGCAGGGGTTGTTATTATATCGATGCCGAACCCGAAATTGTAATTAATTTTTTTTTTGTCTGTTTGTCTGTGTGTTTGTGCACGCTAATATCAGAAACGGCTTATTCGATTTAGATACGGTTTTCACTAATATATTGTAGTAAGCTTCACTTAACATTTAGTGTTTATTTCATGTCAATCGGTTCATAAATAAAAAAGTTATGTCAATTTAAAGAATCACGGCGAACATTTTTAACGTACAGACTACGTACTACACGCCTCGCGCCTGAGCGTCCGTGGCTATATAAAGCGCGCTGAGAGCCGCGCCCCGAAAAGTCACTATTAAAGGCACAGCTAGTTTTTAATATAATATTGTGTTTAATACGATAAGGAGTGACTGTGTTTGTGCATAGTTTAATAACTGCAATCTTCAGAACGTAAAGTAATATAATAGAGTGCGGTATAGTTCACTGCTCCACAACCGGCCAAAATTACTGACCACAATAAGTCCCGGTTTGGCGCCGCGCCAGCGATGACGATAAGATATGGGAACACGGAGTCTTTGTAAACGAGACCCCGGTGTGGCAGTACTTAGCTGTATTAATAAAGTAGTAGTAGTACAATAGTTTTTTTTTATTTTATTTATTTATTAACATAAGGTGTACAAATAATACTTAAAGCTAGCATCAAGAAAACCACCCGGGTTTGTAAAAAATGCTAACAAGACTTAAATCTAGGTAGGTAGGTATGTTGACTACAGAACATTACTGCTATTTGAACATTGTGAATTATCATAATTGACTTAAAAAATAAGATTTTAGTTTTTTCTTAATATTGCGAGGATTAATGTGGTCCCGTACATCAATGGGTAATTCATTAACCAGGCGAGGAACTAGGTAAGCATTCGTACGCTCGCCATACCTATTGAGCGCGCTCGGAATGCATAGCCGGCCCCGAGTGACGGTCCGCGTGCATACAGGGTGTTGTACTTTATTCCAATACATATTGTTAAAAAAATTTTCTTTTAAAATTGAGTATTTAAGTAGGACCTGCACCGGTAAAATTTTACATTGTTTAAAAAGTTCAGCTTCGGAATAGTTACTATGGTTTTTGTTAAGGATAAGTTTTAATATTCTTTTTTGCAGTTTGAATATTTCTTTCAAATAAGAGCTATACGACTTTAATTACGACTAGATGACGCTCCGACTTACAAAATGCAGACTTCAAAATATTCAAGCCTCAATCGATAGCCCAACGGTTAAAGGTGTTGACTGAAAACTGAAAGGTCGCAGGTTTGAGCTCTACTCGTAAGCAGGTTTTCACTTAATTGAAGGGGAGAGGAGGATATTAGTCAACATCAGCTTGGCTAATATTTAAAAAAAAAAAAAAGAACTTGCACATAGGGAATACATAGGCCGACACATCACACTAATCACATCACATCACACTAATATAAAGGCGAAAGTTTGTATGTGTGGGTTTTTAGCAAAAACAAGTTAGTATTCCATTACTGCACTTAAAAGCTTAGACGTGAAAGAGGAGGCAAGGGGGGGAATACAGGCTGACGTTGACTAGTCTGAGATACTCATAATTGTGATTTCAAAGCTTTCCTGAAATCAAATAAAGTCAATTTTCATTGCTTCTGAAATTCTTTCGAAAAAGTTGGAACAAAACGCCCAATGTATAGGCCGGCCGAAAGCCTTGAAACAAAGACAGGAAGAATTTAATTGAAATTCCAATTAAGAAGGATCTCTTAATTTGCGACAGTAAACTTCTACAGGGTATTTCAATTTTTTTTGTCGCTTAAATTGCTAAGCGAATAATTGATACAAAGGAAACGGGCGCCTTTTGTTCTTCTTTTTAACGACTACGATTAAGAAGGGTTATGATTTTAGCAGTCTATGTATGTTATTCCATAAAAATGGACACACGCAAAGAATATCCAAATACTGGTAAAAGGTTACTCTTACATGTTTGAACTTCACATAATAAACACTAACAACCGATTAGGGGTATGGGTATGCCTCTTCCAAGTTAGCCCGCAACCATCTTAGACTGCATCATCATTTACCATCAGGGGAGATCGCAGTCAAGGACAATTTTGCTATCGAAAAAAAAACTGAGTGCTAAAAAATTGCTAAATTACTTAAGAATCTTAAAATTGCTCATAATAGATATATCTTACCTGGGGCCCAAGTCTGCTATTGCAATTGTAGTTCAATTGTCTATCAATGACATCCCAATTGCTACTTTTAGCAATTTTGGTAGTCTACTAATTCAATGGCGTCACAATTGTTTTCCGATGGTTTGCCACTGACACATCTAGCTTTGAATCTAGCTTAAATAAACGTTTTAATATGTAGTTTTTTTTGAAACTCATTTCGGCAAACGCTTTTTAAGCTAATGACAATACCGAGGTATCATTGAATTACAATCCAATTATAAGAAATCGAGCGACCATTGTGAATTTAGTAGACTACCAAATTTTGGACCAATGATAATTGAATTGTAATTGTATTGTGGATCAATGACAATGACATGTAAAATAGCAGACTTGGGGCCCTGATCCTTAGGTAGATGTAAGTTTGAATTAATACAACAATGTTTAAGGACGTTTACACCTCTGCTAGCCTGTCACGTGACATACGATTATATCCAGCGTTTTGAATGTGTCACACTGGGATAATGGATGCCTGCTACACGTTCTGTTGATTAATGTTATCATTTCAAAATTGTATGACGACTCCCACGTTGCGTATACCTAGTTATCTGTGGGAAAGTCTACTTACTTATGATAGTACTAGCTACTGGTAGATTTATGACGTGTCATAAAAGGTACAAGGTGGCGTACATGAAATAAATTTTTGAATTTGAATTTGATAGACATACACAGCTTTGATGCTGAGATCTATAGAGCATGCTCTGACTTAGCTCAGACTTAAGATAGAGTTCAAACGAGACACAAAATATATGCTTTGACATGAATCTGTCTTGTTTTAACTATGTCTTGAGTTTGATCAGGGTGAGAATGTAAAGACGGGCGTCAAGCATCTGCACCACGCCGCGTGTCGTACGACATTGGCGTGACCACCTATCAGACCAGCAGGGCGATTCAGACCTGTTCGATAACATACCGTGTCGATACGGTTAGATATCGATCTCTTTTTGTCGTGTGGATTCAGAGCGAGCGAAATATATGTTAACAAGCCGAATCGATCGACAAATAAGTTATCGGACGGGTCTGAATCGGGGGGCTGACCAGAAATAATTTAGAAATTATAAAAAAATCGGCTGCCAGGAATCGAACCAGAGACCTCCCAATTATATAACCACAGCGCTTATCACTTCGACAAAGAGGTCGTCACTCAATTATTAAGCTTAAGGTTGATATCGCAAAAAAATATCCATCAATCACAACCCATCTTTTAAAAAAAAGTTAATTAAAAGTTGATAATTTTAAATGTCACAGTAAAAAAGCCTTATAGATACATTTGACAATATGATACAGTACAAATGTTTTTTTAAGCATAAATGATACTCTGGCTAGTCATACATGTATATGTCAAAAATCAGTACCTAATTATAATGTTAAAATTTAATATAATGTCAAAAATTTCATAAAATACTCGTATCATTATTATTATTTAAAAATTGAGCTTATCATCGAGGCAGGCTTATCATAAAGCAGAGGTTCCCAAAGTTTTTTTATCACGTTTGTAATAAGACTAGGGCGGCTGGGATCATTCGACCATTTAAGCAGGACTTGGCAAGCGCACGCATTCCCCTCTGCGGAAGTACATGTACAAGCGTACGTGTTAGCTTGTAAATGTGACAGCTTTTGAGTTAGTGTGCGTTCTATAGAGACATTAAGTTTTTTACAAGAGTGTGCGGAAGTGAGTAAATGTGTGCTGTACGTAGGCTGTACATGATTACCCCAGCTCACCGCAGAAAGTGGCAGAATATATTCAGTACTAAATCTGCGTAAAGGCTCGTCCCTGTTAAATGGTAGAAGCTGGGATCGAACCCTTTACTACCCGAAAAGAGGCCAAATTCTTAATCATTAGCGGCAATAGGCTAGTTTTACTGGAAATGTTTTGTCAGACAAAGTTGCAATAGTTCAACACAGCCAAGTTTGAAATTGGGGCGGAATTTTCCCGGTCTCATAAATCAGAAACTTTGGGGCAGGCTTAAGTCTGGCGCCCGCGTCAACTTGGAGCTTTTTATATTGAACGTCTCTGATTTGAATACACCGAGGAATAGACTTCAGATTGGGAAAATAATTTATGATACTAACTTCAATTGGATTATATCTAACACGGATATTATATCTTCTATCTTTCTTATTAATAAACAATTAATAAAGCCAATGTAGTCTGTCACGAAGCGTAACTTCGGCATTGATGAAAGTCCAAGTCCTCAACTAAACCTATTCAAAAAGTCACGTTGATCCGGTTCTCAGTTGCTGTACAAACTCACTTTTGGTAAAACTCGGCAGTTTCTCTTTTTATTGTCATTTTCATTTATATACTCTTACTTTACTGTACTGTTACTCTTACTTTACTGTACTGTTTACTGTTCTCTGCTAAAATTTCTCTTTTCTATTTTTGTCTTGTTTGGTCTTATTTTGTTGTTGAAGTTGGCATTTGGCCAAGGTAGTTTTTTTTTGGCCATCCAAAGGGGCAATGCCAGCATCTTGATGGGTTCAGTTGCCTGTATGTATTTTATTATAAGATATTATTGTTGATATTATATATTTTATTATAAGATATTATTGTTTTTCAATTAAATAAAACTACCTTTTATAAGAGGTCAGTCAAAAAATTCAAAATAACCTTGTAATAATTTTTTTGATTAGTTATAAAAAATAAAAAAAATATAAGTATATAAATTTTGTGGTGACGGCCATCTTGGATTTGAAATTTATCATAGTGCAGCTATAGTATTCTACTAGTCAATCCCTTTCATTTGATATCCATATTGAAGGAGGCGGCGGCCATCTTGGACCGATTTTCATCAAACATAGCTAAAGAACACTCCCGAGTAATTCACCTTTCAAATAAAAATAAAATAAAATCGGTTCATCCGTTCGGCTGACACACACACACACACACATTAAACTTATAACACCCCGTCGTTTTGGCGTCGGGGGTTAAAAATAAAATAAGTAGATACATTCGATATGTATGGATCTTATTCTACAGCCTTCCGCAGTAATCTATAATTAACCTTTCAAGTTAGTAACCCTGTGGCTATACTTGTCAGCTCCACATCATTCAAACAGTGATAAAAGAGCACGACGCTGCAGGGCATATCATCACTATGGCGAGATAACTAGACGCGTAATTAATTGTTGAGTTGGAAACAGTAAAGATTGATTCACATCACACCACGGATAGACACCGTTAAATATTTATGACTACGGCATGGATAAAAGGAAGGGTTATTTTAGCAGTATAGGGACTTACCCTCAAGAGAGTGCACCTGTGTGTGCGCACGTACTTGTGCACTATAATATCTTCCGCGCAGATGACTAATCTCTGTGGAAATTGGCCGCGGTGGCCGGATCGCTCGGGAGGACATTATTTTGTATCTATATTTATATGTATGTTTCATTTTGTATCTATGTTTATATGTATGTTTCATTTCTGACCCGATTTTGACGAATGGGGTCTCAATCGATATGTAATAATAACAAATGCATGTGGGAAATAGATGGTCCGGGTCATATAGGCTACATTATATTAAACAACATCAATATGTCACATGTCATATCCTTTAGACGTAATTTTTTGCATGGATATAGTTGAGGACCTGAAGAGTGTCAAAGGCTATTTTTTATCTCGGGAAATCAAAGAGTTCCCGCGGGAATTTAAAAACTAAATTCGCGCGAACGAATTTGCGGGATGATGCCCGCTATAGTACTAAATATCTTTGAAACATGCGCGATCCGGGACACATACCGAACCCGGCGCAGTATAGTGTGAATCTGCTTTAAGTCAGTGGAGGGTGGGCAAAGGGGTCGATTATACGGGCTGATATTGCTATGTTGAAATGTTTAAACTGAGAGCACAAAGAAGAAACGACGTGATAAACGATAACCCGACGCAATATTAGTGCTGAAAATGGAAATATTGCCAGCAGAGTCGGCTGCATCGAAGATGAGTGGAGTGACGTCAAAGATGACCTCTAACGTCATTTGAGTCTGAATCTTTTCAGCTGACGTCACACGTATTTCAGAATACCCAATACGTCGCGTGCGCCTCATGCGTTTTATATAGAACCCTGTCATGGTTATTCTAGTTAGCTCCTTGTCATTCAAATGATGGTAAAAGAACAAGAAGTTTCAAGGCATTTCTTTAACATACAACGTCTTACGTCACCTCTTGAAAGAAAGAAAAATAATTCGGTAAATAAAAATTGAAATATATTTAAAAAATATAATATACTAGCTGACGCCCACGTTGACCCATTGCTCTGTTGCGGCGTGATTGAGGGACAAATTAACAAACCAATAAACAAACACACTTTCGCGTTCATAATATTCTATTAACTTAATCAACTAAAATGAAAATAACAATTACATCTGATCAAATAAAGTCTTCAAATAAGCTGCAGCGCTGGTTTTGGTTTTTTTAATCTAGTCATCAAATAAATGTCCTCCTGTGGACCTTTGTATGGACTACCACATGTCTCGCTCTTGTGATGCTTGTATCCAGCGGCTCCCTCAGATATTGTTGGCTTACTTAGGTTGGGTCTGCCAACACTTCGCTTTCCTGTGCTAGGTCTCTATTCCAATACTTTGGGACCCCAAAGGCTATCCGATATCATCACTAGGCTAGATAAAGAGACACGTAATTAATTGTTGGGCTGCTCGCGATAAATCAGGGGAGGTTGGGCAAAGGGGTAGATTATAGGGGTTGATATTGCGGTGTTGAATGTTTAAGCTGAGTGCACATAGAGGGAATGTTGTGACAACCTACCTGATTAAATGAGTATGACGTGGAAATGCGTAAGTCGATATTGTTATTATGATATTTGCGCTGACCTTTTGCTTTGCAAACGTGATAATGACAATACAGAAATGAAATATCACACTTCACACTTCACAGTATCACACTAATTGTATCTATGTGTGTGTGTGTTTGTTACTCTTTCACGCAACAACGAATAAACTGATTTGACTGTTTGGAATGGAGATAGCTCATACTCACTATGAACAAACACATCGGCTATATTTTATCCCGGAATTAAAAGGCCCACACGGACGAAGTCGCGGGCACCGTCTAGTATACGTATGTTATATTTTTTAAATATTTCAATTTTTATTGATCGAATTCTGTTTCTTTCTTTCTTTCAAGAAGTGTAGTCGGCTACATATTTTCCCGGAAAATTAAAAAGTTTCCGCGGGAATTAAAATGCCTTAATCCACGCGAACAAAGTCGCGGGCATCGTCTAGATCCTCACCAACATTATAAATTCGAAAGTGTGATTGTGTGTTAGTTTTTCCTTCAATCATTCGTAACAAACATCCATCCATCCATGCATCTAAACTTCGCATTTATAATATTAGTAGGTAGTTATCCCTATTAAATTAGAGAACAATGAGAATTCGTATGTCCTAAGCTTTATGATATCTCGAAGGTAAATCGTCTCGAGGTAGGTAAAACGGCGAGCGAGGCAAATAGTTCGTTATTTGTTATTCCAAGGCCGTTAATATCCCGCTATGTACTTACTACCCCCATTTTCGTTTGGTAATATCATCTTATTCTTTGTATGTATTTAATATATTTTGATCTATGGGGTTCATATTAAACGCCGATTCAGGGTAGGTATGTGGGTGTATTTCACGAGGCAATAATAAGTAGTGAAAGTATGGGAATGAATTGCTTTAACTTTTGCGAGGTCGTGATAGCAAAGAGATAATATAGAGATAATAAGTGAGTGAAGAAAGTTGGTGACAACGGGCATCAGGCATACCCTTTTCCGCGTTTTCTTTGTGTCCACCACCCCTTGGTGCAACCTTCGGTAACTCAATTAGATGCAAAAGCTCACGGCTTTTCCAAACAAGCTTTTCGCACTGATTATCTTTGGAGTGCTATGAAAAGCCCGCCCGTGATCCTATCACCTGTGTACACAGACAGGTGTTATTGATCACATGAAAAATACAATAAAATATTATTTATTCTCACAATATTTGTATGACCTTTCTTGGGGCAACCTTCAATAAATAATAGCAAACAAAACCTATTCAAATGTCTGCCGCTAAAAGGCATGTCTGTACAATACAGGTATACCTACATCAAAATCATAGCTAAATGTGAATATGAAACCTGTTGTGATACATTAAAATGTGTTTTAAAAGGCATTTCACACAGGTGTGTCGAAAAGACGCGGACGCACTGGCAGGATAACGCACTAGTATGAAGGCGTCTTTACACCAATTAAGCAAAGTTTAGTTATGCTATTCTATGATCTAAATATGAATTGATAAAATATGACCATCCAATCTATCAAGGAATAGTCTAGGATGGATTAAGATGAATATTCTTATCCTTACTTCCTTACTAATATAATATAAATGCGAAAGTGTGTTTGTTTGTTGGTTTTTCCTTCAATAACACTGCAACAGGGCTACGGGTCGACGTGATTTTTTGCATGGGTATAGTTGAGGACCTGGAGAGTGACATAGGCTATTAAAGAGTTCCCGCGGGATTTTAAAAACTAAATCCACGCAGACGAAGTCGCGGGCATTAGTTAGTAATAATATAAACATAGAAATTCTTTAAAAAAAATCGAATTGAAACGCTGCTATAAAGTTTATCAAGTTCGTCTTTAAAATTTGAAGGGTTCCCTCGATTTCTCCAGGATCTCATTATCAAACCCTGACCTAATAAATATGGGAATAAATGAATAATTTTCCAAATCGATCCAGGCGACTTTGAGTAGGTAATCGGGGAACATAGATACATAAAGATTCCAATAAATTAAGAACCTACTCCTTTTTTGAAATCGGTTAAAAATTATTTTAATTGGATTATCATTTGTTTGGTGGGAGGCTAGTTACCACCCCACAGTCAAAGACGTGCTGCCAAGCGATTTAACGTTCCGGCACGATGGCGTGTAGAAACCGATTAGGGGTATGAGTATACTGCCATACTCCTTCCAAGTTAGCCGGCTACCGAAAAAATGTATGGACTCACAACCTAGTTTTCAAACAAAGCTGAAGATATTGAGTGATTATGCACTTAAACTTAACTTAAAATAAAAGTTTTTACTTATGTTCCCCAAAACGGATGAGGCAAATTTATTAACGCTGGGACAAAGAACGTGCACTTAAGGGCGATAACTTTTTCTCGTACTTTAGGTGTGCGTGAAAATTTAATCTTTACACACCTTTACTTTTCTTTATGGCTCCTGTTACATACATGCGGTGAAATTGAGTTTCATAAACTTTACGATATTATGCATGTAAAGTGCTAGAATAAATTATCATTAAACATATTCAAATTTATATCAAGCGAGTGGCAATTTTATAACTAACCAACTGATGGCCGTGACTTCATTCGCGTTGATTTAGTTTAAAAATTAAATTTGATTTTTTCGGAATAAAAAGTATAGCTAGCGGAAGTCCATGCAACTTTGTGCAGCAGAAGACGTCTATCGGTTCACAAAGAAGAAGAAAAAAATACGTTTATATGGATGTTAAGTCAAATTGATCTGTTTCCCTGCCATGACTAAATAAGAAAATATCACAAGCTTTTTATGCATAACAAACATATTATGTTTGTTATGGCATAAAAAGACACCAATATTGGTGAAAACAAATTAGTGCTATACTACGTAGTTTGTATAATAAATTGATTTTAAACATCGTGAAATTAACGTTGTGGAAGTTAATTACAATTTACAATCACACATTAAGTGGCCCGGGGGATTTCGTTTATTTAATGGATTCATAGAGTTATAGGAATAAAATAAATATTATTAGATACCTAATACAACTATAATAATTTGAAAAATAGCTTCTAGTACATAATCTTCTTCGCGACACTCTTGGCAGAGCGGTCGTGGTCATCACGAAGTTTTTTTTTATCCGAAATAGGCTTCCGCTTGATGACAATCAGTACTGGTTAGCACTGATGAGGTCTAGCTTGGAGCACACTTGCCTAGAAGATGCCTCACTTTTGCCTTGAAGATACTCAAATTATAGGTGGCAAGAAACACAGATGTTGGAAGAGTATTCCACACCACAGCGGTTCTTATCAGAAAAGTTGAATTAAAGCGTTTCGTTCGAGTAGGTTGGATTTCTACCACATGATGATGCCAACGGTCACGACTTCTCGCAGTTCTGGGGTAAAAATAAGTGACGTTCTTAGTAGCAGATGTGATTCGATTCGCCTCACGAGTATTCGCCCCTTCTCCTTGCTGACCGACAGCCTGGTATATTCGTGCAATGGACCGCCAACAGCAGACTTCATTCGGTCGGTCCATCGCATGAGCGACCTTCCTGGTTCCTGGTGCCCTCCACTTTGCCCTGCACGACAAGGCGCTCGATGTAATCTCCCGTCGGAAAGCGCGTCCAAAGAACTTTAATATGTGACTTTGTAGTCTTTACTAACACCGAAAAGTGTAGAGTCTAAATAACTTTTGGTTCGAGGCTCAGACTGAAAATCTGAAAGGTTGCTGGTTCGAGCCCCACCCGTGCACCTGTCATTTTGAGTAAAATGTCCCTTACGCCAATTTAGATTAATTCAATTCAATTCAATTTATTTATTTCGGACAGCAAAAATTCATTTGAGTTAGTCACAACTCACAATACTGACTTATCACTAGGATTACAGCCGTCGATATAGGCTACATTTTGTCCCGGAAAATTAAAGAGTTCTCGCGGGAATCAAAAAATTTATCCGCGCGGATGAATTCGCTAGCATCGTCTAATAACTAACAATGTCTAGTATTTGATACAGCATACGGAATAGTTCTACTACAATTCATTAAGTAACAGATGGACATTGGAAAATCGACTAGTGCCTGCTGATCCTAATCGCTTAACTTAGTCCATACTCGCAAATGGACTTTCCTTGTCGATACCCTAACGAAGATTGCCATTTAAGCCAAGATTTGTCTACTTTTGTGACGCCTTTGACTTCGATTTTAATTCGAAAATGACGCACCAAGTGCTATTTTTTACTTCTATGTATTAAAATATAACCACTAATCATTACCCGTGACTTCTTGAAATTTTCTCACTATTAACAAAAACTATCGCTAGTAAAAACCACGACTTGCTCTACATGGAAATCGCAGTTTACATAATATATTTTTTTATATAACGTCTACCAAATCTTCTTTTCTCTTTATATATACAAGGTAAACTGCCAACCACCTTCAACGAAAAATTAAGATACACTATTCTACTAATACTAAAAACTAAACTTAGAAATGCAAAAGTAACATATGGATGAATGGATGGATGGATGTTTGTTTCAAATGATTGAAGGAAAAACTAAAAAACAAATGCACTTTCCCATTTATATTGGTGAGGATTTTGATTACTTACTTGACGATGCCCGCAACTTCGTCCGCGTGCATCAAGGCCTTTTAATTTCCGCGGGAACTCTTTAATTTTCCGGGATAAAATGTAGCCGATGTGCTAAGCGTTGGTATGAGCTATCTCCATTCCAATTTCAGCCAAATTGGTTCATTCGTTGTGGCCTGAATAACCTCAAAAGGAGTAAGAACATTTCAAGGTGAAATTTCAAAAGGAGTAAGAACATTCGCTCACACTTATACAGATACGACACATACACAACCATGAGCCACGTGCCCTCGTGATTGAAAGAACTATACTTACCTAAGCTCAGTTAGGTGAGGTTTTCTGTCAACTTCCTTTTCACAAACCTTTAGAGAACACCTAATAGTGAAAATGACAACCAGCAAATTACAGTTCTAATGTTAACTGTAGGTAACTATATTTTTTACATATGGATCTAAAATATTTCTGGAATAAAAGGTCGCCTAGATGACATTTTTTTTTTAAATATGTAGACTAGCGCCTGACTGCGATCTCACCTAATGGTAAGTGAAGATGCAGCCTAAAATGGTACGCGCTTGCCTAGAAGATGCCTATTCACTCTTGATTTAAAGACACCCACATTATAGTTAGTTTGAAAAACGGAAGCCGGAAGGGCATTCCAAACATCTTTATAATCCTCTGTCTGTTACTAGGAATCCTCTATAATCCTCTATCTTTCTCAAGAAAGTGCCATAAAAATCAGGTTTTTATGGGAAATTATAGCTCCTGAAGATTGGCCCAGACTAATAAACAGGCGCTGGCTACAGGCAGTGCAAAACCGAGGCATGTGGAAGTCCACGCAATAGGCATTCCTTTGTCCAGCAGTGGACATCTATCGGTTGATAAAGAACAACAAAAACACACAAGTTTCAAAAGCATGTTTTTGGGTTATAATATCATCATATTTTATGAGCTAGGTAAACAACAGGCAGTTCATAGTATAAAAATAACATCTCCATGATTTATCACCCTTTCATGACAGTAATAATGCATAAGTGAAATATAATGGGAAAACGGGAAGCTCTGATAACCTTGAATTGAATCTGGCATGGATTGGAGAAAACACGTTCTACTTGCATTAGTCGTGGTTTGGTAACTAAAGAGAATTTCAACTCATAAAAGGTTGAGGGGTGACCATCGTGGCAAGGGTCATTAGGAAAATATATTTACTGTCTACACGTCTATTTTAATATACCAGTAACCTTTAACACTTAATTACAATATGGGGTTGTTCAAGGGGCGGATCAATAAATTCCTGAAAAGCCGGCAATGTATTGATGGTGCTTCTGGTAGTACAAGTGTTCATGGGCGTTGGTAATCACTTACCATCAGGCGATCAGGTTTTTAATACTCGTTGACAAGGTAGTCCTTCACAAGGTAGTCCTTCCGATCTCACCTGATGGTAAGTCACCATGCAGTCTAAGATGGTAGCGGGCTAACTTGGAACGAGTATGGCAGTGTAGATTCAACCCATACCCCCTAATTGGTTTCTACACACCATAGTGCCGGAACACTAAATGGCTTGGCGGCACGTCTTTGCCGGTAGAGTGGTAACTAGCCATGGCCAAAGCCTCCCACCAGACAAAAGAAATTGAGAAAGCGTCACGTAACTTGGCTTAGGTAACCCGTAAAGGTTAGGGGACGTTGGTGGAAAGGAGTGAGCATTGTGGCCAAAAAGAACATTCCCACAAAATTACTCACAAAACATGTTTACCCTATACTAAGGGTGGAATCAATAGTCTGCGCAGGAAAGGGGTCCGGAATAGAATAATACCTCAACATTTAGCCTCGTAAAGAGTTCCCTTTGGAGCGGAAGCAGGGTTAAGTGGTGGTACTTAGCATCGCGGTGATAGGTACTTCTTTGATGTTCTCTCTGTTTTTCTAACTTAAACGAAAAGTGGGACGTAGGTGAATCTAACAAAACCTAACTGAGCTTAGGTAAAGTAAAGTTTTATATGATTAGATAGTGCCCTGTATTTCTACCGCAATGGCCGTTGCCCCTTACTTAATGCACCAAACCAATATTCGACCGAGTTATTCTTTTTTTTTTTTTTTTTTGGAAATATTATCATGAAAGATTTGGTCTTCATACAGTGAGTGTTTCCGCGATACATTACGTTTCCCACGTTCTCGTATCTTTCAAGTCATGCAATTGTATTGTGGAAAACAGTTTGCCACTCATCTAAAACGATGAATGATTTGCGAAAACTTTTCAATAGCGTTTTACTATGTCCTGTTAAGTAAGCGCATTTTTGTTTAACCCTATGATATATATTTTTAAGCTATTGCATAGCTTCTATCGCGGGCAAGCGTGGAGACCGAATCCAGAAATTCCGTAACGAAAATAACCTGACACGGGACTCCTCTACGGTGAGCCGCTAGATGGCGTTGATAAAAAATGCTATGCAATAGCTTTACCGCGGCAGTCCCCGAGTGCCACACGTCTTTTTTTATAGAATTACAAGATAATCCTTGACTGCAATCGCACCTGATAGTAAGTGAAGATGCAATCTAAGATGGTAGCGGACTAACTTGGAAGGGGTATGGCGGTATAGCGTTGGCAAGTACCTATATCTAAATATATATAAAAGGCAAAGGTGACTGACTGACTGACTGACTGACTGACTGACTGATCTATCAACGCACAGCTCTAACCACTGGACAGATCGAGCTGAAATTTGGCATACAGGTAGCTATGATGACGTAGTCATCCGCTAAGAAAGGATTTTTCAAAATTCAACCCCGAAGGGGGTAAAATAGGAGTTTAAAAACTTAACGTGAGCGAAGCCGCGGGTTAAAGCTAGTTATTAAATAAACGTGATTTAATAATAATAGCTACCTAAGTATTATCATTGAACAATTTCCAATTTATGTTTCAAAAGAGAATGTAATGAAAACGAAGTTTAATGAAATCACGGGTCATTCTCGAGAGCCGAGGCCACCCGCGGGTGAAGTTATGCCGCTTCCATAATCCACTTGTTTATTATTCAAACTAAGCTATATTAGTTCAGAGCGGGGTTAGTTTTAACCTTTGGTTTTAACATTTAACGGTTATGGTCCACTGAAACTGAAATAGTACGGAAGAAGTACGCCATTACTAATAGGTATGTGATTTGTTAACGAATAATCTTTTATCACAGTTCACACTTCACGTCACACTAATTACGCTAATATTGTTAAGGCGAAAGTTTATATGTGTGTATGTGTGTGTGTACGTATGTTTGTTACTACTTCACGCCACAACGAATTAACCGATTTGGCTGGAATTTAGAATAGCTATAGGAGATAGCTCATACCCAAGATTAGATTTACATTTTATCTCGGAAAATTAAAATCTTAATCGGTTTTACACAGCATCGTACCGGAACGTTAAATCATTTGGCAGTATACCCTTGTCGTTATGTCAGTAGCTAACTATGAACCAACATAACGAAGTTGTGAGTGAAGTTGACAAGAGGCGAAAAGCATATGAGAATATAATGTGAATACTATGTCAGATATATTTAAAACAATGAAGACGATGGTAAATCACAAAAATCGTCAGTCACTGAGCAAAAAAAATGTAAATCCCTAAATTCCCCTCTCAAGTGGGCCATACATTTTATATTCTCTTCACTGGATATACCGACTTATCTTTGGCCCACCATTATTTGGCGGCTCACTTAAGAATTTGCCTAAAAGGGCGTTACGGTTTTTGCGTTCTCACCAAGTGTCTTAATCCCAAATGGACTCTGACGAATAAAATATTTGTCGATTCTTTCCTCGAATCTGGAAGGGTTAGGTACGCTTAAGAAGGGTACGTTTTACTGCCTCGTGGATCTGTCATAGTGGGAAAAGCTTATTCAGTTGGCAGCATGAGGTTCCGGATTACAGTTCCATTCTTTCATTTCAATTCCGAAAGCGAAGTGAAGCGATCTTCACACTACTGTGTGTCGGTTTTCTAAAAAGACTAAAAATGATTGCATCAGTGTTACGATCGCAATGAACTCTGATTGGCTGGTACCCTCCCACTATTGGTTAAAATGCATTGATGCAGCAAGAACGCCATAAATTGAGCCAATGAGAGGCCATTACGATCGTTACACTGATGCAATCATTTTTAGAGAATACCACAGCTGATCTCTCTCTGGTCGTGTCTGGTCGTGGCCCAATGAAAATTAGCAGACTTCACTAAGTTTCCCAGCCTAATGGAAGGCCTAAACTCTTTTCATTTTGAGAGGAGATCCAGTGGTGGTTGATTTACGATGCTAAGAGCTGCAGCTAAGTTTTTCCCATTTTGTATACGAATATTTTTACTAGGTACCCACGCTGCGTCGCGTGGTATTTTATATTTTTTCAGTCAACATCGTAATATCCTTGACACAATTTTGTCATGCGTACATTTTTACCCATTACGTTTATTACGTTGGGGATTCGTATTAAAATTTACGTAAATCATAATGTATTTTCAGCTTTAATTTGTTAACTATACCTACATGGAATAACATTATGAATAATGAAAACTTCAACAACGAGTCGTACGTTACGTACTTCAAGCCTATGTTACTTCGCAAGTACTCAACGATACTCATGCAAAAAATCACGGTAATACGTAACTCTGTTGCTGATTGAAGGACAAACCAACAAACAAACACACTTTCGGATATAAAATAATATTAGTAAGTAATTGTAGTAGTTTAGGTGTTTTTTACTAGCGTATCTACAGAACTCTCCATTAAGCGTCTGTGTGTGTTAGTGGTTTGGTGGGAGGCTTTGGCCGTGGTTAGTTACCACCCTATAGTCAAATACGTGCCACCAAGCGATTTAGCGTTCCGGTACGATGGCTTGTAGAAACCCATTGTATGGGTTTAATCTATACTGCCATACTCCTTCCAAGTTAGCCCGCTACCATCTTAGATTGCATCGTCACTTACCATCAGTTGAGATCGCAGTCAAGGACTATCTTGTCATCGAATAAAAAAAAGAGCGTGTTCTTTCGTTCACTTGGCTTGTTATTTCGTATTTCGTAAATATTTAATATAAATCTTTCACGAAAACCACAGAAAGTGGAGGCAAAAGTTCGTCGTAATCCTCTTGTTTATTATTCAAAGTAAGCTATATTATCCGTAGCCCAGAGCTGCAAGTTCGGCTTTTCATTACGGCAACGCTCTGAAAGTGGATATGGCGCAAGTTTTAATGGCTTGTGATGGATGATACTATAACCTCAAGGCTAGTATGCATTTCGTAGATGCATAAAGGATCTGCCGCCCTAGCTATCTATTCTCTTTCCATAATCGCTAACGCCGCTGTAGAGCGGGGATTCCAAAATTTTTTTTAACACGCTTCCCTACTGAAAGGATAGGACGTGTGATAAAAACCTTTGGGAGCCCTTTCTTTAGCGTTAGCGACCTTAAAAAACAAATAATTGGTAGCCAAGTTAATGTCATCACATCCAGACAGTCGCAGGAATATTGGTCGGCTAAAACTTCGCTGGTGTGGGAAATTGGAAGGCGAAAGCAAGTGATGGATATGGATGAAGGAAGCTTCTGGAGCAGGCCCACGAGGGGCTGTAGCGCCGCTGATGATGATGGTAGCCAAGTTGGCATAACCAAAGCTTTTTATCACACGTCTTATCCTTCCAGTAGGGAAGCGTGATAAAAAAATCTTTGCGACCCCCTGCTCTACAGCATTAGCGATCATGGAAAGAGAATAGATACAACACGTTTGTAATGTGGCTAGGGCAGCTGTCTAGTTAATTCTTTAGTTTCGTACCTAATATTGTCATCCTAACTCCCACTGGATGTGGAGATATTGCAAATACGGAGGAGATATTATAGTATACAAGTGTGTGCACAAAAAAACGATTGCATCACTGAGCTTAACTGCGATCGTAACCGATGATTTGAGTCGTTTAGCAGCTTTCAGGAAATTGAACACAAACATACAAAATAGTAAACCTATCATAAGGGCATCGAACTATAACGCTTAGAATAGAAGTTTCTAACAAATTTCCGCTCCAAACGTAGGCGTAACAACCAATAAAATGTGTGTGCCATTTAATTATTTTCTGTAATGGTACTGATTATTACGTTTTAGATGATTATTCGATGATTTATGATACTTTTTCACAGCACAGTACATCATTTTTTAATAATTTTCTGTGTGCTCGTAGTACTAACGCGACAATACTGCGTAGTCGGCCTTTTAAGGCTTACTAAAAATGGCTATTCTATTGTGCTTTTAAGTTGTATATTTCAATGCCTATGGCTTTGGAGGGATTTCACATAGCCCTCGTTTTTTTAACCCATTTATTTCTGATTCTGTTCATAGGCAGTAAATTTTAATTGGTCACCAAATCGATCATCAGAAAGATATTTATTCAGACCACGATCCATTCGCGGAGGCATTATCCTGTTGATGCTAGGGATTAGTGGTCTATGACCCTCTGTATCCGACCCTCGTCAGTTTGTATAATATGTGCTCCTTTAAATAATATCGGTTACTCGTGCCGTTGTTGTGCCGTTTTATTAATATTGTCATTGTTTAAGCTATTTGTAACAACCCTCGAAATACCTTTTGAGGAATTTATCTTACGCTTGCCCTTTCTACAGAGTGTAGTAGTAGGTAGTGCACAAATTTTTTTTGGTGCTTCTATACCTTTAATAGAACATATTTCTATGAATAGTTGTTTACTTTTTTTGAAATATTTCTTTTACCATATCTGACCATAAAATAAGCAAATCACGGTCATACTATTCACTATTCGACGAAATTAAAATACGCGCTCAGAGGTCAACGACCGCCGCGCGCGCCTAATGTATCAACAGCTGATAGATTACGTTTGTAGGGTGACCATAACCATCTTTTTAAAAGTGGATCTCTTTGGTAAACGATAACTTTGGTATTCTTAAGTAAAATAAAAAAATAAAAAATACGTGTTGATTGAATTTCGTTTATATGCAACATAAAAAAATTGTGTACAACCAAAAACATCGCTCTGTATTGTGATCGGAGGCCCCATACAAACAAAGTTGAATTCTTTCTTTATTGATGTTTCCTAGGAAATTTCCAAAACGTGGTTGCTAACTATGGGCCCCATAAGAAGGCTCAGGATCACTCAGCGGGCGATGGAGAGAGTTATATGCTCGGAGTATCCCTGCGAAATCATTGGGATTCCACGGGTCTCGTTCTTGCAACGGCTGAATCCAGCGCCTCGCTGCGACTCGTTTGATGTCATCGGTACACCTAGTGGGGGGGTCTGCCAAAACTGCGCTTCCCGGTGCGGGGTTGCCACTCCAGCATTTTGGGACCACATCGAGCATCAGTTCTTCGAACTAATTGCCCTTTTCCCTGTTTCTACTTCAGTTTCGCGACTCGCTGAGCTATGTCGGTGGCATTGGTTCTCCTAGATCCCTAGTATCCTTATATCTGTAGGAGAGCTTTTCTTTCTTAATATTTATGCCTAATTTCATCAAGGTCAGTTCAGCGATTGAGCCTTGAAAAGATAACATATAAAATAAAAATATATTACTGTGATATTGAAGATGTGTATGATATTGATATGTAATATCAAGTAGGCAACTCTGTAGGCAACACTCTATATACTATTTTATGTGAGATGACAGATTTACATACAAAGTATTATGAATTCAAAGCCTAAATATTGAGAAAGCCAGCAGATATCAATGGTATTAAAATAGGAATCAAACATTGTTTGAAACTTCTCTTAATGTAGAGATCTGCTAATCTATGACCAAAATTTGGATCTCGGGAGCAGGTGGTAAATAAAAAATACAAAATAGACGGTCAATAAGTTTATTTACTTAAATAACATCTCGAACATTACCTATATACACAACCTCCTTTCCATCTGAATTTATATTAAAACCAAATTAATTTATATTACTTTTAGTATAATTTTAATTAATTAATTTTATTAATATAACCTTAATCTTATCTAAATACTTACAAACTTACCCTTTACTTATAAGTTTAGGTATTACTTACAAATTATATTTATCTAATATTTTGTAGTATCAGAACTTCATTAAGATATTATGGACTAGTGGTAGCTAATGGTTACTCGTATTAAATGGTTAAACTAATGGACTAACTTGACGCTAAATGACAGTAAATTATAATGTTCCATTTCCATCATCAATCATGACTATTATAATGACAGAATATGCTAGACATAAGGTCAATAGATAGATTAAATACCCATCAATATAATGCCCCTTAAGTGAGTCATTAATCGAATGGGTCCTCACTAACCCACAAAAGTCGAACGATATACTGCGTAGGAATTACGTTCTTACGATTCATAAGTTTTTTGTTTCGATCCTCGAAATCTATCAACGTTTTCGATGTGTGCAAACTCGTACTAAGTATAAAATTAAATGCTGATTGAAAAAATAAATGCTATAGCGTCATTTTGCAACTGTCGACAGACATTGGACCAATGAAAACCTGCCAATTAAATAGTCCTTAATAGTCCTCAATAAAATAATGGTTGAATTGACACACTATACCTACCTGTTATATGTGCACTAGTATTTGTTTACGACTTTGTCCACGTAGAGATAGGTTTACAAAAATTCCGCGGGCAGCCTCTGTTTTTTTCGGGATAAAAGATAACCTTTGACACTCTGCATTTCCTAAACTAAATTCATGTTTAAAAAAGGTACGTTGATCTGTTGCTTTTTTGCGTGATTAAAGGACAAACCAACACACTTTCGCATTTATAAGCATAGTAAACTGGCCGAGCATCACGAGTTTTTTCACGAAGAACCGTGCAGACGGCTTTTTCCTCTACGGAAGAGAAATTAAGATAATATTTTTTATTCGATGTCAAGATAGCCATTGCCTGTGACCTCACCTGAAAGTAAGTGACGATGCAGTCTAAAATGGTAGCGGCTAACTTGGAAGGAGTATAGCAGTGTAAATTCAACCCATATCCCAAATCGGTTTCTACACGCCATCGTGCCGGAAAGCTAAATCGCTTGGCGGCACGTCCGCGTCCTTGACGGTAGGGTGGCAACTAAGCCTCCCATCAGAATATATCTTTAAAAACGTGCTTATACAGTTGAGGTCAGCGCCTAAATATTGACACTATGTAATGATAATTTAAATCGATGAGTTCCACAGAGACCAGGAAGGAAAGGTCGCCAAATACTTAACGAACTTTTATTTTCTTTTCGTCGAAAACGGACAGTCTCCAGAGGCTCGACATTTGCCAGACCCCTAACAATTTGCGTAAAAGGACGTGTCAATATTCGCGGTCCTTTCAAGTATTTAAATCCCACTGGACAATGCCCGGCCCAAAGGATTTGCTCCTATTATGAGGCTTCAAAAATGAAAACGGGTTGTGATTTACATGAATAAGTTAATACTACACTTTACTATTATTGTTATTTTATATAGCTTTAACTCGCGGCTTCGCTCACGTTAGGTTCGATTTTGAGATCGCAGTTCAAAGCTAACTTGTCCTCGAATATCTGAATATATAAAAGGAAGAGATAACTGTGGAATCATCTCCCTTCAACAGTGTTCCCACTTAATTACAACTAGCATTAACCCGCGGCTTCGCTCACGTTAAGTTCGAATTTTTAACCCCCTATTTAACCCTCTTGGGGTTGAAATTTTCCAAATCCTTTCTTAGCGGATGTCTACGTCCTACAGCTACCTGTATGCCAAATTTCAGCTCGATCGGTCCAGTGGTTAGAGCTGTGCGTTGATAGATCAGTCAGTCAGTCAGTCACCTTTGCCTTTTATATATTTAGATTTATCATATTTGTTCATAAGAAGGCTCAGTATGTCGATTCCGTAAAAATGTTTGCATCAGTGTAACGATCGCAATGATCTCTGATTGGCTGAATTTATGGCATTCTTGCTGCGTCAATTTATTTTAACCAATAGCGGGAGGGTACCGGCCAATCAGAGGCCATTACGATCCGTACACTGATGCAATCATTTTTAAGGAATCGACATGTAGGATCACTCAGCAGGCAATAGAAAGAGACAGACTCAAAACGGCATTTTCAATAAATCAATTTCATTTATATCAGAATCGTGTTTACCAAAATATACCCAGTAGATAGGAAAACAACAGTTTCAGAGGGAATTAAAGAAACTTAATCCACGCGGACAAAGTGGCGGCCATTGTGTAGTAAGTAAATGAATAAAAGCAACGCATTAGTCATTCATCGATTTGTCGATTCAACCTAATTAACTGACTTTGGTCTACTGGCATATTATTATTTATTAATTAATGATTAATATTTACATAATTTATTAATTAATTTAACACATAATTGTAATTGGTTAAGGCTGACAATAACATATATATTATGAAAATTACATGAATCTCATTATATAATATTTTATTTTTACTACACCTTTTTTCACTCTTTTAAAATGCAAATCTATTTTATTACCTCAAAATAAAAAAATGTACAACCTTTTTTGAATTAATTTAAAATAAACTTAATTTAACTTATAAATCCAAATACACCATAAGGTCCAACATGCACCCACGAAGGCGCAACGTATTTTTGATGACAAATAAAACTCAGCTTTATTTACTTCAACATATAATTGGAATTCGTACATAGGTTGAAAAAAAAGAGCGCGCTGCTTTGAACTGTTGACGCCTAGCCAAAGTAAACAAAGCTGTGTTTGATTTGTCAAAACAAAAGAAAGTTTAAAAACTGAAAAAACCGACTATGGAAAATTGGATTTAATATCTGTCACGTTGATTTTGTTCATATGTAGCCTATATCATTCGGACCATTACGAGTTACGACGTATCGATTGACATATCATTCATCAAAATCGGTTCAGTAATTCAGGCGCTACGGTACAAAATACAAACATACATACATAGACTGCTAAAATCATAAAACTTCCTTTTTGCATACTGGCCGTTAAAACAACACTAGGTACTCCATTACATAGGTATATTCTGACGTCATTGTCCTTTTTGCTTTGGATATAATATATCACCAAATAACTCTAATCCACTATTCCTTCATTCATTTTCATTACACGGATCTACTAATTGGGGATCAAAGGAGAAAGCACCGAAATAAACTACAAATAACAGTTTCGTCCCCTCGTAAAACTTATATTCCCTTGTTATGTCGAGACCTCTGGCTTTGTGGCCGACTGACCTTTGGAATAAAATGGCGATACATAAAACATTGTATTGACATTGATATACAAAAACCGAATTGGTAGAGTCTTGACTTTACATCAAGCCACGGGTTGACTTACGAGTTAAATAATTTCGAATTTTAAACCTTTTTTTTTCAAAAACAGGAAAAAAGTATAAAACTTTATAGGTTTTACACCCGACCAACGAAAATTGGACGCGCCATCCGTCATATTAATTTTTTTCGTATAAAATGTAATCTGCGTCACCCGGAGCATAATAACGAACCGATTGGTCCTCATTCATCAAAATAAGCTAATATTGTAAAAAGTATAAATTGAAAAACATCCCCGACATGTGAAATTAAAAAAATAAACGTAATTCGCCATTTTGTGGTGGCGGCCATCTTGGATTTGAAAATTATCATAGTGTACAGTATTCTACTAGTCAAGTCCTATCATTTGATACGCATATTGAGGGAATTGTGAAAAAATATATGTAATCCGCCATTTTGTGGCGTCTTGGACCGAATTCCATTAAACATAGCTAAGAACACTCCCGACTAATTCACCTTTCAAACAAAAAAAAAAACAAAATCAAAATCGGGTCATCCGTTCACACATATACACACACCTAAACACACACAGACACGTCAAACTTTTAATCCCCGTTTTTGCTTCGGGGATTAAAAACATGAGACTAAGATTAGATTTTGACGACCTCCCTGGCGCAGTGGTGTGCGCTGTGGTCTTATAACTGGGAGGTCTCGGGTTCGATTCCCGGCGGGGGCAGTTTAGGAATTTATAATTTCTAAATTGTCTCTGGTCTGGTCTGGTGGGAGGCTTTGGCCGTGGCTAGTTACCACCCTACCGTCAAAAACGTGCCGCCAAGCGATTTAGCGTTCCGGCACGATGGCGGGTAGAAACCGATAAGGGGTATGGGTTGAATTTACACTGCTATACCCCTTCCAAGTTAGCCCGCTACCATCTTAGACTGCATCGTCACTTACCATCAGGTGAGATCGCAGTCAAGGGCTATCTTGTCATCGAATAAAAAAAAAAAAAAAAGAAGTAACATTTCTAGGCGACTATGTATCTTCGTTTCTATGTCAATGGTTATTGAATACTCGGAAATCTGACCGAAAAGCCTTGACACGGCCTTACGGAGAGGCTTCGACGGCTTTTTAACGCGAGCCCCGGATTGTCTTTTTCAATCTTTCTTTTATAGCACTCGAGTTGATGGATTTTAAAGAGCTCCGGCAAATTGGAATCCATATTGCTTAAGACCGGATTGGAATATATTTACCGTGTTATTTTTAACCGTTGCGTCGCGGCAAAAAACAGGAATTAAGTAAAGTATACTTGAGTATACCTCGTTCAAAATGGACGTGAAAACAATTACCTACCAACTTTAGAAAAAATCACGGCGTAAGCAATGCATCAGCAGATATAAATTGGTACCTATACAAGTTTTTTTTTAAATATTTTTAGCGAGCAAACGAGCAGGCTGGTCACCTGATATTAAGTGATTACCGCCGCCCATGAAGACTTGTAGCACCAGAAGCACCACCAATGCGTTGCCGGCAAAAGTATAATACAAACTTACTTTTTTCTCCATACCACGTTCTTTTTTTAATACAATGACAAGATAGTCCTTGACTGTGATCTCACCTGACGGAAAGTGACGAAGCAAACAATGACGATGAAACAAAGAACCATTTTATCATTTGATGTAATTATGAATTGGGATTCCATTTTCAGCAACTGATTTGGAATGTTATTTCTGGTAAAGGGTCACAAATACCCTTACCTACAATAAGGGTGATGATGATTTTTATTTGAAAATAGATTTACTATGCATCAAAAAGAACCACTCACTACTAATAATAACTCTTTATCAAATACTAGCTTTACCCCGCGGCTTCGCTCACGTTAAGTTCGATTATTCCAACCCCTATTTTATCCCTTTAGGGGTTGAATTTTCAAAAATCCTTTCTTAGCGGACACCTACGTTATAATAGCTATCTACATGCAAAATTTCAGCCTGATCCATCTAGTGGTTTCAGCTGTGCGTTGATAGATCAGTCAGTCAGTCAGTCAGTCACTTTTGCCTTTTATATATTTAGATAAATCAGGACGTATGTATAAGTATAATTGGACGCAGATACGCAATAATGAGTTAACCCACACAACTTATCAATTGAATAGTCAACTATTCTTTTAATAATTATGCATGAATTTAATTTGACAAAGGTTTGTGGGTTGAATCGTTATTGCGTACTGCGTCCAACTTTCAGTCAATAATAAAATGTTATCCGATATCCGATCTTTAGAAGAAAATATTATGATGATACACAAAAGCTTTTAATGGTCTTGAATACTGAAATTTATCGGAATAGCCTTGACATAGATTTGGAGACTCCGCAATCTTTTTATCAGAAGTTCTCGTATTTCGATTGTCATTTTTCATTTCGCCCCAAAAGCTGTGTCGTAAGACTTACAAATTATCTGCTTTATATCTTTTCAAGATTACTAGAAAAATTACTGATAGTTTAAAATATTATAACCTCGAAGTCCTTCGGTCTATCCGGCCATTCGCATTAAAAAAACATTTTAGAATAGTCGTAGAGAATATTTTTTCGAAAATATAATTCATGAAACATAAATAAAATTATTCAGCGCATAAGTTGTATCCACGCGAGTCACATTCATTCATGCAATGTTTATTTTATTATCACAAAAGTATTTTTATTTATTTAAACATTAATGAATAATAAATGATTCTACAAAATAAATGCTCAAATGGATACCTTCTTTGATGTTGCATCGACTCTTTTTAATTTACTTTTATATGTCGGTAACCAATTGATAGAACGCAGCCAAAAGATACTGCTTCTGTGTATTTATTGGACGTATAAATTTATCTTTTTAAATATTTGAATTCACGCCAACTCGATTTCGAAAGTTTTATTTTAACCATGTTTACCGACAGTCGTATAAATTTATTTTCCATATTAATACGCATTCGATTCAGAACCTCTTTTAGAATACAATTGGACATAACACAAAGAAAGGATTCATGTAATATGAACAAAGTAGAATAAATATACATCGTATTCTAAGGGCAGAATAATTGCTAGATTCGGAATATTTAGATTACAATTAGATATAACACAAAGAAGGGATCCATGAAATATAAACAAAGTAGAATAAACAGGCATTAGATTCGGAATTTTTAGATTATAAAGTATCGTATACAAAACCTGAAGAATACGCATCGAATTCAGAATATATTTTACAATAAAGTTATAAATAAAACTAAGAAAATACAGAAAATATAAACAGAGTAGCAAACTAAGGCGTTGGAATTTCTGAAACAAGTTCGTCTGAAATTGTTGAGACGGCTTCTTACAAATCAATAATTCGAGTATAATTTTAAATCGAAGTAATTTTGACTATTTTGGTGCAAGTATTTTCCAAATTAACGCACTGATTATTAATTTGAACGAAATTAAAATTTAATTTCACAAAATTAAAATAAGCAAACAATTTGTTCGTTAAACAGAACGTGTTTATCAATCGAACGATGCGATAAAGCGAACTGTTTGGGAAGAAAAATAATTAATTAATTATTTATATGTTGCGGGCTAAACGAGCGATCCGGCATAGTGGCCAGTGGTGGTTTTTAAGCAAAAAAAGTACGTTGAAATGCAAAACTGTGATAAAGATGTGAAAAATCTACTACTAATATTATAAACGCGAAAGTTTGTAAGTATGGATACTTACAAACTTTCATGATGATGGATGGATGTTTGTTACTCTTTCACGTAAAGACTACTGAACCAATTTGGCTGAAATTTGGCATAAAGATAGATTACAGTGTGGAATAATACATAGGCTACTTTTTATCCCGGAAAATAAGAGAGTTCCTGAGGGAATTACAAAACCTTAAACCACGCGAACGAAGTTGCGGGCATCAACTAGTAGTGATATAATTTGATGAGCGCCAACATAATGTTAGTATACTCATAGACATAGATGTTTTTGATTCGAGATTGTCACCATTCTTTAATAAAATAAGTAAAATAATTAAGTAGATTAGGTATTATATAGGTTATGTATGTGAGTACTTCGCGCGCCTGATTATTTGTTTTGGGATTTTTAGAACCTTATTCAAGCTGTGCGACCCTGTAGGATTGACTTTAATTTAGGAATTATTGTAATCTGTTTGGATTGCGTAAATAAATAATATATAATTAAATAACTAAATACTCAAAAAGTTGCACTGGGGTTTTTGTAAAAGCTTCTAGTTAGTTTGGAAACTATTAATTGTCATACAAGTATAGTTTCCAACCTAATAACCTTAACATAGATCGGAAACTATAATAAGTACACGCGACCTACGGGAGTGACCTTGTAAAGAGAAAAAGTATTATTATGCACAATCATTGGCTTAGTTCAGTCCTTAGGCTAAGTACCGAGTTATAACTTTTTATGTTGACTTTAACTGAGCGTATATTTGTCGAATAAAAAGTTAAACTCAGAGACTCTTTCATGCTAACGTTATCTGTGCGTATTTTGAAGTTATAGTACTGGATAATAACTTGAAAAAACGCCACGATTTGACATCTTAGTCCTAAAGGTAAAGGATAGATTTAAGCACACTTAACGTTAACTTGAAAAGTTACATGTACACGTCGAATTTAACAAAAAAGTTACCTTCGCTAGAGCCTCAAAGGTTTAAAATAATCAAATAAAAAAGAAAATGCTAATTTCTTACATTATATTTTTATAATAATATCAATATATTTATTTTACCTAAGTATAAACATACATATTGGTCAAACTCAATAATATTATAATAATTATCACTCGTGATTCATTACAATGCCATCAATAAAATGTTAATCCTTTACATTGGCGAAAAACTTAGAGAGCTACCACACGGCGCGTTGCGGTGCCGCAGTGATTTGTCGACGCAGTATCGCCCCAGTGGCCCCCCAGCGCAAAATGTAGCATAATTTTCTATTTAGGAGATCGAGAAGTAGTACAGAAGCGACGCAGCGACGCCGCAACGAGCGTGGATGGAGTGGAGTGGAGTGTGAACTGAACAAAGAGCAGGACACAAAGTGCGACGACAGCAGCAGAGGTACTGCGTGGAAAAGTTGCTCTCGATCCAACCTTTCCTCTGCCTCGTATAATCACAAGTTTTTATTCCGCTTTTGTTGAACGACTAACAGTTTATTGAGGCCGAGATCAATACAATGTACTCTGACTTAGCCCAGACTTAAGACCTTGTTAAAATGAGACACTAAATAATTATGTCCTGACATAAAGTCTCGATTTAACTTTGTATTAAGAATGAGCTGAGTGAGAATAAACATCCTAAATAGAACCGCATCGTGGCGCGCCGCTACACTGCATTGCAGTGTGGTCTTACCTTTACTGCGAAGGATCAACATTTACTAATACCACCAACTATGTTAAGTTTAAACATATTACGCTTCGAAATATCTTTGATATTTTTCACAAGTTTTTCACTGTACAAGTTTTTTTTTCTATGAACATGTCTTTTATTAAGGTTTTATTATTAAAATACTAATTAATTACAGGATTTATTTAATTTATAATCTATGTAAATTTAAATATTCGAATACATTTAAAGCTAGCGCATATTACGACGAAACGCACGCAATGCTGAGTACGTAGGTCTCGCTAGAATTTTATGTAGGTACGTATTTTTATAACTTAGCCTATAGGTAATTTCCATTTATATACTATATTATTTATAACACAATATCGTCGGGGATAGTGCAAAACCGTGTATGTACCATTGGTAAAACCCGCGAATCTACACAAGTCACAGTATTACAGGGGAAGTTTAAAACTTTATAATTTTTTTATTTCTGCGGCTATTGGGCTAATTTTTACACAGAGAGAATTAATTCATGTGTTCTATGTATTGATAAAAATAGATATCTTTTAAAGGGATTTATTTAGTCGCTACGATACTTACGCGGTTTTGATTTGTCCACAAACGTATGAAAATGGATTTTAAGGTACATGCCAGTTACGCGGATTTGCACTATCCCCGACGATATGTATAATATATTAAACCATAAACAAGTTGAAAAGCTCTCGTGAGCCAATAGAGTATTTGTCTATGTTTTAAAATTCAAATGCTAAGCCTTCTAGAAAAATATTATTATAGCAGTAAAAATAAACAAAATATGAACTTATAGAAGAAGTTTTATGATTTGCTCCGTTTTGCTTGACACAGAAAAAATTTCAAAAGCGTATTATACTGTCGTTTATAGACAAAATTGTTTTCATATAATCTGTTTAAAGTGATATTCAATATATTTTATGTATTAATTTTCACTCAGCAATGCTCAACTAAACCTTTTGTACATCCTAAACTTCATAGATAGAGACTTTGTAGCTTAACATATTATATTAAAATGGCGATATTTTATCCAGATATTAAATACCATGGCTTACCGGTACCCGTGACGGGGACGGTAAATAGGTAATACCATTTCCATTTACCAGAATTCAGTGGTAATATCCAACTAAAATCCTTGTGGTAACTCTCATCTATTCCCTTTAGACTCGCGTTCGTTTCAACCTGAATCCACCAGACGCGTCTATTTTTAATGTGTTTTACTTCATAGAAAATGCACGATACAAATTACCTTGTCGACTTTGCATTGCGATGCGAGCGTAGTCTGACCTAGCTTTTAAATCCAATATGGTTGACAAAATATAATAAGGTACTTTAATATTATAAAACAGTTGACTTAATGCAATAGTGTGATAGGTTTTGAGACAAGAAAAAAGTTTAAAAACTGTACAGTGCCACCAACTTACGAGTGTCTGTTCAGCAGCCCTTGCCATATTACGAATTTGTCATCTCTTTCTACAATCGCTCACGCTAAAGCAGGGGCTCCCAAAGATAGCCTATTAGGGAGGTGATGATGACGAGGATAATTTTTTGAACAAGCAATTTTGATAATTTTGACGATAAACAATGATGTGGCGGTAGACCCGCCACTAATAGGACCGACGACATCAGACGGGTTACCGGGAGCCATTAGATATAGGCGGCGCAAGACCGAGAGCCGTGGAAGTCCGTGCAAGAGACCTTTGTCCAGCCGTGGGCGTCTATCGGTTGATAAAGAAGATAAAACAATTATATTATATTGAATTATTTATTTAATTGATTTTGTATTTTATAGCCCGGGAAGACGAATTGGGAAACTGTAATGTCTTCTCGGAGATGTTCTTGGAATAAATAAATCCCAATAAAAATTTGTATGTAGATGTGTGTGTTTATGTTTGTTACTCCTTCACGCCACAACGAATGAACGATTTGGCTAGTAATGGAGATATCTCATACCAAGAATTAACACATAGGCTATATTTTATCCCGGAAAACTAAACAGTTCCTGCGGGAATTAAAAAAAAAAGGTTTTTTGGACTAAGGAATCCACGCGGACGAAGTCGCGGGCGGTCTAGTAAATAAATAAAAATTTTAATCATAAAGCTTTCCTCCGCCGCCGGTGACACTATTGCATTAAACCGTTCGTTAACCTAAGCTATGGTTAATTATACTAGCAGCCCATGAGGGTGACGATGACGCTCAACAGTGCTGCAGACAGCGGGTACTGCAGACGCAGCTGGCCTCCGTGCTGCATCGCTGCTGGATGCTCTCCTGTGAAAGAAGAAAAAGGTTTAGGATTCATATCACATCGCGCCGATCTGCGAACATCTCACGTATGGTATGCCTCGGTCTACAATTTAGTTAAACAAAGGTGGAATAGACAATGCTGAATGAAGGCGAGACGGAGCAATTTTTCTGGCGTAGCCCATTTTAAAATGTTTGTTACTACTGTTCATTTATTCAAATATGTAGTTCATTTTATCAAAGTACAAAATTTTATGAGATTTTGTAAAATCGCGAATTTGAGAAATGATTTTTTTTTATGACAAGATAGTTCTTGACTGTTATCTCACCTGATGGTAAGTGACGTTGCAGTCTAAAATGGTACCGGGCTAACTTGGAAAGGGTATGGCAGTGTAGATTCAACCCATACCCTTAATCAGTTTCTGAAACACGCCATCGTGCCGGAACGCTAAATTGCTTGGCGGCACGTCTTTGACGGTAGAGTGGTAACTAGCCACGGTCAAAGCCTCCCACCATCCGAGACCAGAGACAATTAAGAAATTATAAATTCCCAAATTGCTCTGCCGGAAAGCGAACCCGAGACCTCCGTCTCTATGAGTTTGCATTTTTAGAATCTATAGATTTTAACATCAAAATGCTAAAACTACAAAGGATTCATTGCATCCATTCAACTAAAGAAATAAAAATCTTATTTGTAAAACGCTGAGGTTAAAGAACTCATCACGCTTTTCTAATAATATGACTCATAAATCTTATTAAGTAGGTACTATAATAAAGCTATAAATTAAATTTTGAAATTCGCTGAGACGAAGACATGAAAGAGCATCAGCAAAACTTCTGCGTCGGAGATTACAATAAATCCAAAACTTTCTTCAAAAGGTATAGTATTATTCCAAATTAGAATATGAAATATCTCTTGTTACATAGACCTTTCAATTAAATAAGACCTTTCCCTCACTTGTACAAAGAGAATTATAATATCTGTATGAATGAACAATACATTACTGTAAATAGTAGATTATTATAATATAATATAGTACGTTAGATTGAAGTAGACAGTAATGTAACAAAGGATACTAAATCTTCAAATTTGCTTAAAGATTTCTGCACAGAAAGCAAAATGAAGCTCATTTAAAGAAAGATAGTATCTTGTTTTTAACATTTGAGGGTTAGGTAATAACAATAAACATTTTCCCAATGTTATTTCTTAGAAATTGGTCCACGCATTAGGAATTAGAATATCTAAGATCTAGAGCTCTATTTAGCTCTACAATTAGTGAAGAAAAACATCGTGAGAAAACATGGAAGTAGGACTAAAGAATAGAAATAAGATTGTTTATGTAGTTGGATGGTCTATGGAATTATAAATAAACTTAATAATAGAAAAACTGGCATCCTTTTTCTGGGTTACCAGATTTTCCATGTCAGAATATTTGATCTTTTTTTGATTAAAAATACGACTTTATAACCAGCGTTTCAAAGGGAAATCTCATCGCTTCCAATTTAACACGCTTCTCTCAGATTCCATCGTTATTTGGTCGACGCCGAGCGCTAACGGCTTGTTCTTTGTAAAAATCGAGATCGATATCTTCCCTACCTTTAACAGCTGTAAGTCGCAATACGAATTTCTCTGTGTACCACCTTTAAACTTCTTTATAACATTAATTGACCTCCCTGATGCAGTAAAAAGCGTTGTTTAATTTGAATAAGAGGTCTCTCCTTCGATTTTCGACAGGGACTGTTTGAAAATTAATTAATCTTCTTAAGATATATAAACGGAAAAGGTGACTGACTGACTGTAACTGACTGACTGATCTATCACCGCACAGCTCAAACCACTGGACGAATCAGACTGTTTGCCACACAGATAGCTATTATAACGTAGGTATCTGCTAAGATATAATTTTTGTAAATTCAACCCCTAAGGGAATAAAATAGGGGTTTGAAAATTTGAATTTAACGTGAGCGAAACCGCGGGTAAAAGCCTATCATACATTGTCGCTATGGAAATAAATGGGCAACAAACTCTTTCCGTCTAAATGAGGCTTTCCATGAGATTCGATTGAATATTTTAATAAGTTTGCTTCACCCGAGAAGTAGTTCTGGCATCCCATTCCGGAATCTTTACACATCTTCGACCCAAATTTGGACTAGATCCAATAATACGGGTTTGTCTGAGAATAATAAAAGGAAGTTTATGCCTGTAGACGTCGTAAGTTTCAGTTTCTCCTCTTGTTAGCGTGTCTTTTGTAAACGATGTCCCCTTTTAAAGGCTCGCTGGAGTCTTACATTTTGCATGCAAATCAATTTAACTTTGCAATATAGCAGTATTCTTTTTAAATTTTTCAAGAATAAAAATTCATACTTATCGCTTTTATCCACTAGCTTTTACTTGCGAGAGATTCTTTAAAACCGTCGGGTTTTTTATTATATATTTTTTTTTAAAGAATATCAGCCAAACTGAACTTGACTGATATTCTCTTCTCCCCTCCAAATAAGAGAAAACTTGTGTTAGGAGTGGGTGCGACAATATTGCAACGGTGGGGATCAAACCTGCGACTTTTCAGTATTCGGTCTGCACCTTTACTAGTAACCGTTGGGCTATTGAGGCTCTATTTGAGGATTTGAGGTTGGGATATTTTTTATAAATTAGTTTACTTGAAGTCGGTTAAAAAGATCTCACTAACCACTTAACACATGGACGAGAACGGATCTGGGGTTGGCGTTGGCCGGCGCGCAGGTGTAGCGGCCGGAGTCAGGAGTCCGCGCCTTCTGCACCAGCAGGTGGGAAGTCGTCATCTCACCCTTTTCTGTGATGACCGACACACCGCCGCGCGGCGAATCGTAGTTGATTTCCTGCAACATTATCTGATGTAAGAATTCCTATATATTTTTTTAAATATATAGACTAGCGCTTGGCTGCGATCACAGCTAATAGTAAGTAAAAATGCAGCTTAAGATGGAACGCGCTTGCCTAGAAAATGCCTATACACTCTTGATTTGAAGGTACCCAAACGGTAGTTGTAGGGAATACTTATCAATATTTTTGTTAAGAGCCCGTGTAATGATAAATCTTCCGATGCAGATTTCATTTTTATAGCAGTAGATCAAGTTTTAAACATCCAAAAAACAGGCAAAAATTACATCATATTTTCAAGGGACGATACTGAGAAAAACATGTTGGACAACAAAGAAAATCGCGAAGCTAGGTTTATTTTTAACCAATTTGCATTTATTTTCAATGTCTTGCATATTACAGAGCAAAGATTAAAGAGACAATACAACCATTTTTTTTTTAATGGATATCTTACGAGTTATTAGAATATATGATGTATTTGGCGCTTACTACACTCCTATTCGGGGTAATACGCTAGCATCTGTCGCGCTTCACACGAAGTTTCGGGGATGTTCTGTTTCATCGCTTAGTCACGTTCGTATGGTTGAAATCTGATTTTTTCCTGGCATTCTGAGCAATCTTAACACATCCTTATGTACGAATTGCATTAGAAGCAGTGTATATGTTTCATATAATAGAGTTTAAAATTAAGGTCAGTTCCCGAAAATTTAAAAAGTTCCCGCGGAAATTAAAAAAACCTTAATCCACTTGCACGAAGTTGTGGGCATAATCTAGTTATAGTATCGTTCAAAAAATGATTTAAACGCATAATAAAATTGCATTATCCAGTCTGTGAAATAAGTTCGCAAGCTGATGAAATATTAAAAATAACTCCAATACAAATTACATTTTTGTACTCTTCATTATTCACGTAAAATATTCGCCTCCAGGTAAGTATTAGATTATGAAAAAACATTATTCATCGCGGCAGAGCACAATTTGAATGGAAATTGATGGGAAAATAAAAGAGCCATTTGCATCTTTTCTCATGGCCTCGAGTATCAAAAAATACTCAGCAAACTTTGTGCACACTCCAGCTGAATTACGGGGAGCTAAAATTAGAACGATCGATGAAAAAGTCTTTACAGGTGGGTTCGCTTTGCTTTAATACTCAAAAATCCGGAAGATCGACGGTTCAAGTAGTAGTTCTATTCTATTGTCGGAGCCACTTTAAAAAGAAGTGTAAATTGAAAAAAAAAAAACACCGCCGTTTATCTCTCTTATCTATATATATAAAATTCAAAGTCCTGAGTGACTGACTGACTGAGATATCAACGCACAGCCTAAACTACTGAAGTTAGAAACTTGAAATTTTTACAGTTGGTTTCTTTTATGACGTAGGCGCACACTAAGAAAGGATTATTGGAAATTCCACCCGTAAGGGGCTTAAATAGGGGATGGAAGTTTATACGAAACTGTCATTTTTCAAGCTGTTTCCATAAAAGTGGGTATTTGAGCTTTCAGTTAAAAATAAAGAAGTACGTGTGTCACAGTTTTTAAAAATTCCACCCCAATACCTAATTCCACGCGGACGAAGTCGCGGGGGCAAAAGCTAGTATAAATATATAAAAAGAAAAGGTGACTGAGTGATTGACAACGCACAGTTATTATTGTGCGACTAATGCGAGTGTGCTTGTTTGTAGATTGGTCCTTCAATCACGCAGCACCGGAGCAACGGGTTTCGTTCACTGGTAGATCGTAGATGTTATCGGGAGTAACTTAAGCTACTTTTTTAACCGACTTTCGAAAAAAGAGGAGACGGAGTTGTGTTTTTCTCTGTATATCGATATCTCCGTGATTTCTAAACCGATTTGCGTTAATCTTTTTTTAATCGATACAAAAACTTTGCAAAATGGTCCCATAAAAACTTTGGGTTCCAACTCCTCAATCCTACTGCTGCCCATGGGTACTGCTCACCTAAACTGTGGGCATTTAGGGGCTGTTGATGAGGAATAGTTATTGTGGGTATCAAGTAAAGACTACATCGTTAAATTCCAGGACCCAACTTCTCAATCCTTATGCTGCAGAGGTTTTGCCCACCTAAACTGTAGAGATTTAGGAACTGTCGAATATGAATTAAAGATGCGGACGAAGTTGCGGGCGTCCGTTAGTTTTGAAATACAACGAACATTTAGTTTAGTTAAGATCTGAGAAATGTAAGAGAATCAAAATACCATCCAAATTTTACAAGTAGGTACATAGATCCAAATCTTTAATTTAATCCAGCAAGGGGCTTGAGAATTCCTTTAGTTTCTGGCACCGCAACTGCGACGTTGCTAGCAACTCATTTTGGCTTAGATTCAAATAAGTCCCGCAACTTCCCTGTGAATAAATCCCCCGGAAAACTTTCCTGAAGGTAGTGATGTAAGTGACGTATTTGGAACAACGATAAATGCGTCTTAAACATGGAAGTAGGACTAAAGCATGGAACTCTGACTAAAATAAAGACCTATATTTTATCCAAATTTTGTCTTCTACCATCACGTAAGTGTGAGTGATACAAAATACCGCTCATTGTGTTTATTCGATTATCAACTTGTCACTAAATTCAAACTGTCAAATGACACCAAATAACATCATTTGTCTTTTATAAAAATTTAAAATACCAAAATTATTGCTGGTGAAACTACTTGTGTTTTTCTATATACTTCATTTTGTCGCATATCACTTGAAATTTTAGTGACAAACTACGTAGACAATCTTACTTCCGTGCTTTAGTACTACTCCCGTTATCTTAAACATCGAAGTGTAAAAAGTGGGGTAATATTTTAGAAAATTTTTGTCGCAGTCTTTATACATCTGAACCTTTACGATACGAAATCTTAAAACTCTAACACACTCCGTGTTAGAGTTTTAAGATTTTACTTAGGTACCTAAGTGTGCTTAAAATGAGTTCAAAACATTATGTTAATTGCATTTTTTCCCTGGCAAAAAAAAAAATATGTTTCTCCGAAAATAAATATATGTACATCGATATATTTTTTTACATCCCTAGCTAGAGGGTGTTCGCCAAATGTTCTGGATCTTTGATTGCGCGATTCGATGCAAACAAATGTATGCATGGCTTACCTACTTGTGTTGCGAGGGGCTTAACGGCACGCCATTGACTAAATCTCTTTATGTTAAAGTTGGAAAGGCATTTGTAGTATTGTTGTTATATTCTTGTTCAGATATTTGCTTCAACTTCAGAATTTTAATCTAAATAAACGGTGACAAAATTGTACGATTTTGTGGTCAAATGGAGACTTCAAAATGCTTAAAATCATTTGAAACAGCTACTCTATTATATTCGTAATATTTGCTACATTATAATATTTTTCCTAAAATTTGAGCCAAGCGAAAAGTTCAAACTGTAATTTTGCATACTTTTCTTTGTATGCTTAGCTTATGAGCTTCTTGGTTTGTTACCTGAATGGTCACATATCGACAGTTCCGGACCACCCAGGATTGTTGCCAGCAGCTCTGTCGCACGTACCTCGTCATTGTGAGTCCAGCGTATCGCAGGCGGCGGCTCCGGCGAGTGCTGCACGACGCACGTTAGATTAATTGTGCTGCCCATGTTGATGAACAGCTCCGGACCACCCAGGATTGTTGCCAGCAGCTCTGTCGCACATACCTCGTCATTGTAAGTCCAGCGTATCGCGGGCGGCGGCTCCGGCGAGTGCTGCACGACGCACGTTAGATTAATTGTGCTGCCCATGTTGATGAACAGCTCCGGACCACCCAGGATTGTTGTCAGCAGCTCTGTCGCACGTACCTCGTCATTGTGAGTCCAGCGTATCGCGGGCGGCGGCTCCGGCGAGTGCTGCACGACGCACGTTAGATTAATTGTGCTGCCCATGTTGATGAACAGCTCCGGACCACCCAGGATTGTTGCCAGCAGCTCTGTCGCACATACCTCGTCATTGTAAGTCCAGCGTATCGCGGGCGGCGGCTCCGGCGAGTGCTGCACGACGCACGTTAGATTAATTGTGCTGCCCATGTTGATGAACAGCTCCGGACCACCCAGGATTGTTGTCAGCAGCTCTGTCGCACGTACCTCGTCATTGTGAGTCCAGCGTATCGCGGGCGGCGGCTCCGGCGAGTGCTGCACGACGCACGTTAGATTAATTGTGCTGCCCATGTTGATGAACAGCTCCGGACCACCCAGGATTGTTGTCAGCAGCTCTGTCGCACGTACCTCGTCATTGTGAGTCCAGCGTATCGCGGGCGGCGGCTCCGGCGAGTGCTGCACGACGCACGTTAGATTAATTGTGCTGCCCATGTTGATGAACAGCTCCGGACCACCCAGGATTGTTGTCAGCAGCTCTGTCGCACGTACCTCGTCATTGTGAGTCCAGCGTATCGCGGGCGGCGGCTCCGGCGAGTGCTGCACGACGCACGTTAGATTAATTGTGCTGCCCATGTTGATGAACAGCTCCGGACCACCCAGGATTGTTGCCAGCAGCTCTGTCGCACATACCTCGTCATTGTGAGTCCAGCGTATCGCGGGCGGCGGCTCCGGCGAGTGCTGCACGACGCACGTTAGATTAATTGTGCTGCCCATGTTGATGAACAGCTCCGGACCACCCAGGATTGTTGCCAGCAGCTCTGTCGCACATACCTCGTCATTGTGAGTCCAGCGTATCGCGGGCGGCGGCTCCGGCGAGTGCTGCACGACGCACGTTAGATTAATTGTGCTGCCCATGTTGATGAACAGCTCCGGACCACCCAGGATTGTTGCCAGCAGCTCTGTCGCACATACCTCGTCATTGTAAGTCCAGCGTATCGCGGGCGGCGGCTCCGGCGAGTGCTGCACGACGCACGTTAGATTAATTGTGCTGCCCATGTTGATGAACAGCTCCGGACCACCCAGGATTGTTGTCAGCAGCTCTGTCGCACGTACCTCGTCATTGTGAGTCCAGCGTATCGCGGGCGGCGGCTCCGGCGAGTGCTGCACGACGCACGTTAGATTAATTGTGCTGCCCATGTTGATGAACAGCTCCGGACCACCCAGGATTGTTGTCAGCAGCTCTGTCGCACGTACCTCGTCATTGTGAGTCCAGCGTATCGCGGGCGGCGGCTCCGGCGAGTGCTGCACGACGCACGTTAGATTAATTGTGCTGCCCATGTTGATGAACAGCTCCGGACCACCCAGGATTGTTGTCAGTGGCTCTGTTGACATAGATTAAATTATTATTATTCAACCACTAGCTGATGCTCGCGACTTCATTCGCGTGAATTGAGATATTTAACTCTCTTTTTTCCGAGACAAAAATTAGCCTTAGATTCCAGACTATAATAATCAATTTCTGTGCTAAACAGCCAACAAATCGGTTCAGTCGTTGCGGCGTGATTGAATACCAAACATTCATCTGTAAGACCAAAATGCCGACTACTGCACCAGGTAGTTTATCAAAGAAATAAAAAAAACTCGAAAATTATCGAAATTAAATTCAAATACTCTATTTGGTTCATGACCCAGAACTAACCAAAGATACGCAGAATGTTGGAACGTGTATAAAACAAAGTGATTTACCGACAACCGACAGGTACATCCGGTGGCCTATGGGCGGCGTGGTGCCCACTTGGCACTCGTAGATGCCCGAGTCACGCCGCTGCGGAAACCTTATCTGTGGACAAGTATATAATATACCATATAATGCATTCCATAAGCTGCAATAATAAGTCTCAATAGTCCAATGGTTAATGGTGCGGACTGAAAACTGTAAGGTCGCAGGTTCGAATCCCACCCGTTGCAGTAATGTCGTACCCACTCCTAGCACAAGCTTTCCGATTATTTGGACGGGATTGGAGGATATTATAGTCAACTTCAAGTAATATTATAAATGCAAAAGTGTGCTTTTTGTTGGCTTATCCTTCAATCACACTGCAACAGAGCTATGGATCGACTTTATTTTTACGTGGGTATAGTTGTAGTTGAGGACATGGAGAGTGACATAGGCTACTTTTTATCCCAGAAAATCAAAGCGTTCGCGCGGGATTTTAGTAACTAAATTCACGCGGATCAAGTCGCGGACATAAGCTAGTTTTCAATATGTTCACGAAGACAAAATCTCTCTCATTCCCATCCATTCTTGTTGCGTGCTGATGCAAGGTCATTGGGTTTTAAAATCCTAAGGTTGGCAACCTTGCACTGGATAGCGCAGTATTGGTCGAAACCTTTACTTTTCAAGTTGTGGCTTACCAAAATCGCATAAATCATAATCCACTTAATCTTGAAACTTTCAATTGTTGTTTTATGTATAACAGCTATTAATGGTCAACTTGAAATTGGCTCGTGCCTAAGTCAGTAAATTACTTAGTTTGCATGCTGTGTTAAACACGAGCTGGGTGAAAGCCAAAAGACTCCACCTGCTAGTGAAACGGCGAAATTTGTGACGGGCCATTAACATGTTGAGGCGAGGGATTGCTTGATTTAATGTATTTGGAATTATTTATGAGAGCGTATACCTTTTTGTTCAACAAGTTAACAATCTCAAATCCGCAGTGGGCATAGTTTTGACCTGAAACGTCTTTAAAATCACACCAAAACATACGCGTACCAGTCAGAAAAACTACGTAGAATAACCAAAACTCGCAGATATAGACGTTTCACGTTGGAACCAACGGCCGTGTATACCAACACAGCTCCACACGTTTTACGGCAATAGTGCAACGGACGGGGTTCGAACCTGCGACCTTTCAGTTTTCAGTCCGCACCTTTAACAGTTGGGCTATTGAGGCTTAACATTATAATAGGAATACTTATTTCGACTCAGTTGCTTTTATGAAAACTTGCTTGAAAACAGTCAGTACCTAGTTGGTAAAAACTCTCTTTCTTTATTAATCGATAGACGTCGAAAGTTAAACAAACTCTAAACATATTAACAAAAAATAAATAAGTCAATATTAACCAAACAAGTTTCATTTGTAAACTTAGGAGATTTAATAACGTTTTTAATAATTTTATTATACTTGCACTACAATAAAGTTAATATTATCATTTTAAACAAATTTTAATATAACCTTTATAAAATATCAACGTTCGTAATAAAATTAATATTTATAGCCATCTACCTACCTCAAGTTTGAATAACTGTTTAATAACGCTAACCTTTTGATAGAGGTATTAAAATTAATCCCTATATTTTTGCCTAGAGCTAAAAAGCTGGAATTTTTAACAGGAATATATAAAGAATTCATCGGATTTGCTACCATTACAGCGATTCCAGCTAGCATAATTGAATTTGTAAAAGAGAAAAAGGAAATAGTTATTTTACTTTTCGATTTTTGAAAATGGCTCGCACAGGCGAATTACGTGGTTTTTTAGAGAGAACTTATTAAAAATAAACTAACTTGCAGTAGCGTACCTAAGTTTTGTATTTTTAGCACTATGAAAACCAATTTGGTTTAACTTAATTGCCCTCAATAAAGCCAGAGATAAGAGAGTAAAGTATCTATGAGTATAATCAACATGGCCGCTAAAAAAAGACTTAAAACTGATTTGGTCGCAAATTCAATCCCCACCCGATGCTCTATTAGGAACACAAGCTTTCCCCTTGTCCATGACTAGGTCGTACCTCCCTAAAACTAAAGTGAGTGACCTCGGTATCCTGCTTGGTACTTTGTTTCTAGTTTGACTTTGATTTATTTCTGGTCTGTAGATTTTTATTTACAAAATAAATGTACCTATTAAAAACGTATCCTTTTTATGTGCTCATTGAAAAGCATTTAGTATTCGACTGTACTTTTAAACATTCCCTTATAAGATATGTAAATACCTATTATAACGTTTAGTACGTGTACCCTGTAAATTAATATAAAATAATTACTACAATTACTCGATTTCCTCGCACAAGAAACATTTCGAGGTAAATTGGAATCCTAAAAGAGCAAAGCAAAAAGGTTATTCTAGGTTCCATTTAGGAAATAAATTGAGATTGCCCGAGAATTTATATTTTAAAGAAGATTATGTCTACTTTGAGTCTGTGGAGACAGGGTGAATCGCGTTCGGTTCAATAGAATGTATAATGTTATAGGATAGTTTCCATTTTATACTCGTACCTATTCAATTCAAAATAAGTGGTGTTTTTAAAGGTAAATGTTTATATTTCACAATTTTCCTTACCTGCACTTTTTCTACACGTTCTACCACAGACATTAAATTAAATGTACACAAGACTTATTACTGACTTATGATCTTCTCAATTTGAAGCCTCAATAGACCAACGGTTAAAGGTGCGGAGACTCAAAACTGAAAAGCACTGTTGTCGTACCGAGGTCGTACCCAATCCTAGTACAAGCTTTCTGCTTATTTGGAGGAGATAGGAGGATATTAGTCAACTTCAGCTTGGCTAAAATTCTTTAAAAAAAAAAAATTTCATAGAATTTAAAACGCACTTCTTCTTCTTCTTCTTCAACTAATGGACGTCCACTGCTGGACATAAGTCTCCTGCATGGACCTCCACAAGCCTCGGTCTTGCGCCGCCTGAATCCAGCGGCTCCCTGCGACTCGCTTGATGTCGTCTGTCCACCTAGTGGGGGGTCTGCCAACACTGCGCTTCCCGGTGCGAGGTCGCCACTCCAGCACCTTGGGACCCCATCGACCATCAGCTCTTCGAACTATGTGCCCCGCCCATTTCCACTTCAGTTTCGCAACTCGCAGAGCTATGTCGGTGACTTTGGTTCTCCTACGGATCTCCTCATTTCGGATTTGATCTCGCAGGGATACTCCGAGCATAGCTCTCTCCATCGCCCGCTGAGTTAAAACGCACATTACTCCCAAAAGTCAGAGATGCGTGCCTGATATCGAACCCTGGACTCCTAAGTAAAGTCTTAACAACTAGACTATCAACACTAAATTACCAACCACCCTAACTTGGACAATCACAAGACTTATTCTTGATTAAACGGCCATAAATATAAAATCTAGGTTCAAAGTTTAAGAGTTATGAGATTAAAACAATAAACTTTTGGATTGGGAGCGGGCAATCAATTTTATTGGCCTCCCTAGAACGCCATCCAAGGGGTCGTGTTTGTGATTGTCTATACGAAAAGTTGGGGATAGTTTCGCCAAGTTAAAGCTCACTTGTGGCGGTCTTTGGCATTAGTTCCGATCCCGGCTATTACACAATCTTTCAAGTGTTGGCAAACGGTGGGACCGCGGTATTCACCTAAGTTGGTCGCCACATATTAGCTTTGTTAAGGAGTTGGATTGACTTGTGAATCTTTGATTTTGCATAGGTAGTAACCTAAGGATCTCCCGTCAGCTCAAGTTTTCCAGGAAACGTAGTTTTTTTTTTTTTTTTATTCGATAACAAGATAGCCCTTGACTGCGATCTCACCTGATGGTAAGTGACGATGCAGTCTAAGATGGTGTAGCGGGCTAGCTTGGAAGGGGTATAGCAGTGTAAATTCAACCCATACCCCTAATCGGTTTCTACACGCCATCGTGCCGGAACGCTAAATCGCTTGGCGGCACGTCTTTGACGGTAGGGTGGTAACTAGCCACGGCCAAAGCCTCCCACTAGACCAGACCAGAGACAACTTAGAAATTAAAAATTCCTAAATTGCCCCCGCCGGGAATCGAACCCGAGACCTCCCAGTTATAAGACCACAGCGCTCACCACTGCGCCAGGGAGGTCGTCAGATTTTAATTTAGAAAAAAAAAATTGATCACTCCAGAAACACTCGTATGTCAAATGTGGCGCTTCAAATTCCACTGCATCGTCACTTACCATTAGGTAAGGAGAGATCACAGTCAAGGTCTATTTTGTTGTATTATATAAGGTCAGCCTATCCAGTGTTAATCAGTTTTTCTCATCCAAAATCACTCAGTGTATGAAGACCAGTCTTCAAACAGTGCGCCTTTCTGGTGATAGCTTATTGATCCGAAACATTGTCGCTGTAATTATTATGAATTCATTGTGCTTTATAAGTAGACTCAAGGTCACTCAGCGGGCAATAGCTTTGCTTTGAGTACCCCTGTGAGATCAAATCAGAAATGAGGGGATTCGTGGGACAACCAAAGTTACTAAAAAGCGAATCGCGAAGCTGATGTGGGAATTGCGGTGTACATAGAAAAAAAAAATTTATAACACACCTTTAGTATCCAATCCTCAGTGTGCGGGTTGTGGACACTGATGAACCTCTGGTCAGACGTGTAGGTCATCCTGCCCGAGGTCAAAAGGTGAATGTCTCGATGCCTTATCCATGACACCTGCGAAACAAGAGATGCATTTTCAAAATGTATTTTTACAAGCTCTTATTTAACTTACAATGTATGTATGTATGGTATGTATGTATGTTTAGGATCAAATAATGCAAGCTGTATTAGAACCAATGCAATATGTATTATTATTATTGTTACATGGAGCTGATTTGATAATGGAGCCAAAAGATGACTTTGGGAACTCCGTAATTAAACGACGTAAGTCGAGTTTAGGTTCGTTTGATTCGTCTTTACAAGTACTCTGGTCTAGGATGATATCCAGGGTCGGAAGTGCAACCCAAAGGTGGTCAAGGGTACTTTGTAATAAATGATTCGTAACCCCATTGAGTTTGGATCGTTTGATTCATCTCAACAAGTAGTCTGGTCCCAGATGATATCCAGATTCTGACGATGGGTCTATAGAAACTCTGTATAAAACGATGTAACCTATCGAGTTTAGGCTCGTTTGATACATCTTAACAAGTATTCATTAGAGTATGATGCATGGTGCATGATGGAGCTAGAAGTTGGTTATAGAAAGTCTATAATGTAACGACGGAATCCCGTCGAGTTTGGGGTCGTTTGATTCATCTTAACAAGTACTCTGGTCCTAGATGATATTTAGGGTCTGATGATGAAGCCACCTACTAAAAGCTTGTTTGAAAAAAAAAAGACGTGTGGCACTCGGGGACTGCCGCGGTAAAGCTATTGCATAGCATTTTAGTGGTGAGCCGCTAGATGGCGTTGATAAAAAATGCGCTATCTAGCGGCTCATCGTAGAGGAGTCCCGTGTCAGGTTATTTTCGTTACGGAATTTCTGGATTCGGTCTCCACGCTGGCCCGCGATAGAAGCTATGGAATAGCTTAAAAAAATTAAATAGTCATATTATTCAGGGAACCGGTAAAGTTAAAATTGCACTTACACGGATTTTCAAATTTTATATATTGATCTTTTGATAGTGTGTAGTCATAGGTACAATAATATACTAGTACTAAACTACTGAAGAGACATAAAGGATTACAGTCTCAAATCTCTCGAAAAGTAGATAAGAGCTTTCATGATTTGCTCTTTCATCTTTAAGAAGATTTGGGACCACCTTTTAGGGTCTAAACACATGGCCGGTTAAATAAATGGCCGGCGTTCAAATTATAGCCGTCTTGATTTATCACGCGGGACTGAATATAAGTGCGCGCCTATGTGACCGTTTTGGGGTACTGTCTTGTATGATTAATGGAGATGGCTATTTGGACGCCCGTTATTTAACGCGTTTCAACCTACTCGACCCATATTATTTAGCAAAATTTATCAACACACGCTACCTAAGTACTACGGGTAATGTCCTATAAGTATAACTAATAACAATTGTAAAATTTTTATTTTTTTTGAAAAGAGCAACCGCCGAGTTTCTTGCTGGCTCTTCTCGGCAGGAAAGGCATTCCGAACCAGTGGTAGATTCATTGACGATTCAAAAGTGCTTGTAAAAGTTTATTTGAATAAAAAATATTTCTATTCTATTCTATTAAATAATTAATTAATTTATATTATAAATACGAAAGTTTGGATGTATGGATGTATGGATGGATGGATGGATGGTTAGATGTTTGTTACTCAATCACGCCTCAACAACTGAACCGATTTGGCTGAAATTTGGCACAGAGATAGATTATAGTCTGGTATAACTTGGAAGGCTACTTTTTAATGAATTAAAAACTTCAATCCACGCGAACGAATTCACGCGCATCAACTACTGTAATCATAAGTCGCTTTTTGTGGCATTTATTTTACGTACAAAATATTTGCATGATTATAGCCTAGTGATTTTTTAAACGCATTTATCCTTTTTCAAAACATTCGTTCGTAAATTGGATCTAAGAGCTTCTGCAGACTATTGAAACAAAGTCAAAGTGACTAGTGACATAGATACAATGCCGACGTTTTTTCAACGGTTATATCGTTCTAGCAGTTTATCAAAAACATCGAGATTTTATGGACAGGTCTGGTGGGAGGCTTTGGCCGTGGCTAGTTATCACCCTACCCTCAAAAGCGTGCCGCCAAGCGATTTAGCGTTCCGGCACGATGTCATGTAGAAACCGACTAAGGATTTGGCTTGAATATACACTGCTATACCCCTTCCAAGCTAGCCCGCTACACCATCTTAGATTGCATCATCATTTACCATCAGGTGAGATCGCAGTCAAGGGCTGTCATCGAATAAAAAAAAATCCAAAATGAGAAATTTTGTTACAAGTTCAAAATAAGAGCTTTATTCTATTTTTTAATATTAGATACTCATATCAATGAATGGTAGGTAATAATTTCTCATTGAAAATTAATATGTACATTTTTAGTTCCTCTTCTTTGCCATGAACATTTATGGTTAACCATAAGCAGCCTTGGTCACATTTTCTCACAAATTGGTCACATAAGATGGCGATCTAGTAAATAGTCAGCGTAATAATGTTCTTTTCCTCATGAAATATAAAATTGTTATTTATATCATGAGGAAAATAGCGAGGGAAAACGCGCTAAATAAAGATTCGCTGTAGGCAACTCTAGCCGTGTACTCGTAGTAGTTCAAATTGATATAAATATTTATACTTCCGTAGTAATTGGCGCCCTACAAAGCCCTATTGAATTCATCCCAGTATTTGAATAAAACATTTTCTCTTTCAATTAAAGAGCCGCTCGAGCAATCCAAGGATGTACTCAGTAAACAAATGAATAAAACATTTAAAAACACTTTTGCTTTGTTTCAAGCATTAAAAACTGTGAAATGTGATTTTTTCTTTATTATTTTCTTATCAGTTTGCTTTCGTGTTCATTTAAATCTTTATTCTTTGTCGTGAACTTAAGTTTTTAAATCAAGAATTGGTTCTTTTAAATCGCGTTTCGAAAACATATTTTAAACGGCACTACGCGGTCTCTTGTACCTTATAGTATCTCTTGGCCCTAATTTGCAGTGACCGAAACAATCATGATTAAAAGTTAGAATTATCGTTACAGTGATAGTGTCAGTGGTACTACATTTACTATTTTACACTCAAAATCGTATAACCTGCATTTCAACATTGTGGTCTTATTGAGCATTGTAAAGTTTGTGGAATATACCACATTAAAGTATGACACTGTTTACGAAACTAATTTCTCAGTCCAAATCTTTGTACTCTCTTCTTTGCATTTTTTTTCGAAGCCTGGATGGGGCAGTGATAGTGACAACTGACAGTAACACTCGCAATGTATGTTAAAGTAACAGTAACAACTAACAATAATACTACTCTTACCGTTCTGTTCCCAAGATCGTGAACCCTGCAGTTCAACTGTGCGGTTTTCCCCACTAGTGCTGTGACATTCCTGGAGTACGCCACATCGAAGTGTGGTCCGCGTTGCGTGACCCCGAGGTCCACATCTGTGTACTCTATCTCTTGACCTCCATCGACTCCATTTGTGTTGTCTGTGCAACCTGTAAAAAAAAAAATTGCTATAAAGCGATCCACCATTTTGTTATCTTCAATATTCAAGCTTTTGGTATTAAGAGTGCTCTCTTCAGTATTTAGTGTTAGTACGCAAGAGAATGCTATTTCAACTAACATTAATTACGGACGGAATATACTCAGGAGAAATATGCACGATATTAATTCTGTAACGCTATAATCACGTAAAATAAGTTGAGTATTATATTAATTTATCAAAAACTTATCATAATTTTTGAATATAATATTAGTAAGAATGTTTAATTTCAATTATTCAAATTAAACATCTGTTCAATAGTTCAACTAATATTACAAAATATGCAAAAGTGTTTTTTTAGCTACGTGCTACATTTTATTCTTAAAAAAAAAGGAAAATAGAAGAGTCGTTCGGGATTTTTTTTAAGAACCTTACTCCACGCGGACGAAGTCGAGGGAAAACTAGTATGTAGCAGACAATAATTTTTCTTTCTTATTTTAATTTTAATTTTTTGACCGACAGAATAACCGATTTGGGGCTCAGACCCTTGACTTCCGTCCCATAAAAGGTACGTCTGTTGTGTGATATAGCGAGGTTAGTCTGAACACGCCCTTAAGTAGCAAGGGGCTATTTGGCTAGTTGGATGAGCATAGAGCTTAAGCGTCCGTTGGTCGCAGGATGTATGGTCCGCATGAATCACCCGCCACAATAGCTGTCTCCGACTGAATGCGTCCGTAATGTTCCGCCGAGACAAAACTCGCTTATCAAAACGTCCTTCGTAGAACGTCGTTAATCGCACTAAGTTTGTACCTTAAGAGGAGTTTGCCCCAATACGTTGAACACAAACCAAGTTAGATTTTTTTTAAAACTGAATATACAGCATTACACAACAGTAGCATGGGCGGGAGAAATTTTATATAAAACTAGTAGGGCGCGTGGGTGCGCGGCTCGCTAAAGCGAACCGCGGTTTTCTGTCCACCAAGTAAACCTTCGGGTCTTCATCATCTTTTTCCAAAAACCACTATTCCATCGTGTACACTCTCTAAGACACCAACGAAATTTGTATGGCCGCCATCTTGAATCCGCCATTTTGAATTTTTTTTCAGCTCCCTGCCAATTGGATGAGGTTTCGAGTGATTTTTGTTTGAGCACCCTCAACCTATCTTCAATACCCTGACTGTGCTCCTCACCCGTCTCCGAAATCCTCAACCATCAGCTCCCTCCATATTTTTCCTCCGAATGAATTTTTGTTCTCTATACGAAACCAAAAGAACTTTCGGAAAGGAAAGTCTTGCATATATTTTGTATGAAAAAAATAAATTCCGCCATCTTTAATTTTTTCTATTCATCAAGTAGACCTTACCATCCTGATCATCTTTTTCCAAGAAACCACTCTTCCACCTTGTATAGTCTCCGAGATAGACACCGACGAAATTTGTATGGCAGCCATCTTGTATCCTCCATTTTGATTTTTTTTTCAGCTCCCTGCTAATTGGATGAGGTTTCGAGTGACTTTTGTTTGAACACTCCCCACCTATCTTCGATACCCTGGCCGTGCTCCTCATCCGTCTCCAAAATCCTCAACCATCAGCTCTCTCCACATTTTTCCTCCAAATGAATTTTTGTCGTCTATACGAAACCATCAAAAATTTTTAAAAGGAACTGTTTTAAAGTCTTGCTTATATTTTGTATGGAAAAAAATAAAATCCGCCATCTTGAATTTTTTTTCTATTCATCAAGTGGACCTTCGGCTTCTGATCATCTTTTGCCAAGAAACCACTCTTCCATGTTTTATAGTCTCCGAGATAGACACCGACGAAATTTGTATGGCCGCCATCTTGAATTCGCCATTTTGGAGTTTTTTTTCGGCTCTCTGCCAATTGGATGAAGTTTCGAGTGACATTTGGTTGAACACCCCCCACCCATCTTCGATACCCTGGCCGGTGCTCCTCACCCGTCTCCGAAATCCTCAATCATCAGCTCTCTCCATATTTTTCTTCCGAATGAATTTTTGTCCTCTATACGAAACTGTGCGTGAAAAAAAAATTTTCCATACAAAATTTTACAGGAGAGGTGATCAATGAGTGAGTGAGTGAGTCAATCAGTGAATCAGCACGAGTAGCTATATATATATTAACTAGTAGGGCGCGTGGGTGCGCGGCTCGCTAAAGCGAACCGCGGTTTTTCTGTCCACCAAGTAGACATTCGGGTCTTGATCATCTTTTTCCAAGAAACCACTCTTCCATCTTTAAAAGTCTCTGACGAAATTTGTACGGCCGCCATCTTGAATCCGCCATTTTGGTATCTTTTTTCAGTTCACTGCTAATTGGATGAGGTTTCGAGTGACTTTTGTTTGAGCAGTCCCCACCTATCTTTAATATCCTGGCCGTGCTCTTCACCCGTCTTCGAAATCCTCAATCATCAGCTCCCTCCATATTTTTTATCCAAATGAATTTTTGTCCTCTATACGAAACCATCAGCGGAAAGGAACGTATCAAAATCTTGAATTTATTTTGTATATGAAACAAAAAATCCGCCATCTTGAATTTTTTTCTATTCATCCTTTGGGTGCTGATCATCTTTTTTTAAGAAAGTACTCTTCCATCTTTTATACCCTCCGAAATAGACATCGACGAAATTTGTATGGGCGCCATCTTGAATGCGCCATTTTGAATTTTTTTTAAGCTCCCTGCCAACTGGATGAGGTTTCGAGTGACTTTTGTTTGAACACTCCCCACCTATCTTCGATACCCTGGCCGGTGCTCCTCACCCGTCTCCGAAATCCTCAATCATCAGCTCTCTCCATATTTTTTCTCCGTATGAATTTTTGTCCTCTATACGAAACCATTAGAAATTTTGAAAAGGAACCTATTAAAGTCTTGCATATATTTTGTATGGAAAAAAACAATTTCCGCCATCTTGAATTTTTTTCTATTCATCAAGTAGACCTTCGGGTCCTGATCATCCTTTTCCAAGAAACCACTCTTCCATCTCTTATAGTCTCCGAGATAGACACCGACGAAATTTGTATGGCCGCCATCTTGAATCCGCCATTTTGCAGTTTTTTTTCGGCTCTCTGCCAATTGGATGAGGTTTCGAGTGACATTTGGTTGAACACCCCCCACCTATCTTCGATACCCTGGCCGGTGCCCCTCACCCGTCTCCGAAATCCTCAATCATCAGCTCTCTCCATATTTTTGTTCCGAATGAATTTTTGTCCTCTATAAGAAACTGTGAGTGAAAAAAAAATTTTCCATACAAAATTTTACAGGAGAGGTGATCAATCAGTCAGTCAGTCAGTGAATCAGCACGAGTAGCTATATATATAGTAAAGTTCAACTAATATTACAAAATATGCAAAAGTGTTTTTTTAGCTACGTGCTACATTTTATTCTTAAAAAAAAAGGAAAATAGAAGAGTCGTTCGGGATTTTTTTTAAGAACCTTACTCCACGCGGACGAAGTCGAGGGAAAACTAGTATGTAGCAGACAATAATTTTTCTTTCTTATTTTAATTTTAATTTTTTGACCGACAGAATAACCGATTTGGGGCTCAGACCCTTGACTTCCGTCCCATAAAAGGTACGTCTGTTGTGTGATATAGCGAGGTTAGTCTGAACACGCCCTTAAGTAGCAAGGGGCTATTTGGCTAGTTGGATGAGCATAGAGCTTAAGCGTCCGTTGGTCGCAGGATGTATGGTCCGCATGAATCACCCGCCACAATAGCTGTCTCCGACTGAATGCGTCCGTAATGTTCCGCCGAGACAAAACTCGCTTATCAAAACGTCCTTCGTAGAACGTCGTTAATCGCACTAAGTTTGTACCTTAAGAGGAGTTTGCCCCAATACGTTGAACACAAACCAAGTTAGATTTTTTTTAAAACTGAATATACAGCATTACACAACAGTAGCATGGGCGGGAGAAATTTTATATAAAATAAGGGGATAAAATGTTTATCCCCTTATCCACCCGTCGAGTATGGGCTCAGCGGTGGAAGAATATTGACAGTGGATAAAATGGGAGAAAATTTATCCCCGCAATTATTGCCATTATAAGAAAATCATGGAAGTAGGAGGTACAAATACCACAATACTTCAAAATTTATGTCAATTCGATCTCAAAAAGTAATTATTTTTATCTATACTCGTGATTTTGACAGTTAATAGGTGATTCGTAGGTGGTTTCTGTCTGTGGTTTTTGTTTTTATTTGACCTTTCAAAAGTCAAAAAAGGACAAGTTTATCCCTTTCATTTGTCCCCATGCTCTAGCCGGGGGAAGTTGCTCCATTTGTAATGTCAAATAAGGATATACTTCTCCTTTCCCCTGTCGCCATGCTTTAGCATAGGGAAAAGCATAGGGGGTTGTGCACAATTTTTTTTAAGTTGTATATAAACGAAATTTAATCAAAATGTATTTTTTATTTTTTTATTTGACTTAAGAATACCAAAGTTATCGTTTATCAAAGAGATCCAATTTTAAACAGACAGTTAGGGTCACCCTACAAACGAAATCTATCAGCTGTTGATACATTAGGCGCGCGCGGCGGCAGTTAACCTCTGAGTGCGTATTTAGTTTCATCGAATAGTATGACCATGATTTGCTTATTTTATGGTCAGATATGGTAAAAAACATTTCAAAAAAGGTACAAAACTATTCATGGAAATATTTTATTTATTTATTTTATTTTATTTATTTAGGAAAACCAACAGCTTATACTACTATATAGACTTAAATTTAAACAACTAGTAGCTAATAACAGGTTTTCACAAATAGAGACTATATGAATAACCCCGAGTGCACAATAAAAATTCTAAGCCATCAACACGCAGAAAGTTTAGGATGCACTTGGCTGAACTAATATTTTTGTTAGATTTCGACGTAAACTATTCATATTACCACAAAACAAGTCGACATTAGGTTCGTCATAAACTGAGTTCAGAAGGCGAGAAGCGCGAATAATAAATGAGTTGTGTCTATAGTTTGTTTTGGTTAATGGAATATGTAATATCTTTTTATGTCTAGGTGAACGGAATGATCTACGTGGGGGTACTATAATACCTAGCTTAGAAAGTAATTCAGGACAATCTATTGACCCCCTGGCTATATTGAGTAAAAAGCAAATATCAGCTATATTTCTACGTATGTACAGAGGTACAAGATGTAAATCAGAACAGGCTTTCTCATAAGATGTTTTAGGAAGGTGAAATTTGTGTTTTAGGAATCTAATAAATTTACGCTGAATACTTTCTAGTTTGTTAATGTAAACCTGATAAGCAGGATTCCATATTTGGCAAGCGTACTCGAGGTGACTGCGGACCAATGAACAGTAAAGAACCTTAATAGTTTTCATTTTCTTGAATGGTTTCGAAGCACGAATAATGAAACCCAAAGCTTTGTATGCTTTACTCGTAATAGCATCTATATGCTGGTTTAGAATCAGTTTCGAGTCAAGCAGCACTCCAAGATCTCTTATTGTGTCAATTCTGGTTAATATTTGATGCTTTAGGGTGTAATCAAAACGAAAAGGTTCCTTTTTCCTAGTGTATGATATAGAGTTGCATTTAGATACATTAAGATCAAGTCTGTTTTTGATACAGTAATTGTCGAATCTAAGTAAATCATCTTGCAAGAGTTTTGCTTCTGAAATGTTATTAACTGGACGGAAAACCTTCAAGTCATCAGCAAAAAGTAAGAATTTAGAATTAATAAAGCATTGGTCTATATCATTAATAAAGATGATAAATAAGAAAGGTCCTAATAAAGACCCTTGAGGCACACCAGAGGGTACCTGGGTCCAGTTGGATTTAAAACCATTAAGCACCACTGATTGTAGTCTGCTATCAATATATGATGAAAACCAACGATACAGGTCTCCTCTAATCCCAAGGGAGGCTAATTTTTCCAATAGTAGGCTGTGGTCTATTTTGTCGAAGGCTTTACTAAAATCAGTATATACTACGTCAACTTGATCGTGATTATCTAATTTATCGGTAAGATAGTCAGAGAATAATGTTAGATTCGAGACTGTAGATCTGCCCTTTAAAAAGCCATGTTGGTTTAGAATAATCTGTGATTTTAGAGCGCTATAGCTAACTAACTGCTTATATAACTGCTTTCTTGGAGCCTTTTTTATGTATAGGGGTAATATACGCAGATTTCCATAAGGAAGGCATATGGCCTTCTTGGATAGATCTCTGGAAAAGTATAGAAAGAGGAGTAGCAAGCGTATTAGAGCAGTTAATTAGAAAGCAAGCCGGAATTTCATCAGGGCCGGCAGATTTATTACATTTCAAAGATTGAAGTGCTTTTTGAATAATTTGAGGTATAATCTCAATTCCAAAAATGTCACTCGTTGAACTATTTGAAGTTTTTACTTGCGCACAGGCCGGGAAAGTTGTTGAATTTTGGTATGTTGAATGAAAATAAGAGGAAAAGAGTTCACAAATCCCGGTCCCGGTGTCAGATGATTGTTTGGAATACGTCATAGACTTAGGATAGAAGCTATTAGTGCGTTTGGCTATACTACGTTTCATGTGTGACCAAAACACTTGTGAATCCTTAGTAATAGACTCTTCAATCTTATCAATATAACGAGAATAGCAGTCGTCTTCTAATAATTTCACTCGGGCTCTTAATAAGTTAAAGGTAAGTTGGTCTTCTAGATTGCCATACCTGCGATATTTAAGTAAATACTTATGTTTTTCTTTAATTAGTTTTATAAGTGGGATGTTGTACCAAGGTGGATATTTATTATCTTTAGTTTTAACTAATGGGACATATTTATCACGCAATTCATATAATATTGTATAGAACGATCTGACAGCAGACTCAACATCACCGACACTTAGTAGTGAGTTCCAGTTGTAAAGTGAAAGGGCTTCGTTAATACGAGTATAATCTCCTCTCTTATAGGCATAATGATTTCTAGGTGCTAAAGGAAGTGTTTCAGTATTAGTAAATGGTAAGTATACGCAAAGCGCTTTGTGATGAGGATCTTCAGGAACAAGCGGGTCGTCACAAAGCGAAACCTCTACAGCCAAGTCGTTGGATAAAACTAGGTCTAATATGCGGTTAAAATTATTTTTAATATCATTAAATTGATTGAGGTTACATATACTAAGAGCATCTATAAAATTTTTTGAATTATCGTCTGATAAGTTTACTGCTTGAAGTCCATCATCAGTGTTAGTCCAATGAATAGAACTCATATTGAAATCCCCTAAAATTAAGAACTTGTCATTGGGATGTTCATTGATTAATTTCTCTAAATTGGACAAAAAATTCACTAGTTGTTGTTCGAATGAATTTCCAGTATTCTCAGAGCAGAGATATATAGTACAAATGTGAAGCCTTGAAATATATCTACAATCCTTGTTGTGATGAGTGACTGTTATCCATAGGTCTTCAGCAGAGGATTGCCAACCTGTCAGACATTCAACGTGAAGCCCTTTCTTAGCGGCTATAGCCACACCTCCCCCTCTTGATTGACACGTTTTACCATAATCACGATCACGTCTCCATACACAGTACCTAGCGTCAAAGAGTTCAGAGTCAGAAATACTATCAAGCAACCAAGTTTCTGTTAAAGTTACTATAAGTTAATATGTTCTATTAACAATATAGAACCACCAAAAAGATTTTGTGTGCTACCTAAATAATCACCCTGTGTAGCGTGTGTATTCAGGATTTCTTGTGAAGGATAAAGAAAGGAAAGTACCCTTATAACTTACCTACTAAGTTTTTTAAACTTAAGAAACTATTCTATCCAACAAAGCTAAATAAAAAAGCAAGCTACGTCAGATACGAAAGGTTCCCGATTATCAAATTGGAGGACAAAATGTGGAGGAAAAAATACTTAAAGAAAAGAATCGACAGACGATTAGAAGGCTCCAAATCCCTCATGCGGATTCCGCTAAGCAACCAAATGCTTATTTATTTCAATTGGAGGCATTCCAATTTATTATCAACAAAAGATTGTACGTATTCCAGATTTCTTTCCCGCTATACCCCATTGTTGGGCTCTCAAATTTCGAAAATCCATCGAGCCATGTTATTTCCGCTTCAACTAATACGTTTTACATTAAGATTTAGACAGCTGTTTTGGAACACATTTCTTTTAGGGTTCGGCATCTCGAAAGGGATTAATCGGCCGACCTTGAATAAAGGTGTAAATGGTATTGCCTTTTATAACAGACCTTCGAAGTAAATATAGCGACCCTTGTATCTTCTGCATGACTTGTCCATTGTATGACAAAAGTGAAACAGCCACCCTATTGTTTCGCTACTACGGTTTTGCTACAACGGTTTAACTGCTACGGTTTTACTGCTACGGTTTTGCTACAACGGTTTGGCTGCTACGATTTCGCTACGGAATCCATTACAATCGAGCGTTTTTCCGTCCGCCTATTAACCATATTAACTATGAATAATATTATACTAGCTGATGCCCGCTACATCCGCACGGATTAAAGGTTTTTGATTCGCGCGGGAATTCTTTAATTTTCCAGGATAAAATATAACCTACTAGATGAGGCCCGCAACTTCGTTCGCGTGGATTAAGGTTTAATTCCCGCGGGAACTCTTTGATTTGCCGGGATAAAATGTAGCCTATGTTTTAATCCAGGCTAAGGACTATCTTCATTCCAAATTTCAGCCAAATCCGTCCAGTACACATACACATACAAACTTTCGCCTTTATAATATTAGTGTGAAGTGGGATGTGCTATTCTGATATATAAGCGATTACATTGAGAAGTTTCATCAAAATCCATCCAAAAATTTTTGTTTGAAAGAGTAAGATAGTATATCCATCCATCCATCCTCAGAAACTTTCGCATTTATAAAAGTGACTCATATGTGAAAATGAGAGTTAACTTAACCCTTGACTGCTATTTTACTTGATGGTAAGTAACGCTGCTGTCTAAGATTGGTGTGAGTTAACTTGAAAGGGGGTATGGCAAGTATGTTAATAACTAGTTAGTTAAGCGTGAATTAAGTTTTTAAAATCTCGCGGGAACTCTTTGATTTTCTATCGGGACTCAAGTATACCCATGCAAAATATCACGCCGATCCGTTGCTTAGTTGTGGCGTGATTGAAGAACAAACCAACAAACAAACACACTTTCGCATTTATAATATTAGTTAGGCTTAACCCATTCTCTTAATCGGTTTCTACGCAATCGTGCCTGAAAGCTAAAGTAGGCAGGGTGGTAGCTACAAGATCTAGAGATAGATTAGGGTTATAAAGTATTTGCATACGGAATCCACTCAAGAGAGCCCTGCTTGCTCTTGGCCAGTTTATTTTTCATAAAGTGTAGGGGAGTACGCCATAAAGTCGGCAAATAGAATTTCATCTTGATTAAAGTGGCCACTGTATAATCCGGAGGCTTTCAGGGTTTTAAAGCTATCATTCCTGCCGCAGATTCGTTTCATTAAGTTGTATTTTTTAAATCTCTGACTTATATTCTCTCTCGGCTACTTAAATGAAGAGCTCTCAAGATTATTCCGGTCTCTTTTTTTTTCTTTGTCTTGGTATCGCTTACTTGGAGTGGTAACAAAAACTTTCATTTATTATTATAAGTCACGACTTACGACGCAAGAATATTTTTACTGTTTTAGTTTTGCCATTTTTCTCACGAAGATTTTTCTATGCGAGAGACGTACAGTTTATCTAGCTGAGATAAAACTGAGCTCATTACCTTGTTGACAAGGATTAAGAAAAGATACCATATAATATTCATACTCCTGTTTTTATCAGTTTGTATGCTAGTTTTTTTTATTCGTAGCTAGATATGATTCAGGAGCCGGTAATACACAAGTGTAAATTTAAAATTTAAAACACCCCGACATGTGAAATTAAAAAAAATATATGTAATTCGTCATTTGGTGGTTATCATAGTGTTTCATTTGATACCCATATTGAGGGAGTTGTGAAAAAATATATACGTTGGCGCTACTTAAAAGAGGCCTATGTCCAAAACAGTGGATGCATGCGGGCTGATGGTGATGATGATGATGAAGAAATATGTAATCCGCCATTTTGTGGCGGCGGCCATCTTGGACCGATTTTCATCAAACATAGCTAAGAATTACTTACTAATTCACCTTTCAAATAAAAAAACAAAATCAAAATCGGTTCATCTGTTCGGCTGCTACGATGCCACAGACAGACAGACAGACACACACACACACACACACAGACACACACGTCAAACTTATAACAACCCCTCCTTTTTGCGTCGAGGGTTAAAAAGTTGCACTTACATGGATTTTGCAAATTACACTATCACATCACACTAATATTACAATTCTGGATCGTAAAGCGCCATCTATGTAGTACCATCGTTGTGAGTTTTTGCCCACTTGAATGTGGAGTAGCCACACGGGTTATAATGGTCAAAGCGTTAATTTACTCACCCGTGCGGCTGACGAGGGCCAAAGCACCGAGCGCGCCGAATAGAAAAGCCATCGTCATGGCTAGGCCACGTGACTGTTCATAATCCCACTTTAACGCTCAGCTACACCGATATCCGCATCTGTGAACAAAATTAAGCCTTATTAATGAGATATTAAGTCCGCTTTTGTTTGATTAAGCTGCAAAGGGTAGGCCTGGGCAGGACAGGGCCTTTGTTATGTACGCAGTTCCTGTTTTAGATTGGTAGGCATGACTGCGCGTATCAGGGTTTATTTTTGTGTAGACTGTATTATTTATTTACTACTAGAATACAATATTGTATTAATTTATATTAGATTTTAATTTTAAATTTGCAAAACATGTAACACAAGTACTTTTTCTTTTCGGATGGAGGGACGATTTTAAGCTAGTTCTTAGCATGCATTGGACACAAATGGCACAAGATCGTATTCTTTGGCGATCCTTGCAAGTGACGTTTGTCCAGCAGTGGACACGAAGAAGAAGAACCATCTCCGCTCAACATGCTCTTGAATTCTAAGGATGTTTCCAATAAACAATAGTGGCACAGGAAGCAGTTACTTATTTTTTTACTTTATTACTTTTTCCAGATAAGTAACAATTTGGGTATCTTTAAATCAAGAGTGAATAGGCATTTTCTAGGCAAGCGCGCTCCATCTTAGGCTGCATCTCCACTTACCATCAGGTGTGATCGCAACCAAGCCTAGTCTATAATTTAATTAAAAAAAATAAAAACTTATTATTGTTATAGTGATATGTATTATTTTTGCAACAAAATGTACAAAGTTGAAGTCAAGCTCGACTTCGTATCGAGTTAATCCGCGCTTTTCTTTAGAAATCTTTCTAATGGATACCCCTTTTTCTATTACCCATACAAACTCTTAAAGACTGGCTTACGGCCAAGCTTAGGGGAAAAAGTAGTGCAAAGTTTTGTTTTTAAAGCGACTTCTTACTTAAACGCTGCTTCGGTTAATAGCCTGCCCATCGAGGATTTTTAAGAGTTCAAAGTTTTTTTACCGGGAAACAAAACCGGATTAGAAGGAAAGTGGAGAGCGCAGTGTTTGGCGAAGCTGTGGGGGCTTTACCAAACACTAAGTAAGCCGGGGCCATAAATAAATAAAAATTAAAAATTAGCCAAGTGCGAGACTTTGCATATGGTTCTGTACTCGAGACACACTTCGATAAATTAATTGTTCTTAATAGATTTATCCCCGCTTTCGTCAAATACACCGAAATAATCCTCATAATAGAAGTCTTTTTACGTAGATACCTTCTAAATACAATCCCTTAAAATCAACTTCATTTCCACCTGTAGATGTTCCCTAAAGGTTCTTAACTAGCAATTTAAAACCCCCAGAGTAGGTATAGAACCGAAATATTAACTATTTTTTGTATGACTATAGAGTACCTACTTACTACAATCTAACTAAAATTTTAATTACTTAACTTATGATTAATTTAACGTTACTTATAGGTACTTACCTGTATTAAATAGCATGGAGTTGAAATAAACAACATTTCGTTGAAAACGTAATTTTCCCGAGTTTGGGTTTAATTGTGTTTACTTTTTTATTTGATATAATTTTATGATAGTTGCCACAGTAACACGTATTCTGAGAAAATGTACTATTTATATTTATGGAATCATTTTAAAGTCGGTGCTGCTTTTGAAGAGAAGGAGAGAAGAAACGTTTTATTAAACTTTTCAGTCCGTAACTAGGCAAATGAACAGGAATCAAACTGTATAATAGTCCAGCGAGAGAACTAACATTGAAATTGAATTCAAAAAGGGAAAGAGAGAATAGAAAGGGGAGAAAAATTCAACCGTCTATTGGGTTTAAAATTTAATTTCCCTTTTTCGATTTAAAAATCCGAGCTGCAATCTTGATTTCAATGTACATCGTAATGGACAAGTCGACTCTGCATATAGATTAACTGCTATTTGTTGTACTCTACAATGGACAATTTATACAACTTTTTTATACGAATGTTCACAATGCCTTATTTGTCAACGGCTTCTGTATACCTATAAGCCTGACTTTGCCTGAAACTTCGACCACGTGGTTTTAGGGTTTTGAAAAACACGCGGAAACCCCTTGTTTTTCCGGGATAAAAAGTAGCCCATGTGGCTCTAGATCCTTTACTTATTCCATGGCAAGCCAGGCACACTCCGTATATTTTGGGTATATTTAAAGCTAAAAGTACACGGCCCATCCCGTCGGGCCAACTCAAATGGGCTAATGTAGAGCAAAGGGATAACATTTTTGTTTATTCAATGACAAGCCATTGACTGCGATCTCACCTGATGGTATGTGTCAATGCAGACTAAGATGGTAGCTGACTAACTTGGAAGGGGTATGGCAGTGTACATTCAAACAATACCGCTAATCTGTTTCTATATTTGGCTCAGTTTTTTAGGCACTACGGTAAATAGACTGCCAAATCATAACCCTTCGATTTTCCAAGTCAAGTAAAAATATACGGAGTTTTTAAAACGAAAATGTTGTTATACCATGGCCAATTTCTGCAACGTGGTATTTACTGAACAATATCAATTTCCGTTCCGCATGGGACGAAATGTTTAATGAAAATTTCACGATCTAACGCTTTATAAAAGGAATCTAATAAGAGAAATAAGGTCTCTCTGTTGGAGAGAAAATTCCCTATCTTTTCATTGAAACTCGTGTTAAGACGGGTCCACACTATTAGCTTCGATTCACACGTTTCGAGCACTCAAGCGTGAAAGCGCACTCGTTCTTCTTTAATAGGTATCTCTCGTTATGAAAAACTGCTACAAACTTCAAATATCCTTAATAATATTATAAATGCGAAAGTGCGTTTGTTTGTTGGTTTGTTCTTCAATAATGCTGCAACAGAGCTACGGATCGACGTGATTTTTTGTATGGGTAATTGGGTATAGTTGGGAACCTGAAAAGTGACATAGGCTACTTTTTATCCTGAACAATTAAAGAGTTCCCGCGAGATTTTAATAACTAAATCAACGCGAGCGAAGACGCGGGCATCAAATAGCTTTAAATGTTTGTTTTGCGATCAGTTAGGATACACTATTACATAATTTAAACAAAAAATCAAAGATATTTTTCTGAAAAAGTGCTACTACTCAATTAAAAACTTTTTAGCGGATAGTTTGTAATTTTGCATTGACATCATTGAAATAAGTATGGCATTGTTAGAATTTATATGAATAATTGTTGTTATAATTGCCATAGGTATTATAGACGATTATTGTACCTATATTAGAGGAATTATATAATATTTGCATGTCTTTTATTAGGCAAAACATTTTTCCCTTCCCTTTATTGCGCCAAGATTAATTATTAAATTAATGACTGACTTTAATTAAACTGTCATTCTATAGCCCCTGAGACATTATTAGTATTCGTCACCCTAAATGAACTAGTATGTAAATAAACAAATGATGTCTCAGTTTAATCTATTTATATAAAATTCAAAGTACTGACTGACTGACTGACTGAGTTATCAACGCACAGCCTAAACTATTGAAGTAATAAACTTGAAATTTTTACAGGGTTCCTTTAATGACGTAGGCGCACACTTAGGAAGGATTTTTGAAAATTCAACCCCAAAGGGGGTAAAATAGGGGTTTGAAAAATCGAACTTAACGTGAGCAAAGCCGCGAGCAAAAGCTAGTATGATATAAGAATCTAGCTTTTACCCGCGACTTTATACGCGTGGAGTTGGTTTCTTAAAAATCCCGCAAAAATCCTTTTTTTTCTGGGATTAAAGTAACTTCAGATACTCTGAAGAGAACCTGGTTCTCTATCCCTTGCAAAAAATCACGTCGATTCGACCAAGAAATTAAGGAACAAACAGGCCAGCAAACAAACACACTATCACATTTTGTAACATTCGACAGTTCGATTCAGTAACTCGCTCAGTATAAACGAAGCTTAACAGAGAGTAAATACGTATAGTAAATACTGAACGTTGGACCTGCATTACAGTACAAATTCTTAACAGCTCTTATTGGAAAGCATTGACCGTTTAAGCTCGTTTGTGAACTACTCGGGCGATTCCGCGTAAGTGTAAATCAGCCTTTACATTGCAGCGGAATTGGGTATTTGGAACGGAATTCCACTTAACCTGGCTGAATATTAGGTACACACTTTCTGGGACCCGTGACTTTACATGCGTGAATTTAGGTTTTTCAAAAATTCCCCGGTAGATTTTGATTATGGATCAATGATAATAAAATCTTTCATTTCCGGGATACAAGCTGTTTCCGTGCCGAATTTCGTCAAGAGAAGAGGCTGAGAGTCCGTCACAATGTGGTGGTGGCTCCAAGGTGTGTGAAGTCTTCTTCTCTTGGTCAGCGTGGTGGCCTTTGTTTTAAACCCTTCCCATTTTGAGAGGGTACCTAGGTCATGTACAAAAATAAGGGATTTATCCCTAAAGGGATGAATTTAAAATTTTTAAACTCAAACTCAAAATTATTTATTTCATGTAGGCCAATTTGTGGCTCTTATGACAAGTCGAGAATCTACCACCGGTTGCGGAATGCTGAATCTGCTGAGAAAGAGCCGGCAAGAAACTCAGCAGTTGCTCTTTTCAAAACAAAAAAATGCTACAATATGTAGCTTATCTATCTTGTGGACAGCTGAAGTCAACTTTTCCAAACAACTTTGTCATTAAGGAAATCATTAATTGTGTAATAACCTCTACTTATTAAATGCGTTTTTACAAACTGTTCAAATTTATGTAATGGTAAAATCTACCAATTCTACCGATCCACAGAAAAATCCCGGGTGTTAGCTAGTTGAAGTAAAAGTAATTTTAAAGGAGAATAAACAACTTTCCATCCATTTTACGAGATTAGTTTACACTATTAGCTTTTGTGTGTTACACTTTATTTGAGATCAAACCTTTCGCGAGTATTATTTGCTCAGGTACCGTACTGTAGACCAATATTTATTTTATAAATACACCTTCAGTACAATAGTTACATATTGTACAGCACATAGAACATTCTATTATGTATCAATATTATTAATATCTGCAGAGTATTGAAAGAGTAAGAATATAATTAGAAACCAATACGTAGTTTTGTTTCTTTTTTTTTTTATTCAATGATAAGATAGCCATTGACTGCGATCTCACCTGATGATAAGTGACGATGTAGTCTAAGTTGGTTGGCTAAATTGGAAGGGATGCAATGTTATTGTAATCATAATATTTAATGTTTAGGGGCCTCAATTTGTAATGGACTCAAAGGCTGAAATCTTTATATACCGCACTCTCAGCTCAGACTCAAGATAGAGTTAAAACGAGACAGATTTATATCAGAGCATATTTTTATCTCGTTTCAACTCTTTTTTAAGTCTGAGCTGAGTCAGAGCACGCTCTATAGATCTCAGCATAAGACTAGACCAAAATGTTTCTCATAAAATTCATTTTTTTTAAAGAATATTAAATCAGTTCAGTCGTTGCTGAGTGATTGAGTAAGAAACATCCATCCATCTCACTATACATTCAAACTTTCGCATTTAGAATGTTAATAGGATAGGAATATCATTATCGTTATAAAATATCGGTATATGGGAATAGTAAATACATTCTATCGAGTCTTATTATGTTGTGCTAGTACAAACAAATTAACTACGTGATGTATTAGACGCTTAATATTTACGTTTATCGTACACGAGGGGAATGATTATTTATTATTATTATTTATTTGCTGATTTGAGTGTGACCATTAATGTATTTGGACTACTTAACTAAAGTACCCAAAGCCGAGTCTACTACAGAATACTTAATCATTTAACGTACTTAAAATTCTAACGTTAGTCGTAATAATAGTCGTAGGAATAGTAATAGGTAGTAATTAATCGTTAGTGATAACACCTAGAATAGTTCTACAGCTAAGCTTTCTATAAGTATTATTATTCTTATTCTTTACTAATATAATAAATGCTAAAGTGTGTTTGGTGATTTGTCCTTCAATCACGCAGCATCGGAGCAAGGGATCGACGTAACTTTCTAGGTATAGTTTTTTTGACGACCTCTTTGGCGCTGTGGTCTTATAACTGGGAGGTCTCAGGATCGATTCCCATCGGGGGCAATTTGGGAATTTATAATATCTGGATTGTCTTTGGTCTGTTCTGGTGGGAGGCTTTGGTCGTGGCTAGTTGCCACTCTACCGTCAAAGACGTGCCGCCAAGCGATTTAGTGTTCCGGCACGATAGCGTGTAGAAACCGATTAGGGGTATGGGTTGAATCTGCACTGCCATACCCCTTAAAAGTTAGCTCGCTAGACATCTTAGACTGCATCGTCATTTAGCATCAAGTGAGATCGCAGTCAAGGACTATCTTGTCATCGAATAAAAAAAAGGGATCGACGGAATTTTTTGGGTATATTTGAGGACGTGGAGAGTGACATAGGCTACTTTTTATCTCGGAAAATAAGAGGGATCCCGCGAAATTTTACAAATCTAGCCCCAAGCGGACAAAGTCGCGGGTAAAAACTAGTATATAAAGTAGAGAAGTATTTAAACTTCTGAAACGGTTCAGTAATTCACTCACGTAAGATTCTCCGGTTCCTCGGGAGTTCATCCGCATTTTCTGTGGAATACTGAAATGCTGATTTTAAACCTAATTGCTACGAGAAACAACGAGAATACATACTTTAATAATTAAAATGAGGTAAGTATTTTTTTTGAAAAAACTTTTATTACTACTCACTAATACCATTATATTCTTTGCTAATACTTACAATATATGTACTCACTGATATTTAATATATCAATTATAAGTGTACATAACATTGATAAAAAAGAATAGAAGAAAAATTTATTTATAATTTTTGGGAACTAAAATTAAATTAAAATTATCTTTTATAATAGTAAGTATTTAGTCATTGGATCGGTTTTTTCTTTAGTTTAATTTTTAACAGATTGTAATACTAAAATAGTGCATGTCATGTTTACTTTAATATGATTTTTTTTTTTCTATTAAGCATTATGTAAAAATTGCTAGTGGGTAAACCAATAAAACCGAACCGAAGAATCGAAAGGGTGTTCTATACACCTTAGCGTTTTGTTTCAGAAACGTTGAACTAAAGTGTTGACTAGTATCGAGAGTCGTAAAAGAAATTCTTAGTTCAAATGTTACATGCAGAAGATGCCAACAGTAATACTCCATCCCTAAAACTCAGATATAATCTCCAACATTAAGCCGAGTGATGGCAGGAAACGACATGAAACGTCATGAAACTCTGAAACGTCGACGAGTAATGGCGCCGTAATACCGCAGCCGGGCGTCGAAACGTTTTATGTTGTAAAGTTAAATGATAGTAATGTTTAGAGCGAGATAAGACTTAGATAGAGTTTTTGCCAAACTGATTACAACTTGCTCAAAATCTTGTCTTTACGGTGAAGGAAAGTGTTGAAACCTGCATGCCTGAAAGTTCTCAAAATAATGTTTTTAAAATTTGTGAAGGTATGGTATGTTATAACCATAAAAACTTAACTAATAAAAACTAAGTTTCCTTACAATCACTAGGTAGTATCTAATTATATATTATAACTAGCTTTTTCCCGCGGTTTCACTCACGCAAATATCCTAAAATACTTTCTTAGCGGAGTCCTACGTCACAATAGTTATATGTATGCCTTTCAGCCTGATCCGTCCAATGGTTTGAGCTGTGCGTTGATAGATCAGTCAGTCAGTCAGTCAGTCAGTCAACCAGTCAGCCACTTTTTCCTTCTACATATTTAGATTTGAAGAAGAAGATTTTATTTGCTTGCATAGATTTGCCAACTTAATTGATAGCTGCATATTATTGTAGATACAGTAGGTATGTATGTATATGCAAGATTCAATAGAACAAATTAAATGGACCCAATCAAGTGGATTACGAGTAGTTGTACTCAATGCAGAGAGGATGGACACAGGACACAGCTATGAAAGCATAACATAGATAAACCGAATTATTATCAAACACGTTTGTAGCTTAGGTATTGTCAGGCTACAACCTACCTAAACCTACTATAGGACTACGTTGGTAGATCAATGCCATCTGAGGCTATCCATGTATAGATTTCAAGGAAATTTAAATAGAATACTCGGTTGAGTGTTGAAAGGGAAATGATATACATATAAACTTAAAAATTCTTTGTGTTATGAGTTTGACCTGTTTGTGTGTGTGTGTGTGTGTGTGTGTGTGTGTGTGTGTGTGTGTGGGTGTGTGTGTGTGTGTGTGAGGTGTTTTAAATTTTCAATTTACAACACCCCCGACGAAATTATAAATTCCCAAATTGCCCCCGCTGGATTCTAACTCGAGACCCCTCAGTTATAAGACCACAACGCTCACCACTGCGCCAGGGAGGTCGTCAAAATTTGCAAATTCGGTATGCAACTGTACTGAATTTCTGTAATAAGTAAATAAAAACGATCACAATTAAAGTAACCTCGACCCCGGTTTGTGCTGATGATGAAAAACAAAGAAAAGCTTAATTAGTGTTTCGCGCAGAGGAAATTTAGGGTAATGGGGCTGTATTTGACTGCAATGCAGTAGCATTTTTGGTAACGACAACAACAGCTGATAGGCTGGTTCATACACCGACACATGCTCGACTAATAAGGTTCGGGAAGCGTGGCAATATTTGACGTTCCATACACAGATATTGTTTGGTTAAACTAGGAATACTTACAAATGTTATCATACTCGTAAATACGAAGGTGTGTTTGTTTTACAATTTGTTGGTTTGTCATTCAATCGTTCCAAAAACGGAGCAATGGATCAAAGTTACTTTTTGCATGAGCTTAGTTTAGGACTCGGAACGTGATATTGGCTATGCTTTATCCGGGGAAAATCGGGTTCCCGTGGGATTTTGTAAACCTAACTCCACACGGGCAAAATCGCTATTGAAAGCTAGTAAGAAATAATTATAACTTATTTAATTGAAATAATTTTATAATATCACGAGCTTATTCCCGCGGCTTCGCTCACGCTAAGTTCGATTTTTCAAACGCCTGTTTTATCACCCTAGGGGTTGAATTTTCAAAATTTCTTTCTTAGCGGATTCCTACGTTATAATACCTATCTGCATGCCAAATTTCAGCCTGATCCATCCAGTGGTTTGAGCTGTGCATTGATAGATCAGTCAGTCAGTCAGTCAGTCAGTCAGTCACCTTTTCCTTTTATATATTTAGATTGTTATGAAAGAAAAGAGCAACTACTGAGTTTCTTGCCGGCTCTTCTCAACAGAATCTACTTTCCGAACAGATGGTAGAGTCTTGATTTGACGTAAGAGCCACAGGATGGCCCACATTAAATAAACATATTTTTTAATTTTGAAGTTAACTTTTAGTTTAGGTGGCAAGTAATTTGTTTGGACGTCTCATCGAGATGAAATTCCAAACAAAGTTTCTCGACTTCAGTGACAAGTTTGGTTAACACAAAAACTTCGTACACTCGAGGCAGATGCCTCGCGTAATAAACTTGTTGGATGCACATTTTAAATTGTAAAGTAATGTTAGTATTCCCACCAGACTTTGCGAGTGCTAACACAAACAAACCGACGCAACGCGAACGAAGGCTTCTTACGTGAGCGATTTGCGAGATTGATTTAATACGATTTTCTTCTAGCCTCACTAAACTTCACTGCTTTTGAGCACATTTGTACGTCACTTAGCGGTGGTACTACCGTAGGTCGTACTGGTAGTACCACTGATAAGATATTCTGGTTGAGAGAAGTGGTAATACCAGACACCTGTACTACGGGCGAATAAAATTTCCCGTGGTATTACCAGCAGGATGAACATGGTCGGTTCATCATTCATATTCGATGACATTAGCGTCAAAGTAAAATAAACCTTAACTGTATTGATTTAAAGTCACAAATTCAGTACCACCGATTCTAATTTGGAGCGTATTCGTATACGTAAACGTATAAGAATGCATACACGAAATTTATCTCTAATTCAAGATCCTCACGGCTCAATTTATACGCTAATGTCATCGTATACGAATACGATCAGTCGAATTAAATCTTATACTAACCCTACAGCTTAACATTCTCTGAGTTTTGTCGATTATTGTTCTTTTACGAAACTTCTCAAGTCTCATGCTTTCGCTTAAGTTAGTCGCAAACATTACATTTGTACAGTTTTTACAGCGATACTGTTAGTTAACGCCGTTCGTTCCTGTATAAACATAGTTCTATGACGCAACTGAAATTGATTCCAATTAATGTACGTTGCCATCTTAACATCCCGCGATTGCGGGGTCAGTAAAGCCGAGTAAAATTATGCAAGGTCTCGCCAAGGACTCAGTCCATTAGGGCCTGATTTATTGCCCTCAACTAAAAGGGTCTTGCAAGGAACGGTCCGCGGTCCCTTATATTATTATGTAGCACATATATTAGCGGTATGGAAATTTCTTGACGTAATATTATTTACCAATTTGCCTTTGATCATGCAAGTACGATATCGGTTATCAATGTTCGTACTTAAATTGATTGCCGGCCCAATACAGGCGTAGATCTCCTTTCGTATGAGAAGGGTTTAAGACATAATCTATAGATCTATACAGCGTGCTCACACTCAGCTCAGACTCAAGGTAGAGGTTAAAACGAGATACAAATATGCTCTGACATAAATCTGTCTCGTTTTAATTCTATCTTGCATCTGAGCTGAGTGAGAGTACGGTTTATAGATTTCACACTAAATGTCGGTTAGGAGACTTCACACACTTTTGAGAATATTATGGAACGTCTCGGTTAAGCCTCGCGAGTTTTGCTTCACCGTTAAAGTAAGTCATATTTAAATGCTTAAAACGCACCTAGCTCCAAACCCTGGAACCTCTAAAATGGAGGCAGAAGCCGTAACCACTAGGCTATGACCGCTTATTATAGGCCACTAGTTGATGCCCGCGGCATCGCTCGCGTGGATTTATTTGTTAAAAATCCCGCGAGAACTCTTTGATTTTCTGGGATTAAAAGTAGCCTATGTCACTCTCCCGGTCCTCAACTATACCCATGCAAAAAATTACGTCGATCCGTTGTTTTGTTGCGACAAAAGTCGCGTCGTTCCAGCCTTGATGCAACGTGATTAAGGGATAAATCAACAAACCAACAAACACGCTTTCGCATTTATAATGTAAGGATATTATCCTACCTACATTAAGTTATCTAACGTATTTTTCAGACTGTAACCGTTGTACAGCAATAGTTTTAAAAAGAAAAATTTTATGATGCTTCTTCGTAGAGAAAACACTTCTGCCGTTTACGTCAGTTTGTGTATTTAGGGAGTAGCGTCTGGCGTTGTTTGCGCTTCTTATTATTACGAAAGGTAAATTCGAGCCTCACTTGGAAATTCTGTTCTATCAGTGTTTACACACGCATTTTTCATTAAGTGGCTATGAATTTTTACGATTGTTTGAGTTGTCTCAGAAATGTTTGAGGGGGGCTGGTTCAGAAGTTGTTATCATCGTCTCTTTTTTTATCTGAAATAGGCTTGCGCTTGACGACAATCAATACTGGATAGCACAGATGAGGTCAAGGTTGCAGCGTGCTTGCCTAGAAGATGCCTATTCAATCTTGCCTTGAAGGAACTCAAATTATAGGTGGCACGAAATACGGATGCCAAACCATTGTCGGCCCAATAAGCTCGTAAGTAAATATAGCTATAACTGGAAGGGCGCGTGGGTGCGTGGCTCGCTAAAGCGAACCGCGTGTTTTCTGTTCACTAAGTAGATCTTCGGGTCTTGATCATCTTTTTCCAAAAACTACTATTCCACCTTTATTGATGAAATTAGTTTGGCCATTTTGGTGTTTTTTTTTCAGCTCACTGCTAATTGGATGAGGTTTCGAGTAACTTTTGTTTGAACAACCGTGAGTGAAAGAAATTTTTTCATGCAAAATTTTACAGGAGTTGTGATCAATGAGTCAGTCAGTGAGTCAGTGAATCAGCACGAGTAGCTACATATATGTAGTAATTACCTTCGAATTGAATGGCTCAGCTACTTTAACTGTGCTGACTCGGCACAAAGCAGTGTACAATGTAAGGCTACACAAAATATGTTCGACCTTTTGTAGCGAAATTTGTTTAGCAGAATATGCGGAAAGTTTATCTCGTACCCACTTATGCCCACGAAGCCTCCCAATAAGGCTGCGTGATTTGCATAAAGCGATTTACTCGCGGACCTTTAGTTACGATAGGATGCTGACATATTATGGGTCTATGGGATAAAATAAACTCGCTCTAAAGGAGACAACCAACAAATAGAATAGCGAAAAACAAAATAGAATAGAATAAAATATAAGTAGATTAGAATTTTTTTTATTATTTTTTGTTTCATAGCTTTTGACGACCTCCCTGGCGCAGTGGTCAGCGCTGTAGTCTTATAACTGAGAGGTCTCAGCTTCGATTCCCGGCGGGGGCAAGTTGGGAATTTATAATTTCTAAATTGTCTCTGGTCTGGCCTGGTGGGAGATTTTGGCTGTAGCTAGTTAACACCCTACCGTCAAAGACGTGCCGTGCGTCGTGGCGTGTAGAAACAGATTAGGAGTATGAGGATGAATGTACAGTGCCATACCCCTTCCAAGTTAGCCCGCTACCATCATAGACGGCATCGTCACTTACCACCAGGTGAGGTCGCAGTCAAGGACTATATTGTCATCCAATAAAAAAATATATAAATAGCGAGCAAACGAGTAGGCGGGTCACCTAATGTTAAGTGATTACCGCCGTTGCGTCGCCGGCTTTTCAGTAATTTGTTATTCCGCTCCTATTCAAAGAAACTTTTACAAAGTGCTTTTGAATCGTCAAAGGCTAAGCTTCTAGTGTGAACTCTCTGATTTTCAGCATTAATATTAAGCTAGATAAATCCCTCATTAAACTAGGTACACTGCTTATGAAATTCCCATCAAAACCAGTGCAACTATTCCGAAGATACAGCACACACAGACATATATTGATGATAAAAATATTTACTTTTTACTGATCCAAAATAACATAATAATAGAAAATAAGTTCCAACGTTTTTCTTCTGTTTAGAACCGGTTTCAAGAAATGTTCTTATTCTCGAGATTTATTATTATACCTACCAGGAATTTCATTTCATTCTCCATATTTACTCTTGAGCAGTCGTTGTGAATAATTCCATACGGTGCAAGAAATAAGAAGGTAATTGAAATATACACCAAACTCAATAAAAAAAGAATGGAAAAACAATTTATAAAACCTAGCTGATACTCGCAACTTCATCCGCGTGGATTTAGTTTTTAAAATCCCGCGAGAACTCTTTAATTTTTTAGCCTAAGTCACTCTCCAGGTCCCCAACTATACCCATGCAAAAACACCCGTCGATCCGTCGCTCTGTTGAAGCATGATTGAAGGACAAATCAACTAACCAACAAAAAAACACACTTTCGCATTTATAATATTAGTAAGGATAGTAAGGATTAATCATCATTTCATCAGGAAAATTACCGTAATGTTATTATTTTGTAAACAAGGTATTTTGTAAAGGTTGAATAAATCTTACCCAGGTTTCCAATTGCCGAATCTCATGGTCCCCATGCAAATGTTACTTGCTTATTTCCCACCCTACTTTTATGAGTACGTATTTCTCCTTTTTGTAGAGCTTTACGTAGAGCTTTCCGTAGAGCTGCTACGAGTTATCGTAACTCCATGTCATGAACTTATTATATATCAAAGTTTTATTTTAATGTTAACTTACGCTTTAAATAAATAGCTCCTAATAACATAAAAAAAAAACAAGTAAATAAGATTTTCCTTTGATTTCCGGCTTCTGACATTTAGCTCTTAAACCAATAAGACATGCGTACAAGATTTTCTTATTTTTCGGTGAAAACCATAAACAAAGTATGACTTAGTACCGTAAGGAAAAATTTTCTATATTTTTTACGCGTGACGTATACTATCTATGGCAACAGTATGAAGTAGTGAATTGTACTCGTAACATAAAAACATTTGACGCACTTATTGTACTTAAATCGATAATTTAAAAAGTTTTGACGGCCTCCCTGGTGTAGTTGTGAGTGCTGTGGTCTTATATAACTGGGAGGTAACGGGTTCCCTCCCGGCGGGAACAATTTGGGAATTTATAATTTCTGAATTGTCTCTGGTTTGGTCTGGTGGGAGGCTTTGGCCTTGGCTAGTTACCTGCACCCTACCGTCAAAGACGTGCCGCCAAGTGATTTAGCGTTCTGGCACGTTGGCGAGTAGGAACCGATTAGGGATATAGTTTGAAGTACACTGCCATACCCCTTCCAAGTTAGCCCGCTACCATCTTAGACTGCCTCGTTACTTACCATTAGTTGAGATCGCAGTCAAGGACTATCTTGTCATCGAATAAAAAAAAAGTGGTTATCACTTGAAACTAACAGTGAACGTGTATTTTACTTATTTTTCAAGATAAGGTATTTAAGAATCGATAAGTAGTAATTTATTTTTATACCTAGGTAAGTATTTTAATATTCCGTGTTCCCGCCTGTGTGGTTGACTCAGTTGGAGCCTCAATTCCGTGTAAACGGAAACAATTATTTAGTGTTCCGCATTCGAATTCACAAAGCGGTATCTAGATGGGCAGTATTAAAGGTCTTCAGGTTTTAATGAACACATTTACATCAGAAACACGTCAAGTCAAACATCAAAGCGTTGGCTGTCGGTGTTCCCTTGTTTATTGTTTATTCCTCTATGAATTGTAATATTGTTTGTATTGTATTCGTATTGTTTGTAGTATAATTTACAAGTATCTGTAAATTATCATTCAGACGGGCGTAATCTTATTGCGCGTTGAAGCGATTTTTTGTTGCTTTGTTTGAGCAGTGATAGGTTATGCGGTCTCCTATTCAGGAGGTCACAGATTCAATTCAGGATATGCACCTCTTACTTTTCGAAGTTATGTAAATACTGAGGAAACCTGCATGGCTGAAAGTTATCCATTATGTTTTCAAAGGTATGTGAAGTCTACAAAGTTCAGTTTCAGTTTTCAGTCCGCACTTTTAACCGTTGTGCTAGTGAAGCTTTATTTAAGCAAGCCATAAATTCCACTAAAAATCTCGGTGGAGACAGGAATTTTAATATATTAAACTTGGAACCCGTACAATAAAACATTCTATTGTCCTTAGATAAAAACGATTTTGCCGATAAATTGTAATGAATGGCAAATAACATGACGTCTATTTGTTTGGCCAAAATAAATTCCCGTTGCCTATTTTCATTCATTGCTTACTCGGCCAGATTGGGGTAATCGATGTAAAAGTAAGCAATACATTTTCCTATCTGGACGGTAATATTTTTATTTCGTTACTGAAAAAGCCGCAATACAATAAAATAAATAGATACATAATAGACAGTACAATAAATAAAATAAATAAATAGATTGTAATAATGAAAGATTTGGAACAATGAAGTCGTTATTATTTCAGTATGTATTTTATAGATATAAAATCAAATCAAAATTTATTTATTTCATGTAGGCCAACTTGTAGCTCTTATGACATGTCATAAATCTACCACCGGTTCGGAATGCAGATTCTGCTGAGAAGAGCCGGCAAGAAACTCAGCATTTGCTCTTTTCAAAAAAAAAAATTTTTTTACAATTGTTAACAAAACTAGGCTATGCACACAATGTTTCCACAAAGAAGTTTCAAAAATGCACACCTACCACAACCTAACACATGTTAAGATGGGTAGACACAAAGCAGACCCATTCTCGTTGGTAGCACCCGTTCACGAGCACGACGCATGATCCAGCCATTGCTTCGCTCAACCATATTTGAGGGAACGTAACAACCCGCACCACACGACACCACCACAGAAATGTTTAAGTGAGCATGACATACTTAGGCTACCCATGTTAAGGCATCGAATTAAATACTAATATTAAGATACTCATTTTAAGACATAACTGAGACACAAATAAAGTGGAAATACTGTAGAACAGAATACATATTTTATAACAGATATATATTTTTAACAGCCATGCAGGGAGTAGAAATGAGCTTTTGAGAATTTCATTACGAAATACGGGGGATCAGGAAACCCTAATTACTAGGTTTTTTGGACCAAAAAAGTTGTGTAATGGAAGCATCCTGCACCCTATATTTTTTATCATCAATCATTTTATCTCGAATACATTTATTATTCTGTGATATTCATAGCTGAAGGAGCGAACAGTAAATTTGTTTACATTAAATAATTGTAAGACAAGAATAAATAATTTAACATTTAAAAAAAGAATTAAAAACTGTAACTTTACTACGGAAACATCCATTATGTCCTTTTTTTTAAAGAATATTAGCTAAGCTGAAACTATAATAACAAATAGACAAGCTTTAACCATTGGGCTAATGAGGCTTAATATATATATTTTTTTATTTATTTATTTAAAGACAAAAAAAAGTGAATACAATTTACACCATAATTTATAGACCAAAGCATTAGAGTAAAACTTGTGACTGGTGATTGCAATTGGCAGCCCAATTAGACCATAGCCTGTGCTAGGGCTGTCCAAAATATATTCTCGGCCCAATTGTATTTAATTTTTATTAAAGTTCTGATCTAATTTTTTTTTTTGATATACCTAACTAATTTTAATATTGATTTTTATTATTTGTATAAAAATGCTTTCATCACCCGAATGCTAATAAAGAAATGACTGACTGAAATTTATTAAAACCGGCTCAGTCATCAGCTTTGGCGCTACGGTAGAACATACTTAAATTGCCACATACATACTTACATAGACTGTTAAAATCATAACACTTCCTTTTAGGTTTGCCGTAGTCGGATATATGTTATCAACATTTATGTAGACCAACTTTGGGCTATAACAAGTCGAGAATCTACCTCCAGTTCGGAAAGTTGATTCTGCTAAGAAGAGCCGGCAAGAAACTCAGCAGTTGCTCTATTAAAAACAAAAATGTTACAAAATGCTGCGTGCTGCCAAGTGATTTAGCATTCCGGCACGATGACGTGTAGAAACAGATTAGGGGTATGAGTTGAATTTACACCGCCATACCCCTTTCAAGTTAGGCCACTACGATCTTAGACTGCATCCTCACTTACCATTAGGCGAGATCACAGACAAGGTCTATCTTGTCATTAAATTAAAAAAAAATTATGTAGTGAACTTAATGCCATTGATATTCCAAGGCTGAATAGTAAATAATTGTTGATAAAATGCAAACAACATTATTAAGCTCTACATTATCTGAATTCACAAAGTGCTCGAATGAATAATATTATAGGGCTCTCGACTTCTAACGAACGTATTTACAACTGCCTCTTGTCAAACATCAAAGCATTCTGACGTTTTGTTTTTGTTTGCCCGCCTACGAATCGTTTGTTTTATTTACATCTTCAACATCTCTTTAATTGTATTTCATGATTCAACTAGGTTTTCATTATTATATTTTTCTAGTTATCTCGTGAATTTTTCTCGTAATTCAATTTCAGAGTGTTCTTTAGTCGCACAGCATAGGTACTTATTCTAACTAAGGGCCTCATTAGGGCTAGCGCACACCGGTGATATCAATAAATATTGTATACTTCTTCTTTCTACTACCAATCGAGGTTTATACTTATCCAATCGAGGTGCCTGACTGACTGTCAACGTGCAGTTCAAATCGTTGAACGGATCGGGCTGTGGCATACAGAGCTATTATGACGTAGGCATCGGCAATGAAAGGATTTTTGAAAATTCAACCCCTATTACTAAGCCTCCGTTTTTATTAAAATCCCATGGTAACTATTTGATTTTCTGGGATAAAAAGTGGCCTGTGCCACTCGGCCTTCCGAGCTACGTGGCTACGACCGGATAGCGAAGGCTCCCCGTTGGCACACTTTTGGTACGGAACCCTTAATAGAGTTCAAAGATATTCTAGTTCAACGAATAACATAATGCTATCTTATAAGATAGCATTACATCATTTTAACGCTACTTTTACATTAAAAATGTTGAAATGTCGTAAACCACTAAAGGGAGCGTCAAATAAAGTAAATGTTCCCTCATAAAGAGAAAAGTTCGCCGTCTAACTGCTGAAGAAACTCAAAACTGTCCTTACGAAAGTAGATAATGAAAACGCTTCCATAAAAAGATTTTTCTCATGTAGTTCATTTTTAAGCAGTGATCAGTCTAATGCTGAGATTATAGAGCTTGCTCTGACTCAGCTCAGACTCAAGATAGAGGTTAAAACGAGACACAAATATGCTCTGACATACATCTGTCTCGTTTTAACTCTGTCTTGAGTCTGAGTTGTGTAAGAGTGCGGTCTATAGATCTCAGCTTTAGCCTAGTAATTTTAAGACGTTGGTCTGCAATTCGGGGGGTCGCTGGTTCGATCCCGAGCACGCACTTCCGACGAATTTAGCGTTCCGGTACGTTGCCATGTAAAAACATAATTATAGAGTATGCCGTATGAATTTAACTTACACTGCCATATCCCTTCCACGTAAGCCTGCTACTATCTTAATAATAGCATCGTCACTTTTCTTCAGATGATATCGCATTCAAGGACATCTTGTCATCGAATAATAAAAAAGGTTGTCTAGTCACTATATACTCGTATTTTGTATTTTGTACATATAAAATGTCATGTTTACACGAAAACTGGTGGATTAACGTTTGTTTTTCAATAATTAATACTACGGGCACTATTAACTGACGGTAGAAGCTCGCAAAGCATAGTAAAATTTGAATAATCCGTAAAATTCCGTACTCCGGAGGTATTTGAAATTGTCATTTTAAATCACGTCGCGTCGTTAAATAAAGTATAAACAATTGCGACACAGCAGGAAGTATTACAATTGTAAATCCTCATAAATACATTCAGAGTTAACGTGAACAAATCCCCGCATAGTTTCATATTCCACAATTTGTGCCACTGTTGTTAGTAATTCGGCCATCTCTTATGTAGTTGTTCAAAGTAAAATGGACCTTGTTTAGTGTGTGGTTGATATCAAAAACGTTTGGCGTGTAAGTGAATTATAAAGTGAAGTACGTAACAAATCTTATTGGGGCAAAGTTGAAATCGTGAATAAGTTTTGAAAGGAGGAAATATTCTAGGGATTCGTATAAATGAAATATTGAATAGCTAGGGTGGGAGACGTAGTAATAAATCTAGAAGAGAATATTTGTGTCGCTTCTGGAGAACGAGTTTTCTCTTTGTTTACGAGTCTTGTAAATCATATTATTTTTAGCTCCAATAATATAAAATGATTGACTGACCTTACTTATTTGCTTTGCATCGAGATTAATGATCTTACAGACTTTGCATAAGCTGTTGCCTTTCAAAACAAATGTGAACATTAAGTAAATAAAACGAAAAAGAAATATACTGCTTCAACCCCAATCCAAACGTAATATTTGTTATTTAATACAGTAATAATATGCACCTGTTTTACAAACTACATTGAACTGTATCTCGAAAAACAAATTTACTCGTAGATACCTTATCGCCGACACAACTAATACTCATAAGCATGTGTATTTGTGAGTTTGAAAAACTAAAAAAAACAGTAAACTAGTTTTGATTACTAGCAGGTAAATTTAGCAAAACTTTTCGGTATGAATTTCAAATCCAGCATATGGCAAGACTCCTCCCAAACTTAAGAAAATCATAATTTCCATGAACCACTAGATAATTTTATAGATCAAAGCAGCCTAATCCAAGTTTATTTAACGAGCGGATAAGCTCAAAGAGCGATGACGTCAAACAAAGGATACCTATTCTGTATTGAGCCAAAAGTCTTTGATATTAACAATGAAAACCTTTGTAGTAAGTAGAATTTAGTTGAAAATTAACTTCTTGACTCTTAATAACCTCGAAAGGTGACTGATTAATCATATAATAATAATATTATAAATGCGAAAGTTTGGATGTATGGATGTTTGTTACTCAATCACGCTGCAACGACTTAACCGATTTGGCTGGGCACAGAGATAGATTATAGCCTGGAATAACACATAGGCTACTTTTTATCCCGGAAAATAGAGAGTTCCAGCGGGAATTATAAAAGCTTAATTCACGCGAACGAAGTCGCGGGCATCAACTAGTAAATAATAATTTTGCTGATGTCACTGGCATATGAGCATTTGGGGAATAATATTTTAAAGTAGCCCTCAAAAAATTATTGTAGTAGGAATATTTTTACAAAATTTATTAAAAAGAGACGGACGTCATAGACGCTGGGAAAGGTAGCAAATGGTTAAATAAAATAAGTGTTTCGTTCTGGAAAATATACCTTTCGTTTATTTAAAGTTTTTTCTCCGTTTGGCAAATAGTTAAAGTTTGAATCAATTAAGAATTCCTACTTCATCGTTTCCTGGGAATCTTCTCCGCAAGTAGGCGTCGATTCGCCCGTTTTGCGTGTGAATTGCTACTTATTGAAGTACTACCTATGAGTCATATTTCCTGCGAAAGTTGGCACATGGATTATTATTTTAAGAGTAAATCAGTGATGCGTTTTTATTTTTATACAGATTTCTGAATAAAATTAATTGTAGGGGAACTTTATCTACTGAAAATTTACGTAAATCTAGTGAAGCCTAGCATATAGTATAGAATGCTTTAGGCTTTGACACTCTATACGATATTCATTCTACTCTATATTCCTAGCATTTAGTCCACAATCTATACTTGGGTCAACCTTAAATTCAGAAATATTATGCGTAGAAAGCTTGCCAACGCCATTAGGGTCTGATTTATTGCTCTTAACTAAAAGGGTCTCCCAAGGAGCGTACCTTGGTCCTTATATATTTATGTATCACGTACATTGTATGGAAATTTTACCTCGAAATATTATTTGCTTTGATCGTGTAAGCGTATTATATATCGTTCAGGTTTATTGATTCTACATTAGGGGACTATATTTCGAGATTTTATCGCAAATACTCACCCTCGGTTTCTTTTGGTGTAAGGAAAATAACTAGCGGCGAAATTTTAGTTTCACATAAAAACTTGCTAATGGCATCATAGATGCGCATTCTGAATGAAAGAACACACGCTGCTTCTTTGCCTAAACAGCAGATACGAGGGAGAAAAAACTAAGGACAGCTGATTTTTCAAATTTATAACACCAAAAACACCTTCGACCAAAAATTAATTTTGGATAAACATACCAAGTGCCTAAGCGTAGGTTAACAAATATAAAGCAATAAAATACTAAAAAATAAAGAGTTTGTGAAAATTGAGCCACAAATATATGCATAAACAGAGATATTATCTGGAAGTGGCAGCGACACATAGTATTACATGATTTATACGTTTCAGTACTAGAAGCATTATTTGTGATATAGAGTGACATGTTACTTTCACATACACAGCTTAGCTATCAAACAGTTCTAAAATAAAGTTATAACATTTATATGCGCAGAATAACGTTAAACGTATTGTTCGACAAAGCAAAGCCTCATATGCCTCGGACGCGATTTGGAATGATGTTGAACCAGGAAAAATTTAAAATTAGTTTTGGTCACTAATTCCGCGATCGGAATCATTTCCATTCAGGGTACAGTTGACCGAGCAAAGAGGGGAATTGTTTCTAAGTTGTGTTCGATTTAACGAAACTAGCTGGATTACCAAGCTTTAAATTCAGTTCTTTTTCCACGCAGTCTTGTACAAGCGGATACCGCTTTGTGCAGTTAAATAAACTTAAGATAAATTGGATAATTTTCGTTATTGAACATTAACAAATCGCTTCCTTAAATATACTGGTAACCTACACGACTTCGGTTCTTTTAATCAACAAACCGGTTTTAGAAAAATATTTCCAACCTATTATATTAATCAACATTTTAAACTACATTGAAACTGATTTCAATTCCCGAAATAACATAGTGGTGACATTGCACCGTTATAAACGATGTATGTGGGATGTGGATGAAGTAGGCTATCTTTAGAGCACTGTTTGATTGGTAAACTGTGTCATTTTACACGAGCTATATTATGTGTTAAATTTCTCACTTGACAAAAGATAGCTAGTTTGCGCATTGCGGCAGTAGAAATTGAGATACATCAAATATGTTTATCATCATCTCTCATGTTCTGAAATTATGCAAATATTTGGAATGTAGTCATTAGTAACGAACTACGTAAATATTATAATGTTAATAATTTGAGTCGTCGTCGTTGTTCTGCCGAAAGATCTTGGAGCTCACCGCATTGAAACCGCAAGAAAACCTCTACCATTATGAACAACGCAAAGGGACACGACCCTCAGCAAGCACAAATACGATGCAGAGCGGGACTTTTAATTTAAAAAAAAATATCGTCGGGGATAGTGCCGATCCGCGTAACTAGCATTAGTACATTAAAATCTATTTTCATATGTTAATGGTCAAATCAAAACCGCGTAAGTGTCGTATCGACTAAATTAGTCACTAATAAATATAATAAATCATGTAAGAATTGATAAATAAATAAATAAATAAATAAATAAAAAAAAAAAGATATCGCTTTTTATCGATACATAGAACACATGAATTAATACTCTCTGTGTAAAAATTAGCCCAATAGCCGTAGAAATAAAAAAAAAATATAAAGTTTTAGCCTTCCCCTGTAAAACTGTGACTAGTGTAGATCCGCGGTTTTTACCTATGGTACATTCGCGGTTTTGCACTATCCCCGACGATATCAGTAAGTATACGAAATTAAGGCATTATTATTCTCTTCTGATACCACTTAGAGTGTGTAAGCTTGAATTTAAAATACTCTATTACTTTTAAGGAATTGAAATTACTACCAAATATCAAAATTACCACATATCCCGGCACAAACGATTTGGATTTCCAAATTATTATTGTTCAACTTCAATACGTCAAAATTGTTTGAAATTTACTGTTTGATATTTCAGAACAATATTTGAACGTAATATCTGCCTAAATAAATAATTCAATGTCTATTATTATTACATATTTTAATTGTCTGAATTCAAAAGTTGAAAAAGTTTTAAGAACTTTTACATAGAATTAATGAAATCAATTCATATGTCTATTATAATCATAATTATATTTCTGTTAAAATACCGATATACTACTGCCGTGCCATGACAATATACCTACTGTATCTTTTAATTTTATTCGATGACAAGTTAGTCCTTGACTGCGATCACACCTGATGGTAAGTGACGATGCAGTCTAAGATGGTAGCGGGCTAACTTGGAAGAGTTATGGTAGTGTAGATTCAACCCATACCCCTAATCTGTTTCTACACGACATCATGCCGAAACGCTAAATCGCTTGGCGGCACGTCTTTGACGGTAGAGTGGTAACTAGCAACGGCCAAAGCCAGACAAAACCCTATTTCAATTTATTTGTTGCCAATAATTGTATTAGGTATTTATGATTACACATAAATAAACATTGAGTGTAATTAGATCTCATTAAACAAACATTAAATTAGGTAAACTTTATTATAATCATTAGCAAACTATTTAGATTGTAATTTATTAATTCAAATCGGTGTTCAGCGGTGGATGTCATAATTGTTGTAAAATAATACGAGTACCTACCACATTACGTCATTAAACCATGAATAAAGTCTAAAACCTTTAATTTGGATTCAGGGATGTCATTTAGGTATATAGTAGGTACGTTTATCTCACGAAGCTACGTGCGCTTTACTTGTGGTTACGTCGCATACATGCACATGGCGTATGTGTGCGTGCCTGTCAGCGGACGGAGCGATCAGGCGCGAGCAAGCTCTCGCTCACACTTATACAGATACGACACACACACAACCATGAGCCACGCGTCGTAGTGAATTGTAAGAACTCAAGAACTATATCACATTAGACCTGTAATGCTCTATTCACCTGCTTCTGTACATGTATAGATAACCGACAAGGGCGAAACTAAAAGGAAGTTTTTTTTATTTGATAACAAGATCTCGCCTAATGGTAAGTGACGATGCAGTCTAAGATGGTAGCGGACTAACTTGGAAGGGATATGGCAGTGTACATTCAACCCATATACCCCTAATCGGTTTCTATACGCTTTCTTATGACCTTTCGTAACTAAATATATAAATAATGAAAAAGTGACTGACCGACTGACTGATTTATTAACACACAGCTCAAACCACTGGACGGATCGGGCTGAAATTTGGCATACAGATAGCTATTACACCGTAAGCATGCGCAGAGAAAGGATTTTTGAAAATTCAACCCCTAAGAGGGTGAAATCACTAAAATAGGGGTTTGAAAAAAAACTTTACGTGAGCGAAGCCGCGGGCAAAAGCTAGTCATATGTTAGTATTCAAATTGATTTTGCTCTAAACTGGGTTAGATATTGTATTATGAACAATGGCCAGCCGACATGGTTCTCCAAGATAATAATTCATTCACCGGCTTGCTGCGTTTATAGCGTCCACATATTCCTGTACCGGACGTTGCATAGAGCTGTTCTTACCATAATTTAATATCATTACGAACTTACTGGATTAGAAACTTCATCCGCGTGGATTTATTTTTCAAAACCCCTTTGGAACTTTTTGATTTTATGTCACTCTCCAATTACTATACCCATGCAAAAAATCAAGTCAATCCGTAGCTCTGTTGCAGCGTAATTGAAAGACAAACTAACAAACCAACAAACAAACACACTTTGCCATTTATAATATTAGTAAGGAAATAAGGATCCTCCCTACAGAAAGAGATAGCACTAGTTTTAGAACTGTCAATTTAGCCACAATATACCTTTATTTTCACGGTGAAGTTACTTTATCTATGGGGTATTTTCCTTTGTGTCAAACGTGCATTACACGGATCTTTATCGAGCTCGTACCTCCGAGGCCAAGAGGGTATCCAATTAATTAATGCAAACGAAAACAGGAAATTATAATAAGGGTACGCGGAAGTCCCGGAACTCAATTTGAACCTTTGAATTGAACTATAAATAACTCGTAATAATAATGATGTTCAAGTTTTACACCCGGACAAACGGTCAAGGGCATTAATGTTGTTTCACACTGCTGACGTGACGCGACGGGAAAAAGACGCGGTTCTTGAGAGGAGAAATTAAATATGCGTTACGATTTTATAACTGAAAAGCCGGGTTAAACAGCAACCTCTGCCCCATATTGGTGCAATAACAGATTAATAATAATAATTATTCATATGAAAGCGCTCAACTTCGCAGTAAATTTATGACACATCTCTACATACATACGTGTAGCGATCTGATATGAATCCGATTTTATTTATTGCTTACACTTGTGGTAGGTTTATTATATGAGTTGGCAAGTATGTAATTGTACGGTTGAATGGCATAAATTATTACCAAAATAATTATAGGAAAACAAGAAAAAGGTATTATTAAATTAATGACAATTATTATTAAAATACCTATATTATAATAATTAGTATAAGTATTATGCGCAAAATCGATTTTCCTAGAATCGTGATAAAATTGTACTCAGTAAAAAATAATTTATTATGACATTAGAAAAAGATTGTTGCGTGTATCGTCTCCATTCACGTTGCGACTCGTCATATTGAGTATGAGATAACCTTTATAGTACCATTTATGCGGTGACGGCATTTCTTCCGTGCCATTTATTTTTGATATATATTTCATAGAGGAAGGTTTTTTAGTAATAGCGTATTCAGAGTTACTGTTAAACTTGGTCAGTTCATAATTCTTAAGGTTATATTTATTTGCTCACATGCCACTTAAATAAATAATAGTATTTATACGAGTATATTTTGTAAGTTCTAGGAGTTGTCTTGGAAGAATTTTGTCGGGACCTGTACTGTTTATTAGAGCCTTTATTTTTTTTTAATTTAATGCAATAATGGAACCTGTTTCGTCTTTTTTCAAGCAATAGACCTCCACTTCTGGACATAGGTCTCTTGCATAGATTTCCACACGCCTTGCTCTTGCGCCTCTCATGCTCAGCGGGTCCCTGACGTCATGCATTCATTTATTCGCACTATTAAAACATCTGATTTCAATTTATATTTAACATAGGTACCCTAAGTCGAGTGAAGCTTAATCGAGGAATTTTGGCATTTTTTTTAATTGTAAATCAGCCAAAATATTTTTACTTTCGGATAAGACTTATTAATAAGTAATTCATAATACTTACAACAACCTTAAACATTGTATTTCTTACTACTACAACAACTAATATAATTAACATAATTTATGATTCCAACCCGGATTTCTGTACAAATTAATAAACTATGAAACGGAACTAACAATTTTATAACAGAAGCTATAAAAAACGCCCGCTACATTAGCTAATTATACTCACCTTGTTTATAATATATTACGTATAAAGGTATTGTTGCCAAGTAAAGGTTTATTTTTCTTCCATCTTAGCTTGTGGCAAGGCAAGGCAAATTACCAGCGAACTTTGTTCACGTAATATGCTAATAGGGCCCCTTGTTGATGCTCCCTTGAGACCATTTACATAGTCCGCAGCTACCTTGAGAATAGAGCCTAGAGCTGCGAAAAACGTCTCACTGAATAATACATGCTATTATACCTTTTAAACGAGCAAATTACACACGATCAAAGCATCTTGTTGCTTTTGACCTAACCAAGCCACATACATGTTATTTATTAACTTTTATACTTAATCTATATATGTTTTCCTACTTTAATAAAACTGTAGAAATGTCGTTTGTAGTCTTAATGAAAAATTCAAGCTACTTGAATTTTCATTAAGTCTTCACACACGTCACAGTTAATGAAACTATCATTGGGTATATGGGAAAAAATATTTTTTTCGTAATTTTACATAATTTAAAGTATTAGGAATTTTCTCAGCTTAAAGCTAAAAGTTAACAGATGGCACTCTTTATTTTTTTAAATCAATACACACGGGCTGAATCGTAAGCATCAGCTTGTTACATAAATATTATATTGTGTGGTAGTGCCAGTTTACCCACCTTCTTACCCACGGTTTTTACCCACGGCTTCGCTCCCACAATCTATTAAAAAACTTGTCTGACCACTCAACAGAACCAAGTCCAATAGCTAATAACCAATTTAACCTATTTATGTCCTACTACAGGTAAAGTAAAAACAAAAACAAATAGGTTTACTTATTTAATATGTTTTTGCCAAAGATTTAAGATTGGTCGAGCGCGGCGGAGACCAATCTTTTAAAAAACTTTGGACGCATGCCGGAAGTCGATCTGCTTATACAGTCATTTCAAATTAGACCCCCGCTCGACATTAGTTTTTCCGGGTCGTACGTCCTCTTCTTTCGCCGGATGTACAAAACACGACCCAGAGGAATTCAGACCCCACAAGTCAACTCGATTCAGAAAAAGTTGTTAAGTCCCGGAGCACTGTCATGATGTGATTAATTGAAATTCTGAAAACAGCGCGCTTCGTAACTTCGTCCGAAATGTGATTAGAGTCAAAACTTTCTCGTTATAGCGTTTTCGGGCTATTGTTCTCTTTGTATTCTTTAAACGTACGAAATATAACTCGGTTATGCGTTTTAATATAATCTTCGGGATTTGGTGGCTGGTTTACGTTTTATGGACACAATAACTTGGGTACATTGTCTGAATATATAAAAGAAAAAGGCGACTGACTGACTGACTCTAAAAATGTTCAAAATTATTTATTTAGGCCGACTCGTGGCTCTTATGACACGTTAAGACTCTACCACCGGTTCGTTGACTGATCTATCAACGCACAGCTTAAATCACTGGACAGATCGGGCTGAAATTTAGCATACAGCATATTATTACGACGTAGAGCATCCCCTAAGATTTTAAAAATTCAACCCCTAAGGGGGTATTCTAAATGATTTTGATCCCCATTTGCTTGCTGACTAAAAGACAAAAAAGTATATTTTGCAATACCTTCAATAAAGATCTAAGAAAATTAGTAATGATATGAATGAGTTGCGTTATTTCGTTATTAACGTTGTTGCTATACTGGAGAACTTCTATTTTCCAACTTTACGAAGTTTCGATTTAGTTATAAAATTAAACGAAGCCACTGGCAGCGCGAAACTCATTACAGTATAATTAAATCTTAAGATTAAACTTTCCGAGTAAATACTTATAAAAGTATTCAGTATTAAAACTTTACTCGTCTTCCTTTTACTAAATCTACCGTGCATATCTAACGTTTTTCAGGATTCCGTATCCGAAGGTTACCAACGGGATTCCATTACTAACTGTCCGTCCGTCCGTCCGTCCGTCCGTCCGTCCGTCCGTTCGTCCGTCTGTTTGTCAGCGGGCTGGATCGTTTCTTCCTTAATAGGTAGACAGTCGCAATTTTCACAGAATGCATTCCTATTGCTTAATTTTTAAAAATTCTATTGAATAGAAAACATAATTGAACGAGCGAAGCGAGTTCTCTGAGTCAACTAGGGCGCTTGCCTACTAGACAGAGAAGTGTGTCCGTCTAAATGTCTGTCAGAGCCCTATAACTTCTGAATTACTGAATATTAGAACGTGAAACTTGGTTGAAAATTCAGTTATATCCTGTACTTGAACAACAAATACTAAAATTAGATAAATGTTATTAAGAAACGAAATTATTTAATTTTAATGCGCCATCTATTAGCATTATTGTGAAGCTAATAGCTTCACTATAATGCTAATAGATGGCGCTGTGTCAGTAAAACAGTTTTATGTCAACTATTATTTTTTTATTGCGTCTAATGTTAAAAGTTAATTATTACAATATATAATTAAAACTTTTGGGAAATATGGGATATCGCGAGGTCTCAGTTCGGGGCGAACCACTAGTATAGATCACATCACGCACATCTCGATAATTTTTTAACCAACTTCAATAGGTAAATAAAAAAAACGCTGATGAAAATTGATACTGCTTGTTTGTAAATGAAATGAAACGAGTAGCAGCTCGATGAACCCTGTTGATAATTTCATGCAAACATTTATTGCAACCCATTGTTTGGATTCCCGTGATGGAACTGTGTTTAACTTTGGCACAACATTGGCGAAGTTCTGAATTTTAATTTAAAAGTGACAGTTGTAGCTTCAAACTGAGAATTGTGTTTGAACATTCAATTCAATTTAAATTTTGAAAAGAATTAGTTTTACAGTATAAATTAAAAGTAAAAGGCAGAGGGCGTAGCGCAAATTTTGCAAAATCTAATAGAAATGGGGCAACCTAAAAACCAGTGCTGAGACCCAATTACCCAATTTAGAGTTCATAGATTTTTCAGCTGTTCTTATGGGTTTCCCTATTTTTTATTTTATTTTTAGGAGTGGTTACTCCTATATACACACAACTGTTACAAAAAAAAAAAAACAAATATTCAATAAGTTTTTGAGTTTTAGCCAGACTAACGAGAAACATTTCTGATAAGAACCGCCTAAGGTGTGGCCTCTTTCAGCATCTGTGTTTCCTGCCACTTATAATAATTTGAGTACCTTCCAGGCAAGAGTGAATAGGTATCTTCTAGGCAAGCGCGCTCCAACCTAGACATCATCAGTACTATCCAATACTGATTGTCATCAAGCACAAGCCTATTTCAGATAAAAAAAGCAATTTATTGATTTTGGTTATAGAAGAAGATTATACTCGTATAATAAAATCCATTTAAAAATGAAGCTTTAAAAACACCGTAAATTTATTTTATTTTGCACAAAAAAATCTCATGAAAACAATGCTCCAAATACGTATTCTCGTATAAAGAATTCAGTAAAAATGAAATGGAATGGAAAAAAGAGTTTTTTTGGCGAAGAGCAAGCGAAATAACTCTCGATTCGTTTGCCGGCTGATAGAAATCCGAAATACCGATTTACACTGTTACAAGTTTTCCTGGGAAGGTAACGGTGTGTAACAATAGGCAATTTGTCGTTCACTTTTTACCTTTTATTTCGCTGTTTTGTGTATAAAGTATTCGGTTTAAAAATTTCTTTTATTCTGTTGTTCTCTGTCATTTCAACTGATATAAAATAAAATAGCCTTGTCGACCGAATCCGGCCACGGCGGCCAATCTCCACGGAGATAAGTCATCTGCGTGGGAGATAATATAGTGCACAGGTACACTCTCTATTTCCTTGACAATGGACTTCTAGACAATTTAAACATTGTCTAGAAGGCATTTTCAAAAACCGATGACATTTTTACGTAACAATTATAAACGTAAAAATTCTTTTAACAAAACCGACTTCAAACGCCACTACAACGTATATCAATTGTGCCTATAAAATTTGAAGAGTTCTGTCGATTTCTCCAGGCCATCATCAGATCCTAACCTGATAACAATGGGACCACCTGAGAAGTATATCCCTTTGAAACAAAAAAAGATTTTTCCAAATCAGTCCAGGTGTCTTCGAGTAATCGGAGAACGTACATAAAAAAAGATTCCGACGAATTGAGAACCTCCTCCTCTTTTGGAAGTCGGTTAAAAATATAATTATCTGCGTACAATATCGCAACATAATGCTAGTGGCGTACAGTTTACCACAATTTTTGGGGCATAAAAGGTTACAACCGAATGCGCCATAAACCGTTATGGTCCGACCGATAAGTTGCTTTAATAGTTGCTGAATGGGATCGCGTGGGAAAAGGGAATCTGCGGTTTTCGGATCGACATTTTGAAACAATTCGCAATAAACATACATAGTTCGGTCGGGTTAGTCAAAATATAGGCTTTATCGAAGTATTTTGCAGACAGTAATTTAATACTCTATCCCGAAGTACTTCTACGGCAAAAAAAATTGATTCCTCCATGGGCATAGAGCGTTAAATAGTCACTGATAGTTAAAATTCAAAATGGCGGCCTAATTCCTTCGTTGGGTAAGACGCCATTTTGAATATAGGGGAATTAGTGGGAAAGGTTAGTGCAATAAAATTCCTGTAGACAATAATAATAAAATTAGAAAACACCACCCCGATGTTATTAGCAAGTTGTCGACTTAACGTTGTACAACCATTGAATTTCGAAGGTCTGATGCGCATCGATTCCAAAAAATGTTAGCCGGAAATGAAAAAAGTTAAAGTCCTTTTAAAAGCTTATATCGGAAAAAAATGGTCTAGGAAAAATATTTGAAGTTTTATTTCCTTTCGGTATACGCACTGGATACCCTTTTTGTAAGCACATAAGATTTAATTCTTACTAATATTACTAGTGGTTCGCCCCGAACTGAGACCTCGCGATATCCCATAATTCCCAAAAGTTTTAATTATATATTGTAATAATTAACTTTTAACATTAGACGCAATAAAAAAAAAAATAGTTGACATAAAACTGTTTTACTAACACAGCGCCATCTATTAGCATTATTGTGAAGCTATTAGCATTTAAAATTAAATAATTTCGTTTCTTTATAACATTTATCTAATTTTAGTATTTGTTGTTCAAGTACAGGATATAACTGAATTTTCAACCAAGTTTCACGTTCTAATATTTAGTAATTCTTGACATATGGCTCAAATTAAAATCTCCACTTTGAAAGCCCCCCATTTCGTCAATTTTAAGGGAAAAATTAGAAAAGAAAATATTTTTGTACTTTGATCAAAGTCGTCTTTAAAAAGATATATTGCAAGTCTATGTAACGCAACAAACAAAATTTTACTTCAAACACGCTTCTATGAGAGCCCCCCTGAAATAAAGCTTTTTATATTTTTTTATACAATGTTCGGCTGAAGGCCATCCGTTTACATATTATATTTAAATTTGAAGTAATTACGTTCAGTAATTCAGAAGTTATAGGGCTCTGACAGACATTTGGACGTACACACTTCTCTGTCCAGTACAGACAAGCGCCCTAGTTGACTCAGAGAACTCGCTTCGCTCGTTCAATAAATGCGAAAGTGTGTTTGTTTGTTGGTTTATCCTTCAATCACGCTGCAACAGAGCAACAGATCGACGTGATTTTTTGCATGGGTATACTTGAGGACCGGGAGAGTAACATAGAGTTCTTTTTATCTCCAAAAATCAAAGAGTTCCCGCGGGATTTTAAAACTAAATTCACACAAGCGAAGCTGTGGGCACCAACTAGTAACTAAATAATTATAGTATTTCAGCAACTAATGCCTGGTGGTATATTTGTACTATTAATTTGGTTAAAACGTTTCTGTATTTGGTCCATTGTGCGTTCCTATATTTGGTATCGTGTGTTCCTAAAATGTTGACAAAGGGAAATCTGTACGTAAATACGACATGTGTAGGAGACAACAATACCCTGACACGGAGTTTACGTGAATCTTACTGTGGCCGTTTATAGCTTAGTGTTTAAGATTTGTCTGTCCGTCTTAACATGTGTAGGATTGTATGTAGATATGCATTTTTGAAACTTCATTGTGGAAACACTGTATACATAGCATAGTTTTGATGCCTATTGTAAAAAAGAGCAACCGCTGAGTTTATTGCTGGCTCTTCTCGGCAGGAAGGGCATTCCGAACCAGTGGTGGATTCATCGACGATTGAAAAGCACTTGTAAAAGTTTATTTGAATAAAAAATATTTCTATTCTATTCTATTCTATTCTATTCTATTCTATTCTATTCTATTCTATTCTATTCTATTCTATTCTATTCTATTCTATTCTATTCTATTCTATTCTATTCTATTCTATTCTATTCTATTCTATTCTATTCTATTCTATTCTATTCTATTCTATTCTATTCTATTCTATTCTATTCTATTCTATTCTATTCTATTCTATTCTATTCTATTCTATTCTATTCTATTCTATTCTATTCTATTCTATTCTATTCTATTCTATTCTATTCTATTCTATTCTATTCTATTCTATTCTATTCTATTCTATTCTATTCTATTCTATTCTATTCTATTTAAGACTATGGCTTCCTTTTGGGACCTTTCGGAGTAATTTGAGTTTTATGTTATTAAATATTTGCACTTGCTTTGAACTGTGAAGGAAAACCTCTTGAAGAAACCTGCACCCCTGAGAGTTCTCTATAATATGCATCCCTCTCGTAGTATCATCGAGTACATCGATTCGTAGGCACTGTTGCAGCGTGATTGTAGGACAAACCAACAGATAAACACACTTTCATAATTATAATATTTGTAAGAAGTAAAGTAAAATATTTACTAGAATAATATTTCGACTATTTAAGGTTTATTAATTCTACCCACTAAAAGGATGGAATATAATTTCTTTTTCGCAAAGGTTTTTCTAGAATATAAGTAACAAAAATAAAGTTTGTAAAGATAAAAGACGTTTATGTCCTATTGTCTTTGGTGTGATAAATTTTTCTTTGAATTAAGTTCTTGGAAAATCTTTCTAAGGCAATTTATGTTACTTTTCGTACTTAGAGATAAATCTTTTGAATCTTGGTAGGTACAGATGGTGACACTTTTTCATTACATGTCAGGTATGATTTTGTTTTTTTTTATTCAATGACAAGATAGCCCTTGACTGCGATCTCATCTGATGATAAGTGACGATGCAGACTAACTTTTAATACCCAAAGAGCACACCAGACACTAGGTTAGGGAATCATTCATCAAGATAATATCTAAATCACTATATTTCCACATGTAAGTTCTCGTATAGTACCTATTACAAGGACTGCTACCTGATCTATTATTATTTTTTTTAAAAGAATATAAACCAAGCTGGAGTTGACTAATATCCTCCTATCCCCTCCAAATAAGCGGACAGCTTGTGCTAGGAGAGGGTACAACAATAGTGCAACGGGTGGGGTTCGAACCTACGACCTGACTCAGTTTTCAGACCGCGTATTCTCTCTTCCCGTAGCTACAATGTAAATACAATTAAAAAAATGTCGCCGTCCCCAATCAGCTATGTACGATTCGATTTCACCTAAGTACACACACGGATAAACCGTCGAATTTATCACCGACGAGCGCGTATTTACGTCCCATACAAAGCCCCTTCCTACGTTATCGGATCGAAGAACAAATATACGGATCGGAAAATATGACTTTTAGGACGATATTTGTCTGGGACTTAGCGACACCTTTTATATCCAACGACAAGGGTATGACAGCTTTTTTTATTTTTACGACAAAAGACAAGACAATTACTCTGAATTAAGTTGTTCTTCTGTACCTATGTGTAAAAAATCTTAAAATAATCCCTAGTAATGTTATTAATGCGAAAGTGCGTTTGTTTGTTGGTTTGTTGATTTGTTGGTTTGTCCTTCAGTCACACTGCAACAAAGCAACAAATGGGCATAGTAAAGGCACGGGAGAATGACGTAGGCTACTTTTTATCCCGGAAAATCAAAGAGTTGCCGCGGGATTTTAAAAACTAATTCCACGCGAGCGAAGTCGCGGGCATCAACCAGTAAACATATTATATTTGTTCCGTAAACCAAAGTGTATTTAAATCTGCAATTGGCAACATTGGGCCACTCCCACTGCACCGACCCCCGATTGGCCGCGCCGGCGATATGACGCCGCCGCAAGCGCCAACCTAAAGAACATTAGAATAAATCGGACGACTGTTCGTAACGGGCGTCTACGTGTCTGGTCTCCATATACCACCACATCTTGAGACTCCACGCCGTGCGTTGAACCCTCAAAGCCGCAAAGTTCGTGTAATCCACCGGTGGACAGTAGGTTGTGCCGTGCTCATCACTGTGCCTTCGGAGAACCTGGACTCTGGATAGCGGTAAGTGGTCCCTATTTTGTCCGTTGACGATTTGGGTGCACTTTTGGAGCTGGACACACATCCAAAAAAGAGGAATCGTATTCCTCACGGTCCTTCTAGCAAACAATATTCATTCTAAAATTTAAACTAAAATAAATCTAAAACCTTATCAGTGTGACAACAGCGCGGCATACTACATACACACATACAAGATGGCAGCATTGCCCCTTTTAACGGACAAACTAATCCTTTAGTCAAGGTAGATGCCAGCTCTTGGATCCCCGGTGGACTCAATGATCTCTCTATAGTATTTAGCCTCAATAACCCAACGGTAAAAGGTGCAGACTGAAAATTGAAAGGTCGCAGGTTCGAGCCCCACTCCTTGCACTATAGTCGTACCCACTCCTAACACAAGCTTTTCGCTTATTTGGAGGGAGAGGAGAATATGAGTTCAGCTTGGCACGGGTAGCACTACTTATATCTGTAGCCATATGTATATTAATTTTGGGAAAATATGACAGAAAATTGCCAAAAAAAAAAAACCAAAAAATCTCTGGATCCAATAGCTATCAAACTTCAGAGGATCACTTGCTGGGCTAATCTGAAGATTGCCTTATAATTTTATCAAAATAGGTTTAGCCGTTTTGGAGTCCACAGGGAACATACACATATATATTTTGAATAATATTATTATCTAAACTTTAAAGAACATACTACGTGTAACGTCTACCTAGAACAATATTACCTATGCGTTATCTAAATATATAAAAGGCAAAGGTGACTGACTGACTGACTGACTGACTGATCTATCAACGCACAGCTCTAACCACTGGACCGATCGAGCTGAAATTTGGTATACAGGTAGCTGTTAGGACGTAAACATCCGCTAAGAAAGGATTTTGGAAAATTTCAACCCCAAAAGGGTTAAATAGGGGGTTAAAAAAATCGAACCTAACGTGAGCGAAGCCGCGGGTTAAAGCTAGTATTAATATAAGATTAAGATGGATCTGAAAATATTTACTTTTATTGTCTTTGAAGTTTAAAGTCTTCGACTCAGAGCACGACCTTTTACATCAGACGACAAGGGCAAGAAAGATTAATTCACAAGCACTTTTTGTTCTATTAAAATAAGAGATTGATTATAAAGCCTCACAAAGATGGATAAAACAAAAATAATAACCCCTTCTGTCGATTACTTCTCTTGCTGGGCTTATCGAAGAGAAAATAATTTAAGAATCAGAAAATATGGCTTTTAGATAAGCCTTTGGCGCGGCTTCGTTAATTTTTTTTAAATCCCTCGGAAACTCTGTGTTTTGCGGGATAAAAGTATCGTATTTCACACTCCGTCCACGTTTTTTTTTATCATAATATCCATGCAAAAATTATGTCCGTCGGAACAAAACCGCTTTCAAAATATTTAACTAGCTTTTGCTAGCAATTTCCTCCGCGTGCAGTTAGATTTTTAAAAAAATTCCAGGATAGAATTGTCTATGGTCTCTTTCGGAGACCTCAATCATATCTGTGCAAAAATTTCGTCGTTCTGTTAGTCCGTTGCTGCGTGATTGAAGGACAAACCAATACTTAAACACACTTTCGCATTTATAATATCAGTAAGGGTTTCTAGGATTTCAGCGGCATGATAGTAGTAATTGGAAAATTACTGAAAATTAAAAAAAAATCTCATGTTACAACTGGAGTAGTTAGTATATTTAGTAAAACGGGCAAAAGAAAATAAGGTAGTACAACGGGTAACGAAGGTTCATGATCAATTACGTCCGATGAATGAATAAGTCGATTTAAACATTTTTCATGAGAAATAGAATAATTTTTAAGCTATTGCATAGCTTCTATCGCGGGTCTTGAGCGTGGAGACCGAATCCAAAAATTCCGTAACGAAAATAACCTGACACGGGACTCCTCTCACCGCTAGATGGCGTTGATAAAAAATGCTATGCAATAGCTTTACCGCGGCAGTCCCCGAGTGCCACACGTCTTTTTTATTCAAATAAACTTTTACAAAGTGCTTTCGAATCGTCAAGTTAATCTACCACTGGTTCGAAATGCCGTTGCAACCGAAAAGAATCAGCAAGAAATTCTGCGGTTGCTCTTTGAAAAAAATCCTATTAATATTTTAAACGCGAAAGTTTGTAAGTATGGATGGATGTTTGTTACTCAATTACGCCGCAACGACTAAACTGATTTGGCTGAAATTTGGCACAAAAATAGATTATGGTCTGGACTCTGGAATAACACATAAGCTACTTTTTATACCAGAAATTAAGAGAGTTCCCGCGACAAAACCTCAATCCATGCATACGAAGTCGCGGGAATCAACTAGTGTAATAAAAATATCATGTTGTGTACAATTTACTGGTGGTTTTGTATTGCTGAAGCGAGTTATATCCACGTTTTTTTTTAATCATTTATAGAGAGTTTTTAGGAGACTTTTTTCGACGAATTTTAAACCCAAAAAAGATAGAAATAAAAATACTGAGTGCTTCTTTTGATCAAAAAATGACTAATCTCGTCGTAGAAAAAATACAGATCGGAAAAATTATGCTCAGGGCAATATTTGTCTAGGGTCCTATCGTCACCTTTTATATTCAACGAAAACGTTTTAATTTTCATACATTTTTCATGAGAGATTCAAGGGGAGATTGTGATTTTACGCGATAAAATAAAGGAAAATATAAAGCAACGCCTAATTGCCTTCTTAGGGTGACGATTTGGCTGGTTTAAATTTTGATTAAAATTGCGTTCGCGCTCCGAGAAATATTCCATACGTTATGTGCCTCTATATTACTTCGTTGATATTCTTAATTTATATTAAAAGCCGAATTTAAAAGTAATGCTTAAAAGACGGTTAATTTTAAACTAGATGATGCCCTTGACTTCGGCCGCGTGGATTAGTTTTTCAATTTCCGTGGGAATTATTTAATTTTCCTATATATATTATAGGTGTACCCTATGTGTTAATCCTGGGTGTGAGCTATCTTCATTCCAAATTTCAACCCAATCGGTTCATTCGTTGTGGCATGAAGGAGTAACAAACATACACACATACACACACACACATACAAACTTTCGCCTTTATAATATTAGTGTGAAGTGTAAAGTGTGATACACCTCGAAGTAAACGTGTCTTTGATCGTAAGGTAGTCGTACAGTTAAACAAGATCAAAAGAGACGCCGCCGATTCAATGGTACTATAAAAGTCGCTGCTGAAATATTTGGAAGCTGTATTTCAGGTATTTAGATCAGAACAACGGTTCAACAGAAGCCTGAATGCCAGCAATATAACTCGGCGTATCGAAATACGATACCGATGTGTCTTGAAAATATGGCCGTAAAGTTCGTTTGTGGTGATACAATAATCCCTGCCAATCTTTTTGAATGCTCCGAACCACGCTGGATCAGTGCAAAATAAACGAAAAATTATAAATATGAAGTTTTAAACTAAATCAAACAATTATTATAATACACTAGCGGACGCCCGCGACTTCGTCCGCGTTCTTAAATTGTTGAAGTTTTTCCTGAATTTTCTTTGCTATAAACCTCACGGAGCCCGAGACCTTTCCAACGAATGCAAAACCGTGGAAATCGGTTCGTGCGTTCTGGAGTTATAGCGTCAGGAAGGAAAACCCGACTTATTTTTATATAGTAGACTAGCTTTAACCCGCGGCTTCGCTCACGTTAGGTTCGATTTTTTAACCCCCTATTAAACCCTCTTGGGGTTGAAATTTTCCAAAATCCTTTCTTAGCGGATGTCTACGTCCTAACAGCTACCTGTATACCAAATTTCAGCTCGATCAGTCCAGTGGTTAGAGCTGTACGTTGATAGATCAGTCAGTCAGTCAGTCAGTCAGTCACCTTTGCCTTTTATATATTTAGAAGATTGTATCCTGAATGTATCTCGTAAAAACACAATGTTCAAAAAAACAGAAAATCACGATATCAGATTTTTTTTTGTTTTTTAGATACAGTATATTGTCATGGCACGACAGTAATATTCTTTATAAAAATAAATAAATCTAAACATAAAAAAAAACAATTATATCTAATTTTGCAACCCAGACCAGAGATAATTTTTATGGTTTTTGGATTGTTGTATTTGTCTCCGTCCCGAATAGCAAAATAACTTTTAAAATATCCGAAAATTCACAAAAAAAAAAAAAAATATGAAAAAATTTCATTTTCTCATACATTTTGTATTGAACGGATTTTTTGATGGCAAGGAAAGTGACCTTTCATCCCGGAAAAACAGTAACCTAAGTCACGTGGATGAAGTCGTGGGCAAAAGCTAGTTCTTTATAAAAATAAATTAATCTAAACATAAAAAAAAACAATTATAACTCATTTTGCAATCCGGACGAAATGCGAAATAAATTAATAATAATTAATTATTATTTATTAAAGCGAACTCTCATGGGTGCAGGCTTCCCAATATTTACCTTCAGCGTTGAATGTATCTGTTATTTAATTGCTTAAACGCACGTAACTTTCAAAAGTTTGTCCTAAAGAGTAATTTTTTAAATATTTTTAGCGGACAAACGAGCTAGCGGGTCACCGCCGCTCATGAACATTTGTAGCACCTGAGGCACCACCAATGCGTTGCCGGCGTGTTAACATCAATGGATACAATTTTTTTTTAAATCCGAAAACAGTGACTGCAAAATTGTACACATATTGTGATACTTTAATTGATACTTATCCTAGAAAGTCATCCCCAAAGTTTTTTTTATTATAAATAATATTAGCCAAGCTGAACTTGACTTACATTCTCCTCTCCCCTCCAAATAAGCGAAAAGCTTGTGCTAGGAGTAGGTACGACAGTCGACAATAGTGCAATGGGTGGGGCTCAAACCTGCGACCTTTGTTTTCAATCTGCACCTTTAACCGTTATGCTATTGAGGCTTCTATCAAATCAAATCAACGCATTGATTGCAAAATGCTGCCAAAAAACTGCCTTGAAAAAAAAAACATTGTAACTATCCTAAAAAATAATACTCACTTTGGTACGTGTGTGTAAAACTCTATTTTGTTTTGTTAGGAAAAAGAAAACAGTACAGGACCAGTCGGATGGCATTCCTCGAAAAAGCTTGTAACTGTATAAATTGGAGTTTCGGATGTCTATCAAAGCGATTGGCGAATTGTGAGTTTTATTGGATGTCGCGCGCGAAAAAAAATTAGTTTTATTTACACCTCTTTTCAGTTCTTGGTCAATATCCTTTGGGTCGCAAACTAACTTTGTAGAATAGCAAAAACGTCACGCTACGCTCAGGATTCTACTTTAGAATCCTTCACTTCGCTCTGAATTCAAAATAGCGCCCTCGGGGAACAAAAATTTTCTTTGGCCCCATATAACATAAATAACTATTGTAGAATAGCAAAAACGTTAAAATAGAATAATTTACAAAATTTACATTCCTCTTTTTCTGACAGGATTACTCTATATTTTCGAAACTAGTTAAGATATTTAAAAAAGAAAAATGAAATTGTGTTGTATTGTACTAAAAACCTTTATTTTAAGTTTATAAAAAAAACTATCACACACATTAATCTGAAAAGTCAGAGGTGCGTGCCAGGGCTCGAACCTGCGACCCCCTGAATAGGGGATCGCAGTCCGAACCACTTGGCTGTCACTGTTTCAATATAATATACCCAATGTTGACAATATATAGTCTGATTTTTAATTGCGTGGAATTCTGAAGTATCTTAATGTTACCAGAGCTTAAAAAAATCCCACAAAAAAGATAATAAATTGAAACTTATATACAAATAAAAATCAATTTTCATATAGACAGATAGTTTGGGGTAAAATCGAACTACAGGTGGTAATACTGTTTTTCATACAAATAACTCGCTCTATTTATAAAATGACAACTGCCAGAATTCCACCGAATTAAAAATCAGACTTTAGCATAATGTCGGCGCTAAAAAGTAATCACTGATCAGCATTTTTTGCAGCACGACCGATGCTGCTGACTGCCAAATGATCTCCTTAACAAGGTTTTATACCTTTTTATACCTTTAAGACCCAATAGAGGCATTTCCCATGATCGTGACCGTAATCGTACCGTGTCGGTATAATTACCACAATTCGTGTTAACCTAATTGCCGTATCACCTATTACGGTGGCAGCTTGCAGATATCGTAATTTATGTAATACAAGCGCGTGCAACAAGGGGTAAACAGTGCTCAGCATTGAATTATGGACCATCGAGAGACTACTCATTATTTGGTTAGACACGGTTGCTGTGCGGAATTACGATGTTATCCATATACAAGTGTAAATTAAAAAGGTTAAAACACCCCCCACATGTTACAACAATTTTAATCGCTACTCAGTAATCGAAAAAATAAAAATATGTAATCCGCCATTTTGCGGCGGCGGCCATCTTGGACCGATTTTCATCAAACATAGGTAAGAGCACTCCCGACTAATTCACCTTTCAAACAAAAAAAAACTCAAAATCGGTTCATTTGCTCGGCTGCTACGATGCCACAGACAGAGACACATTAAACTTATAACACCCCGTGTGTGTATGCTTGTTACTCATCAAAATCGGTCCATCCATTTAGGGAGCTATGCGGGAACACGAAGATACACAGATACAAACGGCAAACTTATAACACTCCTCGTTTTTCGTCAGGGTTTAAAAATGTATGTGGTTAAAAACAGTGGAACTATTTTAACCTGTGCAATAACTTTGTTCAAATAAAAATAGTTTTCCACTAAATTTCTTTCAAATGACGAAAATTCACGTCACGAAAAATGAATATGAAATTCTGAAAATAAGAAAATTAAAAACCTTTCCGAGCAAGCACTTGTTAGCTCGAAACTTTCCCCTCTAGTTCTCTATTCCATTGAAGTTTCACGCCCCAGCCGCGTCTAAACTTTTAGAACTTTTAAATTACGTTACAAAGACTATGAGTGTCATTCTTCCTATAAACCAAGGGTTTATTGCTGCTGAAGTTTAATAAGTTGGTGGGTATTCTGTTATACATTCAGATTCTATCTATCAATAGGTAATCAGTTAATTAGATCCTTATCAAAGTTGTTATCATTAAGTTTCATCATCATGATACGTTGTGCCAGATCTTTTTTCCACGTACTTCGCAACTGTAGAACCAACTTCCTGCGACGGTGTTCCCACTAAATTACAACATGGGGTTATTCAAGAGGCGGACCAACAAATTCCTGAAAAGCCGGCAACGCATTGGTGGTGCCTCAGGTGCTACAAATGTTCATTCATGGGCGGCGGGAATCACTTAACATCACTTAACATTATTACTGTCAAGTATAGTAATGGACCACTTTGTTCAAAAATATAATGAGACTCAAGTTACCCAGTTTTCTGCTCCATCATCAAATTCTCCTCAATCCTCGATCATCATCTATCTAACACCTACTCATTGAGACCATTTTAATAAGCCCAAACATATCTGCTGCAGTATCAGCTCAAGGTTACCAAAGATCACGTTTACTTTCAAAAAGAAAAACCGAATTAAAATGGGTCTATGGTCTATCTATGGTCTATTCGTAAGAGAGTTACCAGAGAACAAACCGACACACACGTCAAATATAACATCCCTCTTTTTTAAACTTTGTGCTGTAGTCGGTTAATAAGAAATTCAATAAAATCGTTGCAACGTACATTTCGAATAAGACAGAAAAAGAAGTATTTTCTTTGATTGTAAGCGTTTTTTCCACAGCGCAGCCGACGATGGGTTGAAGTAATTTACATTTCCCGTTACTCTGACGGCGCGAGCATGTACCTACAGGCTATAACAGCTAGTGGAAAAAAGTAAAGTTTCCGTTCGCCCTAGAAAGTTTTCTGAATTATTCATGCTCATAAATTCTCAGTGTAGTAGTGCGGGCCCGATAAAGGATTGTGTCTGTAGGGACTGTAGGGAGTGACTTGTGATTTGTTATATTTTTGTCTACTGGCTTTATCTCAGAAATTCGACTGTGTAGATTAAGGGAGCGTACACATAGGCTGTATGCTAGGGCAGACTCAGTGGCGTGCACTCAGCACTGGTAGCATGGCAGGAGAAATTTTATCCCCGGGAAAAGGATAAAATGTTTATCCCCTAGCTTAGCTTTATCCACCCGTCGAGCATGGGCACAGCGGTGGAAGAATATTGACAGTGGATAAAATGGGAGAAAATTTATCCCCACAATTATTGACATCATAAGAAAAACATGGAAGTAGGAGGTACAAATACCACAATACTTCAAAATTTATGTCAATTCGATCTCAAAAAGTCATTTTTTTTATCTATACTCGTGATTTTGACAGTTAATAGGTGATTTGTAGGTGGTTTTTGTCTGTGGTTTTTGTTTTCGTTTGACACTTTCAAAAGTCAAAAAAGGACAAGTTTATCCCCTTCATTTGTTCCCATGCTCTAGCCGGGGGAAGTTGCTCCACTTGTACTGTCAAATAGAGATATACTTCTCCTTTCCCCTGTCGCCATGCTCTAGCATAGGGATAAGGGAATTGTATCCCCTGTCAGTGGATAAAATCGGGGGATAAAATGTTTATCTCCTGCCCATGCTACCAGTGCAGGATAGGCATTAAGCGGGTAGATGATATAAAATGGAGAAAATCTCCAGTACGAGTTATAAAAACTTGAGGGTAGGATTTTTATAATTTGTACAATGCCTGCTTTTGATAATATCCTATGCACATTAAACGCCATAGAGCGCAGTTTTCGCGCAGTGTGTAACTTGCACACAGACGGTGCACTAGCGGCGCGCACTCTTATTAGATGCGTGCCACTTACAACCCCTTCGCAAACAGTCGCCAAATGTGAAGGTTTTAAAAAAAAATCACCAACCCTTTAGAGATGGAACTTGAAAACAACTCTGTTTAGTGCAAAGCTAGTATACATAGTATGTATTTCTTTAAAACGATGTAAAATTAAAAAAATGTATTATTATAAAATTGAAAAAAATGTTTTACCATCATCGCCGATATTATACTAATATAATACTAATCATTATTTTGTTTTCAATGGAAAATTTCGCCCTTTAAAAACTTTACGCGTATGTTTTTCTGAGTCCGAAATCTAGAGTCATATAGATGTCGTCTTTGGCGATCTTACCAAGAGTTTTATGTCCAACATCTATCGATTAATTACGTCAATAACGATGAGTTGCATGAAATTAGGGCTTAATTTCATCTTTTATACCCCATTTATAAAAAGCTCACTGAGCCAAAATGTACCCACAAACTTTTTTGAGGGTTAATATTTCATACCTTTTGAAATTAGTTCTAATAAAGCAATAACAGTTTCAAAACGGGCGGTTCGTGTTATAAAATTTCGCGGCCCATTTTGTCGGCTGGAAACAATGGCGCTCCGGTATTAAGAATTCAAGTTATATTTACCTAAGCCTTATATGGTTTGAAAAGCGTCAGTGAAAAAATCCCGAGCCCAGAAAATATATTTCTCTTTGTCTTCGGACGAAAAAAGTAAAAATCGTTCTTTAGAAAAAGTTTGTGTGAGATCTCTCTTGTGTTCTTGGGAATTTTGAGAAATTCGTTCGTCATTCCATGTTATTTTTTATTGCAAGATAGTGTAAACGACAGTCAGAAATAAAAGAATTTAACTCGTATACACCAACACGAATTTTTATTTCGATATTCATAAGATTATCTATATACAATCTATACAGAGTAAAACACGTCATAAAGCGCGTGCGCGGTCCGACAACCATATTTCATGCATAACTATCGCACCCCCCTCCCTTCTCCACTCCTCGCCTCGCCTCCCTTCTACGTTATCGCCCCGCTCCTTGCTCATTGCATCCTCTCCTTTGCTCGGCTCCCCATTTCTCACTGCCATATTCCTTCCCCATTCCCCTCGCTCGTTATTGAGGCTTGCGCTTGACAATGATCATATTTGATGAAAAGCAATGCCTAGGTTGGTGTGCGCTTGCCTAGGGGATGCCTATTCACCCTTGCCTTGAAGTACTCAAGTTATGTGGCAGGAAACATGAACATCAGAAGAGCATTACAAACTTAGCTGTTCGTTTCCAAAACGTTGAATTAAATCGTTTCCTGCGAGTAGATTGGATTGAACGTGACAAACACCTTTTTATTATAGGTGCCACCGACAGTCCTCTATGCAAGGCTTGCATGGAGGTGGATGAAACAACAGCGCACGTGCTTCTGGGATGCACGGGCGTGGCAGGCCAATGCAAATACCATCTAGGATCCCCAGTCTCACTTCGAGAAGTCCTTGGCAACCTGGGCAGCCTGCTAGGCTTCTGAAGACAGCGGGGATGATTGGAGTAAAGAACATTGGAAGGATTGGTGCATCACACACAGCACATCATGACTGGTTTACGTGTGGAAACCAGCCCAACAAGAAGAAAGAAAGATGTCAACGCTCACGTCTTCTCGCAATTTTGTGATAGAACGATGAAGGAGGAATGGTCTTTTTTTAAATATATAGCGCTTGACTGCGATCTCACCTGGAGCTAAGTGAAGTTGCAGTTTAAGATAGTGCGCTTGCCTGGAAGATGCTATTCACTCTTGATGAAAAATTTAAGATGCAAGGGCATTCCAATGGTATAGTAATCGTAATGACGTATTCATGGATATATTCTGCGAAATAACTCACGCTACAGGTTCTTGTACTGCTGTTTACTTATACATACATCTACATTACATTTACATTCGGTAATATTAATGAATAAGCCAGCTGATCTGTGGAGACAACAAGGTAATTCCCAAGGATCTCTCTCCGATACAATCTCTTCGCGGAACGGGCGCCGCGCGGGCACCAGGAATTTATGACCATGAATAATGCATGCGAAGTCGAACAAGAACGAATGAAAACTTGCTGTTTTTCTTTATCGGGAACATGTTTTCCGCTGACATATTAAAATTGAATTTTCTCGGCGCTTTCTCGCAGTTTAGGGAAATATTGTGTTGTTATTAATATTGACGTACTCGGTTGCTATTTTTGGCAGGCTGTATTTTGTTTTGTTTGTCGGCGGGATCAAATAAAAATGAGAAATTTTTTACGAGAAAGCCGTTATAAACTAGAAAAACCGTCATGACGCCTCCGCAAAGTTCAAAAATTCTTTTGAGGCTTATAATATGTATAATATTTTTTTTTGATGATGATTTTCATGCGATCAGTTGGCAGACTATGAGCAGATGCGTTGTAAGAGACAGTGTCATGTGTCTTACAAAGCTATATTATCCAACTAGCCCGCAGCTTCGCTCACGTTAAGTTCAATTTTTCAAACCTCTATTTTATCCCCTTAGAGGTTGAATTTTCAAAAGTCCTTTCTTAGCGGATGCCTACGTCGTAATAGCTATCTGTATGCCAATTTTCAACGCGATCCGTCTAGTGGTTTGAACAGTGCATTAATAGATCAGTCAGTCAGTCAGTCAGTCAGTCAGTCAGTCACCTTTTCCTTTTATATATTACTAGTAGGGCGCGTGGGTGCGCGGCTCGCTAAAGCGAACCGCGGTTTTTCTGTCTACTAAGTAAACCTTCGGGTCTTGATCATCTTTTTCCAGAAAACCACACTTCGATCTTTTATACTCTAGTCTATGAGATAGACACCGACAAAATTTGTATGGCAGCCATCTTGAATCCGCCATATTGTTGTTATTTTTTTCAGCTCATTTCCAATTGGATGAGGTTTCGAGTGATTTTTGTTTGGGCATCCTCAACCTATGTTCAATACCCTGACCGTGCTCCTCACCCATCTCCGAAATCCTCAATCATCAGCTCCCTCCATATTTTTCATCCAGAAGAATTTTTGTGCTCTATACGAAACCATCAGAAATTTCGGAAAGGGACGTATACAAAGTCTTGCATACATTTTATATGAAAAAAAAAATATCCACCATTTTGAATTTTTTTCTATTCATCACGTAGACCATCGGGTCCTGATCATATTTTACCAGGAAACCACTCTTCTATCTTTCATAGTCTCCGAGATGGACACCGACGAAATTTGTATGGCCGCCATCTTGAATCCGCCATTTTGGTTTTTTTTTTACTTTCTGCCAATTGCATGAGGTTTCGAGTGACTTTTGTTTGAACACTCCCCACCTATCTTCGATATCCTGGCCGTGCTCCTTACCCGTCTCCGAAATCCTCAACCATCAGCTCTCTCCATATTTTTCCTCCAAATGAATTTTTGTCCTCTATACGAAACCATTAGAAATTATGAAAAGGAACCTATTAAAGTCTTGCATATATTTTGTATGGAAAAAAATAAATTCCGCCATCTTGAATTTTTTTCTATTCATCAAGTAGACCTTCGAGTCCTGATCATCCTTTTCCAAGAAACCACTCTTCCATCTTTTATAGTTTCCGAGATAGACACCGACGAAATTTGTATGGCCGCCATCTTGAATCCGCCATTTTGGAGTTTTTTTTCAGCTCTCTGCCAATTGGATGAAGTTTCGAGTGACATTTGCTTGAAGACCCCCCACCTATCTTCGATACCCTGGCCGGTGCTCCTCACCCGTCTCCGAAATCCTCAATCATCAGCTCTCTCCATATTTTTGTTCCGAATGAATTTTTGTCCTCTATACGAAACCATGAGTGAAAAAAAATTTTTTCATACAAAATTTTACGGGAGAGGTGATCAATGAGTCAGTGAGTGAGTGAGTGAGTGAATCAGTGAATCAGCACGAGTAGCTATATATATATTATTAAAGAAAATATATGCCGTCTCTTTAAGCGGCACATCGCTTCTGGCATTGTTAATTGCACTGCAATATGTATAATATGATACCGAAAGAATTACTGTGTTCCAAGATATAGTCTAAAGCGTAGTATAAAGCGTAACAAACAAACAGACAGACGGAATCAGTTTTGCATTTATAATATTCTTTAGTCTGGATGTAATATGGAAACCGTTAACAAGGAAAAATTAATCTCCTCCATGTTGGCACTCAAGCCAGTTTCTGCGAGCATATTTTTGTTAGAAATTAGTCCTAACATAATATTTTTCTAACAACTCTAACATATTATCTGGAAAGGGTATGTTTACTTCAACGTTACTTCCTTAGTCGCAAACATTACAAACGTCTTTGGGCTCTCTCACTTGTATGTTAATATTGACCTCTTCCGCGTGGATTAAGGTTTTTTTGATTCCAGCGGGAATTTCTTAATTTTCCGGGATAAAATGTAACCTATATGTTAATTCTGGGATCTCCATTAACAGCCAAATCAGTTGATTCGTTGTGGCAAGGAATAACAAACATTCATCCATCAATCATTTTCACAGAATGCCGCTGTAACAACAAATAATAAAAGTAATAAAACCATTTAAAATACATTCTATTCACAATCTTTCTGTACAAAGCGTGTATAAAGCCATAAGTACGGTCGTATTCAGGTCGTATTACTGAATATCTTAAACTCTGAACGTCTCGCAACCCACGCTGTTATCCTAAATGTGTTAATATAATCAAGTGGTCCCTTGTTACTACACTATACACCGTATGAAGCCTATTTAAAGAAAAGTTAGCTTAATGCCCGTGAGGTTCCTTGATTTGGTATATTTGACAAGGTTTCTTGGCGTATGGCCTAGTTGCGACAGCGCATAGTAAACGATCACGTTGTGTAAGCAACGTTGACTCCGATTAGTAGCTGGATGGGTGACCACGTTGGCACTTTGGTCTTTTAGCTACTTCCGTGCCTCGGAGAGCACATTTTTTAAAATTATGAGATAAGTTTGCGCTTGACGACAATCAATGATGGAAAGCGTTGATGAGGTCTAGATTAGAGTGCGCTTGCCTAGAAAAGCTACGTTAAATCTTTTTAGGATTTTCTTGTCTGTTCACTAATAAAACCAATCAAAGATTCGAGACAGCATCGTGGGCGGTTGATAGATTGGTCTACGGATGATTGATTAATTTATTATACAGCAAAGATGGATCCATATTCGAATTGGATTAAATCATAATATCCAAAAGGAAAAGTATTTTATTTATAAGATCGGCAACATTTAGCATCTCATGCTGTTACTCAGAATGTGCTAATGTAATCAAGCCCGACCCTTGGCTCGGTGCCTTATCCGACCAATCAGGGAGGCTGTAAAGGAAATGAGGCGTGTAAGGTCACTGCTAAGATATATAAACATACGCTCTAGATTATTACTATGTATTTTTTTAGAGTTTTGTATCCAAAGAGTACCAACGGGAAGCTGTTATTGTCTCTGAGTCTACTTGAGTGAATTTGCACTTGTCCGTCCGTCTGTCAGAGCCTTATAACTTCTGAATTACTGAACATAATTACTTAAAATTTAAATATAATATGTAAACTGATGGCCTTCAGCCGAACATTGCATAAAAATATAAAAAGCTTTCTTTCAGGGGGGGCTCACATAGAAGCGTGTGTGAAGAAAAATTTTTTTTTTGCTGCGTTACATAGACTTGCGATATATCTTTTTAAAGAAGTAGGTATTTGAACAGAGTCCAAGAATATATTTTTTTTAAATTTTCCATTAAAATTGACGAAATGGGGGGTTTCAAATTGGAGATTTAATTTGAGCCATATGGCAAAAACTACTTCATGTTAGAACTTGAAACTTAGTTTTAAATTCAGTTATATCCTGTACTTGAACAACAAATACTAAAATTAGATAAATATTATAAAGAAACGAAATTATTTAATTATTTTTAATGCTAATAGATTCTATAGCTTCACAATAATGCTAAAATTTACTAATAATATTAATAAGTTATCATTACTTACTATTACTTATATTCTCCTCTCCCCTCCAAATAGGCGAAAAGTTTGTGCTAGGAGTGGGTACGACAATAGCGCAACGGGTGGGGTTTGAACCTGCGACCTTTCAGTTTTCCGTCTGCACCTTTAAACGTTGGGCTATTGAGGCCAGAAATTAATAAGCTAGATAGTAATGATAAGATTACTAACTTTTTATTTTTTTAACATCGCCTTATCTATTCATTTTCCTGCCATTATTAAAGCTGCATGGCTAACGAAATAGCTTTGTTAGGTACATCTGCACTTAATGCCATCATTTCCGTAGCGATTTCCCGACGAAATTAAAATAGCGATTTAGCAAAACGCGCTGGAAATAAAGCTTGTGATGCACTAAGATCTAGAGAAGATAATCCAATCGAAAAGTCGTTACAAAAACATTTAATTTGTCCGTAACATCATATTTGTTAGTAGAGAAAACACACATTAAAACTAATGTTAGTAACTTTAAAATCTATCTAACTAAATTACTTTTTTGTAATGCGTGTTATCCTAACCTATAATATCTTTGAAATGTTTGTCTATAATTACTTTATGCGTACATGTAGCTGCCATTCATCCTGTTGTGCTGAATCTTGTCAAAAAGGTTACGTTATTTGCATCCTCGAAACAGATTTTGGATTATTCTTTACAGTTTTTTTGGTATTCTTTCGTTCATTGCGTCCTTACATAATGCCATTGCAATGCATTATATTGTCTCAACATCTTTCTTTGGAAAACAAACAAGCTATTTTCGTCCTTTTTATGGTTCCGCAGTTTTATTTAACCTAACATTTCGTGCCAAAGGTAATGAATTTATACGAAATACTAGCTGATGCTCGCGACTTCGTTCGCGTGGATTGAGATTTTGTGATTCCCGCGGGAACTCTGTTATTTTCCGGGATAAAGTAAAAGTAGCCTGTGTGTTATTCCAGACTATAATCATCTCTGTGCCATATTTCAGCCAAATCGGTTCAGTCGTTGAGACGTGATTGATTAATAAATATCCAAACATCCACACTTTCACATTTATAATATTAGTAGGATAAACATTGTGTATACTTTTATTTGCTCTCGATGTCCCCACACCTTAATAGAGATTCTCCTAAGATGGTGGGTTTCAATGTAGCCACTTAAATGTTAAGAGAAGCTGTTGAATATGTAGATTTCGATGTTCCCCGAAATAGGGCTGCTTAAGTCTAAATCGGCATCTTTCTAATTGTAACCGCGCTCTGCTTAATTACGCCTCTCGTAGAAGACCGATAATAATAGTCGGACCGATAGAAATCATTTAAAATAGAACGTAGAAAACTTACCTTAATAAAATTAGCTAATAAACAACACCGATGTTACATAAAAAACCAAAGCATTATGAAAAAACAATCTTTACTCAATGGAAATTCCTCCTGGACATGATCATCGATTATTTTAATTTTTAAAGTTTGCTGAAATGTTAAGGTTTTCTGTCGTAATTACACATATTTATTGTGTTTTTGACTCTTTGAGTACCGGACCTCAACGGGAAGAAGCCTGCACTCGAAATGGGTGATCTTCCTCTCTGGATGTTGCAGATTTTTGCAGCAGCTACGTGATCATGGACCTCTGCTTGATGGCAGGCACCGGTATTTTTGGTAATTTAAAGAGAGTCCACAGACTCTAACTTTAGGATCATTTCAAGTCTCTGAGGGTGTTGATATTTCGATATAACACTAACTTTTGCGGTTAATATTACAGATATTGTTCATGTTGATAGCACCGGTATTTTTGGTAATTTAAACAGTAACATTTATGGCAGTGTGTGATCACCTTTATCTTAATTAGTCTGTATTTACATTGACCCGTTTTCTGATTAAGCTGAATGGATTGGATTCCGAAAGTGGATCAATTATTTCAGGAAATTTCGGAAATTATACTAATTAATTATAGCATTGACGCCAACAGCAACTTTTAATATAATCAATCCAATCAAAGTCTCGAATGTTATGTTTGCGCAGCCTTATTTTCTATCATTTACATACATTTCTCTGGAACTATCAATACCCATTGATATGTAGGACATCCGTCTGAACCTATTGTCCAGTTCGGGTTAGCACACATCTGCCTCCTAACGACCGTATAAAACGGGATTTATTACCCAATTTTTGTATGATAATGCATGTTTTGTTGCGCAAAAGTTAGGCAACAAACATGTATGGAACTTCTTTTTAACCGACTTCCGAAAAAGGAGGTTCTCAATTCGTCGGAATCTTTTTTTTTAAATTTTTTATGTATGTTCCCCGATTACTCGAAAACTCCTGGACCGACTTGGAAAATTCTTTTTTTGTTTGAAAGGGTCTTCCCAGATGGTCCCATTGTCATCAGGTCAGAATCTGATGATGGAATCCTGGAGAAATCGAGGGAACTCTTCAAATTTCATAGGCACAATTGATATACTTTGTAGTAGCGTTTGAAGTCGGTTTTGTAAAAAGAATTTTTACGTTTATATTATTGCGCAAAAGTGTGTAAGTGTATGGGACTTCTTCTTGACAGTGTCTTTGTAAAGAAATAAGTAAACAATTTTTCCCACAAACATACTTTCTACTAAGATGTGTAAGATATTATTGATTTACTAGCTTTTGCACGCGACTTCGTCCGCGTCAATTTCTGTTATTATGATGGCGATTAAGAAGTTTTTAAAAGAATATATTTTAAATATGGATAATTTTCCCCGTTTTTGCAACATTTTTCACTGATGCTTCGCTCCTATTGGTCACAGCGTGATGTTATATAGCCTAAAGCCTTCCTCGATAAATGGACTATCCAACACAAAAATAATTTTTCAATTCGAAACAGTAGTTCCTGAGATTAGCGCGTTCAAACAAACAAACTCTTCAGCTTTATATATTAGTATGGATTATCACCAGATAACAATAAACACAGGCGAGGCCTGACAGCTCAACGGGATACCCTGGACCGGTATAGGCCCACATATTTATCGTGTACGAAACTAGGTCACCTACCTATCTAGTTTATAATAATGTTATCCCGACCTAATTTTAGTAACGGGGCCTATCAAAAAGCCTAGCTAACTATGCAGAAGATATTATAGTGTCTCTACATATTTTCTATACTTACTACCTTTTAAAGAAAAATTAGATTCTATTTGAAGTTTGTGGACAAATACTATACTTGTACTTCTAGCCTACGAGTCGTAGGTAATATTTTTCCCCACTCTAATACGATGGGAGGGTCATTTCGTATCCTATTACTGTGAGTGTGAAGGAATAGGGAGTGGACAAGTGTTTAAGCAACCACTTGGAAATTACATACAATTTTGTCAGCAGGAGATCTAAAAAACACTTGTGTGTGGCCGACTGACGTTCCTCATCTTTCAAGATCAACAAAGGCCCACTTTTGGACACAGGTCTCCTCTTGAATGAGAAGGGTTTAGGCCATAGTTCACCACCCTGGCCAAGGGCAACTCACAGACTCCATAAACTTTGAGAACATTGTGGAGAACTCTCATGCAAGGGGGTTTTTCCTTCATTGATCTACAACGGTGGCTTAAGCTTAGAGATTTTATTTGAAGGAAATACATAATTTTTTTAATTTCATCCCTGGCTACAATGAGATACTAAAGATATTTTTTGTAAATAATAGCCAAGCTGAACTTGACTAATATTCTCCTCTAAAATCCGCAGAAAGCTTGTGCTAGGAGCGAGTACGATAATAATTTAAAAGAGCAACCACCGAGTTTCTTTTTCTTCTCGGTTGGAACGGCATTCCGAATCAGTGGTAGATTCTTTGATGATTCGAAAAAACTTTGTAAAAATTTATTTGAATAAAAAATTATTTTATTCTATTCTAATAGTGCAACGGGTGGGCTCGAACCTTTCTGTATTCAGTCCGCAACATTAACAATAATTGGGCCATTAAAGTCATTATTATCATTATTTTATGCAGAAACATTCTTTTAAACCTAAAGCGATGCGAACTACTTAGTACGCTATGTAACATGTAACTATAGCGTATAAAGCGATAGTGGTGTATAGTAATAGCGATGAACGGGTCATATAATTTCTGATGTAAAGAGGCACGATGCTGACGGCATAGGTATTAGATATTTGGACTAGAAGGGCAACACTATCGGTAATCGATACTGAAACATTTCGGTAGACGGAGTTAAGCGGGCACTAGCAACGAATATAACATTAGATGTTCTAAGTAACTATCTGAAACAATGTAATGGTAATCTTTCAATCATTTTAATCTCTCCATGGCTGGTTACCATTTGTACGGTCTATGTCGAAATCGTCCAATTCGCCCAGTCATCATTCATTATAAATTCATTATAAATACGCGTTTCATTTACTTATACGTTCCTTACGTTCCCTCAAATATGGTTGAGCGAAGCAATGGCTGGATCATGCGTCATGCTCGTGAACGGGTGTCACCAACGGGAATGGGTCTGCTTTGGCTGCCCATCTTGACATGCGTTGGATTGGTGTACCTACGTAGGCATTTTTGCATTTTTGAAGCTTTATTGTGGAAGCACTGTATACCTACATAGCATAACTTTGTAAAAAAAAAAAAATTTTTTTGAAAAGAGCAACTGAGTTTCTTACCGGCTCTTCTCAGCAGAATCTGCATTCCGAACCGGTGGTAGATTTATGACGTGTCATAAGAGCTACAAGTTAGCCTACATTAAATAAATTAATTTTGAATTTGAATATGAATTTGAATTTATACGTCAGTGCACATACCATCGCATCGCAGTCACATTATTACTGTAATTAGGTTAATAGCCTAAGTAGGAGCCAATAAACTTAAGTTTCTACTTCAAGCAGTTTCATTACTGTGCGGTCCTGGACCGTACCATTCTTCCTCTTTGCAATTGTGCATTGTTGAGTCAACATCTGCTGATGATTCTCCGGTGTCGTAGCGAAATGTACGTCGAGTGTGTTTTGAGGAGTTTGAGTGGCGCTACGTGTTGGTGTTGTGTTATTCCTGTGTTTCTTCTATTTTGGAGAAAACACGGTGTACGGCGTGGGTGGCTCGTTTTACCAGATTTTTTATGGTTTAGCGCATTATAGAATAGAATAGAAATATTTTTTATTCAAAAAAATTTTTACAAGTGCTTTTGAATGGTTGATGAATCTACCACTGGTTCGGAATGCCCTTCTTGCCGAGAAGAGCCAGCTATAAACTCGGTGGTTGCTCTTTTCAAAAAACGTTTTTACAATAGGTAACAAAACTATGGTAGGTATGTATACAGTGATTCCATAATGAAGTTTCAGAAATGCATACCTACATACAATCCAATACATGTTAAGACGCGTAGACAGAAAGTAAACCCATTTCCGTTGGTTGCTTCTAGTATTACCATCCTTTCGTCAAAGACGTCCCGCCAAGCGATTTAGTGTTCCGGTGTGATAGCGGTGAAACTAATACAGTTGCCATAGACTGCATCGTCACTTACCATCAGGCGCGGCTTTCTTATAGCCAAAAGGAGAAAGCTCTATAATTACGAAATTAGTTACTCAATGAAAGCGTTTTATATGCAAAATGTGAAAGAATGTTGAAATTCCGCTCGAAAGTGACCGTTTTCTCATGAATAGTTCCGCTATAATTCAAATTCGCGGTAATCGCTGCACGGAACCGCACATTTCAATGCAAAATTTTGCAGTATTTTAGCGAGTTTTCCGAATAAATTAGTATTTTCTCAGCTAGAGTTATTAAAATAATAATGAGGTTCGGATAGCGTGGTTGCAACAATGTTAGAGTTTTATGATGTCTTAATTAAAATGCAGACACTAGTAAGTGTATATTATAATAACCCTAATTCTCTACTGTCTCTCTCTCTGCGGCGTGTTCCCCATTTCTGAGGGTCGTGACCCCTTCCACCAAGGACTCTTTGTAGATGATGTCGCGCCATGTGCCTCGGTTTTTTGCGACATGCAAGGCTTCGTGGACCTTACTATCGAGAGTGGTGCGGATTTGGTCTGACCAACGCATCGGGCTACGTCCCCGAGGTCTCTTTGCGTCCACTTTGCCAGTAATCAAGATCTTTTCTAGATTGTTTCCCTCCCTCCTGTTCTCTACTATAATCTCTACTAACTATATAAATGCGAAAGTGTTTGTTTGTTGGTTTGTCTTTCAATCATGCAGCAAGCAACGAGTTTAAGCAACGAATTTTATGAATGGTTAGGTAAAATTGGACCTGGAAAGAATACAGGTTGGGATTTTTAAAACTTATTCGAACCTAACTTAAAGCTTTAATCCTCGATAGCTCTACAGTCAGAGCAGTGGACTGAAAACTGAAAGTTCGGGGTTCAAAACCCACTTCCTAGCTCAACTCCTAGCACAAGCGTTACGTTTAGTTGGAGGAGAAATGAGAACCTACCTATATTGTAAGTCATGGCCAATATTCTTTTCAAAAAAAGGAAAAAAATTAAAACTATAACCCAACCATGGGAAATTGGTCATAAAATCCGTAATATTGATTTTTTTCGTGTAAAATATAGCCTATGTTACCCGGACAATAATAACGAATCGATTGACACCTCATTCATCAAAATCGGTTTAGGCACACACATACAAAGACTGCTATAGTCATAACCCTTCCTTTTGAGTAAAAAACGGTTAAAGTGTGGTCTTTCACAGGCAAAAGCAATGCTATGATAAGGTTAAATTAATATTCTTGAACCGCTAAGCAACCAATTTCTTTTCTTTATAAGTAATTTTTGAATAAGAAGTCTCAAATCTCAATTTATGAACGAAGTAGGTAGGTGCCTACCTAATTATCATAAAGTTAGAAATTATTACGAACTCTTGCGAAACTTCGATCAAAGGTCTGCTAATAAGTTTTTCTTTGTTGATGACTATCCACTTAACCAACTTTGGAATACTTATAATTTAAGGTATATTGGCTTTTTGCATTTAAGTGACTGCATCTGTTCCCTAATTACTATCTAACTAGGTAATTATAGGATTTTGATAAAAGTGTTGTAGCTTGTCAATGGATTCAAAACGATATTAATATATTTTTATTAGTTAAAAAAACTAATAAATATTAATATAATAAATATATTAACATCGTTACACAATATACCAAAACACAAATAGGTACATATTACAATATAATAATTAAGAGTATAGAGGAAAGATTGCTGCTTCAATTTGGTTTAAAAAAACCCTTCTTTTTGAACGAGGGGGAAATCTTCTTAAAATATACCCGAAATCCTGGGGTAGATGGGGCGCCGGGTTCTGCGGGGTTAATTTGCCCACTAAAATCCCCTCGATGGCCACCTTCAGCGCATCTTGGAAGGCTCCAAGATCTTAAGAACACAATCGGATCCCTTAAGAACATAACCGGAGTCTGTTTAAAAACACTTACAGTTTTTTTTAAAACAATATTAGCCAAGCTGAAGTGATTTAATGATTTATTAGAGCCCATACAGATAGCATTATGCAAATACGGGTCGTAACTTCAATTCCTATATATCTATCTTATGTTTATTGCAGCCATAACTCATTACCGTATCAATACCCTAGTGAGTTATAGTACACCGGTGATCTATTGCGTGGGTGATACAATGATTTGATAGTTATGCTAATCTTGGATCTAATCTCGTGTATAGCGTGGCGATTGCTTAATGTATTCACATAATAGTAGTTATATTGGCTATGCCTTAATTCTCTGGATATGGAGCGTAATTTGCTCAAACTTGCGAGCTAACTTTACTCCTGGTCCTAGACGTGGTGTACTGTTCAGATTAGCAATTGAGGATTTTGCAAACTTCGACGATGGATATTTAACATACTACCAAAACTTTAATTCTAAATATCGTCGGTCTAATTCACTAATGGTATAATTCAAAATATACAATTTCGAGTAATTGAGAGTCAAAGTTTTAACTTGACAGCTAAAATCAATATTTCTCTAGCAGATTATGTGTTTTCCTTACAATTAGAACCAAAATTTGATTTGTACCGTTAGTGTTTCGGAAAGATTATTCGTTTCAAGAAATGTTTATTTATTAAAAAAAAAAAGAATATTAGCCAAGCTGAAATTGACTAATATCCTCCTATCCCCTCCAAATAAGCGGAAAGCTTGTGCTAGGAGTGAGTACAACAATAGTGTAACGGGTGGGTTAGTCTGGTGGGAGGCTTTGGCCGTGGCTAGTTACCGCATCCTACCGTCAAAGACGTGCCGCCAAGCGATATAGTGTTCCGGAACGATGGCGTGTAGAAACAGATTAGGGATATGTGTTGAATGTCACTGCCACATCCCTTCCACGTTAGCCCGTTACCGTCATAGACTGCATCGTCACTTGCCATCAGGTGAGATCGCAGTCAAGGGCTATCATGTCATTGAATTAAAAAAAAAAGGTTTGGAGGAAAAACAAAACAAAAATAAACTCAACCGCAATCCTTCCATAAACAACCTCGCGAGGACGCGCCGGCCTGTCAATGGGGGCTCCAATAAAGGCTGTGCCGTTAATCTTTATCATGAGCGTGGGCTTATTATATAGAGTTCTACATTCTAGGCACGCTCTACGCAGTCACTGAAGGATTATTGTCACGCCGACGTGACAGTAAATTTAGCCTGTATTTTTAGCATTATTCTGCCCTTATTTCTTTCTTTTAGTGCCAGACGATGGACCCACTGATTACTCCAATGTTTTTTTTTATTTTTTTCAAATATCACTGGTGTGTTCGATATACAATACAACAATAATATGTTTTTTTTTTGCTACAATATAACAATAATATGTTTTTTCATTGTTTGTTTAGTTTTATATTTATTGTTATTTAACCTGTTATTGTAACCTGTTCAGTGTCCATTAAATAAATAAATAAATATAAATGCTCAGTTTTGTATCCCTATACCTTGCGCTCATTAATTTTTATTTTTATTTACCAAACAGCGTATAGATAAGTAAATCTATAAAAGAAAAAAGAAAAAGATGTTGTACAAGGAAACATACAGGGTGAACCCCGGATCCTCAAAAAAGAGCTGTCGGAACCACAGGGCTGCACCCTTTTACGTTGTAATATAAAAGGCATAATGAAAATAGCTATCGCTACATTTTTTTATTCGATGACAAGATAGTCCTTGGCCGCGTTCTCACCTGATGGTAACTGACGATGCAGTCTAAGATGGTAACGGCCTATCTTGGTAGGGTTACGGTAGTTTACTCGTCCCCTAATTGGTTTCTAAACACCATCGTGTCGGAACCCTAAATCGCATGGCGGCATATCTTTGACGGTAGGGTGGTGACTAGCCACGGCCAAAGCCTCCCACCAGAACAGACCAGAGACAATTTAGAAATTATAAATTTCTAAATTGTCTCTGGACAAATTTCTAAATTGTTTCAATTTAGAAATTATAAATTTCTAAATTGTCTCGTCTCGTATAACTGGAAGGTGTTGGGTTCGTGTCGAACCCAACACCTTCCAGTTATAAGACCACAGCGCTCACCACTGCGCCAGGGAGGTCGTCAAAACTTAAATACAACCACAACCTACCATACTCCTAGCACAAGCTTTCCGCTTATTTGGAGGGAATAAGAGGTTATTAGTCAACTTCAGCTTGGCTAATAATCTTTAAAAAAACACCTTTTTTTATCAATTGAAAATCAAAAAGTATCAAGCAAAGTGATCACGAAAACAACATTGTTTATTAACACGAATGGAAAAACAGTCGGTCTCGAGTCACGATCTTCCTTCAATAACCACAAAAGACGTGCTTGGGATGTGGAATTTAATCGCCCATGCCCATGATAAGATTAACCGAGGTGCTTTTATTGAACCAAGCGATAGACAGTTGCCATGTTTCCAATAATACAAGTGTAAATCGAAAAGTTAAAACACCTCCGACATGTGAAATTAAAAAAATATGTAATCCGCCATTTTGTGGTGGCGGCCATCTTGGATTTGAAATTTATCATAGTGTTATAGTATTCTACTAGTCCAGCCCTTTCATTTGATACCCATATTGAGGGAGTTGTGAAAAAATATTTAATCCGCCATGCTTTCAGCTTTACTTTTTTATTTTTAAGCTGCTTGATTAATCATTGCAGACAAAAAAAAAGTATGTGATTGCAGGCTGAATTTTAAAATTTCCCAAATAAATGTTATAGTTAAGAGAAAATAGTGTTTGTATAATTTAAATGTGGTGTCCTCCAGGGAGATCTTGCAGGACCAATTGAATATATTATACCTAACGTTTTACAATGACATCAGAACATAATGAGCGACCATAACTTTTGTGTCTTAATGTTCGCCATATATCTTCAAAATGGATCCCTCGTGGTCCTTCAAGATAAAATAAGTACAGCCAGTACAGAAGCGCTTCTCATTGTTTTATTGCAAGAAATGCTACATCTTATTACGATTGTACTTATATACAAATTATACAATTATTTAGAATTAGCTTCTGAGAATTTTCAAAGATATTGAGTTATCATTGTGGTTTGTTACTGAATATTAAATAATTAAAACCGTATCATATCGAATTCCTTTCTACCATCTATACAAATAAATAAAATTTAAGTGTCTGGAATGAAAAGTGTAAGCAGTTTCTAAATCTGTCTGTTTGTTGCCGCTAATCTCGGGAACAGCTGGACCGATTTTGACGGGACATTCACTGTAACATAGCTGATGTTATCGGGAGTAATTTAGGCTACTTTTTAACCAGCTTCAGATTTTTCAAAAGTCGGTTCCTCCTTTTGGAGGAGAAAGAGTTGTGTTTTTCTACTTATGTACATTATATCGAGTTAGATTTTTGAAAATTTCTGTCGGAAACTGGATTTTTCCGGGATAAAATTTAGTGTTCTTCACTTTCCAAGCCGTCAACTATATCTATTATCTATACAAGAATCACATCAATCTTTTCCTTCATCGCTGCGTCGGTAAAGGACATACTAACAAACAAACACACTTTAGTATTAAAAATACGAGTAAGGACGTTGATAAAATTAAAAAAATAATAAATGTAACAAAAAAACGTTTTTAAAAATTCATGTCTTTTTCCCAAGCTTACCCTGAAACCTTTGTTAACCCGAGCAATTTTCTTTAAGCCTGACATTCAAGCTTTGAGCCTAAGAAAGCCTTGTTCCACATTACAGGGCACAATTAACAAAGCGGTTAGTAATTACGTTGTATGTGAAAAAGAAGTACAAAGGTTTAATGTACACACGTATTGTTATAACTCTAGTTCTTATGCCTATGAAAATAGAGGTCACATTCCTATCGCAATATAAGCATCTGTGCTCACCACAAAGGCTTCAATGCTGGTCTAATTTGTACGTCAAATTATAAAACGGATGTTTCCTATTTGCTAAGCGAAATTGGACCGTATGGTACGTCGAAGATTTTAGGGTAATTTTGTGGCTGATTTGATTTCCAATCAGTGTTTTGGGAACTCAATTTAGCTAAGTATTGACGTGATAGCAGAGTTCGATATTACTAAGTTTCCAGATTATCTTAATCTTAGATCTGGAGCTTTGCGAACAAAGCAAGTCGAGGACGTAATTCTATTTGAGTCTGAGACCAATATTCGATGTTCTACTGAGAAACTTAGGATATGTGTTAGTGTGTTGAATTTAGCCTTAAGCCTATTTCTATTTCCATCCGGATATATTTCGTCAAGGGTGGCTAATCCTTTCCTATTAATATTATAAAAGTTTCAATGGAGGGACGGATGCAAAAAATAGCAATATTTTTCTGTAATTTATAATTATTCAAATTAGCTTACACTACGTCAAATTTTCGTTTTTCGAAAATCCGGTTTGATTTTTGGAATAAAAATTCTTTAATTTTTTCAATCGAACCACTGCAGTGGTAGATTCATTTGACGATTCGAAAGCACTTTGTAAAAGTCTATTTGAATAGAAAATTATTCTATTCAAAATATGTTTATGCTCGGATTTATTTTGGTGGTTGGTGAAATCGACGCTAAAAATAGTAATAGACAGATAGAGTTACTTTTTTATTAATAACAAGCTTTTGGATTAGTATTTGAGAAGACAAGTGTAAATTGAAAATTTAAAACACAACATGTGAAATTAAAAAAAAATATATGTAATTCGTGAATCTGTGGAGGCGACCATCTTTTTTGAAAATCTCGTAGGAACTTTTTCTAACTTCAATCTATTGCTCCGTTGCTGCGTTATTGGAAAATAAATAAAGAAACCCTCTTTGGCATTTTTAATTCAAGTAGGAATGCTTTTTGTGGATCAAATATATTCATGAATTTGAAAACGAAACCCACGCACTATTGCAAGGATCGTTTGCCCAAAATGATCATCAAAGCCCCCTTAAAACCACTTAAAACGTTATTAAGTAATCTTAAACCCATTTTATCAGATAACAATAAAATGTTGGAAAAGGTTCAAAATAAACCTTTTTATGCCCCGAAAACAATATTGTGAATTTGTAAATATATTTGCTTCAAATGTTTGCGCGACCCCTAAAATCTACATAATTTCGAAAAGGATTACCGGGTACCGTCGAATTTGGTAGAACAAAAATCAACCTAAAGCTCCACATATAGAGTTCGCTTTTAAATGCGATTAAAACGTAACTTACAGTGCTTTTAGCGTATTTTATGGCGCTTTTAAAACTAAACGTCTTGTGAATGTGGTTGCGGGAAACGTAACGCGGTTAGAACGCGGGAAAATTAAATTAAACGTTAGCAAAATAACAATAAAATGAAATTATTCGTATTTAAGTGCTTAGAAACGTGACTCTGTTGCTGGCTAAATGGAAAAAATAATACAATGAAATAAAAATTGAATAGAATCATTCATTCACGCAACGGTGAAATCAATAGATTTGGAAAATTCAATGGATCCTTTCAGAGTTCTAACAAAAGCTTGGTAACACGGAAAACGAGGACCCGTTGCCAGCCAAACACATTAATTCAATTAGAAATACGCAATTTCAATTGAAATTAGATTATTAATAATATTAAAACAATGAAAAGTGATAGCCCAGTGGTAAGAATGGGGAGAATCCTTTAGTGAAAACAATGAATTAAACGATCTTAAAAATATAAAGGGCAAGAGTGACTGATCTACCAACGCACAGCTGAAATTACTGGACGGATCAGGTTGAATGACTACTACTAGTGATTAGAACTGTGCGTAGTCTCAGACTGAAATCTATAGACCGCAGTCTCACTCAGCTCAGACTCAAGATACATTCAAAACAAGACAGATTTATGTCGGAGCATATTTGTGTCTCGTTTTAACCTCTATCTTGAGTCTGAGCTGAGTCAGAGCACGCTCTATAGATCTTAGAATTAATCACAAGGCTCAGCACAAGGCATGCCTGCGAGAGAAATTTATTCTTCGGATGATAATGAAATAGACCCCTCCATATCTAGCGAATCAACTAATTAAATTAAATAGACCCACGACAGCTAAAATTCATAAAATAAATAAAAATTCGGATAAAGTTGAATTTAATTTAAAATCACCATGACTTTTAAGTTAATGAAACAATATTATTTAAACAAATGAATTCATTGCAATAAATAGACTCACGACAGTCAAAATTCATAATTTCTGCAATATACCTATTGCAAAAACTAATGTGACTTTAAATGAAATTAAACTGTATCAGAAACAGTTCTTTCATAAAGATGCAAAAGCGCCGCATATAATATACAAACTATTTAGTGACTAAGAAATGAAAACAGTGCTGCAAAGCGTTGGAACAATGGTGGTGATTATTATAATAGCGAAGAAGAGAAATTTAAAGTTTGTAAAACAGCTGCGGATAGTTAATTATTCTTTATATCCCTATTTATATATTTTTTAAAACACGACACTAACTTTTGCCTATTAGTCTATCTGTCACATATTTTTTTCACAATATCTAAATCGCTGAATCAATTTTGTCAAAAGAGTTTGATAGCTTTCATTCAAGAAGAACTACTTTGAAACGAATTGCTTATACTTTAAAAACATATTTTCGGAATCGTTGAAAGCTTTGAAATTAACATTACGCTATTAATCATCTGCATACATTTAGATTCTTTCTTAGTGTATTTGTATATTAGTCTTCATCAAGTCACTAAAATTTACATATAAAAAGAGCCAGTATATCTTGAGCTAGAGGGTGCTTAAGAGTGATTGTATGTCAGAGAATGCTACTTCAATCAACATTTACTGTTACGTACTTTATACTCAAGAGCAAGATTCGTGATATTGTGAACGCGCATCGTGTAAAACTTGTCTTCTTGTTGTTTTTTTGCAATTTTATTATTTTGACAATTTTATTATTTATGGACAATGTTTTACTATACAACTACAATGTTATACAGATGTAAACCTGTCCCTATAGTAAATATAATTTTACTACATATTTTGTTTGGGGCAAGACATAGACAATGGTACTTAATATTAAAAATGCGAAAGTTTTTGAGGATGAATGGATGGATGGATGTTTGTTACTTCTTCACGCCACAACAAATGACTGAAATTTGGAATGGAGATAGGTCATATCCAGGATTAACACATATGCTACATTTTATCCCGGAAAAATAAAGAATTTCCGAGAATTAAAAAAATCTTAATCGACCCGGACGAAATCGCGGGCATCATCTAAGAGATCAGTAAAGAGACCGATATCGAATTTAGTTTGAACAATAAGAAATAAAGTTATCAATGTAATATTATATTTGTATGAAGAATCGCATAACTAGCATTAGCTTAAATCTCAGTTGCCGAGAATAATGACAGCACTCTAAAAATCATGACGAAATTGTCTGAAAACATCAACGGACAAGAAGTAGCAGATGTTTTTAAAATACAGCATTTAATTAAGGCTCCTCGGAATAAGATATTAAAATTAGCTTGCAGCTTGTTTCAGATCCTAAGAGAGCCTGCGCTCACATAAATCAAATTGTCTTGAAATTCTTGAGACAGTGACAATTATAAACAGCTTAATAGAAGCGAATAATTGGCGTTAAGAACAATTTTATGAAACACAAAAGCAAACAGAAATTATTATCAACGGCCATTTTGATAAAAGCCGTGCTATTATGATAACAATCGACGTGTTCAAACATTTGTAAAGGAAATTGCTTTAATTACCCAATAATTTCGAAGTTAGAAATCTGGTAATCTGTATATTTGGTTGTCCTTCGATCACACAGCAACGAAACAAGAGTTTGAGTTAGTAGTATTTTTTGCGTTGAATACTTAGACAAGGGATATTTTTTATCCCGCAAAAATAAATGGTTAACGCGGAATTTTTATAAAGCCAGAACAGTTGGAAGCAAAAGTCTTAAATGTAGCTTTTTTCATTTTACAATGTGAAATATTGTAATATCTACAACTTTTATTTTTATTGTTAAGTAACTTATAAGAAAATGGAACAGACAGTTTTGTCTCGGAGAAAAGACAGCGGGAGGTCTTATGTTTGCGTGGAAGTTAAGCGTGGAGCTGAGAAAACAAAGAATTCTCGATTACCAAAGCAATTTGTGCCTTGATTAAAATTTATTGTTTTGCTCTGTCTATATTTGTCGCTTGATGAGTTTTTTGGGAAAACATAAATTAAGGCTAAGCAATGCGTTTTGTCGGGTGTCTAAATTAGAAGGCTCTTCTGTCCTAATTTAAGTTGAAATTACACAGCTTTCAAGGAATAATTAGTTATGTATATTCTAGTTGGTTTACGCTGAAAAAATATAAAATACTCGTTTATTTCAATTTACGTTTATTTTTGGAGTCTCGACACTTGTGTGTGGCAGCTCGGTACATTCCTAGAAATGGATGAAAAAAGGTTTAGTCCTAGCTGCCCTATAGATTATCCTTGCTCAAGTTTTACAATTAGTTACCAATATTGATCCATTCTGTTATCGAATAAGCCTTAATTAGAGGCATCGGTTAAGCTAGACTGGAAATCGAGCCGCAAATTACGGTAGACCGTGCCACAGCGCATTGCACTGAGAGTCAAAGCCAAAGTCAAAGTCATAATTCAATTATTGCATTATACTCGTACATTGCATACTCAATTACTCATACCTCTTCGGGCGTGCAACAAAGGAACAAAACGAGAAGCAATTACTCCTTCTTATACTTACCATATTACACTTTTACTTCTTTATCAACCTATGTAGACGTCCACTGCTGAACATAGGTCTCTTGCATAGATATCCACATTTTTCCGCAGCTTCATACGATTCTGTTGTCGTCGCTCTACTAGTAAGGGAACAGCGCCTCCCTTGCGGGGTCGCCACTTCAGTACTTTGGACCTCAACTACCATCAGTTCTTCGAACTATATGCCCCACATCTTATGCTTTATGGCTTGATAAGCTTTTCTCTTTTGTTTGTGCAACTTTATCATGTTTGGGCACGTTTGATTCGTCTTGACAAGAGGCTTTGATCCTAGACAATATCCAGGGTCTGAAAAACTTTGCTCTTGAACTGGTCATTTAGTAATTAAATAAGCCTTAATAACCCAACGGTTAAAGGTGCGGACTAAAAACTGAAAGGTCGCAGGTTCGAATCCCACTCGTTGCACTATTGTCGTACCCACTCCTAGCACAAGTTTTCCGCTTATTTGGAGGGGATAGGGGGATATTAGTCAACTTCAGTTTGGCTGATGTTCTTTTATTATAAAAAAATCTAATCCTCACAAGGTTCGCAACCCTCAGTGCGAGAGTCTCGCACTTGGCACTCGCATTTAATTTATAAAGCGAGCCTTTACGTGACGCTGCAAATAAGGTCTACGAGCTAAGAAATATCATTTAAGTCTTTGAATCGGAAAGCCGTTGCCATTAATTTACGATGCGGCAGTTTTGAGCGTCAAAGGTCGTCAAAAGGTTATTTTTCTCCTCGACGATAGCACGCTTCATTAATCAAAGCCTTATTTCCCTTTTCCTTTCTCTCTCATTTTGCTCTTTCCCAATTAATAAGGTTGTATGCTTGTAAGTATAATATGTATTATAAATTTCTGTTAGCTGTTTTTCCTTTTCTTTTAGTGCTTTTATAAAAATTAATTATTTTATGCACGTCAATATATATATAGGTGTTTTAAAGTTTGGCTTATTTTGTCTAGTCTATTTAAAGAAATGTCTTTTCGCTTACAAGAAAATGCTAAAATATTTTATCTGACCTGTAACAAAACCAACGTAATTTTCTCTATTAGGTTTTCTTTTTCTAAAGGGTCTGTTTCTAATAGTAATGTCTGTCAACTCGGTTATTCGTTTTAAATTGGATTTGTAGTCTTTATTCTTGCATCGACAGTGTGTGTATAAGTAACTGTGTATTATGTGCTTATATGAGTGTGTGTATAACTTATAGTATATACTTGAAAAACCTGGTATTATATATTTCCTCATTTATTTTGCTTCTTTTGGTGTTTCATTCGAATTAAAAAATATATTATAATCGTCATACGTGTAAATATATAGGTTTTCTTTACTAAGACAAGATTAAGTCGTATAATAATACAAGAATTAATTATCTATCTTATAAGGCGCTGAACAGCTTTTAACTTGGAATATACAATTTATATATTACTACATCATAGTGAATGGACTTAAACTATCTACTACGAATTAAGAAAAGAATTATATTTATTAAACTTTAATAAATATTAAACTTTAATAAATATCATTCTTAATTGGCGGCTTTTGGTTAGTTTAATAATTAAACTAACCAAAAGCCGCTAATTCCGTGTACAAGTCCTAAGTCCTTTGTAATTCCATTTACTGGTACCTACTTCACATTAAATTCTAGTGAAATTACACCAACTTGGCTCTTATATTCATTTTTTATTACACTTTCACAAATATTAAGTCTTTTTTCCCGGTGTAACATTTCCCTCCTTTTGTTTTGAATGTATCCTGAACTGTGTCAGTTTAATCCACTTACTGTGGTAAACGCTGAAAAGAATCTCACAAATCTAAAAAGTTATGCCCAAGCGTAAATTAACACCTCCTTCATGATAATTCCGTAGCATTTTATGGAAATAAAAATTGATCGTAACAGCTTGTATTTTGATTTGAACCCGCAGGGATGGCTCTCTCTCCTTTGCCCTCTGAGCGATCTTGAGCCTTCTTTAGAGGCTCGTAGTAAGCGTGTATGTTTCGACTCTGCGAGTCATCACTGACGCTCACTGTTCGAAAATTGGTCTTCAAGGATTTTCGATGAAGACATTACAAAGCCTTCCACATGGGCATACAGATCGAAACAAAAGAATATACCATTACGAATTTCACTCAGTTCACTCAACCCAAATTTATTCAAGGAACCCTAAAAGATTCACACAACGTAGAAAAATGTTTGCAATCTCCATAAATGGTACGTCATTTCATTCTACAGCCCATAAAAACACTCTAGATTATAATATTTCAGCTGAACTCAAGCGATTAGAATCTCTATTGTGAACTGTGTAGAGCAGATATTCGCTTAAAACAAACGGTGTTGGTGTTTAGCTTAGCTTTGGATCATTTTTGGAGTTAGGTAGTGAAATTGATAGAAATCGAGGTCTTGCACGTTGGAATAATATTTTAATACAGGAACTGCACCCTAAATGCTTTGGTCTTAATATCTTGGAAGATCAACATTGAAGTGAAAAATGATTAGGTATCTGTGGGAAATGGAACATAAGAGTGTGAGAAAGGGATACATTTGTGCGGGAGAAAGAGAGGAGAGAGATGGAATGGAAGATGGCGAAACTCGTGGAAGAAAGGGCGCGCGATTGGTTAAATGCTAAAGAAATAAATAAGTTGATTAAAAATTAACCTACTAAATATATAAAATAACGTCAGATCAATGGAAAAAAATCATTAATTATTATTCTTAATTATTTTGTATTTTTTATTATAGTAATAACCTACACTTAAAAGAAATATCCGAATAAATTTAAAAAAATATACTGATCTAAAATTTCGAGGCGCGCGGGATTCGCGCCCTGTGTGAGTTGACCAGATTTCACTACGGCCAAGTTGAACCACACGTCAGCCACGAAATTAGTGATAACTGTATCTAGTTTTTCTGTCAGTTTTTTAGCAACTGTTAGTGACATCTGGTAGCGACACATTACGATCTATACCTTAATTGCGTCTTATCTCAGCAACCGAGTCCAAAGAGTATGTGTCAATGATGTAAAATCATCCGGATCAGCCTCAGTAATGGGTGTACCCCAGGGTTCTATTCTAGGTCCATTCATGTTTTTGGTCTACATAAATGATTTACCACATTTTGTCCAAAATACTTGCGATATTGTACTATTTGCTGATGATACGTCCTTAATTTTTAAAGTCGATAGGATGAAAGACAATTTTGACGATGTAAATAATGCATTATCTCAAGTTTCTGAATAGTTTACGGCAAATAATCTCCTTTTAAATGCTAAAAAAACAAAGTGTGTTGAGTTTTTATTACCTAACACGAGAACTGTCAGTAAAAATTTAAAGATAAATAATGAACCTTTGAAAACTGAGGACTCCACAGTGTTTTTGGGGTTAACCCTGGATTCAAAGCTACAATGGGGCACCCATATAGCAACGCTTGCTGGCAAACTTAGCTCTGCTGCTTACGCTGTTAGGAAGATTCGACAGTTGACTGACATAGAAACTGCAAAAATTGTTTATTTTGCATATTTCCATAGTATTATGTCATACGGAATCTTACTATGGGGTAAGGCAGCCGATATTGGAAAAATTTTTGTTTTGCAGAAGAGGGCAATCCGCGCAATCTATAATTTGAGGCCGCGGGATTCCCTTCGAGAAAGATTTAAAGAGATAGGCATTCTTACAGTAGCTTCACAATATATTTATAACAACATAATATTTGTCAGACAAAACATTTTGAGTTACAAAAAAAATAATGATTTGTCCGATAGACCAAGTAGAAATCCAAATAGGCTCATGTTTCCTGGGCTGCGCCTCAAGAGGGTCCAAAAGACATTTGTGAGAATGGGCGTGACGTTTTACAATAAAATTCCACAGTCAATCTTAGACTTGCCTCTACACAAGTTTAAGAAATCAATTAAATCTACTCTCATGAAAAAAGCATATTATACAATTGAAGACTATGTAAATGATAAAAAAGCGTGGATATAATTCGCTCCAGTGATTCATAAGACAGTAATAACTATCCTGTGTTCAATAACAATTGTAAATTTTTTATTTTTTTTGAAAAGACCAACCGCCGAGTTTCTTGCTGGCTCTTCTCGGCAGGAAAGGCATTCCGAACCAGTGGTAGATTCATTGACGATTCAAAAGTGCTTGTAAAAGTCTATTTGAATAAAAAATATTTCTATTTCTATTTCTATTTCAATTGAACGAGCGAAGCGAGTTCTCTGAGTCAACTAGGGCGCTTGCCTACTAGACAGAGAAGTGTGTCCGTCTAAATGTCTGTCAGAGCCCTATAACTTCTGAATTACTGAATATTAGAACGTGAAACTTGGTTGAAAATTCAGTTATATCCTGTACTTGAACAACAAATACTAAAATTAGATAAATGTTATAAAGAAACGAAATTATTTAATTTTAATGCGCCATCTATTAGCATTATTGTGAAGCTAATAGCTTCACTATAATGCTAATAGATGGCGCTGTGTCAGTAAAACAGTTTTATGTCAACTATTATTTTTTGTATTGCGTCTAATGTTAAAAGTTAATTATTACAATATATAATTAAAACTTTTGGGAATTATGGGATATCGCGAGGTCTCAGTTCGGGGCGAACCACTAGTTTATATAGTTTATCGTGAAAAGGCAAGCACTTTAGCAACTTCAGTTACAATAACAATAAAACCTTTCATGTAGGATTGACACCCACTCAACTAATTCCTCAAAGTGATCCGACGTCTAGTCTGGCTCAGTCATTGTCTTTTTTATTTCTGTCTGTATACCTAGATACTAATCTGATAATACCCGTACGTCTAGTCTTCGACTTAAAACTAAGCGTGATCACATTAACGTCAAACGTAAGTCGAGACAGCTTTGTTTTATCTATCGATGTTCACCTTTTTACCCGCGGCCCAAAAGGAGGGTAATGTGTTTATATCAGTCTATGTATGTATGTGACGCTCTGGAGACGTAACGCGTGGGCCGATTTTGATGATTCTTACGTCAATCGATTTGTGGTAATCTTGGAAGTCTCACTCTAAAGACATGACGATAATCAAAATTCAATATGGCGACCACACATACACATAAAATGTGATGGTGAACTTGATTAATTTTTCTTTCTCCCCTCCAAATAAACGCTAAGCTTGTGTTAGGAGTGAGTACCACAATAGTGCAATGGGTTGAGTTTGATCCGTTGACCTGTCAGTTTTCAGTCTGTACCTTTAACTTTTGGACTATTGTGGCTTATTTAAATTGTGTTCCGTGGCTCCTCACTTTTGTACTAAGCAATACACACCTTTCTACACTACGCCTACGCTGTCACAATCTTTAAATGTAAGGTAATTAATAAAGTAAAGACAATAGTCGTCGTAGTTTATGGTTATACCTATTGTCTGTTGCTCCACCATCTTGGCCTGTCACCTGTCAATGTCATTATTGACATTTACCGCTGGGCTATTGAGGGACTCTCTTCGAAGGAAACCTAACAAAATAGCGAAACAAGCTCTCGACTGGAATTCTCAGAGAAAGAGAAACTGGAGCCGGCAGCGACATATATCCGAAGTACAATTTGAGTTGCTGGGGGCTGCCTAAACAAACTAGGCGATGTACGGCTCTGGCAGAGGTTGCGAGGATAGGAAATGAGGTCAAGAGTCTGCTAAGAGTGGCGTAATAAGTACAAATTTCATGAAATTTTCTTAAGTTTGCTCAGATATCAGATTTGTCTGGTGGAAGGTTTTGGCCGTGGCTAGTTACCACCCTACCGTCTAAAATGTGCCGCCAAGCGATTTAGCGTTTCGGCACGATGGCGTGTAGAAACCGATTAAGCATGTATGGGTTGAATGTACACTGCCATATTCCTTCCAAGTTAGTCCGCTACCATCTTAGATTGCATCATTGCTTACCATCAGGTGAGATCGCAGTCAAGGACTATCTTGTCATCGAATAAAAAAAAGATATTAAGCTAACTGAAGGTTTGATTTATTAGTTACTATCCTACCAGTAAACTCCAGTACCAGCTTCATTCCCTGCGTCCATTAAAAGGAATCCGAAGCGGTGCTTCCTATACAAAATTACCAATTTTGATTTTTTTCGATTTTCCAGCTGTTCTTTTGGGTATTTCCGCATATTTTTTAAACGACCATTAAATTAGAGCGAACAAAATAAAAAAAAATGGTCAAGCAGTTTTTTGAGTTTTAGTCAGACTGACAAACATCAATTATATTTTTAGTAACATAAATAACTATCATACACAATAACAAAATGTTCAAAACAAATAGTAAGAAAACTTTTTATATGTATAGGTATCTAGTCATTTTAACTTGACTTGAAAATTTAATATCTTCATAAATCATTCTCTGTGTTAACTTTAAAGCTTTTTAAAATGTATCTTACCTTCTTCATGACGTTGTGACTCAGTTTCCAGAGACCTGCACAGAAAAAGGCGCACTTAGCCTAATTGCTTCTCAAGACAAACAGCGATAGAGTACGGAAATAAAGTCAAGTCGCTCGCCTTAGCACGAGTTTGCACATTTCGCTAACGTTTATCGAGCATCTTCAACACAATATCGTCGTAGTAAAATGGTTTTGTTTTAGAGTTGTGCATCCAGTACTACCGACTGTTATTATTTCTTAAGATTTAAGACTTGATTCGTGGTTTAATGACATAATTTTTATAAAATAATTCGAGTAAGAGACCTAGAAGGCAGGTAGATAGATTCTACTTATGACAGCTTCAACTTAACGTCTCGCAACACCGCAGTCCCGCCGTGACCACGGTTCATGCAGCTGGATCGAAATATCGACAATCCCAACTAAAATAATTACCGTGGTACTCGTATTATTTTATAACAATTATGTTATTATTTCTTGATAAACTAGAGTACCAAAGGCCGTTTATTGTGTTCTTGGCTCATTGTTTATAACAGATCTTCTCTCAAAAAAGGGTTGTATGACGTAGTCTACCACGCTGATCCAATGCAAATTGGCAGACTTCAGAAACATTTTAAAACTTCGTGTACAGTACTCAGGCGTGCAAGTTTCCTCATAATCTTTTCCTTCACTGTGTTACGATACTCGAAATCTATCAACGTTATCGAGATTTATAAACTCGTAATACAACTTGAGAGAGTTGCGATCTTAAATATAAACAGAGTAAGTGTACATACCAGGTGTTAAAAATGCAAAAATTTTATAAAATTAAAAAGTTTGCTAATAATAATCTGGGCCAGCAAGGTAGACTAGGGACTATAATAATCCTTCTCTGAGAGGAGACTCAGTGCTATTGATAATTTACTGAGAAAACTAGAAACTCTAAGACTGAAATCTAGAGGCCGCACTCTCACTCAGTTCAGACTCAAAACAGAGTTAAAATGAGGCAAATTAATTATGTTCTGACATATTTGTGTCTCGTTTTAACCTCTATCTTGAGTCTGAACTGAGTCTGAGCACGCTCTATAGATCTCTGCATTACAACTCTGCATTAAAAGCAGGCATCGCCTAAATGTATTGTATGCAAACATCCTCTTTTTTAATTACATTTGTATGCCTTAATGTCATCACTAAACTCCGCAGTTAAAATTTAAAAAGAAAAAGCGAAACTAGAAATTCAAGAGAAACAAATTCACATAACGCAATCTACACAATTATGAAACCATTTGCATTTTTTGAACCCTGTTTTTTGTACTTTGTATTTAAATTCCCTGTTTGCATATGCGACGAAACAAAGCAGGTGCTGCAATGTGAGTCGGAGGATTTGCATATGACAGCTTGTGTGCGCTAAAAGAATATAAGACTCGGAGTTAAAGTACCTGGAGTCGACATGAACGCATTATTAAAAAAAAAATTCTTCTATACAATTCTCTTCAGGGTGAAGTTTTAAATACGAACAACCTTCCGTGGGCAACTTCAATACAACATTTGCTGAACGACGTTGTAAAATTTTTTTTTTAAATATTTTCTGTTATGAAAGACACCGAGGACTGGACTTTCTGCGCTTTCCTAGGTGTCAAAATCAATGTGCAGCACAAGCAAAGATGTAAACACCGAAATCCTGCGCATTTTCGCTTGTCTTAAACCCCTAAAAGGGGTAAGGGGGAATATGGTTGAGCGAAGCAACGACTGGATCATGCGTCATGCTCGTGAACGGGTGCCACCAACGGGAATGGGTCTGCTTTGGCTGCCCGTGTTGACATGCATTGGATTTTGTGTACTTACGTATGCATTTTTGAAGCTTCATTGTGGAAGCACTGTATACATAGCATAGTTTTGTTACCTATTGTAAATTTTTTGAAAAGAGCAACTGCTGAGTTTCTTACCGGCTCTTCTCAGCAGAATCTGCATTCCGAACCGGTGGTCATGGTGGTGGTATGACGTGACATAAGAGCTACAAGTTGGCCGACATGAAATAAATAAATTTTGAATTTGAATTTGAATATGAAAAGTTACTAAAAGGTTTTGAATGATAAACACCTCTAATCGCATTAGAGAATCCGTTATTCACGGGCGAGTAAGTGGCTCTCTGAATTACCGTTAAACGCATCCATTGTTTCCAGGTATTGATGATATATCAGTGTATCTGATGACCTTAATTTATAGCTGTCTCTCAATGAATTTCTCTATTAATTGATCAATTTAACATTTATCCAATACCAAATTAATTCAGATTATAATATGATCTGAGAAACATATTTTTCGTTATTAGTTTATTAATTTGTAATCCATATATACTTTATTAATAAATATAAAAGGTCCATGCTTCCTTTCATTTATTGTTTCGAGGCCAACTGCTGAAGAGCTACCTACATTTTAATACGGATAATCAAAGAATTTCCACGGAATTATTTTAAAACGCAAACTACTTATTCACCTCGGCAAAGTCTAAGTAAGTAGACTTAATTCGTTTTTCTCCTCTTCACAGCAAAAACTAGTTTCAAAACGCAGTATATTTCACTCTAATAAAGCAAAGATTATATCAATCCGACATGAATAGTTTCTTTTAGCAAAACTATTTTTGTTTAGAAACACGAGCTTGCGGATGCCTTTTAACACAGCAGCTAAGGATATAAAACTTTAAGAGAACATTGTGAATCTCCTCTAAAAGTTCTATATCCTTGGTTGTCGCTCCACAATAAAGAATGAGTGATTATTATATTCGTCGGTTTCCTGGCAATATTATACGGCGAAACATGACTGTGAATTATGTTTAGTGCATTTATTTAAAATACCTATGCGTGTTTTCTTGACGTTAAATGCCGATTTTTTTCAAAAAGTGAAGGTTTGTTATATTACTTGCCTCTTATGTTTTTTATATTTCCCATGCTGAAAAATATTAATATTCCCCTTTCCCCTCCAACTAAGCGTAAAACTTGTCCTAGGGGTGGGTACGGCAGAAGTTCAATGGGTTTGAAATGTCGACCTTTCGGTTTTCAGACCGCGTTTTCAATCGTTAAGCTAGTGACCCTTATCGTTTTGTCTAGTATCGAGTGTAAACGCGTAAATCTAAAATAGTTTTTGGAAATTTTGCGTTAAACTCTAGATATAAAAACTACCTGATACCTACAATTTCAAGCATAATATAAACGTAAAAATTACACAGGCCTGCGAAATTTAACTTTTTTTTCCCCTTTCAGTAATTATGTTATTTTTTTAAATATCCAGGCATGGTAAACTAAAATACATATCCAGGCATGGTAAACTAAAATACATCTTTGATTTTTTTCTAGCACGTCGAGATTTTTTTTATTGATGACATCAGATGACATGCATATTTTAGTTTATTTTAACAAACTTCATGAAAAAAAACAAAAATTAACTAATTTAAAATTTAAAAAACCGACGCGATATTTAAAAATAACGCTAAAGAGACTAAATAAATCAAAAAGACTTATTATTTCTTTTTTTACTTCCTTCAAAACTCCTATTTCATCTTTTTCTCTTTTGCTTTCTATCAGGTTTATTTCTCTTCAATATCTGGCAGTAGTCTGCCATCATATTTGGGTTCCACCTTCCTTGGTATCTGCTCTGAATGACCTTAATATCTTAGTAGAAGCTTTCACCTTTTTCTTTACTTACAGCCCCAAGATTCTCGGGAAAGGGGTGAGAATGCAGAAAATGTAACTTTATACTCATATTGCAACCCACTTTATGAAAGTTGCTGAGTAAAATACTCACTATATTGTCATAATTTGGGCTTTTACTGTTTTCTAAAAAAAAATTACTACATCTTTAAGTAAATTCCAAGCGTTATCTTTGATTTTATTGAAGATTTTTTCAAAGGTAGCGTCTTGCATGAGCTTTCCTATTTCAGACCCAAGAAAAATGCCTTCTTTGATCTTGAAATCCGATAAACGCTTAAAAACACAAAGGTAATTAACACAGGTACCATCTTTAGCTAGTACGTTTAAAAATGACTTTATAATACCTAAGTTAATATGAAGTGGAGGTAGCAGAATTAAATCACAAAACTATCGTATCATCCTATTTACCTATATATGTTTGTAACTCAATCACGTCGCAACTGACTGAATCTATTTGGCTGAAATTTGGCACAGAGATAGATAATAATCTGGAATAATACAAAAACTACTTTTTATTCTGGGAAATAAGAGAGTTCCCGCGGGAATAAAAAACCTTAATCCACGCGAACGAAGTCGCGGGAATCATCTAGTAGTTGATACATATGTATTGTAATATGATTTCAATCACGACAAACAATGACTTAAGAGGGTAGGTGAATATTTAAATGTCATCAATTCTGCAAGCATGCACTATTATTAAAGAAATTGGAAGTTAACGCTAGTAATGCGCGGTAATACTAAGAAAAATGAAAATTCATTTTCTCAGAAAACTTACGTGATGGAATTTTTTTATTATTTTTTTCGTAGCTTAGTAACTAATACCTACCCAAATTGCTAATTAGTTTTTAAAGGGGAAAACCATCGCAGGTCTGTGTTATTTTTACAAAACCGACTTCAAACGCCACTACAAAGTATATAAATGTGCCTTAAAATTTGAAGAGTTCCCTCGATTTCTCCAGGATCCCATCATCAGATCCTAACCTGATGACAATGGGACCACCTGGGAAGTATACCCTTTTAAACAAAAAAAAATTTTCCAAATCGGATCAGGCGTCTTCGAGTAATCGGGGAATATACATAAAAAATTTAAAAAAACATTTCGACGAATTGAAAACCTCCTTTTTTGGGAGTCGGTTAAAAAGTGTTTCACGATACAATTGAATACCCTATTTACATCTACATCTAAATATATAAAAGGCAAAGGTGACTGAATGACTGACTGACTGATCTATCAACGCACAGCTCTAACCACTGGACCGATCGAGCTGAAATTTGGTGTACAGGTAGCTGTTAGGACGTAGACATCCGCTAAGAAAGGATTTTGGAAAAATTTCAACCCCAAGAGGGTTAAATAGGGGGTTAAAAAATCGAACCTAACGTGAGCGAAGCCGCGGGTCTTATTATATTATTGTTGATATTCATCTTGAGACAAAAGCCTTAGCGTAGAATTTCATAAAATCCTAAAAGACGTATTTCTTAATTTAAAACCGAAAGACAAAATCCCAATTTTCATGGGTATAACCTGTGGGTATAACTACAATAAATGTATTTTCCCGTAATATGGGAAAATACATTTATGGACTTCAATTTATAAGTGACGGATTGGATTTTCATCCCCTATTTATTCCCTGTAGGGGTGTCATTTACATCTTTTAAAATACACATAATATCTTCAGTTTTATTTAGAAAGGCTGTATTATTCATTTTTGTATAAGCACTCTTTATTCTGTAATATATCATTTTTCATGTCAAGAATACAAATTACCCGTGCTTCGTATAACACGGGAATGAAATGAAAATAAAACACATTCAAAATTAAGTAGGGAAGCGTTATTTATTTTAAAATTGGTTTCCGAAATTAAGCCGCTTTTGGTAAAGAACCTCTTTAACAATTATTATAATTGTAATTATTATGCCATGATCATTTCACGATTGCAAATCAACAAACAGTCTTTAATGACAAAATTTTTATCCTCACTAATACTATAATTATAACTAGCGGACGCCCGCGACTTCGTTCACTTCTTCAATTCAAAATCGACAGTTCTTAAATCCCCACATTTTAGGTGGGCAGAACCCCTGCAGCATCAGGATTGGAGAGTTTGAACCTGATATATTTATGGAAAAATTTCGCAAAGTTCTTGTGTCGATTAAAAGAAGATTCACGCAAATCGGTTAAGAAATCACGGAGACATTGATATGCAGAGGTAGAAAAACACAACTCCTTCTCCTCCTTTTTTTGACAGTCGGTTAAAAAAGTAGCCTATATTACGCCAGATAATATCGGCTATCTACCAGTGAAAGTCCTGTCAAAATCGGTTCAGTCACTTTTTTCTTTTATATAGTAGAAGATATATGTGCTCCAGCACTAATAGTTGTAGTTATTTCCGTCATATCTTGACGGATTAACTGAGGATTTTTTAACTGATGTAAGTATTCAATTTTGTCTATAATATCTTAATTCTATACAAATCAATATTACAAGTCAACACCATGAAACTACTCCAATAAAGATAGCACCTACTTTAAGTTTATGATTCAATTCATATCTATCAATATCTATAAAGTAGATATTACCATAGACCATTAAAAAAAATATTGAAATATATTATTCCGAATAAAAATTTAGCATATGTATGTATGCTATGAAGTTTGCATGGTTAAAATCCTACACACACTCTGATCACGAGCGATTTGCTCTTATTTATTGAGGAGTTCCGTCCTCCATCTCCGAAGATATTCATTAGATCTTCACCAAACTTAAATGGGACCAACTTGACAATAGATTCTTTCAAATAAAAAAAAAATTTTTGAAATCGGTTCAGATTTGACGGAATTATCGAGTAACACCGCAAAAAAAAAAAAATACGCGTCAAATCGAGAACCTCTTTTTTTTTTAAGTCGATTAAAAACTGTCAGTATGTGCGATGTTGTAATTCGCCGAGGAGGTAAGTACCAAGAAACAAGTATCATGTGTAACAAAAATTTATCATGAATACGAAGCTTCCCCTAGAAAATAGTGTCGCGAGAACTATATTATCTGAAATACGCTTTTAACGTCACATGTCGGGACATATTACCGCTTTAATGGCGCTGCTGCCCTGGTGCCAGAAAACCTTTTACACTCACTAGTTATTGTTCATGACATCGTTCGCACTGGATTTGGGATGAACTCTGTTACTTTCTCCAATTCTTTCTATCACTGCATTGTGATACTTTGCTACATGCGTTATTTTAGAGAGTCACAAAGTAATAACAGGCAATAACAAATATGGTTGAGCGAAGCAATGGCTGGATCATGCGTCATGCTCGTGAACGGGTGCCACCAACGGGAATGGGTCTGCTTTGACTGCCCATCTTGACATGCGTTGGATTGGTGTACCTACGTATGCATTTTTACATTCTTGAAGCTTTATTGTGGGAGCACTGTATACATAGCATAGCTTTGTAAAAAAATTTTTTTGAAAAGAGCAACTGCTGAGTTTCTTGCCGGCTCTTCTCAACAGAATCTGCATTCCGAACCGGTGGTAGATTTATGACGTGTCATAAGAGCTAAAAGTTAGCCTACAATCAATAAATAAATTTTGAATTTGAATTTGAATAAAGTTTGCGTTTATTTTTCTTTATTATTATTTAGAGGCTTTTATAATAGTTTCAGATATACTGGGGTGAAAATAACCCTAGAAAAAAAGAAGCAAGAATCTGCTTTCTGAACCGGTGGTAGAGCCTTGACTTGTCATACGAGCAACCAATTTGGCCTACATGAAATTAATAAATAATTTGGAATTTACTAGCTGGTGCCCGCGACTTCGTCCGCGTGGAATTCGTTTTTAAAATCCGCGAGAACTCTTTGATTTTTCTGAGATGAAAAGTAGCCTATGCCACTATACCCATACAAAAATCACGTCATCTGTATCTCTGTCGCAGCGTGGTTGAAGGACAAACCAACAACTCAACACAATCAACATAAACCAACAAATCAACACGCATTCGCATTTATGATATTAGTATTGATTAGTGAGGATATTAGTAAGAATGATTATTATCCGAATTGTAGCTATACCTACTAACAGTAATAATTACTAAACAACCTCAGGTTTATAGTTTATTTAAAAATAATCACTCAAATTGAGCCTGTACCGCTACGTGGTCCGCACCAAGCGCTTCGCTTCCTCGTTCCTAATACGCACCGCAAAAATTTGGAATGCCCTTCCGGCTTCCGTTTTTCCAACTAACTATAATGTGGGTGTCTTTAAATCAAGAGTGAATAGGCATCTTCTAGGCAAGCGCGTATCGTCTTAGGCTGCATCTTCACTTACCATCACGTGAGATCGCAGTCAAGCGCTAGACTATATAGTTAAAAAAAAAGCCCCTTTTCGAGACCCTCCGATATCTCCACATTATAGTTTTAGATCTCGTTAAAAGCTAAAAGTTCTAAAACAAAACGTAATCGTCGTAGGCGTACTCAAATGCTGAAAAACAAGTGAGCCGATCAACTTTTCAACAAGTTCCATACAAAATGGGTTCCGCTGTGGAATAAAGGTTTTCGCTGAATGGAGTTGAGGAATAATGAAAACAATGCCGGTATTTGTGAGAGCTCCATTGAGGAAGGGTCTTTTCAGCTGCGGTCAATACAGTTTTAACACTTGAAGAGGATTGCGTAGACTGTTTTCACATCAAAATTTTAAAATAGACTTATAAGTCATTGTCCACCAATTTTATTCGGTTCGAGATTATATAAATTATTCCTTATGTTACTTATTTAGGCTTAAGAATTGTTTATTGTTTTTTATTTTATTACTCAGGGTCAATATAAAGGATACTTATTATCCTGATAAATAATAAGGTTTATCCGGGATAGGGGATGAAAATTTTTGTTGATCTTGCTCCATAGCTTCGTCAAATCTAAACTAAATTTGATAATTATTTTTTATTATAAATTGTGTACATAATTTTGTCCAATTTTGGTGAAGATCTGCTAAATATCATCGGAAATAAAGGACATAACTTCTCGCGGATAGTAGCAAGTCACTCTAAACTTTTTCCACGCAGACGAAATCGTAGGAATCAGCTGGTATTTTTTGATAATATTCTATCAGCTCGTTCTTACGCGACGTTACTGCATTTTCTGCTTTTTTAAAGGCTTACTAATAAAAATGGCCAATCACCGCCGTGTCGGTTATTGCGCTCCTATTAATTTAAGCGCTACAGTTCGATGGAGTTATAATACGTTTTGACGACCTCTCTGGCGCAGTGGTGAGCGCTGTGGTCTTATAACTGGGAGGTCTCGGGTTCGATTCCCAGCGGGGACAATTTAGGAATTTATAATTTCTAAATTGTCTCTGGTCTGGTCTGGTGGGAGGCTTTGGCCGTGGCTAGTTACCACCCTACCGTCAAAGACGTGCCGCCAAGCGATTTAGCGTTCCGGCACGATGGCGTGTAGAAACCGATTAGGGGTTTGGGTTGAATTTACACTGCTATATCCCTTCCAAGTTAGCCCGCTACCATCTTAGACTGCATCGTCACTTACCATCAGGTGAGATCGCAGTCAAGGGCTATCTTGTCATCGAATAAAAACATTAAAAACTGCTATGTAGAGCAATTTTTGTTCAAATCGAAAAGGATAACGTTTCCTTATTTCAGCCGCTGCGAATTCCTCGGTCGGCTCTTTCCGTACAGAAATGATTGCCAGGCAGATCCCTGATAGGAAAATCGAAACACATTATGTATTGTGGCAAGGATTTTGAATTAATTTGGGATCCGCATGGTCTCAAATCATTCCGTGAATAATAGTGAGACATCTATTTTTTCGAGATGAACATATTTGTTGCTCTCTCACTCTCTGTATTGTTTTTCTCAGCGCTGAGGGTCGTAGCTTCTTCCATTTATGACGAGATTGTGAAAAATTTTGGGACAGTAATTTTTACAGTTATAGTAACTAGAAACGATAGCTTGAATGACGTACCTTACGAGACATAAGGCAATGTTAAAGGTCACACTTATGTTAGCTAAATAGCACAATCGACTAGATAACCAGTCTCCACGAATCATGAGATAAATTATTGCTTCTGCTTGGATTTTAACCGGCTGTTCTCAGAAAAATCTGTTTTCCAAACTCGTGGTAGAGTCTGATTATTTACTTGTCATAAGAGCCACAAGTTGGCCTACATTAGATAAATAATTTTTAATTTTTAATATTCCTATGTAGATATATCACTTTATTGAACAAACAAAATAAAAATTTTGTTACAATTTTTAGCACCTTAAATAACTAGCTTAACAAAAAATATTGCCGTAAAAAAAAAGTCAAAGAAGGACTTGTCACAACAGCTACAAGTTGGCCTACATTAGATAAATAATCTTTCATTTTTAATATTCCAACGTAGCTATATCACTTTATTGAACAGACAAAATAAAACCTTAAGAAAAAAAACCGTAAAAAAAATTCAAGGAAGGAACTGTGGAAGGAAGGAAAGAGTGCTTTAGAACTCGTAGTACCATATCTATACCGCAGATCCACGATTTTCTTCCGAGACTAGTCTGCAAAACTTGAACCTATAGTTACACTACAGACAAAAACTCGGCGGCTTTTTTCACAAAATGACAAACGACACACATCATTCCGCTATCTGTCCCGCGTCTGTCCGCTCAGACCGCGCGGATACCTTAATTTTTTATGATCCTTCCCCCAAAACAAAATATATTGGATCACTTATTTTCTCTTTGTGGCTTCTGCCCGCGACAAATGATATGTACGCGTTTTTCTTTTTTTTATTCACAGAAAAAGCTGTTTTCGAGGCATGCTATTATTCAAAGTCATGATCTTTACTGTGCAATCTTTAAGTGCATCTGCTATCGGTAATAATCAAAAACATAATTAAACACATCTATCGTATCTAACCCGTCTAATAAAAAATCTACAGATTAACCATAAGATTAGAATTCAATCCCGATATTATGTATTAGATTGTAAAGTGATAGATAAAACAGTTATAGAAGCGCATAATATGTATAATCGCATTTTTTTTATTTAAACCTACGTTGTACCTTGTTACGTTCCCTCAAATATGGTTGAGCGAAGCAATGGCTGGATCATGCGTCATGCTCGTGAACGGGTGCCGCCAACGGGAATGGGTCTGCTTTGACTGCCCATCTTGACATGCGTTGGATTGGTAGGTACACTACGTATGCATTTTTGCATTTTTGAAGCTTTATTGTGGAAGCACTGTATACATAGCATAGCTTTGTAAATAAAAATTTTTTTTTGAAAAGATCAACTGCTGAGTTTCTTACCGGCTCTTCTCAGCAGAATCTGCATTCCGAACCGGTGGTAGATTTATGACGTGTCATAAGAGCTACAAGTTAGCCTACATGAAATAAATAAATTTTGAATTTGAATTTGAATAAAAGAATATTAGCCATAGCCATTTGGAAGGCAAATAGGCTTATATACGTTTGTGTAGGAGTAGGTACGACGAAAGTGCAATTGGTCAGGGATTTCACCATCAGTTTCAGTTTTCATCGACTTTTGACTTCTACATTTTGCAAACTATCACTTTTTTTTTTTTCACTTTTTAGAAAAAGATAGAAAATGTCATTCGTTACGCGTGTTACCATTAGTAACTATCTAAGATATTATATACTAACTAAGATATTTTCTATCTTAAATCCGTAGAGTCAGGCCGTAATTAGCAATAAACCTGGATTTATGTTAGAACAAGCAATCAGATTGAGAGCGAATCCTCTCACAGATTACTTATGCTCTAATAATATAACTATACAGGATACACAAATCGAAACCAAGGAAATTAACTGTCCGATTAATTAACAATATTGAAATAACTATGTGCACAAAATAGATTACAATCAAGCTGTAATGTAGACAGTTTTTCTTGCTATACGGGTGTCATAGTGAAGTCGGAAAATCGATACTTAGATAAATAATTTTTATTTTGGTGAAGCCTATTCATAAGAACTTTTGATGCCACAATACACTAAATACTTTACATGTCTCTACATTTGGTTTTAACTAACCCCTGCCGCAAAAACGACGGGGTGTTATAAGTTTGACGTGTGTGTGTGTGTGTGTCTGTCTGTGGCATCGTAGCTCTCGAATGGATAAACCGATTTTGATTTTGTTTTTTTTGTTTGAAAGGTGAATTCGTCGTCGTTCGTCGTCGGAAGTATTCTTAGCTATGTTTGATGAAAATCGGTCCAAGATGGCCGCCACTACAAAATGGCGGATTACATATTTTTATTATAACGATTACTGACTAGGGGTTTTTGATGTTGTATTACATGTTACATTTAAATTTTTAATTTACACTTTTAGTTATATCATACTGAATAAACATATTAAATAGGATGCATACAGCTTCCACAACATGTGGAATTGTGGATGGATGATCTCTTACGTCTATTGGCTGCTTCTGCACAACACACACATGTTTTATTGGAGTTGTTTTAATCATGGTTGCCTTATTTTTGTTTTTATAATCATAATCTGTTATGTGACTAATAAATAAAATAAAATGCTGTTGATAAATAGTTATAGTAGTGCTGGCCTATCGATAACCGCCTTTAATTCAGGAGCATCACTAAACTCATTTATTAGCGTACAACCATTATTTTCCATTCAAATATACCATTCAAATATTCAAGTAAACAACCGCAATGTATTAATTATGATTTAAGTACCAGCAAAGAAATAGAATTTACCTAGTGATTCTCTTCTAAGATATGAATACGAACTTTGTAATTTGAATACTCGTAGCATGTAATTGCGTGTAATTTGTCGTAATTCTGTGTAATCAAGTAATTTGCTGTAATTTAATGTCTCTTGTTCAAAGTTTTGAATAGAGATCTCAATTTGCTTGCGGCGATTTAGCTTGGTATTGTTGTACAAGTGTTTTTTTATTCGATGATATCATACTACTTTCACCTGATGGTAAGTGACGATGGAAGTGTAGCGGGCTAATTTGGAAGGTAGTATGGCAGTTTTAATGAAACTTATACCACTTATTACTACTTACTTAACTACATTTTATCCCGAAAAATTAAAGAGTCCGAAAGACTTGATCCACGCGGACAAAGTCGCGGGCATCATCTAGTGAAAAAGTATTAGCCAAGCTGAACTTACCTTATATTCTCCCTTCCCCTCCATATAAGTATAGGCTTGTGTTAGGAGTGGGTACGACAATAATGCAACAGCTGGGAATCGAACTATTAACCTTACTAGGTAGGTAATTGTTTTTCTGATCCGACTCTGGTATCGAACTTAGGACCTAGTAACTCGCAGAAGAACAAACTAGCTTTAGTCCAACAGACTTGTATTACTGTACAATGAATACCTTGTTGAAATACCAAGAATTAGATCAAAGTGTTCTTAACCAAACACTATAACTGTAAAGTCAAAGCATCGACAGGATGCGGAACTCCCTACATCAAAGTTTATTATTCTCACGAATGGAACAATATAAAGTTATACTAGCCGTAACCACGTAGTGGGCACCTTCTGTTAAATGGAGTATCATGTTATCTTTATGGACATTTCGGTTAGCGTGTTTGATGGGTGTCGTAGTACTTCGTATTCTATATTGGTTTAGGTGCAATTAATCTACTTGAGTGGTGTCTCCGACGGAAAAAATTTATTTAGGGGTGCAATTAATCTACTTGAGCAGTATTTCCGACGGATAAAATTTATCCATGGATATTTATTAAATACTAGCTGATACCCACGACTTCACACTTACCTCTAGTGGAAGGTGATGTGATTATTTCTTGTAAATTATAAATTACGAGATTTTTTTTTTCAGGTCAAAACAAGGTCTAGCTGAAAAAGTGTCCATGAAAATTAAGCTGTCATCTACGAAAAGAAAGAAACGTTTATTTTATAAATTGTAAAGAAAACGGACATTAGCACATTTATCTTCGGTCAAGTTTCATGGTGTAGATATTACATTTCGTATAAATACATCTACACATCGATTTTTATTAAACTAAAACTACAAATTCAGTAAGCAGAAAATTTGAAATCCGCTTAGTCATACATTTCCATAGTCATGGTAAAATTTTGGGAAATCCACCGAAAAAGTCGATTTAGATATTGTTTTTGTATGAAAACCTCAATAGTCCTAGGGGTTAGTGTTTAATAATAAATGTGAATTAAAAACCTTTTTTAACCATGCGTAAGTAGCGGTCCAATGAATAAGTACCTACCTACTATTTGGATTTTCTTACTAAATCGAATGGCAGTTCTCTAACTAAACGTCTGTACCTAGTCTAAGATAAGATGTTATACACATGACATACCTAGACTGAGCCTCACTCATCTAGAAACCTATTTACGTCTCAAACCATTAACACAAGAACCTAAACTCCAACCGACTCTGTATAGAGGTCGTCCGCCATTATTGTTTCCGTACTACAAAATGGCCGAACCAAAATGGCCGACTTGATTTTCCCGCTGTTTCTATCCGGAACAGATTAGGACGGATAACATTAGTTTATGTGACGTGCAAATCTTCTGGGAATAGTTCACTAATGCTGTTACTTTGTAACGACGACATGACATTTGTAGCAGTACACAAAATGAATAATTACATTGATTTAAGTGATTTTACTCGATTAAGCACTTCACTAAAATATGGGTGGGTAATAAACCATTTTTAGGACAAACAAACATTGTGTCTCAATTTTTATGTAACTAAAGTGTGAATGCGAAAGGGTTTGTTCTTCAATCACACAGCAGCGGAGCAACAGTTGACGTGATTTTATTAATGAGTAGGTAGGTAAAATTGAGTAATTGGAGAATGACAAGGCTACGTTTTATCCCAGAAAAACAGAGGGCTCGCGCGGGATTTTTTAAAAAACTAACTCCACCCGGATAAAGTGACAGGATAAAGCAAGTAAAATAATATCATTTAGAATTCAGCCTTATGTTTGTAAATCCTATGACTCCTGTCACAAACATCATCTGGATTATCCTGTTGGAAATTATAATGTATTCCTTGCGAAAATACTCAAGAAAATAGAAATCACTTCCAATTCACTCAAGCCTCCCCTCGTCACTTATCCGCGAGTTATAGATTCTGACAAATTCGCCTTTTTTCACCACCAGATGCTTCTTTTTTGTAATATTCTATTCCATTATAGTTTGATATAAATATTTTTTTATCTATTAGGCTTATAAAATCTGGTGCCTCAGTGTATATTTGCAAGATATTTGCGGAATTTGAAAACGTTTTTGTGAGTGTTCTAGATATTACCTACGTCAATACTAAAAATATCATTAATGCGACAGTTACTCTGTCCTTCTGATACCTTTTTTAATGTATATATGCCTTCTAATTCGGTTGAAAATATTACAGAATTTAATAATTTTCTAAGTGAGATTGTAGCTGTAATTGAAACTTGCGATATTCAGACTGTATTTATTTTAGGCGACTTTAATGCGCATCTTGGCGAACTTTTCGATAAAGAGCTCCAAAATTTTTGTTCTGACCAGAGATGGGTTTGCGCGGATATAGATAAGCTAGGGCGAAACAGCAATAGCTACACCTTTATAAGTGATGCACATGGCTGCCGACGCTGGCTCGACCATTGTTTGGTCACTGAGGCAGCTTGGATGTCGATAAGTGAAGTCAAGGTGCGCTATGATGTGTATTGGTCTGATCATTTCTCCCTAGAAATAAATTGTAGTCTTAATACTACAACAATGAAATCGAACATCTTTAATAAATCTTTGCCAATTACAGATCATATAAACTGGAGGAATAAAACTCAGATCAATGCATATCATCGTATATGTACAAATTTACTGAAAACCATAGATTTTCCGCCAGAACTTAGCGTATGTTGTGATCGCATTTGTACTGATAAAAGCCATAGGATAGTGATAAATAATATGTACCAAAAAGTAATAAAAGCGCTCCAAGAGGCAGCGATTATGAGCAACCAGCCTGGTAGGGTGAGGAGAGGTAAACGCATAACTGGATGGAATAAATATGTTAAGAACGCACACAGAGAGGCTCGTGAAAAATTTTTAAAATGGAAAAAATTAGGCATGCCGTCATCTGGTAGTATATATGAGGATATGAAAAATAGTAAAAAGACGTTTAAAAACAAGCTTAAATTTTGTCAGAATAATAAAGAACAACTACAGATGGATGTATTGGCGGAGCTGCATAGTCAGAAAAACTTCTATAAATTTTGGAAGGAAACAAATAAACTTAATCCGAGAACGGGCCTTCCTGTTAGCGTGGATGGGGAAACGGATGCAAAGCGTATAGCTGACGTATTTAAGGAGCACTTCAGAGTCAGGCCAACCTTAAATATGAAACAAAAAACGCCGGGTGGGTGTGACCATGTCTCGGGTTTTTCCCTCTCATTTTGTGCCAAGGATGTAAGGATGGCTATAAGGAACTTAGCTAAGGGAAAATCTCCGGGACATGATGGGCTGAGTGCAGAGCACTTGATGCATGCGGGCCCGCATATTCACCGGATTCTCGCGATGCTTTATACGTTTTGCATCCGGCATTCCTACCTTCCTGCAGATCTTATGGAGACCATAGTTGTGCCAGTGGTTAAAAATAAAACGGGTGATTTAGGGGACAAAAGTAACTACAGGCCTATCTCTTTAGCTGCGGTGTTAGGGAAAGTGTTTGACGGACTGCTTGACCGCCAGCTCAGCAGATATGTGAAACTTAATGATGCACAGTTCGGTTTCAGAAGCAACTTGTCCACAGAAAGTGCTATACTGGCGCTTAAGCAGACCGTGAGATACTACACCGACCGAAAGACACTAGTTTATGCGGCGTTCCTTGATCTTTCCAAAGCATTTGACCTTGTTTGTTATGAAAAGCTGTGGGATAAGCTGAGGGACCTCAATGTACCCCCAGAGTTGATAAATACATTGAGATTCTGGTACAGCTCACAAACGAACAGGGTCAGATGGGCTGGTGCCTATTCGGATGTGTATCGCCTTGAATGTGGAGTTAGACAGGGTGGCTTAGCATCTCCTACACTGTTTAACATTTACATTAATCAGTTGATTGATGAACTCCGAGGTACTAAAGTTGGGTGTTCTATCGATGGAATTTTAATCAATAACCTGAGCTATGCAGATGATATGGTTTTGCTAAGTCCGTCGATAGGTGCTTTAAGAAAGTTAATTAAAGTATGTGAGGATTATGCTGCATCACACGGACTCGTGTACAATGTTAAAAAGAGTGAATTAGTAGTTTTCAGAAGTAAAGGATGCACCTTAGATTACATTCCGCCAGTCTCTCTAAATGGCACCCCTATGAATAGAGTTACCGAGTTTAAATATCTGGGGCATATTGTGACTGATAACCTATCGGATGTTAAGGATATAGAAAGGGAGCGTAGGGCATTGGCGGTCCGATGTAATATGTTGGTTCGCAGGTTTGCACGTTGCAATAAAAAAGTTAAGCTTACACTTTTTAAGGCTTATTGTCAAACTTTCTACACGTGCAGCCTGTGGGTAACATATACGCAGAGGGCGTTTAATGACCTACGCATCCAGTATAACAATGGCTTCAGAATGCTATTGGGGTTGCCGCGGTTCTGCAGTGCGTCACAGATGTTTGCTGAGGCTCATATAGATGATTTTTATGCTATTATGAGGAAAAGAGCAGCATCTGTGATGAATAGAATGCGTGGGAGCTCCAATGGTATCCTGAAGATTCTGGCGGGAAAAATGGACAGTCCATTTCTGAGACACTGGGTTGGCATGCACATGCATTCTCAGTGTTTCAGAGAGGGACGATATATGAAATGATTTAATGTCTACTAACATAGTTTTTAAGTTAAATTGATGTGACTAACAATAACATTATTTATTAATTAATTATTAGTTACTATATTAACAATTTTATGGATTTATATCTGAAATAAATATTATTATTATTATTATTATTAAAACTTAAACGTTGAACGGATCTTAGTGAAAGGTTTGGATAGGTTGCATACCGGAGATCAGATAGGGTACTTTACTTTTTATCCCGGAAAGTCAAAGAGTTCCTTCGGAATTTTTTGAAACCTAGATACACGTAGTAGAAGTCGCATAATACTTACTCATATTATTATTCTGAACTAGCTTTTGCCCGCGACTTTGTCCGCATGGATTTAGGTTTTTAGATATCCCGCGTGAACCCTATCCGTGATAAAAGGTAGACAAGGTAGAGATCCGTGCGTCTGTCTGTTAGTGGGCTGTATCTGTAGGGGCTGCCCTTCTAGAAACGTGTTTTTTTGGCGTTTTTTGGTACGGAACTCTTCTTATGCTAGTCCGACTCGCATTTGACCGCTTATTCTGTTTGTGGCAAATAGAACTTTCCTGGCAGGAGTTTTAACAAAGTGCCTTTAATTAAACATACCGCAGTGTACAAACACATAATTGCATAAAGCTGTTACGATTTTAACAAGTTGTGCAAGCCACTTGTTAAATTAGTGTCTAAATTGATAAACAAAGCGAAATCTGTCCTCCCTAACAAAGCGAAATATTCTCCGCACTTAGCAAGGCGGAAGAGAAAATTGTACTAGAATGTGTTCCTTTGAACAAAATGTCCGACAGTGTAATTTCTAATAGCAACCTCGGTTATCGTACAGAACAAAGTACCAAGTGTTCACAGGCATATCAACTTCTAGATATTATGTTTGAAATAATACTTCAGAATAAATAACACACACATTCCTATTGTTCTACGATCAGTGCTTGTACCTATAAATAATTAGAACTTACCGACTGAAGTAAGTTAAGTTGACTTTCTTCAAGCTCCGTTTATCTAGACTAAGGGTTTCTGTCCACAGAAACAGTCGGAGCAAAAATATTACTATGTAGAAATCCAACCTACACAACTTTCAGGTTATATTATATACGTAATTCTTTAACATTTGGCTTTATATTAAACTACAGCGGACGCCCACAACTTCTTCAATTCACAATCGACAGTTCCTAAATCGCCACAGTTTAGGGGGGCAGTACCCCTGCAGCATCAGGATTGAAGAGTTGGAACACGAAGTTTTTATGAGACCATCTCATGGAAGCTGACAACGCACAACTCCAAACAGATTTTTTTTTAATTTATTATTACACAACTTTGTTGCCACGCGTATAAAAACACGTGTCAGGGATTTATTGGAAGAAAACCCATAAAATTGGGTCACTGTGAGCGTTCGAAGTTTTTCTTTTCATCCCCCACACCTCACATGAGATAACAAGTTTGTAATGACGTTTGAAAAACTTACCTCCACGTAATTCCCGAAAGTTTGATTAGACGTCCAACTTAACCCGCCATAGGGATAAGCCTTATTTCTTACACGATGGGGAATTTTTACCCGTATTTTTTTTTTTTTTAATTTATTGATTAAGATCTACACACAATCTGTATCTGATCTGATCTGTACACAATACATTTGATTATTTTATATGCCATCCTCAGGAAACTTTGCGTTTTTATGTTGAGGATGGCGAGTTCGCATTACTACACATCATCAACATACACATTATACTAAAATAAAAAAAAATAAAAAAAATTTAAATATAAGAATAAGAAAAAGAGAAAAATATGAAAAAACTAAAAAGAACAAAGATGTATATGGCAAAGTCATAAGGAAGGGTTATGATTTTGGCAATCTATGAATGTGTGTATGTATTTAAGTATGTTCCTCGTTAACTCGGCTGCCCCATTTCAAACCTAGTAAGTGTGATTGACAAAATTTTATAGGAGACCAAAAAACATATTTTCAACAATAATTTTCAGCAGAATCAGCTTTCTGAACCGGTGGTAGATTTTCAACTTGTCATAAGAGCCACAAGTTGGCCTACATGAAATAAGTAAAGAATATATCAAATAAAAGCTTCCAAAGTAGTTTATTTACGTAACATTAATTCATCAACAGATACTGAAGAGTTTAGAAGAGCTACCACAAATATGTTTTTTACCATAAAACCTCTTAAGATAGATTAAACCCGTGAATACAATATGCATACAACGTGTGCATAGTATTTTAACGGGCTAACTTACCTACCTTCTGGTAGCGGAGTTAACCGTGATTAAACTACTCTGCATGTTTTAGCGGAGGTCGTTTAAACTTTGAACATTCATACGTGCATGCGATTTAGTATGTACATTATATATTTTAAATTTACACTTCCTATAGCACGAAGCAGGAACGAACGATGAAGGAAAAAGTGGACTGATGACATCATGCACACAGCGGGAAAGGACTGGATGTGTATTGCCCAAGACACACAGAAATGGCAAAACATGGAGGAGGCTTTTACCCGTAGGGGACCACACACCGAGGACAAGATTAGACTTGCAAATCTAAAGCTAAAATATTTGTTGAAACACATGTGTGTGGGATAAATAAAGCTTAATTAATAATAATAACACCACGAAGCACGGAGATGTTCATAATAATTTAGAGCATCTCATTTGCAACCCATCAGCGCGCAACGGTTTCTGATTGCAGTGAGAATATACGACATAGTTCACCACGCTGCGCTGGCCAAATGTGAATTTACAGACTTCACACATCCTTGAAAACAAAATGGAGAACTCTTAAGCGTGCAGGTTTCCTTGCGATGTTTTCCTTCAGCACTGGCTCATGTAATTAATTACTAAAACGCACATAACTCCAAAAAGCCAGAGGTGGCTGCCCGGAATCGAACTCGAAACCTCCCAAATAATATAATCCACAAACATAATTATACATGAAAATACTGGGAAAAGATCATCAAAGTTAGCGTTACTTTAGTGCACAATAATTGTAGTGTCACGACGCTCGGAGGAAAAAAAATGTTGGGCTTAATCCTCCTAGATTCGAGTCCACAGAGTGTAGGACTGTGGCTTACTTATGTGTAACTTAGGTATATATACTAGTAAACAACATGAACAAAATTACGTAATGTGATGCTTTATTAGAACAAGACTAGGCGTTTGTAGCTAGAGCTATTTTAATTAAGTTTAATAAACATTTTGGTTCTATTCATAAACTCTCATTTTATATTAAGTTTATAAACGAGTATTCTAATTATTTTCATTCTATTCATAAGCTCTCATCTTATATTAAGTTTATAAATGACGCAAGTAAACTAAATCTCCCTCACGATACCCTTTACGACGTCTTAATCCATTAACACAGTCGCATAAACTTTGAATGAAACAAACAAAGAGCGCCATCATTTGTGTACAGTACCTACGACAAAATGGCCGATGTCCCAAAATGGCCGACTTACATTTCCCGCCAAACTACAAGCCCTATTAAATTTAAATTAAAAGAAAAGTGACTTTTAATTTGACACAGTTAAATTAATTATTATTCATAATTAAAATTGAAAGGAATATCTATTATTTTGGCATCATTTTACGTTTTGCGTTTGAATTATTAATTCAATTAAGTACCTTGAACTATTTACTTAATTAAAATGGTTACTACATAATTACCTGCTTTGCGTTATAGCATTAAATCCGCGAATTCATTTGCGTATAGATTTCAGAACAAATCCAGTAGGTAATAAATTCTTCGTTACGAATAGGTACATTTACTCGTAAAAATTTTATGTCCATCTCTAGGATGAAAGATTTTTCTAAACCTCTGATAGAGATTGGCTGCTCGATTATGGCTTGAAATGGTAATAGATAAACAAACAGATTAGTGAGGTCTATAAACTAAGTTGGTTGTGTTATTCGTGAAATACAATTACTGTAATCTGAACCGTTAACTTTTATAAGCTTAATTTGGTTTTATTACACAAAAAAAAGCTTATTTTATACATTCAGTACTATTGAGCAATTTCATTAGAATAAGAGATTTTGCGTCTACCAAATTCAGCGAGTAAATACAAAAATCTAGACAATTCGATTTACCTACGAAAACCTTACGCAAATAGGGCTGCCTTCATCATATTACCGTCTCATTCGTTCATCGAAATGCCATAAAACACAAATAACGTCTTCACGAGAGAACGGTTTGACAGAAAAGAGAAAAAAGCAGTTTTTCCGTATTCGGACTTATAAAATGCCGCTATCAAATTTATGTGATTTTTTAGCGGGATTTATCATGTGTTTTCCTTATGTTTGGGATAGTATTATGATTTGACGTAAAACGGTGGAGGATTCTTTGTTATTTCCATGGTAATAAAATTTCCATCAAGCAAAATGGAAATGAAAAAGTAGGCTTTTGAGTTGAAATCCATTTCTAAAATTAAGCCATGTACAGACATTTCATTGTACGTCTACGTAAACGTATTATTTGTTTTATGTTTATGTGGTGCGTACTTAATCAACTCCATAAAATATGCATACACACGCACACAGACACAAACACACGCACACATGGAAGTGAATGTCGTGGTTGCTCTAAACTCTTGCTTTTATTGGTGCTTTACGCTTTTTGTTTCCCATTTTTATGTACTTTTAATGTAATCTATTATTGCCTTATATTTATTATATCTAAAATAATCTTTTAATTTTATTGGAAACGCTGTTGATTACAATTATTATATAAATAAACAACAAAGGAATATTTAGGTTAAATCTATCTCTATGCTATACCAAACTAGAAACTACAAACTAGATGTTCCTCGATTGTTTCAAGTTTGAAAACAATTAATTGCTATTATCGTCGTCTCTCCTTTATCGCGGCATTGATGTCACCGACAACCCCCACAATGGCTCTTTCAAACTCGGAAATTGTTAAAAACAATTGAGATATTTTCACAATCTCGCCGCTAGTATTGCCACACAGCACACTCGGATGTATAGGAACTGAGTTGTTATATTGCTAGAGTAGAACCAGTAAATACCTGCATTACCTGCTAATTTGTCAAAAATGTAGCTACAGTGCGTCGCAATCAGCTGTTAGGCCAATCATCATTATTTTTTTTTAATATTAGCTGACCTAAACTTGGCTCATATTCTCCTCTCCCCTCCAAATAAGCGAAAAGCTTGTATTTGGAATGTGTACGCTCACCTTATGGTGACGTATAACAGACACATTTATTGAAGTCGGGCGAGCATCGCGTATCGGTTTCATCGTTTCTATTTAAGCCGCCCGACTTCAACTAAACGTGTACAGACTAGAATTATTTTTATAATTTGTAGTGTTTGAAGTCGGTTTTTAACCGTGATTAAACTACTCTGCATGTTTTAGCGGAGGTCGTTTAAACTTTGAACATTCATACGTGCATGCGATTTAGTATGTACATTATATATTTTAAATTTACACTTCCTATAGCACGAAGCAGGAACGAACGATGAAGGAAAAAGTGGACTGATGACATCATGCACACAGCGGGAAAGGACTGGATGTGTATTGCCCAAGACACACAGAAATGGCAAAACATGGAGGAGGCTTTTACCCGTAGGGGACCACACACCGAGGACAAGATTAGACTTGCAAATCTAAAGCTAAAATATTTGTTGAAACACATGTGTGTGGGATAAATAAAGCTTAATTAATAATAATAACACCACGAAGCACGGAGATGTTCATAATAATTTAGAGCATCTCATTTGCAACCCATCAGCGCGCAACGGTTTCTGATTGCAGTGAGAATATACGACATAGTTCACCACGCTGCGCTGGCCAAATGTGAATTTACAGACTTCACACATCCTTGAAAACAAAATGGAGAACTCTTAAGCGTGCAGGTTTCCTTGCGATGTTTTCCTTCAGCACTGGCTCATGTAATTAATTACTAAAACGCACATAACTCCAAAAAGCCAGAGGTGGCTGCCCGGAATCGAACTCGAAACCTCCCAAATAATATAATCCACAAACATAATTATACATGAAAATACTGGGAAAAGATCATCAAAGTTAGCGTTACTTTAGTGCACAATAATTGTAGTGTCACGACGCTCGGAGGAAAAAAAATGTTGGGCTTAATCCTCCTAGATTCGAGTCCACAGAGTGTAGGACTGTGGCTTACTTATGTGTAACTTAGGTATATATACTAGTAAACAACATGAACAAAATTACGTAATGTGATGCTTTATTAGAACAAGACTAGGCGTTTGTAGCTAGAGCTATTTTAATTAAGTTTAATAAACATTTTGGTTCTATTCATAAACTCTCATTTTATATTAAGTTTATAAACGAGTATTCTAATTATTTTCATTCTATTCATAAGCTCTCATCTTATATTAAGTTTATAAATGACGCAAGTAAACTAAATCTCCCTCACGATACCCTTTACGACGTCTTAATCCATTAACACAGTCGCATAAACTTTGAATGAAACAAACAAAGAGCGCCATCATTTGTGTACAGTACCTACGACAAAATGGCCGATGTCCCAAAATGGCCGACTTACATTTCCCGCCAAACTACAAGCCCTATTAAATTTAAATTAAAAGAAAAGTGACTTTTAATTTGACACAGTTAAATTAATTATTATTCATAATTAAAATTGAAAGGAATATCTATTATTTTGGCATCATTTTACGTTTTGCGTTTGAATTATTAATTCAATTAAGTACCTTGAACTATTTACTTAATTAAAATGGTTACTACATAATTACCTGCTTTGCGTTATAGCATTAAATCCGCGAATTCATTTGCGTATAGATTTCAGAACAAATCCAGTAGGTAATAAATTCTTCGTTACGAATAGGTACATTTACTCGTAAAAATTTTATGTCCATCTCTAGGATGAAAGATTTTTCTAAACCTCTGATAGAGATTGGCTGCTCGATTATGGCTTGAAATGGTAATAGATAAACAAACAGATTAGTGAGGTCTATAAACTAAGTTGGTTGTGTTATTCGTGAAATACAATTACTGTAATCTGAACCGTTAACTTTTATAAGCTTAATTTGGTTTTATTACACAAAAAAAAGCTTATTTTATACATTCAGTACTATTGAGCAATTTCATTAGAATAAGAGATTTTGCGTCTACCAAATTCAGCGAGTAAATACAAAAATCTAGACAATTCGATTTACCTACGAAAACCTTACGCAAATAGGGCTGCCTTCATCATATTACCGTCTCATTCGTTCATCGAAATGCCATAAAACACAAATAACGTCTTCACGAGAGAACGGTTTGACAGAAAAGAGAAAAAAGCAGTTTTTCCGTATTCGGACTTATAAAATGCCGCTATCAAATTTATGTGATTTTTTAGCGGGATTTATCATGTGTTTTCCTTATGTTTGGGATAGTATTATGATTTGACGTAAAACGGTGGAGGATTCTTTGTTATTTCCATGGTAATAAAATTTCCATCAAGCAAAATGGAAATGAAAAAGTAGGCTTTTGAGTTGAAATCCATTTCTAAAATTAAGCCATTTATTTTACTGCGACATTTCATTGTACGTCTACGTAAACGTATTATTTGTTTTATGTTTATGTGGTGCGTACTTAATCAACTCCATAAAATATGCATACACACGCACACAGACACAAACACACGCACACATGGAAGTGAATGTCGTGGTTGCTCTAAACTCTTGCTTTTATTGGTGCTTTACGCTTTTTGTTTCCCATTTTTATGTACTTTTAATGTAATCTATTATTGCCTTATATTTATTATATCTAAAATAATCTTTTAATTTTATTGGAAACGCTGTTGATTACAATTATTATATAAATAAACAACAAAGGAATATTTAGGTTAAATCTATCTCTATGCTATACCAAACTAGAAACTACAAACTAGATGTTCCTCGATTGTTTCAAGTTTGAAAACAATTAATTGCTATTATCGTCGTCTCTCCTTTATCGCGGCATTGATGTCACCGACAACCCCCACAATGGCTCTTTCAAACTCGGAAATTGTTAAAAACAATTGAGATATTTTCACAATCTCGCCGCTAGTATTGCCACACAGCACACTCGGATGTATAGGAACTGAGTTGTTATATTGCTAGAGTAGAACCAGTAAATACCTGCATTACCTGCTAATTTGTCAAAAATGTAGCTACAGTGCGTCGCAATCAGCTGTTAGGCCAATCATCATTATTTTTTTTTAATATTAGCTGACCTAAACTTGGCTCATATTCTCCTCTCCCCTCCAAATAAGCGAAAAGCTTGTATTTGGAATGTGTACGCTCACCTTATGGTGACGTATAACAGACACATTTATTGAAGTCGGGCGAGCATCGCGTATCGGTTTCATCGTTTCTATTTAAGCCGCCCGACTTCAACTAAACGTGTACAGACTAGAATTATTTTTATAATTTGTAGTGTTTGAAGTCGGTTTTTAACCGACTTCCAAAAAGGAGGAGGTTATCAATTCGGCCGGTATATTTTTTTTTTTTTTTCTATGTATGCCCACCGATTACTCCGAGGTTTCTGGACCGATTCACGAGATTTTTTTTTTAATCGACAGAGGAAGCTCACGAAATGGTCCCATAAAAATTTTTACCTTCAACTCTTCAAGCCTGATGCTGCAGGGGTATTTCCCCCCTAAATTATGGGACTTTAGGAACCGTCGTTTACGAATTGGTATGCTTGACCTAAGCATATACTAGATCATAGAACTCCAGATCCTACTCTTCAATCCTGATGCTGCAGGGTACTGCCCACCTAAATTATAGGGATGTAGGAACTGCTAATCATGAATTGTTATTGTATGTAATAAGCATATACTACACCATCGAGGTCTAGGTTCTAGCTCCTCAATCCTGATGCTGCAGGGTACTGCCCACCTAAATTGTAGAGATTTAGGAACTGCTCATCATGAATTGTTATTAAATGTAATAAACATATACTACTCCATCGAGGTCTAGGTTCTAGCTCCTTAATCCTGATGCTGCAGGGTACTGCCCACTTAAACTGTGAGGATTTAGGAACTTTCGCTTGCGAATTGATATTGTTAGTATCAAGCATATTCTACATCGTGGAATTCAAGGTCCTCGCTTTTCAATACTGATGCTGCAAGGGTACTGCCTACCTAAACTGTGAGGATTTAGGAACTGTCGTTTACGAATTGATATTGTTGGTACCAAGCATATACTACATCATAATGCTCAAAGTTCTAGCTCCTCAATCCTGATGCTGCAGAGTTGGAGTAATTACGAACTGACGCTTTCGAATTGATATTGTTGGTACCAACCATGGACTACATCATGGAGCTCCTAGTCCTAGCTCTTGTGTATTGTTAATAAGTACTGTAGGTACCAAGTGTAGAACTACATTAGTACCGTAGCGTTGGAGCCTCCCTCCAACGCTACGGTACTAATGTACTAATGTAGTTCTACACGGAGAAAGAAACAAGAACAAGCTACACTAAAAAGCTTAAAATAAAAATTCTTTTCAAAAAACCGACTTCAAACGCCACTACAAAGTATAAAAATAATTTTATTTTGTACACGTTTGTTGAAGTCGGGCGGGCTTAACTAGAAACGATGAAATCGATGCGCGACGCTTATCTTATGGTGACATATAAGAGACACGTTTATTGAAATCGGGCGAGCATCGCGTATCGGTTTCATCGTTTCTATTTAAGCCGCCCGACTTCAACAAACGTGTACAAAATAAAATTATTTTTATACTTTGTAGTGGCGTTTGAAGTCGGTTTTTTGAAAAGAATTTTTATTTGAAAAGACAATTTTTTTAGGCATACTTGTAAGACTAGTTAGAATATAAAAAAAGAAAAATGGCATTGTTTATAGTTTAAAAAGAAATTTAAACTAGCTTTTGCCAGCGGCTTCGCTCACGTTAAGTTAAATTTTTCAAAACCCTGTTCTACCTCCTCAGGGATTTGATTTTCGTTGTTAGCGGATGCATGCGGATAGCATTGTACCTACGCCAAATAGCCCGATCCGTCCCGTGGTTTGAGCTAAACGTTGATAGATCAGTCAGTCAGTCACCTTTTCCTTTTATATATTCAGACAGATTACTTCTAAGCTTACGTTTTTATAGTCGAGAAGTATCTATAATGACCTATTGTGATGTCTGCTCCTCGTGTATAAATAATAGTAATGATATCTCTATACAGAAATATTAGATTTTATTTTCTTTTGAACCGCGTCTGATGTTTTCGATTTTCTCCTTCATTTACTCGATTTTATTGTCAACGTGTTGTTCCACCTTTTATTATTTTGTTTTGGCTCGCATTTATATTGTTTATAGAACCTAACAAGTTTTATTTTTCTTTGGTATTCCATTTGATTTATAAGCTGTTAGTAGTTCAACTTGGAATATTATATTTTATTTCTGTATATTATTACATAAGTTTACTTGTCTGAAATATTAGGGGTGTAGTAGTCTTCAATATTTTAGTCTACTGCATACATTTAGCCAACCTGAAGTCGACTAATATTCTCCTGCCCCCTCCAAATAAGCGGAAAGCTTGTGCTAGGAGTGGGTACGACAATAGTGCAACGGGTGGTATTCGAAGCTGCGACCATACAGTCCATACCTTTAACCGTTGGGCTATTGAGGCTTAAACATAAGGATAATACTATGAAGAGGGAACAGCATATAGATATACAAGCACTCCACATTCACAGAATGAAAAAAATATACTAACTGTCGACAGAAGAGATATGCTGTTAACATTAACATGTTGGTGAAACGAAATTATAAAGATATAGCGAAAGATTTTCCCTTGCCAAAAAGCCTCAATAGCCTAACGGTTAAAGGTGCGGTAAAAAGCGAACGTATAAGATTTTCCCCTACCAAAAATTACTCAACGAGTCTAAAGAAAATTTCACTTCAAAATATGCATTCCACATCAAGAGAATATCGCGTTCTATTGAACGTGTTTGCACAAAGCACGCGCTCCGATATTCCAGTCGACTACTTCAAACGCAAAGTAGTTCCTCAGTCTTTCACAGACTACGCAGTACAAGTACCTAGGTACGGAAAATAGGAAAATAACCCCGTACCGAGCGCAAGTTTCAACTCTGACAGAATAATTTAAATAAAAAAAACACGCACACTCCACGTCAAAGGTTGTAAAGAAAAATTCATGTCACTCCATAGCGCAGCGCTCGAACTGTGAAAGTTTCTATTTTGAATTTAATATAGACTCGAAATTTGCATAATTTTTTTACAGCCAACCACCCGACGCTCGCTCCCGACATATTGCCACTCGGGTTTACGTTTCGTGATACATTTTTTACGGGTGAACGTTAGGCGCTGCTCTTATTTGGGAGAAAAATTCATCCAAACCTTTCTTTCCTGGGACTTGAGCTTTAATAAGTGAGTGAAGAGTTTTTTGTGTATATTTGCTCCTATTTCAAAAGTGCTCTTACATGTATGAGGTTTTTTTCAGTTGGTTATGTTCAAAATGATGAACAGAATTAATTTTAAGTATCCTAAAGTTATTCTCACCGAGTTCAGAACACTTTGGCTTATTATAGTATAGTTAAGTTATATTTTAAATAATTCTGTATATGTGTAAGTCTAACCTATTTAATTTTTGTATGTTAATGAATAAACGATATTCTATTCTATTCTATATCGGTGATTAGTCAACTATGCAGGTGATATTGTTACACAGTTGCATCCCTATTTCCTCATAAAAGAATGAAGTCTGTATTCTGTCATTCTGTATATAAATAATCAAAATTCAAACCGTTTTCAATATCTGTTATTTATTTGAAAAAGCGTAGGTACTACTTAAGGGTAGAAACTATAAATTCGATACGCCAAAGTCCACTTATCGACCTTTGTCAACAACAAAACCAAAATAATCCAATTTCACTATTTATAATACAAGTTCACTATTTTATAACATCTACATACCTACTGTATAAATGAATTATGAATTACAATCGATCGATATCTCCACTTGATCTGTTCAAGTAAAACAAACATAATCATAGAAGTGTTTAACAGATATTTGCGTTATAATAAATTAGAGGACCAACTTCGCTCCAACAATTCCCATAAAGTTAATGGAGACTACATTCCCGATGGGAGGCCGAGGAAAACTATCGCTTGTTTTCCCGGAAATTGATTATCCGTGAATTGACGATATGACGTCATTTCTGGTTTTATCGCGTCTCTTCGGATAAAATAGGGCAATGTTATAGAGAAGGTACCGGAATTTTCGCAGGGCAATGAAATCTACGATTTATTTTGCTCTTACTTGTCGTTTTGAACTCCCTTAGCGATTCCATTGTTCTAATTTACTTAATTCAAGTATCTATGCTAATTTGGGAGGAGATCTAATAAATCTATAACTAAATCTAGGTGAAAGCCGTAATTTTGTAATTCGCAGAATTTGATATTCAGTATGGAAATGGAATTTAGTGGGTTAACCCAAAGGATATTTTAAGATAGGTACTAATTGACGCCCGTGACTTCATTCACGTGGATTAATGTATTTTAATTCCCGCGGGAACTCTTATTTTCCGGGATAAAATGCCTATGTGTTATTCCAGACTATCTATCTCTGTGCCAAACAGCTAAATCGGTTCAGTTGGTGCTGCATGATTAAGTAACAAAAATCCATCCGTCCATCCAAACATCCATCCATACTTTCACATTTAAAATATTACTAACTAGTCAATGCCCGCGGCTTCGCTCGGATGGATTTGGTTTTAAAAATCCCGCACGAATTCTTGTCCATAATTACGCAGTAGCGGATCAAAGAGATTTTTTTAACATACCTATAAATAAGATCCTAAGCCCTAGACAGTGGAAAAAGATACCTACGTTTCATTCCGGAAAAAAAGGGTTTCGGTTAAAATCCTCAATAGGCCAACGTTTAAAAGTGAACTGAAAACTGAAAGGTCGCAGGTTCGAATCCCACCCGTTGCACTATTGTCGTACCTACTCCTAGCACAAGCTTTCCGCTTATTTGGAGGGGATAAGAGGATATTAGTCAACTTGAGCTTGGCTAATGTTCTTTAAAAAAAAAAAGCGGCCAAGTGCGAGTCGGACTCGCCCATGAAGGGTTCCGTAGTGGAAGTTTGCATGGTAATGTACATCATATATTTATATTTATTTTTTGCGCAAACTATTCAGTTTAGAAAAAATGATATTAGAAACTTCAAAATCATTTTTGAAGACCTATCCAAAGATACCCCACACGAATGGGTTTGATGAAAAAAAAAATTTTGAATTTCAATTCTAAGTATGGGGAACCCCAAAATTTATGTCTTTTTTCTATTCTTGTGTGGAAATCTTAATGCGGTTCACAGAATACATCTACTTACGAAGTTTCAACAGTATAGTTCTTATAGTTTCGGAAAAAAGTGGCTGTGACATACTGACGGACAGACAGACAGACAGACATGACGAATCTATAAGGGTTCCGTTTTTTGCCCTTTGGCTACGGAACCCTAAAAATTAAAACTTACCTCCACGCGGGCTAGTTTGGCATAAGCCTGTTTTCAACAGGGTTCCAAATAAACTGGTAAACGGCTTCGCTCCTCCAAAGACGTCATTTGTGTTTATGCGGTGCTTCCGGTGAACGACCGAGGGAGTAATGTCATCAAGGTAACCGTTTGCGCAAGGAACGGGACTGAGTGAACTTCTATTTCGCGAGTGGAATTCAGCAGACGTTGACTTTATTCTAATGTAATCCTTACTCATATTATGGATGCAAAAGTGTGTTTGCTTTGTGGTTTGTTTGTGTGTCCTTCAATCACGTAGCAATCGAGAGCCGTATCGACTTGATTTTTGCATAGTTATTGTCGGAAATTTAGGAAGTGACATAGGTTACCTTTTTATCCCGAAAAATCAAAAGGTTTTTTTGAGATTTTCCTAAAACCTAACTCCGCGTACCAAAGTTAGTAGGGAGTAAACCTGATTTCAGCAGGGTTCCTGATAAACTGGGAAACGGCTTCGTTTCTTCAGTGACGTCATTTGTGTTGATGAGGTGCTTCCTGTGAACGACCGAGGGAGTAACGTGATAATGTCATCAGGGTAACCGTTTTTGCAAGGAACGGAATTGAGTCAACTTTCTATTTCGCTGGTGGAATTCAACAGACGTTCGCTTTATTCTAATGTATTGGCCAATGTTTCACTTTATAATACACTAGAAGCCCGCGCCGACTTCGTCCGGGTTGAAAATTAAATATTTGTTCTTGTGAGCTTCTTATAGGAGACGGTTGTCAACAGGATCACCACAAGAACCACACGAATTTCCCGCACCGATACCCGCCACCGTGCCCCGCCGTGCCAGCCGGCACCATTTTATTATTTTGTCGCGCGGAAAAATTAATTTTCCGATAACTCCTAAGATATTTATTTAAATTGTATAGTGTAAAGGGCAAATATGTTCTAAATTAAATACTTACGATAATAAACATATTTATTTAGATATAGATTGACATCACATCGGTTAAAGAAGCTTCGAAAATAATTCATTATTTTTAATTAAAATTTGAAAGATAGAAATGGTTACTGTAAGTTATCCTTAGAATATAGACATATGCTATCGCGGACTTTTTTTTAGAACTCTTTAAGAGGAACAATTCACCCATACATCATTTTCATCCAATAACAGTATATGACCCAGCGCACGCCTTGAAAACGTTTAAGAGTCAAAAAAAATTCCGACTTCTTTAACAAATTTGCACATAATATCTAGCCATAATACATTTATTAACATAATTATAGCCTATAACCATCTGGAATAATGTACCTTTGAAATGGTAAAAGAATTATTGTAATAGGTGCGGTGGTTCCAAAGTTTGCTCCGGATATACATACAAATTCACAAAATTCGCGCTCTCTCTTTATTATAATAGTATAGATAGTTTAGTATAATGTGGATAGAGATATATGTTTATTGTATTGTATGAATAATGTTTATTGTTCCACGAAACATTTACAAAAATATGCTTGAGGAATTGGACATTTTTGTTTCAATCAGAGCAACTGCTAAGTTTCTTGCCGGCTCTTCTCAGCAGATTCAACATTCCAAACCGGTGGTATGTAGAGGGACCTACTTGTCTTAAGAACCACAAGTTGGCTTACATAAAATAAAATAATTTTCATTATGAATTTGAAGTATGACATAGGCTATCTTTTGTTCTGAAAAAAAAAAAACAACAGAAAATTCCCTTCAACGCGAATGAAGTCGCTGGCATGTTAGTCCAGCAAGTTCTTTTTTTGTTTGTATCCCCTTTTACCTTATTGCTATTATACGTACTTATACTTGTAACTTATCACTATTCAATTCAATTGTTTATTTACACAAATATGAGTTATACAATAGGCGCAATTTGTCGATATTCCACACGTATTAAAACCTAAAGTGGGACGAAGCTAAGGGCAAAATTCAGAGACGGATTCCACCCGTGCGCCGGCAGCTTCCCGCCGCAAATACGCCGTAATACAATTTGCAGCGATGTAGGTGTTGGAATTGGAACACGCATCGTATGGCCAGGGAGAAATTACCGAAAAATCACGCGCGGAATTCCGCTGAATTCCGCTAGTGAGAATACTCTTCAATGTTTTATTAAACACTAGCTGATGCTGCGACTGCATCCGCGTGGATTTAGTTTTTAAAATCCCGCGGTAACTCGTTGATTTTCCGGGATAACAAGTAGCTTATGTCACTCTCTCGGTCCTCAACTATACCCATACAAAATATCATGCCAATCCGAAGCTTTTTTGCGGCGTGATTGAAGGACAAACCGACAATCAAACACACTTTCGCATTTATAATATTAGTAAGGATTAGTAAGGATAGTAAGGATTTGCTACGTACTACTATTTATCGTGACTAACAGTAATCCGAAATTCCTGGATGCACGGGAGACCAGCACTATGCCTGTGCTTTCTGCACAGGGATAGCATATGCTGAGTGGAGTCCATTTTGGGACCATACTTTTTTTTGTTTTGCCTCACATACGTCTGTCTGTGTAACTGTGACATGCGTGTGTCTCAAATAATATGTCTTCTTTTTCTTTCTTTCTTTCTTTCTTGGTTCCACACTCCAAGTCCATCCGTAGACATATCAATTGTGATGACTACTACAATAGCTATAAGTATAACATTTCGATATAGAACGTACCATAACTTAACGTTGATTGCTTGTATTTATGATTCAAAGTGCTTATTGCCACACTCCGAGTCGGGTTATAAAACTTTTATGTTTCCCAATTTATGGGCAACTCAGTAAAAAGATATAGATTTCCCTATTAGTCTACATACTACTTAAAATTTTATTTATCTTGTGTACTATTTACAGACTCCCTTGAGTCTCATGCTGAGCATGCTGAGCAAGTGAATCCGCGGGCATCAACTAGTATTTAATACACAGTTAATATAATACAATAACATTTTTTTATACAGTAAATATAATAAAGTTCCTATTACAGTAGTAACAAAAAGTTGTTAAACTCTCCTTAACATGATAAATTGTGTAGAATAGCTAACCAATTCACAATTTTCATTGAAAGGGATTAATTGGAAAGCTTTAACGAAATATGATACATTTCGACTCTCACCCTTATCTGAAAGGTTACCTTAATCAATACAATACGTTCACAAAAGGTTTCGTACTGCTATTAGGTTTAAGTACTATGGGTACTCTGTAAAATAACTTTATATATAAATATTTTACATCGTTGCACCTTTTTTATTAGCTAGTTTCTGTTTTCCCCATCGCCCACGAGCTATGAGCGAGAAAAATGAACCTTTCAAAGAACTTGACAGCAAAAGTACAACACATTGTTCCAAACTACGCGGAACAAATATCGGAATATCAAAGTGGAACTCAGCCACTTTTAACCTGTGCACACACATAATGCGCGCCGACAAGGTGTCCTACGAAGCTTCTATAAGTGTGAATCAATGAAATGGCATTCTCATTAGTCTTGTAGTAGTTACTAGTTAGCTTGTCTGGCTTCGGAGGTCCTGAATTAGATTCTCGTGTTAAGCTAAAACCAAAAATGGATTGCTTCTTTGACAGTTAAAAACTCAAGCCAAAACAAAAAATGTGTTGGTTATTTGAAATCTGATAAAACCCTCGGTAAATTAATTTTGGTTTTTAAAAACCAAAGAAAACGCATTATGTTTTTCTGGTTTGAACAATAATAAGTAATATCTCGTTCTAGATATTTAACTACAAGACGTTATACTATACAAAAATCTAGTCAATCCGATGATTCGTTCTTGGGTGATTGAAGGACAAACCGATATTAAAACACATTCATTAGTATGACTCATAAATAATTAATTCTACTATCCTACATAATCCTAATAAATTCGAATGTTTGTGATGGATGTTTATAAATCTTTCACGCAAAAACTACTTCACTGATTTTGATGAAACTTCACAATATACTTAAAACTTTTACATCAGAATAGCAAAAAGGAAACTTAAATAATTCCCGCGGGAATCGGTATGACTAATTATGTGCACGTGTACGCGCGCATCCAATCGCGCAGTTTCCTTCGCAGTTTCCATTTGTTCTGGCCTTAGTTCCACAGCCCTTATTGTAATTTCCATGTTTGCAATGTACGTACATACGTGCAAAGCGCCGCTTGTGTTTGTTTATCAAGCGTAGGTAGTTTACACGGGCGGCTCTGTTTCTACGTGTTAATTTTAAATGAGCATTATGTATGTAAGAACCAAGAACAACTTTACGTGTACAGTTAAGCGTTTTTCGGTGTTTTAGGTCGTGTTCTTTGAGTACTGTTTACCTATGCTCACGACGTGAGAATGTGACGTGGTTTAAACTTTTGTTACTCAAATAAACCCATCATAACACAGCCGCTGTATAACGGTTGGTTTCGTAGCAATGCGGCATTGTAACATTATTTGTTTTAGTCCATTTTGTATTATGGGCATTGATATAAAATTGATAGACCTTAATATTACAAACTGAGCTGTACGTTGAGTTTTAGCTTCATAATAATAACTAACTGATGCCCGCAACTTCTTCCGCATGGATTTAGTTTTGAAAAACCCGCGGAAACTCTTTAATTTTCCGCGATAAAAAGTAGCCTATGTCACTCTCAAGGTTCTCAACTATAACCATGCAAGAAATCACGTCGATCCGTAGCTTGTTGCAGCGTGATTGAAGGACAAACCAACAAACAAACACACCTTATGTCTAGGTATACGAGTAAATCATTACTTTTGTCCAGGAATAGATATTAATAATATATAAAAATCCTGGTATATTTGAAGACTCCTCGGGAAAAACAATGAATGTCAAAAGATGATTAAAAAGAGAAAAACAACTTTTTATAGTTTCAAAGTCTATATTTCTTTCATTTTATGCTCATTTTGTATAAATATTGAAATAACATATTACTATTTAAACATATTCTTTGACTTTATCAAAAAATATAGTTTAGTTCTATATTTTAGTAACAGATAGAATTAAAGGCTCAGTTTCACGAAAAAAGTGACATTCATTGGTTTTCCCGAGGAGTCTTCATTTATTCCCGGGAAAAAGAAAGTTTGGTGAAATTGCATATCTATCGGAAGTGTGTTTCGAAAGAAAAAATAATCCCGTCACGCCATAGCACTTCAAACGCAGGCTTTGTACTAACTTATCAAGATTTATGAACTCGAATGAAATGCATATCAAAGCCATTGGGACAACGGGTCTGTGATCCAGGAATTAATGCAAAGTCACCATCAAAAATGAATGCGTTGTTAGAGTCAAAGAGCTAACGGTGAACTCATTAGATCAACTGCTGAATGGAAAAGGGGCCTAAACGCTTAAAGTATTATTATTTCAATATTGCTTTGATTATCATACAATGACGACCCTATGTTACTTATTTGTCGTTGTATGAAATGTCAACACAATATTGAAATAATGTTACCATAAGCGTTGGTGGAAGGGCTCTTGGGCTAGGTAGCGTGGAAGAAGCTTCGAGATGTCTTTAACACAATGTCTAAGGACGAAATCTTTGAACCGTGCGCGTTGCCAATAACTCATAGACCAGAAACCTTTTTGCTAAATATGGGTCTCAACAAGAAGCTCAGGTTACTCGGTATGCTCAAATCATTTCATATCATATTTTTCCATCAAATCAGAAATGGGATCTGTGACAGGATTGCTTTTAATCCCGAAGCTGAGGTTATAGTTGCTGGAAAAATGAATGATTTATGGTTATGGTTGGTGATCCTTTTAAAATACAGACAGTATTTTAAAAGGATCAACAATCAAAGGATAAATCCCTGGAAGTCTTTTAATTGAGATGATGTTGATGAATAAAATAAATAAAATCAAAGAACATTAAGCTTATTTTGCAGATTTTTGCTTTATTTTTTAGATAATTCATAATACCTTTTTTGAAACTTATCACCAGCTCTATAGCTATAATTCAGAGGGGAAATGCAGATTTGTCTCAGAGAAAATGGATGGGAAATTCGGGTCTTTGTTATCATTTCTTTGTGAAGGCTGGCGGCTTTGGATGACCTAGGTATTAATGGCAATGATATTTCTACGAATTTTTCATACACGTAACGAAACTTAATTTATTTTTGCTTAGCTGTCTTAAATGGTAAACGCTAAGCTTAGCACAGCGCACAGGTCCAGTATGCACCGGAAATGGATTGAAATAAATGAATGAATCAATGAAAGTATACCGGAAGTACCAGCTTTTAAGGCTAGAGCTTTGGCTAGAGTGAATAGCATTTAAACATGAATGCAATAAAATAACTCTAAGCGAATAAGAAACTTAAAGAAAACATCATTTACTAGCTTTTGCCCGAGACTTCTTTCCGTTAGTTTTTAATAATCCCGCGGGATTCATCTGTTTTTCTGGGATAAAACGTAGCCTATATCACTCTCTAACTATATTCATGCAAAAACTCACGTTGACGCATTGATGTGTGGTTGAAGGACAAACCAACAACCAAACACACTTTCTCCTTGTTCCTCTTCGTCAACTGAGAGACGTCCACTGTTGAGCAAAGGTCTTTGGCATGTACTTCTACAGACCTCTTTCTTGCGCTGCCATCCAGCGGCTCCCTGATGTCGTCGGTCCACCTAGAGGACTAAGCATTTATAAGGATTATTTATTATTATCTTCATATCCATACAATATTTTGGCAGATAAATAAAACTCGGCGTTGGCTCGGCAGCCCCGCCCGTGTTCGTACTCCATGCAGCTTGTATGCAACGGACGTTTATTGGCGAAAATGTATTTTATGATTTAGATCGTTAACTGTAATATACTGCACGGGCAGTTTGGACGTGACGTCACTGGTACATGCTGCATTTGCACGCGTTAAACTGACCTAAATAAAAATCGGAGCGGTTAAATAGTTTGCAAGATGAATTGTTGTTAAGTACGCGTGCACTTAATAGTGCACGAAGGTTTAGTACTTGCATCACTTGATTGCGATAGATGCAACGATATAATTGTAAACTAGCTGTCCCCTCGCGACTTCGTCCGCGTGGAATTAGGTTCTTTGAAAATCCCGTGCGGACTCCTGATTTTGTCCGAATAAAAGTAACCTATAACACACTGTCTGCAACCATACCCATCAAAGAATCACGTAGATCCGTTGCTCGATATTAACTTGAAAAATTATGGATTTTCATACAAACATTCAACCCCCATTCAACCCCTTTGGGAGTAGAATTTTTGAAAACCGTGAAACACGTCCTTTTTTATTTTTAACTGAAAGCCCAAATACCGAATTTCATGGGTATAACTTGAAAAATGACGGACTTTCATACAAACTTTAACCCCCCTTTTTACCCCCTTGGGGAGAGAATTTTCAAAAAATGTAAAATACATAATTCTTTATTTTTGATCAAGAGCCAAAATATCAAGTTTCATAAACATAACTTGAAAAATAACTTGAAGAACGAAGGACTATCATACAAACATTCAACCCCTATTTAATCCCTTAGGGGGTAGAATTTTTAAAAACTGTGAAACACCTACTTTTTTGTTTTCAATTTAAAGCCTAAGTACCGAATTTTATGGGTATAGCTTGAAAAATAACGGAGTTTCATACAAACTTTAACCCCCCCTTTTTACCCCCTTGGGGGGAGAATTTTCGAAAAATGTAAAATACGTAATTCTTTATTTTTGATTAAGAGCCAAAATATCAAGTTTCATAAACATAACTTGAAAAATAACTTGAAGAACGAAGGACTATCATACAAACATTCAACCCCTATTTAACCCCTTAGGGGGTAGAATTTTTTAAAAGTGTGAAACACTTACTTTTTTGTTTTCAATTTAAAGCCTAAATACCGAATTTTATGGGTATAGCTTGAAAAATGACGGAGTTTCATACAAACTTTAACCCCCCTTTTTACCCCCTTGGGGGGAGAATTTAAAAAAAATGTAAAATACGTAATTCTTTATTTTTAATCAAGAGCCAAAATATCAAGTTTCATAAACGTAACTTGAAAAATAACTTGAAGAACGAAGGACTATTATACAAACATTCAACCCCTATTTAACCCCTTAGGGGGTAGAATTTTTTAAAAACTGTGAAACACGTACTTTTTTGTTTTCAATTTAAAGCCTAAATACCGAATTTCATGAGTATAACTCGAAAAATGACGGAGTTTCATACAAACTTTAACCCCCCTTTTTACCCCCTTGGGGGGCGAATTTCGAAAAATCCTTTCTTAGTGCTCGCCTACGTCATAAAAGGAACCTACTGTCAAAATTTCAAGTTTCTAACTTCAGTGGTTTAGGCTGTGCGTTGATCGTCAGTCAGTCAGTCAGTCAGTCAGTCAGTCAGTCAGTCAGGACAAGCCTTTTTATATAATTATAGATTATGTAAATTCGTCGAGCCCTGAGTGTCTTGACAGCTAGACCAACAAACCTTGTAAGGGTCCATGCTGGAAATTTTAATAGATCTTTTACTGTTTAAGATATTGAGGAATGCGTTCAGATTCACTTTCCCCATAATTAATACATAATATTAATATCTCTTTTATATTACATAAATTATTCTTAATAATTTATATTACATAATATGCTAGTAATATACAAAAAGCTAGTAAAGCTTTTGCTCGTGATTTCGTCCGCATGAAATTAAGTCTGGTGGGAGGCTTTAGCCGTAGCTAGTTACCAACTTACCACCCTACTACGTCAAAGACGTGCCGCCAAGCGATTCAGTGTTCCCGCAAGATGGCATGGCGATGATATATTACTTTTTAGGGTTCCGAAAAAAAACTTCGGAACCCTTATAGGATCACTCCGTTGTCCGTCTGTCTGTCAGTGTGTCACCACCGTTTTTCTCGAAAACGGCTTATGATACTAAGTCGAAATTTATACTGAATATAAAGTTCAATGGTCTCGTAGTGTTTTAAGAATATCAAGCTTATAGCTTAACTCAGTGAAAAGTTACAGCTTTAAAACCACGGCTTTCTCACTATTAAAACAAATTAAGGGACATCTTCCAAAAATCGTTTCTTTCCACACCTAATTCTTAGTTTCATAGTAAGTCCCGTTATATTTTACAAACACCAGTATTAAAATCTTGCAAATTACGGAGATTTTGATACCTTTAAACCATTAATAGTACCTAAAACAGTAAAAAAAACAAAAAAAAAAACGATAACTTACTATGGCTTTTAAATTAATTGCAACGCTAAGGCTAAAACAAACTATCGGATGCCGCGACTATAGCTGCGACTGATAAGTGTGCACAGTCGTTTGAGATCAGCAGGCCCATATTTCTATCGGACATCCGAACGCTCAAGGGTCGCCAAAGGTTACGTTCGCGACTACGCCCGATATAGTGTCTAAAGTTCAATGGAATTTACTATCCAGCCGCGGCTTACGTGTCCGTTAGTTTGTTCAAAGCTTAACTTTTTAACGCGTCACGTCCACATGTCACTTGTCACAACTACAGATTCACAGAACACTAATAGAATTTTTTTTCTACTACAGATTATTATTACAACTTTTTTACACTGACCTCTAGAATTAATCTATGATTAACAGTGGACAGGCTGCTGTCTGTGCTGTGCTGTATGTCATTTAGTAAATTCTAGTACTATTAGTACAGTAGTACATACACGCATTCCCTACCCATAAACTTTGATTTTACTTTTTATGTTACAGATTTAAGTATGTCATTCTAATAAATAAAATATTACTCACTACTACTAAAATCAAAATAAAATCCTACTCAAAAATTATAAAATTTCAAGTTGAAAGTATTGATTTGTTGCTAACTTTTGTATAGGTATAACAAAGTTAGCGACACTGCATTGATAAATGCAATTACTTTTAATTTATTTCTCCACTATTACTTATTCACTATTTATATTAGTTAATAAAATTATGGCGGTCGGTGCACCATTTGCAATATTATTAGTTCCAGAGACACTCGTATGTCAAATGTGGTGCTTTAAATTGATTCATAACTATTAAGGTATCTAATCATTGGTAGGTAGGTCTAGGTAGGTAGGTCTAGGTAGGTAGGTACCTGCAGAGACAGCCAGTCCAGTAGGTATTAATCATAGCATAGATTTCATAGAGGCGTAGACAGCTGTCTACGGTGTTCAAAGTTGGTTCAAAATTCAAACTTTCAAAGCCAAATTCAAACAAACAAAAGTTCAATAGTAGTTTGCACAAATAAGCATACTAAATGGTTTATATTCTCTTGGAGACAAATAACATTTGATTTCTTGTTTTATATGTGGGATAGTTATATTACATTTTACAATATTAGTACTGAATCAGTGTTTTCTTTTAACTTTGTATGGAGGTGAACTTCGTATTCGAGACAGAGACTTAATGCATATACCTAACTTTGTGAATTAAACACATTATCAAAATGGACAATACTCCATCGCCAATGGATAATACGTCATCACCAATGTCGGTGAGTACCTATATACTTATTTATTTTAATCTCTCGCAAAGAAGCATTAGAAAGGGAAACTCAAACTACAACTCCCAAATTCATGCAGTCATCTAACTATAGAAATGCCTATCTATAGAAGACAGTCTCAGACTTAAGACCGAGTTAAAACTAGCTTGTTATTGTTACTGTTTTAATTAGTAATAATGCTAACCTAAATTTTGTCCCATACCATTATAATAATTCTTTCAACAAGTTTATTTAAATAGGTATTCTTCATGTCAATATTATATAGAAGTATAGATAATTTATGTGTTGTACAACAATATATCATAATATAATCAGAGATAAGCCTAATTTATGCAAAGGCATTTGTTAAGTAACTTGCAAAACTGGCGTGCATTATAATTTTTTGGACAGGCCAGTTAAATAATCATTTGACAATAGAAAAAATAGAAGCACATTCTACTTTTGCTGCCAGCTAATTGCAAGTGCACTCCCCACCATTATAGGAGACTTTAGTACGATGACAAGTTAACATGTCCTGACTTGTCTCGTTGAAAAGTTTGATGTAGGATTTGTTAAGAGTTTAATCTTAGCTTGTCAATTTACCAGTTACTTATATTATTTTAACAATAATTATTTTTATTTCAGGTTACCAGAATACCAGACTATTACTAGAGTTTGCACTGCATGTTGGATTGCTGCTAGAAGAGATAATATATTCAGAAGTAAATGCAGCACGATGTCAATTTTTTGTTGTTGATATTTGGTTCCTTGAGTATGGATAATATTGATTATGAAGAATCCATACATATATCTGTACCTCCACACAACCCAGAGAACCTACAACTTTTAGGATTGTGTCACAAGCTCATATACATTCTGTGTTTACCTTGAGACATTATATATTTTTAGGATAAAATGTTGAATGCCTATTGGTGCCAATTGCAGTCAAAGAAATGTTATTAAACTGATATGCTGAGGCATTATTTTCAAATCACTGTGTGGCAAGCTCAATGTCAACCTTTGCTATGTTTATATATCACCTTTAGAATTAATGTGATTTAACTCAAAATTCCTGTAACTTCTGTTGTTGTAAAATGTATTTAACATTTAATATAATATGTATTACCAATCCATACGTATAAGATGATTAAGTATTAAGATAATTAACTTTTTTAATAGTTTTATTGGCAGAGATACATTCAATTTTACTCAACACTACTTTTTTGAAGTCTTGCTCATTTCCCACAAATTGCAATTTTTGAGTTAGGTCACTTTAATTCCAAAGTTTGTATCTCCTACTCACATTTTTTATAGGTAAGATAAACTTAATGAATAAATTAAATTGTTTTTATAATTTTGTATTATCAAAATACTGTGTCAACCCCAAAATAATATAGTAGTAATAGGCAATTCATAGTTCAATGATACGGAAATCAGAGAGAGATTAGGTGTAAAGCCAACGTCTTTATATGCTCTCTGAGGTACAGATATAATGGAACCTTGTCATCTGCAGTAGAACATCCACTAGACCAACGAGACAAATAATGTGATGAAAGATGGATTGGGGACTCTGTGAGAAAACTACACAACCCCATCGAGTTTGGGCTTTTTAATTCGTCTTGACAAGTTCTCTAGTCCTAAATGATGTGCAGGTTCTGATGATGAAGCCGAAAGGCGTTTATGGGAACTCTGTAATGAAACGACGTAACCCCATCGAGTTTCGACTCGTTTGATTCTTTTTGACGTTTAGAAGGTCATTAGTAGGTACCTAATTAATACATTGGTCAATAGTTTCGGAACCCTCAGTGCGCGAGTATGACTCGCACTTGACCGGTTATTTTGTGTTAATCTACCCAAAACATCGGAGCACTCACAAAATAGATAACGTCTGTGTTTTTGAGACTCGGTTTGAATATATCATGTCAACGCAGCGGTACAAGGAAGTCGTTTAACATTAAATTGAAAAACAATCCCCGCCATTTCACGAAACGCTGAGCTACACTTAATCGGTATCTTGTTATACCCGTACCTATCTAGACCGAGTGTTTTATAAGTTTTCTTCCTTATCAATCGATAGACGACCTTTGCTGGACTTATGATTCTCGCATAGACTTCCACAGGTCTCAGTCTTGCGGTGCCCGTATCCAGCGGTTTCTTGTCTTTCCTTCCTTCATTTGCATTTTTGATAGGCACTGAGTTATAGAATCAGCCCCCTGATATTGTCGGTCCTAGAGACTGAAATAAACACGATTAGTATAATCGACATTGCTTTAATGATTTTATGATAATAGAATTTTTAAAGTAGGTAGATAATATTTTGATTTTGTTTTTAGATAAGTACATAATTTAGTAATTTATATTTTTGTTTTTTTATTTTACTATTTTCTTTTCTAACTATTATCATTTACTTTTCATTGATAGAAATATTAACATTTGAAGTGTAATTTATATTTTAATTAACTTTCATAAGTTTTCAATCTACAATAAAATATAATATTCATCTCTTTAAACAAATGGGTGACACACATGGATCAATTAACAAGACATCATCATAAAGCCTCAATAGCCCAACGGTTAAAGGTGTGGACTGAAAACTGTAAGGTCGCAGGTTCGAATCCCACCCGTTGCACTATTGTCGTACCCACTCCTAACACAAGCTTTCCGCTTATTTGGAGGAGACAGGAGGATATTAGTCAGGTTGGCTAATATTCTTTAAAAAAAAAAAAAACTAGTAACATACTCTGTCGTCAGCTTAGAGTACTTTTAAGTCTTTTGTGGGGTCGAGTATACGCTTAACTTGATTCCGAAAGAATTAGTAGATTTACCATTACACAGTTAATGAATTCGTTAATGACAAAGATGCCTGGAAGCAATCTGTTTTGCATCAACTGTCCACAAGATAGATAGCTACATTTATTAGTGTAACATTTTTTGTTGTGAAAAGAGCAACTGCTGACTTTCTTGCCGGCTCTTCTCAGCGGAAATAAATTTTCATTTCATCTCATTGATAATTAGGTCGTCCCATCATCTTATTTTTCGCTAAAAGCTCAAAAGATGGCCGGCCAACCTTCGCAAGTCTCTTGACCTGTATATTTTGACAATTCAGGAACGAAGTCCAACCAAGCCAGGACGCAGCCGACCGTGAACGCTTAACAGTGAATGTTGGAAATTTTAGTGAAGTCTTATTTTCACAATTCCACGGCTTGTTAAAATAATACAAAACTTAATTCTAAACTACAACTAAAATCTTAATATCAAAAATAAAAACTTAATAGGTAAATAATTAAAATCTAACAATAAAACTTATAGCTAAACTAATTTAATTACAAATCATACCGCGTAGAATCTTATTTTAGATACAAATTGATTTACTCAGATATTATTATACATTCTTTTTCTATTTATTAAACTCACCAACGGCTAATACATTTAGATCATTCAATAAACAACTATACCTATTAAATAAAACAATACTTATTATAATTAATTAATTGTAGGTAAACACCGCATGCATGGTAATATTTTACAACTATAAGTTAGTAGTCATGAAGGTCACCTTCAAAAGTCCCTTATTGAAAAATGAGAAAAAAAAAGTTAGTAGTAATTAATAACACGCTAGAAGGAAAATCCAATTTTTATATAAAATATTTTTTAATGCGTATATTATACATGTGGCTATAGCATATTATCTAGTACTTGTGTTATTTTGGTTCATTTGTAGTTTTTAAATCTAATGTATGTTAAGGCCATTTGCTAACGTGTAAGAAGATTACCTACGTAGTATCAGAGAGTAGAGACAAATAGAGAGTAGAGTCGAATGGACTAGTAAAGTGAATGCATTAGGTAGAATGAAAGCGAGACTTTCCGGAATTAAGACTGTCGATGCAATAAACTATTTAACAGACTGCAATTATTGCAGAATAAGGCTCCATTAGCTCAGTACTAGATATTTGATTTTGAATTTAATTTAAATCCTATTTCTCGGGATGGGAAATATCAGAGGAAAATCGTCCAATTAAGGAAATAGATAACTAGTTAAGTTGTGCAATTTGTTGCTTGGAATTGAATTCAATCTAGCTCGCTACTTAATTTAAATGGCTGATTATTGCATACTAGTTTATTCCCACGGCTGCGCTCACGATTTTCGCTCACATGATTTTTCAAAATCCGATTTTGCCCCCTTAGGGTTGAACTTTCAAAAATCCTTTCTTAGCCTACGTTAAAATTGCTATCTGTATGCTAATTTCAATGAAGTTTCAGTAAAAGTATGCTAAATCAGCGCGATCCCTTCAGTGATTTGAGCTGTGCGTTGATGATATATATGTACCTAGTCTGTGAGTCCGTTAGTCAGTCACCTTTTCCTTTTTATTATATGATCAGACTAATTGATGCCCGTGGCTTCAATCGCGTGGATTTAGTTTTTAAAATGCCATCACGTCCATCTGTTCTGCCGTTGCTGCGTGATTGAAGGATAAACGAACTAACAAATACACTCGCATTTTTTTTTTAAAAGAATATTAGCCAAGCTGAACTTGACTTATATTTTCCTCTCCCCTCCAAATAATCGAAAATCTTGTGCTAGGCGTGGGTACGACAATAGTGCAACGGGTGGGGTTCGAACCTGCGACCGTTCAGTTTTCAGTCCGCACCTTTAACCGTTGGGCTATTGAGGTTTCTAAATTTATAATTTTCAAAATTATCTATATAGGCCAACTTGTGGCTCTTTATTTTTATTTTACTTTATTAGACAAACCAACAATATTCATGCACAAATGTAAAGATATCAGCAAAAAGACTTACAACTAAAAGACACATAGCAAAAATATCAATAATTGGAATGTACAAAAGATTTAAGGACATACAAATAGATTATTTTAGATAGTGTAACAAACATTATGGCAAATTCTACAATTTCGCTCCCTTATGCAGGGAGTCAATGACATTACGACGAAAGCAGGTTGACCTGGCATTAAACAAATTGAGTTGCTGATTATTTTGATTGAGCGTATTAAATTGGCGACAAATGCGATTGATGCAGGAGTGGTAAGCTAGGTTAGTACGGCTACTATTAGGTTTAAATATGTTGTAGGTACAAACTGTTCGTTTAGGGATTTTACAATTGAAATTGATTTTTGATAATAATGATGTATCCGTTTGATTATTAATTATTTTATGAAGTATCATGGTATCAAGCAACCTACGACGCAGGCATAGAGGATCAAGTTTAAAATATTTTAGTTTATCTTCATAAGAGGAATTGACAAGCTTTCTGTTAAATTTAAACAAAAGTCTTCGCAGGAATCGTCTTTGGACAGACTCAATGGTGTCAGCGTAAGTCTTTTGGTAAGGGGACCAAACGGGAGAACCATATTCCAAGACACTGCGAATGAGAGATTTGTAAAGATGCATAAGGCTTAAAGGATTCTTATGACAAGTCGAAAGTTAACACCGGTTCTGCTGAGTGAGAGTATTAGTAAGGATAGACATCTTATACAAATATTACATACATTGAGAAAAACAAGGTTACAAGGTTATTCACATGAATAAATAAGTAACCGCCGCCATACATTTATCACCTCGGTAATATTGAATAACGATTGAACGGTTCTTTTTTCCCCGGCCTCAATTTGAATGTATTTGGAAAGCGTAAATTGTCCTTTGACACATTCCGTTGCGGCTCCTGATTTATTTGCTCAAACTTTCGTTTACGTATTTGTCAAGTATAAATACTGGCTGTAACTCGACTTCCGACTCGTATTTGTCCGACCCGTGGGAAGTTTTTAATCTTCCAGGATAAAAAGTATCCTATATCTGTTGCAAAAATGTTAATTGTCAGCGCCGAGTTTCGATAAAATCCCCTTACTGTTACGTGAAAAGGAAATAAACAGACAGGCAAGCAGGCAGGTTACTTTCGCGTTTATAATAGGTAGATACCTACCTACTGGTAGAAGTTATTATACAGTTAATGAATTCCTTAATGACAAAGTTGCTTGGAACCAATCTGCTTTGCTTCAGCTGTCCACAAGATAGATAAGCTACGTATTAGAACATTTTTTGTTTTGAAAAGAGCAACTGCTGAGTTTCTTGCCGGCTCTTCTCAGCAGAAAGAGCCACAAGTTCGCCTCCATTTAATAAATAATTTTGAATTTGAATTTGAATTTGAATTTGGTATGGATTTATGGATGTTGGCTGTTTTGCACAAAGATATACCTACTACTAAAAGTATTCCAAATATTCCATGGAGGTTTGAAATTAAATATTTTATCGGAAATATCACAACGTATTATAATACGTTGTGATATTTTCGTATAAAAATAATTATTTTTTACGTAGGTACTACGTAGGTAGGTACTTATCTACAATATTCCATCGACTCAGATTGATCAGTTAATAGACGTTGGTAGATTAATCAAATCCCAAGGGAAATATAAACCTCGTTGACACCAAAGGTATTCAATTTCACAAAGGATTCGGCTAGCCATTATAATAATTGATTTTGATACTTCAAACGCAGCGTTCGCAGACCACCCGTGTACTTACATCTCCAAGTTGACTCTACAATTTGCACAATGGAGAATGTTCACTAATTATTTTTTTTGAAATTTGGAAAAAGTGTCGTAAATATGGCGCTTAGAATTAATAATAAGTTACCGGGAGATCGCAGATCGCAGAGATTGCAGATCTCTTAGTATAAATATGTTGAAGAACAAACTTAAGGAATTTCTTGTTAAAAAATGCTATTCAATTAATAAGTACTTCGATGATAAAATATAAAAACCTCGCTTTTGTATCCACTTTCGGTGCCTTCCATAATTTATATCACAAAGTAACTGTAATACAAGTTATCATATACACAAGAGGTGGGCCAATCAAATTTCACACTCCAGCCACTTTAATCCGTTTAACAAGTCGTAAAATTGAACGAGTTCCTCGCGCTTCAGATGATACTATACTAATATTGAAAAATATATATTTTTTTAAATATGTTTTGCGAGCAAACGAACAGGCGGCTTACCTGATGTTAAGTGATTACCGCTGCCCATGAACATTTGTAGCACCTGAGGCACCACCAATGCGTTGTCGGAAATATTAATTTTCCGATAACTCCTAAGATATTTATTTAAATTGTATAGTGTAAAGGGCAAATATGTTCTAAATTAAATACTTACGATAATAAACATATTTATTTAGATATAGATTGACATCACATCGGTTAAAGAAGCTTCGAAAATAATTCATTATTTTTAATCAAAATTTGAAAGATAGAAATGGTTACTGTAAGTTATCCTTAGAATATAGACATATGCTATCGCGGACTTTTTTTTAGAACTGTTTAAGAGGAACAATTCACCCATACATCATTTTCATCCAATAACAGTATATGACCCAGCGCGCACGCCTTGAAAACGTTTAAGAGTCAAAAAAATTTCCGACTTCTTTAACAAATTTGCACATAATATCTAGCCATAATACATTTATTAACATAATTATAGCCTATAACCATCTGGAATAATGTACCTTTGAAATGGTAAAAGAATTATTGTAATAGGTGCGGTGGTTCCAAAGTTTGCTCCGGACATACATACAAACTCAAAAATTCGCGCTCTCTCTTTATTATATAGAAGATAACGTAATGCTGTCGGTCCTGCGCCTGACCTCTCTCCGGTCGCGTCGGATTTCCGTCCCATCGGACTATGAGAGTGAGGGAATAGAGAGTGCACCTGTGTTAGCGCACACACTTGTGCACTATAATGTCTCTCGCGCAGATAGCTAATCTCTGTGTAGATTGGCCGCCGGATTTGGCCGGAAGAACATTACTTCTTTATCAACCGATAGACGTCCTGTGCTGGACAAATGTCTCCCACATGGATTTCCACAGTTCTCGGTCTTGCGCCGTATGTATCCAGTGTCTCGTCTGATATAATTTTTTTTTTTTTTTTTTTTTTTTTTTTTTTTTTTTTTTTTTTTTTTATATTTTATAAAGAATATTAGCCAAGCTGAAGTTGACTAATATCCTCTTATCCCTTCCAAATAAGCGGAAAGCTTGTGCTAGGAGTGGGTACGACAATAGTGCAACGGGTGGGGTTTGAACCTGCGACCTTTCAGTTTTTCAGTCCGCACCTTCAACCGTTGGGCTATTGAGGCTTCAATGTTAATGTATCTTGATACATCAAAGCTTAACTAACTGTACGTCAAAGTAGTTCATGCGAATCTTCTGCTCATTAATATATATATAGCTACTCGTGCTGATTCACTGACTGACTGACTCACTGACTCATTGATCACCTCTCCTGTAAAATTTTGTATGGAAAAATTTTTTTTCACTCATGGTTTCGTATAGAGGAGAAAAATTCATTCGGAACAAAAATATGGAGAGAGCTGATGATTGAGGATTTCGGAGACGGGTGAGGAGCACCGGCCAGGGTATCGAAGTTAGGTGGGGGGTGTTCAACCAAATGTCACTCGAAACCTCATCCAATTGGCAGAGAGCCGAAAAAAAACTCCAAAATGGCGGATTCAAGATGGCGGCCATACAAATTTCGTCAGTGTCTATCTCGGAGACTATAAAAGATGGAAGAGTGGTTTCTTGGAAAAAGATGATCAGAACCCGAAGGTCTACTTGATGAATAGAAAAAAAATTCAAGATGGCGGATTTTATATTTTTCCATACAAAATATATGCAAGACTTTATGCGGCTCCTTTTCAAAATTTCTGATGGTTTCGTATAGAGGACCAAAATTCATACGGAGCAAAAATATGGAGAGAGCTGATGGTTGAGGATTTCGGAGACGGGTGAGGAGCACGGCCAGGATATCGAAGATAGGTGGGGGGTGTTCAAACAAAAGTTACTTAAAACATCATCCAATTGGCAGGGAGCTGAAAAAAAAATCCAAAATGGCGGATTCAATATGGCAGCCATACAAATTTCGTCGGTGTCTAACTCAGAGAGTATAAAAGATGGATGAGTGGTTTCTTGGAAAAAGATGATAAGAACCCGAAGGCCTACTTGGTGAATGGAAAAAAAATTCAAGATGGCGGAATTTTTTTTCATACAAAATGTATGCAAGACTTTGATACGTTCCTTTCCGCTGGTGGTTTCGTATAGAGGACAAAAATTCATTTGGATGAAAAATATGGAAGGAGCTGATGACTGAGGATTTCGGAAACGGGTGAGGAGCACGTTCAGGGTATTGAAGATAGGTTGAGGGTGCCCAAACAAAAATCACTCGAAACCTCATCCAATTGGCAATGAGCTGAAAAAAACTACCAAAATGGCGGATTCAAGATGGCGGTCATACATATTTCGTCGATGTATATCTCAGAGACTATGAAAGATGGAAGAGTAGTTCCTTGGAAAAAGGTGATCAAGACCCAAAGGTCTACTTGGTGGACAGAAAAACCGCGGTTCGCTTTAGCGAGCCGCGCACCCACGCGCCCTACTAGTTAATATATATATAGCTACTCGTGCTGATTCACTGATTCACTGACTGACTGACTGACTGACTGACTGACTGACTCATTGATCACCTCTCCTGTAAAATTTTGTATGGAAAAAATTTTTTTCACTCATGGTTTCGTATAGAGGACAAAAATTCATTCGGAACAAAAATATGGAGAGAGCTGATGAGTGAGGATTTCGGAGACGGGTGAGGAGCACCGGCCAGGGTATCGAAGTTAGGTGGGGGGTGTTCAACCAAATGTCACTCGAAACCTCATCCAATTGGCAAAGAGCCGAAAAAAAACTCCAAAATGGCGGATTCAAGATGGCGGCCATACAAATTTCATCGGTGTCGATCTCGGAAACTATAAAGGATGGAAGAGTGGTTTCTTGGAAAAGGATGATCAGGACTCGAAGGTCTACTTGATGAATAGAAAAAAAATTCAAGATGGCGGAATTTATTTTTTTCCATACAAAATATATGCAAAACTTTAATTGGTTCCTTTTCAAAATTTCTGATGGTTTCGTAGAGAGGACAAAAATTCATTCGGAGGAAAAATATGGAGAGAGCTGATGGTTGAGGATTTCGGAGACGGGTGAGGAGCGCGGCCAGGATATCGAAGATAGGTGGGGAGTGTTCAAACAAATGTCACTCGAAACTTCATCCAATTGGCAGAGAGCTGAAAAAAAACTTCAAAATGGCGGATTCAAGATGGCGGCCATACAGATTTCGTCGGTGTCTATCTCGAAGACTATAAAAGATGGAAGAGTGGTTTCTTGGGAAAAGATGATCAGGACTCGATGGTCTACGTGATGAATAAAAAAAATTCAAGATGGCGGATTTTTTTTTATTTCATACAAAATATATGCAAGACTTTGATACGTTCCTTTCCGCTGATGGTTTCGTATAGAGGATAAAAATTCATTTGGAGGTAAAATATGGAGAGAGCTGATGGTTGAGGATTTCGGAGACGGGTGAGGAGCACGGCCAGGGTATCGAAGATAGGTGGGGAGTGTTCAAACAAAAGTTGCTCCAAACCTCATCCAATTGGCAGAGAGCTGAAAAAAACTTTGAATTGGCGCATTCAAGATGGCGGCCATACAAATTTCGTCGGTGTCTATCTAGGAGACTATAAAAGATGGAAGAATGGTTTCTTTGAAAAAGATGATCAGAATGCAAAGGTCTACTTGACGATGAGAAAAAAATTCAAGCTGGCGGATTTTTTTTTTCATAAAAAATATATTATGCAAGACTACGATAGGGTTCCTTTTCAAATGGTTTCGTATCGAGGACATAAATTCATTTGGAGGAAAAATATTGAGAGAGCTGATGATTGAGGATTTCGGAGACGGGTGAGGAGCACCGGCCAGGGTATCGAAGATAGGTGGGAGGTGTTCAAACAAATGTCACTCAAAACCTCATCCAATTGGCAGAGAGCCGAAAAAAACTTGCAAAATGGCGGATTCAAGATGGCGGCCATACAGATTTCGAAAAAGATGATAAAGACCCGAAGATCTACTTGGTGAACAGAAAAACCGCGGTTCGCTTTAGCGAGCCGCGCACCCACGCGCCCTACTAGTATAACTTATACTGTCAGCGTTGAAAAAACATCGAGGTCAAAGTCCGCCGCTGAATGTTTCATCTGTTCTAGTTTTCTGACTTTCAATGGCTGGCTCTGCTCCCGGTGTTTTTGCTACATTTTCTAAAGATCTATTTTCACTTATAAAGAACTTTTTATACTACGCTTTTACACTTGGCTTGACTTACGCGGGTAAGCAAGGGATGTTGTCCTGACGCTTTTCTAACGTGAAACTTTTGGATTTTGTTGTGAAATTTTGTCTTGATATATCGAAGACTGGTGTAGATTCGAACTTCTGAAGACTTGATATATTTATACCATAGATAAATAAAATAGATCCATTTACTAATAAAATATAAATGTTAAAGTAACTCTGTCTGCCATGTTAACGAAATGAAGCACAGAGTAAGTTTACATTGTTGAAAGAGATATTTTTTTACCATTAAATAACATTACATAGTCATTACAAGGAAAAGTGAACCTTGTACTATAAGTACGTATATGTATAATTGGTACAGATCACAACCTTCAGCAATTAGAAATACGACGCAGAGAGAGAATATGCAGATGCAGAGAGACTCAAGTACTAGACGATGCCCGCGACTTCGTTCGCTAAGTGCGTTAAGGTTTAAAATGTAGCCTATATGTGTTAATTTTAGTATGAGTTATGTCCACACATACACATACCATACACACACACACACCCACACACACACCCCCAACCCACACACACACACACACACACACACACACACACACACACATACACACACACACACCACACGCACACACACCACACGCACACACACCACACGCACACACACCACACGCACACACACCACACGCACACACACCGCACGCACATATACAAACTTTCGCGTTTATAATTATTATTAGTGTGATTGCTGTGATGTGAAAAACCAAATACAACTGTACGATGTATGCAGGGGGTATGAGTAACTCTCCCTACTTATAAAATACCGCAATTGAGATGAAAATCTCAAATAGCAATCTCTCGAATAGCTTAACCTATATAAAACTCACTGGTGCAAACAACGTTCCCACTCACGATGGGAAACCGCAACAAAATCCAAATGGAACCCGAACGTGTTTCCAAATTAACAAATATTCATTTTGGAATTCGACTCCACAATGAAAAGGGATTAAACACAAGCACCCGCTTGTGTTTACCGAGCACTTCGCTTAAAGGTACTTGAAGTAACTGGTGTGTTATTAATTAATTTTCTTCTTTTTAATCCCTGACCAAAAAAAAGTAGGGTTATAGATATAACACAGATATATATCTGTCTTTGTATGTTCCCCGATTACTCGAAGACGCCTGGACCGATTTGGAAAATTCTTTTTTTTTCGTTTGGAAGGGTTTATTCCCAGGTTATCCCATTGTCATCAGGTGAGGATCTGATGATAGGATCCTAGAGAAATCGGGGGAACTTTTCAAATTTTATAGGCACAATTGATATACCTTGTAATAGCGTTTGAAGTCGGTTTTGTAAAAAGAATTTTACGTTTATATTATTTCGAATTCCTAAGCATCACGCAAACTTGACGGCAAACTTGATCGTATGTGGCCTCCTTAGAGATAGAAATAGAAATATTTTTTATTCAAATAAACTTTTACAAGCACTTTTGAATCGTCAATGAATCTACCACTGGTTCGGAATGCCTTTCCTGCCGAGAAGAGCCAGCAAGAAACTCGGCGGTTGCTCTTTTCAAAAAAATAAAAATTTTACAATTGTTATTGAAACTATGCTATGTATTCAGTGCTTCCACGATGAATTATCCTGAGTACAATACAAGTAAAAATAAATACAATACAAATACAAATAAATACAATTCAATACATGTTAACACAGGCAGGCAAAAGCAGACCCATCCCGTTGGTGGCACCCGTTCACGAGCATGACGCATGATCCAGCCATTGCTTCGCTCAACCATATTTGAGCGAAGCAATGGCTGGATCATGTAAGTATATTTATCAACCGCAGCTAAGCGCTCTTGCTGTCAAGTGAATTTTAAATGAATATTCATTTACAAGCGCACAGTGGCTACTTTTGAGCCTTTTTATGAAGATTAATTCTCTATCGTTTGAAAAAGTCCAGGTTAGTGCATGTTAAAATAATGCAGAGCGGTAATACTGAGCGGCGTGTAGGAAAATGTAAAAATGTTTAGCATTTTTAACTGGAATTTAAAGTCACCTATTTATGGCAGCAATATAGTTCATTAGCCTAACTTCTATTATTTCAAACTAGTAGGAGACCACTGTTGTGGAATCAATAACTAAAATTACTGTTTGCAAATTGCATATTATATATATATATTTTTTTTCAAGAATATCAGCCAAGCTGAACTTGACTGATGTTCTCCCCTCCCCTCCAAATAAGTGAAAACTTGTGTTAGGAGTGGGTACGACAACAGTGCAACGGGTGGGGTTCAAACCTGCGACCTTTCAGTTTTCAATCTGCACCTTTAACCGTTGAGCTATTGAGGCTTCAATATTAGATGATGGTCGCGACTTCTTCCGCAATTAAGGTTTTTTACACACACTCACACACGCACGTACGCACATACACACACACACTTAATTAATAAGACTTAACTTAATTAACAAATATTATTTGATTTATAGAACACAATGTCTTTTCCACCTCTAGGTAATCCTTAAAAGTTCGTGAAAATAAAAAAAAAAAAAAAAACAAAATCAAAATCAAAAGATTTTTACAAGAATTTTATCTTTTAATCTTCAAAGATCTATCTTCATTATTATGTCTATACAACTGTACAACTGTTTTGTAATGGAACTCACTTTTTTAATTTTCCAAGAACATGGATACTCTTGATTATACAAAATTAAATTAAAAAATATTCATGCAAAAGTGACCGAGCAGAATTTAACATCTGAACAAAAAAAAAACTCGTTTGCATTACCGACTCCAGAAGAAATATTAGTCCAATTTGGAACGGACATTATTAGAAAACTTTATCTGGTATATGCTGATATAGGGTTGCTAACCCTATTTCAGCATATACCAGATAAAGTTCATTCAGAAAAAAGATTACGGCAGATATTGCCCCAACTTTGTACGAGTTTATAAAGAAATTCTAAACTTGGATGGCATGTTAAGCGTAGTAATATATTAGTAGTAACATTGCTACAGCTTTATACTATAAAGCTTTTAGAATCGTCACTTTCATCAATATTTTTTCATTGAGTTAGGTACAACTAAAACTAGGAAAATACTTTTAACGCAAAGATTTAAAAAAAATATGTAATTCGCCATTTTGTGGTGGCGACAATCTTGGATTTGAAATTTATCATAGTGAACAATTACTAGTGAAGTTCTTTCATTTGATACCCACATTGAGGGAGTTGTGAAAGAATATGTAATCTGCCATTTTGTGACGGCGTATACTTTAAGATAGTGTTTGGTAGTTTTGTCGTGTGCGTGCATAGCAACGTGATAAAAAAATTGTTTATGTGTGCTACCTCGCCCCGCACCGTAATTGACAGACTTTTTTGCAAAGAAATTAGACGTCAAGGCGTCTCCATCACAAACACAAAATTTTTTTTCCTCCGAGCGCACTACACGACTTTTTTTGGGTAATTTTTTAACGCAGTTATATTTCCTGAGTTTTTCGTAGTTGCCAACCCTAAAAGACGCGAAGTAATATCCGCCATATTGTACTCACGCTGTAACCTAAACAGAAACAGGATTTTATTTTCTCAAAAAATTCTAATAACTGGCGTTTATGTAGGAAACGGTGCCCATTTGTTTGTGCGAGAGCCGTATCCTCTTTTTATTATTTTGTTAAAATCGTGCGAGGCGAGGTAGATTCATTACACCTTTATCTGTTTTGTTATTTATTGTGTTCATTTCAGGTAATAGGGCATATTTAAAAATAAACTTTATTTAATCCTTGAAACAGTCCTGCATCCACTGAGAATTATCGTTACAACTTATTGATGTAATCTTCTTATCTAAATATATAAAAGGCAAAGGTGACTGACTGACTGACTGACTGATCTATCAACGCACAGCTCTAACCACTGGACCGATCGAGCTGAAATTTGGCATACAGGTAGCTGTTAGGACGTAGACATCCGCTAAGAAAGGATTTTGGAAAATTTCAACCCCAAGAGGGTTAAATAGGGGGTTAAAAAATCGAACCTAACGTGAGCGAAGCCGCGGGTTAAAGCTAGTAAATATATAAAAATGAAAAGTGACTGACTGACTTATCTGTTAATGAACAGCTCGCACACATACAGCACAGCGATTTTTCGAAAATTGAACCCCGAAGGGGTTAAAGCAGGGGATTGAAAATCAAACTTAACGTTAGCTAAGCCACGTGCAAAAGCTAAAGTTAGTCAGTTTTCGGTATGTTTTTGTTTAAAAAGTTATAACCTATCGTTCTTGTTTTCGTATGCTGCTATACCCGATTGTTCTGTTGTCGGATTACAATTTTGCAATAAGTGCTAAAGGTTCATTGGAGACAATTAAGGTTTAAGTATTATCTAAATATATAAAAGGCAAAGGTGACTGACTGACCGATTGACTGACTGACTGACTGACTGACTGACTGATCTATCAACGCACAGCTCTAACCACTGGATCGATTGAGTTGAAATTTGGCATACAGGTAGCTGTTAGGACGTAGGCATCCGCTAAGAAAGGATTTTGGAAAATTTCAACCCCAAGAGGGTTAAATAGGGGGTTAAAGTTTGTATGAAAGTCCGTCATTTTCAAGTTATATCCATGAAACTTTGTATTTAGGCTTTAGAATAAAAATAAAGAAATACGTGTTTCACAGATTTTGAAAAATCCACCCCCAAGGGATCAAATAGGGGATGAATGTTAGTATGAAAGTTTTTCATTTTTAAAGTTGTATAAACTTTGTATTTGGGCTTTCGATTAAAAATAAATAAAATACATGTGTCGCAGGTTTTGAAAAATCTACCACAAAAGGCATCATCTAAATCTAAATATATAAAAGGCAAAGGTTACTGTCTGACTGACTGATTGATCTATCACCGCACAGCTTAAACCACTTTGCATACATATACTTAGCTATGACGTAGTCATCCGCTACGAAAGGATTTTTCAAAATTCAACCCCGAAGGAGGTAAAATAGGAGTTTAAGAAATCGAACCTAACGTGAGCGAAGCCGCGGGTAAAAGCTAGTATATCTATATTACCTTTCATCTTTTGCAATACTGTATGTTTCCATTAAAAAAAACTGATGATTCACAGCCGAACCACAGCCTTTCGAAAGTTAGTTTTTGACGACCTCCCTGGCGCAGTGGAGAGCTCTGTGGTCTTATACCTGGGAGGTTCGAGTTCGATTCCCGGCGGGGGCAATTTGGGAATTTATAATTTCTGAATTGTCTCTGGTCTGGTCTGGTGGGAGGCTTTGGCCCTGGCTAGTTACCACCCTACCGTCAAAGACGTGCCGCCAAGCGATTTAGCGTTCCGGCACGATGGCGTGTATTAACCAACTAGGGGTATGGGTTGAATGTACACTGCCATACCCCTTCCAAGTTAGCCCGCTACCATCTTAGACTGCATCGTCACTTACCATCAGGTGAGATCGCATTCAAGGGCTATCTTGTCATCGAATATTAAAAAAAAAGACGTGTGGCACTCGGGGACTGCCGCGGTAAAACTATTGCATAGCATTTTTTATCAACGCCATCTAGCGGCTCACCGTAGAGGAGTCCCGTGTCAGGTTATTTTCGTTACGGAATTTCTGGATTCGATCTCCACGCTGGCTCGCGATAGAAGCTATGCAATAGCTTAACATTTATGTAAATGTTTGCCCATTATAAAAATATTATATACATGAACGTAACATCAAAAGCTTTCCTATGCCAAACAGAAATTTAGAAAACAGACCGTAATGAGCAAGAACGAAAACGTACCGTTTTGAGAAACTAAACTGTTCCATTTCATACAACTCCTAATAGCATTAAGAAAACAATTTGTAATACAGAAGGAATTAAAATAAATAGACATCCAGAGCAAAGAGCTAAGGATCCAATTAGGCAAAAGGGCACAAAGGGTTCTTCTTACTAATTCGCTTGGCTAATTAGGTACGAAAATAACACAGGGTACCTACTTACTAATTAACCTTTTTTTTTCATTACGAAGTAGCCTTGCGCCTGACGACAATCAATCATAGAAAGCAATAATGAGGTGTAGATTGGAGCGCGCTTGCCTAGAAAATTCCTATTCACTCTTGACTTAAACGTGTTTAAGTTATACGTGGCCGGAAACACGGTTCGTTTCGATGGGGTTAGTGTAAGATTTAATGATATATATATAACAGTATACTATGATATTAATGTCACAGTAAAATGAACCTTAAATGTATTTTTTTAAAGTTACAAATGCAGTACAACCGATTTTAGTTTGGAGCGTATCCGTATACGTAAAAGTATAAGAATGCATGCACGAAATTGAGCTCTAATTCTATATTATTACGGTTCATTTTACTTTGACGCTAATGTCATAGTATAAAAATACGATCAATCGAATGAAATCTTAGTATACTAACCCCACAGAAACGTTGAACTAAAGCCTTTCGTGCGAGTATTCGTGCGTGGATTCCAACCACGTAAGGTAGGCTGTATACGATCAAGCTTACAGTCAAATTCGCATGATGGTTAGTGTTCTTAAAAATATTGTCTACAAGGTGGCAACACTGTGAACTGTCACCACTACTTTTTCTCTTTCTTGGCTTATAGATCCCATATGGACGATCATTGTATTTTCGTGCTCTGTTGTAATCAAATTTAAATTAACTAGTGGTTCGCCCCGAACTGAGACCTCGCGATATCCCATAATTCCCAAAAGTTTTAATTATATATTGTAATAATTAACTTTTAACATTAGACGCAATAAAAAAAATAATAGTTGACATAAAACTGTTTTACTGACACAGCGCCATCTATTAGCATTATTGTGAAGCTATTAGCATTTAAAATTAAATAATTTCGTTTCTTTATAACATTTATCTAATTTTAGTATTTGTTGTTCAAGTACAGGATATAACTGAATTTTCAACCAAGTTTCACGTTCTAATATTCAGTAATTCTGAAGTTATAGGGCTCTGACAGACATTTGGACGTACACACTTCTCTGTCCAGTACAGACAAGCGCCCTAGTTGACTCAGAGAACTCGCTTCGCTCGTTCAATAAGAGAATTTAGTGTTTATAGGCTAATTTTTATCTCAGAAAATAAAACAGTTTCCGTGGGAGTCAAAAAACCTTTATCCGCGCGGACCAAGTTACGGGCATCATCTAGTAAAGTTATAATACTAACCTTTTTACACAAGTAATGACTAACAAATTAGTAGAAAAGTTGTAAAAATGTTGTCACGAACACGTAAAATCAACACGCAACTCCTCACAAACTCATTAAATACACTCATAAGTTTACACTCTCTTAACTCACTATTGCTAAGGCAAGTCGACATAGCTCAGCCAGTCGCAAAACTGAAGAAGAAATGGGCTGAGCACATAGTTCGAAGAACACGTTGGGGTCCCAAAGTGCTGGAACGGCGACCTCGCACCCGAAAGAGCACTATTAGCAGACCCCCCAGCATACCAACAACATCAGACGAATAGCAGGATGCCACTGGGTACAGCAAGAACGAGGCCTGTGAAATCTAGATGCAAGGAACTTATATCTACGGACATCTATCCTTTCTAATGTGTGTTTGTTTTTTGGTTTTTTGTTTTGTCCTTCAATCATGCTGCAACAGAGCTACAGGTCGATGTGATTTTTGCATGGGTATTTGGGGACCTGGAGAGTGACATAGGCTACTTTTTATCCCGGAAAATTAAAGAGTTCCCGCGGGATTTTAAAAACTAAATCCACATGGACGAAGCCGCGGGCATCAGCTAGTCAGTTGATAAAGAAGAAAAATACTCCGATTTAATGGTTGCCTGTAATTTTATTGCGTTGGAACCAGGCATATTCGGACATCGCTTCGTACTTAAAGTCAGCCACTGTCAGATAAAAGTCGATTTCAGACATAAAGCCTTGCACAAAGCGGTTGTTTACCTACGTTTATTCCAAATATTACTATATTTTTAAAATAACGCATTTTTTCCCCATAAAATTTCCCTCGAGATTTACGCATTTCACGATATTTTTCTTCACCTCACTATTTTTTTCTCTTTTCGATTAGTAAAATTACAACGAATGTATATGTATGTGATTATATCTACACAGAAAACAATAAAATTGAAGTACCTATCTGTAATTTTCAGTCTGCTATCCAGACTAATCTTCAGAAATGCTGAATTTATTTTCATAGGACTTTCTCACGACATTTTTTTGTAAAGAAAATTAGCCAAGCTGAAGTTGACTTATATTCTCCTCTCCGTTCCAAATAAGCGGAAAGCTTGTGCTAGGAGTGGGTACGACAATAAAGCAACGGATGGGGCTCGAACCTCCGACCTTACAGTTTTCAGTCCGCACCTTAACCGTTGGGCTATTGAGGCTTATTTATATTCTAAAAACATATTATCCATGCGAACAAAGTTGGTAACATACGGAACACGCCACTACAAAGTATAAAAATAATTTTATTTTGTACACGTTTGTTGAAGTCGGGCGGGCTTAACTAGAAACGATGAAATCGATGCGCAACGCTTACCTTATGGTGACATAATATAAGAGACACATTTATTGAAATCGAGTGAGCATCGCGTATCGGTTTCATCGTTTCTATTTAAGCCGCCCGACTTTAACAAACGTGTACAAAATAAAATTATTTTTATACTTTGTAGTGGCGTTTGAAGTCAGTTTTTTGAAAAGAATTTTTATTAAGTAAAGATTTTAAGTACAGAGTTGAATTTAAAAAAATCCATGTATGCCAACTTGTTGCTCTTAAGGTAAGGTAAGACTCTACCACCGGTTCGAAAAATATTTTACAAGTACCTACCTCAAAGTGGAAAAGAAAAATGCCTTTTCCTACAAAAAAGATCAAAATGTAATACACTCACTCAAAACAGGGTAATTCGATATTCTACTTCATCACTTCGACGCATTGTACCAAGAGTCAGTGGGTTATTTTGAGCTTGATCATACCTGACAGAATCAGTTGTCAGCCTACATGAAATATATAATTTTGAATAGCTCATGTTTCTGTGTATTTGTTTTCTGTGTATTTTTCTGTGTATTTGTTTTCTTTAATGAGATTTTCACCATCATTAAGAGACACATTTTGTACCGAGAGGTAAGATTGTTTTATGCATGTCATTATTTCGTCATTCATTCATTCAGATTTCGTCATTTTTATCATTCAAATTCAAAGTTTTTATCTATAAATTATACACATAAATGAAAGGTAGTTTAGTTACATTCGCGTGGAATCAGACGAAATCTACTAACCCTATAGTTGTCATTTTTCATGACGTTAAGTACACAGTTCAGTTCTTATACAGAATCAAGAAACTTCTCAAAGTATTCCACCGTTCTTGGCCTATAATGTATTTTTCGTTCAGTAATTCCGAGAACACGTACCGAAGATATCCATCTGGTAAAGTGCGGTCGAATGACGTAATACACTTTTTTCCCCCAAAAAGAGAGAAAATCGACATCGGCAATTTTTTTCGCTTCGACGATCTTTATCGGTACCTATTGACTCTTATACACTGTACGACAAATCGTACTTGTTCCATTGTTATTGGAGTTAGCCTTTTCCTTTAGAGTGGAAATGATCCCATTTTACCATCAATTTTGCTATAATTTTTACGTGCTTGATATTTGAAATAGCACATACTGTTATGGAGGTTTTTTTATTCGGTCACAATATAGCCCTTTACTGTGACTTCACCTGATGGTAAGTGACGATGAAGTCTAAGATCATTGCAGGCTCCTAGCAGGCTATCTAGGTGCATGTGAGTCTTTCATTAAACCCCTACACACGATCATGCCGGTATAGGTTTCTACATACGATGATGCCGGAACGCTAAATCGCTTGGCAGTTAGTCTTTAACAATAGGCTGCCATCTAGCCACGACCAAAGTGTCCCACCAGACAAAAAGTTCATAATAACCGAAGGTTTATCTTCGTCATTCCATTTCATTTTCCACTTAAACACTTACCAATAAAATTTAAAACAAATAAAATACGAAAACTCCATCTTTATAAAAAATACTCCACAAAAAATTATTCCATCTCTAACGAAAAAAATAACCTATTTATGAGTACGACACAAATAAGTTAAGTTATTTCATTTATTTTTTTCCCAATTGTTTAGTCCTATTTATCAACTTGGCCTCAGTAAATACGAGTTTCCATTTGAATGTTAGTTTTGCTTTTATTTTGAAACTACGTCTCGAATTGATAACGAACTTTGCAGATATAATGGGGTGAAACCTTAAAACAAATTATCGAAGTCTGAAATCAGTTAATGTTGTGATGTTCTTTGGAACTCCTGTCTCTATTTATTTTCTGTTCTATTTCTTCACATCAAAATCCAGTTTTCAATACCATAATATGTCTGACCCCGTTAAATTTGAAAAGTTAGGTATCAATCAGATTTAGTTCCGAAATTAAAGGGAACCTACATTTGTATGGAAACTCGAATCAAGATTATGTGCTTTTAAATGCATTGTTTATATTTTGTTGCTTTCAGGTGCGAGGTCGCCACTCCAGCACATTGGGACCCCAACGCACCATCAGTTCTTTGACCAATTGCCACTTCAGCTTTGCCAGTCGATAAGCTATGAGTAGTGTTGGCAGAAACCTGCCACTAGTTGATGGGTCAACTACTAGGTGGACCGAAGACATCAGCAGAGTTTTATCTGTTGGGAGGTTTTGGCCGTGGCTAGTTACCACCCTACCGTCAAAGACGTGCCGCCAAGCGATTTAGCGTTCAGCACGATGGCGTGTAGAAACCGATTAGGGGTATGAGTACCTATACTGTCATACCCCTTCCAAGCCCGCTACCAACTTAGACTGCAACGTCACTTACCATCAGGTGAGATCACAGTTAAGGACTATCTTGTCATCGAATAAAGAAAAACATGCGGCGCTAGATATAGGCGCAATGGTTGGAAAATGAGTGGGAATGAGTCTATGCAAGACAGGTCTCTTACACATTAATTCTAGTATCAGTCAAGTTTTATGTCCAGCACACATCTATTGGTTGAGAATAAGATAAAAATATTGTCGTGTCGTAGTCTGTAAGGCAAGCATTCTTGTGACAAAAGGCGATGTTCTATTTGTTATATTGATCACTATCTATAAGCTATCTGAGGTTGTCACCGGTTCTATAACAGCTTTTGTAAACAGCTGGAGAAGCTGTATTCGCTTAGAAAATATATACCTACACATACAAGTGATAGACATAAGTTTTATGATAACACGATTGCTACTTTGACTGCAATCTCACCTGATGATAAGTGATAACGCCGACCTAAACGCCGAGGTGGTGGAGGACTCATTTTTTTTGTTTAAAGAATATTAGCCATACTGAACTTGATTAATATTCCTCTCTCCCTTCCAAATAGGCTTAAAGTGAGTACGACTTTAGTGCTGCGGGTGGAAATTGATCGTCAATCTTTGAACGAGCGAAGCGAGTTCTCTGAGTCAACTAGGGCGCTTGCCTACTAGACAGAGAAGTGTGTCCGTCTAAATGTCTGTCAGAGCCCGATAACTTCTGAATTACTGAATATTAGAACGTGAAACTTGGTTGAAAATTCAGTTATATCCTGTACTTGAACAACAAATACTAAAATTAGATAAATGTTATAAAGAAACGAAATTATTTAATTTTAATGCGCCATCTATTAGCATTATTGTGAAGCTAATAGCTTCACTATAATGCTAATAGATGGCGCTGTGTCAGTAAAACAGTTTTATGTCAACTATTATTTTTTTATTGCGTCTAATGTTAAAAGTTAATTATTACAATATATAATTAAAACTTTTAGGAATTATGGGATATCGCGAGGTCTCAGTTCGGGGCGAACCACTAGTTTAGATTTCAGTTCGCACCTTTTTAACCGTTTGGCTATTCAGGTATTATAAGCCCATACGTATTTGACAGTAGGGAGGTAACTAGCCACTGCCAAAACCTCCCTCCAAACAAAATTGGGTATTTCACTAAACTTTTTTTTGTTTTTTTTTTTTTAATATCTTAGCTAGTCTCGAAAATATAGAGCTTTAAAGTATCCTGTTAGACAGAGAGAGCTTTACTGACATGTGACGTCACAAATTCAGTAGCTCCATACATTGTCCAAACAAAATATCGTTTCAGAAAGAGACGGATACAATCGCAGTAAAGCAGCGTATAGCTTATATTTGTTTTTTGACCGATTTATTTTCTGTTTTCACAATTAATATTATTCTTACATGTTACATTTTCAATTGCAATTAATGAATATCCACATTTGGACAACAGTAAAATACCCAGTTATAGAATTTATTAAGATATTAATTTATTAATGCGTGTTTACTTTGCGAGCTGAACAATCTAATCAAGATATCAACAACAAGTAGTAACAAGATCTTCAAGATGTCACTAATCTCCACAGTCCACTTAGCTTTGAGATGATTACTTATGCATATACATTACAATTAGTTAACACGTCATAATTCTGTGTATTACTTGTGACAGCGTATATTATGACAAATGATGACGAAGCAGTATTAGTCTAGTGAAGCGGCGAAAGCGTAGTGGTTAACACTTTCATCTCCTTTTTCTGTAGAACTCGAGGGGTCCTGAGTTCGATCCCAGTCGAACAAAGGAACAAGAACACAGCTAAAAAATCGAAAAAATCTAAATTTGAGCCAAACTGCGAGTGAAAGCTTGAATATAGATATGCTTGTCTAACCAAAAACTCTTCAAGTATTAAGTAATAACAAAATTCTTTCTTCAAAGAAATCTGGCATTACAAGGAAAATAAAAATATCATATAACCTACCTACCCAATGTTTTGTTTCTTCAAATGAAATTTATCTTTGGGATAACTAAGATATAAATCCAAATGGAACCTACCCTTCTGTGAATTGCCGAAATCTAATATTTTAACCGTATCCGTCCCAAGGTCCCAGTACATAATTCACGTTTATACTAAAGGCTGTTGAGGACATGCTAACATGGAATGGACATGAACACGAGGAAAATTATACATGTACGCAATTTCACCCTCACCACCTGGGTACCTGGAGCACTTCGACCATCCGTTGCTCCAGATCTTTTTTCCACGTACTACCAAATTGTGGAATCGTCTCCCTTCGATAGGGTTCCCACTTAATTACAATATGGAGTTATTCAAGGGGCGGACCAATAAACTCCTGAAAAGCCGGCAACGCATTGGTGGTGCCTCTGGTACTACAAGTGTTCATGGGCGGCGGTAATCACTTAACATCAGGTGACCCGCCTGCTCGTATAAGGAATCCTTTATGTAATCTATGTCAATTTGATTGATCAATTTAACAGGCAATGTAACAAGCAATTAAAAGAGATTAAAAAACCCGACTGATTTAAAGAAAATCAACTGAAACAACTTTAAATTGACATAGATCGTAAATGGTCATTTAAAAATGATAAATGATCAAGGAAACCTGACAATGATTTTCAAATACCTATTCAATGATACCCCACTTAAGGTTGTCGACTTTCATTTTTTCTTTTTCATAATAAAGCGTCTGGTGGTCGCCACATTGCAATTTGAAATACGAATGCTGTTTTTTTGTTTTTGTGTAAATGCAGATGCAGCCTAAGGTGGTGCGCGCTTACCTAGAAGATGCTTATTCACTTTTGTTTAAAGACACCCATTATAGTTAGTTGGAAAAACGGAAGCCGGAAGGACATTTCTTGCGGTGTGTCTTAGGAACGAGGAAGCAAAGCGCTTAGTGCGAGATCGTGGAATTTCGACCACGTAGCGATGCAGATATAAACGAGAGTAGTTATGAATAAATAAAACTGGTTCACTATCTTTCAAAACTTCCCTGGTTCAATTAGGTTTATACTATGCTAAACTATCCCCGTTAAACTCAACTGGAGTCTTATTAAAGTTCATAACAAATACGTGTCCCATATTACAAAGGGTAAACGGCGAACTATGAGATGGAGGGAGATATTGCTAAAGGGGTCAAAAGGGGGCAGAAAGGGGGACGGAGCCGTGGAGTCTGTTAGATCAAATTGAGAATTGGTCCCGGAATTTTACTTTATTTGCGAACTTGAAGACGGCGGTGCGTAAACATGGACGAGGATCGAGTTTACCGCTTACCCTATAAAATACATAGGTATGTGTGAAGACTTTTAATCTTCTTTGAAGAAAAATGGGATCTGTCTGTTTTATAGGCTCCCGTTGGTACCCTATTATTAAGCCTCGGCTATCGGTCTGTCTGTCAGCGGGCTGCATTCGATGCTTACACTAGCATTTACATTAGCTTTTACATAGCTACAAGTAACAACCTATCGCTGGTCCATAACTGGTCGTATGTCTCCTCTCAAATGAAAAGAGTTTAAGCCATAGTTTTTCGCTATTGCAGTATAATTTAGTACCATCAAAAAGGGCCAATTACTCGCGAACTCAATTTTAAATCGATTGAGCCGTCTTTCCGCTTATCAAACTGTTAACTTGAAACCTTATTAATGACGGGCCGCTCTGATTGCGTGACTATGGCAGTTGCGCAAGATTAATTGCCGCGGCTACATTCACGTTGATTGCTTGTTTTCATCGCTTTCGATATGAGGGTTTGAACACCTATTTGAAGGTTTGAACACCTATTTGAGGGTTTGAACACCTATTTGTGCAACAATTATTTATTAATACATATACCTAATTGCGAAATAAATAAAAAACTCAAAGCGATAATTTCCAAAGATTGCCCACTTTTAGGCCACCGCAAATAGCTTGAGAGACTTTATCCAAATTATAAAACCACTTTAAAATAAATAAATACGAATTTTAATAATCCTACTAATATTATAAATGCGAAAGTCTGTGAGGATAGATGGATGGATTGGATATTTGTTACTCCTTCACGCTACAATGAATGAAGTGATTTTACTAAGGAATGGAGTTAGCTTATACCCAGGATTAATTAAATATATGTCGGCGCACGGCGCCGGTGTTAGTTCGCACCTCGCTCAAATATGGGGAATGCGATTGTTTACGTTACAACAGGATCATTGTTTCAAAGCAGAGCGACGGTGACGGGATTAGTATGCCATCGTACGTGGCCGAGGGTTGGTTTGGATTCCTCTAAGAGCAGTAGAGCGTGAGCCTGGGAGTCAAATACTTGCCTAGGAAGCGACTAAGCGCGACCCACGGACTCGTATCCGCTCTCTTAACTAAATCTAGACAAAGACTTTAAAACGTAGATTATAAATTGGACAATCGAGTGATTAGTGCGAACAATATCGTTTAACAAGTTTTAGTGAAATTGTTATAATGACTGTGTTTGTCTCTCGTGTTTCCTTTGCCCACAAAAGCTCAGAACAATAAATGAACTAGCTTAAGATTGCCCTCCCGATGACTACCCGGAGTTCGCTCGCTCCGACATCAGAAGTGGGATTACCTGAAGATTTATTAGGAAAATACGGATTAAGTGGAAAATTGTCGGAAAATCTGATATTTTTTTAAATGATATTGGGACTTGTGAGATTGGAACAATCAAAGTATAGTTTAATTTAATGTGTTCCGACAATGAATCCGTATGGCAAACATAGTTAGAAGTGCAGAGTAAGCAAAATGCACGCTAATACAATAATTTGGAAACACGATAAAGGTGCTAGTGCGTGTGCGCAGAGCTGACTGAAGCAGATGAGGTTGGCAGGACATACGTCTGGCGCAGTCCCCTACCGGAGAACTTCATAAATCAGGTGTATTCTAGAATTTTTATTTTGAGTTGGATGCTGAATATTCTCTGGTAATAGAGATCGTGCATTACTAGATACGAAAGAGAGTTTATTCTTTTTGTTGTTGTTTATTCTTATTAGAATAAACAGAAGTTGAAAATTTATTGAAAATGCGAAAATATTCAGTATCAATCAAAATTTATTTTGCATGTCACATCATAAAGATTTTATTGCAAGTCTGACCAGATGTTTATACCTACTAAGGTCAGTCTATAAATTTTGAGATGCAGGAAAGCTACTAATGATTTTGAAAAGAAAAAGTTTTAGATCTTAAAACTGGATCTTATTTAGTCAGTCTCTAAAGTTTTACAATGTTCTCGGAGGTGATGCCTGAACATGGTCTGCCAGGAATAGCTGAACTGCAGTCTCTTTTGAGTTCAACAAGTTATCTAGGTGTACTCGCCGTGGATGGAGATTTTTCCTCATGTGCTTGTTGCGGTCTTTCAATGCACAAAATGTACACTTGGATTGACTTTAAATCATAGTAAAATGTAAATCATAGCACGGTAAATCTCTCGCGACAATTCTATTTTTTTACTTCAAATTATTTTTTTTTATAAGTAAAGATATTATCTGATACAGAGCATGTGTATCCATAGAACAGGTATGGGCAACCTATGGAAAGTGGCGAGCTAAACTTAAGGATGAAATAGAAGTCGCGGGGCATAGAAATAAATAAATTTTTATTTGGTTGTAAAAAAACATCAGTTCAAAGTTGGTACGAATGTACACTTTTTGATTGTCAATTGTTGAATTTAAAGACTAAAACTAAATTGACGTAATGGGGATAATTACTTGAATTAATTGAACTTGTGAAACAAGATAATAATCAGACGCAAAGTGTTTTCTAAATTTTTATCTGTAAGCCTGGATCGATACTTCGATTTATTCATTTTCATCAGGGAAAAAAACTGTTCACATTTATATGAGCTTCCAAATGCGCAAATCATTTTTATAGAATAACGTTTCTATTGCGCAGTATTGCTGATTTTATGTATCTCAAAATTATGAGCAGAGTAATAATCGGCCGCGAAGTTTTTAACAGTTTCTTATCGGAATGTCGCCGTCTTTGAGTGTTAAGGTACAGGGCGATGTTTACAATTAGTTTGTTTTAGTCATTACCGATGTTGAAAAGTTGGTTCCTTTATTAAGATTTAGAATTAGAACCATGATTAAAGCTATGATGATGAAATGCTCTGGCGGTATTAGCTAAAGTGTTGATAGTAATAAAGGTCTGATATTTGATTATTCACATCTTTGCAAAGAGTAAATAATTACAAAACGTGTACCATATCAAAGTTCTCTTTGTTCGAAGCGGTAAGGCGCAAACAAAGAGTCCCTTTTTTTATTATAAACTTAGCGGTGTGACTTGTAAACACTTGACATAGGTACTCGCCGTTTCGGGGCGACACATAAATCGACGGTTTAAATAAACCATCGAACAATACCGTCACTCATTAGCTGTAAACTTATAGTTGTTATGGATTAGAACTATGAATTTCTTTAAGAAGATCACCGCTTATTGCAAGGTATAATAGGCCAAATGTTCGTCTATTGTTCAGTGTTTCTGTGTTTAGTGATTTGAAGTTGAATAAAATTCAATTCGATTGTCCAAGGAAAAAAAAAAAGCTTTTGAGCTGTGTTTGATGATGATGCTATAGTATACGAATGCACGATGTTGTGTTTATTCCACGTAAGGATGCGCGTTAAAGAGTTAAGAAGGCAAAGCTATTGCAATATTTGTGACAAAAAAAAAGTCATTTTAAGTTTGATTTGATTGATGATTGTCAATGATGATTCTTTGGGAAGTTTCTAACTTATAAAGTTTGGTCTGAGTTGAGATCTAACTAAAACAAAAAGAGATAAAGATAAATAAAGATTTCTAAAGAATTAAAGATAATTCTAGTGTAATTGCAGACCAACTTGCTTTGCAAATAATAACTTTGCGTTTTTTTTTAATTGAACACTTTATGATTATGTTAAAGAATATGATGTCTTTGCAGTTAAAGTAAAGAAAAAAAATAACAAGATCCTACCACATGTTCAACTTGCTCTTAACTCTATAGTCAATCGTATGACAAAATATTATTAGCAAAGTAGCTCTCTTTTGTTATTAACAATAATAAAATAAGAAAACATGCAGTAAACCTTGACCAATGAAAATAAAAATCAGATTTGACGAAATAAAAAGAAAGCTTAAAACAGTTTGTTGTTAGTGTATTCGTTTTAATAGAAAAAAAGTTATATCCAAAGTTTCGTGGTTTCCTCAAAGTTATTGAGTTACTTAATGGTAACGATGCCAGATTTTTTTATTTTTTGTTGAAGTGTTAACCTACACTTAAAAGAAATATCCTAATAGATTTATAAATGAGATGCCAGATTGTTACGTATCCACAGAGTTTGATATTATCTAATTCAGATTAAATGATAATGAGGAACAGTCAGGTTGAGCCGTTGTCGGCGCGCGTCATGATAATGACAAAAGTGAATAATGAGATTAATGCAATAACGTGATTTATTTTGTCCACGACCTGCTCCTGTGGTCCGATCGTAGGTCATATTCCTAACCCAGTTTAGCTGGTCGGAGGCTGTACGACGGGTGACGGGTTAAAGGTGCGTGGAGGTGCTTGTGATGTAGTTGACGTCATGGCCTGTTTCTGTTGTCCGATCGTAGGTCGTATTCCTAACCCAGTTTAGCTGGTCGGAGACTGTGCGGCGGCAATGGATTAACGGGCGTGGACGTGGTGTTGTCCCATGGTGGACTTGGCTTTGTGCCGTGGAGTGAGGATTGATTCCGTGTGGTGGCGTCCCATGGTGGACTTGGCTTTGTGCCGTGGAGTGAGGATTGATTCCGTGTGGTGGCGTCCCATGGTAGACTTGGCTTTGTGCCGTGGAGTGAGGATTGATTCCGTGTGGTGGCGTCCCATGGTGGACTTGGCTTTGTGCCGTGGAGTGAGGATTGATTCCGTGTGGTGGCGTCCCATGGTGGACTTGGCTTTGTGCCGTGGAGTGCGGATTGATTCCGTGTGTTGGTGTCCCATGGTGGGCTTGGCTTTGTGCCGTGGTGTGCGGATCCGTTTGTGGTGTGACTTACTATAGTCACTGTTGTGTTGGTGTGACTTACTACAGTCGCTGTTGTGTTGGTGTGACTTACTATAGTCACTGTTGTGTTGGTGTGACTTACTATGGTCATTGTAATGTTGGTGTGACTTGCCACAGTCACCGTTGTGTTGGTGTGTCTTACTACAGTCACTGTGATGTTGCCGTGGTTTGTGGAAGTATTCCTATAGCCATGGTGGTATTGGGTGAAAATAATTCACGTTAATAATTTAATTTAATTCGATTAATTTAACTATGTGTGTCAGTTAAAGTGCATTTATAAACAACAATACATTTATACTTTGAATAGACAACTAGATTGTTCTTCTTGGTTGAGTTTTGGTACATAATGTTAAATTAAATCCTAGTCTGTGGATACCTGACATATTCTGGTTTTGGTAATTAAGCAGGATAGCCGAACGGGCCTTCCAAGAAAGGTTGTTTTATCACATACAATTAAGCTTATTGCTTCTGCATTTTGCAGATGGTCAACTTAGGTCCAGTAGCACACGAGGACGTGTGAGAGTCAGGATCGCCGTGTCGGCGCACGGCGCCGGTGTTAGTTCGCACCTCGCTCAAATATGGGGAATGCGATTGTTTACGTTACAACAGGATCATTGTTTCAAAGCAGAGCGACGGTGACGGGATTAGTATGCCATCGTACGTGGCCGAGGGTTGGTTTGGATTCCTCTAAGAGCAGTAGAGCGTGAGCCTGGGAGTCAAATACTTGCCTAGGAAGCGACTAAGCGCGACCCACGGACTCGTATCCGCTCTCTTAATTAAATCTAGACAAAGACTTTAAAACGTAGTATTATAAATTGGACAATCGAGTGATTAGTGCGAATAGTATTGTTTAACAAGTTTTAGTGAAATCGTTATAATGACTGTGTTTGTCTCTCGTGTTTCCTTTGCCCACAAAAGCTCAGAACAATAAATGAACTAGCCTAAGATTGCCCTCCTGATGACTACCCGGAGTTCGCTCGCTCCGACATATATTTAAGTGAAGGTTCACACTTTTATAAAAAATAAATTTAAAAAAAAAACACGAAATGAGACTAATACCTCTACTTTGTTTAAGAACTGAAAGATTATGACATCAAATAGTAGAAGCCTTATAGAGGCATTTAAATGAATTCCCGAGTTCGTGCAAGCCGTGCTAATGGGCAAAGTTTATCGTGAAATAAATCATTTTTATGTTGGATGGGGGGAAGTGTTTTAATATATTAAGTCCTCAAATTCTTCGGAAGTTCATAATTGAGTGAGGACTATATTCGTCGAATGAATTTCTTATCAGCAAACTTCGGTAATAATAACTTTTATAGAGGTGTTTGGAAAATTGATTGCTTTCGCTTGTTGAATGCAATTTGTGAACCAGTTTTACTGCGGGGTAACTTTTGCTTATTAAAATTTGTTGTTTGTTCAAATGAAATGCAACTCAATATTACTTTTACTTAAAGAAAAACTCGGCATACAACAACGCTTTTAATTTTAAATTTAAAGTTCTTGGGAACTGTCTCCTGAAGTGAGAGTGAGTTTATCAAGCGCCTTGTCGTGCTTCACAAATTGGAGGGCATCAGAGGGCGAGGAAGGTCGCCCGTGCGATGGACTGACCGAATGAAGTCTGATATGGATGGTCCATTGCACGAGTGTACTAGGCTGTCGGCCAGCAGGGAGAAGTGGCGAATGCTCGTGAGGGGAAATACCATCTGCCCACAGATTTAGCATCTGCCGCTAAAGACGCCACTTATGATGATCCTGACTGGTGTGCCAAGAATATCACGACGGAGAAGAAAAAGAAATAAGAAGGAAGTAGGGATTTCATTCTTTTTGTTTATTTAGTTGTTTGGAAACCTGATAATCTTGACAGGTTTAGTAAATAGTCAGGAACAAGATTTAGTCATGTTTTAAAATGCTCTGAACATAGAATTTGATCTACAGGGCGCAAATGTCAGGATCCCCACGTGTGTATTTTCTTCTTTTTTATCTATCTAAATACACGGTGAAATTTCATTGGTTGTACTCCCTGAAAGAGGTGAATGTGCTCATGAAACTGAACAACTTTCCCCAAGGAACATAGGTCGAAATATGAAAAAAAAATTTGGACCTCCCATAGTAAATCAATCAGCTGATCGTCAAGTTTGTATGGAGGGTCCAATTTTTTTTTTCATATTTTGACCTATGTTCCCTGGGGAAAGTTGTTCAGTTTCATGAGCACATTCACCTCTTTCAGGGAGTACAACCATTAAAATTTCAACCGGTATATAAAAGGAAAAGGTGAATGACTGACTGATTTATCAACGTACAGCTCAAACCACTGGACTAATCAGACTGTTTGGCATTCAGATAGCAATTATGACGTAGGCATCCGTTAAGGAAGGATTTTTGAATATTCAAATTGGTTTGAAAAATCGAATATAACGTGGGCGAAGCCGCGAGCAAAAGCTAGTTAACTTATAAACGTCCATTCTGTTTAATTAAGCACTTACACAAGTCTCGTACTTGTGCCGCCTGTACCTATCTATATAGTGGTTAACTGCGACTCGATTAATTTCGTATTTCCACTATATCCACCTAGTTGGAGGTTTTCCAACACTGCGCTTTCTAGTGCCAGGTTGCCATTTCAGCAACTTGGAATCTCAGTGATTAATGATTTATTATCAGTTCTTCGACCTTTGCTGCGCGGCCATTGCCACTTCAGGTTTACGCTTCAAGAGAGATGATTTTAGTAAATCGTTTTCTTCTACGGATCTCCTACGCACTTATTCGTTGAGTGATCCTGAGCCTTCTTATGAGATCCATATTATGGTTCGGATTTATACCTGCAGTTTTGAAACAATATGTGCTGGCACTATGAGTACGTACTGTTTGAAAACTATGAGCTTTGCTCTTCAGTTAGGAATTTTAATAAGAGCAATTATGAGCTCGCTTAAGTAGTGTTGAGTATCGCGAGAAGATTGCGAGCTGTCAAGAAGACAGGACTTAAGAAAATTCATTGTAGAAACACTGTATACATAGCATAGTTTTGTTACCTATTGTAAAAAATTGTTTTGAAAAGAGCATCCGAGTTTATTGTTGGCTTTTCTCGGCAGGAAGGGCATTTCGAACCAGTGGTAGATTCGTTGACCATTCAAAAGCACTTGTAAAAGTTTATTTGAATAAAAAAGATTTCTATTCTATTTTATTCTATTCTATTCTAAAAACAGGCTGGCCTTGTCCCAATAAATAAAACAACAAATACCTTTAGTTTTTATTTAAGTGGAAGGGATATTTGGGCAGAATTGTATGCTAATCTGTCCATTAAAAGGTTGTTAAAAGCTACGCAACTAAACTATACTAATAAATAATAAATTCGCTTGAACTAACAATATTAAATAGCAAACAATATTAATAGTTTGTGTACGTAAACTCATTATACACGCTAGAAAAAGCAATTCTAAAAGTGATGAATAAATAAATCTAAATTTAGTTTCACTTGCAATAAAATCGTAGTTAGAATTTTAAATATTCCGGTTATATTGAAAGCGGAGAGATGTGTCATTGGGCAGAATTCCAAAAACTCGTCCGCGGCTGTTATCTAGCACGCTGTTATCGCGAAATAAAATCTGACTATTTTCTGGTTTCGCGTTTTTGTAATTGACTAATGCAGCTCTATCACTGTCAATGTCACCTGGTGGAAAGTGACAATCTGTAGAATACAACTGTTTATTTATATACTAGACTAGCTTTTGCCCCCGCGACTTCGTCCACGTGGAATTAGGTGTTGGGGTGGAATTTTCAAAAACTGTGACACACGTACTTCTTTATTTTTAACTGATAGCTCAAATACCAACTTTGATGGAAATAGCTTGAAAAATGACGGAGTTTCATATAAACTTCCATCCCCTATTTAAATCCCTTAGGGGTGGAATTTCCAATAATCCTTTCTTAGTGTCTACGTCTAGTCTACGTCATAAAAGGAACCAACTGTAAAAATTTCAAGTTTCTAGCTTCAGTAGTTTAGGCTGTGCGTTGATATCTCAGTCAGTCAGTCAGGACTTTGAATTTTTGAACGAGCGAAGCGAGTTCTCTGAGTCAACTAGGGCGCTTGCCTACTAGACAGAGAAGTGTGTCCGTCTAAATGTCTGTCAGAGCCCTATAACTTCTGAATTACTGAATATTAGAACGTGAAACTTGGTTAAAAATTCAGTTATATCCTGTACTTGAACAACAAATACTAAAATTAGATAAATGTTATAAAGAAACGAAATTATTTAATTTTAATGCGCCATCTATTAGCATTATTGTGAAGCTAATAGCTTCACTATAATGCTAATAGAAGGCGCTGTGTCAGTAAAACAGTTTTATGTCAACTATTATTTTTTTTATTGCGTCTAATGTTAAAAGTTAATTATTACAATATATAATTAAAACTTTTGGGAATTATGGGATATCGCGAGGTCTCAGTTCGGGGCGAACCACTAGTATATATATAGATAATGCCCACGACTTCGTCGGCGTGGATTTTAAGGTTTACCATCCCGTCTAAAAAAGAGATGATAGTCCTGAAACGGTTAAACATTGATTTTTATGCGAATAAAAAGATCTGCAACCCCATATGTGTGTCGCGATTAAAAATAGAATGACGACAAAACGCTCAACATAACACTTTGGGTAAGTATATTTCTTTGGACCTAATGGTCTTGTACTGATGTCAAAGAGGATGTTTGCTACAATCTCCCCTCAAAAAGAAGTGTTTTCATTTGGATTAGGTTATCCAAATCCAATAGAACTATGTCAACAGTAATAAAACGTCACTGTGAGTTATTTTTGCCGAATCCCATGAACATTGTTACGCGCGGAATGAAATTTGCGTGACGTAATACACTCCAATATCAAAAACTACTGCCACTGTAGGGTTATCGCAAAGTTTGGAATCATGATATTATTTGACGACCTCCCGGGTGTAGTGGTGAGCACTTGGACTTATAACTGGAAGGTATCGGGTTGGATTCCCGGCGGAGATAATTTGGGAATTTATAATTTCTGAATTGTCTCTGGTCTGATCTGGTGGGAGACTTTGGCCGTGGCTAGTTACCACCCTACCGTCAAAGATGTGCTACCAAGCGGGTTAGCGTTCAGGCACGATGGCTTTTATAGGTATCATCTAAAACAAACGTACAAACAAGATATGTTATAATTGGAATAATATTCAAGTGTACCTAAGTCAAAACATGTTGTCAAAAAGCGGCACGAACTGGTTTAAACCGGTCGCGGTACACGTGGCTGCTCAAACCAATTTACCGGCTTTGACAACCCTATATATTTTCGCGTTTCCACCTATTTCAGTGTCACTATAGTACCTTTGCAAACAAGGGTAGATACAGGCACATAAACTTTCGGCGCAAACCCGTAGACAAAAGAAATTTTATGACACAGAATGGGATTCGCGGCAGCCCTAATTTAGTTTTTCATTGAGTTAGTAATGTAGTTTCAACCTTGTTAGTACGCTGCGTTACTATTTGCAAAGTTATTATTCTCTAATATAATAATTTTGTTCGAAAAAGTTATTGTTTAGTAACAATACAGCATTGTAAAGTCGATATCTCCTGAGGATGCTCCGGTGTCGGGGCGAAACGTGCGTCGAGAGTAGTATAAAAGTCTTGTGTGGTAGTGCATGTGAGTGGTGGCGGCATTGCTTGCTTGGGAACTTGGCTTTTTTGCTTGGTGGGGAAGGTAAGCGGTGCTTAGCTTTAGGCTATGTTCAGATGGCTGAATTGCGACGCGCGTTTTCAAATCGCGCGCTTAGACATCCTAATATATACCTAGCAACCGTTCACATGCGCGCGCGTTAACGCGCGTCAGCGAGCGTCAACGCTGCGCTCAGAGAAAAAGTTTCTATAGTCTGATTTTTAATTCGGTGGAATTCTGACAGATGTCATTTTATAAATAGAGCGAGTTATTTGTATGAAAAACAGTATTACCACCTGTAGTTCGATTTTACCCCAAACTATCTGTCAGACATTTGTCATATAATATCTATGTGCGGCCATTGATTTTTATTTGTATAAGTTTCAATTTATTAGCTTTTTTGTGGGATTTTTTAAATCTCTGGTAACATTAAGATACGTCAGAATTCCACGGAATTAAAAATCAGACTATAGACGCAGACAATCGCGCGTTGACTCGCGCTTTGATATTAATGTAATGTCCGTTTGCTGTTCAGTTGAGCGCGCGCTTTCATCGCGATCGCATGTAATTATTAGTTTTTCTTTGGGTGAAATACAATATCTGATGGCGTTCGGAGCTGCTGTAATGTCCTCTTGGATGAGTTGAAGCAAATTGTCGAATGACTTTGTAGACATTCTAAAGTAATTAAAGAATTTAGATTCATGGTCTCTTAGATTCGGATATAGTGTCGCAAACAAACTGGGTCTATTTTTCAAAATTGGATGAACCCAATGTGTACGTTTTCTTTTTCTATATTTTTTTTTATAATATAACCACAAAATAATAGCCTCTTCCACGTCTATTTTCTACGTTCTACCGAACTAGACTGACGAGTACTCTCGCAACGCGCATTAGCGCTCATCATCTGAACTCTCTTCAAATTTCATCGCGCGTTGACGCGCGTTAACGCGCGTTACATGTGAACATAGCCTAAAACTGCATGTTTGACCATACAGATTTTTTTGTTGGCGGATTATAGCAAAATAACTCTAACCTTTTCTTGCTAATCATGAACTTCCGCAAAGTAACGCCTGATTTTATCCAATATTTAGAGTTATCTTTCTTTCAAAATCAAATCAAAATCAAAATTTATTTATTTCATGTAGGCCAACTTGTAGCTCTTATGGCACGTCATAAATCTACGACCGGTTCGGAATGCAGATTCTGCTGAGAAGAGCCGGCAAGAAACTAAGCAGTTGCTCTTTTCAAAACAATTTTTTTTTTACAATTGTTAAAAAAACACTTTCGCATCTTGTATCCTGAGAAAATTCCTTGAAATGTGTAAGAAATAGAAAGATACATAAGCTTTCAAAAGAAGCTTCATGAATACCCTTGTACCTACGTAAATTGAGAGATATATATACACTATTCATACAGCTTTCCTAATTTTTTCGTTCGCGATTATTTTGGGTCAATTGCAAATTAAGATCCCCGAGGGGCAAGCTTTATTCTCCAAACGCCGGGATTTCGAGGAAAAATCAAGAGATACTCGTTTAATACCTACTTTAATCGGGCTACATTAGAGGCATACTGAATTATTTATTTTCGATGAGATATAATTTTATTAGTATATAGTAGATTAGTTGATGTCCGCAGCTTCGCTCGCGTGGATTTAGTTTCAAAAATCCCGCGGATTCTCTTTGATTTTTAACCGACTTCCAAAAAGGAGGAGGTTATCAATTCGGCTGGTATCTTTTTTCCGAGATAAAAAGTAGCTTATGTCACTCTCCCGGTCCTCAACTATTCGAAATTCGTGTAGGGCGCCCCCCCGGCCCCCACCCGCCTCTAAAAACTAAACTATAATGAAAAGTATTCACAATATATTGAACTTTGAAGGAAATCTATCACAGGTATGTGGGCTTTACTCGTTAACGAGTAATCCTGACTTTAGCTTTTAAAAAGTAAAAATTTTATAATAAATGACTTAAACGTTATTAACATTGTGCACACCCATCTAAGTACACATTATATTGTGAAATGCAACTACGGAACCTTACACTGCGCGTGACCTGATACGCGATTGGCCATTTTTTTTTTCATATATTTATACAAATATAATTATCTTACAAATGGATTAAAAATCGAATCTAAATGGTTATAAAAGCAGCGTTTTTTGAGATAGCAGTGTTGAAAATCATTCCATTTTGATGAAATGGGGCCTTAGTAGATTTCTATTGAAATCTACTAAGGCCCCATTTCATTGAATGGAATTTCACAAAATTAAAAAAAAAAAAATTTTTTCTTCAAAATTCAAAATTTATTTAATTCATGTAGGCCAACTTGTAGCTCTTATGACACATCATAAACCTACCACCGGTTCGGAATGCAGATTCTGCTGAGAAGAGCCGGCAAGAAACTCAGCAGTTGCTCTTTTCAAAAAAAAAAAAATTTTTTTACACATTGCCTTTTAACAGTTTCAAAAGGAATGGAACTCTAAAAAATTTAAATCAAGCCGAGTAACAAAATTCCTCAATTAAAAATGATCTAAAGAAAATCAGCCCCAAATCAGAACCTCCTCTCATTAATGAAAATCCGAAATTGTTCTGAATCTGCGTCATTATAATATTCCGAACTCTCTTTTGCTTTTTTGTTTGAAAACTTTTAAATCAGTAAAACTGTCGACCCTAATTAAGAAAAGTTATTCACTACCGCGTTCCATACAAACGAAGTTTTATCATGATCAAATTGAAAAACATTTCGTAGACACGCTCTAGAAACTTACATCTATAGCACCGAACTATAACTATTAGAAGTGCAATAGTTAACGCGGTGAAACGCCGTTTGTAAGCCCATAAAGGCGACTATACGTAGTATTGTCGCAGTAGTACGACGAGCTCGCAGAAAATTATTATAAAATGTTAAAAATTATTAACAAAAGTACTGTTGTACGAAAGGGTGTCGTAATTCATCACAATAACCATCTAAAAGGAAATTTTCAGTATCAGAACTAGAAAATAATTTCACGGCACTCACACATTCACTGACTGTTTTAGACTACGTGTAGGCTACAAATGATGTGTGAGTACGTAGCCAAGCGTAGGCTAAAAAATTATCAATTAATATGTAAGTATGTAGCTGTGAGTACGGACCTACTACGTTTGGAGCGGAACTTTGTTAGAAAGATCTATTCTAAGCATTATAATTCAATGTAGGTATAAGCGGTTCATCCCGTAGGTACATAATAAAGTAGGTGATAACTTATACCTGACTAGCTTTTGCCCGCGGCTTCGCGCACGTTGAGTTCGTTTTTTCAAACCCCTATTTTATCCTCTTAGGAGTTGAATTTTCAAAAATTCTTTCTTAGCGGATGCCTACATCATAATAGCTATCTTTATGCCAAATTTCAGCCCGATCTGTACGTTGGTTTGAGCTGTGCATTGATAGATCAGTCAGTCAGTCAATCAGTCAGTCAGTCACCTTTTCCTTTTATATATTTAGATACACCTATTCGTCGTCGTCGTTCGTCGTTCGTCGTTATATACCTATTCATCGAATGTACAACTTCGCCCGAGCTAATAATACGAGTATAATAAGTTTTTTTTTTAATTTTTTTATTCGATGACAAGATAGCCCTTGACTGCGATCTCACCTGATGGTAAGTGACGATGCAGTCCAAGATGGTAGCGGGCTAACTTGGAAGGGGTACAGCAGTAGGTACCGCGCATCGGCCACGTAAATAGAAAAATTCTATATCCCACCTTCATGTGTTTTTTCACAAGATTCAAAACTTATCACACTAATATTATAAAGGCGAAAGTTTGTATGTATGTGTGTGTATGTTTGTTACTTCTTCACGCCACAACGAATTAACCGATTTGGCTGAAATTTGGAATGCAGGCAGCTCATATCCAGGATTAAAACATAGGCTATTTTCATGATTTTATCTTTAAGAGTACAGTTTTTTTAGTTCCCTACGGGAATTAATAAAACCTTAATCCACGCGGACGAAGTCGCGGGCATCATCTAATTGATTCTAAAAGTAACTATTTTTAGCTTTCGCATTAACAAAAGACAACGCTGTATTTGCTTTGGCTAGAAAATGTCTATACACTCTTGGTTTGCGAGGGGTAAATCGGAAGCCGGAAGGAATTACGCCCCAATATTAACACAGTTGAGTTTATAAAGCTTAAAATTCACAAGTAATACAAGTGTCTCTCTAATTCTACGTGTAATCCGTTCAAATTCGAACTAAGCCCGCCTGTCGGGACCTTAATCAGGCTTTGACCCAAAATGAAGGAGAAAAAATTGCGCTCTTTGCGTAAATCCCCTTCAGAGAGATACTCTTTGTGAATTTATTATAGAAATTTAATAAAACGGACAGACAAAATAATTATTTGCAGCGCTTATACACATATTCTTTTTTTTTTACTGAAGTCTTTAATTGCAATATATTTATAACAACATAATATTTGTCAGACAAAACATTTTGAGTTACAAAAAAAAGAGTGATTTGTCCGATAGACCAAGTAGAAATCCAAATAGGCTCATGTTTCCTGGGCTGCGCCTCAAGAGGGTCCAAAAGACATTTGTGAGAATGGGCGTGACGTTTTACAATAAAATTCCACAGTCAATCTTAGACTTGCCTCTACACAAGTTTAAGAAATCAATTAAATCTGCTCTCATGAAAAAAGCATATTATACAATTGAAGACTATGTAAATGATAAAAAAGCGTGGATATAATTCGCTCCAGTGATTCATAAGACAGTAATAACTATCCTGTGTAACATGATTTTATTGTATTCTGTTCCAAGGTGTTTCCACTTTATTTGTCTCAGTCATGTCTTAAAATGAGTAGTTTAATATTAGTATTCAATTCGATGCCTTAACATGGGTAGCCTAAGTATGTCATGCTCTCTTTAAAGTTTCTGTGGTGGTGTCGTGTGGTGCGGGTTGTTACGTTCCCTCAAATATGGTTGAGCGAAGCAATGGCTGGATCATGCGTCATGCTCGTGAACGGGTGCCACCAACGGGAATGGGTCTGCTTTTGTCTGCCTGTGTTAACATGTATTGAATTGTATTTATTTGTATTTGTATTGTATTTATTTTTACTTGTATTGTACTCAGGAAAATTCATCGTGGAAGCACTGAATACATAGCATAGTTTCAATAACAATTGTAAAATTTTTATTTTTTTGAAAAGAGCAACCGCCGAGTTTCTTACTGGCTCTTCTCGGCAGGAAAGGCATTCCGAACCAGTGGTAGATTCATTGACCATTCAAAAGTGCTTGTAAAAGTTTGTTTGAATAAAAAATATTTCTATTTCTATTTCTATCTCTCCTGTCTAAAATAAGAGGACTGATTTGGAAGGGGTATGGCACTTTAATTAAGCCCATTCCCCTTATCAGTTTCTATAGGCCATCGTACCGGAACGTTAAATCGCTTGGCGGCACGTCTTTGACGGTAGGGTGGTAACTACTCGTAGCTATGGCCAAAACCTTCCACCAGACCAGACCAGAGACAATTCAGAAATTATTTCCCAAATTACCCCCACCGGGAATCGAACCCGAGACCTCCAAGTTTTGAGACCACAGCGCTCGCCACTGCGCCCCACCTTTTTAAACCAAGTAGGAGAATGGTTTTAAATTAAAATGTTGCTTTAATTAAATAATAGTTTAATAAACAGTTTAATGAAATCAGGGCAGTTTATTACTCTCCAGTGATAAAAAATGTATTCACTATTCATATAATGTAAAACATAAAAAAGCATTCAAATATCAGTTCCATTCAATCCTTTTTTCGCCTTTCAAAAATTAAAAATTAAGTCCACTCTGCTGAAATACTTGAAAGCTTTACAAAATCAAAACGTCTAACATCTTAAAACATGTTAATTACTCCCCTTTTTCTCATAATTAATTAAGATAAAAAAGAACATTCACTTTTGAGTGTTGACTTTACTCCTAATATTAAAAATACATAAAATGCATTGCTTCTAAAAATGTCTTAGGATTTTATGCAGAGTCAAGGATGTGAAATCCAGTGGAACGCTTGATCCTATACACTTTATGCCATAAATTAAACGTCTTTTATGAGCGAGCTGATATGCGCCCGCATTTCATCTAATCTCTCTCGAGGGACTCTTAGGTCAAGTACGCAGAGTGAAGTGGAGCGTTAGAAGTAGCGGGCCGGTTTATCTAAATATATAAAAGGCAATGGTGACTGACTGACTGACTGACTGACTGACTGACTGACTGACTGACTGACTGATCTATCAACGCACAGCTCTAAGCACTGGACCGATCGAGCTGAAATTTGGCATACAGGTAGCTGTTAGGACGTAGACATCCGCTAAGAAAGGATTTTGGAAAATTTCAACCCCAAGAGGGTTAAATAGGGGGTTAAAAAATCGAACCTAACGTGAGCGAAGCCGCGGGTTAAAGCTAGTTTGGATGATAAATCTCTAACGATATTATCATAATCCTTCGCTTCGTCAACATGAAGAAACAGAACTAGCAGAGCGTTGTTTTAATTTTTTTTATTTATTAAGTGTAATTTTGTATCTAGTTTAATTAGTTTTTAGCTGTTTGTTTTTAATTTATTTTAACTGTATATTTTTATTTTTAGTTATTTCCGTGGTATCGCCCTAATTGCTGAGCTCGGACCTTTTTTCGGGTTGTGCCACACATGATACATGTTAGCCCTGCGCTATAGCTTGTGTTTTTTTTTTTTGAAAATGCTTGAGGGATGGAAATGTACCCTAGTGTACAGTGCTGTGTGGCACAATTTCTTAAATAAATGTTTTTTCTTTCTTTCTTCTTTCAAATCAAGGTAATTTTTGAACAATATGTATGTTTTTTTTAATATATAGACTACCGCTTGGCTGTGATCACACCTTTTGGTAAGTGAAGATGCGGCCTAAAGGAATGCGCTTGCCTAAAAATGTCTATTCAGTCTCGATGTGAAGGTACCTAAATTGTAGTTATAGGGAAAATCGGAAGCCGGAAGCATGTGATCATTAAATTCCTGTAAGTATAGATAAGAATTCTTAAATATGGTTTGAGATTTGTTTTATTTAATTTAATAAATAAATTAGTCTTCATACTGAACACTGGATAATATTTTTTCATATTACTTTACTTTTACTAATTAAATTAAACATTTCAGTGTAATTTAATTGATATTTGACTCATTCGATTGAGTTTCAGCATCACTAAGAATATTTTTCATCCCTGATATTTAAGAGAACATCCTTACTAATATAATAAATGCGAAAGTTTCTTTGTTGTTTGTTGATTTATTGATTTGCAGGTTTGTTGGTTTGTCCTTCAATCACGCAGCAACGGTACAACGGATCTACGAGATTTTTTGCATGGGCATAGCTGAGGACCTGGAGAGTTTTTTTTAAATTATGAGATAGGCTTGTGCTTGACGACAATCAATGATGGAAAACATTGATGAGGTCTAAGTTGGAGCGCGCTTGCATAGAAAATACCTATTCACTCTTGTCTTGGAGGTACTCAGTGATATAAACTTCTTTTCATCCTTATTGTAGTGGTATTTCAGTCATCAAAAAGTAGAGTTACAAATGATGCCAAACGCTGTCGCTCATGCATGTATGTGGAGTCTAATTTAAAGGGACTTTATAACTCATATCAGCCCGTGACCTCGGTTATCTACACGCTAAATTTTCCTCACGAAAGCCTTCAGTACGGGCATTTATTATGAACTTTATTCAGTTACGCTTCATTTAGGCACAGTTTACGAGTTTGTTTTTACCGGATTACGATAGGCCTGATAGATAAGGCTTTACGTCTTAAATTTAAATATCTTTTGGGTAAATAAAATTGTTAAGGTATTTCACTTTTTTTACACGATTAATCTGTTGAGCCCGAGGAAGTTTTTGCTGGCTCTTCGCAACAGAATGTGCTTTCAGATTGGTGGAAAAGTATTGGTTAGAGCCATAGGTTGGCCTACATGAACTATTTTTTATTTCGGCGGCCATCTTGGACCGATTTTCACCAAACATAGCTAAGCACATTCCTGGATAATTCACCTTTCAAACAAAAAACACAAAATCTCAATCGATTCATCCGTTCGGGAGCTACGACGCCATAGACAGACACACACACAGACATGTCAAACTTATTATAAAACCCCGTCGTTTTTGCTTCGGGGGTTAAAAAGTAACCTATGGTCACTCTTTGCTAACTATACCTACTCATCCAAAAAATCACGATAGCTCTGTTGCGGTATGATTGAAGGACAAACCAAAAACGAACATACTTTCACATTTCTAATATTAGTATGGATTTTGAACAAAGTTTTATCTGTTTAATTCTATCTGTGGGCATTATTAATTTTATTATTGCTATCACTTGATTTAACTTAACAATTTCACTCAAGTGGGGAAAAAATCTATTGAATAGAGGTAATCAGTGAACATTTTATATGCGCGAACGGTTTTTAGTAAATGTAACCGTGAATAAGGATTTATTTGTGTCCCCGAATAGACGATAAATCATTTTATACGATACACGACGCGAATTTTATGGGCACGGGACACAATTCTAAATTTGCTGGATAAAGATAAACTTTTGTATTAAAATTGCTGATGCTCGCGAGTTCATACGCGTGGATTTAGGTCTAAAAAAATATAGTGAATAGTTTCATACCTACGCACGAACGGTTGTCAATTAGTTGGTCAGGCTGTGGATAGCGAATTACAAGTGTCCTCAAGTACGCGAAGATATTGCTAGATAATCTTTTTTCAAATATTGGATTAAGCCACAAAAAAAAAGACGTGTGGCACTCGAGGACTGCCGCGGTAAAGCTATTGCATAGCATTTTTTATCAACGTCATCTAGCGGCTCACCGTAGAGGAGTCCCGTGTTAGGTTATTTTCATTACGGAATTTCTGGATTCGGTCTCCACGCTGGCCCGCGATAGAAGCTATGCAATAGCTTAAAAATTATTAGTAAATAGTTCTTCATAGCACGAAATCCTACTGTCCTACTTCCTACTTTTATAAATGCGAAAGTTTATGAGGATGGGTGGATGTTTGTTAGTCCTTCACGCCAAAAAGAATGAACCGATTAGGCTGAGGAATAGAAATAGCCCATACACAAGATTAATACATAGGCTAAATTTTATCATATTCAAATTAAACAGTTCTCGTGGGAATTAAAAAAACCTTAATCCACGCGGACTAAGGCGCGGACATCATCTAGTCTAGTAATAAATAAAAAGACGTGTGGCACTCGGGGACTGCCGCGGTAAAGCTATTGCATAGTATTTTTTATCAACGCCATCTAGCGGCTCACCGTAGAGGAGTCCCGGGTCAGGTTATTTTCGTTACGGAATTTCTGGATTCGGTCTCCACGCTGGCCCGCGATAGAACTTTTCCAAAGTTATTTCAATACTATTGTTTTGAGATGTCATACAATAATTTGAGGTAGACCTTCAAGACATGTCAAAACAATATTGACATATAGTTCTTACAATTCACGAGGGCGCGTGTGCTTTACTTGTGGTTACGTCGTGTACATGCACATTGCGTAGTGTGCGTGCCATTCAGGAGCCTATGTGGGCACACAACCATGTACCAAGCGCCTTATGTTTAGGCGTTGAAAGAACTATACCTAATACGGCATACGCGGAAAGACTTTGGATTTGATTAAGTTAGAGGCAACAACTTAAAAATTTAATACACACGAATATTTTTTTAGGAAACGTGATCATGAATTTATGTCACCGGTTGAACGATAAATCATTTTGCACGATACATGATCCGAATTTTATGATCACGGACACCATTCAAATTTTGCTGTGTTGAGTTAAAATTTTATATCCAAATATTTTATATCCTGTGGAGCCAACCTAAGTGTTTTTATATTTTATTTTTTAATACTTTTTTATGCATGAAATCTTATCAAGTCCTTATATGAAAAGTTGCTACAAGGGGTATATTCAGCTCTTATTTTATGTATCCATATCCCTATTTCTTCATGACATAGTACCGGAAGATAAAATCAATCTGTGTGCACTCGGAATGGGTCACATTGCGTCATTACGTCGTGACAAATACTGTCCATATAAAGAACCTCTCGACAGAATCCGGCCACGGCGGCCAATCTTCACAGAGATTAGCCATCTGGGCGGGAGATATTATAGTGCACAAGTGTGCGCGGAAACACAGGTGCACTCTCTATTCCCTGTCTCATAGTTAGATGGGATGAAAATCCGATACGGCCGGAGTGCGATCAGGCGCAGGACCGACGGCTTTACGTGCTCTCCGAGGCACGGGGGTGACTCACCGCCACCTTACTAACTCCGGAGTAGTATACTGAGAACGTCTTGACAGAAAAACCCAATACATTTTTTGGCCCGACTCGGGAATCGAACCCGGAACCTCGTCATCCGCAGTCAAACTTGCTAACAACTAGATCAATGAAGAAGCTGGTCCATATAACCAAATGCATTGCCTACGCGGTCATAGATCTGTCACGATGAAAATATGTCACAGCATTGCATCTAACTTCAAATGGTACAGTCTTGTAGCACGGAAACCACAATATGGTTACGTCAGTAACAGATGCTCAACATTGCCGGCCGTGGAGCTCGTGACCGCCCAAGAAAACGCTGGCTACACATCATAAGGGCAAATATGAGAGTTAATGAACTCAGAGAGTTGGAGCACAAGAATGAGCAAAGTGGGCAAGAGTATGCTGGAAAGTGGTAGTGTGGGTATCTTTAAATCAAGAGTAAATAGGCATCTTCTAGGCAAGCGCGCACCATCTTAGGCTGCATCTTAACTTACCATTACCAGAGATCGCAGTCAAGCGTCAGTCTATTATTTAAAAAGAGAAAAAGTGGACCCCATCTTATTTTTTTAACGAGGGGGAAATCTTCTTAAAAGATGCCAGAAATCCTGAGGTGGAGTCCAGGGTTATGTAGGGTACCCTCTAAAACCCCCTCGATGGCCACCCTCAGCGCATATTGGAAGGCTCCAAGATCTCTTAATAACACAACCGGAGTCTTCCTAGCGCGACGCTCACTGGGCTTGTCTCTAAGGAGGAAATAGCCCCCAAGACTTCCGTACGTACTAAGAAGTTAGACAGCTTGTACCCTATTGAACCCTATCTAGTGAGATAACGCTCAGTGGTAACAGAGTTCATGTCCACAGACTAATTTATTGATCACTTGCTTTTGCCCACAACTTTGACCGGAAGGAGATAGGTAGTTAAGAATCCCCGGGATAAAACTCTGTTTTTACAGGATAAAAGGTTGCTTAAGTCACTCTCCAAGTATTCAGGTATGCAAAATACCACTTCGATCCGTTACTCCGCCGCCGCGTGATTCAAGGACAAACCATCAAACAAACAAACACCCTTTGCATTTTTTTTGTCGCAATACTTGTAAAAGTTATACGCTAGTGATTTTTTACTAAACGCGGTCGAGGATAGATTCGGAATTTATTTGTGGCCCCAGAATCCAGATATGCGATAAATCATTTTATACGATACACGACGCGAATTTTATTGATACAGAGTCGGGCAGGAATTTATTGTTACGATAAAATTTCATATTAAAACGTTTCTTAATTTGGAAATTCTATGGTAAAAAAATAATAATATTATTTTATATTCTATGCTAACAATCAAATTTAAGTGTTTAATTATGTTGGAATTTAAAAAAATAGTTATGTAGCCCTCAACTTCGAATAGGGAATTTCTAAAAATTTCAGTTTTCCCGTGGTGCTATGATATTTTTCCGGGAAAAGAGAAAAAAGTGAGAGAAAAGTGTCTTTGCAAACAAATTTTGAAAACTTTTACACCGGAGGAAGCGCCACAGAAAAGTATAAAAAGATTTTTGGATTTTGTGGAAAACTATCGACTAAGGAGTACAAATTATGGCAGTTTTTCAATATAAAACTGTCAAAATCACGCTCGGAAAAGGCTTATTTTTTCACTCTGGTGAAATCGGCTCTATATAAAATAGAGTAGGCAAGGAGAGAGTAATATAATCGACCAATACGAGTACTAGATAAGCTGTCACTCACCCATGATTGGGAACCTATTTTTGTTATACTGTAGAGATATAACTGAATTCAACGATTCTCTCGATAGAGCTTATAAAACTTAAGAAAATATAAATAAAATAGAATAATTTTTTATTCAAATAAAGCACCTTTGAAAACAAAACTAAGCGTAAGGTTTTACATAGTTTGAAGGAAAGTCACTGTACTTATGCTTGTTAATTATTGATAAGTGTGAACTAAGTTCTCGTGGACAGTTTATCAATGAAAGTTTGAATATGAATACATTAAGCTTCTACATTTTTGATCGAGGGCAAGGGTGCGGTCTGATTGGTCTGTTGAACACTCCGAGTGAAAATGTAATCAATAAATCCATAAACACAATTATTCAACAAAAGTAGGTAATAATAATTGGCTCTACACTGGTAGTAGATTGTCTGGTGGGATGCTTTGGCCGTGGCTAGTTACCACCCAACCGTCAAAGATGTGCCGCCAAGCGATTTCGCGTTCCGGCACGATGGCGTGTAGAATTCGATAAGGGGTACGGGTTGAAGTACACTGCCATACCCGTTCCAAGTTAGCCCGCTACCATCTTAGACTGCATCGTCACCATCAGATGAGATGTCAGTCAACGACTATCTTGTCATTGAATAAAAAAATAGGTACCTAATTGGTGGTAAGAGTACACTTGTATTCTAAAAACTTGTAAAGTTTAGTCAATTCATAAATAAAAGAACGAATTCTAAGCTTACGCTTAGGTACGCATTATTAAGTATAGGAGAGCAAGTCATTTAATTACCTAAATCCAATAAAGCCTTAACTTTATCCGCCTAAAGCCAAAATCGATACTTAACGAACTGCGAGATCAACATAATGGTGTAATTAAAAAACTTTGCTACATATCTAAAAAGTTTCTACAACATACCTACTGGCTACTACGAATTTGGTGAAGCAAACAATTTATGCTCATTCACTGTTGGAAGGAATACTTTTTTATATGTTTACTAGCTGTGATGCCCGCGATTTTGTCTGCGTGGATTTAGTTTTTGAAATCTCGCGGGAACCCTTTGATTTTCCGGGATAAAAAGTAGCATATGTTACTCTCTAGGTCTTTAACTATACGCATGCAAAAAATCAGGTCGATCCGTAGCTCTGTTGCAGCATAATTGAAGGACAAACCAACAAACAAACACACTTTCGCATTTATAATATTAGTAAGGATAGATTTATTTACATGCATTCATCTCAAGTAATTGTTGGCCCACAATTGGGCATGGGCACAGGTCTCCTCTCGAATTAGAAGAGTTTTACCGATAGAACCCAATTTTTTTTTTATTCGTGGACAAGAAAGTCGTTGACTGCCATCTCACCTGATGGTAAGTGACGATGCAGTCTAAGATGGTAGCGAGCTAACTTGTAACGGGTATGGTAATGTACTTCAACTCATTCCTCTAATCGGTTTCTACACGCCATCGTGTCGAAACGCTAAATCGCTTGGCAGCACGTCTTTATAAGGTAGGGTAGTAACTAGCCACGGCCAAAGCCTCTCACTATTGCTTATCAAATTATAAATTCCCAAATTGTTCCGCCGGGAATCGGACCCGAGACCTCCCACTCATGTGACCACAGCGCTCACCACTGCGCCAGGGAGGTCGTCAACAACCCAATGCCTAAAGACAAAAGTCTTTAATCAATTAAATCGGAATATTCTATGATATTAAAAATATAAAAACAAAATAAAAAGGTTTTAATAATATATTTTCGTAGAAGAAAGTTGAAGGTCTTTCAAACTTCCCTTTTTTATTTTCTTTAGCGAGGAAGTTTTGAATTTTAATTGGATTTTCTTTTAATTACTTACCGATATCTTAGAAAATTAGTTAAAAGAAAGTTTAACTCAATCAGCACAAGAATATAAGGGTAAAGAACTTATAAAGGTAAGTAAAGTACCTATTAAAGTTGGATTTTAAATCGAAAAACAAAAACCTAAATATCAAGCTCAAGTTTACAAGTCTGAAAATTTTTTTTATCTCTTTCTGGTAACCATAAATATGCTATTTTTAAAATATTTTAACAAAAACTTCATAAAAATAATAAATTATTTGTTGATTAATTTATTAATTCATAGATATTAACCGGAAAACGTATAAATTCCTAATTATTTGAATAAACTAAAGATTTTAGACTGAATTTGTGATTTAATGATATAATTATATCCCGGAACGGGATACGGGGCTGTCCCGTTGTGACCATAGTCTATACATATGGATAGAAATATCGAGAGCTCCAACTAAAACATTTATCATCGTATGTACTTACTCGTATATCATATTCAAATAAAATATTACAAACAATAATTTTATAACATAATTAAAATTCGCGAACATCTTGATCCGCACTTTTTTATCAAACACTAATAAAAGAAAACAAGTAAACAACTTACGATTTTTTAATGTTTTCCCCAGTATTTCAGAATGTAATTCTCAATTTTTGACACCAAATTCAGCCAATGCGTTTCGAGAAAACTTGCGTCTTTCACCACTCAGTTGTAGGCTGTACGTGTCAAAATTACGTCATAAAATCCAAGCACACACAACACTGCACACACAGATCACACACACAGTGAACACACACGGGCTCGCCGCGACAGGGCCGGCGCGAGACTGTGGCCGCGGCGACAGCGGCGCCACAGTCGGCCGCCCAGGCACTACACAGTTAGGGCGGGTTTCCACGCGAACTTAGTGTTAGGGCGGCGGAGCGTTATCGTGATTTGTTTCTTCTTCTTCTTTATCAACCGATATATCAAACTTTCGCATTTATTATTAACTATTTATTAACTAGTTTATGCCCGCGACTTCATTCTCGTGGGTTAAAGTTTTTTTATTCCCGCGGGAAATCTTTAATTTTCCGGGATAAAATGTAGCCTATATGCTATTCCAGTCTATAATCTACCTCTATACCAAATTTCAGCCAATGCAGTTCAGTCTTTGCGGCGTGATTGAGTAACAAACATCCATCCACACAAACTTTCGCATAACAATCGATTTTTACACCTCGTTCATAAAAATCGGCTCAGAAATATGGGCGCTACTGGAATATTCGTAAATAGTTTCAAACATATTTTGCTAGAATCAGAACTCCTCCTTTTAGCTTTGCCACAGTCGTGTAATGATATTAATTAGAATTTCTTTTCGCCGCAACTAATCAACTGATGTTTTTCATAGAAAAGACGTCCTATTTATTTACACAGAATATTATTTTCCCTGGGAAAAAGGATTTATCCGCGCGACATAGATTTATATTTAAACACTACCTTACTGCCCACGACTAATTTTTCCAACAACGAACGAACCGATTTGGCTGTTTGCAGTGGAGGTAACTCATATTCACACATAGATGAGCCTCAATAGCCCAACGCTTAAAGGTGCGGACTGAAAACTGTAAGGTCGCAGGTTCGAACCCCACCCGTTGCGCTATTGTCATACCCACTTCTAGTACAAGCTTTACGCTTATTTGGAAGGGATAAGGGAGTCAACTTCAGCTTGGCTAATATTCTTAAAAAAAATAGTTTACATTTTATCTCGGAAAATTATAGAGTACTCGCGGGAATCCAAAACCCTTAATTCGCACGTACGAAGTCGCGGGCATCAGATAGTAGGCTATATGAACAAAATCAATATAACGAATGCGATATCAAATTTTCTTTAGTCGGGTTACAGTTGCTAAACTGTCTTGTTTTATTTATTTAGTAGAACGACCGAGGCAGGTAGTCTATGCAAAATATTTGGACATTGGACGTCTATCAGGTTTGTCTGGTGGGAGGCTTTGGCTGTGGCTAGTTACCACCCTACCGTCAAAGATATGCCGCCAAGGGACTTAGCGTTCCAGCACGATGGCGTATAGAAAAAGATTAGGGGTTTGGGTTGAACACTGCCATACCCCTTCCAAGTTAGTCCGCTACCATCTTAGACTGCATCGTCACTTACAATCAGTTAAGATCGCAGTCAAGGACTATCTTGTCATTGAATTAAAAAAAGGAAGATAAACAAAACAGATACACTTTAGCATTTAAAATATAAAGATAAGATAAGAATTAATTTGATACATATAAAAGGATATTAGTAAGGATATATTAAATGCGGTCGAAATCGCTGTCTAAAGCCAATTTTCTATGAAAGGTTTTCCGAGTGAAGCGCGCAAATTGAATTTAAAAACGACGCTACCATTTTTCCTTTTGAAGGATGAGGATATTCCAGCTGGTAGGTGTACGTTATAAACAACAAGCTTTAATTAAAAAATTAAAAACACGACTGCCCAGCCGAAAACGAACTAAAAAGTTAAATACCACCAGCCCTTTGAAATCTTATTCACATTTTTAAATGGGTTTTTTGTGAATCACTGGATATTGAACTATAGTGTTATATATTTTTGGAATCTACTCATCATTTTCTAGATGGTGATTATATACTTAATCTTATTTTCGAATTATTTTTTTCAACTATAGTCTTTAATGCGGGACCACGGTCACCGCATCAATTTTTTTTAAATTTTACTAGCCTATGTTACCCGGAATAAGCTAAGGATTCTAACGATACCTCATTCATCAAAATCGGTTCAGGCGTATAGAAGTTATGATGGAATATAGAAACTCACATACATACATGAACCCTGAAAACAATATACTCCTTTTTTCAGGCAGTCGTATAAAAAAACTAGGTCACTGTAGGAAGCTTGATACGCTGTCTATAAAATGTTTCGGTTACTTTATTTACTGCGAAAAGCTTTGTGTTTTTCAGCTCAGCTTGTAAAATAGATGAAGCGGGTTTCAGATAATTGGATATTAAAAGGAGATCAAAGTGGATAGAACAATATTTTTCGACATCGATTAGAATCTATCGAGTAATAATTTTATTGAGAATTGGATAATAACTTTTTATGTGAAAACTAGCTATTAACTTTAATGGTATAATTTTATAATTTTATTATTATATACGCAATATGATATTTTGTGAGCTATTTAATTTTAATTGATATAATTTTCTGACGATATCAATGTTTTTGTTTATTTATTCGTAATTGTTTGAACCAGTCATCATTTAAAACAATCAATCGTATGTATTACTAGTTGATGACCGCGAATTCGTTCGCGTGGATTAAGGTTTTTTAATTCCCGCGGGAACTCTCTTATTTCCCGGGACAAAAATAGCCTATTCCAGTGACTATAATAATCGGTCGCTGTGCCAAATTTCAGCCAAATCGGTTTAGTAATAGTCTGATTGTATCTGATAGTAGTTAGTCTGATTGAGTAACAAACCATCCATCCATACATCCAAACTTTCGCATTTATAATATTAGAGGGATTGCGATAATTAATTGCTAAAACATATACAATTATAGTCTCGATACGAGAGAAAATCTAAGGAATACGAATACTAAATAATATGTAAGTAATATGTAAAGCATTCCTATTATGTTTCATTTCAAATTATACGAAACGACGTTTCACTGGGTAGATAAAACAAATTCAATTATCTACAAATTGCTTTTTGCTGGAAAAACTCATGTAGCTATTTCACGGAGCGAATTGCAATTATTCAAAATTCAAAGAATTATTATCACGTCACGTCAAATCACCTGTGTATAAATTGTATTGTTGTGTACTGTCGCTTAGCTGAAATGCCAATAGACGGGACACATACGTATAATTAAGAATCAAACGAACTTACCTTGTGAAGTTTGATATCTAATTATACGAGTGTCTTGACCGAAGATGATTATTTATTGTTTACAAGCAGATCGCGAGATTGTACTGTCCTTATCACACATTTAGAGCTATTAAATATATATAAAATATATATTTTCATTATTATTTTTAAATTTTATTATGACAAAAAAGTTTCTTATTTACTCCCACCAAACACATCACCCGGCCCCACCAAATCCCGCCTAGCGTCATTCTTTAGAGCCGTATTTTTTCGATAGGTCGAGGGATTTTGAAAAAATTAGGGTGGGTGGGTTTGTAATCATCTTCGGTCAAGACACTCGTATAATTAGATATCAAACTTCACAAGGTAAGTTCGTTTGATTCTTAATTATACTTCGCATCTTTCCCGAAGATGATTATTTATTGTTTACAAGCAGATGTTTAGAGCATCGAAAAAATGCAACAACATTACATAAATTATTTCTTGTTCATTGATACTTGACAAATTAATCGACAGAAATAATTTACATACCAAACTATAAGTCATTAAATAACATCTACGTTATTCTTGTATTAAGGTAGAAATTAGTTATTTGTTGAATAATAATTTTAACTTTGAATTAACTAAGAATTCAGTTTTACCTGATTTTTAGAAGTTTATTGTACTACTGTAATAGTACTTTAGAATATATTAAATGAGGATTCAGACTAACTTACTGCTTTTAGGAACACCTGCCTTGCAGTCAGTTAACTTCGACGCATGTCGCGTGTTAGGGGCACCGTTTAATGTTATACGTAATTAATGCCACATATCCAGAATTGATTTAACACAATGAGATAAAATTGGAGATTTTTTTTTTTTTTAACTGACAAAAGACAACCTTTCTACTGATGCAAGGAATAGGTTTTATCTGAAAATGTTTTAAGGGAGAACTGGATACACTTTAAAATTTTCTTTAATAAGTTATATGGCAAAACAATGAACGGTTAAAAACTGATTGGTTTTGAGCCTTTCTAAAATCATCTATTTTAATACGAATATTTTCCGATTCAAAAGGGAATGTTTTGAATATTTATAATGCTAAGGATGCTTGCATTCTTTTTTAAGAGTTAATGTGTTTAAAGACAAGTCTTTTAGAGAGATTAATTCATTAGGGAAATTATTCTGTAGATACATTAATAGGTACTAGATTAGGAAATCAAGACACCTTTAAAGACCTTTATACCGTAGTATTATGACCAGAGATTTCGCTTATTTGGCCAGATAAAAAGATAGCGCGAACTTGTAACGTTATGTTACATTTGAATACTACTAACGCCATCTATGGTGGCATCTTTACTTACGTGGTGGCTGATTAGATCTAATAATCGTTAGGTATTGTTTATAATGTTAGGAATGTTACAAACTGATAACTGTTTTCCTGAAATAAAAATATAATATTAGAACCACAATAATTTAAACCTTTGTTCTTGCATAAAACAACCATGACTTAATCGTACTAGGAATGAGAACATTACTATGTCTAGCGATGCATTAGAGACATCGCGCCTCAGTAGTGACTGCCTAATAATTTCCCTGCCACTAGGGTTAGATTAACATGGAAATGACGATGCTCTTTGAAAGAGCAGATAAGTAGGATTTTAATATAGGTTAGGTGGTTTCGAAACCAGCAGGTTGGTCTGTACCGGGCACAAGGTTAAATGTGCCAATATAGCAGTACGACAACGCCCTCTGCCTTGACACATTTAATGTGGCGTAGCAATTAGATTAATCTGAAAAAAAAAAACATAAAAATTTAAGTTGAATGCATCAATAATTTCAGACTAAGCTTAATTTCCATGAAGCGTATCTCTGACATTCATAATTTTGATTATTGGTAAATAAATCCAAATCAGGTGTATCAAAAAATTCCTGTATCTGACGAAACGCGTAATCTATTCAGTGTTTATATTAACCGTTTTGACGAGATTCAAAATCTGAGATTAGGTTCGTATTGAACTGACGCAATAAAAGTATAAATTTGATTCTTCACACCATTGCCATATATTACGTGCGATTGTGTTGGTTTTTTTTTTTTTTTTTTAACACTTGGCTGCGATGATGGTAAGTGAAGATGCAGCCTAAGATGGAAAGCGCCTGCCCAGAAACTACCTTTTCACTCTTGATTTGAAGGAACCCAAATTGATTTGAAAGATGTGAGAATATAGCGCCCATTTTATTGATATAGGCAATAGCTGTCTATTCCTCATAATGCTTGAAAGAATAGATGCTTTAAAGGCTACAAGCAAGGCGAGACAAGAAGAAGGCGATATATGTATTTTGTGAATTATTCTGCTACGGAAAAGTCTTAAAATGAGGAACCTGCAGAATCAATATAGTCCTTCCGCCATACGAAATCGTCTGTTAAACGTTCGGAAAGAGTCATATATATTATTTGTTATAATTGTCAAAATAGTTGAGTGCCAAAAAATTATCCTTTTGTAAACAACCCATCCATAGTCACTGGGCTGTCTAGCGTCAGCAAACCAACATAACTAGCTAGTTTTCTGGTGGTATGTACATTGTTCTGTATTCGATAGTTCAAGGGTACGCATTCTTACGTTACGTTGTACTTATACATTTTTTCTTTTTAAATTTAAAACCCACAAATAAATATCTTTTCTGTGGGCCAAGTTTGACTTTTTTTTCCCTTTTTTTAATTTCTTAATTAGTTAAAAAACCTTAATTGTATACATTATGAATCTTTGAATAAAATAATACTGGTAAAATTATTGTTTTTACATTATGCGTAAAAAATTTCCAATACACAAGAAATCGTCAAAAAAGAATTATTGATAAGTGACCTAACGAACTTGAAGACGGAGGAAAGATTTCAATAACTTTATCTTCTGTAATATACATAAGAGATAGTAAAATACAAACGAAAAACAATCAAACTTTAAATTCATACAGTTAATAGTAAAGCTAGCGTTGTTAACCACCAAAACCATATTTCGATCTATGATCCAAAAAGCTGCAATTTATTAAGAAATTGCGTTTTTCATATCGCTATATCAAAAACTACAGCAGTAAGTAGAATGCTAATTAGATGGATTGATAGAGAATTTTTTAAGTAAGATAGCATTAAAAAACAAAAAAATCATATTTGGTCAAATGTTGGTTAACGGCGTTATAGCTTGAGGAGGGTAGAATACCGTCGATTTCTTCATAAAATATGCATTTAGTAAAAAAATATGCAAATTTTGTCTAAAGTGGCCATGAAGCAGATTTTATAGATCAACATTAATGCCGTATCAATTTTCAAGTGAATGGCATAGATTATTAAAAATTTTTAAATTTAATAAACCAAGGGTTTAGGGACTGTAAAGATTTGTGTGATGAATTTACCCAGAAGGCAAATCAAAATATAACCTGAATATAACAATTCCGTAATGCATTCACTGATTTTGAGAGAATACGATCTATTTTAGATTTATTAATTGTTTGATGTTCTAGAACTATGAAATGGAATTTGAAATTTTAACCTTTTAATTTTTATAGGTTATAAGGGTAAAATTTTTATAATCCAAAATGATTTTATCATTCCCAGTCATGAAGGACATACTGCAGTCTGCCAGCGATAGGTCAAAACATTTTTCTGTTTTTTGTACCTGTGACAAAGGACCTTTGGAGTTTGCGCGTAGGGTCGAACGCTAAAGTGTCCCGTCCCACTCGCATGGCGCGGACTCAGACGCTTGTGGTACCCGCCATAGGGGATGCTGATACTAGTGCAAGTATAATCGCGTCTCGACGCGGAGCCCCCCGTGCGTTTAGAGCTTCCGGGTTGCAAATCGAAACACTCGGTTGTGAGCGCAGCTGATTTGGTTTATCGCTGTTAAATCTCGATTCTGAGAAGTAGAAATAGCCATATAGCATTTTAATTATTATTTTATACATCTTGTTTTTGTTTGCTTACAGCAATCGCCCTCCATCGCTTAGTATTTTAATAACTTCTTGGCCAATTACAGATAGACATAGAACTCGAAATCTGATTCTGCTTCTCCTTGCTGTACTTTTTAATCATATTATGTACAGTTTTCGACAGGTGAACATTGACGCATAAGCTTGATCTTGTCTTTTTTGCGTTGGGTCTGAGCCCAAAAATTACAAAAACCTTCATTTTCTCGGAAGAGACTTAAATATCGTCTTTGGAGTCGATATTTATCAATTTTATTTTAATGTACTTTGTAAGGTAGGTAATTTAAATTCTTACTATTAAATCTCACACAAGCTTTGCGTCTGAACCAAACTAAAATGGTAAACCAAACTAAACCAAACCAAACTAAACCAAACCAAACTAAAATATTATAATAGATCCACACACAATATATGTCGGGATACAATTTCCACACACGATTTACGTCGGGATATGTGTAACATTAAGTCACAAATTAGTTGGTAGGTAGTTTGAAATCCTCAAAATAATTCTCACACCCGCTTTACGTCGGAGTAATTAATAATAAATCCACACACAATATATGTCGGGATACAATTTCCACACACGATTTACGTCGGGATAATGTGTAACATTGAGTTACAAATTAATTACTAGGTAGTTTTAAATCCTCCAAATAATTCTCAAACACGCTTTGCGTCGGGGTAATTAATATATCCCGTGGGGATATAAATAACTAAAACTTTCGAGTGAATATTGAACATTAAAGAAGGTAGAAAATACTCAAATCTTACCTTGATTCCTTTGTCCGGAGATACTGTTGCGATTAATCTTCAGATGACGAACTTTATGAGACTATTTTCCTTCTTGAATATCCTATACCTATACCTACACACAATATTACAAATTAAATAAATATAAAATATCACGCTTTCTTAATTTTTGTTGGACGTGTGACTCGGACGACACAAAATCACGTAATGACGCTAGGCGGGATTTGGTGGGGCCGGGTGATGTGTTTGGTGGGAGTAAATAAGAAACTTTTTTGTCATAATAAAATTTAAAAATAATAATGAAAATATATATTTTATATATATTTAATAGCTCTAAATGTGTGATAAGGACAGTACAATCTCGCGATCTGCTTGTAAACAATAAATAATCATCTTCGGGAAAGATGCGAAGTATAATAATACACAACAATGTATATTATACAATGCTCCATTGTTGTACGATTGAAGGACAAACAAACACTCATTCGCATTTATAATTTCAGACAAATGTTTGTTTGTGTGTGTGTGTGTGTGTTGTGTGTGTGTGTGTGTGTGTGTGTGTGTGTGTGTGTGTGTGTGTGTGTGTGTGTGTGTGTGTGTGTGTGAGTGTGTGCGTGTGTGTGCTTGTTACTCCTTAGCGTCACAACGATTGAACCGATTTGGCTGGGAATAAAGATAGCTCATACCCAGGATTAACACACAGGCTACATTTTATCCCGGAAAATTAAAAAGTTCCTGCGGGAGTCGAAAAATCTTAATCCTACTAATATTATAAATGTGAAAGTGTGGATGTTTGGATGTTTGGATGTTTGGATGTTTGTTACTCAATCACGCAAAAACGGCTGAACGGATTTGGATGAAATTTGGCATGCATGTAGCCTTTGACATGGAAAAGAACATAGGCTACCTTTTATCCCGATTCCTTAAGTAGTTCCCGAGGGAAAATTGAAAATTGTTTACAAGCTAAGCCGCAGGCAGACAGCTTTGAAATTTGCTATGCATGTCACCTATGCTATGGAAAAGGACATGTACTTTCTATACCGATCTCAAATAGTTCCCGTGGTAAGATATAAAAATTGTTAACGAGCGAAGCTTTAGACCCAATTCTGAAGTCCATGCAGACAAAGTCGCGGACAGAATCTACTACTACTACTAATTTTAATCCCGATCTATAAGAAAAGCATAAATAATTGCTGCACACCAATAATAATTAATTTGTTAATAATCCTACTAATATTATAAATGTGAAAGTGTGGATGTTTGTTACTCAGTCACGTCGCAACGACTGAACCTATTTGGCTTAAATTTGGCACAGAGATAGATTATGGTCTGGAATAGGACATAGACTACTTTTTATCCCGGGAAATAAGAGTGTTCCCGCGGGAATAAAAAACCTTAATCCACGCGGACGAAGTCGCGGGTATCAGCTAGTAGTAAATAAGTAGATGATGCCCGTATTGTTTGTAGCCTAGTGTTAATCCAGGATATAATCGGTCAAATCCGTCCAGTAGCTTTTACGTGATAGAATAACAAATGTACACACACATACATACAAACTTTCGCCTTTATAATATTATAATATTGTAATGTGATTAATTAAGTATGAACACTAGATCAATGAACTAAATATTGGATATAATAATATTAGCACAATCCGATTCACCATAGAGATAATTACAAGTGAAATCAATAACTGTTTAACCTGAAATTCACTGGAACTTTGGTAACTTTGCTAATATATTTATTATAATTACTTCAACTTATGGAACAGTAAAGATTGCATCAAGTTTCATCAAGATTCAGCGGTTTTCAAGATATAGATTTTTCCTTTTCAGTTATCCTTTATTTCGGTATAACTTTTTTAATTATATAGTATTTACGTATTTGTTACTTACTAACCAAGCATAAATAAAACATTGTGCCACTAATTTAAGAATTTTCCGTGCTAATCTACTCTTGGAGCCGACGATACAGGCCTCCTAGTATGGGATCCACAGTTAATATTATGCGGATATATGTCATTTTTGTTAAATAAACATTTTTCATTTTCATTTTCAATATAGTTAAATATATATACATACATCTCGACTAGGTATTTGTTTGAGTAGCATTGCACTAGGGACATATTCGAATTGTTAGTTATTTACTTCATCTATATATATAAAATTCAAAGTCCTGACTGACTGACTGACTGACTGACTGAGATATCAACGCACAGCCTAAACTACAGAAGTTAGAAACTTGAAATTTTTACAGTTGGTTCCTTTTATGACATAGGCGCACACTAAGGAAGGATTTTTGAAAATTCAACCCCTAAGGGGGTAAAATAGGGGTTTGAAAAATCGAACTTAACGTGAGCAAAGCCGCGAGCAAAAGCTAGTGTAAGTATATTTCTTCTTTATCGACGACCTACCTGGCGCAATTGTGAGCGTTGTGGTCTTATAACTAGGAGGTCTCGGGTTTGATTCCCGGCGGGGACAATTTGGAAATTTATAATTTCTGAATTGTCTCTGGTCTGTACCGTCAAAGACGTGCCGCCAAGTGATTTAGCGTTCAATTAAGGGTATGGGTGGTGCCATACCCCTTCCAAGTTAGTCCGCTACCATCTTAGAATGCATTGTCACATACCATCAGGTGAGATCGCAGACAAGGACTATCTTGTCATTGAATAAGAAAATGTAGGTACTCAAGTTTAAAGTTTTAAACTAGCTAAATTAGATCGCGAACTAAATCTTGTTTTTGCTTTCCTGTAAAGTGTTGATTTTTTACTTATATCGCCTGTCACAGGAGATTCAGAATTGCTAAGGCCACAACAAAAACGCATCAGAAAATATCATGGCTCTACAGAATATGTAATCGGGTACAAAATATACGCCATTTTACCAGATAAATCTTTAACACGTTGGTCGTTGATATTTTATGTTTTTAAGTGTTGAAATCTCCACAATAACATCACGAAAAGCTATTTTGTTGTTTAAAAGCTTCACATTGTGTTTCCCGCACGCGTCGCGTCGAACAAAAGAGTCTATAATACTTCAAGGAAAGAAATACGTATAATAGGGGACACATTATACGCACTGTTGTGTTGCTGACAGATTACCAGACCATACGGGCAATCTGACGTGACGGTTTGAAGATGAAAGTGCGATTGCATGGTAATAGTGGCATAAACTCCTATAACCTTTTAAGGTATCGTACCGAAACACCTACTCGTTTAGTGGTATTTATAGTATAAATAACTTTTTAGATAAGATACTACATAGCTGGCTGCGGTTATAACTTTTTTATAGGTACAAGTTGCCGACATGACTTGATTTCTAGGTGTTGCAATTGATTTTATTTCGCCGGATCGTGCGCTGAATTACAATTTTCTTTGCAAGAAAATTTGTGTTTTTTTTTCGTACTCATAAAAATAAATAAAATTAAAACATTTTGTACTCCTATTGGATGAGAGCACCTAATTATTTTTTGTTTGCATTTTTTTTTTTGTCAAAATTGACAGCTCTTATTAGAACTGCAGGCTGATTCTGGAAATCTGCATAAAGCTTTGCTACAGTCTCAATTCAATTGAGGTGACTGGCTGAATTTATCGTGTTCTTTCTGCAACAATGTATTTTAGTCAAAAGCGAGTGAGACCAATCAGTGGCAATTGCAATCGTCACACTGTAATCATATTTAGAAATCGCACAGATGTCTTATTGATATCATACTCAGTGGTCTATCGGCCACTTATAATTGTGCTAACTTAGCGCTAAAAAAAGCCTTAAGCCTATTGAAGAAGAACATAGATAATTGGAGCCCCATTACACATGGTGCATAGCTACCCTTAGTCGTGTAACTCGATGACTTAAACGTGTGCCGTGTTGATGGTGCTCAAAGCTGTCCGCCGGGCTTTCACGAGTGTAGCACGCAATTTCATACCTTTTATACACTACTTTTGTAAAAAATAAAAACTGCTGATAATTTTAGGAAGAGGAAGGGGGGACAGAGAGAGGGTGTCCTTTTCAAAAAATTTAAACAAAAGGATTTAATCTAGCACCTTGAATTACAACAACAAAAAACGGGGAAGCCCCGACTAATATTATAAATGCGAAAGTTGTTTTTTTATGTTTGTCCTTCAATCACACCGCAACAGAGCTCTGTTTGCCGCTTTGTTGCTCTGCTGTAGCTTAACAGTCTCAATTTCCGATAAGCTTAGTATGAGTTTCCACATTTTGGTAACGTTGGTATAGTGTAAAAATATGATTACGTAAGGATTCTCTGACTGAAGAGCTCAGCGGGCGATAAAATTAACTATACTTGGTGTTGGAATTTCTCTACAAGATCAAATGGAGAAAAATGAGAAGCTCACTAGAAGAGCCAGTGTCATTGAAATAGATTAACGTGTTGCGAAGCTGAAAAGGCTAAAAGTGGGGCTACTAGTTCAAAAAACTGATAAATAAGACAAGAATCTCAGCAGTTGCTCTTTTCAAAACAAAATGATAAAAAACTCTTAATGTATGACGCTAAACTAGATTTTAATAAGAGTATTCCCTAGAATTCAAGCGACCTCACTCCTATTAATATTATAAATTCTAAAGTATGGACCTATGGATGGATGTATGGACGTTGCGTTGGATGACTGAACCGGCATAGAGATAGATTATAGTCTGAAATAACACATAGGCTACTTTTTATCCCGGAAAATTAAACAGTTCCCGCGGGAATCAAAATACCTTAATCCACGTGGACGAAGTCGCGGGCATCAACTAGTGATACAATATCATTATATTGTGGCTAAAAAACTCCTATTGTATGACGCTAACCAGATTGCATTTTGATAAGATTATTTCCTAAGAAGACCTTAAGTCTACTTTTCTCTATCGTTTAAACTACTTCGATACCTACTTGTACTAAGGGCGTGCTGCGCCTAAACTATGAATTTACGGTAGGAAATGTAGTAGCATTAATCACGCACAACTGTTGTCGGAGTGACGCAATAATCACTGGGTGCGATCTCGCCGCGGCGGGTTCGTTAGTCAGTCAGTTAGATTTCTATTCCAATTACAGCACTGAGCAGTTCTAATCAAAGTCTAGAAAGTTGTGTAATGAAAATGCAATCTAGGTTACCGCCTTACAATACCCGCAGAGTTGAAGGCTGATTGTTTTTGTATACACGATGAAATAGCTATATCTCATAAGGATGCCGTGGCAGCGACACCAGCAGCGCTTCTGTGGCTTCTCTTGGTTTCCAAAACTAGCCGCCAAAGCGGATGCCAGACAAGATTAGTATCGTTTGTTCTTACCTTTTTTTGCCGTCGGTCCTGCGGCTGATCTTTCTCCGGTCGTGTCGGATTTCCGTCCCATCGAACTATGAGAGTGAGGGAATAGAGAATGCAACTTTGTTTGCGCACTCACTTGTGAGATTATCCGCCGTGACCGGATTCGGTCGGGAAGATATTATTTAGAAATTACTTCATTTGTACAAAACGGTATTTAAGTAAATTTTTTGAAAATTTCAAATATTTATACTGGCTCTATAAATTAAGTTAAACTAACTCATCGCTTGTTTCAAGCGAAATTAAGTCGTCACGTTGAAGTTACGAACCTAAATTTGATTCGCACGGCTCTAAGACAGGGGTTGTTTAACTTTGGACTTGTTAATTTGAATTTTAAACGTTGCTGGGTTGTTCTTACCCTTTTTTCTTTGAAAGGGAGTTTTGAGTGTTTTTTCTAGCAAAATACATATCTACCGAGACCGACTTTCTAATTTTGGTGGAAAAGTGCGAGTTTTTTTTCCGTTAAGATAGTCTTTGATGATAAATTGTTTTATTGGAACTTTTTTACAATATATAAGTTTTTTTAATTCCATGCCAAGATAGTCCTTGACTACAATCTCACCTGATAGTAAGTGTCGATGCAGTCTAAGATAGTAGCGGGCTAAATTGGAAGGGGTACGGCAGTGTACTTATACCCCTAATCGGTTTCTACACGCCATCATGCCGGAACGCTAAATCGCTTGGCGGCACGTCTTTGACGGTATTACAAAGACAAACCAACAAACAAACACACTTTAACATTTATAATCCTTACTGGATTACAAGTCTATTTATTGAACTCGACGCAAAAAGATGGATACCTATTATAAGTTTGTGTATGTCTGTTTATCTATCTGTCTGTCTCAGTACGTTAAAACCAAGCTCAAATGGATAGACCAATTTGAATGGGGGTTTTTCATTCCAAATTAATTTATTTGTATAGAAATTTATAAAAAAGTTTCCCCGATTCATTAGTAGAACGAACGTTTATAGAAAACAATTTTCTCCTTTTAACGTCTGGAAAATAAAAGTTCCAGTACTCCAATTAGTCTTGCAATGATTTACGAAATTGTATTGTGCTTCAAATTGCTCACGATGCAACTTTGATTCTTCATTCCAAAACTTATCGAAGTCCTTACAACATTACACGCTGTCGATAGCTGCAAATATGAGTTTTATTGCTAGGTGATAAGAATCATGTACGGTGTAAATGATAAGTTTGTTTTAAGATGAAGCAGGTTCGCAGTTACGCTAGTTTGCAAGACTTGGAGTATACCCAAAATAGTCCCTAGTCCGTATTCTCAAGAACTGTTCAGACAGAAAACGGGAATTTGTCTTAAGTTTCAGCCCTCAGCAAACAGAACGCGAGACGTTAGCGACGCTTGGAAGCGTAAATAAAATGTTACTAATTCTGTAATACAATATTATAGTATAAACTAAATTGACAGCTCTGATTGTAATGTTAAAAAACACAATCAATAAATATCGCGAATTTCCCAAGCGCTACCTAGCTGAGTTGTTAATACTTGTGGCCAAAATAAAACTCCATACCGATAGCTCGCGGACTGTGATAAAACCGCATCCAAACTACAATGCATGCATTCGATTAGGATTGGGGATATGGGTTGAATGTACACTGCCATACCCCTTCCGCTACCATTTTAGACTGCATCGTCACTTACAATCAGGTGAGATCGCAGTCAAGACCTTGTCATCGAATGAAAAAAAAAAAGACGTGTGGCACTCGGGGACTGCCGCGGTAAAGCTATTGCATAGCATTTTTTATCAACGCCATCTAGCGGTGAGAGGAGTCCCGTGTCAGGTTATTTTCGTTACGGAATTTCTGGATTCGGTCTCCACGCTCAAGGCCCGCGATAGAAGCTATGCAATAGCTTAAAAGGTTGGTAGACAAGCTAGCTACAAGCTGGCTTGTCTACCAAATTCGGAGCTTGCAGAATTTATAAGTAATGACATGCAATGCCAAACTTCCAAAGCCACGTTAGATACGCTTTCACCGAGCGTCACTGCCCGGATTATCTGTCCAAGTCTTTAAACGATTGCAATTGCGGGCGATCGAATATCGCCTTTTTCGGGTCGCAATAAGGATCTTCCTGTAACTTCAATTTGTTATGTACCAAACATTACAAGCGAAGAATTACAAATTCTCAATGTGTTCTCTTAAGCAGAATTTTAACTGATGGGCTTTCTGGTGTTAGGAATTCCGACCTCCATATTTGTACCAATTTTAAATACTTCTACAGTCTCTCTTGTGAAGGTAGATATTTAAAAAATACAGCATGAACCTTTTTTTTTTGTGGATAAAATCTATGATGCGCGATAGAAGGACAAACTAAGAAACTAAAACTCAATATATTAGTAAGGGTAGTAAGGATAATAAGTGGACTTTAAGACCACATACTTAATTCTATAAGCATATTTGGTGTATAATATTCACACACCAGTACTGGTAAAATGTATTAGGCTCGTTTTTCTTATATTACATCATATTGTACCTGCATTTTGGTGAATAAACTATCTATCTATCTATCTATCTATAGAGTAAGGAAAGTCCTTATACTGTAGTATGGTAGTATGGTGTGGTACGCAAAAGTTTGTGTGTGCGTTTGTGTGTGTGTATGTTTGTAACTCCTTCACGTCACAACGAATGAACTGATTGGGCTCAAATTCGGAATGGAGATAGCTCATACCCAGGATTAACACATAGACTGCTTTTTATCCCGGAAAATAAGAGAGACCCCGCGGGGACTCAAAAAACCACAATCCATGCGAAAGTTGCGGGCATCAACAAGTAAGGTAATAAATTAAACGTTACAATCCTTGTTACAATCAAAATGAAACCTGTCATCGACATAAAAGTACCCAATTAGTTATAAACAAGAGAAATACTACTGAAAAATCCTGTCACAAAGAGAATCGTTCTTGTTTCCAGGATTTTGTTTTTATAACCGAAACATCAGCTTACAGTCTTGTCTAATTGGCTTAAGCTCTTCTTGAATGTAATAAAAACATATTTTAATGTTTCCTCTCAAATGAATATTATATTTACCGTTTGGTACTGAAGTGACAGCGGAAGGGGCATGTTCTATAGTGCGAAGAACCTAGACATTAGGGTTCCAAGGTGCTTGAGTGGCAACCTCGCACCACTGTTGGGCGCTGCTATGCGGCACAACTGCCTCGTTGGTCTAGTGGTTAACAAGTTCAACTAGTCCCGGGTTCGTTTCCCGGGTCGGACCAAAAATGTATTGGGTTTTTCTGTCAAGAAATTCTCAGCTAATCCGAGTTAGGAAGCTGGCGGTGAGTTACTTTCGTGCCTCGGCGAGCACGTAAAACCGTCGGTTCTGCGCCTGATTTCTCTCACGTCATGTCGGATTTCCGTCCCATCGGACTATGAGAGTGAGGGAATAGAGAGTGCACCTGTGTTTGCGCGCAGACTTGTGCACTGTGCATCTTGATATAGTCGAGGAGCGAAAGTGATTTTGAAAGGCAATTTTAGTAAACCCAAAGGTTAAAGTAATATACGTATGTAATTTCTTGTAACACGAGGAATTTGTCGTGCTTATTCTAGCATTAAAGTCACTGAGATCACCAAAAGACTGAGCGTTACGGAACGATAACGTGTAATATTCAATAAAGGGTAAAAGTTTTATCCAAAGGTACGATGGGGCGCGATCCTTATAGCATTGAACTCAGGCAAGAAGCATAAAATGGATAAAATATTTAAAACCTGTCTGAGCGCAGCCATCTTGTTATAATTAAACTAAATAATGGTATGCTTTTAGATAGGGCTATAAAACTGTCGCCTTCAATTATTTTGGAGAGTTATTTTAAGTTCAATATACTATAAGAAAATATTCTAAAAAAGCTGAGAATAAAAATACATTAAATCTACATTAAATCTACATTAAAGAGAGCAATTATTGCGAATTTATGTAGTCTGTAAGCTGTAAGTTAAAAACTATTAAGACTTTCATATTTAAATATCTCTTCTCCTTTTTCTTCTTCTAAATACTCGTATATGAAAGGCACTGACTGATCTATCAACGCATAACTCAAGTCACTGGACAGATCGTGATGAAATTTTGGATACAAGATAGCTATTAAGACGTAGGCATCCGCTAAGAAGAAAATTCAACCACTAAGGGGGCTAAATAAGAATACGGAAAATCGACCTTAACGGGAGCAAAGTCGTGGGCAAAAGCTTATCTAAATATATAAAAGGAAAAGGTGACTGAATGACTGACTGATCAACACACAGCTCAAACCACTGGACGGATCGGGCTGTTTGGCATACAGATAACTATTGTGACGTAGGCATCCGCTAAGAAAGGATTTTTGAATATTCAACCCCTAAAGGGAAAAAATAGAGGTTTCAAAAATCGACCTTAACGTGAGCGAAGCCGTGTGCAAAAGCTAGTTATAAATAATTTTCTTGATAAGTATTTTTCAAGTTGTGGCTTACCAAAAAATCGGTTGGGATCCTAAGTTGCTCAAGTGGCGACCACGTAGTGGAAAACGTAGCGTTTCATTCGATACCTTATGCTACATTTACACGCTTGGTAAGTCTCGACAAGCGTCCACAAACAAAAGTGTGTAAATACCCCGTTTGGCTTGGCTTGCGTGAGCTTGTCGTCGATCCGGGCTAATATCGTTTGTAAAGGCTTGGAGCTTGTGGGCGCTTGCCAAGCCTCGGCAAGCATGTAAACTTTTGCGTTATTGAGGCTTAAGGGCACGATCTTCGGCCGCAGTACCTTGCAAGCTATTGAAGTGAGGTGCACGAGCCACTTTGTTATAAAGAAAGTAAAACAGTCACGATAAAAAAAAGAAAACTTTTTAGAAAAAAATTAACGGTAAAATATTCTTCTAAAACCTTTTGCCTATTTTTGACATTTTTTTTTAGTTTAACTTTAATATACTATAAATAAAACCTGAAAAACAATTAACAACTACACTGTTTTCGGAATATTATTTGATCGAGTGAAGTTCAAAATATGGACTTTTGAACGGTAAAATAATTTAGAACGTGTATTAAACTACAACATATATTTTTAACCTATCAAAACAAAGAATATTTGATTGTTTACTATTGAATCAAAAACAGGCTGTTTTCGGAGATCCTGCCGTTAAAGTGCCCTGCTGCGATTTCTGTAGCTTCAAATGGACACAAGCCGTTATGATAGTACAGTTTGACGTATCCTTTTATCTCCCCTCGTACACATAATAAAACCGACAGATGTTAGACCGTAAACTTTTTATAGTACTGCCGATATATTCAGAGGAAACAATAGGGGATGGATATTGGTATATTTTCCGTTTTACGAACGCAGACACGCCTTTGATGGTCAATTTATCTACTCTGTTTATATTAAATCTCGGTCTCTATTTTTTTTTTAATAAAGAATATCAGCCAAGCTGAAGTTGACTTATATTCTCCTCTCCCCTCCAAATAAGGGAAAAGCTTGTGCTAGTGGGTAACGACAATAGTGCAACGGGTTGGGTTCGAACCTGCGACCTTTCAGTTTTCAGTCCGCACCTTTAACCGTTGAGCTATTGAGGCTTCAAATCTCTATCTCGGTCTCTATCTATAGAGAGTTTTTTTTTTAAGAATATGAGTAAGAAGGCTCTGGATCACTCAGCGGGCGATTGAGTGAACTATGCCCGGAGAGAGAGAAATGTGAGATCAAGTCAGGATTGAGGAGATTCGTAGGAAAACAAAGTAACCAACATGAAAGTAGCTCATTGAATCGCAACACTGAAGTGGAAATAGGCGGGGCACATAGTTCGAAAAACAGATATCGTCGGGTTCTCAAAGTAAGGATATTTTAATATCCTTACTAATATTATAAATGTGAAAGTGTGTTTGTTTGTTTTGTTGGTTTATCCTTCAATCACGCTGCAACAGAGCTACGGATCGAAGTGATTTTTTGCATATTTTGGGTATAGTTGGGGACCGGGAGAGTGACATAGGCGACTTTTCATCCCGGAAAATTAGAGTTCCCGCGCGATTTTAAAAACTAAATCCACGCGGACGAAGTCACGGGCATCAGTTAGTCTTATAATAAGTTCATTAATATTACGTTTATACGCATAGGTACGCTTAACTGTTATAATGTAATTATAATTATAATTTTTTCCTCGGAATTTTGTTATTTTACCTATACTCAATTCAGTTGGAATTTAAACGGATATTAAAAACTTTTGCGACATTTTTAATATCCGGATCGAGTATCGGTAATGAAAAGAAACTACGTTTATCGGACTCTTAATTAATCCGAGCTTTGCAGATGTGGCTATTACTGTACTGTCGTACTGATAAATAAATAAATAAATAAATAAATAAACATTTATTCAGCTCACACAAAAATTAAAGTAGGTACAAAGTTTGAGTAATACTAAGTGAGATCTTACAGACTGCACCCCCACTTTAAAACACACACAATTAATATATTTTAATATATTTAATACTAGATAATTCCCGCGACTTCGTTCGCGTGGATTAAGGTTTCTTATTCCCGCGAGAACTCTCTTAAGTACCGGTATAAAAAGTAGCCTATGTGCTATTCCAGAGTATAATCTATCTCTGTGCCAAATAGCCAAATCGGTTCGGTCCTTGCGACGCGATTGAGTAATAAACATACAAACTTTTGCATATATAATATTAATAGGATAGGATATATTTAATAGGAAAAATAATAATAGAATAACAGGATTGATTGGTTTAATGTTGCGATGGTGATGAAGTGGGAAATTTCATCACCCACCTGCCACCTGCACACATTTGTCTTAGTGATACATGTTTAATTATATAATAATTTTTTAATTTTCGTATTTTATGGGCTGATCAGATTTGTCTTATAGATTAGATTTGAATTATTGTTAAGTACCTACTATGGTACGAGTATTTTTTTAAAGAAGAAGAAAGCTGAAGCCAAGCTGAAGTTGACTAATATCCTCCTATCCCCTCCAAATAAGTGGAAAGCTTAGCAGAAAGTGCTGGAAGTAGGTACGACGATAGTGCAACGGGTGGGATTCGAACCTGCGACCTTTCAGTTTTCAGTCCGTATCTTAAACCATTGGGCTATTGAGACTTTAAAAGAATGTTTCATAAAAGTTTCAATTTATTGCTATTGGTACTTTAATACACTAACCTAACCCTATTGTCGTCCACAAGTCAACAGACGAGACCAGATCTGGCTAGATCCAAATCGATCAATCTTGAACCTTGTGCAAGAAAAATAGTCTAGCCAAGTGTTCTGTCTTCTAAGAGTTTGTAAGTAGTGTATACCAAGTTAGAAGTATCCGTATCCGTAAGTAAACTCTTAGTAAGTACTTTATTCTTACCAACTCGTTACCAAGTTTCAATTCTGCCAATTTGAATACTCGTAGCACTCTACCGTAGCAAGTTACGTTCTACGTAACTTTTCGTAGCACTAATACTTATAAACCTAACGATTTCCATTGACTTTTCAGTGGTACTTGTGCTTTGAAAAGATAGCACAAACGGTCTGCAACTAGCGTAGATAGGTATCTATTTTACCATCATCAGGTGATGATGGTAAAATTTCTTCTTCTTTACCAAACGATAGGCTTCCATTGCTGGATTTAGGACTCTTGCACAGACTTCTACATGCCTCGGTCTTAAGCCAACTATATGCAGCGATTTCCTACGACATATTTGATACTAGATGATGCCCGCGACTTCGTCCGCGTGGGTAAAGGTTTTTTGATTCCCGCAGGAACTCTTTAATTTTCCGGAATAAAAAGTAGCCTATGTTTTAATCCTGGGAAAGAGCTATCTCCATTCCAAATTTCAGCCAAATCCGTTCATGCGTTGTGGCGTAAAGGAGTAACAAACATACACACACACACATACAAACTTTCGCCTTTATAATATTATAAGTGTGATGTGATGTGAAGTGTGATTGTCGGTCCACCTAGTGGGAGGTCTGCCAACACTGCGCTTTCCAGTGTGAGGTTTCCACTGCAGCACCTTGGGACCCCAAAGAACATCAATTCTTAGAACTATATGCCCCACTTAGTGATTCGATGAGCTATGTCGGTTACTCTCCTCGTTCCTGATTCGATTTTGCAGCGATATTCCGAACAAAGCTCTCCTGAGCTCGCTGAGTGATTCTGAGCCCTCTTGTGAGGCTTTATTATCAATAACTTTAAGTTATTACGATCTCGCCATAGGCATAGACCGAGATTTAATATGCCGGCATGTAGGTATGAATTACATGCTCCACCCATTATCACTTCAGCTTCGTAACTCGGTAACTCTGGTTCTTCTACGGATATCCTCATATCAATAATCTCACAGAACTAGAACTAGCTAACTAGAAAATTCCAATTACAACTCCACAATCAAGCACGGCGCTTCTTTTAATTAATTCCACACACCACCCCAGCAATGAAACGATGCGAAGTGAACCGCGCGTGGAATCTAGATGAACGCCTTATCTTGTATTTCATTTACATAATGCGAGCTACAGTTACGAGCGCTGTACACAGCCGAGCGCTTAGTCGCTTAACACGGCCGATTGCGACACACGGTTTTAGGAATCTGTCAGCTATCGATAGTGTACTGGTTCGTTGGTACCAATAACACAACACATCATAGTAAGTTATGTGTAACGATCCTAAGCGCTCCACACAACGAGCGGTGTTCACGCGGGAGGTTGTATTGCGCAAGAATTGACGCAGCGTTCCGCAAAGAGACCTCCCGCGTTGCGTCGCCGAGCCGCGGGATCGTTGAACACAATATTAGTGTGATGTTATTTTTTTTTTTGTTATGTTATTGATGTTTTTTTTAAAGAATATTAGCCAACCTGAAGTTGACTAATATTCTCCTGTCCCCTCCAAATAAACGGAAAGCTTGTATTAGGAGTGGGTACGACAATAGTGCAACGGGTGGGAACATGCGACCTCACAGTTTTCATTTCACACCTTTAACGGTTGGGCTATTAAGGCTTCAATATTGTAGCTACAAAACTCACTGCGAACCAAGTAGAAATAGGAATGTTGTATAAACAAAGCGACCTTGTGTATTAAACAACGCCGTTTAGCCTTAAAAGCTTGATCGCGAAGTCGCCCAGTATTCAAGTACATGCACAGCGGGAATAGACGGGAGTTTCTTTCTGCGATGTTTTTTATTGTGAGCCATCTTTCCGAGCGAAATGGTCTTATTGTGCTAATATAACAACTGACTGAGCGAGTTAGCTCACTTTCTTTTAAGGCTGTGACTTTTTTTGATGCTAGTTCACACTTCACACTTGAGTGCGATATTGTTTTCTAAAACTTTGTGTGTAGCATCATTTTTTTTATATTTTAGCGAACAAACGAGCAAACGGGTCACTTGATGTTAAGTGATTACCGCTGTCTATGGCCATTTGTAGCACTTGAGGTATACCAATGCGTTGCCGGATTTTTAGGAATTTGTTGGTCCGCCCCTTGAATAACCCCCATGTTGTAGTTTAGTGGGAACACCGTCGCAGAAAGTTGGTTCCACAGTTTCAAAGTACGTGGAAAAAAAGATCTGGCACATCGGATGGTCGAAGTCGTATAGTCGTAGTATTAAAATTACAGTCGAATCCGGATATAACGATCTTCAAGGGACCGGCGATACTATGTCGTACTAACCGGATGACGTACAAAACGGCAGGATTATTTCTTAAGTACATATGTACTTAACTTACGAATACATATGTATTATAAATGCGAAAGTTTGATTTTCCTATTTAGGTAAATAAAACATTTTGTAGGAATCACTCACATGCTCTATTTTAATGGTTCTTAAACATTCCAAATTACAAACATAGGTGCATAATGTACTTGTAATACAAAGAGACCCACGAAAAAACTCTGTGTTACTATCGTCGCTAAAAGCGGTTAGTCGTTATAAGCGAAGTCTTTATATATGAATTCTACTGTATATTCAGATTGCTACATCAACAATACTTGGATTAATAACAATCAGATTCAAAACTGTGTCAACAGCACTTGGCATACTGAACTAATATTGAAAATGTGAGAGTATTAACACCAGACGCGCTCCTTGACCTGGCCCAAGCCCTAGCGACACTGTTTCCGACTGAGATGACAGAGAAATACTGTGCTGAGAGTCTGTTTCATTTTCTGTATAATTAATTTAAAATTTAATTTCAACAAAAGTGATGTAAGGGTATACAAATGTACTCCCGACCGAATCTAACCAAGGCGGTCAATCTCTACAGACATTAGTCATCCACGCGGGAGATATTATAGTGCACAGTGTGCGTACACACAGGTGCACTCTGTATTCTCTCACTCTCCGAGTTCCGCTTATAGGAATTAGTGGACAAGGGGAATCAAAAAACCTTCATTTTACGATTAGAAAGTAATTTGTAAAAGTTTATTTGAATAAAAAATCATTCTATTCTATTCTTAACCCACGCAACATTATTTGAATTTGTTCCATCTATATATATAAAATTCAAAGTCCTGACTGACTGACTGACTGAGATATCAACGCACAGCCTAAACTACTGAAGTTAGAAACTTGAAATTTTTACAGTTGGTTCCTTTTATGACGTAGGCGCACACTAAGAAAGGATTATTGGAAATTCCACCCCTAAGGGGTTTAAATAGGGGATGGAAGTTTATATGAAACTCCGTCATTTTTCAAGCTGTTTCCATCAAAGTTGGTATTAAAGCTTTCAGTTAAAAATAAAGAAGTACGTGTGTCACAGTTTTTGAAAATTCCACCCCAATACCTAATTCCACGCGGACAAATTCGCAGGGGCTAAAGCTAGTTTAATGTAAAGTAAAACAGCATGTGTAATTGAGAAGTTCCCCACAATATTATGTATTCAAATAATCTAACTGCTTCGTCTCCGGAGATCTCGATTTCGAGGAACTAGCGTCAGTGACCTGTTCTGTGCAGTAAATGGGTTATTCGGTGCATAAACTCCTATATAGTCTAACTGAATATATAAAAGGAAAAGGTGACTGACTGACTGATCTATCAACGCACAGCACAAACCACTGGACGGATCGAGCTGAAATTTGGCATACAGATAGCTATTATGATGTAGGCATCCGCTAAGAAAGTATTTTTGAAAATTAAACCCTAAAGGGGGTAAAACGTGAGCGAAGCCGCGGGCAAAAACTAGTTAATATTACAAATGCGAAAGTTTAGATGTATGGATGGACGGATGGATGACTGAATCGATTTAGCCGTGGCACAGAGATTGAATAACACATAGGTTACTTTTATCCAAAATTCAAATTCAAAATTAATTTATTTCATGTAGGCTAACTTGTAGCTCTTATGACACGTCATAAATCTAATACCGGTTCGGAATGCAGATTCTGCTGAGAAGAGCCGGTAAGAAACTCAGCAGTTGCTCTTTTCAAAAAAATTTTTTTTTTTACAAAGCTATTACTAAATGCAAAAATGCATTCGTATGTACACCAATCCAACGCATGTCAAGATGGGCAGTCAAAGCATACCCATTCCCGTTGGTGAGAAAATCCATCCGCTAAGAAAAGACTTTTGAAAATTCAACCCGGGTTTGGAAAATCGAAATTTACAAGCGAAGCCGCTGGCAAAATCCGGTTCTCAAATAAAACTAACATCACTAGTTCTGACTTCATATGAAAAGTCTAAGCCGATTAGTTAGGTGTCCTCAGCGATTTATCGCTGTCACTTAGTAAAATGTAAATTCTGCAGCAACTGACGCGCCAGACTGAAATTAAATTTCCCTAAAGCCAAGCGCACATTGCAATTTCGTTTCAACAGCGAACCTTTTTGCAGTGGAAGTACTAGCTCACAAGGTCGTTAACTATAACTATCCGTGAAAAAATCCGCTTCTCCGTTGGTATGATAAACAAACAAATAGGAAAGGATTAAGAAGAGGAATCGTTGTAACTGACTGTCTTCAGCAATTTTTCTTCTTAAAATATTCTGAAACTGAAGTGGAAATAGGCGGGGCATAAAGTTCAAAGAGGTCGTTGGAGATCCAAGGTGCTGGAGTGGCGACCCCGCACCGGGAAGCGCAGTGTTGGCAGACCCCCCACTAGGTGGACCGAATCTCATGCTATTTATTTATTTATTTCAATTTACTATATATACTTACAGAATGCCCAAAACGTATACGTCACTAAACGTAACTCTAGTTTTCATAATTGCTCTCTGCGTAAAAAGATAGTACTACTAGATTTTTGACCTGTCCATTTACGTTAGCTTAAAGATTCTGTTCAACAAAATTAGCCACAATTACAGCGAATCAGTTGTGATTGCGATCAAAATTCTGTGGTGCGATTTTCAAAAAAATTACAGCTACAGTATGACAATTGTAATCGCTTCTGATTGGCCGATACTCACTCGCTATTGGCTGAAATGCAATGTTGCAGAAAGAAAGCGATTTTAGCCAATCAGACTGCCGATCTTCTCGATCTTCACACCGTAACGCGTGCCGATGTGCCAGTGCAGTTGTCAGAAAAAATGGCCACAGCGTGATTTTATATAATAGATATGCATTTTTTTAAAGATAAAATTATCTAGAGAGTACGTGACAACATAAAATTATTTATAGAGTACGTGACAGTTAGGGGTGTCACCTTCTTTTAGTTCAATAATAAAAAAATGAGATGTAAGGCTGATTTTCTTTATTTAGTATCAAGCTCTATTGGATTTGAATTAAGAGCCTGCTGCCTTACAATATTCAAGAATAGGATCTCTATATGTCTGTCCGTCCGTCCGTCTGTCTTTCTGTCCGTCCATCTGTATGTCTGTCAGCGGGCTGTATCTCAAGAAACGTAATAGGTAGATACTTAAATTTTCACAGAATATGTATTTCCATTGTCACTATAACAATAAATAAAAAAATAAAGTTTAAATTTAAAAAGGCTCTTCATACAAAAGACTTTTGTTTTTGCTCCATCATAATAATAGCTGGTGTTTAATCCTTTACTGATTATAATGTTTATTAATTTAGTTTTATTTTGTTGTATGTCCTGTATCTAATAAACAATTCACACAGTTAATGAATTCCTTAATGACAAACTTGCATTAATTAATATTGCACACCATTATATTGGTAATAGATTCAGTCATTAAGAATCTATTCTCTCTATCTTTTAAGTAATGTGTACAAGGAAGGTACAAGGTAATAAATAAATTCTAAATCTGATTCTTACGATAGTATACTGAACTCTTCTTGTGCGGTTCCGTCTCGCACTTGGCTAACTTTAGTACGTTGTGACGTTTAGCGGAAAAGTCGTAGCCAGACTTTTGGCAATTTTATTTTATCGTAGTCAGCACAAACTTGTCGCAAAAGGAGAAGATGTGGCAACCCTAACTGATAGCATAAAATTATTCGCAGTGTACGTGATGAAACAAGCGTAGGCATAAAATATTCTCAATTGTATCTCTTACGTGACTTTGCGTTATTTTGTGTCATAATATTTTGATACTTCTCGTCCTATTGACAATATGTCGGGGGTTCGATTAACACTTTGATAGATTATTACCCGTTCTCACCAACGTTCCTCTTACTTTACCGGCTTTATTGGCTGCCTACATGTTATGCTTAGTTAGGTTTCGCTTTCTGTCAATTTCGTTTTCACGAACCTTAAAGATGTGGAAATTAAGGGCTACCCACGTTAAGACACTCCTACAAAGGGTATGATTTATTGTATAGCTGGTGAAAGATATTATGTTAAAGTGCTTTTATCCTTAAATTGTCGTGGTATGTGATATAGTTCTTTCAAATCACGAGGGCGCGTGAGCTTTACTTGTGGTTCCGTCGTGTACATGCACAATGTGTAAGCGTGCGTGCCTGTCAGGAGCCTAGGTAGGAGCGGTCAGGCGCGAGCAAGCTCTCGCTCCCACTTATATAGATAGACACACACACGACCATGAGCCACGCGCTCTTGTGAATTGCAAGAACTATAAGCGATTATCTAAATTATATTAATTAAATTATTATTTTAAATTTAAATATTTTCACACTCCTACACATTTTAAGTGGTGTCACGAAACAAACATTAATTAAAATCTGTGTCTATAATAAATGTTTGCATCGAGAATTAATAATAATGAATCTTTTTTTCTTTTTTTGAATAGTAAACATTACACATCGAGCTTCAGAAATGGTCAGCCTCCGCTTCGTAGAACGTAGTCTCTGTCATAATTGAAGTTTCACCTATCCTTTCGACTCTATTTCAAAAGTTCAATATCACAATATTACAAGGTACATTATGTCGAGAAATAAGAAGAATATGAGTTATATTTATTTATTTATTTTATTTAAAGGAAATATACATTTTATATTTACAATATGAAAATTAGATACTGGTGAATCAAAAACCTAATCAGGTTTGTCCGTTCACCAGTAGGTATTCATGTGAGCGCCCTGAATCATACATTATGCATATTTAGGTATACACAATGCATCCTTACAGATACATACTTACATTATAGGGACATTTAGGCATGTAATATATGCTACTTATATTTACTTAATACTATAGGTATTGTTATTGTTATTATGTAATTACTATAATGAACCCATCGCCACATTCAAAATGTGAGGGTGGGATCATAAAAATTTGTTAAGTACATGTGCACTTAATAAGGTTGAACAACACTGAGAATGTAAGTATCCATCTGTATAGTTAGTTTGAATGATAGTTCGCCCGTTATTCCGTTATGCATATTTCCCGGAAAACATTTTCTTTCACGGCAACGACCGTGATGTTTATAAAGACTCAACGAAAACTTTATTATTTTTGCTTCTGTATAATATTTTGTCGAGACAAAGCTGAGAGACGTCGTACTTTTGCGACAAAATATGCATTTTTTACGGCTATTTTCTTGGAAGATACGTAGATTCTGTATTCAAGACATTCTGTATGCAAAAAGGAATTTACTAGATTCTTTTAATCAGCAAATACTCCGTATAAACAAGAATTCTGCAACTTGAAAAAATTTATTAACTCTCCCGCTCCGGCTCTCCGGCTCCCGCGACTTTTTCCGCGTGGAAATATGCTTTGGGGTGGAATTTTCAAAAAATAGTAACACATACTTCTTTATTTTTAATTGAAAAGCATAATACCGATTTTCATAGATATAACTTGACAAATAAATTTCATACAAACAATCATCCCCTATTTCCCCTATCCCCTTTGGGTTTTGAGAAACTGCTGAGTTTGTTTCTGTCGGTAGTAGTTTTAACTTGTCCTAAGAGCCACAAGTTGCCCTACATGAAACATATACCTAACTATAGCTTTTGCCCGAGGCTACGCCCACGTTAAATTCGGTTTTTTAAGCCCTATTTTACACCGTTTGAATTTTCAAAAATCCTTTGCCTACGTTATAATAGCTATCTGCATGCCACATTTCAACCCGATCCGTCCAGTGGTTTGAGATGTGCATTGATAGATCAGTTAGTCAGTCAGTCAGCCTTTTTTTATATTTAGACTTTGAATTTGATTGCTCGGAAGTACTTGACGGAAACTCAATTCTATGTAAAACTACTAATAATGAAACAAAAGCAAACTAGAAATTGATAAGCACTACCCAACAAGGTGTTTCTTACCTAAAACTTTCATCCTTTTCAGTAAAGCGTAGCTTATACTTTAAACAGTTTTTAACTGTCCCAGATTAAGATACGACAGCGAGTCAAGTAAAACTTAAGTTAAAGCTGCTAAATGAGTTAACGTCACTTAACGGAATGTAAATGTAGAATAGTCGTGACGTCGGCTTTAAGTTGAAAATATTTACTTAAAAGATACTTTTAGGATAATATACTCACTGTCACTATCCTTACTAATATTATAAACGTGAAAGTGTGTTTGTTTGTTCTTCAATCAGGCCACAATGGAGCAACGGATCAACGTGATTTTGTGCATGGGTATAGTTGAGAAGTTGAAAAGTGAAAGTTTGCTCCGGAAAAACCCCTATTTAATCTCTTACGTACGTTACGTTCCCTCAAATATGGTTGAGCGAAGCAATGGCTGGATCATGCGTCATGATCGTGAACGGGTGCCACCAACGGGAATGGGTCTGCTTTTGCCTGCCTGTGTTAACATATATTGAATCGTATTTATTTGTATTTGTATTGTATTTATTTTTACTTGTATTGTACTCAGGAAAATTCATCGTGGAAGCACTGAATACATAGCATAGTTTCAATAACAATTGTAAAATTTTTATTTTTTTGAAAAGAGCAACCGCCGAGTTTCTTGCTGGCTCTTGTCGGCAGGAAAGGCATTCCGAACCAGTGGTAAATTCATTGACGATTCAAAAGTGCTTGTAAAAGTTTATTTGAATAAAAAATATTTCTATTCTATTCTATTCTATTTCTATTCTATTCTTAGGGGTTGACATGCATCATAAAAGTTATCTGTGTGTCTTTCAGGCCGATACGTCCAGTGGTTTGAGCTGTGCGTTGATAAATTACTCATAAGTTAGTCATTATTCTCTTTTATATATTTAGATAGCTAAAGAATATATAGGTAGGTTATCTATGATAATGTATTCGCGAGAGTGAAAATAATAAGTCACTTATTACCCTGCTGTTGTTGTTAGTAGTAGTAGTAGTAGTAATAGTAGTCGTGTCCGCACGCGTGTGTAGTGTAGTGTAATGAGACATCTCACTGAACTCAATACCTCAAAAATACAGAAAATTTCCCTATTATACAAAACCGCCGCGGTCTAACTCGCTATACCAGCGAGTGCAGTCATGTTACGCTATGCATGTGTCCCTACATACATTTTGTTTTTTTCACGGTTACCCATCTGTATTTATTACAGATTAAGGTCTATGTTTCTGTGCAAATTAACATTGTTTTCCCATATAAAGGCCGATAGGCGCCTCGGGGCCCACATAAGGGATGGCTTCATACATTTTAATGTGCCAATCAATGCCTAACATTCGTTTAACGCTAACAGTACCCCAAGGAATTGTCGGATCAGGCAGTTCTTGTCAAATCAAAGCGGTTAAATGTTGGAACACCCTTATGAATAATTAATCACGATTGGGTTTTGAATAATAAGCTAACAGAACTTAAATACCTATCTAGGAGTACTTGAATGATACCTTTTCTTCATTAACCGATGGGTATTCAAATTCAGAATTATTTATTTCATGTAGGCCTTTTGGTTCTTATGACAAGTCGAGACTCTATCGCCGATTCGGAAAGCTGATTTTGCTGAGAAGAGCCGGCAAAAAACTCAGCAGTTGCTCTTTTCATAACAAACATGTCATGTCTGCACCCTTGCTAATATAATAAAAGACCATGCCGGCGACTTCGCGCGGATTAATGTCTTTGATTATCCGGGATAAAATGTATCCTAGGTGTTAACCCTGGGTATGAGCTATCTCTATTCCACAGCTAAATCAGTTTATTCGTTGTGGTATGAAGGAGTAACAAACATACACACTCACAAACACACACATTCAATATACCTAATATTAATATGATTAGTGTGATGCGAAACTGTGTTTGTTTGTTGGTTTTTCTGTTTGTCCTTCAATCACGCCGCAACAAAGCAGCAGATCGACGTGATAGGTGAGGACCGGGAAAATGACATAGGCCACTTTTTATACCGGAAAATTATAAAGTTTCCACGGGATTTAAAAAAAAATTGACGCGATACCGTGGGCATCACCTAGTACCTGAATAAAATTACAAAAATTAATATTTTGAAGCAGTCTAAATATTGCTGTAAACTTAGCTGTAATCTTTGTTAATAATGTACGTATAGTGTAGGAACGGATGATCCTATGGTATCTACTTATACGTATCAATATAACACTCGAGAAAGAGAGTTTATTCGAAATGTACCTATTAATTTTCGTTCCCAGTAATTTATAAGCCTACAATATCTACACAATGTGCGTATATTTTCAAAAATATTCTTCGAAGTAAACACAATGGGTTGTTGTTGCGGAGTTTATTGTGCACGCAGCTTTACAATGGAGCGCTTGATCAGATCGTTTTTTCAATACAACTTTTAGAAGGGAATCCATGGTATACCTACTGTGTACGTTGACCTAACATAGGGCTAGTAAATAAGCGATTTAACAGTGCGCAGTGTACTGGCTTGCCCAGTACAACAACACAACATAATGGCTATGTATAATACAGAGTTCACTCACATGTCCCGCCCCGCCGACGCCGATAAAGACTGAGATTCCCACAGCATGGTGGTTGCATTTATAGTAACAATATAGTGGTATTGTTACTACCTACCCACATCCAGAGTCTGATGTTACGCATATAATATATTCGCTTACCTACAGACCCAGTACACTACACGCAGAATGCCAGAAATCCCTGCGATAGATGAAATAAAACATACCCGAAACCTCGTGTGAAACGCGATAGATGCTAATGAAGTAAGCGCCAAATATGTAATAATAATAATATATGTGTAACCTAATAACTCGTAAGAATTAAAAACATTATTTACTTAATGATGCCCGCGACTTCGTTCGCGTGGATTAAGGTTTAATTCCCGCGATAAAATGTAGCCTATATTTTAATCCAGGGTATGAACTATCTCCATTCCAAATTTCAGCCAAATACTTCCAGTAGTTTTTTCGTGAAAGAGTAACTAACACACACACACACACATACACTTTCGCCTTTATAATATTAACATGATTAGTTTGATGCGTAAGTGTTTCTTTGTTGGTTTGTCCTTCAATCACGCCACAACAATGCAACGGATCGACGTGATTTTTTGCACGTATATTCGGTATACACATGCAGAAAATCACGTCGATTGTATACTCACTCTCCCATATCACTCTCCCGGTCCTCAAGGATAGGGAGAGTGACATAGGCTACTTTCTATCCTGGAAAATCAAAGCGTTCCCGCGGGATTTTAAAAACTAAATCCACGCGAGCGAATCCGCGGGCATCGACTACTTGGAAAATAAACATAATATTTCAAATCGCATATTCCCTAGCCTCAATCTCAATGTGCTCTATTCACAGCGGCAATCTCGTCGACTGAATACACCATCCAATATGGCGTCCCATGACACGCTATTCAACGCTATATGAATAAATGAGGTGGAGTTTTTAACCCTTGTCTATGGTCGGTGTGTGCGAACACAAGTGTTACAATCAAAGGATAGTCGAAAGTCCTTGCAGACTTGCAGCTACGTACATAGGTACTATCTAGTTACCGTCACTTATAAACTTGGCATTGGCATGTACATACATACTATGTGGCTGGGCACATAGTTCCAAAAACCAATAGATGTTAGAATACCAAGGTGCTTCAATGGCAACCCCGCACCGGAAAGTACAGTTGGGAAACCCCCACTGTAATAGGTGGATGGGCAATCTCAAGCGAGTAACTGCGCTAGTATTACTAGAAACGAATGCCGCCAGATCATATCCTGTGGCGATCCTTGCAAGAAACCTATGTCCAGTTTTGCACGTTTATTAAGACAACAATGAAAACAAGAACAGAAACTAAATTGCTTGCATTTTATACTATATTACTATAGCTTTTGCCCGCAGCTTCACTCAATCAGTCAGTCAGTAACCTTTTCCTTTTATTTACTTAGAAGATTTATAATGCTACCAAAACAAAATAGCGAAACACAGTGCGCCTGAAGAATTATATCGGAACAGTATTTATCTGTTGCCTTACAAAGAGTAAAATTGCAAAGAATCCATGTTTATTATTCAAGTCACGAGCTGCGAGACTTGACACTTAGCTTGTGGGAGCAATATCCACACTATTCCGCTCCACGCTGAAACAGTGACAATTTAATGCTTCAAACTGCACGTACATTGCTGGTTTTTAGTTGACATTGATCTACCGTAGCTGTATAGTTGAAGGATTAGAAGTAATGTAGCCCAAGCACGAACGTTTTAACTTTCGAATAGCAAAGGTGAAGTTAACGTTACCTTTACTATTCGAAAGTTTCTTGAGGCGGACTATTATATAGTAGTGCTCCCTCAAATTGTATTGCAATGTATCTTGTTTTTAAGCTATTGCATAGCTTCTATCGCGGGCCAGCGTGGAGACCGAATCCAGAAATTCCGTAACGAAAATAACCTGACACGGGACTCCTCTACGGTGAGCCGCTACATGGCGCATTTTTTATCAACGCCATCTAACGGTAAGCCGCGTTGAGATGGCGTTGATAAAAAATGCTATGCAATAGCTTTACCGCGGCAGTCCCCGAGTGCCACACGTCTTTTTTCTTGTTATTCATATTTGACCAGGGGCCCAAGTCTGCTATTGCAATTGTAGTTCAATTGTCTATCAATGACATCCCAATTTCTACTTTTAGCAATTTTGGTAGTCTACTAATTCAATGGCGTCACTATTGTTTTCCGATGGTTTGCCACTGACACATCTAGCTTTGAATCTAGCTTAAATAAACGTTTTTAATATGTAGTTTTTTTTTTGAAACTCATTTCGGCAAACGCTTTTTAAGCTAATGGCAATACCAAGGTATCATTGAATTACAATCCAATTATAAGAAATCGAACGACCATTGTGAATTTAGTAGACTACGAAATTTTGGACCAATGATAATTGAATTGTAATTGTATTGCGGTTCAATGACAATGACATGTAAAATAGCAGACTTGGGGCCCAGAAAGTACGATTTTTGTTAGTTACTACACGGGAATCAAAGATCCCCACTTTATTGACTGACGAAGATGTTAATGCACTCGTCGCAAGCTGGTCTACACAGGCGCCACAAGACCACGCTCTGTTGAAATCCGTATAACCTATGATTATGATTCAGCAATGGATACCAAACATACGAATGAAGTCGTAACGGTACGTTGCTCAAATGAACATGTCCACATGTCACGTAGCAAGAGATCCAGTTGAGTGTATTTTATGCCTACGCTTGTTTTAACACGTACCTACTCGGTGAATAATTACGCACTTATTAAAAAATCTTGTTGAAACTGGTGTGAACATGTTGAATAATGTTGCGTTAATGAATCCTTTTGAATGAATGAATGAATGAATGAATGAACATACTTTTATTGTAACTACACCACACATATTAAAATAGCTAACACAGTGAGCTTAATAAATTGTATACAATTTGCAAAATTGGGTATTGGAAAATGTAACATGTAAGAATAACAATTGTAAAAACGGAACTATTGAAACGTGACGTCATGTTGCAATAGCCCTCTCTTTTTCTAACAGGAAACTTAAAAGCTCTATATTTTCGTGACTACTAAGATATTAAGAAAAGAAAAATGACATTGTGTTATAATATCAAAAATCTTTATTTTGAGAATATGGGGTCTAGAACTGGGAAGAGATATGTGGAAAAATTACCATCTCGGTGGTCGAAGGTTAACATGAAGCTTTTGGAGAAGACTTGGACGAGACTGGTACAGTAATGTGCATAATTTTATAATAAGTACTAGCTTTCACCCGCGACTTCGCTCCCGTCATCTTTTAAGAGTAATCCGACGAAGAAGGAATTTCCAAAAAACAAAATTACCAATTTTGATTTTTTAGCTGTTCCTTTGGGTTTCTTTGTTTTTAAACCACCCTATATTAAGGTGAATAAAAAGAAAACAAAAATGATATAAATCAATCAAATCGTTTTCGAGTCTTAGCCAAACTATTATTTATTATATTTATAGATATGTATCCACAATTTTCTAATTTCTATAATGGTCAACTGTCAAATATGAATGAAGCAATTATTATTTATTCTGTGGGCGCTAAGTCCACATTAATTTTATTTTCATAAGCTGTTTATAAGCGATATTGCGCAGTAAATCACTTGCCATGGCCGTCGCGAGCTTTACGGGAATTTAATTAAATTTGGCGAGAACAATCGTCCTATTTCTTTGACGAGCACATAATAATTTATACAAATAAATAAAATTGAATTGTGTGTCTGCCATTTCAAATTAATGCTTCCTATTAAGTTCATAATAATATGATTATTTGAATGACAGCATAATCCAAATACGCGTTGTTTGGATTGTTGGCGGATTATAGCAAAAGAATAATTGTACTTTTCCTTCAATAGCATGGAATTCGGCAAAATAATGCCTGCTTCTATTCAATATACTAAATCTAGTAATTAATGCCGATGTGCCAGATCTTTTTTTCCACGTACCTACTTTGAAACTGTGGAACCAACTTCCTGCGACGGTGTTCCCACTAAACTACAACATGGGGTTATTCAAGAGCCGGACCAACAAATTCCTGAAAAGCCCGCCACGCATTGGTGGTGCCTCTGGTGCTACAAATGTTCATGGGCGGCGGTAATCACTTAACATCAGGTGACTCGTCTGCTCGTTTGCTTGCTAAAAATATTTTAAAAAAATCTTTTGTTTTTTAAACTAGTGTCCTTAAAATAAAATATAAAGTTACATTGTTCTTTCATTCTTGGTTACCTCTTGAGACTATCGCATTGAATACAGTACGATGAAAATGTAAGCAAAATTTTTCCCAACCAGAAAATGTTCAGTTTTATGGAAAATAAAGTTAAGATTTTATTTGTACAGATTAAAATCTTCCATGTAAGATTTTTATTTTATATATTCGATTTGTGTTATCTTGAGTAGTACTTACAGCTTGAACTCGAAATGTAAACTGGAAAGTTTCGTTACTTATATTTTGTTTTTTAGATCATGAATTTTTTTAGCTTTTAAATAAGTTCTAAGGAAGATCTCACATGTTAATGTGGGTTATATAGTTTCCAATCTCAATCGTGGGCGGAAATTGTATGGAAAATTTTCGTATAGGATAATCACAAACTATATAAAATTCAAAGTCCTGACTGACTGACTGACTGACTGAGATATCAACGCACAGCCTAAACTACTGAAGTTAGAAACTTGAAATTTTTACAGTTGGTTCCTTTTATGACGTAGGCGCACACTAAGAAAGGATTATTGGAAATTCCACCCCTAAGGGGTTTAAATAGGGGATGGAAGTTTATATGAAACTCCGTCATTTTTCAAGCTATTTCCATCAAAGTTAGTATTGGAGCTTTCAATTAAAAATAAAGAAGTACGTGTGTCACAGTTTTTTTTTTTTTTTAAATTCTATGACAAGATAGCCCTTGACTGCGATCTCACCTGATGGTAAGTGATGATGTAGTCTAAGATGGTAGTGGGCTAACTTGGAAGGGGTATAGCAGTGTAAATTCAACCTATACCCCTAATCGGTTTCTACACGCCATCGTGCCGGATCGCTAAATCGCTTGGCGGCACGTTTTTGACGGTAGGGTGGTAACTAGCCACGGCCAAAGCCTCCCACCAGACCAGACCAGAGACAATTTAGAAATAATAAATTACTAAATTGCCCCCGCCGGGAATCGAACCCGAGACCTCCCAGTTATAAGACCACAGCGCTCACCAATGCGCCAGGGAGGTCGTCGAAAATTCCACCCCAAAATCTAATTCCACGCGGACAAAGTCGCGGGAGCAAAAGCTAGTCACAAACTATTTCTTGCCACTCGCATTCGAGAAACTCTTCCTGTGTATTGACGCCTAAGTCCGCCGCAAAGTAAACCTTCCGCGAGAGAGTTCGGCCAAAATAAACGTGGCGCCAGCTCAGCGGCACCTGGTCGTGTGTTGACACTCGAGCTTACGCCTCGCGCCGTCGTCTGTGTGTTCACTAAGTAGGTATTTGTAAGGATTTACTCTCCCGCTAGCTTGAGTGTTACTTTAATTTAGACACTACAATTTCAGATTGAAATCAAACTTTGAAAATACAATGGGGTGAGACGTATCGACGAGGTTGCGGAATTGATTCTTTGTCTAAAAAAATAAGTGTCCTGAAGGGCTAACATGTGCACCACGAGAAAATTTTGTCTACACGTTTACTCGTAATCTGTATGTGAATCTCTACAGAGATTCAGGAGTAAAGTGTAGACAAAATTTTCTCGTGGCGCGCATGTTAGCCCTACTGGAAGGAAAAGCAATTTTTAAGTGGCTCAATTTTTTATGTTTTTTATTTTGTCGTAACAAATACCGATTACAGTAATAAGAGTAACGGGTTACACTGTACATCAGTCAAAAATAATAAGAGTAATCTTTGTGCATACGCACGTATTGGATAAGACAATAATTTTGACAACATTTCCTTTTATTTTCCTAGTTTCTAGTGAAACACACGACTAATTCCGCCGCAAAGTAAACCTTCCGTAAGAGAGTTCGGCCAAAATAAACGTGGAGCCAGCTCAGCGGCACCTGTAGGGCTAACATGTGCGTCACGGGAAATATTTGTCTACACGTTTACTCGCATAGAGATTACGAGTAAACTTGTAGACAAAATTTCTCGTGGCGCGCATGTTAGCCCTAATGGTCGTGTGTTGACACTTACGCCTCGCGCCGTCGTCTGTGTGTTCACTAAGTAAGTATTTGTAAGGATTTAAAAGTCCCGTCAGCAGGAGTTTCCAAACGTTATTTTGCTTTGAGATGAACGAATGTGTTTAAAAAATTCAGGCACTCATTCGTTCACCCCAACCCATCGCCGCTCCACTACAGGTCTCCTCTCGATTGAGAAAGGTTCAGGCCATAGTCCTCCACGCTGGCCAAGTGTAGATTATACAACATTCAATTCAATTTCAATTCAATTCAATTCAATTTATTTGCATAAAACATCTACACTACTATTACAACGAGGAAAGATTTGTATTTTTGTGTGTATGTTTGTAATGAATTGGCTCAAAAAGTACTGGACCGATTTGGCTGAAATTTAAAATGGAGATAGACTACACCTTGGATTAAAATATAGGCTACTTTTTATCCCGAAAAAAATTACAGTTCCCGTGGGATTCCAAAAAAACCTCAATCCACGCGTACGAAGTCGCGGATATCAGCTAGTGTGAGATATAGGTGTTAACAATTGGTTATAATGAGAGAACTCTCAGGTAGGCAGGTTTTCTCACGATCTTTTCCTTCACTGTTAAAACAAGGGATATTTAATAGCTTAAACTCTGAAAATTCAGATATACCCCCTGCTACTGTGTATGGGCTGGGATACCCCCGACCACCCGAAAAGGAGGTTGAAGTCTTCCAACCACTAGGTTATCAACACTTAAATTGTATACACTACAATGTGGGATTGAAATAAACCTTTAAATATAAATGGACTTCAGAAGAAGATCACTCAACTATGCTTCGGTCGCGAAGTTGGAGAGGCGATCATATTAGTTCGAAGAACTAGCTGGCTGTAGTAGAAAGTCGGTGGGGTTCCAAGGTAGGGAAATTGCAACGGGAAGCGTGTGTAGGTGGTCCCTCCCCTCCCCCCCACAACCGACTAGGTGGACCGATGACATCAAACGAGTCGCAGAAAGCCACAGCAAATAGAGTCTGTTCAAAAAGAGAACCGTTGTGGCCAAACAATGAACTAACGCTATTTATTATGCTAAATTGTATGGCTGTTGTATTTCGCGCTAAACAAAAAAGGCAATTAAGCACAGTAGCGCCCTCTAATCTCACGACGGCTCTCTTTTTGAATAGACTCTAGGCAGCCAAAAATGACTAGAAATGATTGAAGTAAACTGTTGAATTGAAGAGTATAAAAATTCATTTCAAAAAACCGACTTCTTACGCCACTACTTTTATGGGACCACCTCGCAAGCTTCTTCTGTCGATTAAAAAAAAATCAGGTGAATCGGTCCAGAAATCAAATCAAAATTTATTTATTTCATGTAGGCTAACTTGTAGCCCTTATGACACGTCATAAATCTACCACCGGTTCGGAATGCAGATTCTGCTGAGAAGAGCCGGCAAGAAACTCAGCAGTTGCTCTTTTCAAAAAATTTTTACAATGGTTAACAAAACTATGCTATGCACACAGTGTTTCCACAAAGAAGTTTCAAAAATGCACACCTACCACAACCTAACACATGTTAAGATGGGTTTAGACACAAAGCAGACCCATTCCCGTTGGTGGCACCCGTTCACGAGCACGACGCATGATCCAGCCATTGCATCGCTCAACCATATTTGAGGGAACGTAACATCATCAAATCCCGGAGTAATCGGTGGACATTAAAAGAAAAAAAAAATACCGGCCAAATTGATAACCTCCTCCTTTTCGGAAGTCGGTTAATAAATGACTTTTTATTCGAAAGCATTCATCTGAAGTAGGTACCTAAATCCCGTGTTGTTATAGGTAATAACCCTCAGAATACGGCATAAAGCTCTGAATACGGCAGCACAAGGCGTTTTATAACGTGGAACATCTCGCACGTTTTGCTGAATCAGTGGTACGTGCAGTAGGAACGGCTTCGCCGGATTTACTGCATCGCTTGGTACTTGAATAAATCCCCGGGATTTTATTGATATCATATAAATAAAATTGATACAGAATTTTTATTTTATTTCATTTCACAGAAAGCCCACGCTGTGTGTTGACTTGTTTTCTAGGACGTCTATTTACATACTATTTTTTAACCGAGTTCCAAAAAAGGAGGAGGTTCTCAATTCATCGAAATCTTTTTAAGCTATTGCATAGCTTCTATCGCGGGCCAGCGTGGAGACCAAATCCAGAAATTCCCTAACGAAAATAACCTGACACGGGACTCCTCTACGGTGAGCCGCTATGCAATAGCTTTACCGCGGCAGTCCCCGAGTGCCACACGTCTTTTTTTTTAATGTATTAAAAGGCACACAAGCACAGTCCAGAAGTGGGAGTTATCCGTCCTAAACTTAACGCCTTAAGAGTACTGATCTCTTAAAACGCTCAAACCCTACCTAAAGCCGTCTCCAACCGCCCCTTATAACAGCAACTGACCTCACAATACGTACTTGTAACAGGCAATACGAATCTCCCGTCCCACTTCCCTTTAAGGGGAAAAAATCAAACGGCTTGCGATCTACTCGTATGCTTTGCACTGGCACGTGAGTTACTGGCAAAACCTCGATACACACGCGAGTAGCTCGGTTTTGCTTATAACTGGCATGCTTTATGGCACGGAATACACAGAGAGTACACAGAGTAAGTAATAATCCTATTTTTTTTTTAATTATGGCGCCCTAGATTTCCGCCGCGGCGTCCTTCCATTCACACGAGCACAATAAACCCCGAGCAAGTTAATCATTCGTTGTCGAGACGACATCATAAAAATTACAATATGAATGCGAATTTATACATTTCTGACTCCGCTTTTATTGCGCGGAATAAATGTTATTTGTTTATCCGCATTTTTTTGTACTTTTCCTTCTTGGACGGTGAATTTAAAAATATCCTGTACTAGCTGCGCACCGCGGTATTACCCGCGCGGAATAAGATTTGAATTTTAAGGAAGTTTTTTATAGCAAACTATAGCTACAGTCATTAGTCATAGGTATAGCTTATCCACGCGGTTTTCGATTTTTTCAAAATCCCGCGAGAACCATACATTTTTACGGGATATAAAGTAGCATATAAACCAATCCAATATATAATCTATATCCATTCCAAATTTCAGCCAAATCGGTTCATTAGTTATGGCATGAAGAAGTAGCACGTGAATTTCGGTTTTTGAAAATCCCGCGGGAACTATAATTTTTTTCGGGATTTTTTTCGTCACGGACGAAGTCGCTGGCAAAAGCTATAGTTATACAACGTGTAACAAAAGTGTGAAATAACCCTGAAGGAGGTGAATGTGCTCATGAAACTGGACAACTTTCCCCAAGAAACATAGGTCGAAATAGGAAAAAAAAATTTTTACCTCCCATAGTAAATCAATCAGCCGATCGTCATTTGTATGGGAGGTCCACATTTTTTTTTTCATATTTCGACCTATGTTCCTTGGAGAAAGTTGTTTAGTTTCATGAGCACATTCACCTCCTTCAAGGTTGATACCCCCCCTTTTGTTACACGTTGAATATTAAAAAAGTATATATATATATATTATAAAAATAATTTTTCGTGTATCCCGCCTCCCAAACAAAGGCAACCCATCCGCTTTGACGGATGAAAATTTTTATTTTTCGCGTAAAAGGACGTTATCACATGCAGCACAGCCAAAATTTAATAACGTTAAACCTTCGCCCGCGACGTGAAATATGGCTGTTTTCAGGAACAGCCTGTGGTGTAAGCTGGACTTTCGGTTAAGCTTAAAATATAGTTCATGCTATCTATCATAATTATACTTTGAATAGAATAGACTATATACTATAGATTTTTTAATCAAATAAACTTTTACAAGTGCTTTTGAATCGTCGATGAATCTACCACTGGTTCGGAATACCCTTCCTGCTGAGAAGAGCCAACAAAAACCCGGCGGTCGCTCTTTTTTAAAAAAATTTTACAATAGGTAGGTAATAAAACTATGCTATGTATACAGTGCATCCATAATGAAGTTTCGTAAGTCCTACATACAATCCAATGCATGTTAAGACGAGTAGACAGAAAGCAGACCCATTCCCGTTGGTGGCACCCGTTCACGAGCGTGACGCATGATCCAGCCGTTGCTTCGCTCAACCATATTATATTATTTTAGGTTTAGTTTAAATAATTTAAAAAAAAAAAACTAAAAATGTTATTAGGGTTCCGAGAAAAACGATACCTTCGCCTATAGCCTCGCTCCGTTGTCTGTCTGTCTGCCAGTGTGTCAGAAACTTTTACTTTTTAATTTTTATATATTACTTATATTACCTATTGCCAAATTTGTTTTAATACGTATTTGAGAAGATGTATAAAAACATTTGCTTACTTTTGTTCCATAAAATTTAATTTTGATTTCTTTTTATTAAATATTGAGTTCAATCTTTTCAATTAATTAGTATAAGGCGATATTATACATATTTAACAAAATGTTAAAAATGTGAAATAAAATAATATTTCATACGAACGATTACATAAAAAACTGACCGTGACTGCCTATTTATTAACGTGAATGAATATTGCGGATTAAAATTCGTTTACTTTATTCAACCACGCATACTATTAATACTTATTTCTTTTGAATATTAAACATTATTTAAATATTTAACGCATTAACGTAAATAGCATTTATGTCGGCACATAAAATACACAAGAGATGTGTAAGCTTGTATTCGAATTGTAATTTTATTACGTCGCCTGAGCAGCGATGATTAACTTAGTTGCTTTTGCCGAGAAAAGCGGCTCAAAAACGTGCAAAAAGTCCTTTAAAATGTACGAAAACTCATTTATTTTATCAACCACCAAAGAAAAAAGTTAACTTAATTTAAAATGTATTAATTTACTGGTATTTTTAATTCTATTTTTAGCAAACCTTTGAGTAATTCGGCTGTTAAAGTATATAGATTTGTTAGTGATTCTCTCAAATTGGTATAGATATAGGTATAGGTAGGTAGTTGATTTTGTATATAGTTAATTGTAATATTTTGTGTACTGATGGGGCTGACATAAAGGTCACCGTTAAAAGTCCCGTATAAAATAAAAAATAAAAAATGTAAAAAGTTTAGTGTAAAATAGTAACTACAAGACAAAAGCGTAAAAACCTACTAAAACACCTATAAATAAGAAAATTTTGATGTATGGATAAGATGGATTCGTGAATGGATGTTTGTGTAACGACTGAACCAATTTGGCTGAAATTTTACACAGAGATAGATGGTCTGGAATAATACATTTATCTCGGAAAATAAGAGAGATTAAAAAACATCAATCCGCGCGTACGAAGTCGTGGGTATCAGCTTGTAAATACTTAATTGTATCAATTCATAGCAATTATTTATTTACAAAATTATAATTATACTTGCCCACGACTTCGTCCGCGATCTTCCGGATTAATAATAATAGCCTTCGGTTCGGTTCTTGTTCAGTTCTCGTCGGGTGACCGCCCTCGACCACCGACTTACCGCATCGCATTGTTCGCCCGCGCTATTTTTTCTTTTTGCTCGGCTTCTAAGAGTCGTACCGAGTTATTTAAGCCTCCCTTCCTCAAGTATTGGGCTATCAGATACAAAAAGAATTTTTCAAATCCGACTGATAGTTCCAGAGATTAGGGCGTTCAAACAAACAAACTCTTCCACTTTATTATATTAGTACAGATTATTACCTGTGAAACCTTAGAGTGACATGTGAGGAGCGACTTTTACTCAATTAAAAAATCATAAAATCACCTGTGAAGTTTGTACGAGCAAAACGATATTGGGGGTTTGATTATTATTTTACCTTCACCTTTTTACCACCGCACTGCAAGACAGAGGGAGAGCTTCCATCCCTACGTCGTTGATATTCCACCTACGCGCACCAAGCGCTTTAAGTCTTCTTTCCTGATCCGCACGGCTAGGGTCTGGAATGCTCTTCCAAGATCTGTTTCCTAACACGTACAATTTGGGTATCTTTAAAACAAGAGTGAATAGGCATCTTCACTTTCAGCGATAGTGGTCAAGCGTGTGCCTGTAATGTATAAAAAAAAATAATAATGAGTAGCTTAAGTGTTTATGTGGAAAATAAAATGTAATTCACTCTTAACTTAAAATATTAAGTAATATTTACCGTCAAAATCTCGTACTACTACTCATATAACAACTGTAAGAAAATGTAAGAACAGAATTTTCTAAGCATAATTTTTTTACACGGATGATAAACTAGTTGACTTTAATAGCCCGAGCCGCAGGCGAGATTTTACTTTTGCATCATCATGACTTGGTAGTAACCTTCTTCTACTTCACGCCTTTGTATAACCACGTATAATTGTATCATTCACCAAGGAAAAGAAGAATTGTATAATAATGTACGTCGGGTAGAAATGATAAAAATATCATTCATGCAACACCCCGGTATCAGTGATTGCATATGCAACGACTCACTGCATTATTTATACACATTTTTCAGCTTCGCATGTATGTATTTCGGATTTTTACACTTTACATTCCCGATTCCGGATTTTGTAATAAATGGTTTTAAAACGTGTTAGTATTTCACTCGTGTGTACCTGCGTTATTTACAGTTGCCTGGATATACAGGTAAATCTACTCGTATAGAACGTACCTACATGTAACACAACACATAGACATGTGTGAATTAAAAATTTATATCACTCCCGACAAGTGAAATCAATTTTCGGTCTAGGCCTTTGCGCTCCGCATACCAATGAAGTTTTTTTTTTATTCGATAACAAGATAGCCCTTGACTGTGATCTTACCTGTAAGTGACGATGCAGTCTAAGATGGTAGCGGGCTAACTTGGAAGGGGTATAGCAGTGTAAATTCAACTCATACCCCTAATCGGTTTCTACACGCCATCGTGCCGGAACGCTAAATCGCTTGGCGGCACGTCTTTGACGGTGGGGTGGTAACTAGCCACGGCCACAGCCTCCCACCAGACCAAACCAGAGACATTTTAGAAATTATAAATTTCTTAATTGCCCCCGCCGGGAATCGAACCCGAGACCTCCCAGTTATAAGATCACAGCGCTCACCACTGCGCCAGGGAGGTCGTCATAAAGTTTGATTCTTGTTTGAATATTAAGCTATCAAACTTAATGATATTTTGTAGATAGGTACTCTAGGAACGGCAAAATTTCGAGTAAGGCATACCTTAGATCATTCATGAGGATTCTCCTCCTGCTAAGACAAAAAAGTATGTCTACGACATAAATTTCATATGTATGAAGTGTGTTCGAATGACTTCTCAGGTATATCTAAGCTATCTCTATAATACTCGCCCCTCCGTACCAATAAAACTAGCGACTAGTTTTATTCCGAGCGATTGCAATCTGACCTCGTGATATTTATGAAAATACAATTTCATTTCAAAAATTCACAGGGAAAAGTTTTAAAACGCGGGAAAAACCCCGAGTTCACGATGAAATTTTTCATCACATTAATTACGCTAGAATTTGAGACAAGTCAGCTGCTTTCTGCATTAAGCGACGCGCCTTAGAGAAGACAAATCAAATTATAATTATTATCCTTATAGTTCACAAGAGCGCGTGAGCTTTACTTGCGGTTATGTCGTAGATATGCACTTTGCGTAAGTGTGCGTGCCTGTCAGGAGGCTAGGTAAGAGCGATCAAGCGCAAGCAAGCTCTCGCTCACATTTATACAGATACGACACTCACACAACCATGAGCCGCGAGCTCTCGTGAATTAAAAGAACTATACTAATTTTAGCTGCTGTGCTGAGTTTCTTGCTTGCTCTTCTCAGCAGAATTTGCTTATCTGTGGTAGAGTCTTGACTTTTCATAACAATCATAAGTTGGCACTCATAAAAGTAAGAAACTTTGAATATGAATTGAGTGGTTCGTCAAGACCCAAAACGAAGTTTGCCAAATTGGAAGGACAATGGATGGGGCATTCGAAGCGATAATATGTTTTAGGATCGTATGGTCCTGGAAAAGCGACCTCAAAACTATAAGCACAGTATTGCTAGACCCAAGGACTTTTAAGTATACAGATAACATCAGAAGAGTATATCCTACTAATATTATAAATGCGAAAGTTTTTGCGGATGGGTGGATATATGTTTGTAGCATATAAACCTATGTCCGGTATACCGGTGAGGTATACAGGTATTAGAAGATATATAAATTCTTAAAATACCTAAGTCCAGCTTTGAACGTCTGTCGGTTGGTCCGCTATTATGGCAAAAAGGGACGTTGAGTGTAGCATCTCTTCAAGAAAGGGGTAGCTTGTTGCATGAAGGTTTCAAGTGCAACGTACCGGGTTTCCTGTCTCAGGAAACTTTAGCGATAACGGGAGACAAAAATTATAAGTCTGGAAAGTTCTCGCCCACTATTTTCCACGTCAGCTCTGGCCAGTTATTTTGCAACTCGCAGTGCTCGTCGATGAATTCGCTGATTAAATATAGATAGAAAATGATACGAGAAAAAAGTTAATTCAATGCCCGCGAGAACTTCTTAATTTTCCGGGATAAAATGTAGCCTATGTGTTAATCTTGGGTTGTAGTTCATTCGTTGTGGCATGAAAGAAACACACACACATACTAACTTTCGCCTTCATAATATTAGTGTGAAGTGTGACAGATGAGACAGACAGAACATTCAAACAGTCTAAATAAACATATGGACTTAGAAACTTGAAAGAAGTATTCAATCAGTAACTGAGGATTTAAAAAATTCGTTTTTAGACCTAAATTCACGCGGAAGAAATTGTAGACATCAACTAGATTATTTAAAAATTATTAAAACTTAATCTTATGAAATGTAAGGCATTTTGTTTTACTTGTCATTTATTGATACTAAATTCATACAAAGAACTACTGTGCTAAATAATATTTTCAATGTAAACTGAGACTTAAGCCTCAAATAATTTAATTTCGCCGTTGAATCAGCGCCATAAGCGAAGCTGTGTGCTCAGAGAATAACACTGGTTCTCGTTCATGAAAAATTTAATTTAAAGTGACGACTAATTGCTGTCTCTATCGCTTGGTTTATTTTACCGAAAATATTTTTTAGTAAATTAGGTTTGCTCATATTTTACGTCATATAAATAAACGTCCAACCAATTAAGTCGGTAATAATTATTAGTTGATAGTGTATTGTTAAATGGCATGTGAAATAAATAATAATATGTAATCCGCCATTTTGTGGCGGCGGCCATCTTGGATCGATTTTGGAATGGCGCTTTGTGTGCGTGTGCTTGAAAATATGCAGCTTTAATTTGTGTGGCAGTGACGTGGCAGTCGCCTATTCATCCTTTTGTCACGCACACACATTCACGGTCTCTATACAAGCTTCACGCACACTTGGCGCCAAGATGAGTTAAACTATCCATAGTAGGTATAATAAACGTAGTCGTATAATAGCTATATAATGGTTACGGTCAGGTTACGTGAATTACAGGCTATAATTCAAGCAGTAACATTGACCGCGTCTGCGGTCAGCCAATATTACGCACGTAGTGGGGGATACATTCATCTTCTCTACGCCTGACCAGGTTGGCACGATTGATTAGGTCGTGGATAATGGATATTACTAATTTATTATTTGAGAATAACTTTTACCTGCGTCTTTGCTCCCACTATCTAACCACTTAAATTAATAATGCGATGTTTAGATTCCCGTATAAAATTATTAGTTAGTTTATTTTTTAATGTGGTGTACAATAAAGTGTATTCATTTCATTTTACATATATTTTTGATTTTTCGGCTATGTTTTGGGATTTCCTTTTGTTATTTTTTATTTTTATAGTAGGTACGTCTATATTAAAGCAAAGCGAACAAATTAAAAAAAAATTCAAATCGGTTAAGCAGTTTTTGAGTTTTAGTAAGATTAAGTAAAGAACAGCAATTGATTTTTACATATTGTCTTTGGTCTGGTCTAGTGGGAGACTTTGGCCGTTACCACACTACCGTCAAAGACGTGCCGCTAAGCGATTTAGCGTTCCGGCACGATGGCGTGTAGAAACAGATTAGAGGTAGGTATGGTTTGAATGTCCACTGCTATATCCTTTCCAAGTTAGCCCGCTACCATCTTAGACTGCATCGTCACTCACCATCAGGTCTATCTTGTCATCGAATAAAAAAAAGTGCAAACTGTGCTTTTTGGGATTTTATATTTTAGATTTTATCGGTCTAAGAGCAGAGGTGAGTCTACGAAGACGTATAAAAACTTTTGTTTTTTGAAGCTGCGTTTTGAAGGAAAGATATTACATCATGTTAGGCCACAGTAGGGCCTTAATGAAGCGAATTTTGGGCAATATATAACGCCTGAATAAAGTCCGGTTTATAGTGTAGCCTGTGAGTGAAACAAGCAATATTTTACAGCATGGTCTTAACTTGGTTTAACGGTGAAATTTGCCCGGGCGGCAATATTAAAAATTCATCCATCAAACCAATTTGATACTATTATTTATTGAATAATTCTTTAGGCGTGAAAATGTTTACACTGTCCCAGCGAGCGCTTCGAATATAATTTTTTGAATCAACAAAGCTTTCACAGAAATTGGCGTAGTGAAACAAAAAATATTAAAACAGTCACTTGATATTGCGTTAGGAATGGTCTTATTATTAAGTGTCCAGATACATTTCAGCTTTTTACTCGCTGAATGAATTTTTTGAATGTACTTGTAGGTGTAAGATGTAAATTTTAGTGTGTAATGATTTTATAGAAGGTAACACACACACACTCACACACACTCTCTTACAAACTCACTCAGACTCACGCACACATACACGCACGCACACACACACACACACACACACACACACACACACACACACACACACACACACACACACACACACACACACACACACACACACACACACACACACACACACACACACACACACACACACACACACACACACACACACACACACTATTGTTATAAATATCTTGAAATTCATACAATTGTTATCCTGTTTGGCCTTATTTTGTAAATTATATTGTGTATGTATCGCTGTTGATTACAATAAAATAAATAAATAAACTTTAATGTTTAGTTTTTAAGTAACTCTTGTACGTATTATTTTGTGTGTCAGTTATCATCTGACTGAATATGCGGCACCTTCAAGTTTTCTTTTTAAAATATAAGATTTTACCCGTAATTATTGTTAGGAATAAAATATTTAATTTCCTCAGGTCACAATATATTGCATTATCATCGGAATCGGGGAGGTGGTTCTCATTCAGCTTGCACAGGTGGCCTTTTTTTTAAATATTTTTAGCGAGCAAACGAGCAGGCGGACCACCTGATGTTAAGTGATTACCGCCGCCCATAGCACCAGAGGCACCACCAGTGCGTTGCCGGCTTGATCCTAAGCAAACATAAAAACATACACAAACACATACATTTGCAAGTTAAAAATAAAAGCTTGTAAATAGGAAATAATAGGTAACATGTAAAAAAATCTACTATAGTCTGATTTTTAATTGCGTGGAATTCTGACGTATCTTAATGTTACCAGAGATTAAAAAAATCCCACAAAAAAGATAATAAAAAACTAATATAAATAAAAATCAATTGCCACACATAGATATTTATGACAAACGCCTGACAGATAGTTTGGGGTAAAATCGAACTACAGGTGGTAATACTGTTTTTCATACAAATAACTCGCTCTGTTTATAAAATGACAACTGTCAGAATTCCACCGAATTAAAAATCAGACTATACGTACCGTTAAAAAATCCAAGCATTATTTAAAAGGTGAAAGTGTCGACACTGATTTAGTGTCAGCTGTCACGCCACTAGGTGTCGGCTTGGCTCACAGACACTTTTATTGTCAGGACATTGATTTTAAACAACAAATTGTGTATCCGATAGAGCCCAATAGTTTTATTTAACAAATTGAATGTTTACACCGCGGAAAAACAAAATTGTAATAGAAAATCCTTAGTGATAGTCATATTGAAACAACATACAAGAAACAAGAAACCAATCTTGATACGCTGAAACACTTGTGTAAAAATACATTTTACAAACAGCGACTGCTGAGCAACTGCTGAGTTTCTTGCCGGCTCTTCTCAGCAGAATCTGCATTCCGAACCGGTGGTAGATTTATGACGTGTCATAAGAGCTACAAGTAGCCTACATGAAATAAATAAATTTTGAATTTGAATTTGAAGCACACACACACACACAGTACACACACGTGCACACACAACTGCCTCGTTCGCAAGTTCGAAGGTTAGCAAGTTCGACTGCGGTTGACGAGATCCCGGGATCGAGGGAATGAATGAATGAATGAATATACTTTTATTGCACACCACACATATTATAAGAACAGACACAAAGAGCTTAATAAATAGCATACAATTTGAACTCTTTTTATAGGCACAAGTAATATACTATACTTTGTAGTAGCGCTTGAAGTCGGTATTGTAAAAAGAATTTTTACAAAACCGACTTCAAGAATTTTATATTATGAACAGTCAAATTAATACATCAATATGCAATTTATAAGTTTAAACTGTTCCGAATCACCTACTAACCACTAAAAGTGATTAAACTCGAATAATAATAATAATAATAATAATAAATCATTTATTTAGCAGCAACACAACACATTTTAGTAGATTAAAAAATAATTATAAAACAAAAACAAAAGTAGGCGCCCTAAAGATTTTCAAAGAACCGAGGGAAAGATAAAAAAAAACCATCGGTTCTCTGAAAAGCCAGGCGCCTACCAATATCTAGGATGCATAATGCCACTAAATAGGGCGCTGCCTCAGCTTGATGCCACAGCCAAAAGTGACCATAGCGCTGGTTTTCAGGCATGACCCCACGGTGACGTCACGGACCGGACAGAACAATTGTTAGACATTCCAGTAATCATTTAAATAATATTTATTCGGTTCGGAAAAAACGTATTAATAATAATATATTAAATATAGAATATCCATACAATTAACATAATTACATTACAATAACCAAAAAAAAATAAAAAAGCAAGCAAAATAAAGCAAGTTAAAGTCCCTGATGTAGTTTGGGACAGCCTGACTTTAAGCATAACTTATGTTCTATTAAGTTTCTGTATGGTTCAGCCTCCGATCTCGGCGTTCAAAGTTCAAATGGTGTAACTTACTTTGAAACTTAATTGCTTACTTACTGTTTTGTGGCGCTGATTAAATAACATATACGCTGCTGTGTGCGTGTATGTGTGTGTGCGTGTGTGTGTGTGTGTGTGTGTGTGTGTGTGTGTGTGTGTGTGTGTGCGTGTGTGTATGTATGTGAAAATCTCACAAGATTATGTGTAAATTAAAAATTTAAAACACCCCCGACATGTTACAACATCCTAATCGCTAGTCAGTAATAGTTAAAATAAAAATATGTAAGCCGCCATTTTGTGGTGGCGGCCATCTTGGACCGATTTTCGTCTAACATAGCTTAGAACACTCCCGACTAATTCAGCTTTCAAACAAAAAAAAAAAATCAAAATCGATTCATCCGTTCGGGAGTTACGATGCCACAGATACACACACACACAAACAGACTCGTCAAACTTATAACACACCGTGGTTTTTGCGTCGAGGGTTAATTTTTTTTTTTTTTATTCGATGTCAAGATAGCCCTTGACTGTGATCTCACCTGATGGTAAGTGACGATGCAGTCTAAAATGGTAGCGGGCTAACTTGGAAGGGGTATAGCAATGTAAATTCAACCCATACCCCTAATCGGTTTCTACACGCCATCGTGTCGGAACGCTAAATCGCTTGGCGGCAAATTCAAGGTATAAGAGCTGAAAACGCCTAATAATGAAACACAAATAGCGCACAACAAAAGTATTTAAAGCTTTAGTGAAATATTTGATGGCAACATTTCAATTTAACTGCTATTGATACCTATTCGATGGCAAAAAATTAATTGAATTTTTTCCATTTAGAGCAAAAATTTAAAATATTATCTCAGATTCAATTTTTAATCCGCCATTTTTATTAAAAATACCATTTCATTTACAGCGGGTATTCGTTATAGTTGCCGGTAGTATGATTTCAGTTTTCATAAAAGAGATTAAAATAGCCCTGATGCAATCACCTCCAGCATTATTGCCTTAAACAGATCAGACTAGACTAATCCTATTATCCCATTCCTATTATCCTATTAATCCTATTTTATATATTAACTAGCTTTTGCCCCCGCGACTTTGTCCGCGTGGAATTAGATTTTGGGGTGGAATTTTCAAAAACTGTGACACACATACTTTTTTATTTTTAACTGAAAGCTCAAATACACACTTTGATGGAAACAGCTTGAAAAATGACGGAGTTTCATATAAACTTCCATCCCCTATTTAAACCCCTTAGGGGTGGAATTTCCAATAATCCTTTCTTAGTGTGCGCCTACGTTATAAAAGGAACCAACTGTAAAAATTTCAAGTTTCTAACTTCAGTAGTTTAGGCTGTGCGTTGATATCTCAGCAGTCAGTCAGTCAGTCAGTTAGTCAGTCAGTCAGTCAGTCAGTCAGGACTTTGAATTTTATATATAATATAGATATTATAAATGCGAAAGTTTGTATGTTTGTAACTCAATCACGTCGCAAGGACTGAAACGATTTGGCTGAAATTTGGCACAGAGATAGATCATAGTCTGAAATAGGACATAGGCTACTTTTTATGCCGGGAAGTAAGAGAGTTCGCGCGGGAACAAAAAACCTCAACCTAAGTCCTAAACCTAACCTAAGTCATGCGACTTCGTCCGCGTGACGAAGGTTAGGTTAGGTTTCTCCGGGGTATCCCCCCCACCCCTCCAATTCAAAATGTATGAGAAAATGAAATTTTTTCATAATTTTTTTTCGTATGTACTTACATTTTTCCGATGTTTTAAAACGTATTCTGCTATTCAGGACGGAGACAAATACAACAAACCAAAAACCATGAAAATCGGTCTAGCCGTTCTAGAGTTATGAGTGTTCGAACAAACCCGACTTTGTTTTATCGTATACGGGATAAAAAGTATCCTATGTCCGTCTCCTGGTTCTAAGCTCTCTACCAATTTTCAGCAAAATCGGTTCAGCCGTTCTTGAGTTATAAATAGTGTAACTAACACGACTTTCTTTTATATACATTAAGGAACGCTTAGAAAAACGACTTATCGTATACGGCAAAATAGTACATCTTAGTGGTTTACACATCATATATCTTATAAATATATAAAAGGCAAAGGTGACTGACTGACTGACTGATCTGTCAACGCACAGCTCTAACCACTGGACCGATTGAGCTGAAATTTGGCATACAGGTAGCTGTTAGGACGTAGACATCCGCTAAGAAAGGATTTTGGAAAATTTCAACCCCAAGAGCGTTAAATAGGGGGTTAAAAAATCGAACCTAACGTGAGCGAAGCCGCGGGTTAAAGCTAGTCTTTAATAAGCCTTGAACGTATCTGAGTCAAAGCGTTTTAGATAAATTAGAAAAAAAAAACACTCATCTATATTGGAAACCGCGTAAAAACCACATCTCTCGTTAATCCATCAAGGTTTTTTCGGTGCTAGGTCAGATAGCGTAGTTCGAAACTAATCAAGGAGTGATAGGTAAAACATAGGCATAGCTTTTATCTATCTCTCCTTTAGTCCTAAAAATAGACAAAATTCCAAACCGAATTTATTTTATTTGATTTTATCGGAGGGATGATACCGTGTATTCCAAAATCAAGGATCTATTTTTTTATAAGAATAGCGGGCAACAAGTTGGCGGGTCACCTGATGTAAAGTGATTACCGCCGCCCATAAACACTTGTAGGACCAGAGGCACCACCAATGCGTTGCCGGCTTTTCAGGAACTTATTGGTTCGCCCCTTGAATAACCCCATATTGTAATTAAGTGGGAACACTGTCGAAGGGAGATGATAATTCTTCTGCAGATAGTTGATGGTCGCTAACTTTATACAGCTTCAACTTCTTATTCTTCTTCTCCGTTGTGTTGGGGAACTTGGAGAAACGACACTACTTGGTGTTTTCTCCGTCTATATAATAATAGTATAAGTTTGTATTAAAAAAACAAAAGAATATTAGCCCAGCTGAACTTGACTTATATTCTCCTCTCCCCTCCAAATAAGCGAAAAGCTAGTGCTAGGAGTGGGTACGACAATAGTGCAACGGGTGGGGCTCGAGCCTGCGACCTTTCAGATTTCAGTCCGCACCTTTAACACGGTTTCTACACGTCATCGTGCCGGAACGCAAAATCGCTTGGCGGCACGTCTTTGACGGTAGGGTGGTAACTAGCTACGGCCAAAGCCTCCCACCAGATACCTTATCCTATCCTCCTTAAATAAACATGTCCTTAAATTCACAAAAGGAAAATAAAAAAGATAAATACAGTAACAGTAACGTAGGGAAATAAAATTACGCCCGAAGCGGTAACGCCAATTACAGTATATTGTTGGCATTGTGTTGTAATGGCGGCCTGTTGAATTTCTCAAAGGAATTAAGGTGATTGATAAGACAGCCAAGTTGCCCTAACTCGGAGCAATCAATCAGAATCACCTGCGAATTTGCGTAGGTACTATGGACTTCCAAGCACCTGTTTGTGGAATTGGATTATTGTGATGAATAATAATAATAATTGCATTTATTTCACGATCAAAGACGATTATATCAAAAGACCTAATAACAATAATTGCAAAAACCTTTAGGTATAATATTAGGATCAAAACTGGCCAACCTAGCAAGATTTTGTCGATTCAGCTGAACCCTCATAGTATATGACACCTTGAGCGATTATTGCCTAGATCAAGATTTTTTGGACAATTACATCACACTCACGAAACAGACGAAGAAGTGAGTGAAGGCGTGTGTGTGTATGTACGTGTGTGTGAGACAATGAGTGTGCGTAAATGTAAGAAATGTTTATTAGTGATAAATAAAATTCAAAATTATCTATGGCAGATTATTTATTAACATCCTTACTATTATAATATTAAATGCGGAAGTGTGTTTGTTTGTTCAGTTGTCCTTCAATCACACCGAAACAGAGCTACGGATTGGCGTGATTTTGTGGAATGATAAAGTAACTGAGAGCCTGGAAAGTGATATAGCGTCAGTAGAGTTATAAAATTGCGTAAGTAATTTTGGCGCTTTTTAACATTTTAACGCCATTCGATGAAAAATTGTGACACCTGTCAAAATCTAATGTCAAATGAAGGAAACAGAAAGACGTGTGTGGAATGAAATGACCGGAAAAAATACTTAAATTGCTCTATCTATGATTACGTGCAAAATCACGGAATATCTTCGTAGAATGGCATTAAAATCTTAAAACTCACCAAAATGACTTACGCACTGTTAGATGACGACAGCCTACCTTATCCCGGAAAAACAAAGAGTTCCCAAGGGAATTTAAAAACCTATGTAACTTCACAAGGATGGCAAAAGACGGTATTACTACTTATAAATGTTTGCTAGCTACATCCCGTTGGTAGGTACTTTACCACTGAACATTTCACTTAAATGCACTTAACTTTTTAAACTCTTTGTTCCCAGCGATAGCGGTTTTCAGTTAACGCGATTGTATAGTTTTGAGACTTATTTCGCTACTTACTTTTAACGGCGGCATCTGATAAAAGCTTGTTTATGTTACGCGGTGAAGCCTTTTTATTCCGACTGTTACTGACAAAACCATTATTCTGAATTACCGTCGAAATAATAAAATTGAATTGTTTTTTTTTTTCTGTTTCAATCTCTTTGTTTTTCACAATAAGAGAAGTTTATACAAAAAAAAAACGCGGTGCATACAAATGATGTTGATGACCTGCTAGAAATTAATATCTGTGCTTTTTTTACGAAATAGGCTTATACTTGAGGACTATCAATGATGAAAAGCACTGATGCGGTCTAGGTTCCAGTGCGTTTGCCTAGAAAATCTTTGAAATAGACAACATTAAAAATCTGAATGTGGAATCTTATTCACATTTTTAAATGATATTTTTTTGTATATCACTGGATAGAAGATCTATTCATCCTTTTCTAGCTGATGATGATTATATAGGTACTTAATCTTATTTTCTGATTTATTTTTCCTTTTTAGTTTTTAATGCGGGACGATGGTCACCCCACCATTTTTTTTTAATTTTACTAGCTAGAATAAGCTAAGGATTCGAACGATATCTCATTCATCAAAATCGGTTAAGGCATATAGAAGTTATAGTGGAATATACAAACTCACAAGAACAAACAAAAATTAGTGTCAATTGCCTGCACAGCTAGTAAATAACGCTTAATACTCGATAACTAAGCTTGAATAGGTTCATAATGCAGCTAAATAATAGTGCGTTCAGTGACTGTGAATAACAGGTTAGAATTTAGCTCTGAACATTAGCCGCGGCTGTGGTCACTCGACGTTGGGTTCTATACCCAGTCTATACCAAATATCGCTACTAGATATATTTATTTATCAATAGCTAGCTTCAATAGCCCAACGGTTAAAGGTGCGGACTGAAAACTGTAAGGTCGCAGGTTCGAATCCCACCCGTTGCACTATTGTCGTACCCACTCCTAACACAAGCTTTCCGCTTATTTGGAGGGGATAGGAGGATATTAGTCAACTTCAGGTTGGCTAATAATCTTTTTTAAAAAAAAAAAATTATCTGACTTTTTTTATAGCTAATATTTATCTAATTTTAGTATTTGTTGTTCAAGAGGATATAACTGAATTTACAAACAAGTTTCAAGTTCTAATATTCAGTTATTCTTGACATATGGCTCAAATTAAAATCTCCACTTTTAAAAGCCCCCCATTTCGTCAATTTTAAGGGAAAAATTAAAAAATATATATATTTTTGTACTCTGTTCAAAATCGTCTTTAAAAAAAATATCGCAAATCTATGTAACGCAACAAAAAATATTTTACTTCACACACGCTTCTATGAGAGCCCCTGAAATAAAGATTTTTATAATTTTTTTATTCAGTATTCGGCTGAAGGCCAGGCATTTTTATTATACTTAAATTTGAAGTAATTACGTCAATTCAGAAATTATAAGGCTCTGACAGACGGACGGATGTACGGACGGACGGACAAGTGCAAATTCACTCAAGTAGACCCAGAGACCTCGCTTCGCTCGGTCAATAAGATGATGCTTAGATGCCATTAATTATACTAGCTTTGCCCCCGCGACTTCGTCCGCGTGGAATTAGGTATTGGGGTGGAATTTTCAAAAACTGTGACACACGTACTTCTTTATTTTTAACTGAAAGCTCTAATACCAACTTTGATGGAAACAGCTTGAAAAATGACGGAGTTTCATATAAACTTCAATCCTCTATTTAAACCCCTTAGGGGTGGAATTTCCAATAATCCTTTCTTAGTGTGCGCCTACGTCATAAAAGGAACCAACTGTAAAAATTTCAAGTTTTTAACTTCAGTAGTTTAGGCTGTGCGTTGATATCTCAGTCAGTCAGTCAGTCAGTCAGTCAGTCAGGACTTTGAATTTTATATATATAGATTGAATAGAAACAGCATTACTTTGCGGAGTTCGATGATACTCGTATCTAATCAAGAAAAAACTACATTTTTATTATGATTTCTAATGATAAATACGCAGCAAAGCAAGTTGTACCTACCTTGAGTTTCTTTTTAACTAGGCGCATTATAACTTGATGATTTTATTTTAAAGACCATTTTGCGCAGTATCTAGTTGGCACTCTTGTATCGGGTAATAGAGAACGTACTGAGCCCGGTATTAAAGTGAACACAGTTTGATACCGGCTTCAAAACAGGCTCAGACATGTCGCGCCGCTTTTCAGCCGCACTTGACATGGCCCGGTTTACTTGTGCCGTTGATATATTGGCTTTTCAATTTGCTAACGCTTCCCATTTTAGTACATGCAGTCATAAGTAAAGCTAGACAAGTAATAAGTAATTAGTGAATAAGACCATTCACTATCTTTTTTTCTTATTTGATGACAAGATAGTCCTTGACTGCGATCTCACCTGATGGTAAGTGACGATGCAATATAAGATGGTAGCGGGCTAACTTGGAAGGAGTATGACAGTGTAGATTCAACCCATACCCCTAATCGGCTTCTACACGCTATCGTGCTGGAACGGTAACTAGCCACGGCCAAAGCCTCCCACCAGAAAAATCTGGATCTGTATGGGCGTTTGTACAGGGTGTAAGGGACACCAGAACGAAAACTTTGTGAATAGGCTAATGCCCATAATGAAAAAATAAATGCCATTCAACTCGGAAATGATGGGTTACCAATATTGAAATTTTTGAACACGCAATATTTACGCTAACGCTACACCACACTCGCTTTAGCTCTTGAGGCTTATTAACAACTAACTTTTGCCCGCGACTATACTCACGTCGAGTTCGATTTTTCAATCCCCTATTTTACTTCCCTAGGAGTTGAATATTGAAAAATTCTTTTTTAGCGTATGCCTACGACATAATAGCTATCTCTATGCCAATTGTGCGTTGATAGATCATTCAGTCAGTCAGGTACCTTTTCCTTTCATATATTTAGATTAGATAGATAAAGAATTATTAATATTATAAATGCGAAAGTTTGTGTGTTTGTTACTCAATCACGTCGCAACGACTTGCAAATTTCACCCAAATCTGTTAGCTTTGGCTGGCCACAGAGATAGATATAGTCTGGAATAATACATAGGCTACTTTTTATCCCGGGAATTAAGAGAGTTCCCGCGGGAACACGAACGAAGTCGCGGGTATCATCTAGTATGAGATAAATGATTATTATATTATCGCGTTACAACATTTGTAACTGTCACGCACATATTATATCCATCACAAGTATTGGGACGGCTCTTGACACTTTTTCGAACTTGAACAAAAATACTTCAGAGCTTTTCTCGCCGAATTGTTCTTCCGCACACTTCAATGGGAAACGATAGACGGCAAATAAGGCAAGAATGTGAAGAAACTATGACGAAGTTGATTTGTCACAATTTAATGAATTGAATAGAATAGAAACAATCAGTGAGGCCAATAGCTCAAATAGCCGATAGATATAGCCCAAGGTGTATGAATGGCGACCTCGGATCCCTTTATAACTGGAACGTTGGCATCATACAAGTCAAAGGAAGCTGCTGAATTCAAATAGCACATCAAGATCATGCCATTTGGAAGACCTCATAACAGGCCTATTTTCTGCAGTGACAATCTATGGGATGATGATAACGATGAAGCAGTGTTAGTAGCATCATCATGGCTTGCATATTCTCATTAATAAAGAAAATATAATTTCCAACTGACCCCAGCTGAATCCGGAAATATTCACATAATTATGAAGTCAAACCTTTTGTTGAATCGTTTCAGCAATTTTTCCACTGCAATGAGAGGTCGTTAAAATATTCAACAAAGGAACCTTTCATGAGGGAACTCCTCAGTCTATTTTCGCCTTTTTTCTATGGTTTATCGTAACTTAAGAAATCTTTGTGTGAACGACGTTCTCGCAGCCTTCAAGGCAAAAAAAAAAAATACTTTTCCTAACACTTTTTGCGTGTCGAACTTTTGAACTTTTTTTTCCAACTAGTCATTGGAGACTTTTCGTACATAACATCTGCTGTCATGACAGTTAATTGCTCATTTATACGGGTACGAGCTATTCGGTAGATCGATTGTGTAACTTGAAGTAAAGCATCGTGATGAAAATTGCACGCCTCGATAATTTTTTTGTTTTAATTAATTATCTCTAAGGTGGTGAAGTCTGCTAATTTAGGCCAATATGGTGGAGTACATAAAGCCTTCGATTTTTGATTAAGAGCAACATTTTCAAACATGCTTAGTATTGAGACAGAATTGATCATAATTTATCGTAAATACAAGTAATTGGATAAATTATAACATTTAATTAATAAATATATAACATCATGCCATTCCTGAAAGGTGTGAGGAGGTGTGTGTGACACCCTCAGGAGCCTGAGAGGATACCTTTTTTTTTCTTGTAGGAGGGGAAATCCTGATGGACATCCGAGGCTACGGATAATGTCGGACTCCTACCGACTAAAACCCCTCCTACCTCCAAACAATATAGTACTTGCCCTTTGTCCAAATCGTCCTCTTCCCGTGCGTTCGTCTTTCTCCTTTTGAAAGGATACCTGTACCATTGATGGGTTGCTGACTTCGATCACAGAAGAAAAAAGTTGCTAATGATGGTGATTGTAGTATACTCAAACACTCACGTATATAGAAGTCAAGTATATAGTCCGTATATACCAATGCACACTCCAGGCACACATAATGTGTATTACACAACCGACGTGCTATCCGACCCGTGGTCCTAGCACGACTGACTAATGACTCTAATGGCGCCTGTATTTATAACATGTTTACTCCAATATTCACAGACTACCCTCTGTATGCTACAGTGATGATCTGGAGAGTGACATAGCCTACTTTTTGTCTCGTAAGATAAAAAGTAGCTTAGTGTGTGTGGGCAGTGGAAGTGGTGGAAGTGGGCATCTGCTAGTACCCAATAAACCGAGAAAGGCATAAAAACACAGTCACATCCACCAAATACGAAAACTATAAAAAACAACGTACCTAAACATTGTATGTGCGCAAACTCCCAACAAACAGCTGTGCGGGACTCGCACCTCTACCTTATTGCATTCCACTTTCAAAACAACTTATTTTAGCTGTTTTAGAGCTCTGAAAGCCGGCGCTCCTGCGCTTTTGCTTTTGTATATTTGAGTGCACTTGTTTAAAGTGTTATGCGGTGTTTTTGCTTACTATTTCCTGAAGGAAAACTCTTCTTAATTTCTGTTCTACAGAAAATGGTTTGCCGAAAGTAATAATATTTTAGTATATTAAAAAGTTAAAAATAAATTATTAAGAATCTTGTTAGTAGTTAGTAGTGCTGACTTGATGACAATGGGACCACCTGGAAAGTATACCCTTTCAAACAAAAAAAGAATTTTCCAAATCGGCCCAGGCGTCTTCGAGTAATCGGGAAAAATTAAGGAAAAAAAATTCAGTAAGTCATATAATAATATAATGTCCTCCCGATCGAATCCGGTTACTGCGGACAATTTATACACAGATATTAGCCATCTGCCCGGGAAATATTATAGTGCACATGTATGTGCGCAACCACAGGTGCACTCTCTATTTCTTCACTCTTATAATCCGATGGGACGGAAAATCCGACACTACCGAAAAGAGATCAGGCGCAGGACCGACGGTTTTACGTGCTCTCCGAGGAACGGAGGTGACTCACCATCGACTTCCTAACTCCGGGCTAGTACCTACCTACTGAAAGGAGATGTACTAAATTGGGCCCAACTCGGGGTTTCGCACAGTTATAGAAAAATATGGAGAAAATAAGTCGATAAATTACTTATATAATTAAATAGTTTTTATTTATGTACAGCTCAGGAAAATCATACAAAACATTTTTTTTTAACTAAGTACGAAACCTAATGCTTTTACTTTAGTAGAAACGGAACGTTTTCATGAATGTCAGTTTAATTAACCACAGACTAATATAGTACTAATGCAACTATGGGTTCTGGTGTGGGTTCTGGCCTTTTGGTACCTACCCAAATAGATTATCTTTATAAAATCAGTAATCTAGAAATAGACCAAAACTTGTTGCAAAACATTTTGCATTAAATAATATACTGATTTACAAGGGAAATATACTTTAAATATTTATAATAAAAAAATTGTACATCATGAATATTTTTTTTTATCACAAAAAAGCTAGAACCCAGATCTGAAAAAAGACGTCTTGAGAGACGGTTTGTCATTCTCATTGTGTCTTGCGCTTTGTGAATATAACTTTCGTGTTTTAACAGTTTTCGTGGATTATTTCATATTATTTAATATTACCTACAAAAGTAAAAGAAACATGCATCCAAACATCTTCCCGTAATACTTTTTCCATTTATTTAAAGTATTTAAACAAAGAACTTTAGATATTGAACGTCTTTTTCACATAACTTACAAATCTAAAACGAGAAATAAAACAAAACTCCCAAGGTCTGCAGAAGTACGAGTTTTTGATGTAAATAGCAAGCATCTAAATCTTCAAAATAAAGCATGTTTCATCCTTGTTCAGTGTTGGGCCCAAGCTTGTATGGACCACAATCATCTCCTTTCTTAACAGAAAACCCAATTTTTGGCCCGACCCGGGAATCAAACCCGTGACCTCGTCATCCGTAGTCGAACTTGCTAATCACTAGACCAATGGCAACGCGGCAGTAGGTATGTCAATAGCCCAAAGGTTAAAGGTGCGGACTGACACTGCCAGGTCGCAGGTTCAAACCCCACCCGTTGTACTATTGTCGTACCCACTCCTAGCACAAGCTTCCGCTTATTTGAAGGGGGTAGGAGGATATTAGTCAACTTCAGGTTGCCTAATTTTCTTTAAAAAAAAAAAAAGTTACTAAGTCATATAACACTACAGCCAATAGTAATGTTATAGGCAGTTAAAGTCGAACCCGACCCCATCGGAGTGCGAACGATTCGCCCATTAAAATCGACCAAAAACAATTAACAGCCAACTACAAATTAACAGAGGTTGCGTCGTCACGTTTCCCACCAATTATTTCCGTCGGCCATGTTACCGACGACATTTCTAGCGGTACTTGTGGAGACACACTTATAACACCCGACCAGCCCCCTGATCTGTAACTCAGTGCCTTTTTTTACCCGAAATAGGCTTGCGCTTGACGACAATCAGTACTGGATAGCAATGATGAGCTCTAGGTTGGAGCGCGCTTGCCTAGAAGATGCCTTTTCGCTCTTACCTTGAAGGTACTCAAATTATAGGTGGCAGGAAACACAGATGTGGCAGAGTGTTCCACACCTTAGCGGTTCTTATTAGAAACGTTGAATTAAAGCGTTTCGTTCGAGTAGGTTGGATTTCTACCGCATAAGGATGCCAACGCTCACGACTCCTCGCATTTCTGTGGTAAAAACGTGAAAGAGGTACTATCAAAAAATGAAAGCCACTGACATATATTTTTTATCCATTGAAGGTTTCCCAAGTAGCACACGAAGGTTGCTTAGCAGCTGAATAACGAATTCCCGTCACGCTTAAAGCTGTATAAAAAAGCTGCATAAGGGCTGTATACGGCCGTATACAGCTCTTATACCTCTTAAATGGGCACAAATTATACAGCCTTAAGTTGAGTAAAAGATTACAAGTTACTCTTTATTCAGCAAATATGTCACGTGACGTTAAAGTGAAGTAGCAAACCATAGATAATACAAATCTAGCAAATTAATATACTTCGTGGAGTGAATTGAATTTGATTGAATACGTGTGGTTATATATTCAAAGTTAAGTGCATTGTTTTCATATTTATAAAAGAAAAATGATTGGGAATGTAATTTTACTGACATTATACATATATATTACCTAAGAAAATTTTAGTGCGCCACGAAAATATTCGGTTTTTAATTAGTTTCGTGATATAAATAAGCCGTGATGAAAACTTGAATAAACAATTTTTAGTGCTTTGAAAAGAATTATAAGATAAAAGTTGTTATTATGATATCGAGAAGTAAAAACTAATGCAATCCATTCCTAATTCATACACAAAACATCATAAAAGTTGAAAAATGAATCAGTATATTTTTATAGGTTATGAGGTTATACAACAAAATGGTGGATTCATGTTAAACAGCGACGTGAATAGTTAAAACTCTGATATTCAGCAATAAGCTTCATAATAGTTCACACGTGCCCCCTTAATAAGTCAGTGTAATAAGAGTTCACAAATACCTTCTTATACAGCATTTGGCGTAATTTTATCCACTAAACAGCCCTTATTCAGCCTAAGCTGTTTAAATATCACTGACAGCTATTATGCACCTGTAGGATCACCAGTGTACTCTTAAAAGAGTCTTAATACGCATAGAGTTTCAAATAGGTCTAAAAGTGAGTATTTATACAGCTATCTGTGCTACTTGGGTTACTATGAAATAGCAAATGACATTTCTCTTCGAACCTTCAATGGATAAAAAATGCCTATAGTCGTTGATAGGCACCGAGTTGCAGAATCCTTATTCTGCAACTCGGTATAGGGGGCAGGGTGGCTTTACGGTTACGACTGTGGTCTCCTACGGGGGTTCGCGAATTCGATCCCGGATCGCACTTCTGGCTTTTTGGAGTTGCGCCGAGGGTTATAAGTCTGCTTCTGGCATCATTGGTTTTATCTGTAATGGTTATTACACCCATTAGGGTTTTGAATTTAATGTTAATATTTGCAATGATTTCAGCTCTCAAATCTTCAAATTCAATGTGTAACGAGGATTTTATGAATGTTTCAGCGTTCTAATAAAATGAATGAAAATTACAAATGTAAGTAGAATTTCCTTACTGATATAATCATAGTCTATCTTTATTATTACGTTGTCTTTTATTATTGAGAATCAAATGAAACCAATCAAAGCTTTGATCGTGGCTAATTACCACTCTACCACCAAAGACTCCTTTAGCCTCAATAGCCCAACGGTTACAGGTGCGGACTGAAAACTCAAAGGTTACAGGTTCGATTGCCCGTTGGACCCATTGCGCTATTGTCGTACCCACACCTAACACAAGTTTTCACTTATTTGGAGGGGAGAGGAGAACATCAGTCGAGTTCAGCTTGGCTGATATTCTTTTTCTAAATATATAAAAGGCAAAGGTGACTGACTGACTGACTGACTAACTGACTGACTGACTGATCTATCAACGCACAGCTCTATCCACTGGACCGATCGAGCTGAAATTTGGTATACAGGTAGCTGTTAGGACGTAGACATCCGCTAAGAAAGGATTTTGGAAAATTTCAACCCCAAGAGGGATAAATAGAGGGTTAAAAAATCGAACCTAACGTGAGCGAAGCCGCGGGTTAAAGCTAGTTTAAATATAAAAATAAAAGACTTGCTGCCAAACGATTTAGCATTCAGGCACGATGGCGTGTAGAAACCGATTAGAGGTATGGGTTGACTGTACACTGCCATACTTCTTCCTTCCAAGTAAGCCCGCTACCATCTTATCTTACATTACCACTTATACTACATTATCCACCGTCAGGTAAGATCGCAGTCAAGAACTATCTTGCCAACCAACAAAAAAAAATTGTCATCAAAAAAAAGTTTTTCGTCCTTAAACCCTAAAGTGAGAGTGTCTAGACTCTAGAGTGACACTCACAAAAAGTAGGTAGGTACACTCTAGGGAAACACTCGTCTACTATCCATCACAACGTCGCAACTTGCCGACATTGATGTATTGGCGCACTTAATCATGTTAACCTATTTATGTACCAGGTGAGTCGTTGAACTAAAATATTTTACGAGAAACACATTACAGTGCTAATTCCCTGCCCCCTGGTTCTGTACGTCAGTGCCTATCAAAAAATGAAAGCCACTGACGTATATTTTTTATCCATTGAAGGCTTACTATGAAATAGTAAATGACTCTTCAAACCTTCAATGGATAAAAAATGCCTATCGTCGGTGATAGGCACTGAGTTACAGAATCAGCCCCATGGTCTAATGTCCACTACATGCCCATCGTCCATTCTTGTCCCATTGCGTCCGGCGAATGAACGTTTTTTACGAATCTTACAACACCCATTTTAAATATCTTCTTCTCAGTCGTAACACTCTTGTCAGAGTGGTCGTGGTCGTCATTTTGGTGTTGTGGCACGCTTAACTATGCGCCTCCACTCTTCTCTAACAGCTGCTTTTCTTGAGCATTCATGCAATGGGACTTTAAATATATACTCGTATTTTTAATCGACTTCCAAAAAAGATACCGGCCGAATTGATAACCTCCTCCTTTTTGGAAGTCGGTTAAAAAAGGAGGAGGTTCTCAATTCGTCAGAATCTTTTTTTTTTGTATGTTCCCTGAAGACGCCTGGACCGATTTGGAAAATTCTTTTTTTGTTTGAAAGGGTATATTTCCCAGGTGGTTCCAAATGGACATGATGATGGGATGCTGGAGAAATCGAAGGAACTTTTCTTTTATAGGCACAATTGATATTCTTTGTAGTGATGTTTGAAGTCGGTTTCGTAAAAAGAATTTTTCCTTTTATATTATTTTAAATGTCATCCTAGCTGAACTATTTATTACTTGACTACGATGATACGATCAATACGCTTGTTCGCTTTACGACAGATTCGCTTTACGGCAGATTCGCTTTACGGCAGATTCGCTTTACGGCAGATTCGCTTTACGGCAGATTCGCTTTACGGTAGAAATACACCGGTTCTTTGTATTTCGTACAAAGAAATAACCGTTGAACTGTTAACTTATAATATTAGACCGGTGAATATTGAAAACCAATTGCTGAGCTTTAAAAACCTCACCAAAATGTCTTTAGAATCTAGGCCTTGAGGGATAAATAACTGTTTTTATCAAAAAAAGGGGCTTTTTATTCCGAGAAAGGATTCAGAGTCCCGATATAATACGAGTACGTCATGACAAAATGTAAATACAATCGGTTATTGGGCCTGTGGCGGCTGTTGAAAGGGAATAGACTGCGGTAACAGCTATAACGTGGACGTTTATTGCACCAATGGATATATGAATTTATTTTATCACGTTTTAAGGGGCATTACAATGCTCCGAACCGAAGTTTATGTTGTCTGAAAGCCTTTATTAATCACCAGCTTACGTTGGACTAGTAGACCAGGGTAGAAGCCTTTAAAAATAATAAAAAGTGAAAAAAAATAGTAGTAGGATGAAACCCATTAGAAAAGGAGGGGAATATTATAAAAATGAAAGGAAAAATAATTTACGGGCGATCTGAGGTCGGGAAGGGGTGGGGGTGAGATTGAAATTATTTTCTGAGAAGATTACTGTAGTAACATATATTTTTTTTTTCACCATCGGAAAGTATAGATTTCAACGAACAGAAAACATACCAACTTTTTGAAAAAAGCTGATATTTTGACGGGTGACTTTTCGATTGAAAATTAGGGTGTTTTTTCGATATTAATTCAAAATAAGGTGAAAAAATAAATATTTTTAATCAAATAAATTACAGCGTATTTGGGACATAAAAAGGTAAGTTTTCACCAAATTTCGTAAAAAAAAAAAATTTTTTTGTAAAAGATAAAAATAAAAAACCAAAAACTTGGTTTTTTGAATTTTTCACATAAATTTTGAGGTTATGTGAAAAAAGTGTAAATACAAAAGTTTTAGATCTTTTTATTACCTACAACTTTGCCATTTGACTTTTTTCGATAGGACTTTTAGTTTTGCCGGAAATCGAGAAAAACCGTTTTTTCCCCTTAAAAACTCACCCCCACCCCTTCCCAACCTCAGATCGCCCGTAAATTATTTTTCCTTTCATTTTTATAATATTCCCCTCCTTTTCTAATGGGTTTCATCCTACTACTATTTTTTTTGGTTTTAAAAATTATCTACCCTGGTCTATAGATCAAAGTTTCATTAATGAAATAGCTATGCACAAATTAAATCGTACCCTACTGTTCTACTAATATTATAAATGCGAAAGTGTGTTTGTTAGTTTCTTGGTTCGTTGGTTTATCCTTCAAATAGAGCTACAGATCGACGTGATTTGCATGAGTAAGTAAGTATTGTTGAGAACCGGGAGAGTGACATAGGCTAGTTTTAATCCCGGAAAATCAAAGAGATCCCACGGGATTTTTAAAAACTAAATCGAACATCGAGTGAAGTCGCGGGCGTCAGCTAGTTCATAATAAATGAATAAGCAGTTATAGCATAGCATAGTGGACTATATGACCTAAACGCTTTTTATAAAACTACAAGTATCTATAGACAGCTCACAAGTAGCTAAAAAGGATAAACAATTTTATTCTAAAACTTTTCATTTACTGAGATTTAGATTGAATCGAACCCTTATTTTTTATCAATGATTCGATTGTAAAGAATAATGGTTGGTAATTTAGGTTCAAAATGGCGGCCGCAATATGGCCGCCAGAAATAATTGGCGCGATACGTGACGACGGGAGTTCTGTTAATTTCTGGATCAATGTAATAGCGCTTGTATTTTGCACACAGTAAATGTTTATGACTAATAATAATTATTTTGATAATATCTAATCAATATTAGGCTTAGGTGCTTCTACTAATACCTATTGTAAATACTTGTGAGGATAGTAGGATTGATGTATGGATACATGGATGTTTGTTACTACTACACACCACAATGAATGAACTGATTTGGCTGAAATTTGGAGTGGAGATAGGTCATACCCAGGAATGACACACTACATTTTATCCCGAAAAAATTAAAAGCTTCCCGCGGGAATTAAAAACCTTAATCCACGCGGATGAAGTCGCGGGCATCATCTAGCATAGTTCTTGCATTTCACGAGGGTTCGTGAGCTTTGCTTGTGTTTACGTCGTGTATATGCATTGAGTTAGTGTGTGTGTATGACCAACTGTGGCTCTTAGACACGTCGAGACTCTACCACTACTAGCCCAGTCATTAAAGCCAAAACCCGAAAGTAATTAGTAACTTGATAAAATTTTAGGGGGTTTTTAAAGAAGGTAAAATAACTTACCGTGTGATTTTGCAGCGTTGTGGGGTGTACGGAAAGGGTTGAAAAGGGGGTGAAAAGGGTTTTTTGTTAATAACATTGCCAAAAAAATTAGTAACACGCTGCAAATTTATAATAAGGTTGTTCTTACCGTTTTGTAACGTTTATTAAATTTGCAGCGTTTTGCAACATACGGAACATTGTTTATTATTAAAAAACAATGAAATTTGTTATTAACAAGGGTAAAAAAAATAGTAACACGCTGCAAATTTATAATTAGGTTGTTCTTACCGTTTTGTAACGTGTATTAAATTTGCAGCGTTTTGCAACATACGGAACATTGTTTATTATTAAAAAACAATGAAATTTGTTAATAACAGGGGTAAAAAAAGTAGTAACAGGCTGCAAATTTATAATTAAGTTGTTTTTACTCTTTTGTAACGTATATTAAATTTGCAGCGTTTTAGTAATCAACAATGTTCCGTATGTTGCAAAACGCTGCAAATTTAATAAACGTTTGAAAACGGTAAGAACAACGTCATTATAAATTTACACCGAGTTACTAATTTTTTTTACCCCTGTTATTAACAAATTTCATTGTTTTTTTAATAATAAACAATGTTCCGTATGTTGCAAAACGCTGCAAATTTAATACACGTTACAAAACGGTAAGAACAACCTCATTATAAATTTGCAGCGTGTTACTATTTTTTTTACCCTTGTTAATAACAAATTTCATTGTTTTTTAATAATAAACAATGTTCCGTATGTTGCAAAACGCTGCAAATTTAATAAACGTTACAAAACGGTAAGAACAACCTTATTATAAATTTGCAGCGTGTTACTAATTTTTTTGGCAATGTTATTAACAAAAAACCCTTTTCACCCCTTTTCAACCCTTTCCGTACACCCCACAACGCTGCAAAATCACCCGGTAAGTTATTTTACCTTCTTTAAAACCCCCCCTAAAATTTTATCAAGTTACTAATTACTTTCGGGTTTTGGCTTTAATGACTGGGCTATACGTCAAGATTTTTTTTAATATAATAGACGTGCGCTTGACTGCGATCTCACCTGATGGTAAGTGAAGATGCAGCCTAAGATGGTGCGCGTTTGCCTAGAAGATGCCTATTCCCTCTTGATTTAAACACACCCACATTATAGATAATGCTGAGAAGAGCCGAAAAGAAACACAGCAATTGCTATTTTACCATAGAAGTGAGCGGTTTATAAACAGCATGCATCAGACAACGAACGAATCTAGGAAATAGCTTGAAATCAAAATCAAAATTTATTTATTTCATGTAGGCCAACTTGTAGCTCTTATGACACGTCATAAATCTACCACCGGTTCGGAATGCAGATTCTGCTGAGAAGAGCCGGCAAGAAACTCAGCAGTTGCTCTTTTCAAAAAAAATTTTTTTTTACAATTGTTAACAAAACTAGGCTATGCACACAGTGTTTCCGCAAAGAAGTTCCAAAAATGCACACCTACCACAACCAAAATAGTATAAAGGGAAGTAAAAAGTTAACAAATGTTGATGTCAGTGACACTCACGAAATATATACTTTTGGATAACGCTCCGCTTTCGCTAATTCATCAGAATGACGCAACATTATCAGACAGTGATGTATTAACTTACTTTATCATTCTAGCCCGCTTGTACCTACCTGGAAATGATACAGATCTGAAGTAATTCAGGACGATTTATGGTTTTATTATCCTTAGTATTATCGTAAATTCTAAAGTTGGTAGTTTGTTGGTTTGTCCTTAAATAAGTTATAGTTGTCTTTGGAACCCACGTTGTTTTATTTCGACAAAATAGCCCACAAATGCGATCTCACCTGATGGTAAGTGACGATGCAGTCTAAGATGATAGCGGGCTAACTTGGAAGGGGTATAGGTATTTTAACCAATCCCCCTAATCGGTTTCTACACGCCATCGTGGCTGAACGCTAAATCGCTTGGCGGCACGTCTTTGACGGTATGGTGGTAACTAGCCACGGCCACAGCTTCCCACCAGACCAGACCAGAGACAATTCAGAAATTATAAATTCCCAAATTGCCCCCGCTGGGAAGCGAACCCGAGACCTCCCAGTTATAAGACCACAGCGCTCACCACTGCGCCAGGGAGGTTGTCAAAATACTTGAACTTTAGAAAAACGTTAATAGAAAAACTTGAAGTCCCCGCAAAGGTTCAGTGTATTTTAATTCAGAAAATAAAAAAGGTGAAAGATAATTTGAATTGGACGCTTCTATAATCCTCGCGACGCGGCTGGTGGAATTTCGAATTTTAAATAATCAGATTTCACGCCGTCACAAGTAAGGCAAAGATATTTTTCATCTTACTGTTTTTTTTTTGAGTGGGATGAATTCAGAATGTTTATTAGAAGCGAGATTACATTTTTTAAGTGTTGTTAACTTCTTTAAAAGGGTACGTTTCAACTGAAGCGGAGTGAAGGGCAGTGGAGTGGGGTCGTGATCATTCTAATCGTGTTACGGAGCATTATGGAGCGGGCAAACTTGGTCAATTATTGCAGATTTCTTTTATCCGAAATAGGCTTGCGCTTGACGACAATCAGTACTGGATAGCACTGATGATGTCTAGGATGGAGCGCGCTTGCCTAGAAGATGCCTATTCACTCTTGCCTTGAAGGTACTCAAATTATAGGCGGCAGGAAACACAGATGCTGGAAGAGTATTTCAAACCTTAGCGGTTCTTATCAGCAACGTTGAATTAAAGCGTTTCGTTCGAGCAGGTGGGATTTCTACCACATAAGGATGCCAACGCTCACGACTTCTCGCTTCATTCGAATCATTGCTTGAAGGTTATAAACCAGAAAGAAAACAGGCGAGAGTGAGTATGGAGAAAGGACCATCCGTATTTCTACTTCAAACTTGTGTTTGTTGGTAATGTAAACCCGACCTAATAAGTAGACATGTAAATGTTTGTGAACTATGCCGTATCTGTAGTCTTTGGTATTTTAAATACTCTGTGCTCGAATGTAAAGTAATTTTTGTATATTGCATCTCGAGATTAAAATACATGTTAATCAGTTGCCAACCTACCCTTTATTTCAAAGAACCGTCAGTGCTCAATTTGTGACTCCTATAATTATGATCAATGAAACTTTAATTACTCTGTAACTGACAGGGAAGCTTCGTTAGCGGCACGCCAACAAGCTGAATTCACAAGAGGAAAATTAAGGCGACACTAATTGTGAAGTTACAGTTTTAAAAAGTGTTCCGTAGAAGGTGTTCCGTGTTACTCGAAAGAAAAACACAGCCAGAATGTTAACTTTAAGTTACATGAAACTGTGTTGATTGTACTTATTAGTGTGGAAATTCCCTTTTTGTTGAAGAACGTTATATTAATGGCTTCCTGAGTTTTCTTTTTCATTTCATTCATCTTAACAGAAGTTTAAGAATTTACCGTTAAGAAATTTATTGAAAGTTCATTAAAGGCTTTTTTTTTTTATTCGACGACAAGGTAGCCCTTGACTGCGATCTCACCTGATGGTAAGTGACGATGCAGTCTAAGATGGTAGCGGGCTAACTTGGAAGGGATATAGCAGTGTTAACTCAACCCATACCCCTAATCGGTTTCTACACGCCACCGTGCCGGAACGCTAAATCGCTTGGCGGCACGTCTTTGACGGTAGGGTGGTAACTAGCCACGGCCAAAGCCTTCCACCAGACCAGACCAGAGACAATTTAGAAATTATAAATGCCTTAATTGCCCCTGCCGGGAATCGAACCCGAGACCTCCCTCCTCATTCAAACAAGTTCAATAAACATTTGAAGATATTTGAAGTAGGTATTCTTGGCATCATTCCACGCGGGCATGATTTTAATAGTAATTAGAGTAGTTTAGCTATAAGTTTTATTGTAACATTAAAAAACAAAATATATAACAAGTTTAAATTAAAACTACTTTGTCTCGTTTTAACTACGTCTTGAGTCTGAGCTGAGGAGAGTGCAGTCCATAGATTTTAGTATTAAAATATATTCAAGCAAAATCTAATCGATTTGTTGCTCCATTGTGAGGTGCAAATGATGGACACTTTTTTTATGAAAGACCCTTTAAAACACACACCCGTATTAGAGTAGAGACTAACTTATTAATAGACATGTAATCTTTTAACACATTTAGATCAAGACTAAATAGGCATCTTCTAGGCAAGCGCGTTCCATCTTAGGCCGCATCTTCACTTACCATCAGGTGTGATCGTAGCCAAGCGCTAGTCTATTTATTTTAAAAAAAAGATACTCTATAGAGTTAGGCCACCCGTACGAAGCTGGGGTGAATCAGCTAGTTGTCATAACTTTGAAAGCTTTTCGACCTCGTATTTTTTGCGCACATGGCATCAAAATGTCGTTAGTTTTATAACTGAAATAAAATAGGCATCTTCTTTTAGCCTGGAAATACACGTCCGGTTTTTTCATCCGATTGTCTGATCCGGTAGCCTGATCAGGCTACCGGAAGGCGTTGAAGCCATTACTTTGTATGAACAGTCAATACACGTCCGATCCGGTGGCCGGATCGGACGTCCGAGTCGGAAACGGGCGCGAGGCGTTTCCGATTTTACTGTCGGTCCGGTTGCCTGAAGGCGCGGTCTACATACTTCTAGTATGAGACAAAATAGACATCCGGTTACTCCTTCCGATTTTGCCAGTCAGGGTTCTCAACTTAGGGCTTTTAGCCCCAAATTTAGGGCGGAATTATGCTTATTGGTATTTTTTTAGGGTTCAAAAAAATTTAGGGCTATTTTTAGGGGCATAAATAAATTTTCAAGCGTCACATAATTGACTGACCAAAACGAGTAAATAAAGCAAAACGTCTACGGTATTCCGGAATAATATGCTTAAAATCGTTTTATAGCTAAAGCGTTTTGAAAATATTTCAATACATTAGCGTTGAACACGCTTTTTCGATAATATATACCTAATTCCTTTTTCATTTTAAAACGTGGAACGTTACTTTTACTCCATCTCCAAAAAATGTTACAGTTATAATGTAAACATATTGTATGACTATAAGAATTTCGAATAATGTAATTAAAATTAAGTTATATTATTTTTATTTACCTCAATAAAACGGGAAACTTATTTAAACACTAGAAGCCCGCGCCGACTTCGTCCGGGTTGAAAATTAAATATTTGTTCTTGTGAGCTTCTTATAGGAGATGATTCTCAATAAGATCACCACAGGAACCACACGAATATCCCGCACCGATACCCGCCACTGTGCCCCGCCGCGCCAGCCGGCACCATTTTATTATTTTGTCGCGCGGATATATTAATTTTCCGATATCTCCTAAGATATTTATTTAAATTGTATAGTGTAAAGGGCAAATATGTTCTAAATTAAATACTTACGACAATAAACATATTTATTTAGATATAGATTGATATCACATCGGTTAAAGAAGCTTCGAAAATAATTCATTATTTTTAATCAAAATTTGAAAGACAGAAATGGTTACTGTAAGTTATCCTTAGAATATAGACATATGCTATCACGGACTTTTTTTTAGAACTCTTTAAGAGGAACAATTCACCCATACATAATTTTCATCCAATAACAGTATATGACCCAGCGCACGCCTTGAAAACGTTTAAAAGTCAAAAAAATTTCCGACTTCTTTAACAAATTTGCACATAATATCTAGCCATAATACATTTATTAACATAATTATAGCCTATAACCATCTGGGATAATGTACCTTTGAAATTGTAAAAGAATTATTGTAATAGGTGCGGTGGTTCCAAAGTTTGCTCCGGACATACATACAAACTCACAAAATTCGCGCTCTCTCTTTATTATAATATTAGATATTAGATTAGCCTTGAATGGTAACAAGATACAGGGTTTTTTTTGGGGCTTTTGAATATTGCATTTAGGGTTATTTCATGTTGATGTTAGGGCTAATTTTTTTTAGGAGTTTTTAACCCTGTTGCCAGTTGAATCTAGCGCTGACACTGTGTGGACGCCTCGTTGTGGTTCGAATAATGGGCGAAAATTATGAAAAAAAATAAAAAAAAAATAATAAAAAAAAATTCATAATAATAAAATTATTATTAAGTATTATGAATTATTTTGGATGTTTTAAATAGAAATGACTCTCAGTAAGTCATGTCAAATTGATTAGATGAATCCAATAGCGACGTTTTTTCTTCTTTCTCTTTCCTCTCTTTAAAATTTCTGTGGTGGAGTAGTGTGGTGCGGGTTGTTACGTTCCCTCAAATATGGTTGAGCGAAGCAATGGCTGGATCCTGCGTCATGCTCGTGAACGGGTGCCACCAACGGGAATGGGTCTGCTTTTGCCTGCCTGTCTTAACATGCATTGGATTGTTTTGCATTTTTGAAACTTTATTGTGGAAACACTGTATACATAGCATAGTTTTGTTACCTATTGTAAAAAAAAAATTTTTTGAAAAGAGCGACCGCCGAGTTTATTGCTGGCTCTTCTCGGTAGGAACGGCATTCCGAACCAGTGGTAGATTCATTGACGATTCAAAAGTACTTGTAAAAGTTTATTTGAATAAAAAATATTTCTATTTCTATTAACTCGTCATCCATCTTCTTTTCTTCTGCTTTGCTCCAAAGGCAAGCACTCGGGATGATAGCTCGGGAACGACTGAGTTCAGAAAAAGCCTGACGGAAAAATCGGATGTGTATCGAGTAAATACGATCCGGTTGCCTGATCAGACAATCGGAAACAAAATCGGACGTCTATTGCCAGGCTTAGGTGACACGTCACTTAATGTAACCACATTAAAAGATATCAAAAACTCATTAGCCGTAGCTACACTATAACTATATTTACAATATAACTGCCTCGTTTGTCTAACGGTTAAACACTCGAGTTCGATTCCCGGGTCGGGCCAAGAATGTATTGGGGTTTTCTGTTAAAAATTCTCATACTAGCCTGGAGTTGAGATAAGAAGCTGTGCGATACCGGCATGCCTCGGAAAACACGTAAAGCCGTCCTGCGCCTGATTTCTCTCGGATGCGTGGATCTGCATGCCAGCTATGAGAGTGAGGGAATAGAGAGTGCACTCCCACGCAGATGGCTAATGACGAGGATGGCAGCCGTGACCGGATTCGGTCGGGAGGACATTTTTTATTATATTTTATACCTACCCTGTTAATTTTTAAATACTGTAATAATACTAACGATTTGTGCCTATACAAAAATTTTTTATTAACCTAAAGATGCAAGAGGAATGCAGATTTCCTCAAGATATTTTCCAGCATCGTTCAAGCAATAGTAAGTGATATTTAATAACTTAAAATGCACATAATTCCAAAATTCAGAGATGTGTGACTGAGATAAAAAGAGGTCATCTTCCGATTAATTAGTTTTGAAATTTTACTTATCAAAAACGCCATTCAGTGATATAAAATGAATATAATTCACAGAAGTTTGAATTCTAAAATAAATCACCCAGAAACTGTAAGCTGTAATTTAACTTAGGTATCTACGTTGAAATGTTACAATGAGAAATGAGTAATTTTCGAGTAATTGACGGCAAGTCTTCATTAGAGAAGCGTATACTCGAGCTGGTTTAATAAGTATTATAAATTCCTAACTACATATTGTTATAATAAAGGTTCAAACTCATTTTTAAATTTAAAACCGGGTTTTATTTTATTGGACATGTATATTCAGAAAATATGTCTGGTGAGAGGTTTTAGCTGTTGCTAGTTACCACCCTACCGTCAAAGAGGTGCCGTGCATCGTCACTTATCATCAGGTGAGATCGCAGTCCAGGATTAATTTGTCATCGACTAAAAAAAAATCTTTGTGTAGGATTTTTCTTTTGTAGTTTATGATCGCGATTTTGTCGGCATGGATTTCGGTTTTTCATATTCCGCGATGAAAAGTATCTTATGTCACATATTATCATTTCGACTTTAAATTTTTAATTTCGTAATAAATACTCGTACCATCCGTTATTGTACAGCCTGAAACATCATACGATCCAATCCAGAGGTTCAAAGAACTTTACAAAAAGTCTGATATATCGGCTTACTATTTTATTTTGTTCAATAAATGTTTTTCATAATACTGAATTTTTGCATGCGTACCTACAAATAAAATATTTTTCTACGTAATTAAATTCCATCATAAATTTTATATTTTAATAGAGCCGTGAATGTGAAAGTTATTTTACGTAATATTTGTTTTCATAGGATATTCTTTTAGGTACTTACTTCACATAAAAACTGTGTTCAAGAGCACACTAGAGTCAAAGAGAAACACGTGTTAGAGAGAACTTGATTCATCTGCTTTTTAAACATAATAATATTTGATATTTTATGTGCATTTAATTTTTAAGTCATTAAAATACTTTGAAAAGTATCTTCTACTTCTTTATAAGCCGATACACGTCCATGGCTGGGCAAAGACCTTTTGAATAGATTTCCACAGGCCGCAGACTTATGCCGCGGGTATCCAGCGGCTGCCTGGACTGTTCTGATCTGATGATCTGACTAGTGGAGAGTCTGCTAACACTGCGGTTTCCAGTGCGGGGTCCCCAATCCAGCACCTTGGAACCCCAACTACCACCAGAACATCAGACTACGTACATGTACGTACATAAAGAGGGTTTTCATTATACAAGTGGCCTCACTTTGCTTTTTTTTTTAAATAAAAAGAATATTAGCCAAGCTGAAGTCAAATAATATTCTCCTATCCCTTCACGACAATAGTACAACGGGTGGGGTTCGAACCTGCGACCTTTCAGTTTTCAGTCCGCACCTTTAACCGATGGGCTATTGAAGCTTCGGCGCATAAGATGTGGCTTTATCTTTTTACGTAATTTTGACCAAATGGTCCGTCATTTAGCAGCAGGGAAAATTATTTACGTCTCCCCACGATGGAAGAGGCTTCATAGCTTTACGTGCTCCCCATATTCAGGAGAACACTAGACCACGTGTTATACAGAGAGTTTTCATTATACCAGCGGTCTCGCTTTGCTTTGGCGCACAAAGATGTTACTTTATTCCTTTTGTACAAATTGCTGCAGCTTATTTTCTTTTTGTACGGAAGTCTTGGACTTTTGCAAAAGAAACCGAATGAGTGCCATTTGTTTTTAGAAATTCTTACCTTTTTAAAAAATATATGTTATAAGAAGCATAACAAATTCACAGTTATAAAAAATAGTGCATCTGAGAACTGATTGTCGATGGTCCCAAGGTACTGGAGTGCAATATCTCGCTCCGGAAAACGCAGAGTTGGCAGACACCCCACTAGGCGAACCGATGATTCTTATGACAGGAAAATAAAACCTGGTTTACATCAATACGGTGCAATTACATTAAGTTATGCTGCAAATATCGATACTTGCATGATATTTGTGATATGCGTCATCTTGTAGTACCCTCTAGGTATGCTACAAAATAATCGATGTACGAAATATGGAAATATTTGGTGTAAATCAGGTTTTAGTACCTACTTGTAATATGCAATTCAAATGAGAATAGGACTGTCAAACAGCCATTTTATATTTCTGTCCAGCTCATATGCGGTTTACACTGAGTGAGATAGAAACAGAAAATGGCGGGCTTCTCATTCCTATTGTCATTTGGATGACATTATAAATAAAAAGAGAACGAAGTAGCAGATAACAACTAGTGAATAATAATTATTCAAGACACATTTATATTAATAATATTATATAACGTCTCGTATGTACAATTAACAACATAATAATGATTTTAATGTCAATTACGAATTAATTCACCACGCTACGTCACTTCGTCACGTTTCCCGCCAATTATTTCAGGCGTCCATATTTCCGCCGCCATTTTGAACGGTTATCGACGCTTATATTATCATTTACGATTATTACGGGCACTTTACTATTCTGGAATTAATTGTATTGATTTCAATATCGCCGATTTAAATGCATGGGGGCGATTGGGGAATTGGCGTGTGATTTTACCGCGGCTCTCCGCGGTGCTTAACTAGGGAGTAAATTGCGCAACGCATGATTTCGATTCAATGCTTATTTTCAATCGTCAAACAAACTCTTCTCGAAATTTGAACTTTTTTCATTTTTTCTGTATGAAACCTGTCAAAACTAAACTGTAGAAATGGCTACACGTTGAGTTATCTCTGTATTTCTGGTTCTTCTAAGAAACTCCTCTTTATACTTATTAGATTTAAGAATAGAGTAAGGACTAATCAGAAACATACATGTATGTGTACATTCAAACCATACCCCTAATCGGCCTAACTAGCCACGACCAAAGCCTCCCACCACACCGGACCAGAGACAATTTAGAAATTATAAAGTCCCAAATTGCCCCGCTGGGAATCGAACCCGAGACCTCCCAGTTTAACTGCAGTAGTAACTTTAGTAAAATTCAAAATTACAGTGGATGCTCCCGGTGGTATTCTGAGAACCAAAGCCGATTTGTCTGCGTCAGCGACAACATCGATACGCGTTTGCCGTGAACTAGACTAATTTATTGTTACATTTTTGTCTTATTTCTGAGCGTAACTCGAATTGGAATCGATTTTACTCAAGTGTTCGTTATAGATAAAGAGACTCGTTCATAATACTTATGAGCGAGTCCTAAATTGGAAATGCAAAAGAGTATTGGTTTGTCCTTGAATCAAACCACAACATCTACGAATTGAAGAGATAAATTGCATTGGTATAGATGATGACCTATAGAACTAGCATAGCATAGCTGCTCGTCATATTTTACTCGTTAATCTCTAAAACATATCATGAAAAAAAGGGTACACAAAATTATTCAGAATTTTAGTTTAAAAATATGAGCACTTTTGAGTACTTTCGTTTTTGGAACTAACCGTAATAGCTAGAGTTATATTTAGTTAGAAAGACGGAAGTTGGAAGAATATTAGGTATGGCGATGAGTATTTGGATTTCAACCATGAAGCGGTGCAGTTCTACGCGAAGCTTCGGTCCGATAGTAGAAGGGTGATGGTGGAACTAAACACAATAGTCCTTGAGCACACTCTCCAAAATATATCTCGTAGAATACCAACAGATTACATTGCGCCTTTTAACAAAACTTAAGTCAACAAGGACAGAATTGCGGGCATCACTTAGTTATATTCAAAAATGGCAGACGACACACGGTCTCTAATTAGGTATACGAATACTCCTCAACTCATGTCAGACGTCCCAAATAAACATTATTTAGTTAAGAAATCCATGACTCTTACTTGTTACCCAAAAATATCCGTCGGGACGTCTCTAGAGACATTCCAGGAATCTAAATTGTCGCTTTATATACGGTTACCATTTGTCTGCATGTCCACTTTATTAGTTTGCTTCAGATTTACGGTACACGGTAAACAAGAGGTTATTTCGAGTGCATTTTTGGGGTTTTGCTTTTACAACATCGACTTTAGATTTGGGTATAAACGTCGTTGCTTTCCACCTTTTGTTTCCTGATGTTGTAAAATTTGGAGTGCTTTTGTTCATTTAACGTTTTATTGTTTATTCTATTTAACTGTTTTTCTTTACCACAATTGATATTAAGGACTTGATTTGTGTTTTTAAATTTTTAATTTTACTGATGTTAGAATATATGACATTATTATCTTATCAAAGTGTACTAAAAGTGTAAACTATTCGTAGGTGACGTGAAATTGCGAAATTCATCTGCACTAATTAGTGTCCCACAAGGCTCGATCTTGGGTCCCTTTTTATCTTTGGTATACATAAATGACTTACTATTATCATGTTAGTCGTAACTCCATCGTCGTATATCGTATCATCTCATATTATCGTGTTATTGTGGAAGTTACGAATGATGTCATTATGGCTCTATAATGCAACTATTTTGTTATTAAGTACGAAACATTAATCCTTACTAATATTATTATTCATAGAGTGTTTTGTTTGTTAAATTTTCCTTCAATCACTCCGCTTCAGAAGAAAGGATCGAGACTATTTTTTGCTTGAATATAGTCGAGAACCTAGAGAGGACCAAGGTTTTTTATCCTGCAAAAATGAAGGGTTCCCGCGTCATTTTTAAAACCAAATGACGCGGACGAATGTAGCAAGGCCATAAATAACCAATTATTGCGTTTCATGGAATCCAATTTAGTTCACGTAAAGCCGACAAGTTTCCGAAAATTCCTTAACAAATAGGCAACCTTTGGTCGTACCCCAAACTACCCAACAGCCGAGTAGGGTTAGGCTCAGGAATCGCTTTATTGCCTATTAAATCTAACCCGACCCGCACTGCCCATTAGTGTTCAACTGATCGGGCCAGAATTCAATTTTATACACCGATAAACACATTTTATACTATTTATAGAACTTTCGATTGGCATTTCTGTTCCAAAATTAAATAAACCACGAGAAACTTTTTTTTTATTCGTTGACAAGATCTCACCTGATGATAAATGACGATGCAGTCTAAGATGGTAACAAGCTTCCTGTGTTGCTGCGTGATTGAAGGACAAACCAGCAGAAACACACACTTTTACATTCATAATAATAGTAAGGATTAAATTAGGTAGATGTTGTGGAAAAAAAACAGATATTTACTCAAGCATATTATGCTACATATCACCCATTAATCTCCCAGATTTTAATAACTTAATATTACATGACATCTTCTTTGATATCATTTTAGCGCCATCTCGAAGATAAATCCCTATTATTTATACGCAAAATTGGAATGTCAATTCGCGCGTGCGGTAAAATGTCGCCATAAATCCAGCAAGATGGCTCTTATTTACATAAATGCATAAAATATCTATGCAGTTAATTAAACAATCTGTATATAAAATAAGGCAGCCGGCGCCAGCGGCTTAGTTATTATTGGAATTTACACACGGACGCACGATTTCGTCAACATGTATTATTTCTTGTAGCTCGTTTACTTGCATGCCCTTTGTATCTGTGTCGTGTTCGAGAGGTTCTGATGCCTGCAACACAAATTCAGTAGCATAAAATAGATACTTGAGATATGGAACTGCTGAACAAAATACGAGTATATTTATTTTGCAGAAAACTTGTCTAAATTATTATCTTAGAAGTTACATAAATATTATTGACGACTTAAACTCGTCACTCATAAAACTAAAAGTTTTTCTATCCTTTTTTTTTCTATTTATTTCCATCCCTGCGTAAGCTTGCCACGTGACTTGTTAGTATTATAAATAGGAACAACTTTTCCAATTTGAAAGATTTTGAGCAGCGAATAAAAGTTATAATAGTCCTACTAAAGTAACCTACTTCAATGAGATTATCCTTACTTTAATCTTATAAATGCGAAAGTGTGTTTGTTTGTTGGTTTGACCTTCAATAACGCTGCAACAGAGCTACGGATCGACGTGATTTTTTGCATGGATATAGTTGAGAACCTGGAGAGTGGCATAAGCTACTTTTTATTCCGGAAAATCAAAGAGTTCCCGCGGGATTTTAAAAACTAAATCCACGCGGATGAAGTTGCGGGTATCAGCTAGTTAGGTATAAATCTACGGTAGTAGATTAGTTTTTATCGCTTTTATTCGGTTGTATTTTAAAAGCAGGATCTATAAATAGCCAACGCTAGCCGCGCTCCACACCCGTGCGTAGCGGATGTTAATTTTACATTCAATGACATCTAGACAGACAAGCCGATGTGCATTTTATACGAGCCGTAGTACATTCCTGTGTTACTAACGTTCTATTAAAAGAATTTCTATGCATAGACAGTGTAATGGGAATCGAGGATTGGACGTTATAATATTATGTCCAGACAATAGGAGTACAAACGTATTGCAATATTGCAGTTCGGATAATCTTGCAGTTGGCACAACTGAAATGCAGCAGCTGCGCATCTAAATTGCTGTTTTTCAGCATTAGTTTGTAAGTCATAAAAAATATATTTGTATTTTTAACAACGGTTAAAGGTTAAACTGAAAACTGAAAGGTCACAGATGGTTGAGCTTGGCTAATATTTAAAAAACAACTATGTGGCTATGATGAAATTAAATGAAATGAGGTTATTTTCTTGGATTATATACTCTTTTTATTTTATTCCTGATTAAAAGCGGCTTGATCCGCGTGGATTTAGTTTTTAAATCTCGCGGAACCTCTTTGATTTTCCGGAATAAAAAGTAGCCTATGTCACTATCCAGGTCCTCAACTCTACCCATGTAAAAAATCACGTCAATCCGTAGCTCTGTTGCAGCGTTATTGAAGGACAAACCAACAAACAAACACACTTTCGCATTTATAAGATTAAAGTAAGAATGCATGCACGAAATTGAGCTCTAATGTAGTGCTTTTATGGTTTATTTTACTGTGACGCTAACATCATCCAATACGAATACGTTCAATCGAATTAAATCGTATACTAACACTACTGATAAGCGTCTTTTACAACGGCGCCGGGTGCCTACTTTCTACTTCAAGGCGCCCTAAAACAGTAGAGCCAAATTTAATAAGCTTTATGTAGCTAGAAATTCAATAACAGAGTCGATCACAGCGTCGAGTAGGCCATTACGTCAAACATTTCCCACCCCTTCTATCACCTAGATGCATTACGCAAGTAAATAACATAACAGAGGCTCCTAAAGACAATCATTAAATACCTAGGTAGGTACTTACTTATAATGGTTACTTATGTTGGTAGGATTGTCACAGCAGTTTTTATAAATGAACGTAAAAACGTTAGTTTTTGTTATATTTTGTTGATAAGAAAGCTGAAAAATGTTTATTTAAAATCAGTCCTCCCGACCAAATCCGACCACGGTCAATTATTTGATTAATTGGCTAAGTAATCTTAATTTATCTTACTTAGCCATATGCGCGAGAGATGTTACAATGTGTGAACAAACACAGATGAGCTTTCTATTCCCTTACTCTCATACTCCGATTGGAGGACGAAAATCTGACATGACTAGAGAGAGATCAGGTGCACCGACGGCTTTACGTGCTTTCCGAGGTACGTGGGGGCCACACCTTCCTAACTCCAGGCTAAACTTAACACATTTACGGGCCCAACTCTGGAGTCGAAGCCAGACACTCGTCATTCGCAGTAACAAAGTAATGAAGGGCATGCTCTGCCTAATAAATAAATAAATAAATAAATAAATAGTGCGCGCCTTTCAGTGAAAATCATTTTGGGCGGACAATGAGCTAACAAAACTAACTAGCTTATACCTTTGACCGTTTTCACATTTTATTTTTGAAAAATGACATGGATTCTCAGAACGAAAATATTTTATACAGGTTTTTGTCAATAGAAATAGGAAATAAGAAATTGTTTAGAACCGAATACTATTTGAATAGTGTTTGCAACTACGCTATGGTAAATATATCATAGCACGGTTGCATAGAGCTTTATCTCTGCCCGGTTATTTGTTCCGCATCGCATGCAAAGCAAGCCTGATTTTATCATGCCTTCATATGAACTGGCAGCTAGCCCGAACTTTGTAGGACACTACTTAAAAACAACTACTCTCTATACTTAATGCCAACTTAGCAGGATAATAAATTATAATAATAATATTTTGTAACTTTTAATGTAAAAGCTTCCAAGAATGTCGAGATCATGACACGTTACAAGTAGATAGAACATTGTTTTTAAACGTCTTGTAAGTAAATTAGAAACGAAAAAAATAGCGTGGGTAAAAAGAGGGAGGTTGATCTCATCCACAGTTTTCTTCAACGCTTTTTAACCCACTTCAAAAAAGAGGAGGTTCCCAATTCATCGGATTTTATTTTTTATTTTTTTATGTATGTTCCTCGATTACTTGAAGACGCTTGGACTAATTTGGAAAATTCTTTTTTTGATTGAAAGGTATACTTTCCAGGTGGTCCCACGGTCATCAGGTCAGGGTCTGATGGTGGAATTCTGGAGACTCTTCAAATTATTAACCGGCTTTAAAAAAGGAGGAGATTCTCAATTCGTCGCAATATTTTATTTTATAGGCAAACTTGATATAAGCAACAAACATAAGCACAATAATATTCAAATGTAAATAAAGCTGTTTGTCTATGTTTTTATTGTTAGTTAGGTATATAGTAAAAAAGTTTTTTCTTTCTCCTGTAAAGTTTGACCAAATGGAGATACGAAGTTTGATAATTAGGCCGACGATATATACTTTGTAGCGGCGTTTGAAGTCGGTTTTGTAAAAATAATTTTTTGTGTTTATGTTATGGACTAGAGTCGTTTTTGCTAGAACGTGCAAATCCACGCGTTTGATGCAGTTAATATCACTTGTTTTTTTAATGAAGGAAAACGTCGTGATGAAACCTGCATTCCTGAGAATTCTCCATAATGTTCTCAAAGAAGATATGATTTCTGCCACTTCGTTCTTAGCCAGCGCGGTGGACAACGGAAGGAGTGTCCAGAAGTGCGATTGGAACCGCGATTTTCTGAAAATGTCATATTCTGTGGCGTCAAAATCAAGCTTTTATATGAACTGGCAGCTAGCCCGGGCTTCGTTGGACACTCCTCTAGAGTCGTTAATGTACACTTAACAGGATTATAATAATGAGAGTTAATAGCCACGGAGCCCCGAATAGCGTTTACATTAATTATGCCGAGAGGGTCTCATATTGAGGAGGATTAGAACATAATACCTAACCATTATGAGCCGGGTAGTTCTTCAATGGTTTTATATTATGTGAGGGTAATTGGGGTATAATGGTATTCAATTGGTGTGTGGTTTAGATTGTTAGAGAATTAAAAAAAAAAATAGTACATTATCTACTTAATTATTATTTACTATCTGATGACCGCGACTTAGTCCGCGTGGATTTGGTTTTTAAAATCCCGGGGGAAATTTTTGATTTTCCGGGATAAAAAGTTTCCTCTGCCACTTTTCCGGTCCTCAAGTATACCCATGCAAAATCACGTCAATCGGTTGCACCGTTGCTGCGTGATTGAAGAACAAACTAACACACTTTCGCATTTATATATTAGTGGGGATGGGGATGGGGATGAGCAAGTGTGTTTGTTTGTTAAGTACATATCAAAAAATTCGTCAAAGCCCTTCCATACCGGCTTAATTCGGGTTGTTCATGAGGATTTTCGCTTAAAAACATTTTTGAACTGCTTTGTAATTATTATTTACGGCCTCGCTTAAAGAGTTGTAATGGGTGGCGCCACCTGGGCCTAATCCTTTTGTTAGAGAATGTTCGCTTGTATCTTTAAATTAGTTTGCTTTGTGGAAATGGAAGACACCGTTTTTGAGCTGAATTTATTATTGTTTTAAGTCTTCATAATTACTAAGCGATAGACACGCATCTCTGAGTTTTCGAAGGAGGTAATTTGCATTAGCAATTAAACATAGTAAAAGATATTACTTTTTTATAAATCTATTAGAATATAAATTTTATATAAAAAGAAATAACTTTTTATATATCACACACCTAAATCAATACCTACCTAGTCAGAAAATCTATCTAAATATATAAAAGGCAAGAGTGACTGACTGACTGGCCTATCAACGCACTGCTCTAACAGCTGGACAGATCGGACTGAAATTTAGCATACATTGTGAATTATATATTGACGTTGTATCCGCTAAAAAAGAATTTTTGAAAATTAAATCCCTAAGGGGGTAAAATAAGAGATTGAAAAATCGAAGTTAACGTGAGCGAAGCCGCGGGTAAAAGCTAGCTCAAAATATAAGGTCTCTGTTCTTTACACGAAATAAAGTCTGTCTTAGATGATAGAAGCATTTTGCTGAGTTGGGACCTTTTTTCCGGGTTGTGCCACACATGACAACTGTTCCAGCACTTCTTCTGTGACATTTGTCTTTAGAGTTCAAGTGGTGGAGGCGTCGGGACAACCTAATCTAGGTATACCTATTGGGTGATGCGTGGCACAATTCATAAAATAAACGTTTCTTTCTTTCTTTCAAACAAAGTTAATACGAGGAAAATGGGATTTTTTTTTTTATTCGATGACAAGATAGCCCTTGACTGCGATCTCACCTGATGGTAAGTGACGATGCAGTCTAAGATGGTAGCGGGCTAACTTGGAAGGGGTATAGCAGTGTAAATTCAACCCATACCCCTAATCGGTTTCTACACGCCATCGTGCCGGAACGCTAAATCGCTTAGCGGCACGTCTTTGACGGTAGGGTGGTAACTAGCCACGGCCAAAGCTTCCCACCAGACCAGACCAGAGGCAATTTAGAAATTATAAATTCCTAAATTGCAACTGCCGGGAATCGAACCCGAGACCTCCCAGTTATAAGACCACAGCGCTCACCACTGCGCCAGGGAGGTCGTCAAAAATTTCAACAAAATTGGATTGTACTCAGCATGAACTGAGCGAGAATGTATCGTAACGCTCGTTTAAAGATCAACAGATGAATCAAACTACAATGTGTCTGATTCGAGCTGTATTCGAGCGATTTGTGGCCTTTCCAATTAATGGCTCGCACCGACAGCTCGATGCAGTGGCTCCCAAAGATGTGTACACTCCTGTGAATCTCTTGTGCGCAGACATTTAATGGAGAGGGCAAACTGGCTACTTTTAGCGGTAGGGATAGGCGTTTTTATGGCTTTTAACGCTAACATGGACACACAACCAACGCAGATATCAGCGACTGAAAATCGCAGAGGCAAATCACCTGTAAATATATCACCGGTTTATATTCAACTAGCTTTTGCCCCCGCGACTTCGTCCGCGTGGAATTAGATTTTGGGGTGGAATTTTCAAAAACTGTGACACACGTACTTCTTTATTTTTAACTGAAAGCTCTAATACCAACTTTGATGGAAACAGCTTGAAAAATGACGGACTTTCGTATAAACTTCCATTCCCTATTTAAACCCCTTAGGGGTGGAATTTCCAATAATCCTTTCTTAGTGTGCGCCTACGTCATAAAAGCAACCAACTGTAAAATTTTCAAGTTTCTAACTTCAGTAGTTTAGGCTGTGCATTGATATCTCAGTCAGTCAGTCAGTCAGTCAGGACTTTGAATTTTATATATTCAATGATTCATCGATGAAGTCTCGAAAATGAAAAAAAAATCTTGAAAAATGAACTGTTCAATTTGGGATTTACCTCCCCAGCCGGGGCACGACGTAACCAACTCAACCTCAACAAGGCAAATCAACCTTCACAGGTAAGTCTTATTATTTTATTAGTTGATAAGATAGTTGACTGCGATCTCACCTGATGGTAAGTGATGATGCAGTCTAAGATGGTAGCGGGCTAAGTTGGAAGGCGTATGGCAGGGTGCATTCAACCCATACCTACCCCTAATCCGTTTCTAAATCGCCTGGCGGACCGTCTTTGACGATAGGGTGGTAACTAGCCACGACCAGAGCCTCCCACCAGACCAGACCAGAAACAATTAATAAATGCTATGCCTGTGCTTTTCCGACAGGGACAGCAAATGCTGAGTGGAGTCCATTTTGGGACCATACATATTTATTTATTTTTTGTTTTGTATCTCTTTCTGTTATTAACTGTGCTGTGTCTCAAATAAATGCTTTTTCTTTCTTTCTTTCTTCTTCAAATTATAAATTCCCAAATTGCCCCCGCCGGGAATCGAACCCGAGACCTCCCAGTTATAAGACCACAGCGCTCACCCCTGCGCCAGGGAGGTCGTTAAAACCTTAGAAGTTTGAGAGCCGGTGTACGAGGTATTGATTAATTAGAACGAACGTGCAACGCCTGTCCGGATATCGCGATTTGTGTGCGCCGCTAATGCTGGCAACACTGAACCGTGTAATTGTTTGAGTGTTGCCTGCCTGAGATTACCAAAAGGTTTTATTGGTCTACTAGATGATGCCGGTGACTTCGTCCGCGTGGATTAATGTTTTTAATTACCGCGGGAACTCTTTATTTTCCAAGATAAAATGTAGCCTATGTGTTAATCCTGGATATGAACTATCTCCATTTCAAATTTCAGCCAAATTGGTTCTTTCGTTTGTGGCGTGGAGTAATAAGCATACATACACACACACACACATACACACACACATATACATACTTTCGCCGTAATATTAGTGTGATAGTATGATTTCATCTGGAATTCATTGATGAGTTTGAGCTTTTCTCGCAAGCTAGAGTATAAGCTATAGACTATCCATATAAAAGCGGATTCATTTTGCTGTAAATTGGATGGTTGAATCGATAACAAACTTTGCACAAATATTGGTATACATAATAATACCAAAGTTTGAAATTGGTTTTTGTTGTAAAAATTAAATAAAAAAGGAACAGAAAAATAGAGTTACTTTAAAAGTAACTCTACTTTTCTGTTTTTTTTTTTCAAGCCTAGTTCTTTTAGTTGTTGTTTTTCTTTAAAAGAAAATTTTCAGGAGTTTTTATATAAAATATTTCTTTATTTCTACAAAGTCGGAACTAAAATGGGCAATGAAATAGCTTATCTCTAATCTAATGCTGAGATCTATAGATATATATCTATAGCTTGGCTAGTATTTTTGTAAAAAAAATAATATATAATATAATAATATATAATAGAGCGTGCTCTGACTTAGCTCAGATTTAAGATAGAGTTAAAACGAGACACAAATATTATGCTCCAATATAAATCTGTCTCGTTTTAATTCTGTCTTGAGCCTGAGTAGAGACAGAGTGCGGTCTATAGATTTTAGTCTTAGCTCCCCAAGATTGTGAGGTGAAATATTAACGATGGGACATGGGTAAGGTGTTAAAACATTAAAAAATACCTGTAATATCAGCAAATACATTGTCACTCACCCCTTAGTTCGATGCGTAAAGATATTCATGGAATGAATGAATATCTTCTTCAAACAGTTCTACACGCTCAGTTTACATAATATTGTACATAATTACACATGTAATTATGTACAATGTAATAATGTACATTTAAAACGGTAGAGGTTTCAGTTTAAATATTATAGCCAAAGTAAAGACATCCAAAGAAAAAAGAAAACAAAGTTCTACTTAAACCTTTCAAGCAGTCACTGCGGAAGGAAGGCCAAAAATTTATCGTATAATTTATTATTATGCTTAATTAAGTTTAATAATAAAACCTTTAACTTTATAATTATTATGGACGTGCTTTTAAAGTCCATGCCATATTTTGTCTTAATTTGTTAGTTGTTAGGGTACCGTTCCTAAACGGTGCCAACGAGACCCTATTACTTAGTCCGTTCGTCTGTCGGTCTGTCAGCGGGCTGTATCTCATGAACCGTAGTAGGTAGATACTTGAGATTTTCACAGAATGTGTATTTTTTTATTGCCGCTATAACAACAAATGATAAAAATGAATAAATAAAGGCGGTCCCATACAAGAAACGCGATTTATTCAGCGTTTTTTTAGACCTTAACATTCGCTATTACAATGGACCGGACCTCTTCGTGTGCGAATCGGACTTGAGCCGTTTTTTTTATTTTTGTCAAGTCCGCCATATTGAATTTTTTATGAGGATAAATTAAACCTGTGATATATCCCTTAGATGATAATATTTAAGTTGCCAATTTTGTCACTAATTATGACTTTCCATAATACTGGATGAATCTGCTTCATCAGTCATTCGTATCACTTTTGATTGAAAAAAAAAACTGATTCTGAACCTAGCTTCCACTTATAGGTAGGTATATTTTCTGTCACCTTCATTGAAAAAAATTTTGAATACTATTTCCGAAAAAAAATAAAAATATATATACCGATGACCGAAAATATATTCAAAAGTAAATTATAAATGTCAACGGAATTTATGCGCAGTGAAAACCGAATCGCTCACAGACCGGGGCCTTTTTCCACTTTACGTGATAAATCCTGCCCTGTCATAGGCGATCGTATGGAAAATATTTTCGCTGCTTTCAGATTACTGGAACATTATTGGCATTTGAAAAGTAACACGAAGAAACTTAATGACGTCCAAGGCACAGTAGGGTTAGTATAAGATTTCATTCGATTGATCGTATTCGTATTCGATGACATTAGTGTCAAAGTAAAATGAACTTTAACAGTATCGATTTAAAGTCACAAATTCAGTACAGCCGATTTTACTTTGGAACGTATCCGTATAAAAATGAATGCACGAAATTGAGCTCTTATACAACATTCTTATGGTTCATTTTACTTTGACGTTAATGTCATCGAATACGAATACGATCAATCGAACTAAATCTTATACTAACCCTACAGTTTAAAACGCTGCGGTCCTAAAATGTGAGGGCTCAGGGTCGGTTACCGATGGGGACAATTTCCAATTTTAAAATTTATTTCGGTTTATGATGGCATGAAAAACTTACACCGTAATTGTGGGTTACAAACAATATTAGCACAAACTATTCAATAAACTTACAAACTTAACTCTAATAGTGAGCTTACGCTGAATAGGACAGTGCTGCGTGCAAACTCAAACTGAGCTCCATGCAAAACAAGTGATCTTCTTTAGGATAGAATTTATAGCATCCTTAATTGACTTCACCGAAATCGGTTCATTGGTGTAAGCGTATGTAAAAAACAGACAGATAAAATTTATCCCCGCAATTATTGCCATTATAAGAAAATCATGGAAGTAGGAGGTACAAATACCACAATACTTCAAAATTTATGTCAATTCGATCTCAAAAAGTCATTATTTTTATCTATACTCGTGATTTTGACAGTTAATAGGTGATTCATAGGTGGTTTTTGTCTGTGGTTTTTGTTTTCGTTTGACCCTTTCAAAAGTCAAAAAAGGATAAGTTTATCTCTTTTATTTGTTCCCATGCTCTTGCCGGGGGAAGTTGCTCCACTTGTAATGTCAAATAGGTATATACTTCTCCTTTCCCCTGTCGCCATGCTTTAGCATAGGGAGTAGGTAATTGTATCCCCTGTCAGTGGATAAAATCGGGGGATAAAATGTTTATCTCCTGCCCATGCTACCAGTGCTGTGGTAGATTCATTTGTCGAATGAATTTGATTATAGAACTCTAAAAACATACAACGCAATTGCGGGTTACAAACAGTATTGGCACAAACTATTCAATAAACTTACAAACTTAACTCTAGCAGTGAGCTTATGCTGAATAGGACAGTGCTGCGTGCAAACTCAAACTGAGCTCATACAAAACAAGCCGCGGTTTGAACTTCGCTATTAACCGCGCTGGCTCCGCGTAACTACGTAGTGAAACTTGTTTACTTTACTCGGAAAATGCTTGTACCTACTTTGAAAGAGCAGCAAATCTTTTTAACATTTATTGGCTGACTCCGGCTTAGTGTATTTACCTAATCAATAGTTTTTTGTTTTCTTGGTTTAGGATTCAATAGTCCTTTTTTTTCTATGAGCGTTTTTGTCTGGTGGCAGGCTTTGGCCGTGGCTTTACTGGATAAAAAAACTCTCATATGAATATCTTTACATTTCAATGACTTGTACGTACCTACTTATGATTTTTTTTTAAAGATATAAGTAAGTACATTTTTTTTTCAGAAAATTTGTTTTTCTATGATATATAATGATAGATACTTTTATCACATTTGAGAATTGAGATATTTAATTTTCAAAGACGAAATATCCTTAGAGCATTAGGTTAGAGCAAGTAGGTAAGTACCTACCTCGGGTAGGTCCAAAATAAGCTAAATCAGCGAACCCTGAACAAAGTGACCGGAAAAGGCTAAGGAAGCGTATTTTAGATGAATTTGCGCCCTCCGAGGCAGTCGCTCGTGAACGCATGGGAGATAACACTATCGAGGAGTTAATCTGGAATACGTGACTTTTTATAAGTACCTCTTATTAAAAAGACAAAAAGGGAAAAAGCGGTATCAGCCCAGTGGATTTTGGTCTCCTTTTCGGGGGTCGTGTCTTAGTTGAATTATTATAGAATAGAATAAAATAAAATAGAATAAGTATCGTTTATTCATTGACACACAAAAATGAAATACATGCACTATTGTCGCACCCACTCCTAGCACAAGATTTTCACTTATTTGGAGGGGAGAGGAGAATCTCAAACAGTTGTAACTAGGCTTTTCAATATTGGCTCCACAGTTAGTGACTTTGATTTGCTGTACGAAAATAATGCCAATGATCTTTAGATTTTCCTGATGGGTTACATCATTAATAATTTTCCCTAACGGATAAAAAAGCTGTGCCGTAATAATGACATGGTATTTTATTTGCTGATAATTACCCGTGAATTCGTCTGCATTCTAGAAAGTCGACTTTTAATCATATTTGTCATCGTCAAAAAGAGTCCGTGAAAAATAAGTTCTTTCCCACGATTGCACACACATAAATGGTCGTTGGGGCCCCAAGGAGTGGTGACTTCGCATTGGAAAGCGTAGTGTTAGCAGAGCCTATGGATACAGACGGCACAAGACCAAGGCATATAGAAGTCCAAACAAGAAACTTAGCTATGTCCAGAACCCGCGTTCAGTAGACCTGTATGGTTTGGCAACTTTTTTTGAAAGAAATTAAAGATGCTTGAATCTATTTCGAAATTAAAAATTCCCAAATTGCTTCTTTTGATAATCAAACCCGGATTGATCGAACTGAAAATTCTTTTAAGGGGGAGTCCCCTTAAAAGATTATTCAGTTCGATCAATAAGTTGAGTTTCTTTCCTCAGCACAAACGTAAGCTTCCTTTTATGACCCTCCAGTCCAACTAGTAAGTTTAGTTCCATTTCCTTAGCATAAACGGAAGCTCGCTTATAGACCCCGTATCCCGAGCAGTGAGTTTAGTTCCATTTCATTAGCATAAACGTAAGCTCGCCTATAGACCCCATACTACGAGCAGTAAGTTCAGTTTCTTTCCTCAGCACAAACCTAAACTCGCTTATAAGACCTCCAGTCTGACCAGTAAGTTCAGTTTCTTTCCTCAGCACAAACCTAATCTCGCTTATAAGACCCTCCAGTCAGACCAGTAAGTTCAGTTTCTTTCCTCAGCACAAACCTAATCTCGCTTATAAGACCCTCCAGTCCGACCAGTAAGTTCAGTTCTATTTCCTTAGCACAAATGCAAACTCGTTTACATACTTACCTACCTACTGCGTGAACAGAGCGTTCTCAAGCGACATACAAAAACAACTGGCTCCTCCAACTTTAATTTGCTTGCAAATTGCTTTTGGAATTTCTTCGTCACGAATTTCGCTAATGATCCCGCTGTATCGGAGGAGAATATGAATTAATGAGTTTAGAGCTTCTTATTTATTGTGATACTGACAAATAACCCTGGCTTCATCTACAATAGGGTTTAAAATAATAAATTACTCGAGCAATTTATACGTCAAGCTCCAGTCGGTATACAGAATACTGATTATCCTACAGGATTTTTAAGTAAAACAATGTTTTTCCACCAAATTAATTTCAACCGCGGTTCATTTTTTTCTGTTGTTATTTCATTATAAAATTAATTAATATAATTATTGAACCAAATTTGTGAAACTGCTTTGTTCGCTCTTTTTAATAACAAAAACGTTTGTGAAATTCACAAACGTTATTATCAGCTTTTTTTGATTGATCAAAGGATGTTTTATGCTAGATGCGGATGCCGAAAAATGTGATGACATGAAGCAGTGTGATGTTTAAAGGTGCGGACTGAAAACGGAAAGGTCGCAAGTTCGAAACCCACCCGTTGCATGCATTGTCGTACGCACTCCTAGCACAAGCTTTCCACTTATTTGGAGAGGATAGGAGGATATTAGTTAACTTCAGCTTGGCTTATGTTTTAAAAAAAAATTAAGAATCGTTTCAGCCATAAAAGTAATTAGGTAAGTATTGTTTTCCTAGCGCAGAGGATAGAAATTGTAAAAAATAATCTATGAATATATAAATAAAATTCTAAAAAAAAAGACGTGTGGCACTCGGGGACTGCCGCGGTAAAGCTATTGCATAGCATTTTTTATCAACGCCATCTAGCGGCTCACCGCTAAATGGCGTTGATAAAAAATGCGCCATCTAGCGGCTCACCGTAGAGGAGTCCCGTGTCAGGTTATTTTCGTTACGGAATTTCTGGATTCGGTCTCCACGCTGGCCCGCGATAGAAGCTATGCAATAGCTTAATAATCCATTCATCTATCCATCCATCCGTCTATCCATCAATCGTCACAAACTTTTACATACAACTTACTTATTGAACTGACTCTAAAACTTAGTATCCTCCCCGGCGCAGTGGTGAGCGCTATGATGTTATAACTTGGAGGTCTCGGGTTCGATACCCGGCGAGGGAAAGGGAATTTACAATTTCTAAATTGTCACTGGCCTGATCTGGTGGGAGGCTTTGGCCGTGGCTAGTTACCACCCTACCGTCAAAGAGGTACCGCCAAGCGACTCAGCGTTCCGGCACGATGGCGTGTAGAAACCGATTAGGAGTATGGATTAAATCTTCACTGCCATAACCCTTCCAAGTTAGCCCGCTACCATCTTAGACTTCATCATCACTTACCATCAGGTGAGATCGCAGTCAAGGACTATCTTGTCATAGAATAAAAAATCTAAGAAAAGTTAGATGTGCGTGCCCTTAACTGAACAAAATTCGAACCCACGACCCTTAGATGAGATCACAGTCCTTACCACTAGACTATCACAGCTCTCTGTAGCTTGCAGTTTTAATATTACCTAAACCATGTTATTATTTTCTTGGTAAACATTGTAGTTTCCTGTCCAACTAAATGTGAAAATGTTGCCAAATATTGTTCCCATCCACGGGAATGTTTACGTGACATTGCTGCGTGGGCTTGAATTCACAAACAACTTTTACGTATAACTTCGCAAGCTCGCCCTAACTGGTTTCAACTTGTTTCACATGAACATGAAAGTTTATTTGATTTTTCTATTTTTTGCACTTTTATTAATATCATCATGAACGAGTCCGGTCACGGTGGCCATTCTCCACGGAGATTAACTGCGCGGGAAATATTATAGTGCACGAATGTGTTATCAAACATTGTTGCACTCTCTATTACCTCACTCTCATAGCCCGATGGGACGAAGATCTCACACTACCGCAGAGAGATCAGGCGCAGGACTGACGGCTTTACATGCTCTCCGAGGCATATGGGTGTATCACCAACCAAAATAGGTAATCATCAGTGGATGGCTCTGTTTACAAAAACTTCTCATAATTTCACGCTCCATTGTCAGAACTCCTGAAACTTAGAACGCCTTCTTCCCCGTCGCCGTAATAAACAAAAAAGGTTCCGGAAAGGTCTTTTGAATTTCAGTTTGCCGAACAAAGAAATGGGCACGTTTTGTTCGAAGGAAACCAGCCATTTAATCCCCATTCAAAATTTCCCCCCCAAGTAAAACAATTCTTTATTCTTGATCGAGTTGTCCCATTGTTTTGTGTAAGGGCACGTTAATCAAAACATTGGAGCTTGAAAAGACGATCGCACATTATAACAGTGACAATTGTAAGGGGGGGTAGGGGCGATTTTATTAGATATACATAGTTGCACCTGAGAAACACTTGAGAATGGTGACTATTGCCCTCAGGAAAACACTGTTAAGTAATATTCAGAGATTAGGGGAGCAAGATTAATGCTGAGATCTGTAGAGCGTGCTTTGACTCAGCTAAGATAGAGTTAAAACGAGACACAAATATGTTCTGACATAAGTCTGTCTCGTTTTAACTCTGTCTTGAGTCTGAGCTGAGTGAGAGTGCAATCTATAGATTTCAGCCTCAAATTAACGTTGGTGCTAATTTGATCTGTTTTGATTTTAAATCAATAAACCAAACTAAATTGATTTACTTGTATTTTATTCTGTGTTTTCGCTTTAAATTTAGTAGACAATACAGCATTGTAAAGTCGATATCTCCTGAGGATGCTCCGGTGTCGGGGCGAAACGTGCGTCGAGAGTAGTATAAAAGTCTTGTGAGGTGGTGCATGTGAGTGGTGGTGGCATTGCTTGCTTGGGAACTTTGTTTTATTGCTTGGTTGGGGAGGTAAGCGGTGCTTAGCTTATAACTGCATGTTTGACCATACAGATTTCTTCTATTGGCGGATTACAGCAAAATAATTCTAACATTTTTTTCAAAATAATTCTAACATTTTTTTGTTAATTTTTTTGTTAATCATGAACTTCCACAAAGTAACGCCTGATTCTATCCAATATTATTTTCATATTGATTACAACCGAACGGAGAAGTTTTACAATATTGATATTTTTAAAATTACTTTAAACATAATTTTTTTTTTTTTTTTTTTTCCAATAATATGAGTACACACTATTAACTAATATGTACTCACTAAAATTACAATCTAGCCTATTAAACTGGCTAATGAGTAATTTTATTTTAACCTAAACTTATAAAATATCTTAAATACTAAGAAGTAGTCCACTGACGTATCTTAGTCTTTCTTTATCAGTTTAAGACACTTTGTTCTTGTGTTCTTTGAGGCAGCTTTTACACTACACTATCACTAATCACTAATCACTATGCACTAGTCACTAATTCAAACATAAATAAAATAAAATTACGCCTTAACGTCTTGCGGATCTTGGGGGTTGAATTTTGATATACGATCAGCTTAAGGGTGTGTTAATCAAAACAGTGGGGCATAAATTACAGATTCATTAGTGAGAGAATTAAACACGCGATCAAGTTTGCCCACCGCTTTTATTGTTCGCCCACCTATTGAAGTGTTTTAATAATAGAACAAGAGATTACGTTTTCCAGATTTAAAATAATTATTATTATTACTAGCCGATGCCCGCGAATTCGTCCAAGTGTATTTAGTTTTTAAAAATCCCGCGGGAACTCTTTGATTTTCCGGGATAAAAGTAACCTATATTATGATGGTGGTTCACAGTAGCGAAAATATAATGGGAGTGTTCTTAAGAGCTCTTTGATCTTATTCCACCCTCTATCTTCTACAACCGCACCGCGCGCCACCGATCGCAATTTCACTCTCACCACCTGGGTGCCTGGAGCACTTCGACCATTCGTTGCTCCAGATCTTTCTTCCCACGTACTACGAAATTGTGGAATCACCTGGAATCACCTCCCTTCGACGGTGTTCCCACTTAATTACAACATGGGGTTATTCAAGGGGCGGAACATAAATTCCTGAAAACCTACCTACTGTTTTTCTTACTTCAGCTGTTTGTTTTTCCGAATAAATAAATAAAAAGCCGGCAACGCATTGGCGGTGCCTCTGGTACTACAAGTGTTCATGGGCGGCTGTAATCACTTAACATCAGATGACCCGCCTGCTAGTTTGCCCGTTATTCATAAAAAAAGCCTAAGCAGAAACATTTTAACTTTCGAATAGTGAAGGTAAGGCTAGGTAAAGTTAACGCCAGCAAGAAATTTTGTATGAAAATGACATGCACTTCACTGTCGTTAACTTCACCTTAACTATTGGAATGTTAAAATGTTCGTACTTTGGCTACAGTTTCAGTTTTCACACCGCCCTCTAACCGTCCGTTGCAACTGACGCTCTAATTAACTTCATGGATTAGGTACTAAAATTGTATTCCATCATTATACTTCAGCGGTTTGAACAAAGTTATCTAGTGTACTGAAGCCTCACCGCATAAAATAGGCTTTGTGGAAATTCATCAAAACTTTATATTATACTTAGCACTTAAATATTTCATTAAAGAAAGCTTTAAAACGTTCAAACCGCGGATGGAGTTTAGTTAATGAAAATTAGAATTGTTTACTGTTGCGCTTAGCCTACTTAGAGACGAGATTAGTAAAAGAGGTAGAATGCGAACATCATGCATAAGAATAAAGCTCATATTATAATACTCTAGTTATTATATATGTATTTCAACCACACAAACAACATTTAAAAATATGCTATCTTTAGGCCATAATATTATGATTTCATGATATGATTAGATGGTGCCTGCGACTTCGTCCACGTGGATTAAGGTTTTTTTAATTCCTGTGGAAATTTTCCGGGGTACTCTAGACTAATTTTCCGGGATAAAATGTAGTCTAATGTTAATCCTGGGTTTGAGCTATCTCCATTCTAAACAGCAAAATTTGTTCATACGTTGTGGCGTGAGAGATTAATAAACACACACACACACACATACAAACTTTGGCCTTTATAATATTAGTGTGATGTGCTGTTCTTATATTATATTAATGCTAAATAATGCTTTAAACGTTCGTATAGTCCCAGCTGCCCAAACTTTCCTGGACGCTACGCTTGCCAATGAGCGCCCAGCTCAAGATTTATAAACGGACATTAAATGTATTATTCATTTAACGAGAATGTGTACACAATACGTTATATATGTGACAACACAAATATGAACCCGAGGTAGGTAAATAAAGTGGAGCGAGTGAGCTCGGCATACAAACACACATGAAGGAGAAAGTTTGTGTGTGCGGAGGAATTATGCTAACTAGAGACTAGGTTTGATTGTAGTAACTACATTATAATTATATAATATCCTTTGAACACTAAGATTTTTGCGACGCGATGAATGTGTGATGTCGATACGCGTAGCGTAAGGCGCAGCGATAGGTGTAGCGGTAAGCGTAGTGGCAAGCGTAGCGGGAAGCGTAGTGGCAAGCGTAGCGGGATGCGTAGTGGCCAGCATAGCGGAAAGCGTAGTGGCAAGCGTAGCGGGAAGCGTAGTGGCAAGCGTAGCGGGATGCGTAGTGGCCAGCGTAGCGGGAAGCGTAGTGGCAAGCGTAGCGATTGGAGCAGCGGTAGGCGCAGCGATCAGTGTTCGCGTAGTGGTAGATGCAGTGATAGCGTAGCGGTAGATGCAGTGATAAACGCAGCGATAAGCGTATCATTTGATGTAGCGGTGAGTGTAGAGGTGTGCGTAGGAGCAACGGTAGCGTACAATCGGTATTCAGAAAAGAACTGAAATTCACATGGACCCGTAAAAACTAGTTACTCTACTCAGGTGTTTCAGTCTTTTTTCAGTGAATTAAAATTTTCGAGAGAGAGCGTAAGCATAATTTATTAAATTAGAACCGTTTCTAGTAGCTAATAATAACTAGGTGTTAGACAGTAAGCTTTTAATTAATAACGTAAACCGTAACAGAATATACTCGTTTGCATGAATAAATTCTGATGCCAAAATAGATCAAAGCACCAAAATATGTATGAAGGGATAAAGATATATCTATAGATATAGACATAGTAGCTACGTAATATTTGGAGCGCGTGAGAAATCTATGATACGTATTTAATACGTGATATGAAGATCAAATATCTGTATCTCTGATATTAAAACTGCCGACGTAACTCCATACCTTGGAGCCTGTCTTTAAAAAAAAACTTTTTTTTATGCGATGACAAAATAGTCTTTGACTGCGATCTCACCTCTATGGACAAAGGTTTATGGACTTCCACAGGTCTCGGTCTCGCGCCGCCTGAATCCAGCGGCTCCATGCGACACGCTTGATGTTGTCGATCTACCTAGTGGGAGGGTCTGCCAACACTGCGCTTCCACGTGCGGAGTTGCCACTTCAGTTTCGCGACTCGCTGAGCTATGTCGGTGACTTTGGTTCTCCTACGGATCTCCTCATTTCTGATTTGATCTCGCAAGGATTTGATTGTTTAAAGTCAAATTCAAATTCAAAATTTATTTATTTCATGTAAGCCAACTTGTAGCTCTTATGACACGTCATAAATCTACCACCGATTCGGAATGCAGATTCTGCTGAGAAAAGCCAGCAAGAAACTCAGCAGTTGCTGTTTTCAAAAAAAATTTTTTACAATAGGTAACAAAACTATGCTATGTATACAGTGCTTCGACAATGAAGCTTCAAAAATGCATACGTAGGTACACAATCCAATGCATTTCAAGACGGGCAGACAAAGCAGACCCATTCCCGTTGGTGGCACCCGTTCACGAGCATGACGCAAGATCCAGCCGTTGCTTTACTATGTTTAAACGCACATAACCCGAACATTTTAAGGCCCGGGATCAAACCTGCGACCTCCCGATTAGAAGACTACATTCCTAACCAGGCTATCACTATTCCCTACATTAGTCTATTGTAATAGAGCTTATTACAGAATAAAGATTTGTAAAAGCGGGCCCCAGCATCGGAAAAGCGAGTGCTCCCGAGAGCGCAGTTCGTTACCGCCCGTCTATTACAAAGCATTTTTATCTACATAGTACGAGACTCTATGAAATATGCTAATCTATGACCCACTCACTAGCTGAACCGTGAATACGAAAATTATGGATGCTACTGCCATATTAAAAAAAAAATTTACTACACCGGTCAACACAATTTTTGCTTCTTTTTTTTGCACCACAAACAGAAAAAAGCAAACTTAGGAGAATAAATTATGTCAGTACAAAAAGGCGGTTTTATCGCTAAAAAGCGATCTCTTGCAGACAACCTTCTTTGTTCTACATATAAATTTTATTCCTTCCACATTACTAATTGAAGAAAAAATTTATTTCGTTTGAAAAAGTTGGCTTTTGTAACAAATGTAAGTAAAAAAAAAACAACCTCGATGTATGAATTGGGGAAATTACATTTTTCGGCTTTTTAAATATAACACATCCGAGCTTTTTTTTCGTCAAATTTTTAACTATCAATTCACATTTAAAAAAATCATTATCTATATATATAAAATTCAAAGTCCTGACTGACTGACTGAGATATCAACGCACAGCCTAAACTACTGAAGTTAGAAACTTGAAATTTTTACAGTTGGTTCCTTTTATGACGTAGGCGCACACTAAGAAAGGATTATTGGAAATTCCACCCCTAAAGGGTTTAAATAGGGGATGGAAGTTTATATGAAAGTCCGTTATTTTTCAAGCTGTTTCCATCAAAGTTGGTATTAGAGCTTTCAGTTAAAAATAAAGAAGTACGTGTGTCACAGTTTTTGTAAATTCCACCCCAAAATCTAATTCCACGCGGACGAAGTCGCGGGAGCAAAAGCTAGTCTACACATGAAGAAGCTTTTAATGTTACTGGTTCCCGGTATAAAGTTCCCATTAGGCAACCCGTTATTTTTAATCAGTCACTAAGTGTATAATCAAAACTGTATAAGCCAGCTGACCGCATGTTATCTTCAATGATGGGCCGCTATTAAGCGTTAACCCCATTCACTCACTATCTGCCTCATTCAATGCAATCTCATTCACCCCACATCTGAGCACAAAGCTGTGGCAGGCGACTCATTAAATTAATTACAAAGTTTTATCCATCCAGTGTGAAAAAGAACTTGATAAGGCTTATCTTTATTACGAGTACAAAAAATGTGATGTCAAAGTCTTCTTTTATATTCCACTCACTCGTGAATTAAAGTCGACCTGCAATCTGTCGATAAGGAACCTAGCAACTTTTCGTATCGCGTTCGTCGAGCTTTGCTATTTGTCGAAATATTCATAAAGTATGTCTTATTACATAAATCCCGAGCAGTATTTACGGCTTCTCGAAAGATAATGGCTTAACCGGATGACGACCAAAGTTAAACATATTTACGACAAACTAAAGCCAGCGACTTTGTCCGCATAGATTTAGTTTTTGAAATTTTTTTTTTATTTGAAGACAAGATAGTCCTTGACTGCGATCTCGGGTGATAGTAAATGTCGATGCAGTCTAAGATGGTAGCGGGCTAACTTGGAAGAGGTATAGGCAGTATATATTCACCCCATACGCCTAATCGGTTTCTACACGCCATCGTGCCGGAAAGATGAATCGCTTGGCGGCACGTCTTTGACGGTAGGGTGGTAACTAGCCACGGCCGAAGCTTCCCACCAGACAAACTCTCTGCTTTTCCAGGATAGAAAGTAGCCAATACAACTCTCTTTTGACTTGGTTCAACCCAATTGCATACCATGCGATGAATAGCAACTGTATCTATGACAGCTAAAATTACCGTTAACTTTAATAACAAAAAAACTTCTCTCTCGCATTATAGTCATCAACAATAAAAGATCAATTGAACTTGTGAAGTTCGATCATTATTATATGAGTTGCATTATTCGAAGATACAATTTACTAGGTAGTCCTTTTAGCCTACAAGGCACTAATTCGCACGTTTAGAGAATCGATTTTTACTTTTTAAATCGATACACACTTTTTTTTTTTCACACTGCCCTTTACCGGCGAGCTGTCAGCTGTCACCTCATTCATGTTTAGAGATAATTCTATGACAGCTATTTTCTTACTTCGGTTTTGGGTGGGGGGGACCTTGTATCTTCGAATAATGCAACTCATATAATAATGATCGAACTTCACAAGTTCAATTGATCTTTTATTATATTTCGTTGCATTATTCTTCAGATACAATTTACTAGGTAGATGTTCAGAGACTTAGTGAACAGGGTAGGATGTTTTTATTAGGGAAATAAAACATCAAGACCGAAGTAGCCAAAAGACAAATCAAAGAGTTTTTAATTATCATTATAAATTAACATTATTAAATTATCATTATTAATTATCATTATTAATTCCACAAACAGAACGAGCATATGCTCCTTCATCCGAAATCGGACGGTTGTAAAAACGAGCAAAAGTCAGTGAGGAGCTGGTCCAGCCTGCTGTCTTTCTGATGGTGTCAATGCAGACTCCTGCCGAGGCCGCCGCCGAGGTGGAGGCGTGACGTGTGCTGTGAGCACTGAATACTGAAATGTCGACGCCGCACTCGGCAAGAGTCTGCTTGATCCACCTGCTTATAGTTTGTGAAGATACCATTTTATGAGGTTTCTTAAAGCTTACTAGTAGATTCTCGGTACCTTCTGGTCGTAATTCCGATGTCGCCAGAAGGTAATCCTCGAGAGTCTTTGCGGGGCATATACGAGGATTCTCGACAAAATAGGGTAAGAAGAGAACTGGTTGCTCTCTGTTAGCCGCAGAAGTCTTAATTATGTCTGGTATGGGGATCTTTATACCTGAGTGGGTCTTAACAATATGGGCAACTTTTATGAGGGAAAAAGTTTGCACTCGATGAGAAGTGCACAAAGCTAATAAAATTGTCAATTTTTGAGTCAGTTTTGCCAGACTAAGGTCTCCATTGGGATACCATTTAGAAATATGCTCTAATACTACTTTTGGATCCCACGTCGTTGTATATTTCGGACGCGATGGTTTTTGTCTATAGAAAGCTTTTAATAAGCGTTTGACCCGTTCGTCTGATCCGATATTACTTCCGAGGAGTAATGATAGGGCAGAGCGGTGGCTGTTTAGGGTCCCGTAGGAGGCACCTTTGTTAAAATTGTCGACTAGAAAAGTTAATACTGACGACAATGGTGCTTCCAAAAAGTCTACTGAGTGTTCTGCGCAAAACGACCACCACAACTTATAAGTAGCCGAATATTGCTTCATGGTGCTATCTGAAATGGATGCCAGCATCAGATCAAGCGCTATATCCGGAGTACCTAATCTAGTAAATGCAGCCCTGAGAGCGTCGCGGCCCCCAGGGAAAGGCTGCGGTGGAGGCGGTGGCTCGATCTGTAATTTGAACGCAAAAGATCCCATTTAGGTTTAAATATTACCATATTAGAGGTAAGCATTCTTTTAAGAAGTGGGAACCACGGTTGGCCGGGCCAGTAAGGGAATACTAATATGCCGGTAGCTTTGTCGTTGATAATTTTTCTTAAGCATTTTAGAATTAGAGCAAAAGGTGGAAATGCGTAGAAAAAAGTGCTGTGCCAATTGATGGTGAAGGCATCAATTGTCTCTGCATCCGGGTCTGGCTTCCATGAAATATATCGATTGCACTTCGCGTTAGTTCGTGATGCAAAAAGATCAATATGAGGTTCACCCAGAGTCTGAACTATCTTTTGAAATGCCCATTTGGATAGTTCCCACTCCGTGTCATTAGATTTTCGTGACTCTTGGTCTGCTTCCACATTTTCGTGGGTATTGATATAAGATGCGAAGAGAGAAATCTTTCGCATCTCACACCATTGCCAAATTTTCTTGGTTAAATTATTTAAATGAGGAAACCGAATGCCTCCCATGCGATTAATATAGCATAAGGCTGTCGTATTGTCAACGCGTAACAAAATTGAGCAATCGTAACATGTCCTAGCAAAGCATTTTAATCCTAAGAAAACGGCCAATAATTCTAATTGATTAATATGGAAAGATAATTCATCACTTTTCCATCCCCCGCTTGCTCGCTTGCCTTTGCAGAAGGCACCCCAGCCAGTTCTAGAAGCGTCAGTGAAAATTTCCAATTCAAAGATTTCGTTATGTCTTAATTGATTTTTTACTGACATTATATTTTGTTCCCACCATCGTAGGTCAGGTAAAATCACCTCAGACATTCTAATTTTGGCTTCAAAGTCGTCATACTTTTTAAGCGCTAAGTATTTCTGGCGTTCGAGAGACTTTGTGTACAGCCAACCATATCTAACAGCTGGACATGCAGCAGTTAGTACCCCAATAAATTGAGATAATTCCCTAATAGAGCATCTAGGAAGGGTGATAAATTTTTTAACTAGACGCATAATACCCTGGCGTTTTTCTTCTGGTAAACTAAGAGTCATATCTACCGTATTGTAGATGAAACCAAGGAACTTACAAACTTGTCTAGGTTCAAGATTACTCTTGTTATAATTTACGACAAAGCCTAGACATTGGAACAAGTTAAGGGTATTTTTGACGTTGTCTAAGCACTCAGCGTAAGTATTCCCGATACATAAGATGTCATCGAGATACATAACCGACATATGACCCTTATTACGTAAATGGTTGATGACTTCTTTCATCAATTTCGTAAAAACTCTCGGTGCTACAGACAGACCGTAAGGCATGGCATTGAACTCAAAACAACTTCCGTCAAATTCAAAGCGTAAGTATTTGCGATGCTTTTTCAAAATAGGTACTAATAAATACGCCTCCTTGAGGTCAATATTTGCCAAATAACCGGATTTTGGAACTAACCTAGCTGCCGTTCTGTAATCCTCTATTTTAAAATGGGTAGTGTCAATAAATTTATTTAAGGCTTTAAGATTTAAAATAAACCTTTTAGTTCCATTGGACTTAGGAGCTAAAAATATACTGGAGCAAAAATCATTTTTAGATCTTTTACATAAGGAAATGGCACCGAGTTCTAATAATTTATTAATAGACAAGAGCATATCTACGTGGTCATTGTCAGTAAGTAAGTTATGTGGTTTTGAAACTTGTATCACTGGTTTATAAAACGGAAGGGAGTAACCTTCCAACACCCATTTTAATATTTCGGGATTATCGGTAATTTTAAGCCAGCAATTATAAAAATGTTGGATTCTTCCAGCGTGTACCTCTATTGTTGACCCGTCGCACGCGGCTGCTTGCTCTGAGTGGACGGCTTCTGTTGTGCTGAGGCCGCTGGTTGAATTTTCCGGCTCACAGGAACACCTCTGCCTCTGTGCCCCCCTCTCCCCCCCCTGTTTGATGGGAAGCGAGGAGGGCCCGTCCAGTTTCCCTGCTGGCGCGGGCGACTCGTCTGATAAGCAGGCGTAGTTGGCGCCTTAGGAGGTGGAGGAGGTTTCTTTATTTGCAATCCTTGTTTTTCGATCACTTTTGTAGCTTTTATCTTTTCGGAAAGTTTATTTCCGAAAAGAAAATCGTCTCTTTGCACATCCTGTATAATATTAAGGAAGCCTTTGTCCAATCCTGGAGTTATAAACTTCTTTCTTGCTTCCGTTTCAATATGGTGCAAATCACACAGAATGCGACAGCTGTCGCTCAGGTGTTTGATGGCTTGAAGCCTATTAGTCCCATCATCATCCAGTAGCAGCTCTAAGCCTTTGTTTAGGGCTGCTATACCCTGGCCCAGTTGCTGCTGCACCGCCTCTACCCGTTTGTCCCGACCCCGAGTGCTATCCGCTACAGCGGCTGAAATCTCGGGGTTTAATTTGGGCGCCTGCAGCAGCTGGCAATTTTTAGGTATTAGGTACTCCTTTAATAGTTTTTCCTTGGCGTCCCCATTTATGCCTTTCAATAGAATGGGTAGCCACAATTGAGAAAGCCTCTCATGAATATTGGGCCCGAATTTTGGAGTCTCTTCCGTTGCTTCGCCTAGCGCGGAGAGGATTTCTTGATCCAATTCTGGAATAGCTTCCTCCTTGTCCGCAGCCACGGAACTTTCGTTATTCGTGGCGTCACCTTGATCAACGGATGCTAGTGATTCCGGATCGGGCTCAACGACTTCGTCGTTATCTATAAACAAGCCATAACATAATGTTATTGAGGGTAGACCGAAAAAAGAAAATTTATGTACGCCACATAAAATATATCATGCATTGACCTTGCCTACGTGAGGATACGCGATCCACCTCCTGGCATTGCATACTACATGTGTGTAATGTAATTTGCCTTCGTGAGAATACGCGATTCACCTCCAGGCATTACGCACATAAAATAATTTGCTCGATTTATTTGACTTAATCGTTTTTGGAAGATTACAAATAATTACCACGTGTTAACCCACAGTTAACCTCTAGGTACAACAATAAAACATTGCCATCGTGATGACCCGCGGTCAACCTCCCGGCAAAAATTACGAGCATTCGTTAATTTACACTGTTTTTAATAATTTGAATAGACACTAACCTGAGTTATCTGAATCATCCGATGAATACACAATCCTGCTGTATTTTTGGTGTTCCTGCTCGAGTTTTCGGAGCTTACGCCGATAACGCCGAATTTTTTCCTCTTTTGTCCGTTTCGGCATGGTTTAAACGTTGTAGGTATATAATATTTTACTATACTACTTACTAGCGTGCGTGCGAACGCTGCCTCGCTCGGAAAAAGAATGAGGTGACAGCTGACAGCTCGCCGGTAAAGGGCAGTGTGAAAAAAAAAAAAGTGTGTATCGATTTAAAAAGTAAAAATCGATTCTCTAAACGTGCGAATTAGTGCCTTGTAGGCTAAAAGGACTACCTAGTAAATTGTATCTGAAGAATAATGCAACGAAATATAATAGATTGTCTTGAATCATCCTCGAAACAGAGAAAAGGCTCGTTTAAAGCTAAAACATTAAATAAGCCATTAACTCCAGTTAATGGGATTGCGCGCATAAAACAACAAAACCAAATTGATTTCTCGCGACGACGACGTTTGTTCTCGGTTCTAAGGGTCCTTACAGCCGAGATAAAAGGGTTAAGACTACGGTCAAACACGAAGCGTCGCGGTAAAAGCACGATCATCATTAGGCACAGTTATTCGGCTTTCCGAGAGCGAGACGAATGACTTCACACGGCATTTTTTGTTTAGCCGCTTTTCACCAAATCATTTGTATGGTCTTACCGTCTTAAGGTAACTCTTTAGTAAATAATAGACAGTTAGTGACTAAAAACTGTAAAACCCCATTTCTTATTACAAAATGAGGGGTTTTTCGATAGCCATTGAAATAGAAAATATCCCTTCTGGTCAGAAGGGAATAATTGAACATAACTATCTAAAGCTGAGTATTCTACTTTTTAATACAATATTTCATTAGTTTTAGTTAATTCTGTTGTAAACAATCTTTAAATTTAACTATATTGACAGATCTCGTTACTTCTTGATACTCTCTGCTGAAAAGAAAAGCACTAGATTCAACCTGTGAATCACGTTTACATTAGAAATTATATATTATTGTACCTATAGCCACAATAATATTATCACTTATTAAAGTTTATTGTGGTTAAAATACTCTTTTGCAATTTTGATATAAGATTTTTTTATTAAATTGACTTATATTAAGTAATTAGAATTTATGAAGAGACATAACTAAATTGTCTTCTACTAGGTTTATAGTTGATCAAAGTACGAACTTCCGAGTGAAGTTCGATCGATATTATATGAGTCGCTTCAGTCGAAGATATAATCATAATAATAAAAACCGTAAACAATTACCAACAAATGAATTACGAGCCTCGCCGCTGCCATCACGCGTTGTATTCGACCAGGGCCCAAAACAAAGATAAAAGGGTTAACAGTAATTACGCCAAACTAAACGAGCCCTTAACGAATTCCTAACTCGAGACATAAACGCTCGGGATACGAACATGAAAATAGAGACGTAGGAATGCCTTTAATTTAGTATGAAAACTGCTTTTATGTGAGAGAAAATACGTAACTACGAATAATTTTAGTTAATTTATTCGCTTACAAAATAGCCCTTGACTGGCAAGTGCCACCCAACCCTAAGGCTAGGGTTACACTGGTAAGGCGATTGCGATAGCGCGGCAATGCGATTAATCATGTGTACACTACATCAGTAGCGCCAAATACATGTTAACACTAATTAGCTAGACATGTTTGTAATCACCTGGCAGTCCAGTTCACTGTTCCTGACTCAAAAGTCAAAGTATAAATATTATAAAACTGAATAGATTAATCCGGAATCTTTCGAAATAAGAACATGACTATTCTACAAAGAAAAATAAAGTAAAGGTGAAAGTGTAAACTAAAAGGTTGCAAGTTCGAACCCGACACGTTGCTCTATTATGGTACCCGCTCATAACACAGGCTTTCCACTTATTTGGAGGGGATAGGAGGACATTAGTCAACTTCAGCTTGGCTGATAGTCTTTTTTTTTTAAAAGGTGGTGGAAAGGTGTTCCCGCTGGTTTTTTAAATAGCTAATTAAACGCGGATATAGTCGCGGGTAAGAAGTAGTCGGGTATAAGTTCTTTCAATTCATGAGGGTACGCAGCTCATGGTTGTGTTTGTGTCGTATCTATATAACTGGTAGCTAGAGCTCTTTCAATTCACGAGGGTACGCAGCTCATGGTTGTGTGTGTGTCGTATCTATAGATATAAGTGGGAGCGAGAGCTTGCTCGCGCCACTCCGCTCGTACGGCTTCTGACAGGCACACACACTTACGCAATGTGCATGTACACGATGTAACCACAATTAAAGCGCCCGTAACTTCGTGAGATAAATTTACTAAATTTAATACGTATTTTAGTATGGCAAACATAGACGTAATAGATAGAATAAAATAGGTAGGTAGCCAGTATTATTATGGTCACGTTGGATATCATTGAATGCGGGAATGATACGTACATTTACTACGTGATTCGAGATCAAAGGCCTTATTATCGATATCTAGGAGGCATACAATACACGATATATTTTGCTGCATGTTCTATTGCGCATGACCAAGTCCTCGGTTCGATTCCCGGGTCAAGACAAAAACATCAATCTACTTGCTTTTGCCCGCGGCTTCACTCACTTTAGGTTCGATTTTTCAAACCTCGATTGTACTCCAGGGGATGAATATTCAAAAGTTCTTTCTTTGCGGATGCATTCATCATTAACCTTATTGTCGAATTAATTGTTTTTTTTTTTTTTAATTTTTTTTATTCTATGACAAGATAGCCCTTGACTGCGATCTCACCTGATGGTAAGTGACGATGCAGTCTAAGATGGTAGCGGGCTAACTTGGAAGGGGTATAGCAGTGTAAATTAAGCCCATACCCTTAATCGGTTTCTACACGCCATCGTGCTGGAACGCTAAATCGCTTGACGGCACGTTTTTGACGGTAGGGTGGTAACTAGCTACGGCCAAAGCCTCCCACCAGACAAATTATATATTTTCATTTTATTTTTTATTTATAATAGCCACGAGTATATGTATGCCTTGTATGCCAAAAATCATTTCTTAGCGGATACCTCCGTCATAATAGCTATGACAAGACAAGACAAGACAAGATGAGTCTCACTTTTCCGATTTTTTATTTAAATCGGTTATTGAAGAGAAAACTTCTTGAGGCGCGTTGCGGGGTTTTATGCTCCTGACATAATACATTTATATCAACCTCATCGATGCTCATTATACCATGATAATACCTATATAAATTCTGTACAATTAGTATTATTATACACTATCCTGTAAATAAATAACAGCTCATGTGTATGTTGCTCATGTGTGTGTATTGTGACCACGGTAAAGCCAGAATGCAACCACTATGGAGCGCTAAATGAATATCTGTTAATTATAACGAATAACGATTTAATTGCAGGCAATAAATAATGGCTATACACCGCATAGCTCCGCCGGCCGATTCAAACCAATAATCCCACTCCACTAATTGTTCAACTTCAAAAAAAGTCATGGAAAAATCTTTGCATTATAAATGGCAGTTTAGTTTATTGTTTATTTTGAGAGTCCGAAAAATACGAAACTTATAAGCTCACTTGGTTGTCTGTCCGTGCTTCAAGTCCCTTTTTCTCAAAAACTGCTTGAGTTATTAAGTTTAAATTCATGCTGAATAGAAAGGACAAAAGTATCTTAATGCTCTGAAAATATCAAGTTTCTAGTTCAACTCAGTGTAAAAGTTACAGGTTTCAAAGTGTATTTTGTTGAGTAGCGCCATCTAGTTCCCTTTTTGAGAGTTTGTGGCTCAATTTTTAGTTATTTTCGTCAAACCAGATGGCGCTACTAAGTCCCACTCACCTCGTTCGGCATAGAGTAGAAAATAGCACCAGAGGCAACACCAATGCGTTGCCGGCTTTTCAGGAATTTGTTGATCCGCCCCTTGAAAATGCCTATTCACTCTCGATTTGAAGATATCCAAATTATAGTTGTAGGGAAAAATGAAAGCCGGAAGGGCATTCCAAATTTTTTCATCCATTTCATCCATTTTTATTTATTAATCCAAAAATTAGTCCAACAAATCAATCTAGTCTGTTCTGGAAACCAGTACAGTTTGAGTTTGAACCAACGACCTTTAAGTTTTCGGTTCGGCCCTTTTACCTTGAACTATTAAGACCAGATTATGTTCATATTGAATGAGCTGCAGTTCAACTCCTAGACATTATCGGAAACTTTCAAACATAGTGTGGCAGATGATAAAATAATCATATTGTATAAAACTTTAGTTCTGCGAAGTTTCAGTTTAAGCTTCTGCATGCACTAAGTTGATTTTGAACAGCGAAGTACTTACAGAGCTGAAAGTAGAAAGAATGTAAAATCAACTTGTAACTTCCAGAATTTTTAGTAACTACAACTTCTCTAACGCAATTTTCGCAGCAGTAAAGTTATCAATGCCAATGCGAGGTGGCTCGGAGTAAATAATTCTTCTTCTTATCAAACGGTATCTTCTTTGTCAAACGATAGACGTCGGTCACACACGTCTCGGTCTTGCGCCGTCTGTATGCAGCGGCTTCCTGAATCGCGTCTGATATCGTTGGTTCAATTAGTGGGTGGCCTGCCAACACTACGTTTTCAATTTTTTCAAAAAAAGAAAGGAGACGGTCCAAAATTGTATGGAGCCTGGGACAGGTCGTGTACCAGTAATAACATAAAATAAAATAAAATATTAAAGCATTTTTGACCTATCAAATCCACGAACTCATCTTAATTTCAATGCTAATATTATTTATTTTCTACACGTAAGGCAGCATAACATACGTAATCATGGCGGGCGGATTCATGTTTCTGACGTTAGCTGTCAAAATATTATGGGGTCATTGATCTGCATTTGAAGATAATATAATAATTAATAATTACTTCCCAAGAGAATATAATCACTCCATTTATTACTTCTTTGTGAATTACGTATTGGATACCTAGTACCTATTATTTTATGATACGATCATCGGCAAGCAGTTATATGAAATGTCTCAAACTAGAAACAAGTATGAAGCGAAGGGAAAAAAAGTCATATTTTATAGCAAAAACACGTTATCAAAAGTATATAATGCTTGTGAAAGTGATATCTTGGTTGCAATATTCTTGTTGAACTGCAAAAGAGAGTAGCCTATGAAAATAACGTATCACATAGAATTTAGATATTGAACTGTGTTTAAACGTGGTTTAAACCTTGCAGAAAAGTGTAATAACTAATTATGTTTTACCCAGCGAATGAATATAAGCTTTATTATTATGTATTATATTCAATCGCTGGTTTTACCTACCAAAAAAGAATAGTTACCTATCTAATTCCAGATAAGTGTTAAGTTAGTGATGCTACCTATACCTATTGTGGTGTGAGTGTGAGTAATACCCATATTCAGTACCCATAACCCATAGTTCAGCCTGTTCAGACAATTCAATACTCTGGCTTATTGAAGCAGACTCCAGCATGGACAGAATTCTTTGCATTCAATTGTATGAACTTGAGAACATTTTTCTGTACCAGGGTTTCTGTGCCTGTTTGGTTGTTTTCACAGAAATCTGGCACTGTATAGTTCTGAAGCCCAGATTCAAAGTGGCCAAAAGATCTATTAACTATATTAAGAAAACTACTAACCAAAAATAAATAAATCTGTTTTTGGATTAAAGGTAATATAAATAAAACAGCTCTGTATTTTTTTAGTTATTTTTATTTATTCTACATCAAAATCCTCTCTTACTAAAATGCTCTCCAGAAATGAGGCAGGTGCAGTTATGGAAGTTTGATACCGAGCCCATCCCAGATACCAGACAACGGTCATTATATGGGCACAGCAACCTACTGTTCGTTGTCCGGAAATGCAACTGCAATAGTACCCTATAATCCTCTCATCCCAACTCGTTCCTTGTCTCGCCAGCAACAATATATATATATTCTGCCTGAGTGATGGCAAGACTTTATTCTACCTCTTATTAAAATTGAGTCTTGTTGAGATGAAATTAATTGGGTTACAACTTCTAGGATGAATCCTAGCTATAATTTCATTTTGCTCTGGACCTTCTGGTATTGAGTGCCTACGTCTGTTGGCCAGTGACCGAAGACACCATACACACACAAATGTATTAGAAGATGGCACATATGAAACTCCTTGCCAATGTAATGTTTGTTGAGCTTTTGTCCAACAAAGATGACATACCACTGCACCTTCAGGTATCTGTAACAATATAATACTTCATTAAGCACTAGCACATAAGATTTTTTTTATATATAAATATAGCCTATGTTACTCAGGGTGAATGTAGCTTTCCAATGGTGGAAGAATTTTTGAAATCTGCACAGTATTTTTTGAGTTTCAAAATCTTTCCTCTTTATAATAGTAGTGTAGATAACATAATACACAGTTGTTATTTCTATAACACTTGAATAAAGAATATTAAGATTAGTAAATCTAAGAATAAAATAATGTAAATACTAACTTGTCTTGGAGATATTCTCTCAGATATAAAATATCTCTCAGGTCCCTCCAAAACAGAGTGATAACTTCCCCAACCCAGTCTCCTTTGACAACAAACACATACTATAGTTGCAGTATTTGAACTGGGGCATTTTGCTGATTTGGATTGACAGATAATTCTTCCATAATGTGCAAAACATTGTGAACATATTGCTCCATTTTCGTCCAGCTAAAACAACACAATCTTATTTTAATAACCTGTCATTTTGTTTGGATTATATATAGCCAAGTAAGTATTTTTAGTGTGTATATTCTTACCAATTGACCTTGATTTTCAAGAATTGAACTACGATATCGGGCCCCATACCTTCAACAAGGTAATATTGTTCCGTAGACAGAGAAGGCAATAGACGAAGGTACTGTGTAACCGTGACTGAAATAGAGATAACATGACGTAACGATGACGTCACATGACAAGTTTGAGTTTAATGTTGCCACAATAACTACACTTCCCTGTTACCCCAAATTAGATGGAAAATTCTTCCCAGGATTTTTAAATAAAACGACAAAACAGATGCTAAACTGTTTTATTTTTTAAATAACATACCTACACATATAAGGTTGTCTGGGAGAGACATACCTATTAGGGTAAGCTTCTATTTTTTACATATATCTTAATATTGTATGCAATAAAGAATAATAATATAAAAAAAAATATATTTTTAAAAAGCCGACTTCAACCACCACTTAAAAGTATAAAATAATTTTAGTTTGTACACGTATTGCGGTTGAAGTCGGTTTTTTAAAAATATTTTTTTTTTTATATTAAAGTTTTTTAATGTAGTTTCATAGGACCAATTAACTAGATAATTATTTGCTCCTTAAAAAAAATATTGAAATGCCGAATAGAAATTTAGCATATGTGAGTCATTTTGAAAAAAGATGTATGTAACACAAAGGAATTTTTTTTTTTCGTTACACAAGTTACTAGTAAGAATGTTACACAAAATAATTTGTAAAGAATAGTTAAAATTTTCCTTCGATCGAATAATGCTATTGAACTAAAAGCAACAAAAATTGTATGTTTAGTCATCAAAATCATCATTAATGAAATTAACAGTATATTCCTTTTTTCAGGCAGTCGTATAAAACTGCAACTCTTCATAGTTTAAGTTAATAATTATTAAAAAAACATAAAAAGTCTGCCTCTAGCTATTTAAAAATGGCTTTAAAAATTAAGAACTTTGCAAATAAAATAATTCTTAAGATCGCCAACAGTTCTCGATTGGTCGTTGGACATTCGAACGAAACTTCAGGATGATTCAGAACAGTAACCGACACTATCTAACTGAATACACTTTAATCATCGCCGACATATATTATTATTTATATTCTAGTATCCATCATCTTTCTTTTCTCATAAAATTCATTTCTCCCATCACGACCTTATTTTGTTTCAACAAGAATTTAAAAAAAAATTTGAAAAAGTAGCCAAAGTAACCCGCCGTTACGGTATGTCAGAGGACATTACTAAAAAAACCTATCTCCGTGCCAAATTTCAGCCATATCGGTTTAGTGTGGCGTGATTGAGTAACAAACATATGGATGTTTGTTACTCAATCACGCCACACTAAACCGATATGGCTGAAATTTGGATGTATGTATGGATGGCTATACATACATCCAAACTTTCACATTTATAATATTAGTAGGATAGGGAAAATCGGGACATTGTATAGGTACCTAAAGCTGGCAACACACATAGATACTAAATTTTATTATTAACTGTCAGTTTGTTTCGCACAAAAGTGTGGCGACCTTGAAAAAAACTGGTTACACGATGAGGGACAAAAAATTGGGTAGCTGCGTCTCTGTTTATCACATGAATAACTTTATTTCTGCTCTCTTTTTAGTGTGAGTGAGAAAGAAATCGTCACTGGGTCTATGTGTTTCTCTGTCTACGGATTGTTCATTTTCTTCTATCACAGAAGCACAATTTAAACAATGCATCATGTTTAATATGTAAACTGAAAGAACATTACGTATATTTACAATCTACAATGTCCAGTATCAACGAAATCCCAATCATTCCCAATCACACGCCATAATATCACGTCACTTGTCAGATAACTCAGAAATGACATTTGACAGAACTGTGTCTGGGTACCTACCTACTGCCTTCTATGTGGCTGAAAGGTAGCCATCTTGTAAGTGTTGTGTACAGTACCGAAAAACTTGAAATTACATTTTTATTTTTGCAATTTATTTATTATGACTGTCTAATTGATTTTATTGTTAATGATCTCTTTGTATTTTGTCACTTTTCATGGTATATGGTACAAGAGTTGTCCCAAAATGGACCGTCTCCTTTGAAGCCTCAATAGCCTAAAGGTTAAAGGTGCGGACTGAAAACTGATAGGTCGCAGGTTCGAGCCCCACCCATTGCGCTAATGTCATACCCACTCCTAGCACAAGCTTTTCGCTTATTTGGAGGGGAGAGGAGAATATAAGTCAAATTCAGCTTGGCTAATAGGTATTCTTTTTAAAGAAAAAAACCTAACTATTAAGGAGAGCATTGTCTTCCATGTTTATTCATTCACTTTAGAATAATAAGATTAATTTTGTAAAAATTTCTAATATGTACGAGGTGGGCGATGATCACTGCAACCAAACTGCAACACAGTTTGTTTATTACTTCAAAAAACACTTAATAAAGCGATATAACAAAGTCATTCAGCTAGGAGCCATTTCCCTAAACTGCTGTGAACGGATATAACTGTTTCAGTATTCGCTAATATCTTCTAGACGTTCAGGGTAGTGTGTGTAAGCATGTAGAATAGGGTAACCATAAAATAACGTTGTCTATTTTGTATATACGGGATTTATTTTTAATTATTCTGTAACACAACTTAAGCTTAAACATAAACATAAATATAATCGGATTGGGTTGAAAGTAGGGAATGCAAAATCCGGATTTTTTTCAAATCCGGATTTTAAAATAATCATCACTTCAAAATCCGGATTATCCGGATTTTTCGGATTTCGGTACAATTTGTTGCAATTTTTTAATATTTTCAACTAATTATACATAAAACACGTAATTTTATGCAAAATTATAAGTATTTTGAATAAAAATTAAATAATAGTATGAGAATTCTTTATAATCCGTCTTTTATCAATATTCAAAATTCGAAATTATACTTAGTCAGTCAAATAAACAAAACTAGTCTGTTTTCTAAATCGTATCTTCGTCTTCTTCTATAGGATAAAAATGTCACTCCTAGATGATGACCCTGAATCGATTTTAAAAATTCTTTCACCTATAGAAAGCTGTTCCATCTTCGTGGAAAACTGCTCTGGTTCACCCAATTCCGAAAAAGGCAATCACTTGGATCCCTCAAATTACAGACCAGAGGAGCACCAGCTTGTCAGCGATCGTCAATACGATTTTCGCCACGGCAGGGCGGAAGCTATTGCCAGTAAGGGGGAAGCTCTAGCGGTCAGCCTCAACATCGCTCAAGGCTTTGATCGGGTTTGGCATAGGGCTTTGTTATCGAAGCTGCCATCATCTTACGGACTTCCTGCGAAGCTGTGCAATTGGGTCGCTAGCTTTCTTCATGGGCGCAGCGTCAAGGTCGCTGTCGACGGTTTTTGTTCTGAACCTAGGCCCATAAATGCTGGCGTTTGACAGGGCTCAGTGCTATCGCTTACTTTGTTCATTCTGCATATCAATAATATGTTGCATAACAGCATCATCTATTGTTATGCGGATTACAGTACTGCTGATGCCTTTTACAAAGGCCATGCTGCATGCACAGTTCTCTCGCGCAGTCTGGAGGGGAGTAGAGCCAAACTTGTGTCGGACTTCGAGACTTCTCTGGAAAGTGTCCGTATGGGGTTCATAAAATCTTGTCGCATTCAACCCTTCAAAAACACTTTGTGCGTTTACCGTCCCCCCTTCGCTACACCTTTTCTCTTCCAGAACACTTCCCTTACCCCTTCCAATGGACAATCCTCTTTGCGTGTTCTATCGGCTATATAACGGGGAGTGTTCTGAAGAGCTATTTGATCTTATTCCACCCTCTAACTTTTACAACCGCACCGCACGCCACCGAACGTAAATTCACTCTCACCACCTGGGTGCCTGGAGCACTTCGATCATTCGTTGCTCCAGATCTTTTTTTTACGTACCTACTACCAAATTGTGGAATCATCTTCCTTCGACGGTGTTCCCACTTAGGTATTTACAATATGGGTTTATTCAAGTGGCGGACCAATAAATTCCTGAAAAGCCGGCAACGCATTGGTGGTACAAAAACTGTCATGGGCGACGGTACATTACAACATTAGGTGACCCGCCTGCTCATTTGCCCGCTATTAATATAAAAATAAAGTATTTTCAGAGTTTATTGATTACATATAAACAAACAAATCTTTCCTCGTTATAATATTAATATAGAAATATAGATTATTATTAATATAATATTGTGCATCAAAGTAATGTTGACCTATATTTACGACATTCAATGAAAAATTCTGGTTAAACATCAATTGTAATTAATATTCGAAAAAACCGGATTTTTAATGCCTAAATCCGGATTTCAAAAAAGGCCTACAAATCCGGATTTTTCGGATTTTTTCGGATTTCGAAGAATCCGGATTGCAATCTCTAGTTGAAAGGCATATAGATAGCTATTATGACGTAGGTATACGCTAAGAAAGGAATTTTGAAAATGTCATCCCTAAGGAGATACAATAATAGGGGTTAAAAAAAAATCGAACTTTACGTGAGCGAGCCGCGGTTAAAAGCTAGTTCTTTATAAAATTCTAAATTCTAAAGGGGTTTGGGTAAAAGTGGCATGATTTTTTTTTCTTGCGGCCACTTATGAAAATTATTTTATTAGAAAGTACACAATAATACATACATTTTATTCTATTAAAGTTTCTTTCTAAAATGTATCGGAGCTGAGATATTTTAACATGAAAAATACATAAAATCATGTTGCCACTTAGGTACTTTGTGTCTATTTTATTTATTATATTTGATGGTTGCCTGTTATTTTCTTTTAGTCATAAACAACAACAAAGGAGCCTCTAATGAGCCCAAAAACTGAGCGTGATCGCCTCGACCAATCATAGCACAGGATTTGTTTACCTGAGCCGCGCATCAACTCCGGCGCACCGCGCACCGTATTTCACTCGTCTCTCCGAGTTAGTTGGTGACTAGTGTCGAGTGTTTCTGTTTCTATTGTTTTTAATCACATACCTCGCTTCCGCCTATAACACGCGAGAGCAGTTAGTCGTAGTATTTCTCGACATGGAGAAGGCGTTCGATCGCGTCTGGTACGCCGGTCCATGACGCCACGAGGATGAACCCAGCATGTATTTTAATCACATGACTTAGCTTGCCTTACTGGACTTTGGTCGCAGGCGGTACGGTGGCGTATAGCGCTGTCAGTGTTAGGATTAGTAATTTACAGTATTGGTTTGGATTCTGCATTTAGTGTCGTTGCCTATGTATGGCTTATGTAGTTAGAAAGGAGATTTGTTAGGGTCTTCTTTCGTGGTTGGTGACGGACGGCTATAAGGGGAGGTGGACACCGTAGTTAGGCTAGGCTAGTTAGCCTGGTTGTCTAGTTTAGGCATAGAAATGTTGGCTTCCACGTTAGTTCAGTGACAATTACGATGTACTCTCACTCCTACAAAGTAATCACTGGGACTAATGGTTTGTTTGGTCGTTAGTCTGTCGTTTCTCTCATCATATAGTAGGTATCTATAAGTATAAAAAAGTGATTTTAAATATTTTTGTTTATTTTTAATATTCTATCCATAACGCTATAAATGGCAACCGCAGAATAATAGGCAGATATCTAAGACAAAAACTCGCGACCTTCGGAACTTTAATACCGAGTGCATTAAAGATACCATCGAGCGGAACCGAGGCTCCAAAGTGTTCGCGAGAGATCTGTCGATCGGACAGAGCCAGCTGACGCGACTGCAAACTGACGAAGGTCGTCTCGTTTCTTCTCGAGCTGAGGTCTTGGTAGAGCTCGAGAAGTTCTATGGACAGTTATATACCAGAACACAGAAACCTGTTGAAGATTTGGCCAAAGACCCCAGAGCCATACTGACCCGACACTATACCGAAGATATTCCGGACGTCAGGCTATACGAGATTAGTATGGCTCTCAAACAACTCAAGAACAACAAGGCGCCAAGTGATGACGGAATCACAGCGGAACTCCTGAAAGCGGGTGGAAACCCGTTTCTAAAGACCTTTCAGAGTTTGTTCAATTCCGTCATTCACGAGTGTACAACACCGAAAGCATGGCAAAGGAGCGTGGTGGTTTTGTTCTTCAAAAAAGGTGATAACACTTTGTTGAAGAATTATAGACCCATCTCGCTGCTGAGCCATGTTTATAAGTTCTTCTCGAGAGTCAATACGAATCGTCTCGCCCGTAGGTTCGACGACTTCCAGCCTCCCGAACAAGCCGGATTTCGAAGAGGCTTTAGCACCATAGACCAAATCATACGCTGCGGCAGGTTATACAGAAGATAGAAGGATATAACAGGCCACTTTGTTTAACATTTGTGGACTATGAGAAAGCCTTCAATTCGGTGGAAACTTGGGCTGTATTGAGGTCGCTGCAGAGATGCCGCATCAACTATTGGTACATTGAAGAGTTGAAGTGCTTGTACGAAAACGCCACTATGTCAGTACTTATACAGGACCAGACTACAAGGCCAATACATTGCAGCGTGGAGTGCGACAGGGAGATGTAATCTCCCCGAAACTCTTTTCTGCTGCGTTAGAGGACGTCTTTAAGCTACTGGATTGGAATGGACTTGGCATTAACATAAACGACGAGTACATCACTCACCTTCGATTTGCCGATGACATAGTCATTATGGCAGAGACTCTCAGAAACCTTAATACAATGCTCAATGACTTCAGCAGAGTCTCTCAACAGGTGGGCCTGAAAATGAACATGAGCAAGATGAAAAAGATGTCTAATGCTCATGTTCCGCTCCACCCAGTAATTGTTGAGAGCTCTGCACTCGAAATTGTAGACCTGCGACACACAGTCCAGCTAGGTAGATCCAATTTCGAGAAAGGGGTCACCCGCCGAATCCAACTCAGCTGGGCAGCGTTCGGGAAACTTCGAGATGTCTTCTCGTCCAAAATTCCTCAGTGCCTGAAGACTTAAGTCTTCGAACAGTGCTTGCTGCCAGTGATGACTTATGGATCCGAAACATGGTCGCTGACTATGGGCCTCATAAGAAGGCTCAGGATCACTCAGCGGGCGATGGAGAAAACTATGCTCGGAGTAACCCTGTGAGATCAAATCAGGAATGAGGAGATCCATAGGAGAACCAAAGTCACCGACATAGCTGTGCGAATTGCGAAACTGAAGTGAAAATGGGTGGGGTACATAGTTCGAAGAGCTGATGGTCGATGGGATCCGAAGGTGCTGGAGTGGCAATCCCGCACCGGGAAGTGCAGTGTTGGCAGACCCCCCACTAGGTGGACCGACGACATCAAACGAGTCGCAGGAAGCCACTGGATTCAGGCGGCGCAAGACCGAGGCTTGTGGAGGTCCATGCAAGAGACCTACGTCCAGCAGTGGACATCGATAAGTTGATAAAGACGAAGAAAAAGAACGCTATAAATAGTTTTAACAATAAAATATATGATAGTTTACTTTAAATTGATGACAAAACTCTCATAATTCTACAACTTCAACATCAGATATCTCAGCTCCGATATCACTTACGGCAAAATTCTTTTTTGATCTGTTATTACTAGTTAATACCCGATATGTTAGCAACAATTAAATTAGTGGCCGCTAAGAAAAAAAATCATGCCACTGGTCCATACAAAGTTACCCAATCCCCTTTATTTATTTCATGTAGGTCAACTTGTAGCTCTTATAATACGTCATAAATCTACCATCGGTTCGGAATGCAGATTCTGCTGAAAAGAACCGGCAAGAAACTCAGCAGTTGCTCTTTTCAAAAAAAAAATTTTTTTTTAAATAGGTAACAAAACTATGCTATGTATACAGTGTTTCCACAATGAAGCTTCAAAAATGCATACGTAGGTACACAATCCAACGCATGTCAACACGGGCCGTTCACGAGCATGACTCAAGATCCAGCCGTTGCTTCGCTCAACCATAATATTTATAATAATAATATTATATGTATACCTACACTCCGATATCTCGTACGGTCGGAATATTATTCCAATCTCGTTTCTATCAGATCCCGCTAGAGACTGATGGATAACCTATTTTAGTGGCAATGTCTACTGCGTAATGAAACCCATTGGACAGCTGTCGTTTTTATGAGCAGCCATAAAACTTCGCAACGCCTTGTTATAGTCTCGAAAACCTTATACCTAATGGGAATGTGCGTATGTACATTGTATACCTACAACGATTATATTAATAGAACTGAAGACCTTATTAGTTTTTCAAAAAATATATCGTCGGGGATAGTGCAAATCCGCGTAACTAGCATTAGTTTTAGTTTAGCAAAATACATTTTCATACGTTTGTGGTCAAATCAAAGCCGCGTAAGTGTCGTAGCGACTAAATTAATCACTTTAAAAGATATCTTTTTTTATCAATACATAGAACTTAATTAATTATCTCTCTGTGTAAAAATTTGCCCAATAGCCGTAGAAATAAGAAATTTGTAAAATTTTAACCATCCCCTGTAAAACTGTGACTAGTGTAGATCCGCGGTTTTTACCAATGGTACATACGCGGTTTTGCACTATCCCCGACGATATAGCAGTTTTCTGGTAGATACTACACTACTTACTTTTGCTTTTGGCATTCAGCGGTCCACACGATAATGTACTATTAAATGTTTTTAGTAGTATTAAATTCAAAGTTATTAAGTTAGGCGGAGCATGTTGCCATACAGATACCTATATTCTGGTTTGGCGGATTACAGCAAAATATTTTTTTTTTTTAGTATTATCAGGGAATTCCGCAAAGTAACGCCTGGTTCTATCCAATATCTTGTAATTTACTGAAATAACGACTACGCACATTATATGTACAAATATTAAACTCCCCGACAGCCTCCCAAATCCCTGTAGTTAATCATAATTAAGTTGCCTTAAGACTTGGCCTATATCTAAGGCGTCTAAAGTCTGAACAAACGTTATCACTTGTAACATCATCTAATCAATCGGCGGCGCCCCGGATTCGTCTTTGATGTAAGCCACGCCCTCATCCGTTAATTACCGTCAATCACTCGACGAAATCAATTAGATCAATTAAATTTACGACCTTCCTTCGGATGTCTTACTTGCTCCAATTGGTTATTGAAGTGTACGACCTACATTTTTACTTTAACGTCCTTGGGAACCACTCAGTGCTTTAGGCGACTGCGCGCCTAATGATACTGTTATAGGCCTGCTCTACTACCAAACCAACCTCCACTGTGTTATATGCCAGCTTTACTACCAAACCAACCTCCACTGTGTTATATGCCAGCTTTACTACCAAACCAACCTCCACTGTGTTATATGCCAGCTTTACTACCAAACCAACCTCCACTGTGTTATAGGCCAGCTTTACTACCAAACCAACCTCCACTGTGTTATAGGCCAGGGTTCCGTACCATTGTACCACTTAGTAATAGGATCCCGTTGTATACGGAACCTAAAACTATTATTAGACCCCTACACATGGCTCCGCTTCAGTGCACAGGCACCCTTAAACAGTACACTTATTGACTCCACCACCGATTCTACATGGAAGAAATTAATTCCACAGCTATGAACACACGCGGCACCGCAGCTAATCCCATCTGCATCTGATATCAGCTTGTATTAGGTATCGATTACACTAACAATAACAGATATTGTGGAAAAGCCTTTACGCGCCCAAATTGCATGTCAGAAATGCATTCATATTAATAGCGTATTAGTGCACGCCGATGTTAACACATTGCGCTGGGAACATTTGCGTTCACTTTGCCTTAGGTTGTAACCACACTAACAACTTTTTGTTAACCTTTAAGTACTGACGTGGTTATGCCAGATCATAAATGGTGACGTGACGTATCTCAGACGGCTATAGAAATAATTAATAAATAGTATGATTATGTAATAATAAACACATTAATCATTTCAAATATATTCCATCTACTATATATTTGCTAAGAATGTATAAGAAAACAACAAAATATTCATGTTTAATCAACATTTATTTAAGCAACATGTAATTCGATTCAGATCTTGTAGTTTGGTTGAAATTGGTGATAGGTCTGTTTTGTAGCTGACTCTGATTCTCCGTATCTTGTTCATCTTCTGAATGCTCTGATTCCGTATCATGATCACTTTCCAAAATAAAATTAGGGTCTGACACTTAGAAAATATACAGTAATAATGTTCAACAGACTCTACTGACCTTACGTTTGAGAGACACTGCCAAGCTACACAGCCGAACATGTTGCCGTACCGCTTCTGAACCCTCGACTGACCAATCAACGCGAAAAATCCCGAAGCTACCGGAAAGGACGAGGGGGTCTCATTAAACACGACGAAATAATACTCAAATTTATTTGCACGCCGTCTGTGAGACACCCACGTCATTACTTAAAGGTTAAACCTCAATATTTTTCACAGTTATCTGAGGGTGGTCAGTCTTCGTTTCATCTAAGTCTAATATTATGGAACTATCTTAAACCGCGCTTTATTATAATCCCATGAAAGCCATTAGAAAATGGCAGGCGATTCGATCCTCAGTAATGAAATATATGATACAGAAAATCGATTACTCAAATTATAAAAGCTAATGTAGTGGAAAAGCCTCCGCGCAGATATTGCATGTCAGAAATGCATTCATATTAATAGCGTATTAGTGCACGCCGATGTTAACACATTGCGCTGGGAACATTTGCGTTCACTTTGCCTTAGGTTGTAACCACACTAACAATTTTTTGTTTCACCTGAATTTTTGTGATTAGTTAGGTAGGTACAGCAGTGTAGTATGTCAGTCATTAACGGTGAAGGAAAACCTGCATGCCTGAACGTTCTCTATAATGTTATCAAAGGTGTCTGATAACTGCCAATTAACACTTGGGCAGCGTGATTGACCCTTCTTATCACGAGACGAGACTTGTGCCCAATCGCTTTGACGGTTGGATGGTAACTAGGCACGGCCAAAGCCTCCCATCAGACCAGCCCAGAGACAATTTAGAAATTATAAAGTCCCAAATTGCTCCCGTCAGGATTCGAACCCGAGACCTCCCAGTTATAAAACCACAGCACTCACCACTACACCAGGTATACTTACCCGTCTAATAGGAAATTAATAAGGTAAGAGACGAGAGAAATAAAGTCTTACGACTTGCCGTTAATGTGTTGTTTGCTAACGTTAATGGATTGTGTCTCTTAGTATCACTAATGATTAAATTGAGAATATTGGAGATTCAGCTTCTTGGGAGGTAAAGTGCAGGAGTTTTCATCATCATCATCATATAAACTCATCTTATCACAAGGAGGGTTTAGTTAGGAAAGCAAGACAAGAATGAATATTTTCTAGGCAAGCGCGCTCCAACCTAGACTTCATCAATGTTTTCCACCATTGATTGTTGTCAAGCGCAAGCCTATTTCATAATTTTAAAAAAAAGTCTACCACGCAGGCTAAGAGCGGATTGGCACATTCATTCTTTCTTTTTTCTCTTTCTTTGTTTCTTTCTTTAAATTCTCTCTCAGATCAGACTCCTTTGGAAGTGGGGTAAAAACCCAATAAACGTTTCTGTAGCCCAACCCGGCACTCAAACCCGGGGACCTCGTAACCCGTAAATACTACGTGAAGAGCAAAACAAAAATTAAATATAAATTAAATAAATATCATTAACAAAAAAAACATTCGTACTGAACTAAGTTTTTTGTAAGTCATAATCAATGGCTCACGGACCGTCGCACTTCTAAATGTTACGTTTTAACGACTCATCGTGAGAATTTATTTCTTTCCTTAAGATTTCATTTCCTTAAAAGTGCTTTCACACACACGAAAAATTACACGGCGTTTTCTCTATTGTAAAGCACTTGAAATCATTACCAATTTGCAGGTCAAACGTCTTTCTGGAATTACTTGCTTTTCAGAATCATTTTTATCGTGATAATAGGTATTATGTTTGTATAATATTGTTTAATAGATTAATTAATTACTCTTAATATTACATGCTGTATATTTAAGAGTTTGGATGTGGATTTTTTTTTGTTAAATGCATAATATTATCTTGAAATTATATTACTTATACCCGAATTCACAATAAAAGAATTGAAATTAAAAAATAGGATATTTGATGGGGAAAAAAAGAATAAAAGTCAAGTTCAAATTTAAAAACCTCAATAGCCCAACGGTTAAAGGTGCGCACTGAAAACTGAAAGGTCGCAGGTTCGAGTCTCACCCGTTGCACTATTGTCGTACCCACTCCTAGCACAAGCTTTTTGCTTATTTATAGAGTAGAGGAGAATATAAGTCAAGTTCAGCTTGGCTAATACAAAAAATTGACTAATATTCTTTATTTTTAAAGTATCGCTGCGAATTTTTATTCAGTGTGTTACGACTCTTAATTTCGTACCGGCTTATCACCATTTTCTGCTTTGGCTGGCTCGGGATAATTACAGGATTTCATGAATAATTACATCTCGAGATTTGTTCAAGCCGAGCTGGCCGGATAAGCAATTACTAATTTATAAAGAACAGCTATCTCACTATTCTTAATGAGTGTTTGAAAATATTTGTACCTATTGTTTATGTTAATCAGACGTGTGTGTGTGTGTGTGTGTGTGTGTGTGTGTGTTTTTGTTCCTCCTTCACGCCACTACGAATTAATCAATTAGAAATTTGGAATGGAGGCAGCTCACATCCAGAATTAAAACAGGCTACAGGCTACATTTTATCTCGGAAAATTAAAGAGTCCCTACGGGAATTAAAAAAACCTAAAGTTTCTCCGGGATTTCTAAAAAACTAAATCCACGCGGATGAAGTGGCGGGCATCAGCTAGTGATATTATAAATCTATACATATAATAAAATTGTAGAAAAGTGGTGTCTGTACAATGGAAATATATAAAAAAAGTAGCAGGGGTTGTTATTATATCGATGCCGAACCCGAAATTGTAATTAATTTTTTTTTTGTCTGTTTGTCTGTTTGTCCGTGTGTTTGTGCACGCTAATATCAGAAACGGCTTATTCGATTTAGATACGGTTTTCACTAATATATTGTAGTAAGCTTCACTTAACATTTAGTGTTTATTTCATGTCAATCGGTTCATAAATAAAAAAGTTTTGTCAATTTAAAGAATCACGGCGAACATTTTTAACGTACAGAGTACGTACTACACGCCTCGCGCCTGGGCGTCGACGGTATATGTAATTCAAAATATGCTGCCCGAAAAGTCACTATTCCACGCGAACGAAGTCGCGGGCACAGCTAGTGTAGTAGTATGTTTATTTGTCCTTCAGTCAATGCAGCGCCGAAGCAACATTTTGACCTTTTCGACCTAATTGTCTGCATGGATATAGTTGACGACTTGGAGAGGGATATGGGCTACCTTTTATTCCGTAAAAATATAGGGTTCCCGTAAGATTTTTAAAAACCTTACTCCATGGATGAAGTTACAGCGGGAATATAGTGTTTAGAGCATATAACCAACAAAATATACCTAATGTAAAACTGAAACACACAAAAAATATATACGAGAGAACCTTTTTTTGTCGGTTGAAAAAACAAGTAAAATAATTATGTATTTACTTCAGAAAAATCCCCTTAGCGGCACATAGTATGTAATAGAAAATTCCCTGTCATATTATTTTCTACTCACGTCGGATTAGCCCTGGATTATCTCCCACGCTTTCATTAAGGAAAAGAAGCTTTTTTAATATTAACTAATTATACGCTTCCTACCTTCCTTAGATCCATTTAATTAATGAGAGTCGAGTGATGAAAAGGCTTAAGTGAATATTTACAAGAAATTTTATCTTGACCTAGTTTCGACCTTGACAACCATTCTCAGTGCCTACTATTAGAGCAAGTATAATTATAATTTATTAAAGTTTAGGGGTGTCTGGCAGGGAGTAGCAACTGTCATAAGTGTCCGGCAATGGATGACGAGATATCTAAAGTTATCCCGAAGAAAATATAAAAAAAATTGATCTTTATACTTTAACGAAATTTAGGTACTATTTTGTATACCTTTACTATCTGTTACTTGCCAAAGTAACCACAACCCAAACTTCATAGTCGCTAGTCGTTCTTACCTGTATAGGGGACATGCACAGAAAAACTTTCAGCTTTTATAAAATAACGAAGGTCTGGCCATCCTGGGCTCTTAGGCTATATCGAATAGAAAATATTATAGCGCATTAGGTGTATTGCTCTCTTAAGCAATAAAGCAACGGATCGACGTGATCTTCGCATGGGTATAGATCCTGGAAAATCAAAGAGTTCCCGTGGGATTTTAAAAACTAAATCCACGCGGACGAAGCCGCGGGCATCAACTAGTATTCAGCAAGTATTCAATAAAGATAATCGATCACGGTATCAATTAAGATAATGCACTTTCAACACTTTCAAATTGATCACACTAAATACAAGCTCGAAGATTAATAGTAGTTGGTGTATTCGGTACGCTGAGCGCTTTGTGGTTGCAATCATTAAAATTACATTAGCACGGGCTCAATACCTATCCGGTGGCCATATTGTGATGTTGGATTAGTTATTATTGAGGGTGGGAATCTACTACCATACATTATAATATTACATTATTCATATTGTATGGACAAGACCGAATAGAGCCATTATTGAGAAGATTTTTAATGGATCCCGACTGTTTAAGTCGATATTATATTTTAACAGAATTCTAGATTACTAGACTTGTGTTTTGCTTGTCAGTTTTTATTTACGCAGTCGGATTTTTGATTTTTTAAATTGAATAGGTACCTTTATTTGACACTTTTTAGCTAACAACTTTAAATTGCCGTAAAATCCTAAACGGTTATCCAAAAAAACTAAAAAATGATAAGACAAACCTAACAATGATTTTCAAATACCTATTCAATGATACCCCATTTAACATATTAGTTAATCGAATTTATTTTTTTCTTTTTCACTATATTACGTCTGGTGGTCGCCATATTGAATTTTGATTACTGTCATGTCTTCAGTGACATTTCCAAGATTAACACAAATCCATTGACGTAAGAATTATCCAAATATTATGTCTGTCTGTTCCCTCGTAACTCACTAACGATTGAACCGATTTTGATGTTTGTTCGTTTGATAGCTGACGTGATCGATGGCAGCGTATTGTGGCTATAGCGTTTCCATACAAAACGTGTTAAAAATCATGTAAACAGCTAGTCGCCAGCCACAGGTGGCTGTGTTCGGTGGCCCGTTTGAGTGGAGCCTAAACACTTGTTAACTAACGCAAGGGTTATTAATTACGCCCGATAGACCGCTTGACGTGCAACTGACCCCCGGGATAAATCGTCTTGAACTCGATGCATGCTAATTAAAATAGACAAAGACGGTGTCTGGTCCACAGTGTACGATAAAAACAGTTGTGCAAATTGTCTGGGACGCTGCTCGCTCTGCATGCAAATCAGAAACTTAATGTAACAGAAAAAGTTAGTAATCGTACATTTTTGCATACATCCATACTAATCGACTGCAGCGAACTTGGGTGAATTTGCGCTTTTTTTTTAAGAATATTAGCCACTACTAATATCCTCCTATCCCCTCCAAATAAGCGAAAATTTTGTGCAAAATGCAACGGGTGGGGTTTGAACCTGCGACCTGAGTTTTCAGTCTGCACCTTTAACCGTTGGGTTAGTATGTTGGACTGGTGGTGACGAAGTCCCGCGTTCGGGTCGTATCCGAAAAAAATGTATTGGCATTTTTGTCAAGAAATTTTCAGTACTAGCCCGGAGTTAGGAAGTAGGGGCGTGTGTCACCCCCGTGTTTTGGAGAGCACGTAAAGCCGTCGGTCCGGGATTTGCTTCCCACCGGACTCTGGGAGTGAGGGAATAGAGAATGCACTTGTGCACTGAAATATCTTCCGCGGAGATGGATAGGTAAACTGTGTAGATTGGCCGCCGTAGCCGCGTTTGGTCGGTTGAATATTAGACATTCTTATCTATCTATACATATAATACAATTGTAGAAAAGTGGTGTCTGTACAATGGAAACATATAAAAAAAAAATAGCAGGGGTTGTTATTATATCGATGCCGAACCCGAAATTGTAATTAATTTTTTTTTTGTCTGTTTGTCTGTTTGTCTGTGTGTTTGTGCACGCTAATATCAGAAACGGCTTATTCGATTTAGATACGGTTTTGACTAATATATTGTAGTAAGCTTCACTTAACATTTAGTGTTTATTTCATGTCAATCGGTTCATAAATAAAAAAGTTATCGGCGAACATTTTTAACGTACAGAGTACGTACTACACGCCTCGCGCCTGAGCGTCCGTGGCTATATAAAGCGCGCTGAGAGCCGCGCCCCGAAAAGTAACTATTCCACGCGAACGAAGTCGCGGGCACAGCTAGTTTAAAATAAGGATTTAAAAAAAAGAATATTAGCCAAGCTGAATTTGACTAATATCCTCCTATCCCCTCCATATAAGCGTAAAGCTTGTGCTAGGTGTGGGTACGACAATAGCGCAACGGACGGGGTTCGAACCTGCGACCTTTCAGTTTTCAGTCCGTACGTTTAACTGTTGGGCTATTGAGGCTTACATTTGAATGAATAAATAAAATTAAGAAGAACGAGATAATTAAATTATTATTTCAAACTTTGCAGCAGAATAATTGTATAAGTGACAATAGCAGACGCGATAGAGACAAAGCAAGGGTAATCGAGCCGGTAAAAGTTCATTGCCTTAAACTTGACAGGTCTGGTGATAATGAGGTTCTTGAGCTCTTTGAGAGAGTCGCGCTCTTCGTTACCTGAAATTTATATTAACTTTTATTAAATAAAGCTAATAAGTTAGAGTAGGTAAGTATATGAAGAAAGAGACTCATGAGATTAGAGATAATAAATTCGCTGTATAGGTACCTATACGGAGATCTCTACAGGTGCATAAATAGGTTCTACCCAGTTGGAACGGCATTCCGAACCAGTGGTAGATTCACTTAGCAATTCAGAAGCACATCGCAGAAGGTTAATTGAATAAAAAACTTTTATATTCTCTGATTTTCAGGGATATTAAGTAGCCTGTACCACTCTCGCGCTCCTCGACTATAGTCATGCAAAAAATCGTTTGGATCCGTTGCTTTGTTGCGGCGTGATTGAAGGACAACCCAACAGACATACACACTTTCGCATTTATAATATTAGTAAGGATGAGGATTTCGTACAGGGCTAGTTCGTTAGTTTCTTGTATACTAATAAATAAATAAATAATACTTCAGGTATTGAAACCTACAAGAAACTTCCATACAATATGGCAGGTTTTAGGTAAGGATATACGACTTTATAAAGTTCCTATTTTAGATTTATTTTCTTGTTCGAATTTTTTTTCGGTGAATGCATTAAGTTTTTCAATAAGGCATTGAAAAAAATTGTTTAAAGTTATAAGCAGAAATTGCCTCTTGCAGATTGTTTGAAAATGCATTAATGGCTTTGAAACTAAATTAACGGAACATTCTTTATTGGACGTAACACTTTTAAATATAAAAGAACAACTTCGAACATTTGGTTCACGCCTTCCACCGTTGCGCTTTCTTTCTTCTTCCTGGGAATTACTCGTATTTCCGCAATAGGCATGATGAACAATTTTGAAAAACTGTTGGTAAAAATGTTCGGAAATATCTACTATTTCGAACAAATCTCTTGTTCAGGCAAGGAAAAAAAGTTTGCTAGATAAAATTGCCAATTTCATTATAACATGTCGGGGGATTGTTTTTTTTTAATTTACACTTGTTAATTATATAGCGCTTGACTGCGATCTCACCTGATGGTAAGTGAAGATGCAGCCTAAGTGCGCGCTTGCCTAGAAGATGTTAGATATTTGTCTCAAATAAAGTGTTGCCACCATCAGTAAGCTGAAGTGGCAGTGGGCAGGCCATGCTTATCGCAGGAGCGATGGCCGCTGGAGCCGGAAAGTTCTGGAGTGGAGACCGCGAACAAGCAGGCATAGTGTGAGGCTCCAGCAATATGGACCGACGACATAAAGACAGTGGCGGGAAGTGGCTGGATGGGAAGGGCTGAGAACCGGGTGTGGTGGCGTTGGGAAAGGCCTATGTTCAGCAGTGGACGTCCACAGGCTTAAATGATGATGATGAAAGTGTTGGCAACTTACAAGTTTTCTTGTTTATGACCAGGTCATCGATTAAGCGGACGATTCTCTCGGTCTCCCTGTAATTCTGTTCGCAGTGGTGCATGCCGTACAGCAGTATGCATATGGCGACAGTAATCCGCATCACATTTGTTACGATTATTAAATGCCTAACTGCGTCCGTTAGAGTACTCCACATCTACGAGTAACAAGGGTTTGGCAAAATATTGCTTTTTCTTTAAGTATCAAGAAAGAAGAATTTCCTTTTTTCGCATTTAAAAATTTCATATTGAATTATTATTTTCAAAAATTAAATTTTACAATTAAAATTTTCAATATAAAAAATGTTTATAAAATCTTACCATAGTTCTTGTTATTTGTCTGATAAGTAAATTCAGCAGCATCACCAAATCGAACAGAAAGATTAAATTTTGGACAACAATCTGAAAAAATATAAAAAAAATCTAGAAATCCATCAAAAATGTGAAAATAAAAATATAAAATGCAATCAGAAACTTTATCAAAAGAAATAGAATACTTTTAGGTATTAAATTCGTCTTTGTATTATTATATTGTGTAATATAGAATTAGAACAATTTTGCTCAAAACAGAAAAATTCGCAAAAATGATCTTTGCAATTCTGCGGTTTAAGATACAGACTTTTTATAAGAACAAATCTGGTATTCTTTATGCATCGTGGATAAACTAACTTCTGCTTCTTACCCTGAATCCATAAGCAGTATTTAAAAAATCGCACTGCTCAAGCAGAAGCAAGTAGCACCTTCTTAACCATAGTATGTTATCACAGCGATTGAAACAAACGATTTTCAAATTGTCTAGACGATTAATTTTCTGGGCTGCCAAGCTTCTAAGTTTGAAATGATCGCCATCGTAAAGAGTTTTTAAAGAATTGCCAATCATCTTTAATCGAAATGAAACTTGGATAACGTGCGAAATCATATCCAAAGCGCTGATAACTTTAAGGCTAATAAAGAAGTAATCGATGTAGAAAATAGTGGACTTAATCCAGCCAAACATCAAAACCAAAGCAATATAATCCACTATTGTAGTTAGGCTATGGGCAAAAATATAAATGAAGCACAGTTTGAGGATACTCCTTCTGATTTGCGTATATCGCGTAATGCCAAGCACTGTATCGATGTATTCGTAAAGGCAATAGTAATCCAAATAATTCTTTCTGTACATACGAATGAAATAAACATCGACGATGTATTGAACATAGCACGAAAGGAAGATTAACTGGATGGATTTATTAAAGTATGTTACACCAGGACCTATAGCGATCTGAAATCTGATATAGACATTGCAGACGATAGCGAAAAAAAGTATGGAAATAATGAGAATAATTTTACAAGAAGAATAAGAACATTTGATCTTTCCTTCTGGACCACGAGTAATACTGGATAATCCGAACACTTTCAAAACGTGGTTCAAAGGTTCCATAGTGGTGAGAACATCAGGATTATACTTTTTCTTGGCCATGATATTAGCCTTGTTTTATCGATGACCAGTTAAGTACTGAAAAGACAAAAATAGTTTAACCTATATTTTGAAGATTGACATATTTTAATTACTTTGCAAACGCAATTTAGTATGACTAAGCTTTTCCATTTTTTCATTAATTACGAAGTGTTGAATATAGTTTTTGCTGGGGTAATATTTTTCTTTGAACTGCTACTATATAATTTGTTTTTCATCAATTATTTTTAATCCCTTTTATTGATTGAGAAAATTAAAATGACATTACATAAAAAAGTTGTCGAACTATCGACTAAGGGCAAATCTATCAGAACGCGAACCGAATTCTATAATGTTATGATACAAGTACATAGTATTAAAAATGTTAATGTTTTCATCCATTACGATTACAAATGCACCCCTTTTTTGCATAGTAATTGAATGACCTTAAAAGCTCAATGCGAAAGTGTGTTTGTTTGTTGGTTTGTCCTTCAATAACACCGCAACAGAGCTACAGACCGACGTGATTTTTTGCATGACTATAGTTGAGGATCTGGAGAGTGACATGGGCTATTTTTATCCCGGAAAATCGAATAGTTCCCGCGGGATTTTTAAAACTTAATCAACGCGGACGAAGTCGCGGGCATCAGCTAGTTTTATATAACGTTTAACCCGTTCACATAATGTTGTAAAGGTCAGGTCTAGACAGGTGGATGCGGCAGCTGTAGCGTTGCTCGCGACAAGACACCACAGCTACATTCATCGTGCGAACACACTCGCCCCGGGGCGTCTTGCATCTGACAGCTGAAAACGGAAATAATGCCGGCTACGGTGAAATAATACAAACATTATATCACTATCATACGGAGCAACAGCGAGCTTATTTTTTTTATTCACTAGCTTTCAGTCACAACTTCATCCGCGTCAGGGGTTTAAACGTCCCGCGGAAACCCTCAGTTGTTTTGTGATAAAATATAGCTTATGTCACTCTCACAGTACATAATTTTTTTATATTATTTGACGATCTGGCGCAGTAGTGAGCGCTATGGTCTTACTAGCTGATGCCCGCGACTTCGTTCGAGTGGATAGAGGGTTTTTATTTCCGCGGGAACTCTTTAATTTTCGGTGATACAAAGCCTATGTGCTATTCCAGACTATAATCTATCTCTGTGCCAAATTTCAGCCAAATCGGTTCAGTCGTTGCCGCGTGATTGAGTAACAAACATCCAAACATCCACACTTTCACATTTATAATAATATAATAATAAATAAATATAAATATAAATATAAATATATAAATAAAAAATAAATAAATAGTAGGATAGTAGGATATATTAGTAATATTAGTAATTAGTATATTAGTAGGATTAGGAATTAGGATAACTGGGTGGTCTCGGGTTCGATTCTTGGCGGGGCAATTCTGGTCTGGTGGGAGGCTATATCCTTAACCTTACGCTAACTGCCAGATGTGCAACCCTGGGAGGGTTAAAAGTATAAAACTTATAACAAAACTCTCGTCCAGTTTATATTTCTAAGATTGTTGTTATTTTTACGTACAACTAGGTACAACAATTGTTTTCTTTTTGTCGTTGAAACGTTGGAACTTTAGAAGTCGCTACGGGGCAATGAGCGATTCAATAAATTGGCTCAAAGTACCTCAGGCGCTTAAAAGGCCATGTACTCCGCTTTTGTATCCCCTATTACACTTTTATTGTTATGATTTCTGTTTCACAGTTCTGTTAACGAAACTGAGTAGGTATTCTTACCAATAGTAGCCGTGTTCGCTTAGTGGTTAAGACTTCAACGTTCTTTCGGGGTTTCGGGATAGGATCACAGGCACGCATCTCCAATTTTTCGCTTAAACAGAAATAAAAAAAAATAATATACTTTGAGTATTAAATACTCGCAGATAATATAACAAGCTATAATTTAAACAAAAATTAAATCGAGTTCAATAATACAGATTATAACTGAAAAGGGAAAAGTGTCCATATACTCGTATCTTGAAAGCCAACACCAATACACAAAATTAAAATACTCGTAGATAATATAACCAGCAATAATTTAAAAAAAAAGACGTGTGGCACTCGGAACATAGCATTTTTTATCAACGCCATCTAGCGGTGAAAGGAGTCCCGTGTCAGGTTATTTTCGTTACGGAATTTCTGGATTCGGTCTCCACGCTCAAGGCCCGCGATAGAAGCTATGCAATAGCTTAAATTTAAACCGAGTTCAATAATACAGAATAACTAAAATAATTAAAAAGGGAAAAGTGCCCATATCTGAATTTATTTTGAAGTTGGTTAAAAATTAAAAATGTTTTAATTTCAATTCGATACTAATAATGCGTTGTTTTTTTAAATTGCATTGATACCTAAGTGAAATCTTCTTAAACTTGACTTCTTTGAGTAGACTTCTTAGAAAATTGAAATTAAGACTTCTTTCTTCTTCTCTAAACATCAATGTGTAACATGATTCTATTGTATTCTGTTCTACAGTGTTTCCACTTTATTTGTGTCTCAGTTATGTCTTAAAATGAGTATCTTAATATTAGTATTTAATTCGATGCCTTAACATGGGTAGCCTAAGTATGTCATGCTCACTTAAACATTTCTGTGGTGGTGTCGTGTGGTGCGGGTTTTTACGTTCCCATAAATATGGTTGAGCGAAGCAATGCAAATGGCTGGATCATGCGTCATGCTCGTGAACGGGTGCCACCAACGGGAATGGGTCTGCTTTGTGTCTACCCATGTTAACATGTGTTAGGTTGTGGTAGGTGTGCATTTTTGAAACTTCTGTGTGGAAACATTGTGTGCATAGCCTAGTTTTTTAACAATTGTAAAAAAAAAAAAATTTTTTTGAAAAGAGCAACTGCTGAGTTTCTTGCCGGCTCATCTCAGCAGAATCTGCATTCCGAACCGGTGGTAGATTTATGACGTGTCATAAGAGCTACAAGTTGGCCTACATGAAATAAATAAATTTTGATTTTGATTTTGATTTTGATTTCAATGACCTTGGGAGCTTAACTCTCTAATGGAAGGTTCATCAAGTGAAAGTATCTGAATTTCAGTTCAGTGCACATCATGAATTTAAAATAATATAAGTAAAGTTTTGTAATTTCGAGCGCCGACCCTTTTAATAAAAATTCAGGCGTTACTTTATTTTTACGGACATTATTGGTCGCCGAGGGGCGCTTGAGATTTTATTATTTTCGTTTATGTTCGTGCATGGAGGTTTTTCTTTTTTATTGTTTTACCTTTGTATAGAGGGGCGAAATCTTTTTTTTTTTTTTTTTATTCGATGACAAGATAGCCCTTGACTGCGATCACACCTGATGGTAAGTGACGATGCAGTCTAAGATGGTAGCGGGCTAACTTGGAAGGGGTATAGCAGTGTAAATTCAACCCATACCCCTAATCGGTTTCTACACGCTATCGTGCCGGCACGCTAAATCGCTTGGCGGCACGTCTTTGACGGTAGGGTGGTAACTAGCCACGGCCAAAGCCTCCCACCAGACCAGACCAGAGACAATTTAGAAATTATAAATTTCTTAATTGCCCCCGCCGGGAATTGAACCCGAGACCTCCCAGTTATAAGATCACAGCGCTCACCACTGCGCCAGGGAGGTCGCAGCCTATTATTATCTTGCTCTCGCCCCGTGTAAAAGAGTAATCTATCGTTTCGGGTGCCTAGACAGACGGGCGTTTTAAACATTTTTTGGGCCTATTTTTTTTTTTTTTAATAGGCCCAAAAAATCTTCTTTTTTGTTCTTTTTTGTGGCTAATGCCAAGCTGAAGTTGACTAATATTCTCCTATCCCCTCCAAATAAGTGGAAAGCTTGTGCTAAGAGTGGGTACGATAATAGTGCAACGGGTAGGATTCGAACCTGCGACCTTTCAGTTTTCAGTCCGCACATTTAACCGTTTGACTGTTGAGGCTATGAAACAACTAAAAAAATCTAAATACATACAAGGAAATACTGACTGACTGACTGATTGATTCAACGCGCACCTCAAACCACTAGATGTATCGGGCTGGCATATAAATAGCTATTATAAAGTCGCGTAGCGATCGCTAAGATAGGATTTTTGATAATTTAACCCCTAAGCGGGATCCGGGATAAAAATAGCCTATGTGTTATTCCAGAATATAATCTATCGTTACTTTCATCCAAATCAGTTCAGTCGTTGTGATTAAGTGACAAACATCCATCCATCCATCCATCCAAACTGTCGCATTTATAATATTAGTAGAATAATATAAATAGCATTTTGTTTAAAACTTGAACGCAGCGTTGAACTGCCCGTCTGCGCTGCAGCTTGTTAGCTGTTTGCACTACGTTCGGATGCTGTTTTCCTAAACACGCTTCGAATTCGGAAAATGCCTTTCCGTTACTGCAGTGCGTTTTGTTACTAAGTTCAGGCGAGTGCACAGAAATAACGACCAAACTAAATTTAGTGTTAAAAATAAGTACAGTACTCCCTATTTTTGAAATTCTCTTTACCTATGCTTACAAGTTTCTATCTGCGATTTTGCCTAGAGCTTTTAAAATGTGCATGGGACCAAACTGCAACCCCTCCAATAGGAGACTACAGACCTAACCACTATGCTACCATAGAATAGAATAGAATAATTTTTTATTCAAATATACTTTTCCAAAGTGCTTTCGAATCGTCAAATGAATCTACCACAGGTTCGGAATGCCGTTCCAACCGAGAAGAACCAGCAATATAATAGCAGTATTCAATTTTGTTTCTTTCTTGTGTGCAATGAAGTTTTTATCTATCTATCTCTCTATCTCTCTATCTATCTAGATAGATAGAGAGATAGATACATATATTTCTTTCTTCTCTCTGATCTTTGCTGCTTCAGTCATTAATCGTCCGGAATTCAGCACGCTCGTAATCCGTCGAGGTATCCGGGTAAACACAAATTCCTAAGTTCATCGCAATATATTCGGGGTACAACTACAAATGTCCGCTATTATCCGCGACCGATATTTAATCGGGTTCGCCCACAAATCTCATAGGACGGTTGGATACAGAAACATGGATGTAAAATGAATAAAAATGCTGTTTGGAGGATGCGGCACATATTTTCGTTTTTTTATTTTAATTATTATTGGCCAAATTGATTAAGGCTGAAATCTATAGACCGCAATCTCATTCAGCTCAGACTCAAAACAGAGTTGAAACGAGACAGATTTATGTCATAAATGTATATTTGTGTCTCGTTTTAACCTCTGTCTTGAGTCTGAGCTGAGACAGAGCACGATCTATGTCTGTGCTAAACAGCCAAATTGGTTTAGTCGTTGCGGCGTGATTGAGTAACATCCATCCATCCATACATCCAAACTTTCGCATTTACAATAAATATAAGTAGAATTTAAATTAAATTAATTATTTAATTAATTAGTTTAATTAAATTTATTTAAATTAAACTAAATTGGACGAGTCTTGAATTGTATAAATTGTGCGTTTAGGGATTTTACAATTCCTTATACAGGCTGTTCTGTAAATATTGGAATGGCACTCCGAACCAGTGGTCATTTGATGATTCGAAAGTATTTATAATATTAGTAGGATAGATGTATACATAGCACATCCAAATGGAAATGTGAATTCTTCTTTACTCGGCGTCATAGTCCAATCCTTAGACACATTAATCTAATACAACAATGTTTGCATTGTATATTTTATTATCTATGGCGTCCCTGCGACTGAATACTCTCGTATATGAGGCATTTATGTCGGATTTCGTGGGCACTTTTATTATTATATAAAATGTGTTACTGGATTTATTTTAAGTGGGAATTCCATATAGTATAGGATCAATCTTTTCATGTACCAATGTTAGATTTTTTTGAAGAATAAAATAAATAGAAGCGACCTTGACTGCGATCTCACCTGAAGTTAAGTGACGATGCAATCTAAGATGGTAGCAGGCTAACTTAGAAGGGGTATGGCAGTGCAAATTCAACCCACACCCCTAATCTGTTTCTACACGCGAAAGACCTAAACATGTTGCATACGGCATGTGGGTATTGTTTCATCAGCAAAGCAATAGCTCATAGCTCATAACTGAGCACTGAGCATCACTCAGCCTTTCATAGAGGTTGCTCCGATATCGCGCATTCAAATTGCGTTATCGACATGTTCCACTTAAGTCTATGCATTTGGTTTGGTAAGGTGAAACTGCTGTATTACTCGATTGGAGAAACGAACGGAACGGAATCTAAATTAATTTTAGTACAGTGGTAGCTGCTACTCCGGGTCAATATATAGAATATTTTTTATCCGGATAAACAATAAGGTTTATCCGGTATAGGGGATGAAAGTTTTTGGAGATTTTGCTCCATAACTTCGTCAAATCTAAACCGAATTTGATAATTCTTTTTTTATTATAAATTGTTGACTAATTTTGGTGAAGATGTACTAAGTGTTATCGGAGATAGAGAACATAACTTCTAAATAAGTCACTTTAAACTTTTTCCACGCGGACGAAATCGCTGGAATCAGCTAGTAAATAATATGGCGCGATTTCGGTCGGTAGAGTAAGAAATAACGTCACTTGCCATAGTTCATAGTATACAATATAGCAACATAGTTTTTGCGAACTCTTCTAATATTTCCGATTCGGTATTAGTCTTGACTTATCATAAGACTTAACAGCCACACGACACCAACATGAAATGAACTACCAAATGTAAAAGTACCAAGTGGAATATACCACACATCTATCACGTTATTAATTAATTCCCAGCTCGCTAGCGGAATATTGCTTCACAATAATTGCTTCTGAATTACACCGAATCATAGATTGTGATGTTGTATTTTTCATTTTACTTGAGCTCGTAAGCCTATCAGGCTAAGAGAACCTAAGAAAACATCTTTGGATGAAGACCTCTACACATTTTCTTGACAGTAGGGTGGTAACTAGCCACGGCCAAAGCCTCCCACCAGACCAGATTAGAGACAATTCGTTTATAAATGCAGAAATTGCCCCCGACGGGGATTGAACCCGGGACCCAGTTATAAGACCACAGCGCTCACCACTGCGTTTTATACAGCGCAAAGTATTTATTGCTTTAATTAATGATTTTCTTCAAAGAGGAATAATGAGAAATTAAAAATCACGCCCTTCGACATTCAAGATGTCATTGCCATGAAAAGCATTGCAAGAAAATTTTCCGTCACAGTCGTGGTTACAGTAAAAAAATCCAATTTTTATTTTTTATCAACAGTACCAGAGTTACGTCATGGAAGCAATCGCCATTGCTTCAGCACTCCTCAAGATAGATAAGCTACAGCTTCTTACGGGCTCTTCTCAGCAGAATCTGCTTTCTGCAGGTGTGGGAGAGAGTAGAGTCTTGACTTATCATGAGAGTTACATGAAGGTAGTATACATGAAAAAAATTTTTTTTTATGTACACTAAAGAAATATCAAAAGATTGGTGGTATATTGATACGATGTTCATTACACAAATTTTGTAGTATTCTTTCAAAGAAAGAGAAATTGAAATCATTTTAAAATATCATTCGTTTTAAAGAACGGATGGTGGCTAAGAGGCTTGGAAATTCAAGCCTGAGAATAAAATTCACATTGAGAAAATCCTGTCAACTTTAAGTGTTTATCACGGACACAGAAGTGTAGTCCAAAATATAAGCGAAAGAGAGCAACAAAATAAGAAAGAAAATAAATATTTTATTTAAGGACAAAAATGAATATATAAATAACTAGTGGTTCGCCCCGAACTGAGACCTCGCGATATCCCATAATTCCCAAAAGTTTTAATTATATATTGTAATAATTAACTTTTAACATTAGACGCAATAAAAAAAATTATAGTTGACATAAAACTGTTTTACTGACACAGCGCCATCTATTAGCATTATAGTGAAGCTATTAGCTTCACAATAATGCTAATAGATGGCGCATTAAAATTAAATAATTTCGTTTCTTTATAACATTTATCTAATTTTAGTATTTGTTGTTCAAGTCCAGGATATAACTGAATTTTCAACCAAGTTTCACGTTCTAATATTCAGTAATTCAGAAGTTATAGGGCTCTGACAGACATTTAGACGGACACACTTCTCTGTCTAGTAGGCAAGCGCCCTAGTTGACTCAGAGAACTCTCTTTGCTCGTTCAAAAACTATAACTTGACTAACGTAACTTAACTAAACAATCTAAACCAGTAATAATAATAATATGCAGCCAAGATACAGAGGACTGTGTTGCTAAACTCGGCCGGGGTAGGTAGTAGGTTTCTCAGCTTGTCGCCCTGACCCCCGGCCGTCTGATCTCCCCTGCCGGGGCGTAATCCTCCGCCCGTTACAAATATTTATTTGTATAATGTATATTATTATGTAAGTTTATTTATCTGTGTATATATTTATGTTTATTATATTACTCATATGTATTTAGCTTGTACACGGGTTAATAATAAGCTTACTACTCAGCAAGCGTTCACTCTCATAGCAAGAAACGTTCTTCTTTTTATATGCTAGGCCATCGTTAGGCCTCCTCATATGTACTCTATTCCTTTTGATGTTGTGCAAGTCTCTAAGTCTTCTAAGTCTTAAAGGAGAGGAGAATATAAGACAAGTTCAGTTTAGCTAATATTTTTTTTTTAAATCGCTTGTCGCCTATGACTTGCATCTCGCATCGATGACATGAAAGTATAAAGGCAGATTCGTCCACACGAGCGCCTCTCTCACAATCCATTACACATGACGGTGTCGAGTTAAAACGAACCGATAGAAAAATACGTAAGCGACGTTATAAATTCCTACGTAGGTACATTAGAGCCGGTCTTACATCTGTAAGACTGCTGCACTCAGAATTACTAATTACTTAATTACACAAGGGCGCGTGAGCTTTACTTGCACATTGCGTAAGTGTGTGTGCTTGTCAGGAGCCTAGATGGGAACGGTCAGGCGCGAGCAAGCTCTGGCTCCCACTAATATAGATACAACACACACACAACCACGAGACATACATCCTCGTGACTCGCAAGAACTATACTTAATGATAACTCCTTAGTTACGAGTATGTTAAGCTAAAATCAAAGTTGCCTTCTAAGACTGTAAAATCAGCAGAGCTTTCTCGGCTTCTAAAGCTCAGTGAGTTTGGCGTACACAAACATATTGAACAGGATTGTTTGACAAACAAACAGCGGGGAATGGCCATCGGTTCGTTATACTGGACGGTCATTTGAAACTATCGTTTTCCGGATTGTGCTGCGCCACTGGCAACAAAGCTGAATAATCTGTTTTTCTTGACTGTCTTAAAAAAGAATAAAAAAATCAATTCAAGGCCGATTTTTCTTACTCTGTCGCTTTTCCACTTCTAGCGTCACACTAGATTGTCTGCATATATGACTAACAGTTTTGCTTGATGTTGTTTCAAATTCATCCGATTTTGATACACTATTACACCTGATTGACTTCGGTCATCAGAGATGCCCCTCTATAGGTGAGAATTTTGGTGTGGTGTATAGGTGAGGTAATAGAGGTCTATGGGCCTCATAAGAAGGCTCAGGATCACTCAGCGGGCGATGGAGAGATCTATGCTCGGAGTATCCCTGCGAGATCAAATCAGAAATGAGGACATCCGTAGGAGAACCAAAGTCACCGACATAGCTCTGCGAGTCGCGAAACTGAAGTGGAAATGGGCGGGGCACATAGTTCGAAGAGCTGATGGTCGATGGGGTCCCAAGGTGCTGGAGTGGCGACCCTGCACCGGAAAGCGCAGTGTTGGCAGACCCCCCACTAGGTGGACCGACGACATCAAACGAGTCGTAGGGAGTCGCTGGATTCAGGCGGCGAAAGACCGAGGTACGTGGAGGTCCATGCAAGAGACTTATGTCCTGCAGTGGACGTCTATAAGTTGAAGAAGAAGAAGAAGAATAGGTGACTCCAAATCAAATCAAAACACTCTCTGTTATAAGGATGAATGCCATAATATTCTCTATATTTTGCCTGAATAAAGCAATCTTGTCGAATAAGTTTGTTTGCAACGAGCAGTCAGTATAAGAGCTGTACAAATTCGGGAAGTTTCGGTATGTGCAAGTTTGGGGCGAACTGTGCGGAACTGAGGAACTGCGAAACTCGCCAGACAAGTTATCATTAATTTGAAGCTGGGTTAAGGCGAAACTTGGTGTAAATTGTTTGAGCCTTTTGTAGTTTTGAAGAATGCTAAGAGTACTTTTGCTTCGAGCTTTGTTGATAGAAAAATCTTCTTGCTTAAAGGTTCTTTAACCCTTTATCGAACTGATAGAGTCTTGACTTGTCATAAGAGCCACAAGTTGGCCTAGATGAAATAAATGGGTAATTTTGAATTTTTTGGTTACGGGTTCTTAGACTGCATCGTCACTTACCATCAGGTGAGATCGCAGTCAAGGGCTCTCTTGTCATCGGAAAAAAAAAATCATTTCCGAAAAATATTCACATGATTCAATGGTGAAGGAAAACATTGTAAGTAAACCTGCACACCTGAGAGTTTGCCATTATGTTCTCAAAGGTGTTTGAACTCCTGTGAAGTATGGTGGCCTATTTTTTTTATTTATTTATTTTATGGAAACATACAGTATTGTAAAAAATGAAAGGTAATAGATAGGTATATGATACTTATTAAACCTTAATTGTCTTCAATGAAACTTGAGCACTTATTGCATAATTGTATTCTGACAACAGAACAATTGAGTATAGTAGCATAGGAAAAGAAGAACGATAGATAGGTTATAACATTTTAGACAAAAACATACCCAAAAGCTTCTAACGTACAGCTAGTCGCTTTTTGACAAGATATCCTTAATTGTTAATTTATTAAGTCGGGAACTCAAAATAATACATAGGACTGCGATAAAAAAAATATTTATCCACAGCGTTCACCACTGCGCCTGTGGGGTTGGTTGCCAGAGCTTACCTTAGAAATTCTACTTCCAAGTAAGCAAGCTTTTGTATTCGTTGTTATTGTAGGTAAATAAGTTTGGCCCGAACGTCCTAAACCAACAACTGTTTGAAAATCGCTGAGATCGGGGAAAATTCGCGCCGTTGCAAATCGAAGCTAAGCCGATTTGGATTTTAGATATCGGCGCTTGAATTCCGGTCAAAGAGAAAGTAAAACCTTAAAAAAAACAAGAACGACGTTTACGAGTACAATAATTGGGACCCATACTATAATAATCACCTCAATATATGATTCATATGCTGACAAATCGGTCCCGTCTAAGGTTAAGTTTGAGATTTTAGTCTTCTTACGAACAAATAGGTTTAAGTTTTTATTTTTCTTAATAGTTGATGCCCGCAGCTTCGCTCGAGTGCTCTTTGATTTTCCGGGATAAAAAGTAACTTATGTCACTCTCCAGGTCCCCAACTATACCTACCCATGCCAAAAATCGCGTCGATACGTAGCTCCGTTGCAGCGTGATTCAAGGACAAAACAACAAACCAAACAAACACACTTTCGCATTTATAATATTAGCAAGGATTAGTAAAAATTTATTTTTTTATTGTAGTAACCTCTGCGCTATTAACGTTTCATTGACCTCATATTTTTAAGCTATTGCATAGCTTCTATCGCGGGCCTTGAGCGTGGAGACCGAATCCAGAAATTCCGTAACGAAAATAACCTGACACGGGACTCCTCTCACCGCTAGATGGCGTTGATAAAAATGCTATGCAATAGCTTTACCGCGGCAGTCCCCGAGTGCCACGCGTCTTTTTTTTTATTGTAGTAACCTCTGCGCTATTAACGTTTCATGGACCTCATATTTTATTAGACGCTGAGGTCAAGCTGAAATCGTAGTTAAGCCTAAAACATGAAGATAATCGTTTAAAAAATCATTCAGAATAGGTACTCTTCGATCGACGATGTACGATATTATTAAAGGTAAATAATTCTGAGGCCAAAAGTCCTAAGCCAACAATCTACTTAGAAGGTGTCGGGGTGGAAGAAAGCTCACACCATTGTAAGTTTCGTAAGCCGATCACGGGATTGTATCAGCTCCTGAATTAAGGTCAAAAAGCTTATGTACAAGATTGAATTTTAGATTATAGCCAGCTTCTTGGCTAGTCCAGCTTAGGGAGGTCTCCTATAGACTAAATACTAATGTTTATAATTGGTCTTACTTAAAATTACATATTAATAATCTCGTTTTAATCGACCCAGGGGCCGCCAAGCGATTTAGCGTTCCGTGTGAAACGAACGTGTAGAAACCGATTAGGGGTAATAGAAATAGAAATACAAATAGAAATAGAAGTAGAAATATTTTTTATTCAAATAAATTTTTACAAGTACTTTTGAATCGTGAATGAATCTACTACCACTGGTTCGGAATGCCCTTCCTGCCGAGAAGAGCCAGCAATAAACTCGGCTGTTGCTCTTTTCAAAAAAAAAAATATTTTTTTTACAATATTTAACAAAACTATGCTATGTATACAGTGTTTCCATAATAAAGTTTCAAAAATGCAAAACAATCCAATGCATTTTAAGACAGGCAGGCAAAAGCAGACCCACATGGGTTGAATGTACTGTCATACCCCTTCCATGTTAGCCTGCTACCATATAAGACTTATCATCGCATTGTCACTTACCATTAGGTGAGATCGCAGTTAAGGGATCGAATAAAAAGAAGTCAGGTTACAGCTCGGAGGAAAAAAAATTTTGTGTTTGTTACAGTTATTAAATTTTTATCCTTGTTATGAAACTGGAAACTTTTATAAGAAGCAAAAACAATTGCCAATCCGACTAAATGATATTCATTTTAATGTTCAAGGATTACGCAGACAGATGCTATAAAATCTCCCAGCAAAAGAGCCGCAGAAGTCTAAAGGCTCGGACAAACACGCGTCGAATGAGAGTGTACGCAAGAACTATTCAATTTAGTTCCACCATGACCTGAACCGCAAGTCGCACGAATCTGCACCGCTACATGGTCGAAATTCGATTCAATTCGTTCCTAATATAACGTCTAAGTGCCAATTTTATGATCACCGAGAAAATTTCACCGAGGAAATTCGATATTTTGACAGATTTTCAATATGCACAAAAACAAGACAAAAACTGTCAGAATGTCGAGTTAATTTCTCGGTTAAAATTTGAAATGCCCTTCCGGCTTCCGTTTTTCCAACTAACTATAATGTCTTTAAATCAAGAGTGAATAGGCATCTTCTAGGCAAGCCCGTACTATGCCCGTACCATCTTAGGCTGCATCTTCACTTACCATCAGGGGAAACCGCAGTCAAGCGCTAGTCTAGATATTTAAAAAAAATACTCGGTGATGGTAAAATTGGCCGTTAGTATGTCATATCCATGTGATGTACTACAACGTTCACAGATGACATGTTGATGGCTTTTATATGATCAAACGAACTTGCAAAGTGAAGTTCGATCGATATTATATGAGTACGCTTCATTCGGTTAATAGTGTAGAAGAAAATAGTTCTTTGGTTTTCCGCAACATGCTTCAAGCTTTTAGTATAATCCGCGCAATCGATGTGACGTCACCCGTTCAGTTTCGTCGCACGCCGCTGACGCGACGCTTCGTGTCTGTCCAAGCCCTTAGCGGCACAGCCGTCTAGCGTCGCTTGTGAAAACGAAGCGAAGATTGCGGCCAAATTCCCCCGGGAGAGAAAAGGGAATTAAATTTAAAACCAATAGATTTTTGGATTTTTCATTTTCTACATTTCTCTGATGAAATATGAAGTTCAGAATGTGCTACGTTGATTCGAATCAGCTCTCGATATATCATATTGTTTTGAGTGCATTGTGAAGTTTCTATAATTAAGTGTTCATAAATCAGAAACTAGGAGATCCTCAGAAAAATATTTACAGAACAGCCTATATAAAGAATTGTAAATTTATACAATTCAAGACTCGTCCAATTTAGTTTAACTTATTAATCCTACTAAAATGTATTATAAATTTTGGATGTATGAATGGATGGATGGATATTTGTTACTCAATCACGCCGCAACGATTGAACCGATTAGGCTGTTTGGCACATACATAGATTAGGTATAGTCTGGAATAACACATAGGCTACTTTTTATCCCAAAAAAAAAAGAGAGTTCCCGCGGGAATTAGAAAACAATCCACATGTACGAAGTCGGGGCCATCACCTAGTAAGTCATATTAGTTACGTCATAATTATTGTACGTAGGACATAGGTATTCAATGTTATTATTACCAACTTAGTTACAGATATTCTTGCTGGATCTTCTAGGTATTACGGTATTTGAAACCGGGGGTAGATTTACTCGACGATTCAAAAGCACTTTAAATAAAAAACTTTTCTATTAGCTTTCCATGTTCTCATAAATAAGGAGATAACATAAAATGTGCGGTGACCTGCCGAGTTCGAAGAAAGACAGAAATAAACATAAAACTCTGCGTTTATACTTTTTTAACACGTCTTCGTCACTCAATGGCTTACTACGCCTATTTAGGGTTCCGCACCAAAAGGGTGCCAACGGGACCCGTCCGTCTGTCTGTCTGTCAGCGCGCTGTATCTCATGAACTGTAATAGGTAGATACTTGTCACAGAATGGATCTATTGCAGCTATAACACACAAGAAACGTGATTTTTTCGTCGTTTTTGTGCGATATTAACAATCGCTGTAATAGTTGTTTCAATTCACGAGGCCTGAGCTTCACTTGTGGTTACGTCGTGTATATGCACATTGCGTAAGTGTGCGTGCTTGTCGGAGCCTTCAGGCGCGAGCAAGCTCTCGCTCACACTTATACAGATACGACACACACACAACCATGAGCCACGTACCCTCGCGAGTTGCAAGAACCATGCGATGGCACGGAACACTCCGTGAGCGAGTCCAACACGCACTTGGCCGGTTTTATTTACTAAAAATGTTTTTCGTAGATATTTTTAGTTTTTTGTAGATACTCATTTCCATTTTATTTCAAAAGTTTAACTGGATATAAAAATAACAACCAACGCTTTCGAATACAAGCAACCTACCGTGAATAAACGACAGACTTTAAGCCAAATAATTAAAAGTTATGGGCCTCGGGAAAATGGCGTGAATTTTTTGCGCACTACCAACATTGCGTAATTAAAAATTTTCACAGTCCAACAATCGACGGCACCCAAAAGTCACTTATGTAAGGTTCATCCAAATTACTTTATCCGGACGTAGCAGTTTTCTTGTTTTAAGTATTTTTAACCAACTTCAAAAAAGGAGGCAAAATAAGCATTGATGGTGCCTCAGGTACCTACTACAAGTGTTCATGGGCGGCTGTAATCACTTAACATCAGATGACCCGCTTGCTCGCTAAAAATATAAAAAAAGGAGGAGGTTCTCAATTCGTCGGCATCCTTTTTTTTATAACTGGTTGATGCTCGCGACTTCTGCGCTGATGTAAATTCTAATCATCACTCTCTATTCCCTCACTTTCACGATCCGATGGGACGGAAATTTGACACGACCAGACAGACATCAAGCGCGGGAATAAGTGCTCTCCGAGGCACGGAGCCACTGGGGTGGGTAATTCTAAAAATTTCTAACTCCGCTACTGATAATTTCTTGACAAAAAAGGACAATACTTGGCCCGACCCGAGAATTGAACCCAGGACCTCGGCATATGAAGCCGAGCTGCTAGCCACTATACCAACGAAACAGTATAAGCTGGGTATTTTGCTTTTGTATTATTTCCTCAAACGTCTTATTAGGGACCGACAAACGCTTGCATTTAATAGAAGGTATCCCTTGACAGCTAAACATCTAAACGCCTTTAGAGAGACGCCCTACTGAAGAGAATATTGTCTATTGTCTCACTGTTCTCTGAGAAGTAAAATTCAATTTAGTATTTCTGTTGCTGTAAAACCCTGAATACAGGTCAATGCTAAGATGTACCGGTAACAGCTGAGATTCGTGTAACCTGCACACAAAGTTTTACCTGCATTACCAGCTACAGTTTCTATGGACTGCAGGACTGAAGATATAATTCTCTTGGCGGATTAAACATAATATTAGTATCGCATCGTTGGTATAGTTCTTGCAATTTACGATGGCGCGTGGCGCATGGTTGTGTGTGTGTCGTATCTGTATAAGTGTGAGCAAGAGCTTGCTCGCGCCTGACCGCTCCCACCTAGGTTCCTGATAGGCACGCACACTTACGCAATGTGCATGTACACGAGGTAACCACAAGTAAAGAGCTATACCTGAAATACAGTCCATCATCAACTTATATCAATTTCTATCAGTCAGAAATGCATCAGACACCAACAAACAAACACTCTTTTGCATTTATAATATTAGTAAAATAGTATATTCTGAGTGCCAAAAGTTCCAAGATTTATAAACTCTCAATGGTAAATGTAGGATTTACTACTATTCAGGGTCTCACTGTAACATTTCAATTTTAAAGCTCCTTGTATAAAGGGTATGCTTTTAAGTAAAGACATTAACCCCGTATATTGTTGGCCTTAGGACAATACTAAGACATCTTATTTTACCGTCCAACATTTCATTTTTATTTCCGAGGCCTTCGGATACGCCTATGGCGTAAGTTGTAAGATTATTCCCTTCCTTGCTTCTAACCAATATTTATATTGAATATCTGAAGTAGCCTTTGCTTTGCAGAATTATATGATACTCAAGGAAAAACAAAATTCTTTTGCTATAATCCGCCAAACTAGTAAAAAATCTGTATGATGCAATCTGCCGCTCGGGCTGAATACTGCCGCTATTCCAGCAATAGAACATAACCTCCTCCTTTTTGGAAGTCAGTTAAAAATACAAGAACAACCCAATATCACGTACGGTGGTGCACCAATCACCCAAAGTGAAAGGGGTCCTGGACTTTAAAAAAAGAGCATTAACCAAGCTGAACTTGACTTCTCCCATCCAAATAAGTGGAAAGCTTTTGTTAGGAGTGGGTACAACAATAGAAGCAATGAGAGGAGATCGAAACGTCGACCCCCACTTCCACTTTTGGGTAAATTCAACCATGTAGACTCAAAATACTCACTCAAAAAAATTAATTGATAGAATATAAAAAATAATTATTTATTCAAATAAATTTTTACACTTTCGAATCGTCAAGTGAATCTACCACTGGTTCAGAATGCCATTCCAATCGAGAAAAACCAGCAAGAAACTCGGTGGTTGCTCTTTTTAAAATATTATGGTGTACAGCTGTTTACAGTTATTAATATTTCATGAAGTGCTGAAACGAGTTATATCCACGCTTTTCTTTGTTATTGGTAAAATATGTTTATAAGTTCTAAACCGCTTGCGCTTATGTCTTGTATCCGCAGCCTTCTCGAAGTAATGTGAACCGTTCCTCAAATTGGATTGATGTAATTCCATCCTATATCCTCTTTTGTTGGAACTGCCCTATTGCGTATGATGGATACTTTGTCTTTCACGATAACCTTGGTCTTACTTGCTTCTAATTGTAACAACCAATGTATTAGAACTTACATTAATACAACGTATATATATTATGTGTTACCTGAAATCAACGGGCCTAATTTTAATGATGTTTATGTATTAAGCCGTTATACATCACTTTTAAGCAGATTCTTCGATATGTAGACCTCCAGGGGCGTCACAGATGGTATATGTATATATACGACGATATTTTCATAGACTTAGAAGAACTTTAAATTAGATTAGAATTAGGGGCATGGGTTGAATGAACACTGCCATACCCTTTCCAAGTTAGCCTGCTAGCATCTTATACTGCATCGTCACTTACCATCAGGTGAGATCGCAGTTAAGCGCTTGTCATCGAATAAAAAAAAATCACCCAAGTGCGAGTTAGACTCGCTCACGAAGGGTTCCGTATGGTAACGGTGATTGTTAAGGTCGAGCAAAAAAGTCCTTTCATATTTTATTTTGTTTTTATTATCTACTAGCTGATGCCCGCGACTTCATTCGCGTGGATTGAGGGTTTTTATTCCCGCGGGAACTCTTTAATTTGCCGGGATAAAAAGGGGATAACCTTGTGCTATTCCAGGCTATAATATATCTCTGTGACAAATTTCAGCCAAATCGGTTAAGTCGTTGCGACGTGATTGAGTAACAAACATCCACACTTTCACATTTATAATACGTATTAGTAGGATTAAGATACACATTATGTGACAATTTTAAGTATCTACCTATTACTGTTCATGAGATACAGCCCTCTGACGGACGGACGGACGGACGGACGGACAGCGGAGGCTGTGGACGTCCATCGGTTTTGAGAAGAAGAAAAAGGAACAGGGCCCCGAGTCTGCTATTTTACATGTCATTGTCATTGAACCGCAATGCCATTACAATTCAATTATCATTGGTCCAAAATTTCGTAGTCTACTAAATTCACAATGGTAGTTCGCTGGCGTTCCAATGGTCATTACAACTGTCAAAATATTAACGCATACATTCGACCATTGACTTGTCATTAGGTACGAGACTACCAATTTTTTACAATTGTGTCTGAAGTGTCAGTGGCAAACTATCGGAAAACAATTGTGACGCCATTGAATTAGTAGACTACCAAAATTGCTAAAAGTAGTAATTGGGATGTCATTGATAGACAATTGAACTACAATTGCAATAGCAGACTTGGGTCCCAGGTTAACACAAATCTCTGCGTCAGTGCGATCATCGAATGGAACGTACACAAGCACTAAATTCATAAAGAAAGAGCATTGAAATGGGCACGGCCGCGGGAATTTATTCAGCGAGTAATGTCCGGCGATGTTTTAGCGGCTCGGACAATTTCCCGGACGCGACCAACCTGACATCTATATACGGCTGCGCTGACCGCGCTTCCGGGTGGGGGCGCCATCGCTCCTGTGAGACTCGGGACGGATCCATGATCTCGTTTGTGGGTACACCATTTCTGCCGTCCTCAGGCTATAACGTCGTTGACTACCATGACGCCATTTGATGACTAAAAAACGACGTATTTTATATTGCTCTACCACGAACTACAGCATTAAGGAGATTTTATTTTTATTTTTAGTGAGCAAACAAGCAGGCGGGTCACCTGATGTAAAGTGATTACCGCCGCCCATGAACATTTGTAGCACCTGACTCCTGAGGCACCCCCAATGCGTTGCGGGCTTTTCAGGAATTTGTTGGTCCGCTCCTTGAATAACCCCATGTTGTAATTTAGTGCGAACACCGTCGCAGGAAGTTAGTTCCACAGATTCAAAGTACGTGGAAAAAAGAGAAAAAGAGAGAGAGAGTACCGTTTCGATGGATCGATAGAGAATTAACTATAAGTAACATACTTAATATTAAAAATTTGTCGTACCCACTCCTAGCACATTTGGAAAAAAGAGAAAAAGAGAGAGAGAGAGAGTACCGTTTCGATGGATCGATAGAGAATTAACTATAAGTAACATACTTAATATTAAAAATTTGTCGTAGGTACCCACTCCTAGCACATTTTCGTAGTCAGGTAAAAAAGAGGCTCTAGCTCATAGATTTTATAAAATATTCTTCAAAAAAAGGTTGATATAAAGAAAACACAATTAATTAATACCTATCCAAAACATAGTTACCCTAACGCAAACAAAAAAGTGTGCGGTACAGTAAACATTTTGCGCGTGTAAATTTTCAGCTGAAATCGCTAACGTTACGTCGTGCCGTGTATTAAAATTTTACGGTAAATTACGTTTCAGAAAATTTTATGAGTGGATGCACCTAGTTTAAGACTAACTTTATAATATCATGGGTGATGACGATCGCTTTCTCCCTCTCTACAAAAATACATAATGTTATAGATATATTATAATACTCAAAGGACTAGGTACAACGAAACTGTATTGTATGAACATAAATTAATATGATTAGATGTATGACACTGCTTGGGAGCGAATATTATGGCTCCCAAGCATCAGTATAATATGGCACTAACTACCTCGTTTGTCTGGTGGTTAGCAAGTTCGACTACGGATTGCGAGGTCCCGGGTTCGGTTCCCGGGTCGGGCTTAAAATGTATTGGGTTTTCTGTTAAGAAATTTTCAGTACTAGCCCGGAGTTAGGAAGTCGGTGGTGAGTCACCCCCGTGCCTCGGGGAGCACGTAAAGCCGTCCTGCGCCTGATCTCTTTCCGGTCGTGGCGAATTCTCCGTCCCATCGGGCTATGAGAGTGAGGGAATAGAGCGTGCACTTGTGTTTGCGCACACACTTGTGCGCTATAATATCTCCCGCGCATCCCGAGATTGGCCGCCGTAGCTGGATTCGGTCGGGAGGACATTATTATTATATGGCACCAAGAGCCATATTCGCTCCCATAACCGGTTCTAGCCAGGACCGGCGTTGACGGACACGTCAAGGAGGACATCATTACACTGCTTCAGATGAGATCACGGTCAAGGGCTATCTTATCATCGAATAAAAATAAAAAACCGGCCAAGTGCGAGTTAGACTCGCACACGAAGAGTTCCGTACTATCGACGAAAAAATGACTTTTTTGTATGGGGACCTTCAGCAGCGGAGCAGCTTAGTAATAGGATCTCGTTAGCACACTTTGGACACTGAACCCTAAAAATTAAGGAACAAAAAATATACTTACAACAAATCCATTACTAGAGAAAATCTCTCGATCTGTTTAGTACTTCAGTAGAATTTTCTACCAAAGTCGAAACTTGAAACTAGAAAAAATCGGAATACAACAAAAAAATATTTTTCATTTTAAATGGATGATAGAAAACTACCCACCGTAAACTACATTGTGTGGAACAGTATTGTATAGAAATTCGATGAAAATTCCACTATTTACGCCGGACCGGGCTCCCACAACACTTTTATACAATTTTTACGTTATTACTGAAACCTTCTTCTTTTTCCTTAGGGAAAAATGTAATAGAAATAGAAATATCATCTATAATAATCTGAGGCAATGAACATGCAGTAGAAAGTAGAGTACCTACTGAGAGTATTCACTCAATAGATTTTAACAAGTTATATGATCTATTTTTAACAAAATGTAGTAAGTAGCTGGAAAGCATATACTTAAGAGTTACGTTACGTCATCTTGTAAAAGCGTCTACATAACTTTGTTACATTACAGCGAAAAATTTGGCTAGTTATTACGTATTTTGCAGCATTATGCAGATATACAATACCACCTGTGTACAATACTTACACTTTTTTAAGCTATTGCATAGCTTCTATCGCGGGCCAGCGTGGAGACTGAATCCAAAAATTCCGTAACGAAAATAACCTGACACGGGACTCCTCTACGGTGAGCCGCTAGATGGCGTATTTTTTATCAACGCCATCTAACGGTGAGCCGCTAGATGGCGTTGATAAAAAATGCTATGCAATAGCTTTACCGCGGCAGTCCCCGAGTGCCACACGTCTTTTTTTCAATATCAGTTTAAACTACTAATATATACTCACTAAAATTACAATCTAGCCTAATAATCTGGCTAATGAGGCAGCTTTACACTACACTATATATATTATAGATATAGTACACACTGAAACATAATCGTAGTTTAATGAAATAGTTAAGCGTGTAAAAGTTCATCGCTTTGAACGCAAAGATCCGCGTGATAATGAACTTACAAGGGAAATGGGGGATATTAATCTTGATAGGGAAAACGCGAATAAAATAGTTATTAAAAGCTATTTATTGCATATTCTGTAACAATATAATGGTGTAAGTGACAACCGCGGAGGCCAAAGATAGCATGGTAGGATAATTCAGAGCGTAGAAATTCATAGCGTTGAAACAGACGGGCCGTGTTATGATTAGTTCTCGGAGTTCCTTCAAGACTTCTTGAACCTCTGTTGCTGTAAAAAATGTACCCTCATTTATTATGTTCAGCATCCTTACATTTCCCTAACTAAAACTTAATTGTAAAATTGTGTTGTAAACGCTCTTGATTACCAAAAAATAAATGGGTAAATAAATGTTTCACTTACTTAGCTTTTTGTTGGCAAGCAAATGATCGATACACCGGATAATCCTTTCAGTTTGTTTGTAAGTCTGCTCGCAACAGTTGATTCCGCACAAAAGTCTTGAGGAGGAGAACGCAATTTTTGTGACTGTTGAAATTAAAGACAACCAGCTTGCTTGGTTTGAAAATACCTATAACGTAAAACTTATTATAAGTACAGTGTGATGTATGAGTAGAACACTAGATTCCATGGATTATGATGATAACACTGAAATACTAAAAGAGAAGTGAAGACTTAGTAAGAATGAAGAATTAGAAAGAAGAGTTACTTTGAGTAATAATTACTCAGAGTAACTCTTCTTTCAGTGCAAGGATTTTGAGTACATGATGAAATAAGCGAATTTGTATCTATTAAGCATAAATCTTAAGGTCTCATCTCTCAAGGGGAATAATATAGTATCATTATAGATATCAATATCTATAATGACGACGTGTATTCTGGATAAAAAGGAAAATTATATAAACCTCACCATTGCCCCAATTATTAGCTTAATCATCAAGTTGATCAACATCACCATTTTCAAAAGGTAAATCACACCACCCAGAAGAACCTAAAAGAATGAATTTTAAGGTAAAGACAAGGTAATTGTTTTTGCTCTTCGACCATTTAGCCGGGACGTGCCTTTACGCAGATTTATTACTGAATATATTCTACCACTTTCTGCGGTGAGGTGGGGTAATCACGTACAGCACACATTTACTCAATTCCGCACACTCCGTAAATACTTAATGTCTCTATGAACACACACTAACTCAAAAGCTGTCACACTTACAAGCTGAACCGTACGTTTGTACATGTACTTCGGCAGAGAGGAATGCGTGCGCTTGCCACGTCCCGGCTAAATGGTCGAAGGTTTTTGCTACTAATAATTTATTTCAAACTAACAATTCTTTATAGTGATTAACATGACAAGATAAGGATGAAACAAATAAAGAAAAAAAGAGAGCAGCCGATCAGAGTTTTAAGTCACAAATCATCAGAATTTTATCCTAAATCAAGTTGGTTGGAGGTTGACGATACAAATTCAATTTGAAGTACTTGTTTATAGGAGTACTGTGAGCAAACGAAAAATGATTCTTACCCTGAGTCCATACATGCCATTTATATAGTCACACTGTTCAAGTAGAAGTAAATAACATTTACTGAGATCAAAAATGATATTAGGTCGGTTATGTGCAATCGTGCTCAATACATTCAGACGTTTATCACGAACAGTTTTGGTCCAATCTTTTTTGCAAATCACGTCTTTGGTGACACCAGGTAGAGTTCCAAGGTTACAGTAGTAGTCATGTAGGATATCTTCCATTCTTTTAAAGCGATACTTTATTTGGATAATTTGTACAATGCTATCGAGACCAGAGACCGTCTTAACGATTGTGAAGATATATTCGATGCTGCGTACTGCGGTTATGGGCCATCCATAGGTCACGATTGACGCGGAAAAATCGCTGATTACGTAAAAGGAACCGATTAAAATCAAGAAAATACACATTCTGCGGACACTTTTTTTGATTTCGTTGTAATAATTCATGCCGATAACTCTGTCGATGCTATCAAAAACGTTGTAATAGTCCAAACAACGTTGTCTACCATATTTATAAACGAATGTAAGATCCGTTATGTACTGAAGATATTCTAGCAAATAAATTACTGGTATAAAATCATAGAATTTAACTTTTTCGTTATTAGAAGTAATTCTGAGACTAAAATAAATGCATAAAATGTTAATAGTTAAGAAAACTGAAGACATAAAGGTAACTCTCCAAATTGGCCACGAGTATTTTAATTTATTGCCATCACGTGAGATACAGTGTAATCCAAATACTTTCAATACATTATTAAGACGTGTTAAAATCGAAAAAGCATTGTCTGATGGATCCTTATTTTTGTTTATGTCCTGAACGTACATCTTTTTCACTAAGACTAAAGAGTCGCATGTTGATTATAGTTTGATATTTTACTTATCTAAATTGCATCTTTAATTATGTTGATGGCGCTTTACGGTAAAGTCCTCAATTAGTACCAGTGTTTTTTAATCATGTACAGGATGTTTTTGTTTGATTTACTTAATTACTAGCTTTTGCCCATGACTTTGTCCGCGTGGATGTTTTAATTCTTCATCGCGGGAATCATCGATCCGTAGAGCTCTGAGCGGTTTGATTTTTCCCTCTGATTTCCCTTTTTCTTTTCAGCTAAATATGAACCTACGTAATTTTTTTTTTTACGTAAAAGTAAAACAAAAAAAATTTGAAATTGAATTGAAGAGATAAAGTTTAGTTAGTGAAGATAAGGTAACCTATTTACGTCTTAAGCAAATTAAACCTTAATAAAAGTAATTCTTTTACTACTAGGTTTTACAAAGATAACTTAAACAGCCGTTTTGTACATATTTCATAAAGAAATTTAAGAAAAAATTTTTTGCGCTTGCCAGATTTTGATGAAACTCATACCGTCAAAAGTGACAAAAGGAACGGGTCTGATTGTATCGATCAGGCTGCTACCAAGTGCCCACTCTCCCACACGCTATCCCACTACTGCCCGGCACGGGGACTTTTGGCTGCTGGGTCACCCCCCTGGCCCGTTTCGCCCCTCCTTAGTCAACCTGGGCCTCCCAGACTCCTCTGGACAATCCATTTTAGTGCGGACGTCCGGTCAACATGGGCCACTCGATAACGGGCGCCCTAACCTCAAACCATCCACCGGTCCCGACTTCCGAGTCGCCGGATTACAGGAGACGCCACGCTCCCAGTCGACAGCACCGACGAAATCTTCGTACTCTACCTTACTAGATGTACTGGGTTCAAGTCTAGGAAAAGTCAACACTGATTGGTTTTTTTTTTTAATTTTTTGTTTTTTTTTTTTTATACAACTTAACATTTTATTTTTTATTTTAATCAAGCTAAATCGAAAATATTATAGTTAAGGCAATTTTAATTGCCTAGATGTTCTACTTCCTAGCCCTTTCCTGTCCCGTGTAGTTTGTCTTCGTTACTGTCATCAGCCGCGGTCTTGCGCCGCTTGAATCCAGCAGCTCTTAGCTAATTTTTTAATGTCATCTGTCCACCGAGTATGGGGTCTGTCAACATTGCGCATTTCGGCGCGAAAAAAGTATCTTACCATTTACCATCATCCTGTATAAAAAACAATAATCCTTAATGGTGTTTCAATAATAAAGTTGTTGTTTTTACATTTATCCTTTCATTTATCACATTGGTATAATATTAACTCTATCCATAGATAACTTAATCCATCTTTTAAGGGGCCCGTAAACGGTCATACATGTTTGTCAAATTTTACGTGTCTGTCAAACTATTTGATAGTCTGCGGTCGTGTTTGACGCGTTTGTCAAACAAACTACGTTTACGGACAGAGTTTGAACGGTGTTTGATTGTGTACGCTGGTGTTTGATGACCTTGTACAAAACCGCAACAAACGTTTGACAAACGTTTGACAAACGTTTGACAAACGTTTGACAAACGTTTGAAAAACGTTTGACAAACATGTTTGACCGTTTATGAGCCCCTTTACTTTTAGTGAACTGTGAAACTTTATAGTTGAAATCATTTTATTACACAAATACTAAATAATACACCAAATGAAACAAGAATTAGAAAAGTGTTTCTCCATTTCTAACTTGGAGAAAATAGCTACGAGATTCTTTCAAACTGCCAAAACAAGCTACTTTCATTGTCTATTGTAAGAAGAACTTCTTTTCTCTCTTTCTGGCACTAAAAGCTTTTAAAAAGATGTCATGATGTTAGTGACTGTCTCGAACGGTCATTTCGGATTAGATTTCCGCTCGGAAGGAATCGCTTCGAGCAATTAACTGTGCAAACACGGGGTAAGGAGATGTGTGTTAATTCCAAGATGGCTTTGTTAGTTCTACAGCTTTTTGATAGCTGCTTTTGTCGCAAAATGTAAGGAAACACACAACTAAAGGGGTTTGGAGATAAGACTGGTATCTTTTTTTTTTTCGATGACAAGATAGCCCTTGACTGCGATCTCACCTGATGGTAAGTGACGATGCAGTCTAAGATGGTAGCGGGCTAACTTGGAAGGGGTATAGCAGTGTAAATTCAACCCGTACCCCTAATCTGCTTCTACACATCATTGTACCGGAACGCTAAATCGCTTGGCGGCACGTGGTAGGGTGGTGAATAACCACGGACAAAGCCCCCTCCCTCCCTCCAGAACAGAGACAAAGAAGGATAAGAACTCCTCACCATTGCGCCAGGGAGGTAGAATCCTAAGCTGTCGATCGCCTCTTTTCTTCTATAGTTGTGCGGAGCTTTTTTTCCTGACGTGAACTGAGGAAAGCGATTCTGCCATTTCCCTTCCAAGTTAACTAGCCCACTACCATCTTAAAATAGTCTTCATCGTCACTTACCTTCAGATGAGATCGCAGTTAAGAACTATATTGTCAAAAAAAAAAAATTACATTCACAATAAACTGGCTGAATTGCTTTGGTAATACCTGAAAACTAATAATATTTTTCATATCGAAACCATATTTTGAGATACTCGTACGCACAGCAGAGAATAAGTTACAGTTGCAAAACTGCATGTGTAAACTTTTGAAAAAAAAAAAAAAAAAACAATTGAACGTCGGAATATTCACTACCCAGCCAGAGAATTGAATAAAGTCCGCTGCCGCACTGAACTAGAACGGCGTAGCTGCCAAATCGATAGCTCCTACGTAAGTTGTGATATCCCACAAAATTGGCATTTTAGGTTTTGTGCACTATATCACTTACTAGCTGCAGCCCGCGACTGCGTCCAATAAACTTTATTATTATTCTATGACAAGATAGCCCTTGACTGCGATCTCACCTGATGGTAAGTGACGATGCAGTCTAAGATTGTAGCGGGCTAACTTGGAAGGGGTATAGCAGTGTAAATTCAACCCATACCCCTAATCGGTTTCTACACGCCATCGTGCCGGAACGCTAAATCGCTTGGCGGCACGTTTTTGACGGTAGGGTGGTAACTAGCCACGGCCAAAGCCTCCCACCAGACCAGACCAGAGACAATTTAGAAATAATAAATTACTAAATTGCCCCCGCCGGGAATCGAACCCGAGACCTCCCAGTTATAAGACCACAGCGCTCACCACTGCGCCAGGGAGGTCGTCAAACTATCCAGTTTTTAACAATCCTACGTGTATGTAAAAATCTTTGATTGTCCAGAATGAAAAGTAGCCTTCGGTTCGGCTCTCGTCGGTTGACCGCTCTCGGCCACCGCCTCTCATTTCCCTTTTAGTAATTCATTTTCGCTTAGCGTTTTTCTTACTTTCTCTCTTTTTGCTCGGCTCTAAGGGTCATATACCGTGATGTTAAATAGACTATAACCTTCCTCAGGAATTAGGTTAACAAATGCAAAAAGAATTTTTCAAATCCGAGGGGTAGTTCCAGAGATTAGCGCGTTCAAACAAACAAACTCTTCCGCTTTATGATATTAGTATAGATATCATTTATTTTTATCTATTTTGTGTTCATTTAATAAAAACAACTAGTCGTGTGATTAGCTGATTTTGGCCTGAATGAAAATGAACCGATTTTGCTGAAGTTCGGAATGGAGATAGCTCATACCCAGGATTAACACATAGGCTTCATTTCATACCAGATAATTAAAGAGTTTAAAATACTAGTAATTGCTACTTTCTAAACAATAATAATAATAATAAGTTGCTTCTTTTTGAAAACTGAGTTAATATTTTTTGAAAAATCTTTTACTTACCTCTTTTTGAAAATTCAGTTACTACTTTCTGGGAATAGACAGCTAGTATTTTCATGGCTTAAAAATTAAATCCGTCAAGTCACTTTGCAAACGGATAGCTACTGTGAAATTGGGACGAATATCACATCAATCCTTCCAGTATTAGGGACGCTACATACGATCAAGTTTTCCGTCAAGTTTTTTTTAAGAATACTAGCCATACTGAAGTTAACTAATATCCTCCTATCCCCTCCAAGTAAGCGGAAAGCTTGTGTTAGGAGTGTGTACGGCAATAGTGCAACGGATGGGGTTCGAACCTGCGACCTTTCAGTTTTCAGTCCGCACCTTTAACCGTTGAGCTATTGCGGCTTTAACGCATGCATCCCTGAGCATCGTGCAGGTTTGCATGATGCTTAGGGATTCCAAAAAAGGATCGATACCTGAATAGGATCGATAATTTTGGCTCGATACCAAGGAAAATTCCCGAAAGCTGTACCACTCCATCGAGAGAGATAAGTGATAACGCTCTAGAACATCAGATAGAGAATAGTATAGACTATAGTCCGGTACTTTCCCATTACTCGATATTTTTATTTCATGTCTAGATTTCACACGTCAAACAGCAGACTAACTATAGTCTGTTTTTCCGTCATAAAAGGTAGCCGAAGTCACTCTTCAACTCTAGTATATCTAGAAAAATTAGGTACGTTGACCCGTTGCTCTGTTGCTGCGTGATTGAAGGAAAAACCAATAAACAAACATACCTTAGCACTTCTATTTGTAAGGATATGTAGTATAGTGTATATACTTATTATAAAAAGTTTTAATGACCTCATCTTGGTCCATCATACTTTAATCCCTACCTAATAGTATTATTATTGAGCTGAGCAAAACCTTAGAACTTTGTTTACATAGGAAAATAAAGGGAAAATATGAAATTACCTTTTGTAAGATTAATTTATTCGCGAAAACAACACGATATTGTTTTTGTTTTGCCCACTAATTAGGTTTATTAGAGCTTAGGGACGTTTAATGTTATTTTCCAAGTAAAAAGCTTACATTTTATAGGAGGTCCAACACATTAGATTTCAAAACGCGCAAAGTTATTGCAAGTGTTTCAGTTATTATTTTTCTAAGAACTGTGATGTTCAGAGTAGGGTACCTATATACCTCTTGAGCGTTAGTTAAATTAAGTTTATGTTTACTCATAAGTTAAATTAAGTTTATGTACCTATTTATTTCACTACCGAGATTTTAGTGTAACTTTTCAAGTTAACATTAAGCTTGCGTAAACTTGTAATTTATTATGGAGTCTATATTTAATTTAACTTTCAAGGAAAATTCTAGTTTACCCATCTATGTTTACGATGCAAAATGCGCTGCGCTGTTTGATCTATGATTATGCCTTTTAGTTCCTCAATCACTCTCATTCAGCTCAAACCCAAAACAGAGTTAAAACGAGACAGATTTACGTCAGGGCAATTTGTGTTTGGTTTTAACCTCTATCTTGAGTCTAAGCACGCTCTATACATCTCAGCATGGGGCTGAGAATATTAATAATTAGAGCTTGCTCTGATTTAGCTCTGACTTGAGATAGAGCAAAAGGAGACAAAAATATGTCCTGACGTATGTATCTTTGTTTAATTCTGTCTTGACTCTGAGCAGAATGAGAATGCATTCTAGTTTTCAGCCTCATACTTAATTAATGAGCAGTAAAATACAATTGTGCGGGTTCCCTTATAATAAAATTAACCCTCTTATAAAAGAAAAAGATACACTAGGGAATTGCTGATATCATTAGGAAAACGTGTATGAAATGAAATCTTGAGTATTAATAAAAGACCGTCCTACAAGCCGTCAAAGCTTACGAGGTCGACCGCAATTCGCATGGCATCATCACATTTTTATTACACAAGTGCATGTTAATCTATGTATCTTTTAATACATTTCTTTTACAACATTTCTCTAGCATTAAACAACAAGCTAAGTAACTAATAATGGAAACGCTTTCGCGAAAAATTCTTTTTAAGCAAAGATTTAGTCTTTTTGTTCCTGCGAAACATCAGATTCCAACAAAGGATTCCAACGTATGGTTCTCGAGATATCTAGAGTCGCTTTGTAAAAACGTAAGACTGAGCGACCCCGCTAGAGCTTATAGGTACTTAGGTAGCCTTTTATTTTATCTTTGCAAATTTTTCAATTTTTTTTTAAGACGTTTTAGAAAATTCCTTGGTATAACTAACCTATATTGCGATCGCAATGGAAGGGTTAGGCCGCTCAATTTAAACGATAATAAAAAATGCAAGGTTGAAGTCTCTCAGTCGGAGAAAAGAAAATACCTATAATAAAACTTTAAAAGATCAATCATAGGAAACAAATTCGTACATAAAAGTAGAAAAGATCCTAGGACAATGGGTGCTAGCTAATCTCGCGTACAAGGAATCTCTCGGGACAGTTGTCCTCATAGCGGCGTCCCATGTATGATAGCCGCGCGCTGGATTGAGAATGTATCCCGGCTGCAAATATAGATGGCGCTGATTGTAACTGATCGGCTCGAAGACTGCTTTATCATGGATTTTGAGGCCTAGAAAAAACCGAAGAATTCAAACTGATTTTTCATGAACGTGGATGAGGTTGTGCTTTATTAAATCTACCATACCTACTTCCAAGTTATCCCGCTACCACGTTAGACTGTATCGTCACTTCATCAGAAGAGTAGGACCTACCTAAGTTCCCTCAAATATGGTTGAGCGAAGCAATGAACGGCTGGATCATGCGTCATGCTCGTGAACGGGTGCCACCAACAGGAATGGGTCTGCTTTGTCTGATCATCTTGACATGCGTTGGATTGTGTGTACCTACGTATGCATTTTTGAAGCTTCATTGTGGAAGCACTGTATACATAGCATAGTTTTGTTACTACCTATTGTAAAAATTTTTCTTTTTTGAAAAGAGCAACTGCTGAATTTCTTGCCAGCTCTTCTCATTAGAATCTGCATTCCGAACCGGTGGTAGATTTATGACGTGTCATAAGAGCTACTAAGTCGGCCTACATGAAATAAATAAATTTTGAATTTGAATTAAGTAATAGTAAAATGTTGTCTCTTACCTTTACAAGTTCCACCACTGATACTGTTCATAGTAATATTGCACTTTTTTTCGAGTGCATCTCCTATAGCCTTTTCAGCATTCAAATAGCCAAACGTTGCGTGTTTTTTATAGTTACTGAAATATTCAAATTGACTTGGGTACCTTCATATCAAGAGTGAATAGTTATTTTCTGGACAAGCGCGCTCCATCTTAGGCTGCATCCACACTTACCATCAGATGGGATCGCATTCAAGCGCATGTATTAAAAAAAGTTATTATAATTTAGTGAATATACCTCGTCGTCCTCGCCAACCGATAGACGTCAACATAGATCTCTCACAGGAACTTTTACAAGCCTTGAGCCACATATATCCAACGGCCTATGACTCATTCGATACTTACAATAAAATTGTTCCCGCTATAGCTTTCCCAAGACGTTTATCTGTCAATTTCATCACAGCCATACTAAATCCACCTTTATCCCTTATAACCCAATTTTTCCCTAAACTGTCCAAAGATTTCGCCAGCAAAATATCTAAATCAATAACTATCCCTCCATTTTTAACCGACTTCCAAAAAGGAGGAGGTTATCAATTCGGCCGGTATCTTTTTTTTTTTTTTTTTTTTTTTCTATGTATGCCCGCCGATTACTCCGAGGTTTCTGGACCGATTCACGAGATTTTTTTTTTAATCGACAGAGTAAGCTCGCGAAATGGTCCCATAAAAATCTTTACCTTCAACTCCTCAAGCCTGATGCTGCAGGGGTATTTCCCTCCTAAATTATGGGATCTTAGGAACCGTCGTTTACGAATTGGTATGCTTAGCCTAAGCATATACTAGATCATAGATCTCCAGGTCCTACTCCTCAATCCTGATGCTGTAGGGTACTGCCCACTTAAATTATAGGGATTTAGGAATTGCTAATCATGAATTGTTATTGTATGTAATAAGCATATACTACACCATCGAGGTCTAGGTTCTAGCTCCTGAATCCTGATGCTGCAGGGTACTGCCCACTTAAACTATGAGGATTTAGGAACTTTCGCTTGCGAATTGATATTGTTAGTATCAAGCATATTCTACATCGTGAAACTCAAGGTCCTAGCTCTTCAATACTGATGCTGCAGGGGTACTGCCTACCTAAACTATGAGGCTTTTGGAGCTGTCGTTTACGAATTGATATTGTTGGTACCGAGCATATACTTCATCATAATGCTCAAGGTTCTAGCTCTTCAATCCTGATGCTGCAGAGTTGGAGGAATTACGAACTGACGCTTTCGAAATAATATTGTTGGTACCAAACATGGACTACATCATGGAGCTCCTAGTCCTAGCTCTTGTGTATTGTTAATAAGTACTGTAGGTACCAAGTGTAGAACTACATTAGTGCCGTAGCGTTGGAGGAAGGGGAGAAAGAGAGCAGGAACAAGCTACACTAAAAAGCTTAAAATAAAAATTCTTTTCAAAAAACCGACTTCAAACGCCACTACAAAGTATAAAAATAATTTTATTTTGTACACGTTTGTTGAAGTCGGGCGGGCTTAACTAGAAACGATGAAATCGATTTGCGACGCTTACCTTATGGTGACATATAAGAGACACGTTTATTGAAATCGGGCGAGCATCGCGTATCGGTTTCATCGTTTCTATTTAAGCCCGCCCGACTTCAACAAACGTGTACAAAATAAAATTATTTTTATACTTTGTAGTGGCGTTTGAAGTCGGTTTTTTGAAAAGAATTTTTTGATATAAAGTCATCAATTTCAAGAAATCAGCAGTAATTTTGTACAACCTCCTTTCCTTCTTAACTGTGTCTAGGAATACAGTATTCGAAAATGGTGTGATTTCAGCATACTTTCTGTTGATATCAACGCTGGTAACTACAACATTTCCTAGTTTCAATAGTTCTTTTATAACGATGTTAGTTAAATCAGGTTGGGTTACGAATATGACGTAAACTTTTCGATTTTTGTGATGTATCGAAGCGGATTCGATGTTACAAGCACCTCTCAGGCTCAAAGTTTCCATGCAGTTGGTCTGATATAAAAATTCTTTTCAAAAAACCGACTTCAAACGCCACTACAAAGTATAAAAATAATTTTATTTTGTACACGTTTGTTGAAGTCGGGCGGGCTTAAATAGAAACGATGAAACCGATACGCGATGCTCGCCCGATTTCAATAAACGTGTCTCTTATATGTCACCATAAGGTAAGCGTCGCAAATCGATTTCATCGTTTCTAGTTAAGCCCGCCCGACTTCAACAAACGTGTACAAAATAAAATTATTTTTATACTTTGTAGTGGCGTTTGAAGTCGGTTTTTTGAAAAGAATTTTTATTTTAAGCTTTTTAGTGTAGCTTGTTCCTGCTCTCTTTCTCCCCTTCCTCCAACGCTACGGCACTAATGTAGTTCTACACTTGGTACCTACAGTACTTATTAACAATACACAAGAGCTAGGACTAGGAGCTCCATGATGTAGTCCATGTTTGGTACCAACAATATTATTTCGAAAGCGTCAGTTCGTAATTCCTCCAACTCTGCAGCATCAGGATTGAAGAGCTAGAACCTTGAGCATTATGATGAAGTATATGCTCGGTACCAACAATATCAATTCGTAAACGACAGCTCCAAAAGCCTCATAGTTTAGGTAGGCAGTACCCCTGCAGCATCAGTATTGAAGAGCTAGGACCTTGAGTTTCACGATGTAGAATATGCTTGATACTAACAATATCAATTCGCAAGCGAAAGTTCCTAAATCCTCATAGTTTAAGTGGGCAGTACCCTGCAGCATCAGGATTCAGGAGCTAGAACCTAGACCTCGATGGTGTAGTATATGCTTATTACATACAATAACAATTCATGATTAGCAATTCCTAAATCCCTATAATTTAAGTGGGCAGTACCCTACAGCATCAGGATTGAGGAGTAGGACCTGGAGATCTATGATCTAGTATATGCTTAGGCTAAGCATACCAATTCGTAAACGACGGTTCCTAAGATCCCATAATTTAGGAGGGAAATACCCCTGCAGCATCAGGCTTGAGGAGTTGAAGGTAAAGATTTTTATGGGACCATTTCGCGAGCTTACTCTGTCGATTAAAAAAAAAATCTCGTGAATCGGTCCAGAAACCTCGGAGTAATCGGCGGGCATACATAGAAAAAAAAAAAAAAAAAAAAAAAGATACCGGCCGAATTGATAACCTCCTCCTTTTTGGAAGTCGGTTAAAAAGAAAATAGAGTTGGGCTCCAAACTAGTACTACTTTCGTTTACAGGAACCGTATAGTTCTTTCTATAACACGTTATGTCGTCAGGTACAAGATTGGTAACCAAACTAAGTAGATTTGAGAAATATACGTCCCTTAAATAGTACGCGAAAATGAAACTCGAAGTTACGTAGCTGGCCATAAATAGAATAAAGGCTAAGAAGCACAGGAATTTCTTGGAGCGACGTCGCATTTTCTATTCAGTGTACGAAGAAATTATTATGTGAAGTTAACGTGTAAAAATAAAACATTTCCAAAGTAAATATTGTTGATAAGCGCGGTAGAAATTGACAGATGTCAAGGCTGATTAAAAATCACTTCATTTTTGATGATTATTAATATACTCACGGGCTGACACTATTAAAAAATATGAACAAAGAGTATTAATCACTAGCTATAGACCATAGATTTGCAGTCAATACAACTTTTTTTTAAATGTTCAAAGATGTTAAGTTTTTTTTACCTGTATAAAAAAAAATAATGGGTATGGGTTGAATTTACACTGCTATATCCCTTCCAAGTTAGCCCGCTACCATCTTAGACTGCATCGTCACTTACCATCAGGTGAGATCGCAGTCAAGGGCTATCTTGTCATCGACAAAAAAAAAATGATAAGTACATGTGGCACTGTCAATTCACTGTCATGTCAAAACATTTTGTTTCTTAACTGTTTCAGTCCCTGAAAGCTTGAAAGCCATATTTCAGTCCGACCAACGACCTTTAAATTTCGGCTAATATCTGAATTTTTACTAAAAAGCTAATCTAAAACTACCATTAATAATTAAAACAATTTTCATACATAAATTATATTTTATTTCATTCTATCTATGTTACCGTAACTACCTATTATATTATAGTAATTTTTAACTAAATATATATATTTTGTATTTTTGAAAAAAAAAATTGATAGTTTTGTGATGCAAGTTAACACACATAGAAACACAAAGAAATCAGAGTTCCCAGGGAACTAAAAAAAAAAACATAATATATCCATGTAGTAGAAGTTATGGGGTTCAGCTAATATTACATAATCCATAAATTTCAAAATCAACAAGTAACATAGATTATGATTTTAATAATAACCATTTTGGGACATAAATCAGTACAAATGCTATTTTCACATTTCAGAAAAATATTTACTAACAGTGCTTCAAACATTGTTTTAAAATGTTAAGTAAAACACGATTTTCTAACACTAACATTTTGTTGTTTGGTTAGTATTCATAAAAATAAATTATAATAGGTACAGTCCGCGAGGTGTAAGCTCAGATTTGCAATGTATAAGTGCATATCATCAAATATCCCATGCATGGCTTACATATATACTGGTTCGTACTGCTTTTCGAAATTCGATTTATTGCAAAATGCAAAGCTAAGCTTATTCCTCGCGGATACCCTTTAATTATAATCTTTCACAAAAAAACATGGCGAAAATTTATATTGTATCCGTGTGATATTTTGTTTAAAAAAAATTAAAATCTTACTTTTTTATAGATTAATAGATTATAGAAACACGCTAGATCACTATCACACTAGATGGAAAGTGATGGGTGTGGAATAAGGTCATATTATTTATCATATGAAAAAAAAAAACATTTTAAAACTATGTCAGAGCACTTTTATATAAATTTAACGTAAAAAGGGGATATTATACATCACATATGACTAATATTCTCCTATCCCCTTCAAATAAACATAAAATAATGTACTAACACGAACAGTGGGATTCGAACCTAATACTAGTGCACGAAGTCCCTAACTATTGAATTATAAGGCTCAAAGCATATTGGCGCAGAGGCAAGTCAGCGCAATAAAGTTTTTCAATTGGCTAAAACGTATTGTTATAGAATAGAATTATTTATTTGCAAGAATGTAGGTAACATAAGATCTTAAAAAACAACATTGTTGCAGCGAGAATACTATAATTTTTTTTTTTTTTATTCGATGACAAGATAGTCCTCGACTGCGATCTCACCTGATGGTAAGTGACGATGCAGTCTGAGATGGTAGCGGGCTGCCTTGGGAGGGGTATGGTAGTGTACATTCAACCCATACCCCTAATCGGTTTCTACACGTCATCGTGCCGGAACGCTAAATGGCTTGGCGGCACGTTTTTGACAGTAGGGTGGTAACTAGCCACGACCGAAGCTTCCCACCAGACAACTTATAATATTATAAATACGAAAGTGTGTTTGTCTGTCGGTTTGTCCTTCATGTCATGTTAATCACGCACAACAATAGTTTAGAACATAGCATAGTTCAGAACCTGGATTGTGACAAAAACTATCTTTTATCCCTGAAAATTAGAGCGTTCCCGCGGAATTTTAAAACCTAACTCCAAGCGGACAAAGTCACGGGCAAAAGCTAGTCATACTTATAACTTACTAGCTGATACCTGCGACTTCGTATGCGTGGATTGAGGTTTTGGAGTCCCGCGGGAAATCTCTTATTTTCCGGGATAAAAAGTAGCCTATGTGCTATTTCAGTCTATAATCTAAATCGTGCCAAATTTCAGCCAAATCGGTTTAGTCATTGCAGCGTGATTGAGTAACAAACATCCATACATCCATCCAAACTTTCGCATTTATAATATTAATATGATAATAACTTTTAAAACGCGTCGTTTCACTACCGAGCCAATCTGCCACGAGCTTAAGGACAATTTGAAAGAAAGAATAATTATTAAGGTACAAAACACATTCGCATAAGCTGTAATTATAACTAGAGATATAACTAAATATTCAGAGTTCATATTTGTTCTTCAAATCCTTTATTTCACAGTCACTGATATGTTCTACCTCCTTGCAGTAAGACAGCATGCTGTTTAGTACTGAAAATAAGCAAAAAAATAGTTATTAATATTCGATTAAGGTATAAGAAAACAGTTTAAAAATTTGATTTATTCAACATGCGGCAAATTGATTTTGTCCATATAAAATACTAGCTGATACCCGCGACTTCGTTCGCGTGGATTAAGGTTTTCTATTCCCAGGATAAAAAGTAGCCTTTGTCCTATTCAAGACTATAATCTATCTCTGTGCCAAATTTCAGCCAAATCGGTTCAGTCGTTGCGGCGTGATTGAGTAACAAACATACAAACTTTCGCATTTATAATATTACTAGCTGATACTCGCGACTTCGTTCGCGTGGATTAAGGTTTTTTATTCCCACGGGAACTCTCTTATTTCCCGGGATTAAAAGTAGCCTATGTGCTATTCCAGACTACAATCTATCTCGTAAACAATTTTCAATTTCCCCTCGGGAACTACTTAAGGAATCGGGATAAAAGGTAGCCTATGTTCTTTTCCATGTCAAAGGCTACATGCATGCCAAATTTCATCCAAATCCGTTCAGCCGTTTTTGCGTGATTGAGTAACAAACATCCAAACATCCACACTTTCACATTTATAATATTATATAGTAGGAATAGTAGGATAATAGGATAATAGGATTAATTAACATTTTTTTTATATATTTAAAATATTTAATAATAATATTATTCAAACCGTATTGATTTGAATATTTTTTTTTGTTTTGTTTACCTTAATACAGAAGTAGTATGAAAACAAAAAAATCGGGAAAATCAAAATGAACAGCTGAAAAATCGAAAAAATCAAAATTGGTAATTTTGTATAGACAGCATAAATAAATAAATACTTACATTCCTTATCATTGTTAGAGAGGAACATAGCTAAAGCGGAGAATCTCTTCACTCTGCATAAATTTTTCAGATATTCTCCAATGGTTTTTTCCTTGAATTTATCCCTATTGTTGTGTAAAGTTTCAAGAACTTGGGATAGTACGTCACTTTCGAGTGCATTTTCGAAAATTGACGGTAGTTTTGATGGTTCTATTATCTGGAAAGTTGAAAATTAGGCATCAATATTCATCTAAGTAGTGTAGGAATCACTTTTAAAATGAAATGAAATGATATAAATACACTTTATTGTACACCACATTAAATAGAAACATAAAAAAATAAATTAAAATAAATTATATAAATGAGAGCACGAATGGCGGCCTTATCGCTAAGAAACAATCTCTTCCAGGCAATGATGCATGGTGGATATGATGATAGGATTAAAATGTTTGCTTTATAAAATATGCTACAATTAAAAATCGTAATACAACAATTAAATAACAGTATAATTAAACATAATCCATTTCATAGCATCAAACATCGAACATAACAGAACTTTAATTAGGGGTATGAGCATACTGCCATACCCCTTCCAAGTTAGCCCACTACCTTAGACTGCATCATCACTTACCATTAGATAAGATCGCAGTCAAGGACTATCTATCGTTATCAAATATTAAAAAAAATCTTTAATTTTTAATTTTTTTTTTTGTTAATATAGTGTCAGCCAGCAAATATGTCACATATCTACCTATTAAATGAGACATAGCTGCGAGCAGACAGACGTACAGGGGAGACTAGGCCCATTGACACCTTTTGGGTACAGAACCCTAAGAGTATTTGAAGAACTTACACTTAAATAATCACTCCTGGCTGCATTATTTCCTCTCAGGGACTTCCACTCCAATATAAACTGAACACTATTCACTGGCGGTACCATATTAGCAACCGATATTTCACTCGGATCATTAACAACTTTCACAGGTTCACTTTTGTCACTCTGACCAACAATTTGATCTCCATAACCAATACTTTTATCACTATTTATGTCACTTTTTTGGCTAATTTTGTTTGAGTCATTGTTATTTGAGTCTCCCTGAGCTCGATCATCTTCTATTTCAACAATTTTGAGACGAGTCGCCGGCTTTTCTACTATAGTTCTGCCCAGTAGGATTTCTTGAATTGGTACATGCTTTAGAGCTCTCTGAAATGGAAAAGCATTTACATTTATTTTTTGTAACTAGCTTTTGCCCGCGACTTCGTCTGCGTGACTTAGGTTACTGTATTTCCAAGGTAAAAGGTCACTTTTCTTGCCATTAAAAACCCGTTCAATACAAAATGTATGAGAAAATGAAATTTTTTCATATTTTTTTTCGTCAATTTTCGAAATTTTTTATTCTTATTATAAATAGTTATTCTGCTATTTGGGACGGAGATGTCAGGTGTAGCAACACTGATGTCTATGGTGAGGTCTGGGGTCTATTGTCTCTTGGCTTGTAATGTCGGTGCAAGCAATGTTCATCATCATCAATGGTCTTGAAGAGTTTTAATTACATATATAACAGGAGACAAATTCAACAAATCAAAAACCATGAAAATCGGTTCAGCCGTTCTAGAGTATAAGTGTTCGAACACACCCGACTGTTTTTTAACAGACTTCAAAAACAAGAGGAGGTTCTCAATTCAACGCGTTTTTTTTAAATTATGAACCAAATAAAATATTTAAAGAAATAAAGGTCGTAATAAAATAATAAATTCACCTTGGACCTCAGGTGTGGCGGTTTCTTCACTGGTTTGATCACCATAACATCTTCACCAATGCCATCCTTCCACTTTTCCAAGGGTGATAATTCTTTCACCTTCTTTACTGAACTGTCTTGTATCTCTATGATCTCTGGTTTACCTTTGGTTTTTGCTATCGGATTTGATTCTGACGTGGGTGACGTTGGTGAAGATTTCGATTTGGCCTGGAATATAGAAAATTTTATCTTGTTTTTTTAAATTTATAATTTAACTAGCTGCCTGTCCATGTGGATTTAGTTTTTACAAAAGAGAAAATGGAAGTTCTTTGATTTTCCAAGATTTCCTTGGTCACTCTCCCAGTTCTTAAATGCCATGCAAAAAATCACGTCAATCCATAGCTTTCTCATGCTGCGGTAAAAATGCGGAAGTGTGTTTGTTTTTGAACGAACACACTTCCCACATTTTTTCTGTTCACGTTTTATCAGCCTACCATTCATCTAGCTAAAGATTCCAAAAAACTTTCTAGATCTTTAACACACAGATTTAAATAATAAAATAAAAAGAGATTTACTCCTTTAGTCCCCATCCGCGCTTTGATGGCGTCCAGCTGTCGCCTGGCCGCTGCATTGTGAGGCTCCAACTTGAGGACTTCATTGAGATCATGTGAGGCAGCACGAAGGGAGCCTAGCTTCTCTCTGGCCGTAGCTCTACGTTGGAGCGCCTTCACGTATGTAGGATCTAAGCGAAGTGCCTCAGTACAGTCTGTCTCGGCTTGGTGGAGGCTGGAATTTAATAAATCATTCTTTTACAACAATGTCAGTGCCTTGAATAGATACCTTACTTTTCAAATAAAAAAAGCTACGAAACACCCATGGTTAATAAAATTATATAACAATATAATGTAAAAATTCTTTTTACAAAACCGACTTCAAACACCACTACAAAGTATATGAATTGCGCCTATAAAATTTGAAGAGTTCCCTCGATTTCTCCAGGATCCTATCATCAGATCCTGACTTGATGACTACAGGACCACCTGAGAAGAAGAAGGTACTTCCCAGGTGGTCCCTAAGGTTTGTTTACTTTCAAACAAGAAAAGTAATTTTCCAAATTGGTGCAGGCATCTTCGAGTAATTGCGGAACATACATATAAAAAAAAAAATTCCAATGAATTAAGAACCTCCTTCTTTTTTGGAAGTCAGTCAAAAATGCAATGTTACTCTAGGTTTCTACTTTATACATATATAATTAATTAACCAGATTCTTCTTTAAAATTATAGAATACTAACCTCTCTTTCTTAAGATGGCAAAGTCCCCTATTCGCATAGTATATAGCATCATCTTTAACCAGCTCTATGGCACGGTTGTAGCACTCTATAGCGTCATCCCATTTCTCCCGCTTTACAAAGTTGTTACCCTATAAAATGTTAACTCACATATTTTATACTCACACATACATACTATATACTTGTATGTTTACACATTTTGGAACATTAATACAAGTTTATATTATAGATACAATCTTGACATAAACTTAACAATTTACCTTTCCATCCTCCCACACAAATTCATATATTCTTCAAGGCTTTTGTTTCTTGGAGAATATGTGAATATGTCCATGCAAGAGACTTTTGTTTAGCAGTAGACATCTATCTGTTGATGAAGATATGTAACTAACCCTTGGGCATTCTACAGATAAGATACCAAGGCTTTTGTGACTTGGAGAATATGTGAATATGTCCATGCAAGAGACCTTTGTTCAGCAGTAGACATCTATCTGGTGATAAAGATATGTAACTAACCCTTGGGTGTTCTACAGATAAGATATCAAGGCTTTTGTGACTTGGAGAATATGTGAATATGTCCATGCAAGAGACCTTTGTTTAGCAGTAGATGTCTATCTGTTGGTAAAGATATGTAACTAACCCTAGGGTGTCTATAGATAAGAACTGAACACATTAACTTAGGTTGATTACATACTTGTTGACAACTATGTCATTAGTAGCTCATCTTCATCTTGTCTGGTGGGAGGCTTTGGCCGTGGCTAGTTACCACCCTACCGTAAAAGATGTGCCACCAAGCGATTTAGTGTTCCGGCACGATGGTGTGTATGCACAATTAGGGGTATGGGTTGAATCTACACTGCCATACCTCTTCCAAGTTAGCTCGCTACCATCTTAGACTGCATCGTCACTTACCGTCAGGTGAGATTGCAGTCAAGGACTATCTTGTCATCGAATAAAAAAATTAAAAAAAAGTAACACTTACTCTCTCCTTCTGATACTGCGCTTCCTCTCTCAACTTCTCCATCTTGGCTGCTTGACTCTTCTTGCTGTCCAAGGACACTGGACCCAATTCTGTTGTGTCTACTTCTTCACATGCTTTGTCCTATTAATATTTAAAAGTAAAAACCAGTTTATAATGTTTCTTATAAGATTTTATAATAGTTAACAGATACTTCAGACAAAGACATCCAAAAGTGCCTGAGGGCATAATTATTTTGGAGCACAATAATCTTGTGACTGAATTTTATAATCTTCAATGGAGATTAGCCATTTACATTTGAGATATTAGTTAAAAGAGCACAAAAGTATTCTCTATGTCTTTGTTCTCACAATCCAATGGGACTACAATCAGCAATAAAAAGAAACAAATCAGGCCCTTTACGTACACAGGCCAACAACTTTAAGAGCTTTCCCAGGCATGGTTGTTGTAACACCACCAGCTTCTTAATGTGGGGCTGCTAATGAGAATTTTTTGACAGAAACCCCAATATATTTTTTGGCTTTTGGCCTAGCCATTCATACCTGCTGTGGAATTGTCTAAAAATGATTTCTTCTTTGTTAGAATCACAATCACCTCTGTTTGACTGACTATATGGCATTCTTGCTGCTTAACATGTTTTAGAGAGTACTGGTCAATAAAAGGTGATTGCTATTGTCAAACTGTGGCAATAATTTTAAGACAATCACACAGATGGGACCTCATGATCCAACGATTCAATAAAAAATAGCAGTATAATACATACAACATCAAACTTTTCCCATGCACCGTAGTCAGATGCCTTGATACGTTTGCCCACCTCCTTTTTCACTTGCACTGGCTTTTCTTTACGCACCTTGCTCCTCACTGGAGGTAGATCCTATCCCCAAAAGGTTCAGAGTTAGTTATATGTTAAAGTATGTGTCTCAAAATCTCAAACAACGCCGCGAGGAAGTACAAAATCAAAATAAAAAAACCTATACCCCCATGAAAGAGCATACGCGAAATCGAAACTGTTAGGTACATACTCGATACTTTTAGTGCACTAAAGATGAAAACACTACACTAAAGAACACTATGCTTATTATTTTATGTGCTTTTAGTGGTTTTCGACACTAAGCGTTTAGAATTATTGAGTTTTTAAACCTGTTCTAATTCACCGTTTAACGCGGCCTCTTTGCGTTTCATTTCGACCTGCCAGTTTTCTAAGTCTGTTAAATAAGATTGCAATGTCTTCACATTATCCCGAGCCTGCCTTTGTATTTCGAATGCTTTGTCCATTTTTGTTCAACATGCAAATAGAGAATTTTTTTACCAGCAAAATCGATACAGCGGTTGTCAACCTCAAAACAAATTTACGTTGTCACTTGTCATAGCGGCGCCGTTACGTTCGGAAACATGTTATGTTTGAAATCAAGGTTGAAATTAAACTTTTAAAACTTCTGATTTTTAATAAAACAAACTTACAATATAATCTTGTACTCAAATAAAAAGCAATTATTGGTCGGTACATTACCAATTTATAATAAATTTTACAAATGCTTTAATAATTTATACCTCCACACAAGGAAGTAGTTTTCTGCGTTGGCATTAGATGGCGCACTTATCAAAGAAAAAACAAAGAATGTCCCGAAAGGCCATGTAAAAAATTATAGTAGAAATAATAGGAGGAGGAGGCCATAAAACTGCGGCGACCAATGTCCACAGAATATTAGCCATCTGCGCGGGAAATATTATAGTGCACAAGTGTATGCGCAAACACAGGTGCTATCTCTATTCCCTCATTCTCATTGTCTAATGGGACGAAAATTACTACCGGAAAGATATCATCACATGTTTTCTGGTGTGGTTTTTTCTTTCACTAAATAAATAAAACATAATAGATAGGTGCTTAATAATATAATTAATTTTGTCATTGTAATAAAATTATTAATATCGCTGATTCCAATCTTGCACATTGCTTGTAAGCTTTGACAGCTCCGTTTTAACGGTCTATGATAATAATAATATTATGGTAGTGAGAATTTATATGAGTTGATAGTTGGTACTTATGTATGTACCTAGCCAGTTATAGTTCACTGACCAGCATTCTTTTAATTTAATTATCTCAGCTCAGTAACTTGAATAAAGATTTCTGGGGAGATATAGCGCTACTGTGTTGTAAATTATTGTAAATAGTTAACTTATCTACTGGCTGACTGAGCTTTTTTCTAGTCCCTACCTAGGTAGGTATACGCCTCAATAGCCCAACGGTTAAAGGTGCCGACTGAAAACTGAAAGGTCGCAGGTTCGAGCCTCACCCGTTGCATTATTGTCGTATGCATTCTTAGCACAAGCTTTTCGCTTATTTGGAGGGGAGAAGAGAATATAAGTCAAGTTCAGCTTGGTTAACGTTCTTTAAAAAAAGAAACCTACCTAGGTATATTTTTGTTCCCCTTAAATACTTAGTAGGTCGATACCTATAAGCACAGCCTATAAGTAATAACTTCTAAATTAATTCTAAAAAAAATTAATAACAAAATTATGATCCCCCCAGCGAGTTTGTATGTTTGAGGGATATTCCCAACCAATCATAAATTCCAAAAGGTCTTTGTAAAGGTTTATTTGAAATCTAATATTTACTTCGAGAAAAAAAAAATAGCCGAATAGGCCAATCAAATTAGACCTCCCATTAATCAACACAACACGACTAAAGACGGCATCGAATCGCCTTTAGGTTATGGGCATTCAAATGGCCACTCATAGTCATAAGTCATAATATAAAATCCTGTACATCTTACTTCCAATCCATAAAATAAAAATTCTTTAGACAACAATCAAGCTGTCGAGAAAAGAATGCACAGTTCCGTCACTCTTATAGGTTGTTATTACATGGTTATTAAGTTATTTCCACACGAGTAAAATACGGTTTTTGTTTTAGGTAGGTACCTACTTAAATAACTAAACAAAATAGATATAGGCTCACCTATTTACATGAAATTAAATGCAATGCAAATTAATAACAGTTTTATGCCTTGATTAAACCATTTGCTCAGATCATGTTAAAAGTAAGACGAAAAAAGTTATTACTCACTAGATGTCTGCGACTGGGCTAGCTTGGACTTAGTTTACAAAACATTTGAAACATTACATTTCCGTTTTCCGGGATGAAAAGTAGCCTATGTCGCTCTCCAGGTCCTCAACTATACCCATGCAAAAAAATCAAGTAGATCTATCGCAGCATGATTGAAGAACAAACCAACAAACCTTTCTCATTTAAAACGCGGTGCGGTGCTACAAATGTTCATGGGCGGCGGTAATCACTTAACATCAGGTGACCCGCCTTCACGTTTGCTCGCTAAAAATAAATAAATTACCAAGGATAAGACTGCACCCTAATACATAGCAAGGTAGGTAGAAACCGATGGGAATTCCCCTAGACAGCTGTGGCGGTAAGGGTAGGTACACCGTACATCCAATCGACCTTAACCATGGGTATGGCCGGGTATTTTCTTGTATCTCTCAGACTAAAGGAGAATTATGGACTGACACTTAGATACAAACTTGTTTGTACAACATAAGCCACTTTTCGGCACCAATTGCAATGACAATGGTGCCAAAAACTGGCAAGTTATAAAAATTTATCTTTTGGGTGTAATATGTATCTATGTTGAACATAAATAGGTATACATAACATAATATGTATATTTATGTAAATATAATAAAAAGTATAATAAAAATTTATTTGTTTTTAAAGCTCAAATAAATATTTTTTTGTTTTTTTAAATAAGTTTTTTATTTACTTTCGTAGGAATTGTAAAGCAACTTTTAACATGAATTTTACTAATAAGTGCTCCTTGGTGTTTCTTTCTGCCTGCGCTTATCAGCTTCTTCGGCTGTTTATTACTTTACGACTTTCATCTATCTTTTTGTTTTAATCTGAGCTTAAAATGTAGCATTCTTGTAAAGATCCGGCTAAAAAAAGCTCAGAAGTGAGATGCCATTGTAATTTTATATGTCAGGTGCCTATAAAGTTCACCCAACTATAATTTTTTTAATAGTCTGCACAGACGGATTGCATTTGGACTGCAAGCCTGCAAAATTGCAGTTTGCATGCAGTACCTACTATAGTATTTGACAATCTAGGAACATTATAACTTAGTACCAACCAACATCACACTTGGCTAGCTTAGCATTTTTCGTTCGAGAGGAAAACTATGTCCAGTATTGGGCCGCCTCGACGAGATGAATGAAAAAATGAATAAATTGAATGAATGAATGATAGAATGAATGAGTGAATGAATGATTGAATGAATGAGTGAATGAATGAATGAAATAAATTCAGCTCTGCGTGAGCATTGAGATTCGAGAACCGCGATACTGATGATGACTGAGATCATAGAGCAGCCGAATAAGAAGTGGTCAATAATAATAGGTGATAAATAAAATAAACGACAGACATACGCACAAATAACTAGATACGAATATAATATAACCTTTACAAATATGGTAACGTATTAAGTTCAACTTCCTTTGAAAGATAAACTTTTCAATAAGATTATGCACGGGGTATTCTATTTTTCTGGTGTTGAAATAGAGAAAGCCAGTGGGCTATCATATTTTGTTTATCTAAAATTCTGAAATCTAAACTCTAAACGCACATAGGTAACATTATTCTGCAGTTACTGACGGGCTAACTGCATAATCAATAAATAATTACTCCCCTCCAAATATCCTTATTAATATTATAAATGCAATTAAAAGTGTGTTGTTTGTTTTTGATTTGTCCTTCAATCACCGCAGCAACAGATTGACGTGATTTTTGCACGAGTATAGTTGAGGACTTAGAGACTGACATAGGCTGCCTTTCATCCGGGAAAAACAGTGTTACCGCGGGATTCTTAAAAACCTAACTCCACTCGGACGAAATCGCGGATAAAAGATTTTATAAATTTATATCTCTTTATACGATTTATTTATTTTTATTTTTGTAATAATAAAATATCAACAATATAGGTAAATCTTCTGCATGGTAACTTACAAGCATGGCATGTTGAATTTTTAAATATTATGTAAATTTTAAATATCAAAAATATACCAGTTATGCGTTTTTCTAAGTATAATTAAAATATAGGTAAGAAATCCGCTTCGTACCACCATAGAATAGATAATAGTACCTATGTGGTAGGTACCAGTTTTTTATTTGTCAGTAAAACAGGAAAATATTTTACTTATTATTTATTCGTAGGCCATGCCCCAGAGTTATTTAAATAAATGCTCACACATACTAAAAGGTCTTGATGATAATATAGGTAGGTATGTACGGTAGGTCCATTCTGTACTTGTTTTGTACAAGCTGCATTAATCAGTGCTACAGTTTCTAACCCTGCGTTTTCTCGCTATTCGGGCACCTTGGATTTGGAACCAGGTTCTGTAGCTATGTGTCCTGCCCAGAGCCACATCAACTATGCGAGAGCTATATCGATTGGAAGGATAAAGAACTGCAGAATAAACAATGAGCAGAAAAATTGCGGCCATAGCATGAAAAACTTGGACAAGCAACCAGCAGAGAAGATTGGAAACGATTGGAGGTAGTCTCTGGCAAAGGGCACGTGGATTAATCAGAAGACATCTTTATTATTATGATTGGCTTTCAACCATACATAGTACGTATCCATACAAGAAAATACGTCGATCCGTTCCTCCATTGCTGTGTCGTTGAAGGATAAACCAACAAACAAATGGAGAAGTTTTATGGAGAAGAGATGGAGAATTCTTAGACATGTATCCTCAGGTGACGAAAAACATTCTGAGGATTGAGGAATAAAAATAACGCCAAGCTAATTTGCGTTTAGTATATACGTTAAGATGCTGCGAATAAGACGATCAGAAGTCCATACCTCTAATCAGTTATCTTAAACAGCATCATCGCTGACCACTTGGCGATCGCAATCAAGGTCCAACTTGTTATCGGATATAAAGAAATATCCGTGCAAACAATTACTGTATAGAATATCCCATTATGAAGCCGATAGAACATAACATATCGATAGAACAAAACGCCCTAACGAATTATGATTGATTGTTAAATAAACTATTAAGTAATAAAACAAAAATTAAACGATAAAAACTTCTTGAATAGACATTAAACAAATAAAGCCTCCAGTCCCTTTATAATTTAACTAGCTTATGTCCACGACTACGTCTGTGTGGATTTAGTTTTTAAAAATCCCGCAATCCCGCGATCCGGCTCTTCTAGGTAGAATCTGCATTTGATCAACCAGGCCACCAACCAAAATTTCCTCAACTATATCCTATGCAAAAAATCACGTCGATCCGTTGCTCTGTGTTGCTGCGTGATTGAAGGACAAACCAATAACAAGCACACTTTCGCAAATGAAGTAAGGATAATTTAACAAACATCCCAATATCGATCGAAATCACGAATCGCTTGTACTCGAAGAAATCGATGTTACATCAATTAAAAGTTGTTAATAAATCGATATTTTGTGAATACTTGATCTTGGAGTTGATGCATTAAAACAAGTTTAATAATATCATCATTTAAAAAATCTATTTCAAAGTAAACACACTTATTTCTGTAGAAATAAAGATTACTTTACATTGTGTTGTGTTTTGTTGATCCGAAAAGTTATCTCGGTATGAGATCCTGAACACGTTTTTTTTTTTGGATGAGTTTGGACTTGGTATAAAAAGCAACACTGAATCTCCATAGCATCAGTGCGTGGTATTCTTTTACTGTAATACCATCTTCCTGGGATTAAAGATGAATTTGGTAATGTTTTTGACATAGTAGAGACGTGAAGTAGAGCAAGTGTGAGAGACTTAGAATAGATGTGGTGTGAAAATCTTACATAAGAGTTTACAAGTTTTCAGTTCAATCTTGTAATAATAATTTTAGTGAAACAATAAAGTTAACAATTATTCTTATCAACAGAATCTATACATATTTAATGAATGCAAAAGGGTGCCTAAGCTCTGATCAAGTTGTGATAGCCTACTTAAGAACTCGGCCTCCTTTTCTGGGGGTTCAAGGTTCAATCCCAGGCACGCATCTTTTCGGAGTCATGTGCGTTTTAAGCAATTAAAGTTTTGTCAAAATTGGTCCATGGTGATTGATAATAAAATATTAAAATTATTTTTATTTATTGTAAAAATTCTAAAGCAATCAGATGATTTGTACCACCAAATTAACCAACGAATCTATTCATCCAATTTTAAAACGTGAAATAATTTACTTTTTCAGATATTCGTCGCCGCTTTCGTAGCGGCGTGTGGAGCCGCGAACCTTGACCGGATATACCTACCACCTTCATCATCACAATTCGCTGGTGGTGCCCCAGGATCCTTACAAACACCTTTCATCACCACTGGCACAAACCCAGGACTGCAAACTCCTTTTGGAAGGACCAGTGACAATAACCCTTCCCAGGGAAACCAATTACCTTCAGGGAGCTATGAAAATGAGCATCAAGGTGTAGTTGTTGAAGCTGCAGCCCCTGGAACCAGAGCATCAAACCAACCATCGGGACTTGGAGGTCCGAGAGAAAATTATGGTTCAACTGATTCTAAGGTAGGAGAAGCTGCATTTAGAGAAACTAAAAATCAAGCGAGGCCAAATATAAACGAAGCTGCATTCCAAACTCAAGCTCATGATTCAATAAACAACCAAGGAACAGTTGATATAAATAATCAAGAATATTCAGATTTATCAGCGTTTTATCAACCTCCAAGTCAGATTAATACAGGCTATAGACCAGGAAACCAACCTTCTACAGATCGAGTGTCAAATACAATAAAGTACCATATGAACATTGGATTGAATAAATTCAATTATGGTTACGAAACTGAAAACGGGATTAAAATGCAGGAAAACGGTGTATCTAGCGATGGAGTTAAAGCAGAAGGAGGTTATTCTTACACTGGTGATGATGGAAAGGTGTACAGTGTAGTGTATACAGCTGACAAAGATGGGTATCGTCCTACGGGGTCTCATATTCCTACTCCACCACCTATACCTGTTGAAATTCAGGAATCTTTACAACAAAATGCAAGGGATGAAGCGAATGGAATAAAAGATGATGGTGAGTTATTTGTTATTTTTATTGCATCACGTAATTATTGAAAAAACGTATTATACGAACAAAAAATGAATATAATATTATTATTGAAACAATGAATTAATTAGTTACAACATTTATTAAGGAAAATTCAGATATACGAGAGTTTTTTTTTTAGTTTTTTACCAAGTAGAAGTTACCGGTATCCTAATATGGACTTGATGTGATTGTATGTATATAAATATTGTAGTTATTGAAAAAAATGACCGGTTATAATTATTAATAGACAACAAAAGCATTCAAGTATGATATCATCTTCATTTACCATAAACCAAAAACCAAGTTTGTACAAAAGCCTCGACGGTTAACGTTTCAATTATATCTAGATCTAAACAGATTTAGTCATGTAGGTACCTACATAAAATACATTTATCAGATACCCTAAATGAGCGTTAAAGATTGTTACTTTAAGCTTCTAAAACAAAATATTAAGTATCTTTTCCCATCGGCTTCGCCCGCGTGAAAATCAGGTATAACTATATCTTGGTAGTTCACTTTATGAAGGTTTTCTCTATTCCCTATAGTCTATTTCTGAAGGTAAATCTTCAAGTGATTCTATCGAATATAATAGTTTGTGGTTACTCCAAATGTGTAGAATTTACACGACTTTTTGATTAACAATTTTTTTTATTAAATTAAATTAACACAAGACTCTTCTTTCTTGGTCTTAACTCTGACTAATGATTGAGATAATACCACGTCTAAGATAGAAGCCGACTTACATTAAAGGTAGCCAGTATTTATTAACCCCATTATCTTAATCTACTTCTTCTTCTTTATTAATCGATAGACGTCCATTAATGGAGATAGATCTCATGTATGGACTTTCACATTTGTCGGTCTTGCGCCACCTATATCCAGCAGCTCTCTGCAACTCGTCTGGCACCTGTTGGGGAGTTCTTTCTAATCTCTAATAAGTTCTAATCTACATGGAATACCACATCGCTTTGCCTTTATCTGTAGAGTGGTTATTAACTGAGATCAAAGTTTTTATCAGTCTATCCCTTAGCGAATTTAAAAAATATTGAATTTTCAAGTTGACCTAGTTGAAAATCGATCCTGGGATCTCCCACACAAAGTAGCTATGTCAATGATCAAATAAACCGACAAACTATTTTTTTCAATTGGTAGTAGAGAAGATAACAAACAAAATTAATTTGGTGCCTACCCCAGGCATAAAAGATGATCTTACGCATAATAATAATTAAGCTATATCAATTCGTTTATATCAAAACTCGATAACTATGAATAATATGAAGTGATACGATCTCTCAATAAAGTGATAAATAGCTACGATACGAACCTTAACGATGTATTTAACTCGCCATAGGTTGTTGACCTTTTGGACAATAGTGCTACTTATTTGTTTTTACTAAAATGTTTCATTATTACTTTTGTTATCTCTCTAGACTGAAATTATTTCGCATAATATTTGTCTTGGATTCTGCAAGTCCGTGGAAATATAACATTTTTCGCAATAAAGATAAGTCATTGTAATTAGATCACTGATAAGTAATTGGATTTTGGGATGTGCACTTGCCACTTACTCGTTTCATTTATTAACGATTGCAATCGTCAGATAATATCTTATCAAATATCTCCCTCGAATTCAAATGCAAAATTATTTACACCAACTTGTGGCAATCTTATGACAAGTCAAGACTCTACCACTGGTTCGGAAAGCCTATTTTGATGAAACTCAGTAGCTGCTATTTTCATAGCAAAAAGTGTAATTATAATTATACAGCAGCTTGATATCTAAGCTAATTATTACCTATGTAATACTTAGCTAAGATTTAAAAAGTAAAAGCTAAAAAGACCGGAAGTTGAACTATCTCAGTGTCAACACGGCAATAAGAAATAAGATCTTGATCTTTACAAACATCAATAAAGTGAAGCGGGTAAAATAAGAGTTTTATTGAAAGTAGCTTCTCAGGTTCACCTTGTCATTTCAACGTGTGATCTTTCACATATAGCCATACTGGTGGTTTAAGAGATAATAAAAAAAACAATGAAAAGCGGTTAACTTAACAACCAAATTCCAATGCATAGTGCACTGGAAAGTTCCGCATGTATTTCACTTCCAATTTATGGAGCTTAACTGCACAACAGAAAAATTGTTAAACATAAGTAGATATTATATTTATTTTGCTTGATTTGAGAGATATAGCTCACTCTCTCTAATTTACTGTTTATTTTTTATGGTTCACAAAAAGAGTAATGATTGCAAATGCAATCCTAATATAAACTCGCAAATTTAATATTAAGCTAGAACCCAAAACAGGTCCGATTGTTATTATTATAGAGCGAATCAGAATTTAGAGAAATATATAACGTAAAATAAATCATCAAAATATTATGTATTAGTAAAAAAAGTTATAAATATATATTCACACGGTATTAATATTCAGATGAAATACAACTAAAAATATGCATTCAAAAAATATCTATTTTATTTTTAAAGAAACATGCGTGAATAATGGGTATTTAATGTTAATAGCAGCAATTAACTATCTCATACAGGTACATATTAGGATCAAAGAGCGATTTCGATCCTTCATCGAAATATAGACCGCAAAGCTTTAGACTTTAGAGCTATAACTTTTTAGAAAAGGGTCGTCTTTGCATAGCAATCGATTATTATAATGAATTGACGAAAACGACGATGAAGACGAAGTCGCAGGCAACCCGCAACTTTGCTTTAGGTTAGGTTATTAAAAATCTAACAGGAAACCTTTATTTTCCCGAAATAAAACGAAGCCTACGTCACTTTTGAGATACTTAAATACTTAATTCATGCAAAAAATCAAGTCCATCGCGCCTTATTGCGGCGTTATAGAAGGACAGTGCAAGAAACTATCACAACTTTCGTATTCTTAATATTATTAGGGTTTTCCGTGCGAATAATGATGAACATCAAGTAGAATATTCGCGACAAAGGTTAAGCAAATGCAAGTTCAATTATTCACTGAATATTGATTTAATAAATAAATATAAATTAAGCAAATAATTTATTGTTTGTGTAGAAGATTTAGAGCTACTGTATTTAATTACATGTATTCAAGTTAATGTCTCAATAAAAAACAAATACACTATATAATAAGTATTTATCTACACTTTTAAGAGCATTCCGTTCTTACAAAATTCTCAGATGAGCTTAAAGGCCATTGTATAGATTGATTAATGTATCCGACGCATAAAGTATAGTTCACACGGAGGCGTTTGACAAATGATCAGAACTTTCATTTTTTACTTACAGGCTCATACGATGCTCAGAAATACAATACGGAGGACGATTACGCTCAAAGTGACGCTAATAGCAATTATAACGATAGGCAATCGAATAAATTTGAGGAGAAACCTGCATCCAACGTCGGCACTAGTGCAGTCATTAATCAAGAGCAACAAGCCTTTGTGCGACCAAATATTCAAGGACAATTTAATTCTGATAGCGCAGTCACTAATCAAAGCCAACAAGGCTTTATACAACAAAATTTTCCAGGACAATTCAGTTCTTATGGCTCATCATCAGCTCAAACTGATACTTCCGGAACGAGTACTGGTGGATTTGAAAATTCATCAAACAAAGGAAACAAATTAGCTCAGGATGAGCAGATTACTCAATTTAATAATAGATTTGGAGACCAGTTCCAGTTTTCGCAACCTCCTGGATATTTCCAAAATGCAAACCCTTTATTAGAAATTGATTCATCTAAAGTTGGTTTTCATAATAACTTTAATAGCGCTCAACCTCATTCAGAACAAAAATATCAACATCATGAGACAATTGGAAAGCCCATTTCATCGTTAACGAAGCATTGTTGTACATTATCGGGACAAGGGTTTTTAAATAATCAGAAAACTCCAATCAGTCAAATCTCAAATTCTTTTGATATAAATCGTAATAAAAATACTCAAAATGAAGCTTTGTCCCAAACTGGCATACAAACTTCTTTAACAGGCTCTGATTTAGGGTTTGAGAGTAGTAGTAATGCACAAAAATCACCAGTAGTTTATAGTGATGGCCCATTTACTAATTTTGTATCTTCCCAAGAAGTCAATAAAAATAAGCCTCAAAGTCAAGGATCACTTCCAACACCAAATCTCAATTATGGAATAATATCTGCTCAAAATAATCTTAACATTAGACCTCAAAATCTAGATTCATTTTCTCAAACTGCTACGCATAGTTCCGATAACAGAAAAGTTGCAAATACAAATCCAGACTTTATCAATCGATTCAGTCCTGCTTTCTCTTCACAAGCTGCACCGACTAAACAACCTATACTTACTCTGACAACTCCTCTGGATAACCAACCACAAAAATCTAATAGTGGTTTCCCAGAAATAGAGACATCTTTTACTAACTTCCAGCAACAAAAGCCTTATTCTCTTAACTTAGGTAACTCACAACCAATTCCAATACCAAGTGTTGGTCAGTTCAATACATTTTCTGGGAAACCTCTAGGTCCAGGTGATTTGTACGTTTATAATAAACCATCAAACCATTTCAATCCTCCTACTAATACTAGCCCTGATGCAAATAAGAGTTCCGGCCCTACATCTAGTTTAGTTAATGGTGTAACTCAACCACTAGGCTCTTTATTTCCAAATACATCTGAAGGTTCCGTACTTTCTGTTCAGTACCAAGGTGAAAATGAATCTAATCAATATCCACAACTACCTGAAGCCCCTGTTGCACCAACTTTAGCTACTGAAGAAGTTGACACTGAAAATAATATATATAAAAGTAATGGCTCTATTACTCAGGCTTCAATATCATCTTTCCCATCCATTACTCCTACTTCTTCATCGCAGCTAAATTCTGAAATTTATGAATACAATAAACCAGTTCATGGATTGCCTACTTCATCTGAAGAAAAAAAATCTGTTGAGTCTAACTCTCAGATTAATCAACAAATTATTGTACCCTTTACGCAAAAAGAAGATACAATTACACCGCAAGTTCATGCAGACTCTAATTCGCAATTTGGTCAAAGTTTTTCAACTTCCAGTACATCATCATTTGGTCAACAAGCAACTCCATCACGATTTGGCATCCAGTCTGGTGCTATGTTTGGAAAAAAACCATTTCAACCCCAGTTTGAGGCACATGGAAGCTCTGGGCAGACAAGCTCATTATTTGGACAGAAAGCAAACCAACAACAATTTGGTTCACAATCAAGCTTTTTATTAGGACAGAAAAAAGCACCTTCTCCCTTTAGTACACAAACAAACTCACAATTTGGTCAAAAACAAACTTTGGTACCTTTCAGTGGACAAACAAGTACGTCTTTAAATCAACAGACGACACCAACAGGTTTCGGCATACAATCAGGCTCATCATTCGGACAAAAACCGAGTCAACCACAGACTAGCTATTCATTTGGACAACAAACAACATCATCTCGATTCGGTGATCAGACCAGCTCATCGTTTGGACAAAAACCAACCCTGTCATCATTCGGTACACAAACTACTTCTCGATTTGGCCAAGCACAAACTCAACCCCAGAAGAGTTTTTCATTTGGACAACAAACAACACCAACGCGTTTTGGTGTTCAAACAAGCTCGAAATTTGGACAAAATCCAACTCAGACGCAAACAAAAGGGCAAACTAGCTTTTCATTTGGAGCTCAGACGTCATCACGTTTTGGTGCTCAAACAGGTCCGTTGTTTGGACAAAAACCAAATTTGCCACCTTTCGGAACATCATTAAATCAACAAACAACACCAACGCGTTTTGTTTCATCATTTGGACAACAAACTACACCTTCTCGATTTGGCATTCAAACAAGTTCAACTTTTGGTCAAAATCCCACTCAACCACTACTAGGTGGGCAAAGAAATTTTTCTTTTGGTCAAACTACACCATCCCGCTTTGGGGCTCAGACCAGCCAATCATTTGGACAACAAACTGGTTCCGCATTTGTAAAACAAACAGTACCTACAAGATTTGGAATACAATCTAGCTCAGCAACTGGACAAAACATAAAACCATCGTCCTTCGGTGTAAGCTCAACATTTGGACAAAATAAAACACCATCAAAACTTCAGGATTCATCGTCTAAAGAAGAAACATCGCAATTCGGAGTTAATTTTAATCAAAAACAACAAAATCTATCCCAAGATTCATACGAGCAATTAGATAATCAAACTAATTCTAAACCACTGATGTTACAACCAAGCACATTTAACACACAAAATTATCTAGAACCAAATAAGAATACTAGTTTTGACGATATCCATCAATACAATAAACCAACTGCAGGTTTTCTATCCAATGAAGGTAATAAAGAGCAAATAAATTTTGGTTCACAGCAGGTTAATAGCCAATTAGGACAACAAAGTATTGATTCACATGAAAAAGATGAAATAAAAACTGACCAACAAATTGCAATTCAACCAGACAAACAGTTTGGTAGCCAGACATTGCAATCTGGCACAAAGCCTAATAAACAGTTTGAGGTACAAACTGAATCGACTTCAGCTGACGAAGAACTTTCAACCAGTCAGGAAATACAGGATGGCATGCAATTTGGCTCGCAGCTTATCAATCAATCTAATAAACAAAGTTTTTCATCTTCTACACAAAATGACAACGCAAGTAAATCAAATCAGCAATCTCAAATACCGATATATTCCCGATTTCCAGAACAATCAAACTCACCATTTGGATCTCCGCAACCAACAACTTCCCAATTTGGTACAGATACTAGCTTATTAGAACAAAGTTTTAATATTAAACAATCAACTACTTCTAAATTCCCCTCAACCAGTATAGATAACTATCAACCATCATCACCAAATTCTCAAAGCTCCTTTAATATACAAAAGCAAGGACAATCCCAGAATTCTCAAACAGGCGAAGTCTATCAATACAATAAACCTACTCAGTCATTACTGGATTCTTCTGAGGAAGAAAATAGTAGATTTGGAGAAAATACACAACAAAAAGAAACTACTAAGCAATCTGGTCAGAATAAATTAGATAAAAATAAACCAATTACTTCACATTTATCTCAGAGTAACGAAAAAATTGATAATGGCCAATTATTAGTGCAAGATTCTGATGCATCACAAACTCAAACTGATAGCAATCCTCAAACGGCGTCTCTGGGTACTCTTCCAAGTTCACATCCTTTCCCCCAACTGGCTTTCTATAGCGCTTGTTGTCGAGGTACCAAACCCCAAAATAATCAAGGATCACAGGCATTATCAGAAAAAGTTCCTTCTAATAAACCTTTGACTGTAAACCTAGGCAGTAATAGTCTTGGTTTTAATAAAAATGACAATCAAGATACAAATGGAAGTGGACTGATAGAAAATAAGTTTGGTAGTCAAGGATCTCAACCTGCAGGCAGCAATAGTTTTATTGGAAAAGGTGAAGAATTTGGTGGGCCTCGAGAACCTCCTAAGTTTGACGAAACAGGTTACCATTATTAGGTGACAATAACTAACAAGTACAACAACACAATTAAAATTACGTACAATTTTTTACGAGTATAGCAATAATAATTAAATAGTTTTAATAAGTAAGATATCGAGGTTTAGAGGGAGCTTACGAGACGTGATAAAACGCTTAAAAATAATGAATGACACGTAAATTATATTAATAGATATTAAGTTATGTAAATAAACTTGAAAGATTTGTCAATTGATGAAGAGAATAAAAAATTTAAATCGTGTTTTGGATTTTTATTGGTTACAATACACCTGCGCTTGTCCCGCTTATGTCTGATTTTTATTTCTATTGGAGATTCCTGTATGTTTAGTAAAGGCAAATGTTGAATGATATGTTGAAGTGAAACATAGAAATTTTCTGTGGTGCAAAACCATAATTTACTATCATATTCCTTTGCTGAACAAAGACTGAATGATAATAATTATATTATAAGCAAAATTAGACTAATTATTATTAAACAAATGCCAGTGATACTATTTAGAAAAATATGCTTGATTCATACTCGTGATTTTAATATTTTCATATTGCTAGATTAAAATCACGAGTATCACCATTTCACGAATCTTGTGTGAGCAATGGCAAAATCTTTGATCTTTGCTAAGCAAATTCGCAAGGAAAAGCTTTAAATGTTTAGCAACAATTATTTTGTAAGATGAAATCTAGCGAACGTGATTTTATAAGGTCTTGCACAGCTTTTAAAATCATTTTTGGGTGAGTTAGATGGATTAAAATGATAGTGACCCATCTACTTGGTAGTACTTGTTTTTTTAACGAAACAAAGCTTGGAACAGCGTCACATTATTAGTTGATTTTGAGGTAATATTGTCAGAATTTTTTAAATTGGTGGGAACCTTTACGTGGGTACTCTTTGATTTTCTGGAATAAACGTAAAAATTCTTACAAAACAGACTTCAAACGCCACTACAAAGTATATCAATTGTGCCTAATATAAAATTTGAAGAGTCCCCTCGATTTCTCCAGGATTCTCTCATCAGATCACAATGGAACCACCTTTCAAACAAAAAAAGAATTTTCCCAATCGGTTCAGGCGCCTTCGAGTAATCGGGGAACATACATAAAAAATAAAAAGATTCCGACGAATTGAGAACCTCCTTCCTTTCTGAAGTCGGTTAAAAATTTACCTGTCCTGTGCCCATGTTTAGAACTCAAACTATATCTGTGCTTCCTCAAGCTCAGTTCCTTGGCCGAGCTTATAAAATTGAGACGAATGTAATGATGATTTTTAATACCATAAAAGAATTTCGGTTATCCAATCAAATGTTATTATTTTTATTTCACAAATCCTCCTCATCATTATGATCATCATCAGCAAGCAGTCAACGGCTCCCTACTGAACGCAAGTCTCCTCTTAGAGAAGGGTTATACCACCATGTTGCTAGCCCAATACAAATAAGCACCTTCAAGAGAATATTACGGAGAACTCTTGGGCAGATTTCCTCGTAATTTCAAGTGCCACGAACATGCAACCCACCGAATAGGAATTCTTTACCGAATTCCTTAATGACAAAGTTGCTTGGAACCAATCGGCTTTGCTTCAGCTGTCCACAAGATAGATAAGCAAAATATTTTAATGCTCTTTATTTTGAAAAGAGCAACTGCTGAGTTTCTTGCCGGCTCTTCTCAGCAGAATCAGCATTCCGAACCGGTGGTAGATTTCGGACTTGTCATAAGAGCCACAAGTTGGTCTACATGAAATCAATATAGAGTTTGAGTTTAGGAGATTGTAGTACCTACTCTATGGGTTATTATCGCTCTTTACAAATACATTTCACAAATACTTACAGAGACGCAATTATTTGTTTTATATTAATTTAGTGAAGCGTGACGTCTCATCCAAACCGTAGGATCGAATTGATGGTTAGGTCGGCTCGCACACGAACTCGTGACATCGGATGCATCGAATGTAAACGATGACCGCGACCTTTCTCCTTAGTGGGTTGACGAGGCTGACGGTAGGTAACGGTGATCTATGATAGTAATGCACTTTAACAACAAGATAAAAACTTAAGCTCTACTATTCTTATTTTTAAGCTATTGCATAGCTTCTATCGCGGGCCAGCGTGGAGACCGAATCCAGAAATTCCGTAACGAAAATTACCTGACACGGGACTCCTCTACGATGAGCCGCTAGATGGCGCATCTCACCGCTAGATGGCGTTGATAAAAAATGCTATGCAATAGCTTTACCGCGGCAGTCCCCGAGTGCCACACGTCTTTTTTAAAAGCTTTTATTTAACTTGCAAATTGCAATGTATGTAACTATGTTTGTTCGGATAAGATTCCCCATCTTGCAACTCAATTTTGAAGCCGATAGCTTAAACTGATTGAGTTTAAATTTCGTATACACGTTTAGTTTGGATGACAATGCATGGTTATCTGTGTGACGTCATTGTAAATCCAACATGGCGGAACATCCAAGATGGTTTCTTAGTTATTTTTCTTTATATTATTCTAGTTGGATTTAATTTTTAAAATCCCGCGGAAACTCTTTAATTTTCCGCGTTAAAAAGTAGCCTATGTCACTTTCCCAGTCCTCAACTATATCCATGCAAAAAATCACATCGAACCGTTGCTTTGTTGGGGCGTTTAAAGGACAAACCAACAAACAAACACACATAAGGATGAGTAAGGATTCTTTAGAAACCGATAGATGTCCGCTGAATACCTAATATACTAGCTTTTGACCCCGGGACTTCGTTCGTGTGGAATCAAGTTTTAGATTGGAATATTCAAAAACTGTGAAACACGGTCTTCTTTATTTTTGGAATTCATGGTTAAGTATGATATTCTTCTTCTTTTTCTTTATCAAGCGATAGACGTAGCTCTTGCATAGTCTACCACATGCTTCAGTCTTATACCACTAGTATCCAGCAGCTCCCTGCGAGTCGTCTGATGTCGTCGGTCCACCTAGAATAGAATAGAATAGAAAATTCTTTATTGCTACATGTTAACAATAGTAATCCACCTTTTGGATGGTCTGACAACACTGCGCTTCCCGATGCGGGGTCGCCACTCCAGCACCTTGGGACCCTAACTACTATTTAGTAGTATTCAAAATCAAAAATCCAAAATCAAAATTCAAAATATTACGAAAGTTCATCTTCGTGATTTTTAAAATCAATCGGGAACATTTTGTTTTTCTGAGATAAAAAGTAGTCTTACTTCACAGGACGAATTCTTTTGCAAAAGAGCGAATGTCTTAACTTTCTAAGAAAATCAGACAATACAGTTTGCCTGACCTTACCATTCAAGACCTATATGGATCCATTTCGTACCACTTCAGATTTATCGATCACTCACACTTTATCTAGATACCAAATCATCACTCAGTTGGACTTTTGCAAGCTCTTTTGAATTATCATCAAAGGATTAGACGGTATTGATTCACCGATTATAATTAAGCCTCAATAGCCCAACGGTTAAAGGTGCAGATTGAAAACTGAAAAGAGGATATTATTCAAGCTGAGGACGTCCACTGCTGAAAATAGGCCTTGCCCAAACAGTGCCACCATACCCAACTCTTCTCATCCAGCCACTTCTCAGCGCCACTCTCTTTATGTCATGGGTCCATCTTGCTAATATTCTTTAAAAAAAAATTAAAAAAAAATATCACAAGTGACCTTTTTGAATGGAATTGGTACAGGAATGGTACCTATTAAGGTATCTACTCGGACCAATTCAAATTAGCTGAACCAGTGTTTCCAACATAACTCATCGAGTGTAGGGAAGAACCAATCATCGAAATCATCGAGGTATGGCAGTGTAGATTCAACCCATACCCCTAATGGGGTTCTACACGCCATCGTGCTGGAACGCTGAATCGCTTAGCGGCATGTTTTTGACGGTAGGGTGGTAACTAGCCACGGCCAAAACCTTCCACCAGACCAGACCAGAGACAATTTAGAAATTGTATATTCCCAAATTGCCCCCCACAACCAACAAGAATAGAACCTGAGACCTCCCAGTTATAAGACCACAGCGCTCACCACTGCGCTAGGGAGGTCGTTTTAGCTAAAATTCAGTTTCGTTGCAGCTGTCAGTGCTAAATTATCATGGTATTAAAAATCTTCACACTAAGAAACTCACAGGCTTGAATAATTAATGTATTCAATCTGGTATTGTAACCTCATGATTAAACCATATTATTGACCCACTCTCGAGCATTGATAGTATTAAACACACCAATCCATCAAATGGGTATTTTGTAAAACTTAACGTCTAATTAACGATGCTATTAAATACCCTCGCGTTTATTACAGCGGTCGTGATCATTGTAATTACGACAGTTAGAATTTAGACGTACGATTAGACATCAGTGTTAGGATTTCGTTCAATATTAATCGAGTCATGGCTTCGTAGAGATTCGTCCCTGTCACTCATATCTGTGTGAAGTTTTTCGCTTCGTGCGACAAAGATGACACTCCTCCACTCCAGATGACAAAGGCGCAACCAGCTAACGTGTAATAATTATATTATATATATTTATAATAACGTGTAATAATTATATTTACGGCGCAGTAGGCAGGTTTATAAACTTCGCTTGAAAATTTCTCGCAATGTAAAGCTTAAGAAATAATGCCAATAGCCCAAAGGTACGGACTGAAACTGAAAGGTCGCAGATTCGATCGCCACTAGTTGCACTATTATCGTACCCACTCCTATCACAAGCTTTTCCCTTATTTGGAGGGGAGAGGAGAATATTAGTCAAAACTTATAATTAATATGGATCACCTCATTTCCATACGCGGACGGCGAGTGAAAAAATCTATAATATTTTATTTTTAAAACTTATTATACTCTCTAAATGGTCTCTTATTACTATCATCATTCATCAGTTTCATATTGCACTAATTCTAAATGTCATAATGAAGCTCAGTAACTTAACGATGCGTGTTAAATTAACAAAAATGCTTTCCAAACTTTATATACGTTTAGAAGCAATTAAAACATTTGTATCCACGAACAAATTACTTAAGTAAAAAAATTCGTTTTATTGCCGGCATTTCGTAGGCTCGAGTCAATTAGTAAAACAATAACTTCTGTTAAAAACATTTTTTGTTTTGGTTAATAGAATTTAAGACTAACGAAGTAATTAGATTTAAGATTTAGATACTTATAGGACAACCAATGAAACATAAAATCTGGATTTAGGCTCAAGTTTTTTTAGTTCTAATATTATAGCTCTAAGTTTATATTTTTCTAAAGTGTGCACCATAGCTTTACCAGCAATTCAACTCCCTAGAAGATCTGCCATTGTCGTTTACTTAGTTTATTTTTACAAATATATTAATAATGAATTGAAAGCTATTATCCAGTTTTCAAAAATTTATACGCACTCGAAGATATCGTACCTATCTAAATATTATTAAATACGGGAAGTAGGTATATACTTCCTTTAGCTATATGATATCATATAGATATGTATAAAAGAGATGTCGCTTTAATACCTATAGCTTACTATACTGTCATTTGTTTCTTAAATTGCAGGCTAACAATTTTACGCTAATGACTTATAAACTTTGATATTATAATTCCAAATCAAACAAAGGTTAAGCTAGAATTCTATGTAGGTACCCACGTAACAACTTACGAAATTATGTCTTTGTCAAGTACCTATGCCATTATTTGGTTTTGCGACAAAAGCTTTTTGTCGCAAAATGAAAAGCTTTTATGATTTGAAATGTCATTCTCTACAATTGCTTACTGAATAGTACCATACTCTACTATGTAATTATTTTATCACTTATTATTAATCAATTAAGTAAATACGAAACATAAGTACAATGATAATACTTCGTCGCCAACTGATAGAGGTGCACTCTTGAACCTTTAGATCTTTCGTGTAAGGGATTTCCACACTTCTTCTTGACAATTTGTTTGATGCTGTATGTGGATTAATACCAACTCATGTTCCGAAGCACCTTTGGATCCTTGTGCCAACCCTGACTTATATTATAAATGCAAAAGAGGGTTTGTTTATAAGTTTGTTGGTTTTTCCTTGAATCACGCCGCAACAGAGTATACTAGCAATAATATATGTGAGTACCTACGTAATTTTTTGCATAGATATAGTTGAGGATCTGGAGAGTGACTTAGGCTACTTTTTATTTAAATTTCTTTATTAGTTGCAATTTATTTTGAATTAAATTAAATTGTCACGTTAAAGGGAATGTAGAGAATTTATATTTTCGCTTTTTAATATTGCCTTATTTGTATAACTATAATTTTATTGGTACGTAAGTATGTACTTAGTTACCTAAATAAATTTACTAAACTACAATTAAGATTTTCCTAAATTCTCCCGGAATATGGTCACAATTTCTAATTCCACGCGAGCTAAGCTGCGGGCGGTCGCTAGTTCAACTCTACAATGGATGTGAAGCCATTAGCTCATCCATTTATGAGCTAATTATTATGGAAGGTATTGAAATAATAATAGGCTACAGCCTAAGGCGATATGGTTAAGTTAATGTGTTATATGAGTTAACTAATACTTTAATATGCCCGGAGGTCAAATTCTTATTATAAAAGTTAAATTGTGTGAAACACGCGTCAAAATATTGAGAGCTTTTATTTCTATCTCTCTGGCAGAGAAAAGTTAAAGATTCTGACAGTCTTCGGTTACTATAAAAATCATGCCAGCGTGGAATGGTGCCAAGAATACTGGCTGATCCTTTACGCAAAAAATGAGCCAGCCCTTCTGTCACCAAATAAAGTAATTAACGCAGTGAAATGTCTCGACATTTTTTTTTACTCCATGAAACAACACCGCGCTAGTGAAAAATTGGCGATTTTCACTTTTAATTATATCATTGGATAAAGCTACTTCTCCCGCTTGTTAAAATAAAAAAGTTATCATCCATAAAAAGCACATATTTAACCAAATCTAACTTATAAGCTCTTGAAATAAATAAAATTTAAGCAGATTTTTCACCCTCCTATAAAATGACTTGAGTGGTGTTGCTTGATAAATAAGCGACGATATGTAACTCTCGATCAGATTATAAATTGTAAGATAATGTAGAACAATCTTAGGATAAAAGCTAGAGTCCTTGACCAATCACGAACAATGTCGCCTGTCATTAGGAGCACTTCTTTCGCATCAGCGGAGGGATCACAATAATTAGTGTATCGGCAAAATCGATCGGAAAATTGAGCAAGCGTTACCCACACAAATGTATTGAAGATTCACTTGAACAGTCAAAGGTTATTCAGTACATGTTTAGGTATCTCACCAGCCGAGGTGAACGAATTTCGCGTGATATAAATATAGGATGACTTGGCGTAACAACATTAACAGTTCATCCTTTGGCACAAGTACAGCTTTTTGATATGAAGCTGGTAAATCATTTTTTTTTATACTTTCATGCTCCGTTAAAAGTTCAAACAATTAGCGTGTTGAAGTTCTTATCTTGTAATTAGGGTGATGAGTGAAGTGCGCCTTAGTAATTAAAAATATTACTAAAAAACGGTTGAGTGATCGCGTTCGCTTTGGATTTTAATTAATTCACACAATTTTAATAACTATTAATGTTTTTGAAAAATAAATGTTTTCCAATTAAACTTTGTAGACATGGTGCAATTTTTTGATGCAGTGAAATCTTTTTTATACGTACAACGTAATGTTGTGTAAAACTTATAAATTAATTTTCCCGCCCGATTTATAGTTTCTAAATTGGCTCTGTTAAGCTGTGAGATTATCTAAAAAAGATTGCATCCGTGAGATGATCGTAAAGGCCTCTAATTGGCTGGTTCCCTGTCTATTGGTTAAAATGCATTGAAGCAGCAAGAACGCAATAAATTCAACCAATCAGAGGTGATTACGATCGCCACACTGATGCAATCATTTTTAGCCAATGTTACAACTTACAGGTACTTATAGTTATGTGGCTTTAGTTGCTTCCTAAAAGGAAAGACTTGCCAACAAGCAGTACAGCTTCGGTATAATGCCCCGTAGAATCCGATTAGGATTTTGGTTCTTTCTGGATATTGTTTAGCCCGCTTCCATCGTCACATGCTATCAAGTAAAATTCAAAGGCTAATCACTGAATACAAAGAAAACAAACATCAAGATTAATTTTTTTTTAATTTTCCTTATCTTAAAAAAATATTTTTTTCTGTTTTCAGCTAATAGTCCTATCTATCATAGCCTACAGCTATGCAGACAAGTTGGACAGGGCTTACCTTCCACCAGTCAGTGCTGCTACCGCTGGTGGCAGCCCTGGTGCCCTGCTTGCTCCGGGAGTATCAGCCACTGGACAACGTGGTTCTAATTTAGGACAAGGAGGACCAGCTTTTGGACAAGGGCTTCCATCAGGAGGCAAGCCAGTATCGGGAAAACCAAGTACTACGTATAGTGGATTTTCTGGGAGTGCTCAAAATGGACTTGGATTCGGAAATGGACTAAGCCAAGGCTCAGGTGGAATTAATCAGTTCCAAAGTGGAGCTGGTTTAAATGCTTTAGCACCTGGTGGTAATGGAAAAGTTCCTTTACTTGGAGCAAATGCTCCTTTTGGTACTACCCAAAACACTTTTGGATCAACTCCTGGTTTGGCTACAACCTTTAATGTTGGTGCTCAGCAACCCTATAAATCTCAATCAGGAGATTCTTCCAGGCAAGGATTCGCCCAAGGAACGGAAGGTTTTAATGTACCTCAAGCGAAGGATTACAAATCAGAGCGTCCACAAGCAGCAGCCGACAGAAATGCTGAAATTCTGAAGTACATAAACGAAAATAATGGTGAATCTTACCAATACAGCTACGAAACATCAAACGGAATTTCTGCTGAGGAGTCTGGTATTGCAACGAATGGTGTAAAGGCTCAAGGTGGTTTTTCCTACACTGGTGATGATGGACAAGCTTATTCTTTGACTTATACTGCCGATGAAAATGGATTCCGACCTCAAGGAGAGCATTTGCCTACGCCTCATCCCATTCCTGAGGAAATATTGAAATCTATAGAAGAGAACGCTAGAGCCGCAGCTGCTGGTACTCAAGAAGGTATTTGCTTTAGTAGTAATTTTTAAAATAATAATTTAATTATTCTATGTTTGGTTCCAAATTCCAATATTTTTTTTCCTCTAAATAAAACGCATGTATTTAAAATAAAAATTATATTACAGGTGCGTACCGTCCGGAGGAATACGAGTCAGAAAGTAGTCCCCAGCAGTATAATGTAGGACAGACTTCTCTTGACCGATCTCAAGGACAAAATCAAGGCTCTACCCAAGGATCATTTTCCCAAAGACCAGCATCTCAGGTTCAATCATCATTGAACCAAGGAGCTTTTGGGCCAAGCAGTCAATCAGGTCAGACGAATCAAATTAGTTCCAGTCAGGGATACAATCAATTTGCCTCCGGACCACGTAGACCTGAAGGTCAAATTGGCCAGAATCAGCAAGGTTTCGGCTATAACCAAGGCCCAGACAGCCAATTCGGTCAATCAGGTCAGATTGGACAAGTGCAACCCAGCCAAGGATCAAGTCAATATGCTGGACAAGGACAGACTGGACCTCAAGGGAAAAATGGTCAATATCAAACCGGTCTTGGAAGTAGCCAAGGTCCATTCAGTCAGGCTTCAGGTCAGGGGTCTAGTTTTAAAGGACTAGGTCAAATTTCTCAAGTCCAGGGTTCTAACGGATATAACTACAACCAACCTCAAAATGCTTTTGGATCAGCTACACAATTTGGATCAGGTGGATCAGTTCAAAACGGTCCTCAAGCAAACCAAGGTCAGATTACTTCAACATTCGGATCTAAAAATGGTCAAGGTTCTATTGGGCTTCAGTCTGGTAAGGTTCCATCTTCTGAAACTCCTTTCGGCACTTCCCAATTTGGATTGAGCCAGAATTTTAATAGACCTGGTAACCAACTGACAAGTTCAACCTTTGGCCAAGAACAGAATCAGTTTAATGCTAAGAAACCCTTTGGATCAGCACAAGGATCTCAAGTCAAGTCTGTAAATCAGGGTTTATCAGAACCAACTGTTTCAGAATCTTCAGGCTATCAATATAAAGCGAATGAAAACCGCCCTATATTTGGCAATAGACCTAGCGGAATCAATGCCCAATCTATTCAAGGCTCTCAATATCAATCTAACCGTAATCAACCCCTTACTAATGCGAATAATGGAATAAAAGGTTCAACCCAATTTGGAAATACTTTTTCTAATGGACAAATAGGTCAAGGTCAACAGTCTCAACAAAATGGAAACCGACCTTTCGGTGGAAACATTGGGTCTAATCAAGGGACCTCACCATTTGGAGGGTCCTCTGGGATACAGAAAACTGGAACTGGAAGCGTGTTTGGTCAAGCTAATCAGCCTCCTTTCGGTTCTAATGTAGGATCTAGTCAAGGACCCTCGCGATTTGGAAGTCAACAATCCACTTTAGATCAAAGCTCATCTGGTACTAAAGGGTCACTTCCAATCCAAGCCCCTTACCAGTATGATAAACCTACTCAGTCGTTCCCAACACAGCAAAGACCAGGTTCCCCAGGATACTCAGGCGTAAATGGACCTTCTTCAGGTAATCAAGGCATAAATGGAAAACGTCCTGGCGATAGTCCTTTTGGATCTCAGGATGGGATTGTGCGCCCAGGTTCTCCAGGAACTCAAGGTGCATTTGGACAAATTTCAGGATATACAGGATCTCAGGGTGCAAATGGACGCCCAACCTTAACAGGCAGTCAAGGTGTGACTGGTCAAAGACCAGGTGGCAATTTTTCTGGATCTCAGGGTGCAATTGCACAACGTCCTGTTTTTACTGCAAATCAGGGAGGGGATCAACGTCCCGATGGTACTTCTCCAGGATCTCAAGGTGTGAATGGACAGCGACCAGGTTCATCTGGCGTAACAGGAACCAGTCAAGGCAACCAAGGCAGACCAGAACAATTCGGAGGCCCCAGACAACCACCCAGTTTTAATCCCCAAGAAGGTTATAAATACTAGTCCAAAGTTTTAGCAAATTCTTAGTTCTAGTTTTAGTTTAAAATGGCATAAGAAAAGTGTAAAAAAAAATAAACAATATTTAATAGCAGAGCAAACGAAAATATTTAAAAAAATAATGAAACGTGTCATATTTTGTACATATCATTTTAGTGTTAACATTATGATTGTATAAAAACGAAAGCATGATTAAAATCACTGTGTGATTGAGTTATAATAAAAAATATCTAAAAAATTAAAAACTTTTATTTTGTCGCAATTCAAGTGGTAGGTCCTTTTTAATTTCCATTGCTTTTGTTCACTTTTCATAATATGAAAATATAGTCAACTATTGAATAGAATAGACGAATTTTTCAATGGGCTTCTAATACTATGTAGTTTCTAAATTATATTTTGAAGGTAATTGACAGACCAAGTTACTCACGAAACCCTGGTATTTGACCCTTTTTTTTACGAAAACTTTACAAACAACTATTACTACTATATTTACTAACATACCAAAAGAACAGTAATAAAAACTCCTAATCTATTTTTTTCATGACGCTACTCATAATACCAAGCTTTTATTTGTAAACACGTACCTACTTGAGTTAATAATGATGGTACTTAATGACACAAGAAATAAGGCAATCAAATTATAATGCCACTCAGACATCCAACCATGAAGAAAAATCATTTGACCAAATTGCAAAAAGCTTGTAGATACAGTTAGTCCGTACTAACTAAATACTTTTTAACCGACTTCCAAAAAAGGAGGAGGTGCTCAGTTTGTCGGATTTTTTTTTATTCCCCGATTACTCGAAGACGCCTGGACCGATTTGAAAAAGAAACTTTTTTCTTCCCAGTTGGTCCCATTGTCATCCTTCATTGGGATCCTGGAGAAATCAAGGAAACTCTTCAAATTTTATAGGCACAGTTGATACTTTGTAGTTGCGTTTAAAGTCAGTTTTGTAAATATAATTTTTACGTTTATCTCTACGAGAGACGGACGGACGGACGGATTGACAGACGTACAGCCGAGGCTTACTAATAGGGTCCTGTTGGCACCCTTTGGGTACGAAACCCTAAAAAGAACTTTGTTGATAATATACTTAGTGAGTTTTCTAAAAAATGGTTCAAAAATAGGGTCATAATAATTAAGTAGGTATAAGTATTCGAATAAAAAAGAGATAGATAAAATGTTTGTGAATGTTGCATTCGCAACGAAAATATTCTGAACAATAGCAAATATTATTTTTACAACTCATATGTTAGTTAACAAATCGCTATAAAAGTGCAATATTTAGTTCACAAGTTTGTTAAATATTCGTTAATTGGTAAGAATGGAGCTGTGTTACATGTGTAAAGTTTTCCGCATTTTAAAAACCTCGTGAAAACTTTTTTATTTTCCTGGTTTTTAGCCTGTGCCCGTCTTCAGGATTCAAGGAATCTCTCAGTTGTCTTTCGCTAAGATCTATTCAGCAATTGATCTGTGTTATTTGGTAATAAAGAAACAGACAGGCAGAGCAATTTTTTTCATGCTTTACACCGTCAGATAACTGAATAATATGAAAACTTCAGCAATAATAATAACTATAAATTTCATCAAAGTCTGTCAGTGCCTGAGATATTTAACTCCAAAATCACGCAGGCAAAGTTGAGGGCAAAGATAGTATCTCATTATGCGAATAATATCAAATGCTTTAGTTCAAAATAATATATTCGGTGATAAAATCATCATTCACATTAACTGTAACTAAACAAGGCGAATCGCAAAATCTCAGCTTGACCTGATCTTCGTTAATGCACGACTCTTCTTAATAAATGGAAGGTACCTGTAACATAAATATATTGAGACGCATACGGCCGCAAGACGCAAGCTCTCTTTGCGTATTCTATCGGCTACATAACGGGGAGTGTTCTGAAGAGCTATTTGACCTTATTCCACCGTCTTACTTCTACAACCGCACCGCTCGCCACCGAACACAATTTCACCCTCGCCACATGGGTGCATGGAGCACTTCGACCATCCGATGTGCTATATCATTTTTCCACGTACTTTGAAACTGTGGAACCAACTTCCTACGACGGTGTTCCCACTAATTTACAACATAGCGTTTTTCAAGGGGTGGCCCCACAAATTCCTAAAATGCCGGCACCACATTGGTGGTGCCTCAGGTTCTACCTCATGGGCGGGAGTAATCACTTAACATCAGGTGACCCGCCTGCTCGTTTGCTCGCTAAAAATATAAAAAAAAAGCTCAAAGTATGCTTTTTGACCACTCTACATCCGATATTGACGACCTCCCTGGCGCAATGATGAGTGCTGTGGTCTTATAACTGGGAGGTCTTGGATTCGATTCCTGGCTGGGTTTGGGAATTTATAACTTTGAAAATTGTCTCTGGTCTGGTCTAGTGGGATACACTGCCATACTCCTTCCAAGTTAGCCCGCTACCATCTTATGATGAGATCTATAGAGCGTACTCTGACTCAACTCAGACTTAAGATAGAGTTAAAACGAGACATAAATATGCTCTGACATAAATCTCTGACTTGAGTCTGAGCTGAGTGAGAGTGCGGTCCATCGATTTCAGCCTTAGACTACACCGTGACTTACCATCAGGTGAGATCGCAGTCAAGGTTGTCGTCGAATAACAAAAAAAAACATCTGGCATCGTTGGTTAGGTTAGTTTATTGACATATCTGGATTTATTGCTATTATATGCTTACTTATTTTTGTACTTACTGAAACTTGTGTAAAGTTCACGAGGCGACGCAAATCGTGTGTTATAGAAGACGCATTAGGTTGACGATTCGTCACGAATAAACTGCAGCGGGTACCGCGTAGATTTATTTACTACTCCCGGTAAATGCCACACTATTCAGTTAACTGTGTATCTCAGCTTTATTTGAATACATTTGTAGGCAAGGAGTCGGTAATTGTAAATCTGCAGCCTAGGTGGAACCGGATACGGGCAGTGGGGTGGTTGGCGTGTAGAACATACATACATCACACATACATACATACATATGGAACGAGGTGCGGGCATCGGGGTGGTCGGCGTGTAGAGCATACATACATCACATAAATATACATACATACATGTGGAACGAGGTGTGGGCAGCGGGGTGGTCGGCGTGTAGAACATACATACATCACACATACATACATACATATGGAACGAGGTGCGGGAAGCAGGGTGGTCGGCGTGTAGAACTTACATATACATACATACATACATATGGAACGAGGTGCGGGCATCGGGGTGGTCGGCGTGTAGAGCATACATACATCACATAAATATACATACATACATGTGGAACGAGGTGTGGGCAGCGGGGTGGTCGGCATGTAGAACATACATACATCACACATACATACATACATATGGAACGAGGTGCGGGAAGCAGGGTGGTCGGCGTGTAGAACTTACATATACATACATACATACATATGGAACGAGGTGCGGGCAGCGGGGTGGTCGGTGTGTAGAACATACATACATCACATATACATACATACATTGCATGTTACATTGCTAGATAATGCCCGCGACTTCGTCCGCGTGGATATAGGTTTTTATTTCCCGCGGGAACTCTTTAAATTTCCGAGAAAATGTAGCCAATGTCTTTTTATATTTGTAGTAGTTGGGTAAAAAATAAGCTGGCCACTACACTACCAAAGAATTTAATATAACATTGTAACAAACTATTAACATTTTACTATCGATGCTTTCACGTCATTTTAACTAGCCAAAATGTTATAGCGCCATTAAAATGTTAGGTTAGGTTAGACGAAACAGGTATATTTTATTATTTACAACAATAATTGAGTATAACAAAATAATCAGTAGTTAGTTGCACATGTTTCCCAACGTAAAACACAGTGTAGACAACGGTTTAACTATAGGATGTTAAAGTTGACCAATCGTTTGAAATTACAGCTTAGTTTTGTTGTCTATGGTCATAGGTTAGTTGAAGAAGTATCGTTTGCTAATGTCATATATTATTATGGTTCGGGAGCTGGTAACATTAAAAGCTCCGTCATGCGAAATCAAGAATTAAGATAAGTAAAATAGGGGCTTGCAAAATCGAACTTAACGTGAGCGAAGCTGCGGGTAAAAGCTAGATAACAATATATTAGTGTCTTTATGTAACGCCATCTACCGAAAATCAATAGGTAAGTACAAATACACGAAGAACGCAAAAGAAATATTTGCCATGTTTTTGATATGATTTTTTGAACATTTTGTATAGTATATTATACCACTAAGAACAATATACATATTTATTAGTCCAACTTGTGGCTTCTTTTTTGCATTTTTTTATGACAATCTACTAATCTAATAATTATGAGGATCTACCACCGCTGCACCGGTCCAGAATACTGATTGATTCTGCTGAAAAACAGTTCAGTTTTCAGTTGAAATTCAGCAGTTACTCTTTTAATACAAAAATGTTACAAAATGTATCTTATCTATCTTATGGGTAGCTGAAGCAAAGCCAATTGCTTCTAAGCAATTAATCAATAAAATAAGTTCCATAATTTCACACTAAAATATAACTAGTAGTGCCATCTAGTATCAGTCGTAATTTGATTTATACAAAAAGTATCTCTGGCATTCTTTGATAATCGAAATCAAATTCCTTAAAAGCATATACTATTATTCTATTTCACGTCAGGTATCTACCTAATGATAATAATAACCTTGTCCATCTAAATTCGTCAAGCCCAATTACTGTAACTGTAAAAATCACGTAGTACCCTACTTAAATGGGTGCATTTAATAAGGCATCGACCCCACAGCGAACGGTCTTAGAGAAAAGTAAGCAGTAAGTTTCGAGGTTTGCGTTCAACAAGGGTAAATTGAAAATTTAGGACATGTGTGTGTGTGTGTGTGTGTTTCTGGTGGGAGGCCTGGCCGAGGCTATTTACCATCCTACCGTCAAAGACGTGCCGCCAAGCGATTTAGCGTTCCGACACGATGGCGTGTAGAAATCTGTAAGGGTTGAATGAACATTGCCATATCCCTTCCAGGTTAGCCCGCTACCATCATAGACTGTATCGTAACTTACCATCAGGTGAGATCGCAGTCAAGGACTGTCTTGTCATGAAATGAAAAATAAATGTGAATCTATAGCCAGACTATGTACGATATATCCGACATTCTGTTATCCATTTTTCAGCTCCATCATCAGATCATCTTTCTTGATCCTCGATCATCATTTATCTATCACCTACTCATTGAGACCATTCTAATGAGCCTAAACACACTATATCTGCTGTGAGTTGCTGAAGAGTTGTGTATCCCGCAGACTACTTAATGCTGCAGCATCAGCTCAACGTGCATAGTAACATTGAGCTAATCACTTTAGCTGAGCATTTTAATTATTTCGTTTTCTAAAACTATCAAAATAATTCGCAAAATAATAAAGTACATAATATAAACAAAAATTCTTCTTCTTCTTCTTTTTTACTATTTTGGTTAAATTCTTGGTTTGTTTGTCATATCACCTATGTTAGTTTGGTGATAGTTTTGTTTAAGCCTCAATAGCCCAACGGTTAAAGGTGTGAATTGAAAACTGTAAGGTCGCAGGTTCGAATCCCACCCGTTGCTATTTTTGTACCCACTCCTAACACAAGCTTTTCGCTTATTTGGAGGAGACAGGAGAATATTAGTCAATTTCAGGTTAGCTAATATTCTTTAAAAATTCCAATTCCTAAAAAGCCGGCAACCCATTGGTGGTGCCTCAGGTGCTACAAATGTTCATGGGCGGCGGTAATCACTTAACATCAGCTGACCCACCTGCTCGCTAAAAAAAAGTGTGAACTCAGAACTCTAAGCATCTATCTGTGGGCTAAACGCTTTAGCATCACGTAGCTTAGCACCTAGTACTCCACTTAAATGGCACATTTACTTAACGAACCCTCATTCAGATCGTCACGTGTGAACACGGTGCAAATATTTTGAAACGGTTATTTCAAATTGCCGTGTGGTAATATCGTCAGGTGCATCGTGTGAACCGTCGCGCTGGCTGCTTGACAAGTGATACGTAAAAGGAGATGACAGACTTGCTACTTTTAGCGGCAGCGATCGGCGTTTTTATGCCATACTAGACCATACAACTCCGCTTTCATTAAGGTTTCATTCCTGCAGGAACACTTTAATTTTCCGGGATTTCCGGAATTGGGTATGAGGTATCTCCATTTCTTTCAGCCGAATCGAAATGTACATTCGTTGCGGCGTGAAAGAGTAACAAACACACACACACACATACATGCACACACACACACACACACACACACACACACACACATACACATACACATTCCATCTCCAAAGAGATAACCATCTATGAGATGTTACAGTGCATAAATGTGTGCCCAATACAGGTGCACTCTCAATTCCCCCAGTCTCATAATCCGGTCGGATAGAAATCTGACACGACCGAAGAGAGATCATCTGCACGAGAGATGTTACAGCGCATAAGTGTGTGCCCAAACACAGGTGCACTTTCTATTCCCTCACTCTCATAGTCCAGTCGGATGGAAATCGGACACGACCGGAAAAAGATCAGGCGTGGCACCGACGGCTTTACGTGCTCTCCGAAGCACGACCTCATTATATAAGGTAAGGCCTACCTACTTACAAATAGACGATGCTAAAAATCCACGAATGTCAATATGTCCTGAGACAAGGAAACGAGTGTAATATGATAATATTTGTGTAAAACTTATCTTCCAGTGCAAGTGCAAACTATTCGCAAATATAAGGTACAGATTTATTTATAGCGAGCAATTAAGCAGGAAAGTCGCTAATGCATATCAACCGCCATTAACATTAGCGGTGGCGTAGCGGTTAAGACATCGACCACCTATTTTGGAATTATGTGCGTTTTAAGCAATGCCAAAAAAACTTAAATTATGTTAAAGATGTGCCAGATCTTTTTTTCCACGTACTTTGAAACTGTGGAACCAACTTTCTGCGACGGTGTTCCCACTAACCAACAACATGGGGCATATACAAGGGGTGGACCAACAAATTCCTAAAAAGCCGGCAACGCATTGGTGGTGCCTCAGGTGCTACAAATTTTCATGGGCGGTGGTAATCACTTAACATCCGCCTCCGTGATCCGTCTGTTCGTTTGCTCGCTTAAAATATATTTAAAAAAATCAAAATATATGAAATGCGAGAAGTCGTGAGCGTTGGCATCCTAATGTGGTAGAAATCCAACCTACTCCAACGAAACGCTTTAATTCAACGTTTCTAATTAGAACCGCTAAGGTGTGGAACACTCTTCCAGCATCCGTATTTCCTGGCACCTATAATTAGAGCACCTTCAAGGCAAGAGTGAATAGGCATCTTCTAGGCGCTCCAACCTTGACCAGTCATCATCAGTGCTATCCAGTATTGATTTTCGTCAAGCGCAAGCCTATTTCAGGGAAGTAAAATCTACGCTTTTTTCCGCTTGCAGTGGTCGAGCGGTTTAATACGGAAACAAGCATGACTCAATGAAACTAGTAATCGTTTATATTATTACGATATATTGTCAGAACACAAAATATAACACAAAGGTTCCGCAGCAATTTTGCTTACAAATCTGGAAAGTTTGATGTTAGTTTTTAAGCTATTGCACAGCTTCTATCGCGGGCCAGCGTGGAGACCGAATCCAGAAATTCCGTAACGAAAATAACCTGACACGGGACTCCTCTACGGTGAGCCGCTAGATGGCGTTGATAAAAAATGCTATGCAATAGCTTCACCGCGGCAGTCCCCGAGTGCCACACGTCTTTTTTTTATTTATTATGTTATGTTGTTTTATTACTTTTACGTATACGGATACGCTCCGAACTAAAATTGGTTGTACTGAATTTGTGACTTTAAAACGATACAGTTAAGGTTCATTTTACTTTGACGCTAATGTCATAGTATACCAATACGTTGTTACGTTCCCTCAAATATGGTTGAGTGAAGCAACGGCTGGATCATGCGTCATGCTCGTGAACGGGTGCCACCAACGGGAATGGGTCTGCTTTCTGTCTACTCGTCTAAACATGCATTGGATTGTATTTATTTGTATTTGTATTGTATTGGACTTAGTAAACTTCATCGTGGAAGCAACTCGGCGGTTGCTCTTTAAAAAAAAATTTATGAAGAGCAACCGCCGAGTTTATTTCTGGCTCTTCTCGGCAGGAAAGGCATTCCGAATCAGTGGTAGATTCATCGACGGTTCAAAAGCACTTGTAAAAGTTTATTTGAATAAAAAAAAATACGATCAATCGTGTTAAATCTTATACTAACCCCGTTTATCATATTTAATTTAGATACGGATCTCCAAAAAATGTGTAACGATTTCACTATGGCGAGTGGGCGATGACCGTTTAATTTTGTAAAGCTCATAAAATATTATAATACAATACTACTTATGTAATATTAGTTCTTTTTTTTAAATATATAGACCAGCGCTTGACTGCGATCTCACCTGATGGTAAGTGAAGATGCAGCCTAAGATGGTGCGCGCTTGCCTAGAAGATGTCTGTTCACTCTTGATTGAAAGACACCCACATTATAGTTTGTTGGAAAAACGAAAGCCGGAAGGACATTCCAAATTTTTGAGGAACGAGGAAGCCAAAGTTCAAAGATTTTAGAACTTCTAATCCTTTTAATGTTATATTTGGATGTATGGATGGATGAATGGATAGATGTTTGTTAGTCAATCACACCGCAACGACTGAACCGATTTTGCTGAAACTTGGCACGAACATAGATAATAGTCTGGAATAACACATATATAAAACTTCAACTATACCATGATTCAAAAAATCACGTCAACCTGATGCTCCGTTGCTGCGTGATTGAAGGACAAACCAACAAACAAAGACACTTTCGCATTTATAATAGGTACTAGTTGATGCCCGTGACGTCTTCCGCGTGGATTAAGGTTTTTTAATTCTCGCGGGAACTCTCTCATTTTCCGGGATAAAAAGTAGCCTATGTGTTAATTCCTAAGTGTGAGTTATCTCCCAGCGTATACAAAATCGGTACGTTCGTTGTGGCGTGAAGGAGTAACAAACATACACACACACACACACACACATATACACACACACATATATACACACACACACACACGTATAGATAGATAGATAGATAATGTCTTTTATTTTTCCACGAAACAATTACAGAAGTTCGCTTAGCATGTAAGTTAATCTAAAATATTCACAAAATATAAGTGGCCATGGAAAAATAAGTAAGAACACAAACTTTTACCTTTATAATAATAGTGTGATAGTGTGATTTAGATCGATTATATTCGAATTAACTGCAACTTTTAATATTAAGGTCAAGTAAGGTTGGAATTTTGGACAAGGTCGTAAATTGAGCGACGGTGTTCAATTTACGTGTATGTACATCCATTGAAGAGATTTACGGAGACCTGTTTATGCAATACGTAGACAACAGTAAAATTTCGTATGCGATTAGTAAAAAGCTGTTCTTTTGATATTGCAAACAGACACTTCAATTTTATTTATTTGTATGTATGTATAGATGCGAATGTTTGGATGTATGTTTGTTACTCAATCACGTCGCAACGACGGAATCGATTTAGCTGTTTGACACAGAGATAGATTATTATAGTCTGGATTAAGATTTTTTCCCGCGGGAACTCTCTTATTTCCCGAGATAAAAAGTAGCCTATGTGTTATTCCAAATCGGTTAAGTCGTTGCAGCGTGATTGAGTAACAAACATCTGTACATCCAAACTTTCGCATTTATAATATTAATATAATAGGACTAGTGTTTTTTCCTTTGTTCGCATAGAGTTAGGTGTTTTAAATCCCACACGTAAATAAAGAACAAATAAAGGGGTATTTGTACGCGATAAAAACTAGCCCATGTCACTCTCCAGGCCTTCAACTACACCCATGCAAAAACCACGTCTATCGCTACTCCGTTGCTGTGACAAGAACGAACCAACAAACAAACACACTTTCACATTTATAATATTAGTAAGCGATACAAACTCTCGCATAAAACCATCTTCAACAATTAAGAGAGGCGCATCCATCTTTGCACATGTGAAGAAATCATAGAGCCACGACTTTTTTGATAAAGAGCCATATATACAATGTAGATCAATCTAATGAGGATCCAGTATAAATAAAGAACACGTATATAAGTTACATCATTGTATCAAAAAGCATCCGTGTGGTAGCTAGTCGCATAAAAATAAATCGGAAATGAAATTGGTAAAAATTTCTTTATTACTATATCTATTTTGTAACATGTCATGATGTAACAAGTGCGATATACGGAAATAGTTTGAATACTCAAGTGTTAGAACGTGGTTCGATGACGTAATTAATTTTTGTCGTTATTGTCAATTAACAGACATCCGCTAGATAAAGGTACCTATAGTTCTTGCAATTCACGAGGGCGTGTGAGCTTGTCGTGTACATGCATATTCCGTAAGTGTGCCTACCTGTCAGGAGCCTAGGTGGGAGCGATCAGGCGCGAGCAGGCTCTCGTTCCCACTTATACAGATACGACACACACACACAACCATGAGCCACGCGCCCTCGTGAATTCAAGAACTATAATGTGTAGGGACTTCTACACATCTTGGTCTTAATATCACCTGTACGCAGCGTCTCTCTACAATTGGTCTTATGTCGTCAGTCTACTGATTGGGGGTCTGCCAACTGCACTAACCGATACGAGGTCGCCATTCCAGCAGCTTAGGACCTCCAGCGTCCATCGTTTCATCGAAGTGTGTTGGCGCCAATTGTCGTAATATATGTCGTATTTATATGTTTAAAAAGAACATTTTCTTGAGCTTTTAGCTTTGTCATTTCGAACTTCATAATTACTTGTTTCAGATATTGTTGTTACTCATAAGTATAGTAAATTTCTCATATGGAGACAAGCTAGAGAGGATCTATCTACCACCAAATGCCCTATCCTCTGATGGTTCTGATGGTACACTCGAAGGTCCTATATCGAGACCTATCGTAGTACTTGATAACGATGATCAACAAAGACAAATTGACGAAACTGTCGTGCATGAAGAGGAAATTCAAAGGCCCCATATAATTGAAGTCCAGAGACCGATTGTTACAAATGTAGTTAGTGACAGTCCTGCGTTGCAAAGACCGGTTGGTTTTGCAGTCAGCCAAAATCAATTCAATGTAAATAATCAAGCAGTAAACGATGTAGTTCGTATTGGCAACCGTGGTAACTTTTTTGTTCAGAACCAAAATTCTGTGGATTATAAAGAAATAAATTATCCAGGTAACGTTGAAACTGTAACGTCTAATTCACTTTTTCTTCGCATGTTACTAAAATTTGATAAGAGTTTGCTTATTATTTTAAGCCAATTTAACAGGTTACAAGTTCTTGCAGTTAGCTTGATGAAAAGTTTTCTTAGTCATCTTAGCTTGACGAAATGCCGGATTGAGCAGCCTTTACATACAGAGCTCAGAAGTTAGAGAGTTTAGAAAAAATATATCAGTATAAGTTATAATCAGTAGGATCAATAAACTTAAGTTTCAGAGGCACTTAGAAAGGATCATGAATCACCAAAAACAGGTTACCAAAGGATCACCAATTAACTTATATGGATCAACGTTCCAATAAAAGCTGATCAAGGTTGTCATTACCAGGCTTAATGTAAATTATTAAATACTTATTATTTTCAGGACCCCGTTACCCAGTGGTTGAACAAAGACAGGAACGCACTCAGTCTTCTCTCGAAAGAAATGCTAAAATACTTCGCCAAGAATATAAAAATGAAGGTGATGCTTACGCATATATTTATGAGACGGAAAATGGTATTTGGGCTGAACAAAATGGTGTAGCTACAAATGGGGTTAACGCTGAAGGAGCATATTCCTATATTGGTGATGACGGTGTTCAATATAGTATGAGGTAAAGCTTTTAAGGTACTTTTTTATTTTATCTAATGATGAGTAAATTCTAGACTAAGGAATAGATAGAGTTCTGGTTTTTAGAAGATGTCAAGAAGTAATTGGTTATTAAAAAGTTTCCAATGCGACATCGTATTATCGTATAGAAACGATATCGAATTGATACTGACGATTGGTGGTACGTTTCCATAGTAACAATACCTATCATTGCTATCCTCAATAGTACAAAGGTTCAAGGCGTGGTCTGAAAACCTACAGGTCAATGGTTCTGACCCCATCCGTTGCCCTATTGTCGTACCTACTCCTAACACAAGCTTTAGTTGGTGGGGAAATGGAGAAAAGGGAAAAGATATTGCACCAGATGTTGAAATACGTACTTTTAAGTGATTATCCACGTAGGAAACATAAGCCAATTTTTAGTTACAGTGCCGATGAAAATGGCTTCCAACCTAAAGGCGATCACATTCCTACACCGCATCCCATTCCAGAAGAAATTCTAAGATCATTGGAACAGAACGCTCGTGATGAAGCTGCTGGAATTTTCGATGACGGTAAAGTTACAAGCTATATGAATTGAATGATTTTAATCTGCACAAAAAATGAGATGAATTTTCTAAAAATGAAAATGGCTGCCAGTCGTTAACGTTTAAAATCACTAATGAGCTTAAACAAATAAAATCCCTTTATTTTCAGGCTCTTACGATGCACAGAAATATGGAGGTGAATATACAGGTGATCAGCAAAGAGTGAACGTTGTAACAAGTCGTCCATACACACCTAACTTCATTCAGAATCGTCCTACCGTACCCACTATCATCGATCAGGGTGCAAGAAATGAAGATGTAGTATCCATCCCCAATCCTCTTTTACAGAAATATAGAACACCTGGGTACAGATATACAAATATTGAACTAAACCAAAATGATAATAATCTATCTTCTGTTGTTAACACTCTTATACAAGAAGTTACTCCAAGCACTGTCAAATCTTACCTTCCACCAGTAAAAAGGAAGGTACCCTCGGACAATAAACCCTCAAAGATTACTAGAAAGAATACGGTTGTAATTAAGAAACGTAAGTCAGAACCCAAAAAGAATGACCAAAATGAGTGATAACGAGTCTTAGGTTAAGCTGGTGTTTTTTGAAATGACTGTAATAATATAGTTAATTATTTATTATTGAATATGACCTTTTATTTCTATTTCTTTATGAGATTATTTAAACAAAACAATAAAGCAATTAAACACACACATTGCAAAAAAACAAGTAACTTACCAAAGAAAAAAATATCCTATTTAAAAAATCTCTAAAAAATTAAGAATATTTCTTAAATATCCTATTTACTTTCAAAGCTAAAATTGAAAGTTAAGTTAAAATTAGTCAGTCGGCTACAGTGCTATTTTTAGCCAACTTCCAAAAAAGGAGAATATTGTCAATTCTGCTGGTACCTTTTATAGGTATAGAAATCTTGTAGTAGTGCCTATTAAGTACGTTTTGATTCTTCAAAGGTTATTTTTCGGTTGATATTTCGCTCTCTGGTCTTATAACGGAATTTATTAATTCGCTTAATTAGGTCTAATGTAAATAATAATAATCTAAGGCGCCCTATATAACCTCCCTGCCAGTGGAACGCTTTCCAACATATTTTAAGGATGTTTCTGTTTTTTAGAGCGATAATGGACAAAAATTATTACCTAAATAATTCAACTATAGAGTTAGATATAATCTAAATATATAAAAGGCAAAGATAACTGACTGACTGACTGACTGATCTATCAACGCACAGCTGAAACCACTGGATGGATCAGGCTGAAATTTTGTATGTAGATAGCTATTATAACGTAGGTGTCCGCTAAGAAAGGATTTTTGAAAATTCAACCCCTAAAGGGATAAAATAGGGGTTGGAATAATCGAACTTAACGTGAGCGAAGCCGCGGGGTAAAGCTAGTAAGCAATAAAGTTACAAAACAAGATAACACATTAAATGTACCGACGACCATACAGAGTTCAAACCGCCCTCAAATTTCTGAGCTATTGCGGCTCACACGTTTCGACACGTACTACCACTTTCAATTTCATTATAGCAGCGCTATAATTCCCTATATCGACGTCAGTGGCACCTCCCCTAGAGGTCAAGGGATCAAGATCATCACGTCCATTTTGAAAACCGTGTCAGCTATAACGTGATCTAACGTAATATACTTTATGTCTATGTTACCTGCGACCCGACCCTGCTTGCATCTTCCTATTACATATTCTTATTTTTTGAAGCGTTAGCATAATAATATTATATTTTACATTTATTATTCTTGTACAAAAACAGAATTAAGCGTAATACTAAATAAAGTGGACAAAGGGGAATTTTATTGAATAAAATCATATCCAGAGGAGGAATACGATGCAGATGGACAAGATTTCAATTAGCAGTGTTTGTATAAAATAAACTAGTAAGGCGCGTGGGTGCGCGGCTCGCTAAAGCGAACCGCGTGTTTTCTGTTCACTAAGTAGATCTTTGGGTCTTGATCATCTTTTTCCAAGAAACCACTCTTCCATCTTTTATAGTCTCCGAGATAGACACCGACGACATTTGTATGGCCGCCATCTTGAATCCGCAATTTTGGTATCTTTTTTCAGCTCATTGCCAATTGGATGATGTTTCGAGTGATTTTTGTTTGGGCACCCTAAACATATCTTCAATACCCTGACCGTGCTCCTCACCCGTCTCCGAAATCCTCAATCATCAGCTCCCTCCATATTTTTCATCCAGATGAATTTTTATCCTCTATACGAAACCATCAGAAATTTTGGAAAGGAACGTATCAAAGTCTTGCATACATTTTCTATGAAAACAATAAATTCCGCCATCTTGATTTTTTTTCTATTCATCAAGTAGATCTTCGAGTCTTAATCATCTTTTTCCAAGAAACCACTCTTTCACCTTGTATAGTCACCGAGATAGACACCGACGAAATCTGTATGGCCGCCATCTTGAATCCGCCATTTTGGATTTTTTTTTCAGCTCCCTGCCAATTGGATGACGTTTCGAATGACTTTTGTTTGAACACTCCCCACCTATCTTCGATATCCTGGCCGTGCTCCTCACCCGTCTCCGAAATCCTCAACCATCAGCTCTCTCCATATTTTTCCTCCAAATAAATTTTTGTCCTCTATACGAAACCATTAGAAATTTTGAAAAGGCGCCGCACAAAGTCTTGCATATATTATGTTGTATGGAAAAAATTTAATTCTGCCATCTTGAATTTTTTTTCTATTCATCAAGTAGACCTTCGGGTCTTGATCATCTTTTTCCAAGAAACCACTCTTCCATCTCTTATAGTCTCCGAGATAGACACCGACGAAATTTGTATGGCCGCCATCTTGAATCCGCCATTTTGGAGTTTTTTTTCGGCTCTTTGCCAATTGGATGAGGTTTCGAGTGACATTTGGTTGAACACCCCCCACCTATCTTCGATACCCTGGCCGGTGCTCCTCACCCGTCTTCGAAACCCTCAATCATCAGCTCTCTCCATATTTTTGTTCCGAATGAATTTTTTTCCTCTATACGAAACCGTGAGTGAAAAAAAATTTTTCCATACAAAATTTTACAGGAGAGGTGATCAATGAGTCAGTGAATCAGTGAATCAGTGAATCAGTGAATCAGTGTGTCAGTGAATCAGCCCCAGTAGCTATATATATATTAATATATAAAAATAAATTCCGCCATCTTGATTTTTTTTCTATTCATCAAGTAGACCTTCGGGTCCTGTTCATCTTTTTCCAAGAAACCACTCTTCCATCTTTTATAGTCTCCGAGATAGACACCGACGAAATTTGTACGGCCGCCATCTTGAATCCGCCATTTTGGAGATTTTTTTCGGCTCCCTGCCAATTGGATGAGGTTTCGAGTGACTTTTGTTTGAACACTCCCCTCCTATCTTCGATATTCTGGCCGTGCTCCTCACCCGTCTCCGAAATCCTCAACCATCAGCTCTCTCCATATTTTTCCTCCAAATGAATTTTTGTCTTCTATACGAAACCATCAGAAATTTTGAAAAGGAACCGTATAAAGTCTTGCATATATTTTGTATGGAAAAAAAAAAATTCCGCCGTCTTGAATTTTTTTCTATTCATCAAGTAGACCGTCGGGTCCTGATTAGTTTTTGCCAGAAAACCACTCATCCATCTTTTATACTTTCTGAGATAGACACCGACGAAATTTGTATGGCCGCCATCTTGAATCCGCAATTTTTAATTTTTTTTCAGCTCCCTGCTAATTGGGTGAGGTATCGAGTGACATTTGGTTGAACACCCCCCACCTATCTTCGATACCCTGGCCGGTGCTCCTCACTCGTCTCCGAAATCCTCAATCATCAGCTCTCTCCATATTTTTCCTCCGAATGAATTTTTGTCCTCTCTACGAAACCATTAAAAATTTTGAACAGGAACCTATTAAAGTCTTGCATAGATTTTGTATGGAAAAAAATAAATTCCGCCATCTTGAATTTTTTTTCTATTCATCAAGTAGACCTTCGGGTCCTGATCATCTTTTTCCAAGAAACCACTCTTGCATCTCTTATAGTCTCCGAGATAGACACCGACGAAATTTGTATGGCCGCCATCTTGAAACCGCCATTTTGGAATTTATTTTCGGCTCTCTGCCAATTGGATGAGGTTTCGAGTAACATTTGGTCGAACACCCCCCACCTATCTTCGATACCTTGGCCGGTGCTCCTCACCCGTCTCCGAAATCCTCAATCATCAGCTCTCTCCATATTTTTCCTCCGAATGAATTTTTGTCCTCTATACGAAACCATGCGTGAAAAAATTTTTTTTCATACAAAATTTTACAGGAGAGGTGATCAATGAGTCAGTGAATCAGTGAATCAGTGAATCAGTGAATCAGTGTGTCAGTGAATCAGCCCCAGTAGCTATATATATATTAATGAACTACAAAATAGACAAATAATAAAAAAAACGGTCACAGGGATTCCAGCAGTTGACGTACATCGGTTGATTAAGAAAAAGAAGAACGCGCAGAAAATGTTTTAGAATAAACATACAGACAAACGTATCTTTTTGATTATATGATGTTTCGATTGACATGTCTTGTAAACTTAATTTAGGTCTGATAGCAACAGACTTGCAACAATTAAACCCTGTCACGTTGTGTGTCCATCTATCACGAGCGAAGATCATAAATGACTAAAGTGATTTTTAAGGACAGTATAAAAAGCATTATATTGATTCAATTAAGTACATATCCAATCTAGTTCCTAGAGTAGAAGGATCTGCAGAGATGAAGATGTATTGGGTTTGTTACTTATTCAATACTAATTAATTATTTATTTATTAACTCACTTTAATCGTATTTAAGTAAAGTCAAAAGTAATTAATTACCTAAAAAACTACAGTAATTTCATGATAATATTGGCTACATTATCAACTAAATCCTAGATATGATAGCGCGTCAGTTGTTTACATTAAATAATGTAACTTTTTCTTACAGATTTTTTTGACCATAGGTCTAACATTTGCTGCAAAATTAGATCGGACCTATCAACCTCCTCCTAGACTCTCTGACAAAAATCCTGGCACTACAAAAATACCATTCAAACAACCTGGAAGAAAACACAATAACGAAGAATTTTCTAAAGCACCCGAACTCAATGTAGAAATTAACAAACTTGCTCCTAACCAAGCAGATAATATTTATGATGAAATATCAAATTATAAACCTACAATACTAAACAATGGTACCGTGTTAACTACTGCGAGCAAAATAATATCGTCTGGTTTTAAGCAATCTTTACCATTTCTAAAACAAGAAGAAGATCCTATACTAAGTATACCTGAAGTTAATTATAATTCAGATCATCCATCAAATTATTTTGATAATCTTCAACAAATTTATAATGTTGAAAAATATCCAAGAATGTCGTTATACGAAAAAAACAGAGTTTATTTACCATCTTATGGGAGAGAGAGTGATAATCATGTATTTTATATAACCCTACCATCGCCAGTCATCAACGAAGAAGGTGAGAAAATTAAAACTGGTGAATATGAAAATATTGATAGTTCTAAAGATACATTTTCATTGAATCTAAATGTTCAACAATCGAACGATCATTCTTCATCATTATCACCAGATTATCTTAATAATGCTAACAGCAATATAGCACCACATACTATTGTAAATCCATCTCAAAAAGAACACACAATCTACAATCATATAGAATATCATAGACCACACAGAGCTCAAGCACAGGATGAACAACAAGCGGTAATTTTAAGCTATGAGCAATCTATAAACTCTGAAGGTTATTCTTATAGCTACGAAACATCAAATGGAATTCATGGCGAGGAAAAAGGCACGGCCACGAATGGAGTAAAAGCAGAGGGATCTTATTCATACTTAGGGGATGATGGAATTTTATACAAAGTTGAATATACTGCTGATCAAAATGGTTTCATGCCTAAAGGTGCTCATTTGCCAACCGCTCCACCGATACCAGATGCCATTTTAAAGGTCATTGAACAAGCAACAAGAGACAAAGAATCTGGAATATATGACGACGGTAAGTTTTCACCTAATTTACATTATAGTGTAGTTAATTTTTCTTCAGATCAGAAGTAGATTATTTTATACTTATAACTTGTAATTTAAATATTATTTTCTAGGATTATATGACGAAAAAAAATATGGTTACAAAAAATATCAAGACGAATATCTAAAAGTGAAAGATAATGTAAATAGAGATAATTTTCTAAAAGAAAATGAGAAATATTTTGACGACAGTGATCTTTTTGATGAATATCATGACTCATGTAAGCAAAATGGAATAGAAAAACTAGAAGAAAGTCAAGAAATGGAATTTACCGATTATACAAATAATAGTGAGAATCATGACAATGGTAATGACGATAAAATTAATAATACTTCACCAAACTATCAGTACCCCGATAGTTTTTCAAAATCAGATCTAGATGTATCTACGTTAAATAAAAATGGTGAAACATCAGGTTATGAGAATCTTCCACCACAAAACCCAGTTTTTAATGCAAATAAGTTTAAGCCACGATTTTCTGAAATAGACCATACAGGAGCAAAAGAAAATGATACGGAAGAAATTACACCAAAACCTTTCCTGACATCGTACGTAATCCGTCGTGGTGAAAACTCAGAAATAACCGATTATGATGACTTAGCACATACAGATACTGATTCCAATGAACAACCATTTGGAAACAGATTTAAAGGAAATAATGAAGATGATACAATTGATAAAACCATAAATATAGATAAAGAAATTGATTCTCGTGAATTTATATATGAGGATGTAGTACCAGAACAGCAAGAACAGTATGGAGATAGAATACATAATTATTCTCATTTACCATCCAATGAGGAAGTATACTCGTATTCTTACAAAAATGCCAATAAGTCATTAATAACTCTTAGTCCAGGACTATCCTATACAACCTCTACACCAACAGATTTTTCATCTGTCATTAGTACTCAAAATGTCAATCATACATCTGGAAGAGGTCCTTCCTCGTTGCAAATCTCTTCTATTACTAATACAACATTATTAATAGATAACTCTTCTGCGAGAGAGAGAGAACCTATATCTCCATTACCAAAGTATGCTATAAGTCCTGTTTTAGACAATGAATTGGCTTCTGTATACCCGGATGCTTATGGTAAAACTGACTCAATAAAATCATTTCAAACTGTACAGACCACAATACTTGTACCAAGGTTTGGTATGCTATATAGACCTACTAGTGAGAGTCCTCAATACACTGAATACAATGTTCAAACAAGTACTGAAAATATTATCGGAGTAAATTTTTCTGGGCCAAAGCAATCCCAGCGATTCGATCATATCGCTGGATCTAATTATTAAATTGTATTTTTACTTTAAAAACGTAGTAAGAGTGTAGACTACTAATGGAATCACCTTGGCGTCGGTCTGTCTGCGACAGAAGTTTTCTTTTTAATTAATTTATTGTGTCTAATTAATTATGTTTGCAATTATTCTAATTAATACTATTGAAATGGTGAAAATACAAATTCGTTTTTTCATTTGGGACTCCTTAGCAAGATCATATTCAAAATGACCTTTTGAATCTTATGACAAGTCAAGACTCTACCACGGGTAAGGAAAGCAGATTTTACTGAATAGTAAGAAACTTAGCAGTTGCTCTTTAGCACGTCAAATTTTTATTATTGTGTTTGCATGTTTGATCGTTGACGTAAAAATTACTAAAACAGTATTAAAATCATAAAAGCCAGTAAGTTATTGTACCATGACGTGCCTTTTTATTCAGCAGAGATATCGAGTTTTAAACTTTATGACAATAAAATATTGTACTACGTTGTTATTCTGCATAAGTAAATCCTTACTATTATTATAAATCGGAAAGTGTGTTTGTTTGTATTTTTTTTATTCGATGACACGATAGCCCTTGACTGCGATCTCACCTGATGATAAGTGACGATGCAGTCTAAGATGGTCGCGGGCTAACTTGGAAGGGGTATAGCAGTGTAAATTTAACCCATACCCCTAATCGGTTTCTACTCGCCATCGTGCCGGAACGCTAAATCGCTTGGCGGCACGTCTTTGACGGTAGGGTGGTAACTAGCTACGGCCAAAGCCTCCCACCAGACCAGACCAGAGACAATTTAGAAATTATAAATTCCCAAATTGCCCCCGTCGGGAATCGAACCCGAGACCTCCCAGTTATAAGACCACAGCGCTCACCACTGCGCCAGGGAGGTCGTCAAAAACCTTTTGTATAGCAAAAGCTGGCAATATTTTAAAACAAAGTTTATTAAAAGTCGAGTTTGTCTCATGCCTGGTCACAAAAACTACTGCATGAATTTTCATGCGATTTGTACAACGGTGGATTGCCTGAGTAGACAATTAGTAGGTACAACATTAAACATAGTATTACATACTTACAAACAAATTATTTATTGATTATATAGAAAAGTAATAGAGAAGCCACCCTGTGCGAAGCTGGGGCTGGTGTCTGTTACAATCCATAATGAAGTAAATTCTCAATTTTTTTTGTCTAAGTTATTATTTCAAAACATAGGTAATGATAAAACTCCGCAGTAAAACAAATATCAACAAGATCAAATACAACAAGAAGAACAAGAAGAGGCAAATATTCACTATTCTTTTTATACTTAAATAAAAATTAAAATAGGTACACACTACACACACATTATAAGCAAAACCATACAATATGACAATAAAAGAAAATAATTGTGAAATTATCCTTAAAAAAATTGTGTGCGAAGACGCGGAAAAACTAGATGCGTGACGACACAACGCCTCTCCCGCCGACCATTAATTCACGCCAAAATTTTAATTTGGATACTAACTATAATATATCCGACATACACTTTTGCACTGATCACTGATGTAAAATCTATATTTTATTATTATTTAATTCAATAATTTATTTTATATCTAACATTGTTCCTAATACATTTAAAACTCCATCTACAAGGTGCTGAAGGTAACTTGCGTTAGAAATCGATATTCGAACGATTCGATGTTACAGTGACCTCACGCACAACTTTGAAAGTTCGAGAAGATTCCTCGTAAGACTAATAGAGGGAGCTGTATTAATTTTTTTTTACTTTGACATTCTCTTCCTTTGATTCTCATGATTCATGATTATTAAATGGGTTCCCAGAACCCAGCTCTTCACGATCATTCATATAATCCTTACTAATATAATAAATGCAAAAGTATGTTTGTTTGCTGGTTTGTTGGTTTGTCCTTCAATCACGCAGCAACGGGGCAACCGATCGACGTGATTTTTTGGATCGGTATAGTTGGTTGTCTTGGAAAGTTACATAAGTTACTTTTTATTTATCCCGGAAAAACAAAAGTTCCCGAGGATTTTAATAACCTAAGTCCACGCGAAAGAAGTCGCGGGTAAAAGCCTAGTAATTAGGTACTAAATAGAAAATATGTATTATAAAAGATTTTTATTGAAGTAAACTTTTAAATTTCTTTCAAGTATCGAGTGAATCTACCACTTTTTGTTTCTCTGTATTAATTAAATATCATCGAAATCGGTTCAGTGGTTGGACCCCTAATTTAAATAGTTTTTATTTTTCAAGCCTTAATGTTTCCCGGGATTTTTTTTAATTTTTTACCAGATGAAATTTCGTTCGCGTGGATTAAGGTTTTTCAATTCCCGCAGGAACTCTTTAATTTTCCAGTATAAAATGTGTTAATCCTACGTGTGAACTATCTCCATTCCAAATTTCAGCCAAATCGGTACATTCGTTGTGGCGTGAAGGAGTAACAAATACACACACAAGCACATTCAAACTTTCGCCTTTATAATATTGGTGTGATTTAGTGTAAAAGAGTGTTCTTTATAATTATTATTATGTAATGACATACCTACCTAGAGTCTTAACCTAATGTTGTATAATTTATTGTGATATTATGACTTATGATTTATGACCGTTTTTTATAATACTCTAATTGCTTAAAACTTGATGACCCGGAACACTGCTTTTTGTATTCTGTTGCGTTTTTGTTTGAACACATTTTTGAAAATTACGTGGACTATAAATTAGGTTTAAATTAAGGAATATAGCAAATTATAGAGCAAATTAAAAGCATTTGAGGCCTCAATAGCCCAACGGCTAAAGCTACGGACTGCAAACTGATAGGACGTAGGTTCGAACTCCATCTGTTGCATTATTGTCGTACCCAATCCTAGCACAAGCTTTCTGCTTATTTGGATTATTTACGCTCTATTTTCCGGGACGAGACAATTTTTTTTTTTACTGAACTTAACTAATATTAGGAGAATATTAGTTAACTTCAGCTTGGCTAACATTCTTTTTTTTTTAAAAAAAAACCTCAACCGAAGACACTGGACTATTATATTGTAACTAGCTTTTGCTCCCGCGACTTTGTCCGCGTGGAATTAGATTTTGGGGTGGAATTTTCAAAAACTGTGACACACGTACTTTTTTATTTTTAACTGAAAGCTCAAATACCAACTTTGATGGAAACAGCTTGAAAAATGACGGAGTTTCATATAAACTTCCATCCCCTATTTAAACCCCTTAGGGGTGGAATTTCCAATAATCCGTTCTTAGTGTGCGCCTACGTCATAAAAGGAACCAACTGTAAAAATTTCAAGTTTCTAACTTCAGTAGTTTAGGCTGTGCGTTGATATCTCAGTCAGTCAATCAGTCAGTCGGGACTTTGAATTTTATATATATATATAGATAATATTAACATATAAATCTAAGATTCCAAACTGTTGTGACGAATCAGAGTAAGAGCAACAAACTCAGCCAGGTGTTAACTACATATGTTTGTCCATACCCATAACACTTTCGCGGTCGCTAACATTGAACTTTCCTACGTAACGAGCTGTAACAAGATACTTTTCGCCTCTAACCGGTTTAAGCCAATGGCCAATGTAATGGAGGTGTGACGTCACGTTGCTAACACGGTGACATCGTTGTTAACATCAACGCATGTTGAAGTAGGTTGCTTATGACATAATGTCTTACTGAATACTGACTATGACTATGACTATGACTATGGCCGAACACTATTCATACTTTGTAAGCATTATTATTATAATATAGATCGTCTTATTGGAGAATATAAATCAGCAAGACTCCGCTGGCTCGGGCGTTTAGAGAGAATGGGTGAGGATCGTGCTGTAAGAAGAGCATACTTGGGTCGCAATAGGAAAACGCCCCGCTGGACGACCCAGGTTTCGCTGGGTGGACGAAGTGATAGAAGACCTGCAAGCCCTCAATACAACCGATTAGCGTGAAGTGGCGCAGGATAAGCATGAGTGGCAGCTTCTGGTGTCAGAGGACAAGATTCTCTTTGGGTCGTCACTGAGCCAGCGAAGTAAGTAAGTTTTTCTTTAACCGATATAGGCTTGCGCTTGACGACTATCAGTACTGGATAGCACTGAGGAGGTCTAAACTCTTGCCTTAAAGGTACTCAAATTACAGGTGGCAGGAAACACAGTTGCTGGAAGAGTGGAAGTGAATATAATATAGAAAAAAAAATCTATGTATCAAGCTAATTATACTGTTCTATAATATGAGCTACTATGGAAGGTAAAGTACTACGTTCCAATTTTGTAATTTTCAAGTAAATAGCCAATTTTCGATTTTAAGTAACTGTTGCATTGTCTGAACATTATTTAGGAGGAATCTCAGCGGAGGCTGCAGTGACAATTCGACACGTTTCATTAAATGCAATCGCACGTCGTGAGTGCATGCGGATTTCGCAATGGTAGGTTCCATCGTGCTGTATAGGACTTCATCCTGTTACTATAATTTATCGCTGAATATGTGAACTAGTTTAGTGACGAAATCTATATTTAACATTGGTTATTGATTCGCTAGCTTTTGACCACGACTTCGTCAGCGTGGAGTCAGAATTTTAAAAATGCTTCGGGAACCCTTCTCCTTCTTGTAGTGCCGTCTCCTATCGGAGGTTGGTAACCATTAGGGCTATCTACACCTTGGATGCAGCTGCACGGAACAAGGACCGGGTATTTTTCCCATACCATTCCTCCCAGGTTCTCCTCCGACCAGGTAGTCTTCGGCCAGCTATTTTTCCCTGTGTGATGAGCTGCAGGAGGTCGTACTTGTTATTGCTAAGAATGTGGCCAAAGTACTCCAGCTTCCGTAGTATTATAGTCTTCATGGTTTCAAGACCTTTGCCTAGCATCTGCAGCACTGTCGTCGTCACACGCTGAACCCACGAAATTCTCAACATTCTTCTTCAGGTGACCAAAGAGCTGGCGCTTATTTAGCCCAACGCCTAAGCCTCGCTATACAACGAGGGAATAGCGCCAGTGTTTTGGGCACCATGCCCATAAACGACCACTTGGACGGCGTGTATTTTTTGTAAATTTAAGTAGTGGTAGTTTTAATTTATTTAAGTTATTTATTTAAGTTTTTATTTTGTTATATTTATATTGAAACATTCTTCTATACATTTCGAAAGCTTCGATCTTTTTACACAAAGTTTCCGTTAGTGTCCAGGCTTCGACTCCGTATATAAGAATGGAGAAAACGTAACAGCGTGCGATTCTTATGCGCAATCGAAGGCTGAGATTGCGATCGCAAAGTATCTTGTCAATTTTACATTTTACCGGGAATCCTAGTTTTCTAGAATAAAGGTAGCCTATGAGGCTATGACACTCTCTAAGTCCTCAACTATACCCATTCAAAAAATCACCGAGTTATTCTACGTTCTGTGAACTAGATTGACTATCTATCATCTTACTGAAATCCATCATCAAACAACAAATCCTAGATCCACAAAAGTTAAGTAATTTCGTTAGGCGTTGATACTATCAGACTTGAAAGACGATGATCTTTACTGTATTAATACAAAAGAGCAGATAGGTAGTTTTGACGTTAATTATGTACCAAATAGGTATGTAGGTACATAGATTTGTCAGATATCATATTTAAGACGGTATGATTTTTATAAAGCTGTTCTTTTGTGTTGCATAAATAATTCCATATTTTTAACGAATAGCATGAAATTAATACAAAAAGCCTAAAGTGGTTTTTTGTATTAACTTTTTGCTATTCGTGCTAGTGATGACCAAAGTTTGTTTGGATTAAATGTTTCGACATGTCATACTTTGTCAGCCTTAAAGTAATTAATTCAAGGTTGTTATTGTATGACATCTCAAAACAGTATTGAAATAACTATATATACTTTAAGTGTTGATTTTAAGTTAAATAATTAATATAATATTTTGAATATAATGTAATAAAGTTTTATTGACCATAGAAACATACAACCTTAGTAAAACCAAAAAAACTTACCCAGTTAACTTTATTTATTCCATTTTATGCTTGTTGTGTGTTATAAAAGCATCTGAATACAAAGTTGCTATAAGTACCTATACCTGATATTTAGCCACTTTGGCTGGACCTTTGAGAAGAAGAAGACATCCACTGCTGAACAAAGGTGCCTTGTATATCTCTTCTGATGTCGTTAGTGGGAGGTCTGTAAACACAGCGCTTTGTGGGGTGAGGTCACCACTCCAGCACCTTGGGACCTCAATTACCATCGGTTCTTCGAATTACCACGTCCAACCCATTACCACTTCAGCTTCATGCTGAACAAAACTAGAATATTCCCATCTCCCCTCCAAATAAGTGTAAAACTCGTGTTAAGAATGGGTACGACAATACTGCAACGGGAGGGAATCGAACCGACGTCCGTTTTTCAGTTTTATCCGTTGCGCTATTGGAGATTTAATAAATTATAATACCTACGCTAGTTATTGCAACCGCGACTTCGTTTGCATGGACGAACTTCAAGACAAACTTTTTAGTCCCCTTGGGGGTGGAATTTCAAAAATCTGGCTGGCTGGATTTGGCTGTTTGGAATGGCGATAGCTCATACCCAGGATTTACATATTATAGGCATACATTTTATCCTAGAAAATAAAAGAGTTCCATCCTGAATGGAAAAACCTTAATCCACGCGGACATAATCTAGTTACCTACTTATAATTAAGAATTCTCGAATGCATCTCCAATCTCGAGGTCAAAGGTCAACATCAGAAATCAGTACATTGAACATTCTGTTACAGTAACAAATAACAATAGAGCAGCATTACGACACAATGCACTTAATTCTATTATAATACGACCTTGGTATTTTTGGACAATGATTTGTCTATAACGTTTGTAATAGCTGTTTATAAAGAGTGTAATTATTTCATTTTTCAGATGACAGGGCAGCGCAAGATTTTGACCTCATAAATAATAATCTTTTCTTTATCTCTAACGATAGATTAGTAAGAAGAAATAGATGATTGCTGTTTGTTTACTGCCCTAAAATGATCCAAAATTCCTCATTGCCTGGAGACTAAAGTCTTTGAACAGGGCGTGTTGCCAGTGATGACTTATGGATCTGAAACATGGTCGCTAACTATGGGCGTCATAAGAAGGCTCAGGATCACTTAGCGGGCGATGGAGAAAGCTATGCTTGGAGTATCCCTGCGAGATCAAATCAGAAATGAGGAGATCCGAAGGAGAACCAAAGTCACCGACATAGCTCAGTGAACCACGAAACTGAAGTGGATGTGCGGGGCATATAATTCGAAGAGCTGATGGTCGATGGGGTCCCAAGCTGCTGGAGTGGCGATCCCGCATTGGAATGCGATGCGATCTCACCTGATGATATCAAATGATGATAATAATATAATAATATGCAGTCTAAGATGGTAGTTGGTACTCGCCATCATACCGGAACGCTATATCGCTTGGTGGCACGTCTTTAACGATAGGGTGGTAACTAGCCACGACCAAACTCTGCCACCAGACATAAATTAAGTGTAACAATTGCACATCTCATCATCAGAGAAGCTGAGCACTGGCTATTGCAATACCTTGTTATTAACATCAATTAACCTCTATACGCATAGCAGCTCTATGGCATCTTTAAGTAGAGCAACAATTATTTTCAACCTCGCAAAAGTGAGTTATGATATTTGTGAATATTAAAGCGTTATAAGGGTCGTTCTACTTTTCTACCGACAATAGTCTGTCTTTCTTCTTATTATGGCATCTCGTTGGAGTATTAATATAAACGGTTTTTTTATTCGGTTCGAATAAACGTCCATATTTTTCTTATCTATTAATATTATGTCATTTTTCATGTTCTCTAACCAGCATATTTTATACGTTCGTTTTCCGTATAATGCCGTGACAGAGTGGTAAACTGAAATGTTGTCTCTACAGAAAAAGGCCACTTTGTCACATTATTTTTTCAAAAACCAACATTAAAAAAGAATCAATATTAGCTAGGAAGGAAACTTTAATTAGTACTAATGAAAACACAGATGCAGTTTTTTTTAAATCCCACACATAAAACACAATTATAGATAGTTCAAAAACCAAAAAAACAGAAAAACGTCGTTTCATTGTCGGTAGAAAAGTAGAACGACCCATAAGTCAAACTTATTAGAAGAATTTCGCCTCGGGGTGAACGCGTGCTATTGCTACAGCAGACATGAGACTGTCGTACTTTGTAATTATTTTTTACTAGACGATGCGCGTGACTTCGTCCGCATGAATTAAGGTTTTTTAATTCCCGCTGGAACTCTTTAATTTAACGGGATAAAATGTAGCCTATATGTGTTAAACCTGAGTATGAGTTATTTCCATTCTAAATTTCAGCCAATTCGGTTCATTCGTTATGGCGTGAAAGAGTAACAAACATACACACACACCCACACACATACAAACATTCGCGTTTATAATATTAGTATGATTAGTGTGATCATGCTGACTGTTTATTATTTAAAAGGTTAACCGAAAATTGAGCTTTCAGTAAACTCTAAACTGTGTAGCTCTGTGCTCTTGTACAGCTTCTGTCAGTCTTGCTGGCAGCTAAAAAGCAAAATTAGTCAATAACAAAGTAATTTAGAATGGTTGTACCACTAGATATTGTTTTAAGCATTTGAGTTAATAACTTTAATAAAGCTGTGTGGGTGAAGGGCCTATGGTCCCACCGGTCAAGGCATTTTCAGCGCCCTCTTTTTTAAAAAACAAGAGACATTTGCGACAACGTGTGCGACAGAAAGGTCGCAATTAAATCGCAAATATGCGGTACCGGCCACGAATAATGCCCCACTGATCAGTCTCACATTGCACAATGTAGATCATCAGCGCGGATAATTTCACACAGAACACGCTTGCGTTATATTAATTTCGGTATTGGCTGCAAGTCTCACGACTCGCCCCTGACGTTTGGGAACTTCAAGAACAAATTGTATCGGTATAATTGGTTCCTTAGCCAGGGATTAGTTTAAGAATCATAGATTGCTAACGTCATGTGTTAGAACAAAACTCGTAAATCTAATTTTATTAAGCCTTTCAGATGTTGCATTAGAATAAAGCTCGTAAATCTAATTTACACATAGACGTTTGGGAACTTCAAGAACAAATTGTATCGGTAATTGGTTCCCTTAGTCAGGGGTTAGTTGAAGAATCATAGATTGCTTACGTCATGCGTTAGAACAAAGCTCGTAAATCTAATTATATTATTAAGCCCTTCAGATGTTACGCCATCTATCGGAATAAAATAAACTAATTATTTTATATTAAAGTGTTAATCTACACTAAAGGAAATATCCTAATAAATTTTTAAATACATATCAAAAATTCCGAGGTCGGCGAGATTCGAACCCACATCGATAGTAGTAGTGTAATCTGGTCAACATTCTGATTTCTGAGTTTTAGTTTTTAGGGTTCCGGACAAAAAGGGCGCTAATGGAACCCCATTTTAAGCCTCCGCTCTCCATCTACCTTCGTGCGGGCTCTCTCATGAACCGTCATAGGTAGATACTTGAATTTTGACAGAAATTGCATTACAAAAAATAAATAGAATAGAAAATAAAGGAGGCCACCAAACAAGAAAGTAGAAACTTGATTTTTTTGGCGTTTTTTGCTCGACCAAAACAATGGCTGTTATGATGGTATGCAACTTCGTATGAAGTCTGACTCGCACTTGACCGGTTTTTGCCATTAAACTATTAGGTACTTAAAGTGATGATATGATTACTTGGATAAAATAAGCGATACTTTACGAAAGGTCATACGAAAATCTAGAACGCATGGTAGGTAATTGCAGCAGTTTTATTGCGAGTTGAAATAATTAATTGTGACTGCTTTAGTTATCAGACCATCGGGTTTAAAGGTTTTGTAGTTTATGAGAGCTTATTTCTGTTATTATTAGGAATTCGCATAAGTAGGTACCTACATACTTTTGATGATCTCCCTGGCACAGTGGTGAGCGCTGTGGTCTTATAACTAGGAGGTCTCGGATTCGATTTCCGGTGGGGGCAATTTAGGAATTTATAATTTCTAAATTTTCTCTGGTCTGGGCTGGTGGGAGGCTTTAGCTGTGGCTATCGGTTTCTACGCGCCATCGTGCCGGAACGCTAAATCGCTTACCGGCACGTTTAAAGACGGTAGGGTGGTAGCTAGCCACGGCCAAAACCTTCCCACCAGACAATCTTCATAAGATCACTAATTAGAAAAAGCTGTCTAGACAGTCGAAGAGAAGACTTAATCTACGAGTATATTATAAAAATGTAAGAGCTGTTCGTTAGTCCGGCTAAAACTCAAAAACGATTTGAATAATACATGTGTATTTTAAAAACAAAAAAAAAATAGGGCAACCCCCAAAAACAGCTCAAAAAAATCAAAAAATAGAAATTGCTTATTTTCACCACTCTGGATTACTTTTAAAAAAGATACTTTTGATAAAGAAGCCGCGGATACAAGATAGTAGGTAAATTTTTTATTATTAAACAATATCTCTACCTGCATTATTTCAAATTAACTTAAATACTTACAACTTTGTTTTCTATCATAATGATGAATGATGAATGGCTTGCTTTGTTTATGAAGGAAATCATATTGAGACTTATTTTACGTGGGTGAAATCGGCCCTGAAACAAATGTTTGAATGAATTGCTAAAAAAACCATATAAAGTTTATATAAACACGATTATCCTACACGATCGCGCATAAGTTTTATACGAGTTAAATACATGCAAAAATTCATCACTGCTTTGCCAAAGTGCATCCCACATGTCCAATAAACCAGTAACTTACTTGTAATAACATACGAGATAAAAACCAGATCAATAGGTAACTGATTGACAGACAGACATCCTAATAACTATGTGGGAATTTCAACAACATAGCTTTGGACTAATGCACGCGTTCCGCTGCGTGGGATGGTTCGACTATCGGTTATTGCAAAATTGTTTTACCAAGGAACTTCGTAGACGGACGTTTTTTAAACGGCAACCTTATTCTTTTTTTAATTTTCTCGATAGTGGATGCTTTTTGACATTCCGATAATACATTTCATAGGTATATATTGGATTGGATATTATCAATTATATCCATTGTTACAGTAATATTGTTATAGTTTTAAAATAGTGTAAAATTTGCCCGTTTATCTTGCTTTTGTTGGTTGTTTTTAAGTTTTTATGTTTCTGTATACATGTTTCTGTATTTATATGGTGTACAATAAAGTGTATACATTTCATTTCATTTCATTCGGTATCTATTCTCAATTTGATATTATGTCCGTTCATAAAATTGCCTAAAAATTAACATTTATACAAACGTTTATATACACGTTAATATATAAAACCTGCAATTATTAGGTCAAACTCTTTTAACATAATATTCTTTTTTTTATTAATGGAAACAAACAGTTTAATAGCAAACAATAAAAAATATACAGATAAAAATTTACACTAAAATAGTCTCTTAAGTTAAAAATGAAGCCTTTATTATGAAAGCAGAGGAAAAGATTATAATATCAGCTATTATAGATCTTTCAATTCACGAGGGCGCGTGAGGTTTACTTGTGATTACGTCGTGTACATACACATTGCGTAAGTGTGCGTGCCTGGCTGGAGTCTAGGTGGGAGCGGTAAGGCGTGAGCAAGCTCTCGCTCATACTTATACAGATACGACACACACACAACCATGAGCCACGTGGCCGTGCCTTCGAGAGCTATAGTTAGGAAAACGCTGTGTTTGTGAACAGCCTTATAATAAAATACAAGAGTTATCGGTCATGATTGCACTCGATAGTGTTTATATATTAGGAAACGGTAATACTTATACTCAATAAATCAAAAGTCATTGATTTTATATATGGGGGATTGATGCGCACAGCATTTAATCAATATTAATATGGACATGACTTTGTAATAATTACAGTTAAAAACACATGTCGAGACTTGATGACCTTTTTGTGTGATCTATAAGTTGACTGATGCATTTGGGCTGATTGCTTGACAGAAGTAAGATGTTGCGTTTCAATTATAATAGCCCCAATAGCCCAACGGTTAAAAGGTGCGGACTGAAAACTGAAAGGTCGCAGGTTCAGGCCGTCCGTTGCACTATTGTCGTACCCACCCCTAGCACAAGCTTTCCGCTTATTTGGAGGGGATAGGAGGATATTAGTTAACTCCTGCTTGGCTAATGTTCTTTAAAAAAAATTATGGTTAGGTAGACGTCCACAGTTTTTATAATTATTTAATGACAAGATAGTTCTTGACTGCGATTTCACCTGATAGTAAGAGTCGATGAGAAGGGTTTAAGCCATAATTATTAATTTGAAGTATAATGTATAATATTTGAACCCAAATAAATAAATTAATTAAATAAAAATAAATAAAATAGTCCATGTCCATTACACTGCAGGCCAAGTACGGAATGACAGAACTCAGGAATTTCGGTTTCCTCTCGATGTTTTCCTTCTAATAGACAAACATTGGCTTGTAAATGAACTATGATTTTCCTTCAACAAAGATAAGAAGAGATAACTCCGACCTTTTAGATTAAGAGTCCGCCCCTTGGAGACATTGTTATGCAGGACGTAGAACCTTGACTTTTAAAAGCACTGATTCGAAAAAATGGAGCATGCCTAAAACAAAATTCCTATTGTGCACATACTGTATGAGGATAATATGTGTACTCTTAAACCCTACGCGTACCAGTGGACTGAGCAGCCGAACTTAGCTTGGTCTAAAGTAGGCCAGCCGTGACTTTTACGACCAAAGATGAAATAAAATGAAATGAATATACTATATTGTACACCACAATAAAAAAGACCTCCCCGGCGCAGTGGCAAGCGCTGTGATCTTATAACTGGGAGGTCTTGGGTTCGATTTCCGGCGGGGGCAATTAAGAAATTTATAATTTCTAAATTGTCTCTGGTCTGGTCTGGTGGGAGGCTGTGGCCGTGGCTAGTTACCACCCTACTGTCAAAGACGTGCCGCCAAGCGATTTAGCGTTCCGGCACGATGGCGTGTAGAAACCGATTAGGGGTATGGGTTGAATTTACACTGCCATACCCCTTCCAAGTTAGCCCGCTACCATCTTAGACTGCATCGTCACTTACCATCAGGTGAGATGGCAGTCAAGGGCTATCTTGTCATCGAATAAAAAAAAACACTAAAATATACTTTATATAAATTATATAACATCTGAAGTAGCAAACATCGAAGAATGATTAAAGATGCCGCAAAAAAATTAATTTGGGTTTAATTACATTTAATTAAACTGAGGTTTAATTCAACATGGATCTTCCTTTTGTTGCGCTGCCATGGTTTTATCCTAAATACTTGAATTGCTATAAAAAAGATACGTTTCGGCTTTACACTACTCCGGTGGGCGTTATGCCTGAATGTTTACCATAGAAACTAGAAGGGCATATTCATATTGTTGAATCTTGAACTTTTGAAAGCTTTTGATCTATAAAATAAAGTACTCGTATTATAAGTATGATAAACAATATACCTAATAATAAAATAATAGAGCAAAGTATGCTAGCCTAAATTAAATTAAATAGCATCAACCTAAGCTTTAATGATGTTGATGATTTTAATGATATTGAGACGTTTTTGAGTTTTAGCCAGACTAACGAACAGCATTTAGTTTTTATGTAGAGAGAGAGAGATTATATCGAATGACAAAAATTAAAAAAAAAACTTAGAATGCATTTTCAAAATACTTGTGTCTAGGAATTAGTGTTTTTTATTATTACGAGTCACCATTTCTGTTTTTTAATATGTACTTTTAAAATTAATTTTATAGTCTTAAGTTTTCTGTAAGTGAGCAAACTGTTCTTTGAGAATAAATTCTTTAAACCTGAACCTAAAAGATCCCTTACACGACTTCCTGGACCAAATCGATGAGCAATCTGTTACCGTTTAGACAGAGTATCATAAATTATTTTAATTAGCACATTTTACTCCTTGACATTTATGAGTGGCGGGTCAACAGAAATAGGGCATGTACAAAAGTAAATGCAAAGCAGTCACTTTATTGACCATTCTCGGCATCAATCCACAATTAGATGAGTTGCCTTAAACACTGGTTTATATCTTTGTACTTCAACACCAAAGGGCGGCTATACATGTAAGACATTACATAAGTATAATATTAATCTTAATTTATTTGATGTTGGTTCCATTGTTTTCAAAGACCTCACATCTATATAAATAAACTGGTTGGATTGGGCTAAAATTTTGTATACAGATAGTTATTATGACGTGGGCATCCGTTAAGAAAGGAATTTTGAAAATTCAACCTCAAGGAGGTGAAAATAGTGGTTTGAAAAATAAATCTTAACGTGAGCAAAGCCGTAGTTAGAAGCTAGTTTGTAATAAATTTCATCATCGTTATCATCCCAACCCGACAAATGTGAAATGCAAATTGGCAGACTAACTTTGAAACCACTACCCTTGAAAAGCTTTCAGGCATATAGGGTTCCTCTCGATATTTTTCATCACCATACAAGCAAAACGAGATATGATAGGTACTATTTATTTTTACACCACATTACTAAATAGTAAGTGTAGTGGTAACAAAATTTATTTATTAGTAACTAGCAAACCCGGCGAACTCCGTTTCGCCACCAGATTGCATGCTATGTATCAGAGATGGCGCTGAATGTGAAAAAAGATTTTCCCGCTTTTCTGTTGAAATTTTTCCTGAATTTTTTTACTATAAACCTCATGGAGCCCGAGACCTTTCCAACGAACGCAAAACCGTGGAAATCGGTTCGTGCGTTCTAGAGTTATAGCGTCAGGAAGGAAAACCCGACTTATTTTTATAATAATAATTAACAAATTAATAGCAAATGAAAAATTACATTCTACCTTTCTTTTTTTTCTTCTACAAAGATACATATTAATATTTATTGTATAATATGTATTATGTATATAACTTGAAGAACTGTGAGTTGATACATGCACTGGATAAGAAAACCTGCGTAATAGTGAAGAATATAAAGACTAGACTTCCTAACTACGACATTAATTTAAACATAGGATCTAATGCCTGAATAGCCCAACGGTTTTAAAGGTGCGGATTGAAAACTGAAAGGTCGCAGGTTCGAACCCCACCCGTTGCACTATTGTCGTACCCACTGCTAGCACAAGCTTTTCCGCTTATTTAGAGAGGGGAATATTAAGTCAACTTCAGCTTGGCTAATATTCTTAAAAAAAAATGATAAATCCGTATTTGTACGCTCATGAACAGGCAGCCTTAAACGGCTGTAAACGTCAAATGCTCGCACGATGATCCGATGCCTTTCGTTCTCGTTTTTAATGTGCAAAGGTTATCCGACGTACTCGCAATTATAGTAATTGAGAGAATTATGTCATTTGAAGAGTAATAATAATATATAATCTTTTTATAACGTCCTGCCGAACGAATCCGGTCACAGCGGCCAAACTTATCAGAGATTAGTAATCTAAATATATAAAAGGCAAAGATGACTGTCTGACTGACTGACTGACTGACTGATCTATCAACGCACAGCCCAAACCACTGGACGGATCAGGCTGAAATTTTGCATGTAGATAGCTATTGTAACGTAGGTGTCCGCTAAGAAAGGATTTTTGAAAATTCAACCCCTAAAGGGATAAAATATGGGTTTGAAAAATCGAATTTAACGTGAGCGAAGCCGCGGGGAAAAGCTAGATATTATAGTGCTATAGTGCCTAAGTGTGTGCGCAAACACAAGAGCACTCTCTATTCCCTCACTTTCATAGTCCAATGGGGCGGAAATCCGATACGACCGGAGAGAGATTAAGCGTTTAACCGTCGGCTTTGCGTGCTTTCCGAGGCAAGGAGGTGACTCACTAACTTCCTAACTCCGGGCTAGTACCTACTGAGAATTTCTTTGACAGAAAAACCCCATACGTTTATTTTTTGGCCCGACCCGGGAATCGAACCAGGGACCTGGAGGGCGATTCAGACCTGGTCGATAACATACTGTGTCGATACGGTTAGATATCGATCTCGTATAAAAAATTTTTTGTCGTGTGATTCAGAGCGTTTGGTTTGAGGATACGATTCGGTATCGACTACGTTATCGACATCGACAAGATACATTCGATTACAAGAGCATTTACGAATTGAAAATATATGTTATCGTACGGTAACAAACCGAATCGATTGATAAATAAGTTATCGGAAGGGTCTGAATCGGGGGGCTGGTCAGCCATGCTAACCACTAGACATGTGCATATTTTTTTTCATAAATAGAGGGCAAATGAGCAGACGAGTCACCTGATGTTAAGTGATTACCGCCCATGAACACTTGTAGTGGGTACCAAAGGCACCATCAATGCGTAACCAGCTTTTCAGGAATTTATTGGTCCGCCCTTTAAATAACTCCATATTGTAATTGTAATATGCACAGCACATGTCCATTGTCCAGTGCTTAGCAATAATCTAAAGTACACATCTAAGTAATCAATACATAGAGTATGGATTAGTTAGATGGAAGCTTAGATGTCTACTTTAGATCACTGATAGATAAAGACAGTCGAGATGCGGTCATCTCATCTTTTAATGAAGATTTCGAAAGGAAGAGAATAAGGTCGCAGAAAAGATCATAATATCATCGTCCTGAGAATCTTATCCCATAAAAAAGTATTAATGACGTGGTTTTTTGCACTTTTTGCCCCATGGAAAACTAATAATATAATAGCAAATTAAATTAACACTTTTTTACTTACACTGCGTATTAACTTTTTACTGTTGGAAAGCTACGGAGTAACGAATATTCCATTCTGCAGTGTGAATATAATAAGCCTCGATAGCATATAGGTTAAAGGTGTGGACTGAAAACTGAAAGGTCACAGATTCGAAGTTCCGAGGAGTTGATAGGAGGATATCAGATAGATTCAGAATCAACTTCAGCCTGGATTCTTTGTTAAATAAAAAAAAATTGAGTAAGTTTATTTTTTTAACACATTTTATTTGTGGGAGCGAGGGACAGGAACATAAAAAAAATATTAGACGAATAATAACTTTTTCACAACGCACGATAAGATCTTTTAGTCGCTAAGCTTCAATAAGCTCCTAAACTAATATAAGTAACTAATTGTGAGACACTTTTTAAAAAACTACTAAGTATGTGCTTTACTTTTTTAAGCATGGCTGCGAGATTACTTTCAAAAAAATAAAAAAAACTCACACGCGACGAATTGAGAACCTTCTTTTTTTCGTCGGTTGAAAATTTAAAAAAAATTTGTATATTAAAAATCGTTTGGCCATTTAGCGGGGTACCGTACTTTTCCTCGTTCCAGTATTTAGCTTAAATATTTGATATTTACGTTTTAGTTTTAATTTAGAATTTATTTCTGTATTATATTAAGTATTATTATTTCATATTTTAATTGGTTTAAATAAATAAACCACAAAAAGAAATACGCGAATATATAAACAAAATCAAAAAAAAAACTCGCAAAATTGTTCATAGTTGCAGTATAATAGCCGATTGTGAAACACAGAATCGTAGTTACTGATTTATTATTTACAAAGATAGATAGATAGATAAGTGTGGATCATTTAGAACATTGACAAATAGCTACATTAGGAGTAAAGACACCGCTAAATGCACTCCGCTTGGGAAATGTGCTGGAATCCGTTACCTTCTGACCTTTTATACGACTTTCCATTAGGACACTCACAACTGATGCCGACGGCTCTTAAATATTATGCTAAGATAATTACTGGATCGAAACCATCCTTGAACGCACCTCTTTAAGCTTTAGGGGACGGGTACACTGATCTTATCTTTGAATCTGCTTAATATTTTATTTTAAGGTAGGTATATTGACTGTCTGAAAACCAAAAGGTTCCGGAGGAGTATGTTCTTTTTTTTTCTTCATTATCTCTGTCTTGCGCCTTCTATCCAACGGCTTCCTGCGACTCGTTAGATGTAATTAGTCTATCTAATACCTGAAAGTGACGAAAAGTCTAAAATGGTAGCAGGCTAACTTGGAAGGGGTATGGCAGTGTATAGTAAACCTATGGGTTTAACTGTTCCCCCCTAATCTAACCCCTAATCTGTTTTAACACCCCATTGTGCCAGAATGCTAAATGGCTTGGCGGCACGACTTTGACGGTAGGGTGGTAACTAGCCACGGCCAAAGCCTCCCACCAGACCAGACCAGAGACAGTTCAGAAAATATAAATTCCCAAATTGCCCCCACCGGGAATCGAACCCGAGACCTCTTAGTTATAAGAACACAGCGCTCATCACTGAGCCAGGGAGCCGGGAGGTCATCAAAATAGGAGGTTTAGGTCATAGTCCATCACGCTGGTTAAATGCAAGCCAAATGTTTCACACTTCTTTGAGAAATATGGAAAACTCTCAAGGCGTATAGGCGAAAAGTCAGAGGTCGGGATCGAACTTGCGATCCCCTAAATAGGAAACCGCATCCTAACCACTAGGCTATCACAGTATTCACTGTCCATGCTAGACCAACGGAACTCATTAATACAAGCGCAATTAGGTCACTATTTTCTATTCAATATTTATATAGTAATAATCACACGTAATCCACATGCCAGGATGCGTATAGCTGGTATGTGGTACATCGCATATGTCATGCCATAGCCTTACATGGCTCTATGTATTATTAATGAGTCAAATACAACGCGATAATTACACTACAACTAATTGATTTAAGAAAAAAAAAACAAGAAAATCTCGTCAGAGAATGACTCGAATGCCTGTGCGCTTTTTAATTGATCATGTTTCATAATAGGTATCAGGATCATCGGCACAAATGTTTGATGTCATGTTGCCAGATTGACGGGGTTTTTCAGAAATTTCTCTAGTAGTGGAGAGTTATATATAACTCTCGATAGAAGATATGAATGTATCAATAAATATCAACCATTTTAGCTGCGGCTCTTGGTCTTGATGCTGTCTCCCTGATACACGTTAACAGTGCGCAGAATGCCAGAAAATTATCCCCGCGATAGATGAAATAAAACATACCCGAAACCTCGTGTGAAACGCGAAGATCCTAGCGTGTAGGAGTGCAGTAAGCGCCAAATACATCATGTATTCTAATAGCTCGTAAGATATTAATTTAAAAAAATGGCTGGTCCGTATATATTTTATAGGAATTTTATATAAAAATTTTGGCTCTGTAATATACAACACATAGAAAATAAATGCAAATTGGTTAAAAATTAGACCTAGCTTCGTGATCTTTTTTGTCACTAACTTTAATTATATCATTACTAGAATGATGTTGTTACGGACGCCCCGTTTACCCTGTAGGCCGCGACGGCCCATCCATTTGACGCACGCTTTTATGACTGTACTAGCTGATGCCCGCGACTTCGTCCGCGTGGATTTAGTTTTTTAATTCCCGCGGGAACTCTTTGATTTTTCGGGATAAAAAGTAGCCTATGTCACTCTCCGGCCCGTAAATTACCCCTATGCAAAAAATCACAGCAAGCCGTTGCTCTGTTGCTGCGTGATTGAAGGACAAACCAACAAACCAACAAACCAACAAACCAACAAACACACTTTCGCATTTATAATATTAGTAGGGATATGATGGGACCCTGGAGAAATCGAGAGAACTCTTGAAATTTTATAGGCACAATTGATACACTTTGTAGGGCTTTTGAAGTCGGTTTTGTAAAAATAGTTTTTATGTTTATATTATTCAGATATTTATTATGATTTTATTTCAAACAAGAAACATGTGCACCGCGCCTTTAAAGATATAATTGAGACGATCCAAATACCAATCTTATTAAACTAAGTCGTCAATGACGAAAGGAATATCCCAATAATGATTATACTACGGGTGCACTGGCCATACCTGCATACAGTAGGATTAAATTGAATATGTATTTTACGCGAGCAATTATTACTTCATGCATTTTATTAGACAGCGTGTAATATTCTCATTTTATTGATGCAAAATAATAATTATTTATTATGTATAGTGTAAAAACTAACTACTTGAATAAGTGTAGTAGGTAACGATCCTATGATTAAAAAGTTTGAGTGAACTTGAGCAATATTTTGAATATGTTAGGACAGTACAGCCATTTGAAATACTCGTATTTCCTAAGTTTTGTTATAATAACTTTTTAAATAAATAATCTACAGAAATGAGGTTTCATCCCATTAAAATGGTTCTGCTTTAAAATAGTGAACAAATAACAATTCTTAATTAAATGTCCAAATATGTGAAAGGGTCATTTTTGGACTTATTGCAGATCCGTCGTTGTTCTACTCAAAGTTGTTCTACGATATTTTGAATATGTTAGTATAGTACAGCCATTTGAAATATTTCCTAAGATTTGTTATCATAACTTTTTAAATAAATAATCTACAGAAATGAGGTTTCATTCCATTAAAATTGTTCTGCTTTAAAATAGTGAACAAATAACAATTCTTAATTAAATGTCCAAATATGTAAAAGGGTCATTTTTGGACTTATTGCAGATCCGTCGTTGTTCTACTCAAAGTTGTTCTACGATTATGACAAATATAGTGCGGCATAATTTATGAATACTGTTTGTTATCAGGAACTCAATATTGATAAATTCTCCCAATTTTTTTATTTACTTGCCTTCTTCTTTATCTAAAATCCATAATTACTGAAGTCGGCTAAAACGGAAATACCAGGAAAACATGACCATCGAAGAAGCGTGTCCTAATTCGCACCCGGTACTATTCAGCAAATGTTAAGGTCACCTCTCACTGCGGACTTAGGAATCAATTTCTTGTAAATAAAGCACGATCTATTCGATGTAAGAGTCATCCGTCTTTTACACAGAGTTATGCGGATGCAAATCGAGCGTGAAAAAGGATACAATTATGTTATTATAGTAGTTAAGTCTAGTTATAATCTTTTTAAGGGTTTATAGTTATGGCCATAACTTAAACAGCTATTAAGAGTTCGAAAAAAAATGTCAGATTAAATGGAGCAGTTGCTTATGATTAAAATAAATTAATTCTTACCGCTTTGGTTAAGACATTAGCTGCCTTTTTTCCGGGAGGCTCCGGAGCTTTTAATCTTAGGTACACATATCTGACTTTTGGGAGTAAGGAACGTAGTAAATCATTAAATATCTCGAGGAACCTGATGCTTGAGTTGAGAGTTTTCCATTTTTAACAATAATAGTCCTTGACTGCAAAAATAATGTTCTCAAAGGTGGGCGAAGTCTGCCAATCCGCATTTAGCTGTCTCGTCTGGTGGGAGGCTTTGGCCGTGGCTAGTTACCACCCTACCGTCAAAGACGGGCCGCCAAGCGATTTAGGGTTCCGACACAATGGCGAGTAGAAAACGATCAGGGGTATGAGTACACTGCTATAGGTACCCCTTCTAAGTTAGCCAGCTACCATCTTAGACTGCATCGTCACTTACCATCAGGTGAGATAGCAGTTAAGGACAATTTTGTCAAGGAATAAAAAAAGCCAACGTGGTAAACTACGGCTCAAACCAACATAATAATTCATTCGAAAGAAGACCTACCTACCTAGACCTAGTGATAGATCTAGATGAAAGAATGAATCAAAATTATAGAGTTAAAAAAATCGACCTTAATGAAGATTTAAACCCGTGACTGTAATTAATATTGCCGTAACAATTACCTGCAGTTCACATTAACAATTCACTTTATTTCATCTGTTCAAACATTAATTTGAAACGCGTGAAACTTGAGATAGCGCCTCGAGATAATACAGTTAACGGTTAGATACCATCATTTCAGTTTGTTCACGTTAACGTGAAGAAATTTCGACCTAAAATAACTATCCTAACTATGTTAACTATCCATGTCACTATTTTTTTTATGCGATATCGCGCTATCTCCACTCTCCACTAATATAAAATATAATATAATATAGGTAAATGCGATAGTATATTTGTTTGTTGGTTGGTTTGTTGGTTCGTCCTTCAATTACGCCGCAACAAAGCAACGAATGGACGTGATTTTTTGTATGGGTTGAGGACTTGGAGAGTTACATAGACTACTTTTTATCCCGGAAAATCGAAGAGATCCCGCAGGTTTTTATAAATTAAATCCACGCAAGCAAAGTCGCGGGCATCAACTAGTTAATCATTAGATTAAATTGTCAACATCATTTCTGATGTGTAGCAATAAAGAATTTTCTATCTATCTATCTGTGTTTCAATCATGTCAAATGATTCCTAATATGTACTTAATTGACAAGTGAGCTTTCGAAGTAAGTTTTGTTTTAGTGAATATTCCTACTGGGCCTATTCTGAACCGATGATGGATTGAAGTGATTAGATAATTGATAATGTTCAGAACCCGTGGGAATTTAAAAATAATTTACCTCTTTATTACATGGAAAAAGCTTTGCAAAGTCTAACTTTAAATGACAGCTACGGTGATTTATTGTACGGATGTACAAGCTGTGTATAAAGCGTGATTCACTCAATGAATTATTTATAAGATGATATAAGAAAACTACATTGAAATAATTACTATTCTGATTAAAATTGTTTAGTTAGTTACAATTTTTTTTTTTTCAGTCATGCTGAATTTGACTCACTCAGCGTAAAGGAGTGGTTACGACAATAGTGCAATTGGTGGAGAATGAGCAGATGACAGTTCAGTCAGGTCTCAGGTTCGATTCCGGAAGGGGACAATTTATCTCAAAATATGTCTCTGTTGCCCTCTGACGTGGAAAGTTATCAGTGATAACTTTCCACGTTAGAGGGCGGTAGGGTGATAACTTATCACCCTACCGCCAAACACGTGCCACCCAGCGATTTAGCGTACCGGCACAGAATACTTAATAATACCTTCGTACTGGCCCGATAGCGAGTAAAACCGATTAAGGATTACCACCCCATTTTCCCTACACCCCCCCTACCCTCTACCCCAATAAAACCCACCTCATCTCCCCTTCCAAGTTAGCCCATTATCATCATCAGATGAAATCACAATCAAAGGTTACCTTGTTATGCTTTAAAAAAATTGAGATATGGTTTCTTAGGCATCCAATAGCTGAAATTAAGAGGTTTAGCGTCTAAAGCCTCCTACGAGACCAGGGCCAGAGATAATTTAGCGATTATAAATTCCTAAAGCCCTACCGGGAATCGAATCTGAAACCACTGAACTTATAAAACCATAGCGCTCAGCACCCCTGCGTCAGGAAGGTCGTTAAACTAATACAATAGTGTACTTCATCAACGTCGAGGTAATACCTAAATTTCGTGATTCACGCTTTAGTTCCCAATAAGAAACAATTAATTTTATATGTAAGCCTTATTTGTTTGTCTGTTTATCTGTTACAATCTAAAACTATTGATGTACTACCCGATGTCCGCGACTTCATTCGCGTGGAGTTAAATTCCCAAAATCACACACACAACACACAACACATTGATTTTTAACATCCTTCCAATAAAAGAGGAGGTTCTCAATTCGTCGGAAATCTATTTTTTTTAATTTCTTACCAGTTGCTTCGCTCGCGCGGATTTAATTAACCGACTTCCAAAAAGGAGGAGGTTATCAATTCGGCCGGTATCTTTTTTTTTTCTTTGTATGTCCACCGATTACTCCGGGGTTTCTGGACCGATTCACGCGAATTTTTTTTTAATCGACAGAGGAAGCTTGCGAAATGGTCCCATAAAAATTTTTACCTTCAACTCCTCAAGCCTGATGCTGCAGAGGTACTTTCTCCCTAAATTATGGGGTTTTAGGATCTGTCGTTTACGAATTGGTATGCTTGGCCTAAGCATATACTAGATCTTAGAGCTCTAGGTTCTACTCCTCAATCCTGATGCTGTAGGGTACTGCCCACCTAAATTGTAGGCATTTAGGAACTGCTGATCATGAATTGTTATTATATGTAATAAACATAGACTACATCATGGATCATAGTCGGTTTTTTGAAAAGAATTTTTATTTTATAAATCCCTTCAACCTAGTCGGTTAAACAGCAGCAGCAGAACTATAAAGCGATTTTGTATGCCAGTACGATAACAAGTGAGCAGGCAGAGGGTTTAATATAACAGTCATACTCTATCTAAGTGCAACATCTTAGTTTGCATCATCACTTACCACCAGATGATATCACAGTCAAGGCTAACATGTGACCGAACAGAAAAAAAACTAGACTTATTAATGTGTTTCTAAATGAAATTGCACTATCACGAACATAAACGCAATTTGCCCACCTACAAATTAAATGTACTAAATTAAAATTGTAAAATACCTAATCAATCAAGAGCAATCAGTGCTTTTGAATTATCCTTAGTTGTCTTGACTTATTAGCATATTCATTGCGTTAGGTTAAGTTTACAGTAGCGACAATTTGTTCTGATACTTTATACTCGCAATATAGCTCGAAAAATAGAACTCAAGCTATCCGAGTTTCAATCACTAGTTTATTAGCTCTTACACTAGTTTGATTAGCCAGTATGATTAGCTTGCTAGTTTAATTAGTGATATTAAACTTCTTCTACGAGTATCTAGCTAAAAGATTTTTGCTATCCTAGCTAGAAAAACTAAAATCCTCTCAACCAGGGAAGGCGTAATATTGATAGAATAAGTAATACTATTATTTTTTAACTGAAAAATAAAACAGGGACAAAATACCAGAAATTAGAAATAATATCTTGCTCTATAAATAAATATAATCAGTCCAATGCTATTAGACACTTGAACGAAAGCAATTTTTTTTAATTTAATTTTATGACTTTTATATTTAGAATTAAAATTAAAATTTAAACCTAGCATTGTCTGTCGTCATTTAAATTTTCGTTTGCAAAAACTAACCAACATTTTGTCGAACATAATGTCGATAGTGCAAGTTAAAGTTATTTGCATATTCATTGCGTTACATTATGTAAGCAGCGAAAGGCAGATGTTAGGTCAAGTGTTACTAGAACAAACACTGTACGAACAGACCACACCATGTTGTGTTTAGCCTTAGGCAGTGGCTTATTTGGTAAACACATCCTTTGACCCAAGTCTTTATTAATGGTAGTTTATTAAATCCCCTCAGCTGGACGTAGGTTTCTTGCAGGGATAGCCACAGAACACGATCTTGTACCGCATGTATCCGTCTGCAGCTGCCAGCGACACTCCTTCCATCTGGTGGGAAAACTATGGGAAAGCGTGTTTGTTTGTCCTTAAATCACATCGCAATAGAGTTAAATTTTTGAATGGGTATAGCTCAGGATCTCGAGAGTAAAATAGGATACTTTTTATCCCGCAAAAATAAAGGGGTCTTCAAACGCTGCCGCTCCCGTTGCAGGGACACCATTCCAGCATATTAGCGTCAGTCCATCAGCTCTTCGAGTATAGATGAGTTGAAACTTTGACCCTAAGCGAAATGTTGAATAAAAGTTGTTCATTTTTTCATTCGATGACAAGTTTGCCCTTGACTGCGATCTCATTTGATGGTAAGTGATTGATGATGGGTGCTTACGGCCGGTGTGTAGTTAAGCGTGTCAATAATCAATCTACTTCGTACCTATTGAGATTGCTTTACACGTTATTAGGTGCATATCTGGATTACATTTTCGATCTCCAATCTATACAATTTAGATTAAGGATAACCTGAAAGGGGGTTTCATCTTTTACGTTCATTGAGATCCATCGCAGGTCTCACCTCAGGTCTTCTTTGACGACGACCTTTGACGACCTCCCCGGCGCAGTGGTGAGCGCTGTGATCTTATAACTGGAAGGTCTCGGGTTCGATTCCCGGCGAGGCAATTTGGGAATTTATAATTTCTAAATTGTCTCTGGTCTGGTCTGGTGTGAGGCTCAGGCCGTGAATAGTTATCATCCTGCCGTCAAAGACGTGCCGCCAAGCGATTTAGTGTTCCGGCACGATGGCGTATAGAAACTGATCAGGGGTATGAGTTGAATGTTCACTGCCATACCCCTTCCAAGTTAGCCCGCTAAGGCCCGCTACCATCTTAAACTGCATCGTCGCTTACCATTAGGTGAGATCGCAGTCAAGGACTAAATTGTCATCGAATAATAAAAAAAGGCTCACCTCAGATCTCTTCTGAGGTCTCCTCTCAAAGAAGAAAGAAAGAAGAAGAGAAAGAAGAAGAAAGCTTTAACGGTGAAGCAAAACATCGTGAGAAACCTGTATGCCTGAGAGTTCTTCATAATGTTCTCAAAGTGTTCTGTGTGAAGTCTGCCAATTTTTATTAGGCCTAGCCTGGTGAACTATGGCCTAAGCATGGCCTAAATTGGCCCTTTTCATTCGAGTAGATGTATGCCCAGTAGTGAATGGCCGGCGATGTACGACATAAATGAAAATGAATGAATGAAGTGCAAGTTGCATATTCTTAGCGCAAAAAGTTGGAGCTTCTGATTAGTGTTTATCCGTGTACAGCTTCTAAATATATAAAAGAAAAAGGTGACTGACTGACTGACTGATCTATCAATCAGGATGAAATTAGGCATACAGATAGCTATTAAGATGTACGCATCCCATAAGAGGAATTTTTAAAAATTCAATCCCTAAGAGGGTGCCCTCTCTATTTTACGTAAAAAAGAGATTTGAAAAATCTACTTAAAGTGAGCGAGGCCGCGTGCAAAAGCTAGTTCGTTTTGTAAGCCTTGAATTGATTCGGAAAGATTCTAAAGAAAGGGAACACAGCATTTACATCGAAACACAAAGGTGTCTGGACCTTGTATACACAGATAGTACATACGCGAGGAATTCGTCCGATTGACCCGCCCTCGCTCGTCATTTCGCGTGATCGGTATCACCTTCGATTAAAAATGTGCGTCACAGTGCGTCTTTACAACTTATAGCAACCCTGACCTAACACAGTGGCGTGCACACAGGGTAGGCATAATGCGGAAAAATGATATAAAATGGAGAAAATCGCCAGTAAGAGTTATAAAAACTTAAGGGTAGGCTTTTTATAATTTGTACAATGCCTATCCTTAAGTTTTTTTTAAATTCGCACCGAAGATTTTTTCCATTTTGTATCATCTGCCTACCCTGTAAGTACATCTGTGCACGCCACTGACTAACAGTTACTTTCTTCATGCAGGAAACCTCTTAATTTCACCGCTTGTAAAATCTGAATTTCAGCTCATTATGTATTTAACCAAAGTTGCATAACCGACAAAATAACAGAATCAAGACTCAGATGGCACGGACACGTAATGCGTAGGCCCGACGATTATGTGGAGAAAAAGTGTCCTTCCATGGCTGCAAGAAAGAGGGGTAGGGGAAGACCTCAAACTAGCTCTCTGCCAACACTGCGCTTCCCGGTGCGGGGTCGTCACTCCAGCACCTTGGGACCCCATTGAATACCAGCTCTTCGAACTATGTGCCCCGCCCATTTCTACTTCAGTTTCGCAACTCGCAGAGCTATGTCAGTGACTTTGGTTCTCCTACGGATCTCTTCATTTCTGATTTGATCTCGCAGGGATACTCCGAGCATAGCAATGGATTGCTCTTGATGAACTAAATTGTGGGCGAATAATACTAAAAACAATAGAATTTTATAGTCAAGTATATTCAAGGAAGACCAATAGAATACCTATCACAGTTTTATGCGAAAATAAATGGAAATAAACAGTAATACATATTGACCGAATAAAGACAAACTGTAAATGCCATACCAAATAGCCCATCATCGAAAACAGCACAACTTATTTTCTATGGTCTATAATGGTCTATACTCTTTAGTCTAGACAGTGCATTCCTTGTTTCATTTATCAAACATCATAAAGTTGATCGCACACTGCCGCAACAAGAAAGCCGCATTTGCTGATCTTTTTTCGTCTTCTTTGTCAATCGTTAGACGTCCACTACTAGACTTAAGTCTCTTGCACACATCTCGGACTTACACCCGTCGTATCCAGCAGCGAATCTTGCGTCTCGTCTGATGTCGTCGGTCCACCTACCAACACCGGTGCGAGGTCACCACTCCAATACCTTGGGACCCCAACGACCATCATCAACATAAAATATCCATTCCCTCATTATATATATTTTGGTAGCTACTTAATTTTTTTATTTTTTTTATATAAACGAGGAGGCGGGTCCCCTGATGTGAGGTGATTACCGCCGCACATGAACACTTGTAGTACGAAAGGAACATCAATGCGTTGACTCGATTAGGTGTACCTAAAATAATAGGTAGAAGCCGCAAAAGCGAAGCATGCGTCAATGCATCGCAGTGCCACGGCGCACCGAGCTGCATCGCTTTTTCCGTGCTTTCGACGAATGTGATATGCGATCAGTTTTACAGTTTTAGGACTAATAGTGACCTTTAATATCGCAACACTCCATAAAACATTAAATGGCTCGCGGCTAGAAATGGAGTGAGCTGATGGAGCCGTCGATTAGGTTAAACACTAGTTATACGTTATTATTACATCAACACCGGCTCATCGTTCCTTTTTTGTTATTTATTATTATTTACTATCGAACCAATGGATAATATTATATTAACCACTATCAATGATTTTCTCGCTAAAGCGTTGCACACTTAGTTTTTTTTATTCGATGACAAGATAGCCCTTGACTGCGATCTCATCTGATGGTAAGTGATGATGCGGTAGATGATAGCGGGCTAACTTTGAAGGGGTATGGCACTGTAAATTCAATCCGTACCCCTAATCGGTTTCTACACGCCATCGTGCCGAAACGCTAAATCACTCGGCGGCACGTCTTTGACGTTAGGGTGATAACTAGCCACGGCTAAAGCCTCCCACCAGACCAGACCAGAGACAATTCAGAAATTATAAATTCCCAAATTGCTCCCGCCGGGAATCGAGCCCGCGATCTCCCAGTTATAAGGCCACAGCGCTCACCACTGCGCCGGGGAGGTCGTCAGGGAGTTGCTGAAGTATGCTAGGTTAGTTTCTGAAGATGACACCACATAAGTGGGATCGAAATTTTTTATGTGATAATTCACATATAATAATTAATATAATAAATATAAATAATATTAATATTTCAATCGAAATTTTTTATTTTAATTAATTTTTTTTACAAATTGCTGAAATTCCATATTTCTCAGGACAATATCGTTTGCTTGATTCCATATTAGTTTTGAAAATGTCCTCTGTGGAAAATGAAGGAAATTATAAAAGTTGATTTTTAAAAAAAATAATCACTGTCTGACCTCTCATAGTGGTCAGTGACCTTCAGCTCACCGATTATAGCGGTATGGGAGCCTAGAATATTAAATCTCCGGTACAGGACCAAAAAAACAAACTACGAGTAGATACCTATATCCGTTATTCTCTCATGAAATAATAATAAAAAGCCACGCACATCCTACCAATAATGTGGCAAACAGGTCAGTAATAACACTTTGCCGGTTTGCCAGTTGAATTAACTCCCAACACCCTCTTAAGTGCACGACATCAGAACCATTCACAAATAACTATAACTTGGCAGATTCATAAAAACGTTTCAAAACCGCGCGCAGGTATTCTCACGGAGTCGTGAACACACGCTTTGGAAATATAGCGAGCTTGCGGCAATTGCAAAGTCTTCTCGAATTGTATAAACTAGTGATTTGCCCCGAAATAACACCACACTTCCTAGAAGCTTGTGAATATACCTAGAATTGTATGTGAAGTTACAACATTACAACATGGGGTTATCCAAGGGACGGAGCAACAAATTCCTAAAAAGCCAGCAACGCATTGGTGATGGTGCCTCAGGTGCTACAAATATTCATGGGCGGCGGTAATCACTTAACATCAGGTGACCCGCCTGCTTGTTGGCTCACTCAAAATTAAAAAGAAAAAAGTTTTGGCATCGATAAATTATTGCAAGAAAAATGAGTGATATTATTATTATTTATTGGACAACTCTAACATTTTTTGTTATTATTATTTATTCGTATTTACTTATATTTACTACAGCCTCGTAAAAAAAAATGTTTACCAGACAGCGGTATTTGCTTCATTTGGTGACATTGCTGGCTAATTTTTTGCGCAAAGCATCACCCTGGCTGTCCAGCCTAGAAATGCAGCCAGCATTCTTGGCACCATCCCAAGTGGGCATGAGGTGTAAAGCAATTAGATTACTTTTATTGTAACACTAGCTTTTGCTCACGATTCCGCTTACGTTAATTTCAATTTCTCAAACCTCTATTAACCCCTTAGGGTTTGAATTTTCAAAAATCCTTTCTTAACGGATGCCTGCGTCATAATAGCTATCTGTATGCCAAATTTCAGCCCGATCTGTCCAGTTGAGCTGTGCGTTGATCTAGGAGGATTAAGCCCTGGAGTAGCAATAGGCTGCGTACCCCTCTGTAAGTTTTTATTTGACGGGTATGCCCAGCGGTCATACCCGTTATATAAAACTGTTTGACTCGCGTCACGCGCCTGTCAACAACGTACGGTTAGCGGAGGATGAGCTCCGGTATAATATGCCGACTATGAATGATTTTCCTTCTAAAAAAAATACAAAAAATATCCAGTTTATGAAAGGATAACATTACTTTTCTCCTGATATATTCTTTTATCCAATTAATGCACTATTTAAGGAGAAAACTTAAAAATACTGTTGATCCGAAAATGTTGCTACGGAATCGTACAAGAAATAATTTCGGGAAATTTAAAAAAAATAACCAATCTATTTATTACTCGATTGGAGCCCTTTATCATGAACTGCATAATGATTTGATTACATACAATTAAAATTACGATCGAATAGGAAAGGTTGGGGGTTTATATTTATATTAATTTATAAACTTTAGGCAAACAATTTAATCGATTATTTTGAAAAGGGTACGAGTCACACATTTCGTCAAAACTGAGTTAAGTAGAATATTCGTTAACATTTTATAATATTTTCTTGTCGTGTGACTGAGATTTTGTTGGTCTTGCATAGTAAAAATATATCATTATCTGTAGTAAACTCTTACTAGTAAACTGAGCTACTATTGTAGCTATGTCACTATAACTACTTTTTAACATTTTAAAATTTAATAGAAATCCGACCAAAATCAGACCAAGTTATTTATACCTTTGCCTTAATCCTTACCAAAATAAATGTTTTTTCAAGCAAGGCTGTTTAAATACCTGCAAATTACTTTTTAGTTTATTAAAATCGGACATTCCATTCGAAAGATATTACGAGTTCATTGATGTCATTTATGCTGTTATCATTTTGTTTTCAATCATCAAGTCCCATACCCAAAGGGAGCCAGCGATACACTATTGCTAAATACATTATTATTTAGGTATGTCCTGCATTTACTGTGCGTTTATGCCAAAATGTTTAAAAAATAAATATCCACCCTTGCGAAGCCGGGACGGGCCGCTAGTATAATATAAGTAACCGGTATAATTGCATGCGCAAAAATCATTACAAACATACACAGATTTGTGATTAAAAAGCCTTATTAATATTCAATCGCCACAATTAAATGCCCTCGTGCCACCTCGGTTTATGAAAAATTAAATTGTAATAGGTATTGTACCCATTCATAAAGTTGAATAAGCTTATCATTAACAGTACATATTTTTAAGGTAGTTTTTTGTTCAAAAATGAGGATTTTATTTTAAAGAAGTTGGTCACACTGCAAGAAAATTAGGGCTGGAAGCAGAAATTATATCGATATTGATATTTTCGGTGTGTATGGTATAGGTACATCGTGTATTTTTTAATTTTCTTATAGAACCAGTTAGTGTTCCAACAAATGTCTACTATCCATTGATAAAACATGGATAAAAGTTTAAAAACTATAAACTCGACTACAAAATTGTATGTGGCATTTCTTAAATTTATTTATTTACTAACTGATTTCCGTGACTTCGTCCGCGTTGCGTAGTTTAGAGTAACTTGCTACTATCCGCGAGAAGGTATGTCCTCTATCTCCGATAATATTTATTAGATCTTCACCAAAATTGAATAAAATAGTATTTTTCAAAAACTTTCATCCCCTATCGCGGATGAACCTTATTGTTTATTAGGATAAAAAGTATCCTATATATTAGATTCAGAACATTCGATTTACATTTATATTCACATCTTATACAATTCATTAAAAACATTTTAAGTCTTAGCCAGACCAACGAACTGTAATTGATTGCTAAATTGATTTAACAATATTTTAATTTATACTATTAGTTGAACTTCATTCATTCATTAATTCATTTAGAACTTATCGAAAGTCGATAATCGATAGTGTCGCAGCCCAAAATTGCTTACATAAATGACATGATTGTTTCGTGTAAGGATAGAACGTCCCTGTGTGTGAATTTGGTTGTGTGCGTATACTTTAAGGTTGTGTTTGGTAGTTTTGTCGTGTGCGTGCATAGCGACGTGTTTGAAAAATGCACCTGTAGTAAGAAATTGTTTATGTGTGTTACCTCGCCCCGCACCGTAATTGACAGACTTTTTTGCAAAGAAATTAGACGTCAAGGCGTCTCCATCTAAAACACAAAATTTTTTTTCCTCCGAGGCGTTGATAGATCAGTCATTCAGTCAGTCAGTGAGTTAGTCAATCAGTTTTTCCTTTTATATATTTAGATAGATCTTAACCAAAAAAAAAGTAAGCTCGTCCGAATTACGCCCCGAGTGTACACACAGTAAGTGGCTGTGGTAATTACTGTCATCACAATAACATAATAGATAATGTAAAATCGCATCTCCGATGTTTCCTAAGCACAACGTGAACTACTGATTGTTACATATTTATCCGACGTTTAATAAGATGAGACCAGTTTGCATAACTACTTCATTATCAGTGTTCGGCTTAGGTAGTGCACTTTGGGATGAATGATCTCAAACATAATCATAAGCTGGAAGAAATTTCTTTTTTAGAGATAAGCTTCACCTATGTGTACTTCTTCTAATATAATATGTTCTTTTGTTAAATATTTATATGTACATAAAAAATAAAAATAAAATAAAATAAATAAATAGTAGGGGTACAGGTTGAATTTACATTGCTATACCCCCTTCAAGTTAGCCCGCTACCATCTTATACTGCATCGTCACTTACCATCAAATGAGATCACAGTCGAGGACTATTTTGTCATCGAATTAAAAAAACTTGCTTTAATAATGAAAAGAAGCATCGTGAGGAATCCTGAAAGTCTGAGGCTGAAATCTATAGACCGCACTCTCACTCAGCTCAGCCTCAAGACAGACTTAAAACGAGATAGAGTTAAGGTGCGAGTTGGTAGCCGACCGCAGACAAGAACAGCAGACGACGTGTCGCCGCGACCCTGCTGGTTTCTATGTATTTCTATGCAGGCGACATGTCGCTAGCTAGTAGCTACGGAAGGTATTTCATAGAAATACATAGAAACCAGTAGTGTCGCGGCGACACGTCGTCTGCTGTTGGTGTCTGCGGTCGGCTACGAACTCGTACTTTTATGGCAGAGCATATTTGTGTCTTTTTAACTCTATCTTTTTTTTCTTTTTCTTTTTTCTAAATATATAAAAGGCAAAGGTGACTGACTGACTGACTGACTGACTGATCTATCAACGCACAGCTCTAACCACTGGACCGATCGAGCTGAAATTTGGCATACAGGTAGCTGTTAGGACGTAGACATCCGCTAAGAAAGGATTTTGGAAAATTTCAACCCCAAGAGGGTTAAATAGGGGGTTAAAAAATCGAACCTAACGTGAGTGAAGCCGCGGGTTAAAGCTAGTTTTAATATATAGACTAACTTGACTTGATCGCTTGAATGCGATCTCACCTGATAGTAAGTGAAGATGCAGCCTAAGATGGTACGCGCTTGCCTAGAAGATGTCTATTCACTCTTGATTTAAAGACACCCACATTATAGTTAGTTGGAAAAACGGAAGCCGGAAGGGCATTCCAAATTTTCGCGGTGCGTATTAGGAACGAGAAAGCGCAGCGCTTGGTGCGGGATCGTGGAATTTCGACCACGTAGCGGTGCAGATTCGTACGATGCCTTGCGGTTCGGTGGTAGAGTGGTGATGGAGGAACTAAATCGAATAGTTCTTGAGTCTGAGCTAAGTCAGAGCATGCTCTATAGATCTCACTATGAGAGTTCTCCATAATGTTCTCAAAGAATATTTAGTTACATAATATAATCAACGAACTGAAAAATGTAATAAGAAAATTTCTCAACTTGTATTTTAACCTTGTGCTTCGTCAAAGCTTAGTATATCGTAGTACATCGAGTTCGTTGTTACAGACTTTATTAGAAGAGACATTACAGTATAATTGATCTTATCATTAGTATTTTCAATTATCGATATTAGCAAAGTCTGGTAACCCAATTAACGAAATTAAAGAATGCAATTATTTGGCAAATGCTTAACTCGCTTTAAGCCTCTATTCCTGATTCTAGGCTCTTTCGAGATGTGTTTCCTAACACAGCTTTAAAACAAGAATATACTTGAATCTAGAGGTATCTTCTAGGTAAACGCGTTAAACCATCATCACTTTCCATCAGGTGTAATAGTGGTCAAACGTAGCTGGTATCAAAACAAAAAACATCCCAATGGGATAAAAAAGAGTGATAACGTTTGTATTAAAAATATTTTTTATCAAACGTAATGTGGCGTGCATACAGGGTAGGCATTAAGCGGGCAGATGATATAAAATGAGGAAAAACTCCAGTACGAGTTATAAAAACTTAAGGGTAGGCTTTCTATAATTTGTGCAATGCCTACCCTTAAGTTTCTTATTACTCGTACTGGAGATTTTTTCCATTTTATATCATCTTTTTTTTTATTCGGTGACAAGATAGCCCTTGACTACGATCTCACCTGATGGTAAGTGACGATGCAGTCTAAGATGGTAGCGGGCTAAATTTGGAAGGGGTAGGTATAGCAGTGTAAAGTCAACCCATACTCCTAATCGGTTTCTACATGCCATCGTGCCGTGCTAAATCACTCGGCGGCACGTCTTTGACGGTAGGGTGGTAACTATCCACGGCCAAAGCCTCCCACCAGACCAGACCAGAGACAATCCAGAAATTATAAATTCCCAAATTGTCCCCGCCGGGAATCGAACCCGAGACCTCCCAGTTATAAGACCACAGCGCTCACCACTGCGCCAGGGAGGTCGTCAAAATCTGCGTACTGTGTTGTACATCCTATGCATGCCACTTTACCTTAGACTACATCATCACTTTCGAAGCCTTAATGGCCTAACGGTTAAGGGTGCCGACTGAAAACTGAAAGGTCGCAGGTTCGATTCCCACCCGTTGCACTATTGTTTTACCCACTCTTAGCACCGGCTTTCCGCTTATTTGGAGGGGTTAGGAGGATATTAGTTAACTTCAGCTTGGCTAATATCCTTTATTAAAAAAGAATAGAACTTTCCATCAGGTGTGATAGTGGTCAAGAGTGTGCCAGTAGGGTATCAAAAAAATCCATCCCAATGGGATAAAAAAAAGCGATAAGGATTGTATTTAAAATATTTTTCCCAATCGTGGTTCTACCATGCACTAGCTTTTACTCGCGGCTTTGCTCACGTTAAGTTCGATTTTTCAAACCCCTATTTTACTTTACCACCTTAGGGGTTCAATTTTCAAAAATCCTTCCTTAGTGTGCGCCTACGTCATAAAAGGAACCAACTGTAAAAATTTCAAGTTTCTGACTTCATTAGTTTAGGCTGTGCGTTGATATCTCAGTCAGTCAGTCAGTCAGTCAGGACTTTGAATTTTATATATATAGATAAGAAGTCGTATCCAGCAGCCGAAATAGAAAAAAATCCGAAAAACGCAGATGGCCGTTCGTCCCTTTGATAATCGCCGATACAGATTCTATAGGAAGAGTGTAACCTTACTATCATCGTGATGCACTACATCGCAACGTGTGGCCGTGATACCTTTTTCAGTACGGCATTCTAAGGTAAGATGAGAGGTATATAACCATCAGATCATCTTTGCAGAGCACAGTCCACCGCTACTTGCGAAGCGCATCACTTTAAGAATCTATTTATTTCTATTATTTAATATTTAATACAAATATGAAACTGGTGAGTGTTTGTGGTTTCATATTTTCGAAATAGATCATCCGTAAAATATTGGTATTGGCGTATTGATATAAATCAATATTTATAATCGAAGATGGACATTGCACATCATTCCCTTATTTACATCCCTTGCGGCGATCTCGAATAAGTGTTTATAATAATAAGTGCCCATAAGTTAGTTAAAAGACCACAAAAGGTTATAGGTTTAAAGAAAAAGAATATTTTTAGTGTAGGTCTATTCGTCCCTTTCGGATTTCAATAAAATCTAAAAATCTGAATCTAGATTAAAGAAATTTTCGTTCAACCCTTTTACGTCCCTAATCAAAAACGAATTCACCTAAGAGTTGGATCTATTGTAAATTATAAAAATTTTGTTTCGGATACTATCTTCTATTGATAGAAGACGTTTCGAATTTGATCCTAATTATTTGGGTCAAAAACAAATATTTTTCAATTCCTTAATTTCTTATAGATTTGTAATATAAGTCAAAGTAACAGACAGACAGATGTAAAATTGGCTTGACCAAAAATTACGCGTTTTTTTAAAGAATTTCAGACATGTTTAAAATGACTTTTGTCCCCCTTTCCCCTCCAAATAAGCGTAAAAGGATACTTGGAGTAGGTGGAACAATAGTGCAACAGGTGGGGTTTGAACCCGCGACCTTTCTGATCTCTGTTTCGATTTTGATTTGAATTATTTCGATTTCAACAAAACAGTATATAAACAACAGAACTTGAATAGGAGTTCTATACTAACTGTATTAAAAGAATTACATAAAAAATCTAGTTTTATGTAACCTTTTTAAAATCTGTTGGTTTGGTATATCTCCTGCAAACCATATAGCATTTCAAAATCACTTGTAGAAGCCTACTTTAATAAAAAAAGACTATTTCTATTCTACTCTAAGTATTGATAAATGCCAATTTGCACGCAGAAATACGTAACACATTACTAAATATAAGTAATGGCAATCTATAATAATAATATAATATCATCTTGTAATAGATGTTTTTACGTCCAAGCAATTTTGCGAAAGCAACAGATCAGTTCTAATAACGTTTAGGATTCACTTATTGGCCTTTTACTGAAGAGTCTCGACCTTTGTATGTAACATGGATTAGTTTAAATTATTTTGGTGTATAGGTAGGTACTTGTAGAGTCTTGCAGTTCGTTAAATAAACAACCTATTGTTCTCAATACTTGTTCAATTTTACTTAGATAAATATTGTGGCCACGCGTGATGTACAAGTTGATCTAATGCCGAGATCTATAGACCGTGCTCTGACTTAGCTCTGACTAAAGATAAGAGTTAAAACGAGACACAAATATGATCCGACATAAATCTGTCTCATTTTATCTCTATCTTGAGTCTGAGCAGAGGGAGAGTGCGGTCTATAGATTTCAGCCTAAATCTCGTTCTATCAATTTCATAATGTTCCTTGCGGAAAAAGATAGCACGAGATATAGACCTGTCATTTTATATAGTTTCTAGATTATGTAGAAGAATTAGCCATGTAAAGTGAAAAAGTAAGAAAACTTGTAAACATTTAAGTGTTAGTACAAAAATTGTAAAGGTGTCCAAAATTATACTTAGACTGTCTTATATAAAAATTGATCACGTGAGTAGGTGTAGCTTAGAGGAATAACTTACAATTTTGCAAATGTAAAGCTACTTACAATTAGTGTTTCCATATTCGCAACATCGTAATAATAAGCTTACGTGAGCAAAATTGACAGGTGCAAGGCCAGCTTAAGTTTTGATCGGTGATAGTAATGACTAGTGTTTAAAAATGCGCTTCTGGATTTCTCTTCTGTATGCTTTGGCAAGCGCCTCAAGCTCAGAGTAGGTAATAGTACTGACGCCTCACGTTTGTTAGACGTAGAAAATCCGACGGTATGCTGGCTCTATATTTTCGCAAAAAGGCCATATAAAGGGATGGGTTTCAAGGATCTACGAGATAGGTTGCTACCCACCTTCCTCGTAGATCGACGTGCTACGTCATGGTTAATCCAATAGATAGAATAGAATAGAAAAGAAAAGTTTTTTATTCAAATAAACCTTTATAAAGTGCTTTTGATTCGTCAAGTGACTCTACTACTGGTTTGAAATGCCGCTCCAATAAAGAAGAACCAGTTAGCGGATAATTAATTAACCCTTTCATGTCTTTTCCAGTTTGTAGTCGCCGCCGTGTTAGGAGTCTGCTCAGCAGCCCGCCTGGATAATGCCTACCTACCTCCAAGAGGAAGTTCTGGTGCAGGCTACAGTGGCGGGGCTGGAGTGGGAGGCTTCAATGGTCCTAACTTCGGTAGAGGTGGAGCGGGTGGAGCTGGATTCGGGGGCGGAAGTGGTGCATTCGGGGGTGCTGGAGGCGTTGGAGGTGTAGGAGGTCTTGGAGGTGCTGGGGGTGCTGGATATGGTGGCAGTGCTGGGTTCGGAGGCGGTGCTGGCTTTGGAGGCGGTGCTGGGGCGGGCGCAGGTGGTTTTGTGGGCAGAAGTAACCCCGCCGACGTGAACGCTCAAATCCTCCGACTAAACAACGAAGTCACCGCTGAAGGGTTCGCCTACGACTTTGAAACCTCAAACGGCATTCGAGCTGATGCATCCGGAGTCGCCACGAACGGCGTGCAGTCTCAAGGAAGCTTCTCATACAAGGGTGACGATGGACAGGACTACAGCATCACTTATACCGCTGATGAGAACGGTTACCAGCCAAGAGGTGCCCATCTGCCCACACCACCCCCCATCCCTGAGGAGATCTTGAAGTCTCTGGAGCAGAATGCCCGTGATGAAGCTGCTGGCATCATTGATGATGGTGAGTCATTTTTATTTGATTAATTTCAATGTAGCTGAACGTAAATTGGTATCAACGAACAGATAGCCTAGTGGTAAAGATTTCCGTCATTTGGGTAACGCCTCAATATTCCAACGGTTAAAAGTGCGGACTGAAAACTGATTTGGTCGCAGGTTCGATTTTCACCCGTTGTCGTACCTACTATTATCTACTCCTAGCACAATACAACTTTTCGCTTGTTTGGAGGAGAGTGGAGACTATTAATCAAGTTCAGCTTGGCTAATATCCTTTCAGAAAAAAATATCTCTTGCTTTAAGTGAAGAAAAACTTCATGAGGAAACCTGCATGCTTGAGAGTTTCCATTCATAAATGAATGCGATCGAATCCCAACGTTAAAATCGTGTTATGTTTTTTTTTTTAAATGTACCTTTTGGCATCAAAAGCACTCAATTAGTGGACTTTAATGATACGTAATTAATTCATGATGCTGATCACTGACTAGATGAGCATTATGGCGACATTATAGTAGTTAGTTTAACTTGAAAAAAAAATGTGTGATATTGATAGTGAAAAATTAAAACTTGTCATGTGAAGGTCATGAAAGTTGTTAAAACTTAGGGTGAATATAAAATATCCGTTCGGTCGGATGTTACTTAGGACTAAATCTTGTGATGTTCTCAAGACAATAATTTAATCAAACCCAAAAAACCATTTTATCGTGCACACATACATTTCAAGAAATGTTTCATTTAAGCTTATTTGAATAAAAATATTGTACTACAACTCAGACTCATAAAACTTAAGATCTATAAAATACCATAATTACATTATATTATTATAGACTCAAAATTGGACTGTAAATTACATAATGAATAGATGCACGTGTTTAATGTATCGAACTTTTTGTAAAAGTAATCATAATTTATTTATACATCTCAGTGTTTTTTTAACATACTCGTTAAGTAATTTGACGGGTCAACGTATTTAAAAAAAACTGTTAAGTTTTTTTCAGTATAAAAAACCCGGCAGCATTTCTGATGATATTAAACAATCTTTATAAGAATTGTGTACCTTGATATGTTAGAAACATCCAAATTGGATTATTTCTTCAAAAAATTTTCGTGTTCACTTCAGTTGGGGACGAACTTGTAATTATCTGAAAATCAAAACTTTGTTTTTTTGAGTCTACCATAGGAAAATAGATTCTACAGAGTCAGCAAGAAACTCAAAAAGTTAGTTATCATCAAAATTATATAATAACCAAAGCTAAAACCATCCACATGACATTTTAATGAAGTTAAAGTAAAATATTTTATTCAAAATAAATACAAAGGTAGATTATTTGAAAGTCAGTCATAAGAAAAAACAATGTCATAAAAAAACAAAATACAGTAAAAATCTCACTGCAGTAAAAATAATTAATAAAAATAAATTCGATTAAATGATCACATAACATACACTTAGTCGTATTTTGATACTGCATGTATTTCGAAATCTTCTGAAGTTTATAAGCGCCACCATATTATTATTTTTACCTCCTACACATTATTATTTAGACTTATCTAAACAATCAGACCCATCATAGCTAATGAGTATAAATTCGCAACCTGTGTTTATAAAGCCTACTTAACCGCTAAGTGTTGCCGACTTAGATCGGGGCAATTTCAAGTAGGTACCTATGGTAGGTATATAACCACATCTTAACCTTACTTTGGGCTGTTAGGTACCGTTCGTTCATTAGTTGTAGGATGAATGTTAATTTATCTTTACAGAGACATTCCAATGATAGGTTTTGTTAATTTTTTTTTTTGTTGCAATTAGTAGTTACAAAAATATTATACTGTAAATATACAGCTGTAAAGTTACATGTACTGCGTAATGTTTCTATATTTTTTAATTGACATCAATTAATTATGACATTCAATTAACATCCTTGAAAAAATTCTTCCTTGCATGTGTAGAAAAACGATGTTATTGTAAGAATTTTTCAAAGAATTTTTTTTTAAAGCATTAATTAATTTTTCTAAATAAGCTCAACTACTTTTCATTCTTATGCAATAGGTATATAGTACCCGTAAATTGCCTTGTTTGTTTATTTTTACATATTCTGTTCTTGATTTGATAATTTTGAATAACTTATTGAATTCATATTTATTTATGTGACTTTTATGATGAGAAAAGGTTCAATAATTTTAAAAGACCAGTCCTATAATTATCTTGGAGGTGGTCACCCTACAAACATTTCGCTTATGAGTTACAAGTCAGTTGCAGTTGCATCAATCAGAATATAAACCGGGGCGCGCGGGGCAAGGGTCATAATAATTAATTGTTTAGTTACTACCAGTATTACTGCTTTGCTGTTGGATTCCTTTATCTTTAACTAGATGATGCCCGCGACATTGTGGGTAAAAGCTTTTTTTAATTCCCACGGGAACTCTTTAATTTCTCGGGGTAAAATATATGTGTAAACACCACACCACACACACCACACCATCCACACCACATCACATATTGGAGTTTTCAAGTTTTAGCCAGGCTAACGAACCGAAATTGATTTTAGACTAGGCCATATTCCCCGTTGACCACGTATGCATTAGCAGAATTCACACACTTTCGAGAAGATTATGGAGAACTTTAGACTCAACGTTAATCAGAATCAGAATTTATTTATTGCATACACATTACTTGAAAGCAAGACACAATGGCTAAAATGCACACAACTGCGAAAAGTTAAAAATGCGTGCTGGGATTCGAACCCCGAATCCCCAGAAAAGGAGACCGAAGTCTCATTAACTAAGCTATTAGTATTAAAATAGCTTCAGTAAATAGTTGAGTTCTCTACTAGGATATAACCTTTTTAAAGGATGTGTACGGTGTACTATCGAAATCGTTCGCCACGCCTCGCGCATTGCAAGTGGTCACGACGCTGATATTCCTGCAATCTGTGACCTCATTCGCTGACGTAACTCTTCAAATTCATACCTAATACCTTTACAAATGAAAGTCACTCCGTATGTCGCTTAATTACGATATGGGGTTATTCAAGGTGGAAACCAATAAGTTCCTGAGAAGCCGGCAACGCATTGGTGGTGCCTCTGGTACTACAAGTCTTCATGGGCGGCGGTAATCGCTTTACATCAGGTGACCCGCCAGCTCGTTTGCCCGCTATTCATATAAAAAAAATGTCTATCTGCTGTGCACAGCTCAACCGCTGAGTTGAACTCGAGGAAATGGCATTCTAGAGATGGATATAGGCTATATACTTTTGATTACGGAAAGTCAAACACTAATCGACGTAGTTCTCAAAGCTAGCACGTTGAAGTGGCAGTGGGCTGGTCATATTACCACCCACTAGATCCAAAAGGCCATCCACTGGAGTTATAAGGTCCTCGAGTGGAGTCTTGGCAAACGGCGTGTAGGGCGCCCTCCGGCTGGATGGAGCGATGACATCAGAAAGTGACAGCCATCGATTGGATGAGAAAGAACGAGCATAAACAACGTTGGCGCTACCTAAAAGAGGCCTATAACCAACAGTGGATATATTTTGGTTGATGATGAAAGAGTTCCCATGGGATTTTTAAAAACCCATCTACACGGATTAATTTACGGGTATCAGTTACAGTAATTGCTCCTTTTACCTAACCTCTTTAAAAAAAAATTGTTAGATTTTAATAGTAATCGTCTCATTTATAAAATTTGCACAGCAATTAGATTTTGATAGTACGTAATTTACCGAATTCTTATTTTTATTTAGTACATCAATTCATGAATATTACCTATTCATATCGTACTTAAGTAACCGCGACTGAACTGCGGCTCGCAACTTTGAAATCATCAAAAACGAAACACCCATATAATTAGACATAATACGACAAGTAAATAGCGTGTTTCGAAGATGCAATAGGTAATAGTAGCCACTAAGTAGGTTTAAGACAGACATACGTACGAAATTACTTCATACTAACCGTGAAGAAATATTGCCATATCGATACACATTCTCACGTATAACAAATTGATATGAATTATCCACGTTCATATATAGCCATACCCGCCACTTATAGTAGATGCTGTAGACTTATTTCCAAAATTGGTGCATACGCTCATATAAATCAATTATAAATTATAATATTATGAAAGTGCACTAGGTCCTCAATTATATATATGCGAAAAATCACGTCGACCCTTTGATAGGTTGCTACGTTGTTGCATACATATAAAGTTAGTAACATAATAGAAGCTTATACACGGTGAAATTTCATTGGTTGTACTCCCTGAAAGAGGTGAATGTGCTCATGAAACTGAACAACTTTCCCCAAGGAACATAGGTCGAAATATGAAAAAAAAATTTGGACCTCCCATAGTAAATCAATCAGCTGATCGTCAAGTTTGTATGGAGGGTCCAATTTTTTTTTTACAACCATTAAAATTTCAACCGGTATAAAGAAGTTTACTAATATCCGTTTCTTAATTACAGTCTATAACTTTGAATCTCACAGGGACATTGTACCTAACGAACAGGCATACATTTTTCAGTTTACACTTTTCTCTATTCATTTTTTATACGATGATAAATATAAACTACCATACTCCTTAATCGGTTTTTATGCATCGTCTTTGACGGCAGGGTGGCTAGTCACAGCCAAATCCACCAAAATAGTATTATTGTAATTGAAAGGGCCCCAAACGGTCAATTTTATTTAACTAACACGCCGCTAAAAGTTCTAAGTAATAATCTAAAGTACCAGGCCATCAGAAGATCCCAGAAGATAGCCTTTTGCGAAACGCGATGATTCTCATTTCGCAACATTGCATTTACATGCCTGTGTACAGTAACTTTAAATGGAAAAATGGATTCCTAACGATCTCACATGATGATGTGTTTTACACCATATCAAATTACCGTCTTGTAAAACGTAATGTGATTATATTACAGCAACTATACCCGGCCTCGTTTCGCTATGGCTTATTCTGATGGATATTAATTTATTAGGGAAGTAGATAAAATTATTTTATAGACCATCCATCCATACCATCTTACATGTTCAGTTGAAGGGGTCGCTAGTTTTCGTCCAAAAAAGGAAGACGTTCTCAATTTGTCGGAATTCCCTGATCAACGAAGACGCCTGGACCGATTTGAAATTTTCTTTTTTGGTTTGGAAAGTATACCATTGTCATCAGGTAAAAAGTATTTTTACGTTTGTATATTTATACAAAATAGCGGCTTTAGTTCAAATTTAATTTAAATTGTTGGTACCTTCTGTAGTGGAAATAGATTCACCGAGAAAACACATCATTAAAATATATACTCTATCTTGCGTTGCTCCCGTTTTCGTGGTAACTTTGGGATGAAAAGAACATATATAATTAATGATTAAACGAACTTACCTGTAAGTGAAGTTCTATCATAATTATACGAAGGCTTCGTACGAAGAGATTTATTATTCTTACAATCTTACAATATACAAGTTCGACGTTGTGCAAAAATTTCAAGTCAATCAGTCGACTTCTTTTCGAGTTTTGCGGACATAAACATACGGAAGCATGAATTTTTATATAATACCGTAATGATAATGTAGGTATTTCGCGTATCCTCGTAAAATATTATTACACCGATTTTGCTATACTGTTTCGTTATCTGGGTCCTAGATTCAATTTTCTATTTTATTTCTTTTGTATCTTAGTTGATAATAATGTTATCTCATTCGTTTAATTTCGTAATTCATCATTTCGTTGGATTACGTTATAGGTCAGTAAGTAGGTATTCGCAATTCATTGGAAGCGAATCTCAAGCCTGCGACCTTTCAGTTTTCAGTCCGCACCTTTAACCGTTGGGTTAAAGAGGCTATTTGTTATGTGTTTAGTGTCAACATGTCATAAATTAAACATTCGAATTAGCAATATGCTACTTGACATGAAGTTGCCATACAAATCCACGCCTACTAGACATTATAACCATCAGCAGTGGCTTTACTTTACTGAATAAGTTGTAACACGTTATTAACTTACGTTAAGTTAATTATGAACTGTATTGTTAAATACAAATAAGCTCCGTTGAATTGCCAGAGTTAAGTGAGCATGTGCTAATTAGAAGGAACGTTAATTTTACTGTCTAAAGAGTAAAGACAGTATCGGTTAAGATGTAAATGTTTACATTCGGTTGCTTAGAGTAACCTACATTATTAGTATAAAATTTTATAACTTGAAATAACGGTTTTTTTTTCTGTAAAAATATTCGGGCATCGTTTTATTTACTTACTAGCTTTTGCCTGCGACATCTTCTGCGAGCTTTTAAAATGGTGCGTTTTCCCTTTGTTTTTCAGTTTGCGAATTTACAATTTCTGAATTGTCTCTGGTCTGGTCTGATGGGGTGGCTAGTTACCGCCTTACCGTCAAAAACGTGCCGCCAAGCGATTTAGCGTTCCGGCACGATGACGTGTAGAAACCGACTCGGGGTATGTGTTGAATGTTCACTGCTATACCCCTTCCAAGTTAGCCCGCTACCATCTTAGACTGCATCGTCACTTACCACCAGGTAAGATCGCAATCAACGGCTATCTTGTCTTGGAATAAAAAAGAAAGTGCTAGTTTGTACAATAAAAAAATTTCTTGGTCTATATATCATAATGTTATAAAAACGCATGACTATAATCAAAAGTACAAAAAAAACACTATTCAACGTCCAATCATGTATAATAACATAATTAACGCATAACGTTATTTTACAAAACTACCTCGCCCAATTATAAACGATTACTTAGTTGAACAAAGAGATTTCATTATTTCGACACGTCCGTTTAGCATGACACTCGATTGAAATCGCGCGATTCAGTTGATTCCCATAAGTGGGAAAGGTGTGGGAACGCCTAACAATGACATAGGTTATCTTACATGTTGGTTAAATCTTTCGTTTAGCACGATTCTCACACTTACCGAGTTTGTCAAATTAATTTGTTGTTTGGAAAGAGATTTCTGTTTTCGCGAAGTTATTTAGGTACAATCACATTGCGTAAACATTGGATTTAATACTTGAGAAATACAGAACAAAACATTTCGTAAACTGACCTCGCTAGGAAGCTTTGACTTAGCTTTTTTGCATGGTTATTTTGCCCATACAAAAAATCTCGGTAACCCGTTGTAGCCCATTGGAGACCTGTAAAGTGACATAGGCTACATTTTATCTCGGAAATATGTTTTCCGGGTTCCAGAAAAAAGAATAATTTTTTGATTATGTCACTCTCCAGATTCTTAACAATACCCAAGCGAAAAATCACGCAAATATTTGTCGTTGCCCTGTAGCAGGGTGATTGAAGGACAAACTAACAAACACACTTTCGCATTAGGTAATAAATAGTATTAGTCAGTATTTAGCTACGGCTTTGTGTTATGGGAAGATGTACGGTAGGTCTGTCGCAAAACTTTTTTTTATTCGATGACATGATAGTCTTTGACTGCAATCTCACCTGATGGTAAGTGATAATGTAGGCTTAGATGGTAGCGGGCTAACTTGGAAGGGGTATGGCAGTGTATATTCAACCCGTACCCCTAATCTGTTTCTACACAACATCGTGCCGGAACGCTAAATCGCTTGGCGGCGCGTCTTTAACTGTAGGGTGGTAACTAGTCAAGTCTCCCATTAGAGATAATCCAGAAATTATAAATTCCCAAATTGCCCCCGCCGGGAATCGAACCCGAGACCTCCCATTTATAAGATGGACGCGTTTCAGAAACGCTGATTGCTACATTGTTTCATACTATTTAGACGTAATTAACTTTTCAAAATGCGTCTCAATTCTAGATAATATCTAAAAAGGAAGGCACATCTCCGATTTTAATTAAAGCATCGCGAGAATTTCTTACACATTTTCCTAAGTCGGTCAAGTCCTTTTATGTAAGCTCTTCTGAGATCTTTCAACCTTCCGTTGGTGCATAATTAAAATTGTATAATGCTTCATTGAATCTGTTTCTGACTTCTATACCACTATAAAGTAAAGCGCAAATCACGGTCTCAGGTTCGGTTCCCGATGGAGTATCATACCATAACATAGTGATTTTTATTTTCTCTTCTCACCATGAGAATTCAGTTGACATTTAAATAGTTTTCTGATGTGATTTAGTTTGCCTTTATCAAGGACCACTATAGATGAGGATAGACGAATAGATTGATTTATTGATAAATAGATAGATGGATAGATAGTTTGATAGATTTATCCTGACGATTGACGGTAACTTAAATATATTAAGATACATTTAACAAAGTTACCAACCATAAAATAAGAATAATGTTCACCTGACCTTATTTCGGTCAATCTTTATGTACCTATTAGGAATAGTTTTTGTTTTTGTTTTTTTTTTTTTAAAGAATATTAGCCAAGTTGAAGTTGACTAATATCCTCCTATCCCCTCCAAATAAGCGACGGAAAGCTGGTGCTAGGAGTGGGTACGATAATAGTGCAACGGGTGGGATTCGAACCTGCGACCTTTCAGTTTTGGGTCCGCACCTTTAACCGTTGGGCTATTCAGGCTTTTTTTTTTTTGAGTTAACTACGCAGGAGGTATTATAGTGCACAATTGTGTTCGCTTCGCAAACATAGATGCACTCCTTCACTCACATACACATAACTGCAATCAGATACGAATGGAGAGAGATCAGCCACAGAAATGTCGGTGTACGTGCTCTCTGAGGAAACCGTCTAATTCCGAACTGAATTTTTTTTGTCAAAAAAAGCCAAAAAGTTATAATACATTTTTTGGCCTCACGCAGGACTAACCTAAGATCCATAGCTAAATAACCGCCACTAGCCACTAAAATAATGAGACCTAGACTGAAATCTATAGGCCGCACTCTCATTCAGCACAGACTCAAGACAGAGTTAAAACGAGAGAGATTTATGTCAAAGCATATTTGTGTCTGGTTTTAACCTCTATCTTGAGTTTGAGCTGAGACAGAGCACGTTCTATAGATTTCAGCACTAGTGACTGCTTGTATTGCAGAATGCAGAGATCTTGGTAATAATTGTTGTGTTAAGACATAATTTATTCTGAGATCATAATTTTATGGACCCTAAAAATAATTGGCTTGCCAAAGTCTTGAAATCCTCACCGCGTTGAGAATTCGTTGTTACAAAACCCTCTTCCATCCCTTCACTTGACTGACAGACATAAATACGATCATTTACTTTGTAGATGTGATCTATGTAAATCGTACAGTTTTCATTATTGTATTTTCTAAGACCTGATTTCACCAAAAATTTCTAACGCTCGAAAGTTATTTTAAGAGGAATTTTGTTTTATTCTCCATATTTTATCCTAGAGAATGGAATAGAATAGTTTTTTATTAAAAATATAAACTTTTACAAAGTGCTTTCGAATCGGGAAATGAATCTATACCACTGGTTCGGAATGCCGTTCCAAGCGAGAAGAACCAACAAGAAACTCGGCGGTTGCTCTTTAAAAAAATACTTAATAATATTAAAAATCAATATTATCTAACAATTTTCTCTATTAACAAGTTTAAATGCCTCCAGAACTTTGAGAACGTTATGCATAATTTTCAGGTAATTATAGATACAATATTTTTTATTACAATATATACATATTTAATACTTTAAAAAGAGTATTAGATAAGCTGAACTTGACTAATATTCCCCCTTCCCTCCAAATAAAGACTGGGGATTAAACTATCGACCCTTCAGTTAAATATGGGATATTGAAGATTAAGCTTAAAATAGGTCTTATCTCAAAAAAAAAAACCGTAGTTTGGTTTATTTTATAATCTACATAAAATTATCACTCGATCTCGTTCACGGTAAGGGCAATAAACGTAAAAGTCGCAAAACCTTAAAAGGTCACCTGTTACTACGTGTGGCTTAGATTCGTTTCCGATCGCGGCCTTGAGAGCTTTAGGAAGAGACGGTTACGCTGAGGCCAGTAAAACAGCGATTAGAATTATTTTTTTAAAAGAGTATTAGCCAAGTTGAAGTTGGCTAATGTCCTCCTATCCCCTCCAAATAAACGGAAAGCTTGTGCTAGGAGTGGGTACGACAATAGTGCAACGGGTGGGATCCGAACCTGCGACCAATAAGTTTTCAGTCCACACCTTTAACCGTTGGGCTATTGAGGCTTAAAAATAAATCTATCTATCATATAACAAGTATTTATGTCATTATCCAAGTCTTCAACTCTGGTTTTTTCTTCGATCACGCAGATCGAAGAACAAACCAACAAACAAAATCACTTTCGCAATAATAATATTAGTATGGATTTATGGGGTTAATGTGGAATTCTCAATATGTCTATTTTTCCGCCGTTCCGCCGTTGCAGTGGCTAAATATCATTATAGGTTGGTAAACTGAGCAATTGAGGCAGTATTATGTGCGTGCACCGCATGTCTGTCGTAATTGAAAATGGTGCACGATCACCGCCACTTGGAGTTGTACCTATCGAAACTGCGATGATTGTTTGCGAAAGGTCACACGTTTGAAGACGCTACTGTAATTTTACTGCAATACTACTTACAGAATTATAGTTGTACCTTGAAATCATTTAGATGTACTGAAATATTTTAGTATGACAATAACATAGTTTATTCAATGTTTCAAGAAATAACTAGCTTTTATCTGCGGTTTCTGTCACATTAAGTTTGATTTTTCAAGCCTCTATTTATAGCCACATGTTTTGGCTAAGGCTTAGATAGAGTTTGTGAAGTTAGGCCTTGTAGAGTTAGGGCGTGTAGAGTTAGAAGCTTGGCTCTACATGAGATCTGATAACTTTTTGACAATGTGAGTCACAAGGTGTCGTCTTGACAACATTTTACGTGAAAATGTTTTTGGTGGGACATTTTTTCCTTCGATCATAAAAAAGATGACAAAGATCGGACCTACTGTATATCAGACACACATACTTATTTAGCATTATTGTATTTTTTGTTTAGTGTAGCTTTAATTGTTGCTAGTTAATCAAAATATAATTATCTTCTTTAAGAAAATACGAGTGAAATGCCCAATCTTAGGCTATAATTATATAGATTTTAATAACGTTTATACTCAATTTATTTTTCCGTCTTTGCAGGTCAGTACCGCGGTGAGGGTGCCAACGGCGTTGGCGCTGGCGCTGGCGGCTACTCCGGCCAAGCTGCCCAAGGCCAATACGGCGCTCCCGCCCGCGGCTTTGGTGGCTCAACCGGCGGCTCAGCATTCGGTGGCTCATCTGGTTCAGCTTTCGGTGGTGCAGGGGGTGCGGCTTTAGGTGGTTCAAGAGGATCTGGATCAGCCTTCGGTGGATCAACAGGCTTTGGATCGTCTTCCACGTTCGGTGGCGCTGCCTCAAGGCAATACTTGGCGCCCAACGCTGGTCCCCGTGGTTCAGGGAACGGTAACTTCAACTCGCAAACCGGTTACCGATACTAAATGATGGATCATTGATTATAAGATATTAGCCATTTTTCTTTGTATGAGTATTGGTGAACTAGATAGATGATGTTAACATTGAAACCACCGAAAATTGGTGTCGATTTGCAGCTAAACTATATCTTACTTCTTACTATTTCAGGATAGATTTGCGGCTGAATCTAAAAGCATCTTATTAAAGTATTCTAAGGAATATTTGTTGAATTAAAAATGTTTAAAATCAGAGCATTTTAATGAAGGACGCTCAAGATCTTTGCGAGATGGTTTAATGTTTAGCCTTAAGTTTTATTGCAAAATTAGTAGACACAAAATCGTAATAGTGATCGCACATTAAAACAGTCAAAATGACTTAACTAAGTTCCAAGTTGCTTCAAGCACAAGTTCTGAAATATCCGTTTCGTGATGTGCGAATATTTTAAATTTAACTTTACTATTTCCTTATTTTGTCACACTTCTATTTTTGTTTGTCATCTTAACTAAACTTTTTAATTTATCCAAATTGACGCCATTATATCAGCTGTCTAGAGAATGTTTTAAGTTCATGCGCCTAACTTCTGGTTCGCTCTGGGAAAATGAATGCGATTTCTGTTATAAAACACGCTTTTTTTTCGCATTTTTTGTGACTATCATCGCATATTCAGAGTGCACTTGAAATTTGGCGGGAAATTTGAGTTTTTGGTGTGGAAATGTGGCTAATGTCAATCAATTTGTTCTTTGTTATTTTAATTGTAGCGAAAACGACTTAAGCTGTGAAACGTTTATGTGATGCTTTGTATAAATGCTAGGCAGTCAAAGAACTTAGCTCTCCGCTGCCATGCGCTGACTTTAATACTCATTTTGTCTGTTTACATGATCCCTCTTGCCTGTCACTTTCTTTTATGATCTCATTAACACATCGCTGATCGCACATTTGTAAACACCGTACGAGTTTCAAATACTGTATGCCACGAGACATTAAAAAATCTATGTATTAAGTGATCCGAGATTGCTTTGAACTCAAGATCTTTAGAATCCAGTGCAGTGCGTACGGCCCGTGCGGTGCGAATATATGTGCGAGCAGCTTTATCCCCTCTAAAGTTCTCTTCTTGAATACTTGTTAGTATGTAAGTTTTAGTTATTACACGGCTATGTAAATGGACAGTACTAGGGTAAGACGAAAAATGTATGAAAAAAATAAGCGAGCAAATACCTAGTTATAGTAATTATAACGATTGTAAATATATGGTATAACGTATAATGAATAAATATTATATTTAAAGCAATTCTCTCTATTATTTTTACCCCTTTTACATTTTAGAATTACTTAACCTAATATAATTATATTATAATTATTAAAAAATTAATATGGTTTATTTTATTTGTATTAAGTATAACAAATAAAATAATCCTACTATATCCTATTTTCTACTTATTAATATTTTAATAGGAATATTATAAACGCGAAAGTTTGTGAGGATGGATGGATGTTTGTTACTCCACGCCTCAACCAATGGACCGATTTGGCTGAAATTTGGAATGGAGATAGCTTATATCCAGGATTAACAAATATGCTACATTGTAACCGACTTCCAAAAAGAAGGAGGTTATATCCCGGAAAATTAAAAAGTAACTAAGGGAATTAGAAGCCTTAATTCACGCGGTCGAAGCCATGGGCATCATTTAGTAAATTAATTTAACAACTTTTTAGAAGTATCAAGTAAAGTCTTAAGAGGAAAAATTCGTAAATGTGTTAACGCAGCAGACGATATTTACGACATAACAGAATAGAATAGAATAATTTTTATTCAAATAAACTTTTACGACCTTTTTGTGTGTAGGCTGCCTTATGCTGATGTCGGTCTAGATTTCGACAAATTGGTTGCAACTGTTCATTTGCAACTAAATTACAGTAATAATTATGTACCTACGAACATCTCACGAACCTTATAAGGTAGAATTGTATTTTCTTCAAATTATGGCTTAACTAAGATAGTATAGAAGTAAGATATTATTTAAGTTGGACAAGCGACTTACCCAACTAAAATTTTGCCAGAAATAGGAAGGTAGGTACCTTATAAGTTGCCTATGTGAATTTCACGGTCCGAAACTGCAATTATAAATATTATAATAATTAGGTATAACTGAAATCACATCGATTCGTAACTCTGTTAAGGCGTGATTGAAAGACAAACCAATAAAGACTTCATCATGCGCGAACGCCATCATGGCGCTGATTATGTTTAGAACGTGAAACTTTTTTTTTTTAAAAAGAACATTAGCCAAGCTGAAGTTGACTAATATCCTCCTATCCCCTCCAAATAAATGAAAAGCTTGTGCTAGGAGTGGGCACGACAATAATAGTGCAACGGATGGAATTCGAACCTGCGACCTTTCAGTTTTCAGTCCGCACCTTTAACCGTTGGGCTATTGAGGTTATGTTTTTGTTTTTGTTGTTGTCGTGGTCGTTTTGTTTGTGAACATGGGGGTTGAGATCTACGGATCTTCAGACGCCTTCTAAGTTCTGTATAGCGAGTGTGGTCATGTTCAAAGGTTATTCTTCTCCTTCGTCCGTCGCACAGACGACCTTCCTCGCCCCCTGGTGCCCTCCACTTTGCCCTGCACGGCAAATTGCTCGATTAACTCAGTCTCACTTCGGGAGACTTTAATATGCGACTCTGTACTCACTCCGAAAGTCGTTGTTTTATGCCGATTTCTGTATGGACACAGTGCAAAACTCGGTCTATAAGGCCGAAATCTATAGACTGAACTCTCACTCTGCTCCGACTCAAGACAGAGTTAAAACGAGACAGATTTATGTCGGAGCATATTTGTGTCTCGTTTTAGCTCTAACTGAAATGAGAGATTCCAGATTGCTTTCACCATTTTATGCTTTTAATAAAGTTTTCACTTAAAGGAAAATTCCGAGTATTGTTCTAAATAGATATAACTAGTACTTACCTATTTTAATTAATACCTACCAATTAGTTTTCGTAATTTTCTTTTATCAATATCCAATCAAGTAAATGTATCATTGATAAGAACTCGTCTATTAAAGTAATATACCTATTCGATATAAAGTAAATAATTCAAAACCCTCAACAAGTAGGTAACATTACGTATTTATCTATGTAGTTCAAATGAAGATCTGAAGAAAGACCAATCTGACCTCATGCATAGTCATTAGGCTCATCTCGCCGTATATGGTGGGATCCACAACGGTATGCGTAGATATCCAAGTTTGGCGTCCAAATGGCTTGAAATACCGTGCTATAGGAATACTTGTGATGGTAGGTCGGGGTCGATACACACTTGGTCGCAGGTTTATTTTTCATTTGTCCTGAATTCATCGCCAGCCTACTGTTTGGCAGCGGTCTCCTCTCGAAGATTTTAGGCCATAGTCTCCATGCTGGCTAAGTGCGAATTGGCATATGCCACACACTTTTGAGTATGAAGAACTCTCAGGCGTGCTTTCCATACGATATTTTCATTCAATACTGTAGCTCTTATAGCAAGTCAAGGCTCTAGCAACGTTCGGAAAGCGTAAATATTGTGTTGAGAAAAGTTGGGAAGAAACTTAAATTACCCATAAAAATACTACCTGTTACTTACTATGCACTGACTATAATTATTATACGGATTATACCAAAATAGTGGTTTTTCGGTATAAGTAGATATATCATGGAAATCCGCAAAGTAACGCCTGCTTTTATCCGACATTTAAATGTATTATTAGTATCTAACTAAGATTTGTAATCATAATATTATATTATAATATGTTTTTGTTTTTTCCTAATGATATATAAGAAGATATTCTGATAAATGTAATCATTCCCTTTAATAAAAATTGTTTGTAAATCGAGCTTGCACGCTTTATGCCAAGTAACTATGTGATCTAAAGAAGCCAAGAAAATCATCAGTCTGTCACCTTTTGATTGTAAATACATTATTAATGAGGAAGAATCTTCTAATAGACATTTATTATATTTTTTGTCTGTTTCTGAATTTATCGGTGAAGGATCCACCGCTCCTTATATAGTTTATGGTTCCATTTAGAAATTCTTATTAGGTGTTATGTCTTGAATAAGATTTCATTGAGCAATTGATTTAATATTACTATTGCTATTTGATTTCTGAAGGCATGGGAATTTACATTATTTTAATAGACGTAGGAACCTACTTAGACTTAATATGTTAAGGTAGGTAAGTTATAGGGGTACGTCTTACTTATTACGTAATAATATAGCATTTATATATCATATTATTCATATTTTTAAATATATTTTTAGCGCGCAAACGAGCAGGCGGGTCAACTGATGTTAAGTGATTACCGCCGTCCATGAACATTTGTAACACCTGAGGCACCACCAATGCATTGCCGACTTTTCAGGAATTTGTTATTCCGCCCCTTGAATAACCCCATGTTGTAGTTTAGAGGGTAATTTAATGAGAGCAGTGATGACCTAATGGTTAGGACTACAGTCTTCATTGGAAGGGTCACGGGTTCGATCCAGGACAAACTTGGTTGCTGATGATGGTGATGATGATTAATATTTTAATTGTTCTTACTTTATAGATACATCGTTAAATTAAATGGCCGAGTTTCTTCTCGGTTGGAACGGCATTCCGAACCAGTGGTAGATTCATTTGACGATTCGAAAGCTACACTTTTTTAGTTTTCTACTACACTTTAGCTATACTTTTTTATTCAAATAACCTTTTACAAATTGTAAAAGTTTATTTGAATAAAAAAGTATTCTATTCTATTCTATTAATAATAATATAATCATCGTCAGAGAGACTTTAGGCTATTTATCAGAGCAAAACTTCAGAAATGACCTAGGATTAAAATGCCTTACCTTAAATGATACGCAATGACGAACTAAACATTCCATGCCTTTTGCTAGAAGCATCATGAATCAAAATAATATACTTACACCCATTTGTGTAGAGCTTAAAGGTGCGGACTGAAAAAAAAGTCAACGCTTCGACCCCTAATATGTTTTCTGCTTATTTGAAAGGGAGGGGAATAGGAAGAATATTACTTGTTGCACTATAATACGTGTATAGTGTGTGTGTGTGTGTGTGTGTGTGTGTGTGTGTGTGTGTGTGTGTGTGTGTGTGTGTGTGTGTGTGTGTGTGTGTGTGTGTTCCCTCTTATAAAATAAAAATGAAATAAAATCTGTAGCCTAATCACGAACTTTTTGAATTCCGCGTTACGTTATCGTATCGAGTGACGATGACGATACGATAACGCAGAATTTTGGTAGCACGAATCATTAAAATTAACTCTCGTCACTCGATACGATTACTTAACGCAGTCTGCTGCACGTTCAAAAATTAAATACTTGTATAATTGTATAATTTCGTATATAGAAAAATAATTTCGAAAATTTTCAAACACTACATCATAATAATTATATTTTTAGCTAAATTATTAATATTTTTATCTTTTTATGTATGATTTTTAATAAAATAGCCAATAAAACCGAATTTAATTTAAATAATTTGAATTTGTATTTTTAACGTACCTACCTATGTTTTTGAACTGTCATGTTTATAAAATTATGTTAACATTCCATAATCCATTATCTTTAAATCATTAAATAAGTACCTATGTAGGTATTTTAATTTATTAATTAGTCGTCATTTTTTTAGTTGTGTCCGTTATATATATAAATATTATACAATAGCAGCTTTATTAGTGTTTTCCTGAGGTCGCCTGTCTGTTGTAAAGACAGGCGCTGAGGCAAACTTACCATCAAGAATATGCAATACCAATGGTCTATTTTATGGATAATGTAAGTATAAAATATAATATTCTATCCAATTAAAATCTTAAAATGAACCTATGTTATGTTGAATAAACGTTGGAATACATAATTTAGACATCCTATAGGCTGTCCGCCGACGATCGCGTCGCGACCCACGGGTGTTTGTTTTTGCGCTGGCTAGGTTGATATAGGTAAAAGACTAGTTGGGTTAAAACCTAAAATACTATTAATGAAATTATAGTCATACTTATAAACCATAATTTATCATTGATATAATCATAAGTAGATAGATACCTTTATTTGATGTGATTGAAAAATATTGAAAGGCAGCACCTAATCAAGTTGTACTTTAAAGTAATGTACCTACCTAAGAGAGGCATCAATTAACCCCAATATATATTTTTTTTAGTATAAAAACTTGAGATAACCTAATATTTTTGTTTCTAGATGATCAAGAGTGGAACACACTATACCCCAGTGAGTCATGGACCTAGTCTGAAGGCTACCACCACAATTAACACGACCTACCTAAACCTAGACCTTGGTCTACAATCAAAAGTGCCCATTTAAGCTGTGGCAAGAATGCCACTATAAGTCAAGACTTTCTATGTGTACTTACTACTTAGGACCTTCAGGGCTTTTTGAGAATTCTATAAGAAAAAACCCTATTTTTATTTAAAACTAAGTGTAATAAAAGCAATTTTTCTATTCTTGGTTTTATTTTATATTATTATTCTAATATGTCTTAACTCTAACAATAGGTATCATTTATCCACAAAAAGCTACTTCAACATGATATGAAACTTCCTAATATAAAATATTAAATTAGCAATGATTTGATTCAATTGAATTCCTTGCCGGGTCTTCATAAATTTGAAATTCAGTCTGCTATCAAGCCGGGATGGCTTTTGTAATGTATTCCTATATTCATGATGCATCATGGTCAATCTGAAAATAAAATGTTGTTCAGTAATAGGTATTATAAATATGAAAATAACTCTCCCTGTGACCCTTTTACACCTAACTAACATCTAACTGAACTTAACCACTGAACCAAATCAAAATGACATGGAAGTAGTAATTATAAGTAATTTATTAAAAAAAAGCATTTGAATAAATAGAATTTATATTAGGTATATGAAATGAAATTTATACAATACATACTTAGTAACTATTAAGCAACATTGGTGCTACCCAAAAGAGGCCTATATACACAGCGAATGCATTGTGATTTGTTTGATGAAGATAATGAACACCTACGATGATTCAAAAACAATCTTCCAGGAATTTTATGTACATACCTATGGGCCATGAAATAATAACTTTCTGCTTCTAGATTGAGACTAGCTAGTTGGTTAGTTGTGTTTATCACATTCTTGATTATTATTATTTTTGCTTTATGATGATGGTATAGGTATGGTTGAGTTAGTGGTCTTTTGTTGAAAGTCCATTTTGTATTTATTGAAGTTTACAAAACCTTTCTCCATCTGAAATATTAAAATGCAAATTAGGTAGGTACTACTTAAGTATTTTAAGTATGTCCAGTCAAGTTTTTAATTATTCAATTGTTCAATTAATGTACCTATTATTAGTTTGAATGGAAACAGTTATTAGTCTGTATGGTATCAATAGTTATAGTTATGCTCAATAAACTTAGTAGGTATACTAAGACTTAACACTTGCAATGCATCTAACTTCTAACCTCAAATTGGCAATGTAGGTACACATATTATATTGTTCACTGATTGATGTAGGTACCTACTTAATTTCATGATGAAATTACAAAGGTGCTATGTTTATTTAACATAGAAAAAAACCTCATAATATCCTCATAGAGAAAAACACTCGAAATAACTAATTCCTTAGATATTAGGTATCATTCTTTGAGCAAGTTTTAAGGCTGCAATGCAACAACTCTTTTTTGTATCTTAGCACTCCGAAACACTTTTGTCCTAAATAAACTGTAAATCTAAGTTTTAACAACACATAATTTTATTTACTCAACACTTGTTTACGTTACAATATGTTTTTAATATCAATTGTCAATTGTCATTGCCATTCGCCCATTTATTTGCCCATTGGTCCTACATAAAAATCAAACGCGGCAAATTTTACGCGGCAAATTTGATTTGAGTTTATTTTCTTATTTTTGTTAAAACTTGTGTGTATTGAAAATGATAGTAAATATAATATATCTTTACATAAGCATTGACTATTTAAGATGATATATTAATGATATGAAATGTTATAGGTTTAGGTACTAAAATGCTAACACGTATGAAGTTATAATATTATTAATAATATTATTTTGTTTATTAGGTACTTACTTGCTTTGTTACAATCCTACACTTATTCTTTGACTGGATCAAAACTTTTAGTTTTAAGTCGCAGACGTCGATGAATTGAATATCCGTCTTGCCTAGACTATAGGTGTAGGCATTTATATTCTTTCATTATTTCTTGTTCGTCTTATAGTCTTGAATCATTTTTGAAGTGATTCCTAGACACACTCAACATTATTTTAAAACGTTTTTAGTAAGAAAAATCCGCAAAAACAACACATTTGATGACGACGTAAGTTCACTCACTTCAAAAAGTTCAGTGAGCTATAATTCGGTAATTCTCGATAGCCAGCTTTCGTAATTCTCGAAACCAAACGTCAAAAAAAGGTTTGTGCTACCGATTTTTGAATTTCTTCGAGAAAAACGTGACGAAACCGGAGAGTGACGTCACAGCTGCGTCAAGTTTAACTTTACGTAGTTGCAGTTGCTTCGTGCTACCGATTTTAGCGCGTTACGTGCGTTTTCATACAAAACTGCGTTTTGACGTTAACTTCACCTTTACTATTCGAAAGTTAAAAAAGTTCGTGATTAGGCTACTGTTTACTTCAGACCATTGGCCAATAGATGTTAGTATACATTTCTTAAAAACTATGCTTGTGACTTCGTTCGCGTGGATTAAGATCTTTTGATTCCCGCAGGAACCCTTTAATTTTCCAGGATAACATGTAGCCTATGTGTTAATCCTGGGGATGAGTTATTTCCATTCCAAATTACACAAATACACACACCCGCACGCACTCATACGCACGCACGCACGCACACGCACATCTTCGATCACAGAAAAATATTTTTTTCTTCTGTGATCGAAGACGCACATACACAAACTTTCACCTTATAATATTAGTGTGATGTGACTTGAAAGAGATCAGGCCCAGATCCAACGGCTTTGTGCTCTCCAGATCATGGGGTGTACCTACTGTGCAGCGCCAACTTCCCAAATCAGCCTAAACTAGGTGCTAAAATTGTTACATAGCACGGGTTCTGTAGGCCGATGACATCACTACGATTTAAACTCAAAAACAAATAGTTACACTACTTAGTAATTATGCAAAGGATATAATAGCACGGTACTGAAACATTATACACCTCTTATAGGTTGCCATGACGTCAAACAGTGATCCAATATCTTTATATATAAAATTCAAAGTCCTAACTGACTGATTGACTGACTGAGATATCAACGCACAGCCTAAACTACTGAAGTTAGAAACTTGAAATTTTTACAGTTGGTTCCTTTTATGACGTAGGCGCACACTAAGAAAGGATTATTGGAAATTCCGCTCCTAAGGGGTTTAAATAGGGGATGGAAGTTTATATGAAACTCCGTCATTTTTCAAGCTGTTTCCATCAAAGTTGGTATTTGAGCTTTCAATTAAAAATGAAGAAATACGCTTTCACAGTTTTTGAAAATTCCACCCCCAAAGGGAATAAATAGGGGATGAATGTTTGTATGAAAGTCCGTCATTTTACAAGTTATACTATCTATGAAAATCTGTATTTTGCCTTTTGATTAAAAATAAAGAAGGACGTGTCACAGTTTTTGAAAATTCCACCCCAAAACCTAATCCCACGCGGACGAAGTCGCGGGCGCCCGCTAGTTTCAATATATAATATGAGCTCTAAGTCAAAGTTACAATGACAAAATTTGATACAATTCCAAACGCAGTAGGTACTCTACAATTTAATTAGGACAGCATTGTCAAGGACCGACCAAAGCATTTCGAGTTTCTACGTGACCGACCATCTTCTACTTCCTCACGTACCCTAACGATTTGCCAAAACAGACTACAAAGACTTATTCATATACAAAAAAAGATTGCAAAATCTTAACAAACGAGCTGATTTATAATTTCGGCTACTCTTAAAGCCGGGTGCTCATTATGTGGTTATAACTGTTATTATAATTAAGTTACATTACCTGCCGCGTTACGTTTTTGAAATAATCGATTGTTTTAGGTTTCGGACAAAACGCGGATTCACAACTTTAAAAGTGATTAAAAAAGGAAACTTTGGGTTTTATCAATTTTTTTAAATTTCTGAATAGTCAAAAAGATATTCCATCACTTAATATAATCAAAATTAAAGATTTTTCAATTAGGACTCCGAAAATCTATGAGAAAATGTTATTAAAAAATACGCTAAGGTTTTTGGCCCGCAGATTATTTTAAAAATTTTTACATTTTCGGTGCTATCCAACCCCTAATATTAAGAAAATACTACCTTGCTCTGAATAATCTTATGTTATGCTGCTGATTTTCAACATAATTATTGCATAGTCCGATGGGACAGAAATCCGACACGACCGAAGAGAGATTAGTCGGAGGCGCAACTTATCTATAGTAAGTACTTGGCTTAATATTCTCTTGATCAAAAAAATGTTGATTACCAAGATCTGATCTACTGGTCGCGCCGAAGCGCGAATAGTTTTCGTTTAACCGCTCGAATCCGACCATCCTGTCAAAATTTCCTACCTAATACCGACCCCCCCTGGCCTGAAGAAGTGTCAGTGCATCGATGACCGTCAATTAACGTAAACGCGCCGCTAAAGCTGGTGCATCGCCGCGCCGCTCCTAGTGATTCAGTGTTGATCTGGACTTGCCAACAAACTTGCCTTCTTGGTTTTCGTCAGTCGAAGGAGTGAGAAAGGAAGAGTGAAGCATCGAAAAGTATCCATGAACGTACGCGCGGCTCGCTGAAGTATCGCGGTGCCGCTCCAAAGGATTCAGGTCAGTGCCTTTACCCTTTTCCTATAGACACTCCCATAACTCCGCGGCCCAAACCCAACCCAGTCGGATTTGAGCAAACCCCGCGAAAATTATACAGTCCACATCGAAACCAAACAATCTAGTTTCTAGCCGTCCCCGCGCCGCCATATTTTTTTGGTTCCAATCGAACCGGATTTTACCGCTAATTTTCTCGATAGTTTTACAATTTCCAAGTAGGTAATTGTTTTCCCGCGTCCTAAAATCTTGTTCCCTAAGCGAATTATTATCGTTCGTCCCGCATTGCTTAGGAAATAGGGTTCATTTAGGTATTAACTAGGTACCTACATATAGCTCATATAGGTGATAGATAGGTCATACGTTACTTATTTATCGTAATCCTAATCGTATATCGCATCCCGATCTATCCCAGTATAGATATTAATCGAAATATTAGTTTATTAGTAGTTATTTTAAGTAATTATTTTGTGTAATTACCTACGCGTCATAAACGTATTCGCTTGGCCATCGGTGCATAGTTGCAAGTACTTGTATCTTAGATTACAGCGGTGTGCGTGACCTTCATCGCGGCCGTGACCGCCCGCTCGCTCCCTTTCACTTTTTGCTGAAATTCATAACTTTAAATACTTATACGCCGAATCGAAGTTTCATTCGTGTATTAGGAACTTAGTCTCGACATTTTTGAATCTAGTTTATATTCAAAATGACGAAGACTGAAGATACCGCAGATATACAATTAATTCTATTAGAACAGAGACGCAATTCGATATTTGAGTATCTACAAGAAACATTCGATTTATCGAAAAACATAGGCGTTAACCCGTCGGTCCGGGAAGAATTTCTCGACGCAAGTAGTAATGTCGATACGTTACGCTCTGAATTCAGTAAAATAGTGGAGGATTATAATAATCGTTTATTAGCACTGAACCCGAAAGCGAAGCCGGAGTTCAAATGTTTGTTATCGTTCGAACGCCTATACGGTCGTATCAAGCGCTTAGTCTCGCAGTACGCCGATGATAATAAGGTTGAGAATGAGAATGAGCCGCGAAGACTTAAACCTTATTTGCCCCCGATTCAATTAGTGTCTTTCGATGGATACGATTTAAAATCGTGGAGTCTCTTCTACGCTAACTTTAAAACTGTTATACACGAAAATAAGTCCCTTACGGATGCCGAAAAACTTTATTATCTCTTAGGTAAGCTGTCGGGAAAGGCGAAATTAGCTTGTGCCGGTATTACACCGTGCGCAGAAAACTACGAATTAATTTTTAAAACGTTAGTAGATAAATTTGAAGATAAACGCTATTTGGCTACGTCGTATATGGATCAAATTTATAACATTAAGGCGATGTCAAACGCGACTCCGACCAACCTTGAAAATTTTTTGGACACTTTTGCATCGTCGATCGCCGCGCTTAAAAATTTAAATTTGAGTAATCTGGCTGACTTCATATTTTTATACCTCGCTCAAAAGAAGTTAGATCCGGAGACTGTTCGCCTGTTCGAGTTGAATAAACATAGTTGTGAGATACCCTTGTATGACGATTTCGTTGCTTTCATTCGCGAACATATTAAGGTACTGCAACGCACTTCCGGGAAACAAGAAGTTCCGAAAAGTGCTGAGCGGAAGGTGGATACGGCATCTAAGCCTCACAAACCACCCAAGCCGACGCATACCTATACTAGTACCGCGACTACGTCTGCACAGTCTTTGTGTTCTCTTTGTAACTCACAACACGAACATTTATATAATTGTTCCGCCTTTCATAAGATGTCCGTTGAAGATCGTTTCAAGTTTGTTAAGGCGAATAATCTTTGTATAAATTGCACTGGAAACCACCGGTTGGCCACTTGTTCTAGCAAGTCAAGGTGCCGCTGGTGCTCGTTACCTCATCATAGTATGCTCCACAGGCATTCCGCAACCGCAAATTCCGCAACTTCGAGTGCGGCTTCTAGTGATGCTTCTTCGCAGAAGATGCCCGGTGTTGTTGAGCAGCCTCCTGCTTCTATCAGCACTACCGGCACTAGTAACTCGAAACCTTCAGGTTCACCCGCGCACTCCAAGGAAGTATCGCTTTGTTCCTTATCGAGTTGTAATGTTTCTCGTGCACCGACTACGGTGCTGCTCGCTACCGCACGCGTTATAGTTTTCGACGCCAAAGGCAAGGAGTACTCTGCGCGCGCATTATTGGACAGTGCTTCACAGAGTAACTTCGTCAGTCGGGATTTATGTCAACGCTTAGGTTTAAAGACAAACCAGAATCCAAACTGTTCTGTAGTTAAAGGGATTGGAGGTACAACCAAACCGATCCAAGGCGCAGTTTCTATTAGATTTTTCTCTAGGTTTGATCTCAGCGTTTGTTTTAACATGGACTCGCTCGTGGTAGACAAGGTAACGGAACTCTTGCCCACAGTCCCGATAGATATTTCGAGTTTGATAAATTTCAATAACTTACCTTTGGCTGACGACACTTACTCCACTCCAGGAGACATTGATCTGCTGATTGGAGCTTCAATCTTTCCGCATCTCCTATTATCTCGCAAGGTTCAAGGTCAATCGAATTGTACCTCACCGCTAGCCCTAGAAACGGTGTTGGGCTATGTTATCGTTGGTTCTGCTCCTGTACGTGTTAACAGCTTCGCCACGGTATCATATTGTTGTGCTACAGATCCGCTAGATGATGCTGTGCGAAAATTCTGGCAAATAGAAGAGGTGAACGCACCGAAACAATTAAGTCCAGATGACACGGCGTGTGAAGAAATTTATAGCAGCACGACTACCCGTGAGGCAGACGGACGATATGTAGTCGCACTTCCATTTAAGGGTGATGTATTGTCGTTAGGCGATTCTTTTAAAAAGGCTAAAACTCGCTTCCTTTGCTTAGAGCGTAAAATGTTAGCGTCACCTAAGCTTAAGGAGGCCTACGACAACGTCATTACCGAATACCTAGACAAAGGTTATATCTCTCCCGCACCCCCGGACACGGAGGCAACGCAGAGCTTGCCCTCGTATACGATTTCGCACCATGGGGTCATACGAGATGACAAGTTGACTTCTAAGTTGCGCGTTGTCCTGGACGCCAGTTCCAAGACAACCACTCAAGTTTCCCTCAATGACCTTCTGTATGGCGGTCAGAATCTACAAGGGAATCTATTCAATATTATTGTTAATTTTCGCTTATATCGTACCGCTCTTTCAGCTGACATTCGTCAGATGTTTCTTTGTATTGGAGTTCGTCCATGTGATCGCAGATTCCAACGCATTTTATACCGCTTTTCTCCGCAAGAACCCTTAAGGGTCTATGAATTTAACCGCGTTTGTTTCGGGCTTAAGTCAAGTCCATTTCATGCTCTTCGTACAGTGAAGCAGCTTCTTTCAGACGAAGGTGCTTCTTACCCGCGCGCTAAAGAAACTTTAGATATAGGTCTATACATGGATGACTTTGTCTATAGCATCGACAATGAAGACGATGCTATCTCCACCGCTGCCGAAGTAATTGCTCTGATGAAAGCTGGTCAGTTCGACCTGGTGAAATGGACAAGCAACTCACAAAAGGTGTTAAATTCGATTCCGCTGTCGCATCGACTTTCCGCGATTAAAGAGTTTGAGGACTCTGAGCCACATAAGGTGCTCGGCCTATGTTGGTCTCCCGCAACAGACTATTTCGGTCTCAAAATTAGTGTTCCCGCTGAATCTTGTACAAAACGTACCATTTTGTCATGTGTCGCTAGGATATGGGACGTCATGGGTTTCGTTGCTCCCGTCGTCTTATATGCAAAGCTTCTCATTAAACAACTCTGGTTGTGTGAATGTGATTGGGACGATGTGCCCCCTGGTCACATTGCTGATCAGTGGTCTTGTTTCAAAAGAGAACTACCTTTGCTCAGCGAATTGAAAATTCCACGGCACGTAGGCATCTCGACCGGCGATATCATTACGATCGTGGGGTTTGCAGATGCGAGCGAAAAGGCTTACGGAGGAGTAATTTACTTCCACGTGAAAGACAGCAGAGGTATTCGCAAAAACGCAGTCTTTTTAATAACAGCTAAATCCAAAGTCTCGCCTCGCAAGACTATAACGCTTGCGAGGTTGGAGCTTTGTGCCATTCTGTTGCTGAGCAGCTTAATGACCAAGGTCATTGAAGCCTGCCATAACCGCCTTGTTATTGACCGAGTTCTCGCCTTTTCAGACTCAACGGTGGCGTTGTGTTGGGTATACTCCTCACCTCATCGTTGGGACACTTTTGTGGCCAATCGGGTCACCAAAATTCAAAATGAATTTCCCGCTCAAACTTTTTTCCATGTGCAAGGCACGGAAAATCCCGCTGATTGTTTGTCGCGAGGTCTTACCCCCGCACAAATAACTGATCACCCGCTTTGGTTCTCTGGTCCTAAATGGCTTGAGTTAGATTCAAATCTTTGGCCTGTTACCGCTTTCAATCCTTCCACCGTGTCACAGCCTCCAGAGGAAAAGAAACACGTTTTGCTCACTGCAGAAAGCAGTGAAAGAAATTTAATAATTTCGCTAGCTGATCGCTTTTCGTCATGGTCGAAATTCATACGTTGTGTGGTTTTCGTTTGCCGCTTCGCTAAGCTACTACCGCGTCGTGATACGGTGATTGCATCGGATCTGGATTACGCTGAAAGTTTAATATTGCGTGAACTTCAGCGCTTTCACTTCGCGAACGAGATTGTTAATTTACAAGCAGGTAAACGTTGTAGTCCAATGTTTCAACGTCTCAAACCTTTCCTTCAGGACGGCATCATTAGAGTCGGAGGTCGTCTGAGAAACGCCGATATAAGTTTCGATACAAAACATCCGATTATACTTCCTCGAAAGGATCATATATTAAATCTTTTAGTTGACTATCATCATAAAGTCAATTGTCATGCAGGTCCAGATTTATTGATGTCCATACTCCGTCAGAGGTATTGGATTCTTTCCGCTCGTAATTTAATTCGAAGCCGGGTACACAAATGTCTACCCTGCTTTAGACTCCGCGCTAAACCAAACTTTCCAGAAATGGCAGATCACCGCTCCTGTCGAGTTACGCCGGCCGTGAAACCGTTTATACACACTGGCACTGATTACGCAGGGCCTTTTAAGGTGACTGTTTCTCGCGGTCGTGGAATTCGATCAATGAAGGCATACGTTTGTCTTTTCGTGTGCTTAACCACTCGCGCTGTACACATAGAAGTTGCCAGCGACTTAAGTACAGATAGTTTCCTCGGGGCGTTTAAGCGTTTTTTATCCCGCCGCGGTTTTGTCGCTCGCGTTCATTCCGACAATGCGTCAAATTATGTTTGCGCCAAGCGCACGCTTTCGGAATTGCACGAATTTTTAGCGTCCAAACACTTCAGGTCTGAATTTGGTCACATACTAGCCGAAAATCGCATCGAGTGGTCACTTAATGTTCCAACTGCTTGCCATTTTGGCGGTAATTGGGAGGCCAACATTAAGAGCCTCAAAACTCATCTATATCGCGTGATAGGCGACCAAATTCTTTCCTTGGAAGAGTTCAATACTGTGCTTGCTCAGATCGAGGCAGTAATGAACTCCCGTCCATTGTGCCGCACGCTATCTAATGATCCATCGGAACCTCTCGCGTTGACACCGGCTCATTTTCTCACTCTCACCCCCTTAAAATATCTTCCGGCTAGGGAGATAGAAGATGGTCCGTTACATTTGCTCTCGCGTCAAGAACTTATTGATAAACTTGTTCAGTCATTCTGGAAACGATGGAAGGCTGATTATTTACATACGCTACAGACTCGAAACAAATGGAACACGCCAACCAATCCGATCGCTAAGGGAGATGTGGTAATAATTACCGTCGATAATGCACCGCCTCTTCACTGGCCGTTAGGGCTAGTCGAGGAAGTTTTTCCTGGATCGAATGGTGTCACGCGTGTTGTCCGCGTTCGTACTGCTACAGGTACCTATCTACGTCCTGTAGTGCGTCTTTGTCCCTTACCTAAACAGTAATTAGTTTAACTTCAACTCATCTGCTTAGGTTAGGATTCTTATTTAGTTAGGTTAGCTTATTATACTTAAGTCAATAAATAATTTCGTTTAAACTCTCCGCGTCGTAGTTTCTTTGAAGGTAGCCCTTCAAGCCCGGGGACATGGTCGCGCCGAAGCGCGAATAGTTTTCGTTTAACCGCTCGAATCCGACCATCCTGTCAAAATTTCCTACCTAATACCGACCCCCCCTGGCCTGAAGAAGTGTCAGTGCATCGATGACCGTCAATTAACGTAAACGCGCCGCTAAAGCTGGTGCATCGCCGCGCCGCTCCTAGTGATTCAGTGTTGATCTGGACTTGCCAACAAACTTGCCTTCTTGGTTTTCGTCAGTCGAAGGAGTGAGAAAGGAAGAGTGAAGCATCGAAAAGTATCCATGAACGTACGCGCGGCTCGCTGAAGTATCGCGGTGCCGCTCCAAAGGATTCAGGTCAGTGCCTTTACCCTTTTCCTATAGACACTCCCATAACTCCGCGGCCCAAACCCAACCCAGTCGGATTTGAGCAAACCCCGCGAAAATTATACAGTCCACATCGAAACCAAACAATCTAGTTTCTAGCCGTCCCCGCGCCGCCATCTACAACGAACTGATAAGACGCATTGGGTCTTTCATAATATTAAATCGATTAATTTAGGTACTAAAGATAATTAATAAATAATTAAGTATTGTTCTTAATATATTTTTAGTTTTTACTTCCGGTATTAACTAATTTTCTCGCTCACGTATAAAATAAAAGGAAATATATAAAACTTACTTAAATACTTAAGGATAAATAAACTTACATACACAATGCACAAATAAATATTTGCAGGGAGTGGAGGATTACATCCCTATATAAAATTCTTAAGTAATCCTATCCTGTGTGTGTGCGTGCGTGCGTGCATGCGTGCTTGCGTGCGTCCGTGCGTGCGTGTGTGTATATTTGTTGTTGTTGGCTGAAATATGGAATGGAGATATATTATACCCTGGATTAATACATAGGCTACTTTTTATCCCTGAAAATGAAAGAGTTCCCGCGGGAATCAAAAAACAATCCACGCGGACGAAATCGCGGGCATCGTCTAGTGTATGGATAAGGGTCATTTATTGAGTACCCAGCCTAAAGTTCTCCTAATTATGAATAATATCACGATTACAAAGAGCAGCGGAACAAAGGTCTGATAAGACAGCTTTCATAACAAAATCGATTCTCGAATTATTGTGCTCGGATTAATTAATGGCCTACCCTTGAATATAATGCATCCTACGACAACCGAGGTCGGACTCGGGAATAAACTTTGTTTGCTAATTACTAATACATGCATATCATACTGTCTCTCTGGTCTATTGGCTACACTGATCTCTATAGATAATCTATACCTTTTAACACTGGATTTGCTGACAATATGACAGCTTAAATCCGGATCAATTTGAAGCGCCACTTTTGACATACGATTGTCTCTGGAACTAATAATATTATTGCAAATGGCGCATCGATCTTTATATTTAATCTATGAAAACATAGATTATACTTATTATAGATTAATTATTTATATATTATTGCATAGAATCAGGCGTTACTTTGCGGAAGTTCATGATTAGCAAGAGAAGGTTAGAATTATTTTGCTATAATCCGCAAACAGAAAAAATTCGTATGGTCAAACATGCAGTTACAAGCTAAGCACAGCATACCTCCCCAACCAAGCAAGAAAGCCAAGTTTCCAAGCAAGCAATGCCACCACCACTCACATGCACCATCACACAAGACTTTTATACTACTCTTGACGTACGTTTCGCCCCTCAGGAGCATCCTCAGGAAATTTCGACTTCCAGCGGCTCCCTACGATTCGAAACTAAAGATTAGATTTGGTCATTTGATCTGGAATTAGTAGGGGAGTCTACAAAAAGTTTGGAGACCCCTGACATGCATAGTAGGTAGTACATGAACAAAGTCATAAGTAGCGACTAGTCAAGGATAAGTTTTATTATCTTCGGCATAAAACATTACGTCAGACCACGTGCGAGATGCTCAGGATTAGAATCAGATCATCAGCTGCTATATAATAGGTCAATTGTCTCTCGGAATACACAGTTTGGTGCGGACTTCAGTTTTGGTTGTACATCCACCGATCTAAAAATGAAATTGGTAAACATTTAAAAATTTTATTTATTCTGTACTAAAAAAAACTTCAACTAAAACATTAAAAAAATGTATATATTATAAAGGATGTGAAGGACAGCTTATCTTTAAGGAAGAGATGTCTTCCAGAAGCCCTCGAATGTGAAAATATTGAGATCAAGATATTTATTTAATTTTCAAAAATTATTTATCTGCAATGTCTGAAATAATAAATTTAGCCCGGTGAGAGGCTTTGATAGCTAGTTATCACCCTTACGTCAAATCATTTTCAGGGTTCCGTACCCTAGGGTTTTTAGGGTGCCAACGTGCTATTACTAAGCCTTCGCTATTCATCCGTCCGTTTGTGGCTGTATTTCATGGACCGTAAGAGTTAGAAACTTGAAATTTTTCTCAGAGTGTGTATTTCTATTGTAGGTATGACAACGTGTAAGATTTGAACCGTCTACCTTTAAGTTTTCAGCAATGTTATATCATCGTTAATGAGGCTTCGAAATCTTTAATTCGTACATCAACATTATCAGTCAATTTCAGTTTTTATATGAAAAAAATCAATTTTCGGCAGTTCTTCATTTAATTTTAATTGGCTTGTCTAAAATCTCTCTATCTAAAGTTAATTTTTGGCAGCTCTACATTAATTAGTTTGTGTTATGATTTTTAAAGTTACCTTAAAAGTCCATAGTTATCTCCTATTTTGTATAATTTTTTATTTATTTATTTTATCACTTGCAAAGTGATTTTTGCACAATATAAAAGAAAGTTAATCCCGCCAAACTGCACACGCAGTTCGTTGGAGAGAATGCGCTCTTAGAAAAATTATAACTATCGTGCACTCAATAATTTACTAGCAATACAAAAAATTTTTTAATATTAAAATGTCCTTTTTTAAATTATTTTTCTTTTATATTTGCAGTTAATCGTTGCCGCTTTAATCGCTGTCACCTCAGCAGCCCGCCTCGAACACCTCGAACGAGGCTACCTTCCTCCAGACAGCAACTTTGGCACCAATGGACTTGGCCCCAACACTGGCAGCTTTGGCAATGGTTTCAACGCTGGGAGCAATAGTTTGGGCAATGGCCTCAACACTGGCAGTTGGAACAAAGGACGTCCCAATGGTTTTGGATTAAACGGGCAAAACTCAAATGGAAATGGCCAAATCTCAACCACTTTTGGTTCCAATGGACTTGGTGGCTCTCAAGGCATGAATGGTTTTGGTTCCAATGGAGTTAGTGGTTCCCAAGGCACAAATGGTTTTGGTTCCAATGGTGTTAGTGGCTCACAAGGCACAAATGGCTTCGGTTCCAATGGAGTTACTGGCCCGCAAGGGGCAAATGGTGTTGGTAACAATGGAGGTACGAATGGTTTGACTGGAGCCACTTCCAACCAGTATCTTCCTCCGGACCAAGCCTCTTCTGGATCTGGAACTGGTTTAACTTTCGGAGGATCACCACTCATGCGTAAGTAGTAATTTTAATATTATTTGATGAAAAATTAAGTTTAACGTTTAACGCGCGAGTTAAACACAATACAAAAACCCTTTAGTTTTTTTTAGAGACGTTAAAACGTTTACTATAAATACATAGAAATTAGAAAACTTTTTTTGTAGTTGGGGTCTTGGGGTGAGGTTGCTACCTAGATCCTTTTTTAAAGGTCTGTCATCCTGTCTCATAGAGTCTTTGGTAACCAAAGGACTGATATTTACTTAGGTCAACATAAATAAGTTTGGTCATTCAGCGGGGTAATGTAGTGAGCACTCTGGACTCGTTTCCTCGTTCCAGTGGTTTAGAAGATATTTTTGATGTATAACTTACTTTTTTTATAATTTAAGATTAAAACACTATAGATAAATTATAAAAATCTTTTTTTACAGCTCCATGCTTCTCCTGCGGTGGATCCCGCTTCACTCAACAATACAACCAAGGGTCTTCTCTTGGTCCCAATACTGGATCAAACTTTGGGCTACCATCCGGAACAGCAGGTTCTACGTTCGGAAGTTCTCTACCTTCTGACTCTAACTCTGGATCAACTTTTGGTTCTTCAAATGGTAATTTTGGATCAAACTCCTTTGGCTTCCAAGGATCTTTTGGAGCCCAGGATTCTACCAACCGTCAGTATTTGGCGCCTAGACCTTCTTCTCAGAATCCTCCACAACAACCTTTCGATGAACAATACGGCTATATCTATTAAAAAGCTCTTTATTTCTGTTTTTTTTTTACAATATAATAATGTGTTCTAATATTATGAATTAATTAAATAAATAATTTTCCTTTTATTTTCCATAAAAGCTTTGTTTTATTCTTAAATTAATGCATACTTAAGAGTTAGTAGTACGATGTTAATTATTTTTCTATGGATCGCTTTGCGCCTATCATAATACTATTTCACCTGATCTAGAAGTAAGAGCAATGATGTATATAGTTGATATACCTAATAAAAACTATGTATAATTAGATAGTGTTTTTGTATCCAATCTCTCAAGATCTTCTCGGACTATGGCTAAACCCTTCTTATTTTTTACTGCCCCGTTGATATAGTGGTTAGCAGGTTCAATTGCGGATGGTGAAGTCTCGGGTTCGATACCCAGATTGAACTAATGAAATGTTCCTAATGGGTTATTCTTGTGTCAAGAAATTCTACTAGTTCTAATAGTACTAGTCCGAAGTTAGGAAGATAGCGGTGTGCTATCCCCGTGCCTCGCAGAGTACGTAAAGCCATCGATCCTTTGCCTGATCTCTCTCCGGTCCTGTCAAATTTCCGTTCCATTGGACTGTGAGAGTTAGGGAATAGAGAGTGCACTGGATTTGCGTACACACTTGTGCGCTATCTGCCGCGCAGATGGCTAATCTTTGAATAGGTTAGGAAGATTTATTATTTTATTTTTAGACTAGAGATTCGTGCCCGAATCTGCAGTAGGTAGGTGTATATGATGGTATACCTAGGTCGGAACTCGGATGGTATACTTATGAGAGGTCCGTGACAAATTTTGTGACATAGTAAGCTCGTAAACTCACGTATCAAGGCCTTGTGAAGAGCACACACGTTTCCACATAATTGGTTTTGTTTCTCGTTAGCAAAAGCTCATTTGCTATAAATAATAATATAATTATTATGCCCTTGGAAGTTTCTGGAACGACCTACTTTTACCATAGGTACATGATTCTTACTAATATTATAATTAAATGCTATTGTTTTTTGTTTTGTCCTTCAACCACGCTGCAACATGTGCTTTTTTGCAAGGGTATAGTCGAGGCCATTGGTAAATTTTCGACTTATCATAAGAGCCACAAGTTGGTCTACATGAAATAAATAACTTAAAGAACTGTTCAAAGAACTAACTATTAATCTCTCAAACTATTTAAAGAAGCCTTAGCCTTATCTTAGCTTTAAAAAAAGCTTACAAAATGAAGCTGGCACGTATGATTTTAAGTGGTGATTTCACCAACGTCAAGTGACGTTTAACCAAGGAATAAATTGGACGTTCTAACAGTTTTTGTATAGAAAATCTGCTAAAATTATATCAAATCTACGCTCGGTTCTAAATATTATCTACCTTAATTTTTTTCATTAGACACTTTCACTGACTTAAATTAGTTTATTAATATCAAGGAAACACAACAAGTTAGAAAATTCAATTTTTTATTCATAGAATAAATAGTCTATTATTTATGTATCCAATAATTGGACGAGTATAACTACAAAAGTACGGGATTTAGTTTATTATCACATTCACGTTTCGTACTGAACATACTCTAAGTGGTATACATAAAGCCCCTTTTACATTGAGATAGTAGGTGAGTAAGTGAGAAAGTAAAATCAGTAGCGGAAAAAGATAAAAGTATAGCCTCATTAAAGAAATACTCTGTCATTAATTGCTCTTATACTTATCAAATTTTTATCGTCCCAACGAAGGTAAAGGAAATAACAAATGAGAGTATAGAAGCAAGTATAACAGATTCTTAATTAAACGAAACACGTATAAACGAAATGTATATCATTAGTAAAATTAATCAACAAGAGAATTATTAGAAAACATTTCGTAAATACTTGCCCTACCAATGTTAATTTCAGATATTACTTTGTCATGCCCAGGTTCTATGATATTACTACTTGCTAGATTTGAGCGATTTAACTAAGTGCCCCAGAAAGAAAACAGAATCAAACTATAATAAAAACCATTTTTGAGTTTGACATTGACATGACACTGTTAAATTCACGAGTACATTAATCAACTCCGAGATTACTTATCTTCACTTTACCAATATTAATATCAGCAGTGAATTTTTACTGTAATGGTGCAAAAAAGCCTTCTCAAAGATGGTTTTGATTGTCCAAGTAAGCTTCTACAGTAAATCTAAATGTAAAGAAGGCTTTAATTGTAATCTAAATTACGTCTTAGAATTTGTATGGCTGACGGAATCCTGTTGAGGCTTGCGCGCGCGCATAGTTCTGTTGGGGAGGAAGGGCTCCACCGCCATATTTGCCGGGGTTGTATGAACCTGAAAATTAACAAGAAAAAGCTGCAATCAAACTATGAAAAATTGGATATAACATCCATAGTGGATAGAAGTAGGCTTCACTTTGCGAAATTCCATGATGAAAAGAAAAAGTAATACATATTTTGCTGTAATCCGCCAAACCAGATAAAATCTGTATGGTAAAACAAATAATTTCAAAATGCAAGTTATCGTAAAGCTCAGTAAAGCAAAAAGTAGACCGACAACATCATACGAGTCGCAGTACGCTGAATATAGGCGGCCCAAGAATGAGGCTTATGAAAATCCATGCAAGAGACCTTTGTCCATGTGGACTTGTATCAATTGATGATGAAGAAAAAACAGAAATGAAATAAAAATTCTCATACGATCAGTAAAATAAATATTTAAATTAAACATAATACTATATTACTGAAGACGAATTATAATAATATCAAGATCATTCTGTTAAATAGGCAAAAAAATACCCAATTACTATATGAACAGCTAAACTAACAAATAAAGTTCACAACATTCAACGGGATAAAATTCTAAATAAAATCTGAAGAGAGGAAAGCAAATCATGAAAAAATCCGCAAAGAAATTCATTAGATGATTACATATTTTAGAGATACGGCTAATATTGCATACTTGAATTTTATAAACATCAAACTGGCAAAAAATAATACAATGGTTCAAGAAATTCCCACTTGCTAAGCAATACCAATTCTTCTGTCAATAATAGCTGAAGAGATCTAGTGTTTCGCGACGTCAGGTTTCAACACATTCGCATGATTAAGTATTGTCGAATAAAACAGTAGCTGTGGTTTCATAGGAAAGATCCTTCAAAATGTTTAAACAATTTAGCTAAAGACTGTGTACCCTGTTTCAATTGTAATGAGTGTGTTGAATGAACGCAAAGTTCGATAAGTTTTATTAATAAATCTTCTCACGAGCTCGCTAGATAGAAAAGTCATTTAAAAATCAACTTTATTTTGTTAAACACACTATGCAATTTAGTTTGTATTGCGATGAACTTAAATATTTGTAAATGATACGCAGTCTAGCTGTTTTACAATACGGGAAAGGTTATTTGTAGAAGCTTTTGTAAACTGCATAATATTATTAGCTTTCGATAACCTTTTGACCATTTCAGAATATCTCATCCTCTTGTAATGATATTCAAATTCAAAATCTTTTAGACACTTTGCATTTGATAAAATTAAAATATAAATTGTACTTAGAAAATAATGCGATGTACATATTATTGAAATTGAAATTTAAGATTTAAGAAAGTGAACATTCCAATAAACATTTATTCAATGTTTATTGAACTGTTCATCTGTGGATTTGACATTAGTCTCTAATTGATATAGTCGCAGGTGGCTTAGTAAATACTTTAGTGTCTGTTTCATCCACGTTTCATCTTTAGTGTCTGTTTCATCACGACGTTGTGACAGATTTTGTATTGGCATCTGTCAGAATGTCTTTATTCGTCGCTTAAATCGCGTCGTTTGCATAGAGATGGTGAAATAGGCTCTACACCGTTGTGTGATATTGACAATAATTCTAATTGACACTAATTCTTTTTGCACTATTATTTTAATAATTTTAACATTACTATAGATTTCATTGACAGTTATATCAGCAATTAGAATGTCAATAATTCTGTGTTATTGCAATTTTAAACGCATCAATTATATTCTGAAGTTCATAGTAATTGCTTCTTGGGTATTAACAGTGTTTTTGATATTAATATTTAACTGTTATGAGAGAATAATTTTAAAATACTGTTAAGATGTTTATTTAAGACTAAGCAGTTAAAAAACGCATATATTAATTATAATCTTAATGATAATGCTCTTATGAATGTGTTACAATGAAACGTATTAAGAGATCTATCGTTGTTTGACATTTGTGTTAGAATCGTAATGTGATCTTAAAAGCGTGACAAATGTTCTTAAATTAATACAAATAAATTTAATTGAAATGTCTGTCTGAGATTTTGAAATAATCTTCTTTATCAAACAACAGACGTCCATAGTTGGACATTGGTCTCTTCAACGATCAACGATGATGTTGATACCTTGATTTGGTACCGACCATATCCAGCGACTCCTTGCGTCATCGGTCATCATTGGATTAAAACTTGACCCAAACTACACATAGAATTAATTACGTGGACCTCACTCCTTAAAACTTCAACGGCCTCTACGGCCTTCAGATTACATATAGATATATTTGTAGTATAGCTTTATACTTTAAAGTCTTTAATTATGTTAAAGTCTTTGTAAGTCTTTGCTTTTATTCGTGATATTTTGCTATGCCTTTCCGCATTAGCATCAATATATAATGAACCATCAATATCATAAACTAGCTTATTTAAAAATCTCGCGGGAACCCTTTATTTTCCGGGATAGCTTATAAAAAATGAAATAAAATAAAATGTAAAAGAGAGAAATGTAAAAGAATGTTCTTTAAGTCCTCAATTATATCCATGCAAAATATCACGTAAATCCATTGTAATTGAAGCATAAACCAGCAAACAGACACTTTCAAGTTTATAATATCAGTAGGTATTAGCTTACCGTCATCAATGATTCCAGCGGCTTCATCACGTGCGTTCTGCTCCAGAGCCTTCAGGATTTCTTCAGGAATCGGTGGGGCTGTGGGTATGTGTGCTCCTTGGGGCACGAACCCGGCTTGACCAGCAGAGTATGATATGGAGTAAAGTTGTCCATCGTCGCCAGTGTATTGGTAGCCTCCCTGGTTTTCAATGCCGTCGACCTGGAATTTATATTTTTATAGCGATTAATAAAGAGCGTTCCGTTGAGTGTCTTGGTAGTTCTTCTCGGTTGAAACGGCATTCCGAACCAGTGGAAGATTAACTTGTTGATTCAAAAGCACTTTATAAAAGTTTACTTCTATCTTTTTACTTCAATGCGTAACATAAATAAGTGTATTCGGACAGTGTCTATCATGTATTTAAATATTTATTCCAACTATTGAATAGCTTCTTTAGGACGGATCTGAATATTCAAGAATTGACCCAATAGGCAATAAAATTAAACCAAGAAAACATTACAAAAGCCTCGTTTATGGTCTGTGGTGAAATTCTATAAAGGCGTCATTGCCTTAATACAGCCTTGAAAATTAATTATCATTGATTTAGTATAATTTGAATTATTTAAGATAACGTGATGAAATCAGTAATGTTATATTCGAGACGAATTTCATAATACAGTGTCAAAATTGCATATTTAATTACAGAATCTCTTGAGAACGTCTACAAGCTAACTTTCACATTGTTTTTTTTTTGTTTTGTTTCCAAAATCCAAAGTCAAAATTTGAAATACCAAACGGACTAGCTTTGATAAAATATTGCATAGAAGTTCAATAGATACTTCATTTGTATTTCATCTTTATTCAACGATGTCCATCTTTTACTACACATTAATTGACTGAGTAATGGCTCATTCGTTTAAGGCAAATGTTAGATTGTATTTATGGCAATAATAAAATTGTAGGCACATTTAAGTTATTAGGTGCAATTGCGAATCAATTTTCCTCGGCCATTTTGCTTTATAGAACTTAGGAAATTCATCTATGGAGATGTTACAATCAGTCTAAAAATGTTAAGGTAACGTTGACCTTTTGTGTAATCCTGGCCAATGCCCTTTCAGAGATTGTATCTAGCGTGTGAGTTGGGTTGGTCTTCGTTCCAGATAATATATGGAGGTCAGAAAAGTCAGAGTGCAAACGGTATTACATCTTTATAGTCACAGAAATGTCAGGTGGAGTCATCCAATTTAATGTTACCTTGAGGCTATCTAAGATTTTCTCAATAGTGGTCGGTCCCGGCCCATTCCTCATGCTTCATTGTTTTAAAATTCTTTCTAAGATACGTGTAAAACCTCTAAGCTGATGTTTTTAACCAGGTAATTGACAAAAAATTATTTTCTCGATTTTAGTTTCCTTTTTTTTACAAGAAGCAGCATTATTATTGATTGATATTTTAAGGCAAAATTTGCTTAATAGTACCTGTGTTTTTTAATGCTCATTAATTTTGTCGTAGAAATTACCTTATTAACGCTTTTTTAATATAATTCATTTGTACATTTAATAACTAGTTCCTAACTCATTATCTACTGGGATATTTTATTTTTCCCCATTTTACATTTGTGCTGGAACATTAATATTAGCCTGCCTCAGATCAACTTTGTCTATGCCTTATGTTATTGTACCTAACACTCTTTCTAAAATTATTTTTTCAGTTCAACTTACCTCACGTCCCTGCTCTTCAGCCTTGATGCCATTTTCAGTTTCGTAGTTGAATCTGTAGGAGTCCTCTTTGACGTCGGAGTCATAGGCGAGAATCCTGGCATTTCTTTCGAGTGAGGCTTGAGGTCTGTTGGATTGTTCGGGGTACGGCGAATAAGCGGCCGCGGCGATGCCGAACAGGGCGGTAGCGACGATGAACTGGAATTGGTCGAAATAACTAATTAGGTTATGGGCCCAAAACTTCACTTTATTGCACATACATATATCAAATCTATTCATACAATATAATGTATCTAGTAAAAAACGCGGACTTAATGCTAAGAATTTTCTCTTAGTCTACTTTTGGACGTGCGACATGACGAGTAGGTGTGCAAAAAAGGAAGATTTAATTAGATTAACAACTTAGCTTACAAAAGGAATCCATTATAAGTTTGATACAGAAAAAGAAAAGTTATTATCAAAACAGAGGTAAAATGCGAGCTTGCAATGACTATGACTATGTAGATTGTAGGTATTTCAATTATACTATAAAGAAAAGGTAACATAATAATAACAAAACAAATTGTTAAGCGGTCTATCGGTAAAAATTGTTTTGATAAGCAAGAAAAGGACAGATATAAAGAACATCAAATATATTTAACGACCGATGATCAGGACATATTATTTTTGCATCTGTCTCAAAACTGAGCCAGATACTAACATTACTTAATATGAGAAATATAGATAAACTCTATAGATCTCATCTTAAGTAATGTTAATATTTAATAAAAGTTACCTATTTAAAATTATTTTGCGATTAATGATTTGTAATTTCAACAAACATCACGATTTCTGCTACTGTTCCCACAATTAATCATCCTTCAAGTATATTTTGTATCTAAAAACAACGCAACATAGTCATTGTCTTAACATTACCATCACTTACGACCGTGAACAAACAGTATCACATGGTTCACATATAGGCACACCCGATAATAACCTTTTTCTTCATAAGGAAAAGTCATATAGTCGCGTGGATAAATTTAAATTTAAATAGTAATAGGAAATGCACGTATTTCAAGTTCGACACAGGTTAGGCAATATAAACAGATGGGCGTATTCAAAATCTCGTTAAAGTGAAATAGTGTTTGAGTATGTTTCTTACCCAACTGTGACAGTTATAATGGTTTTGCTAATACCGATGTAACGCGTGGATAGTACATACCTAATTACCATTAAGATGATTTTGAAAAATCCTTAGAAAAGATAACACACTTTTGTTTGTATATTTGCAAAACCTTTAATGAACTGCTTTGTAGATGACGAGGTCCTGAATTCGATTCCCGTGGGGCTTTCGGAGGCAATTCGGAGAGCTCAGGCCGTGTCAGATCTGTGCACCTGTGCTTGCGCATATACTTAGTGCACTATAACAGCTACTGCGCAGACAGCTAATCTCTGTCTAGATTTGGTCGCCATGGCCAGATTCGTTCAGGACGACATTGCTTTTATTTTTTTTAACGACTTTATTTCATTCTATTTTTGGAAATCATTGAACGGGAATTGTTTTTTTTTCATAAAAAAGAAGCCTAGTGATCACGTCAATCGTCTGTTGCGAATTACGATGTGGTTGAAGGACAAACCAACACACTTTCGTAATAATTAGTAACTCTTAAGAAAAATGTTTCGAACCGCAAAGTTTATATAACATAAACCACGTGCTAGATCCATAACTGTTCAATATCTATTTCTAGACAAACATTGGCTTAAGTGAGCCGCAAAAAGTTAAGTAATACTTAAGTAATAAATTTCTTAGAATAAAAAACCTGACATGAGCAATCACTATGTTAATAAATGTCGAGAAACGTTGTTTGTTTTCTTTTTTAGGCCATCAATAAAACAATTAGTAATCTCGTAACCGTCAGATGACCAATTTTGGTCGCAATTTGGCTTGAAGATAGCTTGCATCCTGGAGACGAGTATAGAATAATAATTTTTGTACCGGGATTCGTAGAGTTCCCACGGGGTTTTGAAAAACTCTATCACTTCTATCTCATCTCTGTCTAGTTTCACTTATAAACTAGAAGATGGAACGTGTAATTTCATCCACGCATCTTTCGAAACTCCTAAAACTCTTCTTCTCCTGGGGATATGAAGCATTCCTCCGATCCGGAATACAAGCTTTCTCTGTGCCAAGTTTAACCAAAATCGGTTCAGCGGTTAGAACATAATTAAAAAAAAAGTTTTTATTATTTTACGAAGGCGTCCAAATTATTTCGGGGATAAAATGAAGCTTTTAGTTACTCCTTCTATAATCCACTACCCGCCTCTGAAAATCTTTTTGAAATCAGTTCAACGTTTCAAAGATTAGCTCGTACAAACAGACAAACAAAATAAAAGTTTTAAAAACGTGCGTTAGTGTTATGCTTTCGTTCAAATGATGATGAATTTATGAGCTTAACTAGCTTTTGCCCGCGGCTTTGCATACGCTATGTTAGTTTTTTCAAACCCCTATTTTATCCCTTTAGGGATTGAATTTTCGAAATCCTTTTTTTAGCGGATGGCTACGTTATAATAGCTATGTGTATGTTTTTCAGCCCGATCCGTCCAGTGGTTTGAACTGGGCATTGATAGATCAGTCAGTCAGTCAACTTTTTCTTTACTATATATATAGCTACTCGTGCTGATTCACTGACTGACTGACTGACTGATTGATCACCTCTCCTGTAAAATTTTGTATGGAAAAATTTTTTTTCACTCACAGTTTCTTATAGAGGACAAAAATTCATTCGGAACAAAAATATGGAGAGAGCTGATGATTGAGGATTTCGGAGACGGGTGAGGAGCACCGGCCAGGGTATCGAAGATAGGTGGGGGGTGTTCAACCAAATGTCACTCGAAACCTCATCCAATTGGCAGAGAGCCGAAAAAAAACTCCAAAATGGCGGATTCAAGATGGCGGCCATACAAATTTCGTCGGTGTCTATCTCGGAGACTATAAGAGATGGAAGAGTGGTTTCTTGGAAAAAGATGATCAGGACCCGAAGGTCTACCTGATGAATAGAAAAAAAATTCAAGATGGCGGAATTTATTTTTTTCCATACAAAATGTATGCAAGACTGTATACGGTTCCTTTTCAGAATTTCTGATGGTTTCGTATAGAGGACAAAAATTCATTTGGAGGAAAAATATGGAGAGAGCTGATGGTTGAGGATTTCGGAGACTGATGAGGAGCACGGCCAGGGTATCGAAGATAGGTGGGGAGTGTTCGAACAAAAGTCACTCGAAACCTCATCCAACTGGCAGTGAGCTGAAAAAAAATACCAAAATGGCAGATTCAAGATGGCGGCCATACAAAATTCGTCGGTATCTATCTCAGAGAGTATAAAAGATGGAAGAGTGGTTTCTTGGAAAAAGGTGATCACGACCCAAAGGTCTACTTGATGAATAGAAAAAAATTCAAGATGGCGGATTTTTTTTATTTCATACAAAATAAAAGCAAGACTTTGATACTTACGGATTTTCAAAATTTCTGATGGTTTCGATAGAGAACCAAACTTCATATGGAGGAAAAATATGAAGACAGATGATGATTGAGGATTTCAGAGACGGGTGAGGAGCACGGTCAGGGTGTTGAAGACAGGTGGGAGGTGCTCGAACAAAAATCACTCGAAACCTTATTCAGTTGGCAGAGAGCCAAAAAAACCTCCAAAATGGCGCATTCAAGATGGCGGCCATACAAATTTCGTCGGTGTCTATCTTATCTTAGAAAGTATACAAGATGGAATAGTGGTTTTTGGAAAAAGATGATTAAGACCCAAAGATCTACTTGGTGAACAGAAAAACCGCGGTTCGCTTTAGCGAGCCGCGCACCCACGCGCCCTACTAGTTTATATATATACTTACTAGTTGATGCCCGCGGCTTCGCTCGCGTGGATTTAGTTTTTTAAAAATCCCGCAAAAATTAGCCTATGTCACTTTTCCGGTCCTCAACTACAATATATTCATGCAAAAATCACATCGATCCGTTGCTTTGTTGCCGCGAGATTGAAGGACAAACTAACAAACAAACACACTTTCGCATTTTATAATATTAGTTAGGATAGTAAAGATTTGATAAGAGGCATTTATGTATTTCGAAATCACACACTTCAATTTTATTTATTTGCTTAGTAATGAATAGGTGTATTAAAATTCAAAAGCTCTTTATTGAAACACTTGACTGTCACAATTCTCGATAACATAATCCGATCGCAGACCGATAGTGCCGCGCCGCATGACATTCAGTCGATTAATTTGATCGATGTCTCGTGGAATCATAATAATCGATTTACCTCACAAGATGCATCAAGCAACTATTTTAAGGAAAGCAAATACCTAAAGAAATGCAAAAAATTAAATCGATGGAAATAGACAAACGTGCTTTTTGTTGGTCTGTGATGATTGATCATCCAACAATGGATTTTTTCCTGAGGAGGTATACTTGAAAACCTGGAGAGTGACGTAAACTACTTTTATCCGGAAAAACAAAGTATGCCGCGGGATTTTTAAAATTTAACTAAACGCGGAGGAAGACGCGGGCAAAAGCTAAATAATTAAAAGCAAATTAATAATGATAAAGTGATAGTCACATAATGATGCGTTCAAAATGAGAATACCTAGGAATCAGAAACTCCCACTTTATATCTCTTACTTGCTATGTGTGTGTGTGTGCGTGATATCCCGAAAGAAATGCGTTTGACATTTTTATTATTTACTTTATGATCGCATTTTACATTATTTTATTAAAATGTAAAAGTAATGATATATATAAATAACCAAGTTCGGTAATTAAAGTTTCTATAGGTACACATTTAATTTATATTTGTACAGACTTTCTTAAATTAATTTAATTGTTAAAATAAACTTGAAAAAAGATCGATTTTGAAGAAATGATGGATTTAATGACAACACTTCACACACACACGCGTTTGATATTGATATAACATAATCCGATAGTACCGCGCCGTATGACATTTCAATCGATTAATTTGATTGATGTATCGTTATTATAATCGATATTAACTCACCAGATGCATATTGCAATGTGTTAGATCGGGTCGGAGGTGAGCTCACAAGTGATGCTACGACATCGGTACTCACATTTATATATACGCATCGCGTAGGTTACAAAATTCATTCCACATTATAATGAAACCACTTTTCCCAATAAATAACTGAACTTTAGAAACTTTTTTTTTTGCGTAAGTTTTTTTTTTGTGGCGTGTGGGATCAGGATAGGCGTAGGTCTATTTTTAAAGTAAAAGGTTTTATAAAAAAAAAGTTTTGACTACTTTTCTAAAACACCTGTGCATCTTAGTATCAAGGTCCTTGAATTGCATTTCCGGTTGGGTTTACTTTGAAAATCTTTAAGGATTCTAATACCCGTTTTCACTAACGTTCCCTAACTTTTAAGGGCTACCTAAGCTTATTAGGTGATGCTTACTGTCAATTTGAAGCCTCAATAGCCCAACAGTTAAAGGTGCGGACTGAAAACTGAAAGGTCGCAGGTTCGAATCCCATCCGCTACACTATTGTCGTACCCGCTCCTAGCACAAGCTTTCCGCTTATTTTCAGGGGACAGAAGGATATTAGTCAACTTCAGCTTGGTTTATATTCTTTAAAAAAAAATTCATTTTCACGTATCTTTAGGGGAAGGTAAAAATGACTTTGAGGAAGGGGTTGTATTTAGGGGCTATCTAGGACATTAGTGCAGACTTCAACATCGCTATAACCAACGAATTTTATTTTATTTTTTAACCGACTTCCAAAAAGGAGGAGGTTATCAATTCGGCCGGTATCTTTTTTTTTTTTTTTTTTTTTTCTATGTATGTCCACCGATTACTCCGAGGTTTTTGGACCGATTCACGAGATTTTTTTTTTAATCGACAGAGGAAGCTCGCGAAATGGTCCCATAAAAATTTTTACCTTCAACTCCTCAAGCCTGATGCTGCAGGGGGAATTCCCCCCCATTGTTTGGGACCTTAGGAACCGTCGCTTATGAATTAGTATGCTTGGCCTAAGCATATACTAGATCATAAAGCTCCAGGTCCTACTCCTTAATCCTGATGCTGTAGGGTACTGCCCACCTAAACTATAGGGATTTAGGAACTGCTAATCATGAATTGTTATTGTATGTAATAAGCATATACTACGCCATTGAGGTCTAGGTTCTAGCTCCTCAATCCTGATGCTGCAGGGTACTGCCCACTTAAACTGTGAGGATTTAGGAACTTTCGCTTGCGAATTGATATTGTTAGTATCAAGCATATTCTACATCGTGTAACTCAAGGTCCTAGCTCCTCAATACTGATGCTGCAGGGGTACTGTCTACGTAAACTGCGAGGATTTAGGAATTGTCGTTTACGAATTGATATTGTTGGTACCGAGCATATACTACATCATAATGCTCAAGGTTCTAGCTCCTCAATCCTGATGCTGCAGAGTTGGAGGAATTACGAACTGACGCTTTCGAATTGATATTGTTGGTACCAATCATGGACTACATCATGGAGCTCCTAGTCCTAGCTCTTTTGTATTGTTAATAAGTACTGTAGGTACCAAGTATAGAACTACATTAGTACCGTAGCGTTGGAGGGAGGGGAGGAAGAGAGCAGGAACAAGCTACACTAAAAAGCTTAAAATAAAAATTCTTTTCAAAAAACCGACTTCAAACGCCACTACAAAGTATAAAAATAATTTTATTTTGTACACGTTTGTTGAAGTCGGGCGGGCTTAACTAGAAACGTTGAAATCGATGCGCGACGCTTACCTAATGGTGACATATAAGAGACACGTTTATTGAAATCGGGCGAGCATCGCGTATCGGTTTCATCGTTTCTATTTAAGCCGCCCGACTTCAACAAACGTGTACAAAATAAAATTATTTTTATACTTTGTAGTGGCGTTTGAAGTCGGTTTTTTGAAAAGAATTTTTATTTCAACGCTAAAACATTTAGCAGATTTTCAACACAAAAATGGTCAGAACGTCGTCGTCATTGAATCCTCAGTCAAACGTGTCACTCAGCAATGGTGAAATGGGCATTTACATTTTAATTTTTTTATCCCTGTCTCTTTTAAACATACTTCAAGTTTCGGGCTCAATTTTGGAAAAGAATAGCAGCTCGACGAGGTCTGGATGGCAGTCCTTAAGGAGGGCCTTTGTCCAACAGTGGACGTCCAGGTCTACAGCCTAAGATTATGATGATGATGATAATACTTGTGTTGTATTGTAATTGGGTGTAATAGTCCTGGCATAGGGCTGATCATCCGCCTGGGTTGGCAGGCATCGTTTCCTTTTTTTTATTCGATGACAAGATAGTCCTTGACTGCGATCTCACCTGATGGTCAGTGACGATGTAGTCTTAGATGGTAGCGGGCTAACTTGGAAGGGATATGGCAGTATACTCATACAGCTAAGCGGTTTCTACACGCCATCGTGCCGGAACGCTAAATCGCTTGGCGGCACGTCTTTGACGGTAGGGTGGCCACGGTCAAAGCCTCCTTAAATACAATAATACTATTTCAGAATTTACGTAATTTTTTGCAATTTGTTCGAAAAATGTGGAAACACGTTTTCCAAAAGTTCAAGGTCTCGTACATATAGGAGTGGGAAAGTCAAGGTCGTTTCGAATGTGGTCTAAGAACAATGGAGCTCTTACATCAGTTTGATACTATCTCGTGAGCGCTTAGCATATGAAAGGGTTATCAGATTAACATATTGTTATCACTCATCACCTTTTTAGTATTATGTCTTTCTTCTACAACCGCCCGCTCGCCACCGAACACAATTTTCACCCTCACCACCTGGGTGCCTGGAGCACTTCGACCATCCGTTGTGCCAGATCTTTTTTTCCACGTACTTTGAAACAGTGGAACCAACTTCCTGCGACGACTTAATTACAACATGGGGTTATTCAAGGGGCGGACCAACAAATTCCTAAAAAGCCGGCAACGCATTGGTGGTGCCTCAGGTGCTAAAAATGTTCATGGGCGTAATCACTTAACATCAGGTGACCCGCCTGCTCGTTTGCTCACTAAAAATATTTAAAAAAAACCTTTTTAGTATTACACTTTATCTATAATTTCGTAGCGATATAAGGTTTCTTATACATAATTTGTGTCGTACACGTGGTGGAAATGCACTAAGCGCTCTGCTTCTTCGTTACTAATATGCCATTTAGAACGCCGCTGCACCCTTCCGGCTTTCCTTTTAACCTTTGAATCAGGAGTGAATATGCATCTTTTAGGAAAGCGCGCTCCATATCAGGCTGCATCTTCACTTACCGTCAAGCATCAGTCACTATATATAAAAAAAATATCCTGCTGTCAATTTTTCATTTTCCATAGTCTCTGCCGGGACTGGCATATAAAGTACCTACCGTTATTTGCTTATCAAAATTCTGGTACATTCTTCACTCCACCATTATACATCGCGAATTTTCCTTTTAGCGTTCTCCTCATAAGAAGACTTAGCGTCTTTCAGCGGGCGAGAACTATGCTCGGAGTAGCAGGATTAAATCAGAAATAAGGAGGTCTTTAAGAGAACCAAAATCGACATAGCATAGTTTATCGAGTCTCAAAGGTGTGGCAATGGGCGGGGCACATAGCTTGAAGACATAGCACATAGGATATTTTAGGTAAGAGTCAGATGAACGTATGTACAAAAAATAAAAAATCTCACAATGGTCATAACTCGCAATGTGGTCCTTTATTAACTGCCAAATTAGCAGTAGCGTTTCACAAATTCCAATAAAACGAAATAGCATAAGAACTACTTTTAATAGAACCAGAAGAACTTATTATCAGTACCGCTAAATTAGTTTTAATTTTATCTTGCTACCATGGCTATGTAAACGTATTGCAAAAAAACAATATTTTTAATCGTAATAAGTATTTTTTGTTTCAAAATATCATACGAACCATGTCAACGTAAAAGCTTATACGTTATTTTGGGTGTTACAAATTGTGGTTTATGCTAAGTTTAAAGGGCCATAACAACTTTTATCTATTTATATTTTATTGGCAGAAGTATTTAAAAAAATAAATAATTCAACACACTGACGTATGTCTACCGAATTAAACAAAATACATATTTTGTTTATTTATGCATGTATAAATAAATAATTTCTAACCATTTCAAAATTCTAATAGTTTGCCAATATATCAATATATTTTTTGTGAGAGGTCGTCACTAGGGTTGCCAGATTTTTTTTCAGCCTATAAGGGACAAATGGTTAAATGGGCAAAAAATATGGGATTTCAGTTTTTTACCCAGGACAAATAAAAACAAAATTATTTAGTGTCATTTTTTATTATTTTTTATATATTTCCGCGGATCATTCTGACACTAACACTGTCATTGGTCGATGCGGCGATGCGGGCTGCGAGTGCAAGTTACTTTACACAGTCGTTCGAGACGAGCCGAATCAGACAATGTAAACCATACTTTTTACGACGTTGCGTGTATGAATACTTAGATCGATTTCATAATGAAAAACGAAGTACGGTTCAAATACGGGACAGAGTCTGTCCCGCCGGGACATTTTAAACTATGCCTAAAATACGGGATGTTCCGGGAAATACGGGACGTCTGGCAACGCTAGTCGTCACACATACAACAAAGTAGAATAGAGTCCTTATTAGTGGCTCTACATCTAACCAGCATGTTGAAATACAGAAGCTGGGAATTTTTCCCGCCTGTTTAGATTAGTTCCGAATGTTAACACAACAAAGACGCTTTTAAACGATTTCACTGCAGTTTTACTCAATTCATAATGGAGCCTGTAAACGGTCAAACATGTTTGTCAAATTATTTGATAGTCTGCGGTCGTGTTTGAAACTTTTGTCAAACAAACTACGTGTTTGGCATACGGAAACGGACGGAGTTTGAACGGTGTTTGACAAAACTGTAACAAAAACGTAAAATTTGACAAACATGTTTGACCGTGTTTGGGGCCCTTAAGAATTTTGCGTTTGAGTACCCATGCAACACACAATAACAGTAACTTTTAGTCACTATACTGTAACTTAATTTAACTGGGCCTCTACTGGGCTTTACGTCTTTATCAAAACTTTTTTTTTAGTTATTGGTCAAACTAAACACATTTTTAATTATTTTGTCAGACATCCTCTAAGAAACTTTACGTTTTTGGTGAGAGATCAGGCGCAGGAAAACAAAAAATTGCTCTATATCACCCAGGTCACTTTTTTACGATTACCCTCACAATTAAGTAATATTGGAGCTTATTTTATTAATCGAAATGCTAACTTTAAAAATTGTTGCTATTTATTTGACGTCATAATTCGTAAAAAATACTGATTGTGTAGAGAATATGAATATTAATTGGTTTATTAAAATATTAAACAGTTGCTTAGTAATTTTTATGGTTTGTTATTATTGTCGACAAATAAAATTCTTAAGGCTTCGATGTTCTTTTATTTATAAAATTTATCAGTAGTATCTGGGGTAAAATTTATTGCCCATGGTAGTACCGACGTGTCTGGTATATGGGCAAAAAGAATCTTACCCGTAGAAAACCGGTAGCCCACGGGTAAGTATCTTTTGTTGACATTAATTTAAAAGTGCGAAATTATATCCGGGTGTGTGAGATACAAATCAGGTATTGTAACAAAACAAAAAATTAATTGACGATTAAGATGTTTTTCTATTATTAATTCTATGTTATAAATCTTGTGAAAAATTGCGACGACTATGATTAACATATTAATGAAAAATATTATTTCATTATACTACGCTATTAGGGTTCCGTAAGTACAAAAAATAAATTACAAGGGATTGTCCTTACTGCCGTCTACCGTATTGTAATGATTCTATAGTCTTGGTTCAATAATAATCTCTGGTCTCTGATCACAGCAAGAGACCAACATATGAACAACCCGAAATGTGGGTCGAAATTTTAAAGTAAGTTACTAGGTCAAGTGCGGTATCATAGGAAGGGCTTTTGTGCAAAGGGATTTTTTCAAAAATCTGCTAATAATTTTTAGCTCAGTAGATACATACAGAGAGAAAACAATGTCTACAACTAGCACAGTTTTTTAAAAATCTTTTTACGAAAGTGCAAAATTATTTGTTTTTAATTTGTGAACCTACAATATGTAAACAATGTATTCATGTATTCATTCATTTATACATGTGGTCCCGAACAAAAGTGATAGAGGTGTCGGAATAATTCTCCTAAACGCTTAATTTAGAAACGTTTCTTTCTATGATACGGAACCCTCGATGCGTGAGTCAGACTCGCGCTCAGCAAAATTATTAAATTCGGTACCACTTAATATAAATCAATAATATCTAGTTTCCCGTCATACGATAAACTTAGAACTGTATTTGACCACAAGAGGTCAAACGGTGTTGCGAAATGCTGACAGGCGCCTTGGGAACACCAATTTGTGTCAAACTGGCTAGGCCTAATAATGGTTGACATATATTTACTTAGATAATAAGATAGCTGTTCTAGGAAATACCATAGTGATATTTTGGTATTTCCTAGAACAGCTATCTTACTAATATTGTAAAGGGGAAAGTGTGTATGTGTGTGCATGTTTGTTACTCCTTCACCCCACAACGAATGAACTAATTTGGCTGAAAGGAATGGGGTTTATTCCCAGGATTAAATGAAGCAATTTGGCTGTTTGGAATTGAGATAGCATAATTTATACCCAGGACTAGCTTTTGCTCGCGGCTTTGCTCACGTTAAGTTCGATTTTTCAAACCCCTATTTTACGCCCTTAGGGGTTGAATTTTCAAAAATCCTTCCTTAGTGTGCGCCTACGTTATAAAAGGAACCAACTGTAAAAATTTCAAGTTTCTAACTTCAGTAATATAGGCTGTGCGTTGATATCTCAGTCAGTCAGTCAGTCAGGACTTTGAATTTTATATATTTAGAAGATTAACACTTAGGCTAAATTTTAGCCCGGAAAATAAAGAGTCGCCGCGAGAATTAAAAAACCTTACTTTAATAATAAGTTCATACAACTGTACAAACGTAAAAATTCTTTTTACAAAACCAACTTCAAACGCTAATACAAAGTATATCAATTGTGCCTATATTTGAAGCCTCGATTTCTCCAGGATCCCACAGTCAGATCCTTACCTCATGATAATAGGACCACCTGGGAAGTATACCCCTTCAAATAAAAAAGTGGTAGTCATGACGTGTCATAAGCACAGATTACTGTAGATACTACGTATGTCATAAGAGCTACAAGTTGGCCTACATGAAATAAATAATTTTGAAATTGAATTTGAATTTTGAAAGGATTTTCCAAATCGGTTCAGGCATCTTCGAGTAATCGGGGAATACACATAAAAAAAAAAAAAGATTCCGACGAACTCAGAACCTCCTTTTTTGGAAGTCAATTAAAAAACAGATTGTATCTACCAGGAACCGCGTTTAAAAACGATTCTGTCCAACATCGAGTGTGTAACAGACTTTAAGCCTGTACTATCTAGAAGTATCAAAGGTTAAATTCCTTGTTCAATAGCGATCCGTCTTCAATGAATTTTTATAGCACGTTTTATTGGAAATTAAATTTTATGCTCATTGCAGAGTTCAACAGCTGAGCTTATAAAATACGCTGTCGTATTATTTTTTTTTCTTCAGCGTAGCTAGCATGGGCAGGAGATAAAAATTTTATCCCCCGATTTTATCCACTGACAGGGGATAAAATTATCTTTTCCCTATGCTAAAGCATGGCGACAGAGGAGAAGGCGATGTATATTCCTATAAGAATATCCACTTAGTGTTATTTCCACCGCTGTGCCCAATGCCCATGCTCAATGGGTGGATAAAACTAAGCGAGGGCATAAACATTTTATCCATTTCCCGGGAATAAAATTTCTCCCGCCTATGCTTGCCCTACTGCTATTGCAAATTCTGAACTTCAATGTAGGTAACTAAAAGATAGTAAAAGTTACTTCAAGACAGATCCATTTTTAGGGTTCCTTACCCAAAGGGTGCCAACGGGGACTCTATTACTAAGCCTCCGCTGTCTTTTCGTCTGGCCAAGTGCGAGTTGGACTCGCAGACGAAGTGTTCCGTACCATCGTAATAGCGATTGTTAAGGTCGAGCAAAAAACGCCGAAAAGATCACGTTTCGTTTATTCTTGTACATTAATTCTTTTTATTTGGAAATATAGCTCATGGACATAGCTCAGCGAGTCGCGAAACTGAAGTGGAAATGGGCGGGGCACATAGTTCGAAGAGCTGATGGTCGATGGGGTCCTAAGGTGCTGGAGTGGCGACCCCGCACCGGGAAGCGCAGTGTTGGCAGACCCCCCACTAGGTGGACCGACGACATCAAACGAGTCGCAGGAAGTCGCTGGATTTAGGCGGCGCAAGACCGAGGTCTGTGGAGGTCCATGCAAGAGACTTATGTCCAGCAGTGGACGACCATAAGTTGAAGAAGATTTGGAAATAAAAATACACATTCTTTGAAAGTCGCCCGCTGACTGAAGGACGGACGGACAGCGGAGACTTATGCTGAGATCTATAGAGCGTGCTCTGACTCAGCTCAGACTCAAGATAGAGGTTAAAACGAGACACAAATATGCTCTAACATAAATCGGCCTCATTTTAACTCTGTCTTGAGTAGCGTTGCCAGACGTCCCGTATTTCCCGGGACATCCCGTATTTTAGGCATAGTTTAAAATGTCCCGGCGGGACTGACTCTGTCCCGTATTTGAACCGTACTTCGTTTTTCATTATGAAATCGATCCAAGTATTCACACACGCAACGTTCGTAAAAAAGCGAGCGAGTGATCACCGTTTTTAATTACGATTATAATTGTATTGATTTTTATAGATATGTAAAAACGAATAAAAATATGTTAAAACGGACTTGATCCTCGGAAAAATATAAAAAAATGACACTAAGTAATTTTGATTTTTTATTTGTCCCGGGTAAAAAACTGAAATCCCGTATTTTTTGCCTATTTAACCATTTGTCCCTTATAGGTTGAAAAAAAATCTGACAACCCTAGTCTTGAGTCTGAGCGGAGTGACAGTGCGGTCTATAGCTTTCAGCATTAGCAATAGGGTCCCGTTGGCACAACTTCTTACGGAACCCTAAAAACTAGTTTGAAATTAACTCAACCGCCAATTTTTCTATGTCGCTTCAATCATTTGACGGGACAATTTTGCAGGCAAAGTGGTAACTGATGGGAGCTATTCGCCTCCCATTACCTTTAATAATATCATTAATTTTAAATAACCGAATTTCCTTGACTTCATAATTCCATACATCATTATCATGATCGTTTACGATGAACGTTGCATATTTCATTAAATTCAAGTTTTTTACGTCTTTTAAGTATTGGATCCTTGTAATTTTTACCTGATTAAGTGCAGGGTATTTGTTGATTTGTCAGTTTATCGGTTCCCTCAGCAGTGTTGCCAGACCCCCCACTAGGTGGACCGACGATATCGAACGGGTCGCAGGGAGCCGCTGGATTCAGGCGGCGCAAGACCGAGGCCTGTGGAAGTCCATGTAAGAGACCTATATCCAGCAGTAGACGTCTATCGGTTGACGGTAAGTGACGATGCAGTCTAAGATGGTAGCGGGCTAACTCGGAAGGGGTAGGTATAGCAGTGTAAATTCAACCCAGACCCCTAATCGGTTTCTACACGCCATGGTGCCGTGATTGATGGTAGCGTGATAACTAGCCACGGCCGAAGCCTCCCACTAGTTATTACTGGATATTATTTCACCAGCTTTATTCAAGAGATAAATTGTCTGTTTATCCTAACAACAACAAATTCAACAAGAACAAATTCTATAGGCAAGATAAGCTTCTAAATCAAAACTAACGAGTACAATTGACTCCAAGACAGCACCGTCTTATAATGTAGAGATTAATGCGACTGATAAATTATTTATATCGGACATTTGAACACATGTCCTGAATGTCTGTCTCTTCGTTTACAACAAGCATGTTGATTGGAATTGCGTCCCTCAGCGGGTAACTAGGTACTTACATAAGTTGTTATCGTTATTCTCTAAATTCTCAGAATTGACGACCTCCCTGGCGCAGTGGTGAGCGCTGTGGTCTTATAACTGGGAGGTCTCGGGTTCAATTCCCGGCGGGGACAATTTGGGAATATAATTTCTAAATTGTCTCTGGTCTGGTCTGGTCGCTTTGGCCGTGGCTAGTTACCACCCTACCGTCAAAGACGTGCCGCCAAGCGATTTAGCGTTCCGGCACGACGGCGTGTAGAAACCGATTAGGGGTATGGGTTGAATTTACACTGCTATACCCCTTCCAAGTTAGCCCGTTACCATCTTAGACTGCATCGTCACTTACCATCAGGTGAGATCGCAGTCAAGAACTATCTAGTTATCGAATAAAAAAAAAGTTTCGAAGGAACATTTTTAGAGTTCCGTAGTAAAACAACAAGGAACCCTTATAGTTTTGCCAAGTCCATCCGTCTGTCACTTTGTCTGTCCGTATGTCCGCGGCTTAGCGCTCTAAAGTTCTGTAATTTGGCAATGTAATACATATTAATTACTGGCTGACTGGCTGATGCCTGCGGATTTAGTTTTTATCCCGCGAGAACTCTTTGAGTTTTCGGGTTAAAAAGTATCCTATGTCACTCTCTAGGTCCTCAAATATATCCATGCAAAAAATCACGTCGATCCGTAGCTTTGTTGCAGCGTTATTGAACGACAAACCTCAGAAGCCTCAATAGCTCAACGGTTTAAGGTGCGGACTGAAAACTGAAAGGTCACAGGTTCGATCCTCAGCCGTTGCACTACTGTCGTATCCACTCCTAGCACAAGCTTTTCGCTTATATGGACGGGAGAGGGGAATATAAGTCAAGTTCAGCTTGGCTAATGTTCTTTATAGAAAAAAAGACGCGTGGCACTCGGGAACTGCCGTGGTAAAGCTATTGCATAGCATTTTTTATCAACGCCAGCTAGCGGTGAGAGGAGTCCCGTGTCAGGTTATTTTCGTTACGGAATTTCTGGATTCGATCTCCACGCTCAAGGCCCGCGATAGAAGCTATGCAATAGCTTAAAAAAAACAATTATTCTGGGCACCTCGCTTGTTACACATTATTTTGCTCGTCTATTCGTCGTTGTGTAGGGTATCTTTGGAAATGTCTATAAAAGTATTGGAGGTACATTATGAACATTTTTTTCGATTGAGGTATCTGTTTGCGAAATATTAAGCTTTAAAGTTAAAGTGAACCTCCTCTTTTTTGAAAGTCGGTTAAAAAGGATTGTCGTCCTACGATGATTGCAATTTCTTTTAATTAACAATTATGCTAAGCGATACAAGTTATGCAAAACATTGAACATTTTAATGTTTATGTAATATCGCATGCAGGATAACTCGGTGGTATTTGCTGCTATTAATCTTGATTTATAAACGTTAAGCCTTAAAGGGCTCTTGTCAAGGCCGTGATGGCCAGTCTATATGGAACATCTACTGAGCGTCCGGGTGAAATAAATTAGAAGTCATACCTATCATACCTATATACCTTACTAATAATCTCTAAATATATAAAAGGAAATGGTGACTGACTAACTGATTGACTGGCTGACTAACTGATGAACTGGCTGACTAACCGATTGACTGGCTGACTAACTGATTTACTGGCTGACTAACTGATTGACTGGCTGATTAATCTATCAACGCACAGCTCAAACCACTGGACGAATCGGGCTGCAAATTGGCATACAGATAGTTATTATGACAGGCTTCTGCTAAAAAGGATTTTTGAAATTTCAACTCCTAAAACAGTTTTTATTTACGCAGTCGGGGTTTTTTTTTTTTTAATTTAATATTTTATAGTATTAGTAAAGCGATCTCAAGCATTATATGAGTTACGAGTCACTATACATGTTAATCGTTATAACATGCAGTCAGTGAGGCGATTAAATTCGACCTTTCGTTTTCACGGTAAGGCTCAAATGCTGAACTTTTGGTTTAGTGCAATGATAATATTATAGTTTAGTGGTTAAGTTATTTGGCTTCGAATTCTTCTTCTTCTTTATCAACTTATAGACGTCCACGGCTGGACATAGGTCTCCACAGACCTCGGTCTTGGTCGCCTGAATCCAGCGGCTCCCTGCAACGCGTTTGATCGTCGGTCCACCTAGTGGGGGGTCTGCCAACACTGCGCTTCCCGGTGCGAGGTCGCCACTCCAGCACCTTGGGAACCCATCGACCATCAGCTTTTCGAACTATGTGCTCCGCCCATTTCCACTTCAGTTTCGCAACTCGCTGAGCTATGTCAGTGACTTTGGTTCTCCTACGGATCTCCTCATTTCGAACTCCCGTTGCACTATTGTCGTACCCACTCCTAGCACAAGCTTTCCGCTTATTTGGAGGGGATGGGAGAATATTAGTCAATTTCAGTTTAGCTAATATTCTTTCAAAAAAAAAAAATTGTTACCAAACTAGCGACGTCTAAAGAAAAATAATGTAGTACTACTATAACTCTCAAGGGTACTAAATGAGGGTACTAGTGGTTCTTCTCGAACCTCCCACCAGACCATATCAGAAAATTATAAATTTCCAAATTGTCCCCGCCGGGAATCGAACCCGACACCTCAACGCCGCACTATAACTACCAAACCTGGGAGGTTATAATAAGCCTCCAGGTTAAAACTGTCAATGTGACATAACATCATTGAATTCAGGTAGGTATATAAAATTGCAAAGTAAACACTTTAGCTTCATTATTACACTTCTAATGGCTCCAACCTTGGCTTACAAAATATTTAACATCGTGTGTGGTAATATGACAGCTGATGGAAAAACAACTATTAAAAGCTACCATTATTAGCATATAAAGCATTTGTATAAAGATAACGGTTTTACCATTTCACTATCAGCCATGTAACTGTAATTTTTTTTAAGCTATTGCATAGCTTCTATCGCGGGCCTTAAGCGTGGAGACCGAATCCAGAAATTCCGTAACGAAAATAACCTGACACGGGACTCCTCTCACCGCTAGATGGCGTTGATAAAAAATGCTATGCAAAAGCTTTACCACGGCAGTCCCCGAGTGCCACACGTCTTTTTTATTTAAAAATCCTACTCCTACTAATGTTATAAACGCCAAAGTTTGTCAGAATGGATGGATATTTGTTACTCTTTCACGCTACAACGAATAAACCGATTTGGCTGACTAAAATATTTTTGGCCAGAAAATTATAAAATCAGGTTTAGGTTTAAAGAACTTATTCTCAAAGAACAGTTTGCTCACTTACAGTTAAAATTAATATAAAAGTGCAATCATATAAAAGACAAAAATTAAAAAAAATTAGGAATTCCCACCGGAATCAAAAAATCTAAATCTACGGAAATTCTTATTCTTATACATACATACATATTTAATATACATACATACACAGTACACACAAACCTTTTGGCTTTGTGTACTAGGGTAATTTAATGTAGTCAGTGTAGTAAATAACATGTATGTCAGTTCGCAAGTTCGTAACCACATCTACTTGGACCTGACAGACTTACGCAAAGTAATAGTTGACAATAATTACACCTTTGGTGTCAGCTATCTATTACCGACCTACTCATTAGATTGAATTACTAATTGAATATCGAAGGTAATTAATTTAGATGTATCGTGTCGTACACCTAGTTTATTACATGTTCGTACAGGTTATAGCTAGAATATCATTCATCATACTAATTGCATGAGAAAGTGGGTTTGTTCCTTGGTTTGTCCTCCAATCACGCCGAGCGACGGATTAACTTGATATCTTGTACAGATATGGCTAAAAATATAAAGAAACACATAGAATAGGAAATTAAAAGGTGACTGACTGACTGATCTATGAACGCACAGCTTAAACCCCTGGACGGATAAGGCTGGTCATACAGATAGCTATTATGACGTAGGCATCCGCTAAGAAAGGATTGTGGTGGTGTCGTGTGGTGCGGGTTGTTACGTTCCCTCAAATATGGCGAAGCAATGGCTGGATCATGCGTCATGTTCGTGAACGGGTGCCACCAACGGGAATGGGTCTGCTTTGACTGCCCATCTTGACATGCGTTGGATTGGTGTACCTACGTATGCATTTTTGCATTTTTGAAGCTTTATTGTGGAAGCACTGTATACATAGCATAGCTTTGTAAAAAAAAAAATTTTTTTTGAAAAGAGCAACTGCTGAGTTTCTTGCCGGCTCTTCTCAGCAGAATCTGCATTCCGAACCGGTGGTAGATTTGTGACATATCATAAGAGCTACAAGTTAGCCTATATGAAATAAATAAAGTTTGAATTTGAATTTGAAAAAAAATTCAACTCCTAAGGGGGTAAAATAGGGGTTTGAAAAATCGAACTTAAAGTGAGCGAAGATATAAGATAAATCGATAAATTAGGAAATGTAACAAAAGCTAAATGCGCTAAGGTAACAAAGCAAGGAATAGAAAGATTTACAAAACCTGATGTAAAGCCGAGCCTACACCGTCCTTGTGACGGTGATTAATGATGATTGCATATGATTATCTACATTTATTTGGGCGCAAACTTGAGAGGATGTGGCAACGAATGTATTTGTAACGCGTTGATATAAAACGACAACCTAAACCGTTGAGATGTGAACATGTCTATGTTTTTTGAGTTCCGTATCTTTCTTCTCATATTTTTTTCGGATTGAGCGACATTTTTTTACTCGATTGCGGCATGCAAAGGAGGGTATTCGTATTAAACTTTGGAGTGTCACTAAAGACATTATAAATTCAATATGGCGACCACCACACGCCATATTGTGAAAAAGAAAAAAAAATGAAAGTCGACGAACTATATTGAGTGGGGTATCATTGAATAGGTTCTTGAAAATCATTGTTAGGTTTCTCTTTATTTTTAATTTTGAATGACCGTTTATGATTTACGATAATGTAAAGTTGTTTTAAGATTGCGAAATTCTAACTGAAAAGTATAAAATAAAATATTCAAAGCCCACCTTTTGACCTTACTCTTAAAAGGGGAATGTGTTTGACATGACTAATATTCTTAGAATTGTTATATTGCTTAGCACAAAGGATCCCTAAACATGTAGACGATGATATTTAGATGGACCGTGTTGGATCTGAACTTTATATTCTGCATACTTGACTTTTATGTAATTTGTTAATAATCTCTCACCGCAGGGCTCTTTCAGTACTGATGCTGGGTATATTATATTATAATCTACCTAACCTAATGTATAGGTATTTGTTCTTGTGTCAGTAGTGAACGCGGGTGTCTCGGGTTCGATTCTCGACAAGGCCACTTTCGAAATTTAAATTCCTTTTTTTATATTATTTTCTTACTTCCTTGCTACTATTATAAATGTGAAAGTGTGTTGGTTTGTCCTTCAATCACGCCGCATCGGAGCAACGTATCGACGTGATTTTTGCATGGTCGGAGCAACGTATCGACGTGATTTTTTGCATGGGTTGTGACATATAATGATTTTAATCCCGGTAGATCAAAGAGTTCCCACGGGATTATTAAAAACTAAATCCACGCGAACTAAGTCGCGGATATCAGCTAGTTTTTAAATAAGCCTCCCACTCGACTAGACCAAAGGTCTGATTCTATTACGGTTACAATTAATACTACCTAGCTGAACTGTGTCAATTTATAACTATTTTAGTAGATATCTCTACATATGGATCCGCTCATTCAAGGTACCTAAAACTACACGAAGCTACAAAAAGCTAGAATGTGAAAGTACATAAGTTCATAGGATGCCTAAAGTCTTACACCCAGACAAAAATCTAGGTCAAAGTCACAAAACAATATTAAAATTTAAAGGCATCAATACTTAATAACAATGACATGACTAATCCTGAATACACTTCGGTTTCAATCCTCGAATGTGGGATAACGTTCTCGCCGAATTCAACCCGACCTTGTGGTGCGGTTTGATGTTATTCACTTGGATCCCTTGAATTCCCACAAATTTTATTTTTAACCGACTTCACAAAAGGCCAATGGCCCAACGGTTAAAGGAGCGGACTGGAAAACTGAAAGGTCGCAGGTTCGAGCCCCACGCGTTGCACTATTGTCGTACCCAGTCCTAGTACAAACTTTTCGCTTATTTGCAGGGGATAGGAGAATATAAATCAAGTTCAGCTTGGTTACTATTCTTTTTTTTTTTTTTGAAGACGGATGGACCGATTTGGAAAAATCTTTTTCTGTTTGAAACTTAGGTGGTCCCATAGTTATCAAGTCAGGATCTGACGATGGGAACCTGGAAAAACTTGAGGGCACTCTTCAAATTTTATAGACACAATTGATATTGAAATTTTATAGGCACATTTTGCCGTATTTATGCATCATTGGGTGACCTAAATCGTAAACCTATAAAGTAAACATTTGGCGGAAAATTTCCCGGAGGTGCGATGAGGGATTTTCTGTAATTCCATTTACCTAAAGGAGAGAAAAAGGTTGTCAAAGGTGTACGAAGAAACAATTAAAAAAATTGAAAATTACATGTAGGCTAACTTGTGGCTCTTAGGACAAGTCAAGACTCTTCTACAGATTCGGAAAGTATTAGATTCAGCTGAAAGCAATTTCTTAAAACATCCACACAACGTATGCCGTGGGCCTCCTATTAATGTTATAAATGCGAAAGTTTGGATGTATGGATGGATGGATGGATGAATGTTTGTTACTCAATCACGCCGCAACGACTGGATCAATTTGGCTGTAGTTTGGCACAGAAATAGACTATAGTCTGGAATAATACATAGGCTACTTTTTATCCTGAAAAATAAGAGAGTTCCCGCGGGTATTAAGAAACTTAATCCACGCGAACGAAGTCACGGGCATCAACTAGTTAAGTAATAATAAATTACAGATTTCCAATGCCGTAGATCGTAGTGAATCAAACCAACAAAGACAAGGAATGTCGTGATTACACATCACAATGGCTGTACTGCGTAGGATTATACTGTTTACTACGTAGGTGAATCTTCACGGTAGTGATTTGTAAAGACACCTATTGATTATGTTATGCCAAATATTTATGAGCTTCCTTTTCCCGTTTGAGATTGAACAGACAGCATACATAGTTTTAGTTAGTTAGAATAATATAAATCATTTATTAATACAGTTAGGTAGACTTTCAAAGCACTAAATCTGGTTAATTTGATATTCGTGGATACGTAAATTGAATAAGCTTTTGGATGATAAGGACAATAAAACAATTTCTGTTCAGGAAATACTTCTTTTTATTAAAAGTAAATAACAAATAACAATAATCTGAATAACAAGGGAAAACTAGACAATATAAGGTTAAGTATAATATTTTGGTACAATATTCTATTTTCTACAGAGACTAGGTTTTTTACATATAAGATAAGTATGCTAAACACAACAACACAAGTAAGTACCTAATATATCTATCAGCATATCGACACACACTTAGCTATCGGAAGACTAATAAAAAGGAGGAAGTAAAAAATATTTCATATTTTTTAAAACTAAACACATCAGCATCAAGCAGTACAAATTTATTACTTAACTAGACCTCATTCAGCAAAATGGGTGCAGTAGTTAAGACGCTACAGTATAACATACGAGTACTTAAATAGGCTACTACATCATAACCCTTCCTTTGGGTAAAAATAACATAACAAAAAACAGTTTTAACTATGAACCAAACATATGGATACTTTGGTGTACAAGACGTGATCTCAAAAAAGCGCAAATGCACATAACTCAAAGACCAAAATGGTCATAAAAATTCTTTTCAAAAAACCGACTTCAAACGCCACTACAAAGTATAAAAATAATTTTATTTTGTACACGTTTGTTGAAGTCGGGCGGGCTTAAATAGAAACGGTGAATCCGATACGCGAGGCTCGCCCGATTTCAATAAGCGTGTCTCTTATATGTCACCATAAGATAAGCGTCGCGCATCGATTTCATCGTTTCTAGTTAAGCCCGCCCGACTTCAACAAACGTGTACAAAATAAAATTATTTTTATACTTTGTAGTGGCGTTTGAAGTCGGTTTTTTGAAAAGAATTTTTATTTTAAGCTTTTTAGTGGAGCTTGTCCCTGCTCTCTTTCTCCCCTCCCTCCAACGCTACGGTACTAATGTAGTTCTACACTACTAATGTAGTTCTACACTTGGTACCTACAGTATTTATTAACAATACACAAGAGCTAGGACTAGGAACTCCATGATGTAGTCCATGGTTGGTACCAACAATATCAGTTCGAAAGCGTCAGTTCGTAATTCCTCCAACTCTGCAGCATCAGGATTGAGGAGCTAGAACCTTGAGCATTATGATGTAGTATATGCTTGGTACCAACAATATCAATTCGTAAACGACAGTTCCTAAATCCTCACAGTTTAGGTAGGCAGTACCCCTGCAGCATCAGTATTGAAGAGCGAGGACCTTGAATTCTACGATGTAGAATATGCTTGATACTAACAATATCAATTCGCAAGCGAAAGTTCCTAAATCCTTACAGTTAAAGTGGGCAGTACCCTGCAGCATCAGGATTGAGGAGCTAGAACCTAGAGCTCGATGGAGTAGTATATGCTTATTACATACAATAACAATTCATGATTAGCAGTTCCTAAATCTCTACAATTTAGGTGGGCAGTACCCTGCAGCATCAGGATTGAGGAGCTAGAACCTAGACCTCGATGGTGTAGTATATGCTTATTACATACAATAACAATTCATGATTAGCAGTTCCTACATCCCTATAATTTAGGTCGGCAGTACCCTGCAGCATCAGGATTGAAGAGTAGGACCTGGAGCTCTATGATCTAGTATATGCTTAAGCCAAGCATACTAATTCGTAAACGACGGTTCCTAAAGTCCCATAATTTAGGGGGGAAATACCCCTGCAGCATCAGGCTTGAGGAGTTGAAGGTAAAAATTTTTATGGGACCATTTCGCGAGCTTCTTCTGTCGATTAAAAAAAAATCTCGTGAATCGGTCCAGAAACCTCGGAGTAATCGGCGGGCATACATAGAAAAAAAAAAAAAAAAAAAAAAAAAGATACCGGCCGAATTGATAACCTCCTCCTTTTTGGAAGTCGGTTAAAAATTGAGTTGTGTTCATTTTCTCTTTCTTGGGACCGTTATAAAGGTTTTTGTAGAACTTCCTACCATGATCCTACCATTCCATTCTGCATTGTAACCTAATGAAATTTCAATGACCTTCTTGTGTGCACTAGAATTTGCTTGGCGCATTTACATCAATATAATCTATAATTATATAAAAAGGCTTGTCCTGACTGACTGACTGACTGACTGACTGACTGACTGACTGACGATCAACGCACAGCCTAAACCACTGAAGTTAGAAACTTGAAATTTTGACAGTAGGTTCCTTTTATGACGTAGGCGAGCACTAAGAAAGGATTTTTCGAAATTCGCCCCCCAAGGGGGTAAAAAGGGGGGTTAAAGTTTGTATGAAACTCCGTCATTTTTCGAGTTATACTCATGAAATTCGGTATTTAGGCTTTAAATTGAAAACAAAAAAGTACGTGTTTCACAGTTTTTAAAAATTCTACCCCTAAGGGGTTAAATAGGGGTTGAATGTTTGTATAATAGTCCTTCGTTCTTCAAGTTATTTTTCAAGTTACGTTTATGAAACTTGATATTTTGGCTCTTGATCAAAAATAAAGAATTACGTATTTTACATATTTCGAAAATTCTCCCCCCAAGGGGGTAAAAAGGGGGGTTAAAGTTTGTATGAAACTCCGTTATTTTTCAAGCTATACCCATAAAATTCGGTACTTAGGCTTTAAATTGAAAACAAAAAAGTAGGTGTTTCACAGTTTTTAAAAATTCTACCCCCTAAGGGATTAAATAGGGGTTGAATGTTTGTATGATAGTCCTTCGTTCTTCAAGTTATTTTTCAAGTTATGTTTATGAAACTTGATATTTTGGCTCTTGATCAAAAATAAAGAATTACGTATTTTACATTTTTTGAAAATTCTCTCCCCAAGGGGGTAAAAAGGGGAGTTTCAATATTCATAGTTAAGACAGGACAACGTCTGTCGGGTCCGCTAGTAACTTATAAAATACTAGCGGACCCGACAGACGTTGTCCTGTCTTAACTATGAATATTGAAACTCTTTGACGAAATTGGCAGCACGCATTCTGTCAATGTTATGTCAAACGCCATAAGGTTACATCAAAAAGTTTGAATTGTAAAAGCGGTTACATTAGAAATAATTTAATATGGTGGTTAATATTTCTTAAATTTTCTAATTTTCCGCGCAATTTTCTTAATTTTTTCTTTCATAAGAACCTTCTCCTGACAATAACAAACACAATAAAAAAATAATTAGCGAAATCGGTCCAGCCGTTCACGCGTGATGCGCTTACCAACACATTAAGCGATTCATTTTTATCTCTATTTAACCCCTTAGGGGGTAGAATTTTTTAAAAGTGTGAAACACTTACTTTTTTGTTTTCAATTTAAAGCCTAAATACCGAATTTTATGGGTATAGCTTGAAAAATGACGGAGTTTCATACAAACTTTAACCCCCCTTTTTACCCCCTTGGGGGGAGAATTTAAAAAAAATGTAAAATACGTAATTCTTTATTTTTAATCAAGAGCCAAAATATCAAGTTTCATAAACGTAACTTGAAAAATAACTTGAAGAACGAAGGACTATTATACAAACATTCAACCCCTATTTAACCCCTTAGGGGGTAGAATTTTTAAAAACTGTGAAACACGTACTTTTTTGTTTTCAATTTAAAGCCTAAATACCGAATTTCATGAGTATAACTCGAAAAATGACGGAGTTTCATACAAACTTTAACCCCCCTTTTTACCCCCTTGGGGGGAGAATTTCGAAAAATCCTTTCTTAGTGCTCGCCTACGTCATAAAAGGAACCTACTGTCAAAATTTCAAGTTTCTAACTTCAGTGGTTTAGGCTGTGCGTTGATCGTCAGTCAGTCAGTCAGTCAGTCAGTCAGTCAGTCAGTCAGGACAAGCCTTTTTATATAATTATAGATTACTTGGACCGCTTGTGTACCAAGGTATCCATGTTATAATGATCTGAATTTTTTGGCACATTTACATTAATATCTGGAAACTTATAATATATTACTTGGATCGCTTGTGTACTAAGGTATCGATATTATGATGATCTGAATTGTTTGGCGCATTTTCATCAATATCTGGAAACTTATAAAATATTACTTGGATCACTTGTGTTCCAAAGTACAAGACATTATGATGATCCAAGCAGTCTACTGCTTAGTGATGATATCCTTCGTCACCTGATACCTCTTGAGCCGGTGCACCGTGATACACTTCTTGTTGGTAGGCATCCACCTGATAACTCTGACCTTGCTGATGTGGTTCTTGATAGGAACCTGTAAGATAAGAAAAATAAAATATATTAAGAAGTATTCTATCTTGTCTTTTTGCCCCTTTAGATGCCTAGAAAAGATACACTTAATAGTTACTAATAGTCACTTAATAGTCACTTAATAGTTACTTAATAGTCACTTATTGTTATTAATAATTTATTCCGGGAATAAATTGGTGTCTTTGGTGAATTTGCATATGTACCATATGCATATTATTATGAATTATGATGATGTGAATTATTTGTTGCATTTACACCAATATCTGGAAAGTTATAAAATATTACTTGGATCGCTTGTGTTCCAAGGTATAAGACATTATGATGATCCAAGCAGTCTACAGTTTAATGATGATATCCCTCATCACCTGATACCGCTTGAGCCGGTGCACCGTGATACACTTCTTGTTGGTAGGCGTCCACCTGATAACTCTGACCTTGCTGATGTGGTTCTTGATAGGAACCTGTAAGATAAGAAAAATAAAATATATTAAGAAGTATTCTATCTTGTCTTTTTGCCCCTTTGCATGCCTAGAAAAGATACACTTAATAGAATATATTGTTATTAATAATTTATTCCGGGAATAAATTGGTGTCTTTGGTGAAAAATTAAAGGCACAATTGGTCTAACCACCTGCCTAATCCAGATTGAATTGCCTGTATTTTCTGTATGTAGTACCTTTCTATATTTGTTTCCCTTTCTGTAATAATACATAATACCAGTGGACCCCACGATCGGAGGTCTGTATCGTGGGGTCCACAACTGGAACTAATAAGTTCTTCTGCTGTGGAACTTACCATCGTCAACGATTCCAGCGGCCTCATCCTTGGCGTTTTGCTCCAAAGACTTCAGAATAGCTTCAGGGATGGGGGGAGGTGTAGGCAGATGGGCTCCAGATGCTCTGAAGCCGTGTTCATCGGCAATGTAATTCACCGTGTAGACGTGGCCATCATCACCCTTGTAAGAGAAGGCACCTTCTGCTAGCGTGCCCTTGTTTACTGTACCTATTTCTTGAGCCTTGATACCTGAAAGAAAATATAAGGTTTCTATTTTCCAGAGTGATTAAAATACTGGTTACTAGTAGTAGCTTTAGCCTGCGACTTTATCTGCGTGGACTTGATTTTTATAAATCCCGATGGAATTTTCTGTTTTTCCGGAATAAAAGGTAGCCTATAAGTCTATCTCCCTCGTCAGGTCCTCAATTATTATACCCATGCAATCACGTCGATCCGTTGCTCCGTTGCTGTGTAATTGAAGGATAAACAAACAAACACACAAACAAACAAACGAACAAATAAACAAACGAATAAGCAAACCAACAAACCTTCGCATTTATAGAGATGATGGCTTATTGGTTAACTGGACTCTACTTCGGCCTATTTTTTGGAGGTCTGAGGTTCTTATCTCAGACATGCCCTCTGACTTTTATGAAAGCTGTGCGCGTTTCGAACAATTAAATATCACTTGAAGAAAACCTTCGTGTCTGAGAAATCTCTATAATGTTCTCAAAGGTGTGTGAAGTCTGCCAATCCGCACATGCCAGTTTGGTGGACTATAGCCTAAACCCTCTTTCCCTAAAATACAAAAAGTCTCCCTTACCATTATCAGTTTCATACGCATACTGGTAATTATGACCATCCCTTTCAGAATGGTATGCCAATATCTGTGCGTGCGCATCCTTGGAAGGTCTCTCCTGATACGTCACACCACCGTCATGGCCGGAGTACCCTTGTGATTGGTCATCGAAGGCGCTTGGCTGTTGGATCTCGACACCTGATTGGTAGACGTCTGCGGATTGGGAATAGTGCTCGGCCTGTGGTTGGCTGAATATTTGGCCTGCTGACGCCACAGCTATGATGGCGGTGAAAGACGTTATCTGAAACATAATGGAGGATTCGTGAAAAACTTTTCAAAAACATGAAAAACAGTTCAACGTTTCTGACACGAACGGCTAAGGTATGGAACGCACTTCCAGCTTCTGTGTTTCCACGTTTAATCTGAGTACCTTCAAGACAAGAGTGAATAGGCATTTTCTAGGCGAGCGCGCTCCAACCTAGACCTCATCAATGCTTTTCATCATTGATTGTCGTCAAGCACAAGCCTATCTCTTAATAATAAAAAAAAACCACAGTAACCGATATAGGTCAACGAGTCACGAAACTGAAAAAGCAATGTGTGAGATAAATACTACCCGTTCACTGCACGTTGGCCGCTGCCTCGCGTCGCGCTTTTTCGCACCGCACCTCAAGTCAGACCCGCTTAGTACAGATAGCAACGTACTGCTCGCTATTGTCACTACCAATTTTTCTTGTTTTAAATGTTTTTGTTAAGTTCTAATTATTTATTCATTTTTGTTTGGATCCTACTGTTCGCATGTCGATTTCTACGATGAGTTAAAAAAAGAAAAATTTTGCACAGCGCAGACTATTTACTACTTTAATTTATGACTTTCTTTGAAGAGGAGAAAATCAAGAATTTAAAAATCACGCTCTTTGAAATTCAAGACGTCATTACCATCAAAAGCATTGCCTGAAAATAATTTCTATCACAGTCGTGGTTACAGTAAAAAATAGTATTATTATTTTATTGTCAAGGGTACCAGTATGACGTCATTTTGTAACGGTCGACGACGGCCAACTTGGAGTGAACGCTTAGTAGTTTTAAGATATTGGGGTTCCAAGGAATGGTGCATGAATCCTGAATGAATCCTGGCGCAGTGATGAGTGCTGTGGCCTTATGAATGTGAAGTTCACAGGTTCGAGTGCCCGTGGGGCCAATTTGAGAATGTCTAAATTGTCTCTGATCTGATCTGGTCACTGGCCTTAGCTGTGGCTAGGTACCACTCTACCGTACCTTGACTTTACACTCATGGGTCCACATTAAACTTAGAAACGTTTTTGACTTCTAGGCAAGCGCGCTCCAACGTCGACCTGGCCATTACTATCCGACATGCTTGTCGTTTACGACAAATACATCATATAACAAAAAAAATATAGAGGAGTAGTAGATTTTGAACCAGTGGAGTGAGCTGTTCTATATTTAACTGTAATTTTTAATAAAATAAAGACGCACTACACACACAAACACAATACACACACACGTAGACACGAAAAAAAGAAAGTCCAATTTGAGGAAAACACAATGCACGCAATTATTCTATAAAATAAAATAGGTTGGAATAATCATTTTTTTTAAATAGGGACGTACCAATTTCATTTTTGACTATTATATCATTAATGGATGAGACCCGAATGCGTATCACAAATTTCTCCAACGGTTTTTATACTTAAAAGTTTCTATATACGCACGATCTTATTAAGTCACACTTATTTGTTGTTAGACCACAAACGTTGAGGAGCTAAGCAATGCATATCACATCACTCTAATATTACTCGTATAAAGGCGAAAGTTTGTATATGTGTATGTTTGTTACTCCTTCACACCATAACAAATGAACCGATTTGGCTGAAATTTGGAATGGAAATAGCTCATAATCCGGGATTAACACATAGGCTTTTATCCCGGAAAATTTAACCTTTATCCACACGAACGAAGTTGAAGAACGAAGTAATGTATAAAGTTTTGATAGTTTGATATTGTCTGATCTTGTAAGTATAAGGATCGAGTGGGGTAATAGAACAGAAAAAATCTTTTAATTACTATTAGAGCCTGTTTCATTACCTTCAAGTAAACTTTGTAAACTTTAACCAACGAATTAAGTTGACGTTTGGGCAATCTGTCAAAACGTCGGTTTTTCGTCGTTTATAGTATACTTGAAGTTAAATAGGCCCATAAACTAATATAATAAAATATAGATACCATTTTTATGTTCAGCATTACAGCTAAATATACGTTTTTCCAAATATTTAAATAAGAAAATTAAACTAAATTAAAACGACATCTTTGTTCCTATAGCAATCAATATATATTATATCTTGATGATGGTAATAGTTGATGATAATAATTTTAACTAGTAAATTAGAAAAACTCGCATTTCATGCTCTATGAAAACTATATTCATTAAAAAGTAAACTCACAAATGAATTTAGTAATACATAATGTTTTGAAATATTGGGATTTTTGAACGAAACAGTGGTGCAGCAAACGAGTGAAATGTATTCAATAGATAAAATAAAATGTAATTGGGTCTATAGCAGCAGTGGTATAACCGCGAGGAGCTGGTTAAGTAACTTAAGTAACGAGATGCACCCGGTGAATGCACATGTGGGGCAAATTTCGGATAGAGCTGAGTAACTACCAGATAGCTCGTTATTTAAAATTAATATATGCAAAACCATAGGTACTGTCTATTCAGTTTCTGTCCACAAGTCCCTCGGCTTACACTCTGTATAAAAAAATTTGATCTATGTAAACAATAACTTTTAGCGAAAGACTAAAACTGCGTATAAGTTAATTATTTTTTTACCCAATTCCCATCATAAAGAAAAGGTATATTATCAATTCATGAATATAAAAAAACGATACTATAATTAGTGGTATTAGTTACTTACATAAATATAATTATCTATCTAAATTATACTAACTAACTACAAAAAGATATAATTATATCTTTTTGGAGTTAGTTATTTTTTAATTATATTTTATTATATTATTATATTTCGGTAATTGCCGAAAAATCAATAAATAAAAAATATGATTCTATTAAATGTCATAGTTAAGATAAATAACCCAGTCTACCACTTTTCACGTTTACCTATTTTCTTTTTGAATAAGTTTATTATTTTCTCTAGAAATGACTTCATAGGCACATTTGATATACTTTGTAGTTGCGTTTGAAGTCGGTTTTGTAAAAAGAATTTTTACGTTCATTATTTTATCATGTCCTCTCTGTAAGATTCCGAACTCTATACCTTAAGCACTTATTATTAAGATGGAACATAAAACATAAAAGCAATCCATGTTTTTATTGCAAAAAAAGAAAATGTTTTATATAAACTAAACCACGCTGTCTAATCTAATCTTCACTTGAGGTTTCACAATTAATATGGTCAATATATTAAAATGGTAAATTAAAATTGAATATGGTAAATTAAAATTGAATGAATTAGGCACCTATACCACTCCCAGAGATCCTGAATTCTGAAGTTCTTTCTACTCTTATCTTTTTTTGTATTAGGTGATAAGATAGTCCTTGACTGCGATCTCAACTGATGGTAAATGACGATGCAATCTAAGATGGTGCGGGCTACCTTGGAAGGGGTATGGCAGTGTAGATTCAACCCATACCCCTAATCGGTTTCTGCACGCCATCGTTCCGGAACGCTGAATCGCTTTACGGCACATTTTTTACGGTAGGGTGCTAGGCACGACCAAAGCCTGACCAGAGACAATTTAGAAATTGTAAATTCCCAAATTGCCCCCGCCGGGAATCGAACCCGAGACCTCCCACTTATAAGACCACAGCGCTCACACTACGTCAGGGGGGTCGTCGTGTGTCCTGGTATTAGTTACATAAATCCAATTATCTGATTAAATTATCTTCTGAATAAAATTGTACCTACGACAATTTTGTACATTAAATTCGACACAATATAAAAATGCCTGCATTGATCTATTGTGTTGCGAAATATCCAAACAATGCCTCAATCTCATCAGACTCTACAATGGAGGGAGGTTACGCATAGTTTGCCTGCTGATGTACAAAATGCCAGGAATTTTACACCTTACGATAGCTACAGGATAATGCTGCGATACGATTGATCGTATATATGGTAAAGATATATTTTGGATAATAATGAATTAATCTAGATAATTATATTTTTTATTTTTATTTTTGTTGCATAACTAATCTGAAAAGTTACGGACGCACCGACGACCAAAATTACACTTTAATTTAATTATTAAATTTTTCTAATGAATAAAGTTGGTACCTTTATAACAAAAGCATTTAAAAATATTACAGGAAAGAAAAAATAATGTTCAGCTGGCAATAACGTTATATGATGACGTGTTTTATTATACGAAAGTCATTTGAAAAACCAATCAGTCAAACAAATAAATTTTTTTATTAAAGAAAAAGAAATAATGTGCCAATAAATTATTCAAACTCGTAACAAAGAATAAATAACATATAAATAAAAACCAAACTTTAAAACAGTTAATGAATGTAAAAGAAAATTTGCTTTGATATATTTCTAAGGCGTTCATAGAACTAAACAGCAGACTAAAGATTGGAATAAACTATTCTCAATATTGTTTTCAATATAAATAAAGTTCTTAGTTATTATGTTTATGGTAGAGATAAACACCGTAATTATAGAGATATAACTTAGGTATTACAGAGATATAACCCGTTTGAATTAATTTGTGAATTAAATTAAACGATTGATAACTGAACAAGAAGGCACTAACCTCAGGAGTTAAGTGCATTCTAAGCAATGAATTATTGTTATTACTTACCTGATTTAACGGTGTAGGGAAGATATCGTGTGGAAACTTGCAAGCTTTAGAGTTCTTCATAACATCCCTAAAGTGTTTTTTTTTTTCGATGGCAAGATAGTCCATGACTGCGATCTCACCTGGGGCCCAAGTCTGCTATCAATGATATCCCAATTGCTACTTTTAGCAAATTTGGTAGTCTATACTAATTCAATGGCGTCACAATTGTTTTCCGATGGTTTGCCACTGGGCAAACGCTTTTTAAGCTAATGGCAATACCGAGGTATCATTGAATTACAATCCAATTATAAGAAATCGAACGACCATTGTGAATTTAGTAAACTACGAAATTTTGGACCAATGATAATTGAATTGTAATTGTATTGCGGATCAATGACAATGACATGTAAAATAGCAGACTTGGGGCCCTGATGATAAATGACGATTCAGTCTAAGATGGTAACTTGGAAGGGGTATGGCAGTGTACATTCAACCTTATCGGTTTCTATACGCCATCGTGCCGGAACGCTAAATAGCTTGGCGGCACGTCTGTGACGCTAGGGTGGTAACTAGCCACGGCCATAGCCTCCCACCAGACCAGATCAGAGACAATTGAGAAATTATGAATTCCCAAATTACCCCCGCCGGGAATCGAACCCGACACCTCCCAGATATATAAAACCACAGCGCTCACCACTGCGCCAGGGAGGTCGTCAATCGTCAATGAGGTCAAAGTCTGTCAATCCACACTTGGCCAGTGTGGTGGACTATGACCTAAACCCTCTTCTCTCTGAGAGGAGACCCGTGCCTAGTAATTAGCTATTATAACTTGATGATGATGATGAGAACGTTGATGATAAATAACTATCGCTAATTATCAATAAAAATTATTTTTCTTACAGATAATATAACAGGCTGTAGGAAATAAGCTAGCAAGTGTGTTCGATAATATTATATAAACGTAAAAATTCTTTTTACAAAACAGACTTCAAACGCCACTACAAAGTACATCAATTGTGCCTATAAAATTTGAAGATTTCTTGATTTCTCCAGGATCCCATCATAAGATCCTGACCTGATGTCAATGGGACCACCTGGGAAGTACTTATACTCTTTCAAACAAAAAAATTTCCAAATCGGTTCAGGCGTCTTCGAGGAATCGGGGAACAAAATATAAAAAAAAGATTCCGTCAAATTGAGAACTCCTTTTTTGGAAGTTAGTTAAAAAGCGCCCAAAACTACCAATAAACAATAGGTGCCCTGCATATTTGCATAACGCAAACCTACCCCAAGCTAATTAACTAACTGACTAATTAACTGTATAAAACACTGTTAAAGAACAATGAGTTGTAGAGTAGTGAAACAAGGCGCAGTAATTTGTAACTCGTTTGTAAATTGAGTGAAATGATTGATATCGCTAATTATACGCACGCTGTCGGAAATTACAGCTCTTATTGTGATGGAAAAGGTTTAATTTTGTACAATAGCTTGGACTTTGGAGACGTAAATACGGCCTGTCGAATGATTTAAGTATATTAGGGCTTTTGGATTAACATCTAATAGCTATTTCTTTTTAGTCCATTTTGATAATTACTTAAGCATCACATTGTTAAGGCATGAGGAAGCAAAAAGAAAGACTTCCATTTCAATAAGGATAGCCAACTTCCTAAGTTTATTGGTATTGAGGATGAAGGTATCTGGTCAATAGTTCTTTCAAACTTTATTACAAGTTGATAATGCTTAATTGCTCTTAAGACTTTAATAAATTAAAGACAGTATTCGTTGAAATGATAATCAATAATAATTTATTGTGGAAGATTTTATTATACAACTAGACGATACCCGCGACTTCGTCCGCGTCGATCAAGGTTTTTCAATTCCCATGGGAACTCTGTAATTTTCCGGGATACAATGTAGCCTAAGTTTTAATCATGGGTATGAGTTATCTCCATTTCAAATTTCAGCCAAAATCGGTTCATTCGTTGTGGCGTGAATTAGTAACAAACACACACACACACATACACATACAAACTTTCGGCTTTATAATATTAGTGTGATGCAAAATTTAGAACGAATTCGATTCATTAAAAAAAACAACCGCAATTGGCAGTTCAGGCTTTTTTCCTAAAAAACCGATATAAGCCAGAACTTTGAAGCTGGGAGATAATAAAATTACTGACTAGCTAGACTAGATTTATAATTATAGATCATACGTCAATAGCATAAAAGAAAGCGAAAGTTATTAGAATTTAGAACTAATACGATGGCACAAACAGGAAATGTCTTCATCTAAAAGTGGTTCACCTGTCTGATAGCAAGGAGACAGGTACTGCCTTGAGTTAGGAAGGATTATATCTAGAGGTAGCATTCAAAGGAAAGCGAAAATAATTAAACAAAAAAAAATATATTAATCTTTATTGATGCTTAAACATTGCACTATAAAAGACTTAAAACTAACTTGATGTTTGCCGAAATAGCGTGTACTACTCTGTAGTAGGATATAGATCGAAAGGTAGAATAAAAGAGAGATGGTTAAAACATGAAGGTAAGCAAAACTTACAAGGTAGTTACTAAAGCTATAAAGGATTAAAGTAAGCAGTGTAGTGAGTAAGAAACAAGAAAGTGTGAAAACGATACTTGTATATGATAAACATTTTATTATTGCGCAAATATTGTACTCTACAAGAGTTAGAAATCACTTGATAAAGACCAAAAAGGTAGTACAAAGAAAAGTTGGTAAAAACATAAAGACAAGTGAAATTCACAAAGGATAACTTTAATCAGAAGAATTATAGTATGCAATGGAATAAGCAAGATAGAAAAGGAGTTAGAAAATGGTGTTTGTGTTTTTGATAATCAATTTATTATTGCGTAAACATTGCACTCTACAAGACTTAGAACTTACTTGATATAGACCGAAAAGGTAGTACAAAGAAAAGTTGGTAAAAACATAAAGACAAGTGAAATTCACAAAGGATAACTTTAAGCTGAAGGATTAAAGTATGCAGTGGAATAAGTAAGATAGAAAGGGAGTTAGAAAATGATGTTTGTGTTTGATAATCACTTTATTATTGCGTAAACATTGCACTGTACAAGACTTAGGACTAATTCGATGGCACAAGCTGGTGTGTTCGTCTAGAAGCCGTAAGGCTGTCTGAAGCCGGGGGTGATGTACTGCCGCGGGGTAGTGTAGGCGCGGGCGGCGAATACTCCTGCATCGTACTTGCCGTCGCGGTAACTACCTGCAAATTGGAAAAGGAAATTTAGAACAGAATAAATTTTATTCAAATAAACTTCTACAAAGTGCTTTCGAATCGTCAAATGAATCTACCACTGGATCGGAATGCCGTTCCAGCCGAGAAAAACCAGCAAGAAACTCGGCGGTTGCTTTTTAGCTTGGGCACTTCTTCTGATACTCCGACCAGAAACTAACATAAATGATATGCTATTTAGACGCTTGATTAATCGCGATCTATCTATTAATACAGGCGGTAATGACAGTAAATTGTGTACAAAATAATATTTTAAGTTGAAGTTGAGTTTCTTACTGGTTCTTCTGGGTTGGAACGGCATTCGGAACCAGTGTTGACTCTTTGTCAGTTTGAATGTAATTGTTGAATGTAAGTTTGAATAAAAACTATTCTATTATATTCTAATGGCACATTAATTCATTACAAATCAAATATTTGAGGGATTTGTAAAACTGCACGCTTTGATGAAGCAAAACTAGATGTCGCTATTGGATTCTCAATCACGTTAAGAGAGTTTTCTCTACGAATCTCTAACAACCTGATCGTAATGAGTTTAACAATAATGCAATAAATGAACTCCGAAGCAAATTTTCCATGAAGAACCCTACGTTATCATCAGGAAAGGACTGACCGATATTATTGTAAAAGTTTCCAGGCAAAAAGTGGGAAATACGACATCTTCATGCTTGTAGAATTGACTTTTATGTGAATGACAAATGTTAAGAATGGCGTGCACTTGTGGGGGTCTATTTCAAACAATGGATGAAATACATGAATGGATTAGAAAGAAAAACACTAATAAACATGTACATAGGGGCATTTAAATCTTTAAAGGGACCATGACTTTGTTACAAAAAGTGAATATAGCAAGAAAATCTACAGCAAAATGCAAACAGGCTCGCCAAAAAAAGAATGCCATCTTCAAAAGCAGTGTTCTCGCGGTAAAAGTCAAAGAGTCATCCAGATTACAACTATTATAATTATTGAGTATCTAAAACTCGTGATCAAAGTGTTAATGTTATTAAGCCTTAAGGTGTATTACAACTACAAGTAGCATATAATTCTCATTTCTGTATTATTCTGGTGAGTCTTGACGTTTTGATAGGCCGTGTCATCCTCGAGTCACGACCCGTCTAGTCGTGACGACTCTGAGGAACTTAGAAATATCATAACACTTAAGTAGAGTAAGTATGTTATCCTGAGGCGGGATGCTTTTTTATGAACCGACGGTAGTCTTGACATATTATGTAATCCTTGTCTATCTTTCTAAATATATAAAAGACAAAAGTGACTGACTGACTGACTGATGTATCAACGCACAGCTCAAACCACTAGACGGATCGGGCTGAAATTTGGCATATAGATAGATATTATGACGTAGGCATCCGTTAAGAAAGGATTTTTGAAAAGTCAACCCCTAAGGGGGTAAAATAGCGGTTTAAAAAATGCAACTTAACGTGAGTGAAGCCGCGGGCAAAAGCTAATCTTACAATAAAACTGTAACGCAACGAATTCTGTAAGTACATTAAATATATTTCGAAAAAATCGGAGGATGCTTTGTTATCGATATTGAGCCCAAAACAAATTTTTTTCTGAATTTTTTCTTTGTCTGTTTGTCTGTGTGCGTATCACGCGCAAAAACTACTGAACGGATTAGAATGACATTTGGTACGGTGGTAGTGAAACGATAAAAACTCATGTTCACCATTTTGCGGAGAAATCTCACCTGCTAAAGATGAAATTCGGTTACCTATCCAGTTAAGCACCTACTTGGATTAACGTTGCTTAATTAGGTCACACCACATTTTATGTGTTATTTTAATTAAACTAATTTATTTATTAATTCTATTTATATAAAAAAAGACGTGTGGCACTCGGGGACTGCCGCGGTAAAGCTATTGCATAGCATTTTTTATCAACGCCATCTAGCGGTGAGAGGAGTCCCGTGTCAGGTTATTTTCGTTACGGAATTTCTGGATTCGGTCTCCACGCTCAAGGCCCGCGATAAAAACTATGCAATAGCTTAAAATTTGTACCTGTTAAATCTTCCAATTATTTAATGATAATCCAATAATTTAGACTAGGTATCATAAAAGCCGAACAAAATCATTGGAGCAATGCATAAAGAAGATTAATAGTTTTAATGATGGTTCTACAGCCTTAACAGACATAATGATGACGCCTTTTATGACCAAAATACACGCCAATATCATCCTAAATATTTTGTGCGTGTGTCTGTTTGTTGACTTTTTATGGCTCAACCCCTAAAGTCAACGGAGTAAGGAGTACTATGTTTAGAAGCCTCAATAGCCCTATGGTTAAAGGTGTGGACTGAAAACTGAAAGGTCGCAGGTTCGAACCTCACACGTTGTACTATTGTCGTACCAATCCTAGCCTATAAGTCAAGTTCAGCTTGGCTAATATTCTTTTTTTTTTAATTAACCTGACATCTTTTATTTGGTCCCGTGGAAAGTCTCTGTGCGGTGACTGGAATAGCCAGTAATCCGTAGGTACTATTATTAAAAATGCGAAAGTAAGTGTGTCAGTCTGTATGTTTATCTATTTCTTTTCTTCTCAGACTCAATCACTCCGAGCCGATTTCTACTTTTAGCGAAAAGATTTTAGATAACTTGCTGAAGAACGTGGGATAAAAGATATCCTAGAAAATCGAAAACTTCCCTTGTACATTCCATGGAATTTTTCAAAGCTGAAATCTACGCAAACTTAGAATTTCATGAAAATCAACAAGTTTTATATTAGTAAACCAAATAGATAGATACCTATATATTTTAGTTCTTGCTATTCACGAGGGCGCGTGGCTCATGGTTGTGTGTGTGTGTCGTATCTGTATAAGTGGGAGCGAGAGCTTCCCCGCACCTGACCGCTCCCACCTAGGCTCCTGACAGGCACACACAGTTACGCAATGTGCATATACACGACGTAACCACAAGTAAAGTTCACGCGCCCTCGTGAATTGAAAGAACTTATGACCTAGAAATATTGTAATATTTTTCTAGCTACATGATTACTACAATCTTATTAGCATTGAATCTCCAATTTAATGCGGACAATTCGTCTCTATAATTTTCTCTCCAAATACAGCTCTCTATAATCTAGTATCACCAAATAAGGCTATACAAGGACACACTGTAATTTGGGCTACAGATGAGCTACTATTTGGCTACTGCGATACGAATCTCTTGCGGATGTCTCAGCAATGAGGCATTATTCTTTATTATTATAAAGAATATTAACCAAGCTGAACTTGACTTATATTCTCCTTTCCCCTCCAAATAAGCGAAAAGCTTGTTCTAGGAGTGGGTACGACAAAACGTTATTTCAGTTTTCAATCCGCACCTTTAACCGGTGGGCTATTGAGGCTTTATTTCATTCATCTCAAACGAATAGGGTTGTTGGAATTTGAATCGTGTGTCAAAGTAAATAAAGTTGACTTTGAGTTGTTAATAAAGAAGACTTCACCTCGGCTCAGCTCATAGACCATAGACCGTTCTACTGTCAATGATGCGTAAGAATTCAAAAGAAAGGGTTGCAGCGGGTGAAACCCACTGAACTATAAATAATCTATGATTAACAGTGGTCAGGCTACTGTCATATTTTTTTTTGGATCTATTAGATTTTGGCGCTGTAAGCAGATACAAGTTTCTCATAAACTAATAATATTACAAATGGCGCACCGATCTTTATAATTAATCTATAATTTCATAGATTAATTGTAGAGGTTGGTGCGCCATTTGCAATATTATTAGTTCCAGAGACTCTCATATGTCAAATGTGGCTTCAAATTGAACCATAACTAAGCTGTCATTTATATAGAGGCAACAAATCATAGATTAATTATTATAGAGATCAGTGCGGAAACCCAAAAATTGGGATCGCTTTAAAAGCTATATATATTTTAGCAGTGGTGGGTGGATAGGTATTAAAACATCCAGATAAGCAAAGCAAGTGCAAATGTATTTAAAGAAGTGAAGCATAAATTATACATACAAAGGAGACAACCACGTTTAATAATAATAACAGGCAAATAATTATTACGAAAGTGTTGCCTAGTGCGGTACACTTTTTCCCTAAAAAATTTTTTTTTATTCCTTTCTCATAAGAGGAATATATATTTTTTTTTAAATTTTTTAGGGAACTGAGTTTACTAGGAGCTTTGTAGTGGTTTTCAAAGTAACTTTATTTTTATAACGCTTTAAAGTGTTATAAAAAGAAAGTTGTCGTAACCTAGCACATCTTTGGAAAAGTCGAATAATTGATGCCCTTAACCAAAAGGAAGTATGCAGCAGAAGTGAAAAAGCGGTTTTGGCTCAAAGGAACTTTTTACCATCGTCGAAGATTCCAGCAGCCTCGTCTCTCGCGTTCTCCTGGAGGGCCTTAGCGATGGCCTCGGGGATGGGGGGAGGGGTGGGTAGATGGGCCCCCTGTGCTTGGAAGCCGTTGACGTCAGCGGTGTACCTCACGCTGTAAACCTGGCCATCATCACCCGTGTAGGAGTAGCCTCCAGCAGCTTGGATCCCGTTGGCTTCGCGACCAGTCTCCTCTGCCTGGATTCCTGCGAATTATGGTTTGGTGAATCAGCGTTTAGGGTTCCGTACCCGGCGGATAACCGAAGCCTCCGCTGTCCGTCCGTCCGTTCGTCTGTCTGTCTGTCTGTCAGCGGGCTGTATCTCATGATCCGTAATAGGTAGAGAGTTGAAATTTCAAATAATAAAAATAAAATAAAATAGAAATGGAGTCACGACGTGCCATAAGAGCTACAATTTGGCCTACATGAAATTAATAATTTTGAATTTTAAAATTATAAAAGGAGGCTCCAATACTAGAAACGTGTTTTTTTCGGCGGTTTTTCGTACGGAACCCTTCGTATTCGGATTCCACAGGTCTCAGTCTTGCGCCACATGTAGCCTGCGGACCGTACGGACAGGGCGCAGGATACAGGCGATATGCCATCTCAGTATGAGATCTCTCATGCACTTCAAATTCTCCGTTTGGGACATTGCCGAAGGAAATTGATACCACAATTTTCAAAAAAATTCAATAATTCAAAATTATTTATTTCATGTAGGCCAACTTATATCTCTTATGACACGTCATGAATCTACCACCGGTTCGGTTCTACAATTTGCATGTATATGGCATTAAATTGGCCAAAGCCTTTTTACACTTACCATTTTCAGTGTCATAAGCCCAGTGGTATCCCAGTTCGTTCTGATCCGACACCGATCTCAAGACAGCGGCGTTCCTTTCCAAGGCAGCACGAGGTCTCTCCGGGTAGTAGGTCCTAGCGTACTGAGGTGGTACCACTGGGGGCGCATAGCCGGGCAGTACTGCCGCCGCGCACGCGCTTACAAGGGCTGCTAGGATGATCTATTGACAAGAACAAGTAAAAAAGTTTATTAAAAAAAAATAAGAAAAATTTCAGGCAAATCAGTCTAGAAATCCCGGAAAAATCGGTGGATATACATAAAAAAAAAGTTACGGGCCGAATTGATAACCTCCTCCATTTTGGAAGTACGTTAATAATAAATAAAAATTATTTTTAAAAAACCGACTTCAAACGCCAGTAGTCACTACAAAGTGTAAAATAATTTTAGTTTGTACACATTATGTTGAAGTTGGGCCTAAAATAGAAAGGATGAAACCGAAGCGCGACGCTAGCCCGAAAAAAAAACCTACTGAGCATCTCCTTTTATATTGGTTTTGTTCGTAAAAATGTAACCTTAATATGTCACCCGTAACATAAAAACGGAAAGATTGACACCACGCATCAAAATAATATAATAAAACTAGCTTTTACCCGCAGCTTCGCTCACGTAACGTTCGATTTTTCAAACCCCTGTTTTATTCCCTTAGGGGTTGAATTTTCAAAAATACTTTCTTAACGGATGGCTACGTCATAGTATGCCAAATAGTCTGATACGTGCAGTAGTTTGAGCGTTAATAGATCAATCAGTCAATATATAGATAACTTAGTGACAATCTCAGTATAAGATGGTTTTCAAGTACCATCCTCTACCAAAGATGTAGGTACTCCATAACCTACAAATCCTATTACACATCATCAGCGCCCCATCAACAGCTTACTACTGTACCCAGGTCTCACAGGGTAGACCATAGTCCACTATCCTGGTCCAGTGCAAATTGGTAGATTTCACACAACGTTGGGAATATTAGGTATGAAGAACTCTCAAGCAAACAGGAGACCGCATAGTTAAACACTAAATCACTGCTCTATTACACATGCTACCCCATTTACACGTATTTTCACCTACTGAGATAATTTCCCAATCACGAATACAAGTAAAATTAGATCCACCGTAATTACAGAACACTTCTCGATGGGCCCTTTCGAAATTAATAATTAGGTCGTGAGGACGTACCAGTTTCATGTTGCTGCTTCAAGTACTGGTGGTGGAATGATGCATCTTGGCTCCAGGTCGGCTTATATACAGCTGCCATCAATGCTGGCAATGTCAAGGTTGAGATGTAGGATCTTTGCGAGATGAGAGTTACGATTGTGGCACACTGAGACATTTTTAGCTGAACCATAAACTCTATCTTAGATATTGGTTGCGGAGCTTCTCTTATGCCTTGTTTATGGATCTTAAAAAATTTAGTGCAAACACCATCCTCAAGTAGACTTTATCCGATTAATAATTTTGATGATTGTAATGTAATCTGTAAGAACGTCAAAATTCGTCGCTTAAAGTTTATTTGGATGTAGAAATAGACGATTAGGGTTTTAGCTTTTGCTACGACTACGAAATGAAGAGATAGAAAATATGCATAGTGAAAATGTATACATACAAAACTATATTCATATAAAAATATATTCATAGATCAAAGCAGTTAGATATTTAACAGCAGTTAGATGGAATAATAAAGGTTATAAAAAAAATTAGAGAGCTGAGAACATGGAAAATCTTATAGTAATGATTTATTGAAAAATTTAATGACAAATTATAATGTAACCATTGTTATACAACTAATTAACTGATTAAACTAATTTTAATTTGATACACTATCAAATGTAAAATCTCATCTAGGTATTAAACCTAGTTGTAATAAAATTATGAATCTAAAAAAGAAATAATGGAAAACATTTGCTATTTTTCTTTGTTTGATTGTTTTCATTATATGCGCTTAGTGTACCAAATTCCTTACTTGCATCTACTAAAAATGTATGCGCCAATTTTAGTTCATACTATTCAAAAACTATCCGCTTGATCAAAACAAAAGATATTATTAGCATAAAAGCTTAGTGCAATAATAATTTTGTAATACAATAATAATAACACTAGGAAGTTCTCATTTACAACTAAAAGTAGATGTAGGTCGGTAATGAAAAGAAAAGAATTCCCACCAGGTTTAGATCTGAGCGTTTTGGCGGAGATAATTTTCAAAATTTTTCTAGTCGGTCATCGAACCTGGGAGCTATATCTTGTGGGCATCTAAGCGCGATGCTGCGCTACTGAGATCGTTAGATAGATACACCGAGGCCTACTGAAGCTTACCACTAGAATGAGATCTGACTCAATCCTACTAATCCTACTAATATTATAAATGCGAAAGTTTGGATGTTTGGATGTATGGATGGATGGATGTTTGTTACTCAATCACTCCGCAACGACTGCACCGATTTGGCTGTTTGTCACAGAGATAAATTATAACACATAGGCTACTTTTAATCACGGAAAATATAAGAGAGTTCCCGCGGGAATTAAAAAACCTTAACTCACGAGAGCGAAGTCGCGCGCATCAACAAGTAATAAATGAATATGAAGATGAATAAATAAATAAATAAACCCTGTCGGGAGTTGAACACTTTATATCTTCCTTTCCTATTCGACTAACTAGTGCACCATTTCATTAACCGACTTTAAAACAAGGAGGTTATCAATTCGACGCGTATTTTTTTTTCAATAAAGGATACAGTTGAGAAATCTGACCATAGTTTCCGATTTTCAGTATTTTAGCCGTAGATTGATAGAATATTACCAATTTTTTTGTCTTCTTTAAAACATTATTAGCAAATGGTACTCGGTAAAAAAAAAGATTTACCAAAATGTTTAACACATTTCACACAATTATTATTATCTATGCCTCGATTGCTGAGAATCTTGTAATTTTTTTTATAATTAATTCACTATTCTTTCGATTTGGCAACATTTAGATTTTTGCATTTCATAAGGTTTCATCCTTATCAATCTATCTATAAAAAAAGTTATAAATATAAAAATGTGACTGTCTGATATCTATTACAGTTCAACTACCTATAACCGCCGCATCCTGGCTTAGACCATAAATTATAGCTTACACGCTAAATATAAAAATTGGATCAGATATAAAACATCTATGTTAACACATACAATTTGAGTATCTTTAAAACAAGAGTGAATAGGCATCCTCTTCGTAAACGTATTACACCTTAGACCACATCATCACTTTCCATCAGGTGTGATAGTGGTTAAGCGTGTGCCTATGTAATCTATAAAAAAATAGGAAGGTATAACAAAATTGAAATTTTCGTCTACCTAATGGGGGTTTCCAAACGCTGAACTTTCCAGTGAGAGGTCATCTTCCTAGGCCTTAAGGGGTTGGGACCCTAACAAATCAATCGGTTCTTTAATCTATGTGCACTGTCCATTGCTACTTCAGCTATATGGGTTAGATAGGTACTCTGATTCTTCTACGGATCTGGTCATTTCTGATTTGTTCTCGGAGAAAAACTTCTTGCATGGTTCCTTGCACCTTCTAAATAACTCTGATCCTTCTTTCGAGCGTTACAGTAATTAGCACATATTTATTCAGGAATTTTGGACACCTTGAAACTTCCTGAATGTTGCCAAACCGAGTTGGATTGGGCGCTTGATCTCTTACTCGGATTTAAAGCTAGCTGCTGGTTTGTGTGTATGTATAAACATGTATGAGATAATAACGCAAGATATCCTTTGTACCATTATACATGTTGAGAGATAACGTCTGTAAACGTAAACCTGCTCTATAAATTAGATTTCCGGAACACATGGAACAGCTTTAGACCAAATTATAGAGTACTGGAACTAGTTCACAAAAGGAGAGAACTTATGTCCATCATCATGTGACGAAAAGTAGCTTTCTTTGGACACTTACAAAACTTACTACTACTACTCCTACTTAGTACTACTTGCTATAAAGAAATAGTAGCAGTAAATTAAAAAAAAACACCCAAAGAGAGGAGTCCCATTCTCATTCCCAAAACTATTACTGAAAGGCTGGAAGGGAGGATGGCAGGTGGGTCGCCAAAAGACGACAGTGGTTGGACGATATAAGAGGTTATATAGGGCTGACTTATCCAGGTGCGAACTGAAAAGTTAAAGGTTGCAGGTTTGATCCCCACCCGTTGCACTATTGTCGTACCCACTCCTAACACAAGTTTTCACTTATTTGGAGGGGAGAGAAGAATATTAGTCAAGTTTAGATTTTCTTTTCAGAAAATTTTTTCTTTCCAAATAGACCATTTTGCAATTGCTTAATATTTAGGTTGGCGACTGGTGATTCTGTCTTTTCCCTTTTCCGATATTTCCGATTAGTATAGCAGTATTATACCCAATCTATACCTACCTACATAATAGTAGAAACCATAAAAAACATTAATTTTCAAATTCAGATCAACGCAGACGAAGTCACGGCCAACTCTTATAACAATCACTTGAATTTATAATTAAATATTATGTAAAGTACCTACGTACCTACAATGTAACCAATTTCGTTACATTTATTATTATAAAATCTATGCAAATGTATTGTAACATTTTTTGTTACATGTTTTTGCTCCAAATATTATTTATCAATTAATGTTTTGAAAACTTCATCCAAACTATCGATTAACATGTTAATTTTTTGCTCGATGATCTTTAATCTCGTTTAATATGGATCCGGTACATGTTTGAGATGTCTACCTCTACGAAGTTCGAAGTTAAAGATAGGTGCAGTGGACTAAATGAGAGGTCAGATTGTGTAATTTCCGGCAGGGTTCATTTGGAATTCGAAATTAATTCGAATTCTGGTGTGGGGGCAAATTCAAAAGTCAAAATCATTTATTTCATGTAAACCAACTTGTGGCACTTATGACAGACGAGAGAATTTTTGGATATACCTATAATTTAATCTTAAATTTTTTTTACAAAACCGCTTTCAAACGCCTCTACAAAGTACATCAATTGTGCCTATAAAATTTGAAGAGTTCCCTCGATTTCTCCAGGATCCCGTCATCATTCCCTGACTTGAAGACAATGGGACCACCTGGGAAGTATACCCTTTCAAACACAAAAAGAATTTTCCAAATCGGTCCAGGTGTCTTTGAGTAATCAGGGTACATACATTAAAAAAACCCGACGAATTGACAACCTCCTCCTTCTTTGGAAGTGGGTTAAAATTAATGTCAATCTGTAACTTCGTTGCTGCATGATTGAAAGACTAACCAACAAACAAACACAATTTCTCGAAAGGAGCAAATACAAAAAGTTTTTTAGGGCATCAACTGGCTTTACAAAAGACTCAAAAGGCTTTTCCCATAGACATCGTACGGGGAAAGCACAACACAAGTTCGATATCTGTTATAGCCTTCACTGCATTGGAAGTTGGAAGCCATCTATTGTTTATGAGGTGTACCGAACACCCAGACAATACACCCAAACACACTTCCTAATGATTCACGGTATCCTTGACATAGGCGTGGGAGTACAATGGTAGGATTCTGCCACCTGACACATAACTAAATTATTTGCTGCGGCACTATGCGTGATTGTGGTTAAAAGAATTTACGTTACTTTACGATTAGCCTATGTTGAAAATGGATTTCTATTTGCAACTGTACTAACTGTGCGAGTGGAAACCTAGTAAAAATCTTAATAAGAGTTTTGATGACCTCCCTGGCACAGTGGTCTTATAACTGGGAGGTCTCGGGGTCAATTTGGGAATTTATAATTTCTGAACTGTCTCTGGTCTGGTCTGTTGGGAGGCTTTGGCCGTTACCACTTTACCGTCAAAGACTAGTCGCCTAGCGATTTAGCGTTTCGGTACGATAGCGTGTAGAAACCGATTAGGGGTATGGTCAACCCACCACACACCTCTACAATGCCATACCCTTCCAAATTAGCCCGCTACCATCCTAGACTGCATCGTCACTTACCATCAGGTGAGATCGCAGTCAAGGACTAAAAAGAACAAAATTGTCACCGAATAAAAAAAAGACGTGTGGCACTCGAGGACTGCCGCGGTAAAGCTATTGCATAGCATTTTTTATCAACGCCATCTAGCGGTGAGAGGAGTCCCGAGTCAGGTTATTTTCGTTACGGAATTTCTGGATTCGGTCTCCACGCTCAAGGCCCGCGATAGAAGCTATGCAATTGCTTAATAAGATAATATGATATCTCAAAACAAAATTGAAGTAATACAGCTTTAAGCATTGATATTATTTATAGGCCCTGTTGACATTAATTTACAATGATTGTATGGATGATCAGTGAGTGCACTCACAAAGCAACGCCGACAAGTGATTTAGCATTCCGGTAAGATGTTGCATAGAAAACAATTATTCTGCTCAATTTACATGTTCCGTGTAAAGCGTTACGCCGACTAGCGGAGTGGAATGACGCCAAGTCTTCGCTTGTAAAAGTTGAAACACAGCGCAGTTTGTGTTTTGGTTTCATATGACGGACTCCTCGACTAGGTCCGCACTTGTTTAGGTTTTAAAAATAAATCCCTTGGCAACTAAGTATTCGTATTTGATTTCCCGAGTGGAAAAATAGCCAATATTGCCTTCTCCAGAACACAAGCTGTGTCTAATTTCGCCAAGATCGATTCAGCTTAATCAAAGCTCAGCAATAGTCTTCCTTAGGTTCAAGTTTTAGTTTTTTATAATAGAAACCTAATCACCCATTTCCATGGTAAAATGTAGCCTAAATTACTCCTATTAGAATAATTGTCTACCTGCCTGTAAAAATTCTGTTAAATAAGCTACTCCTATTAAAAGATTCTGCACCTCGACGCCACTGGTATGCGCTAAGCGTTAGAGACATCATCAGTCATCACTCACCTATATAATTAGTAATTGAATCAAGCCAGGGCAATACCGACTACATGTTTTATGCAAGGATTGTATGTGTAACGTTTGAAAGTCGGTGACTTATCCATAACATCGAGTTCTCATGGTAATCAATCTGGCCTAGGTTCAAGAAATTAGTCGATATAAATGGACTATGTACTAGATATGGCGTTTTGTTGTAATATGGTTTTACGACCTCCCTGGCGCAGTGGTGAGCGCTGTGATCTTATAACTGGGAGGTCTCGAGTTCGATTCCCGGCGGGGGCAATTAAGAAATTTATAATTTCTAAATTGTCTCTGGTCTGGTCTGGTGGGAGGCTGTGGCCGTGGCTAGTTACCACCCTACCGTCAAAGACGTGCCGCCAAGCGATTTAGCGTTCCGGCACGATGGCGTGTAGAAACCGATTAGGGGTATGGGTTGAATTTACACTGCTATACCCCTTCCAAGTTAGCCCGCTACCATCATCGTCACTTATCGAGATCACAGTCAAGGGCTATCTTGTCATCGAATAAAAAAAAATGGTCTTGCTCGTCCTTTACAACCCTGACGACCAGATTAAGAACAATAACGCACCCTATCAGATAGGGCCAAACACATCGTCAACCACTGCACAGCGTCTTCGCTGGCGAAGACGAGACCCCCGATTGCTAACGTAACCCGGGCGTGGATGCTTACCACGATCACGAGGGCGTACGGGCTTACTTAGCCCAGCCACTCCTCCCATTCGTCCCAACGTCATCTTAAGCCCAGGTAAGAGCCTCACAGAAGGCGCCCTTAAGAGGACGTTGATCCCCGATGTCATCGAAGTCTAGGGCTCACCCCCTCCCACCCCTGGCGACGCTTCGCGTCGTCCGGTGTCGCTGTAGCAGCCATTAGGGTCAACAGCATACTCCATCCAAAAAAAAAAAAAAAATATGGCTAGGGCGGCAGAAGCTCGTATCTGTGTATCTATGAAGATGGTTCTATTCTAATTCTTGTAGGAGACTTATGTCCGGGTGTGGACGTTCATTGGTTGACTTTATAAGCCATTAGTGTTCGACTGTTCAAAAGCCTACTGGGTGCCTGGAGCACTTCGACCATCCGATTTGCCAGATCTTTTTCCACGTACTTTGCAACTGTGGAACCAATCCTGCGACGGTGTTCCCACTAAATTACAACATGGGGTTATTCAAGGGACGGACCAACAAATTCCTAAAAAGCCGGCAACGCATTGGTGGTGCCTCAGGTGCTACAAATGTTCATGAGCGGCGGTAATCACTTAACATCAGGTGACCCGCCTGCTCGTTTGCTCGCTAAAAATATAAAAAAAAGCTTGTTGTTATGGTTTTTACTGGAGGTAACAGTCTCCGGTAAAAATCATAACAACGTAGCTATGTAATAGCTACAATCAATATTAGCGTCATAAATTATTCATGAGCATTAAACGTGAAGCTCATTCGATTTGTCTGTCTGTCTGTCCAATGGGTTCACCTACGCAACCATTATCTTTATTATTATTAGCTATTATAATTAGTCACGATGTATGTACTTATTGTATAAGATTGTTATTAAAAATAAAGTAGTAAACATGTCTCGCTTCTAAGCAAAAACAATTTTTATTATTATTAAGAATCAGTAGCCTTTAAGCACGAACATTTTAACTTTCGAATAGTAAAGGTAAAGTTAACGCCACGCGCCAGCAAGAAATTTTTTATGAAAATGACAGGAGCGCTCTTTTCATTTTCATATTATATTGGGGTTAACTTCACCTTTACTATTCGAAAGTTAAAAATAAGTTTCGTGCTTAGGCTTATAAACACAAAAAAACGCTTAAACCCTACCTAAAGCCGTCTCCAACCGCCCCTATAACGGCCCCTGTCCTCACATCTAACCTATTATACCACAACACGTCAGACAATTAATAATAAATACATTAAAGTTGTATATCTTTACTATTTCAATATTTCGCTATCAGGCTACAGATAAATTAATGAAATCAATTATTATTATTTTTGTTGTACTTATACTAAACAAAACATAAGGCTACAAACCGGAATTCAAAACCGTTTTAACTGAAATCTAAAAATTTCATTTTTCTTTATAGATTAAAAATAGCATTGTCTTTGTTCGGTTAATGTTAAAATAAGAATCAAACTTTGTTTGTATGGGGCGCAAAAATACAACTCGCTCGTTACTTATAATAAGCTTGTTAGCTACCACCCAACTTTGGTAGTTAGGTACAAGAAATTACAAAATCCTACTGTTTAAACAGTACTAGGTAGTTTCCTAGATTAACCAAGACCTATGCACCCTGAGTGTAGTAATTACCCTGATGACTTAAATAGATAAATGTAATCAAATCACTAGAATGAGCTTCATCAGGCTGCACAATGGCGGAATTTGATGTAAATTATGGCGTGTCAATCATTACAGTGTATATTGGCCGTTTTGTGTCCGATCGAGATTTATTCATCCATATTAGTCAAGGCTAAGCTAGACTGTCTCTGAGGACCTAAGTTATTAGATGTTACAATTGGATTTCCCACTTAAGAGCGCGCGTAGAGGTAATTCTTCAGGTGCAGATTTGATTTTTACAGCAGTAGATCAAGTTTTATCTAACCTAATAAAAAAACAGGCCAAAAATTACATTATATTTTCAAGGGACGATATTGAGTAACAAGTGTAAATTAAGAATTTAAAACACCCCTGACATGTTACAACATCCTAGCTAGTTACCACCCTACCGTCAAAGACGTGCCGCCAAGCGATTTAGCGTTCCGGCACGATGGCGTGTAGAAACCGATTAGGGGTATGGGTTGAATTTACACTGCTATACGCCTTCCAAGTTAGGCCGCTACCATCTTAGACTGCATCGTCACTTACCATCAGGTGAGATCGCAGTCAAGGGCTATCTTGTAATCGAATAAAAAAAAAAAAAAACATCCTAATCGGCGTAATCGCTAATCAGTAATTGGTTCGATTTTCATCAAACATAACTAAGAACACTTCCGACTAATTCACCTTTCAAACAAAAAAACAAAATCAAAATCGGTTCATCCTTTCGGAAGCTACGATGCCACAGACACGTCAAACTTATAACACCACGTCGTTTTTGCGTCGGGGCTTAAAAACATATAAAATAATGAAATTTGTTCGACAAAAAAAGAATCGCGATGTTAAGTTTATGCATTAATTATTTTCAATGGCCTTTTTCCATAGCCAATTCATAGCCTCAATAGCCCAACGGTTAAAGGTGCGGATTAAAACTAAAGTTGACTAATATTCTCCTGTCCCCTCCAAATAAGCGGAAAGCTTGTATTAGGAGTGGGTACGACAATAGTGCAACGGTTGGGATTCGAACCTGCGACCATACAGTTTTCAGTTCACACCTTTAACCGTTGGGCTATTGAGGCTTCTATTATATATATACTAAAGATATATTATATAGATATAGATAGAAGATAATAGGTCAGCGTTTACCCCAAATTCAATAATTTCCATCAATAGTATTTATTCACACCGAAGTCTGTACAGCAATTTTGGCGTGTTATGTTTTGTAAGACTTCATTAAGTTTGATGCGAAAAACGGTCTAAGTTAGTTATTAACTGCTTTACATAGAAGTGGTGCTAGTTTGAGATGTTTTAAGCGGATTAGGATTTCTATGTGACCTACATACTGCAATAGACCAGATTTGTTATAATCATATGTACCTAAATATAGATTGGTACATAAAATGACCTATTTAGACATTTTAGACCTATACCTATACTGCTCTATAATTTCGCTTTACTCAATCTCATCAAGGGAAGCTGGAAAAAATGATTTTTTAAGAGATTAGCTTCTCCTTGAGACGTGGAAGTGCCGAGATAATGTACCTTAGTGTATTGTGATGTGTGGCACAATTTCAATAAATGCTTTTTTCTTTCCTTCCAGCCCTTTTTTGGCGTGATTGGAGAAAAAAATCATAAAATTTTTGTAATAATATATTTTTATAACTGTGTAAAATACGTAAGTAAGTTATATGTAGTAAGCTGATCCTTTGGCAAGAAGTTTATGCTTAGTAATTAATTATACTTAGGATCACTCAGCGAGCGATGGAGAGAGCTATGCTCGGAGTATCCCTGCGAGATCAAATCAGTAATGAGGAGATCTGTAGGAGAACCAAAGTCACCGACATAGCACAGCGAGTCGCGAAACTGAAGTGGAAATGGGCGGGGAACATAGTTCGAAGAGCTGATGGTCGATGGGGTCCCAAGGTGCTGGAGTGGCGACCCCGCACCGGGAAGCGCAGTGTTGGCCCACTAGGTGGACCGACGACATCAAACGAGTCGCAGGGAGTCGCTGGATTCAGGCGGCGCAAGACCGAGATCTGTGGAGGTCCATGCAAGAAGAAGAAGAAGAATTAATTATAGGTACGGCTAAACAGACAAACAATTGCTTGCTTGTCTAAGTATTAATTAGTAATTAATTAATTATGTGAGTGTATTATATTAACTAAAACTAACATAGAGAAAACAGTGAGTATAGAATATTTGAGAAGTTACACTCAACGTTTGAATCGCCGCCTTCAATAAAAATTGAACGTTACGCCTTGGTACACGTCATAGCGATTACGTCATTCATCAATATCGCACCGGGTAGGCGGGTAGCCTTTATATTTTCTAGGTTACTACTACGCACTTTTTTGTGAATTCCTCTCGTCTTAAACACAAGCCTGTCTAATACCTTACCTGTCTGGGTTGCATTATTTCAACCGAACACAGGCCTCCTTTGGAATTATACAGGAATAATTGTTGCCCGCGGCCTCGCTCGCGTTTACTTAGGTTTTTTTAAATCCCGCGGGATCTCATTGAGTTTCCGGGATAAAAAGTAGCCTAAGTCAGTCATTCTCCCGGTCCTCAACTATACCCATGCAAAAAATCACGTCGATCCGTTGCTTTGTCGCTGCGAGATTGAAGGACAAACCAACAAACAAAGTAGCTCTCTCCATTGCACGCTGAGCGACCCTAAGCCTTATTATGAGGCCTGTAGAAGCGAGCATGTTTCGGATTTGTAATAATTCATCTCTAGCAACAAAGACTTGCAAACCCTCAATAGATCTGATGGCTTAAAGAAGCGTAGGATAGGCATGAGTGGCAACTTCTAGTATCGAATGCCCAGATCCTCTAGGTCACCGAGCCAGCGAAGCAAAATGAGTAAGTGTTATGAGATCAGAACCTAGGAGGTATATCAATTAATATTCATACAAATTAGATTAGGAAAGATGAGCTTCTTCTTGTAAGGCGCTGGTTCGTGAGCTTGCGCGTTGCAAAACGGAACGTAATCTTAACATAATATTGCGAGTGGCTGCCAGCGCTGCCATCGCGTCGTTATTTATGAGGTGACTAATTTAAATTGACCTGGAGTAACGTTGGCTGCAAAAGTCTATATTAAAACCTACAGGGATAGGTTGTAGACCATAACTTGTAGTTGTAGACTTTAAAAAAAAACTTTGCCTTTACTAATTCAATAGTCACACCATAATATTATTATAGTCCAAGCGCGATGGTAGAGTCGTTATTTATGAGGTGACTAATTTAAATTGATATGAAGTAACGTCAGCTGCAAAAGTCCATAGTAAAACCTATAGGGATAGGTTGTGAAAATAACTTTTCCTTTACTAATTCAATAGTCACACCATAATAGTATAATCAAAGGACGATGGTAGAGTCGTTATTTATGAGGTGACTAATTTAAATTGATATGAAGTAACGTCAGCTGCAAAAGTCTATATTAAAACCTGCGGGGATAGGTTGTGACCATAACTTTTCCTTTACTAATTCAATAGTCAGACCATAATATTATAGTCAAAGCGCGATGGTAGTCGTTATTTATGAGGTGACTAATTTAAATTGACCTGGAGTCTATACTAAAACTTACAGGGATAGGCTGTAGACCATAACTTTGCCTTTACTAATTCAATAGTCAGATCATAATATTATAGTCAAAGCGCGATGGTAGAGTAGTTATTTATGAGGTGACTAATTTAAATTGATTCGAAGTAACGTCAGCTGCAAAAGTCAATATTAAAACCTACAAGGACAGGTTGTGACCATAACTTTTCCTTTACTAATTCAATAGCCACACCATAATATTATAGTCAAAGCGCGATGGTAGAGTCTTGATTTTTTATAAGAGCTACAGGTTGCTCTACGTGAAATAAATAATTTTGAACAATCAAATTCAATGTTATTTATTTCATTTTATTTTTATTTATTAACTAGTTGATTCCCGCGACTTCAATCGCGTAATACCTATTGCAAAATGACGCATCGACCTCTATAATTAATCTATTCATTTTTTACTCAAAAACTTAAAAAAATGAGTGGAATTGTTTCTTCCAGGAAAAAGATCAAGCCGGTTTTCGTCGATTTTGAAAAATTACGGAAAATAGAGTCGCCTGTACTTTATTGCCGTGAGTAAATATAACGCCTTTTCCATATAATCTAATATTAGATCTCTCGCACTCAAATATTATGAGTGAAATTTATTAATTCGTGACCAAGGAATAGGAATGCTTTCATATAACTAAGTAGTACCCACTTACCTACTATAGTGAAATTATGTGTATGGCTCCTTAGCATATTGTAATGTAAGTGCCTAGTATTGCCTAAGCTTAATCCTGCGAAGATTTTCTTTAGCCTGGCAATAGACGTCCGATTTTGTTTCCGATTGTCTGATCAGGCAACCGGATCGTATTTACTCGATACACATCCGATTTTTCCGTCAGGCTTTTTCTGAACTCAGTCGTTCCCGAGCTATCATCCCGAGTACTTGCCTTTGGAGCAAAGCAGAAGAAAAGAAGATGGATGACGAGTTAATAGAAATAGAAATATTTTTTATTCAAATAAACTTTTACAAGTACTTTTGAATCGTCAATGAATCTACCACAGGTTCGGAATGCCGTTCCTACCGAGAAGAGCCAGCAATAAACTCGGCGGTCGCTCTTTTCAAAAAAATTTTTTTTTACAATAGGTAACAAAACTATGCTATGTATACAGTGTTTCCACAATAAAGTTTCAAAAATGCAAAACAATCCAATGCATGTTAAGACAGGCAGGCAAAAGCAGACCCATTCCCGTTGGTGGCACCCGTTCACGAGCATGACGCAGGATCCAGCCATTGCTTCGCTCAACCATATTTGAGGGAACGTAACAACCCGCACCACACTACGCCACCACAGAAATTTTAAAGAGAGGAAAGAGAAAGAAGAAAAAACGTCGCTATTGGATTCATCTAATCAATTTGACAAGACTTACTGAGAGTCATTTCTATTTAAAACATCCAAAATAATTCATAATACTTAATAATAATTTTATTATTATGAATTTTTTTTTATTATTATTTTTTTATTTTTTTTTCATAATTTTCGCCCATTATTCGAACCACAACTAGGCGTCCACACAGTGTCAGCGCTAGATTCAACTGGCAACAGGGTTACCAACTCCTAAAAAAAATTAGCCCTAACATCAACATGAAATAACCCTAAATGCAATATTCAAAAGCCCCAAAAAAAACCCTGTATCTTGTTACCATTCAAGGCTAATGTTTAAATAAGTTTCCCGTTTTATTGAGGTAAATAAAAATAATATAACTTAATTTTAATTACATTATTCGGAATTCTTATAGTCATACAATATGTTTACATTATAACTGTAACCTTTTTTGGAGATGGAGTAAAAGTAACGTTCCACCATCACGTTTTAAAATGAAAAAGGAATTAGGTATATATTATCGAAAAAGCGTGTTCAACGCTAATGTATTGAAATATTTTCAAAACGCTTTAGCTATAAAACGATTTTAAGCATATTATTCCGGAATACCGTAGACGTTTTGCTTTATTTACTCGTTTTGGTCAGTCAATTATGTGACGCTTGAAAATTTATTTATGCCCCTAAAAATAGCGCTAAATTTTTTTGAACCCTAAAAAAATACCAATAAGCATAATTCCGCCCTAAATTTGGGGCTAAAAGCCCTAAGTTGAGAACCCTGACTGGCAAAATCGGAAGGAGTAACCGGATGTCTATTTTGTCTCATACTAGAAGTATGTAGACCGCGCCTTCAGGCAACCGGACCGACAGTAAAATCGGAAACGCCTCGCGCCCGTTTCCGACTCGGACGTCCGATCCGGCCACCGGATCGGACGTGTATTGACTGTTCATACAAAGTAATGGCTTCAACGCCTTCCGGTAGCCTGATCAGGCTACCGGATCAGACAATCGGATGAAAAAACCGGACGTGTATTTCCAGGCTTAGTTGCTTTGTAAGTCGGACTATTTCATTATGCAACGGTGAATAAGCCTCAATAGCCCAACGGTTAAAGGTGCGGACTGAAAACTGTAAAATACATACTCATTTTACTTCGCCAATCACGGAATAGGTAATAAAGACTAGAATGGTTAAAATGCTCGTCCTATAATACAAAATAGGAGCGGATTTCTATCTATCCTCTATCACCTTATCAATTACTAGATGATTCCCGCGACTTCGTTCACGTGGACTAAGGTTTTTTATTCCCGCGGGAACTCTCTTATTTCCCGGGATAAAAAGTAGCCTATGTGTTATTCCAGACTATAATCTATCTCTGTGCCAAATTTCAGCGAAATCGGTTCAGTAGTTATTACGTGAAAGAGTAACAAACTTCCATCCATCCATACTTACAAACTTTCGCGTTTATAATATTATAGTAGGATGTTATTTGTCTCGTATTTGGATTACCATAATTAATGTAAGTATATCACATTACTTAGGTTGCTAAATATATATCTCAGTTAACATTATACAATGAAAAGTTAAAGCCAATAGGACGATGTCCATCTGTGACATTCAAGACTAAAGTTTCATGCAAATAATAAGCGATTTGCGTATCCGCATTACAAGAATGGAATTTATTAACTTAGCTAGCCGATGCCTACGACTTAGTCCGCATAAATAAAAGTTTTAAATAATATAAACGTAAAAATTATTTTTAACTTCAAACGCCACTACAAAATATATTAATTGTGATAAATACAATAAAAAACTAATATTAAATGCTACATCTGCAATAACATCCTATTTATTATTATGATCCATTATTATAAGCCTGTAGGCATTTTCAACGGTTTATTTTGCTTTAAGTTGGTGTAGTTCAATAATTATTTCACAATTACGTCTCATCTGTAGCAATTTGAATAAAAAAGGTCAACTACATTCAAAAAGGATCGACGATTTGATCGTCTTATACGCGGAACTTACGGTTAAGTTTGTTATCCAGTTAAGATCAACTTTTATCGCAAACTAAACTAATAAATTATTCGAAATTTTGCAGATCCGAAGTAAGATAATTCTTGATACGAGTACATCCCTAGAGGACAATGCAAGTGTGTACCACAACGAAAATTAAACTAGCTTTAATCGAATCGCGTGTCGAAATATGTATGAAAACATGCTAACTATATTTAAGGTTTAAAAAAAACGACGAAGGGCTTCGAGAAAAGGTAGGTACTAGCCAAACGAAGTGCAAGGGCACTACGCCCTTGCACTTCGTTTGGCTCGTCTTGGCTGGGGCACTACCGTGCCCCCAGATACCCAAAAAGAAAATATATTTTTGATAGATAAAGTCAGCATTTGTATTTTTTACATCTATATAAGAATATAGATGTCATATCCTTTAATTCATCTTGCGTAAACTATCTCAATAGAGATTAAACTGTTTAAATCTAAACATACGCTAAAATAAATTACTAGCTGAATACCTACACTGTGTTAACTTTTAACTAAAAGTATAAAATACAATGAGATAGAGTTTTTTCAAATCAAAGTTACTATATATTATAATATAAGAAAATTACTAAGCATGGCATAGCATTTGCTGTATCGTGTACCTTGCAAGTCTTTTGCAAGTACCTAAATAATATTATTTTATATCTTTGATATTGATAATTATGCAATTATGTTGGCATCTATTTGGGACTATAAATCATTGGTAGGTATTGTAATATTATCTTTATCAGTTAAGAGATATCAACGTAAGAAGAATCATTTGTATTAATGGTGAAGAAAAAATCTTGAGAAAAACTTCATGCCTGAGTTCTCGATAATGTTCTGAAAGATGTGTGAAGCCTACAATTCTGTACTTGGCCAGCGTCGTGGACTATGGCCTGAAATTTAGGCCATAGTCCACCATAGGCCACAGTCCGCTGGATTTAAGACCTATAATTATATCATTCTCATTCGAGAGGAGATTAACTATAAAAGTTATGTCAATCTGTTGCTTCGGTTTTGCGTGATTGAATCAACAAACAAACAAAATTTCTCATTTATTATATTACTTGAGAAGTAGTTAAATATTCCAACAATTTTTTTTATTTTATGACAAGATAGTCCTTGACTGCAATCTCACCTGATGGTAAGTGACGATGGAGTCTAAAATGGTAGCCGGCTAACTTGGAAGGTGTATTGCAGCGTACATTCAAGACATACCCCTAGTCGTTTCTACACGCCATCGTACCGGAACGCTAAATCGCTTGGCGGCACGTTTTTGGCGGTAGGGTGGCAATAAGCCTCAATAACCCAACGGTTAAAAGTGTGGACTAATAACTGAAAGGTCGACAGTTCGATCTCCGTCCATTACACTATTGTCTTACCCGCTCCTAACACAAGCTATCCGCTTATTTGGAGGGGAGAGGAGAATATTAGTCAAGTTCAGCTTGGTTAGTATTAAAAAGAAATAATCAGTAGAGATTTTTATTTGAGACAAGATGATGCCCACGACTTCGTCCGACTCTTAAATTTTCCGAGCTAATTGTAGCTATGTGTTAATTCTGGGTGTGAGCTATCTCCATTCCCAATTTCAGTCAAATCGGTTAAAGAGTAACAAACATACACACACACAAATACTTACAAACTTTCGCCTTTATTAAGCTATTGCATAGCTTCTATCGCGGGCCAGCGTGGAGACCGAATCCAGAAATTCCGTAACGAAAATAACCTGAGACGGGACTCCTCTACGGTGAGCCGCTAGATGGCGTTGATAAAAAATGCTATGCAATAGCTTTACCGCGGCAGTCCCCGAGTGCCACACGTCTTTTTTTATATTAGTGTGATAATATCTTGATAATATCAATGCCATACTGTCACAATTTTAATCTTGAATTCCATCACTCTAAAACAATAGATCGCAACAATGATCCACAATACCGAAGTGTCTAAAAATTAATAACTAAAGTTCGTCTCGGAGATGTCAAGGTAAGCTTATATTAAGACTGAGTTTAAGTCATGACTTTAAAGTTTAATCGTCGTAAATAATGGCAGTAATAAATTGTAACAAACCTTTTATAACTACATAGAGAGTGTTATACTTTACATTTCAACAGTCTATAGGTAACCAAAACAATCGGCCGGCACCGATATCACATCACATCACATCACATCATATCACCTCACATCATATCATATCACATCACATCACATCACACTAATATTATAAAGGCGAAAGTTTGTATGTGTACATGGATTCTACGAATTCATCGTCGGAATCTTTTTTTTTTTATGTACCTAGGTATGTTCCCTGATTACTCGAAGACGCCTGGATCGATTTGGAAAATTCTTTTTTTGTTTGAAAGGGTATACTTCCTAGGTGATCCCATTGTCATCAGGTCAGCATCTGATGACGGGATCCTGGAGAAATCGAGGGAACTCTTCAAATTTTATAGGCACATTGATATACTTTGTAGTGGGGTTTGAAGTCGGTTTTTTTAAAAAGAATATTAACGTTTATATTATTTCATTGCAATTATTTAAAGTAGCCAACAAATAGATTCCTATTCCAAATGAATCTTGTCATAGAATCTACTCTTCATTACCATATAAAGCTAAAAGTTCAGAACATTGTTCAGAGAACCCAGTGTTCTTCCTAATCTTAGATCACAACAGGTCAATTGTTTTAAAATATACAATCTATGCTACATAATATTATACTGATACTTTGTATGTCTATCTATCTGTTTTGATACACAAAATAGAGTTGGACTCACACACGAAGGGTTCCGTGCCATCGTAACTGCGATTATTAAGATCGAGCAAAAAATGCTGAAAAAAATCACGTTTCTTGAATGGGGAATGGCTTAGAAAGCACTTTATAAAAGTTTAAGTATTTGAAAATTTATATATTCTCGTCTAAAGGCTTCTTAAACCTTTTAATTAAGGAAAATGTCTATATTTGCCAGTTGAACTCCATCAAGTTTGTTTGTCTGTGCATGGTATAATATGGTGCGTGGTGTATTTATAACAAAGCTCTCCCGTGCGAAGCCGGGCGGGTCAGCTAGTTTCTGATAAATATGCAACAGTCTAGTATAAATATTAGCTTATTATAGATAATAGTCTATCTCTAAACAATGATTAACCTTGTAGACCTTTGCTTATTTATAACGAAAAAAAATATAAATGTCAAATTCCTACCTAAAATACGAGCAAGTCCAAGCTACAGCTAGCTTTCAATCTGTATCGTATTCCTTATTGCTTGAGGGTCGTGACCCTCGTTCTCTCTCTCTCTCTCTATTCTCTATTATATATAGAGGGTCTCTATTAATCATAACCGCTGTGAAATATCTAAATTTTAAGTCAAAATCAGTCTAATCCTACATCCGTTCATTTACTGGAGCCCTATTATCCTAAGCGTGTCTCCGTCATTAAATTTTATTCATTCATTTCACTTCATTAATTTCATTTCATTGATTTCATTTCATTCATTTCATTCATTAGAATAACATTAGTAAAAACAGAAAATAAATCGTTCAAAAAACAAATAAATATAAGCTGTTTTACTGCAATTGTATCCGTCTCTTTCTAAAAACAAACTTTGTATGGAGACGGTATGGAGCTACTGAATTGTGACGTCATGTTGCAATAGCGCTCTCTTTTTCTAAGAGGAAACTTAAAAGCTCTATGTTTTCGAGACTAGTTAAGATATTAAAAAAAGAAAAATGACATTGTCGTATTATATTAAAAACGCTTATTTTTTAAGTATATAAAAAAAATTGCCCAATTAACGAACAACACAATATCTTCATAGAGCATGTTATTTCATCGTAACATGTAATTATAATGGAATGTACAGTTAAACTATAATTTGAATGTAACAATGAAAATATTACATTAAACTTACAAAGAGCTATTATTATTAATTAATTACTCAAGACCTACACAAAAATTAATAAAGATGCGTAATAGCTACATAATTTATGTAAGCCATTTTGAACCAGTGACCAACTTTTTTCCTTTTGCAAGTAACATAGAACCTCTTGCATAAGTTTTTGATCCATAAATAAAAATACGTAAACCTATTAAATTAGTAAATTAGTAATTAGAGATCCGTAAAACCAGAGTCACCGACATAGCTTATCGAGTCGCAAATCTGAAATGGTAGATAGAACGGGACACATGAGTCGAAGAACCGTGGTCGTTGGGTTCCCAAAGTGCTGGAATAGTGATCCCGCAACTGGAGGGGCAGCGTTGGTAAACCCCCTACTAGATGGATGATCGATCTCAGGCGAATCGCTGGCAGCCGCTGGATACAGGTGGCGCGGGATCGTGATCTGTGGCGATCATTTCCAGAGACTTATGTCCAGTGGAAGTGATGCTGATGGCTATGATGTATGAAGTGGTTTTGATGAAAAAAAAATAATGATTAATCCATTTAGAGTATTTCACTGTCCCCAATTAAATTTTAACCAATTAATATTATTATCTATCTCAAGTTTACCATTAATAAAGTCTTGCGCGAAGAGTGTTTTTTGGTGTTTTTAAAAATCGCTATTTTTTTCACTTAACTTACTTAGACGAACTACTTGAAAAGCCTCTACAAAGTTAATTTGATACAAGCTCGAAAAAATAATACTGAAACGCATAATTAATAAAAGGAAAATGAAAAGGATTGACTGACTAACTGCCTAAAGCCTTATCAACGCACAGCTCTAACTACTGGACGGATTGCCCTGAAAAGCATACAGATAGCTATAATGACGCTAAGAAAGGATTTTTGAAAATTCAATCTCAAAAAGGGTTAAATAGGGGGTTGAAAAACCGAATTTAACGTGAGCGAAGCCGCGGCACCCATCAATTTAGAGATACTTTCTAGAAACAAAATTAAACACTATTATGGTAAACAATAAACATACAAAAGGTTATAGAAAAGGCAAGTATATAGTGTGTACATCTTTCACGCCCAGACCCGTAATTCCACATTCAATGATAGAATGTGAATTACATCACAATATGACCTACAAACTTATGAAAAGTTGAACGGTGAAAACTATCTGCATCTCTTTCTAAAATACTGTTTATACGTTCAGACATTGGTAAGCAACGATATGATATGGTATGGAAAATTATCGTACGATAACAATTTTTTTAAACAAAGGAATTATAGTAAATTATTACGGTTTTCATTTTCACATTATGGCAGTTAACCTGAGCACTTTTGTTTAACCACTTCTGGTTGCTATTTTTCTTATGTCAAAATTAGGAATATATATTTTTTTGCAAATGAACGGCACAGAAAAGTCTTGTCATTCAGACAATAAATGACAAAATGCTTATTAAAGATAATCATCCTGCAAGATTGCAATAACTGGGTATTTGATTGTTATCAAAATGTGAATATTCATTAATTACAATCGAAAATGTAGCATGTAAGAATGTAAAAACAGAAAATAAATCGATCAAAAAACATTTGTATGGAGAGTGTATGGAGCGGAGCCACTGAATCGTGACGTCATGTTGCATGTAGCGCTCTCTTTTTCTAACAGGTAACTTAAAAGCTCTATAAAACAACATATTTTATTATTAGTAATATAAAATACTAGTTGATGCCCGCGACTTCTTTCGCGTGGATTGAGGGTTATTTGCATGCCCGCGGGAACTTTCTCATTTTTCGGGGTAAAAAGTACCCTATGTGCTATTCCAGTCTATAATCTATCTCTATGCTAAATTTCAACCAAATAGGTTCAGTCGTTGCGGCGTGTTTGAGTAACAAACATACATCCAAACTTTCGCATTTATAATATGAAAAGGATAATAGGAAATAGGATTAACTGAATCGGTTGGTATAAAGATTCCTTTCGGTACGAAATAAGCTCGAAAGAGACAAATACATTAAAATGACATCTTCCCATCTGTTATTATAATAGAGCCTTACCAGTACTATAAAAGCGAATCTTCCAATCCTAACTTACTATATTATACTGTAACGCATTGAATGAATAATGTTAGGATATAGGTTTTAGCTTTTTAGATAGTATTTTAGTAGTAACTCCGATTTTCCGGAATAAAAAGCATTCCAAGTCCGTCTCTACAATCCAAACTTCGTCAGGATCGGGGGTTTTTTATCCATTATAGGCACACGCTTGACCACTATCACACCTGATGGAAAGTGATGATGTGATCTAAGGTGTAACGCGTTTGCCTAGAAGATGCCTATTCACTCTTGTTTTAAAGATACCCAAATTGTACGTGTTAGGAAACACAGATCTTGGAAGAGCGTTCCAGACCCTAGCCGTGCGGGTCAGGAATGAAGACTTAAAGCGCTTGGTGCGCGTAGGTGGAATATCAACGACGTAGGGATGGAAGCTCTCCCTATGTCTTGCAGTGCGGTAGTAAAAAGGTGAAGGTTTCCACTAATGTTTTACACCTCAAGTTGTGGAATTCTTGAAAGAAAGAAAGAAAGAAACGTTTATTTTATGAATTGTGCCACACATCACTCAATAGGTATACCTAGATTAGATTTTCCCGGCGCCTTCACCACTTGAACATTAAAGACAAAAGTCGTCAAGCAGAAGAAGTGCCGGAACAACTAAGTCATGTGTGGCACAACCCAGAAAAAAGGTCCCAACTCAGCAAAATGCTGTGTGCTTTGTGCATGCACAAGAGCATACTCTTCAAGAGTTTCTCTGAATCGTGGAAGCTCTGTCTATAAATAATATCCTCCTTAAGAGACATGTTAAAATTATACCTGACGATCTCCCTGGCGCAGTGGTGAGCGTTGTGGTCTTATAACTGGGAAGACTCGGGTTCGATTCCCGGCAGGGTCAACTTAGGAATGTATGAATAATTTCTAAATGGTCTCTGATCTGATCTGGTGGGAGGTTTTAGCCGTGGCTAGTTACCACCTTACCGCCAAAGACGTGCCACGCGATTTAGAGTTCCGGCACGATGTGATAAAAGTATAGTACATGTCCACTGTTAATTTTAAGTTTGATAACCATTTTATCGATCAAACTACAAAAAGTGCATTAATGCTAGTGACGTCAAAGTTCACTATGACGTATAGCGACTATAATAATAGTCGCTGGTGGTATACCCTCTATAGATTACAGTTACCTGTAAGTTTTTTTTTTAAATAAAGCGACATCCTAATACCAAGCATTCGCTTTTACAATGGTACCTACTACGAATAAGGTGAAAGATGAATAACTTCAAGAATATAGATAAGTATTTAGTAGTTCAAGATCCTCAGTTCACGTCGACAACATTTTATTATAGATCGCTATTAATACTTTCACTGTGAAAAACGACTTTTATATGACATACGTATCATAAAAGATACCTGAAGTCCGCGAGGTGTAAGCTCAGTTTGTATTTTGCTTTTTTTTTATAAAGAATATTAGCCACACTAAATCTGACCTATATTCTCCTCTCCCCTCCAAATAAGCGAAAAGCTTGTGCTAGGAGTGGGTACGACAATAGTTCAACGGGTGGGGCTCGAACCTGCGACCTTTCAGTTTTCAGTCCGCACCTTTAACCGTTGGGCTATTGAGGCTTTAAGTTTGTATGACAATGTTCGCCGATAGTGAACATAGAAATGCAAAGCTGAACCTGTAACCATTTATTATACTCAACCATTTTGTGTAACTGCCTCTTTGGTCTAGTGATTAGGGTGTTTGACTACAGGTGACGAGGTACTGGATTCGATTCCCGGGTCGGGCTACAAAACAATGTACCTATTGTGGGTGTTTCTGTTAAAGAAATTCCCAGTACTAGCCCGGAGTTAGGAAGTTGGCGGTGAGTCACCCCCGTGCCTCGGAGAGCATGTAAAGCCGTCGGTCCTGCGCCTGATCTCTCTCCGGTCGTGTCGGATTTCCGTCCCATCGGACTATGAGTGCGAGGGAATAGAAAGTGCACTTGTGTCTGTTTTTTTAAGCTATTGCATAGCTTCTATCGCGGGCCAGCGTGGAGACCGAATCCAGAAATTCCGTAACGAAAATAACTTGACACGGGACTCCTCTACGGTGAGCCGCTAGATGGCATTGATAAAAAATGCTATGCAATAGCTTTACCGCGGCAGTCCCCGAGTGCCACACGTCTTTTTTTTTTAAATCACTCAATGATGTAAAGCATTGATGAGGTCTGTTTTGAATTATGCAAAAATGTGTTTGTTCGCTGGTTTGTTGGTTTTTCAATCACGTTGCAATAGAGCTATAGATCGACGTGATTTTTTGCATGGGTATGGTTAAACTGGAGAGTGACATCAGGTGAATCGAGAGTTTCCTCGGGATTTCAAAAAATTGAGCCAAGTGGTCAAAGTCGCGGGCATCAGCTAGTAAATAAATAAATTCTGCGCCTGATATAGATACCCCGCACGCAAAAGTTGAGTAATTTTTAAGACAAGTAGGTTCGAGCATTTTTAACTTTTGACCTACATACATGTTGAAACTAAAAGGGAGAGTCCAAATAAACAAGTGGCATCAATTAAACAAATTATTGCAATAAGCCCCATTAGATCGAGTGCATCGGATAAAGAGCAATCATAAGCTGTTCATTGCCAATCACGGTGATGTGTGGTACAAAGCATAGGAGCTAGCGTGTTGATTCCTTTGAGAAGTACTACAATCACTGCATTGAATGTACAACAGGGTAGGTAGGTACATTTACTGGAGGTATCTATCGTACTGGAGATTTTTCCCATTTTATATCATCATATAAAATGGGAAAAATCTCCAGTACGAGTAATAAAAAATTTAAGGGTAGGCATTGTACAAATTATAAAAAGCCTACCCTTAACGGCAGGATCTCCGAAAACAGCCTGTTTTTGATTCAATAGTAAACAATCAAATATTCTTTGTTTTGATAGGTTAAAAATATATGTTGTAGTTTAATATACGTTCTAAATTATTTTACCGTTCAAAAGTCCATATTTTGAACTTCACTCGATCAAATAATATTCCGAAAACAGTGCAGTTTTTAATTGTTTTTCAAGTTTTATTTATAGTATATTAAAGTTAAACTAAAAAAAAATGTCAAGAAATAGGCAAAAGCTTTTAGAAGAATATTTTATCGTTAATTTTTTTCTAAAAAGTTTTCTTTTTTTTTATCATGACTGTTTTACTTTCTTTATAACAAAGTGGCTCGTGCACCTAACTTCAATAGCTCGCAAGGTACTGCGGCCGAAGGTCGTGCCCTTAAGTTTTTGTAACTCGTACTGGAGATGTTTTACATTTTATATCACCTACACGCTTAATGCCGACCCTGTATGCACGCCACTCACTCAATCACCACACAACAGGTGAATCAAGGATGTAAGGTGTATTGAAAACTGTAACTCGACTACGGAGATGTAGTATTCGTCGTGTTGATTTTTGCATAAAATGTAGCCTATGTTATCCGGACTATAATAACAAATGGATTGACACCATATTCATCAAAACCGGCTCAGCGCTACGGTGGAACATATGTAAATAAACACATACATACGATACATACTAATGAACAGAAAGTGATTTTTATATAAATATAAATATACAGATAGAAAGTTTATAAATTAAACCACATTTAAAAGTGTGTAAAGTCAAGGTTCAAAGTTAATTTAGGAGTGGAGTTCCTAATGGTCGCTATTTATCAATTTTAAGCGCATTAGAAGTTGTACTCCGATTGTTCGACATGGTTACACAGTAGACGAAAATACGTCATTTGAGGATCTTTCAAAATTATAAAGCCTTATAGTTCAACGGGGTTCGACTGAATCCCAAAAGGTCTATGGTTCAAACTCTACCCATCGTGCTATTGTGGTGCCTCACTCACACAAATACACAAGTTTGAGGCTTGATTTGGAGGGGAAAGGGGGATTCGCGACAGATGGTACGTAAAAAAATAATTGAGGGGCTCTCTTAAAGTCATAACTGTGATAAATTATACTGTGATAATTGTTTTATTTGGAATTTTCGATTGGAACAGAGTCCCGTCGTGACCACGGTCCATGCAACTGGATCGAAATATCGACAATTGCAACTAAAACAATGATCGTGGTACGTACTCGTATAATTTATCGCAATTATGTCGTTAAACCACGAATCAAATCTAAATAAAGTGGGCGATAGACAAAATTAGGTTAAGAACCTAGTCTAGACCTACGCAAGATCGTAGATACATTGTAGCTTTGTTAGTATGGCGATAAAATATGTGTAAAAGGCATAAAGTTTTAGTGGTCCAACGCTAACAAAGTCCTCAAAGGTCGTGCTCAGTTTAAGGTTCGGTTCCATGTAACAAAAACCGGTGACAGCCAGGTTAAAACCGAGTTAAGACCTTTCGGGAAATAAGAGAGTTCCCGCGGGAATAAAAAACCTCAATCCACACGAACGAAGTCGCGGGCATCAGCTAGTCTAAATATATAAAAGGCAACGGTGACTGACTGACTGACTGACTGACTGACTGACTGATCTATCAACGCACAGCTCTAACCACTGGACCGATCGAGGTGAGCGAAGCCGCGGGTTAAAGCTAGTATTATATAAATGCGAAAGTTTGGATGTATGTTTGTTACTCAATCACGCTGGAACGACTGAACCGATTTAGTTGAAATTTAACACAGGGATAGATTATAGTCTGGAATAACACATAGGCTACTTTTTATACCGGAAAATAAGAGAGTTCCCGCGGGAATTAAGAACCTCAAACCACGCGAACGAAGTCGCGGGCATCATCTAGTAATAAATAAAAGACATTTAAATCGAAGCTTGAACTTCTCGTCATCAAAATGCAGCTGCTTACTAATGCCGATGAGGTTCTGAAGATTCAAGTTCGTGATGGAATTCAGATCGATATCCATATTATTAACATCAGACTATACCTATAATTAAAAGGTAAAACCTTAGTCTAGTTACTGAGAACTTTAATTCCCTAGGTACTAATATTGTGATGCGTGAAAATACAACTTATAAATCCCTACTAATATTATAAATGCGCAAGTGTGTTTGTTCGTTGGTTTGTTCTTCAATCACGCAGCAACGATTCAACGTATTTTTGAAGGAGTAAGTAACTGTTGAAAACTTGTTAAGTGGACACTTTTAATTCCGAAAAAGCTAAGACATTTTCTAAAAACCGGCTTCTAAGAAAAGTCGAATAACAAAAAAAAATAAAAATCGGTTTTATGTATTTATTAGCTGATGCCCGCGACTTCGTACGCGTGAAGGTTTTTTAATTACCGCGGAAATTCTCTTATTTTCCGGGATAAAAGTAGCCTATGTGCTATTCCTAGACTATAATCTATCTCTATGCCACAGCCAAATCGGTTCAGTTGTTGCGGCGTGATTGAGTAATATCCATCCATCCATCCACCCACCCATCCATCCATTAATCCATCCATACACTCAAACTTTCGCATGTATAGTATATTAGCTTTTGCCCCCGCGACTTCGTCTGCGTGGAATTAGATTTTGGGGTGGAATTTTCAAAAACACACGTCCTTCTTTATTTTTAACTGAAAGTTCAAATACCAACTTTGATGGAAACAGCTTGAAAAATGACGGAGTTTCATATAAACTTCCATCCCCTATTTAAACTCCTTAGGGGCGGAATTTCCAATAATCCTTTCTTAGTGTGCGCCTACGTCATAAAAGGAACCAACTGTAAAAATTTCAAGTTTCTAACTTCAGTAGTGTAGGATGTGCGTTGATATCTCAGTCAGTCAATCAGTCAGTCAAGACTTTGAATTTTATATCTATACTAGAAGCCCGCGCCGACTTCGTCCGGGTTGAAAATTAAATATTTGTTCTTGTGAGCTTCTTATAGGAGACGATTGTCAATAAGATCACCACAGGAACCACACGAATATCCCGCACCGATACCCGCCACCGTGCCCCATTTTATTATTTTGTCGCGCGGATGTATTAATTTTCCGATAACTCCTAAGATATTTATTTAAATTGTATAGTGTAAAGGGCAAATATGTTCTAAATTAAATACTTACGATAATAAACATATTTATTTAGATATAGATTGACATCACATCGGTTAAAGAAGCTTCGAAAATAATTCATTATTTTTAATCAAAATTTGAAAGATAGAAATGGTTACTGTAAGTTATCCTTAGAATATAGACATATGCTATCGCGGACTTTTTTTTAGAACTCTTTAAGAGGAACAATTCACCCATACATCATTTTCATCCAATAACAGTATATGACCCAGCGCACGCCTTGAAAACGTTTAAGAGTCAAAAAAATTTCCGACTTCTTTAACAAATTTGCACATAATATCTAGCCAAAATACATTTATTAACATAATTATAGCCTATAACCATCTGGAATAATGTACCTTTGAAATGGTAAAAGAATTATTGTAATAGATGCGGTGGTTCCAAAGTTTGCTCCGGACATACATACAAACTCACAAAATTCGCGCTCTCTCTTTATTATAATAGTATAGATATAGAAAAATAGGATTAGTAGGATTCAATGCATTTGATCGTGATCGATTCGGCTAGATATCGCACAATGGTAGGTATTTTCTTGGTATAATAATGCGGACCATATGGACCGTGTAATATGGACCGTGACGACCGAAAAACAAATTTTGGACTTCCAAACTTAGTCACCCATCTAATTATTGACTTGGGTCAACGTTGCCACTTCTAAACGTCCTTCAAAAACTGAGACAGTCATGCAAACACAGTGGCAAAAGCTAGTTAAAAACAAATGAAGTCATGAATAAAATATCATCAGGTTTATGAGTCATTTAAACCATCATTACTCTTAACAATTAATAAATTCTTGATCTAAAAACGTCCGTTCAAATCGATATGAAGGTTTTTTGGTCAATGATTTAAAAATTATTTTAAAAACCACTTAATATTTTGTTTCTTATTAATTAAAAATTTGCTACTGTATTCACCGTATATACTAGTGGTTCGCCCCGAACTGAGACCTCGCGATATCCCATAATTCCCAAAAGTTTTAATTATATATTGTAATAATTAACTTTTAACATAAAACTGTTTTACTGGACAGCGCCATCTATTATGAATCTTATAGTGAAGCTATTAGCTTCACAATAATGCTAATAGATGGCGCATTAAAATTATATAATTTCGTTTCTTTATAACATTTATCTAATTTTAGTATTTGTTGTTCAAGTACAGGATATAACTGAATTTTCAACCAAGTTTCACGTTCTAATATTCAGTAATTCAGAAGTTATAGGGCTCTGACAGACATTTATACGGACACTTCTCTGTCTAGTAGGCAAGCGCCCTAGTTGACTCAGAGAACTCGCTTCGCTCGTTCAATTAAATGTTTTGTAAAATATTATTTTGGCGGTTTTTCCGCTATTGAAATGGATAAATAATCATTCTACTAATCCTATTATTCATATTATAAAGGCGATAGTTTGGATGAATGGATACTTGTTACTCAATCACGCCACAACGACGGAACCGATTTGGCTGAAATTTGGGACAGAGATAGATTATAGTCTGCAATAATATATAGGCTATTTTTATCCCGAAAAATAAGAAACTTCCTGCGGGAATCTAACAAAACTCAATCCACGCAAACGAAGTCGCGGGCATCAGCTAGTTTTAACATAATATCGAATAAACTACAAAAAGTTCGATAGAAGCGTTCTAGTGAACGCTTCTATCGCACTTTAGAAACAATTTTTACACAAACTTTTTTTAGGATTCCGTATCCAAAGGGTGCCAACGGGACCCTATTACTTAGTAATTAGTATTACTTAATAGTGTGTGTAGGGCCCTAAGCCTCCCCGTCCGTCCGTCCGTCCGTCCATTCGTCCGTCTGACTGTCAGTAAATTTTTGGAAGACAGTTAAAAGATAGATTTGGATAGAAAGCTGAAGTTGATAGTAAAACTTTACGTGCTATGTCATAATATTCATTCAATAATTATGATTAGATATTCGTAAGATCTCTTAACAAAATTATCGACATTGTCAATAAAATGTTATTGTTTATTACCAATTAAAATACGTAATGATTTGACAAAAAAATACAGTTTTGAATTTGTCATAATAAACTCATAATATGCATTATTATTTTCAAAGATAACAGACATTGGGAGAAAGAGACAATGTATGGCCATTATTTACACAATACACACACACAGACACACACTTAGGATGTTGCATGCTAACCGGCAACTCTTTATCAAACGTCGAAACTCAAAAAAAAACCGGCGAAGTGCGAGTAGGACCCGCACTCGAAGAGTTCCGTACCGTCGTGCAAAATTTAACACCAGCTATTATTAATATCGAGCAAATACAAAAGTTTATTGTATGGAGACCCTTTTTATTTTTTAACTTTTTTATTTATTATTTATTGGTATAGCGTATATATAGAAATACGTATAGGTACAAATTTTGTTTATATAATAATTTCAAGTAGTTACTTATTGTGGATGGACAGTGGAGTCTCAGTAATAGGTCCCGTAGACATCCTTTGCATAGGGAACCCTAAATCACATAGTAGCTCAAGACTTAGGTTTAGTTTACGCTTTTTCAGGCAGCAACGCGAACCGAGCAATAGATTGCCGTAATTTTTTGCAAGAGGTACCTATAGCTGTAAATCAAGAGCAATGCCGATTTGCTTGCCGGCGCTTCTCAGCAGAATCTGCTTTGGTTCCGGAACCCTAAAAATAATTTGTCCTCCTGAAAATAGATAGATAGATTATATTATTCATTCACCGACATGCAGGTAGGTACAATGTGATGGAATATGGAAAATCGAGCCTTATACATTTTACCAGGACTGGTGTGTGAATATTAAACAGTGAAATATGTCAGTATTAAAAGTTAATAATTTTAAATGTCATAGTAAAAAAAATAGTATTATTTATTAATTATACAAAGAAAATTGAGCCTTATAGATACATTTAACAATATAATATTATATCTAATACAAAAGTCAATATTATCAAGAGAGGTAAAAAAAAAGTTAGAAAAAGTTACTTCTGCCCAAGAGCACAAGTAAATGAAAATGCTATCCTTTACAACGGGGGCTATTTAACAATACCATATAAAATTAACTGTTCAACTTAAGAGATAGCAATAACAATATTATGCAATAGTGATTAATTCACTTTCTAAAGTGGCCATACAATTTCACGTCATAAAAATATGCTGCATCGACCGTCGACCATTTGTTAATCTAGTCATTTGTGTTTCTACATATCAATAGAATATTTAACTTTCGTAACAATGAGATGGTTTACGATGGCAGAAGGCTAATGATGTGGTTTGATAGAATGCACTCACCTGAAAAAGGGTAATTAGGGTATTTGATAACAGATGATCACTCACTGTTGTATGGTTCATTTATATATAAAACTGACTGACTGACTGAGATATCAACGCACAGCCTAAACTACTGAAGTTGGAAACTTGAAATTTTTACAGTTGGTTCCTTTTATGACGTAGGCGCACACTAAGGAAGAATTTTTGAAAATTCAACCCCTATGGGGGTAAAATAGGGGTTTGAAAAATCGAACTTAACGTGAGCAAAGCCGCGAGCAAAAGCTAGTGTATGATAAATTGAATAGGCGTGTTGGTGGAGCTGAAATTCTTGAGCGTAGAGAGGCTCTAGAGTCTAGTTGAAAGCATTAATTTGACCTTGAGTGAGGTGTTCGATTGGAGTGACGCCTTTCTTGTCAAACTTAAAGCTTCTAAAACGCAATTGTGCTGATTTTCCGCCAAACGGAGTCCATTCCCAATGACTCCGACTTTCCGGAATGTATCTCTATCGATTGGCGACAGCATTAACATATCATCCAACCTCAACTTCGGACAATGCATTGAATCCAAGAAACTTGGCATCCTCAACAAGGTCAAGCGGTACTTTACGCCGGGACCTACTTCTTACCATGTACCAAGCTCAAGTTCGATTGTGCATGGAGTACTGCAGCCATTTGTGGGATGGCTCTGCCAAGTACCAGCTTGCTGCATTGGATTCAGTGGATCGTCGCGCCAGAAGACTCATTGGTGACGAAACTCTGGTCAACTCCAGACTTCAAAGTTTGGAGCATCGGCGAAAGGTTGCCTGTCTGTCGGTATTCTACAGAATATAGTTCGGAGAGTGTACTCAGGAACTTTTTAACTTGGTTCCACCCTCACCATTCTACCATCGAAACGCAAGGCGCAGAATAAATCTGCACCTCTACGTAGTTGAAATCCCAAGGGTGCGCACTAAAGCGCTTTGCTTCCTCGTTCCTGATATTGCTATTTGGAACCTTTCGGCTTCCGTTTTTCCCTACAACTACAATTTGGGTACTTTCAAATCAAGAGTGAATATGCATTTTCTAGGCAAGCGCGTTCCATCTTAGGCTGCATCTTCACTTAGCATCAGGTGTGATCGTAGCCAAGCGCTAGTCTATATAATAAAAAAGGCAATTTTGAAAAGGGCACATCTCATATTTTTCATCTCGAAATTCTTTCACGATTTTAGATGATGAACTAAAGTAAGAACGCTCTTTATGTACGCCCCATTAGAAAGACGAAATTCCCAGCTCTGCGAAATACTCTGCAACCAGTTCAAGGACTGTCAAATCATTAGTCCAATTAACCTTACCATCTCAAAAATCGCTAACTTTTGCACAACGTGATCCTAACGGTACCTAGTATCTACCTACTCGTACTCTAAACTGATAGTTATCAGGACATCATCGACCTACGTTGCGCTAACATCAACTGTGAGATTGACTACAGCTATCGGATTATATAAATAAATGATTGCTTCAATGCGATGGTCGCAATTCATGTATTAGTGGCTGGTACGTTATGTGTGTGTGTGTGTGTGTGTGTGTGTGTGTGTGTGTGTGTGTGTGTGTGTGTGTGTGTGTGTGTGTGTGTTTGTTAGGTACTCCTTCACGCTACAAGGAATAAACTGATTTGGCTGAAACTCGCAAGATACAGCTATCTGAGATGAGATATGAGCATACCCAGGACTAACACATAGGCTACTTTCTATTTCGGAAAAAGTTCCCGCCGGAATCAAAAAACTTTAATACATACGAACATAGAACCCCACCGATAAAAGGCCACAGTGAAAGCGAAGCACACATTGCCATAACCCTAAAATTCCTCACGCACCAAAACATCAGCAACATGTACGTTACATGTTACATACTGATTATGACGTGAAGTTGTAGTGAAAAAGTCATCATCGATCAAAAACGGTACGCCAATCAATCGGTCAGCCATTGCAGAAATATAATTGCACAAGCAACTAATCGTTGGAGGCATCTTCAGCCAATGTCGCACTTGACATGCCGCGCACCCGCACCGGTCTAAATACACCAATTAATATAATTGCACGCGTTTACGAATAACTTCCATGCTAGCAGAGAGCCGGTAGCTAAAGTTAAGCCCGGGTTTTCCCTATGCGGGTTGTCTCGGATCGACTGCGCTCGGATGACTACTCGGACGCTACTCGCACTGTGTAAAACCGTGATCCGAGCGCACTCGGACGTTGGTATCCGATCAGCAGGCTGATTCTGTAACTCAGTGCCTATCAAAAAATGAAAGCCACTGACATATATTGTTTATCCATTGAAGGTTTACTATGAAACACTAAATGACATTTCTCTTCAAACCTTCAATGGATAAAAAATTGCCTATCGTCATTATAGAATCAGCCCCCAGAGTCAACTCGTGCAGTGCTCTACTTTCACGAGCTGACTCGAATGGCTTTAAAAAACAAAAATGGCGACCGCTAAGAAAAATCAGTCAGATCAGTCGTCGTTATGTTATTGCGGAGACAAATATTAGGTTACTTGGACGCTGGTACGTGTGAAAACCAAATTCCGAGTGGGCTCATATCTGATCCAGCTCATATGAGTGGGCTCGGTCCTAAGACCTAAACTACACTACATGAGTTGTCTAAACAACTCTTATAGTGAAAACCCGGCTTTAGATTTAAAGACTTAATTTTGAAAAAGAAAAAATGAAACTCGATGTTAAGTAGGATATCATTGAATAAGTATTTGAAAATTAATAATAATTAACAGTAATCAAGATTCAATATGGCGACCACCAGACGCCATATTGTGAAAAAGAAAAATGAAACTTCATGTTAAGTAGGGTATCATTGAATAGTTATTTGAAAATTATTAGTTAGCGATTTAATTATTTAACCCTTTTAAGTGGGTCATTTGAATAAATAAATTAAATTAAATCGTAAAGAAGAACTTGCCACGAGCTTCAAGACTACGAGCAACAATAAAGCACGTTCGAAAAACGTCTCTATTGCTCAGCCAAAACGTGAAGGGATCTAAGATTCGGATGCTTTATCAATCTCGGTATAAAACGGCAGTGGAAACTGTTGAAGCCATCATTTCACTATCTACTTCCATAACAATAACGTCGATTCAAACCAACCATGAAATTAGTTAGTATTTAATTTTTATTGCATTAATTATGTGAACAGTTTTGATTTCAATCAAATCTCTCGATAATATTCAAATGATTATATTTTATAGGTGGCTATAGTGTTTTTTGTGCCATATGAAGTGTAAAATGGTCGGGGCATATAGTTCGAAGAGTTGATGGTCGATGGGGTCCCAAGATGCTGGGTTGGCGACCCCACACCGGGAAGTGCAGTGTTGGTAGACCTCCCACTAGGTGGACTGACGGCATCAAACGAGTCGCAATGAGCCGTTGGATGCAGGAGGCACAAGTGCGAGACATGTGGAAGTCCATGCAGGAGACCTTTGTTCAACAGTGGATGACTATCACACTATAATATTATAAAAGCGATAGTGTGTATTTGTGTATGTGTGTGTGTGTTTTTCTTACTCCTTCACGCCACAACGAATGTACTGATTTGGCTGAAATTTGGAATGGAGATAGCTCGCACCTAGGAATAACACATAGGCTACATTTAATCCCGGAAAATTAAAGATTTCCGGACGAAGTCGCGGGCATCATCTAGTCCTATCAATGAATGTTTGTTAATATTGTGTTTGATGTGTTATTACTGATAGGCCTTTAGGTCAAGTTGTGATGTCGCGGATTTGCAACTCGAGGACTTTGTATGCTCTTAGATAAAGGCTTTGATGGAATAAGATATTGTCTTTGAGACAGCTAGGTTTACTAATCATTTGAGTAAACCTAGCTGAATCCGGCGAATTTTCCTCGTTAATGTCATATTTAAGAATCATTGGAAACTTTTGATCCGGGGATAAGAAGCATCCTAAAATTCAAAAATATAGAATTCTCCTTTGTCCACTTCATTAAATTATTATTTTGATTTAAATACTATTTTTATTTTATCATATTATGTAATAATAATCTGAACTTAGAAAACTGAACGTCTCAGTATCACTAATCGATAATAATCATAGTTTTTGGCACTAGATGAATTAATTAATTACTTAATTAACTAATATAATATTCTACATTACACACATTAAAAGATTTCAAACTAGATCAATAATAATATTAATTTATATTTGAGCATGGAATTGCCACCTCAGTTACAGACTTTCCTAGTTTAGCAGTCAGGGCTCCGTTTTATTACTACTCTAAACATTTCTTTTTCTTTCTTTCTTACCACCATGAACCACGAGGAAACAAGCTATTCAGTATTTCAACAAGATAGTTTCAGCGGGTTTTTGGTTTTTTGAAAGTATTTGAAGACATCACTAAGTAAGTCACAATAAAACTTATTTTTATTTTTTTCTTGTTTCAGCTAATCACCCTTACCTTCTTATCAATAGCCACTGCAGCGCGGTTAGACACCTATTTACCACCCAAAGGAGCCAACAGTATCAACACAGGCCTCCAAACGCCGTTAGGACCAGACACCTCAGACGCTGGCCTCTACGCCACTCCGTCCCAAAATGGCGGCAAGTCCCAAAACTACCCTAGTCAGTCCCGGAACTACGCAAGTCAAGGTGAGAACTACTCACCTATTATACTGACATTTTGCCAATAATTATAGTCTTTATAGGTTACTCAATAAATAAATATAATTATTATGAACCTCCATTGTTAAGGTAACCTTAAATATTAGTGGCTTTTGTTTTGACGTTTTTATGACGTTTGATTACTTGCATTAAATTATTTAATTGACGATTATTACTAACACCTCATAACCTTTGTTTTTTAAGTAATTTAACAGTGTATTGACAGTTTTATATTTTATTAAATACTAGCGGACGCTCGCGATTTCGTCTACTTCTTCAATTCACAATTGACTGTTCCTAAATTCCCACAGTTCAAGTAGGCAGAACCCCTGCAGCATCAGGATTGAGGAGCTGGGTCGTAAAATTCAAGGATGTAGTATTTACTTGGTACCTTTATAATCGACAGTTCCTAAATCCCCATAGTTTAGGGGGGCAGTACCCCTGCAGCATTAGGATTAGGGTTTATTTTATACTATTTATTTATTTTATTGTTACGTTCCCTCAAATATGGTTGAGCGAAGCAATGGTTGGATCATGCGTCATGCTCGTGAACGGGTGCCACCAACGGGAATGGGTCTGCTTTGACTGCCCGTCTTGACATGCGTTGGATTGGTGTACCTACGTATGCATTTTTGCATTTTTGAAGCTTTATTGTGGAAGCACTGTATACATAGCATAGCTTTGTAAAAAATTTTTTTTTGAAAAGAGCAACTGCTGAGTTTCTTGCCGGCTCTTCTCAGCAGAATCTGCATTCCGAACCGGTGGTAGATTTATGACGTGTCATAAGAGCTACAAGTTAGCCTACATGAAATAAATAAATTTTGAATTTGAATTTGAATTTGAATATAGTGCTGTTCTTGTGTTAGACCTATGAGATAAGTCATCGACTGTTGGCTATGAGTGACTATAAATACATCGATGCTATAAATTAATTATTGACTATCTGTTTAAGGCACGAACTTTGGAAGTCAGTCCCAAAACACCGCGAGTCAGGGCGAGAACTACGCTAGTCAAACTCAAATTTTGAGATACGAAAATGAAATCGATGACAAAGGATGGCATTATGCATACGAAACCAGCGACGGCACTAAAGCTGAACAAGACGGTGAGACTTTTCTACATCACCCATCTTAGGTCTTAACTCTTAACCCACCCCCGGCCTATGGAGGGTTGTTCCATAATGGGCGAGACTCCATAATCTTTTATTGCTTGTTAAGTAGTTTTGCCACAGTCTCAATAATATTATTATCATTTATGATATATTTGTGATCGCTTGATTAGTGTGATTTTATACTAAAAGGAAACCAGTAGGTATGAAGCCTCAATAGCCCAACGGTTAAAGGTGCGGACTGAAAACTGAAAGGTCGCAGGTTCGAATCCCACACGTTGCACTATTGTCGTACCCACCCACCCACACGCACAAGCGCTGCTTATTTGGAGGGGACAGGAAGATATTAGTCAACTTCTTAGGATAGAATAGAAATATTTTTTTTTCAAATGAACTTTTACAAGTGCTTTTGAATCGTCGATGAATCTACTTCAGCTTGGCTAATATTCTTTTAAAAAAAACCACTTCACTATTCAAAATTTATTTGAATAAAATAGGCACTTTTTGTGGTTACATGGTTTGTTTCAAAAACATTGAACTAAAGATAATGTATGTTTGTATATTTTTCTCGTATATTAATGACAACTTATTTTTCATGAACGCTTTCCCAATTAAATTTTGTGTATGACTGCTTATCTCGAAAGAATTCTAATACCTATTATTGATAGACGATACTATATTACGATATATATTGTATATTACAAATGTTTATACATATTATTATGTAGTTGAAAGTAAACGACCGTTTTCAAGTAGGTACTTTTATTCAAATCCATGAATTCAGGTTAATCCCTTGCACAACATTCATGTCAAAGGTTTGTACTCAAGTGTTTCATTGCAAATCAATCTCTTGCAACGCCTATCTAGTATCAATCTACACACGAATCTTACATAATATAATGATGATTGAATGCTTTTCCAACGCAATGAGTAAACAGTCAGGGAAACCTAGTAAAGCGTTCCTTTGGTGACGAAATTGCATATCTATCTAAATACAATTCCTAACTTTTTTTTAAAGTTTTTTACGAATTAGGCTTTCGCTTGAGGACAATCAATGATGGGAAACATTGATGAGGTCTAGTTCAAGATGGTAGCGGGCTAACTTGGAAGGGGTATAGCAGTGTAAATTCAACCCATACCCCAAATCGGTTCCTACACGCCATCGTGCCGGAACGCTAAATCGCTTGGCGGCATCTTTGACGGTAGGGTGGTAACTAGCCACGGCCAAAGCCACCCACCAGAGCAAAAACATAGTCACTTTACCATCAGGGGCCCAAGTCTGCTATTGCAATTGTAGTTCAATTGTCCATCAATGACATCCCAATTGCTACTTTTAGCAATTTTGGTAGTCTACTAATTCAATGGCGTCACAATTGTTTTCCGATGGTTTGCCACTGACACTTTTAAGTCGGTTAAAAACATAAATTGATAGCGTCTAACGTTTTTGATAACGATAAACTCGTTTCGGCGAACGCTTTTTTAGCTAATGGCAATACCGAGGATCATTGAATTACAATCCAATTACAAGAACATCGAACGACCATTGTGAATTTAGTAGACTACGAAATTTTGGACCAATGATAATTGAATTGTAATGGCATTGCGGTTCACTGACAATGACATGTAAAAAAGCAGACTCGGGGCCATGAGATCGCAGTCAAGGACTATCTTGTCATCATATAAAAAAGACACGAATCCATAATCTAGAGAACTAATAGTTAGTTAAATTATTTACTAACTTACATTCAATTAGTGAAAAATGTCACAATAGCATTTAACCAAGCTCGTTACCTCGATCAACAGAAACTTGAACTTTAGACAAAGTTTACATGCTTACTCTATCATGAACGAATTTATCACTTAAAATGGATACAGTTCACTTTGATCGTATTAAAACTCAACTCTGTTTATTTTGCTGCACGATCGGTGCTAAGCCAAAGTGCTCTTCGATTTTTGCTATAAATTATGGTGTGAAAATAATCGAAATATAGGTGCAGTAAAATAGTTATTCAGACAACGGCATCGTAATTCGAGTGCTGTTTTTTGATATGAGGCTTATTGAGTATCAAAATAGGATAGAAGTTAGAACGAGAATTAAAATAACTAATTACGTACAGTTGCATACAAGATTTTATCTAGACAAGAAAAGTAAAATCATTAGCAAGAAAACGTTAAAATTATTTTGCTATAATCCGCCACCAGAAAAAATCTGTATGGTCAAACATGCAGTTACAAGCTAAGCACCCCTTACCTCTCTAACCAAGCAAGAAAGCAAAGTTCCCAAGTTAGCAATGCCACCACCACTCTTATGCACCACCACACAAGACTTTTATACTACACTCGACACACGTTTCGCCCCGACACCGAAGCATCCTAAGGAGATATCGACTTTATCTAGACTAAACTAAAAATTTTAACCTTTTCTTGCTAATCATGAACTTCCACAAAGTAAAGCCTGATTCTATCCAATAGTAAAATCATTAGCAAAATAACTAACCTTTATAATTTTTTACTTTCCTTTACAATTAATAAAAAGTAAGATCAATCAATATTTGTTTTATTATGGCTTCGGATTTTGGTTCTCCCTCCTCCTGCAAGGAAATCCAAAGTCTAAAGATTTTTACCTTAATGTACCTTTATGTTGCACCATACTACCCTCACACATCATTTCACTCCTATCACCAATGGTTGCCTGGTAGAGATTGCTCTGTAGCAATAAAGCCGCCCTTGCATGCGTAGTTTTAAGTTGTATTAATTTTTGTTTCTTTCTTGTGTGCAATAAGGTTTTTATCTATCTATCTGTCTATTTTTTTTTTATAAATATTTCCAGGCCGCATCATTCCCGGTGCTGCCCCCGAGGAAGGGTCCCTCGCGGTGACAGGGTCGTTCTCCTACATCGGCGACGACGGGCAGACTTACACTGTGACCTACACCGCCGATGAGAATGGCTTCCACCCCAGCGGCGACCACCTCCCGACCCCACCACCCATACCTGACGACATCTTGAAGAGCTTGCAGTTGACCGCAGCCAATGGAGATGGTAAGACTAATATTTTTTAATAGGAGGATATGCGGTTGGAGAGACTTTTGAACATTAGGTATTTGAAGAAGCTATCGCTGTCGCTCTGCAGTTGTTCATTCGTGCCATAAGAAGAGGCCTTTGTAAAAACCCATCATTTGAGGTTACGCTCTCTATTATTTTCTCCTCCAATATTGGACTCCAATTTAAAAGATGTCAAAATGAAAAGGTTAGAATTATTTTGCTATAATTCGCCAACAGAAAAAATCTGTATGGTAAAACATGCAGTTACAAGCTAAGCACCGCTTACCTCCCCAACCAAGCAAGAAAGCCAAGTTTCCAAGCAAGCAATGCCACCACAACATACTCGTAAGACTTTTTAGGTACATAGTATAGAAGACTTGTGTGGTGGTGCATTTTGTGTGATGGTGATTTTTTCTATTGGCGAATTATAGCAAAATAATTCAAACCTTTTCTTGCTAATCATGAATTTTCGCCTGCTTTTCTGTCCAAAGCAACATGACGTAACGACCTTCTTTTCAGTTTCAGGTTACGACAGTCAAAGAAGCAGCTACGATGCTGACGCGGGATACTGACTTCTTGATGCTGATTGATTAGTAGAGGCCAGTAACTTTATATTGTAGATACGAATACCTTCCTAAATTATATTTTATCAATAAAATTATTGTAAATATTTTATGAAGTATTTTCTTTATTTGAATTTTAATCAATTTTTAAGGTATTATAACAGTTATGCACGCAGTAGGTATGTAAGTGGTTGTACTCGTAACCGTAGTGGTTTAGACTTCAACCTCCCTTTTACAGGTACAGGATTCGATCCCAGACGCATCTCTGATTTTTCAGAGTGACGGCGAAAGTGAAAACGTATTTGAAGTTTATTACGTACAATATAATTGAACGAGCGAAGCGAGTTCTCTGAGTCAACTAGGGCGCTTGCCTACTAGACAGAGAAGTGTGTCCGTCTAAATGTCTGTCAGAGCCCTATAACTTCTGAATTACTGAATATTAGAACGTGAAACTTGGTTGAAAATTCAGTTATATCCTGTACTTGAACAACAAATACTAAAATTAGATAAATGTTATAAAGAAACGAAATTATTTAATTTTAATGGCGCTGTGTCAGTAAAACAGTTTTTGTCAACTATTATTTTTTTTATTGCGTCTAACGTTAAAAGTTAATTATTACAATATATAATTGAAACTTTTGGGAATTATGGGATATCACGAGGTCTCAGTTCGGGGCGAACCACTAGTGATATATTATTTAAAAATTATATGTATCTAAGGTGATTTAGGGTTTACGTGGTTGACGCCTCAGTTAATAATATTTTTTGTATAAGCCTGTTAAGTTTAAGACGGTGACGTTGTTTGGGAATCCGAATAAATAAATAAAATAAAACGTAATTAAATCTTCATAGATTTTTGCTTTTTGGGAACATTCGTTTGAATTGAGCGCCTTGCTATTTTTTAAAACTAAAACATTAACCATAATACCGCGTCCGCATGCTTGTGGCAAACGGCAAACGCCAAACCTGTACAAACGTTTGCCTTGAATTTGGGAATCATCCGCACGCTTGCGAGGGCGTTTGTATGTTCTGAACAGGCAAGCATGATGGACGTCGAACTTGTGTCGGCTTTATTATTTAGCTTAAGTTATTTTTACAAATGTTTTAAGCTCAGTATCGATCAATAATCCTACTAAAATGGAATATGGATGGATGGATGGATGGATGGATGGATGGTTTGTTACTCTTTCAGCCACAACTAATGAACCGATTTGAATGAAATGTGGAATAGCGATAGCTCATACCTACATTTTAGCCCGGAAAATTAAGGACTTTCCGCGGGAATTAAAAACCTTAATCTGCGAGGACGAAGTCACGGACGTCATCTAGTTGATAGTAAAGCGTCCTCTAATTAAAATTTTCAAAACATATTTCATGTGCACAATTTGTCCAGTTACAGTTTTAGTATAATATTATAGATTAGTAGTAGTAGCTAGTAGTATGTTCGAAAACACTTGGTACCTACCTAGTTTATTTATTTGAATAAAAAAATATTCTACTCTATTCTAGTATGTACCTGTATTGTATTGTATTATATGTATTGAGTAATAGATATTTTGTTTTTTTTTCTTTATCAACCGATAGACGTCCACTGCTGGACTGTTTATTGCATGGACTTCCTCAGGCTTCGGTCTTGCGCCACCTGTACCCAGTGGCTCCCTGAGGGTCGCCTGATGGTGTCGGTCTACCTATTACCATACCATTATATACCATTTTCCGGTGCGGAGTCGCCACTTATTATTATTATTATTATTAATATATAAAACTAATTAATTAATTAAATTATATAAACAAATCGTCTTCAAAAGTCTACAGTCGACCAGTCATTCATTTTACGTTTTTATCCATTCACAAAATGAAGATTTCTAAAGGTGCGATACGTAAATCGTAATACAATGACACGTCTAATCGCCGCCAGTGCACAAACGAGACTGAATGCGCGCAAACGTGTGGACGGAGAGGCAAGCGCTTGCGGCAAATTCCCTTTGGTTTGGGCTCAAAAGACCGACACTCGATGGATCGGCCACTGCAGCTTAAAAGCTGCATCCGCACGCTTGGCAAACCTCGGCAAACCTTCACAAACGCAAACGTGCGGATAGAGCGTTTGCCATGGTTTGCCTACGCTTGCGAGCGTTTGTGGCCGATCCATCGAGTGTCGGTCTTTTGATCGCAAACCAAAGGGAATTTGCCACAAGCGCTTGCGTCTCCGTCCACACGTTTGCGCGCACTCAGTCTCGTTTGTGCACTGGCGGCGATTAGACGTGTCATTGTATTACGATTTACGTATCGCACCTTTAGAAATCTTCATTTTGTGAGTGGGTAAAAACGTAAAATGAATGACTGGTCGACTGAAGACTTTTGTAGACGATTTGTTTATATAATTTAATTAATTAATTAGTTTTATATATTAATAATAATAAGTGGCGACTTCGCACCGGAAAATGGTATATAATGGTATGGTAATAGGTGGACCGACACCATCAGGCGACCCTCAGGGAGCCACTGGGTACAGGTGGCGCAAGACCGAAGCCTGAGGAAGTCCATGCAATAAACAGTCCAGCAGTGGACGTCTATCGGTTGATAAAGAAAAAAAACAAAATATCTATTGAGTAGGTACATACTAGAATAGAGTAGAATATTTTTTTATTCAAATAAATAAACTAGGTAGGTACCAAGTGTTTTCGAACATACTACTAGCTACTACTACTAATCTATAATATTATACTAAAACTGTAACTGGACAAATTGTGCACATGAAATATGTTTTGAAAATTTTAATTAGAGGACGCTTTACTATCAACTAGATGACGTCCGCGACTTCGTCCTCGCAGATTAAGGTTTTTTAATTCCCGCGGAAAGTCCTTAATTTTCCGGGCTAAAATGTAGGTATGAGCTATCGCTATTCCACATTTCATTCAAATCGGTTCATTAGTTGTGGCTGAAAGAGTAACAAACATCCATCCATCCATCCATATTCCATTTTAGTAGGATTATTGATCGATACTGAGCTTAAAACATTTGTAAAAATAACTTAAGCCAAATAATAAAGCCGACACAAGTTCGACGTCCGTCATGCTTGCCTGTTCAGAACATACAAACGCCCTCGCAAGCGTGCGGATGATTTCCAAATTCAAGGCAAACGTTTGTAGAGGTTTGGCGTTTGCCGTTTGCCACAAGCATGCGGACGCGGTATTAGATTTTGCCACCTATAAAATGAAAAGGTTGTACCTAACTTGCATAATGAAAAAAAATTATAAATAGGCTACTATTTTCCGAAATGTTCATTTAGTATTAAAGACTTTATATAACTTGATATATTTAAGGGAGGTACATATTCACCAAGTGATAAATGCCCTGGCAAATAATAAAGATTTAAAAAAAATACTTGGACTAACTTAGGCTAAGATTCAATATTGATAAATTAATCCCTTCATCATCAAACGAGTCGTTGGAAACCGCTGAACTCAGGCGGCACAAGATCGAGGCCTGTAGAAGTCCATGCTGGAGACCTTTGTCCAGCAGTGGATGTCTATCGGTTGATAAAGATGAAGAAATAATATGGGGTGTTGGAAAAAAGTAGTTCGACAACTGCAATGTGTCGCTACTAGATGTCGCTAACAGTTCCTATAGAACTGATTGAAAAAGTTGTCACATATCACTAATTTCGTGGCTGACGTGTGATTCAATTTGGCCGTAGTGTAACGGTTAACACACTCAGGGCGCGATTCCCGGAGTGACGTGGTTTCGAATTTCGCCGGCCTCGGAATTTTTGATATGTAATTTATAAATCTATTAGGCTATTAAGAAGAGTCCCTTCTAATTTTGAGAGGAAACCCATTCCCAATAGTGGGTAAAGATTGACGATGATTCAAACCAATTGTAAACGAATTGTAACGAATTGTTAACGACTTAGCGCTAGTTACAATTTGTAGGTGCAAGGCCGCTGATGTTAAAATGTTAAATAAAAAGTTCAATTATAATGATGTCATTCGTAGAAACGACAGAGATTTGCATCGCTTGGACGCTCGTGACATCAGCTATGCGATTCTTAAAAGTAAAATAGAACTTACATCGGTTGCGCATCGGATGTTTCTTTAGATGTAGCAGCTAAATATAAAGAAACATCCGATGTGCAATCGATGTAAATTGTATCTTACTTTTGAGAATCGCATAGCTGCTAATATTCTTGTACGTATCCAATCTTCCAATACAGCATTATAAGTATGTATTATAATTTTTTATAAGCTTTTAGAGTTCCGTACCCGTAGGGTAACCAACGGGACCCTATTACTAAGCATCCGCTATTCCGTCCGTCCGTCTGATTTTCCTGACTTGTTTTTTATAATATATAGACTAGCGCTTGATGGTAAGTGAAGATGCAGCCTAAGATGGTGCGCGCTTGCCTAGAAGATGCCTATTCACTCTTGATTTAAAGAAACCTATATTATAGTTAGTTGGAAAAACGGACTTTTTCAAAAATAAATTATTATATAACTATATAATAACCTACTTTCATATTTATAATATGTTATTCGGTGTAATTACGTTGCACTACAAAGTTTTTTTTGTAGCATTCTCCAGAAGAACCCCGAAAAAAATGTATATTTTAGACGAAGAGCCCCGAAAATATGTATATTTTAGATACATTTACATATAACTATGAAATAATTTATACCTACGATGACGAAATGAATGAAATCATTGAGGTTAAGTGTACACAAACTATGTATTATATCATCGCAATCACCAAAAAGACCTCTAAGGCTCTAACTTAAGTCAATATTATTTAGCAACATAATCAAGTCGCATGTTCATCAAAACATCAGTCGTTCACGCCCAATAAATCCATGACTGGAAGTAAATTTGTTTTAGGGTGTTCCACACGTCTCGCTGATGTTATCTGTTCATTCACGTACCTAGTGGAAGACGTAGAGAGACGGAAAAATAGTTGTGAAGCTCATAAATTGTTATTTGAACGGTAGCAATATTATAGAAGAGATTCGGAAGCAGAAACGGAAGGGGTAGTGGAAGTGGAAAGGATGGAAGTGGACTGAATGCGGGTATAAGAGCGGGCTGCGGGAGTGATAGCTGGAGAAGGATTTCGAGCGGCAGTGCAATTGAGGAAAGCGGAAAGGGAAAGCATTGGAGTAAAAGTGAAAACAGAAACGGAAGTGGTAATGGGAATGGAAGAAAAAACTGAAGCGTAAACGGTTACACGTGAGGATTTTAAGGAACGGAAAGGATCATTTTCTAAATAGCAAAACCAATAATAATTAAGGGCAAGGAACGGTTATCGCCGCAGCTTCAAAAATCATTTTCTACTGAACACTATCGGTCCTGACTTCTGGGAATTTAGTATGATAGTGAGACGCTTGAATGCATAAGTAGGAGTTATGCGTAAATTGAACTTTTACTAACTATTGCAACGGGTGGGGAACGAAACGGCTTTTAGACCAACGAAAAGCCGTTCTTCTTAGTACTCAAAGGCTTTTCGTTTGTTTTGTCGCTCCTCGTGTAACACATGTCTTGCCATAAGTAAAGACTTTTTCTGATTTGGCGGATTATAGCAAAAGAATTTTGTTTGAAAACATAAATGAAAAACTTGACTCCCCTACGGCAATCGGGTAAAAACACATCAAGGAAATAATTACGTTTACGACAAACTGATTAAATAAATTGGTAACGACGTCACTTGGTCCTTTGACGTAAACCACAAAATACCATATTGTCCTCATATGAATGAATTTTAGTAGGAAAACCGATGATGTTTCTAGTAATAGATGCACTAGGCAACAAGTAACTAAATTATGATTTCACCACCATCATTAGCAATAGAAACCCATCCAACAAAGAACTTAGTAAAATAAGAACTTATCATTTTCAAAAAAGAATTACTGATTAAGTCGCGTTATCGTATTACACTGAGCCTAAGTTTTATCAGGTGACCTTATAGATAGATATTCCCAAAACTGATAGGCATTGCCAAAAACCTACGGACTTAAAATAAGTCTGGGCTACACACCGGATTAACGTCCGGTATTTGTACATGCATACTGCAGGAACAGTGATAGCTTAGTGGTTAGGACTGCACTCTCGTATGCGGTGAGTCACGGGTTCGATACCTCTGACTTTTCAGAGTTATGTGCGTTTTAGCAATTAAATATCACTTTGAAATACCCTTCCTCATGACAACCTACCTAGCGCGGTGGTGAGCGCTGTGGTCTTATAAGGAAGGTCTCGGGTTCGATTCCCAGCGGGGGCAATTTGGGAATTTATAATTTCTGAATTGTCTCTGGTCCGATGGCTTTGGCCGTGGCTAATTACCGCCCCAGCGTCAAAGACGTGCCGCCAAGCGATTTAGCGTGCCGGCACCATGGCGTGTAGAAACCGATTAGGGGGTTGAATCTACACTGCTATACGCCCTCCAAGTTAGCCGACTACCATCTTAGACTGCATCGTCACTTACCATCAGGTGAGATCGCAGTCAAGGACTATCTTGTCATCGAATAAAAAAAAAACACCTGAGCAGATCTTCATAAATTATAACTAACATCCACCTCGATCACGTCAGCTTTCAAACAGAGAAAACCGCATCAAAATCGGTCCATTCGTTAGGGAGTAACGAGGGAACAGACAGACGCACAGATACACACGTCAACCTTATAACACCCTTCTTTTTTTTTTAAAATACGGCTTTTCAAAAATTCTCAAAAACTGCTTAAGACCAATAACAGTAGTTTTTGGACACTAATTAACATAGGATGCGTATAATAGGATTAGGTATGCGTAGTATTGATTATTATTATAGGGCACGAAATCTTAGGTAGTTCGTAGCGAACCACTATTATCTTTATTATAGAACTGTACTGGGGTATTCCAGACAACCTAAACACTAGATCGCAGATTCAATTTACCGCCAGAACAAGAGACTAAATTGAAATTGAAAGTTATAAACCGTTACAGTAATGTTTCATAGATACGTAATAAATATACAGCTTGTATACTGAATCGGTCACGCGGCGCACGTTCACACCTTGGACGGGTCGATAAAGGAATTGATTTACTTTTCTCGTGTAAATGGTACCTGAGACCAGATCATCTTTAATGGAAGGATTTCATAGAATGGTTGGTGGGTATATATCATTTTGCTAGGCTTAGCCCTTTATTTGGGTTGTGTCACACTTGACACATGTTGTCTATGCGCTTCTGTTCTTTGAAACTGAGAGCCACTCAGGAAGTGGAAGCGCCGGTGTAATTTTAAGAAATGTTGAATAAATGCTTTTTCTTTCTTCCTTCTATTTGGTACTTTCTTCTGTAAATTATAAATTCAACAGTGATGTTGTTAAAATCGTATTTTGTAACTAAGAAGTACCTATTTTTAAATGTTATTTAATTCATGCATTGAATCATAAAGAAAAAGAAGACTAACTAAGACTGCTCTTTACTTAGTTTTAGCAAAAGTAAGGGATATGAATTATGATTTTAGCAGTATATACATGTAATGTGCGTACGTGCATTTAAGTATGTCGTATTTTTCTTTCAAAAATAAAAACGTCGGAAAACACGCTAGCGCAAAGGTTTACGTTGAGTATTGCCCATATTTTAATCGTAACGATTTTGTATAAACGAGGGTTTTCACAAAATTAGCAGCCGACCGCGTTACCCTGCTCAATACAAGTTCATGCTTCATGATGCTTATTCCTTAGTGTGTTCCTAGCTTTGTGATTGTGCGTGCGTGTGACCATGAAAGTGTGTCTGTTCGTAGTTTTGTGCTGTTTGCTCGATTTTGGTTTTTGTGGCCAGGTGTGTACTCTTTTAAATTAACTATCAATTGTTTTTCACGCCTTTTTTTATAAAAAAAATAAGGTTTTTTTTTTTCACGATTGAAATAGGATCAAAATAGTTATCAATAAATATGATAACAGGTAATTATATAATTTAATTTTAACTGGTGTCTTCGGTTTGGTTTTTTTAAAAATCCTTTGGTATTTGTTTTCTAGAATAAAAATTATTAACCATCCTGTTTCTGATTCCGAGATGCTCTATCTCTGAGACAATTTGGGTCAAGATCAATTCAGTGGTTGAGCCGTAAAGAAGTGATAGACAAACAGACAGATATATACAAACCAACGATATATTTTGGCGCACAGTTAATTAACTTTCCTAACTTTGTTGCCAAAGGGTTGAGATTTTTTTTTGAAAGAATATTAGCCAAGTTGAACTTGCCTAACAGTCTCCTCTCCCCTCCAAATAAGCGGAAAGCTTGTGCTAGGAGTGGGTACGGCAATAGTGCAACGCGTGGGGTTTGAACCTGCGACCTTTCAGTTTTCAGTCCGCTCCTTTAACCGTTGGACTATTGAGACTTTAATCATTAATTAGTAAAGTTTATTTAGTAGTAATAGAAGTAGTAAGTAAAGGTATACCTTTAAGACTGAGTTTTCAAAAATGTAAAGGAAATGATGAAAATACATTTACCTAACTAAAACTATACTAAGGAGATCTTTAGGAAACGATTAGTAACTTAGAGTAGTTACGTCAGTTTTAGCAAGATTTTTATTGACGAACGTGTTAAGAACGAATGCCATTCAAAATAAATAACAATGACATTTATACAGTGACGTCACTTTTAAGGTGTTTACACCGGGACTTTACACACTTACTCGTATGATACTACTACTGATAAAATTCTGATACAATTTAATTTAATTTAATAAATATATTTAAGGCATTGAAAGTAGGCACTTCAACTGAAACACAAATCTATAAGCTTAATAATCGTATCTGTAGAAAGTCTTCGTCATAGTTTGGTTGAGATTTGTAAGCGATGAATGAAGCTTGACAGCTGAATCCTTCTTTGAACACAAAATTATAATCTTCCAATAAAACAAATGAAAGTCAATCACAACATAATAGTTCTTCCAATAGTTGACTTCCATTTGAGCAGGAATTCCTTAGATCAGGATATTAAAACAGCGGTTTGTCGCAGTCAGGGTGCGCTGGATACCAAGAGAATGTTTATAAGATGGCCCCCTCGCTACCATCTACGTGACACTCTGCTACTGCCACTCTTGATATAGATGCGCCGTCATATCTTATTAAGTGTTGAAGCAGTTCAGTGACATGGCTTTGAGAACTTACTAGTTGAAGCCCGGAACTTCACCCCTCAGATTTTCTTGAAAAAAAAAGCATCTGACATCTTTGCCTTGGATGAAAGCTAAATCTGCGGTGAATTTCATAAAGATCGTTTCAGCGGTTGAGCCACAAAGAGAAAAAGTACAAACTAAAACATTTATAGTACTAGTTACTAGTTGAAGCTGGGACTTTGATCTCCGGAAATTTACCCAGAAATGTGTCCAGAAAGTGCCACTTTAATGAAATGAATGGATTGAGGAACGTACATGATTCAAACAAAGATAAATCATTTTATTATATAGAATGAATTCATGTTCTATTAGAAATTCCATTCATTTCATTTATCCTTTGAATTTGAATACAAAAAATGCTATTCGAAGCATACCGAATCTTAACGTAAGCTCTTGGAGCTCTGGAATGTTGCACCTACCGAGAACAACCAACAAAAACTGAATAGTTTGAAAAACTAAAGTTTTTATGAACGGATAAGGTCTTAGTAGTATCAAAGGATCCAATTATTTATCTGGCAATCCATTAGTTATAAACATTTTATTATTAGATTAGATTAGATTTTTTCTCATTATTTTTCCTTTTAAATTAAATCAGACTATTTAAAACTCATATTATGAATGCGAACGTGTGTAAGTAGGTATATTTGTCGATTTATCCTTCAATCGCTCCTTAATAAACTGATTTATAATGATTTATTCCAGAAAACCAAAGTTTTCCCGCACGATTTTTTTATAACCTTATTTCACGTGCGGTAAAAGTAGCAGGCAGTCTATATTTTAACCATTGAATAGTTTGAGGTTAAATATTTGATTGATCACTTGATATTTATCTCCTTTTTTCTTTTTGAATTAATATGTTAAACGAATATTTGTGTGTTGACCCTGCAGATACCTACATTTACTTTTAGTGCAGTGTATTATCTTAAGTCCTAATGACCTAAATGATTGAAGCATTCGCTAATCACGGATAATAACATAGATTTTAAAATGTACATAGACTATAAATAACTCGTCGACGTCATCAATCGATTAGACATCCACTGCTCGACACAGGTCTCTTGTAGGGTCTTTCACTCACCGCCGCGGTCTTGTGCCGCATGTATTCAGATGTTGTCTATCCACTTATAGGTGAACGCATTGGTGGTGCCTTCCCAAGTAGCACAGATAGCTGTATAAATACTCACTTTTAGACCTATTTGAAACTCTATGCGTATTAAGACTCTTTTAAGAGTACACTGGTGATCCTACAGCTGCATAATAGCTGTCAGTGATATTTAAACAGCTTAGGCTGAATAAGGGCTGTTTAGTGGATAAAATTACGCCAAGTGCTGTATAAGAGGTATTTGTGAACTCTTATTACACTGACTTATTAAGGGGGCACGTGTGAACTATTATGAAGTTAATAGCTATATAACGGATGATATGTGACCCACATTACAGCTTAACATGAATCCACCATTTTATTGTATAACCTCATAACCTATATAAATATACTGATTCATTTTTCAACTTTTATGATGTTTTGTGTATGAATTAGGAATGGATTGCATTAGTTTTTACTTCTCGATATCATAATAACAACTTTTTATCTTATTATTCTTTTCAAAGCACTAAAAATTGTTTATTCAAGTTTTCATCACGGCTTATTTATATCACGAAACTAATTAAAAACCGAATATTTTCGTGGCGCACTAAAATTTTCTTAGGTAATATATATGTATAATGTCAGTAAAATTACATTCCCAATCATTTTTCTTTTATAAATATGAAAACAATGCACTTAACTTTGAATATATAACCACACGTATTCAATCAAATTCAATTCACTCCACGAAGTATATTAATTTGCTAGATTTGTATTATCTATGGTTTGCTACTTCACTTTTACGTCACGTGACATATTTGCTGAATAAAGAGTAACTTGTAATCTTTTACTCAACTTAAGGCTGTATAATTTGTGCCCATTTAAGAGGTATAAGAGCTGTATACGGCCGTATACAGCCCTTATGCAGCTTTTTTATACAGCTTTAAGCGTGACGGGAATTCGTTATTCAGCTGCTAAGCAGCCTTCGTGTGCTACTTGGGTTTGGTACTACAAGTGTTCGTGGACGGCGGTAATCACTTAACATCAGGTCAACTGGCTGCTCGTTTGGCCGCTATTCATATAAAAAAAGTGCTCTGCAAACACTGTTTTTCGGTGCGAAATTGCAGTTCCAGCAACTCATAATAGCTCACGGAGTAGATAAAAAGGATTTTTTGATAATATATTTGTGATACTGGGAGTTTCAGAAACTACCAGTCACCCCCGTACCTCGGAGGGCACGTATAAAGTTGTCGGTCCTGCGCCTGATCTCTCTGCGGTCGTGTAGTATTTCGTTCCCATCAGATTATGAGGATGAGGAAAAAGAGAGTGTTGCCTGTTTATGCGCACACCCTTGTGCACTATAATATCTCCCGAGCAGATGGCTAATCTCGGAGAAGGTTGGCCACCGTGGCCGGATTCGATCGGAAGGACATCATTTTATTTTTAGTTTCAGGACAAAAAGTTTCTAGATAAAAATACTTAGGTAGGTAAATATAGGATGTTACAATGCAGATGCATTTAGGAGAGAAAGCAGCAAAATTAAACTGTATCCCCCACAAAGGCTGTAAATAACCCCTTTATTTCCAACGATATTTTCCCCACGGGAGTGAATATAACACTCAGTGTACGATACAAGTTACTGAAATAAGACTTGATCGAGTCGCGGGGACTAAACTACAAGCAAATTATTTAAAAAAAAGCCTACTGCGTTAAAAAAAAATTTAAAATTGCAATAGGGTCGATATGTTATTTTTCGCTAACGGACGTCGCAACGAACGATACTTTTTATTTTTCAAAACAGACTAAGGCCTATATTACATTACTATGTATAGGATCCTATTTCGTACCATAGATTATCATTTCTAGGATGATAAATATCCTAATCTGGATTCTATAAATAGTATGGTATAATATGGGGGTTAAACAAAACTGACATGAAAACGTCTGTCAGATCTTCTAGTTTAATACTAGTTTAACACGAAAATAATTCATAAAGTGAGCTAGTTTCAGAAACTGGTTCAGATCAATATTTAGATATAACAGGTCAACGCACGTGGCTCTTCAAAGGAAGATCAGTAATCATAAAACTTATTTTTGAAAGCAAAGAGCTATTAAATCAAATAGCGACCTAATTTTCCCAAGTAACTATTACAGAATCTGTGGCCACACTTGAATGAATTAATTCGATGAATTTCGAATTTGAAATTCGAATTGAATGAAGCTATTTCGAACCAGGTAGTGGTAGATTCACTTGCAAATGCAAAATCACTTTGTAAAGCACGACTCCAAAGCACTTTGTAAATGTTTATTTAAGAAAAACTTACGTATTTATTGAGATTGAGGACGATTGATCAAGGACGAGCACTTAGCGCTTTGCTTCTTCGTTCCTGATACGCACCGCTAAAATTTGGAATGCCCTTCCGGCTTCCGTCTTTCCCTCTGACTATAATTTGGGTACCTTCAAATCAAGAGTGAATAGGCATCTTCTAGGCAAGCGCGTTCCATCTTAGGCCGCATCTTCACTTACCATCGCAGCCAAGCGCTAGTCTATATATTAAAAAAAAAAGATTTCCCGTCTCTCAATTCATTAAGTCAAGTTTTTCTGGAAAGGTTGCCTGCCTGATCATTCTTAGGCTGCACTCTCACTGGCTCGTTTCAACTATAACCCAAGTCTGAGCCGAGCTAGAGTAGGTACACTCTATAGATCTCAGTATTAATCTACGACATAAAGGTATGTTTTACATAAAAAATAAAGAAAAACAAAACATGCACCAACACTTTTCTGTGTTTGTTGGTTTGTCCCTCAATCACGCAGCAACAGAGGATGGATATAGTTGATAATCTGGAAAGTGGCAGAGGCTACTTTTTATCCCGGAAAATTAAAAATTTCGCGCGGGATTTCAAAAACTAAATCCACGCGAATGAAGCCGCGGGCATCAGCTAGTAGAGGCAATGAATGTCATTACCCAATAAGTTTTTATTGTTTTCAGAAGACGAGATCCGCATCAACAATCAAATACTTAACACAACAGAAAAATGAAAACAACAATATCACGATAAAGGTGATGATACATTTCGACAAATTCCTGACGCGGCGGCTAGTGAAGGAGTACAACATCAGAACTCGAAAGAAACTGAAAATAATCCCGCACAGGATACTGAAGGACGCCAGGAATCTCTTCAAGCACCCAAGTTTGAATCAAACAGTTAACTTCGTGTTACTAGATACAAGGTAATCTCACCAAATACAATCAATTTTCTAATTCTTAATAAATTTATAAATACATATCAAAAATTCCGAGGCCGGCGGGATTCGAACCCACGTCTCTCTGGGAATCGCGCCCGAGTGTGTTAACCGTTACACCACGGCCGAACCACACGTCAGCCACGAAATTAGTGATATGTATCTACTTTTTTCCCAAGACACCATATTACAATGGAGCTCTTAAGAAATTATAGATGCCACATTGATATGTATTTATAAATTTATTAGGTAGGTCCTTTAAGTGTAGGTTCACTTCAATAAAAAATTAAAAATCTAATTCTTATTATTTTTTCTTAATATTGCTCACATTGAACATGAAATAGAAATAGAATACTTCAAATAATTCAAACTTTTAGATAAGCTACTAAATATAACATTTTTGTTTCATAAAGAGCAACTGCTGAGTTTCTTGCCGGCTCTCTCAGCAGAATCGGTTTTCTGAACCGGTGGTAGTGTCTCGACCTGTCATAAGTGCCATAAGTTGACCTACATGAAATAAATGATTTTGAATTTGAATGTACAAAGTGCTTTCGAATCATCAAATGAATCTACCACCAGTTTTGTATGCCGTTCTAACTAATATACACCATGTCATTCATGACTAATATTCCCCTAAAATTGCTAGTACAATAAAAATAAATAAATACTTGGCTGAATTTTTTGCATAACATAGGGTTCCCGAAGAATTTCAAAAATCTAACTCCACTAGGATAAAGTTGTGGGTAAAATCGAATTCTAAATAAATTCTAAATTCTAGGTTCCTGAGGGACAGCAAGAACGTGATTGCTAATGAGAACGCTCGAGAGTATCTGAAGAACTACTGCGATTGGCAGACGAAGAAAAAGATCGCTGAGAAGACCCAGTACTATTCAGTTTTATTGACGGGAATGGATATTTTTCATATAAAGAACGGAAAACACGTTAGGACTAGTTCAGGTAAGAAAAACTAGGGATTCGCCAGAATAGAATAGTTTTTTTTTTTTTCAAATAAACTTTACAAAGTGCCAGAAACTATAACCCCGAACCTTATTAAAAGGTTTCTAACTTTCTATCCGACTACGCTAAAACTAGGCTGTGTATGTATAATGTATGTGTCTGTTTAGCTTGTTTTAATAGCGCCTAAGCTACTGAGCCAATTTTGATGAATGACGTGCCAATCGTTTCGTCAATATGGTATAGGCTACATGTTATATAAATGTTATATAAACAAAATCAATATGTCGAATGTTACATTCAATTAGTCCGGTTACAGTTTTTGAATTATTTTCTTGTTACCAAAATCTTTTAATTTAGCGTATAGTTCTTGCAATTCACGAGGGCGCGTGAGGTTAACTTGTGGTTACGTAGCATACATGCACATTGCGTAAGTGTGCGTGCCTGTCAGGAGCCTAGGTGGGAGCGGACAGGCGCGAGCAAGCTCTCGCTCACACTTATACAGATACGACGCACACAACCATGAGCCACGCACTCACGAGAATTGCAAGAACCATAATAATAAGTTATTAAATTCTTATACTTAACTAGGACGTGAACTTGAGGTCGTAATTGGGGGCTAACCGTTATTATAATATGTTATTTTGAGAACGGTCAGTGAACCAAAAACTATTATTAGCTAGAAGTGTCTAACCAGGCATAGATATTAGGAGAAATTATTGTATCCAAAGATCACAGTTCAGGAATACACACACTTTTTCTAGAAACAAAAGCTTGAGTGATTTTATTATGCTAGGTGTAATGCAGAATCGATAGAGTTGTGAGAAATAAATTATGTTAAGGCCACACTTACACTTGTAAGTTTGTAAGTAAACAGCTTAGGTAAGTAACTTACATAAATAACATTAGCAAACGATACGCGACTTGCAGGGCTGTTCACATTTCGTTACTTACTCATGTAAGCGACTTACATAAGTAAAACTTACAAGTGTAATTGCGGCTTAAAGAAGTATTTAAGGAGGGCCAGATAGAACAACAATCCCCTTGATAGAAATGTACTTTAAAGCCAATAAATACTTCAGTTATTCTTTAAACATTCCAGGTCGAAGTTACACCAGAGGAGCGTGCCATGTTAAAAAGAGCTGTGCCCTAATTGAATGGGATCCGAAACTAATGGGCTTTCTGTTTGCTCACGAAATTGGTCACAGGTAAAACTCTCTATTTTAGAATCGCACTTGGCCAGCGTGGGTGACTACGGCCTAAATCCTTCTCATTCGAGTGGAAGCCCGTACCCAGTAGGCAGGAGTTGTGATGATAATGAAGATAGTAGTCAGACCAACCCAATGAATACAGTACCTACCTCCATCGTTAGACCCTGATCGCTCGCTACTCATTAGGATAAAATCGAAAAGCCCAAACACCATACATCTGCTGTAAGATGTTGTTCAGTTGGGTAGTCTGTAAAAGTAATATAGCATAAATATATTATTTTTATTGTCAGTGCATGTAATATAAATATCAATCACCTCGGCTATGGGATTGTCTTAAAATAATTGCTTATAAAGTATGACAGTCGCAATCACCATTGATTGGCTGAATTTATGGTTTTCTTGCCATTTTAACAAATAGCGAAACAGTATCAGCCAATCAAAGGTACTTAAGTAAAATTTTTTAAACCCTTATTGTGCTTCTTTACTCGTTGATTTTTCAAAATTTAACTTTCTAAGCGGATATTTACATCATACCAGCTCTCTGAATGCCAAACAGCCCAATCCATCCTGTGGTTTGTGCTGTGCATTGATAGATCTGATAGATCAGTGAGTCGCTTTTTCCATTAATATATTTAGAGGATTTATCTACTTTCTTTTCCAGTCTCGGCATGCGACACGATGGGCCTCCCCACAACCGCTGTATGGATCAAAACCACATCATGGCGACCAGATACGACCACGCGCATCCCCCGAGGACCTGGTCTCCCTGCAGCCTGAACACCTTGAAGCAGTTCCTCAATAAGTAAGCCCTTATAATACAGTCAAAGTCAAATATCTTTTTCGCGCATTATTATTTTGTAATGTTAGTTTAACGTGTAAAAAATACAGTTTATGATAAAAATGATTTAATTATATAGGTACCTATGAACTCCCTTTTAAGTATGCACAATTTTAAAGGCGCGTGGCCTGAAGCCTGATATCCATTTGGACGTTTATTTTAAAGAGCAATCGTCGAGTTTCATGGTGGTTCATCTCGGTTGGAACGGCATTCCGAACCAGCCGTATATTCACTTGACAATTCAAAAACAATTTGTAAAAGTTTATTTGAATATAGTTTAATAGAGTTACTTCGCATTTAAAAGTATGGAATTAAATAGTATTCTATAATCGTCAATATGATGTTCAATATTGTAATACTATCTTTTTTCTTTCAGTAACTACCTATCGTGGTGCGTCAAGACCGAAAGCGAGCGTGGAGTTACATTTAAGTACTTGCCATAATTACCTCTGTGATAACTAATTAATATATATATAGCTACTCGTGCTGATTCACTGACTGACTCACTGACTCATTGATCACCTCTCCTGTAAAATTTTGTATGGAAAATTTTTTTTTCACTCACGGTTTCGTATAGAGGAGAAAAATTCATTCGGAACAAAAATATGGAGAGAGCTGATGATTGAGGATTTCGGAGACGGGTGAGGAGCACCGGCCAGGGTATCGAAGATAGGTGGGGGGTGTTCAACCAAATGTCACTCGAAACTGCATCCAATTGGCAGAGAGCCGAAAAAAAACTCCAAAATAGCAGATTCAAGATGGCGGCCATACAAATTTCGTCGGTGTCTATCTCGGAAACTATAAAAGATGGAAGAGGGGTTTTTTTGAAAAAGATGATCAGGACCCGAAGGTCTACTTGATGAATAGAAAAAAAATTCAATATGGCGGATTTTTTATTTTTTCATACAAAATATATGCAAGACTTTAATACGGGACCTTTTCAAAATTTTTGATGGTTTCGTATAGAGGACAAAAATTCATTTGGAGGAAAAATATGGAGAGAGCTGATGGTTGAGGATTTCGGAGACTGGTGAGGAGCACCGGCCAGGGTATCGAAGATAGGTGGGGGGTGTTCAACCAAACGTCACTCGAAACCTTATCCAATTGGCAAAGAGCCGAAAAAAACCTCCAAAATGGCGGATTCAAGATGGCGACCATACAAATTGCGTCGGTGTCTATCTCGGAGACTATAAGAGATGAAAGAGTGATTTCTTGGAAAAAGGTGATCAGGACCCGAAGGTCTACTTGATGAATAAAAAAAAAATTCAAGATGGCGGATTTTTTTTTTCATATAAAATGTATGCAAGACTTTGATACGTTCCTTTCCACTGATGGTTTCATATAGAAGACAAAAATTCATTTGGAGGAAAAATATGGAGAGAGCTGATGATTGAGGATTTCGGAGACGGGTGAGGAGCACGGCCAGGGTATTGAAGATAAGTGGGGACTGTTCAACCAAATGTCACTCGAAACCTCATTCAATTGGCAGAGAGCCGAAAAAAAACTCCAAAATGGCAGATTCAAGATGGCGGCCATACAAATTTCGTCGGTGCCTATCTCGGAAACTATAAAATATGGAAGAGTGGTTTCTCGGGAAAAGATAATCAAGACCCGACGGTCTACTTGGTGGACAGAAAAACCGCGGTTCGCTTTAGCGAGCCGTGCACCCACGCGCCCTACTAGTTTTAAATATAACTGTAATATCCATTAAGCTAATTGTTACGTTGATGCATTTATACTTATTTACATTATTGCTAAGATAATTATATAAGGATTAAGGCCGGCTTTACAAATGTAAGTTTTACTCATGTAAATATAACTTACGTAATAATGTCTCAAACTTAAGTGTAAGAAAGAAGTGTTTCAAAACAAATTCAAAAATCGATATTCTTAATTTTAAAGTGTACAGGTGTAAGAGCGGCTTTATAAATGTTCTATAATCTTACATTATAAACCGTTATGTCAGTATTAAATAATTATTTATTTGCATGTCCCGGGTTCTATTTTCTTTGCCTTTCGGAGTAAAATTAGTCTCTAGTCATTTCGAAATTAATAGTTTCTTTTATAATAATTATTAATATTACTAATTATAATTAGTAATATTCTAATTTTAATCTTTAACTAATGACAATCCTCAGTTCTTACGCCATATTTCTGTTACATTATAAAGGACCATAACAAACAATTATAAGTTTTAAATACCTATAATAATAATTGTAAATAAAATAATTATTACTTAAATCATACATTTTCATTTGTGCAACTTACCTTAACTGCTATTCCGAAATATTTATTTCTCAAAGCTATCCAACCGGGAGTCGAACCAGGAATCTCTAGCATACATTGCTAGTTACTTAGCTGTGCTGCTCTGCTGTGCCAGAGAGATTTTCAGTACCCCTTTCATCAAAAGTCAACTTTTTTTTTACGAAGTAATTTTTGCTATGATATAAATGATAGGCGCTTTGGTAATTACTTTTTTTGAAATATTATGTATTTAGATACGATCTCTCCTGATAGTAAGTTAAGATGCAGACTAAGGTGATGCGTGCTTGGCTAGAAGATGCCTATTCACTCAATACCCAAGTTAGAGTATTATTAGTTTTAGGTAATCTATAAGTCTAGATCGCATGGCGGCACGTCTTTGACGGTAGGTTGGTTCCTAACTAGCCGCACCTAAAACCTCCCACCAGACCAGACAATACAGAAATTATAAATTCCCAAATAGCCCCTACTGGAAATTCAACCTGAGACCTCCCAGTTATAAAACCACAGCGTTCACCGCTGCGCCAGGGAGGTCGTGAAAGAATCACCACCCAGAGAATCAAACTTGGTACATTTACTGATTTTAATTGAACCCCGGACCTAGCGCTTGTTAGGCTGGGCCAGAGAAGATTTTATTTAAACAGAACACTTTCCCTGTATATCTATAAACAATGCTAACAAAAATAACGCTTATTCCGGTCACGCGCGTCCACGTATATCTACACATATAATTATAGTAATACATATTATTAGAATGTTTGTTTGTGCAACTTTTATCTACAGGTTTGGGCTCTATTTTTCTGGAATAAAAGGTAAACCATGTCACTTGACAGTACCCAAGTCCTCAATACGGTTGCAAAAATTCATTGTCCCTTAGCTGCGATATTAAAGGACATTTTTGCCTTTATAATATTAGTAGGGAAGTAGATATCATGTTAGTCATTATTTTGCATTAAAAATAAAAAATGAAAAATATTTTTCTTAGAATTTCCTATTTATTATTAAGTATTAAAAAAGTTTGTCGCCGACTCAAAATTAATTAGTTTACATTAGCTTAGAAGTTTACTTAGTCAGACTGAAAAGATTTATATTTTAGTTTTCCTAATTATTGTATTGGCATTTTTTTAAACATTCGTGCGTTTAAATTACGAAGTGATATAATGCCTTAAATTATAATATTAGTTTAGATATATCTAGGAGAAACCTAAACGCAAATATCGAAAGCAAAACCCCAGGCAAAAACTAGTCTATAATAAAATTCTATATTAGTATTCGGGTGATATACAAAACTGAAAGTTTGTTTGGCCATTACGCGAAAGTTACACTTAATGCAAGTAAAAGTGAAGTTAGTCTGTAATTTAGTGTTTCTATCACAATTGGGAAAGCTGATTCTCTCTGTTATTTATATGTAAAACTAGATTAATCTCTACTTTATATTATAAATGCGAAAGCTATCTGTCAATTGCCTGTCTCTCTGTGATCGTTTTAACCGCTAAACCGATTTTGACGTAGGCACGTTAGCTAGTAGTTAAATAAATAAATTATCTAAGCACAGTCGAATTGAAAAATTCGAAAATAATACAGGAAGTTAAATATTCCGCGACACAGGCACAGACGATAAGACTGCCTCATCTTACTTCCATTTTTTTTTTATTGGATGACAAGATAGTCCTTGACTGCGATCTCACCTGATGGTAAGTGACGATGTAGTCTAAGATAGTAGCGGACTAACTTGGAAAGGGTATGGCAGTCAACCCATACCCTAATCGGTTTTTACACGCCGTCTTACCGGAACGCTAAATCGCTTGGCGGCACGTCTTCGACGGTAGGGTGGTAACTAGTCACGGCCAAAGCCTCCCACCAAACAGAATTCATTCCATGGGCTGCAGCCTGGATATTAAAACACTGTCAAACATAAAAAGTGACAACTAGACTGTGCAACTAGATATAAACATTCATAGACAAGTTGAAAAAACTTAGGCGGTTCTTAGCTTAGAAGTTGCCTAGTAAAAATCGAATCTTCTTCGACTAAGCCCACTAGGTGGGTTCTCTCACTACGTGGGCTCCGCATTCCAGCATACTTGAGCCCATTTTGCCCGGTTTTACACATCTAATTTTCTCAATTTATTGGCTCTAATATCGGTTTTAGCAAGGTTTCGCTTCGCTATCTTGAAATGCTGTGAGATTTAGCTCCAGATCCAGGGTATCTGAAAAAATCCGAACGAGGTTCACTTTCCTCCCCAATAAAGATACGTCCCGGATGCCACAACTTGCGAGATAGAGAGTTGTCTGGTGGGAGGCTTAGGCCGTGGTTAGTTACCACCCTACCGTCTAAGACGTGCCGCCGAGTGATTTAGCTTTCCGGAACGATGGCGTGTAGAAATCGATTAGGGGTTTGCCCTTTCCAAATTAGCCCGCTACCATCTTAGACTATCGTCATTTACCACCAGGAGAGATCGCAGTCAAGAACTATCTTGTCATCGGATAAAAAAAATACTCAATTTTCGCCACATTACGCTGCATACCACCTCCTTCTTCTTCTCATTATTCCAGCTGTTCCTAACGTTCTAACATCTGTCTGTCTCTATTCACCAGTGCGATATCATCCGCATACATAACAAGTCAGGGTGGTGATTTAGGGTGGTCACATACTAGTGAAAAGTAAATGTATACCCAAGGATTTGTTTAGCTTAGGTGTTAGTTAGACATAGCGACACCACTGCAATGTGCAAGAGCTCATGCATGTACAGGTACTTTCTCCGGAGCGTGAACGTGGTACCGTTTCTTTTGTCTTTTATGACGGTCGGAATTAGTGTAAACGCCTGTATACAATGGGCGCCTTTTGTTCTCGCTAGGTCACTAGGCCATGTTAGGCAGATACCCGGTGGCGGTTGCGAGTTGACCTTTGTAAACATAACCATTCATCAAATTTTGTACGAAGTAGGTAAACAAACAAATCCTCTACAGCTCAAGACAAATCCTCGCACCTCCTTCAGTAGGTATTATAGAAGATATAAAGTAGGAACATTAACTTTTAAATTCATTGTAATTTAGATAAAATTTTATATGTAGGATATTATCTACCGCCTCGTTGGTGTAGTGCTTAGCAAATTGACGTGGTCCCAGATTCGATTTCTGGTTCGGGTCAAAAAATGTAAGTAGTGGGGTTTTATCAAGGTCTGTCCCGTCGGAGACTATGAAAGTGAAGGAATAGAGAGTGCACCTGTGTCTGCGCACACACTCTTGTGTACTTTACTATCTCCCGCGCAGATGGCTAATGTCTGAGAGACCGGATTTAATGAATATCCACATTTTGACAATAGTCAAATACCCAATACGGTACAAAAAAATATTTAAAAAAAGACGTGTGGCACTCGGGGGCTGCCGCGGTAAAGCTATTGCATAGCATTTTTTATCAACGCCATCTAGCGGCTCACCGTAGAGGAGTCCCGTGTCAGGTTATTTTCGTTACGGAATATCTGGATTCGGTCTCCACGCTGGCCCGCGATAGAAGCTATGCAATAGTTTAAAAAACCTCACTCAGACTAGTTTGTCGCATAACTGTACCCACTTGTATTATTGCAATAGTCATTGAATCATCAATCATCACTCTGAAGTCAAAATTGTAGCAAAAAGTGTCACATTTCCTTTCTCTTTCAAGATTCACTGATTCCTGCTGATTCGCTCCAATAATAGCCAACATTCATTCATTACTCTGTACATACGGACAAGCTAAATATCTGTATATTAGGAGAAAGGTCTTATTAACAATGCCTGGTACTCCACAAGTGACATATCGAATAGATCTCTGCTATGCGGCGGGACAGAATGTGGCATAGAGTTGCTTTTAGAATGTTAGGTTTTTATTTTGCATCAATTCAATCCGAACTAAATATGTAATAATAATACTTTTAATTGTATATTAAGTCTAATAAAATCTTATAATTATTATTATAATGGAAAATGAGGTTCTATTGAGAAGCAACTTACTATTTCTTCTGTTTTACATAGATGTAGTTGAATCACATTAGATACAGAGCTTTCATTTATTTATATGTATATACCTTTATATATGTCTATTATTATGGTTAGTTTATCATGATATTATAGTTGTGGTGCAATGTTATTAAATGCCGCGTGCATTGAGTATTTTGTGCCCTAGGAGTTTGACTCGTCGAATGGACTATATAGAGAAAAGATCCGTTTTCAAGCAAAAAAAATATTATTTCTTTATGGAAGTATATAGGTATAGGTGAGTTGGTACATGAAGTCTAAAATAGGCAAAAAAATATAAATGAATTTATTAAGGTAAGACGACTCCACACCTCCCGTGTTCTAAAACCCGCGCCACTACGCGTGAGACGGATCGCGGAACTCTTGATGCAGAAACATTTTCACTATTTCTTCCATTTTCAAAGGAAGGCGATTCCTATTGTATTCCAATTCTAAATTAATTATGGAATTAGTATTTAGAATATACCTACAGCTACCAATGCTATCTATCGGCAAAGACATGCCACCAAGTGATTTAGCGTTCCGGTACGATACTGAGTAGAAGCCGAGTAAAAAAGGGGTAACTAGTTATACGTCTAAATAAATTGGCTAACTAAACTATTCTAAGTTAGCCCACTAATATCTTAGAAGTCTGGGTTCCTTGCCGGCACTTCTCAGCAGAATCTGCTTTCCAAACCGGTGGTAGAGTCTTGACTTGTCATAGGGGCGACAGGTTCTTCTTTCTTCTTCTTTATCAGTTGATAGACGTCCACTATTGAACAAAGGTCTGTTGCATGGGCTTCCACTGATCTCGTTTTTGCGCCGCCTGTATCCAGCTGCTCTATGCGACTCGTTTGATGTCGCGTGGAGCATTTCGCATTTATAATAGTAATAGGATTAGGAAATAGGATAATAGGATGAATAACATTGAATTTGAATTAGAGACGCTACTTTTTATTCCGAGAAAATAAACGCAAAGAAAAAGCTAGTTTCTTATTATAACATTCAACGCCATCTTACAACAATGCAATTTGCAATTACATCAAATTCGCAAGTAAACGTTACACCGCGTCGATCCCTCAATAACCCTCCCTTCTAAACCGCGATCTAAATCGTTTGCAGCGAACCAAACGCAGTCGCGGCCGGCGAAACAACGCGAACTGCCGTACAGCAGACATTTCCATCTCTATTTTACGACAAAAACAATAAAAATCATACATAAAACTAAACTATCACTTAAACTGACAATTAAAAAAAGATTTTAGTTGAACATGCGTTTGGCTGTTACGTAAAACCTCTTTTCGTCAGCTGTTGCACAGTGTAAATTAAAAAGTTAACTGTCAAATTCGCGCGGGAAAGTCGAGAAATGTTATTGTTATGGTCGGCAAAAAAGTTAAATGGACCCTCAGATTAGGAAGTATAATTTATAATTCAGAATAATAATAATTATAATTAATTTTTTTTTTAATATGTGCGAAAGTTTTATAGGATTTTTTTTTAAATTTTCTTTGGAATAGGCAAAGACTTAAAAGTTACGAGCTTCTTTCAATCATGATTTTTTAAAAGCTGCCTTTGTGAACTACCGTGATGCTTTGGAAGCGGGTGCTTCTGGCTGCAGCGGTTTCATCGTTTGTTGAAGTCAACAGCGAAAATCTTTTACGGGATGATGTAAGTGAACGCTTTTCTATTTTAATAATATTCATTTTTATGAGAGACTTTTACCGTTTTCACAAGTGATACATACGAGCAATTCCCTAAATAAAAATCCCAGCAAGCAGTGATAACCTAGTTGTCAATACTTCAGCCTCTTTTCTGGGTTCCGGAGGTTCTATTACAGGACTCTTCTAACTTTTCTTCCTTCTTCTTCCAAAAAAGGAAGAGGTTCACAATTCTTCGGAATCTCTTTTTTATATGTATGTTCCCCGATTACTCGAAAACGCCTGGACCGATTTGGAAAATTCTTTTTTGTTTGAAAAGGTATACTTCCCAGGTGGTCCCACTGTCATCAGGTCAGAGCCTGATGAATCCTGAAGATTTCGAGGGAACTCTTCAAATTTTATAGGCACAATTGATATACTTTGGCGTTTGAAATCAGTCTTGTAAAAAGAAGCAAATGATGAAGTATCATAATGCTTCTTCTTTACTTTTCTTCTTTTTCCATTTACCATCACCAACCATACCTAAATCATCCCCTAAGTAGGAGTGTCTTTACGTAGGTAGCCCCTACATACAATTCGTCACCCAAATTCATTTCGACCTCCAGGTGTTCTTTAAAGGTTCGTGAAAACAAAATTGTCAGAAGTCGTCACCTAACTTGGTTTAGGTTAGGTTAGTTAGGGAACATTGGTAACGGGCATTAGATGTCCAATTCTAAACATCACGGCTGTATAAAAATGATATAACTAAATCCTGTGTCACTTTTTTGTTACAATGTTCCCTAAAATTGAGGGATAGTAGGGATTCAGGGATAAAAGGCATTCAAGATTAATTATAAAGTAAAATAATAATACTACGTTAAACCAGTCCTAAAAGTGAGTATTCAAATTAAATAAAAATAAATAATAATTAATTTGATGGTTTTTTAAAGTTACATAATCGATCTTCTTATTACCTTAAGTTATTTTTCCATATCTTGAATATTTTAAGCCCAGACGAAGGTCATACAGGCAGACCATATCATACAGGATTTTTTATACCTATTTATATTTGTACTGGTTTTTAATCTCTGTCCCATGTTTAAAATGTGTAGGCATACTTATATTTGCGCTTGCATGTTTTTAACCCCCGTTTAACGTTTGTATGTGTGTATAAGTATATCTGTGTATGTGTGTCTGTCTGTTCCCTCGTAGCTCTCTAACGAATGGACCGATTTTGTTGCGGTTTTTCTATTTGAAAGCTAACGTAATTGAGGTGGATCTTAGCCATAATTTACGAAGATTTTCTCAGGCGTTTGAAGATTATTGTCAGCTCATTTTCTACTTGATTAAAGATTGGTTGGTAGGTATCCTTGGTGCAATTGATTTGTTTGGAGTACTGTTAGGTATTTCGGATTTATTCAAAGGCAACGCAAATCTACTGCGGCCTGTGGGATACCCAACTCGTCAGCAACTTTTTTTTTTTTTTTTTTGGAATTATAGAGCAGACAACTGGGTAACGATGGCAAAATTACACCATTCTTATTGGCAGCTGAGTAACCAACTGTATTAACGCCAGTTAAACATTAATATTGCTTCAGCGGAGAAACGATCCTGCGAACTCCCACTACTTTACTATGTAGCGATAACGATAAGGTCGCCAAATTGTATGCTATTTATTAAGCTCTTTGTGTCTATTCTTATAATATGTGTGGTGTACGGGTGATTCTACGATAAGAGGTTTTAAGTAGATAGAGAATACGGCCACGGAGAAAAGTAGCTGTTTTTTCATTAAACACTTATATTATGATTTTTGTTCTATTTATTTATCTTTTCATGTAAGGGCAAGTCACTTTATGCATATTTTATTAAAAAGTCAAAAAATCAAAAAATTCAAAAAATTCAAAAAAAGTCAAAAAAGACTTTTTTGACTTTGTTGACTTTTTTTACTTTGTTTGTTTGCACTTACCTTATCTCCCCTGGTCAACAAGTTTCTCTCCTGACATTTATCTTGCCAGGTGAAATATGGCAGGTGAGAGACGTTTTCATGATAAATTGTATTGTTTTAATTGACATAAGAAGTTTTTCGGTACATTATGTATCACACTTTCACTAGTCCATCATTATTTAATTAGACCAGTAAATGCAAATAAATTGAATGAATAATATAACTTTTATGACTTGCCAGGTGAGAGACACAATGACCTCGCGAAACGACTACTTTGAATCAACGGTCGCAACAACTAACAAATGACGGCGCTCTTAACGGCTCACGTGTTTTGCATTACGAACTTCACGTCGTAGATGACTTTGAGCACTATTTGGAATATGGCCGTTTTATATTTGTGTTTGTAGTAACGGAATGAAATTTTCTAGAGTAGATACCCAAAAACAGTGGGACAAAAGTTAAGTTTAAAATATATTGCAAATAAATAAATATTGTTCTATTTTTCCTTAACAATACTTGAATACATTTATTGAAGTTTGTGTTTAACATACTTTAGTTTAATAACTGATACAAAGAAAGTATGTATCGTTTCAAATTAAACTGAAACCGACAGGGGGACAGGCCAGGTTAGAGACTTTTTTAGACTATAAGGAATTTCAGAAAAATATACTTTAATTAGGCATTGAATCGTGACGTTATTTGATAAAGTACATTTAGGTGATGTGTTTCATTGCAAAAAATAACAACATATAGAGTAAAATTTCTATTTTAAACTGATTGCCGCACAAGTTACCTCTTATCGTAGAACTACCCGTACAATAAAAGTATATTCATTCATTCATTCATACTTTTAAAACATTTCTGACGATCTTCCTGAGAAGATTGTCAGAAATGTGCCAAAATTAATAAAAAACGTAAGAATTTCATCTGCTTATTTTTTTAAACAGAAGTTACCTACTTACAATAATTATGTTGTTATAAAACAAACAGGTTTCATAGTATGTAGTATCATTTGAAACGAGGCAGAGCCGCTAAACCTGATTTATGTTTTATTCTGTTTGTTTGATTAAATAATAGTTTGTTTACATTTATTTTAATTCGGTTACCTTATTAAAGGTCAGTGTAAAATGAACTTCCAAAGAAAAGTATTTTAAATCGACTTTGAAGATGTGTACTGAATTGAGAACCTTTTGAACCGACTTCCAAAAAGGATGAGATTATTTTCTTTTTTTTTTTTTAATTAGCCAACCTGAAGTTGACTTATATCCTCCTATCCCCTCTAAATAAGCGGAAAGCTTGTGTTAGGAGTGGGCACGACAATAGTGCAACGGATGGGATTCGAACCTGCGACCTTACAGTTTTTCAGTCCGCACCTTTAACCGTTGGGCTATTGAGGCTTGAATTTGGGTATTGTTGGATCAAAAGATTCTAACTAGGTTCCTACGAGATTAAGGTCAACAGCCTCTTAATCTAAAAAGGTATCTTTATCGAGACCCCATTGACTTATTTATTATAACCCTAATAAACCAACACTTCTAAACCTTCGATATTTTTATCAACATTTTAGTGTATTATATAAAGCTGCTTTTTAAAAAACCTTAAAATTATGTGTTTTGGACCAGCGTCCAATAAATCGGTATAACATAAAATACCTAAAGAGTAAAATTAATCTAAACACTCATGATTAATTTTATGCAAGGTGTCACGTCAAAATCTACGTTTTTCTGCACATTATAAATACCTAAGCTACCCGTAGGTACAAGCTTCACATTTGAGGCTAACTGTTTTTTGCAATATTAACTGGTCACTAGATACTTATTTTTATACCTACCAAAACGGTTAGGTTTGGTTAGGGCCCGTTTTCACCAACCATACCTAAGTTATTCCCTAAGTAGGAATCTCGTTACGTAGGTAGCCCGTAAACAATCACTTACCCAATGTCATTTCCACCTTTAGGTGTTTCCTAGCTCGTCACTTAGCTTAGGTAGGCCGTAAAAGTTAGGGAACGTTGTTGAAAACGGGCATGTCTTTTTCATGTTAATTTTTACTTAAGTATCTTTTTAGTAAAGATTTAAAATAGCTTACTCTTAACGCTTTGTCAGTACATATACATGACAACAGATTATTTATTATCTTTGTAAAGAAATATAGCACCTCCATTACAATTGTATATTTGACTGACTGTCAAAATGCGGATATTCATTAATTACAATCGAAAATGTAACATGTAAGAATAACATTTGTAAAAATAGAAAATAAATCGGTCAAAAAACGAATAAGTTCTAAGCTGTTTTACTGTGACTGTATCCGTCTCTTTCCAAAATAAAATTTTGTATGGAGAGTGTATGGAATCGTGACGTCCTGATGCAATAGCGCTCTCTTTTTCTAACAGGAAACTTAAAAGCTCTATATTTTCGGAACTGGTTAGGATAATAATGATATAAATGATGGCTGGATCATGCGTCGTGCTCGTGAACGGGTGCCACCAGCGGGAATGGGTCTGCTTTGTCTTCCCATGTTGACATGTGTTGGATTATATGTATTGCATTTTCGAAGCTCCACTGTGGAAGCACTGTATACATAGCTTAGTTTGGTTACTTATTGTAAAATTATTTTATTTTTTGAAAAGAGCAACTGCTGAGTTTCTTGCCGGTTCTTCTCAGCAGAATCTGCATTCCGAACCGGTGGTAGATTTGTGACGTGTCATAAGAGCTACAAGGTAGCCTACATGAAATAAATGGAATTTGAAATTTAAAAAGACAAATCGCAGTATTTGGTGCTTCTTTGGTTGTTTTGAAGAAAGAAGAAAATGCGGCAGCTAAAAGTGTTACCAGCTCATCTTCGGGGATACCAGTATTATTGTGTAATTACCCCTATATTTTTTTATCTTTATTTAAATGTGTTTGTTTTATGAACAGTCAAATATCCAATTGTAGACAATTTAGCAGTTCCTTAGCAACCTAGAGCAAGAACGTGGGCTACTTCTATTCTAGTTTCCGTCATGCGAGTTCAAGGTTTGTTTTAACAAGAAGCAATCCACTGTCACTGTTAGGTCATAGTCAAATTATTCGGTCAGTCATACCACCTTGAACTGCAAAATGTCGTGCTAAATATTTCATTAGATTTTATTTTCTACTAAATTTTGCCCACGACTTTGCTCACGTTACGTTCGATTTTTCAAACCGCTATTTGACCCTCTTAGGGGTTGAATATTCAAAAATTATTTCTTAGCAGATGCCTGCGTCATAATATACCAATCTGTATCTATATCAAATTTTAGCCTAATCCGTCCAGTGATTTGAGATGTGCGTTGATAGATCAGTGAATCAGTAAGTTATCTTTTCCTTTTATATATTTAAGAAGATATTTCGAGTAGGATTTATAGGAACCTTGACAGTTTCATCATGTCTTCAGTCTTATCACAGTTTTATTGTAGTTTTAGTGGTTCTATATGTAAAGAGGGCAGTTTAAATGGTTTAGTGGTTAACATGTTCAACTGCGGTTGACAAGGTACCGGATACTATCCCGAACTGAGCCAAAAATGTATTATGTTTTTTGTCAAGACATTCTTAGTATAAGCTTTAAAGTTAGGAAGTAGGCGGTCACCCCCCTGCCTCGAGGAGCACTTAAAGGACGTGTCTGATTTCCGCCCATCGGAATATGAGAGTGAGGGAATATAGAGTGTGCCTGTATTTGGGCACACACTTGATCACGCAATGCAACTGAAGTCAGCACTATGGGACCCCAATGACTATCAGTGTGTGTGTGTGTGTATGAGTGTGTGACCAACACGTTACTATGATATGGAAATTAAAAAACTTAAATCCAAGGAAGTATATTCTCTTCTATCATATTAATGCACTATGCTTAAAATGAAGATTACAATCAAATTCAGTTCAGACTTTTGCAAGACTTTTTCAACATCCTAAGCCCAATGGGAAACTTATTCATTTGAGTAGAGCTTCCAGGTCTAAATTCTGAAAAGCAGGACATGAGTAATTTTCAAACAGTATGCAGATATACAGGTCTCTTCTGATGTCCTATAATGGTCGTATGGATGGATATTTACTTTCAGGGCCCTCAAATATTATAGATTTTTAATATGGTACTTTCGGCTTGAACCATATTACATGACATTATTAATATTATTGTCTATCATTTATTTTCACACATATTTATCTTATTATTTTTGAAATTTTTTACAAAAATACATTATATAAATATTAAAACATCATCAAAAATAACAAAATGAATTATAAATATCATTATTAGTTTCAAGTAATTGGGTATTTGATAAAAAAATTACACATTGTCATTTTTCTTTTTTTATATCTACTACTACTATCACTAGTCTCGAAAATATGGAGCTTTTAAGTTCTCTGTTAGGAAAAGAGAGCGCTATTGCATTATGACGTCACGATTCAATAGCTCCATACACTCTACATACAAAATTTCGTTTTAGAAAAAGACGAATACATCGCAGTAAAACAGCTTATATCTTATTTGTTTTTTGATCGATTTATTTTCTGCTTTTTTTCAAATGTTATTCTTACATGATACATTTTCGATTGTTATTAGTGAATATCCACATTTTGACAATTATCAAATACGCAATTATGTTAATTAATTAAGGAGTTACAAGGATCTGACTAATACAGACAGTCAGATAATTCAATTAAATTCACTTATTATTTTAAACTGTGGCTCTGCTGTGGCTTGAAAATAGAAGTTTGGTAACCCTACAATTGCAATTCTATGCTATTTTACTTTTGTGAAATATGGAATTTTGATTTAAAGATAGGAAGTTCTAGGGCTTACTTTAATATATATATAGCTACTCGTGCTGATTCACTGATTCACTCACTCACTGACTCATTGATCACCTCTCCTGTAAAATTTTGTATGGAAAAATTTTTTTTCACTCACGGTTTCGTATACAGGACAAAAATTCATTCAGAGGAAAAATACGGAGAGAGCTGATGATTGAGGATTTCGGAGACGGGTGAGGAGCACCGGCCAGGGTATCGAAGATAGGTGGGGGGTGTTCAACCAAATGTCACTCGAAACCTCATCCAATTGGCAGAGAGCCGAAAAAAAACTCCAAAATGGCGGATTCAAGATGGCGGCCATACAAATTTCGTCGGTGTCTATCTCGGAGACTATTAATGGTGGAAGAGTGGTTTCTTGGAAAAAGATGATCAAGACCCGAAGGTTTACTTGATGAATCGAAAAAAAATTCAAGATGGCGGAATTTATTTTTTTCCATACAAAATATATGCAAGACTTTAATAGGTTCCTTTTCAAAATTTCTGATGGTTTCGTATAGAGGACAAAAATTCATTCGGAGGAAAAATATGGAGAGCGCTGATGGTTGAGGATTTCGAAGACGGGTGAGGAGCACCGCCAGGGTATCGAAGATAGGTGGGGGGTGTTCAAACAAATGTCACTCGAAACTTCATCCAATTGGCAGAGAGCCGAAAAAAAATCCAAAATGGCGGATTCAAGATGGCGGCCATACAAATTTCGTCGGTGTCTATCTCGGAGACTATGAATGATGGAAGAGTGGTTTCTCGGAAAAAGATAATCAGGACCCAATGGTGTACGTGATGAATAGAAAAAAATTCAAGATGGCGGATTTTTTTTTCATATAAAATGTGTGCAAGAGTTTGATACGTTCCTTTCCGCTGATGGTTTCGTACAGAGGACAAAAATTCATTTGGATGAAAAATATGGAGGGAGCTGATGATTGAGGATTTCGGAGACGGATGAGGAGCACGGTCAGGGTATTGAAGATAGGTGGGGGTGTTTAAACGTAAGTCACTCGAAACCTCATCCAATTGGCAGAGAGCTGAAAAAAATCTCCAAAATGGCGGATTCAAGATGGCGGCCATACAAATTTCATCGGTGTCTATCTCGAAGACTATAAAAGATGGAAAACTGGTTTCTTGGAAAAAATTGATCAAGACCCGATGTTCTACTTGGTGAACAGAAAACACGCGGTTCGCTTTAGCGAGCCGCGCACCCACGCGCCCTACTAGTTATTTTATATGATTGTTTTAATGCCCTAGTAACAAATAGCAAATCTCATACAATCGCAAATATTTGTTACAAATAATAATTATAGTTCTTTCATTTCACGAGGACTCGTGGCTCATAGTTGTGTGTGTGTCGTATCCGTATAAGTGTGAGCGAGAGCTTGCTCGCGTCTGACCGCTCCCAGCTAGGTTCCTGACAGGCACGCACACTTACGCAATGTGCATGTACACGACGTAACCACAGGTAAAGCGCCCGTAACTTCGTGAGATAACATGATGATATTTTTTTAATTACCTATCATTTGTTTTTCTCACGAAATTGCTACAAAGATGTCGAATAGAGCTTCTCAATATGAAATGAATTATTAAATTGTATAAGTCATAATTTTAAATTATACGTTTAGTTCGCATAAAATCGCAATAAAGCAAGTCGAGTGTTTCAGATCTAAGATTCTTACTCAAGGTAGCACTATAATAAAAGAAGCCTACGTGAATCTATGTAGAATTGTTTGTATAATGAAGTGTAGGTGCCTATCCTTGAATCATTTAAAATAATGATTTTTTGTAAAAACAAAGATAATTACCGTCATCTTGAATATTGATTATTTGCAAGTATTCGTACGTACTCTTTCAGAAGAAAATCACGCAAACAACTTTTTTTGACCGAAAAAAATTCTTTTTCAACATTTTTTCGGCTATTTAATTTAACGCATACTAAGCTTAATTTAATCGCATAATCCGCACGACGGAGCTTTTAGTGTTACCCGACTAGTTCGAAATTCAAAATTATTTATTTCATGTACAACAATAATGTTGGTTCTTGTGACAAGTTGAGAATCTACCACCGGTTCTGAAAGCTGATTCTGCTGAAAAGAGCCGGCAAGAAACTCAACAGTTGCTCTTTTCAAAACAAAAATGTTACAATATGTAGCTTATATCTTGTGCATGTACGTTTGTCTCACGAAGTTACGAGCGCTTTACTTGTGGTTACGTCGTGTACATGCACATTGCGTACGTGTGCGTGCCTGTCAGGAACCTAAATGGGAGCAGATAGGCGCCAGCAAGATGTCGCTCACACTTATACATATACGACACACACACGACCATGAGCCACGAGTCATCGTGAAATGAAAGAACTTATATTAAAGCTTTAAATAACACAAGGACGAAGACAAATATTGTAGTTACTACGAGTATCTTCCATTTGTATCTAGGCATACTTAGTCATCCACTAAGGCCCTGTGTTTTATTAATTAAACAGATTGTAAATTATATAGTGTCAAGGAGCTTTTAATCTAATACTGGTTATGAGACCTTTGTAATATAAATAGAACAAATTGCTTTATAGTATAGAGGTCAGAGAAAATAATGATTGAATTATTTATTATGCATTCTTAAAGCATAATATCAAGATAATAGATTATGTAATAATATGTAAATAGGAATATCGATCGCTACTGTTCGCAGATCGGTGTATCTACAGATAGATAGATAGATAGATCATAATAGGCATTAACTCAGTATCTTTTTTTACGGTTCCAAAAAAAAAAAGCAGAACCCTTATAGGATCACTTTGTCGTCCGTCTGTCCGTGTGCCAAGTATCTTTTTCTCAGAAATGGTTGGAGGTATATTCTAAGTTGTACGAATATCAAGGGTCCTTTAATGCCGTAAAATTTTCAGGTTTCTAGTTCAACTCAATAAAAAGTTACAGCTTTTCAAAGATCATTTTCACACAAAAGTTCCAGTAACGTAACGTCTCCAGTAATATATTACTAAGTTAGTCATTTAGTAATCAAAATAATATAATAGTCACAAGATACGGAACCCTCAGTGCGCGAGTTTTGACACGTTTTTTCTCATAATGTGAAAACATTCGTTTTATGCATTCCGCGAATGTTCAAATTCAAATTCAAAATTTATTTATTTCATGTAGGCTACCTTGTAGCTCTTATGACACGTCTGAAATCTACCACCGGTTCGGAATACAGATTCTGCTGAGAAGAACCGGCAAGTTCGTTCTTTTTTTTCGGATTTTCGGATTAAAATGTGATTGGATAAAATATTTCATTTATGAATCACAGTTATAATAATTAATATCTTACTAGTCAGTAAAACAATAAAAGAGTAATAATTGCTCCGAAAAGGAAATAGAGCAACTTTAAATGCCAAGGTTTGTAAAAAAATTCATAGTTTCGAATAAAATATAATAGGTTAAGTAAATATGTATAAAATTTGATGGGTTTAAAAAAACCAGGAACTTTAAAACATTAAATTTTTTTGTGTTGGTCATTTATTTTTATTTTGAAAAAAAAAAAAAAAAACTAGGGCGTCATGAATCTAAAATAAAGAGATTAATAATGCTGAGACCTTTAGAGCATGCTCTGATTCAGCTCGGACTTAAAATAGAGTTAAATAGAGACACAAATATGCTCTAACATAAATCTGTCTCGTTTTAACTCTGTCTTGAGTCTGAGCAAAATGAGAGTTCGGTCTATAGATTTCAGCCTGTGCTCTATAATTTCGAAAAGTTTTCGAAATTTTCCCTACATTTTACGTGTCACAGTAACAATTCGATACAACAACACATTTGTTATTCACACAATTACTATCCTAATTTTGAAAAAATCTAGGGTGTACGAATATATATTATCTGTAGGTAGGTTCCTACCTACCTACAAATACAATACCTATTCTATAATTTTCATGAGTTTTTCGAACTTTTTATCTTAAATCTTACGTGATAAAAAAACGTGATACAATAGCTTTACAGTACTGAGAGGGGGTCGTGACTTCTTAATGGGTACTTAAAATGCAAAAATCATGCCAGTCGTGGAAGATATTTACCAAGCTTAGGAAAATTTATTTTTAACATTAAGATCCTTGTCCACATTTTTTAAAATGTTTTTTATCACGTAATGCACATTATTAGGTAATACACAAAAATTTATCCCGCCAAACTAGATACACATCGCATGCAATTTGTTGGCGAGTTCGCGCGCTTAGAAAAATTATAACTATGACGAGCACTAATACTTATAGTAATTACCTATAACAAAACACTTATGGTTACGTCACTAACCCCCGTTTTCACCAACCATACCTAAATCTTCCCCTAAGTAGGAGGGTATTCCTAAATACAATCCTTTACCCATGTCATTTCCACCTTTAGGTGTCCTCTCATGGTTCGTGAAAACGAAATTGACAGAAAACGTCATCTTACTTGGCTTAGAGCCCGTAAAATTTAGAGAACGTTGGTGAAAACGGGCGTAAGTCTGGTTTTTTTATGAGATAGGCTCGCGCTTGACGACAATCAATGATGGAAAGCATTGATGAGGTCTAGGTTGGAGTGCGCTTGCCTAGAAAATGCTTATTCACTCTTGTCTTGGGGGTACTCAGATTATACGTGCCTGGAAATACAGACGTTGGAAGTGCGTTCCCTACCTTAGCCGTTTCAGAAACGTTGAACTGACGCGGTTTCCCTTAGGATCTCCTAATTTCTCATTTGAATCCGTTATGATCATCGATATATAGTTTACTCCCAGCATAATAGTATCAACCTACCTATTTCCAATCGAACTCGAAGCAAGTTTAACCTTTACAAGTTATCTCTGAAGGCGTAATCGTAAGCCCATGCACTACGTAGGTCGGATCTGTGCTCGTAGGTATAGAAGTAATTTATTGGTGGCAAGGAATGAAAACAAAGCCGCGCGTGGCTTGCTCAATCAAGTCATGCTGAGCTCAGGGTTTAGGCGTGCTGTCTGCATTCTGACGACGTCCCTTTCGCATTCTTCAGTTTATTTACGAGAATAAAATATATCTGGGGCCCAAGTCTGCTATTGCAATTGTAGTTACATTGCCTATCAATGACATCCCAATTGCTACTTTTAGCAATTTTGGTAGTCTACTAACTCAATGGCGTCACAATTGTTTTCCGATGGTTTGCCACTGACACATCTAGCTTTGAATCTAGCTTAAATAAACGTTTTTAATATGTAGTTTTTTTTGAAACTCATTTCGGCAAACGCTTTTTAAGCTAATGGCAATACCGAGGTATGATTGAATTACAATCCAATTATAAGAAATCAAACGACCATTGTGAATTTAGTAGACTACGAAATTTTGGACTAATGATAATTGTATTGTAATTGTATTGCGGATCAATGACAATGACATGTAAAATAGCAGACTTGGGGCCCTGATGCCTCGCGACTTCGTAGGCTTGCATTGGTGTAATAATAATAATTCCATGATCGATTCAGTCGTTGAGGTCACCCATTAAGTTACTGATCGGGGTCAAAGTTGCTTAACCGGGGTGAATATTTGATATACACTCTCCCTAATAAAGTCAGCAGGTGCTAAATAATAATCTAAATCACCGATTTTTTCTTTGTAAAATCAATAACCCTGTTCAATAGACGTGACTTTTGCAATTTATGAAATTAACGTTTGACATGCCCGGCTAAAAGCTCACGGCATAAGCTCACGAAGTAAAACCTTTACCTAACCACATGCATTTACATAATCTGGCTTCCTATACCTAAGCTATTAGATATATGATGTAGATACGATGACATCTCAACCTATCACCGGCCCTTTGCTAAGCACGGAGCTTGCTGACTGCATTGGCAGACTTAATACCTATTAACCTGACCTTATACGTGCCGCGAAAATTTGGAATTTCCTTCTGTCTTTAAAACCAAGGATAACTTAGGTTATTTTACCTTTCGATCAAGAGTGAATTTTACAAGCAAGTGCGCTCAATCCAACGTTTCATGTAAGCATCAGATGCGACCGCAGTCAAGCGCTAGTCTAGCCTAGCTTTTGATTGGTTCATAATCAAAGCAGAGCAAATACTGAGAGCAGGTTTCCTCTCATGGAAGGGGAATAGGCCCAAAGCGAATTGGCAGACTTCATATACCGTTGAGAACATTGTGTAGAACTCTCAGGCATACAGCTTTCCTCCCGATGTTTTCCTTCATCATAATGCAAGTGATATTTAATTGCTATACGCACATAACTCCGAAAAGTTCCAAAAAGGAGGCGGCAGTCCTAACCACTGGACTACTTGCGCTGTAAATGGCTAGGTATACGGTAATCTACAGTAAATCTTAACAACATCCAGTTCTTATAGTATAAAACCTTGGCATTTCATATTTCGGTCATTTTCCACTATTTCAAAATGTATGCCGCGAAAATCTAAATATTACCAGTCGTTTAACTGGTTTCTGTGAATAATGATAACTAAAATATGTCATATTACCCGAATTATTACATATTTAATAGCCTATACCTGTAATCAACGACATCTGAATATGTAATAAACTTAAATAAAATAAAAATAGAACATCCAACTTCACTAAGTATTTATATTCATCGGCAAAGAGTTAAACATTTTAAAAAATTCTTTTAAAAAATTCCGCAAAAATTCTTTTTATAAAACTGACTTCAAACGCCACTACAAAGTATATCAATTGTGCCTATAAAATTTGAAGAGTTCCCTCGATTTCTCCAGGATCCCATCATCAGATCCTGACCTGATTAAAATAGGATCACCTGGGAAAAAATAATTTTCCAAATCGTTTCAGGCGTCTTTGAGTAATCGGGAAATATACATAAAAAAAAGATTCCGACGAATTGAGAACCTCCTTCTTTATTGGAAGTCGGTTACTAATTAATTTGAATAAACTATTCTTTTAAATATTTAAACATTCGACAAACCAGTGGACATCTTCGTTTAATAAAGGTAAAAGCTAACTTAACGCCAACTGACGATGTTCTTCGAATAAAAAACTTATTGCTCTGGTTAAAAAGCGTAAAAACGAAATCTAAATGATAAAACAATGAGATAACAAAAAAATTGTGTAAAGTAACTCCGTTCATTTTAGGTTTTCATACATTCAGATGTTTTTATCTATTTTTCGTCAAAGATTTATAAATAAAATATAAGCACAGTTTACACTTTTTTGTCGGAAAGATTTTATTTTACAAGACTGGCTGATTCCCGCGACTTCGTCCGCGTGGAAAAAGTTTAGTGTGACTTGCTACTATCCGCGAGAAGTTATGTCCTCTATCTCCGATAATATTTAATAGATCTTCACCAAAATTAGAGAAAATATTTTTAATAGTATACAATTTATAATAAAAAAAGACTTATCGGTATAGATTTGACGAAATTATGGAGCTAAATCAACAAAAACTCCCATCCCCTATGCCGGATAAACCTTATTGTTTATCAAGATAAAAAGTATTCTATATATTGACCCAAAGTATCAGCTACCACTATACCAAATTTGATTCAAATCTGTTCATTAGTTTTTGCGTGATCCGCGCACAGACAGACTGACAGACAAAAAATTCAAAAAAAATTGTTTTGGGCTCAGTATCGATAATAAAGAGTCCTCCGATTAAAATTTTCAAAAAGTATTTAGTTTTTTTATAAGTATAGATGTAGATAACAACGCATTAATAAAGAAAACCGCATGAGAGGCTAAAATTAGAAATTGCACCGACCACTTTCCATGATACGCAACGATTGTTCCGAGATGAGATGACGAGATAATTTACATTTGCTTCCTCGTACCGCGCACCAGATAGAAAGCTGTATCGAAAATGATATTGGAATTCCTTTAACAATGCAATGTAGCAATCGGAAGTAATTATTCCATACATATACCTATATGTACTTAAAAGCCAGTATTTACGTTTATCATTCCCTCTCTCTCGCACATTCTAATATTTTCCATTATTATAAAAATCTCAGTAAAGGTACTTTTTGTCTGGTGGGAGGCGCTCGTCACAAAGATGAAGTGGCAATAAGTTTGAAGAACCCAAGGTCGTTGGGGTCCCAGGATACTAGAGAGGCAACCGCACACCGGAAAGCGCAGTTAGCAAACCCTCCAATAGGACTGATCAGAAGAGTCGCAGGGAGCCGCTGGAAACAGGCGACGCAAGACCAACGCTTGTGGGGGGTCTATGCAAGACGTTTGACGTCTATCAGTTGACAAATAAGAAGAAAAAATGAGATCGCAATCAGTCTTCTTATCAGAAACAAAGTCGGTGTGATTAGAATAAAAAATAAAATTAACTACTAAAACCGAAAACTGTTATTTAAAATTCTTTCCAAAAACCGAATTTCACTCAAAACGTGCAGTGTGAATGATTCGTCACGCTTTTTAGTGAAATTGTTTATCAGCTTCTCTCTTGCTTCTCTGGTTTGACCGTTATTTGCTTACGACCATTGAGTTCTCTGTCAGTCCGTGGAATTATGGAGCAGCAAACCTTTTACTTAGGAGAAAGAATATTAGAATCCAAAAATTGCTCCCTACATTTCCCATTTAACAATTAAAAAGATAAAAGCTGTAGACTAAAAGACATAGCGACAGCTCCGTTAATAGCTCGAAAATTGTCAATATCACATTGCCACAATCTTAGTTGCTGATTGTTTGAATTAATTTTTTTCTTACGGCAACAGTGAATTTTAACGAATAGTGAGATAATGTCATTCAGACAGAGATGATTGTGGACATCATACTGTAGCTGTGAAACTACGTCGAAAGGCCCTTGGCCTTCAGATAAAGCCATAATGATCGTCGGTCAAATTCATTAGTGGAACATTTCCAAAATCAGGTGTTTTGAGTCAAACATGCAAAATAGTTGGAAATTGATTAATCTATCCGAAGTACAAACGCTGCTAGAAAACTATTGATTTTAGCTGTCAATTCAAAACTTGTACTCTCATGCTGAAATATATAGAGCGTGCTCTGCCATAGCTCGAACTCAAAATAACGAGACCAAATATGCTCTGACATAAATCTGTCTCGTTTTAGCTCTGTCTTGAGCCTGAGCTGAGCGACAGTGTGGTCTATTGATTTCGGCCTATATTACCCCAAACTGTACATTTTGAATTGTACCATTAATGAATTAGACCGATGATATCGCCAGAAAGCTATTCTAGTAATATTATGATACTCTCTGCAATATTTCCTCAATGATGTTTTTAACGCAGTAACGATGTTTTTATAATGTCAATTGAACCATAACGGTGGACTGTGGTTACGATGATTAGTTTCGCAAACTAAACTATCATAGCTCTTGGTAAATGATTAATGATTATGCAGTATTAAAGAAACAAGGTTGAAAGCTTTCTTTTTTTTTCATTTTTATGTGTGTTCCCCGATTACTTGAAGACGCTTGGATCGATTCGGAAAATTATTTTTTTTGTTTGAAAGGGTCTACTTACTAGGTAGTTCATGATCATCTGGTCAGGATCCGACGGTGGAATCCTGGAGAAGTCAACATAATTGTTTTAGTTGGAATTGTCGATATTTCGATCTAGTTGCATAGACCGTGGTCACAACGGGACTGCGGTGTTGCAAGATGTGCGCGTGCGCTGCACGTGCGTGTGCGTGTGTGTATGTGTGTGTAACATCGTAGCTCCCAAACGGATGAACCGATTTTGATTACTTATGTTTTTTTTGTTTGAAAGGTGAATTAGTCCGGAGTGTTCTTAATTATGTCTTATGAAGGGTTTGACTAATAGAACACTATACACTAATAAATTTCAAATCCAAGATGGCCGCCACCACAAAATGGCGAATTATATTTTTTTTTAATTCACGTCGGGGGTGTTTTTCAATTTACACTTGTTTTACATGTAAGTAACTCGATATTATAATATCAACACAGTGAAACGTCTCCATAAAGCGAATGAACTTATGTTTGAGAACAGAACGTTCTTATCAATACAATCTCGCTGGAAACTAGCCCAGTTGGCGCAGTAATGTCTTTCTGTATGTCTATTGTGTAACACTGAAAGCTGCGAGTATCTGCAGTATGACTCCACACAGTTCTCATAGGCCTATCTTTGCGAGATAATACTGTGAAAGGAAGACACAATGTGGGTTACAAGCTAACCTTATCTCGGTAATTATTTTAGTTGGGATTGTCGATATTTCGATCCAATTGCATGGACCGTGGTCACGACGAGACTGCGGTGTTGCGAGACGTCAAGTTGAAGCTGTCATGGGTAGAATCTATCTACCCGCCTTCTTGATCTTTTCGGAGGAACGTCATTTAAAGTTCGGCAAAAAACACTAGCAACGTCACATTTTAAAGATGCTGTACAACGTTTACAACAATTTATGTCATTAAGCCCACGAATCAAGTCTAAAATCTTTAACTTTTCTCGACTTTATAGTTAGAATTTCCCGTAGATTTTTCTCATTGGAACCGATCGGCCTTTGACACCGGAAACTGCGTTTGTGCACAATGATCATGAACGAATTGGGGTGTGTGTAAATCCTTACTTCCTTTAATTTCTACTAATATTACAGACTAGCTTTGTACCACGACTTCGTCCGCGTAGTTTGGTTTTTCAAAATCGTGTGGAAAGCCCTCTGGTTTTCCGTAATAGTTCATGTCACTTTCGACGTCTTCAACTATACCCATGCAAGGTTTATAAAAAAACTCTTCATTAGTACAAAATTTACCAACCCTTTAGGCCATTAATTAACTAAGGCCAAAATATAAGACATGCCGGTTTTCACCAACAATACCTAACTCATCCCCCAAGTAGGAGTCTCTTCGTATAGGTAACCCCTAAATACAATTCCTTACCCATGGCTATTTTCACCTTTAGATGTTCCCTAAAGGTTTGTGAAAACGAAATTGTCAGAAAGCATAACCTAAGTTAGCTTAAATAGCGTGTAAAAGTTTGGGAACGCTAGTAAAAACGGGCCTTAATTTGAAATATCAGAGTACCTACATTTGACTTTGGTTTTCTGCTTTCATCAAATGAACTTACCTACTCTCATAATGGCTCTGAGATGAGAGCAATTTGCACCAAAGACATTCAAAAAGCATGTCTAATTATGCAAACACAGCTTACAGTTTTGCATTAGATAATTCACCGGTTTGCGGTTGACGACAAGACATCATAAGTGTACTTACGAGTAAATACCGAATTGTTCACCGACTTAACAAACAGAGCATGAATCCAATGTCAAGAGTAGAAAAATTTGGAAATTAGAGTGGAATTTGGAAATTATTCAGTGACTTGAAAACTGGCCGCGTTTGGAACATTCAAAAAGTATTTATAACACTAAAATTTTAAAAAGTTCAAAACAATTTCATTGTTCAACAAAGCGCATCGATTCGCATGCGTACAATAATTTTGTCAACAACATAATTACCTGCCCGAAATTATTTGGGAAGGTTTGAAATGTGACTCTCGAAAGTAATTTAAGCAACATCTTGTTGACAAACTATACCTACGCCTGTGAATAGCTATGCGCTTTGTTAGACAATGAAATTGTTTAGAACTTTATGATAATTTTAGTGTTTAATCATGGGCGGCTGTAATCACTTAACAGTGGGTGACCCGCTTGTTTTATTCAAACACAAGTGTAAATTAAAAATTTAAAACACCCCCGACATGATACAACGTCCTAATCGCTAGTCAGTAATCGTTAAAATAAAAATATGTAATCCGCCATTTTGTGGCGGCGGCCATTTTGGGCCAATTTTTATCAAACATAGCCAAGAACACTCCCGACTAATTCACCTTTCAAACAAAAAAAACAAGTCTGTTCATCCGTTCGGAAAAAAACAACAGACAGAAACACCCATACACACACAGACACATCAAAATTATAACACTCCCTTGTTTTTGCGTAGGGGGTTAAAAATAGGGGGTTGAAAGCCTCAATACCCCAACGGCTAAAGGGCTTCACTGAAAACTGAAAGGTCGCAGGTTGAAAGAGGCTGTTGACCTTAATCTCGTAGGAACCTATTTAGAATCTTTTGATCCAACAATACCCAAATTCAAGCCTCAATAGCCCAACGGTTAAAGGTGCTGAATGAAAAACTGTAAGGTTGCAGGTTCGAATCCCACCCGTTGCACTAATGTCGTACCCACTCCTAGCACAAGCTTTTCGCTTATTAGAAGGAGAACATAAGTCAAGTTCAGCTTGACTGATATTCTTTAAAAAAAAAAAATAACCTGGTGAAATCGAATCTTTGTGTCTATAAGTTTGGCGAAACTGCATGAAACATAACAGTTTCACCAAACTGTTTTAGACACAAAGATTTGCGATTCGTGTCCACGCCGCGTGTGATCGCGGTTCGGAAGAGCGAGGAAACGTCGCATTCCTATTAGAGACTAGAGCTGCAGGTACACCGGGTTGAAATAATAAATGATAATTTTAATATAATCCTATTAATATTACAAATGTGAAAATTTGTATGGATGGATGAATGGATGTTTGTTACTTAATCACTTTACCAAAATGCCGTTTACACTTCGTGTTTTCTAAAGTTGGTGAAAACGAAAACAGCTTCGGCTACCTAACTTAATATTCTCTTAAGCTTAATATTCCCTAAAACTTAGAATAGAATGGAATAGAATAGAATAATTTTTTATTCTAATCTACCTATTTTATAAATCAACTTTTACAAAGTAATTTCGATTCGTCAAATGAATCTACTATTGGTTCGGAATGCCGTTCCAACCGTATTATATTACTTATATTTACGTACTTACGTAGGTGAGAACGTGGCTGATAACGGGCATAAAAATATATTTTTTTTATTCGATGACAAGATAGTCCTTGTCTGCGATCTCACCTGATGGTAAGTGACGATGCAGTCTAATGGTGAGATCTATAGAGCGAGCTCTGACTTAGCTCAGACTTAAGATAGAGGTTAAAACGAGACACAAATATGGTCAGACATAAATTTGTCACGTTTTAACGTCTATCTTGAGTCTGAGCTGAGTGAGAGTGCGGTCTATAGATTTCAGCCTAAGATAGTAGCGGCCTTACTTGGAAGGGGTATGGCAGTTTACATTCAACCCATAACCCTATTCTGCCATCGTGCTGGAACGCTAAATAACTTGGCGGCACGTCTATATAATACGACGTTATAAGAATAAATAATAAGAATAAATCCTACTAATATTATAAACGCAAAAGTTTGTAAGTATGGATGATGTTTATTACTCTTTCACGTAAAAACCACTGAACCGATTTGGCTGAAATTTGACATAGAGATAGATTATAGTGTGGAATAACGCACAGGCTACTTTTTATCTCGGAAAATAAGAGATTTCCCGCGGGCATTATAAAACCTTAATCCACGCCAACGAAGTTGCGGGCATCAACTAGTTATAAGAATAAAATGAGCAGAGTGTGCCACCAGTTTTACATTGCGCATCTGCAAGTCGGCAAGTGTCGTTGACCGCTGATTAACTGCATAAGGAAACCTGTTCACCGCGCGCCGTACTTATCCTCAGTTACATAATTATTCAGCCGTGGCGACGTTTTTGTCGCGGGCAGCAATCTAGCGTAACCAATGCGAGAAAAATAGTTTCATAATTGAATACCAGAAATAAAAAAGGCTCTAAGTACCAAAACAAAAAAGAGCAGAATTTGTGTTTCAAATAATTAATAAATCATTTAAACATATTTCTTTTATTTTAAACTTCACATGGTTATTATTACAATAAAATTCTTTACAACGCTAGTCGTTTAGTTCTTATTTTAGGTTATTAGCGAGGGAACATACTAAATAATAAAGTAATAAAAACCGAAACGAAATTTTTGGCACTTAGACCCTTTTTTATTTCTAGTATTCAATTAGTATTATCTGTATTTGTGACGTCATCGTTATTCCACTTTTTACTTGAAATCTTCCTTGCTAGAAATAGAAAAATGAAAAATGATTTATTCGTAAAAAGTTTTGCAAAACATTAATCCGTTGTTGGGGCATCCTTTTGAGGAAGTAGGTAGGTACTATACCTGCGCCAGAATGTCCCGTTCTTCCGTAGAAAATCTTTTTAAATAAAAATAAAATAAAATATGTTTATTTCAGGCCATAGATGTTAGTAAAACAATTCTTAAAAAGTATGTTAGTTATTAGTCTAGTTTTAAGCCGAGAAAAATAAAAAATCGCGCGTTTCGACATATAAGACGTCATTGCCATGAAAACTTGCATGAAAAGTGTTACCTACCAGTAAAGAAAACTTCCGTCACAGTCGTGGTTGCAGTAAAAAATACAATTACTATTTTCTTGTCAACGGACCCAGCGACGGATTTGGACGTATTTTGAAAACTTTTTATTAATAAATCATTATGCATTTTTTTTTCACGATATCGTCGGGGATATTGCAAATCCGCGTAACTAGCATTAGTACATTAAAATCCATTTTCATACGTTTGTAGTCAAATCAAAACCGCCTGTCGTAGCGACTATAGGTTATTTTTTGTGTAAAAAATAGCCCAATAGCCATAGAAATAAGAATAAAGTTTATAAGATTCCCCTGTAAAACTTTGACTAGTGTAGATCCGCGATTTTTATCAATGGTACATACGCGGTTTTCCCTGACGATATCTCCTCACTTGTAACGTTCGAAGACGGTCAACTTGAAGTGAACGGGTAGTATAAACATTTCGCAAAACATTGTTTAGTAAATTATGAGGTAAACGTACCAAACTACTATACCTACTGTTAACAGGTCCTAATTAAACAATTTTATAAGTAATTTAGATAAGAATAGATTTATTTGCCTGAACCAGTCGTTAGCTTGAGTAATGTCCGTGCATGTTACTACATATGACCAAATATACATTTTCGATTGTTATCTCCAAACCTTGGCCACTTCGCATCTTCAAATATAACATTTTTTTAAATTGCTAACAGGTTGCGCTTGACTGAGAGTGGTCCATTTTTTTTTATTATTATTTATTTACTCGCCGACCTTGCACTGGAAAACGCAGCTTTTTCTACGAAACAGCTAAATAAAATAGCTTTATTTATTTATTCTTTATTTCACCACAAACAGAAAAAAGTAACAAAATATATTATGTCAATACCAAAAGGCGTTCTTTTCGCTAAAAAGCGATAGCCATAAGGTTGTCTCTTCCAGACAACCTTCTAGAAAAAAAATATTCCCAAAGTTGACGAATTAAGGTTGGCAGCCTATATTTTTAACCGACTTCCAAAAAGTAGGAGGTTATCAATTCGGCCGGTATCTTTTTTTTAGACCATAAAATACCAAGCTAGCCAAAATTAACGAAAACTCGTAGGCAAGCAAGTTTTCTCATGAAGTTTTCTTTTGCCACCGTCAGAGCAAGTAGTAATATTTAGGTAATTGCATACAACGTACACACTTTAATGGACATTTAGACAATTCTGCAACAAAATTCATTACGATTGGCAAAACACCTATTATATTAATGAACCAAAGTTTTCACTAATCAATTGTAACATTCGATTTGAATTCGATTCGGTCTAATAATGTCTTGATTTCTACTGATATCAATTCTTGCCAAATAAGTAAGCAACTAAGCAAGAAACCAACTGGCATAGACAAAAATTATAACTTCAAAATCAACTACCTAGATAATTCAAGCGACGCACTGGGCCTGCATGGTGATGTAGTTTTCTTTTTCACGGTTACTTCGGGGTGAGTTTTTCCAGTTGATTTATCCTTCAATCACAACAACAAAGGAGCAACAGATCGACGTCATTTAGTTGAAAACTTGGAGTGTGAAATAGACTAGATATTTTTTAACTGGGAAAAACTGAGGGTTCCCGATGGGAACCTTACTACAGGAGGACAAAGTTGGAGGCAATAATACCTAAAATAGAGTAGTTAATTATTTTTCTCGGTATGTAAGTTGCATGGAATCAATCGGCTTGGCATCCAGCTACCCACAAGATAGTGTATTGAGTGTATTAAGTTATTACATTGTAATATTATGTAGCTGTTCAGTGTTCATTAATATTGTAATATTTTGTTATGAAAAGAGCAACTGCTGAGTTTCTTGCCAGCTCTTCTCAGCAGAATCTGCATTCCGAACCGCGGTGGTAGAGTCATGACGTGTCATAAGAGCTACAAGTTGGCCTACATGAAATAAATAATTTTGAATTTGAATTTAATAATTATGTAGGTAGGCTCAAGTATACCGAATTATGCAAATAAACTAAATATTCGCTAAATATTCAAGCGAAACTAATTCAGGTTAACCTGGTCCAGTTGTTAGTTTCGTAAATCACCAGGTATTTTAGTAGCAAAGTGTTTACCTTGGTAACAATCGTTGCATTCCATCGATATAGAAAATTTATTCCTAAAACAGTTTTGTAACATTTTCGTATAATTTTGTAGCTGGCATTGAAAGATTTTTTAATACACAGTTTTTCCTTCGCACTTTTCATTATTTTATAAACTTTTTATAAAAATTATTTTATAGTATTTTTTTTTTCGCCGATCTATTGTACCTTCCTGATAGTCTATTTAATTAAAATGCATAGTTATCAAAGCCTCCTGTGTATTACCCCTATTACGATACAATTACGCATGATTACGCATCATTCAACTGTATCGTAACTAAAGAATAGTTAATATAACATATCCGGGATTTAATTAATTCAAAATAATAAATTAAAATAAATTAAGAGTCTTCAAGAGTCTCGTTTTAACTCTGTCTCAAATCAAAGCCAGATCAGAGAATTACATAAATCTCAGCCGAATTCTATCGGTTCTATCTTTGTTTGCGATTTTAAACGAACACTAGCTTTTACCAGCGACTTCGTCCACGTGAAGTTAGCCTTAATAATCTGAGGGAAACCTCTATTTTTCCAAGATAAAAGGTACTCCATATGTTATATATATATACATATATTCGCTATGATATGAACAAGCTTAGACATATTTTAGGCCTTACGCACATGTCCAATTATATTCGTTATGAACAAGCTTAGCCTTATTTTAGGCCTTACCCACATGTCCAATTGTATGCGTTATGAACAAGCTTAGCCTTATCTTAGGCCTTACGCACATGTCCAATTATATGCTTTATAAACAAGCTTAGCCTTATTTTAGGCCTTACGCACATGTCCAATTATATTTTTTAATCTTTGTGTCCGTACAAAGGAGGTAATTAAATGTTCATTCACAATATAAATAGAGTCATTGATATATAACTGGCCGTGACTACCAACTAGATATTGATTAGTGAATGTAGTAGGAACAATGATTGATGTGCACGCGTATGGATTTGTGGTAAAAACATGTTCAAACATATCATATTGATAAACGACAAGGTCAACAATTTTATATTTATTGAGCGTAAGTACTTACCGCAACTCACAACGGCTCAACGGGCAAGGGGCTTTAAAAAGGTCGCCAGTTCGAATCTCATCCGTTGCATTTTTGTCGTACTCCATCCTAATGGAAGCCTTACGCTAGGATTTTTTTTTTGTTATTTTTGTTATTTTTTTTGTTATTTTGACAAGAAAGGATTCTTCCAGTGGGGATCGAGCAAAACCAAAAGTTTATTATATGGAGAGATACACATTCTGTGAAAATTTCAAGTATCTACCTAGTACCCTTCATGAGATACCTACAACCCGCTGACAGACAGACGGACGAACGGACAGTGGACGCCTAGTACCCCTTCCAAGTTAGTCCGCTATCATTTTAGACTGCAACGTCACTTACCTACCATCAGATGAGATCGCAGTCAAGGACTACCTATCTTGTCATCGAATAAAAAAAATACCTATTCAAAATTAATAGGTTATTGTGGTCCGAAATGTCGATTACATTTCAAACACTTTCGCTGGGTACTACCAGCTCATGAATATTAACAATGCCGTCTGTCCGTCCGCGCCGTTCCGTTACGAATTTCATCACTGTTCACAGCGGAACAATCAAATTTTATTATTATATAGTTTATTAGGTACTAGCTGATGCCCGCGACTTCGTTCGTGTGGATCGAGGTTTTTTAGTTCCCGCGGAACTGCCTTGTTTTCCAGACTTTAATATACACTATCTCCGTGCCAAATTTCAGCCTAATCGGTTCAGTCGCTGCGGTATGATTGAGTTATTAAGTAGTTGAGTTTATGAGGTACTAGTTGATGCCCGCGACTTCGTTCGTGTGGATCGAGGTTTTTTAGTTCCCGCGGAACTGCCTTGTTTTCCAGACTTTAATATACACTATCTCCGTGCCAAACAGCCTAATCGGTTCAGTCGCTGCGGTATGATTGAGTTATTAAGTAGTTGAGTTTATGAGGTACTAGTTGATGCCCGCGACTTCGTTCGTGTGGATCGAGGTTTTTTAGTTCCCGCGGAACTGCCTTGTTTTCCAGACTTTAATATACACTATCTCCGTGCCAAACAGCCTAATCGGTTCAGTCGCTGCGGTATGATTGAGTTATTAAGTAGTTGAGTTTATGAGGTACTAGTTGATGCCCGCGACTTCGTTCGTGTGGATCGAGGTTTTTTAGTTCCCGCGGAAATGCCTTGTTTTCCAGACTTTAATATACACTATATCCGTGCCAAATTTCAGCCAAATCGGTTCAGTCGTTGTGCTGTGATTGAGATACAAACATCCATCTATCCATTGCATCCATACATCCAAACTTTAACATTTATAATATTAGTAGGATAGATAGTTCTTGTTATTTAAGAGATCTTTGTATTCAGTATACATTTCAACAGTGATTAGCTGTTTCTGAGATAAAGGGCGTTGACACACAGACGAACAAAGCGATCCTATATGGGTTCCGTTTTCGTTTGGAACCCTAAAAAATGGTAGTTAATGACCAGTTCATTTTAGCCAACAGTTCAGAAACCGGGAGTTAATAAATGTTCGATACATTTTTAACTCTAATAAGGTTTTAATTGTGCGAAACCATATCACAGGCAGTTGGTGCAAATCAATAAATTAACAAAAAGTTCTGTATTATTTTTTGTCAAGTCCTTAAACGGGACAAATGGTACACAATTAATATTAATGTAATCGAAATTTATAATACAAGGTGCTTGCAGGAGTGGCTTAAACGGCCGCCGATTGCAACATTCTCAAAATTAGTTTGAGATAGGTAGGTACCTAGAGAGACCTACAGTTATAATTAATGCTGGAAATGTGAATTGGGAATTGAAATTAGGTGCAGCCACTTGAATGTAGAGCTTTCAAGGATATTCTGTATGGGTTAGTTAAATAAACAACCGCCCGATCCTAACTAGCGGTCGATATTAACAACTAGTAGGTACCTATTTATAATGTTCATACTAATTGACTATCTCGTAACTATTGTATGTTATTCTATTCTATTCATACAGAAAACGTTAATAACAATAAAATGTCCTCCCGACCGAATCCGGCCAAAGCGGCCAATCTGCACAGAGATTTGCCATCTGCGCGGGAGATATTACAGTGTACAAGTGTGTGCGCAAACACAGGTGCACTCTCTATTCCCTCACTCTCATAGTCCGATGGGACGGAAAATCCGACACGACAGAAAGAGATCAGGTGCAGGACCGACAGCTTTACATGCTCTCCGAGGCACAGGGGTGACTCACCACCGACTTCCTAACTCCGGGCTAGTACTGAAAATTTCTTAACAGAAAACCCGCTATATTTTTGGCCCGAACCGGGAATCGACCCGGGACCTAGTGATCCGTAGTCCTAGTAAGTAGTAAGTATCTATAATATGTAGGTAATAAATATAAGAAGGTATAGTTTAGTAGGATCTACTTAAAAATGAATAGAATAAAGTTTAGTTTAAATCTAAAACTCGATTGCTACTATGTAAGTGCTTACCTGCCCTGATAAAATAATGTACTGAATCAAATTATTCTACAAACCTTTATCTGACACGATTGTCAAAGACATACGCTTTCCTATCAGAACCTGTTCATTTTCCCTCCATATCTACAAACCGTATTCAATGCGTTGGACACAGTATGTTTTAGTTTTTGTGACCATGTATTATACAAAGGGGGCATTGAATTCATGTACCTATGTATGGTATTGCAAAACTTTGATAGTTAGGTACCTACTTATTTTATAGAACGCTTTTTAATAGAGTCAACTCGTATTTGACAGGTTGTCTTTCCTAGCCGAGAACCAATACAGGTACACCGAAAATTAGGTACTTATTAACTTTTTTGAAGCCTCAATAGCCCAACGGTTAAAGGTCCGGACTGAAAACTGAAAGGTCGCAGGTTCGAACCCTTGTTTACACTATTGTTGTACCGACTCCTAGCACAAGCTTTCCGCTTATTTGGAGGGGAGAGGAGAATATAAGTCAAGTTCAGCTTGGCTAATATTAAAAAAAAGACGTGTGGCACTCGGGGACTGCCGCGGTAAAGCTATTGCATAGCATTTTTTATCAACGCCATCTAGCGGTGAGAGGAGTCCCGTTTCAGGTTATTTTCGTTACGGAATTTCTGGATTCGGTCTCCACGCTCAAGCCCCCGATAGAAACTATGCAATAGCTTAAAACTATCTTCTCCGTCGGAGATAGTTAATACCTAATCAGCAGTTTGATCACATTGAGAGTTTCGTAAACTTAGTTCAGTAGAAAAATTAGTGCATTACCTACATAGGAATTAGATAATCATGAATGTAGACTAACACTTTGATTTCACACGAGTTACCATAACGTACCTAATGTGATTGAAATTATGTGTGATCTAATTACTTTTTGCTTTCAATCTTAGGTTAGATATTACCTATGAAGTTCTAGTTTAGTTATGTGTTAATCTATTTTTTGCTTCCCAACGTTGACACATGCGATAAATAAGTAGTAATATCCTCCCAACCGAATCCGGCCAATCTCCACAGAGATTAGCCTTGCGCGGGAGATTTTATAGTTCACAAGTGAGTGCGCAAACATAGGTGCACTCTCTATTCCCTCACTCTCATAGTCCGATGGGACGGAAAAACCGTTACGACCGGAGCGAGGTCAGGCGCAAGACGGATTTAATAATATTATAAAGTTTTTACGTTCCCTCAAATATGGTTGAGCGAAGCAATGGCTGGATCATGCGTCGTGCTCGTGAACGGGTGCCACCAACGGGAATGGGTCTGCTTTGTGTCTACCCATCTTAACATGTGTTAGGTTGTGGTAGGTGTGCATTTTTGAAACTTCTTTGTGGAAACACTGTGTGCATAGCATAGTTTTGTTCGCTTGTTCGCTAACCATTGTAAAAAATTTTTTTTTGAAAAGAGCAACTGCTGAGTTCCTTGCCGGCTCTTCTCAGCAGAATCTGCATTCCGAACCGGTGATAGATTTATGACGTGTCATAAGAGCTACAAGTTGGCCTACATGAAATAAATAAATGATTTTATTTGAAACGCTTTAATTCAACGTTTCTGGAACGAACGGCTAAGGTATGGAACGCGTCTGTGTTTCCGACCACGTATAATCTAAGTACCTTCAAGACATGAGTGAATAGGCATTTTCTAGGCAAGCGCGCTCCAGCCTAGACCTCATCCATGCTTTCCATCATTGATTGTCGTCAAGCGCTAGCCTATCTCATAATTAAAAAAAAAAAAGACGTATGGCACTCGGGGACTGCCGCGGTAAAGCTATTGCATAGCATTTTTTATCAACGCCATCTAGCGGCTCACCGTAGAGGAGTCCCGTGTCAGGTTATTTTCGTTACGGAATTTCTGGATTCGGTCTCCACGCTGGCCCGCGATAGAAGCTATGCAATAGCTTAAAAGGTATTGAGACCTTTTTCAGCCACATATCTGTCTTAAGAATGTAGGAACATCTGTGATAAGCAGTACACTTATATAAACGTAAAGCCTTTCATCGATAAGACCTGTAGAACGTAATTTATTTACCTACTTACTTACTAACTAATGACCCAAAGCCGCTAAAACTGTAACAGATCAACTATCATTGAAGAATGGCACACTTTTTTAAGTATTGCTTCCGGTTTATATTATGTAACTTAATATTAATCATCATAACGATATTTCGGTGGTTAAGTAATAGGATTATAGGTAACTATCATTAACAATATTGATCAACGTAATAGATTAACGTAATTTGGATCTGTGGTTGAAGTAGGTTCTGCCTACCTAGGTAGGTTTTATTAGTCTACTAGCTGATGCCCGCGACTTCGTCCGCGTGGATTTAGTTTTTTAATTCCCGCGGGAACACTTTGATTTTTCGGGATAAAAAGTAGCCTATGTCACTCTCCGGCCCGTAAATTACCCCTATGCAAAAAATCACAGCAAGCCGTTGCTCTGTTGCTGCGTGATTGAAGGACAAACCAACAAACCAACAAACCAACAAACCAACAAACACACTTTCGCATTTATAATATTAGTATTAGTCTACTAGATTTTTGCCCGCGACTTCGTTTGCGTAAATTAAGTTACTGTTTTTCCGGGGTAAAAGGCTCTTCTTGCCCTCAACTATGCTATGAGTTATGACATACATAAAAAGTTCATTGAAATCGCCGTAAAACAATATTTAATTTTTAACCCGGACGAAGTCGGGGAGGGTCGCTAGTACAATACCTAATAATTAAAATGGGAGTTGGAACCATCCTTATGTTACACCATACTAGACGTAATTAGCTTATAATTAAGCTCATAGCTTAGGTATACTTATCTGATTTGTATTTTGAGTTGCTTAAAATTTTTTTTTTATTCGATGACAAGATAGCCCTTGACTGCGATCTCACCTGATGGTAAGTGACGATGCAGTCTAAGATGGTAGCGGGCTAACTTGGAAGGGATATAGCAGTGTAAATTCAACCCATACCCCTAATTGGTTTCTACACGCCATCGTGCCGGAACGCTAAATCGCTTGGCGGCACTTCTTTGATGGTAGGGTGGTAACTAGCCACGGCCAAAGCCTCCCACCAGACCAGACCAGAGACAATTTAGAAATTATAAATCACTGAATTGCCCCCGCCGGGAATCGAACCCGAGACCTCCCAGTTATAAGACCACAGCGCTCACCACTGCGCCAGGGAGGTCGTCAAAGGTATATTTATCTGATTTGTATTTTGAGTTGCTTAAAAATACGAGGTTTTTCTAGTGTTACTGATACTTTCTCGGTGTTCATAAAATACAAAATACTATGTTGACATACTAGCTTGCACGAACACTCATTTGTAGTTTGGCTACAGTTGAATGATTATAATACACTCGAAACTAACACTAGAAATACTAACCTACAGTTTCGTTAGGCAACTAATTGGATAATTGGATTTAAACGGACGAGGATTTTTTTTTGTTTTTATAATTATTCGATAGCCAGATACAACACAACATACAATTATTATCCTACGTGATGGTAAGTGATGATGTAATCTAAGATGCTGGCGGTCTAATTTGGAAGGGGTATAATGGAAATATAAATTAAAACTACAGCCCTAATTGATTTTTACACACCATTAGGAAGGTATACCTATATCGAAATGCTGGGCTATTGAGGCTTTAATAACTTTGAAGGTAGGGTGGTAACCAGCCACACCCAAAGCCTCCAAGCAGACCATGTGTTACGTCATACCTCAAGGTACCTGGATGGATCTTTTACCGACAGTAGACTCTTGTCTTAGGCTCCGGTTGTGTTCTAGACTCCGGCTGTGTTCTAGGCTCCGGTTGTGCTCTATGCTCCGGTTGTGTTCTATGCTCCGGTTGTGTTCTATGCTTCGGTTGTGTTCTTAAGAAATCTCAGAGCCTTCCAATATGCGCTGAGGGTGGCCATGGAGGGGCTTTTAGTGGGAAACATACCCCACATAACCTCTCTCTCTATCTCTTAAGATTTCGGGTATCTTCTAAGAAGATTGTCTTAAAATATGTCTAGACAAGCGGATTCGTTCTCGGCCAGATTTGAATCGCAAGTTCAATACAATAGTCAAAACAAAGGGGGCGGCCTCTTCATACATAGGTTCCTACTTCCGTAGGGCGGCCTCAAATTATAAAGGTCATATTTCTTCAAGATACTAATAATAATAATATTAGTATGCTCCTGATCGAATCACAGAAATTAGCCATCTTCGCGTGATAAACTATAGTGCACAAGTGAGTGCGCAAACACAGGTGCACTCTCTATTCCCTCGCTCTCATAGTCCGGTGGGACGGAAATCCGACATGACCGGAAAGAGATCAGGTGTAGAACACGAATACATTTTTTTGACTTAACCCGGGAATAGAACCCGGGACTTCGTCATCTGCAGTGGAACAATCGAACGAAAACGATCTTGTGCCGCTTGTATCCAACTGTTTCCGGTCCATATAGCCGAGGTCGCTATTCCAGCATAATCGTCTGCACGTAGCCCGACAGCCGACACAAACTTGACTGTTTTTACTTTTTACACGCCTGCCCAAAATAGGAGTGCAATATGTTCAAAGTTCGAGTATGTATGAGTGTTTCTTTGTTACACCATAACTTCTAAATCCCTAAACAGATTTGAATATGTGGGATTTCATTAGAATCCTCATCCTCAGGGTTTTTTTATTATATTTTAATAATATTTTGCTTATTTTAAAATACTTATCTTCTAGCGAATAGGTGGATGTACAAATAAAATGATTCAGCTAGATGATAGGTATACGCAAAGCTTAATATTATTATGAAAATTGTATCTGCAAATGCAGTAACATCAAGATAATAGCACAATTACACCTGGCACCCATTCATGTTAGCCATTTTCATTATTTCGACCCTGTCTGTTTGCACGCATGGCAAAAAATATTACGGCTTCTCGTAATTTCATGGCAAAAGATCATCTTAATGACAATCATTAGACCTAGCGTTATGTGGCATGCTAACATAATATGTAGAGAAAAACTTTGTGTAGGTAATCAATGTAAGATCTAGTGCTGAGATCTATAAGGCTTGTTCTGACTAGGGTTGCCAGATTTTTTTTTAGCCTATAAGGGACAAATGGTTAAATGGGTTAAAAATACGGGATTTCAGTTTTTTTACCCGGGACAAATAAAAAACAAAATTATTTAGTGTCTTTTTTTTTTGATATTTTTCCGAGGATTGAGTCAGTTTAAACATATTTTTATTCGTTTTAACATATCTCCAAAAATCAATACAGTAAACGGTCATCAACTCGCTTTTTTACGAATGTTGCGTGTGTGAATACTTGAATCGATTTTATAATGAAAAACGAAGTACAGTTCAAATACGGGACATAGCCTGTCCCGCGGGGACATTTTAAATTATGCCTAAAATACGGGATGTCCCGGGAAATACGGGACGTCTGGCAACGCTAGTTCTGACTCAGCTCAGACTCAAGATAGAGGTTAAAACGAGACACAAATATGTTCTGACATAAATCTGTCTCGTTTTAACTCTTTGTTTGAGCTGAGTGAGAGTGCAGGCTATAGATTTCAGCCTAAGTAACTCTTTCAGTACAAAGAGCTTTAAGAGATTTATAACATATACTTCTAGTTTCTTTCTTTGTAATTTCCAATCAACCAAAAATTTAGTTCCCCACGCAAACTGCCTGGAATAGATCGCTTCTTAGCGATAAGGTCGCCATTTGTGCTCTCATTTAGGTAGGTATATAATTTAAGTTATTTTTATCTTTTATGTTTCTATCTAATGTGGTGTACAATAAAGTGTATTCATTTCATTTCATTTCAAACTTGAGTGACAAGAGCACCTCTCTTGTGTAAAAAAATAATTAAGTAATTAAATATCCCGTCACTGTTATATCACATTGCCATCTTACCAAGCTGAGTTTAGATACGACAATAATAATAATTAGATGCGGCTGGTGGGAGGCTTTGGCCATGGCTAGTGACCATCTTTAAGCCAGAGACGTGCCGCCAAGCGATTTATCATTCCGGCACGACGGCATGTATAATTTTACTAGATGATGCCCGCGACTTCATTCGCTGAATTGAGGTTTTTTAATTCCCGCAGGAACTCTCTTATTTTCCGGGATAAAAAGTGTTTCATCAAATTCCAGACTATAATCTACGAGGGAGTAACTCTGTGCCTTTCAGCCAAATTGGTTCAATCGACTAACAAACATCTATCCATCTACACATCATATCTCGCATTTCTAATACTAGCTGATGCCCCCAACTTCGTTCGCATTCGAGAATCTCTTCTTGTGTAACTAAGTTCAAATTCAAATTCAAAATTAATTTATTTCATATAGGCTAACTTGTAGCTCTTATGACACGTCATAAATCTACCACCGGTTCGGAATGCAGACTCTGCTGAGAAGAGCCGGTAAGAAACTCAGCAGTTGCTCTTTTCAAAAAAAAATTTTTTTTTTTACAAAGCTATGCAATGTATACAGTGCTTCCACAATAAAGCTTCAAAAATGCAAAAATGCCTACGTAGGTACACCAATCCAACGCATGTCAAGATGGGCAGCCAAAGCAGACCCATTCCCGTTGGTGGCACCCGTTCACGAGCATGACGCATGATCCAGCCATTGCTTCGCTCAACCGTAAGCCATAGTTAAGTGTGCCTGCTAAAGTTAGGTAGCAATCGTCTTTATCGTACAAGCTCACAATCAGGCGTTAATCTCACACGTCGTCTTATCTTACACATCTAGCATCAGTCCTTTGTTGGGGTTTAATTACAATTTAATTACAATCGGACACAAAGGCGTTGGGATGTGTAATTTTTGCAGATATTATGTATGCAAAATTTGCTTTGTTTCCGTGAGCTATTAGGAAGGGGGGAATTGTTGTTGTTTATAAAGATGTTTTTTTTTTGTTGTCAATTGTTATGACAGACTATTAACTAAGACTAAAGTAGTACTAAAGTAAAAGTTTCCATACAAACGAAGTATTGTGTTATGACAGACGATTAACTAAGTCTAAAGTGTTCTCACTTAATTACAATATGGGGTCATTCAAGGGGCGAACCAATAAGTTCCTGAAAAGCCGGCAACGCATCGGTGGTGTCAAACCTTCAATGGATAAAAAATATTTGTCAGTGGCTTTCATTTTTTGATAGGCACTGAGTTACAGAATTCGGGGGCAGACCAGACCATAGACATTTTTTTTATTTTATTCGATGACAAGATAGCCCATGACTGCGATCTCGTCTGATGGTAAGTGACGATGCAGTCTAAGATGGTAGCGGGCTAACTTGGAAGGGGTATAGCAGTGTAAATTCAACCCATACCCCTAATCGGTTTCTACACGCCATCGTGCCGGAACGCTAAATCGCTTAGCGGCACGTCTTTGACGGTAGGGTGGTAACTAGCCACGGGCAAAGCCTCCCACCAGACCAGACCAGAGGCAATTTAGAAATTATAAATTCCTAAATTGTCACCGCCGGGAATTGAACCCGAGACCTCCCAGTTATAAGACCACAGCGCTCACCACTGCGCCAGGGAGGTCCTTTAAATCAATTTACCCATCACGAATATTAAAAATCTGTCTCGCCTTCTATCGATATTCAAATCGCGTTTTCAACCCGTGATACCATCTGTTCCAAGCGTGACAGATTATGAATAGGTGTCACAATGTTCCTTCACTTGAATTGTCAAGGTAAGCCTTTGCAACTGGCATTATGATCGCTATTGTGCATGGAATTTGCACTTTACTGATCCGTAGAGGCGTATATGCTTTCCACGAAGGTACCTTTAGATGTTATTTATATGTTCACTAGCTATTCGCGTGGATTTAGTTTTTAAAATCCCGCGGGAACTCTTTGATTTTCTGGGATAAAAAGTAGCCAATGTCACTCTCCAGGTCTTCAACTATACCCATCCAAAAAATCACGTCGATCCGTAGCTCTGTTGCAGCGTTATTGAAAGACAAACCAACAAACAAACACACTTTTGCATTTATATATTAGTAAGGATTAGTAAGGATAGCTATATAAAAAACCCATCCAGACAGCTGTTATGACCTGAATATGACATGACATCATGTTTCATTCAAAAATTACGAAATATAACCATTCAAAGTCCTTAACCATGACGTAGGTATGGCCTCCCTGCACCCTGCCCAGACAAAATTTTTAAGCTATTGCATAGCTTCTATCGCGGGCCAGCGTGGAGACCGAATCCAGAAATTCCGTAACGAAAATAACCTGACACGGGACTCCTCTACGGTGAGCCGCTAGATGGCGTTGATAAAAAATGCTATGCAATAGCTTTACCGCGGCAGTCCCCGAGTGCCACACGTCTTTTTTTTACAATTTTATCCACTGACAAGAGACAAAATTATTTTCTCTCTATGTTAAAGCAACGGCGACAGGGGAAAGGAGAAGTACTTATGGGAATATTCCCATAAGTATATCCACTGTCGATATTATTTCCACCGTTTTGCCCATGCTCGACGGGTGGATAAAACTGAGCGAGGGAATGAACATTTTATCCTTTCTGGCTTCTTCACGCTTCATTATGCATTATATGAAGGTACCCTTTAAATCTTCAAAATTTTACCTAGTTCAGGCTAACTCTCAATCACAACAGTCTCATCTCGCAACCGTATCTGAAACATTAATCCACCGAATGCAATTTGGAAATAAGCCGACGAGAAGAGTAAATTATCTGCCAAACGATTCGTTTACGTTAACGTTACGTAAAACCAGACCGCGCGTATCCGAACACTTTCATTGTTTCTCAGAAGCTGGCATCTCTTGATACATTTGCTAATGATCGCATTATGTGTAATTCTAATGAAATACCTCCACAAACCCTTCGATCACAAAATAAAGCCTATCTATTTATTTTACTTCTTTTCTACTTACCTCTTCTTTGGTAATTTCTCTCTATTGGTTAAAATGCATTGATGAAGCAGGGATTGCAGCAGTAGCAAGATGCTATCAATTCAGCCGATCAAAGATGATTTCGATCGATTGCATCTGACAGCTGACAGCTGGTATCGATTTTAAATCGCTAAAGCATGGCAATTAGGTAATAATATTTTTAAGACATACCTGCATACCTCATTTTTGTGGCATTACCCTCTTAATCATTGAAAATGGTAATATAAAAAACCTAAATATTTTTACACCCATTCTCGATTCAAAAAAAAACTCTTTGAAAACAGTAAAAAATATTTCAAACAGAGGAAGAAGGAAGTTCCCAAGTTTAAGATAAGCTGGTAATACAAATACGGAACAAGACAAGATAATCATAAGTAGTTTTGATGTCTGTGTAGCACTGGCTAATGTAATGGCTGTATGGTGCAAAGCATAGCCGTAAGTATCGCCGTTTTAACTATGTTTTTGCAATTAATTTCACCCTCACCACCTGGGTGCCTGGAGCACTTCGACCATCCGCTGTTCCAGACCTTTTTTCCATGTACCACCAAATTGTGGAATCTTCTCCCTTCGACAGTGTTCCCACTTAATTACAATATGGGGTTATTCAAGGGGCGCACCAGTAAGTTCCTGAAATGCCGGCGACGCATCGGTGGTGCCTCCTGTTACTACAAGTGTTCATGGACGGCGGTAATCAGTTCACATTAGGTGACCCGCCAGCTCGTTTGCCCGCTATTCATATATAAAAAAAAAAATCACGAGGGCGCGTGAGCTTTACTTGTTGTGAAGTCGTGTACATGCACATTGCGTAAGTGTGCATGCTTGTCGGAGCCTAAGTGGGAGCGGTCGGGCACGAGCAAGCTCTCGCTCGCACTTATTCAGAAACGATACACACACAACCATGAACCACGCACCCTCGTGAATTGCAAAAACTATAGTAGGTACTCATAAACATAGTATATCTTATTCAGTACTTACTACAGTTTTTACGTAGCTTCTGATTCAAAAAATCTGTTTTCGTATTTTGAACCTTACTGCTCCAAAAATATGGTACAAAACGTTACGTTTTATTAACTTGTCACCCGCACCATGCTACAACGAAAATCTGTAGAAGTTAGCCCTTTAAGTTAACCCTTATCTGCGATCTCACCTGATGGTAAGTGATGAAGTCTAAGTCCGGTGGTAGAGTAATGACGTGTCATAAGAACTACAAGTTAGCCTACATTAAATAAATAATTTTGAATTTGAATAAGACAGAGCGCGCTTGCCTAGAAGATGCCTATTCACTCTTGATTTAAAGGCACCCAAGTTTTAGTTAATTGGAAAATTGGAAGCCAGAAGAGCATATCTGGCCGTGTGAATCAGGAGGCAAAGCGTTTAGTGCGTGATAGTGGGATTTTGACGTACGTGCACTCACGACCTACCTACAAGTATAGGAACGTCGTACTTGCAAATCCATGCCATATCTTACGTTTCCATTATCATCTTCTCAAGAATTTCGAAAAAAAATTGGTTATTCGTTTTAAATACACATTTCATTTTATTTTTATATACTTACCTAAATGATTATTGAGTCCAAAAATTTTTTCCATTAAACTTGGACCAAACATCAGATTCGATTAGGCATGAGAATCCGTGTGAAAAATGCCCATTGTCAAAAAGTGTCGGGGCTATTTCCTCGGCGGGCGAATATACCCGGTAGAACAATAGTTTATTGCTTACAATTCGAATCGGCCGACGAGGTTAACGCCTGAGGTTCTATTCCCCAAGTACCAAGATTAAACAGTTTGGGTATGGCTCTTTCAACTCATGAGGTTGCGTGGCTCATGGTGATGTGTGTCGTATCTGTATAAGTGTGAGTGAGAGCTTGCTCGCGCCTGACCGCTCTCTCCTAGGCTCCTGACAGGCACGCACACTTACGCAATGGGCATGTACACGACGCAACCACAAGTAAAGCTCACGTGCCCTCGTGAAATGCAAGTATACAGAGGCTTAATGAAAATGCCCAATACTAGATCACAATTTTGTAGGACAAACCAACAAACTTTGAAAAAAACATTTGAAATGGGAAGTTACAAGGATCCACTAACTATAGTGATATCAGTATCGATATTGGCAATATCTTCTAAATATATAAAAAGAAAAAGGTGACTGACTGACTGACTGACTGATCTATCAACGCACAGCTCAAACCAATGGTTGGATCGCACTGAAATTTTGCATACAGATAACTTTTAGGACGTAGGCATCCGCTAAGAAAGAATTATTGAAAATATAAAAGGAAAGGGTGACTGACTGACTGACTGGCTGACCTATCAACGCACAGCTCAAACCACTGGTTGGATCGCACTGAAATTTTGCATACAGATAACTTTTAGGACGTAGGCATCCGCTAAGAAAGGATGATTGAAAATTCAACCCTTAAGGGCATGAAATAGGGGTTTGAAAGTCAAACTTCACGTGAGCGAAGCCGCGGGCAAAAGTTTATTTAAAAAAAAGTATCAATATCGGTATCGTTACGGTAAAAGCCGACATTTCTTCATCTCTAGTTATAACGGTATAATGCAGATGATGCGTAATAACTTGGGTAACGCTTACTTGCACTTCAACTCAAGTTTCGGTAGTTCAATGTCATTTGTAATGCTGTTTAATGCTTCCTGATGTATCAACGTCCATACAATCTTGCGTTTAGATGGACAGATATCATATTCATTAATATTTAAATATTATAATTAATTATTAGGAACCATTCTTGTGCCGTCTCCTTGCGAAGGTTGGCAATCATTAGGGCGATTTCAACTTTTGAGACCGCTGCTGTAAATAGGGCTCTTGTGCTCTTCTCGAATCATTGGCGCAGGTTTTTCAGCCACGATATCCTTCTGTGGCCAGGCCTCCTTCTACCTGCCACTTTCCCCTGCATGATCTGTTGAAGGAGTTCATATTTCCCGGTGTTAAGAATCACGTGCCCAAAATACTCCAATATCCTCTCCTTAATGGTTGTAAGTATCTCTGTGACCTTCCCCATTCTTTGTACCTATTTAAATTATGCAATCCGTTGTTTCAGGAACACAAGACTCAGCTACTCGAGCACCTGTCAGAGACAGAAAAGGTGTTTCTACTTGGTTCTAATCATAAGAGTAAGTGTATTTAACTTAAGCTCCTCCAAAATTCAAACTTATTTTACAAACGATAAAAATTAAAAAACTAGTGATTAAAATATGCAAAAAATCCCTTTCTATGAAAGGAGACACCCTATATTTTAAAAAATATTGGAGCTGTCTAATGCCTGAATAAATCTAACTCTTATTTATTTCTTAATGACATAATACTTCCATAATCGAGGTTCAATTTGCGAGGTATTGTAAAGACGTCAGTTATTTCAACCGATGGCTTAGATATCAATAATGTGGTGGTAGTCTATTCCTTGAAATCGTCTGGTAACCGGTTGTCTTATTCATCGCATAATAATTTAAATAATTCTCTCTCTCATGAAGCCTCTATGTATTGGACCTATGTCCCCACACCAACTATATCCGGGCTTTGTCCATTGAGAATACACAAATTCGATACTAGATGAGAAATCTTAAAGTCACAATAACATCATACCAAATAAGAAATTAAATAGATTTTATTCAATTGCCTACTCATCATTTCAGATGCAGAGTTCGAGATAGCACATATGAAACGACCAAAACGTCGAAAAAGACACGATAACGACGATTTAGCTAATTTAAAGAAACACTTAAATATAAAACGGAGTCCTAAAGCCAGTTTCCTAGATCCACAGTTCATGTTGCTGAAAAGATGGTCGAATGGCACAGAATCTGGTATGGACCGGCATACTGATGAGGAGTTAGATTTATGTTATTTTAGAAGTGATCATGCTGCTTTGTATGTTTGCGAGGATGTGGTAAGGTTTATTTATTTGTACTCAATTAAATTCAATCCTGTCTAAACTCTTTAGTACCTACTTCGAATACAGTCTACTTGTCTATTTATAAATAAAGCCTCAATAGCCCAAAGATTAAAGTTGCTGTCGTACACACTCAAAGAAAAATATAGCTTATATCCTTAACTTCAGTTACTTAATTTCATGTTTGTTGTTAACACTCAATATGGGCAGCATCTTAATAAGTTAAAATTTAACGAATATAAAATAGATAGTGCTCATAACAATCCGCCAGATGACGCTGTTTTAAAATCAAGCAGTTTCAACTTCTTAACTGTTGCGCATCTATAAATCAATTAAAAAAAATTGTAACATTGCACTTCATCGCTTCATCGATCACGTAACATTTCAGAGAGGCGTTGTCAAGTCAAACGATAGTTACTATTTTATACATCCACTGCCGGCGAGATTCCACATAGAAAATTCAAAACCACATATCATTGTTAAGAAACCTATTTTCGACCAGGATACAAACATAAATGACGAAAACGAAGACATTTGTATTGAGAAACATAATATAACATTCTTTGGGAGTCCTGAACCAGTAAGAACATGGACAAAGCATAGAAGAAAACGGGAAATAAGAGCAGATACAAGCGGAGTCAATGGGAATAGCTTAGACCAATTTAAATTAAACTTAGCTCATAGGAACAAAACTATACATGATTTTGTAGGAAAATTAGCACTAGGAGAAAAAAGGCAAAAAAGAGCTGTATTGCCAGCAATTTTTGTGGAAACAGCTGTGTTTGTAGATAGAGATTTATATAAACACATGACAATAAACTTTCCAAAGGATACAGAGAGGGAGTTAGTGAGATTTGTATTAGCAATGATTAACGCAGTCCAATTGCTTTACCACGACCCAAGTTTGGGAAGGCCAGTGAACTTTATCTTGAAGAGATTAGAAATCCTACACGAAGATCCAGTTAACTTGAAGAGACCTCATGATATAGATAGGTTTTTGAGTAATTTTTGCACGTGGCAGCGATTAGAGAATCCACCGGGAGATAATGATCCGTTACATTGGGACCACGCATTGATTCTGACTGGATTAGATTTGTACGTCGTCAATAAAAATGGAAAAGTGAGCAGCCAAGTTGTAGGTAAGTAATAAAGATCTAAAAAACATCTATAGGTAACCGTGTTTCGTCAAATATTTTTATGCAACCGAGTCTGCATTGGTTTCGTATCATTATTTGACACGCTCTCATTCTCATTGGGTCCAATCTTTAGATGATTTAAGAATAATGATCATTGTTCCATAAATAACCGCACAATTGCAAAAGGAGATTATTGTATCAAATTGATAAACTTAAACAATTTTGATTACAAAAAGCGTGTCCTGTGTCTAAACAAAATATATTTTCAATTATCTATAAATTGTATGTCGGAATTCCAGTCATTATTTCATAGTGGGTGACTGAAGGCTGCGTGAATTATGTATCATGTATGTTTGTAGGGTTGGCTCCTGTGGCCGGAATGTGCACTGTTACCAGCAGTTGCACTGTAAATGAAGGAAGACATTTTGAAAGCGTCTACGTTGTAGCACATGAAATCGGTCACAAGTAAGTTCACAAAAATAATGTATTAGACACATTTGGCAGTCAATCAACCGACAAATAATTCATGGTTGAGTCTTTTATACTTTAATACTTCATTGATAATTTAGAGGGCTTTATGATCCACTTCTAAAGCGAAACAAATATCAATGCAGTCTTGAACTAATTGCTGGAATAAAAATTTTTTTATTTCAGTTTAGGAATGCGCCATGATGGACCACTAGCAGATAATGGCTGCGACCCTACTGCGTATATTATGAGTCCTACCCTCGGAAGCGGAAAAATAACCTGGTCCCAGTGCAGCAAAAACTATCTACAAAAGTTTCTAGAGTAAGTATGGACAGCAAAAATATTATGAATAGAGGGACCTGCACAGCAACCGAAAGGAATTAATTGGGTCTAAACCGCTACGTGGTTTACGTCCCACAGAAGCGCAATAAGAGCTTTGCTTCCTCGATTCTTGTATGCACCGCTAAAATTTGGAACACCCTTCTGACTTCCGCTTTTCAAATAGAAAATACGCAATTCAACTTCAGGCTGCAACTTTAGCGAGTAATCTCAATAAATGAATCGTTTTTAGAAATTGATTAAAATTTTTGACAGATAAGATAAATCTGTCATAACTGCAATATAAATGGATGGTCTTCAAGATTTATGTTCTCTCAATTTACAGCACATCACAATCCCGATGTCTCTTAGACCATGGTAACTCAGCTGGACAATTAGATCACAGCGCAGAAGGCATTCTACCTGGGGAAAGATTTGATGCAGACCAACAGTGTGAGTTTGAACAAATATTTTGTATCCCAAATCCAAAAGTTATAGAAAACTAGGTCCCAATTTTTCTTAAGATTTTGTTAACACAACAAAGTAAAGCAAAGTTGAAAAATATATTTTAACTTCAATCGACATGAAAATAGGACTAATAGTACCATCCAAACTCTCCAAAAAATTATCTGCATAAAAGGCCAGAGATTATTTTGTGGTTCTGTGAAAAAAATTGTACTGTACGATGGAAAAGGGCAATAATGATTTTATTTTTTCTTTGTTTTAGGTATGCTTAAATATGGCCGCGGCAGTAGGCATTCTGGGGCGCAGAATTTGGAAGATATATGCAGGGATTTACATTGCCAAAGAGAGAGATACACGTGGACATCGCACCCGGCATTGGAAGGTACCAGATGTGGGGAAGACATGGTAGGGAATTTCATATTATCTTTGTTTTAAAACTGATATTATTTTAAGTTTGTTAACTTTTTCACACTTTTTTGTGCATCCAACCTAACTTTTGAGACTTAAAAATACTTTAAATAGAAGTTATCATAGAATCCTCAAGGAAATTCCAATTATAACGATATTCAATTTTTAAGCGAGGAATTGAATGTTAGTGATATTATGTACACTCATTTCTAGGATGAACTTCTGTTTTTGCTATATTCCCTATAATTATCCAGATACCACCACCTTATTTCCCGGTATAATTGTGAAATAGTTGATTTTCAAAAAGGGTATAGTATACCAAGTCTGAACAAAAAATTTACTTTAATCCTGGTTGAGTTTTCCAAAAAAAAGTTATCGTGGGATTTGAAGGTGCGACAGTATTTAAGTACCTTTTTGTTAAGCGAGAAATACAGTAGCGCCTGTTTCATTTGATCCTTTCAACCATTTCTTTCAGTTTTTGATTCACAATACCGACAATTCATTCATAACGTTAACATTAGTCGAAGATGGCTATTTTGAACACCATTAAAAGAAATTTCAATGTTTGTTGACAGTACTGCAGGGGCGGGGAATGTGTGGAGCGCAGCGGGGCGCGAGGTGTGGGTGTGTTCGTGGGCAGCGCCAGTTGGGGACGCTGGTCCCGGTGGTCTGAATGCGCGTCCGCTTGTTTGCTCGACGAAGAACACGCGCCCGCCGCTGCCGGCGTGGCTATAGCTACCAGGAGATGTACTAGGCCGAGGTAAGCTGACATAAGATCACAATCTATGGTCAAAAGTTCTGCAGGAACTAACCCCTGAGAAGAGATTTAAGAAACAAGCGAGACACCGGTGACAGTGACAAGTGACGGTGCTTTCTTGATAGATCTCCCAATATACACCAAAGGAAGGAACCGATACAACGCAGAATGTACTCTGTTAACTGTACCATGTTCTGTTTCAGACACGAAAACAGTAAAAATTACTGCCAAGGTCACGATAAGAAATATCAATCATGTCATGTCACGGTAAGCCAACCTAAAACCTACAATTTAAAAACCTACAAAAAGAGAAATTATTGCAAACTTAGTTGTTCTTTGGTTTCAGTGTAAAAATGTTCCTAGAATGACAGTAAGGGAATTCGCTGATCAAATTTGCGTAAGAGCTCGAAATGTGGATCCTGATCTCATTGGAACTGGTCTACAGAGGATGGATGCTGATGGTAAGAAAATGCATTTTGTATGTTGACCAAGGCACATTGGAAACCTCTTAAAATTAGTTTTAGGTTTTTTAATAATGTAGAAGTTTCGCGGGATTAACAATATACTTAATATAATAGAATAATTTTGTATTCAAATAAACTTTTACAAAGTGTTTTCGAATCGTCAAATGAATCTATCACTGGTTCGGAATATCGAATTCGGAAATATTATGTCAAAATCAAAGTTTCATCAATGCAAAATTTTTGAAATCAATCAAGAAATTATGAAGATATATCCAACATTTCTCTGGCTAATTGAAAATTTCAACGCAGACCACATGTATCTCACTTACAAACTACGTTACTTTAATTTGTTGATAATTGTGTACGTTTCTAGAAAAGGCATTTGGGATGTCTCAACAAGTTCAGTTTTTATACGAGTACTTCTTGACTTCACAGATGCAAGCAGCGCATGCGCAGTATGGTGCGACACGCGCGGTGGTGGGTACAAGTCTCGAGGATGGACCCTACCCGATGGCACGGCTTGTTCCACTCAGTCCCCGAAGTTTTGCATCGCTGGTATTTGTAGAGTAAGCATTTCTTTTTAATTTAATATCGATATTTACTATTTTTTATTATTATTATTATTTATAATTACTGTTGTGACAGTTACTGTCAGCGTATGTGGTACTCAATAAGCGATTGAGAGAACTTGCTCTGCTGGTCGATAGCGGAAAAACTACAATCATTGCTAAAATCTCAATTGGCGATTTGATGAGTTTATGGCATTCTTGCTACAACCAATAGATTGTGTAAAATGTTTCTTCTTTCAGAGATTTAGCTGCACTGGCAATACAGATTCGGAATTTTCTCTCACGCCAGGAGAATGTGAATGGGAAGCTTTACAAGTACAAACTGTTACGCAACATACTACATCGTAAGTATACTTACACGATTCTGAAAATTCGAAAATAAGTAAGTAATTAATCAATGCAACGTTTTTCAATATTCATATGATTTTATTAGATCGTTCCTGGACTTGAAAAATATAAATACAATTTTGACCTTTCTACTTAGCAACTTACAGCATGATATTGTAAAGAACCAAAATAAAAGCGGCGTCAAAACAGTTGTTCTGTTTGGCGGCCATATTGATTTGACTCATAGATAATAGAATCGTCCTAATTCCATATCACAGACAAATAAATAAACCAAATAACCATAGATAGATAGGCAAATGTCAATTTGTGTGGCTACGCGCTGAGCATAATAATCGAGTTAATACTTCGAATTTCAGAACAAAAACGTCAGGCACATGGCGCCGAGCTGTGGGAGCACAGTGGCGTCCCAGTAGCGGGTGTCACTACAGATGCATCCTGGGAGGCTCCGGGCTCCGCCTCGTGAGCTCTGCCTCGAGACAAACCATACAATTGTGCCAGCCGGATAAAGAGCGAACCCATCTGGTAAGTTTACTTGCTTTGAAAACAGATCTTAAAATCGACAAAAAGACAAATAAATACTAATTGATTCAATGAAAGAAGTCTTTTAAATTTGATGTGGAGGGTACTTTCCAAAAGACAAAAGGGATGCACGAACGAAGAGAGACGTCACGTAGGTGCGGGCGTGCGTGTGTTTTAAAAACATAACTCCACGCGCCCGAATTCCAGGCAAAAGCTCAATAAATCGGATACTCAAGATCGGAAAAAGTCAGAGTGTGCTGGAACGGAAACCTCACCTCATAATATAAGGTTAAAAAGAATGCATGAGCCCAAGAATTATGACGAAGAAAATGATAAATTAATCTTCCAGTTATCAGTTCAATTATTCTGTCATTTCAGGGTTGCAGTCAGTTGATGTCGCCATATCAATACGCGACAATGGTCTGCTCGAAATACAAGGAGAGAGTTAGAAGACTGTCGGGGTTGGGCATGCAGATATCACCAGCAGTAGGTAAGAACTACCATATTCACAACAGATTTCTATAAAATCCCTTTCGGGTATAGGCTTCCTTTAGAGATTTCCATTTCCTCTTTTTGATGCTTTTCAAATCCAGTCACTCCCTGCCGTTCCGCAAATATCTTGTGCCCATTGTGGCATTTGACCCAAATGGGTCTGCCTCTTTTCCTTTTCCTTTCCCTCCAGAGTCTACCAGGTACTGTTATGGGACAGGGCAGATGCGTTCGGACGCGGAATCAGCTTACGAAAAGCGAGTAAATATCGCCAAAACGCCGATCCTCGCTGCTAAAAGCATCGTGTTTGCCCTAACCGTGATAGGAATAGGATTATTATGAATGATCAAACAATAATAGAGTATGATGATAATTGATAACATCCTTTCCTGCATAAACAGAAATAATTTCTTAATTAATTTTTCAGAGGACCCTGATCGGCCGTGTCGCATCGCGTGCCAAGATGAACGCGTCTCGCATCGGTTCTACCTCGTCAACGGACACGACGGCTGGTTCCCGCTCGGCACATCGTGTGGACGAGCCAACAACTCTTACTGCGTCAGCGGGAAATGTCTGGTTGGTGGCCATTTTCTTTTAGTTTGATTCTAAGACTTCACAGAAACTTTGGATGTCAAGACAAGTCTAACGTGGTTTAAGTTTCACCTCATCAATAGACGTAACGGATGGTTTCCATCTAGTAGAAGTGTCAGCAGCCTTTTTGCTTCATAAAATTCTAACATATTGAACATTCATCTTAATCATTTCATTTAAGTTGGAAAACCGTCATGACTATGGGCTAAAGATGCTGATGCGTCCAAAAGGCTGGAAATATTATTGAGATGTTTTACAGTTTTTCGAATTAGTGCCCAATCCTATGATATATGGAACAATTTGAGTTACAAATTATAGATTGGTGCTTAAAATTTCAAGTTACAAAAAGGTTTTGAGAAATTTCAAGTTAGAAAAGTTTTGGGAAATTCCACGTCCACGAAATATAAGGCTTACTAGTAGTTACTATATGCCAAAGATGACACAAAATTTTAAGAGTAAAATCACAGCTCAAAGACGAAAATCGAGATCAGTGGCACAATTTGTTAGATAGAGTTTCCAATAATGTCGTTCTTTAAGAATAAAATAACTTTCTACAGATAATCCCATCTTTGTTATTACAGGAATTCGGTCCCGATCAAACACCTCTATCGGAAATGATATTTACACTGCCTCTGCTGAACCGCACCAGCGACGAGAACAGGCGGTCCTCACGACACCGCCGCAGTTTGTACAGAGACAGAATTACTGTTAAGGCGACGCTGGACAAACAGCATTTGGATGAGATCATTGCACGGCTCAATTTTACAGGTAAATGTCTTGTCTTATGCTGAGATCTGTAAAGCGTGCTCTGACTCAGCTCAGTCTCAAGATAGAGGATAAAGCGAGATACAAATATCTGACATAAATCTTTCTCGTTTTAACTCTGTCTTGAGCTTGAGCTGAGTGGGAGTGCGGTCTACAGATTTCAGTCTTAGATATGGAACACTCCAAAGTACTTATCTTTGGGAATTCTCAAGTTGACAACTTCTTTGAGTCGAGAAGTTTTCAGCACTAATTCAGTTTTAATTATTATTTTTCTATTTTGTAAATATCATAATGATATATTTATTCACGTTAAGGTCGATTTTTCTATTCCCTTAGGGGATGAATTTTCAAAAATCCTTTCTTAGCGGATGCCTACGTCGTAATAGCTATCTGTATGCTGAATTTTAACCCAATTCGTCCAGTCATTTGAGCTGTGCATTGGAATAATTTTAATTAGTAGTTAATTTACATTCTAACCCACTTTAATAAATTGCCTTGTAGACGTAATAACGTCTTTAAGTGATTTAAATGATTAAATGAAATGAATCTCTTGCTCTAGTATCTCACCTATCTTTTTCCAATTTTTAATTTTTTATTGAAGTGTTTAACCTACACTTAAAGGAAATAAACTAATAGATTTATAAATACATATCAAAAATTCCGAGGCCGGCGGGATTCGAACCCACATCTCTCTGGGAATCGCGCCCGAGTGTGTTATCCGTTACACCACGGCGAACCACACGTCAGCCACGAAATTAGTGATATGTATCTACTTTCTGAGCAACTGTTAGCGACATCTAGTAGCGACACATTACAGTTGTCGATCTACTTTTTTCCAAGACACCATATTACAATGGAGCTCTTATGAAAATATAGATGCCACATTGCTTGTTACAATTTTTAATTTTTTATTGAAGTGTTTAATCTACACTTAAAGGAAATAACCTAATAGATTTATAATTTAATTTCATTTTCCATTTCAGATAAAACCAAAGGACATGTCACATACTTCCAGAGTATACCAGATAATATCGAAGTGGATTTCACGAATCCTATACATATTTCACCCGAAGATACTCTATTGAGGAAAATACCGAGACCCACGTGGGATTGAAATATTTAAATACGACTTAACAGACGTGCCGCCGAGCGATTTAGCGTTCCGGTACGATGGCGGGTAGAAACTGTTTAGGGGGTGTGGGTTGAATCTACACTGCCATACCCCTTCCAAGTTAACCCGCTAGCATCTTAGACTGCATCGTCACTTATCATCAGGTGAAATCGCAGTCAAGGACTATCTTGTTATCGAATAAAAAAAACAATATGGGACAGGTTCTTTATACTTTGAAACTGCCAAGATATTAACGAATTTATCAAATGAACTGCCTCATATAAATGGTGCTCCCATTGTTAAGGGTTGTGTATGTAGGTAATAGTAGAAGAGATTAGTTAGAAGAAATAGATTGCTAACTTTGTATGTATCAAATTACGCTAAAAATTATCATAGATGGCGCTAGGCATAGATACGTTTATTTTATGAAGTTACGGGCGCTTTACTTGTGGTCACGTCGTGTACATGCATATTGCGTAAGTGTGCGTGCCTGACAATAAGAGCCTAGGTGGGAGCGGTCAGGCGCGAGCAAGCTCTCACTCACACTTATACAGATACGACACACACACAACCATGAGCCATGCGCCGTCATGAATTGCAAGAACTATACTAGAATTGCTTGTAATCTTTTCTTGTTAAAATCGACGAAATATCATATTTAATTGTTATGGTTTGCCATGTTTATTACTTTTTTACTTAAAATAACAAATTTTTGGAGTATTTATCACGTAGTTGTGTTAAATTCCGATAGATGGCGTAAGATCTGAATGATATAACTAGATTTACGCGAAGTTTATTCTCATGTATATCTATCTATCTGCAATATCTATTTCTTTAACTAATCTCTGGTAAATAGTTAAATGTATAGTCAATATTACGCTTTCTATGCTGACTGTACGGTTATTGTGATCGTTTTAGTATTTATTTAGTTAGTGGTTATTTTTATATTTTCCTATTATATTATTACTATTAAATCAATTTTAGATATTTTCGCCATTTTCATTTGCTTTAAACCTACGCATCGATCAGCAGTAATATGAGGATCGCCACAAAACACGATCTTGCGCAGCTTGTATCCAGCTGCTGCTTGAGATCATCGATCTTCGGAGAGAAAGGGGGGAGGAGGGGAGGGGGATTGTCTACCAACGCTGCGTTTCCCGGTAAAAGGTTCGTTTTTGAAACAAAGGTATGGAACGCACTACCAGCGTCTTTGTTTCCGGCCACGTATAATTTAAGTACCTTCAAGACAAGAGTGAATGGGCATTTTCTAGGCAAGCGCGCTAAAACAATGTGTTAGTTTGAGAACACAAAAATATGCTTATATCAACCGGCTTTGCTTGAATAAATGATACAGAAAATGTAAGTATATAAAAAGTTTATAATTACGCTATAAAGTAACGGCTATAAATAAACCACATATTAACATAAAACCATACAATAACATGGTGTCAGTTTCTCCCACGTTGTATGGCTTCGAACAACCTCTTAGGATCTGTCAGGAACCACTGCCAAAGTTTCCTTAAGTTATTTTTATCGCCATTCTAGAACAAAAAACATACATAAAAATTTCAATAAAAATCTCCTCCTATGCCTTGTTCCAAATGGACGTGAAAAAAAGACGTGTGGCACTCGGGGACTGCCGCGATAAAGCTATTGCATAGCATTTTTTATCAACGCCATCTAGCGGCTCACCGTAGAGGAGTCCCGTGTCAGGTTATTTTCGTTACGGAATTTCTGGATTCGGTCTCCACGCTGGCCCGCGATAGAAGCTATGCAATAGCTTAAAAATTTCCAATATTTTCAAATTTTCCAAAATTGCAATGTAACCGACTTCCAAAAAAGCAGGACGTTCTCATTTTATCGGAATCTTGTGCAATATTTAAGCAATACTATTTGATGCCAGCGACTTCGTTCGCGTGGATTAAGGTTTTTTAATTCCCACGGAAATTCTCTTATTTTTTCGGGATAAAAAGAAGCCTATTTGTTATTCCAGACTATAATCTATCTCTGTGTCAAATTTCAGCCAAATCGGTTCAGTCGTTGTGGCGTGATTGAGTAACAAACATCCAAACATACACACTTTCACATTTATTATATTATAAGTAGGATACATTTTAAGCTAAATAAAATCTTGTAATAAAAAAGATAGCTTACCCTAACAGTATCGAAGGATACGCTTATCTTGGCCACCTTGGCGTCGACACTCGCCATCTCGTGTGCGAACGCGTGTTTCAAGCACGACACGCTCTGGTTGCGACAGTTCGGTTTCGACGTGCTTCCGTCCCAGATAAACTTGTATAGCGGTTTCGCGCGGTTCCTCCTGCAATTTTTATTTATTTACCATCTGACCGACTTCGTCCGCGTGGATTTATAATTAAAACTCTTTGATTTTCTAGGGTAAAAAGTAGTTTATGTCACATTAGTGACAATTATTTAATATTAATTATGAAGGCGAAAGTGCGTGCGTGCGTGGGTGTGCGTACGTGCGTGGGTGTGCGTGCGTAGGTGTGCGTGCGTGGGTGTGCGTGCGTGGGTGTGCGTGCGTGGGTGTGCGTGCGTGGGTGTGCGTACGTGCGTGGGTGTGCGTGCGTGGGTGTGCGTACGTGCGTGGGTGTGCGTGTGTGGGTTTGCGTGCGTGGGTGTGTGTGCGTGCGTGTGTGCGTGTATGCGTGCGTGTATGTGTGTGTGTGTGTGTGTGTGTGTGCGTGTATGCATGCGTGCGTGCGTGCGTGTGTGTGTGTGTGTGTGCGTGTATGCATGCGCACGTGCGTTAAAAAACCTTAATCCACACTGACGAAACGACGAGCATCGTCTAGTCTCACAAGAATGTTCAAATTTTTTTTTTAATACGGCAATATGACAGTGTGTCCAGTATGCCAGTTTCTATTAAATCGTTTGATGATACTTACATTTCATCCAAAGCCCTTTCCTTCATCCTATACTCATACAGTATCTCATCGTTGGACTCTCGTATTTTCCTGCGCACATTGTTGTAAAGTTTGATAGGCAGCAACGGATCGTTACTGGGTTCCCCATCTAATATGGAGATCAGAGTTCTGAGGACTACCTCTGAATTTGACAGGTTATCCTCGGCTTCGTCTTGTTCTAAGCATGCTTCGTTCATTGATTTCTGGAAAACGTTTAATCCTTACCAATTAATTGGAATTACCAGTAAACTGCGGAGCTACAAGTACATAGCGTACCTCTTCCAAGGGCCTAAGTTCAGAGATTGCGAAGGGATAAGAGTTACGTGATAGAGATAAAAGTCTAGGTGAATAAGACGGTAGGTAAGTAGCACTGTGTCAACCTGAATTGCACTTTATTGTGTGGTAATAAGAGCCGATATTTATTTAAATCATTTTGCGGAATTAATCTTCTGTACCTTTAGGTACTATTAGGTATTCTGTGACCGCGTAAGCTAGGTTTTAAAAAAAAAAGCTTCTGTTTTTCCATGATAAAAAGTTTTTGTTCATTACTTGAATAGAAATATTGCTGGCTTTTTTAAAGCACTTAAATGCTTAGTCTTATCAAGTAGATACGACATTATGATATGTCGTATGTCACCAATGCCCATGCCACACTAACTAATGCACGGTCGACTGTGCATGTCAGTTGAACAAGGTGCATGTTGGGAACGCCACATCTAGTACATTTACATCAAAAACAAACAAAGGATTCCCAGGGAGTTTCACAAAAAGTTCCCAGCAAATGCTATTTTATATTATATTATAGCCTATGTAAGGATATATAAAACTTACAATTCTCTCATCAGTAAACTCGGCCTCTTGCAGTAAATACACCCTAAGGTGTGAAGCAAAGTACAGCAGCTCCTCAGCAGATTGCAGCTCCCGCCGCAGGGCGCAGTACAGCAAGCGGTCCAAAGCGACCGCCTCGCTGATTATACCTTGGAGGAACGTCAGATCCTCAAAGATTTGTCTGAAAATACAGAAATTCTTATCACATCACATCACACTATCACACTAATATTGTAAAGGCGAAAGTTTGTATGTGTGTGTGTATGTTTGTTACTCTTTCACGACACAACGATTGAACCGATTTGGCTGGGACTGGAGATAACTCACAACCAGGATTAACACATAAATAAATATAATAAAAAAACCTTTATTTGTCCTTACTACTTACATATTTACAGATTTTATGTTTATAATATAATATTAGAAAAAACAGTTGTATATTAGTATAGGTTTGTGAATTGAGTGTTGTGTCTTTATGTGAGTGCCCTAAGGCCTTTTTTTCATTCAATGACGGTCGGCCATCTTGTCATTGAATCCAAGATGGCTGCCACCACAAAATGGCAAATATTTTTTTTAATTTCACATGTCGGGGGTATTTTAAATTTTCAATTTACACTTGTTTTATTATTCGATGACAAGATATTCCATGACTGCGATCTCACCTGATGATAAGTGACGATGCAATTACCCTCACCGCGAATCGAGCCCAAGACCTCCCAGTTGTAAGATCAGTGCTCACCACTGCGCCAGGGAGGACGTGAAGGCTGCTCTTTTAAATAAGAAAAGTAATTTAAAACAAAATTAAACTTACTCTCTCACTGCCAGCACCGATCTGGCAATGTTATCAACTGTTAGGTTGGTACGCCTGTCGACATACTGCTGTATGGCGCTTTGTATCTGTTGCTCCAATATTGTCTGCTCTTGCTCCAAAATCTGAATTGCGCTTGTGTGACATTCCAGAGAGCTGGAATTAAAAAAAACATACTTAAGACTTATATATGAGAACAAAATATAGTATGAAAAATCACCTGGACCTTACGCGGACAAAAACTAGTCTTCTATAAATAATATTATTGTATTATTGTATAATAATAAGAGTAGAAACAGTGCTTAGTGTTTAGGGCAGCAGTTTCCCATTCGGTGGGTTGCAGGTTCGAATCATTAGTGAGCCATTGATAAGTCGCTAATGATGATGATAATGATATGTAATAGAAAAATGACACAAAAATTTGTAACAAAGTTTGTCTTCTCAAGTAAGACAGTCCAACGGACAATCAGAAGTATGGTGTTTTTTTTTCGGGATAAGAAGTAGCTAATGCCGCTCCCTAAGTCCTCAACTATACTCATGCAAGAAATCACGTTGATTCTTCGTTGTGTTTGATTGAAAGACAAACCAACGAACAAACACACTTTCACAATTTTATATTATTAGTAAAAACTAAAAATGAAACTGCATAACTTACCTACTGTATGTGCTAGGGTGTCCAATATCATAGTTAGTAATCACAATAAGCTTTGCTTGCTCTCCGAATAGGTCTGCTTTTGTTTCTATATATGAACACAGCGCATCTGACAACCTGAATTCAAAAAAAAATCTGATATAAGATGTAATGAAATTATAATAATAATGGTCATGTACTAAGCAACATATATTTTATAAAAATAAAATATGGTCTTTAAAATTGTCTGAACTTGTTAATGGTGTTTGTACCCAAACATTGGTTGTTTGAACTATGTTCTTATATTTAGAGCATAGAATTTTTTATTCAAATAAACTTTTACAACGCGCTTTCGAATCATCAAATGAATCTACCACATTGCTCCAGCATTGCTTGTTGAGTCTAGAATCTTAATTTAAAATAATATTAATTATTCAACAAACCTGTCCTCCATATTCCTAGCTTCACTGACCACCGTCCTAACCTCCTCATCGATGTGTTCATTGTGTTTCTTGTCAAACTTTAACGACGAGAACAAGTCCACGTGAGACTTGAACAACTTCTGTGTCTGTTTGTATGACTCAAACGGGCCATAAGTGAAAAACCTTTTACTGACCTCCTGAAACAAAAACAGTGCAAATTCAAATTCTAAATTATTCATGTCTTATAAAATCTTAAGTCTAGTTAATATATTTTCTAGGAGGAACATCAGATCCTCGTAGATTTGTCTGAAAATTCAGAATTTATTACAGTCCAACAAAACACAACAATGACACCGAATTATCCGTTTCGGTGGACAAAATTGAAACTAAGGCCTTTTTTTTAATCGATGACAAGATAGTTCTTGACTGCGATCTCACCTGATGGTAAATGACGATGCAGTCTAAGATGGTAGTGGACTAACTTGGAAGGGGTAGGGCGGTGTACATTCAACCCATACCCCTGATCAGTTTCTACTCACCATCGTGCCAGAACGCTGAATACCAAGATTCAATGAAGTTATTGATTTTTCCATTGCTCAGATCTATACAGATCTCACTCAGCTCTCAGACTCAAGACAGACTTAAAACGAGACAGATTAATATTAGAACATATTTGTGTCTCATTTTAACTCTATTTTAAATCTGAGCTGAGTCAGAGCTCGCTTTATAGATCTCAGCAATAGAGAAATTCATAATTTCAGTGATTCTTGGTTACTGTCATGCCTACTGGCACAAATAATCAACTCCTCTAGTGCACTTTTAGCCTAAAATATCAACTCTTAAGCTCTAATGCTGAGATCTAGAGAGCATACTCTGATTCAGCTCAGATTCAAGATAGAGGATTAAAAAGAGACAGAAATATGGTCAGACATAAATCTGTCTCGTTTTAACTCTATCTTGAGTCTGAGCTAAGTGAGAGTGCAGTTTATAGATTTCAGCCGGAGTCGTGACTAGCTTGTAACAATACCTTATCGACAGCACAGGTGCCATACACATGTAAGGCACGAGTCAACGAGTGGACCACATCACTCGTGATAGCCTCCGCCTGTTCAGCCAGCTTGACACACTCCTCACCGGCAGACCTCTCGTCATCAGTTGCCTGCTGGTGAGCCGCTTTGAGCTTCGTTAACTCCATTTTCAATTCCTGATTTGTTGCCCTGAAGGAAAGAAAATAAGAGCATTTTTACATGCACTGACAGATGGATACTAAGATCTATGTTTGTCTGGTGGGGGGCTTTGGCCGTGGCTAGTTACCACCTTACCATTAAAGACGTGCCATTAAGCGATTTAGCGTTCCGGCACAATGATGTGAAGAAACTGATCAGGGATATGAGTATACTACCATACCTCTTCCAATTAAGACTGCATCGTCACTTACAATCAGGTGAGATCGCAATCAAGGACTGTCTTGTCATCGAATAAAAAATAAAAAAATTTTAGCTCTGAATAATAATATGTAGTCACTTAGTTTAGGACTCACTGAAGAGCATTATATATATTTTTTTAAAAGAATATTAGCCAAGCTGAAGTTGACTAATATCCTTCTATACCCTCCAAATGTGTGGAAATCTTATGCTAGGAGTAGGTATGACAATAGCGCAACGGCTGGGATTTGAACCTGCACCCTTTCAGTTTTGAGTCCGCACCTTTAACCTTTAACAGGCTTCATTCATATTGCTTTTGCCTGTGACTTTGTCCATGTGGAGGTTGTAGGTTTTAAAAATCAAAGGTACCATTTATTTTTAAAGGCAGCCAACACGCTACTACACTCTCAACTGACTCCCTCACAGTCACTCAACTCTAGCCAGTGTGATCGGAGGGCAAACCAACAACATTTTTATTGCCTGTTCACAATTTTTCAAATATTTACACCTGTATTTCATAGGTAAACTAAGAAGCTACTCACTGGTTCTCGCGTATCAAGTCTTTAAGTATGTCCTCCTGTTTGTTCAACAAAGCTAATTTCTCCATCTGCATACTGATATCAAGTTTAACATCTTCCAGCCCATCCTGGTCTCCTGGTAGACAGAGACCTTTGAACTCCTCTTGGATATGCTGGATTTTGGCTTCTAAATCTTCAGATGAAAGAACTTTTCCTTGCTTCTCTAGTTCAGAATACCTGTGGAAACACTATAATAATTGATTCACACATCTTAGCCACTTCCCTGGCAAGGTGAGCGCTGTGGACTCATAAAAAGGTGGTCCCAGGTTGTATTATTAGCATGGGCGATTTGGGAATGTATAATTACTGTTTCTGGATTGATCTTGCTGGAGGTTTAACCATGGTTTTTTTACCACCCTGCTGGCAAAGACATGCCACTAAGTAGTGATTTAGTATTTTACAATAAAGTGTTATTAAACTATCTATATATCTTCTGTATATATTTGCCCCGTTTGCTACAAGGTGATATTGAAGTCAAGGGCCAACTTTCGATTAAATAAAAAATTTAAGTAAGTAGGTAGGTATTATTTTGTCTGAGAACTCTTAAGCTCTAATTAATTAGCTTCAGAGTTTGAGTTTTCTTAAAAACGTTTCACATTCGTATGTATAACATATGAGGCCAAACTAGTATAAAATCAATATAAAATGGTTTCCACTACCAAAGTTTAAGTTTACCTGAATTCTTCCCGAGCAGTTAATGAATTATTATGATCCAAATTATTATAAATCCATTCTAAAACACCCATATAATCAGAATCACTTAGCAACCATGCGAACAAATTAGTATAAATTTCCACACCTAAACTACGCAGAAACGAACTAAATTCTTCATTATTTATGAAACTGACTTCAGACATTTTATTTATTTAAGTAGCGGCAAAGGTACACCAAAAATATGAATACACAAGCACAATAAACAATACAAAATAAAAATAATGCACTTTCCGTTAGGCTCAATAGTTTGAATTTGAAATCTTTGTGACAGCTGACAGTAAAAATCAAAATCACAAACTGTTGACGTTGACAATCGATTTCATAGAATAGGTAAAATATAGAATCTGCAACCTCGTACATACATAAAATTAACATTTATTTAACTGTCTTACATAATTAAAATATTATCTATCTAAAATTAGCAGGGTGCAATTAACCAATGTAATTTAAATTCTCAATTCTACCACGTTACCTTGGTAAATCTCAGTGTTTTAGGTTTTAGGCAGTGCTTAAATCAAGTACACGGTTACAGATTCTATTAAATACTTATTCTATACTGTAAACGTTCATAAAAACTTAACAAATAACTAGCAAAAAAGCAAAATCTACTATAAAAAGTCACAATCAAATTACTTATATTCGAAAACCCCTTTAAATTTCATTATTCATAGTATAAAAATATAGTATAATAATTTAAATGTATTGGTTTTTATTTTAAAAATAATATATTTCATATGTTGCTCACTAGATGTCGCTACTAGTTTCATTTTACAAGTCGGCTGCCGGTTACTAAGTACGGAAATTCAAATAAAATGGACATAAAATGTGATAATAAATTACACGTCCCTGTACATTTAGGTTTAGTTTATTTCACTATGATTAATGGTAAGGATGTTGGTCACTTTAATTTTACTTAATAGCATTTATTAGGTACGTACCTCTATCTACTTTAATTTTATACGTAGGTACTATTAATTTCCTATCTACGAAATTGTTATTGTACAAAACTGATGTAACAACTGGTGTTTTGATAATTACCTAACTCAAATAAAATATAAATTAATAAAAGTGTACCTACTTGTCTTTCCCGATAAAAATAGAACAGAAAAACATTCATCCTTGATTTCATCCATTGTAAAAGCCTAAAGACTTACGACATCCTACGACGTTGTACCTACCTACAGTTTTCAAGCTGCCTAACGACGACAGTTGTCGATAATATAATATTGCGCCTTTTTCTTTAAGTAAATTAGCTGCGACAGGAATACAGGAAGTGTGACCAATAATGGAGACATTATTCAATTCAGAGGCCCCTCTCCGTTTCGGCATACCCTCGCACTTGAACGGAATCTCAGTTCAAGGTCGTGATCTTGCACCTTTCGGACTCTTTGGTCCAACGGTTTGTAGTACATACATCGGTGATATATTCACCACACCCTCACCATATGGTATACATGGTGATATAATTATTCAAAAGGGTCAAGGGTTCGATCCCAAGCACGCATCTCTGATTTTCTGGAGTTAGTTACGTTTTAAGAAATTAATAGTCTTATGCAACGAACATTTATTTTCAATCTAAGAACCGTTAATTACGTTTTCTGGCGTAGCCCATTTTATTTGTGATATATGAACCGTTGAGTATTAAACCAATAATTGTTTAACCTACAACAAGGGACCAATCAGAAGAAATTAAACTTTAAAACTTAACGACCGTTTTTAAAACTAAATCTACGCGGACGAAGTCGCGGGCATCAGCACCTTTATTATAAACTATCCAAAATGTTATATGAATGTTAAATGGTATGGTTCGTAGACATGGTAAGATTTATATTATAATAGGTACCCATTTATGCGTCACATTGTGCCTAAAAAGAAATTTTGCCCGTTCACAGAGAGTTTGATTTTATTTTTATTCATTTATTTTACTTATATCACAAACTAACGGTTTTTGTCATTAGTCTACAAGAATCATCCTACGAGTGAGGTACCTACCTACTTCTCACGTCCACAAGTTACAAGCGGGTACTTATTGTGGGCATTATGTGCATTGTGGGCGTCGAGGCCTATTCACGATGCTTCCGTCAACGCTGACCAAGCTTTCCACGGGCACAGTTCCATTCTAGCAATGGACGATTTATAATCGTTTTCCGAAACACCTCAGGGATAAATCTATTTATGCTAATATTATAAAGACGAAAGATTTGTATGTAAGTATGTTTGTATCGAATTGGCTCAAAAATTACTGGACCGATTTGGCTGAAATTTAAAATGGAGATAGACTATACCTTGAATTAAAACATAGGCTACTTTTTAACCCGAAAAAATTATAGTTCCCGTGGGACTCCAAAAACACCTCAATCCACGCGTACGAAGTCGCGGATATCAGCTAGTATTTTATAATCCTTTAAAATTGGGTATTTGACAGTTGTCCAAATGCGGATATTCATTAATTACAATGGGAAATGTAACATGTAAGAATAATATTTGTAAAAACAGAAAAGAAATCGGTCAAAAAACAAAATAAGTTGTAAGCTGTTTTATTGCGACTGTATCCATCTCTTTCTAAAACGATATTTTGTATGAATCGTGACGTCATGTTGCAATAGCGCTCTCTTTTTCTAACAGAAAACTTAAAATCTCTATATTATTATGGCGTATATTACGGACTTAAGGTGCCAATATAAAAACCGTATTAAAGAATATTAATATTGTAGAATAGTTAGTAGGTATAAAACTTTTTTGCTTTCTTGAAAATCTAAAAAAACAATTTCGATCCCAATCGGATCCTAAGAGGATATGGAATAAAAAACAGATTACCTACCTAGACCGTATAATGGACATATTACATCCAATATAGAGTTGAAGTAGGCGATGTAAAGCATCCTCGACAGCAAAGAGACATCGCTAGGAAAACAATAGAACACGTCTGTCCAAGCCTTTACGATAAACCAACTTTTTCAACAACCAACCTATCACTTTACGGATCTTATTACAATCCAATAAAGTCTATAAACGCTTACCAATTAATTTGTATACAGCACATACTTTTCTACAAATGCACTCCTAAACAAATGGAAAAGGCTCTTTGAATTCTTCGTGGCTTATGGAAGCCTAGTACTAAGTTTCCTTTAGTGATAGTTGTTTTTCTAACTTCGAGAAAATTACAATGGAAGATGAGAGAATAAATACATATATTAATCAAAATGACATTGATTCAGAACTGTAATTGGGTGGATGAAATAACTCAAGTAGATACCTACTAGATAATAATTTTCACTATACCTAATAGGTAAATACATAAATGTGAAACTGTGATTGCTTCTTGGTTTGTCTTTCAATCATGTTGCAATGCGCAAAAGAGCTATACGGCTGGCTACAGATCCATGATATTTTTTGCATGGGTAGGTATACATAATTAAATATTTGGGAAGTGAGTTGACATAGACTACCTTTTATTCCGAAAAAAAAACAATTCCCGCGAAAATTTTATAAACCTAAATCTACGCAGACGAAGTGGAAAGAATTTTTTTTTTTAAATAGGTAGGTACCGTAGACAGGTAGGTACTTATTATTTATTAACTTAAAAGACTAATTTCTTACCCTAACTATCTTCTCTTGGTCAAATAAATCTGAAGTGTTACCTACCTAAATCTAATCTCGCTGCTGACGCATAGAAATAAAACAAAAACCCATATAAGATCATCTTCAAGTTGTATTTCAGTAGACATAGACAACTTAAATCCTTAATAACGACGTCCCCTAAATTGCTCTTAAAATACACAAAGTGAAGTGTCAAAAAACTTACGCGCTGTCGACAGTTCGGCTGAAAGGTGAGAGACAGACAGTCAAGCTTGTGTAGAGTGATTTGTGTTACCAAGTTTAACTTTAAAGTAATTTGTTGTTGACTGTATTGGGGAGTGTGACTCTGAAATTTTATTTTTACCTCTATTCAAAACTTAATGACGTCTCCCGCTAACTTCACTCACGAATCTAACATAAAGCAGATATAACAGAAGTTAGTAAGAGGCGCAAAAACCATGCCTGTTCGCATTTGAATATGGTAATATGGGATGATTATAAACTAGCCTATGACGTGATTAACGCTAAACGATTCATTCTTTCAACATAAGAGATTTTGTACCTTCATCCTGTAAAAGTGATTTTGATCCAAACATGGTTAGGTAAGTACCTAATGGGTATCTCAGACACTATCATGTCACATCTTAAAATTAATGAGTCTGATAATAATAGATTGAATATAAAATAATTTTATCGTCTTTTTATTGTTTTTTTTAGTTTCCTGACAATCTTTGGTGCAATGTGGGTGCAATGGTCAGCACAGAGCACTGTGGTATTTACTGGGAAGTCCCAAGGGAAGGAAGAAGTTTATTTACGACACGAGCAATTTGGAAAATTATAATTTCTGAATTGTCCCAGTTCCAATCTGGTGGGAGGCCTAGTTATCACCCTACCGGTACAGTGACGTCATTAAGATTGGTCAACGTACCTACCTCTTTTACTCAGTAAAAAATAAGAGTTTCCAGCACCTTGGGACCTCAATATCCTTTTTTTTAATATAATTTGCCATTATATTATATCGATTCTCTAAAAACGATTGCATCAGTGTAACAATCGCAATGACCTCTGATTGGTTGGTACCCACCCGCTATTGGTTAAAATACATTGACGCAGCAAGAACACCATAAATTCAGCGAATTAGACGCGATTGCGATCGTTACATTGATGCAATCATTTTAGAGATTCGACACACTGTGTGACTTAATAAGCTATATCGGTCTCGATAACTCTCTCGCATATTTAGAGCATGACTCTCTCCATCGCCTGCTGAAGCCCAAAGTAAGCGACCATAGATAAATTTAATTTTAATTATCCTAATAAACCACTCTACGCTTTCTCTGTTCTTGAACTACTTTTTTTTTCTTTACTTCAGAGCCACATGAGTATTTACTCATTCGAGCTTCTACACAAACAAACTGACACCCTGACATACAGCGCTACACTGAGAGTATCCAAGCATCCAAAAATAGACGGGGAACAATAATAAACAGTGCATAAAACAGTAATTAATTACTTAGAAAGCACATACTATATTAACATAATCTACCTTATTCTTCGAGTCGTGACTCATGGGTGGATGAGTTAAAGTAAAATAAAAGTAGTCTTCAATAACAGTCTTTAATTATTCAAGCAAAGGCAATCCATTAAAGTATATTAATTTGATACAAGATAAGAAATACAATTACTTTACGTTAAAAGAAAACACGTAGAATTTTCATAATCGAAATCAAGCAAGTCTAAAGAGGGACAGAAAAGTAATGTGACGTAGTGAAAATAATATCGGGATAGGATTTAACTATGGGTATTTCATTTTTATGTTGCGTTAATTAGAGGTGCATTTATTCAATCAAGATTTACAATAAAGTGCCATTGATTTGGAACAACCTAAACTGTGGACCTAAAGAGTGAACTGCGTTTATTAATCAACTGACTGACAAGTTTCTCCCTTACGGTTGTCTTCAGTCTTCTTATTAGTTAGGATCCTAGTGAGAATAAGAGTCGTTAATTCTTAAGCCATAATATGGCTAGCTTGATTACGTTTGTCATCTTCTGATTGTTCTCCACCTAAAAGAATTTTAGACGGGAGAGTCAGCTATTAATTCTTTCTTATCCATCCATCCTTTATACTGCATCTGCATAGTCTATTTCCGTCGATTCTGACTGAGCTTATCTTTGAGCATAAGGTTTTTTATATGTTGCAACTTAATTATATAAAATGTTGTCATCCAAATTCTTAATTTCAGTCAAATGGTTGCTGGTCGTTCGCCTGATATTTGGGCACTATTACTATTCGGGCAAATCCAAAATCCTCAAAATTCTATTATGGTCATATTGTTTTCTGTTCGCGATATTTTGTTGTGCTTTATTTCATAAAGTTATCGAGGTGAAACTCGAAGTTTTGGTGTTATACTATTACACGGAATTTATCTTCAATTGTATAATAACATTATTATTTCAAAGTCACTATGTCAATCGAATAATTTCCCTTGTGTTTATTACTGCAAATTCTTTCAACGGTAAACGTTTAGTTTTAACTTATAAGTTGTTCGGAACATTACTTATTTTATTATTGATTCGTATTTTCATCTATGTTTACTTTGGAAGTGCTATGGGTTATTTGGTGGCGTTTTTTTTTAACTTCACGCTTTTGTTCTCAATATTTGTAAGTTACATCTCAAAAATCTTGTTCTTTGATCTACTTTTCCAACGTATGAGGACCCTCAGAAAGGCATTTGAATACAAATGTGTCGGAGTTAATGTTATCGGTAAAGATAGAATTAAACATAGAATTAAAAATATCAAAACATGTTTATCCGTCTATGATTACTTACTAAAACGCGTTGAAAATATGGACCTTGGCCTTGAAATTTGGGTGAGTAATAACAGGTCTTTGAAATAATTTTCGATTCTTTCATAGACCAAAGCAAACACCTTTTAATTAAATTCAAGTATTCTTAACTTTTTGTGTTAGGAATATGCAATATTTCAATACATTATGCATGGAGCCTAATACACTTCAATCAATTTTTTAATCAATTTAAAACGTGTTCATAATTTTACTAAGAAATAACTATAGCACTGATGGACTAATACGATAAAAATGGTGCACAATTTCATTAAAAAATGCGTTATATTTCTTCTTTTTTACCTTTGTATTATTATTTTCTTCCACTTTTTAAAACGTCAGCTACAGAAGAAGTTCAAAATGTTGTCTTCGACTTTTATTTTTCGTATTGAAAGACTCATGCCCATTTGTATTTTATTCGGGTGCTACAGTAGTATGGGCAATAGCAAAATCTTAAAATTCTGGCTTGTTTTGTACTGTTTCAGTGTAGTTTTAACAATATCCCTCATTTACGTCAACCTAATAACTGAAAGCATTGCTATATTCAATTATTTCGATTTCTTGTTAAATTCCGTAACTTCATTGGTATTTCAGTGCAGTTACATGAACAAAGTGTTTTCTCTCGTTACAATTACGGGAAATATTTTAAATGATAAATCTATAAATATTTCTTTTAAAATGTTTATTCTTCTGTTAATTATTCTCTTGTTTCGTATTACTAATTGCTCGATATACACTACATTACCCTATTGCAGCATTTCTTATTACACTTATTTGTTTATATTGCTGTCTATTACTTTATTTTATGCTTCAAGGATATTGGTATTCGATATCCTTTTTTACCGCATGCGATTAATCAGAAAAACTATTGAATTCAAATTTATGAGCGTAAATGTCATTGGTAATAAGAGGTTAAGATACAAAATCGATAATATCAAGAAATGTTTGAACGTGTACGATCATTTAATGAATTTTATTGAAAATATGGATCCTGTACTTGAACTTTGGGTAAACAATGGACGTTAAGTTTAGTGCAGTTGTCGAATTAAATGTGTTTTAAATTTTTAAGCTATTGCATAGCTTCTATCGCGGGCCTTGAGCGTGGAGACAGAATCCAGAAATTCCGTAACGAAAATAACCTGACAAGGGACTCCTCTCACCGCTAGATGGCGTTGATAAAAAATGCTTTGCAATAGCTTTACCGCGGCAGTTCCCGAGTGCCATACGATCGATGGCCACACGTCTTTTTTTTACTATTATTTTTTCATGCCTTTTCTTCTTTATTCACATTTTTACGGAAGATTACGATAGACACTTTAATGCCTACTATGCTTTGAGTATTATAAACAACCTACTGTACAATTACTTTTTGTATTTTTCAGTTATTCTTCACCGTTGTTATATATTTTCCAAAAGCAGTGGTATTTACACGCAATATAATGATCCTCATTTTAAATAAGGTAAGATTTTATGTTTTACATAATTTAAGGTAAGAGTTTTTATATTAAATAATTCCGATAAATTAACCTCAATTAATTTATCGAAATTATTTACCTGACTTTATTAAACAATAATACTTATATGAAATTAATTGTTTTCAGGAACTATTAACTTTTCGAACACTTTGGGCGGTTCTTACACTGCTCTTTACGATTAGTGGGGGAACTTGGCCAATGATTCTATTTGAGCTGACTAAAAATGAAGTAGACGTTATCAAAGATATTTTATTCAAACAATCGCTCATGGATATAGGTAAGTTACAGAGACAAAACAGATTTAAGATTTCTAATGGTAAAAATTAGGAACACGAAAGATGAGAAACGCGAACTAGAATAAGAATAGGATGACAATATAAAAACCTAAGGCAATATAAAATAGCAAAATGAAATAGATACTTACCTTAAACTATGTTTTGAGCTAATAAAAAATTCAACAATTTTCATCTCACAGTAAACTGGTATCATATACCAGTTCGCAACTTCGCCTCGAACTGGGAAGCACCAACACATGTTTCGATCTATTACCACGCAGCTTCTGGCGACAGTATCGCCAAATAGCTGCAGCGATTAGTTTCACCAAAACCTAGGTATCTCATATTTGGCAACTATCTCATATTCGGCATCCTTACCCTACTGAGATTTGAGCCAAAATTGAATCACATTGAATTCCAAATCTAATACTTCGAATATCCTCTTTAAACTAATACATCAAAGCTCCTTAAACACAATGAATTGTAAGGGCCTATATCACCATCTCTAACTTAACTTTAGCCGAAGAATAATTTGGACGTTTTGACAATACAGTGAAAACGTGAACTTTATTCATCGGTTAAAATTTACTTAGCGATGGCGAAATAAGCCTTCAATAATATTTTAGCATTCAGAAGTAGAAAAGGATAATAAAAGTCAGGATGCAAACACATAAAGCTTATTTATTTTCTATTTACTCTCAAATTGTAAACAATCATTCAATATAGAGGAAACATTACACACAACCGTTAACAAATTCACACTTTACAACAATTATAAAAACAAAGTGATACGCAACGAACTTACTCCAAGTAGTGACAGTAGCGACAACGTTCTCGTTTAAAGGGTGAGCTAGGAATCCCTCGTGCGCGGCTGAGGCATCGCTTACTTTTGTGCGGTACCCTCACTATTGTGGGTAGTATGACTTAAATAGAGAATACATGATTTTCGCTAATATATCATTAATTTCATTTTTATTGTTCAGATGAAACGCTTCGCCTCGAGACCCAGCGTGCCTTACGACACATCAGTCTCCGTCCGTGCCAGTACCGCGTGTGTCGCATGATGCCGATGGGCGTTGGCCTGTCGCTCAGCTTCGTCAGCCTCTGTATCACTTACGTCATCGTTCTCGTGCAATTGTCTCCTGATAAATGAAGATTCATTATTATTTAGATGGAAAGCTGCATCTGGAAAACCAGCATGCTTTGCGACATATTAGTGTCCATCCGTGTCAGTATCGGGTCTGTCGATTGATGCCGACAAGCGTGCAATTGTCTCTTGCTAAATGAAGAAGCTTTATATTTACTTGCTTTTCTAGTGTTATTCTGTGATTATCAACATTAAATTCCTATAGTGTACTATTTGCTTTGTTCTTTGCTTGAGAAATTTTTTATATTGCTTTATTTTCTCCACCCTCATCGTTACTGTGTATTTGACTAGCTTATCGCCGAGAATTGTCAATGGGTTACCTGTTTTAATTGGGCTTATTGGAAGCTGGCGAGTAGTGGTAAAAGCCTACTGATAAATCATCGAGTTTCTTTTCAGGGCAGTTCAGGATTTGAATTTCTGCCACTTCAAGGGATAGTCAGTAGTCACAGATCCTGGATACGAACCTCGGATCTCCCAAAAAGAAGGCTGAAATCTTAACCATTTGGCTATTATTACTAAATGCATTATATTGCATGAACTGGTAACAGCCTCTATATGGTAGTTGCTATAGAAAATACTAAAATCAAAATCATGTAGGCTAACTTGTGGCTCCTATGACACGTCGAGACTCTACCACCGGTTTGGAATGCTCATTGTTCTATATCCCCAAGGGGCAATAAACTTAAATACACAAGATCCATAAGCTTATCAGCAATGCTGTGGGTAATATTAATTGATCGTGCTGTACGGGTAATTGAACTATTACCACAAAATACTCCACTATTGTCTCAATAAGTCTGATTGGCATTACAATAGAAACTCCTCGCCTTTTGAATGGTGATCTTTGGTGATACAACTCTTATTTTTGACTCACCAAAACACTGTGTTTAGCATTAACTTTTGGACCGTTATTAGATATGGGAGGTCGATGCACTAGATTTGTTGACTTATAAAAAATATTTATTTTCGACCAACTAGAATCATACTATGTGTGTTAGTAATTATAAATGAAAAACATAAAACTTAAACTTATTTCTTAGTTAAAATACTAAAACCTAAAACTTAACCTAACGTCATCGAATAAGAATACGATCGAATAAGATACGACGGGTTGCTAGTGATTTTAGTTTTAGTGAGTGAAAGCTCTACACGAGGGAAGCATTGCGCGGAGCCTGTCTACTTGGGCAGGCGCCCTTACAAAGGATTGGCCAAATACCCGCATTCTCTGACGTAAATAACAAATTGTAAATTGTATATTAATTCGAGTCGGCTCAAATGAAAGTGCCCCATTGTTAATTAGTGTAATTTTGCGATGATTATTTTAGCAACATGTATCTGGGGTCGCGGGGTCGTCAAACTTGCACTGAACATCTGCGTTAGTTATTTATAACTGCTTTTCGACTTTTTTTTCAAGTATACGAATCACAGACACATTTAAATTAGATGATATCACACGAGTTATTAAAAATATTATTTATCGATTCCGGAACACTTCCCAGATCTGTGTTTCCTAACACGAACCTACCTACAATTTGGGTGCAACTTAACTAACTAAAACTACTAAACTAAACTAAACTAAACACTTAAATAACTAAATTAAAAAAAAAAAACTTTTAAAACAAGAGTGAAAGCATGGAGGAAAAAAAATTTTGTGTTTGCTTCAAGGTGAATAGGCATCTTCTGGGTGAACGCATTACACCTTAGACCTTAATATCACTTTCCATAAAGTGTAATAGTGGTCAAGCGTGTGCCTAGGTATAATGTATTAAAAAATATCGACTTTTTCGGAAAAAGTTTTTTAGACATTTTTTTCATCCATCTCTTAGTTAACTGTTACGGCTTTTTTTTGTAAATATACCTATATGGACTAGTGCTTAATTGCGATCACACCTGAAGGTATCGATGATGAAGATGCAGTCTAAAATTAACCGCGCTTGCCTAGAACAACCCTGTTCACTTTTGATTTCAGGATTCTATTCACTCTTGATAATATGATCACGTTAGGATTAATTTTTTTAAGTGATCTATTTTAATTGAGTATGGTAGGTAAGTCTCATTAATCTTTACCAAACTACTTAGGTTGTCTAAAGCTTCACAAACACGGTGCAACATGCAAGACCTATTATATCGTAATTTGTTACTGTAATAACCCTGCAAAAACAATCGATTAGTTGTACCGTCGGCAAATAAGTACCTCCCCTGAGTTATTTGAAAATACTGGATTTAAAAAGATTTGAAATATTTTGAATAGAAAGATTTTGAATTTTAGTCACGGTGGCAATTTCTTTGAAGACAGGAAAAAATAAATGTGAAAGTGCGCACTATTCTCTCACTCTCATAGTCTCTGTAGTCTTCGACCCGAGACTACTTCTATCAATGTTTTTAGTTGAACCTTAATTGAACTGTCTTTTAACATAGTCTCAGTACCTATTTTTCTTCTTCACCGCCTTTATGGTAGAAAACTTTAAACACTTTTTTGTTGACTGTACTATAATGAGTCATTCACGTGACTCCATTTAGTGCTCAAGCAGACATCTACTCATAGGGTTTCCCAGATACACGTAAAAGTAATAATGGATACGTAGTGTAAAAGTATAAAGTACAGATGAATGGATTTGTTTCCATGCGTTACCTATTATATTGTGAAACTTTGTAATATCGGCGGGGATAGTGCAAAACCGCGTATGTACCATGAGTAAAAACCGCGGATCTACACTAGTCACAGTTTTACAAGGGAAGTTTAAAACTTTTTCTATTTCTACGGCTATTGGGCTAATTTTTACACAGAGAGTTAATACACATGAATTAATATTCATGTGTTCTATGTATTGATAAAAATAGATATCTTTTAAAGTGATTAATAACTACGACACTTGCGTGGTTTTGATTTGACCACAAACGTATGAAAATGGATTTTAATGTATGCTAGTTACGCGGATTTGCACTATCCCCGACAATATGTATCTAAGTATAACTTTTTCACATCAAAAATTACATCTAAGGGCAGTTTGGCTACTTTTAGCAGTAGCGATCGGCTTTTTGCGTCTGCTTCGCGTTTTCGCGATTTTTGAACGCCTGCGTTTCGCGATTTTTGAATGTCTGCCATTTTTGGTCCGTAAAAACCGTAAAAATGCCATAAAAACGGTGTTATTATGTCGTACTTAGCCCCTTTGGATCTTGGTGTAGTCGAGTAGTAAAAACGTACTGTTTAAAGCCCACCTGTTCAGGCTAGTTATTTTAGGTATAGAAGGGAACATAAGAACGGTCATAAATCATAATAACATGAGCGATGCTCGTTACCCCGGTTCCCGGCGGAGATTGCGCGGTGTTACTCAATTGCCGTTCACAACAAACACATTGATTGACTATTACACCTACATCAGTGGGGTTAGTACAAGATTTAATTCGATTTATCGTATTCGTATAGTGCCGGCTTTACCTATGGTGCAGGGTGTGCAATGCACACGGGCGCAGGGTTGTAGGGGGCGCCGCGTCGAGCCGCGCTTGCTTGCTTCCCAACACCATTTAAAATTGCACCATTTTTTGCACCTGAATTTCCTTTTACCGGTGAAAATATAACTGTAAGTCAAACGGTATTCTTGTATTGTAAGTACCTATTCCATTTTGGCCGCGCGTCTACTAGAGGGCGCCAAGATATTGATTGCACACGGGCGCTACATGGGCTAGAGCCGCCTCTGTTCGTATACTACGACATTAGCGTCAAAGTAAAATGAACCATAACTGTATTAAATTAGAGCTCAATAACCCAACGGTTAAAGGTGCGGACTGAAAACTGAAAGGTCGCAGGTTCAAATCCCACCCGTTGCACTATTGTCGTACCCACTCCTAGCACAAGCTTTTCGCTTATTTGGAGGGGAGAGAAGAATATAAGTCAAGATCCGCTTGGTTAATATGGTACCTACTTTTATTTAAAAAAAAAATTGAAAAAATGGAGCTCAATTTCGTGCTTTACATATTCAGATACGCTCCAAACTAAATTCGGGTGTACTGAATTTGTCACTTTAAATTAGTACATTTAAGGTTCGTTTTACTTTGATGCTAATGTCATAGTAAACGAATACGATCAATCGAATTTAATCTTATACTAACCCTACGGCTGTGCAATTCTCTAAAAATAATTGCTACCGTGTGAAAATTGCAATCGCCTCTGATTGGCCGATAATTTTGACGACCTCCCTGGCGCAGTGGTGAGCGCTGTGGTCTTATAATTGGGAGGAGGAGCGGGGGCTATTTGAGAATTTATAATTTTTGAATTGACTCTGGTCTGGCGGTGGCTTCGGCCGTTGCTAGTTACCACCCTGCCGTCAAAGTCCGCCCATCCGTTCAGAGAATGTGTGTTTCTATTGCCGCTATAACAACAAATAATAAAATAGAAATAATTAAAAATTAAAGGGAGCCCCCCCCCCCCCCCCCCCCTTACTAGAAACATGATTTTTCGGCGTCTTTTGGTACGGAACCCTAATTATGCGAGTTCGACTCACGTTTGACCAGTTTTTCTTTGTTACAAAGGACAAAAAGGGTCTCTAAAAGGGCAAAGGACAATAATTGAGAATGATGGCCTCACCATTGCCTCACCGTCGTTTATGTCGTTGCGTAAATAAGGATGCCGGGGCCTGGGATCGATTCCCGAGTGATGCAAGACGGGCGATGTGATGATGAGCCAATTTAGGGTGATCGTGAGAAGGATATGGATTAACGTAGTGAATAAATTGTGGTATTAATAGGATTTTGATTGAAACATTGGTGCAATGACTTGCAGTTGCAAGGTGTTGTAAATGAATAGGTAAGTTCATTATTATTATTTATTTTTTATTTTTAAAGAGCAAATGAGCAGGCGGGTCACCTGATGTTAAGTGATTACCGCCGCCTATGAACATTTGTAGCACCTGAGGCACCCTCAATGCGTTGCCGGCTTTTCAGGAATTCGTTGGTCCGCCCCTTGAATAATAGAAAAAAAAAAAAATGTGGTCCACATTTTTTTTTTTCATATTTCGACCTAAGTTTCTTGGGGAAAGCTGTTCAGTGTCATGAGCACATTTCGTAGCTCACAGAAACGACGGTGTTTTTGTTGCATAATGTATACACTAGCGCTTGACTGCGATTTCACCTGATGGTAAGTGAAGATGCAGCCTAAGATGGTGCGCGCTTGCCTAGAAGATGCATATTCACTTTTGATTGACTGTCAAAGACCATCAAGTGAGGTGGCAGTCAAGGACTATCTTGTCATTGCATAAAAATTAAAAAAGACTGTGTAATAGCAATTACTAGCTTTTGCCCCCGCGACTTCGTCCGCGTGGAATTAGATTTTGGGGTAGAATTTTCAAAAACTGTGACACACGTACTTCTTTATTTTTAACTGAAAGCTCAAATACCAACTTTGATGGAAACAGCTTGAAAAATGACGGAGTTTCATATAAAATTCCATCCCTTATTTAAACCCCTTAGGGGTGAAATTTCCAATAATCCTTTCTTAGTGTGCACCTACGTCATAAAAGGAACCAACTGTAAAAATTTCAAGTTTCTAACTTCAGTAGTTTAGGCTGTGCGTTGATATCTCAATCAGTCAGTCAGTCAGTACGTCAGTCAGTCAGTCAGTCAGTCAGTCAGTCAGTCAGTCAGTCAGTCAGTCAGTCAGTCAGTCAGTCAGTCAGTCAGTCAGGACTTTGAATTTTATATACATATATATATAGCAAGTAGTAAGACGTGCCTAATTAGTTATGAAGTAGCCAACTGCAGATTATACTAGGAATTGACTAGGAATATGTGATGACGTCAAACCCTAGTGTTACCCGAGGGTTATCTACATCTTTGAAGTGCCGTCACTCAGTTGGTCTTATCTAAACATGTCAGTGGAACTAATCGAGAATAGAAGGCAATAGGATTGTGATTAATTAATGTAATTGAAGTAAGCATTTCTATTGGCTTCCTACTTCACTACCTCGTCGTCTAGTGGCGAAGTCCCGGGTTCGACTCCCGGGTTGGCCCATAAAAAAAAATTATAGGGTTTTGTCTGTCAAGAAGTTCTCAGTACTAGTCCGGGCCCCGGAGTTAGGAAGTAAGTGAGTCACCCCCGTGCCTCGAAGAGCACGTAAAGCCGTTGATCCTGCGCCTGATCTCTCTCCGGTTGTGCCGAATTTCCGTCCCATCGGACTATGAGAGTGAGGGAACAGAGAGTGCATCTGTGTCTGCGCACACACTCGTGAACTATATCTCCCATAAGATTTAAAAAGAAGTGTTAAAAAGAACTATAGAGAAGGTCTCAAAGCGTTTACTACAAGGCGTGGTGTCGTAATGGCGGAAGATAAATAGGTACTTACATAATTACTTAAATACCTAGTCTATATGTTTCTGGGTTGCAAGCTCTATGTCTTTCCTCAATATCGGTTCAGCGGTTAGCTAGATTACTTCTTGAATAATCCTCTGCCTTCTCGTGAAAATCTAGTCAAAATCGGTTCAGCCACTCTGAAGATTAGCTTGAACAAATGAGCAGATAGAAAATTTAAAAACGTGTGTTTGGGGTGTGCTATCGTTCTAAATCATTTGCAGTTCTTTTAAAATCACAGACAGCCAACAATTTTGGTTATTTTTTTATTTGTATAGTTATAGATCGTGTGGTAGGTAATAATACCTATCTTAATTAAAATAATAAAAACAAATAAATTCGTCAATATTTTTATTCAAAATAAAATATGAGTATACAAACATAATATTTACAAAAACTACCTACAACCTACTCTGTAAAACAATCAGATTTTAACTTAACCTATTTACTTATATTTTCGAATTAGATGCTAAAATACTTTTCAGTTTCTAAAAACTATAGTCATAGACTAATAAATAACGTGACTATGCTGAAATCACAGACATATTTACAAAAAAAAATATCATTGTATAAAACTAGATTGGAATAATTGACCAAGTCTTTCGTAATTATCATTAATAGCTAAAATAAAATTAATGATATGTCCACTTTAATTAGTTATTTTAAGGTTATTTTCGTATTGGTGCTACATTTGACTTGATATATTTAATATGTAATTTGATTAGGTTGGTATAACTCTTTTAGCTCTCAAAATACCTACTTTAGTAGAAAGGCAAATTTTTTCATATCTACTACTATGAATGTTTTTATTCGCTCATCCAATAGAACTATCCTCCAAGAATAAGCTTTGAGTAATAGAACAAAGACGCAATTGCAAAAACTCAAAATCGACTTATTGATGTAAATAAGTAGGATATTATAAGTATTAAAAGTGGATGTTCTATCCAAGGAAAGAAAAGTACAATATTGTAGGTTAGATCTATATTTGTGGGTTTCGTCCTTGGATAGAACATTAACTAATACTTATAACATCAAAAAGTCAATTTCGAGTTTTTTCAATACGTCTTTGTACTATTGGATGAGCGGATTATTGTAAAAAAATTCTACTCACTGATTAGGTCAGATGAGTATAGTTGAATAAAACCACTAGCCAATCTATTGACCTAACGAGAGCATGATATAAGGAGGAATTAGGTCTCAAGAAGGTGATGGATCTCGTGGTGCGTCGAAAACTAGAGTTCGAACAGTGTGTTGACTGTCGGTCATTAGATTACTTTGCAAGGTCTTCGGTCTTCTCTTAAAGTTGTCACATAGGACTAGTACCTGGAAAAAGAAAGAGATATCGTTTTATATCTGTACTAGCGGACCCGACAGACGTTGTCCTGTCTTAACTATGAATATTGAAACTCCCCTTTTTACCCCCTTGGGGAGAGAATTTTCAAAAAATGTAAAATACGTAATTCTTTATTTTTGATCAAGAGCCAAAATATCAAGTTTCATAAACATAACTTGAAAAATAACTTGAAGAACGAAGGACTATCATACAAACATTCAACCCCTATTTAATCCCTTAGGGGGTAGAATTTTTAAAAACTGTGAAACACCTACTTTTTTGTTTTCAATTAAAAGCCTAAGTACCGAATTTTATGGGTATAGCTTGAAAAATAACGGAGTTTCATACAAACTTTAACCCCCCTTTTTACCCCCTTGGGGGGAGAATTTTCGAAATATGTAAAATACGTAATTCTTTATTTTTGATCAAGAGCCAAAATATCAAGTTTCATAAACATAACTTGAAAAATAACTTGAAGAACGAAGGACTATCATACAAACATTCAACCCCTATTTAACCCCTTAGGGGGTAGAATTTTTAAAAGTGTGAAACACTTACTTTTTTGTTTTCAATTTAAAGCCTAAATACCGAATTTTATGGGTATAGCTTGAAAAATGACGGAGTTTCATACAAACTTTAACCCCCCTTTTTACCCCCTTGGGGGGAGAATTTAAAAAAAATGTAAAATACGTAATTCTTTATTTTTAATCAAGAGCCAAAATATCAAGTTTCATAAACGTAACTTGAAAAATAACTTGAAGAACGAAGGACTATTATACAAACATTCAACCCCTATTTAACCCCTTAGGGGGTAGAATTTTTAAAAACTGTGAAACACGTACTTTTTTGTTTTCAATTTAAAGCCTAAATACCGAATTTCATGAGTATAACTCGAAAAATGACGGAGTTTCATACAAACTTTAACCCCCCTTTTTACCCCCTTGGGGGGCGAATTTCGAAAAATCCTTTCTTAGTGCTCGCCTACGTCATAAAAGGAACCTACTGTCAAAATTTCAAGTTTCTAACTTCAGTGGTTTAGGCTGTGCGTTGATCGTCAGTCAGTCAGTCAGTCAGTCAGTCAGTCAGTCAGTCAGTCAGGACAAGCCTTTTTATATAATTATAGATTAGTATCATTAATTAGGTACTAGGGGTACTAGTTAGAAAGTGCGTGCAATTTTTTAATCGTGTACTAAATGAGCTGATAATCTTAAAGGCTTAAGAAGATCTTCATAAATTATAGCTAAGATCCATCTTGACCAAATTAGTTTTAAAACAGAGAAACCGTATCAAAAACGGTCCATTCATTAGGGAGCTAAGAGGGAACAGACTGACACACAGATACACATATGAAACTTATAACACCCGTCTTTCAGTCTGGGGTTAAGCAAAATACTCACCGAAAACAATAAAGTAACGACACCAATGACAGCTCCTACGAGAACATCCCACCAGTGGTGCCTGTGGTCGGTTATCCTCGTCAAGGAGCAAACAGCTGTGTACGTGATGCAGAGGAGTTGGACCAAGGGAACGAGGAAGACAGTTCGGTGACGCCAGTTGAAAGCACGCTGCTGGAGGTACCACTGCAAAGAACAAAGATCTGATTAAAGATATTGCTTCCAAAATTGGTCCATCTAATCCGGGAAAAGTCCACAAACAGACAAACAGCTAAAAATTTAAATATCATTTCTGTGTCTAATAATAAAAGGCAGTTATTTCGAAATCTCTGACAGAATTTAGTCTTAAGTATAGAAGTAGAAAAAATAAAAGCAAAAGTTGATTACTGAACTTAGGTAGAGAAAGTCGATTAGGACTTTCACAAAAATAATACTTACAGCCATAAAGAATCCACAGTACACAGACAGAGAGGTGTGGCCTGAAGGGAAGCTGTGGTAAGAGTCGGTCTGATACCACTTAGCAAATCTTGTCGATGTACATTCAAACGTGCTGACATATTCAGATCTGTGAACAATACAGGAACAATCATTTAATAATCAAATGCCAGTCTTCTATAAAAACTAGAAGATAGAAGTAAGTTAGAAGTACGTGAAGTCGAAGAAAATGCTTACCCATTGCAAGTCTTCAAGGTATCCGGTTCGCAGATATCAAAGAACGTAGGCCTCGGGTTTCCAGTGATGCCTTTCATCACCTCGATGGTCATGAGGTTGAAGAACATGCCGTAAATGTAGTTTCTGTACAATATAGCAGTTTTCCGAGAGACATAATTGAGCTTCGTACGAATCGTGTAGGTCGAGTCGAAGAGGATTATTTCAGTGATGAAAATCTGTAAGCAATCAGACTCATATTCAGAAACTTAGAACCATATAGCGAATAGTTAGCGTATTAACTCAAACAGTAAAGAAGATAAAATGCACGAATTTGGAATATGCAAAATCTACTTTAATAAATGAAAAAGAACTATGAAGAAGTGAATGTGGGTCTGCGATGTGTTGAGATGAAGGAACGATTGAAAATTTAGATGAATTACTTACAAGTGCAAATGGAAGAAGTAATATCGTAGACACTATGACCTCCATAGATACTGTGTCTCCTTTGAACGGGAAAGAGAGAGCGGGATCATTGCAGAAGAAGCCATTCTTGTAGTGTGGTATCACTCCAAACTCGAAGAGGCTGATGAGTAGACATACTGTAATAGAGATTACCATATCAATAAATAATAAGATATTGTGATAGAAAAAGAATGTTGAATATGTATGTGAGAGGATAAAAGAGGAGAGAAAGAAAAAAGAAAAGATGGATTGTGTGAAAGAGGATATGCTTGTAAGAGAATTAGATAATGAATTGATGAATGACAGAAGCGAGTGGAAGAAAAAGACATGTTGTGCCGACCCCACATAACATAAGACAAAAAGAAGAAGAAGAATAAGCTTCCAGGCAACTTTGTCGTTAAGATATTCTAAAAATCTTTTAAATTGTATTCTATACTTCACGAACAAACCCGCAGTTCTCTGCGGGTATGTTATAAATCGTGACATTGTTATGGACGTTGGCATCGTTAGCCAATTCGCCCAAACAGTCGCTTCCGCCATTTTCAGTTCAAAGTCAATGTCAAATTGCCCGGGTGTTACAATTGCGTAATTGCGGAGGTCAAAATTTGCAAACAGGAACGTTGTTGTTTTAACTCCTTCGTCATTATCTTATTGAGATATGACGTGAGTTGAGATATAATATATTAGGGAAAAAGACACTGAGTAGCGTTTAGTCATGGAAGATTTTTCTTCTGATTTTCAATCCCTACATCTTCAATACAACTCGTATTAATTTATATCTATAGGCCTGAGAGACGCCCTATAGATATAATTCATTACGAGTTGCATTGAATTCCGGTTAATGGCATCTGAAAGACATCTAATACATCGACATCTAACGTCTAATTTTATTATCATAACTAAATGAACGACAGCTTTTGTTCTTTTGTATGACCTTAGCAATTTATACTTCTTTGCCTAATCTCTGGGATTCATGGAGAATCACGGGATTTCTTCATAACGATAATTGTTTAGGCCATAGTACACCACCCTATATTTTCCATCACCGTTAAAGAAACTGCTGATTTATAAACATTCCATATTTGTGAAACTAGGCCGTATATTGATCCAAAATTGGTATTGTGAGTCGGTATCTAAGTGGTAAGTTCAATTATTTTAATTCTACTACTGAGATTCCGGATTTGTACTACATTTGAATGCACATGAGGGGGACACCTGAACTAGATGCGCCTTTTATCCGCTGCAACTATTCAAATTGGATTATGCAATTCAGACCGCAACTACAATCATAATGTTTAAGTAACTTTAGCCTCTACAGATCTGAATTTAGAGTTTAACTTGGTTAAAATATACGCTACGTACCCTAGGCGCATCAGTGATCTTTATAATACAACTAATGGCTCTTATAAGAATAGCTTTAAAGACGTTATTTTTGAAGCTATTTTTTATTACGTTGTCGCCCATTCCGCACGTGGGTTTCAATGTGGACGGGGAGCGATCAGGTTATTGCTGTTGCATCACAGGTGCATCCTTTTTAGACGCTAATAGGTTATTAGTTGATGCAATAGATGTATTGCCCACTCTGCGATATAACATTATCATTAATTTTATGATTGAGGTAATTGTTATCGTAATTATTAACTAGCGCAATGGTCTAGCTACTAGTGTTCAAGTGGCGGAATAGGCTCAAATATATACCTATGTACCTATTAATAAGTAGGTATGTAGTAGCAGTAGCTCTGAGTTTGGACATTGGCGGTTTTGTAATGAAATGCCTTGCGACCCACCGCGGTTATAATTTGAGTGTGATTTAAGCTTTTGCTTGATCCTATTTCACACTTCAGACAGCTTAAAAATTAAAAAAAATAGTTAGTTTAAAATTAGTTTTGCTACTCAACAATAGGTGGCGCTAGCAGTTACCATAAAACATTACCGCCATTTATTATTTTAAGTAACCATTAAAAGTCCGTAGATCAAAATGATTAACGATTATTATATTTTAATTAAAGTGCTCCACTATATTTTATAACGGCTAATTATAAACTTGGTTATTGACCAGTAATTTAGTGCCTGTCTACTAGCAATGCATCGACATGTTTTATGATTAGTTACCGAACGGTGCTCGATGCATCACTATTATGGTGTTAATCGATATTTTAATCAATACCCACTCGTAAATATGTCATAGGAACCCAATTTTTCTAGTAGGTATAGACATTCTCGTCTCGGTAGAAGATTATATTAATTGGTAGAGATATTAGATGATAATAACATATCTACCTAGAATATAATATAACTAGTTTAGTTGTGTAAATTATTGTGTATAAATCGATGGACGTACCTAACTGTAAATAATAATCTATATAATTATATAAAAAGGCTTGTCCTGACTGACTGACTGACGATCAACGCACAGCCTAAACCACTGAAGTTAGAAACTTGAAATTTTGACAGTAGGTTCCTTTTATGACGTAGGCGAGCACTAAGAAAGGATTTTTCGAAATTCGCCCCCCAAGGGGGTAAAAAGGGGGGTTAAAGTTTGTATGAAACTCCGTCATTTTTCGAGTTATACTCATGAAATTCGGTATTTAGGCTTTAAATTGAAAACAAAAAAGTACGTGTTTCACAGTTTTTAAAAATTCTACCCCCTAAGGGGTTAAATAGGGGTTGAATGTTTGTATAATAGTCCTTCGTTCTTCAAGTTATTTTTCAAGTTATGTTTATGAAACTTGATATTTTGGCTCTTGATCAAAAATAAAGAATTACGTATTTTACATATTTCGAAAATTCTCCCCCCAAGGGGGTAAAAAGGGGGGTTAAAGTTTGTATGAAACTCCGTTATTTTTCAAGCTATACCCATAAAATTCGGTACTTAGGCTTTAAATTGAAAACAAAAAAGTAGGTGTTTCACAGTTTTTAAAAATTCTACCCCCTAAGGGATTAAATAGGGGTTGAATGTTTGTATGATAGTCCTTCGTTCTTCAAGTTATTTTTCAAGTTATGTTTATGAAACTTGATATTTTGGCTCTTGATCAAAAATAAAGAATTACGTATTTTACATTTTTTGAAAATTCTCTCCCCAAGGGGGTAAAAAGGGGAGTTTCAATATTCATAGTTAAGACAGGACAACGTCTGTCGGGTCCGCTAGTTTTATTATAATCAAGGGCAAATTTATTTTTATTTTTTCATTTCGGTGAAATTTTTTTCATTCGGTAAAGTAATTGTTTTGATTTTTTCATAATAGCAAAATCTTTAATTCGGTAATTTTTTTGAGTAGGTACTTAACTACTTATGTTTGGTTTAAGTTGTATTTTTTATTTCTCTTTTGGTTCAGCTTGATTCACGTTGCAGATGCACATGTGAGCACATTAGTATCATCAACAGTTAAAATATCAAAAAAACATCACTATGCACACGTGCGCATAATGTCGTTTTTTTTTTATATTTCAAAGTTAGGGTTGTATTTTTAATTTGTATAGGATAATAAATTTTATTTTTGAAACTGTGATGGTTAAATAATTTACTGGATAATAAAGAGTATTACTAACTGACTCTACCATTGAGCATTAAAATTTAATTTGTTATAAAAATATGTATTTAAAAATGTACAGTTTATAATTATTATAAATGTGAAAAAGAGGAGACAGAAGAAGATATTACTTTGTGAAATTCCATGATGATTTACAGAAGGTACAAAAAACTTTTGCTACAATCCGCCAAACCAGATTTTTTTTATAATTTAAAAGATTCATCAAGGTGACTTACCGATGATTAGCAGAGGTATGTCAACGCCCAAGAACCACCATAGTCTACGATGTGTTTGACTACTCGGTTCTTTTATAAGTTGCGACTCCACATCTTTTCTCTGGAACAAATTAAAAAAAATATTTTACAAAATATTTTGAATTAATGGTCGATTAATTTACAGAACATAATGCAGCTGAATTCAACGATGTTATTAATTACAAGGAGCCAAGTGAAAAAAACTAATTAAAAAGAAAACTTGCATTTAGATTTTTACACAAAACAAATACCTATTGAAAGCTTTTCAGCTGAAACAAATGCTTTTGGTAGACTGTTTTGTGCAAAAGTCCACAGTGACCTTTCTAGGCAAATATAGAACACACCAATTTTATAATTTAAATACCTCAATCCTGTAATAAAGGTTCCCTATATTTACTGGATCGAAGTAAGTGTAAAGAAGCTACAACGCCCGATACAGTTACATAAATAATATCATGAATATCGATCGCGAGTAAGGTCAGGCTAACCTTGGCTCGCCTCGTGTCCTTGAACGCCCTTTCCTAGGACCGTTGACCTTAAACCCTCAAGGGCTTGAAGTCAGACATTTTGAGTAACGACTATTCGAGACAAGGCACACACAAGACTTTTCGCATCGGCTACTGGCGATTTTGCTACCCCTTCGGTGTTAAATTGTGTTTTGTGTTCGGAGATTTGATCCTTTTGTGTATGCAAGGTTAAAGGTTATGATTTATCTTTGAAAATGTTTTTTTTATATAATGGGCAACGAACAATTTGATTGGAGAATAGTAGTTTTAGAGCTCTACTTCTATTTTTATGATGATTTTGCCTCATGGTTTTGCTTGATGAAGTATAGGTAGTAAAAGAAATGATATTTAGCATATCGCATATTAAACTATCGATTAAGTAAATAAAACTAATAAAGTAGAAAAGCAGCAAAGACTGCTCAACTGTTAATCCATAATAATTCAACATCAAGAGCGGAAAACCAAAAAGTGGTAAAGGTGAAAAATTAAAGTTTTCTTATTGGAATTTGTTTACTATGATCTAAGTCGAAAAATGTTTTAAACCTTCATTTACAAGAAATACTCGATGGATTCTCCGAAGCGATAATACAAATTGACAGCGGTATTGTTCCTATGACAAATAAAATTATTATATGTACGTCACAGCTTCAGCGTTTGAAACGTAAATTACTATAGCTAACCACATTTTACTTATGAAATTACTATTACGCAGTAGAAATAATACCTAACTGCTTACTAATAATTAAGGAGGTCAGTTACACACTGACGTAGTTAATCGTAATTTCCAAAGAAATTTTAATCACTGGTATTTACCGGCACAGCTCCATAAGACACGTATGACTGCATTTTCGCAGGTTAACACAAATTCACCTATTAAAAGTTAACTTAGTAAAAAGATACTGGAAATAATGATGAAACTACACTAAATAAGCAGTACTTAATATAAACACTAATAAATATTAAAAATACATTTATGATGGCACTTAGGTATTCTAGTTTTGAATAAATTGCACACACTGATTCGTTTACTACGATTTGTGAGTAATAAGGAGATTATATTGATATCTTATCTTATTATGAAATGTAGTGGTCGGTTTGCCAAGTTTATTCAATGATTGATATTCGTGTCATAAAGAATATAAGTAAAAAAGTAGTATTAGTAGAACAACAAGAGAGATTTATGGTTTTAGAAGCAAAGTGTGGTGGGGTCGATTTTTTTATTTTTTTTACCCCATTTCTAGACTCTAGGGGTGTTAATATCTACCTAACAACACCCACTTACAAGCACCTAATTATTAAAAGAAGAATGAGATGAGAGAGCAGGCAAAGCTTAATCTATATATATAAAATTCAAAGTCCTGACTGACTGACTGAGATATCAACGCACAGCCTAAACTACTGAAGTTAGAAACTTGAAATTTTTACAGTTGGTTCCTTTTATGACGTAGGCGCACACTAAGAAAGGATTATTGGAAATTCCACCCCTAAGGGGTTTAAATAGGGGATGGAAGTTTGTATGAAACTCCGTCATTTTTCAAGCTGTTTCCATCAAATTTGGTATTTGAGCTTTCAGTTAAAAATAAAGAAGTACGTGTGTCACAGTTTTTGAAAATTCCACCCCAAAATCTAATTCCACGCGGACGAAGTCGCGGGGGCAAAAGCTAGTAATCGATACATACCTATTATTATTAAAAATATAAAATATGTAATAAAACAAAACTTTGGTAATTAATAAGTAAAATAATAAGTCTGTTTATTGGAAATTGCAAAAAATAACTGAAGAACTTAGTCTTCCTTATATTTGATAACATTGAAAGTGTATGGTTTTGTAGTGTCTAGTGAAGTGGATTTATGAATCAGTCGTTAATACAATTGACATTAGATTATTTTTTATCAGTCAAAATCTAAAAATATTGAGGACATATTTTTGAAATGAATAAGCGCCTATTTAGATGATTAATCTAGGTACATATAATACTCTAACACTTTTTGCTTGATAATATCATAAATTAATCTGTACCTCTTCAAAAACAAATGACTACGCCAGTGAAATATCATTTGCATTAATGGTGAAGAACGTAATGAGGAAGTTTGCATGAGAATATTATGGAGAACTCTATAATGTTCTCAAAGGTGTATGAAGTCTACCAATCCGTACTTGTCCAGCGTTGTGGACTAGAGCCTTCTCATTTGAGAGGAGACTTGAGCCCAGGAATGAATGAATGAATGTAGATTACCTGAACACTATTCCTTGCTACGGTGGTCATTTTTTTAAATCCTTCTATACTGCATCGAAATGAATTTACCATTATCACTAAATTGTTTGTCCTAAAAATCACTGTTTGACTTTCTATTCAATCTTACAATCACTTTTCAATAATAATTAACTAAGTCTAATAATCTTTAATATTTTTACACTTAAATCTTTCGAATTATAAAGTTTAAAAACACTTGACACGGTCGTGTTAATGGCAGTTACAGACAGAGTTAACTATTAACTAAATAAATAATTAAATGCTCTTATAATAAATGGCGACTGCTTTTAATTGAAACGTGTCAATTATTGGTAGTTGGACAGCAATTTTTATGACTAAGACAAGAAAACCCCAAGTAATTATTATATTAATTTATTATTAACTTCTAATTAACTAGTTCCTAAATATAAGAGCTCATTGATTCAAATTCAAAATGAATTATTTCCTAAAGGCGAAGTTGTGGCTCTTATGACACGTCAAGATTCAAAAGCAGATTCTGCTGTGTAAAGCCGGCAATGTACTAAACCAATGTACAACAATTTGGGGCCATACTTTCAGTAACAAACCTAATCTTAAATTTAATTATATTATTGGGTAAGCAATAGATGTGGAGTAAATTATTATCATACTTTTCCACAATTTTACTGATTTCTCCTTTCATTTTTTTAAATTCTGGTATAGGTGTTAAGTATCACGTAAGCACGACAAAATTTATCATAATAGTATGACATATGAGGACATTTTTCAATAATTATGTAAAGGTTTAATATAATATACATAATATTTACCTTTTTATGATGCGCAGGAAGGGGAAAATTTTTATGGCATTCTGCTAATACACCGTGCCTTACCTATGTCACGTTTACTTATGTCACAACTATAACGAGCAAACGAGCAGGCGGGTCACATGATGTTAAGTGATTACCACCTTCCATGAAAATTTGTAGCACCAGAGCTCAGAGGCACCAAAAATGCGCTGCCGATTTTCAGAAATTTGTTGATCCGCCTTGAATACCTAACTCCATGTTGTGATCTTAAGTGTGTTTGGTAGTGAGCGGAAAAAAAATCTGTCACAATGGATGGTCGAAGTGCTCCAGGCACCCAGATATGTGAGGTATATGTGAATACCTGCCACAACTATACCATAGGCACAAAATACATATTAGTAAAGCCATAGGGGCTTAATTAGAAAACTAGTTCCCAAGATAAATGGCGCCTGTAGTAGTGTACATAATTGCTTATTCCCTGTTATTGTTAAGATAAATTCAAAAGGAATAGAAACTAGAAAGCCATAAATACTCGCTTACGTCGCTTGCCAGTCGGGTAGGCGAAAGGTTATCAATTAATCTTCAAAGGGATCGCGTTATTCAACAAAGATAGCTACAGAAGCATGTCTGCCAATTCACACTTGGCCAGTGTAGTGGACTATGACGTAAGTCCTTCCCATTCAAGAGGAGATCTGTTCCCAGTAGTGGGCCGGTGGTGGGTTCAAATAAATGAATGGAAGCATCCTTAGGAAAAACCACTTTTATTTGTCAGCAAATGTGTAGAAGCAAGTGTTGTAGAAGAATCAGAACCTGGATAGGTGCATTACGTACATTTAGATGTAAAGCTCATTAATATCATTTACTGAGTAGCAACTGATCGACTTGATTTTATGAATGTTGAGTATAGTTTCTTAACTACACCTTACCTGTACTAGGTACGGTAGGTAGGTTAGTATGAAGTACCTAGTACAGGTAAGAACCTGTACTAGGTACAGGTTCTTACCTGTACTAGGTACTTCATACTTGTGATCCTGGGAAAATAAAGGAGGAAAATAATATGTTTATGTTTAGGTTAAGTTGTGGTAAATAATAAATAAACTGTGTAAATAAATATATATTCAGAAAAAAAAAATTAAAAAATGTTTTTGTTTTACTCCACAAAAACTAAATATAAACTTACTAATTTGTCGAGCTTCACGAAATAACGAGAAAATACTGTCTTTACTGCATAAAGCTCTCCATCTCAACTTCGAAGCATAATTCAAGATCTACGTATTGGATAATCGTGGAGAGTTATTCGTTATCATATAATCAGATATCGCTTTAAATATAACTCAGCATCATCCAAGCTCCAACAATGCGTCTTTATGCCTAGAATAAGTAGGTAACTAACGATTAGGGAGGCTTTGTGCAAAATTTACTTCCTTTATCATGCTCTTGGTAGGTTTTTAAATACAAAGAGGTTTTGTATTTCAAAATAATAGCTAATAGATCGGCAATGTTATTATAATCATGTAGTCACGCATCTACAATATATTTAATTTATTTTTATTTTTTATGTGCATATAAAGAATTGCAAGACAAAAACATATATTAGAAGAATTAGATATATGTTTTAAGTAATGATATTTTTAGTTCATTTTCCAACCGGTCAATGTTGGTAACAAACACAACAAAATGGCTTTACCGAAATCTATTTTAATAATTAATTTTTAATTATTATAATTATATAATTAATATAATATAATTATATACTCAATTAATATTTGCATACTTTTAGTCTCGCACTCATCCATGAAGAACAACTTCGTGACAATTGCTTGGTAAAAATTTATAACAGCGCCATCTACCATCGAGTAGTAGAACTAAAAACAAAGGTGTCGGTAACATTGTTATCGCCGCTTTAAAATATCAATTTAATTATAAAGCTATAAATTATATTGCCCGTCCCGTTGTTATATCTGGTGTAATTAATTAGAAAGTGGACTATTTATACGTTTGAACTAGAATTCATACGTTAGGTGGGTACAATCTGTTTGTACGTACTTACCTAATAAATAATTTATGAACTATTCATATCCGTCTGTGTACCTACCTTACTCTATTACGATAACTTGATTTACTAATTATTTATTATTAGATTTTTTCTTTTAAGGCTGGCCGCATATCTACCGGAAAGAAAATCACACTTCCGGGTCCAATCTCTAGTGTTTCTAGCTTCTGGACACAAATTAAACGTACACAGCGGAATAAATTTATAGGTAGGTGGGTGGGTAGGTACACTTATACCTACCTACATCATACCTACATACAATATTTATCGCGTTTATCGCTATAAAAAATTGAAGTAGACTCATCAGCGATCACAGAAGAAAAATAGACTCATCCATTTTGCTAAATATTATAAGGGCTTTTATCCCGGAAAATTAAAGAATTATGTATGCAGCGGAACTTTGTTAGACTCTTAGCTGTTCTAAGCGTTGATACTTTATAGTATGATGAAGCACTATAGATTGTATTTAAGACCTTGTATACTCAATCTTTGCGAATAAATTGAATTGAATTAATGGAACTTACTTTATTTTTCAAATCCGTAACTATTGTTTCATGGGTAATAATGAGAATTCTTAGGAAATCTTCTTAATAAATAAGAATTCCCTGCACCCACCCTGCACCCATACTGCACCCATGCACTGAGTCACAGCACAGCATGGCGACCAAGAAATATTTATATGGGCGACACCATGCGTGCGTCATAACCTGATGCCAGGAATATAATTATTTTTACTTAGTATTAATAGGTAAGCGCTTAATTAGAGATATCTTCGTCCAGACAGGCGCCTTTTCAGTTCAAATGTACTCAAAAATTGTCGGAAAAATAGTACGAATAGTCACAGAATACTTAAAAAACAAATGAGTTATAAGCTATGTTACTACGACTGTATCGATCTCCTTCTAAAACGTAATTTTCTACGGAGAGTACATATCTATATAGATAATCCACAAACTATAACTGTATGAGCTACTCGTTCGTGACGTCATAATTCAGTAGCGCTCTCTTTGTCTAACAGGAAACTTAACTCTATATTTTCGAGACTAGTACGAGAATAGACTTAGCTCTATATTTAAAAAAAAGGCACGTGCTATAATAAGGCTATAATATTAAAAATCAGTTCAGTCAAATACCCAGTTGTCCAGTTTGCAAGGAAATCGCAGTGTTGGTAGATCTTCCACAATCAAACAAGTTGCAGGAAGCCGCTAGATACAGGCGGCAAGAAATCTTTTTTTTTAAATTTGGCCAAGCTGAACTTGACTTATATTCTCCTCTCCTCTCCAAATAAGCGAAAAGGTTGTGCTAGGAGTGGATACGTACGACAATAGTGCAACGAGTGGTGCTCGAACCTGCGACCTTTCAGTTTTCAGTCCGCACCTTTAACCGTTGGGCCGAAGAACTTTGTCCAGCAGTGGACATATATCAGCTGATGATGAAGTAGCCCTAGCCCATTGCCAACCCTAGCAATGGGATCGAGTAACCTTGACGCAAAAGCGTTAACCACAAACTCTGCAAAAGACATATTGGCGTTTATTATTAGCCCTCGCCTCTAATAAACCTGCCACAATAGGCGATAAGAAATTATTATGTTTCCTTTCTTGACGCCAAGTTAAATGAAAACTCTAATAGTTTACGCGTTCGTAAATTGATAGTTTTGTGGCGAACGTATCTGTTGAACCAATGCAATAATAAATCCTATTATGTAAATGGTCCTGTTTGGGTACCCTAACCTAACCTAATTTATTTAGTTTAAAAGAACCCGGTGGGAATTGTTTAATTTTCTAATTTATAGAATTTTGTCTACACTTTACTCGTGAAACTCCTATAGCCCCATGCAAAAAACTACGACGATCCCTAACTTTCTTGCGACGTGATTGAAAAACAAACCAACACTTTTGCATCCTTATTTCTTACTAATATTATAAATGCGCGAGTGTATTTGTTTGTTGGTTTGTCCTTCAATAACGCTGCGAAAGAGCTACGGATCGACAAGATTTTTTGCATGTGTATAGTTGAGGACCTGGAGACTACTTTTTAAGCCGGAAAATCAAAGAATTCCCGCGGGATTTTAAAAACCTCACAGACGAAGTCGCGGGCAGAAGCTAGTTTATAATATTAGTGAGGATAAGAGTAGAGTAGATATTATTGTTGGTCGTTAAATTAAATTGATGCTGTAGTCGTAACTCGCAACAGATTATAATTCTCTCGGCCTTCACCAAAGAGGGATACGACAAAATGAGGATGAAGATAATTTCATGTCATGACGCTAATCAGGGAGATCATTTTAATAGCTTTAGGATTACCTTTAGGTAGGCAGGCATATTTGCTGTGGGATAGCCTAATAACCGCTCAAATGCGAGTCGGACTCGCCTAGGAAGGGTTCCGTCGCAAAAAAACACGTAGTTGGGGGTAGCGTTGCCAGACGTCCCGTATATCCCGGGACATCCCGTATTTTAGGCATAGTTTAAAATGTCCCGGCGGGACTGACTCTGTCCCGTATTTGAACCGTACTTCGTTTTTCACGATAAAAGCGATCCAAGTACTTATTCACACACGTAACGTTCGTAAAATTTGTGAGTGAGTTGACCGTTTTTAATTACGATTATAATTGTATTGATTTATATAGATATGTTAAAACGAATAAAAATATGTTAAAACAAGCTCGATCCGAAAAATATCAAAAAAAAAGACACTAAATATTTTTTTTATTTGTCCCGGGTAAAAAACTGAAATCCCGTATTTTTTGCCCATTTAACCATTTGTCCCTTATAGGCTGAAAAAAAATTTGGCAACTCTAGTTGGGGGTCGCCTCTAGTTTTTATTTTATTCTTATTTTTATTATTTGCCGATCATGAGATACAGCCCTAGACACTCGAAATTAGCCCGCTACCATCTTAGAAGCATTGTCACTTACCATCAGGTGAGTTCGCAATCAAGGATTATCTTGTCATCGAATAAAAACCTATTTATGACTAGGAAAAAAAGGAAAAAATACTCAAAATGACTTAAGCAGAAAAAAACCCGACAATCGTGACTCCAACGACGCTACGTAACCAAGGAGCCTGCATACATTACTTAAACGTGACTTTAGTATGTAAGTAGCAAAGGCTTGGAAAGACTAAACGCGTAGCGGCCGCCGCACGTAGAATCGAGTCCAACGCGGTTCTTTATTTATTTTTATTTATTTTTTGTTGCACTTTCATTTGCAAATTCATTGGTTGCAATATTGTTCTTATTTATTTATTAGAAAGTAATTAACAGCGTTCCATCTCAATATTATACAATTAATATGTAGTTATACAATAAGGCCAAACAGATTACACAATAATTGCAAAATATGTTAAAAGATAAAATGTAACTAGGTGAAATAGATGGGTATAACACGATAAACAATATAATATTATAAAATAATAATATGAGTAAGTATCTATTAATAAAAGCTACATACTAAAATTAGTGAATGTTACACAATATATCGTCGGGGATAGTGCAAATCCGCGTAACTAGCATTAGTACCTTAAAATCCATTTTCATACGTTTGTGGTCAAATCAAAACCGCGTAAGTGTCGTAGCGACTAAATTAATCACTTTAAAAGATATCAATTTTTATCAATACATAGAATACATGAATTAATACTCTCTGTGTAAAAATTCGCCCAATAGCCGGAGAAATAAGAAATTTATAAAGTTTTAAACATCCCCTGTAAAACTGTAACTAGTGTAGATCCGCGGTTTATACCAAAGCTACATACGCGGTTTGCACTATCCCCGACGATATTATAATAAAATTGTGTGTGTGCGTGGGTGAGTGCGCGTGTTTTTCGTGTTCTTATGTTTTGTTTCGAACCACATGTCCAAGTAAGTAAAACTGTCGAATAAAAAAAAAGGGTTGGTACAATCTAAGGTTTACCTTTTGATTTCGTAAGCAAACAGGCGGCTTGAAGGTACTTGTGAATTATGTTTAATCAATTCGCAAGTTTTCTTTAAACAAGCCTCGGTGACACACCGCAGTTATTTTTAAAAGAGTCGTGTTCACGTGTAGTGTTGTGAAAGTTGAACGTTATGGCTCCAGATCGCATTGGCCCAATCCGTTCGGCGTGGGTCTTCTCAGGCGTTGTACTTGTCGTCATTGGGGTGTTTAGGCACGCTTGTCTGCACTCCTTGCGGTGTAGCATGTGCGGCATAGACAATGATGATTGATGCCTCAATAACCCAACGGTTAAAGGTGCGGACTGAAAACTGAAAGGTCGCAGGTCCGAAACCCCACCCGTTGCACTATTGTCAAACCCACTCCTAGCACAAGCTTTTCGCTTATTTGGAGGGGAGAGGAGGAATTATAAGTCAAGTTCAGCTAGGCTTGGCTAATATTCTTTTTTTTTTTAATGATGGTGCGGGTGACATATTAGAGTTAGACGAACGTTTCTTTTGCACTCTTGACGTTGCCACGATTTAATAATGTCCTCCCGACCGAATCCGGCCACGGCGGTCAATCTCCACAGAGCCATCTGCCATGGCCATCTGAGCGGGAGATAGTATAGTGCACAAGTGTGTGCACTATTGGGTATAACCCGTTTACTCTAAGTTGGCCGTCGTGGACCATTACGAAATGACGTCATACTGGTACCGTTAACAATAAAATAATAATTGTATAGGTACTTTACTGTAACCTCGACTAACGGAAGTTTTCTTTTCTGTAAAGGGTAGGTAGGGTCAACTTGACATGAACAGGCAGTATAGTTACATACTATAATTTCCTTCCCGCAATCGGCTAAAAAGGTAGCCTAGCCTAGTTAGAAGCAATGATTCAACAAACCTTATGTCCCCAGTTACGTACGGGTACATTACATATAGCATCATAATGGTTTTCCTTAAGACAAGAACTCGATAACACCCTATTGTGGCTCCCATACAACCCATACTTTAAGTTTCTCACAAACAGGTTTCATTCCGTACATTATTTCTTCGCAAAATCAATTAATTAATACATTACATACCGGTTCGTTTAACGACGACTGCGAGCTCATGTTAACTGTAAAGACCTCGGTGCTGACCGTCGGAGTTATTTTGCTTTTACTGACACAGTCCAAGGCACCCATAGCACTTTGAGAATCCAAAAACACCGGAAAAACCCAAAGTTTTCACACCACAATGACTGTTTAGGGAAATTTGTGGGAAATTTACACTGAGTTTTCGTCAAAACATAGGAAAAATTTGCAATTTTATTTGTAAGAATCTAAAATACTGGAAAAATTACACAAATGTATTACTTCACACTAATACTAATTAAAATCTATTAAAGTATTATTTTTAATTAAAAAAACGTTTTAATTTGGAATATTAAAGCATTAAACTTGATGTTTAAGTCCTTCTACTTGTGATATTGTGGTTCGACTGGCTTGACAGCTGCGTGCGCGCACGCTGCCGTCAGAGATATAATAACTGGATATGGCATGTTCTGAGACTATAAATATTTTTTTAATTCGATAACAAGATAGTCCTTGACTGCGATCTCACCTGATGGTAAGTTACGATGCAGTCTAAGATGGTAGCGGGCTAATTTGGAAGGGGTATGGCAGTGTCCATTCAACCCGAACCCCTAATTAGGGGTGTTTCTACACGCCAGCCGCCAGATGAGCAGCGGCGTGACTCGCGCATATGGCTTAGATAGCCATAATATGACTGATCGCTGCGACCATAGCCTCATAATATGCTTGAATCTTATAGAACTGAAAGCTGAAAAAATTTGCTAAAATAGCTAAAAAAGCTGGAAAAGCTAGAAGCTGGAATATATCTATAATCTTTTTTTTATATGTATAAGAGATGAGCTTCACCTATGTTCCCTACTTCTGATATTTTTTTTATTTTTTTTTATTCGATGACAAGTTAATCCATGACTGCGATCTCACCTGATGGTAAGTGACGATGCAGTTTAAGATGGTAGTGGAGTAACTTGGAAGGGGTATAGCAGTGTTCAACCCCTATACCCCTAATATATTTCTACAAGCTACGCTAAATCTATAACGAACGCTAAATCGCTTGGCGGCACGTCTTTCACGGTAGGGTGGTAACTAGCAACGGCCAAAGCCAGCCACCATCCCACCAGACAAATTTATTGTTATTCTTTAGATGTACATAAAAAACTGCCATAATGTATTAAAATTTAAGTTTCCAAAGAGGTTTAATTTAAACCTCTTTGGAAACTTAACCACTTCCAGTGGTCAAGTATCCAAAGTGGTTTAATACACCTTTCGCTTATGATTCACGCACGTGAGCCGAGCGACTGTTGAGTGTTAACATGTCTGTCTGTAGGTATGCGTGTCGTTGTAGGTCACGCTACCTTTCATGACACGTGACGCGGGTTTCTCAAATATTATCTTCAAAGAATGGAATGCGGAATTTTGCCTGGTGGGAGGCATTGTCCGTAGCTGGTTACCACCCTACCATCAGACGTGCCGCCAAGCGATTTAGCGTTCCGGTACGATGGCGTGTAGAAACAGATTAGGGGTATATGTTAAATGTACACTGCCATATCCCTTCCAAGTTAGCCCGCTACCATCTTTGACTAAATCGTCACTTACCATCTGGGCCCCAAGTCTGCTATTTTACATGTCATTGTCATTGAACCGCAATACAATTACAATTCAGTTATCATTGGTCCAAAATTTCGTAGTCTACTAAATTCACAATGGTCGTTCGATTTCTTATAATTGGATTGTAATTCAATGATACCTCGGTATTGGCATTAGCTTAAAAAGCGCTTGCCGAAATGAGTTTCAAAAAAAACTGCATATTAAAAACGTTTATTTAAGCTAGATTCAAAGCTAGATGTGTCAGTGGCAAACCATCGGAAAACAATTGTGACGCCATTGAATTAGTAGACTACCAAAATTGCTAAAAGTAGCAATTGGGATGTCATTGATAGACAACTGAATTACAATTGCAATAGCAGACTTGGGCCCCTGGTCATGGACTATCTTGTCATCCAATAAAAAAAATTGCATTCCATGATCAGCCACTTTCGGTAGGTTCGCATTTATAATATTAATAGGATTAATAGGATAATAGGAAGTAAGCAACTTCAAACTGCCACAAAGTAAACGCTACGAACTGATAAGATGCTATCGTCATCTCATTTACAAGTAGGTACACTCAGAACAAGTTGTATGTAAATAATAACATAGTAACGGTGTTATCTACTGCAAACATGGCATTCAAATACAGGGTAACAAGTTTCCCGACATTTTTAGGGTTCCGAAAAAAACTTCGGAACCCTTATAGGATCACTTCGTTGTCCGTCTGTCTGTCAGTGTGTCACCACCGTTTTTCTCGAAAACGGCTCATGATACTAAGTCGAAATTTATACTGAATATAAAGTTCAGTGGTCTCGTAGTGTTTTAAGAATATCAAGCTAATAGCTTAACTCAGTGAAAAGTTACAGCTTGAAAACCACGGCTTTCTCATTATTAAAACAAATTAAGGCACATCTTCAAAAATCGTTTTTTTCCATACCTAATTTTTAGTTTCATAGGAAGTCCCGTTATATTTTACAAACACCAGCCTTAAAATCTTACAAATGACGGAGATTTTGATACCTCCAAACCTCCTAATAGTACCTAAAACAGTCAAAAAAACAAAAAAAAACGATATCTTACTGTGAATTACAATCATTGCAATGCTTACTTTAGTGACGCGTCACGTAGACATATTATAATGGTGCGGCCACACTATGGTAAACTTCAATATCGATCATCTCAACTATTATCGCGGTTATTTCCGCCGATATTAAACGCGACAAACTGAGTGCCCACACTTCGTCAACGTCAACGAAAATTTAATTGGCGATAACGCAATAATTCTGTATTAATTTTTTAATGATGTATTTATTAATTCTGTATTAATTAACTGACGATAACGCAATGTGAATGCAGCAGCGTCAGCGTCCATCTTGAATCAGGCCATATTATCGTCATTATCGGGCATTGAGGTTGACTGTTCAAGTGTAACCGCTCAATTTTTCGCTTTAAATATTGCCAGAAGCGGCCGCGTTAACTGTAGCAACGTTAACCCTTTAATGTGGATAGCTCCTAAAGGCTACAAAAGCTCCTAGAATAATAAAATGACTAAAGTGAGAAGACATTATATCAAAATATGTATGTAAGAGCAGGACAAGGCATTGTGTTTCTATTTGGTAGGTACCTATCCATTGACGTACAGCATATCTCCGTCTCTATCTCCTTTAGAGAGCCATCACAGACCAGAAAGAGAGCCATGAAGTAGATGTCAAGTGTCAAGTTTGTGTTTGGTTTTGTTTAGCGTCGTGTTATTTTGTATTTAAATCATAATTATTTAATAAAAGTTTCAATAAATTTGGTTTTTAATGTACGGTTTCACTCAAGGTGGATATAAACCTTCTAAAAATACATCAGTTACAACGAGATGAATCCGTTTTCGTGGTTTGGTACTACCTATATGTATATCGACTACAAAGCTGCAAAGGTATTTAACTAAGTTTATTACTGACTGGCTAATACTGTCAATATATTTTAATGTAACAAATGAAGATATTTTCGTTTAAAGAAGTTTAGTAACAAGGTACATAGTTGACTCATAATTTAAATAAGTATCTATTGAAAACATAACCTACAAATATTTCATTTTATTTATGATTATAAAAGTTAAATTAACTGTTTTAGATTCCAAGAAAATGCTGTGTGCCCGAATGCAAACCAAATTACGACAGTGTTATCAGCATTGAAGGAGCTAAAAGTACATTTTCTTTCCCGAAAGATGCTCATCTCTCTCAATCGTGGTTACGTGCGATTCCACGAAAAGACTGGGTACCTACCTACAAAACACTCAGCTGTATGTAGCAACCATTTTTCAACCCATGAAATCCAGACTGAAGAAATAATTATTGGAAGTGAGCAATTGAAATACCCATGTTTGGTCGAGGGAGCAATACCTCATATTTTCAATAATCTCCCATCATACATGTCGAAGAGCACTCTACCTCCAAGAAGCAAGCCCGAAAAAAGGAGAGAACAAGCTGAATAATTTCATGAAGAGCAGGTGTCTAAATTTTTAGAGAGTGACATAATAACATCATTCGAAGACAGTGTATAAATTCCAAGAAAAGTTAAAAGAGTCTAAATGGTTATATCAAGTGATACCTAATAAGAGGCTATATTTCTATTTGTTAAATCTCGATATTGAAAGTGATAATGGTGACGGCAATGTGAATTATTATATCAATGTTGGTATCAGATTTTTGTAGTGCTGCCAGGGATCCCAACTAATGGGGGTTTCTCCCCAAAAAGGAGTAAACAAGTGAAATGTGATACTTATAGTATAATATACCTAAGTATATAATTAAGTACTTATATATCACTCCCTATTACCACTGTATATATTGTATCAACTATTACCGAAACACAGGCTAATATCCTATTATTCTTTTATTTCTCTCTTGTTATTACTGGTCTATCAATTTCTGTCTTAGTCGGGTCACTACATCACTAAAGGCTATGCCTGAAAATCAGCACTGCAGCCATAACACTGCACCATTATGCTGAGGCAGTAGCCTTTTCAACTCCAACACGCACCTTTATGTTATAGATTAATGCTGAGATCTATAGAGTGTACTCTGGCTCGGCTCGAACTTGGGTTAGAGTTGAAGCGAGCCACAGAAATATGTTCTGACATAAATCTGTCTCGTTTTGGCTCTGACTTGAGTCTGGGCGGAGTGGGGGTGCAGTCACTTAGTATTACTCAAACTTTGTACCTACTTTTAATTTTTGTGTGAGCTGAATAAATTTTTATTTATTTTTATTTTTTATTTTATAAAATTGGCTATGAACGAAATTGCCGAATGAAATCAACCAAAAAAACGAGAGTATATAATCAAAGATATATATTGTTGTATAGTCCAACCACAGATTTGCATGCTGGGGATGTTCTAAATTTTTCAATTTACATTTGTATGGTATGTACTCGTATTTGTTCTCTACATTGTACCTGGAGACAAAATACACAGTAAACATAGAATGTTAATATGTGTAACAGCTGGTGTCAGACTCAGACTCAGACTAGGAATATTAGATGGAACTAAGTGTAGTTATTGATTTCTCTGCTTTTACATTAATGCCCAAGTAAAGGAGTGTAATGTTTGTAAGGAGTATAATGTTGAGGATTTATGTATGCATATGAATTTCTTTATTCCACCATAACTTCTAAATTTTTTTTTTTTTTTTTTCAGTAATGTAAGTATACACTACAATGTAAACTCACTAATATTACAATCTAGCCGAATAATATGGCTAATGAGTAATTTTACTTTAACCTAAACTTATAAAATATCTTATATACTAAGAATTAGTCCACTGACGTAACTTAGTCTTTCTTTATCGATTGAAGACACTTTGTTCTTGTGTTCTTTGAGGCAGCTTTTATACTACACTATCACTAATCACTAATCACTATGCACTAGTCACTAATCAAAAACTAGTTCATGCGGTTTTGTCCTTTTGAGTCTCCTCACTAACTGCGTTACGTCGAGCAGCTGGATTGCCTCAACGTTAACGTGATGATGAAGCCGATGTTCGTGGGCTTCAGCAAATTTGGCAATTACTCTGTCCACGTATTCAACTTTGAGGTCCCGGTGAATACATTCATTTCTTATGTACCAGGGTGCGTTAATAATGTTCCTTAATACTTTATTTTGGAACCTTTGGATAATTTTTGTGTTGCTCTTTTTGGTGCAGCCCCAGAGCTGGCATCCATAAGCCCAAATAGGCATTAAAACTTGCTTATAAAGCAGAACTTTATTTTGTATTGATAGCAAGGAATTTCTTCCTAACAACCAATGCAGATTTCTATAGCGAAGTTCTAGCTCATCTCTTTTCTTTTTAACGTGGGCCTTCCAGCGTAATTTTGCATCCAGCGTCATGCCTAGATACTTTGCAGTGTCAGCATATGGTATTTTTTGATTATTCAATAAAACAGGACAATACTGTAATTTTTTGTTGGTGAAATCTACATGCGTAGATTTTGTTTCATTGAGTTTTATTTTCCACTTTTTAGTCCAATTGTAAACTTTATTTATTCCAATTTGCAGTCTCTCTACTGCTATCTTATGAGAATCACCCACAGCCATAATAGCAGTGTCATCAGCAAAAGTGGCAATAGTACTGTTGTCTAGCTCTGGTATATCGGATGTGTATAGTAGGTATAGGACCGGACCTAGAACACTTCCTTGAGGTACACCAGCTTTGATTTCTTTCAGATCAGAATAAGCTTCTTCTTGTCTGACTCTGAACATTCTATTTGTTATATATGATTCAAGAATATCTACTAGTGCTTTAGGCAATATCAGCCTAAGTTTGTGGATTAGACCAATATGCCAGACTTTATCAAAAGCTTGCGCCACATCTAGAAAAACAGTAGAACAAACTTTTTTCTCCTCAAGCGTTTTCTCAATCACATTGACAATTCTGTGGACTTGATCAATGGTCGAGTGCTTTTCTCTAAAACCAAACTGATGATCCGGAATTAGTTTTTTATCTTCTATGATAGGTTTCAGCCTCTTAAGTAAAAGCTTTTCAAATAATTTGGACATTATGGGTAATAAGGAAATAGGCCTGTACGACGTTGTTTCATTGGGTGGCTTTCCAGGTTTTGCTATCATGATGACTTCTGCTACTTTCCACAATTCGGGTACATGTTTTAACCTAAATGCGGCATTAATAAGTGTGGTAAGTTTTACTAGCGCTTTGCGTGGTAAGTTCATTAAAATTTCTGCTGTAATGAGATCAAATCCTGGTGATTTCTTTTTACTTAGTTCTAGCTTTATTGTTCGCACCACTTCTTTTGGAGTAGTAAGCTTTATTTCAAAATCCTTCTCTAAATCTTCAGTTGTATATATAGTGTCTGTATGCCCTTCGTTAGGCTGAAATATATTTTCTAAATGCTGAGCAAATCTTTTTGCTTTCTGAATATTGTTTATTGCCCACTCTCCGTTATCTTCCTTTATCGGTGGAATTTGCGTTATGGGTCTTTTTAAGTTTCTGGTGGCTTTCCAAAGAGAATAATTGGTTTTTCGATCACCCGTTAATTTTTGGAGATAATCATTCACCAAGTTATCATTGTGGGAACTGATTGCTCTCTTGATTTGTTTAGTTAAATTATTCAGTAACCTTTTGTCAAATGGGGATCTAGTTTGATGCCATTTTTTCCTCTGTTTTCTTTTTTTATTAATAAGGGAAATGATATGTTTTGGGTAAATAGTTCCCTGGCACTGTTTTCTGAAGGTAGGAGTATTTTTCCAAGCAGATTGTTGTATATTTACTATAAATTTCTCTAGTTCCTCATTTAACTGTTCTGGTGTTTTTAGTGGAACTTTTAGGTTTATGACGTCTTCTAAATCTAGTTTAAAACTATTCCAGTCTGTGTTTTTGTTCACTAGAGACAAGTTATTTTCTTTGAATTTAATTTTTTCATTTAATGTTAACAGTATGGGTGAATGATCAGAGCTCATGTCACATTTTTGGTCTATACTTAAATATTTTAGCGATATATTTTTACATATAAAGAAATCAATCAAGTCTGGGATTTTTGATGGATCAGTGGGCCAGTAGGTCGGCAAACCAGTACTTACCACGTCACAATTCATTTCTTGAATAGCACCCAAGAGCTCCTTTCCTTTTGTATTTGTTAGCCTTGAGCCCCAGAAGGTATTTTTGGCGTTAAAATCACCTCCAATAACTTCTAAATGCCTGAACAGATTTGTGATATTAATTATTGTTTCTGTGAGCAGTGTGTGTGATATTTTGAAACATGGAAAAGTCAGGGACATAAAGAAGGAAAAGTGTAAAAATTAGAATATCCAGTTTTACATGCCAGTACTAAATAAATAATTATTATTAATAAAAAATAAATAATTAACTTGATAAACGTTTTGTTTTGTTTATGTATCTTTAGTAAATATTAAGTATGTTAATAGCCATTTTAAGCTATAGGAACTCTGCATTAAAACTGCGCGCTTAAGCTGGTCATCTAGTAAATACCTACCTAATTTACATAATCCACACAAGGTTCGGAACCCTCAGAACGCGAGTATGACTCGCACTTGACCGGTTATTTTTAACTCGATGCATTCCTTGAGTACAAAATATTATGTAATTCAATGACTTATTCCCAGGATTAGGCATAAGCAAGCAATTCAGCCCAGTCATCCAAGTTCCAAGCATCCAATGAAGCTAAAATCTATAGGCCACACTCAGCTCAGCTCAGACGAGTCAGCCGTACTTAAGTATTCTACTCACGACACTGCGGCAGCGCCAATTTAGGGTGAAAAGGTGGGGAGGATCCTAGAGTGCCTCCTAAACATGTTGTGTGCCTAGTATTAAATAGAATACCAGCAATAACGTGGATAATAAACTACCTTTTAAAAATTGTTTAATAAAATAATATGCTGTGTCAAACGTTGTAAAAAAGCAGGTCTCCGACCACAATATCGGAGGATTCTTTGTATAATATAAAAATAAAAACATGTTGTGTGTAGGGTCATTCTAGGTCGGATCCTAAATCACCTCTGAGTTTTCCTAGACACGTCCGCGCACACACTGAGCGGCAAACCCATGTAGAGGGAGCATCCTAGATTGCTCCAATCTAGCTGCCTCCTAAATCGGCCCGGCTGCAGTGTCGTGAGACTCGTGAGTACAATGCTTAAGACACCAATATTTCATTTAAATTCCAGGTAGTCTAGACATGGAGCCAGTTGAATAAGGCTATAGAGAAATTCATCCAAATTATCATGAGTCATAGTATATTTACTCGGAGGAAAAAAAATTTTGTGTTTTAGATGGAGACGCCTTGACGTCTAATTTCTTTGCAAAAAAATCTGTCAATTACGGTGCGGGGCGAGGTAGCACACATAAACAATTTCTTACTACAGGTGCATTTTTCAATCACATCGCTATGCACGCACACGACAAAACTACCAAACACAACCTTAAAGTATACGCACACAACCAAATTCACACACAGGGACGTTCTATCCTTACACGAAACAATCATGTCATTTATGTAAGCAATTTTGGGCTGCGACACTATCGATTATCGACTTTCGATAAGTTCTAAATGAATTAATGAATGAATGAAGTTCAACTAATAGTATAAATTAAAATATTGTTAAATCAATTTAGCAATCAATTACTGTTCGTTGGTCTGGCTAAGACTTAAAAAGTTTTTAATGAATTGTATAAAATGAGAATATAAATCTAAATCGAATGTTCTGAATCTAATATATAGGATACTTTTTATCCTAATAAACAATAAGGTTCATCCGCGATAGGGGATGAAAGTTTTTGAAAAATACTATTTCATTCAATTTTGGTGAAGATCTAATAAATATTATCGGAGATAGAGGACATACCTTCTCGCGGATAGTAGCAAGTTACTCTAAACTACGCCACGCGGACGAAGTCACGGAAATCAGCTAGTAAAAAAATAAATTTAAGAAATGCCACATACAATTTTGTAGTCGAGTTTATAGTTTTTAAACTTTTATCCATGTTTTATCAATGGATAGTAGACATTTGTTGGAACACTAACTGGTTCTATAAGAAAATTAAAAAATACATGATGTACCTATACCATACACACCGAAAATATCAATATCGATATAATTTCTGCTTCCAGCCCTAATTTTCTTGCAGTGTGACCAACTTCTTTAAAATAAAATCCTCATTTTTGAACAAAAAACTACCTTAAAAATACTGTTAATGATAAGCTTATCCAACTTTATGAATGGGTACAATACCTATTACAATTTAATTTTTCATAAACCGAGGTGGCACGAGGGCATTTAATTGTGGCGATTGAATATTAATAAGGCTTTTTAATCACAAATCTGTGTATGTTTGTAATGATTTTTGCGCATGCAATTATATCGGTTACTTATATTATACTAGCGGCCCGTCCCGGCTTCGCAAGGGTGGATATTTATTTTTTAAACATTTTGGCATAAACGCACAGATGCAGGACATACTTACCTAAATAATAATATATTTAGCAATAGTGTATCGCTGGCTCCCTTTGGGTATGGGACTTGATGATTGAAAACAAAATGATAACAGAATAAATTACATCAATGAACTCGTAATATCTTTCGAATGGAATGTCCGATTTTAATAAACTAAAAAGTAATTTGCAGGTATTTAAACAGCCTTGCTTGAAAAAACATTTATTTTGGTAAGGATTAAGGCAAAGGTATAAATAACTTGGTCTGATTTTGGTCGGATTTCTATTAAATTTTAAAATGTTAAAAAGTAGTTATAGTGACATAGCTACAATAGTAGCTCAGTTTACTAGTAAGAGTTTACTACAGATAATGATATATTTTTACTATGCAAGACCAACAAAATCTCAGTCACACGACAAGAAAATATTATAAAATGTTAACGAATATTCTACTTAACTCAGTTTTGACGAAATGTGTGACTCGTCCTTTTCAAAATAACCGATTAAATTGTTTGCCTAAAGTTTATAAATTAATATAAACATAAACCCCCAACCTTTCCTATTCGATCGTAATTTTAATTGTATGTAATCAAATCATTATGCAGTTCATGATAAAGGGCTCCAATCGAGTAATAAGTAGATTGGTTAATTTTTTAAAATTTCCCGAAATTATTTCTTGTACGATTCCGTAGCAACATTTTCGGATCAACAGTATTTTTAAGTTTTCTCCTTAAATAGTGCATTAATTGGATAAAAGAATATATCAGGAGAAAAGAAATGTTATCCTTTCATAAACTGGATATTTTTGGTATTTTTTTTAGAAGGAAAATCACTCATAGTCGGCATATTATACCGGAGCTCATCCTCCGCTAACCATACGTTGTTGACAGGCGCGTGACGCGAGTCAAACAGTTTTATATAACGGGTATGACCGCTGGGCATACCCGTCAAATAAAAACTTACAGAGGGGTACGCATCCTATGGCCACTCCAGAGCTTAATCCTCCTAGTATATTTACCATGTTACGATACTATTTACCTTATGCGATGACTCACAGTAGATATTTGCGCGTATCATTCAGATTAACGATCTCTATGAGATAAGGTACGTAGCTCGTACTATGGACTGAAAAGTGTAGGCTTATCAAAAATCTGACACACTAATCTATTCTATAAGTGTACTGAATAAATGGCTGATGCGTAGATTGAGAGGCGATGACCTACCATTGGTAACTTGAGCGCGTCATTTATTACCAAAATTTGCAACAATTGGCAAAAATATTTTCTTGCGCTACTTATTAGTTTTCCATACGTATCATGGTGGCACCCTGTTTAACCTATCCTATGGTTTAAATCTAGTTTAAACCTCGGTGATCATTAGCTGTGGCAACATTTAATTTTGACTTTTAAAATGATCCAAGAGAATATAAGCACTTCGTTTTAATATATATGTTTGTGAATATAACCATACAATGACTTTGTCATAGCTATACTATACCTATCTACTCAGTGAATACCAAAGGTGAATCACGAATACACCAAAGACCAAACAATAATACATACAAAGTGATTATATTCTCTTGGCATAATCTATTATTATAATGGCAAAATATACAAACTAATATGCGCTAAACTGCTTTAAAACTGGGCTTGAACTGTAATATTCATACCAAGTTTAGTTAACAATCTGTAATTTCGGAAAATCGCAATGAATATTCCGGAAATAATGTCGTACGAGGAGCAAGCGATCGACGCGGTAGTCGCAGTGCTCAACCGGGCAAAAGAGACGCTGGGCGAGCGGCAGACCCTCAAACAACTTGCTGGTTCGTATAAAATAGCTTCACACGCCACCGTGCCAGCACGCTGAATCACATGGAGGCATGTCTTTGATGATAGAGTGGTAACAGCCGTGACCAAAGTCTTCCACCATACCAGACTGGATAGTGGATAGGTACATTTCCAGTACGCGGCATTTTGGTAAAAATGTAGAGAAGTGATCGCTGGTTGGCATTTGACTTGACAGGAACCATACAGTAACGTTCATCAAGCCTATTTTGTGCCAGATGAGTTCCCACGCACCATGACCCCCTTTACAGATCTCCCTTTGGCCTGCCAACACTAGTATTGTTAACTATTGTTAACTACTATTGTTAACTATTGTTAACTACTATTGTTAACTAGTTTTTGCCCGCCACTTCGCTCACGTTAAGTTTACTTTTGAAACCCCTATTTCATCCCTTTAGGGGTTAAATTTTCAAAAATCCTTTCTTAGCGGATGCCTACGTCATAATAGGAACGGAATCTAAGGAATATCTGAAACAACCCTACAATTTACGTTTTATGCCTGTGTGTTTTAGCAAGCCGTTACGTCTTTTCTCCAAAGGCGAAGGTGGCCTTGTCAACTATCAAATGTCCTTTAGTAATCACAAGCGAAAAGTTGATAAAGAACGCTATAGAAAACAAATGGAAGCTTACAGAAAATTTAATGTACAATCTAAAGTACATTGGCAGTTCCAAGGATGAAAGCTCGCAGTATTATTATTTCGAGGTATTTTCCCGTAATTTAATGTAATTTTGAAGATTTCCCCGGTCGACGAGAACTTCAGGAAGTTTTGCTGGAGAACCGTTGTATTCTTATCGTTAGTCGCCCTCCATGCATGCTCTGTCACCCTAGTCATATTACAGACCTGTCGTCTCTTTCTACGATCGCTCACGCTAAAGCAGGGGCTCCCAAAGTTTTTTTATCGCGCCTACTATCCTTTCAGAAGGGAAGCGTGCAAAAACTAACCTTTGGGATCTCCTGCTTTAACGTGAGCGATCGTAGAAAGAGAACACACCTGTAATATGGCTAGGGCAACTTCGTAGAGGGCTGTCGGCGACAGACCTACCCATATTTGAATGGGCATTCTTTTAATGTATGAGAGTGGTGTGCCTCAGCTACGATCTTTGTTCTGGTCTGACTGGATCCAGAGATTCCCTGAGAATCTTGATGTCTCAGACAGCAGTGAACGTCTATCAGCTGACGACGACGACCTGTTCCTTGTAGGTTTCCGACAATTTAACTTTAAATAACGTTAGATTTTTTTTTTTAATCTGAAATAGGCTTGCGCTTGACGACAATCAGTACTGGATAGCACTGATGAGGCCTAGGTCGGAGCGCGCTTGCCTAGAAGATGCCTATTCACTCTTACCTTGAAGGTATGGTAAACTGTAGGTGACAGGAAACACAGATGCCGGAAGAGTGATCCACACCTTAGCGGTTCTTATCAGAAACGTTGAATAGAAGCGTTTCGTTCGAGTAGGTTGGATTTCTACCACATACGGATGCCAACGCTTACGACTTCTCGCAGTTCTGTCGTAAGAAGGTGAAGGAGGTACTAGATTGTGAAGTACCTGATTACACTCTTCAAATAATATCCGATATATTCATTCGTTCACTAGGCGGTATTCAGCCAGCCCGCACCAGCGTTCCCAATACCTCAAGCCACGGCGTCGGTGTTCTTCAGAGTCGAAGATATGCAAAATGAAGCCGGAAGAGTGCCGAAGGTATACTCAAAAAGATACCGGCCGAATTGATAACCTCCTCCTTTTTGGAAGTCGGTTAATAAATTGGACACGTTTCTAGTTATTTTATTACCTTTTTTTTTTTTTTTTTTTACGTGGGGAAATCCATCATGGATACCACCGCACCCGGGGTGGTGCGGAGGTTATGTCGGACTCTAACCGACTAAAACCCCACGGTGTTCCACCTCTTCGCCATGTGGCTGGGCACAGGATCGCTTTCGCATTCAACTGCAACCCAGCCAGCGGTGCCCAGGCAGGCCCATCCACAACCTAAAAGTCACGTTCCCACAACAGCAGAGGCACAGCTAGGACTCTGGCCGCGCCGCCATACACGGGGACCAGATCAGATCAGAGAGCGACGGACTCCCCGTGTCCATCGCTCTGAGGTCCGTTTCATAGGGGCATCCTGCGATCTTGTGCAGCACGCCTGCGTCCGGTTCTTCGGCGTCGGATGGGGGGAGCGTCTGCATCCTCCTCTCTAATTCGTTCCGCCGCCTCTTTTCTCGCTATCACGGTCTCGCAGAAGGAGACCATGGCATCCCAGTTCGATTCGCTGCCCACTATGGCTCTCACCACAGCGGGCAGGGAGAGGTCCGATCCCACCTTGTCTACTAACGACTGCCGTGGCTCCGCCCACGCGGGGCACACTGCCAACGTATGCTGTGCCGTGTCCGACGGATCGCCGCACTCATGGCACTCCTCCGTTAGTTCTCTGCCCGCCACCTTGTACAGGTACCTTCCAAAGCAGCCGTGCCCCGAAAGCACCTGTACAAGGCGGAACGTCAGCGCTCCGTGACTCCTCTCGATCCAGTCCTTGAGGACCGGCCGAATCGCCTCAATCGTTGCCAGTCCGGCACTAGGCGATTCGAGCCTCCGCTGCCACTCTGCGACGAGCTCAATCCGCGCCTCGCTCCGCCAACCAGTGACGTCCGTCGGCGAAGGGTGTTCTCCTCGCATCCGAGCATCCACCCTTCTCCGGTACACTTTAGCTAACACCACGGCATCTAAATCCCACGGAGAGGTCCCGGCCAGTACGCAGGCCGCCTCACATGAGATTGTGCGGTAACCTCTTATCGCCCTGACTGCCATAATCCGCTGCGGCCTTCGCAGTAGGGGTCTAGTACGGACAGTCAGGGAATTGACCCATATGGGTGCTCCATATAGAGCCATCGACCGAACCACGCCAGTGTATAGGAGACGACTGGCTGTTTTTGGACCACCAACGTTTGGGAGGAGCCTGCTCAGCGCTCCCGCTGCTCCAATTAATTTTGGAGTGAGTTGCCTAAAATGCTCCGTGAAGTTCCATCTGCCGTCGAGGACGAGTTCCAAATATTTCATTGATGACTTAACAGCGATGGAAATTCCGCCTACCACCAAATCAGCATCAGCTGGAGGAGCCATCCTAGGCCTGTGAAAACACAGGGCCTCCGACTTACTCAGGGCAACCTCCAACCCCAACCGCTGTATCCGCGCCACAATTTGCGATACCCCCGCCGTAACTAATTGACGCGCCTCCTCGAAGCTGCTACCCCTGGCCGTCACCAAAGTGTCGTCTGCGTAGCAAGTTACTTCCACACCTAGCATGTCCACATCCCGCAACACCCAGTCGTACCCGATGTTCCACAGAAGAGGCCCAAGGACTGATCCCTGTGGAACACCGCGCTCGACCTGGCGCCGAACCCACGCATCACGTACAGGGTACTTCACCGCTCTCTCCGATAGGTAGTCCTCTACCAGGCGTCGCAGATATACGGGCAGAGCGTGGGACCGCAGCGCTTCCCTAATGCTACCCCAAGGCAAGGTGTTGAAGGCATTAGCAATGTCAAGAGACACAGCCAAGACCACCTCACCTCTGGATAAAGCGTCATCCGTCAGAGCCCTCACCCGAGCAATAGCATCAATGGTGGACCTACCGCGACGGAAGCCGAACTGGTACTCACTGAGGTCCGGGCCTGTATCTTCCAAGTGGCAGACGATCCGAGCTGACACCACCCTTTCGAATAGCTTGCCCACCTCATCCAGCAAGACTATAGGCCGATAGGCCGACGGTGAGTCAGCTGCCCGTCCTCCCTTCCGCAGCAGGACCAGTTTCCCCGTCTTCCATGAACGCGGAAATCGGCCCTTTTCCAGACATAGGGTAAATAGCCTCCTTACGTGTGGTTCTAGCGGGCCGAGAGCCAACACCCATGCGCGTCCCGGGATACCATCAAGTCCAGGGGCAGTGTTTTTGGACCGAAGCCGAAACACTGCCGCTCTCAGCTCTCCCTCAGTAACTTCAGGCACACCCGGCTCAGGCACATTCGTCTCTGCGTTCGGCGTTATGCACAGTGGTTCCTGTTCGCGCGCATTTGGGAACAGCGATTCCACAACCGAATTAACCAGCCCGGGTTGCAGGCTTTCCGTCAAAGGCGGGGCACAAGGCCGAAGCTTTCGCATTACCATCTTGTACGGCCTTCCCCACGGATCATCATTGAGACTCTCCAGCATAGCCTCCTTCGCCAAATCCTTAGCCGTTTTGATGGCTATCTTCAGCGCTGTTTTGGCCTCTCTATAACGCCCATACAGACGTTCTTCCTCGGCTTCATCCCGAGGCCGTCGTCGTCGGCACCTTGTATACGGTCGTCTTGCGTCAATGCAACTTCTGCGCAACTGCGCTATTTCCGTAGACCACCAGTATAGCGCACCCCTTTTTGGTTGGGATCCGATTCTTGGCATGGCCGCATCACACACATTCGTCATGACTTCGCCAATTTCCTCGGCCCTCTCATCCACATCCACCTCCAGCTGGCTTCCAGCAGCTAACGCCCATGCCTGAACTGTCGCTGCTTCAAGCAGCACTTCTCTGTTTAGGCGCTTCACCGACCATCGAGGCTGAGCGTCTCCCCTTCGTCGACTTGAGCCGCTCGCAATTGTTGGATATGGAGAGATATTGAACCGGATGTATCGATGGTCCGATAAAGTCTCCTCATCTTCCAGCACTACCCAATCTTCTACACGACGTGCCAGAGCAGAACCTGCGAATGTTACATCTACGATGGAGCCACCATGTTGACGTACACACGTATGAATCGAACCCCGGTTCAGCAACGTAAGCCCCTGCACAACTGCCCACTCTTCCAACACTTTCCCTCGCGCATCCGTCGCCGGCGATCCCCACGCCACGCACTTGGCGTTGAGATCACCAGCCACAAGCACCCTGCAGAGGTGATTACGCCTAATATGCGTACCTAAGATGTCGAGGTACTGCTCAAACTCCGCCAGGCTGCGATTTGGCGAGAAGTACGTGCTCACAACGACTATATCCCGCACGATGGCCGAGACGAACCCGTGCCCTCTTACAATTTGCTCGAAGCCAGGGGAGCCAATTGCGGTTTGGGAGACCAAAGCCACCAAGCCATCCAAGTCTCCTATCCAGTCATCCCTAAGAGGGACGAAGTAGGGCTCAGCAATCACCGCTATGTGGATCAAACGTTCCGCCATGCTCTGCACTAAAAGATCTTGAGCTCTGGCACAATGATTGATGTTCGCCTGCAAAAACCGAACAGCCATTTAATCTACGGCCATTCTTACACCCTCTTCGTCCCGGGCCAGACCTGAGCTGGTAGACGGGTGGCCAGACTGCGAGGAGACCCGGGGGCCATCGTCAGCCTTGCTCCTCTGCTTCCCTTTTTTGGGTTTATTGGGCTGCTTACATGCACCGCTTCCACCCCAATGATCAGCGGGCCTACCAGCTGCTGCACAAATACTGCAGTGTGGAGCGGCAGAGCACCCCTTTGCCTTGTGACCCTCCTGCCCGCAGCGATAGCAGGTGTTGCTGCGGTCAGTGTCGGCGGTACATTGCGCCCTAAGATGCCCCCTCTCCAGACAGCGGTAGCACCGCTGTGGCCTCTCCTCCAGGAGTCTGACATGGGCAGACACCCAGCCCACTTTAAGTCTCCCGCCATCAATGACCTTTTTCGCCGCCACAACTGGGCAGCGCAGCCATACCGACCCGAGACCCGAAAAGTTGCGGGTAACCTCGCCGGCACGCACCTGATCGGGAGTACATCAAATCAAATCAAATCAAATCAAAATTTATTTATTTCATGTAGGCCAACTTGTAGCTCTTATGAAACGTCAAAAATCTACCACCGGTTCGGAATGCAGATTCTGCTGAGAAGAGCCGGCAAGAAACTCAGCAGTTGCTCTTTTTAAAAAAATTTTTTTTTACAATTGTTAAAAAGAACTAGGCTATGCACACAATGTTTCCACACAGAAGTTTCAAAAATGTACGCCTACCGCAACCAAAGACATGTTAACATGGGCAGACACAAAGCAGACCCATTCCCGTTGGCGGCACCCGTTCACGAGCATGACGCATGATCCAACCATTGCCTCGCTCAACCATATTTGAGGGAACGTAACAACCCGCACCACACGACACCACCACAGAAATGTTTAAGTGAGCATGACATACTTAGGCTACCCATGTTAAGGCATCGAATTAAATATTAATATTAAGATACTCATTTTAAGACATAACTGAGACACAAATAAAGTGGAAACACTGTAGAACAGAATACAATAGAATTGTAGACTGTCACGCCCATTCTCACAAATATAAATTACAATGTAATAACTTATTACACTATCTATTGGGTAGCTGGATGCCAAGCCGATTGATTCCATGCAACTTTATCATTGAGAAAATCACTAACTTTGTAATAACCACGACTTAACAAATGTTTCTTTACGCATTGTTTAAATCTGTGCAATGGAAAATCCAGTAATTCCTTCGGGACCATATTATATAAGCGTACACTCAACCCCACAAAGGATTTCTGAACTTTGCGCAGGCGACACCACGGCGTTTCTAGTTTATGACGGTTTCTAAGAAGTCGACTGTGTGTATCTCCTCTTTGTTTATGAAGATGAATGTTTTGTCTCACAAGGACAATATTATTATAAATATACTGTGAAGCTACCGTAAGTATACCAATCTCTTTAAATTTTTCACGTAGAGATTGGCGCGATCCGAGATTGTAAATTGAACGGATGGCTCTTTTTTGCAATATAAAAATAGTTTCAATATTAGCTGCTCCGCCCCACAACAAGATTCCATAAGACATCACACTATGGAAGTAGGCGAAGTACACAAGTCTAGCAGTTTCCTCATCGGTAAACTGCCTAATTTTCCTAACAGCATAGGCAGCTGAACTTAGTTTGCCTGCTAGTGTCTCTATGTGAGCGTCCCACTGAAGCTTGTCATCCAAGGTCACCCCCAGAAAAACTGTGGAGTTCTCAATCTTAAGTCCTTCTCCGTTTATTTTTATTGTTTTATCAATTTTTCTTACATTTGGTAAAGCAAATTCTAAACATTTAGTTTTTTTTGCGTTTAAAAGCAAGTTATTAGCAGTAAACCAGAGCGATATTTGTGATAACGTACTGTTTATATCGTCAAAATTTACTTTCTTCCTGTCAGTTTTAAATATAAGAGAAGTATCATCTGCAAACAGCACAATATCACAAGAATCGCGAACATGATATGGTAAATCATTAATATAGACCAAAAACAAAAAAGGACCCAAGATCGAGCCTTGTGGAACACCCAACAGAGCAGATGAACCCCGCGATTTCACGTCACCTACGCATACACTTTGAGTACGATCACTAAGGTAAGAGGCAATGAGATCAAGTGCAACGTTTTTGATGCCATAGTGGCTAAGTTTCAGTAAAAGAGTTTGGTGCTCAACGCAATCGAATGCCTTGGATAGGTCGCAAAAGATCCCAATAGCATTTTGCGAATGATTCCAAGCGTCGTAAATATGATTTAGAAGTTTAGCACCTGCATCAGTTGTGCTACGACCTTTTGTGAAGCCGTATTGTTCGGGATGTAGTAAATTATTTTCATTAAAATGTTTCATCAATTGATTGAGTATAATTTTTTCAAATATCTTACTAAGAGTCGGCAAGATTGAAACAGGTCTGTAATTATTAAGGTCGGTTTTATTGCCTGACTTAAATAGAGGTATTAGCTTACCATGTTTCATCAAATTAGGAAAGATACCCGAGGCAACACATTCATTAAAAATTACGGCTAAGTAAGGAGCAATGTCGTTGATTATGTTAGATATAATCTTCACAGACATACCCCACAGATCACCAGTTTTTTTCATTTTTAACATCTTAAAATTTTTAACTACCTCAGATGCAGTGATTGGTTCGAATTCAAACAAAACATTGCACTCTTTAACGTTGCCCCTCAATAAATCCTGAGCTACAGTAGGTGAAGAGTTTAAGGAATTAGTTAGCAGAATAGGAATGTTCTGGAAATAGTTTTCGAAAGTACTTGCAACTTCCTCATCAGACGTTATTTTATCATTATTGACAATAATTTCAAAGTTAGTATCACGTGATTTAGTTTTGCCAGTTTCTTCGTTTACTATATTCCACGTGGTTTTTATTTTATTATCAGATTTCATGATTCTTTCTTTAATGTGTAGTGCCTTTGCATGAATGCATACCTTTTTAAATATTTTAGAGTATGTTTTCACGCTTTCAGCAAAACTTGGGGACCGATTATATTTTTTCTCTTCATACAACTCATACATCCTATCTCTGCTTTTGTAAATACCTACAGTAGCCCACTCACTGAATTTTAATTTCGCATTTACATGTATTTGCTTCACATTAAAAATTTTATTAAATTCAGTGTCTATTGTTTTGAAAAGACCAGTATAAAGATTGTCTGGGTTACCAACTTCATATTTAAGAGTAGGAAGTCTGGAAGATATTTGACATTTAAATCGGGTCAATTTATTTTCCGTTACTGGCCTACATTTTATAATTCTTTTGTCTTTGTTTATATTGCTTGAGATTGTTATTCGTTGCCCGCAGTGGTCCGACCTTAATTTATTAATTATAGATTTATCAATGACAATAATATCCCTGCTGCAAAAAATATTATCCAAGCAAGTGGCTGAAATTTCTGTGATTCTAGTTGGTTCACAGAACGCGTTATTTAAGTTAAAACATTTAAATAAGTTTAGCAGCCTAACAGTGATGGAGTTCTCCAGGAGAATATTTACATTGAAATCACCACAGACTATAATCTTTTTTGTGGGTACACACAATCGCTTCAACACATCCTCCATTATATCCTCAAATTGATTATAATCACCTGAGGGGGGCCGGTATACACAGACTATAATAAAACGCTCCAGCTCCACACAAGAAATTTCAACAGTGCGTTCAACAGAGAGGCCAACTATGTCTTTTCGTTCTTTGCTATTCATGCTTTCACGGACCATGATTAGAGATCCACCGTGGATCGCAGACCTTCTGGTGAACGCACTTGACAGTGTAAAGTTTTTGATAAATACAGGCAACTGATGGCTAAGAAGCCAGTGCTCTGTGAAACACAACACATGTGTATTATATTTTTCTAAAAATAACTCTATTTCTAGTTCTTTGCCGGTAAGGCTCTGTATATTTTGATGTACAATATTTAATTTACAGAGCTTCTCCGTTGTCTTAGAATCTAGTTTAAACAAGTAATAGGCTTACTACCACTTGAGTCAATGATAGAAATATCAGTACTTGAAGTACAGTTTAGTACAGTACATCCCCCGATATGTGCCACGGCAGCCACCACGTCACCACTGGTAACGGAATCGTCCAGGCCCGAAACACGCAGGTCAGCGCATTTGGTGGGTCGGGAGACTCGCACAATCTCCTCGCTCACGATCTCCTTCAACTTCTGAGCAAGGGCGTCTGCCTTCTCATCACCGGAGGCTCCAGGAAACTCTAAAATACGCCCTCCGGTCGCAGCAACTTTAAACCGCATCGCAGTTATACCCACATCGGAGAGCGAGATCCTATCTTTCGCCTGCCTAAGCACCTCGGCATAGGTAACGCCTTTCTCGGCTGCCCCGGGCTGCAGCGTTAACACCACCGCCGCGGAGCGAGGAGGCCGAAGCTTAGGAGCTCTCTTCGAGGAACGCGCCTGCAACTGCGATTGCTTCGATTGCGTCTCGTCTTGAGGCCGCGACGTCTGTGCTTCGCGCCGCGCTCCACTTTTTTTCTTCTTCTTTTTTTTCCCCACTTTCTCCCAGTGTCCTTGGCTGGGAACGGAAGGTGACTCATGACTCGTCGTCTCTTCCGAGGGACAGTCCTTTTCTTTCTCTTTGGCGGGCACCTTAGGGCCTGGCGCTTTTTCTTGGGCGGGATCCACAGGCGCCGCTTGTTTAGGCCTTCTTTTATCTGACGCCAGTGGGGGGCGAAGACGCTTCTCAGGTAGGAGCCTACTGTCAAGTGCCTCCAGCCGCGCATTAACCATGTTACCAACCTGCGTCAGTATGGAGCGCGAAAGCTCCTCCATCATGTTCGCGGTCGCTGGCGTTTCCCTAGATGCCGAAGCTTCTAGGGGTACAGCCGGCGTGGGTTGAGGTGGACGAGGCTGCGATACAGGGGGCAGCTCCTCCGTCACATCCGGGGGAGAGTGTACGGAACCCTGTTTCCGCACACCCTCCATATCCTTCTTCAAATCAGCCAGCTCCTTACGAAGACTGGCCATTTCGGCCTGCAGGCGCATGTTGTCAGCCTGCAGTCGCCGCGTCTCGTCCGTGCTTGTGCGCGAGCTGAGAACATCCACGGCTTCTTTTATCGAAGCCGCAGCGTCCTTCAGGGCGCGCACAAATGTCCCTTTGAGATTACTTGATTTAGTGGCAACCTTTACGATTGCCGCTAGATCATCCTGCACCCGCTCCTGTATTTGGGACACCGTCCTTTCCGCAGTTGGCCGAGGTTGTCCGACCTCTGCAGTTTCCGCTGCCGGAGATTCGGACAACCCCTGCTTACGCTTGAATTGCGCCACAACAGATTGTCTTACCTGTTCCTCCTCCACCTTTTCTGATGCTTCTTGGCGCTTCTTTCGGGCTAATTCCGCCTTGGCCTTGGCCAAACCCACATATTTACCTGTAGTAGGGGGACGTCCTCTCCTTCTGGGTTCCGGGGTCTCCGACATCTCGTCGTCGGTCGTCCCCGGAACATAGTCCCCAAAACGCGGTCTTTTTACGTGCTGCGTCTGCACCTGCCACAGACGGCCGGGGTCCGACACAGCAGCGGAAGACTCAGATCCCGACCTGGACCTGCTCACCACGGCCATGTTGGACTCCGACAACGCCTCTTTACGCGGTCCCATGGACTCCTTCTCCCCACATGTCTCTCCTATTTCCATTACCTCTTTCTCTATCTCCATTTCCATCTCCCCCTGCACATTTCCATCATCATCCCCCATTCCAGTTCCTACCCCCAAAAAACGTCGGTTGGCCCTCCCGTATACGACTGGGCCGATGCACCGGCTGTCCGGTGCACCAAGGGATTCCCCGCGAACGGGACCCTCCCGGGTAGTTTTTTCGTACGGCGTTTTTTCCATTTTTGATTTCCCCAGTTACCCCCCCCAAGTGGGCGCCCTAGCGGCTGTTCTCCTAAACAACCATGCATCCTCTCGGCGAGCGTCAGACCTTAGGATTAGGTGGGCGTTCCCGCCCTCTTCGGTTATTTTTTAACGAGGTTTTCTTCCTCTCGCTGCCACTCCCGGCCACTCCTTGGCGTTCCCGCCCACTTCGGTTATTTTTTACCGAGGTTTTCTTCCTCTCAGTGGGCCTCTCCGCCACCAGCCCACGGTCCCTTCCACCTATGCCCTCTGCAAAACAGAGGGACATGCGGAGGAACCCCCTCCTGCCAGGTCAATTAGCCATGACTATTAATATCCCATATAGAGAAATTATTAGGCATGTTACCGGGGTGCACCGGCGCAAGTGCTGCTCTTCCCCCCGGACTTATCTGAAGGGACCCACAACGCTCAAGCGCACGGGGAGGTTACCTGGCTGGCACCCCTAGTTATTTTATTACCTGAGTCAACTTATAGAAGCTGTAATTTCGAAAATTGACCAAAGTCGCTTCAAAAATTGGAGATATTTCTACTTATTTCGTTGCCCGAGTTAACCTGCAATATCGTATCTTTCAAACAGTTAGACTGATTTGAATGTGGTTTTCATTATTAGAAAGTCGATTTACCTGGCATATAGTTCGTCGCTGCATTTGATGAAAATCTGTCGAGCCATTAAAGGATTTATCGGTTCATTCATCAGCCGGTCCTGATGAGAAAGACCTGAGTCATACAATTGATGTTTACTTTCACTTATTTAATCGACTTGAAAGGTACACTGAGTAATGAGTATACCCGATGACACTGCAATAAATTTAGTACCCTTTTCCTAATGCTGCAACCACCAGGGCAATTTGAGGAGTACACAAGTCAATCAACTTGGAAGCCCTCCCGATGTCTTTCGGTGCGGTGGTAATAAGGGGAGACAAGGTCGAATAGAATTTTAATTTAGAATAGAATAGAATATCGTTTATTCATTGACATACAAAAATGAAATAAAAGACTTACACATATACAGAATTACTTAAAATATAACTTAACTAGTATCATGCCAATGAAAGGGTCCTAGCTCAGCTCAATGCTGTGGATACAAATATGTAACCACAACGCTGTTATTCTGCAAGGGCCCGACCGAGGGAAGTTCGTGATTAATTAAATGAATGACACTAGCTTTACACTAGCTTAGTAGAATTTACACTAGTTTTTGCCTGCGGCTTCGCTCACGTTAAAATCGATTTTTCAACCACTATTTTACCGGATTTTTACGAGCATGGGCAACATGTCGAATGGGTTGAATTTTCAAAAATCCTTTCTTAGCGGATGCCTCTGCTACGCCATAAATGCTATCTGTGTGCCGAATTTCAGCCCGATCTGTCCAGTGGTTTGAGCTGTGCGTTAATAGATCAGTCAGTCACCTTTTCCTTCTATATGTTTAGAGACTTGTCACCTTGCAGATGACGTTCAGAGTGGAGGGTCATCATAGGGATCACGATGTACGAAACGTGCTGCTGATACCAGACTGGGTCCTGGCCGTCATTCAAATGAAGATTAAATTCTTCCGGCGAATCGAGGAGATTCGGTTCTTCTGACAGTTTCACTTGACATATAGCACGCCTTTAGTGTTTTATTTGATATTTTTAAAGATTTTATTTTTTTATTATTTTTATGATATTTTAGAGCTGTATTAAATGTTTTTAACCTCATTTATCTTTATAGATTTGTTTTAACAATAAATGTAGTATTACTTTATTATTATGTTTTTTTTTCTAATTTTATTTAAATTAAAAAAATTCAAGGAGCATTTTATTTGTAAAGTTATGAAACTCAATTTTATTTCCATGGTCACATTTTATAACATCAGCTCAAAGGTGACAAAATAAAATTGAGTTTCACAATTTTCCGAAATAATAAAAGGATTCAGAAAGACTTTTTTTTGACTGAGACCTTTTTTAGGAGACTGAGTTATCTAGGTGACCGATTTGTAAATGCGTTTGACAATATTTAAAAATATGTTTTTCTTCGATGATTTGATACGTATTGATATGAGATGACTGTCAAATATGTGTCAAAATCTCAAAGGACAAAATAAACAAGTTCAAGTAATATACTATTGGATATATACTACAAGTTATTACAATAGGAGTACATAATAACGTTCTGTAATTACAATCATACAATAGGTATTTTCTTAATCAAAGTATACTCTTTTGTACTCTTGAATATAATTCTACTAGCTTTTGCCCCCGCGACTTCGTCCGCGTGGAATTAGATTTTGGGGTGGAATTTTCAAAAACTGTGACACACGTACTTTTTTATTTTTAACTGAAAGCTCAAATACCAACTTTGATGGAAAAAGCTTGAAAAATGACGGAGTTTCATATAAACTTCCATCCCCTATTTAAACCTCTTAGGGGTGGAATTTCCAATAATCCTTTCTTAGTGTGCGCGTACGTCATAAAAGGAACCAACTGTAAAAATTTCAAGTTTCTAACTTCAGTAGTTTAGGCTGTGCGTTGATATCTCAGTCAGTCAGTCAGTCAGTCAGGACTTTGAATTTTATATGTGTAGATAAACTAAATTCAAAAAATTCAAAATTCAAAATTTATTTATTTCATGTAGGCTACCCTGTAGCACTTATGATACGTCACAAATTTACCACCGGTTCGGAATGCAGATTCTGCTGAGAAGAACCGGCAAGAAACTCAGCAGTTGCTCTTTTCAAAAACTAAAATAAGCTAATTTTACAATAAGTAATAAAACTAAGCCAAGTATACAGTGCTTCCACAGTGAAGCTTCAAAAATACAATACATATACAACTAGAACTCAAAATTGAAAGGTCATCATTTTAAGGTCACCTAAGATTTACTGAATTCACGTGGAATTTCCGGAATCTGTGGATAATCGTAATGGACATACCGGAGATCAAACCGTATGAGGAGCAGGCGGTGGACACTGTTGTATCAATATTGAACGCGGCTAAGGAGGCCCTAGGAGAGAGACAGACACTGAAACAGCTTGCGGGTAAGTTTTCATCTTTGAGCCCCAATAACCCTTATTTGCGAGTTTGCGAGAGAGTAATAGCTCTGCGAGTGGCGAAACTGAAGTGGAAATGGGCGGGGCACATAGTTCGAAGAGCTGATGGTCGATGGGGTCCCAAGGTGCTGGAGTGGCGACCCCGCACCGGGAAGCGCAGTGTTGGCAGACCCCCCACTAGGTGGACAGACGACATCAAACGAGTCGCAGGGAGCCGCTGGATTCAGGCGGCGCAAGACCGAGGCTTGTGGAGGTCCATGCAGGAGACTTATGTCCAGCAGTGGACGTCGATTAGTTGATAAAGAAGAAGAAGAAGAAGAACCCTTCTTTATCAACCGATAGACGTCAATTGCTGATTTTAACAGGTCTCCGTCTTGCGCCGCTTGTATCCAGCGGCTCCCTGATTTGCCTGATGTTCTTGGTCCTCCTTTGAGAGGTATGCCAACATTTCGCTCTCGGAGCGGGTTCACCAGTGGAGCGCTTTGGTATATACCCCAACGACCATTAGTTCTTTGAAATATGTGCCCTGCTGAAAAGTTAAACACAAACACACACACTCACACACATACTCATACAATAAAGAAAAGCAATATCCAAGCAATTATATAAGCTTCAGCGCGTAGGTCTGAAAGTCGTAGGCGTTGTAGCCCGTACGGCTGAGGTCAATTTTACACTTATTTGGAGAGGAAAGGGGAATATATCCCCCTTCCTTAAAGGAGGGGAGACCAGTGCCAAGTAGTGAGCCGTTAATGGTCTGCTCATGTTGATGAATATTTTCAGTAAGCCGTAAAGGCGTCTCTCCACGAGGAAAGGTGGTGCTTACAAGCCTTAAATGTCCCCTCGCCATCACAAGCGAAGAACTAATAAGGAACACCATAGAGAAGAAATGGAAACTTACCGATGCCTTTATGTACAATATCACTTACACGGGCAGTACTACTGATGAATGCTCACAGTACTATTATTACGAGGTAACATGGGGTTATTTAAGAGGCGGACCAACAAATTCCTGAAAAACCGGCAACGAATTGGTGGCACCTCAGGTGCTACAAATATTTATGGGCGGCGGTAATCACTTAACATCAGGTGACCCGCCTACTCGTTTGCTCGCTAAAATTATTAAAAACAAACCTTTGAAGCAGCTAAGAAAAATTGATTTTATTTAGCTAAAATAAAAAAATTAAGGGTTTCTTCGTAAAAACATTAGGGACAATATGATCCAGCGGCTAAACCGATCTTGGTGGAAGGCAGAGAAATAGCTTGCATACCAAAGACAATCGAAAAGTCCAAAGGACTCCAAGAGTTCCCAAAGGTTTTCAAATATTATGTACAGACATGTCGTTAGCACAATATAATATTTATTAAATAGTGTTAATCATTCACCAGGCAGTCTTCAGTCAGCCCACCGCTCTCTATCCCATTCCTCAAGCCACCGTATCAGTATTTTTCCGAGTTGAAGAGAAGCAGATAGAACCAGACGAATTACGAGGAGTGCCTAAGGTAGATAATATATCGTAGAATGGCTTATGCCATTATTATACTGATGAGTGATGACTAATAAAATAATAATAAAATTATTGTGTTCATATCGACAGTTATTTTTTTAGAAAGTGATAAATGTGTGACTGTGAGAACTTGTAATAAATTATTGTAGAATAATGTAGTAAATGAATAATATCTAAATATATAAAAGGTAAAGGTGAATGATTGACTAAATGACTGATTGACTAATCTATCAACGCACAGCTCAAACCACTGCTGGACGGATTGGGTTGAGGCATACAGATTATGATGTAGGCATCCGTTAAGAAGGAATTTTTGAAAATTCAAAGGGGGTAAAATAGGGGTTTGAAAAATCGAACTTAACGTGAGCGAAGCCGCGGGCAAGAGCTACTTAATTTATAAAATTTTCATGCCGAAAGGGCAGAATAAACATTGGAACTGTCATTATAATTTACATCTATTTTATTTTTAACTAGACTTGTGACCGGCGCGGCGACTTATGACCTAAACAATTTGACTAACCATTATTTATAAGTACACTAGCTTTAACCCGCGGCTTCGCTCAAGTTAGGTTCGATTTTTTAACCCCCTATTTAACCCTCTTGGGGTTGAAATTTTCCAAAATCCTTTCTTAGCGGATGTCTACGTCCTAACAGCTACCTGTATTCCACAGCTCAATCGGTCCAGTGATTAGAGCTGTGCGTTGATAGATCAGTCAGTCAGTCAGTCAGTCAGTCAGTCAGTCAGTCAGTCAGTCAGTCACCTTTGCCTTTTATATTTTATTTTAAAATTTTTAATGTTGTTTATAGATGACGTTCAGGATCGAAGGGCACCGCTGGGACCACGACGTGCGTCAAGTGTTGCTCACGCCGGATTGGCTTCTCGCCGTCATCCAAATGAAGATCAAGTTCTACCGGAGAGTTGAGGAGATCCTGATGTTCTAGCGGATGATGCATGAAATACTGAAGACCGGGCGACAAGGGCATGGGGAGAGATGTGGTAGGGGGATGCTAGCACTAAAGCAGACGCAAAAAAAATATATTTCTCTCTCTCTCTCTTCACCTCCTGGGAATTTTGTCCGCAAGTAGGCGTTAAACGCCCGTTTTGCGTGGTTCAAAAATATATTTATTTCCTAAACATTCCTATAGATCTTTCAATTCACGAGTGCACGTGAGCTTTACTAGTGGTTACGTCGTGTACATGCATATTGCGTAAGTGTGTGTGCCTGTCAGGAACCTAGGAACGATACACACACAACCATGAGCCACGTGCCCTCATGAAATGCAAGAACTATGGGCAAAAATTATGGAAAGGTGAACCAGACTTCACTTGACCTTTCTACACATTATACGAGCCTTAGGTTGCCTAGGTTGTTCTCTTATTAATATTATTTTAGAAGAACGTTTTTATTTTTGTTTAGGTTATTTTGCAAGTTGTTTATTTTTAATGTGTCTATGTAAGTTGAATTAATTAATTTTATTCTTTAATACTTTGAAATAAATTCACTAATTAAATGTAATGAGTTATATAATTAATTAATCGAATCGGTCGCTAGTCGTTACAGCCACTGGAGAAATTACTTACCTTCCAAATAATGGTTTCTTTACTAGAATAGAATGATTTTTTATTCAAATAAAGTTACAAAGTGCTTTCGAATCGTCAAATGAATCTATTTCTGGTTCTATAACGTGCTAAGATCTCGCCGTACTTAAATTCGCTTCGGAATTCAAAACCAGTATTAGATTGGGACCCTAAAATTCGTCTAAGATTGGGGCCACTTTTTGGTAAAATGTAGCAAAGGTGAATTTTGAAATCAAGTCCTTACCAATAATTGGTAAGGTAAGAATTATTCTATCTCAATTTTTCACAGCGAGACAACACACAAATAAATATAATAATAAAATTATAGACGCCAGGGTTTTAAAATGAATCATGAATATGCATTCTCAGAATCAAAACGCGGATGCCGATAATTTATTTAAATTAGTTTAGCAGTAGTCCTTGAAATAAATTAATACAAAAAATGTTCAGAAAACGATTCTGATTTTACTGGAAGAATGTGAGATTGAAATCGTAGCTGTTAATTCAGTTTTAATTGGTAATAATTTTGATTAATATCGAGATTAGAGAATTGAGGATTTGGGTTCCAGGATCTGAAAGTCATTAATTTTTTTTTTTTTTTTGATTTTAGCCAAGCTGAAGTTGACTAATATCCTCCTATCCCCTTCAAATAAGAGGAAAGCTTGTGCTAGGAGCGGGTATGATAATAGTGCAATGGGTGGGGTTCGAATCTGCTACCGAAGTTTTCAGTCCGCACCTTTAACTATTGGGCTATTGAGGCTTTTTAAATGTTAAGTACCTACTAATACTTAAAAAAGTATAAAAAAGTGCCACCAACGTCGAATGCGATATTCCTTTTTTTTTTGGCGAACTTAATTTTTTCTTATTAGGTACTTTATTAGTTTAGAAGTTGAGACTAGACCAAGAGGCAGATGAACTTAAAAATCGTCCTACTGTTATGAATATATGTGGAATCGCCACAGGATACGATCTTGTGCCGTAGTCTATCAGACCTAGTAGAGGGTCTCCCAACTATATATATCTAAGACGTAAGTTTAAAAAAAAAAATATTTAAAGACTATACTAGACTAATCATTAATCATTAATAAAAAACACTGTTTTGACATGTCATAAGGTTTTCATTATATTATGATTTATGACATCTTAAAACAAAATTGAAATGATACAGCTAAGCGTTAGTAGTATAAGCCCAGGTGGATTAATCGATGTGACATAGTGAATACATTATAATGTGTTAGCATTACAAACGTATATACTATAATTGGAAGTGAAAGTAGTTTAGCATTACGCAAACATGGTCGTCATCCTTTTACAACCAGTCCGTTTCGTCTATGGATTAGAATCTATTGGATAAACAAGCATTTTAAAATTGTTACTCGACTATTGAAAATAAGATATAAGATATAACATCCGCCATGTTGATTTTTAACCCCGACCCAAAAACGACGGGATATTAGTTTGATGTGTATGTGTGTGGATGTGTGTGTCTATCTTTGGCATCGTAGCTCCCAAACGGATGAACTGATTTTGATTTTGTTTTTATTTTTGTTTGAAAGATTAATTAGCCGGGCGTATTCCCGGTAGGGCCAGTTTGAGAATTTATGCTGTCTAAATCTCTGGATCAATGCTGGTTTCCATGCCGAAGCGTCATATTGCCAAGAGATTTAGTGCTTTGGTACAATACCACATTGAAACCGATAACGGAATGGGTTCAATAAATCTGCGATACCCTTTCCATTCTTTAGACTCCTTCTTTCATTCTTTCAGACACCTTTAGAGTCCTTTAGACTCTTTTATTACTTATCATGAGGTGAGATCACTTACTTAGAAAACTATTTAGCATAGTTGATAGCCTAAACTAAAATAAAATTCTAACCTACGCTTGACCTATTGAGTTATCAATGTGTTGGTTTTACCACGATTTTTACAATAAAAACACCCGCATGATAATCTATTTGTTTAATCATGAGGGTGACATAATTAGCTGTTAACAAGTTGTAAATAAATAATCGCTCTTTTAATTTAACAAGGTTATCGAAACTTAATGAGATACGGGTTTTCCATTAAATGGGTTCATATTCCGTACGTCCGTTTACCGAACTCAAACTAACGAATAAAATAAAGACTTCTTAGATCCTATCCTTCTCTAGATCGTTTTAATATAAAGTGTAGCACATGCGATCACTCCTGACGGTAAGTGAAGATTGAGCCTAACTGGAGCACACTTACCTAGATGAAGAACTTGCGTTAAAAGTATTCAAGTTAGACTAATAACTAACTTTTTTAATATTCTCATTTTTCTTCCAAATAATCGGAAAACTTGTGGTGGGCACGCTTATGCAACAGATGGGGGCTGGGGATCGAATCAACCACCTTTCAGTTTTCAGTCCAAACCTTTAACCGTTGCGCTAGTTGAGGAATTAATAGTGGGAAGAAAACACACACTTTAGGTTACGACTTGATCCTAGCGACCTGACTCTTCCTAGCCTATTCCTAGCGACTTGATCCGCGTGAATTTAGTTATTAAAATTCCGCGCGAATTCATTGATTTTCCGGGAGCAAAAGTAGCCTATATCATTCTCCAAGCCACACACTATACCCACACAAACTCACATAAAATCTCGTCGATTGATGATTCCTATACAAAAAAAATACTTACTAATTTTGATTTTTTTTTTCGATTTTTCAGCTGTTCTCTTCAGTTTTCCCCAGTTTTTTTTAAATTTTGAATCACCCTTTTTAGAGCGAACTGAACCAAAAAAATATTCAAATCGGTCAAACCGTTTTTGAGTTACTTCGATCAACCAAGCAACCAGGTGGTGGTGGTAGGTGGTAATAGTGGCATACTAACGAACAGCTAATGTATAATACCATTTACCATAGTACCTATTTATTATACCAGGCTCTACGCTCTACCTCACTCTACCTGAGAGGTGACTCACCCTCCGCAAAACCACGTTTCGCACTAGCCGTGTCATAATGACCCAAACCTGTCAGGCTGTCATTCTGTACTGATAGTGTGCGCGGGCGCACGTTCACTTTGTTATAAATTAAAATACCATTACGTTCGATATTTAAAACGAAATCTTGAATGAAAATTGCTTCTTAAAGTCATTAACGACGTGTCAAATGAAAAATGCATTCTGTTCATTTGGTTTGAGTGGTTTTTATTGTGGGTAAGGCTAACCTAATCTAACTACCGTAATTAATACAAATTATTAGAACGTGTTAATGAATTAAAAGTGTGTTCTTTGACGTCTTGTTTTAAAGTTTTCCATTAACAATGTTGACTTTTATAAAATCTTGAATGGAAATTGTGTGACGTGATTTTAAATCTGGATTTCGTATGGTGCATTATATGGAAAAGTGTGGTGGAATTTCTAGTAATAGTGTTTCAAGTTTCTAAGTGAAATGGTGCGCACATACAGGGTTGTCAGTTGTTTCAAGATGCCGAGGAGATCCAAAGTGGTTCCCGCCCCTAGCGGGGAGGGCGTATTTACTATTGATATGTCTTCGACGTCAACATTGGATATCGCGGTAAGTGTAGAATAGAAATCTCTTTATTATTATGCAATACCTATATGTCTATGCGTACCGTAATATAACTTAAGTTGTAAGTCAATGGATATAATGTTGTTTGTGATTTGAATTTCAATCTTATGTCTTTAGTCTTAAGAACTAAGTAGGTATATTGGTGTGTGCTGTAAGGCACAAAATAAACAAAACGTGCTCTGGATACTCTGGCAGGATCACAAGTCACAACGAGCTCGGTTCGTCGTACATGATCGTACAGTCCGCGAAGCGTAAGCTGAACGTTTGTTCCCGTTGGTGATTTAAACCGGTTTTTTTTTGCTTTTTGTCAACCGCTTTATTCTTATTTTGATAATCCCTCATACAAATAATGGAAAACTTATCTCGGAGACTGTACCCACGCACCAATAGGTGAATATTATACATCTAGCCTAAAAAAGGATCTTTATCTAGCATTCGAATTCCTAGAGTGTCGTCTCCATCACTCATACCAATCAATGTAACGTTTTTCTTCGTGGGAGACTGAAGCCAGTCTACTTTTTCTTTCCAATGCTTGATGTGTAATGAACTAATGAACGATTTGTAAATAGTTATTACCAAAGTACCAACAAGATTGGTACCTATGAAAGGAATACACTACAGTAGAAGCGCGGATCCTATTTTATGTCAATTTAGGTACGAAAAATCGCGCGAGAAATGTAAAATTACCTGAAGTGCACTTACTACCTATTTTTAGTGTCACCACAAAAGTCTTTTACAAATATTTGTCTTGACTGCTTAATAAAAATACAGAGTATTATGAATCCTATTTCCATTACTATAGATTTTAAAATGGACTAGCAATATTTCTGATATGGTTTTGTTGGCTCTACGGAAGCATGTTGAAGGTTAGAGCTACCACGTGTTTATTTACACTTTACATAGCTTGCCCCTTTACATTTTTACATATTAATTCATATTCCGAATGAAAAGTGATATTTAATATACCTATTTGTTTCTCAAGGAAAAAAATATGTAATTCTGCGAGGGGTATTTTACTGCCAGTATGTTTTAATGTAGATGTGACAAACCTTTTTTTTTTCACAATGGTAGTTGTTACACCAAGATTTTCTTAAAGTACGTAAAATTTGCAATAAAATGGTCTACTTACAATTATTTTCCATGTAGGTATGCAAAATTACTATTGCCCATCAATAATAAAAAAAATTATAAACAACTAGATGATGCCCGCGACTTTGTCCGCGCGTTAAAAATGTTTTTGTTTTCCGCGGGAACTGTTTAATTTTCCAAGATAAAATGTAGCTTGTTATAATCCTGGGTACGAGCTATCCGTTCCTAACCAAATCGGGCAAATCGGTTCATTCCTTGCAGCATGAAAGAGTAAAAAATATCCATCCATATATTCATCCTCACAACTTTCACATTTATAATATTAGTAGGAAGAATATTAGGATAGGTTACTGTTGCCAGGAACATTCTATAACACCGAGTTATGTTGTACCTATGATTATATACAATCTATTTTTATACAATATTTGAAAATCCGTGTAATTGCACTTTAAGAGTCACTGGCTCCTTGCCTATATTATTGTTTATTGAAAGCTAAAAATACTTTCGAGTTATTAATCTTTTGTCACCTATCAGTGCGAATAATGGCCTATTAAATACTATATTTTATTAGTATTAGTGCGTACAAAGTTATAAGTAGGTATGTTATCATGCACAAGAATAGCCTTTTACCTACCTAGGTAGGCATCTTCTAATAAATTATCCATAAGGGTAAAGTTAGGGCCAGGGCATACAGAACAGTAAAATACAGATTCTCTTTTTGATTCCGTACTTAATTTCAACTTAATAGGTACCTACGTATTTATACCTCTATGAATCGATGCCTCTATCACATTGCTCTATCAATTCATTTTAACCATCAATGTATATGGATAGGCCTATAGAGGGGAAAAAACGCGCTCAAAAAGACAACAGAATCTCTTGTCTTAAGAGAACTTAAAAGAAGTTTAAAAAAAAGTACTAATGTTCTTCATTCCATTTTTGTTCTGGTTAATAGGGAGTGGCTACTTCTCGAACGTGATTGGTTGACACTCGCGTCATACGCGCGGTGTTCATTGAAGTATAACTGTATAACATTCTAGCGCATTTTCATAGACGTAATTATATGGGACAGGCATATCCATACACATCGATGATTTTGACCCATAGCATGAGAGTATCAGCCAATCAGAAGTGATTACGAACATCACAACTCACACTATAGCAATAATTTTTAGATCCTCCCATAGATGATTTAATCTCGCAGTACCTCCTGAGCATTGAAATCAGAAAACGCCTAAGTAGGTACATTAAATCACTCAGTGTGAGTAGGTACCTACCTACACAATGTGATGAGTCAATAATAAATTATTTATAAATGATATTATTCTGTACGTACATATTTTAATTTAAAACTTTATACTTACCTACCTACCTACCGAGGCGCAAGGTCGAAGGGTTCACGTTCTCTCCGACTTCCGAGGCACGGGAAATTGTCATAAACGCTAACTTTACAATTTCACTTCGGCCTAACTAGTGAAAATTTCCAAACTATTAAATTGCCAGAATCCTTATTTATTTATTAAATGCACACAATTATTTAAATATTTATTTATTAAATACAACAATACATTCTACAGGTAGGTACTTTTTTTTATACCTACATTGATATTGTAACAAACATTTCGGTCTACTACTACTACTACAAGAATCTATTTTAAACACCTTACTAATGTTATAAAAGCGAAAGTGTGTTTCTTTGTTGGTTTTTTCTTCGATCACGCAAGAACGGAGCAACTATTTTATTAATAGGCAATGACTGTTAATAGGTAGGATTAGTGTTAATAGCATAAATATCATTCGGGTATAGTTCGTTGAGGATTTGCAGTGTGTTATAGGCTAACTTTATCCCGTAAAAACTGAGGGATCCCCGTGATTTTTAAAAACCTTACTCCACCCGATTATGTCAATAAACTTATGAACACAATATACCTATTCAAGGATCATTATGTAGGTCGTTAACCCCAAAATTATGCCGAACGAAATTCCAAAAGTTACCTAACAAATGCTCAAAATTCCTAAACCCTGACTCTGGATCTAGAATTCCTAAAACAAAGCAAAGTTCCTTGAAAGCTTTAAATAACTCACCTTAGAACTTACCTCAATGAAAAGCATTTACTACAGCGGAATTTCCAGCCCAATCATCCGAGTTATTCCCACAAAGGCTTCAAACCATTGCGTATGAATTATGCGAAATTAGACCTTATCACAACGGATTAAGAAACTTTTGATAGCATGATACATGTGCAAAGGCTTTTGTTACAATGCAGGTAGGTATATTGAGGTCAATGTAAAATAGGCCTTATTGTATTTTGCTGTAAGACTTAAGAGCCTTGAATCTTTTAATTCCAAGAGGAGAGACGTGATTATAAAAACCTTCACCTATGCATAAGGTTCTTTTTTAATGATGATGATGATTTCATATATTTTTTTAAAAGGGTTGTTATAAGTTTGACGTGTATATCTGTGTATCTGGTGTGTCTGTCTGATCCCTCGTAGCTCCCTAATGAATGGACCGATTTTAATGCAGTTTGTCTGGTGGGATGGGAGGCTTTGGCCGTGGCTACCATCAAAGATGCAAGCGATTTAGCGTTCTGGCACGATGACGTGTAGAAACCGATTAGGAGTAGGTATGGGTTGAACTAAGAATATTGAATGTATACTGCCATACCCCTTCCAAGGTAGCCCGCTACCATCTTAGACTGCATCGTCACTTACCATCAGGTGAGATCGCAGTCATGGATATTTTTATCCCGGAAAAATAAGGATCCCGCGGGATATTTAAAAACCAACCATTCCAGGCCTTCCAAGGGCCTAAATTCAGAGAGTGCGAAGGGATAAGAGTTAGGTACTTGATAGAAAGAGAGAAAAGTCTATGTGAAAAAGACGGTAGGTAAGTAGTGCTGTGTCAACCTGAATTGCACTTTATTGTGTGTTAATTAACAAGAGTCGCTATTTATTTAAATCATTTTGCGGAGTGAATCTTCTGCACTTTTAGATAAGTATCTACTATTAGGTATTCTGTGACAGAGGTTACTTTTTATCCCGGAAAAAGGGATCCCGCGGGATATTTAAAAACTAACCATCACACCAAGTTGCAGGCAAAAGCTAGTAGGTTATAAAATTATAATCGGCTAGTGATTTCCCTGACCCATGGTCGTAACTCGTAACGAAGCGTGACGAATGTAGGTAGGTAGGTACCTATTGTGATAGTAGCTGCATAGCAGGATACGCATTGTCAGAGTAAATTATTGTTGTAGGATTTTTATTTTTTATTTTTATTGAAGTGTTAACCTACTAGCGTTGCCAGACGTCCCGTATTTCCCGGGACATCCCGTATTTTAGGCATAGTTTAAAATGTCCCGGCGGGACTGACTCTGTCCCGTATTTGAACCGTACGTCGTTTTTCATTATGAAGTCGATCTAAGTATTCACACACGTAACGTTCATAAAACGGTGTCAGAATGACAATGTTAAAACTGACTTGATCCTTGGAAAAATATAAAAAATAATAAAAAATGACACAAAATAATTTTGTTTTTCATTTGTCCTGGGCAAAAAACTGAAATCCCGTATTTTTTGCCCATGTAACCATTTGTTCCTTATAAGCTGAAAAAAAATCTGGCAACCCTATAACCTACACTTAAAGGAGATATCCTAATAGATTTTATAAATACATAATATCAAAAATTCCGAGGCCGGCGGGATTCGAACCCACATCTCTCTGGGAATCGCGCCCTGAGTATGTGTGTTGTAGGATTTACCTACTGACGCCTTATAATTTTGTATTAAAAACTAGCAAACCCGGCGAACTCCGTTTCGCCACTAGATGGCTTCGTTTTGGTTGGCGCTGTATGTGAAAAAAGATTTTCCCGCTTTTCTGTTGAAATTTTTCCTGAATTTTCTTTGCTATAAACCTCACGGAGCCCGAAACCTTTCCAACGAATGCAACACCGTGGAAATCGGTTCGTGCGTTCTGGAGTTATAGCGTCAGTAAGGAAAACCCGACTTATTTTTATATTAAAAAAATAATTACTTTTTACAAAAAATTTAACCCACGATAGAAGTAACTAAAAAGAGAAAATACCTATAAGGGAAAGTACCTAACTAATCTTATTTTCAAATTAATAATTTTTTTCAACTTTAGTCTTTAATGCGGGACCACGGTCACCCTATAATTTTTTTTAAAATTTTACTAGCCTGTGTTACCCGGAATAAGCTAAAGATTCTTAAGATACCTCATTCATCAAAATCTGTTCAGGCATAGAGAAGATATGGTGGAATATAGAAACTCACATACATACATGGACCCTGAAAACAATATACTCCTTTTTTCAGACAGTCGTAGAAAACGTTACTACCTACATATCGCTCATTTGCGACAAGGGTGACATAATTCAAAATCGACGATGAGAGAATTCTCTCGTTAGAGAGTAATGTTTTGTGGATGCTGCGGTCTCGAAACAACACAGCGGCCAACAAAGCGACAGAGCAATCTCTCTCGCTCTTATTTTTTTGTGCTTAGCGTAATGTTGTTTTTATAGCAAAAAGTATATCGACACTAAAATTGGTGAATTTTGAATTATGTCACCCTTGTCGCAAATGAGCGATATAGTTTGTAGCTCGTAAGAATGCAAGTACTAAAATCAATAATATTCATAAGTAGCGCTCAAGTCACGCGAAACATAGCGTGTCGGCTCTAGGTGCCTATATCCATACATTGCTAACATAAGTAGGCAATGAACATTTTTTATTACTTCAACAGTGATAAATAATAATTAATTATTAAAAAAAAAACACTGCGTGTTGTTGCAGTATACACTTGCTATAGTAGAGTAAGTATATATCAATTTATTTTTTGGATATTTTTTTTTATATTGAAAAACTAGTGAACCCCCTCGTCCGCTTCTTCAATTCACAATTGACTTAGGTACCTAAATCCCCACAGTTTGGTAGAACCCCTGTAGAATCAAGATTGAGGAGTTGGAACCCGTAATTTTATTGGGAGCATCTCGCAAGTTTTTGTATCGATTAAAAAAAGATTCATGCAAATCGGCTTAGAAATCCTTGAGATATATACAACGTGTATTGAAACTCCGAAATAATACTGAAGGAGGTGAATGTGCTCATGAAACTGAACAACTTTCCCCAAGGAACCTAGGTCGAAATATTAAAAAAAAATTTTACCTCCCATAGGAAATCAATCAGCTGAGCGTCAATTTTGTATTGGAGGTCCAAATTTTTTTTTCACATTTCGACCTATGTTCCTTGGGGAAAGTTGTTCACTTTCACCTCCTTCAGTATTATTTCGGAGTTTCAATACACGTTGTAATATATAGGTAGAAAAATACGACTGCTACTCCTCCTTTTTCGAAATTCGGTTAAAAAAGTAGCTTATTTTACTCCCGAAAACATCACAGTCATAAACATATAGACATAAAAAAATTATAAATCATACACCAAAGCGGCCAAAGCCATAGGTGACCATGGGAACTTGAAAATCGCTCTAAATGTTAATACTGACATTATAGTTTTTTATTGTGTGCCTATTGTTGTTTTTTATCTGAGTGGAATCTTCAAAGGTTACTCTATAATCCTTTCTGAGAAACACGAAGCTTCGTCTCTCATAAATTGAGTTCATGGGAAGCAAAGTATCCTATTGTAGGTTTTTTATTCTATGACGAGTTAGTTAGTCAGCCCTTGACTGCGGTATCATATGGTGGTAACTGATACTGCTAAGTGAAAGCGGGTGTTTGTAGGTCTATTCCATATCTACTGAAAACTTCTGAATCTATGATGCTTATTTTCCCAGATAAGTATCTAAAGACATTTTTTTTAATCGAGTTCAAAAGAGGAAGTTTTCGATTTGTCGGAATCTTCTACGATCTCACCTGAATTGATCGTAAGTGACGATGCAGTCTAAGATGGTAGCGGGCTAACTTGGAAGGGGTATGGCCGTGTACATTGAACCCATTCGCCGAATGGATTTCTAGTTTCTACTCGCCATCGTGCCGAAATGCTAAATCGCTTGGTGGGCACGTCTTTGACGGTAGGATGGTAACTAGACACGGCCAAAGCCTTCCACCAGACCAGATTATAAATTCCTAAATTGCCCCCGCCGGGAATTGAATCCAAGACCTCCCAGTTATAAGACCACAGCGCTCACCAATGCGCCAGGGAGGTCGTTTTATATGTATGATCCTCGATTACTCAAACAAGCCTGGACCGATTTGAAAAATTGTTCTTTTTTGTAAGGGTATACTTCTCAGGTAGTCCCATGGTCATCAGGTCAGGTAGGATGATGAAATCCTGGACAAATCGAGGGAACTCTTCAAATTTTATAGGCATACTTCAGACAAGCTTTCTTTCGTCATCGAAGTTCTTTGGTGCCTATCTAAACAAAAATAGCCTTTGAATCAGAAAATATTATAACTACTGCCTACACCCCACAGACCAAATCAGCATTCTTGAATTTTAAATGAAAAGAATATTAAGTATGTAATACGTACTTACATCATTAATTTATTAATTATAATATGTACCTATTGAGGTACATTGGACATAATAATACTCGTATTATGTATTCATATTCCATCTACCTACTTGAGATATTGAGTCAAAGCAATAAATAAAATAATGAACATAATTTAATTATCTGTTAATTATTGTTGTTTATTTGATGCGCTTTGTTACATTTCCTAGTGATTTCCTGGAAGGACTAAACTTTATCATAGCTGTCAATGGAGTTTCTGAATAGCGTCATCTAGCGAGCAATAGATTTACTAATATTCATTTCGACTATTCGCAAAAAAGCGCCATCTATTATCGAGTGGAAAAATCTCTAAACGTTGCGGAAACAGCAGATTGTGTTATCAAGTAATTTATTTTTTAATTAATGATAATATATAACTGCATTATTTTAATTTATAAAAAATATTTATTATTACTTATTTAAAAAAAAAAAAATTGTATCATCATTTATAAATGCATCCGTAAGCGACTACAATTTATAGGTATACACAATATAGGGTATTTCGTTTTAATTTAATATGTACTTATCTTAAAATGTTGCACTTGACAAGCACATGATTATTCAATGCTTTGAGATTATAAAGATCATTAATTCTAGAATATAATTAACTAACTAATAGAGTTAAAGATTCGATTAACTCTAACGCTTCTGAGAAAACTTGCAGCGTGAGAAATCGGATTACAACTAATCTCATAACAAATAACAAGTTAATTAATGCACAGCTTCAGCGTGGAAAAGTGAATTTTTTCGTGCAATTTAATCGAAATAAGAAATTAAAAAAAAAAAATTATAATCTTCTCATGATTTAATTCATGACAATTCGTTTTGGTTGATCCTCCATTTATCTGCGATCTGGAATAAGCAGATCTGGGGTTTTTAATCTGAATGTTTTGACGACTTATCTACATACCTAATTCTTTTTGCGAGTTGTAAACAAAAATGTCCTTGACTGTTTTCCCTGTCCATTATTGTCAGCTCTGTTGAGATCAGTTGCAGCGGCCGAATTTTGGTCAGTTGGACATTAGTCATACAAAAAAAATTGTTTATCATTATCGTCATGATTCTTCTGATTAGAAATCACGAATTAAACTCACTAAATACTAAAAAAACATTACTAAAAATTTAATTCATGTAAAATGTCCGGCGTCGCAATGTCTACCTACCTATTGGATTCTTTCAATGTAAGTAGATAACGTATTAGAAAATTCCCGTGCCTTTGAATGGAACTTAACGACTTTCGTTGTTTCGCAATGACCTTACCTAACGCGATAACATAACTGACTTATCGGCTATTTTAGTTTACTTTTAACCTCTAAGGCTCCGTGTACATTATAAGTGACTAGACCAAAATATTTTTAGCCGAGACAGATTATTATTAATCCTGAAACAAATGTTTAAGAAGATTTGATTTTGAATAATAATAATTTAATTGAAATACCTATTTAGATAATTATTTAAAATATAGGTTTTGTCCTAGTAAGTGATTCACATAATCACCATAATCACGATTTTATCGCTGATACTAATAAAATCATTTCAGTACCGGACTGTTATTACAGTTTCTTACATTATTCTAGGGATGAACGGACTTTGTATTTGTAATATTATCTAAGATGTTGATACTAGGAATTATTTACTCTAGATATTGTTTGGTTTTTTTATGAATCTTGTCGCAACGCTTTAGTCGTGCTGGATGGATGTGTCAATACAAGAGTTCTCTGGTCAGGGTTGTCTCCAAGATACAGTATTTACTAGACTGGAATTGAAACGCTGTTTACATTACTAAAGCAAGTAGCAATACAGTGTGGAATAGATAGATAGTTAAACTGGAACGCTACTGGCATGATGTGATCTGGTAATCTGGTTACTGTGTTTTCACTGGAACTGCAAAAATTAATAATTTAATGTTCATTAAGTATATTGTAGGTACGTTGAACCTTTTTGTTCAACTGTTAATATTTAAAGGACTTGAAAGGTTAGATTTCAGTTTTATCTTGATTATAAATTATATTATGTTTGTAATGGAAATGAAGAAAACAGTACTTACATATGTCCAATGTTGATTGTATTGTACATTTTACTCGTACTTTTTAACTTTGAAACCTACTTGAAAAATTTACATAAACAAGGCTAAGTTTACTTTTGGGTTTAGTTAAGTCTTGAACTTAAGTGATTCGTTTGTTTTTGTTATCGCTGTATAAATATAAAACGTGTCAAGCAGTCTGTCTGTTTGGACTAATCTAAGAATACACTTAACGGCTTTTATCTACGTTTTAAGAATAAGCCGAGACATACCGTTAACTAAATGCGTTACTTTGACTTGTATTTAACATAATATGAGCATATTATTATGAGCCAATAGATAACTTATTATTCTGGTTGAACGTTTTATTTATGTAAAAAAAACCAAGTTGCATAATCACGATGTGTTAAACTAATCTTCGTTAGATTATGTTATGTTTTCATGATGTAATATTTAATCCTATCGCCAGAGTGGGTGTAAATAAATGACAAAATAAATTAAACATGGAAATGTTTTTTTTTTCCCTTTTAAACAAATGTTTATAACTATGTATTTACCTATGAGTTGGATTTATACACACATATAAAAAGAAATAAAAAATGTCTTAAAAAATAAAAGAATTTAACAAATCGGGTTTTGATTTTTTTTTTAATTTTTTCGTATTTTTGATTTATTTTTTGAAGTTTTAATAAAATCCTGTACTTTCACAGTAAACAATATTTTTTCCAAAACGAACTCAATTATGTTGAACATAATAATAATTATTATTATGGCAAGACTAGTGTTGACCAGTGTAATTAATCAAAGAGGAATAAAAAGGTTCATAATAATGTCAAGTTCTGTAAGTTTCAAAATATATTGATAGACCTCAATATATTTTGAAAACTACCGCAACAGCTGAACTTTGGTTCAACAAAAACAATTATACTCTACTAGCGTAGAGCTACCAATAAATTTTCTTTCCGTAACAGTTTTGTCAGCACAAATGACTGAAACGTAACTTAACTCCTAAACCCATTGTTAACACCGACCGTCTACTACATACAATACATAGCGGTATAGGGTATACCAATTGGAACGCCAAACGCATTGCCAGTAGGTACACTGTATACAAGTCAGTCATCAGTGGTGTAGCGAGGAGCACGCTGTATACGCGTTTACACGACGCGAGCGCGCGAAAACGCGATACACGATTTTGAATTTCGAACTCGATTTGTGTTATTTCTGAACTTTATATTTTTTTATTGTCGAGTGTAAAAAACGAGCGCGCGAAAAAATATTTCTGAATTTCGAACTCGATTTTTAATTTGACGTTTATAAACTTTGTGTTCTTTTTTTTTTTTGTGAACTTAATTTTTTTTAAGTATCCGAAGAATTTTTTTTTGACAAAGTATTTCGGTTGAGTTCTGTGGAATGTTCTAATTTTGAATTTTTATCATTCTGCGATGTTTCTTATCCGAATTCTTTAAACAAATTCGGAGTTTGGACTGTCACTTCAGAAGTTTTGGTAAGTTTTAATTTCTAGATTTTTATTTAAATTTTATTTTGGTAACTAGATTTTTTCATAAACATAACTGACATTAAATTATGATAACAGTTACGTGAATAAAAGATAACTTACATAAATTAATTTTCTTATATGAATTTTTAATTAAGTAATAACTTTTATTTAGGTCAGAAGGTAAGGCTTTTTAAAGAATGATTATTATAAAATTAGCGAGTGTGTCTTCTACTAATTAGGTAGTAATTATTATGATCAATAATTATTCCTAGTAGTTAGGACATCGGCGTTTTATTCTGGGGGTCTGGGGGTTGAATTTAATTTTTCGGAGAGTTCTATATGGATAATGTTGTCAAAGGTGTGTGAAATCTGCCGATCCGCACTTGGGCAGCGTGATGCACTAAACCACACTTGACCAGTGTGATAGACGATGGCCTAAACCGTTCTCACTCTGAGAGGAAACCGGTGCCCATAGTGGGCTGACTATGCGTTGAAATGAAGAAGATAAGATAGTGTATTTCAATCAAACTCAGCCAGGCATGGAACCCAGACTCTTTCCCGAAAAAAAAAATAGTCCAAAGCCTCATACAGCCCCTAAAATATTACGTATCCAGTTAAATATTTCCGCTGCGTCATCAATTAACGAAAACTTTCTCGCCAAAGACCTACATCCTGTTGAAAGGATAATAATAAAAAAGTTTCCGAAAAATTACCCCAAGGTTGTTTAAGTTTTATTACGAAACATCTTACTCTCTTGAGATGAATCATTCAGGGTAAGAGCAATTTCAATTTCATGAAATTAAAGAAGTTTAACAAATTCTTTAATAAATGCTTATAATATTTTAATTTAATCAGACATCTCATTTCTTTAAAAATGAATATTCTGGAAATTATACGAAATCTGATAAAACTCCAAAAGTAGGTATAATAACTGAACTCTTTATCTCTAAATTCTAGTCTAACCTACTCTAAATAGGTAAATTCTCCTTTACCATTACCTCAAATATGGTCTAAAAAGTAAGGAAAAATATATTTCCGAAGTTATTGGCATACGTACCTATGATAAGCTAAGTCATATTTAATTTATGTACTGAATATTCTGCAAATTATACGAAAATTGATGAAATTCCAAATACCTGCAATCTACATAATAAATAGTTAAGCTCTTTGTGTTTTAACTGTTCTAGACTAGGAACTCTAAATAGCTAAGTTCTACTCTACCTTTTGCCCACCATAGCGTAGTTGGGCAAAGAATAAATATAATCCTGAATTCCTGAAGTTCTTCGAATACCTAAGTTATGCTAAGTTATGTTTTGTGTGTGAATCGCGTGCAATCTGGCGATAAGTAACCTTCAGCACAGATTCCACTTTCGATAGCTAAACTTTTTATGTGACAATTATGTACTTAATAAATTATTTATGAAACCCGAATATTTTTTATAAGCGAGTATAAAGTATAATATATATGATAGGCTTGGGTTTATAATAATAATCGGTTCTTATAAATAAGTTGCAAGTTAGAATCTACGATATAATGAGTTGTGTATTATTAAAAAGCTCTCGATTTTATTATATTAATTATAAATAGCTTTTGCCTTCTTCTTAAAAAAATATATAAAAAATATAAAAAATATTTATTTGCAGACAAACAAAGACGTTTTGACAGATTTTCAATTAAAAATCTGCTAGAATATTGAAATTATATACTTAGATATACTTATTAAAATGTTGGCTTTGTAGTAATATAGATTTTATTAACAAATTGAAAATAAATTGATTTTTTTATCGAGAAAATTTTGTATGAAGTACTAAACACGTATTTATATATTTTTTTACACTCTCTGATTATCCCGGCTACAAGAGGCGCTTACAACTCAGTTTCCAGTATAGAAAACTGAAAAAGATGGACGTCAGTAGCATCGGGCGAACCATAGCAATGCGTCAACCGCATTTCTCAAGCGCGTCCGATTCTACTGCCATGTGTTATGAAAGATGAATAAAATTAAAACCGACCAAGTGTGAGTCGGACTCGCATACGAATGGTTCCGTACCAAAAAACGCCGAAAAAACACGTCTAGTAGGGTAAACCCCTTTAATTTTTATTATTTGTTGCTCTAGCGGCAACAGAAATACACATTCTCTGAAAATTTCAACTCTGTACCTATTACGGATCGCGAGACAGACAGACAAACGGACGGACGGACAGCGAAGGCTTAGTAATAGGGTCCCGTTGGTTACCCTTCGGGTACAGAACCCTAAAAAGAAGCCCAACCATGCGGTTAAAAACAGGTTGAATAACAGGGACGAGCAAGTTCAAGAATATTAATTAATATGTTGTAATTAACACTGTAATAACAGTACTTGTACGCGGAACCGCGTATCACAGCGACCTGTCATGTAATAGGTGCATGTGATAATGTGGTGTTTAAGATAAATATTGCTGTAGGTATTCTAGGTAAGGATGCTTGATTGAAACCTTTCTAACAATGGTATTAAACGGCCTGTCAAATCAGTATGGAATAATAAGCAAGCTAATTTTTCTTCTTTAGTATTTACTCTTTAATAGATGATACCCGCGACTTCGTATGCGTATAAAGGATTTTTCAATTCCCGCGGGAACCCTTTCATTTTCCGGGATAAAACGTAGCCTATATGTGTTAACACTAGGTGTGATCTATCCCTACCATATTTCAGCCAAATCGGTTGTGGCGTGGGTTGATGGAGTACCAGACATACACACACACACTCACACACACACACACACACACACACACACACACACACACACACACACACACACACACACACACACACACACACACACACAAACTTTAGCCTCTATATTAAGTGTGATATTAGAGACTATCTTTTGGCCAAAACAGTTAAACCGAAATTAGGTTTCAAAAGAAACTTGGGATCGCGTAATAGCTGTCCATGGTAACTTCTATTAGGAACATTCCAAAAACTATTTAAGATATAATTAATTTATGGTCAAATCAAAATCAAACAAGCAATAAATTATGATAATATAGAACGTTAAAAAATATAAATTCGGCCATAAATCTTTTAAATATAAAATTAAAGTCCTTAATCTTAATTATACCCAAGAATAAAATAAAGTTGATTATTTGTTAAGGTTATTAAATTAGCTCAGTTTAACAGCTATGTTTTACTAATGAATGTGCTGTTTCAATTAATATGAATAGGAGTAAACGTAATGATCTAAATGAGAGTGTAATGTATTCAACTGTTCAAATGTGTGAACTGCAACTGGTGCCTTGACCTTTCGTGACTGATAACCCAGTCATGCCGCGATATAAAGAATTTTTGGCACTCGATGCTACACATAATAAATAACCTATTTACTTCATATAGTTTACCTAGAAAAAGAACCATCTTTCTTCTTAGTGCCAAATAATATGCTAAGATAGAAAAGTGCTAAAAGCTATCTTAACATTTCTATACCTAGATTGAAATCTTTCTGCGCGATAAAATGCATACTTAGATGTTACACGTTATAGTTTAATTATTTACCTACTAGCTGATACCCGCGACTTCGTCCGCGTGAATTAAATTTTAAAAATCCCGCGGGAACTCTTTGATTTTGCGGGATAAAAAGTAGCCTATGTCACTTTCCCGGTCCTCAACTATACCCATGCAAAAAATCATGTGGATTCATAGCTCTGTTGCAGCGTTATTGAAAGACAAACCAACAAACAAATACACTTGCGCATTTATAATATTAATAGAATCATAGGATTAGTAAGGATTAGTAAGGATTAGTAAGGATTCTGCGACGTGATTTAAAAAGTAAACTTGAAGAGAGCAAAAATTGTCTCTCTACCTGTCTATGACCTTTTTGCTCTAATTATTTCACAATTTTACAAATTCATAAAAAAATACTAGGTAATTAATGTTTTATAGTCATTATTGCATGATACATGATTGGACGTATTTTCTAGAAAAAAAAAAGCTTTTCGCGTTTTTGTCGTAATTTAGATAAGAAAATCTTATATTGACCCGAAGTCAGTAGGGCTAACATGCGCGCTACGAGAAAGTTTTGTCTACACGTTTGCTCGTAGTCTCTATGTGAATCTCTACAGAGATTCACGAGTAAAGTGTCGACAAAATTTTCTCGTGTCGCGCATGTTAGCCCTACAGGACTTCAGCGGCGAAATGTAGGCTGGCGCAGATTAGGTACTCCTACATCGCAATAATCTTAATGAGATGTTGACACAGCCGGACATTTCTAACTTTACAGGCTATAACGGCCCACAACCTGCGGTCTTATCATGTGGGCGGAAATGGATATAAACTTATGACATTTCGTATGCGCTATGCTATAAAATCATAGGATATAAAACCTGTCAAGGAAATTATGTTTTACGAAAATGTATTGTTCTTCGTATATAAATCAGAAGGAGCATTGCGTAGGAGAAGGTTTTAATGGCAAAATAGTCCATTACATTGTTGGAACTACAAAGAAGAGCAATTCTATAAATTAAAAATAATTTACAGCCTTGCTTGCAACGTCGAACCTATGAAGAATTGGGTCAACATTTTGTAGATTCAATTCTTCAGGACGTAATATAACCAACCATATTTATAACAACCTCAAGCATTTGTAGAGGCATAGTAGAGCTAAGCTCATTAATTATATTATGTAGTTATAATCTAAGAAATAAGCAATATTAACCCACGAACAAACCTACCTACCTATGTGATGGAAAGGGTTATTTTTACTATTTAGTGGTTGTATTACCTAATCTAGTTGCTAAAATACTTTGAACAAAATCATAAATTGAACTAATAATGACAGGTCCAATGATCACCATATCTCCATTCCAACAAAAGCTTAGCAATCGCTTGACCCAATCACTTGCTTTCATGGTTGTAATTGTAAAGCGCATAATAGAACGTTGGGAGATTAGAGAATAGCACCGCTTGTTCACAAAGTATGTAGGTACATACTGGTAGCTTGTTAAGAGATAAGGATCCTAAGAAATGATAATTACAATGTTAATCAACCCATACATAGTATGAAGTCTAATCTGAAAATATCATTTAAGTTTTTATCAATGGATCTATTGATAAAGTTTCTCAGAGAAAATTCCAAAGGTGACCCGTGCGAAGTCGTGGCGAATTGACTAGTTTGGTTTATCCTTCAATCACGCCCTGATGGAGCAACTGATTGACGTGATTTGTATTAGTGAAGTTAGGGCTTCACAAGTGTGAAAGGCTATCTTTTATTATCGTGGAAAAACAGAAGGATCCCGCGGATTTTTAAAAGCCTAATTCCATGCGGACGAAGTCGCGGCTAAAATTAGTATTAAATATTTTTGCGCATGATTTCACCGGCCCCAGTGGAAAGACCGACAAATTAAAAGCGAAAGTGGTAATTTACAAATTGGTGTAATTTCTGCAACTCTGTCATTGACAATAATTCTATTATTAGGAAATTAAAAATTGTATTTTCATATCTTGACTTTGCGTAGGTATCCATACATATAAATAAACTAGCTTTTGCCCCCGCGACTTCGTCCGCGTGGAATTAGGTATTGGGGTGGAATTTTCAAAAACTGTGACACACGTACTTCTTTATTTTAAACTGAAAGCTCTCATACCAACTTTGATGGAAACAGCTTGAAAAATGACGGAGTTTCATATAAACTTCCATCCCCTATTTAAACCCTTAATAATCCTTTCTTAGTGTGCGCCTACGTCATAAAAGGAACCAACTGTAAAAATTTCAAGTTTCTAACTTCAGTAGTTTAGGCTGTGCGTTGATATCTCAGTCAGTTAGTCAGTCAGTCAGGACTTTGAATTTTATATATATAGAAGATAAAATAATGGTTTCTGCTGGCAGGGTAAGGTCATAACAACAAATTTCTAGTAGGTAGATTAGATACTAAAGGCTATAGAAAAAGACTTATAAGAACTGATACCAGGATCCCATCAGTTAAACCCGTTTTCGGATGAAAAAACCGCATTCAAATCGGTTCATCCGTTTGTTAATTACGATGACACAAACAGACACAGAATATCCCTTCTTATCCATCGGGGTTAAAAAAACAGTGGATGGCAAAATTGTGGATGTTGGTGACTTAATAAATGGAGTAATTAGGAAATTAGTAATTACTTAATAATGAATCTTTATAACTAGTAATTATTGCTCAATATATCTACGTAATTCTTACCAATATTAAAGTTGAAAGAATGTTAGTTTGTCCTTTAATCACGCATAATAGAACAACCGATCGATGATATTTTTTGCACTGGATGAATTGGGCTGGAATTTGGCATACAGATAGCTATTATGACGTAGGCATCCGTCAAGAAAGGATTCTTGAAAATTCAACCCCTAAGGGGGTAAAATAGTGCATTGAAATATCGAACTTTAAAAAAAAAAAGAATATTAGCCAAGCTGAACTTAACTTATATTCTCCTCTTCCCTCCAAATAAGCGCAAAGCTTGTGCTAGGAGTGGGTACGACAATAGTGTAACGGGTGGGATTCGAACCTGCGACCATTCAGTTTTCAGTCCGCACCTTTAACCGTTGGGCTATTGAGGCTTATAACTTAAACGTGAGCGAAGGTAAAAGCCAGTTAAGTATATTGGCATGGTGAATACTCCGCCAAGTGTAACCCACACTACTGCCAGGGTCCGTGGAGGAACAAAGACAGGTTTTAGTGGGTGCAAGCGCCACATAACCCCTCCATTTCCCCAGACGGAGAGATATGCGTTAGGCATTTCCTGTCTATAAAAAAATAACCGGGCAAGTGCGAGTCATACTCGCGCACTGAGGGTTCCGAACCTTGTGACGATTATATAAATTAGGTAGGTAGTTAGATACCTATTAAATGACAATGGAACTTACTATGAAAGTAAACGTTATGGAAAAAAACGAACGATTTTAGAAAGTTGTCACTTAATGCGTTTTGATAAAGGGGCTGCCGCGTTTTGAGAGCTGTAACTTTTCACTGAGTTAAACTAGAAACTTGAAATTTTCAGAGCATTAAGAGACCATTGAACTTTATATTCAGTATAAATTTCAACTTAGTATCTCAAGCCGTTTCCGAGGAAAAGGGTCTTGACACACTGACAGACAGACGGACAAACGAGTGAGGCTATAAGGGTTCCGTTTATTTTCGGAACCCTCAAAAGTATATTGGCAGATACCTACATTAAGGCATGTTCATTTTTCCCACAACACTGCACGTCTGCAAGTTGTAACCTAATCTGAAATGACCTAATTAGTGGCAATTAGCTGGTTATGGTGCCAAGACACCACACTCGACACTCGAGTGCTATTTCAGCAGGAATCTTATGCAGACATGCGATAATTAGATTAGTCTCGAGTTATTAATACATATGCTCAAGGTTTTGACTTTTGTCCAAGTGACTCAGTGGTTAAAAGGACTTAACAGATAAAGTAATTTGCTACAAAAATTCACTTACCAGAAACTAAATATAATTTAGAAAGATTACATCGTTGATTGCAGCTTTACTAAGTTTCGAAAAGTTCTCTATAGTCCAGTCGACATGGTGGAAAAAGTTACAGGACTGATTAGGGGTATGGGTTGAATTTACACTGCTATAGCCCTTCCAAGTTAGCCCGCTACCATCTTAGACTGCATCGTCACTTACCATCAGGTGAGATCGCAGTCAAGGGCTATCTTGATGTATCTAAGGAAAAACCGGAGGAATTAAGAAATTCTATTAGAATACCTATAGATATATTAAATTGAACACCGAAGTTACATGAATATTTTAGTATGTGCAATAAATAATTAAAACACGACACAAAATATCACTTACTATAGCAATTACTTTAGTACACTACAAATCGACGCCGCTATTATATGGACCATTAAAACATATTATTTTATAGGATATCCGTCAGATTTCTCCAGTCCAACGACCCACGTATAAAACCTACACTACATTTCACAGCAAGTAGTCTCAGATGCAATTGTTTAGGCGCTGTGCAAACGTAGACACTTCTTGTTACCGACACGGGACACCACCACGGGACACCCCACGGGACACCATCACATGAATCCGCGGTTTCTGTGTTTGGTAACGGTAACCTAACACTGTCGCCGGTTACTAATTGGACACTGGGAACTGAATTTTCAAAAATCCTTTCTTAGCGAATGCCTACGTCATAATAGCTATCTAAAGGTATGCCTTTCAGCCCGATCCGTCAGGCGGTTTGAGCTATGCGTTGATATTATCAGTCAGTCAGTCAGTCGCCTTTACCTTTTATATATTTATTAGTTGATTCCCGCGGCTTTGCTCGCGTGAGTTTTTAAACATCCTGCTCTCGGAAGCGTTAAAAAGTAGCCAATGTCGCTCCCCCGGTCCTCAACTATAACCATGCAAAAAATTACGTCAACCCGTTGCTTCGTTGCGGTGTGATTGAAGGACAAACCAATAAACCACCAAACAAACACATTTTCACATTTTAGCATTAGTAAGAACGTAAGGATAGATAAAGTATTCAATGATATAGTTCTTGCAATTCACGAGGGCGCGTGACCTTTACTTATGGTTACTTGCGCATTGCGTAATTGCCTGTCTGGAGCCTAGGTGGGAGCGGCCAGGCTCGAGCAAGCTTTCGCTTATACAGATACGACATACACCAACCATGAGCCCCGCTCCGTCGTGAATTGCAAGAAGCTTGTATCCGTTCCATATAGAACACAAAAGTGTCTACGTTTGTGCAGCGCCTAAAACTTGCGTAAGGCGATAAAAAGATTGTGGCAATATATAGACCATTTCCTTTCCATTCGTGAATGAGATTGATCTAAGTACGTACCTACTTCCGTCACGCTCAAAGAGACCTGCTTATCACGCGCCCTTTTAGGAACAAAAAGTTGAAACGTGATCTTGAGTTGAGCAAGAAATCATTTAAATGTATAACACTTCTTTCTTTCTGTAGTCGTTCAAAGATATAAATAACCACTCGGAGGAAAGTACAATGCCTTACATACAAACAACTTTACCTTTGTACCATTGCGAAGTTATCTTCGTTGTGCTCTTTAGCCGACTTCCAAAAAAGCAGGTTCTTATTTCGTCGGATTTTTTTACGTATGTTCCCCGATTACTCAAAGACGCCTGGACCGATTTGGAAAATTCTTTTTTTGCTTGAAAGGGTATATATACTTCCTAGTCCTCACGTCAGGATCTGTTGATGAGAGCCTGGAGAAATCGAGGGAACTCTTCAAATATAGGCGCAATTGATATACTTGGTAGTGGGGTTTGAAGTCGGTTTTGTAAAAAGATTTTTTAAGTTTATATTATCAATTAATGTATACTTTTTTATATTTATAAAAGTATAAATATACTGAAACTAGTAGGGTGCGTGGGTGCGCGGCCCGCTGCAGCGGACCGCGGTTTTTCTGCTCTTAGACTTTCAGGGCCTGATCATTTTCTACCACAAAACCACTAATCCAACTTGTACACTCTTTAAGATAGACATCGACGAAATTTGTGTGGCCGCCATCTTGAATCCACCATTTTGGTGGGTTTTTTTTTCAGCTCATTGGCAATTGGATGAGGTTTCGAGTGATTTTTGTTTGGGCACCCTCAACCTATCTTCAATACCCTGACCGTGCTCCTCACCCGTCTCCGAAATCCTCAATCATCAGCTCTCTCCATATTTCTCCTTCAAATGAATTTATGTCTTCTATACGAAACCGTCAGAAATTTTGAAAAGGAACCGTATTAAAGTCTTTCATATATTTAGTATGAAAAAAATAAATACCGCCATCTTGAATTTTTTTCTAATCATCCAGTAGACCATCTAGTCCTGATCATCTTTTTCCAGAAAACCACTCTTCCATCTTTCATAGTCACCGAGATAGACACTGACGAAATTTGTATGGCCGCCATCTTGAATGCGCCATTGTGAAGTTTTTTTCAGCTCCCTGCCAACTGGATGAGGTTTTGAGTGACTTTTGTTTGAACACTCCCCACCTATCTTCGATACCTTAGCCGTGCTCCTCACCCGTCTCCGAAATCCTCAATCATCAGCTCTCTCCATATTTTTCCTCCAAATTATCAGAAATTTTGCAAAGGAAACCGTATGAAATTCTTGCATAGTTCCCAATTCGCCATTATTATTGTATAAAAAAAAATTCGCCATCTTGAATTTTTTTTCTATTCATCAAGTAGACCTTCAGGCCCTGATTATCTTTTTCCAAGAAACCACTCTTCCATCTTTCATAGTCTCCGAGATAGACACCGACGAAATTTGTATGGCCGCCATCTTAAATCCACCATTTTCAATTTTTTTTCAGCTCCCTGCCAATTGGATGAGGTTTCGAGTGACTTTTGTTTGAACACACCCCACCCATCTTCGATATACTGGCCGTGCTCCTTACCCATCTCCGAAATCCTCAACCATCAGCTCTCTCCATATTTTTCCTACAAATAAATTTTTGTCCTCTATACGAAACCATCATAAATTTTGAAAAGGCGCCGCATAAAGTCTTGCATATATATTTTGTATGGAAAAAAAATAATTCCGCCATCTTGAATTTTTTTTCTATTCATCAAGTAGACCTTCGAGTCCTGATCATCCTTTTCCAAGAAATCACTCTTCCATGTTTTATAGTTTCCGAGATAGACACCGACGAAATTTGTATGGCCGCCATCTTGAATCTGCCATTTTGGAGTTTTTTTTCGGCTCTCTGCCAATTGGATGAGGTTTCGAGTGACATTTGGTTGAACACCCCCTACCTATCTTCGATACCCTGGCCGGTGCTCCTCAGCCGTCTCCGAAATCCTCAATCATCAGCTCTCTCCATATTTTTCCTCCGAATGAATTTTTGTCCTCTATACGAAACCATGCGTGAAAAAATTTTTTTCCATACAAAATTTTACAGGAGAGGTGATCAATGAGTCAGTGAGTGAGTGAGTGAGTGAATCAGTGAATCAGCACGAGTAGCTATATATATATTAATTGATTATTTTGAGTTGCGAGTAAATTAAAATAACTTTATTTCGGGTTAGTTAATCGGCTAATTATAAAAAAGTTTTTGTTTGGACGGATTCCTCATACAAAACAGACTATGACATTTTCGAAAAACACAAATCATGTAAGCAAACATACTTCAACACAATTTCAAGTAGTCGTAATACGTAATTGGTTTATGACCGCACTTCAAAACCGAGTGTTAATTCCGCCTTCCCTCACAAACCATCCAGCCGAGAATTTGAAGAACAGGGTCGGATTTGAAATTAAATGAAACCCATTCAGTTAAATAACAGACTGTATTTTTACAACACTTGAAAATTCTGATGAGATTTGCTAACTATTGCTACTTCTGTAGCGTTTACTTGAAGTTTATAATATGTATAATTATTTATACATAAATATCACATAAATATCTTGGTTGCGTATCTACAAAATGGTATGTTGCGTATGACTTCATACAAACTGCCATACTGATTTTATATAAACTCACATAGTGTTTTGATTGATTAGTTGACCGGACGATCTTCAATTAGAATAAATTATTTATTAGCGACACATAAAACTGTGTTAGTGGAACTTACATTTAATTGTGTATTTTTCTATCACTACAGCTGTTTTGACAATACAATGAAAATTTACATAAATATTTTAATGAAAAGCGACAAGTTTTTTACAAGTGTTTGCGACTTTCACCAAGTACCCTACAATTTCACAAATCATGTGAAAAGCTGTTGCACACAATAGACAAGTAGTTGTAAAGTAGCGTTGCCAGACGTCCCGTATTTTCCGGGACGTCCCGTATTTTAAGCAAAGTTTAAAATGCCCCGGCGGGACTGACTCTGTCCCGTATTTGAACCTTACCTCGTTTTTCATTATGAAATCGATCCAAATATTCAGACACACAACGTTCGTAAAACGCACTGTTTACATTGTCTGACTCGGCTCGGCTCGAGTGACTGTGTAGTGTGAAGTAACTTGCACTTACCGCCCGCATCGACCAATGACAGTGTTAGTGTCAGAATGACAATGTTAAAACTGACTCGCTCCTCGGAAAATTTCAAAAAAAAATGACACTAAATAATTTTGTTGTTATTTGTCCCGGGTAAAAAGCTGAAATCCCGTATTTTTTTTGCCCATTTAACCATTTGTCCCTTATAGGCTGAAAAAAAATCTGGCAACCCTATTGTAAAGTAAGAATCTTAAATGGAAAGTTGGAACAATTTTTATAATAACACGGTGTGAAAACCTATCAACTATTTCTTATGTCGTCGTTATTCTATATTCAATGAGATGACTTTTTTGCAGCCCAGTAGAGCAAGAAACACATTTCTTTAATGCGTATTCTTAGTTTCTTCTTTTTACTTTAGTTTCATATTTTTTATCATATACCTAATGATTATGGTAGAAGAAGTTATAAGTTTGTAGGTAAGTAGTAAAGGAGTAGGTAAGTTTTTAGATATTAGAAAACTTACAATTTAGATTGCTATGTTTATACCAGTAACTTATTATTCGGTATATTTTAATAAATATTTTTCCATTGGTATCTTTCTTTTAGGCATTATATCGGTGTTAGATTTTCGGCTTCGCTCACGTTAAATTAGATTTTTCAAAACTCTATTTTACCCCCTTAGGAGTTGAATTTTCAAAAATCCTTTCTTAGCGGATGCCTACGTAATATTAATGGCTATCTGTATGCCTTTCAGCCTGATCCGTCCAGTGGTTGGAACTGTGCATTGATAAATCAGTCAGTCAGTCATCTTTTCCTTTTATATATTCAGATAAATAACTTATACTTGTAGGCCAGGTGGCCGATCACCTAGCCGCTAGTCAGACCAGGTTAAATCACTCACTGGCCTTCCACTTACAAACGCAATTAGAAAAGCTGAAGGCCGGACAGAGTGGAAGGCTATACTTACCAACGCCACGAAGGCACTGTCATGTGGACACGATCTTCAGCAATGAAGTGTGCGACCAAGAAGAAGATTCAGATAAATCATAAATATTTATTAGAATAATCAAGAACAAGCTCCGCCCCAGCAGCCTTACGCATCTCTATGTAAATGTGTGTGCAGCTGGTCCCTACAAGTGGCTAAGGTGCATTCGATTACTACGAGCAGTTCCTGTTGCATCTTTTGTTCCATCTTGTATGGCGGCCGTGGGTAGATCAACATTTTAATGACAACAAACTTTAGTGCGAGGTGGATCTGTGATTTTAGGGTTCCGTAGTCTTAATATATTTAAAACTAGCCTTTGCACGCGGCTTCGCTCACGTTCAGTTTGATTTTTTCAAAAAAGTTGAATTTTCAAAAATCCTTTCTTAGCGGATGCCTACGTCATAATAGCTATCTGTATGCCAAATTTCAGCCTGATACATCCAGTGGTTTGAGCTATGAAACGGGAAATTCTGAGGTGAGCAGGTTTAGTATACCTACCTAATGTAAGTTTAAACACCAGAACCGACTAATATAGCACACCATAACTGAATTAATTAAAGTAATGAAATTGTGGTTTTTAAGTTTTAGGAGTGTATAAAAAAATTGGGGATGCTGAAAAAGAATTGATTTTCAAAGGGTAAGCATGGTCTTACAGCACAAATAACAGAAAAATTCCAAAAAATAAAAAAGTTGAAAATTAATGTCCCCTTACATTCATACATAGTTGACGCCAATTAAGATAGACCTCTGAGCTGTATGGGCGCTCATACAATTTAGGGGTGCGTCAGCTGACGGTCGGTTCACTTGAGAGTCAGCCGAGATCTATTGAAAATGATGGCAATCGATCGGAATAAAATCACTAGCTAAAATGCAACGCTACCTCCCGGACCATAATATTTCCTGCGTATATGCGTTGGCTAGCTGCTTAGAATTACTATTAAATTAAAGTCCGTATCTATATTGAATATTGGAGCTGAAAGTCCTAGTCGGTAACTTTAAGTGAACAACTGAGTAAAGTCTAGCTGAATAAATATATTTTAAACACCTAACTAAGAAGTGAAAGCTGTATTTAAATAATTCCAAGTAGTTTATAACTCAATTTCCCGTCTCAATTAGCAACAAACTATAAACAAACTGAAATGTTTACGTTAACAAATAAATACGTTACGACTCTAGCAAGTGCTCGCTAGGAATGTAAGGCTGCTAAGTTATGGCTAGACCATAATATAATTCTTAGGGCACGATCAAGCCAAGGATGCCTCACTGCGATACCTCGCGGTCGCGGTTTAGCTCGCTACCTCGATGCCACCTCCATGTAAAACAAATGTATGCAAACAGACGAGCGCGAACATGCCGAGAAACATCGATGTGAACCGCGATGTATCGCAGTGAGGTATCCTTCGACATGTTCGCGCTCGTCTGTTGGCATACATTTGTTTTACATGGAGGTGGCATCGAGGTAGCGAGCTAAACCGCGACCGCGAGGTATCGCAGTGAGGCATCCTTGGCTTGTTCGCGCCCTTAGTAGTGTGTAGTAAGTATTTCATGATTCAGTAATGAGAAGATCTGGCGAGCTACCGACATAGCTTAACGAGTTGTAACGCTGAAGATGCACAAATCTTGGTGTTTCAGGGTGCCAGAATGTCTACCCCGGAACAGAGAGCACACTCTACGATCTTACGCCTGTTGTATCCAGCGGTTTCATGTGATTTCGTGTAACATGTCGATTTAGTGTGATTCCGTTAAGAGCGCGTGTAATGGTAGATCTTCAGATGCAGATTTGATTTTTACAGCAGTAGATCAAGTTTTAATTAAAATCTAAATATATAAAAGGCAAAGGTGACTGACTGACTGACTGACTGATTGACTGACTGACTGACTGACTGATCTATCAACGCACAGCTCTAACCACTGGACCGATCGAGCTGAAATTTGGTATACAGGTAGCTGTTAGGATGTAGACATCCGCTAAGAAAGGATTTTGGAAAATTTCAACCCCAAGAGGGTTAAATAGGGGGTTAAAAAATCGAATCTAACGTGAGCGAAGCCGCGGGTTAAAGCTAGTAAATAAATAATTCTTTATTGCAGACTTTAGGTCCATACATTATGTTAGTAACAAATGACTTAAATCTATGTTAGTACAGTAAGTGTTAGTAACAATTAGTTATTATAAGGTCAACCGGGGCTAATGCGCCACAATACTTTGAACGACATTTTTATCTGATTATAACAAACATATTCTATCTCATCATAAGATTTAACTTATGACACAAGTTAGGAAATGTTATCTTATTTCATATTTTAATACCATTTAATGACATTTTGAATAACTTCTACGTGTAAATGACGTTTTTATGAAATCTGGGATTTTTAGACGCAATAACCCTCGGTGGGGCGAAAGCGTCTTTCACCGGTATAACCTAATTGGACGAGCTGATAGTAATTGAAATCGAGGTAAATGGAACAGTACCAGTGATATAGTTTATCATTATCTTGTATCTTAAATTCTAGGCTTAGTTTAGGGTTATTAGTGTAAAACAAATGTTTGGGGCTATGGCGTCTTATTGTACTTGTTTCTTGTAGTCGCATTCACCCCATCGTAGATTTCAGGGGAGCTAAACTTTTTTCCATTTGGTTCGCGTATTTAATTATTAAGAATGGAATCAAATCACAACTAAGAAATAACGAATAATTTATCGGAACAAAAGAGTCTAACGTAACATCTATCTTATCTAAAAATCATTACAAATAATGACAAAATATAAAGTGTACCACAAAATGCGCGAATCTTGTATTTAGTTAAACTTCTCTTTATTTCAACTTTAATTAACCTCGTAACATGTTCAACAACATTAACATTGATATAAGTACATGTAAATAATCAATTAATCAGTCTTTTTACAATATTAAATTGGTAGGACTTATTTTCCCTCCTTCATTGCTTTAAGGGTGACGCTAGTGCAAACAAACCATATAAAACAGACACGAATTCTCAACACTGTAGATTTAGATTGTGTAGTATAGCGATCAACATTTTATAAAAATAATACAATTTAAGTACATATTTTGCATTATTCCTGCATTAAAATATATAAATAGATTTACTACTTTAATCCTAAAATCAAAAAGTTTAGGACCTCTGACAATGGGGCTATTGCGTTACAATAGACGCAATCACCCCATCAGGATGGACGCAATAGCCCCAAAGCAAAAAACATAAGTTAAAATTTAAAATTGCAATTTGACTACAAATCTTAAGGTAATTACATGAAATAATTTAAACAACATGTATTGCAATAAAACAGCAAAAGTACTTACAGTTAAGAAGCATAGATATTCTCAAAGAACTGAGATTTATGCCGATTTAAATTCACCTGCTGGCGCACAAGAAGAATCCAAACGAAATGGCAGATTTAAGTTGGCGGATTATTTACAGAAAATAGCTTTGTCACGCCATCTATTGATCAAATTTTGTAGTTTTAGTGCCAAAGACGTAAAAAAGATGGCGTGATTAGTTCTAAAATACGCATTTCGTACGGTAATTGAAAAAGACGCCTAAGCCCCATAGACGAAATAGCCCCGGTTGACCTTATATGTTATTCCTTATAAACTACCTTAACCTATTCAGGGCCACCATCGAATACGCTGGGCCCTAGTGCTGGTGTGCACACTATTCCGACTAAACTAAAGTAAAAAAAAAAATTATTCGACAAAAAAAATCGCGAAGTACCTATATCTAGTTTTTTACCGATATGCATTTATTTTCAATGAATCACTCACAGCCGCTGGGTACAAAATCTGTATTACTATGTGCTGTGGTGATCCTTGTATAAGATCTATGTCCAGTAGTGGCACTCTATCGGTTGACACGTTGACTCGACGACTAGAAACTCTTATAGTGTAACCTAGCCCTTACATCAAAGTTAGGAGGGGAACGCATCAAAGCCGCCGCTCTTTTGAACCCACTAAATTGCAGCAAATCTTTTTTGAAGAGCCCCCAACCTTCAATAGAGCAATCAAGTTCTTAAGTCTTAATAACGCTTTAACAGCGCACATAATGCCAGAAAAAAATCCCCATGATAGATGAAGTAAAACATACCCTAAAACTCGTGTGAAACGCGACAGATGCTAGCGAGTAACACACGTAATTCTTTATTTTTAACTGAAAGCTCAAATACCAACTTTGATGGAAACAGCTTGAAAAATGACAGAGTTTCATATAAACTTCCATCTCCTATTTGAACCCCTTAGGGGTGGAATTTCCAATAATCCTTTCTTAGTGTGCGCCTACGTCATAAAAGGAACCAACTGTAAAAATTTAAAGTTTCTAACTTCAGTAGTTTAGGCTGTGCGTTGATATCTCAGTCAGTCAATCAGTCAGTCAGGACTTTGAATTTTATATACTTATATATATTTAGATTTTGGCTCTGTAATATGCATCACATTGAATATAAATGCAAATTCGTTAAAAATTAGACCTAAATTCGCGATTTTGTCGAACCATTGTTTTCTCGTATGTTTCCACTCAGTATCGTACTTTGGAAATATAATGTAATATTTTGGCCTGTTTTTTTTTCCGATAGTTAAAACTTGATCTACTGCTGTAAAAATCAAATCTGCATCTGAAGATTTACCATTACACGCGCTCTTAATGTCATATTACATATACCACTGGATTTGCATTTGTTTTTAAAAGACTCCAGGGTACAAAGGTACTGTAGTACTATTGAGAAGGGTGAAGGGTCCCTTTGATGTTCAAGTACCTACCTACAATTGTGGTAAATGAGGAAGATCTTATAGAAGAGGTTATAGGTTGAGGGGTTATAGACAGTGCAGGGTGCAATGCCTTTAAGCTATGAGAGTGCTTAGAAAATGAGAACATTTCTATGAACAAAACATATAAACTTTACAAAACTGACTTCAAACGCCACTACAAAGTATATCAATTGTGCCTATAAAAGAAGAGTTCCGTCGATTTCTCCAGGATCCCATTATCAGATCCTGACCTGATGACTATGGGACCACCTGGATAGTATCGGTCTCAAATCGGTCCAGGCGTCTTCGAGTAATCGGGGAAAATACATAAAAAAAAGATTCCGCCGAATTAAGAACCTCCTGTTTTGGAAGTCGGTCAAAAATTTTAATGGACACAATATCCAAAAGTCAGAGATCGACGCTCCATTAAGGCTTAAGTCTTTCCCACTATTAAAAGATTAACAAAAAAATATATTATAAGTAGTTACACTGCATAAGGATTTTATTTTTATAATTTACAGTAATATTTAAAAAAAAAATAACTTAAATTAATTAAAACTACTACTAATTATATTTACAAAAAATACACTGAGTACAAGAACTTAACCCACATTTTTGCGTACTATCGCTTTTATTTTTGTTATTAATATTTACGACATAAACTTACCTACTACCTATTCATGTAAAATAAATAATAATTCACAATTAACTGAAAATTTCTCTGCCAGTAATTTGATACAATATTAAAGTGCATTTTCAAAACACAGTGCAAGTTTAGTTGGCGCCACGCGGCGTCTTTCTGCATTCACAAATTGATTAATTCAGCCAAAAATATCTCTAATGCCACTGAAATAAAGTCTAAAATCCCTCAATATAAATGCGTACAGAATTCTGCTTCACATGCATCGCTTACAGATCTATACATGCAGGTCATATAACGCTTAATGTATTCAAAATAAGACATAAAATTGCACGTTTAATTGGTGCAATTGTATTGCACAACACACATTACCCGCTGTAACGACCGGGTAATAAAGTTTAGTACGCGTTGCTATGGCAACAGAGTTTATGGTCGAAGGCCCATGCATGTTTGTTTTTTAATTGGCCGCTATAAATTACTTACCTACCGACGATTTAGTGCTGGCGCATAAAAATGTACTGTGTGATAGCGTTTTGTAACAATCAACTAATTCTTTGGTAACTCGTAGTCAATGTGTAGATATATCGACATTATAGTACCTACTCGTACATTAGGTTGTAAGAATAAGTATAACGTAATACTAATATTTTTTATAATAAAGACTATAATATTATACGTTAAAAAATCTTAATTTGAGAACGCCCTAAATATTTGTGCTAAAATCCCTAGTAATGTGACTAGATCACTTTTGGTACCTATAATTCTCGGCCTGTGAAATGACTTTTTTTTATTCGATGCCAAGATAGTCCTTGACTGCGATCTCATCTGATGGTAAGTGATGATGCAGTCTAAGATGGTGGTAGCTGGCTAACTTGGAAGGGGTTGGCAGTGTAGAGTCAACCCATACCCCTAATCGGTTTCAGCACGCCATCGTGCCGGAACGCTTAATCGCTTGGCGGTAGTCGGTACGTCTTTGACGGTAGGGTGGTAACGAGCCACGGTCAAAGCCATCAGACCTGAAAACCGGTTCAACCGGTTCAGCCGCTCCCAAGTTCAGCCCTTACAAACAGACAGACAAATAAAAAATTTAAAAACGTAGGTAGGTATGCTTTGCTTCAAATAATAATGTACTGATCAACTTAAATAAAATATTCTCACTAGTATTAGGTAAACACAAAATAACTATTGTAGTAGTTTACGATACAAATCACCACCTTGACTCGCATACCAATTCAATTGAACCTGCCTACGCGTAATGAGCTTTTGAATAGCCACGATCAAGAATGTACAGATACGTGCCAGATAGACTCCCATAAAATTAAAAAAAAAATCAAAATTTTAAATTATTTAAATAAAAAAAAATAAGATTCTGCTGAGAAATGCCGGCTAAAGCTCAGCAGCTACTGACATCAAAAATTTATGATAGTACTATGTATAGTTCTTGCAATTTACGAGGGCCCGTGAGTTTTACTTGTGGATCCGTGTACATTGCGTAAGTGTGCGTGCCTGTCAAGAGCCTAGGTGGGAGCGGTCAGGCGCGAGCAAGCTCTCGCTCCCACTTATACAGATACGACACGCACACAACCATGAGCCACGCGCCCTCGTAGTTGAAAGAACTATAACAAGTTATTACACTAGCACGTGGGCAGCTAATATCCCATTCAACTTTGTCATTAAGAAAATCATCAATTGTGTAATAAACTCGACTTAATGAATCCGTTTTATAAAATTATGTGAAGGCATATCTAAAAAGTATACCATCCAAAATTCTAATTAAAAAAGTGTTCGTGAAAAGTTAGTTCTCACCTACGAGAAGTACCTACTTATATTATACATTGTGCTTTAGCATTGCAACCTATAAAAGCACATTTTGGTATTGATAGACATTATAAATTGACACATTAGCTTTCTCATTTAAATGAATAGGATAGCAAACGAGGTTGAGAACTTATTTTCCACTCACAAGACCGACTGCATATCTACTAGATACGTTATATCGACGGCCACGAACATCTACCGACTACGGTTCAAGGAGATTGAACTCCATTATTTATCCCTTGTACCTTTGTGATTATCATTTGTTTTTAATGTTGGCTCGACTGGAATGTTACATCAAAAGGGATTAAAGTTATTTAAGTAGGTAAGTAAAAGCCAATTCTTGAGGGAAACTTATTATTTTATTTATTTAGGAAAACCAACAGCTAATCATACTAAATACCTACACATAAAGTTAGGTGACTAATAGGTAACTAAAGATAATAATAGGTTTTTACAGATATAAACTAAACGAACTTGAGTATCAGAAAGCTCAGCTGAAAAGCTGAAAAATCTACAAGTGAAAAATTTAAGATGCACTTGACTGAATTAATATATCTTTGTTAAACATTATTATCACAAAAAGTTCATTTTTGGGCTCTCTAACAATGTAATAAATTGTTTAATTAATTATTATTTATTTTTTAATAGTTGATGTCCGCGACGGCGAATTAAAAAACTAAAGGTTTTTTATCCCCATGGGAACTCTCTTGTTCTCCGGGATAAAAAATCTAGCCTATGTGTTATGTCAGACTATAATCTATCTCTGTGCCTCAGTCTAGTCGGTTCAGTCGTTACGGCGTGATTGAGTAACAAACATCCTAATCTAGTGATAGCTTAGTAGCTATCACTGCTCCGTCATTATGTCAAAGTCAATTCGAAGTATGTGAAATTGCAGGCATAAAAGTCATCGTAACAGTCATTAACAGGTATGTGCAGTGCGCGGGCGCATTCGTAGAATTCAGGTCTTAATTACTATAATAATCGCCACCACATCGCCACGCCCTCGTTGTTGCGCTAATGCGTCTATGCACCGTTTTAATATTCTGTTACAACTTACACATGTGTGCGCTCCCTTTTGTACTTTTTAATAGATCTCTATTTATGATCTATAATTATCTTTTTTTTTTACAGTCTGTATATACCCTGCTGGCATGCTTCATAATACATATTAAGTATAAAGAAAGGTTCTTTAATAAAACATCGTCCTTACAGAATACATTATAAACTAGCTGTCCGCGTGGATTTAGTTCATAAATATCCCTCGGGGACCTTTTGTTTTTGCGGGATAAAAAGCCCTATATGCTACTCTACTCTACAGAGCTAGACATTGTTGTGTATGAATAGTACCTACTTGAGTACCTGAAGAGTAATATATTGAGCTTCTTTTTATCCCGCAAAAACAAAAATTTGACGTATCGGGCTACTTTTTATCCCGCAAACACAAAATTTCCCTAATATTAAGATAACCATCAATTCTGCTAGAATAATTTCCATTAGCTTAACAGTTCGATAATTTTTTATCAAGCAAGACAAAGGAGATAATTATAGATCAAATGAAAAAAAAAAGTAAAAAAAGGTCAGCGCACATGTTCAGCAGAACGTTAAAACCGTCGCTCATATTACGTCGTTTATGACGCAAGCATGTAAAGCGAAGTAGTAAATAAACAATGCATTTTGTTTTGATAATATACGGCCGGCTAACTTTGTAGTGGGCTCTTTTCAGATCTTTCATAGATTTTTATATACTTTTTAGGTCAGAGACTGATGATTTTTTTTTGTTTGAGATGTTCAGTTTGATGTTTGCTGATTGTATATTTACTTGTATGTCGTTGTGTACTTGGGACTGGGAAGGGACATGTCGCCGCTAAGTGCCGATTTCACCAACGTCGAGGAATTCTGACAGTTTTTGTTTTAAAAATTTGCCAAAATATCAAAGCGCTCGGATAAGACTTACTATTTTATGTTTGTGAAATCGGCCCTAAGTGATACGAATAAGAGGTTCGATTGTCAAAATGCAGTAAAAACGCAGCATTTTTCATTTCGTGCTCAAAATACAAACACTGCTGAAACAGATTAGTTTTTTTTAATTTTAATGGTTTTTTTGAACCTTATGATTGCAAAAAAAAGAAAATATGGTACAAAATATGTTACGGACAGACGGGTTCCGTTTTTTTTTCGAATCCTTTAAACTATAGAAGTGTAGGTACACGAATGGCCTAACAGATCAAGGAAACGCATATCGCAGCCTCAGTACAATTTATTACTAAAACCGATTTGCCTAACTCGTTTAGATAGTAACTATTTAGGTTATTTATACTGAATTTATAATGCAAGGACAGGTGTAGATAGGGAATGAGATTAGAGTTGATTAAGCGTAGGTTTACAGGTAACATTTCTAAACCGACTTTGATGTTATTAAAATAAAATAAATAAACTCCCCTACGGAACTCTAAAAATCATATACTTAAATTATTTCGTAAATTCATATATTATTGGTAAACATAAAATTCTAACTAAAGCAATGCACTTTGTTACAAAATATAAATTAAACATTTCGTCAGTGTTTACTATTAGGGGAGCTCGGGGAAATAAACAAGGGAAAAAGAGGAACCGAGGGTAAAAGCACACATCCGGTGCATACTGATGGTGATGACACATAAAATATTATGGCATCTCTCCGCATAACGAATTACGTGACGAAAATTTTATTTCCCTAATGCACTCTCTTCTAATAAGCTATAAAAGATTTCCTATTGCAACTTGCATCGATTTTATATATTACCACAGAACTTTAAATAAGATGATAGAATTGGTAGGTATCCACTGTCTTTATACCAGGGATCCTACCAACGAACGCTTAGAGTAGCAAGTATTATTTCAAGATTGAGTTGACGTCATACAATGATGAGTTGATTAAAAAAAAAATGATTTGTCGATAAAATTGTTTGTATCGGTCCGACATCGGTAACCAGACAAATTGTATAGTTAGCGTATTCAAAGTTCGTTTTGGACGATTTTACCTAATTTTATTTCGACAGTTAATAATGTGATGGTAGCAAGGGATGATTAAGTATATTTTTTTTGATATTTGTATAAAAAAAAAAAACATTAAAATATATCACATTAAACGTTTTAATGTTGATAGCAGTTAAAAGGGGAACTTTGAATCTACGGCAGCTTTTAAACACTTTAAGACACGTTAGTTAATTTATTAATTTATTTTTCATAGTTTTGAATGTTTTGACTATGTTAACTCGCAGTAAAATATGTTTCTGTCACACAAATAAATAAGAGCTAAGTGGTTATAAATTTTGTAAGTTAAATCGCGCTTCTTCGGTTAACATTATTCCGGTATATCCCATTAATGCCAAGGTTATTTCGGAATCAATTCTAAGACAGTTGTATTAAGATATTATTATTGTAAACGTGTAGCAATAAAGAATTTTCTATTCTATTCTATTATCACAAAATGCTTACCAGTTTTTTTTTTTCTTGTATTTGGAGATCCTCAGAAAGGGATGTACGATCTGGCAAAATTGGGATGTTGCCCTTGTTAAAAAAACCGGTCAAGTGCGGGTCACATTCGCACACTGAATGTTTCGTACTTTGTGAAGATTTGTAAACTGAAAAATGGACAGTTCTGATGGTCCTGACACAAGCATAACGTTTATTTAGAAGGGAGAAGAACATTTGTCAAGTTTAGCATGGCTAATTTTTTTTATATGAAAGATGCCCGCAAATTCATCCGCGTGGACTAACTCTTACGCTACATTTTATCCCGGAAAATTAAAGTGTTCTTGTGGGATTAAAATTAAGATTTTTTATCCGGGATAAAATATAGCGTAAGTGTTAGTCCTGGGTATGAGCTATCTCCATTCCTTTCTGTTAACAAAGTTTCTGCTTCTGACTAACGAACGTCCATCTTCACAAACTTTCACATTTATAATATTACTTGGATATATATTTTTTTTTAATTTAAAAATTTTTTTTTTCGAATTTGATTGGTTTGTTATATTTCGCTATATCAATAAACATAGATTTACTTATAACCTCAATTTAGCATGACTTCATAATTATATGTATAGCATATGTTTATTTTATTTCGGATTAAGCCATCCTGACCCAATTTACACATTGACAGGTTGATAGTCTTAGAGTAGGACGAAAAACTTTAGCAGATGTTTGATTAAAGCTTCTCTTTTAATGACTAGGTTAAGGTTAAATTTCTTATATATAATTAAGTGGTAAGCATTAGTATCTAAGCCAGAATTAGAAATGAAATGAAAATATTCTTTACTGTACACCAAAGAATAAAAACTAACTTAAATACATAACTAATACACACGTAAACATCAGGGTACCATGAAAGGCGGCCTTATCGCTAAAAAGCGATCTCTTCCAGGCAACCCATGGTAAGAAGTTTTATAGCGGATTTACGATTTTAGTTTTTTTTTCAGTTATAACCAGGTATTTCAGATGGCATATATTATATTCACCATGGAAAGTACATACTATTCAGAGATTTTTTCATGTACCGTCAACGGTAGGTCCTCAAGGACCTGAGAGTTATATAGGCTACTTGAAGGGTTCATTTTTTTAAAAAACCTACCCCCCACGATGAACTCGCGGGCAAAAGCAAAAAGTTTTCAACATGTTTAACGGCAGGATCTCCGAAAACAGCCTGTTTTAGATTCAATAGTAAACAATCAAATATTCTTTGTTTTGGTTGGTTAAAAATATATGTTGTAGTTTAATACACGTTCTAAATTATTTTACCGTTCAAAAGTCCATATTTTGAACTTCACTCGATCAAATAATATTCCGAAAACAGTGTAGTTTTTAATTGTTTTTCAGGTTGTATGTATAGTATATCAAAGTTAAACTAAAAAAAAAAATGTCAAAAAATAGGCAAAAGCTTTTAGAAGAATATTTTACCGTTAATTTTTCTCTAAAAAGTATACTTTTTTTTTTTATCAAGACTGTTTTACTTTTTTTTAAGAAAGTGGCTCGTGCGCCTCACTTCATTTGCTTGCAAATTACTGCGGCCGAAGATCGTGCCCTTAAGAAAGTCAAGAAACCCCAAGGGTTTACATTAATAAACGAAGTGCATTTATCATAGATCATTTGTATAAGATCTACGTTGGCAAACGGAGATAGGGTCCAGTAATTATATTTTCAAAATATTTCAGTTTTATCTGCAACTCTTCAATGTATCCCACCATCTCTTACACCGATATTAGCTAAGGAGACTGTAATTTGTACAAGCTAGTGAAAATCTCGTACTATGTTTATGTTGAAATGTTTAGATTACATTTATCCCACGGGAATAAATTGTAAATTCCTCTTGGGTAACTTTTATAGGGTTTTCTGTGGTGACCGAAAAATGTAAAGCGTTGTAGTGCAGGACGATTTTTTATGGGGTCATTACCTTGGTCAGTAGTAAAGAACCGCCGACAAAAAATATAACCAAATTACTACTGGTAGTAAGACGAGTAACGGAAAAATAGTAGCAACTTGATTATTCCACTTTCATGTGAAGTAAGAATTGTGGGCTGATTAAAGATCTGTAGCTTAAATTATAAACCATACTAATCTATTCATTCTTTACTTTTGTCGAAATCAACTTCTTACTTTGCTTCTGTCGAAATATTTTATACTAGCTGATACCAGTGACTTCGTACGCTTGGATTGAGTTTTTTTAATTTCCGCGGGAACTCTCTTATTTTCCGGGATAAAAAGTAGCCTATGTGTTATTCCATCTCTGTGCCAAACAGTCAAATCGGTTCAGTCGTTGCTGCGTGATTGAAAAACAAACATTCATCCATCCATCCAGATCCATCTATCCATACATCCAAACGTAGAACAGGACTACATCAATATTTAATTATATTCCCTGAGTATTTCAAAATAAATTGTCAAATATTATACGGACACTACTTACTTATCAAAGTCCGCTAAAAACATTGACCCGCAGTTACTATGGAGTATGGACTAAAATAAACTAAACTAAAAATAGCCCCATATCAAACCTAATTGCATTAATAGGCCGCTGGCGCCTGCCAAGGGCCAGGAAATGCCATATTAGAGATTCAATCGTGACTCTTCATAGAGAGTGGACACATGACGTGATGGCTGCCACCGTTTAGTTCTAGGGTTGACCACAAAGAAAGTTGATGAAAATAATTCTCCCTGATCCTTTTTTTTTATTCGATGACAAAATAGTCCTTGACTGCGATAGATTAGTCAGTCAGTCCGATTTTCCTTTTATATATTTAGATATCGTCGGGGATAGTGCAAATCCGCGTAACTAGCATTAGTACCTTAAAATCCATTTTCATACGTTTGTGGACAAATCAAAACCGCGTAAGTGTTGTAGCGACTAAATTAATCACTTTAAAAGATATCTATTTTTATCAATACATAGAACACATGAATTAATACTCTCTGTGTAAAAATTATCCCAGTAACAGTGGAAATAAGAAAATAAAGTTTTAAACTTCCCCTAGTGTAGATCCGCGGTTTTTACCAATGTTACATACGCGGTTTTGTACTATCCCCGACGATATGTAGTATTGTTAGGTCAGTATATTTTACTGTGATGAAATATCTTGTAAGACAGTAATTATATGGATTGCCCTTTGGATTGTTTGATTAAGTGCTATTTCCTTAACCTAAATATGAAATTAATTTACATTAGTTTGTTTAGGACGCGCTGTCGTAAGCGCAACGCCCTACGCGAAGGTATGCGAGTATCCGACCGAGACATTGGCTTAGGCAGGGCTGTCACGCTGTCCCGATTTTTAAAGAAAATCACACATAATGATATAGACATGCCAAAGGACTGACGTTTTAAGCATTTATTGTGTTTTTTTAATTAACTTGTATTTATAATGAAGAGCTGAAATTGGTTGACCAAATAAAGAATTTTTCATTGTTTTAAAATAAATTGTAATCTCAATAAAATATAATAAGACTTTGTATATATTGGCTGATGACATTGAGTTACCCAATTTTTGTATATTTACCCATACACTAAATCACACACACAAACTTTCGCCTTTTTTTTTTTAATTTATTTATTTTATAATATTAGTGTGATCATAGAGAAAATCCTGATAAATTAATTTAAGTACATTAGTTTATTTAGGACGCGCTGTCTTAAGTCGTAATTTTAATTAACCGATTTCATAAAAAGGAGGTTTTCAATTCGTCGGAATCTTTTTTTTTTATGTATGTTCCCCGATTACTCGAAGACGCCTGGACTGATTTGGAAAATTCGTTTTTTGTTTTGAAGGGTGTACTTCCCAGGTGGTCCTATAGTCATCAGGTCAAAATCTGATGATGGGATCCTGGAGAAATCGAGGGAACTCTTCAAATTTTATTGGCACAATTGATATACTTTGTAGTAGCGTTTGAAGTCGGTTTTGAAAAAGAATTTTGTACGTTTAAATTATTTTAAGCCCAAGTTTTAATTCTTATTGTATGTTAATTTCAGGTTGAATAAATCATCACATACCTGCCTACTTTATCAAATGCGTCCCGATTTTAATGTTTTTACAGACCCGATTTTTTTTATGAAAAATATTTTTATGTTTTTAATCGTTGCCAAGCCTAGTCAAAGGCGAGACGAAGGGCGTTTTTATTGCACAACGGCACGTGCTGTATGTAAATCACTTTATATGAACGAGGACTATCTGATAACACTGTTTTATGATTTCTGTGACCGCTTTTTTGATGTCGGATAAATGCCTATCGATCTCACTAGTAGCTCACATACCGAAGCATAGTACTTCGTGCTTTGTTTCAAAATGTTTAACACTGTTCTTTTCAGTGCTTTCCACATTATTAAAATCAGATTTATTAAGGTATTGCATAGCTTCTATCGCGGCCCAGCGTGGAGACCGAATCCAGAAATTCCGTAACAAAAATAACCTGACACGGGACTCCTCTACGGTGAGCCGCTAGATGGCGTTGATAAAAAATGCTATGCAATAGCTTTACCGCGGCAGTAGCCGAGTGCCACACGTCTTTTTTTTTATGTAAATTATTATCAAACTGTTTAAGTCTTTCACAAGTTTGCTACAACCTGAGTTATATACTCACAAAAAAAAACGAAAAAATTGTTCCGAACGACGAATAGTATAATAGAGTACTTCATTGTTAAATGACATGACAAATTGCGACAAATATCTGCCATCTGTGTATCTGCCATTACGAGCTTCATTTACCGCATGCTTGTAACTTATCCACTTCTTTTAATAGGTGCATATATTATATCATAGCTACAACCTATATTTCCATTCACCTGTCAACTGACTTATTAGACAGACTCTAACAACTTAAAATAACTAACTTGCCATAAACACATACGGATGCTGTACACATAGAAGTGATTAGTGTTTAGAAATTCTCACCTCATTACAGCGTGTAATAAACAACCAGACAAATGATGCAGCGAACATACATCAAGGCTAATTTTCCGCTTTCCCATCCCATCACAGTAGAGCTGTAGCAAACGGTATGTATTCGTTACTAAGTTACGGGTACGCCATCTAGTACCGAGTACCAAAACGTTACTCACGAATGCATTTCGTTATTCGCATTTTTCGTATTTTCGTACTGATGTTAGTTTAATAGTCAGATTCTTGGGCTAATTAAGACACAGATTACCTATTAAATTACCAATCTAAATTTATTATCTACATATACAATCCAATACATGTTAAGATGGGCAGATAGAAACTAGACCCATTCCCGTTGGTGGCACCCGTTCACGAGCATGACGCATGATCCAGCCGTTGCTTCGCTCAACTATATTTGAGGGAACGTAACAGCCCGCACCACACGACACCGCCACAGAAATATTTAAAGAGAGTATGACATACTTAGGCTACCCATGTTAAGGCATCTAACATGGGTAGCCTAAGTATGTCATGCTCTCTTAAATGCAAATTGGTTAAAAATTAGACCTAACTGGGCGATTTTATTTTGTCGAACTTTCATTATTTTTATTTGCTACTCAGTAGGTATCGTCCTTTGGAAATATGATGTAATTTTTGCCTGTTTTTTTTTTTTGGACAGTGATAACTTGATCTATTGCTGTAAAAATCAAATATGCATCTGAAGATTTACCATTACACGCGCTCAGGCCTTTGGAGACTTTGAGAACAGCATGAAGAACTCAAGTGTGCTGGTGTCCTCGAGATGTTTTCCTCCACCTTTAAATCAAGCAATCTATACTTCACTACATAGTATAAAACAAAGTCGCTTTCTCTGTCCCTATGTATGCTTAAATCTTTAAAACTACGCAACGGATTTTGATGCGGTTTTTTTTAATAGATAGAGTGATTGAAGGGGAAGGTTTATATGTATAATAACATCAATTAACAGTGAATGACATAGGCTATTTATTTTATACCCGTGCGAAGCCGGAGCGGGCCGCTAGTAGGTAATATTATAAAGCTGAAGAGTTTGTTTATTTGAACGCGCTAATCTCAGGAACTACTGGTTCGAATTGAAAAAATATTTTTGTGTTGGATAGTCCATTCATCGAGGAAGGCTTTAGGCTATATAACATCACGCTGATCATAATAACAGAAATTGACGCAGACTAAGTCGCAGGCAACAGCTAGTATTTTATACTTAGATAATGCAGATACTCGAATCACCAGTGTTATCATTTTTTTAGCCATTACGGCTTTTGCGACCGCATGCAACCTTCTTTCGAAGCACTAAGCATGTCTTTATGTGATAAATCGGCCCATAACAACAGCTTTCCATGCCTTAAACCTGTCAGAGTTGTATGGCGGGCATTTCTCACTCCACGACGGAAACTGTTCGATTGTACACTTCAATTCAACGCAATATTGTCACGCGATGTCGCCTGCGCCCTGACAGATTTGTGTCCATTCACGACTGAATTTCTTTACGATCAAACTAGAGACTTTGTCACATACTGAATTGTTCGCAAATATGCACTAGAAATATTTTAAAACTAACATTTATAAATATTGGATAGAATCAGGCGTTAATTTGCGGAAGTTCATGATTAGTATATCAAATATGGTTGAGCGAAGCAATGGCTGGATCATGCGTCATGCTCGTGAACGGGTGCCACCAACGGGAATGGGTCTGCTTTTGCCTGCCTGTTTTGACATGTATTGGATTGTATTTATTTGTATTTGTATTGTATTTATTTTTACTTGTATTGTACTCGGGAAAATTCATCGTGGAAGCACTGTATACATAGCATAGTTTCATTAACTATTGTAAAATTTATTTTTTATTTTTGAAAAGAGCAACCGCCGAGTTTCTTGCTGGTTCTTCTCGGCAGGAAAGGCATTCCGAACCAGTGGTAGATTCATTGACGATTCAAAAGTGCTTGTAAAAGTTTATTTGAGTAAAAAATATTTCTATTCTATTCTATTCTATTCTATTCTATTAGCAAGAAAAGGTTAGAGTTATTTTGATAGACAATACAGCATTGTAAAGGCGATATCTCCTGAGGATGCTCCGGTGTCGGGGCGAAACGTGCGTCGAGAGTAGTATAAAAGTCTTGTATGGTGGTGCATGTGATTGCTGGTGGCATTGCTTGCTTGGGAACTTGGCTTTTTTGCTTGGTCGGGAAGGTAAGCGGTGCTTAGCTTTTAACTGCATGTTTGACCATACAGATTTTTTCTGTTGGCCGGTTATAGCAAAATCTATAAGTCAGACAATGACCAAAATCTCTCACCAGACGCAACACACGACAGAGTGCATTTAAGCATTTCTAGCACATGTTTAAATTCTCGTAATCTATACATATAATAAAATTGTAGAAAAGTGGTGTCTGTACAATGGAAATATATAAAAAAAAAGTAGCAGGGGTTGTTATTATATCGATGCCGAACCCGAAATTGTAATTAATTTTTTTTTGTCTGTTTGTCTGTGTGTTTGTGTACGCTAATATTAGAAACGGCTTATTCGATTTAGATACGGTTTTCACTAATATATTGTAGTAAGCTTCACTTAACATTTAGTGTTTATTTCATGTCAATCGGTTCATAAATAAAAAAGTTATGTCAATTTAAAGAATCACGGCGAACATTTTTAACGTACAGAGAAAGTACGTACTACACGCCTCGCGCCTGAGCGTCGACGGCTATTCCACAATCCACGCGAACGAAGTCGCGGGCACAGCTAGTATTTAAATATGTGTTGGAAATGCTCTTATAGGGTAAGTCAGCCCATTAAAATAGCTTTCCTTGCCCTACACCTGTCAAAACTGTATGGCAGACATTTCTCACTTCACGATGGAAACACTGGATGTTCCACTTCATTTCATCACGACATTCATTGGCGTGAGATGTCGCCCGAGAGATGTGACCATTCACGACCAAATTACCACGACATACTTTAATGCGCGAAAGTGTCATTTTGCCTTTCTTAAAGCAGAGCTTTTCCCGCGGCTTCATCCGCGTGGAATGAAAAATCCCGCGGGATCCCGGGATAAAAGGGTCTACTCGTATATCACTCTCCAAGTCGTCATCTACACCCATTAACCATGCAAAAAATCACACTCATCCGTTTCTCCGTTGCTGTGTGATTGAAGGATAAACCAATAGGTAAACAAACCACACTTTCGCATTTATAAAATAAAAATTCTTTTCAAAAAACCGACTTCAAACGCCACTACAAAGTATAAAAATAATTTTATTTTGTACACGTTTGTTGAAGTCGGGCGGCTTAAATAGAAACGATGAAACCGATACGCGATGCTCGCCCGATTTCAATAAACGTGTCTCTTATATGTCACCATAAGATAAGCGTCGCGCATCGATTTCATCGTTTCTAATTAAGCCCGCCCGACTTCAACAAACGTGTACAAAATAAAATTATTTTTATACTTTGTAGTGGCGTTTGAAGTCGGTTTTTTGAAAAGAATTTTTATTTTAAGCTTTTTAGTGTAGCTTGTTCCTGCTCTCTTTCTCCGTGTAGAACTACATTGGTACCGTAGCGTTGGAGCCTCCCTCCAACGCTACGGTACTAATGTAGTTCTACACTTGGTACCTTCAGTACTTATTAACAATACACAAGAGCTAGAACTAGGAGCTCCATGATGTAGTCCTTGGTTGGTACCAACAATATCAATTCGAAAGCGTCAGTTTGTAATTACTCCAACTCTGCAGCATCAGGATTGAGGAGCTAGAACCTTGAGAATTATGATGAGAATATCAATTCGTAAACGACAGTTCCTAAATCCTCACAGTTTAGGTAGGCAGTACCCCTGCAGCATCAGTATTGAAGAGCGAGGACCTTGAATTCCACGATGTAGAATATGCTTGATACTAACAATATCAATTCGCAAGCGAAAGTTCCTAAATCCTCACAGTTTAAGTGGGCAGTACCCTGCAGCATCAGGATTGAAGAGCTAGAACCTAGACCTCGATGGAGTAGTATATGCTTATTACATATAATAACAATTCATGATTAGCAGTTCCTACATCCCTATAATTTAGGTGGGCAGTACCCTGCAGCATCAGGATTGAGGAGCTAGAACCTAGACCTCGATGGTGTAGTATATGCTTATTACATACAATAACAATTCATGATTAGCAGTTCCTACATCCCTATAATTTAGGTGGGCAGTACCCTGCAGCATCAGGATTGAAGAGTAGGACCTGGAGCTCTATGATCTAGTATATGCTTAAGCCAAGCATACCAATTCGTAAACGACGGTTCCTAAAATCCCATAATTTAGAGGGGAAATACCCTTGCAGCATCAGGCTTGAGGAGTTGAAGGTAAAAATTTTTATGGGACCATTTCGCGAGCTTCCTCTGTCGATTAAAAAAAAAATCTTGTGAATCGGTCCAGAAACCTCGGAGTAATCGGTGGACATACATAGAAAAAAAAAAAAAAAAAAAAGATACCGGCCGAATTGATAACCTCCTCCTTTTTGGAAGTCGGTTAATTAGTAAGGATTTCACTTTACATGTTGCCGATTGTGCAATTCAATGAACTATGTTCATAATAATCTGCGATGTTCTTTCTAAACTATTTCATGTACTACAGGTGTACTTGTATGGAAGAGGCTAGACTATTTTTTTTTTATATGAATAGCTGCCCGCTATTACGGGCTGGCGGGTCACCTGATGTTAAGTGATTACCGCCGCCCATGAACACTTGTAGTACCAGAGGCACCACCAATGCGTTGCCGGCTTTTCAGGAACTTATTGGTTCGCCCCTTGAATAAGCCCATATTGTAATTAAGTGGGAACACTGTCGAAGGGAGATGATTCCACAATTTGGTAGTACGTGGAAAAAAAGATTATTTTTTAGTTCGGGCAGTCTGCAGGGTATAGAGAAATCATCATCATGTCAACTTTCTCAAGCCATCGCCGGCCCAGAACTGAACACGCACTGCACAGCAGCAGCTCCTGCAGTAGTTAGTAAGCGATAACCCTCACAATAATCCAGGGTTAGGAGAACCTTGAGTATTAACCTAAATAAAAGAGATCGTCGTTAACTTACGTAACATTCAGGGCAACTTCATTCTTACGTCACCCTTACCTCATTACCGTTATTCCACCTGCCCCAATTCACCTACAATTGTACATCAAGGGACTCATGAAATGGAACGAGAAAAAGGAAATCCGGAAAGTGTGTCAAACAATACTCACAGTAAAGTAGACTAACCTGTGTTCAACTTCAATCTTCATAAATCAACTAAACTGTACTGGAATAAAATAACGTAAAAATTCCTTTTACAAAACCGACTTCAAACGCCACCTCAAAGTATATCAATCGTGCCTATAAAATTTGAAGAGTTCCCTCGATTTCTCCAGGATCCCATCATCAGATTTTGACCTGATGACAATGGGACCACCTGGGAAGTACACCCTAAAGAATTTTCTAAATCGGTCCAGGCGTCTTCAAGTAATCGGGGAACATACATAAAAAAAACGATTCCGACGAATTGAGAACCTCATCCTTTTTTGGAAGTCGGTTAAAAACCTACGCAAAACCACGCAGACGAAGTCACAAGTAACTAGTATCATCAAAAAATTACATGAATCATTGAACTATGGTATTAACTTCTAAGCACGTAATTTGTTGGAAACAACGGCCAAAAGCCATATAAATGTTATGTTAGAACTTGGAACCTCGTTAGGAATTAGCTCAAAACAAGAACAAGAGGGTAGAAGACAAGATTTCGACAAGGGCACGTTCTCTGAGAGAGCAAATAAGGGCAAAAATCTTTTTACAAGGACGCTTGTTAGTAGAGTTTACTAACAAGTTACAGCGACATGCGTGTTGTAAGGCAGAGGATACATTGATGAGTATTAATTTTTTTTTATTTTATTCAATGACAAGATAGTCCTTGAGTGCGATCTCACCTGATGGTAAGTTACGATGCAGTCTAAGATGGTAGCAGACTAACTTGGAAGGGGTATGGCAGTGTACATTCAACCTATACCCCTAATCTGTTTCTACACGCCATCGTGCCGGAACGATATCGCCTGGCGGCACGTCTTTTACGGTAGTGTGGTAACTAGCCACCTCCACCACCAGACAATATTGTGTACAATTTAGGGTTAATTATGCTCATGTATTGCTGGAGCCAGTTATGTCCACGCTTTTTTATCATTTATGTAATCTTCAATTATATAATATGCTTTCTTTATTAGAATACCCTGAATAGATTTCTTAAACTTATCCTATTATCCTATTTTAATCCTATTATCCTATTAATATTATAAATGCGAGAGTTTGTATTTTTGTTACTCAATCACGTCGCATCTGACGACCTAACGACTGAACCGATTTGGCTGAGATTTGGCACAGAAATACATAGATTATATTATTCTGGAATAGCAATAGGCTACTTTTTATCTCGGGAAATAAGAGAGTTCCCGCGGGAATAAAAACCTTAATCCACGCAAACGAAGTCGTGGGAATCAAGTTTGTCCTTCAATCATGCAGCAATGGTACAACGGATCGACATAACTTTTTCATGGTTATAGTTGAAGCTCTTGAGGACTTGAAATGTGGCATAGTGACATTTTATCCCGGAAAAACAGAGGGTTCCCGCGGTGTTTTTAAAAACCTAACTCCACGCGAACGAAGGAATCATCTAGTAACTAATAAATTAAGTACGATGCCAGTGTGCACCAGCCGTTACAAGAATCGTTCACCTCGCCGACCCTATGTTATTTACGTTCGGGCCCAGATAAACGCCCTTTGAAGTCATCTGCAGCGATACAATAATGTGATCGTTATTGCACATTATTGTCCAATTACGTTACATAAACCATCGCGGTACATTACAAACGATCGCTATTGTGACTTTGTAATCACTAATCAGCGTCTATTAATCATTACAGTGTAGTGATGTTCTAATTCAATGGAGAAGTTTATTTTTAAGCTATTGCATAGCTTCTATCGCGGGCCAGTGTGGAGACCGAATCCAGAAATTCCGTAACGAAAATAACCTGACACGGGACTCCTCTACGGTGAGCCGCTAGATGGCGTTGATAAAAAATGCTATGCAATAGCTTTACCGCGGCAGTCCCCGAGTGCCACATGTCTTTTTTTTTTATTAAAGTGTTAATCTACACTAATACGAGGTCTTGGAAAAAAGTACATCGACAACTGTAATGTGTCGCTACTAGATGTCGCTAACAGTAATCGGTTTTCTACACGCCATCGTGCCGGAACGCTAGATCGCTTGACGGCACGTCTTTGACGGTAGGGTGGTAACTAGCCACGGCCAAAGCCTCCCACCAGACCAGACCAGAGACAATTTAGAAATTATAAATTCCTAAATTGCCCCCGCCGGGAATCGAACCCGAGACCTCCCAATTATAAGACCACAGCGCTCACCACTGCGCCAGGGAGGTCGTCAAAATGTTTTAATAATAAGTATGAAATTGCTTTGAGTATTAAATAGTCAAAGATGAAATTGCTTGCACTACGTAACTCATTCGAAGTTTACTTTCATTAATAAAGAGAAAGGTTATTGCATAAGATAATAAAAGGGCTAATAACTACTTAATACCATGAAAATCTTAAAATAACTCAACCATAAATCTTTACTTTATTACAAAATTAGCCACTTATTACCAACAATATTTATTTATATGTAACTAGATGACGCCCGCGACTTCGTCCGCGTGGATTAAGGTTTTTCTATTCCCGCAGGAACTCTTTAATTTTCCGGGATAAAATGTAGCCTATGTGTTAACCCTAGATGTGGGTTATCTCCATTTCTTTTAGCCAAATCGGCCCATTCGTTGTGGCGTGAAGGAGTAATAAATATCCATCCATCCTCAGACACTTTCGCATTTATAATATTAGTAGGATATTAGAAAGTAGGATTGTACCAAGAGTCTTGTAAGGCTTCAATTATTCTATTTTGAAACCCTACCGGCCTAGCGATTTATCGTTCCGGTACGGTGACGCGTAGAGGGCGATTAGGGGTATGGGTTTTATAACTGGGAGGTCTCGGGTTCGATTCCCGATGGGGACAATTTGGGAATTTATAATTTCTGAATTGTCTCTGGTCTGGTCTGGTGGCGTGTAGAAACCGTCTAAGGGTATGGGTTGAATATACACTGCCATACCCCTTCCAAATTAACCCGCTACTATCTTAGACTGCATCGTCACTTACCATCAGGTGAGATCGAGTCAAGGGCTTTCTTGTCATAGAAAAAAAACTGCATCGCCACCTGCAAGTTAAGGGATTTATGGATTGTAGCAAAATGAGCTTTTTAATGAATGAATGAATGAATATACTTTTATTGTACACCACACATATTAAAATAGTTAATACAGTGAGCTCAATTAATTGTATACAATTTAGCGGCCTTATCGCTACATGAGCTTAAAATCCATAGAAACCCTCTTTCAAGTTGACAATAAAATGCTATTTGCGAAATGGTCGTAAACCGATTAACTGTTGGTAACACCAGAAGCCTGATACGCTAAGCCGATAAGTAAACTTGTCTCATTCAATCAATTTCTATAGGTCTTACTTGCTATTTCCAATGAGTGAAAGTAGCAAAGTAGCAGTAGTAGAAAATTAGGTGCGTAGGTCAGAAAAATACCAGTAGGCCCTACTACAGATACTTATAGGGTCTGTAATAAATATATCGTAGCGAACCTATGATCTATTATCAACCGACTTCAAAAAAAAAGGAAGTTCTCAATTCGACGCGTATTTTTTTTTTGGCAGTGTTACTTCATAACTCCGTCAAATCTGAACCGATTTTAAAAAAAATTTTTTAAACTGTCTTAGGGCCGATTACACCGACGTAAAATAAGATACTTAGTCGAGCGTGATATTTGGCAGATTTTCAATACAAAAACTGTTAGAACGCCCAATTTATCTATACTAATATATAAAGCTGAAGAGTTTGTTTGTTTGAACGCGCTAATCTCAGGAACTACTGGTTCGAATTGAAAAATTCTTTTGGTGTTGGATAGTCCATTTATCGAGGAAGGCTTTAGGCTATATAACATCATGCTGCGAACAATAGGTGCGAAGCATCAGTGAAAAATGTTGCAAAAACGGGGAAAATTATACATATTTAAAATATATTCTTTTAAAAACTTCTTAATCGCGATCATAATAACAGAAATTGACGCGGACGAAGTGGCGCGCAACAGCTAATTCCTCGATAAAACGAAAAAAGCTCAGACAAAAGCTAGTTAAAAGCAAAAGTAAAAGTTCTACGGATCACGTAGAAATTCTCAGAGCGTCGCTATCTCCATCGCCCGCTAATGAAAAGCTTTCTTATCATCGTTTCTTATCAAGACCACTATAATGGAGACGCTATGTCTTGAGTCTTGACGCTTATATGTACATAATAGGATAAAAATCACCTTCACAGCTATGAATCAAGCGCTGTCCGAGCGTGTTAAGCAAATTATATCTCAACCATCGAACTTAACAGTAGCTGTCATCGAATTATAATGCTTGGAAGCGCAGTAGTCGACGCGGTTACGCATAGTCATTTGCCCCGTGGGTCTAGTGGTTAGCAAGTTCGACTACGGATGACGAGGTCCCGGGTTCGATTCCCGGGTTGAGCCAAAAATGTATGAATGAATGAATGAATGAATGAATGAATATACTTTTATTGTACACCACACATATTATAAGAACAGACACAAAGCGCTTAATAAAAAACATACAATTTGGCGGCCTTATCGCTACATAGCGATCTCTTCCAGGCAACCAATGTATTGGGTTTTCTGTTAAGAAATTTTCAGTAATAGCCGGTGGTGTAATAAATTAATTAGGATCGTAAGGATCACGTACCATGCAGTGAAAAGGTGACATAATTCACTACAATAAAGTCATCAAAAAGACAATTACCATTATCAGTACATACAAGTTATGATATAGCACTTACACATTTATTTAGTTCCAAACATAGGCATCAAAACAACCAATTTTGTTCCAACTTCTGTTCTAAGCGTTATATTTCGATGATCTCTATATGTAGGTATATAAAATTGTAACAGTCACACTTGTCCGTATGTAGGGGCTTAACCAGTTGGTGCGTCGGTGTCGTGTTTTTGACAATGCTCTTTCATTGAAATAAACTAAGGATGTGTTCATAATCGTTATTATTTTGGTAGGTAGCTCCTTCCTCTTCCTTATCATTCGATACACGTTTACTGTTGGACGAAGGTCTCTTGCATGGGCTTCCACAGGTCTCGCTCTTGCGCTGCCTCTATCCAAGTGCAACGACTGTAAAGTTTATCCACCTACGTAACTAACGTACCTATCTGTTAATTAGTATGAAAGAAAAATACATGGAACAATTCTCCATCCCTTTTTCCTTTTTCCATAATACTATGCCGATTTCACCAACGTCTAATGACGCTAAACCGAGGAATAACGAGAAAAATTGTCGTACTAACAGTATTTTTTATTGAAAATCTGCCAAAATTGTCTTATTTGAGTTAGTATAGTTCTTGGAATTCACGAGGGCACGTGGCTCATGGTTGTGTGTGTGTCGTATCTGTATAAGTGTGAGTGAGACCTTGCTCGCGCCTGACCGCTCCCACCTAGGCTCCTCACAGGCACGCACACTTACGCAATGTGCATGTACGCGACGTAACCACAAGTAAAGCGCCCGTAACTTCGTGCGATAAACGTACTATAAAATAGGCTCTTTTATTTAGGACAGATTAACGCACAGTTAACGCAAACTTGAAAAGGTCCTAACACGCTTTAAATTGTCTTAATTTAAAACAATTTAAATTTGAGAACAAAGTTTGATTAAATTAAATTAATGGATTTTATTCATGCGCCATTATCAATTCAATTTACCTAAGGGCACTGTGAACGCGCCCTTATGAATGTTAATTAAATAATTTGAATAAATAGATGTAATCTCTTGTCATAAGCGTAAAATATTACGCCATTGATTGAATTGGTAATTAGGAATATATTATTTGAGGTTTAAATGTAAATAAATATAGAGATAAGTTCAATGTTTTATAAAGTAGGCAATGTTTGCATATTTTACTTATCCAACATCCTACTGAGGATTATTTATGTGTCACTAGTTGTTGCCCGCGACTTCGTCCGCGACGATTTAGGTTTTCTTCAATTCCCGTGAGGAATCTTTGATTATCCAATATAAAAGAATCCTATATGCTTGCCAAATGTTGAAACACGTTCTGCTGTTGAACAGACAAACATAATATTAGCATGTATTTATGTAATAATATTACATTACAGTTTCACATACATACATACATGATAATATTATCATAATACTAATATGTAAACCTAAATACGATGTTCCCAATATACCTAATAGTATCTAAAGGTATTGACATAAAATATAATTATGTCAATTATATTTGTTTTGTAAACAATGTGGGATTAGGAATATGTGTAAGAACCTATTCCTTTACTTTATCTGCATCTTTCTTCACTCTTTCTTTGCTTTTTCAGCAGAATCTGCTTTCTAAACGTGTGGTCGAATCTTGACTTGTCACGAGACGCGCAGTTTGACCTACGTAAAATAAATAAAATAAATTATAATCTAATCGGATTAAATTCTAAAAACTAACGATCGAATGACATGCACACTTAGAGCATAAGCAATACATACTCTAAGCAAGTATAATTCTCTGCATGGACCTCCACAGATTCTCTCTTGCGTCGCCTGAATCCAGCAACTCCCTGCGAGTCGTTTGATGTAATCGGTCCTATATTCAATCTCTCTGTAATCTCAAGATAAGCCATCTATATAATTGTCAAAAAGTCCATACATTTTTTGACTAGTAACTAAACAAAAGATAAACAAGATATTACAGATAGATTGAAAACTGTACCGGCCATTAATCGAAAAAACCAACAAGTTTTGCTCGTGTGGATTGGATCATAGACGTATAATTATTAATATATTAATCTGCAATCCAGCCGGCCGTGAGTGGAATATTAAACATCGTCGTTTTAATTATTTCGCGAGTGCGGCGCGGCGGCGGACGCGCCATTTTAGGTTACTTGTCAAACTGTCACTGACACAGAGTACTTTGAATACACTGATAGTCACAAGAAGACTTGGAACGCCTGGACGGACTAGGCGCTAATTACGCGCTAAGTTTTATCCCCTTATTAATAATTTAAAAAAAGACGTGTGGCACTCGGGAACTGCCGCGGTAAAGCTATTGCATAGCATTTTTTATCAACGCCATCTAGCGGCTCACCGTAGAGGCGTCCCGTGTCAGGTTATTTTCGTTACGGATTCTGGATTTCTGGATTCGGTCTCCACGCTGGCCCGCGATAGAAGCTATGCAATAGCTTAAAAATTTTACTCGATGTCAAGATAGTCCTTGACTGCGATCTCACCTGACAGGAAGTGGCGATGCAGTCTAAGATGGTAGCAGGCTAACTTGGAAGGGGTATGGCAGTGTATATTCAACCCATACCCCGAATCGGTTTCTACACGCCATTGTGCCGGAACGCTAAATCGTTTGGCAGCACGTCTTTGACGATAGGGTGGTAACTAGCCACGGCCAAAGCCTCCCACCTGACAAAATTACCTTATGGGTTGAATTTCCGAAAATATTTTCTTAGTGGATGCCTACGTCCTGCCTACGTCATAATAGCTATTTGTACCCGATGCGTCCAGGAATTTGAGCTGTGCGTTGATAGATCAGTCAGTCATCACCTTTTAAGCTATTGCATAGCTTCTATCGCGGGCCAGCGTGGAGACCGAATCCAGAAATTCCGTAACGAAAATAACCTGACACGGGACTTCTCTACGGTGAGCCGCTAGATGGCGTTGATAAAAAATGCTATGCAATAGCTTTACCGCGGCAGTCCCCGAGTGCCACACGTCTTTTTTTCCTTTTATATATTCAAACTAGCTTTTTCCCGCGGCTTTGCTCACGTTAAGTTCGATTTTTCAAACCCCTTTTTTATCCCTTTAGGGGTTGAATTTTCAAAAATCCTTTCTTAGCGGACACCCACATTATAATAGCTATCTACATGCAAAATTTCAGCCTGATCCGTCCAGTGGTTAGAGCTGTGCGCTGATAGATCAGTCAGTCAGTCAGTCAGTCACCTTTGCCTTTTATATATTTAGATAACATAATAATATTAGTAGGGACATGAAGAATGTATGGCTACGCCAACTTGTGGCTTTTAATAATATTTCAAATTACCGCCGGTTTGCAAGGCGGATCGCCAGTTTGTACTAAAAATCAAGTCCCGATACCTGGTAATGGTAAAGCCAAAGCAACATTGTAATGCTGCGGTTATCTGAAGCGATAGTTCGGGGTAACCGTGTCGCGGCGTCGCCAGTTTACGATTATTATTCACGCGATAGATTTCAAAGGCATCTATTGGCCGCTGTACCTAGGTAGGTATATTGATCGGGGCTAGAACTTAGAATTCACTACCGGCAAGTTTCTAGAAATTACTGTATACCCTCTTGGCACACCAATGCAAAGTTTGCAGCCTCAATAGCCCAACGGTTAAAGGTACGGACTCAAAACTGAAAGGTTGCAGGTTCGAGTCCCATCCGTTGCACTATTGTCGTAGCCACTCCTAGCATAAGCTTTCCGCTTCTTTGGAGAGGATAGGAGGATATTAGTCAGTCAGTTTGGCTAATATTCTTATTTAACAAAAAAAGAGTACCTACAAATTCTCATTTCGCACTGATGTCGCAAGAAATATTCAAAAAAAATTAAAATTCAAAATTATTTATTTCATGTATGCTAACCTCTGAATCTTATGACAAGTCAAGACTCTACCACCGGTTCGGAAAGCAGATTCTTATGCTGAGATCTATAGAGCGTGCTCTGACTTAGCTTAGACTGTGACTGTGTAGGTAAATCCACGCGGACGAAGTCGCGAGCAAAAGCTAGTAAAATAATAGGTAGGTATAAAGATCTTTCCTACCTAGATAAGAAATGATTTATCATAAAATTACTGTCTGGTTTCATGCATGTAGATTTTCTTTGCGAGATAAAAGATTCACAACAAACTTTCCTGCACTGGTAGCATGGGCAGGAGATAAAAGTTTTATCCCCCGATTTTATCCACTGACAGGGGATAAAATTATCTTTTCCCTATGCTAAAGCATGGTGACAGAGGAGAAGGCGATGTATATTTCTATAAGTATATCCACTAAGTGTTATTTCCACCGCTGTGTCCATGCTCGACGGGTGGATAAAGCTAAGCAAGGGGATAAACGTTTTATCCTTTTCCCGGGGATAAAATTTCTCCCGCCCATGCTACCAGGGCAGCTGGGTTAACTAGCGCTTACAAACGTGTGCCATATCTTTTATCACATTATAAAAGATAAGCAAATTAGAGAAACCAAGCGCCGTATCGAATACGATTAGCCTCTAATCTATGTGGTATGTGACGGCCTGGCGTTGGCTGGGCAAAATGGACAGATGCCATTTATTTGATACCGCAGGATACGAAAGCCGTTTTAATGAATGCCGACTCTCAACCAACCATTGGTTCCAATATTGGCTGTGATTTGCTTTCCATGACGGCCAATATGTAAGCCAATGGTGAGGCAAACATAATGGTCCAGAAGGCTTTACGTTCTCTACGAGATACGGAGGAAGCGGGAAGGCCAAATTTGGACACCCAATGTTGGTTGTTTTTTATTACGAGTTAGGCTTGACGACAATTAATAATGGAAAGCACTCATGAGGTCTATGGTTGGAGCGCTTGCCTAGAAAATGCCTATTCACTCTTGTCTTGAAGGTATTCAAATTATAAGTGGCTGGAAACAGAGACGCTGGAAGTGCGTTCGGTTAGCAGTTTGTTTCAGAAATGTTACCCGTCTAGTTGCCTACTGGGTTCAAAGTTGGTTTAAAACTTTATAAAATAATAAGGTTTTTAATTTCCGCGGAAACTCTTTTTTCCGGGATAAAAAGCATGTGTTATTTGAGACTATCTATTTCCGGCAAGTAACAACATCCATCCATCCATACATCCAAACTTTCGCATTTTTAATATTAGAAGGTAGGATGTCAACACTGAGCTTAGTAATCTAAGTTTAGTTAGTAAGTATGCTTTGCGCACTAGAGTCCCTTGTTTTCTACTTGTATACTGAAGTGACTGAAGCCTGAATAGGGCCCAGGTATGTATTTAAAATTTCGCACAGTACGAGATGACAGACAGATGCCGGTAGGAGATTTTGACATTAGGTACAGCAGTGCGTAAGTGCATTAGAAACGAGGAAGCAGGTGTATTTAAATGTCAATTGCGTCAGTTTTGCAAGCCCTTGCGGCCCTGATCTCTATACTTAGTTAATCTAAAATTAACACTGGATTTACTGACCCAATATCAATGACAATTGACAGCATATTTATGGATCAATTTAAGGCGCCACATTTGACATACGATTGTTTCTGGAAATGATAATATTGCAAATGGCGCACCAACCTCTATATTTAATCTATGAAATCATAAAACAACAGCAATGAAATCATAGATTAATTATTACAGAGGTCGGTGCGACATTTGCAATATTACCTATTAGTTCCAGAGACACTCGTATCTGCTTAGTGCTTACAGCGCCAAAATGGCGTCAATCAAATAGGTCCAAAAAAGAAATCAAAGCAACAAGTCCAGTGTTAATCATAGATTAAAATAGTTCTCAGTGACTCAAGATTTCCTAGATCAAAGTCCTAAACGGATAATTCGTGCAAAAAAATCCAGACTTTCTATATTTTGTTTTAAATAGAGTCGGACATTATTATTATTAATCCAACCTACTCTACGTTTCTGAAAAGAACCGCTAAGGTGTGGAACACTCTTCCAGCATCTGTGTTTCCTGCCACCTATAATTTGAGTACCTTCAAAGCAATAGTGAATAGGCATCTTCTAGGCAAGCGCGCTCCAACCTAGACTTCATCAGTGCTATCCAGTACTGATCGTTGTCAAGCGCAAGCCTATTTCGGGTAAAAAATTATTATTATTAACTGTTTAAATAAATTATAGATGACTTCTAATTTGTCCAAACATTTGTCCAAACATTGGTCCAAACAGGTCCAAACACACGTCAAGGGCCCGATGCATTTCTCTATTATTATGTGCAATGTGCAGTGGCGTCGAAAGTAACTGTTAGGTGCCAGATAGGCGTCTTGCTAATGACCTACATGCCTGGACGCCATAGCTCTTTGTTGGATGAGCCATTGTTTACAGTCTATTACTTATTGTCTACTATTGATGTTTAAATCGTATAAAGAAACAAAAAAATCTAATTCTAGGCAAAGAAGGATGATGCCAACAATTCTTGTCTTGAAATAAGTATTACCTTAAATCACATTGTGCAGGATTTGGCGCCGTCAATCAGCTATAAATTACATCGTTAAAGCGCATTTACAGCCAACTGTATAATCCTGAATCGTTTGGCAGAATAAAGGCATTGTGGATGCCAGAATAGCCAGTTACTTACTTGCATTCTTAGGATTAGGAATTTTGAATAAAATATAAACGACCAGCTTTTGCTTTTGCTAGTAGGTTTTTACGTTCCCTCAAATATGGTTGAGCGAAGCAATGGCTGGATCATGTGTCGTGCTCGTGAACGGGTGCCACCAACGGGAATGGGTCTGCTTTGTCTTCCCATGTTGACATGTGTTGGATTGTTTTGCATTTTGAAACTTCACTGTGGAAGTACTGTATACATAGCTTAGTTTGGTTACTTATTATAAAATTATTTTATTGTTTGAAAAGAGCAACTGCTGAGTTTCTTGCCGGTTCTTCTCAGCAGAATCTGCATTCCGAACCGGTGGTAGATTTATGACGTGTCATAAGAGCTACAAGGTAGCCTACATGAAATAAATAAATTTTGAATTTGAATTTGAATTTAGTGGAAATTGGCGGGGCACATAGTTCGAAGAGCTGAGAACTTAGATCGATATAGATGTAGAGATAGTTGGGGTCTGAAAGTGCTGGAATGGCGACCCCGCACTGAGAAGCGTAGTGTTGGCAGACCTCCCGGACGACATCAGTCGAGACGAGTACAGGCGGCACAAGACCGAGCTGTGTGGAAGGCCATCCAAGAGACCTGCCGCAGTGGACATCTATCGTTTGACAAAGAATTAGTCTCTTCTCAGAACGAAAAGAGTGACAACCTCGTGGTTAAGGCTTTAGATCATTTTCAGAAAGTCCGGGGTTCTCCATAATGTTAATAAAGCTAAATAACTATAAAGCTTATGAGTAAATACGAGTGTGCCATTAACACAAATAAAGCTTTAGAATGCGATTCAAAAGATTTTGTAAATTGTCTTCTGAATCGCCCCATTCCAACTGCATTTCCCTAAACATAAACATTCCGGTCCAAAAACAGTGAGCTATTACAACACTGTGAACCGTGTGTATTGTGCCACCGTTCAGCAAGCATACAGTTCAGACGTGGTCAATAGCTGAGGACTACGAGCATTTTTTCATATCACGCTGTATAGTAACTAAGGTTTCGTAGTAAGCAAACTAGTTTATGAAGCTTCTCGTAGATGTCCTATTTACAATCCTTCTCTATGATGCTAACTTCCAAATAACCCACGATTTTTTGAGACACGCCAAATCTTAGAAATTTTATTTACTTAAATAAAAATCATTATTCTGGAAACATTATAAGTTTTCAAAAATGGCAAGGATGGATACTGTGAATCATAAAATTATTACCTCCTAGATGATGACCGCGGACCGCGACTTTGTCCCCGTGAATTACGGTTTTTTTAATTCTCGCGGGAACTTTTTAATTTTCCGGGATAAAATGTAGCTATGTGTTAATCCTGGGTATGAGCTATCTCCATTCCAAATTTCAATCAAATCGGTTCACTCGTTGTGGCGTGAAGGAATAACAAACATACACCACACACACGCACGCACACATACAAACTTTCACCTTTATATTAGTGTGAGGGAAAGATGTGATTACATATAAAATTGTTTCATGGAAGCTATGCATTTTTTAATAGTTTAATTTGTAAATTGCATTTTGAGGAGCGTATCTAAGCCGAGTTTCGAATAATTTTTTATACAAATAAACTTTTACAAAGTGCTTTCTCAACCGCCAGTATAGTTTCAACTTCAACTGTATCGTAACGTAAGGGCCACAAGTTGGCCTTTTTAAATATAGACAATTTCTGTTAACTGTATGATCTCTGACCTGCGACTGCTAGTACATCGGTAGTTTAACGATTAACTTTAACCGTGTTAACTACGAGTTTGAACTGACATTACGGGCTGTGACTAACGTTATTATACACCGTTCAGCCGTCCGTCCCTCAAATAAACTCCACCATTCCCATGCCATTCCTTGCTTTATGAACAAACATTTAAATTAAACTCTTTTACTCATCTGAAATTTTAAATTTGAAACAAGCAAATTATATTTAAACACGACCTCCCTGGCACAGTGGTGAGCGCTGTGGTCTTATAACTGGGAGGTCTCGGGTTCGATTCCCGGCGTGGGCAATTTAGGAATTTATAATTTCTAAATTGTCTCTAGTCTGGTCTGGTGGGAGGCTTTGGCCGTGGCTAGTTACCACCCTACCGTCAAAGACGTACCGCCAAGCGATTTAGCGTTCCGGCACGATGGCGTGTAGAAACCGATTAAGGGTATGGGTTGAATTTACACTGCTATACCCCTTCCAAGTCAGCCCGCTACCATCTTAGACTGCATCGTCACTTACCATCAGGTGAGATCGCAGTCAAGGGCTACCTTGTCATCGAATAAAAAATAAATAAATACCCGACTGTGATATAAATAAAAATACCATCTGGAAATTCGAATAAATTCAATGTTTTTTTTTGCGCTCGCCAAATAAATACAATGCCGAAAAACTTCAAAATTTTGTTCAACGAATTTTTACGAAACTTAATTCACCACAAATACCTACTCGTAAGCACTTAAATATATTTTTTTTAATTAAGAAAAAAAAATTTATTTTTTTCAAAGAAAAAGAGTCTGATATAAATATGTTTGTTTTTAAGTAAGACATTGTCGTCATAAAAATGCAATTGATTCGTAATTAGATTAGTAATTAAGTAAATGGTTTGTATAGCAATAATATTATTAGATTAGTTTAGCTATAAGGTATGTAACTTAATAATTAAAAAAATACGATCCCATAACGTAAAATAACGTAAGTTTGTAAAATACCCAGCTAAACATTTAACGGCTTCATTTAAAAGCTTAAGATGCCATAGAAATGCCGCTAATAGCTAACTAAGGACATTCACTGAGCATTAAGTACCTCCCAGTAGATCTAGATGACACACTTTGTTACATTGTAACAATCCGCCTAAAGAGAGTAGTGTAACTGGGTGAAGTAAGTTAATAATAATACCCTACCTCTTTAACTCGGCCACAGGGGTAACCTCGATATAATACACAAGGGTGGCGCACAGACCGATGCGCAAACTTAAGTTTCAATAGCCCAATGGTTAAAGGTCTACTGAAAACTGAAAGGTCGCAGGTTCGAGCCCTACCCGTTGCACTATTGTCGTACCCACTCCTAGCACAAGTTTTTCGCTTATTTGAAGGGGAGAGGAGAATATAAGTCAAGTTCAGCTTGACTAATATTCGTTTGAAACAAAAATCTCCGAATTTTTGCTGCAACAATGTAGCCAATTGCAGCGAATGAATATTGGCCAATTTTTTTTATATACATAAAATAAAAGTTTTAATATTATAACACAGTTATTTTTCTTTTTTTAATTGTCTCGAATCTCGATCCAATTGCATGAACCGTGGTCATGACGACCACCGTGGTCATCGTGACCATGGTCCATGCAATTGGATCGAAATATCGACAATACCAACTCAAATAATTACTGTGGTACGTACCTACTCGTATTATTTTATAACAATTATGTCATATGCTAATAAATAGTTCTATGTAATAAAAATTAATTTTCTTTTTTTTTGCAGACGGTACCGGAGCAGCGCGCGCCTGCGCCCGTGGAGATGCAGGCCCGACACGGCCTCCTGTGGCATTTACTCATCGACCTCCCTATACTACTACTCGGTGAGTACTTCAGGATCAGAAAATTCTTTATAAACATACAAAAGTACCAAATAAATCAAAATTAAAAACTAAGTATGATATAGATATAAGATTAGATACTTTTGTCCAGTGGCTTTGGCCGTGGCTAGTTACCGCCCTACCGTCAAAGACGTGCCGCGAAGCGATTTAGAGTTGCGGCACGATCGATGGCGTGATGAAACCAATTAGGGGTATGAATTAAAACTGCTATAACTCTTCCAAGTTAGCCCGCTACCATCTTAGACTGCACCGTCCACGTGAGATCGCAGTCAAGGGCTATCTTGCCATCGAATAAAAAATAAAGATATCGTTATTTTGTGGAGCAATGCAACGCTACCAAAAGGTTAGTCACTCAGCTTGTGTTGGGGCTCCTAGCCACACAGAGTTAAAACTGGCGATGTCGCCAAGCTTCGCATCTGTTTCGTCTTTATCAACCAATAGACGTGACGACCACCCTGGCGTAATGGTGAGCGCTGTGGTCTGTGGTGGGAGGTCTCGGGTTCGATTCCCGGCGGGGGCAAGATGGGAATTTATAATTTCTGAATTATCTCTGGTCTGGTAGTAGGCTTTGGCCGTGACTAATTACCACCCTACCGTCAAAGATGTGCTGCCAAGCGATTTAGCGACATATTATCCACGGAGAAAGGATAAAATCCCCTCGTTCAATTTTATCCACCCGTCGAGCATGGGCAAAACGGTGGAAATAATGTCCACAGTGGCTACTTATAGGAATATACTTCTCCTCTCCCCTGTTGCTATGTTTTAGCATAGAGAGAAAATAATTTTATCTCTTGTTAGTGGATAAAATCGGGAATAAATTTTTGTCTCCTGCAAATTTCTCACCTTGCAGACTAATAAAACAAACAGCTCAAACTCGTAGAAAGAAATATATCAAAATATTTTTATATTTAAATCACAGATTTTAAATTATTTCTAAGGCATAAACGTAAGTAAACGTGGTTCAAAATGATAAATCGCTGCAATGCATCAATTGAAACGTTACATTTTGTGTATTCGTTTGTTATTTACTGTTATTACAACCATTCAGTTGTGCAATCCGGTTGTTATATTTGTTATAATGTGGGTTTATGCGTGTTGCAATCAAAATGGGATCGTGTAGATCTGCAATGCAGGTCGGCACGCTTTCTGCGTGGCTCGTGAAAGATTTACGGCATAAAATGTATGTTTTATAATTTAACGAAATGTTTCTTGTATCCCGGTACAAATTCTTCGAATAGGTTTTAATATATTTTGACTACCTCCCTGGCGCAGTGGTGAGCGCTACTATAGCTGGGAGGTCTCGGGTTCGATTCCCAGAATTGACAATTTGGGAACTTATAATTTCTAAATTGTCTCTGGTCTGGTCTTGTGGGAGGCGTTAGCCGTAGCTAATTAGCACCCTTCCGTCAAAAGACGTGCCGCCAAGCGATTTAGCGTTCCGGCATGATGGCGTGTAGAAAGTAGAAACAGATAAGGGGTATGGGTTGAATGTACACTGCCATACCCTTTCCAAGTTAATCCGCTACCATCTTAGACTGCATCGTCACTTACCATCAAGTGAGATCGCAGCAATGACTACCTTGTCATCGAATAAAAAAAGTTATATTTATTGTATTCCGATAGATATCGAAATCTAAAAGATATAACTAGATTTATGCGAGCTTTGTTCTAATATTCTTCTTTAACTCTGGTGTCAGGTGTCACGAGTCTAGTAGATACGACCACCCAAGTAACAGCCAGCTGAGACCGCGTTTAGTCGACATTTAACACATATTTGTGGTGTAATGATGTCACGATACACCGTGACACCACCGTGTCAGCCACGTCAGCGGTGTCAGGTGTCACGTCAAGTGGCTAATACGGCCACCCAAGTGGAAAATAGGCCGTGATCATATTAAGTAGGCATATCGTTTTACATTACCTTATTAAATGGATTTTGTTGTTAAATTGTCGTTGAAATGAAACTAACTATAACTTGAGTTTCTTAAATCATGAGTGAACTGGCATCTTCTTAAAGTTATATGCGATTGCAATCAACACGTATCCTAGTAATGATGTATGGATGGATGGATGTATGGATGTTTGTTACAATACTCAATCACGCCGCAACGACTAAAGCGATTTAACTGAAATTGGCACAAAGAGAGCTCAAAATCATTTTCTTTTAATTTGAAATGACATTATATAGCTTTCTTTGGGGTTTCTTTTATTGAAATGTTTAATTAATAAAATTAAAGAAAACCCTCAATTTTTGTTAAAAAGTTGCTCGTCAACCGACGTAAACTTAATCGAAAGAATAACGTGGATAGGTATTTAAACAAGCTGCATCACCCCTAGTGAAACCCAAGTTTTTGGTGTTGGTTTCAAATTGATGGATTCGAAACCTTTCACACTACCCGCATTGTTGACATTGCTGACACCTAAACTGACGAGAAGTCAGGACAATACAATCAGCTACAAAAGTGATTCGAAGTTGAAATATTGCCCGTGGATACATGTCCGGTTGGATTGCGTATAATTTTTACATTTCATCTTAAATATTTTTCTAGTTTTTCCCCACGGTTTTTTGAGAACCTTACATTAAAAAAAAAATGCGGAAATCCTTTGTTTTTTTTTTATTTAAAAGATAAACTTTATCATTCTCTAAGTCCTCAACTATAGTCATTCAAAAATAGTAAATAGTCGATTCGCTGCTCCAAATCAAGATTTTTTATTTAGTTGGGTGCCGCTTCCATTATTATTTCTTAAGCCCTTTCATTTCCACTTCCTTTTATCTTATTGAAAAATGTTACTCCAAAATAATAAGCAAAACGTACACATATATAATATATCTGCTTAAAATGAATACGAATTAAAATGTTATAAAGCAGTAGAGAGTATAATATTCCTTGTCATAAAGAAAGATTAGTGAGACAGAAATAGACGTGTGACAGAGTCTTGACATTAGAGCCATAGGTTGTCTTACTCGAAATAAATAATTATGACGTTGAATTTGAAGAGACACTAAAACCAAAAAAGTTATGTTACAGTACAGCATTCGGAAAAATAATAATGTATTTCAACAGTTTTGCTACCGATATTACAACAGTTCAAGCGTTTAACATTTTTATCTGGAACTAATCTACAGACGTAATGGCTGACAGATCCCCCACAGGATCAATGTCAAAATGTCAAATTGATATTACTGTTATGCCCTCAGACAGTCAATTCGAATGATAAACACTGGTGATTGATGAGTAGTCATTTATTGTGAAGAGATAGGGGGAGATGGGAATTGAACTTTGAAGTAAACAGTAGTGAATACGTGAACTGTCTAACGTCCGGATCTTTCGTTCCTTCTTTTTTTTTTTTGACAGCCTCTCTGGCGCAGTGGTGGGCGCTGTAGTCTTGAAACTAAGTCTCAGGTTCACCCCTTCTATCACAGATGAATAAAAACCGACACTTTTTCACAGGCCAATCTTGTCTTTTTCAAACTACTTGATACTGGCGAAGTGCATTGTGCTGGCTTGGCACTGGAAAAAGCCATTCACCAAAGAAAAGAAGAAGAAGAGAGGTCTCCGGTTCGATTCCCAGCGGGGTCATGTTGGGAATTTATAATTTCTGAATTGTCTCTGGTCTGGTGGGAGGCTTTGTCCGTGACTAGTTACCATCTTACCGTCTAAGACGTGACGATTAAATGTACACTGCCTACCAAGTTAGCCCGCTACCATCTTAGACTGCATCTACACTTACCATTACAGTCAAGTTCTATATTCAGTCTATCTGTAATCTGTCGATAGGTTGCCTAGCAACCTTACTATTTGACAAAACTTGTGTGGACTTTTTTGTTGATTAACAAAGTTGTTGTTGCGACTCCGCTCTGGTCGGATGAGGTATTTTAAAAATCCAGTGGCAACTCTTCGATTTTACTGGATAAAATGAAACCTAAACCTATTGTCCTTCCTCAGATACAAGAGTGTCAAATTTTATTGAACTCTGTTCAAAAATTTTGCCGTGAAAGCTTAAATAAGGAGAGTGACAGAGTTACTCTCGTATTTACGAGTATAAAATTAGTATGGATAGCGTGCACCGTGGATGGATTACTAAAATATCTTGATTAACATACTCTATTATATTTTGATCTCCCTAAATCTGTCATAAAGCTAACGAGCCTCAGAAACTACACGATGTTTCCTATATTTACGACGTACAAGCTTATAAAGTCATAAAGCCGAGCTATTAAAGCTATTTCACGACTTTATATTAGCTGTTAAATGCTTGTATAAGCAAATATTTATATCAGAAGCAGCCTGATGAATTATATTAAGCTAATTTTGTACATAGCCGAAATACACCGCGCCCAATTTCTTTATTAGAAAATGTTGACGCTTGTAAAGTTTAAAAACAAGCAGTTTTTGTTTTTAGACAACTATTTTCAGATGATAACAAAAATGTACAATATTAAAGGTTTTTACATATAAATAGCTTTTGAAGTTTGGTTTTTTTATAATCCCGCGGGAACTGTAAAAAATACCTATATCAAAAATCATTTTTAAGGTCTTCGTTGATTTCTGAGGATGAGATCGTTGCGTGATTGGACAAACCAACAAAATTTTCCGCAATACTGCTAGGAATTAGGTGTCGTTTTGAACTATAAATATAAACTAATTTTGTATACAACTGGAATATCACCAATTTGTATATTTGGTTACATTAAACCGGTAGGTAACGTAATAACAAAATTTTTCTTTTACCATAAAAACGTCTTTCTACACAAACACTTTTATTTATGCACAAGAGCATGAGAATTGAAAATAATATTATTATAATCATTCATTTATTTTCATTACTATGTACCTAAGCTATTTTGGTATTCATCGGACATTGAATCCGATATGTTTACATTTGCGGTAAGGCGGTGTCGAAACACCAAAACATTCTTTGCAATCGGATCTTTATTGATAGAGCTGAATCGAATCGTCACGTGTTTCTAAATGACGTCAAAATTGTCGAAATTCAATTTTATTATTCAAGTAAAAATTTTTTTTCCTCCGAGTTCAAGTAAGATTTACGAACGAAGCTACAATTTAGCTTATCTATCTGTCGTAGTCTTTGTACGAAAATTGTATTTTATTTTTATTATTTTTGTACAAAAACAAAGGCAACATAACATTATTAAATTAAGTGAACAAAGGATTTCCCGAATTAATGATATTTTTAAAATACCGGAAGATCGGCATCGATTTATGCTTTCGGAAACAATCTATAAAGATATAAGAAACGCAATTATTCAGTGTTTTCAGATGCTACTACTATGTCAGTTATGCTAATCGTATGCACTATTTTATATTAAAAAAAATAAAGTTTTCAAATTTTTATTCTACAAAAAAATCTTAAATACCATTTTTATTTACGACTGTACAGGTATTTAAAGCTGACTCTAGATATACTGTAGTTTATAAAAAACAAAACCAATTTGTTGTAATTAGAGCCTTTTGTCATCGACGACGGTTACATAAAAGAGGCATTCTAAGAATAAGGGGGCATTATTGAACCATACCGGGCATGCTTGATTAGTTGATTAGGCAAGAAAGTAAACTCTGGCTCTCATAAGTTATTTTCGGTTTCTGGCCATAGGTTTACATACTTTATTTGTGAAATCTAAAGTAAATATGTTCATTCATTCAAGAGTTATGGGGTTTTGGCAGACACTCAGTCAGATTGACAGAGAAAAGAAATAGAAAAGTTTTTTATTCAAATAACTAAGTGCTGAATTGTGAATGCCGTTCCAACCGAGAAGAAACAGCAAGATTTTTAAGCTATTGCATAGCTTCTATCGCGGGCCTTGAGCGTGGAGACCGAATCCAGAAATTCCGTAACGAAAATAACCTGACACGGGACTCCTCTCACCGCTAGATGGCGTTGATAAAAAAATGCTATGCAATAGCTTTACCGCGGCAGTCCCCAAGTGCCACACGCCTTTTTTCTTTATAAAGAATATTAGCCAACCTGAAGTTGACTAATATCCTCCTATCCCCTCAAAATAAGCGAAAAGCTTGTGCTAGGAGTGGGTACGACAATAGTGCAACGGGTGGGGCTCGAACATGCGACCTTTCAATTTTCAGTCCGCACCTTTAACCGTTGGGCTATTGCGGCTTCAGATTGTTTTTATTAACTAGATACATAAAATAAACAAGAGCCTTGAATCTAAATTTTAACGATAATAATATTGAATCTTTGATTCTTACGATAATAATAGACAACATAGCGATAGAGATACCGGCTGGATTAATACTTTCCTCCTTTTTGGAATTCGATTAAAAAAAAAGACGTGTGGCACTCGGGGACTGCCACGGTAAAGCTATTGCATAGCATTTTTTATCAACGCCATCTAGCGGCTCACCGTAGAGGAGTCCCGTGTCGGGTTATTTTCGTTACGGAATTTCTGGATTCGGTCTCCACGCTGGCCCGCGATAGAAGCTATGCAATAGCTTAAAAAGTCAATACGGGATGGCTCCATATCACGCACAGAGGTGTTGGAAGAAACCTTGTGGTGTTGATTAAACACCACTGACTCGTGTTTCGTGTTTATAATGAGAAACTTCGCACTTTCCAACCCAACATCCGTCTGTTGTCCAAACAGTGTCGTTAGCTTGTATTAATTGACTCTGTTACAGTAATCTGATAACCCGTTCACGAGTGACAACGCGCGGACTCTCATGAATATGACTTATTTCAATTAGTTTTCTAATGTATAGAGATTTATGATTTACGACGTTTAAATATTCATAAAATCTGAGTTTCTTCTCAGTGTGAATTCTACTTTCTTCCAGACCGTACTTTTTTTTCTTAAAAAAAGACGTGTGGCACTCGGGGACTTCCGCGGTAAAGCTATTGCATAGCATCTTTTTATCAACGCCATCTAGCGGTGAGAGGAGTCCCGTGTCAGGTTATTTTCGTTACGGAATTTCTGGATTCGGTCTCCACACTCAAGGCTCGCGATAGAAGCTATGCAATAGCTTAAAATTTTACAAAACATTTCTCCGTTGTTGGGACATCCTAACTTACTAGACTTACATCATACATACCTATATTGAATTTTGAATTTAAAGCTGTTGTTAATCATAGATTTTTCCATAGACATGGAAATGCCAAAAAGGAGGCAATCCATCTAGTGAGGTCATCAAAAAGCATTGTCCTAACGAAATATGCACGAAATTACGAGTCGATCAAAATTCTTCACACACGTGCGTTATCCACACACCGAATGTATACAAATGCGAGTAAATCGCTTCCTGTTTGCCAAAAGGTGAAGACTTATTCATCTTGCTTCTAAAGAAGCACTTCCCGTGAGAGCTTTAATGGCAAGCCCACATAGGGTATGTGAGTTATATGCGAGTGCGCAGAATGCCAGAAAAAATCCCCGCAACAGAAATGAAATAAAACACCCGAAACTTCGTGTGTGTCGAAATCTGTATGAAGAGTTTTGACGACCTCCCTGGCGCAGTGGTGAGCGCTGTGGTCTTATAACTGGGAGGTTTCGGGTTCGATTCCCGTCGGGGGCAATTAAGGAATTTATAATTTCTAAGTTGTCTCTGGTCTGGTCTGGTGGGAGGCTTTGGCCGTGGCTAGTTACCACCCTACTATCAAAGACGTGCCGCCAAGCGATTTAGCGTTTTGGCACGATGGCGAGTAGAAACCAGTTTGGGGGATATAGGTTGGTTACACTGCCATACTTCCAAGTTAACCCGCTACCAGCTTAGACTGCATCGTCACTTACCATCAGGTGAATCTTGTCATTAATAATAAAAAAAGCCTTACAGCCTCAGGCTAAAAGTCATCATAAATTAAACCAAAATTGAAACCAATCTGGACTTCATTAAAATTACCATAATATCCGAACTCCATCTGCCCTAAGTCATCCATTTAAACCATAGCAATGCCCTATTCATACCCGATCACCATATTAATCCTTATTTGCTAATTACTTGAACGGAATTCTGAACCCAACCAACTTATTAACAACACCTAATGAATCATATTTTCGTCTCTATTTGTAAAGAGATAAGGTTGATATAAAATAGATGTTGTGTCAAACGTATATTTGTCGGGTAGAATGGGGTCAGTCGGGTCGTTGGATGCAATACGCTAATTTAATAAAAACCTGTTGTTGCATACAAGACGGGATATATTACATGTATGTTGATGTGGGAATAAATATTTATTTTCAAATTAGATGTCAATATACACATTTTTGGTATAGATTTATGTGAATGTATGAAATCGAAGAAATTTTTATGTCTGTCTGTCGGTAAAGTAGAAATACTTGCATCAGGGCCAAAGTTCACTATTGACTTTCATATAGGTAAAACATTTGTTAGGATTAGAAAAGTAATTCAAATACGTATCTATCTCAGGCCCGTATCTCTAAGAAAGTACTTAATCGAATGTCATTCGCTTTAACGTTGAAGGAAAACCTGCTTTTTTATATGAATAACGGACAAACAAACAGGCGGGTCACTAGTATCAGAGGCACCACCAATGCTTTGCCGGCTTTTCAGGAATTTATTGGTTCGCCCCTTGAATAACCCCATATTGTAATTAAGTGGGAACACCGTCGAAGGGAGATGATTCCACAATTTGGTAATACGTGGAAAAAGAGATCTGGAGTAACGGATGGTCGAATTGCTCCAGTCACCCAGGTGGTGAGGGTGAAATTGCGTTCGGTGGCGTGCGGTTGTAGAAGTTAGAGGGTGGAATATATCAAATAGCACTTCAGAACACTCCCCCTATTAAGTTTTTGAAGATGTGTAGAGTCTGCAAATTCGCATATGGTCCTACCTCACTCGAGAGAAGCCTTGTCACTAGAGAGCTCGCGATGGCTTGAGATAAATCAATGAATGAAGGTAGTCTATAAATATTAAGTAAAGTCACAAGTCAAAATAAATCTTTAAGTAAAGATGATACTTGTACAGTAGGCATGTGGTAACATGTAAATTGTATAGTAATTTACATAAGCGTTCTAAAGTATATAATTTGTTGGTGTCATAAACGGTTTTGTCCAAGTTTGTTAGCAAACGTGTTAAAAAGTAGCCAGCGATAGAAAGGGTTTAGGCAATATTTTGAACTATACTATTTATTTTAGTTTTTTTTTTTATATTTTGTTATTATTTATTAATTTAGTAGCAGAAAAAATGAAACTAAAACATAAACATACAAGGACAGCTTATCTCTAAGTAAAAGATTTCTTTCCCAAATGTGAGAGTATTGAGAACATACAGAGGTAGGTACTATAAAATTAGATATTAATTGTAATTATAAAAAAAAAATCTATAAAAATGAATAAATAACCACTTTTATATATTTTTTTTAACTTTTAATAATACAAAGAAATAGAACAGAATATATCTAAATAGAATTTCAAAATATGTACTATAAATAAATATACAAAAATAACTAAAGTCAACAGGGATTTTGTACAAATATTTTACGAAAGAACTCTAAATATTTTCAGCGTAAAATATTGCTTAGACTACTCCTCGTATAATTCTCTTTCTGCCTGTAAAAGTCCTCTCAAAGTCAATTCAGCTGTTCCAAATATTAAGCACGTTCAAGCAGACAAAAAATAGAAATTAAAAATATGTATATGTTATGCTATTAATTGTTCAAATAAATTATTTATCATTATGAACTCAATTAGAATGTCAACTCATTACGAAATAACAGATAGGCACTTCAATAAAAAGTAACAAACATACAAACTAGTTATGTAACGAATATTCGTTTTCGCATTCGCGAATGTTGGAGTTAATGCTGAGATCTATAGAGCGTTCTTTGACTTAGCTAAGACTTAAGATAGAATTAAAACGAGATATAATTATGCTCTGACTTGAGTGTGAGCAGAGTGTGAGTCTATAGATTTCAGTCTAAGTAAAATGTTCGTAATGTGAAAAATTCAACGTTCGTTACATCACTAATACACACACATACAAATATTTGCCTTTATGACATTAGTGACATCGATGCATTAATGTGATTATTTGTATAGTATATTTGTATAGATGTTTAAATTACCTAACTATCTCACAATTGCAATGGATACAATGACATGTAATCGAAGAGTCATTAATCAATGAATTGCATTTCAATTCTACAATAGAGACCGAGAAACTGCATGGGTAACCATCAATTTCCTATCGAGAAAACATACGATTACCAATTCCGAGCGTGAACGCAGCGTATCCAGAACTAAATAGCATTAATGCGCGAGTAGGTCAATTTAGACAAGCGCAAGAAAACAGTTGTAGTTTGCCAACGAAATAGTTATCTTACCCTGATTAAAAACGATTATAAACAAATACATACAGTGCTGGTATATTATGTGTGGCTTTGAAATGCAACAGCAGGAGATCGTATAGCGTATAATATTTGACAACGGACGCCACAAAGACGCGTACGCGACAACACGTAGCGAATGGAAATGTTTCATAAATGTAGTGGTGTTCTATGATTAGGTAAAACATTTTCGCATCTACCAAATATTTGAATCTACAAAGTTTATTAGTAATTGGACAATGATTACTTCCATTGTACCTACCATAAGAAGAGTTGATATTAGATAAAATAAGAGGCCAATAACAATGACTGCCTTTGAACGAATACGAGTGTACGTATATACGAGTCTATTTTAACTAGTAATAAAAAATTTAAAACACCCTAAAAGTGATCAAAATTGAGAATTTTTCATAGCTGTCAGACGTTCACGCTCGCGGTTTCCAATAGTATGTTTTCAATGCACTTGTATGACTAACAATTGCACTACTGCCCTAGATCCTAGAGAGCGATTGCTAGGACCCTTTATCAAATACTGACAAGTGACAGGAAAACCGTGTGACTTTGGCCAAATGCGTTTGGCGAATGCAGTCAAATGTAGTCAAAGTGTTCTTGGATAAAAGGATAGAAAAGGATCTGGACGTGCTCTAAGGGTCCTTAAGATTAAGCCTCAATAGCCCAACGGTTACAGGTCACTTGACCAACGAGGTAAGTCGTAGGTAGGTACACACTAGAACCTTGTAGGTACCTTCGCTTTGTCAGAAACAAGGTAAGTAGTACATCATACCATAAACGTAGTATTACTCAATGGTACATTGGTACATAAATGGAACCGGAACAGTAATTTTTTTTTTAGAAATTCTTACGTTATAAAACATTCCATAATCAATGTGAATGTGTAGTTATGTCGATATGTTAATATGCTTTTACTTTAAGTAACGTCTTCCATAAAACTTTATGGGGTTAATTGAACCCTATTATGTTAAGTAGATAGGTACCTTCCTTTACGTTGATTAATATGTTAATATGTTTTAATCATACTATGATTTCATATTATATTAATGCAATAAAATTACAGTTACTTGCGTATGTTACATTATTTATTATGTAACGTTATGTATAGCTTGAACGATCATGCACGATCATGAATTTATTCATAAATTTTGCAAATCTAAAATCCTATTCCCAAATATCATAGATGTACGTACTTATGCTATAGTTAAATCCTGGATCACATAAAAGAAATGGACATTATTAAATCCCTAAAATGATTCTTATTATACAAAAGCTAACAATATCTTTAGCAAAAGAAAAATATAAATAAATACCTAGAAATAAGCGTCAAAAAAGAAATCATGACAAAATGCAAATAAACTTAAATATTATGACTAAGGAATGTGATGACTTCTTATTAAAAAAAAAAATTGCACCTGAAAGCATTGATCAATAATTTTAATGTTAATTTTGATGTTTATGTCACAGCTGCGTTACAAAGTCACTACATGTGGTTTAAATGTGTATCATAGCAGTTACATGACATTCTTCAACTGACCTAATCGAGAATTGAACTTGGGACCAACTACCAAATATTTTATTTCCATACATAACATAAAGAACTCGGTCTGTCGGCCACCATTAATTATATCTCAAAACATCGAAAGAATTTCCCATTCAAAAGACTATTGCCATGTCATGAATGGGCCTCAACGTAGATAGAAAAAATTATATTAGATAACATAATGTAGAAATTCTTTTTAACCGACTTCCAAAAAAGGAGGGGGTTCCCAATTTGTCGGAATATTTTATTTTTATTTTTTATGTATGTTCCCCGAGTTCTCAAAGACGGCTGGACCGATTTGGAAAATTCTTTTTTTGTTTGAAAGGGTATACTTCCCAGGTGGTCCCATGGTCGTCAGATCAGGATCTGATGATGGGATCCTGGACAAATCGAGGCAACTCTTCAAATTTTATAGGCCCAATTGATACACTTTGCGTTTGAAGTCGGTTTTGAAAGAAGAATTTTAACTTCTATATTATTATAAAACCGACTTCAAACGCCATGTACCCATATTTACTAACAAAAAATTCGACGACCCATCCGAGACCAAATAAATAGGTGTAAATGGCGTTTGAAGTCGGTTTAGTAAACAGAATTTTTACGTTTATATTTTATTATGTATTCCGTCGTAATATAAAATGGTCAGTGGCGTATTAAAAGACAGAAAAGCCAGAAAATATTTCTCGCGCATCCGTACCATTTAAGTAACAAAACGGTCAAGACGCGGACTGAAAACGGAAAAGTCAACGGTTCATCTTCTTACTCCGTCTGTTTGACTACTCCTACTCTATCTATCCTCCCCATCGAACCTACCCAAGCTTATTAAAAAAAAAAAAGAATTTGCCGCCCTATGCCCACTCCTTTAAGAAGTGTGTGCTCTATGGCCCTCGGCATCTCAAAGGGCCCGTGACGGGAAATAGTCCGCTATAAATTAGTGAATTTATCTGTCAATTGACATCTCCCACTCGCTCGAATTTATCATAAGGTTAGCGTATATTACCTACAAGACGCACCGCCGCAGCCGCCAGAGCCGCTAAACCCGTAAGAGCCGCGTGCATTGTATTTTTCAAACCTTATTAATATTATAAATGCGAAAGTGTATTTGTTTGTTGGTTTGTCCTTCAATCACACCGCAACAAAGTAACGCATCGACTTGATATTTTACATGAGTATAGTTGAGGACCGGGAGAGTAACATAGGCTACTTTTTATCCCGGAAAATAAAAAAGATACCGCGATTTTAAAAACTAAATCTACGCAAGCGAAGCCGCGGCCATCAACTAGTAATCAATAACTAAAATGCACAGGCCAAATGCAACGCTTTTTGCGGTAGGTAGGTATGTATACTTCGCGCAAAACTTTTAGAATGCTCTCAATCATGCTGCAAAATCCATCAATAAACTAGCTCGAATTTACTCAAGTAACGCAGACACCTACGAGTATAAGTTTTGCGCATCGAAATGCGCTTATGTTCAAACCATCATAATCACAATAGCTCTTAAAACAAGACTTAAGACAAGACTTAAGACTTACTTATACTTTTATGATTTGTATTAAAGGTTCGTTTGTCACTTTTCAGTAAGTAAAAGTAACATGTGCGTTTTGCGCGTGGGGAAAGTTCACGGCATTTGCGGCTCTTGCTGTAATCTGCGATCAACAAGAATGAATATATCTGTCAATTGATATTCCCACTCGGTTGTTAATCTTAGATGTTAATAAATGTGGTAATTTATGCCTCTGTTCCGTATAATAGGAAGATAGGCTGATGTTCCTTATTGGATGCTAAGCGAATAAAGATAAGCTAACAAAATCGCTGAGCAGTAATTGTGAGACAGTGAAGCGTTGTCGGTTCTTGTGTATCTTACACTCTACACTTGCTCTTATACACAAAATTAAAACCTAATGCTAGGTGCATTACAATTTTAGAAAAAAACTGTGGCTAAACTTAACTAACAATTAACAATAATATAATTAACAGTCACTCAGTGAAAGAGTCCTTAATAAAAGCTTTCTAACCTACCTAATTAAAACAACAAAATATCACAGAATCCAAATTATTTAGAAAATGCAGTCTAAAATAAACATGTTAATCTAGACGTACTTATTTAGGACAGTTATATGAGTGAGAGTTTTTTAAACCATGCTAGGTTCCCGCTAGTGGTCTCTATACTGCAAGATTACTGATGACGTTAGCTGGCTATGGCTTGCAACGAAATCTTACCAGTGTGGCAATAGGTATTTTTTTCGAAAACAAAGCGTAAATAATAGCTATAGCTTCGCTCCCTATTATAGCGCAACGCGGTGTCGCGACTTCTTCGGGTCGCCTACACTCATTTTTTGTCAATCGAATGCTTTCTCTCCAATTTGGGTTCAGTCGGTGCCTGAGGTATTTTTCCTAATTGGGTAGGTAGAGTAAAACTACCACCAAACTGATGCAGTCGCTATAATAGCCTGAACTGGATAGCAGTTACAGACAGACTATATTATTATTTATATTTATTTACTTCGAATATTATGTATATTTATTTAATATAATATAAATCCCATCATCAGATCCTGACCTGAAGACAATGGGAAAGATTCCGACGAATTGAGAACCTCCTCTTTTTTTGAAAGTCGGTTAAAAATACTCTGAACAGTTATTACGATATGAATTTGATGTGAATTTTTTTAAGCTTGCCACCTTGATTTGACTGTACCATATTTTTACCAAATAGATACGACTGTATCTATTTGGTAAAAATATGATGAAATATAAATAGATACGACTGTATCTATTTGGTAAAAATATGGTGAATATGACTATATTCACTTACTTACTTAATACTTACTAAAATCTACTACCACTACCTACTTATTCAAGACTTATTTTTAACTAGTTTCAATCGACCATACACTTCCTACGCTGTGCAAAAATAAAAATCGGAATCAACTTTCGATTCTAATTTATCGATGACTACTTAATTAAAGTCTACTTATCCATCTTTAATTGGCAACGTAACACATTCCTTATCGCGTATCCATTGATCCATTATCTATATCTAATTAATATTCGACGATGATCCACATACATAAATAGCATGATATAATATTATAAAGCTGAAGAGTTTGTTTGTTTGAACGCGCTAATCTCAGGAACTACTGGTTCGAATTGAAAAGTTCTTTTTGTGTTGGATAGTCCATTTATCGAGGAAGGCTTTAGGCTATATAACATCACGCTGCGACTAATAGGAGCGAAGCATCAGTGAAAAATGTTGCAAAAACGGGGAAAATTATCCATATTTAAAATATATTCTTTTAAAAACTTCTCGTGATCATAAAAACAGAAATTGACGCAGATGAAGTCGCAGGCAACAGCTAGTCGCATGATAAAGTTATTTCTCTTTGCGAATAACAGATATGATCAGATATCTACTCCCAATGTCTACTTTCCGTGTTTCCAACTTTCCACGCAAAACTTGATGGACCGAGTGAATAGACGTCATCTTCTAGGCAAGCGTGCTCCAATCATTGCTTTCCATCAGGCTTTTCGTCAAGTCTATCTGGAAAACAAAAGATATTTTAAAGACTTATTATGATGTTTTTTGGATACAGTATATTTTCATGGCAGGGCAAAAGTGTAGAATACAAAAAAAGCAATTTCTAATTTCTATAGAATTTAATATAATTTTTCATTCAAATAAACTTTTACAAAGTGCTTTCGAATTCGAATACCAATGAATCTATCTAATTCCAATCGATAGAGAACCAACAAGAAACTCGGCGGTTGCTCTTTAAAAAAATATATATATATTGTAATAACAATATCATGTTGTGTACAATTTACAGTTAATATTCACATTACATGCTTACGCTTCCAGATTTTTCTTTCAATAAGAAACGCATTGTTATTTTATAGCTTCTAACGATGTCCGTAACGAAACACATTACGATTGTTTTTTTAAAACAATGAACCTTACATGGGTAATTCTTAACTTGTTTCATAAAATTGTTTATTAGGTATGTATAGGTAAGCTTCACAAAAATATTGATACGTATAAATTATTAAAAAAGTTTTTAAGCTATTGCATAGCTTCTATCGCGGGCCTTGAGCGTGGAGACCGAATCCAGAAATTCCGTAAAGAAAATAACCTGACACGGGACTCCTCTCACCGGTAGATGGCGTTGATAAATAATGCCCGCGGCAGTCCCCGAGTGCCACACGTCTTTTTTAATTTTAAAATGACTAAATAAATAATCGGTCAAATGCAACTCTGACTCGCTACGAAGAGTACCGTGCTAAAAAACGCCGAAAAAACCCCGTTTCTAGTAGGAGAGACCCCTTTAATTTTTAATTTATTTTTATTTTTATTATTTGTTGTTATAGCGGCAACAGAAATACACATTCTCTGAAAATTTCAAGTCTCTACCTATAACGGATCATGAGATATGACACGCTGACAGACCGACGGACGGACAGTGGAGGCTTATTAATAGGGTCCCGTTGGTTACCCTTCGGATACGGAACCTAAAAAAGGAGTTTTCAGTTGAATCTCCTTACTCTGTGATATTACTACGTATTAGGTTCTTCAATGACTGTAACTTGAAGACTATATTGTGGTCAGGTACAACCTCAGATAGCAAATATTTGCTTACATTGTAATAATAATTAATTCTGCCTTTGAAAAACTATTATTACTGTAGTACCTAAAGATAGAGGTATATTACTGTAATAAACATCGGTAGAGGTATTATTATGGCTCTTACCTTCATCAAAATCTGCCCAAAAAAGATGGATTTATTTATACTTAATAGTAGTGATAACCTGTGGTCTTTTATTGGTTTTTAGTGGTTTTTAGTAGACTTTTAGTGGTCTTTAGTCAATTGAAATGAAGGAAATGAAAATGAATAATATGAACAATGGACACAATCTTCTTTTCCCCTAGATTCTTCTTATTCTACTTCTTTATCAGCCGATAAACGTCCTGTGCTGGTCAAAAGTCTTCTGCATGGAATTCCACAGGCCTCGGTCTTGCGCCGCCTATATCCAGCGGCTCCCTGCGACTCGTCTGATGTCGTCGGTCAACTTAGTGGGGGTCTGTCAACAATGCGCTTCCCGGTGCAGGGTCGCCACTCCAGCATTTTTGAACCCAATACAGCGAAAAAAATTTATAATTACTATGTTAAATGTGAAGTATATCAATTGTTTGATAGCACAAATTAAAAAAAATTGTTTACCAACCTATTTACCTAATCGCCTTTCCGTCATGTCAGCTTTAATATATTTCACCTAATTGAATTTTAACGACAAAATTAGTTATTCGAGTCAATGGCCGTACCAATAGATTATTACTAATATTCACTTTGAAACAGTTTCTTTAATATGCATTCGCATTTACCCAAATAGGAATTGTTATCTTAGCATCCTGCAATTACCATTTATGGTAATTAGCAATGTTATGTAGTACATTGTGGAATAAGCATCTCCGGAGGATGCTCCAAAAATAATAATAGAAATATTGCGCCAAAAAAAAAAAAACAAAATTATTTTCACACACATTTACATTATATTATTTTTAAAAATGTTTACAAAAATACAATATATCTAATATCTATAGAACATCTTCAAAAATAATATAATGAAGTGGGTCCCACTTGCTGCGGGGTAAGCAGCCAGTGGTCAGAGCTTCAGAGTACGGAACCTCCTCACAATGCGTGCCATCTCAAAAAGTACCGCCTTCTGTATCATGCCCTTGATCCAAGTACTAAGCGAAAGTTTCTTAAGGTGTTGATCGAAACTTAATTTACAACTCAATATCAACTTAAGAATAACCTAAGTTTGATGTAGATTTTCTTTTGTCCCCAGTGGCAGCAGTATGCATCCTTCTAGAAGTTGGCGCGATACCAAGCAGACGCAGCGGGTTTCGATGCAACGACCCGGACCTCTCCTACCCGCATACGGGAGACACTTTGTCCATCTCGCTCATTGCAGCTATAACCGTCATTGTACCGTACATTATTGTAAGTATAATAAAGATTTCTCTAATTATTACGTTACGCTGACGTGTTGTTGTGTCAGAGGCCAATGATAAAGTGACCCTAGAGAAAGGCAATTGTCAGTTTGAGGGTAGAACACTATTGACCTCTACAGTGTAAGTACATAATATTAATGTTTTGTCTTTATGTTTGTTTTTATAGCATACCAGCATTTACTTTCACACTTTAGGAATACAAAGAATTACCTTATTTGCGTTTAAGTACACGCTAATAAGAAGGTCATTCGTTAAGGATTCTTCTTCTCTTCACATGGACATAAGTCTCTTGCATGGACCTCCACAGATCTCGGTCTTGCGCCGCCTGAATCCAGCGACTCCCTGCGACTCGTTTGATGTCGTCGGTCCACCTTGTGGGGGGTCTGCCAACACTGCGCTTCCCGGTGCGGGGTCGCCACTCCAGCACCTTGAGACCCCATCGACCATCAGCTCTTCGAGCTATGTGCCCCGCCCATTTCCACTTCAGTTTCGCAACTCGCTGAGCTATGTCGGTGACTTTGGTTCTCCTACGGATCTCCTCATTTCTGATTTGATCTCACAGGGATACTCCGAGCATAGCTCTCTCCATCGCCCTCTGAGTGATCCTGAGTGATCGTTAAGGATTAAGATTTCTTAATTCTAGATCTTACCTACGTTAAAAAAAACTAGATTGCCATCTTTCGCTTGATACTTGATGTTTGAAATTTTCACCATTGTCCACTACATATGAAAGTTTGTCAATTTACAACTTAAAGTGGACTATTATCCTTCAATCAATGTCGTGATATTACGTAACAACTGTAGGTAATAGCAACGCCTTAGCACTTACACGATCATTCAATTACAGATATAGACAATTGGACAGTCCTCTGTAGGGACGACGAATAAAATAGAATAGAATAGAATAATTTTTAATTCAAACAAACTTTTACAAAGTGCTTTCGAATCGTCAAATGAATCTATCACTGGTTCGGAATTCCGTTCCAACCGAAAAGAACCAGCCAGAAACTCGGCGGTTGCTCTTAAAAAAAACAATATCAATTTTGGATACAATTTACAGTTAATATTCTTTGTATATATGCTCAGATAGCGCTAATATCATCACGTTAGCTTCGACATATACTATAAGTTATATGAGTCTCTTATAGGTGACTTACCCATTGGCTGCCCGTGATTCGCTTGGTATCGTCTCCAACGTTACGCCTCCCAGTGCGAGGTCGCCATTCTTGCACTTTATGACCCCAACGTCCCTCTGTGTCTATGTCGGTAACTCTGGTTCTATGGATCTCCTCATTTCATTTGATCTCGTGATACTGCGAGCGTAAACTCTCCTTCATCCACTGATTGTTTCTAAACATTCCTTTTATAGCTGATTAGCTGAGCTATGAAATGTTTATATGTGGCATTCCTGCATTTGTACCACTACTAAAAGTACCATAGACTAATGTTGAGATCTATAATACTCTGACTCAGCTCAAACTCAATAGAGAGGTTAAAACGAGACACAAATATGCTCTGACATAAATCTGTCTCGTTTTAACTCTATCTTGAGTCGGATTTGATTGAGAGTGCGGTCTATAGATTTCAGCTAAGAGTTAAGACCCTACCAGACTTTTTTATACTTCGGCGCGTTATAGCAAAAGTTTTTTTCGTGAGCATCATGATATTTTGCAAAGTGACGCCTATTTCTAACCAATATCCAATATTTTCATGTGATTACAGATGTGGACAATCGAGACTGTACTTCACAGGGACGACGAGTATTCAATTAAGAAAAACAAGCTGCTAGACAGCGCTAAGGCAGCTGGGTTTATATACAGGGACTACATCTACGGCGCAGTCGTCAACCTAACCGTGCTTGAGGTGCTCAAGTGCGTGGTTGGATCCCCGAGACCCACTTTCTTCGATTTATGCGAACCTGATAAAGCGAGCACTTGCAATGGGTAAGTAACTTCTATTTTTATTTAATGATAGGTAGATATGGTGTAAAATACCTACGAATAAATAATAAGTAAGTAAGTCTAATTCAGAACAAAATCCATTTAAAAAATGGCCCTACTTCAAACCAAAACGACGTATGATTCAAAATACGAATCATACGAATCCCTTCCAAGTTCCAAAATTACAGGTAGACATGCTTAATGATCGGTTAAATTCAGAACGAAAGCAATGATTGGTTCCCGCGCGTGCTGCTATGTTTGCTATGACAGCTGAGTCATTGGACAATGTTATGAAAATTTGACGTGCAAGAAAAATGACCAACTGTTGACGTGCTATTTTTGCTTTTAATCCCCGCCTCTAACGGCTTAATTTTGATCTCCACCCATTTCGGTGCAATTTTTGTTGGGGTCATTTTTTTAACGCAGTTAGACTTCCTTACTTATTAACTATTCGTAGTAAAATATATAATTTCATATTTCGTATCTTTCCAAAGAGTCTAGAATTACGTCATATAGTTGAAATTTTAAGTTTAATTCAGCCGCTGCACCCTCCATAGAAAAGGTCGCCTGTATGTGGAATGCAGTTTCTAACCTGCATAGAACTAGGATTATACCTATACTATCAGAGCTCTTGCCATCGCTACGTGCCAAATTAAGAGATCTACGGATAATGGCGTTGAAGTTACTGTGGCGAGAGATAGGATAACAGGAGAGTTCATGGTGACTACTTCTGCAATTATATCTCCTATCTAATTAACATCTCCACCCTCAGGTCAGACTACGTTCGTAGCTACACGTGCACTTCGACGCGTTTCTCGCGCTATCTACAGATCGACGCTAGCAGAAGTTTCCCCTCCGCTCACACCTCGCTCTCCATCTACTGTGGACTCTTCTTAGCGGTAAGTATCTTTTGGGAATCACGATTATGTATCATTATCATCAGCATCATGAGCTTCAGCAACCACTCACTACTTAGCGCAGACTTTCTGCTGACCCAATACAAATTGGCAGACTTTACACACCTTTGAGAACATTATAGAGAACTCTCAGGCGTGTGGTTTCTCGCTATGTTTTCTTCACCAATGAAGCATGTGATATTTAACGCACATAACTCCGAAAAGTGAGGTGCGTGCCCGCGCGTGGTCGAACTCGGTCGATCCCCCCGTATAGGAAGTCACATCCTAACCACTTGGCTATCACTGCTCTTACCATACTTACTGCTTCTTATTCATTATTCGGGATAGGAATTATTTTCAAAATTATCGAAAATGCTTCCAAATTAATGCTTGTCTCATTATTTTCAGTGGTACCTCCAAAGACGGGCGTTCAGCTGGCACAACCGCTCAGTGCTGATAGTGCCGTTGCTTCAGATCCTGTGTATCATTTACGCGATGACCTGCCCCCTCACCAGGATCACAGACCACCGGCACCACTGGTGGGATGTTCTATCCGGAGCCGTGATGGGACTCTGCAGTGTTGTTTACACGGTAAGGAAGTTTGACTAACTCATTGTTCAAGTACGGATTATGGGTCAAAGAAATTATAGGTTTTTTTTATAATCGGCATCGATGAATCAATAGGTAAACACTAGATTCAAAAACAAGCTTAAAAATGAGGCAAAAAATTGTCCTAAAAGTAAGTTTATTGCTGAACAATATTAATAATGAATAGTTCTGGTGAGCATTCAACCCAATGAATGATCTAAACTATAAGAACTTATCGCTTTTAAAATCTAACGAATAAGATGATCGAAGCAGTGGCGTAGCTACCTTGGGTGACACCCGGTGCGGAAATTGGTGGTGTCACCCCATTGAAAGTAAAAAGCAATAAATTTTATATGATAAAGGACATGGATCATTTATTATTCGTATGGGACGGGGAATCCCCCACGACAGCGTCAGGCTCTTTTGCGGGAATCCCCAAATTATAGATAGCTGAGCTGAGCTAGTGATAGTGGAGGAATCCCGTTTGTACATTGTTCTTAAAGTTAAGAGACCGGGTGGCTGTCACCCCAAAAAAGGTGACACCCGGTGCGGCCCGCCCCCACCGCCACTTTGCTACTTCACTGGATGGAAGCCCTTTTATTCCAAACTTTTGTACGCGTAATACAATTACGTGCCATTAGCTAAGCCTTGATGATGATTCTTTATTTACTTCCAGGTGCTAGTTCTGTGCAAGAACTTCTGCCAGCCGGCCGTGGTCAGCACGAGCGATATATCGAGCAGCGACGGCAACAACCACCAGTCAGTGCGGCGGCTGCTGGCCAGCGGACCGCGCGTCGTCGTGCCATAGCCGCAACCTGTGTAAGGCCTGTGTTGGGCCTTGTGGACTGCAGTGTGAACACTTGTGAAGTGATGAGTGACTGATATAATCAAAAACATTCGACATATTAGTTTGTTAGGTCTCAATAGCCTGAAAACTGAAAGCTGAACGGTGGCACCAATCGAAATAGATATACATAGAAACTCACATCAGAACATAAAACTTGTACAGCGCGTGGGTAAGGTCGGGAATGTTCCGCAATAAGCAATGCAAACAATTAGTCCGCAGTGCATGTCAGTTGAGTGTTCGGAACGCCACATCTAGTACGTAGTACATTTACATCATGCGCTTATTTGCACGAGAGAAGAAAATATTTAGTCAGCTGGGCTAGTATTAAAAAAACATGAAACAGAGAAGAATAGAATAAAGCAGGAGAAATAGCAGGCATCAAAGAGAGGCTTATGCCTGGACTAAAAGTAATGTAGAAGCTTGTGAATTGGTACGAAAACATAGTGTCTGATGACGATGAAAAATGTAATAAAAGAGATGATAAATTCATGAAACAGCAGGCATAAAAAGTTAAGGAAGAAAATTAAAACATTAGTAAAATTCAATAGAATCGTCTAAACAACTTGAAGCGTTTTTGAAAGGTACCTAATATTAAAAAACGGACGAAAATTAAAAAGTGATGAATTCAAATATAAATCACAATATCAGACGAGACGAAATTGAATATAAATTACGAATTAAAATGAAATAATAAGTCATGTTAGATAAGTGCCGATTTCACCAACGTCGACTGATGTTTAACCAAGGAATATATCGGGCGTTCTGACAGTTTTTGTATTGAAAATCTGCCAAAATATCAACGCTCGGATGAGACTTATTTTACTTATTTGGTGAGATCGGCCCTAAGTTAATTAAAACAGGAAAAGAAAAAAGTAGAGAAATAAGGAAGTAAAGATTTAAGATAGTGGAGGATCTGTTATAGGCGATTATGTAAGAAAATCGTATTCATTTGTTCTTTAATAATAACCTCCTCTTTTTTTGAAGTCGGTTAAAAATGAAATTAAACCGTACATTCAGTAGTCAAATAAATACGATAATCTTACACGACCGCTCTTCAGTTTATTAAATAAAATTTTTGTCTTTTTGTGATGTGTAAATGTTTGAGCAATAATAAGTATCGTTACATTATTACAATTTTCTTCTAATAAGTAAAAATTCAAAAAAAAAAGTAAAAAAGTCGTAGGAGTTCCAGATATAGTAGCGTTGAAATTGTATATGTTAGTTTACTTCCCGAAAATCCTTAAATCAAAAAAAAAAGTTTAAAACGCCAGACAGCGCTGAGTTGATATAATGTAGATGATAATCACTCTATTATGTCATTAATTAGCTATTTTTTCAATTCTCAAAGAATATTACTTAATGTATATATAAATTAATTAATTATCTTTTACTACGTCTCTATTTATTTAATAATAAATAGTGTTTGACTTGTAGTAGCGTTAATATTATTAATAATAATTTTTATATACTTACTTAATATTTCCAGATACATCATAACATATTTTGGTATTACAAATAAGAATATACTCATACTAAGTATGTGTGTTTTTACATTCTAAGTATATAAAAATCTAAGAACTTATTTACTTTCTTTATTTGACCGGACTTTAATTTATGACATAATATTTTTACCAGTGATGATCATTATTTAGATAATAAACGAAAGTTGTAGTAAAAGTCCAGTGTAAATATCTCTTTATGAAAAGCTCGTTATTAAAAAACTTCGATTTTTATAAAATTACATTAAATTTTTAATTATTCTAAAATTGCCTCTATATAATCGTAAGATAGATCTTAAGTTATTTATTACTTATTTACCAACGAAAGTATTTAATGTACAGTACCTGTCTAGTCGGTAAGTAGTTAGGGTATTTTTATTTCGCGGCTTTAGGGCTTATTTCACAATCGCAAATTGTTTGACGACTAATAACAATGATGTTTTGATAGCTTTTGTATTAGTAATCCGTCAAAACGTAAATTTTATTCGTCGATCAAAGTTTACTGGGCGATACAATGATTAAACAGGCTCTAATTCTGAGATCTATAGACCGCACTCTCACTCAGCTCAGACTCAAGACAGAGATAAAACGAGACAGATTTATGTCAGAGCGTGTCTCGTTTTAACTCTATGTTAAGTCTGAGCTGAGTCAGAGCATGCTCTATCGATCTTAGCACTCTGCACTAGAGTGAGTTGCATTAGGTGGTCAAAAATTTTGGCGATCTCTTACACCGCAACCTTATTGTTACACTTGTAGTTACCAATAAAAATAATGCGGCGCGGCATGAATAAGTCTATATTCAAACGGACTAAGTATTGTGTATTAATGATGGAGGTAGATATGGAGATTTTTTGTGGGCAACTTTAATCTAAACAGCGACGTAATTTTAACCACCTCATGTGAAACTCAGCCTCAGTAGGTCACTTAAAACATCACCCACCTTAACTTTGTATGAATAAAAATACTTCAAAATTAATATTAAAAGAAATTGTGTAACATTAAAAGCAAATGACATATAAGCGTTATTCTCTGATAAAAGAAAATCTGAAACGCGTTGACTATACTTACAAAAATTAATATGAAATCTGAAAAAATTACAAGTTAGTTTTGATAGCTCGTTGTTCTTCTAAAATCATACAATGAGAGTCACTGAGCTTGAATCTGCACAATATTGTCGGCTGCGTAAATAAAAAAAAAGACGTGTGGTACTCGGGGACTGCCGCGGTAAAGCTATTGCATAGCATTTTTTATCAACGCCATCTAGCGGTGAGAGGAGTCCCGTGTCAGGTTATTTTCGTTACGGAATTTCTGGATTCGGTCTCCACGCTCAAGGCCCGCGATAGAAGCTATGCAATAGCTTAAAAATACCTATATACGCGACGAATTGAGAACCTCCTTTTTTTTTCGTCGGCTAAAAATAGTGTGTCTCATTTCATAATATTATGTATTATGTTATATTAGACCGTACATTTTGTGATAAAATGTAAAATGAAATTATAGCAATCGATTAGATTATTGATACTGAATGAAACACTAAATGAAAGTATTCATAATTCTTTCATATTCTTTTTCATGTAGGTGTAATAATATTCTCTAAAAACAGACATTCCTTTGCATTTAGTGTGTATGTTTAAGTTTGTAAATATTACCATAAGTTAAAATGCGTGTCTTTCTGTATATTGATTTTCAATAAATAAGTAGAAAAGTAGTTAAATTAACCTTTTGTTTCATTATACCCCCAGCCTATCCTATCTTATGGCGTGAACTGAAAACCGAAAGATTCAAATCCCCCTTTTTTTTGTTTGTTGTGCCCCGGCTTTACACATATTTGGAAAGGAAAGGGTAGTGTGAACATGACTGATAAAAAAATAAAAATAAAAAACAAATAAAAAAAATATATATTCATTTCCCTTTTCTATGGTGTGCAACTGGTGTGATTTGAATCTTTGAGCCTGTGGCTTGAATGAAAGGGTTGAATATAGACTGCCATACCCCTTCCAAGTTAGACTGTAGTCTAAGATGGTAGTGAGCTGATGGTAAGTAACATCCAGAGGCAGCTCTAGCTCATGTAGCGCCCGTGTGCAATCAATATCTTGGCGCCAAAATGAAATACAATACAAGAATACTGTTTGACTTACAGTTAGGATATATTTCGGTGAGTGTGCTCAGGAGCTCTTCGATCTTGTCCCCCCTTCACCTTTTTACCACCGCACTGCAAGACATAGGGTGAGCTTCCATCCCTACGTCGTTGATATTCCACCTACGCGCACCAAGCGCTTTAAGTCTTCATTCCTGATTCGCACGGCTAGGGTCTGGAATGCTCTTCCAAGATCTGTGCTTCCTAACACGTACAATTTGGGTATCTTTAAAACAAGGGTGAATAGGCATCTTCTAGGCAAACGCGTTACACATTAGACCGCATCATCACTTTCCATCAGGTGTGGTAGTGGTCAAGCGTGTGCCTATAATGTATAAAAAAAAAAGTTATATATTCACCAGTGAAAGGAAATTCAGGTGCAAAAAATGGTGCAATTTTAAATGATGGCGGGAAGCAATAGGTACACGAGTAAATAGTATTTTTTATCTCTGCGAGCGACCGCGACGCATGCTCTTTGGAGGTGTCGCGAGCGCGGCGCGGCGCGGCGCCCCCTGCGCCCGTGTGCGTTGCACACCCTGCACTTTAGGTAAAGCCGGCACTGGTAACATCGTTACTTACCATCAGGTGAGATCGCAGTCAAAGACTATCTTGTCATCAAATAAAATTAAAAATAAAAGCTGCAACACGCATTATCTCTTGCATAATCTGCACGCCTAAGGCAGAGTGCAATTCTGTAACGTGCAAGTGAACGCTGGCGTATGAACTATGAAGAAAACGAATGGATATCATAACCGAGAGGCGAGGCGTTCGTGACTGGAGCCGCCTACGAATTAGATGGGGTCTGATATTTATCGCCATTCCTGCTGCAAGATACGTGTTTCGCTATTGCGTTGGATTGTTAGTGTAATTTTATATTACCATGGTAAGTATTTACCATAATATGAAATTACACTTACAGTTCGTTTGAGTTGCATGAAGCTTCCGCATATGTAGGTATGAGCTATCTTAAATTGCCTATTCTAATGAAAGATGGCAATCTTTCTGGCAACCTGAAATATGGGCATTGCTACTCTGAGTAAAGATCGATTGCTTTGCTTTGAGTAAATATGTTGAATATAAAACTCTATCCATAGTAGGTATAAATGTGCTTAAATGCAACCACTACCTTAGTAGATAGGTACTAGATAAGTAACATGTAAATGCGTTTTTGTCCTTCAATCACGAAATACTTACTTCGTAGTTTTGTTGCGGCGTGATTGAAAGACAAACCAACACACTTTCGTATTTATATCCCTATTAGTAAGAAGCGAATAAGGATTTCTTTGATGAGGTAGTTTCTAGATAATACTTAAGATTAAGGAGACATATAAAGAAAAAAAAAAAAAAGACGTGTGGCACTCGGGGATTGCCACGGTAAAGCTATTGCATAGCATTTTTTATCAACGCCATCTAGCGGCTGACCGCTAGATGTCGTTGATAAAAAATGCGCCATCTAGCGGCTCACCATAGAGGAGTCCCGTGTCAGGTTATTTTCGTTACGGAATTTCTGGATTCGGTCTCCACGCTGGCCCGCGATAGAAGCTATGCAATAGCTTAAAAACAATGAAATACGAACCTGCGTATCCCTATCTGAAAAAAAAAGTCGGTCCACTACGCTCGAAAGCAGTTCTTTCCTCCGTCCATTTCACACCTCGAAACTAATATAAAACACAATAGGCACCTTTAATTGTGCGTAATCGAATCAACGCAATTCCATAATAGCACGAAGTGAAGGTAATGGCATTAATTGCGCTTTCCCGGGCTCTGTTTGCGTTATACTTTATTGCTTATTCTCGGGAGTAAGGCGAAATTAGCGACTGGGTGAATGTAAAAGTGCTTTTATTGTAGCTTTTAAGGTCTACTATAATAGTGTGACGACCTCCTTGGCGCAGTGGTGAGCGCTGTGGTCTTATAACTGGGAGGTCTCGGGTTCGATTCCCGGCGGGGGCAATTTGGGAAATTATAATTTCTGAATTGTCTCTGGTTTGGTGGGAGGCTTTCGCCCTGGCTAGTTACCACCCTACCGTTACCGCCAAGCGATTTATCGTTCCGGCACGATGGCCTGTAGAAACCGATTACCCCCTGTGTGGGTTGAATCTACACTGCCATACCCGTTCCAAGTTAACCCGCTACCATCTTAGACTGCGTCGTCACTTACCATAAGGTGAGATCGCAGTCAAGGACTATCTCATCAACGAATATAAAAAAAGCATTATAATATATTTTTGTCACATAGAAGAAGATGGTGGTGGCCCTATCCAAAATCATGGTAACCCTAGCTGATGTTTACAAGCTACGCCAGTGCCGGTACATAGACGGACAAACAAACAGTTTCACCGCTAATCTACACTCTTGTTTGGATTGTTTTTACTACGCTGCAGTTCGAACTGCATTTACGGAAATATTGAAAATTCCCAATTTTTGAAGGAAAGAAAATAATATGATGTGCATAATATAAAGCCTGAAAATATAAGCAAGACACCTATGCGGTAGAACACAGTAACGTGTACTTTACACTGTATGCTCGCGTCCTCGTGTTCGATTTCTAATTAAAGCATAGCAATAGAATATTTTTTTATTCAAATAAACTGTTACAAAGTGATTTCGAATCGTCAATTCATTCCTTTCTTGAATGAATCTAGCACTGGTTTGAAATGCCAAATTCGGTACATGGCATTTCAAATCAGTGCAAGTTCGTTGTGGAATTTGACTTTTTTTTTTTTTAATTTATTGATAAATTTAGGTACACAAATAAACTTAAAAATACTGTGTCGTAAACTTAAATTCCACAACGAACGGAACAAATCGTTATTATCCATGAGAATATTTAAATAATCACTTTGTTTTTAATAATTATGATCGTGGAACTAGAACAGTGGATGGATTTGCGAAAAGTCCAAAAATGACTCTGTCATATTTGGACATTTAATTAATAATGAACCTTGCAATGGGCATGAACCTAATCCATGGTAATGGGTATATTATGTGAAACTTCATTGCCACAGCTTTTTCATTTAAAAAGTCATGACTCATGACAACAAAACTTCAGAAATTATTTCAAATGGCTGTACTGTAAAGTTGATAAAATGCCTTAAAATCTGCATTTTAAGGCATTTTATCAACTTATCTGCATCAGTCGTTGTTCTACGATCATGACGATTTGTTCCGTTTGTTGTGAAATTTTACTACCTTCGGTATGGCATTCCGAACCAGTGGTAAAACCATTCATTCAAAAAAGACTTTTGACGATTCGAAAGCACTTTGTAACAGCTTATTTGAATAAAAAAATATTCTATTAACCTCACCCTCAAAAAAGCTGGATGATAGGACATCGAATTATATTTCATTGTACCTACTACCTACCTATCATACCTACAGCTTTTTTCAGCAATCTTTCTAGCTGGAAATCTAGAAACTTTGTATTATGCCCTTCTTCCGCAGTGCGCCCGCAACATGCATTATAAAATTAGGCGTCCAAATAGAGCCTCCGGAAAAACAAACAAAGGGTTTTATTTCGTTATTCAACTCCCAAACCAGTTATAATCCGTTGAAACATCAAGTGTATGTTTACAGCTACCTAGTAAACAGTGCGTAAGTACCTACCTACTCGTAAGTACTTCTTCAACTAATGGACGTCCACTGCTGGACATAAGTCTCCTGCATGGACCTCCACAAGCCTCGGTCTTGCGCCGCCTGAATCCAGCGGCTCCCTGCGACTCGCTTGATGTCGTCTGTCCACCTAGTGGGGGGTCTGCCAACACTGCGCTTCCCGGTGCGAGGTCGCCACTCCAGCACCTTGGGACCCCATCGACCATCAGCTCTTCGAACTATGTGCCCCGCCCATTTCCACTTCAGTTTCGCAACTCGCAGAGCTATGTCGGTGACTTTGGTTCTCCTACGGATCTCCTCACTTCTGATTTGATCTCGCAGGGATACTCCGAGCATAGCTCTCTCCATCGCGCGCCTCGTAAGTACTTAGTAAGTACTTAAAGTTAAGGCCCAAAACACGGGTCTGCCCGCGAAATTTAAATTTAATTTGGTTTTTCGCATTTTGTAAACTGATACGACAAAGTAGGCTTATGGTATTCAAATTGCGCCAATGGCAGTATCATCTTCACAGGTTTATATACTAATCATTACGTGAAAGTATCCAGTTTAAGAATTGAATGAGTTTGACGTGAGCTACTCACAAATTAGTCATTATTTTGACTAATTTCTTAGTTTAAATCAGTAAAATCAATAGTAAAATCAGTTTGATTTTAGATTTATGGCTCACCATCATCATCATATATATCTCTCTATAGAACGTGCTATGACTTAGCTCGGACTTGAGATAGAGTTAAAACGAGACACAAATATGCTCTGACATAAAACTATATCGTTTTAACTCTGTCTTGAGTCTGAGCTGAGTGAGAGTGCGGTCTATAGATTTCAGCCTTAGTTTCAAAAATAGAAAAAGCATCAATGGCCCAATGGTTAAAGGTGCGGACTGAAAACTGAAAGTCGAACCCACTACCATTCGTAACATAAGTGTGAACGTCTTGTCTTGGTCATAGGGTTCATAGGAACTTCCAAGCGCCGCGGTCTTGTATGTTATAATAATTATATTATGTCTCGTAAACCGATGGACGTTCGGGTGCTCTCCAAACCGAAACGCAGCGTTGGCAGATCTACTAGGTGAAACGACGATCTCAAGTCGCTGGACACAGGCGGCACAAGATCATGCTCTGTGGCGATCCTTTCAAGACACCTATGTCTAGCCGTGGACGTCTGTCCATTGAGATGATGATAACGATGACTCGTAAAAAAAAATTACGTAAATCATAATGCTCTTAGCAGAGGCGTAACTATACCGTTTGAGGCCCGTGGCAAATTCATCGGATGGGGCCCTCCCTCGCCCAATATAAAGAAGCTCACCCAATGAGATAGTATTTTTTATTTTTTCATAAATCACTACGTGAAGTAGGTACATACAAACGCAATTACAATTACTTGATTTTCTAATAACCTTTAATTCGGAGCGTATTGTATTTATGATTACATTACGGCACTTAGTAGTCCATTCTTAGCACCTACAATAGCAACGTAAAAGCGACATTTTCGCGAGCGAAGCGAGCGCGAAATTTTTTATGGTTGCATTACGGTACTTAGTAGTTCATTCTTGGCACCTACAATAGCAACATAAAAGTGACATTTTCGCGAGCGAAGCGAGCGCGAAATTTTTTATGATTGCATTACGGTACTTAGTAGTTCATTCTTGGCACCTACAATAGCAACATAAAAGTGACATTTTCGCGAGCGAAGCTAGCGTGAAATTTTTTATGATTGCATTACGGCACTTAGTAGTCCATTCTTGGCACCTACAATAGCAACAGAAAAGTGACATTTTCACGAACGAAGTGAGCGCGAAATTTTTTATTCTGCACTGCGCCATATCTAGTCCTGTACTTTTGGCGCTTGCGACCTTGCGTTTGTATGCGCCGGTCGGCCCTACCAACTATTTAGTAATTGTTATTGGGGTTATTTTAAAATGTGTTTGTGGACCTAATGACATTTAGGTATTACAAATATGTATCTTTTTAATTTCTGTAAGACAAATAAAAATTTTGGCCCCAAATTCGCCGTCCCTAAAATCTGCTGCCCTAGGCCCCAGTCAAATCAGCCATTTGGTAAATCTACCACTGTGCGTGGCTACGCACAGTGGTAGAAGAAAGGCTTTCTTCTTGTCCCAAAGAGTTTAGTTTATATCAATTTTAATTTTGAAAATGATCGCTCGGCACTAGCCGTAGTCACAGGAATGGCTATAAATGTTATGATCATCTTGTGCTTCCGGCCCTCTCTGATCGGGGGCCCCTGCCGGCTGGGGGCCCGTGGCATTTTGCCGTCATGCCACCCTATAGTTACGCCTCTGGCTCTTAGCACTTTTTCCCGTACAAATGAGTGGCATAGCCCGCATCTCACGTTTTTGTTTAACATCTTTTTTTATTGTGCCCGATTACCCACACACGAACTTTTAATACAAAACCACTTAGCATAGGACCACAGTCACTATCATAGAATAACATTACAGCTACAGATGGTAGAGTCAATACCAGCTGAGCAAATTGCCTATTGACGGTTCAAAAGAAAAGATTTGTTTCTATGTGGCTTTGAACTATCTGACGCAAGTACTTAGGTCCGTATTAATTTATGTTTAAAAAAAGGGATAAAAAAGGTATTCTAAGTATGTCCAACTCATCAGAACCATATGACGCATCACACAAGCTGTTTGTATGCCAGTTCGGTTCAGCGGTTGAACCATAAAATGGTTACAAACATAGACAACATAAAATGGTTACAAAAAAAAGACCGAAAAAAAGATGTGTCATGTAGGTACTCACTACCTTTTGATGAAGAACTAATTAATAATTTTGTCTAAATATATAAAAGGCAAAGGTGACTGACTGACTGACTGACTGATCTATCAACGCACAGCTCTAACCACTGGACCGATCGAGCTGAAATTTGGTATACAGGTAGCTGTTAGGACGTAGACATCCGCTAAGAAAGGATTTTGGAAAATTTCAACCCCAAGAGGGTTAAATAGGGGGTTAAAAAATCGAACCTAACGTGAGCGAAGCCGCGGGTTAAAGCTAGTATACCTATATTTAACTAATATCTTTCTAATTCTTATGGCCACTAGGTAGAACCATCTTTTCTAAAGAAAGAAATGGCCTAAATTCAGTACCTAGCTACTTACCTAATAGAATTGTTAATTTGCTTGAAAATTTAAAACTCAAGTTCATGCATTTCGTCTACAATCTGAAAAATAGAGGACTTCTAAGTCTAGTAGTAAGTTCTGCAACCAGCCGCCCTACCCATATTACAAACGTGTCGTATCTGTTCTCTTTCCATGATCGCTAACGCTGGGTTCCCAGTTTTTATCACGCTTCCCATCTGAAAGGATAGGACGTGTGACAAAAAACTTTGGGAGCCCCTGCTTTAGCGTTAGCGATAACGATCATGGAAAGAGAATAGATACAACACGTTTGTAGTCATAGCTACGTCGGCAGTAGACTCTACGCGTATTAATTAATCTTTGACAGCCCGTTGGCTACAAAATCTTTTAAAAGACATTTTTTTCATACACCGTGTGTGGTCACGAGTCGAGATGGTCCTGACTCGGAGAATGTTTACTGTCTTGTTAATTTACAACATACAAGCGAGATAAAATTAATGCCTTAGTTAAAAGAGGGATTATTTAAATCCTTAACAAGGCCTTATACATTACGTTTGCCCATCTTACGAAACCTCTGTATATCTACTTATCTATAGGTAAGTAGGTACACTAGTTTTTACGCGCGGCTTCACTCACGTTAAGTTCTATTTTTCAAAGCCCTATTTTACCCACTTAGGGGTTGAATTTTCAAAAATCCTTAGCTTGTGCCTAGATACGTCATAATAGCTATTTGTTTGCCAACTCAGCTCGATCCGTCCAGTGGTTTGAATTGATAGATCAGTCAGTCAGTTCTTATAATATTTTATACAGGTAATCTAAATCCGCCGGGAATCGAACCCGAGATCTCCCAGTTATAAGACCACAGCGCGCTCCACTGTGCCAGGGAGGTCGTCAAAACAAACAATAGGTACAATCAAATCAACACAACCGCAACTGTCGCGAACAATTTCCAAGATAAAGTCGTACGTACTGGAAAATAATATATAAAAATTTTAAATTTAAAAAACTAAAAACCCGACTGAAAGTGAAAATACAAGTCCTACGGATCCATTATTGGAAAGATTTGAACCGATCTATGTTTTTAACACAAATCGATTGACGTAAGTTATCAAAATTGGCCCACGCGTTTGGTTTCCAGAGCGCCACATACCTACATCTACATACATCGGTACATAGGCTGATAAATACATTACCCTCCTTTGCGTGCCGCAGTCGGGTAAAAAGTTAGTAGGTAGGTGCCATTCTGACGCGTTTTCTCGACGATATTCAGGGCACTTCAGGGTGATTAATAGTTATTCTCGTTAATGTGATAGGTAGGTAGGTGCTTAGGTTTTAAATCGGCTTTGTCCCACAGAAAAACAATGATTCCACGAGGACGAAGTCACAGTCCACAATCTACATAAAGCTTCCGTTACTACTACTAGATTTATAACAATTTTATAGTAAATAACTATATAGGTATTACTTATACCAGCAGTGCAGAAAGAACAATCGTCCATTGTTTCAAATTATGAATTTAATTAGGTACGATTAATTGCACTCTGTGTTTCAAGAAAAACATTGCCAGAGAAGAAAACTTCTGTCATTGTTGTGCGTAGAGAGAGAAGACATAGAGCCAGTGACGATTTCTTTCTCACTCACACTAAAAAGAGAGCAGAAATAAAGTTATTAATGTGATAAACAGAGACGCAGCTACCCAATTTTTTGTCCCTCATCGTGTAACCAGTTTTTTCAAGGTCGACACACTTTTGTGCGAAACAAACTGACAGTTAATAAGAAAATTTAGTATCTATGTGTGTTGCCAGCTTTAGGTACCTATACAATGTCCCGATTTTCCCTATCCTACTTATATTATAAATGTGAAAGTTTGAATGTATGTATGGCCATCCATACATACATCCAAATTTCAGCCATATCGGTTTAGTGTGGCGTGATTGAGTAACAAACATATGGATGTTTGTTACTCAATACGCCACACTAAACCGATATGGCTGAAATTTGGCACGGAGATAGGTTTTTTTAGTAATGTCCTCTGACATACCGTAACGGCGGGTTACTTTGGCTACTTTTTCAATTTTTTTTTTAATTTTTGTTGAAACAAAATAAAGTCGTGATGGAAGAAATGAATATTATGAGAAAAGAAAAGAAAGATGATGGATACTAGAATATAATATATGTCGGCGATGATTAAAGTGTATTCAGTTAGATAGTGTCGGTTACTGTTCTGAATCATCCTGAAGTTTCGTTCGAATGTCCAACGACCAGTCGAGAACTGTTGGCGATCTTAAGAATTATTTTATTTACAAAGTTCTTAATTTTTAAAGCCATTTTTAAATAGCTAGAGGCAGACTTTTAATGTTTTTTTAAATAATTATTAACTTAAACTATGAAGAGTTGCAGTTTTATACGACTGCCTGAAAAAAGGAATATACTGTTAATTTCATTAATGATGATTTTGATGACTAAATATACAATTTTTGTTGCTTTTAATTCAATAGCATTACTCGATCGAAGGAAAATTTTAACTGTTCATTAAAAATTATTTTGTGTAACATTCTTACTAGTAACGAAAAAAAATTTTCCTTTGTGTTACATACATCTTTTTTCAAAGTGACTCACATATGCTAAATTTCTATTCGGCATTTCAATATTTTTTTTAAGGAGCAAATAATTATCTAGTGAATTGGTCCTATGAAACTACATTAAAAAACTTTAGTATAAAAAAAAATATTTTTAAAAAACCGACTTACGTGTACAAACTAAAATTATTTTATACTTTTAAGTGGTGGTTGAAGTTAATATTGTGTGCAATAAAGAATAATAAATTCTTTATTGCACACAATATTAAGATATATGTAAAAAAATAGGAGCTTACCCTAATAGGTATGTCTCTCCCAGACAACCTTATATGTGTAGGTATGTTATTTAAAAAATAAAACAGTTCAGCATCTGTTTTGTCGTTTTATTTAAAAATCCTGGGAAGAATTTTCCATCTAATTTGGGGTACTAGGGGAGTGCAGTTATTGTGGCAACATTAAACTCGAACTTGTCATGTGACGTCATCGTTACGTCATGTTATCTCTATTTCAGTCGCGGTTACACAGTACCTTGGTCTATTGCCTTCTCTGTCTACGTTGTTGTGGTTCCAGTAAAAAATACAACTATTATTTTCTTGTCAACGGTACGGTATGACGTCATTTTGTAACGGTCGACGACTGCCAACTTGACGTGGGCAGTATATATCTTTCGATAGATTGTCTAAAAATGACTGCTTAGTTACCGCAATCACACAAACATATAAGAGTAAGCAGACCTAACATAAGAAAAAATTGGCGTTCCAATTACGCCTACATACAAATCTCACGCACACATTGACAGTAAACAGAGCCGGACTTCGAAAAGCGAGGTTCAGCGAGGTTGAAGGGACTGGAGAGTATTTAATATCTGTAATTTGAAATAATATGGAAACTACGGAAAGTTGCCATCAAATTGTAGGTTAAACCCTTATTTTACATTCTGTAAACTTAATTCTATAAATTAATTCTTAATTATGAAAATGGATTCTAATGTGCTAAGTTTCGCGGTTTTGTAATCAAACAAGTAATAATGTTACAAAATAATATTTAATAAAATCAAAACAAAACATGATTTACAAAATCTACCCAAAAGATATATCTATTAGATAAATAAAACAAAATCAAAAAGCAACTTTTTCTCTAATATCTTTTAGAAATACAAACATTGACAATACGATAACATCAACAGTAGTTTAATTAACTCTTACATTCTATTCAGCCTGTATCACTCATTTCAATAACCTTATTAGAATAGTATTACACATTTTAAACTTATAAAAATAACAAAATAAACCATATGTCTCAGTCTTTTCAATAACGTAATAAGGAATAGTATTACTCTATACTCTTTATTAATAGTATTACTAGGCTGTAAATTTTGCAAGTCCATCAAAACTTGATCTCCAGCAGCTTTTCTTTCTACTGGACCTTTTACTGATGATGTAGACATATGCTGAAAACAAGAGTAATAAATTATCAGTTGTCTAGTATTAACAATTTAATAGGTAATACAAATAGGTACACAGCTATATATATATATATGGGTATAGCTGTCAATATTTACGTTTAAATGGCAAGATGTTTTGGGTTGGTACCTAAATATAAGAACAACTAGAAACTTACTTGTAATGATGAATCAAAAATCATTGGGATTGCATTAGAAGTAAGGACGGTACGAAAACCACTGCAATCCACTAAATGTGCTTCAAAATGTTCAGAACATAGCACACTCGATGTTTTGTGCTGCCAATTTTTTTTATTCGTCTGCATCAACCAGGCATTTTTTATATTTTCATCCTTTGGAAAGCTAAAAAATGATTTAATTTTATAATTTATCCTTACTTTTATAGAAATAGAAATAGAAATATTTTATTTCAAATAAACTTTCACAAGCACTTTTGAATCGTCAATGAATCTACCACTGGTTCGGAATGCCTTTCCCGCCGAGAAGAGCCAGCAAGAAACTCGGCGGTCGCTCTTTTCAAAAAAAAGTAAAAATTTTACAATATTTAATGAAACTATGCTATGTATTGCTTCCACGATTAATTTTCCTAAGTCCAATACAATACAAATAAAAATTAATACAATCCAATACATCTTAAAACAGGCAGGCAAAAACAGACTAATTATTTAATCAAAATATACCCACTAAACAAAACTTGCGCCTGAATACGGCCCTGTCAAATTGTACAAGTATATGAAACGACAAACAAGATCCTGATATTAATTAATTGATAAATATTGCAACAGGAATATACTAGAACCAAAATTACTATAACTGTCTACGAGTTTTGCGTATATAATAATTAGGGACTGCTTCTAAAATGCCGAGTAAGCATATAACCAAATTACGAGTCTATAGCACATCAAAACTTACCGATGAAAAGTAATTGCAGGTGTTTTCCTATACGGAGAATTGCCACACAGAGGTGCACAACACTTCACCATTTTATTTCAGAATTTTTGATTCTTTAGACTCGATTTTAAAGCAAATTTAAAAGAATAAACAACTCGCAGGTTATGTTGTTGTTTTTGACAAATTGACATATTCCACCATACTTCTCTTATTTGTAGCTTACGAATTGCCTCAAGCTCAATTATGTCTATGAGTGCGTAAGTGTTGCAACAACAGAAGTAAAAGAGATAGAATCATATATTTTTTGTTGGAGAGAAGCAAGCGAAGATATTATTTATTCGTTTAGATGTAGTTGTGAAAATTATGTTAGGTCTGCTTACTCTTATATGTTTGTGCGCAATCACCTCTGGTTGGTTGAATTTATTTGTTCTACCTTTCTCTATGATTGAGACTGTAGCAATGACAATAATTGATGCAGCTTTTTTGCAATCGACCAGCCATGTCAAAATCAGCTGGTATCGCTCCATAGAGTAAAGTAGGTAATAATACTAAAATATCGCTCTGCGGCGTAGGTTATGTTTATAAAATCTTAATTCTAAATCTATTTATAAATCATTCAACATTCCTTCTTATATAAATCTTATCACAAACGATAACATTAATTTACCACCAGTGAACAGTTGACCCGTACAAGTACTTTACTTGGCAATTTCTGCGCAAATTGCTTACAGCTTATGACGTAAATAATTACGCTACTTATGTACTCGATACACTTGATATTATGTTAGATTAAAGTTTAATTTTGTTCTCACGTATTCTCACTTCTGAGTCATTGCTTGTGGTGATTGTGGTTCGCGTATAATCAATAGCGTTTACTGGTTATAAAATCATTCGTCATTCATAACAAAGACTACAGTATTAATACTATTCATAACTCGTTTATTCCGTGCGTGCGGACGTATCACGTATTGTGCGAAAATCTAGTCAAAATGTTGAATAAATTGAAATTGATTTGGTCAAAAATTAATCGGTGGCATCGAGGTAAGTTTGTTTATATAATTATTTATTTTTGTCAATATCTTGATACTGAAGGACTTCACACACGGCAGCTATAATGTATATTAATGTATATTACATCCCGGGATGTATAGCTTTACATTATCTTAACCTATCACACACGGAGCAGGTAATGTAATATATCTTTCCCTTCATTCCATTGGTATACGTCTCGACTGACGCACTTCCCAGCTACTAAAATGCTATACAGGGTGTTATTATTTTTAATATGAATCTGTCAAGTTATTTATTACAAACCTACTATAAATTAATGATAAAATTATTCCTACATACGATTTAATATATATAAAAAATAATATAGTTACCTAAATGTTAATTTTTACATGTTCGATCTATTTCAATTCAGAAACGATTTTCGATAGTTTGTGGTTGTTCGATACGTATGGTACTTTACTATTAAGTGGTCGGTTCCCATCAATGAAGTACCACATTATCTGTATTACATTTTACCGGAAAAAAAACGAAACTTCCTGAACGTAATCTGCCAAAATTATCATCCTAAATTTGAGAAAGTATAATGGTTTGCACCGGAGCAGTGATCACCGGAAAATCACCGGTGATTCTCCGTAGAAAGTAATCAATTGAAAACACCGGAGAAACACCGGTGTGTCACCGGTGATTATTAGATCATAAAGGTATGCGCCATCAGTACCGAGTACGTTTATTCACGAATGCATTTCGTTACTCGCATATTTCGTATTTTCGTACTGATTAAAACTAACGATGTAACTATTTATGTTTTGCAACGACCACCTCTATTTTTGAACACCCTTGCTATTGAGTAAATATACGGAAATATGTAAAGATGTATTGAGATGTATTGAGATGTATCGAGATATAAATGTATATTTTCATACCGCTCGGTATCTTAAGATACGAAGATGTAAAAATATACATTATAGCTGTCGTGTGTGGTCTCCTGTCAATTTATATGGAAAGATGTAATGAGATGTATCGAGATGTATCGTGCTATAATATACATCTTTACATTATAGCTGCCGTGTGTGAAGTCCTTTATGCTGAGATCTATAGAGCGAGCTCAGACTCAAGATAAGAGTTAAAATGAGACCCAAATATGCTCAGACATAAATCTGTCTTGTTTTATCTCTGTCTTGAGTCTGAAGTCTGAACAGAGGGAGAGAGCTGTCTATAGATTTCAGCCTAAGATAGTTCATAGCTAAATAGGTGCAAACTTTGTACAATGGTACATGGAGACAGTAAATAAATAAGTGATTTGCCTAGGCCTATGCTTTGCCCAGCTCGGAATATAATAAGGGTTCTAATGCCCATTTTCACTGCCCTTTCCCCTTAATTTTAGGAAACAACTAAGCCTAAAAATAACGAACAACAAAATAGTCACCAACGTTTAAGCGATACTGAATAATCAATTTTCTATTGCAGTTATCTTAATATTTGTGCTGGTGGAAACAAAACTGTTCCCCGGTGGTCAAGTGGGATTCCAGTGCAATGATCCAGCACTGTCCCACCCCTACACTGGGGATACAGTCAGCTGGAAATGGTTGATGGCAGTTACACTGACTGTACCACTTGCTGTGGTGAGTAAACTTTAATTCCAATGTGAGCAATTGTTGCTGGATTGGTGATTCCACACCAGAAGCCACAGTGTTGGCAGACTGATGAGATTAGACAAGTTTTAGGGGGCTTCACTGAGTATATTACTGCCGTCCTAAAGCTAAAATGTCATTAACTACCAAAACCATATTTTTTTTTAATTCTATGACAAGATAGCCCTTGACTGCAATCTCACCTGATGATAAGTGACGATGCAGTCTAAGATAGCTGGCTAACTTGGAAGGGGTATAGCAGTGTAAATTAAACCCATACCCCTAATCGGTTTCTACACGCCATCGTGCCGGAACGCTAAATCGCTTGGCGGCACGTTTTTGACGGTAGGGTGGTAACTAGCCACGGCCAAAGCCTCCCACCAGACCAGACCAGAGACAATTTAGAAATAATAATTTACTAAATTACCCCCGCTGGGAATCGAACCCGAGACCTCCCAGTTATAAACCCACAGCGCTCACCACTGCGCCAGGGAGGTCGTCTAATATTATAATAATAATATTTCGAGTTTCAATCCAAAAAGTGGCAATTTGAGAACTAATAAAGAAAATTTTTCATATTGCTATATAAAAAATACAGCAATAAAGAGAATATCAATTAGATGGATCTATAGAGATGTTTTTTCTAAGTAAATAGCATTAAAAAATTGTTTTTAGCCAATATTGTAGCTTGAGGAGGGCAAATTATCGCTTTATTTTGGGCCGCTGGATACAGCTGCGCAAGACAGAGACCTGTGGAAGTCCATGCAAGAGACCTATAGTCCAGTAGTGAACTTATCAACCGGTAGACATTGGTTTGACATTCTTTATAAACCAATGTCTACCGGTTGATAAAGTATTAATACTTTAGTAACATCAGCTATCAATTAATAAAAGCAATCAGCTATCAATAAATTCATTTATTTATTTGCTTTCAAGCAATAAAATAATTTTCATTTTACAGATGCTAATTGTAGAGAGGCAGCAGGAAAAAGTGGAGGTAGCCAAAAGGCATGCTCTCATGTGGTACAAGGAGTATGTATTTGGCTTCCTCCTTAACTTGACGTTTGTTCAGTGTGTCAAACTTTTGGTCGGCTCTCCTAGACCTCACTTCTTTGATACCTGCCGACCTGAAGAAGCTCGGACTTGCCAAGCGTAAGTGTTACTTACTATCTCTAAGTATTTCTTCTCATTTATCTAAGCACTAGATGGTGCCCGCGACTTCGTCCGCGTGGATTAAGGTTTTTGCGGAAATTCTTTCATTTTCTGGGATAAAATGTAGCCTGTGTGTTGATCCTGGGTATAAGCTATTTTCATTCCAAATTTCAGCCAAATTAGTTCGTAATGGCACGAAGAAAACGCACACAGACGCACACACACATACACACGCGCGCGCGCGCGCACACACACACACACACACACACACACACACACACACACACACACACACACACACACACACACACACACACACACACACACACAATTATGGTTAAAACCAAATTGACCTAGAAAGTGTGAAGTCGTAATGAATTAGCAACTGAATAGTAAAAGGATAAAGTCAACTTTTCAATTGATAAGTAGTGTGGGTTGACTCATTATTGCGTATCTGCGTCCAATTGGTACTTAGTGTGATGAAAATAGCTTTGCAGAGCCTGTATTTTGCGTAGGCAATTCTAATCTAGATTACATTATAAAAAACTCTACCGTTATATTTTCAGTTCGGAATATGTCTCAAGCTACACTTGTACGAGAGCTCATTGGTTGAATCAATCCGATAAGAGCTTTCCTTCTGGACACACGTCGCTAGCGTTCCACATGGGGATATTTGTTGTTGTAAGTCTATTTATATTACTACAATTAAGATAAATGCCGAATAAGTCTTCCGCTTCGATCGACTATTCGGCTAAATTTCGACCGACTATTCGGCTTAATTTCGGCCAACTATTCGGCTAAATTTATTCGACATAACTAAGGTATATTACGCTTGGTAATGCATGGTTTTACAAGGCTGTCACATTCTTTTGTAAATGGCTACAAAAAAGCTACTTACAAGCGTTCAAAAGACAAAAATGGCAAATTCGACGAGTTAATTAACGAATTTGTCAATAGCTTTAAAAATATTATTATTCGAATTCAATGACATTAGCGTCAAAGTAAAATGAACCTTAACTAAATTGATTTCAGTTCAACAGATTTTGATATGGAGCGTATCCGTATAATTCATTCACGAAATTGAGCTCTGATTCAATATTGTTATGGTTCAATTTACTTTGACGCTAATGTCATCGAATACGAATACGATAAATCGAATTAAATCTTTTACTAAACCTACTGAACACTTGAGTATGTATTACTTAGTAGCACTTTTATTTCCATTGTTTTCAGTATTATCTGTACCAGCGTGCACGCAACGTGAACCTCCGTACAATATTAACATTGCAAGCGTTATGTATGGTTAGCGCGACCTACTGTGCGCTGTCGCGTATGACGGACCATAGACACCACTGGTGGGATGTGCTCGCTGGTTTTATTATAGGGGCAGCTATATTATTTTATACTGTGAGTAACTCAAACTGTTTATTAATTAAAGAAAAATGATAAAAGTTTTAAAACACTAACCCGACTATGAAAAATTGGATGTAAAATCCGTCATAATGATTTTGTTTATATAAAATATAACCTGTCACCCAGACCATCATAAAAACAGCTTAGAACTTCACATATACTTACATTGATGGCTAAAATCATAACCCTTTTGGCTTTGCCATAAGGGTAAATTAAAAATAGGCCGAATAGTTTGTACCAAATTTTGATTAGGCCGAATAGTTAAGTAACAGTACACGTACACTGAAATGGAACTATTCGGCCAACTGTCTGTTAGAGTCGCGAAGTTGAAATACGAATTTCCTAGGCACATAGCTCGAAAAACCGATAAACACATGGGGTATCAAGGGGGTCAAATAGCGACCTCACACTTGTAAACTCTAAGAGAAAAGCCTCCCACCCACTACGTGGATCTTAGTGTATCGCTGACAGCCACTGGATACTAGCACCACAAGATAGAGTTCTGTGGGTGTCCAGGAAATGGACCTCCAACATCGATTGAGAGTTGAGATGATGACCACGAACCGGCAAAGTACTGTCCAGTATTAATAAACTACTTTTTAGGGTGTCATACGCAAAGGGTGCCAAAGGGACCCTTTGGGTTAGGGTTACTAAGCCTTTGCTGTACGTTAGTTTGTCAGCGGGCTGTATCTCATCACCAGTAATAGGTAGATACTTGTAATTTTCACAAAATGTGTATTTTTATTGCCGCACAAATAATAAAACAAATTGAAGCGAGTCTCCATACAATAAACTTTTGTTTTTGCTCGAACCTATAATAATAGTTGGTGTCAAATCTTGTAGGATGCTACGGAACCCTTCGTGTGCGGGTCCGACTCGCACTTGGCCGGTTTTATTAATACCGCATATTATGTTTGGCCTATTTTAGGAGTACTTACCATCTACATTTTTTTTAGATATTCCACTTGTGCAGAAATTTCGAATGTATCACACCAAAGAGCGAAGTGGTCATTGAACATCAAAGAGATGAAATTCCAGAGATTAAGAACGAAAGTGTTATAGTAAATGAATGATGAGTAAATTTGAAAAGGGCAGATCTATTTATTTTGGTCATAAGTGGACTCTACAAAAATTGTGACACTTTTACCTTTTAGCCAATAGTTAACCAGTGAGAATCGGCGAATAAGCCCCCCGATTCTTCCAATAACTTATTTATCGATCGATTCGGTTTGTTACCGTACGATAACACATATTTTCAATTCGTAAATGCTCTTGTAATCGAATGTATCTTGTCGATGTCGATAACGTAGTCGATACCGAATCGTATCCTCAAACCAAACGCTCTGAATCACACGACAAAAATTTTTATACGAGATCGATATCTAACCGTATCGACACGGTATGTTATCGAACAGGTCTGAATCGCCCCCCAGAAGCGATTACAATCGTCAAAATGTAGCAATTATTTTGATGCTAAGATCTATAGAGCGTGCTGTGACTTAGCTCACACTCAAGATAGAGGTTAAAACGAGACACAAATATGCTCCGACGTAATAGGGATGTTAACAATTTTTCGGAATTGCTTTTATTTTGAAGATTGACTCTTGTTTACCATAAAAAAATATATATTATTTAAAAATATTAGTATTTTCGATGAGAAAATATACAAAAATAGAGTAATTTTGAATTTTCCCGCTAAAACACTACAACTGTCACTTGATAGTCATGACGTCATCGGTCCGTCCGCGCCACGAAAGAAGTCCCATAGAGGCGGCGCTAGTAGTCGTATGTCTAGGCAATTATTGTATGTAAAATCTATTAGTTCCCCTGATGGCCGCGGGACTTCTTTCGTGGCGCGTACTATATCTATAATCACTCCGTTTGTTTCGCGGTTCGTCTAGTGACGTCACGAGCTCTTCTTGGCGTTTGCAGTCACGTGACATCAGATTATAAACATACCATTTAAAATCATTTTTAATAAATTTATTAAGTTATATTAAATTACAAAAATGTGATTTTCGATATTCTAATCCTACAAACTATCATAAAATTAACACTTAACATTAATTTGTGATTAGTGTTTACATCCCCATTGTCTCTAACTCTGTCTTGAGTCTGAGCTGAGTGAGAGTACTGTCTATAGATTTTAGCCTAAGGCTTTAGAGTTAAAACGAGACAGATTTATGTCGGAGCATATTTGTGTCTCGTTTTATCCTCTATCTTGAGTCTGAGCTGAGTTAGAGAACGCTCTTTAGAGATCTATTTTTTTTCCGAAATAAATAAGTGTGACAACAAAATATTAAATAATAAAAAAAATGGTATCAAAATAAATGAGAATCTGCCCTTAATCAAAATGCATATTTATATTATAGACATAAATAGTCGACTATATAATAGTCATAAAAAAATAAGTTAAGGAAAAACTATTTTTATAGTCATTTATATTTAAGATTAATTCAATATGAAATTGTGAAAGTTGTAGATTCTGAATGATGGAATCAATGAGAACCAGTCTTGATTCAATATGTCAGCTTTTAATAGACTGTTATTGACTTATTGGACCTTTTACATTATTATAATAAAATCATAAAAATATACATCAAAATATGGATACACTACTATCCATATTTTGTTTTGAAAAACAAAATTGATGACTAAAAATAACGTATAAAATAAGAGCTGTGCTAGACAGAAATGAAAATGATGTATTGTAGAAATCAGGCAAAATAATAATTATTTTCCACACATTTTTTTTTATTAGATTTTATACCTACAGGGATTTTTTCCTAGAAATTGCCTCTTTTTCTATCGCGTAACTCTTATCTTTCCGCACTACGTTAGCCATTGAGTTGACGGGACGAACGTCGAGTACCTGTAGCTTTTTAACCGACTTCCAAAAAGGAGGAGGTTATCAATTCGGCCGGTATCTTTTTATACCTAAAATACGGAGTACTCTTGGCCTGGTTTAGAACGCTTTAGTAGGTTCATGTGCTTTAAAAAAGCTTATCCTTTTAGCAGTATTCTTACGTATAAATTAAGTGTTTATTTTATAAATCCTAGTCGACTTGTGATGCATCTTGATTTTCTATTTTTTTTTTTTGTTAATTAAGAACTTGATATTAACAATTTTCTATTTTTGTAAGAAAATCTTTTCTTCACATTCCATTATATTTCTAAAGTATTTGAAATGCTAGATAATATCTATTTTGTACCTGTTGGATGTATGATCGTTATTTAACTATATTTATGATAGTCAATAGTGTTTTGTGATCGTCTAAGACTGAAATCTATAGACCGCACTTTCACTCAGCTCAGACTCAAAACAGAGTTAAAACGAGACAGATTTATGTCAGAGCATATTTGTGTCTCGTTTTAACCTCTATCTTGAGTCTGAGCTGAGTCAAAGCACGCTCTATAGATCTCGGTATCAGAGCTCGTGAAAAATTTTGGGGAGGAATTTGTTGCAAATTTTTTTGTATTTTTATAATATAGCCTTAGTCATCTCCTCAAAGAGAATTTTTATTCTCTTTTGCTGATCATTTCAATAAATACGATTTACGGATTTACTGTATTGATTTATTGATCTTGTCTAAATATAATCTTTTTTGGTCTGGTCTGGTGGGAGGCTTTGGCCGTGGCTAGTGACAACCGTCAAAGACGTGCCGCCAAGCGATTTAGCGTTCCGGCACGATGACGTGTAGAAACCGATTAGGGGTATGGGTTGAATCTACACTGCCATACCCCTTCCAAGTTAGCCCGCTACCATCTTGGACTGCATCGTCACTTACCATCAGGTGAGATCGCAGTCAAGGACTATCTTGTCATCGAATTAAAAAAAATCTAGATAATTAGGTTACGGTCTGGCTGTAATAGATTCCTCCTCATTTATCACCTTTCTTTCTATGTAAGGTCGTGATAATAAAAAGATATTAATTATTTCAGTAGTTTTATTCAACCTCCATACATATTATGTTTTCGCTTAAAAACTAAGCCATTTTTAAGATGAAGAAATACAAATATTGAGATGTTCTTTAATGAAAACAAAAATATACTTATTGATAAAGATAAATAGATAGTTCACAATACATTAGTGGAACATTTCCAAAATCAGGTGTTTAGTAATTGAATAAAATCTTTCCGAAGCACTGATGGTACAAGTCAAATTTTGGTTCTAATTGGCAGGAAACCACAATGTGCTAGAGAAATATAGATTTAAGCTGTCAACTCAAAACTGGATTCAATTATTCGAAATTGTATATTTTGAATTGTATGTACCATTAATGAATTTGACCGACTTTAAGTAAATTTATGTACGTACAAATAATCACCAATATTTATTATGTAATAAATAATAGGGAATGAAATCATCAAATGCACAGTGCATCCACAGATACACAAAATGAGTTTTTAAAAATGACACTAATGAGCAAAAACAAGTAAAAATGCAGCTAGTCACATCTAGCGAAGAAAACTGGGAAAAAATAATAAATTAAAACGTAAAATAATTATTCTGTCAGTCTCAATTTATTGGACATTTATAAATTATTTTAAATCCTGATCAGATATACAAAAGCACTAGGGTGTTAGTTAAAACATAAAGAACTGGAATTACTTATTAAAAAAATATGTACCTTGTTTCTTTCTTAGTTTTTGATAAGTTTTATTTTTCCATAGAACCTTTAGAAAGTTCGTTCACTAAGTAAAAAAAAAAAACTGTTTTAAGATTATTTTAATACCTTGCTGACCGCGAAAATCATTAATTTATCACCGAAATAACTTTGTATGAAAAATTCCGTGGGCAGGGTAGCCCGAAAGATTTCAAATAACACCTAAAAAAATTAGCGCATCTTTTGATTTTTTTTTTTGTCACTCAGTCTGACTGAGATACGCGCATATTTCCATTTTTTTTTAATGTCACTCAGTCTTGACTGAGAATAGTTCTTGCAATTCATGAGCGTGCGTGAACATTGCTTGTAGTTTTCACTCACTCTAGTGTTATTTCGTACTCCGAGCTTCGAAGAAAGACCACACCTTATGTTTTAAATTATGAAAAAAAAAATGATTGCAAAAATTCAAATTTATTTTAAATTGATAAAAAATTTAAAAAAATTAACAGAAAGTATGAACAACAAAAAATCCCTTTTTAGTATGAAAGGGGACACCCTGTTATAAAAAAAAAACATTGCTTGTGGTTACGCCGTATACATACACATCGCGTGAATGTGCGTGTCTGTTAGAGCAGTCAGGCGCGAGGAACCTATCGCTCACACTTTTTTTTAAAAGAATATTAACTAAGATAAACTTGACTAATATTCTCCTCTCCCCTCCAAATAAGCAGAAAGCTTGTGTTAGGAGTGGGTACGACAATAGTGCAACGGGTGGGGATCGAACCTGCGACCTTTCAGTTTTCAGTCCATACCCTTAACCGTTGGGCTATTGAGGCTTATACAGATACGACTTATACACAATCATGAGTGCGCTCGTGAATTGCAAGAATAGCACTAAAGTGCAACTAAAACTTGAGTAGATCACTGTCGTCGGAGAGCGTCTTCTCCTCTTGCAGCTTGTTGAGATGCTGGACCAGCTCGTCGATGGACATCTCGCCGTGCACCTTGTTGTCGCGGGTGCGCACGTTCACTGTGCGAGAAGTCTTCTCCTTCTCACCGACCACTGCGAGATAACAATGTCATGGTTTAAGCGAGCAGACAATCTTGTACATACAGACAAACTTGTTTTTTTTTTACTAAAGAAAAACACACGGAGGCAAATCTGGAATATAAAATTACAAAGTAATTTGTGTATAAAGTAAATGAATGAGTGAGTGCATGAATGAGCGAGTGCGTGAGTGCATGAATGAGCGAGTGCGTAAGTGCATGAATGAGCGAGTGCGTGAGTGCATGAATGAGCGAGTGCGTGAGTGCATGAATGAGCGAGTGCGTAAGTGCATGAATGAGCGAGTGCGTGAGTGCATGAATGAGCGAGTGCGTAAATGCATGACTGAGCGAGTGCGTGAGTGCATGAATGAGTGAGTGCGTAAATGTATGAATGAGTGAGTGCATGAATGAGCGAGGGCGTGAGTGTATGAATAAGTGCATAGTAAAATCATTGTTCTCACCTAGGATATAGTTGAACTGCGAGAGTTGAGCGTTCCTCACTTTCTTGTTGAGCGTGTCCCCGGCGTCCGTGTCCACTTCACACATGAACCCATTGCTGTTTAGAATCTCGTTCACCTGCAACAGCAACAAGAAAGTTTAAAAACTGTATATAAGTTGTTTGTGGAACATTGTTGGTATTTTAACATTAAGCCTGTCATATATAATTAATTAATGAAGCGAAGTGAGCGCGAAGTTCGTGACTCATCTGTACTGGTTCCCACGGGTATCACGAACACCTGGCACGGACTGTGCTAAAAGGGCGTCTTACCCTACGAATAAATAATAAGTAAGGAAGTCTAACTGCGTTAAAAAAATGATCCCAACAAAAATTGCGCCGAAGTGGGTGGAGATTAAAATTAAGCCGTTAGAGGCGGGGATTAAAAACAAAAATAGCACGTCAACATTTTTCTTGCACATCAAATTTTCATAACATCGTCCAATGACTCAGCTGCCATAGCAAACATAGCAGCACGCGCGCGAACCAATCATTGCTTTCGTTCTGAATTTGAACCGATCACCAAGCATGTCTATCTGTAACCTCGGAAGTGATTCATATTTTGAATCATACGTCGTTTTGGTTTGAAGTAGGGTCATTTTTTGAGTGGATTTTGTTCTGAATTAGACTTCCTTACTTTATTTATTCGTAGGTCTTACCGAGGATCGCTCTGTGGACTTAGCGTGCAAGCGAAGTGAGCGCAAAGTTTTCGTGCCTCACCTGTACTGCGTAGTCGTCGAAGGCGGGTCCCACGGGCACCACGCACACCTGGCGCGGACTGAGCCAGAAGGGCCACTTGCCGGCATACGACTCGCTGAGGATCGCGATCATGCGCTCCACTGAACCGAGGATCGCTCTGTGGATTATCACCGGCCGCTTCTTGTCGCCTGTTTCACTGGAAAATATAGAAAATTTATTTTATACACAAACAGAAAAAAAATTATTAAGTACATATATATATATATATTAATATTGATATTTAAAAAAAACAGATACACACTTGCATTTATAATATTAAGAATCACACTAATCACACTATCACACTTCACACTAATATTATAAAGGCGAAAGTTTGTATGTGTATGTGTGTGTGTGTATGTTTGTTACTCCTTCACGCCACAACGAATGAACCGATTTGGCTGAAATTTGGAATGGAGATGTCTCATACCCAGGATTAAAACATAGGCTACATTTTATCCCGGAAAATTACAGAGTTCCCATGGGAATTGAAAAACCTTGATCCGCGCGGACGAAGTCGCGGGCATCATTTAGTCGTTAATGAAATGCAGATATACTTGACTCACCTAACATAGCTCAGGTTGAATCTCTCCGGTAGCTGGAAGTCTAACTGTATGGTGGCGCACTGGTGAGATCGTTTGAGAGCATCCTGTATAGTGATGTCTATCTTTGGCCCATAGAACGCACCGTCACCGGGATTCAATTGCCACGGCATACCGAATTTGTTTAAGGAATCTTCTAGTGCCTAGAAATATAAAAAATCATATCACATATCGCTCATTTGCGACAAGAGTGACATAATTCAAAATTGACGATGAGAGAATTCTCTCGTTAGAGAGTAATGTTTTGTGGATGCTGCGGTCTCGAAACAACACAGCGGCCAACAAAGCGACAGAGCGTTAAGTCACAATCTCTCTCGCTCTTATTTTTTTGTGCTTAGCGTAATGTTGTTTTTACTGTAAAAAGTATAAATGTTCGACACTAAAATTGGTGAATTTTGAGTTATGTCACCCTTGTCGCAAAAGAGTGATATCCTATTAATATTATAAATGCGAAAGTTTGTATGTTTGTTCGTTGCGACTCAATCACGTCGCAACGACTGAACCGATTTGGCTGTTTGGCAAAGAGATAGATTACAGTCTGGAATAGGACATAGGCTACTTTTTATCCCGAGAAACAAGAGAGTTACAGCGGGAATTAATCCACGCGAACGAAATCGCGGGTATCATCATTCTAGTCTATATTAATATATAAAGCTGAAGAGTTTGTTTGTTTGAACGCGCTAATCTCAGGAACTACTGGTTCGAATTGAAAAATTATTTTTGTGTTGGATAGTCCATTTATCGAGGAAGGCTTTAGGCTACATAACATCACGCTGCGACCAATAGGAGCGAAGCATCAGTGAAAAATGTTGCAAAAACGGGGAAATTATCCATATTTAAAATATATTCTTTTAAAAACTTCTTAATCACATCATGATAACAGAAATTGACGCGGACGAAGTCGCGCGCAACAGCTAGTAATATTATAAAGGGGAAAGGGGGAAGGGGAATATTGTGTGTATGTTTGATACTCCTTCACGCCACAACGAATGAACCGATTGGGCTGAAATTTGGAATGGAGATAGCCCACATCCAGGATAAGCACCTGGGCTACTTTTCATCCAAGAAAATTAAAGATTTCCCGCGGGAACCAAAAACCTTTATCAAAATTTAAAAACTGAACCTTTTCAGCTTGGTCCCAACTCGCGAGGTCCCCGAGGTACTTCTCAGGTCGAGTGGAGAGTTTCAGCTGGAACGTGAATCCAAACGTGCCGTACACATGCTGCAGGAATTCTAGACAGGCGACCTGAGAAAAAAAATGAGAAGTTCTAAAAAAAATGAATACTTTTTTTTTGACAAGATAGCCATTGACTGCGATCTCACCTGATGGTAAGTGACGATGCAGTCTAAGATGGTAGCGGGCTAACTTGGAAGGGGTATGGCAGTGTAAATTCAACCTATGCCCCTAATTGGTTTCTACACGCCATCGTGCCGGAACGCTTAATCGCTTGGCAGCACGTCTTTGACGGTAGGGTGGTAAGTAGCCACGGTCAAAGCCTCCCACCAGACCAGACCTAAGATAATTTAGAAATTATAAATTCCCAAATTGCCCCCGCCGGGAATCGAACCCGAGACCTCCCAGTTAGAAGACCATAGCGCTCACCACTGCGCTAGGTAAGTCGTCAAAAACTCACTTCCAGATGGCCCCATTGTCATCAGGTCAGGATCCGATGATGGGATCCTGGAGAAATCGAGGGAACTCTTGACATTATATAGGCACAATTGATATGCTTTGTAGTGGTGTTTGAAGTTAGTTTTGCAAAAAGAACTTTTACATTTAAATTATTTATATACTGGAGCTGGGAGGTAAACTGGCCAACTATGGTTCTTAAATCAACCGTAGCCTGACAAATCCCATATCTGATAATAGCTGGAGAAGCCGATGGCAGATGGGCATAATAGAAAAGAAAAAATAATAATTTATTACTGTTTTTTTTATCAACTTATGCCCACTACTAGATGGTACTACTAGATGCCCACTCGACATAGGTCCCTTGCATGGACCTCCACTAGCCTGGAGACTCTTGATCCCTGCGACTCGTTTGATGTCGTCTGTCCACCTAGTGGGGGGTCTGCCAAGACTGCGCTTCCCGGTGCGGGGTCGCCACTCCAGCACCTTGGGACCCCATCGACCATCAGCTCTTCGAACTATATGCCCCGCCCATTTCCACTTCAGTTTCGCAACTCGTAGAGCTATGTCGGTGACTTTGGTTCTCCTACGGATCTCCTCATTTCTGATTTGATCTCGCAGGGATACTCCGAGCATAGCGCTCTCCATCGCCCGCTGAGTGATCCTGAGTCTTCTTATGAGGCCCATAGTTAGCGACCATGTTTCGGATGGCAGATGAACATAATAGAAAAGAAAAAAGAAATTAAAATATTTATTACTGTGTAGCTCTCTCCAAAAAGGACACAGACGTCAAGTAACGGGACGGACTCAGCTCACCATCTCCTGTTCTATGTGCTGCGGCGCGCAGAAGATGTGCGCGTCGTCCTGCTGGAAGCGGCGCACGCGCGTGAGGCCGGTGAGCGCGCCGCTCAGCTCGTTGCGGTGCAGCACGCCGAAGTCCGCCAGGCGCAGGGGCAGCTCCCGCCACGAGCGGGTGCGGTTGTCGAACATTAGGCTGCCAAACACAGACAGGTGAACGTAATTGAATAGGCAAAGTGAACATACTTGAATAGGCCAAGTGAACATAATTGAATAGGCCAAGTGTACATAATTGAATAGTCAAATTGAACATAATTGAATAGGCCAAGTGACCATAATTGAATAATCCAAGTGAACATAATTGAATAGGCTAAGATGACATAATTGAATAGGCCAAGTGACCATAATTGAATAATCAAAGTGAACTTAATTGAATTGGCAAAGTGAACATAATTGAATAGGCCAAGTGAACATAATTGAATAGGCAAAGTGAACATAATTGAATAGGCCAAGTGAACATAATTAAATAGGCTAAGTGAACATAATTGAATAGGCAAAGTGAACATAATTGAATTGGCAAAGTGAATATAGTTGAATAGGCAAAGTGAACATAATTGAATAGGCAATTCGAAAAGGGCACATGTCGTATTTTTAAATAACATCATTTTGTTTCATAAAAGCGATTGATATTTATCCTTGCACCTATTAATTACATAAAGTACATAAGCCCGTGTTAAAATTACCAGCATCAGATAGATAGAGCAAAAATTTTGAAAAATATAAAATACTAGCTGATGTCTGCGACTTCATTCGCGTGTATTGAGGTCTTTAATTCCCGCGGGAACTCGCATATTTTTCGGGATAAAAATCAGCCTGTGTTATTCCAGACCACAATCTATCTCTGTGCCAAACTTCAACCAAATCAGTTCAGACGTTGCAGTGTGATTGAGTAACAAAATCCATACATCCATCCAAACTTTCGCATTTATAATATTATTATATAGTAGGATAGTAGGATGTGTCAATTTTTGTGGTAGGTAGCTGTAGTAATATACTTATTCAATATAGTTTATTTAATTAGGTTACGGAATCACATCTGTGGACACTTGGGTTCCCCACGAAAACCAGCGCTGCAGCTTGCTGTGGGTTCGAACTGAGCGGGGTGCCTTATTTTCATGGCTAAAAATAAATATGTACCTATGTATCTACAATGTCTTACCAATGTCCGGGACAGTTCATGGGCTTGAGCGCGAAGGTCTCCTTCTCGATCTCGAAGGAGAACATGTTCTCGGCGTAGTGCGCCCAGTGGCCCGACGTCTGCCACAGTTTCGCGTTGTACATGTTCGGGGTCACCACCTCTTGGAAACCGCGCTTCCTATAACAAGGGGACGGTTAAAGAGCGCGTGTGATGGTAAGTCTTCAGATGCAGAAGTGATTTTTACAGCAGTAGATCAAGTTTGAACTATCCGAAAAAAAAAAAAAAAAAAAAAAAAACAGGCTTAAATTACAAAAAATTCGTGAGGAACCTGCACATCTGAGTTCTCCATGATGTTCGCAATGGTGTGTGAAATTTGCTAATCTGTACTTGGCCAGTACGGTGGTCTATAGCCTCATCCTGAGATAGATCAGTAATTTTTTTCAGGTCCTTTTTATGTATTTCTTTAAAGAAAACAACAATAAAATATACAAAGTACATTGAAAGCCGTGATTTCCACACTATAGGCTACCCTGTATTATGGAAATTACTTCCTTCTACGGAAGGATAGGATAGACACAAAAAAATTCAACTTCATGCAGAGTGTGTGCGTGTATGTGTGTATGTATGTGTGTGTGTATGTATGTGTGTGTGTGTGTGTGTGTGGGTGTGCGCGTGCGTGGGTGTATGTGTTTAGTGTATAATTATTACCTGTACTCTCCCCTAATGAAGTTAACTAGTGTGTTGTAAATGTGCGCGCCGCGCGGTTGGAAGAAACACGATCCGGGCGACAGTTCGTGGAAGAAATATAGCTCTTGCTCCTGTAATAAAAGGGTATATTAAATCACTTTATATTGTTTCAAAGCATTGAGATCATTGCTTGAGAAAAACAGAGGTAATGAGACGAATAAATAAACCCTCTCAAGCTAAGAATTCTTAATATCTAACAGAGTGGTACACACATTATTCAATTTTTCTAATGTACATGTCATTATTTCAACATTTAGTGGCTGTATATTTTGATATATTTAAAACAATTTCTATAAATAATAATAAATAATTAATAACAGTGTATGAACATATTACAAGCAATTAATGATTTTGAATTGATAAACTCAATGATATAGCACTCAAAATCACACCATATTTAAAAATATTTTGCAACTGATTAAAAAGATACATAAATATATGTATATACAGATATAAATAGTGGTGGCTTAAAAGTAACAAGCATGCAAAAACCAAAGAGATGCGAGAGTACTGACTAGTGAATTTTTCTTGTAGGTGGAGGTAGGTTATTCCAACATTTAAAGAGCCACTTACCCTGCCAATCTTTCTATGATCCCTCTTAGCGGCCTCCTCCTGTATAACCTCCCATTGCTTCAATTGTTTAGGGTCAGGGAATGATACACCATACACTCTTTGCAAGGTCTCCGCATCCGCTTTGCCTTCCCAGTATGTAGACGAGTTCTAGAATAATTAATACAGTTTATAATTTTTTTTTTATACATACACATCTGTTTATAAGTGTCTGATTTAAGCTATAGTAAACCAGGTAAAGGTAGGTAACATGTATATAATCTATTTATTTGTCTTTCTTGGAGCTCTTTTACCAGGTTACCCCTGGACATTCATCTGACTTTTCATGGGATTTTTAACCGACTTCCAAAAGAGGAGAAGATTTTCAATTTGTCACAATCTTTTTATTTTTAATTTTTTTTTATTTGTATATTCCCCGATTAATTATTCGAAGACGCCTGAACCAATTTGGAAAATTATTTTTTTGTTTGAAAGGGTACACCTCCCAGGTGGTCCCATAGTCATCAGGTCAGGTCATCAGGATCTGATGATGGGATTTTGGAGACATCGAGGGAACTCTCCTTTTATAGGCACAATTGATATACTTTGTAGTGACGTTTGGAGTTGGTTTGTTGTAAAGAATTTTTACGTTTATATTATTAAATAACCTAAGTCCATGCAGATGAGATCACAGATATGAGCTATTAAACAGAATAAATACCATAAACGCAGTTAGTAGTATTACGATCTATTATACAGGGCGTCCCACGGCTATGCCACATGGAGGGGAAGTACCTTAAATATTGTAGATGGAACATTTTACTGAAAGAAGAGTTCATTTTAATTTAAAAAACAATTTAAACTGCATTCATAGATTTTTAAATAATTGCCTGGTTGAACCGGGTCTCGAACCCGCTATACGAGAAAAAAAATTAACCTGTATCTTTATCATACCGATCGGAAGGCTTCATCATAAGGATTATTTTTTGTTAAATAACATAACATGAGAAATAAAAGGAAGACCATGAATTTTAGCCTTTGATGTAAAATTTTGTTCATAAAAATGAAAAGCTGACATTGGCGTACCCACTTGAGAAGTACGCATCATTTCCCGATCCTTACTATCCTTACTAATCCTTACTTATATTACCTATAAATGCGAAAGTGTGTTTGTTTGTTGATTTATTGGTTTGTCCTTCAATCCCGCTGCAACAGAGCTACGAATTGCATACTCATTAGTAATAGTTCATGTCAGTTGTATGTCGATACGCCAATGTCAGCTTTTCATTTTTCTGAACAAAATTTTACATCAAAGGCTAAAATTCATGGTCTTCCTTTTATTTCTCATGCTATGTTATTTAACAAAAAATAATCCTTATGATGAAGCCTTCCGATCAGTATGATAAAGATACAGGTTAATTTTTTTTGTCGTATAGCGGGTTCGAGTCCCGGTTCAACCAGGCAATTATTTAAAAATCTATGAATGCAGTTTAAATTGCTTTTTAAATTAAAATGAAGTCTTCTTTCAATAAAATGTTCCATCTACAATATTTAAGGTACTTCCCCTCCATGTGGCATAGCCGTGGGACACCCTGTATATCTGCTTTAAAATGACTCTCACCAGGAATCGAATTTAGGATCTTCTTTTTCTTTTTTTTTGAAATGAAATGTCTTTATTTGCCAAATGTGAGTTCAGTGCACAGGTGGTATGGTACATAGTTAAAGTTTCTCACATTTTACCATTTACATGGTGTGCAAAATTTCGTTAAAAAAGTCAGCTGCTTTCTATTAATTATTATTTATTATATGAGAATTATCTTCGACTCTTAAGACGTCGCTCGAGAATTTAAAACTGATGTAAATAAAGGAACAAGTAAAACAGCATACCTTAGTGACCTTGAAGGCTTTGACCTTCCCCGTATGCCTTACATGCGGCCCCCTGCACAGGTCAATGAGGGGTCCACACCGGTATACGGTAGTGGATGGCGTATCCACCTTCTCCTTCAGGATCCTCACTTTGAAGGGGTTGTAGTCGAACATTTCCAGCAACTGTTCCTTTGTAAGTTCCAGCCGTTCAAAGTTCTGCTTCTCTTTTGCTATTTTTTTTACTAGGCCTTCTATTACGTGAAAGTCTGTGGATGATATCTGTGAAAGATGATGAAAGGTTTTTTATCTGATGGCAAGTGACCTCTCGACTGCAATCTCACTTGGTGATGAGTGACAGTATATGAAGGAAGCAGGCTAACTTGGAAAAGGAAAGACTGTGTAATGTTCCTTACCCCTTTCTCTGGATAAAACATGTCATAGTAGAACCCTTCTTCTATCGGCGGTCCGTAGCATAGGCATCCACCGTAAACCTTTTAAACAAAAAAAATAATAATCAGTGCTGGTTAGCACTCCTATATTCAATTTATCTGTAATTTGTCGATTTTTATTATTTATTCTCTGTCAGAATAGAATAGAATAATTTTTTATTCAAATAAACTTTTACAAAGTGCTTTCGAATCGTCAAATGAATCTACCACTGGTTCGGAATGCCGTTCCAACCGAGAAGAACCAGCAAGAAACTCGGCGGTTGCTCTTTTTAACTAACTTCCAAAAAAGGAGGAGGTTCTGAATTCGTCGGAACAGAGGCGTAACTATAGGGTGGCATGACGGCAAAATGCCACGGGCCCCAGCCGGAAGGGGCCCCGGTTAGAGAAGGCCAGAAGCACAAGATGATCCTAAGATTTATAGCCATTCCTGTGACTACGGCTAGCCAAATCAATCAATCAAGTTTATATCAATCAATGTGCCAAGTATGGACTACAAAGTGCCGTAATGCAATCATAAAAATTTAGCGCTCGCTTCGCTCGCGAAAATGTCACCTTTACATTTCTATTGTAGGTGCCAAGTATGGACTTCTAAGTGCCGTAATGCAATGATAAAAAATTTCGCGCTCGCTTTGCTCGCGAAAATGTTGCTTTTACGTTGCTTTTGTAGGTGCCAAAAATAGACTACTAAGTGCCGTAAAGCAATTATAAAAAAATTCGAGCTCGCTTCGCTCGCGAAAATGACATTTTTGGTTAATATGTCATTAACAGAATTCTATTCTATTCTATTCTAACACTTTTGCTGAACAAAAAGCCAGAAAAAAGGAATTTTAATCTTAGTTTGATACTAATACAAAAATTGTGACATACAGTTCAATGCGCTCTGAATTAAAGGTTATTAGAAAATCAAGTAATTATAAATGCGTTTGTAATTTAAAACCTACTTCACATAGTGATTTATTATAAAATAAAAAAATACTATCTCATTGGTTGAACTTCTTTATATTGGGGAAGGGAGGGCCCCATCCGATGAATTTGCCACGGGCCTCAAACGGCATAGTTACGCCTCTGCGTCGGAAGCTTTTTTTTGTTCCCCGATTACTCAAAGATGCCTGGATCGATTTGGAAAATTCTTTTTTTGTTTGATAGGGTATACTTCACGGGTGGTTGTCATCAGGCCAGAATCTGACGATGGGATCCTGGAGAAATCGAGGGAACTCTTCTTACATTTATATTATAGAAAACCCACTTGCTTACCTTTTAGAACTGCTAAGGAAGGATTATGGATCTTTTCGCCAACTCACCCTTTCCATCGCTTCTCCAAGCATATGGGCTGAGGAGTGCCAGAACACAGCCTGTGCGTCGGTGTTGTCCCACCGCAAGAGCTCCAGCTTGCAGTCCCCTTCCAAAGGCCTGTCCAGGTCCCATAGCACGTTGTTCACTCGCGCTATGATAGTGGAGTCTGCTAGGCCTTGGCTGCAAACAATTAATATTCTTGAATGAATGAAAAGATGAATACTAATAATAAAGATTTATTTATTGTCAATGCCTCAATATGTCAATATTATAAAGCTGAAGAGATTGTTTGTTTGAACGCGCTAATCTCAGGAACTACTGGTTCGAATTGAAAAATGAGTCCATTTATCGAGGAAGACTTTAGGCTATATAACATCACGCTGCGACCAATAGGAGCGAAGCATCAGTGAAATGTTGCAAAAAAGGGAAAAATTATGCATATTTAAAATATATTCTTTTAAAAACTTCTCAGTCGCGACCATAATAACAGAAATTGACGCGGACGAAGTCGCGAGCAACAGCTAGTGGTTTATATACATTGCAGTTAACATTATTATTTACACTTCCAAATCAGTAAATTCTTTCTATGTATTATATTTTCTTTTTGTTTTGAAAACAGCAACTGCTGAGTTTCTTGCTGGCTCTTCTCAGCATTCCGAACTGGTGGTAGATTCTCGACTTGTCATAAGAGCCACTAGTTGGCCTATATGAAAAAAATAATTTTGAGTTTTTTTTGGAGTTTTAATTTGTTATAAAACAATGGACAGTACTTGTTATCAAACAATAATATTAACTTGCCATTGTTCAGTTATAAAATGTCATCTAACAAATGTTATACAAATATGTATAACTACAGTGTTGGAGCACCATAAGATTCAAAAGATAACCCATTTTCTGACAGAGTATATTACAGTTATAAAAAGAAAAATTAACTTACTATTCACTCCAAAACTCGCTTGAGAGCAAATAAATAAGGTGTTAAATTTATTTAAAGTTGCCAATTAATAAATAAATGATTAATCTGTGTATGAGCTATTTTATAAGCTACATCCATGAACATTTAAAGCATAGCAAAATGTATTAATATTTGTAGCGTTTATTCAATTGCTTTATTTGACAGCATATTTTGTTTCCTACAACTAGTTATACAAATAAGTTGAATTATTAGTTTATTACATATTACATAGTCTATATATTTAATATATAGTCTATAGCGCTAGTCTATATATTAAAAAAAAAAAATTATTTAAAAGTAAAATATTCTGTGGCACCAAGAAAATAGGGGACAAGTCATGAAACCTTGTCACCGTGACACCAAGTCTGGTGGACTTTAGCTGTGGCTAGTTACCATCCTACGATCTAAGACGTGCCACCAAGCAATTTAGTGTTCTGGCACGATGGTGTGCAGAAATCGATTGGGGGTATGGGTTGAATCTACATCTTAGACTGCATCGTCACTTACTTTTCACTAAAAGTAGCGATAAATATGTATTGTAATATTCATATTAGTCCCAATATTATAGTTCCTCTTTTTTATGCACTTATCTCCTTTTTCCTTGGTAATGCCAAATTATAAGTGAATAAAACAAAATCACAACTGAGAACTTTCAAATATTTAAGGCAATTGGCATGCAATGTTCAAATGATACGTGTAGTGTGACAGAATAAGACTAATAGGCTTTTACTGCTTTTTTTACAAGCTCAAACTTGAAGTATAGTTGGTAGCAGTTCGCAAATAAAATATATACCTAATTGAGAAAAAGAAAGTGAAAATTGAAACAAAAGTTTTTTAACATTAGCGAAAGCATTTTAGCATACTAATACTGTGATTGCAGCAACCAAACCCAGTAATTATGAATTCAAACAATATTGAAATAAGTTATTTTCCTAAAGAACTAATTAACATTATTGTGAAAAAGACATCAATAACGTGAAAAATATACAGTAGATTCTCAACTTGTCATAAGAGCCACAATTTGGCCTATATGAAATAAATCTTAAACTGCAACTGCATCGTCACTAACCATCAGGTGAGATAGCAGTCAAGGACTATCTTGTCATTGAATGAAAAAAAAAATTGAATTTGAACTAGATTGTGTGTGTCTTCTTTTTTGGAAGTCAGTTACTGAATAACAAAATTTACAAAAACAACTGTGAAAATTCATAATTACTAGGTTTAGCATAATACAGCACAACTATGATTAACAAAAAACCTACCTAATACCCTTAGCAACATCATAAGGAGTGGTCCTCCACGCTTTTGCCTCCACGGTCTTCCCATCAGGTAAAGTAACAACAATACTTAATTCAGGCTTCGAAGCCAACTGTTCTTCATACTGAGCCTTGTACTTATCCCATAGGTCCAATCGCTTCTGAATGTACTCTGGCCAAGGGTCCAGTTCTGAGACTCCACCGCCCGATGATTCATCTTTTTTCTTCTTTTCTTTCATTGCTTTCTTTTGGGACTGTAATGAAAGGTTATCTTGAAATATAGATGTAGATAATATAGAAATCAAAACCCGAGATTTTATAAGTGCCTGAGTATATTGGATTTTGTGGGAAAGAAATAAACTCATAGTCAAATCTCTGTGTTAGTACAGACAGTCTTCTCAGGTTTTGCAGAGGCATGCTGGATATATTTGAATGAATTTGGCATGGGCTACATCGAGACAGCGTTCGCTTATTGCCCATATTAGGTATAGTTACGTTGCAGCTCTCTTTCATATTAAAAGTGTGACATATTTAAACATAGTTCTTACTTTTGGATAAACAATCATTTTACTAACAATAACTATAACAGGTTAGCAATATATTTCAGGGACAGATTTTAAAGTACTTTGAAAATGTAAACATGCTACAAATCGGTCTCGAAAATCATGTTTAGGTTAACAAATGCAATGAGAGCATTGGATGATGAAATACTAATATTATGTCATTCTAACGTTAAAATTTGTATTTTTATCTAAATGCTACTAAAGTAAACATGTAGAATATGGCTAGAGAGGGTTTATTTTAGTGTATTTGTTCGCATTTCTTGGAAATCCTACAAACCCATGTGGCATATGCAGCATAGTCCACTTTGAGGCGGACCACGCAGAGTCTATGTAACTTTAACAATTTCAACATCACTGATAAAGCTAACTAGGTGTGAAAGTTTAATATAGTGCACAAAATCCTGCCTTTTCGTTTATATTTAAATTCTGAACTTTTTCCGCAGCCGTGTCACCCATGTTGTCGATTTCACGTTTGACAGTTGACTGTTTGACTTTGACAAATGTAATGTTGTAAATGTCATTTCAGTCCACAGATTAAAATTTAAGGAGAAATCCACAGAGTGATAAGTGATGGGCATTGTGGGCACAACCCACAACCATGATGATAATCTTCGTGGGAAGTTCGTGGGCATTTCTTGGACATAAGCGCGCGTCAGTGTGTGCGCACCGCAGCCGCTTGCCCAGAACACTATATTTGCTCTATGTGAAGGTCCACGTCTGGCCAGACGATTTCTGAACTTACCACATCAGCCTGTTATTAGAACAGATTTATTTATTAGTCAGATACCGCAGCAGCAGCGGCGCACACGGCTGGCAGCGCATGAGCCTAGTGTTCAGTTATATCTTCTCTGTTCAGAAGGATGTAATACTTTAAGTACAGAATTATTACTCGCGAACCTACTTTACTGGGCCGTGCTAACGACATGCAGCCGAGCTTATTATTCTCTTATATGTTTGTGTTATTAACTCTAAAGCTGATTTTGGACCACTGGACCTTGGCATATAAGGGACTCTAACAAAAGACCTATTTATATTCTCTTGAACTTTAATTCTACCCACTTCTTTTTGACGTAGGTACCTACCTACCTCTTACCTACTTGAAACTTAAAAAGCTTGAAATCAAGCTTGAAATTGATAGATTGATTGTTGAAGTTGATATTATTATGATGTTAAAATTAAACAAAGATTACTGAATTACATGATTATTTATTTATTTGCACCGAGGGGACATCTTTTACATTTTAAAGTTTTAAATCAAGAGAAGTAGACAGTGACAGTTGTCAAACTCAATAAAATGACATTTAATACAAATTGACTGTCACAGATAACAAAATGCCATAGATTATATTATGTGTCTCTAACATAAATTGCGCCGGGCAGAATGCGCTGATGAACAAACTTGAAGCTACTGCTATAATATCACAATTTAACAAATCTGAAATTTTACAAATTAATTTAAATACTTATGAAATATTATGGAAGTTACAATTACAATGTTATGCCCTTTTATTTGATGACACATCAAAGTTAAATGACTAAAAATAACCAATGAGTAAATAACTTATTAAATAAACCCCAAACAAACATGTACTTAAGTTGTAGAAATTAGTTAAATTTAATGTAGCACTAAAAATGTTAAATGTTCTTAGAAAATTAACAATAAGTAACCTAATTACATATTATGCTCAATAATATTACATGTATTTATACTAACTTTATTATATAAATCTAACCCAAATCTTAGGATAAGAATGTAACAAATGGTATAACTCTCTTGGCATCGTAGACCAGTGAAGCTGGACCTACACTTCAGAAGAAGTCCTACGAGAAGCTAGCCACATTATATAAGGTAGTATCATCATCAACTGGAAGCACTACCACCTTGGATATAGCTCTTTCATGGAGCTTGCCATTACAGGTTCTAACTTGGACCACTCTGACCTTAGAATCAGAGCCAACATATACTTTAGATATAACACCTAGGGGCCAATACAATGGTGAAGTGTTTTGATCTCTTAATAACACAATCATTCCTACTTTTAAATTGGGATATTCTTTCATCCATTTAGTTCTACTATTTAGTGTTGATAAATATTCATTTGACCAGGCCCGCCAGAAATGCTGTCGTACTTGTTCGCATGACCTCCATAGCCGGAGCCTATGAGTAGGAATATTTTCAAGATTTTCCTCAGGATATGAATTTAATGGACACCCTACTAGAAAATGCCCTGGTGTTAAATATGAGTAATCATTAGTGTCTTGAGATAGAGGCATCAAAGGTCTTGAATTTAATATGGCCTCAATTTGACAGATTATTGTATTAAACTGTTCAAAAGTATACTTGGTAGAGCCTGTTACTCTCTTTAAGTGGTGCTTGGCTGAACGGATAGCCCGTTCCCAAAGTCCCCCATGGTTGGGGCTGTATCTTGGAGTGAATTTAAATGTTATGCCTTTGGAAGACAACATATTTTGAAATTTATCTTGAAAATCATTAGAATTCTGTAAACTATATAAAGACTTTAGTTGGTTGTTAGCTCCTTTTAGAGTTGAGGCGTTATCGCTATAAATAACTGATGGAACTGATTTTCGTGAAATATAGCGCTTAAATGCGGACAAAAAACTATCAGTAGACATATCTGAAACTACTTCCATGTGTACAGCCTTAGTGGCCATACAAACAAATACGACAACATATCCTTTTGTTGAAGTAGCCCTTCTTAAAGTGGAAACTTTAATGCTAAATGGTCCGCAATAATCTAAACCAACATTTTGAAATACTCTGCCAGGAGTGACTCTATCTTTGGGTAGGGAGCCCATCAACTGTTTGGCACTCTCTGCCTTAAATCTTTGACAAATTACACATTTATTAATTACACTTTTAATTTCTCTTGTTGAATTAATTAAATGATATCTCTGTGATAAACTACTAGAGACTAACTTTAAACCAGCATGGAGTAAAGTCAAATGTTCATTTCTAATTATAAGCCTTGTTACATGAGCCTTACTGGGTAATATTATAGGGAACTTTTTTTCAAATGAAAGTGAAGAATTTTGCAACCTCCCACCCACTCTCAACAAACCAATTTTATCTAAAAAAGGATGTAAAGACTTTAAGTGAGAAGTTACATTTTGATTTTTCTGCAAGCATCTTATTTCATCACTAAAATAAATATGCTGCAGTCCTTTTATAATCATATGTAATGAATTCTTCATTTCCATTGCAGAGATGAAATCTGTGTTAAAGGAATTTCCCTTACATTTGTTTACAAATCTCAACATGTAACACACAATACGTTGTAATTTATATCAATTTGAATAATTTGTATAGAGAGGTAAAACATCAATACTGTCAACATTACTGGAACACACATTTGAATCCACACTTTCATAATTTTGTTGTAATGGAATTTCAATTATAGACAAATATAAATTATATGGACTTTGATTTTGTAAATAATCTGGGCCATGCCACCACAATTGATTTGTGTGAATGGTGTTTGCATTTGAACCTCTTGACAAAATATCAGCTGGATTTAATAAACCTGGTGTATGAAACCATGTCATATCAGATGTCAATTTAACTATCTCTTTTACTCTGTTACCAATATAGGCTGGGAGCTTTATTGGAACTGAATTTAACCATCCCAAGACAATGTTGGAGTCTGTAAATAAGCTTATGTTTTTAATATCTGGAAATACCGAAGAAACTTTGACCATCAGGTTACTGAGTAATAGAGCTCCATTTAACTCAAGTTTTGGGACTGTTAACTTCGAATTCAACGGTGCTATTCTGGACTTTGAACAGAGTAAATTAATTAGATATTGATCACCTACTTTAACTTTAATATAAATGCAGCAACCATAAGCTTCGTTACTTGCATCACAAAATCCTATCAGTTCAGATTCATCACAATCAGACAATTGCACATTGCGTGGAATCAACAATTCTTTCATATTACAGATTTCATTTTGAAATGAATGCCAAATTTCAGCTAAATCATTGGGTAAACAGGCATCCCAGTCCAGGTTACGCTGCCAAATCTGTTGCAATATTAATTTGGCTTTAACAACAATTGGACCTGCAAAACCTAAAGGATCAAAAAATCTACTTATGGAGCTTAACACACTTCTTTTAGTAGGTACTTTGGGAGGATCAACCTGGCTGCCACTAACTTTGAACACGTCATCCCTAGTGTCAAAAGACAAACCTAGTGTTTTTACTACCTGCGATTCCTGATCTAGATCCCGCTGTGAGAAGCCGAGCTTTTCGTTAGGTATATCTGAAATTAAATCTGAACTATTGGAGCACCATTTGTGCAACTGAAAATTGCCAAGTTTTAAGAGTTCAATAAGTTGAGTTTTTAATATTTGAGCTTCCTGTATAGTAGGAGCTCCACATAAAATGTCATCAATGTATGAATTTTGTAATATTGCCTTGCTGGCTAGTGGAAATGTATTGCCAAATTTTAAAGCTAGTTCTACTAGACATCTTGTGGCTAAATAAGCTGAACCTTTTAAACCATATGTTATGGTCTGTAATTGTAAACATTGTAGAGGTAAATCTGTACTTTCTCTCCAGAGGATATTTTGCAATACTCTGTGCTCTGGATGAATTAATATACATCTGTACATATGGCGTATATCACACATTAGTACAAACTTAAATGTGCGAAACTGCAACAATATGTCAAATAATTGTTTTTGGACAACTGGTCCATTACATAACATGTCATTTAAACTGGGACTACTGTTATGTTTATTATGACACCTAGCACTGCCATCGAATACGGCGCGCAATGGGTTTGTCTTTTTATCCATGCGAACTACTGCATGGTGGGAAAGATAATAAAGTGGTTGGTCTACATCATTATTTATATTAATTGGTATTACCTTGGCATGACCTAACCTAATGTATTCATTTATAAAATCCTTGTATAAATTATAAAATGTAGGATCCTTTGAGAAACGCTTCTCTAAATTATAAAATCGCTGCAATGCGATTGCAAATGAATCATTTGTATTTATATCTGTTAAACTCACCTTAAGGGGATATTTAACAGAAAATGTGTTATCTTGTAATTGAACTGATTCTTTGAATATAATCTCACTTTGCTCATTCTCTGGCAAAGCTTCAGAGTATACCTCAGGTACCTTTTCTGTATCCCAGAACCTTTTCACTACGGAATCCAGATCAGTATCTACAGCTGTATGCAAGGAGACATTAAAATTGCAACAAGGAGAAGAAGGAAAAGAATCACCTGAGATGACGTATCCAAACCTTGTGTTGAGCAGTATGGGGTCAGAAGGTCCTCCTTCAATTTTCCCATTTTGTATAACTTGAAAGAAGATGTCAGCTCCAAGCAGTAGATCTATTTGACCTGGAATGTTAAACTCAGGATCAGCTAAAGGCACTGACTTTGGTATTAAAATATTATTTAAGTCGAATTTTCTTTGGGGCAGTGGTCGAGATATTTTATCAATGATGGAGCAAGTTATATTACATTTATAATTTTGAGTCATAGAATGGATGGTAAGATTGATTGCCTTATGGGTTGTATTTATATTATTACCTATAGTGGCAACATTATTTTGAAGATTGAACTGCTTTAATCCTAACTTGTAAGCAAGACTAGACGTGCAGAATGAACTCTGACTCCCTGAGTCAAGTATCCCCCGGGCAATAATCCTGTCTCCGGTGGAATTGCTAATCAGCACCTTAACAGTTGGCAGTAGAACCTTGGTACCCAATGACTTATGTGAATGTAAGTTTACCTCCGGACTACAATCTGAATTGTCTGACTCTGGAACCCTGACCTTTAATCCCTTTTGACACAGTAGGGAATTATGCAAATAATCCTTGCACTCACTGCAACGAAAGCGCATATAGAAACGACATTTCTGTTTATGATTAGATAAACAAATTTTACAATAATTATTTTTATTGACATACTCTACTCTATTATCAACTGACAGCAAATTAAACTTAGGACATTTAAATAATTTGTGGACTTGACCTCTGCCACATAGCTGGCATGTTTTGTTTTGATTGACTGACTGATGAACACCTGCAAGGTTGACCGATTTTGATTTAGTTTTATCAATATTATGCGAGGAGGTAGCTTCCATTGAAGCTGCCCTCTTTGAAATAAAATCTAATAAATTATCTAAAGTTGCTATTGTTGAGGTGTCTCGCTCAGCATGAAACAATCTAATTGTTAACGGATCAAGTTTCCTTATAAGAATGCATACTAGAAGTGGTCCCCATTGCTCAACGGGTTGCTTCAAGTTCTCTAAAGCTGATGTATGCTGCCTTATACGGCTCACAATATCGCGCAAATTGGAAGCTGTACCCTTTTGAACAATAGGCAGATCCAACAAAGTGTTTATATGACTATTTATTAACAATGAAAGGTTGTCATACCTTTTATTAAGTAGGTTAATTGCAGATTTATAAGAATCATTACACACCGGCAAACCTTCGATGAGTTGAAGTGGTTCAGCAACTAATAAACTCTTTAAGTAATAAAACTTTTCAACACTTGATAATTTACTGTCTTTGTCAATCACTGCACTGAACAAGTCCATGAACTGCTTGTATCCACTTATGTCCTTTCCGTCATATGGCTTAATATTAATAGGAGGAAGATGAACTCGCTGTTTGACACATGAATTACCACTCTGTCCTTCCTGCTCCGCTGCACGCTTGAGCTTCCTGAGCTTGGAGCAGTGCGAGGTATCGCTCTTCGATGATGCATGTCTCGTCATCCTCTTCTCCCCCGCCTTGGCAGAGTATGTCAAGTTGAATTTGCTGAAATTTCTGGTAATTACTAGTGAGGCTTGACTCGCGCACCTCAATATCGCTGAGGTCAAAGTCCTTATCTTGGTTGAAATAGGCTTCTAAACGTGTGATTGCTCCTTTACACTGCCCTCTTGCACTTCGGAGACGCTTAATATCTTCTAAAGGCATCGTGGAGACCTGTTCGCGTCTGCGGCGAACGAAATATGGAAGTTGTGACGAAGAACTGCTTGGCTATAACCGCGTGGCTGCCAGCGTACAACTACGCCTTTAAGTACCTCCTTTGCGTGAATTATTATCAAATCCTTTAATAATGGCCCCCCGGCTGTAAGATGTCCTCCGGTGCAGGATATATTTTGTATGTTGTGGGTCCCGGGTTTCGGCACCAAATGTTGAAGTTGATATTATTATGATGTTAAAATTAAACAAAGATTACTGAATTACATGATTATTTATTTATTTGCACCGAGGGGACATCAATTCAATTCAATTTATGATTATGGCGATTAATTGCTGCCAGAGGGCGCGGTAAACTTCGCCAATGACGCGTGGAATGGAGGAGACACGTTTATGGAAATCGCTGGTAAGAGTTGGAAATGGTATATCTTGAAATTCCAGCTTGCAATCCTGACAATGTACCTATAAGTAGCAGGATTTTTATAGGGGTTAGTTTCCAACCTAAAACAACACAATATAAAAATTACAAATTTTATTTACTTACATAAATATTATAGCTTAATATTATTATATTTAATATATTTACATAGAAATTTACAATATGGACTAAACACAAACATCAACAAACATTCAACATTTAAAGGACGGGGGATTTGGGGAGGAAGAACGTCATAAAGAGGGCGAAGAAGTTTAGGACAGGAGAAGAGAATATGGGAAACAGTACCATCGTCTAGGCCACATTCACACAGGGAGTGATCTTTAACTCTGATCTTGTGCAGGTGGACAGGAGTACAGGAATGACCAAGACGCAAGCGACATATTGTAGAGGTTACCCACCTATTTGCATATCTATGGGAAAAAAACCACGGTCGTCTTGGTATATCTGGTTGTATGGAGGCGAAAAATTTACCTTTAACCGATTTTGATTCCATCCATAAAGATTTCCAGGACATATCCAGATAAGATTTAGCAAGGCAAGATAAATCTTGAGAGCTATTTTTAAAATGCTCAAGAGAGCCTAGTTGTATGGCAGATTTAGCACAAGAGTCAGCTGTGTCGTTTCCAGGAATACCAGAATGACTTGGGATCCACACAAGAGTTACAGCCAGTCCGTTTTTATGACAATTGAACAAAGACTCTCTAATCTGTAGAATAATGGGAAACCTTGATTTACTCCGGAAAGGGTTTTCTTTAATGGACAATAAACAACTAAGGGAGTCAGTAAAAATTACAGTATGTTTAATGTTATGGGAGAGAGTAAACAAGATAGCTTCTAACAAGGCAATGGCCTCTCCTGTAAACACAGAGGACTCGGGAGGACATTTAAACTGCAAAATAATTTTGTACCTAGGCACCCAGCAGGCAGCACCGACGCAACCTTCCGGAGACAACTTCGAAGCATCAGTGTAAATAAATAAGTGATTTGACCAATTTTGATGAATTAAGCTTTGAAATTTTGAATAAGTATCTGGGGCTCCTTTGACTAGACCAAGATCAGTAATCACAGGAGGATTGTGCACCAGGGCTTTGTAAGAAGTTGAGAAAAGAGGATTAATTGGAAAAGATATTGAGGGATGAGGGAGATTGGTAAATTTACGGAAGCTATCCAAAAGGTAAGATGAAGGGTTGCTTGAGCTAAGGACTAGGGATAAATTGGTCAATTTGGGCCATAATGGGTGGGAAGAGAGCTGTAACATTTTGCTGACAAATCGGTCACAAAGGTACTGACGACGAAGGTGTAATGGTGGATCAACGCATTCAACCTGCAGAGCATTAGTAGGGGATGACTTCATCGCCCCCAGAATAATTCTGAGACAACGATATTGAATTTTGTTTAGCTTTTCAGAAACAGTTTTATTTAAAGGGTCCAAAACAAATGAGCAATAATCAATGTGGCTACGAACCAATGCATTATATAGTAGTTTGAGAGAATAGGCATGAGCTCCCCACCAAACGCCTGCAACTGCACGTAGAACATTGATGCCCTTCTCACATTTACTAATTATATATTCAGTATGAGCCAATCCATTCAGTCTGTTATCGAGTATAACTCCAAGGAATTTAGCCTTATCTACTAGATTGATGAGTTGATCCCCATAGTAAAAACTAAAGTTAGGCAGAGATCTCTTCCTCGAAAATACAACGGCTTGACATTTGGCCACTGACAAGGATAAACCATGGTCAAAGAGCCATTGGCCTAGATAATGCAAAGCAGAGTTCAAACATTGGGATATTTCCTGTACTGAGCTTGAGCTGTGATAGAGGACAATATCGTCAGCATACTGCAAGATGTTACTGAAGTTGTTTACAGACAATTCAAGGTCGTGAGTGTATATGCTATAAAGCAAAGGACTGAGAATGGAGCCTTGGGGAAGACCTTTCCAGATTAGTCTGGGTGGGAGACTGGATGACTGGTGTTTTACCACAACTGACCTGCCAGAAAGCAGGTTGCATATGAAATGAGTTATCCTCGGTGGTACACTCAGCTGGTGCAGTTTATGCCTGAGCAACGGAAGAAGTACATTGTCATATGCAGAAGCAATATCAAGGAAAACACCCACAAGGTACTCTCCCTTACCAAAGGCAGTTCGAATGTCTGTGGTGAGTATGCTGAGGCTGTCTGCAGTACTGATACCCTTTCGAAAACCGAATTGCGAAGGGGCTAGCACTCCTCTGTTTTCCATTAACCATTCTAAACGGTTTTTAATGAGGATCTCGGTAACTTTAGCTAAGGTGGAAGAAAGAGCTATAGGCCTGTAAGAATTCGGATCAGACGAATTTTTTTGCGGTTTTAAAAGAGGAATTACTATTTGGGATTTCCAGGATTCTGGAATAACCCCATTTTCAAAAAAACGATTTACTAAATTTAGAAAACAATGTTTAGCTCTATCATTTAGGTTAACCAAAAAGGAGTAGGGCACACCATCTTCCCCTGGAGTTGAATCTTTTAATCCACTGAGAGCTATCTGCAACTCTGAAAAGGAAAAGGGGGCATCCATTTCGCCCAGAGAGGTTGCTGGTGCAGAAAAAGAAAATTCATCCACCTGAGGGACATACGGAGGAGCAAGTTTGTCAGCAAAGGCGCTAAGCCACTCAGAAGGATTGTTGGAACAGGGATCAGAGTGGTTAAGGGCTCTCCGAAATCTCCTGATGTTTGTCCAAACAATTGAGGAAGGGGATCTAGGATTTAGCGATTCGCAGAACTTGGTCCAGCCAAACTTTTTCTTTTTAGAAACCAACCTTTTTGTCTTAGCGTCTATGCGCTTATAATTAATAAAATTCTCCTCTGACATACAAGTTGAGTATTGATTTTCAGCTGTAACCCTCTGTTCAAATAACTCTTTGCATTCCCCATCCCACCAAGGAGGGGGGGGCAAATGCTTCTTGCTAGAGAGAATTTTACGGGGAATATTGGAATCGGCCGAAGAGATAAGAGATTTCACAAAATGGTCGTAGTAAATCAAGAGATTACCATCATCACCAAGATCAGGCAGGGAGTCCATAAAGTCATCAACAGACTGAGCGTAACCACCCCAATCTGCTTTCTGCAATTTATATTTCAACAAGGGATTAGGATCGGGGCTGAAGACGGATCTACTATTTAAAGACAAGATAATGGGGAAATGGTCACTACCATAGGTACTGGGAAGGACTTTCCAGGATAGCTGAGATGCCAGAGAAGAAGAAGAAAGAGACAAGTCTACTGCCGATTTTGGGTTCTGATTGGGATAAACTCTGCGAGTCGGAGAGCCATCATTCAGGATACAAATGTTCATATCCTCAAAGATGTCAACCAACGACTGAGCAAATCCGTCACAGTTATAACACCCCCACATAGTGTGGTGGGCATTAAAATCACCCATAATCACAACAGGGCTGGGAAGTGAAGATATAATAGCATGAAGCTCTGGGACTAAAGATGGATTTGGGTGAGGGATATACAAAGAAAGAAAGGAAATATTTACAGCTCTCACAGCAATAGCATTAAACTGATCACTGTGAGAGGGGATAGGGATTGAAGAAAAGGGGAGGTTGTGCCGGACAAAGATGGCACTGCCTGCATAGCCGTCATCCCTGTCATCCCTTAAACAGAAGAAACCGGGGACCCGAAAACGGGATCCCGGCCTCAGCCATGTTTCCGAGATGGCAATTATGACAGGATTATGCAGGTTGATTAAAGATATAAATTCTTGTTTTTTAGGACGGATACTTTTACAGTTCCATTGCAGCAGAACTGTTGGAGCCATTGTTTACGATTTTATAAAGGTGGTTTATGTTTTGGGCAACGTTGGGCGGTAGGGGGATTTCGCTGCATGGTGCAACGATGCTGAGGAGTAATGCTGTAAGCTGTTCCAACATATTCTCTTGGGGAAAGCTTGAGCTGACTTGACTGCTGTTAAGAGCACAGCCATTCGGGAGTGAAGAGGAGGGACTATTGACTAAGGATTGGTGAGCTAGTTTGTCGAACCCCTTTGACAAGGGAGCACGAGGACGAGGAGAGCGAACAATCGTTTCCCGATACGACCTTTGGGAAGTTGAGGGGCGGGTTACAGTTGGGCGAGGAGAGTTAGCTGGGCGGGGAGTAAATGTAGGGGTAGAAAACATTTCCTTGGTCATCTCAGCGTATGATCTGCGGACATTGGGAAAGCGTTCTGACGCTTCTGCATAGGAAATGTTCTCCTGTGACATTACCAGCTTGATATTTTGCTGACGGGCAAACTCTGGACAGTTCTTGTCCGATGCGAAATGGATGCCTGAGCAGTGTAAACAAGTAGCCTTTTCTTTTAAGACATCGCAAGACTCACCGGTATGGGGCTGAGCACACCTGAAGCACCTAGGCTTAGACCTACACTGTGTTTTAATGTGGCCAAAACGACAGCAATTAAGGCACTGAATTGTAGGATATTTATAAGACTCTACTGGCAGGGAAGTGTAAAAGGAGAAAACTCTTTTTGGGAGGATTTGACCCCTAAAAGTCACAACTACTGACTGGGTGGGGACCCACTCAATGACAGCTTCATTTATGGTTTTGCGATTAAGGCGTCTAGCTTTCAGAACTTCACCGCAGCCAGTCGGTAATACTAGAGACTCAACGAGCTCCTCCATAGACCAATCTACGGGGACACCACGAATCAGACCCATCCTTGTTATGTTATATGTTGGAATTGCAGCTTTATAATTTGCTTCAACTAACATTCTGCTGTTCAGGAATTCATTAGCAGCTTGGGCAGAAGATAGTTCGACGCTAATTTTATTTCGACCGATGCTTTTAACACCGTCTTTTATTATGGACGAAACCTTATTTTTGTGGAGAAATTGGCCGAATTTAAGTGCACGAATCGTAACTCCCGCGGATGGGTCTGACACTTCCCTCGTAACATGAACTATGAAGGGGCCCTTATCATCCCCGTTGTAACTCTTAGGGCCTTCCGTAAAAGAAGGGTGGATAAAGACAGATTGCATGGACGGAACCGATTTTGACGAGTCTGTCGGTTTTTTGCTGCTAGCTTCAGCAAGATTATCTTCTTCCCCATGACGCTTCCGGGAGGAAGCCGCTGGTCTTGACGAGCAAGACGTATCTTTCTTTTGAGACCCATCAGGGTCTGGAGGCTTCGGAGGGGTGTCCACCTCCATCCTCGCGCATTTACCTTACACCGCCACCAGAATTCGTTAGTAAATCACAATAAAACACACAAAAACCAGCTACTTTTTCACAAAAAACCACTAACAAAAAACACCGCACGTGTGTCGACCAAAGCCAACGAGCGAAGTCGAGGGGACATCTTTTACATTTTAAAGTTTTAAATCAAGAGAAGTAGACAGTGACAGTTGTCAAACTCAATAAAATGACATTTAATACAAATTGACTGTCACAGATAACAAAATGCCATAGATTATATTATGTGTCTCTAACATTGATTCAAGGAATATACCACAAACATATAAGAGTAAGCAGACCTAACATAATTTTCACAACTACATCTAAACGAATAAATAATATCTTCGCTTGCTTCTCTCCAACAAAAAATATATGATTCTATCTCTTTTACTTCTGTTGTTGCAACACTTACGCACTCATAGACATAATTGAGCTTGAGGCAATTCGTAAGCTACAAATAAGAGAAGTATGGTGGAATATGTCAATTTGTCAAAAACAACAACATAACCTGCGAGTTGTTTATTCTTTTAAATTTGCTTTAAAATCGAGTCTAAAGAATCAAAAATTCTGAAATAAAATGGTGAAGTGTTGTGCACCTCTGTGTGGCAATTCTCCGTATAGGAAAACACCTGCAATTACTTTTCATCGGTAAGTTTTGATGTGCTATAGACTCGTAATTTGGTTATATGCTTACTCGGCATTTTAGAAGCAGTCCCTAATTATTATATACGCAAAACTCGTAGACAGTTATAGTAATTTTGGTTCTAGTATATTCCTGTTGCAATATTTATCAATTAATTAATATCAGGATCTTGTTTGTCGTTTCATATACTTGTACAATTTGACAGGGCCGTATTCAGGCGCAAGTTTTGTTTAGTGGGTATATTTTGATTAAATAATTAGTCTGTTTTTGCCTGCCTGTTTTAAGATGTATTGGATTGTATTAATTTTTATTTGTATTGTATTGGACTTAGGAAAATTAATCGTGGAAGCAATACATAGCATAGTTTCATTAAATATTGTAAAATTTTTACTTTTTTTTGAAAAGAGCGACCGCCGAGTTTCTTGCTGGCTCTTCTCGGCGGGAAAGGCATTCCGAACCAGTGGTAGATTCATTGACGATTCAAAAGTGCTTGTGAAAGTTTATTTGAAATAAAATATTTCTATTTCTATTTCTATAAAAGTAAGGATAAATTATAAAATTAAATCATTTTTTAGCTTTCCAAAGGATGAAAATATAAAAAATGCCTGGTTGATGCAGACGAATAAAAAAAATTGGCAGCACAAAACATCGAGTGTGCTATGTTCTGAACATTTTGAAGCACATTTAGTGGATTGCAGTGGTTTTCGTACCGTCCTTACTTCTAATGCAATCCCAATGATTTTTGATTCATCATTACAAGTAAGTTTCTAGTTGTTCTTATATTTAGGTACCAACCCAAAACATCTTGCCATTTAAACGTAAATATTGACAGCTATACCCATATATATATATAGCTGTGTACCTATTTGTATTACCTATTAAATTGTTAATACTAGACAACTGATAATTTATTACTCTTGTTTTCAGCATATGTCTACATCATCAGTAAAAGGTCCAGTAGAAAGAAAAGCTGCTGGAGATCAAGTTTTGATGGACTTGCAAAATTTACAGCCTAGTAATACTATTAATAAAGAGTATAGAGTAATACTATTCCTTATTACGTTATTGAAAAGACTGAGACATATGGTTTATTTTGTTATTTTTATAAGTTTAAAATGTGTAATACTATTCTAATAAGGTTATTGAAATGAGTGATACAGGCTGAATAGAATGTAAGAGTTAATTAAACTACTGTTGATGTTATCGTATTGTCAATGTTTGTATTTCTAAAAGATATTAGAGAAAAAGTTGCTTTTTGATTTTGTTTTATTTATCTAATAGATATATCTTTTGGGTAGATTTTGTAAATCATGTTTTGTTTTGATTTTATTAAATATTATTTTGTAACATTATTACTTGTTTGATTACAAAACCGCGAAACTTAGCACATTAGAATCCATTTTCATAATTAAGAATTAATTTATAGAATTAAGTTTACAGAATGTAAAATAAGGGTTTAACCTACAATTTGATGGCAACTTTCCGTAGTTTCCATATTATTTCAAATTACAGATATTAAATACTCTCCAGTCCCTTCAACCGCGCTGAACCTCGCTTTTCGAAGTCCGGCTCTGTTTACTGTCAATGTGTGCGTGAGATTTGTATGTAGGCGTAATTGGAACGCCAATTTTTTCTTATGTTAGGTCTGCTTACTCTTATATGTTTGTGGAATATACCTACGACTCTACGACTGATTAATAAAAAAAAAAAAAAGAAAAATAAATGTCAATTAAATCTTGAATTTGTGCAAAAATTTATCGTTTCTTTTTTTCAATTTTACCTTCAAAATTGAAATGAAATAAGAATAAAATAATTAAATATTTAAAAGAAATTAAAAAATCTAAAAAGTATTAAACGATTCGGTGTCGCAACCCAAAATGTCCTTGCATAAGACTCGTTCAATAGATACGCTGCAGCACATCCTCTCATCATTCAGACAATTCGAGAAAAAGCTCGACAAACTCCAAGATGACGTCAGCTACCACGGTCAAACTCTCACCGACCTTCGCGTGATGATTGCCAACCTTTCAGGCAGTACCTTGTACTATCAAAAGCCAGACCATGTGAAGGCTGTGAGTAAAACTACAGCAGTGGAAAGCCATCACTTCGAAGAAGCCTCAAAGACCAAACGGAAGTCCATACAGCCTTTGCCTCCGCCTTCCAAAGTGGTAAAAAGCTATCAAAGTCATAAGTATGGACTCAAATCTTCGAAGGAACCAGAACAATTTGGCATAAAGAAAATGGCGTCTGTTCCTAAAAGCGCTGTAGGAGCTAAGCGCGTTCAGAGACAGAGGAAAGGCGAGGCACCTCGTAAAGCGAATCCCTTAAGACCGAAGAAAGCATCGGCAAAGAAGTCAAAAAGCCCACCACGGAGTTTCGAGTATCCCAAACAATTTAAGAGGCCTCTATTTTGATCACCAGTAGGTAGGTACCTAACCCATACACCCGATATAGAAATCAGTTAGGTATGCTACCTACCTATTAGAAAATTGTACCTACAAATGAAATAACCTATTTTACGTAATTTAGTATTTCCGTATTTATTTAAGGTTATAGAGAGAAATAAAAATTCAAAATATCACTGTGCTTTTCAATTTTATTGCAAAATGCTATAGGCAGGTATAGGTACACATTCTTTTCTAAATTTCAAGTAGGTATCTACCTATTATGGTTCATGAAATATATATAGCACACTGACAAACCGACGGATGGATGGACGGACGGATTAGCCAATATGGTCACGGTGGCACCCCTAAAAACTATTCAAAATAGTGAACGTACAGGATCGTAAAATTTATGCACCAAAATCTCAGCTAAAAGTATCAACACGGCTGCTCCGATGCCGTATACCATAAACAGTAGAACTGGTTCAAGCTGCAGAAGACCGACGCTGCTGAAGGCGGACAGTCTGTCGGAGCAGCGTGGCTTGGGCACTTGCATTCGTCTGTGTTGCGCTGATTGGATACCGGACTCGCGAATACGCTTAAAACTATAATAAAAGAGACGTGAGAAGAAAAAAGAAGTATGCTTAATATAACTAGCCGATGCCGCCTTCGTCCGCTGTTTTTGATTACCGCGGAAATTGTTTAATTTTTTTGGATGTTGGTAAAAAAATAGATGTACTCGTAGTTTTATCCTTCGACCATTTAGCCAGGACTTGGCAAGCGCACGCATTCTCCTCTGCCGAAGTACATGTACAAACGTACGGTTCAGCTTGTAAGTGTGACAGCTTTGGAGTTAATGTGCGTTCATAGAGACATTAAGTATTTACAAGAGTGTGTGGAAGTGAGTAAATGTGTGCTGTACGTGATTACCTCACCAAGGCAAGTCCTTTCTGAATCGTTCAAGAGTTATATCTATACTCACACAACTCTCAGCAACTCCAAGTAAGGTGAATGTTTATAGACAGGCACGGACGGGTCTAGTGCATTCATGAAGTCCACCTCGGTCAGATCGCATTTCTCTGACTCCAGGTAAGTTTCTTCCACTCGATGGTAGATGGACTCAACGGGAGCGTGTAAGGCGAAATGCCCCTGAAAAATTTACTTAAGTATTATTTCATATTTCTTTATTTTGCATTTCAACAGGTAACTTTACACATATATACATATACACATGAGACCCTGTAAGGGCATGGCAAACAAAAAAAGGTACTTGTTCCACGGTTTTCCACTTTATTTGTCTCAGTCATGTCTTAAAATGAGTAGTTTAATATTAGTATTCAATTCGATGCCTTAGCATGGGTAGCCTAAGTATGTCATGCTCTCTTTAAAGTTTCTGTGGTGGTGTCGTGTGGTGCGGGTTGTTACGTTCCCTCAAATATGGTTGAGCGAAGCAATGGCTGGATCATGCGTCATGCTCGTGAACGGGTGCCACCAACGGGAATGGGTCTGCTTTTGCCTGCCTGTGTTGACATGTATTGAATTGTATTTATTTGTATTTGTATTGTATTTATTTTTACTTGTATTGTACTCAGGAAAATTCATCGTGGAAGCACTGAATACATAGCATAGTTTCAATAACAATTGTAAAATTTTTATTTTTTTGAAAAAAGCAACCGCCGAGTTTCTTGCTGGCTCTTCTCGGCAGGAAAGGCATTCCGAACCAGTGGTAGATTCATTGACGATTCAAAAGTGCTTGTAAAAAGTTTATTTGAATAAAAAATATTTCTATTCTATTCTATTCTATTCTATTCTATTCTTGTACATTGAAAAATAAAATAAAAATTAAAGAAAAAGTTAAAAGAAAAAAATAATAGTTATTACATTCCTACTCGTGTATGAGAGAGGTATGTCGCGATAACTTTGGATTTTGGAAGTTCGTTTTAGATAAGTAGCCAGTCTGCCCTCTCCCTTATAGCTTAAGCGACAAAATGGTGATGAACGACCGTAGTTGGTTCTTACGTATAGTATCTACGGTTATCTCACGAAGTTACAGGCGCTTTAATTGTAATTACGTCGTGTACATGCACATTGCGAAGTGTGCCTGTCAGGAGCCTAGGTGGGAGCGGTCAGGCGCGAGCTTAAGCTCTCGCACACACTTATACAGATACGACACGCACACAACCATGAGCCACGCGCCCTCGGGAGTTGCAAGAACTATACCTGACGTATAAGCTCGACGCCTTCGTTCAGTTTATAATACTGTGCTTTCCCTTTTACTGGTGCAACCCTTTTGGAAATGAGTCTTCTTGTTGGATCCTTTGGGGCCTAAAAATAAGAGTTTACCTATATTAATAGTTATGTATTAAGAGTGCGTAGTGCATTGGAAGATTACCTAAGAATTATTCTGTATTCCTTAATCCTTTCCAGGATAAGAGGGGTAATTATCCGTGATAATACCATTGGTCCTATTGCTTGTACCACCGGGAATATTTTGGAGGTACTCAAATTATTCTAGATGGCAATAAACACGGATGCCGGAAAAGTGTTCCACACCTTAGCGGTTCGTTTCAAAAATCTACAACATATGTATTATATTTTGCAAACAACTTCTTACATTTTTTTTATATATAAGTAGTATATTTTTTATCTATATTTTAGATTTACAATATTTGTTGATTCCGTGTGAGTGGATTCTGTGGGAACTCTCTTATTTTCCGGGACAAAAAGTAGCCTATGTGCTCTTCTATAATCTATTTCTGTGCCAAATTTCAGCCAAATAGGTTCAGCCGTTGTAGCGTGATTGAGTAACAAACATCCGTAAATCCGTCCAAACTTTCGCATGTATAATATTAATAATAGGACTACCTTCAGAATAAAACGATTGTAATCAGCGTCCAGGGCTGCAAGAGTCATCTTGGAATGTGCCAGCTGTTCCAGGGTCCTTACCGCATTGGACGGTGCTTGGAGTAGCACGACGATATTAGCAGAATACGCCGCGTATAGAGCCATTAGGGCCGTGAACACTACCAGTAGCGTTATACGTCCTGTTAGGAACAATAAGCGTACCCAATTACATATTACAACATTTACAACCCAGGTCACATTATCTGTACTCTCTTCTTGAAAAAACGTGTGCACGCCACGTATTTTCTTATTTCATGCTGTTACTAATGAATATTATGAATGTGAAAGTGTGTGTGTGTTCGCACTATGGAGTAGCAAAGAACATAAGCAACTAAAGAACGTTGTTCATGACAAGAGGTCTAGTCAAAAAACTTAATATCCAGCGTGACATTCTCTAAAAATGATTGCATCAGTCTAAGGGCCGGCGCCCACTGCCGGCATGGCATGGCGTGTCATGGCAAAGGATTTTATTACTAATCAAGTTATTTTGAATCTTATTTCAACGGGTTTAGAATTCACGTTACTTTATTTCGATACCACAGTGCCGCGAAATGACGCGACGTGCCGCGGGATGCTGCGGCATGACGCGACGCGACGCGGGATGCTCCGGCATGACGTGTCATGCCGTTTCATTCCACGCGTTGCCGCGGTACGCCGTTGCATCCCGCGAGACGTATGGGTCACTTTTTGTCGAAGAATTATGATTGCTAAGCTAGTTAAAATAAGATTGAAACTTATGCAGCGATCATTTCGGTTACCGGGGCGCAGTCCAGTCTTAAAACTGGTCCAGTCAAAACTGGTTGATGCGAAAGTGGCTGGGCTTCCAGCAGGATGCCACGGCATGCCACGGGATGCCCTGGCAAGCCGCGAGATGCTCCGGCATGCCACGGGACGTCGCGGGATGCCGCAGCATATCCTGCTGTGCCATGCCGTGCCACACCGTTAGTGAGCGCCGGCCCTAACGATCGGAATGGCCTCTGATTGGCTGAATTTATTACGTTCTTGCTGCACCAATGCATTTTAACCAATAGCGGGAGGGTACCAGCTAGTCAGAGGTCATTGCGATCGTTACACTGATGCAATCATTTAAATAATATTACAAGAACTTGGCATTCTTTTACAATTAATGTTTTCGTTGTGACTTTTCTTTTAGATTACCTGACAGCTTTTTAGGTACTTTAGAGAAGCCTTGTTGACTGAGTGCGCTTATTGAAAAAAATATTGCGTCTCCAAGACTATCATTTAGCTGAATTTGGTCCTAGAAGACAAAAGATTAAAATTATGAAGAAAAAGGAGGTGTAAGAAGAAGATGTAGATAATAATCTGTATAAAAAATCAGCTATGTAGGTGTACTTAGAAGAAGAAGGCCACGCTGAACTTGCCTAATATTCACATCTGTAACCGTTGGGCTATGGAGGCTTTAAAAAAAAATCGGTCCAGTACTTTTTCAGTTAAATAATACATAATACATAAAATATACTATCTCCATTCCTAATAGATTTATAAACACATATCCAAAGTTCCGAGGCCGGCGGGATTCGAACCCACATCTCTCTGGGAATCGCGACCGAGTGTGTTAACCGTTACACCACGGCCGAACCACACGTCAGCCACGAAATTAGTGATATGTATCTACTTTATTCAATCAGTTTTGTAGAAACTGCTAGCGACATCTAGTAGCGACACATTACAGTTGTCGATCTACTATTTCCATATTACAATGGAGCTCTTAATAATGCTTTAATGTAAACAAACACTTTAAATTTATAATTAATATAAGGATCAATGAAAAATTACCCTTCCAGAACGAGGAGCTTCCCACTTGTTAGTATACACATAGTACACACACATAGTAATACTGGAAATGATAATCAAGAAGATAATGGCAATCCAGACGTCGATACTGAAGGGTAGAATGAAAATATTTGACGCGTAGGAAAGCGGTGGTTGCCTGAAGATGAACTTTACATTGAACTTTGCAATGCAATCGGCGAAGGCCACGACGCTCAGCCGTTCAGAATCTGCCACGCAATTTGTTCCTGTCAACATATTAAGCCGCATTTTCATTAGGGGACATTTGTTGCGAGACTGTCGCTCGACTCGAAATTCACGTGTCCCGCGCGATGTCGCCCGACGCCGTCCGACGTCGCTTGGTACATTTACAGGTCGCGCAACTTGTCGCTAGTCGATGGTCTGCGAGCGTCGTAAAAAAAAGCGCCATCTAGCGGCTCACCGTAGAGGAGTCCCGTGTCAAGTTATTTTCGTTACGGAATTTCTGGATTCGGTCTCCACGCTGGCCCGCGATAGAAGCTATGCAATACCTTAAAAAGTGAAATAGGTATGAAGATGAAAAAGATGACAAAGTAAAAGTTTTACCTAAATCAGCTCTGCCGGTGATGATGTCGTTTATCATGCCGGACCATGTGCCGTTGCTTTTGTATCCAAACCTATAACTGAAGATGTATCGCGGCGTAGCATTTAGCATTTCGAACGCGATGCGAGCATGCATCCACGAGATTTTTGGAATGTAGTCGTATTGAATTTCTCTATAAACATTCAAGACATACTAAGACAATTTTCCCCTAACATACCCAGCCCTGCATTCTACCTGATGAAGTGACTAATGATGCGTTGTTTTAATTGCATCAGCAACTTTGGCTAAATCGACGGCCATCAAAAAAGACGTTTTCATCATACCTATTCGAAAAACGAATATTGGCTTCAGAGGATAGCGGGAGCAAAATTTCATTTTTAGTCCCATGGGAGTTTTCATTTCTCTCTTCTGATTGGTCCGCGTTCGTGCTTTAGTATGTGTTTATTACTACTGCGATCGTTGCAGAAATTCAAAAAACTCGAAATTCAAAATTTTGAGCAGCTGTTGTCTTCGATAAGTCACGTGATTATAGAAGGTTGATACTCCTAGCTTTTTCTCATAGGTAATGATGAAAAATAGTGTGTGTCACTCGGGGCCAAATTTTTTGTTCTCGGGCGGCGTATATTGAATTCCTCGCTACGCTCAGGATTCTACTTTAGAATCCCTCGCTGCGCTCGCGATTCTACTATAGAATCCTTCACTTCGCTCTGAATTCAAAATATCGCCCTCGGGGAACAAAAATTTTCTTTGGCCCCATATAACACAAATAACTATTTTATTCTCTTAGTTTAATTGGCTTCTATTATGATATAGGACATAAGGGGCTTTTAATTCCGGAAAAACAATAGATTCCTGCATGAGGTATATTTAATAATAGTAAGTGATATCTTACAGTCTATCCTCTCTAGGCAGATGATACAGTGATGAATTACTATCTTGTATTACATTAGACATTGTGAGGGGATGGCCCATTACATCTTGCCTTCGCCTGAAAAGTTCTCTGTGAGGTCTTGTGTCTATTAGCTTGCAAGATTTGCCGTTATATTGACCTCTTGGATTGGAGTATGTTGGACCATGTGTAGATGGTTTATGTACTGCAACGGAGATTAATTTTTTTTTTTAACTTTTAAAATATTCTATTATGCTGTCTATAGGTATTATTCATCATCATCATCTTAACCGATGGATGCCCATTGTTGGACATAGGTCTTTTGAAATGATCGCCACAGAACACGATCCTGTGCCATTTGTATCCAGCGGTTGTCAGCGATTCGCTTGAAATCGTCCGTCCGTCCGTCCACTTAGTGGTCCATCACTAAGTGGACCAACCAACTCTGAACCTCCCGGTGCAGTTGTAAGTTTTAATTAAAAAAAAAAGACGTGTGGCACTCGGGGACTGCCGCGGTAAAGCATTTTTTATTAACGCCATCTAGCGGTGAGAGGAGTCCCGTGTCAGGTTATTTTCGTTACGGAATTTCTGGATTCGGTCTTTTTGTACAGGAATTAGTTAATACTTTAAGTGACATAGTCATATTTACAAAAAGCTTTTATGGTACATCGTCTGGGATCTTACGTTCACTTAAAGTATAATTATCTTCATTTCTCTCTGCTAGTACAAAATCACTGTCAGCAAATAACGGGAGATCCAAAATTTGTTGAATTTTGGATTGTTGCTGAATTTTAGATTGGTTTTGATTTTGATGATCATAGACGACTAGCCAACGATAAGGAAACCGTAGAAGTGCTGAATTCTGAAAGAATTATTAAAAAGGAGTTAAAAAGATTTAAAGATAAAAACGATAACTTGATAGAAAAATTGTTAATGCATTAAAATTAGAAAAAATAATGCTAAAAAAGGAAACATACACTAAAAACTTCATCTGATTGCACACAATCTAAATCTACAAGAAATAAAATCGTATGATCTTGAAAATGAGAATTTCCATTAAAATCTGACGATGTTCTTGTATTTAATGTGTTAGCTAATTCTTTGGTCAATTTTAAAACTTCACCTGAAATCGACAAGAAAATGTATTAAGTACATGAATTCTTTGTAGTAATAGGACTTTTAAAGCGATACTCACTTTTATGCCAGCATAATCTCCTGTAGATCAAATTTGTGGGTTTATACTCATTTTGAATGAAGCTTTTTATAAAATTAATGGTAGTAATGTCTTTCGCGTATACAACGAAATTAAAATTAATTAAAACAAAGAACAAAATTGTCAAAGGTTTCATTTTCTGTTTCTTATTTATGAAATCGATTTCTTCAAAGAGGTATTGTGCTGGGACTTTAAAGTCTGTCTTCATAAAGCGACCCAATCGTGCATTCAAGTATTTTGCTCACCTCCATCCTCTTTTATTGAATGCAAAATTCTATATAATGTTAATGATAATATTAACGAAAATCTGTCTGCGTGTCTGGCTTTATTAATTCTTAAACTTTCTAAGTTCAACAGCTATAGTATGTTAAATTAGTATGTTAGTTATGTTAAAGTATGTACGTTTATCTCATGAAGTTACGGGTGCTTCAAGACATTTTTCAGGCAAACGCGCTCCAACATAGACCGCATCAGTATTTTCCAGCATTGATTGTCGTCATGCGCAAGCCTATTTAACAACAATTTAAAAAAGCTTAGGTAAGTTCATCTGTGCATAGCCAGGGCCCAGGGCTATAGTAAGCTATAATATAGTCTACTATATTATAGCTTTACTATAACTATAGCTATTATAGTTCGTTTGCGTTTAGAATGCAGTGTGTCATCATTGTTCGCCGGCCTAGCCCCGCCCTAACCAATCAAATATTTTCACATTACAAGGTCAAGGTCACACTGACCAGTTGAAGGCATAGCTTCGAACGCGACGGTTGTGTCCTGTAATTGTTTTAACTGATTTATATTTAAAAAAAAATTAATACTTCACCAATTCGTGAAAATAAAAGTGGTTCGGTAATTAATAGTGGAGAGAGAAAAGTAATTTACAATGTTTTTAAGTATTTTAAACAGACTGATTTAAATGTTTCGCCACTCGCACACACACACACACACACACACTGAAGTGGAAATGAGCGGGGCACATAGTTCGAAGAGCTGATGGTCGATGGGGTCCCAAGGTGCTGGAGTGGCGACCTCGCACCGGGAAGTGCAGTGTTGGCAGACCCTCCACTAGGTGGACAGACGACATCAAACGAGTCGAAGGGAGCCGCTGGATTCAGGCGACGCAAGACCGAGGCTTGTGGAGGTCCATGCAGGAGACTTATGTCCAGCAATGGACGTCCATTAGTTGATAAAGAAGAAAAAGAAGAAGATTTAAATGTTTAAATGTGACTGTGGATAGCATAGTACAAAAAACGGCAAATGCAGCATGCGGTGTGTCCGAGAGAACAGTTTATTAGGAAAAAAAGGGAAAATAATACATTGAAATCATTGAATATCTACCGGTCCAAGATTTCCTACTGGAAAAGGAAAAAGGTTAATTGTTTTACACATTGCATTGGTAGCGACAAAGGATGTGTGGAAGGAGGTATATTAGTTTTTGTGTCAAAATCAACCAAAGATTATCATGAGGATAATTTTTTTATATTCATTAAACTTAACCTTTAAAAATATAATTTGTTTGAATTTTAACACCACTATGAATACACCTTTACCCTGTAGTTGCACTGATGACTCACTGTATTTGTATTGTATTGGACTTAGGAAACTCGTGGAAGCACTGTATACATAGCATAGTTTCATTACCTATTGTAATAAATTTTTTTGAAAAGAGCAACCGCCGAGTTTATTGCTGGCTCTTCTCGGCAGGAAAGGCATTCCGAACCAGTGGTAGATTCATTGACAATTCAAAAGTGCTTGTAAAAGTTTATTTGAATAAAAAAGCATGATCCAGCCATTGCTTCGCTCAACCATATTTGAGGGAACGAAGTCAAAAAGTCCACCACGGAGTTTCGAGTATCTCAAACAATTTAAGAGGCCTCTATTTCGATCACCAATAGGTTGGTCCCTAACCCATACACCCGATATAGAAATCGGTTATACTGCCTACCTCGTATTATAAAATTGTGCCTACCAATGAAATAACCTATTTTACGTAATTTAGTATTTCCGTATTTATTTAAAGTTATAGAGAGAAATAAAAATTCAAAATGTCGCTGTGCTTTTCAATTTTATTGCAAAATTCTATAGGTAAGTAGGTATAGGTACACATTTTTTCAAAATTTCAAGTAGGTAGGTATCTACCAGCTACCTATTATGATTCATGAGATACAGCACGCTGACAAACCGACGAACTGATGGACAGATGGACGGACGGAATAGCCAATATGGTCACGTTGGCACCCTAAAAACTATTCAAAATAGTGAACGTACAGGATCGTAAAATTTATGCACCAAAATCTCAGCTAAAAGTATGAACACGGCTGCTCCGATGCCGTATACCATAAACAGTAGAACTGGTTCAAGCTGCAGAAGACCGACGCTGCTGAAGGCGGACAGTCTGTCGGAGCAGCGAGGCTTGGGCACTTGCATTCGTCTGTGCTGCGCTGATTGGATACCGGACTCGCGAATACGCTTAAAACTGTAATAAAAGAGACATGAGAAGAAATAAGAAGTGCTAAAGAAATATTAATATAACTAGCTGATGCCCGCGACTTCGTTCGCGGAAATTCATTAGTTTTCCGGGATAGCCTATGCATATAGCCTATGCTATTCATGACGTATAAGCTTACATTGTGAAGTTCATCAATATCGGTCCAGTAGTTTTTGCGTCAAAAAGTAAAAAAAAAATATCTATCCATCCGTCCATCCTCATAAACTTTCGCATTTATGATACTATAGTAGTAATTAAGATACTAGGATAGGAAGTAGAATATACCTACCCGATACCTATCGAGAATAGCGGCCGGTGGTTAACTAAGAGCATTATTTAAAAAAGAGTGTCCAAAAGTTATTTCATCAGTGCATGTGATTGTAAGCGCGTGACTCGTACGGCGCTTACGCATTTCTCGCCAACGTTTTCTGCCATTTGGTAACATAGAATATGTACTCTTAGTTATATCAATACTCACGCAACTCTCAGCAACTCCAAGTAAGGTGAATGTTTATAGACAGGCACGGACGGGTCTAGTGCATTCATGAAGTCCACCTCCATCAGATCGCATTTCTCTGACTCCAGGTAAGTTTCTTCCACTCGATGGTAGACGGACTCAGCGGCAGCGTGGAAGGCGAAATGCCCCTGAATTTACTTAAGTATTATTTCATATTTCTTTATTTTGCATTTCACATGTAACAGGTAACTAACTATAACTACATATACACAAGAGACCCTGTAAGGGTATGGCAAACAAATAACGGGAGCTTTACTTGTAGTTGCATCGTGTACATGCACATTGCGTAAGTGTGCGTGCCTATCAGGAGCCTAGGTGGGAACGGTCAGGCGCGAGCGAGCTCTCGCTTATACAGATACGACACGCACACAGCCATGAACCACGAGCCCTCGTGAGTTGAAAGAACTATACCTGACGTATGAGCTCGACGCCTTCGTTCAGTTTATAATACTGTGCTTTTCCTTTTACTGGTGCAACCTTTTTGGAAATGAGACTTCTCGCTGGATCCTTTCGGGCCTAAAAATAAGAGTATATATATTTTAATAGTTATGTATTAAGAGTGGGTGGTACATTGGAAGATTATCTAAGAATTATTTTGTATTCCTATCTAGGATAAGAGGGGTAATTACCCGTAGTAATACCGTTGGTCCTATTGTTTGTACCACCAGGGATATTTTTTTAAGAGTGCAGTTAAGAGTCTAGTTTTATTGCTAGATAAGCTTGCGTTTGACACTGATGAGATCTAGGTTTGCGTGCGCTTGCCTAGAAAATGCCTATTCACTCTTGCTTTGTCGGTACTCAAATTATAGATGGCAAGAAACATGGATGCCGGAAGGGGATCCACACCTTAGCGGTTCGTTTCAGAAATCTACAATATATTATACTTACTACTACAAACATCTTTTTAATTTTTTTTACACAGGTAAGTAGTATATTTTTTATCTATATTGTAGATATACATTATACCTTCAGAACAAAACGATTGTAATCAGTGTCCAGGGCTGCAAGAGTCATCTTGGAATATGCCAGCTGTTCCAGAGTCCTTACCGCATTGGACGGTGCTTGGAGTAGCACGACGATGTTGGCAGAATACGCCGCGTATAGAGCCATTAGGGCCGTGAACACTACCAGTAGCGTTATACGTCCTGTTAGGAACAATAAGCGTGCCCAATTACATATTCCAACATTTATGGAATAGAATAGAATAAAATAATTTTTTATTCAAATAAACCTTTACAAAGTGCTTTCAAATTGTCAAATGAATCTACCACTGGTTCGGAATACCGTTCCAACCGAGACATAACAACATTTATAGCCCGGTCACATTATCTCGACCCCTCCGTAGAACAAAGTCTCATCTGCTAAATTCATAACTTGAGATTTGAGCCTTGCAGATGTGACTTTTAAGGCTCAAATTTCAAGTTGTGAATTTAGCAGATGAGACTGTGTTCTACGGAGGGGTCGATCTGTACACATGATGTGAAATTGTATAAAATTGATTGCACTATCAAAATCACCTTTGATTTGCTGAATTTATAGCGTTCCTGCTGCATCAATGCATTTTAATCAGTAATAGCATGCGAAGAGCGCGGGAAGTGAAGGGGAAGCGGGAGGAGTAGTCGAATTCAAGCGAGTTGCACAGATAATGCACGAAGGCACTGCGCACCCTTAAATTTTTAGTAACCATATTGAAAATACATTTTCCATTTGAATTTCCATAATGAAAAAACGTGTGCACGCCACGGATTTTCATATTTCATGCTGTTACTAATGAATATTATGAATGTGAAAGTGTGTGTGTGTTCGCACTATGGAGTAGCAAAGAACATAAAAGTGGCCATATACGCAACGAGAAATCGTTACGATCGGACTGTACAGTTCGAACGGTAACAATAAATCGCTACATGTATGTTATAAAACTGTACAGTTTCGACCGATTTTTTAAGACTGTGCAGTCGAACGGAACAATACCAAAATTTCAATTGATTAATCGGAATCGGAAGAACTGTGCCGACTGATCGTAACGTGTATGCGCTCGTTCAGTTTTCGTGTTCAGTTTTGTCGTCAGTCGCAGTTCGGGTGGACGTGCGCACGCGTCATGGCGTCTCAAACTAATCGCGAATGGCTAGAAGAGTTTATTGAATTATATCGCAGTGAACCTTGTCTTTGGAATACTAAAGGCAAAGAGTATCACAATCGTGAATTAAAACGTTCGGCGTACACTAAAGGCCGCTGCATACGTAACGTGCACGGGACGGGACGGGACGTGGACGGGACGGGGACCGAACGTGGTTAGTAAACACGGACGGGGATTTTTAATGCATACGCAACGTGGCAATAACTCAGAACTAACGTGCTAGAGTGATGTGAACAAGGAAAGATGGATTTTTCATTTGAAGAATTGGCTTTAATTGCTAAACATCGTCGCCGACGATATTTTTCCCGTTCCGCGCGTGGCCGTTCCCGTCCCGTCCGTGCTCCGTGACGTATGCACAGTTGCTTACATTTTCTATGAAACGATATTTCGAAAACTTCACGTCCCGTCCCGTCCCGTCCCGTGCACGTTACGTATGCAGCGAGCTTAAGCTGATTGAAAAATTAAAAATAATAGACCCTAGTGCTGACAAAGATGCTGTTGTAAAAAAAATAAACAACATTCGCTCTACATACAAAAAAGAGCGTAAGAAGATCGCTGATGATCATTAGCCATTCTTTGCACCAGATGCTACGATTTTTCCGCTTCACTTTTTTTTCCTTCAGGGCGAATATTAATCCAACAACTGCTAAAACGTCGTCCGTCGAAGCCATCGCTGACACGTGTGCGTCGGCACCGTTAATTGTACCGTCTGATCGTAACGATTTCTCGTAGCGTATATAGCTTGTATGCCATGTACGATAAACTGTACCGCTCGAACTGTACAGTCTGATTGCAACGATTTCTCGTAGCGTATATGGTCACCATTAGCAACTAAAGAACGTTGTTCATGACAAGAGGTCAAGTCAAAGAACTTAATATCCAGCGTGACGATTCTCTAAAAATGATTGCATCAGTGTAACGATCGGAATGGCCTCTGATTGGCTGAATTTATGACGTTCTTGCTGCATCAATGCATTTTAACCAATAGCGGGAGGGTACCAGCTAGTCAGAGGTCATTGCGATCGTTACACTGATGTAATCATTTAAATAATCTTACAAGAACTTGGCATTCTTTTACAATTAATGTTTTCGTTGTGACTTTTCTTTTAGATTACCTGACAGCTTTTTAGGTACTTTAGAGAAGCCTTGTTGACTGAGTGCGCTTATTGAAAAAAATATTGCGTCTCCAAAACTACCATTTAGCTGAATTTGGTCCTAGAAGATAAAAGATTAAAATTATGAAGAAGTAAAAAGAAGGTGTAAGAAGATGTAGATAATCTATATAAAAAGACAAAATATGCAGGTGTACTTAATTCAAAAAAAAATTAAAATCAGTCCAGTACTTTTTTTAAGTAATACATAAAATATACTATCTCCATTCCATCATAATTAAAAAGAATTCCTAATAAGTTCCTGAACTGCCGGCAACGCATCGGTGGTGCCTTTGGTACTATAAGTGTTCATGGGCGGCGGTAATCACTTTACATCGGGTGACCCGCCAGCTCGTTGCCAAACTCATATACAAAAAAAAAGTATATGATATTTCAGTTAGAAAAATTGTAGGCAGTATTTTAAGTTTTCTTTATATAGGTAAGTATATCAATGAAAAAATTACCGTTCTGGAACGAGGAGCCTCCCACTTGTTAGCTATACACATAGTAATACTGGAAATGATAGTCAAGAAGATAACGGCAATCCAAACGTCGATACTGAAGGGCAGAGTGAAAATATTTGACGCGTAAGAAAGCGGTGGTTGCCGGAAGATGAACTTTACATTGAACTTTGCAATGCAATCGGTGAAGACCACGACGCTTAGCCGTTCAGACATTGCCACGCAATTTGTACCTGACAACATATAAATAACAACATAGATCGCAGGTTCGCCTAAATTCAAGTTATGGGTGACAACTCAAACGAATAACCCTACCTAAAGCCGTCTCCACCATCCCCTTATAACGACCCCTGACCTCACATCTAATCAATTTAACCACACCACGACAGACAAACCACCATCTGAACGTAAGGTTAACTATCAAACATATCCAAGTATTATTTAATCAATTACACTCATCTAAACCTTCGGGCAATACTTATTCGATTAGGGCGCGATTGCTATCACAATCCCTCAATCAAATACAACGACCTTGACGCGGGAGCATCTAATAGCCGAATGAGTCTCTGGGAAAGACTGAATTCGTAGCATCAAACCCGCTGTATTTATACCCACGGCGCCAGACGGGCGCCTCTATCGTCAACAAAGTCAAATATCAATTTTGTCAAACTACCTTCAATATATTAAAGTTATATATCTTTACTATTTCAATATTTCGCTAACATTTGCGTTAAAGCAAGTAGATATTACATGATTCAACGATGAAGGACACCTGCACGCCTGAGAATTTCCCATAATGTTCTCAAAGGTGTGTGAATTCACATTGGGACAGCGCGGTGGACTATGGCCTATAATAATAATCCGCGCTCAGTAGTTAGAAGTTATAGGTACCTAAACCGCTGTAAACCTTGGCCCTCCTAATAGTCAAACTTATATATTTTTCCATTGTCTGCTTTCAATAATGTATGCGATAAAAAATATCACTGTTTATTTTATTTTAGCTTAAGTACATTATGTGATAACTGCATCAGCATATCACGTTAATTTGTATTACACACTAACTTTTATTTCTAATAGAATAATCAATGTATTCCATTGTAAAAAATATCATAGGATGTAGCAAGGATGTAGCTGGGCGTTAATTCGGTTGCATCGTGAGTAGTCGAACACATCACCCAGCAGACTATCAGGAGGGCCTTCAAGGACCTTCAAGGCAGTAGTGAATAGGCATCTTCTAGGCAAGCGCGCTCCAACCAGCGCTACCCAGTATTGATTGACATCAAGCGCAAGCCTATTCCTAATAAAAAAAAAAAGTGAAATAGGTGCTTACTTAAGTGATGAAGATGATAATAGTGATTGACAAAGTAAAAGTTTTACCCAAATCAGCTCTGCCGATGTTGATATCGTTTATCATGCCGGACCATTGGCCGTTTCTCTTGTATCCCCACCTATAGCTGAAGATGTATCGCGGCGTAGCATTTAGCATTTCGAACGCGATGCGAGCATGCATCCACGAGATTTTTGGAATGTAGTCGTATTGGATTTCTCTATAAACATTCAAGACATAGTAAGACAAGTTTCCCCTAACACTTGCATTCTACCTGATGAAGTGACTAACGATGCGTTGTCTTAACTGTATCCGCAGCTATGGCTAAATCGACGTGTTACGTAAATCATCGAAACTCAAAAATGACGTTTTTTTTTCTCTTCTAGCTTACTTAATTGGTTTCTATTATGCTATATTTTCCATCTTGCTAATGAAAAAAATATCAACTTAGGGCGCCTTCAATTTATGCGTTTCTTGACGGCCTGCTGCGGTGCCGAAGCGGTGCGTTAGTCGTACTGCGCACGGACGTTCGTTTTTTTATACAAAGCGCTCGGTGCCGTTGCCGTCTTGTTGTCGAGCGATCGCGGTACCGGCGCCGCGCTATAGCCGCCCCGCGCGCTTTGTATGAAAAAAACGAACGTCCGTGCGCAGTACGACTAACGCACCGCTTCGGCACCGCAGCAGGCCGTCAAGAAACGCATTAATTGAAGGCGCCCATAAAATAAGATTTGATTTTTTTAGCGGGGAAAAACGTCATTTTTGAGTTTCGATGATTTACGTAAGAGCCGTCGAAATATGTCATTAATCGTAGTAGGTATTGCTTAAACACAGAGAGAGTAGCTACCTACATATTTTTTTTAATATCTAGACTAGCGCTTGACTGCGATCTAACCAGATGGTAAGGGAAGATGCAGCCTATAAGATGGTACGCGCTTGCCTAGAACTTCTGAAGATGCCTATTCACTCTTGATTTAAAGATACCCAAGTTGTACTTGGAAAAATGGAAGCCAGAAGGGTATTCGGTGCGTAATGGAACGAGGAAGCAAAACGCGATCGTGCTATTAAGAGAGATCTTTCTAATTTGTGTCAGAATCCGTATCATCAGACTATTGGTTTGTTCTTCAATCACGCAGCAACAGAGCAGCGAATCGGCGTGATTATTTGCGTGGCTTAGTTTAGAACTTGGTGAGTAACATATAGCACATAAGGGGCTTTTAATTCCGGAAAAACAATAAATTCCCACGGAAGTTATAGCTAATAATAATAGTAATTGACATCTTACAGTCTATCCTCTCTAGGCAAATGATACAGTGATGAATTACTATCTTGTATAACATTAGACATTGTGAGGGGGTGGCCCATCACATCTTGCCTTCGCCTGAAAAGTTCTCTGTGAGGTCTTGTGTCTATTAGCTTGCAAGATTTGCCGTTATATTGACCTCTTGGATTGGAGTATGTTGGACCATGTGTAGATGGTTTATGTACTGCAACAGAGATTAATTTTTTTTAATCTTTTAATATTCTATTATGCTATAGGTATTATTCATCATCATCATCTTAACCGATGGATGTCCATTGTTGGACATAGGTCTTTTGAAATGATCGCCACAGAACACGATCCTGTGCCATTTGTATCCAGCGGTTGTTAGCGATTCGCTTGATGTCGTCCGTCCGTCTAGTGGTGGTCTACCAACTTTGTGCCTCCTGGTGTGGTTGTAAGTTTTACTTAAAAAAATATGGGTTATAGCATAGATAACTGTTTGTACAGAATTTAGTTAACACTTTAAGTGGCATAGTCATAATTACAAAAAGATTTTTCGATACATCGTCTAAGATCTTACGTTCACTTAAAGCATAATTATCTTCATTCCTCTCTGCTAGTACAAAATCACTGTCAGCAAATAACGGAAGTTCCAAAAGTTGCTGAATTTTGGATAGGTTCTGATTTTGATGGTCATAGATGACTAGCCAACGATAAGGAAACCGTAGAAGTGCTGAATTCTGAAAGAATTATTAAGAAGATTTAAAAGGTAAAAACGATAACTTGATAGAAAAACTGTTAACGCATTATTTAAAAAAAATGCTAAAAAAGGAAACATACATTAAAAACTTCATCTGATTGCACACAATCTAAGTCTACAAGAAATAATATCGTGTGATCTTGAAAATGAGCATTTCCTTTAAAATCTGACGAAGTTCTTGTATTTAATGTGTTAGCTAATTCTTTCGTCAATTTTAAAATTTCACCTGAAATCGACAAGAAAATGTATTAAGTACATGAATTCATTGTAGTAATAGGACTTTTAAAGCGACACTCACTTTTTTGCCAGCATAATCTCCTGTAGATTAGATTTGTGGGTTTATACTCATTTTGAATGAAGCTTTTTATAAAATTAACGGTGGTAATGTCTTTTGCGTGTACAACGAAATTAAAATTGATTAAAACAAAGAACGAAATTGTCATAGGTTTCATTTTCTGTTTCTTATTTATGTAATCGATTTCTCGAAAATGTATTGTGCTGGGACTTTAAAGTCTGTCTTCATAAAGCGACCCAATCGTGCATTAAAGTATTAAGCTCAACTTCATCCTCTTTTATTGAATGCAAAATTCTATATAGTGTTAATATTAATGAAAATCTGTCTGTCTGACTTTATTAATTCTTAAACTTTCTAAGTGTAACGGCTATAGTTTCTAAGTGTACGTTTATCTCACGAAGTTACAGGCACATTGCGTAAGTGTGCGTGCCTGTCAGGAGCTTAGGTGGGAGCGGTCAGGCGCGAGCAAGCTCTCGTTCTCACTTATACAGATACGACACGCACACAATCATGAGCCACGCGCCCTCGTGAGTTGAAAAAACTATACTAGCTGCATTTTGTGATCTAACTAACCTGAATAAACATCATTTTTCAAGCAAGCGCGCTCCAACTTAGACCCCATCAGTGTTTTCCAGCATTGATTGTCGTCATGCGCAAGCCTATTTAACAATTTAATAAAGTTTAGGTAAGTTCATCCGTGCATAGCCAGGGCAATAGTTAGCTAGTAATCACATAATGATTAAATTATTACCGAATATTTTAAAGGCAAAACAGTTGAATTTGTGTAAAGATAATTAATTACAGATTTCGAACCAAACAATTATTTATAATTGCATACTTGGTAGGCTTTGGCAATATCAGCCGTGAAATTAAACATCATTATCGTTTTCGTAGCTGCAACATTTATTTTATAAAAGCCTAAGCTATAATTAGTGGTATTCTGTCGTATAAATAAATCAATATGCTTCTACTTGTGCTTTGGATTATTTTAAATTATTTCGTTTTCTATTCGTTCTAATACAGCAGACTTTTCGTCACTTTTCTTTTTTCTCTTAGCAGTAATCTGAAAAATAATATCGTTATTATCTGTAAAATTCTGTGTCGTCATTACTTTTTTACTGCTGTAAAAAAATTCTCATTCATTCATCTACAATTTATTAAGCTTTTTTGGTGTCAGTTCATCGTGATCATGATTATCTCAAACAATAGACATCTATAGCTGGACATAGGTCTCCAGAAATGGAGACACGGAAAGGTTGTTTTAGTTCGTGCAAGTTGGACACGCCCTGCCAACCCCGAAGAAGAACCAAAAAGTCCGAAGGGATTTTTTCCTCCCCCGAAGAGAAAAAAAAAGTTTTCCAGAAGTGTGAAGAATTCATTTATCGCCACAGAAAACGATCCTATAGGGAAACCAACGTCTAACTTCAGCTTTGCGACTCGCTGAGTTAGTTAGCTATAACTTAGCCTACTAATAGAACTTAGGACTAATAGGCGACATAAATGCTGCTAACGGAGTAAGCAAAAGGAGTATTGACGACCTCCCTGGCGCAGTGGTGAGCGCTGTGGTCTTATAACTGGGAGATCTCGGGTTCGATTCCCGGCGGAGGCAATTTGGGAATTTATAATTTCTGAATCGTCTCTGGTCTGGTGGGAGGCTTTCGCCGTGGCTAGTTACCACCCTACCGTCAAAGACGTGCCGCCTAGCGATTTAGCGTTCCGGCACGCCGCACGATGGCGTGTAGAAACCGAATAAGGGTATGGGTTGAATTTACACTGCTATACCCCTTCCAAATTAGCCCGTTACCATCTTAGACTGCATCGTCGCTTATCATCAGGTGAGATCGCAGTCAAGGGCTATCTTGTCATCGAAAAAAAAAACCAAAAGAAGAAAAAGCAACTCACAGCCTTTTATACGTGATTTCAAGTATAAGGACGGCGATGGATATGAGCACGCCGTAGAGAGAGGCGACGAGCGCCGGGTACATGTCGGTGATGCCCACGCTGCTGAATGTGGAGATGCTGCCCGAGCAGCGAGGCTTGCTGACCTGGAGGCGGTGGAAGATGTTCGCTTGGACGCCGGTCTCACGTATTTTGATGAAGCTGTGACAGTATGGAACGTGTTATTGCAGCTGTTGGAATGCCTAAAATTGTTAGGATCGCAATCACTTCTGGTTGGTTGGTACTCTCTCTCTCTCTCTCTCTCTTCTCTTCATTATCCTGGGAATTGTCACCCGTTTTGCGTGAACCCGGTATGGCTCCCCACCCGATCACTCAAGCCAGTCGGAAATGTTGCTGAAGAACCAATATATCTTTGTCTTTGGTCTTAGGTATTCCGATAACTTGGTATAGGAGGAAATTCCTCTCATATTGAGCTAGCCTACTTTATAGTCTAACCTATCTAGACCAGAAGCCTCAATAGCCCAACGGTTAAATGTGCGGATTGTGGGCTGAAAGGCCGCAGGTTCGAGCCCCACCCGTTGCACTATTGTCGTACCCACTCCTAGCACAAGTTTTTCGCTTATTTGGAGGGAAGAGGAGAATATAAGTAAAGTTCAACTGGGCTGATATTTAAAAAAAATGAGAGCGTTACTCTTAGATTACTTGATTTTGAATAAATCCTTGTACGGAGAGCGTTTTTGCGCTGGGAGCCAGGGATCGATCTCGTTCAGATAGTCTATCTCCACGAGATCGCATTTCTCATCTTCAAGGAACGTTTCCTGGATCAACCTGTACCCTGGATTCACTTCCATGTGGAAAGCGAACAGGCCCTGAGGAAGAATAGGTAGGATTGGTTTGAGCATCGTCACCTCAATTCATCATCGGGCGACTACTCTCATTCTGAAATCTATAGACCGCACTCTCACTCTGCTCAGACTACTTTAACTCTTGAGTCCGAGCTAAGTCAGAGCACGATCTATAGACCTCAACATTAGACTGAGAATGACTTAGGTCATTGTTTATCAAACTGGTCAAGCGCGGATTACTTAATAGAGCGTGTTGGCAGGACCATTCCAGTCCCTAGCCGTGCAAATCAGAAATGAAGACTTCGCGTACCTAGATGGAATTTCAAAGATGGCGACGTACCCATGTCTTGCAGTGCGGTGTTAAAAAGCATCTATAAGCTATTCAAATTCAAATTCAAAATTTATTTATTTCATGTAGGCTAACTTGTAGCTCTTATGACACGTCATAAATCTACCACCGGTTCGGAATGCAGATTCTGCTGAGAAGAGCCGGCAAGAAACTCAGCAGTTGCTCTTTTCAAAAAAAAAAAATTTTTTTTTTACAAAGCTATGCTATGTATACAGTGCTTCCACAATAAAGCTTCAAAAATGCAAAAATGCATACGTAGGTACACCAATCCAACGCATGTCAAGACGGGCAGTCAAAGCAGACCCATAATTCCCGTTGGTGGCACCCGTTCACGAGCATGACGCATGATCCAGCCAGCTATGTTCCGCAGTAGACGTCTATCGGTTGACACAGAAAAAGCAGAAGACACCAATTCGTTCTTATGCAATAACTCTACAACTAGGTACCTTTCTTATCCTCTCGATGCCCTCTTTCATGCTGTAAAAGTTAGGTTTTTTCCCTTTCGGTGCAATCTTCTTGTCGTAGATAGCCTTTCGGATTGGATCATTCACTTTCTGAAATATTCGGGAATGTTAAAATAAATTGAGTGGCTTTTGTCAAAAAATTGCGGATATTCATAATGAATTAATGATCAATTACGATCGAAAATGTAATATGTAAGAATAACATTTGTAAAAACAGAAGAAAAAAAAAGTTAAGTATAAGTTATATGTTTTAGTACGTCTGTATCCGTCTCTTTTTAAAACGAAATGTATGGAGAGTTTGTTTCAGTGGTTTTGAGCTACTGTAAACTAGAAAATCGCTGTGTGAATCAGATGAACGTAGGTATATCTACATTTTCTGAATTATACAGGAGAGCAAAATATAGGACGATTTGCCTCTTCCATCTTTACCAGTTATTTAAAAGAAATAATTATAATTTATGTAAAAATTTTTTACCAATAAATTGACTATTGACTATGAGTAATGGATAATATTTTTTTTGGAATTTGTGATTTATTGAATATATTGTCGTTTTGGTAGTTTGTGACCAGTTTTATGAAAAAAAAAAACGAGATAATAATACACTTTCGCTTTGTATGTACTTATTTAATTAATCATGAACTTCCCTCGGGCGGGCCCTAGCAGAATAACAGCGTTGTGGTTACATATTTGTATCCACAGCATTGAGCTGAGCTAGGACCCTTTCATTGGCATGATACATAGTAGATACCTCTAGTTATATTTTAAGCAATTGTAATGTGTAAGTCTTAAGTGTACCTATTTAATTTGTGTTTGTACATGTCAATGAATAAACGATATTCTATTCTATTCTATTTTTGAATTTTTTGTAGATACGTTCATCTGGCTTTTACACCGCGAAATGGTCTTAGACTTACCCTAAAGAAATATCTATTATATTCAAAGTCACTAGCCCCTAGCTTCAGGGGCGAGTTGAGGAGGTCGGGCAGACTCTTCACTGAGGAGCTGGGAGCGCGCAGCAGCACCACTATGTTGGCTGAGTAGGCGGCGTACAGGATCGTAAGCGCCACGAACAGCAACAGTGTTACACATCTGCCTGTAATTGTTATATTCTTTGATTTTTAACAGACTTCAAAAGAAGGAGGAGGTTATCAATTCGATGCTCGGAGGAAAAAAAATAATCCTCCTAGATTCGATGCGTATTTTTTTTAAGCTATTGCATAGCTTCTATCGCGGGCCAGCGTGGAGACCGAATCCAGAAATTCCGTAACGAAAATAACGACACGGGACTCCTCTACGGTGAGCCGCTAGATGGCGCATTTTTTATCAACGACATCTAGCGGTGAGCCGCTATATGGCGTTGATAGTTACGTTCCCTCAAATATGGTTGAGCGAAGCAATGGCTGGATCATGCGTCATGCTCGTGAACGGGTGCCACCAACGGGAATGGGTCTGCTTTTGCCTGCCTGTGTTAACATGTATTGAATTGTATTTATTTGTATTTGTATTGTATTTATTTTTACTTGTATTTGGTCGCGCCGAAGCGCGAATAGTTTTCGTTTAACCGCTCGAATCCGACCATCCTGTCAAAATTTCCTACCTAATACCGACCCCCCCTGGCCTGAAGAAGTGTCAGTGCATCGATGACCGTCAATTAACGTAAACGCGCCGCTAAAGCTGGTGCATCGCCGCGCCGCTCCTAGTGATTCAGTGTTGATCTGGACTTGCCAACAAACTTGCCTTCTTGGTTTTCGTCAGTCGAAGAAGTGAGAAAGGAAGAGTGAAGCATCGAAAAGTATCCATGAACGTACGCGCGGCTCGCTGAAGTATCGCGGTGCCGCTCCAAAGGATTCAGGTCAGTGCCTTTACCCTTTTCCTATAGACACCCCATAACTCCGCGGCCCAAACCCAACCCCAGTCGGATTTGAGCAAACCCCGCGAAAATTATACAGTCCACATCGAAACCAAACAATCTAGTTTCTAGCCGTCCCCGCGCCGCCATATTTTTTTGGTCCTTCGAACCGGATTTTACCGCTAATTTTCTCGATAGTTTTACAATTTCCAAGTAGGTAATTGTTTTCCCGCGTCCTAAAATCTTGTTCCCTAAGCGAATTATTATCGTTCGTCCCGCATTGCTTAGGAAATAGGGTTCATTTAGGTATTAACTAGGTACCTACATATAGCTCATATAGGTGATAGATAGGTCATACGTTACTTATTTATCGTAATCCTAATCGTATATCGCATCCCGATCTATCCCAGTATAGATATTAATCGAAATATTAGTTTATTAGTAGTTATTTTAAGTAATTATTTTGTGTAATTACCTACGCGTCATAAACGTATTCGCTTGGCCATCGGTGCATAGTTGCAAGTACTTGTATCTTAGATTACAGCGGTGTGCGTGACCTTCATCGCGGCCGTGACCGCCCGCTCGCTCCCTTTCACTTTTTGCTGAAATTCATAACTTTAAATACTTATACGCCGAATCGAAGTTTCATTCGTGTATTAGGAACTTAGTCTCGACATTTTTGAATCTAGTTTATATTCAAAATGACGAAGACTGAAGATACCGCAGATATACAATTAATTCTATTAGAACAGAGACGCAATTCGATATTTGAGTATCTACAAGAAACATTCGATTTATCGAAAAACATAGGCGTTAACCCGTCGGTCCGGGAAGAATTTCTCGACGCAAGTAGTAATGTCGATACGTTACGCTCTGAATTCAGTAAAATAGTGGAGGATTATAATAATCGTTTATTAGCACTGAACCCGAAAGCGAAGCCGGAGTTCAAATGTTTGTTATCGTTCGAACGCCTATACGGTCGTATCAAGCGCTTAGTCTCGCAGTACGCCGATGATAATAAGGTTGAGAATGAGAATGAGCCGCGAAGACTTAAACCTTATTTGCCCCCGATTCAATTAGTGTCTTTCGATGGATACGATTTAAAATCGTGGAGTCTCTTCTACGCTAACTTTAAAACTGTTATACACGAAAATAAGTCCCTTACGGATGCCGAAAAACTTTATTATCTCTTAGGTAAGCTGTCGGGAAAGGCGAAATTAGCTTGTGCCGGTATTACACCGTGCGCAGAAAACTACGAATTAATTTTTAAAACGTTAGTAGATAAATTTGAAGATAAACGCTATTTGGCTACGTCGTATATGGATCAAATTTATAACATTAAGGCGATGTCAAACGCGACTCCGACCAACCTTGAAAATTTTTTGGACACTTTTGCATCGTCGATCGCCGCGCTTAAAAATTTAAATTTGAGTAATCTGGCTGACTTCATATTTTTATACCTCGCTCAAAAGAAGTTAGATCCGGAGACTGTTCGCCTGTTCGAGTTGAATAAACATAGTTGTGAGATACCCTTGTATGACGATTTCGTTGCTTTCATTCGCGAACATATTAAGGTACTGCAACGCACTTCCGGGAAACAAGAAGTTCCGAAAAGTGCTGAGCGGAAGGTGGATACGGCATCTAAGCCTCACAAACCACCCAAGCCGACGCATACCTATACTAGTACCGCGACTACGTCTGCACAGTCTTTGTGTTCTCTTTGTAACTCACAACACGAACATTTATATAATTGTTCCGCCTTTCATAAGATGTCCGTTGAAGATCGTTTCAAGTTTGTTAAGGCGAATAATCTTTGTATAAATTGTACTGGAAACCACCGGTTGGCCACTTGTTCTAGCAAGTCAAGGTGCCGCTGGTGCTCGTTACCTCATCATAGTATGCTCCACAGGCATTCCGCAACCGCAAATTCCGCAACTTCGAGTGCGGCTTCTAGTGATGCTTCTTCGCAGAAGATGCCCGGTGTTGTTGAGCAGCCTCCTGCTTCTATCAGCACTACCGGCACTAGTAACTCGAAACCTTCAGGTTCACCCGCGCACTCCAAGGAAGTATCGCTTTGTTCCTTATCGAGTTGTAATGTCTCTCGTGCACCGACTACGGTGCTGCTCGCTACCGCACGCGTCATAGTTTTCGACGCCAAAGGCAAGGAGTACTCTGCGCGCGCATTATTGGACAGTGCTTCACAGAGTAACTTCGTCAGTCGGGATTTATGTCAACGCTTAGGTTTAAAGACAAACCAGAATCCAAACTGTTCTGTAGTTAAAGGGATTGGAGGTACAACCAAACCGATCCAAGGCGCAGTTTCTATTAGATTTTTCTCTAGGTTTGATCTCAGCGTTTGTTTTAACATGGACTCGCTCGTGGTAGACAAGGTAACGGAACTCTTGCCCACAGTCCCGATAGATATTTCGAGTTTGATAAATTTCAATAACTTACCTTTGGCTGACGACACTTACTCCACTCCAGGAGACATTGATCTGCTGATTGGAGCTTCAATCTTTCCGCATCTCCTATTATCTCGCAAGGTTCAAGGTCAATCGAATTGTACCTCACCGCTAGCCCTAGAAACGGTGTTGGGCTATGTTATCGTTGGCTCTGCTCCTGTACGTGTTAACAGCTTCGCCACGGTTTCATATTGTTGTGCTACAGATCCGCTAGATGATGCTGTGCGTAAATTCTGGCAAATAGAAGAGGTGACCGTACCGAAACAATTAAGTCCAGATGACACAGCATGTGAAGAAATTTATAGCAGCACGACTACCCGTGAGGCAGACGGACGATATGTAGTCGCACTTCCATTCAAGGGTGATGTATTGTCGTTAGGCGATTCTTTTAAAAAGGCTAAAACTCGCTTCCTTTGCTTAGAGCGTAAAATGTTAGCGTCACCTAAGCTTAAGGAGGCCTACGACAACGTCATTACCGAATACCTAGACAAAGGTTATATCTCTCCCGCACCCCCGGACACGGAGGCAACGCAGAGCTTGCCCTCGTATACGATTTCGCACCATGGGGTCATACGAGATGACAAGTTGACTTCTAAGTTGCGCGTTGTCCTGGACGCCAGTTCCAAGACAACCACTCAAGTTTCCCTCAATGACCTTCTGTATGGCGGTCAGAATCTACAAGGGAATCTATTCAATATTATTGTTAATTTTCGCTTATATCGTACCGCTCTTTCAGCTGACATTCGTCAGATGTTTCTTTGTATTGGAGTTCGTCCATGTGATCGCAGATTCCAACGCATTTTATACCGCTTTTCTCCGCAAGAACCCTTAAGGGTCTATGAATTTAACCGCGTTTGTTTCGGGCTTAAGTCAAGTCCATTTCATGCTCTTCGTACAGTGAAGCAGCTTCTTTCAGACGAAGGTGCTTCTTACCCGCGCGCTAAAGAAACTTTAGATATAGGGCTATACATGGATGACTTTGTCTATAGCATTGACAATGAAGACGATGCTATCTCCACCGCTGCCGAAGTGATTGCTCTGATGAAAGCTGGTCAGTTCGACCTGGTGAAATGGACAAGCAACTCACAAAAGGTGTTAAATTCGATTCCGCTGTCGCATCGACTTTCCGCGATTAAAGAGTTTGAGGACTCTGAGCCACATAAGGTGCTCGGCCTATGTTGGTCTCCCGCAACAGACTATTTCGGTCTCAAAATTAGTGTTCCCGCTGAATCTTGTACAAAACGTACCATTTTGTCATGTGTCGCTAGGATATGGGACGTCATGGGTTTCGTTGCTCCCGTCGTCTTATATGCAAAGCTTCTCATTAAACAACTCTGGTTGTGTGAATGTGATTGGGACGATGTGCCCCCTGGTCACATTGCTGATCAGTGGTCTTGTTTCAAAAGAGAACTACCTTTGCTCAGCGAATTGAAAATTCCACGGCACGTAGGCATCTCGACCGGCGATATCATTACGATCGTGGGGTTTGCAGATGCGAGCGAAAAGGCTTACGGAGGAGTAATTTACTTCCACGTGAAAGACAGCAGAGGTATTCGCAAAAACGCAGTCTTTTTAATAACAGCTAAATCCAAAGTCTCGCCTCGCAAGACTATAACGCTTGCGAGGTTGGAGCTTTGTGCCATTCTGTTGCTGAGCAGCTTAATGACCAAGGTCATTGAAGCCTGCCATAACCGCCTTGTTATTGACCGAGTTCTCGCCTTTTCAGACTCAACGGTGGCGTTGTGTTGGGTATACTCCTCACCTCATCGTTGGGACACTTTTGTGGCCAATCGGGTCACCAAAATTCAAAATGAATTTCCCGCTCAAACTTTTTTCCATGTGCAAGGCACGGAAAATCCCGCTGATTGTTTGTCGCGAGGTCTTACCCCCGCACAAATAACTGATCACCCGCTTTGGTTCTCTGGTCCTAAATGGCTTGAGTTAGATTCAAATCTTTGGCCTGTTACCGCTTTCAATCCTTCCACCGTGTCACAGCCTCCAGAGGAAAAGAAACACGTTTTGCTCACTGCAGAAAGCAGTGAAAGAAATTTAATAATTTCGCTAGCTGATCGCTTTTCGTCATGGTCGAAATTCATACGTTGTGTGGTTTTCGTTTGCCGCTTCGCTAAGCTACTACCGCGTCGTGATACGGTGATTGCATCGGATCTGGATTACGCTGAAAGTTTAATATTGCGTGAACTTCAGCGCTTTCACTTCGCGAACGAGATTGTTAATTTACAAGCAGGTAAACGTTGTAGTCCAATGTTTCAACGTCTCAAACCTTTCCTTCAGGACGGCATCATTAGAGTCGGAGGTCGTCTGAGAAACGCCGATATAAGTTTCGATACAAAACATCCGATTATACTTCCTCGAAAGGATCATATATTAAATCTTTTAGTTGACTATCATCATAAAGTCAATTGTCATGCAGGTCCAGATTTATTGATGTCCATACTCCGTCAGAGGTATTGGATTCTTTCCGCTCGTAATTTAATTCGAAGCCGGGTACACAAATGTCTACCCTGCTTTAGACTCCGCGCTAAACCAAACTTTCCAGAAATGGCAGATCACCGCTCCTGTCGAGTTACGCCGGCCGTGAAACCGTTTATACACACTGGCACTGATTACGCAGGGCCTTTTAAGGTGACTGTTTCTCGCGGTCGTGGAATTCGATCAATGAAGGCATACGTTTGTCTTTTCGTGTGCTTAACCACTCGCGCTGTACACATAGAAGTTGCCAGCGACTTAAGTACAGATAGTTTCCTCGGGGCGTTTAAGCGTTTTTTATCCCGCCGCGGTTTTGTCGCTCGCGTTCATTCCGACAATGCGTCAAATTATGTTTGCGCCAAGCGCACGCTTTCGGAATTGCACGAATTTTTAGCGTCCAAACACTTCAGGTCTGAATTTGGTCACATACTAGCCGAAAATCGCATCGAGTGGTCACTTAATGTTCCAACTGCTTGCCATTTTGGCGGTAATTGGGAGGCCAACATTAAGAGCCTCAAAACTCATCTATATCGCGTGATAGGCGACCAAATTCTTTCCTTGGAAGAGTTCAATACTGTGCTTGCTCAGATCGAGGCAGTGATGAACTCCCGTCCATTGTGCCGCACGCTATCTAATGATCCATCGGAACCTCTCGCGTTGACACCGGCTCATTTTCTCACTCTCACCCCCTTAAAATATCTTCCGGCTAGGGAGATAGAAGATGGTCCGTTACATTTGCTCTCGCGTCAAGAACTTATTGATAAACTTGTTCAGTCATTCTGGAAACGATGGAAGGCTGATTATTTACATACGCTACAGACTCGAAACAAATGGAACACGCCAACCAATCCGATCGCTAAGGGAGATGTGGTAATAATTACCGTCGATAATGCACCGCCTCTTCACTGGCCGTTAGGGCTAGTCGAGGAAGTTTTTCCTGGATCGAATGGTGTCACGCGTGTTGTCCGCGTTCGTACTGCTACAGGTACCTATCTACGTCCTGTAGTGCGTCTTTGTCCCTTACCTAAACAGTAATTAGTTTAACTTCAACTCATCTGCTTAGGTTAGGATTCTTATTTAGTTAGGTTAGCTTATTATACTTAAGTCAATAAATAATTTCGTTTAAACTCTCCGCGTCGTAGTTTCTTTGAAGGTAGCCCTTCAAGCCCGGGGACATGGTCGCGCCGAAGCGCGAATAGTTTTCGTTTAACCGCTCGAATCCGACCATCCTGTCAAAATTTCCTACCTAATACCGACCCCCCCTGGCCTGAAGAAGTGTCAGTGCATCGATGACCGTCAATTAACGTAAACGCGCCGCTAAAGCTGGTGCATCGCCGCGCCGCTCCTAGTGATTCAGTGTTGATCTGGACTTGCCAACAAACTTGCCTTCTTGGTTTTCGTCAGTCGAAGAAGTGAGAAAGGAAGAGTGAAGCATCGAAAAGTATCCATGAACGTACGCGCGGCTCGCTGAAGTATCGCGGTGCCGCTCCAAAGGATTCAGGTCAGTGCCTTTACCCTTTTCCTATAGACACCCCATAACTCCGCGGCCCAAACCCAACCCCAGTCGGATTTGAGCAAACCCCGCGAAAATTATACAGTCCACATCGAAACCAAACAATCTAGTTTCTAGCCGTCCCCGCGCCGCCAGTATTTTACTCAGGAAAATTCATCGTGGAAGCACTGAATACATAGCATAGTTTCAATAACAATTGTAAATTTTTATTTTTTTGAAAAGAGCAACCGCCGAGTTTCTTGCTGGCTCTTCTCGGCAGGAAAGGCATTCCGAACCAGTGGTAGATTCATTGACGATTCAAAAGTGCTTGTAAAAGTTTATTTGAATAAAAAATATTTCTATTTCTATTTCTATTTCTATAGAAAAAGCTATGCAATAGCTTTACCACGGCAGTCCCCAAGTGCCACACGTCTTTTTTGATAGTCAAGATTTGACGCAGTTATGGAGAAACTCCATAACTGCGTCATATCTTGACGGATTTGAATAAATTTTTTTTATGTGAAAGGTCAAAGGACGTATCGTCAGGTTGGTCCCATTTAAATTTGATGAAGATCTGATGAATATTTTCGGAGATGGAGGACGGTACTCCTCAATGAGTAAGAGAAAATCACCATGCATAGTTCATAGCATACATACATATGCCAAACTACTCGGCATCTTAAATACGTATTTTTTTAAGGAGTAAAACAAATAATCTAATGAATTTGTCCAATGAAGCTACACTAAAAAGCTTAAAATAAAAAATATTTTTAAAAAACCGCCTTCAAACGCGAAAATATGTAGGTATCTATTCCTACGCTAAGAATTAAGATCATATTTTTGAATTAAATAAAAAATAAAAAATCAGCTACCTGCGGCATATCTCGGCTCCAACGTGCATCCTTGTTGCAGGACGGCTCCAATTATCAAGATGAGCACATCTGCCCAAGTGCCGTCCAGCTGTAGTGGATGCTGTAATCATACACCTCTCATATCTCACATATGGGATTCTGAGAACGCTCTTGGCAAATAAGGAAAAAGCGCCGTGACCTGATTAGGTTTTATGAACGAATGTATTCTGTGACGTAGGACTTAGGTAGGTACCTATTGTATCATTTCTGAAATCACCACTGCTGAATATGATTTGATTCGATGAAAAGATAATAACCGTTGACCGTGATGAGTAACGGTAACGGAAAGGGCATGGTAGTGTAAATTAAACCCATATCGATTCTAGAAATGAATAATTTTAACAAACTACAACAATAAAATAAACCTAAAAGTTCTTTCTACAAAACTGATTTCAAACAAAACTACTAATCACGACTTCAAACGCCATTACAAATTATATCAATGGTGCCTATAAAATTTTAAGAGTTCCCTCGATTTCTCCAGGATCCAAATCTTGACCATGATGACTATGGGACCACCTGGGAAGTATACCCTTTCAAACCAAAAAAAGAATTTTCCAAATCGTTCCAGGCGTCTTCAAGTAGTTACTCAGGGAACATACATAAAAAAGATTCCGACGAATTGAGAACCTCCTCCTTTTTTGAAAGTCGGTTAAAAATGCTATATTTTGTCGGTTTCAACGATAGACAACTACCTACTCATTGAGACCATTCTAATGAGCCCAATCACACTATATCTGCTATAAGTTTCTGAGGAGTTGGGATCCCGCAGACTTGGTGCTGCAGCAATAGATTAAGCATTAGATTTGGTTTCAACGATAGACAACTACCTACTCATTGAGACCATTCTAATGAGCCCAATCACACTATATCTGCTATAAGTTTCTGAGGAGTTGGGATCCCGCAGACTTGGTGCTGCAGCAATAGATTAAGCATTAGATTTGGCTTCGTTTTGTGTTCGTAAGAGATCCCGGAGCATTCCAATTTGCGCTGAGGGTGACCATCGAGGGGGTTTTAGTAGGTACAAATCGGTATAGAATATTGGGTTATGTAGGCATAACCCGATATTCTCCCCTAGAATATTGGGTATTTTAGGAAGATTTCTCCCCGGTAAACAAGAAAAAAAAAGATTAAGCATTAATTATAGGGATCAGTGTACCATGCCGACGCTGGCTTCCCACTTGGACGTGATGTAGAGGAACACGGCGCAGCCCAGCACGCAGATCAGGATTGCGAGCCATACGGCGCCGGTGAAGGGCAGCGCGAAGATGTTCTCCACCAGAGGCAAGGGAGGCTCCCTGAACACAAACCTGACCGACGTGGAGCCTATCATCGCTATGTAGTCTATAACTTTCATACGGTCTTCAGTGAAGATTGTTAAGGTACCTGTAGAATAGAATACAATATTTTTTTATTCAAATAAACTTTTACAAAGTACCTACTTTCGAATCGTCAAATGAATTTACCACTGGTTCGGAATGCCGTTCCAACCGAGAAGAACCAGCAAGAAACTGGGCGGTTGCTTGTTTTTTTTCCTGTAACAGTGTTGTACTTCTATCAGTGTATTAGCTTGCTCTTTATTTAAGGAGGCTATAGAACACTGTACGAGATATAATAAAAAAATTGTGTAAAACGCAGGCAGTAACTCTGTGAGGCGGCCCTATGAGGGTGGTACGTTCATTGTCATTGAAAAAACCCTCCATATCTTCCCGCAGGAATCATAAAACCTTATTAATCCACGTGGACGAAGTCGCGGGCAACATGTTATGGTTAACAACACAGAGCAGCTAGTACCTAACATAGAGTAGTAGATTGTGCTCAGATAACAAATATCATGTTCATGTATTGAATAGAAATCAGCGTTGGGACACCTGACACCCACAGCTTTGAAACTTGGCAGCTTCGCCAGACTTTAAGTCTGTGGGGCTAGGAGCCCCAACACAAGCTGAGCCAAAGAATAAAGAAAGACCAAGAAAAGTAACTTTCTTATAAAAATTGAATTAGGCTTATACCGTCGCTAGGTGTCGCTAAGAGTCGCTATCCACGTAAGATTAAACTAAAATCGGCGAACTATCGTATTTTGTTGGTTCAATTCATTATTACTATTTATTTATAGTATCAAAATACAAAAATTTCATAAAACCACACATGTAAAGAGCTAATTTACTTTCAACTATATATACTGTATATACTGTGTATATACTGTATTTTCTCTTTTTATCTATGGCTGAGTGACTCACCTTTTGGTGGCGTTGCACTGCTGTACAAAGTAACGATATCTTATACCTATCATAGCTGTGTTTTTAATTTTGATTAATTTTGTATATTTTTGTGTTTATTGCTACCAATAAAGATATTTCTTTTCTATCCTATTCTATTCTAATAGTTAAGGGTGTGAGTTGTCTCTCAGACCATTCAGTTAAGGTAACAGGTTTGTATACGTATATTTTTAATACTATGACTAAATTACCGAGGTCCCCCTCGTTCTTCAGCAGATGATCGATCAGGCCCTGCCAGTTGCCGTCCTTGTCCCTGTACCCCCACGTGTGGGTGAACAGACGCCGCTCGCTCGCGTTGAGCATGTCGAAACACACCTTTACTACCATGTACGACATCTTTGATATGGAGTCTTGGTCGAGGTTTCTAGAACATAAAAGTATCTTTTCATAGAAGAAAACAAGCCATCTGCCGCTGAGTAAGGCCGTAAGCCTGGCAATAGACGTCCGATTTTGTTTCCGATTGTCTGATCAGGCAACCGGATCGTATTTACTCGATACACATCCGATTTTTCCGTCAGGCTTTTTCTGAACTCAGTCGTTCCCGAGCTATCATCCCGAGTGCTTGCGTTTGGAGCAAAGCAGAAGAAAAGAAGATGGATGTCGAGTTAATAGAAATAGAAATATTTTTTATTCAAATAAACTTTTACAAGTACTTTTGAATCGTCAATGAATCTACCACTGGTTCAGAATGCCGTTCCTGCCAAGAAGAGCTAGCAATAAACTCGGCGGTCGCTCTTTTCAAAAAAATTTTTTTTTACAATAGGTAACAAAACTATGCTATGTATACAGTGTTTCCACAATAATGTTTCAAAAATGCAAAACAATCCAATGCATGTTAAGACAGGCAGGCAAAAGCAGACCCATTCCTGTTGGTGGCACCCGTTCACGAGCATGACGCGGGATTCAGCCATTGCTTCGCTCAACCATATTTGAGGGAACGTAACAACCTGCACCATACGACACCACCACAGAAATTTTAAAGAGAGGAAAGAGAAAGAAGAAAAAACGTCGCTATTTTGGATTCATCCAATCAATTTGACAAGACTTACTGAGAGTCTATTTAAAACATCCAAAATAATTCATAATAATAATAATTTTATTATTATGAATTATTTTATTTTATTATTTTTTTTCATAATTTTCGCCCAATATTTTCAAAACGCTTTAGCTATAAAACGATTTTACGGCTCTAAAAAAATCCCAATAAGCAAAATTCTGCCCTAAATTTGGGGCTAAAAGCCCTAAGTTGGGAACCCTGACTGGCAAAATCGGAAGGAGTAACCGGATGTCTATTTTGTCTCATACTAGAAGTATGTAGACCGCGCCTTCAGACAATCGGACCGACAGTAAAATCGGAAACGCCTCACGCCCGTTTCCGACTCGGACGTCCGATCCGGCCACCGGATCGGACGTGTATTGACTGTTCATACAAAGTAATGGCTTCAACGCCTTCCGGTTGCCTGATCAGGCTACCGGATCAGACAATCGGATGAAAAAACCTGACGTGTATTGCCTGGCTAAGGCGTTGTCTCCGATAGGAACGACGCGACAAATGTATGTTACCTTATTACATTTGGAGCTTGAAATACAAAAACCAATATATATAATTGAATACTTAAGCAATTTCGGTAAGGGCACGTGTCTTATCACGTCACAACACATTATCACACTAGTTTGTCACGCTATAATGAATGAACCGATTTGGCTGAAATCTAGAATGAAAATAGCTCATACCCAGGATTAACACATAGTTTCCGGGATAAAAAGTGTTATTCCAGACTATAATAATCTATCTATGTGCCAAATTTCAGCCAAATTGGTCCAGTCGGTGCGGGGCGATTAAATAACAAACATCCATTAATCCATCCATCCATCCTAACTTTCGTATTTATTATTTTGTGAAGCAGGATGTAGGATTTCGGTATATTGAAGTTGATTTAATTTGTCAACACATTGGGGGGTGATTAAAATTTTTAATAAACATGTCTTATTTCTCGGAAATAGTGGTCGGTAATAGACCATAGGAATACGCAGCTCTACTCACAGTCTGTCATCTAAATGTGTTCTTGTCTCGTTGCTATCGGTTATAACTGACACCATGGTAAGCGGGTGCCTTTGTAAATCCATTCTTCTCAGTGATAATACTTTAACCTCCCTGAAGTCTTCCACTATGCCATATTTTGTTGACTGTGGTTAAATAAAACGGTACATTACTATTACGTGCACTTAAAGAACCTACACCTACCTTACCTTATCTACCTTACCTTACACTTAGGCCCGTTTTCACCAACCATTTACATCATCCCCTAAGTATGAGACTCTTTGCGCAGATAGCCCCTAAATAATAATACATTATGGTCCAAGTGTGAAACATTGGTGATTGCCGCTGAGGCGCTATTGAGACCCGAGCCGTTAGGTGAGGGTCTTAAGGTGGCCGAGGACGGTAATCATCAACACACACGTGTATCATACGACGTTTTTCAACACACTTGTGAAGAAAATAATACTAAAATAGTACATTATGGTACAAAACAGTGAAAACGAGTTGTGACAATTTTTTCGCAATGGCGGGAGAAATTAATCAGTTTTCCGGAATGCGCGCGCGCCCTTAATAGCCATAGACTAAAAGTCATTCTTTTTTTTGGCTTTTCTCGGATAGCCACGTACAAAATAGGGAATTTCAAGTTTTCTTTATTACAGAAAAAACAAGTTATATTTGATTGACAGTTTTATTTATTAAACACGTATCTACATGTTGAAATTATCTATTTAAATACGGAGTTGTTTGAAATGAGCAAGCAATAGGTACATTAATTTATTTGTAATATTGAACACGATCTTTTTTGTAATAGAAACTTTTTTAAGAACACAGCAACTCAACCAATAAAATTAAAAAAAAATTCTATAACTCACATTGTGAATAATAGTAATGAAAAGTCACAGTTTAATTAATAGGTGTCATTGTGTGCCTAATTGCGGTGTACCGGGAGCAAGTGTGTTGAAAAATCTCTTTTTATTTTCTTGTAATTTCCACATTTAGGTGTTCTTGAATAATAGGCCAGATTTGGCCTAATGCGAATGGAATATTGGGAATATTACATTATAATTTTAATGTCTATAAATTAATTACCTACACGTTGGCCGATTAAAATTCGTAACCTTAATTCGAATGAACATGGATTGCAGTGATTGCACATACCGGCTCTTTCGATTAAACAGCTAGACACATATTAAACTAGATTTCAATATAGTAGACCATGACCTGCCTAGTTCTCGGAATTAATTAAAACGCATATTTCGGAAACTAGTCTGATAAGGAATAAAATATTCTAGGTATCATAAGATTAGTAATTAAGCGTTCGGAAAGTTTCGCGATGTCATCTCGTTCAAAATCCCTCAGTGATTAAAGACTTGTCTGAAGTGCTTTATGTGGTGGGTGGCCGTGGTGTTTGGCCGTGGCTAGTTACCACCCGGACCCTACCGTCAAAGACGTGCCGCCAAGCGATTCAGGGTTCCGGCACGATGGCGTGTAGAAACCGATTAGGGGTATGGGTTGAATTTACACTGCTATACCCCTTCCAAGCTAGTTAGCTACCATCTTAGACTGCATCGTCGCTTACCATTAGGTGAGATCGCAGTCAAGGGCTATCTTGTCATCGAATAAAAAAAAAAAAAAGTTACCTTCAAGTTAATATTTCCTCCGACGTTGGTACCAGTGCTATAAATTGCGTTTCTTTCAAACACAGAGTTATTAGAGTTAGATAAATATAGAGATAGAGTTTTAGCGCTGGCAGCCCGCCAAGAGCCTCTTGTAGTGTAAATAACGTTGGAACCTTCGGCGATTTTATATGCTGCAATGAAAATAAGTACTTATATTATTTCGATAAAATAACTTATTTAACTATGTTCCTTTAACTTATTTAACTTATGAATCCTGAAATTGTAAACTGAGTCATGACCGATTTACCTACTAATTTGATTTAACTTTCAAACAACAAAATATTTGGACCGATTTGAATGCGAATTTAGCTGTACCTACCTACTCCTATTATAATATTCTACCAGTAACTAGATGATGCCCGCGACTTCGTCCGCGTGGATTAAGGTTTTTAATTCCCGCTGGAACTCTTTAATTTTCCGGGATAAAATGTAGCCTATGTGTTAAGCTTGGGTATGAGCTATCTCCATTCCAAATTTCAGCCCATTGCACGACGTAACCACAAGTAAAGCTCACACGCCCTCGTGAATTGCAAGAACTATACCGACATACACCTGAAAAACACTTCCTTCCTTCTGTTACAATAGGTAGGTAAGGTAAAAATCAGCCGCTTTACTGAGGAAGCTTCAGAAATAGATATATACCAATAGGGTTGCCAGATTTTTTTTAAGCCTATAAGGGACAAATGGTTAAATGGGATTTCAGTTTTTTACCCGGGACAAATAAAAAACAAAATTATTTAGTGTCATTTTTTTTGATATTTTTCCGAGGATCGAGTCCGTTTAAACATATTTTTATTCGTTTTAACATATTTCCAAAAATCAATACAGTTATAGTCGTAATTAGGTAGGTATAAACGGTCATCAACTCGCTTTTTTACGAATGTTGCGTGTGTGAATACTTGAATCGATTTTATAATGAAAAACGAAGTACAGTTCAAATACGGGACATAGCCTGTCCCGCCGGGACATTTTAAATTATGCCTAAAATGCGGGATGTCCCGGGAAATACGGCACCCTGATTACGTAAAACTTTGCAACAGCAACAGCAATAGCAACGCGACAGCGATCGGTCGCAAAATGTCACTAAAAATCGTATTACGGAAGCCAATCGCACGTCTATAATTGCTCACGTGTCGATACTAGCGCCACTCGCGATAGGACGGCAATAGATGTAAACAAAATACACAGTTTTTATCATCGTCAGCGGTTGAATTGTTAAATTTTTTATTTGTTTTGTGTTGTGGTCTGTGGTAAAACCCTCTCGAAGTATTTAGACTTCCTTTCTTCTCCATCAAGCATCTCTAAAGAAGAAAAGTACATTTTGCGATAGGCGCGCGATTGGCTTGCGTAATACGAATTTTAGTGACATTTTGCAACCGATCGCCTAGTGATTGCTGTCGTGTTGCTACTGCTGTCACTACTGAAATTTGACGTTTGAGAAGTGACGTTTGACAGCAGAAGTGACGTTTGACAGCAACGATTGCGCAATTTACGCCTGTCGCGAACCTGTCGCGAGATACGTAATAACCCTGCGGGACGTCTGGCAACGCTATATACCTACCAATAATCTAGTCAACATGCACATTGCACAGCGTCTCAGTGTCACATCGTATTTTGAATTTAAACGGCGTTTTAACTAAACTGAGCTATAAACCTAAATGTGTGTGTCTAGCCGGATACGTGCAATTACCTACTAAAATCGCTAATATTCCATACACGTCGTATTCGACATGCGATAAAGTGGTTAGGCAACTAATCCGCTATGACTTATGTAAATATCTGGTTTGCACGGTTCGTTGCATTTAAGTATGTATGTTTATTATGAATGCATGCCAAACACCATTGGATTTTTGCATAAATTCGTTCGTTTTCAATTTCATTATTCAACTTATCAGCTTCATTCAAATTCAAAAATATTTATTTCATTAGGCCAACTTGTGGCCCTAATGACAAATCAAGACTCTGCCACTCTTTATCTCTACTCATTCATTACAACCCTTTCACGATGCTCAATTTATTTATTTATTTATTTTATTTTATTTGGGTTTACAAAAAACATCACAATATTAAATTATTACTAAAAATTATAAACTAATATTATCAATGTGGGCTTATAACATGGAGGATTGATGAAACCATGGTTGCAGAGCTTCTGATGATGATCAAAAGAAACTTTTTGAAATAAACAATCATTATAAGTTATTTTTAACCGACTTCCAAAAAAGAAGGAGATTCTCAATTCGTCGGAATCTTTTTTATATGTATGTTCCCCGATTACTCGAAGACGCCTGGACCGATTTGGAAAATTCTTTTTTTGTTTGAAAGGGTATACTTTCCAGGTGGTCCATTGTCATTAGGTCAGGAACTGATGATGAGATCCAGGAGAAATTGAGGGAACTCTTAAAATTTTATAGGCACATTTGATATATTTTTAGTGGCGTTTGAAGTCGGTTTTGTAAGAAGAATTTTTGTGTTTATAGTTACATACTTGTTTCCTCTGTCAGCAACAAAACAAACATGTATAGGTGTCGGCAGTAAATAGATATTACTAAGGAATGAATACATATCGAGCATCGTCTCTATCTCTCATTACTTATGTGACATTTTTTCGCTTTATGTTAGAGAACTTAGAGACGATGCTCTATGAAGGCGAAGTCACCCTATGCATAATAAATAGAGTAAATAGCGTTATATGTATATTACTCGCCTTCAATAAAATGGTAGTGGTCAGATTCGATTCTCTTAGCGAAGACAACGTTGCTGTTGAGAGGTAGATCCAGTTTGTCGAACAATCCGAACTTGTAAGCGCCCACATCTGTGTCGAGTAGCAACCAGCGGTACGGAGACTTGAAGTAGCCTCGCTCACTTGCCTGAACCAAGTTCAAATTGTAGCTTTATTAAATTACATTTCTATTTGCGAATGGTGAAATCGGCTCGAAGATAAATAAAATCATTTCGACAAAAAAAATTGGAAAGCAACTAGAAAGCATATCTATTAATAGATAGCTGTCCTGAAGGTTATAAGTAGACTTTTTTAAATTAATTAATTTATTTATTTAAAGTCTATCTCTATACAATAAAGTGATGCGAGAACAGATTAGAACGATGATCCCGCAGAAGTATAAACTGCGTTGTGGTACTTTGGCAAAGGTAAGTTAACTTTGGTTAGGTTTGTAGCTATAGTATAGTTCTTGCAACTCATGAGAGTGCGTGGCTCATGGTTGTGTGTGTACTGTGTCTTATCCGTATAAGTGTGAGCGAGAGATTGCTCGCGCCTGACCGCTCCCACCTAGGCTCCGACAAGCACGCACACTTACGCAATGTGCATGTACACGACTTAACCACAAGTAAAGCTCACGCACCCTCGTGAATTGCAAGAACTATACCTGAAAAGGAGTTTTCATCGCGAGCGAAGCGAGCAGTCGATCACCGTATAGACTCCGTTTAACTCGCACAGGAAAACTACATACCAGCATTTTTACGAACAAAGAATCTAAGTGAAAGGAGCGAGCAAGAGTTCGAAAAGAGTAAAAATGAGCAAGAGAGGAAGTGGCGTTAAGGCACTGTCAAAACTCTTTGTTAGTGGAAGTCTACCTATTTTGTCTACACAGAGTCCGTCTGCTCACTCTTTTACCATTTTTTTTACAGTGAAAGCCCCGCTTTTTTTGGTAAGGTTTGTTTATTTAAGAGATCCTTGGACCCAACCCAAGTGAGTCTTAACTTTTAGGCTGAAACCTATAGATAGTACTCTCACTCAGCTCAGACAAAAGACAGAGTAAAAAGGAGACAGATTTGTGTCGGAACATATTTGTATCTCGTTTTGACCTCTATCTTGAGTCTGAGCTGAGTCAGAGCTCTGTAGATCTCAGCATTAGACCCTTTAACCAGGGGCCTCTAGAAAAGAACCAGAAAGTTTAAATTGCGTATTGCGTGTGCGTGCTAGTGTCCAAAAATTTTCAAAAGAATACAAATGGTGCCGCCAAAGCCTAGGCCGGCGGGTAACCCGAAAAAATTTTTGAATACAATAGTCAAATATTGATTTAATATTCTGTCCAGAATATTTATCCCTCATTATCACCTATTAATATAAAGGCACGCATTTCAATCCGTTTAAATTATTCTACTTGAGTAGGTACTTATTCAATTGCAGCTCCTATTAGATACTTAAAATTATACTTTTAGCTGTGCTTTTAGCTTTAAGTAGCCTTTGTCTATGTATGTGACGAATATGAATATGACTCTGAATATAATAATAGGCAGTTTGTTTAAATGTCATAACCTACAATTATGCTATTTTATTGTATTTAAGTAGGTATAGCTTGCAGTCACAAGTTATACCCTAGGTAGGTAAATGTATTATTGTAAAATTAGTCTTCTTCTTCTTTTGTTTCAACTAATAGACGTCCACTTTTGAACAAAGGACTTGCATGGACTTCCACGAGTCTCGGTCTTGCGCCACTTGTATCCAGCGCAGCGACTCGTTTGATGTCGTCGATCACCCAACTTACCTACTACCTTTGGTTCTTTACTGAGGTATAGCAATTAAGATACCTGTATCAAGAATGATTCAGTTCCCGGGCACGATAAGTCAGCCAGAATAACAACTTGGTGCAGGAAGTATTCCGTAGAGTTCGGTTGGAGAGACGATGCCAGAAATACGTTTACATCGAAAAGTCTTCGCGCTAAGGAATTCTTATCATCTGCGAACAAGTAAAAACTTTACGAAAACGCTTTAAACATAATTTTTTTTAAACTTTACGATAGCGCTTTAAACATATTTTTTTTAAAGAATATTAGCCAAGTTGAACTTGACTTAAATTCTCTTCTCCGCTCCAAATAAGCGGAAAGCTTGTGTTAGGAGTGGGTACGACGATAGTGCAACGGGCGGGGAATGGGAATCGAACTTGCGAACTTTTAGTTTTCGTTCTGCAGCTAAAACCTATGAGCTATTGAGGCTCTATGTACAGTGTACAAAGGTCAATTTCACATTTGACAGATTTGCTATTTCGGTAACTCTGTGTGTCGATTCTCTAAAAATGATTGGATCAGTATAACGATCGCAATGGCCTCTGATTGGCTGAATTTATGGCATTCTTTCTGCATCAATGCATTGTAACCAATAGCGGGAGGGTACCAGCCAATCATAGGTCATTGCGATCTTTACACTGATGCAATCATTTATAGAGAATCGAACACCTGGTTCTTCTACAGGCCTCCTCATTTCTGATCTCGCATGGATACCTACTTTATGCAGGAGCATACTCCATCGCCCGCTGAGTCCTTGGTCCTTTTTTCATTAAACCCTCTAATTTCTACAACCGCACCGCACGTCACCGAACGCAATTTCACCCTTACCACCTGGGTACCTGGAACACTTCGACCATCCGTGGCTCCAGGTCTTTTTTTCCACGTAGCACCAAATTGTGGAATTTTTTCCCTTCGACAGTGTTCCCACTTAAATACAATATGGGATTATTCAAGGAGTGCACCAATAAGTTCCTGAAATGCCTTCAACGCATCGGTGGTGCCTCTGGTACTACAAGTGTTCATGGGCGGCGGTAATCACTTTATATCAGGTGACCCGCCTGCTCGTTTGCCCGCTATTCATATTAAAAAAAAACTAGTTGATAAGAAAATTAATAAGAAAAAACTTACACCGGGTCCAGCATAAGTGAGGTGTTAAAACTGACGTAGGTAGTATATCTTCCGAAATCACAAAAGACGTTACCAAATCCTTTAGATTTGCTTTCACACACCCAATATAATTGTAACAATTAAAGAAAAGGAGGAAAACTATCCTTCGAAAATTCATTTTAAAGTTGAAACAACTTTACTACGAAAGGTTCTATTTAGGATTAAAGAAAGCAGTTGTTTAGAAAAATACAAATATAAGAAAATTCGGTTCGGAAAAAGTTTACATAAATTATGATGTGTTAAGTTGAAGGCAAAAAAATATGTTTCTTGTACAGTCGCTAAGAAAGTTTTGGTTTTTTTTATTATTTGATAACAAGATTGTCCTTCACTACAATCTCACCTGAAAGTAAATAACGATGCACTCTAAAATGGTAGTGAATTAACTTTGAAGTGAGAAAGGCAGTTTAAATTAGACCTATGCCTATTGCTTTCTACAAGCCATCGTGCCGAAACGTTATTAAACCGTTTGGCAGCAGCCAAGCTTTCAGTTTTCATAAAACCGTACCTACAATTTTAATTTGGACAGTGCATGTCAAATTGATTCACAACAAAATTAATTTCAAACTTAGACCATATGTTTTACCCCATTATATTTATTTGCAAAGTTTGATATCAAATCATCCGAAGTCGACGGTTCAAAGTTCATTCTTTGCATTATTATCGTTCCCACTACTAACACAAGCTATACCTACGTCTAATTTGGTGGGGAAAGGGGAGTTAATATTTAACAAGGCTTTAGTTAATAACAAAAATAGTTCTAATACTACATACTAACAAACCTATTAACAAATTGAACTATAAGTAGTGGTAGTTTTAATTTATTGAAGTTATTTATTTAAGTTTATTTCGTTGTATGTTCTGTATTTATTCATTCTTAATAATAAACTATAAGGTTATAACTTATAATTGTGGTCATATCAATATATATTGCGATAATTATTTAATAATGTAAATATGCGTTTGAAACGCATTTTTTCACGACTGTACCAAAAGGGCATAACGTATTCCGTTTGGATTTAACGACAGAACCGTAAAAGATATTTCACATTACGCTACTTATGGGTTGTTAGCATGTTATTACGATATTAGGTAAATACCTACTTAAATATATTATTTACGTGTTTACTAAGGTAAAGACTGACTTCACTGAGCCTTGCACAGAGTTCGAAGCCTTCTAGGTAGGTACATCAGTTTACCTAACTAAGTAGGTACTTCGTTAGTTTAACTTCTCTTCTTTTTCTCAAAATAGTTCCTAAGCAGTGCATTTCTATGGGTAAGCAGTTTCACATCTTCACTCGAGTAGGTTTTCAAAAAATCCGTATTTTTTTTTTATTTTCCCGGAAATTTATTTCCAGTACTTATTTGCAGTTACTTTAAGTAAGTACCTGTATAAGTACCCGTATTACCACCGTTGCTATCCATTTATCTGTAGGTACCTTTCTTTAAGATCAGTTGAACGGTCAAAAAAGGTAACACACAAACAAACTTTCACATTAATAAGTATATGATACCCGCGACTTTGCGTGGGGGGTTAAAAATCATTCGTGGTAAAAAATCCAAACATTGCATGAAGAAATAAAACGGAAACTTTTTATGTTCCCAATTTCTTTTTCCTCTTCAAAAATTGCAACAAAACTTTTCTCTTCATTATGATGCATGGCTATTATTCATACATTATTATCAATACTCGGTAATAATTAACACGGTTTAATGGTGCGGTCAGTTAAGAGTAACCTTGGCACACATCGGGGTACATCAAAACGAGTAAAGTTTGGCGAAGGCGGGACGTCGCCGTCGCGTCCTCGTGAGTCAACCGCGATCCAGTCGTGGCTTCTGAGAAAATGACACAACGTTGCATCGTGAGGCGTGAAGACGTGACATCAATAAGTAATAATTAAAAATGTTCTTATTGCGAAAGTTAAATAAACTTTAAATAAACTTTCAGAGCTTTTTTTAACCGACTTCCAATAATAATATAAAAAAATATTTTCACTTCACTTCAAACGCCACCCAAAAGTATAAAATAATTTTAGTTTGTATACGTATGTTGAAGTCGGGCCAGCGTCGCGCATCGGTTTCATCGTTTCCACTTAGGCCGAATTGAGAACCTCCTCTTTTTTTGGAGTCGATTAAAAAAGGAGGATTGTGGAATATTAGCATGATGGCCGATTACTGCTGGATGATGAAGCGTGATGATCATAACCGGGCTCACAAGAGAAAATCGCTCTCCAGAAGGTTTTCAGAAAAAAAGAAAAGGTTCCTTAAGTCGCTCTAGTATTTTAAATTGATCCTCGTGAACAATACTATTCAGTCAGTAAAAATAATACTAAGTTAACTATTTAGTTATTTCTTTACTTCTGGTTTTTTTTTGAATACCTACCATGATTTTAATAAATGTGTATTGTGAAATTCTGATGTGATAGAGCCAGACCGACTACAGATTCGTCATAAGGAGGTTCCAAAACCCAAGTAATCAGCACCGATATCAAAAAAGGAAAAAAAATACAAATTTTTTGGTCTGTGTAATTTTTTTATTCCAAGAGAGGTCGCCCACCAATTACCTGGTCTAGAACCAATTCCAAAGGTATGACGATGCCAACGAAGGGAAAGAAAAAGTAGATTTTTTTATCCCATTTTATTGAAATAAGTACAAACAATATTCAACCGTATCTCTTGAAAATAAGAGCTTATATCAACAGCATAAATTATTTCATAGTAAACTCATAACTTGACCCCATTTCATAAGAGCCCATGGTTTTCCTCGTACAATTATCCCATTTATCATATTTTGTTATTGTCAGAAATGCTTCGGGTTGTGGAAACTTATGGTCTGTAATTTGTAGTCATGAATGTGAAATATGGATATGTTGCCATTATGTTGTATTGATATTTTATGTATTTTATACATATACCTAACCATGACCTACGTAACCAATATATTTCAATAACTAGCTGATGCCCGCGACTTCGTCCGCGTGGATTTAGTTTTTGAAATCCCTTTGTACATAGGTAGGTAGGAGGTACATACTAAAGAGAACAGTTACGTTTAGAACCGTCAATGTAAAGATTGTGTACAACAAAATCAGCACCATCAACCGATAAACGTCTACTGGACAAAGGTCTCTTGCATGGGCTTCTATAGGCCTCGGTCTTGCGCCGCCTAAATCCAGCGGCTCCCTACAACTCGTCAGATGTCGTCGGTCCACTTAATGGAGGGTCTACCAACACTTCGATTCTCTCTTCGATAGCCTCTAGGGACCCCATCGACCATCAGCTCTTCGAACTATATGCCCCGCCCATTTCCACTTCAATTTCGCGACTCGCTGAGCTATGTCGGTGACTTTGGTTCTCCTACGGATCTCCTCATTTCTCATTTGATCTCGCAGGGATACCCCGAGCATAGCTCTCTCCATCGCCCGCTTAGTGATCCTGAGCCTACTTATGAGGACCATAGTTTTTTTTTATCCGTTGACAAGATAGTCCTTGACTGGGATCTCACCTGATAGTAAGTGACGATGCAGACTAAGATGGTAGCAGGATAACTTGGAAGGGGTGTGGCAGTGTATTCATACCCCTAATCGGTTTCTACACGCTATCATCGTGCCGGAACGCTAAATCGACAGTACAGTCTTCGACAGTAGGGTGGTTACTAGCCACATCTAAAGCCTCCCACTAGACCAGACCAGAACAATTTAGAAATTATAAATTCCCAACTTACCCCCGCCGGGAATCGAACCCGAGACCTCCCAGTTATAAGACCACAGCGCTCACCACTGCGTCAGCGAGGTCGTCGTCAACGATCATGTTTCGGATTTAACCGCTCGTGATATGCACATCTTCGTTGTACATAAATCAACTTAGTCATGCATCAAACCCGCTACCTTACACTGCAGGGCGTGACATCCGCGAACACTTGAGGTCATCGAACATCGTACTTTGGTCTGGATGATGATTAATCATTTTTACATCATAAGTATTACCCACGTTACACAAGAGTATTTCTATACAGTTATTGTAATGTACAGTCATCGATGGGTTACTGCAGACAATTCATAGTAAAATCAGACTTGGCGCACTCCGCAGTAAACTGTGGAGTACATGGCGTACTTTTTCTAAGGTTGAAATCTATAGACCGCACTCTGTCTCTGCTCAGACTCAAGACAGCGTTAAAACGAGTCAGATTTATGTTTCGTTTTAACTCTATCTTAAGTCCTAGCTAAGTCAAAGAAGGCTCTATAAGCATAGGATAAGACATTCACAGATAGAACAGATAAGAGTTACGTGATATAAAAAGAGAGAAAAGTTTAGGTGAATACGACGGTAGGTAAGTAGCGCTGTGTCAACCTGAATTTGCACTTTATTGTGTGGTAGCAAGAGTCGCTGTTTCTTTAAATCATTTTGCGGAGTGAATCTTCAATCTTCTGTACCTTTAGGTACTATAAGGTATTCTATGGTAAAATTTCGAATCTCCCAATTAAGTAGTTTAGTGTCCATTCCTTGAAATAGTCCTGTACACACCGATTATTATTATCGCTCAGTGCAACTTATTGAAGAATAACCCTCGATGTGTTCATCGTTGACGACCTCCCTGGCGCAGTGGCGAGCGCTGTGGTCTTATAACTGGGAGGTCTCGATTCCCGACGAGGGAAATTTGGGAAGTTACAATTTCTAAATTGTCTCTGGTCTTGAGGAGGCTTTGGCCGTGGCTAGTTACCACCCTACCGTCAAAGACGTGCCGCTTAACTATTCAGCGTTCCGGCACGATGTGTAGAAACCGATTAGGGGTATGGGTTGAATCTACACTGCTATACCCTTTCAAGTAAGCCCGCTACCATCTTAGACTGCATCGTCACTTACCATCATGTGAGATCGCAGACAAGGACTATCTTGTCATCAAATAAAAAAAACGTCCAATTTAAATCAGCTCTTTTGTGAAGCATCTACGCAAGTTTAGGATCCGGTCTTTATCCCGTGAGAGTACATATGGGCCTTATGATCTAGAGCCTTATTTCTTTTCGTGTATATCCATGGTGCATATGCGATTGCCCTTAAAGATAAGCCTTGCATAAGTTACGTCCTTATTTTATGACAGCGGACATAAAAGAACTTGCTTGCATCGGTAATGTTGTCTACTTAACAGTCATCTAGGTATATTTCTGCTTCGTTCATTTATTATTTGAGTAAATAAACTGTTTGAGTGAAGTCCGTTTACTTAGGTAGCCCCTAAATATAATCTCTTACTCAATTTTTTCAAAGTGATCCTTAAAGATTCTTATAACTTAGTTCAAATATTCCGTAAAAGGGAACTATGGTGAAAATGGGCATGAATGTTTGTAAGAAGTAAGATTTTTAACGTAAAATCAATAAAAAAAATATGCTATCACAGAGCTATGCTATCCATCGCGGAAATGCAGCCAGTATTCTTGGCACCATTCCACGCGGTCATGATTTGTATAATAATAATTAGATTAGTTTAGTTCCATAATCAAAGGGTGCCAACGGGACCCTTTTACTAAGCCTACGCTGTCCGTCCGTCTGTCTGGCAGTGGGCTGTATCTCATGAACTGTAAGAGGTAGTGGGTAGATACTTAAAATTTTCACAGAATGTGTACATCTATTGCCGCTATAAAAACAAATAATGCTCTAACATTTTGATTATTTGGTTAAAATTACTTGTTATACAACGTGTATTGGAACTCCGAAATAATACTGAAGGAGGTGAATGTGCTCATGAAACTGACCAACTTTCCCCAAGGAACCTAGGTCGAAATATAAAAAAAAATTTACCTCTCATAGTAAATCAATCAGCTGATCGTCAATTTTGTATGGGAGGTCCAAATTTTTTTTCACATTTCGACCTATGTTCCTTGTGGAAAGTTGTTCAGTTTCATGAGCACATTCACCTCCTTCAGTATTATTTCGGAGTTTCAATACACGTTGCATAAGTTTAATGGATCACAATAAGTATCAATTAAACTTATATAATATAACTTTGTGATTTTTATTATTAATTAATAATAAAAATCACAAAGTAAGTCTCTACCGAACCAGGAAAAAAACCAATAAAATGAATATTCTCGGATGCTAGCACCCAGAACGTAGGTACACGATAGCAATGGCCGAAATTGCGCAGCCATCTTGAAACTCGTCGTCTGCGGAACCGGTCCGTCGAGATTATCGAATATCGGCACATACTTATATTCTAGGGTCCTTTAAACATTATGAAGGACCTTGTATTCTCCACTCAAGTCCTGTGTAGTTCTTCGCTGGTTTAAAGGAAGGTACCTATTTCATCGATGCCTCCTAAGCCAAAAAGAAGGTTATGATTTTAGCAGCCTATATATATGTATGTTTATGATTATCTACCGTAGCAAATAAACTACTGAACCGATTTTTGATATACTTAACAATAACATAGACTTATTATATTATATCACAATAATTAATAATACATAGAATTTAAGAACTAAAACTAACATTAATCTATAATTATATAAAAAGGCTTGTCCTGACTGACTGACTAACTGACTGACTGACGATCAACGCACAGCCTAAACCACTGAAGTTAGAAACTTGAAATTTTGACAGTAGGTTCCTTTTATGACGTAGGCGAGCACTAAGAAAGGATTTTTCGAAATTCGCCCCCCAAGGGGGTAAAAAGGGGGGTTAAAGTTTGTATGAAACTCCGTCATTTTTCGAGTTATACTCATGAAATTCGGTATTTAGGCTTCAAATTGAAAACAAAAAAGTACGTGTTTCACAGTTTTTAAAAATTCTACCCCCTAAGGGGTTAAATAGGGGTTGAATGTTTGTATAATAGTCCTTCGTTCTTCAAGTTATTTTTCAAGTTACGTTTATGAAACTTGATATTTTGGCTCTTGATTAAAAATAAAGAATTACGAATTTTACATTTTTTTTAAATTCTCCCCCCAAGGGGGTAAAAAGGGGGGTTAAAGTTTGTATGAAACTCCGTCATTTTTCAAGCTATACCCATAAAATTCGGTATTTAGGCTTTAAATTGAAAACAAAAAAGTAAGTGTTTCACACTTTTAAAAAATTCTACCCCCTAAGGGGTTAAATAGGGGTTGAATGTTTGTATGATAGTCCTTCGTTCTTCAAGTTATTTTTCAAGTTATGTTTATGAAACTTGATATTTTGGCTCTTGATCAAAAATAAAGAATTACGTATTTTACATATTTCGAAAATTCTCCCCCCAAGGGGGTAAAAAGGGGGGTTAAAGTTTGTATGACACTCCGTTATTTTTCAAGCTATACCCATAAAATTCGGTACTTAGGCTTTAAATTGAAAACAAAAAAGTAGGTGTTTCACAGTTTTTAAAAATTCTACCCCCTAAGGGATTAAATAGGGGTTGAATGTTTGTATGATAGTCCTTCGTTCTTCAAGTTATTTTTCAAGTTATGTTTATGAAACTTGATATTTTGGCTCTTGATCAAAAATAAAGAATTACGTATTTTACATTTTTTGAAAATTCTCTCCCCAAGGGGGTAAAAAGGGGAGTTTCAATATTCATAGTTAAGACAGGACAACGTCTGTCGGGTCCGCTAGTAAGTGAATAAATGTAATAGATTAGTATTAGACATCACATCACATCACATCACACTTCACACTATCACACTAATATTATAAAGCCGAAAGTTTGTATGTGTGTGTGTGTGTGTGTATGTTTGTTACTCTTTCACGCAAAAACTACTGGACCGATTTGGCTGAAATTTAAAATGGAGATAGATTATACCTTGGATTAAAACATAGGCTACTTTTTATCCCGGAAAATCAAAGAGTTCCCGCGGGATTTTAAAAACTAAATTCACGCGGACGAAGTCGCGGGCATCATCTAGTTAGTTAATAAGGAAATGTAAAGATAATAAAAGGCTTATCACACTAATCACATCACACTAATATTATAAAGCCGAAAGTTTGTATGTGTGTGTGTGTGTGTGTGTGTGTGTATGTTTGTTACTCTTTCACGCAAAAACTACTGGACCGATTTGGCTGAAATTTAAAATGGAGATAGATTATACCTTGGATTAAAACATAGGCTACTTTTTATCCCGGAAAATCAAAGAGTTCCCGCGGGATTTTAAAAACTAAATTCACGCGGACGAAGTCGCGGGCATCATCTAGTTAGTTAATAAGGAAATGTATCACACTAATATTATAAAGCCGAAAGTTTGTATGTGTGTGTGTGTGTGTGTGTGTGTGTATGTTTGTTACTCTTTCACGCAAAAACTACTGGACCGATTTGGCTGAAATTTAAAATGGAGATAGATTATACCTTGGATTAAAACATAGGCTACTTTTTATCCCGGAAAATCAAAGAGTTCCCGCGGGATTTTAAAAACTAAATTCACGCGGACGAAGTCGCGGGCATCATCTAGTTAGTTAATAAGGAAATGTAAAGATAATAAAAGGCTTAATAAATAAATAAATAATAATTATATTACTCAACTAGCTTTAACCCGCGGCTTCGCCCACGTTAGGTTCGATTTTTTAACCCCCTATTTAACCCTCTTGGGGTTGAAATTTTCCAAAATCCTTTCTTAGCGGATGTCTACGTCCTAACAGCTACCTGTATGCCAAATTTCAGCTCGATCGGTCCAGTGGTTAGAGCTGTGCGTTGATAGATCAGTCAGTCAGTCAGTCAGTCACCTTTGCCTTTTATATATTTAGAAGATGAGCAATAAAGTCCGTATAAATAAGTAAGTATCTGATTATGTAAAACGTTTAAAAAGTCCAATTTCTACTGAACCCTCTCAATTTATATCTTAAATGATTCGTCTTGGACATAAATTTTGATCACAAGTGAAATAAATTGATATAAAATAAGCTTAATTGGCACGATGCTTGCTGAATTTAAGAACAACAATTCTTATTTTTTAATTAAACTTACTTTTTGCCCAGAGAAACGCCGAGCAAACTTATGAGGAAAATCACCTGTAAAATTACCTTATGTCTATAAGCTAGCTATTATATTATGTTGAAGTTAAGCAATCAGACAGACGAGCATTAATATATATATAGCTACTCGTGCTGATTCACTGATTCACTCACTCACTCACTCACTGACTCATTGATCACCTCTCCTGTAAAATTTTGTATGGAAAAAAATTTTTTCACGCATGGTTTCGTATAGAGGACAAAAATTCATTCGGAGGAAAAATATGGAGAGAGCTGATGATTGAGGATTTCGGAGACGGCTGAGGAGCACCGGCCAGGGTATCGAAGATAGGTGGGGGGTGTTCAACCAAATGTCACTCGAAACCTCATCCGATTGGCAGAGAGCCGAAAAAAAATTCCAAAATGGCGGATTCAAGATGGCGGCCATACAAATTTCGCCGGTGTCTATCTCGGAGACTATAAGAGATGGAAGAGTGGTTTCTTGGAAAAAGATGATCAGGACCTGAAGGTCTACTTGATGAATAGAAAAAAATTCAAGATGGCGGAATTAAATTTTTTCCATACAAAATATATGCAAGACTTAAATTGATTCTTTTCAAAATTTCTGATGGTTTCGTAGAGAGGACAAAAATTCATTCGGAAGAAAAATATGGAGAGAGCTGATGGTTGAGGATTTCGGAGATGGGTTAGGAGCACGGCCAGGGTATCGAAGATAGGTGGGGGGTGTTCAAACAAATGTCTATCGAAACTTCGTCCAATTGGCAGAGAGCTGAAAAAAACCTTCAAAATGGCGGATTCAAGATGGCGGCCATACAAATTTCGTCGGTGTCTATCTCGAAGACTATAAAAGATAGAAGAATGGTTTCTTGGAAAAAGATGATCAAGACCCGAAGGTCTACTTGATGAATAGAAAAAAAATCAAGATGGCGGAATTTATTTCATATAAAATGTGTGATGGTTTCGTATAGAGGACAAAAATTCATTTGGATGAAAAATATGGAGGGAGCTGATGATTGAGGATTTCGGAGACGGGTGAGGAGCACGGTCAGGATATTGAAGATAGGTTGAGGGTGCCCAAACAAAAATCACTCGAAACCTCATCCAATTGGCAATGAGCTGAAAAAAAATAACCAAAATGGTGGATTCAAGGTGGCGGTCATACAAATTTCGTCGATGTATATCTCAGAGACTATGAAAGATAGAAGAGTAATTCCTTGGAAAAAGATGATCAAGACCCGAAGGTCTACTTGGTGGTCAGAAAAACCGCGGTTCGCTTTAGCGAGCCGCGCACCCACGCGCCCTACTAGTTATATTATGTAATCGATGGCTTAAACCTATAATAACTTTATCTCGTAATATATCTGGTAGATATGTTGACAGACCAGACATTGTATTTTAAATTTTCTATGTATGATAATACACAGTATTCTGTGATTATACTATAAACTAGTTGATTCCCGCGACTTCGTCCGCGTGGAAAAAGTTTAGAGTGACTTGCCTTGCTATTACCCGCAAGAAGTTATGTCCTCCTATCAGGTACCATTATACCAAATTGTGTTTAAATCCATTCAGTAGTTTTCACGTGATGCGCGCACAGACAGACAGACAGACGAAAAATTCAAAAAAAAATGTTTTTATTTAGTATCGATAATAAAGCGTCCTCGAATTAAAATTTTCAAAATATATTTAATGTACAGAAATCATCCAGTTACAGTTTTATTATAAGTAAGTATAGATTTTTGCATTTCAATCTCTTTAATTCCTAGATACAATAACTATTTGGTTAGTTCGAAGAAACAATTTATAGTTTTGCGAGGCCGTGTCTGGTTTATGAGATTTTTATGGGAATATAATAGCTATGTTGTTAACTTTAGCACTGAGGTATTTAAGATTTATATTTCAATAAATATCTGATATTATATACTCACTTACAGATACACGTGGAGATAAAATAAATACCAGCTTACGTCCGGTTCCTATATATTCGATCTATCTGCAATCTGTCACACACACAAACACACACACACGCACGCACACACACGCACGCACACACACGCACGCACACACGCACGCACGCGTACATAATATTAGTGTGATAGTGTGTGATTATAAATGCGAAATGCTAATTATAATTAGCAAGGATTTTATCTACGCTCTTATATTATAGCTGAGTTTCACAGCTATAAACTTTAATAGCTGTGAAACTCAGTCGCAGACAGAACGAAGTGTAGGTACCTTTTTTCTTCTACGGAATTCTAATGCCAATATTTAAAACATTGATAAAGAAGGCAACTTTCTTGTAGCATTAAGCCATGACTCAAATCTATCTAGTAGCAGGCCACATTTCTTGGCACAGTGTCAAAATTTCCCGATAGGATAGCCTAGGAATAGTTTGGTCGGAGAATTTTGATGTGATAGTTTTAGATTCCAGACTCGAAGTTGAAAAGTATTTTTCATTACTCATACACGGAAAGTAGGTCTGAAGTTGCCTGAGAAGCGGGTTGAAAGTAATACTTTTCAGCCCTAGGGAGAATCGTTTTCAACTGACAGCTGTCAAATAATTAAAAAAAACTAGTTGTCACATTTTTATTGGAATTCAAATGAAACACGACATACCCGAGTGCATCCATAGACAAGAAGAAAGATAGACTTTATTCATAAAGTAAAGACGTTGATTTATGTAAAATAAAGTTCACTCAATTTTCTTTAGCTAATTTCTATTTTTATTTTGACTTTCCTTATATTCGTAATGAAAAGCACAGTGTTTACCTCGGGATAAAGACTTATTTAGTCCCTCGAGCTATAGGCCCCCTCGCTACGCTCGGGCGCCAAACCCCGTCTCGGGACTAAATAAGTTACTTTCATCCCTAAGGTAACAATGTACTATAGAAGCACAAAGTCTGGTATTAACTGTATTATGTATAGTCTACGCGGAACGGTGCGGGGTCCCTGCGGCTTCTTACTTTAAAAAAATCCACTATCACTTTTTATTAGTCTAATTTGAGCCTCAAATACTTCGTATTTTTTTTCTGTGATCGAAGCTCAAATATGGTCAAGCGAAGCAATGGCTGGATCATGCGTTGTGCTTGTGAACGGGTGCCACCAACGGGAATGGGTCTGCTTTGTCTTCCCATGTTGACATGTGTTGGATTATATGTATTGCATTTTTGAAGCTTCACTGTGGAAGCACTGTATGCATAGCTTAGTCTGGTTACTTATTGTAAAATTATTTTATTTTTTGAAAAGAGCAACTGCTGAGTTTCTTGCCGGTTCTTCTCAGCAGAATCTGCATTCCGAACCGGTGGTAGATTTATGACGTGTCATAAGAGCTACAAGGTAGCCTACATGAAATAAATAAATTTTGAATTTGAATTTGAATTTAAGCGAAAGCGCACGACGCTATATATAACGCTAATATCGGAGTGGTATATCAGAGGGTAACATATAAAATAAGGTATACTTATACTTGCTTTCGCAATAATCCAGGGAGGAGTAATTAATCCTCCCTGCAATAATCATAATATTTAAGTAAAATAATTGTTAGCTTTTGACCGCAATTTCGTCCGCATAGAGAAGGGTTTACTTAAAAATCTGTGGGAAACTTATATTTTCCGGATCAAAATTGTTTTACGGCTTATGTGAGCGACATAGCCGGAAGTAGGTACTCTGTGGCCGGAAACATAATCATTCAGATTCATGTAAAAAGTATGAGGCAAGTGTGACCTATTATACACCGGCAGCTATTTATACCCCTTTTTTATTCTGAAACTAGGTCTCGTACTTAACTAAAATACCAAGAAAATACATACTTCGTTTGAACTAAAATACCAGGAAAATACTTCGTTAGAGAGCAAAATAAGAATGTCTATTCCTATGCTACTTAATTTCTTTTTCTGCGTGACTTTACGCGTTGAAGTTGTTGATGGATGATATCCTGCACAACCAGATTATGAGATCAAAAAAAAACTAGGTGTTCCAGTTCTTAAGGCATGGCCACATACAACGCAGGACGGTAGAGCGAATTCATAGCGGCTGAAACTATTTGAAGAACGAAAATTGCAACTATTGACGTACTCGTACTACACACATATGAATAATCTAAATCTTCTATAAATGTCTAAAAGACACAGGTGACTGACTGACTGATCTATCAACGCACAGCTCTAACCACTGCTACTAGGGCGTAGGCATTGGCTAAGAAAGAATTCTTGAAAATTTCAACCTCGAAGGAGGTAAAATAGGAGTTTAAAAAAATTCGAACTTAAAGAGAGCCGCGGGTAAAAGCTAGTTCTGTATATAAATCTCTAGCAAGGGCTTCTACAGGTCACGGTCTTGCTCTGTATGTCCTGTTTCTTGTCTAAGGTCATTGGTCCACCCAGCAGAAATCTGCCAATAGGTACTACCTGGGTACTACGCTTTCCGGTGTGAGGTCAACATTCTATCTCGGAGCCAAGGAATCAGTTCTTCGAACTATGCCCCGCCTATTGCTACTTCAGCTTCACAATTCGTTGAGATCAGTGACTCTAGTTCTTCTACGGATTTCTTCATTTCTGATTTGATCACGCAGACAAACTTCAAGCAAAGCTTTCGTCACCAACCGCTGAGTGACTTTAAGCTTTTTTATGACGTTTACAGCTATATACATATAGAATGAGATCATCGAATTTCTAGTTCTATTCTTTATTATTTATTACTTCTACATTTATTATTATAATTGACTTAATTAATTGTATTATTTCTACAATGTGCATCTTAGCCAATATTGATTGAGCGTGTCAGCTAAGCAGAAGTTATTGCAATCGTCTCACTATAAACCGTCAAATAAAACCACTATAGGTCTGAAGATGACATCACTCCACGAAGTTCTCGCCCGCTTTGCATTTATTTTGACCAGTGCTTTAATAGCTTTAATCTAGATTATGATTTATTTACGAGTATTAATCGTTGAACTTAATAGCTAGGTAAGTATTTGATTCAAGTCTTAATAAAGAGAAAGTTATTACACCTTACATTTTTTATTATCTTGTACTTTCTTTTCAATGGATATGGATAGACAAATTAATAATATTTCAACAAGTAAAAAGAAACATCACAGCCATTCATTCATTGCACTCTTCATTCATCATTCATCTCAACCATTCACGACTCACTAGTCACTACAGCTCTTTTTTTCCAAACTAGAGGGTATTAGGACTTTTAGTAAATGCGTAGTAACATACTTCACACCTTTGATACCACTAAAGAGAAGTGTTATTTTTTAAACTTTATTTAAAGTGAAGCATATGCTTGAGTGTGCCTAAGTGGGTATAACATAAATGAAGTGTAAAATGATACTAAGTACAATGTACGTAGGTACATGTATATGTAACTTATGTTAACAGGTATAAATTAATGGGAATAGTTATTTGTTCAACAAGATAGCAAAGTTCATTTTTGTTGCGAGTGTCTAGTTAGAATCCTGAGTGTAGTGAGGGATTCAAAGGCACAAGAAACAAAAATTTTCTATCGTGTGATACATACAACTTTTCACCTCACTAGTTCAAAAAGGGCGCCTTTACTGTCTCCAACCATGGAGCAAAAACGACTTTTTCTCACTGGTTTTAGACAGCAAAGGCGCCCTTTTTGAGCGTTCTTTATGTTCATCTTTATGTTACTTAGCTATGTCATACTTATGACGTAGACCTCACTTTATGGTAGAGACACGTAACTGTGGTTATTAAAAATAAAATGACTCAGTTACTATCTTCAAAGACCTATTTAGCTGGGGTTATAATGTAGGTAAATAATAAACATTATTTTTGCAAGCAAGTGGTTGGGGCCATCCCATCGAAAAATATACACAATTATATTTTATATCCTTAAAACATTCAGTAGGCAACTAACCTACTTATGCAGTGACAAAAACTATGTTATTTGTTGACTTAATTCACCTAAGCGACGAATTAAGTATACAAAAAATGTTATTAATTAAAATACGAGTACATTTATTTAAACACACTTAAGTATTTAAATAAAAATAAAAAATTTGTTTGAGCAGCGATGTTTAATTTCTAAGGAATTCGTACATGGTATAATTTCATGGCTAAGAACATTTTTCTTTGTTTAAAAATCATGTTGCGGCCATAGTTCACCACGGCCCGGCAGACTTTCTTTGAGAACAGTTTGGAGAACTTTGGCAAATTATAGCTTATGCACATACCTACTTTGAAATACTAGAGGTGCGTTCCCGGGATTCGAACCTCAGACTAACGTTTATGTACCTACCTGTTATTTGTGTTTATTATGTGTTTGAACAACGAATAAGCGTTATTATCCTATTTAATATCCTATTTTAATATTATAAATGCGAAAGTTTGTATGTTTGTTACTCAATCACGTCGCAACGACTGAACCGATTTGGCTGAAAGGCATAGAGATAGATTATAGTCTGGAATAGGACATAGGGTACTTTTTATCCCGGCAAATAAGAGAGTTCCCGCGGGAATAAAAAACCTCAATCGTACCTATCAGCTAGTAAATTATAACTATTCTATTCTAACTTGATGACGAAATCTTAGTGCATTCTTGAATGCGTAATATCCACACGTCATAGTTGTGACGTAGATCACGTAGTATTGAAGATCCACACGTGGACAGGGAAACTCCTAATGATGATTGTATTGTCATTGACAATTCTTGATGAATTGATGAGTCAACATTCGCGATTTCTGTCTAATCTATTTAGTTCCATTTTAACTTTGGGGTTATTTTCATGATCTTGGAAAACCAATATTACTTAGATAGGACAAACGATAAGGCAATGTAGTGTGACCACAAGTTAGATTTTATAATTGAACGGAGTGAAAAATATAAAAAATCATTTTATGATAATTGCTTGTAAGTAATATGTATTAATTAAATTAATTAAAAATATAGAGAGAAAAAAAGAAGAACACAGCATGGCTTAAAAATAATTAAAAAATTGAACAAAAGTCAAAATCATTCAACACGCAGTCAGGCGCATGGTTAAATTACAGGGTCATGGTGAAGTACCGACAAAACTTTTATTAAAATTTTATTTTTATTAGAGTTTTAAGATTGAATAGATGTGTATTAGGTAGTCTATTAAAACTAAGAATGATTTTAAAAAAATCCGTAATTTTGAGCGTCCAATTACCAGGCATTAAAAAACATCCGCCCAGTTGGATTTCATTGGTAGAATTCGGAACGAAAAATTTCACACAATATTTTGTACTAGCTGATTGTTTTTATTTATTTTGTTTTGAAACGGAATTCAAATATTTTCGGGGATATGTCGATGTCCATTGTCCATGTCACCAGAAATTTCTATGTTCTTTTTCATTAAAATTTATCGAATAAATCATGTGACTTATCTAAAAGTCACAAAAAAACTTTTATAACTATAATATAAATGAAGAAGATTATCTAAATCAAAAAGGTAGGTATCACAAAAATGCATTCCGATTTTGCGAAACCTTTCGGACTTGTTTCGGAGCGATCTTTTATTTGGATACAAACTGCTAATATTTGTCGTAAGCCACTAGATAATAAAATACATAATACCCCATTAAAACATTCTGAATACTATTAATAATGAGGTTTTACGCATAATAACACCAAGTGACGTGTCGCCAAGTTCGCGGCCTTTGGGAAACACTGCGATAGCGTCGCGCCATGCCGTTGAGAAATATATATTTGCACGTATTTATTTATTATTATGTATTTTTGTGATTTGGCGCCATGCGTAACTGTAGTGTGACCATGAGTTAGAGGATAAGTTGGATTTTTTTACAAGTTGACAAGTTAGCTCTTAAGTGCGAAATCATCTGACGTTTAAGTCTAAGTCTAAGATTGTAGCGTGCTTACTTGGTAGCGGTACCAAATATTGGTTTCTACGCGGCATCTTGACGCTTGGCTATACGTCTTTGCAGGTGGGGTAGTAGCTAGTCATGGCTTTAGACTCCCTTTCAATAGACCATTGCCTTTTAACGAAATCATTTCAGCGGATTTTTTATAAATAAAGAATATTAGTCAAGCTGAAATTAACTGATATCCTTCTATCTCCTCCAAATAAGCGGAAGGCTTGTGCTAGGACTGCTATCCTAGGAGTGGGTATGACACTATTACAACGGGTGGGATTCGAACCTGCAACCTTTCAGTTTTCAGTCCGCATCTTTCAGGGTTCGCGTTGGGCTATTGCGGCTTTTATATTGAGGATTTTGCGTGAAAAGGTGGCAGACAGAGTTACACTCGCAATCCTATTTCCTATCCTATTAATATTAAAAATGCGAAAGCTTGGATGTATGCTTGTAACCCAATCATGCCGCAACGCCTGAGCCGTTTTGGCTGAAATTTGGCACAATAGATCATAGACTGGAATAGCACATAGGCTTTTTATCCCGGAAAATAAGAGAGTTCCCGCGAATAATCTAAAAAAACCTCAATCCACGCGAACCAAGTCGCGGGCATCATCTAGTTTAAATATAATGATGATAATATCAAATATGTATTTATTGCGATCCTTGTCTCTCACTTACATTAAGTTCTCTCGTACAGGTTGCCTGGCAGAGATCACTGTGAGTGATAAGGTCACTTTTTGTATTACGCTGTTTATTTACTTATGTATTTTGTTCTTGTTTTTCATGCAATAAAGTTGTATACTTAAATCTATATATATAAAATTCAAAGTCCTGACTGACTGACTTGACTGACTGAGATATCAACGCACAGCCTAAACTACTGAAGTTAGAAACTTGAAATTTTACAGTTGGTTCCTTTTATGACGTAGGCGCACACTAAGAAAGGATTATTGGAAATTCCACCCCTAAGGGGTTTAAATAGGGGATGGAAGTTTATATGAAACTCCGTCATTTTCAAGCTGTTTCCACCAAATTTGGTATTTGAGCTTTCAGTTAAAAATAAAGAAGTATGTGTGTCACAGTTTTTGAAAATTCCACCCCAAAATCTAATTCCACACGGGCAAAAGCTAGTAAATAAATAAATGGATACTAAACAATGATGGTCACCCTACAAAGATGATCGTCGCACACGCATCCAAAAGATATACCCCGAACCGCGCGAAGCAAACTTCAGTTGAGCGCGAGCGTGAACCGCGACGTTCTAATTTGTTTTTTTTTTTTTATTTCTGCTCACTTATTTTCTTGCGCGACATATTTTTCACTGCCAGTAACTGACAGTCTGTGAAAGTTTTCAGTGTTGTGACTTTTTAATAAGGTTAGTTTTCAAAAATAAATAATTTCCCTATACTTTTTTTTAAATCATTAATAACTTTTATTGACGTAAAGATACATAGATATTATTTATATTATTATAACAAAACTATTTCTAAAATTAAAACTAATATAAACCTAAAACCTCATCGATATCACTGCAGCGCGGCATATTGTTTCCCTACACAGGTTTTATATATTTTTTTAAATAAATTGCATTACAACTAATTTAATTAAATTTATTTATTTATTTTATGTTCGCTTAATTAGCAACTACTAGAGTCTAGAATGGTTAAACATTACAAAAATATATTGAGTAAATGCTAATTCGAATTTTAAATTCAATGTATAAATTATTTCATAGTTCATGGTAACGTTTAAAATATCGTAATAGATACTGTACCGACATATCCTACTTCCTACTAATATAATAGATATAAATGTGAGAGTTTGTGAGAATGAATGGATTGATGGATAGATGGACGGATGTTTGTTACTCCTTCATGCCACAACGAATGAACCGCTTTGGTTGAAATTTGGAATGGAGATAGCTCATATCCAGAATTTACACGTAGGCTACATTTTATCCCGGAAAATTAAAGAGAATCAAATCCCTTACCATCCCGTACCAATTTGCAGGCATCAGCTATAGTCTTCTAAATATATAAAAGGAAAAGGCGACTGACTGACTGATCTATCAACGCACAGCTCAAACCATTGGACGGATCGGGCCATTTGGCATACAGATAGTTATTATGGCGTAGGCATCCGCTAAGAAAGGATTTTCGAAAACTCAACCCCTAAGGGGATAAAAAACGAGTTTGAAAAATCGTACTCTACCTGAGCGAAGCTGCGGGCTAAAGCTAGTCATTTATATATGTGTTAAAAACATATATATCTCTCTATAGAAAGAAATGTATCGATATTCGGTAGCGACCATATACCTACTCGTAGTATATTTCCTTTGAAACATCTCGACAGTTTGCGTTTGAAGTGGAATCCTACGGAATTCTTCATGCAAAAAATTCCTTTTTACTCGGCAGGGAGTTAAGGCTTAAAAATAGATTAAACTGAACTAAAATGAGTATAAAATGTAACAAAATACAAAATAACCATTACAATGTTCCAAAGCAACGTAACTACCTACTTACATAAATAATGGCTAGTAAATTAATAACAATGTAGCCTGAAAACAGGAATCTGGGGTTTATTTCAGCACTATGCCTGTATTTTCAGTGCTATGACGCGACTGTATAATTTTCTTTGGCATAGGATTTAATTGACTAGGAAACGACGGGAACATAAAAATGTTAAATAAAGAAATAGTTTTTTGTCGACAGTAGGCAATGGCTATATTATGAAGCAGGTAAAAAGCTTATTTGATGACCTCTATGGCGCAGAAATAAGCTTATAGGGGAGGGGAGAGGGGGGGGGGGGGGTCTCTGGTTCGATTCCGGGGGCATTTTGGAAATTTGAAAAAATTGGTCTGCTCTGGTAAAAGACTTTGATCGTGACTAGTTAAGCCTCAATAGCCCAACGGTTAAAGGTGCAGAGCGAAAACTGAAAAGTCGCAGGTTCGAACCCCACTCGTTGCACTATTGAATCCAATGTTCGCCTATAATACCTTATGCTGAGATCTTGGGACAGTGTCGCGAACATCCGTTAGTTTTATCATAAAACTTAATTATATCTTATCTAATCTAATTTCTTTACAAGTCATTCCCGCGTGGAATGACGCATACTGATTGCATTTCTGCGAGGAATAGCCAGGCTGATTCTATGCGCAAAAAACCTGACCACAGACTCATTTGAAGTTTGTCCTCGAGAAATACATACATAGTGCACGCTTCTTGCTACGATGTCGCAAGTAAGGATTACTTTATAATTATAAATATAATATTTTTTAATGAAATTGTCTTGTTTCAGATCTAGTTTAAAAAACCAACAATGGAACCTCTTCTTGTAGATATCATTCACTTCTACCCGGTAGAGAATGCACAGCCACACAATACCAAAAAGTAAGTTTGAACATACATACAATATTTTAAGTTCCCCACTGTAACTTGAAGAATCAACATAGGGTTATTCAAGGGGCAGACCAACAAATTCCTAAAAGGCCGGCAACATATTGGTGGTGCCTCAGGTGATAGAAATGTTCATGGGCGGCGGTAATCACTTAACATCAGGTGACCCGCCTGCTCGTTTGTTCGCTAAAAATATATAAAAAAAATCCATGGATGCTGTAGTTCCAAGGTGTTAGAGTGGTGACCCCTGTCGGGAAACATAGGGGTTTTTAGTCTATTTTTTTTGGGTTTTTTTTACCAGCTGGCACGCCAACCCCATCGAAACATAATATAGTAGATACTTAACGTAATTTAAAATAAACTTATCCTACTTAAGACATCCGAAACATAGGGTTCGAAAACCCCAATAATGTGAGCTTACTCATTTAGTGATTTCAGTAAGTTTCACGTAGGTAGGCCAACTTGTGGCTCCTATGACTAGTTAAGACTCTACCATCGGTTCGAAAAGCTTTGCGCGATTAAACTTTTAAAAGAACAATAGAAGAACATTTTTGCATATTTTTTAGATTCGAAGCGGTAAACATCGACACGCCTGATGTGACCATAGTTCGGCGCGGGCAACCCTTCAATGGCGTGGTCCGCTTCAACAGACCCTACGATGAGAACCAGGACACTGTGCAGCTATTGTTTACACTAGGTAGGAGCAAATTATTTACCTACTACCCCCATTGATGTGCTCACTACCATTGTGCGGCGTGGTTCACTTCAATAGACCCTACGATGAGAACCAAGACACTGTGCAGCTTGTGTTTACACTAGGTAGGAGCAAATTATTTACCTACTACCCCCATTGATGTACTCACTACCATTGTGCGGCGTGGTCCGCTTCAACAGACCCTACGATGAGAACCAGGACACTGTGCAGCTTGTGTTTACACTAGGTAGGAGCAAATTATTTACCTACTACCCCCATTGATGTGCTCACTACCATTGTGCGGCGTGGTCCGCTTCAACAGACCCTACGATGAGAACCAGGACACTGTGCAGCTTGTCTTTACTCTGGTAGGAGCAAATTATTTACCTACTACCCCCATTGATGTGCTCACTACTATTGTGCGGCGTGGTTCGCTTCAACAGACCCTTCGATGAGAACCAGGACACTGTGCAGCTTGTGTTTACACTAGGTAGGAGCAAATTAATTACCTACTACCCCCACTGATGTGACCACTAACATAGTGCGGCGCGGTCAACCCTTCAATGGCGTGGTCAGCTTCAACAGACACTACGATGAGAACCAGGACACTATGCAGCTTGTCTTTACACTAAGTAGGAGCAAATTAATTACCTACTACCCGCACTGATGTGACCACTACCATACATACATATCTACATATTTTCTCTTTTACTCTTCTCTTCTTTTTATCTTTTTCTCTCCTCTCCATAATGCCTCTCAACATTCTTCCATATTTGTGCCACTCCTCTGCACTAGAGAGCATGCGTGGGACCCGGGGGTAGGGTCATAAATTGTATTGGGTTTTTCTGTCAAGAAATTCACAGTACTAGCCCGGAGTTAGGATATTGGCGGTGTGTCACTCCCGTGCCTCGGAGAGCACGTAAAGCTGTCGGTCCTGCGGCCTGATCTCACTCCGGTCGAGTCGGATTTCTGTCCCATCGGATTGTGAGAGTAAGGGAACAGAAAGTGCACCTATGTTTGCGCACACACTTGTGCACTATAATATCTTCAACGAAGACGGCTAATCTCTGTAGAGATTAATCCCCGTGACCGGATTTGGTCGGGAGGACAATTATTATTAATTTCTTCATTTATTCAGGTGACAAACCCAAAATGGACACTCAGGGATCAATGTTTCTGAAAAGGGACGCGGTACCTGACAAGTACTCTTGGAGCGCCAAGGTCGTCGATGTGGGAGAACAGGATAACACCATTTCATTTGAGGTTAGTCTTTATATACAGCCACCAGGCCCCTTCGGTCTTGGAAAGTGCGTATCTGTGGGTTCTCTCTGGTTCAATTCTTCTTCTTGTTCTTTATCAACCGATAGTTGTCCACTGCTGAATAAAGGTCTCTAGCGTGGACTTTCACTGGCCTCGGTCTTGCCCCGTATGCATCCAGCATTTCCTTGTGACTCGTTTGATGTTATCGGTCGACCTAGTGGGGGTCTGCCATCACTGCGCTTCTCGGTGCGGGGTCGTCACTCCAGCATCTTAGGACCCCAACGACTATCAGCTTCGGACTATGTGCCCCGCTTATTTGCACTTCACCTCCTATAAAATTAAGGATAGTTTATTTGTAGAGTACAATTATAGTCTGAAGCTATTTTTTTTTAGCATATAAAAAATGTCCTTACACATTCCTTAAAAACTGGTCAAGTCACCAAACGAGTTGGAAATACATATGTGGAATATTAATTTTATTTTAAATGCCTAAAATATTATTGATTATATTATATGCCTAAACGGCAAGCAGATTCCGTAGAAATATACACTACGACACTATGAAACCTTACCTGACTAGATGATGCCCGCGACTTCGTCCGCGTGGAAACTCGCGATAAAATGTAGCTTTATGAGCTATCCCCACTCCTATCGGCCAAATCGGTTCGTTCGTTGTTGGGTGAAGAAGTAACAAACATCCTCACAAACTTTCGCATTTATATTATTAGTTTGATTTCTTGAGATATTTCCCATGTTTTTTCTCAGATCTCAAAGTTAGTTTTAGTAATTGGACGATAAATATAAAACTACAATAGTTATAAAATATTGGTTTACGATTATCGCATTCCGATATCAATGTATAAGAATGTTACAAATAGATTTTGGCAGCTGCAATGAACTGTGATCATCTTGACTGTGAACTCATAGCCCTATTTTAGATTTAGTAACTGAATCATTTCTTAATAAGATTTTCTGGTAATAGAGTTCTAGGTCTCTATCTATGGCTTTATCAATTAAGTCTAGGTCGTCGAACATTTTGTTCGATCGAGCTTGTTCGTCATGTAGATGTACCTACATTAGACATTGTTCTGATATAAAATTTCGCGTGCTGCTATGTGTGGCAGATTGATGCACTATAAGTATAGATTGTTTAAGACCTTGTATACTCAATCTTTGCGAATAAATTCAATTAAATTGAATTGAATATATCAATCATCAAACAGAAAAAATAAACAGCTCCATAGCGGTTTACCTTCTTTTTTGAGTTCGGTAAAAAAGGCTTCATTTCAATCGTCCTTATGCCTACCGTTCAAGTGATATAAGAACATTAAAGCACATTGTATTTTTAGATTGAGACGTCCTTCAATAACCTCGGCAATTATTTAGGTTTTAATGCCATTACGTACCTACCTTGTACCTACCTAACGAGGAAGTTTTGACATCGCACCACACCTGTGGAACCTGTTCACAGTCCAATCTGTCCATTTGACATGATTTGAGCATGAATATTATTTTTTGCTTGTATCCTTTCGCCTAATTAACAATATTGTCAATTGTTTTTGTTATTATTTACAACAAGCTTTTGCCCACAGCTTCGCTTACATTAAAGTCGATTTGTCAAACCCTTATTTTAACCTTGAAGAATTTCCATTTCCCTGAAGAAAATCAGTGATTTGATCTTTCAGTTTCTATTATTTTCCTGCTACTGATGCACCTAAATGAGCAAGTACTAACGCGTGCAAATGCTTAGTATCGAGTAAACCATGTACCATTATGATATATTAATATCGTAATGGTAGATACGTCATGTTACAATTTTTAATTTTTTATTGAAGTGTTAACCTACACTTAAAGGAAATAACCTAATAGATTTATAAATACATATCAAAAATTCCGAGGCAGGCGGGATTCGAACCCACATCTCTCTGGGAATCGCGCCCCAGTGTGTTATCCGTTACACCACGGCGAACCACACGTCAGCCACGAAATTAGTGATATGTATCTACTTTTTCAATCAGTTTTATAGCAAGTGTTAGCGACATCTAGTTGCTATAAAACTGATTGAAAAAGTAGATACATATCACTAATTCTGACTAGTAGATACATATCACTAAGGCTGACGTGTGGTTCGCCGTGGTGTAACGGATAACACACTGGGGCGCGATTCCCAGAGAGATGTGGGTTCGAATCCCGCCGGCCCCAGAATTTTTGATATGTATTTATAAATCTATTAGGTAGATACATGGTTTACTCGGTACCTACTTTACTCAAACAAAATTCAATCATCGTCATTTTGCATGAAGAAGACATCATTATTATTTGCATCACTGCCCCATAGAGTTCACTATATTTTATGCTATCGATTTTATAAATGATAAAATATGTTAAATGCAAATTTTATTTGATAATTCGTTTCCTTATTTGTCTAACAGACGGTCTAAAGCTAGACTTACTAATTAAATGTATGTAATGTTTTTGTTTCAAGGCTGGATTTAGATTTATCATTATATGTGCATACAACCTGAATATTAAATAGATTTTGTGAATATTTAGAATTCCCAATAAGTGTAAATTTAAATTAGTTGGATAATTTAATACTTGTATAATAATATGTAAGGTAACCTACCTATTTATTAAACTGCTTTTACTCTCGACTTTGTCCATTTAGACTTGATTTGATTTTTTCAAATTTTTTCAAAATTTTTTCAGTTTTTTTGATTTAGACTTTAGTGCCCGTTTTCACTAACGTTGCCTAAATTTTACGGGCTAACTGCTACCAATTGTGTTAACTGCTACCAATATATTATCTTACCGTGTGGGGTTAAATTGTCAAAAATGCTTTCTTAACGGATGCCTACGTCATAATAGCTATCTAATTATAGATACTATCTATATGCCTTTCAGACTGACCCGTCCAGCGCGCGGTTTGAGCTGTGCGTTCATAGATCAGTTAGTCAGTCAGTTAGTAGTAATTGTAAAGGGTTATGACCCTCTGCAATGAGGGATACGACGCAGAGAGAGAGAAACCTGCATGTTTACGTTTCTTTTTATAAAAGAATATTAGCCAAGCTGAAGTTGACTAATATCCTCCTTTTCCCATCCAAACAAGCGGAAAGCTTGTGCTAGGAGTGGGTACGACAATAGTGCAACGGGTGGGATTCGAACCTGCGACCTTACAGTTTTGAATCCGCACCTTTAACCGTTGGGCTATTGAGGTGTCAAAGGAGGTTTTATCAATTGTTTACATCACTTGTTTTAGACCGTTGACCTAACCTTTACCTAGCTACATGCATAAGGCAAATTCATTAAGCGAATCCTATTAAGAGATCTCAAAACATACCTACTCCATCAAATACAATATTAATATGATAATTTAATAAAACTCGTCTTTATTTATGTATGTTTCTGAGTAAATGAAGCGCTAGTAGCCTAGGAGCAGAATTCGGTTTTCTTCCCGGGTTCGATCTCAGACACGCTTTGACTTTTCTACTAGTTTTAGGCAACAAAGGCACGCTTTTTGGATAGTAAAGTAAAAAATATTGTCGATTTTATGTATTAGATTTTAATAAATAATAAGTAGTTAAGTGTCTTGGAATTAGAAAGATAAATAATATTTTTCACCTCACTAGCTTAAAAAGGGTGCCTTTACTGTCTAAAACCATGGAGCAAAAGTCGTTTGCTCACTGGTTTTAGACAGCAAAGGCGCCCTTTTTGAACTAGTGAGGTGAAGAGTTGTATGTATCACACGACAGCAAAGTTTTTATTTCTTGTGCCTTTGAATCCCTCACTACACTCAACTTATTCGCCCACTCGGGATTCAAACTAGGCACTCGCAACAAAAATGAACTTTGCTATCTTGTCGAATAAATAACTAATGTAATGTTAAGTTCGAACAATGTATGGTCGCGGACAGAAAATGTTTATCAGTTTTCAAAGTAGGTTCTATATTACATTGCGTGCAGTAAGGTCTATAACGCCATAGAATATCGAAGGCATATCGACTGTCAGGTATAGACGTGTGCATGTAATTATGAATCTTAAGGTGGTAAACATTTTCTGTCCGCTACCGTACCTAAGTACCTAAGCTCTTAAATAAAGAGAGAGAAATAGAAGTAAAAATGCTATTATCCTCTACAGATTTCAAGTCCAGTGAATCTGCCGGTGGGCAACTGGGCGCTGCGCGTGGTCACCAGGCTGAAGGGCTCACCAGCTCGAGAGGTGTACGACTTCGACCAGGATGTTTATATACTCTTCAATCCTTGGAATCCGGGTAAGAAATCCTATTATCCTATTAATATTATAAATGCGAAAATTTGTATGTTTGTTACTCAATCACTTCACAACGACTGAACCGATTTGTGTGGGCACAGAGACTTTATATCCGAACTAGCTTTTACCCGCGGCTTCGCTCACGTTAGGTTCGATTTTTTAAACCCCTATTTTACCTCCTTCGGGGTTGAATTTTGAAAAATCCTTTCTTAGCGGATGCCTACGTGATACGTCCTAATAGCTACCTGTATGCCAAATTTCAGCTCGATCGGTCTAGTAGTTAGAGCTGTGCGTTGATAGATCAGTCAGTCAGTCAGTCACCTTTAGGTTTAGGTTTAAAGAAAATTCCCCAAAGAACATTTTGCTCACTTATAGAGAACTTAAAACTAAAATTTATATAGAATTACAAAACATGAAAAAAAAAACAAAAAATGGTGACTGCTAACAATTAAAACATTAAACACAATTTTTTTGAATGTGCACTCTAAGTTTTTTTTTTAAAGTTAGAAAAGACTTTAGCCTTTGCCTTTTATATATTTAGATTGAGTAATGTAGTTTTATGAATAAGGTATAGTAAGTTTATCTAAAGAAGTTACGGGCACTTTACTTATAATTACGTCGTGTACATGCACATTGCGTAAGTGTGCGTGCCTGTCAGGAACCTGAGTGGGAGCGGTCAGGCGGAAGCAACACTCGCTCACACTTATACAGATACGGCACACACACAACCATGAGCCACGAGCCCTTGGGAAATGAAAGAACTGTATTAACTTCACTCATTTTCCGTAGATGACCAAACCTACATGGAGGACACCAACCTACTGCAGGAGTACGTGCTGAACGACGTCGGCAAGGTGTGGGTGGGCCCCATCAAGACCACGAGGGGCAAGCCGTGGTTATACGGACAGTTTGACGCCGTTGTGCTGCCGGCCGCCATGTTTGTATTGGACCGCGCTGAAATTCCTTTCAATCAGTGAGTATAGCCTTATTGGGGTTTTCTGTCATTATTGTTAGAAAGAAAGAAACGTTTATTTTATAAATTGTGCCACACATCACCTCTATAGGTATACCTAGATTAGGTTGTCCCGGCGCCTCCACCACTTGAGCATTTTAAAGACAAAAAGGCGAAATTCTTTAAAGGATTTTAAAGCATGTTCGACTGCGAATGACGTGTTACCTGGTTCGATCGGGCCAATCCGCACGGTTTGGGTCTGGAAAGATCTTCCAAGATCTGTGTTTCCTAACACGTACAATTTGGGTATCTTTAAAACAAGAGTGAATAGGCATCTTCTAGACAAACGCGTTACACTTTAGACCACATATATGTTATATCCGTTCCAAGTTAGCCCGCTACCATCTTAGACTGCATCGTCACTTATCAGATGAGATCGCAGTCAAGGACTATCTTATCAACGAAAAAAAATAAAAAATGGGTAAAAAAAACTTAATCCTTCAACAGCCGTGGCGATCCAGTGAAGGTCTCCAGAGCGATTTCCCGTATTGTCAACTCCAATGACGACGCTGGAGTGCTGGTGGGGCGATGGGACGGGCAGTACGACGACGGCACGGCGCCGTCCGAGTGGACGGGATCCGTCGACATCCTGGCGCAGTACCTGGAGACGCAGCAGGAGGTGCCGTACGGACAGTGCTGGGTCTTCGCTGGCGTTGTCACTACTGGTGAGGAGACCATGTTTACTCCCTCCCTTTTCTTGCAGCTTCGTATATCAGCGAGCGTATTCATGAAACATAGCAAGCTACAAGCTAGGTACGCTGTCAGAATTTTTTGGAAGGGGCGCTCCCTTCCTAAGACAATCACATCACATCACACTAATATTATAAAGGCGAAAGTTTGTGTGTGTGTGTGTGTGTGTGTATGTTTGTTACTCTTTCACGCAAAAACTACTGGATGGATTTGGCTGAAATTTGGAATGGAAATAGTTCATACCCTTGATTAAAACATAGGCACATTTTATCCCAGGAAATCAAAGAGTTCCCGCGGGAATCACAAACCTTTATCCACGCGAACAAAGTCGCGGGCATCATCTAGTAACTCATATAATAAACCTACATAGTTATACTATTACTACCTAGTTCAAATCTGTGAAATAACTAATGAACCTAGTTATAGTTCTTTCAAATAACGAGGGCGCGCGGCTCACGGTTGTGTGTGTGTCGTATCTGTATAAGTGTGAGCGAGAGCTTGTTTGCACCTCATCTAGGCTCCTGACAGACACGCACACATACGCCATGTGCATGTACACGACGTAACTACAAGTAAAGCTCACGCGCCCTCTTGTGAAATGCAAGAACTATACTATAACCTGAAGTGTATGTAATGTGTGTGTGTATTCTCAACTCTCAAGTGTTGTCTAACGCATAATTATATTTAATCTTTCTCATGAAGGAGGGCACATACCAAGATAATATAAACTATTCCGTTTTGGCACATACCTATTACAGGCAATAAGTATCTCACATAACTTTAACGTATCAAGATCATATACGATGACATGACTCTGAACATATTATACGTTAATGTCATAAGAAAAGGATATCTTATCAATCATTGTCGTGACGGCACTAAACAACTATTGTTAGTAGATACTAAGATTAGTACTAATAGGATACTAAGATTAGTATCCTATCCAGGACAGGTCTGCCATGGTGCATCGTAGATAGGTCCTAATTGCAATCATGTTATGCATTCGAATATAATAATATGTTCAGATGTTGTTTTTACATAATGACCTACTCCGAAATGTACCTACGTACACAGTTTATATTGCCTAGTTACGTGTCTCGAATTAATTCAGTTTATTTTGAATTAATTATAATTTGAATTGACTTGAATCCTAAACCATATCGTTTCGTGCATGGAATTGACTTTGTGGATCCGTGTCGAAAAATATCTTTAAGGTTATCAGAAAACTGTCTTTTTTCGTTATGATTTGTTGACCTCAGATCAGAATGGTTTATATTCTCTTGGCCTCAGATAAAAAGAACAAGGAAATATTTTAGCTTAGCTGATACCCGCAACTCCGTTTGGATTGAGATTTTTTTCGATTCTCCCTTTTTTTATAAATATAAAATATCATAGGATTCCCTTAGACAATTTATTTCCTAGGAAACAGTGTCTTTGTCAACAATAACCCCGTGTCTATCTCGGTTGCAAGTTATCTCAAAGCTGAACGCTAAGATCGGTTCAACGGTTGAACCGTAAATTCGGTTGAGCTGTTGAGCCGTGAAAGTGGTTGAGCCGTTAAGCCGCGAACCGGTTGAGCGGTGGAGCCGTGAAAGTTGAGTGATTGAGAGACAGTTGACAGACACATTGTGGTAAGTATTTACTTTGAGGTATTCATAATACTAGTTGATGCCCGCGACTTCGTTCGCATGGATTAAGGTTTTTTAATTACCGCGGGAACTATCTTATTTTCCGGGATAAAAAGTGTCCTATGTGTTATTCCAGTCTATAATCTATCTCTGTGCCAAATTTCAGCCAAATCCGTTCAGTCGTTGCGGCGTGATTGAGTAACAAACATCCATCCATCCAGCCATACTTACAAGCTTTCGCGTTTGTAATATTAGTAGGATTAGTAAGGATAATTTTTATGCAAATTTTTTTTACAGTATGCCGTGTTCTCGGTATCCCCTCAAGAGTGGTATCCAACCTGGTATCAGCTCACGACGCCAACAGTTCCCTGACCGTGGACAAATACTACACAGAAACTATGGAAGAATTGGAATTCGACCCCACCAACCCTGAGGGTGCTGACTCCATTTGGAACTACCATGTGTGGAACGACGTGTGGATGGCCAGACCTGATCTGCCACCAGGTAAAAGTCTTTACTTTCAGGTATCCATACCATCTTCTTGTCGTGCTTCTCCTCTATTGAAGATTGCCCGTCATCTCATTATATTACACCCTATATTTCGTAAAAATCTGAACAACGTGGGCTATTCCTGTTTTTTGTAATCCACGACTTTGTTTTTCCGAGAGTTATTATTAATTTAGCCAGATTTTTCATTCACTTTTTCAAAATATGAATCTTCTTGAAAATAATATATGTTTCTGGCTAAAACTAATCGATTAAATACTGTTTTGGTATAATTTCCTAAAGAACATTAATCATTGCTACAGTCTCAATTGTGGTATTGGCTGTATTTATAGCATACTTGCTGTAAAGAGAAAGAGTATCAGCAAGAGCTAAGTGATAACTATCGCTGCTCTACATTGTAGCAATCATTTTTACACAATCCCGCAGCAGTTTTTGAATTATTTTTTTTACTTCAAATAATAGGTTATGGTGGCTGGCAAGCAGTAGACGCCACTCCTCAGGAGACGTCCTCAGGAATGTTCCAATGCGGACCAGCGCCCTTAGAAGCCATCAAGCAGGGCGTGATCGGCCTCAACTACGACGTCGAGTTCATGCTGGCTTCCGTCAACGCTGACCTGATGAGGTGGAGGAAGGACCCTGAAGCAGAGACAGGGTATTCGATGGTTGACACAAACAACTATCAGTAAGTATAACTTATGCTTATCGAATCCGATTTTTCTCTCTCTCTGTATTGCTGAGGGTCGTGAACTCTTTCTGTTGATTGCTTAACCCTTTCCCTGTCCCATGAATCACATGTGAGCATGGTCATTGTTTAACTATTGTGTCTGTAGTCTGGACAGCGAACCTGTTAAGTAACTAGGAGTGTAATTGACAACTTAGCTTGAATCTTGAATAAGCATTTGACAACGTCCTCTCCCAGTTAATATAGCTGTTGGTAGCTGTTTGCTTATTAAGTTCACAGGTCTCCCTTTTAACCCTTAAATTTTCTAATAATACCTTCCACGATATTTGGGTATGAATTGTTTGCTTTTCCTTCTACAGTATCGGGCGCATGATCTTAACGAAAAAGCCCTTCGTGTTCGACCCCATCGGAGACGAGGACCGGCAGAACATTATCGGCGAGTACAAACACAATGAAGGATCCGCTTCAGAGAGGATGGCCCTTATGAACGGCGTGCGGTACTCGGAAAGAGCAAAGAGGTGAGACATTGTTATGTGCGTCCTTAAACAAGTCTTCGACTCCTTAGTACGAAAATTGTATGCAGTTTACGAGCATGCATGTAGTTTAAAAAGACACAAGTAGGTGCAACCTGAAGCTCCACATGTAGGTAGGTACAGATAAGTCCATGGTTTGGCTGTAGTTGGCCGAAGCACTGATGCATGTTATCTTTTACGGATAGGATATAAGAGGTACATCCCGAATGTATGCTAATTACAATAAAGAAAGTGGTATTGTACCCATGGGCAACGAGCCTATCGTGGAAGAAAAATTTAAGAAAGTTGCGATCACAATAGTTGGGTGGCGGTCAACGTGACACAGGAATTTAAGAACCTGGATAGCCATCGCAAAAAAGAAGAATACTCACTTTTTAAATAGATTTTTTTTTATGGATTTCATATTTTTCGTTATTGAAAGTTGTCGTTTTACAGGTACTACTCCGTTGCAGCCAGTTTGACAAATGATATCACGTTCAAACTTCGTGACATCGACACCGTGCCCATCGGCAAGGAGTTCAGGGTTATTGTTGACATTGACAACAATTCTGAAGAGGTGAGAAAGACCTTTAGATATCCAATGATTGAGATGACTCCAAAGTTCGGAAATAGTATTTTTGCAGGAGTTGACAGTTGAAAGGTGGTTGCTAATAATATAATTTGGGTTAATGGTTTAAGTACGCCTTCTTCTGTTGTTACCATACTTATTACCTCTTCATATAAATTCATATATAATTTTTTATTCAGGGTCGCAACATAAAAGCAGCTTTGACAGCAACCAGCGTGTTCTATAATGGAGTGAGGGCTGATGTGGTGAAGAAGATCGAAGGAAAGATTTTCGTTGGTCCATCAAAACGTAAGTCTCAGATTGTGTTCATAAACTTTCTTCCAAAATTTTCTTAACAATTGGTTCTTCAGGCTGGAGTTTAAACCCGATAATGTATGGAATATCTTCTAGTCACATTTTGGAAACCAGATTGCAACTTTTAACTTATTGTTCAGATGAAGAAGTCAGTATCCTGGTGAAGCCTGACGACTATCTGCCGAAGTTGGTGGAGTACTGCAATTTGAAGATCTCTGCAATGGCCATCGTTGATGAGACCAAGCAGTCGTGGGCTGACGACGACGACTTCCAAGTGCTGAGGCCCAATATTAACATTAAGGTGAGCAGGATTTTTTCACAGACGGCTTTAATTTCTGAACAGGAATTGAACCACTTTTTAAATGGATACAAAAGTTATTTTTTTAAAAGCATAGATATATGCTACTCGTAACTTAAATGTAACAGACATTTGGAAGCAAACGAATGGAAGCTTAATTTCCAGAAAAAAAAAGATCAGTTCGGGAGCTGAAGATCTGGTCAATCTGGTAGGATTAGTTCATCGGTTTCTACGATAAAACAATCTAATACCTAAGTAGGTACGTTGCTTCAGAATTTTAGTACTTCTTTTTTCACCTGTGATTTCAGCGATTTATATCGTATTAAGAGGATAAAGTAGAGTAAGTTGACCAATGGATTTGCTGCAGGAATTTCTTTACCACCTTCAAGTTAAAGGGATTGGGCTCAAACAGTCAGCAGTATCCTCCAGAAAAGTGAAACCAAACTAATCCTGCTCTTAACACAATTCTTTCTATACGTGATGCTATTTGTAAATGTTAGCTAAAACCCCAATTTCTCTCCCAGTTCAACGAAGACCTGATCATCGGTCAAGCAACCACTGCAGTGCTATCCTTCGTGAATCCCCTCGACCGACCGTTAACCGGCTGTGAGTTCAGACTGACCTCAACAGGCATCGCTGGCAGAACTCTTCGTTTGCCGGCATCTGATGCTGAGCCCATGCAGCTACTTAGCGTAGAAGTACCAGTTCAGCCCATTGTGAGTATTAATTAATTTAGCTACAAAATTAGGTGGACTACCACAAATGATATCGAACTAGTGGCTCTAGTTTTTAACCTGTTGAATAATTAAGTTCAGCACTGGAAATCCATCTTGTAACGCCGAAGTTATCTGTACAGTATCAGAAGGGACGAAAAAGTTAGTTCGACGTAGTCCTTGATATCCAAAAAATATCACCGCTTCAAAAGGCAAATCAACTCGTAAGGATTCGGCTTCAGAACTGAAGAGTTGAATTTTGGCGACGTCTGATGTTGAGTCTTGACGTAGATGAAATGTCATTCTTCATACACCTAATATGGTACCAGCTAAAAATTATTGCATCAGTGTAACGATTGCAATGGCCTCTGATTGGCTGAATTTATGGCATTCTTGCTGCATCAATCCGTTTGAACCAATAGTAAGAGGGTACCAGCCAATCCGAGGCCATTGCGATCGTAACACTGATGCAATCATTTTTAGAGAATCGACACGCAGGAGGACTTGAGGATCATGCAATAGGTGGAAATTCCAAGCAATTGGTACCACAGTAGCTGTTTTAGTTAAACGCCGAAACCTTTGAAGATGCGATGATTAACCTTCCACTAGATGAATTAAGAGATTTTCTGAAAAATCTTTCACCAATGAATCGCATTTTTGGTGCACAGACTTTGTCTTCTTTGATGCTTTACAAATGATTCGAGAACCTCTTTAATAAATCGTTTCGTTGCAGAAAATTGGTAATATCAACTTCGTGGCAACATTCAAATCTGCTGAGCTCAAGGACATCAATGGAGCCGCCAGCGTTGAAGTTTTAGAAGGATAAGCTTTAATTTTTTTTTTGTAAGAATTCTGTCTGTGGCGTAGGAATGTGTAGAGAACCTAGGGTTAATGCACACTGACGTATCGAAGCGACTTTCTTAATTTTTATTACATTGTTGAACTCTATCTCCACAACGAAATGCACAAACCACCGTGATATTTTATTTTTATCGCAATAGAAATGTGTTTTACGTGGTGACTAGTGAAAAATGTAATATTATATAGTTCTTGCAATTCAAGAGGGCGCGTGAGGTTTACTTGTGGTTACGTCGTGTACATGCATATTGCGTAAGTGTGCGTCTGTCAGGAGCCTAGGTGGGAGCGGTTAGGCGCGAGAAAGCTCTCGCTCACACTTATACAGATACGTCTCACACACACAACCATGAGCCACACGCCCTCGTGAATTGTAATACCTACCTACTTCTAACATTCATAGAAACAAGTTTATTAATTCCATTCAGATTATGTCCTTTATTAAGCCTTTATTATATTACAATGCCACCATTTCACACATGTTAAATAAGAAAGAATGTACTCATAGATTTAAGTTGATTAAGTATTTTTGTATTTTTATAGAGCATCTATCTTTCGTTACTCTATCGAATGTTGTACCTATGTTATACGTAATTTTGAGATTATTTTAATATATAATTATGCGCCTGTAAGGGTACATTTTTTGAATTGGCAGCTTTTAAAATGTTTTTATAACACTGCCCATCCAAAGCCGCAATTAATTCTTATCCGTGACTTAAATTGTCCATTTTTATACACGTTATTTAAGTGCTAATTTAGGTTACATGAACTATAAAATAGTGTGAGATTTAAGTCCATTTTATTACACAATGCTTAGAGAATGTCCTCTCTACGAACCTATTACCCTCTCAGATGCCGTGCGTTAATGGAAAAAAGTCACACGTATCGTAAATGCATTAAATATATTTCACGTTTTATAAACTGAAAATGTTTATAATATTATAGTCAATAGTCTTACTCTAAATTTTTTATACATTATATAGGCTAAGTATTATAAAAATAAAAAACAAATTCTCAAAACCATAATCTTTTATTACTCCATCCCATACAAAGTAAAGCATTTTCACTTAAACACAATACGTTTCGTTCTACGCAAAATATTCTAATCGCATCAACACTTAGGACTCGTTCACATTGTAAGAGATCGCTCATCTGTATTTTTTTTTGATGCAGAATTTATTGTTTATTCCTGTTACAGTTCTTGTAATTCACGAGTGAACTTTACTTGTGGTTACGTCGTGTACATGCACATTGCGTAAGTGTGCGTGCCTGTCGGAGCTTAGGTGGGAGCGGAAAGGCGCGAGCATTGCTCTCGCTCACACATACAGATACGACACACACAACTATGAGCCACGCGCACTCGTGAACTGCAAGAACTACCTGTGGTGGCAATACGAAAGCCAAAAATTGATCTTTATTACATTTGACATACGACTGTCTCTGGAACTAATAATATTGCAAATGGCGCACGGACCTCTATAATAAATAATTAATCTATGCTTTCATAGTTTGATTTCGGTATAACTAAACAAGTGATTAATCTTATAATGGGAGGCGCCCTTACGGTTTGATTGCATCAAAATTTTACTAAATAAGGTTTAGCATGCATATTATATCTTTTTCCTTTCACTCTATACATCACAACTGGGAAACTATGACAAAAAAATAATAAGTAATAAGTTACAGAAAATATTATTGCTAGTCTATTTTTCCTTAGCTATCTTAAAAGGTGAAAAATCGCAGAAAATGTTTCGCAGAAACGCGTAAGCGACTACATAGCCGTGCGCTTATGCCATTCCTAAGTTTGTTTTTTCACTAGTAACGCAGTTTCATTGGCAGTGAGGTAAGAATATGCGCTGTGCTTACTCATTTCTGCGAAAAAAACTTAATTTACCTATGTTATCCGAGAGTAAAATATTCTGGCAGATTTTCAATACAAAAACTGTCAAAATATCTTTACGCTCGAATAAGACTTATTTTACGTTCGTGAAATCGGCTCTAAGACAGCTAAGTAAAAAAATAGATTATAATAACACCACATATTGGAACATAGCTCATGTAAATCTAGTTGCTCATATTGTAGCTTTTAGATGTTCGCCATCTACCGAAATTTAATACAACTAAAAGAACACCTTAGGGTCAGTTCAGACAGAGACGCGACGCGACGATGCTCGTACTTTTGTTGACAGCGATATCAATATAGAACCTCTTTACTACACAATAAGGTACTTTCAGTGAGAGCGTGAAAGCGACTTAATACGTGTCGCAGTATGACTCGTTACGCAACCCTCACTGAAATTTGTACCTTATTGTGTAGTCTAGAGGTTCTATATTGATATCGCTATTGATAAAAGTACGAGTAGCCTCGCCTCGCGTCGCGTCTCGGTGTGAGCTGACCCTAAAATACAAACTGTCAGAAAAAAAGCGAACGGTAACCAGAAGTAGCTATGCGCATACATTTTGTACTAGACTAACCACAGCATAACTTTTTTGGATCTTACGTCCACTTTTAACGTTCTTCAGATGTAAAAAAAGGTAAGTTTTCCGACAGACTATTTTAAAGGAGAGCACACATTGCTTTATGACAGTCTCAAATAAGGGCAGTTTTACATAGGAATATTATGTAACACGGTTACATTTTGCAAAGTAAACCGAACATACGAAAACAGTAATGACAAATAAAACACGAATAAAAGTATGCAAATGCAACTATTCTATAACGAAAAAAAAAAAAAAAGAAAATGTACTATTAACTAACTGTAGACTAGCAAAATATTTCGATGCAATGGTTCTAAGCTTTAAAAGGTATCTAATTTGAATTATAATATAATAGTGGAAAAACGTAAAATTAATTGTGAAATAAAAACTAGATGTTGCAAACGCTTTATTTATTACTAGCTGTTGCCCGCGACTTCGTCCGCGTCAATTTCTGTTAAATTATGATCGCGATTAAGAAGTTTTTAAAAGAATATATTTTAAATCTGGATAATTTTTCCCGTTTTTGCAACATTTTTCACTGATGCTTTGCTCCTATTGGTCGCAGCGTGATGTTATATAGCCTAAAGCCTTCCTCGATAAATGGACTATCCAACACAAAAATATTTTTTCAATTCGAACCAGTAGTTCCTGAGATTAGCGCGTTCAAACAAACAAACTCTTCAGCTTTATAATATTATAGATTTAAATAAAGTTGCTTAAGGGCCGGTTGATTGACTATAGGTTATTGTAATTAACGTTCGTTAAATTTAGCAGATTCTACGGAAACTTGTCAACAAACAGTTCATTAATTTGTTAATTCGCTACTTAAATGCTATTTTCTTTCTTATTTTTCGAAAATTACCTGAATTGGATAGTTGAAAGTAACTATATAAAATTGATTTATATATTGTTTTGTTTACTTTTTGTTATATTGTTATTCTTCTTTGGTGTACATAAAGATTATTTCATTTCATTCCCCCTTCCCTTCCCTCCCTTCCCTTCCCCTTCCCTCTCCCTCCCTTCCCTTCCTTCCTTTCCTTCCCTTCCCTTCCCTTCCCTTCCCTTCCTTCCCTTTCTTCCGTTGTTAAAATATGTTAATACAACCGGCCCTATAACGATTAAGCTTTATATATTATCACATTAGCGAATTGCATATATGTGTGCGAAGGGAAACTGCTAGCAATATTATATTAATATATTTGTATTATACAACTGTTTCTATATAGTTTTCTGGATTTTGATTAAAATCTCTGATAATTGCAAATTCAAGGAACTCTTACGAGGGCGGTATACCTATTTATTTTGTAACGTCATTTATATATATTTCTTTAAAGATATGTAACTATTTGTGGAACAATCTATACTTTTATTTGCAATCAATTGAATATTAATTTTAATGATTTATATTATTTATATTACCGACACAAAGCGAATTTTATGAAAATATAGTATTATGACAAAAAAAAACCGAAAATAAATTTGTAATACTTTTTACGTCTTTTTTATATATATATATATATTTCACACTTCATTTTGGCTTAACAATAAAATAAAATATAACAAAATCATATACTCTTTGAGTCGCTTCTGTGACTTAAGTTTATCTTAACATTAATTATTTTTATTTATTCAACCACAGTATCCATTTTGAAAGGCCACTTTTGAGTTTGAAGGTTTATCGTAAGTTAGTTTTTTTAAAATACATATATAGCCTAGCGTTTGACTGCGACCTAACTTAATGGTAAGTGAAGACGCAGCCTAAAATGGTGCGCGCTTGCCTAAGTGCAATGGTGTGTGTGTAGTGTATGGTGGGAAAAGGTATTGTTTTTTGCGTGTTCGTTCCCTCAAATATGGTTGAGCGAAGCAATGGCTGGATCATGCGTCATGCTCGTGAACGGGTTTCACCAACGGGAATGGGTCTGCATTGACTGCCCATCTTGACATACGTTGGATTGGTGTACCTACGTATGCATTTTTGCATTTTTGAAGCTTTATTTTGGAAGCACTGTATACATAGCATAGCTTTGTAAAAAAATTTTTTTGAAAAGAGCAACAACTGCTGAGTTTCTTACCGGCTCTTTTCAGCAGAATCTGCATTCCGAACCGGTGGTAGATTTATGACGTGTCATAAGAGCTACAAGTTAGCCTACATGAAATAAATAAATTTTGAATTTTGAGTTTGAATTGGTTTTAGACCGCAAAGGCGCCCTTTTTGAGCTAATAGGGTGAAAAAGAAGTTTATTTATTCCTTGTGTATCAAAAGTGGCCCAAAAATGGTTTAGCAATTTCTAGAATACTTTTTGAAAACTGCGGGGATTGCTCGCTACATTTTTTTTTACTTAATTTTTCATAAATTAAAAAACATTATCATTTTTAAGTTTAACTGTTATTTTGTTCGTTTTTGTAGACTATATAACTCGAGCATTTTCGTTCAATCTAATACGAACCCCACTACCTTAGACTTAAAGATTAAATTAACTTAATTAAGTTTCGAAATAAAACTAATTTTGAATCAAAAATTTCGTTGCATAAAATATTGAAACTTCGTTTTGATTTAAAATTAGTTTTATTTCATATAAAATTAAGGAAACATTTCGAAAAAGTTTAACAACTAAAACGAAAATAACTGTTATTAAAATAATATTGAGAATTTAAATAAATTTTGCATATTTGAGTTTAATTTTTGTAAGATAGTCTACCGAATAAGTTATTTGATATTATGAAAAATATGAACATTGTATGTACTGTTTTTTTTTAAATAAATATCTAAGTTCTCGATCACACTGCCAGAATTCTAGATTCTAGGGTTCTAGGTTCTACACATGAAAGTAGTTTTAATCGCATTTGTTTTTTTTTAACATTAATAAAATTCTAAAGAAATAAGGATTCACTTTTATCACCCATAAACATAAACTTCTCTTCGTGGGATGCGAACTGCGGAGTCCCGCTTTTGCGGGATTGGATTCCCTAGCAGTAATGGATGATAAGACTTCGTGGGATACGAACTGCGGAGTCCCGCTTTTGCGGGATTGGATTCCCTAATAGTAATGCATGATAATAATGATGCACCTTTGGCAGTGGGATCGAATTCTTGGTTAAGGACAAATCTATTAGATATCAGAAATACGCCAGCGGAATTCCGCAGAATTTGTAGTATTGTAATATAAGGAAAATCCGTCAGAATTTCTCTAGTTGACGCACAATTGCTTCAACCTTTACCATGTATTATAGGGTCTATCTTCGCTATTGGACTTAAATACAAACTAACAAAACGCGATTTCCGCATAGATTTCTTGAGTTGTGGTTTGAATCTATTGAATACGCGATCGGAGGAACGAAGGCGAAATTTTTCATAGGTATCCGAGGCTGAAATCTATATACCGAAGTCTCGCTCTGCTCAGACTCAAGACAGAGTTAAAACGAGACAGATTTATGTCAGAACATATTTGTGTCTCGTTTTAACTCTCATCTTGAGTCCGAACTAAGTTAGTATAGATCTCAGCATTAGATGCGGAATTTCATTGCAATATGACATATTGAAACGTTAACTTCGTCATGTCATACGGTAACGGAATTTCGCACGCAGGTTTCCTAGCGCGGAATTCCGCTAGCTTTGTCTCTGTCTTTACTTTAAAATGTTAGTTAACTTTGGCTTTTCCAGTTACGATTTTGGCGTATTCCTCGTAGAAGCGCGGGAACAATTGTATCGCGAAATACACCAGCGTCAGGTAAGCGATGATCGCTAGCGTTAGGATCAAGTCGAACACGGCCGGCTTTACACTGAAACAGAATAAAATTCATTAAATAGGGCTTGAACATGTTTTTTTTTTAATTTGACGACAAGGTAGCCCTTGACTGCGATCTCACCTGATGGTAAGTGACGCTGCAGTGTAAGATGGTAGGTAACTTGGAAAGGGTATGGCAGTGTACAGTGTACATTCAACCCATACCTCGAGTCGGTTTCTACTCGCCATAGTGCCGTGCTAAATCGCTTGGCGGCACGTCTGTGACAGTAGGGTGGTAACTAGCCACGGCCAAAGCCTCCCACCAGACAAAAACCAACAAAACACCATACGTAAATAGTCACATTTATACATACTGCTGAAATTCAAATTCAAAATTTATTTATTTCATGTAGGCTAACTTGTAGCTCTTATGACACATCAGAAATCTACCACCGGTTCCGAATGCAGATTCTGCTGAGAAGGGCCGGTAAGAAACTCAGCAGTTGCTCTTTTCAAAAAAAAAAAATATATTTTTACAATAGAAAACAAAACTATGCTATGTATACAGTGCTTCCACGATGAAGCTATAAAAATGCATACGTTATACGTAGGTACACACAATCCGATGCATGTCAAGACGGGCAGACAAAGCAGACCCATACCCGTTGGTGGCACCCGTTCACGAGCATGACGCATGATCCAGCCGTTGCTTCGCTCAACCATATTTGAGGGTACGTAACAACCCGCACCACACGACACCACCACAGAAATGTTTAAAGAGAGCATGACATACTTAGGCTTAGGCTAAAATTATAACCCTTATTAATTTCATTTACTAAGTGTTTTACTGTATTTAGTTTAATTAGTTTTTTGGCTGTTTGATTTATTTTATTTTAATTATATATTCTTTATTTTTAGTTATTTCCGTGGCGTCACCCTAATTTGGGTCCTGGCTGAAAATCTCAAAGGTATTCAGCTTTTTTGCTGAGGTCGGACCTTTTTCGGGTTGTGCCACACATGACATATCGACCCCTCCGTAGAACAAAGTCTCATCTGCTAAATTCACAACTTGAAATTTGAGCCTTAAAAGTCACATCTGCAAGGCTCAAATCTCAAGTTATGAATTTAGCAGATGATACTTTGTTCTACGGAGATGTTAGCCCGGTGCTTCAATTGCTGGGTTTTTTTGCAAATGCTGGAGCGAGCGAAGGCCACAAGGAGGTCACGCGTGTCATACCTGTAGACGTAGAGCTGCGCGCGCGTGGGCGGGTACAGTGCATACTCGGGCTCGCGCTTGTCGGCGACGTGCGCGCTCGTAGACACCTCCATGTACCGCGACAGTGCACGCTCCAGCGCGCCCGTCACCCCTGCACACATACAGATTGTACGGTCTATGTACAATTCACATATGGTCCTTCGAACCGGATATGAACCAGTGACCTATGGATCCATATCGCTCATTTGCGACAAGGGTGACATAATTCAAAATTCACCAATTATAGTGTCGAAAATGTACTACTTTTTGCTATAAAAACAAAATTACACTAAGCAGATAAAAATAAGAGCGAGAGAGATTGTGACTTAATGCTCTGTCGATGTACCCAGCGAAGGGGTATGGCAGTGTAAAATCAACCCATACCCCTTATTGGTTTCTACACGCCATCGTGCCGGAACGCTAAATCACTTGGCGTGTGTTTTAACGGTAAATTAAAATTCAAAATTTATTTATTTCATGCAGGCCAACTTGTAGCTCTTAATAAAATCATACATTACTCACCACCACTAGATGTAGATGTGATGATCTGTGGTGCTCTGGGCTGTGATGCTAGGAACTTGTACCAATGCTTGATTGACGTTTCGTCTACACTCTATGAAAATACAAATAATTTTTTTTTAATACAAGTGTTAATTGAAAATTTAAAACACCCCCGACATGTGAAATTAAAAAAAATATGTAATTCGCCATTTTGTGGTGGCGGCCATCTTGGATTTGAAATTTATCATAGTGTATAGTATTCTACTAATCAAGCCTATTCAATTGATACCCATATTGAGGGAGTTGTGAAAAAATATATAATGCGCCATTTTGTGGCCATCTTCGATTGATTTTAATCAAATATAGCCAAGAACACTCCCGACTAATTCACCTTTCAAACAATAAAAAAAACAAAATCAAAATCGGTTCATCGGACACACACACACCCTGTCGTTTATGCGTCAGGGATTAAAAAGACACAATATCTTTTTTGAGTAAATATTGACTTTTATCTGATTACGTTAAGATTATAGTTAAGACACTAAAAAGCTTGAAATAAAGATAAATAAAAATTCTTTTTTAAAAAACCAGCTTCAAAGCCACTAAAAATTTAAAATAATTAATTTATTATTTTCTCTCTCTTTCTCTGTCTAACGTCGCGCGTCGGTTTCATCGTTCCTATTTACCAAAATTTGCCACTTACCAATGCATCGTCGTATAGCGCGGAATCCTCATCATTTTCTTCCTCTGTAAGGTTGTATATGTGGGAAGCGAGCGCGCGGGCCGTCGTCACTATGTTCTTAGCGATACTCCTGAAGCCATTTTCCGAATATGTGTCCAGGATAGTGTTTCTCGATGGGTCCTTGTGACTCTGGAAGATGGAATAAAATTATAAAATACGGCTGGTGGCTGGACCATGCGTCGTGCTCGTGAACGGGTGCCACCAACGGGAATGGGTCTGCTTTGTCTGCCCGTATTAACATGTGTTGCATTATATGTACCTACGACACCTACGTATGCATTTTTGAAGCTTCATTGTGGAATTACTGTATACTTAGCATAGTTTTGTTACCTATTGTAAAAAATTTTCTTTTTTTAAAGAGCCTTCTTGCCGGCTCTTCTCAGCAGAATCTGCATTCCGAACCGGTGGTAGATTTATGACGTGTAATAAGAGCTACAAGTTGGACTACATGAAATAAATAAATTTTGAATTGAAATGAAATATTTATTGATGATAGTCGGATGCCTTAAAACACTAGTGATACAAGTGGCATTTTATATTGATGTAATTCATTGAAGTTTTCATTATGTTACAAATCTATAAAAACCTACTTAACAACTTACAAAACTCAATTTTCACCATCTTGGAAGGGGTATGACAGTGGCAGGGTACATTTAACCCATACCTCCAGTCGGTTTCTCATCGTGTTGGAACGCTAAATCGCTTGGCGGCACGTCTGACGGTAGAGTGGTAACTAGCCATGGCCAAAGCCTCTCACCAGAATAGACGAGAGACAAGTCAGAATTTCGTGACGGAATTCAAAATTATTTGCACTGGTGATTAGTTTCAATATATATTTTAGTTTTATACAGCTCAATACTATAATACCTACTTCCATAAAGTCAGTAGTTAGTTTCGCTTCTTTAGTCTATGGCAAAATGTCTGTGGGGTTTAGAAAGAACTTTTTTATTGCCGGACTATCAATTTCGGCTAGATCCATTGCATCAGCAATTTATTTTACGTTTATGAACTTACACTGTTTTCATATCATACTATCCGATATCGAGCAGTTAATATTATAAATGGTCACATTTCCGCAACACATATTTCACGCGCATCGGATATCAGATCTGAGTTCGATAATACAAATACTGGTTTACACGGAAAATTATGCTGTTATTTCTCATGTGAAAGGGAAAAATTATACTGTACGAAAATGTGCGTAGATGTCTTAATGTGGAAAATTTCCTAATTTGCAGCTAAAATAGCATAACTGTGCCATCTCAGCACAGATTATTTGCACATGTTAATGGAAAAGGCAAAAAGAACGGAAAGAAGAAGAAAAGACAGAAATAAGTAGGAGATGGAAAGGCAAAGAGAAGAAGTGTGAGATGTTGCAAAATTGATATCTTTTAATTGTAAACATATTGGGCTAAGTTGCAAGATTTCTGGTGAAAATAGTTAGACATTCTGTCTACAAAACATCACTAACATCTGATAACAACAGTTAAACCTAAGAGTTGATATCTCGTTCTCTTAGTCAAGTCATATGAAGAGGAAACTCCAACCAATATATAAATGGAAAAGGTGACTGACTGACTGACTGATCTATCAACGCACAGCTCAAATCACTGGACGGATTGGGCTGAAATTCGGCACACAGTAATCTGTGTGCTATGACGTAGGCATCTTTTAAGAAAGCATTTTTGACAACCTCTATAGGGGTAAAATAGGGGTTTAAAAAAAATCTAACTTATCGTGAGCGAAACCGCGGGTAAAAGCTAGTTCTTGTCATCGAACCAGTGGTAGATTAATTTGACGATTCGAAAGCACTTTGTAAAAGTTTATCTGAATAAAAAAGTATTCTATTTTATCGAATCGAAGACACAAAACGCCTCAAAAGATGGCACATACTGGAGCTGGATGGGAGATGAGCTCCAACATAGCTCTCAAGGATAGGGATATTTATTGAAATTCCCCCTTTAATCACCTACAGCTGACACACCCCAATATCTGATAATGGCTGGAGAAGTCGATGGCAGATGGATATATAAAAGAAAAAAAAAAAAAAAAAATTAGCGATTAACAAAAAAAAAAGAACCTTGTCTTTCCTTTTTCTTTTACATACCTGCAGTGAGCTAATAGTGAACGCTGTCATCCTCCTTATACTGAATCGTTCATGATGCCACGCCAGTAACTCGTCAGCCAAGTTAATCTTCTTGTGTACTATCGGCACTCCAAGCCGGGACTTCATGGACTGGGCTGGTGACCCCGCTTTGGGGGGTTTGGAGACGTGCATGGTCAGTGGACCTGAGGATATGGAGTCTAGGCACATCACGAACGAGATGTCCTGAAAAGAAAGGACTAAGATTAGTTGGATTAATTTGTATGTTTCTGTCAATATTAGTAGCAGCTATTTCTGATTGAACTGAAAAATTTTATGTGTACAACGTGTAACAAAAGTGTGGGTCAACCTTGAAGGAGGTGACTGAACTGAAAAAATTTCCCAAAGGAACATAGGTCAAAATATGAAAAAAAATTTTTACCTCCCATAGTAAATCAATCGTCAATTTTGTATGGGAGGTCCACATTTTTGCTCATATTTCGAACTATGTTCCTTGAGGAAAGTTGTTCAATTTCATGAGCACATTTGTTACACCACACTTTTGTTACACATTGTATATTGCACGCCTAGATAAGAATTCAGATAACTCAAAAAATGACACTTTTCAGTAAATGAAAAGAAGTATTTTAGAGTTTGAATTATGAAACTCAATTTTGCTTTGCGTTTCATGGTACTAACAAAAAAATTCAAAAATACTTCTTTTTCATCTCAATGATTTAACACAGAAAAAAGATAAATAAAAGACTGGTGGCGGCAAATTATTCCAATACGTGGATAGTGGCTACATAACAGAAAAAAATTAATAAGCTTTACACACCTGTAGCAAGGAAGCGTCGACCGAGTCCAAATGTTCCTCTAACCATTTTTTCGTTGCGAAATAATTAAGAGAGTGCCCCGTGGACGTCAACATGAATACTAAGGTAGGCCCTCCACGCACGGCCGGGGTGGAGTAGAGCCGTGAGAATATACGCGCTAGCTCCAGTACCGCGACTGCGCCTGACGCGTTCGAGTCTGCGCCGAATGACAGCTCCTACAAAAAAATATTAAAAAGTATCTACAAAAAGAAAAACCAAGGAAAATAAACTCAAGAACGTCGTAAGTGCCCGGCTATGTTCGTCGCTTACGCATTTCTCCGAAACGTTTTCTGCGATTTGCTTGACACTTTAAGGGCCGATTTCACCAACATAAAATAAGTCTTAGCTGAACATGATATTTTGGCAGATTTTTCAGTACAAAAACTGTCAGAAGTACTACTAACGAAGTCCAAAGTAAGCAAAAAGAAAAAGAAGAAGGAGGAGGAGGCGACGGAGAAGGAGAAGGAGGAGAAGAAGGAGGAAGAGGAGAAGAAAAAGTGAGGGGAGAGGGGGAGTAGGAGGAGGAGGAGTTAAAACGAGACAAATTTATGTCAGGGCATATTTGTGTCTCGTTTTAACCTCTATCTTTAGTCTGAGCTGAGTCAGAGCAGGATCTATAGTTCTCAACATTAGTTGCCTGGAAGATATTGCTATGTAGCGATAAGGCCGCCAAATTGTATGCTATTTATTAAGCTCTTTGTGTCTGTTCTTATAATATGTGTGGTGTACAATAAAAGTATATTCATTCATTCATTCATTCATTAGTTGAGTTCGGCTTGACTAATATATTAAAAAAAAAAAACAAATTGTTACCGGAATGACACTAGAAGAGTCGTAGTGCGCGGCGATGACGATGGTCTGAGCGGCTCCCGAACGCCCCACCAGCTTTCCGTGCAGCGTCACCGCCTTGGAGTCCATGCGTGCAGGCGTGGGACTTGACACAACTAGAGTAAATATCGGTTTTTTTTATTCGATGGCAAGATAGTCCTTGACTACGATCACACCTAATAGTAAGTGACGATGCAGTCTAAGATGGTAGCGGATTAACTTGCAAGGGGTATGGCAGTGTACATTCAATCCATACCCCTAATCGGTTTCTACACGCCATCGTGCCAGAACGATAAATCGCTTGGCGGCACGTCTTTGACGGTACAGTGGTATCTAGCCGCGGTCAGTCTCCCACCAGACCACAGAAATTATAAAGTCCCAAATTGCCCCCGCCGAGAATCGAACTCAAGACCTCCCAGGAGTTTGTTTGGCATTTAGGCAACTAGTGGGCACAATAGGAAATTATTTCAAATGACTGTATTGTAAAGTTGATAAAATGCAGATCTGTCGTTGTTCCACAATCACAACAATATTAAATACAACTTTGTTGTTGTAATAGGTCCAATCTTTCACCGCAGCTCTTGTAATAAATTTTAATTCTTCCTTTGAAGGATGTGTGAATGCAACAATAGATGTAAACTTACCAATCTGATAGCCATTGGAAGAGACAGTGTTAAACATGGCCTCTAGGGCTGTTCCAGACTTGTCGTCGGTGATGAAGCTGTGCTGCAGATCTCTGATGATGTCCTCAAAGTCTGGACTCCACTTTGCAAAGTACACTGGGATGCTGATCTCCTGCTGCATCATCACCATTTCTAGCAGTTTGATGTGCTGAAAATTGTTTAAATTGTTTTTTGTACCTATAGCCAACAAACAACTTTATAGTCTTCATCAACTACTACTGAGCACAGGTCTCAGCAGGTTTATTTTTTTTCGATTCTAACTTTCGAAGCGCTTACGAATGTCAGAAATGCTACATAACTAGATATCAATTTTCAGTTGATATTCTTCAGAGCAGTTGGTTTTATGCAGTCTGTCCCTCGATAAAGTGCAACCCCGAAAGGGGGTGAAATTAGACAAACTAGGATGGAACCTGTTTGTGTGTTTCACGAAAAGCAAAGTCAAAGTCATGAGTAGTTGTTATTTTATCCTTACAAGTATGTGGCATAATAATTTTTTTATTTTAAAGTAATCAACCCACTACCTTGGAAGAAATCATTATTTTTTGTATATAGAGTCTAAATAAATCTTAATATGTCAATAAAAAGTAAAATATATACTTTTTTTATTTATTTTTTGTTTATTATTTTGACCATCATTTATGGTCTAGTTTCACCCTCTTTTGGGAATGCACATTATCGTGGAACACACTGTATTTTATTATAATCATTTGCAAAATACAGTACCTCAATCTGTTCATCCGTGAGTAAAGTATCATTCTTAGGCAGCACTAACAACAGTGCACCTGCCTTGTTACGGATCTCCACGAACTGGTCAATTGTGATGTCCTGGATGCGGGCAACCACACAGTGGCGAGACATGCTCCAGGAAGTAAGGGACCTGCCCTCCAGATTGAAGCTTGCGCTGCGACATCCTAGAGCAATGATAAGTTATTCTGTTGTTAACTAAACTGTGTATAATATACAATACTGCCATCCACAAGCTATAATGCTGTTAACTACCAAGACCATATTTCCTAATATAAACCCAAAACATTTAAATTAGGGTTTATATTAGGAATTATGGTCTTGGTAGTTAACGGCGTTATAGCTTGTGGACGGCAGAATAGGAATTTCAACATACAACCCGACAAATACATAATATTAGGATTAGGTGTTGAATAAGTATGGTTGCAAGATAACTTTAATTATATTAGTATTTAGTGTATGTTTATAAGTCTATTATATTTTAGTGTAAGTCTGTTATCTAGTACGTAAACAGCTTGTTTTTCCATAGGATCTCTTAAGTCCTTGACCCAAGTCCATACTGACTGGACAAAAATGCTTGAATATATAGTATTATAGAAAGGCATATCCTATTTAATCGTGTTTTTTTTTTTAAATTACGTAAATAAGCTTTGTATCCAACATTTAACTATAGGGAAATAATATAACCTCAAATTTTTTTTTACAGTATCTAGTTTAATTTTCTGACAACGACTTACCATGGGGCACGGTGTGGAGGTCGTATTGCTGCATTCTATACACTGAAAACTCATGGGACGCCGCTACGGGATTCGCTGGCGACATTATTATGAAAATTGGGAAAACTACAAGCAAATAGTACGGTAGGTAGCCGCGAAAAATCTCCGCGAACCCGTCTGCTTGGTCGAGCCACATCTTAGCAACTATTTGTATTCACTTTTTTAATGTAATTAATGCAAAAAAAAATCAATTTTTAATACACTATCCCATTTAGAGAAACCTTACGTGGGATAACCACGGGATAACATGGAAACTCGGTCAATGATCAATCATGAAGACATGCAGCAGTGTTGTTCCTGACAAATTTAGAGTTGCCGTATTCTAACTCTAAAATTGCCGTATTTTTAGGGAAAATTAAGAAAATTGCCGTATTGTACAAAATATAATTATTCAGAAGGTTAAAATTTAAAAAAAAAAACATAAAATACACGTTGTTTACAAATATTGCACTAATTTTCAATTAAAACTTAAAAAATATTCGTAAATTAGGTTTCACTGATAGATCGTACCAGAGACCACGTACACTAGGTACTGGGTCGTACATAAAGCAAAACAAAGCATTAATGATTAAATGACAGAACCACAATAGTTTACCTATTATAATTGAACGAGCGAAGCGAAGTTCTCTGAGTCAACTAGGGCGCTTGCCTACTAGACAGAGAAGTGTGTTCAACTAAATGTCTGTCAGAGCCCTATAACTTCTGAATTACTGAACGTAATTACTTCAAATTTAAATATAATATGTAAACTGATGGCCTTCAGCCGAACATTGTATAAAAAAATATAAAAAGCTTTATTTCAGGGGGGCTATCATAGAAGCGTATTTGAAGTAAAATCTTGTTTGTTGCTCTACATAGACTTGCGATATATCTTTTTAAAGACGACTTTGCACAGAGTACAAAAATATATTTTTTTTAATTTTTCCCTCAAAATTGACCAAATGGGGGGGTTTCAAAGTGGAGATTTTAATTTGAGCCATATGTCAAGAATTACTGAATATTAGAACGTGAAACTTGGTTGAAAATTCAGTTATATCCTGTACTTGAACAACAAATACTAAAATTAGATAAATGTTATAAAGAAACGAAATTATTTAATTTTAATGCGCCATCTATTAGCATTATTGTGAAGCTAATAGCTTCACTATAATGCTTCACTATAGATGGCGCTGTGTCAGTAAAACAGGATATCGCGAGGTCTCAGTTCGGGGCGAACCACTAGTATATTATATAGTGCACAGAACAATTATTCCGGGGATTCCCCATATATCCTAGAACATACCCGAGTAAAGTTAAATAATCTACTAGAATGAAGAACTAAAGATTTTAGACATTAATAATTTTTTATTGAAGTGTTAACCTACACTTAAAGGAAATAACCTAATAGATTTATAAACACATATCAAAAATTCCGAGGCCGGCGGGATTCGAACCTACATCTCTCTGGGAATCGCGCCCGAGTGTGTTAACCCGTTACACCACGGCGAACCACACGTCAGCTACGAAATTAGTGATATGTATCTACTTTTTCAATCAGTTTTTATAGCAACTGTTAGCGACATCTAGTAGCGACACATTACAGTTGTCGATCTACTTTTAACACACTCGGGCGCGTCACACTCGGGGTGTGGTGTAACGAGTTAACACACTCGGGCGCGATTCCCAGAGAGATGTAGGTTCGAATCCCGCCGGCCTCGGAATTTTTGATATGTGTTTATAAATCTATTAGGTTTAGACATTAATTTCTCAGGGATAAGGTTGAATCTATTTGAATACTGTTAACGTTTGACGTTTCTGATCATGGCGCTTCTACTTTATCTGTGGCGAAAGTATCTATGGTTCACAAGTTGGTTGGTTCCATTATACGAAATATTTTTTTTGTTTACTTTACTCAATTGCCGTATATTTCAATACGGTAATCAAGTAGCTGCCGGATACCGTATTTTTGTTGTCCAAGAGACCTGAATGCCGTATATTACGGCAATTGCCGTATCAAGAACAACACTGACATGCAGTGTTGCCAACCTCAGGAAAGCAAAAAGCAGCAAATGGAACTTAAAAAAACAGCAGAAAACAGTAAAATAGTAAATTCAAAACATCAAATCTACTGTTCGATATAACATTTATAAAATTGTTAAATAGATAAACAACTACTGTGAGATTTAACACAAATTGCCTTAAAATAAGGAATTTCTTGGAAACACAAAGTAAATAAAGTCAAAATACAAAGACTTATACTATTTTTTACTATATTTATTATTATATTTATCAAAATTATTCATTTTATTACGAATTATTCATTTCAATTTCGCGATCTTCAACGTTTTCTGAATCATTTTTTTTATTAAAATCATAGATGGCTTTATTAAATCCAGGAGAAACCGGTTTTATGCAATAAATCAAGTACACAGTACAGCACAGCTATCCCTGTTCCACTTATCAAACTACAAATTTAGCTATCCTGTTTTACTGTATATCAAAAAGATTGCGTCAGAAAATGGAGAATCACAAATTAGTACTTTAATGCTTTCATGGGAATCCCCTATGCCGCAACAGGCCCGCTAGTGATACCAAATTCACAATTGTAAAAAGGCGCGTGACCGACACATACAAAAACTATCTTTATTGCTTGCTCTAATAGGTTATTCCAGTTTAACATTTTGGTTTTTTTTTTCTCAGTACGAAATTCGGGTACATCACCTAAAAACAGTAAAAATACGAACTAAAACAGAAAACAGGGATGTCAACGCAAAAACAGTAAATCTACTGTTAAAACAGTAGGGTTGGCAACCGTGAAGACATGAAACAAATCAATCAATAGACAATGATAATTGACAATGTCAGCGGCTGGTCAATTGCGAAAAAGCTAAATCAACAATTGCTACAGTTTCAATGATGGCGATTGGATAAGTTTATGGCAATCATGTTGCAACAATACATTTTAGCCAATAGCGTCAGAGTTCGGCCAATCCTTGGGCTCGTCACAAGCAAAACAAAATGACATTGGCGTAACATTGTTTACTTAGTTGTCAAGTGGTTGTCAAGGTTGTCAACACGTCAAAAATAAAAATGTGTCTATGGTTTACATTCTGTCTCACGCACAGTATTATTAGAAAAATATTAAAATTAAACTGACCTAGAGAAATCAAATAAAATGTCCATTAATATTTTATTTACTTGATGGGCGATCTCAAGCTGTTGTTCAATGCGAACTGTAGCTGGACGCAAGCGTCACAAGACCGTGTTCTGTGGAGAGCCTTGCAAGAGACCTTTATGTCCAGTGAAGGACGTCCATCTGTATTCTGTAGATAAAAAATCGTCTTACAATCTGCATACATATACAATTATTAGGCTAGCCTTCCACCAGAGTTATGCTACGTTTCTTAGGTACGGATGTGTGTCAAACCTACCATTACTAGAACCGTTTGATTTTTTAACTTAGCGTAGGTACCTACTTTAATGGACAGGGGTTCAACGAAGCTAGAATTTTTCGCTCAAGGCGCCTATAGACGTTTTCACTTCAAAATAACGATACTGCGAAGTCGGCCTTTGAAGGCTTACCAAAAATAGCTTATCACCGCGTTAGTTTGGTGGATATAGACAAATAGTTTCGTAGCTTAGCTTTACCTTCTTTTATATCATACTTGCTCAGTAACTAGGGATTACTATGGTGGAAAGTCTCCTTGTAAGTTGGTGTTTGCAATTCAAGGCAACATTACGTCGCACTATGCTTTAATTGTAATGTTCACTTTACAGTTCAAGCTATGCAAAACTCCTTGGTAAGCAATCTCTTTTCTTATAAAATGGTAAGAAAACTTTTTACTGAAAAAAAAAAACACTGAACATGGCGGCATTTAATTTCCATACATTTCAAACTATGCAAAACTCCTTGGAACTCAGAGCCGTAAAAAAAAATGGAAAACTATTTACGAAAAAAAAATGGAAATGGCGGCATTTCATTTGATCTGAAAGTTTGTGAAGTTTGTTCGTAAAGGGATTTAAGTTATTTACAACAATGTCAAGCACTTCATCAGATGATGATAAAGGAGGAGAGCCTGATTTTTGTTTGCTTGAAGCAGAACAAATGATGCAAAACCTTTTGCCGGATAAGTCCAAAGTTACCTCGCAAGAATGATATAAAGTAGAATGCTTACCTCGGTTGCAAGTAGCTATTACACCCTCGAACTATATTCACCCTCGCTCGCTGCGCTCGCTCGTGTGACTAAATATCTCGGGTGCACGCGATCCATTAGCGCCCTATGCGAGCTGCGCTCGCACTGGCGCCAAATTGGATCTTGTTCTGTAATAGCTTACTTACGTCCCTTGTGTAACAATCTACTATTATCGCTCAGCCACATCGTAAATCTATTGTGGACCGAGAGCCTTAAACGCTTACGGGTCGAACTCCACCACGTTGGGTGCCAATTCACTTTAAAGCTTTCCTACTACATACAACGGTCCATAATACAAAATGTAAACTTGTCGGTTGGTTTATCGGAACATGAATCGACTGTATTCTTTACATAGATTATAGTTATAGTTTTTCAATCGATAGGTAAGTATACTTTAACAGACCGTTACATACGTTTCGGCAAATACATCGATCTAATAAAAACTATTAAGTTGTTAATACTTATTCAGCGAAATAGCGGTGAAATAGGCCCTGATACTTCTAACCTTTTTTCAATCTTTTTCTATAAGATAATACTACCGTGGTAAGCAAGAAGGCAGTAGGTACTAAGTCAAAAGTCGACAGAATGAAGTCAGAAAAAAAAGAAATCCTTAAATTGATTTGATTTATATCATTTCAACTTAGAGCAGTTTCAATGAAAAAAACATGAAAATCAAGTGTTTAATTTTTTACAAACAAAAGAAGAGTAGATAGTTTAGAACAAATAGTTATTTAAGTGTCATTTTCACGAAACCGACGGTTTTGACTTACTGTCTTCTTGTTTGCCACGGCAGAATATTCATATTTTTTAAAGAAGAAAGCCATGCTGTAGTCGACTAATATTCCCCTCTCCCCTCCAAAATGAGCGTAAATTGTGGGAATTACGAGGCTCGAGACAGTTGACTGCACGCATCAGGCGTATATTGTGGACTGTTTTTAGGGCAGGTCTACTCTATTCATTCGCAGCTCGGAGCGACGGCGCGGCGCAGTGCGGTGCTATCGAACGGCCGCGGGGGCGGGAGGCGAGGGCTAGACTCGGACAGCTATCGATATCTTACCCGAGTCGCGATGTCTCGATTAAATACTCGATCACAATTTAATATTCAGATTAGGCAAACACTTTTATGTTACTTCTTAATTAGTACACGGCGGTTACTGAACGCTGATAAACTGGTTGACGTGCTATTTTTCTGTAATAGCTTTCGAGTAACCCTACGATTTTTTTTTGTGGGAGTTAGCTACTTTTAAAAATCTTCAAAAATATATTTTTTTGTATAGTTTTTAAACTGTTTTAAAGCCAATTTATTTTGAAGATTTCAATTTGCAGATGAGAATCTCAGATCACTGAAATGGTTTTGTTTTTCAGGAAGCATGAAAAAAAAAATAAGCTAAAGTTCTCAAACTTAAACATATAATTAGGTTATCCTTGTATATAATTATCCATAATTAATATAGGTAGTTACAGATCTTTCAGTGTGATACCAAATTCGATAGATTTATCTAAACTTTTTTACTAACGATTTTATGTTAATCATGTCCACCATATTGAATTTGTCATGCCGTCATAAATGATCTATGTCATTCAGACCGCTAATGAAAATATTGTCAGTCGGACAATCACATTGGAACCGATGAACCCATAACACATTACCGCCCAACTGTACCTTCCACAGTCGGTTTAGTTTCGCTCGATGTTCGAATCCGATTTGAATCGCTACGAATGTCGCTGGAATTTCTGAAAAAGAATAGCAATGTCGATAGGAATCGGGGGACGTCGCGTCTCCGCAGGCCGCTAGCGGGCCGCCGGTCCGTCAGTGCGCTCGCAGCCCCCGGGAGCGCGGCATGGGTGGCGCGCTGCTGCTCGCGCTGCTGGCGGCGGCGCGGGCCGGCGAGCCCAACGCGACCGACCTCTCCGACCTCGCCGACATCGCCGACCTCACCTCCGACCTGACCGACCTCACCCCCGAGCCCGAGCTCGACGAGAAGACCCCGCTCTTCCCCGAAGACCTGTTCACGGAGGAGCAGCGCCGCTCGGGCGCCGTCGTCTTCCACGTGATAGGCATGGGCTACATGTTCGTGGCGCTGGCGATCGTCTGCGACGAGTTCTTCGTGCCGGCGCTGGACGTCATCATCGAGCGGCTCGCCATCCGAGACGACGTCGCCGGCGCCACGTTCATGGCGGCCGGCGGCTCGGCCCCGGAGCTCTTCACCTCCATCATCGGCGTGTTCGTGTCGTTCGACGACGTGGGCATAGGGACGATCGTCGGCTCCGCCGTCTTCAACATACTGTTCGTGATCGGTGCGTGCGCCCTCTTCTCCCGCACGACGCTGTCGCTCACGTGGTGGCCCCTCTTCCGCGACTGCACCTTCTACTCGATCAGTCTGATCGCGTTGATATACTGTTTCCGTGATAACGTGATATACTGGCAGGAGGCCCTGGTACTGTTCTCGTTGTACGGCGCGTACGTGATGTTCATGCGGTGGAACCAGCCGGTGGAGCGGGCGCTCAAGAAGCTGATATACAAAAACAAGGTGACACGCGTCCGGAGCACGGATCAGCTGATGCCCACGGTGAGCTCGCCCGCACACACCTGCATGCACACGGACGTGGATTTGGTTTACATGAACGCACTCAAACTTACTCTTTACCAGATTAAAACACCCATTGGCACGCTTTTTGACGTTCCAAATCCATGTCGCCAAGTAGGTAGGTAATGGTTAGATAGAGAATGTTTTTGGAGACATCCACGTTAGTACTCTATCGTCTATTAATTTCGCATTTTATCGATATCGTAAACTTCACACAGAACTATCATTTGTCATCACTAGATAATTTTCAAACGCACATTAATTACTATTAAACTTACAAAAAAAAATTATATCATCGCAAAACTATATTACCTATTACGAAGCACCTTTAAGCACAATATTTTTATATTCACTTAAAATATATTAATAAAAAAACGTATATTTTCAATAGCGCATATTTTTAAAGACGGCAAATATTCAAAATTTTTTCGATTTTAGTAAGTCGGAGGGGTAACATTGTAAGTAATGGAGGTAGGTAATGTTTATGATGCCTTGTTTATGATAAAGAGGCCTGTTTGAGGCGCGTTGTTATGGATACTGATTACTGAGGCGAGCCCCGACTTGCTTATAACCTTACGTAACGTACCGCTAGCGGAGGCCAACCATAGAGTAATTGTAATAATATTGTGATCTAATTAGACCAAAACAATACTTTGAATATACCACTGCTTAAAATTTAAGGGCACCTTAATTGACACCATTGAACTTTACATTTGCTCTAAACAAGCGTCACGCTTAGGTCATAGACAGAAGATGCCATCTTACTTCCAGCTAATATTATAAATGCGAAAGTTTGGATGCATGGATGGATGGATGATTGTTACTCAATCACACCGCAACGACTGAACTGATTTGGCTGAAATTTGGCATCGAGATAGATTATATTCTGGAATAACACATAGGCAACTTATAGAATTCATGCGAGAGTTAAAAAACCTCAATCCATGCATACGAATTCGCGGGCCTCAGCAAGTCAATAACAAATTATAATGAATGAAGTAGCGATGCATTTACGTAAGAAATATTTGTTCTTAAATGAAAATACGCTCTACCTACGGTTTAAGAACCTTTTTATATAGGAAAAAAACATGTGCTGCTTAACTCAGTTTTGAATGATGCTTCGAAACTTCAAAACCTCTAAAGCATCCGAAAGGTGAAATTTTTTGGCAAGCGTAAATTTCCACAATTAAAAATATGTAGTGATTTTAATTGACTTAAATTCTGCCAACATTTTTAATGTGTTAAATTCTCACAAAGGCCTTGCGAAAAAATAGTAAACCTTTTGGTACTGCATATTTAATTATTCCTTCCTAACCGATAGTAGAATCTTGACGTGTCATATTTAAGAGCCATGAGATGACTAAACATTTTTTAAATTTCTATAATTTAATGTGTTTTTAATGGTAGTTTATTTACTTTTTACTGGCACTTTTATGTTAATTAAATGGTCTTTTAGTTTGTTGAGTATTTTTAATTTTCTTTAAAATTAAAAAAAAAATGACGTAACGGAAACGGAATCCAATCTTTCACTTTGAGGCTGAAATCTATAGACCGCACTCTCACTCAGCTCAGACTCAAGACAGAGTTAAAACGAGACAGATTTATGTCAGAGCTATTTGTGTCTCGTTTTAACCTCTATCTTGAGTCTGAGCTGAGTCAGAGCACGCTCTATAGATCTCAGCATGAGAGTACGAGGTTGTAGGGCGGATCAATCACCAACAGGAATGGGTCCGCTTTTGCGTGCCTGTCTTGGCATGTATTGGATTGTTTTGCATTTTTGAAACTTCATTGTGGAAACACTGTATACATGCCATAGTTTTGTTACGAATTGTAAAATTTTTTTTTTTTTTAAAAGAGCAACTGTTGAGTTTCTTACCGGCTCTTCTCAGCAAAATCTGCATTCCGAACCGGTGGTTTTATGACATGTCATAAGAGCTACAAGTTAGCCTACATAAAAGAAATAAATTTTGAATTTGAATTTAAATGGGAAAAGTACACCTTTTTAAATTGGATTAAGTATATAAAACAAAATATTCATACCTACTTCATACAATGAAGACTATGAATACAGCGACTGTTTGCTACGAAGCGCTACGTTGTTTGGCTACGGTTATCTACGGGGCTACGATTTACGTAATACTTTTTTAAAACTCGCTATTATAATAAAAATCATTCTGAACTCAACCATTATGGTTTCATGCCAGATTGCATGAAAATAAAGATAAAATACAAAAATGCTGCATTTTTCCTGCAATATAGATCGTGCAAAATGAATTTTTAGTAGAAGAATTTACTGGGTCCCTCTCCAGGGCAGTAAAACTTTGGACTTATAATAGACTGGTTCGATTTCCGGCCGGGGTTCGAAAGGCTCAAGTCTTGGTGATTTGGTGGGATCTTCGTGACACACTTGGCAAAGCTGTCGTGGTTATCAAGAAGTCTTTAGTTGCAGATGTGATTCACCTCAAAAGCACTTACTACTTCTTCCTGCTGGCCAATAGCTTAGTACACTCGTGCCATGGACCCCCCAAAGCAAACTTAATTTGGCCGGTCCTTGACTTAGCATTCCTCGCCCTCCACTTTGCCCTGTAGAGTTAGTATAAGATTTAATTCGATTGATCGTATTTGTATTCGATGATATTAGCACCAAATAAAAATGAACCTTAACAATATCGATTTAAAGTCACAAATTCAGTACAACCGATTTTAATTTGGGTAATCGCATACGCAAACGTGTAAGAATGCGTGCACGAAATTGAGCTCTAATTGAATGCCGTTATGTTTGATTTTACTTTGACACTAATGCCATCGTATACGTATATGATCAATGGAATTAAATCTTATACTAAACCTACTGTATGACAAACTCACTCTCACATCGGGAAACGTCTTATCACGATGGTGTTGGCGATGTTGTGAACTAAAGGTGATGTTCCCATAGAGCGAAGCCCATCTCTCTTCTTTATCAATCCACTGAACTCTGAAAATGTGCTGAAAATAGGGCTCTTGTATACACCACATGTCTTGACGTTGTGCCGCCTGGATTTCGCGGCTTTGATAACTTGTCTGATATCATCAGTCTACCTAGTAAGGGATAGTGCTGGCAGAGTAAATTCAGGCACTGAGGGAGTTTGGACGAGAAGACGCTGCCCAAACCCTGCCCAGCAGCGTTTGGGCAGCGGTCTTGGGTTTGGGTTTTGGGCAGATGTCTTCTAAGTTGGATTTGGCGAAAACTCATCCCAAAGTTGACATCTGTGATTTTGGACTTGCCAATTAACGACAGAATTAGCACTGTGGAGTAAGTTTTATCTTTACGTTTTTCGAATACGGAACACATAAAAGAAAATTTGTTATCCTCCATAAAATCTATCTTTCAAGTTTCAAGGTTAAGCTAGGAAAAATGGCGTCATATTGTCTATAAAAAGCCACTGCATTATATTTTAGCTGCACCATTTTCATCCGAAATGAAACGTCTAAGCAAAAACTATTCTTCAGAATTTATGTTCTGAACTCTCAAGTTTTCATATTCTGTGCCAAGAATGGATAAAATATAAAATGTTAAAAAGTTACTTTTATGTTATGAACTGGACGCAATATTATTAACGCATTCGGTTTAACTGATCGGATAAATTTATGTTTATCCGACTACGAGTAAACGAGGTATGTTTTTAGCATACTGTGTATTGTGTATTTACGTATGTTCCATCGTAGCGCCTAAATTTTTTATTTCTTATATAACCATCATATGTAACCATCCAATTATTATCCGGTAGTTGGGTTACAGTTTATAAACTTCCATTCCTTACTAGTTGATATACGCAGCTTCCCTCGCGTGGATTTAGTTTATAAAAATCCCTCGGGAATTCTTTGATTTTTTGGAATAGCCAACGTCACTCTCCCGATCCTCAATTATCTATACCCATGCAAAAAATCACGTCGATCCGTTGCTTTGTTGCGGCGTGATTTAAGGACAAACCAATAAAAACACTTTCGCATTTATAATATTAATTATAATATTAATTTGTACCTTACAATAAAATTTCTTTTCCATTTCAAATTAGAATTTAATTTAAAATGGAAAACTTGTTAAAACTGAAGACTTAGCTTAAAGAAGAAGAATTTGTGTTCTCATTTATATAATTTATTTTAAGTTAATCTTATTTTATATGTTTTTATCTAATGTGGTGTACAATAAAGTGTATTCATTTCATTTCATTGTCATTTCAAGGCTTTGCGAGCATTTGATAACAAAGGAGTATTTAAGAGAAACCCTCGAATTTAATTCTACAAAAAAAAATAATATCAATAAGTACGTTTTGAGCACGTAGCGAAGGCCGAGTGGTGTGACGAGAGGCTTTTGACTTCGGGCAAAGGAACAGCAGGCGGCCATCTTTATGTGACAAAGACAAAAGACCTCTCTCATACATTAGCGTAGCCTCATCATCGCTTGCATTTTCGTGAATAAATGACGTCACACTAATATTATAAAGGCGTAGGTTTGTGTGTGTGTGTGTGTGTGTGTGTGTGTGTGAGTGTGTGTGTGTGTGTGTGTGTGGGTGGGTGTGTGTGTGTGTGTGTGTGTGTGTGTGTGTCTGTGTGTGTGTGTGTGTGTGTGTGTGTGTGTGTGTGTGTGTGTGTGTGTGTGTGTGTGTGTGTGTGTGTGTGTGTGTGTGTGTGTGTGTGTGTGTGTTGTATGTGTCTGTGTGTGTCTTTGTTACTCCTTTACGCCACGATGACTTAACGGATGTGGCTGAAATTTGGAATTTAGATAGCTTACATCACACTAATTACTTAATACACATAGGCTACATTTTTTCCGGATAATTAAAGAGTTCCCGTGGGAATTATAAAAAAACTTAAAACACCCGGAAGAAGTTTCGGGCGTCATCTAGTTTGTATTAAAACTAAGGCGAACTTACATGAAACTTATTTTTTATACTTAATCTTAATTTTTTTTGTTATGCCTTTTTGACAAGTTTATTCCAAAAATCCGGTTTTATCCAGTAGTTTTGGGCGACTACTGGGCAAAACTGGATGAAGTCTTTCTCAAAAATGCAACGCTTTCAAAATGTGTTAGATGACGTCACACAACAGAATCTACTCTAGGTGACGCATTTTCACGTGACACTGTCTCTCTCTAGCGCTGACGACTCTGACACTTTTCTACTGTCTACTGATGATGTGGCGTTTGCCAGGAAATTCTGACGGAAAAGCTTAAAGGAAGGGTTATTGTTAAAGTAGCCTATGTATCTATATATGTTCCACCGTAGGGCCTAAAATATTGAGCCGATTTTGGATGAGGTGTCAATCAATTCGTTATAATGATCTGGGTTAGATAGGCTACATATACGAAAAAAAATCAATTTATATTTGTAAGGCTATTCTCTATCTCCACTGTTAACTACACTGTTAAATATACTCAAAAAATGCAAAGGCCGAAATGCGGGTTTGAAAGTTACCAATTTGTGACTATGTTATAGTATATGCATAAAATTCATCTGTGATTTGTGACGGATGTTACATAAAATTTTCCGCAATCGGGTTAGTTTTTCTTAGATTTAGTGTAAATCCGGCTTTACGAGTCCCGAGTTGACGTCACACAATTGACATTTAAAGCGTATTCAACATCGCGAACCACTCGGCGCGAATCTAAGCACTCATTATATCTAGTGGCAGAAGAGTGGCAGTAAATAGGACAGCCTGAAACAAGGTCGCCGCGGCCGCGTGGCCTAGCGCTCAAACTGGGCTGCATCAGCGTAACTATAGCCTCAACAGCCCAACGGTTAAAGGACGGACTGAAATCTGAAAAGGTCGCCCGCAGGTTCGAATCTAACCCGTAGCACTATTGTCGTACTCATTCCTAATAAGCTGTACGCGTAATTGAAGGAGAAAAAGGGAATTTTAGTCACGCTTAGCATGGCTAAATCTTTTGTAAATAAAACTTATTGCACAAAACTAATGAAAATGTATCTAAGATACATTTTTTGGATCAAAATTATCAGTTACGCTGCGTAATTTTGACCCAAAAAAGTACTTGTAGACAGCATACACACAAATTATTGTACCGGGAAGCACTGGGTAGACCGATGACATCAGACGAGTTATAAGGAGCCGCAGGATATAGGCAACGCAAGAACGAGCCTGTGGAAGTCAACGCAAGAGAGTCAACGAGAGAGATCTATCAACGAAGAGGTCAAATCACTGGACGGATCGGGCTGACATTTGGCATTCAGTCGTTGATAAAGAAAACGAACAAACACGTTCATCTTCATCTCCTGAGAATTTTCTCCGCAAGTAGGCGTTGATCGCCCGTTTTGCGTGGTTCCGCTGGTACGGCTCCCCGCTGGATCACTCCAGCCAGCCGAGCTCCCTCCAAAATCCAAGCAGGCCACCCAGGTCAGCGAGGACTTCGGGAAGTGTTGCTGAGGAGCCAATGTTTCTATGACTTTGGTCGGATACACCCCTGCACTTAAGCAGTAAGTGTTCCGGTGTCTCGTCGCCCTCCATGCATGCTCTGCACAGAGGGCTGTCGGTAATACCTAGAATGTAAAGGTGTTTGTTAAGCGAACAGTGTCCTATAATTGTACCTACAACTACCTTTAGCTTGACGCGGGTCAGCTGTATTAGTTTTTCTGTTAGTCGTCGGTGTAGGCAAGGAAAAGCCTAAACAAACACGTTATAGCTGGAGCATGTGTTGAAGTGCTTACTTACACGCATCGATTCAGCATTAGGCAGTAAGCAATGGGCATGTTATTGAAACTGGCACTGTAATCTGGAAGCGCGCCAGAATTCCGGAAACATTCCGGCGAATGTCTTGTGCAGTGTTACTATTGCAGATCGAGGATATTGATCGGTACAATACGGCCTTTGAAGTAATCATGATCACAATTAAAAAAAAGAACCTGTTTCATGGCAAACTAATAGAGAAAGGCTATAAAAAAAAGGAAGGCCGTGTTAAGCTATAATATAAAATCTCCGATAACCACGTCGGAGGATTATCATCAGCGGAACAAACAATAAAAAAAAAACGGCCTCTGAATCTCTATTGCTGTCGGTCGACACCCCTTAAAATCTGTACTTACTAATGTTATAAAGCGGCAGAATTTTGACGACTTCCCTGGCGCAGTGGTGAGCGCTATTGTCTTACAACTGGAAGGTCTCGGAATCGATTCCTGGCCGGGACGAAATTCGAAATTTTGCTAAGACACCCTGTTTTTTGATGTCACTCGTGTACGTATATTGTTATTTATGGAAAGAATTTTTATTGTGTGGTAATATGGAAATCATTGTCTGCGAGTCCAAAATGTATCAGTGTATATGTTAGTCATCATTTTAATTTTAATTCATCTAAATATATAAAAGGCAAAGGTGACTGACTGACTGACTGACTGACTGACTGACTGACTGACTGACTGACTGACTGATCTATCAAAGCACAGCTCTAACCACTGGACCGATCGAGCTGAAATTTGGCATACAGGTAGCTGTTAGGGCGTAGGCATCCGCTAAGAAAGGATTTTGGAAAATTTCAACCCCAAGAGGGTTAAATAGGGGGTTAAAAAATCGAACCTAACGTGAGCGAAGCCGCGGGTTAAAGCTAGTAACATAATATTATAATTCTTTAATTTTTGCACGCCTTTACACTGAATGGCAATACACTGTGACTTTAATTTATCAAACAATCTTATTGTACAAAATACATAATACAAAGCCTCCGGACAAAACTAATTAATATTTTCCCGTGATTCGCAGTTTATAAACTGTTCAGACCACAAAATTATTAAAAACTTTTCAACACAAAGCGTTCCGACTCGATTGTTAATTATTTTTCAATTAAACATTTTTCCCTTACTTTGTAATTTTCCGAATCGGGCGTAGCCAGTTGGGTACTGTTCTGAGGGGTGGGTATAATCAGGGCAACTATAATGGTTTTTCGAAAGGGTTTATGAGGGAAAGGGTTGAGGAGTTCATGTAAAAATACTTTTAGGCATATTGCGAGAAATATTATTCTAGATTTGGCAAAATAGAAAAAAATACGAGCAAAAGAAAAAAGATTTAATATTTGTAATTTTGCCTTTTTTACGGCAGGTTTTCACAGGATGCAGTCTAAGATCTATACGCGTTGATCCTGAAGAACGACAGTTTTTGAAAAAAAAAAAACTACTAAAAAGAATTACTCTTGACAAATCTATTTTCAATGGGGTAACTACACTATTTTCCGGCTCTTTTCATTTCTACTGAAACGTTGTGGGTTAGTAAAAGACCCACCTCTGGTTTTCCCTGGTTACGTCCGTTCTTCTCGACTTCTTGTTTGGCTAAACTGACTTAAGCCTGTTTTTACAGCACCAGACCGCCGCTCAGACGTTGGTGAGTGAGTTATTACTAGCATCTTTATTTCTCTATACTTTTTCTACTTTTTTTCTCTATCTTATCTTCCGCTTCCTTTTCTAACGCTTCTTTGCGATCTATCTATATAAAACAAACGTGATATATGACCGTCACACACACTGTAGAGTTGGTTTATGGAAAATTTAATATCCATTTTTATTTATTTTTATTTTTGTATCGCTAAAGCTCAACATAACAAGGCTCACTATACTATCGTATGTATTTATTGTATCAGGTATCACAAAACTTCAATCACATGTAGGAATATTTAACTGCTTTATATTATCCATCAATGCATTGTTTACATACTATAAATAAATGTTGCAAAGCGCATGATAATGATTTTTTATATCTCATATCATATTCGGAAAAATATCTATTTATTTATTTATTTAAACAGTGCAAATAGGTCGCTCTGGTGGGAGCTTGGAGAGAAAGTAATTCAAAAAGAGAATACGGTTATTAACCTAAACGTCTCATTATCTTTAAACCAATCTTTCATTTAAAAGTAAGGTAGACAGGTGCCAAGAGAATATAAACACTTCACAGCTGTATCTATAATCTCTTGGGTGAAATAATAATAATCATCATTAATCTGATGATTCATCATCATCATCATTGTTCAACACAATAAGGTTCAAATTGCACTTACGGAACTATTAAATGATGTGAAATGTCTACGGAACAATTTTATTAGCGACTGAACTAAGGTACAATGATGCATACAAAAATTTAGAGACATTGATACATATTTTATTATGTATCAATGTCTTTAAATTTTTGCATTTTAAAAGATAAATCCAGTAAGTATTAAATTTGACAAAAAATGGGCATATCGTATATACTTAATGAACAATCGAAAAAATGGGCAGACCTATTTAATAAACAATCGGCTGAACCGCTGAACTTGACAAAATTAAATTAATAAATAAAATCTCAAATATCCCGTGTCTGGGCTCGTGATCGTAAATAACCGTAATTGCCTCACGGTTTGGCACGGAACCAATTTTTGGGTGTAATCAATTCACCATTAACAACGTCGAAGCAAGCACAACGGTTCAAGGGATGGATGGAAACCGAAATGTTAGCGGTTCGGTTTAGCGGAGGCTTGCAAGAAAGAGTGATTACGTTCCCTCAAATATGGTTGAGCGAAGCAATGGCTGGATCATGCGTCATGCTCGTGAACGGGTGCCACCAACGGGAATGGGTCTGCTTTGACTGCCCATCTTGACATGCGCTGGATTGGTGTACCTACGTATGCATTTTTGCATTTTTGAAGCTTTATTGTGGAAGCATTGCTTTGTAAAAAATTTTTTTGAAAAGAGCAATTGCTGAGTTTCTTACCGGCTCTCAGCAGAATCTGCATTCCGAACCGGTGGTAGATTTATGACGTGTCACAAGAGCTACAAGTTAGCCTACATGAAATAAATAAAATTTGAATTTGAATTTAAATTAATAAAATCAGTGGTTTGTAGAAGAACTGAGAGAATGTGAGAATGAGAAATTGTATGCTAGGAGTGCGCGACGAACTTGCATCGACGACAGCAATTTGGGAGCTAGGACTTAATTATAAATAATATGCTCAATATTATTTATAATAATATGAGCAAACCAGGGTCAACTTATTGTAATATAGGGTACTAGCGATACAAACAAGTACCAATAGTACCCTCAAGGGTACTCAGTGAGGGTACTGCTGACCCTACTCGTGTTATTATGGTACTCGGGGGCAGACGAATTAGAAATTAAATAGCAAATATCAATCACAAAAGGTTCACAAAGGATGGAGTCCAAATTAATCTTCGGATTTTGAAGGCAAATTAATCATGGTTTTGAAGTAAAGGGATGATTTGCAACTCTGTGTTACCATGAACACAATATAACTGGCAATAATGGATGAGGAAATAAGAAAATTAATTTTTACTTCCACTCGATGACGTGTAATTGTTTACTTTTAAAGTATAATATTAAAAATAAATAATTGATTAAGTTAATAGGTTAAGATCTGGTTTCTTACACGTTATCTTAGATCAATTTATTCATTCATTTTGTAATACTAGAGTACCTACTTAAAATTCACGAGGGCGCGTGAGCTTTACTTGTGGTTACGTCGTGTACATGCACATTGCGTAAGTGTGTGTACCTGGAGCTTAGGTGGGAGCGCTCAGGCGCGAGCAAGCTCTCGTTCACACGTCTTATACAGATACGACACACACAACCATGAGCCACGTGCCCTTGTGAGCAGTAGGAAGCAGTACCTGCGCGGTAGTACGACAAGCTCGCAGTAAATTATTACAAAATTACGTATTGCTATGAGTATGAAAGCGTGTAAACATAATTCATGACAATAACAATCGAAACGTAAATATCAGTACCAGGCAGGTGGCTGATTCTGTAACTTAGTGCCTATCAAAAAATGAAAGCCACTGACATATATTTTTATCCATTGAAGGTTTATTATGACATTTCTTTTAAAACCTTCAATGGATATAAAATGCCTATCATCGTTGACAGAATAGAATAGAATAGAAATATTTTTTATTCAAATAAACTTTTATAAATGCTTTTGAACTGTCGATGAACCTACCACTGGTTCGGAATGACGTTCCTGCCGAGAAGAGCCAGCAATAAACTCGGCGGTTGCTCTTTTCAAAAAAAAAATTTTTTTTACAATAGGTAACAAAACTATGCTATGTACACAGTGCTTCCACAATGAAGTTTCAAATAAGACCTACATTTGCATGTTACACGGGCAGCCCTAAAGTAGACCCATTCCCGTTGGTGGCACCCGTTCACGAGCACGACGCATGATCCAGCCGTTGCTTCGCTCAACCATATTTGAGGGAACGTAACAACCCGCCGATAGGCACTGAGTTACAGAATCAGCACCCAGAATATAATAACATGGCACACACACATTCATTGATTGTTTTCAGCCTGTGTTCGAAGCGGAACTTTGTTAGAAGCTTCCGTTTCAAGCGTCATAGACTATAGTTCGATAATACATACCTACAGCTTTCGAATATCTCGTGAACAGTAGCTGAAATAACAATGCCAAGCGATGACAAATGGGAGCTGAGCACGGTAGCTATGTTATGCCAAATACTCAGCGGAGATACCTTTGTTCATTAAAAATGAGTAGTGAATTGGTTTGTTTGACAAAATTGCTTACCTAATAGATTTTTCAAGGGGAATCCTGTCAGCTTTGAACTTTGTTGGCTTTGGAATATACCTACAATAAGAATAATAGTTGTTTTTTGTATTTTATTAATGCGAACTCGCCATCCTCAACATAAACATAAACGTAAAGTTTCTTATTAGTATCTACGGCAGATAAAATAATTAAAAAATGTAATTGTAATAGATCTTGATCAATAAATAAATAAATAAAAAAATCAGGAAAAATAATGATAAAGTTTTCCAACCAATTTCCAACCAATTTTGAAAATTCACCAACTCCATTATGATTCCTAACACAGTGGTATTTAACTTTTTAGTTCGTTTTTGGCTGGGCGGTCGTGTTTTTCAAGTTTTTTAATTATAGCTCATTGATCATTAACTCTATGTTTTAGTCTCTATCTATATAGATCACATATGTGAAATAACTCTGGAAATTGGAAATAAAGGTTTATTTATTTTAGCAATCTTAATAGTTTCAACAATGAACTATTTCAGCAGTTTTAGACCATTGTTGTTTTTAATACAGCTACATGGTTTCACAACACAGTGAAGCTATATCCATGAAAGTTAGGTAGATACAGCTTTTGTTTGCGGATGTATTTTTGAAGCTTTCTCAACTTTCTCTGCTTGCACGTGGCTATTTAACAACTTCCCGGCTTCATTTTCGTATAAAATTCTATACTAGCACTTTTTACTCGTTTTTAAAGCGCCTTCAAGTTAGAAGCGTAAAGAAGCGCTGCTGTGGTGCCACAGTGAAGCGTTAGCTGCGCCATTATTATTTTTCATACAATATCTAGAAGCGCAGTCGCAGTGCCACTATCGTTACACGCGCATATCATTGTGCGCTGCGACAGTATGAAAAATAATAATAGTGGCGCGAGTAGTGCACCACAGTGGCGCCACTGCAGCGCTTCATTACAGCTCTAATTTGAAGGCATCCAATTTATACCTACACTTACATCCTGGAAATCCTTTATTTTTAGTATATAAAAATAATTGTCAAATACCCAAATTCCAGGCTTCAGTTACACAAGCACATCATTGTGTACTGCGACTGCGATTCTAGCTAAGAGTATTGTATGAAAACTAGTAGTAGCGCGGCTAGCACCCCACAGTGGTGCCACTGCAGTGCTACATTACGCCTCTTTGTAGACACCCAATGTGTACCTACCCTTACAGCCCGGAAGGTCCAATTCCTCATATGTCCAATTTAAACTCTACCTAGATACAAGTTTGTCTATCCAAATAAATAAAATTTAGCCGGCAACGCACTGGTGGTGCCTCAGGTGCTACAAATGTTCATGGGCGGTGGAAATCACTTAACATCAGGAGACTCACCTGCTCATTTGCTCATTAAAAATATATAAAAAAATTGAAGTATGTGACTTTGGACAAACTGCCTTTTGATAAAGTCAATATTGCTTATTTTCATATTATTACGAACCCTACACAATTTTGAAATTTCATCTATTGGCTCGCGCAAATCTCTTGATGGGAATTTCAAAACAAAGAATTTCGGTAAACTTTTTAAAAATTATGATTAACGAAAACCGTTGGCAATAACTAGTTACAAATTTAATATTAAAGATAAAAACAATTACTACATTTTATTAAAAATTAATTAACATTAATATTATCTTCATTAAAAATTCTATAAGAACCATAATAAATTATTATAATCTAAAAAACTATTTCATGGCAGTATCAGTCCAACAGAATCTGGCTGGAATTCTATTACAACGCTCAGGCTTTATTCCTAATTGTGATGTAGACGGCTTAAAATATTCCGGAACGTTCTCTCCTCTCGCTAAATCATCTACGCTTTGATAATCCCTTTCAACATCTTTTTCGCTGTACCTAGGAGTTACTGGTGTATTTTTACCCCGTGATTTGGACGAGAAATTTATGCATGCCAATTCTTCCTCAGAACTTTCTTCTTTAAAAGCGCCAATGTCTTGACCTAACTCTTCTAATTTGGACGCTTTAATAACTTCTATCTTAGGGCTCTCCTGATTTTGTGCTAATATATCTAATTTATTTTCAATGCACGCCAATTTTTCTAAAATAATATCAAGCTTCTTCGCATGACTGCGTATCGTTTTATGAACATTTTGCATATCTATCGTATTTTGGTTATTTAATTCGAAACATTCCTTTATAGACTTCAAAACTGGTGAACGTATATTTTCATAGAGTAAGTGTTTATCTTTATCATTCATCAGATGAATTTTAATCTTTGATTCAGCTGGTGCATTCATGTATTCAGTTGCCAGTGCCTCAAAAGACTCTGAAGCTACTAATTTGGAGTTTGGTATATTATTTTTCTTATTTTTTTCAACAAGTATCTCTTTTTTCGGCTTTTGGTCAGATGCTTCTGATATAGAATAGCTTAAAGACTGATTCTCATTGATATCATCTATCGTGTTATTTTCGGAAAAGTGAATTGTTGACGCAGCACTTAAGCTATCCTTGTTTCTTTTAGATTTTCCTTGTTTTTCAGTTAAAGTATTTTTAGATTTTTCTTTATCAAATTTCGCATCTTTAGGGTGTTTTAAATTACTTGTATATTCGTGAGATTCATGTTTTCTCTTGGTTACCTTACACGGCCTTACTGAGTAGTAACAAGGGTCGGCTAAGTTTGTACTTGGAGGTATAGTTAAAGGTATGATGTCTTTTGCGAATTGGATTGCTTGTTCGACTAAAGGATCTTTGTATTCTGGCGTAATGATTTTCGTTTCTAAAACCTGCGTATGTAATCTATCGTAATCAAATTGCTGACACTTATCGTTGGCTGTTCTTCTTTCAACGCTAGACTCAACATTATTTTCTGGGAGATACTTTTTGTGAATATAAACTAGAGGATTGTAAGAACTCTTATCAACGTAATAATCCGACAAATCGATACCGTAGACGTCTTTAAGCTCAGTGTACAAGGCTAAAAAATAAAAAAATGAATCATTATTTTTAATTGAACTCATAATCATCAGCCACCCCACAGTTCACTACTGATTGCAGATCTCCTCTCAGACAAGGGTATAGCCATAGTCCACTACGCTAGCCTTATGCAAATAAGCATACTTCAAACACATTCAAGAATGAAATGCTACGAAACACATGAAAATCCCAAAGTATGAAATATTATATTGTGTTAAAATAAAAATTCACATATCTATTGTCGATCCGATAAAACTGAAACTTGGCACAGAGATATGGCACATCCTGGGGACGGACAAAGGAGTCTTTTATCCCGGAAACGAGGTTCAACATGAACAAAGTCGCAGGCATATTAGGTAGCAAGCAGAAGCCAGCTATGCTATTAGCTATTACTATGTTTATAGTATTGTAAATGCATAAGTCTGTTTATATATTCAATCAACCATGCAACAACAAAGCAACAAATTGACGTGATTTTTGCATGGATATAGTTAAGGACCCTGTGAGACATTGGCTAATTTATGTCTCGAAAAACCTCTAAGGAGAACCCTCGAAAGGGATCCTTGAGATTTTTCCACGCCGACGAATTTACAGGCAAAATTGATTGGTAGTCGCTTTGCACATAAAATGATTGGTAGTCGACTACCAAACGACTACCAATCATAATACATCTATGCTCTAATGAAACATTTCTTCGCTTTAATATCAAAAATCGTATAAAAAAATATTGATAAGTATTTATATATTTGTTCTCACTTGAATCCATATAAATTGACGAAATAATTCAGTCTTCAGATAAAATACGTAAGATAATATAATAATATAAGTTTTCCCAAATATAAAAATGATAATGTTTCACCTTGTTTCATCAATTTTTGACATTGCAATCGCGACGAATTTGAAATCTATTTGACACGCTTTTCTTTTTAAGGGAGAACATGAAGAAAACCAGTAAACGAAAAAGTTAACATGGCAAGATTAATTTGAATCTGTCAAACACAGGCTTCCATTCGGGCTTGTAGCTTTGGGCTGTAGATACAGTGTATTTTTTCTTTTATAAAAAGTGGAGTGAGTTAGGGTGAAATCATATTTTCAATTAGCATTAATTTTTATCTACTGGCTATTTGTATAAAAAAGCAACAGCGGTGTTAGCCTAATATGATACGAATATTTGGGTATTTCAAGAATTTATTTATTTTTTAACAGACTTAAAAAAAAAGATTATCAGTTCGAGACGTACGAATATGTACGTGTGTAGTATTATTGGAGCAGCAAAATTTTCACGTATTATGAAAATCTATTAGGGCCTCCAAACTAAATACGTACCTATATACAATATGAATAGGTAGATACTTGAAATTTTTACAGAACGTGTATTTCTATTGCCGCTATAAGAGAAAATAAGAAAAATAAAAATAAATTGAAGTTTAAAAGAGGTCTCCATACAAGAAACGTGATTTTTTCGGCGTTTTTGGTCGACCTTAACAATCGCTATTACGATACTACGGAACCCTTCGTATGCGCGTCCAGTTCGCACTTAGCTGGTTTTTTAACTTCGGAATCTATTTTATACTTGCTCTATTCTTACTGGAGATGGCCTTTTCAGTTTAATTTTCAATGTTTATAAAATACTAGAGCCTTTCAGTGCTTTATAAGAGCAACAATGTATGTAAATGTGTGATGAAATTTCTGTTCTTTCTTTCACAAATGCGGGATAAAGGCGGGTGTAAAATAAAAAGTAAAACACTTCTTTTCTTTGGTTTTACTTTTTATTCGTACGAGGCTTTACATAGAGATCTATTGAGATCTTAAGAGTTGGAAAAAAAATAAAGCTATTCGAGTAATATAAGTACTATTATGAAAAAGGATGCTCTTAGAAAAATCATTGTAACCTCCATAACAAATTAAATGCTCAAAGATCATACTGGATGAAAATATCCGTAGTATAATTATAAATCCGTACATAATTTTAACTGACTTAAATACAATAAACCGATCTAAAATAACAGTGAAATTGTTAAACAACAAACAAATTGCATAATTGCATCCTCTAACAACAGGGAAACAGTTCCAACTATAACTTCATTGCAGTAGGTTCTAGGGCTGCCAATCATTCTTTTTTTATTCGATGACAAGTTAGTCTAAGATGGTATAGTTTTTTCATTTCACGAGGGCTCGTGGCTCATGGTTGTGTGTGTGTAGTATCTGTATAAGTGTGAGCGAGAGCTTGCTCGCCACTGACCGCTTCCACCTATGCTCTTTACAGGCACGCACACTTAAGCAATGTGCATGTACACGACGTAACCACAAGTAAAGCGCCCGTAACTTCGTGAGATAAACGTACTATAGCGAGCTAACTTGCAAGGGGTATAGCAGTGTAAATTTAACCCATACCCCTAATCTGTTTCTACACGCCATCGCAACGGATAGACAGATAGGGTGGTAACTAGCCACGTCCAAAGCCTCCTACCAGATAAAATTGGCAGTACAATAGTGTATGAAATTGAGTTCTAATTCAATACTGTTATGGTTAGATACACGGTTATACAGACGGGTTACTTTATTTAAAACAATTTCAATTAATTCAAACTTTAATTCCAACGAAATCCTTTCTTACTAATATTATAAATGTGAAAGTGTGTTTGTTAGTTGGTTTATTGGTTTATCCATCGATCGGGTTGTTACGTTCCCTCAAATATGGTTGAGCGAAGCAATGGCTGGATCATGCGTCGTGCTCGTGAACGGGTGCCACCAACGGGAATGTGTCTGCTTTGTGTCTACCCATCTTAACATGTGTTAGGTTGTGGTAGGTGTGCATTTTTGAACCTTCTCTGTGGAAACACTGTGTGCATAGCATAGTTTTGTTGACCATTGTAAAAAATTTTTTTTTTGAAAAGAGCAACTGCTGAGTTTCTTGCCGACTCTTCTCAGCAGAATCTGCATTCCGAACCGGTGGTAGATTTATGACGTGTCATAAGAGCTACAAGTTGGCCTACATGAAATAAATAAATTTTGATTTTTATGATTTTTTTGATTTTGATCACGCCGCAACAAAGCAACGGATCGACGTGACATTTTACATAGTTTGTGTTAAGGACCGGGAGAGTGACACAGGCTACTTTTTATCCCGGAAAATCAAAGAGTTCCCGGTAGATTTTTAAAAACTAAATCCACGCGAGCGGAACTGCTAACTCCTATGAAATCTCTTACAAAAATAACCCATAACCCATCAAATATTTCATTGTACCAAAAATAACACCACCGAAAATCTCTTTTCCAATTTAAAATGTATTGTTCCGTCCGCTAAGCCTTTCCCACCAAGGAACCCTAAGAATAACATTGTGACCTATTTCAGCAACTTCGAGGTACTTTTCATTCCAATTGTGCGCTATATGAAATATCTCGTGAGCGAAAAGAAACCTTACTCCTTTTGAAACAAGGTCGAAAGTCATTCAGCAGTCTTGTCGTATAGTGAACTAGGTATTCACTCGGCAATAGTAGTTTTCCTTATTTTATAAGAAGCATCCAAACGTAGATAAGTTTTATATAAGAAAGTAAATTGATTAGTTATTTACTTACGAAAAACTTCCAATGTTACTCGTTTCTAAAAGTTTTCTTATCATTCGATCAATTGTAAAATCTTGCTACAAAATAATCCTATCGTCTTAATCCTACTAATATTATAAATACGAAAGTTTATTGAGGACGGATGTATGGATGAATGGATGTATGGATGGTTGTTACTCCTTCACGTCGCAACGAATGAATCGATTTAGTTGAAATTTGGAATGGAAATACATATAATTCATATCCAGGATTAACACATTGGCTACATATTATCCCGGAAAATTAAAAAGTTCCTTCGGGATATTGCGGGAAAAGCCTTAATTCAAGCGACGAAGTCGAGACATCTAGTTGCTACATATATAATTATACTAGCTTTTACCCGCGGCTTCGCTCACGTTAGGTTCGATTTTTTAAACCCCTATTTTACCTCCTTCGGGGTTGAATTTTGAAAAATCCTTTCTTAGCGGATGCCTACGTCCTAATAGCTACCTGTATGCCAAATTTCAGCTCGATCAATCCAGTGGTTAGAGCTGTGCGTTGATACATCAGTCAGTCAGTCAGTCAGTCAGTCAGTCACCTTTGCCTTTTATATATTTAGATTGCTGGGACGTATTCAGGATTAGGTGGCGATAGCCTAGTAGTTAAGACCTTTTCAATGTGTCCGTGGTTCGATCCCAGGTGTGCGTTCCTGACTTTTCGTGATAAAAAGCATCCTATGTCACTCTCCCGTAAAAAATGAAAAAAATAGTAAAAAGTCTATCCTAAACTAACCTCATGCAAGTTGAAAACTGATTGAAAAAAAAAAAAGCAACCTATCAAACACATTTTCGCATTTAATATTCTATTGAAATCCTACTTGGTAGAGTTCTATTTTCAATCTCTGCGTAATCCATAAACGAACATTTTATCTTTTTCTTGACACGGACACTCATGTATCATTCAAATACTTGGGTTAGGACATTTTTCCTTCATTTTTCGCAACCCTCCAGAAAATCATATGACATGAAAAGAAATCGTAAACCTAAATCCTATACACCCTTATCTTAGTACTCGCGGCTCGTTTTTTCAGGGCTTTTCGAGACTTTTTTCAGTTTAGCCTGGAAATAGACGTCAGGTTTTTTCATCCGATAGTCTGATCCGGTAGCCTGATCAGGCTACCGGAAGGCATTGAAGCCATTACTTTGTATGAACAGTCAATACACGTCCGATCCGGTCGCCGGATCGGACGTCCGAGTCGGAAACGGGCGCGAGGCGTTTCCGATTTTACTGTCGGTCCGATTGTCTGAAGGCGCGGTCTACATACTTCTAGTATGAGACAAAATAGACATCCGGTTACTCCTTCCGATTTTGCCAGTCAGGGTTCCCAACTTAGGGCCTTTAGCCCCAAATTTAGGGCGGAATTTTGCTTATTGGGATTTTTAGGGCCCAAAAAATCTAGCGCTGACACTGTGTGGACGCATCGTTGTGGTTCGAATAATGGGCGAAAATTATGAAAAAAAAAAAAAAAAATTCATAATAATAAAATAATTATTATTATGAATTATTTTGGATGTTTTAAATAGAAATAACTCTCAGTAAGTCTTATCAAATTGATTGGATGAATCCAATAGCGACGTTTTTTCTTCTTTCTCTTTCCTCTCTTTAAAATTTCTTCGGTGGTGTCGTGTGGTGCGGGTTGTTGCGTTCCCTCAAATATGGTTGAGCGAAGCAATGGCTGGATCCTGCGTCATGCTCGTGAACGGGTGCCACCAACGGGAATGGGTCTGCTTTTGCCTTAACATGCATTGGATTGTTTTGCATTTTTGAAACTTTATTGTGGAAACACTGTATACATAGCATAGTTTTGTTACCTATTGTAAAAAAAATTTTTTTTGAAAAGAGCGACCGCCGAGTTTATTGCTGGCTCTTCTCGGCAGGAACGGCATTCCGAACCAGTGGTAGATTCATTGACGATTCAAAAGTACTTGTAAAAGTTTATTTGAATAAAAAATATTTCTATTTCTATTAACTCGTCATCCATCTTCTTTTCTTCTGCTTTGCTCCAAACGCAAGCACTCGGGATGATAGCTCGGGAACGACTGAGTTCAGAAAAAGCCTGACGGAAAAATCGGATGTGTATCGAGTAAATACGATCCGGTTGCCTGATCAGACAATCGGAAACCAAATCGGACGTGTATTGCCAGGCTAAGCCTGGAAATACACGTCAGGTTTTTTCATCCGATAGTCTGATCCGGTAGCCTGATCAGGCTACCGGAAGGCATTGAAGCCATTACTTTGTATGAACAGTCAATACACGTCCGATCCGGTGGCCGGATCGGACGTCCGAGTCGGAAACGGGCGCGAGGCGTTTCCGATTTTACTGCCGGTCCGATTGTCTGAAGGCGCGGTCTACATACTTTTAGTATGAGACAAAATAGACATCCGGTTACTCCTTCCGATTTTGCCAGTCAGGGTTCCCAACTTAGGGCTTTTAGCCCCAAATTTAGGGCGGAATTTTGCTTATTGGGATTTTTTAGGGCCCAAAAAATCTAGCGCTGACACTCTGTGGACGCATCGTTGTGGTTCGAATAATGGGCGAAAATTATGAAAAAAAAATAAAATAAAATAATTCATAATAATTAAATTATTTTTATTATGAATTATTTTGGATGTTTTAAATAGAAATGACTCTCAGTAAGTCTTGTCAAATTGATTGGATGAATCCAATAGCGACGTTTTTTCTTCTTTCTCTTTCCTCTCTTTAAAGTTTCTGTGGTGGTGTCGTGTGGTGCGGGTTGTTACGTTCCCTCAAATATGGTTGAGCGAAGCAATGGCTGGATCCTGCGTCATGCTCGTGAACGGGTGCCACCAACGGGAATGGGTCTGCTTTTGCCTGCCTGTCTTAACATGCATTGGATTGTTTTGCATTTTTGAAACTTTATTGTGGAAACACTGTATACATAGCATAGTTTTGTTACCTATTGTAAAAAAAATTTTTTTGAAAAGAGCGACCGCCGAGTTTATTGCTGGCTCTTCTCGGCAGGAACGGCATTCCAAACCAGTGGTAGATTCATTGACGATTCAAAAGTACTTGTAAAACTTTATTTGAATAAAAAATATTTCTATTTCTATTAACTCGTCATCCATCTTCTTTTCTTCTGCTTTGCTCCAAACGCAAGCACTCGGGATGATAGCTCGGGAACGACTGAGTTCAGAAAAAGCCTGACGGAAAAATCGGATGTGTATCGAGTAAATACGATCCGGTTGCCTGATCAGACAATCGGAAACAAAATCGGACGTCTATTGCCAGGCTTATTGACAGCCATTCACCGCTAGTCGCATGTCGGCAGATATCGGATCTTTTATTACTTGCGTTCATTTACGTTCCATTTAAAATGGGTAAAATATTTGAAAACCTTGAACAAACCTTTTAAATACCTCAAAAGCTTAATTGTTTAAGGCAATGAAAATTGAAAGCTCTACGGTTCAATACGGCGCATGTTGCCAAACAGATTTTTTTTCTGGTTTGGCGGATTGGAAAATATTCCCTTTTCTTTTAGTAGTATTGTTTCAGTTTTGTTTTGAGATGTCATACAATGTCAATCTTTAAGTAATTACTTTAAGGTAATTAAAAAATAATAATAAAGTATAAGCCCTGTACGATTAGTATAAGATTGAATTCGATTGATCGTATTCGTATTTGTTGACATTAGCGTCAAAGTAAAATGAACCATAACACAATTGAATTAGAGCTCAATTTCGTGCATGCATTCGTATACGTTTACGTATACGGATACGCTCCAAATTAAAATTGATTGTACTGAATTTGTGACTTTAAATCAATACTGTTAAGGTTCATTTTACTCTGATGCTAATGTCATCGAATACGAATACGATCAATCAAATTAAATCTTATACCAACCTTACTGGTCTTTACTCTTTGTTGTACATTAGGCGGTTATAATTACCGTTAAAGGCAATTGCGATAGTCACAATGTTGCAATCATTTTGGGTCAATTTCGAAAACGAATTATGGCAATGATGAAAATTATTTCTGTATCATTATAAATTGATGTATCAGTTCATATTTTCAGGAGACATAGATCTTTAGAACATTTCAGTGTTATCTTATTATTAATCAAATGTATTTAGTTAATGAAATCAGCATCCATTAGATTTTATATTACGAGTTATTCCATTTTCGTATGTCAGATCATTATTATACCATAAATACTACAGTAATTGTAATGCGAGACGATGATTTAAGGTTAGCTATCCTAGAGCATGGTCTAGAAACTCTAGTACGTAATATAGAGTAGGTACCTACTACCTAGCTTAGTAAATTCCTTAGTGAAGCGGGCGAGCTACTGTTTTTTGTAACTTTAAGTAATTTTAAGTATTTTAATTGAAATAATTTGTGGGGAAAACCCCATAATGTTTTCAAAGGTGTGTGAAGTCTACCATTTTGCATTGGGCCAGTGTGATGGAAGATGGCTCAATTAATAACCCTTTTCTGACAGAGGTCTTGCGTTCAGTATACCTACCTACTGAACCGTTAATGGTTTGCTGAAGAAGAAAATAAATTAAAAATGTGATTTTTGTGTTATATAAATAGACATGGTCTACGCGTTTGGTGTAAAACAGCGTAATTTCGTTACCATTTTCTTAAAAATCTTTTCTTTTTTTATATGAATAGCAGGCAAACGAGCTGGCGGGACACCTGATGTAAAGTGATTACCGCCGCCCATGAACACTTGTAGTACCAGAGGCACCACCAATGCGTTGCCGGCTTTTCAGGAACTTATTGGTTCGCCTCTTGTATAACCCCGTATTGTAATTAAGTGGGAACACTGTCGAACAGAGATGATTCCACAATTTGGTAGCACGTGGAAAAAAGATCTGGAGTAACGGATGGTCGAAGTGTTCAAGGCACCCAGGTGGTGAGGGTGAAATTTACTGAGGCGATCTTTAATGTGGTTTGGACAAGATCTTAGATATTATTTACGGTTAATAATATTAATTTTACTAATAGATGACCCGGCCTGACTGTTTTTGAAACAGAACCGGGCGAGTGGAGTTTTTGAAAATCGGTGAATGGGTGAAATTTCCAAAAATTCTGAAATATGTATTTCTTAATTTTTAACTGAAAGCCCAAATATCAAGTGTAAAATAATAGACTATCATAAAAACTTTAACCCCCTTGGGGGTTAAATTTCAAAAACCCTTTCTTAGTGGGTTAAAGGCTATGCGTTGATAAATTAGTCGGTCAGTCAGGGCAAGTCTTATTTCATAAGTATAAAAGATAGACCTGAGCTGATTTTGATGCGGCTTTTTGTTTAATATATATATATTACCTCAGGTCTCACTGAAGGAGGCGTAGTGCTACGGAATCCTTAAATTGTTTTTTCTCATATTGGATAGAATCAGGCGTTACTTTGCGGAAGTTCATGATTAGCAAACAAAGGTTAAAATTATTTTGCTATAATCCACCAACAGAAAAAATCTGTATGGTCAAACATGCAGTTATAAGCTAAGCACCGCTTACCTCCCCAATCAAGCAAGAAAGCCAAGTTCCCAAGCAAGCAATGCCACCACCACTCACATGCACCACCACACAAGACTTTTATACTACTCTCGACCTACAGTTCGCCCCGACACCGAAGCATCCTCAGGAGATGTCGACTAATAAAATCCCTAGTAAAATAAAAGAAACTAAGAATGATACGGCGTTTATCAATTCCCTAAAAAAATTTCTTATAGATAAAGCCTACTATAAAATAAATTACTTCCTTAATTAGTAACTTGGCGCCCGTCTCTCTACTAAGCCAATATTTTGCTGTGCCCCAACCGGGTTCCAATGTAAAGGGTGGTCTCTAATTTTAAGAATCATTGTACCTATGACATTGGAATGCAACAAATAAATGGATATGAATATGACTTTATAATGCTGTATCGTCCAGCAATTGTGTAAACGGTGCTTAGCTTGTAACTGCATGTTTTACCATGCAGATTTTTTCTGTTGGCGGATTATAGCAAAATAATTTTAATTTTTTCTTGTTTTTTCTGAATTTTCTTCGACAAAGCGTCATCGTCAGGCCACGTATGGTGTCTGTATAAGTAGCAAACACTCTGTGCCTGACATTGAGTTGGGCCTAGATTAGAAACGAGGCCATCTCATTTTCAATCTCGAACGAAACAACTTTGTGAGCTGACCGTGAGTATTTTTTTATTAAAAAACAAAACAGCTTTTAAGTAAGGTTTAAAAGCTATTTTTATTATGTATTTTTAAGGGATTTTCTTATTATTATTTTTACATTTTTAACCGACGTCACTAAAGGAGGAGATTTTCAATTCGTCGGAATCTTTTTTTATATTTTTTTATTTTGTATCTATGTTCCCCGATTAGTCGAAGATGCCCGGACTGATTTGGAAAATTCTTTATTTTTTGTTTGAATACTTCCCATTGACATCAGCTCAGGATCTGATCGTGGGATCCTGGAGAAATCGAGGGGACTCTTCAAATTTTATAGGCACAATTTATACTCGTATACTTTGTAGAGGCGTTTAGAAGTTTTGTAAAAAGAATTTTGTTTAAATTATATAAATCTTCTCTTGTCCTGACTAACTGATTGACTGACTGATCTATCAACATACAGGCTAAACCACTGGAGTTGAAATTACGATAGTAATTTTGTTTTATGACGTAAGCACCCACTAAGCAATGATTTTTTTTAATTTCACCCCCAAAGGGTTATCACTCTCCACGTTCACAACTATACCCATGCGAAAAATCACATCATGGTAAGTTGTTTCGTTGTTGCGTGATTGAAGAACAAACTAATAAACCAACAAACAAGGACAGTGTCACATTTATAATATCAGTAAGAATTGTTATTTTATCGTACAATATAACAAAACAAACACACCCTATATAAGTCATTTTCTTGTTTCTGTAATACATTATCGTGTAATAGGAATGACAAATCCAGAGGTCTAAGGGTCGCTACGCACTTTGCGGTGCGGTGAGGCAAAAACATCGAAATAGAGGTTTTCCGGTGTCATCGGGTCATTTAACCACCTAAAGGCTCTAAGCCGGGCCTACTGTTTATACAAGTAACTAGCTTTTGCCCCCGCGACTTCGTCCGCGTGAAATTAGGTATGGGGTGGAATTTTCAAAAACTGTGACACACGTACTTCTTTATTTTTAACTGAAAGCTCTTATACCAACTTTGATGGAAACAGCTTGAAAAATGACGGAGTTTCATATAAACTTCCATCCCCTATTTAAACCCCTTAGGGGTGGAATTTCCAATAATCCTTTCTTAGTGTGCGTCTACGTCATAAAAGGAACCAACTGTAAAAATTTCAAGTTTCTAACTTCAGTAGTTTAGGCTGTGCGTTGATATCTCATTCAGTCAGTCAGTCAGTCAGTCAGTCAGTCAGGACTTTGAATTTTATATATATAGATAAAAACTAGCTTTGCCCCCGCGACTTTGTCCGTGTGAAATTAGATTTTGTGCAACCATACCCATCAAAGAATCGAACGTCAAAATACCAAGTTTCATATACGTAACTTGAAGGACTTTCATACAAGCCTTCATCCTTTATTTACTTCACTTGAGGTAGATTTTCCAAAACTGTGAAACACGTCCCTCTTTAATCACGAGCCAAAACACCAAATTGCATGGATATAACGAAAAATGACGAACTGTCATACAAATATTCAACCCCCATTAACCCCTTTAGGGGTAAAATGTTCAAAATCTGTGAAACACATGTTCAAACAACTTTTTTTGTCGAATAGATCACGCGTCGGTACTTTCTTCAAGTGTGTGACGGGGATAAAACTCACTTCGTTTATTTTTTTTAATATTATTATATATCCTCTGACATGGTCAAAGATTTTATTTGCTGATTTTTTGTTTTAGTTTTTTGTTGTTCCATTTTCATTCATACCTTCAAATTTTATTTTAGTTAATATAATATATATTCATTTTCATTTGCTCACACTCAATATTTTCTCTCTTGTTCTTCTGCACCTGCAAAGTATATTATACCTCGTGTATTATCGTATACTTATTTATAATATGTTTTTTGAAAGAGTACATTTCCTATCGAATACACTGTATAATAATCCTTATTCTCTCAGGAACTCTTCAAATAACTGAGTGAATGTATTCATCACGGTAGAGCTTTTTCAATTGAAAAAGGTTAAGTGATCATTGTTTAAAATTAATCATAAACCTTTTTTTCATGTCCTTGACATGCCTAATTAATTAGGCTTAAGGGAAGTCTGATCGGATATTTTATTTTATTTCATACACACTAGTTTATGCACGCGATATCATCTGCGTGGACTTGGGTTTCAAAAGTCACTCTGAAACTCCTCAACCCTTTTTCTTCTGTGATCGAAGCCATACAAAAAACCATATCGTTCCGTATATCTGTTGTTACGTGATTGAAGGATTTAAAATATACTAAAGCCTCAATAGCCCAATGATTAAAGGTGCGGACTGAAAACTGAAAGATCGTAGGTTCGAGTCTCACCAGTTGCACTAAGTCTTACCCACTCCTAGCACAAGCTTTTCGATCTAGGTTGGAGCGCGCTTGCCTAGAAAATGCCTATTCACTCTTGTCTTGAAGGTACTCAGATTATACGTGGCCGGAAACACAGACGCTGGAAGTGCGTCCTGCCTTAGCCGTTCGTTTCAGAAACGTTGAACTGAAGCGTTTTGTGCGAGTAGGTTGAATTTCAACCACGTATGGGTGACATCGCTCACGATTTCTCGAAGTTCTGTGGTAAAACGGTGAGGTACTAAAAGACCGACTATATGTGTACTAGCGAGCTTAACATGGTTCCAACAATAGCGGGCGAAGTTCCCCACAGACTTATCGCCCTTTAGGCATTTATTGACCCGATAAAGAAAAGCCACGTCATTTCCTTTTATTCCTCCACAATAGCTACTAACCCGGACAAGTCAGCCGAAAGGTGGGAAACCTGAAAGAACTTTAAATGAATGTGGAAGTGCCCTAAATAGTACAATGGTAGACATCCGTTCGAATTTTTGCCTGGATTTCTTTCTCCGCTTTATTATGGTGTTTTCAGACGAGCTTTTGTAAAAGCTTGTGTTTAAACCTTTTCAGAAAATATAATAACCTGTATTATACCGTAATTCACCAAGGGAATTTTTAGTAATTTTTCATTATTAGATACCATTAAAGTGGAATTTTTATAAATCTCTTTATGATGCCCGCGACTTTATCCGCGTGGATTTAGTTTGTAAAATCTCTCGAGAACTTTTTGATTTTACAAGCCATTTTTGAGTTTTAGCCAAAGAACAGGAATTGATTTTTCTATGTATATAGATATCGTAACAGAAAAATTGGTCTCTTCTATCCACAGTTGGTCTCTCTTAGGGATTTCTACATGACACAGACTTGTGCCGCTTGTATCCAACAGCTCCCTCGTTCATTTGATGTCGTAGTCCAGCACCGACCGACCTATACGTATGTACGTATGTACACCTTTCTAAAAACCTAAAGTAAATCATAAAAGTGGCTAGCCATCTGACCCCGACTTTGCACGGATTGTAAATAAGAAGGACGCAAAATGGTGACTAACTGTTCTAAATCTTATTTAAACTTACAATTTCTTCAGAAATTAAAGAACTATCACAAAAGTAATCCTCAAAGTTAGTAATTTAAGCACATAATTAATTTTACTTTCATCCTCTTATTTGATTACCCGTCCAAAAAGGAAAAGAATCCGTGCTTTAAGCAAATTTCAACCTAAAAACTTTGGAGTTTTCTAGCTTTTTCGACAACGGATAGAGCTAATTTAGTTTTAAAAAAAAATCCAGGAAAACTTTGTTTCTTTGTTTTCCCGAGGTAAAGCGTATATTATATACGCTTTACCCCGGGAAATTTATAATTACGAGTGGGTATGAAAATAGTGCAATGGGATTGAACCGTTTTTAGGGTTCCGCACGCGGGGTGTGTTTGTTGGTTGGTTTGTCTTTTAATCACGCTACAACAGAGCTATGAACCGACGTGATTCTTTGCATGGGTATAGTTGAGGACCTGGAGAGTGACATAGGCTACTTTTTGTCCCGGAAAATCAAAGAGTTCCCGCGGGATTTGGAAAAATAAATCCACGCGGATGAAGGTGCCGGAATCAGCTAGGTACTGAATAAAATAATATGTTTTCTTTCTTTCATTCATCATCACATATATTATGAGTTCACTGGACGTGACAAGAGCTTTTAAGCTGTTACACGTAGAGTGAAATGAACTTAAATGACGTGGTGAGTGTACTAATACATAACGTGAGTATAAAAGTGAATGAACAGCACATGTTCTGATGTAAATGGATGTAAATGAGACAAATTACTCATGTTTGTTGCACGGTTTTAATTTATCGTTGGGCCACATTAGCATAATACACTTAGGTACTGGCCGGTCACAAGTCGTTAGGTCGTTTACTTACAAATTCGAGTTTTTTTCGTATTATAAAAATAAATAAAAATTATTTTTAAAAAACCGACTCCAAACGCCACTACAAAGGATAAAATAAATTTAGCTTGAACACGTATGCTGAAGTCGGGCGGGCCTAAATAGAAAGGTTGAAACCGATGCGCGACGCTACCGATGAATTTACTAGATCATTTGTTTTGCTCATATATCAAAGTGCGGCTAGCATTTTTATTTATTTTAATTTTAATGTTTTTAGTGCAACTGCATAGGACCAATCTACACCAGCAATTCTCTGACCGCGCGCGATTTGCTCTTATTTATCGAGGAGTTCCTTCCTTCATCTCCGAAGATATTCATCAGATTATCACCAAATTTAAATGGGACCAAGCTGACGACACGTTCTTTCAAATAAAAAAAATATATTAAAATCGGTCCAGATTTGACGTAGTTATAGGTTATGGAGTAACATCGCCAAAAAAAACACGTTGAATTGGGAACTGACAACCTCTTCCTTTTTTGAAATCGGTTATAAAATAATAAAAGATGAAATCCTATAGGTGCCATGTCGTCCGTCTGTCCACATGACACAAAAGCCTATTTGAATGTTTTTAATTACTGTAGTAGTATACCCCTAGGACGAATTTACACGTCTCTCCGCCGTTGTTATACTTTTATATTCATGTGCCTTGACTGCAATCTCACCGATGCCCTGACAGTTTTTGTATTGAAAATCTGCCAAATTATCATATTTATTCTACGGTTAAACGTTACTCAACGTTGTTAAAATTGGCACATAGAAATTAAACATAATTTTTTTGATGAACGCAAATCTTAGAATATTTCAATTGAATTTGCCCACACTTAATTAGTAGAAAAACGTATCAAAGCAGAAGAAAAGTGAGGCTTTTGTTTCATTTGAATCCCAGCGTTTCGTATAAAACAACTTTTCATTAATTATTATGTAACTGTTTTAATTATCTTAAAGTTCAGCGTCTTTGTTCTAAGACCAACAATAGAGCCTTTATCAAAGAACTGGTCTATGATGACGTCTGGATAATTAAAAAAGAGTATATGAGGCGATTTGTGAATTATGTTATTTAACTTTAATTGGCTAGTGCCCATTTTCACCAACGTTCCCTAACAATTTAGTTAACGCTTTCTGTCAATTTCGTTTTCATGAACCTTTAAGGAACACCCAAATGTAGACATGATATTGCATACGAGATTGCATTTAGGAACTACCTACGTAGAGACTCCAACTTAAATGATTTAGGTATGGTTGATGAAAATGGGCATATAACTGTGTAATCTGTTTTTACTCATCTTTATAATATTATAAATTCGAACGTGTGTTTGTGGTTGTATGGTTTGTTCTTCAATCAACCGAATTAATCATACAACAAGCAAACTATTATTAAACAAAATAAAAATCCGAATGCTTTAAAGACCCAACTTATTCAATCCAGTGTCATGATGTAAGGATTCAAGCATTACACGTTAAGCCTCAATAGTCCAACAGTTAAAGAAGCGGACTGAAATCTGAAAGGTCGTAGATTCGAACCCCACTCGTTGCACTATTGTCGTGTCCAGTCTTAGCACAAACTTTCCGCTTATTTGGAGGGGATAGGAAGACATTAATAAACTTCAGCTTGGCTACTATTCTTCTTACAAAAAAAGTTATGGTGGAATGAAGAAACTCACATATATACGACCATATATACATTGTACATCAAAGGGTAAACAGACAATAAAAAAAGGAACAACTAATAATTAGGGTTTAGAAAGTAGTAGTATAGAACAAATTAATTATTGTGTACGGCAGGATCTCCGAAAACAGCCTGTTTTGGATTCAATAGTAAACAATCAAATATTCATTGTTTTGATAGGTTAAAAATATATGTTGTAGATTAATACACGTTCTAATTTATTTTGCCGTTCAAAAGTCCATATTTTGAACTTCACTCGATGAAATAATATTCCGAAAACAGTGTAGTTTTCAATTGGGTTTCGGTTGTATGTGTAGTATATCAAAGTTAAACTAAAAAAAAAATGACAAAAAATAGGCAAAAGCTTCTAGAATAATATTTTGCCGTTAATTTTTCTCTAAAAAGCTTTCTTTTTTTTTAATCATGACTGGTTTACTTTCTTTATAACAAAGTGGCTCGGGCGCCTCATTTCAGTAGCTCGCAAGGTATCATCGAGGGAGGACGTATCGCTCTAGCTGGCTCACTGCGATCCCCGCTGATCAGACGAACTATTGGAGTATTATTTATTTGTGTTCACTTATCATAGATAATCAAAATAAAATTAGTGTGTAAATATTATTACCTATTATCTTCTAGTGTGTAAATCTTGTTATGTATTATTAAATCTGTAAATATTAATGTAAGTTAGGTACTCTTATAGTAAATTAATTAATTAAGAATATAATAAAGTGAAAATATGGGGACTAAAAATAAACAAAAGAACAAAATATCCAGATTTAAATTACGAAAGCTTAGACAAAATATAAGGTAAGTTTGATCCTTCTAATACAAATGTTGTACCTATTCTGTACCTTACCTACTTTATTTTTTTTAATTCTTGTGAATCTTTGGACAGACTTTCGAAATCGATCTGGACTCTCGAATTCCCTGCACTTGAGAACCATTGCCAAAATCAGAAAAAAGTGGCAGCCATTTTCTTTTTTCTCGTTATGGGACCAATTCCTTTCAAAATCGATATCTGGAGATCCCTGTGCTCATAAAGGAGAACCACTGCCAAAATCAAAAAAAGTGGCGGCCATTTTCTTTTTTCTCGTTATGGGACCGATTTCTTTCAAAATCAATATCTAGGGGTCCCTGTGCTCATAAAAGAGATAACCACTAACAAAATTAGAAAAAGTGGCGGCCATTTTCTTTTTTCTCGTTATGGGACCGATTTCTTTCAAAATCGATATCTGGGGATCCCTGTGCTCATAAAAGAGATTACCACTGCCAAAATAAAAAAAAGTGGCGGCCATTTTCTTTTTTCTCGTTATGGGACCGATTTCTTTCAAAATCGATATCTGGGGATCCCTGTGCTCATAAAAGAGATTACCACTGCCAAAATCAAAAAAAGTGGCGGCCATTTTCTTTTTTCTCGTTATGGGACCGATTTCTTTCAAAATCGATATCTGGGGATCCCTGTGCTCATAAAAGAGATAACCACTGCCAAAATTAGAAAAAGGGGCAGCCATTTTCTTTTTTCTCGTTATGGGACCGATTTCTTTCAAAATCGATATCTGGGGATCCCTGTGCTCATAAAAGAGATAACCACTGCCAAAATTAGAAAAAGTGGCGGCCATTTTCTTTTTTTTCGTTATGTGACCGATTTCTTTCAAAATCGATATCTGGGGATCCCTGTGCTCATAAAAGAGATAACCACTGCCAAAATTAGAAAAAGTGGCGGCCATTTTCTTTTTTTTCGTTATGGGACCGATTTCTTTCAAAATCGATATCTGGGGATCCCTGTGCTCATAAAAGAGATAACCACTGCCAAAATTAGAAAAAGTGGCGGCCATTTTCTTTTTTCTCGTTATGGGACCGATTTCTTTCAAAATCGATATCTGGGGATCCCTGTGCTCATAAAAGAGATAACCACTGCCAAAATTAGAAAAAGTGGCGGCCATTTTCTTTTTTTTCGTTATGGGACCGATTTCTTTCAAAATCGATATCTGGGGATCCCTGTGCTCATAAAAGAGATAACCACTGCCAAAATTAGAAAAAGTGGCGGCCATTTTCTTTTTTCTCGTTATGGGACCGATTTCTTTCAAAATCGATATCTGGGGATCCCTGTGCTCATAAAAGAGATAACCACTGCCAAAATTAGAAAAAGTGGCGGCCATTTTCTTTTTTTCGTTATGGGACCGATTTCTTTCAAAATCGATATCTGGGGATCCCTGTGCTCATAAAAGAGATAACCACTGCCAAAATTAGAAAAAGTGGCGGCCATTTTCGTTTTTCTCGTTATGGGACCGATTTCTTTCAAAATCGATATCTGGGGATCCCTGTGCTCATAAAAGAGATAACCACTGCCAAAATTAGAAAAAGTTGCGGCCATTTTCTTTTTTCTCGTTATGGGACCGATTTCTTTCAAAATCGATATCTGGGGATCCCTGTGCTCATAAAAGAGATAACCACTGCCAAAATTAGAAAAAGTGGCGGCCATTTTCTTTTTTCTCGTTATGGGACCGATTTCTTTCAAAATCAATATCTAGGGATCTCTGTGCTCATAAAAGAGATATCCACTGCCGAAATTAGAAAATTGGCGGCCATTTTCTTTTTTCTCGTTATGGGACCGATTTCTTTCAAAATCGATATCTGGGGATTCCTGTGTTTATAAAAGAGGTAACCACTGCCAGAATGGGAAAAAGTGACAGCCATTTTCTTTTTTCTCGTTAAGGGACCAATTTCTTTCAAAATTGATCCCTGTGCTCATTATAGAGGTAACCATTGTCAAAACTAGAAAAAGTGGTGGCCATTTTCTTTATTCTTGTTATGGAATTTATTTGTTACGTTCCCTTATTGGTTGAGCGAAGCAACGGCTGGATCGTCATGCTCGTGAACGGGTGTCACCAACGGGAATGTTTGTCTACTTTCTGGTTAGTACAGTAATGTGGAGCGGAGATATCGAATTTGAAAGAATTTTATCCAATAGTAAATAATGATAAGAACGCCTTTTTAATATTTGACTAATGTTTAACTATAGCAAAAAAAAATATTACTGCCACTTTTTCTAATTTTGGCAGTGTTTATCTCTTTTATGAGCACAGAGATTCCCAGATATCGATTTTGAAAGAAATCGGTCCCATAACGAGAAAAAAGAAAATGGCCACCACTTTTTCTAATTTTGGCCATGGTTACCTCATTTATGAACCTAAGGAACCCCAGATATCGATTTTGAAAGAAATTGGTCAATTAACGAGAAAAAAGAAAATGGCCGCCATTTTTTCTAATTTTGGCAGTGGTTACCTATTTACGAGCACAGGTATCCCCAGATATCGATTTTGAAATAAATTGGCCCCATAACGAGAAAAACGAAAATGACTGCAACTTTTTTTAATTTTGGCAGTGGTTACCTCTTTTATGAGCACAGGGATCCCCAGATATCGATTTTGAAAGAAGTCGGTCCCATAACGAGAAAAAAGAAAATGGACGCCACTTTTTTTGATTTTGGCAGTGGTTATCTCTTTTATGAGCACAGGGATCCCCAGATATCGATTTTGAAAGAAATCGGTCCCATAACGAAAAAAAAGAAAATGGCCGCCACTTTTTCTAATTTTGGCAGTGGTTATCTCTTTTATGAGCACAGGGATCCCCAGATATCGATTTTGAAAGAAATCGGTCCCATAACGAGAAAAAAGAAAATGGCCGCCACTTTTTCTAATTTTGGCAGTGGTTATCTCTTTTATGAGCACAGGGATCCCCAGATATCGATTTTGAAAGAAATCGGTCCCATAACGAAAAAAAAGAAAATGGCCGCCACTTTTTCTAATTTTGGCAGTGGTTATCTCTTTTATGAGCACAGGGATCCCCAGATATCGATTTTGAAAGAAATCGGTCACATAACGAAAAAAAAGAAAATGGCCGCCACTTTTTCTAATTTTGGCAGTGGTTATCTCTTTTATGAGCACAGGGATCCCCAGATATCGATTTTGAAAGAAATCGGTCCCATAACGAGAAAAACGAAAATGGCCGCCACTTTTTCTAATTTTGGCAGTGGTTATCTCTTTTATGAGCACAGGGATCCCCATATATCGATTTTGAAAGAAATCGGTCCCATAACGAAAAAAAAGAAAATGGCCGCCACTTTTTTTGATTTTGGCAGTAGTTATCTCTTTTATGAGCACAGGGATCCCCAGATATCGATTTTGAAAGAAATCGGTCCCATAACGAGAAAAAATAAAATGGCTGCCACTTTTTTTGATTTTGGCAGTGGTTCTCTTTTATGAGCACAGGGATCACCAGATATCGATTTTGAAAGAAATTGGTCCCATAACGAGAAAAAAGAAAATGGCCGCCACTTTTTCTAATTTTGGCAGTGGTTATCTCTTTTATGAGCACAGGGATCCTCAGATATCGATTTTGAAAGAAGTCAGTCCCATAACGAGAAAAAAGAAAATGGCCGCCACTTTTTTTGATTTTGGCAGTGGTTATCTCTTTTATGAGCACAGGGATCCCCAGATATCGATTTTGAAAGAAATCGGTCCCATAACGAGAAAAAAGAAAATGGCCGCCACTTTTTTTGATTTTGGCAGTGGTTCTCTTTTATGAGCACAGGGATCACCAGATATCGATTTTGAAAGAAATCGGTCCCATAACGAGAAAAAAGAAAATGGCCGCCACTTTTTCTAATTTTGGCAGTGGTTATCTCTTTTATGAGCACAGGGATCCCCAGATATCGATTTTGAAAGAAATCGGTCTAATAACAAAAAAAAAACTGAACAAAATATGTAGTAAGTAAAATATTAATCGAACTTACTTAATACCTTGTTTGAGCTTTAGCAGTTTAAAACTGCATGTTTTGTTCTTTCTTCAATATAAATATTTCATAAACCTTAGAACTGCCCTACTGTTAGGTATCATAAGGTTATTTAATCTATGACGTAAAATTTGCGCTGCGGCGGGGTTAGCGAGTTCATTTGATGAGCGCGAGCGAGACCTCACCGTGCGAGGAACGAAGTGGCTCTAAAATACCTACTGCGGCCGAAGATCGTGCCCTTAAATGTTGTGTTTGAATAAAGGCTATATTTATTTATTATTATACATCGTATATGAACCCTGAAAACATTACACTCCTTTTTTAGGGTATTCGTGTAAAAAACGTCACTTGTATAATTCCATTCCAGCATTGTATAATTCCATTCCAGCACGGGAACGCGACAACGTCGAGCGAGACCTCAGTGGGGACAAACACAGCCACAGTGACAGCGACGCCGGGGTCTAGCAAAGCTCCCCCGCCGGCGGCCAAGTTCCGTCATGGTTTGCTGCAGCTCATGATTCACACCATCGACCCTATGCACGACGGTGAGTTAGGTATGCACCGCGCTTTGCTTTCACTTTACACTTTTTTGATGTATTTCTCTGTATTAATATATTTATTTGAGTCTATCAAGCACTTTGAATTTTTTTTTTGTGGTCATTATTTTTATGGACAGATGATTTTTATTTTTTAGTGTCTATGTTCCAACATTGTAAATAATTAATTAAGCTAGCAATGAAAATATCGATGTCATTATCGAACATCACTACGCAGACAACCTTTTTGCATCCTTTAGCGCGCGATGCGTATAAATGTGACTGAAACTGAAATCACACGCAAAAATGCGAATCGATGCTGACAGATGTGATTTCAGCCTTATAATTTCGATTAACAAAGTGCTTGGTTGACGAAACAAGCTGAAGTTTAAAATGATGCAGTAAATGAATATTGCCTCAAGTATGATTTCGTTGATAGTAATCAAAGAAATTTAAATGACTCAAAAATGGTATGGTAAATGGTATGGTTCATAGCGAGTATATTCATTTATTGTTTTATTTTTATAATACTGTGAAATTCTTTGTGTATCTTTACCTGTACTGTAGATTTATGCCAGTTATGTATTTCAGTATTTTCATAATTTTTATACTTAAATTAGTAATATTGGTATTTGCGTTAGTACTTATATTTTTATAATATGTAAATAAATTTAAAAGAAGCAAATATTTTAACTTTTAAATTGAGTTAACAAATGGCTACAAAAATCAGATTTTTTTGTATGTTTATCTCTATGTTTTGATCGAAAATATTGTACATATCATCGTAAAACATCGTAAAAGCAAAAACGCTTAACTCACCAAAAGAATAATTAGGTATACCTACAATTGATTTTGGAACATATTGTATAAATCAGCAACAAATTATACAGTTGGTCTTGGAACATATTGTATAAATCACCGATACAGTTTTGAGAATGATACAATAAAATTGTTTAGAGTACATTGTATAAATCATTCACAAATGTTCTTTACGCCAAGCTGTTTCAAATCACTGCACCGGGTTGCAGCTATTTTTCTCCGTGTCCCACATTTTATTGCCTTTGTCCCCGCTGCAATATAATATAGGGTGAGGTTTAAGAGCGGTCATTTAGGTGAAAATACTTTTGTAGACATTACTGCAATAGTACCACAAAAAAATTAATTCTTACATTTTTTAAGAGAAACAATAACTCACTTCTTATGATACGTAACGTATGAGATTTTGTAAAATCTTATACTCTTCATTCATTAATTCTTCCCTAAACCAGTTAAATAGTTAGTTTTGTGGCTTATTTCACCAAAGAATAAATCTAGCAGTTTTTGTATTTGAAAATCTATCAAAGCGACGTAGATTAGATATTTTATTCATCGGTAAAACTTTAGTTGGTGATTGTTTAATGGGCCCTTAGTCGCGCTGATCGCTCTGAAAATTTTACCCTGTGCATAAATAATAAGCGGCCGCAAAGCAAGGCTTGACACAAAGCAAAGTGTTGCACAAAAATATACCGAAATTGTGAGAGCTCTCGCCTCTTTAAACCGCAAAGGCTTTTCGCCACTTAGAACACGCTTGTTTGTACTAAAGAGAAAATTATTAATTTATATCCGCATTTTTTACATGAAAATATTTTATAGATAAACATTTTTCTAAAGTGTTCAAGTTTAATTTCCGATATCGCCAGCTTTGTATCTACTGCTTTTTTGATTTGATCTTTTTCGATTTCTTGCAAACTTTTGGGTAATGGTAGCTATGATTTGCTTTTTATTTTAAAGATGCTTCTAGATAGTTTGAATTAAAAATACATATTTATTCGTCAAAGTATTTTAATTTTTAATAAGCCTCAGCGTTATGTAAATGTATAGTTTAGATTGCATTACATAATTATTGTAATATTTATTTAAACGTTCTTTAATCTAAATCGTACTTATTTAACAGTGTGCTATTCAATTTAGATATCTAGTATCTACGTGAAGAATGCTAATGTTCGTTTTAACCAACGTTCCGGAACTTTAACGGGCTTCCCAAGCTAAGTTAAATGACGCTTTCTGTCAATTTCGTATTGACGAATCTTTTGGGAACACCTAAAGGTATTTAAATATATAAAAGGAAAAGGTGACTGACTGACTGATCTATTAACGTACAGCTCAGATCACTGGAAAGATCGGGCTGAAATCTAAATATATAAAAGGAAAAGGTGACTGACTGACTGATCTATCAACGCACAGCTCAAGTCACTGGGAAAATCGGGTTGAAATTCGGCACATAGATAGTTATTATGACGTGTGCATCCACTAGAAAGGATTTTTAAGAATTCAACCCCTGAGGGGTTTCAAAAATTCAACTTAACGGGAGTGATGTCGCGGGCAAAAGCTAGTTAATGATATTAGGTGAGGGGTTGTATTTAGGGGCTACCTACGTAAAGAAATACTACGGGCATGATTTATGTATATGGTTGGTGAAAATGGGTGTTAATAATATACTTTAGTGTACTAGAATACACTATGTATAAAACACTGAAGATGTGTCACACTAACACTATCTCTAGCTATTTACCCTATAGTATTTAAACTGGGAGTACTAATAATATACTTTAGTGTAGTAGAATACACTAAATAACACTGGAGATGCTAACACTGTCTCTAGCTATTTACCCGATAGTATTTAAGCTGCATAAATATTTTACGTAATTTTCCTAGCGTGGATGTTGAACAGTTAAGCCGCGTATGTAGGTCAAGCCTAGGCCAGGCCACGGTTAAGGGCAGACTCTTCATCTGCGTATAAAAACTACGAGTGTACAAGTTATTTAAATTCTTTTGTTTAGTTGCGCTGCGTTTTTGTTGAACGCTCACCATTCTTCTTGACCCGGCACGCTCTTGGTGTATAATTGTATCACTTGGGCCAGTTACTTGGAAAGTTAGTTTGTCTGGTGGGAGGCTTTGGCCGTGGCTAGTTACCACCCTACCGTCTAAGACGTGTCCCCAGTGGCGTAACTATAGGGTGGCAAGACGGCAAAATGCCACGGGCCCCCAGCCTAAAGGGCCTATCTCCTTGGTTGAGCTTCTTTATATTGGGGGAGGGAGGGCCCCATCCAATGAATTTGCCATGGGCCTCAAACGGTATAGTTACGCCACTGCGTGTCCCCAAGCGATTTAGCGATCCGACACGATGGCTTGTAGAAACCGATTAGGGGTATGCGTACACTGCCATACCCTTTCCAAGTTAGCCCGCTACCATCTTAGGCTGCATCGTCACTTACCATCAGGTGAGATCGCAGTCAAGGATTATCTTGTCATTGAATTAAAAAAAGTTACGTAGTAAGTCTGGATTCGTAGGTTTTGGACCGCAATCGCCAAGTTTCTTGGTGATTCTTCTCTTTTTTCGGGGCGTTAAGTTGAAGCTGTCATTGGTAGAATCTATTTACCCGCCTTTTTGGTCTTTTTGAAGGAACGCCATATAAAGTTCGGCAAAAAAAACTAACAACTTCGCTTTTCGAATTTGGTGCTGTACGCCGCTTTCCTGGTTACATAATCTACCACTGGATTCCATATGTTAGCTAGTTTGAAACCGTCTTCATGATTGAAATTCTGGTATTTAGGATTATTTCAATCATTTCGCGCACTAACCTCGGGATATAGTGGCGGTCTGTGAAGAGAACTAGTGGATTGTGGAACTGTCGAAATATCAACAGTACCAAATAAAAATTCTGTCATTGCACATACTCGTATCACATAGTTCTTGCAATTCACGAGAGCTCGTGGCTCATAGGTGTGTGTGTCGTATCTGTATAAGTGTGAGCGAGAGCTTGCTTTCGACTGACCGCTCCCACCTAGGCTCCAGATAGTCACGCACACTTACGCAATGTGCATGTGCACGACGTAACCACAAGTAAAACTCAAGTACCCTCGTGAATTGCAAGAACTATACCTAATTTCATTTTATCTCTCATTCATCTCAACTCATCGCCAGCCACCAGGATTTCCAGATGATACCTAGAAATACTATTGGGTACAGCTTTCATCTGCAGGGTGAGCATGGGTAGGTAGACATATTATCCACGGGAAAGGATAAAATGTTTATCCCCTCGCTCAGTTTTATCCACCCGTCGGGCATAGACAAAACGATGGAAATAATAACCCCAGTGGATATACTTACAGGAATATACATCTCCTTTCCCCTGTCGGCTGTCGCCATGCGCCTTAGCATAGGGAGAAGATAATTTTATCTCTTGTCAGTGGATAAAATCGGGGATATTTGTCTCCTGCCCATGCATCCTGCTGGAATAAGAAGGGAATGGAAAGGAAGGATATATTTTAATACAGTTTAAACTCCGCTAAAATCGGTTAAAGCCCAAAATAAAACAACTCTATTATACACTAAAATATGATCACAAAAAGCGGAACCGATACAGTGTGCTGTTTTGCATTACATCGTGAAAGCCTTACGTAACTTAATCGTGGCAAGTTTAGTCAAGTTAAACTGTGTACGAATTTAGGTCAAATCTAGTGCCGCGACTGGGGTGTTTTCGCATAATAGAACACATCTGTATAGTGTGAACCGTGTTATCTAAAATTTATATCATACCAGAGATTAGTTAAAGAAGTAATGTTAAGTATTTTTAAGTTTTGAAACTTTAATAGCCCCTCGGTATAAGGTTCGATCTTCTTTTGTATTCTATGATAAGATAGTCCTTGACAACTATCTAACCTGATGGTAAGCGACGATGCAGTTTAAGATGGCAGTGGGCTAACTTGGAAGGGGTATGGCAGTGTATATTCAGCCTATACCCCTAATCGCTTTCTACACGCCATCGTGCCGGAACGCTGAATCGCTTGGCGGCACGTCTTTGACGGTAGGGTGGTAGCTAGCCAAGCCAAAGCCTCCCACCAGACTAGTCACTAATATAATCAATCACTGCTGTAACTGCTCTTTAGATTTTTTTTTTCGATGACAAGATAGCCCTTGACTGCGATCTCACCTGATGGTAAGTGACGATGCAGTCTAAGATGGTAGCGGGCTAACTTGGAAGGGGTATAGCAGTGTAAATTCAACCCATACCCCTAATCGGTTTCTACACGCCATCGTGCCGGAACGCTAAATCACTTGGCGGCACGTCTCCAACGGCAACTAGCCACGACCAAAGCCTCCCACCAGACCAGACCAGAGACAATTTAGAAATTACAAATTCGTAAATTGCCCCCGCCGGGAATCAAACCGGAGACCTCCCAGTTATAACACCGCAGCGCTCACCACTGCGCCAGGGAGGTCGTCAAGATTTGCGGTTCATACCGTTTAATAAATAATAGGTAAATTATAATTAGTAGAGTAATTATAATTAGATAAATTAATTATCCAGTAAATTGTTTTAATAACAATCTATTAAATACATAATATTGTTAAAAGTTGACAAAATCGATGTTACGCCAGTATAATGCGTATTTACCACCAATCAATTTAATCATAAACAGCTCTCGACCGAAAATGTATTTTATGTTCACTTTAATTTTGGTTTCAGGAAGCTATTTTTAATTTGTATTTTCCTCGCAGCGCGTGTTCAACAATATGTAAAACCAAAATGTTTTATTGATGTTAACATTTTATGAAGGAAATCTGACTGAATTTTAACGTGAATGACAATTTCATACCTATTTTAATTTTATCATTATAAAATGATATCTGTAGCCCGAGAAGACTATAAAGTCTTCCTGGGTTTGCCTAAAAGGCTAAAAAAGTATATAAATACAAGCTTTTACCCACGGCTTCGCTCCCACCATCTATTAAAAGTAATCCAAAGTAAAATTGCTAATTTTGATTTTTTCGAATTTAGAACTATTCTTTTGGATTTTCCCTATTTTTTAAAGTGAACAAAATACAAAGAAAATGATTCAAATCGGTCAAGCCGGTTTTGAGTTTTAGCCAAACTAATGAACAGCAATTTATTTGATATAATTATATATGTAAATAGATTTTTTGATTAATGGTTAACACGGTTCTTGCAATTCACGAGGGTGCGTGGCTCATGTTTGTGTGCGTGTCGTATCTGTGTACGTAAGTGTGAGCGAGACCTTTCTCAATGTGCATGTACATGACGTAACCACAAGTAAAACTCACGCGCCCTCGTGAATTGCAAGAACTTATACGTCATATACTCAAAGACTTACCTATAATCTTATTTGGGTTTCTTTTTTTTTTTGATTTACATTCCATTTTTCAAATCTGTAAGTAAGTTTTTCATGATAATAATTGATAAGCAAGTTGAAAATTAAATTGATAAAAAAGTTCCGTCGAACTTCCGAACATGCCGATAAGATCTTTAAAGCGGCCCCAGATATTAGAAGATAGATAGTGAAGTTGTAAGCTCTTATCGCTAGTACCAAACTTGACCTACATAATGAGTGTGACCTAAAGCATTCTACTCTACTACGAATGGAATTCTATTCGGAAAAGTCTTGAGCAAAAGCTACTGAGGTACTTCTCTTCTTCTATCTATCAAAATATAAAAAGAAAATGTGACGACTGACTAACTGACTGATCTATGAACGCACAGCTCAAACCACTGGATGGATCAGGCTGAAATCCGGAATACAGATAGCTAGGAAAAGGTAGGACTGACTACACGGATCGGGCTCTGGCATGCTAGCTATTACGACGAAGGCATCCGTTAAGAAAGAGTTTTTGAAAATTCAACCCCTAAGGGGGTAAAATGGGGTTTGAAAACTCGAACTTAACATGAGCGAAGCCGCGGGCAGAAGCTAGTATATAATGATTATTTCATATTCTAGGGATAGTATTGTTTTCTTGTATAGAAACATGATTTGGATGAAATTTCCGAACTCGGTTATAAGATCTTTAGCGATAACAGCCTACGCGAAGCGACTCAAATCTGAAAGTAGATAGCGAAGTTGCTCTTAGGCTTTGTGTCAGGCGTGACCTAGATATTCGTCTGGCTTAATACAGATCTTCCAAGCTCGACTTACGAGCACATAATATCACACAACGTTACAGTTTCTAAGAGCTAGAAATGGCAATTCTTCTACGACTGAGAATGTTCTTATTAATATGTAGAGCAGCCAGTGACTTAGATGGATTTAGTTTTTAAAAATTCCGTGGGATTTCTGTGATTTTCCGGTTTCGATTGTCTTTCAAATCATCACACATGTCAAATATGGAACTAACTCCACGTGGGTCATTGAATGGGTGATCAATAAATTCCTGAAAATTTCAGTGGCGTGTCTCTGGTACTCCAAAAGTTCATAGGCAGCGGTGATCACTTGCCACCAGTTAATCATATAAAAAACCAATTAACCAACCAACCAACCTAGAACCAACTCCCTGCAACGGTGTTCCCACTAAATTATAACATGGGATTGTTCAAGGGGCGGACCAACAAAATCCTAAAAAGCCGGTAACGCATTGGTGGTGCCTCAGGCGCTACAAATGTTCATGGGCGGCGGTAATCATTTAACAGCAGGTGACACGACCCGCCTGCTTGTTTGCTCGCTAAAAATATTAAAAAAAAAAATTAAAAGTCGCACTAAAAAAAATCTCCTTAACATGCCTGCAGTATACTTAATTATCTCCTTATGCGAGGAATTACTAATATCTGGTTCACTCGTACTTAACAGTTTTAAACTGGAAATTAACTACCTCTTAAGTGTTTTAAATTCCGAGTAAAATTCTCAAAATATAGCCCAAGTTGCGCTCGTTATGCGACAGGATACAAGGATGCTGCCAACTGTGGCCCGGCCAACTTGCAGCTTTAGGGGAAATGCGGGCGTTAGCAATTATTAAACTACATAAATAACAGCCAAGTTCATCCCGCTACTTAATTTAATAAACCTCACTACAGTATCCGGTAGTAATATCCCTATATCCTTAGCTATATTTTAAATGCGAAAGTTTTTTTATCCGATGTTTAAGATTGATTAATTTAGAGCTAGCTCCATGATTTAGAGTGAATACCACAGAGAATAATCACTCCGTTTCACAGATAGCCAAAAAACACCACAGATTCTTTGACGGCAGTATTGCCAACCTTTAATATGCGTAATTATCGCTTACATCCGATAGGCTTGCACTTGATGACAATCAGTACTGGATAGCACTGCTGAGGTCTAGATTTTCAAAAGTGCTAGGCAAAGTGTGTTTGTTCGTTGGTTTGTCCTTCACTCACACAGCAACGGATCGAAGTAATTCCTGCATGGGTATAGTTTAGGAATTGGAGAATGACAAAGGCTACCTTCTATCCCGGAAAATTAAAGAGTTTCTGCGGAAGTCAAAAACTTAACCCACGCGAAAGAAGTTGCGGGCATTGCCTAGTAATTTAATAAACCTAAATACAGTATTATTATAAATGCGAAAGTGTGTTTGTTTGTCCTTCAATCACGTAGCAACGGGGCAATGGATCGACATGATTTGTTGCATAGGTATAGTTCAGAACCTGGACAGTGACAGGGTAATTTTTATCCCGGAAAATCAAACATGCCCACAGGATTTTTAAAAAACTAACTCCATGCTGACGGATTTGCGGGCAAAAACTAATAATTTAATAAAACTAAGTACAATTTCGGTAGTAAGTAATATTTCTACCAATATTATAAATGCAAAAGTACGAGTATGTTTATTCTTTGGGTTGTCCTTCAATCACGCAGCATCGGAGCAATATATTGACGTCATTTGCAACAGTATAGTTTAGGAGATGGGAGAGTGATAAAGGCTTCTTTTTATTCCGGAAAAACAAAGGATTCTCGAGGGATCGCATGTAAATTTTCACGCATTAGTCCATCAATCACATCGCAACAGTGCTACGGATCGACATGATTTTTTGTAGGGATATAGAAAAAGGTCTAGAGAATGTAGTAGCATGTAGCATACTGATTATACCGGATAAACAACGGAATCAAGGGTATTTTATAAAAACCTAAATCCATACGGACGAAGTTGCGGGAAAAAATAGTAAAAAAATATTTTTATTCCAAGGAATATAACAAATATACTTACTTAAGTATTAATTGTTTGTAAAGTGTTTGATGACCTTTGCTGAACCCAGGTTGACAGTCACTCAAGTGTAAATAAATATTATTTCATAGATTTAGGATACGCTACGTATCGCTACGTACGCAACGTCGGTCGCTACGCTCCTACCGTAGCATTTGCTTATCCTAAATCTATGAATTATTATTGTTTATAAGAAAATTTCCCTCTACAACATGAACTTGGAAAAATCCTTAGATTTATAGACTAAATAGGTAAGTACTTCATATAATAGGCAAAGAAAATTTCTGGCGTGCATTCATGCTCGTGATCATGAACCTGAAAATGTATTCCGTTAATGTAGCACATAATTTTTCTGTCAATGGATGTCACCAAATAATTTGTAAGAACCGTTATGGCACGACCAAGGAGAGAATGCATTTTTTTATATCTGTCAGTTTGCCAAACAAAACAAAAATATCCGGTTTAAGATAACTTTGTTACAGCGTATTCAGATTAAAAAAAAAAAAAAATCTTATTTATTTTACCTTGAATTTAAGGATAAATTATTATTACGTATTATAAATGGACGTGATAATATTTTATTTATTTAACTTTTGTTAGTGATGCATAAATTTCAAACAATAAAAATTATATAAATATTCTTCATCAGTTTAAAATTGCGTCGATTATGTAGCGGTGAACTATCAAAAACGCATTCTCTTGTCAGTCGCTTTTTAGTTTTTATTAATAGTATAAAATCAAAATCAAAATCCAAATGTTGGCTCTTATGACAAGTCGAGAATGTACCACCACCGGTTCGGATATAATAAAACTAGTCAGTTAGTTAGTTCAAGCTGTCAATGAGCTCAGGAAATAGTTCCATATCCCTCTCTAATGCCGTAGGCATTACAGAGGGGTACGGAGCGTTGTCCTACAAGCTTCTTTGACCAGGAAGGAGATAGAGTTTTAGTCAAGATATGACCCACAACGCTCTGCAGAATAAATTATATTCAACATCGTTATCAAAGTAATATATAGGGCACATACTCGTAGTTATGTTGGTCGTTGGGGTGTGACGATACCGTACCGGGAATCGCATTGTTGGCAGACCCTCTCACTAGATGTACCGACGACATTAGATGAGTCGCAGGGAGCCATTGAATACAGGCGGCACAAGACCGAGGCATGTGGAAGCGACTTTTGTTCAGCAATCTGTCGGTTAATTAGCAGCAGAAGAACATTGTCTTTATCGATAGGTGAACCATTACTGCTGGAGTGCACCCCGCACCGGGAATCACAGTGTTAGCAAACACCTCACTAGGAGGACCGACGGCATTAAACGAGTCGCAAGGAGCAGCTGGATTCAGGCGGCGCAAGGCCGAGGCCTGTAGAAGTCCTCGGCCTTGCGCCTTTGTCCAGCAGTGAACGTTTACCGGTTCATAAAAAAGAAAAAGATGAACTATTGCTGAACATAATTTTTTTGAAAATATCGTCACAGAACACGATCTTGTGCCGCGATTATCGTCTACCAGCGACTCGCTTGAGCTTCATTTCGCACATAGTGGGAGAGGTAGGGGTCTCCCAACGCTGTGCCTCCTGGTACCGGGTCGCCACTCCAGCACCTTGGTACCCCAACTTCCATCCTTCCATCATTGCCATTTCAGCTTTACGACTCGATAAACTAAATCGGTAACTCTGGTGCTCCTACGATCTCTTTATCTCTGATTATATTATATTAATTTATAATTAGATTTAAGAAGAATACTCAATAATGTATAATAATGAATGTTTTGTGTCTTTAAAAAATTAACTTTAAGTTCCGATAAATCTACGTAGTCTTCAAATACCAAAATAGATTTCAAACGATTCGATGTAAGGCCTTTGATACTTTGGTTCTACTCAAGGTTTGGTGTAAATCTGCAAAAGATGCATTTTACAGGGGAGCGTACAAGCTAATTTATACGCTATCACGAGCCACGAGAGCTAAATTTGCTCTGAAAATTTATGAATCGCTCTCCACTTTGTCGGCAGCAAGTCGGCAGCGCATGCGAATCGAGTAGTGCCTACGTTATGTGTAGTGAAATACTATTGTTTCTCGTTGTATATTAATGATTAAGAGACACTGAAGAAGAGTTTTTAATTATTTTTTACTTGACATAGTGTATTTATCAGCAACTACAACACACCGGACGGACAGGCATATTCAGGTATTAGTAATAGAAAGTACTAAATTTTCCATTGTTGTGTGCTTTCCTTTACTAAACCTTGCGTATGCTGCAATCATCACTTCAAGCGAAGAAAGAAGAAGAAACTTTGAAGATTTTTTCATGTTATTGCATAACTTTACTCATGTACTCACTAGCTTTTGCCTGCAACTTTGTCCTCACGGAGTTAGGTTTAGGTAACCCTCTATTTTTCAGGGATCAAAGGTAGCCTCAATTTTACCAAGTCCTCAACTATGACCATGCTAAAAATCACATCGATCTGTTGCTCTGTTGGTGCGGAATTGAAAGACAAACCAATACACTTTCGCATTTATAATTAAGCCAAAATACAACGTTATTTCCTGGTGATAGAAAACCTGCAAACATCGATGTATATGGATATGTCTGTCTCATATAATTATGACTACGAAAATACGCTTGAATATTCCTTGAATGAACACCGCGCGTTCCCCGCGGTTCGCTTTGACGCAAATGTCAACCAATCACGTTCGAGAAGTAGCAACTCCCTAGTACAAAAAATGGAATGAAGAACATTAGTGCTTTTTTTTTAAAACTTCTTTTAAGTTTTTTTAAGACAAGAGATTCTGTTTTTTTGAGCGCGTTTGTTTTCCTCTAGAGGCCTATCCATATACATCGATGCTTGCAACACGTACAAAATATTTTTATTCCAAGAACGTGTTATTAACAAATATGTAATTATGATAACTGTCAAAGTTATAAACTAGTTTTGTCAGCTCGCTGTCAGCTCAAAATACTCACCATAGCGTGGACGAACGCTAATAAAAACAATAGCCACCACACGCCCGCCGCGTATAACGTATCCCAATTCATATATTGTGTTTATTAAATTTTTGGGATAAAATCTGAAATGGATTAATATTGCAATCTACACGTACATTTTTGCGAAATTGAACATTGTGCGAGTGCGGTACAAAGCATTTTCAGATTTCTCATTAACAAAAAAATAGCGTTGTATTTATATTAATGGCTGTCTAACTTTTTAAGCTGTCCGACCACGTCAAAGTGGTATAATTAATTAATTAATTAGAAATTTAATAATCGTGATTACTACATAAATCGTTATACCCATGAAGTGGACTTTTGCGTCATAATATATTAATTTTACTATAATTTTGATTAACTATGAAACGTTTCTTTAGTACACAATTTTGACTTAAATAATCTAAATACATATATAAAAGGATAAGGTGGCGAACTCTTAGACATGTACCTCATCTAAGGACTGACTGACTGATCTATAGACGCACAGCTCAAATCACTGAACGAATCAGATTGTGCATAGATTTATATAGGCATCCGCTAAGAAAGATTTAAACTTCAACCCCTAAGGGGGTAAAATAAGGGGTTGAAAAATCGAAATTAACGTGAGGGAAGCCGTGGCTGAATAACATATGAGTGCAACCTTGACCATTACAAAAAATGAATTTTCTTTTTGCCTCTACGGCGTAGCTAGGGGCTACGAGTAACAAAATTACTTCATCCGCGTTAGTAAAAATAAAAATAGTAGCTAATGTTTATATTGCTGGGATACACATAGTATTTAGCGAGATAACCTATTGGTTAAGACTTTGACTAATCCTTCAGGGCATCTGGGGTTCGATCCCGAGCACGCATCATCACTTTTAGGAGTTTTTTGTGTTTTAAGCAATTAACTGTGTCGCTTGCTTGTACGGAACTCGAATTTTTTGTTTTTCTGGGATAAATAGCCTATGTCACTCTCCAGATCCTCAACTATACCCATGCAAATCATGTTGATGCGTAGCTCCTTTCCTGGTTACTTCGTGATACAAGGACAATCCAAAAAAAAATATAATCGGGAACCCTCACCGGGATAAAATAATAAATAATAATAATGTTCTCCCGAGCGCTCCGGCCACGGCGGCCAATCTCCACAGAGATTAGCCACCTGCGCGGGAGATATTACAGTGCCTAAATGTGTGCGCAAACGAAGGTGCATTCTCTATTCCCTCATTCAAAGTGGGACAGTCAGATGGGATGGAAATCCGACACGAACGGTGAGAGATCAGGCGCAGGACCGACAGCTATACGCTCTCTCTGATGCACGGAGCTACCACACCGCCAACTTCTTAACTCCGGGCTAGTGCTGAGAATTTCTTGACAGAAAAACCCAATACATCATTTTTTTGGCCCAACCCGGGAATCGAACCCGAGACCTCGTCATGTGTAGTCGAACTTGCTAACTAGCCGAGGCAGTCCGGGATAAAAGGTAGCCTACGACAACTATAACCATGCTAAAAATCACGTTAATACGTTGCTACGCTGTTTCGTGATAGAAGGTCAAACCAACAAACACACTTTCACATAATATTAAAAGGGATTTGTAATATTAGTAGGAAGGAAAACCACGAACAACTATTGACATAAATCATACAACCCGTGCTAATGTTTCCGACCTTATTTTCTCATAAACCGTAGCAACCTGAGGGCTGTAACCTCGCCTTGACCCCTCACTTCGACTCCGCCGATCGATTCAGGCGAAGAATTGTAAATAGCAACCTTCAGCAGGTTGTAACTTCAATCTTTAACTTCTTGCAAGACAGCCCTTGTCGTTTTGCAATATCAGTATTGCTTTTGCCCCCGCGACTACCTGGGATTAGGTTTTAGTGTAGAATTATTATTAAAGACCGTGGAATACGTACGTCCTTCTCTATCTTTAATCGAAGGGTAGAATACCAAGTTTCGTGCATATAATTTGAAAAATAACATACTTTCATACAAATCCCCTTGGGGGTGAAATTTCAAAAAAATCTTAATTAATGAGCGCCTACGAAGCTATTGTCAAAATGTCAAGTTTTTATCTCTAGTGGTTTAGGCTGTGCGTTGTTCCGGCATAAAAGTCTGTCGAGCGTTGATAGATCAGTCAGTCAGTCAATCAGTCAGTCATCTTTTCCTTTTATATATTTAGATTAGTAGGTATGATTTACGATTTATATCTACTAGTTGAGATAATATCTGCTAGGATCGCGTGCCGAAGGAATTGGTAGGTACAATGAACTGCAGTATGTCGTGATATATACACATTAAATAAAAGAAAAAGAAGGTTCATATGTTATCATCCATGCATCATTACCGATAATAAAAAATGTAGTTGTCAATAATCCTAAGCGTTTATGTAATTTTTAAACCATTATAGAGAAAATTGTTTTTATAATGCATATTTGTGCATATGTGTAAAGGGCTGAGTATTCCAGAAATAAATGTTGTCTTTGTGTTGAATAGGACCCAGAATACAGAGTTTGTTCTGTAAGCTGTATTTTAGAATTAAATTACCGTGACTGGCTGATAGGTGACTTCGCGTAAGCCTAGAGAACGAAAATAGTATATATAGATAAGGATATATGCATTGAATATCTTTGGGTACTGTGGTCTGCTATTCGAAATGTTGCAGGTTCGAACCTCTGACTTTACGGAGCTATGTGCATTTAAGCAATTAAATGTGAATATAATTAAATATGCACAATGCACATGCTTCAACAGTGGAGGATAACAGCGTGAGGAAATCTGCACACTTGCTTCTCTGAGAGGAGACCTGCGCTCAGTAGTGAGCCGTTGATGTTGGGTAATGGGTTACTGATTTAGGTTTTAATTTTTATATTTGTGTTTCAGTCATGTCTTAAAATGAGTAGTTTAATATTAGTATTCAATTCGATGCCTTAACATGGATAGCCTAAGTAAGTCATGCTCTCTTTAAATATTTCTGTGGTGGTGTCGTGTGGTGCGGGTTGTTACTTTCCCTCAAATGTAGTAGAGCGAAGCAACGGCTGGATCATGCGTCATGCTCGTGAACGGGTGCCGCCATCGGGAATGGGTCTGCTTTGTCTGCCCATCTTGGCATGCTTTGGATTGTGTGTACCTACGTATGCATTTTTAACGGTTCATTATGGAAGCACTGTATACATAGCATAGTTTTGTTACCTATTGTAAAAAAACAAATCTTTTTTTGAAAAGAGCAACTGCTGACTTTCTTACCGGCTCTTCTCAGCAGAATCTGCATTCCGAACCGGTGGTAGATTTATGACGTGTCATAAGAGCTACAAGTTGGCCTACATGAAATAAATAAATTTTGAATTTGGATATACAAAATAAAAATATTTCGACTAAGTAGGATGATAGTGTGTCAGTAATATTAATGAATAACAAAAACTGGAACCTATAAATCGCGGGCATCATCGAGTAAAAAAGAAAAATAAATCCACACGAATACATCCACACATGAAGTCATAAACATCAGCTAAGTATCTAAATAAGCACCAAAGTTCGATTGTACGACGCAAGCTATAAATAAAGTCCTCTTAATAACGCATTCAAATGATGTGTGTGGGAGGAAGTACGAATAATTTTCATCATTTCCAATAGAGAAGTGAGATGTGAGACACTCTCCGCACGGCTGAGCCGCGCTTCTCTTGCATTATCAGAAGCTGAGAGTTCTCCAATAGACTGGTCACTTGACACATAAAAATATGCGCCAAGTGCCAGATGCAATCGCTACCCTAGAGAGTAGAGACTCTAGAGTTCCGTGTACATTAGTATTAACCATATTATACCATTTTAGTACGTGCCCAAATAATAAGCACACTATATGGCGATCCGTATCAATCCTTATTCCTTACCGACGACTTCGTACACGCGGGAGTTTCTTTTGGAGGTTCTTTTGGAGTCCCGCGGGAACTTATTTTCCGGGGTAAAAAGTAACCTATGTGCTATTCTAGTCTATAATCTAACTCTGTGGTAAATTCAAGCCAAATCGGTTCACTTGTTGCGACGTGATTGAGTAACAAACATACAAACTTTTGCCTTTATAATATTAATAATAATAGGATAATAGGATCCTTATTTAATTCTTATCTAAATAAAAATATATAATAGGAAAAGGAGACTGACTGACTGATTGACTGATCTATCAACGCACAGCTCAAACTACTAGAAATTTGGCATACAGATACAGCTATTAGGACGTACGTATCTGCTAAGAAAGGATTTTTACAATTGAACAGAATTTTTAAAACAGGATTTTTAAATATCATTTTACAGAATCAACAATGTTCTGTTAACTGCAATTTCACTGTAGCTATTAAGCAACCAACTCTCATCGTACACAAAAGCCAATTATAATCTCCTTAACTGCGAGTAAGAATCTTCAACGTTTCCAACTTTATCGGCGATAACCACAGCCGCAACCCGGAATTCTATACAATTTCCAAGTTGGCAACATTTTAAACTTTGACCGAATGAATAGTTTCGATAATCTCGTTTCGCCATCACACTTGCAAGGTTTCGAAGTTTGTTCCCATTTATTTATTTTATAATAGCTGATTTCTGCGACTTGGTCCGCGTAGATTTAGTTTTTAAAATCCCACGAGAACTTTTTGATTTTCCGGGATAAAAAGCCTATGTCACTCTCCAGGTACTCAACTTATACCCATGCAAAAAATCACATCAATCCTTGTAACTCTCTCTGTTGAAACGTATTTGAAGGACAAATCAACAAGCACGAGTTAAATGTTATTAATTAAAATCGAAAATTTAACATGTAAGAATAATATTTGTAATGATTACTTTTTACAAAAAATTGAACCGACGATAGAAGCAACTAAAAAGGGAAAAATAAAATATAAATCTTTTTAGTCTTACTAACTAAGCTCTTAAATTAATGTAAGTAATTAATTTTGAGTCGACGACAAACTTTTTTATAAGCCTAACTACGAGCTGTATTTTTTTAAGCGACATGCGTTTTAAACTTAAGTAACTTAACTAAGTATTAGACCAAAGTTAGTAAGATGCATATTATCTTTAAATCAGCATGCATCTTTTTTTTACTTAATTATTTTAAAGTTAGTTTATTGGAAAGTTGGTCTACGGCTAGTGGCAACTTGAACATCTGTTTTTCAAACCAACGGACGCGTGTCCAAACTTTAAAGTAACTTTTGTCCATTGTTAGGGTTCTACAGTGTGATATAGATAGCATTTGACCTATTTTTCCCACTCAGTTAAACTGTACAGCGAACTAGATACGGGCTTCAGTCGGCCGAGCAAAATCATTGCAACGAAGCTATCTCACGGTGTTCTCAACGTATGAAAAAGCCGCGAAAATGCGACAGCATTGATTATTATGCTTGTGGTGCAGTTAAGTTTTGTTCTGTGGCAAATGGAATTTACCCGTTCTTCTGACTCCAGTGGTTTAGGCGTTCAGGCTGCAGCAGACGTTCAAGCCACCTTACGCGCAATTGTCCCTAACGATATTGGCCTATAATTGGCTATGTCAGACATATTACCTGTCTTGTTTTTTGGCACAGGGACCACTATCGCCTTTAACATATTTGCAGGAAGATGACCGTACCTAATACACATATTGAATAGCATTGAGAAGGCATCATACAACTTGTTTCCAGCGTAGAACATGTGCTCAACACTCAGACCATCATTACCTGGTGATTTACAGCGTTTCATGTCTTTAATGGCGGATGCCTACATCATTGATAAGGCCTCATACAACTTGTTTCCAGCGTCGAGCAATGTGCTTAACACTCAGACCATCATTACCTGGTGACTTACCGCGTTACATGTCTTTAATGGCGGATGCCTACATAATGGAGAAGGCCTCATACAACTTGTTTCCAGCGTCGAGCAATGTGCTCAACACTCAGACCATCATGACCTGGTGACTTACCGCGTTTCATGTCTTTAATAGCGGATGCCTACATAATTGAGAAGGCCTCATACAACTTGTTTCCAGCGTCGAGCAATGTGCTCAACACTCAGACCATCATTACCTGGTGACTTACCGCGTTACATGTCTTTAATGGCGGATGCCTACATAATGGAAAAGGCCTCATACAACTTGTTTCCAGCGTCGAGCAATGTGCTCAACACTCAGACCATCATTACCTGTGTGCCTAGTTTAAGATTTTTTACTACAATTTCGAGCTCCGTAAAGTTTACTCACAAACTACTCACTGCGTGAATAGTTTATGTCAGTTTGGTACCACGAGTCTGTCAAGTAGGCATACATGAGTAAACTATTCGACAATACCAAGGTCAAAAGCCTGACATTTGTTGTCTCTCTTACACATTTGCAGAAAAAGCGAGACAGGTATACGCTGCCATTTTATCCAATTTGACATTTTTTGCATCGTTTTGTGACGTCATTGACGGCATCACAGTGACAGCATAGACTATATATATGCTGGGAAGTGTCAGTACATCACACAATCTATGGTATGGATGTCTATGGTAATTTGACATAATTAAGACCTAAGAGTTGATGTAGGTACAGTGTACACTATCAATATTATTAACAATACCAGATTGCCACTGATTGATAGTGATATTGTTTTGTTTGGCAATAATATTATTCCTTTGATTAAAGAGTGATAGAAAATGAAGCCGTTTAATAAAACAATGCGTGTCTAAATAATGCACAACGTTAGCACTATCAATATTACTGATGTGGATGAAAAAATCTGCATGTTCTTCAAGACCGCATTAATATCGCTAATATTATATAATTACACACCAATTTTAGTGACAATAGGTACAGTAAATATATTGATAGTGTAAACCCAGCCTATAGTCAAAGCAGAAAAAAGTCTGTGATGTTTATGACTGCGCCGTAAGTACCTAGAGAAGTATTATAGACTTACCACACGAAAGAGATGCAGTATAGCAATATCAAACAAGATAAAATGAGACACAGTCACAATTTATTGTCTCTCACTGCGTGCCCACGCTTTGCAGGTTTTAAAGGATACTTTTTCTATGACCTAAGTCATTAAAAACCACAAACAGATTTAAGTATCTGTGGCTCCCTAAATATCATAAATATCAAACAAAACAAAATATAAAAAACGGAGTGATTACATTCCCTTGGAAAAGCATCAAATAATTAGAAATTATAGTTCTAATGTTAACGGAATACAAAACGGAAAAATGTTAGATTCTTTAAGTGGTTTTTAAGTTTTGTAAGTGGTGTTTGTAAACAGTTTGTTCGCGACCAATTATTTTCGCACTAATCTAGTATCTACTGTCCACCAACCAGTTAATAACTTCATAAATCATAACCCTAGCTGGTTTAAAACTGTCGGGGTTTATTCAAACTGGCCAACTGAATTAGAATGGAAAAATTAAAATCATAGAAATCAAACATCATCTTGTAAACTAGGTATGTAATTGTACTATTATTTATGACCTCTCATTTCGAGAGGGATCTCTAAACTTCGTTTGATTCTGTGGGACTCTGGCCCAAGACTATCCAGTTGTGGGCCAGGATGTGCTGAGAAATGACTGGTTTAAAGAATGCATGGTAAAGAAAATAAACTATTGTATTTGTTGAAGAAAGCATACTTAATTTTATATTATTAGACCTATAAAATATTAAGATTTCCTACACTAAAGAACAGTGTTATGTTTTGATATATTGTGATGTCATCCTCCGTACCAATCCTACTAATTTTTTTACAAATGTGAATCTGTTTGTTTGTTGATTTGTCGTTCAATCACACTGCAACAGAGCTACAGATTGATGTAATTTTTTGCATGTGTACAGTTGAGGACCTGGAGACTGGAGAGTGACGAAGGCTAAACTTTTTATCCTGGAAAATCATAGTTCTGCGGGATTTGAAAAACTATATCTGCACGGATGAAGTCGCTGGCATCAGCTAGTTACTAATGATTAAATAGCTTATGGGATATGTTTTTTCTGTTTTTCCAGTATAACCTACACAATTAGTGCCTAGTACCTACTTGCACTATTACACCAGAAGAATGGGTATACATTTGCATCTCTCTATTCAGCCCTTAGGCTGGAATAGCCCTTAGGCCCTTAGGCTGGAAACAGCAGAGCAGTCACCAGGTCCTTTGCATCTTCACTGCTTGTTACACAACTCAGGGGCACAGCACATTCCTACCTATACATACCTACTTTATAATCATTTCAGTGCAAGTATCCAGCCTTATAATGGGATGAAATGTAATTTTTACTTTGAGAATTCATGTAAGAGAAACAAATGTAATTTGTTATGGTTGCTTAATAAATGAAATAAATTGTTTATATTCTGTAATAGACCTATTCTTGTTTTGTATTTATACTAATTACTACATGCATAAATAAATAAATATATTTACTTTATTTGTCCTCAGCATTAGTTATTTACAAACCATTTCTGTTCATTTATATGTACATTCAATTTATTTTAATCTATACCTACATTCAAAGTCTACTTAATTATATACAAGTAAATTGATGCTGAACAAAGGCATTTATTTTGAAATGGCAGTCTATCTATAATAAATAAACTGTCTTGAAAATTTAAGTTTAAATTTTTGTGTCTGTTGGTCATGGTTAAAAAAGGTCAAAAGGCTGAACCGATTTTGATAATGCAGATGCACTGCAAGAAAAGTATGGATGCTATACAGTTTAATTGCTAATGCAGACCATCTGACCAGATATCTATAAGTATTATATGAAAGTTTCTACTAGGCTTCTTTTCATACAAGAAAGGTTCCTAAAAAAATATATAAATTCACATTAATGAAGTCAAGACTATATCTACTTAGTGAATACAACATACTTGTTAGTACTAACATGTTTATTACAGAGAATCCTGCTAATAATGTAAATGCGAAATTATGGATGGATGTTTGTTACTCAATCACGCCGCAAGGGCTGAACCGATTTGGCTGAAATTTAGCACAGAAATAGATTAGTCTGGATAACACATAGGCTATTTTTTATCCCGGAAAATAAGAGTTCCCGGCGGAATTAAAAATGCGAACGAAGTCGCGGGCTTCAGCTAGTATTTCAAATATATTATTTCTTTTTAATAGATAAATAAGCTAAGTAGGTATGCTATAAATTATACATTTTAGGACAGAATTGGGCAGTTAAAACGAAAACTGAAACAATAAAGATTATATTTATTTTTACATTTGGTTTGGTAATTATTGTCTTATACATATATAACCTTCCTATCTTTTTATGAAAATCTTGATAATATTTAAGTATGATTCGAGCTCCACCTAGCATCTGCATACTTTGTATTAGTTGACAGCTTATATTGGTCTATAGTGATTCTTCTTCTTTATCAACCGACAGACGTCCACAGCTGGACAAAGGTCTCTTGCATGGACTTCCACGGGTTTCGGTCTTGCGCCACCTGAATCCAGCGGCTCCCTTCGACTCGATTGATATCGTCGGTTCACCTAGTGGGGGGGTCCCCCAACACTGCGCTCCCCGGTGCGGGGTCGCCACTCCAGCTCCTAGGGACCCCATCGATCATCAGCTCTTCGAACTATGTGCTCCGCCCATTTCCACTTAAGATTCGTTTCGCTGAGCTATGTCGGCGACTTTGGCTTTTTTACGGATCTCCTCATTTTTGATTCGATCTCCCAGGGATACTCCGAGCATAGCTCACTCCATCGCCCGCTGAATAACCCTGAGGCTTCTTGTGAGGCCCATAGTTAGGGACCATGTATCTTCAGGCACTGAGGAATTATTAATTATTATTGCAACCTGTAATAAGTAACAATTTATTAATCTGTGGAACTATCCTGACTTAATCTGATAAACTGGCCGAGCTATTTATATAGTTACTCAACGGAACTGGCTACGGCTTAGGTAGGTACTTATCTTCGTCACCACTCACCAGTGATACTTTTTGTGAACCTATTAGGTTGTGAGAGTTAGTGATTCCATTATTATTCCATTGAATAAACACTTTTCGGGATCCGTTGGGAGTTTTTGCACAAAATGCTTCATCTGAGATTCTTTTCGTCTTTGTGACACTCTGGCCAGAGCGGTGGTGGTCATCAACGAAGTAACGTCTTTAGCGGCAGATGTGAATCGCCTCACGAGCTTTCGCCACTTCTCCCTGCTGGCCGACAGCCTCGTACACTTGTGCAATTGACCGCCCATCGTAGACTTTATTTGATGGGTCCATCGCATAGGTGATTTTTTTCGTCTTCTGGTGCCCTACACTTTGTCCGAGAAGCACAACACTATTAACGCCTCTAAGTCAAACTTTTCTCCTCCTCTTCCCGGCGGTTAGCTTTCACAGCCTCTGTGATCATTATTCACGTCTTCGTGGGTCCTAGAACTCTTCAAATTAATTATTTTTCAACATTTCGTTCGTGTATCACCAAGCTCTCACGGAATATTTTTGGTGAGTTGCAATTCGAGTATCGTATCGTGTCACAACTCGAAAATGACGTCATTTTCGGGTTGTGAGATGTCAAACATGTAACTCATACTGCCAAATAGCAATACTTTCCGTATCTTTGTTCGAAGACGTGTTTAATTCTCGATGGTGACGTCACACGTCCGTAACGTGTAAGCTCATACTCGGAAACACTCGATCACTTTTAGGTCCGCCACTCGCCGCTTGGGGCGCTGGCTGTAGATGTATGAAGAAGCTCGAAATCGAAGATTCGATGAAGTATACTATCAAAACTTAAACTAACCACACTGGTGACTTACCGCGTTTCATGTCTTAAATGGCGGATGTCTTAGCGGATGCCTATATCATAATCGCTATCTGTATCCGATCCGTTCATTGGTTTGAGATGTGCGCTGATAGATCAGTCAAATATGAACTCAAACACACCGAGCTTCTAATAATTACACATTTTATTACTTAGATAGCACAACTTTAGCAAAAACCTTAGTACAACTTTAGCAAAACCGTTGTGTCGTTCCCGGAGTCTCAGCCAAAAGTGAGACGCGGCCCGACGCCCACACCGAGGCAAAAGCCGCCATCTTTCCCGCCTTTCGATGACGCGGCGCTGACGTCTCGACCTCTGACAGCTGCCGAGGTGGCGCTGGCGTCGACTGCCGCGCGCGCAACACCCAGTGTTGCTAACACAAACCCTTGCCTTTTGTATATTTAGAAGAAGATAGATAACCGGTTTGTTGTCCCCAGGTAAAGTAGACGAGAAGGCGACGCAGCTGCACGCGATCGCGTCGCTGAAGGTGCTGCTGGAGGCCACGAAGCCGGCGGCGGGCGGCGCCGGGGCGGCGGCCGCGCGGAACTCCGCGGCGGCCGCCCAGGCCAAGGAGACGCCGCTGGACCTCCCCAACGGAGGCCTCGCGGACGTCCAGTTAGATGCTATAGAAGAAGTAAGAAGTATCAATTTTTTTATATATACATTATAGGCACACGCTTGACCAATATCACATCTGATGGAAAGTGATGATGTGGTCTAAGGCGTAACGCGTTTGCCTAGAATATGCCTATTCACCTGCTATTTACTCTTGTTTTAAAGATACCCAAATAGGAGTGTTAACAATTTTTCGGAATTGCTTTTATTTTGAAGATTGACTCTTGTTTACTATTTAAAAAAAAATGTTTAAAAATATTAGTATTTTCGATGAGAAAATATATAAAAAAATGAATAATTTTGAATCTTCCCGCTAAAACACTCCACAACTGTCACGTGACTGAAATGGCGTCATTCGTCAAACAAACATTGGTCGCGATTCATGGCATGCATACAGTCGTCAGCTTGTTTCGTGATTAGTGACGTCACAAGCTCTTCTTGGCGTTTGCAGTCACGTGACATCAGATGATAAATATAGCATTTAAAATCATTTTTAATAAATTTATTAAGTTATATTAAATTACAAAAATGTGATTTTTGATATTCTAATATTAAAAACTATCATAAAATTAACAGTAAACATTAATTTGTGATTACTGTTAACATATTGTACGTGTTAGGAAACACAGATCTTGAAAGAGCGATCCCGACCTAAGCCTATCTATTTTTTTTTATATGTATAACTAGCAGATGCCCGCTTCTTCAATTCTCAATCGACAATTCCTAAATCGCCACAATTTAGGTGGGCAGAACCTAAATCTCTTGGCGGTCTTTGACGGTAGGGTGTTAACTAGCCACAGCCAAAGCCTCCCACCGGACCAGATCAGAGGCAATTCAGAAATTATAAATTTCCAAATTGAGACCACATTGAGGGTCTTTCTCAGCCCTGGGAGGTCTTTAAAATCCCATGGGAACTCTTTGATTTTCCGTGATAAAAAGAAACCTGTGCCACTCACCAGCGTGCGTGCTACGAGAAAATATTGTCTACACGTTTACTCGTAATCTCTATGTGAATCTCTATTTCTTATGCCGGTTCTTCTCAGCAGAATTTATATTCCAACAGATGGGGATTGATCCGAAGACCTACGATTTTCAGTCCGCTCCTTAGCCGTTGCGCCCTTGAGGCTCGAACTTTAAATAATGATAGTTCAGTACGTCGAAGGGTGATGTTGAAACGAAGCGCTTCACAGTTGCACTCGGAAATAATGGTAGTTGCCGGATTTCAAAATATTCTTTTCAACCAAAATACGTTGCTGAACTAAAATTCTCTCATTTTCAATTGACACAAATTCTCCGCGGAATATTTTTACTTATGTTTTACTCAAAAGCTCTTCACAGTCCCGACGGATTACGGCCAGCGTGCAATAGTTTCTTTTCAAATAGAGAAACACTCAAATAAAGTATAACACTAAAACTTAACTAGGCATGACCGAAGCTAAAGTAGCCAAAATGTCTAGTGTCTTCTTTAGCGTTCCCTAAGTTGAAATAAATGTAAGCGAATAAAATAACCGGTCAAATGCGAGTCGGACTTGTACAAGAAGGGTTCCGTACCATCGAGCAAAAACGCCGAAAAAATCACGTTTCTTGTATGGGGAGTTTCCGAGAAATGCGTGGACAAAAGTACTTATAAAATTTTGTTTATTTGTTTGGAAGACCTAAAAGATTATCATATTATGTGAATATTTTGCTGTTCCAATAATATTACATAAGTACATACGTACTTTATGACGGGCACAGTAGTGAGCGCTGTGGTCTTATAACTAGGAGGAGCCTCGAGTTCGATTCCCGGCGGGGGCAATTTGGGAATTTATAATTTCTGAATTGTCTCTGGTCTGGTCTGATGGGAAGCTTTGGCCATAACTAGTTACCACCCTATCGTCAGAGACGTACCGCCAAGCGATTTAGCGTTCCGGCGCGATGTTGAGTACTAGAAACCGACTAGGGGTATGGGTTTAATGTACACTGCCATATCCCTTCCAAGTTAATCCGCTACCATCTTAGACTGCATCGTCACTTACCATCAGGTAAGATCACAGTCAAGGGATATCTTGTCATCGAATATAAAAAAAAAATACGTGTCGAATTGATAACTTCCTTTTTTTGAAGTCGGTTAAAAATTTTAGGCCGTAATCTTTAGAAGTTTTGGGATCATCCAACTACGAGTATGTATGATCGCAACACGGGATGGGATAATATAATGTGACATGTTTTCCAACGCTATTCGCGAACGGAGTTTGTAAGCCTCTTTGGTGACGTGCCAAAACTAGTAACGTTGGGAGGCGGTAATCCCGGTAGAGGTTTGCACATGCGTGTAGCGAACGGACTGCAAGATATTTTTTTTTTTTTTTTTCAATACATTCGGTCGTAAATTGACTCTTATTACACCGCTTTCAACGCTGGTATAAACCTACCGCCGCCGTTCACGTGCAATAGTATAATAACAAGTATAATTTAAAATTTTTATTTTTAAAAAACAAGCTTTAGCTGGCTACATCATCAGACCCTGAATATCATTTATTTATTTACTCCAATTAGCGCGGCATGAGTGCCTCTTACACTAACTAGACGAAACACAAAAAAGGAAAAAATACAAAAAAAGGAATATTAAAGAACTAGCTTTAACCCGCGGCTTCGCTCACGTTATGTTCGATTTTTAACCCCCTATTTAACCCTCTTGGGGTTGAAATTTTCCAAAATCCTTTCTTAGCGGATGTCTACGTCCTAACAGCTACCTGTATACCAAATTTCAGCTCGATCGGTCCAGTGGTTAGAGCTATGCGTTGATAGATCAGTCAGTCAGTCAGTCAGTCAGTTAGTCACCTTTGCCTTTTATTATATTTAGATAGATTTATATATTTTGATATATTTAGATAGAGAAGTTCATTTAATGCTCTCCGCGTAGGTACCTGAGTAGTTACGAAACCAGGGTAGTCCACCCATCATTGAGCAGCTTGTAGAATAAAATAGATTTTTTTTAAATTCAAATAAACTTTTACAAAGTGCTTTCGAATCGTCAAATGAATCTACAACTGGATCGGAATGCCGTTCCAACCGAGTAAAAAAAGTAATTCAAATTCAAATTATTCATTTGCCAGATTTATTTGCAAAGTTCGAATTATTATTAATTTACTAGATATATTTGCAAAATTCAACGATAGTTTTGCATAATATTATTTGTAAAGGACATGACCAGTGATTGCCCTCGGGATGGGGAAAATGTGCAGGATTACAGCTTTTACAGAAAGATTAAAAAATTGAGGCCTAATTTACTATGGATTTATTATTCCGATAAAGGCATGATTTAAAATATCAAAAAAAACCAGAATGTTTATTGCTTCCGCTTTCTCTTTAATGCACTACTTCATACTTAAACTTCCGCCCACTTGTATTAATGCCCGTGATACACATGCTAGTGGATGATATGTAGATGCTGGTAAGCTGGCATGCCAGGTACTGACAGAATTTCAGCGCGTGACATACATGCTTGCGAATGACCTTGCCAGTGACATGCGAGTTGAAGTTCACAAAATGAAGAAATAAATAGTGTTACAATACAACTCGCAATTATATTAGGCAAAAAACAAGCACAAAAATTAATAAGATCTTGGCAGATAGTTGAGAGTTGCGATTTACAAGCAAATACGTTACGACCTGCCTTCGATTCTATAACTCAGTGCCTATCAAAAAATGAAAGCCACTGACATATATTTTTTATCCATTGAAGGTTTACTATGAAAAAGTAAATCATATTTCTCTTCAAACCTTCAATGGATAAAAAATGCCTATCGTCGTTGATAGGCACTGAGTTACAGAATCAGCCCCTTGTTTCGCGTATTTGTAGCTGGCAATACGAATCTCCCGTCCCACTTCCCTTCAAGGGGAAAAAATCAAACGGCTTGCGAGCCATTCGTATGCTTTGCTCTGGCACGTGAGTTACTGGCAGAATCTTGATTCACATGCGAGTAGCTCATTACTGCTTGTAACTGGCATGCTTTTGTGCGAGTAACAAGCATGTGTATCACGCACTTAAATAGTAAAGAGAAATTCCGCTTCGCGACACTAGATAGCGCTTGTCTATTGAAAAATTAAATTATTCGTTCAAATAAAGTTGTATTATTCCGTGTCCTAGGATCTGTACAAAAATATTAAGCAATTTTTTTCTAAGCAACTTTGCGCATAGATGGCATGTTTAATAGCAGAAAATTATTCTTACGACTCGATAAACATATCTTAACGCCATCTTGTATCGAAAGGGAGAGGTATTTTTTGAAAAGTTTTCTTATTTTTTCTCAGTTTTCAAGGCTTCAGACTCCTAAAACTTTCATCTCTGAAAACTATAGAATATAACAATTACAAAAATAAAACTATTATTATTGCACGTTTATTTTAACATTTTAGACTTGATAACCACAATAACTAGTGCCCTCTAGTATCGAAAGGCAGAGTTATTCCGTAAAACTTTTCTATTTTTTTTCTCATTTTTCCGAGCCTTTAGACCCCTGAAAGTTTTTTATCTGAAAACTATAGAATATAAGAATTCCAAAAATAAAACAATCTTTGCTGCACGTTGATTTTTGATACCTAGGCGAGAGCCCTTTGCTCCACTGGTCATGTCCTTTGAATTAGTTATTTTGCCTTGGTATCTACTCCTGCCAAGGTATCCCTACTGGTAGAGATTCGAGAGATATGAGGCTCAAACAAACAGCCAGTGTAAATTCACCAAGTAGAAACATGGATTGCATTTCCCTCGATCAAGAAACATAATTTATCGAGTCTCCAACTTTCGATATCTTTATCGTGAAATAAAACGATTCTCTACGGGATAACAAGTCTTATACGTTCTAAGGTGGTTCTAAGTATCATTACTCAAACATATCCCCTCTTATGAGCCTTATCGTCGGGGATAGTGCAAAACCGCGTATGTACATTTGGTAAAAACAACGGATCTACACTAGTCACAGTTTTACAGGGGAAGTTTAAAACTTTATTTTTCTATTTCTACGGCTATTGGGCTAACTTTTACACAGAGAGTATTAATTCATGTGTTCTATGTATTGATAAAAATAGATATCTTTAAAAGTGATTCATTTAGTCGCTACGACACTTACGCGGTTTTGATTTGTCCACAAACGTATGAAAATGGATTTTAATGTACTAATGCTAGTTACGCGGTTTTGCAATATCCCCGACGATATCTTTATCGTGAAATAAACCGATTCACCACGGGATAACAAGTCTTATCCTTTCTAAGTATCATTACTCAAACATATCCCCTTTTATGAGTCTTATGACATATTTTCGCTGGGGGTGCGATCGGCTGGAATAACAAACGATTCGAGATTTATTCAGAGATTATCGTGTGTGCTCACCGTCGGATGATAGACATTTATTTTCTACTTGCTTTTGCATGTGACTTCGTTCATGTTTGATTTTTCTTTTTTACACCCTAAGGGTTTGAATTAAATAAAATAGATCAGTCAGTCAGTTAAATTTTCCTTTTATTAACCCCGCAAAAACGACGGAGTTTTATTAGTTTGACGTATCTGTGTGTGTGTCTGTCTGTGGCATCAAACCTTCCGAACGGATGAACCGATTTCGATGAATCAAAGCGATCAAAGAATTTCCACGGGATTTTTAAAACTTAATCCATAAGAGTAAAGGAAATAGAGAGAGCACCTGTGTTTGCGCTCACAATTTTGCACTATAATATCTCCCATCCAGAGCTTCATCTCTGTGCAGATTGGCCGCCGTGGCCAAATGCCCTTCCGGCTTCCGTTTTTCCAACTATGTATAATGTCTTTAAATCAAGAGTGAATAGGCATCTTCTAGGCAAACGCGCACCATCTTAGGCTGCATCTTCACTTACCATCAGGTGAGATCGCAGTCAAGCGCTAGTCTATACATATATTTAACACGTTAACTGTCCAGACAACAGACACAATAGTTAAACAATAATAATCATGCTCACATGTGTTTCATGGGACAGGGAAAGGTTTAAAAAAAGGTATTAATATAACGATTGCCTAATTAAAGCTTAATCAAAGCGCTTGGATCATCCTGGATCAGTTGAACAGCTGGATATGCTGGTTGCAGATCGGAGACCTGGAGGACGACACGACGCCGCTAGACATGTCGTGGCCCTCCGGCTTCCGCAAGCGGCTGACGTACCTGTTGGTCGCGCCCATTGTCTTCCCGCTCTGGATCACCCTCCCGGACACCAGAACGCCGAGAGGTAAGGCCTTAACGACCAATACCATATTTCAAGTTAGATTTGATGATGATAACAAAATAGCCCTTGACTTTAATCTCACCTGATGTTAAGTGACGATAAAGTCTAAGATGGAAGCGGGTTAACTTGAAAGGGTTATGGCAGTGTAAATTCAACAAACATAAAACAAACAAATATAAGTACAACATATTACAAAATTATTTGATGCGCATATGAATAACAAGCTTATAACAAGCATTGGTACACAACATTCAAAAAATAAAAAAAGCATTGGATAGATTAAAAACAAAACTTCCAAATAAAAGATCTAAGATCTAAAAAGCAATTTTTAAAGAAATGACGCCATTTGATAAGTAATAAGCGAGGTTTTTTATATTGCTATATCACAAATACGCTTCAATGGATCGATAGAAAATTAACTATAAGTAAGGTAACATTATAAAAACGTATTTGGCCAAATGTTGGCAAAAACAATTAGTATTACAATTCTTTCATTCCCATGTTCATCCATTACAAAAGATATTATGGTAGAAGTATCTGGTGTATGAAAAAGATTTTTGTTAATTTTGAATTGCTGAAAGTACACAGTTTTAACGAGAGTGCTACAAATTCACAATTCTGCAACAGACAGAATAAGTTAGCGGACTCGGAATAATCACAATTTCTCCGCAGAAATATTATACAATTTTCCAAGATGTACTTCTTCGAAGGAAACGTTATAATAAGTTGCAGTTTATACAAAACTTTATTCTCAAAAATGGGAAAACAATCACCATACATCTTCAAACAATAAGATCGAGTTTAGGGTTCTGCACTAAAGGATGCCAACCCCAAACGTGATATATTAGGACCAGCGCACACCGGAGGACGGCACCGTAGAGGATTTGTTTATCCTTATTAATATTATAAATGCGAAAGTGTGTTTGTTTGTTGGTTTGTCCTTCAATCACGCTGCAACAGAGCAACGGATCGACGTGAATTTTTGCATGGGTAATTGGGTATAGTTGGGGACCTGGGGAGTGATATAGGCTACTTTTTATCCCGGAAAATCGAAGATTTCCCGCGGGATTTTAAAAACTAAGTCTACTCGGATGAAGTCGCGGGCGTTAGCTAGTTATTAATAAAATTCAGGATTCCGTTCCAGAGAACGTCAAATTGATTGTCAGGCGCAATACTTTACTGCTTTCTTTTTTGTCACCTTGATGGTGCAATGTCATCTAAATATTGCTATTGAAAAGAAGAATTTCTGTTTTATGTATACGGAACCCTCAGTTCGTAAGTTTGAATCGCACTTGACCGGTTTTATTTGGATTTTATACCAATCTTTTCACCTCGAAACGAAAAGTTTTGTTCCAAACGCTATTTATAAGTTATCAAGTTTATTGGGCTCTTGAGAAACAACGGATTGCGGAGATGAATCTCTGGGGGGTAGCCCGAGGATAAGTTAGACTGTTTACGATATAAGAGAGCACTATCAATGATAGTTAACTGTTGCTTGTTTATCGACTCTCGTATTCACTTTGTAGATCTACTAGCTTTTGTCCGCGACTTCGTTCACGTGGATTTGATTTTCTAATCCTGCGGGAACTCTGTGATTTTCCGGAATAAAAAGTAGCCTATGTCACTCCACCAAGCTCTCAACTATACCATCTATCCTCACAAACTTTCACATTTATACTTATATATTATAACTTTTGCCTGCGGCTTCGCTCACGTTAAGTTCGATTTTTCAAACCCCTATTTTATCCCCTTAGGAGTTGAATTTTGAAAAATACTCTGTATGCCAAATAGCCCGATCCGTCCAGTAGTTTGAGCTGTCCGTTGATAGATTCAGTTAATCAATCAATCAATCAGTCAGTCAGTCAGTCAGTCAGTCAGTCAGTCAGTCAGTCAGTCAGTCAGTCAGTCAGTCAGTCAGTCAGTCAGTCAGTCAGTCAGTCAGTCAGTCAGTCAGTCAGTCAGTCAGTCAGTCAGTCAGTCAGTCACATTTTCCTTTTATATATTTAGATTAAATTAATATGGCTTAATAAGGATGTATGATAACAGTCATACTAATACCAAAATTGTCCGTATCTTTCCAGGGAAGAAGTTTTATCCTGTAACATTTATAGGATCGATAGTGTGGATAGCGTTTTTCTCCTACCTCATGGTGTGGTGGGCGAACCTGGTGGGCGCCACGGCGTACGTGCCGCCCGAGGTGATGGGGCTGACGCTGCTGGCGGCGGGCACGTCGGTGCCGGACCTCATCACGTCGGTGATCGTGGCGCGGAAGGGCTTCGGGGACATGGCTGTCTCGAGCTCCGTCGGCAGCAACATTTTTGATGTCACTGTTGGGTAAGTGACTTAAGGTCCAAGACACGGAGCTGCCCGCGAAATTCAAATTTAATTTGGTTTTTCGCCATTTATAAACGAATACGACAAAGTGAGCTTATGGTATTCAAATTGCGCCAATGGCAGTATCATCTTCACAGGTTTATATACTAATCTTTACGTGAAAGTATCCAGTTTAAGAAATTAATCAAAATAATGAGTTTGACGTGAGCTACTCACAAATTAGTCATTATTTTGATTAATTTCTTAAACTGGATACTTTCACATAAAGATTAGTATATAAACCTGTGAAGATGATACTGCCATTGGCGCAATTTGAATACCATAAGCACACTTTGTCGTATTCGTTTATAAATGGCGAAAAACCAAATTAAATTTGAATTTCGCGGGCAGACTCGTCTCTTGGGCCTTAAATTACCTATTAAGAGTTTTGACGACCTCCATTTTTTTCATTTGTAGGAGGGGAAATCCTCATGGACATTCGAGACGACGGATAGTGTCGGACTCCTACCGACTTACCCCTCCTACCTCCAAGCAGTATTGTACCTGCCCTTTGCCGCGGTCCTTTCACACTATTCCCCTGCGTTTGTCTTTCTCCTTCGTCTCCATTACGGAATCGACGACGATGATCGGAATTGACGACCTCCCTGGCGCAGTGGTGTGCGCTGCCGCTGGGGTTTTAAAGCTGGGAGGTCTCGGGTTTGATTCCCGGCGGGGTCAATTTGGAAATTTTTGGTCTCTGGTCTAGTCTGGTGGGAGGCTTTGGCCGTGGCTAGTGGCCCTCAAAGACGTGCTGCTAATCAATTTATAAAATGAAATAAATTTTTATTTATTTATTTAGCGTTCCGGGTAGTAGCGCAGCGTAGCCAAACGTAGCGATGGCGTAGCGATGGCGTAGCGATGGCGTAGCGATGGTGGCGATTAGGGGTATGGGTTGAATGTACACTGCCCTAACCCTTCCAAATTAGTCCGCTACCATCTTATGCTGAGATCTATAGAGCGTGCTCTGACTCAGCTCAGACTTAAGACAGTGGTTAAAAGGATACACAAATACGCTCGGACATAAATCTATCTCGTTTTAACTCTGTTTTGATTCTGAGCTGAGTGAGACTGCGGTCTATAGATTTCAGCCTTAGACTGTATTGTCACTGCCCATCAGGTGAGATCGCAGTCAAAGACTATCCTGTCATCATCATGAAATAAAGGAAAATATCGTTCATTTATGTGGTACCGATTTTCTTTTTGCGCATAGTGTCTTAGCTACTTACCCTACATAAGTCGATGTGGGTATGTTTTGAGTGGATTAGACATGTTCTGAAGCGCATAATCCATTACTTCAACATCGTTTGTCAGTGTTTGAGCGCCGCGTCTTTCCCCCATAATCTCTCATGAGAACTGAAACTAGCTGCTGGAAACTTTTGTATTTGCCTACTTGCTTTGAAGCTGATAAGACCTCGTGATTGTTATTGACCTACTTGGAACTACGTACCTACTTAGGTACGAGTATTATATGTAAAGTGCTCTTACTTAGTAATTATGCTTAAAGTGCTTACATAGGAACTCTCTTTTTGCAAGCTTTTATTTAACTTGCAATGTAAGATTTGGCCGTAAACAAACATACATATATATATATGTATGTCAAATCTTACAAACTGAATTAGAATTCTCGACATTGAAATTGAGCTGAAATGCATATTACGTAAATCGGATGACAATACAAAATTATTACGCAATACTATATAATAATATAATTTCGACATTTAAACTATTTTGTACCATATTTTCGCAATTATAAGGTTTAAATTCTATTGAGACTATTATTTTTCTGAAAATCTGTTTTCGTCATATTATTATTCTAGCCATATGACACAAAATAATTTACGTTCTATAAATCCGACAGCCGCACCATGTTACAATGAAAAAATGTGTAATCCTTAGAGATTTTCACTATTAGAATAGAGATCTCTCTCTCTCTCTCTCTCTCTCTACACCGTATTCCCCACTGCTGAGGGTCGCAATCCCTTTCCATTCTTCATGTAATGGTAGGATTTTTCAAGCTGTGGTGTGTTGCCGGATCTTTCCGCATACGACTCAACTTATGAGAACGATATAGCGAAACTTAGGTTTTTACTAGATGTTAGTAATTATATAACTGGGACCGACGGCTTAACGTGCTCTCGGAGGCACGGAGGAAGTGCAAAAGCCTTAAGACACCCAATATCGGTCACCCATCCAGTTACCCACCGGGGTCAACGTTGCTTAACCGGCGTGATCGTTTCATATACGCTGTCACAACTAGGCCACAGACAATATAATAAGCTATTTCATTAAAAAATCCTCCGCGGAAAATAGGAAATGCCATGTTATATTGTTACATCACCCCCTCAAGCTCACAGTTGGAGCGGTGCCAAGCGCCACACTCGAGGAGCTCCGGAAAGAATAATTTTATAGTCCGGGAGCCGGTGACACTAAAAGTGTACTTAGATGGATTTTCCAATAATTCTGTATATAAATTGATAGCTTATAGAAAGAAAGAAAGAAAGAAAGTAGAAAATAAATAAGTTTATTTGCAAACACACACACACGGATACAAAAAGAAAAATAGTCATAGGTGCAACATAAAAACGGTATGGTATCAAGTATCCTGGCAACAGTATTTTTTATATTATTAATGAGTCATATTATTTTTGAACTTACGCGGAAATTGTTTGTAAGTGGACCATTTTATTGCAAAAGGTAAAGGGTAATTTTGTAATTTTTGTTTGCATTATGAATTATGTCAGCTTTTGTTGCCCTAATGGAGTAGTTTAATTAATTCTAAGACAGTATGTCTGAATTCACTTGGAGAAAAAAATATGTTCGTTAGAAGAATAGATTTTTCCTAACAATTAAGTAGTGTAAACTATTAGGCTATGTTCAGATGGCTGAATTGCGACGCGCGTTTTCAAATCGCGCGCTTAGACATCCTAATATATACCTAGCAACCGTTCACATGCGCGCGCGTTAACGCGCGTCAGCGAGCGTCAACGCGGCGCTCAGAGAAAAAGTTTCTAGACGCAGACAATCGCGCGTTGACTCGCGCTTTGATATTAATGTAATGTCCGTTTGCTGTTCAGTTGAGCGCGCGCTTTCAACGCGATCGCATGTAATTTTGTTAATTTTCGTAATTATATTTTGAGTTGAAGCAAATTGTCGAATGACTTTGTAGACATTCTAAAGTAATTAAAGAATTTAGATTCATGGTCTCTTAGATTCGGATATAGTATCGCAAACAAACTGGGTTTATTTTTCAAAATTGGATGAACCCAATGTGTACGTTTTCTTTTTTTATATTTTTCTTTAGAATATAACCACAAAATAATAGCCTTTTCCACGTCCATTTTCTACGTTCTACCGAACTAGACTGACGAGTACTCTCGCAACGCGCATTAGCGCTCATCATCTGAACTCTCTTCAAATTTGATCGCGCGTTGACGCGCGTTAACGCGCGTTACATGTGAACATAGCCTTAATCTATCTTTATTCTCGAAGTGAATTCAGACATGCTGTTTTAGGATTTATTAAACTATTCTCTAAGAGCAACAAATATCGACATAGGTAAATAATAATACAGTTAACTTTATGTCTGGTTCCACTCTTACGCATCCTCAGTGGCAAATAAATCTATCACACCGATTTAAATAACAGATACAAAAAATAAGGTTGACACACCGGCTCCGCGCCTATTTTATATACCTCTCTAAATTATCCAGCAGTTTGCCCTCGCGACTTTAAAACTTAATTGAGATTTTTGTACCTTCTAGGTTTTTTCGTCTAAAAATATTTTTGATAAAAAATTGATGTCATGTTCTTGAGAAAGCTATTACCAAACCAAAATCGTATACTCGTATTATGATTTTTCAATCAAAGACTGTTAGAAATATTGCTAAGTGGAAGAATGTAGTTAGTAAGTAAATACTTACTACCTACTTACTTCGACTTTAAAGGAAGGGTAATAAAACAAGACCATGAACCCATTCTCCTTGAACTTTGCGCCCCCTATCCGCTCCGCACTGATAGCTAACGAGTAGAACTAAGTGTATTACGTACCTATGCCTACTTACTTACAAACTATGTAACTTATTACAATCTTAGGGAAATCTTTATTATAGTTAGTAGTTAAACCCTTACACCGCATCGGTTTTACTAATATTGTTAATGGAGTTTCAATATACATACTAGCATTTTTTTATATGAATAGCGGGCGAACGAGCTGGCGGGTCACCAGATGTTAAGTGATTACTGCCGCCCATGAACACTTGTAGTACCAGAGGCACCACCAATACATTGCCGGCTTTTCAGGAACTTCTAAGCTAAGGGGGCAACGGGACAGCGAATGGGGCAATGGCGGTGTTCTCTAGGTCAAAGAAAGGACCCAGAGACCACAAGCACTGCACCATTCGGGAGAATGGGGAGGGTTTGCTCGCAGTTTCGCTCACAATTTTTACAGGCTCCTATTTTACCCCTTTAGGACCCCTAAATTTTCAAGAAATCCGTTCTTACCGGAAGCTTACGTCATAATAGCTATCTGTATTCATTCCAGCCCGATCCGTCCAATAGCTTGAACTGTGCGTTGAAATGAAAAAAAAAATAGTTAAAAGTTATCCTTTTAAATATTCTACTTACCTCCAGATCTGCACCTGAAAAAGCTAGCCACTACACCAACGTTGCAACGAACCCAGGTTTGAATTCTGTTTCAGGCCAAAAATTTGAGTTTTTCTGTCAATTCTGCGTAGCACCCAAATCAGAAAGTTGTCGGTACCTCAAAGAGAACTTAAAGCATCCGGTCCTGCACCTGCCTTGTCTCAGCACAGCTAGGAGTGCTGTCTCAATTGAATATGAGAGTGAAGGAATAGATAGAAAGTACACGTGGTTTTGGACACTTAAACACTAACATATTAGGTATCTCGCTCTTGCCTCGATAGCTAGTCTCTACTTTGAGAAAATTCGGTGAAGACAGTTTTCAGTTTTCAATTATACTTAATTTAATTTAAATTTATTCTATGTACAATATTATTTGCATCGCATCCAGGTACAAGGGTTCCAGACGCATGCAATAGGTATATCTATCTACGGTATATTGCCCGCGGGAACGTTTAAGCAATTTTATGCTTTATCAACGTTTAAATAGGGCCGGAAATGCTCCTCTAAGGATGCTATTACGGCAGCCAGTAGCCCAGACGGAGCAAAATCGATAAATGAAACGCTGCAGAACTTTGCCGGGGATAAATCCTGCTTCTTTCCTATGTTTTAGTGGAAATTGTTGAAAACTTTCTGACGACCGCTTGAGCTTGAGCGGCGCGTTCTTATGAATGGAAAGGTCCGGGTTCAATTCCCAAAATGTCAGCTGAGAAAATGATTCTATTTCTATGGGTCTAATGGGTCAAAGTAGGAGGTCTCCGGTTTGATTCTCTGTAACCCCTTCACATTAATACGGAAGAGTAAAAGTAAAGTATCAATCGGGTAGACTACAAATTGAAAGGTCGCAGGTTTGTTTGTCCCAAACTGTTGCACTATTATCGTACCCTGACTGTCCTAACAACTGTACTTAATAAGTCTTTCAAATATTTAAAGTAAGTCTTCTATCCTTGGGCAAAATACATTTGTCTCAAGTAAAATACATTCATTCATTTATTAATTATAATTGATTACACACGCTCGGTTATCTGTCTGTCTGTCCGTGAGTCACAAGATTACTCTTGATGATTGTAGCGGTCTAACTTGGAATAGAGTACCTATAGCAGTTTTTATTAAACCCATACCTACCCGCCATCGTGTTGAACGCTGAATCGCTTGGCAGCACGTCTCTTCAAGTGAGGTGATAACAAACTACAGCTGAAGCCACCTTAGCAGACCATAAACAATATAAAAATTAGAAATTGACTCTTATAAGGGAGGTCACCGCAAGGAGATAAGAGAATATGTAGTGAAAAATAACGACAACCGCCGTAAAAATAAAATTTTGCTACAAAATATCTAAAGGTTACGCCCGGTCTGTCTACTTTAGGTCTGGGGGGAAATATCTAACAAACACTAGACTGCATTACGGGGTGCATCTTCCGATCGATAACGCGAAAATTGCTGATAACCCATATCAACTCTATTAACCATGCAATAGAGTTTAAAATTCTGCAGATAAATCGACCCTTAATGCCCATAAACGTGCTCACAATCTTGAACCCTATGGAATTAAGGATAGAGTTTATTTTTGGTATTAGATTTAGGATCAAAAAATAAGACAAAAAGATGAGTTTATCTTATGCATTTAGGTACAATATAGTTAGGTAACATTGTTAAATAAATCATAAGAGGTTCTAATTATTATATCTAAAAACTGATAAGTAGCTACGACTTATAATAGACGAGAGTTAAAATTCACAAAAAAAAAATACGGAGGTACTTAATAAATACTAATTTACAATGTTATACCAATAAAATATTTCAAAAAATAGTTTTTCGACTAATTATATCTTATACTTATACGACTTTAATGTTCCATCATAATAATTCCAAATTCCAATTTCCAAATCGCAGAAAACTTTTCGGAGAACTGCGTAATCGACAAATGTACTCGGACGTTTACGCCAATCTCAAGTTTGATTTTTCACTTGTAGCGAGAACGTCGTAGCTTAGAAGCGTAGCGTAGTAGCGTAGCATAGGCGTAGCGTAGCCTACGCCTTTCTACGAAAAACCACTTCTTTCTCTTTTAAGATAGCTAAGGAAAAATAAAGTTTTTTATAGAGATCGCTCGAAAAGCTTTTAAAAATGGTCATAACTATCTATGACAGTTCAATTTTACGCTTTCTGGCTTGCTAAATTAGTACTAGGAAATTAAGCTGAATATTTTAACAGGAAAAGTTTTTCCTATTAAAATATTACGAAGTCTGGAAGTTAAGCCATGCAAAAAATGCAACACTGCATCTTCGTATGAATCCATAACGCAAATACAATATATAATATAATTAAAAGTTAAAACTATCTTTTGGGAATTATAGGATACCGTGAGGTCTCAGTTCGGGGCGAACCACTAGTGTTATTTGTATGAATTTTAAATACCTTCTTTTTCCAAGTAGTAAATTTTCTTCAATGACCCGAAGCAATCAAGAAGGTCGTAAATGATCTATAGGTGGCATGAAAATTTGCATTTTGATTTTATCTAGACCTCGACCTTGGCACAAATTTCGGTTCAAATAAAATGCCATTTCCACAGGATATGACCTCGCGTGATCCAAAATAATGGAGAAATGAAGGTGATAAAAATCTTTATTTATACATTGTTTCTTATCGTAAATATTACACAGTTAAAGAACTTAACTGTGTACACAACAAAGTATGTAAGCTGAAATGATATTTAAAATACATTTTTTAAGAATTAAGCATAACATTGAAGCATAATAAAGATATTTAAAATCGAATCCGAAACCTCCCAGTTATAAGACCACATCGAAAAACACTGGGCCAGGAAGGTCGTCAAAATGTGGGCTTAATAGAATAGAATAATTTTTAATTAAAATAAACTTTTACAAAGCGCTTTCGATTCGTCAAATGAATCTACTACTGGTTCGGAATGCCGTTCCAACCGAGACGAACCAGCAAGAGACTCGGCGGTTGCTCCTTGGTAATACCTACCAAACATTTGTAATTAAAGACCTACGAATAAATAATAAGTAAGGAATAAATAATAAGTAAGGAGGTCTAGCGTTAAAAAAATGTCCCTAACAAAAATTGCGCCGAAGTGGGAGGAGATTAAAATTAAGCCGTCAGAAGCGGGGATTAAAAACAAAAATAGCACGTCAACAGTTGGTCATTTTTCTTGCACGTCAAATTTTCATAACATCGTCCAATGACTCAGCTGCCATAGCAAACATAGCAGCACGCGCGCGAACCAATCATTGTTTTCGTTCTGAATTTGAACCGATCACCAAGCATGTCTACCTGTAACCTCGGAAGTGATTCGTATGATTCGTATTTTGAATCATACGTCGTTTTGGTTTGAAGTAGGGCCATTTTTTGAGTGAATTTTGTTCTGAATTAGACTTCCTTACTTATTATTTATTCGTAGTTAAAGACTGACAAAGCGACATAAGCCCTACCGACTGCAAAATGTATGAATACGTTATTTTTGGAGTTAAATAATTCGATCACGTTCCTCCACATTGCGCTCCAGTCAAATGGTTATTGATACGATTTCGCTGAACTGCTCTTTCCAATCGCATATCTGGCGAATTCTCATTTCTTGAATCTGAACTGGAATCGACGATTTCTTATTACAAATTATTACGCAACTTATTATTTTTTAACCGTTTTCCAAAAAAGGAGGAGGTTCTAAATTCGTCGGAATCTTTTTTTTTAATATTTTTATGTATGTTCCCCGATTACTCGAAGACGCCTGGACCGATTTGGATTTTTTTTTTTTGTTTGAAAGGGTATAACTTTCCAGGTTGTCATTAGGTTGTTATTGTCAGGATCTGATGATGGCGCTTGAATTCGTTTTTGTAAAAAGAATTTTTACGTTTATATTATTCAAAGAACGATTCTATTGTTTTAATAGTATTTTTTTTTTTCAATCAAAATTAGGCGTTTTTTTATTTCTTTGGAAATTAATATATACTTACTAATATTATTTAAAGGTTAAATTTAATAAACGCTTTAATCACGATGTGATTGATAGTACATGAGTAATGGGTATAGTTGAGGACTTAAAGACTGACGTAGACTACCTTTTGTCCCGGAAAAGCAGAGATTTACCGCGGAATTTTTAAAACCCTGACTCAAGGTAGTCGATGTCGCGGCCAAAAGCTAGTCTAGTAATAGGAGTGAGGGAATAAAGCTTGCACTTTTGCACTATAATATCCCACGGGTAGTTCTCAAGTCTCCGTTTCTGTTGAGATTAGTCCACGTGGCTGAAATTCGGTTAACAAACACGTTTAGAGAGACATTCCCCTGCCCCTTAATTAACTATAGTAATTTTTTCCCTCTATGACTTTTAATTTTTCGGAGTTAAGTGTGTTTAAGCAATTAAGTATGTTTCATGAATGAAAAAATCTCGGGGAAACCTGAGAGTCCTCGAGGGTGTGAAGTGTGAAGTCTTTCAATTTGCATTGGCTAGCGTGGTGGACGTAAAAGTCCACTTATTATGGCTTATAACCCTTATCTGAAGGAGACCTTTATGATTCCCGGCGGTGGCAATTTAGGAATTTATAATTTCTAAATTGTCTCTGGCCTGGTCTGGTGGGAGGCTTTGGCCGTGGCTAGTTACCGACCTACCGTCAAAGACGTGCTGCCAAGCGTTCCGGCACGATGGCGTGTAGAAACCGATTTGGGGCCTGGGTTGTATTTACACTGCTATACCCCTTCCAAGTTAGCCCGCTACCATCTTAGACTACATCGTCACTTACCATCAGGTGCGATCGCAGTCAAGGGCTATCTTGTCATCGAATAAAAAAAAGACCTGCGCTCAGTAGTGAGACGTTGATGGATTGCTGCTGATGATTTTTAACCGACTTAAAAAAAAGAGAAGGTTCTCAATTCGACGCGTATTTTTTTTTTTGGCGATGTTACTCCATAACTCGCCAGCGTCGCGCATCGGTTTCATCGTTTCTATTTAGGCCCTCCCGACTTCAACATACGTGTACAAACTAAAATTATTTTATACTTTTAAGTGGCGTTTGTAAGTCGGTTTCTTAAAAACATTTTTTTAATATTATTACTAGCTTTTGCGCGCGACTTCGTCCGCGTGACTTAGGTTATTGTTTTTCCTGGGAAAAGGTCACTTTCCTTACCATCAAAAAACCCGTTCAATACAAAATGTATGAAAAAATGAAATTTATTAATAATTTTTTTTCTTGACAATTTTTCCGATATTTTAAAAGTTATTCTGCTATTCGGCACGGAGACAAATACAACAAACCAAAAACCATGAAAATCGGTGTAGCCGTTTTAGAGTTATAAGTGTTCGAACAAACCCAACTTTGTTTTATAGTATACGGGATAAAAAATCCTATGTCCATCTCCTGGTTCTAAGTTACGTCCCCACCAATTTTCAGCCAAATCGGTTCAGTCGTTCTTGAGTTATAGTGTAACTAACACGACATTATAGTGTAACTAACACGACTTTCTTTTATATATTATACTAGCTGTTGCGCGCGACTTCGTCCGCGTCAATTTCTGTTATTATGATCGCGATTAAGAAGTTTTTAAAAGAATATATTTTAAATATGGATAATTTCCCCGTTTTTGCAACATTTTTCACTGATGCTTCGCTCCTATTGGTCGCAGCGTGATGTTATATAGCCTAAAGCCTTCCTTGATAAATGGACTATCCAACACAAAAATAATTTTTCAATTCGAACCAGTAGTTCCTGAGATTAGCGCGTTCAAACAAACAAGCTCTTCAGCTTTATATATTAGTATAGATAAATTTCCTTTATAATTACAGGTTACCTCTTCCATGGCTTCTCTACGGGATTATATATGGAGAGCCAGTCCGGGTCAACTCCAAAGGCATGGTGTGCAGCATCGTGCTGCTGTTTGCCATGCTGATCTTCGTCATCATCAGTATCGCGTGCTTCAGGTGGAAGATGAACAAGGGCCTCGGCTTCACCATGTTCCTCCTCTACTTCGTCTTCGTCGCCGTCAGTCTGGGCCTCGAATACGGATACCTCCATTGCCCTAGTGAATAAGTCATGACGTCATTTTTTAGTAGAATCAAGGACTTTTGTAGCAAATGTTGAATGCACATAGTGCGACTGCATATACGAGCTAAGAAGTAGCATTGTGAAAATTACGTGTAGTCAAATCTGGTTAAGTAAGGTTCTAAGGAAGACTGCTAGCATTCGATGTATTTGAATTTAATTTTGAATTTGATCGTGTAGGCCATCTTGTGGCTCTTATGACAACTCAAGATTACGGAGTCAAGAGTAAAGACGGTACGGTACGAACTCTATCCAACGGTTTGGTTAAGAAATTCTGCTGAGAAGAGCCGGCAAGAAACTCACCAGTTTTTTTTTTTCAAAATAAAAGTGTTACAATAACTAGCTTATTTATCTAATACAGCTAATTGCTTCCATGAAACTTTGTCATTAAAAAATTCACTAACTATAGCTCTGAATGACGAACGTTTCCTTTGACGATATTCGGAACTGATGTAGACTGAATCATGGAGTCTACTTTTTTACTAGAACAATCACAGAGTTTAAAATCTCAGACATCAATTATTTACTTGCAAATAATTTAACAATAGATCAGATACGAAACTTTAAGAGATATAAATGTTATAATTACATTAGTTATAAATCAATTTAAGTTTAATTCAACTTTGACTCCTTATTAAATACTTACTTAATCAGATTTTACAATTTTATGGCGACATCAGTACCATAGGATTGCGTTGAAACTAATTTATTGTGTTCATTAATTTCATAGGTAACTTTAGTAATTATTCTGTTGAACAAAATATTATGCAAAAACTGATGGAAATTATTACTTTCTATAAAGAACAGTATAATTAATGAGTGAGGAATAAATACGACTCAAATGCTGATGAAGTAATTATTTGAGGAGATTCAGAATAACTTCTACCATGTCCAGAGGAATTTAAAAAAATGTAGCAGAAAGAAGGTGATTTTGTTGTGTTTCAAAACAAATTGGTCTACATAATATTTAGGCCTTTTAGAAATTAAGGGACTTGTTCATTTTCTGTATAAGAATTATACTATTGTTTTAAGTAAATATTGTATTTACAAATCATGTTGATTTATTAATAGTTTTATAATGTTTTTTTAATGAAATTCCAATTAATATTTAATTGGGATTTCTGTTTAGAGTTTACGTGTTGTCACTGTATAACGCTCAAACTGTAATTAACATAATTACATATATAGTTTTTTTCAGATTTTGTTTTTAATGTTTTTAAGAACGAGCACAAATTTTTAGATGTGGCATCAAATTTTCAGACAGTAAGAAATTCTAGCAGACGAATTCACCGTGAAAAAAATAGAAAATATTTGTACTTTAAACGTTTCCATGTGTGATCAATAGAATTTTTTTATAAAAATTAAAATATTTAGGCATCAATATAGAATAGATATTTATATGAATGTTAGTTGTTTTAAAGCTTTTACGGTAATGTTTTAGCGGTGTAGACTTTAACATTTCCTTTACATTCATGCGTGGAAACTTAAATATTTTGTCAAGCATTAAAATTGGGGACACGTTTAACCGATTTTATGACTTTTGGAGTTCTCGTATAGTCGTTGAAAAGTTTTTTACTCAACAAGGATACGATTTTGAGATCTGCGAAGTGACAATATTTTTGTTGAGATTCTTGGATATGAGTCTAAAGGAGATTTTACAAGAAAAATAGAATACCGAAAAATCATGTTTTGATTTTGTAATTATTTTTGTAAATATTTTGATTGTAAAAACTAAGTAATCACAGTTTTTCGTTGCGGCATGGTATTGGGTGGCAGATCAATAAAACGTTAATAATTTTTTACCATATTATTCCAATCAGAAGGTAAATTCATACCATTAAAATCTACTGAGATTATGTTTTTTCAGCATATCTATGTTCGTCATTTAAACCTGAAAATGATTGCAACAATATCGTACAAAATAAGTTAAATTCTATAGACCCATCACCTCCACCATGTCACAAAAAAAAACTGCAGTTGTTGTTTTTGTTGTGTGTGATGTTAGGTCGGAATGAATTTCGTCCAAATACGTACGAGGACGGGGATGACAAAAATTTTATACGAGTTTATACATAAGTGCGGATAATCGACTACTTAATCGTTAATTTTATCTTTACATCATTACCCTATTACATTAGATACCCATCCACACGTATTACAAAAATTCGATATTATTACCAAATCTTAACCACAATATGCTTATAAAAACTTGAAATTTTAAAATCCATTAGTTGATTAAGTACTATAAAATTGCTACGAAGTTACGAACAGTCTATTCTAATCCTGACTAATGACTAAGAATCTAAATCTGATCGAACTATATCACGGAAATACCTAGGTTAAAATATGACAGTACTTAAATGGCTTAATTAAGTAAAACAAAAGAAAACTTCAATTTTCCATTCACAGAATTATTTAGGTAATGAAAATTGTTAACGTGAGTGATTATCGTAGTAACTTGGCTTCCAAAAATATATCACGATTTCTGAGGTCAATCTCCAAAGTCCTCGACGAACGGTGTTATGTAGCAAGGCGACCATTAGACCATCAATCTGACAATCAAGGAAAAAATATATAATATATAATCCACCAAATTAGATTTTTTTTATAAATCAGGAGAAGTTGACTCCACAATGCACAATTACAAAGAGGAGAGAAAATCAGGAGACATTGACTCTACAACGCACAATTACAGAGAAGATAGTGGAGAAAAAATCAGTAGACATTGACTCTACAACGCACAAATTACAAAGAGGAGAGTGGAGATAAAATCAGGAGACATTCACTCCACAATGCACAATTGCAAATCATCACTTAAATCCGTAACCTTGGATTGACAAGATTGAGATTGAAAATCTCACAGTATTTTACACGATCCTGAACACAGATTTGTTCAATGCCAGATTGTTAGTCTAATGCCACCTTTAATAATGTAATCGATATTGTGTCGTCTAGATATTATATTTTTCATATATATTAGATTAGAGCGCCTTCATACTAGCGTTTCTCCAGCGTTGGCGTTCGATGGCGTTTCCTCTGCAGTTTAATTGAACTCTGCCCTAGCGCGGCGCAGCCGTCACGCAATTTCGTTCTCATTTCGGTACTATCATTAACAAAATGGATTCCGACGAGGAAACTCTATAGATGGCTTTGCTTTTAAAACGAAAATTAATGCGAAAACGAGAAAATAAAAACAAAAGGATATGGGAGAATACATGATGGAGTGTGCGGTCAAGTGAAAGTGATTATTTTGGCTTTATTGTAAACACAAAAAAGATGATTCAAAATATTTTTATTCTTATTTTCGAATAGCGGAACCTATATTTGATGAATTGACTACGAATCAGGCGCATGGATCCGAATGAACGAATTTCATCAACGGGTGGCGGGGAGAGGTCGGATGCGGACAGGATCAGCGCCTACGCTGAACAAATGCTAGTGTGAAGACGCTCTTAAAGTCGCAACAATATGATGAAAACAGTTATTTGATCAAACATCTAGGAGAATTGGTTACTTTTCACAAAAAATGTTCAATAATGACAACCACCAAATCTACAAAGATGAATTTCTTTTTTAAGAACAGCCATGGCGCCCATAGCCATTCTGAACACGACTAAACCACCCCGAATAAGCGTAAGATTGTGTTAGGAGTAGGTACGACAATAGTGTAAAGGGTGGGGATTGAATACTCGTCCGTTTTTTAGCCTATGCCTTTATTTGAAGCTCTGTTTTTTGATAATTTTTTTAAAACTTTGTTTTCCAGCGTCGATAGGTTTGTTTCTACATCGTTCATTCTTTCGTTCAGCTTGACCTACTAGATCTTTATTACTCTCGCTTCATTCAGGATCTTCTCAGCTAGCTTGTAGCATAGCGATTTGCAAAAATACTCTAAAGTTTGGTACAGAGGAGACTGCGTAAGGTCGGGGTGATTGGTTTTAGTGTTGAAAGAACATTTAGCAAAGTTGTGTTGTGTTGTATTAACATTTTCTGTGAATTGATCATCTCTTAGAGATTTGGTCAAATCCCGATTTTTATCATATCACTGTGACATTGAGGCCGAAGTTGTCGCTGCACAAACGTTAGATAAAATAATAGTCAAAGAGCTGATAGGAAATTTTGAGGAGGTCCGTATCTTGACTAATTTGGAGAACTAAATCCACGTCGCCAGGAGAAACTTTTATCTACATCCTCCAAATTTACAAACAGCTCTTGGAACATAATGTAAATATCCATTTAGCAGACTAATGGAGCGGGACAGATATGGATTATATAAAATTTAATAATATATATAATATAGTATTAATATATAATTCATATTCCGTATAATGTGCCTAAGAGTTTAACCGAGCTCTGACGTTTTAGCTAGCTTCGATATAATTATTATTACTAACGTAACATTAGTCTATTATCAAATCATTTCATTGAACAGCAGGACTTACCGCTATATTTGATCTGGCGAAAATGTCCCGCTCATAATAATGGTACATACGCGCATTACACATGTACAATATACACAGTTATTTAATTAATTTTTGATCTTTTTAATCTCTAAAGCGCAAACCACGCTGCAAAGTACGCTGACCTAACTTACTCGCGAAACTTTTATAGTTCACGATATGTATAAAAAGACATCGTAGCTACTTGACCTAAGCCAAAGTTAGCAATATGAGCTTAACTTAGCTCAGCTCACATAACTACTACTGTGCCTTTTCGTGCTTCTATTCTGACCGCGAACTACACAGCTAATCAAAACCATGGTAACTTGGTTTGTGCTTTTTGCTGGAGCTAATTGTTTGCTAACTTCATTCACCCAACGCTTCAAAATGTTCATAGTCGTTACATATTTCCATCGTGTAATTTAAAAAAATTACCACTGATCTTTGCGGCAAGTGTTCACGCAAGTTTGCAGACCACGTCTTCATTTGAATAGGTTAAAAGTTCTATCCATATCTAGCCGTTGGATCAGCTGTTTAAGGTGACCTTGTATCGAAATTTTAATTGCCCTTTAACAAATAATTAAACACGGTTCAATGTTTGACACGGCCTACCTCTGGCCATATTGGAACATCTTGATAAACCGTCCGTAGATTCCTTTCAATTTTAATATTTTATTAATCCAATAAATTGTTTCAATGAATCCAAATGATTAATAACAAAAGTTTGTGAACGCAAACTTATTAAATTAATTGTTAAAGATCCCATTCCGACAAAAAATATTTAAAACCCGCCTATTTGACATAGCAATAAATAGACTAGAATAGATAGATAATATTATTGTTAAGCTTTATCTATTCAGACAAATATGTATCGCTCAATCTATTTCCAATTTTCCAATTTTTTTGTTACAAAAAGAAAATTAAGTGAGTACTTATTTGTACTCGCACAAATGTTCTTGATAAAATAAAGTACCGACTTCCAAAACAAATAAAATGTTCTTATAGGCAAAATTAATCCTCTCTTTGGATGAAAGTAAAATCATTTCATGCTGAGTTTTCAACATATCGATAGGTGTCAGACAATCATATAAATCATATTCTGTGATAAGGACATACTTATGATATATTTATATGACATTTAATAGATCATTTATCTTCTTAACCCACATTATATATCGAATAATGTATATATTAAGATTGGATTTGATTATAGCCTTCTGTAGCTCGCTTAGTAGAGCCACTTCTGGTCTTACGGTCTCATATACACTAAACTTCAATTAATCTAACTCCTCTATTTAAAAAAATATTTACTGGATCAAAATCTTCATCTAAACGCATGTTCTATCGGAAATCATTATATATGAAACTGTCAGATCCACCAGTGGCCATTCTATACTTTAAATGTAAGATACAAACGAATTTTTCTCTCCAATTAAAGTTTCTTAAAGGGTTGGTGATATAATAAAATTAACATCAATTTAGATTGAAGTAGAACGCAGTAAAACTTATATGTACTTATATTTAATCCTTATATCTTAAAAATACTGGAAAGCACCAAGTACCATGCGTGTACGTAAAATGTATTGTCTATAAAAAGGCCACTCACTTCTATACCTACGCTACATTATCTTACTAATGAATAATTATTATATACACTAGCGATTTCTATCTATCTCTTGTAATGATAAAGTTATTATTAAGTAGATTCTGTAAATTAATCATCCTTCCATTGTGTCTAGTCAAGGTTGAGATTAGGTTATCTGACACGAAGGGTTCAAATTTTTCTAATAAATCGATCATATCACTGCGTGTGTCTATACGCGATTCATTCGTAGTTGCATCAACAAATTGCATTTGTTCAGTACCAAATAGCACATGCCGAGCTAGTTCCCATTCTATTTCAAAGTTTGTTATTTACTAGCATATACAAATTTGACATATAGGGGAAGAGACTGCTGTACTGTTTTTCTCTGGTTCGATTATAGGAACATGATTATTCGAGTTGTTTAATAAAAATGTAAAATATAATCCTTTTGATGTATATGTAAGCTCCTTCTTCAACTTTCAACTTTTTTAGCAACAATAATTACTACACTTCTCGGTAAACAGAATTTGGCTTTTCTGGTGTTACTGTGATTCTCATGCTTTCGCTCCACGGGAAAACATTCAGCTGCCTCTGGGACTAAAATACTCTCGGTATCATATCAATTTGATACCTTTTACGAAATGAAATATAAACCTTTATTACTTCTCGTAGTGTAAGTTTAGGCTTAAAGCTACCATAAAAAAATTTAACAATGTTAATTATCTAATAATTGAGTATGATATCCAGGTAGAATTGTTACTAGAATGATGGTTTTTATATAAAAAAATAATAAATTTAAATGGATAAAAGAAGCAAAAATATCGATTATTGCATTTTCTTTGATACGGGGCGTGATATGAACACCATATTCATATTTCTCGTGTTAAGGTGATAGGTAACTTTTCTGCGCTATTGAAATTCAGCTTTAAATGGATCGTGTCGAGGAAAATGGAATGAATTTAGTCGACGACTTTTTTTCGTAGCTGAAACATCTCGACTTCGGGAAATAAAACTGGTCAGAATATTATGTAATTCTCGTACGATTTGTACAAAGAATACTAAATAAGCTTTTAAAATATCTGAAAAGATAGAATAGAAGGCCCAGCTAATGTAAATGTTCAAAGTGATAAGAAGCTGAAAGGGCTTAATTTATTTCTGACAACTTGTCTAAGGCAGAAATCTATAGACCGCACTCTCACTTAGCTCAGTCTCAAGACAGAGTTAAAACGAGACAGATCTATGTCAGGGCATATTTGTGTCTCGTTTTAACCTCTATCTTAAGTCTGAACTGAGTCAGAGTACGCTCATAGATCTCAGCATCAATCTCAAGGCGCAATCTCGAATCAATTGATACACGAATAGTATTCACGCTTCAAATAAACTCAGTTTCTTCACACTTCAGTTCAGTTTCTTCAGTTTTTGGATGGAGGTTTTGCCAAGCAACGATCATCACCTGATCATTATTATGATCATATAATATAATGTATTCAGTTTTTTTTTTTTCATATAATAACTGATTGAGTACGTTTTCGAATTCGAGATGGCAGCGTAGATTGTTAATAGTGATATTATTAATTAAGGAGAAGTAAAAGATGTTATTAATTTTAACAATGTAGCTAAGTTTTAGATTTGCAAAATATTGTAACGAAAAAGAAGGGAGCGGCTCTTGAAAGGCTTTTTTACTTTCATAAAGAATGACCACAAAAATTGGAGCCTTACCTTGTTGTAGAAAACCAATAGAACTTATTCATTCTATTGGCAAAATTAACTTTAAACTGGCAAAAAGTCTCATACACATAAATTTTGGCCATACGAGTTGCAATGAAAAAAGCTATAGAGAAGGTTTTTATTTTTCTGGTCAAACTTTAAATACGTTTGTTGCCTGGATATGTTCAACAGTATTATAATTGACTACCTTTAGAAATGTGTTGAATGAATTTCTTTCTAGTGTTCTCAAGATTTGTGAATTCTTTCTGATTCCTACTGTTGTATTGAAATCAGTCAGTTTGTTATTTTTTTTACATAATTATGTGATCGAGAATTTAAATTGTTTTGTAGAGAGTATCGCATATTCAGAATATTTGTGTGATAAAAATTTTGTTTTTAATTCAATCTTCTATCAGAATTATAATTTTCTTCGAATTTCCTGTGAATGTGGTGTAATTTCATAACTTTTTATGGTTTGTATCATGGTGTTATAAAAATTTTCAATACACAATAGGTTTAAATGAATTTTTCTTCTTCACTTTATACCTTCAAACTTCTCAACTCTATATTTCTTCTGAAAATGCGATATTATGTTTTATAGGTCATAGATACTTTACTAATTTCATAACAACAAATTAAGGCTGAAATGTATAGACCGTACTCTCACTTTGCTCAGACTCAAGACAGACTTAAAACGAGACAGATTTATGTCGGAGCATATTTGTGCCTCGTTTTAACCTCTATCTTGAGTCTAAGCTAAGTCAGAGCACGCTCTAAGTCTCAGCATAAGTCTTTTCTTCTTTAGTCTTAAACTTTACTTAAGCATTTTTCTTATTTTTTAAAAACCTACCCACATCCAAAATAAATAATATAAAACTAATTTAGGAGCGTTAAAATTACGTGAACGAACATAAAAGTACAACAAGTAGAGTTCTTTGGTCTTTTGTTACAATTGGGTCTTTGACAAAAAAAAAAATTGTGGACTTAAAATAAAAGTTTTTAATTCTAAACACAATGCCATTTTACTTTTTTTAATATCTTGACTATTTTCAAAAATATAGAGCTTTTAAGTTCCCTGTTAGACAAACAGAGCGCTATTGAATCGTGACTTCACGTTTTATTAATTAAATTTAATTAATTAATGAATATTCACATTTTAACAACAGTCAAATACCCAATTTCCAAAAAAAAATGTATTTTTAAATAGCGTCGTTGTCCTTATGAAAGTTTTTATTGATTGTTAAATTAATATTATTACTTATTATAATTGTGATAGTTTTTATAGGACGTCGCATTTAGTGGATGGAGTAAACTTTGCGTAAACAAAACTGTTTCACTGACGTTTACGGGAATATGTTTTGACAATCACCTTATAGTACTGTCACATTGTACTGATTCTAAGGTCATTGACTCATCAGCATTAACGGCTCACAACTGAACGCAAGTCTCCTCTTACAAACAAATAACTTCGAAAAGTTAGTGGTGCACAGTTAGAGGTGCTTGTGTACAGCCAGAAACTCGCGAATGAAGGAAAGACGAAACGAGACTTCTGGCGTAGCCCATTCGAAACTTTGGACTCCCTTGGACCCCCGATATCTAATGAGTCTGGTTTTAATACTACTTTGTTTTTATCGACTGAATCCTACTGAACAAGCAAATGTAAATTATAAACTCTTACTTTATTGGTGGTCACGTGCCTTGTGTTAGAGTACCCGCAGACCTACAATTTCAAGTAATTATAGGCATAGTTACTTAAGGTAGCCCACACATCTTATCCAAAAAAATCGTCGATCATTTCTTTGTCAAAATCATTGTTTTCGATAGTCGGTCAACTTAAAATTGTATGTCTGCGATCGCTATTAAACGTAGGTTTTAAGTATATATGGGTGATTCTACGATAAGAGGTTTCAAGTCCATAGAGAATACGGCCACGGAGAAAAGTAGCAGTTTTTTCATTAAACACTTATATTATGATTTTTGTTCTATTTATTTATCTTTTCACGTAAGGGCAAGTCACTTTATGCATATTTTATTAAAAAGTCAAAAAATCAAAAAATTCAAAAATTCAAAAAATTCAAAAAATTCAAAAAAAGTCAAAAAAGACTTTTTTGACATTTTTGACGGTTTTTGATTTTTTTGACTTTTTTTTGACTTTTTTGACTTTTTTTGACTTTTTTTGACTTTTTTGACTTTGTTGACTTTTTTGATTTTTTTTACTTTGTTTGTTTGCACTAACCTTATCTCCCCTGGTCAACTAGTTTCTCTCCTGACATTTATCTTGCCAGGTGAAATATGGCAGGTGAGAGACGTTTTCATGATAAATTGTTTTGTTTTAATTGACATAAGAAGTTTTTCGGTACATTATGTATCACACTTTCACTAGTCCATCATTATCTAATTAGACCAGTAAATGCAAATAAATTGAATGAATAATATAACTTTTATGACTTGCCAGGTGAGAGACACAATGACCTCGCGAAACGACTACTTTGAATCAACGGTCGCAACAACTAACAAATGACGGCGCTCTTAACGGCTCACGTGTTTTGCATTACGAACTACACGTCAGTAGATGACTTTGAGCACTATTTGGAATATGGCCGTTTTATATTTGTGTTTGTAGTAGCGGAATGAAATTTTCTAGAGTAGATACCCAAAAACAGTGGGACAAAAGTTAAGTTTAAAATTTATTGCAAATAAATAAATATTGTTCTATTTTTCCTTAACAATACTTGAATACATTTATTGAAGTTTGTGTTTAACATACTTTAGTTTAATAACTGATACAAAGAAAGTATGTATCGTTTCAAATTAAACTGAAACCGACAGGGGGACAGGCCAGGTTAGAGACTTTTTTAGACTTTATAAGGAATTTCAGAAAAATATACTTTAATTAGGCATTGAATCGTGACGTTATTTAATAAAGTACATTTAGGTGATGTGTTTCATAGCAATAAATAACAACATATAAAGTAAAATTTCTATTTTAAACTGATTGCCGCACAAGTTACCTCTTATCGTAGAACTACCCATATACGTCCTATCCTTTAGCGTGAGCGATCGTAGAAAGAAACGATAGGTTTGTAATATGGCTAGGGCAGCTGGTCAGGTTAAAAACATTATAGGAGTTTTCTATCAATAAATTCTAAGTAGGTAACAGTCAGAATTAGGAAGTTGACGATTTTAAACCCGTCTAATAGTCTGTTCTACGCCTGATGTACGGTCGTATTCTACATATTTCTACCCTACGGATTTTGAAAGTTTGGGAATAGAGAGTGCATCTAATTTGGCACCATAATATCTGCGCTAGCTATATGTTCAAAAAATATCTGTAGTACTAAGCTATTTAGCGTATCTAAAGAGGTGATTTTGGATGTTTTGCTCAGTGAAAGTAAACGTCGGTGAAAGAGCTATGTTTACACAAATGACACTCGAAGCACGTATGCGACAGCATTTATTTTGATTAGCGTTCGATTTTTGAAATTTTGACGGATGTAAAGAGCATCGGCGTGTCGACCGTATTATGAAAAATTACAATAAAAATAATAAAATAGTGAGTTACAATGTGTATTATTTATTTTGTAGATCCTACCAGATACCCCTAGTACGAACTTTTAGATCCTACTTCGAAATCGGCATCCGTTTTCGGGTTCCTTTAAACGTTTACAAATAGTGCCCTTAGCGAAGAAAGGTTCAGAAACCCTGTGTGTAACTATTAAAGTTAACGATTCCTCTGCACACACCTGTCATTTACATTCTAATCAACTAAGAATCAATTCTTTAATCAACTCTTGGGAAAACGACTATCTACGCTACACTAATTAGTAGTAAAAGATATTAAGATAGGTAGGTACGTATATTTTTTTTAACCAACTTCCAAAAGAGGAGGAGATTCTCTTTTTATTTTTTTTAAGCTATTGCATAGCTTCTGTCGCGGGTCTTGAGCGTGGAGACCGAATCCAGAAATTTCGTAACGAAAATAACCTGACACGGGACTCCTCTCACCGCTAGATGGCGTTGATAAAAAATGCTATGCAATAGCTTTACCGCGGCAGTCCCCGAGTGCCACACGTCTTTTTTTTATTTTTTATGTATGTTCCCCGATTACTCGAAGACGGCTGGACCGATTTGGATTTTTTTTTTGTTTGAAAGGGTAAACTTCCCAGGTGGTTCCATTGTTATCAAGTCAGGATCTGATGATAGGATCCTGGAGAAATAGAGGCAACTTTTCAAATTTTATAGGCACAATTATTGACATACTTTGTAGTGGCGTTTGAAGTCGGTTTTGTAAAAGAATTTTTACACTTATATTATTTAGATTTGGGCTACTTATAATATGAATGAAAGAATTCGTAATTCAAAGTATTATTTTAATTAAACCAGCAAGTACATAAACAGAAAAATATTTTGTTAGATAGCCCTGTTTATTTATAAAATCTCTGAGAATATCATTGTTTAACTATCTATTTAAAAAAATAAAACATTTAGTTAGGTATTTAGGTATCTGATGCCTATTTACAATAAGTTATAAAATATTTCATATATTAGTATTAGTATAGTTAAATGATTTATAATTTATTACATAAATGCCTTGCATAAATAACTGAATAGTAAAATATGCTAAAATAGGAAAAAGTTAGTTCATGCACAAATCTAGCGAAATTTCGTGTGCAAGAATTCTCAGATGAAATTCCGCTACAATGTGACACGGAAATTCTGCGGAAAAAAGGCACCTAGGGAAAACTCCGCACGTCTATTTCCGCTCCCGGAATTTAGTTAGATTATTCCTTTTAGACTTGAAACTTGTTCTACTCGAATTATACTAGGTAGGTACCGAACTTTTATTTGGTCCTTTCTTGAATAAATTTTTGAGAAAATCATATATATACAACAACTTCTACGTAAGTTGTTGTATCCCCCAAAATTGGCATTTTAGAATTGTTGCACTTATCATTTATTTTTATCTACTTTATGTGTTCATTTAAAAATAAAATTAAAAACAGCATACTCTCAAGATGTATAAAGTTGTATCGTTATTAAAATAACGGCCTAAGCCATTGTATTGACCTTCACAACAATTAACGCGTCACGTAAGCGTTTTGGGGATACAACAACTTACGTAGGAGGTATCGGTATATTATCTATTATTTTACAACAATATGGTACGATGCGTGGTGGTATGGTCTTTTAATCACCAAAAATATATATATTTCATAGTCTAAGAGGCAACATCAAAGAAGGAAGCTCATTACTGACCGAAACTTTACTTGGATCCTTTCTTGAACGAATTTATGAGAAATAAATATTAATGTGTATATAATTATTAAATGACTATAACAACATTGTATGATACACACATATTATCCACCAAAAATATATATTTCATAGTCTAAGAGACAGCGTCAGAATTGTTAACGTAAAATAACTGCTATTCGGACGGTTGTTTAGCATAGTGTGTCTATCTAAATGAAACCTTTACATTATTGTAGTTCAGTTTATATTATTGTTCAATTATCTAAGTTAAATATATAATAGGTAATAAAATAGGTAATCGGAACTGATAAGTAGTTAATATTTTTAACATTCGGTAAATTAACCAAATATATTTCTCTTCTGTCTCCTAAACTATATTTTCCTTCTTAGTGCCAATTTAACCAACGCGAAATAAATTAAACCAAGGAATAAATTGGATGTACCTACTGACAATTTTTGTATTGAAAATCGACCAAATCATAAAAATTCTTCGGTCAAACGTTATTAGGCGATGTTGAAATTGAAACTAAATATGGTACATTAACATCCGAATTTTTGGATACATAGAATAATTTTATCACGAAAAGAAAATCGAAAACACGATGTTAGAAATAGCATTTTACAACACCAAAGCTTTCAATCTCGTGCTACGCACAGACATAGATTTTTTAACCTTCATTTAACCTTATATACTCGTACACCTATGTGTCGATTCTCTACAAATGATTGCATCAGTGTAGCGATCGCAATGACATCTCATTGGCTGGTACCCTCACGCTATTGGTTAAAATGCATTGATGCACCAAGAATGCCATAAATTCAGCCAATCAGAGGCCAATGCGATCGTTACACTGATGCAATCATTTTTACGGAATCGGGATGCTGTGTTTATATTTTTACAACTTTAAAAGCACATTACGACTCCGTGAAATGTAATACATATTTGGCTTTCTCACTAGCGAACTAGTAAAAATAGTTTTCTAAACTTTTTGCGGATTATTGACGACTGATGACCGAGCGCTAATTTTGAACATTATTTTTCACCGAACCGACAGATCACTGAGCTATTTTTTTTTTTTAAGAATATTATCCAAATTGTACTTTACTAATATTCCCTCCCCTCCAAATTAACGGAAAGCTTGATAAATCGAAAGAATTATGATTATACCTATCACCATATCGTTCTTCAAACAGCTTTTAACCACGAAAGTAATGTCGACTGTTATGTTTGGCCTAATTAGTAAGTACTTTTGAGCAAGAATAGTAAATTGAAGCAATAATGAATTTTGGCCAATAGAGAGACAGTGCCAGCCTATTGTATCAAAGTGGTTGCAATTAAAAACATCACTCAGTAGCTTTCAAATTATCGCGACTGGAAGATGCATTTCAGGAAGAAACTCATTTGACCATTACAGCTGTTGTTATCCCTTTAGCACACCACTGTCTACAGGATACCGAAACCAAAACCATAACCAAATCTCCGACTTAGACCGTACATTTTCACAATGGTACTAAAAACCTGTGGTAGTATGAAAGAGACTCGTTTGCCTGATTTTTGTTCCTCCAGTGATCTGGTAAACATGAAACTTCCTCCTCACCACACTCCATTCCTCAAACATGAAAACTTCTCATGAAAATTAACATCACTTGTTAAATGTAGTAGGTACTTAGAGTAGGGCATGACGTAAGCGCGTGCGACAGTATAGTAGAAACGCCAGAAGTGCCGCGATGGCTGCGCCGGCTATAAGAGTGTCTTCTCTGCGCGATCCACCAGCTCTTTCCACTACAACACTCTGAAAAAGTTAATAGGTACATACTTAAGACTGCGCAAAATGCCAGAAAAAAATCAGATTTTACCCGCGCGATCGTGACTAAGCGATGAAATAAAACATGCCCGAAACATCGTGCGAAGCGCGACAGATGCTAGCGTATTGCGCGGAATAGGAATTTTATAAGTGCCAAATACATCATGTATCCAGAGTCCAGACCTTATGCGACAGAAAAGTTAGTTTCCATGTACTCACCCATCCACCGTGCCTGATGGCCCACGGCGTGGCGCACTGGGCCACGTGCCTGGCCGCCCAGTCCGCCGCCCGGCACCAGCCCCCAACCCTCACCGCTCGGGCCACTACCTCACATAGGAAGGCCAGCACCACTAATGCTCGCTGCTCGATGTGAACACAAGCCTGCAATTTTTTTTTAATTAATCAGAACTGTGATCTCCCTGGCGGTAAATAGCGATGCAGCATAAAGGTACGAGTTCGTAGGCGACCGCAGACAGCAACAAGAAATGACGTGTCGCCGCGACACTACTGGTTTCTATGTATTTCTATGCAGGCGACGTATCGCTAGCTACGGAAGGTATTTCATAGAAGTACATAAGAACCAGTAGTGTCTGCTGTTGCTGTCTGCGGTCGCCTACCAACCCGTTCTTTAAGATGCCGGCTAACTGGAAGGAAAATTAAATTCATACCACCCTCTTCTAAAGCACTAAATCGCGCGGAACATTTTACCGGAATGCCATGAAATTGTTTTTGTTACTAAAATATGTGTTCAGGATATCAGGATCAGGTATACTTACTAGGGGAAGGCAATAAAACTGCAACACAGTGTTCCACTAATGGAGCTTTATCGATACTAACTTGATTTAAGAAAACACTTATGTGTCTCACCTGGCATATCTCCTGCATGATATCTTCAAACTCGACTTCGTCAAGGCACAACAGGGGTATGTGTTCAGCTCTCGAAGCTAGCCTGGCTCTGGCCTTAGTTTCCCTAAACCTCCGAGCGGCGCGCTCAAGAGCTCGCCAGTCTCGCCAGTACATCCACCAGCCTCTGTAAAATCAGATCGTCCTCGATAAAGATTCTTGACTTATAGTAAAATACTACTAATATTATAAATGCGTAAATTTGGATGTATGAATGGATGGAGGGATGGATGTTTGTTACTCAATCACGCCGCAACGACTGAACCGATTTAGCTGAAATTTGGCACAGAGATAGATTATACTCTAAAATAACACATAGGGCTACCGTGGGAACTCTATTATCCCGGAAAGTAAGAGAGTCCGTGCGGAAATTATAAACCTGAACGAAGTCATGGGCATCAGCTATTTAAGATTATTAAGCTATTAAGCTATGTAATCAATGGTTCTCACACCTAGTTCATCTGGAAGAATTTTATTTTATTTTGCATTTGGAAGAAGTTGTATCAATATGGGTGAACATACCTGAAATAAATGAATTTGAACTTTGACCAATTCAACCAGCGTTGAAACAAATGTATAACAATACTCATCTCAAGAGATATGAGAATAAGTGATGGTCACAACAGGAGATCGTCAATTACCTCTGGTCAGGATTAGCAGGCACGATCATACAAGGCGGTGGCCTCAACTCCTCAAGCCTCAAGTGCTGCAGCAGCATCGCCCTGAACAGCCTAACCCCCTTCTCCTCTTCCTCTCCCTCGAGGTAGGGCCCCCTCCAGTGCCCCTGACAGTCGTCTCTCCTCTCCTCATCAAGAGAGACTTGTCTTCGGAGTGGTGCTCTTGGTGTGTTGTATTCTTCCAAGGATTGGACACTGCGGGCTGGAATAGAGAACGTCTCATTATCATCAGCATCATCATCTAAACCAACCCACAAAATATTTTCAGATTCGCGACAGAAAAAAAATAGAAGGGAGCTCTAGAAAAAAAAATTGTCAAAGTGGGCAGCAGAAAAAAAAAATGTCAAAGTTTCCCGGCTTTGCTCGCGTGGGTTTAGTGTTTAAAAGCCCGCAGGAACCCTGATTTTCCGGGATAAAAAATAGCCTAGGTCACTCTCTCGGTCCTTTATTATACCTTTTTTGCTATGCGATTCAAGGACAAACCAACGAACAAACACTTTCACATTTATAATATTAGTAAGGATTTTCAGGCATGCAGGTTTTTCACGCGTTTTTTCCTTTGACTGTTGAAGCATTGATATTTAATTGCTTGAAATGCACGTAACTCCGAAAAGTTATAAGGAAGAACTATATCTAATCATGTTTTTAATTAAAGGTATACTTAGTCAAGATTTTATTCATGGAATTGAGAAAAAATTATTTTAATTCTCTTGAGAAATATAAATTTCCAATAATCTTTTTATGTAAGAAGTATCTATATTTAGCAGTCACGCAAAGGTTTTCTGTAAATTAAATTACCTAGCTATTTTATATATTAGATAAGTAAACAGCAATCGAGATATTACGAGTGTATTGTTTATAACTGTATTCTATACATTCTAGTAAACAACTGAGACTCCAAACACAGTTTATACTAAACACTTGCTAAACACAATTGTGCGATACGCAAAGGTTTCTCAGTTTCTCAACATTTTTTTTGCTTAGGCCCAAACAATCGGTTAGACATGACTGTCCCTTTCACACATTAAATCAAACAACTCAATTAGTACTAACAACGATTTGCCTACATATCATGCAAAAGCAAAAACCTTATGTAAATATGACGAGGAAATAGTAAAAAAAAATTGCGTTACCTGCAGCGGCCTTTGGTGGAACAAATGCCATAACTGTTTGAGTGAAATTGGAACTAAGTTCACTACACTTGTTTCCTTGGAACCCGTGCTTGGAATGAGTGTAGACACTAAACATGAGTGACCTTGCGTATTACGTGTCACGTCATGGCCCTGACATATATTTATGGGCATGCGCAGTGGAACTGTCTCTGAGGGAAGTTCGAAGCTGGACCAGTAGTTGCTAAGGCCAACTAAACTGTTTAAGGACTAACTTTTCTGGTGATTTTTCTTTCATTCGATGACAAGATAGGCCTTGACTGCGACCTATGCGACGATGCCGTCTAACAGTCTAAGATTGTAGCAGGCTAACGTAGAAAGAGTATGGCAATGTACATTCAACCCCTAATCGGTTTCTACTCCCCATCGTACTGGAACGCTAAATCGGTTGACGGCATGGCTTTGACGGTAGGGTGGTAATTAGCCACAGCCAAAGCCTCCCACCAGACCAGACAATTCAGAAATTATAAATTCCCAAATTGCTCCCGCCGGGAATTGAACCCGAAACTTCCCAGGTGGTCCCATTGTCATCAGATCCTGCTATTTGTGCTATCATTTATTTTTTAATTTATGTTTCTGTATATGTATATGTTTCTGTATTTATGTGGTGTACAATAAAGTGTATTCATTTCATTTCATCCTAACTTGATGACGATGGAACCACCTGGGAAGCCACCACCCTTTCAAACCAAAAAAGAATTTTCCAAATCGGTCCAGGCATCAGAGTAATCGGGGAACATACATAAAAAAAGAGATTCCGACGAATTGAGAACCTCCTTCTTTTTTTAAAGTCGGTTAAAAACAAAGGATTTGAGTTTCGAGTTTGGTGAATGAACAAATTATTATTATTCCCATTGGTAGAATGTCCAATGTTGTTTAATAGTCGGTCTCAATTGGTTATCGGAGTTGGAGACCGGGTCATTGTGCAACTCCTATCGCACAGGAAGGACCATATTTGTCCGGATTATAAATGTCGCAGGGACTGTACCGAAGTCAGGGTTTCGATTAAGAACCTAGAACTTTTTCGATTTTTTTAAAAACTTAAAAAGAATTTCTTAGAGACTTAAATGATTACTTAAATTAAAACTTTTCAAAAAACAAGTTTTCTTTTTATTTTGTAAATAGTCCTTACCTCGGCTCCTACTGAGAGAAATCTCTTCCTTAAAGCTTTGCATACCTATTGTAAAAAATTTTTTTTTTTTTTTTAAAAGAGCAGCTGCTGAGTTTCTTACGGGCTCTTCTCAGCAGAATCTGCATTCCGAACCGGTGGTAGATTTATGACGTGTCATAAGAGCTACAAGTTAGACTATGTGAAATAAATAAATTTTGAATTTGAATTTAAAGATAAGCTGTCCTTGTGCAAATCCTTTACGTTTTAGCTTAAGTGCTGGTATAAAATAAATAAATAAATAAAAATTACCTACGACGTTTACGTTCGTAGCGATAGTTCTACGAGGTTTTAAAAGAGATCGATTTCCACTTTCTATCTGCTTTTATCAACATATTTCTGTGCCTATTGAAAAGTTCTCATTAAAACAAAACAAATGAGATCAAACTCTACTGCTCTGGCATATCCCATCACGGAGTTCCAGTACTCAGTTCCAATCTCTACTCAGCTTCTTTAGGTCAATGCCACGCTGGTAAAGCAATTGAGAAACGACAACGACATTTCTTTCAATAGAATACTACTCACTAATATAGTTATGAATGCGAAAGAATGTTAATTTGTTAGTTTGTCCGTCAATTACTTGTAATTATTTTGTTACTTAAATTACTGAATGCATCAGTATAAAATTATACCAAAATCAGTCCTAATTTATGCACACAATTTATCGTGCAGTCAGCTCGGCATTTGATCAAAGCCCTAATATTATGTTTGACCTACAACATGTATTAAGTGAGTAGCACTGTGTACAAACCGACGAACCAAATGCTTTACTATAACATGAAAACTACAAACTCTTTTTACCATAACTTTGATAAGCGAAAAGTTCAAAGTGATTTTTAACGTGATTTTAATACAGAATCTGGTGGAAGTGATGTTTAAAATGATTGCAAAATGACTGCGATTTCAAATAAAGGTAGCAAAAGAAAAGTTTCCATCGATAATTTTACTGATAGCCGGGATACGCAATGTTGTAGGAGGATTTCGTATTTAGCGTGTGTGTGTGGTGTTGTTTCATTACTAATACAAGCGTACAATTATGTGGACAACGATGAAATTAGTAAAATTCTCGATGAGGACAAGTATAGTGCGGTGAAAAGTGTAATAGACATGAAAATTGAAGAGAAAATTGAAGAGTACTTTCGTCAAGTTACTGGGACTACTTCGCACAGGCTAAAAAGGGATGCGATGCTCGTAAGTAAACAAGAAAACTTTTCCCTCCTTGTCTTTGAAATTAAATAAAATGAAATTTTATTTGCTCCAGCACAGGCTGCGTGCAAAACCCCTATTAACACAACCAATAGGTACTTTGAAGGTATGCGAAAGTGTATTTGACAAGATTGAGCAATAGATCAACGTGACTTTATAAGGGTTTCCACTGGTTTATTAAAAACCATACACGTTGTGTACAGTCCGTTAGTCAAAATTTCGCTTTCCGCGCTATAAAAAAGTACAGTAGTACGCAAGCGTAGATATAATTTCGCAACTGACAGCATGGATCCCGATAAATACTTGATGCTGCAGCATCAGCTTAAAGTTACCATGTCATTAATAATTTGAAGTAACAGTACACCTTTCCAATCAATCGCACCTGTGACAGTTTATAAGACCATTTAATCAGTAGGAAATGATAATTTAAGATAAGTAGAAAAATATGGATATTTGTAAGCTGATTCTCTTGGAGGATCTAAAGTCCATGTCTCGACCACAAAAGAGATAGAATAGGTGTACATTTGACTTTAATAAGGTATTACTTCAAACATTAATGTTTTTATAGAAAACATCTTCAGTCATGCAAGAGGACTACACGGAAGGGCCTCACGTGGAGTTCTTCGACCCCAAGATAAAATCCCAGTTGGAGATGAAGGACACCAATGAGATGAAGCGGACCGGAGCTAAGGGTGCCGCGCCTGGTGGTGACACCTGGGTCTGGCTGACGAGTTACTCCAGAGTACCAGTAAGTTTAGAAATATACTAAAGGCATCGAGAATCTAACTGATGCAGCATTTTTTAAGAAATTTAAAAACGCAGGTAGAATTTGCTAAATATCAAGTTTGGGATCTACAGGGAAAAGTTAGATCTAGCTATCAGTCCACCACAAAATTTTATCCTGCGTAGCTAAATTTTATTTTTTGTCGCTGCAACTAATGAACATTTTGTTATCACATCTACATAAGACATCTAGTCTCGTGAGGTGAAACCGTACGCCAGCACTCACTCAAATATCGAGTAACTTGTACTGTTTTTTACGCACAATGGCCTTACTCTAACAACTTCTTCCATGAAGATGAGTAATTTTTTGATGAGGTATTCGTATTTCTCGTGCCTGAAGACGTGCTCCATAATGCAATCTTCAGGGAACTTCAAAATAAGTTGAAAATCGTCTATGGGAATGGTCGCTACAATAAATTATTATGATTGGTAACTATTACCGGACCATACCCAATTTACAAAAGATTCAATTTGAAATCTACGGAAATCAAAGTCGTCTGTCCCTCTTGACTCTCTAGATCAGAAACCTCTATCAACTAAGTTTACTATTTGACAAAGATCTTCTACAGCATAGAAATAGACATATTAGCACGACTGAGAGAGGTACAAGTACGCCGTTTATCTTAAAATTTAATTTTCAGTTAAATTTAAAACGCTTTGATCATCAAATAATTCATATATTTTGCTGGCGTGAGGCCAAAGGTACTCGTAGATTAAACTCTTGAGAATGTTGCTTGAATATCACGAGAAATAGTGAGTTAAAAATGCCAAGATGGCTATAATCAATATGAAGAAATCCTTATTGCAAGAAATGCTTCTTGGATAAGTATTGTTCCAGAACAAAACAATAAGAACAAAAATTACAATCTAGAAGACCGCACCTATCAAGAATTTTCTTCCATCTAGGGTAATCCCATTAAACTGTTTTAAATACACATTTGTTTTGTAAATGAAATTCTAAATTGAGTTTTCAATTTCAATAAAATTCTAAAGTAGTTATCATCAGTTTCATCATTTCAATTACTGGACATGAGTCTTCCCTCAGAATGAGAATAAACAAGGTTTGAGCAGTATTCAACGTATTCAACAACATTATGGAGAATCCCTGGTAGTTATCCACGCCGGTTTCTGGCATGTTTTCCTTTACAGTTGAAAAAATATTTAATCGCTTAACACCCATTTATAGTTAAGTGTTTGGGATTCAAAACCCCAGAGCCTCGAAATGAGGTAGCCATCTAAACAACTGGGATACTACTACTGTTTTCTTCCAGTACAAAGTAGTTCAAGGATTCTGCAAAGCGACACAAGATTACTGTCCACCTGGAGTACGAGGACCCACTGGTCCGACTGGACCTACAGGACCGAAAGGAGATAGAGGGGACCCAGGTGCTCCTGGAACATCAGGGAGTCCAGGATTAAGGGGGCCTGTTGGACCGCCAGGCCCAAAAGGTCAGTGATATTTCACTACTCCGACACAGTACATTATTAAGAATTACTATTTGATTGAAAAACATTTTCATGTTTTGATACAATAAATTTCAATTGTAAGTTTAAATGTAATTTTTTCTAAATTGGAAGCAGATTGCCTCATTCATTATTACAATTTTGAAAAGCATAATTGTTATAAAAGCTGAAAGAAACTACAAAAATTTTGAAAATACAGTATTAGTAATACAGACTTCTTTACTTTCCGACATAGTTCCAAATCCAGCTAAATAGTTTTGTTATTTTTATAGGAGAACGTGGTTTTCCTGGTAACCCAGGTCTAGATGGGCGAGATGGAGTTCCTGGTGAACCGGGATTAGACGGCTTATCGGGTAGGAATGGAGCAGACGGTGCGCCTGGGAAAGACGGGCGAGACGGTATACCGGGCAAAGACGGCAGTCCCGGGAAAAATGGAAAGGATGGGAAAGATGGTGAGCAATTTTAAATTCTTTAGTATTCAATAACTGATTTTTTAATTGGATCTGGTATGTATTTCATAAAATTATCTTTTAAAGAAGAAGTACCTATTACAAAATGCTGATTTGCAGGTAGACCTGGAGCACAAGGGCCTCCTGGAGTCAGAGGGCCTAAAGGCGATCGAGGTCCTATAGGGCCTAAAGGTCAACGAGGGAATGATGGACTTAACGGAGCCCCCGGGAAACCTGGGTTGTCTATTTACAATTACACCAAGGAAAACCAGATGTTTATACCACCTACCTTTGCATGTAAGATTTTGAAAACATTTGTTATAAAAATATTTCCCTATTCATCCCAAAATTTTAGTCCACTATACGATGACGTCGGTTTTAAAATCGAAACCCGTTCTTGCATATATAAATTTTGTCTTACAGCCAAGCTTACAGCTCCTGAAATAGGATTCGACCTAGATAGATAGATGTGGAAGAAATTCTGGGATGAATGATTTTTTTGCTAAAGAAGGGTCATGGAATTAGGAAGTACTGAATTCTCAGGTACAGGGGGAAGCATTTTTTAATTTTTGGACATTCTTGCTTTCATGCTTTTTAGTGGACAACCCAAGGCTAATAGTGAGGGAAGGCGACACAATGCGTATCGACTGCAACCCAAAGGCCTTTCCTGAGGCAGCCATCGAGTGGAGAAGGGCTGATGGTACGCCTATTATACAGGTACAAATAGTTACGATTAAAATATTGCTTCAATATCGCAGCGGCTCAAGGCGTGCACAGTAAACCAAAAGGTCGCCCGGGCCGGCTCAAACTCCACCCGTTGTACTATTGTCGTATCTCCTCTCAGGGCAAGATTTTGTTGTATTATTGTCGTATCTCCTCTCAGGGCAAGATTTTCTTTTAGTTGGAGGGGAAACGAAATATTAGTCATATTTAGCTCATAATTAGGAAACTGATGGTGCTTAGCACCTTAATCTCAAGGCTGATCTCTCCTCATAGCTCTTTCCAACTAGGCCATAAATTATTCTTGTTTCAACTGTAAAACAGGTACTGTATAGTCTGATTAAATAAGGTTTCCAAATAAGGGCCTACGGAATAGTTGTAAGCGAAGGCCCTCCTTATTTTCCAGGGCTCCTGGCGTGACGCGTCAGTGAGCGGGCACGTGCTCAACATTCCCAACGTGTCGCGTTGGCACACTGGCAAGTACGTCTGCCTTGCCAACAACGGCATGCAACCGCCTGCCAACCAAACTACTGACGTAGAAGTTCACTGTAAGTAGATTCTGATTAAGTCTCAAAACAGCATATCCAAATGCAAATCCCTGCAAGGTCAAAGCGAATGAAGATTCGGACAACGGAGCGTCCAAACACGCCTATTTTAAGTAACTAAATTAGAGAGTAGGTTTTTTGCTTTAATCTTCATTTGAGTTCGTGAATAATGATTAATAAGGTCATCTTTAACCCAAAATGAAATCTTACTCACCCTGACTCCACCTAGAGCCCTTACTGTAGAGTGTTTTTATGAAGTGCAAAGGCAGAAAGAATCTTGTTAAGGTTCTGGCGATTGCTGACCATTTTATACTACATTACAAAAAAAAAATTAAATGTATAAACTGCTAGTATCTAACTACTCAAGTTCTTGTTTTACTTTTTTTCAGTCAGTCCATACATAAGAGTGCCGAATAACATACTTTACGTGCCTCACAACAATAAAACTGCCAAAATTGAATGTGAGGTAAGCACAACTATCAACTCTGAAAATATTATTTCTCCTCTACCAAATTTCTTTCTATTCTATCGTTGTATTCTGTGGTTTTATTCTTCTTATCAATCGGGCACTCTTGACAGATTCTCATCTCAGCAGCCGTTGTGGCTCATGATGATGATTAGTCGCCGTCGGTCACCTTGGTTTTGGGTCGCAACGCCACTTGTGATGGTTGTCAGCGTTGCGAGAGCAATCCACCACATTTATCTGGTTCACCTCTTTGTCCAAATCTTTCCATCGAGTGGATGAGCGTCCTCTCGCTCTTTTCTCCTCCACTTAACACTGCACCACCAACCTTTCAATTGGCCCTTAATTTCTGGGCCGAAGATCTGCAGAATTCATAGTTGCACAGTCGACGAAAACCTTTCTTTTACTACGTTACCTACGTAGCTACGTTGACGAATTACAAAATGCTTTCTTTTAGATTCAGGCATGGCCAGAACCTGTCTTAGCCTGGGAATGTGATGGGCTAACTCTAGAAGGTTCCCGCTTCAAGACAGACGTCGCTACGACCGGGGATCCATGGAGATGGATTATGAGACTCGAGATAGTGAACTTCAGAGAACACGACCTAAGACTTTACAGCTGTGTAGCGAAAAATGAACTCAATAACAAAACCGTTAAGGGCCATATTAAATTGATGTGTGAGTTCCTTTATAATTTTCTTCCTCTCTGTCCTTGTAACCTACATAATATATCTACTATATTTGTACCACATTAGTTGCCATTTAATATTTGTAATCCATAAGCATAACCTTTTTTGTGTCGGACGAAAGTCCCCTAAAATTTAAGATATTAAAAAAAAAGCATGACCTTTAGGATCAGGAGGTCTACATAATAGTTATTTGGAAGTCTACACAAGAAATCTTTGTACAGTAGTGGATGCCTATCGGTTGATAATGAAAAAGAAGAAGACGTTGTAGTAATCAAGTTTGATCAACAGATGCTGGCCCCAACCAACAGAACCAAATCCAGCAGCCGATGGAATTCGGCTCTCCACCTCCTATCCTCACTTCATACGAGGAGCTGTGCAAGGTCCAGAAATGCCCGTCATGTCCTCGCTGCGACCGCGCTCTACTTCTCATCTCTACCATGAACTCTACTGCTGGATATAAGCTGTCGAGGAACCTTAGTAAGTTATAAAATCTTAAGTTAGCGTTTTGAAGCTTCCGTCGAGTACCATATTATGTACGCTTCTCAGCTGGTTCTGCGCTTGTAGCAACCGGACAGGAAGTCCGCCAGGGTGCAGCGAGGATAGAGTATCTTACTATAGATGACATTCGAATCTTTGCAGTCATGACCCGCAATGGCGACCATGATTACGGCACTTTTATATACATATATAAAAGGCTTCCACCCATCGCCCCGAAATCAAACCCTCATCAGCGCAAGATTATGTTTTTCCTACGGAATCTATTTCGGAGAATGTGCTCACTCCGCACTTAACTTGCTGCGTAACTCACCTTTTTACTACCGTTCCTTACTCGTTTCTAATTAGATCAGTTTTTATCCTGCTTTTGGAATGACTTCACTTTTCAGTTTCCTTTCACTTTAATATTAAATATGGACCTTCTAGTTAAGAGCGTGAAATATTTTATGACCAAATATCTGGTACCTGACTAACGAGGCAGCTAAACAAGATGTTTTGATCATGATAGTATTTAAACGATGCAATGATCATTTCAGATTGTCAACTGTACGCCATCGGCAAGCCCGTCTACCACCGCTATAAAGAAGAATTGTTTGGAGCCTGGTTAAGAGATTCAAATGCTACAGATAACCAGGTAACATTCACTTCTTTTTTACATCAGAAAAATTGCCTTTTCACGCAGATATGCGTCTATTTCTTCCATGGTTACGGTTTTGCAGCGTAGATGACTTATGTTAGCAGCCATAATAAGTATTGTGTCCGTTTGTACTAAAAGACACATTTACCCAGCAGCGTACTAAAGCATAAAAAGTGCTTCACATCCCTGTTCTTCTTTCACCGTTTTACCTCTCTTCTACCACAGAACTGCTAGCAGTCATGATTGTTGGCATTCTTGAGGTTATCAACCAACCTACTTGCACGAAATGCATTAGTTCAAAGTTTCTGATCCCCTCAAGCGTGGAACGCGTTTCAGCCACTTTTAATAATTACAGAAGGAGAAACTCTGGACCACACAGGAGAACGACGTGGAGAGACTACGGGAGTACAGGAGTAAAGCGAGCTTCAAGTCCGACCAAGTCGATGAGTTTCATAAGCTGCAGAAGCCATTTTTTGTAAGAATCTTTCTATAAAAAAAGTTTAGGGTGTAACATTAAGAGTACATAAAAATGGCGTTCAGTTTTACTACGATCTCAAAGTGTGAACTGCACATACGGCAGGACATATTTTTGTCTTGTTTTTACGTCCAATATTCCTCACCGATTGAAAGACTCACCAAACCTGGGGACTGAATCAAAAAATGAAAGCCACTGACATATATTTTTTATCCATTGAAGGTTTACTTGAAATAGTAAATGACATTTCTCTTCAAACCTTCAATGGATAAAAAATGCCTATCCTCGTTGGTAGGCACTGTGTTACAGAATCAGCAGGCTGGACTTAATAAAATCCACAAAAAGTTGCAAAGGCCTTTTGAAATGTGTGATTTTCAGGGTAACGGCCACATAGTTTTCAGCGGGTCATTCTTCTACCAGGCCAATGAATCCGGTCAGCCGGGCGACATCATCCGCTACGACCTCACTCAGAGCAGAATCAAATCCGTACACCTGCCCCACGCTGACGGGAGACTGTACAGTGCCCAACATAACCAGGTGACAACTAACAAATGGGACAATAGAGCTCCTTTCTTTTCAAAAGTTTCTTACCCCAAGGCTAAAAAATGCTTAATTCCAATTGGTTTCATTCAAAGGAATTTTCCACTATCTTTGAAAATTACAACTGGATGTCAATTTTGTGATCAGCACCTAGTCAGCACCCCGAGAAACCTCGACACATCAATAATTTTTTTTTCAAAATTGACACTTTAACATTACTAATTTCTAAAAGATTCACTATCTCTTCCACCTATATCTTGCTTCGTATCTGTAATTACGAGAACGTCCTTTTGGCATTAATTTTCTGGAAAAGCCAGTAGTGAAAAGTCGCCAATGCTTCTTGTGTTTCTGTTTTCTGAACCGTTTTACCTGGCATAAATATAAAAGACGTATATTCAATCATTCATACTTTATGTTATTAATGGAACGACCCTTAGAAAAGAGGGATACGCCGCAGCGATGTTTAGAAGTACCTTAGTAAATTAAGAAGTCTTTGACGCCAGGTGGATTTCAGCGCAGATGACAATGGTCTGTGGGCCATCTACTCCATGGCAGAGTCCAACAACACGGCCGTGGCCAAGCTCAGCTTCGACCCCAACCGAGACGACTTCAATATCGACTACATCTGGAACATCTCTTTGAACCATAAACAAGTGGGTATTACAATTAACGCGCTACAACAATTGACACTCATGTGTACCAAACTCACTCAAAGCTTTGAGGTTTTTTATGTGACCAAATTAGAATTCGTTGTTAAAACAGAGCTCAGCTTCCGGAAGTTAACCACTTATATTAACTATGTCGTGCAAATCATTATGACGCCTTGAAGCGAGGTGAAGTAGGCGACTACGACGAGGAAAATTAACTAAATAGTTCATAAGAATAGTTTCCGAAATATATCTTTAAATCTTTCGCCAAAGCTATTGAATTACCGAACGATGTTTTTCAAGCGATTAAATTAGTATTTTCCCATCCATCAACTCCAGCTAGATTTTAACCGACCAATTATAACTATAGACACTCCTTATTTTATTCATTCTTAAAATATAAACAAAAAAAACAACGGCACTAAAAAGAAGAGATTAAAAACGACTCTGATCATGTTAGAGGAACTCTGTCTTCCTTTAATAAGGAATTTAAAAAAACCACGCTATGTATGCGATCTCCATTCCAGAGTAGGTACATTTGCCCTAGGGGTCATTTGTCATCGGAAAAGCTAAATGAGATGGACGGATTGTATTCAACAGTGGTTAATGATATGGTAAATGGTTTTGCTCCATTAGTCTAAGGTTTCGTTCAAAAATGTGTACTGTAACTGCTTTCCAGATGGGTGAAATGTTCATAGTCTGCGGGGTGCTATACGCCCTGGACTCAGCCACAGAGAGGGAAAGCAAAGTGACCGTGGCCATAGACTTGTACCTCAGCAAGCCAGTGGAAGTCTCCCTGCAGTTCACGAACCCTTTCAGGAAAACGACGCAACTGGGATATGATCACATGCATAAAGTAAGAGATATTTTTTTTAATTCATTTTTTGCCTCACCTCGTCGCCAGAACTCAAAAGACACTGTTAGTTCGTCTACTTTAATGGATTTCCCCACAAGGCTCAATCTTGGGTCCATTTCTGTTTCTGATGTCCTTAATAATTTACCATAGGTGTCTTGATCAGGTGATCCCAGAAAGTATTTTAGTTTTTTCCCCAGTAAACTTGTTTTTTTTTTTTCAACGAATGCTAATATTTATTGACAATATCTTAGTTCTTCATAGTTATTAATTTTAGTTATAACCTGGATTTTTTTTTCTTATGTTATGGAAACAATAGAAAGCCCTAAAGAGCCAAGTACAGCGGCATCTATTCCTCTAGCCGCGAAGTTTTTCGTGTCCATTTTAAGCACCTAGAGCTTCTAGAGTATGGGTTTCTTTGATGCGACTGTACGAGTATGAATATCAAGATATGAATCCAAAAATCAGGCAAATAATTCATTTAATGATAATTTAGCTTGAAAATTAATAACAAAATATCATGCAGCATCCTACACATTTTAATTATGAATTTTCATTATAACTTCACGTACAGTTGTCTTGTAGCGACATCTATGCTAAAGATTCGTCAACATTGACAATTTTGTTTATTGTATCATTATATAATATGATTTTTTTTTAACTTTAGTCTCTAATGCGGGACCGTAGTCACCCATCAATTTTTTTTAAATTTTACTAGCCTATGTCACCCAGACCATAATAACGAATAGAATGACATCTCTTTCGTCATTTGCTCGGAACTGGCTCAGTAGTTTAGCTACATAGACTGCTAAATTGACAACCCTTCCTTTGGGCTTTGTAACTAGTTGTGGGGTAAAAATAAATTAACAAAAATTACAATAATTACAGGAGCTGTATTCATGGGACCGCGGCAACCAGTTAACTTATCCAGTTAGATACAACGAGTTACCTTGACATGAGTAGTAAATTACTACTTAGCAGAAATAGGTACTTGAGATGAAAAGGAAGAACCCTTTAGAGAAATTACTCTTGTTCATTACTTTAATTGTGTGGTTTATATCTTCTTAAGTCCCAAGAGACGGGTCTGCCCGCGAAATTCAAATTTAATTTGGTTTTTCGAAATTTGTAAACTAATACGACAAAGTGGGCTTATGGTATTCAAATTGCGCCAATGGAAGTATCATCTTCACAGGTTTATATACTAATCTTTACGTGAAAGTTGGCGACACGGCTCGCGAATGAGTTTGACGTGAGCTACTCACAAATTAGTCATTATTTTGATTAATTTCTTAAACTGGATACTTTCACGTAAAGATTAGTATATAAACCTGTAAGATGATACTGCCATTGGCGCAATTTGAATACCATAAGCCTACTTTGTCGTATTCGTTTATAAATGGCGAAAAATCAAATTAAATTTGAATTTCGCGGGCAGCTCCGTGTCTTGGGCCTTAAGAGTCTAACATGCTGAGATGTATAGAGCGTGCTCTGACTCAGCTCAGCCTCAAGATAGAGGTTAAAACGAGACACAAATATGCTGTGACATAAATCTGTCTCGTTTTAACTCTGTCTTGAGTCTGAGCAGAGTGAGAGTGCGGTCTATAGATTTCAGCCTAAGAGATACCTAGTCGAAAGAGACTGTTATACAATGGCCCAATGCACTCGCCCAATGTATTCGGTGAACGTATAGAAAGCCAATATAACTGGCGTAGGAATATTTGTCGCCTGCTGTCAGCCCTAGCCCTTCGCAAACCTCTATAGATTTCATAGAATCATAATATAATATTATTAAATAAAATTGAAATTAGATACCACAGATTAGAGTATATTAGATACAGTAAGAAATGGCTCATGTAAGCAACTAGATTAATTTTTAATCATCTGTACAAATGTAAAATAAATGCTAATTAATATTATACTGTTTTGCATTATTTCAATACCTAGCTAATAAAATTTATGCACGTAAGTAGGTACCTATAGCGTGAATGAGAAAGCAAAAAAGTCAGTTTAACGCTTCGTTAAGATCTACAACTATAATATTAAGTATGTAAATGACAACTTTTAAAGAAATTTAATTATATAGGTACCTACTTATTTAGAGAATCACTCATCAAATACAGGGTGATATCATAACGAAAATTTTGTGAATAGGTTACACTTAATGTCTATAATCCTAATCCTAATCCTGATATATTAATATTATAAATGTGTATGTGTGGATGTTTGGATGTTTGTTACTCAATCACGCCGCAACGACTGAACCGATTCGGCTGAAATTTTGCACAGAGATAGATTATAGTCTGGAATAACACAGACTTTTTATTCCGAAAAATTAGAGAGTTCCCGCGGGAATTAAAAAACCTTAATCAACGCGAACGAAGTCGCGGGCATCAACTAGTGAAATTATAAATGCCACTCATCTCGGCAATGATGGGCTACCAATATTGTAATTTTTGAGCACGCAATGTATTGCGAACAACAACCTACACTCGCTTTAGGTATAGCGCTTCACAAGCGGCGGTTTGTAGGTAGACTAGGCGTGCGCATTACATTACTGTTTTGTGTTAAATATTGCCATTTCTTGTTTTTTCAATTAAAATTACGTTTAGGTAGATTACATACACGATTCTGTTTTGTAATTAATTAAAAAAAATTAAAAAAGTTGTGAAAATCACGAAAAGGCTGATAAAAAATTTCAACTTAACATTTTTTGTAACACACATTATGCAAATAAAAAAATTCTATTTCTAAAAAAAAAAACGCTGAGCGACTCAGAATCATGTACTAAATCCCTGCTTTCAGTTTTTGTTAAGGTTTCTTACATCCTAAATAATATAATTAATATTTCTGAATGCCTCTCACCACCACCTTTCTACCATTGAACCGCAAGGCATCGTACGAATCTGCACCGCTACGTGGTTGAAATTCCACGATCTCACACCAAGCGCTTTGCTTCCTCGTTCCTAATACGCACCGCAAAAATTTGGAATGCCCTTCCGGCTTCCATTTTTCCAACTAACTATAATGAGTCTTTAAATTAAGAGTGAATAGGCATCTTCTAGGCAAGCGCGCACCATCTAAGGCTGCATTTTCACTTACAATCAGGTGAGATAAGCTGTATTTTGGGCACTTTTTAGTTTCAACCTGTTTTGTGTGCCTCTTTAATAAATAAATACATAAATAGATCGCACTCAAGCGCTAATCTGATATATTAAAAAAAAAAAAAAAGAATGCGGCAGTTCACGTTTCAGGTGATTCAGTAATGCGGCCTTTGAAAAAATATCCCGCAGTGTGTAAAAAACGAAGCCTACCCTAGCGCTGGCGAGCCATTAATATCTAGGAGTCGGAACTCAAAAGCTATGCCCACTCCGACCCCCGTCATTTTTCGCCACAATAGCTAGCAATACATTCCGTGAGTTGGCAGAACTTGAGAACTGCCCCCCGCGATCAATACGTGCGCACACCGCCATCTAGCAGCCATCGCGCAGCCAAATTACACTTTAATAGTTCATTAGATCCGACAAAAATGGCGGGGACATACAGTTTAAATTCGGAACACGCTATCGATTCGCGGTTTGCCGCGATTGGCAAAAATGGCCGGCCAGATTTTAATGGTAGTTTAAAATCTCCGCTTTGGTATATAGTTAGTTAATTAGGTAGTTGATTTTGTATATAGTTAATTGTAATATTTTGTGTGTACCGATGGGGCTAACATAAAGGTCACCTTTAAAAGTCCCATATTAAATAAAGAGAATAAAAAAAAAATCTCCGTTGCGTTCTCTTGGTGCCGAATTCCACTGTCAACTTTGGACTTGTATGTACCTAGTACCTACCTATATGTATACAGGGTGTCTTGCTCTCATTTATCGCATGTTGTGCTGCTAATTTACAACATTATAAGACCATTTAACTTACAATCTAAACATATAAAAGGCCAAGGTGACTGATTGACTGACTGACTGACTGACTGATCTATCAACGCCTGTGCGTTGATAGATCAGTCAGTGGTTAAGGCTGTCCTTAACCACTGGACGGATCGGGCTGAAATTTGGCATCCAGACAGCTATTATGACGTAGGCATCCGCTAAGAAAGGATTTTTGAAAATTCAACCCCTAAGGGGGTAAAATAGGGGTTTAAAAAATCGAATTTAGCGTGAGCGAAGCAGCGAGCAAAAGCTAGTCTTTTATATAATTGAATTTGACAAAGTATTATATTTATGGATCGGACCCTTTTTCCGTAAAGCAAGGACCCAAAGTTTTCAAATATCAGGTCCTTTGCAATATCCTTTGCAGCTAACAGAAGACTGCTCCATTTCGAAAAATCATGATTTTTGAAATAAAAGTTTTGCATCAAATAATAAATAGGTAGTTATATAACTATTTAAGTTTCTACCCGATATCATATTATACACTATCATAGCTCGATATAAGGCCTATGTCATATTTTAATTTTGGTCCGGGAGCTGGTAACTCTGAAATTGCACTTACATCGTGACAAAAAAGCTTCAAAAAAGTTTTTCACGACTTTCTTGCCAGTGATGGCAGTTGGTACACCAAGTATAAGAAATACTGTGCAAATTAGTGCAAGATAGATAGAAATTATCTTTTATACAATAATTAATTTCCGTGTAAGTAGAAAAACACTACCTACTGCTTATCTATATACAATTATACACATCTATACTTACAAATAAATAAAATTGAAGTGTCTTTTTGCAATATCAAAATGACAGCCTTTTTACTAAATGCATAATATGCGTAAGTATTGTCTATCTGTTTGTTGCCGCTAATCACGGAGCTTTCAAAAGTTCCGAAAAAGGAGGAGATGGAGTTGTGTTTAATCAGCTAGGAATAACGATATCTCCGTGATTTCTAAACCGATTTGCGTGAATCTTCTTTAATCAATACAAAAACTTTGCGAGATGGTTCCAGAAAAACTTCGGGTTCCAGCTCCTCATTCCTCATTTTGCATGTTCACGAGGTTAGGTACCTACCTACCTAAACTGAAAATGAAAACCAACACTCAAAGAAAATTTTTGGATAACATACAGTAGTGAGTAAGGAAAGGGTAAGCGATATCTTGTGGGCATTCGAGACATTCAGATTGCCGAGACGGTAGAGACCTAAAATAACGTCGTCTGGGTCAATATTAGGCCACTCGATAAAGGGATGGTTAAAAATGGAGCATCTGGGAAGACTGAGAAGGTGAGAAGATTTTATTTATAAAAACGCCAGAGCTCGTAGGTAGGTACCTACTTCAAATACACACAATAAATTATACAGGGTAGGTAGGGAGGTATATGGGACATGCTAACCCAATTTTATTTATTTATTTATTTATTTATTCTGTACATGTGCTGTACATCATAAACTTAAAAACTAAACTTAAGTATAGAAAGGACTCACTCTTTTCTCTACAAAATGTGGATTTCTTCTAGATGCCCTAGGTGTGAGAACTGAGAACAATTGATGACAAGAGATGCTTTTAGTAGGTATAGAAACAAGAGACTATTAAACAAAACTAATTATTAAGAAGCAATAATTACATAAAAGAATGAACAAAAAAATATGAACTATTACGTGCTATTTTGATATACCTACCTACTAAGTAGCTACTTACTTACTAATTAGGTATTTCTGTAATAAATAGACATTGTAAGTACCTACCTACTCTATTAAGTATTTGAAACAAGTTGGTTCAGTACTCGAAGATACTTTCAAAGGATCTCCAAAGCGGCACAACACAGATCAGCTGAGTGACACGTAATTTGTATTATTATTATTACGTACACCGTTTGCTATACGTAGCTAATAGCTATACGTAGGTACCTAGCCAGCGCTGCGTCCGAGACATAGATATGATGGGAAATGAAGCCGCTGCAGCGCTTTATTGTGTTACTTTCATTGTTGATTTAATTTTCCTTTTCATTAATCACGTCCTCCTGACTGCATTTTGAGCATGGCCGCATTGTAATCTGAGGGCATCTTAAAAATGTAGGTAGGTACTATTCTTTTCTTAGAAACATCTCTTCTTGGAAACTTAAACGTTGGTGGGGCAGTTAATAGTGCTTAATTTAAAAAAAAATCTTTTCTTCAAAAGTCTTTGATTTCCTTGCGAACGGACTAGTTTGCTGGATGGGAAGGTTTCTTTCATTCTTCAGAGCGGACGGTTTCCTTGGGGCGGTCACGGTCAATATAGGTACCATCGGAAGAAAGCTTATTGAACTGTCGGGTTGCAGCCTTTAGGAAGAGCGTATGTACGCACGAATTTTCTCAAAATATACCCATCTTTCGTGACATTAAACGTTAATATTATGTTGGGGGTGTTATTCAATTTACACTTGTAACGGGGTGAGTGGATTTTGTTCACAAAAAAAGTCTACCCAATACTAATTCTATACGCCGCCCTAGCCATACTACAAGCGTGTCGTATCTATTCTCTTTCCATGATCGCTAACGATGTAGAGAAGGAATTCCCAATTTTTTTTTTTACCACGCTTCCCTTCTGAAAGGAATAAAAAACTTTGGGAAAATCTTAAAAAACGATCATGGAAAGAGAATAGAAACGACACATTTGTTATATATTTGTTAACAAACGTGTCGTTTCTATTCTCTTTCCATGATCGCTAACGCTGTAGAGCAGGGTTTAACAAATTTTTTTTATCACGTTTTACTACTGAAAGGATAGGACGTGTGATAAAAACAATTATTCGTTTTCTAAGATCGCTAATGCTAAAGCAGGGGCTCCTAGTCTTTTATCACTCGTCTTATCCTTTTTTGCAGAACAAGAAGGTAGAGTGCAAGGAGTGTAAAGTTTTTTTTTTTCAAATTGTGGAAACAATGAATTTGCTTACGTATTCAAAAAAAAAAGGGTGGTGACACACTGACAGACAGACGGACAACGAAGTGATCCTATAAGGGTTCCGAAGTTTTTTTCGGAACCCTACAAATCACCTTTAATTTACACTACCTATGTACCTACCTACCTACTTGTATTGAAAAAAATAATAACGAAAATGAATCGAGTACTATTGAGTATTCGAATACTTACAAATAAATGTACCTATTCCAGTATCTGTCCGAGTCCTCCGACTGGAGTAAGTAACTACTGACTCGATTCTTTTTTTTACGAGTAGGTACCAGAATACCTACCTACTCAAGTACCAAAAAAAGCTGACTCGGCACATCAATAAATAGGTATACCTATATACCTACTTACATAACTCCGAGCTTGAGTTAAGATTTGCTAAAAATTTTTTCCTAGGCCTAGGCCGATAGGTTCAATTCTAAATGCACTAAATACCTACCTATCTGCTTAATATTCAAGTAGGTAGGTACAGTCCTCTACCTAAGTTTACTCAATCCCCTAAGTAAAATAAACTACCTACTCAATAGGGGATTGAGTATTTTAGCGGGTCCACGAGGTACCTGTCTACATTCTACACAAACACACCCACAATTTCGCATTAGCTCAAAAAAAATTATAAACAAATAAAGGTCATTGTACGTTCTTGACAATCCAGCCGCTGAAGCGCTTCGAGTCGAATCTCAGCTGTGAGTCGGACACCTGACGTCGCGGCCTCCTCCCCCCGCCCCCGCCAGTAAAGCCGCCCGCCCCCCGCTGCCATCAGCTGTTAATGTAACCCCCACCGCCTTTCCCCTTCGTTTGTGTAATGCGAGGAGGTAAGACCCGAATGGATTAGGAGCCTGCTTTTTGTGCCATTATTTTTTATGCCAACTTGAAATATTGTATTGTAGGTGCCATTTACAATTTTTTTTGCCTACTATATTAATAGAAGCGCTAAAAAGTAACGCCCAATAAAATGAGATCATGCAGTACACATAACCAGGGGCCCAAGTCTGCTATTGCAATTGTAGTTACATTGCCTATCAATGACATCCCAATTGCTACTTTTAGCAATTTTGGTAGTCTACTAATTCAATGGTGTCACAATTGTTTACCGATGGTTTGCCACTGACACATCTAGCTTTAAATCTAGCTTAAATAAACGTTTTTAATATGTAGTTTTTTTTGAAACTCATTTCGGGAAACGCTTTTTAAGCTAATTCCAATACCGAGGTATCATTAAATTACAATCTAATTATAAGAAATCGAACGACCATTGTGAATTTAGTAGACTACGAAATTTTGGACCAATGATAATTGTATTGCGGATCAATGACAATGACATGTAAAATAGCAGACTTGGGGCCCAGAGCGACGGAAAAACAAATCATTAATGCTTTTCATGCCTTGTGAATAATTTTCAGATAAGCTCCACTATAACCGTTATCAGCGAACGTCTGATCGGTATAAAGTTTTAATGGACGATAGGCCCGCATGGAAAACCAGCCAATTTTATGCGTAATTTCAGCATCGGAGAACAAAACAAAAATGCCAACTTTTAATAATATATCGCACATTATGCCTGCCAAATGAATAATTTATCGAAGTGTGTCGATTTAGGGCGCGCATCCCCGCGGGGGGCTCTCCCCGGGGTGCGGGCGGCGGGGCCGGGCCGGGAGGGGAGGGAGCGGGGAGCGGCTCGCACGTCAGTCCGCGCCGAGCGGCCGAGCGAGCGTCATGTCGACGTGTGCGCCGCGCGCGTGCTGTCGGCCGCGCGCCCCGCCGACGCTGCTCGACATCACGGCCAAGATAGTCGCGTCCGCGATCCCCTTCCAGCGCATCGAGGAGCGCTACGAGCGCATCCCGGAGCCGGTGCAGCGGCGCGTCGTGTTCTGGTCGTTCCCGCGGGACGAGCGCGACATCTGCATGTACTCGTCGCTGGCCCGCGCGCCGCCCGACGACCACCGCAACATCGCCTTCTGCCGCGGCCTCAAGCTGCTGGAGGCCGGCTGCGTGGAGAGCGTGCTGCAAGTCGGTGAGTGCCAACTGCCACACCGCCGAGCGCCGCGCGCCTGCGCCTGTTTACTAATACGCGCCTCGCCCACCCGAGCCGGATAAATAAAAACCTCGACGTGTGCGATCGATAGCCGCTCCTCGCGGGAATTATTCATGCGTCGCGTTAGATTAGGGCTTCGGAGACGAGTCCTGACCGAGCGCCTGATCCGATCCGCGCGACGGACCGATCATCTAAATGGTACCTGCAAAACTCGTCAGAGCGGTCCGATAACCCGACCGGTAGGAAATCTCGGTGAGCGGTTAATCGGAATTCATTAATTCGAGCAACGACTGGTCCTCCGAGCTCGCGAATGCATCACACTTCCTCCGGCAGGGAAGTGATCGTCGGCGCGATTTAAATCTACTTTCGAAACGACACATGCTCGTGAAATTCGGCTTCGATTACCATAACTGGATGTCCCGTTATGAGTATAGGGAATTACACAACCGGGCTCCGGCGAGCACGTAGGCTCGAGAGCGCCCCATTAGCTCATGCAGACGCAGTTCGTTAATGTCTCCGCAGTGAGTAACGGATGCGAATAAACAATATTAATTGCCCGTTTTATTTCCATAGGGTCAGGCGGGCCCGGTTTTAATGCGACGGGCGTGGGAGGACGCGTTACATATTCATTTGCGCTTATCTGGCATCAAGATGGCGATTACTGGTCATTTGTGGTCGCTTCGGGTCGCGGCCGCCACATTTGGCCGGCCGTAATGTTGGCTTTGAGTAAGCCCCTAATGCGATAAAAGTTATGGAACACCGCAGTGTCTCATTTTAGGCTGGCTATCGTCCAACCTCTCCAGATAGCGCCGCAGATATGGTCGGCGTTCTACTTAGTTTCGATAAACGTTTTGATTCCCACAAACCCCACACCCGTATCTTCTGACTCATAACAATCTAACATCAGTCAAGATCCGCCCACTTGACGTGAACACGCCTGCATATGAACTATGAGAGGATTCAGACGCAACAATAATAATATAATTAATTGTTCAAATTGGATAACTGACTAAGGTGTTTCTTTGATCAAAGCTGAACCCTTTAAAAAGGAAACAAAAAAATTGGTAGAACACTTTGTTGGACTTAGTAAACACTGTAAATAATACTTTATAAAGTAATATTGAAACATAATGGTAATATGTATAAAAAAGAAAATTATGACACCATTAGAGCAGGGACTGGTTACAAAACGAGAAATGCCACATTCGTGAATATGAATAAAAGAACAGAACTGCTCTGGCTCCGGAGGTTCGGCCGTACAGGCGATCGAAATGAATACAATATTTAAAACTCGACGATACATGTAATAATGTATGTATTTGTAACTATCTAGTGACGTTAAGGATGTCACTGACTGAAAAATTACCTATCTAGAAAGGAAAAATCACACATTACAGAAATCAGCTGTTTGATTACGGAAAAGCTGCGTCAATCATTGCTAGTGTCCCAATTTTAGCCAATAGCAAGAGAGTACCAGCCAATCAGATGTGATTGCGATTGTGTAGTATTATTTTTGTAAAATCCCGCGGTAGGTTCAATTAGAGACATAACAGAATTAGATTGGTAGGTGCCAGATTTATTACCCTGATTTAAAAAACATCGTATTCTGATGAGTACTAGAATAAAGAAAACTGAGAGAGTTTTGCTCTGATATGAAATAAATATAAGACAACAACAATGTTTAAAATTCATTTTATATTGTAATAAGTAAGTAAAGAAGACGCAACCCAAAATAAAAAAACCCAATAGAAAATTCAAAGGTATTCAAGTAAAACATACCTAATAGAAAATTTCGAAAATAGTGATACCTATTTGATAGTCAAAACTTTTAATAGAGAGATGTGTGTGAAGAGATCAGTATTGAATTATCTATGAGTGTTTCACTTAGATTATACCAGTCCAGTCTGTAGATGGCAGAGACAGCCCTAACCTTTGTCATGCAAAAGTAATCGAGAGTGCCCGACAGGGTCGGTAAATATTTTAAATCATCGCTAATGACTTCATATTTAGATCGATTTTACAACTGCCGTGAACTGGTTTCCAATCGATTCATTTGACTAATGTATTCTGAACTTTCTTTGTTAAATGTGAATCGAATATTAGGGGCAGAGGCGTGAACTGCATAGAAACACGAGTAAGAAATGGGAACAAGAAAAAAGTTTATAAACTGCAGCCCCAGTACAGATTTTTTAAAGAATACTAGCTTTTGCCCTCGCGACTAAGTCCGCGTGGAATTAGGTTTTGGGGTGGAATTTTCAAAAACTGTGACACACGTACTTCTTTATTTTTAACTGAAAGCTCAAATACCAACTTTGATGGAAACAGCTTGAAAAATGACGGAGTTTCATATAAACTTCCATCCCCTATTTAAACCCCTTAGTGGTGGAATTTCCAATAATCCTTTCTTAGTGTGCGCCTACGTCATAAAAGGAACCAAATGTAAAAATTTCAAGTTTCTAACTTCAGTAGTTTAGGCTGTGCGTTGATATCTCAGTCAGTCAGTCAGTCAGTCAGTCAGGACTTTGAATTTTATATATATAGATTAGCAAGTGAATATAACACCCGCTGTACAGATTTTGTTCACACAAAATGTAGCAAATGTCTCTCGGACCTAGCTCGGACCATAATAAAGTATCAAGTAATGGAAAAGTCAAATGCGGTAGGTACGCCGAACTCAAAAAAGAACTAGGCTATTTATACCTGCTTGAATTTGCCGAAACGAATTATGGTACATAGGAAAAGCTGTAAGCCCATAGAAGCGCTGATTAGCACGAAGGCGAAGTTATGGCGAGTGGCGAGGAAGCTGTGAAGGACAGGCATGAATGGCAGCTTCTAGTATCGAAGGCCAAGATCCTCTTTGGATACGAAAATCGTATAGTCAAACATTCCCTGTCACTGATTAAAAAATCAGTCCGACTGCATTCTTTATCACACTGCATACCAACCTATTTCAGTAACAGTTTACTTGGAAGTTGGAACTCTTAAAAGGGTATTGTGGAAATCATAATTCTCTATGTCACGTGTTGGTTGCGGTTTCTCGGAAGGTTCAAGAGAACGTTTTATAGCTTAGAGCCGCCATGATTCATAAAGTCCGTGATGATCTCTTGATATCCTTTCAACAGCAGGTTTCCTGAGAACTAAAGTTTGCTTTTTGTCTTCTGAACTATTTTTATATTTTTCCTCGTATATCTTCTGATCTAGGAATAAACACGGACTGATTTGATTACGTCTGTGTAGAAATTGAATTTTTACTTTGGCCACAAATATTGATCTTATCCCAAAATATCTGACGTCCGCTTTTAGTGGAGCCTAATTTCTAATGGTCTAGAACTCAAGACATTTTTAGACTAATTGACCAGTGCTTGTACTTGGTTGTTGATCGCCGAGGTCTAAAAACTTAAAAGGAGGTAGGTTGATAAGACCCAAAATCCGCCCCTCATACACTCGAAAAAAAAGTTCCAGATTTCGACAAATTGTAAATGTATTTATATACTTGAAGATATAAACTTTATTTTAATATAAAGTTTAGGTGATAAAAAAAATAGTAAGTTACAGAAAATATTACCCAAAAAGAGAGTGTTTCTTTTACTTTTCATACATTTTCATACATTTTAGTCGTTTTTTAAGCTTTGATTTAATATTTTAGAATGAAGCGCTCCATTGTTGTCAGTTGTTACGTTTACCATGAACCATGGTAAACGTAACTGATAATGATGCTCCTTTTTATAAGCTTTCATATGAGTATTAATTTATTTTGGTTCATGGAGCGCTTCATTCTAAAATATTAAATCAAAGCTTAAAAAACGACTAAAATGTATGAAAATGTATGAAAAGTAAAAGAAACACTCTCTTTTTGGGTAATATTTTCTGTAACTTACTATTTTTTTTATCACCTAAACTTTATATTAAAATAAAGTTTATATCTTCAAGTATATAAATACATTTACAATTTGTCGAAATCTGGAACTTTTTTTTTCGAGTGTATGAGGGGCGGATTTTGTTGCCTTATCAACCCACCTCCTTTAGAACTCCAAAGACTGCTGACTAGCTTTGCTGTAGGTACTTGGGTAAAAAGATCGGATGACTACCTACTACAAAATTATCAATTTTCATAGTTCTTAGTAGGTATTCTAGTCTGTGTATGTACATATTTCTAATTATTTAAATCTAAATATTGAACCATATTGAATTTCGTCACATCAATCACCACAGTAATTAGATATCTGTTCTTAGATTTCAATCTCACTTCTCTGACAAAAAAACGGTCCAATCGTTTCAGTAAACTTATCCACAAATAGCAGATTTGTGGACAAGTTCCATCCATCATAAAAGTAAATAAACCACTTTTACTTCATTTGACTACTGCAACAACAATATAATCACAGTAGGTACAATGTATTGTTAACACTACATTTACTAATATGGGCTTACCTGGCCGCAGTTATTTAACCTTTCTTATGACATTTTAAGGCTTTACAGTACATAATGCTTTGTTAGCTTGTAGTTACACGTTACGAAGGCGTTTACTAATTCGACCTTTTACTAGTAAATGACAAATGTAATCGACGCAAGCCCAAGCGTTATCGGGGAATTGGATTGGACAGCGTTTGTCATAATAATTGAGACTTGTCAAATAGTCTGATGGTGATTCATATGACCGAATAATACAGTTCATGAAAGTTCAAGGTGGTATTGTTTAGTTCACTTATTCCGTGATATGGTCGACTGAATCCTAAATAGAATTTACTAGAATTTTAGCGCAAATTGCTCCATACTTTGTAATGTTATAAATGAGTCTGTTAGCTTTAAACAGCTAAACTCATTCATTCATCAAAATCATTCAAAAAAATACTTCAGATACTTGTCTTGTCCAAAGCCGAATTGGCATAGGTACTCAAGACAGTTTCGGTTTTGGACTTAGAGTTTAGGTACTCTATATACGCGCTAAGCATGTGGACATTTGTATTTCCCCTACTGGGGAAGGACATAAATTGACATAATGTAACAAAGAGTTCGTTCGGAAATTATTAAACCATAATATTCCATACGGTCTAAATTCTGGGCAACATTAATAGGGTTGGCAAAGAAAACCGTAAAACTAGTTCTTTTGCTAATGTTTCGCACCACATTGATCCTTTTGAAAAGAACCACCAAGTAATTTATTCGTCAAAACTTCTTTAAGAACCATTTTCAATTATGAAGAAATAGTATTTCTTGCGTGACTTGAAGCTACATATTAAATCCACACTCGTCAATAGATCATGCTCAAGAATATATTAATATTCATTGGAGATTAGTAAAACTTGATTCTAATTTAGTTTTAATAGTTCCATCACAAATACTTGGTTCTATGAGAAGCTCAAACAATTTGAACCCTAATATGCCTTGTAGCTATTAGAGATAAACATGCCATTAACCATTATAAAACTATTAAGAATCATCATTCTATTTTTTGTAATGCTTTTTGCATTTGTTTCGGTCACCGTAACTCAGTCACAACTAGTTATTTTATAGAAATTGTTCCACATAATATTATTCCCAGTGTTTCCGTTAATTTTCTGCTGCCATAAACGTCGTCGTAGGTTCAGATTTCTAAAAATCTTTAATAAATTCTTTGATTTTCCAACAAAGGAAGTCCTGTCCTGTAGTTTCCGAATCCATCTCCGGGATATGAGCTGTCCTACTAAATTTCGTTAAGATCAGTTTGGCCGTGGAAAAGTAGCAGACAGACTTATCCGAAAGTGATATTTTGACAGTTTTTGTACAAAAGATCGCCCAAAACTTTCGGATAAGACTTAGGTACTTTACGTTGGTGAAATCGGCTCTTAGTACGTCTGTTTTTAATTTAACCAGATAATAAACACATAATCAACATCAGGTTGAATTTTAGATATAAAACAATAAAAAATAGGTGTATCAGCGTGATACATTGGCATGAAAAATCTTTCGAATAGCTTTGCCTTAATAATGTTCTAGGTGTGGCTGGTAACCACTGTCGCAATTAAGCCAATCGTCCCAGTGGGAGGCCCTACAAATTAACCAGTACCTAGGTACATTTCTGAGAATACCTTCATTTTGTTGATAGGTATCTATAATCGTTTGCAACACTGAATGAGCGACCATTCAGGCAACATCCGTGAAAAAACTACCATCTGTCAATACACAGTACAGACCCGCTTCATGGCAACAAAGAGTCACACTGAGCAACCAAACAGCATACAGCGCTAGCTGAATGATACTCTGTCCTATAACAGAGTTTCATAGTGCCTACATAAGAGCGCTTCTGTCGCTGGCCTCGTACTAAAGAACCAGCTTAACACGAGCTTCCTAAATACCCTCAATATTCCCTCGAACTCCCTCGGAACTATACAATCAGCGGGAGGTGGCAGCTCTCCGAAAATTGGTCCGAATCACAAAGACACGTTGTAAGTAAGCACCACCGCATTTTAGAGCCGGTTAGCAAACTTAATTGGACACTGAATGAGGACTCTATTCTATAGATAATAAGGAGTGTTTTCAAGGGGGCACGGTTTTCAATGCGTACATTCAACGCTCGAAGGCGAACAAGATTTTGAAGAGTTGAAATCGCTCAGTATTGTTTTGGATGCCCGCTAGAAATATTAAAATCTATGCAAATTGTGTTTTCAATACGAAATAGTTATGCGATGAGTCTGCTTAATTCGGAATATAGTTGAAGAGATCCAGTCACAAATCTTCCTTCCGACATTCCTTTTCAAAATTTCGAACTTTAAAAATTAGTAACTACTTATACCGTACGCTACCGTTTTGCATATTTAACCGTGTTAAACACCGTATTAATAAAATATTAACAAATTGTGTCAGATGTTAATTGACTTAACAAAAAAACTTGTTTACATGAGGTTGTACAAGTACAGCCGGATAAGAAGCAGGAAGGTGGGTAATAAGTAATAACTCAATTAGTCGTGGGAAAGACAAATAAATGTTAATGTATACAGTTGACGTACCAATGTAGAATCTATGGCCTAAATTGTTGTAACGTTGGCGATTAGTAAGCAAGTACTGTTAAATGGGATCACTGCTGACACTATTGCAGCAAACTTTAAGACAGACATAAGAAATAATATTGGTTTTAAAATCAGTTTTAGCCATTGGGAGAAAGTCGAAGAAGTAAGAGAAGAATCGCGTAACAGCAATAAACAAAGAAAAACTGAGTAAAAATAATATCAAAAAAAAAAATCAAATAGATTTCATCCTTATTTTTTCCGGACGCCATATTCATATTTTGTGCCCTGTATACTTCTACAAATTCGATGAATCTCTTGACCCTCGTATGTAAAATCCGTTAATCCTTTTTACCGCCTTTCGACTGTCGGGTAAATAGGGCATCGGCTATGTTCACGACTAGGCTTGTTAAAGTATTTTTTACACATCATATACGATATGGAGCCATGAAGCTAAATTCAGTTACCCTTTTTTGGCCGAAAATGTCAGTCCCACATTTGCTTGTACAGTCTAGCTGTTCCGACAAAACCGTGAACCTAACCCAGAACTTCATAAGGCTATAGTGTTCACAATTGCGCAAGATTTTTAAAAGCAATACTTATGCCACCACAAGTATCAAACGTGTCAAAATCTTGAGTATTATGCATATATTCGCTTGAACGGTCAACTCGTGACGGCACAAATAAAGCGTTTTGCAACGTTTTCTTTGTAAAAGCAATTCCAGCGACCGCTGCGGCCGCGTTATTTATAAATAATTTGCTTATTGTTCGCTGAGCATAAAACAAGCATAAAACGACGTTTGTTCCGCTAGTCGCTAAGGTGCAACCATTGGAACCAAAGCCTGAAATGATGACTTATTGGAACGGGTACTTTTTGGTACTTCTAGTGAAAGATTTCAAATCACCTACACACGTCTTCCATCTATCAACACGCTTAAAAAAGGCAAAGATGAATGCCTCTCATTTTACCAGACTCAGGTTCGAAGTTAGTGAGCTCAGGTACTTCACAATCCTGTTCTTCCTTCAACGTTCTACCATAGTATAACAAGTTGCCGTGAGTCTTGGTATCCTTATGTGGTCGACAGCCAGACTCATGTTCGAGGTTAGAGTGTAGAGTGTGTTACGGAACTTCAGAACATTGTTCCTCTTTGAATACAGCAAAATTCCGTTAGCGATAGCAACCTTGCCGTCCTAGAAGTTACAAAGCGCAAACGGAGTAAAATTCATGGTTATTATTTTTTTTTAAAACGTCTAAAAATAAAAGTTTAAAATTTAAATTACTATGTACACACAATAGGTAGTAAGCAGGGACGTAATTGGACTAATAACAGTCTCACCCCTAAGGTCAAACTCTAATTAATACTAAGGGTAGAGGTGAGAGGTTGCCGCAATTAGCTCCAATCAGACGACAGGACGGGTGAATTGAGTTTCTCTAGCCACTTTGACACTTGTGTCAATTCGTTCCTTATTTACTTTTTCTTGGTTACCAACGCTTGCAAGAGTAGCTTGTGGCACTTACGGGTTGCTTAAACAAGATTCACGATAAATGTCCTATCTTCTCGGCACAATTCAGGCAATTGAAATTGTTCCTGTGTGTCGATACTCAATTCTCTAAAAATTATTGTATCAGTGATTGTAATGACCTCTGATTGGCTGGTACCCTCCCGCTTTTGGTTAAAATGCATTGATGCAGTAAGAACGCAATAAAATCAGCCATTGTGATCGTTACACAGATGCAATCATTTTTAGAAGATTGACACGCTGATATCACACGATGGGAAGAAGACAAAACTGCTTATGTCACAACAAAACCGATATATAGCACTAACTAGCATAACGTCTGGACATTGTTTGCTACATAGGTAGGTCAAGTCACAATACTGACAATATGGAGGAAAACAGGATAGGTCCAGAATGTGGTGAGGAGAACAGTTTTTACTTTAGCTGAGTGCTCTATGAAACTGATTACTGCAAATCAAGAGCAGACTGAGTGAAGAAGACTTAACGATCCTTTAGCACGAACATTATGCAACCAACCTTGCATAAGCTATAGGTTGGTTTTTCGAGGGTTTAGTTGCCGGCACACAATTAAACTGTGTCTAAACACGAAGAATTTGCTGAAATGATCCAGAAATTGGACTGCTCTGATTACCCATACGTGCCCTCTACGAGTATAAATAAGTAAAAGTAGCTGATGCTACTAACCAATGGATTAATGATTGGAATGACCTTCGTAAAATCAATTCGTAGTTTTTTGTGTACCCTTTCAAGTTAACGTGACATGAACGTCATAATAAATCTGATATAATGAGACTGATTATGGAAACCCAAACGTGGGGATTTGGTATCATTACATCACCATACAATTTTTTTTTCTCTATCGCAGATATGAGCGATCGTAGTCAAGGGTTATGTTGTCATCGCGTAAAAAAAATATTGGCAGTTTTTAGCAAGTGGCTTGTTCTTTGGCAACTGTGGCATGTTCTACTAAGAAACATGCGAATGAAGCCACACAGCACATTATTAGACGACACATGTTTTCGTGTCTCTCCACCTTAAGACTTAGAATCGTTCGTAATAATTCACCCGGCATCATTAAATTAATCTCAAAGCCGGCCCGAACGATTCATTAACTTTAAATATACGTTACAATAGCATCCAATATCCATCACCCCGAAGACAGGATGGTTTTGTGATGTAGATCCGTATCATTTGTTATTGTCAATTATAATGGTGCAGCCGGTTTGACGGCCCGGCCGCCGGCTTTTGTTGGGACTGATATGACCGGATCGTCTGTGCTGAACGGAGTTACTGAATCTCTGAACAAATAACTCGGCCGATTTGTATTACGCTAATGTCATACAATAACAGTTTTGGTAGATTCAAGTTTATTGACCTATCCAATCCAAATGCATCTTTCACAGGAAAATTAGGTACTTAAGTAATTACCTTTGATAACTTCGAAACATTTGATTTAATCTGATAAAGAACGATAATAACGTATTTCATCTATTGGCATTTTATAGAATGGATTTATCGGTTTATGATAAATCGGTGCATTTTGAAGAGGATTAAGCGATTTTTATGCCGACGAAATATAATATTCACGTAGATAACCAAGTATGTAATAGGTAAGTAAGTATGTAGTATGTATGTATGAAATTTCTTTTTTTTTTAGAGATAAGCTTCACCTATGTCTATTTCTTCTAATACATGTTGTCTAGTAAATCCTTATATTATGTACATAAAAAATAAAAATAAAATAACTAAAATATGTACCTACAATCTACATAAAAGAATCTTTGCAAAAATAAAGTCAAAATGTGACTTATCAGTATTTTTTTGGAAGGCCTCCTTACTTGTAGATGTTCTGATAAGTTGTAATTAACTTCAGCTCTACCTTCGGTAGAGTGGGTATAATTAGAGCGATGTGCAGTTTTAATTTGGAATATTTCTTTGCTTAGAATTACAATACATTGACCCGACACAGTTTACTCAATTTTAGCCAAAGAAGCAACACCAAACGAAATATCGAGGCCAGTGCTTGACAAGCTAGGTATAACATCTTATGCAAGCTCGCTATCGATATCACTTGATTGTCGATAGTCGATACTGCCCCAGTTAACTCAGCGACGATAATACAACCATGTCAAATAAACATTGCTAAACTAACTGATACGGTAACTTGGTCAGTTCTATCAATCGATTCTATACCTAATACTCAGCTTAAATAGGTTAGTTTGATAGAGTTAAGATGCAGATAAATGATGCTTCAACAAAAAGCAATGAGTTAAGTAATTACGTAACCATTAATTATGTACATCTGGGTTTTTTGAAAGCACCATAAGAAAATTGATGTATAAAATTGGTAAGAAGAAAGAAAATGATGTAAGCCATAAGTGTTACTGAAGCACAGTCTTTTTTTGACGACAATCAGTTATCAGAAACAGAAATTCTAACCAACATAATGAGTAGGTACCATCTTGTTGTGAATTCTTCGAAATTTAAAAATTGTTTAGTAACTATGTATTGATTCTTTGGAAAAGTTTGTATTAACATGGTGGAAGAAAAACATATACCTATAATAGTAATTGTACACTCTTGAAAAGAAAATGGGCATAAGAATTCAATTCCTTGAGAAGTGGACGTCAAATGTGTTTAGAAAATGCACGATAAAGGAGAGAATACTAACATAAATATAAGTTGGTATAACTGAAGGTATTCTAACGAAGAGGTTGCCTATTCCTTCGCTATCTATAAAGTAGTTTTCAAAAAAGTTGAGCGAATTTGTAGTAGTACCTACCGGTACTTTTCGTGAAAATCGGTAGATTTTCACGAAAAGATTTTAGCTAATTGTATTACATATTAGCTTTTAAAATCCCGCGGGAACTCTTTGATTTTCCGGGATGAAAAGTATCTCACTCTCCAGGTCCTCAACTATATCCATGCAAAAAAGCACGTTGAGCCGTAGACCTTTAGCAGTGTTATTGAAGGACAAACCAACAAACAAAACGTTTTGCATTTATATATTAGTAAGGATAAGGATATAAATACAAAAAAAAGAACAATAAAGTGTCAAAAGGAAAACTATCTTGATTATATCAAACACCTTTTTGAAACTTGTAACAAAGCATGGAACAAAAAGTATGAATTAACGCTAACTATAGAGTATGGAGAAAAAACAACCCAAAAATACGTGTAACATTTTGGAGATTGAAGTTAAGACAATGCTCTAACCGTGGGTCGGTGGTATCATTAAGGCGCATTATGGAACGGAACGGAAATGAGTTGTTAACAGTGTATTGTAACGTATGACGCATTTCTGGAGTCGAGCAAGTTTTTGCTCAATTTGAGGTCAATGTTTTTTAAACCATTTTGTTTAAAAAACTAGTGTTCACAGCTAATTTTTGCGTTGTTTTGTTGCGAAACTTTTTCTGCGTTTCGAACTCTAGTTCTAAATTGATAGATTTTATATTTAAGTGTAACAAATTAATTAACTGTAACCTATTCAAATAAATAAAATTGAAGTGCCTGGAATGGAAAGCATTTGCTATAGCAGTGTGTTATGTAAGGTATCAACGAAATCAACATCGCGTGCCAAACTACAACTAGCGCCATCTATTTTAACGACAATACATACACCCCGGTTGAAAATGAGTCTGACAGTAAAAGTGCGTTGAGATCGTCATTTCCAACGAATAAAATTTTTTTCTTTTTCTCTATCTGGTTTAGTCTTCTTGATACTTGGATGAGGTGGACTATAAACAGATCTAGGGTCTTAATAAAATGGTGACAGTTATTAGTGTTTTACGTTATACCGTCGAAATTTATCGCATACGGTATTTTATCATTGGTTTAAAATGACTTTTACCTGTTCCCTGTAGGTGGATCATCAACAACCTGAAAGTTATTATCAAAGATTACAATGGCGGCGCTAGGGCGAGCGAGGTGGGGCAATTTGTTTAATATTGATACAAGTTATTGCTACAAATTACAGATGATTGTTCCGCCTCAGGGCAGCCCTGAGGTTATTTATAGTCAACCGGAGAAAATAGGGGTGGTACCTACGAATAATCATGTTTTTTACCGTTATTCTAATAAATTTACGTTTTTTTTATGGTCAAGATGAACCTGATTAAGATCTCATTAAGCTTTACCACACAAGAATATTTGAAACAAAATTTTTACTTTAATATTTTTAGAAAAATCTGCATCGCTGTTAAATCCTTTCCTTCCTCCTTGTTTGAGACGGATTGAGTAACCACATTTGACTAATGAATTTCCTTAAGACAATTGTGAGTAACCTTTTGGTTAATGTTTCTACACAATAAATGATTATTTATTACTAAATAACCTGCGGCTAAAAATGACTTCAGTCAGCTATTCCCCAAAATACCATCTCGATATAGAAATTCACTGAAGCTTACTTCGAAAGCAAAAACCAATTATGTCAAATTATCCCTTACTACGACGACCTCCCTGGCACAGTGGTGAGCGCTGTGGTCTTATAACTGGGAGGTCTCAGGTTCGATTCCCGGCGGGGGCAATTTGGGAATTTATAATTTCTGAATTTTTTCTGGTCTAGTCTGGTGGGAGGCTTTCGCCGTGGCTAGTTACCACCCTACCGTCAAAGACGTACCGCCAAACGATTTAGCGTTCCAGCACGATGGCGTGTAGAAACCGATAAGGGGTATGGGTTGAATGTACACTCCCATACCCCTTCCAAGTTAGCCCGCTACCATCTTAGACAGCATCGTCACTTACCATCAGGTGAGATCGCAGTCAAGAACTATCTTGTCATCGAATAATAAAAAACTTCATGTCAAATTACAAAAATGGCTTTTCATTATAACCCTGCATCTGCTCTCAGGCAAATCAAAGTTAGATCAACTATTCAATTCCCGAATATGACAAACGATCAACTAAACTTTCAGGCAACTAATAAGCCATTCCTTCCTCAAGTCGATCGCATTCCTCCTCTTGGCCTCCTCTTCGGGCTTTTAGAAAATGCTAAGTAGGCTAACTTTAATCCGGAGCCAAGAATTCAATCATAAGATTTTCGTTTCGCCCGAGGAAGCAATCTCGGGCGAAACAAGGTCTTGCACAAACAAGTAGGCACCGAGAGTACACACTACACAGCCGTTCTGAGATTCTGGGTATATTGCTTTCGACCTCCACTGTGGTATTAAATTTCACATAAAAATGTCAACGTCAGTACAACATCTGCCGTGATATATTTTGTACGATCCTGTTTTTAGGTTTTTTTTTTGTCAACGCTACTATGTATAAAGTTTTAGAATTGCTAGGTAACTATAAGTAACTACTCAAGTAGAATATTTTGGTTTTTATACGACTGCCTGAAAAAAGGAGTATATTGTTTTCAGGGTTCATGTATGTATGTATGTGAGTTTCTATATTCCACCATAACTTTTATACGCCTGAACCGATTATGATGAATGAGGTATCGTTAGAAACCTTAGCTTATTTCGGGTGACATAGCCTAGTAAAATTTAAAAAAAAATTGTTGGGGTGACCATGGTCCCGCATTAAAGACTAAAGTTGAAAAAGAAAATTCTAAAATAAGATTAAGTATAAATATCAACATCTAAAAAATGATGAGTAGATTCCAAAAATATATAACTATAGTTCCATATCCAGAAATTCACAAAAAAATATCTTTTAAAAATGTGAATAAGATTCCAAGGTCATTACGACTGCGGTATTTAACTTTTTAATTCGTTTTTGGGCTGGGCAGTCGTGTTTTTAATTCTTTTAATTATAGCTTGTTAATCCTATGCGTATTTATAACTTTTTTCCCCTTTTAATAAATGCGGGTCTAAAAGGCGATCCGCTAAGGGCCTCGAATCTAGGGGAATCTTGAGAATCCTGAATTAGGCCAAGTATGTTCAGTAAGCTCTGTATTTGCCGCATTAATTAGACCAGGTTTAACTAATAACATCTTGGCACCTGGCGGACGGGGGTCTTCCAAATCTCTTGGGGAAACTTGGCAATGGTCTCCGAACTATTGCCAATGCATACACAGCGTTCCTCATGCGATTTGGCAAACTAAGCCACTTCTACACCTAGAACAACAATTTGTATGATATTAGCCTTTGGCAGGCTGTTAACCACTTTCAAATATTGGGGCCAATTTCGACATTATTTTTTTTGTTATTCGGGTCCATTGTGCTTTCGAGTTGTTCACTTGCCAATATTCATTATGTCCATACGAGCCAAGCTTTAGCAAGTTGTTTTGCTTAAATAATATCAATGATGCGATCTCACTTGATGGTAAGTGACGATGCAGTCTAAGATGGAAGCGGGCTAACTTGGAAGGGATATGGCAGTGTACATTCAACCGATACGCCTAATCTGTTTCTATACGCCATCGTGCCGGAACGCTAAATCGCTTGGCGACACGTCTTTGATCTAAGGGTGGTAACTAAAAGCCTCAATATCCCAACGGTTTAAGGTGCGGACTGAAAACTGAAAGGTCGTAGGTTCGATCCCTAGCTGTTGCACTATTGTCGTACCCACTCCTAGCACAAGCTTTTCGCTTATTTAGAGGGGAGAGGAGAATATAAGTCAAGATCAGCTTGGCTAATATTCTTTTGAAAAAAAAAACTAGCCACGGCCAAGGCCTCCCACCAAATCAATTATATAATATTATCAATTGTGCCTATAAAATTTGAAGAGTTCCCTCGATTTCTCCAGGATCCCATCATCAGATCTTGACCTAATGATAATGGGACCACCTGGGAAGTATACCTACCCTTTCAAACAAAAAAGGAGATTTTCCAAATCGGTACAGGCGTCTTCGAGTAATCGGGGAACATACATAAAAAAAACGATTCCGATGAGTTGAGAACCTCCTCCCTTTTTGGAAGTCGGTTACAAACCATGTAAAAGCAGCTTGAAGGATATAGCCAACAAAAGCAGTAATTATTATTGGTAAAAACTTTAGTCAACAAATAAAACCCCCTAAACCATTATCAATATTTATCCAGTCTTCGCTGCCACCTCGAGCGAATGGCGTCTTGGCACCTGGCGGAAATCAGACGTCCAACTCTCAGGAAACTTGGCGCTGGCAACTGTTGGGCTTGCCAATGTGTACACAGCGGTCCGCGAGGCGATTTGGCAAACTTGGCCACTTCCACACCTTGTATACAATGATTTATAACGTTTCCTTTGGCAGGCTGTTATCCAAGCTCAAGACAAACGTCATAACTCATATCTTATGCAAAATTAGCCTCAATAGCCTAACGGTTAAAGGTGCGGGCTGAAAACTGAATGCTCGAAGGTTCAATCCCCACCCGTTGCGTACCCACTCCTACATAGGTTTAGGCTTATTTGGAGGCAATATAAATCAAATCAAAAATTTATTTCACGTAGGACAACTTGTAGCTCTTATGACACGTCATTAATCTACCACCGGTTCGGAATGCAGATTCTGCTGCTGCTGCTGAGAAGAGCCGGCAAGAAACTCAGCAGTTGCTCTTTTCAAAAAAAAATTTTTTTTTTACAAATGGTAAAAAAACACAGTGTTTCCACAAAGAAGTTTCAAAAATGCACACCTACCACAACCTAACACATGTTAAGATGGGTAGACACAAAGCAGACCCATTCCCGTTGGTGGCACCCGTTCACGAGCACGACGCATGATCCAGCCGTTGCTTCGCTCAGTAGAGGAATATTAGTCATTTTCAGCATGGCTAATATTCTTTAAGAAAAATGCAGTTCGTATCCAGTTTTATATCAATAAATTTCTCCTGCAGCAGGAGCTGTGATTGCCTAGAAATTATTGTTACAGTGTGACCTCTCATTGGTTGAATTTCTGGTGTTCTTGCTGCGTCAATGCATTTTAACCAATAGCGAGAGAGTTTAACCAGCCAATCAGATGTAAAAACAATCTTCACGCTGCGGCAATCATTTTTAGGGTTAGTTTAGTGCTTCTTTACACGAAACGACTTGGTTATGCCTTCGCTGTCCGTCTGTCTGTCTGTCTGTCATGAACCGTAATAGGTATGATGAATGTAAATGAACGTACTTGAAATTTCCACAGAATATCTATATCTATTGCCGCTATTACAACATATCGAGTCCAGCTCGCGCTTGGCCGGTTTTTTAGACAATCCCGTAACTTCTTTCGCCATTATGTCAATGCCTGCGCCAAACATTATCTAAATATATAAAATTCAAAGTCCTGACTGACTGATTGACTGACTGAGATATCAACGCACAGCCTAAACTACTGAAGTTAGAAACTTGAAATGTTTACAGTTGGTTCCTTTTATGACGTAGGCGCACACTAAGGAAGGATTATTGGAAATTCCACCCCTAAGGGGTTTAAATAGGGGATGGAAGTTTATATGATACTCCGTCATTTTTCAAGCTGTTTCCATCAAAGTTGGTATTTGAGCTTTCAGTTAAAAATAAAGAAGTACGTGTGTCACAGTTTTTGAAAATTCCATCCCAAAATCTAATTCCACGCGGACGAAGTCGCGGGGGCAAAAGCTAGTAAAAATATATCTTTCTGTCGTATCACGAGCAAACAACACAGCACTTAGATAAAGTAAAACCTGGAAATGAACTCAGAATCTAATAGTAAAATATAAATCGAGTTAATAATAAAAGTCACGAATGCGTCGTGTACAATGTTGAATGAGTGCAAAGTGACTGCAGCATCATAAATACAACAATGTTGTGCGATACAGAGTTGAGTACGTTTTCAAGGAAAGTATATAGATTAACTGATCGTTTAAGTGTAGGATTATCGATATCGTCGGGGATAGTGCAAAACCGCGTATGTACCATTGGTAAAAACCGCGGATCTACACTAGTCACAGTTTTACAGGGGATTATTATTGGTCATTTTTCTTTCGCGACAAATAGCATTTAATGTTGCGACATTGGCGATATAAGTAACAAAGTCATGTCTAGTTTCGATTAGCGACATAAAAAGTACTAATTAACTACATACGACTAGAAATTAAATCGCATAAAAACGAAAAAAAAAAGTATCGGGTGTCATTAGTCCCCTGCGTCGATCGAGGGTTGACTGGCTTCCAATTAAAATTCATTCTTAAATCGTAGACTTTAAGGTGGAGTTTTGTTTGTAGGACTTTTTATACCCCCTTGAAGAGAGAGTCGAGTTTTTTCTTTAGGTTTTTTTCTGTGTTTCTACCTGCTCGGATGTACGAGCCCGCAGTGGAGGCATGTGTTTAAAGTTTTGTTAGAAGTATAGTTTGGAAGCAAACATGAGATGCACTCAATAGATTGCGAGGAAATGTCTCTGCATTCTTTATCGAGAAATAGTTTGGCTGGAGGGGTTTTGTTGCCAAAAATGTACGGTGATGGATATATTTTTCACCTTGCAGCTTTGAAGGAGGGGAAGTACCTACGGGACATTTTTCTTAAAAGTTTTATATTTTTCTTACCTTTTTTTTAATCATCTTTGATTAAAAAAAAAGGTAAGTCAAGATAGTCCTTGACTGCAATCTCACCTGATTGTAAGTGGCGATGTAGTCTAAAATTGTAGATGATTAACTTGGAAGGGGTATGGCAGTGTTCAACCCATACCCCTAATCTGTTTCTACACGCCATCGTGCCTTTGACGGCATGGTGGTAACTAGCCACGGCTAAAGCCTCCCACCAGGCAAACCTACCTACCTATTAGATACGACGATGAATAACGCGGATTTCGTCTCCGGGACGCAAGCTGTGCCAAATTTTTAGATCAAGATCGGCACCTAGGTATAAGATATAGACACCTATAGCCAATTTTTTAAAATTCAAATTCCAAATTCAAATTCAAAATTATTTATTTCATGTAGGCCAACTCGTGGCTCTGATGATATGTCGAGACTCTACCACCGGTTCGATTTAAATTAGAATTTATTTATCTACCACTGGTTTGGTTTGGAACCGCTTTTCTCCATCGAAAAAGTAAACAAAAAGGAGTCTGTACATACATCACTTTACGTCTCGATAGGCCCTTATCCGTGATATCAAAACTTCATTCTATTACTGATTGCATCAACTGTATCAAGACTGTATCAGATAAATAATTACAACACGAAAGTACTTATAATGCACACATATTTGTTCCGGGTGGGCTCTAGCTAGGGCTACCATATGTCAGTTTTGTCAGTTTGGCTTGTCACTTGTCAGGATTTTTAGGCTATTGTCAGCGATACCAAGTGTCTGTCAACTGTAGAGAATTTAGTCAAGATCTTCTGGGGATGCTTCGCTGTCAGAGTGAACATGCGAAGTGGGATAAGGTTTTGCATGGTAATGTGTACTGCTTGTTTTTCCTGCATAGCTAATAGCGAGAGGGTGAGCGATGCATAGTAAATGCTGCACGGTGTACCATACAATTTTTTTTTGCTTAGCATAATAAGTTAGTTCCTTATGTATCCTATACATAGACCGCCATATCTAGTAAATAATAATGTTTTGCGTGCGTTCGCGGAAAAATGTCAGACTTTACAGTAGAAATCAATTTTTGTCAGAAGTTTCGAATTTTACACCACATTTACATTTAGAAAGTGGTAAGTGGTAACCCTAACTTCACCAATCAAATTAAATAAAAACACATAATAAAATTCTAAACAATAGCCGAGAACCTGTTATGCTGTAAACTCAGAATGGGTTTAATTAATTCTAATCCTTAAGTCTTTTTAAATAGGTTTTAGATTATTTTGGAGAATATAGCTTCTTACTATTTATGGAGAGGAAGGGCTTAAATTGTACAGTTTAAGATAGTACCCCGAACTCCATAGAGGCGTTGAGACTTTGCTTAGCCCCCTAATTAAAACCACAGTGGCATCATAATTACCGAAATTAATATTTGGAAGGAGGGCAGACTATTATATTATGATAAACAAGCAATTAAAAGAGATTAAAAACCCGACTGGAAAAAAGGAAAATTTAAAGGAAATCAACAGAAATTTTACAACTTTAAATTGTCATAAATAGTAAATGGTCATTCAAAATGAAAAATGATCAAAGGAGAAGAAGAGAAATGATTTTCAAATACCTATTAACATAGTTCGTGGACTTTCATTTTTTTCTTTTCCACAATATAGCGTCTGGTGGTCGCCATATTGAAATTTTGATTATCATGCCTTTAGTGACACTCCCTAGATTAACACAAATCGATTGATGTAAGAATCATCAAAATCGGCCCACGCATTTGGTCTCCAGAGCTCCACATACATACATCCATGCAAACATACATATGTATGTTTGCATGGATGTATGTATGTGGAGCTCTGGAGACCAAATGCGTGTGTACATAGACTGATAAACACATTACCCTCCTTCGCGTGCCGCAGTCGGGTAAAACTATTTTGTGATACAACGATTTAGTACTTACCAATTTCATAATTACAGAATAAAGTTTAACCATGGAAGTTTTGACAGATTCTTAATACAAATACTGTTCGAATGTCAAGTTTATACCTTGGTTAAACGTTACTCGGTAAGGGCGGTCAAATTAGCACTTAGGGCTATAAAAAACTAAAAAAGTTAAGCGTAGGTTTACGATTTTTGGATTTGGTTTAGGATTTTTTTGGTTGATTAATGGATTTTAGAAGTTGATTTAGTGTACTTTTAATGTTGGATTTTTGTGGTTGGTTTAGACTAAGGTGTGTTTAATAGATTTTAGAGTTTGGATGGATTTTAGAGGTTGGTTTAGTAGACTTTTAATGTTAGTTTAGTGGATTTTTGAGGTTGGCTTACTGTATTTTCTCAATTGGGCTGCGTGTCTGATGTTTGGCTTAACCAAATGTATAGTCAAAGTGGGTAGGTAGGTACGTGGGCTAGTGATAAATATGTTAATAACGGAACACGTCGCTCCCACCCTCGCATATTTCCATAGAAATGGGCCCAATTGAATACTAAGAGCTGCTTTTGGCTCATGGCTATACATACCAACCTCCGCTTATTATTATGACGCTCGGTGCACGATGCTTCATACAGGCAAGAAAGCACTGCCTACCTTTTTGCTCGCCTAACTCCAATACCTTCCACGTAAGTTGTTGTATCCCCAAAACGTGAATACAATGGTTTAGGTCGTCGATTTAATAACGATACAACACTTTTATTTGTCTTGGGAGTATGTTAAAGAATGCTGTGTTTAATTTGTTTAGATAAAATAGATAAAAACGAATGATATAGTGCACAAAACCTAAAATGCCAATGTTGTGGGATACCACAACTTACGTCGGAGGTATCGATATATTTTCTTCGTTGTCTAATCAGACCATCTGATACTTAATGATGAAATGTCAGATATAGACGTAAGTATATTTACAACTTTGAGCTTTGAAAAGGGATACCTACTCGACTGGCTTCGGTTTACCGAATTATCCTTTTCTCTTGAAAGAGAGACTATTTTAATAGTCTCTCTTTCAAGAGACGACACTACGAAGACATGGCTGGTCGATGTAGCTAGATGTGATTGTGGCTATTGATAATGATAATATTATATTCATATTCATTCATAAATAAATAATAAATAAATAAAGCCTTTATTTACTGAGTTTTACGCTTTACAATGTTTTTTCTATTATATAATTGTAACACAAGTTACAGTGATAATGATAATATTTTATTATGTATTATTATAAGCCTATTTGCATTTATAAGATGTAACAAAGGCCTAAATCCATAGCACAGGCGATGTTGACTCTACAATGCATAATTGTTTTATTGCACGATTGCTTATACTAATTATTAATTGCAACATATTACTTACTTTTTTCTTTCAGTATTATCTTCACTGTTATAGCAAATGATTTTTAATTGTTCCAAACGCATAAAACTCGGAATAGTTAGAAGCGCGTGCCAGGGATCTGTACCCCTGGAGTCTGGACCCACTAAAAGGACATTTCAAACCGTTGACTCTACCGGTTGCACCATAATGCGGTAGTGTAAAAGGTATTTTTTAATACCCATAAAGAGGGCAAAGGTTAAACGCTAGTCTACACCGCTCCATTGTATTGTATACGTACTTATCTAATACTACTTCTTCTTCATTTAAAACTACGAATCCTAAATAAGGCCTCTGTTATAACGTCGTAAAAACAAACAATACATACTGTTCAGGAATTGCCAACTCACGATTGTTTATGATGACTTTCGGAATAGGACCTCTGAGCTAAACCATTCTAATTCGTATTCGAGAAAGCTGGCCTAAATTAAATCTGTAGAGTAGGGTTGCCAACTTAAACATTTTCGGAAATACGATATATAACGGAGCTTGGTTGATGGTTATATTATAAAGCCGAATTTACACTGCGAAATTAGTGGCATGAAATTAGTAGCATGAAATTAGTTTCATGACATTAATTTTATCAATAGTTTCACGTGCATGTATCATGAAATTGGAAGTTTACACGTGAAATTGTTGATTAAATTAATGTCATGAAACTAATTTCATGAAACTAGTTTCACAGTGTAAATTCAGCTTAATTAACAGGTAGGTAAGCAACTACGTACCCGATAAACCTTTTGGTTGGAAATGTCGATATTTCGACCCAGTTGCATGATTCGTGTTCACGACGGGGTTGCGAGATTCGGATGTCAGGTTGAAGCTGTCAAGTCTATCCGCCTTTTTGCTTTTTTTTTTGAGAAATTTTTGTTTTGCCGTATCATAGTATGAAGGTTGCCTGGTAGAAATTATTTTGCAAACAATAAGGCCACCTTGTTAAAGGTGCGGACTGAAAATTGAAAGGTCGCAGGTGCGAATCCCACACGTTGCACTATTGTCGTACCCACTACTAGCACAAGCGTTCCGCTTATTTGGTGGGGATGGAAGAATTGGCTAATGTTCTTATTTAAAAAAAATATGTCAGAAAAATTATCTGTCAGTTAAGGAGGACAGAGGTCTGCATTAAAACTAAGTTGGGTCTTACAATGACGGGAAGGTTGACAACCCTAATGTAGACCTAAATTGTAAGCCAGGGAAGGATTAAATCGGCCCCACATCAATATCGGGTCTTAGATGTACCTTCCTACATGAGAGTAGAATTCTAAATAAGCTCCTAACGCTTATTTGGAGGGGATAGAAGGATATTAGTCAACTTCAGGTTGCCTAATATACTTTTTAAACAAAAAAAAACTAGTCTTGGTATAGCAGTTACTATACCAAGGTATAATTAAGTCTGGTTATTCTCAAAATCAAAAATACACAAACCACTTGTGATAAGGGTTAGAGGATGTACACACATGGGAACTGTGCCTGAGATATTTCTGTCCATAGATCGGAATATTTTCAAACGCTCAAGATTGTACATAGTTGATGCTGAAGTGCTTCGTTCCGCCCCTTGAGATAGGAGCATCCAAACTTGTGAAGCGATTAAGTACAGAAAAACATCAAAGAGCTCGTACACCGACTGTACTATACATTCCCAATCAAGGGCAGTGATGTTTACCTTTTTTTTTAATACAATAGAATAGTACTAGGCTGCGATCACCGCTGATGGTAAATGAAGATGCAGCCTAAGATGGAAAATGCCTATTTACTCTTGATTTGAAGGTACCCAAATTGTAGTTCTAGGGGAAAACGGAACCTAAGGTGGCATAATTAATGGCATTTTTAACGTTTTTCAAAATAACTTACGTACGCAAAAAATAAAGGGAGTCATCTGATACACTCGTTGCACTTTTGTCGTACCCACTCCTAGCACAAGCTTTACGCTTATTTGGAGGGGATAGGAGGATATTAGTTAACTACAGCTTGACTAATACTCTTTTGTAAAAAAAAAACAAGAGTATGTTCAGCTATTTTCACCATCTTTGCATTGAAAAGCTTTTCTGAGAATTAATTTATTAATTTTTATTCGTTTTCTTTTCAGGTATGTACCTATACATTTCAAGAGACAGTAATTAAGAAATAGTACCTAACGCAGTTGGTAAGCGCTCAATTCACTATTTTATGATCAGGTCATAAAGGTCATAAGCTTTCTGAAACCTATGTATATATTTTCGGATAAAAAAATAAATAAAAAAAATATAGTCCATACTCCATAGCAGCCGCAAAATCGTATCTATTCTGTATCCTACTTGAAACATGTAATAGTGTCTAGTATTTTCTAGGCTCCCTTCATAGAAGTAGCATTAAATTATGGATTATTTTAAACTGCCAACTCTGCGCTTTTCAGTTAGAGTGAGTTTCCGGTTTTTAAAACTCCCACGGGAACCTTCTGTTTTTCCAGGATAAAAGGTAGCCCATGTCACTCTCCAAATCTTCAAGTATCTATTGGTCTATCGCTAATTGAAATAAAACAAACCAACAAACCCTAGTGCTAGTGGGGATAGCCTATCCAGTATCCGCACTACCACTCACCATGAGGCATGGACCACTACTAAATGTCGCGCTAGAAATGATAACCAATGTTTTTGGATTGTCTTTGATAAAAATTGGCAATGTCGGCAACGTTGTATCCTTAATAGCCTTTACACGCTACTCGCTAGCAATTGGTGTAGACTGTAGACTGTAGAATGTAAAGTAACAGATGTGTCACGATCTGTCGTAAACGGAATGCGACCAGCGCCAGCGGTGCAACGCCGGCGCGTCGCCCGCCCCTACGACGTAAATCAAGAGTTATTGAGGAATATAGTTGAATGGGAGAGCTCCGTCGTGACTGGTCGTGGGGAGACTTCTAGGGCTGCTGGACAAGTTTACACGAAAAAAGTTTAAAAACTGCGGAAAATTGGTTACAACTTCCATGACGGAGCGTAGTGTTTTCTGAAAGAATGTGATGCTTTCTATCGAATACGCTGTAAAGTGTAAATACATAATCAATAACCACGATAACGGTTTTTTCATCTTTTCATTAAAAAAAAAAAATGTTACAATTTTTTTTACTTTCATTCATCCGCGTGGATTAACGTTTATCGAATCCCGCGGGAATTCTTTAATTCCGGGATAAAATGTAGCCTATGCGCTAATCCTAGGTCCATTTCAAATTTCAGCCAAATCAGGTCATTTGTTGTGGTGTGAAGGAATAACAAACAAACACACACACACCCATACATACACATACAAACTGTCATAATATTAGTGCGATGTATAATTAATTATTTGCTTATTGCCAACCCTACAGGCATCACCATCTCGCGCTATCGATCTTCAGTTAGAACTCCCTTGAGGTTCAAGTCCTTCGAACTGAATTAGTGGCACAATTTATGCTGCGGGACCCCCTTCTGCAGTTAGCCTTTACTCGCGCTTGTGTGGACGGCCATTGTTCTTAATTGGTTTCTTGTGGCTCCACATGGGTGGAGTTTGTGCGTTCTACGAACACTTCATCCTACTAATATTATAAATGCGAAAATTTGTGAGGATGGATGTATGGATGGATGGTTGTTACTCCTTCATCCCACAGTGAATGAACCGATTTGACTAAAATTTGGAATGGAGAAAGCTCATATCCAAGATGAACACGTAGGCTACATTTTATCCCGGAAAATTAAAGAGTTCCAAACCCTTAAAAACCGCTCGTAAGAAGTCGCGCGGATTAAGGGTTTTCCATCAACTAGTGACATATATCTCTATATCTAGAAATATATAAAAGGAAAACTGACTGACTGATCTATCTATCAACGCACAGCTCAATAAATAATTGGACGGATCATAAAATATAATAACATAAAAGGGGTATTGCAGTGTAAAATAAAACGATAAACCTAATCGGTTTCTATACGTCATCGTACCGCAATACTGGCTCGCAGTCTTTGACGAAGAAATTCAAGATGAAGAAATTATAAATTCCAAATTGCCCCTGGTTTAAAACACTGTTGGAATTGGGGTTCTAAGGGTCTGAAACGGTGACCCCGCTCCGGGAAGGGCAGCATTGGCAGACTCCATACTTGGTGGACGGATGATCTCAGGCAAGTCGATGACTACAAGCAGCACCAAATAGTAGAAACTATGACGCCAGTCGGTTGAAACGATGATGATTATTACGTCACGGGTTGGATTGTCCAATATTTCACTTACGTCCCATAACCTATTCCTGGAACGTCCAAAATATTATAACGTAAACGTCACTTATAGGATGGCAAGTCCCCTTGTGGCCTGACCATTAGCAGGTAGGTGGGTATCTTTGTGGGTATACTCTAATCAGGATGTACGACCGGGTTAAAAGGCTAAAAGCAGAGTCCGGTATTAGTCTTCGTTACAAATTTAATGACTCCCAAAAGCACAATACAACCTTTTTTCTCACAGCCATTTTCATACACGTACGTCGTACAGACCTGTTATTTTCACACAGTCATAAAGAGCCTTTATCTCTGGCATACATTTTCGCTGTACATCGGTGATTAAGAGGCCTGTCACAAAATTCCTGATTTTGACGAATCTTGAAACTGGGTTTATGCGTCAGATATTATGACTGTAACAAAAAAAATTATTACAATATATTAAGGATCGATCCCTTCTCAAGAAAATGTTGAGGACAAAATTTTAATTTTATAAAAAAAAACGAATAATTTTCACGCTTTTGAGCAATTTACGCAATTTATAAAAAATCCTAGAGACTAAAATTTATTGCTTTGACATGTCAAAACAATATTGAAATAATCGTTAGTAGTAAAGCCCCAGAAGAGGGCCTCAGGCCTGTATCATTTAATTTGTGTATAATTTATTATAGACACATCCTCTTGAGGAATCTTTTGAAATAGAAGAGACGATTTTATTTATTTATTTATTATTTGAACGACCAACAAAATAAATTGCGTGCTTTAAAAAGCATTTTACGCACAAATTCGTTCAAAAAATCTAAGGAATTTTGCAGTACATTAAAATAAATTGCTCGTCAAAATGATAAAATTTAAACTATTCAACCTAAACGCATCGAGACCGGAACATGTGCGTTCAGCTTATCTGAACCGGGAATCGAACCCGGAAACGTTATCGCGAATGGCAGGTGCGCTCAGCTGAGTCTAACGATCAAGAACAACGAACTCGCTATTAATGTACGATTAATGACCCACAGGTCGGCATACGTACCTATGTCCTTGCAAGCTGTAAATACAGGGCCCCAAGTCTGCTATTTTACATGTCATTGTCATTGAACCGCAATACAATTACAATTCAATTATCATTGGTCCAAAATTTCGTAGTCTACTAAATTCACAATGGTCGTTCGATTTCTTATAATTGGACTGTAATTCAATGATACCTCGGTATTGCCATTAGCTTAAAAAGCGTTTGCCGAAATGAGTTTCAAAAAAAAACTACATATTAAAAACGTTTATTTAAGCTAGATTCAAAGCTAGATGTGTCAGTGGCAAACCATCGGAAAACAATTGTGACGCCATTGAATTAGTAGACTACCAAAATTGCTAAAAGTAGCAATTGAGATGTCATTGATAGACAATTGAACTACAATTGCAATAGCAGACTTGGGCCCCAGTTCTTATGTCAAAGAAAATCGCCACCTTATTAAATTAAACTTAGACGTGCCTTATGCTGAGATCTATAGAGCGAGCTCTGACTCAGCTCAGTCTTTAGTTAGAGTTAAAACGAGATACAAAAATACTCAAACTTAAATTTGTCTCGAGATGAGACGAATTTAGGCATACTTAGAAAGGATTTTTGAAAATTCAATCTCAAGGGGGTAAAATAGTGGGTTAAAAAAATCGAACTTAACATGAGCGGAGCCGCGGGAAAAAGCTAGTTTTTAATAATTGCGGTAAAATAGCGTTGATTCTGCGCCGCATATCAATACACGAACGAATTCTGCACCATTGTTATCTCTCAAAGCATTCCCCTTTATACCCAATGCCTATTCAGTTATCATTACCACTTCGAAATAGAACGCACGCGAGCCGGTAATCGTCCAAAGCTTTTACCGACCACCATAACTTGAGCTCTCATTTTACACACCCATTCCTCTATATGACCTCGTTTTATGGCAAAAGGGAGGGGAGGGTGAGCTCGTTTTATGATGGTATTACCTTAATGCCCCATCCACGGATGGAAGTTTAGTTCTACAAAGTGGTGTTGTTGCCAGATTGGGATCTTCTTTCTATAGTTTTAGGGAAGATGGTCTACAAAGTTTATTCCAAGAACCCAGAAAATAAATTAGGGGCAAAACTTCCTATGTAATGTACTTGAAAGAGTGCCTACAATTTAGAAGGCTTGTTTCGGTACAATTTAAACCTATAAACGATGACTTATCTAAAAGAATATAGGCGTCGTACTTGTCAGCCAGATTATTTATTTTTATTAAATAATTTATTTAAGATTAAGCGGTAAAGATTCCAAAAATAGTTTCCGCTACTTTAAAAGCAAGTTACTTATATAAAAAAATACAAAAATTCTGAGCAGACTGCGCTAGTAAAAAATACCAACTGAAAAGATTTTTCCCTCTTATATTTTTTACCCTCTGTCATTCCCACCATAGTGACAAATCTAATGACGACTCCCACCAAACCAGACCAGAGACAATTCAGACATTATAAATTCCTAAATTACGCGCGCCGGGAATCGAACCCGAGACCTCCCAGTTATAAGACCACCATCGACAACCTCGCCATAGAGGTTGTCGAAATCCTTACTGAACAATGCACTTTAGTCTAATATTAGCAAAGAGTGCCAGCCAATAAGAGGTGATTGCGATACTGTAAAGTGTAGACAATCCCACAGTTGGGTCTGCTCTCTATGTTATTCAGTCGTCATCCTTTAATATTGCCAACAAAATGCTGAATGAATTTTTAAATTTTTTAGGGAAGAAATCAGAAATCTTTAATATTGCCAACAAAATGCCGAGTGGTAATTTTTTTAGGGAAAAAATCAGAAAGTGTTTTCTCTAAATATAGGCAAAATGTCTCGAAGTGGGCAACACTGTATTCAACCAGTTGGTCGATGGGTCGAACGCACAATTCTAATACCGTGTGGATGACGTTTCAAGTTTTAAAAGGCCCCGAGCATCACCATGTGCATAAAGATAAGCGGTATCCCTCGAAAACTTGTTCCGAGCGATAACTTAGCATTGTCTGGCGTGTTCTCAAAGAGTGATGGTGGCATTGTCCTGTCAAGAGGTTTGAATTTAATTAGGAAACCTTGGCGGGGAGGATTTCAATTTATTGGTGCGTTTGGTACCAAAGTATGAAATATTTGTTTTACTGCAGAGTGCTCACGTTGTTAGCCTACAGTTTTTTCGTTGTAACATGGTTCGGGTGTCAGGTCAATAGAACGTAACTTATTTTGTACCATATTGTTGCAATCATAATGTTCAAATTCATACCACTAACATATATTGAGGCTACTTACTCTTTTTTACAAAATCTTTTTTTCATCTTTTGAACCTTGAGTTACAATCATGTGTAACTATAAAAAAAGCATTCGAATTATAAGTGATTGCCATTTTCATGGAACAGTAAATTATATAGAAAGTGTACAATTTGTTGGCCGCACCAAAAACTCTGCTAACCATTCTTTGGAATACTCACAAACAAAAACAAAAAACCTCGCGCGCTGAACGAGTGAAATAAAAAAAGAAAAAAAAATATTTTTTGAACCTTGTGATTGGAGGTACTAAATCAGTTACATTCTGTTGACCTGTCACCCACACCATGCTACAACGAAAAAACTAGTCCACTGATGACGGAATAATCTTGAAGGTTGAGACTAATTCCCAGATCAAATTAAAACCACGGACGTGACATGTTCTTAGTTTGAGAGACCATTAGCCGAGTGTTGGGACAAGACGAACTTATGGCTCTAAATACTTTGGACAAACATCGGGACGTGCTGATTGGTTCCCTCACGGTCATACAGACACGTATAATCTATACATTAATATAAGTAAATAAATATACTTAATTAAAATGTCAGTGTCAGGGGAGAGGGGAATAAAAGTCAAGTGACTGGCTTTAAAAAGGAAAGAATATCAAGTTCATTTATTTTTGATAATTTTGACGAAAGCGTAATGCAAGCACACGTTTTTGTATTACAGTGTAAGCTTTATACTAAAACACTTCGTCGATTAGTATGACTAACTCGTATCACGTATGTCAAAAAGCATATTTTTTGGATTTTTTTTGGTTTTTATTTAATTTTATAATACATACATATAGCGAAACCATGAAACCAACATAATGCTGAATTGGAATTTATCATATCACACTAATATTATAAAGGCGAAAGTTTGTGTGTGTGTGTGTGTGTGTGTGTGTGTGTGTGTGTGTGTGTGTGTGTGTGTGTGTGTGTGGTGGGTGGGGGTGTGTGTGTGGGTGTGTGTGTGTGGGTGTGTGTGTGTGTGTGTGTGGGTGTGTGTGTGTGTGTATGTGTGTGTGTGTGTGTGTGTGTGTGTGTATGTGTTACTCTTTCACGCAAAAAAGCAAAAAACACTGGACATTATTCCGGGAAATCAAAGAGTTCCCGCGGGAATTAAACCTTAACCCAGTAATGCCCAGCGTGTCCATATGGACACGCTTATAGTAGTAAAATTATTTGCCCATTATGACAATATTTTATACATATAAAAGAAAGAGTAAATGACATTCGGGTAGCCTAAGGTACAACCTGTTATAATATATAAAAATTGGGGCAAAAAGTGGAAGTGATTTTAGAGAAAATTGCCTTTGTTTTTTCACAAGTTGTGAATTTGCAAAAAAAGTGGATTTGAGAAGAGAAAGAGTAAAATTGATCCATATTTATGTTTTCAGGAAGGAGTTTTTGTATTGTAAACTATTTAGTTATTATTTACCTATGTTTTTATAGCGTGAGATAATGGATACATCTTTATTTTGATTACTTTTTATCACGATGAAGTTAACGTGTCCATATGGACACGCTGGGCACTTGCAATAGCTTTATACACATAAATTACATCTGACCAAATTATTTGATATCAACCAGTTAAGAGGCAACTGGACACTAAATAAAATCTAAAATATTTTGTATGTTGATCAAGAAGGTCATGAAAGTCGTTCATCATCTGAATATAGAAGCTAAGACGTAGATTCATGGGGAACTGGAGCTATTTTCATACTAAAAATCTTATTTTCTACAACCTGGGAATGCAATCCAAAATTTTATAATGAACAAAATAAATATAGCACTAAAAACATCAGCACTCGTCACTTATGTCATGGATGCTGGCTATTCATTGTGCTTGGGAAATAAAAAAAATATCTGAAGTGGTAAAATTCCAGCTTGATTTCCACTTGGAGATTATTTTGCCTTATTTCAATAAGTCCAAGATACCCCAAAAAGAGATTCACGAAGACAGAGGTACCGCCTCTTCACTACCGATGCATGGAGATTTGACTGAGTTCATAACTTTATTGAAAAGTCGGAAAAATAAGAAACGATACTTGGCTCCTTACTGAAAAGCCAAACATTCAGCTGGTAAAACAGGACTTATGAAGTGTAATTAGAGATTAAATATTGCATGCTTTGAAGCATAGCATACAAAGAAGTATTACAATGTCATTATACATAATTTCTTATCTAAAATCAAGTTTAGTACTCATTAGATTTTTATCTAGTTGTTGTATTTTCTGATACTGTAACTGCCCAGCGTGTCCATATGGACACGCGTTATTTTTCATACTTCAAATATGTTTTTAAAATATTTTATTGTTTTTATCATTTTCGGATCCCCTTCTAAGTAGTTTTAGAGAAAAAAAAACAATGAAAGAGAAAAAAAAATAATTCGGGCATTCCTGGGTTAATCCACGCGAACGAAGTCGCGGGCATCATCTAGTCTAGTATATTTGACATATGGCAAATTAAATATTTAAACTGAAACATTGATCTACATCAGTTATAGAGCTTAGAGCGCATAACATACACACACAACTGTGCAAACACCGGCGACAGATTAAAAAACAGCCCCCCAAAGCCCCCGTTATCATTTAAAATAAACTGCGCGTATCGAATCGACCAACTAAAAAGACCCCTACGCAGATTTCAATGTTTTACGACAGTGCCACTTTAAACAGACCTCCCGCCCGCCCCGCGGTCGTTATCCGCGCCGATCAGGGAGGGGGGAATGTATAAAATTGCACGGGTCTAAATATAACGGACATGCGGTAGGGATGCCCACCTTTTTGTATTAAAGAAACATATTAATTTTTAATATAATTTAATAGACTAATGAAAAATGAAATCTATAGGTACTCATATTAAATTTATTTGTATCTGAAATTATATTCATTAGTAGCAAATCTTAAGCTTTACATTATAATAATCTTAAGAAAAGTAAAAGCTACTCACTAGTAAATGATAATATTTCAAGTATTTAAAAATTGTCTATTATTTATTATATATTTTTTTAATGAAATCGAAAAAAACACGATGGCAGAATCGCAAATATAGGCACAAAAATATCGCAACAATTTGTAACTAAGTACGTAAAAACCCTTTTAATATTATTTTAATTATATATCACTTACTTTTTATTGCCTAAAATTAATCAAAGTGAGTTAACCCAGCCATATATTTTACCACGAAAGACGGGTGGCAACCCTAGCCGCTCCCCCCTCCATTAAGGCGCGCCCCGTGTATAAAACGTGTAATAGAATTTCAGTGATGACATTCCCCCCCCTCCTGGCCCATCTAACATTGTTAGTGGCGCGCATGCGTGGTGCCATCGTGGTACGCCAAGTGCCAAGTGCTAAATCCCTTGGCAGTGATACTTGGACCCCTTTAAGACCGGCGCAGATTGGCTGGTTAGCTTGAACTAGGGTGGGGAAGAATAGCTGGTAGAAGACCCCTTGGCCGGAGAAGAACATGCTGGCTTAGATCTTCTTTGACAATAAACAAGAACATTGTATGACGTCGGCATCCGCTAAGAAAGGATTTTTGAAAAATCGAACTTAACGTGAGCGAAGCCGCGGGCAACAGCTTGTACAAAATTGGGTTGTTTTTGAGGGTTTTTGACATAATAGAGTGAAACTTTATGCATATTATTAAACGCAAATGTTACATAACAAAAATTGTATTCAACTTAAGATGACTCAATATACAATATGTAACAAAAACCCTGTCGTTCCGGTGAGCTACGAAATGTGCTCATGAAACTGAACAACTTTCCCCAAGAAGGTCGAAATATGAAAAAAAAAATGTAGACCTCCCATACAAAATTGACGATTCGCTGATTGATTAACTATCGGAGGTCCACATTATTTTTTCATATTTCCACTTATGTTTCTTAGGGAAAGTTGTTCAGTTTCATGAGCACATTTCGTAGCTCACAGGAACGGCAGGGTTTTTGTTACATATTGTATAATTATTTATTGTAGAGTTGTAGAGGCACCTATGAAATTACCTAACAAACATAATTAAATTAAATTAATTCATATAATATATTAAATATCTACAAAACTGATTTATATATTTCCACTAATGAGCACGAGTTCAATTTAATAAATTATTTTGAACATTGACAAATAATTTATTGCAAATAGCCCACTTTATTTCCTTTTATCCAAGTCGATTTTGAATGGTATGTTTAATAATAGATTAATTAGTGCGTAAAACTTATTAGCTTTTACCCGCGACTTCATCCGCATGGAGTTTTTAAAAATCCCACGGGAACTCTGTTTTGCCGGGATAAAAGGAAGCCAAAGTCATGCTCCAGGTCCTCAGACCTCAACTATACCCATGCAAAAAAATCACGTCGATCCCTTGCCCCGTTACTGCGTGATGGAAGGACAAATTAATAAGCAAACACTGTCCCATTTATAAAACTAGGAAAGATTTTGGGATTGCCAGTAAACAAAATAAACTGGAGGGATGCCCCTGAGATGTTTTGTTTATACTTTGAAAATGTAGGAGTGAGGTTGCAGGTCATCTTTAGCTAGACAACAGAACTTGACATCTTTTCAAACGTACAGTACAGTGTGTCGATTCTCTAAAAATGATTGCATCAGAGTAACGATCGCAATGGCCTCTGATTGGCTGGTACCCTCCCATTATTGGTTAAAATGCATTGATGCAGCAAGAACGCCATAAACTCAGCCAATCAGAGGCCGTTGCGATCGTTTCACTGATGCAATCAGTTTTGGAGAATCGACACACAGCTGTGCGATTCTCTAAAAACATCTAAAAATGATCAGTATAGTGGGAGGATTTTTTTTAAAGAAAAAAAGTGGAAGGATTGCAATCTATCCTGTCTCAGTATTGACTAAAATGCGTTGTTGCAGCGAGAAAGCCATAAATTCAGCCAATCACGACAATTGAGTCTGTGGCAATGAGTGGTAGCTTTTCCGCAATCGACAGCTAGAGAGCTTATACCCATTTTCACCAACGTTCCCTAAAAAGGGCTATCGAAGCTAAATTAGGTGACGCTGTCAATTTCGTTTTCACTAACCTTTAGGGAACACCCAATACCGATGTCATTTCCACCTTCAAATGGTCCCTAAAGGCTCGTGAAAACAAAATTGACAGAGAGTAAACTAAGTTAGCTTAGGAAGTGGTGAAAACGGGTAATTAGGGCCTACCTACGTAAAGAGAATCCTACTTAGGGGGTGATATAGGTATGGTCAGTGATATTTTGTTATGAAAAGAGCAACTGCTGAGTTTCTTGCCGGCTCTTCTCAGCAGAATCTGCATTCCGAACCGGTGGTGGTAGATTCATGACGAATTTTGAAATTTGAAAACGGCCAGTAGGCTACTTGCATTGACAGAAAAGTAAGAAATATACATAGCGACTGTTCCGTAGAACAAAGTCACATCTGCTAAATTCACAACTTGAAATATACTTCTAAGGCTCAAATCTAATGTTATGAATTTAGCAGATGAGACTTTCTACGGAACAGTCGATAGTAATTTTATCCAGGAAAATGTAAGTGTGGAGACGTAGGTCATCCCTAGCTAGACAGCAGATCTTGACAATTTGCCAAATGTACAGTCCAGATATTGACCAGGCTTCCCGCCTGGCGCAGATCTAGGGAGGCGTCTCTCCCACATTATTAACCAATTATTTCCTTACGCCGATACGCCGCGAATTTGAAATGAGATAGGGAGAGGGCGATGACCCGAAGCGGACCCCACCCGATTGGGATTATAGACCACATGTTGATGTTTGTTTTTTTTTTTTTGGCGAATGTAAGGTTAGGGTTAATTTTCAGGTCTAAATATTGATTAAGTAAATTATTTTAAAACAGTGAATTATTTATAATCAATAATTTTTTCGTAGACCCTGTTTCAAAGTATAGACGTCCTTGATTGCTGTTTATATGTTCCCACGTCCAGCAATTAGCTTGAGATCGGGTGATCTCAAATGAATGAATGAATGAATGGATATCCATCCAACGCTCGTCACCCAATAACCGATAGATAAAAAGATATAATAAATAGCCCTGCACCGCCACCTAAAGAAGTGGTCTTTAAGACTAATCCTCACATACCACCACTGCTGCTGCTAACCTCTCATTCAAGGACCATCTTATAGAAAAATTAAAGAATAAAACGACGTGTGGCACTCGGGGACTGCCGCACTAAAGCTAATGCATAGCATTTTTTATCAACGCCATCTAGCGGCTCACCGTAGAGGAGTCCCGTGTCAGGTTATTTTCGTTACGGAATTTCTAGATTCGGTCTCCACGCTGGCCCGCGATAGAAGCTATGCAATAGCTTAAAAACCTTATACTTCATCCAACTCCATAAATAGATAAATAGGTACGGTGCATGCGCTTTACACAAGTTCCTACATAAAATTATCTTCGAAGAGAATTCCTTGTACACACACAGTCTCGACAAGTATTGACTCTGCGATACTGCTTGCTTTGTGTTTTGTTCCAACATTACTAATGAACTCAGCTAACACGACGAGGTGATTTACCGTACTAAACAGCATTTTAAAGGAAAATGTAGCCAGTTCCAAGATTGAATATTTAAAAGTTGGGATGAGTGTTTTAATGACAGATCGCTCGTTAAATTCAAATTCATTATTTCATATAGGCTGACTTGTAGCTCTTATGACACGTCATAAATCTACCACCGGTTCGGAATGCAGATTCTGCTGAGAAGAGCCGGTAAGAAACTCAGCATTTGCTCTTTTCAAAAAAAATATTTTTTTTTACAATAGGTAACAAAGCTATGCTATGTATACAGTGCTTCCACAATGAAGCTTCAAAAATGCATACGTAGGTACACCGTACACACAATCCAACGCATGTCAAAATGGGCAGTCTAAGCAGACCCATTCCCGTCACGTTGGTGGCACCCGTTCACGAGCATGACGCATGATCCAGCCATTGCTTCGCTCAGCCATAGTTGGTTAAAGTTATATTATATAGAACAATTCATTCCGTATACCTTGGATAAATGCGAAAGTGTGTGTTTATTTGTTGATTTATCTTTCAATCACGCCGCAACAAAGCTAAGGATCGATGTGATTTTTTGCATGGGTATAGTTGAGGACCGAGAGAGTGACATAGGCTACTTTTTTAAAAATATCGCCCAAGTTGCTCATACTCTATCCTTCTCTCTGATTAGTCTGAGCGAATACAGTTGGCCGGATGCCGTGTAAATATATCCTTCTGGACCGTTTACATAAAGTCTTCAAGATTCCCTTATGCTCGCTAAGATAAGACATCTCCATTATCTCCATAATTAGAACATGCTTTTGTTTTTGAGACTTCGTCCACGTAGAATTGTTGTGGGTTCAAAATTAGCCATATCTTACGTACGAGCAAAAAATCATGGTGATTCGTAGCTCTGTTGCAACAAATTGAAGGACAAATCAACAAATAAACATTTTCGCATTTATAATGTTAGGCTTTTCAACTTACATTTTGAGTGTTGATACAATTTTTTTACGCAAGTAGGTAATACCTATATTATCTTTAGTTTTATAAATTATAGGTATGGTATTACTACTGAAGTCGTGTTTCAATTTTTTTAGTAAGTTACCATTTTCTTGAAAACTACAGGCCTATTTTGACGCATTTACATTACTCGGCATTACGTCAGAGCAGATTCCTTAGATTTATTACTACTACCAGGTGGTCACCAGATGGCGCTGCAGTTTATCGTAAGCTTTTTTTATTTATTGATTTTATTCGCAAGTTAGTATTTCACTAACACTACAGTGGGGTTAGTATAAGATTTAATTCGATTGATCGTATTTGTATACTATGACAACGTCAAAGTAAATGAACTATAACCACATTGAATTAGAGCTCAATTTCGTGCATGCATTCTTATACTTTTACGTATACGGTTACGCTCCAAACTAAAATCGGTTGTATTGATTTTGTGACTTGTACCTAATACTTTTAAGGTTCATTTTACTTTGAAGCTAATGTCATAGTATACGAATACGATCCATCGTGTTAAATCTTATACTAACCCCTCAGATACGACATTGTGTAAACGTGTTCCTAACGCCCATTATGTAAGGTCCCGTTACAAACCGAGCTGTCTACGGGGCGTTCTTACCGCATCGATCTATGTAAAATTACACTTTTTACCGAAACTATCTAGTTTCCACCTCCATTCACTATGTGAGAATGAGGTTTGTGGTTAGTTTTTTTTTTCCTAATGAAACAGGAAGGCATTGAATACAAGGTCTTCTAACTTCTAACCATAGAATATATTTTTTGTTAAGCTATTGCATAGCTTCTATCGCGGGCCTTGAGCGTGGAGACCGAATCCAGAAATTCCGTAACGAAAATAACCTGACACGGGACTCCTCTCACCGCTAGATGGCGTTGATAAAAAATGCTATGCAAAGCTTTACCGCGGCAGTCCCCGAGTGCCACACGTCTTTTTTTTGTATTCAAATAAACTTTTATAGTATACCCCTTCCATGTTAGTCCGCTACCATCTTAGACTGCATCGTCACTTACCATCAGGTGAGATCGCAGTGAAGACCTTGTCATCGAATAAAAAAATAAAAAAATGTACGAAATAATACTGTTTTAAGAAAAATTTCAATAACTGCTTTATGGACACAAACGTGGGCCCAAACGAGTTTCAGCTTTGATATCGGCCAAGCAAACTTGGAACGAGAAATTCGAGTTACGAGTACACCTTCCTCACAAAACAATTATTGATTTATTAAATTGTTTTGTTTTTAGGGTTCCGTGGCCAAATGGCAAAAAACGGGACCCTTATAGATTCGTCATGTCTGTCTGTCTGTCTGTCCGTCCGTATGTCACAGCCACTTTTTTCCGAAACTATAAGAACTAAGTATATTGTTGAAACTTGGTAAGTAGATGTATTCTGTGAACCGCATTAAGATTTTCACACAAGAATAGAAAAAAAAACAATAAATTTTGGAGTTCCCCATACTTAGAACTGAAACTCAAAAATTTTTTTTCATCAAACCCATTCGTTTGGGGTATCTTTGGATAGGTCTTCAAAAATGATATTGAGGTTTCTAATATCATTTTTTCTAAACTGAATAGTTTGCGCGAGAGATACTTCCAAAGTGGTAAAATGTGTGTCCCCCCCCCCCCCCCCGCCCCTCCCCCCTGTAACTTCTAAAATAAGAGAATGATAAAACTAAAAAAAATATATGATATACATTACCATGCAAACTTCCACCGAAAAATGGTTTGAACGAGATCTAGTAAGTAGTTTTTTTAATACGTCATAAATCGTCAACCGCAATTGCTGCTACGGAACCCTTCATGGGCGAGTCCGACTCGCACTTGGCCGCTTTTTTATATACTCGAATTTTTGTCGTATTCCTTGGTAAGAAGCTGGAATCTGGCATTACTTTACCGAAGTCCATAAAAAATAAGAAAGAGCAGGCTCATTTTGCTATAAACCATTTTGGCACTGTAAACACTACTGCTTAGTGTTTAAAGCGCCAAAATGGCGTCAAAAAAATACGAGTGTCTCTGGAACTAATAGGTAATATTGCAAATGGCGCACCGACCTCTATAATTAATCTATGATTTCATTGTCGTTGTAAGATTTCATAGATCAATTAAAGAGTTCGATGCGCCATTTACAATAATAGTTCCAAAGACACTCGTATGTCAAAAGTGGCGCTTCAAATTGATCCATTATTTAGGCTGTCATTTGTATAGGTAGAGCAAGCGCAGTGTTAATCATACATTTAATAATAGAACTCAGTGTTGGACACCCACTATTTGATTTTCAATTTTACAAACACTTGTGGTAGTAGGTAGGTACCTAGTTTGCCTACACTTAACATACAATTAAGTACATACTTTGAATATAAGAATAGAATGCGTTGGAAAAATTCAACTAGTGATTTTACGGTATTGCTTATTATCATATAAAACGTGTAGGCAGGGAGTAGGTAAAACGTGTGAACTCAATTGAAAATATACAAACGAACAAAAAAACTACGAATTTACCCATTGGTTCTTGTAGTAGTGGCCTAAAAATTATAAGGCCCTGAGTACACAGGTGGCATTGAACATTCAGATATACTATATTGAGAACATTGACTTCTATAGTACCACGTGACGGTTCGCTGCCTTAGCTATGCTATGAGTCATACAAGTGAAAATTAAAAATTTAAATCACCCCCGACATGTGGAATCAATGGCCGGTTATATCCTATAACCCATTCTACCACCCGAAAATCGGTTTAGAAATCTCGGGGAAATCGGTGGTTATACATAGAAAAAACAGATGCCGACCGAATTGAGAACCTCCTCCTTTTTTTGAAGTCGGTTAAAAGGTAAATTGAATTTGGTTTCACTCTTTAACCGGTTTTTATATAGTTTCCTACCAAGTGTAAATATACCCACTGACTATAACTTAGGTGTATAGTTCTTTATTTTCACGAGGATGCGTGGCTCATGGTTGTGTGTGTGTCGTATCTGTATAAGTGGGAGCTTGCTCGCGCCTGACCGCTCCCACCTAGGCTCCTGACAGGCAGCCTTGGCAGGCTCTACTCGACGTAACCACAAGTAAAGCTCACGCGCCCTCGTGAATTGCAAGAACTGTTTACCTTTTCTATGTAGGTATTTACCTTTTCTTAGGCTGCATCTTGAGTCTTGACTTACCATCAGGAGAGATTGCAGTCAAGCCCTAGTCTATAGGTATATAAAAAAAAATACACCGTACACTGGTAAACGTACTCGGCTCTACAAGCTATGTTTTTAGTTTGACGTATCTGTCTGTGTGTGTGCGTGTGTGTTTTTATTTTAACCAGTATTGAATGTGTTTTAAATTTTTAATTTACACTCGTTACACTAAAATAACACCTTCATGAAAATGTAAACACTTGCTATTAGGTTTGCCCGGCGCGCCTCTGATGTTCTGCACGTTAAGTTTATTTGTGTAAGGTCAGTGAACCCGTGTTCAAACAGACATCACATACCGAAGAAGGTGTATATAATATTTACTTATTTTATATACTTTTCTTTTGTATTGTATGTGTTTATTGAATAAGTACTTTTAAAAAACTTCAATAAAATGTAGAAAAAATATGTGCTTGCGGAGGGTGAGATTAAGAAATGGGTCAGCGGGGTGAAAATTGATTTTTACCAATTTTTATTTTATTCAGTACTTGTTACAAGTCATTAAAACTAATAATAATATACAAACAGCTCTATTTATTTAATTTTCAGTAAAGACGAATACGATTGATTATTATAAATTATAATATTAGTGTTTTATGAATAAAATGTTTTCGTACAGTGTTTTACAGAAAACGAATTATGTCATCGAATAAAAAAGTTTATGTTTTGCGAAAATATCTAGACTTTTGCTATCTATTTTTATTTGTTAGGAAGTCTTTGTTATTCACACGACTACATCAACCTCAAAACAAAAGATAAAAAATATACCGGTTAAATTGAGGACCTTCTTTCTTTTATGAAAGTCGGTTAAAAAGACGGAATCGTTTAATTGTTAACTTCCTGGCGTACGATGTGTCATTTTTACTCTGTATTAATTACCATAGATTACGTAATGAGCGGACGCTGTCGATCGTGACGGAATATATTATGTGTACCATCTGCACTTACGTACCCTACCTACTCTGTGGCCATCTGGCCCGCATACATGTTAATACTACCGGTTTTTAACGACAAAGAAAAACTGAAAAAATCTAACTTAGCAACGTACCTACATATTTTGTTTTAAAAAGTAAGAAAGAAAGAAACGTTTATTTTTCAAACTAGCTGTGCCCGCGACTTCGTTCGCGTGGAATAGTGACTTTTCGGGGCGCGGCTCTCAGTGTGAAAGGAAGGAGGTGAATGTGCTCATAAAACTGAACAACTTTCCCCAAGGAACATAGGTCGAATTATGAAAAAAAAATTTTACCTCCCATAGTAAATCAATCAGCTGATCGTCAATTTTGTATGGGAGGTCCACATTTTTTTTTTCACATTTCGACCTATGTTCCTTGGGAAAAAATGTTCAGTTTCATGAGCACTTTCACCTCCTTCCTTTCACACTTTTGTTACACGTTGTATATCCTTTACTTTTAGTTGTACCTAATAATGTAAGTAGTAAGTACCATCTGGCCCGCATACATGCAAATGCACTCGGTTTTCAACGTCCACTGATCATTGTAAAAACATTTGCGAACGACGACCAATAAATTGTGTCCGGATATCATTTAGCATGCATTATGCCAGGGGTCGTCTACTATGTCAGGGTTGCCACCTTCGAAAGTTCCACTCATAAAAAATATTTACTTATAAAAAATACTTTTGTAAAGTACATAATTCGACGGCCCAACCGAAAAAAGGCGTACTTAATTGAAAAAAGTCAATTTTACAGCAGTGCCAAAAAATCGTAAATATGATCCATCTTCTTTGCTATTTACACTTGATTAATGTAGTATATGTAATTGTAGTTGTAGGACAATATTAATAATAATAATAATAATAATAATAAAGCCTTTATTGCTGACAAACATCTTACTACTTAATACTAATTACACTACTTAATACTACTGATTGTACTTCTTAATAATAATTATTTATATTTAATTAAAAATTCTATCTGTTTTTTCTTTTTTCTTGTAATTATTAAGAGGATCTGTCAGCGTGTCCTCCTGACACATAGGCCTCCTCCAGCATTTTCCATTGTTGTCTTTCACAAGCTATCCTTTTCCACGTTGGTCCTCCTGTTTTCCTTATGTCGTCCTCCCACCTTCTGAATTGTTTTCCTCTTTTCCTTTGCCCATCTCTAGGTAGCCATTCTGTTATTTTTTGTGTCCATTTTTCATTACTTTCCCTAGTCATGTGTCCTGTCCATCGCCATTTCAGCTTTTTAACTGTCTTCAATATGTCTTCCACTTTAGTTATGTCTCTTATTTTTTCTGCTCTCTTCCGATCTCTCAAAGTGATCCCTATCATGCTTCTCTCCATTCCTCTTTGACAGGTCCTAAGCTTGTGGAGGTTCTTTTGAGAAAGAGCCCAAGTCTGACATCCATATGTGAGACATGGCAAAATGCAGATATTAAAAACTTTTCTTTTGGCAGCTATAGGAAAGAGTTTACTTTTCATAATTTCTTTAAGGGACCAATACCTTTTCCACGCACAAGTCACTCTTCTGTCTAATTCAAGGTCAACTTGGTCTTTAAAGGAGATAGTTTGTCCTAAGTATATGTACTGAGTAACATATTCAATGATTTCTCTATCCACCTCGATATTTTCTTGAACTCTATTAGACATTATTTTTGTTTTTGATTTGTTCATGGTAAGGCCTATTTCTCTGCTTTTGTCAGCTAACTGTTGGAGCATAGTTTGGAGATCTGAGCTGTTGTTCGATATTAAAACTAGGTCATCAGCAAATCTTAAATGGTTCAATTTTACTCCATTTATGTTAATCCCGAAATCATCCCAGTCCAGGTTTCTAAATATTCCTTCTAGTGCTGCTGAAAATAATTTTGGGGACAGTGGATCTCCCTGTCTTACTCCTTTAGATATGGGGAATTCCTCTCCAAGTGTCTCTAACTTTATTTGTGCTGTGCTGCTGGTATACACATTTCTTATGATTCTGATGTATTTTTTAGGTACTCCCTGTTGTAGAAGAGTGTTCCAAAGTAGATTATGTTTCAGCGAATCAAATGCTTTGTTGTAATCTACAAAAGCGATGTACATGGGCTTACCATATTCCTGATTTTTCTCTATTAATTGCTTTAACACATGTATATGATCCACTGTTGAGTAACCTGAACGAAATCCCGCTTGTTCTATTGGCTGTTGCTCATCTAAAGTTTTCGTTATTCTTTTGAGGATTAATTTAGAGAAGACTTTGTAGATATTTGATAGCAAACTTATGGGTCTATAATTTTCGATAGCATTACGATCTCCTTTTTTATAGATGAGTATAATGTTGCTATGTGTCCATTGAAATGGAATATACTCTGTGGTTAGGATGTTGTTAAAGAGCTTAGTCAGTGTTTCTAAATTGCTTGTATTATTTGTTATTGATATTTTTATCATTTCATTGGTTATGTTGTCTGGTCCTGGAGCTTTTCCGCTCTTTTGTGTATTAATTGCCAACTCTACTTCTGACTTCAGGAATTCTGGGATGGCATCTTCGTCATCTGAGGTTAGATTCAGGTTCTCCGTTGGTTCACTTTCGAAGTATAGATTTTTGTAAAATTCTGTTGCTACTTGGAGGATACCTTGTCTTGTTGTCTGTAGGCTTCCTGACTTATTTTTCATTTCTGGAATCCAATCTTTGCTTTCCATTAGCATCTTGAAAGCCTTCCTGACTCCACCTGTCTTCCTTATGTGATACTCCATTACTTCTGTTCGCCTTCTTATTCTATCTTTTTTAATATTGTTGCTAATGTTTTTACTTAGCTCAGTTATTTCCTTTAATATTTTCTTATCTTTTTTGTCTTTAATCAGCTCCTTTCTTTTAGCTATTAGGTCCTTAGTTTCTAATCTTAAAAATTCGTTATTAGTCTTCCCTTTAGTTTCAAGTTTACTGTATATTTCGTATATGTCTTTGTTATACTGTTCTTGTACTTTATTCTGTCCTTCGTTGACATAATGTCCTTTATGTTTTGAAATGCTTGCTATTTTTTGTTTTATAAACTTAGGTCTGCTTCTTTTTTGTTCCATTGAATGAATTATTCCTCTTACCATTCGGTGATTTGTATTGAAATTTAGTTGATTAATAATACTGACATCTTGAAAAGCTTTAACGTTATTAGTTGCGATATAATCGATCTCGTTCTTATGAGAGCCATCTGGAGAAATCCATGTCCATTTTCTGCTTTGTTTTTTCTTGAAGAAACTGTTCATGAAAGTTAAATTTCCTTCGAGAGCCAAGTTCATCATTCTTTTCCCGTTATTGCTTCTTTTGCCATAGCCAAAGTTTCCAATCGGTCTTTCTTCCCTGTTTTGTTTTTCCCCAATTCTTCCGTTAAAATCTCCCATGACTATGACATTTTTATGAGTATTTTGCAACGTCATTGACAGTTCGTCATAAAATTTATCTTTAACAGTTTCGTCCGCTTGTTCTGTGGGTGAATATATTTGTAGTATTGACCATGTTTTGGAATAGCCAGGTAGACTTATGTTGAGAACTGCTATTCTGTCAGATATACCTTTAAATTCTTCTATGCATTTTGTCAGATGTTTTTTTACCATGAATCCCACACCGTGGCTTCCTTTGATTACTCCTTTGTAATAGAGAATATACTCTTTATGCTCCTCAATTGCTTCTCCTATTCTTCTGACTTCGCTTAGCCCTAGTATGTCCCATTTTATCGTTGATAAGGCAGTTTCTAATTCGGTAAGTTTCTCATTTGTTCTCAAAGATAAGCAATTTAAGGTTGCAATATATAGCTTCTTAGATTTACCATTTCGGATCATGTTTTTATTGCATGCTGAAGGGCTGTGGTCGCTAACCCCCACGGGGACCGGCCGGCTTGGGGGAGGTATTGTATTTAGATTCTGTTTTGTTTCATAATATATGTTTTGTTTTGTGATCCGGTCACCGACAATATTAATCAGGTGTAAATACCAAAGAAAATAGATAATTTTTACGGTTTTTTGGCTCCCCTATAAAATTATTTTTTTTCGATTACGCCTGTATTCGGTTGGTCCGTCGAATATTTTAATGAGTATAGTTCCAAATATAATACTTATGTAGGTATAATACTTATGTGATTACGAGTAGGATCTACTTGGGAAAAGGCTCTAATGTGAATTATTTATTTGCCAGCAGAGGTGAAATTAAAAATTACATAAGATTTAATCGTATAGTTTGTGTATTTTTTTATAACATAATATTTTACATTGGAATACATAATCCATACACTTCTTTACATTCACTTTCAGCTTTGTAATGTAATAAAAGTTAGCAGCTATAATAATAAAATTAGTACTCTTTTTAAACTTACACTTCCCTATACATTAATAGCTCAGTGTTCGACAGGTACGTATTTAAAATACAATTAAGTAAAAAGGCCTCGCTAGTTCGAATACGTGCCTGTCTGATAAAAAAGTGACAGCTGTCACGCGGACAAAAAGCCGCGTGAAATTTTAAGTGATGACAGAATTAAATATTAATTACATTGTGCCTGTAATTAGTCATGGAAATGTGTGATACAGAATACTAGTTGATGCCCGCGTCTTCGTCCTCGTGGATATGGTTTTTTTAAATTCCCTCTGGAACTCTTTCATTTTCCGGGATAAAATGTAGCATGCGTGTTAATCTTGGGTATAAACTATGTAAATTCCAAATTTCAGCCAAATCGGTACATTCAACGTGGCGTGAATAACAAACACACACACACTTGCAAACTTTTTTTATTGAACGAGCGAAGCGAGTTCTCTTTGAACGAGCGAAGCGAGTTCTCTGAGTCAACTAGGGCGCTTGCCTACTAGACAGAGAAGTGTGTCCGTCTAAATGTCTGTCAGAGCCCTATAACTTCTGAATTACTGAATATTCTAATATTCAGTAATTCACTTACGTGAAACTTGATTGAAAATTCAGTTATATCCTGTACTTGAACAACAAATACTAAAATTAGATAAATGTTATAAAGAAACGAAATTATTTAATTTTAAATGCTAATAGCTTCACAATAATGCTAATAGATGGCGCTATGTCAGTAAAACAGTTTTATGTCAACTATTTTTTTTTTATTGCGTCTAATGTTAAAAGTTAATTATTACAATATATAATTAAAACTTTTGGGAATTATGGGATATCGCGAGGTCTCAGTTCGGGGCGAACCACTAGTGATATTAGTGTGATGTGATGTCAGCATCAGCATGCTTGAAAGTCAAATCGTAGTCACAAGTTATTCACGCCCTATACCTACGGGCGCACTACGGCCGTGTCACGGAAGCACAAAGCACCTGTCCTACACAGGTGTCGAGTCTATTAGCCCGACACCACACGCAGCCGAAGGGGCATTTGGGATATAATGTAGAAGAATTTACACGAGATATTTATGAGGGGAGGTAGGTAAACAAAAAATGCGTTTTTTCTTGAGGGGAGGTAAACTAATGCAGAAAAATCGTTTTTATTTTTATGATTAGCACTGCATTTTTTCATTCAAAAATTGAAAAAATTGAAATTACATACTAATGAAAAACCCGTACGTATATTGAATAGAGTTAATATGTAATACATAATATAATCAAAAACATCCAAAAACACTCAAGATTCCAGACTTTATAAATTGTGAAGATAAGAGTGAAGACAAAAAATACAAAAAACTGTATGGCTGTAGATTACAATATTTTTAGTATACGATAATTTTATTATAAAATATATTGTCTATGTGTTTTTTGTATATAGACCCCGCCCGTAGAAAAATGAAAAATACGTAAATCATAGCGGCAAGTATTAACAATAGTGTTTTTATATGTTTTAGATAAAAGAGAGTGTTTCCATCTCTATAGCAGCGGTTCCAAACGCAAAAACAACTGCGTGTATGTTCGTATAACATATCCCAGACTGCATACAAAATGCTAACAATGTGTCCCCTTGCAATTCGCGACGCTCTGTCGCAGATGGTGCATTCGAAAACACTTGTTACATAATAAATGTGTATAATATAGGTACCGACTGCCTACCAAAATAAAACAATTATTTAGGGATGCAGATTTTTTTACATGAATATTATAGCATGACTTACATGTTTAATCTTGCTTTAAAATTAAAAGAAAATAACGTCGCAACTCGCAAGTGTTACGACATATAAAAGAGAAGCACCGTTCTTTATTGCAATTTTTGTTTCAAAGTGTGATTTGACGATCGCAAAATTTATATCTTTAACTAGCTTTTGCCTGCGGTTTTTCAAATTCCTATTTTACCCCCTTAGGGGTTTAATTTTCATAAATTCTTTCTTAGCAGATGTCTACGTCCTAATAGCTATCTGTATGAAAAATTTCAGCTCGATCCGTCCAGTTATTTGAGCTGTGCGTTGATCAATCAGTCAGTCAGTAAATCTAGTCATATTTCAGAAGAAAAATTTACTTTTCTAATTTTTACAATCTCGGTCTTTAGATACCTATTAACTGCTTTGTATAAAACGTTTAAATAATTGTTATTTAAACAAATGGATTGATCTTAAGTTGTTTCTCAGTCCATCGTTGTAGGTATAGTATAGTATATTATATATTATATATATAATATTATCTATATATATAAAAATGAATCCCTATTTCCTTGGTCATCGCATCACGCTTGATTGGCTGGACCGATTTCGCTAATTCTTTTTTTATTGTGTTTGTTATTGTTAGAAGGTTCTTATGAAAGAAAAAATTAAGAAAATTGCGCGGAAAATTAGAAAATTTAAGAAATATTAACCACCATATTAAATTATTTCGAATGTAACCGCTTTTACAATTCAAACTTTTTTGATGTAACCTTATGGCGTTTGACATAACATTGACAGAATGCGTGCTGCCAATTTCGTCAAAGAGGATGTAAAAAAACTTAAGACAGGACAACGTCTGTCGGGTCCGCTAGTTATATATATAGTATTGAGTTGTCATAATGCTCTATTTGTATTCAGTTACAGATAAAGAATTAATGGAGCTAGGTGCGACAATTACGTAAAGGACAACTCTTGCGAAATGTCTACGGTTAAGGTCACAAAAATGTAACATTGACTTGACGAGGTGCACACAATTGCACGTTGTACATAGGTACGTGGAACGAAGACGCCACGCACACAGGGACAAAGCGCCGCTTGTGACGAAACACTCGTGACGTCACATCGGCACGCGAACACACCCACACGCGCACGTGCCCACTCTACCCACGTGACGTTTACATTCTAGGGCTGTCAGTTGTCACCCGGTATTCGTTTATTTTATACTGACAAAACGGAGATTATTTTTTAATTTTGATACTCGAAGTCTATCCTATCAGTTCTTATGATATTCCAGAAAGGTATTTTCTTACCTATTTAGGCAGTGTGTTTTTATTGACAAAATTATTATTTTAGTTAAACAAGAAGTCCAGGTTTAATGATATTGAAGACTTAAAATTGTCACGAAAGTAGGTATAATGGTAGAAGTAGAATTAGTGTTATTTCTTTTATTCCCTTATATAAAGACTGTCCATTCGTTTTAAATAACAGTTGCTAAAAACCTAAAATACTAATAGTTAAAAAAAACTATTTTATAATCGAATTATTTTATATTATAAAAATATGAAAATAAATAAAATTAAACACGGAAAGATTTCCTGAAATGACCTATTAATTCAAAACTCTATTCATAAATAGGTTTCCATCAAATTAGTATAATTTATGAATAGTGACTGACAGCCCTAGCCCTGCACTCACACAAGCAAGCAATCCCAATCCTCTCGACGGCATACCACCCACACCAGCGTAGATGTAAACAAAGTGACGTAAAGAGAACATGACTCACACAGAGGCGCGATGCACACAATGATTAATGTAAACAAACCGGTTTGAATCGAGTCACCCACACACAGTTTGGTCTTGAGCTCGAAAGTGGGCCACCTGATGGAAATTAGCTAATAATAATATTACGATACGATACTGTTTATGTTTTGATGTCTACTATATATAGTACTATAGTATATACCTATATACTAAGTTCTAATTATAAACTGCTGGTCGATTGCGGAAAATCTGCATCAGCCATTGCTACAGTCTCAATTGTAGTGATTGGCTGAATTTATGGTATTTTTACGGTAACAATGCATTTTAGCCAATAGCAGGAGTGTATCGGCCTATCAGAGGTGATTGAGATCGTCACACTGTACCAATCATCTAAATATGTATAGGTACTTATATAAAAGGAAAAGATGACTGACTGACTGACTGATCTATCAATGCACAACTCAAACCACTGGACGTATCAGGCTGAAAGACTTCGCTTGACGATTCGAAAGTACTAGTTTATTTGAATGAAAAAATATTCTATTCTATCAATATGGGCTATGGCACACTCACTCTGTTCTGACTGAAGACAGAGTTAGGTCATATTTTTGTGTCTCATATAACTCTACCTCAAGTCTGCTTTAACTGTAAGTATTTTATCGTTCTTGAAACATAAATAAAGCTGAAAATGCTGTTTTTTAAGGTTTTTGGTAAGGTTATCCCGGAAAATGAGCGACTTCCTGCGGGCAACCTCAGTCCACGCGTACGGAGTCGTGGGCATCAGCTAGTATGTTATAATCCTGGGAAATGTCGACGTGTCCTAGGCCTTATAGTTTAAAATATCGTTTCAAATAAAAAACTCAATCTAGGTAAAAATGTCGCTTACAATAAGTCGGTGGTCATGGCTTGATAAGATTTTTTTTTCGCTAACAGTATAGTCCTCGACTGCGATCTCACCTGATGATTTATTTGTTTATTTATTTATTTATTTACTAGAAAATGCCTCCAAAAGCTCATGATTGTTTATCCTTTCAAGATCCTTTCATTGTCGAGGACAGATTGAAGTAAGCTTGAAGCAAACCATCACAAATTACCTTTAAACAAGGCCAAAGCTACCAATATATCCACAATAGAGAACCATAAAAGCCGACACTGATAAAAAATTAAAAAAAATCACACAATACAGTCAGACACAAAAGTTATGAGTTAAGAGCTGGATATGAAACGAGTAGGTAGGTACAGTCGTAAATAAAAACGAATAGCGCACAGGCTTGTACTGTTATTACTCATGTGGATTTATGGTTTTTACCAAAAAAAATTTAACAGTTTCAGTTGGTTTATGGTGCCGAGAATTTGATACCTATTAAAACAATAAAAATGACCACGATTTCTCTAGGTTCTAAACATTGTTTTTATTATTATACTTAATCTCACAGCTTAAGCTATACTTATAAGAAATCTGTAACGTGACGAATTCTGTACATTAAATATATTTTGAAAATTTCAATCGGAGGATGCTTTATTATCGACACTGAGCCCAAAATAATTTTTTTTGAATTTTTGTCTGTGTTTCTCTGTCTGTCTGTGTGTGCGCGCATCACGCGAAAACTATTGAACGGATTTGAATGAAATTTGGTATAGTGGTAGCTGATACTCCGGGGCAATATATAGGATACTTTTTATCCTGATAAACAATAAGGGTTGTCCGGAATAGGGGATGAAAGTATTTGTTGACTTTACTCCATTACTTTGTCACATCTAAACCGAATTTGATAATGATGCAAGAGAAAAAGTTTGCACACATTGCTCAATGTTGTTAGTTCTTCTAAATTTTAAAGATCTCCTCTTTCTCTGATTTTCAGATTTAATTATTTTTCAAAATTGGTAACTAGGTACAATACAAGACAATGCATATATGAGTGTCAATCAATTTTAATTAAGAATTAAGTACTAATTATGAAAGTGATGACATTATGATATAATTAAGTATATTATATGGTTAAATAACGACGATGTATGTCTTTAAATACCATGAAACCACGGAAGGTTACGAGTGTTCCAAACGCGCTCTAGCATTAGAAGACCCTCACCAAACTCAGCTGGGTATTTTTAACCATCTAACATTAATAATTAGAACTAATCGATTAGTTAGTCAATCCCAAGATTTTTTATAATTCAAAGATCTTTTACATTTCAATGAATTACACAATACAACCTATTAAACAGATTTTATTTTGTTGCAATAGTCAGATCTTTAGAAAGTCCGAGACACACTTAATCACAAATTCAAATAAAGCCGCTCTCACGTTCATATTTGGCTCGATAGGCATAATTCACACTTAATTCTACCGGTTTTGGTGAAATCGACACCCTAATAAGTTTAATGCATAAATAAATAAAATTCAAGATTTAGGCAATGTTACATTTAATTTTGTATTATGTGCGTATTTAGAGTGGAAATGGCCTGTAGGTTTTAATTACGTGTTTTTTTTGTGGGATTTATGGCAAATGGCTGAATTTATGGCGTTCTTGTTCTTGCTGCAACCAATGTATTTCATCCAATAGCGAAAAAAAAGACGTGTGGCACTCGGGGACAGCCGCGGTAAAGCTATTGCATACAGCGATCGATGATTGCATAGCATTTTTTATCAACGCCATCTAGCGGTTCACCGTAGAGGAGTCCCGTGTCAGATTATTTTCGTTACGGAATTTCTGGATTCGGTCTCCACGCTGGCCCGCGAAAGAAGCTATGCAATAGCTTAAAAAAAAATAGGATCGACAAATCAGAATGATGGCTATTGTCACAACTCACACTAGCAATTTTCGGACATTCCCGTGGTAGGAGGCCCTAACAAGGTTATTCCCATCCAAATCCAGTAAAACCCGAAAGTAATCCAATATTTGCCGCATCCATTATTAAAATCCACCTCACCGGCATCCAATTGTACCTACCTACGAGTATGTCCCGCCAAAAAATTCACCCACGCATATTTTTGGGGGATTAAAAATTCACTACGTGCTGTGCATTTATTAGTGGCCATAGACTGTATGGTCTCTACTACATAATAATTTATAGTCTACATAGTAGCTTAGTTTATATGTAGAGCATGTTCCACATGATCCAAAAAATCACGGCGCGGCGGTCCATAGATCGTAGCTCTGTTGCGGTATGATTCAAGGACAAACCAACAAACAAAATATACGCTTTTGTATCCCACTAATATGTATTAAAGGCGAAACTGACTGACTGACTGATAGAGCTTAAACCACTGCTGGAAATATCGGGCTCAGGCCCACAGAGAGCTAGATATCCGCTAAGAAAGGATTTTTGAAAATTCAACCCCTAGAGGGTAAAATAGGAGTTTGAAAAATCTAACTTAAAGTGAGCGAAGCCGCGGGCAGAAGCCAGTCCAGCTTAGAATACACGAAAGGATAAGCTGTTCTAATCAAATATCCACTTTTAAAACAAGTCCGCATCGAACTACGCGTTAGTTTATAAATTCCACGTACTTAACTTAGATTAAAAATTCAGCGGATACCCACCTACGTGCTCCGTACGGAATGGGGATTAGAGTAAGTACGGGTAAGTACGGTATTCGTATGAAGAAGTTGGTGCGACGATCACGTTTCATATTGAGGGCATGGTGCTGTGAACTCAACCGCTGCAATAGGAATATTTGATGAAATAATCAAAGGATGAAATCATTGCGATTAGGTATACCCTAGCAATTCTTTATTTTCCGCAATATTTTGTACAGTTCATACTTCTGCGGGATCATCGTTCCAATCTGTTCTCGTTTCATTTTTTTTGTAATAAGCTTTAAATCCTAATCCTAATATCCTAATCCTAATATATAATATTTTTATTTTTTTTATATTATAAATGTGAAAGTGTGGATGTTTGGATGTTTGTTACTCAATCACGTCGCAAAGACTCAACCGATTTGGCTGTTTGGCACAGAGATAGACTATAGTCTAAAATAACACATAGGCTATTTTTTATCCCGAAAAATAAGAGAGTTCCCGCGGGAATCAAAAAACCTTAATCTACGCGAACGAAGTCACGGGCATCAACTAGTAAATAAATAAATTTTTAATCCCCAGAACGAAAAAAGAGAGGTGTTATATGTGTGTCTGTATATCTGTTTAACTCTCTAACGAATGGACCGATTTTAATGCGGTTTTTTCTGTGAAAGCTAACGTAATCTACGTGGACTAGGGAATATTTATCTGATATCTCTATATTAATAGAATAGCAATAGCAGCGCTTTATTCTTTGCCTTCTTTATAAACCCAAAGACGTTCACTGCTGGACATAGGAATCTTGTATAAACTTCCACAATACTCGGTCTTAGGCCGCTTGTATCCAGCGCCGCCCCGCGGCTTATCTGATGTCCATGTAATGGGGGGCTCTCTCTGTCAACACTGCGCTTTCTGGTGATATTCAGTTATAGTTTTTGCATTCACGAGGGCACGTGACTCATGGTTGTGTGTGTGTCGTATCTGTATAAGTGTGAGCGAGATACCTAGGCTCCTGACGCACATTTACACAATGTGCATGTACACGACGTAACCACAAGTAAAGCTCACGCGCCCTCGTGAATTGCAAGAACTATACTAAGAACTCATAAAATATAGATACAAACCCTAGATTTCCCTGAAAAGGAGCGGTGGTAACCTAGCGGCCACCAGATACAAACATAAAAGGGAACACCTATATAAGGTTTACCTATAAGTAATATATATATAGTTATATTACATACAGGCTACAGCTGTAAAAGCAACTCTAATCAAACCATTATCGTCGATTGGATCTCGTCGATCCGCATCAACTGTGAACCATCACGATTTGACATACCCTACCCTTACTTCGACCTAATTTGACCCTTATATCTTTAGTATTAGAGTTTATAATAAAATACCATCATTGCACACAGCACTGTGGCTCTACTTTAATCAGTTTTCAACTCTATTTGGTTTAGATAGAGCTTATAACAGATTAAACAGCAGTATGTATGATCAGCTGCGTTGAACGTGCCCGTGCCGATAACGAATTGAAAATGAGGTATATTTTACAAGGGGATGGCGATGCGATGCCGATACGATAATAAAGTCGTGCGATAAGCTACTAATTGGTCTCTGAGGAAAAATGGAGAGACTTAATTTAAGTAGATACGCCCAAGATGGACTTGATTCGTTTATCCTTTAAGTATTTTAATCGGACCTTATAATAATTTTACACTCGATACCTGCGACTTCGTCCGCGTGGATTATTAAGGTTTATTAATTCCCGCGGGCTGGGATAAAATGTAGCCTATGTGTTAATCCTGGGTATGAGCTATCTCCATTCCAAACAACCCAATCGGATCATTCGTTGTGGCGTGAAGGGGTAATAAACATCCATCCATTAGCAAAAATGCGAAAGTTTGTGTGGATGTCCATCCTCATAAACTTTCGCATTTATAATACTAGATGATGCCCGCGACTTCGTCCGTGTGGTTTAAGGTTTTTTAATTCCCGTGAGAACTCTTAAACTTTCCGGGATAAAATGTAGCCTATGTGTTAATCCAAACTATAATCTATCTCTGTGTCAAATTGCAGCCAAATCGATTCAGTCGTCACGGCGTGATTGAGTAGCAATCATCCATCTACCCATCCATAGATCCAAACTTTCGCATTTATAATACTAGCTGACTAGCTGATTAGTACGATTACTCGACTGCTCGTATCGTGCGTTATAAAAACAACACAATAAAATCGCCGCGGAGTCGCAGCTGTACTAACGCGGCGGCCATCTTTTATGCTTTTTTCTCGTCAAAAAACTTCTTTTTCTCGAGTGCCAATACGTTTCCATCTCCACCAAGCTCAATGAGCACTAAATTGAGTTTCGATCGTGATTTCCTGCGACTTACTTTTATTCCAACGAAACGGCGATTGCAAAGGAGTTAAGTCAGTCGTGAGGAAACTCTTTACAAATTGGTTCCAATTTGGTGGACCGTTTTTTTTTTAATACAGTACAATAGAACGCTGTGCGCTCTGAATACATAGTTGTGCGTTCGATTTTTAAATTAAACTAGCTGTTGGCCACGAATTTGTTGGTTTATTTTCCCGTGGGACTGACTACACGACAATTAATCGAAAATAATCATTATTCTAATAAAGTAGGTACTTAATCGATTTTTGATTTTATAAACCAAAAAATTCTTTTTACAAAACCGACTTCAAACGCCACTACAAAGTAGGTACAATATCAATTGCCTATAAAATTTGAATCCCTTGATTTCTCCAGGATCCCATCATCAGATCCTGACCTGATGACCATGGAACCACCTGGGAAGTATGCTCTTTCAAACAAAAAATAATTTTCCAAATCGGTCCAGGGGAATCGGGGAACATACATAAAAAAAGATTCTACAAGTTGGCCTAACATGAAATAAATAAATTTTGAATTTTTTGAAAATTCCAATCCAAAACCTAATTTCACGCGAAGTCGCAGGGGCAAAAGCTAATGCTTGATAAAATAACTTGCACTGCTAAATTCAGTCGCAGGGGCAAAAGCTAATGCTTGATAAAATAGCTAGCACTGCTAAGTTCAGAGAGAATATAGCTTGCACCTTAAGACGGGGATTGGTAAACTTAAACACGGACCTACTTCCTCGTGACTGACCTATTCGCCAACTTTAGAATCCAATAACAGGATACAGCCGCGATAAAATACTGGTCATAATTTTGAGCATGCCTCGTTAAAACGATATTATCGGCGGCCATTTTGTAAACTTGCCGCGATTTTAATTGCGTATTTACAAAATATTCAATCAAAAACGCATTGAAGGGAAGCTATGTGTAGACTGGTGTTGCCAACCGTGCGGTATTTCATGGGACGTCCGTAATCTTCACTAATAATAATATAATAGTAAATGCGAAAGTGTGTTTTTTGTTTGTTCCCGTGTTTGTCCTTGTATCACGTAGCAAAAGAGCTACGGATCGACGTAATTTTTTGCCTAGGTAGGTAGGTATAAGTTGAGGAAATGGAGAGTTATATCCCGGAAAATCAGACTTCCCACGGGATTTTTCAAAACTAAATCCACGCGGACATCAGTTAGGTTTTTTTTCATAAATTGAATCTCCCGCCGGGACATGTCATGTCCCGCATGATGGTTTAATTGCGAGTATAGTACGTTTACGAAGTTACGGGCGCTATACTTGTGGTTACGTCGTGTACATGCACATTGCATGTAAGTGTGCGTGCCTGTCAGGAGTCTAGGTGGGAGCGGTCAAGCGCGAGCAAGCTCTCGCTCACACTTATACAGATACGACACACAACCATGAGCCACGAGTCCTCGTGAAATGAAAGAACTATACATATTACTAGTGGTTCGCCCCGAACTGAGACCTCGCATTTATCATAATTTCAATCACTTCGCGCTACCTAGGTTTGTGCGCGAAGCGATTGAAATTCGTAAACACCAGAATTTCAATCGGGAAGATGGTTTTAAACTAACTAGTACGTGGAATCCAGTCGTAGAATTATGCAAACCAGAGAAGCGTCGTACAGCACCTTTAAAAAGTGACGTTGTTAGTGTTTTTTGCCGAACTTCGAATGACGTTCCTCCGAAAAGATCAAGAAGGCGGGTAGATAGATTCTACCCATGACAGCTTCAACTTGACGTCTCGCAACACCGCAGTCTCGTCGTGACCACGGTCCATGCAATTGGATCGAAATATCGACAATCCCAACTAAAATAATTACCGTGGTACGTACTCGTGATATCTGATCAAAGTCGTCTTTAAAAAGATATATTGCAAGTCTATGTAACGCAACAAACAAAATTTTGCTTCAAACACGCTTCTATGAGAGCCCCCCTGAAATAAAGCTTTTTATATTTTTTTATACAATGTTCGGCTGAAGGCCATCAGTTTACATATTATATTTAAATTTGAAGTAATTACGTTCAGTAATTCAGAAGTTATAGGGCTCTGACAGACATTTGGACGTACACACTTCTCTGTCCAGTACAGACAAGCGCCCTAGTTGACTCAGATAACTCGCTTCGCTCGTTCAATTATAATTACAGTGTTTCCACACTCGAAATCTATTAGCGTTGTCGAGACGTAGAAACTAGAAACTGAGTTTGGTCTTACAAGCTTATGAAACTCTTTCACCATATTTGGAATGATGACTCTATATATATCTACTCTATGCCAGATGCTGACGACTGTGTTATTTGTTCCAGGGTTCCACCTGAGCGGGGTGGTGCGAGCGCCGGCCGCGGTCCCGCCTTGCTCTGAACCAGAGAGGTTGTACAGGGTCACAGTCTCCTTTGACAGGTATGACCTAGCATAGTTTAATCACGGTAGCAGAATAGCGAGAATCGCTATTGCCAGGAACAGAACAAACGGTAGAGATGCATAGTGCCTCTCGTATCGTAAGCAATTGTATGGCACTTGCATATTAATCGCTTTGTTCAGTTCCTCGTAATAGCCGGAACAGTCTTCTATTCTGCTATTCCGTAGAAAACGTTTTGATGAAATGCTAACTGATGAACGTAGCTGAGCGCTTACGACATTCTAAGCGTTTTAACTTGTAGCACGGTGTCATTGTTAGTACAGTAAGAACAGTACAGTCCTATGTGCTGTACAGTACAGCCTGTACTTAGTACAACGCCTAGGCTTCTGTGAGAAACCGCTGCGCTGGCTGGGTGGATTTCACCGGATATACTTTGGAGAGTGCCCTTAGGAACTTCACAACCTAGTTCCTCCTTTACCTTTTCACCACAGAACTGCGAGAAGTCGTGAGCGTTGGCATCCTTATGTGGTAGAAATTCAACCTACTCGAACGAAACGCTTCAATTCAACGTTTCTAATAAGAACCGCTAAGGTGTGGAACACTCTTCTAGCATCCGTGTTTCCTGCCACTTATAATTTGAGTACCTTCAAGGCAAGAGTCAATAGGCATTTTCTAGGCAAACGCGCTCCAACCTAGACCTCATCAGTGCTATCCAGTATTGATTGTCGTCAAGCGCAAGCCTATTTCGGATTTAAAAAAAATGTATGCGTCTTATCCGAGCGTAAAGATATTTTGGCAGATTTTCAATACTAAAAGTGTCAAAATATCTTTAGGCTCGGATAAGACTTATTTTCCGTTTGAAATCAGCCCAAACACAGCCGTAAAGACGGCGGTCTTTTTTGCGTCCGTATATTAACTGCCGCTACCGTACTATTACGCGCGGAAACACATCCGTAAAGACGGCGGTCTTTTTTGCGTCCTTATATTAACGGTCGCTACGGCTTATGATAGGACGGCACCGCTATCCTAGGAAATCAGCGAGAGACCTATATACCTAATCTAGCAGTGGACGTCAATAGATGATAAAGAAGATTTTGATAACGCTGTATTTGACAAACAATTTTCTCGGAATGCTATACCTACCGTGATCGAAGATTACCTAATATTTGAATCAATAAAAAAGTAGGTATAATACAATTATTTTAAATTCTTTTTCTATATTTACGTTTTATTATTAGCTGTGTTACCAGAACAACCAGCCATTCTTGAAATAGCAAATAACCTTAAGGAAAATCAACAAAGGTGGTGCGTAGTGTTTTTACAATTAATGGCACCATAAAAGTAACCAAACACCCAACTTTCTAGGATCAAATAACAACGTAAAGAAACCCGGTGATCTACTATTTTGTTGATACAGGATGGAGTGTCAAAAGGCACGTCTAGAGATTGTACCTGTGTATCTTTTGTAGTACAGCTATACAAAATTGTCCCATTACAAACAAAATATTTGTCTTTTAAAAGGAAGGAAGATGTTCTCAGTTGGAAACTATAAGCTTAGTATTTCCAAATTAGTGGATAACTGACTCCGTAGTTATCGTCTCAAGGTGGACAGAGTACCAACCCTTTCCCTCGACTGTCCACATAATAGGGGGTTTAAAATCACTTCCCTTAGAAATTAATAGGAACTAAACTAGACTACTCGCTCTACTATTAACTCTTTATAAACGAGTGTTTTCGAACTAAAGCTACAAAAATAGTTTTATTCCTCTCAGAACTTTCCTTAGACTCTAGAAGCCCAGAACTTAAACGTGATCCCGAAGGTAATTAAGGTTTTTATGCAATAGAACATTAGTAACTTAGATAGATAAACTTCTTGACAAAGAAAGAAGAAGCAAGCAATATTGAAGTCTATTGTATCTATCTCTAAAGAAATTTGAGAACGAGTTCTTGCATTTCGATTAACCATATTATTGAATTCAATAGTGTTACAATAACCTCCTCATTTTTGGAAGTCGGTTAAAAATAGAAATCTCAGAACTAGTTATCGATTGAAGTCAAATTTTACGAGATAGATGTCTGAGAATAAGTTATTGAATTTCGATTGGCCATATTGAAGTCAAGTGTTACAAGACAGAAGTTTGAGAACGAATTATTGAATTTCGATTGGCCATATTGAAGTCAAGTGTTACAAGACAGAAGTTTGAGAACGAGTTATTGAATTTCCTGTAGCTATATTGAAGTCAAATGTCACAAAATAGAAGAGAACGAGTTATTGTAAATCGAATGTCAACATTGAAGTCAAGTGTTTCGTTTTCAGATGCAAAATAACAGGGGTGACGTGCAGCTGCGAGGCGCGAGACATATTCTGGTGCCAGCATGTTGTCGCTCTCGCCCTCTACCGCATCAGGAATGCAGACTCCGTGCGCCTGCGCGTGCCTATATCAGGTGATCTTTTAAAATATTTTCGTTCTTTGCTTCGCTCTCTTTAAGTTCGATTTCTCTAACCCCTATTAGGGGTTGAATTTTCAAAAATCCTTAGCGAATGCCTACGTCCTAATAGGTATCTGTATGCCAAAGTTCCCGATCCGTTCTTATGTTTGATCTACTCTCATCGTATCTTCGTTTTCGATCGTGCACATAGTCAAATTCAGCGGATATATTCAACCATAGTCCTGGATTGGCTGAAGAATGGTCCGATGAGAAGCTATATCAGTTACAATTAAACCGGAAGGAGTACGTCTAAGAACGGAAAAGAACTAAAGATACAGGAGAAGAAAATCTCCGATCATGCAAGCATTCTGTTTTTTGGTATTCTTCAGATGAAATCCTTACAATTTAGAGGCCTCGATTCAGTCTTTCATTTTCAATTCCCCTAGTTGAACGTCTTACGTCTTCAGAGCTTAAGTAAACTTTTTTAAATGCTTACTTATTCGTCTTTCTCTGGATCATCGACCCAAAGAGGATTTTGGCTTCTGGCATTAGAAGCTGCCCCTCTTGCCTCATCTTGCCGGTCAGGTCTTTTGATATCAGATTTGTAGATGTGACAATGCACGTGTCTGAACATCTAACATCATGTTTTCTTATTGGTGTTCCTAAGTATTTGTTGATTTTGTTGGTGTCGAATCCAGGACAATCACGCCGATTTGGTTTCCAATTACATACGGCTTATCAATATCTTAGTTCTTCCTTTTCTTATAGCTAACGTTGTCTCATCTGATTGGCTTCAGGTTCTGCCTGAAAATTTCAGGAGAAGGAAACTTTTTTAAATGACTCTTTATCTCTTCCAGAAACCCTGCTCCAAATGGACAGGCAGCAGCTGCAGAAATTCGTCCAGTACCTTATAGCGGAACACCATACGGAGGTTCTGCCGACCGCGCAGAGGTTAGCTGACGAAGTGCTCCAGGCCAGGTCGGCTATCAATAGGATATGTGGAGCGCCCGACCCGACGGCAGGCCCGCCTCCCGACGCGCACCATGCTTGGCACTTGGATGAGCAGCAGGTATTTTTTACATATCAATCCTTACTAATATCGACAGATTCAGGAAGAAATCTCTTCCTTAGAGATGAGCTGTCCTTGTGCACGTCCTTTGTATATTTATGTTTTATTGTTTTTTGTTTTCTGGTACTAAATAAACAAATATTATAAAAACAAAGGTTTCTTTGTTGGTTTAGCGTTCAATCACGCAGCAACCGAGCAACGTGATCGACGTGATTTTTTGCATGAGTATAGTTGAGGACGTAGGCTACTTTTGTCTCGCAAAATGCTCTTTGTGCACGTAAATTAAATATGAACGACGTAGGGATGAGAACTCGCCCGGTTGCGAAGAGCTTCTAAGTACAATCACCGAAGGATTATTACTAACCGGTAACCATCGTCTATTAAAATTGGTAATGAGCCTATCGCCAGAGCAAATCTTCGCGTTGGCTTTTTTGAATCCAATTTTTGACGTCACGACGGACGTAAAACATGTGAACGACCACACTTCGGCCTTGGCGTTTACAGATTAATCTCGGTCCAATCAACCCGGTTAATTAGGATGTCGGTGATTAGGGACGTGTTTTTCGGATGACGCGTTTTCAATTTAGTCTTCCAACAAGATGTCTTTACATAAGGCTCTTTCCGCACTACATCCCATCCGCATTCGGGATACAAAATTTGGATCTCAAGCATTCGTTCAAATAGAACGGCTGCTTCGGATCGAGAAATCTTGGATTCGGATCAGATACAGTGCAGAAAGAGCCTAAGACTTTGAAGATTTTGAATTTGGATGAGATTCTTCAGATAAATATTGTTGAAACCTTAAGTAGGTACCTGTTTTTATTTTTGTTCTTGATTTGGACTTTATAATTTTAATTTTGCTGTTTTTATTTTCAGGTCTGCGAACAAGTGCGAGCGTACTTATTACAGGGAACTTATTATAATGCAAACAAGCAACTAAATTCTTTATTTTCTAAGGTAATTATTTAAAAATAAATTAAGTATTACATTTAAAAAATTGTTTGTTCAAAATAAATGTGGACAAAATTACCAGCATTACTGGACTACTACACTTCTCGGTCTTGTGCCATCCAGCGACTGCTGCCAGCGACTCGCCTGACAATTTCCGTCAACCTAGTGGGATCTACCAACGCTGCATTTCTGCATTCCAGCACCTTTGAACCCTAACGCCCATTTTTGCAATGAGCTATCACCCCGCCAACTGACTTCTATCTTTAATCTGTGATTAACATGACTTGCTGCTGTAATTTCCTTTTTTGATTGACGCCATTTTGGCGCTGTAAGCACTAAACAGATATGAGTGTCTCTGGAACTAATAGGTAATGTTGCAAATGACGCACGGACTAGAGGTCCGTCCGTTAATCTATGATTTCATTTTTGTTGTTGGCTCAATGGTAGATTCATTGACGATTCAAAAGTGCTTGTAAAAGTTTATTTGAATAAAAAATATTTTTTCTCAAACATGCATGGAAATATTGTCATTATTTTCGAAAAAAGAACACGCGAAGTATCGAATTGTCGGACAAAGAAAATCAAATCCATTGCAGGAGCGTTTTTTGAATTTGGAACATTACAACGCTCCGCGAAACAGTTTTTGTTTTTTGCGGCGGATGGATTTGGATGTATAATATAAAAAGTGTTTTATTTCCCTGCATTCTTTTGAGAAAAGCACTATATATGCCTCGGCGGGAAATGGCAATTGCCTGTCTCGTATTTAGTGAAGTCCTCGCCTACGGCTCGGCCTTCAAACTCATACTCGACCTGCAATTGCCTACTTCCCTGCCTTTGCAATAATGTACTATTATTTCTATTTCTATTTCAGGTTCGAGAAATGCTCCGCGCACAAGACTCAAACGGTCCAAGAATGTTAATGTTAATGACTGAACAGTTCCTATCCGACCCTCGGTTGCTCCTGTGGAGGAACCAGAACACGCCCATGACGGAGAAGTGCCGCCAGCTGTGGGAGCAGCTCGGCGCGCTGTGGGTCAGCATAGTGCTGGACCCCGGCAGCAACAAGCACCACAGGATGCAGTGGAGGCATTTGTTAGACAAATGGTCCGCTGTGGAGGTCTGCCCCACTGAGGATCCGGATTATAGGTCGTTTCCATTGGTGAGTGACCTTTTGTTTAATATAACCTAGGCTCAAACGGGTAGATGTGTTTTATGCCCCGACGCAAAAACGACGGTTTGTGTGTGTGTGTGTGTGTGTGTGTGTGTGTGTGTGTGTGTGTGTGTGTGTGTGTGTCTGTCTGTCTGTGGCATCGTAACTCCCGAACGGATGAACCAATTTTAATTTTAAAAAAGGTGAATTATTCAGGAGTGTTCTTAGCTATGTTTGATGAAAATCGGTCCAAGATGGCCGCCGCCACAAAATGGCGGATTACTGACTCGTAATCAGGATGGAATAACATGTCGGGGTTGCTTTAAATTTTTAATTTACACTTTTCACCAACGCTCCCCAAAATTTTACGAGCTAGCTAAGCTAAGATAGGCGACGCTTTCTGTCAATTTCATTTTCACAAACCTTTAGGGAACACCTAAAAGTAGAAATGATTTTTTTAAAATCCTATGCCCCTCTAGTGGGGCATGGGCGTTGACACGTATTTCTTAGTCATTAGAAGTCTTAAGCGCCCGGCAAAGGGCAATTAGTGCAGTCTGAGAATCGATTTCTCTCAGCCGATAGATAAAATCACGTGTAAACTTATTGATTTTTTTTATTGTTGTCCCTTTCAGTACGCGCGGGAGCGAGAAAGAAACGAGAGGGACCGTGACAGAGATCACAGAGACAGGGATAGAGACAGACATCGCGACAGGGAAGAAAGGGACAGAGAGAGGGTGCGGGAAAGAGAGGAGAGAGATCGGTAAGATTACTTCTTCTTTTAAATAAAATGTTTTTTTTTTTCTTGTTATTTAATATATATGGGACTTTTAAAGGTGACTTTTATCCATCGGTACACAAAATAAAATGTTGATTACTATTTTGATATTCATAAAGACGCAATAGATAAAATAACACTTTAAGGCAAAGTACTTTTTTTTTGTAATAGTTCAACATTTTTTATTTCAGCGAAAGACATAGAGAAAGACAGAGAAGAGAATTGCATTCCCATTCAGAAAGTTCCGATGAAGACTCTAGACCTAATAAGTGAGTGATTTCTTTGAAAATAATACCGAATGAAATCAGGAAATAAAGGTAACTTCTCTGATTACTATTTTCTTCTTCCTTCCAGTTACGAACGTGAATACAGGAGAGCGAGCAAAAGACTTAGGCTACACAACCAGAGATCGACACCTTTAACTCCAAGAACAGTTTTCCACAAGTAAGAACAGACCGAAAGTTCATCAATGTTACAACTATGATATAGTATATTAGTGTATGTATAAAAAGAGGTGGATATGTTACAATCTTACGGTAAATGAAGCGTGTAATGGCAGATATTTCTCGTAATTTGTCATGTCATTTAACAATGAAGTACTCTACTATACCCTTCGTCGTTCGGAACAAGTTTTTCGCTTGTTTTGTGAGTATGTAACTCTCTAGTAGAATATCATAGTGTTAAAAAGATTGAAATGTTAGCGCATTTCCATGGAATTTCCATGAAATGGCAATTTTTTTTAAATAATGCCATTTCACGTTTTTTCAATCAAAATCAAGTTGAGATAGGTTACATACACGATTCCATTTTGTAAAGCCTATTAATCCTATTAATTTAATAAATGCGAAAGTTTGGATATATGGATGAACGGATGGATGTTTGTTACTCAATTAAGCCGCAACAACTGAATTGATTTGGCTTAAATTTGGTAGGTACAGAGATAGATTATTGTCTGGAATAACACATAGGCTACGTTTTATCCCGGAAAATAAAAGAGTTCCTGCGGAAATTAAAAAACCATCAATCCATGCGGACGAAGTCGTGGACTAGTCAAAGTGTCAAAATCACGAAAAGACCCTTATATACACTGTATATTTATGTGCACAAGTTATTTAATAACATTTTTTCTTTCCTTCTTTCAATTAAAATATTCAGATTTATTTATTTTCTACTATTAACATATTATATTCTCCATCCAGAGCGCTAGATGCGGTAGACATATCCTGGGAGAATGACCACCTCAAGAACATCCTCAGCTCAGACGAGTTCTACGACCCAGAGAAACCAGACAAAGCGGGCGTCTCCATGGAGACCTCGCTGCAGCCTTACCCAAAATTCAATGAGCTTGGACAGCCTTTGTGGCATGGTAAATCACGTTTAATATTACGCTTCAATACTACTTAAATACTACTTCACATTCAATAATGATAATAACTTACCCAAAGTTCAATGAGCTTGGACAGCCTTTGTGGCATGGTAAATCACATTCAATATTACTTATACTACTTCTATACTAAATCACATTCATTATTACTTATATTACTTCAGTACTACTTAAATACTACTTCACATTCAATAATGACAATAATTTACCCAAAGTTCAGTGAGCTTGGACAGCCTTTGTGGCATGGTAAATCACATTCATTATTACTTATACCACTTCAATACTACTTAAAAAACTACTTCATATTCAATAATGACAATAAATAATTTACCCAAAGTTCAGTGAGCTTGGACAACCTTTGTGGCACGGTAAATCACATTCAAAATTACTTATACTACTTAAATAAATACTACTTCACATTCTATAATGATAATAACTGTAGGCCTAACAAAGAGATCTATCGGTGAACCGACATAGCTCATCGATTCGCGAAACTGAAGTGGCAATGGGCGGTATACAATAGCTTGAAGAACCAATGTACGTTAGGTTTCTAAGGTGAATAGTAGCCTATAATTTCAGCCAAATCAGTTCATTTGTTGTGGCGTGAATGAGTATCAAACACACACACACACACAAACTTTCGCCTTTATAATATAAATGTGGTTATGAAAAGCACTGATGGAAGGATTAGATTGGAACGCTTTGAAGGCCCCAAATCTTAGATAATCTTTCAATAAAAAATATATGCAAAAGATTTAGCTGCCGATCTAGGTAGTTCTCTAAAATGATGGCTTATCTTACAGAACACTTGCCAGTGGTCGGCGCGCGGATAGAAGCGTTGCGTGCGCACGGGCGGGCACCCGCTGCGTTGCGGCTAGCTGTCGCTGCGGCGCGCGCCATGCGGCATAGACAGGTTAATATACTATTTAACTATGCTATATAGGTAATTGTTTTAGTATATAGTTAATTGTAATATTTTGTGTGTACCGATGGGGCTGACATAAAGGTCATCTTTAAAAGTCTCTTTTTAATAATGAGAATTAAAAAAAAACTATGCTAGCTGTTATGCCGACTAGAGGTTTTGCCCATATTTCCGCCACCCTTCTTTACCGGATCTACGATTAAAAACTACTTTCTGGAAAGTGGGAAGGCTTTAGCCGGTGTTACTTACCACCCGATTATTTATATATGTTTATACGTATATAGATAATAGGTCGTGTGGTGCGGGTTGTTACGTTCCCTCAAATATGGTTGAGCGAAGCAATGGCTGGATCATACGTCATGCTCGTGAACGGGTGCCACCAACGGGAATGGGTCTGCTTTCTGTCTACTCGTCTTAACATGCATTGGATTGTATTTATTTGTATTGTATTGGACTTAGGAAACTTCATCGTGGAAGCATCGTGGAAGTGGTGGAATATATAACATAGTTTCATAACCTATTGTAAATTTTTTTTTTTTTTTTTGAAAAAAGCAGGCGCCGAGTTTATTGCTGGCTCTTCTCGGCAGGAAAGGCATTCCGAACCAGTGGTAGATTCATTGACGATTCAAAAGCGCTAGTAAAAGTTAGTTTGAATTAGAAAAAAATATTTCTATTCTATTCTATTCTATAGGGCACTTCTTTGAAGGTAGGGTGATAACACATGTCTTGCTAAGTGATAAGCAATGTGGTAGGATGGTACTAGAAACCAATTGAAATCACTAGTAGAACTGGTGTGGTAGTTCTTTAATTGAGCCTAAAAATACAAATATATTATAAAACATAGAAAAAAAAAATACCGGCCGAATTGATAACCTCCTCCTTTTTGGAAGTCGGTTAAATATAGTTTTTATTGTAATTTTTCCTATATCTAACTAAACGTCCGTGTTCACAGGAAGTAGCCCAACAGCGGTGGCACGAGGCGGGCGGCGGCGAGGCGTCCAGCTCCAACACCAGCTCGTCGAGCACCGCGTGCGCGAGCGAGTCCTGCCTGGGGCAGTGCGACCGCGCCAAGCTGTCGCTGGTGTGCGCGCACATGGACGCGGGCGCGTGCCTGCCCTGCCCCTCCCCCGCCGCCTCCCCCGCCGCGCCCACGTGCGCGCTGTCGCACTCGCAGCGGTGCATCGGCAGGGGTGAGTACTGCACGTTCATTTCAAGTTGGCCGTCATCGTATTTTACAAAATGACGTCATATCGCACCGTGCATAAGAAAATAATAATTGTATTTTTTACTTACTATCCACAACTATGACGGAAGTTGTCATCACTACACTTAAATCATCCCCTAAGTTGGAGTCTCTACGTAGATAACCCTTAAATACAATCCCATACCCAATGTCATCTCTATTTTATTTTACTTTATTTATTTGGCCTACTAACGGACACTTACAATACATACAATTAAATTAAAACATTCTAAAATTAAACCTTGCTAACTGTAGTGACCACAACATTTCCAGAATCTACCTTTAGGTACTCCCTAAAGGTTCGTAAAAATGAAATTGACAGAAAGCCTCCCCTAACATAGTTTAGGCAGAAGTTAGGGACCGTTGGTAAAAACGGGCATTTAGGGTGTATTGAAATTAAGTTCTTGTCTACCCTCAAACCTTAATGTTATTGAAGCTTAAACTCAGGTCATTGTTGACAGACAGCAGATGTTGGACCGGCTGGACGCTGGAAGCGATCTGGTGCGTGTACGAGTGCCTCGCCGACGCGTGCCTCGCGCCCGACGACCAACGCGCCTCGCCACGGCTCCACACGTACATCGACGAGGAGCCCAACACTGGCCTGCCTCCGAGGTATGTACACTATACCACACTACCGTACCACATACCACACCACACCAAGCCACATATCAATCCACACCACACCAAGCCACATATCAATCCACACCACACCACACCATACACTACTTCACTCCACACCACACACCACACACCACTCCACACACCACACACCACTCCACACCACACACCACTCCACACCACACACCACTCCACACCACATACCCCACATCCCACCACAATTACAACCACGCCACGTACACGACAGCGTACCACATCACATCAAACCATGCGACGCCACACCACACCACGCCACACACACCACACCACACCACCACATACCCTATTTACCACAGCAATATTCACACAATAAATACCGACTTACTAGTATCGGACATCTGTATCCCAATCGCGTCTCTGAATTCATGTTACAGATCTGGCTACCTAACTGGTCTAGGAATTATTCTTTTTATTATTAGGAATCACCATTTTTCGTTTTTCATATGATTGTAATTTTAATACTAAATTCTCTGTAAGTGAGCAAACTGATCTTTGGAGAATAAATTCTTTAAACCTAACTGAAAGTGGTCACTTATTTCTTTAAAAGCTTTGGTCAACCGCCTCAGGTACCAGCACGTTCCGGTGGCGGGCAGCAAGAACCCCGAAGAGACGTACCTGGCCCTTGCTCTAGAGGCGGCGCTATTGGGCCTTGGTATGCAACGAATGCTACCACACGGCCTGTACGCGCAGGAGCGATACTGTAAGCAGGTACGCCGCTCGTAAAATACGTCTTTTCCCACTAACGATCATTTTTCATCTTTAACAACCTCCTTAGGCGGCGATATTTCTAGAAATCATAAAACGGATGTTACATCCAATTTTAAACTTCGACTGTTCCGTAGAACAAAGTCTCATGTGCTAAATTCATAACTTGAGATTTGAGCTTTGCAGATGTGACTTTTAAGGCTCAAATTTCAAGTTGTGAATTTAGCAGATGAGACTTTGTTCTACGGAATGGTCGACTTATATCCTTGTGTAAAGTAATAAACAACTCCATTTACATAGGAGGAACGTCTCATCAGCCAATTGCAAAGGGTAGAAGGGGAGGCGGCGGCGGGGGTGTGCGCGAGGGTGGCGCGGGCGCTGCTGGCGGGCGGCCCGTCGTCGTGCCTCGGCAACAAGGTGCACCCGCGGTCGGCGCCCGCGCACACGTTCGCCAGGTTCCTGTTCCTCGCGCTGCTGCCCAGCGACCCGGAGCTTGCGTACCGTGTCGGATTAAGGGCCATGAGGTCAGTAGAACTTTGTTTAAATAAATATTATAGTATTTAGTATGGTCATTATTATGTAGTGTAAATATGTTGCTTAAACCTTTATGTTGCACCATACTACCCTCACACTTAATTTCACTCCTATCACCAATGGTTGCCTGGTAGAGATTGCTCTGTAAGCAATAAGGCCGCCTTATTCAATTTTGTTTCTTTCTTGTGTGCAATAAAGTTTTTATCTATCTATCTAACTTCTAGAAATTCGTCAGATTTTCCTTATTTATCCTTCTTTCTTTAGGATTCTTAGTGCTAATTTCACCATCATTGAGTACGTTTAACTGAAGAACTTTGATGTTACGTATGGCAGGTTTTCGGTACAAAAACTGTCAGAACGAGCAATTTATCTGCAGTTAAACGGTTCGTCAATGGTGCAATTGGCACTTAGTTTTTCCTCTTCATTTCCTGATCCTAATATTGCCTACAGTGGCTAAAATTTAGGTCTTTTTCGGGGATCCCAAACTCAAAGCTTTTAGGGATCATGCACGTTTAAATCAATTAAATGTCACTTTCTTTAACGGTGAAGGAAAACGTCGTGAGGAAACCTACACGCCTTAGTTCTCCATTATATTCTCAAAGGTGTGTGAAGTCTGCCACTTTGCAATGGGCAAGCGTAGTGGCCTTTTCTGGGAGGAGACGGAAGTGAGCCTTTGATGGGTTGCTGTTGATGATGATGAAATGTATTAAATAATGTTGTCGGCAGGTTACCAATGGTAGAGGAAGCGTACTCGCTGGACGGCGGCGGCGCGGCGGCGGGCGGCGCGGGCGCGTGGCACACGCTGCAGCACGCCGAACAGCAGCAGGCGGCGCTCGCCAGCGCACTGTTAGGTATGATAGTCTAAGATATAATTCGATTGATGGTATGACATTAGTGTCAAAGTAAAAATGAACCATAACAACATTGAATTAGAGCTCAATTTCGTGCATGCATTCTTATACTTTTACGTGTATGGATACGCTCCAAACTATAATCGGTTGTACTGAATTTGTGACTTTAATTCAATACTTTTAAGGTTCATTTTACTTTAACGCTAATGTCTTAGTATACGAATACGATCAATCGTGTTAAATCGTATACTAATCTCTATAATAAACAGAAATAGTTTCATCAGACATAATACAAATAGATTTTTCCGGAGGAGAATTTCGAGCTACCGCACTGCCAAGAGGGTCACGAAAAAGAAGATGTATTACTGTGGTCTCTCGCAGCAAAGTTTGAGAACTCGGCATTCGAAATTCTAGACGACTCCTGTGAAAAAGGGTCCAACCATTTGTAGATAGAGTGGGTCCAATTTCTAAAGAGGTTAAATGCCGAATTCAACTTGGAAAACTTGCCACGATATTTCGAACACTGCGCTTTGAGGAATAGGATCAATATAATCTGGTGTTTTTCCCTAGCCTTCCTTTTAGATAAATCTATTGTGCCTCAATATGGTTTTAAATTTTTTGTTTAAGGTTAATTAAGTCAAATTCCGTCATTTTATTAGGTGCAGCACGAGGGAACCCTTCTCGTCTACGTGCAGCGCTTGCAGCGGCACAAAGACACGTGCGATCTGCGGCGCAACTGTTCAGACTAGCGCAAGATGCCTTAAGACATGCGGCACCGCCCGACGCGCCGCATCATCACCGCGACCTTCTCGCCGCTGCCTTTGAACTAGGACTGCAGGTGACTTGCAAACTATGGTCCATTATCAGTCAAAATATACGTAGGTATCCCTTTTCTCGAAACAAAACTTGCCAACTAAAACTAGTATGCTCTATCGCCTTATCGTAACAGTTTAACAGTTGACCTGTGTTTCATTATTAACATTCATACAGATAACTCCTGAAACTTGACAAAAGCAATTTTTCCAGGTATACAGATGAAATGTGAAACCACATTTTTTTGAAGTTGTTCATTTATGTACACAGGTATTACGAATGACGTTATCAGCAGTGAATTGGCGGAGACGAGAGATGGTGCGGTGGCTGGTGACGTGCGCAACAGAACTGGGGCTTGATGCACTGCTATCCATTATGCAGAATTGGTAAGCAGTATTTTTTTACTTTTATCAATGAATTATTCGGCGAATTTAAGATGGCGGCCATACAACTTTCATTGGGGTCTATCTCAGAGAGTATAAAAGATAGAAAAGTTTTCTGGTAAAAGATGATCAGGGCCTAAAGGTCTACATGATGAACAGAAAAAAACACTTTTTAGGTTCCCTTTATAGAGCCGCAAACCCACGCGCCCTACTAGTTAATATATAGCTGCTCATGCTGATTCACTGACTGACTGACACATTGATTACCTCTTGTAAAATTTTGGTGGTATTAAAACTTAGGTGGTGGCTGCTCACAAAAAACTTTACTCGAAACATCATCCATTTGACAGTAAGCTAAAAAAATCCAAAATGGTGGATTCAAGATGGCGGTCATATATATTCGTCGGTGTCTATCTCAGAGAGTTTAAAAGACGGAAGAGGGGACTTTTGGCAAAATATGAGTTTATGAAAAGGCTGTAATGTTATAGGTACGAGCTGTTCACGCCGACGGAGGCGACGGGCCCGGTGGCCGCGGCGGCCATGTCGCACGCGACGGCGCTGCGGCTGGGCCTCAGCTTCGAGCAGCAGGAGAAACTGAGTGCGTGCGCGCGGACGCTGGCGCTGCAGTGTGCTGCTAAGGTATACCCCTACACAGTGGCGTGCATTGAGGGCAGGCATTGAGCGGGCAGATGATATAAAATGGAGAAAATCTCCAGTACGAGTTATGTGATGTTAAGTGATTACCGCCGCCCATGCATATTTGTAGCACCTGAGGCACCACCAATGCGTTGCCGGCTTTTATGAATTTGTTGGTCCGCTCCTTGAATAACCTATAGCTATATAAAGCTTGTGTTATCAGTGACAATAGCGCAAGTCGTGGGCAAAACGTCGTCTACACTACTATTATAAAGAAGAAAGATTTGTATTTTTGTGTGTATGTTTGTAATGAATAAACTCAAAAACTACTGGACCGACTTGGCTGAAATTTAAAATGAAGATACATTATACCTTGGATTAAAACATGGGCTACTTTTTATCCCGAAAAAAATTATAGTTCCCGCGGGATCTTGAAAACTAATTCCACGCGAACGAAGTCGCGAGCATCAGCTAGTGGAATATAAAATCTGTTTTATTTTCTCGTACCCTTTACTTAGTCAGGATTTTGAATTTCCCTTGACCAGGACCCACCAGGCTGCGCGCTCAGCGCTCTGTCGGTGTGCGAGGGCTCGGCGGGCGCGTTCGAGGCGGCGTGCGCGGCGGTGGGCGGCGCGGCGGCGCGCGGCGCGCTGGCGTCCAGCCAGCTGTTCGCCGTGGCGCGCTACATGGAGCAGCGCGGCCAGCCGGCGCGGGCCATGCGACTCGCCACGCTCGCCATGAGGAACCTGCATCTGCATTATAATCAGGTATGTTTTATTGAAAAGTACACTTTTTTATATCGTGTGTATATCCCTTAAATTTCTGTGAGCAGACTTATAGCCGTGGTTGCCTGGAAGAGATCGCTTATTACCGATAAGGCCACCATTTGTGCTCGTTTTTTACCATTTATTTTAAGTTAAATTTATCTTTTATGTTTAATGTTATGTGTAATGTGGTGTACAATAAAGTGTATTCATTTCATTTCATTTCTACTAGACGACGTTCGCATTTAACGCAGTAAAATATTGGCCCCATCTGCGTAATGCCTTTATTATCGTGTAAATTTACGCGTTACGGTGCAGGTGGAGCAGGAGCATAACTGTAACAATGCGATTATCGCATTTGTTCCTGTTGATAGATTAACAGTACTCCCTTCACAGTTTTTCTATTTTACCAATATGGAAGAGAGCATCGAATTGAATTTGAATGGTGGGCCATTATCAGTAATTATGTTCACAGGACAGCCATCCAGCCATCGCAGACATCCACTGGGCAGTGGCGCTAGCGCACTCGCTGGGTCGAGCCGAACTTCAAGCCATGTTACCTCTGTTAGTGAAGAATGTCCAATGTGCGCCAGTACTGGTGAGTAGTTGTTTTGAGTTTTATTTTAGATTTTAGCCAAGCTGTGTGCACTTAACTAATATTTTCCTCTCCCCTTCAAATAAGCGGAAAGCGGAAAAATAAGAAGAAAAGGTCAAATTCGAACCTATTTCAATTTAAAATCCGCACCTTTAACTGTTAAGCTTTTGAGGCTTTGTTGCGAGTGCCTAGTGCCTGAGTGCAGTGATGGATTCAAAGGCAGATGAAACAAAAACTTTTCACCTCACTAGTTTAAAAAGTGTATTTGTACTGTCCAAAACCAGTGAGCAAAAGTCGTTTTTGCACACTCATAGAGTAAAAGTGTTGAACTTTACTTGAGACAACACTTTATTATGCCCGCGACTTCGTCCGCGTGGAGTTTGTCTTTAAAAATCCCGAGGAAACCCTATCATTGCCCGGGATAAAAACTTTATATATCTATTTTACCCATGTTTGACCAAATATGGATTTTTTTGGACCAAATTTTCGACACTAAAGTTGGTGAATTTTGAATTATGTCACCCTTGTCGCAAATGAGCAAGATATCTTAAGAGGGTTCGCTAAGTAAAATTGGCACATGTTCACAGTCGGACGTCTTGCGGAGGTGTTGCGTGGCGGCGGCGGGGTGCTCGCGCGCGCGGCCCCCTCCCCCGCGCCCGCCCACCCCCCTGAGGCCGCTGCTGGAGGCGGCGCTGCGCGCGTACGCGTCCACCACGCACGCGCGTCTTGCGCATATCTCGCCGAGGCATTATGCGGACTTTGTTGACTTCCTTGGTGAGTACACTTTTTGGTCGTTTGGGAGGATTGACCGCTAGTTACCACTATCAAAGACGTGGCGCCAAGCGATTTAGCGTTCCGGCATGATGGCTTGTAGAAACCGATTAGGGGTAGGGGTTGAATTTACACTGCTATACTCCTTCAAAGTTAGTCCGCAACCATCTTAGACTACATCGTCACTTACCATCAGGTGAGATCGCAGTCAAGGACTATCTTATCATCGAATAAAATCAATACTGATAATATAGATAATGATGATTGCAATCACATTTGATTGTTGGTACTCTCGCTATTAAAGATTTTAGACTTGATTCGTGGTTTTAATAACATAATTGTCATAAAATTATACGTTGGAATGGCATTCCGAACCAGTGGTAGATTAATTTGACGATTCGAAATCAGTTTGTAAAAGTTTATTTGAATAAAAAATTCTATTCTATTCTTGCATCCCGTAGGTACATAGGCTCTTTTGCATTTTAGTAATCGCCTTAGATCACCCATCTGCCATAACTTCCGGTTACCCAAGAGCGTTATCAAATTCACTACACTTGCTACAGTAATTTTGCTATATTGTCGCAGGTAAAGCTCGAGACACATTCGCGCTGGCACACGACGGGCCGCACCAGTTCGCGGCGCTACTGCAGGAGATCAAACTCAAATACAAAGGCAAAAAGAAACTCATGTTCCTTGTCAAAGAGCGGTTCGGCTGAACGTCCGACAAATATGTATTGTTTAACTTATTTTTACACGACTTATGACTTTGGGAAGGTTCTGGAACTAATTATTAGTAAGTTGCAAAGCTGAGACAATAATTCGTTCTGGGGACTTGCCGCTGACGCTTAAAGTAGTTAATTTATTGTTTTGAAATGTGATATAATGACGTCCTTATGTTGCTTACTTTAAGGTCGTCATTTGTATGACATTTCAAAACAATATTGAAGTTATACTACTTTAAGCGTTGGCGGTAGGGCGAAAAGACCGGTATTCCAAAACGTAGATCCATCGGTTTCATCGCTGCGTCAGCGTCGAACGCGAGGCTGTGCTTTTAAGGTCTATACAGCTGAATTGCTTTTGGGTTGCAAGTTTGCAGTTTTGATGCGGCTATTTTGCAGTTGACACAACTGCATCGCAAATGATTGTCTAATTAGCAGTCCGCAGCGAGCAGTAACACAGCAGTGATAGATAAGACTTTGCCTACTGTTACAGGGGCTCGAATTCCAGACACGCATCTCAAACTTTTCAAGAGTTATTCACTCTGCAAAATGATTTAAATATAGAGCCACTCTTATTACCACACAATAAAGTGCAATTCAGGTTGACACAGCGCTACTTACCTACCGTCTTATTCACCTAGACTTATCTCTCTTTCTAATACGTAACTCTTATCCCTTCGCACTCTGAATTTAGGCCTTTCGAAGAGGTAACGCCATGTACTTGAAGCTCCGCAGTTTACTGCATAGTGCGCCAGGCCTGGTAAAAGTGCAGGTTGAGATTACAATGAGACACTGAACTGCAAAGTTGCTTGACAACTGCACTAAAGCCAAATAGCAATTTTGCAGTTGACTGCAGTCCAAATGTACAGTCTGTATTGACCTTTAGATGAAAAACTGTAATGTACAGAAAAATCAGGTCATTCGTTGGATTTCTATTTAGAACTTTTGTTATTTTCTGTGCAATATGTGGCCGAGTATATATATAGACCAAGAGATGGTGAATGGTTTGTTCAAAGTATTTATGCCGGTTAAAAATATTTCATGAGATATGAGACTGTACATTATACTAAAATGTAATGATTGTTAGGACAGGGAAAATTGTACAGTCAGGAAGAAAAAGGACAAGAAATGTTATGTACAAACGTATTCATTTAAAACACTTATTATAAGTACAGATTTAGACCAGTGTAGATACTTTGGACAAAATAGTCGTCAACGTTTAGATATAATATGTATATTTTTATAATAACTATAATATCCATTCGAATAAAAAAAGATATACTATAATGAAAATTTGTTGCTAAGGGTTAATTCGCGTACCTAAATCACGGCTAAACATCATTACCTCATGTTAGTTAGCGGGAGTCTGGTCCAAGAGCTGGTGGGAAATTTTGAGAAGATACTGTATAAAATTTCAAAGATTGTCAGTAAATACCAACCGCTTTGCCTATATTTGGGTAAGATAAGCCAAATAACTACTGATTAATGCTTATAGTTAGTATTCATTTTTACCGTGGCAGACTTGCCAGAGCTTAACAGTGTGTCCGTGTAAAGTTGGGCATTTTCCTCTGTATTATGAATCAATCTGCCAAGTCTATCACTATAAGTCGGGTAAGTGATCAGTCTCAAACTCTCAATTTTTCAGGTGAGTTAAAAAATATTTCTCTTCTGATCTTTCTGATTTTTTTCAACTTTATTAATCGATCAAAGAAAAACAATAATTGTAATAATTGTTTGCTTCATTTGTGGTTATATTTTCAAGTAATTTTACGTGTCTTACACATTTTGCCTTAATTTATATAAAGATTTTGAGTTTTGCAAGGTTAAAACTGAAGCGACGTAATATAAACAAACGTTCAACTTTTATCAAGCACCTGCTAAAAATTTCCCACCATCTCTCCGACTGTAATGTACGTGTACTCAATATGTACCAAACCAGTCTTTTTTAAAGTATTATTTTTATGTAAACCTTAGATTATAAAATACCTCTTAGAATTCGCTAATGTAAGTACGTACGAATAAGTAGGTAGTTAACATGTAATGATCTCAAGGATTCCATTGTGTAAATAGTTTTAGTTTGTAAATATAGGACGGGTTAAGTGTATTTTTTTATTAGTTTTTAGTTCGTTGGGAAGTGTTAGATATATTTTTAAATAGGCGATCCTTTTTTTACGAGCGCTGTTCAAAAAAAATGATTGTAAAGCTAAGCGCACATGTTATCGATTTGAAATAGGTCGGTTTAATTTTTATCATTTTATCGGTTAAAAAACAATTACCTGCTGCTATTAAACGCTCACGTATTTACCTTGTAATACGCGTATTGGCGGTAGATAGTTAAAAAAATAAGAATTCGCAACGGCCGACTTAAAAATTCATACCTAATTATGTAGGTAGGTACCTACCTGAATGTCTATTTCACCATATTACGCTTTAACCGACGAATAAATTTGACGTTTTGACAGATCACCAATACAAAAACTGTTAAAACATTAACTTTATTCGTCGCTTAAACACTATTCGGCGATTGCGAAATAGCCCCTCTATCAATTTCATATCGATTATGTGTGTATAACCTTTACTATCCTTATGACGTCATAATATAAAAAGCGCTCGTGTAAAAAATATAAGTTAATACGCCGGATATAGCGTCCAATAGCAGTGGAATCAATCATAAATAAAATGACACCACACCAAAGAAATATAATATTATATAAGTAATTCCAGAAAAGTGGAATAATGGCGGAACGCACTTATAACACGCCACTCGACCAGACACGAAAAAACAAAATAAACACGTTCTTATGTAAATTTTCAAGTTTGCCTCTGGTCATAGGAATACCAGTGTAAAAACATCCATACATCACAGTGACCCAACGCCTTTGAAGTTCGTAAAAAAACAGACGTCACTAGATTATGGCTGTCACTGTAAGAGCTCCAACAGCTAGTAAAATTACTCAATTAAAACTGAAGGCATTTGGGAATTCCTTTAAGGGGTAAAGTCCGAAATAAAGTAATTCGCCAAAGAACTATAATAACCGATTTTACCTCTCGAGGCCAGCACGTCAAAGTTGCAGTGGACCGGTCATATTTGTCGGAGGACCTCATTTCGGATGTCATCTGAAAACTGGAAGGCGTCGATTGGATACGAAAGCCCGAGACTAGGCAACTTTGGGACTACCTATAGGCCTAAATCCAACAGTGGATCATGGGCGGATTATAATGATAATGATTTGGGATGATCTCCGGAATCTGCAGGAAACTCTAGATTAAACAAGGGTCAAGTCGGGTGGTATATTATGAGTATGTTTCCAGCCTAAGCAATGCCATCTTTCTTACAGTATTCTTGAGTATTCATAGGTGTTCGTTTGTTAACGTTAAGCTGTCACTTTTCCTGTTATTCCGCCATTTTGGTTGTTTCTGTTACGGCCATTTTGTTCTCAATTTTATTACGTTCTCTTTAGTTGCAGTGCATTTTTATTTTTATTTATAATAGATAAATAGATAATTATATATTATATTTTTGTCTCTAATATTATCCTAATTCTTCAATTTCTAAGTTAGGGTAGGTGTAAAGTTTCAACAAGAAGTGCATTTATAAAGGTAGAACTGTTTAATATTTAAAGATAGATGTGACATTGGATAGTGTTCAGGAATTTAGGATCAATTGATTATGATAGTCTGTAAGCTACGGTGGACTTTTGTACTATTTGTGGTGTGTACTAGGGTTGCGCAGAATACTTATTTTTGCCTTCCAAAAAAAAAATCAACCAACTTTTCCTGTAAACACTCAACGGAGAACGCAAATATAATCGTGTTCTGCCAACCCTATTATAATGTGTCAAAGATGTTGTAACAAAAAATTGAAATATATTAAATGAGATTTTGTTATAAGGTAGAATGCAATACGAGAATATTTGTTAAATTTTCCAATATTGGACTTTTCAACTTTCCTAATCAAAAATGACATGTTTAATTGCTTAGTAGGTACCTAAAATTATCCTAAGTAAGCCACAAGTTAATAACCTTTCTTTTTACTAAAAATGAACAGACTGAAACTTTATTTTTGTCACTAGAAATTCAATAAAAACGTCAGTTCCATTAAATATGGGATAGTTAAATCCTAGTCTATATTTAGAAGTGACTTTTTAAATTCAGAGCAATAATTTTAAAGCCTTTCAGTCGGTCTGTGTAATTATTACGCTACTTATGAAATGGAGTTTAAAAATGTAGAAATACAAAATTTATTATTTTGTGTTTCAAATTAGAGGTCTAACTAACTATTTATAAGATTTTGAGGAAAATATCATTGGTAATTATTTTCAACTTCATTCCACGTGGTGTCATTCAAAGTATAGCAATTCTAAACCAAATATACTAGTAGGAAGGTATTTTCAGTTCATAGCTTTTTAGTGAAAATGAATAATATTCAATTTTATGCACCTACCTACTAAAACTGCTTAATGCCAGTTGCACATCAGTCGGTTAACTGCAACTGCTAACAGTTGTCGCTAACGACACTCGTTAAGCTTAGCAGTAACGCAAATGCATTCATGGGGGGCATAGGTCTCCTTGTAGCACATAATATTTCCTGATCTAGGAGCCTGGTTCAAATGTACTACCTTCTGCAAAATCTTCCGAAGTTACAATAATGCATGTAGATAAAACCGTGATACCCAAAATAATTGTTACATTTAAAATGGGCTCATTTTGGTTCTACACTAAAGTTATGGGTCAGTGAGGGTTACAGATAAATTAGACTACCACAAAAATGCCACTATACATGTCAGGACCATTCAGGACTCATTAAATACACTTTAACCAACGAGGTGTTTAATACTTATGCAAACAACTGCTATGTATACTTAGTGGGTTTTTAACAGAACCTTACCTTACTTTTAACCGACTGATGTGCAACTAGCCCTGAGTCTGTATACATTAGTATCTTGAAGACTTATTAGTTTGAACTAACTTATAATGTGGTTTAGTTGATGTGCCAGTATTGACACCATGTGATTAAAATGTACCTATTACTGCAATAAACTTAGACTTGCCAAATCGGACCTTCAAGCATTAATATCTAAATCTTTGACCGCAAGTGCCTTCAGGCGAGTCCAAATACTTTGTCAGACCGGCTTTTCGTTGTGTACAGTTTTATTTTATACATCTTTGTACTGCACTTTATGTCGATTATTTGAAATTGTGTTTTACGTAAAACGTAGACACCCTTCAGTGCTGATTAAGAAGGTGATAATTTCAATAAAATTATTATAAACAAAAACTGTTTTATCTTTTACATTTATATCCTGATCAAACCTATAAGATTTTGAGAGACGCTTTCATAAGAGTAGGATTTTCATTATTTTTCTTAATAGCTCAGCTAACAGCAAAAAAAACTGCCATGGAATAGAAATAATTTTTAATTCAAATATACAGGCAAGCACACCATACAAAACATTGAGGACCTACTATAGTTGGGAACTCTCAGGCATATGCAAGTTTTCGTACTTTCTTTTGGTTAATTTTTCTAAGGCTGAAACTTATAATATAGACTACACCCTCACTCAGTAGTCAGCTCAGACTCAAGACGAGGTTAAAACGAGACAAGCATATCTGTGCCTCGTTTTAAACTCTATCTTGTGTCAGAGCTGAGTCAGAGCACGCTCTATAGATCTCAGCATAATTACCAATGTCAAGTTATTTGAAAAATGCACAAAAAGAGTAGGTATGGCCGGTAAAAGTGTGCCGATTTTTCCTGAACGTTTTTGAAAATGCCAATAATGTGAAGTGTGTCAACTGTCAATGTCAAAGTCAGTTATTTATGAAGCCATGTTATGTTTGTTTTGTTTGGGCAATTTTTTGCGCATCGAAATTCAAGAAGAGAATCTAAAATACCTAATAACTGTTTTAAATGCTACTTAACTCATTTTACCTATGTATGATTAAGTAGCTAAAATGCAACGCCAGGCAAGTACCTACCTAAATACTAATAATATTTATAGTTTACGGCCAAAGGGCCGATAAAGAAAAGGTGATAGTGATACATAATATTTTGATTTCAGATAATTTCGTTGCCAATGATCATTCGTTTATTTTTGATTATCGGCATTAAAGTCTTGTCTTACTTTAAGATTTTGGTATTGCCTCCTAATTCAAAAAAAATTTGTTCGTCTTTTATAATAGGCAGGCCTATTATGAAAGATGAACAAATTTTTTTTTCAGAATGGTGAACATTTTTTAAATTCTGTAGGCGCGAAGGTGCTAAGGTAAAATACGTTAACCTATTTGCAAGGTACCTAAAGTATTCATCAATAAGAAATATAAATTTGTACACACCATAATCTCTATTAATCATGAGCAAATTGTATGTATTTACCTAATGTTTTACGTTGAGTGAAAAACAGGAGGTGTAAAACTGCACCTGTTCAATTTTGAAGATGATATTATCACTACCACTACATGCACTATTGCACCAAAAAGGATAGGTATATTTAACTTAAATGTGTTGAATAAAAACATTACTTATGTATAGTTGCCTGGTGACAGACGCAGTGCTGGGTGTCATCACCTCTTGGAAGAAATTCACTATTGGCTCTATTTAAAAATAACAACAAACAAAATGTGAATAAATATCAAAAGGTAGGTAAATCAATAACTTTTATACTTCAATAAATGATAAACCAGGCTTGACCTGGGTTGATACTTATATTTAACTAGCCTTTGCTTGCTGCTTTGTACATTTTAAGTTCTATTTGTCAACCCCCTATTTTAGCTCCTTAGAGGTTGCATTTCCAAAAATCCTTTTTTAGCTGAAGCCTGCATCGTAATATTTATGCCAAACAGCCCTATCCGTCCAGTGGTTTGAGCTATGCCTTGATACATCAGTCAGTCAGTCACCTTTTCCTTTAATATACTTAGATAATAATTTTAATCTTCTTTTTTATTTTCAGATAAAAAAAATTTTAGAAAACAAACAGAATATTAAAACTTGCTATAAGGTGTTTCACTCAGATACAAGTAATGTAAAAGAAAACCTTTGTTCTTTAGCTCAAGTTGAGCAAATCGATTTTCAGAATGTTCAAAGCATTTTTACATCTTGGGTAGTAAACTTATTTTGCTATAGCTACCTAGTTAATCTGCTTTTATATTTACGGATTATAAATTATGATTCAAAAATAATGCACTCGCTTTTCCTTACATATTCATTCGACACAGGCTTACTTCTTCATTTCTTCTAGCACTATAAAATCTTTCTTTCGGACAGACACACTAACAATTAATTTAAAAACGTTTCAGTTACATTCAAATAATTACAATACGTAAAGGCAACCTACCATCCTACCAAATCAATTCAATTTATTTTTTACAGGTACTTAAACACACCACCTTTGAAAGTTTGTCTACAAAGTTCTTATCTAAAAATGAATGCATTCTTTTAGCTAATATTAGCACATTTGTGGTAGGTTTTAGCTATAAATTTTATTCATTTAACTTCTGAAGTATCATAAATTGAAGATTAATTATTTATCAAAACTTTAGGATAAATGGAACAGTTCAGGCTCGAAAGGAGCTGTTATGAAGGTTTATAACTCATTTAGTTATACTGAAGATATCAAATATGAGGCGAGGGTAAGCATTTCAATCTGTATAGTTGGTAACACAAAATGGAAACCATTTTTAAAATACAGTTGGATTTTGATTAAGAATAAATATGTATGTACTTAATTATATTCACTTTAAAGGTATACATCTGTATCCCACGACAGCCTACAATAAAGTAACCAGAATATTATTAATACTATTAATATATAGTATTGATCTCTTGTAGAACAACATGGCTATGATTGGTTTTTATATAATATCTACATGTACTCGTATTTAAAAATGTTGAGATAAACATTTAAAAACCACATCACAAATTACGAGGAAATGGTATTAAAGCAACTGTAAATAAATTTAAAACAAATTCTGCATCAATTGCAGCTTCTAGAACTCCCAATGCGAGATGAAGATTTCAAATTAGTTATATTGGTGCCAAACCAAATAGACGTTCTGAACCATTTGTTCAAAGTATTAACAAATGAAGGCCTAACAGCAGCTACTGGATATATAACTCCGTTATTCACTTCTGTTTCTGAATTAAATGCGCCAAATATTGAGTTTGATTCCACATCAAAAAAAATCCAGGTACTTACAAACATTTTAACATTATTCTGAATAGTGAAATTCAATCTACAAAAATTACAAACAATTTAACATTATTCTGAATAGTGAAATTCAATCTAAAAAAATTAATTTTATTTCAGGAAAGTCTCCACAATTTGACTTTAGCAGTAACTGAGTTTGGAAACGTGAAAATAAATGAAGATGGTGTTTCAATAAAAGTTTTGACATGTCAGTAAGCAAACTTTATTAGGTTGTGGACACAGTACTTAATTATTTTGTTACAAGACTAAAAGAAAACTTGCTTTTCAGGTTTTTCTTCCAATATTCAAGCTGAAGCATCAACCATTGCCAAACATGAGAAAACTAACAAGCCGTTTTATTTTGCTATTATCTTTAAGGACATGCCTTTATTTGCTGGTTTTTATGAATCAATTAAAAAATAAAGTTTTATTAACTACTCTGTATACTCTACAATATAGCCTATAACATTACTTTTGACGTTTTTGAAAAAACAGGGTTTCGAAGTACTTAACACATTAAACTTAATAATTTTACCCATGATTGCACGGTTTCGAATCCACATTTCGAACACTATCTTTAACTTGGAGCTTAGTGTGCTGATTACCATTGCAATTCTTCTGTTTTTTATTAAGATGTTCATTGTGATCATGATTATTTATCTCGTGACTTATGTGCTGAAATAATTTTTGTTTCTTATCAGAATTTTCTTTTTCTTCATTAAGTTCATCGTATCCTAGTATTATGGGCGGGAGAATTATGAGGCTCGCTTGACGTTGTTGATCATCACTCATAATCTGCAATAATTATTATTTATTATGAAGAATGAAAAATATAAATACTTAATTGAATTACGTATTTGTTTAATTAAAATATGGGAGAATAATGGAACACCACTAAGTGGTATCGATGATATCAAGTCTTGCTTTTATTGTTCATCACCCATCACCCATTATGGATTGATTATGAAGAATGATATTAAATTAAAATTATATTATGAACGGAATATTTAATACTGTCGCGATTCTTCAGTAAGAATCAGAGATATTTTAAAGATGTAAATTATTAAATATGTAAGACTAAAAATTAATAAATCTAACTAACGTAAATAATACAAAACTTGGTCACAAGACCAAGTTGAAACAATAATCGTGAATACGACATCAGTAGGTAAAACTAATAAAACCAAAGTGTATTAACTTTTATGTGCAGTTATAGTTTTATTTTAATAGAGTGCTCTAAAGCCTTAATAGCCCAACGGTTAAAGGTGTGGACTGAAAACTGAAAGGTTGCAGGTTCGAGCCCGACCCGTTACATTATTAGGTACGACAATAGTCAACACACCTAACAAAAGCTTTGAGCTTATTTGGAGGGCAAAGGAGAATATTCTAATCTTTAAATGCCTATATATGTAAGTATATATAAAGGCAAAGACTGACTGACTGACTGATCTATCAACACACAGCCCTAACGAATGGACGAATCGGGCTGAAATTCGGCATACCTAAAGATAGCTATAATTATGATGTAGATATCCGCTAAGAAATAATTTTTGAAAATTAAATCCCTAAGAGGGTAAAATAGGGGTTTAAAAAATCGAACTTAATGTGAGCGAAGTCTCTATATAAGTTTAGAACACAACCATACCTACCAAGTGAATGCATTAAATACCAGGAACCTATAATGGCATAAAGTTAGTAACTTAGTAGTAGGTACGTTCTTACTATTCTATGGAGTCCTGTCTCTAAACTTCATCAGGTTCCAAGTTAGGTTCCTGCGTTGGCTGGGAATCATCTTCGGTGGCACGTGCAGAAGTTTGCTCCGACACTGTTGGTGGTAGTTCAGATAGAATCGCACCCGTGTCGCGTAGCAGTGCCGTGAGGGTAGCCAGAGAACTTGCTAACTAGAATCGGATACCATATATTATATTATTAGCTTTTGCCTGCGACTTCTTCCGCGTGGAGTTAAAGGATTCCCGTGGTATTTTTAAAAACCTAATTCCACGCGGATGAAGTAGCGGATAAATCGTCATGATCGTAGAACACCGACGGATCTGCATTTTTTCAACTCAGTAGGTACAGCCATTTGAATTAATTTCCGAAGTTTTGTTATTATAACTTTTTTAAATAAAAAATCTGCAGCAGCGAAGCTCTACATAATACACCCATTAAAATGGTTTTGTTTTAAAATAGTAAACAAATAAACAATCGTAAATGAAATGTCCAAATTAAGGGTCATTTTTGGACTTTTTGCAAATCCGTCACTGTTCTACGATCATGACGATAATTTCTTTTTTAAATTACGAGATAGGCTTGCGCTTAACGACAATTAATAATAATTAATAGAACAGCACTGATAAGGTCTATAGGTTGGGACGCACTTGCCTAGAAAATGCCTATTCACTCTGTCTTGAAGGTAGGTACTCAAATTATACGTGGCCGGAAACAGATGCTGGAAGTGTCTTCCACACCTTAGAGGTTGTACACCGCACGAGTAGGTTGGATTTCAACCACGTAACAAGGGTGTCGTGTAGGGATTTTACCAAAAAATATGTGCTTCACATCTTCCATACCTTGGGGTCAAGTTGGACCTGACCAGGTGGTCTGGTGCTCTCTGAAGTAAACCTGACCAGCGGGTAAGTAAGCGGCGTCCGCCAGCCTGCCAGCCCTGCCGTGCCTGGCTGCCAGGTTTAGCCTGACCAGCGGGCAGGTACAGCCCTTCATTATGATACCTGCGGGTCTGGTGCTCTCTGTAGTAACTCAGCAACAACCCGAGCCTCATCAGCCGCGTCCGCCAGCCTGCCGGCCCTGCCGTGCCTGGCTGCCAGGATGTGCCTGACCAGCGGGCAGGTACAGCCCTTCATTATGATACCTGCGGGTCTGGTGCTCTCTGTAGTAACTCGGCAACAACCCGAGCCTCATCAGCCGCGTCCGCCAGCCTGCCGGCCCTGCCGTGCCTGGCTGCCAGGATGTGCCTGACCAGCGGGCAGGTACAGCCCTTCATTATGATACCTGCGGGTCTGGTGCTCTCTGTAGTAACTCAGCAACAACCCGAGCCTCATCAGCCGCGTCCGCCAGCCTGCCAGCCCTGCCGTGCCTGGCTGCCATGTTGAGCCTGACCAGCGGGTCGTGTGGCGCCAGACTCGCAGCGCGCATGTAGGCAGCGTCGGATCTGCTGTCTCCTAATCTCTCTAATGCAATTGCTATTAAAAGAACCTGGAACAAAATTCAATTTCATCCTTACTAATATCACAGATTCCGTTGCTGCGTGATTGAAGGATACATCATACACCAATAACAAACAAAACGTTTATAGCAGTAAGGAATTATACACAAAAAGAAATTAGTTCCGTTATCTTCATGCACTGTTGGTCCCAAGGTGCTGAAACGGCGACCCTACACGCGGAAGCGCAGTGATGGTAGACCCACCGCCTACGTGGATGCCGCCTAATGCTGCAGACATTATGATATGATAGATAGATAATGATACAGTGCTCACAGTGTAATGCTGCGTGGGTTGCAGTGCGGCGGAGCAGGCCAGCCGGCAGAACGCCGAGGCGGGTCGCTTGCACAGCAGCAGCGCGTAGCCCAAGTTGTGCGCCGCGCGCGCACTCAGTGGCGCCGCCCACGTCGCTCGCTGCAGACAGGTTAATGCCTGCAAGAGAGGAAACAGTCATTGATTTAACGACTCTCCTGAGGTAATGGTCTTGTCTAAGGGACTCACTGGCAAGGCGAAGATAACGCGACAGCCATTCCGTTAATGCATATCTAGGTACTCCTGTAAAGACAATGTGGTGATCGCGTTAGCTCAGCGACATAGGCTTATATTTGTCTCATTTGTATTCAAATGACAGGTCTAACCTGACCTGTAACTGCAGGATTAACCATATTGTCGCCCTTAATATGTGGCTAAGAAGCCTGGAGACGGAATCTGATCCGGAAATCTGGATCCTAAATGAATCAAATCTGAATACTTACAGCAACAAACTTCTTCTTGGTCAACAGAGCGAGCCCCAGGTTGGAGTGCGCGGCCACGCAGGCGGGGTGAGCGCCGAGCGCCGCCTTGAGCCGCGCCAGACCGGCGTCCAGGTCGCGGTGCTGCAGCAGCATGGCGGCCAGCGCCAGCGCGGCAGCGTGCTGCGTCGGCTGCTGCGCCAGCGCCTCGCCCAGCAGCTGGAAGGCGCGGCGCGGTTCCCCGCAGCGCAGCCACAGCGCGCCCGCCGCCGCGAGCGTGTCCGCGCCGCATGCGTGGCTACTGCACCCACATAAATGACACTATCATTGACACCCGACTAGAAAATTGGACATAACAACCCAACCGAACGGATGTTAAGTCCAACTTTCCATACTTAGTTGGGTTACAGGCTTTAAACTTTTTTTTTATAAACGTACAGTTACGACAGAAATAACATAAATTCAGCCAATCAGAAAGAGAAAAAGATGTGTATTGCGGTCATCCTACACTCGATTTATCGGTGGTAGATACTTTTTTTTTCGTTTGTGGAGAAAGAAGTCTCCTAGAATCTGTGCATGGACTAGAACTATCTCCTCTGGACTTCCAGGTCAGCACGGAACCACTTTGCAATCTGATACAGATTGGTACTGTATCCATAAACATAGTACCTATTACCTATTTACTACACTGTATCAGACTGTAGCAATTATTAACGGTGCTAGGCCACTAAAGGTAACTCACGTGAGAGCATGGTCGTAAGCTGCGAGGGCGCCGCTCAGGTCGCCAGCCTCCTGCAGCAGCCTGGCGAGCAGCGCGCCGGCCCGCTCCCCGCCGCCCGCGCCCTCCGCAGCCCGCGCCCACTCCACACCGTGCTCCGCGTCCCCCACGCTCCACGCACACTCGGCTAAGGAATAGGATACAAAACCTCCATGTAGTTACAGACATTTCAATAAGAAACAAGAACTGGAGGATATGGAACTTCAAGGATATAGTCTGAAGATAGAACATTATTATTTTTTTTTAATTGGTCAACCTGAACGCATAAATCTACTAAGATAGGTAGTTGCAGCGTTTATATTCCTTACCTAAAGCGCAATAGATTTCAGGGTCGGGGTGTTTCGACAGCTTATCAGCTTCCAGATAAGCTTCGAGTGCCAGTTGAAAACGCCCCTGACGAAATCTAAAATGCAATTATTGTTAGATCAGAATAAGAAATGAGGAGATCCGTAGGAGACCCAAAGTTACCGGACATAGCTCAGCGAGTCACGAAGCTGAAGTGGAAGTGAACGGAGCGAGGCACATAGTTCGCAGAACTGATAGCCGTTGGGTTGCCAAGGTGCTGGTGTGGCGACCCCGCACCGAAAAACGCAGTGTTGGCGCAGCCCCTCAACTCCCTCGCACAACCGCTGAATATACAGGCCGAAGATTGTGGAAGTCCATGCAAGAGACATTTGTCCAGCAGGTGGATGTCTTTTGGTAGGTAAAGAATATGGTTAGAAAGATGGTTAGAAAAGAAAGGAATATGTCCCTTTAGCTGCTCATTTCTAGAGGCTGTGGAAGACAATGGAAAGCTGTTAAATAAGAACTGTCAATCCCGCATTTCATCAAACAAATGCAAATTTAACAGTTCCATTCCCCAGGAGTAAATAAATTGAATTCTTTTACTAACAAGCACTTGGCAACTTGCTTCAGGGGCTCAGGGTCTTGCGGGTGCAGCCTTATGCAGCTGTGGAACTTGTCTACCGCCTCCTGGTACCTTCCAGCGTCAGCCAATACTGCACCCTGTATTCAAAAAAAAATATTTAAATAATATTTACACCTGAAGAAGCTAGAGGATAAAAAGTTGTGACCACCGTTGAAAGACTTGATTTCTTAAAAGCCCCCTCCCTAACCCCTGGGTACAAAACTGGCCCGGAACCAAAAAGGGCTTTCTATTTCCAAGGGTCAAGCCCATAAAAGAAGGTATGACCACTGTTTTCAGAAAGAAAAGAGTTGTTTAAGGAGCAGTCGATACCAAGTCAAGGTTGAAGGTAGCAGCAGTGCAGTTTTATACAATTCCAACAGCCTCAACAGGATGGTATTTTAAAGACAAAAGTTTTAAGCAAGTAAAAAGAAAAGAGAACCTTTATAAAATGCGCGTATCTATGCGTGTTATTAGTTCGCTTCTGCAAATCCTCTGCCAAGTCTAAGCACATTGCATGTTCACCTCGAACATATCGCGCGTGAAGCAACCAGTTATTAGATCCTCGTTTGAACTCTGCAAAGAAAAACGTGTGAAGATTAAAAAACTGGCTTGTTATTTTTTTTTTAAGCAACGTATATCTAAAAAATGCCTACCATCTGAGTTTTTCTCTAAAACTAAATGTTTTCTCATTATATAGGTATTTTTTTCATGGAGTCTGATTTATGTTTACATTTACGTCGCCATGGTAGTTACTCAAAACAAATTCTTCCCTTGGTAACACCAAGGAAATGATTTATTTTCAGCAATACGGCCCGTCTTGTGGGCCCGTCTTTATTTCTATTCATCGAGAATACCACCGTGAGGCTGATCATCAAATGTTTCATCAAAATTGATTCATGAAATCTAAAACGACGGTTGCGGTTACATCTTCGTTTAGGAATATTTTTTTTATTTAACATGGAGTTACCATAACGTACATAGTAGGTATTACTTTTCGGTTACATTTAACAGATTTAACGAGGTATTTTCTAATGGCATGTAATTAAACGAGCTTCTATTTAATACCATTATTGGCTTCTAAATTACTAAGTCAGCTTCAACTAGTGAGCCTCTAAAAAATATAATTTTAGCATCGATATTTATAACTTAGCTTCAAACCGTGAACTCCTAAAATACTTAAATATTAGCATCAAATAATACACCAAATCTTCAACCACATTTTTAATTTTTTTTTTGTGAGAAATATGAAATAAAAAAAATTTTTCTAACTAAATAAAAAAACGTTTTTTTTTTTGATAAAATGAAATTAAAAAAATGATTGTTTTTAAATTTAACTCAAGATAGGGTGGCAGACCCAATTATGGGCACTTTAAGAGTTTATCTAACTTCAAATATGTTTTTTAAATAAAAATTTAACCAAATCCTATAAATCACTGTAGTCATAAGGTTACTTGTTTAATAAAATATATAATTAAAGAAGATATTGAAATATTTTTGTTTAAATCAACTAGAATTTTAAATAAGATTGAAAAATGACCCAGTCCCCAATTATTCGCACATTTGTTACCAGTTATGGGCACAAAATTATCCAATTATCAACACTCAGATTCTAATAGGGTTTAAGGGAAATAAAAGGCTAGGCTACCTACCTAAGGCTTTAAAAGTATAGATTTTATTATGAAATAATATAAGGAAAGTATTATAGTAACTGTAGGTGACTTAATTTTTTTATATTTATTATATTTAAAACAAACACACTTACATATTTAATAAGAAAAAAAAAACATAGTCTTTATCAAACGATAGACGTCCACTGCTGGACAAAGGTCTCTTGCATGGACTTCCACAGGCCTCGCTCTTACACCACCTGAATCCAGCGGCTCCCTGCGACTCGTTTGATGTTGTCGTTCCACCTAGCTTCCCGGTACGGGGTCGCTACTCCAGCACCATGGGATCCCATCGACCATCAGCTCTTCGAACTATATGCCCGCCCATTTCCACTTCAATTTCACTGAGCTATGTCCGTGACTTTAGTTCTCTTACGGATATCCTCATTTCTGATATGATCTCAGATGGGATACTCCGAGCATAGCTCTCTCCATCGTCCTCTGAATGATTTTTGTTTCGTGATATATAACTGCACATAGAACTTCTCAATCTCTCTCCATACCTCAGGTGGAGAAGAAACGTGACAGCATTCGTCAGTTTTCAGCCGCGTCGGCTGGCTCTGTCCGATAGATAGATCTCTCACGGACACTTTGGAATGGAACTTCTGTTCCACTAAATAGTATCTTTAATACACTTGGTATTCAAGGCCCGCAGGTCGCGAGTTCTTGCCTTAGAGATCTGCCTATTAACTTACCAGTAGGCATACGCGTCTGCTGACGACTGAAGTCTCGTCTCTTGTCTGTCTTCCATCAGTTTGAGAGTAAGGTCAGAGAACTTCTTGGTCCTTTTCGTGTGATGAGTCTTAAAGAATTTAGGCTCCACAATATGGACAGTTTACACACACTTGTTAAAATCGTCTACAGACTCCTAGTCTGCTAGGGAATCGAATCGGTTCGGAGTGTTGATAAACAGGAGAATCTCCAAATTTTGTAACCAGATACTGACACCCCTTGTTTTGCAATGAAATAACGGGAAAGTTTCATTTACTTTTTGAATTAGTAACTAATAATACTTAGAAAATCAATTGAAAACTATTATATTATTAAAACTAAGATAAAACTACAGTTAAATCATAATTAAGTAAGTACTGACCCTTAACGTCGATCAGTCAAAATGGTCGAAAATCTTCGGGAACTCCAGAACGATATCTTTCAACTACGATACTGACGTCATTTTAAGACATTCCAGATAAGAAAGATTGCGATTGTGAAAAATATGAATTCCCCTAAATATTTTTAATCTGAAAATTTAAAAACCACAATCAGAAACTTTTATTTTAATGTTTTTTGCCAAGGTGCGAATAAACTGGTGCAGTGCTAGCAATTGGGTTGGTCACCCTAAATACCTACACATAACATTATAACATTTTTGAAAAAAAAAATCAATTTTTTTTTCAACTTTTTTTTTAGTTTTAGGTAGGTTTACGATCCCAACAGAACCTAAGTGCCCGGCCTTCGGCCGGGCACCTGAATATTCATGTATAACCCTAACCTAACCTAACTTTAGTTTAAAGAAAAAATTATACAAAAATAATTGCAATATTAACACACTAACAACAGAACAACAAAAAAAACAAATGCATGTTTTGAATGGCGCTCTCTGATTGGTGCAAATAGAAATAACCAACGAGATCGTGCAAATTGCCAGTCGCATCCGTCTCACTCGCACCAACGAAATCGTGCAAATGGCCAGTCGTATCCATCTCACTCGCACCAAATCGTGCAGTGGCAGTGGACAATAATAAAAATAGTGGCTCTTTATTTGATGCTTTCTTTGGAATATTTTGTGGCCATTGTGAAGAAGCCGAGTTAGTATATTAGAAGCTTCATCATTTTCCCGTTGCTGAGTTATTAAATTAGAAGCTAGGTTTTGATGCCAAAAAATAAATTTTGTTGGTTGACTTATTATATTCCTTTTCTAATTCCCTAGTTTATAGCTAAGCGCATTTTAAAAGTTTCTCAAGGTTTTTTGTTAAGGCTAGCAATCTTATTTATGTTTATTGTTTTTGAACGAAATTTAGAATGACAAATCAAAAATTGACAAATAGTGATAAGTCAGATAAGTGTTCGTGGTCTATGGTCGTTTGTTTTGTACGAAATTATGATTTATATATTGTAGTCAATAGTGCACTAATAAATAAATATTCGCCTTTCTAAACATTCCATAGCATTAAAATTATAGTAAATTGAAAATGGAGGATATGGCGCGCTTAGCCCTAGTGGAACAAAACGTAAAGGACATAGATAAGTTTAGTAATATACTGCATGAACTTTTAAGACTTATCAACCACATTTTGGATAATCCCCACGATAAGGAATCGAGAACGATTAGCAGTGAGATTCTTAAAAAAGTGCTGGACTGTCAAGCTTTCGGTGACTATCTGAAATATATAGGATTTGAGTCGGTAAGTTTACGAAATCTAAACATTTTCAGTAGTACCTAGATGATTATAATATATTTTTATTAGCCACAATTTCGTCCGCGTCTTCAATTCAAAATCGACAGTTCCTAAATACGTACAAACTGTAGGTAGGCAGAACCCCTGCAGCATCAGGATTGAGGAGTTGGATCCTGGAATTTAACAATGTAGTCTTACCTTGACACCAACAATAACTATTCTTAATCAACAGTTCCTAAATCCTCACAGTTTAGGCAGGCAGTATCCCTGCAGCATCTGTATTGAGGAGTTAGAACCCAAAGTTTTTTGCAAATCGCATTATAAACAAAAATTTGTCCATAGAAGCAAACAGAGGGCAGAATTTTACTCCTATAATTTACCTAAATATTATTTCCTAATAAAATAAAATATTTAAGTTGTATTAGAACAAGCACTTATCTCTTTTATTTTCTCTAACTGTATGTGGTCCATTTTTTAGGTTCAAAATGGCTTTTCATTTCCCAAAGAACAAGCTCTCAGCAAGTTGCGAATGGCACAAGCAGCTTTGGAGAGAAAAATAAGTTTTTGTTGCGGCCCGGTCAGAAGTACTGTACCAGTCACACAGTCTGGCAGCATTGACTCCCACACCAGGAAGCCTAAGTTGACACCTGCTAACATACTGGTAAATCCAACTGAAGCTTGTGGAATTGTCTAAAAATGATCACAACTGTGTGAAAATTGCAATCGCCTCTGATTGGCTGAATTTAATGCATTAAAACTAATAAAGCTTCTGATTGGCTGAAATTAATTGCATTTAAACCAATAGCTAAAGAGTATTATACAATCAATCTCAATCGATTGTGATTGTCATACAGAACCAGTCATTCTTAGACAATCCCACAACACTGTTTGTTCTAATTTACAGTATGATAAACAGTATTGTAGTACTGTACAAACAGTGTTGTGTATCAAACAGTACAGTGTTGTTTGTCAGGCATCAGCTCAACCTTCAATGTGCTATCTTTGAGGCAGTGACTCCATTTTATACTGCAATAGTACAACCAGTGATGTCAACCTAGTATTTATCTGTGTCCCCACAGACAACCCAAAACAGCCTACTACTGAAGATCCAGTCCCTCTTCAACAACATGCTCAAGTATGAAGATGAGGAACTTCAACAGACGGCCCGGGAACACATTCCACTGGTGACACTGCAGCTGATGGCCTTAGACCGGATGCGGGAGCAGCAGAGGAAGATCAAAACTGGTAGGTGACAAAGAACAATCAACAGCCAATATCCACTTTTGGACACAGACTTCTTTTGAGTTATGTGTGAGTTTTTTAATTCAATGACAAGATAGTTGATAGTCCTTGACTGTGATTTCACCTCATGGTAAGAGACGATTTCTTACGATTAAAAGGAGTATGGACAATGGCAGTGTAAATTCAAACCATACCCCTAATCGGTTTCTACACGCCATCGTGCTGGCACGCTAAATCGCTTGGTGGCACATCTTTGACGTTAGGATGGTAACTAGCCACGACCAAAGCCTCCCAGCAGACAAATCGAAAGTGGATTCCTGTGATTTGTTTATTGACATATTAAACAGAAGAGTGGACTGTTCACAAATTGGCTCATTTTGTTCTTTTGAACCCCAACACAAATAAAATTAAAGTACATTATAAGTCATAGTATATGTATAATATAATATATCAGTAAGATGTGAAAAAACCAATGCAAAGTGACCAACTCCTAACATGAATCAAATATTGGAGGTTCAAAGCTTTTTTTAAGTCCAAATGTAGGGAGAACAAAATTGTGGTCTGCATTTCAAGCCAGACTAAGGCAGCCCTTGTCCCACACTGCAGGGGCACTATGCCCCTGCCCTAGGAATGTCGGTACACTTCGCCTTAACTCAGTTTTAACCAGGATAATATCTATCGGCAGGTGAAGTGAAAGGCCGCGACATGTCGTTTGATGTCGCCCTGCTGCTGGAGTTGTTGGGGTGGTTCAAGCACAAGTTCTTCTCGTGGGTCGACCAGCCCGCCTGCTCCCAATGCGGTGGCACCACCACATTCCTTAACAACACTTCCTTGACGAGCAAGACTGAGACCTGCAGAGTTGAGGTATGCACAAGTAAAAAGGTTTAAAATTTAGAAATGGAAAACTAGACCAATCAGTATGAATAATGATTAATGAGGTAATATCATAGCCCTCATTTAAACGAACGTACCCACTCCTAGCACAAGCTTTCCGCTTATTTGGAGGGGATAGGAGGATATTAGTCAACTTCAACTTGGCTAATATTCTTTAAAAAAAAAAAAATTCACCTTTGAATAATGTGAAAAACAAAAAAATGTTACCTGTGTAGGTAATGCTAATAACCCTCTACTCTTCTTAATCAACTGAATAGATGCTGGACATAGGTCTCTTGCATGGTGGGGGGTCTGCCAACACTGCGCTTCCCGGTGCAGGGTCACCACTCCAGCACATTGGGACCACAACGAGCGTTAGCTCTTCGAACTATGTGCCCCGCCCATTTCCACTTCAGCTTTGCAACTTGCAGATCTGTCAGTGACTTTGGTTCTCCTACGGATCTCCTCATTTCTGATTTGATCTCACAGGTATACTCCGAGCATAGCTCTCTCCATCGCCCGCTGAGTGATCCTGAGCCTGATAACCTAGTAATAAAGCAATTTTCCAGGTATATAAATGTGTGGAGTGTGCAACGGTGTGCAAGTTCCCCCGGTACAACGACGTGCGCACGCTGCTGCACACGCGCTGCGGCCGCTGCGGCGAGTGGGCCAACTGCTTCACGCTGCTGTGCCGCGCGCTCGGCTACGACACCCGCTACGTGTACGACACCACTGACCATGTGTGGTGCGAGGTGAGTGTGCAAGGTCGACTCTCATTTGTCAACCCAGAACCCAACCGGCACCACCGACCATGTGTGGTGCGAGGTGAGTGTGCAAGGTCGACTCTCATTTATCAACACAGAACCCAACCGGCACCACCGACCATGTGTGGTGCGAGGTGAGTGTGCAAGGTCGTCTCTCATTTATCAACCCAGAACCCAACCGGCACCACCGGTTATGTGTGGTGCTAGGTGCGTGTGCAAGGTCGTTTTTCATTTTTCAACCCAGAACCCAACCGGCACCACCGGTTATATGTGGTGCTAGGTGCGTGTGCAAGGTCGTTTTTCATTTTTCAACCCAGAACCCAACCGGCACCACCGGTTATGTGTGGTGCTAGGTGCGTGTGCAAGGTCGTTTTTCATTTTTCAACCCAGAACCCAACCGACACCACCGACCATGTGTGGTGCGAGGTGAGTGTGCAAGATCGACTCTTATTTGTCAACCCAGAACCCAACCGGCACCACCGGTTATGTGTGGTGCGAGGTGAGTGTGCAAGGTCGACTCTCATTTATCAACCCAGAACCCACCCAAGTAGCACAGATAGCTGTATAAATACTCACTTTTAGACCTATTTGAAACTCTATGCGTATTAAGACTCTTTTAAGAGTACACTGGTGATCCTACAGCTGCATAATAGCTGTCAGTGATATTTAAACAGCTTAGGCTGAATAAGGGCTGTTTAGTGGATAAAATTACGCCAAATGCTGTATAAGAAGGTATTTGTGAACTCTTATTACACTGACTTATTAAGGGGGCACGTGTGAACTATTATGAAGCTTATTGCTGAATATCAGAGTTTTAACTATTCACGTCGCTGTTTAACATGAATCCACCATTTTGTTGTATAACATCATAACCTATATAAATATACTGATTCATTTTTCAACTTTTATGATGTTTTGTGTATGAATTAGGAATGGATTGCATTAGTTTTTACTTCTCGATATCATAATAACAACTTTTTATCTTATAATTCTTTTCAAAGCACTAAAAATTGTTTATTCAAGTTTTCATCACGGCTTATTTATATCACGAAACTAATTAAAAACCGAATATTTTCGTGGCGCACTAAAATTTTCTTAGGTAATATATATGTATAATGTCAGTAAAATTACATTCCCAATCATTTTTCTTTTATAAATATGAAAACAATGCACTTAACTTTGAATATATAACCACACGTATTCAATTCACTCCACGAAGTATATTAATTTGCTAGATTTGTATTATCTATGGTTTGCTACTTCACTTTTACGTCACGTGACATATTTGCTGAATAAAGAGTAACTTGTAATCTTTTACTCAACTTAAGGCTGTATAATTTGTGCCCATTTAAGAGGTATAAGAGCTGTATACGGCCGTATACAGCCCTTATGCAGCTTTTTTATACAGCTTTAAGCGTGACGGGAATTCGTTATTCAGCTGCTAAGCAGCCTTCGTGTGCTACTTGGGCAACCGGCACCACCGGTTATGTGTGGTGCGAGGTGAGTGTGCAAGGTCGACTCTCATTTATCAACCCAGAACCCAACCGGTACCACCGGCTATGTGTGGTTCGAGGTGAGTGTGCAAGGTCGTCTGTCATTTATCAACCCAGAACCCAACTGGCACCACCGGTTATGTGTGGTGCGAGGTGAGTGTGCAAGGTCGTCTCTCATTTATTTACTTATTTTACTAAAACTAATTTCTCTAAAAAATCATAAAACAGATGCGCCTGTAGAGGGCATATTTATAGTTATATATATATGCATTATATAAGTCAATGGTTATATGCCATGATTATATAACTTTTTTCCAAGCTACTTAAAACTGTATTTGGTTATACCAAGCTCCAATCTAAAGATCCACCCGATGTGCGTTAGAATATATAATAAAATCCCAAGTAACATAAAAGAAACTGAAAATGATAAGGCGTTTATCAACTCCTTAAGAAAATTCTTATAGATAGAGCCTAATATAAAATAAATGACTTCCTTAATGAATAACTTGGCGCCCGTCTCTCTACTAAGCCAATATTTGCTGTGCCCCAACGGGGTTCATTGGAACCCCGTTGGGGCACTTGGGGTTCATTGGGAAAAAATGACCTCCAGTTCTAAGAATCATTGTAATAACATTGGAATGCAATAAATGAATATGAAATATGTATCTCCACCGTTCGCCGTGTAGGTATTTGACTACGACTCAAACTCGTGGCTGCACGCGGACCCGTGCGAGGGCAAGCTGAACGCGCCGCTCATATACACGCACGGCTGGGGCAAAGAACTCTCATACGTGTTCGCCGTCTCGAGGGACGACCTGCAGGACGTCACGTGGAGATATACCACTGATCATAAACAGGTAAAATCAAAAAATCAAAATTTATTTATTTCATGTAGGCCAACTTGTAGCTCTTATGACACGTCATAAATCCACCACCGGTTCGAAATGCAGATTCCGCTGAGAAGAGCTGGCAAGAAACTCAGCGGTTGCTCTTTTCAGGTTTTTTTTTTTTTAGGTATGAAACCTTAATAGCCCTACGGTTAAAGGAACCGAGAACTGAAAGGTCGCAGGTTCGAATCCCATCCGTTGCACTATTGTCGTACCCATTCTTAGCACAAGCTTGACTAATATTATTTAAAAAAAAACTTCAGGCACTGACATATATTATCTATTATTAACACTGTACTCTGCTGTCCCTATACAAATTACAGCCTAAACCACTTTTAACATACGAGTGTGTTTCTCTGGTGGGAGGCTTTGGCAGTGGCTAGTTACCACCCTACCGTCAAAGACGTGCCGCAAAGCGATTTAGCGTTCCGGCACGATGGCGTGTAGAAACCGATTAGGGGTATGGGTTGAATTTACATTGCTATACCCCTTCCAAGTTAGCCCGCTACCATCTTAGGCTGCATCGTCACTTACCATCAGGTGAGATCGCAGTCAAGGGCTATCTTGTTATCGAATAAAAAAAAGTCTTTGGAACTAATAATATTACAAATGGTGCAACAACCTCTATAATTAGGCTATGAAATCATACAACAACAACAACAATGAAATCATGATGCCACATTTGACACTTTTTAAAAATACAATATACCTCTATAACATCCTCAAAAATAATACTCGTAAAATAGCCCTAGCACAGGCTACGGTCTAATTGGGCTGCCAATTGCAATCACCAGCCACAAGTTTTAGTCTAATGCTTTGGTCTATAAATTATGGTGTAAATTGTGTTCAATTTTTTTGTCTTTAAATAAATAAATAAATGAATGAATAAATAATATGAATGGGTCCCACTTGCTGTGGGGTAGGACGCAAGCAGCCAGTGGTCAGGGCTCCAAAATGAGGAACCTCCTCACAATGCGTGCCGTCTCGAGGAGTACCGCCTTCTAGGCTTGTATATCATTACTAGCTTTAACCCGCGGCTTTGCTCACGTTAGTTTCGATTTTTTAACCCCCTATTTAACCCTCTTGGAGTTGAAATTTTCCAAAATCCTTTCTTAGCGGATGTCTACGTCCTAACAGCTACCAGTATGCCAAATTTCAGCTCGACCGGCTCCAGTGGTTAGAGCTGTGCGTTGATAGATCAGTCAGTCAGTCAGTCAGTCAGTCAGTCAGTCAGTCAGTCAGTCAGTCACCTTTGCCTCTTATATATATAGATCATTGCTTTTCGTATATTGCTAGGTGTTGTCTCGACGCACAGAAGTGTCGGAGGCAGCTCTGGTGGACGCCATCTTGGCATTGCGCGAACACCGCCACGCGCAGTTGTCCGCGGCGCGCCGGAGATACCTCGCCGCGCGGAATCTCAGGGAGCTGGTAGACCTCATGGTCGAGAGGTACGACATGTTCACTCCGACTTGGCCGTCGTCGACATTTAGTTTTAAATTTAAAAATACTGGCAGATGCGTCTTTTTGTTCTCATGCCGACAGGGGCGGATCTACTTAAAGGCTTTTTGGGCTGCAGCCCAGGGCCCCGCGAATACAGAGGGCCCCCAACCGAACTGGGGGTCTACTCTAATTCAACGAAAAACGAAATATCGATCGAAAGTTCGCGTATTTACCACAACTTCGTTCGAACGAAAATTTTTGACGTTTAGATTTTCTAAACCTACTCTAATTCATAAATGTTGCGAACGAAAATTTGCAATAAATAATGTTTTAATAAATAAATAAAATATTTTGTTTCCCTATTTTCTTCCTGTACTTAACATAATATATTACATTACATATACCTACATCACTACAGAAAACAGTTTCTTGTCAAAATGGCAATTGAGTAATTAGGTAGGGCCCCTAAGCAATATTAGCCCAGGGCCCCACAAATTCAAGATGCGCCCCTGCATGCCGAATATGTGTCTAACTCAATTTCGAAAAAAATGTCAGATACGCCTTCTTTTCCTTATGACGGCAGCACACCTATAGGTTGCCTGGTAGACATCGCTAAGCTATAAGGCCGCCTTTTGTGTCATACCTTTTGTCTCTTAAGGGGGGGGTAAGGTTAATTCGGTAAAAAAAAGGCATGTTTTCAAGATTTTTTTTTGGCAATACAGATGGTGTTAGTTTATAAAGTCGATCCATACATGATAATGTAACATTAGAACAATATTCTCCTAAATTTTCATTGCAAAATATCAAAAATTGAGCGAGTGACAGTGAATTTCCGGTGGCGCCTCGAGAAAAAGTTGTTTTGCGGTGCCCATCATAACTCGCAACCAAATCATCTGAAATAAAAAAATCAAAATGCATTCGTTAAAGGAGATGTTTGTCGAGGTATTCACGAGAGGATTTTTTTTTCTTTCGATTTTTCGATTTTTCGTAGCACTTGGAAGCCAAAAACCAGATTTTCGCTAAAAAAAACGGCTAATTTGTTGTTGTAAAAAAATTGATAATTATTGAAACAAAAAAAGCTCTCGACAATACCTGGGGAATTATGTGAAGAAACACTGTGCAAAATTTCAAAACGATTGGTCCAATAGATTTTTAGTTATGGTGGGCACGGACTTCAAAAATGACAAGTCTCAGAAAAACGCTTTAAAGTTTGCGTACTGAAATATTCAAGATAAAATTCGACAATTTTTTTATACTCACACAGAGTCGTCGATGCCAGGTCCGTCACTTGTTACTGCTCAGCACAGCATACAGCGTTTAACTGATGCATAGATCATGCCTCGAATATACTCGACTTTACCTGAACAGGCCCTTTTGGGCCGGGTGGGGCTGTAAAACCTCAGGCTGGCAACGGACGCTGAAATACTCATAACTTCGTCAATTTTGCCCCGATCGATTTGAAATTTTAACACAATCTTCTTGAGATATTATGCATTCAATTAGAAAAATAAAAAATAAATCGAAAAAAATAAATTTTAATACCTTACCCCCCCCTTAATAGGTATATATTTTTTGTGTTGTTTTGGTGCAAATAAAGAGTAAAATAAATAAATGATAATACCCCTTTCAACTTAGCCCGCTATCATCTTAGACTGTATCGTCACTTACCATCAGGTGAGATCGCAGGCTGTTGGATGTGTAAACGAACCATTATAGAGTGTGGTCGTTTGTCTGTGGTTACTTAATAGTTTTTGCTCCTGACAAACTTGAATCTAAGTTTCTACGTTCTTTGCCTACAACTGACAACTGGCTAACGTGTGTCTCTTTGTGCTTCCTTTCAATTATTCAATCTTTATAAACTCTTTTCTTTTTACCTTAGCCTAAACCCTTCACAGCCCTTATTAACTAATCCTCAAAAAAAAAAAAAAAAAAGAAACCTTAAGGATTCAATCTATTTTAGACAACCAGCAGACTACGAGTCCCACGGCAGGATATCCGGATCGAAGGAATGGCGGTTAGAGCGCGGCGAAATAGGCAACAGCAAGAGCCACACATTCGAGTTCTCCGAACCGGGCGACATCAGCATCCGGTACTACACTGGCCCGGACACGTACCGGGTGACCCGCGACGGCGCCGAAATACAAACCGTGGCCGGTTGGGAAGACGGAGTTTTTGAAATGAAGAATGTTTTCCGGAAAGTTGAGAAGGACTGGCGACAAGTTTACGTGGCTAGAGAAGGTTATTGCTTAAACTGATTGAAAGTATAAAAACCCTCGACTAAAAAGTGGGGTGTTATAAGATAGATTTGTGTATGTGTGTCTGTTGAATCCTCGTAGCCTCCCAAATGGATCGATTTTGATGCGGTTTTTTCTGTTTGAAAGCTAAAGTGAGTGATGGTTTCTAGATATAATTTATGAAGATCTGCTCAGTCATTTGAAGGTCGTCAATGCATTTCCTACTTTATTATAGGGGGAAAATTGCAAGTATCTACCTAATATGTTTCATGAGTAAAAGCCCGTTGATAAACTGACGGACAGACAGGCAGCGGAGCCCCCCCCTGGCTCCCCCCCGGCTTAAATTCAAATTCAAAATTTATTTTTTTCATGTAGGCTAACTTGTAGCTCTTATGACACGTCATAAATCTACCACCGGTTCGGAATGCAGATTCTGCTGAGAAGAGCCGGCAAGATACTCGGCAGTTGCTCTTTTCAAAAAAAAATTTTTTTTTTTACAAAGCTATGCTATGTATACAGTGCTTCCACAATAAAGCTTCAAAAATGCAAAAATGCATACGTAGGTACACCAATCCAACGCATGTCAAGACGGGCAGTCAAAGCAGACCCATTCCCGTTGGCGACACCCGTTCACGAGCATGACGCATGATCCAGCCATTGCTTCGCTCAACCATATTTGAGGGAACGTAACAACCCGCACCACGCTTAGGCGGTGCAAGAGCAAGGCCTGTGGAAGTCCATGCAAGAGACCTTTGTCCAGACGTCTATTGAACTATATTATTATACTATACTTATAGACCAGGGTAGAAGCCTTTAAAAATAATAAAAAGTGAAAAAAAAAATAGTAGTAGGATGAAACCCATTAGAAAAGGAGGGGAATATTATAAAAATGAAAGGAAAAATAATTTATGGGCGATCTGAGGTCGGGAAGGGGATGGGGGTGAGTTTTTAAGGGTAAAAAAACGGTTTTTCTCGATTTCGATTTTTAGTTTTGCCGGAAATCGAGAAAAACCGTTTTTTACCCTGAAAAACTCACCCCCATCCCCTTCCCGACCTCAGATCGCCCGTAAATTATTTTTCCTTTCATTTTTATAATATTCCCCTCCTTTTCTAATGGGTTTCATCCTACTACTATTTTTTTTTGGTTTTAAAAATTATCGACCCTGGTCTATTATTGCTAAACTAACTGACGTTGGTTGTGAACGTCGCAGAAGGTGAAGCGACCGGGTCGGTGTCATGGCGGCTGTCGGTCAAGGGTGAGCGGCTGGTATTCGACACGCTATCCGTCCGCGCGACGACCGCCGTCTACGAGACCGGACGAGTCGACTGGACCATACAGTTCGATGACGAGGAGCCTACATCCGCTCAGATTAATAGTAAGTTGATTTTTATTAACTTAGTTATTCGAATAAACCAGCCATTTAGCCAGGACTTGGCAAGCGCACGCGTTCCCCTCTGCCGAAGTACATGTACAAACGTACGTGTCAGCTTGTAAGTGTGACAGCTTTTGAGTTAGTGGGCGTTCATAGAGACATTAAAACCTACATCCGCTCAGTTTAATAGTAAGTTAAACTACAGTCGATTTATATTAACTTAGTTATTCGAATAAACCAGCCATTTAGCCAGGACTTGGCAAGCGCACGCATTCCCCGCAAGTACATGTACAAACGTACGTGTCAGCTTGTAAGTGTGACAGCTTTTGAGTTAGTGGGCGTTCATAGAGACATTAAGTTTTTACAAGAGTGTGCGGAAGTGATTAAATGTGTGCTGTACGTGATTACCTCACCTCCCGCAGAAAGTGGCAGAATATATTCAGTACTAGCTGTGCCCGCGACTTCGTTCGCGTGGAATAGTGACTTTTCGGGGCGCGGCTCTCAGCGCGCTTTATATACCCACGGACGCTCAGGCGCGAGGCGTGTAGTACGTACTCTGTACGTTAAAAATGTTCGCCGTGATTCTTTAAATTGACATAACTTTTTTATTTATGAACCGATTGACATGAAATAAACACTAAATGTTAAGTGAAGCTTACTACAATATATTAGTGAAAACCGTATCTAAATCGAATAAGCCGTTTCTGATATTAGCGTGCACAAACACACAGACAAACAGACAAAAAAAAATTAATTACAATTTCGGGTTCGGCATCGATATAATAACAACCCCTGCTACTTTTTTTTTATATATTGCCATTGTACAGACACCACTTTTCTACAATTTTATTATATGTATAGACTAAATCTGCGTAAAGCCTCGTCCCGGCTAAATGGTCGAAGGAATAAACAATGATGGCCGAGTGATAGCCAAAGACAATTTTTAGGGTTGGGATGTTATCGCATGAACGATTGAACGAATGCGAATAAACTGAATGATTTGATGAAAACAAATAATATAGATGTTATTATTAAAACATCTGAAATTATTCAAATTAACGTTTTCAATCATTTTCAGCTGGTGATTAATTTTTTAAGTTTTATACGTTTCTAAAGTTACCCACCTCTACTGTACCGATCATTCAATCCATTTTATATCATTCACTCGCCTTTGCCCATCTCAACGATTCATAGACAATATGTCTCTCTCTATGTTATGGTCTGTCTAAGCAGACACAACGTCGTCCTTCGCACTCAGCGACCCCTGCACCCTGCATTTACAGGCCACAGGAGAATGAGGGAATAGAGAGTACACCTGTTGTTTTGCACACTTTTGTTCCACGGAGTTTAGAAATAGGCGGTGTATCATTGTGATTACTTTTGTTTTCTTGGTGTATTTTTCATTCATTCGTACATTCATCATTCGTTCATTCATTCATTCATTATGAATGCCTGTCTAAGCAGATACAACGATCCACCTTCATCCTTCACAGGCCACAGGCACACTTTTTCTCATTTACACGGAGTTAGGAAGTAGGCGGTGTATACTTAGTATAGTTCTTTCATTTCACGAGGGCTCGTGGCTGATGTTTGTGTGTGTGCCGTATCTGTATAAGTGTGAGCGAGAGCTTGCTCGCGCTTGACCGCTCCCATCTAGGCTCCTGACAGGCACGCACACTTACGCAATGTGCATGTACACGATGTAACCACAAGTAAAGCGCCCGTAACTTCGTGAGATAAACGTTCTATATCATTGTTTACTTTCATTTTCTTTCTTTTATAAAAAAGCGTAAATATAATTCGCTCCAGTGATTCATGAGACAGTAATAACTATCCTGTGTAACATGATTCTATTGTATTCTGTTCTACAGTGTTTTCACTTCATTTGTGTCTCAGTTATGTGTGTTAGGTTGTGGTAGGTGTGCATTTTTGAAACTTCTTTGTGGAAACACTGTGTGCATAGTGTTTGTTAACCATTGTAAAATTTTTTTAAAAGAGCAACTGCTGAGTTTCTTGCCGGCTCTTCTCAGCAGAATCTGCATTCCGAACCGGTGGTAGATTTATGACGTGTCATAAGAGCTACAAGTTGGCCTACGTGAAATAAATAAATTTTGAGTTTGGTGTATATTCATTCATCCGTTCGTTCATTCGTTCAATATGAAAGTCTCCCTGAGCAGACACAACTACGTCGTTCACGCGTCCGTTCACGTCGGCGACGGTGTCTGCGCATCTGAGCGGCGGCGAGGGCGACATGAGCTGGCAGCACGCACAGCTGTTCCGACAGCCGCTCGCCGACCCCGCCTGCACCCTGGACCTACACGCCACGCTCATCGCGCGGACTGTATGAGAGTGAGGGAACAGAGTGTGCACCTGTTGAATTTGTCTACCCATTTTCTCACGATCTCGTGGCGCGCACGCTATCCCATCAATTCTGCCGTCCTCAAGCGATAACGCCTTTAAGTACCAAGACCCCATTTCGAGCTTTGGTTCAAAAAGCGGTAATTTATACAGAAATGACGCGAGTTGATAACTAAAAAACTGCGTTTTTTATATTGCTATATCACAAACTACAGCATTAAGGAGAATACTGCTTCAATGGATCGGTAGAGAATTAACTATAGGTAAGATAACATTGAAAAATCGTATTTAGTCACATGATGGTTAACGACGTTATAGCTTGAGGACGGCAGAATTATGTCCATGCAAAAAATCGGGTTGAACAAACAAACACGCGTTCACATCCTACTAGTCCTATATAATATTCCAAATGCGAAAGTTTGGATGGTTTTTTGTTACTTAATCACGCCGCAACAACTGAACCGATTTGGCTCCTTTTTATCCCGGAAAATCAGAGTTCCATTCGATTTCGGGATTTTTACAAACTAAATTCCAATGTTGTATACTGCATTTAGTTCTGTGCCCTACCCAATATTACCAATTTTTTAAATTCAATCAAACATATTCATATTGTTAAATGAATCCGATTTTCCTACACATGGTTTCCAAAAAAAAAACAAAGAAAATAATTTGAATATCATAATCCATATATACATTTAAGATACAAAGTATGTGCAATGTATTAGTACCTAATTACAAAATCACCCTGCTACTTCATTTAGGAAAGTGTTTAAAACCTTTTCTTGTAAGAAAATATGCTCACTGTTTATTAATTTTAATTCTTTGTTTAGATATTTATAAATTGTTTTATGACGTCATTTAGTAACGTTACGAATTTTGTTATAATAGTATTATAGAATTGTGATGCAATTGTTCGCAATAAAGCTTTATTGAAATATACAATATGTTTTTCCTTACTTCCTTAGTTCCCAACTATCTCTGTTTATTTAGGAACAAAAATGCAGACACACTAATGTTGAAATCTATAGAGCGTGCTCAAACTCAGCTCGGACTTAGATAAGTTAGAGTTAAAACGAGACACAGACATGCTCTGACGTAAATCTGTCTCGTTTTAACTCTGTCTTAAGTCTGAGCAGAGTGATAGTGCGGTCTATCGATTTCAGTCTTACTTTTATAATATTAGTAAAGCCATCCTCATAAATAAACGTTGTTTTGTAGGATGGCTCAAAGTATATGATTGAGTATAAATTTTTTTTTAAACGATAAAGAAAAAAGGAATACCTGTGGGTTATAATACGTTGAAGAAGGAATAACACAAAGTTATAGTTAAAATAGGGTGCAATAATGCTAGAATTGGTAAAATCGAGTTCATAATCACAAATAATGTCAACCATCCGGCCTACATCCGGTGCAACGATATCACAATGTAACTTTTAAAAAAATCCACTTTGAGACATTACATTTTAACATTTGTGACATTGTTGCACCGACTCAAATACGTTACGTTCCCTTAAATATAGTTGAGCGAAGCAACGGCTGGATCATGCGTCATGCTCGTGAACGGGTGCCACCAACGGGAATGGGTCTGCTTTGCCTGTTTTGACATGCGTTGGATTGTGTGTACCTACGTATGCATTTTTGAAGCTTCATTGTGGAAGCACTGTATGTGTATACATAGCATAGTTTTGTTACCTATTGTAAATTTTTTTTTTTGAAAAGCGCAACTGCTGAGTTTCTTACCGGCTCTTCTCAGCAGAATCTGCATTCCAAACCGGTGGTAGATTTATGACGTGTCATAAGAGCTGCAAGTTGGCCTACATGAAATAAATGGAATTTGAATTTGACTGTAGATGCCTGTTTGACATCAATTATGATCAAGAACTCATTTTACCAATTTTAGTATTTATGACGTTATTGCATCCGGTGCGCAATATATTTTCGTCAACTTATTGCGTCTCTCATTTACATTAGGTAAGTTCTCTCGTATAGGTTGCTTGAAAGAGATCAATATTAGTGATACACTTTTTGTGTGACACTGTTTATTTACTTATATATTTTGTTCTTTTTTTCGTACAATAAAGTTGTATAAATAAATAAATGTGCACCAAGGTATATGCTTATAAAACAATCTTCCCTCGATGGACGTGTTAGTGCGAGTAGGTTCCGGCGAAGAGGACGATGTCGTCGTGCAAGATGGCGAACATGAAGGGGTGGTCCACCTTGAAGGGGATGGGGGGCGGGGGACGAGAGTTCGACGACATCGGGACTGCCACGAGACCTGGGAAACAGAACAGAAGTACATTTTTTTATTCTGCGCTATCACTGTGCAGTCTTAACGGTATTCAACGCCATTTATTTAGCACTAAAATAGTGGCATTGTTTTCATAATGTAACGAGTTATTAGAAAACATGATGTATTTGGCGCTTACTACACTCCTATTCCGCGCTATACGCTAGCATCTGTCGCGCTTCACACGAGGTTTCGGGCGTGTTTTATTTCATCGCTTAGTCAAGAATCAAGATCGCGTGGTTGAAATCTGATTTTTTCTGGCATTCTGCGATACATTTCGATGTTGAAGTGTGTGACCACTTACCAGTGAAAGCTCCAGCGGTGGCGCCCTCCTCATCGACCTTGACGAAGGCTTCCTGGAGGCCGCGCGCGACGCTGACGCCCTGATCCTTGACTATACCCGCCGCTGGTTCCTTGAAGATGCGGGACACTCCCACCTGTGAGCATTGGGCAAGGGCACAACTTATTACTACCTATACTGTTATTTATTTCCACGACATGTCAGCCGAGTGTGTCAACATGAACGGAACCCTTATAGCCTCATTCGTTAGTTCGCCTCTCTGTCAGTGTGTCAAGACCCTTTTTCTCGGAAACGGCTTGAGATACTAAGTTGGAAACTACCGAAACGGGTAATGTTTCTGTAGCTTCCAACTCTGTAGTTGTAAACTCTCTAAATTTAGGCCCTTCGGAGAGGTACACAATCCAGTCGCCACGTACTTGTAGCTCCGCAGTTTCCTGCGGAGTGCGCCAGGCCTGGCCGAGCCTATAATAAATAATTTATCGACGAGAAAGAGTCAAAGAAGAAAGTTTACCTTCGGCAAGAGTTCGTTAAGGTCGAGCTTGGACTTGATCTCGAACTTGGGGAAATCCAGGTCTACATCAGCGTTTGGATTTTCTAGGCGGAAGACATCCTCCAGCAGACCCTTCTCGGCCACCTTCTCCACCACTCCTGGCAGACCGTCGATCTCTTTGGGCAGGATTATGACCATGCGGAATTGGGGCTCTTTGTAGGGGAGTTCTATCATCTGTAATTTAAAACAAAACATTTTGAGTCACCAAATAGTTAAATGGCCAATCGCGTTCAGGCCATACGCAGTGTAGGGTTTTGTAGTTGCATTTTAGTTGCAAAATTCGGGAATGTAAATGCGAATGTCAAATAATACGCGAATATCCACGAATGCGAATATTCGTTACATCACTGGTATCTACCAGCAGGATACTTAATTTGGTCAAATTTGCTGAAAATCTGATGAATATTGTCGGAGTTAAAGGACAAAACTTCTCGCGGATGAAGTTGCGGGCAAGAGCTAGCAAGTTATACACACCCTGGCTCCCAACTCTTCGCTTTCGTGGTAGTGCAGCGACTGGTAGAGGTGCATCATCGGCTTGTCCACAGAGTTAGACTTGTCCAGGTAGAATTTCTTGTCTGTGGTTCGGCTCGCGTTGAACGGTACGTGCCAGTGGCCCTGGTGGACAGGAGTACATATGTAGGAATGGAACTAGGTATAGGTCGCTAGCGACGCGGAGGCCCGATCGCATTCGCGAAACAATGAGGACTCAGTATATTAAAATTGGCAAATTGCAAGGCACCGAGCAGCCGCGCAGCGAGCGCTGACGTCACACGGACCGGTTTCCATCGGCAGGTGATAATGCTCGGCGCACACTGGAGAGCGGCGCGCTGATGGGTGTGTGTCTGTGTGTTTGTTCCGATATTGTGTTTTATTATGTATAGTATGTGTAGGTGTGTGGTATGTGTAAGTGATTCCCACATCACTCCCCCCCGGAGGCCGTACTTACGGACGATAAAAATCCGGGAATTTGACCCGTCTGCCGGACCTTGTTGTTTTAGGCACCTCCGAGTCGCTGTTGGTGGCTTTGGGAGCGGGGCTAGGTTCTCTGCGTAGAGTGATGTTAGGCGGGTCGGTGTTTAATATATAGGCCGGTTTTAAGCGGTCTATAGAAACGCTCAACTCTTTACCGTTTACCCTTACCTTAAATACCTTATCGCCTCTTTCAGTCACTTCGTGTGGTCCGGAGTATGCAGGATGGAATGTACTCTTCAGTGCGTCTTCTCTGATAAAAACGTGACTAGAAGTAGTAAGATCCTTATAAACAAATGTTTTGTTTTTACTGTGGCGTGAAGCGGGGCAAGGTTGAAGTCGTTCGCAAAATGAACGTATTCTAGCGGCGAAGTCAGTAACGTCAGTTGTGGTATGGGTGTTTGCTTCAAAGAACTCACCTGGAAGTCTTAAAGACTCACCATATACGAGTTCTGCTGAAGAACACTGCAGATCGGCTTTGAAGGCGCTCCGAATGCCCAATAGCACTAGTGGTAAGGATTCCGTCCAATTACTATCAGCGTGGCAAGTAATAGCTGTTTTTAGCTGCCGATGGAATCTTTCCACTAGGCCGTTGCAGGCGGGGTGATAAGCCGTGGTTTGGCGGTGTTTGAATCCAGCCATCTTGGACAAGTAGCTGAATAATCCCGATTGGAATTGGCCGCCTCTGTCCGTTATGACGTCAGCAGGGGTTCCGTAGCGAGAAATCCAGCCAGATAGCAATGCTTTGGCTACGGTTTCAGCTGTAATATCCGCTATAGGTATTACCTCTGGCCATCTTGTAAAACGGTCTACTGCTGTTAAGCAGTAGCGGAAACCGTTCGAGTATGGCAGTGGTCCAATGAGGTCGATATGCACGAAGGAAAACCTGGCTCGAGGTAATTCGAATGTGCCTAGAGGTGATGACACATGGCGATGTACCTTGGAGCGCTGACAAGATAAGCACGTGCGTGACCATTCTCGGCAGTCTTTTCTGATGGCGGGCCATACGAAACGCTGCGCGATGAGTTTAGCAGTGGCGTTGGCGCCGGGATGACTTAGACCATGAAGACTGTCGAAGACCTGCTTGCGTAAGGGTGTTGGGACAAAGGGTCTAGCAGTACCAGTACTTACGTCGCAAAATAATTCGACGCCGCTGCTCGGATCCTTCAGTTTTTTGAAACGGAGTGAGGATTCGTCACCAAGGAGCTGCAAAAGTTCAGAATCTTCTGATTGAGCTTTAGCAAGCACTTCGAGCTCAACCGGGTTCTGTATACTATCTACGCGAGACAACGTATCTGCGACAACGTTATCTTTGCCAGAAATATGTTGAATGTCACTCGTGAACTGTGATATAAAATCTAAATGTCTAAACTGACGCGGCGAACAGTTACTCTTCTGTGTGCGGAAGGCATAACATAAAGGTTTGTGGTCAGTGTAGACTATGAAGTGCCGCGCTTCGAGCATATAACGAAAATATTTTATCCCTTCGTATATAGCTAGTAATTCGCGGTCATAGGGCGAATATTTCTGCTGCGAGGGGCTAAGCTTTCGCGAAAAGAAAGCGAGAGGTTGCCAGGAATTGTCTTTGTATTGCTGTAGCACGGCACCCAATGCTAAGTCGGACGCGTCTGTAACAAGGGCGAGTTTGGCTTGGCAATCGGGATGTGCTAGTAAGGTGGCATTACAAAGACTGTTCTTGCATTGCTCGAACGCTGTTAGTGTGTCCCCGGTCAAATCTACTGTGGTCGACGGTTTAACTGAACCGGACAGTAGGGCATTTAAGGGGGCTTGAATTTTCGCGGCGTTAGGTATAAATCGCCGATAAAAATTGATCATACCTAAAAATCTCCTAAGTGATTTGATAGTCTGTGGCTTAGGAAATTCCTTAATAGCTTGGACTTTGGACTCTAGTGGCTTAGTACCTAAGGCTGAGATGTGATAACCTAGGAATTGAATCTCGGACGCGCCAAAAACACACTTCGACGTATTAACTAGAACGCCATATTTTTTCATTCTTTCGAAGAGCAGTTCTAAATGTTTTTCGTGTTCTGTGGCATCCCTAGAAAATACTAAAAAATCGTCTAGGTAACAATAACAGAAGTCAAGTCCGCGAGTCATTTCGTCGACGAATCTCTGGAAGGTCTGACCTGCGTTCCGGAGTCCAAAGGTCATAAAGGGGAATTCGTAAAGTCCAAATGGTGTTGTAATAGCCGTTTTCGGGATATCTTCTTCAAACACCGGGATCTGGTTATAGGCCTTAACTAGGTCGATTGTAGAAAATATCGTGCATCCAGATATACTATGAGCAAAGTCATGTATATGTTTTATAGGGTACTTATCTGGGATGGTACGTGCGTTGAGCTGCCTGTAGTCCCCGCAAGGCCGCCATCCGTTATCTTTCTTGGGGGCTAAATGCAGGGGTGATGCCCAGGCGCTCTCAGATGGTCGTGCCGTCCCGTTGCTCAGCATCAGGTCAAACTCTTGCCTCGCTATTTTTAGTTTATCCGGGGCTAACCTGCGGGGAGAACACGATATGGGGGGTCCAGGTGTAGTGCGGATATAGTGTAAAGTGTTGTGTACTGTGACGGTGGGTGTGCCGGCCGGTCGAGTTATGTCCGGGTATTTGGACAGAATGGAATGGTACCGTGTGTCGCCGTACACATAGACCCGTAAGTTTATGGTAGATTAAGTTAAAAGTTCGTTAATAAACGAACGAAATAGAAATTCTTTTTACAAAACCGATTTCAAACGCCACGAAAAAAAGTAGGTAGGTATATCAATTGTGCCTATAAAATTTGAAGAGTTCCCTCGATTTTTTCCTGTGAACCTGATGACACCTGTGAAGTATACCCTTTCAAACAAAAAGAATTTTCCCAAATCAGTCCAAGCGTCTTTGAGTAATCAGGGAACATCTTATTGCATAGTTACCTGGAAGAAGATGACGTTGAGAAGAGCGACGGCCGCTGCCGGGTCCACATCGCTCGCTGATACAGGCTTCGAGATTTTTCCCTTTGTGTTCTTTGCTGACTGCAATCACATAAACTATTTATTAATTTTTAATTTTTGAAGTGAAAGCTTCCTTAGGCGCGTTCAGATATTTTTGGTAGGGGAAAAACTTATGGGATCGCGACACCAACATGTAATGTTAATAGTAGCAGCTGTGATCATTGCCATCACCTTTGATTCGCCGAATTAAGTGTTGTAGCTGCATCAATGCATTTTAACCAATTGGGTATTTAACTGTTGTCAAAATGTGGATATTCAGTCATTACAATCGAAAATGTAGTTAACATGTAATAAGAATAACATTTGTAAACATTTGTAAAAACAGAAAATAAATCGGTTAAAAAACAAATTAAAAAAAAAAGACGTGTGGCACTCGGGGACTGCCGCGGTAAAGCTATTGCATAGCGCCATCTAGCGGTGAGAGGAGTCCCGTGTCAGGTTATTTTCATTACGGAATTTCTGGATTCGGTCTCCACGCTCAAGGCCCGCGATAGAAGCTATGCAATAGCTTAATAAAAGTTATAAGCTGTTTCACTGCGAAGTGTATGGCCGTCTCTTTTTATAACGAAATTTTGTATGGAGAGTAGGTATATGGAGCTAGCTGAAACGTGACCGCGTGGTCCTAATTAAATTGAAATAGAAATAGAAATAGAAATATTTTTTATTCAAATAAACTTTTACAAGCACTTTTGAATCGTCAATGAATCTACCACTGGTTCGGAATGCCTTTCCTGCCGAGAAGAGCCAGCAAGAAACTCGGCGGTTGCTCTTTTCAAAAAAATCAATTGTAAAAATAAATTCAAAATGTATTTATCATTAATTTGTTTATTATCATTTATATTTTACTGCATTATGGCTACTACCATTTTAATCTCCGGAGACGGCGATTATAATTATTTAGACCAACTTGTGGCTCTTTAAACAAATAGTTTAACGTACCTACCTACATATCTATTTAAACTTTAATCTTTTGTAATTATCATTTAGTTTGTTTACATACTGTAGAAAGACTGTAGATCACACAAGTACACGTGAAAACAGATAAAAAAACGTTTTGTAACAATATAGATTTCTTCTTTTAACCTTTATTGATCTACTGTTTTTATAGTTCTACCAAAACAAAGTTTCTTATCTCAGTTCTTAATTGCTAGCTTAATGATCATACCTAAAATGATTTAATGATTTCAAAATAATGCAACTGAATCACACATTTGAGTTGGCACTGAAGGTCTAGGTCATGCACCGCTTGTATCCAGGGACTTACGTCGACTCCTGTCAAATCCCTGAACGTGAGGCTTGATGTATCTACCCGCTCGTGTAGCCAAAATCGGAAATAACGCCGCAACCCTATTTCTTTGTCAGGACGTTGTAGGTTTTTGCTGGTAGCACAATCTTAGATCTTAGATCAATAGATCTTAGTTATACTTGGCACCAACTTAGGTATCTGTTCAGATGGACAAAATTGGAACAAAATATCACTCCACTGTCCAAGTGTTGGTGGTCAGTTCCTTCTAGTGCGAGTGCCATTCAGTAGTATGAAAATGCAGTAGGTATAGTTGCCGACAAACTTCCTGAGCAAATGAGCTTGACTGCGCGAAAATCCAGTAGGTATAGCCGCCGGCAAACTTCCTAAGCAAATGAGCTTGAGACTGCGCGAAAATGCAGTGGGTGTAGTTGTCGGCAAACTTCCTGAGTAAAAGAGCTTGACTGCGCGAAAATGCAGTAGGTATAGTTGCCGGCAAACTTCCTGAGCAAATGAGTTTGACTGCGCGAAAATGCAGTAGGTATATGTGCCGACAAACTTCCTGAGCAAATGACCTTGACTGCGCGAAAATGTAGTAGGTATAGTTGCCGGCAAACTTCCTGAGCAAATGAGCTTGACTGCGCGAAAATTCAGTAGGTATAGCTGCCGGCAAACTTCCTGAGCAAATGAGCTTGACTGCGCGAAAATGCAGTGGGTATTGTTGTCGGCAAACTTCCTGAGCAAATGAGCATGACTGTGCGAAAATTCAGTAGGTATAGCTGCCGGCAAACTTCCTGAGCAAATGAGCTTGACTGCGCGAAAATGCAGTGGGTATTGTTGTCGGCAAACTTCCTGAGTAAATGAGCTTGACTGCGCGAAAATGCAGTAGGTATAGTTGCCGACTAACTTCCTGAGCAAATGAGCTTGTCTGCGTGAAAATGCAGTAGGTATAGTTGCCGGCAAACTTCCTGAGCAAATGAGTTTGACTGCGCGAAAATGCAGTAGGTATATGTGCCGACAAACTTCCTGAGCAAATGACCTTGACTGCGCGAAAATGTAGTAGGTATAAGTTGCCGGCAAACTTCCTGAGCAAATGAGCTTGACTGCGCGAAAATTCAGTAGGTATAGCTGCCGGCAAACTTCCTGAGCAAATGAGCTTGACTGCGCGAAAATGCAGTGGGTATTGTTGTCGGCAAACTTCCTGAGCAAATGAGCATGACTGTGCGAAAATGCAGTGGGTATAGTTGTCGGCAAACTTCCTGAGCAAATGAGCTTGACTGTGCGAAAATGCAGTGGGTATAGTTGTCGGCAAACTTCCTGAGGATATCACCTTGACTGCGCGAAAATACAGTAGGTATAGTTGCCGGCAAACTTCTTGAGCAAATGAGCTTGACTGCGCACAAGTAAGCGAATTTTAGATGTCACTATTTTGTGGTAAATAAGAGGGGAGTATTAGTATCGAGCGCGTGATTGGTAGATCAGTCGACCCTTGCTTTCCGTGGCGTGTCCAAATGCGCCAAGTTACCCCCACTGCATCTTATATTATGCTCAAGAAGTTCGCCGGCAATTATACCTATTTACCGTATATTTTTTTAAGAGGCAATCCAAAACTAAACGCTCCCTTAGCGAGTAGCGACTTCGTCAAGTGAACAAAGATAGCATTCGTGACAGAAAATAAGACTCACCCATTCGTTCATGATATCAGCGGCTAACTGCTGGTTCCCAAAGTCGATGTTATCAACTTCGCTGCGGTAGGAGCGCGCGACGCTCAAGAACTGGTCTTGCAGGGTGAACTGTTTGGAGACGAACACCTTGTTGGCGACGGTCAGGAAGCTGTGGTCCATGTTTGCGAATCGCTGACTGAGTCCCTCGTACGAGTCTTTGAGCTATACGAAAAAAGAGAATTTTAGTACTAGATAAGGTATTATGCCCGTTTTCACCAACCATACTTAAACCATTCTCTAAGTAAGGGTTAGTAGGTACGTAGGTAGTCCCTAAATACATACGCAATGTCAATTTTAACTTAGATGTACATAAAACATTAATGACTATTTATTTTCTTTATTACAATATAAATATAACAAAATAAAAACTTAAATTAATAACTTAAATAAATTAAAATAAACTTAGATGTCACTTAGATTCAGGTAAACGAAATTGATAGAAAGCGTCACCTAACTTAGCTTAGGTACTTAGCCCGTAAGCAAGGGAACGTTAAAGACTAGTTATAACTGAAAGTTACCTTCCACCAAGGTCCTTTCACCATGATTTGACCACATAAATCAAATTCCTATTATCAATTTTTTTATAAGAAGAAACTAAGCAAATTAGGCCGCCAGTTGTACCTTTTTAATTATTTTATGTTTATTTACAAGATTTGGTGAAAAATTATTCATTTTATTTCATTTTCAACCGTAACGTTGCATCTTTCATAGAGATAACTATAAAATGTAACCTAAAATGCTCCGTACTTCTTGAATAATCATTTATCTGACTGCTAAAATCAGGTGCTTTAGCGATACCGAAGATAAGCTCGCGCAAGCAAACAGTTCAAAAATGTTGGGAAAGGATAATGGATGGAAGAGCATAATACCTAGTTAAGAGGTAAGTAGTAAGTATTTCGAAACCTCAGACATTTTAATTTTGATGTGAAGAATCTATTGGCTCGTACGCCGTGACGGCAATCGGTATGACGCTCTCCGTTGCCGTCATGTCCCCTCCAAGCCGCCGCTTTCTACTCCCTAGTCCCTGTGTGTGCTGTCGATGTTTTACAACTGCCTGGCGTCCCGTGATTCGATACTTTTATTTTTTTGCATGGCACACTTGTAAGTTTGTAACAGATTCCTTGCCTGCTTATAGTCCGAAGCTCCAAGGTAGCGCACGATTTCTTCTCTGTTTTCGCCATCAGCGCCGGAAGCGTACAGCGACAGCAGTGTCAGGACCCCCAGAGGTGACGCCACTACACTCTTGTCTTTAGATGCCTTGTACGTTTCCTGGTGGATAAAAATATAATAAGTAATAATAAAACCGGCAAAGTATGAGTCTAACTCGCATATGAAGGGTTCCGTAGTCCGTACTCCGTATCATCGTAAGCAAAAAGCGCCAAAAAATCACCTTTCTTGTATCCTTTATTTTTTAATTTTATTGATTGTTATAACGACAATAGAACATTAGAGAATACACATTCTGTGAAAATTCCGAATGAACCTACGGTTCATGAGATGCGGCCTACTAACAGCCGAACGGACGGATAGCGAAGGTTTAGTAATACGGTCCCGTTGGCACCCATTAGGTACACAACCCTCTATTCTAAAGGACGAGGTGAGACCGCAAACCGCGTTCGGGGCGAAATATGTACCTAGGTACCTTCTAGGTACCTAATGTGTAATTAACTAATTTTATTAGAAACATAAAATATAAAATTAACTTAAAATATTTACAATACTATAATATATTTAAAATTATATCTAAATTAAATTAATATTAAATTATTTCTAAAATTAAAACTAACCTAACTTGACAAAATATTAACCTAAAACTAAAAACCTTAAAAAATATATACTATAATGAATTAAAATAAATTATTAAAAGGAGTCCCTTTAGGCAACGTTCCGAAGATACTGGCAGCGTTCCCCCTTTGGATAGCGAGACTAATTCGTTGTCCGAGGTAGCTGCCAGCTCTTCGGTCACCTGTGACGTCGACTAATCTTTTTGATATTTCTTTAAAAAGTCTAATGGCGCTAGGACCCCACGGACCAAGGGTCTCGACACCGAATGGGACAAAATCATATTCGTTGCCTAGACCCCTGTATTTGCATGCTTTCGTTTTTTCAGCCGCTTCACAAGCCGCACCAACTCTGTTGTTGGTTCCATGTAGATGGGAAGGGGCCAGCGTGTCTGAACAGGTTGCATCCCATACCAGCACCCGACCCATCTTCCATGGAATCAAACTCATACCGTCCGGTCTCTTGCCATCGTCTCTTGCAATGCCAGTCGGCTCAAGTAGACTTGGCACGTTGACGGTGGCAAGGGACCGGCGTATGATATCGTTAAGTGCGGCATGTCTCGAGAAGCGGCCTGCACTTTTTTGGCATGACAGTCCGTGATGTCCTAGCTTGTCGACATCACTGCCACAGGGACATTTATGCGGAGCGCAGACCGGAACCCCAAGGCGTAGACAGGTTGCGATTCGGAGCGTGTCAGGCACAAGAAATGTTCCTGTATTGGTCGAAGGGTACGCGTGAAGCCAGTAGCCGGCCTCATGTGCACCCACGGCCAAAAGCCTAGCACGCGCCGAACCTGTACTACGGCTCAAAAGATCGTTATACGTCAATTTACATTTTATGTCGTCCCAGCTCCTCTGTGAATTTGGAGAAACTGGAAAATTTTGACCTGGGCATGCAATTAAGAAAGCGTTTCTAGCTTCTTCCAAGCCAGCAACCTCAAAGTTTGAAGGGGATGCCCTTAAAATTTTACTCATGAGATTTGCTGAACTATGGACGGAAGATAGGAAGGCTGGTAAAGCGACACTGGAAATTTTGCGAATCCCTAAACCACCATAACGGATGGGTAGGGATGCTTGGGACCAAGATTGCTCGTTCAGCTGCATATTAAGAATCGATTCTAAGCTAATTTTGATTAAGTCATCTACTTGTGTCAAAAGATCTGGGTGATTCCAAAAGGAGCAGCAACGGAGCACATACGTAAATTTTGGGACGAAAAGACAGAATTTTAAGATGCAAAGTGCATAATGTGGACTAATTTCAATGAGACGGTCGGCAGAATTTTGAAATTTAGTAATTGAATTATTAATATATTCAGAAATAGATTCATCAAAAATTGGAGAACCTAAAAGGTAAAGGGAATTACTGTTAACTATTTTAATATTTGGAGCCAAAATATTAAATTTTTGTTTTATGTCATTTAAATTTAAGTCGCAGTTATTTATAAAAAGTTCGCATTTGCTAAAATTAAGCTCCAAACCAATGGCTTCAAATTTAGTTTTGATTAAAAAAAGGTCCAAAAACACAGTATCCACATCACCTCCTAGGGTTCCATCGTCCAAATACCAAACGTTGAATTTAGAATTTAAATTTTTGATTATCGGATTTATAGCCAAACTAAAAATTGCAGGCCCAAGGGGATCCCCCTGTTGACAACCTACTTCCGAAGACAATTCATTAGAACGATATAACAATTTTGTTGGGTCAGCGTAACTGAGAAGAAGATAATTGTATATATCCGGTATATGTTGTTTTATTTCCGTCAGCAGGGTATCCCTATTTACCGAATTAAATGCATTTTTGACATCAATTTTAAGCAACACGTCGGGCTGTCCGTAAGTTAGGAAAGAGCGTAGGGCATGGACGGCTGCCTCACACCCTCCTTTTACACCGAAGCCTAACTGTACGGGTTCAAATTCCGAAATTAATTTAGGTAAAATATGTCGAACAGCAATTTTGGAGGCCAGACGTCGTAGTGTTGATCCAACAGCAATTGGTCTCACCCCTCCGTCCTTTTTGGTGAGGGCAATGAGGTTTGCGCCGAAAAGAACGGGAACAATTTCTGGATTGACATTACCGGAAAACATAAAGTTGATTAATTTAGTGATCGAATTTACAAGTTGCTCGCCTGCATCGCCCACTGAATGCGATGTTAAGTCTTTCAAATGTTGCGGTGAGATTCCATCCAAACCTGCAGCCGAACCTGGTTTAAAAGATAAAATGGCATCCGTAACATCTTTGTTTTGAATTTGGAGGCATGCTTGCCCTGCAGTTGGTGGGTCGAGAAAATATGGGTTTACTGGAGCTGGAGGATGTTTTGTCCGTAAGGCCTGAAGGGTGTCAGGGGTATCTGGTGATAGCACGTCGTTGGAGAACAAAAGGCGAGCGGCACCTTTGAGATCTCCGTCACAGATTTTGTTTTCGATGAGTTTGTTGCGATTACGAGGGGCATCATGTTTGATTAGAGGTGCGGGAGAAGGCGAGGAGCTTACAGCACAGTTATTCTTAATCTTTTGTGTTAGGGATAAATTCGGTTCATCAGTTTTTATTATATGCAGTGTGCTGTATGAAAATAAAAATAGGTTCTGCCAGTCTTGAGTACAATTGCTTATGTAACATTTCTGGATTAATTGTGATAAATGTGTAGCAACGGTTATTCGAGCTCCTCGTGGGATTCTTTTAACTATGGGTATACTATTTTTCAAATTGCTAAGATATGTGTGGAAAGGAGTTGGATCGTTGGCTACATAAGTAGACGCACTCGGAATAATTGGATGGTTGTCTAAAGGTGAACTGTTTTGGCTAATACATTTCCTGTGTGTTTTTGTAGTGTGTATGTTGAGGCCTTTCAAAGATTTGAAAGACTTATTGCACTGTGTACATATATGGGTCGCGTTCGACGTGCCATCACAAGATTGGGTCCCGGACGGCATTCTCCACAATTAAATATATTTACAAAAAAGAATAACTTAAAATAAATATAAAAAAAAACACAATAAAATAACTTAAAATGTACACTAAAAACATAATAAAGTCAAAGTCAAAATACGGAGTGATTGCATTCTCTTGGGTCAAAATATGACAGCTGCAGTGGAGGAGACCTAGCAACGCATGTCGTCGCTAAGACAACCGATGACGGCCTTAGCAACCGCGTCCTGAGCCTGCTTGTCACTTCGATTGATATATTTGAATATGTTTATCTTTTAATTGTCAATATTTACACCACAATTTTTATGAAAATGACTTCACACAATTTATTTTAAACGTTTTTCCGATTATTTTGCATTGTTATTAGTCCGTTAATCACTTGATAACACTCAATTTTTATAAACTTCATGTAAAATATGTACCTATCGTTGATGGAGAATTGACATTCTCCATCAACGGTACCTATATCTTTTAATTGTCAATATTTAAACCACAATTTTTATGAAAATGACTTCACATAATTTATTGTAAACATTTTTCCGATTATTTTGCACTGTTATTAGTCCGTTAATCACTTGATAACACTCAATTTTTATAAACTTCTATTTTTTAAGATTAAAATTATACAGAACTTGTGTTTACTCGTTGATGACCTAATTATATATTTTTTATTGTTATTTAATCTTACATAATAGGTATAGGTAATTCCCGTCATAACATCAGCACCATAATTATATATATCCTTCTCTAGTAACGCGGGCATTACCTTGAGCAGCTTCATAGACGCGATGTCAACGGAGTCTCCGAGGGGTGTTCTGGTGTACGACGGAAATGTCCACTCATCGAACAGGCAGTGTGTCGCGCCGGCCATGGCCACTGCAATAACAAAGCATAAAATTAATATAAAAACTGCAGCTAACTGCAGTGCTACCGAATGGCTTAACCTTCAGATAAAAAAATTATTGTACTATAGGTAGTACAATAATTCTAAAAACGTTTAGTCTAAAAAAGGTTTAGGTGCCTACCTATATAGTATGACCAGTATGACCTAATAGTAACATCATCGAATTATCACGCTTAATAAGTTCCGCTCCAAACAACCAATAAATATGTTGGCAGCCTTGGGTACGGAACCCTAAAAACAAAACTCATTAGAAAAGGATTGACGTTTAGCAACGGAAATTGCCTAACATGTTATGCAGATGAGAGATGAGCACAATTAATGTGGACGATTGAAGTTCGCGTGAATTATTATTATTTACTAGAATATGATTGATGCCCGCGACTTCTGGAACTGGAAGATTTCTGTACATTTATTTATTTCTTTTAAAGGAACATTTTATATTTACAATATGTAAATTTAATAGATATATTTTGAAAATTTTAGCCGGGGGATGTCTTAATATTGATACTAAGTCCAAAACTGATTTTTATTTAATTTTTTCTGTCTGTCCGTTTGTCTGTTTGTCTGTCTGTTCGCGCATCACGCGAAGACTACTGAACGGATTGAAATGTTTTGGTATAGTGGTATCTGATACTTTGGGTATACAAACGTATAGGACAGTTTTTATCCTGATAAAAAATAAGGTTCTTCTAAAATAGGGGATGAAAAATTTTGTTGATTTTATTCCAAACCTCAGTCAAATCTAAACTGATTTTGATAATGCTTTCTTTATTATAAATTGTGTACTTTTAGAAATATTTTATCCAATTTTGGTGAAGATCTACTAAATCGGAGATAAAGGACATAACTTCTCACGGATAGTAGCAGGTCACTCTAAATTTTTTCACGCGGACGAAGTCGCGGGAATCACCTAGTAACATAATAACATATAACATAATAACATAATATTTATATAGTGGAAACTTACCCATCAAAACCAGTATTATTTTCCCCATGTTGCTGCTCCGAGAGTCCAAATCCAACTGGCACATTAAATCGAGAAGCGCTCTTAATAATAGGTACCTATACTTAACTATGTTTATTTTTAATTTGTTTTTAATATATTGACCACGGCAGATAAAGTACAATATACGAGTATACCTAAGTGCTTACTTCGATAAATCTGTCTGCACATAAAACTTAATTAATACCTATCATAATTGGATTCATTTATAAAAAAGACAAAGAGGTTTTAGGTTTATATTAGTTTTAATTTTAGAAATAATTATTATTAATAGTTTTAATTTTAGAAATAGTTATGTTTTTGTATTTGTTATAATTAATTTTTAACATTACCTTCCTTAATCAAAAAAGACTGATTTAGTTTCAATATTTTGTGGTTTATTTAAATAAATCACAATGGTAGTCCATATTTAGAGATCTAGTATTTGTATGCCCATCGAGATCTGTATTCCAAATTTAATAGAATTTGGTAAGTATAATGAATTTTACCGCTTTGTATGTCTTTACTTCTCCGAGTTCTCGGTGATGAATGGATGGACCGATTTTAATGCGGGTTTATTCGAAGATAATCCACGCTATGTGTAATCTTCTATTGATAAAGCCTTACTAATTATTATAAATGCGAAAGTGTGTTTGATTGTTGGTTTGTCCTTCAATCACGCCACAACAAAGCAACGGATCGACGAGATTTTTTGCATGGGTATAGTAGTTAATTGAAGACCGGGAGAGTGACATAGGCTACTTTTCATCCCCGGAAAATCCCAGAGATCTCACGGGGTTTTTAAAAATAAATCAACTAGTTACTAATTATAATTCATTAGCTGTTTGTGTCCGCGACTTCGTCCGCGTGGATTTAGTTTTTAATAAACCCATGGGAACTGTTTGATCTTCCGGATTAATAATAAATAGCCTTCGGTTCGGTTCTTGGTTCTCGTCGGGTGACCGCCCTCCACCACCGACTCATCACATCGCATTGTTCGCCCGCGCTATTTTTCTTTTTGCTCGGCTTCTAAGAGTCGTACCGAGATGTTGAATAGCCTATAACCTTTCTCAAGAATTGGGCTATCAAATACAAAAAGAATTTTACAAATCTGACTGGTAGTTCCGGAGATTAGCGCGTTCAAACAAACAAACCCTTGCACTTTATTTTAGTAGTATAGATTACCTCAAGGCAACAAATAACGATATTGTGTTATATCTACTGACATAGTGACAAAAACAAGTGTAAGTAATGGAAGTTCGCCATGTTGCCATGCCATTTCTATTTCGTGCTGAGAACCGGCGTTATTAGTAAATTACCTACTTATTAATTTACATTTTTAAGGTTCCACAATAAAACATGGAATTCTCATAACCGCGTGTTAGTCACAGCCATTATATTTAGAAAGAATTATCAATAATGTACCTATGTACCGAACTGTGGTAACGAGTAGAAACTTCTTACTTGCGATTTTTTATACAATTTTTTAATCAAAAAATACCCAAGAGAATATAACCCATTCCGTTTTGTCGACATCCTGAACTGAAAATTGATTATCTTTATTCTTTAATATGTTTTAAAATGAAAATGAAATTAAAAGTAGTAAAAATTACCAACCTAAATTAGTTATTAACGTTATTCGAAGATATTATTTACTAAACCTCCTCTTACTTCTTTTGAAAATTATTGCGACTATCAGGGTTTTCTAGAAAACGAGCTGGAAAACCCCATCGAGATATTTTTAGGTCATTAGTTCAATAGATACCTACTACAGATGGAAAGTACCTACGTGTAAAAATAACTTTGTTTGTACGAGCAATTTATTTTCTTTACGGGACACTGATAAGGAAGAGCGACTTGCTCTTGCTCTTGAGTAACCAACTACCTGCTTAAATTATTTTACTAACCGCAAGCTGTAGAAGTCAAAGAACTCTCAAAACTGGCACCGCGATTACAAAAACCAGAAAAACAAGGCATCTCCTCCCAGTCAGATCAAGTTTATGCCTATATTATACCTACCTAAGTAAGTATAGGTAAACTATCCATTATTTTCTTATTAGATTTTTATTAATAAAGAATCTCGAAATTGATATATATGTTACCGGCCAAACCCGATTTCAGGACAAACTAGTTTTGCCTAGGCTAAACTAGTTCTTCCTATACGCGATAGGATGAACCATTTTTTAAATAAGTAGTAATTAACAAAACAAATGGGCTACGACAGAAGACTCGCTCCTTCGCCCCTTCGTTCAGCTTCACTCAGGACCTCCTTCGCGAGCTTCTGTCTACGCGCTTAAAAAAACAACCTAGGGGCAGGGCAGACAGGACTGCTTGGAGTCGGAGCGTTTGCATTTCGTTTTTAGGTAATGTTCGACCTATATCAGTTATCGCGTATAGGAAGAACTAGTTTAGCCTAGGCAAAACTTGTTTGTCCTGAAAATCGGGTTTGGCCGGTAACATATATAAGTTTATCGATCGAAAACGATGCGACTTCAGTACCTGTACCTACTTACTATTTTAAATGTAGGTATATTTTTTTATGTATATGTACCTACTTACCTATCTACCTAGTGCTTAGAATTAGAACATAGAGAAAGTATCTCTACTACTTAATATTATTAATGCGAAAGTGTGTTTGTTGGTTTGTCTTTCAATCACGTCGCAACAGACAAAGAATTCCCACGGGATTTAAAAAAAATCGTTATTATGGTCCGAGTGACATAAGGTTATTGGAAACTAGGTCATTATAATATGAACAAAAGGATGTTATATTCAATTTCGGTTTACAGTTTTTAAGCTTTTTTTTTATTCGATGACAAGATAGCCCTTAACTGCGATCTCACCTGATGGTAAGTGACGATGCCGTCTAAGATGGTAGCAGGCTAATTTGGAAGGAGTATGGTAGTGTAAATTCAACCCATACCCTTAATCTGTTTCGACATGCCATCGTGTCGGAACGTTAAATCGCTTGGCGGCACGCCTTTGACGGCAGGTCTTTACATCCCACCAGACAAGGTCAGAGACAATTTAGAAATTATAAATTCCCAAATTGGCCCCGCCGGGAATCGACCCCGAGACCTCCCAGTTAGGTATAGGACCACAGCGCTCACCACTGCGCCAGGGAGGTTGACAAAAGGGGGTATTTCTTGTCTTTACAAAAACCTACGTTAGTACCTTTAGTAAGGTAGATAAATTAGGTGTTTAATTGTGGATAGTAGTTATTCATTGAAAACCTTCACTTCGTCTTGCAATTTTCACCTGACTTTTTTTTTGAGTTCAAAAAGTTTGTGAGAAAAATACCGGGTTGCATCAAGTTGTTCTTCATTATCAGTGTTCGATAAAGAAAAGAAGTTGCTTATGAACTTAAATAAACAAAGTTATTTTTGGACGTATTTTCCTTCTGTCTATTGAACTCATACTGACCCGGTATATCTCTATGGGTTTTTCCTGCTCGTTTTCTAGAAAACCCTGATAGTTGCAATATTGTACTATATTGTGTATTGTATTGAATACGACTATTCAACTACGTGCTAACTGCTAACTAATATATGACTAGGTAAGATCAAACTACATGAGTAATGACAAACAATTTATTACAATTTCTGGAAATATCGTACAGCTACTTTCGCAGTTTGGAAGTAAGAGGAGGTAAATAATATTTTCGAAAAACTTTTAAAACTAATGTATGTTAGCAATTTTTATTACTTTTCATTCCATTTTCATTTTAAAATATATTTAACAATATCGCTTTTCATGTTTCGGATGTCGACACCTTGCGTATTTTTTTATTAAAAAATTGTATACCTAACAAAATCGCAAGTAGTAGTTTCTGTTCGGTAGATAGATTTGTTGTGGCGTGATTGAAGGACAAACAAACACACTTTCGCATTTCTAATAATTAGTAAGGATTTATCAATAGAAGATTTTATAGTACATAGCGTTGATTATCTTCGAATAAACCCGCATTAAAATCGGTCCATCCAGTTGTCACCGAGAACTCGGAGAAGTAAAGACAAACAAATCGGTAAAATTACAACAAATTCTTTTTTTGGAATACAGGTCGGTTCGATGGGAATACAAATACTAGATCTCTGAATATGGACTACCAATTACCATAGTGATTTATTTAAATAATCCACAAAGTATTGAAGCTAAATGAGTCTTTTAAATGGATTCAATTATGATAGGTATTAAGTTTTATGTGCAGACAGATTTATCTGACTAAGCAATTAGTTATAATATAATAGCGACTTTGTCCGCGTGGAAAAAGTTTAGAGTTGCTTGCTTTTCGCGTGATGCGACAGACAGACAGACAGACTGACAAAAAATTCAAAAAAAATTGTTTTGGGCTCAGTATCGATGATAAAACATTAGAAAGACGATTAGAATTTTCACAATATATTTAACTAGCTGATAGCCGCGACTTCGTTCGCGTGGATTGAGGTTTTTTATTCCCGCGGGAACTCTCTTATTTCCCGGGATAAAAAGTAGCCTATGTCCTATTCCAGACTATAATCTATCTCTGTGCCAAATTTCAGCCAAATCGGCATAGTAGTTTTTGAGTTTATTCATTACAAACATACACACAAAAATACAAATCTTTCCTCTTTATAATAGTAGTGTAGATGTACAGAATTCGCCCCTTTACAGTTTTATTATAAGTATAAGTAGACTAGCTGATGCCCGCGACTTCGACCGCGTTCTTAAATTGTTGAAATTTTCCTGAATTTTCTTTGCTATAAACCTCATGGAGCCCGAGACCTTTCCAACGAATGCAAAACCGTGGAAATCGGTTCGTGCGTTCTGGAGTTATAGCGTCAGGAAGGAAAACCCGACTTATTTTTATATATGTAGTAGATTGTTCCTTATCTGCGATGGTCAATAATATTAAAAACAAATTAAAATAATACAGGTATTTTAAGAGCCCTTCTCGATTTAATGTGCCAGTTGGATTTGGACTCTCGGAGCAGCAACATGGGGAAAATAATACTGGTTTTGATGGGTAAGTTTCCCCTTTATGTTACTAGCTGATTCCCGCGACTTCGTCTGCGTGTCAGGTTATTTTCGTTACGGAATTTCTGGATTCGGTCTCCACGCACAAGACCCGCGATAGAAGCTATGCAATAGCTTAAAAATGTTTTGTTATTGCAGTGGCCATGGCCGGCGCGGCACACTCTCTGTTCGATGAGTGGACATTTCCGTCGTACACCAGAACACCCCTCGGAGACTCCGTTGACATCGCGTCTATGAAGCTGCTCAAGGTAATGCCCGCGTTACTAGAGAAGGATGTATTACAGTGCTGCTGCTATGACGGGAATTACCTATATGGTGGGTTAAATAATAATAAAAAATATAATTAGGTACCTAGGTACATATTTCGCCCCGAACGCGGTTTGCGGTCTTACCGCGTCCTTTGAAATGGAGGGTCTGTACCTAAAAAGTGTGCCAACGGGACCGTATTACTAAACCTCCGCTATCCGTCCGTTCGTCTGTTAGTAGGCCGCATCTCATGAACCGTAATAGGTAAATACTCGAAATTTTCACAGAATGTGTATTCTCTAATGTTCTATTGTCGCTATATCAATAAATAATAAAAGTTAAAAAATAAAAGATACAAGAAAGGTTTTTGCTCGATCTTAACTGTTACGATGATACAGAATACCGACTACGGAGCCCTTCGTGTGCGAGTTAGACTCACACTTTGCCGGTTTTATTAACTTCTTATATTTTTATCCACCAGGAAACATACAAGGCATCTGAAGACAAGAGTGTAGTGGCGTCACCTCTGGGGGTCCTGACACTGCTGTCGCTGTACGCTTCTGGCGCTGATGGCGAAAACAGAGAAGAAATCGTGCGCTACCTTTGAGCTCCGGACTATAAGCAGGTAAGGTATCTGTTACAAACTTACAAGTGTGCCATTCAAAGAAATAAAAGTATCGAATCACGGGACGCCCGGCAGTTGTAAAACATCGACAGCACACACGTCACTCAGGGACTAGGGAGTAGAAAGCGGCGGCTTGGAGGGGGCATGACGGCAATGGAGAGCGTCATGCCGATTGCCGTCACGGCGTACGAGCCAACAGATGCTTCACACCAAAATTAAAATATTGTCTGAGGTTTCGAAATAGCTAGGTACTTACCTCTTAACTATTATGCTCTTCCATCCATCATCTAATTTAAGGGATCGCTAAAGCAGCTGATATTCGCAGTCAGATAAAAGGTTATTCAAGAAGTACCTTAAGCTACATTTTAGTTATCCCTATAAAAGATGTAACGTTAGGGTTGAAAATGAAATAAAATGAATTAGTAAGTAGGTATAGCATATTTTTCACCAAATCATATCTAGTCCTAAAACTCTCTTTTTTCGTATAGCTCAAAGCCTCGTACGAGGGACTCAGTCAGCGATTCGCAAATATGGACCACAGCTTCCTGACCGTCGCCAACAAGGTGTTCGTCTCCAACAAGTTCACCCTGCAAGACCAGTTCTTGAGCGTCGCGCGCTCCTACCGCAGCGAAGTTGATAACATCAACTTTAGGAACCAGCAGTTAGCCGCTGATGCCATGAACGAATGGGTGAGTCTTAATTTCTGTCACGAACGCTATCTAGATTTATCAACATCCTCACTGGTGGACCGCTTAGTTATGGATTGCCTCTTAAAAAATTATACGGCAGATAAGTATAATTGCCGGCGAACTTCTTGAGCATAATATTAGGAGTGGGGGTAACTTGGCGCAAGGTTGGCGCATTTGGACACAGCACGGGAAGCAAGGGTCGACTGATATACCAATCACGCGCTTGATAGGTATAACTACTTCCCGCTTACCTTCTTAACTACAAAAATTAATGCGGGAGGGTGTAGAGAGGTATGTTTTCCTAAAGTTTGCAACTAGAGGGCGTTTAAAGTTTCGCCCCAATTGAAAAGGATCATTTTATCTCAACGGATCATCTCGTACAGGTTTCTCTTACATGTCGGTGTCGCGATCTCATAAGTTTTTCCCTACCAAAAATATCTGAACGGGCCTTAAGAAGCTTTCAATTCAAATTCATTAATTTATAAATTGTTTATTTATGTGATTGCAGTCAGCAAAGAACACAAAGGGAAAGATCTCCCATCCTGTATCAGCGAGCGACTTGGACCCGGCAGCGGCCGTCGCTCTTCTCAACGTCATCTTCTTCCAGGTAACAGGCTCCAGGTAACAGTGGTGAGCGCTGTGGTCTTATAATTGGGAAAATTTTTCAAATTTTACAAATTTTTCATAATTTTTTTTGATCGTAAATCTCTACATTTTAGTACTTTAGTACGAACTTAAAACTAAATCTACCATAAACTTACGGGTCTATGTACTCCTGTCCACCAGGGCCACTGGCACGTGCCGTTCAACGCGAGCCGAACCACAGACAAGAAGTTCTACCTGGACAAGTCCAACTCCGTGGACAAGCCGATGATGCACCTCTACCAGCCGCTGCACTACCACGAAAGCGAGGAGTTGGGAGCCAGGGTGCGTATCACTGGATCTTGCCCGCAACTCCATCCGCGAGAAGTTTTGTCCTTTAACTTCGACAATATTCATCAGATTTTCACCAAAATTTGACAAAATGAAGTACCTTGATGTAGTAGTACCTACCTTGTAGTAGGTACCAGTGATGTAACGAATATTCGCATTCGCGAAGTTTGCAACTAAAAATGTAACAACGGAACCCCACACTGCGCATGACCTGAACGCGATTGGCCATTAACTATTTGGTGACTCAAAATGTTTTGTTTTAAATTACAGATGATAGAACTCCCCTACAAAGAGCCGCAATTCCGCATGGTCATAATCCTGCCCAACGAGATCGACGGTCTGCCAGGAGTGGTGGAGAAGGTGGCCGAGAAGGGTCTGCTGGAGGATGTCTTTCGCCTAAGAGCTCGAAACGCTGATGTAGACCTGGATTTCCCCAAGTTCGAGATCAACTCCAAGCTGAACCTTAACGAACTCTTGCCGAAGGTAAACTTTCTTCTGGGACTCTTTCTCGTCGATAAATTATTTATGTATAGGCTCGGCCAGGCCTGGCGCACTCCGCAGGAAACTGTGGAGCTACAAGTACTTGGCGTACCTCTTCGAAGGGCCTAAATTCAGAGAGTGCGAAGGGATAAGAGTTACGCGACAGAAAGAGAAAAAAGTCTAGGTGAATAACAGTAACAGTAGTTAGTAATAAGTTGTGCCCTTGCCCACTCCCACAGGTGGGAGTGTCCCGTATCTTCGAGGAAGGGGCGGCGGGTATAGTCAAGGAGCAAGACGTCAGAGTCGCGAGCGTCTTCCAGGAAGCCTTCGTCAAGGTCGATGAGGAGGGCGCCACAGCTGGAGCTTTCACTGGTAAGTGGTCACACACTTCAATATCGAAATGTATCGCAGATTGCCAGAAATAATCAGATTTCAACCACGCGATCTTGACTAAGCGATGAAATAAAACACGCCCAAAACCTCATGTGAAGCGCGACAGATGCTAGCATATTGCGCCGAATAAGAGTGTAGTAAGCGCCAAATACATCATGTACTCTAATAACTTGTAAGATATTCATTTTCTTTTTTAAATGACTATATCGTCTCTTAATAATAGGTAAGTATGTATAGGAATTTTGTACAAAAATTTTGGCTCTGTAATATGCAACACATTGGAAATTGGTTAAAAATTAGATTTCGCGATTTTTTTTGTCGAACAATTTTCATTTTTTTTAATGTATTTATACTCAGTATCGTCCCTTGGAAATTTTTGCTTGTTTTTTAGATGAAGATTTACCATTACGCGTAGGGTGATGGCGGCAACAGTGGCTCACTTTTTGTTCATTGACCTGTGAATCTATTTTAAAATATAATAAGGAGTTTAAAAGATGTCTAGTATATTAAACTACTAATGTATTTTCACAATATTACCAAGTTACGTTAAAGAATGAGATATATTTGGATGTAGAAGGCACTTTTTAAAAAAAGGGCAAGTGAGCCACTGTGTACTGAGGGTGGGGTACAGTGGATCGGGTGCAATTTCACAGTGGATCACGTAGGTACACCGTGGATCACAGAATTATTTTTTAAAATTAAATACAAGTTTGGTGTTTATTACGAATTTATTTTATATCAGTCTCAAAATAATATAATCATAGTAGCAAACATAAAATGACTATTTCAGTCACAAAATAATATAATCAACACTAGTAGAAAACATAAATGACTATTTCAGTCTCAAAATAATATAATCAACACTAGTAGCAAACATAAATGACTATTTCAGCCTCAAAATAATATAATTAACACTAGTAGAAAACATAAATGACTATTTCAGTCTCAAAATAATATAATCAACACTAGTAGCAAACATAAATGACTATTTCAGCCTCAAAATAATATAATCAACACTAGTAGAAAACATAAATGACTATTTCAGTCTCAAAATAATATAATCAACACTAGTAGAAAACATAAATGACTATTTCAGCCTCAAAATAATATAATCAACACTAGTAGCAAACATAAATGACTATTTCAGTCTCAAAATAATATATTCAACACAAGTAGAAAACATAAATGACTATTTCAGTCTCAAAATAATATTTAAATCAACACTAGTAGCAAACATAATATTACTATTTCTGTCATAAAATGAATTCAACACAAAATGACTCATTGTAAAATTCAAAAAAATTCAAAATTCAAAATTTATTTATTTCATATAGGCTAACTTGTAGCACTTATGACACGTCATGAATTTACCACCGGTTCGGAATGCAGACTGAACGGAATGTAACAATCTTAAACTCAAACAAATTAATTAACGAATATTGAGCAACGATAAATCAACAGGAAAAGAATAAAAAGATTGCTGCCTGGAAGTGCTTCCAGTAACTACTGGCTTAGGTAATACAAGTTTTATATCATTTTCTTCAACATACGAAAGATCTGGCTGGTTTGGCATGCGAAACTTGTTGAAGGATTTTTGACGCAAAAAACTGACATAGTATTCTAGGTTTTCATTACGATTTTCTATTACTTTCCCAATGTAGTAAATTTTTTTTCTTTTTGTAGCAAATTCAACAATAATATATTCACCTTCTTGTGGTATATGGGATAAAGGATTTTGCAACAAGTTTTCAGTTAAAGGAATAGGATCATTTTCAATTTCATCTTCGGGCCAATCATCATCCTCATCAGACTCTTGATATCGAACTTCAACAATTTCTTGATTTTCTTCTTCGGAATCACTTTGTAGAACTTTCTTTGAAATTTTTCTTTTCTTCGCCTCTTTTCGCTTTTTACTCAAACTTTTGTCCATTTCTATTTCGTGTTTTTCCGGAGTATCAGTTGCTATTAAACTCCTTCCTAGTTTCCTTGGTTTTCGTGTGGATTTTCTAGGTCCTGCCTTGATTGGATCTCTGAACTGAAAGGGTGAAATAATTGTAACTGATTTATTTCCACAAGTGGAAGATTCTACGAATGCTTGAGGGTTATTGTTATTATTGGATTGAATTTCTATTAGAGGCATTGATGTGTTGGCCGGAAAAACAGTATTATTATGAAGAGTCGATGGTTGGTTATTCGTATTATGAGTACAATTATCTAACTGTATATCTGTGGCTGATTCTAGTGGCTCATCAGTAATATTGTTTAAGCATTGAATAAGTGTTGGCGAATTATCTCTAGAAAGTGGCTCTAAAGGTAATCGCATAAAATCAATAGTCTCTTTTTGTAATAATTGAAATACGTCCTCCTCGCAAAAGGTTATGTCAGAGTCATTTGAAGGCCGCGAAGTCAATTCAACGCTAGCAGCAGTTTGAGTGGGGTTTTTGGTGGTGAGAACTGAATCAGAAGTCCCTGCAATATTCAAATCAACACATTCTTGAGCTGGTAATGTTGTTATTACTTCAGGTCTCTCCTCACGTGGTTCACAGTCAGGACATGGACGGTCTGTTACTGATGATGGTAAGAAATCTTCGTCATCAAATAAATTTCTATCGAACGGGAAAATCCCACATGCTTTAAATGATTTTGTTATATTGACTGGAGTCATGACTTTCAAAAAAGCATTGCCAATTAGCTCACCAATATCGTAAATTGTAACTGGCTTTCCTGGATTTCTAAGCATCCAAGAGTCTATTTCAGCATTATAGTAGGTTTTAAAAGGTCCATAAATTCCTACGTCAAGGGGCTGCAATCTTCCAGAAGTATGTGGATGGAGTGTTAATATATGAACTCCGCTTGCCTTAGCTATATTTAAAGATTCAATCGATAGGTGGGATTCATGATTGTCAAATATTAATATGCTTGGATTTTCAGGAGTGGTGTTACTGTGCTTGATAAAGTGTCGCATTACTTCTGGAAATATTTGACAATTCATCCACCCTGTAGGAGTGGCAAGTCCAAGAGTGCCAGGTGGTGTATTCTTTATCATAAAATCCTTGAAATTTTTTCTCGGAAACACTAGGACGGGTGGTAATGCCACTCCACTGGCACTTATTACGCAACACGTGGTCACCAAAGTGCCCCTTTCTCCACTTGTAACCTTACCGATATTTTTACGGCCTTTGGGAGCAATGACTTTTTGTGGTATTTGCACGGTTGTTGTAGAAGTCTCATCAAGATTATATACTCTTGTTCCGTCTGCAAATGCTGAGTTCCTTTGATATAAGTTTTCTAAATTATTGTAAAATCTTTCAACATTTGTGCGATTAAACGCTGTAGCCCTAGCAAGACTACATGCTTCGGGTTTTCTTAGACTTAGTTCTGGATTTCTCTTCCTAAAACCTAGAAGCCAATCCTTTCCTGCCATTTGTTTTTCTTGCCACGAACGCGGCATTTTCAAATTATTAATTTTTGCCGTTTCGTATGCTACTTTGCGACATTCTTTCGCTGTTAGTCCATAAAATAATAATGCGCAATGTTTGAAGTAGTCTTTCAGTAAAGTTTCCAGATCTTTTGAAAATATTTTATTAACAGAGTAATTTGGAGTTAAACGGGTCTTTTGAAGATCGATATTTAAACTTTTAGTTTTAAGATAATACCTTCGTACTGTAGTGAAGGCAATGTCGGACACTTTAGCAGCTTTTCGGATACTCATGCCGTTTTTAATATTGGTCAAAGCTTCTTTCATCTTTTCCTCCGTATGCTTCCCTATTTTTCGAGGTTTTGGTGGGCGAGGCATTCTAAAAGAGAAAAAAGTAAAAAACAAACACTTTATAGGTAGGTATTGGAAACAACAATTAATAGTTTAAACCAATACAGTACACAGTGGCACATGATCCAGTGTGTACTCAATGGATGTGAGCCACTGTGTACTTAGACGCCTTTTTGTAATCAAGTAACGACACGTGCAAAGTTATTGCTTATTAAGAAAAGTTTTATATGCCAAAATAATGTCAGTTAAACTTGATTTCTACCACAAACAACGACAAATTGATAATACGAAAGATTAAGAAATAAATAAAAAGTATTTCTTACCTTAAAACACAGTTTTTCACTAGTGCAATCACAAAACACCTCACCATATAACCTAGCGTGGCTGTAGGGCCGAGCCGACTAGTGACGAAGCGTTCGTTACCTTAGACTGTGCGAAGTGTAAGCGAGAAAGACAATTATCTCTGATACTTTCTTACCCATGCCGCATGCGCCACTGTTTCCGCTATAGCCACTGTTTCCGCCTTGACCCTACTCTGAAGAGCTTTTCAAATGCTTTCTCTGCGCCGTTTTCCTCTATGTCTAAAAGTCAATACCGAATGTCGTCACCCGTTTCTATTTGTCTTGTAATGGTGGGAACAAAAAATTTGATTCCTCCATGGGTGGGAAGTGGGAATCAATAAAAGATGAAATAAAAATATTCTTTATTGTACACCAAATAACGAAACAACATAACTCAAAAAACTTGCATCATCAACATCAGAACTTAAAAAAAAAAACAGTGCACAGTAAGATCAACTATGATTATGGAGCACATGGTGAAAACGATGCCGCTATTTTTTGTGCTAAATAAATCTGCATTTTGATAAAAAAAATGTACTTATGTATATGTTTCCCAGGTGCCGTGATGGTCCCGACGTCGTCGAACTCTCGTCCCCCGCCCCCCATCCCCTTCAAGGTGGACCACCCCTTCATGTTCGCCATCTTGCACGACGACATCGTCCTCTTCGCCGGAACCTACTCGCACTAACGCGCCCATCGAGAGAAGATTGTTTTATAAGTACATACCTTGGTCCGTGGTGCCCATTTATCTATTATCTATAACTATATCTATCTATACATATAATAAAACTGTAACGGGACGAATTCTGTACATTAAATATATTTTGAAAATTTTTATCGAAGGTTGCTTTATTGTCGATACCTGCAGAGAGTAAAGATATTTTTTTTTCTCTATGTCGATACTAAGCCCAAAACAATTTTTTTTTTGAATTTTATGTCTGTCTGTGCGCGCGTCACGCGAAAACTACTGAACGGATTTGAATGAAATTTGGTATAGTGGTAGCTGATACTCCAGCCCATAAGTCAATATAGGATACTTTTTATCCTGATAAACAGTAAGGTTTATCTGGGATAGGGGATGGAAGTTTTTGAAGATTTTGCTCCATAACTTCGTCAAATCTAAACTGAATTTGAAAATTCTTTTTTTATTATAAATTGTGTATTATTAAAAATATTTTGTCTAAATTGGTGAAGATCTACTGAATATTATCGGAGAATTCTCGCGAAAGTAGCAAGTCACTATAAACTTTTTCACGCGGACGAAGTCGTGGGTAGGAAAATAAAATTTAAAAAATTTTGCATGCTGACGATCGGTATAGGAATGTAAAATACATAAATTAAATGGAAAACCTACACTGACAATAATAGGTAGGTACCTAGGGCAGCAGTTTAAAAACTGCAAACCAACTGTTTTTCTACTGCAACTGTTGAAAAACTGTCGGGTTGCAATTGCAACTGTTTTTCTTGTTCATAACAAAACATCATTTATATGAAAAAATGGTTAGTAGGTACTTATGTACCTACTAACCATGTAAGCTTATGGCCTTCAGCCGAATATTGCTTAAAAAAATATAAAAAGCTTTATTTCAGGGGGGCTCTCATAGATGCGTGTGTGAACTAAAATTTTTTTTGTTGGGTTATACATAGACTTGCGATATATCTTTTTAAAGACGACTTTGAACAGAGTACAAAAATATATATTTTTTAATTTTTTCCCTTTAAATTGACGAAATGGGGGGCTTTCAAATTGGAGATTTTAATTTGAGCCATATGTCAAGAATGACTGAATATATTAGAACTTGAAACTTGGTTGTTAATTCAGTTATATCTGTACTTGAACAACAAACACTAAAATTAGATAAATATTATAAAGAAACGAAATTATTTAATTTTGACGCGGACGAAGTCGCACGCAACAGCTAATAATATTAATAATTCACTACTGTCTTTGGTAAAAGTGATAAAACAAACAATAAACGGACTTTCTAACCCCCGCCTAACTCCTTCCTCCTGCCACCCTTTAACCTCACTAACAGTAAAAAATTTTGGGTGCAAGTATTTCTGAGTGGTCATGAAAAAAATTACTACGAAAGCTATCGCGAACCTTCCTAACAATAAGGATTTCTCGATACAAGCATTTTTGGGTGATTATAAAAAAAACATAAACACGAAGGCTACACCGGGAGCTGCGCTCTGCTACACCTGCCGATTGGATGAAGTTTCGAGTGATTTTCGTTTGAGCACCCTCCTATCTTCAATACCTTCGCCGTGCTCCTTACCCGTCTCCAAAATCCTCAATCATCAGCTCTCTCCATATGTTTCCTTCCAATGAATTTTTGCCCTCTGTACAAATCAAATCAAAATGTAAGCCAACTTGTAGCTCTTATGACACGTCATAAATCTACCATCGAATTACGAACGAACGAATTACGAACTATCAGAAATTTTGAATAGGAACGGTATCAAATTCTAGCATATATTTTGTATGGAAAAATAAATGATGAATAGAAAAAAAATCAAGATTGCGATCTTGAATTTTTTCTATTCAAACAAACAAACAAATAGGTATAGGTCGAATAGTGTGTCAGAACCGAAATGGCCAACCTCGACTCCACGTAGTCTTGTCCACGTAGTATGAAGCGCGAAGCCAGAAGCTCGCGCAAGAGGTCCTGAATGAAGCGAGCCTACGAGGCCGAGTGGAGCGAAGGGGGGAGGTGGCGAGTGAAGCGAGCCGGCGACCTCCGTAGCGAAGCGAAGGTCGAGTAGGTGAAGCTGAATGAAGGGGCGACGGAGCGAGTCTTCTGGCGTAGCCCATTTGATTTATAGCGAAGCGTAGCTTCCGCCACAGCCTTGGTGGTAATTGTTGTTTGGGGTCCGTGGGGAAGTAAAACAGCAGAAAAATATATGTATGTTGATAAAAAATGCTATGCAATAGCTTTACCGCGGCAGTCCCCGAATGCCACACGTCTTTTTTTCTATGTATGACCACCGATAAAGTACTCCGGGATTTCTGTACCGATTCGCCTGATTTTTTTTATCGACAGAGGAAGCTTGCGAGGTGGTCTAATAATTTTTTTACGTTTAACACTTCAAGCCTAATGCTGCAGGGGTACTTTCCACCCAAATTGTGGGCATCTACGAACTATCGATTACGAACTAATATACATATTATGCTTATAGTAAGAACAATAAGCATAAACTACATCATGATTCATGGAGTTCTAGGTCCTAGCTCTTCAATCCTGATGCTGCAGGATATGGCCCACCTGTCAGGATATAGGTACTTTCGATTACGAATTGTTATTGTAGGTATCGAGTATAGACTCTATTGTGGAGCTTTAGGTCCTAAATTGGTCCTATTGATTATATTAGTATCTTCGAATAAACCGGCATTAAAATCGGTCCATCCATTCGTCACCGAGAATTTGGAGAAAGTCAGACAAAGCGGTAAAATTCATTACACCAAATTCTTTTAAAGGAATACAGATCGTACAAATACTAGATCTCTAAATATGTACTAGGTACCATTGTGATTTATTCAAATAAACCACAAAATATTGAAGCTGAATCAGTCTTTTTTTTTTTTTAAAGAAATTCAATTATGATAGGTATTAAGTTTTATGTGCAGACAGATTTATCTAACTAAGCACTTAGGTATATACTAGCTGATTCCTGCGACTTCGTCCGCGTGAAAAAAGTTTAGAGTGCTGCTTGCTAGTTGCTATTATCCGCAAGCAGTTGTCCTCTATCTCCGATAATATTTAGTCGATCTTCACCAAAATTGGACAAAATATTTCTAATAATACATAATAAAAAAAAATCTCAAAATCGGTTTAGATTTGACAAAGTTATGGGGCAAAATCTATAAAAACTTTCATCCCTTATCCCAGATAAACCTTATTGTTTATCAGGATAAAAAGTATCCTGTTTGTTGACCCGGAGTATAAGTTACCACTATTCCAAATTTCATTCAAATCCGTTTAGTAGTTTTCGCGTGATGCGCACACAGAAAGACAGACAGACAGAGAGACAAAAAATTCAAAAAAATATCGATAATAAAGCAACCTCCGATTAAAATTTTCAAAATATATTTAATGTATAGAATTTGTTCCGTTACAGTTTTATTATAAGTGTAGAAGATTGTTCCTTATCTGTGGTCAATAATATTAATTAAAAACAAATTAAAATTAAAGCTAGTTAAGTATTTTAAGAGCGCTTCTCGATTTAATGTGCCAGTTGGATTTGGACTCTCGGAGCAGCAACATGGGGAAAATAATTCTGGTTTTGATGGGTAAGTTTCTTCTATAAATTATGTTATGTAGGTACTAGGTAGCTGATTCCCGCGACTTCATCCCCGTGGAAAAAGTTTAGAGTGAGCTGCTATTATCCGTGAGAAGTTATTTCCTTTATCTCCGATAATACCTATATCTAAATATTTTGGTACCAAAGCACCAAATGGAGATCATTAGGTAGGGAGTACAATAAAAAAAATATCTGATGGTTAGGTCATCAGGCAGCGCCGTAGTTAGCTGCAGGTTTTATTTTAATTTTCTAATTTGTTATTGCAGTAGCCATGGCCGGCGCGGCACACTGCCTGTTCGATGAGTGGACATTTCCGTCGTACACCAGAACACCCCTCGGAGACTCTGTTGACATCGCGTCTATGAAGCTGCTCAAGGTAATGCCCGCGTTATTAGAGAACGATGCAAAATTACAGTGCTTGATGCTATGACAGGAATTATATGTTGGTTTAAATCTATATACAGCAGACCCATTCCCGGGTGCCACCAACGGGAATGGGTCTGCTTTGACTGCCCGTCTTGACATGCGTTGGATTGGTGTACCTACGTATGCATTTTTGCATTTTTGAAGCTTTATTGTGGAAGCACTGTATACATAGCATAGCTTTGTAAAAAAAAAAGAGCATCTGCTGAGTTTCTTGCCGGCTCTTCTCAGCAGAATCTGCATTCCGAACCGGTGGTAGATTTGTGACGTGTCATAGGAGCTGCAAGTTAGCCTATATGAAATAAATAAATTTTGAATTTGAATTTGAATATGACGGGAATTATATGTTAGTTTAATTTAAATAATACATATTTATAAAATTAAAACTATTAAATTAGGTACCTACTTAGGCCCAAACGCGATTGCGGTCTGACCGCGTCCTTTGGAATCATTGTTGAAATAATAATTCCTCAAAGTTTGGAATGGAGGGTCTGTACCTAGGGTGCCAACCGGGACCGTATCACTAAGCCTGTTAGGACTTAAAAGACAAGACAGAGTTTTTGGAAGCTTGTTTATTAGTATTCCGTTTTAGGTAAATAAGTACATCGCAACACAGCAATTATCAGCAGCGACGCCATGACAGAGATAAACTAAAACTTTACCAATAGACTATACGTTACAGACCATAGACAACCTTTAAAATATTCTATTGCTTACACATAGGTACACTTCACAAAGCCTCCGCTATCCGTCCGTTCGCCTGTTAGTAGCCTGCATCTCATAGGTTCTATTGTCGCTAAATCAATAAATAATAAAAATTAATAAAAATTAAAAAATAAACGATACAAGAAAGGTTTTTGCTCGACCTTAACTGTTACGATGATACAGAATACCGACTACGGAGCCCTTCATGTACGAGTTAAACTCGCCCTTTGCCAGTTTTATTATTACTTACTATATTTTTGACTACTAGGAAACATACAAGGCATCTGAAGACAAGAGTGTAGTGGCGTCACCTCTGGGAGTCCTGACACTGCTGTCGCTGTACGCTTCTGGCGCTGATGGCGAAAACAGAGAAGAAATCGTGCGCTACCTTGGAGCTTCGGACTATAAGCAGGCAAGGAATCTGTTACAAACTTACAAGTGTGCCATTCAAAGAAATAAAAGTATCGAATCTCGGGACGCCCAGCAGTTGAAAAACATCGACAGCACACACGTCACTCAGGGACTAGGGAGTAGAAAGCGGGGACATGACGGCAATGGAGAGCGTCATGCCGATTGCCGTCACGGCGTAGGTACGTACGAGCCAACAGAACAGATGCTTCACACCAAAATTAAAATGCTGTCTGTTGTTTTGAAATAGCTGTTAACTATATGCTCTTCCAGCCATCATCCTTTCCCAAGATTTTTTGTCTATTTGCTTGCGTGGGCTTATCTTCTGGATCGCTAAAGCACAATAAGAAGATGGATAAGAAGTACATTTTAGTTATCTCTATGAAAGATGCAACGTTACGGTTGAAAATGAAATAAAATTAATATATTTTTCACCAAATCTTGTAAATAAACATGAAAATATAATTAAAAAGATACACCTGGCGGCCTAAGAGTTCCTTCGTAAGTAAATAAAAAATTGGTAATATGAATTTAATAATATATATGTAATATAATAATAATAATAATGGATTTACGTGGTCAAACCTTGATGAAGGGAACTTGGTGGAAGGTAACTTTCACTATCTAGCCTTTTGGAGAATAGATATAGGCAATTTTTTATCCCGGTAAACCAAAAAGAGCTCCAACTGAAAGTCACTACTTGCTCCTAATTCTCGGGCATTGATGCCCGTTTTTACCAACGTTCCCTTACGTAGATACGGGCTACCTAAGCTAAATTAGGTGACGCTTTCTATCAATTTCGTTTACTTGAACCTAGGTGACATCTAAAGTTGAAAATGATATTGGGTAAAGGAATTGTATTTAGGGGCTACCTACGTAACGACTAACTCTTATAGGGGATGGTTTAGGTATGGTTGGTGAATACGGGCATAAGTACCATATCTAGTGCCTACTAAATCTCTCTTTTTCGTATAGCTGGAAGCCTCGTACGAGGGACTCAGTCAGCGATTCGCAAACATGGACCACAGCTTCCTGACCGTCGCCAACAAGGTGTTCGTCTCCAACAAGTTGACCCTGCAAGACCAGTTCTTGAGCGTCGCGCGCTCCTACCGCAGCGAAGTTGATAACATCGACTTTGGGAACCAGCAGTTAGCCGCTGATGCCATAAACGAATGGGTGAGTCTTATATTCTGTCACGAATGCTATCTAGATCTACCAACATAACTGTTCAGTTTACGAAGTCGCTACTCGCTTAGTTTTGGATTGCCTCTTAAAAAATTATACGGTAGATAGGTATAATTGCCGGCGAACTTCTTGAGCATAATATTAGGTGTCGCAGTGGGGGTAACTTGGCACAAGGTTCGCGCATTTGGACACGGCACGGGAAGCAAAAGGGTCGACTGATCTACCAATCACGCGCTTGATAGGTATAACTACTTCCCGCTTACCTTCTTAACTACCACAAAATAATGAGACCTAAAATTAATGCGGGCGGGTGTAGGGAGGTATGTTTTCCTAAAGTTTGCAACTAGAGGGCGTTTAAAGCTTCGCCCCAATTGAAAAGGATCATTTTACCTCAACGGATCATCTCGTACAGGTTTCTCCTACATGTCGGTGTCGCGATCGCTACCAAAAATATCTGAACGGGCCTTAAGAAGCTTTCACTTCAAAAATTAATTTATAAATTGTTTATTTATGTGATTGCAGTCAGCAAAGAATACAAAGGGAAAGATCTCCCATCCTGTATCAGCGAGCGACTTGGACCCGGCAGCGGCCGTCGCTCTTTTCAACGTCATCTTCTTCCAGGTAACAGGCTCCAGGTAACAGTGGTGACTGCTGTGGTCTTACAATTGGGGAAATTTTTCATAATTTTTTTTAAGTCGTAAATCCCTACATTTTAGTATTAACGAAATTAAAACTAAATGTTAAATGTACCATAAACTTACGGGTCTATGTACTCCTGTCCACCAGGGCCACTGGCACGTGCCGTTCAACGCGAACCGAACCACAGACAAGAAGTTCTACCTGGACAAGTCCAACTCTGTGGACAAGCCGATGATGCACCTCTACCAGTCGCTGCACTACCACGAAAGCGAAGAGTTGGGAGCCAGGGTGCGTATGACTAGCTCTTGCCCGCAAATCCTTCCGCGAGAAGTTTTGTCCTTTAACTTCGACAATATTCATCAGATTTTCACCAAATTTGACAAAATGAAGTATCTTGATGTAGTAGTACCTACCTACCTTGTAGTAGGTACCAGTGATGTAACGAATATTCTCATTCGCGAATTTTGCAACTGAAAATGCAACGATGGAACCCTACACTGCGCATGGCCTGAACACGATTGGTCATTAAATTATTTGGTGACTCAAAATGTTTTGTTTTAAATTACAGATGATAGAACTCCCCTACAAAGAGCCTCAATTCCGCATGGTCATAATCCTGCCCAACGAGATCGACGGTCTGCCAGGAGTGGTGGAGAAGGTGGCCGAGAAGGGTCTGCTGGAGGATGTCTTCCACCTAAGATATCCAAACGCTGATGTAATCCTGGATTTCCCCAAGTTCGAGATCAAGTCCAAGCTGAACCTTAACGAACTCTTGCCGAAGGTAAACTTTCTTCTGGGACTCTTTCTCGTCGATAAATTATTTATAGGAAACTGCGGAGCTACAAGTACAAGGCGTACCTCTCCGAAGCAAGGGCCTAAATTCAGAGAGTGCGAAGGGATAAGAGTTACGCGATAGAAAGAGAGAAATGTCTAGGTGAATAACAGATAGTAATAAGTTGTGCCCTTGCCCAATGCCCACAGGTGGGAGTGTCCCGCATCTTCGAGGAAGCGGCGGCGGGTATAGTCAAGGAGCAGGGCGTCAGTGTCGCGCGCGCCTTCCAGGAAGCCTTCGTCAAGGTCGATGAAGAGGGCGCCACCGCTGGAGCTTTCACTGGTACGTGGTCACACACTTCAATATCGAAATGTAGGTATCGCAGATTGCCAGAAATAATCAGATTTCAATCACGCGATCTTGATTAAGCGATGAAATACCAATAATAATATAGATAATAATGAATAACTAGAATATGAATAGATAATAATGAATAATAATATAGATAATAATGAATAACGCCCGAAACCTCGTGTGAAGCGCGACAGGGACAGGCGACATTACGTCGGTGTTGAAGACTGAGCATTTTCGCCTGCGTTAGTGACTGATCGCCTATAATTCGACGGGCACGGCGATCTACCGAGTCTAATGCATCGAGTTGGTACTTGGCAGAGGCGGCAGAGCCATCCCTTAGGTGGCAGCAGTATACTCCATGCCTGAGCGAACCTGAGCCTGGTAGAGAGTCAAGCGCTGCTGAGGCGTGAAACACCGCTTCACCTTGTTCAGGATGCAAGTTTTTTGGCTGCTGTTTTGGCCTTTGACTCGATGCATTTCCCGAAACTGATAATTAAGTATTAAAATATAGTTTGTACACCAAATAACGAAACAACATATCAGACCTTTAAAAAAACAGAGTACAATAAGATCAACTATGATTATGGAGCACATTGTGAAAACGATGCCACTATTTTAGTGCTAAATAAATGGCGTAGAATACCGTTAAGACTGCGCAGTGATAGCGCAGAATAAATAAAATTGTATGTATCTTTTTCCCAGGTGCCATTGCTGTCAAGTCGTCGTCGAACTCTCGTCCCCCGCCCCCCATCCCCTTCAAGGTGGACCACCCCTTCATGTTCGCCATCTTGCACGACGACATCGTCCTCTTCGCCGGAACCTACTCGCACTAACGTGTCCATCGAAAGAAGATTGTTTTATAAGTACATATCTTGGTGCACATTTATACGTATCTATCTATATCTGTATCTATCTATACTTATAATGTAACGGGACGATTTCTGTACATTTAAATATATTTTGAAAATTTTAATCGAAGGTTGCTTTATTATCGATACCAGAGAGTAGAGATATTTTTTTTTCTCTATGTCGATACTAAGCCCAAAACAATTTTTTTTTTTGAATTTTATGTCTGTCTATCTGTGCGCGCATCACGCGAAAACTACTATACGGATTTGAATGAAATTTGGTATAGTGGTAGCTGATATTCCAGGTCAATATACACTTAGGATACTTTTTATCCTTATAAACAATAAAGTTTATCCGGGATAGGGGATGAAAGTTTTTGAATACTTTGCTCCATAACTTCGTCAAATCTAAACCGAATTTGATAATTCTTTCTTTAGTTCGGGTGATATAAGCTACATTTTATACAAACAAAATCAATTTGACAGGTGTTACCTACATCGAAATTTTCCGTAGTTGGGTAGCAGTTTAAAAACTGCAACCCAACTGTTTTTCCAATACAACTGTTGAAAAACGGTCGGGTTGTAACTGCAACTGTTTTTCTTGTTCATAACAGAAAATCAAAAGGTTAAGATTTGAAGAAAAGACAAGTTGAATCATAATAAATATTATATTTTATTTTTAACTTCACTTATTACTAAAAAACAATTTGTTGGTATTATTGTAGATAGTTTCAGCCAATTCATCAATATCTTCTTTTCGGATCGCTGCGAGTATCTCCAAAACTTGTCTGAAAAAAAAAAATATATATCTGATGCAGTAGTCTCGTTACTATGATCATGAGGAAAGTAACAGGTTCGAATCCTAACTGGATGAATTCAATTATACCTACAATAACAATATTTTATAGAATTCTTGAATAACTGCTTCATCTTATTTTCTGTATGATACTAATTATTATTTATTATAAACTAGCTTTTGCCTGCGACTTCATCCGCATGGAGATGGGTATTAAAAATGGAATATTTTTTTACGTAAAGAGTGACATAGGCTACTTTTTGCTTTGTTTCCCGAGAAACCTCATTTTTCTAGGACAAAAAGTAGCCTAGACCTAAAGTATCAACTCTAGGTCTAGGTAAAAAATATTCCATGCAAAAATTCTGCCAATGCCATGGTGCCTATTCCACTTAAATATCAGGACTTGCTGAGCTATGCCAGTAACTCATGGTCATGTTCTCCTACTGCCTTTTATCTCATTTCTAATTTGATATATCGCTGCTTCAAGTCAAAAGTACCACCAATATACAGTAGATAGGGTGCTGGCGAGCAAAATTTCTATATGATCAGCACACATGGCAGACGTTATTAATAGTGATAATTATACCCTAAGTAACATCAAGAACCTCGTCTGCCACCATGGTGGCGCTGCGTTGTTAATTCACAGCGTTTCAAAAATGTTGAAAAAAAAAGGTGGGTGATATTATATGCACATGTCTGCCTCTGGGGCTGATGATCATAGTCATCCTGTAAACATAAAAATTCGTAGAGGCAGACATCCAGGGCTCTGACTTTTGTAGTTTTCAATTTTTTAAGTTTTTTTTATGATTTAAAAAACTCTATATGAAGTGCACACTTGGCAGATTGAAATTGTTCGATTAATAACAATGAGGAGGACCACGGAAAAATAGTCTGCCAGCATGTTGTTTCTGCGTTCGCTATTGAAAGCGTTTCAAAAATGTAAAAAATAAAAAAAGTGCTATATTATGCGCACATGTCTGCCTCTTGGATTGATGTTTGAATTTATCATGAAAACCAAGAAACTCGATGAGGCAGACGTTCAGACCTCTGATATTTCAATGGCAGACCATTTGAATTTTTTTTTTTCAGCCCGACGACGCTCGCGCCAAGCTAGAAGTACAAAATTCAATTTTAAACACGCGTCAGAAATATTCGGCTTCTACCTGTTAACCACGTCTCCGCAGGTATGAAAGGAGATGAATTTGGGCCATACAAACTTGGGCCCAACAATGAAGTTATACACCTAAAAATCAGTGAGCAAAATGTCTGCCAAATGTTTTTTCGTATCCACGGAGTCATAATGAATCGAATGGGCGCAATGAGAACCGTGTGCAAATTACTTAGTAGAGCTTTTTTTTAAACATTTTTACAACTCTGCCCCATAATAATGCAGAGCCCTGAATGTCTGCCTCTTCGATTTTCTTCGTTTCCAAGCTGTTTGTGACCATGAACACCAGAGGCATACATGTGCAAATGATTTAATATCCCCTTTTTTTTAAGCAACTTCAATCGGCTGTAACGCGAAAACGCAGCGACGTAGGACCTTAATTGACTGGACCAAATCAATTCGTAATGACGTAAACTACAATCTACATTCTACCTCGATGTGAAACTTGTGCAAATCATATACCTAAATGCTCGCCAGCACCCTATCTACAGGGTTAAATAAAAAATACCAGAAAGCTCTCGGCGCGTAATTGTTATCATTAAAACTAACAACTTTTGTTCTACGACTTTTTTTATAACTCGATATTTTGTGAAATATTTGACATTCAATATTTTACATAGATTCTCTCCTTGTAACTACTCTGTAACATCGGCAACGCCGGACGAACCACACGCACGTGTTTTAGTGTTTTTTCGCCGGCTATTGTTTGTCATCTTTATCTGTTTCATTAGTAAGTAAGTAAGATAAGTATGTCATGCTGGCTTTAAACATTTTTGTGGTGGTGTCGTGTGGTGCGGGTTGTTACGTTCCCTCAAATATGGTTGAGCGAAGCAATGGCTGGATCATGCGTCATGCTCGTGAACGGGTGCCACCAACGGGAATGGGTCTACTTTGGCTGCCCATCTTGACATGCGTTGGATTGGTGTACCTACGTAGGCATTTTTGCATTTTTTGAAGCTTTATTGTGGAAGCACTGTATACATAGCATAGCTTTGTAAAAAAAAAAAAATTATTTTTTTGAAAAGAGCAACTGCTGAGTTTCTTACCGGCTCTTCTCAGCAGTCTGCATTCCGAACCGGTGGTAGATTTATGACGTGTCACAAGAGCTACAAGTTAGCCTACATGAAATAAATTAATTTTGAATTTGAATTTGAATTAGCACTGCATATGTCCTAACTGTTCGCAGCGGTTTGGCAACAGGTACATTTATGGTGATCGCTTATCTCTGTAGTTGGTTCACAGTGTAATGTCACTTTAGAGAAATAACATAATTTATTAATCTTTTTGTATGAAAAAAATTAATGCGGAATTTTGAAAAGTCGTAGAACAAAAGTTGTTAGTTTTAATGATAACAATTATGTGCCGAGAGCTTTCTGGTATTTTTTATTTAACCCTGTAGATACAGCTCGCTCCGTCATCCATACTTACATTATATTCACAGGTTCATTCCTTCCCTTCACTTGACTGTCGGATTCCACAGAGTACTTTTCCTTTTTAACCGAGGGGAATTTGGTGATGACATGCGAGTACCCCGGGTGGGTGGGTTTCACTTCGCACCATGGACAGTCAGTCTCTATCAGTAGCCTATCCTGTGGTATCTTGGATGCTACCTCTAAATTCTCCTTTGTTCTGAGTGAACTGAAATTTTGAAACAATAACACTTGGTTGTACACTGTTCATAAACATTGTTAATTTCAAAATTTATTTATTTCATGTAGGCTAACTTGTAGCTCTTATGACATGTCATAAATCTAGACATTTTCTAGGCAAGAACACTCCAACCTTGACCTCTTCAGTGCTTTGCAGTATTGATTGTCGTCAAGCATAAGCCTGTCACATCACACTAATATTATAAAGGCGAAAGTTTGTATGTTTGTATGTATGTATGTATGATGTATGTGTGCGTGTTTGTTATTCTTTCACGCCACAATGAATGAGCCTTTTTGTCTGAAATTTGGAATGGAGAGATACCGGAAATTAAGAGTTCCCACTGGAATTAACGAAAGCTTATATTTTCATGTGAACATCACGGGCATCATTAAGTTTATTATAAAAAAACTCACCATCCATTGATACCAATATACAAGTCAAGGTCGAGTATTTTTCCCAGAGCCTCCTGGGTGCCATCAAAGGAATGCACCACACCGCCAACTATGTGATCCTTATTTCTACTCAGTATATCAACTAAATCATCCGCCGCGGCCCTACAGTGGAGGAACAGGGGTAGCTTGTATTCACCGCTTAATTGTAGTTGGAATTCAAAGTATCTGGAAGAAAAAGAAAATATGTAATAATTTAAAAATAAGCTTTTACCTGTGCCTTTGCACCCTCTGTCTATTAAAAGTAATCCAAAATGGTGATTCCTATACATTTTGATTTTTTCGATTTTTCAGCTGTTCTTTTGGGTTTTCCCTATTTTTGTAATATCACCTTTGTAGTACGGGGAACAAAACAAAAAACTACTTACTAAGTATTTTGAACGATTCCTACACTTACTTCAGCTGTACATCTTTTTCACAAAAGTGTAATCTCTCATAATCCAGCCCACACTCCCCAATAGCTACAACTTTGTCTCTGTTTTCCTCGATCAAGTCTTTCAAGCCTTTGAGATATGCATCAGGACTGTCCGTGAACTCATTGCACCTTGTTGGATGGCATCCTACGGTAGAAAATAATTGAGCTGAAAATTATAGTAGACTATAGATTTAAAGACAAAAGAAAGATAAAAAAATATTATTTAATGCTATGTAATGGGGGAGTGTTCTGAAGAGCTATTTGACACTACCTTCTGTCTTCTAGAACTGCATCACTCTGCCCCTTATACAATTTCATCTCTCTCTCTCTCTCTTTTCTCTTTCTTCCACACACTACCAAACTGTGGAACCAGCTCCTTATTCAAGGGGCGGAGCGGCGGATTGCTTTTTTTTACCTATCTGGTGGTAGGTGTGAGATCATAGTCAAGGGCTAAGTTGTCATAGAGAAATATGTATCTGGAGTATACCACGCTTCTACTGAGAAGAAGATACTTATAATCACTAATCATCAGGTAAAAACGATACTTACAGTTTGTATTCGCAAGTTCAATAGCCTTCTTACTGTCCAAAAGGCTGCCGCCAGTTATAATCATTTTGTCTAGACCACCAGCCCAACTACGCCTTAAAACCTTGTCCAAATCTGGCTCATGTTTCTTAGAACCGTGGTACACACCTTGGTACATCTCATCAGTTAGATTCGCACCGATATCTGGCAAAAAGAAACAGAATCTCATCAAAATCCTGAGGCCAAATCAAAATCACAGAATTATTATTTGAATCGTACTTGATACTGACCAATATATTTTCTAAAGGCAGCCATTCTCTTCATAAAGCTTATGTGACAAACAATTAACAAAATAACAGTATAATTTTTAAAAAATACACATGAAAATTAAATATTTGGGTAGGTAAATACCTTCATAGGTACAAAAAAATTGGGTTATAAAAATGACAGATGACTTCTATATTTTGTTTATCGTCTGTGATTCTGTCAAATTTCAAAACAAACTAGGGCTGTCTCAAACTATTCGATAAAATTACTGACATATTATTCGATAATACATCGATTTCATAAAAATGTTAACATTAATTTAGATTCAAACAGTAGTACATGGCGACACAAGAAAACTTTATGTATGTACTTACGCAAAGTAACTATTTGAAATACTTGTATCCAGTGTCGGTTGACGGTAGGTAGTAGATCTGCAACACGTCATGCCTGCCGCCTGGTGCACCGTCTTAAATTTTTTACAAGTGTAGGTATTCGAAATCTCTTCTCCCTTCTTATTCAATATATTTTCTTTAGCAGGATTAGCTGGTTTGAATTCAAAAACAGACTAACTTCTGCCTACATTATTTGCGAATTTGCGATAGGGTACATAATTATGCATACATATGTATATTTCAGGCAGTGAGTAAGCCTCTGGGTAGGAACTAGGACCCTATAATAAAAAGTCAATAGTTTAGGAATTGGAAGAAATATTTATTTAAGTATTAAATAAAAAACTTGTCTTTCAAAGAAATTCATTCCTCTTTAATTTCAATACAACACCACGACGACGTCAATGCGACATAATATAAAAAACACGTATTGTAACCATCGTTGAACATAAAAATGCAATAGTTTTAATTTATGGCCGGTTTACATTATTCTAGTCGCTAAATCCCAAGCATAAAATAAAAATCACTATTATAAGTGGCTAAATCAAGATCGTACCGCTTGTCTGTATAGACTTGATAACATTGTCACGTTAGTTACTTATAATTGAGTCGTAAACACGTGCCTAAGCACTGGGATGGCACTGGATAGCACATAAGTTACGAATTGTGATTATTTCAATCTCAATTATAATTTTAGGTTTAGGTTTGAATTTATAATATTCTTGCTGCAACAATTTTTTGTTATAGTAGTAGCTATTAAACTGTAGTAGGCCTCAAAATAGAAATATACTACTGTTGTATATAATGCCTCATTTTCGTCATCGCACGCATATTTAACATTAAAAACACATAAATTCACTACAAAACTTATTTTTAGTACTTCATCTCACATTTTTAAAAGGTATTTTCTAGTTTCGATTAAAGTAAAATTTAATTTCGATTTACAATTTTAAATGCTCAGGGAATGTGATTTTTATACAAAATACTGATTAACGAAGATTTAATTAATTGTCATGATTCACGATAGAATAAATAAACATAGAAAATGATATGAACAATAATTGCTTTACGACAAATAATTACTTTGTGTAAAAATATTGTAATCTTAACAGCATGCAACTAGACCAAGAAAAAGTATTAACATGTGATATGGCTTGGAATTAGGGATGTGGACACATGGAATGCAAAATTGCAGTTTGAATGCAATAATTGTACTGCAGTTGACACAACTGACCGAAAACTTACAAAGTAAAAAAAGTAGTATCAATTACAATAGATTTGCATTCAAACTCCCATTTCACAACTGACATGCAGTTTAGATACAAAACAGACCCACTCACAAATATGTCCTGTTGTAACTGTCCGAAATCAGAGCGGAATAAGAATGGTACTATAGATCTACTTAAATTCCCCTTTCCCCTCCAAATTAAGCGATAAGCTTGTTAGGACCTTCAAACTGATCTGGCCCCTTGCCTTTTCTGACTACTGAGACTTAAATTATAAATACGAACATGATATTATTTGATGTGACAAAAAATATATATTTCTAACACATACACGTAATGATGATTTGTTTTAGATTTTAACAATAAATTAAATACTAAATTGAAAAATATAATAATATAAATAAAGTTAAATTGAACTCATAATTTTCAATCAGAATTTTCCAAGAAAAAAATCTTAATTTCGTCATAATTGATAACATGATATTAATTGAATTGAATTTGATTTACAACATAAAAATAATGAAAATTCGAAAAAAATTCAAATTCCACTATTTATTATTACAATATTTTTTACAGGACACTAAAAAACTAACCAATCAGAACAATTTTGTAAAGTCGCTGGTAACATGCACAGATAAATAAAACATTTACAGCCCTTAATGTGAGATAGATAAATTATTGCAGTAACTAAATGCAGACTTAACCTGATCGCACATTATAACACACACCGCAAGCAGTGCTTTCTTTTGAACACATTTCAAAGCATAATGCTGCTTATTTGGTTGTACCCAATCTCCAAACTAAATTGACATTTAAAATATTTTTTTGTAGGAAATATTGTGAAAGGGATAGCATTCATAGATCTAGTTACATAAATGACATCTAGTTATGTTTCAATATGTTTGTCCTTAATTTTTTTGACAAATTACAATGATGCACTTACGGAGAAGGCTTATGAAATTTTATACCTGAAGGGCTGAAAATTTGATTAAGACATTTTTAAGCCGAACAAGCTGAAGTTGTGGGAAGTTAGCTGTGTATAATAATATAGTAAGTAAAGAAAATGCGATGCGTGCGGAGCAAACTACAATGTGCGATCAGCTTTAGGGGCCCCTGAAAATAAAATTACACAACACTTTTTCAACGTCTTATCACATCACCACACTGGCCGGTCTTCAGGGGATCTCAGAGTAAACGTGCACTTGGTGTCTGAACCAGTGGAAGTATGACGTCATGTGGAACTTGGTGGCGTTCAACGCCAGCTGGGTCTTGTTTTGGAGGATTTCTGGTGCCCATTCACCACTGGAAAAGGAGAGATTTCGTATTAAAAATCTTGAATAGCTCTAGTTGACGGCAACCGCATACGATTCCATATTCTATAGTTCTTGCAATTCACGACGCCGCGTGGCTCTTGGTTGTGTGTGTGTCTTATTTATATAAGTGTGTGCGAGAGCTTACTTACGCCTGACCGCTCCCACCTAGGCTAGCGGGCACGCACACTTACGCAACGTGCATGTACACGACGTAACAACATGTAAAACGACCGTAACTTCGTGGGATAAATGTACTATAATTATGTACTTAACAAAAAAAAAAAAGGCTTCTAGGCAACCATCAGGTGAGATCCCAGTGAAGCCCTAGTCTATGTATTACAAAAAAAAATCTTAGAAAGAAAAAGACTTGGAATCATGTACTGAATCCCTGGTTTCCCTTTTCACCTTGTATAGGTAATTTGTTTGTATAAAAATTCTGCACAGTTGATCAGCAGTTGCTATGAAGTTACTATAACAATAGAATAGCATCCAAACTTACTCTGTGTTAAAAACTAAGAAATAAGTTCGCAACACCAAAAATAAGAAGGCAACAAACAAAAGTTAAATAAGCAACAAACAAAAGATACTCACACAAAAACTTTAGTCTTCAAGTAATCAGCCGTTAGCTGATAATAGTCGTTAGAATATTTTCTAACAGTCGTGAACCCACTGATTGCGTATCCCTGTACTGTATCTATCGCACCGGGAGCGTACTTTTCTATCGTAGCGACCACAACTGGAGTTTTGTCCATAACATAGTCCCTCATATTGTTATACAGTATACCGAATTTCTTCGAAACTACTATTAAAGCGTCTTTCGCTAACTGGGTGTATGGATACACTGCATCAACGGTTTGTGTGTAGTAGATCGGTGCGTTGGTCTCTAACCATAGGTAACCACGGGCTGATGTCGACAGCGTTTTCTGCCAGGCGTATTGAGTCTGTTCTAAAATCCCGAGGTCTTTCATGAGTTTACCAGTTGTGCTCTCTGTAACATAATTATTTTTTGTTATAGTTATATCCTACGTTAGTGTAGATTTATCTTAATTACTTGTATGTATTTTAATAAAAAAATATAGCCTATATTCTATAAGAATAAAACAATAAAAGTTTCTTCACAAGTCAGAATCTTTGACTTTAACGTCACAATCATTGTCACCAGGAAACCATAAAGATTAATATAATTGCATAGACTTATTATATGACTGTATCACTACATAGTATAAAACAAAGTCGCTTTTTCTGTCCCTATGTACGCTTAAATCTTTAAAACTACGCAACGGATTTTTTTAATAGATAGAGTGATTGAAGAGGAAGGTTTATATGTATAATAACATCCATTAACAGTGATTGACATAGGCTATATATTTTATACCTGTGCGAAGCCAGAGCGGGCCACTAGTAATTGATAAAATATAATAAAATGCATTATAAATACGTAATAAGCTTATGCAAGTTCAGAATGGCTAATATCCTTTAAAAAAAAATCAATCATCTGCTGGCATCATTCATTTATTATAAGTAACTTTGTAGCCAGTCGAAAGGTTAAATAATAAACATGTGCTATCTAATCTGCCATGCCCATTCTCCCAAACAATTTCACTTATCACCTCTAGTGATAACAGTTAATTCTCTGCACTTTGTTAATGGACAATGTTGGATAATGTAATAAGTTATTGCATTTTGTGGTGTCTTTCGACTTGCCCTGACTTTGCAGGACTTTTAATTAGTGTTTTCGTCTTCGTTTCCTGGGAATCTTCTCCGCAAGTAGGCGCCGATTCGCCCGTTTTGCGTGTTTTAATTAGTGTGTCAATTCTCTAAAAAATGATTGCATTGGCAGAATTTGTGGCATCCTTGCTGTATCAATGCATTTTAACGAATAGCAGGAGAATATCAGCCAATTAGGGGTCCTTGCGATTGTTACACTGATGCAATCATTTTTACACTCGATTCTCATCATCAGCTACCCTTAAAGGCCTCACTTCTAAGCTAATTTTTTCTGGTCCTCTGCTCAGTAAAAACCTTTTTTTGAACCTGTGGTAGTCTTGACTCAATACCCACAAGCTTTGAGCTTATTTCCAGAGAACAGTCAAGATTAGTATAATTAAAAAAGTGCAAAACATAAACGTACGAGTATATAAGGCAAATCACAACAAAATGCCTTCTACTCACTGGGGAAATTGCCTCCGACCCTCTGGACATCGTATGCCACCAGCCCGGCGATGCCCACCAGCAGCAGGAAGCTGGCCCACAGCCAAGGGAACCTTCTAGTGCTTGTCATCCTGTCTAGAATATCCTGCAACAAACGTCAAACTTTGAGAAAAACAACAGACATACCTACACAGCTCCCAAGAAATGTTAAAGTCATATGAAAGTAATTTAAAAGCCTCAGTAGCTTAACGGTTAAAGGTGTGGACTGAAGACTGAAAGGTCGCAGGTTCGATCCTCACCCATTGCAATATTGTCGTACCCACTCCTAACTTAAGCTTTCCTCTTATTTGAAGTGGAGAAGAGAATATTAGTTGGGGATCCTGCAGACTACTCGATACATCAGCTCTGGATTACCATACCTTAGAAATAATTCAAAGTATAATTCTTACAATTCACGAAGATGCGTGGCTCATGGTTGTGTGTGTGTCGGATCTATATAAGTGTAGTACTTGCTCGCGCCTGACCGCCCCCACCTAGGCTCCTAACGGGCACGCACACTTACGCAATGTGCATGTACACGACGCAACCACAAGTAAAGATCGCACGCCCTCGTGAATTACAACAACTATAACTGTAAGTACACCAAAATTCAAATCTACACTATTGAAAGTTTGTAAAACTCTTTAATCAAGTAGGAAATGATCTTCAAAAGCCTGAGCAGATCTTCATAAATTATAGCTAAGATCCACCTTGATTAGATTATCTTTCAAACAGAAAAAACTGCATCATAATCAGTCAATTTTTTAGGATGCTACGAGGAAACAGACACATCAAATTTATAACACCACTCTTTTTTAGTCAGGGGTTAAAAACAGACACATCTTGCTGGATTACTGTTGAATTATAGCCACAGATGACATTGTACCTATTACTAGGTCACTCCGAGTTCAGTGAAGCAAGAAAATGTATACAAAGTGTCTAAGACCTTGTAATGCTAGATAAAACAACTATAATACGGCAAGTACACTGCAAACATGAAATATACCTATTAACTGATAAAAAGCCAATAGCTTCACAATTAGGCTAAAAATTGGATAAGACCTCTCTACTTTATACATTCAATTCCTTTTTATAAATTAAATTACATTTGAAAGATTGTATCATGATGTAATGAATAATTTTTAACCGATGACAAAAAGGAGGTTCTCAATTTGTTGCGTACATATTTTTTCTTAATAATTTTTCTATTCTATATAGGTAACTATGTTGTGTTGTATGCGTTTGTTGCCTATGTTGTAACATTTTTCATTTAGTCTATATTTTAGTTTGTAATAAATTCAACAAAGAAGTATTTAAATACTTCTTTTTTGAATTGTTAGTGCAATAAATGGCTATATTACTTTATTTATTTTACTTTTTATAATATAGACTAAATGAAAAATGTTACAACATAGGTAACAATGGGTAGTTTTAACTAAGTAGCTAATAAAACAACAGGCTTATTCTTAGACTAGTAGTTAATATGGCCAATGGACTGGCACCGATGTGTTTCAGTATTGTTAGTAAATATAGTTATGTTGATGCATTTCAATAGGTATTGTTAGTAAATAAAGTTGCCAAGGTGAAGTTTCTTTTATGCAATTTTGTATAAAGCTGCTAAATTTAGAAAAATTAATGTTTCAAGTTCTGTTTACAGCAAATTTGACTTCAAAATAAAAAAGCAAACATTCTAAGCCCATCATTGTCATTAGCAACCTATTAACGATTCATTTCTTAGTGTTGCTGTCTCAGAGAAGGGGTTACAGGGCATAGTCTACCAAACTGTCCCAATGCAAGTTGACAGACACACAGTGTGCGAACACACCTTCGAGAATAGGTGAACTCTCAGGTGTGCAGATTTCCTAAAAATGTTTTCCTTGACCATTGAAGCAAGTGATATTTGTTTAAACACACATAACACCGAAAAATCAATGGTACATGCCCAGGACCGATCCCGCGACCACCCGAATACGAGAGAGCAGTCCTAACCACTAGACCAGAGGCGTAACTATACCGTTTGAGGCCCGTGGCAAATTCATCGGACGGGGCCCTCTCCCCCAATATAAAGAAGCTCAACCAATGAGATAATATTTTTTTGCTTTATAATAAATCACTAGGTGAAGTAGGTACATACAAACGCGAATACAATTACTTGATTTTCTAATAACCTTTAATTCAGAGCATATTGAACTGTATGTCACAATTTTTGTATTAGTACCAAATTTCAAAGATTAAAATTCCTTATTTCGGGCTTTTTGTTCAGCAAAAGTGTTAATGACATAAGAACCAAAAACGTCATTATCGCGAGCGAAGCGAGCGCGAAATTTTTTACGATTGTATTCTGCCACTACTCCACTAGTCCATATACTTGATGCTTAACTACCTGCAATACCAATCCACATCCGATGGTTTCTAAATCGTCACAATTTAGGTAGGCCTTACCAAGCAGCATCAGGATTGAGGAGTTGTTACCTGAAGTTCAATGATGTAGTCTAGTATTAACGGCTGCGCCGCGCAGTTATGTATTCCATACTTGTTACTCCAAAAATGTTGCGAGCGAAGCGAGCGCGTAATTTTTTATGATTGCATTACGGCACTTAGTAGTCCATTCTTGGTACCTACAACAGCAACGTAAAAGCGACATTTTTGCAAGAGAAGCGAGCGCAAAATTTATGATTGCATTACGGCACTTAGTAGTCTATTCTTGGCACCTACAATAGCAACGTAAAAGCGACAATTTCGCGAGCAAAGCGAGTGTGAAATTTATGATTGCATTACGGCACTTAGTAGTCCATTTTTGGCACCTACAGTAGCAATGTAAAAGCGACATTTTTGCGAACGAAGCGAGCGCAAAATTTTTTATGATTGCATTACGGCACTTAATAGTTCATACTTAGCACCTATAATAGAAATGCAAAAGTGACATTTTCGCGAGCGAAGCGAGCGCGAAATTTTTTATAATTGCATTACGGTACTTAGTAGTCCATTATTGGCATCTACAATAGCAACGTAAAAGCGACATTTTCGAGAGCGAAACGAGCTTGAATTTTTTTATGATTGCATTATGGCACTTAGTAGTCCATTTTTGGCATCTACAATAGCAACTTAAAAGTGACATTTTCGCGAGCGAAGCGAGCGCTAAAATTTTTATGATTACATTACGGCACTTAGTAGTCCACACTTGGCACCTACAATAGAAACGTAAAAGCGACATTTTCGAGAGCGAAGTGAGCGTGAAATTTTTTATGATTGCATTACGGCACTTAGTAGTCCATACTTGGCACCTACAATAGCAACGTAAAAGTGACATTTTCAAGAGCGAAGCGAGCGCGAAATTTTTTATTTTGCACTACGCCATATTTAGTCCTGTACTTTTAACGTTTGAGACCCTGCGCTTGTATGCATCGCACACCTGGCATCGTAAGTAAAGTCGGCTCTACCAACTATTTAGTTATTGTTTGGGGTACCTATATTCAGTAATTAATTAGATATTTTACAAAATTTTAAAATATGTGTTTATAGACCTAATGACATTTAGGTACATACTTATACAAATATGTATCTTTTTCATTTCTGTAAGTCATAAATAAAAATTTTGGCCCCAAATTTACCGCCCCTAAAATCTGCTGCCCTAGGCTCCAGTCAACTCAGCCTTTTGGTAAATCCGAGACTGTGCGAAACCTTTCTTGTCCAAAAGAATTTAGTCTATATCAATTTTAATTTTGAAAATGATCGCTTGGCACTAGCCGTAATCACAGGAATTGCTATAAATGTTAGGATTATCTTGTGCTTCTGGCCCTCTCTGATCGGGGGCCCCTTCGAGCTGGGGCCCGTGGCATTTTGCCGTCATGCCACCCTATAGTTACGCCTCTGCACTAGACTATCACCTCTCTAGGTTATCACTATTTTACGCTCGTAAGGACAATAATATGAATCCATACATTAGGATAAATACGACTTTAAACAGAGACTACGCTGTACATGCGAGAATCTTCAGAAAAAACATATTAATTAATAGTAATTCAATCTTAATAGATTGCTTGGTTGATGCTTAGAGTTTACCGTGATCAAAACACGATCCTAAGTCGGATATCTTAAAATATAATACGTTTAACTCCCGCAGAGCTCGGTTAACGGATGTTTGTACTGTTATACTGTTAATATAGCCTAAAAGTAACAACGGATGGGTGACGAAAAAAGGATGCGCGGACAAATATAATACGAACTTTTTGTATAGTCATAAATCTAGTTTCATTTGCGAGAATTCAAGTTATTTTTTAATTAACTCTACGCATAATTATCGCGTCGTATATAACGCCCTACGGAAAATTTCGAAATCTATACGCACTTTGTTAGGAAAACATATTGATTTGTGGTCTTTAACTCACCAATGGAACTTTTTATCGTAAAACTTTGTTGCACAAGTTAAATTAGCACGAAAACACTGATGCTTCGATTGCACAAAATTAAGATTCGTATTAATTTCGGCCAAATTAATAATTTTGTCGAAAATGAAATGACCTTCCGCTTAGACTTGTCATTGAAACTGAAGGTGTTGCCATAGCAGAAATTGATTAATTTTTATCGGACCTTAATGAGGCCGACACGGTCTCTCACATTCGTACGAGTAGGTTTTTAAACAAATTCAAGGTGTAGAAAGATTTGTAGGTAGTTAAATGAATATTTTAATTATTTATTTGAAGTATTAATATAATAAGTTTTGACAATATGATTATTCCCACATAGTGTGAAAACAAAACATATTTTCGTAATGTGCCCGAATATTTGTGAGGGACCGAGTTAAGGAGTTGCCATGTTAAATATTAATTTTTCAGATTATGTTAGTGATGTAAGTAGGGATGTAAAGCGGTAATATTACTTTCGTAAAATTCGGTAATTTACCATATTTTACGTAAAATATAAATAAATTACGTAAATTACGGTTAAATTGGGTAAAATACGATTTAACTCTTACTAACAAAACTATTGTGACTATTGTTTGATTTCGTGGCATAATTTACTAAATGCACGTATAGTGCAGTCAGTCAAAACAATTCAACTGATCGCCGATCGGCTTGCCGAATGCTCACTGTTCAGTCGGAATGGCAACAGTGCAAAACAAGACAAACTGCACTAAACGGCAACGTCACATCGTGCGAGTCGCGCCGCGCGACTCGCAGTACGTAATTATGTTTCAACTACACGCTCGTCTCACCCCCCGCTATACTTTTCAGCATACATACGTAGCCGGTAATTTTACCGTAATATATATAAATTACCGTAAAATATCCGTATTTTACTAGCTTTTTCGGTAAAATTACGTAATTTTGCAACCGTAGATGTAAGTATATAAGTGTTAAGCTGATATTACATAACTATTTTATTAAGTATTAAGTTACTTATCTATTAACTTTAGTTTTCTACCTAATAAACTACGGCGATATTAAGTTTTTCGATAGCAACATAAACAGTACCTACTATGTTGTCAATGTAAAATTCATACAATGAATGAAAAAAAAAATGTTACTCGTTAAATGATACTCGTTATAAAGCCGTTATTTCGATTACGTTTAACAATTTTAAATAATAACGTTAGTGCTCAGAGTGTGAAATAACGGTATTTATAGCCCTGCATGTCTAACATTACGATTTCATCGTGATTTTAATAACTATTTAATATTGTTGTGATTATCACCGGTTGATAGCATAGCACGATAACAAATGAAAAAATATATATTATGGTCGTAAATTGTAATCTGCTTCAAGCTGATATTGTTATCAAAAATAATTCGTAATTTTATTGATTACAGTTGATTTTTATAAAATTATTGGACGGTATAATAATTATAACGGATATAAAGTTACATTGCATAGCGATTAACACTCTGTAGTCGTTAATTTTAAATTTTCGTAACAGATAACTCCTGAAGTAAGGGCGCGATGAGCGACTGTCTTAACTTTGAAGTCAACTGACCTAATTGCAACCCTCCCGCACCTAACCGTAACCTCTCCTGCAGATATAAGAAAACTAAAGTATTGTACAATCATGTTAGGATTACAAAACATTTTTGATCTAGGGGTGAGATGTTCAACTGAGAATGATGGGTTCGATTCTCAGGTTGGGCTAAGAAATTTGGTTTTCTGAGAAGATATTCTCAGTATTACCCTGGAGTTATGAAGTTGGCAGTGTCATCACTATGCGCCGAAGACCATATAAATATGTAACGGCATTCCGAACCAGTGGTAGATATTCATTTGACAATTTGAAAGCACTTTGTAAAAGTTTATTGGATTAAAAAATATTCTAGTCTCTTCTTAGTCCTACATCTATGAGAGTGAAGGAATAGAGAGTACCTGTGTTTGCAAACATACATCCCACACAGATGGTTTATCTCTGGGAAGGCCCGTTGTGGCCCGATCAAATGAGGACGATATTATTATTAACTACCACTGACCTGGCATATCTTGTTGGTTTTGACAACTGTTTCATCCTTCTTCTTTCCCTTTAGAGTTTCCCCGCACACCTCCTTGAACTGTGTGATAGTTGCTCTCAGGGACTTCTTCTTCAGTCTTGGACTAACCACTTCCCAGTTTGCATCTGTGTGTAATAATTATAATATGTGTAAAAGATTAGAGTTGATTTACCGCGTTCATAATAAATATGACTGTGTATAATGTGTTTCAAATGACAATAAGAATGAGAAGCAGCCATTTACTGTTTCTATCTCGCTCAGTGTAAATCTAATATGAGCAGGACAGAAATATAAAATGGCTGTTTGACAGACCTATTCTCATTTGAAACACACTATATGCACAGTATTAACTTTGTACTGTGCTCATTCATATTTGATAATGGCAACATTACTGCACAGCTTTTGACATAATGGTGTAATAAGTATGATGTTATGATAAATGCAAAAATATATGATAGGTATTGCATTTTCGGTATGGAATTACACTTTCTATTCTCAGTAAAATAAAATGAAAATTGTAAGTTAAGTAAAAAAAAAACTTTTGGTTTCGCGAGCGTAGTGAGCGCAAATTTTCCTTGCCTGTATTTTATCATGTATGTATTTTGTATTGTATCACATTTACCTATATACTCTATGAGCGTTGCGGACTGCTTGCTGCACTTGCTGAACAGCTGTCTCCACGTCGCGTTGCAGGAGTCGTCCTGATGCAGGCAGTCCACCAGGGTCTCCACAAGCACCCTGTGGTAGGGGTCAAGGGAAGCACCGCTGAGGTACTGGTTCGGGAGCTTCTTCATCAGGTGGTTGAAGGACACTTGGAGCTTATTGCCACTCTTATTGAAATAGATATCCTATGGAAAAATATACAGGTTGATTTGCTTGTATACAAATAAAACAGTATAATAATTGACAGACAACACATAGCTTAAACCAATTAACAATTTAAACACATGTATTTTTTTTGAAAAAGAACACAAAAAGTTTTCTTATACATGTAGAGAATTAATTATATTATTAGATTTTGTTATAATTTTCTATCAATGCACAGCTCAGATCAGGCAGTTTAGCATGTAAAGGATTTTTGGAAATTCAACCCTTAAGGGGGTTAAAGGGGTTAAAAGTCGAATTTAACATAAGCCAAGCTGAGGGCAAAAATTAGTTACATATAAATAATGTAATTTTATTTATTTAGAGAAAATTGAATTACATTATCTGTATTGTTTTTAAAATTAGTTTTTTATTCATTTATTTAAATGTATGAGCTGGTATAGTTCTTGCAATTCACGAGGGCGTGTGCACTTTACTTGTGGTTACGTCGTGTACATGCACATTGCGTAAGTGTGAGTGCCTGTCAGGAGCTTAGGTGGGAGTTCTCGCTCACACTTATACAGATACGACACGCACACTACCATGAGCCACGCGCCCTCGTGATTTGAAAGAACTATAAACCAAACACTAACCTTATATTTACTTAATTGCTTTATAAGGTCACTTGACAGATCCTTCGATAGGGCGTTTCGTTTATTATTCACCATGTCGAACATTGCGATCAGCTGCTCGAAGGTAACTTTAGTGCTCTCCATGCTTCCGTGCCTCGCCAGAATTTCCTCCAGATAGCTTATTGCGTACTTAGAATAGTTCTTCAGTTCCACTATGGGGAGGAAGAGTTCTTGCCAGGCTGCAAAGAAAATCTGTATTAGCCATATCTTCTTCTTTATCAACTGATAGATGTCCACTGCTGGGCATAAGTCTCTTGCGTGGACCTTCACAGGCCTCGGTCTTGCCTGAATCCAGCGGCTCCCTGCGACTCGTTTGATGTCATCGGTCCACCTAGTGAAGGGTCTGCCAACACTGCGCTTCCCGGTGCGGGCTCGCCACTCTAGCACGTTGGGACCCCATCGACCATCAGCTCTTCGAACTATATGTCACACCCTTTTCCACAAGATCGAATCAGAAATGAGGAGATCCGTAGGAGAACCAAAGTCACCACATAGCTCTGAGAGTTGCGAAACTGAAGTGGAAATGGGGGGGCACATTAGCCATATATTGGCTAGTTATTGTAGTCTAAGGCTGAAATCTATAGACGACACTTTCACTCTGCTCAGAATCAAGACTGATATAAAACGAGACAGATTTATGTCAGAGCATATTTGTGTCTCGTTTTAACTCTTATCTTGAGTCGGAGCTGAGTTAGAGCACGTTATTACATTATTTTTATAATATAATACTGTAATATTGTAGCTCTGTTGTGATTAATCAACATACGAAATTCTGAGAGCCCAAAACATTACCTATTATCTAAAGAAAGAAATCCATGATTCATGAACAGGGATCATGAATCAAAGAATTTTGTTTTTTCAAATCACACACTGAAATATAAAATTTTACCTTTTATTAGTAGAGATGCAGGCTATGGAAACACTAAATATTAAATAAATAATAAGTCGTGTACAAAATTAAAGAAAAACTTCTTAAATTTGTAAAAACTAAAAGAGAGCATCAGATACAGGTTATCAAGTAATAGCTACCTTGAGAGAATGTCAAAGATAATAAGATTGTATTATGGATGACAGTAAATATTTAAATATCAAGTAGGTGGTTTGAGATAAAACGAGTTAGCTATATCTTTAGCTTACATTAAATACTGTTTTTGAATGATAAAATTGGAATAAATATCTATCAACTAGCTTTTACCTGTGTCTCTGCTCCTGCTATCTTTAAAAGTTTTTTTGGGGTTTCCTATTTTTTAAATCACCACTTTAAACAAAATTCCTTTGCCAAAACCAAAAAAGAAAAAGTTTGTAGATATGGCAACTTCGACAACCTCTGTGGCGCAGTGGGGAGTCCTGTGGTTTTATAACTGGGAGGTCTCAGGTTCGATTCTCGTTGGGGGCAAATTGGGAGTTTATTATTTCTAAATTGTCTCTAGTCTGGTCTAGTGCGAGGTTTTAGCCGTGGCTAGTGACCACCCTACCGTCAAAGACGTGCCGCCAAGCGATTTAGTGTTCCGCAAGAATGGCGTATAGAAACTGATTAGAGGGTATGGGTTGAATCTACACTGCCATACCCGTTCTAAGTTAGCCCGCTACCATCTTAGACTGCATCGTCACTTCCTATCAGGTAAGATCTCAGTCAACGAATAAAAAAAAATGCGCCATTCGCGCTTCTCACAGTTATTTCTTCAGGTGTGAAGAAACGCTGGAACAACAACACTGTACTATCCATAAACATTACCATGCATCACAATTAGATAATTTACCTTTCATTCCAACAGCAAAGTTGCTGAGACCCCCTTGACCTAACACCCATAGCAAGGACAGGCCTATCGGAGGCCTGTTCTGGTAGGAGTTCCTTAAGGAAACACTCTTTGCTATGGATGCTACGCAGAAATCGGGGCATTCGTGTGCTAACATTTGGAGTAGGATTCTGTGTCCATTCACAGATTGACCTAGAACAAAAAAAAAAGTTTTAAAACCAACAGCCCAACTACTTTTTAGCATTCTGTACCCGAAGAGTAACCAACGGGACCCTATTACTAAGCCTTTGATGTTCGTCCGTCCGTCTATCTGTCAAAAGGCTGTACCTCATGATCCGTAATAGGTACACCGTTGAAATTTTCAGAAAATGTGTATTTTTGTTGCCGTTATAACAACAAATTAAAAATTAAGAGGAACTCCTATTATGTATAAATAATACGATAGTTAATAGGAACATGTTTATTGTGCTAGGTAGCAGACATGACATGATAAAATTACAGAATTAATTTACCTACCCACTTGTATTAACTTTTGTCAAGAAAAGGTAAACAAATGATTAAGTTTTATATACATGACAACTCCCCTACAAGAAATGTGGTTTTTTCTTGGTACGGAACACTTTGTATGCAAGTCCGACTCACATTTGAGTGGCTATTTTCATTTACCTGTAAATTTGTAATTTCTAAATTGACTCTGGTCAGGTCTGGTAGAAGGCTTTGACCGTAGCTGGTTACCACCCTATCGTCAAAGACGTGCAGCCAAGCGATTTAGTTTTCCGGTATGATGATGTATAAAAACAGATTAGGGGTATGGATTGATTGTACATTGTCATACCCCAAGTTAGCTCGCTAGCATCTTAGACTGCATCATCACTTACTATCAGATGAGATTGCAGTCAAGGACTATCTCTTCATTCAATAATAAAAATTCTTTTCAAAAAACCGACTTCAAACGCCACTACAAAGTATAAAAATAATTTTATTTTGTACACGTTTGTTGAAGTCGGGCGGGCTTAAATAGAAACGATGAATCCGATACGCGATGCTCGCCCGATTTCAATAAGCGTGTCTTTTATATGTCACCATAAGATAAGCGTCGCGCATCGATTTCATCGTTTCTAGTTAAGCCCGCCCGACTTCAACAAACGTGTACAAAATAAAATTATTTTTATACTTTGTAGTGGCGTTTGAAGTCGGTTTTTTGAAAAGAATTTTTATTTTAAGCTTTTTAGTGTAGCTTATTCCTGCTCTCTTTCTCCCCTCCCTCCAATGCTACGGTACTAATGTAGTTCTACACTTGGTACCTACAGTACTTATTAACAATACACAAACAGTTCCTAAATCCTCACAGTTTAGGTAGGCAGTACCCCTGCAGCATCAGTATTGAAGAGCGAGGACCTTGAATTCCACGATGTAGAATATGCTTGATACTAACAATATCAATTCGCAAGCGAAAGTTCCTAAATCCTCACAGTTTAAGTGGGCAGTACCCTGCAGCATCAGGATTGAGGAGCTAGAACCTAGACCTCGATGAAGTAGTATATGCTTATTACATACAATAACAATTCATGATTAGCAGTTCCTAAATCTCTACAATTTAGGTGGGCAGTACCCTGCAGCATCAGGATTGAGGAGCTAGAACCTAGACCTCGATGGTGTAGTATATGCTTATTACATACAATAACAATTCATGATTAACAGTTCCTACATCCCTATAATTCAGGTGGGCAGTACCCTGCAGCATCAGGATTGAAGAGTAGGACCTGGAGCTCTATGATCTAGTATATGCTTAGGCCAAGCATACCAATTCGTAAACGATGGTTCCTAAAGTCCCATAATTTAGGGGGGGAAATACCCCTGCAGCATCAGGCTTGAGGAGTTGAAGGTAAAAATTTTTATGGGACCATTTCGTGAGCTTCTTCTGTCGATTAAAAAAAAAATCTCGTGAATCGGTCCAGAAACCTCGGAGTAATCGGTGGGCATACATAGAAAAAAAAAAAAAAAAAAAAAAAAGATACCGGCCGAATTGATAACCTCCTCCTTTTTGGAAGTCGGTTAAAAAGAAAAGCAATCCAGATTTCAATATAACATTAATTAATTAATTAATTAATCTTGTTGTTGGAAATTTAAAAAAAAACAATGAAAAACATACCTCTGCTCATATCATTAGCTATTGCAGTTAGAGTGACATCGAAGAAGAGTTGAGTGTTTGCTTTCCCCGCTTCATGAAGGACATTTTCTAAAGGTTTCCTTATTTCCAATGGCATAGCACAAAGTGGGTAATTTAGAGGGTAGTTTGAGAATGTTGGGTCATCTACGTCTATCTGGGTTTTGGAGTTAAGAAAAGTGGCAATTTCTTTCAGCCAGACTAGGGGTGCGTTTGAGAACCTCACTTTGTTTGTTGTTATGATGTTTGCTAGTTCGGTTGGGTCAATCTGTAAGAAAAAAATCAACTATAAACAGCTTTTCCCAAGGCACTAATTTGTCAGTGATTTGTTAGAACATTCATGCTTGTTTTTATACTTGTATATATAGTTTTTTATCCTACTTCCTACTAATCTTATCCTATCCTACTTAATCACACTTCACACTAATATTATAAAAGTGAAACTTTGTGTGTGTTTTTGCTACTCTTTCATGCCACAACAAATGAACCGATTGGGCTGAAATTTGGAATAGAGATAGCTCTTACCCAGGATTAACACATATAGATTTTGTCCCAGAAAATTAGAGTTCCCGCGGGAATTAAAAAACATGTATCCATATGGACATCGATGCGAGCATCATCTAGTAATATAAATCATATGCATGAACTTGATTGCTCAGTGGGTACCTTCACTAATTAATTAATTAAAAACTATTTATGCTTTTATTTGTATGTATGTATAATCATACTTTGGCTAATACCTATTGTCTGATTGCTTACCGCTTCGAGCGCTTCTTCGATGGTTTTAGGTGGCTTAGGTTTTGCAGGTTCAGACTTCTTTTTATTTTTCTTATCCCCATTTTTCTTACTATCTTTCGGAGACCTCCTGGTGTCATCGATTTCCATACCGGCATAGTAGGACTTTGGAGGCACTAGAACAGAAAGCTTAATAAATATTGAACCTTATTGTTAGCAAAGATTTTACTTTTGTTGTCATAAAATAAACTCACCAACATCTTCAACTTTCGGTCCATTTTTGGTCGGCTTTTTATCCTCATCTTTGACGGTTTTCACTTTCCCATTTTGGGATTTTTTGCTTTTACCAACAACTTCCCATTGACCACTCGACATTATTAAATTTTTACTAAGATTACGTATCGAATCAAATATTTAAAATTCAAATATTTTTTGTAAATACGATAGAGAAAGCTTTAGGTTACACGTCAAAAACAAGGCAAAAAATGTCAAACTGAAGTTTGAATTTGCTGGCTAATTTGATTCCACTTCGACAAACGTGGCATCGCGTGCACAAATGCATTTCAGAAATTATTTCGAAGTTGAAAGTGAAAGGATGGCGTTTTCATACCTAAATCATCAAATAAATCAAGAATATATATAAATAATAAAACAATTATTAGTTTTTGCTTTTAAAAGATTATTCTAGTTAAAACGAATCTGTAAATTATGATTTATTAAAAAGAGATATTTGTATTTTTAAACGTAGAACGTAACTGTCACAGATGGATCAAGAAGTGATTTTGACGTTATAGGTACCTATTTATTTATTTTCTGTGCCCACTCAGCTGCTGTGCGTAGTCGACGATTTTCATTTTTCTTCCTTGGTGATTTTCATGTGAATTTATAAGTACTGTGTTTTGGGAATACAATAACAATTTCCTCTCGGTCTGGAGTTCCTATTGATTGAGTGCAATAGTTGCAAACATTGTTTGTTTTTATTTTATTTTACAAGTGAATGTTACAATGGAGGACAAATTAATGCTGGACGATATTTCTAGTACCTTGAGGGAAAGGGTGTTTTTCGCAGCGAGGGATGGAATGTCCCTGACTTTGTACGCTTTATTGTACGAGAAAACAACGGACGAAATTGACGATCTCCTAAACAGCGTAAGTTTTAGTGTACTATAATTTAGTACTGACAATATTTAGCAGTCAAAAAATTGTGATGAAACCTAACGTGTATAACTAATATCTATTTTTGTCGTGATAAATTAGATGATACCTGATTTTGCGTGTCATTCGGGTGCGTTGTTTAATTATTTTTTGCGTCGTTTCGGCGTTTGCCTTTGAATTGTTATTTTGATCACGCGGATCAGCTTTGTCAAAAAACCATCAACCAAAAGAAGAAAGAAAGAACAAAAATAATAGCAGAATTACTAATCATTTATTAAACAGGCATTAGATAACTTTCTAGTACAGTTTTATTTATCATACACTACCTTTTGTTTGCGACTTTGTCAGTGTGGATTTAGGGTCTTAACAATAACATCGGAGCTCTTTTTTCCCAGAATAAAAAGTAACCTATGTCACTCTTCAGTTCCTCGACTATACCCATGCATAGAAATCACAAAATCACAAACTAGCACTTGTTGGTGTATTCGGTTTTCCTTATAGAAACAAAGAGATTGCTTCTGTTATGTTAACTATAAATGTATTACTTTTGTAGAAATAGATTCACTTTTATTTTTTTATTTTTTTTTGGAATATAAAATTATCATCATGAACAATTAATTTGTTACTACTGAGAGCAGATCTTCTCTCAGAGAGAAGAGTTTTAGGGCATGTTCATGCTGGTCCTGTGAATTGCTAGACCTCACACATCTTTGAGAACTTTGTGGAGAACTCAGATGTGTAGGTTTCCTAGCAGTGTTTTCCTTCAGTGTTTGAAGCATGTGATATTTAATTGCTTAAATGCAGATAATTCCGAAAAGAACCTGAGACCCTCCAAATAGGAGACTGCAGTCTTAACCATTACACTATCACTGCTCGTATGAAATTGTATTATGAATTTATTTATTTTATTTTTATTTTTTATCTACGTATAAACAAAAAAATATTAGAAGTGGACATAGGTGAAGCTTATCTTGAAAAAAAAAAAAGAAATTTCTTCCAGCTTCCTTTGAAAGTGAGTAAGGTGAAACTATGTATATAGAGTGGTATAGGTCAAAAGTGTACATCACTACTTATACTATAATACCTACTATATAATACAAATAAATAATAAACTACATAAACACGAAGATACATAAATAATATAATAAGCACCTACATAAATATACATATAACTAAGCAAAACATAAATAAAGATGCTGCTTCACTCTAAATTTGAATGTGTGAATTTAATTTAATATGAAAATCATTTTCTCACATAGGAGCCATTGAAATATAAGTTATAAATAAACATGAAGGTAAAGTCAATGAAATGTAAAACAACATTGTGTTTATTTATACCCGGACGCGGATGCTTGTGGTTCAATGACACGCAAATATTCTATAAACAGAAATCCAACTGATAACGGCAATCTACCTTGTCCTTGACATTTACCTAAATTTAAATTTAACACACAGTTCCTTCCTATTATATTATTTGAGGAATTGTACCTGAATATATAAAAGGCAAAGGTGACTGATCTATCAACACACACCTCTAATTGGGCTGAAATTTGGCTTACAGATAAGAAAGAATTTTTGAAAATTAAATCCCTAAGGGGCTAAAATGGGGGGTTGAAAAATCAAACTTACGTGAGCGAAGCTGCAGGCAAAAGCTAGTTAAATAATAAGTGTATAAAAATATTTCTCTGTGTATTTAAATAATTAAGGATTTTTATTGTTGCATTTATTTAATTTGGGATTATTCCTACCTAATTTTGGGATTGTAGGTAACTACTTAAACATACAATATTATGAGTGACAACATATTATAGTAGATGTGAAGACAGTAGTTATATAAATTATTAGTAATGTAATACTTTTGATAACTTGAAATTTTGGATTTAATGATTATGTTGATTTGGTGGGATTTGTGCCTATTTTATGCCTCTAATAAATTATTAGAGGCATAAAATAGGCATATTATTAGTAATAATATAAATGTAAAAATTCTTTTTACAAAAACAACTTCAAACTTCCTTTTTTGGAAGTCGGTTAAAAATAGAACTCTCCTGCTGTCTACTTATTTTTTGGTCTTTCTTAGCCATAAGGTTGTCTGGAAGAGATCGCTTTTTATCAATAAGACCACCTATTTACTGACATAATATATTCTGTTAAGTTTACTTTCTGTGTGAGTGCAATAAAGAATAAATAAATAAACTCTCAGTTGATGTTTACCTTTTCAGTTATAGCAAATATACAGTTGCTTAAAACATACATAAGTCTGAAAAGTCCAACTTATGTGCCCAGGTTAGGATCTGCAACCCCCTTAATATGAGACCAGAGTTATCACTACTAGAATAGAATAGAATAGAATAGAAATATTTTTTATTCAAATAAACTTTTAAAAGCACTTTTGAATCGTCAATGAATCTACCACTGGTTCGGAATGCCTTTCCTGCCGAGAAGAGCCAGCAAGAAACTCGGCGGTTGCTCTTTTCAAAAAAATAAAAATTGTACAATTGTTATTGAAACTATGCTATGTATTCAGTGCTTCCACGATGAATTTTCCTGAGTACAATACAAGTAAAAATAAATACAATACAAATACAAATAAATACAATCCAATACATGTTAACACAGGCAGGCAAAAGCAGACCCATTCCCGTTGGTGGCACCCGTTCACGAGCATGACGCATGATCCAGCCATTGCTTCGCTCAACCATATTTGAGGGAACGTAACGTACTTAAAATCGTATTTTCAGGATGTTTGTTGTGATGGAGTGAAGTGCACGCCACTAATCGCTGCGGCCAGGCACGGCAGAGAGGGCGCAGTCAGAATACTCTTGATGAAGTTCCGTCCACCAGTCAGATTGGAAACAGAGGGAACTGTCAAATTTGACGAATATGTTATAGAGGGTAAGTCCCTATTCTATGAACTAGCTTAGGCCCTCGAATTAACATTTTTTTTAATATATAGACTAGCGCTTGGCGGCGAACACACCTGATGGTGAATGAAGGTGTAGCTTGCTTAGAAAATGCCTATTCACTCTTGATTTGAAGGTACCCAAATTGTAGTTGTAGGGAAAAATGGAAGCCGGAAGGGCATTCCAAATTTTAGCGGTGCGTATCAGGAACTAGGAAACAAAGCGCTTAGTCCGCGTTCTTGGGATTTCAACTACATAGGGGTGCAGATCTATTCTGTGCCTTGCGTTTCAATGGTAGAATGGTGACGGTGGAACTAAGTTGAAAAGTTCCTGAGCACACTCTCCGAAATATATTCTGTAGTCTATTTTTCCTTAGCTATCTTAAACGATAAACAAGTATATTCTCGCAGAAATGCGTAAACGACTAATGTGTGATGACTAAGTACGCTCATAAGACGTAATGAAACCTTGCTACTAGTGAAAACCTAAATTTAAACGTCTTAAGCGCCCGGCAAAGGTCGTCGGTTACGTGTTTTGCCGAAATATTTTCTGAGATTTCTAGAAATATAGACTATATAATATTATCTATGTATTTTAGTCTATATCGAATTATAGAGCGTTTTCTCAAAACAACGATAATATGTATTTCAAAAAGCGATTTTATTATTTTGAAAAAATGAACAATACTAATTTGAAAAGTTTGAAAGGAAAGGTCTACCATACTAGAGTCATAGAGGTTAATGCATAGATTACTTTTAATTAATTAAGAATTTTACCCGCGGGTTTTTTGGAGAACCCGTGGTTCAGTTTTCTTAGCTATGTGGTCTAACAGCTGAAGACGAAGTTACGTCAGAATTAGCTAAGCCAAGTTAGCTAATACTGAGATCTATAGAGCGTGCTCTGACAGATCGGACTCAAGATAAAAGTTAAAACGAGATATAAATATGCTCCGACATAAATCTGTCTCGTTTTATCTCTGTCTTGAGTCTGAGCAGAGGGAGAATGAGGTCTATAGACGATTTCAGCCTAAGTTAGTTTGGTTCTCAGTTTGGCCACCGAGATGTCGAGTCGCGTGAAGAAAAATAATTGTGCTGAAACTTTGGCATACAGTCGTGAATTACATACGACGTAACCAACCTTTCTTCCTTTGAAAAGAAACATAAATAAACCCAAATAAAAAGAAAAAACCATTAACATGGCTATTTCCGTAAAGGAGTCGACTCGATTCTTTATCTAAAGAACGTTGACTTTTTACATGTAACTACCCGTACCTACGCATGCAGTACGAGTTTAACGAACTCGACGACGTTGGTAGATTTCGAGCACAAAACTACTTGCGTTATTGTTAAAGGCACCTAAACCAAAGGCACCTGGTAGATTTATGACGTGTCATAAGAGCTACAAGTTAGCCTACATGAAATAAATTAATTTTGAATTTGAATTTAAAATTACTAAGTAAATAATACCTAATCTATCCTAAAAAGTTCCTCCTTTTAGTAGTGCTCTCCATAATATCACGCGACCGTGCGATAAAGAACGCTATTTTAATCAGCATTTTTACGGGTGGGAGTGGGACATAACTCAAGAGCATGATTTGCGATGTTTTGCCGATGTGAAATATCGTTTGGAATTTTGAAGAAAATAACGATATTTTGAATTATAATGAGTAAAATATGCCTTTGCGGTATTTGTTTTTCCATATCATATATATTTTGTTTATTTACGCTGTACAGTGTACTCATATAGGGTCGTTTGAACTTTGAATAAATCACAAGCTGGCTGCATTCGGTTGCCCATATTATATGGTTTAATAATTTAGGTATTTCAAGTCAACATTTCTGTAGAGGTTCATGGTACATACTATTCCGATACTCGAAATCATGAACGTTTTCGAGACGTAGCAACTCTTACTAATAGTAAAAAAGCGCGTGGCATGTTATAATTAGCAACCTTCACGTTCGTACACAAAGAAGTTACGCTGTATGTTGCTTCGCTTGGCCCACATCCAGATCTTTGTTTCCAATATGATTTATACCAATTAATTCCCCCTTAGATACGTACGCTTGGCATTGCCCGTCTCCCTATGAAGTCATTTTGAACGATTACAACTATCTGATACCCGCGACTTCTTCCGCGTTATTCCCGGCACCTCTTTAATTTTCTGCGATAAAATGTTATGAGCTATTTCCATTCCTTTCAGCCAAATCGTTGTAGCGTGATCATATAGCACGGAAACCACAAAGTTACGTCGATAGCAAATGTGTGAATATCTTTTTGGAACTTAAATTCGCAGCCGCCCAAGAGAGCACTGGCTAGACCTCGTTAGCGCAGATAAAATTATGATTTATGAGAGACAATAAATTGAAAGAATCGTATACACAAGATCGGGAAAAGTGAGCAAGAGTATGCCAGAAAGCGGACCCTATCTCGGAGGTTAACACTCATGCTGACATCTAGATAGAGCGTGCTAGAGTGATAAATTAGAATTTAGCTCGGACTTTAAGGCTAAAATCTATAGGTCGCACTCTCAGTCTGCTCAGACTCAAGACTGAGTTAAAACGAGATAGATTTATGTCTCGTTTTAACTCTATCTTAAGTCCGAGCTAAGTCAGAGAACGGTCTATAGATCTCAGCATAAGGGTTAAAATGAGACACAAATATGCTTCTTCATAAATCTGTTTCATTTTAACTCTGTCTTGAGCCTGAGCAGAGTGAGAGTGCGGTCTATAGATATTAGCCTAAGTCTAAGGAAGCGGATAAAGCGGCTGGGATCTTTGATACTTTTTTACTTTTAAAAATGGCAACAGTTTCGCACACGCAATTTACGATGTTCAAAATCGACCTTGCTTTTATTGGTCAGTGGATCTTATTGCGTGATTTCGAGCGATCAAGAAAATTGGCGCGGAGCATACGTGCTTTCTATTACTAAATTCTAGGTTTCCTTGTAGTTCACGTGTGGCGACGTAGCGATATCTTGCTGACGATGACGGTGTGCTCTTTCCGCGACCTATTGCATTGCGCATAGCTGGCTTGCAGCGTTAGTGATTTAACTGTGTCACCGTTGAAATACGTGACAAGCTCGATTTATCTAATTAACAGTGCGCAGAATGCCAGAAAAAATCCCCGCGATAGATGAAATAAAACACACCCGAAACATCGTGTGAAACGCGACGGATGCTAGTGTGTAGGAATGTAGTAAGCGCCAAATACATCATGTATTTTAATAACTCGTAATCGTTATTTTATGTTTCTACTCAGAAATACGATGTAATTTTTGTCTGTTTTTTTTTTTTCGGATAATTAAAACTCTGTGTAAAAGAGAGTTCTGTTTTTACTGCTGTAAAATTCAAATCTGCATCTGAAGATTTACCAAGCTTATTTCTAGCAGTCCCTTCAGACTCGATACCATTACCGTAGCTCGCTGTGTGTGAAAAGGGCTTTAGCATGATTTCTTAGAAGGCCCTGTATTAAAAAGTAAACAAACGATCATTAACAATGTTTACCCTTGTTTAAAATAAAACAAAATTATAAGAATTCCGGGATAATAAAACAACATACTTCGAGAATCTTTTTATATTATATTTTATTTTAAATGGGTTAATTAGTCGTAAATGGGGGTACTTAACGCGGTTCGACGATCTTTCTGACGCAGTTTCACACAATATTCTCTCTGAAAACTGCCGAAGAACTCACATTTTAGGGCTGTTTAAGAGGCCAGTATACCCAGGTTCTGATTTTGACGAATCTGGAATCTGAAACTGGGTTTATGCTTCAGGTATTATGATTGTAATAAAGAAAAAAATACATGCTAAGGATCAAACCCTTCTCGAGGGAGTGTTGAGAATAAAATTTTAATTTTATAAAAAACTAGCTTTAACCCGCGGCTTCGCTCACGTTAGGTTCGATTTTTTAAACTCTATTTTACCTCCTTCGAGGTTGAAATTTTCCAAAATCCTTTCTTAGCGGATGCCTACGTCCTAACAGCTACCTGTATGCCAAATTTCAGCTCGATCGGTCCAGTGGTTAGAGCTGTTCGTTGATAGATCAGTCAGTCAGTCAGTCAATCAGTCAGTCAGTCACCCTTGCCTTTTATATATTTAGATATATATTCAAATCGCAATTCTCGTGAAGACGTTTACGATTTTTACGATTATGATTATTACGATTTTTACGATTATGATATATGATTACGCTTTTGAATGAATGGGCCAAATCCAAAAAAATGGAGGGACTCTTAATTTATTTAAAGTTAGTGTTGGACAGAACAATTAATTGACGGCGCAATATCTTTGTCATCAATAAATTATTTATTGTTCACTTTCGTTTTTCTTTCGCAAACACCTTAAAAATGTGTCGCATTAACAGCCAATCGGTATTTTTATATCGTGATAAATATTTTCCGTTTCATAAACAAAGTGATCTGGATTTGTCATGTGCCGAATTCAGAGTAGGTACAGTACGAATTCCTGACCCATTTCAATTGTTTGTTAGTGACAGGTTGATATTGCGAGCTCACCTGTTAGTTAGTGTACCTAAAGATTGTACCTATTCTTTTATGACAGTTGGATATAGATCCAGACGTAACTAATTTCGAATAAAGCTTATAACGATTGCCTATGTTATTGCATATTTTTTGAGCAATAGCAAATATTATAGCGAAAATGGCTTTGGTTTTTGCTGTCATGCTATAATCATAGTGCGTGTACACGATCTGTTTTTTACTGCGGCAAAGCCAAAAGGAAGCACATTTTGTCTCTGGAAGTAATAGGCAATATTGTAAATGGTTTCAATGTTGTTGTATGATTTCATAGATTGATTATATACGTAGAGGTCGGTGCGCCATTTGCAATGTTATTAGTCAAAAGACAATTCCAAAGACAATTATGTATGTCAAATGTGGCGCTTCAAATTGATCCATAATTAAGCTGTCATTTTTATAGGGTCAGCATATCCAGTATTAATCATAGATTAACTATAGAGATGCTTTTCTATACCTTTCATTTAAAACGCTCAATTTTGCCAGGTGCCACAGCCCTTTGGTGTGCGGCCGGCGCAGGTCATCTCGGCATAGTTAAACGCTTGGTGCGCGCCGGGGCCAATGTGAACCACGCCACAAGAACACTGAGCACGCCCCTCCGCGCCGCCTGCTTCGACGGCAGGCTAGACATAGTGAAATACCTCGTCAGACACGGCGCGGACATACACAAGGCCAACAAGTACAACAACACGTGTCTCATGATCGCCGCATACAAAGGACACTTGGATGTGGTGAGTACCAACTCGCTACATGTGGACCACGCCACATGCACGCTGGACATGGTAAAGTGCCTCATCAGACACGGCGTACAACAACACGAGTCTCATGATCACTGCCTACAAAGGAAGGATGTGGTGAGTACCAACTCGCTGCATGTGGACCACGCCACAAGCAAGCTGGACATAGTGAAATACCTCGTCAGACACGGCGCGGACATACACAAGGCCAACAAGTACAACAACACGTGTCTCATGATCGCCGCCTACAAAGGCCACTTGGATGTGGTGAGTACCAACTCGCTACATGTGGACCACGCCACAAGCACGCTGGACATAGTGAAGTACCTCGTCAGACAAGGCGTACAACAACACGAGACTCATGATCACTGCCTACAAAGGAGGATGTGGTGAGTACCAACTCGCTACATGTGGATCACGCCACAAGCACGCTGGACATAGTGAAGTACCTCGTCAGACAAGGCGCGTAAATACACAAGTACAATAACACGTGTTTCATGATCGCCGCCTACAAAGGACACTTTGATGTGGTGAGTACCAACTCGCTACATGTGGACCACGCCACAAGCACGCTGGACATAGTAAAGTACCTCATCAAATACAATGCGGATATACACAAGGCCAAGTACAACAACACGAGTCTCATGATCGCCGCCTACAAAGGACACTTGGATGTGGTGAGTACATGTGGACCACACCACTAGAACACTCAACGACGCTGACGCCTGCTTCGATTTTTCCCAACAGATGGCTATGTTCACATGTAACGCGCGTTAACGCGCGTCAACGCGCGATCAAATTTGAAGAGAGTTCAGATGATGAGCGCTAATGCGCGTTGCGAGAATACTCGTCAGTCTAGTTCGGTAGAACGTAGAAAATGGACGTGGAAGAGGCTATTATTTTGTGGTTATATTATAAAGAAAAATATACAAAAAGAAAACGTACACATTGGGTTCATCCAATTTTGAAAAATAGACCCAGTTTGTTTGCCTCTTTTCTACTTCATCGATTAGTAAGTCGATGTCAATATCTTCAATTTCACTCATTTTAAATGCGAAAACAAAATATAATTACGAAAATTAACAAAATTACATGCGATCGCGATGAAAGCGCGCGCTCAACTGAACAGCAAACGGACATTACATTAATATCAAAGCGCGAGTCAACGCGCGATTGTCTGCGTCTAGAAACTTTTTCTCTGAGCGCCGCGTTGACGCTCGCTGACGCGCGTTAACGCGCGCGCATGTGAACGGTTGCTAGGTATATATTAGGATGTCTAAGCGCGCGATTTGAAAACGCGCGTCGCAATTCAGCCATCTGAACATAGCCTTAATGTCCCTTGGAGAAAGTTCTTATTGCCTAATTTCATACCAATACGAAAAACCACCTATCAGTCAATATTATATGTTCTAAATTACATAATAGTATACAGTGTAGATCAGTGCATATACATGTGAAACGAATAAAGAGACTAGATAAGTATGTTTACGTTTAAAGCTAACATTTTACGTAATTATGTAGATAATAATATATTAATGGGACAAATAGTGAAAGTAGGTACTTACCTATTTATACAGGTTGACATTCTGTCTTGTAGAGTTAACTGTTAAATATTTGTTTAAACTTTGTACATATATTTTGGACTTGAACTTGACATCGACAATTTAATACGAGTATGTCATTACATTAGTAAATACTAGGTGATTCCCGCGACTTCGTTCAACTGTCATACCCCTTCCAAGTTAGTCCGCTACCATCTTATGCTGAGATCTATAGAGTGTGCTCTGACTTAGCTCGGACTTAAGTTAGAGTTATAACGAGACACAAATATGCACTGACATAGATCTGTCTCGTTTTAACTCTGTCTTGAGTCTGAGCAGGGTTCAGTCTATAGATTTCAGCCTTAGACTGCATCGTCACTTACTATCAGGTGAGATCGAGATTGGACTTATCTTTTCAGGTACAGTTTTTATTGGACAGCGGCGCAAGAGTGGACGAAAGGGCGCTGTGCGGCGCAACGGCGTTACATTTTGCGGCAGAATGCGGACACGCTGCTGTGGTTTGCGCTCTCATCGACCACAACGCAAAGATACTCACAAATGAAAATGGTACGTGTACTATACCAAATGTTGTGAACCGATTTCATAGTACTGTATGCTTAGTCTAAGTTTTTTATTCATTGTATAAGAATTCAATGACATTAGACCAATATCACGTCTTGTATCAATGGTAAAGGAAATCGTGAGGTAACCTACACGAAGAACCAACGTAATATCTTAGTGATATTTTTTCAGCATTTTCAATAAAGAAACTGTCAGAATCATAAATGAAAATGGTTCGTGTACTATACCAAATGTTGTCAACCGATTTTACAGTACTGTATGCTTAGTCTAAGTTTTAATTCGATTCATCGTATAAGAATTCAAAGACCAATATCACGTCTTGTATCAATGGTAAAGGAAATCGTGAGGCAACCTACACGAAGAACCGATGTAAAATCTTAGCGATATTTTGTCAGCATTTTCAATACAGAAACTGTCAGAATGCCCAATTCTCGAAATAGGTGAAATCGATATTAAGACAGCTAAGGAAAAATAGACTACAGGTATGTGTTATTCTAGGTATGACACCGCTACAGTGCGCCGCGGAGCGCGCGCGCGCGTCCGTGGTGGAGCTGCTGGCGTCGCGGCCAGAGGTCGCGCGAGCTCAAGCGATAGAGGCCTACGAATTGCTAGGGGCTTCCTTCGCCAACGACAAGGAATATTACTGCTTAAGGGTAAGACCAAAATAAAAAAATACAAACTTGCTAAGCTGTAGTACGAAGCATACGAACTACGAAGCAATGCGTTGAAAAACACTCGCGCACGCACGCACGGACGCACGCGCGCCTGCACACACGCACGCACTCTTACATGTTGTGAATTCCCTACTAGTAAATGCGAATAATTGACTGTTGTGCTCCTAATTATCTTGTAAAGTACTACTTTAATTTAGCTTGCATATTTTATTTGGTGTCCTCAAACCTATTGTTATAAATACTTATAAATTCATATACAACTTGTAATCCTATTTTACCTTATTTTTATTTTAGTATTAAATCTTAATTGTAAACTATAATATTATGTGTAACGCTGTTGATTACAAATAAATAAAATAAATGAAAATAAAAAAGCCCCTATTAGTGGACTAGAGAGTCGGTAGCAACCGCTGGACACAAACGGCACAAGATCGTGTCTTGTGGCGATCCTTGCAAGAGATATCCAGCACAAGTCTATGGGTTAAGGTGACGACGGCGATGACTTGCAGCGATGACTTACAGTTTTTTCATGGTGTTTTCCTAGTAAACGCAGAAGTAAATTTAGTGTCTTGGTATACCAGATGGCGTACCAATACCTACACAGAGCGATGGCGATGCGGTACGACACGCGGTACGGTCAGCTGCTCAAGAAACCGGCGGACCCCATTCCGGCGTACGACAATTGGAGAGAGAGCACTACATTAGAGGTAATTTGACGACCTCCCCTGCGCAGTGGTGAGCGCTGTGGTCTTATAACTGGGAGGTCTCGAGTTCGATTCCCGGCGGGGGCAATTTGGGCATTTACAATTTCTAAAATTGTCTCTGGTCTGATCTGGTGGGAGGCTTTAGCCGTGGCTAGTTACCACCCTACCGTCAAAGACGTGCCGCCAAGCGATTTAGCGTTCCGGCACGATGGCGTGTAGAAACAAGAAACCGATTTGGGGTATGAGTACACTGCCATATCTCTTCCAAGTTAGACTGCATCGTCACTTACCATCAGGCAAGATTACAGTCAAGGACTATCTTGTCATTGAATTAAAAAAAAAACATATAATTATTTTCTAAGTAAGATAGCATTAAGGTCCAAGACACGGAGCTGCTCGCAAAATTCAAATTTAATTTGGTTTTTCGCCATTTATTAACGAATACGACAAAGTAGGCTTATGGTATTCAAATTGCACCAATGGCAGTATTATCTTCACAGTATACTAATCTTTACGTGAAAGTATCCAGTTTAAGAAATTAGTCAAAAATTAGACTTGCAACGAATAGTATATTCGGCAGTATACCGAATACCGAATATTCGGCGAGGCCCCTGACCGAATAGCCGAATATTAGGCAAAAGTATTCGGCTGGATTTTAGCGCCAAAAACTTGTACAGACGTGATTGTTTCGCGTTCCTTTGTTTTGTTCTAATGTACCTACTCATCGCCCGCGCGCCCGCTGTTGCTCTGCGCGGTATATTGCAACAGAAAAAAATGCAGATTTCAACAGAAATGGATCTTTTCTTAAATATTAGTAAAATATCACGTCATGACAACCCGTATACATGGTGGTCTAGTCAAAATAATGATTAATTTGTGAGTAGCTCACGTCAAACTCAGTCGCGAGCCGTGTCACCAACTTTCACGTTGGGCCTTAAATATCGTATTTGGCCAAATGTTGGTTAACGACGTTATGACTCGAGGAGGGCAGCACCATTGTCCATTGTCTATGCCGCACCATGCCCTTGGGCGCAGGACGTGGAGCGGCTGCACGGCAACTCGCACGCGCTGCACATGGAGGGGCTGACGGTGCGCGAGCGCATCCTGGGCCGGAGCTGCCCGGACCTGCCGCACCCGGTCGTGTTCCGCGGCGCCGTGTTCGCGGACGAGGCGCGCTTCGACCGCTGCCTGGCGCTGTGGAAGCACGCGCTGGCGTTGCGGCATCTGAACCAGGTGACGCTATGTGTTTGAACTAAACTTGTACTACCCTCATTTTACATCCAAAACACGCTAAATGTGTTTTATCTAATACATTTGAACAAAAGTTGTTCTACCCCCATTTTGCATCTAAAACACGCAATATGTCGCTCATTTGCGACAAGGGTGACATATCTGTATTTGTCTGGTGGGAGGCTTTGGCCGTGGCTAGTTACCACCCTACCGTCAAAGCGTTCCGGCAAGATGGCGTGTAGAAACCGATAAGGGGTATGGGTTGAATTTACACTGCTATACCCCGTCCAAGTTAGCCCGCTACCATCTTAGACTGCATCGACACTTACCATCAGGTGAGATCGCAGTCAAGGGCTATCTTGTCATCGAATAAAAAAAAAATAAAAAAAATATCTCAAAATTCACCAATTTTAGTGTCGAAAATTTATACTTTTTCCTGTAAAAACAACATTACGCTAAGCACAAAAAAATAAGAGCGAGAGAGATAGTGAATTAATGCTCTGTCGCTTTGTTGGCCGCTGTGTTGTTTCGAGACCGCAGCATTCACTAAACATTACTCTCTAACGAGAGAATTCTCTCATCGTCGATTTTGAATTATGTCACTCTTGTCGCAAATGAGCGATATTTGAAGAAAAGTTGTTCTACCCCCATTTTGCATCCAAAACACGCTATATGTGTTTTATCTAATATATTTGAACAAAAGTTGTTCTACCCCCATTTTGCATCCAAAACATAAAATGTTTTATTTTATCTAATTTTCTCAATCAAAAGTTGTTCTACCCTCATTTTGTATCCACAACATAAAATGCCTAAATCTGGCCGCGTGCCCTCGTTTTGGTTGGTTTATGTTGAACGAAGAGTACATTACAGAATAGAATAGTTTTTTTAATTCAAATAATTTGTATAAAAAAAAAATTGTATATTTGTATCGTAACCTTCTTTCATTCATTCATATCGATTTTAAACAAGACTAAGATCAGCTACATAATACTCACACTGTGGTTACAGGTGTCCGTGGTCAAAGATTTGCTGAGGTTTGCTCAAGTGTTCTCACAAATGATTCACATTGGAATTGAACTGCCACTTGCTCAGGTAATTGAGGTTTTTCTTAAGACCTTACAAGAATCTTCACGCTTATTTTTTATTTATTAATTATTAATTTGTAATCAAAAGCGCTTACAACATCATTGCCAAGTTATCTGAAATACAATATAAGGCTGTAAAAGATTAATAAGATTACATTAACTGAAAAGAAGACGTGAGTGCATGTGCGCGTGCGCATGCGTGTTTGTGTGAGTGAGTGCGTGTGTGTGTGTGTGCGTGCGTGCGTGCGTGTGTGAGTGCGTGCGTGCATGCGTGAGTACTTGCGTGCATGCGTGAGTACGTGCGTGCGAGCTTGCGTGTGTGCGCGTGTGTGAGTGCGTGCGTGCGTGCATGTGTGCATGCGTCACACCAAGTGAGATCGAAGTTAAAGTCTGAAATGCTTACTGGTATTTTGATACCGGGGTCCTTTTAGATTCTTTTTTAGATCTAAAAAGCATGGACTTATGGAAGTATGGATTGTTTTCAGGTATGTTATGTATTAGAAGCGTGTTCTGAAGAATTGAGAAGAGGTACGAAGAGGGTGGAGAAACCGAACACTAACCACGACCCTGATGCCTTAATAGTAAGTTTTTTTTTACCATTCTGTCTGTATGTTTGTGGTCGATGGTAAATGTTTTGAAAATCTGGTAATTAGAATTTCTTTGTTTTGATATCCGTAAGGCCAATATGAATAAGGCAACATTGTTGTGCAGAAACCGTCATTGTTCTGCAAAAGACATTTTTTTTATTTATTTATCTATTTATTTATCAATTACATATATTATTAGAGGCTTTGTAATATAAGCTACCCACAAGATAAGTTTAGATAGTTTTAATAGGCTATTTTGTATCATTAATTAAGCTTTGTTGTAATATTTTTGGTTTTGAAAAGTGTACAGATCGAAAGAGCATGTTCTGCTACGGAACTGCGAAAACTTGAATACTTCAAAGCAACCTTTTTTTTTTTCTATAAAAGAATATTAACCAAGCTGAATTTGATTTATATTCTCCACTCCAAATAAGCGAAAAGCTTGTGCTAGGAGTGGGTATGACAATAGTGCAACGGGTGGGATTCGAACTTGCGACATTTCAGTTTTCAGTCCGCACCTTAAACTGTTGAACTGTTGAGGTGTTTTTAATTTATATGCTTCCACAGCATACCAACAAAAAACCAAGTCTTTTATACAAAGGAGACGGTCCAAAATTGTATGGAGCGTGGGTCTGGTCTTTGTACCAGTAATAAAATAAAATAAAATAAAATATGAAACCATTTTTGATCGATCAAATCCACGAATTTATCTTAATTTCAATGTTAATATCTACACGTAAGGCAACATAACATACGTAATCATGGCGGGCGGATTCATGTTTCTGACGTTAGCTGTCAATATTGTTGTGAGCAGTAACGAAAAACTTGGAAATATGTACATTTTTATTTTTGCAATTTATTTATTATGATTTTCTAATTGATTTTATTTTGAACGATCTCTTTGAATTTTTCGCTTTTCATGCTATATGGTACAAGAGTAGACCCAAAGTGGACCGTCTCCTTTATGCATATTAAAAAAAAGTCAGTCGATTCTTCCCCATACAAGCCTTCATTTGTCTTGGCCTTACAGTTTTTAGATATCAAGGAATTGTACATAAAAGTTTTGTACTCACATAGAGTAGCACGAAATTAGATCTAGAGAAAGAGTTCCTAACAATCGCATTAGATTTTATGTAGAACAATCTAATATGGTTGCCGATATATGCAGAGAAAATCTCGGCATAAAATCTTTTGGTGAATACATCAACAAGAAGCAACCTGTATAAGGCGCAAGTAATGCATTTTTTATACTGAAAATGTGTGTGGGTTTAGTAGCAAGGGTCGGTCGCATCGGACACGCTGGAGAAATAATTCTCATTATTGACAGCTGAGATTGGCATACAATTAATATGACTCGCATTTTCAGTATTTAAAAATGCCTTTTTTGTGCCAGGATAATGTATCTTATTCTATCCAAAATAAGGTCCATATTTAGACTGTTCCACACAAAAAACATTGGATCTCTACGCTGCAAAATGTAAGTTGACCATTAGAAAATAGTCAAATATTTTATTTACACTGGTAATATGCACATATGAACTATTTTATAGAAATGAGCTACCTAAACCCACTCTTAAGTAACGCTTACGTCTGTGACTTAAGTAGTTTTTGGATGTCCATATATAATAATCGTTACTTAAGGTAAGGTCACACTAGCTAAAAATTATAGTATACGATACTTGTGACTTAAGAAAGTACATTAATGCACGGTCACACTAGCTAAAAATTATAGTATACGATAATTGTGACTTAAGAATGTCAATTAATGCACGGCGTTCAGTCATCATTATCATCCCATTCCGGGCCCACTTCTGGGCAATTGTCTCATTTTAGAATGAAAAGGGTTTTTGGCCCACTCTTGCGTATTTGCAGACTTCACATACCCTTGAGAACATTATGGAGAACTTTGTCATGCAGATTTCCTTACAATGTTTTCCTTCACTGATAAAGAAAGAGATATTTAATTGCTTATAGTACAGCGTGTACCATGAGTTAATAGCCTTTTTAAGTCACACGTATCGTAATACCCTAAAAAAAATTGTAATCGAGTTCCCAACCTTTAACTCTTCTATTTAACTAAAAAAAAAAATGTTTTGTCACCAATTAATTTTATTGTTTGTGTTTCAAAAAATTATATCATTGGAATGTTCCTTCCTTTGTTCTCATTTTCAGTTCCTCGTCACAGAAAGACAAAATCAGGTAATTATAGATTTACGAAGAAAAATGAAGTTTCTCGTCTGTGTTTGGTACCAAGGGCAAGGTTATTATTATTTTTTACTTTCCAAAGAATTCTTATATTTATTTTACGTCCTCATTAGAAGTGCAGATAAGTTTATAAAAGTGTACACGCAGCCTAAAAGTTGTGAACTTTTGAGAAATTAAATTTACAAAATTAAATTTAAATGATACCCATAAATATATTACATAGTTTTAAACATCTAAAACTGCTTTTCTATTAAATCAAAGAAGCATTTAAATAATTTCCCTTTGGTCAAAAAAATAAATTAACACTATTTTTGAAAATTATTAAATAACCATTTTACTGTTTATTTATTTATATATTTTGTTCATTTTTTCATGCAATAAAGTGGTATAAATATATATGTATAAACATTTCTTTGCTCTTTTTACCAAACGTGACACTACGTATTCCAACAGCAGGTCATACATTGGTGTTTGTTTTTTCTTTGCAGGAGGAATATGAAAGCAATGTTCGGACGGCGCTGTACTTGGTGGCGGTGGCGGCCAGGCTTCTAGAAAATTCCGACAATGACGAAGTAAGTTTCATTCAAAATTGCGCAAAATGCCAGAAAAAAATCAGATTTCACCCGCGCGATCGTGACTAAGCGATGAAATAAAACACGCCCGAAACCTCGTGTGAAGCGCGACAGATGGTAGCGTATTGCGCGGAATAGGAGTGTAGTAAGCGCCAAATACATCATGTATTCTAATAACTCGTAAGATATTAAATAAAAAAATAGCTCCATCGTTTGTTAGTAATAAGTAGAGGAATTTTATATAAAAAATTTGGCTGTGTAATATGCAACACATTGAAAATAAATGCAAATTGGTTAAAAACTAGACCTAATTTCGTGATTTTTTTTGTTCAAAAAATTTCATAATTTTATGTTTTTACTCAATAAAAATGCTTGGAAATATGATGTAATTTTTGCCTGTTTTTTTTTTCGGATAGTTAAAACTTGATCTAAGGTTGTAAAAATTAAATCTGCATCTGAAGATTTTCCAGAGTTATGTGGGTTTAAAGCAATTAAATTTCACTCGCTTCAATGGTGAAGGGAAATTTCTTGAAGGAACCTGCATGCTCTAGAGTTCTACATAATGTTTTCAAAGCGATTTGAACTCTATATAATCTAACTAGCGGACGCCCGCAACTTCGTCCGCTTCTTCAAATCACCATGGACAGTTCCTAAGTTGCCACAGTTTCGTAACTACTACATTTCGTAAACACTACCATTCGTAATGTCGTAAGTTAAAATAGATGGCGCTAGCTGTAGATTGCCACGCGCGATGTGTGTATCGTTGACACTTTATATAATACGCTGCTATAGCGAATGATTTTGTTCTAGTCACTTCAATTATTTATTTGTATAGATTCCGACGTCCATTTTATAAATAAATCATTTCATTTTCCCTTCAGGAGACTACAAGTGCGGTGCGGCGCGCGATCTTCAGGCTACGCAACGTGAGGTTAAGGTCGGGACAAACGTTGCTGCATCTCGCCGTGGACAGACGGACACCCGTAGACGACTTCCATACAAGCGACGTGTGCCAGTGAGTTTCCTATTAATAAAGATGTTAGACCGGTTTATCGACATACTAGTTGATACCCGCGACTTCGTTCGCGTGGACTGAGGTTTTTTAATACCCGCGGGAACTCTCATTTTCCGGGATAAAAAGTAGCCTATATGTTATTCCAGACTATGATCTACTTTTGTGCCAAATTTGAGCAGAATCGGTTCAGTTTTTGCGACGTGATTGAGTAACAAACATCTAAATATCCATACTTTCACATTTATAATATTATAGTAAGATTTATAACTACCAACTTCCTGCGACGGTGTCCCCACTTTTCTGAGTTCTTGGCGGCTCTTTTCAGCAGAATCTGTATTCCGAACCGGTGGTAGAGTCTCAACTTGTCATAAGAGCCACAGGTTGGCCTACATGTAGTAAATAATTTTTAGTTTGAGTTTGTCTGGTGGGAGGCTTTGACCCTGGTTAGTTACCACCCTACCGTCAAGGACGTGCCGCCAAGCGATTTAGCGTTCCGGCACGATGGCGAGTAGAAACCGATTAGGGGTATGGGTTGAATGTACACTGCCATACTCCTTCCAAGTTAGTCCGCCACCGTCTTAGACTGCATCGTCACTTAACATCAGGTGAGATCGCAGTCAAGGACTTTTTTATGCACATGAACATTTGTAGCACCTGAGGCACCACCAATGCGTTGCCGGCTTTTTAGGAATTTGTTGGTCCGCCCCTTGAATAACCCCATGTTGTAATTTAGTGGGAACACCGTCGCAGTAAGTTGGTTCCACAGTTTCAAAGTACGTGGAAAAAAAGATCTGGCCCATCGGATGGTCGAAGTGCTCCAGGCACCCAGGTGGTGAGACTTTTATCTCACCACTATTTGTCATCGAATAAAAAAAGAATCGATGTTTGTATTGGTTTGTGGTCAGGTTTCCGTGCATGCGGACGACGCGGCTGCTGCTGGAGTGCGGACTGGAGGTGGACGCGTCGGACGACGTGCGCCGGACGGCGCTGCACGTCGCGCTCATATCCTACCAGCTCATACCTGGTAACTTTATTCATACAGAACATAATATGTGCGATTGTACATAAGGAAATATTTGAAATTTAAAAAAACTTTGAAAAACAGTAATTTAGGTAGATTAATAAAATTAGTTGTAAAAATTAGTACTTGTAATGCTACTGCTCCACCTGCGCCGTAACGCGTAAATTTACACGATAATAATAAAGGCATTACGCAGATGGGTCCAACATTTTACTGCGTTAAATGTATGTAATTACGTTATACGCTAAGCGCTAATCCATTTGAGCGCAGCCGTTAACACTAACATTGATGCAGATGGAGCTACACATAAGAGGTAGATAGATAGATCATTTATTCACCAAAATGCAGGTACAATGTGAAGAAAACGAGCCTTATACATTTTACCAGGACTGGTGTGTGAGGTATATCCAATACTCCAACTACGCGGTGTCCTTGGACCGTTACCAAAGCAACGGCAGGCGATTCCCCGCGCAATCGGCAGTGCGCTACAGGGAAGGCGTCAATGCGCGCGTTATTCGTAGTTTCTCGGTCGAGCATTAATTATTTTAATTAATTATTAATTAAAATAATTTTAATTATTTAATTTTTTTTTTGTGTTACTTGTGTGTTTGAATTATAAGTTTTTTGTTAGTTGTAAAAGGACTTTCATTCGATTTTTTTTTTATTCAATGACAAGATAGTCCTTGACTGCGATCTCACCTGTCCTGACGATACAGTCTAAGATGATAGCATACCCATAATCTGTTTCTACACGTCATCTCTTATTACATAGTTTTATTCCGTTTGTTGAACTTTGCGCTTGAAGTCTGTTTTTTTTTTTTTTTTTTTCGTAGATGAGCAAGAGCAGTGGCGGGAGGCGATGTGCGGCGCGGTGTGCGAGCTGCTGGCGCGCGGCGCGCACGTGGACGCAGTGGACTCCGCAGGGATCACGCCGCTAGTGGCCGCCATCGGCGGTGAGCTCACTTTATCACGTAGATGAGCAGGAGCAGTGGCGGGAGGCGATGTGCGGCGCGGTGTGCGAGCTGCTGGCGCGCGGCGCGCACGTGGACGCAGTGGACTCCGCAGGGATCACGCCGCTAGTGGCCGCCATCGGCGGTGAGCTCACTTTATCACGTAGATGAGCAGGAGCAGTGGCGGGAGGCGATGTGCGGCGCGGTGTGCGAGCTGCTGGCGCGCGGCGCGCACGTGGACGCAGTGGACTCCGCAGGGATCACGCCGCTAGTGGCCGCCATCGGCGGTGAGCTCACTTTATCACGTAGATGAGCAGGAGCAGTGGCGGGAGGCGATGTGCGGCGCGGTGTGCGAGCTGCTGGCGCGCGGCGCGCACGTGGACGCAGTGGACTCCGCAGGGATCACGCCGCTAGTGGCCGCCATCGGCGGTGAGCTCACTTTATCACGTAGATGAGCAGGAGCAGTGGCGGGAGGCGATGTGCGGCGCGGTGTGCGAGCTGCTGGCGCGCGGCGCGCACGTGGACGCAGTGGACTCCGCAGGGATCACGCCGCTAGTGGCCGCCATCGGCGGTGAGCTCACTTTATCACGTAGATGAGCAGGAGCAGTGGCGGGAGGCGATGTGCGGCGCGGTGTGCGAGCTGCTGGCGCGCGGCGCGCACGTGGACGCAGTGGACTCCGCAGGGATCACGCCGCTAGTGGCCGCCATCGGCGGTGAGCTCACTTTATCACGTAGATGAGCAGGAGCAGTGGCGGGAGGCGATGTGCGGCGCGGTGTGCGAGCTGCTGGCGCGCGGCGCGCACGTGGACGCAGTGGACTCCGCAGGGATCACGCCGCTAGTGGCCGCCATCGGCGGTGAGCTCACTTTATCACGTAGATGAGCAGGAGCAGTGGCGGGAGGCGATGTGCGGCGCGGTGTGCGAGCTGCTGGCGCGCGGCGCGCACGTGGACGCAGTGGACTCCGCAGGGATCACGCCGCTAGTGGCCGCCATCGGCGGTGAGCTCACTTTATCATCAATATCATCATCAACCTATCAACAAATCAATATCATCAACGACACACTATTGAGCGCAGTTCTCGGTAGTGCAGAATTGGGAATTACCATCCTAAAGTCCCCGGTATCGGTATGTGTGTGTGTTGTGTGCGCGTGCGTGCGTGCGTGCTTGCGTGCGTGCGTGCGTACGTGCATTTTACTCTTACACGCAAACATTACTGGACGGATTTGGCTGAAATTTGGAATGGAGATAGATTATACCCTGGATTAACCCATAGGCTGCTTTTTATCGCGGTAAGTTAGAGAGTTCCCGTGGGTATCAAAAAAAAACCTTAATCCACGCGGACGAAGTTGCGAGCATCGTCTAATTATCAATATTTTGAAATTGTTCCAGGGCCGGCAGAAAGTCTAGTCCGAGCGGCGCTAAGTCCACGACTGTCGTGCCTCGCGGCGGCGGCCCTGGCGTTCCACGGCGCCACGTACAAGCCCTCACAAGTGCCGAGAGACCTACACCCCTTCCTCGCGATGCACGGAGTCAGCCCTAGCTAAGCTAACATTAAGCTATATTAAAACATACCTGTATATTTTTTTGTTTTTCCCCCTTCGATCAGTAATGTACATGGTATCGAGTGCCATACTTTTTTCTCACCCTATCAGATATATGAATAATTATTCGACCGTTACGTAGAACAAAGTCTTATCTGCTAAATTCATAACTTAAGATTTGAACCTTGCAGATATGACTTTTAAGGCTCAGGTTTCAAGTTGTGAATTTTGTTCTACGGTACGGTCGAATTGTTCAGAATGAAAAGTAGCCTTCGGTTCGGCTCTCGTCGGTTGACCGCTCTCGGCCACCGCCTCTCATTTCCCTTTTAGTAATTCGTTTTCGCTTAGCGTTTTTCTTACTTTCTCTCTTTTTGCTCGGCTTCTAAGGGTCGTACCGTGATGTTAAATAGACTATAACCTTCCTCAAGGATTAGGTTAACAAATGCAAAAAGAATTTTTCAAATCCGACGGGTAGTTCCAGAGATTAGCGCGTTCAAACAAACTCTTCCGCTTTATTATATAGGTATAGATAACATTTTCCATCATTTTAAAATTAACTTTTTACAATTGTGAGTGGGCATTTGCTTTCATTGAAAATAGGCTCACAACCGTGATTGAGAACTTATTGTTCAGGGACACAGACGACCGACAGCATATCTAGATTCTAGTAAATTATTGATCGAAGGTTATCACATATGTTAACCCTTTTTCTTTCCACTCATTTTCCAAAAGATCTCCTTAGAAACTCGTCGTTCATTCTTCTCATAATATATATCATAATAAAATTTTCCAAAAAACAGCTCAAGCGGAGAAAAAAAAGCTGCCTCAGCTTGAGGCACGCCGTGGCATGAGGCAAGATTCTATCGTAGATTGAGATTCTTTGAGGCAGATGTATCCATTCGAGTAACCTCAAAAAATTGGATGCAAAGCATTCTCTCTCTTTACGAGCTGTGTCATCCACTTGAACTCGGTGAAATATTTTAAAGGTTTAACTTGGTCTTCCTGAATTTTGTAACAATTAAATACCAAAAAAATTGTCTATTTTCAATTGTAAAATATTACTACTAAGTATGCGCATTGTTTTTGATTTAGTTTGGATGTATTACCAACTTCAGTTTTTGAAATTATTTGCGGGTTCGCACTTACAAATTTTTATTACTTAAGTGCATAGTTACATATTCTATTATGCATGTTTACTATGCATGGCTTCTAAACATGTAAATGTGCAAAAAATTTACATGTTTAGAAAGGCTTTAAATACATCGATAAGTATGATAAACAAAAACAGTGTTTTTTGGTGAAAATCGCTGTTAGTTGTCATGTATATGCCATAGTGACATCTGTTGTCATGGTGACATGGAGTTAGTAGTGACATCCGTTGTCATGGTGACATGGAGTTAGGAGATTTGGGTGCTTCTTAATTCCAGGGGCATTATGTCACCAACGTTTCCGCATTTTTAGGGAAACCTAAGCTTATTTAGGTTTCCTATCAATATAGGAAACCTAAATAAGCTTCAATAGTCAATACTATAAAAAAAAAAACAGATCACTTCTTTCTGTGCTACCTAAAATTAACCACTTTTATAAGCTACATTGATAGCTAGCACATTTTTGACACATCATGTTAAAGTTTCAGGTCGCCGACCCGCGTGCCACATTTTATAAACGGATAATCTTAAAGTTGCCATATTGACAAAACTTAAAACATAAGCGCCATAGAAAATATTTTTAAGTATTTTATAAAATTATTTTCGCATTTGCTTAATTTTTACAATGCAATCGTGGTTTTTCAACCACTGAAATGGCACAAAGTTATACTTATTTTAGCAATTTACATGATAAACTAGTTAAAATATTATAATGTTTGACTCACGTAGACGTATTCGTCTTAGGGCTGATCTAACTTACGTAAAAAAGATCGTTCCGAGCGTTTTTATATTTTGACAGATTTTCAATTTCTCGCTATTGGCTTAAATGCATTGCAGCAAAAATACCAACTATTCAATCAATCACCATAGGCATGGTGACAGTAACCAAGAATCAATTAAAATATGAATTTTTCTCATGGATTATAAAAAGCTTATTTATTTCTCTATTTTGTGCGAGATTGATATTTATTTTGATGAAAAAAAAATATAAAATGCAGCAATCCACCATATTGCATTGAACACCAATCAGAGCCATATGTCACATTTATGTTCAAACTTTGACAAAACATAGAAGTGACGTCACGAACGACGCCATGACAGCAACAAGCGTTTTTGCGTGAACTAAAATTGAAACGGCAATTCTACCTACCAAACCTTTTTTTTTTTTGCTGAAATAAGATATTTTTCCAAATAGTAGATGCTTCCGAACATTATTCAACAGTTTTTCAAAATCGGTCATCGTGCCTATTGAGTTTGTAGCAATGATTGGTGCAGTTGGTCTTACGCACGAACGTACGCAACGAATTATTGAATTAATAATAATAAATACCATGCCGCTAATGTTTAATTAAAACATCTACTTAAAGTAGAAACCTTGTAAATAATATGTTATATATTGACCGGAAATAATGTTAGTAAGGAACATAAATAAGAAAAAAAACTATGTATGTATAAAAATAGGCGTAAATTGATGTAACAATAAAGTTAGTCGGTACAATGAAAATTAGATTCGTGACGTCGGGTTTCGATGCTCGAAATCTATCATGCTATGATTTCTTATATACCTAGATAGAGTGTCGCTTCTAAAGGACGGTAACAAACAAACTATGAGTATGCTAGTGTGCGTGTCAGCTATGCGTTTACGCTCGTGCTACTTCTACTTGTGTTAGTGTGCGTGCATAATGATACCATACTGAATCGATAGATCTCAGTATAAGATACTGAACATCAGATGATCAGATGATTCGATGATCAGAGCATGCTCTATAGATATAGAGCATGCGCTGATTTAGCTCGGACTTAAGATAAGAGTTAAAATGAGACACAAATATGCTCTGACATACATCTGTCTTGAGTCAACACAGTGACAGTGCGGTCTATAGATTTCAGCCCGAGAAACCATCTAGGTATATAAGATAATCGTTGGCGAGATGTGCATACTGTATGGTTAGTATAAGATTTAATTAGATTGATCGTATGACATTAGCGTCAAAGTAAATTGAACCATAACAAGATTGTATTAGAGCTCAATTTCGTGTATGCATTCTCATACGTTTACATATACGCTCCAAATTAAAATTGGTTGTACTGAATTTGTGACTTTAAAGTAATACAGTTAAGGTTAATTTTATTTTGAAGCTAATGTCATCGAATACGGGTACGATCAATCGAATTTTATTAAATCTTATACTAAACCTACAGGTACTTAAGGGTACAGTTTTAACGTGTTCCAAATGAAAATAATGTCGAAAGCTCAAATTAAATATTAATAGTTAGGTATGTTATCTTATTAGAGATGCTATATATTATATTATTTGATATTCTAGATGCGATAAAATGTGATAATTATGTAGATATCATAGCGTAATAGTTTTATATAAGATCGATATTTTTGTGGCTTGTTTAAGGCTAAGACAAAATAGGATAGAATTGTGCGAGCGGAAACTTTCTTCGGCGTCGTGTCCGCACACAATATGACGTCATATTCCACTCGCGGAATAACAGTAGTTATGTCTTTAGCCTAAGGCCTAAGGTTTCTGGTTCATACAAAGTTGTTAAATGAAAGGCGAAAATAAAAAGGTGCCTTTTGGAATAGCACAAATTAAATTTTACGATATTAAAATCAAACAACGGCCTCAGAACGAAGATAATTTCCATTGTTAAAAATCACAGCGTAGTTATCATACAGTCGAGAAACGAACTCGCTTGGGTTGAGCAACGAATCGATGTAGCGATGCGAGTCACATCAGATATTTGTCCATGGTCGAACTGTGTGTGTGTGTTACAGTTGTTCTTAGGTCCTTTAAGACACCACATTTCGTCGAAATCTAACGGTTTAGGTAGGAAAATATAACAGACAGACAGACATAGTAACTTTCGCATTTATCATATTTTTTTTTTGTGGTAATCGATTCGAAAAAATATTTTTGTAAGCTCTTTAAAATCTCTATACAAATCTAGTCTAATCTAGTCCAAACTGTCCATTCATTACGCTAATACTATCTTATCTTTATCTGACCCAAAGAGATAGAATTGCGATTGTGACCAACGTAAGATTTTCCCTATAATAATAATTGTATGAAAATTATTCCGAACTGTTCCGAATTGCTATACTATGGTCAAATTATACCGCATAAGAGTTTATCGCTTTTTGTCTGTTACGGCGTTCTCTAATAGCTTGGCAACTAGCAAGCCATTGAAATATGTCGAGATAGAACGAAAAAGTGAGCGTCGCACGCGAGCCAACAGTTTGCAAACAAAATAAAAAAAGAAACCCGTGAAAATGATAAAATTTTTCCTAATTATGGAAATCACGAAGTGGCGATTTTAGCGGCAGATTTTATTCGTCTTACAAGCATTCTCCACTTCTCTTTGTTGATCGACAGCCCGGTACAATAGTGCAATGGACTGCCCACAGCAGACTTAATTTGGTCAGTCCATCGCATTTAACGAACTTTCTTGCCGTTACTTCGTGATGACCACGACCGCTCTGCCAAGAGTGTCACAAAAAAGAAGAAGAATTATGAAAATAAAAAAAAGCTTATTATCTAAAAATCAAAAACGAGGCATTTTCTTTCATAAAGGAGTGTTTATTTTCCATTTTCAAATAACGCGAAAGGCACGGTTTTATCCATAAATAGGCATCCACGCATACTTAGTTAACTAGACGTGATATTACGGTTCTATTTCGATATATTTCTGTGTACAAGCTACTGCTACTGTAGTCTGTTACGCAATCGATCCATCACTTTCCATTCTCTCCAAATATGCATCTCAATTCTAAATATTATACAATTATAGTCATTTGTTTGATGATAATGATCGAGCGATGACGTTTTAATTACTATTGACTTAGTGCTTTTCTGATATCCAAAAACTCGTAAAGCCGTTTCAAGATTGAATTATTTGGAATAAAGTAGATTTTCTGGCCCCTAAAACATGGGACTAAGACACAGGCTTCTTGCCCCTAAGACACGGGCTTCTTGCCCCTAAGACATGGGCTTTTCTAGTTTCAACTGTGTTCAGTAGGGCTAGTATAAGATTTAATTGAATTGATCGTATTCGTAATCGATGACATTAGCGTTAAAGTAAAGTGAACCGTAACTGCATTGAATTAGAGCTTAATTTCGTGTATCCATTCTTTTCAATTAAAATCGGTTGTACTTAATTTGTGACTTTAAATCTGTACAGTTAAGGTTCATTTTACTTTGACGCTAATGTCATCGAATACGATCAATCGTGTTAACTTACACTAACCCGACAGATTTCTTTACTCCCAAGTGTATTTGAAGACTCCTCGGGAAAAACAATGAATGTCAAAAGATGATTAAAAAGAGAAAAACAACTTTTTATAGTTTCAAAGTCTATATTTCTTTCATTTTATGCTTATTTTGTATAAATATTGAAATAACATATTACTATTTAAACATGTTCTTTGACTTTATCAAAAAATATAGTTTAGTTCTATATTTTAGTAACAGATGGCATTAAAGGCTCAGTTTCACGAAAAAAGTGACATTCATTGTTTTTCCCGAGGAGTCTTCATTTGAGGTGTCCTTAACTGTAAAATGATGCAGTACAAGTATTCGGAATTTGCATTGACGCAATAAGTATATCAATCATTTTAGATTTTTCTTATCTTATCTTTAGATTACTCATAAGCGATGAGTTGTCAATTCGATGCGTACCTAATTTTTTTTTTTTTACAAATACTAGGTACATACTACATTAGAAATATGGCATTAAATATGTATATAAAAATATTATCAAGTGAACATTGATGCAGAGAGGAAAATTTTGTGCATGAAATATTTAAATATTCTCTCGGTTATCATTGGAAAATGTAAATAAGATTATTTATCGTGAATAAATAAATAAATATAGCGTTTATTTTTCTGTCCAAAACAAAACTGAAATAAAGAGTTGAATTGTATGATGGCTTTTATTTATCAACACACCCCTGACCCGAAAAAACGATCGGACTACGTCATTTATTGCGACGGAAATGTCTGACACAAATATCTGACACTGTTCCGTTCAGAGTGTATGCAGGACAGTCACACTAAATGCCTGTTTCAACCAATATGGGAATTTATAATTTCTGAATTGTCTCTGGTCTAGTCTGGGAGGCTTTGGCCGTGGCTAGTCGCCACCTTACCGTCAAAAACGTGCGCCAAGCGATTTGGCGTTCCGGCACGATAAATTGTAGATACCTATATACCTATACGTTTTCAAGAGCGGATAGAATATTTTTTGGATGAGAGAAGAGTTGTGTATGCCTAAGTCAAGTTAAGCTTACCCAATATTTACTCTAAAGCAAAATGGTGAATTTCAATTTCAAATCCTACCAGTGCGAAGTCAGGGGGGCGATTCAGACCTGTTCGATAACATACCGTGTCGATACGGTTAGTTATCGATCTCGTATAAAAAAATTTTGTGGTGTGATTCAGAGCATTTGGTTTGAGGATACGATTCGGTATCGACTACGTTATCGACATCGACAAGATACATTCGATTACAAGAGCATTTACGAATTGAAAATATATGTTATCGTATGGTAACAAACCGAATCGATCGATAAATATAAGTTATCGGAAGGGTCTGAATCGGGGGGCAGGTCAGCATGTGAGAAATTTCAAAACTTTTTAAAGCAATAGCAAGCTAGTTTATAAAAGCATACAGGTTTCTGATTGCAAATAAAGTGCGATAACATAAATGTAGCGAATGTAACTACATACTTACCCGCCGGCCTATAGTTACACAATACACCAATGCGCAAGATATTAATCCTCATTTTAAAGTGTCTTCACTACTTGTGAAGACACTTTGTGTCGAAAACTCGAAAGTTCAAGATACCTACGATATTCGGCTTGCCCTCTGTTCAGATTTTCATACCTACATTTCTTGTATTTAGCCAAAAAATGCCGTAGGTAGTTTTTTTTAAGCTATTGCATAGCTTCTATCGCGGGCCAGCGTGGAGACCGAATCCAGAAATTCCGTAACGAAAATAACCTGACACGGGACTCCTTTACGGTGAGCCGCTAGATGGCGTTGATAAAAAATGCTAGGCAATAGCTTTACCGCGGCAGTCCCCGAGTGCCAGACGTCTTTTTTTTATCTTATTCGATGACAAGATAGCCATTGGCCGCGATCTCACCTGATGATAAGTAACGATGCAGTCTGAGATGGTAGCGGGCTAATTTGGAAGAGGTGTAGCAGTGTAAATTCAACTCATACCTACCACTAATCAGTTTCTACACGCCATAGTGCCGGAACGCTAAATCGCTTGGCGGCACGTCTTTCACGGTAGGGTGGTATCTAGTCAAAGCCTCCTACCAGAACATAGCAGAGACAATTTAGAAATTATAACTTCCCAAATTGTCCCCGTCGAGAATCGAGCCCGAGACCTCCCAGTCATAAGTTCACAGCGCTCACGACTGCGCCAGGGAGGTCGTCAAAGGTACAAAAAATTCAGCGGAACTTTGTTTTATAATAAAGAAGATGATGTTGAGTAAATATTTTCCAAACGGATATTATTTACACGCCACAACCAATTCACAATGGCTTCCGGACTCCGACGCTCGAGCGGAGATTACAATCAGGCAGAAGATCGCACGATCATTTCGACCGTTCCGTAGAACAAAGTCTCATCTGCTAAATTCATGATTTGAGATTTGAGCCTTGCAGTTGTGACTTTTAAGGTTCAAATTTCAAGTTGTGAATTTAACAGATGAGACTGTTCTACGGAACGGTCGATTTGCTGGAGTATTATTGCACGCACATTGTTGTCAGCATACGATGTTTTGTTCACGTTACATAAGTAATGTAGGTACTTAAGTTATTTCAATTGTTAATGCACCTACTTGTAAATCTAGTAACTGATTAAAGAGATAGAGAGCGACTTAAAGGTAAGTAAATGTACTATTATCTTCGTTGTTGTTATCAAGCAGTGAAAGATTGCGACGCGACGTGCGAAAGTCCCTCCAAAAATCTCACGTCAACATGTGGAACTTTTTTTTCGATAACAAGGACTATGCTTGACTGCGATTTCACCTGATGGTAAGTGAGGATGCAGTGTAAGATGGTAACTTGAATGGGGTATGGCAGTGTAAATTCAACCCATACCCCTAATCTGTTTCTACACGCCATTGTTCCGGAACGCTACATCGCTAGGCGGCACGTCTTTGACGGTAGGGTGGTAACTAACCACGCCCAAAGCCTCCCACCAGACCAGACCAGAGATACTTCAGAAATTATAAATTCCCAAATTGATCTCGCCGGGAATCGAACCCGAGACCTCCTAGTTATAAGACTACAGCGCTCACCATTGTGCCAGGGAGGTCATCAAGTAATGTAGGTGAACTCTTTAACTTTCCGACATTAAATGTAGCCTCTCTGTTAATCCTGGGTATGAGCTGTCTCCATTCCAAATTTCAGCCAAATAGGTTTAGTCGTTGTAGCATAAAGGAAAAAAAATAATCCCTCCATCCATCCATCCAAACATCCTAATATTAGTAGGCTAGGATTAGTAGGATTTTTTAAAAAAAAAGAGTATTATCCAAGCTGAAGTTGACTAATATTCTCCTATCCCCTCCAAATAAGCGGAAAGCGTGTACTAGGAGTGGGTACGACAATAGTGCAACGGTGGGGGTTCGAAGCTGCGACCTGCGAAGTTTTCAGTCCGCACCTTAAACCTATTGCTATTGAGGCTTATTATTTGGGATGCAATGTTGGCTAAAAAAATTAATCGTTTTGGTGATACGACGGAACAGTCGACCGTACTTACGAACATACAGCCAAACGCACAACCCTTTCGTAGACGCGTAACAAATAGGTAAAGCGGCGTGTCAACAAAGTGCGCTCGTCATACATACAATAACCGCGGATGCGTTATGAAAATGGGATTAATGGTAATCACGATTACCTAAGCGGCGTTGAGTGGGGTGGTGGTACCACTTTCAGTTTCTGCAGCAGACCTGCGTCGGCTACACGCGTTGCGTAACATCGGTCCGGTCGCGGTCGCCCGTATACCAATGACACACTTTTTTTATTTACCTCCGCTTATCTCGAATATTTTTTAAACGAACCATAGATAACGCATTTATTTTTCCAATTCCAAATATCCCAGGTATTCAATTGCGAAAAGTTTTGATGTAAATTTTCCCGCCCTTAAAGTATTTGAGGTTAAAAAAAGTTATATCGATTTTCTTTTTGTGTAATAAACACAATGAACAGAACGTTGAAGTGTATTTTTTTTGTGTACATCTGTGATGTGTGTGTTGTGTGTGGGTGATTGTACCGAGCCATCATCTGTCGAAAAGTAAGTTTTTGCTTATCCCTCTTTCTTTATCAACCGATAGACGTCCACAGCTGGATATTCCTCAGGTCTCGGTCTTGCGTTGCCTGTATTCAGCGTCTGATATCGTCGGTCCATCCATATGAGGCCTGTCCAACACTTCGCTTTCCGGTGCATTGTCGCCAGCATCTTGGGAACCCAACAACCATCAATTCTTCGAACTATGCTAATTATTTTGAAATGGATAAATAACTTGCACATACCTAGTACCTTATCTATTCCATGGTAAGTCCGACCCGACAACTTTAGCCAGAAAATCTGTTGCTACAAAACTAGAATCCAAAACTTTTGGTAAGGGTAGATACATGATATTTACGCGGTACGTCGTACCTATCTAATTAAAGGGCGGGCGGACGTAGGGCGGGCGGTACGATGTAAGCTAGGGTAAAGTACATGGAATTTTATTTATAATCCTATCAACTAGTTAATCTATTAATTAAATAAATTAATTAAAAAACCGAAATGTAGTCGCGGGTATTTACTAGTGGTTCATAAGAGTTCACTGTGCTCTTTTATGCTTAGTAACTGCTCTTTGCTATGAGAAAAATACCGACCGATATCATAACGCAAAAACACGTTTTTTTAATTTTAGTTTGTCTGTCTGTTTGTACAGGCTTACCTTCGTGGACGGAATCAGTTCCTGTTCTAAAGAAATTGTCAGAAAAAATAAATAAAAGGGCTTATAATATTAGGTATTCAAGAGTTGTCGTTAGTAAAAATTACAAGCGATTATATATTCAAGAGTTATCGTTAGACTAAAATTACTACGATTATATTCAAGAGTTATCGCTAGAATAATAAGATATAATAGCGTTTCCCTTCATCGTTGAAACCTGACATATTACACACTTAAATAAACGCAAAAACGCGGGCTTTAATCGGCGCATTATCGCGCTAAGCGTGATATTATATACCTATGTGGAAAAAGTTTAGAGTGACTTGCTACTATCCGCAAGAAGTTATGTCCTCTATCTCCGATGATATTTAGTATATCTTCACCAAAATTGGACAAAATATTTCTAATAGTACACAATATATAATAAAAAAGAATTATCAAAATCAGTTTAGATTTGACTGAGTTATGGAGTAAAATGGATAAAAACTTTAATCCCATATTTCGGAAGAACCTTATTGTTTCTAATGATTAAAACTATCTTATATATTGATCCGGAGTCTCAGTTACCACTATACCAAATATTTCATTTAAATCCGTTAAGTATTTTTTACGTGATGCGTGATACAGACAGACAAAAAGTTCAAATAGTATAAGGAACATAAAAAGTTTGTTTAGAATTTGCACTAATAAATTGCTAATGTAAATGCGTATTCAACCAAAATAATCCAATCGATTACGCGATAAAAAGGAACTGCGTATCCATGCACCGCGGATCGATATTACTGGGTATTATTTAATTTGGTATCATAATCGATGTTATAACATAACATAACTGCGGTTTCGCACGAAAAATGTGCATAATGTGGTAAATATGCATAATAAATCGTGTGCAATTCGCCTCTTTTATAATTAAATGCGAAATCAGATAACGGAATACTGATAACTAAGGTCTGATAAAGAATCTGATTTACTGAAGAGTGCTGGATATATTATAGAAGAAGAAGAAGATAAGGTGGTGAAGTATGCCAAGAGCGGATTGGTAGACCAATATTTATAATATAAAATAAAATAAAAAATATATAAAATAAAATAAAAATATATAAAATGCAAAGGTGACTGATTGACTGACTGACTGACTGATCTATCAACGCACAACCCTAACCACTGGACGGATCGGGCTGAAATTTGGCATCCAGACAGCTATAATGACGTAGGCATCCGCTAAGAAAGGATTTTTGAAAATTCAACCCCTAAGGGGTTAAAATAGGGGTTTAAAAAATCGAATTTAACGTGAGCGAAGCCGCGAGCAAAAGCTAGTTATAAATATGGCTTCCCCGTTAAAGTAAGGGTAATTTGGAATTTATAGCTTGGGAAGCTATTACTAAGATCGACCAAAAACAAAAGTTTGTTGTTATCTCTTTAAATTTTAAATTATTTGTTGTTATAGGGGCAATAAAATAAACTTTTAAGTATCTACCTATATATTATGGTTGAAATGAAATGAAGTGAAATGAATGCACTTTATTGTACACCACATAAATACAGAAACATATATACAGTAACATAAATTAACTTAAAATAAATGATAGCACAAATGGCGGCCTTATCGCCAAGGAGCGATCTCTTCCAGGCAACCATGATGCAAGGTGGATATGATGACAGGATAGAAAATGAGGGTGCACACATTACACATAACTGAATAAAAAAAAATATGATATGTTCATGAGATATAGCCTGCTGATAGATGGACGGACAGCGGACACTTATTAGGGTCCCGTTAGTACACTATGATTTCAGAACCCTAAAAATGCAAAAACAAAATTGTTAAGATACTCGGAGTACCTACAAAAAAGTTCAACGCGCTCGAAGCAGCTCTATGGATATATAGGTGCCAATTCTTATATTTTCTTTTACGAAAAGTATGTTTACTTCTATTCGTCATTCATTTCGTCTCTGATGCTGAGATAGATATCAGCATCAGATAGAGTATGCTCTGACTTAGCTTGGACTCAAGATAAGAGTTAAAACGAGACGCAAATATGATCCGACATAAATCTGTCTCGTTTTATCTCTGTCTTGAGTTTGAGCAGAGGGAGATTGAGGTCTATAGATTTCAGCCTGAGTTATAGAGTATCTCTATGCCCTATAAGTATCGCTATATATGTCTGGTGGGAGGCTTTGGCCGTGGCTAGTTACCACCCTACCGTGAAAGACGTGCCGCCAAGCGATTTAGCGTTCCGGCACGATGGCGTGTAGGTATAAACTGATTAGGGGTATGGGTTGAATCTACACTGACATACCCGTTCCAAGTTAGCCCGCTAACATCTTAGACTGCATTGTCACTTCCCATCAAGTGAAATCGCAGTCAAGGTATCTTGTCATTAAATTAAAAAAAACAGACAAACACTAGCGTAACGGTTGAGGAAAATTTAAAATCCATAATTTAAATATGCATACGCATGCATTAGATATGAATTATGATGTAAGACGTGCGTATGGTAATAAATGTGAAACACTCAAAATAAATGTGCAAAAACAATTTTCTTATGCGCATTTCGCAACACCGGTGATTACGTGCAGAAATTCACAGGATATCCTGCCAGTGGCCTTGTGTGCGTTGTATCCATAAGATCAGCTTGTTGAGCAAATTACTTGATCCTATTAGCAGTATTAAGCAATGCTACGTATATATCGCACACTTAGATCAAGAGGGACACAACTCAAAAAAGGTCTCTGTTCCCTAAATGAAAAAAAGTCTTTCTGAATCTTTTGTTAGTAAAGTTATGGAACTCAATTTTATTTTAAGTCGCACTTCACGATTTCATTTATGACCAAAAATAAAATTGAGTTTCATTGCTTGATCCTATTAACAGTATTCAGCAATGCTACGTATATATCGCCCACCTAGATCAAGAGGAACTCAAAAAGGTGGTTTCCTAAACAAAAAAAAACTTTTTCTGAATCTTTTGTTAGCAATGTTATGGAACTCAATTTTATTTTAGGTAGCATTTATGACCTAAAATAAAATTGAGTTTCACAACTTTGCTAACAAACGATTCAGAGACTTTTTTTTCGTTTATTAAACAGAGAACTTTTTTGAGTTGTTACCCTCTTGATCTAGGGGTGTGATATATTTGGCCTACTTGCTACAATAGTTTCTTTCTCCGTTTCACTACTTTGCTCTTGTATCGTGACCTCTTTCCATTAAGAACAAAATGGTAAAGAATGTTCTTGGGATGATAATGAGTGGGAAACCCAGATCTTCCGCATAAGATTCAACTAAGTATTTTTTTTTTATTCAATGACAGTACTTGACTGCGATCTCACGATTGTAAGTGACGATGCAGTCTAAGATGGTAGCGGGCTAACTTAGAAGGGGTATGGCAGTGTACTCATACAGCTAATCGGTTTCTACACGCCATCGTGCTGGAACGCTAAATCGCTTGGCGGCACGTCTTTGAAGGTAGGATGGTAACCAGCCACGGCCAAACCCTCCCACCATACAAATCTCCGCCAAATATGCTTCAATACCCCAACGGTTAAAGGTGCGGACTGAAAACTGAAAGGTCGCAGGTTCGAACCCCACCCGCTACACTATTGTCGTACTCTCTCCTAGCACAAGCTTTTCGCTTATTTGGAAGGGAGAGGAGAATATAAGTCAAGTTCAGCTTGGCTAATATTCTTTTATAAAAAGAAAGAAAAAAAATATATATTTTGTACACAATTTTTCCGGATCCTTGCCAAACCTTATCGAGCTTAAGAATCATGTAGTCAGGGATTAACAACAATTGATTTGTTATCCATATAACTCTGCCAAATACGGTAAAGCCGATCGGTATCTTGGGTTTAGTTTAGGCAGGCGTTGCGAAACTGTCGACGTTATTGCGAAGGCTGTATCGACGTGCTTTAATGAATTCTATTCAACTTTGGTGTACAGTTTTTGTTTTAATTAGATTATGTATCTTTTTTTTGTAATTTGTCATTTGTAACTTTAAAAAAGCAACTTAGAATGCATTTTCAAAATAATCGTGTCTAGGAATTAATCTTTTTTTTATTATTAGGAGTCACCATTTTTGTTTTTCATATGATTGTACATTTTATATTAATTTTATAGTCTTAAGTTCTCTGTAAGTGAGCAAATTTTTGACGACCTCCCTGGCGCAGTGGTGAGCACTGTGGTCTTATAACTGGGAGGTCTCGGGTTCGATTCCTGGCGGGGGCAATTTAGTAAATTATTATTTCTAAATAGTCTCTGGTCTGGTCTGGTGGGAGGCTTTGGCCGTGGCTAGTTACCACCCTACCGTCAAAAACGTGCCGCTAAGCGATTTAGCGTTCCGGCACGATGCATGGCGTGTAGAAACCGATTAGGGGTATGGGTTGAATTTACACTGCTATACCCCTTCAAAGTTAGCCCGCTACCATCTTAGACTGCATCGTCACTTACCATCAGGTGAGATCGCAGTCAAGGGCTATCTTGTCATAGAATAAAAAAAAAAAGAAAAAAATTGTTCTTTGAGATTAAATTCTTTAAATTAAACCTAACCTATGCATAGCGGTCATAAGAACTTATAAAATCTTTTCGCATAAAAAAAAACCTCTGATTTTTAGTTCCCTACCCGAAGTGTAACCAACGGGACTCTATTACTAAGCCTCCGGTGTTCGTCCGTCAGTCCGTCTGTATCTCGTGATCCGTAATTTTTTTTTATAAAAAAGAATACTAGCCAAGCTGAAGTTAACTAATATCCCCCTATCCCCACTCAAAGAAGCGAAAAGCTTGTGCTAGGAGTGAGTACGACAATAGTACAATGGATGGGGCTCGAACCTGCGACCTTTCAGTTTTCAGTCAGAGCAGAAATTTTCACAGAATGTGTATTTCTGTTGCCGCTATATCAATAAATAATAAAAGTTAGCTAAAAATTAAATGGGAATAAGTAGGGGACCCTACTAGAAAGGTGTTTTCGCGGCCTTTTTTTTGCTAAAGAAGCCTTCGTCTCACATTTGACCGGTTATTTATACCCATAAAACCTCTATCATTACGTGATTAGTGGATACAACCTTTTTTTTTTATTCGATGACAAGATAGCTCTTGACTGCGATCTCACCTGATGGTAAGTGACGATGCAGTCTAAGATGGTAGCGGCCTAATTTGGAAGGGGTACAGCAGTGTAAATTCAACCCATACCCCTAATCGGTTTCTGCACGCCATCGTACCGGAACGCTAAATCGCTTGGCGGCACGTCTTTGACGGTAGGGTGGTAATTAGCCACGGCCAAAGCCTCCCACCAGACCAGACCAGAGACAATTTAGAAATTATAAATTCCTAAATTGCCCCCGCTGGAAAAAGAACCCGAGACCTCCCAGTTATAAGACCACAGCGTTCACCACTGCGCCAGGGAGGTCGTCAACCTTCAGCAATGAGGCCTACGAGGCCTACCTACTTCACGAAACCTAGTTAACCGGCCGCGCTTCGGTTCCCATCGCGTTGCACTAATCTCTAATTACAGTTTGATAACCTAATCGAATTACCTCATGTTATACAACGTTAGAACGTTGTTTGACTCTCGTTTCCACACAGATCGAGTTCAAGTATCAAACACTGTTAATACGATACATGTACCTAGAGGTAGAGTGACACTAAACTTATCCGTGAATATGATTATAAACTACACCGTCTTGATACTTGAATAGATAGACAGGTGCGAGGTAACTGTGTTTATAAACGTAGAATAGGAAAACATTGGGGTTTACTAATAGATGCGCGCATCTTTGTCCACATTGCCGAGTTTCTTGCTGGTTCTTCTTTGTTGGAATGGCATTCCGAATCAGTGGTAGATTAACTTGCCGGTTCGCAAGCACTTTGTAAAAGTTTATTGGAATAAAAAAAAGACGTATGGCACTCGGGGACTGCCGCGGTAAAGCTATTGCATAGCATTTTTTATCAACGCCATCTAGCGGCTCACCGTAGAGGAGTCCCGTGTCAGGTTATTTTCGTTACGGAATTTCTGGATTCGGTCTCCACGCTGGCCCGCGATAGAAGCTATGCAATAGCTTAAAAATTATTCTGGTTTTAATGAATCCTGCGGAAATGTTTGGGATAAGTATTATATACTTAATCTAGATTTCATAATCCCAAATAAATCAATTTTTCCTAAGATAACAGATAGAAACAATGCAACCATGCGTCCCGTTAGCGACAGAGCCAGTGTAAACACAGTGTTGTCGTAACTTGGCGACGCCGCCCTAAGCCTAGATACCTAATGACTAACGCGACGTAACGTTGCAACATTGGTCGCGATGCAGGAAACGAGGCAGACAGCCAGAATAATTGCGAATTCCGGTCCAAAACATATTTCAATTTGTCTTTGATGTATTTGAATTAATTTGAAGGTAGGTTAAAGCTAAAGATTTTAGACTATAATGCTTAAATTAATGACGTAGTACGTATGACATAGAGATATTAAACAATTATTTCTAAAATTAAAACTATTGTTATTCAGCCAAATCGATTCATTCGTTGTGACATGAAGGCACAGCGAGTCGCGAAACTGAAGTGGAAATGGGCGGGGCACATAGTTCGAAGAGCCCAAGGTCCCAAGGTGCTGGAGTGGCGACCCCGCACTGGGAAGCGCAGTGTTGGCAGACCCCCCACTAGGTGGACCGACGACATCAAACGAGTCGCAGGGAGTCGCTGGATTCAGGCGGCGCAAGACCGAGGTCTGTGGAGGTCCATGCAAGAGACCTATGTCCAGCAGTGGACGTCCATAAGTTGAAGAAGAAGAAGAAGAAGACATGAAGGAGTTACAAGCATACACACACACACACACACAAACTTTCGCCTTTATAAAATTTGTGTGACTCTATAAGAGCAACAAATACCGACATAGAATCTCGGACACCCCGAATTGGAGGTGAAAATCTTACCACTATTATACTACTACCACATTACCGCTGCACCACCAATAAATTCTCTAATATTTAGAGGTTAATGTCGAAACTTTTAGTATTAAGCGTGACTTAGCATAAAATCTGCTTAGACGTACTCACTAGCAATATGTACAGTGTATGTTGCATGCAGGTTATGAAACTTGGCCTCTTTACCCCGAAAGCTTAGTGCGATGTCACCTTTACACTAATATATGATCTTGCGAAGAGTTCATTAGCATTTTAGCAGCTGAATAACATAAGGGTATATTTAAAGTTTAAGGCGCTCTTAAATAGGATGCAAATCATAATAATATCTATATATAATCATCCTATTGACGTGTGTATTTAGACCGATTATATATTTTGTTAGTCTTATGTGCCATACGCAAAGAGTGTGGCGCATAAGACAATATTAAATACAATAACATATATACGACAACTTGTTGTAATGTATTCGTATCATATCTCTCTCTGACTCAGCAAATTAATTCTGTGAGAACTCCTACGAAAATAAACATGATATTAAATGTTGTCATAATTTCGAGACACAAACAAAAAGGGGAAAGTATTCGACCGAGCTGACCGCAACGCTGGTCGACTTTATGCAAAATACAAGCAAGTAAAATACCGACAAATTAAGTTACATACAGATTAAAAAAAGAATGCATTTTAATCAATAATTTCTACTAGGTATGAGTTAGGTATATTCAGCCAATCAGAGGTCATTGCGATCGTACACTGATGCAATCAATTTTAGAGAATACCAATGCATGCTGCCAAACTCTGGCGCGTTGAATGAATGCTACTGCATGCCACCGTCTAGTGACGTAACAGTTTACTTTTCTCTTACCGCACATTGTATAATATCGACATTGAGATTTGGGACCGACTGACCGCGTTTCGATATCGGCCGCCTAAAATAAGGGCTTATCTCTTTACTTGTTGTTTTCTGCCTCCACTTAGTTATGATCAAGGTTAAATCGTATATTTTATAGCGCTACCCACTTAGTTTGTGCAATTTTGGAAAAATTGTTTCTTAATTTTATATTTAATTACTTATTAAATATAGATCTCAAAGGTCTCGATACATATAATTAAGTGATGTTTTAAGGGAATTAATTTTATTTACTGAAGGTTTAAGGGATGTTTTATACACACAATTAAGTGTTAATTCAGGTTATTTTTTCATAAATAGGTACCATCGATAAACCGGTATCAGAATCGGTACTTTTTCTATAAAAACCGAATCGGGGCATCCCTAAAATTCACCGAATTCTCCATTACCGAGCCTTTGTATACATACTTCTCCAGTACAAGCTTATAATACTTATTAGTAATCGAGGCTCCCTAAATGATGACACGGCGAAGTAAACAACGGTAAAATCGGGGTCGTCGTATATGTTTAACGCGATCATTAAATTTATTAACGCATCATTTTGGTATTTATACTATAGGAATTATAAATGCGAATGCACACACGTGTGTTCATTTGTTAGTCCTTCAATCATGCCGCAACAGAGCTAAGCCTCGACGTGAATTCTGCACGAGATTCCGGCGGGATTTTTAAAAGTCTAACTAATAGTTTGTCTATTCTATTCTATTCTATTAATAGTTTGTCATTTTGATAGCATCTTCCTCAACACCTGGGTGTCTGGAGCACTTCGACCATCCGTTGCTCCAGATCTTTTTTTCCACGTTCTACCAAATTGTAGAATCATCTTGCTCTAAATGATTAAATCTCACCTCAAAACAAGGTTTCGGTATAATAGAGAACGAACATAATTAACTTCCGATAGTGATCAAAATAAAATCTACAAAGTCTACAAGCGAAAATTACAGTTAAAAAATACCTAAGGAAATACTTAAATGCTTAGATTGTATCGAAAGCATAAAATTTCGTGAACTGACTAAAGGCGCCTTCACATTACTCGAATATCTTCTCGTCTAATGGCCCCTGTTCATATGACGGACTTTTGTGCGGAAATATGCAGTACTATGCAAGAAAAAAAAAATACGTGACAACATGAGAACCTCCTCCTTTTTCGTGGGTCTGAAATATCAAGCAATAGGTATATTTTAAAAAGCGGTATTTTAAAATAGTTAACAAGCTTAAAATAAAACCAATATTGCCTGTGTATTTTACTTATTTTGAAAGACTCTCTTTTTAATAATCGCAAAGAAATAATTTATTTGTGCTAAAATCATTTTTCTACATTTTTATTAGGGAGAAGAGTTTTACAGTTACATACTTCGCATGATAGAGTTGAGAGTGAGAGTTGTAGAGTGATTTGTTATTATACACTTTATAGAATTCTAGATGATACCCGCGACTTCGTCGGCGTGGTTCGTCCTCTTTCATTTTCCGGGATAAAATGTTGCCTATGTGTTAATCCTGGCTATCAACTATGTCCATTCCAAATTTCAGCTAACTGTGTTCATTTGTTGTGGCGTGAAGAAGAAACAAACATCCATCCATCCATCCGTCCATCCATCCATCCTCACAAACTTTCACATTTCTATATTAATAGGATAGTAGGAAGTAGGAGAATGTAGAGGAGCCCTAAGTATTAAACAATTGGGTTGTTAAAGAATTAAAGCCTTGCGAAATCATACCTTACACAGCTAAGTTAGGTCAGGGTTGATACTGGCTGTCAAATTTCAAATATCCCACACTATTGGCGTCGATTGTTGGTCGATAATAAAAAGAATATACCAACTGTACTTATCGAAATTAATCTATACTTAATTTATATCAAAGTCACGATCTGTCTGTTCGTTGGTCGAAACTGGAATACGTGATTTGGTTATGGTTCGCTTTAGTCAAGAAGCTAATTTAATTAAGCCAACAACTTGTTGGCTTAATTAAATTAAAGAGAAATTGAAATGTATATTAGCCAAATTAAATATACAAGGAAGATTATACGTCTGTATATCATCCGCTATGAAAGGATTTTGAAAATTCATCCCCTATGGGAGTAAAATAGGAGTTTGAAAAAATCGAACTTAACGTGAGTGAAGCTACGGGCAAAACTTAGTTAAACCACACAGAATAACAACAGCCACATAAAAAATATTACAAAAAACACAAAAAAAGAACACATAAATAAGAAAAAAAAAATAGATAAACCTTTGTTTATCTATTTTTGTGGGTTCCGACGGCTTAAATTATACAGAGCGTTCTATCGATTGTGCTCTTAAAATTATTTTCAAGCCACCGTGAAATACTACTATTTTGGAATTTCTCCTATTTCATAATTAAGTATTTGGTAAGTAATCTCAATTGTGACAGCGCAGATCAAGTAATTAGGTTGGTAGGGTAGCGTGAATAATTATTATGGATGGAAGTCTTAACTTTGTAGAGCGTTACTTAGTAATTTGATGTTTTATTCAAAGCCTTTGCTGCGACTCAGCACACCATATTTCGCTTCGTCGAAAATAACGTTTCTTGTATGAAGAAGTGGAGAAACTCTTTAATTTTTGACTTTATTTTTTTTTTTAATTTTTTTTTTTATATCGGCAATAGAAATACTTTTCTGTGATTGAAGAGAAATACACATTTTGTGAAAATTTCGAGTATTTAGCTATTACGGTTTATGAGATAGGTACAACCCACTAACAGACAGACGGACAGACGGATCGACGGCGGACGCTTAGCAATAGGGTCCAGTTGAGACCTTTTGGGTACAAACCCAAAAAACCTAAAAATATAACATAAACGTATAAATTCTTTTTACAAAACCGACTTCAAACGCCACTATAAAGTATATAAATTGTGTCTATAAAATTTGCAGAATTCCCTCGATTCCTCCAGGATTCCATCATCAGATCTTGACCTGATAACAATGGAACCACCTGGGAAATAAACCCTTTCAAACAAAAAAAGAATTTTCCAAATCGGTCCAGGCGTCTTCGAGTAATCGGGGAACATTCATAAAAAAAAGATTCCGACGATTTGAGAACCTCCTTCTTTTTGGAAGTCGTTTAAAAACAAGTTGAGATCTGATCCCGCCTACCCTATTCCAGTCGCATCACATTTCGGTGACACACTCTGCCCAATTTGGTCACCCATATTTTGAACACACACCATATGGGTGGTTTGTGGTTCAACAACAATGCACGTCATTTTGCTTCACCTTTTTTGGGCATATGTAACAATCTATGTAACAATCTCGCGTCTCCCAATTCATTTTTTGACATTAAATCACAAGAAGTCTTTAGCATTTTCAGAGAATTACCCTTCCATCTCAAGTTGCCGCTACCTCGCCTCGCGCTTCCTCGCACCGCACCTCAAGTGAGACCCCGCTTCGTACAGATAGCAACGAACTCCTCCCAATTGTCACTACCAAATTTTTTCCCAGTTTTGTTATTTATTTATTCTTTATTGCACCACAAACAGAAAAAAGTAAACTTAACAGAAAACATTATGTCAGTACAAAAAGGCGGTCTTATCGTTATTGTTACGTTTTTAATGTTTTTATTAACTTAAAATTAGTTATTTATTTTTGTTTGGTTACTATTGTTAGCGTATCGTCTTCTACGATGAGTAAAAGAGGAAAAGTTTTGTATAACGCAGACCATTAAGTACTTTAATTAATGACTTTTTTCAAGCGGAAATAAAATATGAAAATAAAAATTACGCCTTTAGACTTTCAAGATGTCATTGCCATGAAAATCATTGCCAGAGAAGAAAACTTCCATCACAGTCATGGTTACAGTAAAAAATACAATGATTATTTTCTTGTCAACGATACGGTATGACGTCATTTTGTAACGGTCGACAACGGCCAACTTGAGATGGAAAGTTAATATAGACAAGAGTGAATAGGCATCTTCTACGCAAGCGTGCATCAACCTAGACCTCAATAGTGCTTTCAATCATTGATTTTTATCAAGTGCAAGCCTATCGAGTATCAGCTTTTAACAATAATTTATCAAATAACAATAATTTAATTCCACTTCTTTAGTTAACGAACTGTATCGTGCGTGTACCAAAGTTAAACGATCATAAAAATAGATTACGAACGATCATGCACCTTTCACTGACAGATATAGATAGATGCAAATGTAATCTCTCAATCAAATCCATCGGTAGTTATCCGTATCTGTAGATAATTGCATTAGCCTAAAAGGTGTTACGTTAAGCAGCGATCATTATCACGCGCCTAATGATAGCTAGCCTGTAATGATGGATCGATACCGAGCTAATGGTTTACGACTGCGTTACGCAAAGATATAAAGTGCACCCAGCACTGGTAGCATGGGCAGGAGATAAACATTTTATCCCCCGATTTTATCCACTGACAGGGGATAAAATTATCTTTTCTTATGCTAGAGCATGGCGACAAGGGAAAGGAGAAGTATATCCCTATTTGACATTACAAGTGGAGCAACTTCCCGCGGCTAGAGCATGGGAACAAATGAAAGAGATAAACTTCTCCTTTTTTGACTTTTGAAAGGGTCAAACGAAAACAAAAACCACAGACAAAAACCACCTACGAATCACCTATTAACTATCAAAATCACGACTATAAATAAAAATTTCCTTTTTTTTTTTTAATGGCCATAATTGCGGGGATAAATTTTCTCTCATTTTATCCACTGTCAATATTCTTCCACCGCTGTGCCCATGCTCGATGGGTGGACAAGACTATAAGCGAGGGGATAAACATTTTATCCTTTTCCCGGGGATACAATTTCTCCCGCCTATGCTACCAGTGCTGGAATATTTAAGCAAAGACTCATTCCTTCAAAAAAGGTTTAAATCATCGCACGCTTAGAACAAAAGTTACTTACAAAGTTTTTTTATTCGATGTCAAAAAAGTCCTTGACTGTGATCTCGCCAGATGGTAAGTGACGAAGGTAAGTGAGTTAGATGGTAGTGGGCTAACTTGGAATGGGTATGGCAGTGTACATTTAACCTATTCCCCTAATCAGTTTCTAAACGCTTGGTGGCACGGCTTTGATGGTAGGGTGGTAACTAGCCATGACCAAAGGCACCAGACCAGATCAGAAATAATTTAGAAATTATTCCCAAATAAATTCCCAAATTACCCCGCCGGGAATCGAACCTGAGATCTCCCAATTAAAGACGACAGCGTTCACCACTGCGCCAGGGAGGTAGCCGATTTCCAAAAAATTGAAAAAATTATGTTTTTTTTTAATTTTGATCGAATCTCAGACCCTACGATATCTAAAGAAACTTATTTTTTGTACTTATTGGTATTCAAAGCTTAGGGAAGTTAAGTAACACCTAAACGCTTAGGTGACTCCCTAACTTTAGGGGCGAATGTTCTTTCCTTATTCTCCTTAGGTTTCTGACCATTACCGAGTACCGAGTTTTTGTAGGTATTTAATAAGATAAAGCATAATCCATTAAGATCTTCAAGGTGATGATCCGTGACATAATTTATGAACATGATCCAATTTCGCACATATTTGCGCAACCTAGTAGACCATTAAATTGTTCAAATAAATCTCATCGGTTTGGCAAATATCGAAATAATTCAAATAGAACCTGAGATTGGAAAATATTGAATATTTTTTATGACAAACGTGTGGTCTTAATATGGCCATATTTGAATAGATTTAACTTATTATATTATATTATCATTAATTAATCTTAATAAAATGAAATGAAAGTATGTAAGGGATATCTTTTTAAATGTACAAATCTACAAAAAATGTATTTTATATTTTCAAAATAACACAATACGTACCTATATATACACTACGTAAAACTTGTAAACTTTTTGTAAATGGTACAAAGATTAAAAAAATATACTTATATTGAATGAAAAAGAAAAATCCAATCCTTTTTTGGATTTTTTTTGGACCCGGGAATGCCGGACCAGGACCTTGTCATCCGCAATCGAATATGCTAATATAACATGCTAATAAATAATCTGTTAGCTAGAAAAAACAATATGGTAACATGCGTGAACAGAAACGAGGGCGTTACATGCAAGCTTGGTGTTTGCGGTCACAATAATTGCACAGTTATATAACGCAAACACTAGTAATCACTTATGACCACGGCTTATGACATAGGTTCGTGACAATTTTTTTTTTTTTTTAATACATTGACTAGCGCTTCACTGCGATCTCACCTGATGGTAAGTGAAGATGCAGCCGTAGATGGTGCGCGCTTGCCTAGAAGATTTAAAGACACCTACATTATCGATAGGAAAAACGGAAACCGGAAGGGCATTCCAAATTTTTGCGGTGCGTATTAGGAACGAGGAAGCGAAGCGCTTGGTGCGAGATCGTAGAATTTTCACACAAGAATTAACTGTACCTACTGTTTTTATGCACTTATAATCCTCAAAAACTATTGAACTGATTTTGATGTAATTTTTTGCATTTTATAGTTATCTTCAGTGAAGTTCTTGTGTGCTTTTTGCGGGTTTTAACATTTGAATGCCGTTCGGTGAAGATATTGTGTGATTTTTGTAGGTAATTAAATCATTTTAGGTATTTTTTCGTAATTTCATTCGACACACTTTCTTTTTGCTTTCCATTTCCTTCATTTGACATTAGATTTTGACAATTGACACAATTTTTCATCATTAGGTACCTAATCTAAAATGTTTTTTTCTAAGACTTTATCGACTTCGTCCGCCCGGATTATAAGTTTTTGAATCCAGCGGGAATTCTATAATATTCCGGGATATGCTATTCTGATGCATAAGCTCTTACATTGTGAATTTTCATCAAAATCTGTCCAGTAGTTTTTGCGTGAAAGAGAAACAAACATCCTCACAAAGTTTCGCATTTATAATACCAGTTTTAGTAGAATGTTGTGAAAAGTGCGTGGTTACAAATTAAAATGTCCATATTATACTTACAGATGATTTTTAAGGTAATGCACAAATTTTTTTGATGGTTCTATATCCTAATGTATCACCAGCTGTGATAGATTACGTTTGTGGGGTGAACCTAACCATCATAAAGTGGATCTCTTTGGTAAACGATAACTTTGGTATTCTTAAGTAAAATAAAAAATACGTGTTGATTAAATTTCGTTTATATACAACATAAAAAAAATTGTGCACAACCAAAAAAATCACCCTGTATAATGTATATAGCGAAGAGGTAAATTCACGACCACACAAGTGAAATAATAAATAATTCGTTACATAATATACGCAATCGTGACCGAGAATGCTTTGTTCGAGATCTTATCGAACTTTATTTGAATAATTTTTTTATTTACCCAAACTGTACATAATTTACTTGATTAAAAAACAAGGAAAATAGATAGCGCATACAGTTATTATGTTCAATGTTCGCACAATTAAGTTTTTAATTAAGTGCATGTTAGTTTTATTTTTATGTCATTTTTAAACTTTTTGTTGATTAATTTTTCTGTTTTGATAAATAGATATTATGTACAGCGGTAGTGCAGAACGTTAGTACATAATAATTCTATGAGTTTTGGGAATTTATTTACTATCGTAGCTAACTTATGTGAAGTTAGGTTTTTAAAAATATCGTCGGAATTGTTTGTTTTTCCGGAATAAAAAGTACCTAGCCTATGTCCAAGGTCTACTCTAGGTCCTCTACACCAGTGCAAATAATGTCCATCCATTGCTCTGTTGTGGCGTGATTGAAGGACAAACCAACATACTTTTCCATCTTTAATTATAGAGGTCGGTGCGCCATTTGCAATACATATTATTAGTTCCAGAGACAATCGTATGTCAAATGTGGCTCTACGAATTGATACATAATTAAGCTGTCATTTGTATAGGGTCAGCCAATCCAGTGTTAAGTTAATCATAGATTAAATATAAAACGTGTAACAAAAAGGTGGGTCAACCCTGAAGGAGGTGAATGTGCTCATGAAACTGAAAAACTTTCCCCAAGGAACATAATATGTAGGTCGAAATATAAAAAATCAGTCAGCGGATCGTCAGTTTTGTATGGGAGGTCCACATTTTTTTTTTTCATATTTCAACCAATGTTCCTTGGGGAAAGTCGTTCAGTTTCATGAGCACATTGACCTTCTTCAGGGTTGGTACCCTCCTTCTGTTACACCTTGTAGAGATCAGTGGTAGGTATAAAACAGTCATTAAGAGTGAATTTCCTAAACAGAATGTATTGTTCCAGGGTGGAGGGCGCCGCGAGAGCGAGGCGGGGGGCTGCGCACGCGGCGCGGGACCAGGCGCCCCCCTCGCGCCGCCCGCGCCGACTCACCCCCTGCGGGCGCTCGATGACATGCCGCCTGTGCTCAGGTACGTCATGCCTAAGTATGTCATACATTTCTGTGGTGGTGTCGTGTGGCCCGGGTTGTTACGTTCCCTCAAATATGGTTGAGCGAAGAAACGGCTGGATCATGCGTCATGCTCGTGAACGCGTGCCACTAAAGGGAATGGGTCTACTTTATGTCTACCCGACTTAACATGTATTGGATTGTACTCAGGTATACATTTTTGAAACTTCGTTGTGGAAATACATACCTAGCATAGTTTTGTTACCTATTGTAAAAAATTTTTTGAAAAGAGCAACCGCCGAGTTTATTGCTGGCTCTTCTCGGCAGGAAGGGCATTCCGAACCAGCTTTGTAGTGGCATTTGAAGTCGGTTTTGTAAAAAGAATTTTTAAGTTTATATTATGCACCATCACATTACTTCAAATCAAAAATAATAGGAAATACGTTTTGTATGGTGGCATCTGACATTCGACCTATGGGTACCTACTCTCTACCTACCTAGTCAACATCAACTAATCGACATGTAGTCTTGTCCAAATGTCGTATTGTTATATCAGAGAGAAATTGCATTACGTAAATTAATATTATTGTAACTCTCCTTTTTAGAATTTCATAGAAGTGAAATGACCTAGATCCTATGTATAATAATGAAGCTATCTCGCAGCCATGCTTAGAAATAGGTACAGCTCTCAGTTAAGCAATCCGCTATGCAAAAAAAAAACTAGCTGATAGCTGATACCCGCGACTTCGTTTGCGTGGATTGAAGATTTTTTATTCCCGCGGGAACTCTCATATTTCCCGGAATAAAAAAGCCTATGTGCTATTCCAGACTATAATCTATCTCTGTGCCGAATTTCAGCCAAATCGGTTCAGTCGTTGCGACGTGATTGAGTAACAAACATACAAACTTTCGCATTTATAATATTAAATAGGATAATAGGATTTTTCCCTTTTTAGTTGCTTCTATCGTCGATTCAATTTTTGTAAACAGTAATTACCATAAAGCGGTAAGAATTACTCATAAAAAAGAGAAAGGGCCTCTGTTCAAACAATAACCAATTCCTCAACCGCGGAACACTCAGAAACTTATTCATTGACGATCATTGATATACTACAATACAAAGATTTAGAGTTCGTCGTCATCATCGGCCCATTTCTGGGCACGGGTCTCCTCTTAGAATGAGATTTGTGTTGCACCCAATAGCTATTCTGCCCTCGTAATTGAAAACACAGTAACTTAAACGTAACTTCTATTAAACTTACTGTGTTTTCAATTACGAGGGCAGTATTAGCTCGATTAGTACGGAATGGCAGACTTTACACAATTTTGAGAACATTGTGTACACCTCGCAGGCATGCAGGTTTATTTACTATGTTTACCTTTAAAACAAGAGTTATTTTTCTGGAGATAAGTATATCATAACAATAATATAAACGTAAAAACTCTTTTTACAAAACTGACTTCAAACGACAGTAAAAGGATATCATTTGTGCCTATAAAATTTGAAGAGTTCCTTCGATTTCTCCAGGATTACATCATCAGATCCGGACTTGATGACAACGGGACCACCTAGGAAGTATACCCTTTCAAACAAAAAAAGAATTTTCCAAATCGGTCCAGACCTCTTCGAGTAATCAGGAACATACATAAAAATACAAAAAAAAAGATTCCGACGAATTGAGAACCTCCTCCTTTTTTGGAAGTCGGTTAAAAACCACACTCAAAAGTTCTTTATTGAGAGAGTTTGAAATTAATCGTTGAAATCTACAAAAATCTGGTCATCCACTTTCAGGAAGTAGGTCTTACATTTCTATGGAAATGCGTATCTCACTTCTTTATATCAATGTTGACGATTCCTTAACAACTTTACTGACAAATAATATGATGCAGTCACCACAACTTTATTCAATTGTGTTAAGGGCTATATTGTTTCAGCAAGGACCGTTTAGGATTGTCGATGTAAACCAGTTAAGAGGTCAATGACTTGACAATGACTCCGTAGCAATTTCGCATGCATCGTGCGTATCTAGATTTTAGTACGTGATAGTTGGTAGTGCGTGATATATTAGGGTTCCGTGCCCAAAAGAGTCGAAATTGAAGCCAGTTAGACGAAATCTATACTAATATTATAAAGCTGAAGAGTTTGTTTGTTTGAACGCGCTAATCTCAGGAACTACTGGTTCGAATTGAAAAATTAATTTTGTGTTGGATAGTCCATTTATCGAGGAAGGATTTAGGCTATATAACATCACGCTGCTACCAATAGGAGCGAAGCATCAGTGAAAAATGTTGCAAAAACGGGGAAAATTATCCACATTTAAAATATATTCTTTTAAAAATTTCTTAATCATAATAACAGAAATTGACGCGGACGAAGTCGTGGGCAACAGCTAGTCTAATATCTACGTACTTCGTAGTCGTGCTTTGTATCACCTTCATCAAACATTAGGCTAAGCGAATTCTGATTACATTAGACAGGTGTTATGAAAAGAGCACCTAAAATACAGGGTGTCCCACGGCTATGCCACATGGAGGGGAAGTACCTTAAATATTGTAGATGGAACATTTTCCTGAAAGAAGACTTCATTTTAATTTAAAAAACAATTTAAACTGCATTCATAGATTTTTAAATAATTGCCTGGTTGAACCGGGACTGGAACCCGCTATACGAGAAAAAAAATTAACCTGTATCTTTATCATACCGATCGGAAGGCTTCATCATAAGGATTATTTTTTGTTAAATAACATAGCATGAGAAATAAAAGGAAGACCATGAATTTTAGCCTTTGATGTAAAATTTTGTTCAGAAAAATGAAAAGCTGATATTGGCGTATCGACATACAACTGACATGAACTATTACTAATGAGTACCCACTTGAGAAGTACGCATCATTTCCCGATCCTTACTATCCTTACTAATCCTTACTTATATTACCTATAAATGCGAAAGTGTGTTTGTTTGTTGATTTATTGGTTTGTCCTTCAATCCCGCTGCAATTCGTTGCTCTGTTTTTCTGAACAAAATTTTACATCAAAGGCTAAAATTCATGGTCTTCCTTTTATTTCTCATGCTATGTTATTTAACAAAAAATAATCCTTATGATGAAGCCTTCCGATCGGTATGATAAAGATATAGGTTAATTTTTTTTCTCGTATAGCGGGTTCGAGTCCCGGTTCAACCAAGCAATTATTTAAAAATCTATGAATGCAGTTTAAATTGTTTTTTAAATTAAAATGAAGTCTTCTTTCAGTAAAATGTTCCATCTACAATATTTAAGGTACTTCCCCTCCATGTGGCATAGCCGTGGGACACCCTGTATATAGACGTACCGATAAACGTGCAATTATAGACCTACTAGAGCTGGTGGATGATTTACATTGTTTACATTGTATTACATGGGAGCTTTGAGAATTTAATACGGGAGAAATCGGCTTGGCATCCAGCTGCCCACAAAACAGTATAAAAACTTAATAGGTACATTGTATTGGCTAATATAATAATATTGTAACATTTTATTTTGGAAAGAACAACTGTTAAGTTTCTTGCCGGCTCTTCTCAGCAGAATGTGCATTCTGAACAGGTGGCAGAGTCTTGGCCTGCCATAAGAGCCACAGGTTGGCTTAAGTGAAATAAATAATTTTGAATTTTTTGAATTTTACAAAGTATTTTACTTTGCTGTAGTTCAAGAGAAAATAAAGTTTACATAAAACTGCTTTTTATCCTAGAAAAACAGAGTTTTTGTTGAATTTTTAAGTACCTCACTCCACGTGGATGCAGGACATACTGCATAAATCATTTTTGGACTATTTTAAGAGTTTATCGGTTCATTGTTTCCCAGATTATTACCTATTTATGTAAAGTTGTAACTTTAATTTGTACTTGTAACCTTAATATTTCGTGCACTTGCTCCTAGATCACAGATGGCTAAAGTAATTAACATTACTTAGAGCTATTTCATTAGATGTTCTATTATATTTGATTTCAATGGATGAACTAATTTTAAGTTGGTAATAATTTGTCTTCATTGGCTCGTTTCATTAACTATCCTATTGATTGGAGAATTGTAGCAGAAGCTATTATTTATGCGAAGAAGCTTGATGGATTAACTTTTAGATAATAAAATTGTACATACAAAATAACATGAGGTAGAATATATTTTATAGTTTTATCCTGACTTCCTTACTAATATCCTTACTATAATTACAAATGCGGAAATGTGTTTGTTTGTTGGTTTATTGATTTGTTCCTTCAATCACACTGCAACAGAGTTACGGATCGACGTGATTTTTTGTTACGTGTTGTTATGATGGATATAGTTGTACTTATTATCAACTTCGGGAACAGTAAAGATTTCATCAAAATCGATGCAGTAGTTTTCAAGATATAGTCAATTTTTCCTTTTCAGTTATTCTTTATTTCGTTACTTGATGACACCCGCGAATTCGTCCGCGTGGATAAGGTTTTTTAATTCTTGCGGGACTCCTTTGATTTACCTATGTTTTCATCCTGGGTATGAGCTATCTCCATTCCAAATTTCAGCCAAATCCGTCCAGTGGTTTTTGCGTGAAAGAGTAACAAACATACACACACGTACACACACACACACGTACACACACATACAATCTTTCGCCTTCATAATATTATAGTGTGATCTTATTTTCGATTTTTTTTGGTACGGAACCCTTCGTATGCGAGTCCGACTCGCTTTTGAGCGGTTATTCTTAATTTTTTTTAATTTACTCTGTCTGGTTTGTCGCAGGTCCAACCCTCTGTACACGGAGGAAGAAGAGCAAGAGGTAGTCATCATAGTGGACGAGGAGGTCCCCGAGGGCGACGCGGCGGACGCTCCACGAGTGCCGCGCAGGGCGCCATCTACCTCTTCGGGTCTGTTCACTTCATTTTAACAAGCTTTTATTTATTTAACTTTAACACTTAAAAAAGGATTATAAAGCAGACTGTGTTACTCTCAAGATTCTCAACTATGCCCATGCAATAATGCGTCGATTCGTATTTATAATTGCGTAGTTATTTTCCGATTTCCCAAAAAGGAGGTTGTCAATTCGTCGGAAGCTTTTTTTTTTTCATGAATGCTTCCCGTTTACTCGAAGGACCGATTTGGAAAATTCATTTTTTGTTTGAAAGGGTATAAGTACGTGCCAGGTGGTCGAATTGTCATCAGGTCAGGATCTGATGACGGGATCCTGGAGAAATCGAAAGAGCTTTTCAAATTTTATAGGCACAATATAAAATACATATATACTTTGAAGTCGGTTTTGTAAAAATAATTTTTATGTTTATAGGTATTATTTTAGATTACAACGTCCGTTAAATAAAAACTTTTATTGAATTTTAAAAATAGATTTTAACTATCAAGTCAATCTATGAGTAAAAAAAACTTTGTAAAAACTAAAAAAAATTAAGTTTTTTGATTGGCTTCGCGGTAAGAGTCCGCCAAAACCACAACTTTGTGACAGTAAGCATAGTTAGTACTTAGTAGCAACCGCGCTTTGACCTTTATTACTCAACTAGCTTTAACCCGCGGCTTCGTTCACGTTAGGTTCGATTTTTTAACCCCCTATTTAACCCTCTTGGGGTTGAAATTTTCCAAAATCCTTTCTTAGCGGATGTCTACGTCCTAACAGCTACCTGTATGCCAAATTTCAGCTCAATCGGTCCAGTGGTTAGAGCTGTGCGTTGATAGATCAGTCAGTCAGTCAGTCAGTCAGTCACCTTTGCCTTTTATATATTTAGACTAGCTTTAGCCCGCGGCTCTGCCCTCGTTAAGTTAAATTTTTCAAACCCCTATTTTCCACTCTTAGGGGTTGTATTTTCAAAAATTCCTTCTTATAAAAACTATCTGTATGCCAAATTTCAGCTTGATCCGTCTAGTGTTTGAAGTTGTGCATTGATAGATCAGTCAGACAATCAGTCAGCCACCTTTTCCTTTTATATATATACTAGCTGATGCCCGCGACTTCGTCCGCGTGGATTTAGTTTTTTAATTCCCGCGGGAACTCTTTGATTTTTCGGGATAAAAAGTAGCCTATGTCACTCTCCGGCCCGTAAATTACCCCTATGCAAAAAATCACAGCAAGCCGTTGCTCTGTTGCTGCGTGATTGAAGGACAAACCAACAAACCAACAAACCAACAAACCAACAAACACACTTTCGCATTTATAATATTAGTAGGGATATATTTAGACTAGCTCGCGACTCCGTCCGCGTGAAGTTACGTTTTTAAAAATCCCGCGGGAATCCTGTAACCGGCAGCCTTGAGGACTTGGGGAGTGACATAGGCGTGATTGGAGGACAAACAAACACACTTGCGAATCCTTACTATTAAGTATTTAAATGCGAAAAATTGACGTGTCTCCAGCCGGACGAAGTCGCGTGTAAAGCCACAGAAATATGCTCTGACATAAACAAACAAACACTTTCGCATTTATAATAATAGTAAGGATAGTAAGGATACCATAGGATATTTTGACGACCTCCCTGGCGCAGTGGTGTGCGCTGTGGTCTTATTACTGGGAGGTCTCGGGTTCGATTCCCGGCGGGGGCAGTTTGGGAATTTATAATTTCTAAATTGTCTTTGGTCTGGTCTGGTGGGAGGCTTTGGCCGTGGCTAGTTACCACCCTACCGTCAAAGACGTGCCGCCAAGCGATTTAGCGTTCCGGCACGATGGCGTGTAGAAACCGATAAGGGGTATAGGTTGAATTTACACTGCTATACCCCTTCCAAGTTAGCCCGCTACCATCTTAGACTGCATCGTCACTTACCATCAGGTGAGATCGCAGTCAAGGGCTATCTTGTCATCGAATAAAAAAAAAAAAAACCTAACATATTTTCGTATATCTTCAGGCTACGGCAGCGCGGGCGGCAGCCACGGCCGCGTGTCCCCAACCTTACCAAAGAACGAGCAGTACGACCCCGAGCCGGTCGGGCGGCTGTCCTCGCCCAAGACCGAAGGGTCGCTGCGGTCCGCCTCCTCCGACGGGAGCCCCTCGTGCACCATGTCCAGGAGTCTCAGAGAGGACATCCGAGCATGCTTGGGAGGATGCAGGTAACTTATAGGCCCGATAGCTCAACGACGAAAACCGAAAGATACTAACCCTTAGTATATGACTAGCCGATTCCCGCGACTTCATCCGCGTAGATAAAGGTTAGAGTGACTTGCTACTATCCGCGAGAAGTTATGTCCTCTATCTCCGATAATATTTAGTAGATCTTCACCAAGATTAGGCAAAATATTTCTAATAGTACAGCATTTATAATAAAGAAACAATTATCAAAATCAGTTTAGATTTGACTGAGTTATGGAGTATAATGGACAAAAACTTTAATCCCATATCCCGGAGGAACCTTATTATTTCTAAGGATAAAAACTATCCTATATATTGACCCGAAGTATCAGCTACCATTGCACCAAATTGCATTTAAATCCTTTCAGTAGTTTTCGCGTGATGCGCACAGACAGACAGACAGACAAAAAATTCAAAAAATAAAAAATGTTTTGGGGTCTGCATCGATAATAAAGCATCCTCCGATTAAAATTTTCAAAATATATTTAATGTACAGAATTCGTCCCGTTACAGTTTTGTTATAAGTATAGATTTTATCCACACACAATCCAATACATGTTAAGACGGGCAGACAGAAAGTAGATCCATTCCCGTTGATGGCACCCGTTCACGAGCCTGACGCATGATCCAGCCGTTGCTTCGCTCAACCATATTTAAGCGAATAAACGGCTATTTTTTGACAATGATCTAATACCTTTTCCTCGTTTAGGGAATACCCAATGAAGCCCATCCCACCGATACGCTGGGAGAGGGACATAGGCGACGTGGTGGAAGCGGCGGTGCGGGGCGCGGGCGGCATCAGTGCAGCCCGCGCCCGTCTGCACGCGGCCCTACTGGCGCTCCACGAGCCCCCGCCGCTCAGGGGCCCCAGCGTGCCCTACTGCGGGCCGGGCGTGCGACCCGGTGACGTCACTATGATGCCGAAGACCGAGATGTCTTTACTGGTGAGTTTTTTTGGTTGCTTTTCGAATATTCCATACAGATAACCCGTGCTCGTCTGCACGCGGCCCTGCTAGCCTAGATTCTCAAGACTGAGATGTCTTTACTCGTGAATACGGTGTTTGAATGGCATAGAGCTATTATGACGTTGGCTAAAAAAATCCTTAAAAATCCTTTCTTAGTGGATACTAAGAAAGGATTTTTGGAAATTCAACCCCTAAGGGGGTGAAATAGGGATTTGAAAAATCCAACTTAAAGTGAGCGAAGCCGCGGGCAAAAGTTAGTGTCTAAGTGAACCGCTAATTTTGCCTAAACAATTATCACATTTCCTCCGCATTTAACCAACGACCTCAAAATAATGATGCTTCTAAAATTAATTATGACAGTAAAGTATACACTAGTGAAGTCTTGAAGTACATAGGCTTTGAGTATGCCTACACTTATACACGTTTAACATCAAGTAGTTGTCTAATAATGTTATTTTAAAATTTTTATACAGTGCTCACGCAGATAGACACTAGATAACACTTAGTGTCAATCAGCGCAAGACCTATTTAGTACTCCCACTACAATACTTTAAGAGCTTTAACTTTTTGTTTTTTTTCCGTGCCCAAACCATAGACTAGAGGAAACAAGTAAAATTAGATAAAGACTACAACCGTAGACAGAGAAGTACTATAGACTTAATGATATCTCCTTTTCACTCCCACACGAAGGGATGCAATATAGCGATGTCAAACAAGATAGAATAAGTCACAGCTATGTTTATGTCCGTCCCTCACTGCGTGCCACGTTTTGAGTTGTTGCTCACAATACATTGTGAGGTGATTGTGAGCAACAAGATTTACAAGAGTAGGCACTTCACAAAGTTTTCCCTTTAGGTTCGACCCGCTTGGTAGGATTCTACAGGATACTCATTCTATGACTTCAACTGAGATTTTACTAACTAATCAAGCCAGCAACTGTTATCAAACGTCAAAACGGGCACATAGTACGGGAGCTTCTTAATAGGATCAAGTTGGTTACCCTTCGGGTATAGAACCCTAAAAATAATTTCTTTTAACATAGGTAACATCTCAATTATATCGAACAAGGGCGCTGCGACTAAGAGTATGTAAAGCAGTCGGCTTCTCCAGACGTGTTTCACTTTTAAGGATCCAGGCTATCTTTTAATTCCATTATTCTGTGCCTTATAAATATAATGTCGGTATAGGTGATATCTATAGGTATTACCTCCTACTCGTGAATCTAAAAAGGAGCTCGACCTTGCTTAAAACGATTTTTGAGATGTCAAGTGAAATATATTTTACATGCGAATCTTGTGCAATTTTTCCTTTTTTTTATTTGTTTTTTATTGTCGCCAGGTTTTACACCTACTTTTGTGTCTAAATAGGGATAATAAATAATAATAATTATGTAATATAAATAAAATATGAAGTCATTGGCAAAAGTCATTCATTTATTTTGGTAGATTCTCGACTTGTCATAAGAGCTACAAGTTGGCCTACATGAAATCAATAATTTTGAATTTGAAACGATTAACTGACTTGACGACCTCCCTGGCGCAGTGGTGAGCGCTATGGTCTTACAACTGGGAGGTATCGGGTTCGATTCCCGGCGGGGGCAATTTAGGAATTTATAATTTCTAAATTGTCTCTGGTCTGGTCAAAGACGTGCCGCCAAGCGATTTAGTATTCCGGGCACGATGGCGTTGAATGTACACTGCCATACCCCTTCCAAGTTAGCCCGCTACCATCTTACACTGCATAGTCACTTACCATCAGGTCAAATCGCAGTCAAGGACTAACGTGTTAACGAATTAAAAAAAAATTACCTAGAAATTACTTATCTAGTACATCTTTGAGAAGTTCTTTCAGACTAATTCAGTTGTACAGAATCTCTAATGTCCACAAATTATAAAAAAAACTTCGCTCTACGTAATCTCTGGCAGAAGTTGAGATGCCAATTTTACCACTTTGTATTTTACTATCGGAAAATTGCAAGTTTTTCTTTGAACGTTTTCATTTAGTTGCCAACTGGGTCATTGCTAAGACGTGAAAATAATGGCTACGCGCTGGTAATGCATATTTGGTTTTCGTATTTGTATCACGAACTGTTTTATTTAGTATTCCATTACTATACTCTGTGAATCATTTCGGTATTACCACTTTTTGACAATCTCCCTGGCGCAGTGGTGAGCGCTGTGGTCTTATAACTGAGAGGTCTCGGGTCCGATTCTCGGCGGGGGCAATTTGGTAAATCTAGGCGAAATCGAGGGAACTCTTCAAATGTTATAGATACAATTGATAATATACTTTGTAGTGGCGTTTGAAGTCGGTTTTGTAAAAAAAAAAACTACGTTCAAATTATTTAATTGAGCGATAGTTAAATATGTAGTAGAACGTCATCATTTACTTAAGTAATTAAGTGTTTTAATGTAAATAATTTCAGTGACCGTAATTGTTAAAAAGCTTTGTACCCTTTCATGGAGTTATTTTTAAGTTAAAAATTATGATCATTTTCACTTAATCAAACTCTGAATTGATTTGCACTGTCCGGTCCAGACCACTTACTATAACGATCATACGATATAGTTATGACATCTTGTACTAACAGTGTAGGTACTATCACTTTGAAAACGAAAAATACATGTATATTATCAGCTTTTTAATCAAAAAACGACCTTATGATAGCATATTTAGAACACGATAAGAGCGCAAAATAAAGTAAGTCTTTTTTTCGCGAAATGATCACTCGCATCTCTGGCTTTACAGTTCGGTCAATCGAAATTGAGTCATAACGCCCTGCATTAAGTGCTAAATGAGTTGTTTTAGTAAGTTTGTTCGTTGATATGCAAAACACAAGTCGGTGTTGCCACATTCCGCTCTTGAACTACATTCACTCGCAAATGTAGTGGAAACATTTTTAGTGGCGATAGTTGAGCAATTGGGGGAGTTAGACGATTTTGACCTCTATTATGGTAACAGAAAGACAATGTGCATCTATCAGTTGAGACGATAATGAATGGTGATGATCCACTTCTTACGCGCTTTATGTTAGCTTCGCCTCAAAGTCATACTTGAAAATTCTTTGGCTTTTTTTATTCGAGTTATTCCTTGATTGCGATCTCGCTGGATGGTAAGTGACGATGCAGACTAAGTTTGTAGCGGTCTAACTTGGAAGGGGTACGGCAGTGTACATTCAACGCCTAATCTGTTTCTACACGCCACCGTGCTAGAACGCTAAATCGCTTGGCGGCACGTCTTTGACGGTAGGGTGGTAACTAGCAACGCGCAATGCCTCCCACCAGACCCGACCAGAGACAATTTAGAAATTATAAATTCCCAAATTGCCCCGCCGGGAATCGAACGCAAGACCTCCCAATTATAAGACCACAGCGCTCACTACTGCAGCTTCGTGGGTCCGCAGTTTGATTCCGGGCACGCATCTCTGTCTTTTCAGAGTTATGTGCGTCTAAGCAAAAAATACTTGTAGCAGTACTATACAGGTGGATTTGGGCGTAGTTATAGGAGCATTTATTACTAAAACGATCTTATAATCTACTTGCGCTCATGAAATGCTTTTATAAGTAAAAGAGTGTAATAAAATGCCTTTATAGGAGCTTCATTAGTATTGATAGACTCGTAGTCTTTCGTTTATAGGAATACTTTGCTAGTTGAGTGGTGTTTAAATAGTACGCTACGGTACCTTTTGTATGCGGATCCAACTCTTACTTGCCCGGTTTTCTTTTAACATCAACATCCCAATTAATCATTTGTCTTCTTTGATGACAGCTAGCTGATTGTTATCCGTAACTTGTATTGAAATCGCGATTGCCCCGTGCGAAAAACTGGTTCCTTGTCAAATAGCTGGGAACATATCTGAGTACCTGTCAAACAGACCCTCTTTTTAAGCGATGACAGGCCAGTCATCAGTTAAGAGCCATATCTCATTAAGATGTCATAGCAGCGACGCCAGCAGCGCCGCCAAAACAAGCACAGCGGACCGTTCAGGCTGGCGGCGACGACCAGCCGTCGCCAAGTGACGACCTCCCTGGCGCAGTGGTGAACGCTGTGGTCTTATAACTGGGAGGTCTAGGGTTCTATTCTCAAATTGCCCTCACCGGTGGAAATTGGGAATTTATAATTTCTAAATTATCTCTGGTCGGGTCTGGTGGGAGGCTTTGGCCGTGGCTAGTTCAGGTGTGTGTGTGTGTGTGTGTGTGTGTGTTTGTGTGTGTGTGTGTGTTTGTGTTTCTGTTTGTGTTTGTTACTACTTCACGCCACAAGGAATGAACCGATTGGGCTGAAATTTGGAATGAAGACAGCTTATACTTAGGATTAACACATATAGGCTACATTTTATCCCGGAATTGGCTTTAGCAAAGTTGGTTAAAAATATGTTTTACAATGTGAATAAGCCCTAATTCAAACAGGATTACATTATTTTCAAGTCGGAGTCACAAGTGGCTTGAAAGGTGGTGTCGAAAGCAATATTTTATTTCGGGCAGCCGTCGATGTTATCAGCGGCCGTTGTGTCGCGTCGCCGATTGAGATTAATCGATGTTGGAGCATTACTGTCGCTGCACGTTACACGCAACGCTGGCGCTTGTGGGGCTAGTTGTTATTTATTTTATTTATTTATTACCATTTACAAAGTTATACACATTTACATGATAATGCACATCGAAAAAACCACAGAGGTTTGTCCTCGATGCCACTCTGCAACATAGCATTTAAAATGAGTAAGTATGTACAAAACAATATACAACTAAACATACGGTCTCATTCATTTAAATAGGTAGGTATACTTTTAATTACATTAGAAGAAGTTAAGAGACAGGTTAATAAAATATATGAGTAGGTAGGTATATAAAGAGATAAGTTTAGGAATTAGGCAAGTATGTACACAATATAAGTAAATAATAAGTATCATCAACCATCTAATTTTGTTAACTTGTAACATTGCGCACCTTTTTTTTTTAGAATATTAGCCAAGCTGAACTTGACTTAAAGCGAAAAGCTTGTGCTAGGAGTGGGTACAGTATGAATGGCAATAGGCATCTGTGGAGCATAGCGAACAGTCTCTACCGACGCAGTGCTGGTGATTGCAGGACTTGGTCTCATAAACAAGACGGTCAGAAAACGTGCCATGCTATACTCTAGCAAAGGACAGACGCCGTTGGAAGTAAGCGTGAACATTCTGACAGGCTGGGAGCAGGAAAAGGTGCCTGGACGAGGACCTAAAGGACAAAGTGAGAAATGCTACTTTTGCGGTGAGGAAGACACCCCGAGACACGTAATCTTTGAGTGGGACGTCTGTGCAAACCTGACAGATATGCGGCACAGGGCGCGGATAGCAATATAGGGGCCCCAAAAATAGCTCGCATGCTCTCGAACGAAGAGCAGTGTAGTGGCCGTTTTATTACAGAGTTCCCAGAGCCATCTTCCGGCTAATCAGATCAGCTCTATGTCACAATAATATTGCATTTTCATCCGATTTAGATATTTGCTGTTGCGTAAATCTATACATATAATAAAATTGTAGAAAAGTGGTGTCTGTACAATGGAAATATATAAAAAAAAGTAGCAGAGGTTGTTATTATATCGATGCCGAACCCGAAATTGTAATTAATTTTTTTTGTCTGTTTGTCTGTTTGTCTGTGTGTTTGTGCACGCTAATATCAGAAACGGCTTATTCGATTTAGATACGGTTTTCATTAATATATTGTAGTAAGCTTCACTTAATATTTAGTGTTTATTTCATGTCAATCGGTTCATAAATAAAAAAGTTATGTCAATTTAAAGAATCACGGCGAACATTTTTAACGTACAGAGTACGTACTACACGCCTCGCGCCTGAGCGTCAAAGGTATATGTAATTCAAAATATGCTGCCCGAAAAGTCACTATTCCACGCGAACGAAGTCGCGGGCACAGCTAGTATAAAATAATGTTCAAAACCAAACGTACCCTATTACCTAGAAGTAATTTCCACATTCCTTTGAATTGAAATGTCAAACGTCGCAAAATTGGATGGTTATTGAACCGCCTTGCCCCCGCGGCGACGGCATGGTTGCGAAGTTGCGGCCAGTTTATTTATTATGGAAGCTATATAATTATTTAGGTATTTTACCTGAGACGCCCGTTGCTTGGAATTCCTGATGGGTATTTGCTTTTTTAACCCACTGCGCAGTCACCCAAGTCAAAATGGAGGGGGTTATGATTTAAGCAGTCTATGTAGTGTGTATGTGTATACTAGGGTTGCCAGATTTTTTTTCAGCCTATAAGGGACAAAATATACGGGATTTCAGTTTTTTATCCGGGACAAATAAAAAACAAAATTATTTAGTGTCATTTTTTAATTTTTTTATATATTTCCGAGGATCGAGTCAGTTTTAGCATTGTCATTTTGACACTAACACTGTTGTTGGTCGATGCGGGCGGCAACTGCAAGTTACTTTACATAGTCGCTCAATACCGAGGCGAGTCACACAATTAAATCGTACTTTTTACGAACGTTGCGTGTGTGAATACTTAGATCGATTTCATAGTGAAAAATGAAGTACGGTTCAAATACGGGACATTTTAAACTATGCCTAAAATACGGGATGTCCCGGGAAATACGGGACGTCTGGCAACGCTAGTGTATACACACTACATAGACTGCTTAAATCATAACCCCCTCCGTTACTGGAAGTAGGTAAATAGTCACATACATACACATGTACGTGACTATTTACCTACTTCCACAGCAGTGAGCGCAGTTAAATTACTCGATCGATTTTGATGAATACCTCGTCAGTTGCAGGGAACGCTAAATCGCTTGGCGGCACGTCTTTGATGGTACTGTGGTAACTAGCTACAGCCAAAGCCTCCCACCAGTCCAGAGACAATTCAGAAATTATAAATTCACAAACTGCCCCGCCGGGAATCAAACCCGAGACCTTCCAGTTATAAGACCACAGCGCTCACCACTGCACCAGGGAGGCTAAACTTTACTTACGATTGTAGCTTAAAAAGTTTAAAAGATGATTAATTTTAATTAAGATAATAAAATTAACTTAATGTTTTGTGTAAAACATAAAAGATAAAAGTTAAGTCCATGTAATTACATTTCGTATAATATATATATGTGTTCAGTGTAATCACATAATTATTTTTTCTCATAGCATTGAATTAAGAAAGTTATCGTCATAAAAAACTTAATGAAGGTTAGATTGACATAGATAGGAGGTATTTAAAATAATAATAAACTACTTTTGCCCCAAACTACTCCTCCAAAAAAATTTTTTTGAATAGGTAAGTAACTAACTTTTGTCTTTAGGAATGAACGAATTTTCAAAAACTGTGAAACACGGTTTTCTTTATTTTGAATCGAAAGGCAAAATACCAAGTTTCATGGGTATAACTTAAAAAATAATTTAGAAACTTTTAGAAACATTTTTGGAATAAGATTTTTGAGATTTTTTTAAATAAGACAAACGCTTGACTGCAATCTCACCTGATAAACAGTGTTACTTAGATACTTATTGGAAGACATAAGATGTGTCCATAGAGCATGCCTAACCAACAGTTACTTTTCTTCATCGCGAAAGAGGCAAGAAGTTGACGACCTAACAAAATACTCCTTTCTATATTTGTATAAAGTTTCCTACAAACAGGCTTGTGGCAGCTTCGCAACATTGCCCCCGGCAAGGCAGCGTGGCGGCCGCGCCACGTAATGTTGTTACTAGCCAACTCTTTAACCAAATAAATACCTATTTCACCTCACTAGCTCAAAAAGGGCGCCTTTGCTGTCTAAAACCAGTGAGTAAAAGTCGTTTTTGCTCACTCAGTGAGAAAAAGTGTTGTCTCAAGGAAAGTTCAACACTTGGCGGCACGTCTTTGACGGTAAGGTTGTAACTAGCCACAGCCAAAGCCTCCCATCAGATCAAACCAGAGACAATCCAGAAAATAATAAATTCCCAAATTGCCCCGCCGGGAATCGAACCCAAGACCTCCCAGTTATAAGACCACAGCGCTCACCACTGCGCCAGGGAGGTCGTCTGTAATAGAATTTCGTTTTCGATTCACCATCGCCGTACCAATGTGTACCCAGCCCTGCATTAAGCAAGTAATGGCATATTCCAAAGGTCTACGTATAAATCCATCACAGAGAGCTGCAATGGCAGTGTCACATGCAAATCGTGCGTCCGTTAGGAAACAGAAAATAATTGGTGCATGGATTGAACGTGCACCTACGTGGTCGGCGATTGTGTGACGCGAAGGCCGTTACAGAGAATGGATACCGAATTATGAGAGCTACTCATCCCGTACAGAACATCCGTACAATGCCATTGAATTTGTGATAACTATGTTACATAAGTATCTGTTTTTATTTTTTTCTTCTTCTTTATCAACCGATAGACGTCCACAGCTGGACAAAGGTCTCTTGCATGGACTTCCACAGACCTTGGTTTTGCGCCACCCGAATCCTGCGACTCGTTTATCAATTTGACTCGTATGTATTATTAGTATATTTAACTGTCTCGTTAATCTAGCAAGTTCACCGCGGATTATAATAGGAGGTATTTTTTTAATTTATTCGATGACAAGATAGCCCTTGACTGCGATCTCACCTGATGGTAAGTGACGATGCATTCTAAGATGGTAGCGGTAACTTCGAAGGAGTATAGAACAATCAATCCATACCCCTAATCGGTTTCTACACGTCATCGTTCCGGAACGCTAAATCGCTTGGCGGCACGTCTTTGACGGTAGGGTGGTAGCCACGGCCAAAAGCTGATGGGAACCAGAGCAGACCAGAGACAATTTAGAAAATAATAAATTCCCAAATTGCCCCCGCCGGGAATCGAACCCGAAACCTCCCAATTCTAAGACCACAGCCAGCGATCATAGAAATATGCTGTGGTCTTATAACTGGGAGGTCTCGGGTTCGATTAGGGAATTTATAATTTCTGATTTTTCTCTGGTCTGATCTGTGATCGCTGACCACAGCGCTCACCACTACGCCAGGGAGGTCGTCAAATAGGTATAGCCATAAGTGTGTATCGAGCCTAAAAACCAACGAGTTCGTCCGTGAAACGTTCATGAAGCTGACACATGAATTGACGCCCACGATTTATCGCGCCTCATGAGTAGCGTTGCCAGACGTCCCGTATTTCCCGGGACGTCCCGTATTTTAGGCATAGTTTAAAATGTCTCGGCTTTAAATTAAAATGTGTTTTTCATTATGAAATCGATCCAAGTAACTATTTACAGACGCAACTTTCGCAAAAAAGCGAGTTGATCACCTTTTTTTAAGTACGATTAGGTATTTTTGTATTCATTTTTACAGATATGTTAAAACGAATAATAAAAACTTGGTTAAAACTGACTCGATCCTCGGAAAAATATCAAAAAAAATTACACTAAATATTTTTGTTTTTTATTCGTCCTAAAAAACTGAAATCCCGTATTTTTCCTCATTTAACCATTTGTCCCTTATATTATCTATCTTCTAGGCAAACGCGTTACACTTTAGACCACATCATCACTTTCCATCAGGTCAGATAGTGGTCAAGCGTGTGCCTATAATGTATAAAAAAAAAAAATGTTGAATAAAAATCTGGTAACCCTACTCATGAGCATACAATAAGCCCTGGTGAACGTTTATCCTTCTGGATTCCCTTTAACAGCTTAAACTGTATCGTAAATAACGCTTTATATCGATCGTTAAGTTGTATTGAGACTTTAATTTAAGTAATGTAATCGTTTTCGTTATTGAAATGCGTTTTATTGCAAGCACTAAAAGCAAAACGCTGCATAGCCTATAGGTTGCATCTTACACATACACACTAGAGTAATAATTTGACAACCTCCCTGGCGCAGTAGTGAGCGCTGTGGTCTTATAACTGGGAGGTCTCGGGTTCGATTCCCGGCGGGGCAATTTGGGAATTTATAAATTCTAAATTGTCTCTGGTCTGGTCTGGTGGGAGGCTTTTGGCCATAGCCGTACCTTCCTACCGTCAAAGACGTGCCGCCAAGCGATTTAGCGTTCCGACACGATGACGTGGAGAACCCGATTCGGGTTAGTCTGCTACCAAGTTAGCCTGCTACCATCTTAGACTGCATCGTCACTTACCATCAGGTGAGATCGCAGTCAAGGACTATCTTTTCACCGAATAAATAAAAAAAGATTTAGACTAGATTTTGCGTTTGGACAGACGTGATCTGGTAGATAAGGTGTTCACCATCTGTACTTTTATAAAAGCCCCTAAACAAATAAAGAAAAAAAATCTATACTTTATACTATAATAACCTAAGAATAAAGTATGCAAAAAAAAAATGGCAGTGGCCTACGGAGTCACCGCGTAAGTACGAAACAATCAATCGTGTGCCCTCAACATTTAAATATTTACACTAGATCATTGTAGTACACTTCAGTGTATCTGTCAAGTCTACACGTTAATGCGGCGCGTGATTTATGGCAGTTCACGCGGGAATTCATTAAAATTGTTCATTTTTTCGTTATAAATGAATACAGGTTCTAATTTATGTTACTAGGTTCGAGGGGAGCATTAAAATTTGTTTATGCCAATGGTTTCGTAACTTTTTGTCGCAGTCTAGGAACTATACAGTTCGGAAGCTGCGTTTTATGGCTGAGTGGTTGTGTGTGACAACGAGCTTGTCTGTTGTGTAATAATATAATTAATAAAATTAATATTATTATTAGTCTTATATTATGTACTCTACTATTCGCTACATTTGTGGCTAGTTGTTCATCTATTTTAACCTGTGTACCGTAGAGTGAAGCCATGATATCACTTGTCACAATACGAATCTCAAATACGACACCGCGTTAGCAATGTGGTTCGCAATCTGACAAGCATTACGTCGCGACGCCACATTGCACCGTATGTCATCGCTTATGATCTATGAAGAACATAATGTACTTACCTAATATTTTTCGTCATGTCCGCGCCTCATTAGAAGTTCTAAACGCTGCTTATGGAAAATAGCTGCGAGTTGCGACACGCGGTGGTTGGTAAGAGCCTCTCCACAAATCAAAATTTATTTATTTCATGTAGGCCAACTTGTAGCTCTTATGACACGTCATAAATCTACCACAGGTTCGGAATGCAGATTCTGCTGAGAAGAGCAGGCAAGAAACTCAGCAGTTGCTCTTTTCAAAAAAAATTTTTTTTTACAATGGTTAACAAAACTAGGCTATGCACACAGTGTTTCCATAAAGAACTTTCAAAAATGCACACCTACCACAACCTAACACATGTTAAGATGGATAGACACAAAGCAGACCCATTTCCGTTGGTGGCACCCACAGTTCTGCTCTGTGGTGGCACCACAGGCCGCAAGGTTGCTCTTTGCAAGTTTGGCTTACGTTTGTTTCCAAACTGTACGCTTGCTATACAGTGCTATAACAGAAATTCTGGTAAAATACCGACAACCTCGCATTGCGATTGCAAATGAATAACATTTGATCTCGGGCCATGGCGTTATTTATGAAATACATGAAAAAGTGAGAGGTAGGTACGTTGTTGCTTTTTTAAAGTAATGCAATCTTCGAGAAATTCCTATTTAATAATATTAACTCGTTTTTTTTTATCTGGTGGGAGACTTTGGTCGTAGCTAGTTACCCCCTTCTATCAAAGACGAATACGTCTTGCAATAGCAAAGCGATAGAGTCACTGCACGATGCAATGGCGTGTAGAAAACAATTAGGGGTATGTGTTTTAAAAACTGCCTTCCAAGTTAGCCCAATACCATCTAAGACTGAGACAGTTATACAGATATATATGATATGATGAGCCAAAATTTTTACATAAAATTCCCATACATATTACCAAGAGACAATACAGCCATGAAAAAAATGAATATCTTACGAGTTATTAGAATATGATGTATTTGGCGCTTATTACACTCCTATTCCGCGCAATACGCTAGCGCGTCGCGTTTCGCACGAGGTTTCGGGCATGTTTTATATCATCACATAGTTACGATCGCACGGGTGAAATCTGATATTTTTCTGGTATTCTGCGAAGTCTTTACCTTTCGATCTGTATTGGGTGTTGGCAAAGATCGCTGGCGCCATGTGCAACTTATCCTGAAGTGGCAGTCAACGTCACGACGTCAGTTTAAATTAATACATGAAGTCTTTATCTGCCATAAAATACGTTCTCCGACACAGAGCTTAGGGCCAGTTGAACCATTGCTAATCGTAAGTCACGTTCGTTAAAATTCAACAGACGTTAAATTTTGTACGGAAACTTTACCTATACTTGCTTTATTTTAAGATACCTCTTATCTTTGACTAGCTTTTGCCCCCGGGACTTCGTCCGCGTGGAATTAGATTTTGGGGTGGAATTTTCAAAAACTGTGACACACGTACTTCTTTATTTTTAACTGAAAGCTCTAATACCAACTTTGATGGAAACAGCTTGAAAAATGACGGACTTTCATATAAACTTCCATCCCCTATTTAAACCTCTTAGGGGTGGAATTTCCAATAATCCTTTCTTAGTGTGCGCCTACGTCATAAAAGGAACCAACTGTAAAAATTTCAAGTTTCTAACTTCAGTAGTTTAGGCTGTGCGTTGATATCTCAGTCAGTCAGTCAGTCAGTCAGTCAGGACTTTGAATTTTATAATATATCTCTGATATGATAAGTACCTCACGCGGACGAAGTCACGGGCAGAAGCTAGTCCTATTATCATATTTCGTATTAATATCATAAATGGGAAAGTCTGTATGTTTATTAGTTACTCAATCACGCCGCAACGCTTGAACCGATTTGGCTGTTTGGCACAGAGATAGATTATAGTCTGGAATAATACATAGGCTACTTTTTATCCTGGAAAATAAACCCGCGGGTATCTAAAAAACCTCAATCCACGCGAACGAAGTCATGGATATCATCTAGTTTTAAATAAAGCTTGGTAGTCAAGTTTACGTTGAATATTTCCTAACTCCGGATATGTGAATTACATACTGTGGTATAGTATCACGTTTTATCTATACGTATATTTTTTCAACATAAAACGTTTCTATAAAGAGACGCCTCATTTACATGTCCGCACGTATTGTTACAACTTTACATAATAATAATAATAATACAAAGGAATTTATGTCAAAAGCACCATACAGTATCATTAAGCTCGATCATTATAGAGTACTTACCGAAGACACGGCACTCAATGCCTTTGGTTCAATTATGTGCAATTCACATGGATCGTACACTTTGCGCAAACACAGTCAATAGTGCTTAGTGTCGATCATTTAAATATAATCTACCTATATTGTATATTTAAACTTTATTTATTTATTATCATAGTAGAAAACTTAGATAAACACAGTAAATTGCAATTTTACTGATACAATCATTACTAATATTATAAATGCGAAAGTCTGTTTGTTTGTTTGTTTGTTTGTTGGTTTGTCCTTCAATCAAAGCAACGGATCAACCTGATTTTTTGCATGAGTTTAGTTGAGGACCGGGAGAGTGACCTAGACTACTTTTTATCCCGGAAAATCAATAAGGTCCCGCGGGATTTTTAAAAAACTAAATCCCCGCGAGCGAAGCGCGATCTACTAGTTGCTAAATAAAAAAAATAGAATCAAAGATCAATTATTATGGAATATGGTCTTCACTTGTGTCAATTATATTTATCGTCATATTATATAAATATTTTTTGATAAGTAAGCTATTATTTGTTGATCTTTATTTACTTTAATCAAAATGAAAAGAAGCACCTACATATTAACATGAACGCATAGCTTGAAAAAGCGGCGCCCATTTTTTTATACCCTCCAAAATCTCGAGTGAAAATGGGTTTCTTTAACCTTATTTAAGAACTCAGCTCATTATGTGTATGATAGAAAGTAAAATTATAAGTTACTAGAACACTTCCCTAAGCATATTATAGGTGAATATGACTCGAAACTTGTTGTAGCTTAAAAAAAGTTGTCACGCAACGCAATATATACTTACGCATACTTAGCCTGCGATTACGGAGTATATCAAGTTGTTAAGTTATGCGTATAATATCCATCGATGTAGGAGGATCGTATAAAGTGGCGACTTGACACTGGAAAGAATGAAGAAAGAAATAAAGAAATACATTTTCATCATACCTATTCGAAAAACGAATATTGGCTTCAGAGGAAAGCGGGAGCAAAATTTAATTTTTAGTCCCATGGGAGTTTTTATTTCTCTCTTGTGATTGGTCCGCGTTCGTGCTTTGGTATGTGTTTATTACTACTGCGATCGTTGCAGAAATTTAAAAAACTCGAAATTCAAAAATATTTGAGCAGCTGTTGTCTTCGATAAGTCACGTGATCATAGAAGGAGGAAAGGTTGATACTCCTAGCTTTTTCTCATAGGTAATGATGAAAAATAGTGTGTGTCACTCGGGGCCAAATTTTTTGTTCTCGGGCGGTGTATATTGAATTCCTCGCTACGCTCAGGATTCTACTTTAGGATCCCTTGCTGTGCTCGGAATTCTACTATAGAATCCTTCGCTTCGCTCTGAATTCAAAATAGCGCCCTTGGGGAACAAAAATTTTCTTCGGCCCCATATAACACAAATAACTATTATTCTTGTTTAGTGTTAGTGTTGTTAACAACATTTCATACTAATATTGAGTAATAGTAATGTCTGTCTGTAACACGACTCAGAATGGGTGTACAGCTCAGCATATGCCGTGCATTATAAACACCTATAAAGTCCAGTGTTAGCAGAACCCTACGAGGCAAACTGACGATATCAGACGAGTCCTAAGGAACCGACGCGCGACGTATGTCCAGCAGTGGACCTTTTGCGGTTGACAAAGAAGAAGAAAAACATCGCATAATACAACTCAAGCATTTGTATTCCTACAAAATGAGAATATCGACAAATTGTCTTCTTACGTAGCCCCCATACATTAGTAAGCTATGGTGGGACTACCTATGGGGTAACGCCCGTAACGGCTACATATCGAAGTTCAAAAAATAGTACATAATATCTAGTTTCACAGCATCGTTGCAGTCTAACAAGAGTAGATGACAAGGGTTAAATTTCTCTTATGAGATTTTTTAAGAGATTGCATTGACCGGCTTCCAAATAAGTAGGAGGTTCTCAATTCGTCGGAATCTTTTTTAAACATGGAATTTTTTAAAAGGATGGGCTCATTTCAAAGAAACTTTTTTTTTTCGAAAACTTCTGGTTTAGGTATATATATCGATTTTATTTTTAACTATAATTTACGGTTAATTAAATTATTGATTGCCTACTTTATCTTATTATTAATCTTTTAGAACCCATTTGTATCTGATAAATAATTTTTTACGGCTTTAAAGAGTCGTAAAATTATTTTGACATACTTATTTACCTGATAGTGCTATAATTATAATATTTCGATTCTGTTGTGTAATTTCAGTATAAAATATGAGTCAACCCTGGAGATCTGTTCGTCCTGGGTTGCATCAATCAGGTCAACTGTCTACATCTATATTACATAAAAGAAAGTCGTGTTAGTTACACTATTTATAACTCAAGAACGGCTGAACCGATTTGGCTGAAAATTGGTGGGGACGTAGCTTAAAACCAGGAGACGGACATAGGATACTTTTTATCCCATATACTATAAAATAAAGTCGGGTTTGTCCGAACTCTTATAACTCTAAAACGTTTTGACCGATTTTCATGGTTTTTGGTTTGTTGTATTTGACTCCGTCCCGAATAGCAGAAACTTTTAAAATATCGGAAAAATTCAGGAAAAAAATATTACGAAAAAATTTAATTTTCTCATACATTTTGTATTGAACGGGTTTTTTGATGGCAAGGAAAGTGACCTTTTACCCCGGAAAACCAGTAAACTAAGTCACGCAGACGAAGTCGCGGGCAAAAGCTAATTGTATATAATCGAAGCGCCTCTGGTCTCAAAAAATTGCCATTATTGAATCTAATCATTTATTAAATTTAAAAATCGATTGTAATACCATGATCAAATCATTGAATACAATTAAAGTTCCACCGATTTCCACCGAGATTTCCGTCAACTCTTCACAAAAAATTGACGATTTAGGACGAATTTGTGGACGATTTAGGACGGATTTGTGGTACGATTTTTAGTATAGGCCCAGATTTGTTGTAAGCTTGTGAGACATCAATCCTCTAACACCCCGTCAATTAACGAATTACCCGAGGGGTCACCTACATACAGCTAAGTGCTTCCATTGTTAATAAAAATTAATACAATCTATACTCACGTCTTAAATAAAGGTTAAGGTTTCATAATTGAAATAGAAAGTGGACGAACATAATTAAATTTATTAATTAAAACCATTTAAGTCTGCTTCACACGGATAATTTGTATTACATTGTAATTTTTATTAACTGATACAACTTGTAATTTTTATTAACTTATAATATCCTACTGTGACATAAATACCGAAAAATGGCAAAGTGCGGGTCGGAAAACGAACACGAACGGTTCCGTAGCTTCGTACAAAATTTAATACCAACTACGTACATCAAAAGTGTCTAGGGATCAAGTACATTTCTAATTAAAAAATTATTCAATTAATATTTACCAAATGTAGTCTTCTAGACTGGCTTCTTACTTTAATTCCTGTGTTGAAGTTAAAACTTATCCCAAAATTTTGTAATTTTTTTATATGAATAGCGGGCAAACTAGCAGGCGGGTCACCTGGTGTTAAGTGATTACCGCCGCCCATGAACACTTGTAGTACCAGAGGCACCACCAATGCGTTGCCGGCTTTTCAGGAATGTATTGGTCCGCCCCTTGAATAGCCCCATATTGTAATTAAGTGGGAACACAGTCGAAGGGAGATGATTCCACAATTTGGTAGTACGTGGAAAAAAGCAATTGAAGCAACGGATGGTCAAAATGCTCCAGGCACCCAGGTGGTGAGGGTGAAATTGCGTTCGGTGGCGTGCGGTGCGGTTGTAGAAGTTAGAGGGTGGAATAAAATCAACTAGCTCTTATTAAGAAAAATTGCAATTTTTGTAAATTCTGGGAAATTTAGCTAAGTTAAAAGGTCGTCAATTATGGCAAAAAGGCATAAATGTAAATGCAATTTAATTTTAGCTACAATTACAGTTCAGTTGCATCATTAAAACGTAATGACTAATTCATTCAAGTCAAATGTCTAATTTGTATAAAACAATACAATTTATTGCCCACAATGCAATTGTAAATGCAATCTTCATAAACATAGACGATTATTACGCTGTAATAATCTTCTTTGAGCAGTGTTCTTGACCTATATTATACATCGAGACAACGCATGCAATTACGTGTTGCGTAACAATGGCAACTTTTGTAAGAAAAATTCAGTTGATCCTAATATTTAAACAAGCTATAATGTAAGAAAAATTAAAGCTACTTCCATATACCGAAGTAAAGAATAACTGAAATTGGAAAAGTGTCCATATTTTGAAAATTACTGGACCGATTTTGATGAAATTTAAAATTCACTGTTCCCTAAGTTTAAGTCAATGTAACCAAATAAAAAAGAATGATCACAATCCAATTAATAATTTCGGAGAAATGCGTGGACAAACATACTTACATACATAAATACCAACATAGTAACTTACACCCCTAAATTTCGTATATTTTTTGAAGCCATAATAGATTATGATATATGTGAATATTTTGTAGTTCCAATAATATAACATACTTACCTACGCCTACGTGTTAAATTGATAACCTTTTTTTAATGTCGGTCAAAAAAGTTTCCGCGGCTATTTTATATTAATTATAATATCATAATCGAGGTTGTGTTCAGAGAATAGGATTTCTGAGATTAATCTTATAATGACCACTGATTTTATTATTAATGTGAAGCAGAGAATAATTTACCAAAATATTTTAAGGTTTTATTGCGGTTTTTGATTACATTTATTTTATTTTATTTTAATTCATTAATGAGATAATATCATACAGGATATTGCATAAGATCCTTCGTAAGTACTTACGAGAATTTTATGGATGTAATTCAAGAGTCAAAAATTAAAAAAAACTGATATCTGTATATTTACGTAACTAGCTTTTACCCGCGGCTTCGCTCACGTTAAGTTCGATTTTTGAAACCTGTATTATATATACGGGATTGAATTTTGAAAAATTCTTTCTTAGCGGATGACTACGTCATCATAGCTACCTGTATGCCAAATTTCAGCTCGATCGGTCCAGTGGTTAGAGTTGTGCGTTGATAGATCGACTGATCAGTCAGTCACCTTTGCCTTTTATGTATTTAGATAAAATACGTAATTCAAAGTTTTTTCATTTTTATTGTAGCAAGGTTCTAGCCCAGTTAGGGTGTGCATCTGAAAAACAAACTTTACCAACCGTTTAACCCATTAGTCGAAGACGACTGGACCGATTTGGAAAATACCTTTTTTTGTTTGAGAGGGTATACTTCCCAGGTGGTCGTCAGGTCAGGATCTGATGATGGGAAAATCTAGGGAACTCTTCAAATTTTATAGGCACAATTGATAAACTTTGTAGTAGCGTTTGAAGTCGATAAAAGAATTTTTGCGTTTAAATTTTATTCTTTATCTATGATTAAGTATATGACTTCAGTTATGTCGTTCTTAAATTTTAATTAAGTAATCATTTTCGTAACTTTTGATGGTTCGCGTCTAAATAATACCTAACTAAAACCCTTTTTGATTATAATCAAAATCACGTTCGGTCGTGCAAGTTTAAATTGGACGCAAATGTGCTACTAAAGTAAACCATGGCGCAACGTGTAATAGTAAATCTTTGCTAATGGACATACGAACAGACATTAAATTCATATTAGAAATCAATTATTATGAACGCACAATGGCTCTATGATAGAAGGGCAGACAAATTGAGGATATCTGGAGAGTGGGTCAGGGATGAATGGATCTAAAATCCTACTTAATATTATAAATGCGAAAGTTTATATGGATGCAATGACCTATAGAAGGTCGATGGATCGATTTGGCTGTTTTACATAGAGATAGATAACATGCTGGAATAACACACGGACTACTTTTTATCTCAGAAAATAAGAGTTCCTGCGGGAATTAAAAAACATTACTCCACGCGAACGAAGTCGCGGGCATCAACTAGTATCATCATAAAGTTATTTTTTTCCCCATACTAAACAGTTTTTATACTGAATTTCCGTCCTAACGAGAGGAGAAAGGGTATGAGCCAGTGTTATCATTACCCTGTTTTCACCACTTAGAGGTTCGAATTTCAAAAATATTTTTCTTTCTCCAAGTGCGCATATTGTTACGGGTAACTACGCACCCTAAACTGCGCTTGGCCTGACATGGGCTTGGTTTAATACATATGTATTTGGAGAAAATGTTAAAAGGAACTTCTTTCTGTTTTACAGGCAGCCAGTGCTCTATTCACCCTCGACGGGAGTCGTGGAGAAGAATTGACCAGGAGACTAGCCCGAGGTGAACGGAGAAGAAGGCGGTGTCGAGCGGTTCTTGCCCTCATAGCCCTGCTGCTGTTGGTCGCCGCCATTCTCGCCGTGGAGCTGCTCATGTCGAGAGGGCAGCGTGTTTTTGGGGCTGTGTTGCGCTGACTCGTTCTTAATGTCTTGGTAAGTGCGCACCGGTGGTAGAGTCTTATGACACTATAAGAACCACAGGTTGGCCTACTATTAAAATTAAATGCCTTCTTAAATTAAAACTAAAATAAATATCGATGTCACCGAAATGTTGGCAACATTGCACCTTTGGATGGTCAAACTAATTCTTTAACCAAGTAGCTACCAGCTTTTCGATCCCCGGTAGACTCGAGGATCTTTTTTAAAAGCTCTTCAAAAAGAGCTGGAGCCCCTTAAACTCGAAGGTACCCGATTCTATACCCCCAGAGTAACCAATGGACCCTATTACAAAGCCTCCGCTGTCCTTCCGTCTGTCCGTCGGTCCGTCTGTCTATTAGCTGGCTGTATTTCATGATCCGAAATAGGTAGAGAGTTGAAATTTTTAGAGAATGTGTATATCTGTTGCCGCTATAACAACAAATAATAAAAATAAATTAAAAATTAACCTACCCTACCCTACTAGAATGTGATTTTTTTGGCTTTTTTGCTCGATCTTAATAATCGCCGTTACGATGGTACGGAACTCGTCGTATGCGATTCCGACTCGCACTTGGCCGGTGTTTTTATTTGAAGTATATTTATTAGTTTTCGCCCGTGTGGGTTTTTAAAGGTTAGATTAGGTAAAGGCAGGTTCACTTCGTTTTTCCGGGATAAAAAGTAGCCTATGTCACTCTCCAGGGCCTCAACTATACCCATGCAAAACATCACGTCAATCCATTCGGGTGCTGCGTGATAGAAGGACAAACCAACAAACAAACTTTCGCATTTATGATAATAGTTAATGCCCGCGACTTCGCGTGGATTGAGGATTTTTGATTCCCGTGGGAACTCTCTTATTTTCCGTGATAAAAATAGCCTATGTGTTATTCGATACTATAATCTATCCCTGTGCAAAATTTCAGCCAAATCGGTTTAGTCGTTGCAGCGTGATTGAGTAACAAACATCCAAACTTTCGCATTTATAATATCAATCAGGAGGTAATAGGATACCCTGATAGCGTAGCCTTTGTAACTATTATTAATTTTACATATTCAAACATCGCTTTCTTCAGTTTCAGGAAATTTTCTCGAAAAATTTGGATCAACCTTGAAAACAACTGTAAGAAATTATTCCGTCATCCTGATCTCACTGGATTTATTCTTTAGATTTGTTATGTTCAGAATTTATTTGGATGTGCAAAGGTATTGTAATTATGACAAATTAGCATATAACATGTATGATATTGTAGTCATATAATTCAATGCATACGTTCAGGTAAGTAACATATAATTTATTAATTTTTAATTTTCTGTAAAAATGCCATTTTTTTAATGTAAGACAAATTTTAATTTTAAATAATCTTCTTTTCTAATATTTCTGCTTGTTTTTAAAGTTAGTGGTACCCTTAATAATGCTTTTTGTTCGCAATCTTTTACTATAATTTATTTTCATAAAATCTTCCATTAAAATATAATATCTATAACTATAATTAACTAATATAAAAGTTTATAAGATAATAATAAGTAATATATATGTATTATTTTTGTGACGTTTTGGCCGTTTTTTTTTCATATAGTCAACAGGCAATTCATTGTATATGTATTACTAACTTTTGCCCGCGACTTCGTTCTCGTGAATTTTTCTCTTCTGATTAAAAAGTTCTCTTTTTATTATAAAGTATCCCGTCCCAGTAACTAAACTCATGAATATAAAATCACGTCGATCCGTAGCTCTGTTGCGACGTAATTGAAGGACAAACCAACAAACAAACACACTTTCGCATTTATATTATTTATTTAAGATACTTTCATTCTACCTTATCAAAAATATTATAATTAGATTGTAACATTTATTTTTAATTTACGGCCATATGTGATAATTTAGCTTAATGAAATATATATGTGTTATGTAAAAGATCATCATGTCCTTGTCCTTTTCCCACGCTATGTGGGGTCGGCACAACATGTCTTTTTCTTCCACTCACTTCTATCATTCGTCAACTCATTATCTACTCCTCTTACACGCATATCCTCTTTCACACAATCCATCCATCTCTTTTTTGGTCTTCCTCTACTCTTTTGCCCTTCTACATGCATATTTAACATTCTTCTACTAATATGGTTTTCTTCCCTCCTCATTACATGCCCATACCACGCGAGCCTATTACTCCTCATCTTTTCGATTACTGGCGCTACTTTCAAACTTCCTCTTATATACTCATTCTTTATCTTATCCATTCTTGTCACACCACACATCCATCTCAACATACGCATTTCGGTAACATGTACTCTTCTAACATCCGTCCCTTTTACCGCCCAACATTCTGAACCATACAATGTGACAGGTCTAACAACCGTTTTATAAATTTTCCCCTTTAGTTTAAGGGGCATTCGTGGGTCACAAAGCACTCCTGAGACCTGTCGCCATTTCATCCATCCTGCATTCATTCTGTTGCTTACGTCTCGGCCAATATTACCGTCGCTTTGAAAGAGCGAACCGAGGTACTTAAAATCGGAACAGACTGGTAGGGGTACACCTTCTAAGGCAATTTTTGAGAAATTGGAGGGGCCACCGAAGTCACAGAACAGATGTTCTGTTTTAGTTCGGCTGATTCTTAGGCCAACACTCTCCAATTTCTCTTGCCATTTTTCCAGTCTGCTCTGGACCTCCGACGCATCTTCCCCGACAAGTACAATGTCATCAGCAAACAGCATGCACCAGGGTGCTTGCTCCTGTATGTCTGATGTTAGCGCATCCATTACCAGGAGAAACAAATAGGGGCTTAAAGCCGATCCCTGATGCAAGCCCACTTCCACATTGAACCTGTCAGTAACGCCAGCTTCTGACCGGACGCTTGCACTCGCTTCTCTATACATTCCTTTTATAAGTCTTACATACTTCTCGGGCACTCTCTTCACTTTCATAGCCCACCACAGCACCTCTCGGGGGACTCTATCGTAAGCCTTCTCTAGATCAATAAATACCATATGCAGATTCCTGTGTGCACCCCTATATTTCTCGCACAGCTGCCGAAGGGCAAATATTGCATCTGTCGTTCCCCGTCCCGGCATAAACCCAAACTGATTTTTTGCGATCTCACTCTCTTCTCTCATTCTTCTTTCTATTACTTTTTCCCAAATCTTCATACTATGAGACATGAGCTTTATTCCTCGATAGTTATTACAGTCCTGTACATCACCCTTGTTTTTATAAATGGGCACCAGCGTACTGTTACACCATTCTTCTGGGATCGCCTCTTCGTGTAACAACTTATTGAAGAATAGAGTCAGCCAGCTCAATCCGTCCGCTTTTAGAAACTTCCATACTTCAGCTGGTATACTATCTGGACCTGTTGCTCTACCATTTTTCATACTATTTACTGCCATTCTTACTTCATCTATACTCACTTCCTTCACCACACCCAAGTTTGATGGCACATTATTTAACGATCCACTCCAGTCATTTTCTTCATTCATTAACTTTTCAAAATATTCTCTCCAACGTTCTTTTATTTCATCATCATTCATTAAAACTTTTCCGTCATTATTTTTCATGCATTTCATCCGTATTATATCCCTTGCAGTCCTTTCTCTCATTTTCGCTAGCCGGTATAAATCTTTTTGCCCTTGGGAACTTTCTAGAGACTCATACAACTTCTCTTGAGTTTTTCCCTTAGCGATAGCCACGGTTCTCTTAGCTTTCTTTTTGCTCTCTATATATATTTCCCTTTTATTCTGTTTTATTATGGTATCATTATTACTCACATTTTTCCAATCTTTAAAGGCATCCTTCTTTTCTTTCAAAACTTTTTGTACATCTTCACTCCACCACCACGTGTCTTTATCTATTTTTCTTGTATTCTTTGTCATTCCGAAAACATTTTTCCCTACACTTCTCATACACACAGCTATTCCATTCCAAGACTCATTTACGGACATCTTATGAAGATCACCATTCATCTCGATCATTTTATCCACAACTTGCTTTCGAAACTCTTTTCCAAGTTCTTCTTTTTCTATCATATGCCATTTTATTTTAGGTAGGGCTTTAGGTTTATATTTTACAGTTTGAACTTTTATTTTTATTTCTATTAACAGTAATCGGTGTTGGCATACTAATGGTTCACCTGGTATGACTTTACAGTCTTTAGCTGTGCTGATGTTTTTTCTTCTAATAAGAAAATAATCTATTTGGGTTCTGTGGTTGCCGCTTTTGTACGTTATTAAATGCTCATCTCGTTTTTCAAAAAATGTATTCACTATGGCTAGGTCAAAGGAGAATGCCACTTGCAGAAATGTTTCTCCCTCTCGATTGCGGTTCCCAAAGCCCCAACCCCCATGCACTCTCTCAAAGCCTCCATTCATTCTTCCAACATGACAGTTAAAGTTGTTATGTAAAAGATACTAATAAAATTAAGTGTAACAAGAAATCTATAGATTTTTTGTCAATTTTAAAATGTACCTAATATGTTAGAGTTTTGGTAGTCATAGTAGATTAAATATGTCGTATTTTACTGTAGGACTTGTTTTTCCCTTCGAGTTTGTATTTAAAATTCAATTTTTTCCGCAGTCGGGTTTTTGATTTTTTAAATTTAATATTTTTATTTTTATGAGAGTTTATCATATTATATTTAATAGAGCCACCGCTGTTTTCAATTTCATACCCTAAATATTTATTTTGTCGGACCTTAACTTTAGAGTTAAGTAAACAAGTGCCTTAAAAAAGTAAAATAGTATATTAGTATAATTTTTCAAAATAATCATCAATTAGGTCAAACTACTATCTAACTATCAGAGGATAGTCAGTATGTATAATATAAAACTAAGCTTAACAATATAGATTCTATTATCGATTAGCAGTTTAATAGCTTGAACAAAAATATCTTGGCATTTTATTATCTGCTGATGTTGTTGATCACAAATTTTGTTGTATTATTAAGCTATTGCATAGCTTCTATCGCGGGCCTTGAGCGTGGAGACCGAATCCAGAAATTCCGTAACGAAAATAACCTGACACGGAACTCCTCTCACCGCTAGATGGCGTTGATAAAGCTTTACCGCGGCAGTCCCCGAGTGCCACACGTCCTTTTTTAATATTTATTAAATCTTTTGGCATTATTATTTAGAAAACCTTGAACCTACAAAAGTTAGTTTAACATTTAACTCAAATAGTGAAATGCATGATATTGTTTACAAAATTACAAGAAAATATATTTACAAAAAAATTACTTACAACAAAATATATGTGGTATTTTCATACATTTATGTGATAAATATAAAACTACGAGGTCAATGTTTTTGTATAATTGTAACTAAAATTATATTTTTTTAAGCGTTTAAATAATATCAATGCGATGGATATAAAAAAATGTTTAGGTAATTATTATTATTGTTCTTAGGTAATTTTAGGAGTTTTGATAAGTTTTTTGGTAAAATTTCTGTTTATATACCTACTTGAATGTGTATAAGATAATAATCAGATAGTGCAACCAATAACAAAACCACATCACATGTTACGAAATAGGAAATCGAGTAACCATTTAACTGACCTATGTGGCACAATGGTGAGCGCTGGTGGGAGGTCTCTGGTTCGATTTTGGAAAGGTAAATAACTTCTGAATGTATCTGTATTACCCTACAGTCAAAAACTTGCCACCAAGAGATCTAGCGTTCTGGCGCGATGGCGTTTAGAAATCAACAAGGGGTTTGGGGTGTGTGTTTAATTAGAACTGCTATACCCCCTTTCAAGCTACATCCCGCTAACATTTTAGGCTGAAATCTATAGAGCGCATTCTCACTCAACTCAAACTCAAGACAGAGTTAAAACGAGACAGATTTATGTCAGAGCATATTTGTATCTCGCTTTAACTCTATCTTAAGTCTGAGCTGAGTCAGAGCAAGCTATATATAGATCTCAGCATTAGACTGCATTGTACGATCAGGTGATTGAGTCAGATCGAATCTATACTAATATTATAAAGCTGAAGAGTTTGTTTGTTTGAACGCGCTAATCTCAGGAACTACTGGTTCGAATTGAAAAATTCTTTTTGTGTTGGATAGTCCATTTATCGAGGAAGGCTTTAGGCTATATAACATCACGCTGCGACCAATAAGAGCGAAGCATCAGTGAAAAATGTTGCAAAAACGGGGAAAATTATCCATAATTAAAATATATTCTTTTAAAAACTTCTTAATCGCGATCATAATAACAGAAATTGACGCGGACGAAGTCGCGAGCAACAGCTAGTAAAAAATAAATCGGAATTCAGTCCAGTTGAAGAAACAGAAAAATAGTTGGTATCGATTAAAATGGACACCAATGTTATCACACAAAACTTTTTGATTTAAATGGGCCTGTGTGTTGATTCTCTAAAAGTGAATGCATCAGTGTAACGATTGCAATGAACCCTGATTAGCTGATACACTCCCGCAATTGGTTAAAATTCATTGGTGCAGCAAGAACGCCATAAATTCAGCCAATCAGAGGCCATTGCGATCGTTACACTAGTGCAATCATTTTTAGAGAATCGACAACTAAAATAAAGTTTTTCTTATATTACTTACGATGAATAAAAAAACAAAAATGTTCTACCTATTCGTTATAATTTATAGCTACCTACTTGTAGTTTATAATAACATACGTAATATTATAATTTTTGTAGATACACATTTTAATTTCTAGTTTTCTAGGATTACATTTAATTCGTAATAGAAATAATTATTTAGTTAACTGTCTGGCTGTATGAAATATGGTTATGTTATACTATTTTGCACTAAGTGCTTTGTAGATAGTGTAATAAAGATATTGTATCATGAATTAACTTAGTTTTATTTTTTTTCTCTCTGTTTATGATTGTGAATTTAAAATGTAGGTACTACTAGGCGGGTTGATGCCCGCGACTTCGTTCGCGTGGATTTAGTTTTTAAAATCTCGTGGAAACTCTTAGATTTTCCGGGATAAAAAGTAGCCTATGTCACTCTCCAGGACCTCAACTATACCTTGTAAAAAATCACGTCGATCCGTAGCTCTGTTGCAGAGTTATTGAAAGATAAACCAACAAACAAACACACTTTCGCATTTATAATATTAGTAAGGAAGTAAGGATTACTAGTTGATGTCCGCGACTTCGATCGCGTGGATTAAGGTTTTTAATTTTTTGATTTTCCGGGATAAAAAGTAGCCTATGTCACTTTCCAAGTCCTCAAGTATACTCATGCAAAAAATAACACCGTTGTTCCATTGCTGCATGATTGACGGACAAACCAGCAAACCAACAAAAAACACACTTTCGCATATTAGTAAGGATTTAAAAAAAAAATTCACAGATTTATATAAATAAATAATTCTTAGTTTTGATCTATACTTCAATTCCATTATATGTTAAATTAAATATAGTATTAACAACATACACAAAATACACTTTATCACTATTATCTATGCATTCTACACTTTTCCTCCGCATTCTACACACGTTTACTAAAAACATCGTGAGGAAACCTGCACATCTGAAAATTCTCCACAATGTTCTCCAGAATGATGAGCTACTGAGGATGATGAAGAAGTGCGTATTCCATGGATGCTGGTTCTTCATTTCCAGCAAAAATAAGTTTGTTTTTCCTTGTAGGTGATATCTTTAGCGCTTAAATATTCTTGTTATTTATTTAATTGTCAGCGAAGATCACTTCGTCAATTCTTTGGTCCAGTTGATTCATCGGAACTTCATCCATGACTTGACAGTCGAAAGCCACTGCTAAAATCTGAAACATACATACTAAGAATTAGGTATCAGAACGAAAGAAAGAAAGAAAGAGACGTTTATTTTATGAATTACCGTTACTCAATAGATATAGGCCTAGATTAGGTTGTCCCGGCGCCTCCACCACTTGAACATTAAAGACAAAAGGTGTCAAGCAGAAGAAGCGCCGGAACAACTAAGTCATGTGTGGCACAACCCGGAAAAAAGGTCCCAACTCAGCAAAATGCTGTATATGCTTCGTACATGCACAAGAGCATACAGTGCTGATCGTATCTCAGACTAGCTAATGCCCACTACTTCGTCCGCGTGGATTTAGTTTTTGAAAATCCCGCGGAAACTCTTTGGTTTTCTGGAATAAAACCAAGGAGTGTGGCCTATGTCACACTCCAGGTTGCTAACTTCACCAATGCAAAAAAACACGTGATTGAAGGACAAACCACCAAAAACGCGGGTGATTTTTTTTTTATATGAATAGCGGGCAAACCAGCTGGCGGGTCACCTGATGTAAAGTGATTACCGCCGCCCATGAACACTTGTAGTACCAGAGGCACCACCAATGCGTTGCCGGCTTTTCAGGAACTTATTGGTTCGCCCCTTGAATAACCCCATATTGTATTAAGTGGCAACACTGTCCAAGGGAGATGATTCCACAATTTGGTAGTACGTGGAAAGAATGATCTGGAGCAAAGGATGGTCGAAGTGCTCCAGGCACCCAGGTGGTGAGGGTATTTACCTTTGGTGGGTTAGGATTCGCCCGTAAGTTGGCGATGTACTTGTCATAGTAGCCGCCACCGTGACCCACTCGACCGCCGCTTCTCGAGAACGCCACTCCCGGAGTAATTATCAGATCTAAACCTGAAAGTACAAAGAAAACAATCATAATTATCGTCTCAACCGATAGACCGATTAAAGAATAATTTAAACGTAAAAAATCTTTTTACAAAACCGACTTCAACCGCTACTACAAAGTATATCAATTGAGCCTATAAAATTTGAAGAGTTCCCTCGATTTCTCCAGGATCCCATCATCAGACTGTGACCAGCAGGGCGATTCAGACCTGTTCGATAACATACCGTGTCGATACGGTTAGATATCTATCTCTTTTTGTCGTGTGGATTCAGAGCGAGTGAAATAAATGTTAACAAACCGAATCGATCGACAAATAAGTTATCGGAAGGGTCTGAATCGGGGGGCTGGTCACTATGGGACCACCTGGGACCCTTTCAAACAAAGAAAGAATTTTCCAAATCGGTCCAGAAGTCTTGTGCATGGGTAAAACGGTTCCAGCCAGCCCAATATACAGTTGAACAGGTGGGGTTCGGTTGGGGGGGTTGGGGGTGTTATCAGTTTTCAGTCCGCACCCTTAACCATAGGGCTATTGAGGAAACTGCTTATGTTCTAAAGTCTCGTTGTCTGCTTCGACCTTTAAGTTAAATTTTTCTTTAGGTTGAAAGACTATTCCAAACGTACCGTAAGCAGGATACAAGCTGCAAAAGACCGCGATCTGTGGAAGTCCCTTCGATAAACCTTTGTCCAGTTGATGAAGTTTTTTGACGATCAAGCGAAAGCTTTTGAGACACTTTGCGTAAACAAAAATTTTCCTGGAAATATTTACCTTTTTCCAAAGCGTCTTCCCTTTGCTGATCCTTGGAATGCTGCTGTATACCGTGCCGGGTCAAAGGCATGGTCTTCTCATCATCAGGCTCCAATCGCAGCATCTTCATTTGCCCCCCGGCGTACTGCGGCACGAAGGCAGCGGCGCCCTTGGCCTGAATGTGGGCTATAATGGGCATAGTATCTATTTCCTGGTCCGTGCTCATGAATACGGCTATCCGTTGAGCTGGTTTGTAGTAAGGGTGATTGATAATCTGGAAAAAAGAGGTTTTTTATTCAGCGATAGACCTTGACTGCAATGTCGCCTGATGGTAAGTGACGATGCAGTCTAAGATGGCAGCGGGCTAACCAGGAAGGGGTAAGGCAGAGTACTCATACCCCTAATTGGTTTCTACACGTCAGGAACACTAAATCGCTTGGCGGCACGTCTTTGACGGTAGGGTGGTAACTAACCACGGCCAAAGCCGCCCACAAGACGCTTGATAATAATAGAGTGGGTACCTTAAGTACTTATGTTTAACGTAGTTATGTAAAACTAGATGGCGCTAGCTATCGGTTTTCAAAATCTAGTTCGCGATGTGGTAGTCGTCAAGACCTTCCATAAAATGCTGCTGTAGCAAATGCTTTTCATTCCAGAAGACACTTAAATTTAATTTAATTGTATAGATGTGTAATAAAACTCAATTTCTTATAATTAACTTCATGCATCAAGGCCACTGCTTCGGAAGCAGATTCTCACTGGGAAGAATAGTACATATACATAGGTGAAAACTGCTTTCGAATCGTCAAGTTAATCTACCACTGAAGAATCGGCAAGAAACTGAGCATTTGCTATTCTCAAAACATAATGTTACAATACTATTACTAGGTAGCCTATATTACATACAGAGAGTAGTATATTCCTTGGTTACAAGTTACCTCTTGAGATCAGAATAATTTGTTTATTTGCTAACATTATTATCGCTAGTAGTACAGTGATAAACTTTGAACCTATAATTCCATCAACATAAACAGAATAAAGTCATTTGAAAATTACATCATTTTTTTGTAAGCAAACCCCTTAAATAAGCTGTCTCTCTCTGGCTCTAGACCAGAAGAGAAGGTAGGTAAGTACTTACTTTGTTATAAACAATTTCAGACTGACGTTTCTTCTCATTGGGCGACAGTTGCGCGATTCGTGCTGCAACTTTTTCCCTTAGGAGTAACTTTGCTGGGTCTGGTGTGCGACTCATTCTGGCTGAAGTGCTGAAAAAACAATACATGGAGAAGTTTACATGGAAAGTAGATCGATGATTGCAATGTATCGCTACTAGATGTCGCTAATAGTTAGGTTAACTGACTGAAAGTCGTCACAACATCACAATTCACAGTTGAACCGTGGCTGTAGTTTAAAATAGTCAACACACATAGGGCACGATTTCCGAAAGACGGTGGTTAAATCCCTGTCAGCTACGCAATTTTTGATATTAATTTATTTATTTGGATATTTTACAGTCAATGGTTGAGCTTATCGTCGAAAAAAATTACCTAGTATTTAAAATGAGGGTTCTCTTTGAAAATACTGAAAACTATTGACAACAATGGAATATCTATCGCCGATAGATGGCGCTTTAAATTACAGGTTACAAAAAAAATTTGAATTATCTGTCTATAATATTGTGTCGATCTTCATTTCAAAAGAAATAAAAGAAATTATACATATTACCTACTTATACTAGACTTATATATACTTATCGTATAGGTAGGTAGGTAATAATCTTGTAATAATATTTCACAAAACTAATGCCAAATAATTAAAAATACTAACGTTAATAGTTGAAAGCGGTCTTACCAATAAAAATGAATGATATTCCGCAGCCACATTCACTCACAAAGTGATAATAATCACAAGACGTTCGACTCACAGAGTAATGTTATCAATGCTGGGAAATCCTAATCACCCAGTCACAACCCAATGTTTATGAAAGAAACGTGGTCTTTCAGTATGTTTACAAAATGGCGCCACCTGTCATGTAGCCACTGAACTACGTTGTACCGCTGGAAAACCAGTAACAATGCGTGGAAATTCTTGGCGTCATGTTTCTAGTACACAATATTAGATGACTCTGTAAGTTTATTACAAAAATAAAATTGCATTCTTCCAAGTATTTTTTGTTTGTTAAGGCTCGAAAGCTAGCTCGAGACTCGCCATACCTGTATTGAATTTAATTAAAGATTGAATTATGTGAATGACAATACTGAAAAACGGAAAACAGATAAAAATTTAAATTTTAAATGTGCTTCTATTGTTATACTTACATACAATTATATTATAGATAAGCATATTACGTAAATGTGAACGAAAATCGTTCGGGATAAGTAGAAGTAGTTAAATTCAGAACTATTAAAATCAACATCTTTTTTTATATGAATAGCGGGCAAACGAGCAGGTCACCTGATGTTAAGTGATTACCGCCGTCCATGAACACTTGTAGTACCAGAGGCACTGAGGCACCACCAATGCGGTGCCGGTTTAGACTGTTATAATTACACGTTTCAAAATAATAATTATCTTTAAGAAACTACTCCTAGCAGGTAGATAATGCAAAAAACTGCATCAGCTTTTATTTTTTAAGGAAATAAGAAATAAAATAAGATTAGAGAATAGAATTACACACAATATCTCACCCCAAACGTTTATCTACAAAATACAGTTTCCGTTCCAACGCACCTTCATGGTACTAATCAATAACCAACGTTAGGTAGATACGTTGGTTAGCAAACTATATTATGTCGTCTATTACCACAGAATTCGAATAAGGAAATAGAAATGCTAGGTATCCGCGTACTTTAATAGCATAAAACCTGGCCAACTATTTTGAGTAAATGCCAAAGTTAGTTAGTGTTAGTCATTTATTAATACTCAGAAATTATACTCAGAAATACTCGTTCCCATAGGTACCTACTCGTAATTTGTCATTAAGAGCTGAGTTAGATGGCCCTCAGTGACAATTTCACTAAGAAAAATATCATTAAGGTTGCATTTGCACCTTCTTTAAGAGACTTCAGGCTACTATTTAAAGAATGATTTAGATATGAATTATGATTGGTGAAAACGGGCATTACACTTACGTCCGTTTTTAACCCTCGACGCAAAAACAACGGGGTGGCGGATTACATATAGGGGGAAGTCCCCTAGTGGCGGACACTTAAGGTTTTTATGAAAAATAAAAAAATCTGTTTAGAAATATATTACTTTATTTACGTCTTATATTAGTCAACAAAACTTAAAATCAATATCAATTATCAAAAATGCAACTTCTGCATAAATATATTCAAAAACATAAATTAAACTTTGGTGAAAAAAAACGTAGTCTCTGGAAGTGGCACCTAGTAGCGGACAGACTTCACTTCGAACCCCTAGCAAACCCTTGTAAACTTGTTTGGTCCCATAAACCCATTTTCAAAATTCTCAAAAACTTTTATAGATTACTTACTAAAAACAATGAACACTACTTTATTAAAAACAAATATAGTAAAAAACTTATAACAGAAACACCTGTAACACTCACCTAAATCTTACGTGACGCAGTGTCGTCCGGCCAAAAACAGTAACCAACTACTCCCACTGTTGTCGCGCGCGTCACGGGCAAACCGCGTCCCGTGACTCAGTTTTGCTGCATCCCCCGCGCCCCTCTAACTCGTTTTTGAATCGCTCGCTTGCTTAGTCGCCGAGATGAACGAGTGTCCGGTACTAGGTGCCGTCCGGCGTTACGGGACTTTCCCCTATATTAACTCCCTCAATATGGGTATCAAATGAAAGGGTTGACTAGTAGAATACACTATGATTTTCAATCCAAGATGGCCGCCACCACAAAATGGCGAATTACATATTTTTTTTTAATTTCACATGTCGGGGGTGTTTTAAAGTTTCAATTTACACTTGTTTAACAATAATGCGCACTGATTTTTTATTAGCGCAAACCCCCTCCATAGGAGACTGCAGGTCGAACCACTAGGCTCTTCTATACATATTCAGAATTCTGTGGTTATAAATGGTGGAGATGACATAACCTAAATTTCCAAGACATTAGTCTATCATTATCGCATTAATCTTGTGAGCATTAATTAACGCCCGCTTATCTCCTGCGGCATAACACGGTATCAGACAACACCTAACCCAAGATCTAAGTTAAACATTGTGAAGGTTTTATTCTAAAGCGGGCTGAAGGTTTCATTCCAAAAATTGACGATTGCAATCACCTCTAATTGGCCGATAGTCGATACTCACTCGGTATTGCCTAAAATGTGTAGCAACTTTATGACGTAGCTTTTACAGAATTTGTCTCGCATATTAGTTAAAAGTTATATTAATGTGATGTGATTTGGTCACACGTTACTCAAGAAGAAATGCCTGAGAGAAACCCAGAGCCTGAAATACGAAGAACCCTACTAAGGTGCATCCTAATGTGTCAAAATATCCCGTGTCTATTCCTTTTTTCACGAACCTTTTCAATGAGGATTTTTTTCATCAGATTTAGTGCTCTAGCGCGTTTCGTTTCACAAGCATTATTTATTGTTCAATAGATTTTTCGTTTAGGGTTCCGTAGGCGAATTCCGGAAATTCTGCATACAATAAAAAAAGCTGGAGTAGACCATATCATGAATAGGTGCTGCTCATAATTCAGGGGAAAAAGTCAGCCGCAGACCACCAGACCGAAGAAAAATTTTTGTAAGAACTTACTACTTCGGTACCTACGGGAAAATTTCACGATCTGTGTTCCTTGCAGAAGCGTTCAATCCAAGGTGCAAATAATCCTGATGATTGTTAACTAACATTCAGAAATGGACAAGAAGAATGGACTTCTTCTACAAGAAGAAGGCGAACAAAGTCATGCACATGCATGCAACTTTTTTTCGTAACTATGTGCGTTTTAGGAGCTACATATTGCTTTATCGGTAAAAGGGGAAGAAAAATTCGAGAGAACCTGTAGGTAGGTAGGCTCACTTTCCATTTATGTTCATCAAAATGTGAAATGTGAAAAAAAAGAGATGCGCCTCTCGGTGTTGGGATGGCAAATCAGCCAAAATCAAGAGGCGCAGCGTTTGTCGAACCCCCTCAGGCGAGTCGCTGGGAGCCGCTGGATACATGCGGCACGAGATCGTTCTCGTGCCGCATGTATCCAGCGGATCCCCAGCGGACCTACGAATACGAATTCTGTGGCGATCATTTGAAGAGACATCTGGGCAGCAGTTTATTTTTTGAATGATGAGAGTAATATAACAATAAATATGGATACGTATTCTTTTATTTCTAGTAGTACATAGTACGAAGATTTACCTACTGTAACTACGGAACCCCATAACTTATGCGAACCCGACACGCAATTGACCTGTTTTTTTCCTTTTGTACTCGTAAAGAATGAAATAAAAAACAGGTGTGTTTGACATTCAACTGTGCGCATTTTATCAAAGCTTTGAATATTTACTATGGAATAATTTTATTATTATTCTGCCCTGTACTCACTACATTAGCTTTTTTAACCACGACCGCTCAACGCAAAGGAAGGTTCATCCAGGTTCAACCAGTTTCATCTAAGTTCATCCAAACTAATCCTTAATCTTTATTATTAATGTTCAATTTGGTTGGTTTGTTTCATGTTCCTTCAATCAACGCAACGGCACATTTTTCAATTCCGATTTTAACGATTCTTGTGAAGGTGTCACTAACGAACTACAGACCTCAAAATATGTATTGGAAAAACAAATTGGTAAACTTTGTAATGTAGGAATAAAATAAAATAAACTCGATGGAAGATGGAAAACATGAAAAACCCATTTTTGCAAAGTTTACCATCAGTAAACATTTTTGCAGAAGGGGAATCGATGGGTACTTTCATACCAATTTTTAGCGCTATGGGAATTTTTGTGAACTAACTTGACTGGACTATTAATAAGTCTTTTAAAATCACATTCAAGTTATTAATAAAATTACTTTATTCAAACAATTTTCTTTGATTGTAGTTAATTAAGTAATTGCTAATAAATTACGCTAATATAATCTTCAATTAGGTATGTAGATTTGTAAACCTGTGAATAATAAAAATGTTCTTTGAGAACAAAGGTATTAATTTCTTTGATAAGGTATTTTAATTAAGTAGGTACATAAATTGTGAATTGTGATTTATTACTGTGAGTAGGTTTCTTACTTTTAAATGTACTTAATCAAGAAGATTATAATGTTTATGAATAAAACATAACAAATACCTCACCTTATCAGTTTTCTTTAATCAAAAGATGTTATAAATAATTAGAGAAGTATTTATTAGACCTAAGTTCCAAGTTAGCCCGCTACTATCTTAGACTGCATCGTCACTTAACATCAGGTGAGATCGCAGTCAAGGACTATCTTGTCATCGAATAAAAAAAAATTTTGAAACTTGGGATCACGAACTGGGACTTCCATTTCTACGCCCGCGCGAGATTTTTTTAGGTCCGTGAAGAAAATCAACTTTGTTATCCTCGTTTTTGTAAATAGATTGGAATCGTAGGATCCGTTAGATACAATAAAGCGAAACTAGGCTACCTATAAAGCATTATCCATCGTTTTGTTGGCAGGTCAGTTCAATAAAATACAAAAGGTTCAGTGCAGAGGAGAGATCTGAGGTTGAGATCTAGTATAGAGCGTATCTTAGGGCGTATCTTTGCATACCTAGGACTAGTTGTTAAAACCTACGTCCTAACTCCACATGTTCCATCAAAGCTACAAATGTACCTACTTAGGTACGTACCTATAGTTATCAAATGTAATAATAATTATGCACAAGCTGTTTAGGTTTAACTGTGATTTTACAGTTTGTAAATAATATAAACGTAAAAATTCTTTTTAGAAAACCGACGTCAAACGCCACTACAAAGTATATCAATCTATACAGGGTGTCCCACGGCTATGCCACATGGAGGGGAAGTACCTTAAATATTGTAGATGGAACATTTTACTGAAAGAAGACTTCATTTTAATTTAAAAAACAATTTAAACTGCATTCATAGATTTTTAAATAATTGCCTGGTTGAACCGGGACTCGAACCCGCTATACGAGAAAAAAAATTAACCTGTATCTTTATCATACCGATCGGAAGGCTTCATCATAAGGATTATTTTCTGTTAAATAACATAGCATGAGAAATAAAAGAAGACCATGAATTTTAGCCTTTGATGTAAAATTTTGTTCAGAAAAATGAAAAGCTGCAATTCGTAGCTCTGTTGCAGCGGGATTGAAGTACAAACCAATAAATCAACAAACAAACACACTTTCGCATTTATAGGTAATATAAGTAAGGATTAGTAAGGATAGTAAGGATCGGGAAATGATGCCTACTTTTCAAGTGGGTACTCATTAGTAATAGTTCATGTCAGTTGTATGTCGATACGCCAATGTCAGCTTTTCATTTTTCTGAACAAAATTTTACATCAAAGGCTAAAATTCATGGTCTTCCTTTTATTTCTCATGCTATGTTATTTAACAAAAAATAATCCTTATGATGAAGCCTTCCGATCGGTATGATAAAGATACAGGTTAATTTTTTTTCTCGTATAGCGGGTTCGAGTCCCGGTTCAACCAGGCAATTATTTAAAAATCTATGAATGCAGTTTAAATTGTTTTTTAAATTAAAATGAAGTCTTCTTTCAGTAAAATGTTCCATCTACAATATTTAAGGTACTTCCCCTCCATGTGGCATAGCCGTGGGACGCCCTGTATATATAAAATTCAAAGTCCTGACTGACTGACTGAGATATCAACACAGCCTAAAATACTAAAGTTAGAAACTTGAAATTTTTACAGTTGGTTCCTTTTATGACGTAGGCGCACACTAAGAAAGTATTATTGGAAATTCCACCCCTAAGGGGTTTAAATAGGGGATGGAAGTTTATATGAAACTCCGTCATTTTTCAAGCTGTTTCCATCAAAGTTGGTATTTGAGCTTTCAGTTAAAAATAAAGAAGTACCTACGTGTGTCACAGTTTTTAAAAATTCCACCCCAATACCTAATTCCACGCGGACGAAGTCGCGGGGGCAAAAGCTAGTTGGGCCTATAAATTTTGAAGAGTTCCCTCTATTTCTTCAGGATTCCATCATCAGATCCTGACCTGATAACAATGGGACCACCTGGGAAGTATACCCTTTCAAACAAAAAAAAATTTTTTTACACTGCACCACTGACCTCTATATTTAACCTATGATTAACACTGGACTTGTTGCTGTGATTTCTTTTTTAACTTTTTTAACACTAGGCAGCTATACTGAGGGTCTATGGGACTAATATGTAATATTGTAAATGCCACACCGACCTCTATATATAAACTATAATTAAATTGTTGTTGTTGTATGATTTCGTAGATTTTAAATATAGAGGCGGTGTGCAATTTGCAATATTGTTAGTTCCAGAATCCAGAGACACTGGTACGTCAAATGTGGCGCTTCAAATTGATCTATAAATATGCTGATGCCTGAAAGCCACTGATTGGGAATTGAATTGAATAAATATGCTGTCATTTGTTTATGGTCAGCAAATCCAGTGATAATCATAGAATCATAGGTTCCTGGTCCGATGGGTCTCGCGTTGTCGTCATCGTGGTTGCCATAGTCGCTTGCGTGCGGTGATGGTAATCGCAGGAGCTCCCGAGGCAGTGGACGCCCGGTCGATGGTGGGCTGGCTTACGGGGCGATTGTGGCGATGCCGTGAAGGTGCTCATATGGTCCATGCGAACAAGCGCCGCGCGACTGTAGAGTACTATCAATGTTCTTTGTTTGAAAATGCCGTCGCAACTCGCAGGGGGTGCGCGGCTCAGCTGAGCCGACCACAGAGGCCGCAGCGAACAGCTGCCGCCCGCGGCCCGCGCCGTCACGTCAGTACAGCTCTGACCGCGAACACGTGTACATGTGTTCCTGAGCCGCGCACATCCAAAACTTTATTACGTCAAATGGATATAACCTAACAGGAGTTTACTAACCAAAAATGTGATTACAGTGCACCCCTGCTAATAATATGGGCCATTGAAACGTGTGTAGTGCTTGCAAATTATTAAAATAAAGTGTTATGTGCAATATCAATGATGTGAGTTAGTTGGTGTTGAAAAAAAAGGAATAATAATGAGTATCCAAAAGTGTTTTCTGGATAACTCCAGCAGGATGATCAAGGCTATGTCCACTGCGAAATCGTCTAACAGTGAAGTGAAAACGGTGAGTAACCTGTTTGAACAATGTATGTGTGAATTGTTATAACAAAGGCGTAAAACGGTTCAACTTATAGGTTATCTTTTGCAGTACGTCCGCTTTATGGTTAAAAATAGAGTAAGTTTATCATTATTTAGTGCGTTCATTAAGTCGTATTACGGTTAATTTCTCAAGCATAGCAATTACATGCATAATTGTGAGCTATATATGAATTTTCGCTTTTAATAAAAATTGTTTGTGAAATTGCATTCTGTGGAATACGGAATGCACTTATTTGACATTTTGATGTCATAACATGTTTTTTCGATGACAGGATTGCCCTTGATTGCGATCGCACCTGAAAGTGTGACGACGATGTAGTCTAGGATGATAGCAGGCTAACTTGGAAGGCTATAACAGTGTACATATTTAACCCAGGCCAATAGTTAATCGGTTTCAACAAGCTATTAATCGTTGCGGTAACTCTGGTAACTAGCCACGGCAGAAATCTGCCACCAGACAAAAATCTTTATCATTTTAGCGATAATTATGAGCGATTAACACATTCCAGCGAAATAAAAGCGGAACGAAAGAGATGAGTGAAATGTATGCGTTATAACCGGTAGTTTCGCTTTTATTTCGCAATCTCATTTTGTATGCTCTATTATTTCGCTAATATAAGGCTAATATACGTGATATGGTTTCGCGGTGAAGACCGTTTTAAAGGTATTATTTATGTCTTGGAACTAGTAAACGTGCGTGTTTCACGGAGTGATAGATTACCTCAGGCAAGCCTGGTGTAGTGAAGGCAATCTATCACTATTTCCTAAAGGCCAAATATACAAAATACGTTCCGGATAAGGTGTGAAATATGACATTGACGATAAGAAAAATCATTGTTCAAAAAATATTCAAAATAGTGAATGTGAATTCACGAAAACAAAAAAACAATTTTTTAATACGATAACAAATATGTACTCACAAATGTGTAATAGATATGTACAATATAAAAAAAACGATGAAAAAAATGGTAAAATTAATAAAAATACGAAGAAAACCGTCATCAGCAACATCCTTAACCCATCGCCGCCGGCCCACTGTTGGGCACGAGTTTGTTCTTAGTTTCAATGTTTCATGGTTTTGGACCACTGACCTCTATAATCAATGATTTTATTACTGGACATGCTGCTGTCATATTTTTTCTGGAATTACTTACTAGATTGACGTCATTTTGGCGCTGTAAACAGTTACGAGTGTCCAAGGAACTAAAATTAGTGAAGGTTGATACTTTTAAGCAGTTTGTAGTTTGTACATAATATAATTAATAATTATGATTAAATTCTGGAGACACTTGTGGCGGCGCGGGGACGGCTAGAAACTAGATTGTTTGGTTTCGATGTGGACTGTATAATTTTCGCGGGGTTTGCTCAAATCCGACTGGGGTTGGGTTTGGGCCGCGGAGTTATGGGGTGTCTATAGGAAAAGGGTAAAGGCACTGACCTGAATCCTTTGGAGCGGCACCGCGATACTTCAGCGAGCCGCGCGTACGTTCATGGATACTTTTCGATGCTTCACTCTTCCTTTCTCACTCCTTCGACTGACGAAAACCAAGAAGGCAAGTTTGTTGGCAAGTCCAGATCAACACTGAATCACTAGGAGCGGCGCGGCGATGCACCAGCTTTAGCGGCGCGTTTACGTTAATTGACGGTCATCGATGCACTGACACTTCTTCAGGCCAGGGGGGGTCGGTATTAGGTAGGAAATTTTGACAGGATGGTCGGATTCGAGCGGTTAAACGAAAACTATTCGCGCTTCGGCGCGACCATGTCCCCGGGCTTGAAGGGCTACCTTCAAAGAAACTACGACGCGGAGAGTTTAAACGAAATTATTTATTGACTTAAGTATAATAAGCTAACCTAACTAAATAAGAATCCTAACCTAAGCAGATGAGTTGAAGTTAAACTAATTACTGTTTAGGTAAGGGACAAAGACGCACTACAGGACGTAGATAGGTACCTGTAGCAGTACGAACGCGGACAACACGCGTGACACCATTCGATCCAGGAAAAACTTCCTCGACTAGCCCTAACGGCCAGTGAAGAGGCGGTGCATTATCGACGGTAATTATTACCACATCTCCCTTAGCGATCGGATTGGTTGGCGTGTTCCATTTGTTTCGAGTCTGTAGCGTATGTAAATAATCAGCCTTCCATCGTTTCCAGAATGACTGAACAAGTTTATCAATAAGTTCTTGACGCGAGAGCAAATGTAACGGACCATCTTCTATCTCCCTAGCCGGAAGATATTTTAAGGGGGTGAGAGTGAGAAAATGAGCCGGTGTCAACGCGAGAGGTTCCGATGGATCATTAGATAGCGTGCGGCACAATGGACGGGAGTTCATTACTGCCTCGATCTGAGCAAGCACAGTATTGAACTCTTCCAAGGAAAGAATTTGGTCGCCTATCACGCGATATAGATGAGTTTTGAGGCTCTTAATGTTGGCCTCCCAATTACCGCCAAAATGGCAAGCAGTTGGAACATTAAGTGACCACTCGATGCGATTTTCGGCTAGTATGTGACCAAATTCAGACCTGAAGTGTTTGGACGCTAAAAATTCGTGCAATTCCGAAAGCGTGCGCTTGGCGCAAACATAATTTGACGCATTGTCGGAATGAACGCGAGCGACAAAACCGCGGCGGGATAAAAAACGCTTAAACGCCCCGAGGAAACTATCTGTACTTAAGTCGCTGGCAACTTCTATGTGTACAGCGCGAGTGGTTAAGCACACGAAAAGACAAACGTATGCCTTCATTGATCGAATTCCACGACCGCGAGAAACAGTCACCTTAAAAGGCCCTGCGTAATCAGTGCCAGTGTGTATAAACGGTTTCACGGCCGGCGTAACTCGACAGGAGCGGTGATCTGCCATTTCTGGAAAGTTTGGTTTAGCGCGGAGTCTAAAGCAGGGTAGACATTTGTGTACCCGGCTTCGAATTAAATTACGAGCGGAAAGAATCCAATACCTCTGACGGAGTATGGACATCAATAAATCTGGACCTGCATGACAATTGACTTTATGATGATAGTCAACTAAAAGATTTAATATATGATCCTTTCGAGGAAGTATAATCGGATGTTTTGTATCGAAACTTATATCGGCGTTTCTCAGACGACCTCCGACTCTAATGATGCCGTCCTGAAGGAAAGGTTTGAGACGTTGAAACATTGGACTACAACGTTTACCTGCTTGTAAATTAACAATCTCGTTCGCGAAGTGAAAGCGCTGAAGTTCACGCAATATTAAACTTTCAGCGTAATCCAGATCCGATGCAATCACCGTATCACGACGCGGTAGTAGCTTAGCGAAGCGGCAAACGAAAACCACACAACGTATGAATTTCGACCATGACGAAAAGCGACCAGCTAGCGAAATTATTAAATTTCTTTCACTGCTTTCTGCAGTGAGCAAAACGTGTTTCTTTTCCTCTGGAGGCTGTGACACGGTGGAAGGATTGAAAGCGGTAACAGGCCAAAGATTTGAATCTAACTCAAGCCATTTAGGACCAGAGAACCAAAGCGGGTGATCAATTATTTGTGCGGGGGTAAGACCTCGCGACAAACAATCAGCGGGATTTTCAGTGCCTTGCACATGGAAAAAAGTTTGAGCGGGAAATTCATTTTGAATTTTGGTGACCCGATTGGCCACAAAGGTGTCCCAACGATGAGGTGAGGAGTGTACCCAACACAACGCCACCGTTGAGTCTGAAAAGGCGAGAACTCGGTCAATAACAAGGCGGTTATGGCAGGCCTCAATGACCTTGGTCATTAAGCTGCTCAGCAACAGAATGGCACAAAGCTCCAACCTCGCAAGCGTTATAGTCTTGCGAGGCGAGACTTTGGATTTAGCTGTTATTAAAAAGACTGCGTTTTTGCGAATACCTCTGCTGTCTTTCACGTGGAAGTAAATTACTCCTCCGTAAGCCTTTTCGCTCGCATCTGCAAACCCCACGATCGTAATGATATCGCCGGTCGAGATGCCTACGTGCCGTGGAATTTTCAATTCGCTGAGCAAAGGTAGTTCTCTTTTGAAACAAGACCACTGATCAGCAATGTGACCAGGGGGCACATCGTCCCAATCACATTCACACAACCAGAGTTGTTTAATGAGAAGCTTTGCATATAAGACGACGGGAGCAACGAAACCCATGACGTCCCATATCCTAGCGACACATGACAAAATGGTACGTTTTGTACAAGATTCAGCGGGAACACTAATTTTGAGACCGAAATAGTCTGTTGCGGGAGACCAACATAGGCCGAGCACCTTATGTGGCTCAGAGTCCTCAAACTCTTTAATCGCGGAAAGTCGATGCGACAGCGGAATCGAATTTAACACCTTTTGTGAGTTGCTTGTCCATTTCACCAGGTCGAACTGACCAGCTTTCATCAGAGCAATCACTTCGGCAGCGGTGGAGATAGCATCGTCTTCATTGTCAATGCTATAGACAAAGTCATCCATGTATAGCCCTATATCTAAAGTTTCTTTAGCGCGCGGGTAAGAAGCACCTTCGTCTGAAAGAAGCTGCTTCACTGTACGAAGAGCATGAAATGGACTTGACTTAAGCCCGAAACAAACGCGGTTAAATTCATAGACCCTTAAGGGTTCTTGCGGAGAAAAGCGGTATAAAATGCGTTGGAATCTGCGATCACATGGACGAACTCCAATACAAAGAAACATCTGACGAATGTCAGCTGAAAGAGCGGTACGATATAAGCGAAAATTAACAATAATATTGAATAGATTCCCTTGTAGATTCTGACCGCCATACAGAAGGTCATTGAGGGAAACTTGAGTGGTTGTCTTGGAACTGGCGTCCAGGACAACGCGCAACTTAGAAGTCAACTTGTCATCTCGTATGACCCCATGGTGCGAAATCGTATACGAGGGCAAGCTCTGCGTTGCCTCCGTGTCCGGGGGTGCGGGAGAGATATAACCTTTGTCTAGGTATTCGGTAATGACGTTGTCGTAGGCCTCCTTAAGCTTAGGTGACGCTAACATTTTACGCTCTAAGCAAAGGAAGCGAGTTTTAGCCTTTTTAAAAGAATCGCCTAACGACAATACATCACCCTTAAATGGAAGTGCGACTACATATCGTCCGTCTGCCTCACGGGTAGTCGTGCTGCTATAAATTTCTTCACACGCCGTGTCATCTGGACTTAATTGTTTCGGTGCGTTCACCTCTTCTATTTGCCAGAATTTTCGCACAGCATCATCTAGCGGATCTGTAGCACAACAATATGATACCGTGGCGAAGCTGTTAACACGTACAGGAGCAGAACCAACGATAACATAGCCCAACACCGTTTCTAGGGCTAGCGGTGAGGTACAATTCGATTGACCTTGAACCTTGCGAGATAATAAGAGATGCGGAAAGATCGAAGCTCCGATAAGTAGATCAATGTCTCCTGGAGTGGAGTAAGTGTCGTCAGCCAAAGGTAAGTTATTGAAATTTATCAAACTCGAAATATCTATCGGGACTGTGGGCAAGAGTTCCGTTACCTTGTCTACCACGAGCGAGTCCATGTTAAAACAAACGCTGAGATCGAACCTAGAGAAAAATCTAATAGAAACTGCGCCTTGGATCGGTTTGGTTGTACTTCCAATCCCTTTAACTACAGAACAGTTTGGATTCTGGTTTGTCTTTAAACCTAAGCGTTGACATAAATCCCGACTGACGAAGTTACTCTGTGAAGCACTGTCCAATAATGCGCGCGCAGAGTACTCCTTGCCTTTGGCGTCGAAAACTATAACGCGTGCGGTAGCGAGCAGCACCGTAGTCGGTGCACGAGAAACATTACAACTCGATAAGGAACAAAGCGATACTTCCTTGGAGTGCGCGGGTGAACCTGAAGGTTTCGAGTTACTAGTGCCGGTAGTGCCGATAGAAGCAGGAGGCTGCTCAACAACACCGGGCATCTTCTGCGAAGAAGCATCACTAGAAGCCGCACTCGAAGTTGCGGAATTTGCGGTTGCGGAATGCCTGTGGAGCATACTATGATGAGGTAACGAGCACCAGCGGCACCTCGACTTGCTAGAACAAGTGGCCAACCGGTGGTTTCCAGTGCAATTTATACAAAGATTATTCGCCTTAACAAACTTGAAACGATCTTCAACGGACATCTTATGAAAGGCGGAACAATTATATAAATGTTCGTGTTGTGAGTTACAAAGAGAACACAAAGACTGTGCAGACGTAGTCGCGGTACTAGTATAGGTATGCGTCGGCTTGGGTGGTTTGTGAGGCTTAGATGCCGTATCCACCTTCCGCTCAGCACTTTTCGGAACTTCTTGTTTCCCGGAAGTGCGTTGCAGTACCTTAATATGTTCGCGAATGAAAGCAACGAAATCGTCATACAAGGGTATCTCACAACTATGTTTATTCAACTCGAACAGGCGAACAGTCTCCGGATCTAACTTCTTTTGAGCGAGGTATAAAAATATGAAGTCAGCCAGATTACTCAAATTTAAATTTTTAAGCGCGGCGATCGACGATGCAAAAGTGTCCAAAAAATTTTCAAGGTTGGTCGGAGTCGCGTTTGACATCGCCTTAATGTTATAAATTTGATCCATATACGACGTAGCCAAATAGCGTTTATCTTCAAATTTATCTACTAACGTTTTAAAAATTAATTCGTAGTTTTCTGCGCACGGTGTAATACCGGCACAAGCTAATTTCGCCTTTCCCGACAGCTTACCTAAGAGGTAATAAAGTTTTTCGGCATCCGTAAGGGACTTATTTTCGTGTATAACAGTTTTAAAGTTAGCGTAGAAGAGACTCCACGATTTTAAATCGTATCCATCGAAAGACACTAATTGAATCGGGGGCAAATAAGGTTTAAGTCTTCGCGGCTCATTCTCATTCTCAACCTTATTATCATCGGCGTACTGCGAGACTAAGCGCTTGATACGACCGTATAGGCGTTCGAACGATAACAAACATTTGAACTCCGGCTTCGCTTTCGGGTTCAGTGCTAATAAACGATTATTATAATCCTCCACTATTTTACTGAATTCAGAGCGTAACGTATCGACATTACTACTTGCGTCGAGAAATTCTTCCCGGACCGACGGGTTAACGCCTATGTTTTTCGATAAATCGAATGTTTCTTGTAGATACTCAAATATCGAATTGCGTCTCTGTTCTAATAGAATTAATTGTATATCTGCGGTATCTTCAGTCTTCGTCATTTTGAATATAAACTAGATTCAAAAATGTCGAGACTAAGTTCCTAATACACGAATGAAACTTCGATTCGGCGTATAAGTATTTAAAGTTATGAATTTCAGCAAAAAGTGAAAGGGAGCGAGCGGGCGGTCACGGCCGCGATGAAGGTCACGCACACCGCTGTAATCTAAGATACAAGTACTTGCAACTATGCACCGATGGCCAAGCGAATACGTTTATGACGCGTAGGTAATTACACAAAATAATTACTTAAAATAACTACTAATAAACTAATATTTCGATTAATATCTATACTGGGATAGATCGGGATGCGATATACGATTAGGATTACGATAAATAAGTAACGTATGACCTATCTATCACCTATATGAGCTATATGTAGGTACCTAGTTAATACCTAAATGAACCCTATTTCCTAAGCAATGCGGGATGAACGATAATAATTTGCTTGGGGAACAAGATTTTAGGACGCGGGAAAACAATTACCTACTTGGAAATTGTAAAACTATCGAGAAAATTAGCGATTTCGTTAGCAAATTAGCGGTTACAAATCCGGTTCGATTGGAACCAAAAAAATATGGCGGCGCGGGGACGGCTAGAAACTAGATTGTTTGGTTTCGATGTGGACTGTATAATTTTCGCGGGGTTTGCTCAAATCCGACTGGGGTTGGGTTTGGGCCGCGGAGTTATGGGGTGTCTATAGGAAAAGGGTAAAGGCACTGACCTGAATCCTTTGGAGCGGCACCGCGATACTTCAGCGAGCCGCGCGTACGTTCATGGATACTTTTCGATGCTTCACTCTTCCTTTCTCACTCCTTCGACTGACGAAAACCAAGAAGGCAAGTTTGTTGGCAAGTCCAGATCAACACTGAATCACTAGGAGCGGCGCGGCGATGCACCAGCTTTAGCGGCGCGTTTACGTTAATTGACGGTCATCGATGCACTGACACTTCTTCAGGCCAGGGGGGGTCGGTATTAGGTAGGAAATTTTGACAGGATGGTCGGATTCGAGCGGTTAAACGAAAACTATTCGCGCTTCGGCGCGACCAACTTGTATGTCAAAAGTGGCGCTTTAAATTTAAGCTGTCATTTGTGAACAGCCAGTCCAGTGTTAATCATAGCTTATAATATAATTATAGAGGTCAGTGTTCTGTACTCATATATTATAACAAAGTATTTAAAAAAATTATAGCGGAGGAGAGGAGGGGGGTAAAAGAGAAGGCAAACTTCGTATAAAATTTAAAATGGGCCTAATATAAAATACTAGACGATGCCCGCGACTTCGTCCGCGTGGATCAAGGTTTTTCAATTCCCATGAGAACTCTGTAATTTTCCGGTATAAAATGTAGCCTATACTTTAATCCTGGGTATGAGCTATCTCCATTCCAAGTTTCAGCCAAATCGGTTCATTCGTTGTGGCGTGAAGGAGTAACAAACATACACATACACATACAAACTTTCGCCTTTATAATATTAGTGTGATGTGATGTGATGTGATATTATCAGCCAACTTGTTAACTTACTGCTAGTATCCATTAAATTTCCATAACTTTGACTCGTTAGCCGTTAGCATGAACGTGACCTATAAATATTTTTATAATGCAACATATTGTTATCCAAGCTCGCATTAATCAAGCTAGTATTGCCGCCTCACTGGTTTCTCCATTAAGAGGTCGGTATTTGAACCGTTTGACCTCCTCTTGTGCTTTCATCGATTGAATGGCACGTTTGTCTCATATAACAGTGATAACAAGACCAAAAATTTGTTTTTCAAATTCAAAATTTATTTATTTCATGTAGGCTAACTTGTTTTATAGCCTCAATAGCCCAACGGTTAAAGGTGCGGACTGAAAACTGTAAGGTCGCAGGTTCGAATCCCACCCGTTGCGCTATTGTCGTACCCACTCCTAACACAAGCTTTCCGCTTATTTGGAGGGGATAGGAGGATATTAGACAACCTCAGGTCGCCTAATATTCTTTTTTAAAAAGAAAGAAAAAAGAAAAGAAAGATCTTATGAAACGTCATAAATTTACCACCGGTTCGGAATGCAGATTCTGCTGAGAAGAGCCGGTAAGAAACTCAGCAGTTGATTTTTAAAAAAAAAAAAATTTACAATTCGTAACAAAACTATGCTATGTATACAGTGTTTCCACAATGAAGTTTCCAAAATGCAAAACAATCCGATACATGCCAAGACAGGCAGGCAAAAGCAGACCCATTCCAGTTGGTGGCACCCGTTCACGAGCATGAGCCATTGCTTCGCTCAACCATATTTTTCGTATAGATAACTTTGGTATTGATCCTTTTTTTGAATCCCTAAGCATCATGCAAATTTATAGATAGTTATTATGACGGCATGAGGCATTTGTTAAAAAAGGATTTTTGAAACTTTAACTTTAATTCAGGAATTAGGGGTGTGAAAAATCAATTTAACTACTCCATACGAAATGCGGGTTTGACAGTTCTTAGCTTCTTTTGATAGCCACGGACATAGGGAATCCCTACCGGAAATAATTTATCTAAATTTCAGAGAGAATAGCTCTACTGGATATAATATACCTAAAATATTAAATCATACAAGGTCTAAGAAGATCCTTACTAAGATATAACACAGTTAATAAATCAATCTCGCAGCCAACGAGGTGTAATATGAACGCGCATCGCGATACGTGGCCTACCGTCTCATTTAACGCTTACTTGAATAGTATCCACTCAATTCATTAGGTAAATAGGTGATTTTGATCCTTATCTCACGGTCAGTTGATCTCACAAAGGTCAGCAGAACGATTGCACTTTGACCCACTTAAATCTTTGATAGGTATAATTTCACTTCCCATCATTCTTGAAGTGTCTTGATTCTTTTGAACATTAGTAACCGACTTCCAAAATAGGAGGAGGTTCTCAATTCGTCGGAATTTTATGTATGTTCCATGATTACTCGAAGATGCCTGGACCGATTTGCCAAAACTCTTTTTTTGTTTGAAAGGGTGGTTTCATTGTTATCAGGTCAGGATTTGATGATGGGATCCTGGAAAAATCGAAGGAACTCTTCTTTTATGGGCTAAATTGATATACCTACTTTGTAGTGGCGTTTGAAGTCGGTTTTGTAAAAAGAATTTTTACGTTTATCTAAATATATAAAAGGCAAAGGTGACTGACTGACTGACTGACTGACTGATCTATCAACGCACAGCTCTAACCACTGGACCGATCGAGCTGAAATTTAGCATACAGGTAGCTGTTAGGACGTAGACATCCGCTAAAAAAGGATTTTGGAAAATTTCAACCCCAGAGGGTTAAATAGGGGGTTAAAAAATCGAACCTAATGTGAGCGAAGCCGCGGGTTAAAGCTAGTATTATTTAAAACACTAGCCAATTCACCTTGGGACCCCATCGCTCTTCGAACTATGTACCTCGCCCATTTCCATTTCAGTTGCGCGACTCGCTGAGCTATATCGGTGACTTTGGTTGTCCTACGGATCTCCTCATTTCTGATATGATTCTTGCAGGGATACTCCGAGCATAGCTCTCTCAATCGCGCGCTGAGTGGCTCTTAGTCTTCTTTGTTTGCTTCTATCCAATATTTACGTTTAAGTTACCTGATAGCTACTAATTGCCATCGTGAAATACCAAGAGGAAACTGACTTTGATCTTATCTGACTGTTAACTGCCTTGTAACGGTATTCACAAAGGCGGAATGCTCTTAAGCCCACTCAGTATGCCTAGAGACCCTCCCTTTGCCATTCTCAGATAGGTACCTACTTGAACTAAACTTTATAGTTTCGATCACCTTAAAAGCCTTAACTTAAACACACAAAAGTTCCCCACTTTGACATTTCTGCCTACTCGTTTAAGTTACTCATCGGTTACCTACAATGTACACAGACTGTACTATGTAATGGTACAGATAGATTATAGTCTGGAATAATACATAGGCAAATTTTTATGCCGGAAAATAAGAGAGATAATTTTTCAGGTTGTTTTAAATGATTAATAGACCCAAATGTTTAGACGGGCCATCGTTAAGAACACATAGTGGAACAACAATTTTATCATAACTCGTCATATAAAATGTGTAGAATTTCCTCAATGTCACCTGGCGCCGTGGGACGCGTTCTCGCAGAAGAATTAATTATTTGTCGCGTTATAACGAGCTCAGGCGACGCCTGCCTGTAACGTTAAAGCGGACTCTGTGAAACAAATGTTTTACTGAAATTGCCTCGTTCTGACACATATATATGATACTTTATGTGATATGATTGTGTTTTTCCACATCCTCGTTGACAAAAAAATAATTAAATTGAGAATAGAAGTTAGGTGATTGTATAATATCCTTCATAACAGTTCTTCTCTTGAATACTTACGGGAGCGTTTTAAGGTATCGCTTCTGTTTGCAAGACCTTTGCGGGCGTGCGTCACCAAAAAACCTCTTGATCTTGCCCCTTGTCACTATTTTTAACCCCCGACGCAAAAACTACGGGGTGTTATAAGTTTGACGTGTATGTGTCTGTGTGTGTGTGTGTGTGTGTATGTGTGTGTGTGTGTGTGTGTATGTGTGTGTGTGTGTGTGTGTGTGTGTGTGTGTGTGTGTGTGTGTGTGTGTGTGTGTGTGTGTGTGTGTGTGTGTGTGTGTGTGTGTGTGTGTGTGTGTGTGTGTGTGTGTGTGTGTATCTGTGGCATCGTAGCAGCCGAACGGATGAACCGATTTGGATTTTTTTTTGTTTGAAAGGTGAATTAATCGCGAGTGTTCTTAGCTATGTTTGATGAAAATCGGTCCAAAATGGCCGCCGCCACAAAATGGCGGATTACATATTTTTTCACAACTCCCCCCAATATGGTTATCAAATGAAAGAGCTTGACTAGTCAAATACCTTCTTACACTATGATTTTCAAATCCAAGATGGTCTCCACCACAAAATGCCGAATTACATATTTTTTCACAACTCCTCTCAATATGGGTATCAAATGAAAGAGCTTGACTAGTCGAATACCTACTTATACTATGATTTTCAAATCCAAAATGGCCGCCACTACAAAATTGCGAATTACATTTTTTTTTAATTTTACATGTCGGGAGTGTTAAATTTTCAATTTACACTTGTTTAATCCGCCTGGGCTGATGTACCTACTGGTGGTTTTTGTTTTAAGCATGCACAAAGAGCGGCAAGCCAAGCCCCCGGTTTTTAGGACCGCCGTTTTTGGTGCTCCAATACTGGATTATGCCTTTGGCTTTCGAGCTCACAGGTGTACGAGCGGTTTTATCTTCCAAAGCAGCTTATACCTAAGTTTTATTAATTAAATTATAATTGCAAGCTTCATATCGGCTTTTAAATTATTCTCTTCTACCATTCCCTTCCCCCCTTTATTCTAAAGCTCAGTGTTATTTTCATTTCAAACTGTTATTTTAGTTCAAAGGGAAATTGCTGTGCATACACTTTGTCTTAATTGTTTGTAGATTGTTTCCTTTGCATTGTTTTTATGCAAGAAGTAATTTGATCTTAGTACCTATTATGTAAATATTGACCGATTTTTTCCCTTTTTTCTTCCAACGAAGCGTAAAGCTTGTGTTAGGAGTGGACACGACAATCTTATACTAATATTATAAATGCGAAAGTTTGGATGTATGGATGGATAGATGTTTGTTGTAGTCTGGAATAACGCATATCCCGGTAAATAAGAGAGTTCTAGCGGGAATAAAAAACCTTAATCCACACGACCTTTAGTTCCCTTAGAACTTTCTAATTTTCCACTCCAAACTTAGGTTCAGAACAACTAATGAATGTGTTAGTGCCATGTGATTTATTGTCTGTACTGATAATTACGTTTTTGATGGTTAATTTGATGAAATTGTGACACCCTTTCACAGCACAGTACGTCATTTTTTAATAATTTTCTGCGAGCTCGTCGTACCAACGCGTCGATACTGCGTTGGCTTTTAAGGGCTTAGTAAAAATTACTATTACGCTTCTAAGCGTTATAATTCGATGCTACCATTTAAGTGTAGTTAATAGGACGGGTCTCAACCCTCAGCACTATAGTAAACGGCACGACAGAGGCACCTTAGTAGGTATCTAGTTCAGGCTATGGAGGCTATATGCCTATAAATATTTGCGCAGGCTTTACGCCTAAACTACGGCATAACTGTCTCGGACATAGGCTGTTTAATTTATTATTTAGTTAGGCGTTCGCTACTATAAGGCTTTCACGCTACTAACTTGCAAACTTGGAACTCATTTAAGCTTTTGAAGTTTAGTTAGAACGAATTGTTGCTAGTTGCTAGTGGAATTTTGTATTAGTTGCTTTGCTGGACGCAGAAATAGTTGCACAAACATTTTGCTCGTAAAGGACATGGCCGGATTTGATATGGAGCTGTGTCCTTGCAAAAAATATCCATGTTCATTGACATACAGTACGTCATAATAAAACTTAGAAGTAGCTGTTTACAATCGTTAAAGTTTAATGATCAGAGAACAAGCGAGAGACACTATAACAGGATACAAAAAAATACGCCTAAACGATTCAAGCACCGATTCACTAAAGATTTACTCCTTGCGAAACGTCCCATAAAGGTAAAAAGGGCGGTTCATTTTTAGGCTTCATGCCCGAAGGGTAACCAACGTTACCCTATTACTAAGCCTCCGCTTCCGTCCGTCTGTCCGTCTGTCTGTTTATCAGCGGGCTGTATCTCATTAACCGTAATAGGTAGATACTTGAAATTTTCACAGAATGTGTCATATCTATTGCCTCTATAACGACAAATCATAAAAAAAAAAAAAATGGGTCTCCAAACAAGAAACGTGATTTTTTCGGCGTTTTTGCTCGACCTTAACAATCGCTGTTAAAAATGGTCCTCTATAACGACAAATAATAAAAATAAAATAAAATTAAAAATAAAATGGGTCCCCAAACAAGAAACGTGATTTTTTCGGCGTTTTTTGCTCGATCTTAACAATCACTGTTTAAATGGCACGGAACCCTTCATGTGCGATTCCAACTCGCACTTGGCCGATTTTGTATCTTCTTTAAGTTTGTAAGTAATTAAAACAAAATTGCAGCTTTTCTCGTAATTTGTCCTGGATTTTTTCTTTTTTTTTAAGAATATTAGCCAAACTGAACTTGACTTATAATCTCCTCTTCAAATAAGCGAAAAGCTTGTGCTAGGAGTGGGTACGACAATAGTGTAACGCGTGTGGTTCGAACCTGCGACCTTTCAGTTTTCAGTCCGCACCTTTAACCGTTGGGTTATTGAGGCTTGACAAAATTATTTTGATATGTCAAACTTCAGTTAATAGCTAGACTCATTACAACTTACGATATAATTTACGATGTTACATAAAAACCACGTAAGTTTCGACTTGGCAGGCTTAAGGTGTTCGTTTAATATTTAAAGCCTTTCTACGTGGCAAAGTTGCAAGATTCTAATTAGTAATAAACTACTGCAAGCCCCTCCCCCGATCTCGTAAAGTAGGGGGAAGCGAGTTTGAACGCTTACATGTCTAAGTGGGACATCGTAAAACAAAATGGAACCAAATAAATTGGAAACTTACCTACTCTCAAGTTGTTTTATGCCTTTGCACACTGCACTTTGGGAGTTTTGGTGGCTAAAATACAGTACTACTAGGGGAAACAACATAAAATATCCTTTTTTAATTGAATGACAAGATAGTCTTGACTGCGATTTCACCTGATGGTAAGTGACGATGCAGTCTAAGATCCCCGCTACCATCTTGGCAGTGTACATTCAACCCATAACCCTAATCTGTTTCTACATGTTATCGTTTCAGAACGCTAAATCGCTTGGCGGCACGTCTTTGAAGGTAGGGTGGTAACTAGCAACGACCAAAGCCTTCCACCGGACCAGACCAGAGACAATTTAGAAATTATAATGTCCCAAATTGCCACCGCCGGGAATCGAACCCGAGACCTCCAAGTTATAAGACTACAGCGCTGATCACTGCGCCAGGGAGGTCGTCATATCCTTATACTTACTAATATTATAATGCGTGTTTATTTGTTGCTTTTGCGACTGCTGTGATTTTTGCATTTTGAAGCCCTTTTGAGGACTTCTTATCCCCGAAAACCAGAGTTCCCGCGGGATTTTAAAAACGAAATTCACGCGGCCGAAGTCGCGGTAATCACCTAGTTACATTATGATACGACTAATTTCAGTGCATTGAAAAGTTATAGTTGTAAACATTTCCTTGTATGTTCAAGGATATGCGGTCACTATCTGGCTGACGGGCTTCTAATTTGGGGAGTAAACTGTCTCAATTCCTCCTGATATTGCGTCAAGTAGGAAGGCGAGGTGTAATGTTTGTATGTGTGTAGGCAGGATATAGTCGTAAAACGGAACGGGACGCACTAACGCAAGAACGTTACCGAGCTCGAGTTATTTGCTCAAGGAATAGGAAATAACTTGTCTTCGTTTACTGAAGAGAAATCGTGTCATTAATTCGTTCAAGTATCTAGGTAAGTGGATAATTTAGACAAGCAGATTTTTAGGATTCCGGAAAAACTTCGGAACCGTTATAGGCTCTCTTCGTTGTTCGTCCGTCTGTCAGTGTGTCGTTTTTTCGGAAACGGCTTATGATACTAAGTCGTATTATGATACTAAGTTTATACTGAATATAAAGTTCAACGGTCTTTTATGGTTCTGAAAATATCAATAGCTTAACTCAGTGAAAAGTTACAGCTTGCAAACCACGGCTTTCTCATTATTATTTGGATAACTTTAATTTCACCTAATGGTAAGTTACGATAAGTAGATGTTAGCGGACTAGCAGAAAGCAGAATTTTAACTAGAAAAACTAGTCCTACATAAATTAATGTGACAAATCAAGCACTTAATTCCCACTTCCTGGCCAAGTAACATTGGTAATTAGTTTTTTAGTAAGTGTGTATGTCTTACTTCTATAAATCTCAGACTAAAATCTATAGACCGCACTCTCTAAGCTCAGACTTAAGACAGAATTAAAACGAGACAGATTTATTTCAGAGCATATTTGTGTCTCGTTTTAACTCTATCTTAAGTCTGAGCTGAGTCAGAGCACGCTCTATAGATCTCAGCATCAGAATGAAAAGGCTTTAGGACACACCACGCCAGATTGCCTGACTTCACTCATCTTTGAGAATAATATAGAGGACTTTTAGGCATACGAGTTTTATTCAGAAAGATTTCCATTCCCATTTTAGCAATAACTTTGCAAAGTTAGAGCTTCGTGCCTGGAATTTTAATCTGCGCAATGAGGAGGGGAAAGTCTTAAACGTTAGGCAGTTATCCGCTGTTACTTCTTTCCTTCCTTACATATTTTCTAAAATTATGTTTCGTTTCATCCCCTTAAACATCAACTGGGTATGAAGGCGTCCCAAGATACCGTAATTTTCTAAGAGAAGGCACTCGCAAGAGTCACAAGGTGAGAAGTAAGTGGGACGTAAAATGGAATGGCTCTAAGAGCGATCCCACACGTCGCGGTGCGGCTTCGCGTCGGATTGTATATGATTTTGTTGTATTCCGCACCAAATCTGACAGTCCAAGTCTAGTATACGGTATGAAGCACACATGCCGAATACGCGTCATGTTGTGTCGATTGCTTGAAGGATAGTTGGTTATATCCTCCTAGGTCGATTGTTATGCAAAATACATTCAATGTGTTTTCACGGAAAAGTCGCTAGACAAAAGCTTCGACGCTACGCAGAACTTTATTTCGGGTGATGGGTCATAGGTTACTCAAAAAACATTCTGAGCGTATTGATTGTTAGGTAAATTATGCAGGTGTGTTACGAATGCGACTCCATGTGGACAGGAATTCACATACATGATCCCAACGACGACAGAACCGTTTTGACTGAAATTTGGAATGGAAATAGCAGAAATTTAGAAATAACGAAGGCTAAATTTTATTCTGTATAATTAAAGAGTTCCCGCGGGAATCAAAAATCCCTAATCCATGCGGACGAAATCGCGGGCATGATGCCCGCGATTTTCTATAACAGGTCGCCGCAGTAGCAACGTAGAATACAGCGGCGTCGCATCGCTACGTGTGATGTCTCTCTAACTTTTACTGTGAAAATAGCTCAGCAAGTTACTCTTGGAAAGAAATGTCTCAAAAATATCATGTTATGCTTTGTGACGTGATAATGCGCCGCTTAGCGAGTGATACACGATGCAGTGATGAACGTTGAGCTCTTATAAAGGTGTGATTCCCGACGGGCAATTTGGAAATTCCTAATTTCGCAACTCAGTGCTTTTTCGCCTTTATGAAGCGCACGTCCAGTTTCAGTTATTAACTTCGGTATCGGAATCATTTCGGTTTTGTTCGCTTTACCAGTGAAACTGTTTCTAATTCAATTTCGCTCCATATATCGAAATTAACCGGGTTTTCATTTTCCGCGCGGGTTGTTTGAAGTACCTTCAAGTACGAGCCAATCAGCGCTCAGCATCAAGAGCTACAGTTGTGTAGCACAAACCACTTTTAGGAACCGAAATGATTTCGGTTCTTCCCCGACTGACCTCGATTCGAATTGACCCATAAAAATTCCTAACTACCGTAAGATTTGACTCTGCAGGTATACATCAAGCATAGCTGTCTCCATCGCCCTCTGAGCGGCCTTGAGCCTTTCTATGAGGATAGAATACCTAATAATACTATGTGTGCAAACAGATTGGGAGTGATTATGCATGCGCGGAGTGCAAGCGGGGCGGGTGGGCGGTAAACGCAGCGGGACGAGCAGGGGGCCAAGTCTGCTATTGCAATTGTAGTTCAATTGTCTATCAATGACATCCCAATTGCTACTTTTAGCAATTTTGGTAGTCTCCCAAGTAGCACAGATAGCTGTATAAATACTCACATTTAGACCTATTTGAAACTCTATGCGTATTAAGACTCTTTTAAGAGTACACTGGTGATCCTACAGCTGCATAATAGCTGTCAGTGATATTTAAACAGCTTAGGCTGAATAAGGGCTGTTTAGTGGATAAAATTACGCCAAATGCTGTATAAGAGGTATTTGTGAACTCTTATTACACTGACTTATTAAGGGGGCACGTGTGAACTATTATGAAGTTAATAGCTATATAATGGATGATATGTGACCCACATTACAGCTTAACATGAATCCACCATTTTATTGTATAACCTCATAACCTATATAAATATACTGATTCATTTTTCAACTTTTATGATGTTTTGTGTAGGAATTAGGAATGGATTGCATTAGTTTTTACTTCTCGATATCATAATAACAACTTTTTATCTTATAATTCTTTTCAAAGCACTTAAAAATTGTTTATTCAAGTTTTCATCACGGCTTATTTATATCACGAAACTAATTAAAAACCGAATATTTTCGTGGCGCACTAAAATTTTCTTAGGTAATATATATGTATAATGTCAGTAAAATTACATTCCCAATCATTTTTCTTTTATAAATATGAAAACAATGCACTTAACTTTGAATATAAAACCACACGTATTCAATCAAATTCAATTCACTCCACGAAGTATATTAATTTGCTAGATTTGTATTATCTATGGTTTGCTACTTCACTTTTACGTCACGTGACATATTTGCTGAATAAAGAGTAACTTGTAATCTTTTACTCAACTTAAGGCTGTATAATTTGTGCCCATTTAAGAGGTATAAGAGCTGTATACGGCCGTATACAGCCCTTATGCAGCTTTTTTATACAGCTTTAAGCGTGACTTGAATTCGTTATTCAGCTGCTAAGCAGCCTTCGTGTGCTACTTGGGCTACTAATTCAATGGCGTCACAATTGTTTTCCGATGGTTTGCCACTGACACATCTAGCTTTGAATCTAGCTTAAATAAACGTTTTTAATATGTAGTTTTTTTAAACTCATTTCGGCAAACGCTTTTTAAGCTAATGCCAATACCGAGGTATCATTGAATTACAATCCAATTATAAGAAATCGAACAACCATTGTGAATTTAGTAGTCTACGAAATTTTGGACCAATGATAATTGAATTGTAATTGTATTGCAGTTCAATGACAATGACATGTAAAATAGCAACTTGGGGCCCAGGTGCCGTGAACGGGGCGGGTGGTTGCAAGTCAGTTTGCGTTTTCCACTCGACCTTATGTCAATAACTACGGAATAACTTCCCCTTTAAAGTATCTAATATGTAATATCAAAAGTGCTTATTGTCTTGCGAGTGCTTCATGATTTCGCAACCTTTGATATCACATCACACTAATATTATTTATTTTGGAAAACCAACGCTAGCTATACTAAATACACTTAAAATTAGGCATTAATATAAAGGCAGAAGTTTGAATGTGTGGGTATGAGTGTGTGTCTGTATGTATGTTTGTTACTCTTTCACGCCACAAAAATGAACCGATTTGGCTAAAATTTAGAATGGAGATAGCTCCCACCCAGGATTAACACACTTTACTACATTTTATCCCGGAAAATTAAAGAGTTCCTGTGGGAATTGAAAAACCTTAATCCAAGCGATAAAGTCGAAAGCATCATCAGTAAAGTATTAAACTCTTCATTTCTTAATCTGTCATCGTCGATGTCATGGCGATTGCATTTAGAAAGCATTTGAAAAATAAAATGTCCCACTTCGTAAGAACTACTTTTCAAATAACAGACAATAATAATCAGACATTTTTTCGCTGCTCAAACAGTCCGCGGTTACTGTGTTCTCACACAGATAATGTGCGTTTTCCGCTTGATACGCCACCCGCTCCCGCGCCCGCCCCGCGCTACTTTGTCTGCACACAGTCTTAAATAGGCGGCAAGATTAAAGCGGGAATTCATGAAGTAACATGGTAGGCGGAGTCTTTATGAAAAGCACTTCATAGGCGCTAAAATGACATAAGCACGTTTCTCATCAGCATTAACGAGATCTTGACGCCAATTTCTAGGACTTACCGCATAGGTGTTTAACGACAGCACGCTAAAGAATTCTTTTAAATTAAGAGGAATTGCGGTCGGCCGTCGGAGAGGATTTTGAAAATTAGGTATGAAAAAATTAACTATGGTAACTAGCCACGGCCAAAGCCTCCCACCAGACCAAGACCTCCCAGTTAACTAAAAAACTCGCCGTGAGCGCTTAACCTTAGTAGGTGGTGCCTTCACAAAGTTTATCAAAGAGGGGTGCAGAGATGTCCCAAGTGTGTATCAGACATCAGTTCGATACCAAACGTATTGATTGCACTAGTTCCGAGGATTATATATCGCATAGATACACGTAAACCTCACAGTCATACACATAACATACGCTCTCCATCTAATTTGCATACGTCTATATCTTGTTTCTGCGTGTACAAATAATGGAATTACCAGCGAATATTTGTCAGCTATCATCACAAATGTTAGGTATTCACGTAGACATAAAAAATTCTTTAGAATAGACAACGAAAATTTCGCTTGTTCGCTTTAGCACAGATTCGCTTTACGACAGATTCGCTTTACGGCAGATTCGCTTTACGGCAGATTCGCTTTACGGCAGAAGTACAGTGAACTCGAATATATATAGATAGATTTTTGTTTAAAATTAATAATACATTAAACAAGTTAATACATTAATGCTAATAGATGGCGCTGTATTTACTATCGGTCAAGTCATGTTAAAACAGTTTTGCGTCAACTATTATTATTTTTTATTACGTCTAATGTTAAAAGTTAATTATTACAATATATAACTAGTGGTTCGCCCCCAACTGAGAACTCGCGGTATCCTATAATTCCCTAAAGATAGTTTTAACTTTTAATTATAATTATAATTTATAACACATCCTATATTGTTCTATCATCAAAATGTACCTAATATTAGCATCAAAAAAAAATTCAATTTTTTTTTTACTTACTTTTTTTTTGTAAGCTTTAGGTAGATTTACGATCCCAACAGAACCTAAGTGCCCGGCCTTCGGCCGGGCACCTGAATATTCATGTATAACCCTAACCTAACCTAACTTTAGTTTAAAGAAAAAATTCAAATGACGGACAAGTGCAAATTCACTCAAGTAGACTCGGAGACCTCGCTTCGCTCGGTCAATAATAATTATATAAAGGAAAGTTTTCCTTGGAGTGGAGACCATATTTTATCTCGACCTGTACAATTTTTGCCGTAAAGCGAATCTGCCGTAAAGCGAATCTGCCGTAAAGCGAATCTGCCGTAAAGCGAATCTGTCGTAAAGCGAATCTGTCCTAAAGCGAACAAGCGATGGGTTCTGGCGCATTGATGCCTATTGCCTAATATCATAAATATATTTTAAGTGTGCGAAAGCTGACCTTATTATATGTTATTTATTTATTATTAATTTTAGAATAAATTTAATGTTGTATTTTACATTATTTTAAGCTTCTGTTTAACTCATAAAATATTCTAATTTATAATCTCAGACTGTTTATCAGCCAATAGTAAGTAGCTCAGTTGAAATCGCAATCAAGGGCTCACTTGTCGTCGAACAATAACAACTATTTGGTCAGTGAACTAATGAAGAATTTGAACTTGGCAGGTGTTGATTTTATTTCAACCTTAGTTCTTATCCGAACTCAACTCGCCGCTTGGTTGCATAGGTCAGGGCACGTACATACTGGAAACTGAAAGGTCGACGGTTGCGTAAGTTGTACCCACTCCTAAAACAAGCTTTGCGCTTAGTTAGAAGAGAAAGGGGAATCACATCACATTATCACACTATCTTGTCATCCAATAAAAGAAAGCTATTTTATCAATTGGTAAACACGACACTTTACTACATATCTGGATTAAGTTTCCGACCTTCTATATGTAGATTTTTGGATTTGATACGTAATTAACACCGGCTGTTAGTTATCAACATAAGCTTTTCCTAATACCCAGGGATAGAATATGTCAAGAACACGTAGTAACATGGCTCTAATTAACCATGTAAGTAATACTGTTGTATGTATTATATCAAATTGTAAGGACATTCGTGTAAACCGTTTGAGGTAACCAAGTGTAAACCACAAACATAATGTACTAAGGGAACATAAACATGTTTACATAATATGGCTATTACCTAGTAATTTGGATCCGGCGATAGACTTGTGGTTTTTTTTATTTTTATTCGATGACAAGATAGCCCTTGTCTGCGATCTCACCTGATGGTAAGTGACGATGCAGTCTAAGATGCTAGCGGGTTAACTTGGAAGGGGTATAACAGTGTAAATTCAACCCATACCCCTTATCGGTTTCTACACGCCATCGTGCCGGAACGCTAAATCGCTTGGCGGCATGTCTTTGTCACGGAAGGGTGGTAACTAGCCACGGCCAAAGCCTCCCATCAAACCAGACCAGAGACAATTTAGAAATTATAAATTCCTAAACTGCCCCCGCCGGGAATCGAACCCGAGACCTCCCAGTTATAAGACCACAGCGCTCACCACTGCGCCAGGGAGGTCGTCAAAAGACTTCGGTCACCTGTTCGGGAGTCCGAGGTTCGAACCCAGGATTGCATCTGTGACTTTTCGGAGCTGTGTGCGTGTAAGTAATTATCAATTATCAAATATCAATTGCACGGTGAAGGAAAACATTGTAAGGAAACCTGAATGCTTGTGAGTTTCCATAATGTAGGTACTCAAGGGTGTGTGAAGTCTGCCAATCCATACATGGCCGCTTTAGTGGACTATAGCCTTAAACACTTTTCATTAGAGAGGTGGCATGTAGCCAGTAGTGGCTGACATGACAACCTGCCCCCTGATTCTGTAACTCAGTGCCTATCACCGACGATAGGCATTTTTTATCCATTGAAGGTTTGAAGAGAAATGTCATTTACTATTTTATAGTAAACCTTCAATGGATAAAAGATATATGACGGTGGCTTTCATTTTTTGATAGGCACTGAGTTACAGAATCAGCCCCCAGATAATACTTAAAAGTGAAGATTTCGTCCGCGCGTATGTTTGTATGTTTGTTACTCCTTCATGCCACAACGAATGAACCGATTCAGCTGGGAATGGAGATAGCTCATACCCAGGATTATCACATAGGCTACATTTTATCCAGGAAAATTGAAGATTGCCCGCTGGAATTAAAAAACTTTAATCCACGCGGACGATCGGTCTAGAATTTCTACAATATTCTATAATTATTCACTAATCTTACTAATAAATAATGACAATATATTAATGATATATTTATTTTAAACTAGCGGACGCCCGCGACTTCGTCCGCGTCAATTTCTATTATTATGATCGCGATTAAGAAGTTTTTAAAAGATTTTAAATATGGATAATTTTCCCCGTTTTTGCGACATTTTTCACCGATGCTTCGCTTTTTGTTTGACTGATGTAATGACGTGGAAACTGATGCATTTTATCTCGCGTGCCGAAACTAATACAAAAGAAACGCGAGTTTCGGAACGCGACATTAAACTCCTCCAACTATGTATTCTGTGCTCCAACGCACACACGCACATTGTTTTGATAGATATGATCTTTGACGTTAGGAACACACCTACATTGCTTAGACAACAGTGAGTGCTTGTAATTTAATATGAACTTTATACCATAGCAATAAAGCTCAAATTGACTACGTTTTAGTTTCAAATCATTTGTATGGGAAAAAGAAAAGGGCTATTTTTAGGGTTTTTCAAGCAATAATTCTAATTTTTCTCGCCGTAAAAACCATCCTTGAACTTCAACGAACATTTTAAAAAAAGATTTGGCCAAATTGGTCCAGGCGTTGTTGAGTTATGCGCTTACCAACACATTTTGCGATTCATTTTTATATTATAGATATGTCACCGAGTTTGTTTTCACTTACGGGATACAGGTTCTGTTTATATTAGTACAGGGTTGGCAGTAAGGGGAGAGTACATAAAGGGCTGTTGTTTTAGGTTAATGTGTATGAACAGGTGTTTTTCGAACGTTGTGAAAAAACTTCGAAAATAGATTGGCGAAATATCAAAGGGCTTTTCTCTATCTCAGTGGCTACCGTTCAGTTGCTGACTAGAACTATCAGGCCCATAGTTGCTATGATGACAAGTGTAAACTGAAACTTTAAAACACCCCCGACAAAGTGAAATTAAAAAAAAGTAATTCGCCATTTTGTGGTGGCGGCCATCTTGGATTTGAAATTTATCAAAGTATATTGTATTCTACTATAGTCAAACCCTTTCATTTGACACCCATATTGAGGGAGTTGTGAAAAAATATGTAATCCGCCATTTTGTGGCGGCGGCCATCATGGACCGTCACTCCCGACTGATTCACCATTCAAATAAAAAATCAAAATCAAAATGGGTTCAGTCATTCTGCTGCGACTATGCCACAGACACGCACGCACGCACGCACTCACGCACGCACGCACGCACGCACGCACGCACGCACGCATGCACCCACGCACCCACACACGCACGCACAAACTTATAACACCCCTTCGTTTTTGTGTTGGGGGTGAAAAAAATAGTTCATTCAAACAAATCATTCAAAACGATCATGGAAGCTGTATGGATGTTCCCGTCCCGTTAGCTGCTGTTGTATTGTCGCATTGCGTCATTGCAATGTATTATTATTTTAACTAGATGATGCCCGCGACTTCGTTCGCGTGGTTTAAGGGTTTTATGATTCCCGCGGGAGCTCTTTAATTTTCCGGGATAAAAAGTAGCCTGTGTGTTAATCCAAGGTGAAATCTATCTCTCTTCCAAATTTCACCCAAATCGGTTCTGTCGATTTTGCATGAAAGGTGATCCAAAGACATCAGACGAGTCGCAGAGAGCCGCTGGTGCAAGACGTGTGGTAGTTATTACAAGAGTACCAAGTACCTTATTTGCGGAAGGTCATCGGCACAGTTTTTCCTCTTTTCCTACCCAAACACCAACTTTATTAATATTATAAATGCGAAAGTGTGTTTGTCTCTTGTTTGTATTGCCTCTTGGTTCGTATCGACGTGATTTTTTGCATGGGTATAGTTGAGGACCTGGAGAATGACATAGGCTAATTTTTATCCCGAAAAAACAAAGCATTCCCCTGGGTTTTTTTAAAACTAAATCCTCGCCTGAGCCTCAATAGTCTAACGGTTAAAGGTGCGGACTGAAAACTAAAAGGTCGCAGGTTCGATCCCCACCCGTTGTAGTTACTCCTAACACGAGCTTTCCGCTTATTTTGAGGGGAAAGGAGAATATTAGTCAAGTTTAGTTTGGCTACTATTCTTTATTTAAAAAAAATGAAAGAGTAGTATACGATTTTCTAACACAAACGCTTGGCTATATCACCATGTCCTCAATTTCTGTAATATTAAGCCCGACTAAGAATTTTTTTTTAGAATATTAGCCAAGTTGAAGTTGACTAATATCCTCCTATCACCTCCAAATAAGCGGAAAGCTCATGTTAGGAGTGGGTACGACATTAGTGCAACGGGTGGGATTCGAACCTGCGACCTTTCAGTTTTGAGTCCGCACCTTTAGCCGTTGGGCTATTGAGGCTTCAATTATCTAGTTCTCAACTCTCAGCCTAGATTCTACACGTAGTAACTATTTTTCTTCTACACGTAGGTGCGAGAAGCTATTAATTTTTATCAGAAACACGAGGCAGCAGGCGGACATCACGGTGTGAAATCACGTGCATTCTATTTTTTATACACAACAGTTTTGCACTTGATTGTAATCTCGTTAAATAATAAGTGGGAATGCAGTTTGTACGTGTATGTAAATGTGTATGGTACGTATCAGTAGGAATATCTTCCTCCGTACTAGTGTTGCGCCCGCTGCTTAGCGCCTTCCATTAACACGGACAAAAACAATAAAAACAACAATAGAACGTATTTAATAACTAAACAGAATGTTCTCGTCGATGTGTAGTATTCTTCTTCGTATTCTTTCTTTCCAAAAACAGGAAAGTAGTAGAAAAGAAGCAGAAAAAGGCCAGAAATCTACAACGAAATTAATTTATTATTAATTGATCTTTCAAAATTTCGATTAAGTCGGAAAAATCACGTTACAAAAAAACAAAAAAATTATCAGACAGTAGAGTCTTCTTTGGTTAAAGTAGAAAATATGAGCACGTTATCTCGGTACAATAGTGACTATTTTATAAAACGTATGTTGATTTGAATCGGCAATGCAAGGTTAAACCGTTTAGGATGCATCTGTGGCAACTGGCAATATATATACAAAATGAAACTGCATTTACATACAATAACAACGCCAAACTGTTAGAATATTGGCACAAAGAGATTCCAATTTTTGATGCAACTGTGGAGTTAGTGTCCATGTTATCTACAATAGGTACCTGGTACATCTATTGTGTGTGATACGGTTCTTATTAGTTATAGTGATTATCCTTATGTATGGCGCTGAAAAGAGGATAGTAATAAACAGTATGATACACTAATCAACATAATCTCTCTCACTTATGACAACTCAAAAAACGCTGAAACCCTACCTAAAGCCGTCTCCACCATCTCCTTATAGCCCCTGACCTCACATCTAATCAATTTAACCACAACGTCAGACAAACCACTATCTGAACGTGAGGGTAATCAAATATATCCAAGTATTATTTGATCAATTACACTCATCTAAACCTCAGGGCAATATTTATTCGACTAGGGCGCGATTGCTATCACAATCCCTCAATCAAATACAACGACCTAGACGCGGGAGCATCTAATAGCCGAATGAGTCTCTGGAAGAGACTAAATTCGTAACGTCAAACCCGCCGTATTTATACCGTTCAAGTAGCGCCAGCGGGCGCCTACGTCGTCAACAAAGTCAAATATCGATTTTTTCAAACTACCTTTAATACATTAAAGTTGTATATCTTTACTATTTCAATATTTCGCTAACACTTACATTAAGTTCTCTAGTGTAGGTTGCCTGGAAGAGATCACTATTAATGTGATAAGGTCACCTTTTGTGTTACACTGTTTATTTACTTAAATATTTTGTTCTTTTTTCATGCAATACAGTTGTATAAATAAATAAATAAAATCTTTCAACTGTATCTAGGTAAAAAAATATAAGTACGTATTCATATTATGTTTACAATCCCATTAACGGTTACAGCCTTGTTACAGCACACATATCAACTGGGAAATATTAGAACCCTTAAGTCGAGTTCATGCCGTCTCATATTTAGATATTATGGTGCCCACCCGCATTGTTTATACCAAGCTATCGGCTGCTGATATAAACACAGATAATGGCGGCATGGCGGCATGGCCCGTGCTCTTATTAGTAAGACCTCACCTGTTCGCTCATACATTGATAAAATACTTAGTTGCAATATTTTTCTAATACATTTTTTTAGAAGCCTCAATAGCCCAACGGTTAAAGGTGCGGACTGAAAACTAAAAGGTTCCAGGTTCGAACCCCACCCGTTGTACTATTGTACAACGGCGGCTGTATTGTCGTACCCACTCCTAGCACAAGCTTTACGCTTATTTGGAGGGCAGAGGAGAATCTAAGTCAAGTTCAGCTTGGCTAATATTCTTTTTATAAAAAAAAATATTGCAACTGCTTCGTTGGTCTAGTTCTAGATGACGAGGTCCCGAGTTCGATTTTCGGGTCGGGCAAAAAAGTACATTGGGTTTATTTGGTCATTGGGTCAAGAAAATCTCAGGACCAGCCCGGATAGCACGTAAAGCACGTCGGTCCTGCGCCCGATCTCTCTTTGGTCGTGTCGGATTTTCCGGACTATGAGAGTGAGAGAATAGAGAGTGCACCTGTGTTTGTGCGCATACCTGTGCACTGTAATATCTCTCGCGCAGGTGGCTAACCTTCGTGGAAATTGACCGCCGTTTGTGTCGGAACGGAATGCTAACGCTTGGCGGCACGTCTTTGACGGTAGAGTCGTAACTAGGCACGGCCAAAGCCTCCCACCAGACCAGACCAGAGACAATTCAGAAATTGTAAATTCCCAAATTGGCACCACCAAGAATCGATCCCGAGACCTCCCATTCATAAGAACACAATGCGCTCAACCTGTGCGACACAGGTGTTATAAATGTTTTCGGTATTCAGTAACTAGTCAACATACCTACAAATGTAGATAAAGCCTGATAACTTTAATCCCAGGATATGACAGACATCCGGGGCGCCCGGGCTCAAATATTTAATTTTGTCTGAAGTATCTAATGTTCGGAAAGTCCGGTAATATACCGTTCATCAACTTTTATGAGCTTTAGTTGAGAGTTACTTCGAAATTACAGATAAATACTTTCATTTTATTAATTTTTTTTTATACATTATAGACTCACGCTTGACCACTATCACACCTGATGGAAAGTGATGATGTGGTTTAAGGTGTAATGCTCCTAGAAGATGCTTATTCACTCTTGTTTTAAAGGTACCCAAATTGTACGTATTAGGTAGGGAACGCAGATCTCGCAAGAGCGTTCCAGACCCTAGCCGTGCGGATCAGGAATGAAGACTTAAAGCGTTTCGTGCACGTAGATGGGATATCAACGACGTAGGGATAGAAGCACCCAGGCTGTATAGATTGATCCGATATATACCTATACTAGCTTTTGCTCGCGGCTTTGCTCACGTTAAGTTCGATTTTTCAAACCCCTATTTTACCTCCTTAGGGGTTGAATTAACAAAAATCCTTCCTTAGTGTGCGCCTAAGTCATAAAAGGTACCAAATGTAAAAATTTCAAGTTTCTAACTTCAGTAGTTTAGGCTGTGCGTTGATATCTCAGTCAGTCAGTCAGGACTTTGAATTTTATATATACCTATATGACCCTTCCATCTCAAGTTGGCCGTCGTCGACCGTCACAAATTAATGACGTCATACCGTACCGTTGACGAGAAAATAATACTTGTATTTTTTACTGTAATCACATCGGAAGTTTTCTTCTCTGGCAATGCTTTTCATGGCAATGACATCTTGAAAGTCTAAAGGCGCAATTTTTAATTTCTTATTTATTTCTTTTTTCCCGCTTGAAAAAAGACATTAACTAAACTAATTAATAGTCTGCGGTATGCAAAACTTTTTCTTTTTTACTCATCGTAGAAGACGTATGCTAATAATAGTAACCAAACAAAAGTAAATAACTAATTTAAAGATAACCAAAACGTTCAAAACATAACAATATTGAAACTTTGAAAAAATTTGGTAGTGACAATTGCGAGCGGTACTTTGCTATCTGTACTAAGAGGGTCTGACTTGAGGTGCGGTGCGGGGAAGCGCGAGGCGAGGTAGCGGTCAACTTGAGATGGACGGGTAGTACCTACCTAAGTTCGAACCCTGATCTCAACGTATTTTGATACATATGTAATGTGTGTACTCTATAGAGATCAGCGTGCGAAATCACTCTTTGAACTTGTGCTTTGAACCCTCGGGTTCAAAGACTCAAAGATACGATCGGTTGAGTGGATTACACCCACCCGTTTCGAAACCTCAACGACGATATAGCACGCTACTTTAGCTTTATACTGTTACACGTTTATTGATTACTAGAAGCCCGCGCCGACTTCGTCCGGGTTGAAAATTAAATATTTGTTCTTGTGAGCTTCTTATAGGAGACGATTGTCAATAAGATCACCACAGGAACCACACGAATATCCCGCACCGATACCCGCCATCGTGCCCCGCCGCGCCAGCCGGCACCATTTTATTATTTTGTCGCGCGGAAATATTAATTTTCCGATAAGTCCTAAGATATTTATTTAAATTGTATAGTGTAAAGGGCAAATATGTTCTAAATTAAATACTTACGATAATAAACATATTTATTTAGATATAGATTGACATCACATCGGTTAAAGAAGCTTCGAAAATAATTCATTATTTTTAATCAAAATTTGAAAGATAGAAATGGTTACTGTAAGTTATCCTTAGAATATAGACATATGCTATCGCGGACTTTTTTTTAGAACTCTTTAAGAGGAACAATTCACCCATACATCATATTCATCCAATAACAGTATATGACCCAGCGCACGCCTTGAAAACGTTTAAGAGTCAAAAAAAATTCCGACTTCTTTAACAAATTTGCACATAATATCTAGCCATAATACATTTATTAACATAACTAGCGGACCCGACAGACGTTGTCCTGTCCTAACTATGAATATTGAAACTCCCCTTTTTACCCCCTTGGGGAGAGAATTTTCAAAAAAATGTAAAATACGTAATTCTTTATTATTGATCAAGAGCCAAAATATCAAGTTTCATAAACATAACTTGAAAAATAACTTGAAGAACGAAGGACTATCATACAAACATTCAACCCCTATTTAACCCCTTAGGGGGTAGAATTTTTTAAAAGTGTGAAACACTTACTTTTTTGTTTTCAATTTAAAGCCTAAATACCGAATTTTATGGGTATAGCTTGAAAAATGACGGAGTTTCATACAAACTTTAACCCCCCTTTTTACCCCCTTGGGGGGAGAATTTAAAAAAAATGTAAAATACGTAATTCTTTATTTTTAATCAAGAGCCAAAATATCAAGTTTCATAAACGTAACTTGAAAAATAACTTGAAGAACGAAGGACTATTATACAAACATTCAACCCCTATTTAACCCCTTAGGGGGTAGAATTTTTAAAAACTGTGAAACACGTACTTTTTTGTTTTCAATTTAAAGCCTAAATACCGAATTTCATGAGTATAACTCGAAAAATGACGGAGTTTCATACAAACTTTAACCCCCCTTTTTACCCCCTTGGGGGGCGAATTTCGAAAAATCCTTTCTTAGTGCTCGCCTACGTCATAAAAGGAACCTACTGTCAAAATTTCAAGTTTCTAACTTCAGTGGTTTAGGCTGTGCGTTGATCGTCAGTCAGTCAGTCAGTCAGTCAGTCAGTCAGGACAAGCCTTTTTATATAATTATAGATTATAGCCTATAACCATCTGGAATATTGTACCTTTGAAATGGTACAAGAATTATTGTAATAGCTATTACAATAATTCTTTTACCATTTCAAAGGTACATTATTCCACCTAGGTGTGGTGGTTCCAAAGTTTGCTCCGGACATACATACAAACTCACAAAATGCGCTAAAGAGACTAGACTAGATAAGTCGCCACGGCTTCGCTCTACTTGAATACCCTTTCTCAGTACCGAAAATCTGCATGCAAAATCTCGTTTGAGCTTTGAAGATGATGGAGATAATATATATCAGTCAGTCGGTTTTCCTTTTTATTATGAATTAGCTTTTAACCGCGGCTTCGCTACCGGCATCTATTAAAAGTAATCCGAAGTGGTGATTCGATAAAAATTATTCCGATTCCGATATTAAGTATTTATTTTGATTTTTTCGATATAGGATTTTTACTTTTGTTTTGTTTTTAAATACCTAAAAACTTAAGTCCTCAAAAAAAAAAAAAAGTTCTAATAAGATTTTTAAAAAGTTAGTGAACAAAATTGTTGCGTAGAAGTTCCTTGTAGAACATTGCTGGTTCCTCTATATAAATAATCTCTGTTCGGAATGCCTGTCTAATTTAATTACTTTTTTCTTATTTTTTTGCATTTGTTTTTTTAACAGGGGGTGCAAAGTGGCCTCAAAAAAGTGGGGCTGGCGATGCTGTCTCTGTCGTTGCCGCTCGACGACAAACACAAAGTCAGTAGCTCGTGTGGGGCATGCTTGTCTTTTTTTTTTTAAAGAATATTAGCCAAGCTGAAGTTGACTAATATTCGCCTATCCCCTCCAAATAAGCGGAAAGCTTGTGCTAGGAGTGGGTACGACAGTAGCAACAGGTGGGGTTCGAACCTGCGGCCTTTCAGTTTTCAGTGCGCACCTTCCACCGTTGGGCTATTGAGGCTTAAGCTGCGGGTTTATTATTTAACTGCGGGTACTATAGTTGGTTCGATCCACGAAGACGCGCCCCATTCTTTGTCCCACTGACCTATATATTTAATCTATGATTAACACTGGACTTGCTGCTGTTATTTCTTTATAGGACATACTTGATTGACGCCAGTGTTGGCCCAAAGTTAATCTGATTAACGATTAAAAATTAATGATTAAAATCATAATCAAAAATTTGATTAACGATTAATTTAATCATTAATCAAAAATTTGATTAACGATTAATTAATCATAATCATTAATCGTTAATCTGATTAATTATTTTTGATTAACTATCTATTAACTACTTATTTATTTATTGTCCGATTTTGCAGTAATTTATTGTTAATTTTGACCGCTCACTACTCACCACCACTCAACAGCACTCAGCACATTCACCACCACTGACCACCACTCACCACCACTGACCACCACTCATCACCACTCATCGCCACTCATCACCACCCACTCATCACCATCCATCACCCCCCATCACCACCACTCATCACCACTCATTACCACTCATCACCACACATCACCACTCATCACCACCCACTCATCACCACTCATCACCACTCATCACCACTCATCACCACTCGTCACCACCCAATATACTCAATATCATATTGGTATTGTCTTCGAATTATAAAGGATTTTTCTCTGCCTGTGGTCATTGCTCGTTCTCGCCATTTCTTTTTCGTCGAAATTAAACAGCTATTTGCAAACACAATTTTTGACGACCTCCCTGGCACAGTGGTGAGCGCTATGGTCTTATAACTGGGAGGTCTCGGGTTCGATTCCCGGCGGGGGCAATTTAATAATTTATTATTTCTAAATTGTCTCTGGTCTGGTCTGGTGGGAGGCTTTGGCCGTGGCTAGTTACCACCCTACCGTCAAAAACGTGCCGCCAAGCGCTTTAGCGTTCCGGCACGATGGCGTGTTGAAACCGATTAGGGGTATGGGTTGAATTGACACTGCTATACCCCTTCCAATTTAGCCCGCTACCATCTTAGACTGCATCGTCACATACCATCAGGTGAGATCGCAGTCAAGGGCTATCTTGTCAACGAATAAAAAAAAACACAAGAAAAAAATAGTACAAATAGTATAAAAAATAAAATATAGCATCGCGTGTACTTTTTGACATATTTTGGTTTAAACTGAATCTTAAAATAGTGTACAATAAGGGTTATTTTAATTTTACTCGGTCACTGGTTTGATTTCATTTCAAAATTCAAATTTCAAATAAAATCAAATATCAATCAGTCGGCGTTTGACCGCCTTTATGAGTGGAAGTTGCTCCGGTTGCAAACAAATTCTGTCGCCAAAAAAGATCGTAGGAACACGAAATAGTTGAGCAAACGAAATTAACACTTTATATAACAGAATCTGCATTCCGAACCGGTGGTAGATTTATGACGTGTCATAAGACCTACAAGGCAGCCTACATTAAATAAATAAATTATTTATGAATTTGAATATATTTTGATGAAAAGAAAGGTGAGAAACTAAGTACTTCAATATAACCAGTATCATTTTATTATCTACTAGACGATGCCCGCGACTTCGTCCGCGTGGATCAAGGTTTTTCAATTCCCATGGGAACTCTGTAATTTTCCGGGATAAAATGGAGCCTATGTTTTATTTCTGGGTATGAGCTATCTCCATGCCAAATTTCAGCGAAATCGGTTCATTCGTTGCGGCGTGAAGAAGTAATAAGCACACACACACACACACACACACACACACACACACACACACACACACACACACACACAAAATTTCGGCTTTATAATATGTAGGAGAGTAGGATTAGAGTGATTTTTGTTCAAAGCGCCATCTAATGACGGTAGTCTTGTAACGTTTCATGACAGTAGTCTTGTAACGTTACAAGACTACCGTCACTAGATGGCGCTTCTTCCGTTTCACTTCTGATGATTGGTGATGCTCGCGTTCCTAAAAATATTAGTGTGACTAGCTGATGCCCGCGACTTCGTCCGCGTGGATTTAGTTTTTAAAATCTCGCGGGAACTCTTTGTTTTTCCGGGATAAAAAGTAGCCTATGTCACTCTCCCAGTCCTCAACTATGCCCTTGCAAAAATCACGCCAGTCCGTTGTACCGTTGCTACGTGATTGAAGGACAAACCAACAAACAAACACACGTTCGAATTTAAAATATTAGTAAGGATTACTTGGGATAAGGAAGTAAACTAAACTGACAGTCTCTAAATCGCCACAGTTTAGGTAGGCACTACCCTGCAGCATCAGGATTGAAGAGCCAGGACCTAGAGCTCCACGACGTAGTCTATGCTTGATACCTACAATATGAATTCTCAAGCGAAATACTAGTCGTAGGTGCAATATAATTATATTCAATTCTAATTGTTTAGGTACATAATAATATTATGTACCTAAACAATTAGAATCAAGAAGAATTAGAGAAGCGCTCGGCTCGTATCATATTATGATACGAGCCGAGCGCGGACTTCGCTTTACATCGATGCGTAGGGATGATGAAATAGCATTGCCCGCCGCGCGCCGGTGCCGATGATCGAGCGATTTGTTCGAGCGGTTCGGTGCCGTAGAGGGCGCGCGCGCGCGGGGCGAGGCACACCGCCGCGCCACGCCGCGCGCGCTGTTTAACGCCCGCTGGCTTCTCTCTAGAATCCACCATTTTGAATTTTTTTTCAGCTTCCTACCAATTTGATGAGGTTTCGAATGACTTTTGTTTGAATACTCCCCCTCTATGTTCGATACCCTGGCCGTGCTCCTCACCCGTCTCCGAAATCCTCAATCATCAGCTCTCTACATATTTTTGCACCAAATGAATTTTTGTCCTCCATACGAAACCATGAGTGAAAAATTTTTTTTTCATACAAAATTTTACAGGAGAGGTCAGACAGTGAGCGAGTCAGTCAGCGAATCAGCACGAGTAGCTATAAATATATAGTAAAAACATTGATGGATGTATTAGTTTATAATCAAGTTAATCAAGTTAAAAAAGTTAATCAATTAACGATTAATGATTAATGATTAAATTCATTAATCATGATTAAGATTACTTTTTTAATCATGATTATTTTAATCATGATTAATTTAATCTGATTAAAATTAATCAGATTAATTAATTGATTAAAAAATTAATCGATTAATGCCAACACTGATTGACGCCATTTTGGCGCTGTAAGCACTAAGCAGATACGAGTGTCTCTGGAATTAATAGGTAATATTGCAAATGGCGCACCAGCCTCTATAGTCAATCTATGATTTCATTGTTGTTGTTGTATGATTTCATAGATTAAACATAGAGGTCGGCGCGCCATTTGCGATATTATTAGTTCCTGAGACACTCGTATCTCTAATGTGGCGCTTCAAATTGATCTATAATTATGCTGTCTTTTGTATAGGGTCAGCAAATCTAGTGTTAATCATATCAACTATAGAGATTAGTTCTTTATCCCAACCGCTTACAGTATTAATATGTATGTATAATGTACTACATATTACGTCCGATTCCTATATTCAATCTGTAATCCTATTTGTCAAAGAGTTCCATACAATTTTTGACGAATAACAAGGTTGCTAAGCAACTAATCGATAGATTGCTGATAGATTGAATATAGGAATCGTAGTGTGAGTTTATTCATAGAGTTAGCGGTGTGGGCACGCACACGAAGATAAGTTAACTGGACGCACAGTGAGCTGGAAATATGCTCTACTTCATTTTCCATTACCTGCTTGTACATACTTCATAAAAATATGTATGTAGAGCATCTTTCCTGCCGAGTTGCTGCTAGTAACGTTTAGAAGTGTACAATCGTGTCGTTATCGTCTCCAGACTTATCGGACTTCCCTGCTCCGTACGACGCGTGCCTCGTTTCACCCCCACACGAAAAATAGTGGGGGCATCTTCGTGGGCTGAACTAACTATGATAACCTATCTAATCCACAATCTACAGATAAAAGGTCAACCGCACTAGCGGCACGCAGTGCCAATATTCGATCGTCAATCTGTAGATTTTGGATTAAGGATCTATTTGACCGTATTTTGGCCGTTTTGTTTGGATTTAGCCGTAAAAGTATAGTGTAAGTTTTCAAGTTAACGAAAATGTTATGAACGGAAAAGGAATGGAAAATTTTTTTAGTCTTTTTCCCGTCCATACAAAATACACACAGCTAATGTTAACTCTGGGCGCTTTTTACAAGAGTTTTTTTTTTTTTTCAATATACCTTGACTTTGACTTTGACTTTGACCTTATTGGTTATATATAAGAGAAGTTGTCATTGCGATTTACTTCCTGTGAGATTTCGAGACATTTGAAATTTATTTTATGGCTAGTACGTTTAATACTTTTGACCGTGACTTCGCTCGTCAGCATGGAAAGTTTTGCAAAAATTCATCCTGACTTGATGCCATTTTGAAGTTTGTTTTGCTTTGATTTTTATTAATTGGATTTACCGTGCTTTGGTTTTGTAATGTCGTATTCATCATTGGTTTTATTAAGTTTTGATCAGTTGAATTTAATATGTTATGTTAGTATAACATGTCATGTTTGCATCTTATGCCAACATTCGTGCTGAAGAATTAGCATGCCCATTATTAAAGGCTCAAGGTGTCTACGAAATTGGTTTGATATTAAGTTGGGGGGGGGGGTTCTCCTAATCTACATGAGTCAATCTGTTTTAGATATTTTCTCCGTGTATCACATTCGACAAGCAAAAAAAAATAGTTATTTCAATAAAAGATACGTAATTCGAGCTGGAACTAACCAAAATACCACGTGAACATTTATATTTTTTTAGAACACAAGTGTAATGTCGCCAGTTTTCTCAGTATGTATGCGCAACTCCTGTATTCGTACAGTGATAAAAATTTGCATATTACCTGCATTTTACACCTCAGTTTATGTTTATGTACCCATTTCACTATCACGTGCGGGCACTGCAGATGTCGTAAAATTACATCGTTATGCTAGCCTTACTAATATTATAAATGCGAAAACGTTTGTTTGTTGATTCTCCTTCAACCCCCATATAGTTCTTTACTTTCACGAAGGCGCGTGGCTCATGGTTGTATGTGTGTCGTATCTCTATAAGTGTGAGCGAGAGCTTGCTTGCGCCTGACCACCTAGGCTACTGAAAGGCACGCACATTTACGCAATGTGTTCCTGCGAGATTTTTATAAACCTAAGTCCACGCAAACGAAGTTGCGGACAAAAACTACTCACGTGGATCTTTTTTAAAGGAGAGATGACATTTTACTTGTATAATATTTTTATTAAATCAGAAATTTTTTTATTCGGAAAATTTCCTTCAAGTGTGGGTAGCTTAATAAAAAGTTACTATTAGAAAATAATAGATTCACTGTTGTGAAAGAATAACATTGTGTGAAAAGGGTAAAGAAAAGCTTTCAGAGCACTTTTTTAAAATTGAATAAGTTAAAAGGCCGTAAAATACATTCTGTTATTCAAATAACTTTACGCCAATTACGGGTAGTTGCTTCGTATACAGTCTGGTCCTTTGAACCGGATTAATCTTATTACAAGGGTTCATCATCTTTCTCTTTGAATACCATTTTAAAATGTAAGTGACTTGAACTGGAAAGAAAACTAAGAGGAAATGCTTTATTAAATCTTTCTTTTGTAGTCCATTGTGTTGTGCAATAAATTGAGAAAAAAAGGAATTTCAGTTTCTATTTTATGTAATTTCAAGTAATTATAGCTAAAGATAAGAATGCAATTATGCTAGACCGCGTGCCCATACCAATTACCATGCAATGTCAAATACTAGTTGATGCCCACGACTTCGTTTGCGTGGATTAATGTTTTTGATTCCCATAGGAAATCTCTTATTTTCCTGGATAAAAAGTAGTTATACCTATATGTTATTCCAGACTATAGTCTATCTCTGTACCAAATTTCAGCTAAATCGGTTCAGTCGCTGCGGCGTGATTGAGTAACAAACATCCATTCATCCATCCATACATTCATTCATACATCCATACATCCAAACTTTCGCATTTATAATACTAATAGGATAAGTTATCGTATGAACTAAGACACATGTTAGACCATGCCAAGTGAGGCTCTAGTTAGTTAACTTTTCAAATGGACGTTAAATAAGCTGTCCTTTTATACGTCCTTTATTTTATTCAAATTATGGTACAGGATAAATAAATAAATAGGATGGTTTTATTTGCGAGTGATGGTCTTTAAATTGATAATAATTACTCTACTCTACTGGGAAGCTAGAAGAAATAAGTAGACCGATTTTATCTATTTTATTTTTCCTCATTTTATTCCTAGCTCAGTGACATAATATCTTCTCATGACAGAGATGCCACAGTCTCGTTAAACACATAATAATTATCACGTACGATACTATATTTGCATTCAATTTGTCCATACATTTATAAGTTTAAAGTTGATAATGGGATGATATAAAACAATTGAAAACTATGTAAGTCGCCTGCCGTTTATTACGTATCGACAAGTTGAATTTGCATCAGCATTCAAGGTTATATGGTAGGTATATCTTTAAAGGAATTGGAAACTGATGTTATTATACATAAGAAAAGTCTCCTCTAGACTATATACCTATTATAGATCGAAAACTTTTTCTGTTTAGGACACATGAATAACTGCAATTATTGCTGTGTGCGCGAATTCTTTATGGATTTTGTGGTCATGACATAATTTTTCTGTCAGTGTGGTATATTAATTCATTAATTGCGCATGTAGAGGGAACCATCCTACTTCCATGTGGGGAACTCGAAATTTGGCAGAAAATATTTGTCGTACATTGACGTTTAATAGCCATTAATTTGACCCCCTCACCGTTTTACCGCAGAACTTTGAGAAATCGTGAGCGATGGCACCCATACGTGGTTGAAATTCAACCTATACGCACGAAACGCTTCAGTTCAACGTTTCTGAAACGAACGGCTAAGGTATGGAACGCACTTCCAGCTTCTGTGTTTCCGGCCACGTATAATCTGAGTACCTTCAAGACAAGAGTGAATAGGCATTTTCTAGGCAAGCGCGCTCCAATCAATGTTTTCCAACATTGATTGTCGTCAAGCGCAAGCCTACCTCATGCATACGCGTGGGGCTTCTCTGTCTGTTACTTACCTTTTCAGAGTCTAACCTATCTGATCTTGACGCTTATGAGAGGGATAGCTTGCATCCTGAAGACGTAAATAGGATACCTTTATCCCTAAAACCGAAAAGTTTGCACGGGGTTTTAAATACCCAAATCCAGGCGCACGAATTCGAGGCCTTCAACTAAAATTAACTATAAATATTTCACCTCCACAATAATGTCATTAATTTCGTATCCAATGCTAATTAATCTAAAATGGGAAATGCCATATTGATTTTGTTCGTGACGGCTTTAGTGCGGTTTTATACTAATTAGTGCCTAGCCTTCTCGTTTGATGGCATTTGCATAATAACTGCTAAGGCCTGAAGCGCGCCCAAAGCGCAACTTTGATTTTTTTAAGAATATCTGTCAAGCTGAACTGACTAACTTCTCTTCTCTCCTCTCCTCTCCTCCAAATAAGAGGAAAGCTTGTGTAAATAAATACCGCTGCCGAATAGACATTCACATAGACTTCCGCAAGTAGTATAGAAAGCCGGTTTCAGCTCCCGAATTCCAATTGGATGTTCGATCAGATTCCATTCCAATTGAAGAGTTTAATTGTGTAGGCTTTGTACCGGCTTTCTATACTACTTCCGTAGGCTTCGGTCTTGGTCCGTTTGTATCCAGCGGTTGCCTGCGATTCGTTTGATTTCGTCAAACGCGGTCGACCTAGTAGGAGTCTGCCAACACTGCGCTTCCCGGTGCAGGGTTGCCACTCCAGCTCCTGGGACCCCAACGACCATCAGCTCTTCGTATTATGTACCCCCACCCATTCCCACATTTCGAGCATTTGTGAGCGCCCTAACGACCAATAAAATACCAATTAACTGGGTCGAGTAGTAATTTAACTGGTATGAAAGTAGTTTATCTTCTAATGACTTTGTGATACGGGCTCGACGTTTTTTTATTTTTTTAAAAGAGGAAATGTATTTTTAATCGCTTCTTCAAATAAGGGGTATCGTCGTTAATTAGTAGTTAGAATTCATTGAATATTTTCAGCGGGACGTGTGTTCGAATTCTATATGATGTAGTCTGTGTTGAAAAGTTACAGTAGGGTAGCTGATCAGAAATCCATTGTTATAAAAGAATAGAATAGAATTCTTTATTTGCATAAAGCTTTTGAATTTTTTTTTATAAAAGAATAATTATGATTCTGAAGAAGTTTTACGAATTTGAGCTCAGTAACTAAAACGAAAGATGATTAAAAAGGGAATATAATAAGTCGACCAACAAAATTTATTTTTTGGCATCAAAACCTAGCTTCTAATTTAATAACTCAGCAACGGGAAAATGATGAAGCTTCTAATATACTAACTCGGCTTCTTCACAATGGCCACAAAATATTCCAAAGAAAGCATCAAATAAAGAGCCACTATTTTTATTATTGTCTACTGCCACTGCACGATTTGGTGCGAGTGAGATGGATACGACTGGCCATTTGCACGATTTCGTTGGTGCGAGTGAGACGGATGCGACTGGCAATTTGCACGATCTCGTTGGTTATTGCTATTTGCACCAATCAGAGAACGCCATTCAAAATATGCATTTGTTTTTTTTGTTGTTCTGTTGTTAGTGTGTTAATATTGCAATTATTTTTGTATAATTTTTTCTTTAAACTAAAGTTAGGTTAGGTTAGGGTTATACATGAATATTCAGGTGCCCGGCCGAAGGCCGGGCACTTAGGTTCTGTTGGGATCTGTAGCATACAGAGGGTAGTCTGTGAATATCGAGTAAACATGTTATAAATACAGGCGCCATTAGAGTCATTGGTCAGTCGTGCTAGGACCACGGGTCGGATAGCACGTCGGTTGTGTAACACACATTATGTGTGCCTGGAGTGTGCATTGGTATATACGGACTATATACTTGACTGCTATATACGTGAGTGTTTGAGTATACTACAATGGCGACGACGTGACAGGACGAACCACACGTAAGTGCTTTGTATTTTATTGATGATTGATAAAGTAATTGAAAGAGAATATTTAATTTGTTTTTCAAAAAAGAAAGGATGAGGAAATATGTAGTGCTAAAATTAATTTGTTTCTAAAAAAAAAGAAAGAATGAGGAAATATGTGGTACTAAAACTATGGTTTTGTTACTAGTAAAACTATTCACATTATGGAAAGTTTTCTCAATCGAAAACAGTGCAAAAACGGTGTTAGTTCATTATTAGTAAAAACTACCCACATGGTAAAATAATTGCTCAATTTTAGGATGATAATAACCTAATGCAGATGAAGTCAATTAGAATTAGTAAAACTTCTAACTGCACTTTAATTGTTAATGTTGAAGATGATCAGATGTAAAGTTGTTGCTTTTAATTGTCCGTCAACTCCGCGTTCAAAAAGTAAATGCATATCTATGGGTAACAGTATTAAGTGGAGTTGTGGGATAGGAAATAAATGTGTGTATTAATCAATTTAGTGTGTTTTGTAAGTTTGTAGACACAAAACACAGTCAGCTAGATATATGGCTAGTGACGGTACCTGACAGTATTTTTGATTTAATCTGCGACAAGATTATCATCGAGTTTAATAATGAAAATGTGTCTCCATATACTCCCCATATTGCCTTCTGGGTTTAGTGACTGACTTGTTCGAATGTGGTTTAACGAAGTTCCGGGTTCGAGCCTGGCTTGGGTGTAATTAATGACTTTTCCGACAAGGAATTCTCATTAACATTCCGGTGTTATAATGTTTATAATTTGCATTTTTAAAGTAAGTCTGTTATATTTTTAAACGATGTTTACATCGGAAATCAATCTGTAGATATCTACCTACACTGTTTAAAATCCAAACGGTTAGGAAAACGTATAAGTTCTGGGAGTGTTTACGAAAATGATAATAACGACAAGTACTTGGTATCTACGTGCCTAAATGAAGGATTTATTTTAAATAACTACCGACATGGTGTTATGACCCAATAATGTTGACTAACGATTAATTGTTAGTAGGTAAATTAGGATTTATACCTATGGGTACTGGGATAGTACCAAAATGGAGAACTGTTACTTACAGGTTTTTATGTTAGCATATTGTAAAAAGTCAATAATATAGACTGTGGTTAAATAGTCAATACGAAAGACTATGAGTGGTAATAGGTCAATAATATAAACTGGTTAGTCAATATGAAAGACTGTGAGTTGTAATAAGTCAATAAGATAGACTGGTTAAATAGTCAATACGAAAGACTATGGGTTGTAATAAGCCAATAAGATAGACTGTGTTAAAATAGTCAATATGAAGGACTATGTGAAAGTTATAACGTGTCAATAAGATAGACTGTGTTTCAATAGTCAATATGAAAGACTATGTGAAGTTTATAACGCGTCAATAAGATAGACTGTGTTTCAATAGTCAATACGAAAGACTATGCGAATTATAACAGGTCAATAAGATAGACTATATTATTGGAAAAGTCAATATGGAACTATAGTAAGATCATTGTAAAAGAATTGAGAGTAATATTAGGTCAATAAGAGAGATTTTAAAGTTGAAAGTTTTGAAAAGTGTTCCCTTAATTAAATGTATATCATGTTTTTTGGAAAATAAATAAAATAAAAAGATGGGCTTTGTATTAAGATGTAGATTTGGAAAAATTAACGATATAATGGGTGCATACTAAAGTTGATAAATAGCCATGTTGTATAGTGATATCAAACTGAACCGAACATAATGGCAGTATGGATATGCAATCTGCAACTTATATGAAAAGTATGACTGAGTGGTTAAAATAGCAGTCTTATTCCAACTGAAAAAATATTGCCATATTGATTTTAGCTGAGTGCAATTAGCTGATTATAGTCAAATCTGTTTCGGAGGATACCTCAGTCAATACCATTGACTCAGTGGTAGTTGAGTCATAAGCTCAAATATTAAAGTTAAATCGGGTAACCATTTCAATGTTCCACATTGGTTACTCATTGAAATTTTTAAAAAATATGGTTCTTGCTTCTGCAATGGTATTTACAATCGCTGTTTCAAACAGAGCCTTAACGGCATAAATCTTAGTAAAATATGGGAATTTATTGGTGCAAAATGTTTATGAATACTAATTTATAAACGGTAATGATATTGTCACAAACCTCTGTCAGTCATATTTGAATATTGTAGAAGTGTATAATATCTACTACAATTACGGTGACATATTAGATTTCATTTACCAAACGCCTTCTGAAATAAAATCAAGTCAAAGTTTTATAAACGCCAATAACTGGGCTTTTGATTGTTGTTATATTTTTTAAAAAAATTACGAAACATACATGAGCGAAGTTACGAAAAGGAAAATGACCATAATTAACTAACATTTATTAAGTTTCTGAATTCAAGAGGACAGGTGTAATGTGGCGAAGGCTAATACTTATTATTTTTAATGGAAATTTCTCAAGAGCTATGATTAAAGAATAATTTGGATTTAATTGTTTTAAAATAATCTAATAATAATCGGAATCCAACTGGAGTGTTGATTGTACTTATTTTACTGAACTGTGTTCACTAAATCACCGCACAGATTTTGTGCCTTGAAATTGATAGAATTGTAAACAAACTTGGACTGATTTAATGCATTTCTGTTTAAAGCTTAAATGCATATTTAATAAAATAAAATGTCGGGATCTCTTTAATGAAGATCTGTCCGTCATTCAATTTAGTTTTCAGAATTTATACGAACGGCCTTACATGTGATTAGATTAACTTTCCAAAGGTTGATCGATATTACATGAGTTGCTTAATTCGAACCATCTATATGAATAAATCTCAACTATTAGCAAGTATTACACACCGCTAACTTAACACTGAGTACAAGTTTTGAAGGAAATCAACAAAATATGGTGTTGGAACTTGGAATATGAGAGGTCTGATTCTAGAGGAGTGAGTAAGGAAAATTTTAATTTAGATTTGTTTTCAGGTAAAAATGTCATAAAATATTCTTTTTATAAAGGTGGGAGCTTCATTTAAATCTTGAGTGGGTTAATTTTAAAAAATACTCAAAAGATAGCAATTTAAGTAATTGAATAAAGAATTAAAGTTAATATAGTTAAAAGATAGTTCAAATGTTTAAAAGTAAAACATTTTAGAAACATTTCAGGGGCACGTGGGTCAAGTGCAGGTTTTATAGAGGACATAGGTATTAAGAAAAGTAATATCATGGATTGTAACCCCACACCTGACACCAGGATTAATTTAAATACAAACCATTATTAACTATTTATATTATATCCCAAGCGAATATGTAGGCACATCCCACATAATTTAAAATTGCCAAGCTCTCCGACAAAGACATTGACGTACTGATCTAGTGTAACCATAAAGTATACTTAACCCATGGATCAGTCAGCAAGGTTTCATATATATTATATCGAGCATAACTTTTCTATTTCTCTGTGGGATTCTCATATAATTAAAAGTTGCAGTGTGACAATTGCAGTCGCCACAGTTGGGACTGTAGTGGTAGTTGATATGGCTTTTGCATAATCTGCCTACTGATAACTAGTATTTGTATCAGTTCAATTAAAGACATTTATTAGTGACCATATAACTCATAATAGAATTAATAGACTAGTGGTTCGCCCCGAGCTGGGACCTCGCGGTGTCCCATGATTCCCAAAAGATAGTTTTGATTATATATTGTAATAATTGGCTTTTGACATTGGACGCAATAAAGAATAATAATAGTTGACGCAAAACTGTTTTGCTGATGCAGCGCCATCTATTGGCGTTGTTGTGAGGCTGTTAGCATTGAAAATTAAATAGTTTCGTTTCTTTGTAATATTTGTCTAATTTTGGTATTTGTTGTTCAGGTACGGGATGTAGCTGAGTTTTCAACAAAGTTTCAGGTTCTAATATGCAATATTTTTTGGCATATGGCTCAAATTGAATCTCCACTTAAAAGTTGAATGGTTTCGTTTCTTTATAATATTTGTCTAATTTTAGTATTTGTTGTTCGGGTACAAGATATAACTGAATTTACCACTGGGTTTCGGGCTCTAATATCTTGTCATTCTTGACATGTGGCTCAGGTTAAGGTCACCGCTTTGGAGGCCCCCCATTTCGTCGGCTTTAAGGGAAAATTGAAAAGGAAAATATTTTTGTGCTCTGTTCAAGGTCGTCTTTGGAAGGATATGTCGCGGGTCTGTGTGGCGCAGCAAACAGAGTTTTACTTCAGACACGCTTCTGTGAGAGCCCCCCTGAAGTAAAGCTTTTTATATTTTTTATACAATGTTCGGCTGAGGGCCGTCGGTTTACATGTTGTATTTGGATTTGAAGTAATTGCGTTCGGTGATTCAGAAGTTGTGGGGCTCTGGCAGACGTTTGGACGTGCGCACTTCTCTGTCCAGTGCGGACGGGCGCCCTGGTTGACTCGGAGAGCTCGCTTCGCTCGTTCAATTAAAACTCTTTTCTCAGCCTTTTTAAATGTTTACGCGTTGATACAGATCCAACTGCTGTGGTATTTAGATTTTGTTCCTCAGTTATTCAAAAAGTTAAAAAAAAAAATAATAAGGAAGGGAAACTGAGAGCAAATTAATTTTTAGTTAATGGTCTACAGTCTTGATTTTCTAGTGACAGGATTAAAGTTAATTGTTTAATACTCACTACGATTACATAGATGTAAAATTATGTTATTCATCTTGCTATCCGATGTCCACATGACTATCGGAAAAAATATTAAAACAAGGAAGGGATGTAGCATACAGAGGGTAGTCTGTGAATATCGAGTAAACATGTTATAAATACAGGCGCCATTAGAGTCATTGGTCAGTCGTGCTAGGACCACGGGTCGGATAGCACGTCGGTTGTGTAACACACATTATGTGTGCCTGGAGTGTGCATTGGTATATACGGACTATATACTTGACTGCTATATACGTGAGTGTTTGAGTATACTACAGGATCGTAAACCTACCTAAAACTAAAAAAAAAGTTGAAAAAAAAAAAAAAATTTTTTTTTTTCAAAAATGTTATAATGATATGTGTAGGTATTTATCTTGAGTTAAATTTAAAAACAATCATTTTTTTAATTTCATTTTATCAAAAAAAAACGTTTTTTTATTTAGTTAGAAACATTTTCTTATTTCATTTTTCTCACAAAAAAAAAAATTAAAAATGTGGTTGAAGATTTGGTGTATTATTTGATGCTAATATTTAAGTATTTTAGGAGTTCACGGTTTGAAGCTAAGTTATAAATATAGATGCTAAAATTATATTTTTTTAGAGGCTCACTAGTTGAAGCTGACTTAGTAATTTAGAAGCCAATAATGGTATTAAATAGAAGCTCGTTTAATTACATGCCATTAAAAAGCCTTGTATTTGCCGTGACACAAAAAACAAATCGTAAAAAAAATATTTAATGAATTTCTGAATACAAGGATCAAGCGGCTTTGCATCTAGCTGCCCACAAGCTAGTGTAATGATTTCTTATAAATTGTAATAGCTAAATAATAATGTTATTGTAACACCTTTGTTTTGAGAAGAGCTACTGGCCGGCTCTTCTCAACAGAATCTGCTTTCAGAAGCAGCGGGAGAGTCTTAACTTCTCACAAAAGCCACAGATTGGCCTACATGAAATAAATTATTTTGAATTGGAATAAATGCGGTATGAAATTCTCACGTACAACTTAAAGCTACTGAGTGACTTAGAGAGCATGCTTAAGAGAAAGTTTCACTGAGTAGAATTTTAGAATTTAAATTGCCGAGTTTCTAATCTTGCCAAAAGCTTGGCTTTAGTCTTAAAGTAAGCATGTAAGGATTTTAATTAAGGATATACTTAGCTCAAAGGGTTTAAGTAAATGTGATATTATGTAGCGCGGGCTAAGTTATTCTCGTGTGAGTTTATCTCATTACTTCAGCTTGGCCACGAAACTAGCGGGAACACTAAAGCTATAAGTTAAAACTTACTGTTATGACAGACTAAACGACGCGAAGCAGAATTCGTCACGAGCGGGTGATGCGGAAGCGCTGATTAGCGTTTTATTTTGCGGGAGTTGTGGAAAGTGAATTATATAGATGTAAAATGTACTCTTAGCTTTCTAGGCAGTTACCTCGCGTGCTACATAGCCATAACCATGAGAGGTCATAGCTGTGGTGCAGAAGTTCACACGATCAAGCGAAAGTAATATTTGATAGCAACGACTAATTACGGCAAATTGTGCGGCATTTAGTCATTGCGGCCGAGTGCACGATACGTATTGGTTTACGATACTTTACCTGAACACTGTTCAGTCTAGCTACAGCCAATGGACGGACTTTCCAGAGAGCAACCGTTTTGTTGGTTTCGTCTCGTCGTTTAATAAACGATGCATCAATCCATTACTTATTACCAAATAACAACATATTGATTTGCCCGCGGCTTCGCTCACGTTAGATTCGATTTTCATACCTTAAAAGCCATATTATACCTGTTAGGGGTTGAATTTTCGAAAATCCTTTCCTAGTGGTAGGCCTACGTCATAATAGCTATCTGTATGCCCAGCCCTATCTGTCAAGTGGCAGATCTATGAACACACAGCTTAAACCACTAGGTTTAAGCTGTGTGTTGATAGATCAGTCAGTTTGTCAGTCATTTATCTTTTTTTTTTCATATTATATTTATTAGATTAGAAGATATGTAGCGCTCAGCTTATGCGAACGCTGTCTTAGTAGCCGCACTTATTCAGATAGCAACAGTTTCGACTTACGGGCATGAGAAATGCCTCGAGTATCACCAATTCGCAACACGACGCCTTATTATATCAAGTTAATAATGTTATAAATATCACAGGACATTTATTGTATGGATAACATTGCTTATTTGATTACTCTAACGGCCCGCCCGCGGTTTTGTCTGAATTATTCTATGAGCCTGAACTAATAGATGGAAGTGAACGTTTTCATGGAGCAGACTTTTGACTTGAGACTTGTAAGTTTATTTGTTTATTAGTTTATGCCCACGGCCTCGCTCGCATGGATTTAGTTTAAAAAAAAAGTTTTTAGAAATCTTTGATTTTCCGGGATAAAAAGTAGCCTATGTCACTCTCCCGGTCCTCAACTATACCCATGCAAAAAATCACGTCGATCCGTTGCTTTGTTGCGGCGTGATTGAAGGACAAACCAACAAACCTTTTGGTACTTTTAGTACGGATCTAGTACGGATTAGCTTTATAATCACCATTCATCACACTTCACACTAATATTATAAAGCCGAATGTTTGTATGTGTGTGTGTGTGTGTGTGTATGTTTGTTACTCTTTCACGCCAAAACTACTGGACCGATTTAGCTGAAATTCAAAATGGAGATAGATTATACCTTGGATTAAAACATAGGCTACTTTTTATCCCGGAAAATCAAAGAGTACATGCGGGATTTTAAAAACTAAATTCACGCGGACGAAGTCGCGGGCATCAGCTAGTTATATTATCACAGAAGAGGGCGCGCCGGCCGACGGAAATGGCGTACTCTAAAGTCTAAATACACCGTATTTGAAAGACGGAGAATGAAGAACATAATATATACCGACGGGTGAAAGGCTAATTGATCTAAGCGACATTTTGTAAAACTTGCAGGAAGACAGGAAAATGTTTTTTTTTCCAAAAAAAAAAAAAAGACGTGGCACTCGGGGACTGCCGCGGTAAAGCTATTGCATAGCATTTTTTATCAACGCCATCTAGCGGCTCACCGTAGAGGAGTCCCGTGTCAGGTTATTTTCGTTACGGAATTTCTGTATTCGGTCTCCATGCTCAAGGCCCGTGATAGAAGCTATGCAATAGCTTAAAAACTTTGATCAGTCTTCCTGCAAGTTTTACAAAATGTCGCTTAGATCAATTAGCCTTTCACCCGTCGATACTATCGATCACACCTGTGATAGTTTGTAAGACCGACCCTTTAATCAAGTAAGAAATGAGCTGATGATCCTCAAACGCCAGAACACCATCTCGATCACGTCAACTTATAAACAGAAAAAATCGCATTAAAATCTGTCCATTCTTTAGGGAGCTACGAGGGAACAGACAGATACACAGATAACACCCCTATTTTTCCGTCATGGGTTAAAAATGTCCGCAAAAGTAAATTTATGTGGCTATCCTTCTACTTATGTAAATATTTAATGCGACAGCCCCTTGATTAAACAAATTGTCTGATTGTACAGCTCTTATTTAGTCGGGACTTAACTTATCAAGCCCCCGGTCCAACGAGGTGACTTTGCACTGACGTCTAATATAATTCGGAATAAATTATAGCCATTTATTATTTATATTTGACCTTTGTATAAAAGAAATTGAGGGCCATTGTTGAGGTTTACTGAATAGAAAATTCAACCTTTACTCGTGAGATCCTGAATAGATTTTTATAGAGAAAGATTTTATTAGAAAAGAAACGTCTACCATTTAGGCTATTGTATTCATCCAAGTGAACCCACTTGTCAACGAGTAAAAAAAATACAAAAGCATTGTGATTGGTATATATGTTATATTTCATAACAATATTTTAAATTCGGTTTCTGCATAATTTTGTGATATAAATGAAATGCAAGATTTGAATATCAAAACGCTATGTAACGCTTACTACAAATACATTTTATATTACCATTTCATTAACTTCGACCATCGCGCCGTAACAAAAATATTATCATGATATAATGGATAAACACACACATATATATATAACATTTTAGGCTAAAACAGCCTTCATAATAGAATATTTTGCCTTTGTATATTTGCATAGGACATCGTACACACCAACAAGGGCGGGACGCTATATATCCTGAACTCATAGGAGATAACAAGGTGCCAAAATTTTTAGTATACTTAAATTACTATAATTACTGTTTCGCGGGTAGCGAAGAAAATTAGTTTAAGTAAAATTTTTTATTTATTAACTGTGTTACACAATATGAATATAGATCTGTCGGCGCTCTGGCTGGGTTATACACTTAGGGTTGATGCGGAGAGAAAATGAAACGCGTGTTCGTAACTCTATGCGTGTTACCGTGAGTATATTGCGAGTCTATCTTTAACAATCCAAAGTCGAGGCTTATAAACAAAATTGTACAATGAGTTGAGGAGTAGGGGAACATGGGAATAACTTAAAAAATAAACGTTACTGGCTAACAATAAAAAAGAAAGCTTTAGTGCCTAGTTCCTACTTAATACAATACGTTACACTCTTTACAATAGAAGCAATACTAATTTACGTTAACAAAGTTACTTGCGCAAAGGATCTAAAATCTTTACAATAGAAGCAATAACAATTTACGTTAACAAAATTACTTGCGCAAAGGATCTAAAGATTCGTTACTGCATACTAATACCAATGGCAATAATTTGTACAAAAGATCTAAGGTTCGTCCACTAACGGGATCTATCCCTAACTGTACACTAAATGATTTCCTGTCCCATGCACGTGGCACTGAACGAAGTCGCCACAGGTACCCCCTTACCAGTAATTCAGATCAACACAATAAAATAAACACAAACTTACACCAAAAACTAAGTACAATGATCTGAATTACGAAAAATCACTTCACACCAGCCTGGTAGTAATCAGGAAAACGAACGCGTCTACCAGACCGGCGTGGAGCCGGGCGTTGTGCGTTCACGTCCGGTGAATTTGACGTTACGCTATTGGAGATCTCCTCAGGCACGGCGTTCGAAACCGAATCATGATTCATGCTTACTTCCTGAGGTTGCCGATTACTACGAACAAAAAATTCGAGCGGACCGTCGCTTACGTTACTATCGGGATGATGTTCCGGTTCCCGTAACACGTACGCAGGTTTGAGCCTATCGACCGATACCGTGGTCGAGCGGCCACGAATATCTAGTACGAAGGTTTTGTCTGTCCTGCTAATTACTCTAAACGGCCCATCGTACGGCTGCTGTAACGGTGCCTTTACCGTATCATTTCTAACAAACACATGACTAGTTGTGGCTAGGTCTTTATAAATAAAGGTACTTCTCTGGCCATGTTGCGTACCAGGAATAGGTCTGAGTTGATTGAAATTATTACATAGCTCTTTTACGAACTCACTCGGCGACGTATTACGCGACGTACTAGCCGTTAAGAACTCTCCGGGAAGGCGTAAGCTCTGTCCGTAAACTAATTCCGCGGATGTAGCTTGAAGATCATCCTTCCACGATGCCCTAATACCTAGCATAACAGTTGGTAAGATTTTCGTCCAACTAGAGTGCCTAGAGCCGTGACATTTTATTGCGCTCTTCAACTGACGGTGAAAACGTTCTACCATACCGTTAGAGGAGGGGTGATATGCACAAGTCTTAAAATGTTTCGTACCTGTTAGAGCATTAAGTTCTCTAAACAGATATGATTCAAACTGGCGGCCTTTATCTGTCGTTACGTTTAACGGGATTCCAAAACGTGCAATCCAATTGGAATAAAACGCGCGAGCTACAGTCTCTGCCTCTTGGTTCTCAATAGGAATAGCTTCCGGCCATCTGGAAAATCGGTCAACGCAAGTTAGACAATAACGATATCCCTCCGAGTAAGGCATAACAACTATGTCTATATGTACGTGATCAAACCGCGACGACGGTGGCGCGAAAGCTCCGGGAGAGGTAATGACGTGTCGATTTACTTTAGATCGTTGGCAATCTAAACAAGTTTTAACCCACTGTTTACAATCTGAATTCATGGACGGCCATACAAAACGCTTAGAAACAAGTTTGGTAGTGGCTTTACCGCCCGGGTGCGAATTCCTATGTAACTTAAAGAATGCGATCTTTCTGAATGGCTCAGTAAGATAAGGCCTTGCAACTTGCGTCGAAACATCACAATAGATAAGCTGGTTGCTACCTGGTAATTGGATAAGTCGTAACTGCAATGACGAACTATTGTTTTCAATTAATGACTTAAGTTGTGGGTTGTTTCTCTGTGAAACCGCGAGAGATTCCCAATCAATGTCGCTATGAACGGATTCGATACGTGAGAGCATGTCAGCCGGGACATTCAACTCCCCGCTAACGTGACGTATGTCCGTAGTAAATTGACCAATAAAGTCTAAGTACCGAAACTGCCTAGGCGTGCATTGTTGCTCTTTCTTCCTAAAGGCAAAAGTAATAGGTTTATGATCCGTAAAGATAATGAAGTGACGCGCTTCGATATAATGCCTAAAATACTTGACCCCAGCATAGATCGCGAGTAGTTCACGATCGTATGCTGAATAGTTCTGTTGGGCTGTGGTCAATTTCTTTGAAAAGAATCCGAGAGGTTGCCAACTGTTATCTACCCTTTGTTGCAAGGTCGCTCCTATTGTTTTCTCCGAGGCGTCCGAAAAAATAGCTAACTCGGCGTTAACAAGCGGATGAGATAATAATGCTGCTTCGGCAAGGCTTTCTTTACAAGTTTCAAAATCACGCCTGGCCTCATCTGTCCAACTAACAGGTGTTTTGCCTTTTTTACTACCTAAGAGCTCAGTTAAGCTGGCCTGACTAACCGCTGCGTTAGGTATGAACCTTCTATAAAAGTTAAGCGTACCTAAGAAACGTCGCAACTCTTTCGCGGTGGCAGGTAGCGGGAACGTACGTATCGCGTTTACTCTCTCAGGTAAGGGTCGTGTACCTGCCGATGAGACTAGGTACCCTAAAAATTCGATCTCGGCTTGACCGAGTACACATTTCGCCGGGTTTATCACAACACCGTATTTTCTTAATCTATTAAATACAGTCTCTAAGTGTTTTAAATGTTCAACTTCGTCACTTGACGCGATTAAAATATCATCTATATAACAATAACAAAAATCTAATTCACATAACACTTCGTCCATAAATCGTTGAAACGTTTGAGCTGCATTTCGAAGACCAAATGTCATATATCTAAACTCAAACAGTCCGAACGGCGTAGTTATAGCTGTCTTTGGTATGTCCTCCGCTGCGATCGGTATTTGATTAAATGCACGCACTAAATCTAACTTTGTAAACACTGTTTTACCACTTAAGCACTGTGCAAAGTCTTGAATATGTCGCACTGGATATTTATCTGGTATCGTCCGGTCGTTCAGCTGGCGATAATCACCACAAGGCCGGTGCTCCACCGTCGTAGCCTCTCCAGGTTCAGGCATGGCGAACGGTGAGGGTGTCTCCAGTTTACTGCGTACCGGTGGCTTCGGTACCATGACAAGCGGTGCAGCCCACGGACTCTTTGATGGTTGCGCAATGCCTAACTTCACCATCGTTTCAAACTCCTTCTTAGCTGCTATAAGGCGATCCGGTGCCAGACGTCTCGGCTTCTGTGCTACAGGAGGCCCTGGTGTCACTAAAATATGGTGTTTCGTGTTGTGCTTCACTTCCTTCACGATTCCATCCGGGCGCGTAATATCAATGTACTTCGCTAGGAGATCGTGATAAGGCGATGTGCCGTTCACCGTTTTAACTGTTGTTTGACTACACCCAGCCACGTGTCCTTTAACTGTACACTGAGTGATACCGTCAACAATGCCTTTGTTCCTCGCGTCGATCATTAGGTTGTAATGCGCTAAAAAATCCATACCGATGATTGGCGTAGATACATCCGCCACAACAAATACCCATGGGAAGTCACGTCGCAGTCCAAGGTTAAGAGTCAAGGCGACAGTACCGTACGTTGCAATCGGTGTTCCATTGGCGGCCACTAGTTCATAGGCAGACATTTGGCGAGCCGTATGAACTAATGACTTCGGATAAACACAAAGATCCGCACCACTGTCAATTAAATATGTCACCTTACTTTTTCGGTCCGTTATAAAGATGCGACGCGTTGGATTGAGCGGGATAACGTCACTCGCCGCTAGTAACTCCCGCTGGCGTTTCCCTGCTGCGGGTGTGATTTAAACGCACACGGTTGTATGCATTTGCTGGCCTTCGATCTGTATTTATAGTGGTACCAACATAACCAGCCCTCTGGTCGGTCCCTCGACGTCGATCGCGAGCGCGTATGGCTGTGTGAGCGCGGCCTTCTACTTCGCTCTGTGCTATAAATGGAAACTTGTTGTTGAACCATGTTCTTCACGAGGTCTTTTAGGGACGATATATCGTCCTCTAGACGCCGCATGCGTTCATCCGCGGGGTTCGCGGCAGTAACTGCTGACACGGAGGACGATGGCTTCGCACATCGCAGCCTCATATTTTCCGCGACGAGGTCTGCGATTTCTGCGAGTGTATCCAATGGCGTATCTCTCTTCGCCACAATAGCCGCCTGCATGTCGGACGGTAAACCTTTCGTCCAAATAACCCGAAGGATGTCGTCGGACATAGCACTACCTGCCTGGGCTCTCAAATGCCGTAGAAACTGCGATGGTGTTCGATCGCCGATCTCCTCGCCTTCTAGAAGCCGCTGGGTTTTAACTGTCTGAGATTCCCCAAACCTCTTTATGATATTTTTCTTGAGTTCTTCATATTGTACTGATGTAAGCACTGAGAGGTCAGCTATAAGATCACTTACCTCCCGGAGTGCTTGTGCGTCCATTTTACTTATTATGTATAGGCATTTCTCTGTCGGGTCCGTGACTTTCGACATTCGCAGGAAACTCTCGGCGCACTTTATCCATGTCTCCGGGTCAGTCGTGTTAAATTGAGCCATCTGCGGCCATGTCAAACGTTGGCCGGCGGCATCCCCGTTAGACGGACCGGTTCCAGTCATTTTAAAATTATTTAAATATTACCACTTACAGTACACAAATTGTCAATTAAATACAATAGTCTTTAACACTAATTAACACTCCGCGGCACAAAAAAAAATACCCTAATAAACCCCAAGCGCACGTTAAACGATAAAAAAGATCACGTCGGGGTCACCAATGTCGGCGCTCTGGCTGGGTTATACACTTAGGGTTGATGCGGAGAGAAAATGAAACGCGTGTTCGTAACTCTATGCGTGTTACCGTGAGTATATTGCGAGTCTATCTTTAACAATCCAAAGTCGAGGCTTATAAACAAAATTGTACAATGAGTTGAGGAGTAGGGGAACATGGGAATAACTTAAAAAATAAACGTTACTGGCTAACAATAAAAAAGAAAGCTTTAGTGCCTAGTTCCTACTTAATACAATACGTTACACTCTTTACAATAGAAGCAATACTAATTTACGTTAACAAAGTTACTTGCGCAAAGGATCTAAAATCTTTACAATAGAAGCAATAACAATTTACGTTAACAAAATTACTTGCGCAAAGGATCTAAAGATTCGTTACTGCATACTAATACCAATGGCAATAATTTGTACAAAAGATCTAAGGTTCGTCCACTAACGGGATCTATCCCTAACTGTACACTAAATGATTTCCTGTCCCATGCACGTGGCACTGAACGAAGTCGCCACAGATCTATGTTGAATAATGGATCGAAATTGTTAAATTAATTAACTGTATTCAAAGTTTTGATACTTTCAACAAATAATTTCAAGAAATTTCAGTTGAGCCGAAGTTTGCCCTATTCAATGGAAATAAACGTTGTTACTTGTTTGTATTGTGTTGTAAAAACATTAATTAATTTTGAACAAATTGAAAATTTAATAAATTGTTATTATATAATAATTTTAAACAAAGTAAATTAATTCTATTGTAATTATTTGTTAGAGAAAACAAAATAAAATTAGTTGAACAATGGTCGAATGGTTAAATAGTAATGATGAAACAAATGACCGGAAAACGTTCAAATGGCATAAATTCGAGAAACATACCAAGTTTTCTGTTTTTTTTAATTATAATTAAAAAAAACAGCAAACTTGGCATGTTTCTTGAATTTATGCCACTTCAACGTTTTCCGGTCATTTGTTTCATCCAAATAATTATTTGCTGACCAACTTAGTGTTTAAATAAATATGCAGAGGCACATGAACATACTTGAACTTCATATAAGTAGATATAATTAAATGGCTCTTATCATTACTTTGAATTTTCATGACTTTGATGAGCGAAAAGTAATCATTTTTGAAATTCCATTCCTAAAGGTATGAATTTAAAAATCTTAATACAGGTGTACGAAGTTTCAGCCTTCAACTTGTCATTCAATACTGTACTGAGATAAATTGTAAATGTTGACACTAAACGTTTGATTAACTGTCGAGTACTGCACGTCAAGGCTACGTCGTATCACGTTAACGTGTTTATTAAATAAATAAAGACTCCTGCGCAGTACGATACCGTTAGATGTTTCAGTTTGAGAGTTGATTGTGTGGAAAATTTATCCTCAACAATATTACGAAGTGTGTTCCGTGAGAAGTGTAAAACTGATTGTTGTGCGCTTCATTTAGTGTTCTTTTATCCCATTATCCTATTATCTAAATATATAAAAGGCAAAGGTGACTGACTGACTGACTGTCTGATCTATCAACGCACAGCTCTAACCACTGGACCGATCTAGCTGAAATTTGGCACACAGGTAGCTATTAGGACGTAGTCATTCGCTAAGAAAGGATTTTTCAAAATTCAACCCCGAAGGAGGTAAAATAGGGGTTTAAAAAACCGAACAACGTGAGCGAAGCCGCGGGTTAAAGCTAGTATAATATTATAAATGCGAAAGTTTGTATGTTTGTTTCTCAATCACGTCGCAACGACTATACCGATTTGGCTGAAATTTGGCACAGAGGTAGATTATAATCTGGAATAGGACATAGTCTACTTTTTATCCCGGGAAATAAGAGAGTTCCCGCGGGAATTAGAAACCTCAATCCACGCGGACGAATACCTATATTTCGATGCGAAAAAAATAATAATTTTAGAGTCATCACAAAAACAAATAGGATTATATTTCATTTCAAAAGCTTTAAATGTCATGAATACATACTTTACTTATACCAATGTAGTATAATTATAAAATGGGTCGTTTACTCCTTTCGAAATCTACCTAGCTTTAAATAATATTATGAAAGGGTAACTTTGAATTTGCAATTCAAAAGTAAAATCCTCGGCCTTTAAGGTTATTAATCAATACCTTTTCAAAACTCTTTCAAAACTTGTTTTTCTTCTTCCGAAACAAGGGTAAAACTTTCCATTTAGAACTTCCCGCGCTAAAATCTCCCTAAAACGATTCTGCGAGTAAGCTTCCTAATTAGAAAATAAATCTTTGTTTGTAATATATATGTAATAAGCTGTCTCGTTGGTCTAGTGGTTAGCAAGTTCGACTGCAGATGAAGAGGTCCCGGGTTTGATTCCCGGGTCGGGCCAAAAAATGTATTGTGTTTTTCTGTCAAGGTATAAGAGCCAGGAGTTAGAAAGTTGGCGGTGAGTCGCCCCCGTGCCTCGGAGAGCACGTCAAGCCACTCGGATCATGTCGGATTTCCATCCCATCTGATTATGAGAGTGAGGGAATAGAGAGTGCACCTGTGTTTGCGCACACACTTGCGCATATAATAAGCACAGAATACATAATACATAGTACCTACTGCAGAATATAAAATAGATTTCTGGCATGTTACCTACCTAAGGTATAATAAAATTAATAATTACTGTTTTTGGGGTTGATCCGCAGGGATAGATTAAATAGTGTTATGTGCTTTTAAGTTATTAAGCTCCCAAGAATTAAAATAAATCCTAAACCTAACTACGATTTTCTTTATTCCCTCGGGGTAAAGAAGTTAATTAGGAAAAGTTAAACAACTTGTACTGAAAAAAGAAGCGTATTTCCCTAGGGACTCCCTAGTAGGGAGCAATTATAAACGAAAATGGTTGCAATTTCTTATCCCACGCGAGCGAAGTCGTGGGCAATTGTAGTTTAACTTCCCCCTCACTGACCCCTATGAGCCACAACTTTTTTTATAAGTGAAAAAAACAAAAAAGCAGTAAGAACAGCAATAAAAGTTCAGTTTTATCGATCAAAACATAGTGCAATTTAGTGAGGAACATGACGTCACTAGGAATTCCCACGGAGGCGCCGATACATACCATCCTCTACACGTCGGCATATCTGCAAAAAACAATAAATACTATCATAAAGGTAAGCACAATTTGTGTGTGTGCGTGTACGTGTGTGTGTCTGTCTGTGGCATCGTAGCAGCCGAACGGTAGAACCGATTTTGTTTTGTTTTTTTTGTTTGAAAGGTGAATTAGTCGGCAGTGTACTTAGCTATGTTTTATGAAAATCGGTCCAAGATGGCCGCCGCCACAAAATGGTGAATTAATTTTTTTTATTAATTTTTTATCAATGGCGGATTACATATTTTTTCACAACTTCCTCAATATGGGTGTCCAATGAAAGGGATTGACTATAGAATACACTATGACTAATTTCAAATCCAAGATGGCCGCCATCACAAAATGGTGAATTAAATTTTTTTATTAATTTCACATGTCGGGGGTGTTTTAAATTTTCAATTTACACTGGTCTAAAAGTGATTACTACAACGTAACGATTGCAATCAATGCTGATTGGCTAGTAGCTCTCTTGCTGTTGGTAATGTATTGATGCAACAAGAACGCCATTTTGGCCAATCAACGAGCGATTGCAATCGCCTTTACAACATTCATTTTTAGACAATTAGGGGCAATTACGGATTAGGGGTAAGGGTTAAATTTACACTGCTATACACCTTCCAAGTTAGTCCTACCATCTTAGACTGCATCTTACCATCAGGTGAGATCGCAGTCAAGGGCTATCTTGTCTTCGAATTAAAAAAAAATCCAATACACAGGAATAAAAGTGTGCTCCGAACTGTCCGTAATCTATTCACCGTGTTTCAAATCCGGATCAAATCAGATTCTACAGGATAATAATATGTCCATGTCAGAGCTGTATTATTAAGCCCGGATATACCGATCGATGGGCTTGACAAATTGATTCACTATTAGGTCGACCTTGAATTTATTATTTGTACGTATCGTCATTGTTTGCTTATCAATATCATTAGAAAAGGAAATAAACGAAATACCTATGTATGACGAAGCGTTATTATCTATGCATTCGTATTGAAAGGGGTTTGAATATTTTTCCACTGATAGAACCCGTATATATAAATCATTAGAGGATCATTAGAGAGAGAATCAAAACTGGTCACTAAGTTCAAATTGTCAAATAACACCAAGTTATTACACACCATTCGTCTTTTATACGTGTCGTTACATAGACTTAATTTTGTCGCATAATATTAAATTATATTGGAATTTTAGTGACATACACAATCTTACTTCCATGCTTTTTAGTTCTACATGAAGCAATCACAAGGACTAATATATGGCGGAACGATTAATAATAAAATCGGGCGATTGTTTATATCTGACATTGAATTATTTCCGCTGCGGTAGCTTTGTCCATTGTTTTAACGGCGAAAACCGTACCTTTCTTTTGTATGTATTTTTAACCCCTTACGCCAAAAAAAAAAGATACCTATTGATTGAAGATTGATAACCTACTCCTTTTTGAAAGTCGGTTAAAAATTCCAGGTTTGACGGAGTTATGGACTAACATCGCCAAAAATCGATATGCATCGATTGAGAACCTCCTTCTTTTTTTGAAGTCAAAATCTCATGAAATAAATGAGTATTTGCAAATATTTAATTAATAGTGGTTAAAACTTCGGTTCACTTCTAATTTCGTTCCATAAATAAATTGATAGTCAATAAATAGTCACCAATCAGCAGTGTACGGCGTAGGCAGTGTAATTTGCTGTAACGATTGGTCGAAGGTAATTTGGGATCGAAAACGAAGCGAAACGTATGTCGAACTTGTGTTTTGAGGGAGTTGTGTTTAGCACTAACTCCCTCACCTAACTGCTGACATCTATAGAGCGTGCTCTGACTCAGCTCAGACTTAAGATAAAGGTTAAAACGAGACGCAAATATGCTCTGACATAAATCTCTGTCAACTTTCACTGTCAACTTTATTGGTTTGAAGTCTGAATAAATGAACCTTCGGTGTTATATTATGTACTCGTACTTTGTTCCTACTATGACCGTCCTACAAAATTGTCCAAAATTCGAACTCTCACGTAAATCTAGTCAAAGATGAAATCGTTCATTTGCGACAAGGGTGACATAATTCAAAATTCACCAATTTTAGTGTCGAAAATTTATACTTTTTGCTATAAAAACAACATTACGCTAAGGACAAAAAAATAAGAGCGAGAGAGATTGTGACTTAATGCTCTGTCGCTTTGTTGGCTGCTGTGTTGTTTCGAGACCGCAGCATCCACAAAACATTACTCTCTAACGAGAGAATTCTCTCATCGTCGATTTTGAATTATGTCACTCTTGTCGCAAATGAGCGAAATTTTAAAACAAACACATGTGTCAATGAAACTTATCAAAATACACTACTTGCATTTACAATTATTCGTACCTAATAGTACCTACCTAAATCTGTCTCATTTTAACTCTGTCTTGAGTCTGAGGTTAATGAGAGTGCGATCTATAGAATTCAGCCTACTTGTTGACGTTGTGTTATTCCGGTGTTTCTTCTTTTCTGGAGAAACGACTGTGTACGGCGCGGGCGTGTTGCCATACAGATTTTTTAAGCTATTGCATAGATTCTATCGCGGGCCAGCGTGGAGACCGAATCCAGAAATTCCGTAACGAAAATAACCTGACACGGGACTCCCCTACTGTGAGCCGCTAGATGGCGCATTTTTTATCAACGCCATCTAGCGGTGAGCCGCTAGATGGCGTTGATAAAAAATGCTATGCAATAGCTTTACCGCGGCAGTCCCTGAGTGCCACACGTCTTTTTGTCTGTTTGGCCGATTACAGCAAAATATAGGTAATTTTCTTCCAGTGTTACAAGTTTTGAGTTCTGATGTTCGTATCTATGTCGATGGTTGTAAGTAAATCTTTTTCTTCTCAGATTAACAATATAGAGCAATTTGATCTTTTGTAAGTCGAGCTAATTTATTCCTATAGAAACGTGTTTCGGTACAGGGTTCCGTTTTTAAATATGATGAACGAACAATATTGCGGTATTATGTTTTATAAGAAACTAGCTTTAACCCGCGGCTTCGCTCGCGTTAGGTTCGATTTTTTAACCCCCTATTTAACCCTCTTGGGGTTGAAATTTTCCAAAATCCTTTCTTAGCGGATGTCTACGTCCTAACAGCTACCTGTATGCCAAATTTCAGCTCGATCGGTCCTGTGGTTAGAGCTGTGCGTTGATAGATCAGTCAGTCAGTCAGTCAGTCAGTCACCTTTGCCTTTTATATATTTAGATATCTTTTTTAAAGAATATCATCCGAGCTGAACGTGATTTAAATTCTCTCCTCCAAATACCTAAGCGGAAAACTTGTGTAACCGTAACCTATTACGGTAGGTACTCCCACTACTTGCCCTAGCAAGTAGTGGGAATTGGACCGTGCGTTGATCTTTCAGTTTTAAGTCTGACCTTTAACCATTGTATCACGAAAAACTGATTTTGATAGAATGATCATAGTCCAACGCGCTAGCCAAAGTGCAGATTGAACTTGACTTCGTACACTTTGAGAACATTATGTTGAACTCTCAGGCATGATTTTGTGAAAATGACTCAAATGTTCTAGAATCTCAAATTAAAAAACAACAACATAGACTTAGGTAAGTATCACATTATCACACTAATATTATAAAGGCGAAAGTGCGTGCGTACGTGCGTGTGTGTGTGTGTGTGTGTATGTGTGTTGTGTGTTTTTTACTTCTTCACGTCATAACGAATGAACCTATTTGGTTACGGATATAGCTCATACCCAGAATTAATACATAGGCTACATCTTACTCCGGAAAATTAAAGAGTTCCCGTGGGAATCGAAAACCATTATCCACGCGGACGAAGTCTGGTTCATAATAATTTAAAAGATATTACGCGTACAGAACCTTTAGACAAATTCGAAGAGTTCTTGACTAGATTCCTAAAATAAACCATGATTTATGAAGGCATTGACGTCACAAGTAGGTAATAACAAGCTCTAGTTACACGCTTCGGGTCCTAATACCGCTAATATTAGTTAAGTCGTTCAGATTTCGGTAGGTTTTTTTACCCGACTACGCCAAAGCCAAAGGGAAGGGTTACGATTTTCCTGCCTGCCTGCCTGCCTGCCTGCCTGCCTGCCTGCCGAAATAACACTGCAACATTCATAAATACATAACCACCCATTGTACATGTTTTCAAACAAATAACTTTGACCGTAGTACCTAAATTACTACGCCGATTTTGATGAAGTTTCAATCAATTAATTTTATTACAGTTTTTAAAAATAAACAAACACATGTACCTAGTATACATAAGATAGTTAGGATTAGTAAATAATAAATATGTTATTTCTGCCCAGACAGTGTTGACATAGCATATTCTACGCACTTTGCCTGTAACATGGCCAGTCACGTTATCGTTTGTAAAACATTTACATTTTACAGTAGGTACAATAACAACATGCATTGCCTTGAACGAATGTGATTTTTCCGAGTACGATTTTATGACCGATTTTACGATTGCAGTTAAATCGATCATGTCAAAATTTTCCAGTATCGACAACCCTGTCCCTCGAATCGATAAAATAATAAACGAAAAATTCAACATTTAAAAAATCAACCTTATTACCTATTGAATAGAATCAAAATTTCCTTGCATCATAAAGAAAATGCTATCTTTCATTTAGGAAGACCCTTATTTCCTAGACCATTGAGTAAAAAGTTCCTTGAATTACGTTAACGTTATAAGATAATAATTATAAATCCATTTTGTGTTGTCTATAAATAGGGAAAGCATAATTTATTATTCTCTTTTAATGTATGATTAATGGATTTAGTAAATAAAAATTAAAAGGTAAAGGTTGTGTTAAGGATTTTCAAATTTAAATCAACGAAGGTAGAGCTTAAATTCGACTGTAGATTTTATCATTATATTATGACGTTGTAGAGAAAATTGTTATTATATTAAAATAACAACGCAACGTAGGCACATGGACGTTAACAACACATTATCGGAAAATAGACCTTATAACCCTTATAAGTAGGTACCTATATTGTACGTACACATTCAGGCTGAAATCTATTGACCGCACTCTTTTTTTTTTATCCGAAATAAGCTTGCGCTTGAAGACAATCAATATTGGATAGCACTGATGAGGTCTAGGTTGGAGCGCGTTTGCCTAGAAAATGCCTATTCGCACTTGCCTTAAAGGTACTCAAATTATAAGTGGCAGGAAACACGGATGCTGGATGAGTGTTCCACACCTTAGCGGTTCTTATCAGAAACGTTGAATTGCGTTTCGTTCGAGTAGATTGGATTTCTATTCTAACTCTGCTCAGACTCAAGACAGATTTATGTCACAGCATATTTGTCGTTTTAACTCATCTTAAGTCAGAGCTAAGTCAGAGCACGCTCTATAGATCTCACAGTCAGAATTAAAATTCCCAAAAACTAATGCCCGTTTTCACCAAAGCTTTTTGTCAATTTCGTTTTCACAAACCTTCAAGGAACACCTAAAAGCGGAAATGTTTGTACGAGTATTTAGGGGCTACCTACGTAAAGAGACTTCTATTTATCGGATGATTTAGGTGTAGCTTGTGAAAACGCTGGCTGGCTTTATTAAGCTATTGCATAGCTTCTATCGCGGGCCAGCGTGGAGACCGAATCCAGAAATTCTGTAACGAAAATAACCTGACACGGGACTCCTCTACGGTGAGCCGCTAGATGGCGCATTTTTTATCAACGCCATCTAGCGGTGAGTCGCTAGATGGCGTTGACAAAAAATGCTATGCATTAGCTTTACCGCGGCAGTCCCCGAGTGCCACACGTCTTTTTTGTCAATTTCGTTTTCACAAACTTTCAAGGAACACCTAAAAGCGGAAATGTTTGTACCAGTATTTAGGGGCTACCTACGTAAAGAGACTCCTATTTATCGGATGATTTAGGTGTAGCTTGTGAAAACGCTGGCTGGCTTTATTATTATTCTACTTAGATAGGTAAGGGATTTATTATTTTAGTTAGATAAGGGATGGATCATGGAAGATATCGCGTGCTAAAAAATGTTTAATTGAGTGAACCGCGTGTGAAACCTGCTTAGCTTGCGGTTATCATGTTCCGGTTATGTAGTGCCGCGGTAAATTGTAAGAGGTTAAGTTAAAACAGTTACTTAACTTGATTACGGTGTTTGAAAGCTTTTATTGCCTTTTCACTGCCGATAGCGGCTTTGCAAAAACAGCCAAGTCATTAGATAAGAATAGCTTTTCTTTTCATACCTTTTTATTTACGTAGGTAGGTGATAGAATTCAATATTGAACTAGCTTTTACCGGCGGCTGTGCCCCGCCATCTATTAAAATTAATCTGAAGTGTACAATTGGTTATTTGAATATATTTTTTTTAATCTAAATACATATATCTAAATATATAAAAGGCAAAGGTGACGGATTGACTGACTGACTGACTGACTGACTGACTGACTGACTGACTGACTGATCTATCAACGCACAGCACAGCCCTAACCACTGGACGGATCGGGCTGAAATTTGGCATCCAGACAGCTATTATGACGTAGGCATCCGCTAAGAAAGGATTTTTGAAAATTCAACCCCTAAGGAAGTAAAATAGGGGTTTAAAAAATCGAATTTAAAGTGAGCGAAGCCGCGAGCAAAAGCTAGTTTGAATATATTTTAGTTTACGATGCTCCGGTGTCGGGGCGAAACGTGCGTCGAGAGTAGTGTAAAAGTCTTGTGTGGTGGTGCATGTGAGTGGTGGTGGCATTGCTTGCTTGGGAATTTGGCTTTTTTGCTTGGTTGGGAAGGTAAGCGGTGCTTAGCTTTTAACTGCATGTTTAACCATACAGATTTTTTCTGTTGGCGGATTATAGTAAAATAACTCTAACCTTTTCTTGCTAATCATGAACTTCCGCAAAGTTACGCCTGATTCTATCCAATAGTCACTTAACTTTCGACTTAATTTCGACTCTATTACTAAGCCGATGTCCGTCCGCCTTTCTGTCTGTCTGTGACCGAACTTGTTGTATTCGTGAACCGTAATTGGTCGATAGGATTTTATTTTATTACTAGCTTTTGCCCCCGCGACTTCGTCCGCGTGGAATTAGGTTTTGGGGTGAAATTTTCAAAAACTGTGACACACGTACTTCTTTATTTTTAACTGAAAGCTCAAATACCAACTTTGATGGAAACAGCTTGAAAAATTACGGAGTTTCATATAAACTTCCATCCCCTATTTAAACCCCTTAGGGGTAGAATTTCCAATAATCCTTTCGTAGTGTGCGCCTACGTCATAAAAGGAACCAACTAAAAATTTCAAGTTTCTAACTTCAGTAGTTTAGGTTGTGCGTTGATATCTCAGTCAGTCAATCAGTCAGGACTTTGAATTTTATATATATAGATTGTAGTTTTGAATTGAAGTAGCGAGGTATTGTTTGGGGCAAAAAACTATTATTTGTAGAAAACAACCTTAGGGAATTTGGATTCAAAATGGCCGCTCTAATTTGATTGTCGAAGTTAGCATTGCAAAATCGAAACAATGGTTATGGCGACAGAGAACAATGAAATCGAATTAGTCTGCTCTTTACTGAATCCACTTTATTAAGTTAGCGAACATCCCTTAGTTAAGCGTGTCTCTACATCTGATCTATTTTATAAAAGGTCTAAAAGGATCTAATCCAAATAAAAGGTCAGAATTTAAGGTAACAAGCTACAATTTAAGAAGCATTAAACCGACTTCAGTAAACCAAATTTAGAAATAGAAATAGAAATAGAAATATTTTTTATTCAAATAAACTTTTACAAGCACTTTTGAATCGTCAATGAATCCACCACTGGTTCGGAATGCCTTTCCTGCCGAGAAGAGCCAGTAAGAAACTCGGCGGTTGCTCTTTTCAAAAAAAATAAAAAATTTACAATTGTTATTGAACACAGGATAGTTATTACTGTCTTATGAATCACTGGAGCGAATTATATCCACGCTTTTTTATCATTTACATAGTCTTCAATTGTATAATATGCTTTTTTCATGAGAGCAGATTTAATTGATTTCTTAAACTTGTGTAGAGGCAAGTCTAAGATTGACTGTGGAATTTTATTGTAAAACGTCACGCCCATTCTCACAAATGTCTTTTGGACCCTCTTGAGGCGCAGCCCAGGAAACATGAGCCTATTTGGATTTCTACTTGGTCTATCGGACAAATCACTCTTTTTTTTGTAACTCAAAATGTTTTGTCTGACAAATATTATGTTGTTATAAATATATTGTGAAGCTACTGTAAGAATGCCTATCTCTTTAAATCTTTCTCGAAGGGAATCCCGCGGCCTCAAATTATAGATTGCGCGGATTGCCCTCTTCTGCAAAACAAAAATTTTTCCAATATCGGCTGCCTTACCCCATACTAAGATTCCGTATGACATAATACTATGGAAATATGCAAAATAAACAATTTTTGCAGTTTCTATGTCAGTCAACTGTCGAATCTTCCTAACAGCGTAAGCAGCAGAGCTAAGTTTGCCAGCAAGCGTTGCTATATGGGTGCCCCATTGTAGCTTTGAATCCAGGGTTAACCCCAAAAACACTGTGGACTCCTCAGTTTTCAAAGGTTCATTATTTATCTTTAAATTTTTACCGACAGTTCTCGTGTTAGGTAATAAAAACTCAACACACTTAGTTTTTTTAGCATTTAAAAGGAGATTATTTGCCGTAAACCATTCAGAAACTTGAGATAATGCATTATTTACATCGTCAAAATTGTCTTTCATCCTATCGACTTTAAAAATTAAAGACGTATCATCAGCAAATAGTACAATATCGCAAGTATTTTGGACAAAATGTGGTAAATCATTTATGTAGACCAAAAACATGAATGGACCTAGAATAGAACCCTGGGGTACACCCATTACTGAGGCTGATCCGGATGATTTTACATCATTGACACATACTCTTTGGACTCGGTTGCTGAGATAAGACGCAATGAGACTAAGTGCAAAATCTTTAATGCCATAGTGGCTCAGTTTAAGCAAAAGAGTCTCGTGATCAACGCAGTCGAATGCCTTTGACAAATCACAGAAAATACCAATGGCATTCTGTGAGTTCTCCCACGCATCGAATATGTGTTGTAATAGCCTTGCGGCTGCATCGGTTGTTGATCGACCCTTTGTAAAACCATACTGCTCAGTGTGTAGGAGTTTATTTAAATTAAAGTGTAAAAGCAGTTGGTTGAGCATTATTTTTTCGAATATCTTGCTGAGAGTTGGCAAAATTGAAATTGGCCTGTAGTTATTCGGGTCACTTTTGCTGCCCGATTTAAAAAGCGGTATTAGTTTACTACATTTCATAAGATCTGGAAAGGATCCAGAATCTACTGATTTATTAAAAATTAAAGCAAGATACGGCGCAATAATATCAATTACATTATGAATTATTTTAACTGATATCCCCCATAGATCTGCTGTTTTCTTATTTTGTAAAGATTTAAATGTTTTGACTATGTCATATGGGGTAACGTGTTCAAACCTAAATAACTTATTGCACTCAGAGACATTGCTTCTTAGAAGACGATAGGCTTCTGCCGGCGAGGAATTTAGAGAACTGGTTGTGGTAATTGGAATATTTTTGAAAAAGTTCTCAAATGTATTTACAACTTCTATATCAGAGTTAATTACATGATTATCAATTTTAAGCTCCAATTTATTATTATTATGTACCTTGTGGTTACTCATTTCATCGCCGATGATGTCCCATGTTGTTTTAATTTTATTATCAGAATTGACAATTTTTTGTTTTATGTGAAGGGACTTTGCTTGTATGCACACATTTTTAAACAATTTAGAATAATTTCTTACATATTCAATAAACGCGGGGGAATAATTATATTTTTTTTCTGCATACAAGTCAAACAGCTTATTTCTACTTTTATAGATGCCGGCAGTTGCCCAGTCACTAAACTTAAGATCTTTAAACAGTCTTTTCTCCATCACCTTAAAGATAGAGTTATATTGTGAGCTTAACAAATCAAAAAACTTTGTATAAATTTCATCCGGATCATCCTGTGCAAGGTCAAGCGTCGGCAATCCAGCTGAGATGTTTTGTTTAAAATGCTTTACTTTTTTAGTGGTAACTGGCCTGTATTTTATTACTTTTGTTAAATTCTGTTCACTGCCTGGAATAGATATCATTTGACCGCAATGATCAGATCTGAGATAAGTGATAATAGATTTTTCGATAATGTTACAATCACAAAAAATGTTGTCAATACAAGTAGCTGAGTTTGCAGTTATTCTTGTAGGTTCAATAAAAATATTCTCTAGATTAAAGCTTTTAAATAAGTTAAGCAGCCTACCAGTAAAAGGAGTGTGAAGCAAAATATCAATATTAAAGTCTCCACAGACCACTATTTTTTTTGATGACCTACATAGCCGCCTTAAGGCATCCTCCATAACCTCCTCAAAAACAACAAAGTCGCCCGAGGGTGGGCGGTACACGCAAACTACAATATATCGGTCCAGCTCAACACAAGACAGCTCAATAATGCGTTCTATAGAAAGGCTAACAATGTCTTTTCGCTCTTTGTAATTAATGTTATTTCGCGTTACTATCAATGATCCCCCGCGTATAGCAGTCTTTCTTGAGAACGCACTTGACAGTGAATAATTATTAAGGTAATTAAACAAGCTATTATTAAAAAAATTTAAAAAAACACTGCCCAGCCAAAAAAAGAACTAAAAAGTTAAATACCACAGTCTAATTAATCAAGCCTCAATAGCCCAACGGTTAAAGATGCGGACTGTAAACTGAATGGTTGCAGGTTCGAATCCCACGGGTTGCACTATTGTCGTATCCATTCCAAGCACAAGCTTTCCACTTATTAGGAGGGGATAGGAGGATATTAGTCAACTTCAGCTTGGCTAATATTTAAAAAAAAAAAAACAAAAATAAAAAAACAGTCTAATTACCTTTGAAATATTATTCACATTTTTAAATGATATTTTTTTGTGAATCACTGGATATTGGCCTATAGTGTTAAGTATATATTTTTGGAATTTACTTATTACCTTATTTACTTATTTACTTATTACCTTATTTATTTATTTACTTATTTACTACTTAATCTTATTTTCGAATAATTTTTTTTCAACTTTAACCTTTAATGCGGGACCATGGTTACCCCATTTTTTTTTTTTTAATTTTACTAGCTTTTGTCACCTAGATAAGCTAAAGATTCTAACGATACCTGACTCATCAAATTCGGTTCAGGTTCACATACATACATATAATATGAATCCTGAAAACAATATACTCCTTTTTTCAGGCAGTCGTATAAAAATAATTGAAATTAAAGGGAATTTAGAGAGGAGACCAGTGCCTTGTACAGAGACGATGGCTAGAGATGATGATTGATATTATTCTTTCCTTAGTACATTTTACTGTGTATTATTTCATAGGCGCTTGTGGGCAATAAAATTTATTTAAGGGCAAAGCTTGTTCTGTTTTATTCGACAGTAAAACTGCTTCGGCAAGCTTATGACCTAAGAAACATTAAGATGTAGCGATTTGTAAGAAAACTACTTAAATATATTTAAGCCCACATTATTTGTATTTTAATTCTAAAAACTCAATTTTCTTTCTAAAAACTTTTATTTCGACTGTATAGTAATAATTTTTTTAAGTTAGCGATATTTTGTGTGTGTGTGTGTGGTGAGTGTGTGTGTGTGGCATGCGTGTGTGCGTGTGTGTGTGTATGTTTATTACTAATTCACAACGAATGTAACGATTTGACTGAACTTTGGAATGAAGATAGCTTCACACTTAGGATATATTTTTATCTCGGAAAATTAAAGAGTTCCCATGGGAATTGAAAAGTCGAAGTGCAGGCATCATCTAGTACTATAAATGCAAAAGTGTGTTTGTTTGTTGGCTAATCTAATTTTTTGCATTTGTATTGTATATTTAAGGACGTTTAGACAGTCTGTTGAAAGTGACAGAGGGTACTTTTTGCACTAATTAAAGAGCTACGGCAGAATTTTTTTAAAACAGAATTTTAAAAATTCAATAATTTTGATTAAACCGCTCAGAGCGTGTACATTGTGCCATCGGAAAAAATATCGAAATAAAATATAAGTACAGGGTCGTTTTATTTTGAGAAAACACGCTCCCACGCCACGTGCAAGTGAACTTTTTAAATATGTTTCCTATTCGTATTTGGTTTCCTTCGCTTCGAGCACGAATATAGTTATTTGACTGTTGACATAGATATTTGACTGTTGTCAAAATGTGGATGTTCATTAATTACAATCGAAAATGTAAATTAAGAATAACATTTGTAAAAACAGAAAATAAATTGGTCAAAAAATAGTTATAAGCTAGTAACATTTACAAAACATCGCGAGCTTTTCAGAATAAAAGCATTGCGATTGTACGAGTATATCTATAAAGTATATCAGTAAAGTATATCTTAGAAGTTGGAAGTCCTTCCTATGCAAGAAAATTTCCTTCAATTTACATTGGCCGGGTTTCATTTTTGTACCGACTACCGAGAGCAAAGGAGCCACTCCAAGTCGTTATCTCATCGCATTTCTTAGTAACGAAGCAAAGATGCTTGTACCTTAGTTAAGAGTCAGTTTACCTTTTGCATCCTTCGCTCTCGCACATTTAAATATTTTCAATTACAACCGCACCGCACGCCGCCGAACGCAATTTCACCCTCACCACCTGGGTGCCTGGAGCACTTTAACCATCCGTTGCTCCAGATCTTTTTTCCACGTACTACCAAATTGTGGAATCATCTCCCTTCGACGGTGTTCCCACTTTTAATTACAATATGGGGTTATTCAAGGGGCGGACCAATAAATTCCTGAAAAGCTGGCAACGCATTGGTGGTGCCTCTGGTACTACAAGTGTTCATGGGCGGCGGTAATCACTTAACATCAGGTGCTATTTATATAAAAAAATATTGTAAAAGTCTCATTATATTGTTGACCAAAGTGGTTCATTACTATACTCCTCTATAAAATTACTAATAATTTATACATATATACTTGTAATGTCTTATGCCTAGTTTGATTTTAAGAAAATGGCGAAAGCAACTAGTAAATTTTGTCGCCATTTTTCTCTATCAAAACCTAAATATATGATAAAAAAATGTGTCTAAAATATCCGTAATTTTATTGTCAAGCATAGTAATGAACCACTTAGGTCAAAATAGAAATAGAAATATTTTTTATTCAAATAAGCTTTTACAAGCACTTTTGAATTTTCAATGAATCTACCACTAAGCTTACTGAGATTCATACAATTATTGAAAATATTAAAATGTACGAGAGAAAGGGAATGATAAACGTAACTGGCTCTTAATAATAATATTTTCAAGAGTCCGCCAAGGTAGAGACAAAAAATAATAAACATAGCAACTAAACTGAACAACACTGAAGACTGAAGACAGAAGTGACTCCCTGAAGATTGAATGATTGATTATTTACAGACAGAACAAAACAGAGACAGTAAAAGATAGGATCTATCTACATTAAAAGTGATAAGTCAGATTGATCTATGGCACGGCTGGCCAACTTGATTAGAGCTAAGATCTACTATTTACTGACGAAATCCTGTGGGATCTACCAATTTTATACTTCTTGATAAACGAAACAGTATAAGTTACTTATGTGAGAATTTTTTTTGATTAAAAGGGAAAACATAAAATTGAATTCTTAGTAACTAGTTAGTAACTACTTGTTCATAATATTCGTGTGAGCATTGCGTCTGAGCATCTTCCACTAGATTTGCAAAGTCATGCCGTGATCGACTCGACTAATAGCCGCGATCGACCGTTCGATCGCGATCGACCGGTTGGCCACCCGTGATCTATAGTATGCTAAACATCTATAGTAACTATTATTTTCTTATACACTTCTCTTCTTGCACACCTAGACGTGATTCCCGTCCAAAGGTACACTGGGAGGCAACTCTAAAACAAGTTTTCAAATAATATATGTATACATTGTATGTATAGTGTATACGTTCTATGTTAATTTTTTAATTAGTCTTTGTAGTTTAACTTTAGAAGACAATTTTTTTTTAAATTTTAATTACACGATTGATGGTCACCTACAATAAGTTTGAGGTGACATATTATAGTTTTTAACTGGCAAACCTGCAGTTGCACGTTTGTTTACATGCAAGCGTTTCGAAAGCACTTTTTGAAAAGTTTATTTGAATAAAAAATTATTCTATTCTATTTACGTTCATTAATAAAACAAAATATTAATTTTCCAAATTCCCGGTTTTGCCCAGGTTGCCATTTGTACGTTTCATGCATAATTTTCTTTCGTTAATAATAAGTGTGATATCACCTAATCTCGAGGCTCCATCTACGTCGGCACCTCTAATAAAGGCTCGAGAGATTCGCAATTTTCTTCACGGAAATGTTATTATTTCAAGATGGGAAAGGTGTACCCGTAAGCACCGTGAGACGAGGTCGAACTTGGGAAGAGCTAAATGTTTCATTAACTTTTAATAAAGTCGGTATTTGGCAAGTGGAAATGAAAATACCTACGTGCAAAATAAAGAAATGTGCTTTTTTATTTTTTTGACTATTCTTGCTTGACTTTGGCAAAGCCAAGACGAAGGTTTATTGTTTTTAGCGTTCTATGTATGTATACCTTCTATGTTTGTATTTACGTATGTATGTCCCACCGTAGCTTCTAAAGTACTGGTTTGGTGTGTCAATCAATTAATTACGTTATTATGGTCCATGTGACATAGGCTACATTTTATAGTAAGAAAATCGGGTGTTACATCGAATTTTCCGTAGTTGGGGTTACATTTATAAACGTTTTTTTTAATGTTTGGATTCTTTTGATGTGTTTTTTTCTCTCTCACTTTTTGCCTTCGACGTGGGAGGCGAAGACTGTTCTAAGTCGTTACTCAGCTCAGCTGCTTACTCTTTTTATTTGTGCAACTCCTATGTGCAATTCATTATGCAGATTTCATGATGTCTTTATGCATTTATGTTTAATTTGAATATTATATATCCTTACTAATATTATAAATGCGAAAGTATGTTTGTTTGTTGGTTTGTGCTTCTACGAGTATCACGCCACGAAAAAGCAATGAATCGACAAGACTTTTTGCATGGGTATAGTTGAGGACCAGGAGAGTGACATAGGCTACTTTTTATCCCGGAAAATCAAAGAGATCCCGCGAGATTTTTAAAAACTAAATCCAAGCGAGCGAATATCTGCGTGTATCAACTAGTATTGTTATAAATGATTGGATTGTGGCGTGCAATATTATTCAGCAAAAAAAAGTCTGTCAAAAGGGACTGTCATGGGGAAACAGAAAAGGTCGTGGTAAAGTTGACTTATCATAAAGAGCTACGAATTTGCTTACAAGTATATTTTGAATTTGATTTTGCTGAATATTGCCTTCGCCCGAAGCAGAAATATAAAACATTTATGTCAGAAGAATTTTATTAAACAAATAAAAAGTTTATATATTTTCCTATTGCGACATTGCGGTGAAATCCCAGACGGCCGAAATATGCAACGTTTATAGAAAAAGTTTTTTCATTCCAACTTGTATTAAAAAGTATTGCTCTACTACTGTAATTGCATTTGGACACTTTTTTAAGCGAACAGCTGAAGAATGCAAAAGCTTTTTAGGATTTCCTCATCTATTCATCCAATGACATTTTATACTGTATGGAATATCATTGTATATCATTGTATCATTTTTTATTAAAAAATACTAGCTGACGCCCGCGACTTCTTCGGCGTGAATTTAGTTTTTTGATTCCCATGTGAAATCTTTGATTCTCCGGGGTTAAAGCCTATGTCACTCTCAAGGTCCTCAACTATATCCATACAAAAAATCACGTCGATCCGTAGCTCTGTTGCAGTGTGATTGAAGGATAAACCAATAAACCAACAAACAAACACACTTTTGCATTTATAATATTAGTAAGGGTTCTATATACCATGATAAGTGACAATACGGTCTTAGGCTGGCATTTATAGATTTCACTCACACTCAGCTCATACTCAACAAGATAGAGTTAAAACGAGATAGATTTATGTAAGGACATATACTTGTGTCTCGTTTTAACTTGAGACTGAGCAGGTGAGAGTATATGATTTACAGATAGCAATGCCTTGCTGGCTAACTTGGGATCTATCAGGAGAAAAACTAGCCTCGATCACTTGTACCTATAATAAGGTAAATTATGCGCCTGAGTTTCTTTCAAAATCGATTCGGCCGTTCCGAAGATTAGCGTAAACAAAAACATTTATTTGGGTTATGATATTGATCAAATAATCATAATAAGTACTATGATATTGTATATGTATAAAAAGAGGTGGATATGTTACAACCGTGCGGTAAATGAAGCGCGTACCTAATGGCAGATATTTGTCGTAATCTAAATATATAAAAGGCAAAAGTGACTGACTGACTGGCTGACTGACTGACTGACTGACTGACTGACTGACTGACTGACTGACTGATCTATCAACGCACAGCCCTAACCACTGAACGGATCGGGCTGAAATTTGGCATCCAGACAGCTATTACGACGTAGGCATCCGCTAAGAAAGGATTTTTGATAATTCAACCCCTAAGGGGGTAAAATAGGTGTTTGAAAAATCGAACTTAACGTGAGCGAAACCGCGGGAAAAAGCTAGTTTGTTATATTATCATTTGACAATAGGAACTCTATTACACTCTTCGTCGTTCGGCACAATTTTTTCACTTGTTTTGTGAGTATATAACTCATCCCTGGTAGAAATCACTGAATAAGTAGACGTTATTTCAAATACAGATATGAACATAAAGCTTACCCATCTATTAATTGTCATTGCTAAAATAGAACCTATCTATTCTCGTCTACTATTTGATGGAAAATGCTCAATATTTCATACGTTACATCCCGCAGTAGTGGACTAATAAATCCCGCGATCATGGTAAGTTATTCCGATCCCGCCGTAATCGCATCCCACGCTGCGATCATGGGATCGCGTTCAAATTGGAACTTCAATTACTAAGTTGTGGTAGGTGTGCATTTTTGAAACTTCTGTGTGGAAACATTGTGTGCATAGCCTAGTTTTTTTTAACAATTGTAAAAAAAAAATTTTTTTTTTGAAAAGAGCAACTGCTGAGTTTCTTGCCGGCTCTTCTCAGCAGAATCTGCATTCCGAACCGGTGGTAAATTTGTGACGTTTCATAGGCGCTACAAGTTGGCCTACATGAAATAAATAAATTTTGATTTGATTTGATAAGTATTTACCTACTTACGCTAGCATGATATAGTTCACTAGCTGATGTCTACGACTTCGTTCCACTCCTGCAACTTGATAGCACGCATGCTACTGCAGTAGTAGTAGCATGCGAAACGCTTTAATTCAACTTTTTACGTTTCTGATAAGAACCGCTAAGGTGTGGAACACTATTCCAGCATCTGTGTTTCCAGTCACCTACGAGTATAATTTGAATACCTTCAAGGCAAGAGTGAATAAGGCATCTTCTAGTCAAGCGCGCTCCAACCTAGACCTCATCAGTGCTATCCAGTACTGATTATCGTCAAGCGCAAGCCTATATCTGATAAAAAAAATGCTCTCATTGCAGAGAAGTGGTATAAATATGGAAGAATGTTGAGAGGCGTATGGTGAGGAGGGAGAAAACTTGTGGTCTGCATGAAATAATGCAAAGCGGTTCTGTGCTGACCTGGGAGTCCTAAGGAGGTTGTTTTAATAAAGGGATTTAAAAAAAAAAAGGCAATTTGAATCACACCTGTTTATTAGAGAACTTAATGCTCTAATAGGTACGAAACATTTTAAGACTTGTGCCTATCACCCCTCTCCTACTCCTCAAACGGAAAAAGCTATGCTCGGTGTATCCCTGTGAGATCAAATAAGAATTGGGGTCTCAAAGTGTTGGAGTGGCGACTTTGCACGGTAAAGCGCAATGTTGGTAGACCCCCAACTAGTTTGACCGACCACATCAGATTTGCAGATTGCTGATGAATATTGGCGGCGCAAGACCAAGTCATGTGGAAGGCAAGAGATCTCCGTCCAGCTGTGTATGACAATCTATTGATGAAGTAGTATTGTCTTAAAACCTATGGAAGTGGCAATTAGCAAGTCAATTGAAAATCGGATTCTCAATTTGTAGTTCGTACACAGCATCGGATTTGCACTAGAGGAAAAAAAAGGTTGGGTATTCAAATTGGATTCGGAATCGTTCGCAAGAGAAAATGCAAACAGAATATTTTAGTGATCAATGGAAGTAGGCGTTACGTAGCGAGATTTTAAGTTCCTTTACGAAGAACTACCAGCTAACTTAAACCTACTTAGTTCCCACTTCCTTCAATATGATTTGAAAGAGGAAAGTTTGGAAAGTAATATAAAAAGTTCTGATATAAATTCTGCATATAATGAAAACTTAGCTTTTAACCAATGTATGGATAGATTTACATACTTAGTTTGATAATATGAAAAATATTCAGAAGCATTGGTATTAGGTACCTAGATGTCAGCGTGACGTTAGAAATCTGTAGAAGAATAGAAAGCTTAATGTTCACTTCGAAATAGACATCGGTCTTCTTGGCAGCGCCCTAGGATCGAATCCCAGGCAAACATCTCCTGACTTTTCGAAGTTTTTTTTTATCCGAAATAGGCTTGCGCTTGACGACAATCAATACTGGATAGCACTGATGAGGTCTAGGTTGGAGCGCGCTTGCCTAGAAAATGCCTATTCACTCTTGCCTTGAAGGTACTCAAATTATAAGTGGCAGGTTATGGGCGTTTTAAGCAATTAAACATCACTTACTTCAACGGTGAAGGAAACATCGTATTTCGTGAGAAAACCTGCCTGAGAGTTCAATGGTCTCAAAGGTGTGTGAACTTCTGTTATTGTGGTATTTAACTTACCATCCCTGTTCAGAAGTAACCATTATTAAATTATTTCATTTTTTTTTAATTACTAGCTGAGGCCCGCTAAACTCTTTGATTTTCCGGGATAAAAATTAGCCTTATTCACTCTCCAGGTCCTCAACTACCCATGGAAAAAATCGTTGCTCCATTGCGGCGTGATTGAAGGACGCACCGACAAACCAATAAACTAACAAACAAACAAACACACGTTCGCCTTTATAATACTAGCTGATGCCTGCGATTTCGTTCGCGTGGATTTTTTAAAATCCCTTGAGAACTCTGATTTTCCGGCAAAAAGTAGCCGATATCACTCTCCAGTAGGGGTAACATGCGCGCCACGAGAAAATTTTCTCTACACTTTACTCGTGAATCTCTGTAGAGATTCACGTAGAGACTACGAGTAAACGTGTAGACAAAACTTTCTCGTGGCGCGTATGTTAGCCCTACAGGTCCTCGACTATATCTACCCATGCAAAAAATGACGTCGATTTGTAGCTCTGTTGCAGCATTATTGAAGGACAAACCAACAAACAAACATTGAACACACTTTCGCATTTATAATATTAATAACTTATTAGTAAGGATTGTTTAACATTTTACTATGCACTCATATTCAGTTCCCGGGGAGTTTTATAAACTAAATCCACGCGGACGAAGTCGCGGATAACAGCTGGTTTCCAATAACCTATCATTTACCTCAAGCCCGTTCAGCATTCAGGTCGCGTGAATCACACTCAGATCTGTTTTTGATGGGATTTGGGGCATTCATCTTATTATCATAATGCTCCAAACATTACCGCTGCTATTTGCATGAAAATTATTTTCTTTGGCGTACCCTCGCATTGTATTTTAGTGTCTGGCGAATTTGGAGTAGCTCTCTATGATCTCCTTTGTAGATGGTTTCGATGCAAGTGTTTCTTTTCGATTTTATTATTTTTTGACGAGCTTATTTTAGTATACCTACTAGATGATGCCCGCGACTTCGTTCGCGTGGATTGAGGTTTTCCAATTCCCGCGGGAACTCTTTTTTATTTTCCGAGATAAATAGTAGCTTATGTGTTATTCCAGAGTATAATCTATCTCTATGTCAAATTTCAGTCAAAAAATAGCTATCCTGTATGCCCAGCCCGATCCGTCCAGGTTTGACCTGTGAATTGATCAGTCAGTCAGTCAGCCTAGAATAAGAATTAGCAAGGATTTGTTCTTTGATGTGAAATTTTGAAGTTGACAAAGAGATAAGAGATAGGTCTATACAATTTAAGCCGTCGGTACCCACTCTTAGTTACCTAATTCTTTAATTTGTGTTTTTTTTTTTTGTTTTTCTTCGTATTTCTTATTGTATGGCTCTTTTTATTCTTGATTAAAAGCAGAAAGACTATTTATTTATTTGTATTTATTTATTTTATAAAGAAAACACCGCATTAAACTAGTACTTATCCAGTTTTACGGGAAAACTGCGGTAATAAAAAGAAACACAACTGGCGTTATTAGACTAGACAAATGGAGACGTTTTTCGCACATTGGGGAATAAAATACGGCTCTCTCTTGTTCTAATGTTAATAATGAATTTATCCCTTGCGAGTTGGGGCATGCTTTCGACTTATTTTAGAAAACAATTTTTAATTAATCGCTCCAATTAAATTTCAATTATTTAAATGCGTATTGCCGATATAACAAAGTACCTATTTCTGTAATTTGCGAAGACAAATGACGGTATTAATCGTTGGTGATGTTTTTGAGTTCGTCAATTATACCTAGTTCTAAGGGTCTTAGAACACTTAGTATCACCTCTTGAATTTATTGACAATATTGTAAACCTTACTATTATAAATGCGAAAGTGTGTTTGTTTGTTGGTTTATCTTTCAATCACACCGCAACAATGCAACGGATAGACGTGATTTTTAGCATGGGTATAATTGAAGACCATTAGAGTGACATAAGCTACTTTTTATCCCGGAAAATCAGAGTTTCCGCGGAATTTTAAAAACTAATTCCACGCGAAGCCGCGGGCATCAACTAGTAGGAATATATAATATAATGTGCATTAGGTGTTATTTTAGTAAATTCTGGGAGTTCAAGACGATACTTGAATTTTTTTTTTCTGCTTTCAGGTAAGGCTTGAAGGTTTTGTCTCTCCAGTGCATGGGCGCCTGATTTGTGAGTAAAATGAAATTATTTTATCATACGAGAACGGTAGATATATATCTTTTACTATATACGTTTCTAGAGAGCAAGGTAGATATATATCTTTTACTATATATGTTTCTACATAAATCATCACTGATTGGTTAGTTACTAACCGTTAGTATGCAATTAAAAATCTAGACTCGTTTGTATGGGCCGCGCTTGAGAGATAGACCTATTCTAAGTATTTAAAGGATTGAAATAAAAACTAATACATATAAAATTAAAATCAGGATTACTCATCTATATTTTTAATACCATAAAATTACAATATTAAGTTATAATACTATTAAAACATCACAAAACGGGAACACGAAAAGCTCACTAACTAAAGCTCCTTAAATTAAAAAAAAGACGGGTGGCACTCGGGGACTGCCGCGGTAAAGCTATTGCATATCATTTTTTATCAACGCCATCTAGCGGCTCACCGTAGAGGAGTCCCGTGTCAGGTTATTTTCGTTACGGAATTTCTGTATTCGATCTCCACGCTGGCCGGCGATAGAAGCTATGCAATAGCTTAAAACTTTTTAAAAATTTAAAATAATTGAGTGCGTATATTTACCTGTTCCGAGAATAAAATCATAATGGCGGTGAAATCACCTAGTGCCTTGAAACACAGGACTTAATCTAGTTCAAGCACCAATCCTCACATTATAACTATTTAGCAAAATAGCTTGTAAGTAATAAATACTTATTGTAAATTGTATACAAAAGTAATATGGAGAATTAATCAAATGGAATCAATTTGAAATCACAAACTCTCATATCAGTTCTTGCAATTCACGAGGGCGCGTGAGCTTTACTTGTGGTAACGTCATGTACATGCACATTGCGTAAGTGTGCGTCCCTGTCAGGAGCCTAGGTGGGAGCGGTCAGGCGCGGCAAGCTCTCGCATACACTTATACAGATACGACACGCACACAACCATGAGCCACGCGCCCTTGTGAATTGAAAGAACTTATACGAAGAAGAAATCGTAATTTCTAAATTCAAGCTGGACTTAAAGGTTACCATCATTGCATACTTTTATTCGGGACACAAAGCCGTTAATTGTTCATGAGTTTTTAATATCTGGTTATTGCGTTATAACTAGTGGTTCGCCCCGAACTGAGACCTCGCGATATCCCATAATTCCTAAAAGTTTTAATTATATATTGTAATAATTAACTTTTAACATTAGACGCAATAAAAAAAATAATAGTTGACATAAAACTGTTTTACTGACACAGCGCCATCTATTAGCATTAGTGAAGCTATTAGCTTCACAATAATGCTAATAGATGGCGCATTAAAATTAAATAATTTCGTTTCTTTATAACATTTATCTAATTTTAGTATTTGTTGTTCAAGTACAGGATATAACTGAATTTTCAACCAAGTTTCACGTTCTAATATTCAGTAATTCAGAAGTTATAGGGCTCTGACAGACATTTGGACGTACACACTTCTCTGTCTAGTAGGCAAGCGCCCTAGTTGACTCAGAGAACTCGCTTCGCTCGTTCAATAATAACGTAATAGCTTCTAGGTTATTTATTGAACTCAGATTTAAATTAGGCATAAAGAAACTGGACTTCGAAGATTCCGACGACAAAACTTGATGTGTCCCGAAACTAATAATAACATAAATAAGGCAAAATAACAAATGGTAACCCTCCTTAGGGCTTGTTTTTATCATATATCGTTTAAATGCAAATAATACACATAAATCCATATTAATTTCAGTGGCGCCAGCTTGCTCCACTTTATGTGGATCTTATCTTATCTGTTGCCTTATAAGCAAATATATCGCGCCATTTTTTATTTATTTACGATTTATCGTCTACGTACTTAGAAATGCAAACTCTTTCCTCCATATTTTTACTCTTAACACAAATTCACATGCAGCTTGAGGAACCTTAAATTCTTAAAATAAAAGGACGGTTAATTATTAAATCCGGTTTGTTTAGATTAATTCGTTGCATTACATAAAACAATTCTTTTGTAAATTGAAGTAAATAAATAAAACCTATTCAGGTCGAAATCATTAAATAGAAAATGGATAACCTTAAAATAAATTATTTATAGAAGTCAAAAAGCAATAGCGTCTTATACATCTATGTTATAAGTTAATTTATCTAAAACAGCAATCGGAGTGACGCTTGAGTTATTAAAACTACTAGCCCGAAAGAGAACAAACTATTTGCAGAGGATACTGGGGTCGGTGCTCGATAGTGAGTAGCGATGATCGGGTCCCAGAACTCTGTAGTTTCCCTATTAATGTTGTGTAAAATTTCTTCTTTGTATACGGATACATTGACAGCAGCTTCCCCACCGCTCATCAGTAGTATTGGTGTTATCTGGCCAGTTATAGGATCCCATGTAGTGGCGGTTTGAGGCGGTAGTGGAGCTGGGTTGCTGGAATAGAATTAAATACTATATTAGTTTTGTGTTGCTATACCATTTATAGGATCCTATTTCGTACCATAGATTATCATCTCATCATCATCATCATGTCCTTGTCCTTTTCCCACGCTATGTGGGGTCGGCACAACATGTCTTTTTCTTCCACTCACTTCTATCATTCGTCAACTCAGTATCTACTCCTCTTACACGCATATCCTCTTTCACACAGTCCATCCATCTCTTTTTTGGTCTTCCTCTACTCTTTTGCCCTTCTACATGCATATTTAACATTCTTCTACTAATATGGTTTTCTTCCCTCCTCATTACATGCCCATACCACGCGAGCCTATTACTCCTCATCTTTTCGATTACTGGCGCTACTTTCAAACTTCCTCTTATATACTCATTCTTTATCTTATCCATTCTTGTCACACCACACATCCATCTCAACATACGCATTTCGGTAACATGTACTCTTCTAACATCCGTTCCTTTTACCGCCCAACATTCTGAACCATACAATGTGACAGGTCTAACAACCGACTTATAAATTTTCCCCTTTAGTTTAAGGGGCATTCGTGGGTCGCAAATCACTCCTGAGACCTGTCGCCATTTCATCCATCCTGCATTCATTCTGTTACTTACGTCTCGGCCAATATTACCGTCGCTTTGAAAGAGCGAACCGAGGTACTTAAAATCGGAACAGACTGGTAGGGGTACACCATCTAAGGCAATTTTTGAAAAATTAGAGGGGCCACCGAAGTCACAGAACAGATGTTCTGTTTTAGTTCGACTGATTCTCAGACCAACACTCTCCAATTTCTCTTGCCATTTTTCCAGTCTGCTCTGGACCTCCGACGCATCTTCTCCGACAAGTACAATGTCATCAGCAAACAGCATGCACCAGGGTGCTTGCTCCTGTATGTCTGATGTTAGCGCATCCATTACCAGGAGAAACAAATAAGGGCTTAAAGCCGATCCCTGATGCAAGCCTACTTCCACATTGAACTTGTCTGTAACGCCAGCTTCTGACCGGACGCTTGTACTCGCTTCCCTATACATCTCTTTTATAAGTCTTACATACTTCTCTGGCACTCTCTTCACTTTCATAGCCCACCACAGCACCTCTCGGGGAACTCTATCGTAAGCCTTCTCTAGATCAATAAACACCATATGCAGATTTCTGTGTGCACCCCTATATTTCTCGCACAGCTGCCGAAGGGCAAATATTGCATCTGTCGTTCCCCGTCCAGGCATAAACCCAAACTGATTTTTTGTCATCTCACTCTCTTCTCTCATTCTCCTTTCTATTATTTTTTCCCAAATCTTCATACTATGAGACATGAGCTTTATTCCTCGATAGTTATTACAGTCCTGTACATCACCCTTGTTTTTATAAATGGGCACCAGCGTACTGTTACACCATTCTTCTGGGATCGTTATATTATGATATTATATTATATTGATGATAATCTATGTTACGAACTAGGATCCTATAAATAGTATAGTGTAATACGAGCCTATCTGGCATAAATCATCATTACGTTACAAGATGGCGTTGCACTGGCCACTGATGTATAGTAGAAACAGTCGATCTACATTACTGGTATTGTCGAAGTTTTTCAATCATTCGATTATAGTTGATAACTTTTTCCTCAAATGACTCGTTAAGCTGGAAGTTTTTTGTCAGCTGTTAATCGAAATTACGAAAAATACAACTCTGGGACAGTTTACAAATTTAAATGTACCCTTTGTCATATTATTCTTTAGTAATATTGTTGTTTTAGCTAAATTCTTGTTTCATATTATAAATAAAAATAAATAGCCAGTATATCAAAATTTAATTTCGATTAAATTGCTCAAATATCCGTGGAAACTTGTTTAATTTTCTATAATAAATGCTACGAATAAATAATAAGTATTATTCGTAGGATAAATGGCACAAAATGACTGCCACTAAAATCAACGATTATTCGACAAATTAATAATTTCATTAACACACATTGAATAGAGTTTAGGAAACTGGATGTAAAGTAAATAATTAAACTTACCCATTATATGCAAATCCTTTAAAGCGTTGGGTCATTGATGCTGCAGCAGTGGCATCTGATGTTTTCAAATCGTAATTGAACAGATAATTAAGGATGGCTCCATGTCGCGCTCCGTTAAGAGGAATTTGTGGGAATGCCCAATCAGAGTTTTGTGTCCCTCTGAATGTAAATTTAAACAGCCAAACATTAGCTGTCGATGTCAAAGCTCTTTCCTTAGTTCCTCTTATAACGGGTACAAGTATCAGAGAGTCTCCGTGATATTCTAAGTAGTCTTCAATCGTTTCCATGTTAACTGTCCTCTCAGCAAAGTAATACTGACGAATATTACGCGCCACGGCTGTTCGATTTCCTTCAGATTCAAAAGCGAGATCTAATTGTATGAAGTCTCCAAAGTTAGTTTCCATCTTTCCAAGCCAATTGCTGACAGCTGCCTGCTTACCGCGTAATGTCCCTTCCCTGTCCACGAAACCAGCCATGTATGGAATATGAGTATAGTTTCCAGACTTTAAAATGTTGATTGGTGCGTCGGATAGGAATGTATTGTTCGAATTCAACTTAGCATTCTCAATACAGGGCGCAAACAGAAGGGAAGCGTTATAAAATTCGAAATCTGTGAGAACGCTGGATAGTAATATAATATCAGTAGAGGCAAGTTTTTTCGCTAAATCTTCTCTTGATGTGTCTGTGTATCCCAGCTTTTCTCCTACTCGTTGAGCATAGCGTATGGGATCGTATGAAACCGCCCACGGAGCCAATCCCGACCCACTCAATACTATCGCCTTATGTGCTAAATCCTGAGACATAGGTGACATTGTGATTAAATCAACCATAGCTGCTCCTGATCCGTGACCAAGTAATATGACATTGTTAGGATCTCCGCCAAAACCAGCTATATTTTCTTTTATCCATTTCAGTCCTTGGATGATGTCTTTTAAACCGGCGTTCCCGGGAGCATCACTCACACCAAGACAAAGGAAACCGAATATTGATAGACGATAATTAATCGAAACTACAAGCAGGTCTTGTTGGACTAAATTTTTGAAGGGATACAGGTTGGCCGTTGCTTCATACTCTTCTCCTTCTATCCATACCATTACGGGTTTCGGTGTGGTGAGATTTTTTGTATGGATGTTGAGTACAAGGCAGTCTTCCGTGCCAATAAGTCCTCGTGAGCTTGGCTGGGCACAAATTATTGTATTATCAACAGCGTGGAATTCTCCAGGATAAACAGGTGGCGGAGTGGGTGCCTGAAAAACAATTTGCTTAATTAAATTTCGATTTCATTTAGTAATAACGGCATTTCAGCGCATTTTTTATTTTAGGTATCTTTTGTTGTTTGACCTTCAGAAAATACATATTTAGCAGAAGGGAGTGCCTTTTTAGGGTTCCGTACCCGAAAGGTGACAGGACCCTATTACTAAGCCTTCGCTGTCCGTCCGTCCGACTGTCTGTCAGTGAGCTGTATATCATGATTCGTAGTGGGTAGATATTTGAAATTTTCAGAGAATGTGTATTTCTGTTGCCGCTATAACAACAAATAATAAAAAAGAAATAAATTAAAAATTAAAGGGGGCTCCCCTACTAGAAACGTTTTTTTTCGGCGTTTTTGGTACGGAACCCTTCGTATGCGAGTCTAACTCGCATTTGACCGGTGATTAAGAATTCTTCTCAAAGGTTTTAAGAGATCCTCGATGTGTCATTTCTCTCTAAGATATTTCCACACAGGTAGGTAGAAACTAACAACCTATTAGAATTCCAGTCCTTTCTATTCCTCGAACGCCAGTTACGATATCTCTTATCAGGAATCGCCTGAATCAGTAAACATCTTCAGATTACACGTCAGATACTGAATCGTTATCGGACTTGGTCCTACTTAGTCATTGGCTATGGTTGTTCAAACTTACATTTTTGTTAGGCTGCCCGTTTCATTTCTTGAACGCTTTTAACTAATTTAGACATTGATAAAAATATCTATAGATTACACTTCAGATAGTAGAACTTCAACTTAGTCATGCTTTAAATCAAATTATTTTTATTAATTTTATTAAAATACTACGAACTACCAGTGAATTTAAATAAGCTAGAACTCTATTTATCATGTATCTTGTATTTAAACAATTGTTTCAAAAGTCAAATATATATGTAGCTAATGTAGGTAATGATAGTAATCAATTAAAAAGATATTTCGCAGAAATTGTACAATAATAATTATGATTATATAACTCTTTGGCTTTATATGTATTTATTTTATACGCGGGTCTTAGAGTCAAAGTATATGCAAAATAATAATTATACTTAATACGTTGCTGAGACTTTCTTTTATGAATAAGAAGAGTAAAATAAATCGATCATGAACAAACATTTTAACTTTTTTATTTGAAACCAACTTTCTTTAAAGCGCTGCATAAAAAAACGTTTTTATGTTTTTAAGCGGACCAAAAACTTCGTGCAATGCAATATTATTGGGTAATGGATGCGACGATAACTTTAATTCAATTTTGAATCTTACTAGTTAATATTTAAAGTTGAAAAATAGTTTAAACGCTCTCCTCTTGAAACAAGTTTTGGACAAATGCCACAATCGTTAATAATGGAACGCGTTTGCGATATATTGCAACTAAGTGTAGTAGTACTACATTGTATATTTGTGGAAAAATAGTTTATATTATTATGTTGTTAAACTAAGAAAAGTAAAGAGAACAAAAAATAATAATCACCACCCTTAATTTGTACTTCACCGTACTTACAAATCCATTTAATTTAAAGGCGTGCCTTTGTGTTGTTCTATTTTGGTAACAGAATCACTTGAAAATCCTTACTTAATATCACTATCTACTATCTACTATCTTAGGTATGGACTTATTTTTCAGAATATAATTATTATTATCTCTGCTAGTCTAGGTATAATATAGATATAACTCCAGAGTTATCCCTTTAGACCCTTTCCACAATTCGGGATGAAATTCTTTAATCTAAGAGAGATGCTACCCTTACGGGTTGAATTTTCAAAAAACCTTAGCGGATGCCTACGTGATAATAACTATATGTATGCCAAACAGCCCGATCCGTCCAGTGGTTTGAGCTGTTCGTTGATAGGTCAGTCAGTCAGTCATATTATTTTATTCAGAATATATGGTAAACTCTACCTTTTATAATCTGATTATTAAAGCAATTATAAAAGCAATTTTTATACCATAAAAGAAGAAAAACAGCACCTACGTGAAGGTTAGGCATGCCTATATTATCACAATGTGCTATTATATACGTTTGTTACCGAGGCAAACTATAGTCAATGTGTTTTCGTCTCTAACTAGCTTGAAATAAAGTCTATACTGTCGTGTAACACCAGTAATCACTTGCATAATTTCATTCGTGACGCTCTGTTAGAGATTCCATTTGTATATCTACTGATTAAGGATAATACATTGAATCTTACTGAATGTGTATTGGGATTAATAGTAATAGTACTCGTTTGTAATAAATTTGGAAAAGGGATTTTTTTGAGTTCTGACATTTTTTTTTTTACACTTACTTAAGCTAATAATGCCCACAACTTGGTCCGCGTATATTCAAATCTTTAAAAATAGAACTCTTTAAATTTCCGGAATAAAAAGTTTGCATATTTACTTCCTTAGATTAAGCGAATCCTCCTTACCAAATATTTCTTTTTTTGTTAATACTAAATATTGTCAAAATCGGCTTTAGGTGGGAAAAGATAAAGACAGAGTATTACATTTCAATAATGTATATGAAAGTATAGATTCCTATTTCCCTGCATATTCTCTTATCATAGTGCATAATTATATCGATTGGCTTCAAAAAGTTATGAGACCTTTGCTGGCATTATTGTGTATTAAATACATCATCGTTTATTTTTCGAAAAACCCAAAAATTCCGAGGAAATTGGAACACATGGTGACACTACTTTCACGTGAACTCGTTTTTTATCGATTGTATAATCTTTTATACTTTAAGGGTGTGTACATAATTACTTACTTTAATATGGTATTTTAAAGTTAAAATTGATTTTTATCGTTATAACTTGTGTTATACCTGCACCTGTCCATTGTATGAAACCTACCTACCTTTAAGTACTAAATTATGTATGCGTCCTATATATTAACAATTATAATATAACTTTGAAAAACATTTCTCAATCTTGTTTAAATTATAAGTTTTATTTTGCAGGGGTTTCTTGATGTTTTCTTGACGTTTTTATGAACTCCATACTTTTAATTTAACAGCAAATGTGCTAATTATGTTATCTACTAAGTAATTAATTATTTATCAATGATAGTAATGTCGCCAAAAAGTAATTACACAAAAATGGATCGAAATAATACCAAATGATTATTATTATAGGTAAGTATAAATAATAATTACATAACAATTAGCTGCTTGTCCATTGCGTAATTTAATCGAAATTTTGCACGTTAGTTATTCCACTTATTTTATGATTTTTTGATGGGGCTAACATATTATATGATAGCCTACCTATTTGACCTATACATCACTTATAAAATTCCCATAAAATAACATGACTAAAAATTTATACCCCGACGACGGAAAATTGCACGTATAAATAGTCTATGTCACTGGAGCATGACAAAAAAATCGTAGTTTAGGGGTAAGATGGAACATAATATGTAAATATAAACATACATACATTGACTGCTAAAATCAATAGCCCTTTTGATTTTGCCGTAGCCGGGTGAAAATGATAATAATATCAACAAACATCACCTTGAACCTGTTTTCGCCGGCCGTGCTGCCACCATAATGAATCCCATAGAAGGCCAAATAATCACCATCTTCTATACGTTGTCCCACAATGACACCTTGGGTGGTGTTCACCCTAAGCCCATCTTGCGCATACGCAAGTGCACACAAGCACAGAAGCAACCACATTGTATTTACAGTTTTACACACACTGACAAAATTGAACACACGTGCGTTCCCTCCAATGAACCGGCGGCGAATGACTGTAGTGTGCTATCGAGTAATATTTCTTGTTCTTTTTATCACACAGATATAAAATCTATGAGGTCATCGCTTCAGTGTTCTTAGACCATTGATATAGAAAAGAAGATTTGCATATAAATAGAGTTGTTGTTATGAATTATTTTTTTAACCTTGAGAGGCGTAGTGAGAATAGAATTGGATTAGGTTAGTTATTTGTTTTATGGGGCAAGCTTTTTCATTCAGCCGAATTCGATATTGTTACTTGGGGAACTTGTTGATGCTTTTTAGTATTCAGTGTCTTCGACCTTTTTTGTGGTCATTTAGCAAAATATTTTTTTGGTTTCTATTGGTGTTCTATAAATAAATAGAGACTCATAACTGTTTTTTCTTTTGAATGTCGATTTTAATATGGAAATGCCTATGTAGGTGTTAGCTATTTTAATAAAACTAGGTGATGCCCACAACTTCGTCCGCGTTGATTTAGTTTTTAATAATAACGTTGGTACTCTTATATTTTCCGCACTAAAATATAGGCTTAGGTTCGTCTCTTGTTCGGTTCCCGGCGGGGGCAATTTGGGAATTTACAATTTCTGAATTGTCTCTGGTCTAGTCTGGTGGGAGGCTTTGGCCGTGGTTAGTCACTCCCTTACAGATATATTAGAAAACTTGAAACTCCTTAACTAGTGGTTCGCCCCGAACTGAGACCTCGCGATATCCCATAATTCCCAAGGTTTTAATAATTAACATATATTAATATATTGTAATAATTAACTTTTAACATTAGACGCAATAAAAAAAATAATAGTTGACATAAAACTATTTTACTGACACAGCGCCATCTATTAGCATTATAGTGAAGCTATTAGCTTCACAATAATGCTAGTAGATGGCGCATTAAAATTAAATAATTTCGTTTCTTTATAACATTTATCTAATTTTAGTATTTGTTGTTCAAGTACAGGATATAACTGAATTTTCAACCAAGTTTCACGTTCTAATATTCAGTAGTTCAGAAGTTATAGGGCTCTGACAGACATTTAGACGGACACACTTCTCTGTCTAGTAGGCAAGCGCCCTAGTTGACTCAGAGAACTCGCTTCGCTCGTTCAATTAAAGAATAAAAGAAAGACAGAAGTAAAAAATGGTGAAGCTAAAAAGATAAAAGCACTCCAATTAAAATTTTATTCCATAGACAAAACTTCCGAAATTACATTCATATGTTTTTCCAGCTTGTATTCTGAAAAACTTAAGAGCTTCAACTTTCACATTTTGTTTAGTTGGAACTTGTAATGAAAGTAATAGGGAACATGTGGGAGCTGTGATAGTCTAGTGGTTAGAACTGCGGTCATTTATTCGGCGGGTAACAGGTTCAACCTCTGAATTTTCGGAGTTGTGTGCGTTTAAGCAGCAGACCAAACCAGAGACAATTTAAAAACAATAAATTTTTAAATTGAATCGAACCCGCTACCTTCCTCTATTTGTACGACTACAGCGTATCATCACTGCGCCATAGAGGTCTTACGTGATAGTAGGTACCTACTTTGAATGGTATGAGCCTTAAGTAGTTTGTTTATCCAAGTAATACATACATACATCTAAATATATAAAAGGCAAAGGTGACTGGCTGATTGACTGACTGATCTATCAACGCACAGCTCAAACCACTGGGCGGATCAGGCTGAAATTTTGCATGTAGATAGCTATTATAACGTAGGTATCCGCTAAGAAAGAATTTTTGAAAATTCAACCCCTAAAGGGATAATATAGGGGTTTGAAAAATCTAACTAAACATGAGCGAAGCCGCGGGAAAAAGCTAGTTTAATATATACATACATAATGTATATATTAGCCTATAAATTACAGTTTTCGTCGAAATATCTACTTACTTAAATTTAATTGAAATAGGTAGTTAATCCTAATTTCCCTTGATACCTGTTGATGACGCTAATGTCTACTATTTAGTCTACCAGTTAATTAATTAAATAATTAACTAATTAAATACCTAACAGCCTAACAGGTAGGTTTGTTCTATTGTATGCGTAGACAAATAAATAACAAACAAATGGACCGATACTGAAGCGCTGAAGGTTTCCAAGTTATATCTCAAGCACGGCTTTAACCCGTGACATAGTTTTTCCTGGATAAAAATATCCTGGCGCTAGACTGCTGTCACACCTGGGCCCCAAGTCTGCTATTTTACATGTCATTGTCATTGAACCGCAATACAATTACAATTCATTTATCATTGGTCCAAAATTTCGAAGTCTACTAAATTCACAATGGTCGTTTGATTTCTTGGGCCCAAGTCTGCTATTGCAATTGTAGTTACATTGCCTATCAATGACATCCCAATTGCTACTTTTAGCAATTTTGGTAGTCTACTAATTCAATGGCGTCACAATTGTTTTCCGATGGTTTGCCACTGACACATCTAGCTTTAAATCTAGCTTAAATAAACGTTTTTAATATGTAGTTTTTTTTGAAACTCATTTCGGGAAACGCTTTTTAAGCTAATTCCAATACCGAGGTATCATTAAATTACAATCCAATTATAAGAAATCGAACGACCATTGTGAATTTAGTAGACTACGAAATTTTGGACCAATGATAATTGTATTGTAATTGTATTGCGGATCAATGACAATGACATGTAAAATAGCAGACTTGGGGCCCTTATAATTGGATTGTAATTCAATGATACCTCGGTATTGCCATTAGCTTAAAAAGCGTTTGCCGAAATGAGTTTCAAAAAAAAACTACATATTAAAAACGTTTATTTAAGCTAGATTCAAAGCTAAATGTGTCAGTGGCAAACCATCGGAAAACAATTGTGACGCCATTGAATTAGTAGACTACCAAAATTGCTAAAAGTAGCAATTGGGATGTCATTGATAGACAATTGAACTACAATTGCAATAGCAGACTTGGGCCCCTGATAGTAAGTGAAGATGCAGTCTAAGATAGAGCGCGCTTGTCTAGTAGTTGCTTATTCCCCCTTGATTTAAAGGCTTAGTTAGTTAAAAAGCTGACATCAGAACGGTATTCTAAAGCGGTACGTATTATGAACGAGTAGATAAAGCGCTTAGTGTTTGTTTGTGTGATTTCAACCACGTCGCGATGCCTTGCGGTTCGATAGTAGAAGGGTGACGGGGGAACTAAGTTGGGGAAATTAAGTTAACTACTCTGTAACTTTGAGACGCCCGTGCTACCACCCGAAAATAGGTAGGTACCTAGTTTGAGAGCCAAGAAGCCAGTAGTATAAATTAAAAAAGACGTGTGGCACTCGGGGACTGCCGCGGTAAAGCTATTGCATAGCATTTTTTATCAACGCCATCTAGCGGCTCACCGTAGAGGAGTCCCATGTCAGGTTATTTTCATTACGGAATTTCTGGATACGGTCTCCACGCTGGCCCGCGATAAAAGCTATGCAGTAGCTTAAAAATAATATAAACGTAAAAATTCTTTTTACAAAACGGTCGAGAAGTTTACAATTCAATTATCAACATTATTCTAGTAATTATTAGATCACTTAGGGACAAAACCTTACACTATTATAGTTTGTACTCCTTTAGGTCCGCTATACTTTTCATTGAAAAATGTTTATTCACCTTTTTAACCACTTCATGGAACACCTAGGTATTTATTTGTCATTATTATAGGACACTAGACAGTAATAACCACGTAATAACTACATAGCTAGGAGTAATGTGAAGATGGCATTCCAACAAGCATTCCAAGCGATATGGCTATATATTGTAGGTCCTCTATTTTTGTTTAATTATTAAGTTCTAATATATTTTTTTCATATTTGGCGTCAAGCTTTAACTTCCAAGTAGGTACATAGATATTATACACAAGTTATAATTAAAAATATTAAAAAATACGACTGCCCAGCCAAAAAACGAACTAAAACGTTAAATACTACAGTTATTACCTTTGGAATCTTATTCACATTTTTAAATGGTAGTATTTTTTTATGAATCACTGTATATTGAACTATAGTGTTATATATTTTTGGAATCTACTCAACATTTTCTAGATGATGATTATATACTTAATCTTATTTTCCAATTATTTTTTTCAACTTTAGCCTTTAATGCGGGACCATGGTCACCCCATCCATTTTTTTTTAAATTTTACTAGCCTATGTCACCCGGAATAAACTAAGGATTCTAACGATACCTCATTCATTAAAATCGGTTCAGGCGTATAGAAGTTATGGTGGAATATAGGAACTCACATACATACATACATGAACCCTGAAAACAATATACTCCTTTTTTCAGGCAGTCGTATAAAAATAGGTTTGAATCCTTTGTCCAATACTCTACATTGTAACGACTAACGATTTTTCTGTACACGCCATGTTAGTTACGCATTCGGTATGACCTCGTTTTCAAAACTTACTTACTACTTATTACGCTTTTAAATATTCACGTTTTACTTTGTTCCGATGTTTTAATAGGTTGGTAATTATTAAGTCAGCAACCACGAGATAGATCGATATGTAGAGGCATAACGATTTTACTGCGTACAAGAGAATCCTTACTAATATTATAAATGCGAAAGTGTGTTTGTTGGTTTGTCCTTCAATCGCGCTTCAACAGAGCTATCAACCTAAATCCACGCGGAGGAAGTCACTGGCATCTAATAAATAAATAAAAATAAATAAACAAACAAAAAAGCATCTCTTTTTTTTTTTAATTTTTAGCGAGCAAACGAGCAGGCGGGTCACCTGATGTTAAGTGATTACCGCCGCCCATGAACACATGTAGCACCAGAGGCACCACCAATGCGTTGCCGGCCTTTCAGGAATTTGTTGGTCCGCCCCTTGAATAACCCCATGTTGTAATTCAGTGGAAACACCGTCGCAGGAAGTTGGTTCCACAGTTTCAAACTACGTGGCAAAAAGGATCTTAAAACTTAAGAAAAGCTTTAAATATAAAAAGCGTGTTTTTGGCATTGTGTGGATACAAAATAGTGTGATAAAGAGTCGCCGCATAATAACGTTTAGGGACATGTTACGTGAACGTGGCTTCGCGGCTGTGTGGGGTTGAATTGCTCATATTTGGCTCACCGCCAACGCCAATGGTAATAACTTTTGCTATGCGGTTCGCAAACACCGAGACGTGTTATTAGTTGTGAGCAAACTGTGCAGTCAGTTAGTCTCATTGTTCTTCATCATTATCATCTCCTCTCACAATGAGAAGGGACCTCTAGAAAAGAATAGAATAATTTTTTATTCGAATAAAGTTTTACAAAGTGCTTTCGAATTGTCAAATGAATCTCCCACTGGTTCGGAATGCCTCTATATTTAATCTATGATTACACTGGACTTACTGCTGTGATTTCTTTTTTGGAGCTACCTGATTGACGCCATTTTGGCGCTGTAAGTACTAAGCAGATACGAGTGTCTCTAAAACTAATAGGTGATATTGCAAATGGCGCACCGAGCTTTATAATGAATCTATGAAAAAAAAATCCGAAAAAGAAAATAATCTGACACGTGTCTACTTAAAGGCCTTCACCTACAGCGCCCGACCCGATCGGTCGATGCGATCTGAACGAATATGTTTTCTTTAACCAGTGGCCGCTCGTGTACACCTACGTCACTATTGCGTGCGGTAGATCGCAACGCGTTCAAAGATCACACGCCGATTAACATGCGTTCTCTGTCTCCGGCGGGAGCTTAGAACGAATGATTTAATGTATCGCAGAACGTATCGCAGTCAGTTGCGATCCGATTTGTCGATCCGTTCTGTAGCCTAATCACGAAGATTTTCAATTTTCGAATAGTAAAGGTAAGGATAACGCCAGCAAGAACTTCAGGAGCGCTGTAGTCGTTTTCATACACTTGCTGGCGTTAACTTTACATTTACTATTATTCGAAAGTTGAAAATATTCGTGCTTGGGCTACGAGAGATGCGTTCTGAAATCGTACCAGTGGAACGGATCGGGCGATGTGGGCGAAGGCCTTAAATAAATACCCAACTCCCAACTACTGTTTAAACTGCAGTTCAGTTGAAACATTTACCAATCCTCGCTAAAAGGATTAAAGCGGCTTTTGAACTGCGCTCTTTTTATCTCGACATCCCGTGCCGCTGTACAAAACCTCGTTTATTTACTACATTGTTGATGCCTGTGACTTTGTCCGCGCAGTTTAAAGGTTTTTCATGTCTTCCGGGATAAAATATAGCCTATATGCTATTCTGATTTCTGATGTATAAACTATTACATTGTGAAGTTTCATCAAAATCCGTCCAGTAGTTTTTGTGTGAAAAAGGTTACTCTTTACATCATCTATCATCAACTTCCGATCGGACGTGTGAGGGAATAGAGAATGCGCCTATGTGTGCGCATATACTTTTGCAATATAATATCTCCGGCGGCTAATCTCTGTGGAGATTGTCCGGAGGATATTACCTATTATTACCTCTGCATTCCGCTTCGGGACCAACCCTCTTGTATGCAGGACGTAGGTATCTACGTGACGTGAGCTCGCATCGGTGGCCTTTGAAATTTAGTGCACGATCGTGACCAATCGACTGATTTAAAAAATTGGATTTTCACTTGCATAGGCCCTGGGGAAGCTACCGTTAGTTACATGCCTACAGAATTTCTATTTTTAACATTTTTCTGTTGTCCGACTTCATAAAAGGAGGAGGTTATAAATTCGGCCGGTATCTCGTTCGGTTACCTTCCTATTTAATATTATAAATGCGAAAGTTTCGATGTATGTATGTATGGATGGATGGATGGATGGATGGATGTTTGTTAATCAATCACGCCCCAACGATTGAACCAATTTGGCTGAAATTTGGCACACAGATAGATTATAGTCTGGAATAACACAAGGCAACTTTTTATCCCGGAAAATAAGTAAGTTCCCGCGGGAATTAAAACACCTCAATCCACGCGTACGAAGTCGCGAGCATCAGCTAGTTTACCATATTTCGTCAATGAATTCAGCTTATATCTGTTTTTAATCTCTTTGGCCCGGATTGTAGGTAGTATGTCAATATGGACTTTTCAAAAGAGTAAAATATTTACGTGTAAAGCGATCCTCTATAAGCTACGAGGAGCTAAATGGTTCAGTTTTGGATTAATGCCAAATGGAGCAGAACTTGTAAAGTATGTGAGACTAGACTCCACACCTCACTTTACTCCACACTCGAACGAAACGCTTCAATTCAACGTTTCTGATAAGAACCGCTAAGGTGTGGAACGCTCTTCCAGCATCCGTGTTTCCTGCCACTTATAATTTGAGTACCTTCAAGGCAAGAGTGAATAGGCATTTTCTAGGCAAGCGCGCTCCAACCTAGACCTCATCAGTGCTATCCAGTATTGATTGTCGTCAAGCGCAAGCCTATATAGATAAAAAAAAAACATCCCTGCGGAGGTTGGTCGCCATGACCGTATTCGGTTCGGTTATTTATTATTATTAACTCATATTATAAATGCGAAAGTGTATTTGTTTGACCTTTAGACCTAGCCCGCACTGCGAAAAAAATCGCCCGATTTTTTTTCCGTGATACGAGTAGGCGCTTAAACTACCGTTTGCTGTCGAGAATATGATGTCTTCTAGAGTTTTCGTCAATTTAAGCGTGAAAATTTAAAATGAAAAATGCACTGTTTTGGTAGGTACTTATCGATTGAATAAATTATCACCTTAGGATTTAAATTGAGACATTTTTCAAAAAAGAGTAAAATACCCTATTGGAAAAAAAAGACGTGTGGCACTCGGGGACTGCCGCGGTAAAGCTATTGCATAGCATTTTTTATTAACGCCATCTAGCGGTGAGAGGAGTCCCGTGTCAGGTTATTTTCGTTACGGAATTTCTGGATTCGGTCTCCACGCTCAAGGCCCGCGATAGAAGCTATGCAATAGCTTAAAAATCGCGCGGATTTCATTCACAGTGCGGGCTAACGCTTAGGCATGCAGCAACGGAGTAACGGATTGGCGTGATTTTTTGCTCCTCGGAATGTTACTTACTTTTCGTAACAAAGTGGCGAATAAATCAAAAGTTACTCTCGCAATTTGTCACGACCCATCCCATTTGCCCTGGACCCTCGAGGGAAGTGAAATAAGTTATGTAAGTTTCTGCTATTAACAGTATATGTTTCTTTTGGATTTGATTTTATCAACCCGAAACGCACGAAATAGATATTCAATTTTGTACTTATGGTAATAAAAATAATTTTAAAAACTAAACCCACGCGGAAGAAGTCGCGGGCTCGGCTAGTATAAAATATGGTTACGACTTAACAAATTATGTTGTTTGTTAGTAAGTAGTAACCTACATCTATTAATCTTAGTGGAAAGCAGCTACCTAATTGTAAAACAGTAGTTTCGAGTCAAGGACGAGCCGCCTAGTAGTTCATGTAGGGTAAAGGTCGAGATTGTAATTATTGTAGGAAATAGGTAAATGGGTTATGTTCACTTACAGTTTAAACCTTTCTCTCTCACTCTTTGCATCGTATTCCTCATTTGTGAGGGTCGAAACTCCTTTCAGATATTGGATTGAAGAAGGACGTTTCTTTGCGGAACTCCTAATTTTTTTTAATCGATGACAAGATAGCCCTTGATTGCGATCTCACCTGACGCTAAATGAAGATGCAGTCTAAGATGGTAGCGGGCTAACTTGGAAGGGATATGGCAGTGTACATTCAACCCATAACCCTAGTCGGTTTCTACACGCCATCGTGCCAGAACGCTAAATCGCTTGGTTGCACGTCTTTGACGGTAAGGTGGTAACTAGTCACGGCCAGACAAACCAGACAAATACTCCATGATAATACAGCAGGGTGAGGAGCAGGGGACATTTTATCCACGGGAAAAGGATAAATGTTTGTCCCCTCGTTCATCTTTATCCACATGTGCATGGGCATAGCGATGGAAATAATATCCACAGTAACTATAATGTCAAATACGAATATACTTCTCCTTTCCCCTGTTGCCATGCTTTAGGATAGGTAGAAGATAATTGTATCTCATGTCATTGGATAAAATCGGGGATAAATTTTTTGTTTCCTAACCCTGCTGAAAGAAAAAATCCAGAATTGCCAGTTCAGAAAAAAATTGTATGGCAACGCGCGCCGCCTGCGCCGTACACCGTCTTTTCTCCAGAATAGAAGAGACAGAAACACCGACACGTAGCGCCAAACAAACTCCTTCAAGACACATTCACTCCGAGGACGTCGGAGCATCGTGAGGAGATGTTGACTGCATAATACACAATTGATTGTCAATTCTGGAGAAGCTCGTGATTTTGTTTAAATTTTGGTATCTATTTACAACAAGTTCACTCAGAAATCTTACAGAATCTTACGTGTTTTAAAATAGCCTTGCTGAAATGGCTGGCCTACTTACAAGTCAGCAATTGAACAAATTGATAAGACTTCGAGCTTCGAGCCAAGTTGCTATCAAGCAATGAAGATCTTTTAAAATTCTGCAGATAGTACTTACCTATGCAACATTAAACTTGTCTAGGGTTTCTTTTTTTTAACCGACTTCTAAAGAAGGAGGAGGTTCTCAATTCGTCGGAATCTTTTTTTTATGTATGTTTCCCGATTATTCGAAGACGCCTGGACCGATTTGAAAAATTCTTTTTTTGTTTGAAAGGATATACTTCCCAGGTAGTCCCATTGATATCAGGTCAGGATCTGATGATGGGATCCTGAAGGGATTACCTACGCGAAACATGAACATTTTGAGAGTCAAATAATAATAAAAATAACAATCCAAAGAATGTCCCCGTTCACACATTATCCTGTTTTGAATTACCCATAGGAAGTTGAAAAAAAAAATCTTTTGTAGAATACGTCGGTAGCGAAAATTACACATCCACTTTAATAAGATCCCTTCTCTACATACTGTTGCAATAAAAGATTAGTGTTCTGTTAAAATGGTGGTTTTAGGAATGAGATAGCAATATATAGAGTACAAGCAAACAGTGTATTATTAGAGGGAGACGGTTATAATTTAAAGTGTTGCATGCACTTCGGTAACAGCTGTCATGTTCAGTAACCGCGTGTTGCAGCAATGCGTAGCTTGCATAACTGTTAGTGCGTTTTAACCACAAACTAGAATACGCGAAGTTGATGTTTTTAATACACAATGGAAATAATATATGTTTAAATTCAAGAATTTGGAGTGCAGTTGTTTAAAAGTGTTATCATGTGCGCTGAATTGATAAGACTTATCAAGGTGGTTTAAATCTTTATTTTTTTTATTTACTAGTTATTGCCTGCTAGTTCGTCCAGTGTGGAGTTAGGTTTTTATCTGGATAAAAAGTAGCTAATTTTCACTTTCCACGTCAACAACCCAACAAAATCTAAACAAAAACGATACCAACACTGGTAGCATGGGCAGGAGATAAAAGTTTTATCTCCAGATTTTATCCACTGACAGGGGATAAAATTATCTTTTCCCTATGCTAAAGCATGGCGACAGAGGAGAAGGCGATGTATATTTCTATAAGTATATCCACCGATGTGTTATTTCCACCGATGTGCCCATGCTCGACGGGTGGATAAAGCTAAGCGAGGGGATAAACGTTTTATCCTTTTCCCAGGGATAAAATTTCTTCCGCCCATGCTACCAGGGCTGCGCTCATAAGTCATAACCGAAACCGGTTTGATATTTTTCATCTTCTGTATCAACCAACTAGTCGATGTCCGTTTGATTTCGTTCACGTGGATTTAGTTTTTAAAAAACCGTGTTTTTCGGATGGACTTGTTCGTCCGGAATTCATTCCAAGACACACGCAACATTCTTCTCCAGCACTATTCTCGAGAGCGTCCATTCTCTACTTCTCCGCAGGATTCACACAGGGTCCACTATACATATATTCCCAATGGAAACACAAGCGTTCTGACAGCTGGCTAGCAGACTACCATATACACGATGCCTCGTTAGTCTATAAGTTGGTATGTTCCACTGCAGATGACTAAGTCATGGGTTCGATTCCCGAGTCGGGCCAAAAAAATGCATTTGGTAGGTACTATCCCGGAGTTAGGAAGGCGGTGAATCACTCCGTGCCTCGGGGAGCACGTTAAGCTGTTGGTCTTGCGCCTGATCTCTCTACGGACGTGTCGCATTTCCTTCCCACCGGACTATCCGAGTAAGGGAATAGAGAGTGCACCTGTATTTGCGCACACATTTGTGCACTAAAATATCTCCCGTGCAGATGGCTTATTCCTGTAGAGATTGACCGCCGTAGCGGACCTTATACCTACACAATAATACTCATTATTTACACTTGATCATCAGCCCTAATTCCATTGAGCATCAGAATGCGGATGGACTACCGAGTGTACTAATGCCACAATTAATCTAAGAACAACAAAAGAATGGTCATCGTCTAAATTGGACCACATCGTCATTTACAGACAGCCAACGGAAAAGAATAGAGCAATATACCTATTTATTTATACTCGTAATAGAATATATTATGTAACTAGCTGTGCCCGCGACTTCGTTCGCGTGGAATAGTGACTTTTCGGGCAGCATATTTTGAATTACATATACCGTCGACGCTCAGGCGCGAGGCGTGTAGTACGTACTCTGTACGTTAAAAATGTTCGCCGTGATTCTTTAAATTGACATAACTTTTTTATTTATGAACCGATTGACATGAAATAAACACTAAATGTTAAGTGAAGCTTACTACAATATATTAATGAAAACCGTATCTAAATCGAATAAGCCGTTTCTGATATTAGCGTGCACAAACACACAGACAAACAGATTATTTTTTATATATTTCCATTGTACAGACACCACTTTTCTACAATTTTATTATATGTATAGATTATATCACTGTAAAGACGAATAAGAAACTGGGCGATTCGTGAGGAAACCTGCATGCCTGAGACGCCTCAAAGGTATGAAGTCATTGGCAGACTTCAGCACTTGGCCAGCTTTGTGGACCATGGCTTAAACTCTTCTCATCCCTATAGGAGACGCTTGATTAGTAGCGGCAGGATGCACGATCCTCTGTAAAGAAGGTCAAAGTTTTAACCTCTAGACTTCCAACGCTGTATGAACTCTGAATGACGCGCTTTCACGAAGTTATTGCCCATATTTAGTTTCTTTTCCATACAAATGTTCGAAGTAAATACGAACAGTTTCTTTAGAGAAACTTTTAATGGGGCCCAACGATGTCTCTTAATGTGAACCTTGCTCGAGAAAATGGCTTGTTAGACATCGACGTCGTCAGAAAAAGGTTAGGTATATTGTTATTTGTTCTGGAGTAAAACTCAATAGCCCAACGGTTAAAAGGTGCGGACTGAAAACTGAAAGGTCGCAGGTTCGAACCTCACCTGTTGCACTATTTTCGTACCCACTCCTAGCACAAGCTTTCTGCTTATTTGGAGAGGATATTAATCAACTTCAGTTTGGCTAATATTCTTTAAAAAAAATTTTTTTATTTAATTCGAAGAACCGATGGTCGTTGGGGTCTAAGGTGCTGGAAACCTTACACCTTACCTTATGACCTTATGTGGAAGTCTATGGAAAAAACTTGGCCAGAACGTCAATGTTTTTTTTTTTTCGATGACAAGATAGTCTTTGACTTCGATCTTACCTGATGGTAAGTGACGATGCAGTCTAACATGGTAGCAGGCTACCTTGGTAGTATATTTAACCCATACCCCTAATCGGTTTCTACACGCCGTCGTGCCGGAACGCTGAATCGCTTGGCGGCACGTCTTTGACGGTAAAGTGGTAACTAGCCACGGCCAAAGCCTCCCACCAGACCAGACTAGAGACAATTTAGAAATTGTAAATTCCCAAATTACCCCAGCCGGGAATCGAACCCGAGACCTCCCAGTTATAAGACTACAGCGCTCACCACTGCGCTAGGGAGGTCGTCAATGGTTGATACATAAACAGAGAATGAAATGAATGAAATGGAAGTTATAATATTAAATTGTGTTATCTGAGTTATAGTGACATATTCGTAGGTTCCCGCGGAATTTTCATAAACCCTCCACATGGACGAAGTCGCGGGCAAAATCAATATTTTTATCACACTAATATTATAAAGGCGAAAGTTTTTATGTGTATGTGTGTGTGTGTGTGTGTGTGTGTGTGTGTGTGTGTGTGTGTGTGTGTGTGTGTGTGTGTGTGTCTGTGTCCACAACGAATGAACCGATTTGGCTGAAATTTGAAATGGAGATAGCTCATACCCAGGATTAAAACATAAGCTACATTTTATCCCGGAAAATTACAGAGTTCCCATGGGAATTGAAAAACCTTGATCCACGCGGACGAAGTCGCGGGCATCGTCTAGTATGTATATAATTACATATCTGTATCGTCAAAATGCATTAATTAGTATGAAACGTCAGGTGTCCGCTGAAGATTATGCTAAAATATTCCGCATCTAGCTTTCGAGATCGCTTTGCTCGGAACAGCAGGTGTGGTAGGTATTAAAAAAGCTTGTAAAAAAGTAATATGCTCCTAGCATAACATCAAATAGATACCTAAGCTTGCAATCTGGTTAGGATAATAAACTTGTCCTTTATCCTTCATGGTAATGAAATGGAATCTGTTCACGAAAATTTTACTTTACTATATATACAGGTTGTCCCACGGCTATGCCACATGGAGGGGAAGTACCTTAAATATTGTAGATGGAACATTTTACTGAAAGAAGACTTCATTTTAATTTAAAAAACAATTTAAACTGCATTCATAGATTTTTAAATAATTGTCTGGTTGAACCGGGACTCGAACCCGCTATACGATAAAAAAAATTAACCTGTATCTTTATCATACCGATCGGAAGGCTTCATCATAAGGATTATTTTTTGTTAAATAACATAGCATGAGAAATAAAAGGAAGACCATGAATTTTAGCCTTTGATGTAAAATTTTGTTCAGAAAAATGAAAAGCTGACATTGGCGTATCGACATACAACTGACATGAACTATTACTAATGAGTACCCACTTGAGAAGTACGCATCATTTCCCGATCCTTACTATCCTTCCTTTTATTTCTCATGCTATGTTATTTAACAAAAAATAATCCTTATGATGAAGCCTTCCGATCGGTATGATAAAGATACAGGTTAATTTTTTTTATCGTATAGCGGGTTCGAGTCCCGGTTCAACCAGGCAATTATTTAAAAATCTATGAATGCAGTTTAAATTGTTTTTTAAATTAAAATGAAGTCTTCTTTCAGTAAAATGTTCCATCTACAATATTTAAGGTACTTCCCCTCCATGTGGCATAGCCGTGGGACACCCTGTATAGCTACTCGTGCTGATTCACTGATTCACTCACTGACTCACTCATTGATCACCTCTCCTGTAAAATTTTGTATGGAAAAATTTTTTTTCACTCACGGTTTCGTATAGAGGACAAAAATTCATTCGGAGGAAAAATATGGAGAGAGCTGATGATTGAGGATTTCGGAGACGGGTGAGGAGCACCGGCCAGGGTATCGAAGGTAGGTGGGAGGTGTTCGACCAAATGTCACTCGAAACCTCATCCAATTGGCAGAGAGCCGAAAAAAAATTCCAAAATGGCGGATTCAATATGGCGGCCATACAAATTTCGTCGGTGTCTATCTCGGAGACTATAAAAGATGGAAGAGTGGTTTCTCGGATAAAGATGATCAGGACCCGAAAGTCAACTTGATGAATAGAAAAAAAATTCAAGATGGCGGAATTAAATTTTTTCCATACAAAATATATGCAAGACTTTAATAGGTTCCTTTTTAAAATTTCTGATGGTTTCGGATAGAGGACAAAAATTCATTTGGAAGAAAAATATGGGGAGAGCTGATGGTTGAGGATTTCGGAGACGGGTGACGAGCACGGCCAGGGTATCGAAGATAGGTGGGGGGTGTTCAAACAAAAGTTAGTCGAAACCTCATCCAATTGGCAGGGAGCTGAAAAAAAAATTCAAAATGGCGGATTCAAGATGGCGGCCATACAAATTCCGTCGACGTCTATCTCGGAGTCTATGAAAGATGGAAGAGTGGTTTCTTGGAAAAAGATGATCAGGACCCGATGGTCTAGGTGATGAATAGAAAAAAATTCAAGATGGCGGAATTTATTTCGCTTATACAAATTATATGGCGAATTTATTACGGTCCCTTTTCCTGAGTTTTGTATAGAGAACAAAAATTACTTCAGAGGAAAAATATGGAGAGAGCTGATGATTGAGGATTTCGGAGAAGGGTGAGGAGCACGGCCAGACTATTGAAGATAGGTGGGGGGTGCTCAAACAAAAATAACTCGAAACCTCATTCAATTGACAGTGAGCTGAAAAAAAATTCAAAATGGCAGATTCCAAATGGCGGCGATACAAATTTCTTAAAAGATGATCAAGACCCGTAGATCTACTTGGAGAACAGAAAACACGCGGTTCGCTTTAGCGAGCCGCGCACCCACGCGCCCTACTAGTTAATTTATATTAGTATAGGAACTGCTAAATCTGATGAAAAATTTAAGCTTACTCAGGATTAACACATAGGCTACATTTTATCCCGAAAAATTAAAGAATTCCCGCGGGGGTTGAAAAACCTTAATCCACGCGGACGATGTCGCGGGTATCATCTAGTACCTAGAATTCGAAAGTCTATAGCTGAAAAAAAAAAAAAGACGTGTGGCACTCGGGGACTGCCGCGGTAAAGCTATTGCTTAGCATTCTTTATCAACGCCATCTAGCGGCTCACCGTAGAGGAGTCCCGTGTCAGGTTATTTTCGTTACGGAATTTCCGGATTCGGTCTCCACGCTCAAGGCCCGCGATAGAAGCTATGCAATAGCTAAAAAATACTGAAAGTTTCAACTAATCTTCCCCTGAATCGTATAATATAATTATTCATTAATAAATATTCATAATTTCGATGATCGCAAATCGCAATGTAATAATCACAAGCTCGCCTCTGGGGTCAGGTATTAATAAATGGAAACAATCGCCTATTGAGCCATTTGTGTTTATAGGTCAGTTCAATTAACCCACCCTGAGGCCCTAAACAATCGAGGATGTTGTACAATGGGGTGGGCCGATTTCAATTATTTTAGAATTTCGCAATACAAGACTGTTGTTCCCTACCCTCAAAAGTTGCGTAATATATTAAAAGTTTTTAGAATTTATTTATTGATTGCAAAAATACACGTAATATGGTGTTACAAAAATTTGGAAAAAATAAATTCATAAAGGTCCGTGCGCCATTTGCAATATTATTAGTTCCAAAGACATTCGTATGTCAAAAGTGGCGCTTCAAATTGATCCATAATTATGATGTCATTTGTGCAGCTGCGGTCAGCAAGTCCAGAGTTAATCATAGATTAAAGATAGAGGTCAGTGGTCTCCACCCAAAAAGGCAAAAATATTAAACTACTACTTGCGCCTCGTCTATAAAGCATAAATACAAAGCCTTATTATTTTCGTTATATTTTCTATAATCATTTTTTGAGGGAGTGGGTATGATTTATAGTCGACAAATTGTGTATGAACCTGGCTTGCTGGTTGTTGCTGGTTAGCTCTCATCTATGTTTTTTTTTCCGAGTCGTCGTAGTAGAGTCATAGAGAAGTCATAGAGAGACCTTTCGGCGCTAGTAGCTGCTACGCCCGCCATAGAGGACGTCGCGTGTAAGTTGTTGCAGTTAACTTATTAACCTTTTTAACTTATGCTTTAATTGTTCCAGGTAATTATGGCGTTGAAACTACTCTGAAAAGTCCAGAGATGCTATCAAACCCATTCTTCGGGATTCCTGATAAGAGGCCTAAGCCATAGCCTCTGGGCTATCACCGGTAGTATAGATAAGGCTAGCTATATCCATGCTCTCCAATTTATTTTGGCCCAATGACCCGATACTTTGGAAGAGCGAAACGTTATGAATACCCCACCCTCCCCCTCGTACAGCTCTCAAGAAGAAAGACCGCGTTGCTCTTTGTCCGACAAATTCCCGTCCGGAAATAAATTCAATGGGTCTGGTCTGTGCAATTCAATAGTTCTCCTGGCTTCCTGAGTATAAATCTCAAATAAGAGTGCCATTTCGTAAGAGTTCAAGAGGTCAAATTAAAAAACGCTCCTTTAAATTGGAACTTTTCCAATTCGCACTACGGATGGCGAAGGCAGAAGGTATGAAGGAAATATTCTGAAATTGTCCTACTTTTAAAGACTTCTTTTTAAATTGAGCTTGCCTCCAAGAAATTAAAGTTCACGTAACTACTGAGGCCTCAGCACATCTCTCTTAACCTAAGTGGCGAAACCGCTGAAGCTCCGGCATGACTTAGCTTCTGTATAACATGCGTAACAGTTTTGTATACGGAACAACAAACTTAATTAGTTATAATCCCTCAAACAACCGATTTTAATTTAGAGTGAACTCTAATAGAATACCATTATGGTTCATTTTACTTTGACGCTAATGACATTGAATACGAATACGATCAATCGAATCTCGTACTAACCCTACAGTACAGCTACAGTATCATGTAAACAAAGCTATAAACAAAGAGCATCGGAGCGCAGGTGGTGGTAGGCGTCATTAATTATTTCCTAGATTTCCCGGCGGTATACAACGTAGCTGTTGATCGTGTTTTGGTGCAGCGAGAATGGAATCGACGCTGTGAGCTATCGGACTATAGGACTGCAGGCCGTTTCTGTAAAGCTACGTTTAAACGCTTGACAAGTCTCGACAAGTGTCCACAAACACAAGCGTGTGAACGGGGTGTTTGGCATGGCTTGCGTGAGCTTGTCACCGATCCGGACTAATATCGGTTTTTGAACACAGATCAAAACTACCGTTCCGTAGAACAAAGTCTCATCTGCTAAATTTAGAACTTGAAATTTGAGCCTTAAAAGTCTCATCTGCAAGGCTTAAATCTGTTATGAATTTAGCAGATGAGACTTTGACGGAACGGTCGAAAAGAAGCTTGTGGCAAGCGCTTACGACGTATTTACACGTAAGAACGGGTGTTTCTACGCTGCGCTATACATATACGATGGCGTATCGATCTTGACTAATTGGTCAAACGATAAACGCAATAGCGGACATAACTTCAACATCTATGTCTTCCATTACTTCCATGTTTGTCTGCGCAGTTTGCCTGTCCGTAACACACTGACACACTCGCAAGCGTGTAAATGGCATCCAAGCGTTTGTAAAGGCTTGGAGCTTGTGGATGTTTGACAAGCCTTGGCATGCATGTAAACGTAGCATAAAAGCTGCACCAATCATTGCTACAGTCTTAATTTTCGTGACTGGCTGAATTTATCGCGCTCTTTCTGCAACAATGCATTTAGCCAATAGCGAGTGGAGATCGTCTAATCAGAGGTGATTGCAGTCGTTTGTGTTCATACAGAAGCTGCAGCTTGCTATGACGTTGAATGAAATACTAAAGAAAATAAAGCTCCTCATTCTGGTCAGCTATAAAAGGTCTCCGATCATCAAGTCAGAGAACGTATAAAGGACACAAATAAAAAAAGACGTGTGGCACTCGGAGACTGCCGCGGTAAAGCTATTGCATAGCATTTTTTATCAACGCCATCTAGCGGTGAGAGGAGCCCGTGTCCGTGGGGTGTCAGGTTATTTTCGTTACGGAATTTCTTGATTCGGTCTCCACGCTCAAGGCCCGCGATAGAAGCTATGCAATAGCTTAAAAAATCCCAGCTATATTGCTTCGAATCTACACGAACGAAAGTTAAAGCGAACGAAAAGCACGAAAATCAGTATTATTACGGCTGTTTTAGGTAGGCATATATATTACATCGATGGCTATAAATGAACAATGCAGGCACGTGATGAAAGGCGTCGTTTAATATAATTCGTAGATTCCCCTGCGGTTTGCATACATGTATTGGACGTGTCAGTGTAAATGCGCACCGTGTGAGAATTGAATTATCGCTGTGAATTTATAAAGAAATAGCCATTTAAAAGTATATAGTATTGAGCTAAATAATTAGTGAAAATCCACGGTACCTAAAAAGAAATTATTTTATTAAATACTTGTACCTATTACTTACTTTACCTTACGTATAGTTCTTTGATCTTTCGATTCACGAGGGCACGTGACTCATGGTTGTGTGTGTGTCGTATCTGTATAAGTGTGAGCGAGAGCTTGCTCGCGCCTGACCGCTCCCACCTAGGCTCCTGACAGGCACGCACACTTACGCAATGTGCATGTACACTGCGTAACCACAAGTAAAGCTCACGCGCCCTCCTGAATTACAAGAACTATACTAATATCAACATTTAAATATTTAGTTCTACATCTCCTGTGAATATCGGGGTATTTGTTTCGGCCGTAAATATAAACTATCTTACAGCTCCTAATACAACATGAGCCGTTACTTACACCCCTGTCGACCGGAGTTGGGATAATCTTAGACTTATGAAGATATTATTCTCTTATCTCTGGAGAAAAAGCGTTGAACTTTTCTTGAGACAACACTTTTTCTCACTGAGTGAGCAAAAACGACTTTTGCTCACTGGTTTTAGACAGCAAAGGTGCCTTTTTTGAGTTAGTGAGGTGAAAAAATTATTATTATATTTTTCATTTTCGTTATTATAAGTTCAATTTTTCATTTTCACTTTCGACGTGAAAAATTGAAACAAAATCCGCGTGTCATGATACTTCGTGCAAGGTCATGGCTTGATTGCCTCTCTATTTAAATTTTGTGAAAACCCTAGGAACTTTTTCCATGTCAGCAATGCTAATTCGGATCATATCATAGATAATATGCATGTCTGATCGTCTATCTAAATGGACTTTATTAAAAAATAGTGCTTTTTAAAAAGTGCCTTAAAAAGCCTTTTTACAATTTTCTGTCTGGTCTAGTGGTCAGCATTTTGACTGCGGATGATTAGGTCCTAGTTCAATTTTCCGATCGGGCCAAAATATCTGATCATTGGCTTTTTCTGTCAAGAAATTCTCAGTAGGTTAGGTTAACTAACCATGAGTTGGACGCAGATACGCAATAACGATTCAACCCACAAACCTTTGTCAAATTAAATACATATATAATGTATAAAAGAATAAAGTTGACTTTTCAATTGATAAGTTGTGTAGGTTGACTCATTATTGTTGTTTAAGTGTTGTGGAATTGTGTAAGTTGGGAACTTGGGAATGTGTGTCAACCCCATGCCTAGAGAGCACATAAAGCCATTGGTCCAGCGCCCGATCCCTATCCGGAGGAATCGTATCGGATTATCGCCGTCAGTATGAGAGTGAGGGAATAGAGAGTGCATCTGGTTTTGCGCACACAATTGCGTGCTCGAAGTAATAAGTCACAAAATATTAACTCACAAAATGTTCCACGACGAAATAGTGAAATACGGCCCATAAATTATGAGATTACACTCTAAGCCGTTACTTATATCTACGAAACCCTTGTCGAACGAAGTTCAAATACGCTGAAACTTATGAAGATATTATTTACTTCTAACTTCTAAGAGTATTACGGCCCGGAGATTTGTGAAAGATTAGCTGTATCTCTTTAGTAAATCTCCTTTGCCTTCTTGATGCTTGTCTCTTCTAAGAAATTGTATTGTTAATGTGTAATAAATAGGTATAACTTAACATTCGTAAACGAGCTTGAATTAATGAAGCTTTGAAAAATCCTACTTCTTATCCTTTTCCTACTGCTATGATAAATTCGAAAGTTTATGAGGATGGATAGATGGACGGATGGATGTCTGTTAGTCCTTCGTACCACAACGAATGAAACCAATTTGGCTGAAATTTTATTTATTTATTTATTTATTTTTATTTTTCATGTACATATAAATATTTACAAAAGAAGATATATTAGAAGAAGTATACATAGGAAAAGCTTATCTCTAAAAAAGAAATTTCTTCCAGCTTCCCTTGAAAGTGAGTAAGGTGAAATTATAGAGTGGTAAAGGTCAAAAATGTACATCAGACATATACTATAATACCTTTCTATATAATATAAATAAATAATAAACTACATAAACACGAAGATACATAAATACATACAATTTATGTATTTTTAGAGGACGGTATAATCATAAATTTTTAGCTGTGCCTCGCTACTCGTTGATCCAATAAAACCCAACGAAAATCGGCACTAGTGGCCATTCTGCTTCAAGTCTAAACTTCTTGTTAGAAATGATTTACTGAAACTAGTGGCTACACTTCGGATATAGCGACTAGTTGTAATCGCCGTTACATCTGAAATCGCTACAGCAAAATTACTTTTCTTTAAAAGTTTGCTTTAAATTCAAGGGATTTAGGTGTTACGTCGCTATGACAAAAACGTCATTACAACGAGGTCGTTACTACATCCACTGCGAAAAAATTAGTACGAAAAAATACGAAAAAACCAAAATTGTATCGCATCGTAGCGGTCTACGGTCGAACCCATAGCTCGACCTTCCTTTGAATAATAGAACAGTAATTAGTCCCTATTTTCATTACTGGAAACTGGAAAGTCGACGACCAAGGTAAAGGGATAGGGGTGTCGACCTGACTCGATTCTAGAAAATTTATAATGGAAAAGATATTGCTGTTTGAGCGTGAACTAATTGCGTTTTAATTGCTGCCAAGTATTTCGAATTAATGAAAATGTCTAATGGCGGCTCGTAAAGGCGTTATATCAGATATTAATTGATTTATTTATTCTCATTTTGAGATATGACTTTTTTTGAAGTGATTTACTATAGTAAGACGTAGCGAAGATTTATAGTAGGTAATAAATACTTAAGTATTTAAGCATATTTAATTTTATACATACAATATCACGGTTGAATGGGGACTTCCTCATTTACGTGTAGGGGAGGTACCCAAAATAATAGTTTTTTTTTTCAAAATTTCTATCTGGTGGGAGGCTTCGACCGTGGCTAGTTACCACCCTACTGTCAAAGTGCCGCTAAGCGATTTAGCGTTCCGGCACGATGGCAAGTAGAAACCGATTAGGAGTATGGGTTGAGTGTACACTGCCATACCTCTTCCAAGTTAGTCCGCTGCCATCTTAGACTGCATCGTCACTTACCATCAGGTGAGATCGCAGCAAAGGACTATTTTGTCATCGAATAAAAAAAAAATTGTACGACTTTTCCGGCGTAATTATTATGCATAATCTTGCCAAATTACAATTCTTTAGTGCCAATAATCTCTGCGATATGCTGCGGACAGACAGACGGACATGGCAAAATTAATAGGGTTCCTTGTAGTTTCTGCGTAACCCTAATAAGGTAACGTAAGGTTTTAAACAGTTTCTCTTCAGCAAATGGCTGTAGTAAAAGCACAGTTTCCATATTAAGCGATGCCAAGGGTTTCCCGGCGAACTTTCGACTCGGTAAATGAATGTTCCTGCTGTTTCGCATCACTTCAAACATAACTTTCCGCGTTCCAAATAAGCAGCACACTACTAGGCGTCGAAGTTTTACGTACTTACCCGCATTTCAACACGTTCCACTTTCATCGCGATCTAGATTATGTTCGATACTCATTAATTACCTAAGTATGTTTTTAAGCTTTTACATAGCTTCTATCGCGGGCCAGCGTGGAGACCGAATCCAGAAATTCCGTAACGAAAATAACCTGACACGGGACTCCTCTACGGTGAGCCGCTAGATGGCGTTGATAAAAAATGCTATGCAATAGCTTTACGCGGCAGTCCCCGAGTGCCACACGTCTTTTTTTATTGGATTACAGTCCTCGACTGCGATCTCAACTGATAGTAAGTGACGATGCAGTCTAAGATGGTAACGGGCTAACTTGGAAGGGGTATGGCAGTGTACATTCAACCCATATCCGGGAATCGAAACCGAGACCTCCCAGTTATAAAATCACAGCGATCACCACTGCGCAAGAGAGGTCGTCAAAGTATGTAGTCATTTTTAGGGTTCCGTACCCAAAGGGTAAGCAACGGAACCCTACTAAGCCTCATTTGTCCGTCCCTTCGTCTGTCTGTCAGCGGGCCGTACCTCATGATCTATTATAGGTAGAGAGTAAGAGAATGTGTATTTCTGTAACCGCATATTGCATAAAAACAAAAGTTAATATCTATGTACATATTTCTAATATCTATGATCATTAAGATAGTCTGTGGCCGCAAAGGTCACGTTGATTAAAATCGTAACACGTTACGAACTAAATTAGCATGCGCTTTGTAAAGGTTAATGTAAATTGACCTTTACCTTCGTCCCGAATTGTAGCTCCCTCGTAATAAGGGCTTTGATCGCAGTTTAAAAATCCTGCAGTTGTGCAGATCAGTTAGTCACCTTTTCTATATTTAAAAACTTAGCGTAGTGCGCAATTCATATGCAGCCATTTAGATAGAGAATAAGCCTCCTGGAATGCTCAAGTATCTATACTATAATATACCTACTCGATCACCGAGCGCGAGCTTCCTTTATACATATAAAGAGTGTTTTATACTTAAAATGTGTTAAAAGGCTTAAAGTGTGTGTGGAGGCATATCTCAACTGTACGCTTGTTAAACTGCGTTAAATTAAAAGAATAGACCTGTGGGTTCCTCTAATACTAATTAATCCCTCTGCGTTATTTCGGTACAATGGAGCTCATCAGATCTGTTTGAAGATCTTCGCTGTGTATTTTTAATTATATGTGTAACTGTATGCTTAGTTTAGGTTCATTTTACGTATACTTTGACACTAATGTCATCGAATTCTTATACGATCAATCGAATCAAACCTAAAGCTGAAATCTATAAACCGCACTCTCACTTAGCTCAAAGAGTTAAAACGAGACAGATTTATGTCAGAGCATATTTGTGTCTCGTTCTAACCTCTATCCTAAGTCTCAGCTAAGTCAGAGCACGCTTTATAGATCTCAGCATTAGACTAAGCATATTGACTACTGAGCAGACGAATACTACAGAGTCTTGCTCCTTACGCAGATTCGTGCTCGATAAGAAAGCATCATCCTCAAGCTCCAGCCTTGGTAGCATGGGCGGGAGAAATTTTATCCCCGGGAAAAGGATAAAACGTTTATCCCCTCACTTAGCTTTAGCCACCCGTCGAGCATGGGCACAGCGGTGGAAATAACACTCAGTGGATATACTTATAGAAATATACATCGCTTTCTCCTCTGTCGCCATGCTTTAGCATAGGGAAAAGATAATTTTATCCCCTGTCAGTGGATAAAATCGGGGGATAAAACTTTTATCTCCTGCCCATGCTACCAGTGCAGGTGTTGGATTGTCTAAAAATGATTGCATCTGTGTAACGATCACAATCACTTCTGGATACCTGTCAAAAAATAATTTTGTTTCACATAGGTCCTTCATAGACTGCCGCCTTTGATTATTTATTTATTATATGATCAAACGAACTTACCAAGTGACGTTCGATCTTAATTGTCCCATTTTCGGCGAAGAGATTTATTATTAGACTGTCGCAATGATACGTGCTGCGAAAAGCATGCTTTGACATTGATGCAGTGATTTAAAAATTGATACCGAAGTTATGGAATCGAGCGGCTGTTTGGCTGGTACATTGAGTACACAAGTAAGCATAGATAAAAGAGTTATTTCTTTTTTTTTTTTCAAATTGAATTTGAAAATACTTCGCGGTTTCATTAAAACTTTTAAAGCCATTTTCCTCTACAAAATAAAAGTGTTTTGCGAAAAAAATGCACTGCTATTTCGAAAAGCAAATACCGTTACAGGTTTAATTATGTAAAGTTCTTGGATAGCAGACCATTTCAAATATTAAATGGTGCCGACTACGAGCGTCCAGCAGTCCAGTCCAGCACCGGCGTACGTTGATCCCGTGCTTATATAATATTAAGGGGAATCTTTCATTAAAATGTCATATTACCTGAAATTATAAAAATAGTACATTATTGCAAAGGCAGGGAAGTAGGCAATTGCAGGTCGAGTATGAGTTTGAAGGCCGAGCCGTAGGCGAGGACTTCACTAAATACGAGACAGGCAATTGCCATTTCCCGCCGAGGCTTATATAGTACTTTTCTCAAAAGAATGCAGGGAAATAAAACACTTTTTATATTATACATCCAAATCCATCCGCCATTTTGGTTTAAATCTGGTGGAGTAGGTACAATCAATCTCCATTTCACTCTCTGAACCGTTGGAACTCATTTTGATTATTATTAAATTTATATTTATTAAGTAGGTATGTAAATAACTAAATAACAAATCAAGACGAATTTTCAGCTTTACCGCCAATTTTTTTTTTTATTATCTGTGCCGACAGGCAAACGCATTTATGGCTATACAGCCACGTAAACGCAATTTGTACTAAGCAAAGAGACTATGGTATGCCAAGAATGACAAAAGAGATCCGATCAAGGAGTATTTAGTAACCCCAGCACGCCATTTCATACTGTTGTATGAAACGGCATTACATTACAAAGCTCCTGCAGTATTTTAAAAAAAAAAAACGCTCCGCGAAACAACTGTTTCGCGGAGCGTTGTAATGTTCCAAATTCAAAAAACGCTCCTGCAATGGATTTGATTTTCTTTGTCCGACAATTCGATACTTCGCGTGTTCTTTTTTCGAAAATAATGACAATATTTCCATGCATGTTTGAGAAAAGAATATTTACCTTGCTTTAATGAACACTATGTGCACCTTTATCTCACAGATTAATGCTGAGATCTATAGAGTGTACTCTGGCTTGGCTCGGACCTGGGTTGGAGTTGAAACGAGCCACAGAAATATGCTCTGACATAAATCTGTCTCGTTTTAGCCCTGTCTTGGGTCTGGACGGAGTGGGGGTGCAGTCTGTAGATCTCACTTAGTATTAAGCAAATTTTGTATCTTTTTTGTGTGAGCTGAATAAATGTTTATTTATTTATTTATTTATGTATTTATTTATGTATGAGATATTTAATTGGGTATTCGACTGTTGTCAAAATGCGGATATTCATTAATTACAATGAAAAGAATACTATTTGTAAAAACAGAAAATAAATCGGTCAATAAACAAATAAGTTATAATCTGTTTTAATGCGACTGTATCCGTCTCTTTCTAAAAAGAAATGTTGTATGGACAGTATATATGGAGCTTCTAAATCGTGACGTCATGTTACAATAGCGCTCTCTTTTTCTAACAGGAAACTTAAAAGCTCTATATTTTCGAGACTAGTTAAGATATTAAAAAAAGGAAAATGACATTGTGTTATAATATTAAAAAAGTTTATTTTAAGTACCTATATAAAAAAAATTTAGACAAATATCCAATTTCATTGGAGTAAGTAGAAAAGTAGCACATAATAAATTCATACATCGCACCGAAATTCGCGGTTAGGCGTTATTTACGATCCGACGGAACTTAATAGCTAACAATAAACATTCTTTATACGACATAAAAATGATAAAACTCCTTTATTCACTTCCACCTTACTTCCACTGATAATAAATTAGAGTATTTTTTTATTATTTAAATACAGTTTAGAACAGAAGCTTCTAAAAAAGTTCCGCTCATTACCATCACACCTGATGGTAAGTGATGATGCAGTCTAAGATGAGCTAGTATGTAAGAGGGTATGCCAGTTTTAATTATACCTATACCCCTAATCGGTTTTACAAAGCATCGTACGGGAACGCTAAATCGGCACGTCGTTGACGGCAGGGTGGTAAATGGTAACTAGCCACAGCCAAAGCCACTTACCAGGCCTCGCCAGAGAAATTTCAAAATTGTCTTTACCGGGAATCGTACTTGAGACTTCCCACTTTAAGACAGCTCTCCACTGCGCTAGAGAGGTCGTGAGTTAAAAATACCTAAGTTGTTAGGCTTAAATCTATAGACCCTACTTTCACTCAGCTCAGACTCAAGACAGAATTAAAACGAGACAGATTTATGTCGAAGCATATTTGTGTCTCATTTTAACCCCTTTCTTGAGTCTGAGCTGAGTCAGAGCTCGCTCTGTAGATCTCAGCATAAGAGTACAGAAAAAATTAGTCGTGCATTAAAATCTATACTAATATAATAAAGTGTAAGAGTTTGTTTGTTTGAACGCGCTAATCTCTGGAACTACCGGAGTCGGATTTGAAAAATTCTTTTTATTTGATAGCCCAATTCTTGAGGAAGGTTATAGGCTATTCAACATCTTGGTACGACTCTTAGAAGCCAAGCGAAAATAAAGAATAGCGCGGGCGAACAATGCGATGCGGTGAGTCGGTGTTCGAGGGCGGTCATCCGACGAAAACCGAATAAAAACCGAACCGAAAGCTAATTATTAATCCGGAAGATCAAAGCGAAGCGAGCGAAGAAACTAAGTCCACGCGGACGAAGTCGCGGGCAACAGCTAGTAAGTAAATAATACGCAAAGCACTTAGTGCGAGTAGATGGGATTTCGACTTTGAAACTTCACTTCGACAGGTATCTTGAGTGGTTTCCGAATCCCACGGGCGTCCATATAAAAAGAATATGCAAAGTCTGTCTCCGAGTATACGGAATGTTGGCGACAGGGTTGAAATATATATTAAAAACTAGCTTTAACCCGCGGCTTCGCTCACGTTAGGTTCGATTTTTGAACCCCCTATTTAACCCTCTGGGGTTGAAATTTTCCAAAATCCTTTCTTAGCGGATGTCTACACCGCTACCTGTATGCCAAACCTGTATGCCAACAGCTACCTGTATGCCAAATTTCAGCTCGATCGGTCCAGTGGTTAGAGCTGTGCGTTGATAGATCAGTCAGTCAGTCAGTCAGTCAGTCAGTCACCTTTGCCTTTTATATGTCTGGTGGGAGGCTTCGGCCGTGGCTAGTTACCACCCTACCGTCAAAGACGTGCCGCCAAGCGATTTCGCGTTCCGGCACGATGGCGTGTAGAAACCGATTAGGGGTATGGGTTGAATTTACACTGCTATACCCCTTCCAAGTTAGCTCGCTACCATCTTAGACTGCATCGTCACTTACCATCAGGTGAGATCGCAGTCAAGGGCTATCTTGTCATCGAATAAAAAAAAAAAAATTTAGATATAAGACTAGTTGGTGCCCGCGACTTCGTTTTGAGAACCTCCTTTTTTTCATCGGTTAAAAATCTAGGTATAGTGATATGACTCGCTACAGCAATTCCTGTAACGCTTAAAAAGCTTTTCTATTCTATCATAGGTATTACGTCAGTTACATATCTTCACTAACAGTATAAAATAGGTATCATATATTAAACCTGTCCAATTTGGAACGTAATATATATATATAGCAGTGAAATTGGCGGTTAAGTGAAGATTTATGGTTAAACTGCTGGCTAACCTAACAGCTTCGCAGTTAGCTAATTGAATTTATATGCAGTTAATAAAAATTTTGCCACCTAGGTATTTGCTGAGCGCAGGGTATTAACCGCGATATTCCGATTTATAGGTCCGTAGTTATAGAAAAGCCTTAAACTAAACGAGAGTACGATGTATGATAGAAAATCTTCTTTAGTGATTTTCGTCTGGGTCAATTTGGCAATTCCAAATCAACCCCTGACACCTTATACCACCTAACTGTCAATGATGTACCACCAAGTCGTTCAGCGTACCAGTACGATACTGCATATAATGCGGTTAGAGATATCGCATAGCGCCCTTCCATCTAGCCTGCATCCTCAATCCCTTCATTGTTCACTTATCAGTTATCAATTATTATAATTGATTAATCATAGTCTTAACTTTTATGAATAAAAAAATGTTACTAGTGAGCAAGCAACCTAATATTATAAAATTGTCAAGTATCTATTGGTACTTCTAAAATTAAGCTATCATACAATTTCGTATAAACGCTATTGAAAATCTCTTGTCTTTTGCAAAAAGTTTCATACGTTGTCACGCATATTGGATGACTTCCATCATACATAATCCCATTGTATGATATCTTGTATGTCTTCACTTCCTCGAGTATATGTCTTAAACACGAACATTGCCACGGGTTCTGATTAAAGTAAAACTTTGTGAGCTTTGCTCCTGAGTTTCTCAGCTCCAAACAAAAGTTATCAGGCAAATACGTAATTCGGTTACTCGCCAAATTCAAGTTTTTAAGCGACGTCCCACGAAACGCGTTTAAGGGAACACCTGTAATCTTATTGTGAGATAGATCAATGTTCCCTAAGCTTTTCATATCCTTGAATAGAGTATCGGGCAGATCGGTTAATTTATTACCTCGTAAAGTTATAACTCGGAGCTTCTTTAACGGCTTGAATACATTAGAATCTACAGATTCTATAACGTTATTGGCTAAATTAAGCGTATTCAGACTATCTAGATTGATGAAAACAGTTGCGTCTTGAAGTTTTGTAATTTGATTGTTAGATATTATCAGTTCTTGCAATGCTTTGAGGCTGCTTCCAGTAACAAATGAGGGTAGCCCGCTGAGTAGACACCTGTCCAAATTCAACGTTCTTAAATCTTCCAGAGCGTGTAATAAAGTTTCCGGTGCACCATTCATGTTATTTCTCGCGAAGCTTATGTGATTTATTTTGTTGCATTGATCAAAAATATAGGGATTTATATCTTTACCTTTCAACGCGTTATCTGATAAATCCAACCATTTTAATTTAAGTAGCGGATCGAATATACCCAACTCTAGATGTTTAATTTTGTTCCCACTTAAATCCAAGGTAGTCAAATTAGGTTTCTGATCGAATAGCCCGAGAGGAAATTCGGTTAGCAAATTATGTGATAAATTTAGAAAATTAACTTCCAGCATACCATCAAGGACGCCTAATTTCAGTTCGGAGATTTTATTTTGGGATATGTCGAGGTATTCTAGTGAGAATAGGTTTTCGAATGCTTCTAAGTCGACTTCGGAAATCCTGCAAGCTCGGAGCGTTAACTTTATAGTGTCGTTGTTATCAGATACAAGACCTCTTTGTAGTTTGTAGTCGGAGTTGTCAGTTGGAGTGCACGTGACATGGTATGCCGTTTCCTGGTCTGTTATTTCGCATCTATGTTTTGCTTCAACGAAAATAAGTGATAAAAGGAGGAGGTAGCAACTGCAACTTTTTCGTAATGTCTGCATCTGGAAGGAGACAGATTTTTTAAATTAAAATTTAGGTAGGCATGGAACTATTGGTAGAGTTACAATTTAATGGAAAAAATTTCATCATTTTTGATTAGCTTGCATTAGTTTCATTTCTTGCTCAGAAGGTACCTACACAACAGTGAATCTATCTTCACATTTTTGCAGTCCCTTCATACTATATCGTATAAACATCCTAACATGCGCTAGTACTGAGAATTTTGAATTTCTTGACAGATAACTCCGAATATTTTTTTTTAAACATTTTACCAGGGATTCGAACCCGGGACCAAGCAATCCGCAATTGAACATGGTAACCACTAGATAGAGCACGAAAACCCTTTGGTCTTACGCCTCTCTTCGGTTGAATAGGATTTCCATTTCTTCCATGAGAGTGAGGGAATAGAGAGAGTACCTGTATTCAGTGCACATTGCACACCCTTGTACATGACCGGTTTCAGTCGGGAGGACATTATAAAGTTAAAAGTATAAAATATTTATATAGATAATATAAGAACATACCCGCGACTTCGTACGCGTGGATTGAGGTATTTCTGTTCCCGCTGAAACTCTTTTATTTCCCGGAATAAAAAGTAGCCTAGGTCCTATTCCAGACCCTAATCTATCTCTGTGCCAAATTTCAGCCAAATCGGTTCAGTCGTTGCGACGTGATTGAGTAACAAACATACAAACTTTCGCATTTATAATATTAATAAAAAATAGGATAATAATAATAGGAAGGATTACAAACCGTTAGCGAAGCTGCAAATACTTGTACAACACTAACTCACACATCCGTGTTGTGTCTTTGAGGACACACAAAATTATATTTACCGGTGTAAAAATGTACACAAAACACAAAATCTTATCCCGGCAACGTTACCACGTTTAGGTCGTTTTATCACATTTTTGTCATTGTCATTTGTCACTATCATGTCATTGACATTGTCAGTAATAATACAAAATTGTACGTGCGCACGCGACTAGTCTCTCTTTAAAGTGGCGATGGAAAACTGGTTGCTTGCGACACATAATTCTGCATAATTTCCAGTGCACTGAAAAATGGATCTTATTTATTCTACAAATAAAGTCAATTTCGATTGACGATAAACAGGATATAGGATTCATAATTTTATTTTTAATCAATGGTAATTTCTGTAGTGCATACGAAATTGAACCTTATTGCTATCGTGAAATGATATAGAGTAAAGGAAACCCAGAAGTCGTTACGTTATAATTGTCGGTGCTTTGCTATACGATATTATTACTGGAATGGGAAGTAGGTATCCTACTCTAAGTCCTATATTAACTAGGTAGGTACAACTCTGACTCGTTGGTTTTGTAGGTAATTAGAGTTTAGCAAGGAAGAGTCATATTCAAATTCAAAATTCTTTATTTCATGTAGGCCAACCTGTGGCTCTTATGACAATTCGAAAATCTACCGCCGGTTCGGAATGCTGATTCTGCTGAGAAGAGCCGGCAAGAAACTCAGCAGTTCCTCTTTTGCTAAAATCCGGGGTGCGCATGGCTTGGTATTTGTAACAACAAGCCATATACATTACTAGCTGTTGCACGCGACTTCGTCCGCGTCAATTTCTGTCATTATGATCGTGATTAAGAAGTTTTTAAAAGAATATATTTTAAATATGGATAATTTTCCCCGTTTTTGCAACATTTTTCACTGATGCTTCGCTCCTATTGGTCGTAGCGTGATGTTTTATAGCCTAAAGCCTTCCTCGATAAATGGACTATTCAACACAAAAAGAATTTTTCAATTCGAACCAGTAGTTCCTGAGATTAGCGCGTTCAAACAAACAAACTCTTCAGCTTTATATATTAGTATAGATACATACATAATATCCGAGCTAATGCAAATTCCGAACCAGTGGTAGATTCATCTGACGATCCGAAAGCACTTTGTAAAAGTTTATTTGAATAAAAAAATTATTCTATTCTATTCTTTCCTGACCTAATTAATGATAGTTAATAGCGATAGTTAAAAAAATGTCACACCCAAAGTGGGGACACGACAAATAGCGTGTTCAATCCAGTTGGAAACAATGGTAATGTATTCATAATTAATTATAATCATTATAAAATTGTGTCAGGTTGAAATGATTTCATTTTAACATGCCAGCAATGCTGCTAGCATGTAACTACAACTACAAACTATATTTTTAGTTTTTACACGTGCGTTTAAATCGGCTAGCGTCGCATATCGTTTTCATCACTTCTATTTAGGCTACCGGACTTTAACATGCGTGTACAAATTAAAATTATTTAATACTATTGTGGCGCTTAAAGACGGTTTTTTAAAGGATTTTTTATATAGGTATTACTAGCTGATACCCGCAACTTCGTTCGCGTGGATTAAGGTTTTTTGGTTCCCGCGGTAACTGTTTAATTTTCCGGGATAAAATGTAGCCTATGAGTTGATCCTGGGTCTAACCTATGTTCATTCAAAATTTCAGCCATATCGTTGTAGCGTGAAAGATATTTCATTGGAAATAAATAATACATGCGTGTACAGATAATTTAATATTCAAACATCTGCCACTGCGAACTGTAATACAAATAGCGATGAATAAAATAACAAAGCAACCGTTACAGAATAATAAGAATTAAATAAACATTAATATAACAAACATTCACGAATATTTACAAGAATAACATTATGGTTAAACCGATAAACATTAAGTAAACTCAATTAAAACATTAACGAATAAAATTATTCTAGAAGTAATTGGTAAGTATTATCGGTTTAACCATAAAAAATACCGAAACGAAATGTTAACGTTAGGTACTCAGTTGTGGTATAGCTCTGTCAATTCACGAGGACGCGTGGCTCATGGTTGTGTGCGTGTCGTATCTGTATAAGTGTGAGCAAGAGCTTGCTCGCGCCTTCCCGCTCCCACCTAGGTTCCTGACAGGCACGCACACTTACGCAATGTGCATGTACACGATGTAACCACAAGTAAAGCTCACGTGCCCTCGTGAATTGCGAGAACTATATTTTTTGTTTAGTTCGTTGCTTCAATTATTATTATCTAGCTTCATGAATAATTATTTGTACATACGAGGACGTATTTTTTTTGAGTAACGCTAGTCAAACCGTTTAGTTTAGTATTAGTTTAGTATCAATAAATATTAGTGGAACATCGGATAATTACTTAATTAAATAAATAATGATGATTTTTTTATTGGATGACAAGATAGTGCTTGATTGCGATCTCACTTGATGGTAAGTGACGATGCAGTCTAAGATGGTAGCGGACTAACTAGCTACGGCCAAAGCCACCCGTCAGACATTTACTAGTTACTTTATGAATCTGTGTTTTCAGTATTTGTTGTTGTTTAAATATTGATTTTTTAAGTTTTACTCGTACCCCGTTACAAAAAAATATCTAAAACTGACTTTTACGGCTTCATGTTTTTTTTTTTCAAAATAACAATAAAAAATTGCTCAATGGATTATCCTGTAAAAATAGTCTTTAAAAGTGAATGAATACATAAATACTATAATTCAAATATGTGTTGGAAATCGTTGATGAATTTATTCAACTGAACGATCAAACTGCGTGCAATAAGGCAAGTTCTAGGAACAGGTGTTCAAGTTCTGAGAAATTTACGCCTCAAAGCATATAGCGTAGGATCTGGTCTCACAGAGCATACCGTTTTAATTGAACCATAAATAGTATCTACACTAGCACAACACTGAATGGTATTTACTCGTGTAACTAGTAGTCTGGTACGCTTTAGTAGAACTAACACAAATAACTTGGCCGCAAAATACTGAAAACAACTTTTTTATTAAATACTCAATTAGAATTACGAAATATTTTTCATTTCAGTGTCGTAAAACTTTAGAATATCCCGTTTCAAACAGTTTTATGAAATGGTAGAAATAAAATTAGTACGAGTTTAAAGATCTCGACGAAGACGTTAAAAGTTTTCAAATATCGAAATGCTACGAAATATCGTTGAAACGTCCTGAAGAGCCTATTTTAAAAGGCTCATGCCCGTTTATACTAAAAATCCTAAATCATGCCCTAAGTAGGAGTCTTTTTACGTAGATAGCCCCTAAACACAATCCGTTACCTAATGACATTTTCACCTTTAGTGTTCAACTTAGTGATCAATCAAGCTCGTATATTCTTTCAATTCACGAGGGTACGCGGCTCATAGTTGTGTGTGTGTCGTATCTATATAAGTGGGATCGAGATTAGGCAATGTGCATGTACACGACGTAACCACAAGTAAAATGCCTGTAACTTCGTGAGGTAAACATACTATACATAATATTTTTACAACCAGCGTGCCCAAAAGTAAACATTGCAAAAACAAAATTAGGAGTGCTGAATATAAACGACTTAACACAGTTAAATGATCCATTTCTCTCTGACGTCATTTCCATTCGATTCGCCAATACTATTACGAAATGTGCAAACTTATTCTAAGGGTACTGCAGGAGTAATTTAATTACTCGAAGCATCCGCATTTTTCTCAACTGCAATTTTAGTCGACCAACATACTCGTAGCATTCAGAAAGAGATACGACTTAATACATTTACTTAAATGGTCCATTTCGCTCTGACGTCATTTCGATTCGATTCGCCAATTCTATTACGAAATGTACAAACTTATTCTAAGGGTACTGCAGGAGTAATTTAATTACTCGAAGCATCCGCATTTTTCTCAACTGCAATTTTAGTCGACCAACATACTCGTAGCATACAGAAAGAGATCCTATTTAGGTCATTCGGAAAAGCCATCCCTAAAATGTACGTTTGAACTATATAGAGCTCAGTTCATCCTCGTATTTCTGCGAATAGACTCCTTCGGGATCGTACTTTTCGACGAGTTGTTTCCAGTAGACCTCTTCGTGTTTTACTAGGTGTGCGATAACTTTGCGAACCCCTTCCTTCTGACCCTCTGTACAGTCTTCGCATCCGTTCTGTAGAGCCTTTGATATGTGAGCTGAAATTGGAATAAAATTAAGAAAAATCTCAATTCAAACTTCAAATAGTACTTATTTGTAGCCTCAACTAGCAGATGGCCGCGACTTTGTTTGGTAGAGGTTTTCTAAATTCCCGCGGGAACTCTTTCCGGGATAAAAAGTAGCCTATGTATTATTCCAGACTATAATTATGTTGGTTCAGACGTTGTGGCGTGAGTTACAAACATCCATACATCCAAACTTTCGCATTTATAATATTAGGAGGAAGTAGGATAGCCTAATGATTAAGTGCAGACTGAAAACTGAAAAGTCAAAGGTTCGATTCCCACACGTTGTACTATTCTAGTATCCACTCCTAACATAAGCTTTCCGCTTATTTGACGAGGAGAGGAGAATATTAGTCTTTAGCTTGGTTAATATTAAGAAAAAATTATACTATTTGACACTACGAGTATAATTACGAGGTGGTGAGCGCTGTGGTCTTAAAAGTGGCAGGTCCTGGGTACTATTCCTTGCAGGGGTTCTTTAGGTATACAAATATTATTTTTGAATTTAAGAAATGTCTCTGTTCTGATGTGGTTGGATAGGGTCCTCCGCCAAGCAATTTAATATTCCGGTAACATAATTCCGCGTTAACAATCAAAACCAATTTCGAACTTTGATCACTCTCTCATGATCTTGATGTCAATCAGATATAGTTTCGAAAATTAGAGAGAAACTACATTTGTATGGAAACTCGAGTCCGCTCGAGCTTTCGAGAGCCTTTTAAGAGGTCTTATCTTAATATACGGCCAGCGAGGCGAGATCAGATTATACGTGATGATTAATTCCTAAAAGATTCTCGGTTTTCACGACGGAAAATACCGGGCACTTGGCTAGCTGCCCGTTAATGTGATCCCAAAGGAATAATTTCCTAATAGTTGTACCAACCCCTACAAGTGGCTTAAGTGTTAAAGCGGAAAACGGATTAGTATTAACCAGCCGATCCGCCCTTACTTCGCATGGGTTTTTTTATTTTTTTACTAGTTGATGCCTGCGACTTCCTCCGCGTGGATATAGTTTTTAGAACCCCGCGGGAACTATTTGATTTTCCGGGATGCAAAGAAGCCTATGCCACTCTCCAGGTCCTCAACTATACCCATGCAAAAAATTACGTCGATCTGTACCTCTTTTATATATATTTTGCAGCGTTATTGGAGGACAAACCAACGAATAAACACACTTGCGCATTTTTTTTTTTCAGAGAATGTGTATTATTTTGCCGCTATAACAACAAGGACAAAAATAAATTAATAAATTTTAATTTTAATTAAATTAATAAATTAAATTAATTTTTAATTAATTTTTACCCTACTAGAAACGTGTTTTTTGCGTTTTTTGATAGGGAGACTTTCGTATGCGAGTTCAGCTCGCATTTGACCGTTTATTAAAATACTAAGATCATTAAAACTTTTGTACTTACATTTCAATTCTTTACCCTCTGGCGTGCATCGACCTTTGTCCAGAACGCATTTTATATATGCAGTGAGTAGCCTCTTATTTGCCAGAACTTCTGGTATTTTCACCGAATTGAATCTGTCTTGGTTGTCGTCTGCTTGGAGGTGTATCACAGAAGCTACTAGGATCACAGCTGTTAGGAGGAGCTTCATCCTAAAATAGAAACATCCTGAATATCCGCGCATGGCGCACCGATCTCTATACTTAATCTATGATATCATTGTTATTGTATGATTTCATAGATTAATTATAGAGGCCAGTGTGCCATTTGCAATATTAGTTTCAGAGACATTCGTATGTCAAATGTGGCGCTTCAAATTGATCCACAATTGAACTGCTATTTTTAACTAAAGAGATCAGAGGACCACAGATGTTAGCTGGAGTCTCTACAGAAATCACAGCCATTAATTCTGATGTAATTAAATCCAAAGGAGATTTTATGTGGTTCTTGCGTTTGGATGAAAATCTTTATCACTGTTAACCCCAGCCATTCGTTATGGTGTTTAGGGTGTAGGGTTTTGGGTGTTTAATCTCAATAGACATTATAGGCATTATATGTTTGAATTCACATTCAATCAAAGGGAACATCCCCAGCCTTGGTAGCATGGGCGCGGCGGGAGAAATTTTATCCTCGGGAAAAGGATAAAACGTTTAACCCCCGCTTAGCTTTATCCACTCGTCGAGCATGGGCACAGCGGTGGAAATAACACTCAGTGGACCCCTAACCGTTCCACTATTGTCGTACCCACTCCTAGCACAAGCTTTCCGCTTATTTGGAAGGGCATAGGAGGCTATTAGCCCACTTCATCAGCTAAGAGACGGTTTTGAGAAAAAATAAGGTGCTAAAATGGTGGTTGGAAGAACATAATTATGTAACTCTTGTTTAATGAAGTCAGAGACATGAATATCGGCATTTTGGTTAGTAGTTTAAAATTCTCTATTAGTTATTTTAAAAAACCTTGAGGGTGGTAAAATAGGAACGAATTTTCAAAAATAAAAAATACAATATTGTACCCGTCTTAAATTGCGATTGCAGTTTTTACTAGCGGTAGGACTTTGCCTCTTGCAGCAGAAAATTCTTATTATAATCTCATAGGAAATGGGGAATTCTACGCAGATGAAGTCGCGGGCCCTCCTAGTCAGTATATATTCTAGAATCAAGGCAATTTATTTTATCCAAATAAAAAACAGATTTTCCTTACACAACGCCTACGTCAGCTACGTCGTCGCCCAAAAACCTTATTCAAACCTAAAGGTCATCCTCAAACTTACGGAGAGGATCTTTGAAGCAATTTAGAGGATAACTGAAAGGGAAACTCAATTGAAAAGGAAGCTAAAATAGCTCTCTTTAATCGTGAAGATTCAGAACTAAGTCTGGTTTTTGCCGATTTTCCGGACCGTATTATATTTAATACTAGCTGATGCCCGCGACTACGCGTCTTTAGTTTTTAAAATCCCGTGAGAACTCTTTGATTTTACGGTATAAAAAGTAGCTTATGTCACTCTCCTCTCGCGTATGCGCTTGCAAAAATCACGTCGATCCGTAGCTCTGTTGCAGCGGGATTGAAGGACAAACCAACAAACAAACACTTTCGCATTTATAATATTAAGTACGGAATATTAATAAGGAAGTTAGGATGAATAACACAAAGAAAAAAAGGTTAATCAATTCAAGTCCTTTAAAGAAAAGGCAATCTCGAGTCTTTGATCAAGATGCCATAATTTGCAATATCCAAGCTATCTATTAAGGCTAGCTTTTTTTAATAAAGATCTTTCTTTTGCTTCAGCTTCTCTCCTGGACTTGCTGTATTTTTTTTAACAAACATGTATTTACAATTTTAATAGATTTCAGCACGGCTAATATTCTTTTTATATTATATCCCTTTCCCCTTGAAGCTTGTATTATAACGACAATATTGAAAGGACAATAGTGAAACGACAGTATTGAAACGGGTGGGAATCGAACCGTCGACGTTTTGGTTGTCAGTCCACACCTTGTAACCGTTACAGTCTTATAACCATCAAAATCTGTGTATATATTAAAAGTGTGTGCTTGCAAATGCATTAAAAAATTATTTAAAATACAACTTGATTGCATGAAAAAATAACAAAATATATAAGTAAATAAACAAATCAAATCAAATATCATTTATTTATACAAAAATATCATTGTCATATAAATGGATTCTGCCAACAGCTGAGCTATATTCGTTAGATTTTGTGATTTAGCTGCTGGATATCTGTGTACAGTGTAACATAAAAGGTGACCAGTAGGGCTAACATGCGCGCCACGAGAAAATTTTGTCTACACTTTACTCGTGAATCTCTGTAGAGATTCACATAGAGACTACGAGTAAACGTGTAGACCTTTGTCGTGGCGCGCATGTTAGCCCTACTTATCACTTATAGTGATCTCTTCCAGGCAACCTATACGAGAGAACGTAATGTAAGTGAGAGACGGGGATCGCGATAAATACTTAGGAAATTAGTGTGCATGCTGCTTAAAACTTCGTATGTAACAATTAAAATTCATACTCACATGCATCTATAAATCCAGTTACACACTCATGAAGTGAACCACTAAGGTAGAATCTACAGTTACACTAATAAATGATTAACGGTTTTCTTCTCTTTATACTCGCTGGCGATCCTTGTTACGATTTCTTCCAATGATTTACATCTGTTTAAAAGCTGGTTTAGTATGAGTGCTTACATCTCGACAACGTTAATAGATTTCAAATATCGAAACAGTGTAATGTTACTAAAGATTTTAGACTAATTTTGTGATTACTGGCATAATAAAATGATATAGCACAAAACAGATTTTTGTTTGAAATATCGATAATACAATCGTGTTACCTCCAAGCCATGTCTATGGAGTGCTTTACGTTCCACATGGCTATTTTGAACCTTAATTTTAATAAATATAACCAAATTAAAACGTACCTAGCTAAACCACTTCATATATTTTCAGCTCGAGTACGTACATATATGTTAAGTCGGCTTTTAATACTTTTAAGTCTTTGAATTTTAAGCCTTTACTTTGACTTTTTAGTGTGTTTTCGATCGTTTGAAATCTATCAGTATTACCAGATGAGCGAAACCGTACTAAGGGTGCCGTAATAGACACGCGATGAGATTTTAATTTGATAGAATTTTCTATTCAATGATTCAATGTCAATTTCATTATTTATGAGAACTACGTTCCTTGACATTGTATTACTTAATTAACCGACTTTCAAAAAGGGAGGAGGTTCACAATTCGTCGAAATCTTTTTTTTTATGTATACATATTCCCCGATTACTCGAAGACGCCTGGACTGATTTGAAAAATTTTTTTTTTGAAAGGGTATTATACTTCGCAGGTAGTCCTATTGTCATCAGGTCAGGATCTGATGATGGGATCCTGAAGAAGTCAAGGGAACTTTTCAAATTTTATAGGCCCAATTGACATACTTTGTTTGTTGTTTTTTTTTAAATATTTGATTTGTTGTTATAGCGGCAACAGAAATACACATTCTCTCAAAAGCAAAGCTTAGCAATAGGGTCCCGTTGGTTACCCTTCGGGTACGGAACCCTAAAAAATAGCATCAGATTCGACGCCATTATTTAAGACACAAAAAATGGCGTCTTCTCAATACTAATTTGGAATTTTCTCTTATCAAAGAGTGATAAATATACTTGACCGAAGCCTACCTGACCGGCGAAGCAGGTCGCTGCAGAATGGCTCTTTGGGGACCTTTGCGCCTATAAATTCTCTAGTAAGCTCGTAATAAAGTAGCTGTGGCTAGAGGAAAATATATTTCCGAATAGATTTAGTGTTATAGATGACCTGTATGTTAAAGTTTAAAAAGCTAAAAGTTTAATTTCATATTTACTTTATTATTAGCTTTCACCCGTAATTTTGTACGCGTGGAGTTAGGTTTTTAAAATTCCCGCGGGAACCCATTGATTTTTCATACTCCAGATCTTCAACTATATCCATGCAAAAAATCACATCGATCCGACGCTCTGTTGTTATGTGATTGAAGGATATGATTTTTTTCTTCAATCAAAAAACAAACAAAAAATCTACTTACCGTATTTCCGCCGCGCCAGGCCTCCGTTGTGGGGTTCTAGTGTTGCGTCGTGTGGCTTCGCCGCCGCATCCTGACGCTTCATGTCGCTTCGCTCCCGCATCGTACCGCACCGAATTGAAAAATTGAAAAATTGTTTCTTTTACCTCTTATTAGTTTATTATGTACGCATTAAAGGTGTTTAATTAATAAACAAATCACATACTTATTTGTAAATAGTAGTAGTAGGTATAGTTAGCAGGTGTGAGCGTAATACCTGCTTAAAAGTTACTATTAAGATAATAGAAAGTTCACCAGGGAACATATTACAAAACTAACTAGGTCGCAAGTGCCATTTAGAAGCGGTTTACCCGAGCTTATGCAGCTAGGAAGTGCTCCGGAATAAAAGAAAATGTAAAATAATAACACTATAATAATTATTTACGTTATTTCTAGATAAAACAGTGAATTAATTATGTTAAGAGGAAATGCGGATGCTCTTTTCTCCATACAGCCGCTCTCGCCTGTTTTCTTTCTAGTTTATGACCAATGATTTTTTATAATTAAATAATTATATCAAAATCAGATCAGTATTTCAACCGTTCCTTTTGACTTTGCCGTAGTCAAGTAAAAATTCCTATTTAAAAAACAATGTATAAACCCTTGAAAAATCATCTTGAATTACACGAATTTAGTGCGAAATCTCGATGTTTGTGAATTACGCCTTCCTAATTCTGTACGCAACGTTTGTAAATTTGAATTTGTTTCAAGTAAATTGAGCGTATATTGTTTGTTCGCTTTGATAAATCCGCGCAATTAGTACAAATTAGCAATTAGTAAGATTTTTGTGTGTACACAGCTAATAGGGACCTTCAGCGGCGGCATTTGAAGTTTAAGCTTGCTTATTTAATGTACGTATTAATTAATTAGTACGTCGAGAATTATAACGATATACGTAAAAATTCTTTTTTACAAAACTGACTTCAAACTACAAAGTATATCAATCTATATAAAATATATAAAATTCAAAGTCCTGACTGACTGACTGAGATATCAACGCACAGCCTAAACTGCTGAAGTTAGAAACTTGAAATTTTTACAGTTGGTTCCTTTTATGACGTAGGCGCACACTAAGAAAGGATTATTGGAAATTCCACCCCTAAAGGGTTTAAATAGGGGATGGAAGTTTATATGAAACTCCGTCATTTTTCAAGCTGTTTCCATCAAAGTTGGTATTTGAGCTATCAGTTAAAAATAAAGAAGTACGTGTGTCACAGTTTTTGAAAATTCCACCCCAAAATCTAATTCCACGCGGACGAAGTCGCGGGGGCAAAAGCTAGTTATGCCTATAAAATTTAAAGAGCTCCCTCGATTTCTCCAGAATCCCATCATCAGATCCTTGAACTGATGACAATGGGACCACTTGGGTAGAATACCCTTTTAAACAAAAAAATAATTTTCCAAATCGGTCCAGGCGTCTTCGAGTAATCGGGGAAAATACATAAAAAGTTTAAAAAAGATTTCGACGTTTTGAGAACCTTCTCCTCTTTTGGAAGTCGGTTAAAAATCAACTAAATTGGTTAAACTCTATGCCATTTGAGTTGATTTGTCGCTCTGCAGTAATACGAGTAAATGGCTAATGCCCGTTTTCACCAACCATACTTAAATCGTCTCCTAAGTAAGAGTGTATTTACATAATTGTAGCCCTCTAATTTATAAACCCATAATCAAGTCATTTCCACCTTTAGGTGTTCCCTAAAGGTTTGTGAAAACAAAATTGTCAGAAAGCGTCTCCTAACTTGCTTCGGTAGAATGTGAGTTCTCTATATTATTCTCAAAGGTTTATTATATGATGATGATGATGATCTTGATGATTGTGATGGTGATGATGATGATGATGATAATCTCTTCTAAACTTAGAGAGTGAAGAGAAATTTGATAGACTCAGATCGAATCCGATAATGTTGCCGTGCTTGCCTGTGAGTTCTCTAATCTCTATATTATTCTCAAAGGTTTATTATATGATGACGGTGATAATGCTGATAATGATAGTGGTGGATCACCATCATCAGATGGTGCTGATGATAATTCTCTTTTAAACTTAGAGAGTGAACAGAAATTCGATAGGCTCAGATCGAATCCGATAATATTGCCGTGCATGCCTGTGAGTCCTCTTTATTCTCAAAGGTTTATTATATGATGATGATGATGATGATAATTCTCTTCTAAACTTAAAGAGTGAAGAGAAATTCGATAAGCTCAGATTGAATCCGATAATATTGCCGTGCTTGCCTGTGAGTTCTCTAGTCTCTACATTATTCTCAAAGGTTTATTATATGATGACGGTGATGATGGTGATGATGATAGTGGTGGATAACCATCATCAGATGGTGATGATGATAATTTTCTTCCAAACTTAAAGAGTGAAGAGAAATTCGATAAGCTCAGATCGAATCCGATAAATATTGCCGTGCATGCCTGGGAGTCCTCTTTATTCTCAAAGGTTTATTATATGATGATGAAGATGATAATTCTCTTCTAAACTTAAAGAGTGAAGAGAAATTCGATAGGCTCGTATCGAATCAGATTATATTGGCGTGGATTCTGTCTTGATCTGTATTCGTAGAAATGTGATCAGCGAACCGTGATTGAGTTGTTGCTTTACATTCAACGTTGATAACACGACTGCGATGCCTGCGATATTAACTTTCTACTACTATAGTAGTAGTATTCCTTTCAACGGGAAACCGCTACGTAGCATTCCTATATAATCCGAACCACCACGTTCTGGGTCGAACTGCTAGTCGCCAGCGGTGAAATCCTTATTATCAAATATGGTTGAGCGAAGCAACAGCTGGATCATGCGTCATGCTCGTGAACGGGTGCCACCAACGGGAATGGGTCTGCTTTCTGTCTACTCGTCTTAACATGCATTGGATAATGGATTGTATTTATTTGTTTTTGTATTGTATTGGACTTAGAAAAATTCATCGTGGTAGCACTGTATACATATTACATAGCATAGTTTCATTAACTACCTATTGTAAAAAATTTTTTTTTTTTGAAAAGAGCAACCGCCGAGTTTCTTGCTGGCTCTTCTCAGCAGGAAAGGCATTCCGAACCAGTGGTAGATTCATTGACGATTCAAAAGTGCTTGTAAAAGTTTATTTGAATAAAAAAAGAATATTTCTATTTCAAAGTGTGTTTGTTTGTTGATTTGTCCTTTAATCACGCAGCAACGGAGCAACGAATTGATTGATTTCATTTTTGGTCAAAGACCCAATTATTCATTTATGTCGCTCCGTGTAAGAGCCCCCAGTGGGGTCTCTCCAATTATTCTAATCCGTTTATTCGTCTCAATACGTTTGATCGATTTGAGTATCAGCCCGGTCCACTTCTCTCAAATCAATATAGCAGAGTGTAATTACTGTAGCGTATACTAGATCTGTAGGTAAGCGAATATATTAGACGCGTAACATCAGACTCTAGATGTGGGTAGATAGTAACAATACAACTGTATTGTTACTATAAATGCAGCCACCATGCGGTGGGTGTCTCAGTCTTATATCGGCATCGGTGTGGCGGGACAAGTGAGTGATCTCTGTATTATACATATCCATTATGTGTGTTGTTGTACTGGGCAAGCCAGTACAAGTGGCGACCCTGCCAGGATCAAAGTAATCGAACAAAATTTTATTAATTAATTATTGCTAGCAATGCATGTGTGTCAGTACTTTTAATTTACCTATTCGTGATAGTATAATGAAAGTGAAGTTATGGCTTATTAAGCTAAATTCGCTATGAATAATGCCGTTGCAGTAAAATTTATTTGAACTTAATGTCGGTCTTGTAATATTGGTACCTAAAGAAGCGTTACCTTATTCCAGTAAAGCGTTATTTTGTTGTAAACATAAATGTAGAATTCAATCGATACTATGGAAATGAACGGATCCATATTCAAAGATTTTGGTAGGGTAAATTGTGATTTCTACTCCGTTTATGAATTTGGATGCGTTTTTTTGGTTGTTCTAAAAGCCAACAACAAAGATCGGTTCTTTATTATTCATTATGGTAAATTGTAAATAATCAGACTGTCTGGAACTGTCTGTAATCCGAATGTGATATATGTGTCTGACGGGACTAGTGTGGCATGGCAACTAATGGTTAGTTCCGGTCGGTAACACTCGTAAAATTGCTTAAGGTACGAATAACAAACCAGTGTATAATATACTCTGGCGGGCCAGATCTAGAAACTTAGACGTGTTATTGTTTTAATAGTGTCCTTAAAAAAAAGACCACAAGCGCCGTGGTTTAAGACTAAGATGAAGGGGCTGTAGGTTAAGACCCACGCAAACAAATGTAGTTGTGTAAAGGTTTTGTGGATTCCGTATACGCACTAGCATAAAAGCACGAAATTTGTTGATCGGTGTACATAATGGTGACTAAATTTATTATGATTTGAATACATACTAATATCATTTTTAAAGCCTGTCCAGTTAGCCTTTAGATTCCATTTAGATGAGTAATAGTTATCATTATTTCTGAGACGAAATAAAAATATTAATTATAATTCTTATTGTTAAATAGTTGGATATGCCTTTGGCGGAACATGTTGGACCTATTATGATTATTATGTCACCTATTATGTGCATTGATTTTGCAAATGTAACGGAGGTAGTTCGAGAAATCGAACGGTACCTAAAAAAAAAAAAAAAAAAAATCTGGTAAGTTCGCGATGCAAATCGGAACTGTACCAGCGTGGTAGTCAATACCGATAGTAAAAAAAAGGAAATTTAGTAAAAAAAAAAGGAAATTTGGTAAGTTCGCGATGCAAATCGGAACTGTACCAGCGAGGTAGTCGATACCGATAGTAAAAAAAAAGGAAATTTAGTAAAAAAAAGGAAATTTGGTAAGTTCGCGATGCAAATCGGAACTGTACCAGCGAGGTAAAAAAAAGGAAATTTAGTAAAAAAAAAAAGGAAATTTGGTAAAAAAAAAAGGAAATTTGGTAAGTTCGCGATGCAAATCGGAACTGTACCAGCGAGGTAAAAAAAAAGGAAATTTAGTAAAAAAAAAAGGAAATTTGGTAGGTTCGCGATGCAAATCGGAACTGTACCAGCAAGGTAAAAAAAAAAAAAAAAGGAAATTTAGTAAAAAAAAGGAAATTTGGTAAGTTCGCGATGAAAATCGGAACTGTACCGGCGAAGGTAGTCGATACCTAACAAAAAAAAAAAGAGATGCATGGATCGGGGCGATCTGAGGATGACCGATGCCATGGCAACTCAGTATGTATGCCGTGCCTCGGAGAGCACGTAAAACTGTCGGTCCTGCGCCTGATCTCTCTCCGGTCGGGTCGATTTTTCCCCGTCCCATCGGACTATGAGAGTGAGGGAATAGAGAGTGCACTTGTGTCTGCGCAAATACTTGTGCACTATAATATCTCCCGCGCAGATGGCTGATCTCGTGGCCGAATTCGGTCAGGAGGACCATCATATGATTGGGTCCCACGGGTAGTTGGCACAGTGGCCAATCTAGTTAAAAGTAAAAGTCCAAATCTAGTTAAAAGAATAATATTATTTTCATAGACCTTGTATTGTGTCATATTGTTTTTAGGAGTTAGTGGCTCAACAATACTGACCTGATATTACGATGATATGTTTCAAGTGATTAGTAATGCAAATATGATATGATTGAGTGGATACGATAGCAATCGCACCTCAATCGAATAAATATTACCATCTTGGTTTTAGCCGAGTATAATTGGCTAAATAAAACCAAATAGGTTTTAGAGAAAACTTCGTTCAAACTAATCCCTGGATCTGATATTAAAATATTAGTGTTCCATATTAATCAGGGACTGGAAAAAATGCTATTAAAATGTTAGGTAATCCCTGCTTCTAGGAAGCGGTTACAATCAGTGTTACAAAGGAAACTTAAATAATAACAAACTCGGAAAATGATGGTTAAAGGCACCCAGTACTATGGTAATTTAGCTGGTATTTTTATTAGCACTAAAAAGCTTGTACCAATTAGCTACCTATATTAATGAATAATAAAATGTTAAAATCAGTAATCAAATGTTTTCTGGGTGTAGGTGTCAGTTTTATAAGCGTCGAGTGTGGCATTTATTTTTATTTCAAATCACAAGATCACAAAATTACATCATTTAAAATTAAAAAAAAAAAAAGGCATAACATATATATTTGAAGTATGTCAGCACAATTGTGTTTTCACATTATTTTAAGAATTTTTATCCTAAATTCATACAGTGTCACAATTATTTAAGGAATTTGTATTCATAATATTGTTAACGCATAGTTGGATAAATAATAGCAATGCTAAAACTACGAAGTATCTGTCATTCTTTGAGTAATAACTGTGTTGAATAAAATGTCTTGGGAATATGATGCTGATTGCTGGTAGGTTGTTGTAAATTTGGTAAATTTGTGATACATGCCAATGATAACTGCACATTAGCTAAAAATTAAAAAAAAAAAAATCAAAAACGAAAAGGAAATGGAACGTGTAATGAAACGCCATTGTTGTTGTTGTTTTAGCTTTCTGAATGAAACACCGTTGTCAATTTGAGATGTCAACGGTGGTGCAATGTCATTTGTCAGTGTCATACGTCTACGTATACTGCATCTCGTTCGTGTAGTATAAACCATTCACGATTTTAGTTTCATAATAACCTAAAAGTCTAACTTTGATTTTGAATTAGTCAAAAAAGCCGCAAGTTCTAGAAGTTTTAAAACTTAGGTAAACAATTGGCAATATCATTATATTGCTATGCATAATTCATTCTTGTAAACGTGAGTGGGTTAAAGTTCCATAAATTTTTGGCATTATTCTTTATCAAGATACAGCTTACATCAGTCTGTAGGGCTTGGGTTACATGCAATTGACAGGATCAAATTTAAAATAGATTATTTTCAGTTGCCGATATATTTCCTTACGGCAAGATATCATTAGTTTGAAATGGAATTTTAAGTATTGACAATTGGGCATTTTCGTTAAATCACAGGGTATAAAAAACACTGCGGTTTTAAATGGGGCATGCTTTAAATATGATGGAATTTTAAAATTGCAAACTATCTGTTTTGTAACGAAAATCAAATCGATATATCATATAATGTTAGCGAAATATTGGAATAGTAAAGATATACAACTTCGATGTATTGAAGGTGGTTTTATAAAATCGATGTTTGACTTTGTTGACGACGTAGGCGCCGGTCTGGCGGCGCGCCGTGGGGATAAATACAGCGGATTTGACGATGCGAGTTCGGTCTCTCTCAGAGACTCATTCGGCTGTTAGATGCTTCCGCGTCTGGGTCGTTGTATTTGATTGGTGGGTTGTGATAGCAATCGCGCCCTAGTCGAATAAATATTGCCCTGAGGTTTAGATGAGTGTAATTGATTAAATGATGCTTGGATGTGTTTGATAGTTGCCCTCACGTTCAGATGGCGGTTTGTCTGAAGTGTTGTGGTTGAATTGGTTGGATGTGAGGACAGGGGCCGTTATATGTGATTATATTTATGACCAGGTCAATAAATATTGGTCGTTCTGTAGATTTCACGTACTTGGGCTGAATTAGGCATAATTCTATCCGATAGAAAACTTCCTCAAAGAATTCAAGGTAGTTTTCAATAAATACATTTTAACTTTATTTGCATTTATAAATGGTTAATCTTAGAATAATTTCGGATGGCATAGTTGGTAGGTAATAATTTTTCCTTCCGGATTTAGATTATTACATTTGTATCAGTGCAATTATAGGCACTTAGTGTTCAGATAGATCCATTAAATATTTTCGTTGGTTGAGATCACTTATTTTGAGATTTTGTTACAATAAGTTCAGTTCGGGGAAAAAAGGAAAAGGAAGAGAGCACAGTAGATGCGACTATGTGTAATTAGGTTAGTGGCTTTCTAGCTATCAAGGTTAAGTAATAGTAGTACCCGTGCTAGGTACATTGGATTATTTATCCATATTACTATTTTGTCAAATGACCGCTGACATGACAAGCAATATGAAAAATAAAATTAAAACAAGGAAGAGATGTAGCGTATACTAGATCTGTAGGTAAGCGAATATATTAGACGCGTAACATCAGACTCTAGATGTGGGTAGATAGTAACAATACAACTGTATTGTTACTATAAATGCAGCCACCATGCGGTGGGTGTCTCAGTCTTATATCGGCATCGGTGTGGCGGGACAAGTGAGTGATCTCTGTATTATACATATCCATTATGTGTGTTGTTGTACTGGGCAAGCCAGTACAATTACTGTTACCTGTTCAATACATAACGCTTAGAAGCACAATAGCGACATTTATAAATTGTTCTTCTTATATGACACTAGCTTTACCCCGCGGCTTCGCTCACGTTAAGTTCGATTATTCCAACCCCTATTTTATCCCTTTCGGGGTTGAATTTTCAAAAATCCTTTCTTAGCGGACACCTACGTTATAATAGCTATCTATATGCAAAATTTCAGCCTGATCCATCCAGTGGTTTCAGCTGTGCGTTGATAGATCAGTCAGTCAGTCAGTCACCTTTGCCTTTTATATATTTAGATTTTGTTTAGTATTTTATTATTAACTAGCTGATGCGCGCGACCACGTCAATTTCTGTTATAATGATCGCGATTAAGAAGTCTTTTAAAGAATATATTTTAAATATGGATATTTTTCCCCGTTTCTGCAACATTTTTCACTGATGCTTCGCTCCTATTGGTCGCAGCGTGATGTTATATAGCCTTAAGCCTTTCTCGATAAATGGACTATTCAACACAAAAAGAATTTTTCAATTCGAACCAGTAGTTCCTGAGATTAGCGCGTTCAAACAAACAAACTCTTCAGCTTTATATATCAATCATAATTTTATGTGATGAAATTTTATTGTGGTTAACTTTGCACGCCAATAATGGCAGATTGTGACATGTACCTACCTAAACTAATGATATTATATTTGTAACATCTTAATTGTAACTCACAATCATGCATATTATATAAAAATACAAATGTAATTATGGCGGCAGAAACCACAAATTAGTGGATGTACTAACGCATAAACTTTTTTAATTGTACCTGTACAAAAACTCCGTATTTTGTGGACGCAATGCGACACCGAGGCCTGTGTATAATTAGTGTGAAAAGTTAATATATGTGTTCATTTATCATGTTTTTGCCACAATGACGTAAGTAGGGTGTGTTGGAATTTTAACGATGTACGAAAATACGTATTTACCCTGGTAAAATAAGGATTTAAAAACCGTATCCAAGATTAAAAGCGACCGCAGACATACAATTTAAGTTGGCCGACAATTTAACAACTATAAACGTAAAAATTCTTTTTACAAAACCGACTTCAAACACCATTACCAAGTATATCAAGTTTGCCAATAAATATAGTATAGTATATCAATTGTAACCTATAAATATAGCTGTTGTAGATAGCTCCCTTAATTTCTCCAGGAACCCATCATCACATCCTGACTTTATGACAGTGGGACCACCTGGGAAGTATACCCTTTCAAACAAATAAATAAGTTTTTGAATCGGTCTAGGCGTCTTCGAGTAATAGGGGAACATACAAAAAAAAAGATTTCGACTAATTGAGAACCTTTTTTGGAAGTCGGTTAAAAGGTCATTATTCCTATAAACGTATACTATGCGATTTAGTTGTACTAGTTCGGATTTGTAATACTATTAGTACAGTAGTTTCGAACCTAGCGACAAAACAGACTAAACAGGCCCACAAGGAAAAAAGAACTAAATGAACGATGTACTATTTGTATAATTGTCAGATTCCATGTTCCCCGCTCGTTCAGAACCGAGCGAATAAAGTACTAAAAGAACGATAAACTACTGAGTATACGGAATACTCGTTCAGTGTCGGGAATTCATTCTTAATAGTACTTGGTACGTGTACCTACTACACAAGACTAATTCCAAGTTAGCCTGCTTCTACCTTAGGGTGAGAACATGCCAGAGATGCCTCACTGCGATACCTCGCGGTCGCGGTTTAGCTCGCTACCTCGATGCCACCTCCATGTAAAACAAATGTATGCAAACAGACGAGCGCGAACATGTCGAAGATACCTCGCTGTACCGCGATGTATCGCAGTGAAGTATCCTTTGGCATGTTCGCACTCGTCTATTTGCATACATTTGTTTTACATGGAGGTGGCATCGAGGTAGCGAGCTAATCCGCGACCGCGAGGTATCGCTGTGAGGCATCTTTGGCATGTTTTTACCCTTAGACTACATCGTCTTATCACCAGATGATATCACAGTCAAAGGTCATCTTTGCCAACAAATGAAATTAAAACCAGAGCATTTTCCACCACTAATCGCCCATTATTATCAGAGCATTAATCAACCATTTCTCTTTGCAAAATTATGTCCCTTAGTTTTATTCTCTGATTAAACGATATTATGATTAATGAATAAAAGGAATTTTCCTCGACGATGAAAGACCGTGACCGATTGTAAATTATTATTAATAATTATAACGCTCAAGAAGTACCTTATATTCAAATAAAGATTCTAATCACTATCTCAAAGAGATACTTTCCTTAAGGAAAGATAAGCTCCTTTATGTCTTTAGAGAGATAGAGAGAGAGTTCTTAATAGAGAGTTTAATCCTTTTATTCACATACTAGCTTTTTTTGAAAACTCAACCCTTTAGGGGGGTAAAATAGATGTTTCAAAAATCGAACTTAACGTGGCCGAAGGTGTGAGCAAAAGCTAGTTAATTAATAAAAACAGTTGACCTGTTCGTTCGTCGTAAAAAACTAATTGAATTAAATATTGCACGATAAAGTTTATTTTCCCCGAAATCGTAAAATTGCTGAAACTCTCCATGCACGTTGCAGTGTGCCACTAAACCCAAAATCGTTAAACGCGCTACTTTCGTATTTATTCATTCTTAAAAACTGAAGTAAGTATATTAAAATAATTCGGGCATGATTTTTTAGTTTTGTACGTCAAAAGTATCCCTTTGAATACCTTTTTTTTATTTACGGGGAAGGAAATATTTCTAAGATTGGATTGGTATACCTACGTATGCATTTTTGCATTTTTGAAGCTTTATTATGGAAGCACTCTATACATAGCATAGCTTTGTAAAAAATTTTTTTTTTTTTGAAAAGAGCAACAACTGAGTTTCTTACCGGCTCTTCTCAGCAGAATCTGCATTCCGAACCGGTGGTAGATTTATGACGTGTCATAAGAGCTACAAGTTAGCCTACATGAAATAAATTAATTTTGAATTTTTTTTTTTTATTCGATGACAAGATAGCCCTTGACTGCGATCTCACCTGATGGTAAGTGACGATGCAGTCTAAGATGGTAGCGGGCTAACTTGGAAGGGGTATAGCAGTGTAAATTCAACCCATACCCCTAATCGGTTTCTACACGCCATCGTGCCGGAACGCTAAATCGCTTAGCGGCACGTCTTTGACGGTAGGGTGGTAACTAGCCACGGCCAAAGCCTCCCACCAGACCAGACCAGAGGCAATTTAGAAATTATAAATTCCCAAATTGCCACCGCCGGGAATCGAACCCGAGACCTCCCAGTTATAAGACCACAGCGCTCACCACTGCGCCAGGGAGGTCGTTTGAATTTGAATTTAGATCCCACTACCATCTTAGACTGCATCGTCATTTACTGTCAGGTGAGATCGCAGTCAAGGACTATCTTGTCACTGAATTAAAAAAAAGGAGTGGATATGTCAACCTTTCAGTTTTTAATCCGGACCTTTAACATTACATTAAGGCTACTGTCTCTTAAATCGGTCACTTTAAAAACATTATACAAAACACATCCTTACATTACCCACATAAATTACTTATAATATCTAAACCTTAAATATAATTACCCAATTATTTATGTTGGCAAAAAGCCATGAGGTCGTCGCACGCTTTTTAATATTAAATATTCATAATTAACTTTTAACTGTTTTGGGAGTGACCCACATACTAAATCTAGCTGTTTCTCGCCACCTCGAACCACACGCTTGGATTTAGGTTTTTAAAAATCATAATTAAATCCTTAGATACTAATATTATAAATGGGAAAGTGTGTTTGTTTGTCGGTTTGTTGATTTGTTCTTCAATCACGCCGCAACAAAGCAACGGATCGACGTGATTGTTTCCATGGCTATAGTTGAGGACCGGGAGAGTGACATAGGCTACTTATTATCTCAAAATCGAAGAGTTGCCACGGGATTTTTAAACACTAAATCCACGCGAGCGAAGCCGCGGCATCAACTAGTAGTTTATAAATAACACAATAGCACACAAAGCAATTTCATAGAATTATTACACCGATTTATAATGTAACAGAGTTGGTCCTTTTGGCTGCAGTTTGCTGTTAATATGACAAACGAGCCTCACACCCTTCCTCCTTAAAGTAGGTCACTACCGGAACGAACCGAAGATACTCTTTCGCTAGAAATGGTCCAGAAACTACATAATTCTTCCTTCCAAGATTTTATAGATATGCTTTAAAAACATGTTTGCGCTTTAACGCTTTTTATTCTATTTTTATGTGGTTTTGTATCTCCTTTATTAACACAATATAGTAACGCGCAGTTCCAAAAGCGCGGCATGAGCAATTGTCGACTTGCGGAACATTTGACTGCGCAGTCAAGTAAGACGAAGCGTGTAGTCGAAGCTTTATACACAAGGTTTAACTAAAAGACATGGTATGTAACAGTATTTCAAGTCTATGCAAGCAGACAAGTTCCAAGTTTGTTGTAGACAGATATTTATAAATCTATAAATATATAAAAGGAAAAGGTGACTATAATTGACTGACTGACTGATCTATCAACGAACAGCTCAAACCACTAGACTAATCCGGCTAAAGGCATACAGATAACAGATAGTTATATATAGTTAGCTCGTGTTAAGTTCGAACAATCGAACTTAACATGAGCGAATTCGCGAGCAAAACAGCTAGTCTGTTATAAAGGTACAACAGAAATTAATAGTAATCTATACTATTATAATAAAGAGAGAGCGCGAATTTTGTGAGTTTGTATGTATGTCCGGAGCAAACTTTGGAACCACCGCACCTATTACAATAATTCTTTTACCATTTCAAAGGTACATTATTCCAGATGGTTATAGGCTATAATTATGTTAATAAATATATTATGGTTAGATATTATGTGCAAATTTGTTAAAGAAGTCGGAATTGTTTTTGACTCTTAAACGTTTTCAAGGCGTGCGCTGGGTCATATACTGTTATTGGATGAAAATGATGTATGGGTGAATTGTTCCTCTTAAAGAGTTCTAAAAAAAAGTCCGCGATAGCATATGTCTATATTCTAAGGATAACTTACAGTAACCATTTCTATCTTTCAAATTTTTATTAAAAATAATGAATTATTTTCGAAGCTTTAACCGATGTGATGTCAATCTATATCTAAATAAATATGTTTATTATCGTAAGTATTTAATTTAGAACATATTTGTCCTTTACACTATACAATTTAAATAAATATCTTAGGAGTTATCGGAAAATTAATTTTTCCGCGCGACAAAATAATAAAATTATGCCGTCTGGCGCGGCGGGGCATGGTGGCGGGTATCGGTGCGGGATATTCGTGTGGTTCCTGTGGTGATCTTATTGACAACCGTCTCCTATAAGAAGCTCACGAGAACAAATATTTAATTTTCAACCCGGACGAAGTCGGCGCGGGCTTCTAGTAAAATATAAAGGTACCTGTCGTTATCAGCGACCGAAACTTTTAAATGAGCATATCTAGTCGACATGCTTGGTTATTAGTTCTGAGTAGAGTATGCAGGTGCGAGACGTTATAGTTTAGGTATGCGAAGACTATTGTTTTGGGTGTTAATTAAACTAGACAATTTTGGAAACATCTGCATGCTTTAAAGTTCGGGACAATTTTTTCATGACCCGTTGCACTATTATCGTACCCACTCCTAACACAAGCTTTCCGCTTACTTGAAGGGGAGGGGAAAATATTAGTTAAGTTCAGCTTGGCTAATATTCTTTTTTAAGAAAAAAAAAAAAGAAAGTGACATACAGAGCTACGGACTTTTTCCGAGCTACATAATATTTGAAGGAAGTAATAAGCTAAAGAAACGCCCACCCTTGCGAACGAGCGGCGGGTCAGCTACTAGCACTAATAAAAGGCAACCATTTACATCCAGAAGCTTTACAAAATGAAAATTTATTATTACACGTTCCAGATGAAAGTTCCATTCTATAACATGTATTACTATTACAAGGAAAATGTCGGAAACAAGCTTTTTTTTTATTCGATGACAAAATAGTCCTTTGCTGCGATCTCACCTGATGGTAAGTGACAATGCAGTCTAAGATGCTAGCGGGCTAACTTGGAAGAGGTATAGCAGTGTACATTCAACCCATACCCCTAATCGGTTTATACACGCCATCGTGAAGGAACGCTAAATCGCTTGGCAGCACGTCTTTGACGGTAGGGTGGTAACTAGCCACGGCCAAAGCCTCCCACCAGACCAGACCAGAGACAATTTAGAAATTATAAATTCCTAAATTGCCCCCGCCGGGAATCGAACCCGAGACCTCCCAGTTATAAGACCACAGCGCTCACCACTGCGCCAGGGAGGTCGTCGGGAGCTTCCACAGAAAAGAATACGAAAAAACGTTTTCGATTTGCTAATATAACGGAAATCCAGTACCGATGTGGGAAAACATTTGATGGTTTTTATTGAGCGGTATATTATATTCCTCGGGTAACATATTTTCCGAATTTTCCGATACGTACCTACTGTTGATTGAATAAACCTCTTTGTGAGCACTTGTGGTTTGGAAATAGAATTTATTGTGTTACTTATGAGTTATGGCACTCAAGAAAACGCGGTGTGGACACTATGTGATACTAGATGATGCCCGCAACTTCAGTCACGTGGATCGAGGTTTTTTGGCTTCCCACGGGAACCCAAAAAGCCTATGCGCTATTCCAGTCTATAATCTATCTCGGTGCTAAATTTCAACCAAACCGGTTCAGTCATTGCCGCGTGATTGAGTAACAAACATACATCCAAACTTTCGCATTTATCGTGGTCTTTTCCCCCTCCACCTTGCCTACAACTATAAGTTTTTCCAGGTTACTAGGCAGGCGTTATGACCAAAATAGCTAAGAATTTTTTGGACGCATATGGTGGAAAGTCTGACGTCAAAACGAAGCTTCTCCAGGATTGATTAGTTCACGGTCCATGGTATCCGAAGCATCCTTCTCCAACACCACATTTCAAAAGCATCATTTCTTATTCTATCCCTTGCCCGAATCAAAAGCTAATTTAGATTAAATAATAATGTTTCAATGGATAAAACCTATTTCTATTTAATAAATTCTGTTTGAGTGAACGTAATCTAAACTTGTATAGATTGTAAGTACAAATTTTCAATCTCAAATTGGATTTATTCCCCCGCGGCGCGGCGGCCTGCCGCTGTTTACCAACATTCAACAGGCGATTCTTTAATTTGTTCCTTTCATCTCAAACAGTCAACAGTTTATTTTTCCAAGCTTTTATTTAACTTGTAATATGTGTATGTATGTAGGTTTGTTTAGGTCAAATCTTATAAGCTGAATTAGAACCATTTCGTGGTTTCCGATTGAGCCCATTTCATCATCTACATTGGTGAAATGGACACTAAGGGCAACGTAAAATAAGTTTTAACGGAGCGTAAATTAGATATTTTGGCCGATTTTCCATACAAAAACTGTCAAAATATCACGCTCAGATAAGACGTATTTTATGTTGGTGAAATCGGCCCTAAAAGAGCTTATTTATTAGCCAGAGCAAGTTTCAAGATAGGTTTCAAGCCAGTAAGTGTTGACGGGGTTTTGATATTTTGGCAGATTTTCAAAACATCAAATTTATGCTTGGAAAAGAATTATTTTACGTCGGGTAAATCGGCCCTAAAAGAGCTTATTCATTATCAGGTTTCAGGCCAGTAAGTGGTGGCGAGGTTTTGATATTTTGGCCTTATTTTGGTAGATTTTCAATACAAAACAGTTTTTGACAGTTCAAACGCTCCGATAAGATTTATTTTACGTTGGTGAAATCGGCCCTAAAAGAGCTTATTTATTAGCAGGCTCTAGGCCGGTGAGTGCTGACGATTTCTCGGCGCTTGTGCCCGCTACAATATAGCGGCCAATTACTTTACTGCTGTAGTGCTTCGATGCTTTTTAGCTTCGATGGACAACTTAACTTCTATTAGCTACTTTTAAAAGCAATTCTGATTTCCATTTATATTTCAAAGGAGTTCGATCTTATATTTGGTCATAAAAACCTATCAAATGAAATAGTTATCGAATGTGAACTGGTTTAGATATCCTAATAGATTTATAAATATTTTATTTTCGTGGCTGACGTATGGTTTGGCCGTGGTGTAGCGGTTAACACACTCGGGCGCGATTCCCAGAGAGACGTGGGTTCGAATCCCGCCGGCCTCGGAATTTTTGATATGTATTTATAAATCTATTAGGTTATTTCCTTTAAGTGTAGGTTAACACTTCAATAAAAAATTAAAAATGGTTTAGATATATTTTGACTGTCCCGTTGGTCTAGTGGTGAGCATGTTTGACTGCGAGCGACGAGGTCCCGGGTTCAATTCCCGGGTCGGGCCAAAAATGTATTGGGTTTTTCTGTCAAGAAACTCTCAGTATTAACCCGGAGTTAGTTAAGTAGGCGGTGTGTCCACCCCATACTTCGAAGAGCATGTATACGTAAAGCATCTGATCTCTACAGTTGGTCGTAAAGAAGCTAATAAAGTAAATTGGTATTTACTACTGTCGAACGTTTGTCTTTGCTATGTACTCGTTCTAGCCAATTACTTAAGTTATTTTTTAGGTTTCATTTAGTATAATACATATTATTTCGTCTGGCTGTGAACCACAAAGTTCAGCGCAAAAAGTTATTGTCAAGAAATTTTCATTAGGAGCTCGCTGAGAGATAAAAAAGAGATAAAAATCAATCCAAATATAACAAAAAATACGCATACTGGTAAACTTTTTCTTTTCTATCACACCAATATTATAAAGGCGAAAGTTTGTTTGTATGTGTATATTTGTTACTCCTTCACGCTACAACAAATGATCTAATTTGTATATTCATATTTAAAAAAATTAAAATTTCACGCCTATAATTACTTTACTGCTACTAGTATAACGACAGTATCAGGGCATGTCACTTAAACTAAAGTAGCGTCTGTTACTCTGTCCTCATCGCAAGGAGCGGGGTAATTAAAGTGTCACTCAACAGCATTAAGAGAACTGAAAGCGTCTTCAAATAACAGTCTGCTTCAGTTTGATATTCAAATTATAATTCCTTCGTGATACTTGCATAAGCATCTCACGTAAGGATAGCTTAACTTTGTAAAAGTTTTTTTTTTTTTTCCTACCATAAAGCATCATGTAACGGTGGCTTTATTTTATACTACCATCTAGCCTGTGGGCTAATAAGTAATATTACTTTAACTTAAACTTCTACTTATTATTAATTTCTATATCTAATTTACAGTCCAATAACTGTCCTTAGTTTACTCTAACGAGTTCACTATGAGTTCACTATGTGTTCACTATGAGTTCACTATGGGTTCACTATGTTCTTGTGACCTTGTTAAGTAACACAAGCACTATTACACTGACACAAAAGTTTATTTGAATAAAAAATTATTCTATTCTATCTCTACTAATATTATAAAGAGGAAAGATTTGTGTGTAAGTATGTTTGTAACAAATTGGCACAAAAAGTACTGGACCGATTTGGCTGAAATTTAAAATGGAGATAGACTATACCTTGAATTAAAACATAGGCTACTTTTTATCCCAAAACAAATTATAGTTCCCGTGGGACTCCAAAAAAAACCTCAATCCACGCGTACGAAGGTATCAGCTATTTCTGAATAAAAAATGTTTGCGTAATTTTTAGGGTTGCGAGAAGATAACGGAACCTTTATAGAATCACTCCGTTGTCTGTCTGTATGACTGTGTGTCAACGCTGTTTTTCTCAGAAACGGTTTAAGGTACTAAGTTGAAAATACTGAATCAAAAAGTGAATGGTCTCTTAATGCTGTGTTTAACTTAATGAAAAGGACGGGCATAAATAGAAACGATGAAACCGATACGCGGCACGTTTGTTGAAGTAGTACAAGTATCGCGCATCGGTTTCATCGTTTCTATTTAGGCCCGCCCGACTTCAAGAAACGTGTACAAACAAACTAAAATTATCCTAACTGGACTTGGCAGTTTTAATAGTACATTGTTACCTTAGGGATGAAAGTAACTTATTTAGTCCCGAGACGGGGTTTGGCGCCCGAGCGTAGCGAGGGGGCCTATAGTTCGAGGGACTAAATAAGTCTTTATCCCGAGGTAAACACTGTGCTTTTCATTACGAATATAAGGAAAGTCAAAATAAAAATAGAAATTAGCTAAAGAAAATTGAGTGAACTTTACCGCCTTTTTTTTTTCTTTGGCCTAGCCGGCGGGCTATGCATTTAGCTTTTTAATAGTCAAGTATTGTCTATGATTGTCTATGAATGTCTATGAATCAGTTGTCTTTACTTTATGAATAAAGTCTATCTTTCTTCTTGTCTATGGATGCACTCGGGTATGTCGTGTTTCATTTGAATTCCAATAAAAATGTGACAACTAGTTTTTTTTAATTATTTGACAGCTGTCAGTTGAAAACGATTCTCCCTAGGGCTGAAAAGTATTACTTTCAACCCGCTTCTCAGGCAAATTCAGACCTACTTTCCGTGTATGAGTAATGAAAAATATTTTCTTGTCCCCCTAACAAATCATGAAGCCCACTGGTTTATCTGTGCATTGCTTATAACAGTTATAACAAAGTCACGGTACGGTATATGTACATATAGATACTATTCTATTTATTCTATTCGATGTTAGAGTTACAAACTATGTACAGGAACTAGCAACAAATTGCCAGCGTGAGTTGATTAAATCGAAATGTTTCTCTAAGCGGAAGTTAAGTTATACTCGAAGCACTGTAATTTGTACCTATTTCGGACTGTTATTACAGTTCAGTCAAAAACTTTGTCTAACGAAGGTCGAAATACACATTTACTAAGTGAAACAAAACGACACGAACGTTCAAACCCACCCGTTAACTTAGTTGGAGGGGAAATGGGAATTCTCCAGCTCTGAACTCATAATTACATCATGGGGTTATCCAAGGGACTGCCCAACAAATTCCTGAAAAGATATATAGATTACAGATAGTTATAGTATAGAGATAGTTTGGAACAGAGACAGTATTTTCGAAAGCACTTTGTAAAAGTTTAATTGAATAATAGAAACTATTCTATTTTATTCCCCCGAACTCTCTTCGAAGGTGTTCCCACTAAATTACAACATGGGGTTATTCAAGGGGCGACGCTACTGCTTCGTCATAGAGGTCGTGGGATTGAAATATTATGTTTTCAAAAGCTCCCCTTTCTTTTGTTTTCTCGCCTTTCAGAGTACGTCTTTGTGCCGTTCGCAGTTGAGATGGAAAAATCTGGAAAATCTAGGAAAAAACGACGGAATTTTCCACTTCATCAGTTAAGAGCATAATGGCTTCTGTTTGTTATGGCATCTTAGTAACTTCAAAGCTTACAGCTTAAAAGCGGCAGAAAAATCTGTATTTTTTATATTTTTTTATTCGATAACAAGACTGGCCCTTGACTGCGATCTCATCTGGTGGTAAGTGATGATGTAGTCAGTCTAAGATGTTGGCGGACTAACTTTTTTTAGTATTTATACATAGTGATGAACAAATATGGTTCATGATAAACTGCTGGACAAAATGGCGCTCTTATTAATATTTACATAGTATTTAACGCTAAATTACTTACTCAACGGTAAACGAAACACGAGGTAGCAAGCATGATTTAGTCAGTTACTTGGAAAGGGCAGTGCCGGTTTCCGTTGCGAGGTCACCACTCCAGCACCTTAGAAACAGATGACCACCAAGTTCTTCAAATATAAAGTTTTTTTTCTGCTACTATTTCTTTTGTAGCAACTTTTAGCGCTGACAATAGTATTATTATGTCAATGGCTGACAAACATTATAAAAACTTTCTACTTTTTTATTTTATTTTATTATTATTAATACAATGTTTTTTTTCTCTTTTTCTTTTCTTTCTTTTATTTTTCGTTTATATCGCTTAACTCTATCTAACTATAAAGTTCAGTCAGAAATTTCTCATAGCACCTTAATCATTTATTACATTATATTATAATAATATAATATGTTCCATAAATAAAACAGCTCACATACTATATAGGTATAAACTAAATAAATAAAAGGTCTCTGACTATCACATCAGAGGAATCCTGACAGTTTAGGAAAGTTTACACCCCAAACATTTATTAATTAAAAAAAAACATTTATTACAAGTACAAAATTTTGTGGCTTATTGTATCACGGGAGAAGTTATCAGAAGTAATCACAATCAGCCGTCAACAAAATGTCGGCTTAGTACCCGAACTCGGAAGTTTCTAAACAGGAATTAGCCAAAAGCGCTGAGCTTTATATTGTTGCAGCGGATTTATGAATACTAAAGTTTAATTAGTTTAGGATTATTTTGAATGTAGTACCTACCTACGTTATTCAGCTATGACCGGTAGCTTCCAGAGCACTTTGCTAATGTTTAATTGAATGAAAAGTTTGGTATTCTATTACTCTTGCTCGCAATTTCGTCGCGTGGAGTTAAAAGGTAACTTGTGACAGTTCCCAAGTCTATAACTATACTAAACTTAATTAACTATTTCGATACTAAACAAACTATACCGATGTAAAAATCAAGTCGCTCGTTGCTCTATTCCTACATGATTGAAGGACAAACCAACGAATAAAAAACAAACTTTCGCATTTATAATATCTTCTAAATATGTAATTGACTAGAAAATATATAAAAGGAAAAGGTGACTGACTGACTGACTGATCTATCAACGCACAGCTCAAACCACTTGACGGATCGGGCTAAAAATGGGCATACAGATAGCTAATAAGACGTAGACATCCGCTAAGAAAGGATTTCTGAAAATTCAATTCCTAATGGAGTAAAATAGGGGTTTGAAAAATCGAACTCAACGTGAGCGGAGCAGCGGGCAAAGGCTAGTGTTTTAGTACGAATAGTGTCCATTGTCCATCACTCTATTTCATTACCACGACCATTCCATCAAGATTAAGGGTCGAGACCTCTGAAAAAACACACAATGAGTGGATATTTTCTTTACCCGCGTGCTAGACAAGTTTTTAGAAAGATTATATTTCACCGAAGTGTCACGAGTGTTTACTTGTATTTTATGTATTATGCCTTACTAGTTTATACTAGCTGATTCCCGTGACTTCGTCCGCGTGGAAAAAGTTTAGGTGACTTGCTACTATCTGCGAGAAGTTATGTCCTCTATCTCCGATAATATTTAGTAGATTTTCAGCAAAATTAGACTGAATATTTCTAATAGTACAATTTATAATAAAAAACGAATTATCGAATTCGGTTTAAATTTGACTAAGTTGGAGCAAAATCAACAAAAACTTTCATCCTCAATCCCGGATAAACCTTATTGTTTATCAGGATAAAAGTATCTTATATATTGACCCGGAGTATTAGCTACCACTGTACCCATTCAAATCCGTTCAGTAATTTTCGCGTGGTGTGCGCCCAGACAGAGAGACAGACACAAAATATTCAAAAAATAAATATTTTGGGCTCAGTATCGATAATAAAGCATCCTCCGACTAAAATTTTCAAAATATATTTAATGTACAGAATTCGTCCAGTTACAGTTTTACTATAAGTATAGATGCTCTGCGCTTTCTTTGTGCGAGTTTCTATTAGAATTTATGACACGTTGGATTTACGAGCTGAAGTATCTATGCTACATGAAGAATTGGTAGAAGCAGACTATTTTCAGCTTGTAACCAACAGATAGCGGCTGGTATATGACACCTCTATCTTCTTCTTTATCAACCCATAAACGTACTGCTGAACAGAGGTCTCTTGCAAGAATTTCCACAGGCTTCGATCTTGCGCCGCCTGTATCCAGCAGCAGCAGTAAAGTCGACTGTGTAATTTTATTATAGAGCTTCACGCCCATTACTACAAACGACTTTCAGACTTTCTTGAGGCGTTGCGTCGTTTTTGGGGCTCATGATCCGCAGCCCTGAACCGATGAGGAAGCTATTTTCTTAGATAAAAAGCGAATGAAAATACGTGCCTGAAGCAATGCTTACTCCTATCTAAATCTCATAAAATGTCGCCTTCAAAACTTGCTCAACTTCAGCAATAACGTAACTTCCAGCCCGCCGAGGAAAGTCGCATGTCAAGTAATTAATCCATAACACATTACAACTCCTATTAGTTACAACTTCCAATGAAACGACGGCACTTGCTGTTCGGAACTTTTGCAATTGTGATATATTTTTATGCTGCTAGAAGTTGGAATGAAAGGCGATACCTACCTACTTGTGAAGAATAAACATTTAACATTTAATTTTTTACTAACATTTTTTTGTTAAGCAATAAACATTTCTCCGTATCTATAATACCTATTAATATTATAAGTGTGGCACTAAGCTGTTGGCTTGTCCTTCAATCAGGCATCAACGAATAAATGAATCGACATGATTTTTTACATGGATGTAGTCAAAAACATGGAATTATGGAGTAGCTACAAACGTCATAGTCAAAGACCTAAAAAAATATTTATCATTTTTATTACTCGAAATCAGAAAGCTCTCAAAGAATACAAAAAAAAATCTTTTTTTGTGTGAATTATAAATTCTATAAGTGGGTTCCAAAGTCAGTTTTATAAATCACAAAATACTAATCTGAAAGATATAACATTCGTACTTACATCTGTTGTTTCTATCTAGGTTAAATTAAATTTTCCTATTTTGCAAAAAGGATCAACCGTTAAAAACTTGTTAAAAATATTGTAGCTTAATTAGGTTGAAATCTATAGACCGTACTCTTACTCTGCTCAGTCTCAAGACAGAGTTAAAACGAGACAGATTTATGTCAGTTTTGAAATGATTGAATTGAATTGAATTTTTACATTGTTTATATTCTGAAAAGGGGTTTTGTTTGAAAAAAAAAACGCGAGCTATTTTATTTTCATAAACAAAGGTTTTGATATTTGTGTGTGTATCGGGGCTTAACAGCCTCAAGGGTTGTTATTTTAAGGGCGGCCTGAATTTGTTTGAACCCCAACCAGCCGGTGTGTTAACGTATCAATTTGGAGCGGTTAGCAATTATGTATTTCAGGGTTATTCCGACAACCTGCATTTTACCTCGCATTTTGAATTTATAAATTGTTGTTGTTGCTGTTGCGAGAATTCCCTTATTTATTAATTTTGTTTAATGCCTACTAATATTATGTTTTGTACCAAGTAAAAATGAAAGTTTCCCAAATTTTCCAACTAATTATAACTTGGGTACCATTAAATCAGGAGTAAATAGGCATCTTCTAGGCAAGCGTGCTCCATCAGGCAAACGTCAAGGCTTTTATATTTAAAAGAAATCGAGCTAGAAGTTTTAAATACTGTACTCATACATACAGATAAAATCACTTTGTAATTTTCGGGCATAAAACATAGACTATGTGTTATGCCTGAATACCAGCTATCTCCATTCCAAATTACAGCAAAATCGGTTTATTCGTTGTGGCGTGAAGGAGTAATATATATTCATCCATCGATCCATCCTCAAAAACTTTCACATTTATAAAATGAAGCCTCAATAGCTCAACGGTTAAAGGTGCGGACTGAAAACTGAAAGGTTGCAGGTTTCGAGCCTCACCCGTTGCACTATTGTCGTACCCACTCCTAGCACAAGCTTTTCGCTTATTTGGAGGCGAGAGGAGAATATAAGTCAAGTTCAGCTTGGCTAATATTCTTTAAAAAAATAAATATATAAATACTCGCAGGTAGGAAGTAGGATACCGTGGAGAACACAAATAAAGTAATCCGGCATATTAAACATTGACTCGAACAAACCTAGTTGGACCCGAAGCAAAAACGAATATTCATGTTTAAACAAGGCACCGCTGCTGAAAATCTCTGGACGAACAACGGAATTACAAAGGGATTTGTTTTTTATTTATTCAACGTTAAGGTTCAAAACAACTTAGTTTGCTACAGTGTATATTTACATACTCTTGATTCCAAGGTTTTGCATGTTCAAGCACTGCACGAAAACAACACTACGATTTTTAAAACAACTAGCCCATACCAGACTTTATTCACGTTAGTTTTGGTTTTGGAAAATCCCATGTTAACACTTTGATTTTCCGGGATTGAAAACTGTGCAAAGCCTAAAAACTAATTCAGCAGTTGAACTGTGAAACAGTAATAAATCAAAAGACATACACATTCTTATATTTATATTATACAAAATCCGGGAATATTAAAGAGTTCACCGCCAATCCACGGGATTCTCTCTAATTGAACTTTTAATTTTCCGATATAAATTATAAAATTTATCCTTTGATTATATCCGTGTTCAGGAAACCTAGCTATCTCTGCGTCAAACTTCGTCAAGCTTGTTTCAGATCACACGCTATATTTTGTGTGTGACATCAACAGCTAAATTCAGGGGCAACGGGCGCATCGAAGTAATTCTGATGACTACAACAATGACCAGCGCTGCTGTGAATTCTGCTGTACACTTTTCACGGCGCGCCCGATGCTTTGATGCCGCTCGTATTTTCAGTAGGAATTGCTGAAAAATGCCTCCGTGCTCTGCCGAGAGTTCAGTTTAAATAATTGAGCCTGTGATTGAACCTATATTATTATACATAATATATTACGTGTAGCGTGTAGTACACAAACTAGCTACGATTGTAGAACAGCTACAGACGTTGTAGCTTACCTACACATGCTACGAAAGTTGATGCAAACGCAAAGTAACTTGATCATTTAATAAATGTTCAATGTTTATTTTATACAAGAACTAGCTTTACCCCGCGGCTTCGCTCACGTTAGGTTCGATTTTTTAACCCCCTATTTAACCCTCTTGGGGTTGAAATTTTCCAAAATCCTTTCTTAGCGGATCTCTACGTCCTAACAGCTACCTGTATGCCAAATTTCAGCTCTATCGGTCCAGTGGTTAGAGCTGTGCGTTGATAGATCAGTCAGTCAGTCAGTCAGTCAGTCAGTCAGTCAGTCAGTCAGTCAGTCACCTTTGCCTTTTATATATTTAGATTTATAACTACTATATGAGAGCACCATAATGGTTTTTACCATATGTAAGTAATAGTAACATCTAATATATTTAGGTTACTATTACTGTGTAATGATTCTATTATGTATTACTTACATACGCTCTGTACGGAGGGAACGAAAAGTCCAGGGCTCCCAATTCGGTAACCCATCCAGTAATGACTTAAATCAACATTGCTTTATCCAGCGTAATAGTATGATATGCATCAACGTAGACATACCTCAAAGTTTAATTATTGTAGTAATTAATTTAATGCAAAATTGCAATAAGAATCTCTGCAAGAATTGCAGAGATTATGGTTCGCAATTAAGTTTTCGGTGCATTCCTACCTACTACTTAGTAATAATTGCTTTCTGCTAAATTAATAAAAACGTTCGCTACTGCAATATTTCAGATGAGCACTTTAGTTTAATACCAGCGGGAGAGAATTTAATTTTTACTTATAATATAGATCTGTATGTGAGATGCGCAAATATTTCTTTTTGGAAATTCGAAATATTCGCCCTACTTAACTCGGAATTCGGATATTCTCTGGTTGTTTTTTTATTATTCCATGACAACATAGCCCTTGACTGCGATCTCAGCTGATGGTAAGTGACGATGCAGTGGAAGTGATATTGAAACATCGAACGACGAGATTTTTTCCATCTCTTTTTCGTCCATACTAATTTAAAGATATACGCACGGTTAACATAAGCTTGAAAAGTAACAACCAAGGTCTCTGCAATGTAGTCTAACTTTGTAAGCTTAGGTTAACTATGCGCAAATCTGTTAATTACTACACGACGGAAAAGATTTCAAAAAATTCTCAACCCTGCCCGTCCAATCTAAAAGTACGCACTGTTAATGTAAAATTCAAAAGCTATATATACTAGAGCCACCGATATAATAATTAAAACATGGTCCCACTACTAAAAAAATTCAAAAGCTTTGGGCCTTTTTGTAAATCGGCAAAGAGGAAACCCAATGAAACACCGCACAAAAGAATTTGCCCGTACAAAATAATAAATATTGTATAAAATATTTACGTTCATGTTGGCGAAAAAATATATAACAAAAATCGGACAACGCGAGCAATTCAGGCTTCAGTTGCCTGCGGGCCAATTTTGTGGCCCCAATACTGTACGAGTACTTTTGCTACTGTTATCGAATCTTTCTTTATCAATCGATAAACGTTCACTGCTGGACAAAGGTCTCTTGCATGGACTCCACAGCCCTCGATCTTGCGCCCCTCGAATCAAGCAGCTCCCTGCGACTCGTTTGATGATCAACACACACGCACACACACACACCCACACACCCACCCACTTACCAAACATTATTCGAGTGTACAACTTGATCGGATGACTCTTTTCTGATAGTGAACAGAACATTGGGTGATGTAAATATAACCCTGGCAAACCCAATAACTAATAACTCATCATCATGTCCTTGTCCTTTTCCCACGCTATGTGGGGTCGGCACAACATGTCTTTTTCTTCCACTCACTTCTATCATTCGTCAACTCATTATCTACTCCTCTTACACGCATATCCTCTTTCACACAATCCATCCATCTTTTTTTTGGTCTTCCTCTACTCTTTTGCCCTTCTACATGCATATTTAACATTCTTCTACTAATATGGTTTTCTTCCCTCCTCATTACATGCCCATACCACGCGAGCCTATTACTCCTCATCTTTTCGATAACTGGCGCTACTTTCAAAATTCCTCTTATATACTCATTCTTTATCTTATCCATTCTTGTCACACCACACATCCATCTCAACATCTCAATCTCATCCATCTCAACATACGCATTTCGGTAACATAGTTATAATTAATGTAAATTTTGTTAATATGTCATTGTATACCTACGAAAGCAACATAGTCACTCCAGTGACTCAGCTCTTTAAAAGAGAATAAAAAAAAAGTTGTTTGTTTTGTTGTTTGTTTGATAATGATTATTATGATGATAACAAGAATGCATAGAATAGCAATATGAAAGCGTTTTAAAGTACTGGGATACTTAGAATCCTTACAGTAGCTGTAAATGAATAGAATAAAAAAGCTCGATGCTCGTTGTTGGCGAGCAGGGGCCCAAGTCTGCTATTGCCATTGTAGTTACATTACAGTTACATTGCCTATCAATGACATCCCAATTGCTACTTTTAGCAATTTGACTTGGAGCCCAGGGGTTCAATTGTCTATCAATGACATGACAATTGCTAAAAATAACAATTGTCATGTCATTGATAGACAATGTAACTACAATTGCAATAGCAGACTTGGGCCCCAGAAATTGCGTTGAATAAAGTCGTAACTGCGAAATACGTCGTTATTGAGCTTTTTACTTTTGATGTGAGGCAATAAAGCGACCGTTGCGAGTGTGTTACAGTTTTTCTTTTATTTGTATTAATGTATAATACAAATAAAAGAAAAACTGCATGCGGATTTACTATTGCATTTTTAATTTCCTAAATGGCTTATTTGCATTCACAAATTAAAAGAATTATTCGCGACTTCTTACGCGCGGATTGAGATTTTTTAATAAACTGCGGGAACTCTCTTATTTTCCAAGATAAAAAGGAGCCTATGTGTTATTCCAGATTATAATCTATTTCTGAGCTTTTCGGTCAAATCGGTTCAGTCGTTGCGGCGTGATTGAGTAACAAACATCCATCCATACATCCAAACTTTCGCATCACTACACAGTATAAAACAAAGTCGCTTTCTCTGTCCATATGTATGCTTAAATTTTTAAAACTACGCAACGGATTTTGATGCGGTTTTTTTTAATTGATAGAGTGATTGAAGAGGAAGGTTTATATGTATAATAACATCCATTAACAGTGAATGACATAGGCTATATATTTTATACCCGTGCGAAGCCGGAGCGGGCCGCTAGTTTATAATATTAAAAGCATAATTGCATCCTACTTTATGTAGTGGTCTACATAGTATAATTCCGAAGAATTGAGAATCTCCTCCTTTTTTGGAAGTCGGTTAAAAAGTTCACGTGGGCAAAAGCTAGTAAAAAAATTAGTCAAATAAATACAGTTAATAAATAATGCAATGCTCAAATTCAATAGAGATTGCGTAGGCTGTGTATGGTCCAGCATTCGCTGCGCTGTGCGATAAATCTATTTTCTCTATAAAATATTTCGCAGCTGTTAACCTACTTATAATAATTTACTATAACCATAGAAACAGATTAGCGTACGTACAGTTGGGAAACAAGTCAGATCGCGGCAACTTACGACCGATAGATTTCCACCAAAGTACGGACCAAACGGTCGCGACTCGCTTAAAATCGTACATCTAGCGATTTAGCGTTCCGGCACAATGACCTGTAGAAACCGATTAGAGGTACGGGTTGTAGGTACACTGCCATACGCCTTCCAAGATAGTCCACTACCATCTTAGACTGCATCGGCATTTACCATCAGGTGAGATCGCAGTCAAGGACTATCTTGTCATCGAATAAAAAAATCCGTGCACCTTAAAACCTCAACGCATGATCCTACTGGATTCTTCTACTGCTAGGAGCACCAGGAATAATTATATCGCCCCGCTATGCTTCAGTGGAAGAGCGTCCTATGTCGTTTCCAAAAATGTGATGACAAAAAGTAAACACACACACATTTTATGCATACGCTCCGCACGCCCCATTATCTTATGCAACCAGGCGTACTTGCTATGCACCTGAGGTCAGCAAAACTTATAAAAAGTGCTATTTTAGGTTCATAAATTAGTTATTTCGACTTACTCAGCTATAAATATATATATATTTTTTTGGTCTGAGCCTATTAAGAAAGTAATGTGCGATTATCTTGTAGCTAGTGCATATGCTACTAGCTTTTGCCTGCGGCTTCGTTCCTTTGTTAATAAATTCTTAGCGGATGCCTAAGTCATCGATAGCCATCTGTATATCAAATAATCCGACCCGCCCAGTGGTTAAATCAGGCAGTCAGTCAACTTTTCCTTTTATTTTTTTAGAAGCTATGTTGTCTCATGTCTGCACTTTAGCTACCTAATATAAAGATTCATAGCCCCACTGCGTGATTGCTAAACTGATGTCATAATGCAGAACAAGTACGCAGTGTTATTGACTGATAACTGCCGACCCAAAAAGGTATACCTTCACGATATGAAACTAAAAACATAACATTTGCCTTCAATCTAGAATATTCCCTATGAATTTAGAGGGGACGCTGGTTAGATCAGAAACTTTAAACGAAATTCAAACACCCCGGCTCCACGATGTCATGCCGTTCACCAAGGTATTTCCGCAAAGCGAAGAGAGAAAGTTGTGAAATTTTTATCTAGGGTTCTTATTTCTGATCGCTCTAAAAAAAGTCTAACAGTATAAACTCAAAAACACTAAAACCCTACCTAAAGCCGTCTCCAACCGCCTCTATAACGGTCCCTGACCTCACATCTAACCTATTTAACTACAACACGTCAGACAAACTAGGTACCATCTGAACGTGATCAATTACACTCATCTTAACCTACGGGTAATATTTATTCGATTAGGGCGCGATTGCTATCACAATCCCTTAATCAAATACAACGACCTAGATGCGGGAGCATCCAATAGCCGTATGAGTCTCTGGAAGATACTGAATTAATAACGTCCAACCCGTTGTATTTATACTAACGGCGCGGCGGCAGACCGGCGCCTACGTCGTCAACAAAGTCAAACTACCTCCTACTAGTTTTATCAAACTACCTTTAATACATTAAAGTTGTATATATTCACTATTTCAATATTTCGCTAACAACGGTTTGTTTGTTTGTTACAGAAAACAACGCGCAGTTGGATCGAGAGCACATTCCAGAAGCGCGAATGCAAGTGTTTTGTTCCCAGTGCAAAAGATGAGCATGTGTAAGTATATGATGTTCTATTATCACGTGTACCTACTTCAATTAATTATTATGAACCTCAATAGACCAACGGTTAGGGGTAGGACTAAAACTGACACTGAAAGCTTGACGGTTCGATCTTTACGAATTAATCTTTTTTCATATCCACTCCTAGCTCTAGATTTCCACTTTATTTTATTAATCGACTTCAAAAAAAGGAAAAGGTTCCCAATTCATCGGAATCTTTTTTTTAATGTATGTTCCCCGATTACTCGAAGACGCCTGGACCGATTTGGAAAATTCTTTTTTGTTTGAAAGGATATACTTCCCAGGTGGTCTCATAGTCATCAGGTCAGGATCTGATGATAGGATCCTAGAGAAATCGAGGGAACTCTTCAAAATTTATAGGCACAATTGATATTCTTTGTAGTGGCGTTTGAAGTCGGTTTTGTAAAAATAATTTTTATGTTTATTACATTTTTAGTCATAAAGTGAACACAATTTGCACTATAATTGATAGACCAAAGCATTAGACAAAAAGCTTGAGGCTGGTGATTGCAACTGGCAGCCCAATTAGACCGTAGCCTGTGCTAGGGCTGTCCAAATATCCTCGACCCTATTGTTTAATTTTTTTATTTAAGTATGAATTTTAATCTTATGAATTTTTTCTATATACTTTTCAAAAAAGTTCAAGGCGTACCCTATGATGTACGTACGTATAAACCCACAGGTAGCATTTGCGTAATGTATTCCGCGCTGTTTATAAATAAATGGTCTGGAACTAACGCCGCGTCGTTAGCGAAAATTCCTGTTACGAGGTGAAGTTGCTAACTATCTTAATTTGCAACACTTACACTAAATCATAGTTCCCGTTAGTTTAGTTCGGAGTTTGGCTTAGTTGTACGAACTAAATACCTAGCTCGAGAGTTTATAAGACCTTTGACAAAGTTAGCGATATGAAATCAGGTTTTCCACCGGTGATACTTTTAAGTGAAGTTTTAAGCCAATAGATGCAATCTAGAAACAACTACATAGTTCGTCTTTAATGTAGATAACCGCCTCTAAGTCTAGTGGTTAGTATGTTAGACTGCGAATGATGAGGTCCAAGGTTTGATTTCTGCGTCGAGCCAAAAAATTATTCTGTTTGTCTGATAAGAAATTCTCAGTAACCCAAAGTTAGGAAGCAGACGGAGTGTCACCCCCGTAATTTGGAGAGCATGTAAAGTTGCGGTCCCGCACATGACCTCTCTTCGGTCGGGTCAGATTTCTGTCCCATGCGACTATGAGAGTGAGGGAATAATAACTTCCTCCTCCTTTTTGGAAGTCTGTTAAAAAGTAATCAACTGTTTGCACAAACCTCGTCTCGCTTCACTTTACTGGTATTGGCAAAGTTTGATTTTCTAAATAGCTCCTACATTTAAACAAACCTACGGTTGTTTGGAAACTTGAGCTTACGGGGGACTCTTAAACCAAGAGCAAAAGGTCGTCAGGATTTGGGTAAAGGTAGCTATAGAAGGCAAGATATTTCGTTACGTAAGATTTATTACTAGATAGGTAAAATCTTCAAATTGAGGAAGAATAATAATTCGTAGGAGTAACGCCTTTAAAGGATGTCTTCCTCAAACGTCATCAACGTTTTTTCCTTGCCACGTTTTCTGGCACAGGTTTGATCGTTCGTTTTTGTCTGTTCTTGAGGCTTCTAAAATATTAATAAAAATAAATAAATTCATAAGTAGATATGATATTATGTCTTGTCGATCAAAATTCCTCAGTGCTTGAAGACACTGTGTGTTGCCAGTGATGACTTATGGACCCGAAACATGGTCGCTGACTAAGGATCTCATAAGAAATTCAGGGTTATTCAGCGGGCGATGAAGAGAGCCATGCTCGGAGTATCCCTGCGAGATCAAGTCAAAAATGAGGAGATCCGTAGGAGATCCAAAATCACCGACATAGTTCAGCGAGTCACATACAATTTGGATATCTTTAAAAAAGAGTGAATAAGGCATCTTCTAGGCAAACGCGTTACACCTTAGACCATTTCGTCACTTTCCATCAGGTATGATAGTGGCTTTTTGACTTGACTTCCTCTTGACTAACTTGACCTTGACTGTCTTCTTGACCACTGGCCTTAGAGTGTCAGCGTGCAGTTTCCAGAACAGAGTCACGTGATTCGCCGTCAGTTTGTGATTTTCCAATTTGCTGTTCAGACACCATGATTCGTTTGGTTCCCGACGGATTATTCCTGGGAAATAAATGCTGTGTATTTAGTAGTAGTCGATACTCGACCGATTTCGTCCGCACGGTTTAGGTTTTGCATCCCGCGGGAATTTTTCAATTTTCCAGGATAAAATGTAACGTATGGGCTATTCTGATGCACATTGTGAAGTTTCATGAAAATCTGTACAGTAGTTTTTGCGTGAAAGAGTAAAAAACATCCAGCCGTCCATTTAATTAGTAGGATTTACCATTTCCCTCACTATATCGTTAACTCTGGGTCTCTTACGGCACTCCTCAATTTTATCCCGCAGGGTTACTCCGAGCGTAGCTCTCTCCATCGCCCGCTGAGTGACCCTGAGCCTTATGAGACTCGGTCGCGTACTGGTACGCAAAGTTAGTAGAGGTAGAGTAAAACTCATAGAAGTAAGATTTTGACGACTTCCCTGGTGCAGTGGTGAGCGCTGTAGTCTTATACACAGACACAGACAGTAATAACTATCCTGTGTTCAATAACAATTGTAAAGTTTTTATTTTTTTGAAAAGAGCAACCGCCGAGTTTCTTGCTGGCTCTTCTCGGCAGGAAAGGCATTCCGAACCAGTGGTAGATTCATTGACGATTCAAAAGTGCTTGTAAAAGTTTATTTGAATAAAAAATATTTCTATTTCTATTTCTATTTCTTATAATGCTGTAATTTATAATTTCTAAATTGTCTCTGGTCTGGTCTGGTGGGAGTCTTTGGCCGTGGTTAGTTACCACCCTATCGTCAAAGACGTGCCGCCAAGCGATTTAGCGTTCCGGCACGTTGGCGTGTAGAAACCGATTAGGGGTATGGTTTGAATTTACTCTGCTATACCCCTTCCAAGTTAGCCCACTACCATCTTAGACTGAATCGTCACTTACCATCAGGTGAGATCGCAGTCAAGGGCTATCTTGTCATCGAATAAAAAAAAATATGTATGATTCAGCTCAATAAAAATTTCCTTTCATTAGAACTAAAAATGGTTTTATTAAAAAAGTATTCCAGGATGTAGAGCAAAATAATTCGCTTTGTTATGAAAGAGTGTTAAAGGAAAGTGAATTATAAAAGCACGGCCGACTCTTTTGTGCCTTCCAGGAATTTATTGGCCCTTAAACCTTTTTGTGAAAGTCCTGCGTGGTATGGCATAATTTAGATCAAAATTCTTTATCTCTTCAAGCGTTCTTTTTGAAAGTTTATATTTAGAACCGTAGATCCGTAAGAGACAAGGGTTACTGACTTAGGAAGCATCGAATCGTGAATTTAAAGTGGCCATGGGCGGGGAATATAGTTCGAAGAACTCAGGTGTCGTTGGGGTCCTAAGGCGCTGGAGTAGCGACCTCGCAGCGGAAAGTTTAGTTTATGCAGACCCCCCAGTAGGTAGACTGACGACATCAGACAATGATTTTAAAATTCCCCATGGAGATTAAATATGGGTTGAAATTTTATAAAAAAAAAACCGTCATTTTTAAAGTTACGAGTAGATAGGTATATCCATGAAACTTAGTTTTTAGGTTTTCAATTAAAAATGAAGAAATGTGATATTCACAGTTCTTGAAAATTCCACCACAAAACCTAATTCTAAGCGGACGAAGTCGCAGGGGAAAACTTCTGTTTTTCCGGGATAAAAGGGTTGTCCAAGTCCTCAACTATATCCAATTATCCATGCATATAAATCACGCCAATCCGTTGCCCGGTTGCTGCGTGATTGAAGGACTAACCAACATACAAACACACTTTCGCATTTGTGATTTATTAGTAAGGATTCTTGATTCGGTAGCTCACCTATCATAACACAGATCGTCAATTTGCCGACCAGTTCCTCCAGCAAGGCTTCCTTGTTCGTATTTACAGGATAATTTCGCTGAAACAAAAAGAAACTGGCTATTGAAAGTAGCTAAGAACTAAAAAATCTAACACGCATTTTGTATACGGGTTTGACGGTCCTTAGTCAGCAACGTTCCATTGAGTCCCATAGTCACTGGAAATGTCAAAAATAGAGAATACGGCACCATTTCCCAAGTAAAGTCCGGCAACTTCTGTCACCCATTCTGGCAATTTCAGTCAAGTGCCAAAAAAGCTGTCTGGCAATTTCTGCACACTGTTCGGAAGACAAGCTGATATCTGCGACTTTCCTTCACTTAATTTTTTTATCTTTCATATAGCGTGCAGAAATTGCCAGACAGTTAATATAATCCAACGAAAAAAATACACTTCAAAATATTTAAAGAAAATAAATAATTAATAACTATAAAATAAATAATATTTTAAATATTTTTAAATGTATTTTTTCTCGCGGGGTATTTTAATTCTATTTCAATATTATATTAAGGATAGATAGGATTCGCATTTATAATATTTTTAAGAGTTATGTTTAGGTAAAATATTGAATTCAGCCTTAAAATACAAGAAACTTACACTGAGATAATCCCGGATAGAGGTAGTTTGGACATTCTGTTTCCACATCTCGAGCTTTCTTAGAGTTTCCACTATCATTTCAGGAGTTATCTGGAAGTATTGATTCTCTTGAAGTTGTATTAAAGGAACGGTGCTTACAATGCAATGTGCGGGTAGGATTCTCTCGCTTCTATGGAGTTACTACGATTACTTATCTGGAAATCGTTGATAGATTTCGATTCTCGGAATTCTATAATATAAAGGAGCCTAGCTGCCTTGCAAAACCTACCTACTGTAGGTTCGAAAACTACAGTCTTCGCCCCAAGCGAAAATCTTGGGGAAGAATTTGTAGTTCTGATTCTACAACTTTAAAACTAGGCAGTTAGGACTAGAATACTAAATATTAAGTTCAAACGGCGGAATAAAAATAGCCTTTTATAAAATAGTTTTACTGTACTGATACTATCGGCAAATATATATAAAAAAATTGAAAAAATCGATTGGATTTAAAAATACTATACATCAACTGAAAAGTCAAATACAGTTTTTTTTTGGTGAACACTGTAGAGTAGTAAATATGGCCACAAGATCGTTCGAATGAGATCCTTTCAAGGAACTATAATGTCTATGTTCGTATGTATAGTTTAGATAATAATGAAACAAATGACTGATTTGAAAAAAAATACTGTAAGCATTTTACATAATTTAAATTTAAATTAATCTTTGGTCCGTTAGTAAGCCAAATAAATAAATTTTAGTCTAGTTTTATTACGTCTAAAATACTTATTTGGTGTGGTTGTGGTACTTATTTTATGCATTATTTGGTGTTTACTCTGGACTATTGGAAAAACCTTTTAGCAAAATCGTAAAAGTCGGAAGTCGAAAGGTAGTAAAATATTATTTCTACATAGAGGCTTTTGGAACTTCTCTCCAATTGCCTTCAAAAGCTCTCACATACGCTACGGCAATAAAAGCGTCTCAATAATTGAAGGTACAGAGAAATGTTAACTTGAAGCTACTTCATGACATCCTTGCTCTTTAAGTCTCAATAGCTCAACGGTTAAAGGTGTGGACTCAAAACTGAAAGGTCGCAGGTTCGAATCCCACCCTATTGTCGTACCTCCCACTATTGTCGTACCCCAAGCTTTCCGCTTATTTGGATGGGATAACAGGATATTAGTCAACTTCAGCTTGGTTAACATTCTTTTTATAACTATTCACTGACTGATAACATACGGATATTATCTCGTAGAATAACAACAAGTCTGTGAAGTAGACCGATATTTTTTTTGTGTATCACATCACATCACACTATCACACTTCACACTAATCACACTATCACACTAATATTATAAAGCCGAAAGTTTGTATGTGTGTGTGTGTGTGTGTGTGTATGTTTGTTACTCCTTCACGCCACAACGAATGAACCGATTTGGCTGAAATTTGAAATGGAGATAGCTCATACCCAGGATTAAAACATAGGCTACTTTTTATTCCGGAAAATTACAGAGTTCCCGCGGGAATCAAAAAACCTTTATCCACGCGTACGAAGTCGCGGGCATCGTCTAGTAGGATTTATTTTTCAGAGAAATGTTTTTGTATACGGGTTTTAAAAATACTTATTACATTACATTACATTACACTATTACACTTTACATTACACTATTACACTAATATTATAAAGCCGAAAGTTTGTATGTGTGTGTGTGTGTGTGTATGTTTGTTACTCCTTCACGCCACAACGAATGAACCGATTTGGCTGAAATTTGAAATGGAGATAGCTCATACCCAGGATTAAAACATAGGCTACTTTTTATTCCGGAAAATTACAGAGTTCCCACGGGAATCAAAAAACCTTTATCCACGCGTACGAAGTCGCGGGCATTGTCTAGTAGGATTTATTTTTCAGAGAAATGTTTTTGTATACGGGTTTTAAAAATACTTATTACTTACACCACCGTGCGTAAGTTGTGGGACCTCCGCTTTCTCTACTGCTTCAGAGTTAGACTTTATGAGTAGAGGTGACAGCACTTTACATCTTGATCCCGCTTGCATGCCCTCTGCAGGGATTTCCGAAAACTCAGCAACTGAGCAACTTAGTTTTATTTTCTTGAGTTACATAATTAGGCAAATCCCTTAAGGGCTTCGCCGACAGAGCACGATCTGCTCCACCGATACAATCTCAGTACGGAACGGATCAACAAATCTGATCAGAAGTGTCTTTACACTGGCTGGAAAACTGTACCTAATGTCTCCCCGGTATGTCTTTGAAATAAATAAAATGGCGGGCACGCAAATCGTACACCTTGACTCTGTACGGGTCTAATAAGGTGTCCGATTCGCGTATTCACAACCCTTTCGCAAACAGGCTCATTCGCCAGATGTATGTATCCTACTTCCTACTTCCTACTTCCTACTAATATTATAAATGCGAAAGTGTGGATGTTTGTTACTCAATCACGTCGCAACGACTGAACCGATTTGGCTGAAATTTGGCACAGAGATAGATTATAGTCTGGAATAGGACATAGGCTACTTTTTATCCCGGGAAATAAGAGAGTTCCCGCGGGAATAAAAAACCTCAATCCACGCGAACGAAGTCGCGGGTATCAGCTAGTACCTTATAATTTTGACAGGAATGACTCGTTGATTTTACAAGCAACTAGCGGACGCCCGCGACTTCGTCCGCGTTCTTAAATTGTTGAAATTTTTCCTGAATTTTCTTTGCTATAAACCTCACGGAGCCCGAGACCTTTCCAACGAATGCAAAACCGTGGAAATCGGTTCGTGCGTTCTGGATAACTCCGTCAGGAAGGAAAACCCGACTTATTTTTATATAATAGATTACCTATATTGAAAAAGGGATTGTTTCAAATATCTATGAAAAGCTAACCTGATCTTAACTTGTTTATTGGCTCCTTATTTACTCTTTCTTTCTTTCTACATGATGGTTTGTGTCCACGATAAATCCTAACATTTTTTCTGCACTTTTCACAATATCGCAGACTCAATTCGTACTCGAATCTGGTAAAGATATATTTTATACTGGCGTAAAGTCTTGGACACAACGTGCGACGCAGCGGTGCGCGCCGCCAACGCGCGTATATGATTTGTAATACAAGAAACTGATGGTCTAGTATACGTTTTCAAGTTGAGGTTAACTGTGCGTAAGTCTGTCATTTAGTAAGGATGGGAAAGGGCGAAGAAATATTCCGTCCCTTTGCCGTATGAACTAAATGACAGTAAATGGACACTTATGGTGAAACCGCAAAGTTCGGAACTGTACCGTATCGGAGTGGCGTAACATGACGCGGCCTGTTCCCAACTAGTTGCTTTTGATTGTTGGTTTATTGCTTTTTCAATCACAGAGCAACGGAGAAACAGATCGACGTGATTTTTCATGACTAGTTATATAGTTAGTTGAGAACTTGGTGACTTGGCTACCCTTTATTGCGGAAAAAGCTAAAACTACCAGTTCCCGTGAATTCCGCTTAAGTCTTTCTCATTCGTTTTTATATCGTACTAATATTATAAAGGCGAAAGTTTGTATGTGTGTGTGTGTGTGTGTATCTTTGTTACTCCTTCAGGCCACAACGAATAAACCGATTGGGCTGAAATTTGGAATGAAGATAGCTAATGCCCAAGATTAACATATAGGCTATATTTTATTCCGAAAAATTAAAGAGTTCTCGCGGGAGCTAAATCCTTAAATCCGCTAATTAAGAGGAAGTCGCGGGCATCGTCTAGTTATGTATAAACTGTAATTGACCGCGTCGAGTGTCATACTCCGCTGCAATACAATTCCGCTCAGTGCGACTTTACCTTTAACCTTAACTTGAAAATTTATACTGGACCCTCTGTATGAAGCATGCCATTGCAGCGCACGACGTCGAAGAGCTGCTCTTCGCTTTCATACATTTCCTTGTATTACACATTGGAGCTGCAATGGACTCGATGCCATTGCGCCGCGCTGCCGTTACGCGCTGCGTGTATCCAAGCCTTAAATAAAATCACCTTTGTTACGGACACAGAAAATTTAATATATTTTCATAAAAATACATTTCAAATACAATAAATATGTTTTTTAAATTAAAAATTTAAAAATAGACAGTCCTCGAATATATTGTGTAGGTAAATAAAAATCTATAATAGTCATTAAAATTTAATTTGAACTATCTAGTTTTCTCATTTTTTTAAATTATATATAGAATAAATACAATACTCATTATAATACCAATACAATATGATATCTCATTAATTTTGTGAGTCTGTTAAAAATCTGTTCGTAATCCAATACGTTTGCATTATTTTCTATGAAAAACATACCCATTTTCATTTCAATTTATTTGCTCCCAAATGTATACAAGTCTAATAATCTCTACTTTTATACATATTAATTTTCTTAGAAAATCCAATGTACAATACAACGCAATACAAGAGATCCGGCCCAAATATACTGGTAACATTTTTATTATTAGCTTTTAGCCGAAATATTAAAGATATCATTTCAAGAACTACACAAAACATTACAAATCACAAGACTGAAAACATGTCCATATTCACAAAAAGCTGGCAAAACTCTCTATCCACATAACTCCTGGAGGGGGGAGACCTACCCAATCCTTAAAAATGTCAGTTTGAGGTTAGGTTATAAAACTATTTGTACTCGGGAACGGTCCATTACCTTGTAATGAGAATAGTATCAGGGGTGAGGGGGAACCCTACCCCTCCCCTTCCCCTCGTGCTAAGGGATACTAAGTTTTAACCGATATCTTTAATATTTCGGGAATTATAATGTTTAAATGAACTACCTCCGTCGACAGCATCTATGCCCGCAGCGGTTACAAACGCCCAAAGACCCAATGGAGGATAGGCGTGTAAAAATCGTCGATCCAGAAAGCGCTCTTCTATCCAGCTTTAATGGTCTTCGCCTCGGTGATCTATTGGGTGCTCTTCTATTGGGTTGGCGTTTGGTCAGTTGCTTTGTCGGTTTCTTCCGCAACCTTCCGATTGTCTTTCTTGGCTGTTTCTTTCTGCCTTGGACCTTCATATCCACATTGACCTGGCCTCGGGATCTATTTGCCTCAGGGTTGTTGTTGGGCTCGCTTTCTGATGTGTAGTCGCTGTACTCATCAGTGTCAGACTTTCTATCGTCGCGATATTTTCGATCGCCTCGACGTTTTCTATCGTCTCGATGTTTGCCATCGTCCCCGTTGTCTCGATCGCCTCGCTCGTCGGATTGATTTTTACTTGTAGATGCCTCCTCTAGGTCATCTTTAGTATCCTTTTCATCATCCATTCTAAATATCTTTCTAAAAAACTGTTTACAAATTATTGACCATAATTATATTAGCAGCTGATTATTTCCGTCTTTATAAAATTGATAAATTCAAAATTGATACCACTTATTATACTTGTGTGAATGTTGAATTTATCAATTTTTTATATGTAAATACACAATGTAAATATATGATAGTGAATAATTAGCAAAAAAAGCTTTACGGAAATTTTGATTAAAATATAGTAATGTCTTGAAAATTTTGAAAAACATTTAATGAGAAACCACAATACACAATATTTTTATACCTAATTATTTAAAAAAATGTATAAATAAAACTAAAGTTTTTATAAAATCGAATGTCAAACAGTTTTCTTTGTCAGTTTTGATTTCTTTGATTTACTTTCTTTACAAATTCTAAAGAGGTTGCACAGAGTTACGAGTTACGATCAAAAAGTTTCGTATAAGTATTAAAATAATGCCTAAAATGTCTTCTTCATGTTCTCTATCAACCTCGGAGGAAAAAAAAATTTGGGCTTAATCCTCCTAGCTATCAACTGATAGACGTCCGCTGCCGGAGAAAAGTCTTTGCGAGGACTTCCACCGGCCTTGGCTTTGCGCCGTCGGAATCCAGCGGCTCCCTGCGACTTGTTTGCTGTCGTTGGTCCAGCTAGTGGGGGATCTGCCAGCACCTTGGGACCCCAACGACAAATAAAGAAAGAAAGAAACGTTTATTTTGTGAATTGTGCCACACGAATAATGACACAAATTTACACTAACCCTTATCTCGTAAATTGAAACGGTGTACCTACGTACATTCTAACACTTTCAGAGTGTTCACTAGTTTCGTGGTTCAATAAATTGAGTTACGAACTATGTATGCACGTAGAAGACTGACTACGAAATTCTAACCGTGTTCTAAGCTTGTTCTAAGAACGCAACTGGGAAGTTGTCTATGTTGAAAATAAATGCCTCGTTGATCTCGTGGTTAGCATATTGGACTGCGGATGACAAGGTCCCAGGTTCGATGCCTAGATCGGACTCATGATTTTGGCAGTCTATGATGTATGTTTGTATTTTCGTGTGTTCCATCGTAGCGCCTAAACGGGGAACACCGTTGAAGGGATTCCACAATTTGGTAGCACGCGGAAAGAAGATCTGGAGCAGCGAATGGTCGAAGTGCTCCAGGCACCCAGGTGGTGAGGGTGAAATTGCGTTCGGTGGTGAGCAGTGGGGTTATAGAAAACAGTGGGTGGAATAAGGTCAAACTGTCAAATATCCGTCATATTGATTTTGTTCGTATGAAACCTACGAGTCACGAGTTTATACTCGTGAACAGCCGGACCATAATATGGCGTCTAATGACACCTCATTTATCAAAATCGGTTCAGGCGTATAGATGTTATGGTGGAATAAAGAAACTCACATACATACACACATACATACATGAACCCTGAAACCAATATACCTACTCCTTTTTTCAGGCAGTCGTATAAAAAAAATATTTCCGTCGGGTTACAGTTTTCAACTTTTTTTTGGTTGTTTTGAACAGATGCTGGTGTGGTCTCAGCAAAACAGCTCATGGGTCCAGCATTCCAACAGCGCCCCCGGGCGAGGCGTGGGTGCCGACCCGCCACACCCAGGCGGCACCCACGGACGCTTACGGCACCGTCGAGTTCCAGGGAGGACCGCACCCGACCAAAGCACAAGTAGGTATCGATACTTAAAAGAGCGCAGTAGGTCAAGTTTAATTATCCGAAAAAAAAAGCAAAAATTATAGCACATCGAATTCCGTGGCGCCACCCGAATTAGGGTCCTGGCTGAAAATCAGCGCTGTATGCTCTTGTGCAGGTACAAAGCATATTATAGTATTTTTGTTGGGACCTTTTTTCCGGGTTGTGCCACACATGACTTAGTTGTACCCACGCTTCTTCTGCTTCACGCCTTTTGTCTTTAATGTTCAAGCGGTGGAGGCGCCGGGACAACCTAATCTAGATAACTTAATCAAGGCATAGGACCTATTGGGTGATTTTGTGGCACAATTTTTAAAATAAACGTTTCTTTCTTTCTTTCATATTTCCAAAGGACGATACTGAAAGGGCTACGACCGCAATAACGATCTTTCTCTTTTAGTACGTTCGCCTATCACACGACACTCGACCCGACCTAATAGTCCAGCTGCTCACACGAGAGTGGGCCCTCGACCGGCCCAAGCTGCTCATCACGATACAAGGCGGCAAAGCCAACTTCGACCTGCAACCCAAGCTGAAGAAGGTGCTGAGGAAGGGGCTATTGAAGGCTGCGAAGACTACCGGGGCGTGGATATTCACAGGAGGGACCAATACTGGTGAATTCTATCTCTTATTCATTTATTTTATTTGATAACAAGATAGTCCTTGACTGCGATCTCACCTGATGGTAAGTGACGATGCAGTCTAAGACGGTAGTGGGCTAACTTGGAAGGGGAATAGCAGTGAATATTCAACCCATACCCCTACACGCCATCGCGCCGGAACGCTAAATCGTTTGGCGGCACGTCTTTGACGCTAGGTTGGTAACTAGCCATGGCCAAAGTCTCCCACCAGACAAAGATATCTTGTTTTGATAATACTAAAAGAAAAAGTAATATTTTGCTGTAATCCGCCAAACCAGAAAAAATCTGTACTTATAGCAACACGCGTCGCCCGCGCCGTACACCGTCGTTTCTCCAGAATAGAAGAAACAACACAACACCAACACGTAGCGGTAGCGCCACACAAACTCCTTCAAAACATACTCGACGTACATTTCGTTCCGACACCGGAACATCATCGCACAAAAGAAATTGTCAACACCTACTCGTTTGTCGTACATTACATATAAGTCAATGGCACTCACTCACCTAATTGTTCCCCAACAGGTGTAACGCGACAAGTGGGCGACGCGTTGCAGCTGGAGCGATCGCAGCGCGCCGGCCGCGTCGTGAGCATCGGCATAGCTCCCTGGGGGATCGTGGAGGGCGCCAACGAGCTCATCGGCCGCGGCAGAGACGTGCCTTACCACGCGATAGCGTCACCCAGGTGCCTACTCCTCTACCCATTAGATTGTAATTAGATGTTGGAGAACAACAGCCGATCGCGTCGTAAGTATCGGCATAGCTTCCTGGGGAGTCGTGGAGAGGCCTTGTTGGCCCCTCATCAGCCATCAGACAGAAACGTGCCCTACCACGCGATAATGTCACCCAGATACCTACTTCTCTATCCACTAGATAGCCACTGGTTGTTGGAACAGCATTCCCTGATCGCTACAGAATATATGCCTTACCATGCGATAGTATCACCAAGTTACTTTTCTTACCTGCTTGCTTCTGCTTCATTTCATCCTTATAATAAAAAAGCTTGCAAGGATCATTACAGAACACTGGTGGGCTTCATTGCTCTTTAAATGACTCCCGAGCTTTCTTAGGATAATATCGCTATTAGAGGTCCATGTCTTTGGCAGCTTCGCAATGCAGATACTCGTAGAGCCTGGATGGAATTCGAACCCCGAATTCAAGAGAGGTCGAAGTTAATGTCAGGTCGTTACCGCTATTTTTGTCCCATTATTTTCTAAAAGTATAAATAATGCTAGAGAAAGAAGCAGTAGAAATGTAGACTCAATTTTGTATTACAATAATTTTCTTTCAAATATAGGAGATATAAATTAATTTGGGCTCACTCCATTACTCAACGCTGTTATACGCACCGCAACCAGGCGGAATTTAATTTTAATGGCGAAAGCTTTTCGCGTTTACAGGTATCGCTTAATTATGCGCGTACCTCTCGACTATACTATTGCTAGCTTTCCTCGTTTTCGCAGGAACTGCGATTGTTTTATTGGGACAAAATATTTCCAAGATTATTTTAGAAATTCCTTAAAAGTCGGCAATGGCTCGTGTTTCCCAGATGTATAAAGACGGTTGTAATCACCAATTATACATAATATCAGGACGGCGAATCCTAGTTTGCAAGCTTTTCTTCTTCGACTGAGCAATATCCCTCGCTTTTCGGCATCCATCATCAGCCCACTTCTAGTCTTCTCTCGAATGAGAAGAGTTTAGCTGACCAAGCGCGGATTGGCAGACTTCACCACTGACCTGACTAATTCTATAGTTAACACTAAACAGGCTGCTGTAATTTTTTTTAAACCTACTTGATTGCCCCCGTAATGGTGTTGTAAACAGTTAGGAGTGTCCAAAGAACTAAAATTAGTAAGGGCACTAGTTGACCCTCGATAGTTGATTGATACTTTTTGGCAATTCCGCATCCGTTAAGAAAGGATTTTTGAAAATTCAACGGGGTAAAATAGGGGGTTTTAAAAATCTAAGTCAACTTGAGCTAGGCTGCAGGAAAAAGTAGTATTTGTATGAATTATATTTGGAAACACTACCTATTCACAACACCTGCTCATTAGTATTTTGTTCCCATGTACTAATAATACGTTTATGGTGAGTCCCTTCCATGACCTCGAGCGAAAGCCATAATAATTAATTAAGCGTTTTTAACTATACCTGGGCCCTTTTGAGTCGGTGTTATGACATTAATTAATTATATTTGGGCCCCTACCTTACGTGTTATGGGGAAATTCCCGTAGGAAACCCTCGTTTTTCCGTGTGTAAAAGTATCCCTAAATACAAAGTGTAACTATTCACTGTATCAAATCTCGGGTGAGTTTTAGATAGGTACGCCCCATACAAACAGAGTTCGATAGCTGATGTATAGCTGATTTCAAAGCCTTGAAACCGTATGACTTTTAGTTTCAAACACAATATTTTGTGACGTCTGTAACAAAGATTCCTATTTTCTACGGCGTGCCTAGAACTTTTCATTGAGTTTCAATTAAAATTCGTCCGTATTGCGGTCGAGGGAGACTATAACCTAGCTTTTACTCACGGCTTTGCTCCCGCCTCAAAGTTCTCGAAGGTGTGTAAAGACCGCCAATTTGGATTAAGTTAGCGTGGTGGACTATGGCCTATAAACCTTTTCTGAAAGGAGACCAGCACTGGTAGCATGGGCAGGAGATAAAAGTTTCATCCCCCGATTTTATCCACTGACAGGGGATAAAATTATTTTTCCCCTATGCTAAAGCATGGCGACAGAGGTGAAGGCGATGTATATTTCTATAAGTATATCCACTGAGTGTTATTTCCACCGATGTGCCCATGCTCGAAGGGTGGATACAACTAAGCGAGGGGATAAACGTTTTATCCTTTTCCCGGGGATAAAATTTCTCCCGCCCATGCTACCAGGGCTGCGCTCAGAAGTGAGCCAATGATGAGTTGCTGATGATGATGATGATGATGAAATGATAATAAAAGGCACTCAGTTGTTACAGACTAGTTTAATATTAGAGCACGTCTTGTTTGAAAGGGTCCGGTGTCGTCACGACGGTTGTAGACTGCAAGCCGTTCATCTGCGCTTGGAACAGTACATCGTTGATCAGTTTCTCAGCCAATATCCTCATGTTCGCCGGCAAGCCTCTTAGTTTCGCTGCTACGTTCACACCTGATAAAGAATATCGATAGATACTTTAAATAAAATAAGCCTCAATAGCCCAACGGTTAAAGGTGCAGAGGGAAAACTGAAAATTCGCAGGTTCGAACCCCACCCGTTGCACTATTGTCGTAGCCACTCCTAGCACAAGCTTTCCGCTTATTTTGAGGGGATAGGAGGATATTATTTGACAGTAATTAAAAATATGTAATCCGCCATTTTGTGGCGGCGGCCATATTGCATACACACGCACACACACGCACACACACGCGCACACACACAGATACACGTCAAACTTATAACTCACAGTCATTTATGCGTCGGTGGTTTAAAAAAAGACGTGTGGCACTCGGGGACTGCCGCGGTAAAGCTATTGCATAGCATTTTTTATCAACGCCATCTAGCGGTTCACCGTAGAGGAGTCCCGGTTGTCAGGTTATTTTCGTTACGGAATTTCTGGATTCGGTCTCCACGCTGGCCCGCGATAGAAGCTATGCAATAGCTTAAAAATATATGAGAAATGAAATTTTAAAGATTTTCACTCACCAATGGCATCATATTCATCGTCAACCTCAGTGCAGTGCCTCTTGGACTTGTCCTCCTCAAAGTTGTACTGCTTCTGCACAGGCGACCCGCTCACCTCCACTAACGCCTGTCCCATGCCGTAATGCTGATAGTTTTGTATCTCGTCGTATGTATCCTCGGGTTCTGGCTCCGTGTTCGGTTCGTCGCCGTCGTCTTCTATTTCCTGATCCTGAAAAATACCGAAATAGTTTAAATAAAATAAAATATATAAATAAGTAATACTTTATGCTTGGAGTGTATGACAACTGTTAAACAATCATTTAGATCTGTTTACACCCTGCCGTATAGTATGGCATATCAATGTTACACTAGTTATACATGTACCAAATGTCCAAAATTAATAATTTTAATGTTAAAATTTAATACAATGTCAATTTAATACTATGATGTCATTATTATTTAAAGACTGAGTTTATCATCAAGGTACTCCCCAACACTATGATAGCATTGATAGCATTTATTCAACAGCAGATCGTCAATTTTCTTTTTGAAAATATGAATATTTTAATATAGTTTTTTAAATCATCCGGAAGTTTATTGTACCTATATACGAATATAGTGTAAACTTTTCCCAAACATTTGTAGTCTTTTAGGAGGTATAACTAGCCTATTTTTCCTTTGAACCCTCCGAGTTCTCACATCACTTGCATCGTGCGTTAACTGCACGATATTGAGCTCTAATTCAATACTGTTATGGATCATTTTACTTTGATCGTAATCGTGTAACTGGTCGCAGGTCGAAGTTGGCGGTGTTGAACAACCGGCACGCGTACTTCCTGCTGGTGGACAACGGCTCCGTGGGGCGCTACGGCGCCGAGATCGTGCTTAGGCGGAAGCTAGAGAAGTACATCGCGGCGCAGAAATTACACCCGTGTAAGTATCTTACCCGACTAATGCTATGGGTCAACTCTAGGGTTGCCAGATTTTTTTTCAGCCTACAAGGGACAAATGGGTAAATGAGCAAAAAAATACGGGATTTCAGTTTTTTACCCGGGACTAATAAAAAACAAAATTATTTAATGTCATTTTTTATTTTTTTTTGGTATTTTTCCGAGAATCGAGTCAGTTTTAATATAATTTAATCCGTTAATACAATTTTATCCATTGTTGCATATCATATGTTAATACAACATACAACACGTTTTACAACACGACTTCATAATGAAAAACGAAGTACGGTTCAAATACGGGACAGAGTCGGTCCCGCCTGGACATTTTAAATTATGCCTAAAATACGGGATGTCCCGGGAAATACGGGACGTCTAGCAACGCTAGTCTACTCATACTAGCGCAGAGTCGAAGTGCAACGAAGCGTCAATCTGAAACTTAACATAGCTTAGCAAATTCAACCTTATCTCCACAACGTAATGCACATATTCCTTCTGAGATAAAAAGAGGACGCGCGAATCCCGCGAGTTAAACGGAATTCGTGCGTCTGAGGACCACGGTCTGATCCACCGAAGCGGCTATTACGGGAAACAACGCGAAGTCACTCGTCAGTCGGCATCGGAAACTGTCGTAGTTAATATAAAAGCGTGCGAACGCGCGCGAATTCACGCGAATAAGAGCGCATTCGTGCAATTGTGAAGAATTTGACGCTTCGATTCGACTCTGCGCTAGTATGCATTGACCCTAAGCCATAAGATTGGGTTATTATTTTAGCCGTCTATGTATGTATGTTTCACCGTAGCTCCGAAGTTACTGAGCCGATTTTGATGAATGAGGTAACAAACCAATCGTTATTATAGTCCGGGGGACAGAGGCCAAATATACGAACAAAATCGATATAACAGCTTGTCTGGAGGAGATAACTTATAGCGATAAGACCGCCTTTGCGTACCTATGTACATTAATTATAAGATCAATTATTATAAACATCATTTCTTGTGTACGGTCGGGGACAGAAAATGTTTACCACTTTTCAAATTAGATTCTTCGTAACCCTGCTTTCAGTAAGGTCTATAATGCTATATCAAGGCATTTGTTACGTTATAAAAATTTCATGCATCGTTTTATCAAAAAAAGTATTAATGACTTTTCTATACAAATATTAGTAATAAAACTCATTTCCTAAATTCAAGTTTGACACATTAGCATCATTGCACTTGTAAAAGTGACAATCCAAGAGAATGTAATCACTCCGTTTTAGTGACAATTAATTATCAAAAATATTAGATTTGTTATTTGAAATTTAAATATATAAAATAAATGGCAAGCTTAATCATAATTCTAATGGTGAAGTTCATATTGTGCATTGAATCATAATGATGCTGATAGCATCCACAGTCAAAAACAGTCAAAAGGAGGTGGACGAGCTACGGTGATGCGTGGTGTTTCTGCAGCATTTTACATCGATGTTGCAGCAAAATTCCGACAACCTAAGTTCAAGATAATACGCCGAGCTACTATTCCATGGTTCAATCTGTAATAGCCCACTCGATCTGCTGATTTGAAACTGAAAATTTATGGGGCTTAATGATTCAAAGCTAGGACTGTCAGAATCAAAAAAATCCTCAAACAAACGCATTGTCGCGTTTCGGGTTGTCATAGCAGCGAATGGAAACTAATTAAGCTAATTATTTATTTATACTAATATTGTTTAGTTTCTCAATAATAAAATTAAGAAATAAAGATTCTTTGAAATTTCATTAGATTATTACTTCCGTTTTCATATTTTGGTAACTCGTGTCCTGTGCTCGTGTCTATATGAGATAATATCTATTTATTAAAATTACTAGCTTTTGCCCGTGACTTCGTCCGCGTGAAGTTAGGATTCTAAAATTTCCATGGGAACCTATTTTTCCGGGATAAATGTCGCAATCCAAATCCTCAACTATATCTATGCAAAAAATCATGTGGATCTACTGCTCCGTAGCTGTGTGATGGAAGGACAAACCAACAACGAACAAACAAACACTCACATTATTTTATAACAGTAGTAAGAATTTTTTGCTCCAAAAAAGGTTTTCTACATCTAACCTATTTAGCAGTCATCTACTATATAAAGAGACCGCTAAAGGACTGTCTAAGCACCGCTACATGTTAAAAAGTCTATGATCTATGGCTAATCAAATCACATATCGACCTTCTGACACAGATGTGTGCATGCAATTATGAATCTTAAGGTGGTAAACATTTTTTGTCCGCGACTGTATATAAAGAATTTTCTATCTATCTGTGGCAGATGTTAAATTCAAATTCAAATTCAAAATTAATTTATTTCATATAGGCTAACTTGTAACTCATATGACACGTCATAAATCTACCACCGGTTCGAAATGCAGACTCTGCTGAGAAGAGCCGGTAAGAAACTCAGCAGTTGCTCTTTTCAAAAAAAAATTTTTTTTTTACAAAGCTATGCTATGTATACAGTGCTTCCACAATAAAGCTTCAAAAAATGCAAAAATGCCTACGTAGGTACACCAATCCAACGCATGTCAAGATGGGCAACCAAAGCAGACCCATTCCCGTTGGTGGCACCCGTTCACGAGCATGACGCATGATCCAGCCATTGCTTCGCTCAACCATATTTGAGGGAACGTAACAACCCGCTTACATCCATATTTCCCCAAAAGTCTCGATCACGTGGGTGAAAAGGGGAGCAATCTGATTTTTTTTCTGGCATTCTGCACAGTCCTAAGATCAATCAATAAACAAGATTAGATTACAATACAAAACGGATATGTACGTGAACTCAGCATTGCATGCAACCGCTCACTAATGAAAGAGCAATTAAGGCTGAGAATCGATTTGCTTCCGTCAGATGGATTGCCTGCGAATTGCATAAATGACAAGCGGTTTTAGTTATGGATGTGGTTTAAACGGTATTTAGAATAATATACGTACGTATATTATTCTAAATACCGGTGCCTCTGGTGTTACAAGTGTTCATGGGCAGCGGTAATCACTTAACATCAGGTGACCCGCCTGCTCGTTTGCTCGCTAAAAATATAAAAAAAAAAACGTACATGTATTCCAGACCATTTTGTAAAAGTTTATTTGAATAAAAAATATTCTATTCTATTCTGAGTAACAAATGCCCGCGATTTCGTCGGCGTAGATAAATGTTTTAAATTAAATTAAAAGAGAGCTATGCTCAGAATTTCTCTGCGAGATCAAATCAGATGAAAAGAAACGGAGAGATCCATAGGAGCAACAAAGTTACCGACATAGCTTAGCGGGTCGCGAAGCTGAAGTGGAAATGGGCGGGGCACATTGTTCTAAGACCTGATGGTCCTTGAGGTCTAAGGTGCTGGAGGGGCGACTCCACATCGGAGAGCGCAGTCTTGGGAGATCCCCCACTGGATGGGCCGACGAGATCCGACGAGTCGTAGGAAGCAGTTGGATACAGGTGGCGCAAGACCGAGACCTCTGAAAGTCTATGCAAGGGACGTTTATCCAACTGTGGACATCTTTCGCTTGATAAAGAAGGATCAATTAAAAAACAGTATTTTAAGAAATAAAAAAAGTATAAGGGTCCCAAATCTTACCTTCTGTGGAACCCATAAATGTAATTGTTTCAAAAGTTTCAAACAAGAATGATGAATGAATGATGAATGAATGATAATGAAATTGGAAATGTTGTCCAAACGAAGCTTGTCTGAAAAGTAATAACCGGGATAAATAAATTGGCTCCATTCATCCGATTGAACTGAACGAACGCTTATCAATCAATATTTAAACGACGAGATTGAAAATGATAGATTGCCCTCTACCTGACTCGGCGGAAGATAAACTTAATTGTAAAAGCTTATTTTAGTACGAAGGGAATATCGGGAATTCCATACCACAGATTACGGAATAAATCTTTTTATTCTCTAATCTGTGGTCAATACGTTTACTTTTCTGATTTTTAGGCCGTTATAGTAAGCTTACGATTAAAGTTTTTCAGTTTCAAAAAGTTCTGTTGGGTTGAAAAAATAGGGTTTTTTAAAACTTAAACTTTAATTGAAATGCTAGTACGAATAAAAAAATATAAAATAGTACGATAAAAAAAAGACAATGTAGACATCGGCGCTGACCGTAGGTGGACCGTGGCCGTGGTGTAAAATGGTCAACACACTTGATATCCGATTCCCAAGGGAAGTGGGTTCGATTCACGCCGGCCCCGTGTTTTTGCTATAATATGTATGAATGAATGAATGAATAAATATACTTTTATTCTAAACCACACATATGACTCTACACATACTATTGACTCTGTATATTATGTACTATTGACTCTGTGATTTTTTGTTTCCCGCCCATTCCAAGCTTAAATAATATACAACGAACCATGTACTAAATGAACGATGTACTTTTACTTGTCTGATTCCTTGTTTCCCGCTAGTTTCGAGCCGAACGAACGAAGTACTAAATGAACGATGTACTTTTAAGCATACGGAATAGTTCTTTTTAGTTCAATTTCGGGAATTCATTCCTGATAATAGTACTTAGTAGATGAACTACACAAGACATCTTAACTCACCGGCTCCGGCGATTGTTGTTTCTCATTATCGTCGCAACCGCCGTCGCTTCCGTCCTCGCCGACCACAAACGACAACAGATCGTAATACCACAAGTGTGGCGTGTACACCTCGTCCAAACTACTCGCCTGCATACGACTGTCCTGTACTTTTTTATGCTCCCTTCGCATGCACGCACGTAAACTCTCTATCTTCCGCAATACATGCACTCTGGTCGCCGTCGGCTCATACTCTTGCACTAATTCCGTTAATTTAGTAATCGCTTCGTGCCGCTTCTTCCTCTGTTTGTACATCAAACATTTCCTGTCCCATAGACAAGAGAGTTCTTTGTAGAGCATGATGAATTTTCTTAATAATTTACGCGGGAAGACTACGTGGTTGGAGTCCGCCATCTTGTATTGCGAGCGGCGCGGCGCGCAGGTCACTGAACGTGTTGGATCGGTCGCTGCGCCCCGCGCCCCGCTGCCCTCGCCCCGTCGCTATCTCCGCCAACAAGTGTGCAAACCCGCTCGATACTGTACGCTCAGTCGCACATTAGGCTTGGGCTACAAGCGGAAGGCGTCCGGTTACTCTACATTGCTCTCCCGATTATGCTCAAACTTTTGAGTATTCGGCTGAGGCATTTGTACGACATCTAGACTAGTATTTCCGCGTAGTTAAAGTTTAAAAATATTTTTCCACCTCTTTAGGGATTGAATTTCTAAAGACGTCCGGCAACACCCCATTGCTCTTGCGATTATACTATAGACAAAACTAGTTGAGGCATCGAGCAACGTCTGGCCGCGTAGATTTAAGTTAAAAAAAAAAAATTACACAGAAACTAGGTATACCACCCCGAGATGGAATTTAAAAAATCCCTCTTAATGCTCCTCTGGGAATATTTTCTTCATTCAAATCTTTAAATCCGGCCGTGTTCATACAATAACATAATAAAAAAGGAATTAATATACCCGTCCATCAACAAAAATTTTACTTTTGGTTTTCACAAGTTCTTGTTTCTTTAACTATTTTCCAAAAGACCCCATGACCTAACATGCACTTGGCTCAATAACTCTATACTTAAAATATTAGAATCGTATACTGCAATTTAGTAAAATCAGTAAATTAACTGTACCAATTAATCACGTATGTGTTCAGTACCTTACGGATAAATTTTCATAAAACCTTACTAGGTGGCGCTGATCGTTATTAAATAGCGCAATGTATTTCAATTAAGTAAGCCGAGATAAATTATTATCTTTGCTTATGTGAAGTTTATTAACAATAATATTATGGTCTTTCATTTAATATATGATCAAACGAACTTGCAAAGTGAAGTTCGATTTATGTTGGAGGACTCTGGAGGATGTTTAATGAGTAACTAGGTACCTCCCTGGTGCTGTGGTAACTGAGAGGTCCAGGTTCGAACTTCGATCCCCAATGGGTGTAGCTTAGAAATTCATAATAATATCTTCATTACTTCTAGACCTAGTTTGGTCTGGTGGAAGTCTTTGATCGAGACTTGTTACACCTTATCGACAAAGACATGCCGCCAAGCGATTTAGCGTACCAATACAATACCTACTGCGTAGACACTGGTGAGTATCTTGAAAACCGTTTACTGAACCGATTTTGCCGAAATCTTTACTGTTCCCTAAGTCGAAGTAAGTGTAAGCAAATAAAAAAAGAATAATCACAATCCGATAAATAGTTTCCGAGAAATACGAGGACAAACATACATTTAAATATACATATAAAACTTTGTATCTTTGTTTGGAAGCCCTCCAATAATATTATTACATACATTAATGTCGAATTTAAAACCTCCTTTTTTTAAGTCTGGTAAAAAACTTGCCACCGAATAAAAGAAGTCAACCACCTAATGGAGATCGGCGCTTCTAATACCCCCGGGCCCAAGCTTGGAAAGTACCTACTTTGATCTTTAGACAGATGAGATTCGTTTGTAATGTAAGGCATCCGTTCCACTGTGAACGGTCTAGCATTCTCTATATAAAGTTTCTAGAGTCTGTGGCAAACGAGCTGGCGGGTCACCTGATGTAAAGTGATTACCGCCGCCCATGAACACTTGTAGTACCAGAGGCACCACCAAAGCGTTGCCGGCTTTAACGTTGATATGGGTAAAGTGAAAAATGGGTTGTATTATGAAATAGCCTGAAAGAGTCATCGATGAATCAAACAGATTGATATCTATACATATAATAAAATTGTAGAAAAGTGGTGTCTGTACAATGGAAATATATAAAAAAAAAGTAGCAGGGGTTGTTATTATATCGATGCCGAACCCGAAATAGTAATTAATTTTTTTTTGTCTGTATGTCTGTTTGTCTGTGTGTTTGTGCACGCTAATATCAGAAACGGCTTATTCGATTTAGATACGGTTTACACTAATATATTGTAGTAAGCTTCACTTAACATTTAGTGTTTATTTCATGTCAATCGGTTCATAAATAAAAAAGTTATGTCAATTTAAAGAATCACGGCGAACATTTTTAACGTACGTACTACACGCCTCGCGCCTGAGCGTCGACGGTATATGTAATTCAAAATACGCTGCCCGAAAAGTCACTATTCCACGCGAACGAAGTCGCGGGCACAGCTAGTTTTACATAAAACTATGTATAGATCTGTGTATAGTTTTTGCAATTCACGAAGGCGCTTGAACTTTACTTGTGGTTACGTCGTGTACATGCACATTGCGTGTGTGTGCCTGTCAGGGGCTTAGGTGGGAGCGGTCAGGCGCGAGCAAGCTTTCGCTCCCACTTATTTAAATACGACACACAACCATGAGCCACGTGAAATGAAATAACTATCAGATTTTAATAAAATTAAACTATGCACACATTTAATTGTGGAAAGGTTGAATTTATGGAAAAAAGTAAACCATTTATACAAACTGACTTATGTTGTTTTAGCACAATGTTTTCCTTCACGTTGAAGCATGTAATATTTAATTGCTTAAACGCGCACATCTTCAAAAAGTCGAAGATGCACGCCCGGGATAGAAACTGCGACCCCCCGAATGCTATCAGTGCTCTACTAGGCTATCACTCACACAAATACAAACCTGAGTTTACACCTCGCGGACTGTACCTACTAGTAGTACAGTAAATAAATGAGAAACATATAACTCTGAACTCGACGACTGTGTAGTCGATGCCTTAAATTCTGTTTACTTTGCCATCGCCCTATAGCCCTATTCCGTCTTCGACTTTCCGTAAACTTTTTGCAAAATGTTTTTATTTTTATATCATTAACATTATCTTCTGCGATATTTTTATGATCTCGAGAAAAATTCTGATGAGAGAAATAATAATAATCCAAAAGTCCAAGGTAGGTAATTTGGGTTTTCTTTTAATAGGTATATTTCATACTAGCTTTTGCCCGCGGCTTCGCTTACGTTAAGTTCAATTTTTCAAATCCTTATTTTACCCCTTAGGGATTAAATTTCAAAAATTCCTTCTTAGCGGATGCCTATGTCATAATAGTTATCTGTACGTCTAGTTGCAAGCAGATCCTTGCAGTGATTTGAGCTGTGCGGTAATAGATCAGCCAGTCAGTCAGTCAATCAGTCAGTCACCTTTTCCTTTTGAATATTTAGATTAAAGTTTTGCTTTTAAAAAATTACGATGAAATAGGTGGGTACAAGTAGATCGACCTTTAAGACTTAAAAACCTCTGAAAACTTTTTAAAGAGGAATTTAACAAAAATAGTGCACGTATGTGTAGCTACGTACGTACGTATATATGTTCCATCGTAGCTCGTTAACTAGTAAACCGATTTTGATGAATATCGTTATTCGGTTCGTTATGGTCCTAGTGACATAGGCTACAAGCTACCAAAACTAAATCAATATGAAGGACCGAATTTCCGTAGTCGGACAGTTTTAAAACTTTACTTGTTCCTATTAAGTATGTATAAGGTTCGCAACTCAAAAACATTTATATATATAAAATTCAAAGTCCTGACTGACTGACTGACTGACTGACTGAGATATCAACGCACAGCCTAAACTACTGAAGTTAGAAACTTGAAATTTTTACAGTTGGTTCCTTTTATGACGTAGGCGCACACTAAGAAAGGATTATTGGAAGTTCCACCCCTAAGGGGTTTAAAGGATCAGGGATAGAGGGGTTTAAATAGGGGGATGAAAGTTTATATGAAACTCCGTCATTTTTCAAGCTGTTTCCATCAAATTTGGTATTTGAGCTTTCAGTTAAAAATAAAGAAGTACGTGTGTCACAGTTTTTGAAAATTTCACCCCAAAATCTAATTCCACGCGGACGAAATCGCGGGGGCAAAAGCTAGTAGACAATAAAATTACGAAAATAAACTATTAATATATTCTTTAATCTCGAATGGAGTTTAGGTATTTTATGGCTCTCAGATGAATTCTCACGGAGTGCATAAGTCAAGTCAGGCTCGACGTCATGACTCCCTCACGGCCATAAAAGATATAAACGGGCTCTATCCTGAGCCTTTATCCTTTATATTTTGGAGTGGATAGAAATACCAGTCTTAAAGAACGATTCACATCTAACTAACCGCGTCGAACCGCGTTAGTCAAGCAATTTTTTTACTAATAATATGAGATAGAGTAGATTTTTTTTTATTCGATGACAAGGTAACCCTTGACTGCGATCTCACCTGATGGTAAGTAACGATGCAGTCTAAGATCGTAGCGGGCTAACTTGGAAGGGGTATAGCAGTGTAAATTCAACCGATACCTACCCCTAATAGGTTTCTACACGCCTTTCTACACGCCTTCTTCTAATCGATGACGTTTTAGGATTAAAAAAAGAATCATCGAAATCGGACGATTCTGCGAAAGGTTATGCGTGGTCATACATAAAAAAATATAGGTATACTATATAAATATACGCGACGAATTGAGAACCTCCTCTTTTTTTTGTCGGTTGAAAATTCATTGATAAGTATCACTATCAATCATGGAGCTATCAATTAAATAAACAATTGAATTAAGCACCTGAATCCTAAACAGTATAAGTATCTAATACAAAATGTAGATGTCATCAATTTCATTGGCAATCGTAAAAATGGAACGTAAAAAATAGAAAATTTTACGATTTCGCCGTAAAAAAAAGGTGTGACACCTAATAAAAAGCACCTTTCAAAGTTTTATTTCGCTTCTATACAGACAGAAGTTATTGCCTGTCATCAATATTATCTTTACGATGTTCTTAAGACGCTGAAATGTCAATTTAAATTCGCGAGAAATATGCGGGGGCCAGGGTAGCCACAAATAAAGTTTTACCAGATTTTTTATTAGCTGTCTTAAAAGGTAAACAAGCGGTTTCTCACAGAAAGACGTAAGCGACACGCTAGCCAATGTAAACCTGCCCTTATAAGAATCAAAGTGTGAGACGCCCTTCACTCGCTTGATTTCATTTTATTTTTTGCGAATTGCTTTTTATTTAAAACATCGGGCTGTATTTCTTTAATTGCCCAGGCGTTTGTACAACTTTTAATAACATTTGAATATTATTTGAGCTTTGAATAAATCTGCGAATATTGTTCACGGCTAAAAATTAAGAAAGTCACCCTGGAGTGTTCTCAAACATAAAAACTTTTGATTTTATTTGAATATTCACCAATCAAAGCCAATTAATTTTGTCGAGACGTCTGGATACCATATCATATCTGTGTCTATGGTTTGTCTAATTTCGATTTAAGTATGATAAAGTAGTAAAACTATTATTATTAAACTTCACAACAAATTAATTCGCGTTTTAGATAACTTGTAAATCTTATTTACAATATTCTGTTCCTTTACGAACATTATTAAATTATTTCACTTTGTAATAATCTTCAAAGCCGCTAACTTGTTAAAGAATTAACAGCACAATTTAAGCAATAGGTACTAAAGATCAACATAATTTAAGTGGCACAGACTTAATAACAGACAGGTAATTAAACCAGAAATTGTTCTATATTTCGTACATATTTAAAGTAAGCAGATTATCGTTTTGTTCAAAGAATATTAGTCATGTTTAATGGCTAATACTCTTTAAACCAAAAGGTTTTCCTTTCTCCTCCGAACAAGCCTTATGCTAAATTTTCGTTTGAACCCTAAAGTTTCAGTTTTCACTTCCTGATCACTGAGCCTTCAAAAAATATCTGTTGAAAATATTTTCTATGTAATAAAAAATTTAAAGTGTGTCGCGAAGATAAAGTACTAATGGTATTATCCGGAAAGAGCAGTGACAAAGACCATGTGAAAGGCCCTACATGTTCGTTACTGGATGTCTATCCGTTAAAATAACCTTACCTTTATTTGTAAACTTTACCTTATCCCTTTTGTTACAGACACACACTCCTCAACGCCAGTTGTGTGCCTCGTGATAGAAGGCGGCACGAACACGGTCCGTGCTGTGCTGGAATACGTGACAGACAACCCGCCGGTGCCCGTGGTGGTGTGCGACGGCAGCGGTCGAGCCGCGGACCTCATCGCCTTTGTGCACAAGTGAGTAAGACACAGTGTCATTGTATGTGTCCTCATAGAAGGTGCCACGAATACGGTCCGTGCTGTGCTGGAATACGTGACAGACAACCCACCGGTGCCCGTGGTGGTTTGCGACGGCAGCGGTTGAGTCGTGGACCTCATCGCTTTTGTACACAAGTGAGTCATACACACTGACACAGTGTCATTGCGTGTCTCATGATAGAAGGCGACACGAACGCAATGCATGCTGTGCTGGAAAATACATGATCTCTACATAATAGGTACGTGCTATCATAAAAAATACAGGTCAGTTAAAATCGTTGAATATTTAATGGTTAAAATACAGAAATAAGTAGTTGCTGGAAAAGGCTATTTCATGATGACTCTTCATTCCAGCTTCAACAAGTTTTACCTTTGCAGTTATTTCGACGAAGAGGAAATTTTATAACTTTACGAAGCGTTTTCCAACAAGTACCTATGGAGTGATCGCCCACATAGAATTCTCAACTATATAGAACTTATAAATGCGGGCGTGACTTACGTTTCACTGTAATTCTAACTCTGAAAACTTGAGATAAAAAGATTCTTAGGTACATGTGCGCTTTTACATACTACTTCACTTATTTAGAAATCAGGTTCATGTTATTGTAATTTTATTTACTTAATATAATTTTTTATCACAATTTTTTTTAAATTATCCTTACTCATATCCTTACTAATATCCGAAAGTGCGAAAGTGTGTTTGTTTGTCGATTTGTCCTTCGATCGCGTAGTGACGGAGCAAACCTAGATCAAGAAGGAGACAACTCAAAAAAGGTTCCCTAAAGGAAAAAAAATCTTTCTGAATCTTTAATTAGCAAAGTTATGCGTTTCACGACATCATTTATGAAAATAAAATTGAGTTTCATAACTTTGCTAAGAAAATATTCAAAAAGAGTATTTTTTCGTCAAGGGAACAGAGACTTTTTTTGAGTTGTATCCCTCTTGATCTAGGTGTGCGATGTACATTATTCCAAAATAAAATGATAACTTTGACAGATGCAATATAAAGGTACAATTTTTTTTTTTCTTTTAATTACCAGATATGCGTCAGAGAGTGGCGAGCAGACGGTACTGGAGTCCATGCGGGACTACCTGATCGGCACCATCCAGAAGACCTTCGAGGTCGGTCTGCAGCAGGCCGAGTGTTTGTACAGCGAACTGTTACAGTGCACGCGGAAAAAGAATCTGGTTAGCGCACTTATTTAATCTATGCTGCCCCCCCCATTTAAGTTAAATGCTCAAAGTGCCCCCCTCAAGCATAACATCGTTAACCAACATTTTGCCAGGTTGGAGCGCGCTTGCCTAGAAGATGCCTATTCACACCTTGAAGGTACTCAAATTATAAGTGGCAGAAAACACGGACACTGGAAGAGTGTTCCAGCGGTTCTTATCAGAATCGTTGAATTAAAACGTTTCGTTCGCGTAGGTATATAAAAGCAATAAATATATGATAGTTAAAAATGGCAGCTTAACTATTGATCAATTTGAAGCACTATATTTGACGACTAAACTAAACTAATATTATTGCAATTTAATATTGGAAATGGCACACTGACCTGTATAATTAATATACGAAATCAAACAACAACCAACACCAACAATAGAAAAAGACAACCACCAAACGTTTCTTATAGACAAAAATGTACTCTGATATTATAAGGATCGTGTAGTACTTGCGTACTACTTGAGTTGTACCTAACTTTGTCAGCTGAGAGACATTCCATCAGCTGCGACCCCAATTTGTCCTCATAGAAAGAGATTAATATGCAGCGAAGAGACTAATTGAAACAACTGGGATGGAAAATTGAACACTATTATTACGTTTCGCTGAGTTCGAGTACAATAATACAAAATTGAAGTCTACTATTTATTCTAGTAGCTTTAACTTTTATTGCTTACTTTAACTTTTTTTTTATTATCAAATTAAATTACGTACATAATTTTTTTAAATATAAATTTAGAATGACCAGGTTTATTAGGCGAAGGATCATATTGTAAGCCCAACGGTTAAAGGTGCGGACTGAAAACTGAAAGGTCGCAGGTTCAAATCCCGCCCGTTGCACTATTGTCGTACCCACCCATAGCACAAGCTTTCCGCATATTTCGAGAGGATAAGAGGATATTAGTCAACTTCAGCTTGGCTAATATTCTTTAAAAAAAAAATTGTGTGCACTGGTGCAATTACCATATTTGTTTTTGGAATGAACAGTTAAGGCTTCCTTTCAATGGTTTCCCTACCACTAGGCTACTTCTCCATATATCACTTTAAAATGTCGACTTTTCAGTACAAAATATGGGCTATATTTTGCTTCGAAAATTGTACATATTTTCTGCGCTTTACCGATTTTCTACTTCCCGGATAAGCTAAACAAATTCTTATCGAATATTGCGAAATACTCGTATTACCATATTTTCTAATATTACTTCACAACAGTTCAAGATATTTCAATATTTATACTTGACTTAGCGATGTTTTGATATTGAATTTTCTTGTATGCCTGAAGTAGTTGTTTTATTTAAAAAAGTATTACCTATAGAACTCGATGTTTAGTCAAGACCATAACAAAAGACAAGAATTTAAGTTTTTAGTTTTTACTAGTTTTAATACAGTACTAAAACCTGTAACTGCTCTGGCATGTTCAAGTGTAAATTGAAAAAAAAACCCCCAACATATGAAATTAAAAAAAAATGTGATCCGCCATTTTGTGGTGGCCGCCATCTTGGACCCATTTTCATCAAACACAGCTTAGAACACTTCGGACTAATTCACCTTTCAAACAAAAAAAAAAAAACAAAATCAAAATCGGTTCAGCCGTTTGGTACGATGCCATAGACAAACACACGCACGCATGCACGCATGCGTATACTCTCACACACACACACAAACACACACACACACACACACAAAAACACGTCAAACTTATAACGCCCCGTATAGAAGTAAGATCTTCATCCCACTTCTGATGTCTGATGTCTATCAAAATCAAAATCAAAATTTATTTATTTCATGTAGGCCAACTTTTACCTCTTACGACACGTCATAAATCTACCACCGGTTCGGAATGCAGATTCTGCTGAGAAGAGCCCGCAAGAAACTCAGCAGTTGCTCTTTTCAAAAAAAAAAATTTTTACAATGGTTAACAAAACTAGGCTATGCACACAATGTTTCCACAAAGAAGTTTCAAAAATGCACACCTACTACAACCTAACACACGTTAAGATGGACAGACACAAAGCAGATCCATTCTCGTTGGTGGCACCCGTTCACGAGTACGACGCATGATCCAGCCATTGCTTCGCTCAACCATATTTGATTATTAACTTGATTATTCTTCCCCAGATCACCGTCTTCAGGATACAGGAGCGAGCTGAGGGTGGCGAGGTCCAAGAGCTTGACCAGGTGATACTGACGGCACTGTTCCGCGCCCAGCACCTGTCTCCGAGCGAACAGCTGTCCTTGGCGCTGACCTGGAACAGAGTGGACATAGCGCAGTCGGAGATCTTCGTGTATGGACAGGAATGGCCTCCAGGTATTTTTCCTTTTATTCCATGGACTACAATACAATTTGGATACCTTCAAATCGCTCATTTGCGACAAGGGTGACATAATCCAAAATTCACTAATTTTGCTATAAAAACAATATTACGCTAAGCACAAAAAAAAGAGCGAGAGAGTTTGTGAGCTTATGCTCATCTCTATCGCACTCTGGCCACTGCGTTGTTTTGAGACCGTTAGCATCCACAGAATATTACTCTCTAGCGAGAAAATTCTCTCGTCATCGAATTTGAATTATGTCACCCTTGTCGCAAATGAGCGAAATCAGGAGTGAATAGGCATTTTTTAAAATTCGTTGACAAGATAGTCCTTGACTGCGATCTCACCGGATGGCAAGTGACGATGCAGTTTAAGATGGTAGCGGGCTAACTTGGAAAGGGTATGGCAGTGTAGATTCAATCCATACTCCCTAATCGGTTTCCACACGCCATCGTACCGGAACGCTAAATCGCTTGGCGGCACGTCTTTGACGGTAGGGTGGTAACTAGCCACGGATAAAAACTCTCACCAGACCAAACCAGAGGCAATTTAGAAAATATCAATTCAGAAAAATGAACTTAATTGACTGAGGTAAGTACATTATTTCAAATGAACAAATTCGCGTAGGTTCTTTTTACGTACTTTTCCGTTATTCGTTGTCTAATCATGACGGGACTGGCTTTCGTGTTTAATTAATTAAAGCCGCCGCCTCCCGGATCCTTTTCCATCCGTATTTGCTCTGCGGCCGAATAAATAATTCATCTCTTCACAACTGGATTAATATTTAATACTCCCCCGGAATATTATAATGCTTAACATCCACGCATCCGGCTCGGAAGGACCATTGTCCGCAATCGCCTGTGGCTACGGAAACATATTCAAAGCCTGTATCAACCAGAATATATAGAGCTTTTGCTCGCGGCTTAAAAATAAAAAGAGGTTAAAAAATCGAACTTAACCTGAGCACGTTTTTTTAACTCCTACTTTACCCCCTTAGAAGTTTAATTTTAAAGAATACATTCATAGCAGATGCTTACGATATAATGACTATCTGTATATCAAACAGTTCGATCCGTCCATGATTTAAGGTGTGCATTGCATAGATCAGTCACTCACCATTTCCTTTTATGTATTTAAGAAGAAAAAGAAGATAAAATAGTACTACTTAATTCAGTTTAAAGACTACGTTTGATTAGGACACGGCGTCACGAGCGACTTTGATAGGCCGCCTTTTTCTAAGCAAAAATTTAAAAATTTTTTTTTTTTTTAATACTTGAAATGGACCTTATTCGTATAATAATATGTTATTTATGTATTTCAGTATTTTTGTTCATTAATTCAGAAGCTGGATCTGACAGACACTGGTAGATTCACTTCACGATTCGAAAGCACTTTGTTAAAGTTTATTGAATGAAAATTATTCTGTTCTACTCAGAGAGAAATACGTATGCAAATTCATCCAAGTTGACTCGGAGACTGACTTGGCGCGGTCACAAAGTTATAATTAATGAATTATAACTGAGATTTACACTATATTGAAACCGCTTGGACAGCCTTGAATTTCCTATTTTGAATTTTAAGTTTAGTTCTTGCAATTCACGACGGCGCGTGGCTTATGGTTGTGTGTGTGTCGTATCTGTATAAGTGTGAGCGAGAGCTTGCTCGTGCCTGACCGCTCCCACCTAGGCTCCTGACAGGCACGCACACTTACGCAGTGTGCATGTACATGACGTAAACACAAGTAAAGCTCACGCGCCCTCGTGAGTTGCAAGAACATAATTGTATATTTAGGTAGCATACCAAAACTTTTTGAGTAGGTATTTGAACTTTGATTCCAAAGTTTTCTAATAATTTTACATCAGAAACACCAAACTGAACTTAAACTAGCAAATTAAAGTTAGCTCCTCGCTAATTAATCTTAATTCAAAGTTAAAATCGTGTAAAATGTTACCCAGACTTTACTTAAATCAAGTGGAGATATTGCCCCTAAACCCGGCGAGAGATTTCATTAAAACTGCATTAAAATTGTCTCCGATTTTAATTTGAAAGTTATGAAAAGGCTAGAGGCAAACTCTTGAAATTCTCGGCCTTCGGGGTTTTGATTTTCATTCGCTGTTTTGAAGTCGGATTTTAATTGAAGTCACTTAATGCCATAACCCACTAGCGCGGCACATCACACAGATAAAAACGCAAACAAAGTGGGCGATTTTCAGCTGTGAACCTTAATCTTTAATCCACGCGAACGAAGTAACAAATCTGTAAATGAAATGTAACGTCACGATGAATGTGAAGGATTACCTTGATACAAGCTTGATACTGAAGCACTTATTGTACAAGTAGAAGAATCACTTCCGATATGAATTCGACCTCCATTTTAACTTTGGGATTGACTATTATTTCCGCATCCTGTCGCGCGTTGTAAAAACACGACGAGATCTTTTTTTCCACGTACTTTGAAACTGTGGAACCAACTTCCTGCGATGGTGTTCCCACTGAATTACAACATGGGGTTATTCAAGGGGCGGACCAACAAATTCCTAAAAAGCTGGCAACGCATTGGTGGTGCCTCAGGAGTCAGGTGCTACAAATGTTCATGGGCGGTGGTAATCACTTAACATCAGGTGACCCGCCTGCTCATTTGCTCGCTAAAAATATTTAAAAAAAAAAACGCACGGGCCTTGCACACGACTTGTTGCGCTAGCGGGCAATGACTCTATTGTTTAGGTACTCCTAAAACGACACGACACCACAGCCTTCTGAACATAAAAGCCTATCATAAAACACGAAAAAGGGATAATATTTGCGATTGAAAAATTAATAAAGGTCCATTGAACGGTATTAAATGAAAAATCCTTTGTCCTCCCAGTGTTTTTATGATCACTTTATTGACGAAATCGCTTTATTCCAAATATCTACGTTGAAGATCAGCTTCGATTTTCGACAACAAAGGACAGCAAGTTATTATTCGAGTATCTATTAGGTCGATGCATTAACATTACATTAACTTGATTTAGTATCGACTAGCTAATGCCCGCGACTTCGTCCGCATTCATTTAGAATCATTAAAATCGCCAGAACTAATAACTATCATCCTCTATTTCGCCCTCTTCAAGTTAAATTTTTGCAACAAAAGGCAGCCATGTCCTTTTCTAAGATCCAATCTATCTCTATACTAAAGTTCATCAAAGGCGTGAAAGTGTAACAAACAGAGAGAGACAGAGTTATTTTAGAATTTATAATATTAAGTTTGGATGGATGGATGGATCATAATAATTATATGAAAGGTCGAAGAACGGCCTTTATGGTCTAAGAAACAGGTCCCTGATGCGAATGAATCCCTTTTTGAATAAGTCGCAGGTGCAAAGACACCTCTTAAAAGTAAATGTTTCAACACTGAAGTGATCTTACTATAGATACATTGATCTAGCCCAGGGGTCGGCAACCTGCGGCTCTTTGTATGTGAAGCTTCGGCTCTTTAGTTCCATACGCAAATATTATTTATTTTATAAAAAAAAACATTTAAAAATCGTTCTGAATCGATTAACGAGGATTAAAGCACCATTTCTATCTCTCAGCCACTTGTTCTCGCTTTTCGAGGTGCGGTTTCGAATTAGGGGTGCGGTACCCCTATTTATTGTTGGCAAAAAAAAAATTTGTGACTCTTTAAAAACTTTGAAATTTTTTATTTAAATTGTAATTTTTGACCCTTCCGATTCAAAAGGTTGCCGACCCCTGAATTCTAGCCTGTAAGACGCTGTATAGTAATGACCTTTTTGTCTTGGAGGCATTAGCTCCCATTGTTCTCAAAGAATCGCTTTTAGCATAACATTATGCTAAGAACTAAGCTAAGCAAGCACATTGGAAACTAAATTGCTATATTTAAAGTCGAACTAATGTACCTAATAAGTTCGACTGTAAATTTTGTAATAAGTAACTAACTTAATTCGGTAAGTTTAAAAGAACTTCATTCATTAGATTATACAAGTAGTTAGCTCAGCTGCTTTTTCTCGTGGAAATTCAAAAAGTTCGCGCAGGATTTTTAAATACAGTAGTTTTTGCCCGCGGGCTCGCTCACATTAAGTTTTTACTCCCTTAAAATAGTTTTCTGTGTTTCTTTTAATTTATTACTTTAATTGAAAGTAAACCACTGTAAGTTTAGCCCTCCTGATGGTCTGCGGGACCCAGGATGGGTGATGCGGTCGGCTGTACACCATGCGACGTAATTTCCGCGTAATTGAAATAAATTACCCAATTCGATAATCTTAAATGACTATAGTGTACATTTTTTTTTATTCGATGACAAGATTGTCGTTGACTGTGATCTCACCTGATGGTAAGTGACGATGCAGACTAAAATGGTAGCTGGCTAACTTGGAAGGGGTATGGCCCTATAAATTCAACCAGTGCCCTGATCTGTTTCTACACGCCACCGCGCCGGAACGCTAGGCACTTCTTTGACGGTAGGGTGGTAACTAGCCATAGCCAAAGCCTCCCATCAGACCAGACCAGAGACAATACAGAAATTATATATTCCCAAATTGTCTCCGCCGGGAATCGAACTCGAGACCTCCCAGTTATAAGACCACAGCGCTCACCACTGCGTCAGGGAGGTCGTCAAGTCGTTTTGAACTTCTTTCTTGTTGCCAGGCGCTCTGGACGAAGCAATGATGCAGGCATTGGAACACGACCGAATAGACTTCGTGAAGCTCCTCCTTGAAAATGGCGTCTCGATGAGGAAGTTCCTGACCATCCCGCGGTTAGAGGAGCTCTACAACACCAAGAGCGGTCCGAGCAACACTCTGAGGTACATCCTGAGGGACGTGAGGCCACACCTCCCCAGGGGATACGTGTACACGTTGCATGATATCGGTCTGGTGATCAATAAACTCATGGGAGGTGCATACAGGTGAGAATTAATCCTACTATGTAACTATGTAATAATATCAATGTGGACGTTTGGATGTATGGATGGATGGATAGATGGATGGATGTTTATTACCCAACTAGCACACAAGCAATATAAGCAGCCACTGTACCTACCGCTTAATTGCTGTATAATAGCTGTTTAAGGGAGTTAGTTCATACTGATTCCTTTAATAAACAGCTGTTATAAAGCTTAAGCGGTAAAGTGACTGCTTACAAAGTAATAGGTATTGCTTGTGTGGTACTCAATCACGTCACAACGACTGAACTGATTTAGCTGAAAGGCACAGTGATAGATTATAGTATGAAATAACAAGTAAAAGTAGCTTTTTATCACGGAAAATCTAAGAGTTTCCGCGGGATTTTAGAAAGTAAATCCACGCGGATCAAATCGTGGACTTTAGCTAGTATTGGTAATATTTTAAAAGAATGAATTCTTAAAATAAACTAGCGGACGCCCGCGACTTCGTCCGCGTTCTTAAATTTCCTGAATTTTCTTTGCTATAAACCTCACGGAGCCTGAGACCTTTCCAACGAATACAAAACCGTGGAAATCGGTTCGTGCGTTCTGGAGTTATAGTGTCAGGAAGGAAAACCCGACTTATTTTTATATAATAGATTAAAGTTTTCTAAACCAATATTATAAAGATAAAAGATTTGGTTGTTTGAATGTTTGTTTGTTATGTTTTTTTTTTTTACCTTTAGATAACTACATTATTTTAGCGAGTAACATTTAAAGTTAAAAGCAAAATGTAATATAATTTGAATTGAATTGGCATCTCGCCGTCAGATTTCTTACCCGTACGTCTAGAGGGCGCCCTACAGTATAATAAAAGAAAGTTAAAGGCTAAATTTAAATTTTGCCTTTATCACTCAAAAGGCACTAGAGAATCAAGACTGAGCGCTGTGTAAGCAGATAAAGAAATAGGTTTATTTATTCCGTCGCAATCGAATTTTCATGAGTGACGGATCGTTCTTTGTGACTTACGAATATACAAGGGAATAGAATGAGCTCACATTGCAAAAATACGCTTACTATTCTGCCCCCCTCAAGCTTTAACGCCGTTATAATTCAAGTTAACAAGGAAACAAAGCGCTTAGTGTGATATCGTGGAATTTCGACCACGTAGCATTGCAGATTCGTTCGATGCCTTGCGGTTTAGTGGTAGAAAGGTGATGTAAAAACTAAATTGAACACTTGCCAGAGCCATCCCATAAATGGCTGCAATATCCATGCACGATCGAACACTTCGTAGTTTTTCGTAGCGTTTGTCTGAGTGCGTATGAAAATCTCTACAAAAAATGACAGAACAAGGTTTTTTAAAGCTTCAGACGTATCTTTATAATGTCAAAAGGCTCATGCGAAGCTAGGCTAGTTGAAGTAATAAATCAAAAAAAACATAGCAAACTATTTTCTAAATAATCCTGACCAACTCCTGTCTACGCAATGCTTTCAACTGCCAACTAAATGAATAAAATGTAATTTCAATTTTATGAACAAGTTCCAGTGAAATACAGGAAAACATATAAAGGGAATACGGGAAAACTATCTCACGTAAATTGCCGGTGAATATCAGCAGATTTATTAAAAGCCACGTATATCGGAACGGATCGTTCTCGTTTCATCGCTTTTAAATTTTCGAGTGGCTTGTATCTGGCGTTTTAATTATGTATGGAACATTCCACGTGAATTACGTTTTGGGTATACAATGTTTTTGAGGTGTTTAAAATGACTACCTCTGTCAACCCATGAAACTCGAATTAATAAAATTTACTTTTTGTAAAAGAATAACTGAAGGTTTTATATATCTCGCCACTCCTAGCTTTTTCCCGCGTTTTTAAAAACCGAGAATAACATAGGCTACTTTTATCCCGTGAAAAAAAAAAGGTTCCCGCTGTTTAAAAGGTAGCCTATGTCACTCTCCAGGTCATCAACTATGACCATGAAGAAAAATCACCTCGATTTGTTGCTCCAGTTCTGCGTGATTGAAGGACAAACCAACAAACAACGGATGAACAAAACGCTGTTACGATGAACGTTCACCGTAACAGCGTTCTCAAGTTCTCACGATGATTTCCTTCACCATTGAATAATTGCTTAACTTACCAATAGCAGACCGCTGTCCTTACCACTAGACTTTTCGTCGTTTCTTATCAACTCATTAATTGTAGGTGCTACTACACTCGTCGCAAGTTCCGTCCAATCTACGCGAAGGTGATGAACAAGAGTGTGAACGTTCACCGCAACAGCGCGTCGTTCACCCGCCACAACGCTGGTGGGCTCTCACTCATCACCGGGTTCATGCCAGTTACCACCGAGATGGCGCTTTTCGACTATCCCTTCAATGAACTCTTGGTAAGAAAACATTTAAATATTAATATATCATGCGTCATGCTCGTGAACGGGTGCCACCAACGGGAATGGGTCTGCTTTGTGTCTACCCATCTTAACATGTGTTAGGTTGTGGTAGGTGTGCATTTTTGAAACTTCTTTGTGGAAACTGTGTGCATAGCATAGTTTTGTTAACCATTGTAAAAATTTTTTTGAAAAGAGCAACTGCTGAGTTTCTTGCTGGCTTTTCTCAGCAGCATTCCGAACCGGTGGTAGATTTATGACGTGTCATAAGAGCTACAAGTTAGCCTACATGAAATAAATACATTTTGATTTTTGATTGATTTTTTTTAATGCTAATGTGCAATGCGTGATTGTCATTTATGGGAACATTCATTACCTTTTTCACGAGTTTTTGTACTTTACAAAAACACATAAGTGCCTATTTCACCACATTCGAGCAAACTTTAAAGGTGGTGAAATTGGTCACAAGTATACAATACAGTGTAGAGTTGGGGTAATCGGATTTTGTTCTCGGCTAGTGTCGACCTAATCTGCGTGGAGTAGGGATAACGACTTTTAAACCACTTAAAATTATATGGTGAGCATTAATCCATTTAGGTAAGAAAATGAATATTTATTTGAAGTCAGTATAATATATTTTACTTGGTACTTAGTATAATTATACTTGCGTCCAAAAAATTATAAAATATTTAAATAATAAGCCTTTTAAATCGTAACTCTTAATAAACGAGAGGAGAGTGCTCTCTACTAAAATAGTTATGAAAATTGCAGTGTTTAAAAGGTTTCTTAGTGGACTTACAAAATCTCGAAATAGAAAAATTCAGTATGGCAATACAAAGACCATCATTCTTACTTAATCTTCATCAAAAATAACGTAGACTGAAGGCTTCGAAGGACACCGTATATTTACTGAAGTTTAATAATAGCAAAAATCTTTTAAAACTTGAAAGTAATGTGCTTTCGCGTGCTATACCCAATTTTGTGTAACACGCAACCGCTATTTTTGCAATCCAACAAAGGTTTATAGTAAATAACTAGCTATTACCCTTATCGTCAATCATAATAATTCACCTGCGTGAATTTTGGTTTATTAGAATTGTCATAGGAAATCTTCCATTTCTCGGAACTATCTTCTTCCCAATTTCTTAGGGTTTCTTTTAAGAATTTTTTTACAGAAAATAACTTTTTTGCCTGATAAGGGGTTCAAACCCAGAATCCACAGCCGAATGAGCTCGGCAATATACCAAAGAACTGGCTCTTCGGTCTAGTCGATTATTATATTTTGGTCTAAAAGCATTTGCTAAATTGACTTCTATTTTGTAAATAATTCCACGAAAGGCTTATTGTTATTCGCCATAGCTAGACTAGATTATACGAAAAAGCCTGAACAAAATCTACTCTATTTAATTTGCTAAATTGAATTGTATTTTGTTTGTGAAGAAAAATACAAGTAAAATCATATTAGGGACCGACAACAAACATAACAATATAAAATTATTAAGACAAACTTCGGTATCTTCGTGAAACTCTAACAAACTTTAAATAAAACTCACGAAATCGCTTGTTTCATCTGTCTGTCATTCTGTTATGGATTTTACGATGTTTTATTTTTATCTCTATAAACGACCATACACCATATAAGAACACTAGCTGTTGCGCGCGACTTCGTCCGCGTCAATTTCTGTTATTATGATCGCGATTAAGAAGTTTCTAAAAGAATATATTTTAAATATGGATAATTTTCCCCGTTTTTGCAACATTTTTCACTGATGCTTCGCTCCTATTGGTCGCAGCGTGATGTTATATCACCTAAAGCCTTTCTCGATAAATGGACTATCCAACACAAAAAAAAAATTTCAATTCGAACCAGTAGTTCCTGAGATTAGCACGTTCAAAAAAACAAACTCTTCAGCTTTATATATTAGTATAGATAAGAACAAGCAATCAACCTTCCTGGTTTCTGCGCTTCTAGTGGCAGGAGCATCATACAAAATTTTCTAATTTGGCAGATTTGTTGTTGTTTTAAGTGAACTAAACGTAGAATGAGTATCCTCTAGAATCCTACCAAGCGTGTCGCCGAAAGGGATAGGTAATAAAGTACACACAATATTAAAACGCTGCAACGCCCCATTGTTTATATTCTAGATCAGTTTTAATAACTTAAAGCACTCTTTATTTCGGGTTAAAGACTTTAATTTAACACTAAAATTATCATAACACTGTGAAATACCTACTCTTGTACGTTTTGAGTACGTCGTCACAATGTATTGTGAGCAACAACTCAAAACGTGGCACGCAGTGAGGGATGGATATAGACATAGCTGTGTCTCATTCTATCTTGTTTGACATCGGTATACTGCATCTCTTTCGTGTGGGAGTGAAAAGGAGATATCATGAAGAATATAGTACTTCTCTGTCTACGGAACTAACGTTTTTCTGCTCTACAGATGTGGGCAGTACTAACAAAAAGGCACCAGATGGCGTTGCTCATGTGGACGCACGGGGAGGAGGCGCTCGCGAAGTCCCTGGTGGCGTGCAAGCTGTACAAGGCCATGGCGCACGAGGCGGCCGAGGACGACATGGAGACTGAGGTGTACGAGGAGCTGAGGCATTATGGCAAGGAGTTTGAGACCAAAGGTATCAAATATCTGATGAGATACGGAATTTATGATTCATTAATTGCATTCATTCATTAAATTTTATTTACTCCATTTATTCAATTCATTCATTCAATTCATTCATTCCATTCATTCATTTCATTCATTCATTTCATTCGTTCATTCCAATCATTCAATTCACTCGTTCATTCCATTCACTCATTTTGTTCATTAACTGCATTCCATTCATTAAATTCATTAATTCCATTCATTCATCGCCTATCGACTACCTAATAACTATCAACTGCAATCACAAGCTACGCTTAATGTGGTTGATAGATAAACAGTTAGGAAATGACATCGCTACATAACGATTATTTTGAATCGTTCTTCCCTGATGGAATTGAGAGGAAGGACAAGGGTCCTAGTTCGGTTGTATTCATTCCATTCTTTCCTTCTACGCTCAAGCTGAAAAAGATTCTCATATAAAAAGGTGTGCAAAAGGGATTTGATTAGGTATATTTGATAAACATAATAATGGAATCAATTTTCCAATGATCCCCAATTTCCGGCTGGATCAAAACATAATCTGTCCCGGGAAAAATGGCTATTTTATAACATCGTTATCACAGTTCGACAAGGGAAATATTAAATTATCTAGAGGATGATAAATTTTACCTTAAACTAACGAGACGAATTTATTATAGACTAGCTGTGCCCGCGACTTCGTTCGCCTGGAATAGTGACTTTTCGAGCAGCATATTTTGAATTACATATACCGTCGATGCTCAGGCGCGAGGCGTGTAGTACGTACTCTGTACGTTAAAAATGTTCGCCGTGATTCTTTAAATTGATATAACTTTTTTATTTATGAACCGATTGACATGAAATAAACACTAAATATTAAGTGAAGCTTACTACAATATATTAATGAAAACCGTATCTAAATCGAATAAGCCGTTTCTGATATTAGCGTGCACAAACACACAGACAAACAGACAAACAGACAAAAAAAATATTAATTACAATTTCGGGTTCGGCATCGATATAATAACAACCCCTGCTACTTTTTTTTATATATTTCCATTGTACAGACACCACTTTTCTACAATTTTATTATATGTATAGACAAATGGCTACATTTTACGAACAAAATCAATATGGCAGCTGTTACATCCAACTTTCCCTTAAACTTTTATCCTTGTTTTCTATATTGTTTCAGCGCTTGAATTATTGGACTACTGCTACCGGCAAGATGACGACCAAGCGCAACAGCTGCTGACTTGTGAACTCCAGAACTGGTCCGGCCAAACGTGCCTGAGCCTCGCCGTCGCAGCCAACCATAGAGCATTACTAGCACACCCTTGCTCTCAAATCATCCTCGCCGATCTATGGATGGGGGGCCTGAGAACTCGGAAGAACACCAATCTGAAGGTGAAAAAACAATCGTGAACCCTCTTCTCAAATCTTTTCTTTCATCTTATTAACGCACAGACTTGTATTGGCACGTACAGTAGCTATTAGAGAATAACAACGCTCCATCGTAACAAACGATTACGAGATAGATGTCTGTGTGTCAATGAGTCGCTTTAAATAGCATGCAATTGACGTCGATTATTCCCACGAAATTTTCACATTGTTTTCGATACGTTTTAGAGACATTAACATCGAGAAAACCGGCCAAGTGTGAGATGGACTTGCACACGAAGGTTTAAGTAAATAAGTAAATAGATTAACATTTATTCAGCTTAGCACGAATAAATAAAAAGATTTAAAAAAAAATTTGGCTAAATTGCCTTGATATATTTTTTGGGCTTAAACTTAGAGCAAAGAACCAACATGCTGTAATGGCTAAAGATAGAAAAGGGAAGATATTCGTCCGGGCGCGGTGTTAATTTTGAGGATTAAGCCGATTCACTGATTTTAACGTTTTAAGTTAGGGGTATAAAGTGCTTACGCTTCAATACTTCGCTAAACCGTTAGTTGCGTATATTCAGACGATATATAAAAGTAAAGTATACCTATACAAACAAAATCGGCAAATCATTAAAAATGAAATGAAAACGGAATATATTTTCGATGTTATGTCTCTAAATAAAAAAATTGTTTTTTGCTAAAAGGTGAGTTTTCACATTGGTTTAAAGGCCTGGACAAACAAAGCGCTACAGCAAAGACGGCAGCATGACAGCACAACTTTACACTGAACGCGTCTATAATTTGTAATACAAGGATCTGTATGAACGATTTTCCACTGTGCAATATACCTAATAGAAATTGTGGTTTTTGCAGTGAGAATATCTTTAGAATAGAAAAGTTTTTACTCAGACAGGGGAATTTCTAACAGCAGTTTGTAAAAGTTTACAACTGTTATTAGAATTGTCCACCGAGAGGACAAAACTTGGTGATTGCTCCTATCAAAAATTCAAATTACAGTGTCGGAATCATGCCTACATTAAAATATAAGTCAGTCGTAAACACAAAAACTTTCTGTGAAAACAAAATCAGAATATTGGTAGTAAAATACGTAGGACAGTAAGAAACACTTTAGGCTAGGCCATGTGGAAGAACGTAATTGAAGTATTGAGAACTATCTCGCTCGCACCGAAACGATCAGCCCTTCCTCTTTGGGAGAGTTTCAACTTATTCCTTTCAAAATAGATTTTCTTTTATTTTAGGTATTGAGTAACTTTTGAAAACTACAACAATAAATATGCTTTTGTAAATTAGTGTAAATATATTTTTAGTTTAAGAAAGGCAAGGCTAATTATGATAATATTATAGAACTATACACTCATTCCCACAAACGACTTTCCTCCATATAGCTCCTTGTACTCTACAAGTTGTCTTACAACTTCTGGGAGACGCGATTGACACATTACCATCGCATCGCGTTTTATTTGTCTAAGACCTTCACCTAATTATTGATATACACATTGGTGCAAAGCATTCACTACTCAGCATAATCGACGTCGAGAAACTTTTCAAATAGTTGACTCTCGTACCTAATTGTGGCATGATGCTTCGAGTCCAAGTGATAGTTAGCATCGACCAGCAGTCTTCCTTTGCAACATCGGCTTTGTCGTGTACTCGAAGGTAATTCTGAGCCTGCTGTGTCCGCTGTACATTCTGCAACTGGAGTTCAAGTCCAAAGAGGAACTGCAGCTGATGCCGCAGACTGAGGAGGAGCATTTCGAGAACGAGTCCATGGAGGACGACAGGAGTACCAAGGACCCGAACGATGCCGAGGTAACGTTATGTGTTTAGTTGCTTACCATCCGCTTCCGATACATTCATTATTACTATCCTCCTTTTAGTCTTCTAGACGTTTAGAAGACGAACGTGTTTTTTGTTTGTTGCCCGATTTAGGGTTTGGGAACTTCAGATTTATGTTTTTTAAGCTATTGCATAGCTTCTAACGCGGGCCTTGAGCGTGGAGACCGAATCCAGAAATTCCGTAACGAAAATAACCTGACACGGGACTCCTCTCACCGCTAGATGGCGTTGATCTAAAATGCTATGCAATAGCTTTACCGCGGCAGTCCCCGAGTGCCACACGTCTTTTTTTTTGGCGCGGCTAGTTACCATCCAACCTTCAAAGACGTGACGCCAAGCAATTTAGCGTTCCGGCACGATGGCGTGTAGAAACCGATTAGGGGTATGTGTGTAATCGTAAATCTGAGGTTCGTGAAACCTGTTAAATGGACAAATACTACCAACATAACAAACTAACAATGAACGATACAATACTAAACTACAGATACTGAAATGTGTTGAAATTGCTTTAATATAATAAAATTCTTCTAATAATATTTAAATTAGCACTAACTACTGTTCTTAAGTACAACACTAGTAGATTAATTAATCCATATATAATCATAAAACAATACAAATTAATTTACCAGGTAGTTTAGTAGTACTTTTAATTTTTTTAATGTAGGTACCTACTTTGGTAAATAAAAGAAAACTCCTTCGTCAACTTAATAAATGTGATACATTTATTCCTCAATTGCACACAGAACACAATAATAATAATTTAACTCTATTCACAACTGCTGATCGAATTATAATCCCCGAATTAATGGCCGAAATCACCTTTTATCTCCTCGTAGCAACACCCACGCAACACCATTCCCAGTTCACAGTCGTCCACGTGGCAAAAAGTCCTGATTGGTCAAAGATAACGCGCACATTCGCGGTTGTTTTTGTATGGACCAATCAGATACTAGGTGGTGTTGCTACTACAGAAGTTATGAAATTATAGTTCCACAGATAATAAAACTAGGAATACAGAATATAAAACCAGAAATCATGACACTACTTACTACTTACTGTCTGGCAATAACACGGTTGTTTTTGTCATACGGGGCCAAAGAAATGTTTTGTTCCCCGAGGGCGTTATTTTGGATTCAGAGCGAAGTGAAGGATTCTAAAGTAGAATTCCGTGTAGCAAGGAGGTCAATATACGCCGCCCGAGAACAAAATATTTTGGCCCCGAGTGACACACACTATTTTTCATCATTACCTATGAGAAAAAGCTAGGAGTATCAACCTACTATGAATAGACATTACCTATACGTATATTGAAAGTTTAGATAAATTATTATGAAATCAGCTATTCAAACATTTTTGAATTTCGAACGGACTGAACGATCGACAAGTTTCTGTAACGAACGCAGTAGTAATAAACACATCCTAAAGCACGAACGCGGACCAATCAGAAGAGAGAAATGAAAACTCCCATGGGCCTAAAAATTTAATTTTGCTCCCGCTATCCTCTGAAGCCAATATTCGTTTTTCGAATAGGTATGATGAAAATCAAATTTCGTTTTCGAGAACTGCTTTAGATCAAACAAGGTATAAAAGTGATCACATTGCCGGAAACTGACTGAAAAAAAGTTCTGTGTTAAAAATGTACGAGAACTCCTTTTGAAAAATTGCAGGTCGTAATCAAAATGCGCCAAACACTCCTGCATTCTGACATTCTCTGGTTAGATCCGCATAGAAGGAAACTAGGGCAGGAATAGGGTTACCAGACGTCAGGATTTGCAATTACGTGTCAGGATTTTTACGTGTTCAATCTGAAAAATCACTACTATGTCAAATGCGAAAGCGTGTTTTTAAGCTATTGCATAGCTTCTATCGCGGGCCTTGAGCGTGGAGACCGAATCCAGAAATTCCGTAACGTAAATAACCTGACACGGGACTCCTCTCACCGCTAGATGGCGTTGATAAAAAATGCTATGCAATAGCTTTACCGCGGCAGTCCCCGAGTGCCACACGTCTTTTTTTGTTGATTTTTCTTTCAATCACGCCGCAATAGACCCGCGGATTGACGTAATTTTTGCATGAGTACGAGTATAGTTGAGAACATGGTAGGCTACTTTTTATTTCGGAAAATCGAAGAGTTAGCTCATACTGAAGATTAACACATAGGCTACATTCTATGCCGTAAAGTTAAAGAGTTTCCGCGGCAATTAAAAAAATATAAACCACGCGGACGCGTAACAAAATAATTATAACCGATAAAATGGTCGGTGGCTGGCGATGGGCCTGAATAATATGAATGAATTGGCAAAATATTTGATATATTTGTCAATATTTTATTTTAATAATTTTTATTTATGTTTTCAATTTTGGAATCTGGTAACCCTATGCAGGCATCCCGAGTCTTTGTATCTGCAACTCGTGTATCTAGTTTTTTCTAACTTACAGTGTACACTGTTTTATTTCCTGAATAGACGTGAGGTTTCATTTTGAGAATATTAAATTCCTTAATACATAGAGACTAAGAAATACATAGAGGTTGGTGGATTTATTAAATAGTTAGATAGATAGATAGAAAATTCTTCATTGTTACGTACAAGAGATCATTTGTTTACAATTTATTGAATCTTATAGTTTGTTGATAAATGACAGTTTTGTGGCTTAGAATTAAATAATTTAAGAACGCTAGAAAAGTTTGTTTACAAAGCTCACATAGGGATGTGCTTGCTTTAATAATGACGAGTTCTAAGATGAGATGAAGTCATTTAAAGTGAAAATCTATACTAAAAATTGTTAGAGACCAAACAAAAGCTTTACCACTTAAGTCGGGGTGATAAAATTTCGAACACTTTCTATTCTATTAAGAAGGTTGTCCCCCCACGCGGTATAAAATCACTCAGGTGTCGCTTAAGCCACGTCTACAATAACGTACTTAAGAACTTTGCGCTTTAAGAGGGTGTATAAACCTCGCTTCAAACATTGAGCTTAGTTCAGAATCAGAATTTTTTTTAGCATCAGCAGTAAGCAGAGTTAGCATAATACAAGTCCAAATAGAAGAACCAGAGAGATATTAAAGGTATTGTAGGTAGTATTTTCTCTTATATTTTGCTGCGTTTATGACTTCTTCTACTATGATGAACTTGAAAGGGAATTGAGGATATGATTTAAAAAAAGGAGAAGGTTCTCAATTCGGCGGAATCTTTTTTTTTATATGTGTGCCACGATTACTCAAAGACGCCTGGACCGATTTGGAACTTTTTTGTTTTGTTTGAAAGGGATATCGGGTCAGGATCTGATGTTGGGATCCTGGGGAATTCAAGGAAACTCTTCCAATTTTATAGGCATACTTGATATACTTTGTGGTGGCTTTTGAATTCGGTTTTCTTCAAAAGAATTTTTATTTATATTATTTTGTTACGCATCTGGTTACTTAAGTAGCTAAGTAACTTTTTACGTTGAAGAGTATATTTCACACTATAAATCTGCGAATTGTGTTACATGCTAGGTGGGTGTGGTGAAACGGCGTACCATAATTAAGAAGATTATTCCTCCAGGAGCACAGACTAAGAGCACTCAGGTATCTTCAGACTACATTATGATCGTGTTATTTCATGTGCATTGTCACTTGGCGACCAAGCTCAGCGCGGTTCGAACTTTGCACTTTCACGTAGAATTGTCTCGAACTTTATTTCATTTAAGCTACTATTGCGGCTGTTGACAGTTTGTGTTATGATTTTTCAATATGCTTATTCCAATAAGCTTTGAAATCGATATTTTTTGTTACTAAATAAAAATTAAGTTAATTTCTAAAACTGCAAGGATTTTATTTTTTTCGCGATTAGTGTTGCAGATGCAAAATATTTTTTTTTAAATGCAAAATGCAGAGCACTTGTTGTGTCGATGCTGAAATAATCTCACTAGGTACTTACAATGTGTTCACAGAATATTTTTTTTCATACAATATTCTAATAAGCGTACGTACTCGTCGGTAGGAATTAGGTGAAATAAAAATTTCTGACACAATTAGAGAATTACAAAACTTTTTAATGCTGCTTAGAAAAAGCCAGCTCACGATGTTTATTAAATGGGGACGACTTTATGGGATTTATTTATTTTCATTGTTATAATTAAGTATAACATTTGCGTGAGCAGGTAACACTTTTTTCAGTAGCCATGATTAGTTTGTGGAATTTGAGGAAAATTTTAAAAGGTTAGTAGAAATTCATAAAAGCAATAAATCCGTGCTTATTCGGTTTTTTAATAGACTTTTACATAAATCTGAGAGAATGAAGTCTAAATGGGACAGATTTGTAAAGGATTTTCTTATATTTATTACATTCGGCCCATTTTATAAAGCGCGATTGCTCAGCAAATTGAGCGTTAAATAGGTCTGAATCGGCGCTTTTTTAAATCGGGTCTGCCTAAACAAATGTGTAATAAACGTAATCTATGGAGGATATAAAACATTTTCCACATAAAAGGACCGAATTGACTTGAAAACAAATCCGTATTCTGTGTGTTTTTACCCGAGTTCGATAGAACAAAAGGGGTTGATAAAATTTAAATATTTTCTTGAAGAAGGCTTAGGCCGTGTTACCTGCTCTTTACTGTTATAGAAGTGCTTTCAAGCGATTTAGCGTAATATATAGCACGATTATGTGTAGAAAGAGTCTAGAAGTATGCAGTATATGTTTAATTTACACTGCCATAATTATACCCCTTTCAAGTAGACCCGTTACCAATTACACCGTTACTGTTACGATCTTGAACTGCATCTGCACTTACGATAGTATCATACTTATAGTTCATGATAAAATATATCATCGAATAAAGAAAGAAGCTATTTGTTAGCAAAGATATTTAGGTACATGTATTACATTTATAAATATCATCGTTTATTAGTATAGGTTTATTCATCTGGTAATGATAAATAAATTCTAATTATGCCATTTAAAGCTGAGATCCCTAGAGCGTACTTTGAATTGCTACATTCACTTTGACGTTTCTTTATGACGTAGAACTGTTTCTTAATAGTCCCTGGGATAGGTTATTTGGATTTATGAAATGAAAACATAAGTTAAAATTGACATTAATATTCTAAGCATTATTTATGTATAAACCTTCGATCACAGAAGAAAAAATATGATCGAAGGTATAAACCCTAATTTGGTCCACTGTTTTTTATAATCCCGCTTAAGCTTTTTTTTTTTTAAATATTTTTTTACTAAGAATGTTTATTATTATAATACTTATTAATTTTACTAGTCACTACTAAACATTAACCTACTAAAATTCTACTAGTAACTGATATATTTTTAGTATTTTTCGGCTTTAACTTTCTGATTGTGACTGTCTTATATGAAAATGTTCTTGTTTCTAGCGGTAATACCCATTTTAGCTTAATTTAGCTTGACTATTAAGGGTACCGAGGCGTCAGATATAAAAGTCACCAAAATGATATAATAATGTATAGTTACACATCTGGCAGTTAAAGTTAAATTACCATTAAAGTTTAACTTGCTCACCAAAACACTTAAGCCCACAAAAGTTAGCATCCGTACCTCTATAGTTAAAGTTTGTCTGTCAAAAACTTTAATGGTAACATTAGGTACTTTACACGCTTGAGATGTAAGCCGCCCTAAAAAAAATTTTGCAAGTAGAACGTCTTATACTATCCCTACTCTACTCGTAGATGCCTGAAAACACTTGACTTTTTAGTAACATAAAAATTAAATTGGGTATTTGACTGAATTCTTTTTATGCACTTAAAATAACGGTTTTTAATACTATAAACACAATGTCATTTTTATTTTTTTAATATCTTAACTTGTCTCGAAAACATAGAGCTTTTAAGTTTTCTGCTAGAAAAAGGGAGCGCTATTACAAAATGACGTCACGATTCAGTAGCTCCATACACTCTCCACGCAAAATTTTCTTTTAGAAAGAGCCCGTCTCTTTCTAAAAGTACCCGTACAGTCGCAGTAAAATAGCTTATAACTTATTTGTTTTTTGACCGATTTATTTTCTGTTTTTACAAATGTTATTCTTACATGTTACATTTTCGATTGTAATTAATGAATATCCACGTTTTGACAACAGTCAAATACCCAATTAATTATTAATAATTCTAAAATACAATTGTAAACATGAAACTGTTTTATATAAATTCATTATCTTAAAAAAAAATTTTTTGTGTTTTCGTTGTGTGACTTTTGTTGCTGACTGTCTTATAGGCGATGTTATAGTTAAGGGCAGTGTCGCTTAGCTTCTACACTTCTCTGTCGTTTCTAAATTCGAACTAATCTGGCCCTATTATGCTCTACTTCTCTCTTTGAACCACAGACTAAATGATAAAGGTAGACGGAATACTCGCGTTTTAATTTAATGCTGATTAAAATGAAGCCAGTTTTTTAAGACGATATTTAGGCAACTTGACAGCACGGTCATGCAGTTACCCTTTTTTTAAATATATACAAATAAAAAATACATTTTTTTCAGGATTTTCCTCGAAAGTTACTTGACACATTTTCTTTATATTTTCGTAAACAAAACACGATATGTTAAAAATATTTAACATTATTTGTCACGTAACGCTCTTTTCAGAGCGTTTTCCCTTGGTCCCAGTGGGTCGACCCCTCAAAATCAATTTACCAACTATATCTTCTCCTGTAGTACAACTAACTGTATTTTTTTTGCTGCTTTTTGAAGCCCGGGTAGAGTCAGTCTTGAACTATAATGAGATATTGTATTATAAAGTATAATCTTACATGAAATGACAATTAATGACATTTTTATGTTTCATGGCAAGTGTGTAATGACTAGCTATTGACGTAAATTATTGCCACTTGGCAATTTGAATTTATTGTAGATTTACTAGATGTTTTTTGTATAATGGTATTGAGTTTATACATTTTAATAGAGACTTATTATAATTACGAAGTAAATTATGTACATTTAGAAGCTCTTACCGTCTACCTGTCTTATTTAGTCTGAGTCTTGGATATGTCGTGGTAACCTTTATACGATTTTCTCTATACTCAAGCAGGCGTTGATTGGCTCAGGAGCCGAATGCGAAACCAGGGTCGATCAGAACGGGAAAGTTGGTAAAATTGGGTGGGACCCGACGTACCGGGACCTCCCGGAGTACCACGCGCCAGAGGACAAGAGGATGCGACCGCTGCGGCTGAGGAAGAAGATATACGAATTCTTCACTGCACCTATTACTAAGTTTTGGGCCGACTCGGTGAGTGGAGTATCTATTTATAATATTATGTATATCTATGTTACGTAGTTTGAGTAGTAAATTCTACTGAGTAGATTCCTGATTATGGTCTTAACGTGGTAGTTGTGTGCCTATTTCACTTTAACATCTTGTTATTTCGCTAAAATAGTAGTGTTAAGGAAAATACCTGTTCCAACGACCGTAGCTGTCACTAATCTTGGTTTACGTTATCTTGGTTTACCAATCAGCTTGATTGTCAATCAGAAGCAGACCTATAAATGTATAGGTCAGATCCACTAACTTATTTATTCAGTTGACGGAATCGCTAGTGGAGTGTATTGCTCCTTTGTCTAATAGGAAACTTAACAGGTCTAGATATAAGTGACGTTACCTCATATTAAAAATCATTAATTTATGTATATAAAAAAAATTAGTCCAATATCCATTTAAAAAAAATTTAGATTTGCGCTAGAAAGAACTGACCACCTGAACAGATAAGTTGGTGGCACTATATTAGTTGTACACCCCACCAATTTAACCCCCCAAAAAACTTGTACTTTCATTAAAAAACTGACCAAAACTGTCTGTCATAGAACTAACCAAGCTATCATTCTAAATCTGGTGGAAAACTTTGGCCGTAGCTACTTACCACCTTACCATACCAGAACGCCGATTTAGCGTTCCGGTACGAGCGATGTCATATAAAAACCGATTATTCAATTGCAGTAAATATTTATCATGATTTTTTGCATGGGTATAGTTCAAAGCTTGAAAAATAGGTAACTGCTAAATAGAGATAAAAATTTATCTCGGAAAAATAAACAGTTCCCACTGGGGTTTTTTAAATCTAACTCCACAAGCAAAAGCTAGTATTATTTGCAAATCGTTTGCATATTTACTCATAGACTTATGCCCATTTTCACCAACATTTCCTAACTTTTACGGTCTAAGTTAGGTGATGCTTTCCGTTAATTTAATTTTCACGATCCCTTAGAGAACACCTAAAAGTGAAGATGATATTGGATAAGGGGTTGTATTTAGGGGCTACCTACGTAAAGAGACTCCTACTTAGGGCATGGTTTAGGTATGGTTGGTGAAAACAGGCATTAGACTTACGTGTATGTCAACGCACGTTACAAAAGATTTTTGCTGTATTTTTATATTGGGTACATTGTCGCAACTGATTGATTTTATTTTTTTCTTACAGATCGCCTACATATTGTTCCTACTGATGTTTACGTATACAGTATTAGTCAAGATGGACCTGACGCCGTCTTGGCCGGAGATTTACTCCATATGTTATATACTCACGTTTTTGTGTGAGAAAATTAGGGAAATTATTACGTCCGAGCCTGTTGCTATTAGGTAAGTACACGTGTATTTCCTATCGCGCCTATTTCCTCACAATTAGTTTTTCTCTTTATTCCCCAGATTCTACTTATTTTACCGAATAATTTTTTTTTCCGTCGCTAATTAATTACCATCTATCGTTCGAATCCAATAAAAACTTAATGTTTCAGTTTTAAAACAAAACTTACCATGCCCGTTTTCACTAACGTTCTCTAAGTTTTAGGGGCTAGCTAAGCTAAGTTAGGTAACCCTTACTGACACTTTCATTTTCACCCATCTTTAGGGAACATCTAAAGGTAAAAATGACACTTGGATAAGGGTGCATTTGGGTGCTACTTACGTAAGGCGACTCCTATATATATATATGTACAGTCACGCAGTCTTGTCTGTTCTAAATCCTATAGTTCTTGTAATTCACGAGGGCGCTTTAACTTTACTTGTGTTTACGTCGTGTACATGCAGATAGCGTAAGTGTGCGTGCCTGTCAGGAGCCTAGGTGGGAGGGGTCAGGCGCGAGCAAGCTCTCGTTCACACTTACACCGATACAACACACACAACCGTGAGCCACGCGCCATCATAAATTGAAAGAACTATACTTGATTATATACTAACGACATTTTTAAATATTCGGTGTCTTGTGGCATCCTACTAATCTAAATAGTAAATATATGAAAGAAAAAGGTGACTGACTGACTGAATGACTGATCTATCAACGCGCAGCTCAAACCACTGGACTGATCGGGCTGAAATTTGGCATACAGATAACTATTATGACATAGGTATCCGCTAGGGAAGGATTTTTGAAAATTCAACCTCTAAGAGGATAGAGGGTTTGAAAAGTGAAACTTAACGTGAGCGAAGCCATGGGCAAAAGCTAGTCTAGTATATTATACGTTTTGTGTGGTCCACCAGACATAAGTTCAGCGTGTGGGCATGGAACATGTGGAACACGTATGACGCGGGCTTCATCATCTTCTTCCTGGTGGGGCTGACGCTGCGGCTGCGCGCCGCCTCCATGGACGTCGGTCGGGTGATCTACTGCGTCGATATCATCTATTGGTATTTAAGGATTCTCAATATTTTGGGAGTTAATAAGTATTTGGGTAAGTAGGAATACAATCGACCGTTCCACAGAACAAAGTCTCATCTGCTAAATTCGCAACTTGAAATTTGAGCCTTGCAGATGTGATTTTAAGGCTCAAATTCAAAGTTGCGAATTTAGCAGATGAGACTTTGTTCTACGGAACGGTCGCAATACAATAGAATAGTTCGATACCTCCTACGTAAGTTGTTGTATCCCCAAAACGCTTACGCGACGCGTTAATTGTTGTGAAGGTCAATACAATGTTTTAATAACGATACAACTTCATACGTCTTGAGAGTATGTTAAAAAATGCTGTTTTTAATTTTTTTTTTACAACGAATATGAACACATACAATAGATAAAAACAAATGATATAGTGCAACAAACCTAAAATGCCAATTTTGTGGGCAGAGGCGTAACTATACCGTTTGAGGCCCGTGGCAAATTCATCGGACGGGGCCCTCTCTCCCCCAATATAAAGAAGCTCAACCAATGAGATAATATTTTTTTGCTTTATAATAAATCACTAGGTGAAGTAGGTACATACAAACGCGAATACAATTACTTGATTTCTTATAACCTTTAATTCAGAGCGTATTGAACTGTATGTCACAATTTTTGTATTAGTACCCAAAGATTAAAATTCCTTTTTTCGGGCTTTTTGTTCAGCAAAAGTGTTAATGACATAAGAACCAAAAATGTCATTATCGCGAGCGAAGCGAGCGCGAAATTTTTTACGATTGTATTCTGCCACTACTCCACTAGTCCATATACTTGATGCTTAACTACCTGCAATACCAATCCACAACTGATGGTTTCTAAATCGTCACAATTTAGGTGGGCCTTACCAAGCAGCATCAGGATTGAGGAGTTGGTACCTGAAGTTCAATGATGTAGCCCAGTATTAACGGCTGCACCGCGCAGTTATGTATTCCATACTTGTTACTCCGAAAATGTTGCGAGCGAAGCGAGCGCGTAATTTTTTATGATTGCATTACGACACTTAGTAGTCCATTCTTGGCACCTACAACAGCAACGTAAAAGCAACATTTTCACGAGCGAAGCGAGCGCAAAATTTATGATTGCGTTACGGCACTTAGTAGTCCATTCTTGGCACCTACAATAGCAACGTAAAAGCGACATTTTCGCGAGCGAAGCGAGCGCGAAATTTTTTATGATTGCATTACGGCACTTAATAGTTTATACTTAGCACCTACAATAGAAATGCAAAAGTGACATTTTCGCGCGCGGAGCGAGCGCTAAAATTTTTATGATTACATTACGGCACTTAGTAGTCCACACTTGGCACCTACAATAGAAACGTAAAAGCGACATTTTCGAGAGCGAAGTGAGCGCGAAATTTTTTATTTTGTACTACGCCATATTTAGTCCTGTATTTTTGACGCTTGAGACCCTGCGCTTGTATGCACCGCACACCTGGGATCGTAGGTAAAGTCGGCTCTACCAACTATTTAGTTATTGTTTGGGGTAGGTAGATACCTATATTCAGTAATTAATTAGATATTTTATAAAATTTTAAAATATGTGTTTATGGACCTAATGACATTTAGGTACATACTTATACAAATAATATGTATCTTTTTCATTTCTGTAAGTCATAAATAAAAATATGGGCCCCAAATTTACCGCCCCTAAAATCTGCTGCCCTAGGCTCCAGTCAACTCAGCCTTTTGGTAAATCCGACACTGTGCAAAACCTTTCTTGTCCAAAAGAATTTAGTTTATATCAATTTTAATTTTGAAAATGATCGCTGGGCACTAGCCGTAATCACGGGAATGGCTATAAATATTAGGATCATCTTGTGCTTCTGGCCTTCTCTGATCGGGGGCCCCTTCCAGCTGGGGCCCGTGGCATTTTGCCGTCATGCCACCCTATAGTTACGCCTCTGTTTGTGGGATACCACAACTAACGTAGAAGTTATCGAGTTTATTATTCAAATAAACTTTTACAAAGTGCTTTTGAATCGTCAAGTGAATCTACCACTGGTTCGGAATGACGTTCTTTTTTTTTATATAAAGACTAACGCTTGACTGCGATCGCACCTAATGGTAAGTGAAGATGCAGCCTAAGATGGTGTGCGCTTGCCTAGAAGATGCCTATTCACTCTTGGTTTAAAGACCGTAGACACCCACATTGTAGTTAGTTGGAAAAACGGAAGCCGGAAGGGCATTCCAAAAATTTTGCGGTGCATATTAGGAACGAGGAAGCAAAGCGCTTAGTACAAGATAGTGGAATTTCGACCACGTAGCAGTGCAGATCAGTTCAAACCGAACAAACCAATAAGAAGAACCAGTAAGAAAACTCTGCCGTAGCTCTTTTAAAAAACATATCATGCTGTGTACAATTTACATAGTTATTACCATAAATTGCTAGAGCGAATCATATCCAAGCTTTGTTAGTTAAAGGATTTCTCATCAGCAAGATTCAGAGGAAGGAAACAATAATAATTGTAAATGAAAACATTTTGTTGCCAGGTCCTCTAGTCACGATGATGGGTAAAATGGTTAAGAATATGATATACTTCGTGGTGCTCTTATTGGTTGTGCTTATGTCTTTTGGAGTGGCGAGGCAGGCAATCCTGTATCCCGACAGGGACGCTAGTTGGTACTTGATTAGAGAGGTAAGTGATCTCGAGGTACATAATATCATTTCAAATGCTACATAATTACTCATGCTTGAATATCCTGTGTTAGACTAATCTAAATAAAAATATAGGTACATAAAAAGGTATCACCTGATATTGATTCACTAATAGTCTTGCAACTTCTGCATCTTAGATACATCTCTAGAACAATCTTCTTATGAAACAAGCAATATACTTCTTGAAAGCTCATTTATATCTTTTAACCTCTTGATCATTAAAAGATTTCGCATTTATTAAAATAATGTTTTTTCGTTTTATGGAATGTTTACTAAAACAACCACTGTACTTTAAATAAATATGTGAATAGATAGACATTTCCAACCATCTTCAGTTTGCATAGGTACAAACACTTAGTGAATTAACAGATAATTTGAAGATAATCATCTTATGTAAAACATATGTAAAACAACTATCATTCTATCGTTTTCCATCGAATTCCTTATGACTAACAATACAAAAACCTACATAATTCACGGAATATTTTGGAGACTGATACCCGTTTTCACTAACGTTCCCTAACTTTTACCGACTACCTAAGTTGTCTATTTTTGACAATTTCGTGTTCACGTAATCTAATTAATATGGAAATGACACTGGGTGGGGAATTCTATTCAGCGGCTACCTACCTAAAGAGACTCCTACTGCGGATCGTTTAGGTATAGTTGGTGAAAATGGGAATTAGTCTACCATGTCTCCATCATTACTAACAAATTACAGGTATTCTTTCAACCGTACTTCATGCTGTACGGGGAAGTGTTCGCCGAACAAATGGCGCCCCCTTGCGGGCTGCCGGGTCTTGAAGAGTGCCGGGTGGGCCACTGGGTGCCACCTGTCGTCATGAGCATATACCTGCTCATAGCTAACATATTGCTAGTCAACCTTCTCATTGCCGTGTTTAATAATATCTTCATTGAAGTCAACGGAGTATCCCATCAGGTTCCAACCTTGACAGATTTAGATTGGTAGACGTTGTATTTGTTACCCGTAGTTGATTTTTGTTGCAGTTGTTACTTTAATTTATTTTTTGTACGTGGATCATATCGTGAACAAACATATTCATGTAATGTTTTATTTAATTAGCGTACCTAGTACGTAGATTTCAGAGAGCTGTGAATTTATTTGTAACAAATACTTTAACTTAGCACTTTTTACCATTTGGATTTATTCATTTAGTACCTTTAAACATTCTAACGAAATATTCTCTCTTGTTGTCTATCGAATAAAATTCTGTATTGTTTTGAAACTCAATTTCTATATAAAAAAATATTCTTACAATGTTTCATCTCCTGATTTTTCACCCCTAGAAGTCAAATATTTTGTTAACTTTTTTTTAATGAAGTACCAAAAGATACCACATCCAGAAAATCTACGATATGATTCACGACTTGTTCAAGTATTTAATCGTAATATTCGTTGTTTAAATACCAATTAGTTGCCTGTTGCGAGATTTGATTAGCTGTAAATGCTAAATAAGATTATATTGAGAGGGTTAGGATGGTTTTGTTTGTAAGTTTTATTTAGTACCGTATTTATTTAATTTGTAGATAGTTATTATGTATATAAATTACAATTTTAGTGTATTAATTAAGTAAGCTACAGTCTATTGTGCCAGTCCGTATTATTATTATTATTTTTGCTTATATTTTTTCGATCAATTTGTTTTTTACTAGGTATTTTATTTTATGCTCTACATTACAGAGTATGGCTATCAAATTAATTTTATTATTGTTATTTCACGAAATTGGTTCTATTAACGTAAAGTTTTTTTATGTTTTTCTATTTTTAAATTTTTCTATTACGTCGTCTTTCATTAGTTTTGCCAAATATTAATTTTCTGTTATTGTTTTCACTTAAATATTGCTAAAATTATTTATTTCGTTTCTTGTTACTATTTTTGGCTTAACTACTGTATCATTTTGTTTATTCATTTTAGTTTTAATCGTTTTTGAAACTGCCACTTTTCTGTTGCAACGTTGATTTTTGTTTCTGTTTCTTTGACCCCCGCCTGTTATTTGTAGATATTCTACCAGCCGTACTTCATGTTGTACGGCGAGGTGTTCGCACCGGACATCGACCCCCCTTGCGGCATGGACGTTGGCAACCAGAAATGCGTCACGGGGCGTTGGATCACCCCCATCGCGATGACGGTCTACCTCCTCGTGGCCAACATCCTCCTCATAAACCTCCTTATTGCTGTCTTTAACAATATTTTTAACGAAGTCAATGAAGTCTCGCATCAGGTTTTTTATTTTCTGCTTTTTGTTTTTTTTTTTAATTTTACATATTTGTTGCTATAGGATCTGCTCGCATTGGCGGCAAGAAAATTTTTGTTGCTCTACAACTGACATATATAGCCAATTCTCACACAGAAAATCGTTTTTTACATGTCGCGTTTCCTCATAATATTCCGGGTTGCATCACCAATGAAACTAGTTTTGGACAAGTTTGTTGGGGTTTGCATTGAAAACTAGTTTAAGTTTGGGCCCCCCGTGAAAGATTGGGGTGGACTACATATTTTTATCGCAATGCGTAGGTTTATTCCGCCGATGCAAGCAGATCCTTATGGCTCTTTAGAGAATGAGCTTGAGAGATAAGACGAATTGCGGATCTCATAACAGTCTTAGTTGCAATATCAATATTATCTTTGCGTTTTATATTGCTTTCAACATGGCACAAATTGGTAGGATTCTAATTAACGAAGAAATTATTATTCATAAAAGGGACTGAACCAATTCCAAAACTTAATTGCCCCAAAATTTTCTTATCTCTCAAGGCCGTTAGTCAATTAATTTATGTATAGATGCATGACTTGATTCTAAATAATCTATCCAAATTAGATAGTTGTATCCTATTATGGAAACATGTGCATTTCCAAAAGCAGATAGATCCAAATGCCACCAATTTATATGCAAATTATACGTTTTGCCTCTGAGACCCTGTTACCATAAAACGTGTCAGATCTAACAATTTGAATATAACACAGCAATGTATGATACTAAAGTGTGGCTTCGTACAATATATTTTATGAGCTTTCTGCGTCTAATTTTAGCAATTTGCTTTAGCCAGCTTTATCTTTTGTAATATAAATGAAACATACGATACAGAGAATAAACTTGGATTGTAACGACATAATTGTATTGATATTTCAAAAATTGTGTCCGCCGAAAATCAAACCCGGACCAGCATCTTTAAGACAACAATACTAGCCCCTGCGCCTCTCTACTATCAATTATTCATCAGTCTTTACTTATGATTGACGGCATTTACTGATACACAAACTATCACCTTATCATTAGTTCTACCATATTGGACTCTAATGGATTCCTTGGGTATATAGGACCATACCAAATTAGACTCTAATGGATCGCTTAGGCTTTGTATTTACAAATTTTTGAAAACTCAAATAAATTTCGTTTTGGTTAGGCAATTAAAATTAGGTACTAGTATAAACGCTACCCTATTTTCCTCTCGCCATTTCTCTCTCTAACTAAAACTTTGGCTTTAGGTATGGATGTTCCAAAGGTTCACAGTGGTTATGGAGTACGAACAGAAGCCTGTGTTGCCACCGCCCATAATAATATTCTGTCACATTTACGCGACGTGTAAGTGGGTGACCAGGAACGTGTCGCACCAAAGATTCCAATACGATAACGGTTTGAAATTGTTTTTGGAGAAAGAAGACATGGAGAGGTTATACGACTTTGAGGAGGAGTGTGTTGAAGGATATTTTAGGGAACAAGTAAGTAGTTAGTTTCTATATAGTTTCTACAGTCCTATTAACGAAAGTTTTTTTTACTAACTAAATGTTTAAGGGACTCATCCGATACGGACACGCCTGCCCCATTGTCATGTCATCACTAGGTACTTTGTCCACTGCGAGACATAGGTATCTCGTATAGGTTTATCTAAGCCTATACGCGTAGTCGCAAAGATGATGTGGCAATTGGCAGGGATATATGGTTGTGGTCGTTGGGGCCCCAATTCCAAAGTGCTGCAGTGGTGGTCTCGCATTGGAAAGCGCAGTGCTAGCAGACTTCTCACTAGAAAGACTAACAACATCATATGAGCCACAGGAAGCCGGTGGATGCAGGCGGCGCAAAACCCAGGCATGTGGAAGTCCATGCAAGAGACATATGTCCAGCGGCGGACTTCTATCAATCGTTTGATAAAGAAAAAGAAAGAAGATTACTGAAGATACAGAAACTAATTTACAATCTGTACTTCAATAACTAGATAATATATTCTTTGTTTATTTAAACAGACCTTTTCAATTTTGTGATATCATTCTTGTCAAAATTAAGTCTTTCATTTTGTTTCAGGAAGTTAAGTTATCAAATTCAATAGAAGAAAGAGTAAGAAACACAACAGATAGGGTAGAACATATCACGACCAAAATGGAAGACTTAAATCAAAAAGCTAATTGCCAAATACAATCTATACAGGTAAGTAAATAAAATAATTCTGTCAACAAAATGTTCCCAGTTGAAAACAAAACTCCAACCACTTAGTATTCTCTTATTAATTCCCTATCTTATAATATTATAATTAGCTAAGTGTACCCTGGTCCCTGACCCTTTGTATTCAAAGCCCTGACCCAATTTTTGTACTAATTTCTTTTTTTACATTGTTTGCCTAGATCGCTTCTTAGCGATAAGGCCGCATATTTTACTCTTTATTTACTCTTTTGTTTACAATTTATTTGTAGTTTATTGTTTATTAACCGAATGCGGACCAGACGCTATACATATAGTGAAAAAGAAAAAATGAAAGTCGACGAACTATGTTGTTCTTTGATTAATTATTTTTCATTTTGAATGATTAATGACAATTTAAAGTTGATTTCCTTCAAAACAGTTGGATTTTTTAATCTCTTTGCTTGTTCCTGAGTCTAAAAATAAACTAGTATGATTTGATGATAATCCAAACATACATACGTAGACTGATAAACACATTAACCTCCTTCGTGTGCCGCAGTCGGATAATTTGTAACATTATTTTAATACTTCCTGAGCAAAATTCAGGTCGGGATAGATAGTAAAAGTTTGAAAGGAGCCGGGGAAATACAAAAGGTGCGGATGAATAAAACAATAGAGAGAACTCGATGGACCGGCGCCGAGTAGGGTCGACATGAAAGGCCATAATACATCCTTCCAGTAATGCATTGTTCCCGTGATCTCCCCTCTCTCCCCCCTGCCAAATGGCGATTTATAACATTTAATGATGATGGAATGTATGGTTTCTCTTTTCGTGTTAAAACCATTATATATAATTTTTCTGTGATCGAAGTCGATGATCGACAGCGCAATAATCGACGCGGTGATAAGCTTGTTTTTTAACTAGCGCTTGGCTGCGATGACTAGAAAGTGCCTATTCACTCTTGATTTGAAAGTTCCCAAATTGTAGTTGTAGGAAAAAACTGAAGCCGGACTTCGGGAGCCCCTGCTTCAGCGTTAGCGATCATAGAAGGAGACAACACGTTTGTAATATGGCTAAGGACGCTGTATTGCTTTTTCCTTTACCTGTCATAAACGTGACGAGTACAAACGCCTTTCTGAGCGTTACAATAATTCTCCGCTTCATCTCACCTCACGTCATAGTGTGGACCCTACTCCGCGTTGAACGTGCGAACTTTCGTATTGTTTTATTCATCATGACCTTTTTTATCAATTTTTTATTCAATTCAACTTATAACTTCTTTTCTTTTAAATACTTTTGTGTTTGGGATGTGGCATCGAAGTAGCCGAACGTATGAACCGATTTTGATTTTGTTTTTTTGTTTGAAAGGTGAACTAGTCGGGAGTGTTCTTAGCTATGTTTGATGGGAATCGGGCCAAGATGGCCGCCGTCCCAAAATGGTGGATTACATATTTTTTCACAACTCCCTCAATATGGGTATCAAATGAAAGGGCTTGACTAGTAGAATACTATACACTTAGATAAATTTTAAATCCAAGATAGCTGCCACCATAAAATGGCGGATTACATTTTTTTTTTAATATGGCGGCTCACGTGATGTAAAGTGATTACCGCCGCCCATGAACACTTGTAGTACCAGAGGCACCACCGATGCGTTGCCGGCATTAAAGTGTTTACATGTATTTTTTTTAATTTCATATGTCAGGGGTGTTTTCAATTTTCAATTTACACTTGTTTGCAGAGTGTAGAATTTAGGTTACGCAAGTTAGAAGATGTAGCCGAGCAAACTATGAACCACCTCGCCGTGATACACCGGTTCATGGCCACTCACCCCTCGCTCGTGAACCGGGGCTCCACCGACACCCTGGGACCGCCGCCGCCCAGCTTTGCCGCGGGCGGGCCTAGGCTAAGAACGGCCAGTGACAGGTCTGAGGTGAGCTAAGTGTTTGAGCTACAACTAACTTATTTATATTGAACCGACAACAACATTACACATTGAACATAGTATGCCTTAAGGGCCAGTTTACGTTTTTTTTTTTTAAGAATATTAAGCAACCTGAAGTTGACTATCATCCTCCTATCCCATCCAAATAAGCGGAAAGCTTGTGTTAGGAGTGGGTACGACAATAGTGCAACGGGTGGGATTCGAACCTGCGACTTTACAGTTTTCCGTTAACCGTTGGGCTATTGAGGCTATAATCATTTCCTCTCTCTCGCACATTCTAATATTTTCAATTATTGTAAAAATCTCGGTAACCTTTGGACCAAAGTGGTTCATTCAATTCAATTAATTCAATTTAATACTTGACAGTAAAATCGCGGATATTTTAGACATGTTTTTTTTATTATATACCTAGGTTTTTATAGAGAAGAATGGCGGCAAAATTTACTAGTTTCTTTCGCCATTTTTTTAAATATAAGCTAGGTATAAGACAGGCGCACTTCTTTGGACCCCACAAAGCGCTCGTTTCATTACGGAGAATCTTGATACATTTCTAGTGGATTTTGTGTGATTATTGTTTACTTTTCCTACATGTCAACGTAAACCACACCGCGAACTAAGCTAACTTACTAAGTTAAGTTAGCGTATAACGAAATGCGAGCGATGCATAGCGCATTCCACAAATAAAACTTGTTGATCCTTGCGTTGTGCATCATATATGAATATTATATTGTATTTACATAGTGCAACACGGTACCAGATTTGTATTGTACAAATATACAGACGCAGTCATAAAGATATTTGTTTACAATATGTTATTTGTTGCCAACACAACAGAATTTAACATCTCTTTACTGTTTGTACAAGCATGATACATTTAACATCGTCAATGTTATACATGTTTGTTGCGACTTTGTTGTTTATTTCCTTCATGTTTACATGTTTGAATTGTTTTTCAGAATTTGTTTGTTTGTTCGCAATTTATGTTAACTGAAATGCTGTACGTGCTTTACGCAATTTGTGATCTGTGTTTCGGGGGAGAGTTCTTTTTTTAAAACATCCATCCAATCGCACATCCAAACTTTCGTATTTATAATATTAATTACTATATTTATTAATATTATAAATGCGAATGTGCATGTGTTTGTTTGTTGGTTCGTTCTTCAATAACGCTGCAATAGATCTACAGATCGACGTGATTTTTGCATGGATTTTTTATCCCGAAAAATCAAAGAGTTCCCGCGGGATTTTCATAATTACTATATACGCGGACTAAATCGCTGGCGCCAACTTGTAAAGATATAACTTAACAATGCGCCCTGTCTCCATTCGATGCTGCATTTTAGGCTGAAATCTATAGACCGCACTCTCACTCTGCTTAGACTCAAGACAGAGATAAAACGAGACAGATTTATGTCGGAGCATATTTGTGTCTCGTTTTAACTCTTATTTTGAGTCCGAGCTATTCAGAGCACGCTCTATAGATCTTAGTAGGTATTAGTGTTTGAAAAAAATACAGCTGTCAGAAAAAATAACCGAGACCGTAGAGATTAATCTTTGGTCTCGTTATCTTTCTTATCTTTACAACTCTGTTCTATTGCTCTCAAAAATTTCCTTTTTTTACTCCAAATAAAGCCTTTTACTGTCGTAAACCTCGGAAGTGTTCCGCGGGGCCCTCATTAAAATGTAAATTAAGAAATTTCGCTTTTCAACCCAACAATACTGTTTCGTTGTTGACCCGAGCCAAATAGACTTTCCGCTTGCTCCTTGCTTGCCCTCGAATATACTCTAGGAAGGTATAATGAGATCTTATTTACGCTAAAATAAATATCTGTAAAGATTTTTTTCGTCAATTTTTATTTCGCCCACGCGACGTCGCCATTTTATTTATCGTGGAGGCATCGTCGATGCTTGAAAGTACTTGGTATCGAAACAAAAGTATCGAGTATTTACTTGTATATCCCTAGGCTTCGAACTTACCAACAAACCTACCTACCTTACTTAGTAACAAACATCCATACATCCATCCATACAACCAAATTTTCGCACACAGATTCGGTTATTCGGATTTTTTTTTCTCACTAGTTCTGTGAATAAAAAAGCACACCCCTGCACAAAACTACTGGGATTTTTTTTTGATTATCGGAATGAAAATATTTTGTACACAAAAAATTAACGTTGTACAAATACAAATACTAAAATAAACGCTGTTATACGAGAAAAATAAATATTTATCTGTTATTCTCTATTGACGATTCAAATTAAAAATGATACGTTTGGAAAATAAGAAAAAACTGTTTTAATCCCATGATAATAGACTAAAATATCGAAAGCAAGCAATTTCGAAAAATATAATAAACCCAAGCTCAAACATTTGTCATTCATATTGTTCATATGTTCGTAAACAGAATTAAAATCAATCCCCGAACACAGATCACAAAATGTGTACTAGATGTGCCTTCGTGAAGCTATGGTACACACTGCGACGCAAAACCTCATAAATAATTTTCAAAGTAAGTAGAACGATTCTTTAAATATTGATAAAACATTGAGATTTTGGGTTGAACAAAATCGCAATGTACTTGAAACTACTAATTTGAATTTCAAAATCAAAAAAAAATTATGAAATGTAAGTTGCGTACAAAAATAAAAGACATTTGGCCTTTTGTTTTTATTAACTTAATTCACAGTAATTCTTAAAAGATCTTAAGCTTTGTGGCCATCGTTCGCGGTGTTTACCCAGCTTCACTGTAAGATCACACTCGTTTGACATTAATCAAGGCGAGATGTATACCTACTTTTTGGGGTCATTCAACAATCAATACCATTCATAGTTCTAGTCGTCAAAATGTATGAATTTAAGCGCGATTTAACATATAAATATTATATACTTTATTGTTAATAGCTTGAACTAATTAACCACGAGACGCGTAACTCAGAAGTTTTTACCTGCTATTACCCCTCTGTCATTAACTGAGACTGTAATAAGTAATAATCTTAATAAAAGGCGGTCTTGTTAGTGTAATTTCAGTACTCAAAGGATAAAGATAATAAAAAGCATCTTAAACAGCGCTAGAAAAATGTAATAATGCGCTAATAATTATTTTTATTTAAATTTTTTCCTACTTTAGTGCCTTTTTTGTATAAACCGCTAAAATTTGCTTTAGCAACAGCGAACAACACTAAAATGTGATGTAATATGCAATTAGTAAATTCCACGCTATCCAAGTGTCATTCAGCACGATTTTTGAACCCAAAACTCATGCAGTGGTTAATTAATTCAAGTGTACGAGTACCACGTCACTTTTCTTAGCTATAGTCAGCCGCCGATTTGTTGTTGAGGACCCTGACTGTGAGAGTGTGTGATTTACGTCAGAGCAGTTAAAAAAAGAGCTAAAAATGAACTCGCCTTAGAGCCAGTGTGATCTTACGCTTATGGTGGTCGCGGCAGGTGCTGTCGGACAGCGACACGGGCGCGGCGCGCTTCGTGGTGCGCCCGGTGCAGGAGGAGGACGAGCACGCCTCGCAGGCCTCCGAAGTAAGCCTCTTCCAGCTGATATTATTCCGCGTTTTATTGCCCACATTAGCCTCCTCGCGCACTACGCGACTCGACGTCCACGGCTTCAATTTTGCATTTTATCTCCCCATCTAGGCGTAGTGCGCGAAGTCCTATATATTCCTTTTTAAACGAATAAGTACCTTTTTACTAGGTTGTGTTTAGCTCTTCCTGTAACCAAACGAATCTCCAGTTTGGTGTAGTTATAGGTTGCTATTGCTCTAACTTAACGATCATTCTTTTTCTTTTTCCAATTTTTTAATTAAAATTATTTATTTCATCTTTGTTTTAAAAAGAAATGTATTTTACTTTTAGGAGCATATTTTTAGGATGAATATTAGATTTTATTAGTTGATTATGAAAATGTACATTTTTTGATATTTAAGATTAGAGACAATAATATTTATTTTATTAGTTATTAGTAATTATTTTGTTCTTGCGTCTATTAGGGAACAATTGTGGAAACAGTAAGTTGATTATTTTATTTAACACAAAATCACGGGTTGCTGCAAGGGACGCTTATAGAACCCATGTTAACGGCAGGATCTCCGAAAACAGCCTGTTTTAGATTCAATGGTAAACAATCAAATATTCATTGTTTTGATAGGTTAAAAATATATGTTGTAGATTAATACACGTTCTAATTTATTTTGCCGTTCAAAAGACCTAATTTTGAACTTCACTCGATGAAATAATATTCCGAAAACAGTGTAGTTTTCAATTGGGTTCCGGTTGTATGTGTAGTATATCAAAGTTAAACTAAAAAAAAAAATGACAAAAAATAGGCAAAAGCTTTTAGAACAATATTTTGCCGTTAATTTTTCTCTAAAAAGTTTTCTTTTTTTTTAATCATGACTGGTTTACTTTCTTTATAACAAAGTGGCTCGCGCGCCTCATTTCAGTAGCTCGCAAGGTATCATCGAGGTAGGACGTATCGCTCTAGCTGGCTCACTGCGATCCCCGCTGATCAGACGAACTATTGCAGTAGTGTTCACTTATCATAGATAATCAAAATAAAATTAGTGTGTAAATATTATTACCTATTATCTTCTAGTGTGTAAATCTTGTTATCTATTATTAAATCTGTAAATATTAATGTAAGTTAGGTACTCTTATAGTAAATTAATTAATTAAGAATACAATAAAGAGAAAATATGGGGGCTAACAATAAACAAAAGAAAAAAATATCCAGATTTAAATTACGAAAGCTTAGACAAAATTTAAGGTAAGTTTGATCCTTCTAATACAAATGTTGTACCTATTCTGTACCTTACCTACTTTATTTTTTTTAATTCTTGTGAATCTTTGGACAGACTTTCGAAATCGATCTGTAGGGCTAACATGCGCGCCACGAGAAAGTTTTGTCTACACGTTTACTCGTAGTCTCTATGTGAATCTCTACAGAGATTCACGAGTAAAGTGTAGACAAAATTTTCTCGTGGCGCGCATGTTAGCCCTACGAATTCCCTGCACTTGAGAACCATTGCCAAAATCAAAAAAAAAAATGGCAGCCATTTTCTTTTTTCTCGTTATGGGACCGATTCCTTTCAAAATCGATATCTGGAGATCCCTAGTCTCATAAATGAGGTGACCAATGCCAAAATTATAAAAAGTGGCGGCCATTTTCTTTTTTCTCGTTATGGGACCGATTTCTTTCAAAATCGATATCTGGGGATCCCTGTGCTCATAAAAGAGATAACCACTGCCAAAATTAGAAAAAGTGGCAGCCATTTTCTTTTTTCTCGTTATGGGACCGATTTCTTTCAAAATCGATATCTGGGGATCCCTGTGCTCATAAAAGAGATAACCACTGCCAAAATTAGAAAAAGTGGCGGCCATTTTCTTTTTTCTCGTTATGGGACCGATTTCTTTGAAAATCGATATCTGGGGATCCCTGTGCTCATAAAAGAGATAACCACTGCCAAAATTAGAAAAAGTGGCGGCCATTTTCTTTTTTCTCGTTATGGGACCGATTTCTTTCAAAATCGATATCTGGGGATCCCTGTGCTCATAAAAGAGATAACCACTGCCAAAATTAGAAAAAGTGGCGGCCATTTTCTTTTTTCTCGTTATGGGACCGATTTCTTTCAAAATCGATATCTGGGGATCCCTGTGCTCATAAAAGAGATAACCACTGCCAAAATTATAAAAAGTGGCGGCCATTTTCTTTTTTCTCGTTATGGGACCGATTTCTTTCAAAATCGATATCTGGGGATCCCTGTGCTCATAAAAGAGATAACCACTGCCAAAATTAGAAAAAGTGGCGGCCATTTTCTTTTTTCTCGTTATGGGACCGATTTCTTTCAAAATCGATATCTGGGGATCCCTGTGCTCATAAAAGAGATAACCACTGCCAAAATTAGAAAAAGTGGCGGCCATTTTCTTTTTTCTCGTTATGGGACCGATTTCTTTCAAAATCGATATCTAGGGGTCCCTGTGCTCATAAAAGAGATAACCACTACCAAAATTAGAAAAAGTGGCGGCCATTTTCTTTTTTGTCGTTATGGGACCGATTTCTTTCAAAATCGATATCTGGGGATCCCTGTGCTCATAAAAGAGATTACCACTGCCAAAATCAAAAAAAGTGGCGGCCATTTTCTTTTTTCTCGTTATGGGACCGATTTCTTTCAAAACCGATATCTGGGGATCCCTGTGCTCATAAAAGAGATAACCACTGCCAAAATTAGAAAAAGTGGCGGCCATTTTCTTTTTTTTCATTATGGGACCGATTTCTTTCAAAATCGATATCTGGGGATCCCTGTGCTCATAAAAGAGATTACCACTGCCAAAATTAGAAAAAGTAACGGCCATTGTCTTTTTTCTCGTTATGGGACCGATTTCTTTCAAAATCGATATCTGGGGATCCCTGTGCTCATAAAAGAGATAACCACTGCCAAAATTAGAAAAAGTGGCGGCCATTTTCTTTTTTCTCGTTATGGGACTGATTTCTTTCAAAATCAATATCTAGGGGTCCCTGTGCTCATAAAAGAGATAACCACTGCCAAAATTAGAAAAAGTGGCGGCCATTTTCTTTTTTCTCGTTATGGGACTGATTTCTTTCAAAATCAATATCTAGGGGTCCCTGTGCTCATAAAAGAGATAACCACTGCCAAAATTAGAAAAAGTGGCGGCCATTTTCTTTTTTTTCGTTATGGGACCGATTTCTTTCAAAATCGATATCTGGGGATCCCTGTGCTCATAAAAGAGATTACCACTGCCAAATTAAAAAAAATTGGCGGCCATTTTCTTTTTTCTCGTTATGGGACCGATTTCTTTCAAAATCGATATCTGGGGATCCCTGTGCTCATAAAAGAGATAACCACTGCCAAAATTAGAAAAAGTGGCGGCCATTTTCTTTTTTCTCGTTATGGGACTGATTTCTTTCAAAATCGATATCTGGGGATTCCTGTGTTTATAAAAGAGGTAACCACTGCCAGAATGGGAAAAAGTGACAGCCATTTTCTTTTTTCTCGTTAAGGGACCAATTTCTTTCAAAATTGATCCCTGTGCTCATTATAGAGGTAACCATTGTCAAAACTAGAAAAAGTGGTGGCCATTTTCTTTATTCTTGTTATGGAACTTATTTGTTACGTTCCCTTATTGGTTGAGCGAAGCAACGGCTGGATCGTCATGCTCGTGAACGGGTGTCACCAACGGGAATGTTTGTCTACTTTCTGGTTAGTACAGTAATGTGGAGTGGAGATATCGAATTTGAAAGAATTTTATCCAATAGTGAATAATGATAAGAACGCCTTTTTAATATTTGACTAATGTTTAACTATAGCAAAAAAAAAACATTACTGCCACTTTTTCTAATTTTGACATTGATTACCTCTATTATGAGCACAGAGATTCCCAGATATCGATTTTGAAAGAAATCGGTCCAATAACGAGAAAAAAGAAAATGGCCACCACTTTTTCTATTTTTGGCCATGTTTACCTCATTTATGAACCTAAGGATCCCCAGATATCGATTTTGAAAGAAATTGGTCCCTTAACGAGAAAAAAGAAAATGGCCGCCACTTTTTCTAATTTTGACATTGATTACCTCTATTACGAGCACAGAGATTCCCAGATATCGATTTTGAAAGAAATCGGTCCCATAACGAGAAAAAAGAAAATGGCCACCACTTTTTCTAATTTTGGCCATGGTTACATCATTTATGAACCTAAGGATCCCCAGATATCGATTTTGAAAGAAATTGGTCCCTTAAGGAGAAAAACGAAAATGGCCGCCATTTTTTCTAATTTTGGCAGTGGTTATCTCTTTTATGAGCACAGGGATCCCCAGATGTCGATTTTGAAAGAAATCGGTCCCATAACGAGAAAAAAGAAAATGGCCGCCATTTTTTCTAATTTTGGCAGTGTTTATCTCTTTTATGAGCACAGGGATCCCCAGATATCGATTTTGAAAGAAGGCGGTCCCATAACGAGAAAAAAGAAAATGGCCGTTACTTTCTCTAATTTTGGCAGTGGTTATCTCTTTTATGAGCACAGGGATCCCCAGATATCGATTTTGAAAGAAATCGGTCCCATAACGAGAAAAAATAAAATGGCCGCCACTTTTTCTAATTTTGGTAGTGGTTATCTTTTTTATGAGCACAGGGATCCCCAGATATCGATTTTGAAAGAAATCGGTCCCATAACGGGGAAAAAGAAAATGGCCGCCACTTTTTCTAATTTTGGCAGTGGTTATCTCTTTTATGAGCACAGGGATCCCCAGATGTCGATTTTGAAAGAAATCGGTCCCATAACGAGAAAAAAGAAAATGGCCGCCACTTTTTCTAATTTTGGCAGTGTTTATCTCTTTTATGAGCACAGGGATCCCCAGATATCGATTTTGAAAGAAGGCGGTCCCATAACGAGAAAAAAGAAAATGGCCGCCACTTTTTTTGATTTTGGCAGTGGTTCTCTTTTATGTGCACAGGGATCACCAGATATCGATTTTGAAAGAAATCGGTCCCATAACGAGAAAAAAGAAAATGGCCGCCACTTTTTCTAATTTTGGCAGTGGTTATCTCTTTTATGAGCACAGGGATCCCCAGATATCGATTTTGAAAGAAATCGGTCTAATAACAAAAAAAAACTGAACAAAATATGTAGTAAGTGAAATATTAATCGAACTTACTTAATGCCTTGTTTGAGCTTTAGCAGTTTAAAACTGCATGTTTTGTTCTTTCTTCAATATAAATATTTCATAAACCTTAGAACTGCCCTACTGTTAGGTATCATAAGGTTATTTAATCTATGACGTAAAATTTTCGCTGCGGCGGGGTTAGCGAGTTCATTTGATGAGCGCGAGCGAGACCTCACCGTGCGAGGAACGAAGTGGCTCTAAAATACCTACTGCGGCCGAAGATCGTGCCCTTAATGCTAAATTTTGTATTGCACTTACTAGATCTGTGATATGTAAATCATTATAGTTATGTATCTAAAATACTCGTACATCTCGAAGAAATAACAATTTTTATGAATATACCTATAATACCTCATATTTTTATGACCAGAATTTTGAAAACTAAAACCAAGTTAGTTACCTATCGTCAATAAAACGCGGAAATCGGAAATTAGAGTTTTTTAATTAGATTACGCTTTCTGTCGGCACTTAAAGTATTCTTATTTCTTTTAGTTTCTCCACATATTTCTTCTTTGCTTCTTACCAGTTTCTGCCACACTCAGTTTAATGGTTACTTTGGGAACTTTTTAATACAGATGTTTACACATGATACAGATGTTTTTTATGTTTACTCTCATAGTTAGTTAACGCTTCTTTAGTACAGATAAATGTTATAACTAATTGGACAAAATTTAAAGAATATCTCTGAGTGTGGCAGTACTATTTAATTTCTACAACACTTCTATACAATACTTACACATTCTCAATAATTGTGTACTCATATTTGTCTTGTATCACATAATATTGTCTTGTTTGTGGATGTTGACATTAATTCTGTTTAACTTCACAAGTAACGCAAACTTTTGCTAAATCGTATATTATATCGAGCAAATATTCAATTTTATCGATTTGCTATAAGTTATGATCGGGGATTTTATTTATACATATTCGAAGTTCTTTCTCCTTGTTTCTTTGGAAACTGTTCACCTTATTTCACTGCAACATCGTGTATTTTGCTTCGCATGACATCTTTTACACGGTCGTAAATCGTGTATTACATATTTATGCAAGTCCTTTCTCATATACTCTAGTGAATGGTTTTATTTGAATTTAATACCTATTATATATTTAGGTTGCTTAAACGAAATTTTACTTTAATTTACTATATGTATGATATATGTATGTGTGTAATTAATTTTATACATATAAATAAAAGTTACCTAATTTAATACATTTTAACCAAACGTGTTATCAAAATCTCCTACTATCGTTGTTTAGAATAGTGTACCACCAAGCACTTATTTTTATTTCTACTTATATGTGAATCACTTACACGATATTGTTTTACTTCTTTTTGAACACATATTTCACATCTACATTTTACCTGTAGTCTAGTAGGATGGTTGTCTTTTTAAGCCTTATAATGCTTAAGAACATCCTTAAAATTAAGTATTAACCTAAAGCTTAAGAGATATTCCTAAGTAATATCAGCCGTAAGCTACCCGATGCCCCGTGGTCCCATCCGAATTGTTTTCACATCAGCTAGCTTCGACTTTATAGAGCATCGTCTCTGTCGCACTAAGCAACAAAGTGTCACATGAGTATGAGTGACCATGAGCGGCGCTCTACGAAACGGGCGCCGGTCGACTGGTTTTCCTGGCGCTCGATGTATAATATAAATTACTTGCAGGTACTGTACATAACTAAAATAACTTTTACCGTTTATGTAGGACGAATTACCTCATTCCGGGCCTGAAGCCGGTCCAGAAAAGGAGGCAGAAGCAGACTCAATATCAACATCATCAGGGGGAAGCGTGGCCGGACCCGATGTGACGGTCATCAGGCCAACAGCCCCGGTCACTCCGGCCAGGCAGAGATCCTCCGATAGCAATAGGACTGAACCTAGCGATGAGAAGAAAGGTATGGCTGATGATATTATATCTTCAAATGAAGCGATTGGTATACTATCGATCGAACATTACTTGAGAAATTCGTTAGATCATTACATTATTGATATTTCATAAATTAAAAAAAAAATAACATAATATTGATGATAAAAATCTAGTGAAATACCAATTGAAAAGAACATAAAAGCGATAGATAGAAAGTTCGAACCAGTGCGAAGTGGTAGATTCTAAAGCACTTTTTAAAAGTTTATTTGAATAATGAACTTTTCTATTCTGATTATGATATTTAATAACTATAATAAATTCTTCATAATCATAAGATTTTGAACAATACAGTGTCATCGGCGACTGACGATGCGTTCCTACCGGAAGTGCGCGAGGTACCCTCAGATCCGCACAGCCTACGTCCCCGCACCACTTCCGCTGGCACGCGGCGTACTGCCAACACCAGACGGTAAGAGAACTATTTTCTTACAAATGGCGGTAAATCAAGCTGGAATAGAGCAAAGCTTTAGGCTCGGTCTACACTATGGTCACATTAATAAATAACTGAACAGAGAAAAATCTTAAATGACAAAATCTCAAATGGAATAATTCTAGAGAGTCAGCATTGACTACATCGACATCCAACGCCATTTCAAAAAAATCATCAATGGATAGTTGATCAATGGAAGGAATGCTATCAACATCCATTTCAATAATACTGTATGACACTTTATTGTAATGACATTTATTTACACGGAGACCTGTATAGTCCGACGTCTCAAGCGATAATGTCTTGTGGTTCCTCGGCCGCACCTATTTTTTTGACATCACGATAAAGGATAATATTTAGGTTAATGGAGGGTATATTGAGACAAATGTTTTGCTTCGTTTATTCCCTACCAAATATTCTTTAGAAGCTTTGTCTCTGTTCAGTTATTTACTAATGTCCTACGGTTCCACTCCAGTTCGGTTCAATTACAAAGATTAAAGCAAAATAATAGATGGTAAATTGGATGCCAGACTAAAACAAGCCGACACAGAGCAGTGTGTAAATCGAGTGGAACTTTTTGCACTCTATGCAATCCTCTTCAATAAATAACGCAAGCTCAATCCGATTCGAGATTTTTTAGTGGAACACGAACAGCGAAAGGAATGGAATCGACTACGTGTAGATGTTAGTAAAAAATTACAACACATTTTTATTGAACATATGAATTTAGGAGAGCTTAAATTAAAATTAGGCACTGACAGCTATCAAATTTCAAAATTGTTAATTAAGAACAAAAAGGTTTCACAAATTGTATTATGATTTAACATAAAAAAATTGGAACAGAAAAAAAAAGCAGTAGAGTTGACAAAAAGTACTTTATCGCTTAATAGGATCTAGAATCATCTCGTAAATTTTATTTTGTAGCATGTCAGCCACTTTATTTCGTTCATGTTATTTCCAGAAGTCCAATCGTTTGTTTTGTTGTTCACTCACAAAATTGGCATTCAGCGTTCGTTCACAGAACCTAAATTTACCATCGCCATGATTGTTTTAATTTTATTTTTGTTACTTTCTTGCATCTGTTAGGAGACGGTTGTGGAAACAGTAAGTCAAATAGTCATTTGGCGAATGGCTTTGCTTATAAATATAGCGATGTAGTTATCAGTAGTTCTAGAGCACATTATTTTAATAATATTTACAAATTATACTTTATCAGTAGCTTATTTATATTACACACACTCGCTCATTGATTTCGACTTTCTGTATTATTTACATTAACACATGCACTTTGTTTTATGATCACTTTCACTCACACAATAATTTTGTATTGTAGAATAAATCAATGTCACTTTATTATGCATTACCGATTGGAGTTTGAATATTATTAACATACGTGTATATGTCGCATTTTATTGTAATTATTTGAAATTTAAAATATTTTTAAAACAACTTATCTTGGCCTTGATTTTAAATAAAACTTGGTATAATATTTACTATTATGAATGTCACTTTATGTATTTCACTTCGAATTTAAACTATTTCTCTCTAAATAAACTATCAATTTCTTCTGTTAAAATTATTCTATTATAAAATTAATCAGTATACGTATATAAAGTTAACATTTATTTTTGTTTATTTTTGCATTTTGTAAAGAAATAAACCTACTATTTAACGATAGTTTAACTTAGATACATAGTTATTTTAATGTTATTAGTAAAAGGTAAGATCTTGAGTAACTTACAAAACATTCAATACTCACATCAAAAAATATATTGCCAATTAATTGTCAAAAAAAAAATACCTTAGTCGACTTGGGCGTGCTAAGACCAAGCCAAAGTTAGATGGAAGTAGGCGATATTTTGCGTAATTCAATGAATCTCAAAGAAACAAAAAACTCTTTAGCTATAATCCGCAAAAGCAGAAAATATCTGTACTGATACAACGCACCCTCACGTTGTATATTGCCACTCTTCCAGTAATAGAACAAATACAGGAATAAAGAAACACTAACACGCAACACCACAAAAACCTCCAAAATTACACGAAACCTTCCTATTCCTGTATTTTTTTCTACTACTGGAAAAGCGGCAGTGTACAGCGCGAGCGGTAAGTTGTACTATAAGATTTTATCTGGCTTGGCGGATTATAGCAAGTAAACTAAAGTTATATTTAATGAACCTGTTCCTTTCTATTTTAATTTAACCTACCAAATGGAATTTGCGGCAGTCGTATTTTAATATTATATAAAATGGCATGACTTTAAGTTCCGCCCGAGTCGACTTAACTTTCTGGCAAGTAAAATAATGTTGCTACGATCTTGTGAATAAAATATATCTTATGACGTCACTTTTCTTGGACACGATTTTTTCTTTTGATCTTGTTATCACTTCGCTGAAGAATACAGTTTTTCCAGAAGTAAAACACTTTTCACACTACTACACAATATTTTAATATCTACTTATTGCATTGCAAACTATTTACCTCAAACAACGCTTCGCAACATACACAGGTCTTCGCAAACTTTACAGAAACACTTTAAGCTCCTACACGTTACCTCCTTATAAAAATTAACGTTCTAAGCTCCAGAATTCCGTCTACTTCTAAGTTTAGTCTGAGGCGAAACAAGAAAATCATGTCTTTACTTTATAAATAAATTAATACAGATGGGTGCAGTCAATTAAAATGTTGGTCTGTATATTAAGAAAAATTACACTTAACTCGTTTTTACTTTCTTGGCAATAGTACGAGGTTATATTAAAATGTTTACAATTTTATGAAAAAGGAGCCTAACTAATTCTTGAGTGATTTTGTAAGTACGTGAATATAAGAGTATATTCAACAGGCGTTCTGAAGGTGGCAACGATATTGGTATGGGCGGTCACTACTCAGCACAGCATCTGGCTCCAAGGAGACAGCACAGTCAAACACATTCCGAGCCTGACAACTCAGGCGTCGATGCGTGCTCTTTACACAATTCAGTCACAGGTAAGTATTTTTTTTAAGAATATTACCCGTGCCATGCTTTAAATTACTAATATTCCCCTTTGCCCTCCAACTAACCATAGGAGGAGGTACGACATTAATACAACGGCCTTGAACCGTTGCGCTATTGAGGTTATATTTTATTGACACTAAGCACGAAATGCTCTAACATTTCGAACACTCTTGTGGAATAAATTGTATACAATTTTCAGATTTTCATCACAAAAACTGTTAGAACACCCAATGGTAGTGTGCGATTTGGTCTTACTTGGCATACAATTAATTTACTGTATTATTAAATAAGGATGGCTTCACTTTTGTTCATGTGGCCTCTCTATGTCAATCCATTAGTCTGAGCGCCTAACAAAAAGTGTGTATTGCTTTTTAAACTTTTTTCGACCTGTGTGCGACAGCTCCAACAAATTAAACTTTGAAAAATATTCCCCGAGAGAAAAGTTTGACAATCTTTTTCCGTTACCCACTAAAATATTTCATTGTATTGCAAAAAATATTATACGAATACGCCAGCGTTTACGGATCACTTAAAATTAACGAGGACAGCGCTTTCCAAAGTTTGACGACAGAAACTCTCTTTAGAAAATAATAATATCACTTAGGACTTAGGCATTTAAAAAAAAAGTATGACGTTTTAGATGATATCTTTGGGCTCCCGAAGGATAGCCAACGGGACCCTATTACTAAGTTTCCGATGTCCGTCCACCCGTCCGTCCGACCGTCTGTCTGTCTGTCTGTCTGTCTGTCAGCGAGCTGCGCATGATTAAAATCTATAATAGGTAAACAGTTGAAATGTTCAGAGAGTGTGTATTTCTGTTGCCGCTATAAAAACAAATAATAAAAATAAAAATCCACCAGGCTGGCCACGTGCGGATTGGCAGACTTCACATACTTTTGAGAACAATATAAAGAACTCTCAGACATGCAGGGCTCAGATTTTAACCACTAGGCTTTTTTATTCCGCATATATATACCGCATTTACTAACTTGTATCTAATGTACCTAATCTAAATTAATAAATTAAATAAAAGTAAAATTAAAACTAAATAAAGCCTAAAACCATCATCGAAAATGTTAAGTTTAAAAAAATAAAAAAAAATCATTTGGCCCAATAATCAACGTTGCTGCCAGCTCAGGGATAATGAAACAAGAACAGTAAACAAAATGTCCCATTTTGAGACAGAAAATACATAGTAAAATTACTGGCAGCGGGCGCATATCTTATTAAAACCGCCGGAAGTTATCTTACTTCTGAACCGCAAAACTTTCTCGCTTAAACCAAACATAATTTTCTATTAAAGCTGAGTAGGAAGAGAACTCAAAGGTAATATAAAAAGTTTGCAGCGCTGTGTGTTTTCCATTCTCACAAACCAGATAACTGAAATTAAGAGAAGAGTTAATTTTCTGCGGTAACTATGGCGTAACTTCGAGTGGAAAAATGGTTGGTACCTTTTATCCCACTTCCAGAAACCCCACTCGTAGAAACCCTACTCCCAGAAACCCCACTCCCAGAAACCACTCCCAGAATAGACAGCCAAGGAACAATTTCTAGATTGAGTTCAACCCGTCCTAGGTCGCTTCGTCTTCGTCGATCGACGCAAAATAGTTGGCACCTTTTATACCACTTCCAGAAACCCCACTCGTAGAAACCCTATTCCCAGAAACCCCATTCCCAGAAACAACCCCCAGAATAGACAGCCAAGGAACAATTTCTAGATTGTGCTCAACCCGTTTTAGGTCGCTGCGTCTTCGTCGATCGACGGATTAGGGCTAGAGTTTGTTCAACAAGTCAGTGAAATGGGTGAATGGAAAAGTAGGTTGCAGCAACATTGTGATAGTCTTCGATGAGTCAAATAGTTTGATAAATTAAATAAAAATAAAGATTTTAATTAAAAGCAAACTATGCATTAATGTGGAAAGGTAGTATAAATGGAAAAACTAACCCAATTAAGTCCACTGACTTATTGAAGAGACTATACACATTTGAAAGGGTAGCCGCCGAGCTTCGGCTTCGTATTGTCGCTTTGTGCGATAGACAAGAGGCTCTACGAAGCCAAAGCCAGTTTACCATACCTTTTCAATGCTGTTTGTGTAATATTTACTGGCGAGTACAGCGATGGAGTATTCCAATATTGTGTGTTTTGCTGTATAGGTATTCATCACAAGACCAGACCAGTGACAATTCAGAAATTATAAATTCCCAAATTGCCCCTGCCGGGAATCGAACCCGAGACTTCCCAGTTATAAGACCACAGCGCTCTCAACTGCGCCAGGGATGTCGTCAGATGAAATGTCAGCTACAATACCTACCCTTCTGATAGGCCCCGCACTATCTCGCTATGCCTTAACTAATAGCATCGGGAATCTCCCCCGTTCGTGGGGAAGAGGGAACTTTCTTAGCTCCGTATACCAGCTTAGTCTCCCTTGGCTTCGGGTCGTGGTGTCGGTGTAGTATACATATCTAATCAATAGGTCCTCAATCAGGCTGGGAGGCGACGGGCGGCGCGACCGGCGTGCCGTCTGGCCGGACGCGAGTGGGCGGCGCGCCTAGATCCCTGCTGCTAGCCATGCACGAGTATACCAGCATCACGGATGAGTTGGAGACCGTGTATGGGCTGTTCTCACCACCACATACGCCCAGGTACAGTATAAACTTTATGCCCACTAAGGTGTCGAACACCCTTCCAGCACCGTGTTTCCTGCCACCTATAGTTAATTTGAGTACATTCAAGACAAGAGCGCTCCAACCTAGACCTCATCAGTGCCTTCCAGTATTGATTGTCGTCAAGCGCAAGCCATCTAAATATATAAAAGACAAAGGTGACTGACTGACTGATCTATCTACGCACAGCCCAAACCACTGGACGGATCGGGCTGTTTGGCATACAGACAGCTATTATGACGTATGCACCCGCTAAGAAAGGATTTTTGAAAATTCAACCCCTAATGGGATAAAATAGTGGTTGGAAAAATCGAACTTAACGTGAGCGAAGCCGCGGGAAAAAGCTAGTTTAGTATTACAAAAACAAATATGACTGCGAGATCAAATCAAAAATGAGAAGATCCGTAGGAGAACCAAAGTCACCGACTTAGCTCAGCGAGTCGCAAAGCTGAATTGTAAATGGGCCCTCCACTAGATGGACCCGACGACATCATACGAGTTGCAGGGAATCGCTGGATACAGACGGCACAAGACCTTCGTTCAGCAGTGGACGTTGCACTTGCTCAGAAGATGCTTACTTCACTCTTGTCTTGAATGCACTGAAGTTATAAGCATATGGCAGGAAACACGGACACTTATGACAATAATAGGTAGAGCAAAATGTAGTCCATACAAACTCCACTAAAGTTTAGTTTAACCTAGTTCAGTAGAAACGTAACAGAAAAACAAGGTTAATTTTGCGCAGACTTCCCAAAATGGAGGAAGTTCTATATTCAGCGCTTTTTTTTATTATTTATAATTTAAGAATATGGGGGTAGTTTCACAATCAGTCGTTGAGAATATGGGGGTAGTTCTCTGTTAACCGCTCGTTTGTATCCAGAACGCCAATAGCAAATCGCCTCCTATCACCGAACCGAGCGTCGTCGCCATCCAACCGTCGAAGGCACGCCAGTGAAATGTCCAACCCGGAGTTCGCGCTGTTCATGGAGAAGGAACACCTCCGAGGTGCCGAGGAAGATGACTACATCATCATGGAGAACCTCATACAGCGTCGGTATGGCGATTTTTTTTTTTTAAATATTAGACAAGCCCTCCCCTCTAAATAAGCGGAAAGCTTGTGCTAAGAGTGGGTAAGACAATAGTGCAACGGGTGGGGCTAGAACCTGCGAGCTTTCAGTTTTCAGTCCGCACCTTAACCGTTGGGCTATTGAAGCTTGGATAACTATTAACCTTATAGTTCGACGACTTTCCTGGCGCAGTGGTGAGCGCTGTGGTTTTATAATTGGAAGTCTCGGGTTCGATTACTGGTGGAGGCAATTTGGTAATTTATAATTTCTGAATTTACTCTGGTCTGGTCTGGTGGGAGGCTTTGGCCGTTGCTAGTTACCACCCTACCGTCAGGGACGTCCCGTCAACCGATTAAGCGTTCCGGCATGACGGCTTGTAGAAACAGATTAGGGGTTTGGATTGAATGTACACTGCCATACAATAGAAATAATAGAAAAATTAAAAATAAATTACTATAAGAGTAAACTCCAATGCAGATTTTGTACACAATTGATTCAAGCTACGAGCACTAACACAAACTAAATGGGTCAATACAAGGGAGCAATCTGAACTGTAGCCTAGAAATGGAGTCTGTCCTGGCCAGATACGAGGAGGAGGAGGGCGGGGAGGGCGAGGTCAGCGGCGTCAGCATCAGCGTGTGCGTCAACACCAGCGCCGACGAGCCCGCGCCGCCCCCCACCACCGCGCTGCTCACCGTCAGCGACAGGAGGCTCCCGCACCAGAGGTAATGGGAGATGAAGTCATTGTTAGGAGATTGCTGTGTCACAGGTAACACCAGCACCGGGGGTGAGGTATGTCATGCGCAGTGACAGTTGAAAAAATAACTTTAGCCATACTGAACTTGACTAATGTTCCTATCTCTCCTCTAAATAAAGCGTAAAGCTTGTTTATATTGGGTATGATAATATGGCAGCGGGTGGGGATCGAATCGTCAACCTTTCAGTTTTCAGTTTACACCTTTAATCATTGGCAATGACACAGAAATCTCCTAAAAATGAGCCTAAGCTCAGGCTTATTTTTAGAAGATTGCTGTGTCACAGGTAACAGGTCGAAGTGCTAATGAAATTCGCGTTTTATTCAGGCACTCTCTCCGGAGATCCTCAGCCATCGACAGCAGAGAGCTGCCGTCTCCGCTACAACCGCTTCTTGGCGATGACACTTGCGGAGAAGTATTGCTACCTGTTCCGAGACAACCTTCAGGTACATGAGTTATACAGACTTGCTTTTTTGTACAATTCTCCCTACCAAATCCGGTCACGGCGACCAATCTCCACAGAGATTATCTATCTGGGCGGGAGGTATTATAGTGCACAAGTGTGACACAAACATAGTTCGTGAAGATAGTTCGTGTGCAAGCACAAGTGTTCGTTTGGACATATTGGACGACCAGCTGGTTATCTTTGGCGCTGATGCTCTCGTCACCATCTACGAGTTGAATAGGATTGATATAGTGAGTATCCTGGTGCACTCTATTCCCTCACTCTCGTAGTCCGATGGGACGAAAATCCGACACAACCGAAGAGAGATCAGGCGCAGGACCGACGGCTTTATCTAAACCATTCCTAAGTCATGAGCTTTTTAAACATTTATGCAGGTCGTGAAGACGCAAAGAAATACTGCGTTGTATAAAAAATCTACATAATAAACGAAAGCAAAGTCGAGATGTGCAAAGAAATTAACGTCAAAATATAACACCTTCTCATTTACGGGGAAGCGCAACAGGTATTTTGCATAATAGATAATAGCCTTCCTTTTCTGACGGCAGAAAATGCAGTAGAAAATAAAAGCAAGCAAAAACTTGTTAATATTCAATCGCGAGCTTACGTTCAGTATCTTTTTAATAAAATAGTGTATTCCGACGCTGATTGGAGAAATAAGAATAATAGGTGTTGCAGGGAATATTGAATATTACTAATATTATAAAAATCTAGATCGGTTCAAATCTTTCCAATAATGGGTCAGGACTGTTTAAGTAGGAATTATTTTTTCCATTTCCGTTTTTATTTCAAATTAAATTTTTACGCAACTTTTTATTTGGTTTGTTGGTTTGTACTTTAATCACGCAGCAATGGAGCAGCAAATCAACGTGATTTTTTCCATTGGTATATTTGAGGACCTGGAAAGTGAAATTGGCTACTTTTTATCCCGGAAAATCAAAGAGTTTCCACGGGATTTTAGTAACTAAATAGACGCGACATCTGCTATTAGAGTATTCTCTAAAAGCAGATGCCTACGATTTCGTCAACAAAAAAAAAACATAAAAATGTACCTCTCCAATTTGGCTGCCTCATCGCTACCTAGTAATCTCGCCCGGGCAAGGCAGGTTAATGTCCCCTATTTTTATTGATCGCTAATATTAAAGAGCGAGTTAAAGACGATACTAAACAGTATCGTGTTTCACTAATTGGTTTGAAATTCAAGCCGGAATATCGACTGTTCCATACCGTTAATGAGAAGAACGTAGCTTTAGTTTTAAGTTTTTATATAAAATATTGATTAACGTTTCGTGATTGGCCTCACTTACAGAATGAATCAACTTTTATTATATAATCTAGAACTTTTGAAATTCAGTTTTAGACTGAACTTTGTTTACTCTTTTACACATTGGAAAAAAATTTTCAAATAAAATTCCAGTGAAAACATCGTGAAAAATTCAGTTAGTCGAATAGTTAGTTCCCCCAGGGCAAAGGATATTTCCCAAGAGTTGGGAGTGGCACGGCGCTGGCTGCGTCATGCGACTGAGATGGCTAAATAATAAACGACTTTTATAATAAACTAGCTTTTGCCCGTGGCTTCGCTCACGTTAAGTTCGATTTTTCAAACCCCTATTTTACCTCCTGGGGTTGAATTGTCAAAATTCCTTTCTAAGCGGATGCCTGCGTCATAAAAGCTATCTGTATGCCCAGCCCGATCCGTCCAGTGATTTAAGATGTACGTTGATAGATAAGTCAGTCAGTCAATCAGTCAGTCAGTCAGTCACCTTTTTCTTTTAGATATTTAAGACTAGCTGTTACCCGCGACTTCATCCGTGTGGATTTAGTTTTTAATAATCCCGTGGGAACGCTTTGATCCTCCGGATTAATAAGTAGCCTTCGGTTCGGTTCTTGTTCGGTTCTCGTCGGGTGACCGCCCTCGACCACCGACTTACCGCATCGCATTGTTCGCCCGCCCTATTCTTTCTTTTAGCTCGGTTTCTAAGAGTCGTACCGAGATGTTGAATAGCCTATAACCTTCCTCAAGAATTGGGCTATCAGATACAATAAGAATTTTTCAAATACGACTGATAGTTCCAGAGATTAGCGTTCAAACAAACAAACTCTTGCACTTTATTATATTACTAGCTGTTGCGCGCGACATCGTCCGCGTCAATTTCTGTTATTACTCGTATGATCGCGATGAAGAAGTTTTTAAAAGCATATATTTTAAATATGGATAATTTTCCCCGTTTTTGCAACATTTTTCAGTGATGCTTCGCTCCTATTGGTCGCAGCGTGATGTTATATAGCCTAAAGCTTTCCTCTATAAATGGACTATCCAACACAAAGAGATTTTTTCAATTCGAACCTTCCTGAAATTAGCGCGTTCAAACAAACAAACTCTTCAGCTTTGTACATTAGTATAGATAAGTATATATTATTATTGTGTTAACAGGCGACACGAACGCCTCAAGCGAGCTGTCTTTGTCGCACATGGTGAGCGAGAACCTGCCGCCGCGGCCCTCCATCGTGCTGGACTCCTCGCAGCTGCCGCGACAGCGCTCCGCGGAAGCACCTCAGCCCGCGCCCGCGCCGCCGCCCGCCCGCCCTGAGACCATGTGCTAGAAGTAAGACAATAAAATGTGTAGTTCAATTTACTCTTAGCTAATAGCTTCTGCTAAAAAGAAAGAAAAAGCATTTATTTAAGAAATTGTGCCACACATCACGATACACTGAGGTACATTATCCCGACACTTCCACTCAGGCGTTTTGCTAGCTAGGGGGCCGTTCAAATATTACGTAAGCAGATTTATTACAATTATTTACCCCCCCCCCCCCATCCCCCTTGTCAGCAAAAGTAAGCAAAGCTCTTACCCCCTCCCCCTATGCTTACGTAAACATTTTTCAATTATAAATGTATTTTTTTATATTACAATATAATTGTAATGTTATAATTTATTTATATCATTATTTGCGGGAATCCCCGAAAATGCGTTTCGTTTTCAAGCATAGACAATGTGAGGGCTGCCATTCGTGTAAAAAAGTAAATAACTACCGATGACGTAATCATCATCCCCCATAGACTCCCCTACCCCCATGTCATCCAAAATAAGCAAAACAAAGACCCCCCCACCCCCCCATAGTGCTTACGTAATACTTGAACTAGCTTGGTTTAGTTTTAAATTAGTTTTTAAATAGATAATGTGAACCCGACATCCTCACATGACTGTTTAAGTTTCTGGAGTTTCTCCGCATAATTTTATTGAATTTCGGTAGATGGCGTAACATATGATAGACAAATAAAAGATAATAACTACAATTTAACACGAGCTTTTTTTCTATACTTCTATACTTATTTATTTCTATGACGATAGCAATCGATACTTCGGTTACTAATCTCTACCCAAAGTTAAAACCGAAAACGTATCGTAAACTCACTGACGTTCATTTCATAAAAGTTTTCATTTTCAGATACGAGTACGTTCCAGAAAAGTTAAGTTAGAAGCAATTTTAGACGATATACACAAAAATGACGACCAAAAAGCTAAAAGAAATATCTAGGAGAAACTAAAGCGAAAACGCCAAATGAATATTGCATTAAGTAATATTATTTTATTAATTTAATTATTTTAACTAACGACCGTGTACGTAGTTCTTTCTTCTCTTATTTCCTTTTTTTTTAAAGAATATTAGCCAAGCTATAGTTGACTTATATGTTCCTATCCCCTAAGTGGGTACGACAATAGTACAACGGGTGGGATTCGAACCTGCGACCTTTCAGTTTTTAGTTCGAACCTTTAACCGTTGGGCTATTGAGGCTACAAATAGTTGTGAAACTAATCGATCATCGTTGAATAGTCCACCTAGACAACCTGATTATTATTGTAAAATTGTTAAAATTGACATGACGACATAGTTGGGAACAACTGATAAATAATTCCCTAAAATGAATTTTACCGCATAATTTTAATATACCTACTGTATTTTTTTAAATCAATTTTATTCCTTACTGTACCATACTATAATACTTACAAATTATACTCTGGTATTTAAATATAAAGTCTTGTTTTTATATACTTAGTAGAACTCTTTATTTTTTGTGCGTTAATACTAATGTATTTAACCAATTTTTTTGATATTTTTAAAATAAATAAACCTTTATCTATATAAAGCTAATATAAGTCTCTCAAACATCAAGGGACAATCTGTAAAAAGGTCTCCAAAATTATGAAATTTAGGCGTTTGGGACAGATTAGCAATCATACAGTTCAGAAACGGTTACACGAGGCGGGTAAATGCCAGCCGCCGCTATGTTAGTTTTGAGTATTTCACATTCGTACGTTTGATTTCACAAACTAACCTAATTTGCCTCGTTGTTACGTTCGTTGTTCTAGGCTCTTCAGTCTTCACTATGACATCTAATTTGTTAACATCTTTTATCTACAATTCGAGAATTTTTGACATAATCATCTGTACGTTTACGTTTTTACGACAATACGTTTTTGATGGTTTTTGTGATGAATTTATTGTGACATCCTTCCACAGCACAGTACGCCATTATTTAATAATTTTCTGCGAGCTCGAAGCACTAACGCGATGATACTAAGTAGTCGGTCTTTAAAGGCTTTTTGAACCCCTTTTCCTAACTTTACCTGCCTTTCTAATGTCGGTTTTATCGAAAACCCTTTTGTAATTTCGCAAAGACCATTAGGAAAATTGTAAAATAACACTTACTTAATATTTTTAAGGTTTATAAGCAAAATTCGTTAATAAAAAACATTGTATGTAACTTGGTGCTTAAAATACTTACCTATATAAGTACTTAATTTTTTTTATGACTTACCTGCAGTCAATAACATGCTATTATGTTTTTATTTTTAAATAGTTTAAATACGATTTATCCTTACTATCCTTACCAATATTATAAATGTGAAAGTGTGTTTGTTTGTTGGCTAGTCCTTCAATCACGCGACAACAGATCTACGGATCGACGTGATTTTTTGCACGGGTACAGTTGAGGACCTGGTGAGTGACATAGGCTAATTTTTATCCCGGAAAATTAAAGAGTTCCCGCGGGATTTTAAAAACGAAATCCACGTGGACGAAGTCGCTGGCTTCAGCTCAGTAACCTGTAAATATGATATCCAGAAAAAATATTATTGAATGGGTGATAAATTGCAAGGATTGCACATTTAAAATCATTACTTCCATGTTTAAAATGCGCGCAAACTTACAAATGGCGGACGCTACTTGTCAAAGTGACAGCGCACATTTATTATCGAGGGAAAATTGACGCTATCTACAGAAAAACGCAAAATCTCTTAAGCCCGTTAAACACTTACGCCAGCAGGCAGTTAATAGAATCTGAAGAACTAAAAACTCATAATTTTTTTACTAGCTTTTGCTCGCGATTTCGTCCGCATGAAGTCACATTACACCTATAGCTGTTTATAAATCCCGCAGGAACCCTGTGTTTTTCTAAGATGAAAGGTAGCTTAATATGTCTTTCTCAAAATCCAGCTATACTCATTCCAAAAATTTTGTGGTTCAGTTGCTGCATTCGCAACCTTCAAAATAGAATTGTCATCTATTAGTTAGTATACGAAAAGCTAAGAAAATAGTATCACATTTGTCGCGAAAGAACCACGCGTGAATTTAGTAAAAGTGTAGAGCGGGCTTAAGAAGTGCTGACGCTTACGAATAATAATATTAGTCCCTGCTTCTGAAAATAGACTGAATTGAATACATTTCTTTTCATATGATATTTTATCTATAATAATTTTCTCTGTTATATTATAATCGAAGATACATATTTGTCACATATATATGTGACAAATATTTATATATATTATTGTATACCTGCAATTATAAAGTATGTAGGATATCCTAAATTTAAATAAGCCCTAAATGCACATTTGAGCAAAAATACGTTCTTTGTAGAAGGAATAAGAAATACTTTAAGAGTAAAAATCAGCAGTCCCAATAAATAAACACGTTTTACGAATATTTTACAAGCCCTATTTTGATATTATTGCATAATAATATTTTGTTGCTATAAAAGTGACAAAAGGAGAATTATAAATATTTATCTGTATACATATGCACACATTACATAATATATAATGTAATACGCGAATACTAAAAATTTTGGGTTAATTTTATTATTGTTGCAATACATGTAAGTACCTAATCTTAGGTTACAAAATTCTTCTATCATTTTTATATTTAGGTTGACGTTCCACCGAAATCTCAATGCGATACACATATTTATTGCGATAAAATATAATACAGTACAGAACGTTATACAAAAATTGATTGAAATTTCAATGGTCAAATATTTTTAAAATGATTATCTTTTCACTATTTATGTTACACATAAAAATTTTAAAAAATACACTTCCAAAATTACTCTGACTCTAAATCTATATTCCTATAAGGAATTGAGGAATTGACATTGTACATTCTGAAACCACTGTTAAAGATGATTATTGTACATAATAAGATATATTCTAGACAATGACAATACAAAATGTAGTGCTCACGATGTAAATAATATCCAATATTGCATATGGAATCGACGTAGAATTTATATATTGTTTTAGAGATTAAGAGTAAAATCGCATGTGACCAGGTAAATGAGTGAATTAAGTAAGGGATACGCGTAATATTTCTATATGTACGTCTCTAATTGGCTGGTAACCAAATATTTGCAAGAAAAATGAGCAGTAAACTAGAAAAATCAACCGAAAAGATCATTTTGCTTTCTTTAATTCATTCCACAAACAACCGTAAGATTGTGTAAGAAGATCCTTTTCACTTGATAGCTTATAACGTATGGGTTCATTTATCAATTATTCATATCAAGTCAATCGTATCAAGATTCAAGTATATATTTTAAGCTGTCAAATGTATAGATTTTCTTATACAATCGCATGTCAAGCAAACCGACCTTATTGATAAGATTTTTCCTAGCTCATTCATCTTAGCAGCACATCTCTGGACGGCCAGTCTTAAGATCTGTATAAAATAGTACTTAAACTGTTTAGTAGAATAAAAATGAAATTAAGATGAAATTTTTTCAAATCTCTTTTTTATCTATAAATAATGCTTTTGAAAAACTTGGCTCTTTTTCTAAAACTTTTACTGTAATGTACTTTACTGTATGTACTTAAGAATTCTTAATATTTTACATATCGAAAAAATCTGTACAGTGTCTGGTATTAGTGCAATTGTTTCCATACATAATCAATTTGTAATTAATTATTAAAGAATCAAAATTGCTTTTACCTATTGCCCTTATTTAACTTTCGATTAGAACAAGTTATGACATTATTAATAAAATATTCATTTCAAAACTTAGAGAATATTTAAGAAAGAAAGAATTATTTATATATGGAAGACAAATATCAAAAACTTTGTATGTACATAGAATTGTGAGATCCACATATACATAATATGTACCTACTTAATAATATGTTAAAAGTATTGGAGGGTAAAATTTGGAATAATGGGAAAAACTTAAAAATGTCCAATAATTTGGAAATAGTTAAATTGTTATTATCGAGTATTATAACTCCAACGATACACGATACTTGGGTACAAGTTCCAGAAATGACTTTCTCTTATAGAAAATGTCACTTTTTGCATATATGATACATACATATACATACACCGCTCTGATAATAAATCCTGATATCTACATACCAACCTGTTATGTAACCTAAGATTTTCATTTCATAAATATCTCATCACAATGTGTTCAATTATACCAAAAATATTCATGCAAATTATATATATTATAACACACATGTACAACAGAATTATTTTCACTGCAATGTGACTGCAATATACAATATTAATATTGAACGAGTGTTGATACTACATATTTATATTTACTTATTATTTTTGTTTACAAAAATAACATATTAATAAAATGAAATATTCTCTTTTACAGTTTTTAATTTTACAACAACAATAAGTTATGACTAATAAATTATACAAAATTGATGCTATGAGTAACTTTATTATCCACGTTTATTTAATTTACATATCCACGTTAATTGTTTTTTTTTTTAATTATTACAATAAAATTCAATTTTAAAATGTACCTAAATAATTTATGATAAGTAGGTAATATTATATTTATGCTATGAATTCGAAAAAATAATAGATAGATATTCATTTTTAAGTGGTGCTTTTAAATAAAATCCAGCAGAAAACAACAAATTATTTAAAAAAATCGTAAGTATATTTTTATGATTAATTAAGTAAATAATGTTAATGACGCAATAATTACGTTATAGTTGGTAAATGAATCCAAAAAAAAAAAGTATTGAAATGATCAAGTATTTATTGCAAATTATCCATTTTATTTAGATGGACGCGTTTTTAGGGTTCCGAAAAAAACTTCGGAACCCTTATAGGATCACTTCGTTGTCCGTCTGTCTGTCAGTGTGTCACCACCGTTTTTCTCGAAAACGGCTTATGATACGAAGTCGAAATTTATACTGAATATAAAGTTCAATGGTCTCGTAGTGTTTTAAGAATATCAAGCTTATAGCTTAACTCAGTGAAAAGTTACAGCTTTAAAACCACGGCTTTCTCATTATTAAAACAAATTAAGAGACATCTTCCAAAAATCGTTTTTTTCCATACCTAATTCTTAGTTTCATAGTAAGTGCCGTTATATTTTACAAACACCAGCTTTAAAGTCTTACAAATGACGAACATATTGATATCTCTAAACATAGTAAGACTAACTTAAACAGCTAAAAACCAAATAAAAATCTACCACTTACTATGACTTTTAAAGTACTGTAACTGGAGTAAAGTATCTGAAGCTAAAACATACTATCAGATGCATCGACTGAGAGCCGCGACAGATAAGGTTTCACAGTCGTTTGAGATCAGCAGGCCCATATTTCTATTGGACGTCCGAAGACTCAAGAATGGCCCAAGGTTACGTCCGCGACTACGTCCGATTGTGTGCACAATTCAATGTACATTCACTATCCAGCCGCGGTTGACGCGTCGGATAGTTTGTTCTAAGCCTAACTTTTTAATGCGTCACAACACAGAACTGTCACAACTTTTGTAGACTGACCTCTATAATTACTCTATGATTTGTAGAATAGACCAGGTATGTAATAGAATCTGCAATGGCATATACATTAAGAAAAATATTTTTTATCTATTACCTATCTCATTAATTAATTTATGCCGTCATATTTTGTATTCACATCACACTATATCACATATCACACTAATTCATATTATAAAGCCGAATGTTTGTATATGTATGTGTGTGTGTATGTTTATTACTCTTATTACTCCTTCACGCCACAACGAATTAACCGATTTGGCTGAAATTTGGAATGGAGATAGCTAATACCCAGGATTAAAACATAGGCAACATTTTATCCCTAAAAATTACAGAGTTCCAATGGGAATTGAAAAATCTTGATCCACGCGGCCGAAGTCGCGGGCATCGTCTAGTACCTAATAAATTTACCTTCATTTTTTTGTAGAATAGGTAGATATGTAATAGAATCTGCTATGGCATTTACAATCCAGTGTTAATCATAGATTAAAAATAGAGGTCAACGCAGTCTTATAACCCAGTTGTCAAAAACTGTCACGTCTTATTAAATAATGTTTGAATTGAATTGTTAAAATATTTCGAATGTTCATATAACGATAGGAATTAGGAAACGAGTTTTTGAAAGATGTAACAGTGTTAATGAGAGAAGGATACGTCTATATTTAAAGATGCGAAGAGGTGGTTAGCTAAGGGAAACATCAAGAGTGAAGTGGAATCTTTGGTGGAACATGTCGGAAAGCCATTAATTAAGCAGGAGGTTGACCAGTGCATAGATAAATACCATCCAGTCCAAGTTAAAGCGGCACCTCAGCAGCTCAAGAGCTTGTTAAAAGATGAAGTGTCCATAGCACAGCGGCCGAAATTATTGAAGCAAGGCAATACATTCGTTAAAAAGAAAGATAGCATCGGAGCAAGTAAGGAGATAAAAGAACAGTCGTACAAGAATAATTACTCAGTGGATGGAGATGTACTCTGCAAGTATCCAGGACAATCGTTGGTCATACCCAAGCAATTGGAAAAAGAAATAAACCATAGCAATGGACATTTTTTAAAGAAGAAGAAGAATTGGAAATATGTATAAGACGCATGGCTCAGCTGACCATATTATGAAAAAAAACCAGAGTCAAATAGTCGATAGAGATAGTAATAGTAGGTAAATAGGACTGTAAAGTAATAATGAAGGTGACTGTGTTGAATGAATGTTTGTGTATTAATATAGTTAAGTAGATGTATGTAGTTAGCTTTGTCAACAGCACCGCCAAGTATATTGTATATATACTAGGTTAGGTGTTACACTGATAATATGTTTGTACATGATTTTGTTATTACCAACTTAAGAACACACAGTGAACTCAAAGTGAACTTATAGTGAACTTGTTAGAATAAACTAAGGACAGTTATTGGACTGTAAATTAGATAATATAGAAATTAATAATAAGTTTAAGTTAAAGTAATATTACTTATTAGCCCACAGGCTAGATGGTAGTATAAAATAAAGCCACCGTTACATGGTGCTTTATGGTAGGAAAAAAAAACCAACTTAAGTATATCTATGGTTTTTTAAATTCGAGATCATTCAAATTTTATTTCATTTTGTAAAAGAAATATTAATTATAATAATTTGTGACCATGTATACTTACTAGTGTTTAGATTCCTTATACATAAGATGTCATTCTGTATTGGTTAACTTAAGATGTATTACTGTTAAGTATGTATGAAAACTGTATTATTTAACTTAAGGTGTGTTAGTGTTGAGAAGGTATGAAGTATGCGCGGAAGTATGAATATGGTAAAGATGTATGAACGGAGAAGGTATGTCTGGGGACAGACATAGTTGCAGGATGACCGAATGTGGGAAACGGAATGTAAGTGTATGACAGGGATGGATGTATGCGATAGAGAGAGTGGGAAGATATGGAGATAAAAAAGATTGGCAAGATGGCATACGGAGTAAAGACATGCTAAGGAGTGCTAAAAGTAGTTTAAATAAAAGAAGTTAATATATATTTAGTGTTTTTACTTTGAGCTATTCCCACATTTATTAGAACATACGATATTATTACTTGCTTGTTCAGACATGAAAAGGATCACAAAGAAAATTCTGTCAAACATAGAGAATCTTTTGATTGACTATCTCGAATGCTTTAAAGACAGCTTAGACTTAGTTTTACAAGTTATGCATTGCATTATGGAAGTAACTCAAAGAGACAAATGATGGGATGAATCATGGAGATTGGGAACTGTGAGAAAACTACACAACCCCATTGAGTTTGGGCTTGTTTGATTCATCTTGACAAGTACTCTAGTCCTAGATGATATGCAGGGTCTGATGATGAGACCGGAAGGCGTGTATAGGAACTTCAATAACACTGCGCACTTAAGCTGTCATCTAGTAGGTACCTAATTAATACAATGGTCAAGAGTTTCGGAACCCTCAGTGCGCGAGTATGACTCGCACTTGACCGGTTATTCTATATAAAATAAGAATATTTGATATAATAATAAGTTAAGCGAATCAGTTATAATGTAAATAATTTAATATTATGTAAATTTGGAAGTGTTATTTTATACCAAATGAAATGACTGGCGAATGGGAGGGCCTTTTGCTGTCATCATCTAATACTGAGTTCAGACAAATCGACGAATAAGGTGAAGCCGACAAAGTTCACGTAAAATATGATAATGGTGAGAATAAAATTTCATGTAGGTATGGGGCTCGCTCGCAAGCTCCGAAGGGACACTCCTCTTGATAACTCATACCTAAAGTGAAAAATTGCATATTATTTACTTTTATCATAATAATCGTGGTGTCCCATCATAATTATTCGCTTTGTCTGAACTAACCTTAGAGGTCACTTTTCTAATTTATGTAGTTGGTTAATATAAAAGTAGTTACGAGCTACTATACTAATTTAAAAAACTACGTTAAAACTACTGCAATCATTTACCGAGTGTATATTTTTGAAATGTCGAAAATAAAAAAAAAATAAGTTGAAAATAAATCTTTACGAAATAATTATATTAAACTGTACCTAGGTACCTACTGTAATTTTTTATTATGTTTGATGTGCAAAAATTGAATAAAATGGATTCATTATGAATATTTGTATAAACATATCACTTTACAGAGATATTTGTAGTATATTTCTACCTACGTACTATATTTATAGCTTCGCTAATACTGGAAAGGTGACCTAATACTTTTAATACTTAAACGATTGCACAACTTTGTATAATATTATATAAATTTTATTGATTCAACTTAATCTATTTTGCGTTTAGTACAATGTTTTTATCTAAGCCACTATGGTCTAAGAGTTGGTGGGTTACATTGAATATGTATTTGATAAAAGCTGAGAAATTGTACTACCAAGTACTTACCTACCTATGACAACTCAGAACTGCTTATCGTTGCGTGGTAGATTTCATACCAATTTATAGAGAAACTTACAACGACCAAAATCTTACGTGAGTTATACAAAGTGTTCCTTCCGTTTTGTAACTTTTAAATGCTACTTACTGTCTAACTGTTACTCGTTAAAATAGCGTGACAGAGATTTCGTCAAAACAAACTCCTATAATTAAACATATGGCAATGGCTGTACCAGCAAAGCGATGCAATAATTTATTTGTTTAAATCATTCATTATATTTAAGTGTATAAAGCCCAAACAAAATGTCCGCATGAAAAACTTTTATGTTATTTAAAATTTATCGCCCCTGCAAATTGCAATAGGTATACGATTTATCGCGTCGCCCGTCGCATTGCAATCGCCTTAATAGTGTAAATCCGGCGTTATAGTTATATATAAAAAGTAAACTAATTCTGTCTCCAGAGTACTCCTGTTATTTGTCTTTGTTTGTTATCTTGATCGTTTCAGCGGTAAGCCGTGATAAGATCGCAAAGATCGTGACAGTCAGACGGACGTATTTACAACATCGCGTAGAATGAGTATACAGCAATATCAGTAGCTAGTTTATCAAGTAATTCCTCACAATTTCCCACCAGCTCTTCGACAGTTTCTAACATATTCTGTCCTTATTGGGATTTCTTAATAGATACAACTATTTCTCAGAGTGATAGTACTTTGTCTATTTTATGTGAACATTGGACCTACAATGTTACAATAAAATATATTTGTGATAAAAATGTTTTTGTTTTATTTTCTCCATTTTCACCTTCTCTAAAACCCCACCTAGTCGATTGTGTAACTCGATGAATCGTTTGAAACATTTTTCACGTAAGCACTTATACTACAGCTTGTGAAAAACATTTCAAATGATTCAACTTCAAATAGAAATATCTAAGAGAAATATCTTAAAAGATTGCGTAACTTGATGAACCGTTTGAAACATTTTTCACGTAAGCACTTATACTACAGCTTGTGAAAAATGTTTCAAATGATTCAACTTCAAATAAAAATATCTCAAAAGATCGCGTAACTCGATGAATCGTTTGAAACATTTTTCACGTAAACACTTATGCTACAGTTTGTGAAAAATGTTTCAAATTATTCAACTTCGAATAAAAATGTCTTAAATGAAAAAAACTTAATTAATCAAAAATCATAAGACCATGGAATTATTTAAATAGCGTAAGGAAGGAAAGGAATCGAAGCTAGTCTAATTTGTGAGATGAGAAGGTATTCTCTGTACTGTGCCTAAACTAAATGCATTTCGTATTAAGATAAGAAAAAGAAAAAAACAATTGGTAGGTAAATTAAACACAGTAGGTACTTTATTAAATATATTACTTTGTATTTCTTTAAATATAAACTTTACTATTTACTCATTCATTCTTAGTAACTTATAATTAATAACTTAAATCTATTATTATATACATATTGTGTTAAAAAAACATCAGGTTAATAAATGATAAAGATAAGTTTTGTTTTGTACTTTTCGTCAACGATATTTTTCATACAACACGCCAATATTTAGGTAATTAATTAAAAACCGCGTGAGATAAATATTATGATAAAATCATCCAGTTTAAACTTATTCGGCTTTTTATATATAGCATTTTTTGTTTTTGACTGTACCTCATCAAATTATTAAATTATATAACACAGTCTAGCTGTATGTTTATACAGGGGAGCGGGGATCACTAAAGGTAGACAAAGTCGTGATCGATGTCCAAATTTTTGTTCTTGATCGTAGGCGGTAGTTCGGACACGATGTTCGTGGGAATTTTATCTGCGAACAATAATAGAAGTTTAAAAACTGTAACCCAATTACGGAAAAGTGTATATAAAATCATATAGATTTTGTTCGTATAGGTTAAATGTCATCTGGACCATAACAATGAATCAATTAATCCCTCAAAATACATCAAAATCGGCATAAATACACACATACAAACACACATGCACGCATACGTAATTAATAATAATTTTGATTTTGAATCAGAAGTCACCAGACGTAATATAGAGGTTTGTAACGAAGTGAGTAATTTAGAGTCTTAACTTACCATTACATCTATAAATGAGGTTCGACCAGATAATCATTTCCTGGGAGAAGCAGAAGACGCCAAGTCGTCCGCCCTTGAGAGTGAAGTCGTATTGGTTGCCCGAGTCGGCGACCAAGCGGTTGTTCTCGTAGATCTTGAGGCGAATGAGGCCGATTTTGGGGCGATGGAGGAGTCTCCAGCGATAGGCGGTCCTTTCACGCCATCCGACGTTGCGTGGGTCCTTCCACAGCAGTTTCACCTACAAAAGGATAATATTATGTATAAAAAGTACCCGTATAATTTAACGTGCTTTTACTAATTTGCAAAAGCTTTAAAATATATAGGTAGGTACTTCTATATGGAATCTCTAATCGAAAGACAAAATATCAAGTTTGACTAACTTGAAAAATGACGGACTTATTAAAAACTTTCCCTCCCCTATTAACCTCCTTGAGGATGGAATTTCAAAACAATCCTTTCATAGTGGGTGCCTACTGCCTACGTCATACGTACATACCTACAAAATGTCAAAATTCTAAATCCCGTTTTTTAGGCTGTGCATTACTAGACCAGTCAGTCAGGACAAGTCTTTTTATATGTATTTATTGTAGGATATAATGTTACTGGTCGATTGCGATAAATCTTCATTAATCAGGTATTTATGCTGCAATTCGGATTTCGGCAAATCGACCGCCCTAGGCCGCACCTTTAACCGTTGGGCTATTGAGGCTTCAAAAGCACTCATCTAACTAACCTGATCGGGGGTAGATTCTGTTTTCCAGAGTGCGTTCCTCAAAGTCTTCCCCGGGCCGGTCTTGGAGTTGACCAGCTTGAGTTGTATCCCGGGCTCGGCGACGGCGCGGAAGGGCGTGGTCTGCCAGTACGTCTGCGTGTTCTTCTTCCACATCACCACGTAGAAGCGCTTGTTGTTTTGATACCTTTGAAACATCATTTCATCCATCATTTACCCATCCCTGATCCACTTCTGAGCTCAAATCTCTCAAAGGGCTTTTGTTCACCTCACTAGCTAAGTTTTTAGTCCTCACACATCTTTGAGCACAACACAAAAGAAGTAAAATAAAATATAAAGAACTCTTAGGCATGCAGGTCTCCTCAATTTTTCCAACTAACTAAAAATAGTGAATTTTAAAGTTAAATTAAGGGATCTTCTAGGCAATTGCGCATCATCTTAGGCTGCGTCTTCACTTACCATCAAGTGAGATAGCAGCCAAGCGTTAGTCTGTATTAAAAAAAAATTTTGAGGGACCTGCCCCCTGATTCTGTAACTCAGTGCATAGGCACTCGTCGTCGGCCGTCGTCTTTAAACCTTCAATGAATAAGCATTGAAGCAGGAATGGAGCAACGACGATAGGCATTTTTTATCCATAGAAGGTTTAAAGAGAAATGTCATTTACTATTTCTTATAAAACTTTCAATGGATAAAAATATATATTTATCGTTTTTGTTTCTTTAATTTTTTGATAGGCACTGGGTTATAGATTGTCAGCCCCCTGATCTGACACTGTAAAGGAAAACGTTGGTTTTACCCAAATATAAATCCAATATAATCGTCATCTATTTGTGAGTCAACAAAGAGTGTTCCCTCGAAGTCAACGCCGCCGATGCTGTCGAATCCCACGGCCAAGCCCGGGTCTGAGTTTAGGGTTTGCAATATCTCCGCTCCCTCATTAGCTATCTCCCAGTTAGGATCCTGTTGCGATGTTCCTTCAGGGTCCAACCGGACTGTCATGTAGTTTCTGAAAAGTTGAGGATATTTAGAAATTTTGACGGACGCACAAAAATATTTTGGCAAAGAAAAGTAATAGAAATTCTCCATTAAACTGGTATGAATTAAGTTTTTTCTTAATTTTAAGTTGAATCATAATATTTTTCCTAAACTACCAACCGATTTTTCAATAAATACCAATTACTTAAACAGTTTTGAAGCGAAATTGTAAAATAACGGGACCAATTAGTATCACCGCCGATATTAAGACCTAATCTCTCTTTCTGACAGATAACTCTCCGAGGTACGAAGGAATCAAAATGACCAAAGCCAGATCTCCAAATTCAGTCAGTTGGTTGGTGAGGATTGATATTCCAGATACAATTCGGTACCTGATTGCTATCGATAATAATTATCCAGTTTACCTGAAATCAGTTTTAAATATCCTTGAATTGTTGGGGCAATTGTCCAAGGCGTTGGTCACATTGTCGCCGTCGAAATCGTTGTCACACACGTCGCCCACGCCATCAGCTGTTGATTTTAATTTAAGGTAAGTAAACCGAGGGTATCGCCATTTTCAGTTTAAATTATGTATGTTGAAGATCTATGGAGTGGCTTCGTACATTAGGACTAAACTACTTAAATAAAGAATTTCAAAAAGTTAAGTCGTACTTGGTTCTCCTAAGTTCTGATTTGGTCACGTGAGCACAGCCCACTCTATCGCCCATCTGTTCGTCATGTTTTAATGAAAGAACTTTATTCACCAGAGGAATAACACATTAACTCACCATTGTTATCGGTTTGATCGGGATTGTACACCAGCGGACAGTTGTCCTGCAGATTAGGTATCCCGTCGTTGTCAATGTCGTCGTCGCAGGCGTCGCCTTTGCCGTCATTGTCGATGTCCTGCTGATCGCTGTTCGCCAAGTTCGGACAGTTGTCCAAACCGTCTTGGACACCATCTCTATAAATATTAATTATTATTTTATGCCTAGTAGTTAAGCCATTGGAGTTCATCATTATTTCAAGCGATAAACGTTCACTGCTCTTGAAAAGACGGCCACAGAACACGAATCCGTGCTGTTTGCATCCAGAGACTTCCAGCAACTCGCCTAAAATCAACCGTCTACCTAATGGTGGGTCTACCAACGGAATTGCCATTCCAGCACCTTGGGACACCTATTGTTACTTCGATCCATATGCCCAGCCCATTGCTACTTCAGCTTTGCGACTTGATAACTCAGGATTTCCTACGGTTCTCCTCATTTCACATTTAATTACTCAAATACTAACTCGTCTATAATTTTGAGCGCAGAGTTCTCAACGATTACTAGGTGGATTGATTGGCACATGAGCATGGGACTTAGTTAAGATATTATTTACTGATCGCTGTAGAGCGCTGCTATCGTTATCAAAATCCTTCTGACAGATTGCGAACACGTGGACAGTTGTTACGGAAGTCCCCGTAACCAACCAACTGTAAATTCTCAACATCCCCACCTTCAGACAGAATGATCAGAATGACATACTGATCCCGCTCCACGTCGCTGTCGCGAGCATCGCCAACTTTGTCCCTGCTGGAATCCTCTTGGGATGGATTCCGGACACGTACCACTTTTTACGGAAGTCCCCGTAACCAAACAACCGTAACTTCTACCCATCCCCACCTTCAGGTAGAAAGATCACTTACTGATCCCGGTCCACGTCGCTGTCGCAGGCATCGCCAACGTTGTCCCTGTCTGAATCCTCTTGGGAAGGATTCCGGACACGCGGACAGTTGTCACACAGGTCTCCTATCCCGTCACCGTCCATGTCCTCCTGATCCGGGTTGTAGATACGAGGACAGTTGTCTTGGTTGTTCATGATATCTGAAACGTGCATGATGAATTGATAGTAACTTAAGGCGAGTTCCCAAAAAGTCCCACACTTTTTGGGCCAGCTTCCGGAGCTTGTATTACGAGTAGGTATGTATTTTCTTTGAAAAGAAAAACAGGTGGGCTTTTGAACTAGTAAAGGCTCAGTTGTGGGCTCAGATGGAAGGGTTCATTCGGCAGTTTCCATTTTTTATCACCAAGACTTTCAGCAAAGATTGGTTTCAGCAAAGACTGAAGAAAAGTAAATTTTTGATGAACAATTTTAATTTTATCAATAACCTTACTTTGACCACCTCGATTTACAACTAGTCCTTTTTTTGTTTAGTTTTAAGTCTGTCACTAGTCCGAGCAAAGCACGCTCTAGCTCAAAAATCAACGCCATAAAAATTACATACTATCATTATCCATGTCAGGGTCGCAAATGTCTCCAATTCCGTCCTTGTCCGCATCTTCCTGTCCGGGGTTGAACTTCCGGGGGCAGTTGTCGCAGGCATCGCCTCGCTTATCGCTGCGGTCCTCGTCACGGTCCAGCTGGTCGGGGTTGGCTATAAGGGGGCAGTTATCCTGGAAAACAAAAACTTAAAATGAAGGTATATTTTTAGTTTCTTTCCACTTTCTAATCAATTATAAAAATATTTCTATTTCTGTAACTTATTTTGCAATTATAAATATGCTTTGAATTCACATGATTAGACTATTCTTTTTTCAGAAAATCTATTTCTTATTTTGAACCTAATGGTTGCAAGAATTTGGACAAAATTGTACGCACAGAGTAGGTAGTAAGTATAGTAAGTTTATCTCACGAAGTTACGGACGCTTTACTTGTGGTTACGTCATGTACATGCACATTGCGAAGTGTGCGTGCCTGTCAGGAGCCTAGGTGGGAGCGGTCAGGCGTCAACAAGCTCTCGCTCACCTTATACAGATACGATATACACACAACCATGAGCCACGCGCCCTCGTGAATTGAAAGAACCTATAATTATTGAGATAAGTTTCAGTACCTTAGTTTGAGTAGTCTCCGATTAAGGAATATTACTCACTGGTATGTTAGGTATCCCGTCGCCATCGGCATCAGTGTCACAAGAGTCACCAATGCCGTCTTTGTCGGCGTCCTCCTGTCCGGAGTTGGAGACGTACGGACAGTTGTCCGCGTTGCAGTGGATGTCCGAGCACGACAGCTGGTGATCTGGATAGCCGTCCAAATCGCTGTCAGGGCCGCATAGAGTGCCATTACCCGCCCAACCAGTCTGTAATAACAAGTGGGTTATATTGTCTATAGTTACTAGTGGATATTAGTATTCCTATATAAAATAGTTTCTTAATATTTTGGTTAGTTTTAAAGTTTTAGGTGATTATTTAAGAGTGCAATATATTTTTACTAATTAATTTAATGACATAATAGGTATGTAAGAACTTTTGTTAAATGTTTCTGCAAAATAAATAATTTCGATACAATAGGTGTCCAATTAAAAAGCCTCAATAGCCCAACGGCTAAAAACTGGAAAGGTCGCTGGTTCGAACCCCGCAATTGTTTCGTTCCGTTGCGCAAAAAAATGTATAGTTGGACAATTTAGTTGGAAAAGAAGTATGGGCTACCTTATGTACCTATACAATAATATACTATACCTATGCAATAATATAATTACTATGTAATTAGTATATTCTGCGATTTAGTTGCCCAACTTGAAATTTTAAGACTATGGGTAGGTAAAACTCAACTCAGTGGTTGTGGTTAACTTAAATTATTTTCTGCGTTCTGACTACTATACTTATTTACTTATTTTATTTATTTACTATAGAATTTATCCAGGACTTACAGCACAAACGCAGTGAATCCCGTAGCCACAGACGGCGTTGAAGCGGCCGCAACGCGCCGGGTCGCAGCGCGGGCGGATCAGCGAGTCCGCCTCGAAGCATGGCCGGGAAGTGTTCACGTAGTAGTGGCCGCCGCACGGCACGCATGTGAACGAGCCCTGTGACGTCACAATGTGGAGTTTCAATAATAGAACTAAATATTATAAAGTCCTACGCATCAACTATTGGTCCGCCTCAAAACACGGCCGCGAAGTGTTCACGTAGTAGCGGCCACCGCACGGAACGCATGTGAACGAGCCCTGTGACGTCACAATGTAGAGTTTCAATAATAGCACTAACTATTGTAAAGTCCTACGCATCAACTATTGTAAAGTCATACGCATCTTGAAGATGATTGCGAGCAGGTTGGACTGTAGTCTGTAGATATTATGTGGGTCATTGCTGCACTATTTCTCACGGAATAGCACAGCGATGACACGCATCTTTATCTTACTTTTTATTTTATTATTAACTAGAAGCCCGCGCCAACTTCGTCCGGGTTGAAAATTTAAATACATATTTGTTTTTACGGGACTGATCGCACAGAGCTTCTTATAGGAGACGATTGTAAATAAAATCACCGCAGGAACCAGAGGAATCTCCCGCGCCGAAACCCGCCGCCGTGCACCGCCCCCGCGCCGGCCGACACATATTAATTTAATTTTCCGATAACTCCTATGATATTTATTTAAATTGTATAGTGTAAAGGGCAAATATGTTCTAAACTAAATACTTACGATAATAAACATATTTATTTAGATATAGATTGACATCGCATCGGTTAAAGAACCTTCGAAAGTAATTCATTATTTTTAATCAAAATTTGAAAGATAGAAATGGTCACTGTAAGTTATTCTTAAAAGATAGACATATGCTATTGCGGACTTTTTTTTAGAACTTTTTAAGAGGAACAATTCACTCATACATCATTTTCATCCAATAGCAGTATATGACCCAGCGCACGCCTTGAAAACGTTTAAGATTCAAAAAATTTTCCGACTTCCTTAACAAATTTGCACATAATATCTAGCCATAATACTTTATGTGCATAATATATAGCCTATAACCATCTGGAATAATGTACCTTTGAATTGGTAAAAGAATTTTTGAAATAGGTGCGGTGATTCCAAAGTTTGCTCCGGACATACATACAAACTCACAAAATTCGCGCTCCCTCTTTATTATAATAGTATAGATTAATATACGTAAAATAGGTTTAGGTTAAGTACTAACAAAATGAGTCATGATACTTGAAAAATAAATTATTATTATTTATTATTATAAAGTGGAGTTTATCTCTAGATTGCCGCACACAAATGAAGATCGATTCTTATTCGAATACTAGCTGAGCTCGCGACTTCGTCCATGTGATGAAGCTGAACAAGTTCTTGGCCTGAAAACAGTAAATTGACAATAATAGTCCTGCGGACCGAATCCGATTCCGGCCACGGTGGTGGCCAATCTGCACAAAGGTTAGCCAACTGCGTGGGAATATTCTGCCCTCGTAATTGAAAAAACAGTAAGTTATATAGAAGTTACCTTTAAGTTACTGTGTTTTCAATTACGAGGGCAGTATTATAGTGCACAGAGCAAATACTCTCTGTTCCCTCACTCTCCTAGGCCGATGGGACGAAAGTCAGATACGACCGGAGAGATTTCTTGACAAAAAGCCCACTAAGTACAGTTTATGTCCCAACCCGGAAATCAAACCCGGGAGCTCTTCATCTGCGGTCGAAGATGCTAACAAATAGACCAACCAGTCAGTTAAACATCTTCATCATTTCAGCCTGCGGACGTCCAGTATTGAACATAGGCCTTTCCTAAACAGCGCCACCACACCCAAAAACCATAAACAACTTACCAAGGTATTTACGCAAAGTCTTCCTCTAGGACACACGTCCCGCCCCTGTGAGCACTCATCCACGTCAGTGCACGTCTCCCGGCGTCGCTCGTCGCCCGCGCCCTGCCAGCCCGAACTGCCGACGTACCCGGGCGGGCAGGCGCCGCATATGAACCCGCCATCCACGTTCCGGCACGACACCAACTCATCGCACGGACGTATCAGGTCACATTCGTCCATGTCCACGCATGTATATCCTGAAAAGATAATGGCAATAGAAACTTTTTATTACACTCTATTTTGTTTTTGTTTCTGTTTTGTTACTTTTTGTATTAAATGTGTTGTTTCTTCATTGTAAACCAAAGAAGAATATTTCATCAATTATTTCACTTTGCAGAGGATATTATTACTTGGTGGTAAGAGAAACGATTCTATGGTAATCTACTCCTAGAGGTGTCCATTAGCTTCATGCCATGTCAAGAATGTCAGTCATGCAATAGTAACGAATAACTGATGGAGCTGAGAATCCACCAGATTTTTGTCCTACAAACATCACACATAATACGAAGAACCAAAAATCGTTAGGGTAACAAGGTGCTGGTAACGGCGACCTAGTAGGTACCTACCAGAAAGCTAAGGGCTAGATAAAGGCGGCGCAAGACCGAAAGGCATGTGGAAGTGGTGTGTGTGGTGCGGGTTGTTACGTTCCCTCAAATATGGTTGAGCGAAGCAATGGCTGGATCATGCGTCATGCTCGTGAACGGGTGCCACCAACGGGAATGGGTCTGCTCTGACTGCCCGTCTTGACATGCGTTGGATTGGTGTACCTACGTATGCATTTTTGCATTTTTGAAGCTTTATTGTGGAAGCACTGTATACATAGCATAGCTTTCATTAACTATTGTAAAATTTTTATTTTTTTTTTGAAAAGAGCAACCGCCGAGTTTCTTGCTGGCTCTTCTCGGCAGGAAAGGCATTCCGAACCAATGGTAGATTCATTGACGATTCAAAAGTGCTTGTAAAAGTTTATTTGAATAAAAAATATTTCTATTCTATTCTATTCTGAAGTATAGACTTCCACATGTATAGACAAGAATCGTTTGCCCTGGACGTCGATCAGTTGATAAGAAGAAGTTAAAACTGACAGCAAAACCTATCGTTAGAGGTTACACTCAACCTACGATTAACAGTACATAAATGAAGCTAGGTAGAGGTAAAATTTTACAGAGTTAGACTCACCGTTCCACTCGTAACCCTTAGGGCATCCTTCACACTGGTAGTAAGGGCTGCTGGAGGTAGGACTGCACCGTCTTTCGCCGCAAGGTCGTCTCGCTTCACAGAGGTTCTGGCACCGCTGTCCGTCGCCGAGGTATCCACTTGGACACGATCCGCAGCGAGGACCGGAAGATGTCTCCTCACAAGTTACACCTGAATTGATGTGAAAAAGAGGAAATATCTTCTCATAAGTTACACCTGAATTATTGCCAAAATAGAGGAAAATATCATGCGAAAGTAAATAAAAATGCCCCCATAAAATTTACACCCGCATTGTGGCAAAAAAGCGGAAAATCTCCTCCTAAGTTACAACTGCAATATAAAAAATTGTCTCTTCAAACGTGAATTAAAGCAAAAAAGAGACAAGTCTCTATATAGGTACCTATATTCGAAGTGTTAAGGTACATCTGGATTATTGAAAAAAAGAGAATTGTTTTTTAATATTCCCCTTTCCCCACCGAATTGAATATAAAGCTTGTAGAAGTGGGCACGATAATGATGCAACCGTTGGTTTTTAAATCGTCCATTGATTCCAAAGATTACAGAGTTGATTTTCATGTTCATATTATGTATTACAAACCTGGGAAGCAAGAGCTTGGCTGGCAAGCTATCCTCATACACTGCTCGCCGTTACCAGAGTAGCCGGCAGGGCACGAACCGCAGCGATATCGCCCATCGGCCAGTTCTTGACACTCCACGCCTGAACAGTAATGTTATACATTCGAAAATAACTCTGTAGTAGGTATCTGTCTTTTACCTTTTCACGGCTTAACCATCGAAGCAATCTTGATGAAAAAAATCGTCATGCACATCATCCAATATCGACGTTTTGGAAACGACAGCGTAATTCTCAAAAAAAAACATGCCCTTTGGCTACTTAGGTTTGAAGGCACTGTCAATGGTGGTCCACTCTGTCACTGAATGCTGATCAATAAAGATGGACGGCAAAAATAAGGACCGGTGACTCCTAATAGGAAAGACTGCAGAATATAGAAATGCAGGATCAATTGCCTCTTTTCCAATCACACTACATCAAAATACCTAATCTACAGTGCACCGAGCGGATTACGCGTTGCGAAACCATAGTAGCATGGAAGGAGTTCAAGATCAAAATAAATAAAATACCCTTATCAAAATAAATAAAGTAACCTGGAAAGCACGTGTTGGGCTGGCAGGCTTGTCTGACGCATTGTTCGCCGTTGCCGGTGTAACCAGCAGGGCAGGAACCGCAACGGTATCTCCCATCGGAAAGCTCATGACACTCCACTCCTATAAAATTATAATTTAGGACGAAGATGATGGAGACTAAATTGGAAAAAAAAATGAGAAACATTTGCCGCACTGTGCCGTACTTTAGTTATAAGACAGTTCTCTTTTACAAGACAGTTTGACTATAGTTCGCCACGCTGACATCGCTCCGTACAAACCTGGATGGCACGGATTGGGTCGACAGGCGAGTCGCACGCAGTTTTCCCCATTGCCCGTGTATCCCGAAGGACAGGAGCCACAGCGATACCTTCCATCGGGAAGATCTTGACACTGAACACCTACAATACAACATATTATATTCATTTATACCAACTTTTACGTCTTTTATCTACGACTTCATCCGCGTGGTCTTCGGTTTTTAAAAACCCATGTAAATTCTGTGAAGCCAGTATGGGTTTTCATGAACAATGGTGACCATTAGTCCTATAAGTAGTCCTGGTTTCTGATTCGTTTCTCAGCAGGGACTGTGAAGAATTTTTATAATTTCTGAATTATCTGTGGTTCGGTCGGGTAGGAGGATTTGGTCGTAGCTATAATTACCTCTGTGGAACAAATGCCGCAAAGCATTTAAAAACTACAAATTCCCAAATTCTCCTACCGAGAATCAAACCTGGGACCTCTCATCCACAAGACTGCAGTGCTACAGGTTGATTTGTCATAGAACCAAATACTATAACGCCACTTATTCAGGGCACCTTAAATATTTGAACACGTTTTAAAAAACGCTTTTGTATTCGCAGCTAAGGGACGTTATTTATTATAGGCCCTATAATGTAGGGTTATCCGGGGACGGATCTCATTAAGGTCGACAACACATTACATAATGGAAGCTCCTTTGACGCGGCAGATGTCTATCAGTAATATCAATTACTTAATGGATGATTTATCTATTGACCAAATGAAAACCGGATGTAACCCCTCGTTTCATTCGTCCCTCTTACTAGCATGGGTTAAAATTTTGTCAGGCTTATGCCATTGAATTATATCGACGCCTTAATAAGCCAGGGGGTATGGCAGTTTTCATTAAGCCTATAAGTATAATAAGTATAATAAGTTCTAGTCCTAGTAAGTACTAGGACTAGAAGTATAACGCCTTCGTTATGGAACGTTCGCTTGGTGATAAGTCTTTGACCGTAGGGTGGTAAGTGGTAACTATAGTGACGACGACGAATTTCAAAATTATCCCCGCTGGGAATCGAGCCCAAGACCTCCCACTCACCACTGAGCCAAGGAGGTCTTCAAAATGTAAACTTTGACAAAATTTTGTTTCAAGCTTCTTTGAGCAATTTAATTACCCAGCCATTGTTTGGCATAACTTCTGTCTATATGGTGGTATCTCCTGAATACTACAAAACTTAACGGCCCGTACTGTGAGATTTATGGACGAGAACCACTTACGACCTCCGAAGCAAGGGTTGGAGCTACACGCCGACCTGCATGTCTGTCCGTCGCTGCCCTGTCTGCCCGGACACCTCTCGCATCTGAACCCTTGGTCCGTGTCGATGCAGTATTCCACTGGAAACAGGTCGAATTTTATACCATCTGCTTCATTGAATCGACATATTAATACGTGTACAGCAGTGTACGATCTATTGTTATACCCACGTGAAATTTTATAAAGTATCAAAATATCTTTTCCAAGCTACAATCTGTGTGAGTGCAGCTTACAGGCTTATTGTGAGTAACACGCACACATTTAAAAGTCGGGCGGACTTATCGCCAGGTGGTAATGTAGCAGGACTTTTAAGCTGTATTTTCTGTTATTTATAGATTACGAGTAGGTTCAATCTGATTGAACTCCAATGAATGTTCCTGAATATGATTCCCAATAATTTCCACTGAGGGAAAACTTTATGAAATTGCTGATCAACCACACAAATATTTTTTGCTACAATGGTACCTAGTAGTACCTATTCTTTCCGAATCATTGACTCCGTCTTGCTTTTGAATTATCTTATAAGCCACAAGTTGGCTAACATGAAATTATGAAATTTAAAAAAAATATTTTTTTTTGTTTTTTTTTTTTTTAATTATTTTTTTATTATTATTTTCTTACCTTGCGAACAAGGCCTCCTCCTGCAGGATATGGGTCTGCACCGCTTGCCGTCGCCCTCCATCCCCGTAGGACAGGGCCCGCATTCCGTGCCGCTAGCGGTATTGCGGCATTCCACTCCTGCGCAATCCCGGTATAAGCCCAGTAAAAACTCACAACTTTCCTGTATCACCAATTATTATGGGTGGAACGGGACTTACGAATGTGGCGTGTGAATCTTTTAACTCATTGAAAGATCTAGTGTGTCTAGCACAACTTTTTCAGTTTACGTTATAAATCTGTCATATAGTAAGGACGGGAAAGCGGCGGAGAATTTTTCCATCCCTTTTCCATCTACTCATTGTTTGATTTACGGGCAGTTAAGGTAAACTTGAAAAGTTATACTCGAGCTTTAGATTAGCTGTTTATCTCAATATAGTACAGACCTAATCTAATATTTGTCTAATGACCTACTGTTATATCCATGCTTTAATGTTTAACATTATACTCGCTTAAATAATTAATTTATGTGTATGTGTGTTTGTATAAAAGTTTACTAAGTATACGTTAACAAGATTTTTCATGAATTCAGAGTTGTATACTTACGTATTGTAAGCATTGTAAGTATCTAGGTAATTATTATTTTTCCCTTAGACTCTCTCTCACCAAAGGATCACTGGTAAAGATCTTGTGTTTCCCTTTCCTTTCCTTGTCCACCATTTTCCTATTCTTTTTTTTTTGCTTTACATTTTGTAGTACAAAATAGTTTTTTGTCTCATTCAAATTCTTTGATTAATTGAAGAATACTTTCTCTCGAAATAATCGAGTAGCTAGCTATATGTACTATAATAATATAAGTAAGCCACTTTTTACCTTATATAATTAACTTGTAATGTTTTCCTGGTAGCTTATCTCATAGGATCATAAATATCAATAAGTAACTCAACAAGTACCTATGTTCTGATGTTCGTTGATGAATTGATTCATGTATTTTATATTGGTGACTACTGCGATCTGATTCAGTCAAACCTTTAAGATATCCTCATGATCATCGTATTTACAGAGATAATAATGTAAAAAATACTGTCAAGCGTTATCTTAGGCCTCCCAATTAAAACATTAATTTTATCAATGTAGGTAAACCTTCGAGGTAAACCGACAGTTCAAAATAATTGATAGGAATTCATGAACAGAGTTTCTCGTAATCCCATTGATAAATTCGCTAACAGACAAAATACTAAGCAGCCATTTAATTTAAATCAATAATCTCGCATTACCTTACACGTCTCTGCCAAGGATAATCAAGCAACTTATCTTAAACAAACGTGGGCGAAACTTGAAACTCTGTCATGAATATGCTCACTTTAGGTTCAACAAAAAGGGATTGAAAAAATAAAACCCGCATATGATTTTCTAATATTTAATGAAACCCACACGACAACGTTGCTTGATTTACCTTCACTAGACCTACTACATATTAGTAGTGTTAAATGCATAAGATTAGAATTAAAATAAACAATAAACATATATAAAACTAGGTATGAAAATAATGCAAATATATTAATGTAATGTACCTACTCGGTTTTTTAAAATAATCCTAGTTAATCGCATATGTAACAAAGTAAGCTATAGGTAACTTAACTAAAACGATAGAACTACTAAAAAAGTTGTTCACAAATACAAAAAGAAAAGAAAATTAGTTTTATCACAATCCATACAACTTTGGTAGGTAGGTAGCTACAATGTGAAAACATCTTGAAGGATATAGCTAGTTATATCCTTCAAGGAAAACATTAAAAGAATGATAAAATGCCTGAATCCATTACGACTAATGTTATTAGTTTTATTTAAGTCAGTCATTCCTCTAGAAAGGTATAATACTGATTCAATTGACTGACAAGATGCTTTAAAGTTTCAAAAACGGCATGTAATTAGAAATTAGTCTCTTGCAATTCACGAGGGCGCGTGGCTCATGATTGTGTTTGTGTCGTATCTGTATAAGTGTGATCGAGAGCTGGGCTCCTGGCAGGCACGCACACGTACGCAATGTGCACGTACACGACGTAAATACAAGTAAAGCGCCCGTAACTTAGTGAGATAAACGTACTATACAGTAGCGTTGCCAAACGTCCCGTATTTTCCGGGATGTCCCGTATTTTAGGCATAGTTTAAAATGTCCCGGCGAGACTGTCTCTGTCCCGTATTTGAACCGTACATACTTCGTTTTTTATTATGAAATCGATCCAAGTATTCACACACGCAATGTTCGTAAAAAAGCGAGTTGATGATTATTGCGATTATAATTATTATTGTATTGATTTTTACAGATATGTTAAAACGAATAAAAATATATTAAAACTGACTCGATCCTCGGAAAAATATCATAAAATAAAATAAAAAATGACACTAAATAATTTTGTTTTTTATTTGTCCCGAGTAAAAAACTGAAATCCCGTATTTTTTGCTTATTTAATCATTTGTACCTTATAGGCTGAAAAAAAATCTGGCAACCCTACTATACAGTTCTCCTACATCCATGAAAAAGATTTACTCGAATCGAAGCTTAATTTGACAGTGACTTTAACTTAAAACGTTATAACTACAGTTAAAAAAGAGTTAATTCAATGAAAAACGAAGAGGTGAAGCTGTTAAATGAAATGTCAATAACCAGGGTAGCATGAAGAGCCGGTGCATCTTTCGACGGGCGGCGCAGGTACGCGGCTGCAGCATATGCGCAGTTGATTCTGCAGGTTATTGATGGTTCCCTTCTGATCCGCCAACTCCCTGCGCAACAGTTCTATCGTCTGCCGGAGGAGTTTCAGTTGACGGATCACTTCATCTGAAAATATAAAACACATATAACAGACTAGCTTTTGCCCCCGCGACTTCGTCCGCGTGGTATTAGATTTTGGGGTGGAATTTTCAAAAACTGTGACACACGTACTTTTTTATTTTTAACTGAAAGCTCAAATACCAACTTTGATGGAAACAGCTTGAAAAATGACGGAATTTCATATAAACTTCCATCCCCTATTTAAACCCCTTAGGGGTGGAATTTCCAATAATCCTTTCTTAGTGTGCGCCTATGTCATAAAAGGAACCAACTGTAAAAATTTCAAGTTTCTAACTTCAGTAGTTTAGGCTGTGCGTTGATATCTCAGTCAGTCAGTCAGGACTTTGAATTTTATATATATAGACTAGCTGTTGCGCGCGACTTCGTCCGCGTCAGTTTCTGTTATTATGATCGCGATTAGGAAGTTTTTAAAAAAAATTATTTTAAATATGGGTCATTTTCCCCGTTTTTGCAACATTTTTCACTGATGCTTCGCTCCTATTGATCGCAGTGTGATGTTAAATAGCCTAAAGCCTTCCTCGATAAATGGACTATCTAACATAAAAAGAATTTTTCAATTCGAACCAGTAGTTCCTGAGATTAGCGCGTTCAAACAAACAAACTTTTCAGCTTTATATATTAGTAAGTATAGATATTAACCGATCAAATGCGAATCAGACTTGCGTACGAAGGGTTCCGTACCAAAAAAACACCGAAAAAAAAACGTGTCATATTAGACACGGCGTCTTATTAGACACGTGTTTTTTTCCGCGTTTTTAAGTTAAGGGGAGCCCCCTTTAATTTTTAATTTATTTTAATTTATTTTTTGTTGTTATAGCAGCAACAAAAATACAACTGAAAAATTACACAATTAATTTTACATGTTGAAAATTTCAACTCTCTAAAAAAACTTTTACTACTATTATTATTCTACTCTAGCTATTAAGGCCTCAAGAGATTCATCTCATTTGAATTTTCCTCATAAGAATATCGTGATCAATGTTCTTAAGAGCACTTCCCCTCGAGCGCTCCCCAGCGCTACCGAATAATACACGGGATCAAAGATTTACATACAGACAACATACTACATAATATATTTCCATAAACCGAGATTTATATACAATCTTTGAAACCACATATTTCTACGGAAATCCGACAAATGACATACACGATATTAATTTCTAGAGCGCGCCTACACAATTTAATTGTGTTTGATTGTTTCTTTAAATATGAGTAGGAATGTGTTAGCATTTTGAACATGCAGCGCGCGCCCGCTATGTCATTCCGGGACGGACGAGCGCCGAAGTAGGACGTGGTTGCCCTCATAACGAGTTCAGAGTTCAAGTGTTTATGTAACCAGTAATAAAGTTGGATATTATTCATATTCTATCAAGATGTTTCATTCCGAAGACCTTGGCAACCAAGGACTGGACCGTCTATCTTGGGTAGCTGTCACTTGTTCGACGGAGGCGATCTACAGAGAGGCCATTTGTCCTGAGGTTTTAATACTTCAGAAGTGGTAAGAACTTAACAATGGTATGTACAAATTATGTATTTTATTCATGGATCCGTTTAACATAATTATTATTTTTTGTTCTTGTGTTTGCATTGCATAGATACCTACCATACGCAATATATGCATTCATATTATTATTATATCTGGTAAAACGCCCAGCTGCTCGATAGTGACTATTGTTGAGGATGCGTCCCAATTGCCGCCAAAATGAATCGCTGCGTCACGTCGTAGAGCAGAGTGACAACGTCGCATTAATTAGGTACTTTAGTGGTAGGTACCTTAAAGTGCGCCAGCCGCCGAGGCTCGGGCCGACATTCCCCGTGACGTGGGCGCATAGAGTGATGTAATAATACTACGGACGCCGGAGTCGGGTTGTAGGTACTTATGCCGACTGTTTAAGGCTTAAGCGATATCTTTATTTTTAATAAGATGCGAATACTGAATATGGCTGCTCTGTGTTGAGCGATGGGAGTATTGCGAGGTGGTGCACTTTGATAACACGTTATACTACTTTAGTATTAAATCTTTTAACAACGAATTACCACACATATGGGTGCCTTAATGATATGTGTACGACACTATATTAATTATTTTATATACCTGAGGTTGCAGTAATTACAATGACGGGATAAGTAAGTGGTAAGTGTGCGTGTGGGGCAAAATTGTTGTTAAGGACTAATATTCAATTTTCGGTTAAAGAGGATGTTATTTAAGTGCATAAACTATGTGACGGCCCATGTGGCCCACTGGTGAGGTTACTAAATGCGAGTTCGATTCTCGCTACAAATCTAATATATTAGACGATCAATTATATTGAATGTGGATTGAATTTTTATCTACATCGTTAATAACAATGTTCGCTTCTACAAAAGAGAATGCCAAGAAGTTTGATTGTTGTACTGACCAACTAATTACTACAGAATTTCATCATGTATGACAAAATATCACTTTGATGATTTCAAAACGTCTAATGGTCAATAAAAAGGCTTATCTTCTGATTTTAACTACCTGACTATGCCCATCATGTAACCGTCCACGGTCTGGTAAAACCAATACTATACTCCATTACGAAGCTCATCGAAAAACGATAACACGGTTATTAATGTGAATGAAAAAAAAAAAAAAAAAAAAAAAAAAATAATAATAAATAAATAAATAAATAAATAAATTAAAAAAAAAAAAAAAAACAGTGATACTAGTGTGATAAATGATTTAACAATCATAGTATATTCGTCAGGTTGTTAGAGAAGAACTTCACTTTCTTTTAAGCAAACATTATATATATATGTCAGTTTGGTCGAAACTTGAAGGATACCCTTGATCAACTTACTCAAGTTACAAATTCCATATTCTTTATGGATTAGCAACACAAAGATTTAAAGAAAGGACTTCAATTTAAGATCAAGAGCATTAATATGTTAGAAACTGAATATAAAATTTTATAGTACATTTGTCTCACGAAGTTGCGGGCGATTTAGTTGTGGTTGCGTTGTGTACATGCATATTGCGTGAGTGTCTGAGCCTGTTGGGAGCCTGGGTGGAAGCGGTCAGGCGCGAGCGGGGTCGCTCGCACTTATACAGATGCGACGCGCACGCGACCGTGAGCCGCGCGCCGTCGGTTACAAGAATTATACAAATAAACTTCAATTCAATCAGAACAAAAATCGCGAGTAAATAACATTGAAATACAGTGTGTTCCAGAGCATTGGAATGAAAATTTATTATCGATGGTTAACCAGATAGCAAACACAATTAAATATAATCTTAAAGAATCTGATGTGTAATCTGTGTGAGAATAAGTATGACATTGTAAGAATTAAATTGACTGATTGTTGCCGTCATTATTAGAATCAATCGACATTCTATATTAGATGAATTTGTAAATATGTGCATGCCGATTATTAGGCAAAACATTGTTCTCATTCATAACCAATTGTTAACACCTGTATGTCACATGTTTTATGCAAATAAATTGAATTGAATTGATGTTCACTTGTGTACAAGAACGGCGAGTTCGGTTATCTAAGGGTTTGAGTTTTCGGCAGCAGCGAGTAATTCTAATAGAAACGCTGAGTATAGTGGAGATAAATAGAATACAAGCTATATCGGATTAGGTGGAGACCTTCAACAAATCTATATTGCAAAACGTTCTGCATGCATCTCGTCTGAAGGCTAAGAAACTAAAATATAAATAGATTTGTGTGGGTTAAATGAGGATTTGTATACATATGCAAGAATGAATCCTCTGACCATATAAGGAATTTTTAATATCTATAAGGAATAAGGACTCTTTAAATAATCTTAATAATACATTTAAGTATTTTACTGCATAATAATTTTATTAATTTTAAAGATTAAAAAAAAAAAAAAAAAAAAAAAAAAAAAAAAAAAAAAAAAAAAAATTATTTAAGAATAAGTGTTATAATCAGAATGTTAGAGGACTTCGTTCATGCACTAACGAGATCTATCGTAACCTATCTCAACAGCGAATTTGACATTATAATATTAACTGAGTCATAGTTTAATGATAGTATTTTACACAGAGAAATTTTTGATAGTCGTTACCATGTTGGCAGACGTGATAACGGGGTTAGCTGTGATAGTTTTGGATATGTGATGGAATGCTTAGTGGGTGGAGTATATGCATATCTGTGTGCGAATCGACACATACTTAGACTCAATTTTCACTTTACTTGACAATTTCTTGGGAACATTAACAAAATATTCAATAATAATAATTGTGCTACACTAATTAATAATTTAATTTAAGTAGAATATTTCGTCTCCTTGTGATAACGCGTTTGACGCCTTAATTACATTACTGGTGCATTGATAAGCTCTATTGTTGATTAATGATTTAAACAATATAATCTAGTATATAATCACAGAACCAAAATTCCTGATTAAATTTCAACAAATAAGGGAATTATAGAAAGTGGATGTTTTAATTATTTAAGAAAGATTGATAAATATCATCCTCCATTGGAAATTATAATGTCTCAATCAGAACTAAAAAAAAAAAAAAAGAAAAAAAAAGTTGACTGTGAAAGGGTCATTTATCTCTCTCTAAACTGTAATTCCTGGATAGATGAAGTTAGTGGTTGTGAGAATGTTGATGCCATGGTGTCTAAATTTTATAATATCTTTTGCGATATGGTTCGACCCATATGTCTTTGAATAAGCCCAAAAGCAGGTCTTATCCTGTGTAGTTTCCCTCAGTGAATTGAGCTTCTAGAATTGAAACATGGGCATCGCGCAAAAGTGACAAGATATAAGGATCCGTTGGATTGCGAGGGTTAATAGTGCTATGTTACAGTGAACACATTTATACAATGAGAAACAGAAAAAGGAAGCAACCCAAAGTATTTTAAAGGGCAGCTTTTACCATATACCCCAATATTTTTGATGAAGTGTGCCTGGCCGATATGACTGTCTCTTGCGTTGATTTTTAATTAGTCTTTAAAAGATGGGCATTTTACCGACACCTTAATAGTCTAGTCTTTAAAGTTATGTTTACACAGTAATACTTAACGTGTAGACACAGTCTAAGTCTGGCAAGGGGAAACAAGTGAAAAATTATCACCCAATATTTATTTTGTCTACCATGGCGAAGGTTTTTGAATCGCTAGTGTATCAGCGCATGTAGGGCCATCTGAATGTAATTAGTAGAAAGCAATATGGATTTATGAGTGACTGCTCGACTAGCAATCTAGCAATCTGCTACCTCGTACTACAAATGTAACAGAATGTATTGATAACGGGAAACAAATCGATGCCGTGTGTACCGACTTTTCAAAGGCTTTTGGCAAGGTCAATCATAGTGTCTTTCTAAGTGAACTGCAAGCGCACGGAGTGTCACATAACTTGTTAATGCGGTCTAAATCACATCTTGCGAATAGGAGGTCTGGAGTAGTCATGAACGGCTACCAATCTATGGCTCAAATGGGAGTGCCCCAACGATCCAATTTGGGTCTTCTCTTCTTATAATGTCTACACTGGCGAAATCTTTTATAATAGTAATATAAGCGTTTTCGCGGATGATTTAAAACTGACACGTATTATTAAGGACAATAAAGATGTTCAATTATTACAGTATGATTTATACAGATTGAATGAATGGTGTAAAATAAATAAAATGTACCCTGGCGTTCACTCGCACATTGGATGGGATATTAGATAGGATGATGTGTGTGCATGGATGACAGTCGACTGGCCGAAGTTGATGCAATTCGTGATCTAGGTCATACGTTGGACAATAAACTGGGTCTTATCCCCCACAGAGCTAAAGCTTTGGGCCTTGCAAATAAATCACTTGGATTTGTTCTTAGGTGTTCAAAGTGTTTTAATATAATTAAGCTTTTCGATTGCTGTGTGCGTGCCAGACTGGAATATTGCGCTTTGATCTGGTCTCCGTTCACTGAAGTCCACATTAAAAGAATTGAGAGAGTGTAGTAACGATTTTTGCGCCAGTTGTCAACCATTTCAGAAAAATCTGAATGAATATATATATAAAAAAAAAAAAAAAAGAGACCTACCCTTTCCAAGAAACATATCCTTAAGGATAGAAGACTGATATTGTCATTAACGTTTTGTTTAAATTGTTTAAGAGTCAAGTTAATTGTTCTGAGTTGCTTATTATATATTTGCGCTTGAAACACCGCGAGTGACTGTCCACGACAGCCTTTCAAACTGTTAAATATTGGATGGTGCAGAACTAAGCTAAGCAAATATTCTCCTATACCAAAGGTTGCTAACTCTTACATTGTATTGTTAAATAAAGGAAAGAAATAGATTTACTTTGTAACGCTATGCTCAATTTAGGTGTCATATTATTGACAGCATTATATACACCAACTGACTTGACTTTTCAATATTTTGATATTTTCATTACATTCTGTAATGAATGAAAGTAAAATCTCGTAAATGAATATAATATATTTAAGTAAGGGTAATAACAAATTAATTCAAGGAGTTTTATTGTTAACACGAAAAGTTAGTTATTATATCAACGTAATAATCGTTCGATATGTGTGCATGTTGTGGAAGCTTACAATTAATTGGGCATTTAATCATGTGACCCTCATAACTTGTGATGAATATCTACAAACGTTTTAGAGTATTCAACTGTTGGCTTTCCAAAATAGACAATAGAAAACGTATATAAATGGTTATTAAATCTCTACACTGCTTCAATATCTTATATCCTATACGGAAACACGAATGAATACTGAGTGGGTACTGTCGCCGCGGACGGAGCACGTGGGATGCAGGGCCTGGATAGTACCTGCAACGAACCGTTCAAATCGAACGCAATTGGTTCGCGCTAATCTCGGTTTAAGCGCTTGGTTCAGTTTGAGGTTATGGTTTGTATTTCACCAACGAGTACTGCTCAGAACTGAACAAGGTTTAGATTCTAAACACCCAATTTTTAACGTTTGGATTCTTCAAACGAGTTTAAAGAGCTGTCCGGGTCAACAGTGTCGATCTTTGATTATGGTGGACGAGATATTACTATTGTATGCCTGTTGGTTCATGATTCACTATTATTTATATACCTATCTATCGTTTTGTTTTATTTTACTGTATATGTGTTTTTTTACATAGAGCTTTTAACTTTCAATAAAGATTTATTATAAAGACGCATAATAGGCGCTGTTTAGTGTTATTAATATGTTGCAGACACAGGTTGCATCGAGTTTTGTTTTGTTGCTGACACGGTTTTGTTTGTGATCGTGACAGCGCCTCATGTAAGCTAGTAGTTTTGCTAAACGCAATTTATGTGGAGCTGGTTAAATTGGTTCAATATACACCGAGTGCAAGTTGTACATTTAAATTATTTTAAGCTAAATCTAGATAAGCTAAATTTGTTCTTTTAAACTATGTTTCTAGTGCGAATTGTGGATTCGACCCTGAGTTAACGAATGATCGAGCCGTGCTGTTCCCCTAGTGTGGAAGGCGCTCGGTCGTCACCTATTGCCAGCTGGGAGAATTGATCCAGATGTGAAGTGCATACGTCGTACCCCCAGTGTGGTACTTATGTGAAATACGGCACACGTCGTACCCCCAGTGTGGTACGCTTGTGAAATGGACATCTGTAGTACCCCCAGTGTGGTACTTATGTGAAATACGTCGTACCCCCAGTGTGGTACGCTTGTGAAATGGACATCTGTAGTACCCCCAGTGTGGTACTTATGTGAAATACGTCGTACCCCCAGTGTGATACTCTTGTGAAATGGACATCTGTAATACCCCCAGTGTGGTACTTATATGAACTTTGGCATACGTCGTCGGTCGTACCCTCAGTGTGGTATTTATGTGAAATGGACATCTGTAGTAACCCCAGTATGGTACTTATGTAAGAAAAAATGACATGCGGCGTACCCCTTGCGAGGTACTTATGCGAAATGTAATATAGTACTTGCTCATATTATTATTGTGTTCTATTGTTCATTGTTTATTGTTTTATACCTATATAGTTCACCTAGTTACATTTTTATCTTTTAACATGTTTTATAATTATTGTGTGATCTGTTTAGCCTTATTGTAAAACTAACTACCTATATATTAATTGTATACTATTGGGATGTAACACTGTTGATTACTTTCTAATAAATAAATAAATAATTAAATTGTGCCCCAGTGTGGTACATATCATATGAAAAGGCAAAAAGCTAGATATGACACGTGTATAACCATAGTGTAGTAATCTGTAATTCAGGGATGATGTGATTGCTCCTAGAGTAGTATAAACTAGAATTATTGATTATAAATTTTATGTGATAAAGATATAACAAATATAACTCGGTCTACAATTAGTTGGAAATGAATCAATATATAAATCAATTTGACTACTTATTATTTAGATGTATGTAACAATATATATAATGGATAGTGTTACTGTCAGACAAAATTATTTCTCTTTGTCTGTGCCAGTGTCTTTGTGCCAGTTTAACTCAATACTTTTGTTAACACTACTATAAATAATTTTGTAATTTGAAGGTATTGTATTGGGTCTGCCTTAAGAGATTGTTACTGAAAAGTCATTTGTAACATAAAAAAAAAAAAAAAAAAATTAGTATGCATTTGCAAAATATTTATGAATTAGTTTTTTTTTTTTGTTATTATTTTGTTTTATAGCAAATTATTCTTTGAGAATAAATTCATTAAATCTAAAACCTAAAGTAGGTATGTGTCAGTCAGGAATTGATTATTTATTTTTGTATTAATACATATTTTTTGTAATCCTATCAAAATAAGCGTAAAACATACCCTATATTAGACACTTATGAATTAATCTAAGATTGAAATTGTGATTATCTCATTATTATCATTTTTTTTTTGTTGTATCCTTTTAACCGGTATGAGGGCATACCTACCTAACGAATGGCCGAGCTGAAATTGGGGATGGGGACATCCCCGCGGCAGAATGGCCGTCTGTTAGCATTTTGAACATGCAGCGCGCGCCCGCTATGTCATTCCGGGACGGACGAGCGCCGAAGTAGGACGTGGTTGCCCTCATAACGAGTTCAGAGTTCAAGTGTTTATGTAACCAGTAATAAAGTTGGATATTATTCATATTCTATCAAGATGTTTCATTCCGAAGACCTTGGCAACCAAGGACTGGACCGTCTATCTTGGGTAGCTGTCACTTGTTCGACGGAGGCGATCTACAGAGAGGCCATTTGTCCTGAGGTTTTAATAAATGGAACTTCGTATGGAGTTCGTATGTATGGGGTACGCTTGAGATAAATAACATGACAATCAATTTAGTTTATATTATACTAGTTGGTGTCGTGTGGATTAAGGTTTTTTAATTCCCGTAGGGAGTCTTATTTTCCGGGATAGAAAGTAGCCTATGTGTTATTCCGGACTATAATCTATCTCTATGCCATTTTCAGCCAAATAGGTGCTGCTCTGCTGCGTGATTGAAGGACAAATCAGTAGACCAAAAAAGAAGTTTCGTTTTAGCTGTACTGTCTATCCTACTCACCGTCGCAAAATTTAATATCGTGCGAAAATACTCGTACAAATCGATCTTTTGCTACCTTGCTGCGTTATTGAAGAACAAATAAACACTCACCATCACAAGATTCAATATCAGCAGAAGGTATATCTCCTCTTTGCGAAGACTGCGTTGTGGTAGGTAGAGGTAAGGGCTGGTATAAGCTGGGGTCAATGTAGTTATTCCTCGGGTCATCGCCCAGCATCTCCTCCTCATGTTTTATTCTCTTCTCCTTCTCCATGAACTCTTGGACTTCTTCTACGTCTGAATCCACTGTGACTAGAGTTGGTGGGTGCAGCAATTCGTGGTGATTGCATTTCAAGGAACTGAGTGCAGCCTTTTCACTTTTGTGCACTTCTATTGGTGAGTTCTCTTCGTAATACTAAAAGAATATAGAATATTATGACCAATATAATTTGGAGGGGAAAGGAGAATATAAGTCAAAAGCTTGGCTAATATTCTTTTAAAAAAATATATTTTTTTTTAGATTTACGTAGTACAAAATAGTGCAAGATTGTAACAAGAGTCAGGTTATGTTCATTTTATATTAAGTATACTAGTGTCCGACTGAATCTTCAGCTTCGGTTACTTTCAGCCAAACCTTCGACTTTGGCCAAAATGAGCCGAAATTTGTTGGACATTTTTGACAAAAATTTTAAATTGCCAAGTAGGTACATTTAATTATGCCGTTATATTTTTTAAATACAGCCACCATGAACCGTTAAAAATATTTCTTTTATTTACTTTAAGCCCATCTTGAACGGAATTTCCTTCGACCATTTAGGCAGGACTTGGCAAGCGCACGCATTCCCCTCTGCCGAAGTACATGTACAAACGTACGTGTTAGCTTGTAAGTGTGACAGACCATACATAAGAAAAAAAAAAAGACCTTACGCAAGAAACAGTATACACAAGAATATAAAAAACAGAGAAGGAAAAACCAAAAAAAAAAAAACCACGATCGCATCATAAAATACATAATAATAGAAATAAAATAGCAAATAGATGTAAACCAAATAGTAAAAAAGATGTTGTATTATAAAATAACAACAGAAATTAATAGCAATAAACATAAAAAAAAAAAAAAATCCGGCTTTTGAGTTAGTGTGCGTTCATAGAGACATTAAGTATTTAGTTATTCTGCTCCCGCAGAAAGTGGCAGAATATATTCAGTACTAAATCTGCGTTAAGGCAAGTCCTTTCTGAATCGTTCAAGGGAATTTCATAGGATCTTATAATTATTATTTATCCGAGAGGAGACCTACGCCCAGCAGTGAGCCGGCGATGGAGTGAGATGAGGTTTGCGTGCTAAGAAGACAGACAAAACAGTCACACTTATAACACCCCTTCTTTAGCGTCATGGTAACCCATGATATGATAAAGAACACTCACCAACTTCAGTTTTTGACTAGCCAAAAGATTGAGCACGTTATGTCTGCCAGACATGGGATGCCAACGTAGAGCCTTGCATCCGACGTAGATCTTCACCTTTGACTGAGTGACTACGAGGGTAATGTACCCATTAGAAGTGCCTAGGCTCCATGATACTGATTTTATATGATCACCGTTCAAGCTTTCCAGGTAAACTAAAAAAGACAAAAAGAATAAATATTTACTATAGGTTCTTTGTGGATTTTCGTTGCGAAACAAACGATGCTCCATATAATATAAACGTAAAAATTCTTTTTACAAAACCGACTTCAAACGCCACTAAAAAGTATATCAATTGTGCCTATAAAAGAAGAGTTTCCTCAATTTCTCCAAGATCCCATCATCAGATCCTGACCTAATGACAATGGGACCACCTGGAAAGTATACCCTTTCAAACAAAAAAGAATTTTCCAAATCGGTCCAGGCGTCTTCGAGTAATCGGGGAACATACATAAAAAAAAGAGAATCCGCAGTTATCCGGCAAAGTGGAATCTGGCCTGACTTTGCCACAAAATACATAATAGTGCAAGGTACTTTAACCAGTTATAGTTAAGATGAAAAAATGAATGAAGTTTAGTTTTTTCTGCCCATTTATACCTAGATTTTCCTTGTGTAGTGGGCACTGGGTTGGCAATAGACTCAAATGAAACTACTTAATATGTTTTAAGATTTACTTACCCTTATTGGTTTTGGAATTAAAATAGAGGGAGATAGAATGGTCGTCGCCGCCCTTGGCGGTCAGGAGCTCCTCGCGACCCGTGCTGGTTCCCAGGGGCTCTCGAATCAAGATGGCGACCTCGCCATCCTCTACCGCTAACGCTGCTGCTATGACATCGTCTGTGGCTCCTGAAATTACAAGTAAACACGCAAAAAGTTTAAAAACTGTAAACCGACTCTTGAAAATTGGATAATCGGTTGACACCCCCATTCATCAAAATCCGCTCAGTAGTTTACTTACTCGTGATTGAAGGAAAAATCAATAAACAAAAACACTTTATAATGTTAATAAGGATTAACCATCTCCGTTTCATATTAGATAAAAAGTACGGTGTGTGGTTTTAACATGAATTGTGCTAATAATAAAAATAGCGCATATTTTTAATTTACTTCTTACTTTGCTCTAACTAGAACATCATTGTTTAGCTCAGACATCATAATATAATGAGGTCATATACTACCATATTCACGTGTACGAGTAAAACATGGCTGACTTATAAATCTTTACTAATATTACGAAAATGCGTTTTTTGTTGGTTTATCCTTCAATCACGTCACAACAGAGCTACGGATTGACGTGATTTTTTTTTTCATTTCGAGTTGAGGACTTGGGAATGACATAGGCTACCTTATTACCTTCTATCTTCGGAAGAACAAAAGTTCCCAAACTTTGCTCTATGTGGACGAGTTCGCGGGCAAAAACTAGCAAATAAAATATAAGGAACTTAGAGAAACAAGATTATCAAAGAAATTGTATCGTGTCACAGTTCAGAATGATAACAGCAATGTAGCTAGTATAGAATTTGTGAATTGTGGTACTGATAAGCGTTTTTTGACCTACTGAACCATTATTTTAGTACGAGAATGATTATTCGGAAATCGTAATATGCGTGATTTTGTTTAAAATCTTTTTTATATTATGTTGTCATGCACAGAGTTGTTTCATATTATTTTAGGCCCAATCTCAGCAACATCACAACATGGAGTAAGTCTTACTCGAATGTAAATCCTTTTTCTTCTTTATCAACCCATAGAAGTCCACTATTGAACAAAGCCTATAGCATGAACTTACACAGACCTAGGTCTTGCGCCGCCTGCATCCAGCGGCACCCTGCGACTCGTTTAGTGTCGTCGGTCCACCTAATGGGGGTCTGCCAACACTACGCCCCGGTTAAAGGACGTTAAATGAGGTCAGAAATGAGGAGCTTAGCGAGTCGCGATACTAAAGTTAGAAATGGGCACATCCACGTGGATTACATTTTTTTGCTTCCCACGGGATCTCTAATTTTCCCCGAATAAATGTAGCACGTAGGTATAAATCCTGAGTAGATATGTGCTATTTCCATTCCAAACAGCCAGATAGGTTCATTAATTGTGATTTGAAGGAGTAACAAATATGAAAAGATCCATCCATCCATCCTCACAAACTTTTGCATTTAGAATTGTATTACTTAGTAGGAATTAGTAGTATATTACCTAGAATAGGATAGTAGGATAGTAAGATAAACAAACCAGATGAGTTTGAAAAGTTTGAAAAGCAAATTATTTCTATAAACGTCTCGTAGGTAGGTACAAAGTTTCTAACGCGAAGTTAAAACAAAAACAACAAGTTAGCGTGAGTCAAACATCTTGTTTGTGTCGTTCGAGTCAAGAATAACTTCTGCTAGCGTTGGCGAACGTAATATATTGGATGGTGTCAATCTTGGCTATACCTGGATATACCTATTCAGGGTTTTTGGTAAGCTAAAGCCCAATTTTTTTTTATTCTTTATTATTTGCCGGGGCTTTATCACTTCGTGATTATGTCACCCCCGTAAATTGAAATTATTTATTTTTCCGATCTTTGTTACATAGGTTCTTAAAATCTATGAAAGTTGATAACCATTAGATAAAATGAGTGCGTTATTGTTAGTATACTAATTCACTATGAATAAGTCTTTCGGTATCTTCATAGGAAAGTGATTGTAGCCACTTTAAACATTTTGTTTTACAAAAATGAGTTGTTAAAGGGTAGATATTTAATGATTTATTTACTCTATTGTAATTTGTACAGCAAGCAGCTTAAATAGGGGTAATGGCGCTTTGAAATTGCCGTTCGAATCGACTCCATTAATATATATATAGCTACTGGGGCTGATTCACTGACACACTGATTCACTGATTCACTGATTCACTGACTCATTGATCACCTCTCCTGTAAAATTTTGTATGAAAAAAAATTTTTTCACGCATGGTTTCGTATAGAGGAGAAAAATTCATTCGGAACAAAAATATGGACAGAGCTGATGATTGAGGATTTCAGAGACGGGTGAGGAGCACCGGCCAGGGTATCGAAGATAGGTGGGGGTTGTTCAACCAAATGTCACTCGAAACCTCATCCAATTGGCAGAGAGCCGAAAAAAAACTCCAAAATGGCGGATTCAAGATGGCGGCGATACAAATTTCGTCGGTGCCTATCTCGGAGACTAGAAAAGATGGAAGAGTGGTTTCTTGGAAAAAGATGATCAAGACCCAAAGGTCTACTTGATGAATAGAAAAAAATCAAGATGGCGGAATTTATGTTTTTCATATAAAATGTATGCAAGACCTTGATACGTCCTTTCCAAAATTTCGGATGGTTTCGTATAGAGGAAAAAAATTCATTTGGATAAAAAATATGGAGGGAGCTGATGATTGAGGATTTCGAAGACGGGTGAGGAGCACGGCCAGGATATTGAAGATAGGAGGGGGCTGTTCAAACAAAAGTCACTCGAAACTTCAGCCAATTAGCAGTGAGCTGAAAAAAAAACACCAAAATGGCGGATTCAAGATGGCGGCCGTACAAATTTCGTTAGTATCTGTCTCGGAGACTTTAAAAGATGGAAAAGTGGTTTCTTGGAAAAAGGTGATCAAGACCCGACGGTCTACTTGGTGGACAGAAAAACCGCGGTTCGCTTTAGCGAGCCGCGCACCCACGCGCCCTACTAGTTGCATATATAACTACCATGTAAGATCTACCTACGTTTGGAGAATTTTTTTGGATCGTAGGGTAGCTCAAGGTGTTTACGCAGAATCGAAAAACAAATCAAGTTTATTAATTACTAGATGATGCCCGCGACTTCGTTCGCGTGGATTAAGGTTTTTAATTCCCGCGGGAACTCTCTTGTTTTCCGGGATAAAAAGTAGTAGCCTATGTGTTATTCCAGCTGCTAAGCTGGCTATCCAGTTTGGCGAGATATTAATTTTAAGCTTATTTGTGCATCTGAATGTAACAATAAATTTAAAAAAAAATAGGAATCCCATAATGTTTAATACAAGCTGGGACGAGGATCTGTTATAATTTACAAACGCGTTACAAACAATAATTACACTATTACAGCACCATTCATGCGGGCGTAACGTTGACCGGCAAAAAACGCTCCGTGTATGGTCTTCCTGCTCGGAACGTTCAAACACGTTCGGTGTAATGACGTCTACTGCTAGGATTAGCGCCGTTTGGAGGACGCCTTATGTGGAAGATTGCTGTTTAATATAGTTTAACAGCTTTATGACGTCGATTTATTTCTTACTACCTTATTTCAACTGAAGGTAATTTGAAAATTTTATTTTTTTATATGCAACTTATGCAACCGTCATACATATATACCTCCAAATCAAGAGTGAATAGGCATTTTCTAGGCAAGCGCGTTCCATCTTAGACTGCATTTTCACTTACCATCAGGTGTGATCGCAGCCAAGCGCTAGTCTATATATTTAAAAAAAACTTAATACTTATTATACTTTAATATTCTCCTACCCCCTCCAAATAAGCGGAAAGCTCCTAAGATTGGGCACTTAATCATCATGGGAATTCAACCTTCGAACTTTCACTTTTCAGTCCGCACCGTTAACCATTGAACCATTGAGGCTTACATTACATTATTAACATACCTAACTCAATTTACACGAAGTTACGTCATGCAAATTGAGACAAGTCGTACATTAATATCTTTAATATCTAAATATATAAAAGGCAAAGGTGACTGACTGACTGACTGACTGACTGATCTATCAACGCACAGCTCTAACCACTGGACCGATTGAGCTGAAATTTGGCATACAGGTAGCTGTTAGGACGTAGACATCCGCTAAGAAAGGATTTTGGAAAATTTCAACCCCAAGAGGGTTAAATAGGGGGTTAAAAAATCGAACCTAACGTGAGCGAAGCCGCGGGTTAAAGCTAGTTTTACATAAACGTAGAGTTCAAAAAGTAAAGCTTTAGCATTAAATCACTGGAACCACTGGAATCAGGAAATGAAAATAACACAAATAACTGTTACAAAAGGTTTAGGTACCGAAACAAAATTAGAGCCGAGCAAAAAACAAAATTTCTACGTAGGATGATTATTATAATCCGTGGGTTCACGACAACCAGGGCAACACGGTCCTTACAAAGTTACCCTACCTTATTAGGGCAGTAAAGCCAGAATCGGGCAATTGGACTGTCGTATTATTACGCCACGCTTTGGGTGATTCTGTACATATTGTGGAATAAGGACACTACTTTTTTCACATGCTTGGGACTTTTCTATAATATTTTCAAAGGTGGGTGAAATAGGGGATGAAAGTTTTTATGAAAGTCCTTCATTTTTCAAGTTATGTATTTGAAACTTGGTATTTTGACGTTCGATTCTTTCGTGGGCATGCTTTCGGACCTGCAGAGTGACCAGGTTACTTTTTATCCGGAAAAACAAGGGGTTCCCGAGGCCTTTTCGAAAAACCTAATTCCACGCGGACAAAGTCGCGGAGCCAAAAGTTAGTACAGCTCTTTCATTTCACGAGGACTCGTGGCTCATGGTTGTGTGTGTGGCATATATGTATAAGTGTGAGCGGGAGCGGTCCCACCTAGGCTCCTGACAGGCACGCACACTTACGCAATGTGCATGTACACAACGTAACCACAAGTAAAGTGGCCGTAACTTCGTGACATAAACGTACTATACGGGTATAAGTATAACCAACGTCAAACAACATAAAAACTTATGTAATTTCCTTATCTAAATTCAGGAAGTCTGTTTAAAATAGACCCTCCTAATGAACTTGATGTTTGTATCCTATTAATAAAAGATTGTATCACTTCATTAGCACGATATCCATAGACAAAGCAAAGCGAAGTACTACCTGAGGGGCTAGACAAGTGGCATTCGATTCGAAGCGATTCGATTTCCTAATTCGCAATCGCTTTAACGAAAGCGAAGTTCGACTGCTAGACAAAGTTACATGTGATTAGCGATCGCCTATTCCATTCGTCTTTTCGATAAATAGTAACTTTTGTCTATGATCTTTCGTAATGAAACGTCAAATTCGTGCATTAATTTTGAATGTTGGTTTGAGTGGTTTTTCTTAAGTGTAAAAGTAGAGTTTAATTTACTTAAAAACTATTGATTCGTAATATTCAGACTAATTATATTTCTTGGTAAATAACAAAGTGCTTTTGTGTGTACTAAAAAACAAATATGTAAGTAGGTACCTATGATTTCAGCTAGACAAATAAAATGTTAGAGAATTCTTTCGTAGTGCTTATTGCTGAGCCTCATTAATACTCTGGATGTTTGTTATTGATACCTTGAGTAGTTAATAGGTACTATCAACGGGCCTTTGTTCATGTCGCGCATAGATAAAGATTGTTTATATTAATCGTTGTATATAGGACCTTTGTGACTATTTCGGCGTAGTCCAAGCTAATTTGTGTTTATATTAAATACTAGTGGTTCGCCCCGAACTGAGACCTAGCAGTATCCCATAATTCCCTAAAGATAGTTTTAATTATATATTGTAATAATTAACTTTTATTGATACAGCGCCATCTATAAGCATTATTGTGAAGCTATTAGCATTAAAAATTAAATGATTTCATTTCTTACCAATATTTATCAATTCAATTATCATTATTATTGTATCATTGTTATTGTTTATTAATGCAAGAAGCCAATAACAATCTCTAAATAATTCAAAAAACAACTAAAATTAACAAAACAATGCTATTTCTTTCGTTTTCTACAGGGTCTTGGCGTTCGCTACGGTTTCCATCAATAAAATCGACAACTATCGATAACGCTTGTGAAAAATGCCACTTGTCTAGCACTTGTCGATTCGTTTTTATTAGACCACGTGACATTTCGATAGCTAATGTCAATCCCATACATTTTTCGACATTTCTACTAGCGATATCGCTAATGGAATGTAACTTTGTCTAGGCCCTCTGAATCCATTCACGCTTAATAGAATTAGCAGAGCGCCCTGGCTATTACAAGACTCGAAATCGTTTCATTAGAAGGAGCGAAAAACTACAACTTCAAGTATCTTTTTAATGAGTCCATCATTAACATAATTATCTCTATCGATAGTCGTCATAGGATAAAGGCCACGGCTAAAATGCGCGCCACGAGAAAATCCACTCGTGAAATCTCATAGAAATTCACGAATGAATGGGAATGAATGAATGGGATTTTTGCTTTGAAAAGAGCAACTTTTGAGTTTCTTGCCGGCACTTCTCAGCAGAATCAGCATTCCGAACCGGTGGTAGATTTTCGACTTGTCATAAGAGCCACAAGTTGGCCTACATGAAATAAATAATTTTGAAGTTTTGAATTTTTTGAAATCTACTGCCTTACTGTACATTGTTAGGTCTCTTGAAAGGATCGCTACAGAACACGATCTCGTGCCACCTGTATCAGCGGCTGCAAAAAACACTTTTAATTCCTTCACTATCATAGTTCGATGGGATGGAAATCGGACTCAACCTGAGAGAGATCATGGCTTTATGTGCTCTCTGAGGCACGGGATAACAAAATGCTAATTTCCTAACTACATGCCAGTGCAAAGATTCTTGCCAGAAAACCCCAAATCATTTTTGCCTGACCCGGGAATTGAACCCAGGATCTCAACATCTGAAGTCAAAAATGCTAACCACGAAACTAACGAAGCAGTTAGCAGATGATACCTGTGTTTAGCGTCGCTAGACGTCCCGTATTTCCCGGGACGTCCCGTATTTTAGGCATAGTTTAAAATGTCCCGGCGGGATTGACTCTGTCCCGTATTTGAAACGTACTTCGTTTTTTATTATGAAATCGATCGTATTCACACACGTAACGTTCGTAAAATACCGAGTTGATGACCGTTTTTAATTACGATTATAATTGTATTGATTTTTACAGATAGTATGTTAAAACGAATAAAAATATGTTAAAACTAACTCGATCCTAGGAAATATAAAAAAAAAAAATGATAACAATTTTGTTTATTTGTCCCGGGTAAAAAACTGAAATCTCGTTTTTTTTTGCCCATTTAACCATTTGTCCCTTATAGGCTGAAAAAAAATCTGGCAACCCTACCTGTGTTACAAAATATTTAAGGTTCAACAAAATTCTTAGGGTTCCTAAACCCTATATTATTGGTATTTGGTAATTTTAATATTATATCTAGCTATGCACTCAAGCAGGTAGTGTAATATTAGCACAAATGCAGCATAGCTACCGAAGTACCGAGCAGTGACATCAGCTCAATTTGCGTCGACACCTACACGTTTAGCGCGAATTGACTGCGAATCATAAAACAAAATATTAATAATTTCTTATTAAAATCTGAGCTGTTCGATTATACGAGTGTTTATGGCCATTTTATAAACTTTTTTTTTATCTACTCCAGCATCGAAAAGTTCCAATTTCGAATTTGACAGCTGAATCGAAATGATCGCTCTTTCGGTTTTGCTTCTCATTTCGATGCAGCTTGCTGTATGGGAGCTGCATCGAAAACTGGACTGAAAAGTGAATGGTCGCAGGTTCGAATCCCACCCGTTGCACTATTGTCGTACCCACTACCTACCTACTAGCACAAACTTTTCGCTTATTTGGTGAGGATAGGATGATATTCTTTAAAAAAAAACTATTAATTCCTTAATTAAACGTTAGTCAACGTTGTTGAAATCGGCCCTTAAAAAACGTACGTTTATTAAACCCAAGCTTACGAGAGATTAAATAAATTCAATAAATAGGCACGAGTATCTACCTACTTAAGGATGTCATCGGTATTAGTTTTACAGATGATTTAATGCGACATGATTCAGCAAGATTTAATTGTAACAACATGTGATGTTCTTTCGTAATGAATGAGTTAATGAACTATGGGAAAACAAAATTAAATTGTTCAACAGATGTTAAGCCCACATTGAGTACCTACTTACCAACTTATGTAACCACCTGACAAAGTAGGCGGCTTAAAACTTCCCGATTGGGCGCCAAAGGACATCGTTATACATATACTCTAAATACTACTGTACGCTATACTACGAGCGATGACATGCGATGCTATACTATGGTATGTACCTACTAAAGATATCTATCAATAAGATTAATCCATGTATTGAGAAAGCATTGTGCGTGTGGATTCTCTAAAAATGATTGCATCAGTGTAACGATCGCAATGGCCTCTGATTGGCAGAATTGGCGTTCTTGCTGCGTCAATGTATTTTAACCAATACCGGGAAGGGACCAGCCAATCAGAGGCCATTGTGATCGTTACACTGAAGCAATCATTTTTAAAGAATCGACACGCTGTTTTACCAAATTGGTAAAGAATGACAAAAGAGACCACCGTATTAGTACAAATAACACTTTTCAATGTCTACTTCGTGGAAATATTTAATAACACTAGAAAACGAATAGTTTCAGTACCCGAAAGTAAATAAGCTGAAGCATCGGGTTCGTAGTGTCGTCTCTGTCGCACAAAAAGTCGCATGACATACAAACGACTCTCTACGAAATAGGACTGGCTGACATTCTTTTTCTGGAGCTCGATATGCAATATTTATAGTCGAGTAGTAACTATAGAATTCATAAAGTAAATGATCACATTCCATCTTGCAGAGATTTTCGAAACGGTCGATTCACAAAAGCCCCGGCTTGCGCAAGCGCAGCTCCCCCGATATGGCCACCATCTGCTCCCTGACCCACTAACTTATGCCTTGTCACCTCAAAGGCTAATCGACCATTAAAAATCACTCATTGATCTAAAAAATATGAAATAGTTGCTGCTCGTATCTACAACTGAATGTTTGAAGTCTCCTATGATTTTTCTTTTTTTAATTCACGAAAAAGAGTTCTGTTTTTCATGGATCTTGACACTGGGTTTATGCTTCAGATATTACGATTACAAAAAAAAAACCGAGATACGTTCGTGTACCCTGATAGCATGCGAGATCATTGTCGCATTGTGTTGTGGGTGACACACGTACATTCATAGCTAGACTAGAAAAATTCGATTCTTAAGCAATAATTAAAATTAACTTGCTTTAACGGTGGACCATCTTCATACCTGAAAGTTCTCCATGTATGTAATATGTTATCAAAAGTGTATGAAGTCAGCTAATTTGCATTGGTGTTTGCGTGGTGAACTATGTCCTAAACTAAACCCTTCATTCTTGACATGTCCCTTGTAGCGGACGGGAGATGTATTGAGATGGATGGAAGGATGGTAGAGCGTGTAGATCGTCAATTTGTTTGTCAAATGCATGGCATTCTCACACCCGCGACCTTATTATACGTCCACTATCAGAATGTGGAGTAACTAACTGTAACAGATAGATTAGGGACGGTTGTATAGGGCAAGGTTGACATGATTGTTTTATACAATTTTTAACAATAAACTGGGAAGTATGTTACAGTAAAAACAAAAGTATACAAGTGACAAAAAGAGTGCTTCAAAAGCGTAGACTCGTAACATACGTACAATAGTAGGTGCATACGTATAATAAATAAAGGATATCTAAAGATCTAAGTCAGTATTTTTGTCAATTTCGGGAGAAATACGCCATCAAATTAATTTCTAGGTACAGAAACTAGAAAAAGAGATCACTGTGTACAGAAAATAGAATTGTAAAAAAAATGGAGAAGAACATGATATCATAAGCATTTCTTTTATTTTCTGCAAACTGAATAGCCCAACGATTAAAGGTGGGGACTGAAAACTGTAAGGTTCGATTCCCACCCATAGCGCTATTGTCGTACCTACCCACTCCTAACACAAGCTTTTCGTTTATTTGGAGGGGAAAGGAAAAGTTCAACTTGGCTAATGTTCTTTTTTTAAAATTATGACTAAATCATGTACCTACTAATCTTTTTTTTTTGAAGAATATTAGCCAAGCTGAAGTTGACTAATATCCTCCTTTCCCCACTAAATAAACGGAAAGCTTGTGATAGGAATATGTACAACAATAGTGCAACAGGTGGGATTCGAACCTGCGACCACTCAGTTTTCTGTCCGCACCTTTAAACGTTGGGCTATTGAGGCTTCAGTAATCTTTTGAAAGCCGAGGGTTACTGCAATTCATAGAAATCTGCTTTCTCGACCGAAATCTTTTTCTTCATTTTTATATGAGATTTCCCTGCATTTTAATTCAGCATCGAAATAAAACTTGTCTTACATTTTTCCTTTAACTGAATAATTCACCTTCATTACAATGTTGATCCAATTCAATTTTTATGAATGCACCTCTCAAGTCTGAACCACGCGGCGCAATCTAAGAACCAATTAACGAGCTCAAACTTAGGTAAATAGGGAGTCTGCCAACTCTACAATTTCCGGTGTGAGGTCTCTATTCCAGCACCTAGGTACTGCAACGACTATCGATTCTTTGAACTCTGTGGCCCACCCGTTGCCCCTTTAGGTTTGTGACTTTATGAGCTAACTACAAGCAACATTTTCTTATTTTAATATGGATTTAAGGATGTTAGTAACTCTGGTTCCCCTGAAAATCTACTCATTTCTGAATCGATCACGGAGGAACACTCCGAGCATAGCTGTCTCCAGTCTATGATTATAATTATTATCAGAGTATTCAAAAAGATTGACGAGGGCTGCTTGTATAGTATACATACTTTACACTAAAATTTATTATTAAATGGGACCAACTTCAAGATAGACCCTAGTCGGACTCTGTGAAAAGTTATCCGTGGTCATACATAAAAAAAAATTAAAAAAATATGCGTGACGAATTGAGAACCCCCTATTTTTTCGTCGGTTGAAAATAAGTACTATGTCGTATACCTAATTAAAATTAACCAATGGCGGAAGAATTTTGAATATGGAACGTGCTCGTTTAAAAATGGCGGCAACGAGCTAACACGACAAAGATCGGGACTATTTGCGTACCTACTCATTAGTGAGTCGGCACTCTGGAGACAGTGCGAAACTGAAAAAGAACACGAAAATACAAATGGATGGATGATTAACGAACGAAGCGGAAGTCCGGGAATGTCATAGACGATGGGCTCTAGAGAAATTAAGAGCAAAATGATAGATTTTGCTCGTTTTTACCAATCGTAAAAGAACCAAACGCTTTTTTTAGTTTACCGATGAGGCATTTTCATCCAAATGTTTTTATTATTATTAAACCTTACCTATTGAAAAAATGTTGAGCCTCTAACAAGCTATCGTGCTTTTAAAATTATTGTTTCTTGAAAATTACGTTCACCCTCGAATAGGACTTCCCAGTTATTTTAAAATCATCTCCATCCTATCACCGGATTATGAGAGTGAAGGAACCTAGATACCTAGAGTATGCAGCCGCGGGCTCCGTATGTCTGCTTGATATGATGCTATGTATGAAATTTCATTATAATGCATAGACATTATGCATTATAAATATCTTTGAGTAGTTGAATTTCAGACAGGAGAACTTTATTAATGTTCACCCTTTCAACAGACCGACCGTAGAAACGACATTTAGCTTTTATGACGAGTCAACAAATAGAGAAATACCCGTGAAAAAAGAACAAATGAAAATAATTTGATACCTACTCATCATGAACCTTGTTACTTAGGTGATAGAGATTTGAATGTAATAACACTAACCTTCGTTCAGTGTGAGCGAATTTGAAGCGGACACAGCAATGAGAAGCACTAACACGCCGCATATGGCTTGCGAAGCCATATTTCCTGCGAAAAAGGAAATTGTGAGACTTGAGTAATTTTATTGTGCTAAAAAAAATATTGTGATTGAATTTTTTTTTTTAATTAATGTAATTCGTCCGGCTTAAAGTACCAAGCATCACGCTCACTGATTTGATCACGCGATTTGTACTAGTTTTAGATAAACTTTTACAAGCGCTTTTGAATCGTCAATGAATCTACTACTGGTTCGGAATGCCTTTCCTGCCGAGAAGAGCCAGCAATAAACTCGGCGGTTGCTCTTTTCAAAAAAAATTTACAATAGGTAATGAAACTATGCTTTGACCTATACAGTGCTTCCACGATGAAGTTTCCTCAAATAAATACAATCCAGTTATCCAGATATCCAGTTTATACTGATTCTGAGATCTATAGAGCGTGTTCTGACTTAGCTCAGACTTAAGATAGAGTTAAAACAAGACACCAATATGCTTTGACATAAATCTGTCTCGTTTTAACTCTTGAGTCTTGAGTCTGAGCAGAGTGAGGGTGCCGTCTATAGAGTTTAAAAGATAGGTAGGTACTCACGATATGCCTCTCGGATTATAAATTACATTGAGATAATAATAATTACAAGCCTTAGCGTAATGGTTAAGAATTCTGACTCCTTTTCGGGAGAAACTAACCGAATATTGCCAAAATCATTCATGAAGAATCAAGCAAGTAAATTAACTAACTGACTTTACGTTTAGGTAATATTTTGTAATACTTATCCATATACCTAAGTATTTCTTTTTAATACTTACTACCTTAGATAAGATATCTAGGTTAAGAAATGTTTTGAATTTTGGATTTTTAAATAAAGTTTATAAAAAAGGAGAAACAGTCTTAATTTTTCTCCCGAAGAAGCCGTACGGGTCTCATAGTTACAGCGCGTGCCACGTTGATGGGTTCGAATCCTGGACTTTCATTACCTTGTTTTCTATATGTATAACTTAAATATGCACATAACAAATTTATTTTTTTATTGGTTTTGTACCTACTTCTTGCAAAAATTAAAAAAAAAAACAATTCTTTTTACTGTTTTTGTTTCACTGAAAGAAAATATCGTGAGCACATCTGCAAGTCTTTTTATGTAGGTAGGGTTTGCATGAATAGTTATTTATAACGTAAGTAGATTTTTATAAATTTTATTGTTTTTTTACTAGAAAAATTAAAAAAAAATATTCTATAAGTTTTTAAAAAAATGTTACCATAGAGCTAAATGTTATCACTAAAAATAATTATCGATAACTTTTTTAAAGCGAACTCTTCCAAGCACTATTTTCACGCACTGATTTTCGAAATTCAAAAGTTCGGAGCTTTTCGTAGCGAGTGCGCGTGCGCGAAGTGCTTACGCGCATACTCGACTGGTTTGGAAAATGTGTGGCGTAAGTGCGAACTAAATTAGTAGGTAACGATACCTAACTGAAACTTAAAAGTTATAAGTGCAGTTTAGTAATTAATTGAGTATTACTCATAATATTATTATAATATAGGAACATACTTACTTTGGTACTAATTTTATTGCTGACATTCATATTTAGATTTTCAAAGATCAAACCGTTCCGTTTACAAGATGCGAAACATAATATTTGGCTAAATCTTTACTTATTTTAATCTAAATACATAAAAGGCAAAGTTGACTGACTGACTGATCTATCAACGCACAGCTCTAACCGCTAGACGGATCGGGCTGTTTGGCAAACAGATAGATATTATGACGTAAGCATCCGCTAAGAAAGAATTTTTGAAAATTAACTAATTTTTAAATAGAGGTTTGAAAAATCAATCTGAACGTGATAGATCTATACCCACTAATATGAGCGAAGCCGCGGGCATAGGCTAGTGAATAAATAAAGCTTAAGCCTAATTAATTAGGTACCTATTCTATTAATTACTAGCTTTTACCCGCGACTTCGCTCCCACATCTATTCGGAGCCAAATTGTGATTCCTATACAAATTACGAATATAATACATTTATATAATACATTTTTCAGCTATTCGTCTGGATTTTCCTTATTTTTTTAACTAACTATCAATGTAAGTATTAGATCGAACAAAACAAAAAAAAATTCAAATCGGTCAAGGCGTTTTCTTCGGTTAGGTTATAATTTACAAGGAACTATTATCGAAAAATATGCAAATTACGTCAGAAATATTATCATTTCACGTTTGCACAGCAACTAATTCGAAACATGTTTCGTCGTGTAAAAATACCTTAATGGAATATGTCTATGGCACGGACCTATTTTGACATACCTAACTATTAATGCGAATAGCAACACTGTTCTCATTATCTATGGTCAAATGTTTGAATGTCATGCCAAGAATCGAAGTGTAGTATTTTCTTTGGATATTTTTGAACTGAATAAAATCAGAATGGCTGAGAACAGAGAAGAAATTCTTGCAAATTTTCAGGTAAATACTGATGGTGCTTACAAAACACATATTCGTAAGAGTGAAGATTAATTAGTTCATGAAATGTGCAGGTTATGTGGTGAACAAAAACAGTGACTGGTTGTTTAGTATTATCTCTTTGAACTACGTCTAACACGATTTTAAATGGTATTTATGAGTATTAGATAACACTATTTGAACATTCTGTCATCCACATAGTCTGAAAAGCATGTATTCTCTGATATTATGTTTATTTTCATGCCATATTCACATTCGTTCTTTGTGTTCGAAATCGGAAATAATAATTGCAATTTCCAAGGTAATTCTTGGAATTTTTAGTGCATAACTTTATTATGCTTGTACCTTGGTAGGAAAACCCCACAGACCCTTTGTCTTATTGGAAAAACAAAAATTTCAAGTGAGACAATTAAAATATTCAGTTAAAATGTCTAATTGTGTTTTTAGGGAATCACAAATATTGAAGATGTTGCTGAAGCAATATACCACTTAGAAGAAACAAATTGGGACTTACTTGTGAGTATTTGAAATCAATAGTAAAGATATTTGTAGGTACTCAACTTGAACAAAGGAAAATTTATGTTCATTAATTGACAAAGGAATTAAGAATAGGCAACTAGCTGATCCACTCCAACTTTGCATGAGTTATTGATTTGTCTGCAGTTTAGTTAAAAAACAAACCCCTCACTGAGTTTGTTTGTTTGATTTTTTCAATAGATTTTTCATTCTAATGAAAAGACCGATTAATGTTTAAGGAAAGTATAATTATAATTATTATAGAAAAGGATGCAGTATAGTTTAGAAAAACTCTCAGATAGCTGCATCTAGCATCTTAACCTACAATTATTATCAGCATAGGTCTATTAATTCACTTTAAATGAACCCCTATAAATTGTACACCTAAACTTCCTCACAAAATTAGACAAAATCGTGGCAGTTAGTTTCTGAGAGTAGTATGCGTCCAAAACTTTTAAGTAGATTAGTGAAGGTATTTTTGATTATGGAAGTGGCCTATGTATCTATTTATTATATAATTAAATAACTATTGTTTATCTTACCTGTGCTAATATTATTGAATGACTTGTTTCAGTCTGCCATCAATAGAGTAATGCCACAGGATGGCAATAGCGCTGCATCTCAGACCAACGACACGCATGATGTGGAGATGATAGACGATGATATATCTGTGATAACTCCAAAAACACACCCACCTGGTAAGCACCAACTTACAAACCTTTTAAAATTCACACAAAAATAAGCTTTTCCTAAGCAACCATATAAACCCTTACCCTTCCGATCCTTACCCTTCAAAGTTATGGTTGATCCACATATTTACCTCCATTTTCTTCTTTATCAACCAATAGACGTCCACTGCTGGACATAAGTCTCTTAAATGGACTTCCACAGACCTCGCCTGAACCCAGCAGCTCCCTGCAACTCATTTGATTTTGTCGGTCCACGTAGTATGGGGTCTGCCAACACTGCGCTTCCCGGTAGGGGGTCGCCACTCCTTCACCTTGGAACCCCAACAACCATCAGCTCTTCAATCTATGTGTCCCGCCCATTTCCACTTCAGTTTCACAACTCGCTAAGCTATGTCAATGACTTTAGTTCTCTTACGCCTCTATTGTAGGTGTTTATTAAATAATTTTATATAGTTTTTATTTATATATGTTCCTTAAAATGTAAATAATGAATCGTCAGTAATAAACAAGTTTGAACTATTTCAGATCGGGAAGATAGTAATCAAGCATCAACCTCCTCGCCTAGAAATAATTCCATTGACCTCGTAGAGCTACAAGTTCACTGTAACAATAAAATACACGAGATTAAAATGTCTGGTTCCGCAACTGTCAGTAAGTATTTGTGCTCATAGTTATAATGATTCTAACAGTCTAATTTAGTTTAGAGGTCGTATATTATAGGGTATCTGACTGATATTTTTGTATACATTTAAAATAAAGTTTTTAAATTTTATAACTATACCTTTTTTTTAATAGTCTCGGAATTATAATGCTTTAAAGTTTCCTGTTAGACAAAGACAGCGCTACTTGTTTCTGACGTCATAATGTTTATTAATGTGTTTACATTAATAAACATTATGATTTTACATGTTACATTTTGACGAACGTCAAACAAAAAATTTATTAGCAATAATGTATTTTACTATGAATAGTGAACGAGTAGGGTAGGGCCACCTGATGTTAAGTGATTACCACTGCCCATGAACATGATGGTGAAATTGGGTTTTCTGTACAGGTGATCTAAAAAAGCGGTTAGAGATGGTGTGCGGGGTGCCCGTGTGCAGGCAGCAGATATCGGGGCTGGGAGGTTCTCGAGCCACCTCCACCGCGGCGCTGTCGAGCTTGGGGCTCGCGCGGAACGCGGTGCTGCGGCTCAAGGCTGCTGATAGACTCATGGCTGACGATGAGTAAGACTGATTATTTATTACTAAGTATGATTATTTCTGGTGGGAGGCTTGGCCGTGGCTAGTTACCACCCTACCGTCAAAGACGTTCCGGTTTAGCGTTCCGGCACGATGGCGTGTAGAAACTGGTCAGGGGTATGGGTTAAATGTACACTGTCATACCCCTTCCAAGTTAGCCCGCTACCACCTTAGACTGCATCTTCACTTACCAGGTGAGATCGCAGTCAAGGACTATCTTGTCATGAAAAAAAAAGACTCAAAACGTATAGAGAATAGAGCTGTGTTGGTTTTAGTTGATAAAATAACTTTGATTCAATCACAAGACATACACAATTCTGTGAAGCAAATTTAATGTTCTGGCACAATGGTGTGCAGAAACCTTTACCGTTGAAGGTACACTGCCATGCCCCTTCCAAGTTACTTAACTGCATTGTGACTCACCATCAGGTGAGATCGCAGTCAAGGGCTATCTTGTCATCGAATAAAAAAGAACAATCAATTGAGTCACAAATCTCAAAAATCATCTGATCACCTTTCGATCACATTGCGATGACCTGAGTCACAAAAAAATGATTGATGGACACAGCTCTAATCGGGAATACATTATATATACTGTAACGTGTATTATAATCCTCATACACGCTACCTGAAAATAACCCCAAAATTTCTGTTTGTTTACTATTTTTCATTTGACGTTAGCCACTTGACAGTTGAGCCACTGACAAATTGATTTTTATTGTTTGTTTAACTAGCTTAACGGCTCTGGGTTCCAGCCTTAAGTTATTGTCTTCATGTTTCCACATAGAGTATGTCCCCTTCCTTGTTCTGTGTAGGGAGGGAACTTGAATTTTTAAACCACAGACAAGATCTAAAAAGGAACTTTGGTTTTGCTCTCAACGTCTGTGATTGATTTATCACTTTTCTTCTTGCATCGTCTCGAACAACATAACTCCCTGGAAGTGGAGACATATTAAGTAAACCTTTTAAATTTCGCCATGCGAATTATGATAATATTGATAAAATAATTGAAGGCGTCGATTTGACGGTAAGTGATCCTTTATTAAATTGTAGGGAGATTAGTAAAATGTTAACTTATGGTGCGTAGTGTAACACGTTTTCGTTTGTTACAGCCTTTCTTCAACTTTCTTCAACTTTCAACTTTCAATCTTCACTTCGCTTTCAATTTTTGGTTTTTCAACTTTATTTGAAAATTACCACTTTATTTGAGCATTTCATTCGAATTGAACGTTTCTAAATAAATGCCTCTGCTGGATGCTTGGAAATCGGCGCTCACATGTTGCTTCGGAACCATCCACTTTCATCTCTGCGATGGCACATTTAAATATGCGATTTAGATAGCCTTTAGCCTTAAGTAGCCATAAGATCGTAAACGGCTCATGTATTTTTCTAATATAATTTGTCATGTTGGCGTATTTATGTATTAGACGTCACAAAATAAAACCTTTGTAAATTTTACAACTTTAAGACAATATCTACCAATTTAACTTTTTTAAAACCTTTTTTTTTGTGAATAAATTTCTTTATATTAATTTGCTAGTAATCTCGTTTGATTTTGACCCATAAAGACAAGGACAATAGCTTGTGTTCCCCTCCTTTGAGATTAAAGGCACTTTGTTCTGCTGCCTGGTTTATCCGTGTGCATCCTTTTTTTTTTTCCTTTTCCTGCGATCTGGCGCTCGATAGATATAAATTTGTTCGCAGGTTAGTAATAAAACTCATCAATTTCACTTTAGTATTATATTTTTATTGTTAATCATAATAATATCAAGATTCACTTTACATTCCTAATTTTTTTTATTACAATTTGGCTGCCCTAGTCAGGGACTTGAAAACGTATTTAGTTTGAACAAATATTTTGTGTTGTTGTCTTTGTCTTTTGGGATTAGTCGTAATTCCTAGTTTTATGGAATTTTGGAGATTTTGTCTTGGGTTTGTCATTTGACATTATGATAATACCTATATTTTGTTATTTTAAGGTGTTGTAACCTGTGTTTGTAACTTTAAAACTTTACTATACAGCATAGTAAGGGTAATTAAGCTTAGTTTGTTTTGTGGCGTATATGGTTTTGTTGTGTTTATATTAGTTTAACAAGGACTTAATAATGGAGGACAAAGTCGATAAGGGGACGGATTCGTTAAACCCTGACGTATCTGGTGGTCCGTCTATGATAACTCTGGACTACGAGGGTTCTCCGGTATCCAGACCTACACCCATTGTCCCATCTGATCCACCTTCAGTAGCTGTGAGTAGACATAATTATTGTAATAAGCGTTTTGATTTCTCGAAGTTGAATCTAACGTTTGATGGCAAGTCTTGTCCGAGGGAATTCCTAACAAGACTAGAGGAATTAAAGCCAATTAAGTGTTTCACCGATGAACAGTGTTTTCTAGCTTTGCCGATTTTACTGACTGATATAGCTTTAAAATGGTTCCGCAGTCGTAAAGTCTTTTTAAATAATTGGTCTCATTTTAAATTGGAGTTTTTAGACCATTTCACTCCACGTGATTTTAACTATAAACTCGAACACCAGATCCGGACTCGTAAACAAAAAGTCACTGAGTCGTTGGCCGATTTTATAGTCGAGATCATGGACTTATCTACGAAATTATCTAACCCATTACCTGAATCTACCTTGTTAGATATAGTTAAACACAATATGTTGCCAAGTTACTCATACCATTTGATAGGTAGGGCCATTGTTTCACTTAATGAATTAATTCAATTAGGCAAAGAGATTGAGTCTTATAAAGAGAGTTCAAAATTAAACCATGAAAATAGATCTTCTACGAGCTCTTCCAGCCAAAAGGTTAAAGTTAAACCGGAAATTTTTGAAAATCAGAAAAGGAAATGTAGGAAATGTGATAGTGATACCCATTCTCATTTTAATTGTAAAGTTTATCCCGGGAAACATTGTTTCCAATGTAAATACCCCAATGTCACTAGTAGGGAGTGTCCGAAATGCCACCCGCCTGGTGAGACTATTTTCAATTCTGAAAATAAGTCAAAAAACTAATTAGGCCTCGCCGTGACCAATTTTATTTTCAAAATTCCAGGTACACGACGAGTGATATTGATTTGGAACATTCTAGTGATAAACAAGTAACTTCAAGTAATGATAATTTACATTTAAAAACTCAAGTAGCTACTCTTTTGAAATTCAAACACTCTGATAACCGACCATATATGGCTTTTACAGTGAAAGGTCGGGAGTTTTTAGGATTATTGGATAGCGGTGCCCAAATTAGTGTTCTTGGTAATAATTCACACCTGCTGTTCATTAAAATGGGATTTTCTATGCATCATTCCACCTTTTCAGCAGCAACAGCCGACGGTAATCCTCAACGAGTTATTGGAATTATGGAATTACCAATTAAATGTGCAAAGCGTATTAGACCGTGTAGGTTTGCAGTGATTCCATCGTTCACTAGTGACGTTATTCTTGGCATTGATTTTTGGTCTAGTTTTGATCTCTTATCCAAATTACAAAAAGAAATTTCGGTTGTAAACTCATTAGAAAGTAATTTTCCTTTCGAAATTAGCTCCATCATACCTGCCTCAGGATTATCAGAGGGAGAAAGAGCTAGGTTAGCTAAAATAGCACAATCATTTGAGAATATTTCTTATGAACGAAAAGGGTTGGGTAAAACCGATTTAGTCCAACATAAAATTGTTACTTTTGGCGAACCTATTAAACAGCGTTATTATTCATTGAGTCCTGCTAAATTAAAAGAACTAAATTCTGAAATTGACAAAATGTTAGCCGAAGGTATCATTCAACCTTCAAGATCACCATGGAGTAGTCCTTTAGTTTTGGTGACGAAGAAAGACGGAAGCCTTCGAGTTTGTTTAGATTCCAGAAAGTTAAACTCTGTGACCGTTCGAGATTCATATCCATTACCTTATATATCTAGAATATTAGTAAACCTTAGAGATGCTAAATACCTTAGTTCTATTGACCTCTCTAAGGCATTCTATCAAATTATGTTAGAAGAAACTTCTAGGGAAAAGACAGCATTTGTGGTCCCAGGTCGTGGTTTATTTGAATTCGTTAGGATGCCATTTGGTGTGACAAATGCACCCGCTGAATTACAAAGACTTTCGGATCGTTTGTTTGGGCCGGAATTTGATAACAAATTGTTCTGTTACCTAGATGATATTATTTTAGTTTCAAAAGATTTTGACAGCCATTTAGCACTTTTAGATAAAGTATATCAAAGATTAAAAGAATCTGGACTCACCATAAACTTAAGTAAATCGGAATTTTGCAAAGAAAAACTTAAATATCTTGGATATATAGTTGATAAAGACGGTTTACATACTGATCCTGAAAAATTAGAAATAATTAAGAACTATCCTCAACCTAAATCTGTTAAAAATGTCAGAAGTTTCATTGGCATGTGTTCTTATTATAGAAGATTCATTCCAAATTTCTCTCATTATGTAGCCCCTTTGACTAAATTAACTAGTGGTAAAAGAGATGTTAAGGTTAAATTTGTTTGGAATGATGATGCCGAACAGTCCTTTAATTATCTTAAAAATGCTTTGATATCAGCCCCTGTGTTACAGTGTCCTAATTTTGATAAACCTTTTTCTATTCATTGCGATGCCAGTGGTTATGCAGTTGGTAGTGTTTTGATGCAAGACGATGATCTAGGCCAACAACATCCTATAGCTTATTTTTCTAAATTATTATCTAAAGCTGAACGAAATTATAGTGTTACAGAAAGAGAACTTTTGGCTGTTTTGTTATCTATAGAACATTTCAGACCCTATGTGGAAGGTACTGAATTTACAGTAGTTACCGACCATGCTAGTTTAAAATGGTTAATGAATTTAACTAATCCGTCTGGAAGGTTGGCTAGGTGGTCAACACGTTTATCGCAATTTAAATTTAATATAATACATAAAAAGGGTAGTGCTCACACAGTCCCTGATGCCTTGTCTCGTATACAAATTTCTGAAATTATTTCATGTCCTGAAGAGATCCATGATCCTTGGTATGTTAAAATTTTTGTAGAATGTCAGAAATATCCTTCTAGATTTAAAACTTATAAAGTAGATAATGATACATTATATAAATATGTGAAACCTAAAACACTTTTGAATCGAAATTTGGCTTGGAAAATAGTAATACCTAGAGAAAATATTTTAGAAACTATTAGAAATAATCATGATAGTATAAATTCTGGTCATTTTGGTATACATAAAACTTTAGAAAAATTAAGAATGCATTATTTTTGGCCGAAGATGTTTTGTGATGTAAAAGATTATATAAATAGATGTGATATTTGTAAAGCTTATAAGTGCTCTACTTCTGCTCCTTTAGGTTTGATGTCGAATCCTAAGTTGGTTGATCGTCCTATGAAGATGCTATCGATCGATATAGTTGGTCCGTTACCAAGATCTTATTCTGGTTGTGTTTATATACTTACTGTGGTAGATGTCTTTTCTAAATATTGCTGGATCTTACCCATGCGAAAAGCTACTACTAGGACCATAATAAACTTAATACAAAAAGAAATATTTTTAAAGTTTGGCGTGCCGATGATCTGCGTAATCGATAATGGCCGTCAGCTGACCTCTAAAGCTTTTAAACGTTTTGTTAAAGAATATCAAATTCCTAAAATATTTTACAATACCCTTTATACACCTCAAAACAACCCTGTAGAGCGATTTAATAAAACTATCGAAACCTGTATAGCATGCTATGTTGAAAGTGATCATAGGACGTGGTCTAGGTATTTGCCCCACGTGCAAGCTGCTATAAATGGCACGGTTAATTTGGTTACTGGTTACACACCTAATTTCTTGATGTTTGGTAGAGAGGTTCTTCTTGATGGCTCTCTACATAAATTTTATTCTGTCTCTGACCCTTCAGAGATTATTATTGGTAGTCGTTCTGATTATTCGAATGCTCTTTCTACTTTAGTAGATATTTTTAATAAAACTATTGATAATTTGGCAAAATCTTATAAAAGGAATGCTAAATATTATAATAGGGGAAGAAAAGTCATTTCTTATAGTGTTGGTGATATTGTTTGGAGACGCAATTTTGTGCAATCCAATGCTGCTTCATTCTTTTCTGCTAAATTAGCACCTAAATTTATTAAATGCAAAATTGTAGAGAAAGTTTCAGATACTGTTTATGTATTAAAGGATTTAATTAAAAATAGTAAGGGTAGATACCATATTAAGGATATTCTTAAAATTTAATCTAAATTGTAGAGTTTTGTAATTACTTTCATGTGGCATAGGAGAAAAGAATTGGCAGATACTAACGTTATAAGAACTCATTATTATTATTTTTGGACTTGATACTTTTATAGCAGTCCATTTGTTTTATATATATATATATATATTTTGTGTTTTGTTCTCTTTTAGAGACAGACTTATAGGTTGCGGCTTTGCAGTTGCCCCGCATTACCTTATCTTGTATATATGTGTACAGTTTTTTTGGGATTGCGGTTTAGCCATTGCTCCGTATTATTCCCTGCTTGTCGTCGTTCTTTATACGGACAGGTAGTTTTGTAAATATGTACAGTTTTTTTTTTGTGAGTCTTTAGCTACTCATCCTTGGCCTTGTCTCACCTTTGTGGACATGTTGGCTAGGTCCTTTGCCATTGGCAGGACGTTGTTGCCATGGTGTTTGTTCTGTAGTAACACACCATGTTTTGTTTTGGGTGGTTCGTCAATGCGCGGCGAGGGTGCCTTAGTGCTTTGATCGGTTGTATACCATTCCAAACACCTCTTCTAGATTAGTTTATCACTGCGCGGCGAGGGTGCCCAGTGCTTTGATCGGTTGTATGCTAACTCTAGATTCTTTTTTTGTTCTGGCTTAGTTGTGCTAGGTTGGTTTATCATTTCACCGCCTTGGTTGCTTCGTGTCTTGATCAGCAGTATACCAATCCTAAACACATACTCTTTAGAAATTATTTTTCCCTTCTTCGCTAGATTGGTTAATCAATTCACGGCGTTGGTGCCTAGTGTTTTGGTCAGTAGTATACCAATTCTATGCATTTTAGTTTAGTAGAACATATTTGTCATGGATTGCTTCACAATCTATTGCGAATTTTGGCTTGTTTTCTTTGTAGTTAGTTGGTAGCTAGTGGTTTTGCCTAGTAATATTTTTTTTGAGCAAAGAAAAAAAAAATGTTTTTTTTTTTTTCTTTCTCCTAGAAAGGGGAAATTGTAACGTGTATTATAATCCTCATACACGCTACCTGAAAATAACCCCAAAATTTCTGTTTGTTTACTATTTTTCATTTGACGTTAGCCACTTGACAGTTGAGCCACTGACAAATTGATTTTTATTGTTTGTTTAACTAGCTTAACGGCTCTGGGTTCCAGCCTTAAGTTATTGTCTTCATGTTTCCACATAGAGTATGTCCCCTTCCTTGTTCTGTGTAGGGAGGGAACTTGAATTTTTAAACCACAGACAAGATCTAAAAAGGAACTTTGGTTTTGCTCTCAACGTCTGTGATTGATTTATCACTTTTCTTCTTGCATCGTCTCGAACAACATAACTCCCTGGAAGTGGAGACATATTAAGTAAACCTTTTAAATTTCGCCATGCGAATTATGATAATATTGATAAAATAATTGAAGGCGTCGATTTGACGGTAAGTGATCCTTTATTAAATTGTAGGGAGATTAGTAAAATGTTAACTTATGGTGCGTAGTGTAACACGTTTTCGTTTGTTACAGCCTTTCTTCAACTTTCTTCAACTTTCAACTTTCAATCTTCACTTCGCTTTCAATTTTTGGTTTTTCAACTTTATTTGAAAATTACCACTTTATTTGAGCATTTCATTCGAATTGAACGTTTCTAAATAAATGCCTCTGCTGGATGCTTGGAAATCGGCGCTCACATGTTGCTTCGGAACCATCCACTTTCATCTCTGCGATGGCACATTTAAATATGCGATTTAGATAGCCTTTAGCCTTAAGTAGCCATAAGATCGTAAACGGCTCATGTATTTTTCTAATATAATTTGTCATGTTGGCGTATTTATGTATTAGACGTCACAAAATAAAACCTTTGTAAATTTTACAACTTTAAGACAATATCTACCAATTTAACTTTTTTAAAACCTTTTTTTTTGTGAATAAATTTCTTTATATTAATTTGCTAGTAATCTCGTTTGATTTTGACCCATAAAGACAAGGACAATAGCTTGTGTTCCCCTCCTTTGAGATTAAAGGCACTTTGTTCTGCTGCCTGGTTTATCCGTGTGCATCCTTTTTTTTTTTCCTTTTCCTGCGATCTGGCGCTCGATAGATATAAATTTGTTCGCAGGTTAGTAATAAAACTCATCAATTTCACTTTAGTATTATATTTTTATTGTTAATCATAATAATATCAAGATTCACTTTACATTCCTAATTTTTTTTATTACAATACGTGTGGTTGAAAAAAGTTTAAACCACATGCATGTAATCTAATTTTTCTTTACCAGGGTAGCAGAAAGGTTAACAACAACATACGTGCTCAGAGTCAAGCACGACGAGAGAGAATACACGCTCAAGTATCCTGGCACTAAAACAGTACAAGAGGTCAAAAACGACCTGTATTCACTCACAGACATTCCTGTTCGACATCAGGTGAGAAAAAATATGCATAATATCGCAAAAAGGCGTAAATGGCGTGCTACTCTCTAAACTCTTTTTAGTTATTGGTATTATTAAAGCCTTTATTGCTGACAAATCAATTACAATACTTAATAATTCTTGTATAATAAACATATTACAATTTTTTTTTATAGGTATAATATAAATGTTTATGGTTGTACAGGTATGGTCTGGATGGCCGACAGTGTCTGGTCTGGACGACACGGTGCTCGCGATGGTTGGTCTGGACTTGCCACAACACGAGCTGACTGTCAAAAGAGCGCCCAGCAAACAGAAAGAGTACAAGAGGGTATGTAATCACACTATCACACAACTTCATCTTCATTTCCTGGGAGTTTTCTCCACAAGTAGACCCGTTTTGCGTGATTCCGCTGGTACAGCTCTATCCAAACTCCGAGCAGGCCACCCAGGTCGGTGAGGACTTTAGGAAGGTTTATAAATACATATCAAAAATTCCGAGGCCGGCGGGATTCGAACCCACATCTCTCTGGGAATCGCGCCCGAGTGTGTTAACCGTTACACCACGGTGGACCACACGTCAGCCACGAAATTAGTGATGTGTAGTGTAGGTTAACACTTCAATAAAAAATTAAAAAAGACTAGGAAGTGTTGCTGGAGAGCCAATGTTTCTATGACGTTGGTCGGATACATCCTTGCATTTGCGTATTCCGGTGTCTCGTAGACCTACTCGTAGAATGTAAAGATCGCACAACATATAAAAAGGGATGTACTTGTTGCGGTGCCATATTTAATAATAAACTGTACTACAGTTCGTCTAACATTCTTTAATCTTCGCCATTGCGGTGTCATAGCGCTTGTCCGCCAAAACGGACCAGCTCTTAAGATTAATTCCAAAAAATAAAAAAGTTGAAAATTATTGTATCATACATAGTTGACGCCAATTAAGATAGAACTCTGAGCTGTATGGGCGCTCATACAATTTAGAGGTCTAGCTTAATTGGAGTTGTCCCACAACCACCAGCCCCGCGGGTGCGTCAGCTGACGGTCGGTTCACTTGAGAGTCAGTCGAGATCTATTGAAAATGATGGCAATCGATCGGAATAAAATCACTAGCTAAAATGCAATGCTACCTCCCGGACCATTAGAGGAAGACAGAGACTTAATAAGCGCATAGTTAACGACTATAGTATGTTGTAATACAATGAAACTATATGCTTATTCTAATCGTAAACTGTGCTTGTATCTCTCTTAGATAGTGGTAGAGAGCTCAGACAGCGAAAACAGTTCGGTGGAGGAAGTAGAAGACGGGGACAGCTTCCCAACGGAAGACGACATGTTTGTGGACGTGCCATCAGAAAGGTTACAGCCGCTCAGTAAGTCCTGCCTTTTTATTAGCTTTATATATTTGTGTTGCTTTTTTTTTGTTTTGTTTTCTCGAGATCTATTCACAATAGAGGAAGATTACATTTATTTTACATTTTTTTTTTTTTTTTGATGGAGAAGGGTCTAGGATATTTGGCCATTTAATCAACAATTGTTATTTGTTTACTATTTGAAATCAGATGTTTCCTGTAGATTTTTAAAAAGTTATGGTAACAAAACTTCGGGTTCGGGTTTAAGATATTTATTGTTTCATAAAGAATTACATATTCACTTAAATGAAACTTACAGGCTAAGTTGCTTACACAAAAATAACATCTTAGAGCGCACAATAAGATTAACTAATGAAAATATGAAAAGATATTACATAAAAAGCTTACAATTCTAAAATAATATTTTTAAGATATGACATTTTGTGGGTAGATTCGTGGTATATTGCATTAAAATTTCACCGATGACCGGTAGTCGCGCACTGCTGTGTCATTCATTGACAAATACATAGCTCCATGCACAACTAGATGTGACAACAAAATCCTGATATTATTATATTATTATATACTATTATATTATCCTATCCTATTATTATTATGAATCCTATTAATATAAACTCAATCCACGCGAACGAAGTCGCGGGTATCAACTTCGGAAATTATTTCAAGTGGCTGTAATGTGAAGTTGATAAAATGCATATCCGTCGCTGTTCTACGAAATGTTAATTTATTTATTTATTAAGATTAAGATTGATAAATAAATAATTTTTTTCGCCTACTGTTAAATTGCATTTTTACCCCGGACGCAAAAACGACGGGTGTTATAAGTTTGACGTGTCTGTGTGAGCGTGCGTGTGTCTGTCTATGGCATCGTAGCTGAATCTATTTTAATTTGTTTTTTTTTTTGTTTGAAAGGTGAATTTGTCGGGAGTGTTCTTAGCTAAGTTTGGTGAAAATCGGTCCAAGATGGCCGCCGCCACAAAATGGCGGATTACATAATATTATTTCACAACTCCCTCAATATGAGTATCAAATTAAAAGGCTTAACTAGTAGAATACAATACACTATGATAAATTTCAAATCCAAGATGGCCGCCGTCACAAAGTGGCGAATTACATTTTTTTTTTATATCACAATATTTCAATTTGCACTTGTACTTATTATATACTGACACTTCACCGTCGACTTACAGTGTCCGAGCACGTGGAAGACGAGGCGCTGGGCTGCATCGAGTTCGCGCAGCGCTTCCGCGCCCGGTACGGCCCCAACACGCCCAACTTCTTCGAGGGCACGCTGCAGGACGCCATCAAGGAGTCCTGCTTGAAACCTGCTAAAGAGGTGAGCAACCACGGGCATATCACACTTTATAACTTTATACGGACGCAAATACGCAATAACGATTCAACCCACAAACCTTTGTCAAATGAAATACATACATAATGTAAAGGAATAAAGTTAACTTTTCAATTGATAAGTTGTGTGGGTCGGCTCTTTATTGCATATCTGCGTCCATATTATAAAGGCCAAAGAGTGTGTGTGTGTGTGTCAGCGTGCGTGCATACGTGCGTGCGTGCGTGCGTGCGTACGTGCGTACGTGCGTGCGTGTGTATGTTTGTTACTCCTTCACGTCACAATGAATGAACCGATTTGAAATGCTCATATCCAGCATTAACACATGGGCTACATTTTAACCCGAAAAATTAAAAGAGTTCCCGCTGGAATCGAAAAACCTTAATCCACGGGGATCATCTAGTATTAAGATAAAACGGAATAGTATAAGGGGCACGTCACTTCTTCTTTATCAACCGATTGACGCACATGTTAAACATAGGTCTCTTGTATGGACATCCACAGGCCTCGGTCTTGTGCCACCTGCACCCTGCAACTCGTTCGATGTTGACATTCTACCTAGTGGGAGTCTGCCAACATTGCGCCACCCGGTCAAATGACCTCAAATGACTTCAGAAATGAGGAGATCTAATATAGTTCAAAAAATTCGTGAAAGTACTATATTATGGGTACACTATTCCTTTTTATCATAGAAATAAAAGCTTTGAAGTTAATTTTAAAAAGCTACACACAGTTAATATCTAAATATATAAAAGGCAAAGGTGACTGACTGACTGATCTATCAACGCACAGCTTTAACCACTGGACCGATCGAGCTGAAATTTGGTATACAGGTAGCTGTTAGGATGTAGAAAGAAGGACATCCGCTAAGAAAGGATTTTGGAAAATTTCAACTCCAAGAGGGTTAAATAGGGGGTTAAAAAATCGAACCTAATGTGAGCGAAGCCGCGGGTTATAGCTAGTTATTTAAATAATATACAATTAATTGTTTCAGAGAAAGTTATTAGGCGTATACCTACATCACGAACAATCAGTGCTGTCAAACGTGTTCTGCGCACAACTTCTGGGCTGCGAGACGGTGCTGCAGACACTCGCGGCTAACTTCGTGCTGTACGGCTGGGACCTGACGGACCCGCATAATAACAACTTGTGAGTAAGGGTATTCAACTATTCACCTAGTTGAGTAGCGCTGTGTCAACCTGAATTGCACTTTATTGTGTGGTAACAAGAGTCGCTATTTATTTATAGTACATTATTGCAAAGGCAGGGAAGTAGGCAATTGCAGGTCGAGTATGAGTTTGAAGGCCGAACCGTAGGCGAGGACTTCACTAAATACGAGACAGGCAATTGCCATTTCCCGCCGAGGCATATATAGTGCTTTTCTCAAAAGAATGCAGGGAAATAAAACACTTTTTATATTATACATCCAAATCCATCCGCCATTTTGGTTTAAATCTGGTGAAGTACAATCAATCTCCATTTCACTCTCTGAACCGTTGAAACTCATTTTAATTATTATTAAATATATATTTATTAAGTAGGTATGTAAATAACAAATCAAGACGAATTTTCAGCTTTGCCGCCAATTTTTTTTTATAATCTGTGCCGACAGGCAAACGCATTTATGGCTATACAGCCACGTAAACGCAATTTGTACTAAGCAAAGAGACTATGGTATGCCAAGAATGACAAAAGAGATCCGATCAAAGAGTATTTAGTAACCCTAGCACGCCGTTTCATACTGTTGTATGAAACGGCATTACATTACAACGCTCCTGCAATATTTAAAAAAAACAAAACATGTTTTGCAGAGCGTTGTAATGTTCCAAATTCAAAAAACGCTCCTGCAATGGATTTGATTTTCCTTGTCCGACAATTCGATACTTCGCATGTTCTTTTTTCGAAAATAATGACAATATTTCCATGCACGTTTGAGAAAAATCATTTTGCGGAGTGAATCTTCTGTATGTACTATTGTCTATTAGGTATTATGTGCTGGTACTCTCCCGGTTAAAATGCGTAGAATGAGTATCCTTTAGAATCCTACCAAGCATGTTGCCGAAAGGGATAGGTAATAAAGTACATACAATATTAAAACATGTCGTGTTGCTCACAATCACCTCACAATGTATTGTGGCACTCAAAACGTGGCACGCAGTGAGGGACAGATATAGACATAGCTGTGTCTCATTCTATCTTGTTTGACATGGCTATACTGCATCTCTTTCGCGTGGGAGTGAAAAGGAGATATCATGAAGTCTACAGTACTTCTCTGTCTACGTTAAAATGCATTGATGAAACGGGAACGCCATAAAATCAGCCAATTCTTCAATTCTTTTTTTCCACGTACTATGAAACTGTGGAACCAACTTCCTGCGACGTTGTCCCCACTAAACTACAACATAGGGTTATTCAAGGGGCGGACAAACAAATTCTTTAAAAGCCGGCAACGCATTGGTGTTGCCTCAGGTGCTACAAATGTTCATGAGCGGCGGTAATCACTTAACATCAGATGACCCGCCTGCTCGTCTGCTCGCTCAAAATTTTTAAAAAAAATCAGAGATCATTGCGTTCCAATGAATCATAACGGGAATGGGTCTGTTTTGTGTCTACCCATCTTAACATGTGTTAGGTTGTGGTAGGTGTGCATTTTTGAAACTTCTTTGTGCAAACACTGTATGCATAGCATAGTTTTGTTACCTATTGTAAAAAAAATTTTTGAAAAGAGCAACTGCTGAGTCTCTTGCCGGGTCTTCTCAGCAAAATCTGCATTCCGAACCGGTGGTAGATTTATGACGTGTCATAAGAGCTACAAGTTGGCCTACATGAAATAAATCAATTTTGCTTTTGATTTGATTTTGGACGTAAATTCCAGGCTGCTGACGTCGATAGCCAGCGCGCTGGGCCCGGTGGCGAGCATGACCATCCGCAGCATCCCCGTGGAGCGGCTGCCGGCGCTCATCATCATCATGCGCGTGCGCTCCAACACCGAGATATACTCGGTCATTAATGGTCAGTGTGCATCATTCGATTACATAAGAAGAGTTTCTTGAGTGCGAGCGGCAACAAATATTATCCTATGCAAAAACTCCGTACAATTTCGCCCGCGATTATACATTAAATTACAATATAATTTAATGTATAAATTCATTATGACAAAGACTCGTATCAGTTAAGCAATGGGGATGTTAACACTAATCACAAATTAATGTTAAGTGTTAATTTTATGATAGTTTGTAGGATTAGAATATCGAAAATCACATTTTTGTAATATACTTAATAAATTTATCAAAAATGATTTTAAATGCTATATTTATAATCTGATGTCACGTGACTGCAAACGCCAAGAAGAGCTTGTGACGTCACTAGACGAACCGCGAAACAAACGGAGTGATTATAGGTACAGTACGCGCCACGAAAGAAGTCCCGCGGCCATCAGGTGGAACTAATAGATTTTACATACAATAATTGCCTAGACATACGACTACTAGCGCCGCCTCTATGGGATTTCTTTCATGGCGCGGACGGACCGATGACGTCATATCAGTCAAGTAACGCTCATGCCTGCGCCGCTTCACGCCAATCGGGTGTATTTAGGGCTTGCAGATATGTATTAATTCCACTAATTGCCGCTGGACTTGTTTGGTGAAAAAAATCAAGTCGTCCTTTGCTCTTTTGCTACGTGATTGAAGGATAGAGCCAACAAAAAAAATCTTTTGTTTAGGTAACGTGGGCGTGTCGGAGCTGGTGGGCGGGCTGGTGGAGGCGCTGGAGCGGTTCGCGGCGCAGAAGCAGGAGGACGCCAAGATGGAGCGCGAGCGCGACGCGAGGCAGCGCGTCAAGCGCGAGCAGGACGAGGCCTACCAGAGGAGTCTCGAAGCTGACAGGTAAGTCCGACAGGAAATGACGAAGTTGGGCTCGTTTTATCATTCGTAACTCCTATCAAACGACAAAAACCCGTCAATTTTTAGTTACATCCTTTGTAATAAGGTATTTTACTCTTTTTTCAAAAGTGTCTCAATTTAATCCAAAGGTGATAATTTACTACTAGAAAATTTATTAAAATTTTGTTCAATCGATAAGCACCAAAACAATGCATTTAAATTTTTCATTTTTCAAATTTTCGCGCGTAAATTGAAAAAAAGTGACGTCATCTCGACAGTAAACACACTGAGTAGGTAGTTCAAGTACCTATTGCAGTGCCAGATAACAATAGCTAATAACATTAACTGACGAGGTGCTAAATGAAAGATTCTTTATTTACAGACATTATGACGTAGTGTTATGGCGGTCGGCGTTTCGCTTATTTGTAGCACAGATAAAAAAAGTGAATTCAAAATTATTTAGTTCATGTAGACCAACTTGTGGCTCTTATGACAAGACAAGATGAAAAGGCCATATATGAAAATTTCTTATTTTCTCTTATCCACAGAGCAAAAGAAGAAGTTAAAAAGCAGCAGGAACTAGAAAGAAATCAAGAACTGGAGAGAGCAGAATCCGAAAGACTAATGGAAGAAGCCAAGAAAGAGGTAAGTATATTGGGGTGGTTTCACAATTTTTTTTTTAATCCTCTTGCTTGGAGATCCTCTTGCTAAAAAGACATACTTTTCCGCTTATCATGTTATCTATATAAATATTATAAATGCGAAAGTGTGTTTGATTGTCGGTTAGTCCTTCAATCACGCCGGAACAGAGCAATAAATCGACATAATTTTTTCATGAGTATAGTCTTATCTATCTATTTATCTATCGATTGTTTCCTTTAATATCATTGTAATGTGGCAGGCAATGCGCGCGGGCGCGGAGGCGCGCGTGCCAGCCGAGCCGGCGGAGGGCGCGGCGGAGGTCGCGCGCGTACGCGTGCGCCTGCCCCCTCCCCACAACGAATGTCTCGAAAGGAGATTCCACGCTCAAGATACGCTTGCCGTAAGTTCCTATTATTATTTTTCTTTCCTTCCTTCAAAAGTATTGTGTAGTTCACCTACATGACACCGCTCCCGCACGTCAAAGCAATGCACATTCCAATAATATGACCTTAGGTCGCGCTCTGTACATACACTTTACAGTGACAACATAAAACAGCAAAGAGCAAGTAAGCGCGCGGTAAAGATTGTCTGCAATAGTGGTTGAGAGGATACAGCCAGCTTAATGCTAACTCACTGCATCGACAGCAAGCTTTCTATTAGATAGATATAACTGGGAGGTCTCAGGTTGGGAATGGGAATTTGGGAATTTTCATTCAATTTCATTGGTTAGTTTGGCTTTTGGCCGTGGCTAGTTACCACCCTACCGGCATAGCATGTAGAAACAGATTGTGAACTGGTGATGAGTTTAGATGATGATGTTTTATATAATATATTATTACATTAATCCATATTTGTTTCAGGCGTTACTAGATTACCTCGCATCAAAAGGTTACCCTCAAGAACACTACAAGGTCATAGCTAGCTGGCCTAGAAGAGACGTAAGTATCAGCTCCTCACTTACTACATCATTACTCTTACTAATTACACGCGTAAATCGCATCGGACACGCTAAAACATGTCGACAACAGTCCTCAGTCGCATTTTTTTTTGGCCTAGTGAAACACAAATGAGAAATTTTTGTGATGTTGTTCTAGCTCACAATGGAACCTCCCAGCAGCACGCTGAAGGCTCTCAAGCTGTACCCTCAGGAGACGGTCATGCTGGAGGAGCGGTGAGCGCGCGCCACCCACCACACACTGTACCCACACACCGTCGGACGTACCCGTTTCGCGAGACATACAAAACTACCCTCCAAAAAATTTTTTCAAACTACCCTCTTATATTTGAAAACCACATAAGTGCTTGTTCACGCTAACTTTTGCCTCAAGTTTCAATACTGATATTCTTCACTGAATCTATGCGAAATTACAAGATATTCGAAATAATTTCATATTCCTATCCACATAACAGACGATAAAATATTCCTGCTGTTGAATTGTCTAAAAATTATTACTATCATCTCACTCACTCGGTACTCTCTCAGTATTGCCTAAAATGCATTGAATCATCAAAAATGCCATAAATCGGCCAATCAGATGTGATTGCGATGGTTAAAATATAGCAATCATTTTGACTCAATCTAACAGCTAAAATATCCACATCAGTAGCCCTAACACGAACATTTTAGCTTTCGAAGAGTAAAGGTGAAGTTAACTCTAGCAACAAATTTTATATGAAAATGACAGGAATGTTCCTGCTTAGGCTACTGAAATGATATTTTCAACAACCGTCTCGAATTAACTCTCGTAATAAAGGTTTTATAGCAAACTTGCATAGAAAATAAATCACTCAAGGTTCGCGTCGCATTACAAAACCCCGTCGAGGCAAATTAGGATCTATCTAAAAGCATAATACAGAGTCTTATTGATAGATCAGCTTCTATATAAAATGTATGAAAATGAAGATTTTTGCGTTGCGGCGCGATCCGCCCTCATTAACTAGAGCCTTTTATTCCTCAGGAAGTAAAACACTTAGTTTGGTTAATATTTATTGCGTTAAGTCTCGAAGCTACTACTTTTAAGATAATAGTAATGCTATCCTTTTCCACAACGAACATTGTGAGAAGGACGGTACTATATTACAACTATCATATTTTTGTAGTTTTCAGATTGGTTAAACCAATAGATATTGATGTAAACAATTTCTAACCTTATGTCATTCCGTATAAGACTGTAACTTGAATGTCTCCTCGAAAACATGAAACTCGAATGTCTCCTCGAAAACATGAAACTCGTATAGCTTCCGCGGTGACCTAGGATTCCAATCACTACGTTATTTAATATGTTGTTTCAATGGAATCTATACAAAATCGTAAACAACCTATATATTTTTTCTTATAACTTCACTAGCATAAACAAATATTTAACAAAATGCATTGCAGACTATAGTCAACATTTGTCATAGTCTATATTTCTGTCATTTTTTGACACATTTCAAAATTATTTTGCACTTATTTACTATAGATTGTCCAATTCTTTATTTTCTTTTTGGCAGATCAAGAAATTTTGACTTTAGTGACGCCTTCACACGTTACCGATTCGATTTGAAGTAATAATCGATTTTATTTAAGAAGAACTTTCAATCGATTTAATGAAATATTTTTTAATTTTGATTTAACGTACTTATATTTTATTATATATTTTTAATCACTTAGATAAATTAATTTGACATATTATGTTTGCGGTAACAGACAAACAGAAAAAAATAATAAGTTGATTTGGGTTCTTTATCGATAATAATAATAATTAAGGTTTTCTTTCAAAACATGTTTAACTAGCGACCTGCCCCGACTTCGTCTGGGTTGAAATATTAAATATTTGTTTTTACGGGGCTGCGATCGCACAGAGCTTCTTATAGGAAACGATTGTTAATAAGATCACCACAGGAACCACAGGAATCTTCCGCGCCGATACCTGCCACCGTGCCCCGTCGCACCGGCTGGCACCATTTTATTATTTTATCACGCGGAAATATTCATTTTCTGATAACTCCGATATTAATTTAAATTGTATAGTTATAAATCAGATCAAGTTATTTATACCTTTGCCTTAATCCTTACCTAAATAAATGATTTCTCAAGCAAGGCAGTTTAAATACCTGTAAATTACTTTTTAGTTTATTAAAATCGGACATTCCATTCGAAACATATTACGAGTTTAATAAAATTGCTCAGTGAAATATTTTTAAAAATTACGCGTTGATGTCACTTGCCCTGCATTTACTGTACGTTTATGCCAAAATGTTTAAAAAATAAATGTCCAGCCGTGCGAAGCCAGGACGATCCGCTAGTATTTAATAATTTTACTTGTTTCATTTGTATACCCAATTACGTAGCTAGTTTGTTAAATAAATAAGTAGGTAGGTATGTGATTTTCCAAGTATATTTGCTCATAACTCTTGATTTAAACTTGGTTTAGACGTTATTAACCACGCGTTTTGAAGTTAACTCACTTCACTAACGCGTGCATAGTTACATTTTAAGGCAGCCGTCAAAAAAAAAACTTCAACTTAATTCCTTGCAAATATTCAATATTGGAGTCATAGTTACTATTTTTATTTCCTTTTTTTTATTTTTACAGAAACAATACTTACACGAAGTCAAATTATTTTTATCATAATTGTGAATGATTAATCGTCTTTCAAGAACTGTGTTTTAGTCTGTGGTTGTTTGTTATGCACAGGGCACTTCACTAAACGTCAATAAAGTACGACATTATTTTAGTACATTATTCCGAAAACAAAAAAACGGTAATTTATAGGCGTGATCTGCCAAAAAGAAAATAAAGGCTTGGACAAAGCATAATACATAAATACATAATATTAATTAATTATTATTATTATGACATCAAAAAGTACAACAGCGAGTCATAAAAGAAATAAATTGAATTGAAAACTAGACGACTCATTTTTGTTGAAAAAAAAAGTGTCATAAATCAAATTATGTCACAACGCTAAAAAAAAAATTACACAGGTGTTGAAACTGGTTTTTGATAGAGTTTAAAATGTGTTGTTCACGTTTTGTATAGTTTCTAGGCAACGGCTAGATTTATCTTCTTTGTAAACAATTCCTGGTAGAATTGTATACCTCAAGAGAATTTTTACATGTTTAATTGCGGCTACATTAAATAATTCTTGATTAAGGCTGCTGACACATTACTGTGTATGTGTGAGCGACTGATCAATCGTCAAGACAGAATGCATGTCTTCGTATAGACATTTTGATGTATGAAACGTTCAGCAGCGTCAGACGCACCACAACACAGTAATGTGTTTGCACCATTATATTTGTATAAATGGCATTGTATGTGAATTGGAGTAAGATTATTATAATAAATTATGTACAATAACAATGCATAGTTTATTGTGAAGCCTAAACAAAAAATACTTGAAATTGGTAGATTTTTTTAAATTACCCCCATTTTATAAAAAATTTCGAGGATATCTATCCTAGAAATTAAATTATTGCAACAAACTCCTTTTCTTAAAAAATACAAACGTAAAACAAGTTTCTCTCATTTCATGTGAGCCAACTTGTTGCTCTCATGACAATATCGTCACATCTACGGCAAACTTAGAGTTTGCAAAAGATCAATTTTACAGAGGAGGGTTTTAAATCATAAAAAAAATATATATTTTAAATGATTAATTAAAAGTTTCATTTCGAAAACCTGTGGGATTAGTAGAAGATTTAACACGATCCGAAATCCCTCTATTATTATAACAAAATGCTCCCTTAAATATAGCATCTTTTGCACTTGTAAGTGTGCTGTAAATGTGACGATGAAGTTTATTCGACTATGTGTAACATCCATATTTAGAAACTTTTGAACTTATTTTGGATAGATGCAATTATGACATCTTCAGCAGCGATAAAAACAAACTATTCGTTTTGTGATATTGCTAGGTAATATTTAATAAAATAAAAATATCGCAGGTACGATCCTCTTAAGTGAGAAAAAGAAGTGAGTAATGACTATGAGAATTTCCACGGAATCGTAGGTATATCGGCCTTTGTAATTTTTCACAGAATCACAATATGATTGTCAATGTGTGTTGAAAAAAAAGTTATGTACTCAAAATAAATAAACAAGACAGACTTACTTATAATCTTTCATTTCATAGATTTTTTTATATATGACGGTATAATTCTAATTATTTTTTTTGCGATAGAATCTTGGAGAAAACGAGTAGTAGGGTATGCGCAACCGCTGCGGGCGCGGGCGAGAACCGCCCCGTGAGGTCGCGGTTGCGGGAAAGGACCGAGAACTTGGTGGTAGACACTGATCTCTAATTTTATTAATCTATGATTAAAACTGGATTCGCTGTCCCTTACATATGACAGCTTAATCATGGGTCAATAAAGAAGCGCCATATTTGACATACGAGTGTCTCTGGAACTAATAATGCAAATGGCGCACCGACCACTAGAATTAATGAATGAATGAAACAAAAAACAAATACCCTTAAAAAAAATTATATAAATGAGAGCACAAATGGCGGCCTTGTCGCTAAGAAGCGATCTCTTCCAGGCAACCATGATTTAGGGTGCTAGAATTAATCTATGAAATCATAGATTAATAATAGAGGTTGCTGCGCCATGCAATATTAGTTAGTTTGAAAGCACTGTAAAAGTTTATTTGAATAATTTTTTTTTTTCTATTCTAGCCTAAGCCTTAATGTCGAAACTCAATAGGTGCCTCTTTGAACTTATAAAAGGCAATTTCGGCTATCAAAATAGCAACTGCAAGTGCCATGCCTAGCGCCAGTAAAATGAGGGCACTAGAGAACTCCCTCAATGTCACGTTGAAAATACTTGTGTCTGGTGTATGGACGCAGGGCGGTTTCGGCTCGTCCCATATTGATTTGAGTCTGTGCATCAACCCCGCTTCGTATATCTTGCGGATTCTGTAAGAAAAGTGAAATTCCGTCCAATGACTAGTGTTCGGGACACTGCGTGCCATCGAACACTGCACCGTCCGCAGTTTACGCCGTCGTCGGGTCTCGTGTAAGTTATTAAAACAGTGCACCACGGACTGCCCTACGACCCGCTCATATCATTAGTTTATAAGTAGAGACCGGATTATATGCATTTGCATATTCGCATATGCATTTGCATATTTTAGCCATTCTCAGCGGTAATAGCATATTTTACCTAAGATCTAGTTATGATGCATATTATCGGTACATTTACAATATTTTTCACTCTGCGTTCCGCCGCCGCCGCATTGCCCCATAAACTTAAAGAAAAGTTTGAAAACATATTGAGCAATAACCCAGGTTTTCAAAGCTTGTGTCAAATTGATAGTTTCATTAATGGGACAGCAGAAATTTTGCCGGAAACTATAAGTACCATAACACCCAAGTTCAAATTCTGCCCAGTTAACTCAATGGATATGGAGCGAACCTTTTCTACTTACAAAAATATTCTAAATGATCGTAGACACAATCTTACCACTGAAAATTTAGAAAAATATTTGATTGCTTACGTTTACACAAATTCTAAATCATTTTAATATCATATAATGTTACTTACTGTATCTATTATCGCCTATCAAAAAATAATTTACTAATTGTATGCTGATTTTGGAATAAAAAAAAATGAATACTTACTTTTCTATTTTTTAGGGATTCCTAAAATTTATCATTTAATTTTGCATATTCTGCCAGTTTTCGTGCATATTTCAAGCATTTTTCATGCATATTTGCATGCATATAACAAGCTTTTTATGTTGCATATAATCCGGTCTCTATTTATAAGTATCAATATCATTAAATATATAGTCCACTTATATCATATACATATATCAATCCTTATTTATCAGTAGTGATAACACCCTACAACTACAACTAGAACTTTTACAGAAAATAATATTATACAATTATTACCATTTCGATGATGGTGTTGTGCCTTACTATTTTAATAATAAAAAGGTTATTTTCTAGTACTGGTACCTACTGATAGCTATGATTTTGATGGTTATCGTGATGAATAATGACACCCTTTCACAACACAGTAGGTACTTACATGATTTTTTAATAATTTTCTGCGAGCTTGTATTAACGCGACGATAGTGTAATCGGCTTTTTACTAAAAATGGCTATTGGGCTACTAAGCGTTATAGTTAATATAGGTTGTAAGAACATGAAACTCGCCTTACCCAGTGGCCACATGTTCTCTATAGGGCGAATGCTTCCTCAAAGCCGCCGCCATGATCTGCGACGGATAGAGCTGTATTTCGTGAGCGTCGCAAATCTCCCGCTCGCTGAAGGTGCTCCTCATGATCTTGTAAGCTGTAATGCTGTCCAGGTGGAAGGCGAAACCTCCGCGCTTCACCAGCGCCATTCCTTCCTCCGGCGTGAAGAAGTTATAGTGGCCACTTGCTACTATCTTCTGGTGGTACAGCTTTAATGCTACTGGGTCTGTCGTGCGCTGAAATAACACTAGGAAATTAATTGAATGCAGTTTTCTCTATTTTAATACTTGGGATTCCTAGTCCATTTTAGACGGGGTGAACAAAATTAACTAGTTTTTCAAAGCTGACGTAACCGACCGCGATAGCACATCTACAAACTTACGAATCTGCAAAAGATGCATTTTACATAAGATCATTTTGAAAGCGTAGAAATATTGTTTTCTTTCCTAAAGATTGCTTTAGAAAAGAAAACAATATTTCAAGCAAGATAGAGTTAGGGCGCTTTCAAATTAGAGGCGTAATGAAGTGCTTCTGTGGTGGCAATTTTTTAAACTCTTTTATTATTAGCCTTGCATACATTGGCATAAGTCCCAATCGGGGGTAGTTTGGCTATAAGAGTACCGCTAGACCTTCCATTACATATACGTTAAAAGAGAGCTAAGCCCAACGCCGATTTGCTAAGTGAACAAACCTTGAAATAATCTTTATTATACAGCACATCTTCCACGCCAGCCTTCAGATTACTGTTCAGTAGATCCTTAAGATTTCTGATACTCTTCGGCGGTTCTCTTAGTAAAGTGGACACAACAGTCGCGTTGTAGTATTGATACAACGTCAGTGAGAAGATGAAGGTCATAAATATGATTATCTTCATTGATAACGAGCCTCTGTTCAGCGACGAACCTGCGAATTAACCTTTAATTTATAGCTCTAATGCCAGTTTCCACTAAGATTCCCAAAGATTTAGGGACTACCTCAGCTATGTTAGGTAGCCCTTAATGATAAATTCGTTTTCTTTAACCTTTAGGGAACACCCAAAAATGAAAATGACAATTAGGGTTGCATTTGAGGGTTACCTACATCCTATGTTAGGAGACTCCGTCATAGGGGATGATGTAGGTATGGTTGTTGAAGAAGAGCATAAGAGGAGTAAGTAAGTAGGTAGTAGGGGCTCTTTATATTCTGGGTGTTCAATACATGAACATGTTTTTTTTTATCTGTAAGTGTCTATGTTCATTTTGTCTTATTTTGTTCATTAAAACTAAAAAATGAATTATTATTTGGCTTCAATAAGTCAACATGTGGTCCTTCGAGCCGGATTGAATTGAAAACTAAAAGTTTATTCGAATGAAAAACTTTTCTATTCTTATAATTTTTATACTTAAATGGTATTTATAGTGCCAACGGAATTCCGCTGTTATACTTACAGTAAATTATAGGCACAATAACCGCGTGAACGCAATAAGGGCTTTTCATCGCGCAGAATTCCAATGTTGGTTTTAAGTTAGTTCTTTGTCTGGTCTTAGATGGAAAATTTTCTTAGTTCGCAAGCATCTGACTAGATGGTACAGTAAAGTTCGCGACAAGGCAAAAGTATTTACGTGCAGCTCTCTTTCCCGCTCTCACTCCCGCCTTATCGAACATTAAGTAAATGCCGCCTTTACAGTCACAAAAGAATTACCTTGTTGGCTAACGGCGCTGAAAATGAAAATAAACGCCATAGATGTCGAGGAATCCTCGTCGTCGCCTGGTTCTCTCAAAGCCTTTAGTTTCAGCATGACACCTAGCGTAGCTCCAATCGCAGCCAAGATAGCCATGATGCAGTACCACACTATGTCTGTAAGTGGCCGCGTATATATCGTGGAGAAACCACCAGGATACTTGGGATGGCGAAGGATGAAACATGGCCTATGAGAAGGTAATAATTAGAGATGTAATAGCACTGTGCATCCCACTTTTGATGTTTATGAATTTGTACATAGAAATGGAATAATGGATAATATAAACTTTGTTAACATTGGTTGAGAATGATCAGTTCTATTCAATTTTACTGAGTTAATCAGTAGGTATAGATATGTTCAATCACAAATAATACAAATAAACTAAGTCGACAATACCTACTTTACTTAGTTGATCACTTCTAAATGCTATTGTTCGTTATGTATAATAGATATCTGGCAGCGTTAAACACTCCAAAAAACCACTTTCCCCTTTCTCTTAAATTCTAATCATTTCAAAATAATTTAGTCTTTTATATTATATTTACTTAATTAAAAGTTAAGTATTTATAATCAAGTAGGTACCTAGACTGCCACGTAGGGGTTACATAGTCTATGTACTTAGCCCTGTCAGGCCGATAGAATATAGGGGTTCCACCGATATCAGCCTCGCGACGCTGGAGCGAGCCCACCATGCCGTCGAAACTGCCATTACGCAAGTATCCCCACGAATTGGTCCTCCGGAGTTCATAGCTGGAAAAGTCTGCCTATATTCAATACAATTTCTTTTTAAAGAAATATAGATATACAATTCCTTAAATAACACTTGCAATAAGCTAGCTCAAAAGCCTCCACCTCACAATTGCGTCTCTGTCGTTGGCCAAATTACAGTGGATTATTGCAATACCAATCTACCGCTTCATTATAGTCTGTAAGATAACATGCGGCCTAAAAGAAAATAGGTAACTAGTAATAGTAAAAACAGATAAGTACAATTCGCAATATTGCAGAAAAATAAAATCGCAGGAAAACGACACACGTTTGAGGAGGTAGCAGGCTTCCTTAACTAAAGGAGGGTACGCAGCAAAGAATACTAACCAGTAAATGTAAAATAATCAATAAATACAATATTTTTATATCAACTCAATTAGGATGTTGAAAATAATCTAAGCTTTAAAAAAAAGGCAAAGGCCTCACTACGGATTGTCGAACATCCCTAAAGAAATGGCTGCATTACCTGAAATTGAATATATTCGCCAGGTATTTCACTAACGTAAAGAACTTCAGTTTATGCAAAGAATCCACTATCGAGTCCTCTGGCTTTGTATTTTCTAAATAGTGCTTAAAAGTTTGGTTCACTATAGGATCGACTACTACTACGACGCATTTTAGAACTACCCCCGTCAAATCAACCCTTTGCTTCTGATTCAAATACAGTTTTGAGTCCCAATACCCTATCTCAGTTACAACAAAGGAACCTTTAGTGTAAAACCCTTTATTAAAAACTTCGTACAGACGAAATAAATTTGGTTCACCGCTCCTCGTTATAAGAATAACATCGGAGTTTATCTCTATTGGGAGTTCCGACAAAATGTTTACAGTAGATGCAAGATTATCAGTTTTTATCAACCAAGTATACGAACTACGAAAGTATGTTTCGTCAATCAAACCAAAAGTTATGTTCCAAAATTCGCACGAGGCGTCCAAAATGAACCCAATTTTGGAATATCCAATTTGCTTAGGAGTCATATCTGGACTCGAAACTTTAACATTGTTATCATTTAAAACTTTCTGAGCATTTATAACATTAAAGTCATTGTGGCAATTCAAAATAACGCCGTTTTGTATATTTTTTAATTTGAAAATGTCCACTATTATAGAAATTGCAGATACGGGCCACATATTGAATAGGAAAATCATTGAAACTAAATTCATCTTTTCAATGTCTCAGTAAGTCAAGAATGAAATTAAAGAATCTTGAATCCAACTTGAATCTATTTTATCGCGTCTCATATGACAACAAAATTGCAGACAAGTTATTACTGTCAGCAGTATAATTTAAATGTATAATGATATGATGATGGCCATTTGATGAAATGGTTATTAGGTAATTGTTTAAGAACTGTTTAATGAGAGTGTATCATGTAAGGGGATTATAGGATGAATGGATATCAGTCCTTCTAATTTTCCACAAACCCTAAATTAAATAAAACCACAATATTGTTAAAGTTAACATAAATCTAATTCGACTTCACATAAAAATTACAATTTGTAATTCAATTTTAATTAAATAAATAAATAGATCATAATTATATGAAATTAGTTTTGTACTGCCTACTTAATTAAATTGTTTGAAATATTAAGGGAATACATCTTGGAAGGGAAATGCAGCATTATCTGGCATCAATAAATCAGCTAAAAAGCATACAGTACCAGCTGTGCCCTCATAGAGACTCTCTGGATTATCAGGAAGTCTTGCATCCCTCAAAAACTCATCTGTGGTCATAAATGCAGCAAACAAATTAGCTCTATGAAGATATTTCTCATCTCCAGTTAATCTGAAGAGCAGAAGAAAGACATAGCCATTGCCAGCAACACCGTGACAAATTCCTGGACCCTTTCTAAGCAGACCTTTATTCCAAATAACTTCACCAGCCTTAATACAAGCATTGCGATACTTTTGATCTTTAAATACTAAGTATGCTTTAGCCATTAAGTATATAGTGCCTGGCGCCCCATGACACCAGTGCACTAACTTATGTTCCGGTAAACCTATCTCTTCCATACAACAAGGCCAATTCCCTTCTTCGGTCTGTAAAGATGCTATGAAGTCAACTGTTGACTTAATATCATGAGCAGCCGACTTATTATGTTCCAAGTAACCAGGGACAGACAAAAGCATCTGTAATATGAAGCTTATGCCATGCGCTGCACCTAAATATTCTGTATTATAATAATGATACATTAAAGGGCATGAGCTGCTGTGTTTTCTGGCATATTCTCTCCCAGATGCAATAATAACGTCACATATTTTATACAGCTCTTCATTTGTAAAGATTGGTGCTTGAATCTCACGAGCTACCCACAATGCACCAGCTAAATAACCAGCGCGACCCACAAAGAATTCGTCGCCACCGCACTTCAAGAATTTAGGATTTAAATACTGACTGTACAGGGACTTGTAAGCTTTCAGGTGGTCTGAGAATTTTTCGTCTCCAATTTCTTTTTTTAAAACCGCCGCTAGCGCGTAAGTACCGGCGTCGCCGAGGAGAAACGACGTTCGGTCGCCCGCCGATGTTTCTAACGCCGGGGAAAGGTATTCAACTGCCTTCTCTATATAACTGCTCTTATTCTCCGACAACAACGGATTCTTGGACAAATAATAGAACATATACGATACTCCGGTTATACCAACGTAAAGTCCGCCATCAACATTTTTGCGATGCGGATGAAGACGCTTAGCTATGTTTGAGGTGTGCTCGTTGATTTGGGAGATTATCTCATTCTTACCAAGGGCCAGAGTCGCTCCCTGCTTGTAATCTTCGTAAGGATTAGGAAAGAAACGCACCATTTTTAAGCCGAACGGTGTTGCGGCGGATAAGTAATTGCGTAAAGTCGTAAAGCAAAATATCTTTTGAAACAATTTGTTCATCAATTCCAATTAAATATCACGCTACTGCAGGCTGAAATTCTTTTATTCTTTCTTAAATTATTTCTTTATCATAAAATATTCATTGAAAGAAACAAATCCACAAAACAAATGAAAACTGCCAAAATAAAACATTGCTTTTTTCTCTTCTTCTTCTCTTAACTATGCTGGATTCTAGTCCTTTGAGGCTCTATCAATATTTGGGTCAGGCCGTAGATTTTGCCACTTTTTTTCCTTCCCTCTTGTCTTCTTAAGTTTTTACGATTTTTATGATCGGCACATGGATTTAAATAATAAAGATCCATGAATTATTGTATAGGTACTCGAGACCGCAAAGTTTTTCCACGTTTTACTAAATAGTACATTAATAAGAAAAAAATATTTATATAATCCAAAAGGAGCTTTTTGCAAATAATCACTATGTCCTTTGTAGGGGTGGCATAGCATTTCTTCATGCTGTATTGTATTTATTGCGTTTACAATTTATATAATTTCTTCCTTATAATCTTTATGAAATTGGCTTACATCTAGTGACAATTTTATTGCTTTAATTATTTTTTTATATATATTATTGAAATTTTTAATTTTGGTAAGAAATCCGATATTTATGTAACTTTTTGTATGTAACGCTTCACAGCCGTTTGTTTTTAACTAATCATTTAATTAGAAACATTTTTCTATTTCGCAACATAGCCACAGAATATCATGTGGTTGTCCAAACAACTACGGCTATTTTGTTAAATTTAGTCGAATTTTTTCGTGGATAGAGTGACACGGTCACGTCGTTACGGAGGTTGTTTTTGAAGATTTAAACGTAAGTACTCAACTTTTTACCAATATTTTATCAGAAATTAGTTTTGCGGTCGTAAGTTATTAAACAGTCCTAATTTCAATTGGAAATATTGCATTTATAATGAGTTATCACCGATAAGATACCAGAAGTTCATGCTTATGTAACGTTTATGTAACACTTATCTAACGTGTTACATTTAATTTTATGTAACGTTACATAAAATACTCTTAAAGCTTAGTGTAGGTGAGAGACGAGGACTTGCCATTTAGGTTAGCACTTTTTTCACGAAAATAATTAGTATTTAGTAGCTATGTCTAATAGGCAGATACCAATCTACGCTACTATTATAAAGAGGAAAGATTTGTATTTTTGTGTGTATGTTTGTAATGAATAAACTCAAAAACTGGACAGATTTGGCTGAAATTTAAAATTAAGATAGATTATAGCGTAGATTAAAACATAGGCTATTTTTTATCCCGAAAAAAGTATAATTCCCGCGGGATCTTCAAAACTAAATTCAATATATAAACAACATAAATAATTATTTGTTCACAGATGCCTCCAAAATCAGTTCAGAGCCTTACAGTTATTATAACAGAATAAAAACTATTTCTTTATTTTACTGTTGTGTTTTTGTTCACAGTTCTGTTCTTATCTTTACAATTTTACGTAACGTTTTTATGTAACGATTATGTTATTGTTACATAAAATCTGTATAACAGTTTATGTCACTAAGTGGCAAAAGGGGTTTGGGTAAAAGTGGCATGATTTTTTTTTCTTGCGGCCACTTATGAAAATTATTTTATTCGAAAGTACACAATAAAACATACATTTTATTCTATTAAAGTTTCTTTCTAAAATGTATCGGAGCTGAGATATTTTAACATGAAAAATACATAAAATCATGTTGCCACTTAGGTACTTTGTGTCTATTTTATTTATTATATTTGATGGTTCCCTATTATTTTTCTTTTAGTCATAAACAACAACAAAGGAGCCTCTAATGAGCCCAAAAACTGAGCGTGATCGCCTCGACCAATCACAGCACAGGATTTGTTTACCTGAGCCACGCATCAACTCCGGCGCACCGCGCACCGTACTTCACTCGTCTCTCCAAGTTAGTTGGTGATTAGTGTCGAGTGTTTCTGTTTCTATTGTTTTTAATCACATACCTCGCTTCCGCCTATAACACGCGAGAGCAGTTAGTCGTAGTATTTCTCGACATGGAGAAGGCGTTCGATCGCGTCTGGTACGCCGGTCCATGACGCCACGAGGATGAACCCAGCATGTATTTTAATCACACGACTTAGCTTGCCTTACTGGACTTTGGTCGCAGGCGGTACGGTGGCATGTAGCGCTGTCAGTGTTAGGATTAGTCATTTACAGTATTGGTTTGGATTCTGCATTTAGTGTCGTTGCCTATGTATGGCTTATGTAGTTAGAAAGGAGATTTGTTAGGGTCTTCTTTCGTGGTTGGTGACGGACGGCTATAAGAGGAGGTGGACACCGTAACTAGGCTAGGCTAGTTAGCCTGGTTGTCTAGTTTAGGCATAGAAATGTTGGCTTCCACGTTAGTTCAGTGACAATTACGATGTACTCTCACTCCTACAAAGTAATCACTGGGACTAATGGTTTGTTTGGTCGTTAGTCTGTCGTTTCTCTCATCATATAGTATCTACAAGTATAAAAAAGTGATTTTAAATATTTTTGTTTATTTTTTAATATTCTATCCATAACGCTATAAATGGCTACCGGCAGAATAATAGGCAGATATCTAAGACAAAAACTCGTGACCTTCAGAACTTTAATACCGAGTGCATTAAAAATACCATCGAGCGGAACCGAGGCTCCAAAGTGTTCGCGAGAGATCAGTCGATCGGACAGAGCCAGCTGACGCGACTGCAAACTGACGACGGTCGTCTCGTTTCTTCTCAAGCTGAGGTCTTGGTAGAGCTCGAGAAGTTCTATGGACAGTTATATACCAGAACACAGAAACCTGTTGAAGATTTGGCCAAAGACCCCAGAGCCATACTGACCCGACATTATACCGAAGATATTCCGGACGTCAGGCTAAACGAGATTAGTATGGCTCTCAAACAACTCAAGAACAACAAGGCGCCAGGTGATGACGGAATCACAGCTGAATAGGAGTTCAGCTGTGATTCCGTCATCACCTGGCGCCTTGCGGGTGGAAAACCGTTTCTAAAGACCTTTCAGAGTTTGTTCAATTCCGTCATTCACGAGGGTACAACGCCGAAAGCATGGCAAAGGAGCGTGGTGGTTTTGTTCTTCAAAAAAAGTGATAACACTTTGTTGAAGAATTATAGACCCATCTCGCTGCTGAGCCATGTTTATAAGTTGTTCTCGAGAGTCAATACGAATCGTCTCGCCCGTAGGTTCGACGACTTCCAGCCTCCCGAACAAGCCGGATTTCGAAGAGGCTTTAGCATCATAGACCAAATCATACGCTGCGGCAGGTTATACAGAAGATAGAAGGATATAACAGGCCACTTTGTTTAGCATTTGTGGACTATGAGAAAGCCTTCGATTCTGTGGAAACTTGGGCTGTATTGAGGTCGCTGCAGAGATGCTGCATCAACTATTGGTACATTGAAGAGTTGAAGTGCTTGTACAAAAACCCACTATGTCAGTACTTATACAGGACCAGACTACAAGGCCAATACATTGCAGCGTGGAGTGCGACAGGGAGATGTAATCTCCCCGAAGCTCTTTTCTGCTGCGTTGGAGGACGTCTTTAAGCTACTGGATTGGAATGGACTTGGCATCAACATAAACGACGAGTACATCACTCACCTTCGATTTGCCGATGACATAGTCATTATGGCAGAGACTCTCGGAGACTTTAATACAATGCTCAATGACCTCAGCAGAGTCTCTCAACAGGTGGGCCTGAAAATGAACATGAGCAAGATGAAAATGATGTCTAATGCTCATGTTCCGCTCCACCCAGTAATTGTTGAGAGCTCTGCACTCGAAATTGTAGACCTGGGAGACACAGTCCAGCTAGGTAGATCCAATTTCGAGAAAGGGGTCACCCGCCGAATCCAACTCAGCTGGGCAGCGTTCGGGAAACTTCGAGATGTCTTCTCGTCCAAAATTCCTCAGTGCCTGAAGACTTAAGTCTTCGAACAGTGCGTGCTGCCAGTGATGACTTATGGATCCGAAACATGGTCGCTGACTATGGGCCTCGTAAGAAGGCTCAGGATTACTCAGCGGGCGATGGAGAAAGCTATGCTCGGAGTAACCCTGCGAGATCAAATCAGAAATGAGGAGATCCATAGGAGAACCAAAGTCACCGACATAGCTGTGCGAATTGCGAAACTGAAGTGAAAATGGTTGGGGTACATAGTTCGAAGAGCTGATGGTTGATGGGATCCGAAGGTGCTGGAGTGGCGACCCCGCACGGGGAAGTGCAGTGTTGGCAGACCCCCCCACTAGGTGGACCGACGACATCAAACAAGTCACAGGGAGCCGCTGGATTCAGGCGGCGCAAGACCGAGGCTTGTGGAGGTCCATGCAAGAGACTTACGTCCAACAGTGGACATCGATAAGTTGATAAAGACGAAGAAAAAGAACGCTATAAATAGTTTTAACAATAAAATATATGATAGTTTACTTTAAATTGATGACAAAACTCTCATAATTCTACAACTTCAACATCAGATATCTCAGCTCCGATATCACTTAGGGCAAAATCCTTTTTTGATCTGTTATTACTAGTTAATACCCGATATGTTAGCAACAATTAAATTAGTGGCCGCTAAGAAAAAAAATCATGCCACTGGTCCATACAAAATTACCCAATCCCCTTTACGGCCTGACCCATTTATTTGTTTGTGAATATTTTTAATTCCTTCTATGTGTGTGTATGTGTGTGTGTGTATAAATGTGATTAGTCTTCTCTGTCTACGCATTAATGCGGTTGCAAATTCTATTACATACCTAGTCTATTTGACTATAGAGTCTTACTCTTATATGTTTGTGTATAGAGTATACTCTGTGGTATACTCTATAGTCAAATGAAGACGACCTTGAAAATCATAGGCTGCGTTCACATTAAAACACAGCATTAAAATAAATAAGTACTTAACGGTTGCTCCAAGAGAATGTAATCACTCCGTTACGGTTGCCTAGCAACTACTTAGGACAAGTAAACGTAAATTATATTCTCGAGAACAAGTTCAAATGTTAAAATGGACCAAAACTGCCTTTTGCACGAATTTATTATATTAATAATAGAACAAAAGTCATATAAAATGAGGCCAATTCAGTATTAAGATTTTGTAGTTTTAATTTCTAATGCCTATTACATACAATCGTGGAAACGTAAGTTTATATTTATTTCCAAAGTGGCCTTTATTAAATCGTTAAAATTATTTACATATTTTTTGTTTATAAGGTAAGAAAAGTAGCTTTCCGGGCAAGAGGAAGATCGGCACAGTCTTTAGATGCTAGCGGCCCACGAATCGATACAGGAGCAGGAGGCGATGGACGAGTTTTCTTGCATATACGGCCAGCGTTGGCCGATGCCCGGTCTACATTGCAACGCTCAAACACCACACTCACAGGGTTATTAATAATACTTATATTATTTTAAAATATGTGTCTTAGGTAGAAAAATCAGTTCAGTACAATTTTATTTTAATATCAGATCGTAGAACTTACTTAGAATTACGCTTATCCTGATTACACAAATGCCTACCTAACTACATACACGTACATAATATCTGGCAGTGATTTTAGAATTGTATGTCTATTTATTTAAAACGACTGAACTAATTTTATTATCCCGCCAAATCAAAGAATACCCAGTAATTTTTAAAACTTAAATCCACACAATTTAAGTTGCGGGTTTCTTGTTTATCTATTAGAATTGTACACCTACCTAATAACAATTTATTTATTTTTATTGTAATAAATCTTAATATTTCTCAGAAATAATTACATATGCAAAGAAGATATCAAAGATGAATCTGTTAATTTGCAAGCTGTGGGCGAGGGTAAGGTACAATTATCTCGAACCCCACAAGAAAAAGACCGGTTACCAGACCGAATAAGTTTAGACAGGTATATATCCTTTTAAAAAAATCACTTATCTCAGATCTTGCTATTTGATACAAAAGTGATAAAATTGGGCATAAGTACATGGACATAATTTAATATTATGTGCAATGTGGAAAACAAATTAAAAATCAAATTGTTAAGCCCTTTCTATTCAACTATTTTTTGTTTCGCGTTTTTATGTATATGATTGAAAATGTACTACTAAATATTTTATTATACCAGACAGATATCTAATGTTAGTAAAATTTACAGACGTGGTCTTTCATCGATACCACATATAGTTGGTGAGCCAGGCCTCCGTCTTTTATCATTACAACACAATTTGATTAACACCTTATCAGGACTTTCTCCTCTGGATTTAAGCAAGCTTGTTTTCCTAGACGTGTATGACAATCAGATTGATAAAATTACGTCGCTGGAAAAATTGTTTAGCTTGAGAGTTCTCCTATTGGGGAAAAACAGGTAATCAGCCATTTTGTTGAAAAATAGAATTCTTAATGTGTCGCAATATTTATTCGTTAAATAACTATGATGTTTATTTTTAGAATAAAAAGAATAGAAGGCCTGTCAAATTTGCTTAAATTAGAGGTGCTGGATTTACATGGCAATAGGATAACAAAAGTCGGATGTTTATCTAATCAGAGTGAGCTTAAAGTTCTCAACTTAGCTGGCAACCAAATAAAATGCATAGGACAGATGGACCTCCAGGGATTAGTATCTTTGCGTGAATTGAACCTTAAGCGAAACCGTTTAAGAAAATTACTTGGCTTTCAGAACACAATGAAGTTGCAAAAACTTTACCTCGGAAATAATGACTTACAAAGGTAATAATATGATGACTACCCTCAATTTTTTCAAAATGGAAACGTTTGCTAATCACTTTGTCTTATACAGTATTGAAGATGTTTCATCATTGGCTGAAGCTACGTCACTTATTGAAGTTTCTTTGGATGGTAATCCCGTAGCTTTGGGTGGAGATTGCACACCATTTTTAGTATCCTATCTACCAAATCTGATAACGTTAACAAACATGCACGTCAGTGATCAGGTAATAATTTCAGTAGAAAGCAAAAATCGATCACTTATTTACTAGGCTAATAAATACGGTACCAAGAATGTTACTGAATTTTTTAGGTTCGCTGTGCAGCTATGGCTTGGCGTAATAACAAAGAAGCTGCTCATGCTGCTTACTGTGCATTAAGTGGATCCGCTCAGCAAGCTGCTAGACGTGATCAGATAATTAATAATGCTAGAACTAACTGGGAACTACTCAGGTTTACTGTATTTCACATAATTAAGGAAAACTTGAAACTCATTATTATGAAACCGTTCTATCCATTTAATCTTAAAATAAACTTATAAACTCAAACTAAATAAATTTTTCCAGATCAGAAAATAAATGTTTTATAAGTACGGCCACAAGTCCAGTTAAGCAAGTTGATATCGAAAATAATTCAGAAATAGAGACTGTTGCTGGGGCGCAATGTGGAGAAACTCAAACAGTAGAAACAAATGTTATTCCTGATTTAATAGCATCTACACAGAAGGTCCAGAATGAGAATGAGAAGAATGGGGAATCAAATTGCAAAATCAACAACATTGATACCAGTACTCAAGCTTTTACTGATATTTCCGTTCCTAAACCTGTTACTCAAAAGTTGCAGAGAAGCTCTACTGCTCGAAAGGCTTCAGACAGACGTGTCAACTTCTCTGAAAGAAGTGCTTCTCAAGATACAGACGCATCTCATTCTACATCTACAAGTAGTGATCTTAGATTACCACCAATTTTACTGCCGATTATATCTTCACTAGAAAGTGTTAAATTAAATGACAGTACAGAACCTGTATTAAAAAGATGGGAAAGTATTTCCAGTGTAGAACCAATAGGTGACTCATCAATTAGTTCAATGCCTTCTTCATCTAGTGATAGTGATGATGATACTAATATAAAAAGACAACTAAGAAGGGTTCCCACTGTGCTAAGACGTCGTGAAAATTTTACTTCAATGAGATCTAAATCTGTTTGTGATCCAGAAAGTCGGAGGGTAAAAGCAGGAACTAGGATTTCGGATAGCAGTGAAAATACTAGTAATATTTCGTGCAGTACAAATGTTGGATCTGTTACATCTTCGACCTCAGGAAGTGACAATAACAGTAAATGCTTAAAAAGACAAGGTTCCTTAAACAGTAGACCAAATACAAGAAATATTCGTAGCGCTACCATAACGAGGAGAAATGAAAGAACTTCTTCAGTTCACCGTGCTTCGACTGCTAGAGTAAAGTCTACGAAAACTTTAGCAAGTCTAAAATCATCAGAACCTGTTCCTAAACCACTACCTCAATGTAAAGATAGGGAACAGGGCGTTGATTATCTTGTTGAAGTTTGTGATGGTCTTGTTAGCGCTTGGGGTGCTGGGGCGGTGCGGCGTTTAGCTCGGGACTGGGATTGGGAAAAAGCTCGATCCGTGACCCGTGCAGCCTTCCATTATGTACATTTTCATGCAGTTGCTCAGTCACTACCGGAACTTAAAGCCAAGTAAGTGACAAACCCAATTTTACTTCCAATGAGCAAATACTTCAAATTGATCACTTAAAAAGGTATCCATAAATGTTTTTAGATTTCCTAACGTGACGCATATATCTATACGCGCAACTGGATTACAACACTTAGGTCAATTGCATGCCTTAGCCGAATTGCGAGGAATAACTGGTCTAAATGTAATGCCTGAAGGAAATCCCATATGTGTCAAAATTTGGCGAGAATATGCTGTATATAGACTTGCTCATTGGGGTCTCAAAGAAGTTAATGATGAAACGGTAAATAACAATTGATTCATTTAAGATTACAAAATATTTAATGAAAAAATCAAAGTAGAAGTTCTGCGTTACTTAACATTAAGTAACTTTAATAAAACATTTCTTGATTAGATTACAGATGAAGAAATGAAGCTAGCTAATAAAACATACAGTGGCTTAAGTGATATGGTTTTACGTGCACTGCCTGACGCTCCGTTACAACCTTTATTATCAAGATTGGGAAAAAGTGGAAATAGCGGTTCTAGTGCTAAAGCGTGGCTAAGGGCTGCAGATCCAGCTTTACGAGATGTTATAGCTAAAGAAGCGCTACAGTATAAGAAAGGACATGTTTCTCAGGTATATTTTCAGAAACCAATCAAGTCAATATCCAGAAATATTCAGTAATTTGACAAAATTATTTCAATAGATTTATATTACAACTAATATCAATCCCGTGGGAACGCTTTGATCTTCCGGATTAATAAATAGCCTTCGGTTTGGTTCTTATTCGGTTTTTGTCTTAAGGTATTTAATTAGATAAGGATTAATGCTGTATTGGTTAAAATCGCTTCGAAAATGAGCCATTATTTGTCGTAAAAAGTAAATGACAAAAAAACGTTATTGTGGGAGATCCATAAGAGGTAGACATATACCATCGCGGAGTTTTCTGTAGACTTTTTCAATGTGTACAATACTTAGTACATTATTTTGATAAATCTCGTAGGGTTCAGCCTGCGTTTGCAATGTAAGCGGAAAAAATGTAATTATTTACGACATCACTTTAGAAAATTCAAAAATAACAGTATTTCTCCACTATTTAAAGGATGTTATTATACATATAAACCTTCCTCTTAAATCACTCTATCTATTAAAAAAACCGCATCAAAATCCGTTGCGTAGTTTTAAAGATTTAAGCGACCAAGGGGAAATAGGGACAGAAAAAGCGACTTTGTTTTATACTATGTAGTGATAGATGAATAGTAAAGTATTGATTCAACGTGTTCGACAGGAGGACATGAGCTGGAGGCTCCGCGGCCGAGGTCAACTATCGCACGCGATTGAGTTAGCGTGTGGAGCAGCTGTTCGACTGCGCACACTTGAACTTCTGTGGCCCACAATGCTAGTGGAGATGATTGAAGAAGTCTTACAAGACTTTTCCGACATGGAAAATCATGTTAAAGAACAAATGCGTTTGCTTATGGACACATTGTGACATTTTTTGCTTATGTTTCGTATAAAATTTGTAGAGCTAAATATACCTACCTGTTACGAAAAACGTAGACCCGTATTGGTCTACATGCATTTACCACTTTTTTAGTACTAACTAATAAAAAGGACATAGTTTTCATAGTAAAGTTATATCTACCAGTAACACTAATTACTTGATTACGATCTGCACAGTAGGTATTTAAAATTGTAAGAGTAAGCTGGTATCCTTATTTGGATACTGAATTCATTAATCTTAATCTAATTTCTAAAACTCACACTGTGCAATAGATACGCATAGTAGGTAGTAGGAACATACTGTGAACATTTTTTTACAAGATTAGTTGCAAATATATTGTTGCAATTTTTAATTAAGCATAATACAACCCAATGTCAACAAAAATAATGACTACAACAAACAACAAAAGTTTGCCCATTGTACAAAATCGTTACATATTTCGAATGAATATCCTTTCATTTGACAAAACAAGAATTTTTGTTTCCGCAAGAGAGTTAAGTACTTACTACTATTTTCTTTTTAGATTCGTTTCTTTAGTGGAGATTCTAAAGCTGCATCCGCACGCTTGGCAAACCTCGGCAAACCTTCACAAACGCAAACGTGCGGATAGAGCGTTTGCCATGGTTTGCCTACGCTTGCGAGCGTTTGTGGCCGATCCATCGAGTGTCGGTCTTTTGATCGCAAACCAAAGGGAATTTGCCACAAGCGCTTGCGTCTCCGTCCACACGTTTGCGGGCACTCAGTCTCGTTTGTGCACTGGCGGCGATTAGACGTGTTATTGTATTACGATTTACGTATCGCACCTTTAGAAATCTTCATTTTGTGAGTGGTTAAAAACGTAAAATGAATGACTGGTCGACTGAAGACTTTTGAAGACGATTTGTTTATATAATTTAATTAATTAAGTAGTTTTATATATTAATAATAATAAGTGGTGACTCCGCACCGGAAAATGGTATATAATGGTATGGTAATAGGTGGACCGACACCATCAGGCGACCCTCAGGGAGCCACTGGGTACAGGTGGCGCAAGACCGAAGCCTGAGGAAGTCCATGCAATAAACAGTCCAGCAGTGGACGTCTATCGGTTGATAAAGAAAAAAAACAAAATATCTATTGAGTAGGTACATACTAGAATAGAGTAGAATATTTTTTTATTCAGATAAATAAACTAGGTAGGTACCAAGTGTTTTCGAACATACTACTAGCTACTACTACTAATCTATAATATTATACTAAAACTGGACAAATTGTGCACATGAAATATGTTTTGAAAATTTTAATTAGAGGACGCTTTACTATCAACTAGATGACGTCCGCGACTTCGTTCGCGAGATTAAGGTTTTTTAATTCCCGCGGAAAGTCCTTAATTTTCCGGGCTAAAATGTAGGTATGAGCTATCGCTATTCCACATTTCATTCAAATCGGTTCATTAGTTGTGGCTGAAAGAGTAACAAACATCCATCCATCCATCCATCCATCCATCCATATTCCATTTTAGTAGGATTATTGATCGATACTGAGCTTAAAACATTTGTAAAAATAACTTAAGCCAAATAATAAAGCCGACACAAGTTCGACGTCCGTTATGCTTGCCTGTTCAGAACATACAAACGCCCTCGCAAGCGTGCGGATGATTCCCAAATTCAAGGCAAACGTTTGTAGAGGTTTGGCGTTTGCCGTTTGCCACAAGCATGCGGACGCGGTATAACAGTTACTAAGTGAAACACAATATTATATTATCCTTGAAAATAATGGCCTAACTTTAAATGTATTTGTAACACTTTATAACCGTTTGTTGAAAAATTATGATAAATATTTAAATATTGCTTAACGAATATTAGATGTATAACTACAACCCATATTTTCAGAACTGATACATTACTTCACATAGTTGCTCAATAGTAATAAGTTTTTACTAGACTAAAGCGAGAATAAAATAGCCAATGAAAATAATAATTATTATCAGTGATTTATTTATTTATTTATTTTATTTGGTTTACCAACTTGGTGATCGGCGTAGGCAATTTGGGATGAATGGCCTCAAACATTATCATCTATGGATACTACTGCTGGATTATGGGGTTGCGGGATAAAGATTAAATAGGCAAATATACATCGTGTATTTTTAATGGTTGTATTCCCGAAGCGAAACGATTAGCCCTCAGTAGTACTATCGAAACATAGAGTTAAAATCAAAAAAATAAAAATGTTTTTGTTTTGAAATAATTAAAAAAATAATCAACAACTCGAAAGTGTGAGAAACAATAGTAATGGCTATAATATAACGTACGTACGTAATTGTGTTTCAAACTTCATTTTTAGATGTAATTAATCAGCTGATTATAGACTAAATGCGCGCGAGGGTCAACGATCACACGGCCGCTCTAAGCGACCTCGCGCGGAAGTGCGAAGTAACTATTACTATTGGTTCGTTTCTTTTTCGAGTTTTGTTTTTCTCGATTGTAAAATTGCCATTATTGATTCTAATCATTTTTTAAATATAAATATCGATTGTAATACCATGAGCAAATCATTTCGCTTCGGGAATACAACCACCAAAGTTCCACCGTGTATATAATAATTGGCATATCCATATTTCGTTAACGTCACGAAATTCCGCAAAATTGCACTACCTACGCCGATCACTGATTATTATATTTGACTTCACCCACTTAGCACATAAGTATGTACTTAAAATATATACTTAATGGATGATGTTATTTTAAAATAAAATCGCTATTCCACGACGACAACTTCCAAAAAGGAGGAGGTCCTAGATTTGACCGGTATCTTTTTTTGTACGTATGTCCACCTTTTTTTGATTTCTTCGGAATTTCTGGACCGATTTGTGTGATTTTTTTTAATTGACACAGGAAGCTTGCTAATTAATGTTTCTAAGTTTTTACCTTCAACTCAACCTTTAGGGAAATACCTGTTTTTAAATTAGATAATCCTGAATGATCCTGAATGCATTTGAAACTCAATTGTACAAACATTAAAAGTCGAATGTTACCTATGTTGTCATACGCACAGTACCTTCGTCTATTGCCTTCTCTGTCTACGAATGGTACCTACTCGTAGGTCTATTGGTCTACCTACCTACTAGCGTAGCCTACCAGTGATTAAATACTCAGTAGGTAGGTACTCAGTGAGTAGTAAAACCACAGTAAAACCATGACTTGAACATATTCTATAATCTATTTCTACTTTCTAGTGCAAGGAACATACAGGGTTCCCAACTTAGGGCTTTTAGCCCCAAATTTAGGGCGGAATTTTGCTTATTGGGATTTTTTCAGGGCCCAAAAAAATTTAGGGCTATTTTTAGGGGCATGAATAAATCAAGCGTCACATAATTGACTGACCAAAACGAGTAAATAAAGCAAAACGTCTATGGTATTCCGGAATAATATGCTTAAAATCGTTTTAGCTAAAGCGTTATGAAAATATTTCAATACATTAACGTTGAACACGCTTTTTCGATATATAATTCCCTTTTCATTTTAAAACGTGATGGTGGATCTTGCGTTACTTTTACTCCATCTCCAAAAAATGTTACAGTTATAATGTAAACATATTGTAGGACTATAAGAATTCCGAATAATGTAATTAAAATTAAGTTATATTATTTTTATTTACCTCAATAAAACGGGAAACTCATTTAAACATTAGCCTTGAATGGTAACAAGATACAGGGGTTTTTTTGGGGCTTTTGAATATTGCATTTAGGGTTATTTAGGGGTATTTCATGTTGATGTTAGGGCTAATTTTTTTTAGGAGTTGGTAACCCTGGGAACATAAAACTCTGACATAGTGTATTATCTATTATCTATGCTCTATGTTTCTTTCTTTTTAATAAATGTTTTTGCAATATTATTGGTGTTTAGCAAGATATGGACGACACTGAAAGCACAACAACATCCGCCGATGAAAATACCGGCAACTTGTGTGATAATCCAACAAGGGATACTTTAGCCGAAGGCTTGTTGGGTCTCCTGAAACCCACTGTGGATCAACTTGATGATCGTGTTCGAGCTACAAGGTACCTATTCCTATTTCAAGTTATACAAGAATATACCCCAAGTGACAAGTATTCAACAGATTTTATAGAAATCAATAAGGCAGAATTGGATACAACGAGTCGTTTTTTGCAAAAGTCAGTATTACTCGATGAATTACCTATAGTAGATTTGAAAATCGAAAGAGGTGACTATTAATAGCGGCGTCATAATACGAATAATATCCATATCATTTTCATGTATTTTCGAACGCACATGTCACACTACAAGCGGGCGGCATTCTGGCCGCTTGTCTGAAAAGGAGACAGCAGTCCTGACCACCTGGATATCACAAGCTGTAAACTATGCGAGCCTTTAATGTCACCTATTACTATTTTTACCATAAAGGACAAGGTGCAGTCCTCAGCAAGGAATTGTCCTTACTGAGAACATCCTTGGAGGTGCAACGAATAATGCAAACGAGGGACTAATTAATTGTATGGTGACCATATATAGTATTAATGGGAAGATGGAATACAGTCCTATGCAGATAATAGCATTCTTAGGGAGGTATGAAACCTCAAAATACCAATTTAAAGTTGTATTGTTTCAGGATATCACAATTGGAGTTAAAGCAACAGATTGACCTGTTGAATGAAGAGCTGCAGAAAGTCAGGGAAGCGTTGAATAGTCACCCTGATTTAGACCCTTATGTCAAGAAGCTAATTGCTTGTAAACATAAAGTCACTGTCATTCTTAATGTCTTACAAGCTTCACAGGTACATATTATGAAATGATTTTTCTTATTTGCACTGAAGAGTTCAGTGCAAATAAGAATTAGAGAATTAGGGTAATAGAAATTGAATCTTCTATTTACAACACCAACATGAGTTTGTATAATGCACTTCCTCTAAAGACAAACTGATTATAAGGTAAAAATTTTGGCTCTTAGAAATAGGCATGATTTCCTTTGAACCTTCAGTCTAAGGAAACTTAAAACTCAATAACTAATAAAAATAGACTGTATACACTTTTTTTTCTGTGTTAATAATGCGATCAGTCAACAGACTGAGCAGCTGCATTGTAAGTCAGTGTCGTGCGGAGACAACTTCCCCAGTGAGAAGAAGTCCATGTATCTTACAAAGCTATATTATCCAATATATGCCATCTCTTTAAGTGGTGGTGGCTTCTGAAATTGTTGACTGCACTGCTAGGTTATTTGAATGATTACATAATCTTGTTTTGTAGGTACAGTTGAAGTTTTTAAGGCTATTTACACTTTATGTTTTATTTTTTAGGACAGGTTGAATGATATAAGGCGTATGATTCAAAAGGAAAAAACTGTCCATACAGTAACTAACACAACACCTCAAGAACCAGAGCAAAGCACAAGTAGTATAGCACCAGATCAAGGCAGCATTAACTGAGAAAATGGAGACTCCACATCAAAGCCACATTGACAAAGCAGATTTTGATTATGTTTACGAGCCAGCAGAAGACAGCTTTCTTCTAATTGATGCTCTACAAAAAGACCTTGAATATTTGAAGTCAAAAAATCCCACATTTTGTTTAGAAGTTGGATCGGGAAGTGGTGTTGTTATAACTGCGTTTGGAATAGTATTTCCAAAAACCTTTTGTTTCAGTACTGATATCAATTATAAAGCTTGTATTATGACACGGAGCACTTCAATTAAAAATGGTGTATTATTGGATGCTGTCAGTATGGATTTGGTCACATGTTTTGTTGATAAAAAGTTTGATGTTGTTATCTTTAATCCTCCATATGTTGTAACAGAGACGGATGAATGTGGAGGATATGGTATCGAAGCAAGTTGGGCGGGAGGGGTCAAGGGTAGAGAAATTACAGACAGGTTACTACACATGATACCAAAGATTCTAACTGCAAATGGCACTTTCTACCTTCTACTTATAGAAGAAAACATTCCACTTGAAGTAATTCAAATTATGTCTAAATATGGTTACAAGAATGAGATTGTAATCACACGAAAAGTTAGAAATGAACAACAGATTGTTATAAAGTTTTATAGATAAACAGTTTTAAGATTATATGAATAATAATAATAATAGTAAAACAATGTTTAAAGATATAGGAATGTATTAAATATACTTAATCATAATTATATTTAAAAAAATATATATTAATATATTGCTTGTGAATTTTACTGTTTCAAATTCTTCTTGACAATTGCGGCAAAAGATTTTGCACCTTCTAAGTTTTCTTCATAACCAGGTAATGAAGCACAGTCTTTTAGCCATCTTTGAATGTTAGGAAATTGTGAAATGTCCCAACCCACTTCCTATAACAATAACATCAGGTTAAAAGTTATGGATAGACTAAGAAAATATGTAGTTTAAAAACTGACAAAAATTGGATATCACATTCACTATACTATTTAGAAATGTGAATTGATGCTGACAGATGTGACTTTAGCCTTATTCATCAAAATTGACTCGAAAAAATTTGGGGTGATATTTTTGCAATGCAGGCTTGGTATGATCTAATAAGATCATTCAATATTAAGAAATTGGGTAGGACAGTAAGTAGTTACAGTTATCTCTGTAAGTCGTAATGAGCACAATATAAGTGTAACTCTATGATTTTAATCAACAATGATAAGCATTAAAAAATTCCACAATACATTATCATTTTGAAAATTTAGTAAAATATATCTGCTATTTGTTCTCAGTATTGTATGACACTCAGAACTTGATGATACAACAAAAGTTAAAATGTGATAGAGGTACTATACTAGATCTAGCTTAAATGAACTTTTATCATTAAATGTATAATAAAACAACTAAATTTCATACTGATTTTTTTCATTAGAGGACATTCCAGATCAGTGACATATTCTTTGCAAACAGTTTGAAAAAATCATCTATGTTTCTTCTGTGCTTGTTTATTGTTCATTTAATTAGCTAAACCAAGCTTGGCACAAAGATAGCTTGTATCTTAGAAATGGAAATTGGATGCTTTTCATCCTGGAAATAGAGATCCTCCTACCGAGATGGTAACAGCTAGTTGTAAAAAGAGTAGTAAAAAAATTCTTACAAGAATAGATGTCAATGATGCAAGTATTGCAGCGTCTGCCACTGTCACATGATCTCCAGCAACCCATTTGTTTCCATCTAGGAACTGGTTGAGGAAGCCAAGAGTACTGTTCAGGTCTTCCTTAAATTTATCTTTTATCTCTGTCACACCTTCAAAAATAATTGGATACTGAAATAAAATAAACATTTGTTATTTTTTTAACTCTGAATGAACATCTAAAAAGTAACTTATTTCAATTCAAGAATAGAAAGCCAAAATCATTAAGTACATGTAGTTAGGCAGAACAGAACGAAGCCACAGAATGACAGATTATTTTCTGAACATTTGTTTATAGTATTATAGAATACATTGCACACAACCTGAATTCTGAACATTTTAGAATTATTGTTCTTTGTATTAATTGGCTGAAGTTTTGTGTAAGCTCCTTTTGCATGACCCTTTCTAAAATGAATGTATGGAGAATATACTTACACAAATAGCTCTAATTCTGGGGTACAAAAAGGAGCTGTCGAAGTACAATCGTTGGTTGACGATGGCGCGGCGTTGCAAATCCTTGGGATACAAAGCATCCTCCTTGCCAAACTTATCAGCCAAATAACAAGCTATAGCCCGGCTCTCCCAAATAACGAATCCATCATCGTCTAGTGTGGGCACGCAATGTTGCGGGTTAATTTTAATAAAACTCTCACTCATTTGCTCCTTCTTCATCAAGTCCAAAATAATTACTTCTACCGGCACTCCTATAATTCTTGCCGCCAAGAGAGCGCCTCTTGAAGGCGCACTCACGGGAAAGTGGTACAATTTAACTGGTTTCGACATTTTTCTTTCTTGCAATTTGAAAGTACAAATCTTTACAATTTACAACCAAAAGACAGTTATGTGATTGTATTGTAGCCAAGAAATTGAGGAAACCAACTTTTAATCACAATAATTGTAAAACAACTAAAACAAACTTTTTCACAGATTAGTATGCATAACTTTTTGCTACTTTGAAGTTTGAAACAAGGAACATACGTAGGTACTACGTAAGTAACCGTTCGACGTCCACGTCAAGTTGGCCGCTACCTCGACCCGCACTTCCCCGCAGGCCGCACTGCACCTCAAGTGAGACCCGCTTAGTACAGATAGCAATGTACATACCTCAATAGCCCCACGGTTAAAGGTGCGGACTGAAAACTAAAAGGTCACAGGTCTTATCGAGCCTTACCCGTTGCACTATTGTGGTATCCACTCCTAGCACAAGCTTTTCGCTTATTTGGAGAGGAGAGGAGAACATAAGTCAAGTTCAGCTTAGCTAATATTCTTTATTTAAATTAAATTTCCCTTTCGCGATTGTCACTACCAAATTTTTTCAGTTTTGTTATGTTACGTTTTGAATGTTTTTGCTAACTTTTAATTTTTTTTTAATTACCTACTTTAATTAATTTAAGTAGGTTACTTTTTTCAAGCAGAACAAAATAATAAATTTAATCTTACGCCTTCAGACTATCAAGATTTTATTACCAGAGAAAGAAGCATTGCCAGAGAAGAAAACTTTCGTCATAGTTGTGGTTACAGTAAAAAATACAATTTTTATTTTTTGTCAACGGTACGATATAACGTCATTTTGTAACGGTTGACAACGGCCAACTTGACGTGGAAGGTTAAGTACTCTATTCTGAAAAGTTTTTAATGAAAGGCCTCAAAAGACTAGAACCCAGGCCGGAAATAAATAATAAAAAAAATGTTGTTATTGTGGTTGTGGGTCAGTGTTGTCAGATGGGGAGAATCCCCGTTAATATTGGGGAGACAATTTTTTTTTGAGGGGATAGCTATGAGAGCAAAATTTTAGGTTTGGAAGGAATTCGCGGATTTTGATTACCAAAACTTTAATTTTGGGAATAGCCGATAATGAGAATAAGGTATACGTTGGTGGATGGATGTATTCATTTTAAACCTACAAAAATTCTGCAGAATGTACGGAGCTGCTGATGAAGCGTGTGAAGGTACTGATCCAGTAATGGACGCTATTGCAGAAATAGTATAATTTTTTTTTTAATCTTTTTTTTTCGACTTGTTCATTAATAATAAATATTTTTAAAGTGGGGGTTTTTCTTCAAACCCTGAATTTTGGGGCTATTTCTGGGAAGATTTGGGGAGAAATCCACACGACCATCTGGCAGCACTATTGTGAGTTGTCAACTTGTCACAGAGCAGAGTTTAAAACTTTAAAATTTTTAAAAATTCTCCGAAAGTTGTATATTGTTATTATTTTATTAATTTTTACTAAAATGGATATCGATTTAATATGTAGGTTATGTTTAAAAAATAACACCTCATTAAATTTATTTGATGGCCCTGATTCTACGAGGTTGTCTCTTAAAATAATGAATCTAACAAGTATTAAAGTAAGAATTAAGTTTTTATTGACAATTATCTCTTCTCCACTTACCTATTTAATTTTAATCACAATACAATTTCAATAATTCATGTATTTTATTATGCTTGTCAGATATATCCCAACGATGGTCTTCCTGCTTCAATATGTGTAAGATGTAACCAGAAATTGGATGAATGTATTGAATTTATAAATCTTTGCAAAAAATCTGATAATTATTTAAGAACATTAAAAATAAATAACACAACAGATGAGAAAGACAGCACAAACGTTGAAGATAATAAAAATGAATGCAATTCAAACCAAATAATTAAAAATATAGATTTTGAGGCAGATCTGACTGAAGATATTCAAAGTAATAAAATAATAATACAGAAATCTGTCAGTAATGTATGTGAATCAAAACAGATGCCTCAAAAGCAACAGTGCTTTACTTGTGGCAAAGTTATGTCATCTAGGTATGTTTTTAATTCAACATGTCTTATGTATTCTTGTGCAAAAGGCAGTGCTCAGGGCATAGATAATACACTATATGCCCAGGGTTCGATCCCATGCACACATCTCCGATTTCTCAAAGCTATATCTTTAATGCAACTGAATGCGACTACTATAACTGGGAAGGAACATTGCGAGGAAGCCTGCATGCCTGAAAAATCTCCATATTGTTCTCCAATGTGTGAAGTCTGCCAGTAGGTCAGTGGGTCCAGTAGGCCCACATAAGTTTATTTTGGAGTATGCCCATCTAGTTTCAATCTCATCCAGGGCCTATTGTATGTTCAAGCAGCATTTATGTACTCATAAAATATGTAGTTGTAATCTGCATCACATCTTCTTCTTCAACTTATGGACGTCCACTGCTGGACATAAGTCTCTTGCATGGACCTCCACAGATCTCGGTCTTGCGCCGCCTGAATCCAGCGACTCCCTGCGACTCGTTTGATGTCGTCGGTCCACCTAGTGGGGGGATCTGCCAACACTGCACTTCCCGGTGCGAGGTCGCCACTCCAGCACCTTGGGACCCCATTGACCATCAGGTCTTCGAACTATGTGCCCCACCCATTTCCACTTCAGTAGTTCAGACTGCATCACATACCCTGAAGTAAACCTGTTTGTTTAATTAATATCTCTCATGTGGTAATGGTTTTTTTGCAGGTTTAGACTCAAAACTCATTTAGCAACTCACCTAAAGGACAAAGAACATTCCTGTACATATTGCAAAAAAAAATTTGCAATAGTAGAAAATTTAAATAGTCATTTGAGAATTCATACGGTAAATATATAACTAAGGTTTTTATTGGCTGGAATTTGAGCTCCAGTTCTAATAATATTTTTTTTTGTGGATTGCCAGGGTGAAAAACCATATTGCTGTGCCATTTGTGGGGAGAAATTTGCACAATCCTCAGGATTGATAGTACACAAACGTAAGCACACTGGTCAAACGCCATACCAGTGTATATTGTGTCCACGCAGCTTTCAAACAATAGGAAACTTTAAATATCATGTCAGGTTGGTACAAGACAATTTAAATAAAAACAATTTTAAAAGTCCACAGTCTTCCCAACCTAATGGATACTCAAAATATTTAAAACATCGTTGATTTTCCATCTATATACACTAAGCTCTTTAAGTCTTCATTCTTGATCTGCACAGCCAGGAACACTTCAAAAACCTGTGTTTCCTAACACATACAATTCAGGTATCTTTAAAATAAGAGTGAATAGGCAAATCTTCTAAGCAAACGTCCACACCAGACCACATCATCACTTTCTATCAGGTGTGATAGTGGTCAAGCATGTGCCTGTAATGTGTAAAAAAATTTTTTATATAAAAATTGATATTTTGGCAGATTTTCAATGCAAAAATTGTCAGAACACACAATTTATTTCTTGATTATGTGCCACTCAACTTCTGTGAAATCAGCACTAAGTACGTTAATTCTGTCGTTTTCATATTTTCAGAGTGCACACCGGAGAAAGGAATTATTCCTGTAGTACTTGTGGCCGTGCCTTTATTACCAGCGGAGACTTAAATAAACACAAAGCAACTCACAGCGGAGAAAAACCACACATTTGTTGTGTATGTGGTATAAGATTTTCTCGTGCTTCAAATCTAAAACGCCATGTGAACTATTTGCACAATGAGAGATCTTTTACATGCAAACATTGTTCTTCAAAATTTACTCGAAAAACTGATCTCACTAATCATGAAAAGTGTCATAAAGCTAAATAAAGTGTCAAATTTTGCAAGCTGAATTAAAACCACTTCCCCGTTTCCGATTGATCAGTGATGATGGGTTCGAAAGCTGGCTAAAGGAACCCTGTAATAAAACGACGTAATCACTAGTCCTAGATGATATACAGGATCTGGTGATGTAGCCAGTTACTAAAAAGCTTGTTTTTTAAGTTTACACTTGTGAACGTCCATAAAACCAGCAATCAGAATTTATTAAATGTGTTGAATTTGAAATTCAATAAAATTATTTTTCGGGAGAGTTTACTTGAAATAACCGATCAAGTGCGAGTCGGCCTATACAGCCTGCTGACAGACAGATGGTCGGACAGAGGGAGGCTTAGTAATAGGGTCCCATTGGTTAACCATCGAGTGCAAAACCCTGAGGCGAAATAAATATTTTTTTGTTCTTACCCGGGCATGTCTCATGCTGAGATCTATAGACTCTGACTCAGCTCAGACTCAAGATAGAGTTTAAAACGAGACACAAATAAGCTCTGAAATAAATCTGTCTCGTTTTAACTGTGTCTTGAGTGATAGTGCTATCTATAGATTTCAGCATCAGAACTATTTGAGCAGAGTACAAATATTATTTTTTATTATTTTTTATCTACTATTAATACCAAACAACAAAAAATCAAATAAAATATTTAAACTAAATTAATTATTGTTTCCATCCATAAAAGAAACTGATAAATGAAATGGAAAACACAGTGAGTATACTTACATATTTAATTAATTGAAATATTATTTTACAAATTATCAAAATAGCACTCTTTTTCGAGTGATCCAAACTCAACATAATTTTTTGCATCTTACAGGTCTCTCGCAATTTTTTTTTATTCAAATAAGCTTTTACAGTGCTTTCGAATCGTCAAATGAATCTACCTAATAAATAATTAATGTATTAGAATTTAATTTGGTTTGGTTTGCTTTCAGTGTGAATGGGGCCTTAGTCTGCAGCCCAACTGGGAGAGTCTTAACAGGCGTCCCAATTGGGTATTTCACTGTTGTTAAAATGCGGATATTTATTAATTACAATCGAAAATGTAACATGTAAGTATAACATTTGTAAAAACAGAAAATAAATCAGCCAAAAAACAAATAAGTTATAAGCAGTTTTAATGCGACCACCCGTCTCTCTAAAATGAAATTTTGTATTGAGCTACTGAATCGTCACGTCATGTAGCAATAGCGCTCTCTTTTTCTAATAGGAAACTTAAAAGCTCTATATTTTCGAGGCTTATTAAGATATTAAAAAAAAGAAAAATGACATTGTGTTATAATATTAAAGATATATAATATTTTATTTAAAAAAAATTGTCAAATACTTAATGAAGAGTGAATAGGCTTCTTCTAGGCAAGCGCGTTCCATCTTAGGCTGCATCCTCATTTACCATCAGGTGTGATCGTAGCCAAACGCGTCTATATATTAAAAAAAATGGAAAGGGGTGGGCTGGACTGCTCATTTCTTCACTTGGTGAACGCTCACCACGCGTCATCATCATTATGATGTCATCAGTTTGATTTGCGCGTGCGTGTTCTGATTACAACCCCTTCAAGCCGCTCGGCAACCGCCCTCAATTAGGATTTAAGCCTCAATAGCTCAACGGTTTAAGGTGCGGACTAAAAACTGTAAGGTCTCAGGTTCGAATCCCACCCATTGCACTATTGTCGTACCCACTCCTAACACAAGCTTTTCGCTTATTTGGAGGGGATAGGAGGATATTAGTCAACTTTCGGTTGCCTAATATTCTTTATAAAAAAAAAAAAAAATTTAGGTCGCGTCTGCGCCACTTTCCTCAGCTTTCTGATAAATCATCAGCGACCGCCCCACTACCCGCACCTGCTCCCAGCTAGGATTTATCTCATTCAAGTGTTCAATAATGTCTTTTAAAATTGCAATTTTATTATTTCTCCTCCGCACTTGTTCATGAAGCCGTTTGATTTTAATTTGTTGGTTCTTACATATCCTAGTGAGTCGCTTCAGTCTACTCATGTTTTTCAGCACCTGAAATAAATTAAAATTTCGCTTTAGCGAGCCGCGCATCTTCGCGCCCTACTAGTAAAATTATATTTTTCTACTGATATACTCACGGTTTCAGTTGGACTGACCCCCACTAGACTAGACTAGATGCCTGACTAGTTTCGAACCCACTCTGGGTCGTTATTCATGGCTCATGAATAGGAGAATATAGTTAGTGAAATGAAAAATAATTACCTCGCCATAAGTCATATTGTGCACCGATTGGACTTTTCCAGCAAACTTGTTCTTTTCAATTGAAACAGTTGATTTGAGTGAATTAGATATCTGTAAAAAATGTATACATACATATTATGTTGTAAATATATATTTGGTATAGTTAATCGTTTTAAAATAATACGAGTATGTACCACGGTAATTAATTTAGTTGAATTGTCGATATTTCGATCCAATTGCACTTGGCACTTGCGTTAGGTTTTCTGATCCAGTAAAATTAACAAACAAAACATGACGTAAGAGACCCACATTTTTATGCCTGCAGAGCATGCGTTAGTAATATTTAAAGAGAATTTTACCTCTGCACAGGCGACATCCTGTGTAACATCCGGCGACACAGACCTGGTTGGTGAATTAGATGTCTGTAAAAGATTGGGATTGTTTAGGCCTCAGCTAAAATTAAAATTATGGAAAAATTTAACATTCGTTTAGGGCTCTCTTTGTCGTATTTTTCATAGCAGAATGTTGACCTATGTTTTTTTGGGATAGTAATATTGTGGACTCCCAGATCCTTTCATATTCGGTAAATACCTGAATATGTGAATTCAATTTGATAGAGTTCGATTTTTCAAACTCCTATTTTGCCCCCTTAGGAGTTGAATGTTCAAAAATTGTTTCTTAGTGATGCCTATGTCCTAATAGTTATTAGGACATAGGCAATATGCATAGGCAATATATAGAGTCTCACATTTCAATGCATGCAGGGCATGCGTTAGTAAATATTGAAAGAAAATTACCTCTGTACAGGCGACATCCTGTGTAACATCCGGCGACACAGACCTGGTTGGTGAATTAGATATCTGTAAAGATTGGGATTGTTTAGGCCTCAGCTAAAATTAAAATTATGGAAAAATGGCACATTATTTCAGGACTCTCTGTCCGTATTTCTCAAGTTCTAAAAAGCTGACCTCTACCCATTAATCACAAAATTGTAGAGGTTTTTTGGGTTAGTAACATTGTGGACTCCCAGACCCTTTCTCATTACATGATAACATTAGGTAAACACCTGGATATGTGATTTTAAATGAACAACAATTTGCATGTTCATTGGCCATCACCTATTGGGGCTTCAGCGTCGCCTCAACCCACATTTACACGTTCGTCCATCAATGCCTCTTTTGCTGGCAGCGGCCAGCACATGTACACTACTAATACACTCAATAAAAGATAAAAAAAGACTTCAATATTTACCTCAATAGAAAATGAAGGCACTGCATTTTCTCGTAATCTCGCTACATCGAGAGTTCTGTTAATATCGCTTGCCTTAAAATGTTTCGAACAAACCCATAGAGTTTTATGCCTAAGATTTAAATTTGTCCCACCTATAGCATCTACCCATTTTCTTTTAGCACTTTCATTTGTAGGAAACCTAGAGATAAGGAGTTAATATTAGAATAGGCTTTGCAGGATGGATAGTAAAGGACTTTATAAGTTACTAGTTGATGTTGTAGCTTTGCTTGCATGGATTTCGTTTTTAAAAATCCTGCAGAAACTCTTTGATTTTCCAGGATAAAAAGTAGCCTATGTCACTCTCCCGGTCCTCAACTATACCCATACAAAAAATCATGTTGATCCCTTGCTTTGTGATGACATGATAGGACAAACCAACAAACACACTTTCGCATTTATAATACTAGCGGATGCGACTACATTGTTAAATTTTAGTACCCAACTCAATTCTGATGCTGCAGGGGTACTGCCTCTCTAAACTGTGGGGAATTAGGTACTATCGATTGTGAATTAAAAAACTGACGAAGTCGCCGGCGTCCTCTAGTATAGATATAAAGAAGATAGAAATAAGATTTTCCAACAAGAGATAGTTACTAACCTATGAAAAGTCACACCAGGGCAATTTTCATTCTTATTTGCACCACATTGCTTTATGCTGCACTTAGGCATAATGAAACCTACTGTCCGAAACACACATGTAGCACCAAATTTATAGAAATAGGGAATATTACTGAAAGCTTTTAGGTAGAGGATGCTGTTTACTATTATGTTGCACGTCAAAAGGATTTGAAATGCAATGCAATAATAAACAGCAGATTAATTTTAACTACCTACGTATAAAATATTTGTATTGCTGTACAATGTACTCGACCTGGTGTATCTCGCAGCAGGAGTTAAAAATAAGAGGGGAATCGGAAAAAGGTAAGAAAGTGAAGCTATTCCAAATGATACTTCATAATGACAAATAAAATGATAATTCTACCGAGTTTCAGCTGTGTTTGAACAATATTGAGCTTTTATATGTTGTCAATTAAACTTAATTTCTAACTTTACCTAACTTTATTGATAAACAAAATTTTAGGTTAGGTTACAAAACTTAAGGTTATTTGAAGTGAAATCATTTTTTCTTTAGGTTGGAAGCTTACGAAAGAAACTCTAGCTGAAATAGTGTGTGTAAAAGCACTGTATCCTAAATCGAATCGCTGGAGGAGGAATATTTTGGGATGTTAATAGTTCCGCTTAGCGCCACATTAATGCCACCAATAAAAAGTATTATTTTGAATTCAATATTACTTAGGAATTTGTAAACAGATATTTTTTTTAAATCCAAAGGCTAAACAACGAACGATATTTTGTTTAAATCAAGATATCTAATCACAAATTAAAGTTAAAAAATTTCTTGATGGAAACAGTTTGACAGCAGCACAGACAAGGAGAATTAGTGTTCTGTGAGCACAGAATACTAATCACAGATCACTATATACCTACTAGCTAATACTCCTAAGCAAAGAGTAAATATAGAGTGTCATACTACACGGGCGGTTCTCCCGCCGCGGGAAACCGCTTCTGAACCGCTCTAAACCTATCACACACGGAGCAGGTAATGTAATATATCTATTATATCTTTCCCTTCATTCCATTGGTATACGTCTCGACTGACGCACTTCCCAGCTACTAAAGTGCTATACAGGGTGTTATTATTTTTAATATGGATCTGTCAAGTTATTTATTACTAGATTTACTAGATAGTTCATCAGAAGATGATTCAGATTGTGATTATGATGCGGCCTGCGGGTATTGCCATATGTGCCAAAAATAGAACAATTTGGATTGAAGATCACATAAAGTATAAGAAAAATTCTGGAGAGTTTAAATTATATGATGAATTATCAGACGGCAAATTTTTTCTACCTTAAAATACAAACCTACTATAAATTAATGATAAAATTATTCCTACATACGATTTAATAAATATAAAAAATAATATAGTTACCTAAATGTTAATATTTACATGTTCGATCTATTTCAATTCAGAAACGATTTTCGATAGTCTGTGGTTGTTCGATACGCATGGTACTTTACTAAGTGGGCGGTTCCCATCAATAAAGTACCACATTATCTGTATTACATTTTACCGGAAAAAAAACGAAACTTCCTGAACGTAATCTGCCAAAATTATCATCCTTTTGAGAAAGTAATGGTTTGCACCGGAGCAGTGATCACCGGAAAATCACCGGTGATTCTCCGTAGAAAGTAATCAATTGAAAACACCGGAGAAACACCGGTGTGTCACCGGTGATTATTAAATCATAAAGGTATGCGCCATCAGTACCGAGTACGTTTATTCACGAATGCATTTCATTACTCGCATATTTCGTATTTTCGTACTGATTAAAACTAACGATGTAACTATTTATGTTTTGCAACGACCACCTCTATTTTTGAACACCCTTGCTATTGAGTAAATATACGGAAATATGTAAAGATGTATTGAGATGTATCGAGATGTATCAAGATGTATCGAGATATAAATGTATATTTTCATACCGCTCGGTATCTTAAGATACGAAGATGTAAAAATATACATTATAGCTGTCGTGTGTGGTCTCCTGTCAATTTATATGGAAAGATGTAATGAGATGTATCGAGATGTATCGTGCTATAATATACATCTTTACATTATAGCTGCCGTGTGTGAAGTCCTCTAGTCACAATTTAATATGAAAGTTGTATGCTGCATACTACACGGCGCGGTTTGCAGGCGGGAGAAATACGACCGCCGCATGCAGCGTCAAACCGCCGCTGATAACCGCCGTTTTAAACTACACGGGCGGTTTCCCGCTATTACGTCATTCTGCGCGGGATCTTGGCGCGGTTTACCGCGTAAAAGACAGCGGTAAACCGCGTAAAAGACAGCGGTAAACCGCGTCCCGTGTAGTTTGATGGTCTGAGGCAGCTTTGTCGAGCGGATTCCCGCAGCGGGAGAACCGCCCGTGTAGTATGAACCTAACGGAGGACAGCAGAGCACGGATTACTATGGTAGATACCTACCTACATAAAATGCACCCAGTGGTAAAATTAGTCTAGAAAAAACAATTGTCTATGGTTTCACATGACATTTAATGACGTGCATTCAAATTTTCAAATTCGTTATTCTTTAACGAATTATCGAACTGCTTGGGAGATTCTTTGTGTTTTGTGAAGTTTTCTGTTATTTCTGTGGCGAAAAAGTTGTTTATTGTGATTATTTTTAACTTTATATTGGATAGATTTCATTTCTTAAAAAGCACGAATACTTTTACAGCTAACTAGCTAAAATGACGAGAGATATTTACTATTCCGACAAATACTATGACGAGGAACACGAATATAGGTTTGTAATTTTCATGTTATTTGGCAGAATTATTCCACTAAAACAATTACAATAGCATCCACTACTACTAACAATTTAGTAATAACTTGTCTCCCTGATTAGCCACATTACCTGCAAATAGAATTTCACTATTATGTTTGAACACATGATGCTCTTATAAATGAAGTAACTAATGAATTCTCAAGAAGCTTTAAATAAACTGGCGGTTAAGTTTAATCACTTGAGGATTACCTACAAGAAAAATGCATTTAATTCCTTTTTGTTATAAATTTGTTCTACAAGCAATGAACATAATTATATTAAAGTAGGTAACGTTTAGAGGAAGGGTTGAAATTACCATTTAATTTACTACTTAATACTTTATTACCTTGAACCTAGTGGAATTTTGTTTGTACACAGAATGTAAGGTAAACTTTTGTCAGAACCAAATCTTATCATTTTCTAGAACATTCTAAGAATTGTGCACTGCTTTGCTTTTTCCATTCACAGAGATAACATAAAAATGCCTTGTATTTCCAATAATTGATAATAAAATTGATGGATGTATATTTCATTATTAAATAAGTAAGTATATACAGTGCAACCTTAATATAACGTACCTCAATATAACGACTTCCTCGATTTAACAAATTTTTCGTAATCCCCTTGAATTGTCCATAAGAATCAATATAAAATATACCTTTACATTGCGAACATTCTTTGCGTACAACCTCTTAATAACGAATTTTCAACTATCAAGAAAAAGTATTCATACCTCTAATTAACGAATTTTGTCAACCCAAAACCTTTATATAAAGTTTCCACCAATAATATAACTCTTAATCTTATAATGTGATTCATGTCTCGACATGTTTCGACACGCTTTTGTTTGTAAAATAATCATTGTTGTTCGTTAATCAGAAGTTGTTCGCTATAACAAGATAAGTACATACGTAATATTGAGGTGAATAAATTTTACCTCTTTATAACGAATTTTAGACCAATCTAACCTCAACATAACAAACCTCAGTTCAACGAATTACTTGATATTACGAATATTTTCTTGTTCCCCTCCGATTTGTTATATCGAGGTTGCACTGTATTTTCAATTATATCCTTACTAAAATTATAAATTCAAAAGTTGTTTTTTCATTAATCAAGCAGCAACAGATCAACATGCTTTTTTGCATGGGTATAGATGAGAACTTGAAAAGTGAGTTCCTGCAAGACTTCCTTTAACTTTAATACATGGGGATGATATTGCTGGCACCATCGAGTTAGGAAATATTAATGTGAAGTTTGTTCAAATTGAATCAAGTTCCCTATTATAAATTTCAGGCATGTGGTGTTGCCTAAGGAGATGGTGAAGCTGGTGCCCAAGAACCACCTAATGTCGGAGCAGGAGTGGCGGAGCATTGGGGTGCAACAGAGTCAGGGTTGGGTGCACTATATGACACACACACCAGGTAAACTATTCAATTATAGACTCGAAAACATATTTTTCGATTCTACATATTGTAGGGAGTTCAAGTAGGAATCAGTCATACAATGGTGAGCAGAAATTAGTTTAATGTATTATCAAATAATTTTACAAAGTTTATAAATTTAATAATTATACAAATTGACTCTGTAGACAACTTTGGGTCACAAGTTTCTCTATGAAGCAATATGAAGGGTTGAAAAATGTTCAGAATGCCTTGACAGTGTTTGTTATCTAGTGTGTATAAGCACTGGGGCCCAAGTCTGCTATTGCAATTGTAGTTACATTGCCTATCAATGACATCCCAATTGCTACTTTTAGCAATTTTGGTAGTCTACTAATTCAATGGCGTCACAATTGTTTTCCGATGGTTCGCCACTGACACATCTAGCTTTGAATCTAGCTTAAATAAACGTTTTTAATATGTAGTTTTTTTTGAAACTCATTTCGGCAAACGCTTTTTAAGCTAATTGCAATACCGAGGTATGATTGAATTACAATCCAATTATAAGAAATCAAACGACCATTGTGAATTTAGTAGACTACGAAATTTTGGACCAATGATAATTGTATTGTAATTGTATTGCGGATCCATGACAATGACATGTAAAATAGTAGACTTGGGGCCCTGATATGTGGGGACAAGTCTTTATGCTTCATTCTGATTGTTGCAGAACCACACATCTTGCTGTTCAGGCGTAAGAAGACCACCACTGAGAAGGCAGATGACAAAAACATTAGGAGAGTTTGATTGACATCCTGTACAGTTGTGACATTAGACGTAAACTTCTTGTTTGCCTCATAACAAACTTTATCAGCATTATTTTCATTTGACATGAAATTAATGCGAATCTTATGATATTATTATTCAACTTTCATACTGGATGTAATAGTTAAATAATATCTGTGCCTTGTTAGGAAATATCAAATATTTGTATGCTTTTAACAGAAACATTGACTTGGATATAATTTAATCTTTTTTAAGCCATTCATCCTGTAATACTGCAGACGTGGGTCCTTGTCACCTTGTAAATATTGACAATATCAGGATTTGTAAACTACCTAGAGTTTTGTTGAAATTATACACCATGCAACATAATTTTATGTTCAAATTAATTTTGAAACATCAGCAAGGTTAGTAGATTTTGCTAATTCATACAATATTAGTATACCTAGATCTATAAAAATCTTAGAAAGCTGTCACAGGTGGACAGACACGATTCAAATGATGTGCAGGACCGTGGAACTTTAGAAATCATAATGTTAATTGTGTGCTGTGACTTACACTGTTTGGTGGTTCCTATTTAAATAATTACCATTTTCAGAATATATTGGTTTGTTATGGGTGTAATGATCTTCATTCCACATTCTTTTAAGATTTAAATTTAGTCATTATTGTAAGTATGATCACCACCTTTTTCTTTTGGAAGATTACACTCTTACAAAATGTAGAATTAAAAGTTGTTACTTTTGTCAGCACTTGTTAAATGCTTAAGTTTAATACTTAAATTTATATATTTTGCTTAAAGAAAACTTGGCTTTGTCTAGAGTGTAATCTCTCAAAAAATAAATGAATAATTTTTTATACTTAATAATATTACGAGTTAGCCTTAATGGACATTCAATATACAGTTATTATAGCATTTGACATTTTTGGAAGAAATTTCCCTTTACAGCTTGAAGTATGTAGCTTCATTTTCCAATACTATGAGATTTAATGTGGCTAAACAAATTAAAAATGTAATTGTACAAAAACCTACTTGTTGTAAACAATAATAACTTTATACAAGCACAATTCTCTTTACCTCTTTGAATAATAAATAATTATAGCCATACCTACTTCCATGATTGACAGATAAACATATTTCGTGTTTAGTACAAGTGATAAGTAAAAAGTAATGGTACATCGAGAGTCCTAGCCAATAATTATTTTGAGTGCTCTGAAAATAGCTACATGATGCAACACAAAACTTAGTTATCAGTAGGATGTAGCCTCCTGTACAAGTACCATGCTGGCCAAGCGTTTCAATTTGCCAGTGGATCTGACCTCACTTCAGAGCATTCAAAAACATTGGCAAGGAAAGTCTTGGCACATATTCAATTTCATCATTATACCCCTTTGTGTTTGTAGAGGTTGTATTTTACTAATTGACATATTTGAATTATAATATACAATTTCAATAGAAAAAGAAATTGTAACTGATAAGCTGTTTTGATACTTGTGTTAAAAGCTGTATTAATGAAATCAATTTGGGTACAAATAAATTATTTGGTGCTATGTTAAAGGAGTTGTTTAATTTAATTCTCCAGATCTCTATTTTACTCTATAGAACTAGGAATCAGGATACTGGATAAAACCAAAGTGATCCAAGGGTACCTGTCCACTGCAGCAAACCAATAGTAAGATTAGTAAGGATATGTGTCCACCGAGTTCCTGTTCTATACTGACCAAAAGTAGATTAGCAGACTTCACACCTCTTTGAGAACTTAAGGAGAATAAAAGTGAAACATCACTTCAGGTTGCTCAATTCTTTCACTTCTTTTTATAAAATTTGACGTAAGCGTCAAGATGACTGACCAAAGTGACCGATCAGCGTCAAATTTTTCCAGCATTTAGTACCTATTTAGTACTAGTTTTTAAAATCCCGCGGCAACTCTTTAATTTGCCAGTACAAAAAGTAGCCTATGTCACTCTCCCGGTCCTCAACTATACCCATGCAAAAATTATCACGTCAATCCGTTGCTTTAATGCGGCGTGATTGAAGGACAAACCAACACACAGCAGATTGGCAGACTTCACACACTTTTGAGAACATTATGAGAAACGCTCAGGCAGGCAGGTTGCCTCATATGTTTTTCTTCACCGCTGAAGTCTTAACCACTAGGCTATCATTGCTTTTCATCTAGTACTTAATTCAGTTCAAAGCTGTATAACTTAATCTGTTGCGTACATTGTACGACGTACGTATGCACACAATAAAATACCTACCTATGTAATATTATTTGTCGGCCAAATAGAAAGAAGCGCCACTCGTAGGCCGGGGCTGGTCAACTAGTTTTTTATAATAGGTACATATATTGAACAAAAGAACAGCTTGCTTACTTACTCTAATAAAGTCCTACTTAAACAATCGGCCCACGCGTTTGGTCTCCAGGTCTTACATAATATATAGACTGATAAACACACAAAGTAACAAGTAAAGTCTTAAGTTAAGGGCCCGTAAGTACCCTCTTTGCCGCGGGATTTTAAAAACTAAATCCACGCGAGCGAAGTCGCGGGCATCAACTAGTTTCTTATAATTATGTACGTTTATTCATGGCTGAGCATTACGAGCGACATCTGTAGTGAAAACTTGGCAGTTTTTCCCTTTGTTCTCATTACATACTTCATTGTGTTATTCGTATAGAAAAACTTGATCTATTCATAAAATCTTTATTTTTTGTCAAAAAATTCTGGAAAAAATATATGTGTAGGTACCAAATAGGTACTAAATTATAGTGCAGAAACATATGCACAATACTAAGCCTTTATGGGGAAACTCAAAAGTGGTCAGTCATCTTGACGTCAAGATGGCTGACCACTTAGTAAATTAAATTTCTCTGTTACTATTGAGGTACTAAATATTTAAACAAAGGTATTAAATAGTACTAAATAGGTACTAAATGCTGGAAAAATTTGACGCTGATCGGTCACTTTGGTCAGTCATCTTGACGCTTACAAAGGAGGTAGGTTGATAAGGCCCAAAATCCGCCCCTCATACACTCGAAAAAAAAAGTTCCAGATTCCGACAAATTTTAAATGTATTTATATACTTGAAGATATAAACTTTATTTTAATATAAAGTTTAGGTAATAAAAAAAATAGTAAGTTATAAAAAATATTACCCAAAAAGAGAGTGTTTCTTTTACTTTTCTTACATTTTCATACATTTTAGTCGTTTTTTAAGCTTTGATTTAATATTTTAGAATGAGGCGCTCCTTGAACCAAAATAAATTAATACTCATATAAAAGCTTATAAAAAGGAGCATCATTATCAGTTACGTTTACCATGGTTCAAGGAGCGCCTCATTCTAAAATATTAAATCAAAGCTTAAAAAACGACTAAAATGTATGAAAATGTAAGAAAAGTAAAAGAAACACTCTCTTTTTGGGTAATATTTTCTGTAACTTACTATTTTTTTTATCACCTAAACTTTATATTAAAATAAAGTTTATATCTTCAAGTATATAAATACATTTACAATTTGTCGGAATCTGGAACTTTTTTTTTCGAGTGTATGAGGGGCGGATTTTGTTACCTTATCAACCCACCTCCTTTGACACTATTTTTAAATGCAGGTGTGAATGCAGACTTGTGGCCCTTTGTTTTCAAGTGAATATAACTACCCTAATGTGCAACTGACCCTAAGTCTTATCATAAAAGATATAGGAATGAAACAGAACTTTTGTTTACAAAGATTTATTTTCTTTTTTTCTTAGCAGTAGGGGACAATGTGGGTAATTCCATGACATCAACTTTTATATCATCTGTGGTGACTGTGTCTAGCAGCTCAAGACCTTGGAGCTGTTCTTGTTCTAAACTATGCAGCATTTGGAATCCCGGTTCTAGCGACGGTGTGAATGCACCATCCAGTGCTGCAGGAAAGTGTAACTCTGGTACTTCTTCAAGTTTCAATTGCGGTGCTATATCACCTATCATTAACACTTCACATTGGTTCCTTAATTCCTCACATCTATTTTTTATTATTCCATGATACCTTATGACTCGGTTTTCATAAAACTCATGGAGATTACCAACATTGAGATCGGTGAATACTTTTGATATGACATCAGGAAAGCCAGATTTTAGTCTGCTTGCTTCTCTATCCACAACTGTTCTCATTAGTTTACACATATTTGTCATATAAATGTCCAGTGCATCAGCCACTGAGTCCAACGCTGTGTTAGTGCATGTTGCAAAGCCGACATGTCCAATACCGATAGCAGCACATTGCTTCAATGCTCGTTTATGACTTTCCGGAGTGAATGGCAAGATTACAGGTCCTTTTCCGAGAGAAAATTCACAGTATTGTTTGGGTAAAAAGTTGATAGGTGGAGTCACTTCATGTTCGATTTTTAAAATGGGTTCAGGAGGAGCATCTGGTATACTCATAGCATCCATTCTCGCGCCTTCAAAAACTGCGTTCTCAGCTTGGTCTATTAAAGCAGATAGTTGTCTCGAATAAGCGTGTAATTGTATTGTATGGGTTATTAAATTTGGGATAGGCAATTCGATGGGCGATGTCTTTACTGTGATGGGTATTTCGGGAATGTTCTGTAGTCCCAGTTCGATTATGGGACTAAAGTTTACATTTTGCATTATGCTGTCGTCGCCGTCTTCAGTTTCAAACTCGCCCCATAGCTGATTTGTAGTCATTTTTGTTCATCGATATTCTTGGTCCACTAATCACTAAGATTCTTAGTATCTCGCGAACAAGTTTTTTATTTTAAGCTAACCAAATTATTAATTAAATAGATATCTTATTTTTCTATTGTTATTGTAGTTGTTGATTTTGATTTTGCCTAATTTCGCCATAAAAACTTTTAAAATGATTTGTGGGATTGTTGACACTTGACATGTTGACAGCACTTTGACAGCCATAGATTACTATAGAATATAGATATAATATGTTGACAGCACTTGGACAGTAACACAGAGTAGGTATACCTATGTAGGTGTAAGTAATAGGTACCTATTCTACTTTACATCTTGACGTCGGGGACAGTGCAAATCCGCATAACTAGCATTAGTACCTTAAAATCCATTTTCATACGTTTGTGGTCAAATCAAAACCGCGTAAGTGTCGTAACGACTAAATTAATTACTTTAAAAGATATCTATTTTTATCAATATAGGTACTTATAGAACACATGAATTAATCCACTCTGTGTAAAAATTAGCCCAATAGCCGTAGATATTTCTACGGCTATTGGACTAATTTTTACACAGGAGTGTATTTCTTAATAAAGTTTTAAACTTCCCCTGTAAAACTGTGACTAATGTAGAGTGGTTTTTACCAAATGTACATACGCGGTTTTGCACTATTCCCGACGACTTGGCGTAGACTATGGACCTAGTAATTAATAGAATGATATGGAAGTGGAATGGAAGTAAGTGTATATAACAGGCCAGCAGACCACCCTGACATAATTATTACAACGTCACTCTGCCGGCAATCGATCCCGGATACCTCCCGTTTATTCTTCCACAGTACCTACTCACAAGGAAATCACACATAATAAAACAATGTACCTACCCATGTGTCTCTCTCTTCATCAACTGATAAACGACCTCTGCTGTATAAAGGTCTCTTGCATGGAATTTTCACAGGGTTCGGTCTTGCGCCACCTGTGTCCAGCGGCTACCTATGACTCGTCTGATGTCCTCGGTTCCTTAGTGAGGGGTTTATCAACACTGTGTACCTACAGTACCTACCTACCTTGGAAACCCAACAAACATCAGGTTTTCGAACTTTGTACCTCGCCCATTACCACTTAGGTAGTTATGCTCCGCGTCTCGATGAGATAAATGTCGGTAACTTTCACCTAAGAATCTCTTTATTTCTGATTTGATCTCGCAGGAATACCTACTCCGAGTATAGCTTTTTCCATCACACATTGAGTGACCCTGAACCTTCTCATGAGGCCCATATTTAGCGAGAGCGAACATGTTTCGGATCCATAGGTCATCATTTTACTCCATTTTAGGAAAATTATATAAATAAACTGTATCCGCAATTCGCAAATTTAATGAATGGCGTCGGATGTGGCACAATTATAGTTAAAGGTCGGAATCATAAAATACGTTAATTACGCTAATCCTAACTATATGGCGCGAGGCTGTTATATAATATTCATTTCATTGCTTTGGATGACGTTATTATTTTAAGTCCAACTAAATAATCTGTATTTGGCTGAAAATTTAAATATAGATATTCATTAATTACAATCGAAAATTTAACATGTAAGAATAATATTTGTAAAAACAGAAATTAAATCGAAAAAAAGCAAATAAGTTATTTTACTGCAACTGTATCCGTCTGTTTCTAAAAGAAAATTTTGTATGTAGAGTGTATGGAGCTACTGAAACTTGACGTCATGTTGCAACAGCGGTCTCTTTATCTAACAGGAAACTTAAAAGATCTATATTTTCGAGACTAGTTAAGAATTAAGATATTAAAAAAAACCACTATTAATGAAAAAAGAAAAACATAGGGACATAGTATATCTTTTATTCAGTTTATGTAATATCTTTTAAATTGGTCCAATATTGGTGGAGACTTTTTACTTAGGCTATTCAGTCTAGAGTTGTTCTTATCGCACGAATGTGCTTTATGAACAACTGCAGAGCGATAGCGATAGTTTTTTCAAATTCGTAATTTTCAAAAGTCTCTGTGACAACATTTCCTCTTAAAGCTTTCAATTTTGAATCTTCCTTAAACAAATTTATTAGAAGTCAAATGGAGTGACGTAGTCCTTTTGGACCAATCTCCTAAAAATTAAAATAACGATTTAAAAAAAACTTCCATTCTTGCTACTCAATGTTTTGATTCATGCAGAGAGTATATTGGAACGACGCTCGAGAATAGGTATTAGCAATATCACGCTTTGGAAAATTTTCATTGGTCATCATGAGTTTAAACGAAATATTTCAGTCTCGTAGCTTCCAAGCTCTACGACGTAGCCGAATTCTACATGTCAGGAAACACAGATTTCGGACGATCTCAGATGTTTAGTAGTGTAAATATTTTTTCTTTGCCCGTCTTGACATGCGTTGGATTGATTTTTAGTATGCATTTTTGCATTTTTGAAGCTTTATTGTGGAAGCACTGTATACATAGCATAGCTTTCATTAACTATTGTAAAATTTTTATTTTCTTTTGAAAAGAGCAACCGCTGAGTTTCTTGCTGGCTCTTCTCGGCAGGAAAGGCATTCCGAACCAGTGGTAGATTCATTGACGATTCAAAAGTGCTTGTAAAAGTTTATTTGAATAAAAAATATTTCTATTCTATTCTATTCTATTCAACTGTAGATGAAGAAGTCCCGTGTTCGATTCTCGGTTCGACTCCCGGTTCGGGTCAAAAATGTATTGGGTATTTAAATTCTATTCTATATAAAAACGACGTTTTTTCATTAGTTATCTTAAATTGCCGCTTTTTAGATCATAGTTCGAAATAATATGGTCTTGGTAGTACAAGAAATTTTAGCTTTAGGACGGCAGAAGTGCTATAGGCATAAGTATGTGGGTACTAGGAATACTCCACGCGTAGGACGCGTCAGTAGGTACCATGCGAGGGCTTTCATTCAGGACATGGGACGCCGGATACCGAGTCGCAGATCAATCGCGTCCCCCCCTCCACGCCTCCCCACTCCCCTCTCAGCCTCCAGGATCCGAGGATGTCCAGACAGACTGGCTCGCGAAACACAAAACAATTTCAGTCGTATCCCAGCGGTTGACAAACGCGCGCGTCCCGCCATCCGAAAATAAATTCCCGGTAATAGTTATGCAGTGAACATTACACACGATTCAGTGATAAGTAATAAATACACCCTTTTTATTTATAACGGTGAGTTTTTTATGTATATTTGCATACACATTTTAAGTTATTATAATGCGCAATTGTCGACTGCCACTTGTTGCGCTCCTCAGAGATTTTCCAATTAGAAGCGGTCTAATTTCGATCGAAGATTGACAAATCGGATTGATTGAAGTTCTTAGATTTTATCCTACATTAGGAACGATCATCTTATATTTTCATAAGATGGATAATATGAAAATTGTTTTCCAAAACATAATCATAATCGATATAGTAAGTGATTCGAACTAGGATCCTTACAAAGCAGTTCTGATTTCGAATTAGGTTTTCAATCGGAAGGGTGGTAAATAGCTACGGCAAATATTGTCTCTGGTCTGGTCTGGGCGGAGGCCAGACAATTCAGAAAATAATAAATTCCCAAATTGGCCCCGCCGGGAGTCGAACCCGAGACCTCCCAGTTATAGGACCACATCGCTCACCACTGAACCAGGGAGGGAAAATTACACGGTCTAATTTACTAATCACACATTATAACCTTGGGTTCATATTTATTGTTAGTATAGTGCTAATCTATGATAAATTATGAATCGAAATATATAAATCGCGATTAATTTATGGGTGGGCAAGTATATTATGATAATTTAACGTCAAATCTACACCACACAAGGAAAGTAAAACTGCAATGAATTATTAAAGTACTAGTTGATGCCCGCGGCTTCGCTCGCGTGGATTTAGCTTTTAAAAACCCGCGGGAACTCTTTGATTTTCGGGGATAAAAGTAGCCTGTTGTCACTCACCTGGTCCTCAACTATACTCACGCAAAAAATCACGTCGATCCGTTGCTTTATTGTGGCGTGATTGAAGGACAAACCAACAAACAAACACACTTTCGCACATATAATATTAGTAAGGATTAAAGTAATTCCGTAACTAAAGAGTGCCATTACTAAGCACCCTAAACTGTCCTGTTTGTCCATCTATCCGTCTGGCCGTTTGTCTGTCAGCGAGCTATATATCATGACTGAGTTCCGCGAAGAGTACGGAACCTTTCATGTGCGCGTCCGACTTGCACTTGATCGGTTTTATTTTTAATTTTTCAGACTTTCATTCAAATTCAAATGCAAAATTTATTTAAATTCAAATTCAAAATTTATTTATTTCATGTAGGCTAACTTGTAGCTCTTATGACACGTCATAAATCTACCACCGGTTCGGAATGCAGATTCTGCTGAGAAGAGCCGGCAAGAAACTCAGCAGTTGCTCTTTTCAAAAAAATTTTTTTTTACAAAGCTATGCTATGTATACAGTGCTTCCACAATAAAGCTTCAAAAATGCAAAAATGCATATGTAGGTACACCAATCCAACGCATGTCAAGACGGGCAGTCAAAGCAGACCCATTCCCGTTGGTGGCACCCGTTCCCGAGCATGACGCATGATCCAGCCATTGCTTCGCTCAACCATATTTGAGGGAACATTGCAGGTCATTGGTCTTGATCAAGGTTGGCTTACACGTTCGCACGTTATTTAGGTCAATGTCAAGATAACGCATAGTTTAGATGTCGTGCCCTGACTTGCCAACCATTCATGCAAGTAGCATCGGGTTATATAGTTCTTGTAATTCACGAAGGCGCGTGAGCTTTACTTGTGGTTACGTTGTGTACATGCACAATGCACATTGCGTAAGTGTGCGTGCATGTCAGGAGCCTAGGTGGGAGCGGTTAGGCGCGAGGAAGCTCTCGCTCCCACTTATATAGCCACCCACTTATACGACACACACACAACCATGAGCCACGCGCTCTCGTGAAATGAAAGAACTATACATGTTTGAAACTACATAGTATGTACTGCGCGTTTCACTACACATACATTTAAATGCAATTCGAAGCTATTCAGTGGGGAGTTGGCAAACCGTACTCTGATGCAACAAGTTGCCAAAATGTAGTTCTATAAACACGTGTACAATAGTAGTACGTTATCAGTTATTGTTTATATCTACTTAGGTATATTATTTCATTCAAGTACGAGTAAAGTATTTAATTCCTATTCGGCATGCTTGGTCGCGCGTTGAAGTCTAAACTTAGATCAAGGGGTGAGACTGTAGTTTTCTGCAAAGTTAGTAAACCGGAAATTATTGTATTAATTAATTCAATTTAGGAATGAATTGTGCTTACCATCTAAGCGGTAAGGTTTTTAATCATAAATATCTATATAAGCCGTCTTAGAAATTACCCCTTGAGGGTGTTAGAATAGGGGATGGAAGTTTTTATGAGAAAATTTTAATTATTGTTATTTTAACTTTGGAATTTGGAAGGTAGTTTCCTTCTAAAACGTATTGGCTAAGAAACTATTTTAAGAGAATCCACCCTTAAGGGAATGACTTGGGATTGGAAGGTTATATGAAACTCCGATGTTTTTGTTAACTCAAATAATTAATCTGTGTAAGCCGTTTTAGAAAATTACCCCTTGAGGGTGGTCAAATAGGAGATGGAAGTTTTTATGGGAAAATTTTAATTCCGATTTTTTAAAAGTCATAGACATGAAAATAAAGATTTAGTTTATTAGTATTCAGTAATAAAGACCTCTTTTTAACCGACTTCCAAAAAGGAGGAGGTAATCAATTCGGCCGGTATCTTTTTTTTATACATATGCTAAATCTAGACTAAATCATAGGACCTGTATAAATAATTTAAGAAAAATAATGAAAGTTAAAAGTTTTTATGGTAATTATTATCTTGAAATTAGGTAGGTCTTTGTAAGGCGTAGGTATCAACTATCAGATAAAAACGGATTTGAGAAAATTCACCCCTGAGGGTGTGAAGTGGGGGTCGGAAGATTGTATGACACTCCTAATTCCTATGTTTTTGAATATAAGTTATTTTAGAAAATTACCTCTTGATTTTCGATTGTAGCTTTAGGCCTCTTGCTGCGGGAAAATTTATCTTTTTTTTTTATTCGATGACAAGATAGCCCTTGACTGCGATCTCACCTGTTGGTAAGTGACGATGCAGTCTAAGATGGTAGCGGGCTAGCTTGGAAGGGGTATAGCAGTGTAATTTCAATCCATACCCCTAATCGGTTTCTAGACGCCATTGTGCCGCTAAATCGCTTGGTGACACGTCTTTGACGGTGGGGTGGTAACTAGCCCCGGCCAAAGCCTCCCATCAGACCAGACCAGAGACAATTTAGAAATTATAAATTCCTAAATTGCTCCCGCCGGGAATCGAACCCGAGACCTCCCAGTTATAAGACCACAGCGCTCACCACTGCGCCAGGGAGGTCGTCAAATCTTATAATCGTCTTATAGAAAATAAGAAGTTTTATGCGGACGATGTCGCAGGCGATCGCTAGTTACCACGTACATTGCAAGTTAAATAAAAGCTTGTAAAAATGTGGGTATATTTCGTTCAGCAGTACAAGTTTTCAATGTCACCCCATTCAAGAACGATGTAAGTGCATCATTGAGCCGGTATATCCCCACTCGTCCCTGTTCGCTGCTAAAAAGAAATATCGCCCTACATCAGGGATTATGCTCTCAGCTCTCTCTGTCTTGTTCAATAAAAGCTTAGCTCCGAAGAAGTAGTCAACACTGAGGTATTCACGTGAAAATGGAGCTATTGTAAATGTTCTTGAGTGAGTAAGGTCTCACGAAAGACATTATCGTATCGTTCGATAATAATCAGACAATACCCTCTTGACCTTGAAGACCTTGTAATATTTGTGTCTCCGCGTAACCTTTTAAATTTATATTGCGCCTTTCCGTCATTTATAGTATTATAAAATAAAAATACTCCTGTTTGGTGATAAAACATATACCATCAATCTAATAAGTTCGTTGAAAATCTGTATGAAATCAGTATGTTTACAGTTTGCATTATTTTATACTATTCTATACGCTGACATCTCTCTAAAAAAATATTTCCTGATTGACATATCACTCAATATTTTTATATCATACAACGAACCTACTGTTCTATCTAGAAAGGATCTTCCCTCCAAAAAGGAAAATAGTAAGATGTTCCACCTAAGTCAAGGTGTCAGATTGAAACTACAATCAATTCTTTATTAGATTTTTTTTATATCCACGTACAGAGGTTTAGTGACCAAATCAAAACTGGTAAACTTATAAACGTTGGAAGTGTAGTATCCTGTTTATTAAGAGTATACATGAAGTGGAAGGCGACAAGACAAATAGTTGTAGAAACAAAAAGTCTGCAGAGGTCTGTAGTGTGATCTTACGCTAAAATACTGCTTTCATTGTGCCTTTTCATATACATTTACATTTTTAGCACAGAAAAAAAATAAGCAGACCATAAAACATGCTAGGACAAAGAACACTGGACTAGGTCTAGGGCGCAATGTATCTTAAATCCATTCCTCCCATTATCCACTTGACTCCGGCCACTTACACATCTGTATAGGCACGAGAGCCCGTAGAAAATTTTAAGAAGGTGATTGACAAAAGCTGAAACTATGCAAGGAATGGTTTTCCTTTGTTAGGTTTCAGAATCTGGACAATCTTCTTCTATTTATAAAAACGAGTTATCAGTATCAATCAAGAAATCTCAGGAACTATAAAGCCTACAAACTTGAAAGGAAGGTAGGCTCCTTCTAGAGTTTAGACGTCAGCTAATAAAGGGTTTTGGGAAAATCCACCCCCAAGAGGGTGAAATGGGGTTGGAAGGTTATATGAAAGTCCTGTGATTATGATGCAGCGGCTATCTGCAACTCTTTTGATGTCAAATGTCGTCGGTCCATCTAATGAGGAGTCAGCCAACATTGCTCTTTCCGGTAGAGACCGCCAATAGGGCTGGTCAGCGTCATTTTAGTCAATACCTTACATGAAAAGCGTTAATAAAAATAATCTAAAATAAATAAATATTATTTATTAATTAATCCTATATAATTTTTTTTAAAAGTACACTTAATTTTAAATTACTTCTAAAATCCAACTGAGGATCCAAGGCCAAAGGATTATACGTTGTCCAAGCCTTTATTTTCTTTTTGGCATCTGCCAAATACCCTACGCCTATAAATTACCGCTTTTTTGTTTTCGGAATAATGTACTAAAATAATGTCGTACTTTATTGACGTTTAGTGAAGTGCCCTGTGCATAACAAACAACCACAGAGTATAACACAGTTCTTGAAAGACGATAAATCATTCACGATTATGATAAAAATAATTTGACTTCGTGTAAGTATTGTTTCTGTAAATTTAATAAAAAAAAGGAAATAAAAATAGTAACTATGACTCCTATATTGAATATTTGCAAGGAATTAAGTTGAAATCTTGGAATTTAAGTTCAAACCAAGAGTAAAGAAATTTTTCTTTTCATTTTTTTTTTTTTGACGGCTGCCTTAAAATGTAACTATGCACGCGTTAGTGAAGTGAGTTAACTTCAAAACGCGTGGTTAATAACGTCTAAACCAAGTTTAAATCAAGAGTTATGAGCAAATATACTTGGAAAATCACATACCTACCTACTTATTTATTTAACAAACTAGCTACGTAATTGGGTATACAAATGAAACAAGTAAAATTATTAAATACTAGCGGCTCGTCCTGGCTTCGCACGGCTGGACATTTATTTTTTAAACATTTTGGCATAAACGTACAGTAAATGCAGGGCAAGTGACATCAACGCGTAATTTTTAAAAACATTTCACTGAGCAATTTTATTAAACTCGTAATATGTTTCGAATGGAATGTCCGATTTTAATAAACTAAAAAGTAATTTACAGGTATTTAAACTGCCTTGCTTGAGAAATCATTTATTTAGGTAAGGATTAAGGCAAAGGTATAAATAACTTGATCTGATTTATATACACTATACAATTTAAATTAATATCGGAGTTATCAGAAAATGAATATTTCCGCGTGATAAAATAATAAAATGGTGCCAGCCGGTGCGGCGGGGCACGGTGGCAGGTATCGGCGCGGAAGATTCCTGTGGTTCCTGTGGTGATCTTATTAACAATCGTTTCCTATAAGAAGCTCTGTGCGATCGCAGCCCCGTAAAAACAAATATTTAATATTTCAACCCAGACGAAGTCGGGGCAGGTCGCAGGTTAAACATATTTTGAAAGAAAACCTTAATTATTATTATTATCGATAAAGAACCCAAATCAACTTATTATTTTTTTCTGTTTGTCTGTACCGCAAACATATGTCAAATTAATTTATCTAAGTGATTAAAAATATATAATAAAATATAAGTACGTTAAATCAAAATTAAAAAGTATTTCATTAAATCGATTGAAAGTTCTTCTTAAATAAAATCGATTATTACTTCAAATCGAATCGGTAACGTGTGAAGGCGTCACTAAAGTCAAAATTTCTTGATCTGCCAAAAAGAAAATAAAGAATTGGACAATCTATAGTTCGGCCATCCAAAGGAGCAATTCTGCCAACATCTAAATGCCAATAGTACCCAATACTATGCCAAACTGCGGTGACTTTGATCGGGGTCTATATTTTATTTAGTTTTAATATTCTATTAATTATATTTTTGTTAATATCTTTTTTCAGTAAATAAAGGCTATATTTTTTATTTAAATTAACAATGACATGATAATAATTATTTAAGTATTAAACATCTAAGGTGCATCGATGTCACCGCAGCGCGGCATAGTTAGTAGTTACCAAAATTCTGGCAGCATTGCCTCTTTTGGGGAGCCAAAATAATTCTTTGGCCTAGGTGTCTGTCGGTTTTTGGATACCCAGTATTCCTTCTTTGAAAGCTCTTCAAAAAGAGCTCGAAGAGCCAACGGTCTCCACCCCAAAATATATAAAACTAGACGCTCTCAAGTTAATAAGTTACTTATGTTAAGTTTATAAAGCCCCCTATAAAACTTTCTACGCACTCTCGAACTAGGATAAATTTTTCACGCAACATTATGTCCAATTGTTGAAGTAGGACGTAATGTAATTGTCTATTCATCTAACGCATTCGTACCATCAAGTTCAAGAGTTCGAGACATTGCCGATTGGATATCCGTTACTGGGGAGAGTATACAGGAGTATGTACGCTTATATCATAATATGATTCCGAAATTATTCTGGATTTTCCAAAGACACATTTATTAATACAAAGTTAGTGACTTTCTTAATGACAAACTTGCATGGAATCAATCGGCTTGGCATCCAGCTGCCCACGTAATAGATGTAAGAACTTATTATATTGTAATATTTTGTTATGAAAAGAGCAACTGCTGAGTTTCTTGCCGGCTCTTTTCAGCAAAATACCGAACCCGGTGGTAGAGTCTCGACGTGTCATAAGAGCTACAAGTTTGCCTGTATGAAATAAATAATTTTGAATTAAATTTTTTAGAAGTTTGAAGAAGGGGCTTAGATGCTTTGAAGCCCCTTCTCCCCTCGGGACGCAAGCCCGCAGGCGACCGCGGTTGTGGGCATACGATTCAGTTGATTAAAGCGATTAGCGAGTGAAGTGGTTAAAGTTTAGTAGCACGAGTGTACACTTCCAGCCCGGCTCGGCACTCGGGCGGCGCGGGCAGGTAGCTCGTTACGCGGATTGCGGCGCTGCGTGTGAGCGAGGGGCGATGATACGATACTAAATAAAGATTTCCGCGGCGACATCCGCGCGGGACTCATGCGCGTGTGATCCCGCTTTATTCGCAATGGATACCTGTCAAAACGAGCGAAACGTTTGACGACCACCCTGGCGCGCGCTGTGGTGTGGTGGTAGTGGTGAGCGCTGTGGTCTTCTAACTGAGAGGTCTCGGGTTCGATTCCCGGCGGAGGTAGTTTGGGAATTTATAATATCTGAAACGTCTCTGGTCAGCAGGGCGATTCAGACCTGTTCGATAACATACCATGTCGATACGGTTAGATATCGATCTCTTTTTGTCGTGTGGATTCAGAGCGAGCGAAATATATGTTAACAAACCGAATCGATCGACAAATAAGTTATCGGAAGGGTCTGAATCGGGGGGCTGGTCGGCCATTTTCATAAGGTCCTCGGTCCAACGTGCTGAAGGACGTCCTATACTGCTCTTACCGTTATGCCGTGGTTCCCATTCCTAAGCAAATAGCTCTACCTGTCTATGCAAACCTTTTAAGCCTCAATAGCCCAACGGTTCAATGTGCGGACTGAAAAACTGAAAGGTCGACCGATCAATTCTCAACCGTTGCACTATAATTGTCGTACTAAGTCCTAGCTTTATAAGATTATTTGAAGGGCCAAGTAAAGTTCAGCACGGCTATATTACAAAAAATAACAAAAAAAAAGAAAAAAATAAGTATATAATATGTTTTGATTACCACCTTCGTGTCCTTAGGTTTAGCCTCATTTATTTTGATCCCATTTAGAAATCGATTAGAATACGTTAAAATAATATTAGTATCAGTAGGTAGATTCAGTAGGTTGATTTTAAATAGTCATGTTAAATAATTATATTTATATGTGTTGTACATAATGTGTGAGTGTAGTTTTCATTAGTTCTGATATAAATAAGTATAAATTGGTATGGTAAAACTTATTACTAATTATTCTGTGAAATAAACTCCTACACTCAAAAAGATGACTAATGCCAAATTATATTGGCATACCTGCTTTCTCTTGTTGGCAAACAACGTGCATGTTTTAAAGTCGACTCAATAAACTGTCTAGTGCTGGCTACTAGTACTTACTTTGTATTAGTATAAACTAGCTTTTGCCCGCGACTTCGTCCGCTTGACTTAGGTTACTGGTTTTCCGGGGTAAAAGGTCACTTTCCTTGCTATCAAAAAACCCGTTCTATTGAACATTCATTTGAATACAAAATGTATGAGAAAATTAAGTTTTTTCATAATTTTATTTTTTCATAAATTTTTCCGATATTTTAAAAGTTATTCTGCTATTCGGGACGGAGACAAATACAACAAACCAAAACCATGAAAATCGGTCTAGCCGTTCTAGAGTTATAAGTATTCGAACAAACCCGACTTTGTTTTATAGTGTACGGGATAAAAAGTATCCTATGTCCGTCTCCTAGTTCTAAGCTACCACCCCACCAATTTTCAGCCAAATCGGTTTAGCCGTTCTTGAGTTATAAATAATGTAACTAACACGACTTTCTATAAGAAGTTATTGGAATCATGACGTATTACCATTGAAATGATTACAATATTTAAAATATTAAAAAAAAACTATGATAAGTTCTTCTTATAACGTTTTCTTCCCGGCGGACTGCAGAGTCTATAAGTGGCAAAGTTAAACGAAAAACCTATCGTCAATTAATTAATAGAGCCTTATGAAAATATTTTTAAGTTGCTTCTCTTGTGAATTACAAGGTTCGCATGTTCGATATAATTGGCCTAAATGAGAGGAGACCTGCGCTCAGTAGTAGTAGTTTCTTATAAAAATGATGATGAATCTTTTTTATTTACAGAAACGACGGCCTCAAATCAAGATGCCGCTTCAAATAAGACGGAACCGCTGCATAACATTCCTTCGGGAGAACCTCCTGACGATGCTAACAATCATAGGAGTTCTTTCTGGCACATTACTTGGCTGGACCTTAAGAGCATCGGGCTATGAATGGACGCGGCGTGACGTCATGTACTTTCAATACCCTGGAGAGCTGTTCCTGAGGATGTTAAAGAGCTTAATAGTGCCTCTCCTGGTGTCTTCAATCGTGTCCGCGATTGGGTCTCTGGATCTCAGCCTATCTGGCAAGTAAGTTTTTCTTTTATTTCTAATATTCTTATTATCTTGGGCTTTAATTGCACTTCCGTTTTTGATTTTAATATTAAAAATTAATAAGTGGGAGTCACTAATGAATTTTTAATTAATTTATTATTCCTGGATTCTCAGGCAAAATAAAAGTTTGGGTTTTTATGTCACAAAATTTTCAGTAGTACACTAAGGCTAAAATCTATAGACCGCACTCTCACTCAGCTCAGACTCAAGACAGAGTTAAAACGAGACAGTTTTATGTCAGAGCATATTCGTGTCTCGTTTTAACTTCTATCTTGAGTCTGAGCTGAGTTAGAGCACGCTCTATAGATCTCAGCATAAGCCGTCTCTTATCTTCTCTCTCGACTCTCTCCACTGGTAACGGATTGCCATGCCATCTCAACTTTTCATTTCATCAGTGTATGATGAAACAACTTATTCAGCGAGAGAATAAAAATGCTCTATAATTTTTACTGCATAGTTTGCTAGTGGACCGACGATATCAAACGAGTCGCAAGGAGCCGTTGGATTCAGGCGACGCAAGACCAACGTCTATGGAAGTCTATGCAAGAGACCTTTGTCCAGCAGTGGAAGTTTATCTGTTGACAAAGAAGAAAAAGAAATTTGCTAGTCTCCCTCTTCGCCGGGACTAGCTGCCCGCTAGCTAGTGTTGAAATCGGGAGGATTTAATGAACGTGATGATGAACCATCTGCTTTCCATTCCTCAGGGTCGGTCTCCGAGCCATTATTTACTACATGACGACGACGGTATGTGCGGTCATGTTGGGAATCGCTCTAGTCACCACAATCAAGCCCGGAAAGATTTCCGGCTCCTTCGAAGCTACCAATACCACCACCAAGAAGGTCACCAAAGACACACTCACTTCGGACACCCTGCTGGATTTAGTAAGGTGAATAATTAATAATATTTATTTATTCTGTCAGTCTTAACTAATACTAAGTTTAGCCCCATGGTGCGAAAGTGATCGCTGCGCGCTGAAAGAAGTACACTAAAGACCGCTAAACATTTATTAGTAAATCATTTTGATCAACTATCTTCTAAAGCTTCTTCTATCCTACTTATAAAAAGACTTGTCCTGACTTGTCCAATGAAAAGCCTGAACCACTGGAGTTTGAAGGTCGAAATTTTGACACTTAGATTATTTTTATAACGTAAACACCCATTAAAAGAGGATTTTTTGAAATTTTACCCCCAAGAGAGTTAAATAGGGATGCATATCTCTGAGATGTCCCGTCATTTTTCAAGTTATATCCATGAAATATGAAAGAAATAAGACATACGCGTTTCATATTTTTTTAATTCATCGTCTATTTATCCCCAAAGAGGATAGACGATGAATGTTTGTATAAAAATTCGTCATTTTCAAAGTTATACCTATACCCATGAAACTTCGTATTTTGCCTTTCTATTAAAAAATAAAGAAGTACCTACGTGTTTCATAGTTTTTGAAAATTGTACTCCAAAATCTACGCACACGAAGTCGCAGAGGTATTGTAAATATATGTACTATAAAAATTGTGAGTCCACTTAGACTGATCAGGGTTCCACGAAAACTGAAAGACGAGACGTACAGGATGATCCCAACGCTAATTCCCTAGACCCTTAAACATCCCGTACCTAAGAATATCAAGTAACCAGATAAATGATAACATCGTTCTATATCCCGCTAATGAATTGACGCAATTGCCAGTATGTAATATCACACGTAATTTACGTACTCACGCAGTACTATTGGCTTAATGGACCTAATTCTGCCATCCGGGGAAAATTCGCGAAAAATTCCGACTCACGCATTTAAAAAGTTAATTAAATGATTAATTGAAATTCTAAGTAATTTTGTTTGACGTTTTAATTTTAAATTACTTTAGTGCCGATTTTAACAACGTCGAGTGACGTTAACCGAGGATAAATTGGGCGTTCTGACGGTTTTTGTGTTGAAAATCTGCCAAAATATCTTTATTCTCGGATAAAACTTTGACGTTACGTTGGTGATATCGGCCCTTAGGAGTTTAATGTTTAAAAAAAATTACTCTCTTTGTCCATATAAGAACAAGGTGAGACTTAAGACTAGAACGTAGGCCGTAGAGCATCAAGCGTAGCCCGTAGAACCCTGGCACGCATTTATGAATTTTCGGATTTAAATGCGAATTAAGCAAATAAAATTTACTTTTTAACGCATTACATCGCAAGGTTGCTACGCTCCCTCAAATATGGTTGAGCGAAGCAACGTCATGCTCGTGAACGGGTGCCACTAACGGGAATGGGTCTACTTTGTCTGCCCGTCTTAACATGTATGGATTGTAAATACCTATGTATGCATTTTTGAAGCTTCATTGTGGAAGCACTGTATACATAGCATAGTTTTGTTACCTATTGTAAAATTTTTTTTTTTGAAAATAGCAACTGCTGAGTTTCTTGCCGGCTCTTCTCAGCAGAATCTGCATTCCAAACCGGTGGTAGATTTATGACGTGTTATAAGAGCTACAAGTTGGCCTACATGAAATAAATAAATTTTGATTTTGATTTTTTTAAGGAATCTGCTTAATGTTCTGCTTCAATTCTCCATAATGTTCTCCAAGGTATGGGAAGTTGCCAATCCGTACTTGATCAGCGCGGTGGCCTGAACCACAGCTGTAGAGAAGAATTGTGCCTACTGTATAGGCCGGTTATGGTTTTCTATTAATGTGTTTTTCCTTTTTTTCTTCCGACAAGGTAATCGGAAACTGTTCTAAGTTGTCAAGGCAAGCAGTTGGCCGGTTACAGGTTGAGAATCTTTGAGAATGGATGTATTTCTTTAGCGTTTTAATCTATCTATTCCTGTTCACCAACCCACTGCGACTAATCATTCAAGTGGGTTATTTTCCAATTTTAACATGAATTTATAAGTAAATTGAGCTTGACGAATCAAGACATTTACGGACGTGTCCGGTTCACAGAGCAATAAGAGCCCGTTTGTTACCTCAACGCTTAAACTTCAACGTTAACTCCTTGATTGCTCTTTTGTTGTACACCTAGCTGACAGGTTAACTGCCTTTTAATCCGCTGATTTTATAAATAGACACTTATAATTTTGCACGGGCTGGCGGGTTTTTTTATTAGTTTTTTTTTTTTTGATGACAAGATAGCCCTTGACTGCGATCTCACCTGATGGTAAGTGACGATGCGATCTAAGATGGTAGCGGACTAACTTGGGAGGGGTATAGCAGTGTAAATTCAACCCATACCCCTAATCGATTTCTACACGCCATCGTGCCGGAACGCTAAATCTCTTGGCGGCACATCTTTGACGGTAGGGTGGTAACTAGCCACGGCCAAAGCCTCCCACCAGACAAACAAACAAAAAAAACAAAAAAAAAACAGTTGGTATAACTAATAACCTATTACGTTAAAGAAACGAATCTACATTTTGGACTTTTTTTTATTGGATGACGAGGTATACTTGACTGTGATCTCACCTGATGGTAAGTGACGATGATAGCGGACTAACTTGGAAGGGATATGGCAGTGTATATTCAACCCATCAATTCAACAATCAATCACAATTTACGGTGTAGCAACTAACTTAGTACTTCTCAACAATTGTGCATACAGTGGCGCCAATATTCGCTTACTGTTAAAGCAGCAGTAATTGTCAATTGTGTAGAGAAGCGGCGCAAGCGTCGGTTCCCTGTTCGTCAGTCTTCATCATCCCGTGCTATTTATATTACGCCCTAGATACCGCATCATAGGGCTGTCCAAATGTCCACACCTTTTTAACAAGATTTTACGTGCAGATAGGTCACACTGAAGAAATTCTAGACTCTCGGAAATATTTTCGGCTTCCTTAACTTTTAAATCACTGAAAAAAGTCTGAGAGGCATTTAATTTAAATTTAAAAATGTAGCACTTAAATAATTGTAAGACCGCAACCAGAAATTCAGTTTTGAGATGGACGAATGGATGCGAATGGGGTGAGGTTAACTTCCTAGGTGGCACCATCCAGTAACTTTTCACTGAGTTAAACTGTAAACTTGAAATTTTGTGAGCATTAAGAGACAAATATAAAGGACATTGTCCACGATTCATACATTTTTGGTTCAAAATTGAAAGTGCCAGACAAGAAAATGTTCAGGAGGACTAGTTCTAATAAAATATAGCACAATTTTATGAGAACTAGCCCCATTGGACATTTTTTATTATGAGCTGTAAAACCATTGACCCTGGTTTTATTAAAGTTTAAAAAAGCCCTTTTTCTCAGAAATCAACAAAAAGGGCTTTCGTTAATACAGACAGATTTTTTTCGAAATCCTAAAAATGGGAAATTCAAGGACAAATTTGAAATAACTGGAAATGGTAAAAACCACATAATGGAGCATTCTGCGGAATAATTTATTTTGTTTCTTTATTTATTCTGGGGATGAGAGGGAATACATGGATAATTATCCATTTTTTTGAAGCCATATCAATTATAATGGCTTCAAAAATTATATTATGGTTTGTCAGCCCTAGACACGTTATCAATAAAGCAAAACAACGCGACGGATCGACGCACAGATTGCCAGGTGACATAGGTCATTTGATCGCGACCGATGTATGCTAATTCGCTTTTGGCACTGTGTCGTTGATTGATATCCTGTATATGACATATTTATGAATGAACTTTTTAACATTCTCAGTTAACATTCAATAATAATTAGAGATTTTTTTTGTCTTTATTGTATTCCCCTTTTCATCTAAATATATAAAAGGCAAAGGTGACTGACTGACTGATCTATCAACGCACAGCTCTAACTACTGGACCGATTTATAGCTACAGAACTAAATCTACAAACTCTTGCTAGTCAAAAAACAAATAACTGATTTAACCTTACAAAGCAATTAAGGAGATTCTACATTTCATTTTCGCTAGAGCAAAGCGTCATTATCGCGATACAAAATAGCGTCAAACTTATTGTCAAAGCTAGTTAAAGTAATCCGTATGGCTTAAATTGTAGACACAATAAAGACCGGAAGCTGGCGGCCTCGCAGTCGCATCTCCACCTTAATCAGTTTAAGAGATTTGTCCTTCTTTTTTAGGGTTCCGTACCCGAAGGATAACCAACTATTACTAAGCCTCCGCTGTCTACCCGTCCGCCCCTCTGTCTGTCAGCGGGCTATATCTCATAAACCGTAATAGATAGATATCTACTTGACATTTTCACAGAATGTGTAGGTATATCTCTTGGCGCTATTACAACAAATAATAAAAATAAAAAATAAAGGGGGGTCCCCGTACAACGAGAATGATATATATGTGATTTTTTCGGCGTTCGGCTCGATTTTAACAATCGCTGTTGCGATAGTACGGAACACTTCGTGTGCATGTCGAGCTCGCACTTGGCCGGTTTTTTACTTTGCATACCTACCTACTTATTAAGCTATTGATGGCATTTGATTTATGATTCATCTAAACATGAATACATTAGTATTGTCTAGGATAATATTTCGTAATACAAACCTTGTAGAAAAGTTTCTAGCCACTACGCTATCACAACTGTATGGATTAAGTATTTATTATCACCTTCGATCACAGAAGAAACTTATTTTTCTATGATCGAAGATTATCACAAACAAAAACTACTCTTAGCTCTTATATTTACTAGCCTACTTGGTCAGTCAAGTTTCATCTGGGTGTCATGGACTTAATATCTAAATATATAAAAGGCAAAGGTGACTGATTGATTGACTGACTGACTGACTGACTGTCAACGCACAGCCCTAACCACTGGACGGATCGGGCTGAAATTTGGCATCCAGACAGCTGTTATGACGTAGGCATCCGCTAAGAAAGGAGTTTTGAAAATTCGACCCCTAAGGGGGTAAAATAGGGGTTTAAAAATCGAATTTAACGTGAGCGAAGCCGCGAGCAAAAGCTAGTTCGAAGATACTTTTTAAGGGGACGAATTCTTATCACCTAGGTAGATTTAATTTTTATGACTGATAAGGTACGTAGTATAACTTATTTTTATTCCAGGAACGTGTTCCCGGAGAACATAGCGCAGGCTACGATAGCGTCTTACAGGACGAAGCTTACCTATGATCCGGAAGACAACAGAACTGTTAAAGGTGATATGTTTGTAATGCTTAAATAGCTTTTAACTACAATTAAGTAGAGGTTTTTAAAGATCTTATCCTATGTCACTCTTATGCTATTAATCTATGTCTATGCAAAAAATCTAGCCGATTTGTTGTTCCGTTTGCTGATTGATTGAAGACAGACAAACAAACACACTTTCGCACATTTTTACATTTATAATAGACTAGCGGCCCGCTCCGGCTGCGCACGGGTATAAAAAGCCTATGTCATTCACTGTTAATCGATGTTATTATACATATAAACCTTCCTCTTCAATCACTCTATCTATTAAAAAAACCGCATCAAAATCCGTTGCGTAGTTTTAAAGATTTAAGCATACATAGGGACAGAGAAAGCGACTTTGTTTTATACTATGTAGTGAAGTATGAGTTATGCCGGAACACTAAATCGCTTGGCGGCACGTCTTTGACGGTAGGGTGGTAACTAGCCACGGCCAAAAATCTACCCACCAGACAAACTTTCCACTCGAAATCTACTGGAAACATGAAACAGGACACTACAGTGAAAACAGTATTTACATTCTAATTTCAGGTCACCTTGAGACTTACAAAATAGAAGGTGGATACCAGAGCGGCAGCAATGTGTTGGGACTGGTGTGCTTTAGTGTCGTGCTCGGAATCACGCTTGGCAAGATGGGGGAGCAGAGTCGACCGCTGCAGAACTTCTTCCACTCACTCTCCGAAGCGATGATGATTATCACTGGATGGGTTATTTGGTAAAACTATTCTCAACTGATAGACGTCCACTGCCTGACGTAGATCTCTTGAATCTTCTCATCTTCACATCACACGATCTTGTGCCGCCTGCATCTAGCGATTTCTAACGAAATGTTGTATGGAGAGTGTATGGAGCTACTAAATCGTGACGTCATGATGCAATAGCGCTCTCTTTTTCTTACACGATACTTAAATCATTTTCATAAATCATTTTTCATTTAAAAATATTAAATACTTTTATTTTAAGGCCCAAGACACGGAGCTGCCCGCGAAATTCAAATTTAATTTGGTTTTTCGCCATTTATAAACGAATCCGACAAAGTAGGCTTATGGTATTCAAATTGCGCCAATGGCAGTATCATCTTCACAGGTTTATATACTAATCTTAACGTGAAAGTATCCAGTTTAAGAAATTAGTCAAAATAATGAGTTTGACGTGAGCAACTCACAAATTAGTCGCGGTCAGACCCGTCTCTTGGGCCCTAAGTACTTATATAAAAAAATTAAGTCAAATGCCCAATTGTAAAAAATGAAGGAGGTACTTAGCGTAGGTAAATTAAATTATCACCATGTTAAACATATTTTATGCTTCACACTTTTCATCAAAGAGATTTCTCTTCCAGGTTATCACCACTTGGAGTATTTTTCTTGGTCACGGCGAAGATTATGGAGATAGACTCGTTTGCAGAATTGGTCGGTCGACTTGGTCTATACTTTATGACGGTACTATTGGGACTATTCCTTCACGGCTTCGGTACTCTGAGCGTCCTGTTCGTATTGGCCACCAAGAAGCTGCCGTGTAGATATATCGCTAAGATGGGACAGGTTATGGCTACTGCTTTTGGAACTGCCTCGAGGTGAGAAGATTTTTATAACAAAGATTTTGTAAAAATCTGCATTTTGTATCAAGGTTCTTTTGATACATTTGAGATCTTTAAACCGAAGATGTATGTACTTGACTAATATTCTCCTCTCCCCTCCAAGTAAGCGGAAAGCTTGTGCTAGGAGTGGGTAAGATAACGGGGATCGAACCTGCGACCTTTTCAGTTTTCAGTCCGTACCTTTGACCGTTGGGCTACTGAGTTATATGTTTTTAGATGGGTGGCTGGTGACAGATACTGGCAATTAAAGAGATTTTATTATTGCGTGATACGTTGTGGTGTGAAGGAATAACAAACATGCACACACACACACAAACATACAAACTTTCGCCTTTATAACTACTACTACTAGACCAGATGACGCCCGCAACTTCGTCCGCATGGATTAATTTTTTAATTTTCCGGTAAAAAATATAAGCTCTCTCCATTCATCAGTTAAATCGAGTCATTCGTTGTGGCATGAAGGAGTAACAAACACACACACACAAACACTCGCCTTTGTAATATTAAGTGTGATTTGGTATTTTCCAGTTCGGCGACCATGCCCATCACGATCGGCTGCTGCGACGAGATGGGGCTGGACCCGCGCATCACGCGGTTCGTGATCCCCATCGGCGCCACCATCAACATGGACGGGACGGCGCTGTACGAGGCCGTGGCGGCCATCTTCATTGCTCAGTTGAGGAAGATTGACATGTCGTTTGGAAAAATTGTCGCTGTGAGGTAGGCTGGTTTGTTTTATTTCTTTGAGACTAGCTGATGTCCGCGACTTCGTCCGCGTCGATTTAGTTCCTGAAATCCCGCGGGCACTTTTTGATTTTCCGGGACAAAAAAGCCTATGTCACTCTCCCGATCCTCAACTATATCTATAAAAAATCACGTTGCTCCGTTGTTTTGTTGCAGCCTGATTGAAGGACAAATAAACACACTTCGCATTTATAATATTAGTAGGAAAAGATTTAGTGCTACGAGTATTGGCTCATCGATGACATTGATGTGCATGGTGACTTTCTTCTAAAAAAGGATGAGGTTCTCAATTGAGCACACTTTTGCACGTCTCGTAATATCTCCTGCAAAGATTTGCTATCTTTAGATATTACGAGTATACTGCACAAGTTTGTGCGCAACACAGATGCATATTCTATTCCCTCACTCCCATAGTCATCTGCGTCGAACATGATAGCCACTAGACCAGCAGTTAGTACCTATCTATACAACGTGTAACAAAATGTGAAATAACCCTGAAGGTGAATGTGCTCATGAAACAGAACAACTTTCCCCAAGGAACATAGGTCGAAATGTGAAAAAAAAAAATGTGGACCTCCCATACAAAATTGACGATCAGCTGATTGATTTACTATGGGAAGTAAAAATTTTTTTTTCATATTTCGACCTATGTTCCTTAGGGAAAGTTGTTCAGTTTCATGAGCACATTCACCTCCTTCAGGGTTATTTCACACTTTTGTTACACATTGTAAATAGTAGCTAGTATCTAGTAGTAATACAATGTACCTACAGTACTACAGTTTGTACCCATTGTTCGCAGTGTAACGGCAACGGCAGCCAGTATAGGCGCGGCGGGCATCCCGCAGGCGGGGCTGGTCACCATGGTGATGGTGCTGGACACCGTGAACCTGCCCGCCGAAGACGTCTCCATCATCCTGGCGGTGGACTGGCTGCTGTGAGTATATCTCACCATCACCTTCATCACATCGACGGCTCGCTACTGGACACGGGTCTCTTAGAATGAGAAGGGAATGCTCCAATATGTTGGCCAAGTGCGGATTAACTGACTCCACAGTTCACACACGGTCTCTTAGAATGAGAAGGGAAAAGTCCAATAGGTTGGTCAAGTGCGGATTGGCTGACTCCACAGTTCACACACCTTTGTCAATTGCACGGATCTCTTTGAATAAGAAGGGCATAGTCGAATATATTGGTCAAGTGCGTATTGGCTGACTCCACAGTTCACACACCTTTGTCAATTGCACGGGTCTCTTAGAACACTTCAATACGTTGGCATTGGTTAAAGTACCTAAGTGAAAAGTACATTGGTATTAAAAAATTAAAATTGCGAACCTCGTAAGTGGCAATTCTTTTTGAATTGAACACCTTTATTCCAGCAGAAAGACTATCTATTGGGCTACCCAGATATTCACGAAAATGGGTACTAAAAGAAACGTAATAAGGGACTAATATTAATCATTGTAACGGACTTTATGTCTTTTAATATGGTATATCTACACTACTATTATAAAGAGGAAAGATTTGTATTTTTGTGTGTATGTTTGTAATGAATAAACTCAAAAACTACTGGGCCGATTTCAAAAATTCTTTCACCATTGGAAAGCTACATTCACCCTGAGTAACATAGGCTATATTTAATCTTATGTCCACCCGTGCGAAGCCGGGACGGACCGCTAGTGTAGTCATAAAAAAACAACTAAGTATTAGTTTTTTAAACTGTATGTTTTCGTTATAGTGATCGATTCCGCACCACCATCAACGTGGTCTGTGACGCCCTCGGTGCCATTATTGTGGCGTCACTCTCCCAAGGGGACATAGAAAAATCGCGAGCGCTACAAAACGATCGGGAGCACGCCAACCAGACTCATGAGCTCACCGAATTAGAAAAGGGCGAGCGCTGAACGAATTTATAACGGTTATTTGTAACGGTTACGTTCTGTGTTCAATAACGTTACTCCGTGTCAGAACTATAAATAGTTTTTTTTTTTGTTGTGATTAATTTATTGCGTTGTTATTTTTCTTATTCTTAATTTCTGGAAGCTCATTTTCAACTTTTAACTCAAGACCTTGATTCAACTGATTTTCTATTAAAAAAAGAATTGTTTAAATTACATTCAAAGTAATTTCATGCGTTCGTTATTATTGTAACAATTATTTAATTTCATTTTTGTTGTTTTACAATCACGAGGTTCGAGGTACTTCAAATGAAGTAGAATAAATTTCATCAGATTTAACAATACCTTTATTGATAGCTTGTTTGGACTGGAAAGTTATTTTTGTTAACATACCTTATTTTTCGTTATTTTTTTATGTTAATCATTTGAACTTTATAAAAAAAATTATTTTATTTTATGCGTACCTATGGATTATCAATTTGTGTCACCATATCAATATATACCTTTACATTGGAATAATTTAAAGAATTGTGTAAGTGAGTGTGAACAAAATACGCGTTTATATATATTTATTTAGGAACTATGTGAACGTACCGATATTATAGAAGTTAAGAATTTGATTTTATCAGTGTGTTCGTAATATACAATTTTATAATAAAATGTTACCAAAGCTTATGACATCGTACTTAAAAACTATTTCATGATATCTCAAATAGTTTATTAAATCGGTTATAATAACAATTAATTTGAGACGTCATGGAATGGGTTTTGGGGCAAGCAGATGACAATATGATAATGTATTAAAAGCGATTTGGACCACTCACGAGTAAATATACTATTTTGTGAAAATCTCGTATTAAATAAAATAAAATTATAAAAATTTAAATCAGTAGGTACATTGTTGACAATATTAGACATATCTAACGAAATTATACTTAAAGAGCCTTCTGAAAGTATAATAATGATTTGGAAGGTATACAAAATCTCATAGAAACACTAATCAGCTATTTTTGTATGAATGTATTGCGATATATGCGAATCTCTACAACTGTGTAATGTAAGTATGTAGTTTATTGTTATTCTAGTACATATTGTAATCTATTGTAGGCCACACTATCATTTATGTATAAGATACAGAATAGGTTTAATTCAAGCCTCGTTTACTGTTCATCTTATAAAAAACTAGAGCAGAAAAATTTAATAATCTTTACATGTTGTAAGAAAACTTGACGATAAAGACGGTTTACGATAACGGCTTAAATAAATGCGTTATCCAGTGATTACATGCTCGATTATTTTAAAAATAACTACGTTAGTGTGGCCTCAGCATAAAAAAAAAAAAATGTGCCATAATATAAATGTGTTAAATAGTCTTTTAGAATTCAGTCACATTGTCATTGCATTCCAATAAGTTGTTTATCTATTTAATTTATTTAAAAAAAATTATTGTGTTATGAATCGTTCTAAACGATTCGAAAAACATATAGCATACATACAAAATTCTTAGTTTAACTGTTTTGGAGGAAAGTGTTAAATAAAATACAATATTTGATAAGAAATTGTTTGTTCTGTGCAAAAATACCTTTTCAAAATGGCCAAAAACTAGTTTTAAGATAAATGTTTAATGAAAAAAAAAAATGAATGGATCTGTTAAGTGTCGAGATTTTATTGTATGATGTATTATTACGACGTATTGTAATTAGATAGTTTTAGACACTGTGACACTTATTTATTATAAAGAAACTGTTCAGAATAATGTTTTTTTTTTTTCGATAACTATTTCTTTAATCTTAATAGTTTACCCTTATACCTTTGTTTGCCACATTTCTTATTTCCTAATATTGTTACCAATTAAATTTTCTGTTCCGTCATGATTGTATATTATAATTCATAGATTTTGTATTAATTATATTTTTATTGTAGCTCGTCCCACTGTTTGATTCTTTTTCAAATGTTATTTTAATAAATACTTACTTACTGTAATCATTTTTTTTTATAAATTTCCCTTTTGTGTCCATGTTTTTGCTTGACTGAAATTTAAATTGATGGTAAATGAGGTCGTCGAAAGTTTTATAAATAAAATAGAGTTTATACAAATCTTATATTTTATTGTTTAAATTACCTTGCGCAGTGCAATTTTCATTTAAGGTTGGTATCTGGCTAAATTTGGTACAAAAGTTATCTGAATTTTTCTATTTCTTAGAAATACACATCATTTTACCTCCAGTGGGGATATAAAATACAAAAACAAAACCAATAACAGACGATAAATCGACGATTTATTTTAACTGTCCATATCACTCTCTGAAAGTGTATACACGGTATACTAAAATTATTCAGTGCTCATATTATATTGGACCGAATCGAACAATTGTTTGATATTTTTGAAAACTATATTCAGGTATGCTGTTAGCAATTATCTTAAAATATTGATAAATACTTGATTTATTTACTTTTATCATTATCATATAGATTTTACGTTGTAAATAAAATTATAATAAATAATAATAATGTATTCATTATACATATATGAATTTTCATCATTACTTTTGAACTAGGAGGCTATAGACGCAGCTCGTCGTAGAGAATGAATATATCACTTATTTGAATACATAATAAGTCGACCAGCCCTTATGATATAAGGGCTATAATCTACCTAAAATCGGTAAAAATTTAAAAACAATCCTTTATTTAGGTACACCGTGCTTTTATGTCGTTTTTTTAAATGACAAAAAAGCCTAATTTATGGAATGTCTTAAGTAACTAAGATTAAGGAATGTCACAAACATTTTTTTACTACAACTCTTAAGTTAATATTATTTGAGTATCTACATTTAGATAATATCTACTTACCTATACTAAAAATTTCAGAACATTGCTATAAAATACCGAATTAATTTGCAATCGAATAAAATGTTAAACACAATTTGCTTTAACTGTAATTTCAAATCACATCATTTGGTATCATATCACATGTTGTAACTATTAGCGACTATATACAAAAATAAAACTCCTATAACTACATTATAGATATGTATAAAGATCTTTAAAGCTCTCTTTTTAATATTTAACAATATTATGTTCTTTAAAGAGAATCTGAGAGATTTTACAAAGTTATATACATTAGAGTACAAAGTATATATTATACTGCCTTCTTAAATAATCGTAAAATAGACACTATTTATTTATGGCAAAATATCGAACTTTTTCGCTATTCCCCATTTTGAGTCTGCTTTTAAACAATTCCATGTACGTTATTGTTATTATTTAAAATTTGTTTCTGTGAACCGTTATGGATAAAAGTAGAATCTCTTTTGCTGTACCGATCGTGAAGTGAATTTCTCGCTCGTGCCAAAGTTGCCGCTGATATCTCCATAGAATCACCATGCGGGAATCTAGAACCTCTTCTCCAACCGTTTCGATTTCGAGCGTTCTGAAATAATAACGTTATTTTTAAAAAGTTATTTTAGTTTATAGACAACGTTACGTTTTCAAGCCGGTTGAAATATATTTAAGCGTTTTTTAAAAATTAAAAAAAAAGAATTTTCTTTTAAAATTAGCTGATCAAACCCAGAACCCAACCCAAATACCACCAACTTTAAAAGTAGTATTATTTCAATATTGTTTTGAGATCTCATACAATGATGTCCTCATGTTATTTACTTTAAGATTGTATGACATATCAAAAATATATAAGCTTGGAGGTTGGCCCCATAGAGCCCGTAAAATATTTAAGGGGAGTATTTGTTTAGGAATGTTCAAAATAAAGAGCCTTACATGTAGCTGATTACATACTAAGTTCTACATAAGTGAGTACGTTTCTAGTCTTGCAAATACTATGGTTTAATCATCACGTGATGTTAGTTCGAGTAGCGTGTTTCCAGCTCGAACTTACGTTTGAACGCCACGTCCAGCGGTTCCTGTTAAACACGCCGTAGACGATGGGATTAGCGCAAGAGTTCGTGCACGAAAACAGCCACATCGCCTTCTGAAACGCTGGGTCCAATTGCTTCACTGACTCTTTGTCTATCCAAAACCTATTACAAATAAATTTTCATTCAAATTATTATTATAATATGATATTAATTTTTATTAACGTTATAACGTTTACAACGTAATTAATGTGTTTGAAATCGTGTTAGTGTTTGGATAAAGAACTACATTGAAGAAGATATTAATTGTTTGAATTACTGCAATAGCATACTCAGGTTACCCATTCTACTTCGTCGCATCTTATCTGTAAAGATTGTGACTAGGCACCAGATCTCACCAGATGCAGTAGTAAGGTGACCAGCAAGCGAAGAAGACCAATACAATGGTGACTGACATCTTGATCGTTCTGGCCCTTGCACGGCCCAGGAAACCCCACTCCGCTTCGTCGCATCTTATCTGTATACATTGTGACTAGGTACCAGAACTCACCAGATGCAGTAGCAGTATTTATTTATTTATTTATTTATTTAAAGGAAATATACATTTTATATTTACAATATGAAAGTTAGATACTGGTGAATCAAAAACCTAATCAGGTTTGTCCGTTCACCAGTAGGTATTCATGTGAGCGCCCTGAATCATACATTATGCATATTTAGGTATACACAATGCATGCTTACAGATAGACACACATATTTACATTATAGCGACTTAATTTATATTTACTTAATACTATAGGTATTGTTATTGTTATTATGTAATTACTATAATGAACCCATCGCCACATTCAAGTAGTAAGGCGACTAGCAGGCGAAGAAGACCAATACAATGGTGACTGACATCTTGAGCGTTCTGGCTCTCGCGCGGCCCAGGATACCCACTCCGCTTCGTCGCATTTTATCTGTAAACATGGTGACTAGGTACCAGAACTCACCAGATGCAGTAGCAGTAGTAAGGCGACCAGCAGGCGAAGAAGACCAGTACAATGGTGACTGACATCTTGAGCGTTCTGGCCCTCGCACGGCCCAGGATACCCACTCCACTTCGTCGCATCTTATCTGTAATTACCGTGAACTTGATTTTCAAAGAACTGTACACTGAAGAGGGGTGAGTGTTAATAAAAGGCCTTACTAAAGTCGAATAATTCTTTACTTAGTGAGAGAGCTAAGTTTCGACTTATAGTTTAAACTTGGTACATAATGCGTTGGTAGCGTTGGCACCCTTAAGATGACATGGTTATGGAATTACCATACCCCTCTAAATTAAAAATACTTAAAAAGGAATTTTCAGGTTTTTATGGCCTCTGCTTGATCCATAACTTACCAATACATTTCAATTTTGGTCATGAACTTAAAGTAAAGTAGATGACGATTCTTTTTTATGACTTTATTTTTCCACAGTGTCGTTAGTCGTAGTCTACGACTAGGAAATTATTATTATTTCATCATCAAAAGTAATAAAATGAATGGGTCCCACTTGTTGCGGGGTAGGACCCAAGGAACCAGTGGTCAGGGCTCCAGAGTGAGGATACTCCTCACAATGCATGCCATCTCAAGGAGTACCGCCTTCTGTATTTATTATTATTATATATACCTAACATTATACAGGGCGTCCCACGGCTATGCCACATGGAGGGGAAGTACCTTAAATATTGTAGATGGAACATTTTACTGAAAGAAGACTTCATTTTAATTTAAAAAACAATTTAAACTGCATTCATAGATTTTTAAATAATTGCCTGGTTTATTTGTTGATTTATTGGTGCAATTCGTAGCTCTGTTGCAGCGGGATTGAAGGACAAACCAATAAATCAACAAACAAACACACTTTCGAATTTATAGGTAATATAAGTAAGGATTAGTAAGGATAGTAAGGATCGGGAAATGATGCCTACTTCTCAAGTGGGTACTCATTAGTAATAGTTCATGTCAGTTGTATGTCGATACGCCAATGTCAGCTTTTCATTTTTCTGAACAAAATTTTACATCAAAGGCTATTCATGGTCTTCCTTTTATTTCTCATGCTATGTTATTTAACAAAAAATAATCCTTATGATGAAGCCTTCCGGTCGATATGATAAAAATACAGGTTATTTTTTTTCTTGTATAGCGGGTTCGAGTCCCGGTTCAACCAGGCAATTATTTAAAAATCTATGAATGCAGTTTAAATTGTTTTTTAAATTAAAATGAAGTCTTCTTTCAGTAAAATGTTCTATCTACAATATTTAAGGTACTTCCCCTCCATGTGGCATAGCCGTGGGACACCCTGTATAGGACATGCATAAGCATCACGGTGCGACAAATTTTATCTTAGCTATATAATATCGTGTCAAAGTTCAATCAACCAATCACTATTGAATGGGCATTGACTACTCGGTAATGAGAATAATTATTATTTATCGTTATAGGTTCGATCTCGATACAAACATTTTGTGACCCAAATAACCCAAAATATACGAAGTTCAACGCCAGAATATTCTGAGGCTGGCGAGACTGACTGATGTCGATTAAGGTGGTTTGATCCGGTCAGCGGTCACATCAGCGCCAATAGATGGCGTAGATTTTGTAATTAGACTTATTTTTTTTTTTTATGAATGAAAATGTGAATATTTTTTTATAATAATATGGTTCCCGGTTGTAGCGGTATATTTGTAATATATCCAACTACGTTTCAGATGTATTTTAATTTTCAAAATACTTTCATTTGTCCTGATATAAATAAAGTATATTGAGCAGCAGTGCTGCTACCACCGCGTGATTATCAGTACAGTAATAATAATAACGAATTATTTCATACCTCATAAAAATCGGCTCAGTGATATAATATGCGCTACGATAGAACATACATATTAATATTATGTAAATATAGAAAACATACAAAGACTAAACATACATATATACGTAGATTAAAATCACAACCCTTCCTTTGAGTTTGCCATATGTTTTTGAAAGTGGTAAATTTAAGCAGTGATAACCTAGTGACTATGTGTTTGTAATTGCGGTCTCCTATGGGGCAACTATGTGAAGTATGACTTAAAAAACAGTCTCCCCCCTTTTATTGCTTTAAAAACGGGACGGTTAGGGTCGCGTTGGTACTCTCTGGGCACTTCGAAACGCAAGGCACAGAAAAGATCTGCACCCCTACGTAGTTGAAATCCCAAGGACGCGCACTAAGCGCTTTGCTTCTTCGTTCCTGATACGCACCGCTAAAATTTGGAATGCCCTTCGGGCTTCCGTTTTTCCCTCTAACTATAATTTGGGTACCTTCAAATCAAGAGTGAATAGGCATCTTCTAGGCAAACGCGTTCTTTCTTAGGCCGCTTCTTTACTTACCATCAGATGTGATCGCAGCCAAGCGCTAGTCTATATATTTAAAAAAAATGTAACCCTAAAAAGCTGTACACCATAGTGGTCATGGTTGGTTACCGTTGGCGGTGTTGGCCCGGCGGATGATCTCCAGCAGCGCGGCGGAGGAGCAGTACAGCGTGGACACGAGCGGCGCGATGTACATCAGCGTCATGTTCAGCAGGAAGTACGCCAGCTCGTGCCGGTCCGTGGGCAGCGAGCCGTACGACACGCATTGGAAGTACCTGCACACGAGATACATTTTTTTTTAATTATGAGATAGGCTTGCGCTTGATGACAATCAATGATCATCATGATGCATCATGGTTGCCTGGAAGAGATCGTTTCTTAGTGATTCTTCATTTCGGCTGCCTCATTTCAAAACCTATTAAGTGTGATTGACAAAATTTCACAGGAGACCAAAAAAACATATTTCTGGTAGCTCTTATAAACTCTTAAGTATCTGTTGATGAATTTGTAAATAAACTATTGTACTTTGAAAGCTTTTATTTGATATATTTATTACTTCGCTAAGAAATCTACCACAAAACATCTTGGTCTCCTGTAAAACTCTGTCAATCATACTTACTAGGTTTTGAAATGGGGCAGCCGATTTGTGCTCTAATTTATATGACTTATTTTAAGTTAATTTTATCTATTATGTTTCTATCTAATGTAGTGTACAACATAATGTATTCATTTCGTTTCATTCCAATGATGGAAAGCATTGATGAGGTTTAAGTTGGAGCGCGCTTGCCTAGAAAATGCCTATCTTTCTTGTCTTGAAGGTACCTCCTCAGACTATACGTGGCCGGAAACACAGACGCTGGCAGTGCGTACGTACGTACCTACGTGCGTAGGTTAGTTTCGAAAATCCTTTTCGTACAGGTAGGTAACCAACAGTACCTAACGCCTGCTCCTATGCAACTGTTCGAATGAGTCATTTTCAAATCAAATTGAAATAAGGAGAGTGATAGATTCTATTTGAGTATCACTTTAGATATCATACTGATGATTTATTAGGCTTGGCAGCATGCCCAACTCTGTATTGCATGCACTTGGGCATGGGCAAAAACTGTTTGTATGATTTAGTCGGGTTAGAACTAGAACACCACCCTTTTAAATTGACCTTGAATCATTTACGATCTTGAATAATCTTTAAAATTTATTAATATTATCTAACCAAGCAATATAACCAATTACGTGTCAGGCCACGCGCAGTGCAGGGTTCCTTTTTTTATTCGATGACAAGATAGTCCTTGACTGAAATCTCACGTGATGGTAAGTGACGATGCAGTTTAAGATGGTAGCGTGCTAACTTGGAAGGGGTATGGAAGTGTACTCACTACTCATACCCCTTATCGGTTTCTACACGCCATCGTGCTGGAACGCTAAATCGCTTGGCGTCACGTCTTTTACGGTATGGTGGTAACTAGCCACGGCCAAAACCTTCCACTAGACGAGAGACAATTTAGAAATTATAAATTCTCAAATTGCCCCCGCCGGAAATCGAACCCGTGACCTCCCAGTCATAAGACCACAGTTCCGTAGTTGCCTGTCACAATGTTATGCATACCTGTAGGCATACCTACTTAGAAGAGTGTACATTAATATTATGTAATTTTTCATCATAAAATGTTTTTTTTTTTTACATTATAAAATATGATCAAGTAATAATGCGCATAGTACATAGCGAAGCTATAAGGGTTTCTTGCAGTTTTACTACGGAACCCTAAAAAAGTAAAGATAGTTTTATTTGCTCGAACATCTAATGGATACAAAATATATATAATGTATGATGCCAGTTTTAATATATTCTGCCATTTCGGCGTGCAATGACATAAAGCAAAGCTGCGGGCATCACATATATAATATTGTAAATGGCCTCACCCTCTAACGTCAGGGTGCTCTTCCAGGTGGAATATGAAGCTCTGCGGCAGGCTGGCGAGGCCGGCGCAGATCCACGCTATGGTGAGAGCGTGACGCACTTGGGCCTCCCACGTCACGTTCAGTGGCTTGAGAATAGCATAATATCTGAAACAGGTAACTGTTACTGTACTTTATTTAATGACAAAATAGTCCCTGCGATCTCACCTGATGGTAAATAACGATGCAGTCTAATGTGGTAGCGGGCTAGCTTGGAAATGGGCAATATAAATTCAACCCGTACCCTAATGTGTTTCTACACGCCATGGTGCCGGAATGCTAAACTGCTTGGCGGTACGTCTTCGACGGTAGGGTGGTAACTAGCTGCAGTCAAAGCCTCCCACCAGACCAGACCAGAGACAATTCAGAAATTATAAATACCCACATTGCCGCTGTCAGGAATAGAACCCGAAACCTCCCAGTTTTAAGACCACAGCGCTCACTCAGCGCCAGGGAGGTCGTCCAAAACGCGTGCACGACCCTAATTTTATGGACAGAAAACGGATTAAAAAATTCTCCGTCCCCGTCACAATCATACTAAAAGACAAATTTGTATATAGAGTAACATTTGAACATAATTGAACACATCGACAGGTAAAGGTGGCAACCTTTACCTGTCGATCGCTATGCATATGAGCACGAAGCTAGACAGGTAGAGGCCGAAGGTGCGTGTGAACATCATAAGGCGGCACATGAGGTCGCCCGCCAACCACTGCATTGTGCCCGCTCACGCTAACTCCAGCGGCATCATCAGGAATGTCACTTGCTTCTCTATATGACATATTAAGGGTGTGATAGTTTACCTGTCGATCGCTATGCATATGAGCACGAAGCTGGACAGGTAGAGGCCGAAGGTGCGCGTGAACATCATCAGGCGGCACATGAGGTCGCCCGCCAGCCACTGCACCGTGCCCGCCCACGCTATCTCCAGCGGCATCATCAGGAATGTCACCTGGACACGCGCACTGTTGCAGTTTAATCAAAGAGCATTGAACTTCTTCCTTCTTCTTGATCAACCGATATGCGTCCACCGATGAACAAAGGGGAACGGGAATTCCCACCAACGGGAATGGGTCTACTTTATGGCTGCCCATCTTAAGATGGATTGTAACATGCAAATGTAGGTCTTATGCATTTTTGAAACTCCATTGTGGAAGCACTGTGTACATAGCATAGTTTTGTGACCTATTGTGAAAAAAATTTTTTGAAAAGAGCAACCGCCGAGTTTATTGCTGGCTCTTCTCGGCAGGAACGGCATTTCGAACCAGTGGTAGATTCATCGACGATTCAAAAGCACTTGTAGAAGTTTAATTGAATAATAGTTATTTGTTCAACAAGATAGCAAAGTTCATTTTTGTTGCGAGTGCCTAGTTTGAATCCCGAGCGAACGAAGGATTCTAATATAGAATCACGAGCGTAGCGAGTGATTCTAAGTTAGAATCCTGAGAGTAGTGAGGGATTCAAAGGCACAAGAAGCAAAAACTTTGCTATCGTGTGATACATACAATTTTTCACCTCAATAGCGAAAAAGTACAAGATGTAAGAGAAATATTTATTAAAACATAAAGGATATTTTAAAATTTTAAAAATTAGGTTTATTTATTTAAAAACTTTTCAATATCATGAGCGGTGAAAACTTTAGATTTTTTGGATTTGTGCCCCTCCGACTGTCTTTTCAAAAATACAATAAGTTTAGGATAAGTTTCAATGTGAACGTCGCATTTCGATTTGATTGTAGCTTTTAACATGGAGTAAATACTCCATAATGTAGATGGTTACCTTGTTTTAGACAATTCCATGAAATATGATAAAATCACAGTCTCTGAATAGGACTTCGCATCCTTAGAAAGTCTCCAATCATTAAATAATTCATAGGCTTTCAAGTATTTTTCACGAGACTATTCCGGAAGAAAGTTCAATTCGCGTTAGACACTAATTCTTTTAATTCTGAATTATAAGTAGATTCACTCATTTTGTTATTTTAAAATTCTTACAACAAATAACTTCTAAGAAATTAGTACCTAATTAAGATATAGAATAGAGTTAATTATTTTTTTTTTTGCCGCCATTTTATATTACTCTTTTGTCTGCGTTCGGAATTGTGTCATTCATAAAATAAAATATATTAATTAATTAATTTTAATTTTCTTTTATGTTTCATGTGTGTTACAGAATTATAAAGTCTAAAACACATTTACGAAAAGTAAATAGTTTAAATAATAAAATAGAGAGTTAAAAAATTTTGTCGAAATAAAATGTATGGGGTATGCAATATTATATACAAAATTTCTGAACGTTTCTTGAGACGGTGAGTTGAAGAAACGCCAATCCAATGCGTTCTATATTCAAAACACTTTTTCTCACTGAGTGAGCAAAAACGACTTTTGCTCACTGGTTTTGGGCAGCAAAGGCGCCCTTTTTGAGCTAGAGAGGTGAAAAAAATATTTCTATTTCTAAAGGTCTCCTGCATGTAATGAGCCGGCGATGGATTGAGATGATGTAATCTACTGGATGGATTGAAATGTGCTAACATTTCAAATGAACTTTCGGTCTATTCTTCTTCTTCTTCTCCTTCTTTATCAACCGAAAGACGTCCACTGTTGAACAAAGGCTGTTGAGTCCACTTCATCTACTCATAATAATATTTTCTTTTAACTGTTTATAATATGTTCATAAATAAAAATAAATAAAAAACTAAGATTTTGATAATCTAACGTATAAAAACCTTAAGAATTTTTTGAAAATTTTTTGAGATTAAACAATGTTACAGCAAACTTCCTAGCGTTTTATTTTAAGTTTTTTTTCGATTTGATGACTGTTTTCACAAAAAAAATCGTCTTTAAATATTCCGATTAAACAAGAACACATCTACCTACCGATTATTTATTTATTTATCCTGTAAGTAAAGGGTTGTATGCTCGCATTTATCTATCTACAAGTTATATCCACGGTTTTAACAATTTATTTATCAGCAAATATCGCATAACGTTGACCTAAAGTGGAAGTTTTAATTTTTTTTTCTTATGTTTTACAATTATTATTGTTAATTAGTAGCAGGGGTCACGTGGCAATTAACTATTGTAGATATGAGATGGTATCTCAAAAACTTTTACGTCTTTCTCAAATCGGTTGATATCAGAAAAAAAACATTAATTCAAGATAATATATCTAGTCATTCTGTTGACCAGTTTTCTGCTCCATCATTAAATTCTCCTCCTTGACCCTCGATCATTGATGCTGCAGTATCAGCTCAAGGTTTAGAAATAACCCGAAAAAACACAAATCAATCGCATCTGTGAAATTTTCTGAGACCCTTCAATCAAGTAAGAAATAAGCTGTTAATCTTCAAACGCTTGAACAGAACTTATAGCTACAAACCATCTCGATCAGTTAAGCTTTCAAACAGAAAAAACCGCATCAAAATGGGTCCATTCATTGGGGAGCTACAAGGGAACAGACAATCACACAGATACACATTTTAAACTTAAGTATAACAACCCTTTTCTTGTCGGGGGTTTAAAATATCATAAAAGAGTTACCATAAGATCAGCAACAGCTAGATGCATGAGTAGCACATCCAGCCTACTCGCTCTGCCCATTCTTCTTCTCTTCACCAGTTGTGACAGCACAGTCAGGTTCCCGGTCGCTGATACCAGCATCAAGACACTGTACACCGTTATCGACACCATATGCCCATGATTGAACTGCATGTCCAGGGGCATTTCATCTGAGGTGTTCAAATGTGACCAGTTCTTCTGGGAGGCCCCCCCGGGCCCAGATACTTTCTCATCTATATCCATATTGATTTTTTTTTAACAGTTTACTGTAAAATCGTTGTCTCAGTTTTAGAAGATGTTAGACGTCTGCTTTGGGTATACATTTTCTTGGGTTGGTTGGGCCTGAAACAAAAGTTAAGAAAGACATTTATTTCAACGAAATTTAATTCAGGAATAACACATAGGCTACATTTTATACCGGAAAATTAAAGAGTTGTGGGAATATAATCCATACGGACGAAGTCGCGAGCGTTATTTATCTATTATATAAAAATAAGTCGGGTTTTCCTTCCTGACGCTATAACTCCAGAACGCACGAACCGATTTCCACAGTTTTGCATTCGTTGGAAAGGTCTCGGGCTCCGTGAGGTTTATAGCAAAGAAAATTCAGGAAAAATTCCACGCGGACGAAGTCGCGGGGACAAAAGCTAGTTGATAATATAATTAGTTGCATTATATTGTTAGGATATGCATAAGTGTCAATGGCTGAATAAGGCAAGTAGGTAATAGAAAAGGTGTAGAAATTCAAACTTATTTCATCAATCCAGTTAAAGTTAAAGTTGTAACACGAGCTTAGACTATTCAACCCAAACCACGAGCAGTCAGAGCAGAGTTGAAATACAATAACGCCACTAAACCACACCATTTGGAGCGACTGAACCTGATTTTAATGGGACTCTCACAGGCAGGTTATAAAATGATATACAGACAACAAATTACAAACTGCAAATAATATATGATGAAATCTATAGGCTACTAGCTTTTGCCCCCGCGACTTCGTCCGCGTGGAATTAGGTATTGGGGTGGAATTTTCAAAAACTGTGACACACGTACTTCTTTATTTTTAACTGAAAGCTCTAATACCAACTTTGATGGAAACAGCTTGAAAAATGACGGAGTTTCATATAAACTTCCATCCCCTATTTAAACCCCTTAGGGGTGGATTTTCCAATAATCCTTTCTTAGTGTGCCCTTACGTCATAAAAGGAACCAACTGTATAAATTTCAAGTTTCTAACTTCAGTAGTTTAGGCTGTGCGTTGATATCTCAGTCAGTCAGTCAGTCAGTCAGGACTTTGAATTTTATATATATAGATTTATCCTGGAAAAACTACGAGTTCCCGAGGAAATTAAAGAAGTCTAGATTTACTCGGATATCAGACGTAGGACTAGATGATGCAAGCGCATCAGCTAGTCTATAATGAACCAAATAAAATTAATGACATTAATTCAAATGTGTAACCTTTGATTCTACCAAATAAGATTATTAATAATGTTCATTAGAAGCAGCTTTAGTCTATTATCTTTTGGTATGATTTATTATCAAAACAACTACTGCGTTGTAAAATTACTCTGACCACTAACGTATCACTCAACTTATTGATGTTATGGAGTGCTAAATGATAAGTTCATTAAGTATATGTCTAGATACTATTTTTCAGCATGGAAGTTTTATAAATTGTGCAGAAATAGCTGGTTAACAATTAAGACTTTTATTTTGGTAAAATATTTTTCACGACCGTGTAGTGTTGGGCATTGTGTTAGATGTGTGAAGTTCTGAGTTCGATTCCCGAATGGCTCTTTGAATGAATTAATAATTTCTAAAGGAACCGATGGACGTTGGGATCCACAACAATGTCCATCGACCCCACACCGGGAGCTGAAGTATTGGTAGACCCCCCAATAGGTAGACGATCATAGGCAAGTCAATGGCAGCTGCTGGATACAGGTGCCACAAAGTCGTGTTCTATGGCGACCTTTTCAAGGGACCTATGACATCTTTTTTCTAGGGTTTTTTTTTAAAGAATATTAGTCAAGCTGAACTTGACTTATATTCTCCTCTTTACTCCAAATAAGCGAAAAGTTTGTGCTAGGAATGGGTACGACAATAGTGCAACGGATGGGGCTCGAACCTGCGACCTTTCAGTTTTCAGTCAGCACCTTTAACCGTTGGGCTATTGAAGCTTAATATTTATTTACGAGAATGTAATTGGGAAGTTGATTTGGTCGGTCATTATTCTATTTCATTTACATCAACTACATGAATAAAATAAAATTTTACTGAGAATTCAGCAAAGGAGATAGCGACTGACTTATTTAACATATTAACGAGCCTTATATCTTTAAAACTTCTCAAGACATGCTAATATTGCTTGAAGCGACTTACTGAAAACGGTAGACAAATACTAAGGACAAATAAGAGTCTATTTACATTGAATTCAAATATACAATGGAACTGGGTAAAATCGGTACAAAGGTTTACATTTAGGGCCTTATTATCTCGTCACAATAAGGCAGATTGGGATGTGAATTAATTTGAGTTTTGTATATTGTACCTACTGTATATTGAAGGGATGTGTGGTAGAGTTCTGACAGCGCATATTAAACGATTACGCTGGTGAAGCAACGTTGACCCCGGTTGTAACTGGACGGGTGACCAACGTTTGTGAAGTCTGTCTATTTGTATTGGTCCAGTGTGGTGGGTCTATCTATCCTAGGATAGGTTGCTGAAGGATGATTATGGATACTTAGAAGTAAGTTTTTTTTAGTGCAAAGCTGTATCGATAAACTTAGGTAAGCCTTGATAATCCTATTAATACCTATTATAAATGCGAAAGTTTGGATGTTTGTTACTCAATCACACCGCAACGACTGAACCGATTTGGCTGACATTTGACATGGAGATATAGATTATAGTCTGGAATAACACATAGGCTTTTTATCCCGGGAAACTACAGAGTTTCTGCGGGAATAAAAAACCTTAGTCCACGCGAACAAAGTCGCGGGAATCATCTCGTAAGGTATATTTACTTAGGCGAAATCAACGTACGAATTATATATATAAATCAACAACGACGCTGATGACATCAGTACTACTGTTTTATCTTAACGTCCTTTTTCTTTATATATTGTATTTCTTGTTCCTTAAAAATAAGAAAATGGAATTTTTCGTTCATAAAAGTTCATTCTTGCAAATTCGTTTAATTTGCGAAAAGGAGTTTTATGAGGTGACATTATAAAATTACCTTTGCGGCTTTTGTATAACCCCTTATAAATTCTGCCTCATTCTAAATTCTGTTTTTAATTTTTTAATACATCCGGGCTGCGTCACTAGAATGTGTATGTTTTAGAATAGATCGATAAATCATCACTAGCAACACGCTTCTTGAGACTTGAGAATTTGATTGACAGCTTATAGAATTTGATTGTAAATATGTAGGTTCTAAATAGAACTTTTGTAATGACTAAAAACAATTGACGAGAACTTTTGAAATAATGGCAGGTGCAGGGTGCCCTTTAAGGTTGTGTTAAAGTTACTATCTTTATTCCACATCAGTAACAAATCGGCATCGAGTTCACACGTGTACGACCACGCGATAAAGAATCATGGAATATGGGACCACGTGGGACCCATCGAGACATTAAGATTTCATATGTTCCTACGTAGGTATGTGTCAATAGATCACGTTTTCAGTAGGTATTGAAAACGTGATCTATTGACACATACCTACGTTATCCTTTCATAATTTACTAGCAGATACCCGCGACTTCGTTCGCGTGGACTGAGGTTTTTTGGATTCCTGCGGGAACTCTCTTATTTTGCGGGATAAAAAGTAACCTATGCGTTTTTCCACTCTATAATCTATCTCTGCGCCAAATTTCAGCCAAATCGGTTCGTTGCAATGTGATTGAGTAACAAACATAAAAACTTTTGCATTTATAATATTAAATAGGATAATTAATAGGATATATAATTTAGAAGATTTAATTGAGAGTCTTAAATTTCTTTTTATCTCAGAGATAATTATTATTAGTTAAAAATAATATACTTGTTTAATCAAAGTAATAAAATCTCCTCTGGGTTTTTATGAACCCTCACTAAAGTTAAAATAGCGGGATAATCTAAGCAGGAAGAGGAATTTCCGAGAGTTCGGAAACTTATTATTTTTTGTGAGAAAATCTTTATAACTTTCGATAGTTTCAAAGCTGACATTGGGAAAAGATAAAAGTACAAAAAAATAACCTAAATAGCTTTGAAAATTTTTTGTAAAATGTTACGACCGTGCCTACAGGGACCTTCGGCAGAAGAGCTTATCTTTTTCAGGCCCTTTTCGCAAAGTAGATTTGTTATCTTTTACAAATTCTATTGTATATATAATGGGTAGGTATTACACTACTGTAGTTAATAGTGATGGACAAAGCCTTTTAGAAGTATCTTCTTTTATTTGGAATATTCCCAAGAGTTACCTACTAAAAATATAGCATAATAATTAGATATAAATATTTGAATATGCGTAAGGTGTATCATAAACATAGTATATAACTTTGACATAAAATGAAGTAAGTACCTAGGTACTTGTTGAGTACCTAGGTACAAATTAAAAAAAGTGCCTTCGAATCGTCAAATGTACTAGCACTGGTTCGGAATGCTGTTCCAACCGAGAAGAACCAACAAGAAACTCTGAAACTGTGTACATGTTGTAGTATACAGGTTCGCTCGGTAGAGAGTAGGTACTATATTCCTTGGTTACTACTGTCTCATGAATTGCTGGAACGACTTATACCATGCTTTTTTATCATTTATATAATCTTCAATTATTATATAATATACTTTTTTCGTGAAAATAGTTTTAATAGATTTCTTAAACTTGTAATAAAGGCAAGTCTAAGATCGATGTGGAAACTTTTGTTTTAACATTTTTGGTATTTTCTTCTAACCTTCGTAGAGGTCGACGGTATCGAAGCTTTTCCGCGAGGGGAGGCCTGTCAACAATGATCGATTTCTTATCTATCAAAACTAATCGAATGCTAATCTTGCAGAATTAAATTAGAGACGTGTCATTGACTCGAAGACGCTTTTGCAACTGATACAGGCACCCCTAGGATGAGCTAGATCACATTTCGAAAACTGTTACGACTGCAAATTCAACGCCCGATGGTATCGTCGTAGCAATATTGCAACTCTTCTACAACTGCGCTGAATGATGGCATCATTAAAAACTATTTTCTTACCTTTTTATTTATTAAATCTAGCACTTGTTACTGTCATTTTAAAGTAATTTAATTGCCAAAATTCAAAATGCGCCATTACACGTAAGCGTCAAGATGACTGACCAATAAGTGACCGATCATCGTTAAATGCTGGCATTTAATACCTATTTAGTACTACTTAATTGCTGGAAATTTTTGAATTTCTCCATAAGGGCTCCGTATTCTGCTTATATGTATTTCTGGACAATAATTTAGTACCTATTTGGTACCTACACATAAATTTTTTCCGGAATTTTTGACAAAAATAAAGATTTTATTACTAAGAATTGTTTTTTATGTAAGGTAAATGTACCATATTATGGCATAAGGAATCGAAGCTAGTCTTATTTGTGAGATGAGTATTCTCTGTACTGTCCCTGTAAGTTTTTTTTACCGGTGTTTAATCACAAGCAAAGATCAAAACAAAAAAATATTTTTGTCAATATCGGGGTCTCCATTTTTTTCGGAAACCTAAATAGAAAAAAATATATACATTCATTGTGTATGGAAGCTGTTATAGACTAAATTCCCCCGGAAATGCCGCAAACATATTTGTTGGTCTACAGAGAATAAAAGTTTTTGAGAACGTTTCCTTACTTTTTGTAAGAGACTCAGTAAAACGAGTAAAATTCCTGCGCAAATAAGTAAACACGATGTTTACATTTCACACCTTTAACCCTTCCACCAATTACTGCAATTGCCTCGCAAGTCGTAAAGCCTCGTTATCATTGAAAAACAAAAACAAACGGCGCGGCACTCATTAGTTGCAGACAACAAAAAAATAATAGCAAAACATTACCAAGAGAAACGCGATGTCTCGACACTGGACAGTTGTTTTGACAGCGCAGATTCCAGATAGGGCTTAGCGCTAACGATGTCTATCATCGACTTCGACTTACGTTTTACATACTATAATGGAGATATTAACAATTTTTCGGAATTGCTTTAATTTTGAAGATTGACTCTTGTTTACGTTTGTCACGTGACATCAGATTATAAATATAGCATTTAAAATCATTTTTAATAAATTTATTAAGTTAAGTATATTAAATTACAAAAATGTGATTTTCGATATTCTAATCCTACAAACTATCTTAAAATTAACACTTAACATTAATTTGTCATTAGTGTTAACATCCCCATTTTATTTTTTCTTAGTACTGTCTTAAAAGGTAAACAAACGTTTGGTTTTTCTATATTCGTAGCACCGTAGCACCAATGATTACTACTATATAAATATTATTACGTACCTACCACGGTTTAATTGTGAGTGGAGTGAAAATCATTCAATCGTTGCGGCGTGACTGAGTAACAAACATCCATCCACCTATCCATACATCCAAACTTTCGCATTTATAATATCAGTAGGATATAGGTATAATATAAATTTCTAATTTTCAATTATGAATTAATGAACACTAGTTTAATTCTTTGGTCGTGTATTGAATTTTATTAAGTAGTAACTTACTACAGTTATATTATTTCTTCGATCATTTAAACCTCTCAGTTGTTTGGATTATGTACTTTGGCGAGCGTTGCAACTTGACATTGGGGTGACAATAACCTTACACGTCTGCAGATTTCTATACTCATTGGAGCAAGTTCAATTAACAAGTTCCCGAGGGTTGCGTATTAAACTGTATTCGGGTGCTTTGTATTTAGAAGCATGTTTCAAGTGAATGACTGTCTCGTTGGTCCAGTAGTTAGCGTGTGACGAGGTCCCGGGTTCGATTCCTGGGCCGGGCCACAAAAAATCTATTGGGTCTATATATCTATTGGGCTTTTCTGTGAAAGAAATTCTCAGTACTAGCCCGGAGTTAAGAAGTTGGCGGTGAGTCACCCCCGTACCTCGGAGAGCGCCTATTCGAAGTATGGGGCATAATAGCAAATCTTACAAACTTAGTGTCTTCGATCAATCATGTTTTTGTTTACTTCAAACCAACTTGTTCCGATCGTGGTAAACTCGGAACTAATATTTGTTAATAATATAACTAAGTTTACACAGCGGCGAGCCTACCAGAAAACAACAACAGAAATCGGCCCAAGGCGAGACTTCCGCGATTTTCGTAGACTGCAGTATTAGGTATAGGTAGGTACCTATACTTATTATAAAGTCTATTTGTTGATGCCAACAGCTTCGCTCGCGTGGATTTAGTTTTTAAAAATCCCGTGGGAACTCATTGATTTTCCGGGATAAAATTAGCCTACGTCACTCTCCTGGTCCTGAACTGTACCCATGCAAAAAATCGAAAGGTCGATCCGTTGCTTTGTTGCGGCGGTTTGTGAAGGACAAACCAACAAACAAACACACTTTTGCATTTATAATATTAGTATGGATATTAGTAAAGATTTTTCCTTAGTTGACTTAAAAAGTTAACAAACAGAAACGTTTATAGAAATGTGTAGCCAAGACCGTATAGCCAGGCGCTGAAAACGTTCTTAAGTCTAGTTTGTGACTATAGAATTGCTTCATTCTTAGTGTCCGGTAAGAACGTTCTATGCGCTGTGCTTAGTGGGTCGCTAACGCATGTATGCGGGAAAACACTTGTTTACCGTTAGGACAAGCTTGGGAAAAATAGATTATAGTTGGTGTACCTATGCGGGTATTAACTAGGGAGCTGTAAAAGTAACCATAATATAATATAAGAATAATAACATATAAGAAACTGTTTCCAAGAATTATAATAAAGTAAAGGACAAAGGTACATGGTTCGTAAAGCCTTTAGCAAGCGGATTATACGCTACGCCCATCGCAATAAACAAACAAACTTTCCCATTTCAATATTAATACATAAAAAGTTACTATAAAACATAGAAAAAATAGAAAAGATATATGTACATATAGAATTTATATGTACATATAACAATTAATGTTCCTACATAATAGGGCTATAAATTGCCTGCGGCATATCTGTAATAGGGTCCTTTAACCGCGTATAATCATAATATTATAACAAAAGCAATGTTACCCATTTCATATTAACTAGCTACGCAATAGCCTACTCGCTTGTACTTTTATCAAATAAATATTGTCAATGTAAATTATGAACAAATAACAAGCCATTGTAATGAGGTAATGCACAGTTCGTTCGCTCAAATGGTGTGCAGTACAGGTATTTTGGAACTATGTGAAAATAAATAAATCACTACATAGTATAAAACAAAGTCGCTTTCTCTGTCCCTATGTATGCTTAAATCTTTAAAACTACGTAACGGATTTTGATGCGGTTTTTTTTAATAGATAGAGTGATTGAAGAGGAAGGTTTATATGTATTATAACATTCATTAACAGTGAATGACACAGGCTATATATTTTATACCCGTGCGAAGCCGGAGCGGGCCGCTAGTACTTATATAATTTTTACTTATTTCATTTCTTTATAATATGTAACAACGGAAATTCATAATATTATTAGTTATCTGAATCATCACTGTAAGTTAACAAACTAACATCACAATATTATTTAACGCCTCAATAGCCTAAAGTTTGAAGGTGCGGACTGAAAAATTGTAAAGTCGCAGGTTCGAATCCCACCCGTTGCACTATTGTCGTACCTACTCCTAACACAAGCTTTCCGCTTATTTGGAGGGGATAGGAGGATATTAATCAACTTCAGGTTGCCTAATATTTCAAAAAAAAATATATATAACACCCAAGCTATCAGCGCGACGCGCAAAAATACCCTGCAGGTGTACACTGTATATGTCTTTGAAAAAGCAGTTTCGGTTTTTGCCATGACCTGGCGGTCCCTTTGTATCGGCTATACAAAGTGCGTCCACCATTTGAACAAACAGACTATACACGCAATTAAAGTTGTATCGAAAAATCACGCTGCATATGACAAGGGACGCGATATCTGGGGTCAGACGGCAGACCCCGACCTTCCGAATACGAGATAATATTTGTTATTATGCTACCTACTTGTTTTTTAACCAATTTATTGCTTTGATAAATACTATGCTTGTTAATTGGAACACCAACGGTGTTGGCGTCATATTTAAGTTTGGAACCAGACCCCAAGTTGGAACAAGTTTGTACCTACCTGTGCAACATCTGTAAAGAATATGTAGTAAGTAAAATTCATGCGCCCTCGTGAATTAAAAGAACTGTACTTATATTATTGTATTATTGGAAATAAGTCTAAAATTCTTCAGTTATTTGGTGCTTATGGAATATTAAATAGGCAACTACCTAACATTAATTCATTAGGGAAATTACCGGCTACAGGTAAAGTCAGTCAAGAAGGTCAAGTAGGTACTCCTCGAAAATAATAATCCATTCAATTTATAAACTTTCATTTTCAATACATTTAATTAAAAATTTTAACAAGAGCTGTTGGAAATACTTGATTTAAAAAAAATTAGACATGTCAATTTTATTAATTCAAGCATTCAAAGATTCAAAAGATTTTTTTTTTTTACCCAACTGCGGCACGCAAAGGAGGGTAATGTTTTTATCAGTCTATGTATGTATGGTCGCGGACAGAAAATGTTTATCAGTTTTAAAAGGAGTATCACATTGCGTGCAGTAAGGTCTATAACGCCATAGAATATCGAAAGCATATCGACTATCAGGCATAGACGTGTGCATGTAATTATGAATCTTAAGGTGGTAAACATTTTCTGTCCGCGATCGTATGTACGTGGCGCTTTGGCGGCCAAATGCGTGGACCGATTTTGAGGATTCTTACGTCAATCGATTCGTGTTAATCTTGAGAGTGTCATTAAAGACATGACAGTAATCAAAATTCAATATGGCGACCACCAGGCGCCATTTTTAAAATTTTTATTTGTTTTTTAACTCTGTAACTTCCCCGTAAGACACAAGGAATCGTAGGCAGATTTTTTTTTTTGAAAATATCTTTCGGAATGTTGAATCAACCGAGAAAACTACAAGAAACTCGGCGGTCGCTTTTCAAAAAAAAATTCCGTATGTAAATTAACTTTTGAGAAATTTGACAGCTCCCGTACTAAATGATAGATTACGCACAGTAATTATACTCCGACTTTAAATTGAAAAGTAACACAGGAGCCTCAGACATTTCCGTGTAAGAACTCTTTATACTGCTGAGAACTCAAGGCTCTGCGTTGCTGCCACCACACATCGCTACTATCTCGCAATTTGTCTGTCCAAGCTTTTACTCTCATATCATAACGTATCAGCCGTATGAATCTCGGACTGTCTATTGTAATGGTCTAACAATGTTATCAGTTGTGTGTGTTGGTGCGTCACGGTGGGCGGTGCTTTTACGTAGACATTTCGTCAATCTTGATCGTGTTTGCGTTATTGGTTTGCTGACATTGGACCATTATTTGTTTTGATAGGTAAAACGTGTTCCTACGCTTCGGCTTTGACCTCTACGTCGGACGCCTACGCTCTACGCCCTCTACGCCGTAGACAGGTAGACTAGACGAATGTTTCTTTTATTCGATGACAAGATTGTCCTTGACTGTGCAATCTCACCTGATGTAATCTTAGATGGCAGCGGGATAACTTGGAAGGGGTATGGCAGTGTACGTTTAAACCTTACGCCTAATTGGGCCGGAACGCTAAATCGCTTTGGCGACACGTCTTTCACGGTAGGGTGGTAACTAGCCAGCACCGGTAGCATGGGCAGGAGATAAAAGTTTTATCCCCCGATGTTATCCACTGACAGGGGATAAAATTATCTTTTCCCTTTGCTAAAGCAAGGCGACAGAGGAAAAGGCGATGTATGTTTCTATAGTGGATATCCACTGAGTGTTATTTCCACCGCTGTGCCCATGCTCGACGGGTGGATAAAGCTAAGCGAGGGGATGAACGTTTAACCTTTTCCCGGGGATAAAATTTCTCCCGCCCATGCTACCAGTGCAGGGCCAAAGCTTCTCACGAACAACTTATGTATTCACTGGCAGAAATGTACGATTTTCTTTGCATAATAAATTGTTTGGCAAACTTAGCAATGAAAAGTTAATTAATAGTTTTATTGAGGTTAGTTTTACTTCTGTAAGAACTAACAATAAATAGTTTTCGAATAATTTAAATTTAACATTGAATTATTATCTAATACTATTAATAAAATCTTTGTCAACTGTTAGTTATTTTTAACACCCAACTTTTAAAGAGAACCTATCTAAAAATAACCTCCAACTATAAGAAGCAGTAATCAACATCAGAGATGTCTAAAACCGGCCAATATTAAGGATAAAAGTTTTAAGCACTTTAAGAAATAGGGTTATCGTATAATGTCAGGGTTCAGCGGTATACCATGTAAAAGCAATGCAGTGCCATCCTTATCTAGAGGCGAGACGCTCTAGCATCTACAGCATTCACTCCGTCTAAATGACCACTGGGTCTTAAATGAAGTCGTAATTCCTACAAAACCTTTTAATATTCAAAATACGAGACATATAAAACCATTCATCAAAACAAACACACACACATACCTACCCAAAAAACTCGCATGTTGTGAGTATTATAAGTATTAGTTGTTTTAATATCTACTTCTCCGAGGAACTAATTTTCCTATTTTTCCGTGGTGCATTGCGATTTATGTATAATTAACTAGCTGGTGCCCGCGACTTTGTCCGCGTAGATCGCGTTTTTAGGTTTTTCCTTGAGAACTCTCTAATGTTTCGAGATTAAATGAAGTTTATCTGTTAATCCTGGGAATGAGCTATCTCCGATCTAAATTACAGCCAAATCGGTTCATTTGTTGTTGCGTGAAGGAGTAACAAACATCCATCCAGCTTTCGCATTTATAATATTGGTAGGATAAATAAACTAATAATGTCTACTGCTAGGCGTGTTGATCAAAGATGAATTTCTTTCGCATCCCCCTTGGAATTCGATTAAATTTTATATGGGATATCGGATTTGAGACCGCGGTCCTCTCATACTTCGAGCGGAAATAATTACGAAAAGAAAAAAATCAAGTATCAAGATCTCTCATTCGGAAATCGACAAGATTGCAAGAAGACTACGACTTTGAAAATAATTTCATTTAATTCGAAAAATCTTAATGATTCAGCTGTGGAATTAAGCTTGACGCAGCTTAGTTAGAGAATAATAAATTCAAAATAAGTAGGAGATAGATTTACAAAAATATTTGACTGGCAGAGTAATCCAGTGGCTACTAGCCACTATGCTATAACCCAATCATATTCTTCAAAGTGGAAAATCCTTCTACGTGTTATTTATTCGCATCTAAATGTATAAAAGGGAAAGGTGACTGACTGACTGACTGACTGAGTGATCTATCAACGTACAGCTTAAACTACTGGACGGATAGGGCTGAAATTTGGCGTACAGATAGCTATTATGAAAATCTCTTTGAAAAAAGAAAATATCTTTGAAAATTCAACGCCTAAGAGGGTGAAATAAGGGGTTGAAAAATTGAATTTAACACGAGCCGCGGGCAAACGCTAGTTTATAATATTTTTATGACGATTCAACACTTCTGTAAGTATTTTACTAGAAAAATATGCTAGGGTTCTAACTGAACTCTGCCCTATGGACTTGATGATAACGGAGTACACGACATGATCATGCCAATGTCGCACGTTTTATATCCTATCTCCATGGTCAAATTCGGGTGATAATAAATAATTACCGGATTTAAATAAAAACAAACGGACTGTATTTTGTATGGTTCATAATTATTGTTTTTTTTATTCGATGACAAAATAGTCCTTGACTGCGATCTCACCTGGTAGTAAGTGACGATGCCGTCTAAGATGGTAGTGGGCTAGCTTGGAAAGGGGGTATGACAGTGTACATTCAACTCATACCCCTCATTGGTTTCTACTCGCCATTGTGCCGGAACGCTAAATCGCTTGGCGGCACGTCTTTGACGGTAGAGTTTAACTAGCCACTGCCAAAGCCTCCCACCAGAAATGTATTTATTTATTTTAGTAGGCCAACTCTTATAACACGTCAAGACTACCACCGGTTCGAAATGCAGATTCTGCTGAGAAAAACCGGCGAGAAACTCGTCAGCAGTTGCTCTTTTCATAACAAAATATCACAATATTAATAATAGCATACAAAATGCTATTCATATTCGTTGAGAAAATCTAAAACAGATAACTTGCATCCTAGAGACGGAAATAGGTTACTTTTATTCAAGAAACACTAAAGTGTTACTACTCTATTTTTACTACTGAGTGGATTTCAATATCCACTCAGACTGAAGCACGAGCAACTACTACTAGGAACTTACCAAATAATCTGGTTTCTCAGTGACGAAAACAGTGGACAAACTTCTTTAGTTTACGACTCAGCAATGGATTAAACTATAACAACGCTTACCTAACTGTTAGTTTTGGAGTAGGGTCACTGAACAAACACTCACGTGGATCTATGTTGCGAAGATAAACAAAGGGCTGGAACAAGGAATATACTACTCACTACCTGGAGGGTTGGAATCTGTCAACTTTATACTACTTACGAACTAGTTAGTTTGTTTGGTTGTACTAGATACAAGGCAATAAGTTTAAGGTGTAAAGGAGTAAATGAACAGCGGCTACTAACCCTGAACAGACCAAGAGGCGCAAATATGAAAAACTTGAAGGTATTTTTATGTTTCTTTCAATTCACACATTTCTCAGATAAATAATGAAAAAATGAAAATGAAAATGAAAAATATTTATTTGGCAAAACAACATTAACAATGAATACGATAATATCCATTGAGAACCACACTAGGTATTCCTGTATCGTGGGGCCAAAATTATTATTTATAGTGGTCGCTCGGATTACAATAACAGACAAATTACCAACAAGACAATTACAATACAATAAAATAGGTACAGATAAATTCAGATTAAAAGAAGAGATATCAAATAAATACACTCATAATTTATTTCAATTTATTCTCATAAGTAGGTACTAAAATTCAGCTTCGTTGTAAGTAGAGTTGTTCAATAATGCTATAAATCAATATCATGCTACTGACTATAAACTATAAAATTTTAGCATGCTGTAAAAAATGCTATGCTATAGCAACTTTAATTAGGAAGCTTGTGGGCGGTGGCGCGCGCGCTGTCTTGCAACACGCTAAATCACATAGCATGTTTATTGCGAGTTGCTATAAATCCATCTGCTAACTGCCCGGCCGCCTCAGCGCCGCACATTGTGAAATTTTTCCCAAAATCGGACATCCCTTTTTTATGATACTAATCGAAACTTTAAGCTTTTTTTAATGCTAGAGTAGAACACCCAGAAGTTAATTCTGTTTAGAACCGGAGTTATAATTTTTTTAAATTTTTTTTATGGTTACCAGAAAAAAACTAAGAAATGCTGTAACTTTCTACGTAACGAAAGTTTTCAAGTTTCAATTATAGCATGCTATAAAATCAATTAAGTGCTATTTTTGGAAACATATAATTAATTTCTAAGTGAACAATAAAGGAAGATATGCTTTTTTAAAACTAATTTTGAAATTAATTTTTTTCTCATCTTGGTATAGATATTAGCATCTGATTTTCACATATTGTATTTATTAGTGCTATGTTAACCCGCCTGTATAATATCAGATACGTAACACTTAGGACCTCGGAGTAATATTTTTTTTTAGAAAATTCTGTATTTTCAGAAAAAGGCGAAATAAAAGAATTGTATATGATATTTATACAATTATTTACAGGACAAAGTGGCATTATATACAGGGCATTTTATAAGCTAAACAAAATAATTTTAGTATTAATAATAAAGTAATTATTCTTAATTTTGTGATTTTTACATTTTATTTTTTTTCTCATAAACCATTTACGATTAGCAGTAGATATCTATCTGAAAACATACCTCGTAACTGTATTGTTACTAGTAAAAAAAATCACACAGAAATCTATGAGGACATTGGAGATATGAGATTTTACAATTTCTATGATATTAGGGTTGTCACAAAGATCTTAATTACAAATGTACGAGAGAAAATTCTAAAAAAGTGGCTGAAAGAAAGAATTTTTATCCGACTGTAAAAACGGAGGGTTATGTTTTTCAGGGATTATTATTGAGTTGCATAAAATGAAATTTTTAAAATTCAATAACTCCGAGGTCCTAAGTGTTACGTATCTGATATTATACAGGCGGGTTAACATAGCACTAATAAATACAATATGTGAAAATTAGATGCTAATATCTATACCAAGATGAGAAAAAAATTAATTTCAAAATTAGTTTTAAAAAAGCATATCTTCCTTTATTGTTCACTTAGAAATTAATTATATGTTTCCAAAAATAGCACTTAATTGATTTTATAGCATGCTATAATTGAAACTTGAAAACTTTCGTTACGTAGAAAGTTACAGCATTTCTTAGTTTTTTTCTGGTAACCATAAAAAAAATTTAAAAAAATTATAACTCCGGTTCTAAACAGAATTAACTTCTGGGTGTTCTACTCTAGCATTAAAAAAAGCTTAAAGTTTCGATTAGTATCATAAAAAAGGGATGTCCGATTTTGGGAAAAATTTCACAATGTGCGCCGCTGCTACGCGCAGTGTGCTACACCGCCTACAGCGCGTGACATTTATAGCATCGTAGCACCACCGCGCCTACGTATGTAGCACTTGATGTGTGCTATGGAAAGATAGCATGCTGTAATATGTTGCTAAGTGCTATATTAACCACCTCTAGTTGCAAACACTCTTCAATCACAGCTTAAAAACGATCAAGGCACACGCATATAAGAAAATTATAATACTTAGTCACACTCCAGAGTCCGCATGCATACCCTCTGGCCCTCTTATCTGTTGTTTTGAGAAATTAATTAGCGAGCGAGTAGAGACTAATCAACCGACCTTCTTTTGTATCGCTTATGTATGTACACCTAACAAAAGGTCGGTTGATTGGAACATATATGTAATTATGCTCACGTAATTGCGTTTGAAATTTTAATTTATGATTTAAAATATCCATGGCAAAAATGTTACCCTTTTGTAAATGATTGGCAACTTATTAATTATCTACTTATTAACATTAACATACTTTCATTAACATTTTAGAAAATTTAAAACATACTAAACCTTCTTTCTATAATATAGTAATTAATTCTCTCTAGTCTCTTCCTTTAAAATATAATAGAATGGCATGTAATTAAACGAGCTTCTATTTAATACCATTATTGGCTTCTAAATTACTAAGTCAGCTTCAACTAGTGAGCCTCTAAAAAATATAATTTTAGCATCTATATTTATAACTTAGCTTCAAACCGTGAACTCCTAAAATACTTAAATATTAGCATCAAATAATACACCAAATCTTCAACCACATTTTTAATTTTTTTTTTTTGTGAGAGAAATGAAATTAAAAAATGTTTCTAACTAAATAAAAAAACGTTTTTTTTTTGATAAAATGAAATTAAAAAAATGATTGTTTTTAAATTTAACTCAAGATAAATACCTACACATAACATTATAACATTTTTGAAAAAAAAAAATCTAATTTTTTTTCAACTTTTTTTTTAGTTTTAGGTAGGTTTACGATCCCAACAGAACCTAAGTGCCCGGCCTTCGGCCGGGCACCTGAATATTCATGTATAACCCTAACCTAACCTAACTTTAGTTTAAAGAAAAAATTATTCAAAAATAATTGCAATATTAACACACTAACAACAGAACAACAAAAAAAACGAATGCATGTTTTGAATGGCGCTCTCTGATTGGTGCAAATAGCCATAACCAACGAGATCGTGCAAATTGCCAGTCGCATCCGTCTCACTCGCACCAACGAAATCGTGCAAATGGCCAGTCGTATCCATCTCACTCGCACCAAATCGTGCAGTGGCAGTGGACAATAATAAAAATAGTGGCTCTTTATTTGATGCTTTCTTTGGAATATTTTGTGGCCATTGTGAAGAAGCCGAGTTAGTATATTAGAAGCTTCATCATTTTCCCGTTGCTGAGTTATTAAATTAGAAGCTAGGTTTTGATGCCAAAAAATAAATTTTGTTGGTCGACTTATTATATTCCTAATAGAATTGCCGCACTCGCTTATCGTTACTGAGTAAGATCTCCTTAGTAGTTAACCTATATTTAAAAAAAATCCGCTCATTCCCACTGCAATGTACAACTGGTTAGTTCAAGCACTGAACTAGTGGGATTTTTACCCAGTATTTGTTTTTTGTTGAACAAAAAAATAATTTCTCACAACATAACTTGGATTCACACTGCCGGTCATAACAACATATTAAAAAATCTAGCTGAACTATATCACGCTTTGCGATTTTACTCCTTTTCAACCGAAAAAAAGGAGTAGCTCTACCAAGTTTATCTTTAGTTAGTGTAGTTTTTTTTAGTTTAAGTTTATAGTTTAGTATAGTTTTTTAAGTTTAAGTTTAGTTTATTGTAAGTTTAAGTTAAGTATAAGTTTAGTTCGCGATTTAGCGTTCCGGCACGATGGCGTGTAGAAACCGATTTAGGGGTATGGGTTGAATTTACACTGCTATACCCCTTCCAAGTTAGTCCACTACCATCTTAGACTGCATAGACTGAGATCGCAGTCAAGGGCTATCTTGTCATCGAATAAAAAAAAAGAAGTAGTACCTGAGTTTTTTACAACTATTTTGTCCCAGTAGATCAATTTAGACTCAGTGAATTACTAGAAAAAGAATTCCACTAGTTCAACGGTTGAACTAGTCCGTTATACTCTTGGGAATGAACCAAAAATTCACCCTCACCCTCAAAGACAGTTAACGCTTCGTTAATAAAAGTAGAAGGGTTAATAGCGTCACACATCTTTGCACAACAGTTTAGTCTACCCAATGATCGAGATATGTTTATTCATTAAGTACGATGTACTTTCAAGTATTTATTTAATTAAGCTTTAATTAAGAGTCTCCATCAAAAGTGTTTGAAGTTATTCCACTCCCTTAGGCGAGCGTCACCTTTGTGGTACCGAACGTATAAAAGCGTAAGACGTTCGAAATGTTTTCCACAGGAGTTATAAGTACCACATCAATGAATAACGTCTTGCTACGGGAGTTGTCGATTTATTATTTATTTATTACGTCGGATAAGTAATAGGTATTTAATAGCCCAATACGGTGCTCCTATAATCACCAATTAACTAATATTTTCAGCATTTTTTTTTTATTAATTCTATAGTAGAAACAAGGAACACTTTACATATACCTATAGTTCATAAATATTTGGGTACGATATCGTGGTAATTTGATCGTAAAACGATATGTATATTATTTTGTTTACTTTTTATGATAATGACCACTTGACCTCGTTCCTGTATTTCACCAAAACTCGTTTGAGAACACGAGGGAAAAGTTATGATATTTTAATAGTATTGGTAAGTTATGGTATGGGAAGAGTATGAGATAATGTGCCATTTAGCTATTTATGTGTCTCGTAGCAATCAGATTAGGTAGGTATATTATGAACTCTCAAGGATAAAATTCGCAAAGAAGAAATCCGTAGGAGAACCAGGGTCACTGACGTAGCCCAAACCATCAGTAAGCTGAAGTGGCTGTGGGCAGGCCATGCTTGTCGCAGGAACGATGACCGCTGGAGCCGGAAAATTCTGGAGTGGACACCGTGAACAAGTAGGCGTAGTTTAGGACGCCCTCCAGCAAGATGGACCGACAACATAAAGAGAGTGTTCCGCCACTCTCTTTATGTCGCCGGTGGAAGTAGCTGTAAGAGAAGAGCTGAGGACCGGGTGTGGTGGCGCTGTTTGGGAAAGGCCTATGTTCAGCAGTGGACGTCCGCGGACTGAAATGATTATGATGATGTTTATGGAAATACCAATTAGGTAAGTAGGTATATAAACATACTAGCGGACCCGACAGACGTTGTCCTGTCTTAACTATGAATATTGAAACTCCCCTTTTTACCCCCTTGGGGAGAGAATTTTCAAAAAATATAAAATACGTAATTCTTTATTTTTGATCAAGAGCCAAAATATCAAGTTTCATAAACATAACTTGAAAAATAACTTGAAGAACGAAGGACTATCATACAAACATTCAACCCCTATTTAATCCCTTAGGGGGTAGAATTTTTAAAACTGTGAAACACCTACTTTTTTGTTTTCAATTTAAAGCCTATGTACCGAATTTTATGGGTATAGCTTGAAAAATGACGGAGTTTCATACAAACTTTAACCCCCCTTTTTACCCCCTTGGGGGGAGAATTTAAAAAAATGTAAAATACGTAATTCTTTATTTTTAATCAAGAGCCAAAATATCAAGTTTCATAAACGTAACTTGAAAAATAACTTGAAGAACGAAGGACTATTATACAAACATTCAAGCCCTATTTAACCCCTTAGGGGGTAGAATTTTTAAAAACTGTGAAACACGTACTTTTTTGTTTTCAATTTAAAGCCTAAATACCGAATTTCATGAGTATAACTCGAAAAATGACGGAGTTTCATACAAACTTTAACCCCCCTTTTTACCCCCTTGAGGGGCGAATTTCGAAAAATCCTTTCTTAGTGCTCGCCTACGTCATAAAAGGAACCTACTGTCAAAATTTCAAGTTTCTAACTTCAGTGTTTTAGGCTGTGCGTTGATCGTCAGTCAGTCAGTCAGTCAGGACAAGCCTTTTTATATAATTATAGATTATCTTACCTATGCGGTATTTGAACGAAGGGCCGTCGAAATAGTTAATAAAATTTTCAAGCGCTCACGTTGTATCTAAATCTACTAATAAACTTGGGGGTTGTTTATGTTTTACTTACAAAAGTTCGGTCTCATTATATGTGTTGCATATTATTACAGAACCAACATTTTTATATAAAATTCCTTTACATATTACCTCTTGGTAATATGTAAAGGACGGACCAACCATTTAAAAAAAAAATAATATCTTACGAGTTATTACAATACATGATGTATTTGACGCTTACTGCGCTCCTACGCGCTAGCATTTCTCGCTTTTCACACGAGGTTTCGGGTGTGTTTTACTTCTATCGCGGGAATTTTTTGGCATTCTGTGCACTGTTCATTTAAATCTTTTTTTGTGCGACCTCACTCCAATCAATTTAATTTCGAGGTTCTATTTTGGATCGGCGCTCCCCCGCGATTCGGCAATTCACTTTATCGCTTTATAATGAGGTGTAAAGGAGAGATTTATATCTAAACAAGCAGTCTACCCGTGCAAAGTCGGGGTGTTCCGATTCAATTGAATACCTAGTAGGTAGTAAAAGTAGATTTAAATAATGTTGTACCTAGATTAAGGTCTAGAATCTTGTACACACATTTTCCACTTTTTACAAATTTTCAGGCAAAAGGCAAGGTATTTATTACATATTAGACGACCGCGTGGATTAGGATTTTTTAATTCCCGCGGGAACTCTTTTAATTTTCCAATTTTCCGGGATAATATGTAGTCTATCTCTGTAGTGTATGTGGCGTGAAGGAGTAATAAACACACACACACATACACACACACAAACTTTCACCTTTCTAATGTTAGTGTGATTAAAACTGAAGAAGACCTTAATTATATGAATATGTATGACTTTAAAAGGAATAAGAAACAGGAAAAACCGTTACAACGAGCTATGTTCTACAGAAATATGTCTGATATTACCAAGGCATGGGGCCGTAACAATGTTAATATATGTGTAGGTTGTGTAGCTATTTGAGAAGGAATGCCATCCCAACTTCCAAATCTTATTACGCTACATTATATGTATAATAACGTATACAAATTGTTCGTTCTCGCAAAAAACGTTCTTTTACCCAAACAATAAAGCAAAAGTCTGTGTTTGTTTGTATTTACGTATGTTCCACCATAGCCTTTAAAATGCTAAATTAGTTAAAAATAAACTCACAAAAGACTACTATAAAATACAAAACTACGGTTTTGAAAATTTCGGAACCTTTGGACATATTTTTTTAAATTGTGAATTTTGAGATAAAGCAGTGTTGCAGATAACGAGCGAAGTGGTTAAAATCAATAATTCGTAAAATAAGTACATATTCAAATTGGAACAAAACATTTATGAATCAGAATATAGCCTCAATAGCCCAACGGTTAAAGGTGCGGACTGAAAACTGAAAAGTCGCAGGTTCGAATCCCACCCGTTGCACAAATGACGGGAGAGGAGAATATAAGTCAAGTTCAGCTTGGCTAAAATTATTATTTTTTGAAAAAAAAAAGTTTTGTTAAAATAAGAAATTGGCCTGCTTTTCAGGGCCTCCGGGATCTGAATCCCCGCCGAAAACCCACAAAATTTTGCAAAGGAATTATGATTTTAAACGATTTGATTAAAAAATTATCATAAAATTGTTTCTATAATAAAGTTTTTGCATTAATTGAACCGTCTGGGTTAAATGGAAATTCCAATAGAACTTTTTGAATCATTCATCAATCTGTACTTTAATCCCCTTGAGGCTTGAACAGCACTTAAAGCGTTTAGCGTTATTTAGCGACTTTATTCATACATCATATTAATATTAAAGGGAATAATAATATTAAAGGGAATAGGCTCCCTGCGACTCGTTTGATGTCGTTGTTTCACCTAGTGGAGGGTCTGCCAACACTGCGCCTCCCGTTCTGATATAGTGAGTTCCAGTTTCAAAGAGCATGAAGTGGCGATTTTTTCGTACGTATGTATAAAGGTATGTATTCATTTATCTTCGCATGAATCGGAAGCAATTAAATGTACTTCTAATGTTTACACGTTAGAAGTACCTATTGGAAGTATTGCTGACGATCGATATAGTCGTTCCAATTAAGGCCAAGGACATAAAGGAAAAACGTCAATGAAATTGTCACAAAAATCCCAGTGGAACATCTCGCTGCAACGTGATCCGACTTCGGGCAGAGAAAGGGTAAAACTATGGTAAAACATACATGAGTATACATGCGCTGAACAGGAGTCAAAAAATTTGTATTGTGAATTTAGACACCGTTTTATAAAAATCGGTATCAAAAAGCTGTAGGTACGTAGGAAGAATCATGAACTCTTGGAGAGCAACAATGTTGAAAATTTGGGATCCCCAGCCTCTCTTCAAGAAATCTTCGGCAACCTGGGCGGCCTGCTCATGACCACTCCAGAAAAAAGAAAAAAAAGGCTGACTCTAATTATAAAAGATTAGCGAATTTGTACCTACTTAGGTCTAAAATGACCTATAGGTAAAGGTATTATATATTATGGGCCTAAAAACGGGAATTGTATTTCTAAACCTTTGATCAGTAGCCTAAGCACGAACATTTTAGCTTTCGAATAGGAAAGGTAAACTTAATGCCAGCAAGAAAGTATGAAAATGACAGGAGCGCTCCTGTCATCTTCATACATTGGCGCTAGCTTCACCTTTACTATTCGAAAGTTCGTGCTAAGCTACTGATCCATTAATAAACGACCCTTTCCCTCAATTATTTGATTCGGATGAGGATAATCGAGTAATAACGGAGGGCAATCTTTACACCTGCCTATTTTCTGTAGGAAGTAAGAGGCAATGCACACACGATACTTTTAACATTGGCGATAAAATTGGTCAACTTCATCGATGCTGTATCGCGTTGTAGTATCCAAGAGCGATTTATCACAGTTAGTATAAACGTAAAAATTATTTTTACAAAACCGACCATATCACTTGTGCCAATAAAAATTGAAGAGTTCCCTCGATTTCTCCAGGGTCCCATCATCAGATCCTGACCTGATAACAATGGAACTACCTGGGAAGTATACCCTTTCAAACAAGAAAGAATTTTCCAAATCGGTCCAGGCGTCTTCGAGTAATCTGGAGAATACATAAAAAAAATTCAATCAGAATTTTTTTTAATGTATTCTTATTATTATTTAATTGAATTGAATGATCCTCCTCCTTTTTTGGAAGTCGGTTAAAAATCGCGCGGAATTGCAATTTCGTAGCTACATCCTGGATTTGTTCATGTGTCATATTCAATGTATCCATTATAGTTAGATTACAGTTATTTTAGTTTATAGTATCAATTAAATAATATAAAAAACCTCTTAAGTATAGGCAGGTATGGGTACCACGTTTTTCTAAATGGAAAATCGTATAATGTATACCTACCGAAAAGACAAATAGACAGATAAGCAAGTCAATTGGCAGATATACATATATACCTACATTCGAATATGGGTGGTTCTTCGTATACGATCGAAAAAACGATTCAATGTGCGAAATTCAAAGTTCATTCAATCGCAATTGAACGTTCAAAAAGCTATCGAATTGCCAAAAGTATCTTATGTGTGTGACAGCCCTTATACCACAGAACTACTATATGCCCAAGAAATCCGAAACTCATACATGTTTAAAATGTCGAACACCGAATTGGCTAGGATTGGAATATCAAATACCTGCAAATTGAAAATCTTTCAAGTCTTGGAAAGATTCATTTATACTGATGACATAGAAAGGTATTTAAATTGAATTTTGTTGATTAGTCATTTAGGGATGACGGGTGGAAAGTTTCGTATTTGTAGCACTGAACTAAGTGGGTACCTCTCTATATGCTACAGGTGAGGCCTGTAGGACTCAGAAGGTTTCTCAACTTTGGGGGTTCAACTACCACTGTGCCGGTAGAAAAAGCAGCTCTACTATCAGTTTGGAAAGCTTTAACCGAGCTATTGCCATTGAAAAGTAGCACTAGATAGACTAACACGTTTTTTTTTTATTGGATAAAGGGTTGAGGGGAGAGCGACATAAGATGCTTTATATCAAATATAAAATATAATATAAATATATCAAAGAGTTTTAACGGGATTTTTAAAAACTAAATACACGCGGACGTAGTCGCAGGCATTAGCTAGTTATTAGTATAAAGTAAACCTAGTACCTATTTATAAAATATCCAATGTGAAAAAGTAATTTTAAAGGACTTGGAATTTTAACAGAGCAGGTACAAAAAGTTTTAAAAGCTCAATTAGCCTAAAGGCGTTGTTGCGAAATAAAATTTATTTCACTGTAAAATATTTTCAACAGCCACTTAATAATGGCTGACAGTAATTATTGTCTATTGGTTGAAGGTTGTTTATTATCGAGTGATATTGAAACATCACAGCTACTTTGTCTCCACGGGCAGTGAGATAAGAATAAGAATAAGAATAAGAATTTATTTATTGACATAAAGATTTACATATTTCTATTGGTCCCTACCCTCTGCGCTAGGACAACCTGTGTTGCAGAGGATAGTTCCTTCCAGGTACAAGATATATACAGGTAATCTTAAAATAGGTATAACATATAATATTATTAACACTGGGTGCATGGATGGATATATAGTTAGTCTCACAGATGCTTAAACTGATTGAAAGAAGATATTTGCAGCGATGACGGTTTTTTGGACCACCATGGCTGTAGTGTAAGGTGGTCAACATTCTGAGGGCTTCCTACAAGGGCAACATTGGCAGAGATTCCCGAAAGGCGTGATCCTCGCCCCACAATTTTTGATGTACCTATTTAAAAAGTCGGAAATTTAAATCTAGCCAAACTAATTAATTAATTAATATGAACCTACCTACATATAGCGTTGCCAGGCGTCCGGATAAAGCCGGACACAGTCAGGCTTTTTGGTTGAGTGTCCGGCCAAATTAGACGGTGTCCGGCCTATCTGACTTTTGTTAAGCTTTTTAAGTTTAACTATTTTTTTACATATTTGTCATGTGTTGGTCTCCGCTGCACTCGCCTCACCTTCTATCGCTGCGCTTGCGCAAGCAGGCTTTTAAAAAAAATTGCCATTTTGTACTAGGTCTAAAAAATAAGGGTGTCCGGTCTTTTTACACAAATGTCCGGCTAAACTGGCTGGCCTGTCCGGCTTTTCAGTTTGAAGACCTGGCAACCCTACCTACATGAATTGTCTACCTCGCTAGGATCAGGTGCAGCTAGCAGGCGCTTTGCTTGGAACATTTCGTGCAGTTGTTTTCAGACATATTACCGTCACGCGTTTTGTGTGTTTGAGGCTTTAAACCATCAGATAGTTGTGACGTCATAGTTTTTTAATAGAGTGGAGCCACGATGAAACGTCCCGAAAGGTTATTGGATACGTCCTTTACTTTTTAATATATTTGCTCGCGTAGGATCTGATTTCATTCAAAAAAGCAACAATGTTTTACGTATCTATTCACATTTGTCAACAGAAGATTCTGAATTTATAAAAATTCATGAATAGGTAAGCATATATCTTTGAGTAACGTATAAATTTATGGTTATCTCCATCGGTACATATTTTCCAACCAAATAAGAATTTGTGATAATCGAAAATCTATGATAGGAAAAATGATTAAACCCCGATGCAAAAACGACGGGGCGTTTGTGTGTGTGTATGTGTGTGTATGTGTGTTTGTGTGTGTGTGTGCGTGCGTGCGTGTGTGCGTACGTGCGTGCGTGTATGTGTGTGTGTGTTGTCGTAGCTGCCGAATGGATGAATCGATTTTGATTTTGTTTTTTTTTTGGTTGAAAGGTGAATTAGTCGGGAGTGTTCTTAGCTATGTTTAATAAAAATCGGCCCAAGATGGCCGCCGCCATCATCTTCATAATATTTTTATTTTAACTAATACTAACTAGCGATTAGGATTTTGTAGCCACGTTGTAACATACCGGAGTGTTTTAAATTTTTAATTTACACTTGTAGATGGAAGTAGGTATTATTGTAAAGTTAGCCAAAGTCAAAGAGATTAAGATTATGTTAGTTCATCTATGTACTCAATGAAAACCTACCTTTTGTAATTACTTTATAAGATTTTGCTTTTAATTATTTCGATTTGTTTGCTTCTACTAGCTCTAACTAGTATCTACTACTATATGATACTAGCACTAACTAGTATCTACTACTATATAATAGTTATGTATCTACTAACTCGCACTTAATTAGTTTTTGGGAAGTTTATATTCAAGCTGATTTGATTACACCACATTGTCAAAATTTATTAATTCGGTTTTACAAATCTTTTCACTAATCTTAATTAACCAATCTTAACGTTAATCCTTTTCCGTTGGGAACATTGTGAAAATTATTACAATACAATTATTACAATTTAGACCTCTCAATTTAGTTTAGTCCAGAGATTGTGTATAACAGAATTAATAGCAATTGTTATCCTATGAATTTCCCGGAAAGGAAGAAACTGACCTACCTGTTTTCAATTTTATTCTGATATGTACTAGCTTTTGGCCGCGGCTTCGCTCACGTTAAGTTAGATTTTTCAACCCCCTATTTATCTCCTTACGGGTTGAATATTCAAAAATCCTTTGCCTGTTTTATTTTTTTATTCGATGACAAGATTGCCCTTGACTGCGATCTCACCTGATGGTAAGTGACGATGCAGTCTAAGATGGTAGCGGGCTAACTTGGAAGAAGTATAGCAGTGTAAATTCAACCCATACCCCTAATCGGTTACTACACGCCATCGTGCCGGAACACTAAATCGCTTGGCGGCACGTCTTTGACGGTAGGGTGGTAACTAGCCACAGCGAAAGCCTCCCACCAGATGCATCATAATAGCTATCTGTTTGCCAAATTTCAGCCTAATCCGTCCAGTGGTTTAAGCTGTGCGTAGATATATAGATCAATCAGCCTGTCAGTCAGTCACTTTCCCTTTTATATATTTAGATATTTATGTCATGGCATCCGTGGCATGCCCCACACCCACTAATTGACAAAGAGTTTAGTCATCTGCGTGGGAGATGTTAATATCCTGGTCACAGGGGTGGATCGATTAGCCTATAATTCACTGATTTTAAATTAAACAAGAAATAATTAAAAGGATGTATTTCACTTTAATGTTAATGACCGATACAGAGGCGAACAAAGAGACAAAGGGAAGAGACAACAGAGTTGACACCACAGATAATAATAAGGGTTGCCAATCATTAAAATTAGGACCTTAATAAACAAAACCAACAGGAGATAGCAACCCAAGTCCAATCTCTATTCCCTCACTCTCATAGTTTGACGGGATGATGATCCGACTCGGATATCAAACTCAATACCTTTTCATCTGCAATCGATCCTGTTAACCAATATACCAACGGGGAGTTAAATCAGAGAGTAATGTACCAAGGATACAAACGAATACATATCTACCATCAACTCTATTTACCGAATTGATTTTTGTTTGAAAATAATGTAAGCTCAGTAGAATACTAATATTAGACTGCTCTACAGATTCCTAGAGTCGATCTGCTCTATATTTAGGAATACAAATTCTGGATATAAAGGGCTCATCAGGATCATTATTAAATCTAAATCTAGTTATTACTATATGTTTCCATCATTGCATTTCATTTTTGGCTCTCAAACAAAAATAAGTGTGAATGTCGTCCTTCAAACTTTACCCAATAGTGTAACACATAACTCATCGTTTTTAACTAAAATTCTAGTCAAAAATAAATTTGACTAGCCGTAACGGTCCAAATTCTTAAAAATGCATGGAGTGTAAAAATATTATATTAAATATATATAATAGGCTACTTTTTATCCCGGGAAAACAAAGGGTTCCCGAGGGATTTAAAAAAGATTTTCAGTTCTTTTAAAAATAATGTGCAAATATATTTATACTTCCGGTGAAAAGTAATTTTGACCGATAAAAAATATTTTTCAGTTAAAACCACTTACTTATCAGCAACTTCTTTAACTTTCAAAGTTTCAGTCAAAAGCGCTTATTTAACTTGACTGTAACATAAAAGTTTGCTTAGTTGCAAACTGTTGATTATAGATTGTTTACTAGATTACTATAGCTGATGCCCGCGACTTTCGCTTTTTTAAAATCCCGCGGGAACTCTTTAATTTTCCGGGATAAAAAGTAGCCTATGTCACTCTCCAAGTGCCTAACTATACCCATGCAAAAAATCACGTCGATCCATAGCTCTGTTACTGCGTGATTGAAGGACAAACCAACAAACAAATACACTTTCGCATTTATATATTAGTAAAGAAAGGATAAGGATTCCGGTGTATTTGAATTGCAGGCATGTTAACGAATCAATAGTCATAAATCATAATAAACGATTATTGATACCCACGCGTAGCATTTTCTCAATAAACGAAGTTATATGATGGCAATTGGCGCCCTTATATAACTTAGTTAACAAATTATAAACTCAATTACATTGCGGTGGCGATTTGAAGTGTCCTTTGCTGACGTCATGAAATATCATCAGCTCATGTTGTAACTAACTTGAGAGACGAAATAGCAACAAATGGCAAAAAATATATACAAAACTAGCTGTTGCCCGCGACTTCGTCCGCGTGGATTTAGTTTTAGAGACCGTCCTCGACCACCGACTCACCGCATCGCATTGTTAGCCCGCGCTATTCTTTCTTTTTGCTCGGCTTCTAAGAGTCGTCCCTAGATTTTGAATAACCTATAACCTTCCTCAATAATTGGGCTATCAGATACAAAAATAATTTTTCAAATCCGACTGGTAGTTCCAGAGATCAGCGCGTTCAAACAAACAAACTCTTGCACTTTATTAATATAGATAAGTACCTAATCAACATTTTCGTTTTGTTTTTAACCTCCGACAGAAAAAGAGGGGTGTTATAATTATGACGTATGTATCTGTGTAGATACACACGTAACTCCCTAACCAATGGACCGATTTACATTATCTTTACATTTAACTTTAGAATTATTCGAAACAAAAATTTCAAAAATTATCCTTTTCCTGAAATATTTTGTTATTTAACATTTTTTCACATACCTACCTACTATAATTTACATAGGAGTTATCGATATTTGTGTTGATATTCTTTACAAATTAAGTTTAAGTACCAACTTCTCCACTTTCCAGTTAAAGTTATTTGTTTTTGTAATTTTACACCTAAGTCCTAGGAGCATCTAATCTTGCGCTGTGCTGTGAATGACACTAAAACTTCATACCAATAAACTTATCCAATTATATTAAGTATATTTCAGATATAATAAACTGAATTTATTAAGTGTATTTTCTTATTCATGAAACACTTAAGTCGATATTTATGTAAATTATGTACCAATTTAAGTAAAGTTCACAAAATTTAATGGAAATTTTAAACTTAAAGTACCTAAATCGTAAAAACAAAGGTTTTTGAACCTTGCCTATAAGACGTAGATACTCATTCATATGCTTACTATCTATACAAATAAATAAAATTGAAGTTTTTAATATTAAAATAACAGCTTTTTACTAAATGCATATGTAAGTAAATGCGGTACTTATAACCAAAAACAATTTTTTAAATTTTTGTCTGTGTATAATAAGATAACCCAAACACACGTTTTAAAAATTTTTGTATATCTATCTTTAGTCTGTCTGTTTATTCAGGCTAATCTTCAAAACGAATGAACTGTTTTTGCTGAGACTTTTACAAATAGAGAGAGAAATTTTTGACAGAAAAATCCATTAACTTTTTAATATACCAACGAGGCATCAACAAGTATTTTATCGTTCGGATACATTGCTTGCTATATCAACATTCTTTAATTATAGAAGAAACACAGGTATACCTATAAAAAACACAGTAAAAAAACATCCTAGAGCATTCGAAGTGTGTTTTTACTTCTTACCAAAATAAAGCATAGACTCGTTTAAATTCGTTTACCTCAAGTATATTTTTCAGGATGTAAAAGATATAACTCTTGTTTATTGAAACGTTTTATTACTTCTCTGTATGGTAATGAATATATACAGGGTGTCCCACGGCTATGCCACATGGAGGGGAAGTACCTTAAATATTGTAGATGGAACATTTTACTGAAAGAAGACTTCATTTTAATTTAAAAAACAATTTAAACTGCATTCATAGATTTTTAAATAATTGCCTGGTTGAACCGGGACTCGAACCCGCTATACGAGAAAAAAAATTAACCTGTATCTTTATCATACCGATCGGAAGGCTTCATCATAAGGATTATTTTTTGTTAAATAACATAGCATGATAAATAAAAGGAAGACCATAAATTTTAGCCTTTGATGTAAAATTTTATTCAGAAAAATGAAAAGCTGACATTGGCGTATCGACATGTCCTTCAATCCCGCTGCAAACTGTTGCAGCGGGATTGAAGGACAAACCAATAAATCAACAAACAAACACACTTTCGCATTTATAGGTAATATAAGTAAGGATTAGTAAGGATAGTAAAGATCGGGAAATGATGCGTACTTCTCAAGTGGGTACTCATTAGTAATAGTTCATGTCAGTTGTATGTCGATACGATACGCCAATGTCAGCTTTTCATTTTTCTGAACAAAATTTTACATCAAAGGCTAAAATTCATGGTCTTCCTTTTATTTCTCATGCTATGTTATTTAACAAAAAATAATCCTTATGATGAAGCCTTCCGATCGGTATGATAAAGATACAGGTTAATTTTTTTTCTCGTATAGCGGGTTCGAGTCCCGGTTCAACCAGGCAATTATTTAAAAATCTATGAATGCAGTTTAAATTGTTTTTTAAATTAAAATGAAGTCTTCTTTCAGTAAAATGTTCCATCTACAATATTTAAGGCACTTCCCCTCCATGTGGCATAGCCGTGGGACGCCCTGTATAAATCGGACTAGGTACAACGTTCTCGCATTTATAAATATAAATTTACAACAAAAATAAGAGAATTTAACGTGAAATGTAAATAATGTGATTCCACCAAATGCGGCTACATTTGGTGGAATCACATTATTTTGTCAGAATTTAATCTATTGAAAAATTGCTAATAAGTACTCGTATTTTATATGAAGTCAGACATTTAATTCTTTCGCTTTCGCATTTCGCAACCAAAAAGAACCAGCAAGAAACTCGGTGGTTGCTCTTTAAAAAAAAATTATACAATATCATGGGTTTTTTCAAAGGTTTTTTTGTATATCTACCGAAGTCATCGCCCACTGTATAGATACTATTTTAATATTCTGTCCTATAATATCTCCTGCAACGTGGCTAGTCTTGTTGAAATTGGACGCTTTGATTATAATTCGATCAAGAGAAAATTATTATCATCTATTATTTCAGCCTACTGGCGGAGAATATTCTAATAATAATATTTTATTGAAGTGTTATTACCTCTATTATCCTCTACAGAGTGGGATTTACAAGATTGCGTTATATTTTATTGATTTAACAGATTCCTTTGATATCAAATTTTCACGTTACATAAAATATTTGTATCACGCGTAGCTTTGTGGAAGACTATTCGGATTACTAGGTATTGGCTGCTACTTGACAACTTCAGAACATACTCTACGATTTCACCAGATGGTAAGTGACGATGCAGTCTAAGATGATAGCGGGCTACCTTGGAAGAGGGTATGGCTGCTTTAATTTAAATGCATACCCTTAATCGGTTTCTACGTAGGTACGCCGGAATGCAAATCGCTAAACAGCACATTTCAGACCGTAGAATAGTAACTAGCCACGACCAACGCTTCCCACCAGACAAAGACAGAAATAAATTCTTCGTTACTATTATTATTATACTAGACTAGATGATGTCCGCGACTTCGTCCGCGTGGATTAACGTTTCAAATTTCAGCCAGATCGGTTCATTCGTTGTAGAGCGAAAGAGTAACAAACATCCATGCATCCATCCATCTAGCCATCCATCCATCCCTCTGCAACGGATAAACGGATCTACTTAATTTTTTGCGGGAGTATAATTGAGGACGTGTAGAGTGACGTAGGGTACTTTTTATCCTGGAAAAACTAGAATCATTTGACGATACAAAAGCATTTTGTAAAAGTTCATTTGAATAAAAAATTCTATTCAACTTTACTCTAATACAAATGGGCTTGCTAAAATTCACTATGTTTCGCAGTTTTTACTTCTTGATTAATTTTCTTTCTACCAATGTAAGTATGTGGAGATAAAAAATGTTTCTGTCTTAATTTAAAATACCTAATTAACGGTAAACATAAATATGTACTATCTACTTAATGCCTACTTACAAAACTGTTTTCATTACTTCAGTAATGTAGGCACTTTAATATAATACATGTCTCTGCAAATAAAGATATTGTGCCTTAGATTGACGCACATTATTATTGCGTATTGAACTGTAATCTTCCTTGACCTGAGAACTTATCCATTTAATATCACAACGACATGTTATTTATATTAAATAATATAAGTACTTACTTACAAAAATATGATTATTTAATGTAGTTAAAAATTTTATAAATATAATTAATCTATAGTTAAAAACCATTACACAAAATATGTGCTACGCCACTTTTCCGATTTCAAAAAACTATGACCTATTTAAACTATTTCATACATAAAATTTTAAACGGTTTTGTGGTTTCGTTTTAAGAAAATGCATATGGAACGTTTAATATTATAAAAGAAGTCGGTGAAAAATTAATCGTTTTTTCTTTTCAAATAAAAAGCAATAAAGTACTCACTTACCATAAAACGTTTATTTAAAACATCCGTTTAAAGTTCGCACAGTTCACTCACACTTCACTGTAACTCACTCACCCCATGCACTGAAGAGTCAAGCGTTAGGAAAGTGTGCGCGCTTCTTCGCTACTGGATGTTTCATGTAGCGGCCGCCCGCCCTGCTGTTATCAGGGGCCAAGTGTTAATTTACTAGCGGACGGCGAATGGGGTTTTATCTCTTATAATATGTGGACTAATTGGCAGTCTACTTGTGATAAATCTCGGTTTATTATAAATTGAAATACCTACTTGAGTGTTTTTACATTTATTCCTGGTAGTAATTATGTACATATTAGACTTCTAGAATCCACCACGATGCGAACAGTCACAAACAGTTCGAAAACAACCAGTAGGGTTAGTATAAGACTTAATTCGATTGATCGTATTCGTATTCGATGACATTAGCGTCAAAGTAAAATGAACCTTAATTTTATTGATTTAAAGTCACAAATTCAGTACAATCCATTTTAATTTGGAGCGCATCCGTTTACGTAAACGTATAAGAATGCATGCGTGAAATTGAGCTCTAATGTAATGATTTTTTCATTTTACTTTGACGCTAATACCATTTACTAATACGATCAATTGAATTAAATTTTATGCTAGCCCTACTGGAAAGGTCAGCGCAAGATTTTTGTCCATGTGGAATTAGGTTGTTATAAAATCTCGTGGGAACCCTTTGTTCCCCAGGGATAAAAAGCCTATGTTACTTGTCAGGTCCTCCAGAGTACAGATTTATCCGTGTCTCTTTTGCTGGTTTATTGAAAGACAAACCAACAAACTCACTTTGGCAAATTAGCAATATTAGTCGGGATGTACAAAATATTACCTTGATAGGAACAGGAACGTTGAACCACGCTACTTTCTGTTTTTGTGTTTCTCAGTGTACGCTTCACGGAAGCAATATAGAAAATGGAAATGGCGGATGAACATAATATCTTTTTTTAATAACAATAATTTATTTTAAAAACCAAATAAGTAACAATAACAGTGGATGAAGTCTTCTTTCTTTTGTGTTAGAAGACTCCTTAATAATATCGTAATCGCAACAATGAGTTTTCCTACTTACCACATAGTTTCCGTTGTACTACATCCGCGTAGCTACCTTGTAGCTACGGATTATAACGTAGTCTTTCGTAGGCCCATAACTTGGTTGGGCGGGATTTTTTTTTATTTGGACACGTTTCTACGTTTTGAATGTAGTCTGGCAAGTAGATACCTTCCTAGAACAAACATAGATTCGCATCGCATTCGCTCATGAATTCCACCACGCGTAACCCCCGAGGAGTCCCTGTTGTCATCAATTGTGTCAGTTGGAAGGCGCTCGTAAACACTGCTTAATGATGGTGTCTGCACTAATGTTAGACGTTGCACTTTACTTATAGCTTACACCTTTATGTATAGGTACTTAGCTACACTCATTACTTCTACTACGTTAAGTTTCTCTCAACTAAAGTTTAAACATTAACAGCTATTTGCATAGGTACCTACCTAGTTAAGTTTTACTAAGGGCCTCATAAGATGACTATATATAGGCATATAGTTCGGAGACGGTCACTCAGCGGGCGATGGAATTAGAATTTTGAATAAATGAATTTATTGCAAAAATATATGTAATTTGGTGTTACAATAATATTAAGTAAAAGAGCTCGGAGTATCCCTACGAGATAGAAAGGACATCTAGAACCAAAATTAACATAGCTCAGCGAGTGTGAAGTGAAAATTGGCGGGGCATATAGTTCGGAGACTGTGTCGATCCCGCTGGAATTTGCTAACGTAAGATCTTGGTCTTCTGAAACAGGATAAGTATAAGTACTTTTTATCCTGAGACGTCAAAGAGTTCCCACGGGACTTTTTTTTTTTTTTTTTTAATCTAATTTCATTACAGGGGTTTGGTCACTAAGTGAGCATGTCACCCCTATGAGAGCTAAAGCTGTACACAATTATCTTACACCTGTATCTTATAATCTACGGCTTAATCCGATAGCTACTACTCTGTACAGCATTCTTGACTGTTCCGATACCGGACACGCAAGAATACTGTTCCAGACTCCTACATTATTGGGATCTACGTGTAGGAACAACTCCAACCTTTCGGCCTCATTCCGGACACATTCAGCCATTATATGCAGCACATCCTCCACTACATCGCATTCTGAACAGTTAGGTGATTGGACTTTGCCCATCAACGCCGCGAAATTGTTTAGCGGAATATGTCCGGAACGAAGCCTAAGTGCTGTCACTACCTCGTTTCTTCTCATGTTGGCATTCTGGAACCACAGTCGTCGACACAAGGTTGGTTGTATTGTTTTGTACCAAATACCTTTTGACACAGAACGTTCGTCGAAGTGTTCTCTCCATGTTTTGATACAAACAGTTTTTACAATATATAATAGCTCCGGATATATTGGCAAATAATAAGAGGGAATTCCATCGACGGTCGCCTTCTTCGCTAACTCATCGACTGTTTCATTTTCAGTTATGCCAACATGAGAAGGTATCCACTGTACAACTACTTTCTTGTTGCTCGTCAAGAGCTCAAGAATACTATTAATAATATCGTATGCAATGGGTATTCCTCGAAAACCGGGGCTAGTACATCTAGAAAGATGTTGGAGCGCACTTTTCGAGTCCGTAAAAATGACAAATTCCTTACTATTACTAATATTGTTTATGTAAGATAAAGCTTCTGAAATGGCAACCAATTCTGCATGCATAATCGAGATTTTAGCTTCTATTTTGAGTTTAACAAAGCTCGAGTTCTGTGGATCAAAGAACGCTGCTCCAACATCTTTTTGGTCTTTTGACCCGTCAGTAAACAAGTAATAATACTTCGGGAAGGTTTGACGTATTACTTCGTTACATATCTTTCTGAGGGTCTGTGTATTATATGATTTTTTAGCTTTATTAATTTTATCAATATGAGATCGAATTACCGACGATAAATCCACGTTGCTTACCCATGTGTTTAACTTGAACATATCTAGGTTACTACTTTGCTTTATAGGTATTAGTCTAAGAGAATCATGAACTAATATTAACAGAGGTTTTTTTTTATTTCTCCAAAAAGGTTTCTGACAAGCACCTTTTAATTCTTCTAATACTACTATGATTTCACTGTTAGCAAATGACTTGCATTTCAGCCAAAATTTTCCTGCCAAATAATACCTCCGGACGGATAGTGGTTCAATGTGAAGCTCAGACTCCATGACATGAATTGCCGTGCTTTTAATAAAACCCCCGATGATACGTAAACATTGATTTTGAATAGTATCTATTTTTTTCAAATGTGTCTGGGCGCTGTTGTCGTATAAGAAGCAACCATAATCGATTTTACTTCTGATAATAGATGTATAAAGACGTCTTAAATGGCCCGGATGCATGCCCCATCGGGAGCCCGCCAACATTTTGAGAATATTCATAAGTTTTAAGGCTTTACTCTTCAGTTCATTTAAATGTTTAGACCATCTTAAAGATTGATCTAACCAAAGTCCTAAGTATTTATAATTATCAACTATTTGTAATGATGTTCCGTTAAGTTTTAAATCGATGCTATCTCGCCTGTAACTAGTTTTAAAAATCATTATTTTACTCTTAGATGCTGATACGTCCAGACCTATTTTTGAAAGGAATTGTGATAGTAGATTAAGCGCGCCTTGTAATCTCTCAACCGTTTGCAAAATGTTATTGCAGGGACAATATAGGACGAAGTCGTCGGCGTATGATGAGATAAAAACATTAGTTATGCCTTTAGATATATGCGCAGTTACAATATTGAACAACAATGGTGATAAAGGATCACCTTGAGCCAATCCACGACTTGTACTTCTGTTAATTTCAAAGTTTACGGTCCGAACTTTTAAATACCTCTCTCTAAGAAAATTTTCTAAATATTTACATACTCTTGAGCCGACTCCTAGTTTGTCCATAGTGTGTAATAAATAGTTTATATCAACATTGTTATATGCATTGTCTATATCAATGAAGCAACATACCATACTCTGTTTCATGGAAAACTCAAACTGTATCCTGGAAACTAAAGTAGCAAGATTGTGTTGCGTAGAGTGACATTTTCTGAAACCTGTAATAGTTTCAGACAAGACGTGGTTTCTCTCAATAAACCATTCTACTCTATTTAGTAGGATGTTATGAAAAACCTTGCATAAACATGAAATCATCGAAATCGGTCGAAGAGACGAGACGTGATGTGGGTCACGTCCAGGTTTGGGAATTGGTATGATATTTATATCTCGCCATTGGAGGGGAACAAAAGAGTTTGTTAAAAAATTACTATAGAGCACGGTTAACAATTGTTTGGCATTTTGTGGTAAATTTTTGATCATTGAATAAGATATATTGTCACAACCCGGTGCAGTGTCTTTTGATTTAATACTTTTCTCTAATTCGTGTAATGAAATGTGGGATTCTAATTTATCATTATTGGATGTAAAAACTTGCTTTTGAGTTGATACATAATCCGGTGTTAAAGTCCTTAACAGTTCGTAAGCTTTTCTGTCATCAATATAATTACGTTGCTGTTTGTAACCTTTTATCCATTTCATTTTGTTCCAAACTTCACCTTGAGATGCTGACTCATCCAAGGAAGTGCACATTTCTTGCCAAGATTGTGATTTGGCTTTACGCATTAAGTTCTGAGATGTACGTATTTTTTCCTGTAACGAGCTTAGATTGTCAGGAGTAGGATTTCGTCGAAATTGAGCAAGTGCCCGACGACGCTCAGCTACACATTCAGAAAGCGTTTGATTCCAGTAGGGTCGAGGCAAAAAGTTAATACTAGGATTTGTGTTAATTTTGACAAATGGGATATGAATGTCGGCAGCCATGTTCATGTAGTCTACAAAAATATTATAATCGTACTGCAAATCATTTGATAACATAAAACCAGAATACAAAGTCTCCAGTAATTCTGTATAGGCATTCCAATCTGCTTTTTTAAAATTTCTACGCGCCATATTTCTTGAGTCCGGTTTAACATGTGTATCAATCTTTATAATGCAGTGGTCGCTTCCTAAGGATTCGTTCAACACTTTCCAGTTGAATCTGAGAGCTATATCGGTAGACGCAAATGAAATATCGGGCGTCGATTGTTGTAATACCCCGTTTACTAACTTAATTCGAGTCGCGTCCCCGTTATTGAGCGTAACAAAGTTACTGTCTGACATTAAAGCATCCATGATTTGGTTTCCTCTGGAGTCTACTTTATTCGACCAGTTCGAATGGTGCCCATTAAAGTCACCAAGCAACAACGTTCTTTTATTAAATGCAGCGAATATATGCTCCCAATCCAACCGGCAAGTGTTGACAGACGGAGGACAATACAAAGACATTATATTTTCAATTTCATTGCAGTTAAACAGCTTAACTAACAGAATTTCTATACCTGAATTACGGCTATGAAATTTAAATACCTGTGATTTGATCGATTTATGCGTTAGTATTGCAACCCCCCCATATGAATCGCATCTGTCTTGCCGGTATATGTTATAATTTCCTAATCTTAATTCACTATCGGGTTCCAACCAAGTTTCAGATAACACAGCAACGTGGATTTTTTCTTGATATAGGAAGTTTTCTAATAAAATTAACTTAGGCTTAAGACTCTGACAATTCCATTGCATGAGGTTAACCTTGATCATTTTATTTCTATCCTTGTCCATATTCGTTCTGTAAGTAATCAAGTACCATTTTCAAAATTGGCCAGTCAGCTAAATTATCTACCAAAGCAAGGATAGTCCATTCAATACAACATTTAAATGCAGCTACAATTTTTGATTGCATTGTGACATCTCTTAAAAATATAATTTCTTTCAGCCTCCTTAATAATTCGTAAATGTTAAAAACTTTCTCACTGTTGTCCTTTGCTGACGAATATTTCTTATTGTTAAACCTCACATCCTCCATATCCTCCATATCTTCCATATCTACATCATTGGGTTGTTTATCTCTGTATTGGGTCCGTGAGTAATGTTGTTGCGTCGGTTTGGTCTTTTTATTTGAAGAAGCTTTCTTGTTCGTTATGTCTGCATATGTTGGAGTATTTTTGCTTTGCGTGGATTCATCGCAATTCTTGGAGTTAGTAGGCTGGAAATGTTGAGGTTCGTCCTGTTCATCAGTTATATCCTCTTTTCTTTTCTCTTGATGCGGAGACTCCGGCGGTACATATAGTTCGAGAGCTTTGCGGTAGGTGCAGTTGAATTCTGACATTAAAAATCTAAGTTTCTTTTCTTTCACGAAAAAAGGGCACGCTTTCGACAAGGCCATGTGTTTACCTGAGCAATTACTGCATCTGTAGTTCGTATTTTCACAATTCTCGTGATTTTGGCCACATTTGGGGCAAACTATTTTGAAACTGCACCGGTTTTTTGAGTGACCAAATTTCCAGCAGTTCGAACATTGTGTTACGGAGAATTCGTACTTTTCCACTCTCACTCTTAGCTCATCGACGAATACATAAGCAGGGATAAACGTTCCATTAAAACATAGTCTTACCGTTTCGCTGGGTGTCCAACCTGGTTCATTCAATTTCCTACGATTGAGACGGTTAACCGAAACTAATTGCGCGGGCTTAGCACATGAAATCTTTTCTAGAATTGTTTCATTTGACAGTTCTAAGTCAACATTTCTTATGATTCCATATGAATAGTTTCTTTCCAAAGCTCTTTGAATTCGCCAATTATTCTTTTTGAATTCTTGGCACATTTCTATTTTTTCCGCACTTAATTCGCTGATAATATCAACTCTGACCTTGTAGGGATTTAAATATTTTACTCGAATTATATCAGAAATATTCTGTTCTTTAAAAATACGGGCCAAAGCAAACTGTTTGGGTAACTTCTCATTACTTGAAATGTACATTTCTGTCTTCTCCGTTTCCTTCGATTTTTTGTCTTTTCTCTGCCCCACTGTGGTCCACTCATCTTCACTATCCTCTCTCGTTCTTTTCTGTGCCCTGTCTGCCTCCTGCCGTTGTTCCTCCGTCGTTTCATTATCACTTAACGATTCAACACTCGACATGATGTTATTGTTCTAATAAAGTAGGTAGTTTGAAACCAACGCTCGCCGTGATAGGCGGCCGAGGCGTACCTCGACCGCCGTCCCTCGCAAAACGCCGTCCCTCCCACGGGACTTACAAAAACCGGTCACCATCATCAAGTAATCAGATAAAAAGCTTAAAAAAGTAACTGAGATTCAAAGAAGTTAAAAGTCCCAAAAGGATTCCAATAAATTTATTAAAAGTTCCCGAAACTGTCTATTATTTGAAACGCAATTAAACTTACGAAATCCAAGAATACATGCCTTTGGAAATTTCCCGGTCAATTTAGGGTTGTAGAAAATGGACGCAAATGGGAATTTGTGACAGAAAATTGAATGTTTGAAATGAGCGAAGTTAACATTTTCTTGCTCTACTTTTGTATATTTTTTTAAATTACAGCAAAATTTATCGTAACACAGCGGTAGCTCAGTGGTTAAGGTTAGGTGGTGGGTAGGGAGATCTGGGATTAGGGCCTCGTACTTTTCGAATTATGTGTGTTTTAACTTATGACTTGAAACAGCTCGCCTGATACTTATTCTCCATAATGTTCTGTTTGTGAAGTCTGCCAATATGCAATGGCCAAGTGGCCAAAGTAGTGGAGAATGCAGTGAAGGGGCCTAAATCCTTCTCATTCTGAGAGAAGAAGAAAGTGATATTTATATTCGACTAGCTGATAACCGCGACTTCATCCGCGTGGATTTAGTTTTCAAAACCCCGCGGGTACTTTTTGATTTTCCGGGATAAAAAGTAACCTATGGCATTCTTTAATTCCTCAACTATACCCATGCAAAAAATCACATCGATCCGTTGCTTTCTTACAGCGTGATTGAACAAACCAACAAACACACTTTCGCATTTATAATACTAGCTGATACCCGCGACTTCGTCCGCGTGAATTGAGGGTTTTTAGAGTCCCGCGGGAACTCTCTTATTTTCCGGGATAAAAAGTATTTCCTATTTCAGACTATAATCTATCTCTGTGCCAAATTTCAGCCAAATCGGTTCAGTCGTTGCGACGTGATTGAGTAACAAACATACAAACTTTCGCATTTATAATATGAAAATAGGGTAATAGGATAGGATAGGATTAGTAAGGAAGCAAAGATTCTTTTCCACTTACTGATACTGATAATTATCGACACAATTTTATCTGTGTCGTTGTATGGGTAAATTCCACTTTAATCATCCGGTAATAGGTATCAGCCGGATGAAATTGAACCACCTCGAAATTAACCTGAAGATTAGCGCTAACACAACAATGGAGAGTTTAGTGATTTCTCTGTATAATAATGTACGTAAATCATCTAAGACCGTCTGCTTTAACCACAAAACTTATAGCTAGGTATATGAACAACCAGGAACAACCCTAAACTTTCGACATTATCTACTACTTGTCAAATGGACGGAAGGGCGCTAATTACTTTACAGCAATTAAAGTGATACTACTGAACTACGATTCTAATTTAAATGCTCGAATGATTCCCGATCACGTTTGAACCACGTTTGAACTCAATATTAGGTTAAATTATTAGATTTCTGTAGGGAGCAGTACCTACTACCTACAAGTGAAGTATGGTAAGTACCTAATGGTACTTTAAGCATAAACGTGGGCTTATGTAGATCACGTTTTCAGTTAGAGGCACAGATGAATAATATTTTTATACATATAATTAATCTATGGTTAGAGTTTGTACACTGGCAAATTCACTCTCCCATTGGCCCTGATGCTATCGCTCGGACTTTATACAAATCTTCAAGCGTAACTTTGTAATGGTTCGTAAATGTCTTTGTTTAAAGCGCGGGTGAAATCACTTTAATTAGTGCTTGAAATCACCCAAAAACAAGTGAGTGTCAACAAAGTAATATTGTGTCCAAGCGAACGATAACCCGACGTGTTCCTCAACCTCAGGTCACAGTTGATAGCAACAATGCTGGTGCCAAACGGATGCTCATTTAAATTATTTGTTATGCTTGCTGGCAAAAAATATAGATACCTAGGTGATGTTAGGTGCAGTGTTTTGTGCAGTACTCGTACCTACTAGCCGAACTCACATACTTAAGCCGGCATTTGGTGGTCTTGCTGCCACAAATAAGCGGAAATGTCCGCCGAATAATGCGACACATTAAATGTTTATTTATTTATCGGACCGAGGAGAGATCTATGCCACAGATAAATCGTTAAACTACGCAGACCTATACTGCCCTCGTAATTGAAAACACAGTAACTTAAAGGTAACTTCTATATAACTTACCGTGTTTACCGTGTAGTCCTCCCAACCGGATACGGCCACGGCGGCCAATCTACAGAGATTAGCCGATACGCGGGAGATATTATAGTGCACAGCTGTGCACTCAAACTGTGTACTCTCTATACCCTCACTCGCATAGTCTGGTGGGAAGGAAATCCGACACGACCGGGGTGAGGCCTAGTACCTAACTGCTGAGAATTTCTTGATAGAAAAACCCAATTCATGTTTTGGCCCAACCCGGGAATCGAACCCGAGACTTCGTCATCTGCAGTCGAACATGCTAACCACTAAACCAACGAAGCAGTTAAAGCTATAAAATATATCTATGTGCTGAACAGCCAGTCATAACTGGACCCCACTGATGCCAGTGTGACGATTCCAATCACCTCTGATTCAGTGCCGTAAATAGGGCGGTGCCACCCGTGCCCAGGCACAGGGCGTAGACTCTGGGGGGCGCAAGAATGACCAGACCAGGCAAGACTATTTTTTCGGTTTGCTCCTGATAAGTTCCCGCTGCGCCCCTAGTGCTCGTTTGCCCACATCAGTTCTAGTTCTTTAAAAAAATACATTTTTCTTCCAAAATATTACATGATTTGTCCACCAACACCCAAGGTCCTTGTGCTTTATTTTATCACCCTGAATGAAATAAGGTAGGCCTATACATAGCATTACTTTAGCTAGGGTACCTATAATGTCTAAAAAAAAAACAAGGACGCAGTTATAGAAGCTCGCACAGGGCGCAGAAAAGGCTATTTACGGCACTGCTCTGATTGGCTGTATTTTGGCGTTTTGGCTGCATCATTGCATTTTCAATCAGAAGTGATGCAATCATTTTTAGAAATACTACAGCAGCTGATAAACTTGCCAAGGTAGGTAACGTAAATGCGCGGAAGATCGCCGCATCAGTAAATGTAGGTACCTACCTACTGTTATCATAAGCTGAACCCGTTGGATTTTTGTAATAATGTCAGATAAATGCAATAAGTTATCAATAAAAAACTTAAAATGAAACTAAGAATACAAAATAATATTTATTGTTTAGTGGTACATCCGAGTTTATTTTATACATCAGTAGTAACGTTTTTTGTTAATAAAAATTACGTAACTAGTACTAAGTACCGTAGTCTAAGCACGAATATTTTAACTTTTGAATAGTACCTACAGGTGAAGTTAACGCCAGCAATATATGAAAATGACAGGAGCGCTCTTATCATTTTCATACAAATTTTTTTGCTAACGGTAACTTCACCTTTGTTATGTGAAAGTTAAAATGTTCGTGCTAGGCTACTGCAACTCAACTTTGCGCGTAGCGAAATGTGGGCATAAAACTGCAGCTACTTCCATGGCGTAGCCGTAAAGCTTGTTGTTGTAAGGCAGTGACAGTGTGTGCGTGACAGACGACTGCCGTGACCTGCGTCACTGCCACACAAATCTATGCACACAAATAAAAGCTGCATATTTACAAGCACAGAAGCACACGCACACGTAGCGCCGCGCGCCAAAATTAGTTGAATTATTTATTACATATTATATTCAAACAAAGACTGTCTTTTTTTTTAAAATGAACTTTACACAGTTTAAAAATTATAAAAATCGCTTAGGTTCTTAATTCTGGACTAATTATTTTCAGGATTTAAATTTTGTTTCTCGAAATAAATATCTACTAATATTAATGTATTCATTTATTTAATTTTAACATTTTCTAGATCAATATTTATCCCTACATTGTTATTTTCAAACAATTTGCCAAAAAGTGAGCTGTATAATTCATTAGTACTCTCTTCATTCCATTTTAAAGTCTTCTCTGGAGCCATGTAACTGACGAGTGGATTATGGACTACATATTTAATTTTCCGTCCTTTAGTCGCTCTTGTGTCCACTTTTCTTTTCATTTTACTTCTCATTTGCTGCAATGCTATCCACTGCCGACTTAGTTGGACAGGATCCGATATATCAGCTGATTTACATTCAATCAGCTCTCTTAACAGTTGATGGTAGAAATCACTATCATCAAATATTTCTGGTATATATTCATCATCGTCTTTTCTATCTTTTGTCATACCATTCTGTCCTATATTATTTTCTTCATTCTGTTCATTATTTTCTGGCTTCTTATAGCCTATAATGTTGTAATCGGATCGCTTTAATTGCGTCCTTCTTATAAGTTTATTTTTATCAGATAGAATGTATGATATCTGTTGAAGTATTGTATTAGTTGGTGTGTTTTTTATATTAGTAGCTGTCGCTAAACGCGTTTTTTCATTCCATTTTTGTATTGTTGTATCTCTAAAGGTTTTCAAACTTTTGTGTAATGTAACTAAGTCACTTTCGTAATCCTCGAGTTTACGTTTCTTTTGTACTGTTTTATTGGATTTTTTACTATCTGTTTTCTTTTTTTCTTCTTCTACATCATCTTCGGGTTCTGTGTCAGACGGTATTTCTTCGTTGTCTGTGTCGCTTGGAATCTCTTCATCACTTTCTTCCTTTGTATTTGCTTTGCTGTCTGTTTGTTTTTTAATTGATGACAAATTTTTAGTTTCAGGAAAGTTTTTTAATAACAAATCTTGCAGTGTTATAAATCTGTAACAAACAACCCAAAATAGGAATTTAGTATAAGTATTTTAACTTAATAATATGATTGTTATATTGAGAATGATTTTAGTGATATTGACTTTAAAAATAGTCTGAGTCTCATCATAATTTGGTAATGAATCTGCCACAATTTAAAATAGAAAATAATATAATATGAACAGAAAAGATAAAAATTAAATCCCAAAACAATATAAATAGGTTTTTTATAATATGTTACCAATAAAATAATTATTTTTTTAAAGTCAACAGTTTGTTTGAGAATGCTAATTTTAGTATATAATACACTTACTTATCAAGAACTGTAGCCACGTTATTCACAGCAACAATATTTTCTTCCTCAAACTCCTTGAAACCTTTTAGCTCTCCATATTTATCTGACATAGGCATCATATTAGCAGTGTTCATACACCTTTGCAAATGTATCCTCATTTCTAATAAACTCTCCCATACTAACAACTGATTTCTGACACATGCACCTTTCTTTGCCTCTTCAGAAATATTTTGCTTTTTAACATGTTCAAATTCTTCGTTAACTGGTTCATTCATCTGACTGATATCAAAACCTTCACCTTCTTCTTCCTCTTCTTCTCCATTTGAATCTGATTCTTCTTCATCTGATTCCCCTGAATAGAAAAAATATCCAACCTTTTTAAAAATTAAATTTAACTAATATTAATATTTTTATAATAAAATGTTATATGGAAAATCTCTTCTCAAAATTGTATATTAAAATATTTGAGTAGACTGCATATTATGATTAAAGATGATGTAAGTTGCTCTCCAGCATGTGTAACCAACAATGTGAAAGGGGTGTTGAGAATTGGCTGGATGGGGACATAAATGTTTACAGGTCTAAATGATGAACTTACCTTGTATTTGTCTTTTAATTATACTATAGTCATCGCTTTCTTCACTGCCTTCTTCACTGCCCTGATCGCTTTCTGTGCCTTTAAGTTTACCTGGTAACTTATCTGAATAAACTTTTTTAGTTAGTTTTTTTACTATACTATCATCTTTGTCATTATATTCCACACTCTCTTCATCACTGATTAGATTTTTATGCTTGTTTTGCACCTTATGTAGTATATTCTCATTGTCTTTTGAAACTTTACTGCTGTCATCTGAATCTTCAACAGCATCATCTGTAATAAGTTTTATTTTATATAATTTGAATGATTTAATTGAAAATATTTAACACAAAACAGCAATGTAATGTGCATGCTATCAGCTGTTCATCAAAAGTTCACTACACTCAGTCTAAGTACCTACAAACCACTGCTTCCAACGCACCATACCTTAAGCAAGTATACTGCATCAACAGCAATACTTTATGTGCTCAAAAATTACAATAATGGTAACCCATCATTTCCGAGATGAGTGGTATTTGTAATGTCAATATAGGTATTAAGTGCAACCTAATCACAAAGTTTTTGTTATGGTGTCTTACACCTGTATAGTTTTTTCAAATACAGTGAATTATAATAAACTAATACAAATAATTGCCTGGTGGGAGTTTATGGAATTGGCTAATTACTACCTTACTGACACAGATGTGCCACAAAGTGATTTAGCTTTGCAGGGAAGGTGTATGGGTTTAGTTAAACTGCTAGACCCTTTTCAAGTAAACCCACAGCTCTCATCACAGACTCTGACTGATCTCTAAGTGAGATTGCAGTGAAGGGTTAACTTTTCATTTAATAAAAAAAGTATTTACTTGAGAGTATACAGTGGGGTTGTATACCTAACAATCTTTACCCTGCAGAAGAGGATAGTTTAAGTTTACCTGAAGATGCGTTTAAATTGTATTCATTGTCGCTTAAGTCTGAACCATCTAAACTGTCTTCAAGTTCTTTCCGAGATACAACTTTCCCTTCATATTTTTTACTGATGTCACTCAGCAAATTAGCAGTACGCTTCCTAAAGTCACTGATGGCTGCTTCATCTTCACTTTCAGAAGAGTAATCTGCACGTGAGACCGTATTAGGTTTCGTGTTGAATACTTGGTCATCCTCGATATCTGCCCTCGGTTTAACAGTCAAAGCATCTGCGATTTTATCAGATAAGATAGATTTCGATGATTTTTTCTGTTTCAATTTCATTTTTAGTGTTTAAATAACAATTAGCAGATTTAAATACAAATCACAAAACATAACCTCTACTGTTTTGTTTTGATGTATGTCACATGGTGTCAACTGTCACTTCACTTGACATTAACTTTTATTTGACACATATGCTAAATGACAAATTGACAGCACTCCTGCCTGTGATTTCCATCGGCAAAAAACCGGTAAACTGGACAGAGTTCTGATTTCGAGTACCTATCTACCTACCTACCTATCTATTTTAAAGAAAAAAAAAAAAAAAGATACTGGCCGAATTGATAACCTCCTCCTTTTTGGAAGTCGGTTAAAAAGTAGGTACCAACCACAAACATATAAGAGTAGTACCAACCTACCTAAATTATTGAATTAATTAGGTAGGTATCTATCCAAAAAATATTAGACCGAGAGCTTTACTGCCACCATACGACCGCGACGTGCATATATATAGGTACCTACCTACCTAATTTCGTTTGATAAACTGCTTCAAAAATCCATCCCCATTGGGTCGTGTAAATCTACCATTACTAAGATTAAAATCGTTTGTATTCATCTGTGGTATTCATAGCGTAGGAAAATCAGAAAAATATAAATTGTTGTCTATGTGTCTTGGTGACAAAAGAAAACGCGCGAACTTCCGTCTGACTGTCAAAATTCAAAACAACATTAACCTCAACGGAGTTAGGTTAGGTAATTTATTCTAATAAAATGCCTAGAAGAAAAGCAATTATTAAAACCGTGACATGGATGAGTGAGGAAATACCAAATGAACAAAATTTCACCCCCACCTTTCATTACTATCAGTAAGTACACTCTTATTAGTTACTCAAAAATTCGTACTTTTTTTGTTTTGAAGTTGAAAACTTTTCAGAAAGTTCCAGTTTAAAGAAATAGTTGGTGAAGTTGGCGATTATGTACTCGTATCTAATGCGGATGCTGCAGAGCCTGATACCGAGGGCGGTTGCGATGCTGCAAAAATACTGGCGTTGTATGAAGACAGTTCAAATAATAATGATCCTTTTCGAGCTAAAGTACAATGGTACTCAAAGCCTGACGACCTGCCTAAGGGTTGCTTTAACGAATCTGACCATATTCAGTTTTATAGTAAAGAGGTAAGCAACCAACTTATTGCAAAATATGGTTGTAAAAGTCAGTATTAAGTTTTCTTTTTTTTTCATGAATTGTGAGTGAAAATCAGGCAAGTTTTTAGTAGTTTGCTTTTAAGAGACTACTAGAACTACTGTTCATAGTACTAGAGAAAACTAGGTTTTCTCTAAACAGCTAATATAGTGTAGAACATCCTTCCAGAGTCAATGTTTCCTGTCACATATAATTTGAAAACCTTCAAGGCAAGAATGAATAGGCATTTTCTAGACATGCTTACTCCATATGCATGCTTACTCCATATGCATGCTTACATCAGTGCTTGCCATCATTTGCACAATAAAAAAAAAATAATAATAATGGTTTTGTTTTACTATTATTTATAGGTAGTAGAAGATCATCGCCCATTTGACACTGATGTATCCATTGAAACTTTTTTCAAGAAATGCTCAATAATATTAACAGTTACAAAAGATACTGACAATATACTAAATGGACAGAAATATACATATATTTGCAGATACAGACTCTTGCCACTGGGCAGAAGAAAAACTTATTTAGAACCTGTTTTAGAAGAAGAAAGAAATGCCCTACAACTTTTATGTACTCCTAGTAAAATTGTTACACCAAACTCAAAGATGCCAAAAACCCCTAATAGCTTAGTGAAAAGAATGAACAGAGTTTCTATTTCAGAGAAAAATTGGAGTGTCTCAAAAAATGATGGCACTAAAATACTTCTTAAAAGAGCTATATTAGCTGACAAGACTGAAAAAGATACACCAAAAAGTAGTACACCAAGGAGCTCAAAATCTACACCATTAACAGAAATACCTGAAAGTCCAAAAAGTTCTGAATTAACATGCATGGAAACACCAAAAAGTTCCAAGAAACTTAATAGACATAAAATTGAAGAAGTACTATGTGAAAATAAGTTACCTAAAAATGCTACTCCGAGAAGTTCCAGATTAATCACAGAAACTCCAAAAAGTTCAAAAAAGCTAAATAAAAAGAACATTGAAGAAATCCTTTCTATGGAATTGAAGGAAAACTCAGAAGATGATTTGCCAACACTTATAATAAGGCAGCATACAGCTACAACACCAAAAAGAAAAACTCCACAACGTAAAATGTATGACGAAACACCCAAGAAAGTTTTAGTGTTTGAAAATGACAAGGAAAGTGAAACTTCTGTATCTCGAGAATTTCATATAACTCGTTCGGGAAGAGTCACGAAGCATCCGCTGTGTTATCGTGAAGAAGAAATATCTCCCATTAAAAGAACTCCTACAAGTAGAAACATACGAAGGAGTTCGGAAAGTGAGGATGATTTTAAACCATTACCTAAAACACCAAGAGTACTCAGGACACCTAAAACTTCTAGGACTCCTAGGACCCCTAGGACCCCTAGAACGTCGATATCAAAAACTCCTAAAAGTGTTAAAAAGAGAATATTCACTAGTGAACTGACACCAACATTACATAATAGAGCACATTCTGTTGAAAATATTGATGGTAAGTAATGAAATGAATTGAAATATTTTATTTGTAAATAAGCATATCTAGCAATATAACATAAGATACTAGATTCTGTCAGTGACATATGCATAGAGTTAGGTTTTAAAAGATTCTGCAGGACCCCTTTTTTCTCTCTGGAATATGTAGCGCATGTAACTCTACAGGTGTAACTATGCAAAAAATCATGTCATCTTCATTGTTCATCGTTTCCTGGGAATCTTCTCCGCAAGTAGGCGTCAATTCGCCCGTTTTGCGTAAAAAATGTCAGTAGATAGTTCTGTTTTTTTGGAGGGGAGAAGAGAACATTAATCAAGTTCATTTTGGCTAATATTCTTTTAAAAAAAAACTGCATTAGATCTGCTGTTTTTATTGTAATATTTCATTTCAGACTTTTTGACTGAAGACAAATCACTACCAGGAAGAGAAAACCAATTGCATGAAATATTATCATTTGTAAGAAGCAAATTGCTGCATGGTACAAGTGGGTAAGTATCAATCCTATATTTTAGGTTAGGGTTAGGGTTTGAATCCTAAGCCCAGTATGAAGTTGCTAATCCACAATTACTCAGCATTGTGGACTAGCATCTAAACCTATTTATGATATATACAAGTACATACTATGATAAAAATTTTAGTTGAAACTATCGATATTTTGATCCTAGACTGTGGTCATGACAGGACTGTATGAAATAGGTCTAAAATCTTTCGGGCCTATCCCCCTTTCACCCTTCGAGACCCTTCACCTTCGAGAAGTGACCTTTTCCCAATAGCGGGCCAACGATAGGTTGAGAAATTAATGAAAATCCTTCTATCAACAATTACTGGGCATAAGTACCTTTCGTTATAGTTACTATAGGATGCATAGAAAACTGAAGGCCAGTGATGGGTTGATATGATAATGTATTTGTGTAGATGTATGTACATATCGGGCGTCCCCGGCACGGGCAAGACGGCGACGGTGAGCTCGGCGCTGCGCGTGCTGAAGGAGCAGCAAGAGCTACCAGAGTTCGAGCTGGTGGAGGTCAATGGCATGCGCATCGCGGAGCCGAGACAGGCCTACGTGCAAATCTATAGACAACTAACAGGTTTCAATACTATTACATGTCTCTTATTTTCCCATGATTGCTATATGAAAAACTCTCCTTTTCTCCCTCCCTCTCTTTCATACTCGAAATTCAAATTCAAAATTATTTATTTCATGTAGGCCAACTTGTAGTTCTTATGAGAAGTCATGACTCTACCACTTGTTCAGAATGCAGATTCTGCTGAGAAAATCCGGCAAGAAACTCAGCAGTTGCTCTTGTCATAACAAAATATTACAATATTAATGTATAGCTCCCCCTTCACCTATCTCCCTCTCTCTTCCACTCTCACTTTATCTCCTCCATGTTTTCTATCACTTTCTCTCTCATATTCCTGGCAAACGACCCCTTTCTATTAAAGGCGAATGAGGGAGGGAAAAAAATGGTAAAAGAGACCAGAAGTCTCTTAAACGCTCATCAAAGTCGATGATAGCCTAGTAATTAAGGCTTTTACTTTGGTATAGTAACTGTTTTCATTTATAATGGTTACAGGCAAGTCAGTAGTATGGGAGCAAGCTTGTGCTCTACTGGAGAAACGTTTCACGAATCGTGGACCACGAAGAATGCCAACTGTATTAGTTGTTGATGAGGTAATATACTAAAAATATGCAACTCGTTAATCTTTTAATCTAACATGCCACTGGTTATACATAGTTTCAAATTTTAATATACCTACTGGTTCAGAAATAGTTTTTGATCAAAATCCTAGAATTTTGATAAAATACAAATAATTTTTTTTAAATATAAAGTAATGCACTCATATTATGTCGATTTTTAATCTACTTGATTTGATAATAATCTCTGCAAAGTTTAGTCAAGAGTGGTTCAGAGGTATCAGATAAGTACTTAACTTAAGAGTAACTTTCGCATTTATTTAATTGCCTGAACTTTTAAATGAATATCATTCATAAAGTTTTAAAGTTAAAATGTCATGCTTGCAGCTAGACGCCTTATGCAACAGGCGACAAGACGTCCTGTACAGTATAATGGAGTGGGCAGCTCACAACACCGCCTTACTGACCGTCCTAGCCGTGGCCAATACCATGGACCTGCCAGAGCGAGCCCTGGCCGCCAGGGTGGCCTCCAGGCTGGGCCTGACGAGACTGACCTTCCCTCCGTACACACACACCCAGCTGCAGTGCATCGTGGCCACCAGACTGGCCGGGGCCAATGTCACGCCAGACGCTGTACAACTAATAGCCAGGTTAGTAAAGCCAGTGTTGTGCCATGTCTTGATAGAACCAGTCCTATCTACAAAAGTTCTCATTAGATTGACCTCCTAATTACTTATAAGAACTTCTACAAAAGTTCTCATTAGATTGACCTCTAAATTAGACCTTAAATTTAATGACCTCCCCGACGCATTGGTGAACACTATGGTCTTATAACAGGGAGGTCTCGGATTGGATTCCCAGCGGAGGCAATTTGAGAATTTCTTAATTGTCTCTGGTTTGTTGGGAGGCTTTGGCCGTGACTAGTTACCACCCCAACGTCAAAGACGTGCCGCGATTCAGCGGTCCGACACGATGGCGTGTAGAAACCGATTAAGGGTAAGGGTTGACCCCTTCCCAGTTAGCCCGCTACCATTTTAGACTGTATCGGCACTTAGCATCAGGCGAAATCGCAGTAAATGATTATCTTGTCATCGAATAAAAAAAAGCTTTAATTGCTTAAAAGGCAAATATTTCCGAAGTCTACTAATCTACTATGCTATCACCGTATATTAATTTAAAAAAATTTGTTCAGAAAAGTAGCAGCGGTGTCGGGCGACGCGCGGCGCGCGCTCGCGCTGTGCGGCCGCGCGCTGGAGCTGGCGGCGCCGCGCCGCGCCGGCCTGCACGAGGTGCAGCTGGCGCTGGGCGAGGCCGCCTCCAGCGCCACCGTGCGCGCCATACGCCACTGCTCCCCAGCCGAGAGACTCATGCTACGGGCCACCGCTGCTGAGGTACGTCATATACCGGCAGACGTAAATATACGTGTACAAACTAAAATGATTTAATATTTTTATGTGGCAGTTTTAAAAAAAGTTTTTTTTTAATTATTGTTTTTTGTTTTCCACTAGGTTGAAAGAACCGGCTCAGATGAAACAACCTTATCTCGCGTGCTAGCGACCGCAGCCGCCATCGTAGCTCTCGACGGTCGACCCTACAGATCTGCGTGCAGCATCCGGGCGCCCACGCCGTCCCAAGCGCAGGCCATATGCGCTAGGCTCGCCGCCATCAAACTGTTGCACATGGAACCTAAGCCGTCTGAACCTAGACTGTTGCTCAACTGTAGCGCTGACGATGTTCACTATGCTACTAAGCAGATTACTGTTTGAGATTGTTCATAGTGCTACTTAGCAAGTTACTGTGTGATATTGTTCATTATGCTACTAAGTCGTTTACTGTTTGGGATTGTTCATTGTACTACTTAACTAATTACTGTGTGTGTTCAGAATGCTACTGTGTAGTAGCATAGTGAAATATTTCTTGACGAAATGTTTTGATGGGGTAGGGTCCTAAACTAGAGACTAACTAAAGATCAAATAGCACTTAATAGTTGACTGGGCACTTCCTAGCATATCCGTAAGAACCTATACTTGTTCAATTGTAGCACTGACGACTAGATTTGTTTTATATAAACAGATCACTGTGTGAAGTTGTTCACTACAATATAGCCAAAATTAAAGTGGACAAAATTACCAGCTCTATTTGCGATCCAAAATAATGTGACTGACTTTGTATTATAAAGTTATTTTTGCTTTTGCATTGGTTTTGTAATTTTTTTTTGGGTTACAAATAAAGTTGGTAACTTAGTCCACGTTCATATTGGCTATACTAAATGGATTACTATGTGACTAGATATTTGAATAATATATTTTAAATGTTAGGTCAATGATAAGCCTCAAACAAATTTTGTTTCTTATTTAATTTATTTAGGAAAGCAGACAACTGTTTGCTAAACTACAACTATCAACTTAATTTATAAAGGTCCCAAGTCTTTTAGATTATAGCCTTATTAATAATTGACAAATTGAAATTCATTCTTATTTGAATTTTAACCAAAGTCAATATGTTTTGGATACACATTCTTGATTCTAGAATATAATATATATTTGTATCTGATGGCCCTCGATATAATTAACTATTTTTTAGGAAAAACTTAATTACTTTCACTTATTTTATTTTTATTAAATCCTTACTTAAAAGCGCGAAATTAACTCTTTCTGTCTATCACATTTTCACGAATAAACCGCTAAAACGACTAGGAAAAAATATGATAGGGTAGGATAGCTTTCATCCTGAGGAAGGGTAAAGAACACTTCTTAACCCCGAAATATATGAAGTTTTCGCGAATATTTTAAAAAAAACCTAAATCCACGTGGATGAAATTAGGATTTAGGACATACCTATCTATAGTAAATAATATTTTTTGTTAATTTATGGAATAAACAATGTTTTAGTAATTTAAGTTTTAAAATTAAGTAACTAATATAATCCCACCTTTTATGTTAATCTTCAATTAAATTCAATCCCCAAAAACTGGCGCCACCATTCATGGCTTTTAAGTTAATGCTATACTTATTTAGATTAATAAAATCTTCTGACATCCTAAGTATCTTGTTTAATTAATTATATATCACCGACTTGCAATATTTTCACTAGAGCTTCTACGTTGTTGTCGCTTACGGCTTTTCGGCACGCTGTCACAACAGCCTTGCTGTATTTTCCCACTACAAAATAAATATATAACCACTACACTTTAGAAAAATAACGTATAATGGTAAAAATTACCAACTTTATTTGTGATCCAAAAATACTGAGATCGACGCTGCAATAAAACAAACTGTGTTAGGTGTTGCTAAACCATTTCTGCTATGGATTGAGTGTTTTGGGCCCACAAATAAAGTTGGTAATTTTTACCACGTTAATTTGAAACAAAGGTACGGTAAAGGTTGTACCTATAGGTAGGTAGATGCATGCATACTTTGATCGTTTTTATCAAACAACATTTATTTACCTCTAAGCCTGGCCGCCTGTTGTAAAATCGTATGCAAGCTTTTGAGCGAGGCAACCGCTTGTTCCTGCGTGGCTCGCCGCACGTGACAACCCAGTAGCAACTCTTCGTTGAGAAGAATCACTTCTTTGTATCGGTTTAACATTTCTTTACTGAAAATACAAATACTTACACATCCATTCATCTTAATAATTATGAGCTGCCTATACTTACACTAGGGCGGGCCCTACCTACGCTAATAGATAGAGCCTAATTATGCTTTGATCAAACTTCAAAATGTATGTACTTTGAGTATTAAAACAACATGTTGTATGAGAGCTTAGGTAGATATATTGAAATGGTGAACTGTTACGTCATAAATATTTGACGCACATAAGCGGACGTGTATTTTATTTATTTTGGATGACCCTTTATTTAATAATCGGCTGTACAGGTATGTAGGTATTCGGTGAAATCGGCAAAAACTACAGTTTACTTTTATCATGGGCAACTTTACACGTAAGCGGTTTGACCTTCTTTCGGGGCACCCATATCTGACTTCTTTATGTGCATTTCAAGCAAATAAATATCACTTGCTTAAACGAAAACGATGTTGATAAAGGAAAACATCACCTGCTTGCCTTAAGAGTTCCTAAAGGTGTGTGAAGTCTGTCAATCTGCATTTGGTGTGGTGAACAATGGCCTAACCCCATCTCACTCAAGAGGAGACCTGTGCCCAGTTGTAGGCCGGTGATGGGTTCAGATGAATGAATGAAAATAGGCATCAGATAGTGTTACTTACAGATCATAAGCAGCAGCGTCTTGCGCGGCCGGGAGCAGCGCTGTGATGAGCTGCGCCTTCTCAGCGGTCTCTGCGGCTAGTCTGTATCTCGTCTCACCAACTTCAGAGACTATGTTCATTTCTACCCGCAATTTTTCCTCTGCTTCCGGGAAACGAGCGGTAGACTGAAAAGTTTGGCCGATTATATCAGAAGTGTGACAATCATTTCTGACTGGCCAATCATCTCTTTCCGTTGGCTCAAAGCTCAAATGCATTGTTTAATAATAAGAATAAATTGAGCCAAAAAGGGCTCATTATATTTTTGTTGTAAAACCTCATTTTAAACATCAATATATTATCTCATCCTACCTACTTTATCTGCAAAATTGTACATGTAGTTTCAAAACTAAAACAAAACTAAGTTTGTATTTAAAAGAGACTGGAGTCTACAGAGTGACCTGGGAGTTTTATAAGTGATCTATACCTATACCTAACAAATCTGCATACTTTCAGAGATAAAATGCTTAAATACCAAATTAAACAAATTATTTACTTAAACAAATTCCATTTATTATTATAATTAAGTTCACATGTTACAAAGGTCAATTAGGTCAATGGTATTACTTATTGTCCATATAACTCAACAAACCCAACACATTTGACAGGGTTGAAGAAGAACATATTGTTATGTGGAGGTTCCCGCTGGCTCACTGCCTTGACCACCTCCTGACCAATAACACCTCCTACAACTGCTGCTGCCCCAGCAACCACTCCAAACACATCTGTTAATAAGGCATCAGGTATAAACCCAGCGGGGAGATTCAACTCCTTCACGAGCTCATTTCTCATATGGAATAATACGTCAGTGTCCGATTTTCGCCTTGCAGGATCTGGATTTCTGTTGTACTCATCCCTGAATCTTAGAAGTATCTTCATGACGAAGTAAGATGGGTCACCGCGACGTAATCTCGATCGTAGTTCAGGCTTCGACCAGTCAGCTGACAGGGCATTTTGTAACGGCACGTAAATTGCTCTACGCTTCACATTAATGGTGACAGTTTCTCTAGCATTCTTCTCAGTGTCGTCAGGGCCGCGTTTCACAGCTTTGTGTTGGACAATTTCCTCAGAGTACTCGTGGTCAAACAAATCGGCGAACATATAACCAAACATACCCCAAACGTCGCCGCAAAGGAATTTCTTCGTATTATCGCGGCAGATGTTGTTTATGCGCTCTAGTTGTTCCTGCTTCAGACCTGTAGCGCAAACAACGTCAAACGTGGCGAAATAGCTATCCGGCAGCTCATCCACTGCCTTCGTCTCCGCTTTAACCTCTACCATGGGATTCAGAGCCCTCGCGCGTTGCAATGAGGTCTCCGCTCTATTCTCGCCGATCTTATCTGGCGGTGCTAAGAACTGAGAGTACAAGTCGGTCTCCTTTAATTTTTCATTGTCTAGTAAACAAACACTCTTCACTCCGGACAGGATAATATTCTTGGCGATTTCGGCACCCAAACCGGACAAGCCGATTATCAAAACTTTGGAAGAGCGAATTCTCTTTTGGGATTCCAAACCCCACAGGCGAATTTGACGATCGTATTGTTCTGCTTCCGCTTCTGAGAGCTCAACTTCATTATTTTCAACCATTTTTATAGTTCTGTTGTAAATATTTTATACACTAAAATCAATTAAATTCGCCGTTAATCAATGCCGCTCTAACAAGTTTGACAATTCAGAATTTATTGACAAGTGACAGTTTACTCACGCATCCCACGCCAAAGTTATAGAGACCACAGAATATATAAGTAATTCGGACACATTGAAGACTATAACTTTTTTTTGAGATTGTATGATTTATTTATCATTCATTCACTTTGGATGGACAAAATTCAATAATTTTATGTTTATTGTAAGTTATAATTATAACGTAGGGAAATAGGAATTATTATTTAATATAGCCACAAATGTGCTAAATTATTAAATGAAATGTGCACCTGTACCTGTAGGTCAGCCAAATTAAGATAAACAGCTAAACTTTGAATCAGATCTCCCGCAAGATGAATATCTGGTGTATTGAATTTGACTTGTCCATCAGCACTAAATTCCATTTCTAGTCGAGACATATCTCTAAGACACAAAAAGCCTATATTTAAATCTTTCATGTCTTCATTATCCAATTCGACTTCTTCATCAAGCAAAAAATTCTGATTAATCCAAATGCAGATTCTTTGAACTCTTTCAGTGATACGAAAGGTAACATGACTTTCATTCTGTATTTTCATGGATGGAGATACTACATACATAGAAAACCGAGGCAATTGCTTGGTGATTTCAAATATATGAAATTGTTCGCTATCAGCGTAACCAACTAAAGCCTGAAAATTTAAATAAAATAAAATTGTTACTTAATAGATACCTACCTTAAATTGAACTGTAAATCCCAATATGCAGTTTTGAATATTATGTACCTAGTTATATATATCTATACAAATATATAAGATTGAATTGCCTGGAATGAAATGCATTTGCTACACCAGCTTCTTATAAAAGGTATTAACGAAATAAAGATCGCGTGCTATAGCAGCTAGCACCATCTATTTTAACTTGCGACATTACAAATGGTAGTGTTACATCTATTAAAATTGAAATGTCTGTTTCTCGGAAACGGCTGGATCGATTTTGATGCGACTTTCCCTGTCGATTGTGAATTGAAGAAGCACAAGATGGCGCGGACGTCCGCTAGTTCGATATATTTTTTACATCTGTTTATCTACCTTAATATGAACGTCAACTGGAACATCCCGTGGTGGCTTCAATGGTATATAGAGAATAGATTTTAGCTGTGTTTGTTGTGGATGTCTGGCTAGTGTTTCGCCAGATTCAAAAATCCCTTCTGCCAGTACGAGAGCAGCACGGACGATAGTATCGTTGTTTGTTGAAACTATCAATTGAAGACAGCACTAACAAAAAAATGATGCTTTAAGAAGAATATCTTATGTTAATAGTTAATACATTTGTATAAATAAATGTTTGCCATTTATATAAATAGATTTATACATAAAAATCTCACTTCTTCTGAATCAGCAGCCACGGCAACTTGTAATCGTGTATTTGTAGGCATCGCAGTAGATGGCTTTTCGATATCTTGGCTAGCCATACTTGAAGAATTCGCTTCATAATGTTGTAACTCTACCAATAAGGCTTGTTTTTTGTTTAATAACTCCGTAACGGCTATCCGATCTTCTTCTGATGGAAATCTTTTTGAAGTTGCATTTATATTCACATTTTCTTGGATTAAAGGATAACCTAGTACTAAGCAAATAAATATAGTTATCGACCGTTCCGTAGAACAAAGTCTCATCTGCTAAATTCATAACTTGAGATTTGAGCCTTGTAGATGTGACTTTTAAGGCTCAAATTTCAAATTGTGAATTTAGCAGATGAGATTTTGTTCTACGGAACGGTCGAATATCATAACTTAATATGAAATACATCACTATTGACTTACGACTAAAAATGCTAAATAATTCACACTTTTCCTAAAGTACTCACAATATTTTGGAGTGAGGGTAGTTCAATGATTTTGCGAATTCCTTAATCTAAAATCATGGTAATTTCATTTTTTTTTGTTACTATTACCTTCTCCCTTGTCAGATATACAAATAAGATCGGGTGCCCCAACGGAACGATAGTCTGCACGTAACATAGCAGCTGCGTCAGAACGCATTTGTACGCGTCTAAGTACTTTTCCAGTACCATCTCGCCAATCAATTCGACCGTTAGCCCAACAACAAGCTAAATTTTCACTCGACCATTGAAGAGAAATGGCATTTTGTTTGGACTAAAAGAGACATAAATATTAGCATCAATTTGTGGTTTTTATAATTCACGAAGGTGCGTGAGCTTTACTTGTGGTTACGTCGTGTACATGCACATTGCGTTAGTGTGCGTGCCTGTTAGGAGCCTAGGTGGGAGCGGTCATGCGCGAGCAAGCTCTCGCTCACACTTATACAAATACGACATACACACCACACAACCATGAGCCACGTGCCCTCGTGAATTTCAAGAACTATAACACATACTATAATATAACAAAATAGAATTTCTTACTTTCACTCTCCATAATCTAATACCTTCCTCATAAATTCCGATCGTGCCGTTTGCTAAGCCGTAAGCAAATCTAACATCACTTATTTGGGATAAACAAATAACAGGACCAGTCTCGGCAAGTTCCACGATGAATTGATTATTCTTTAATACTCTAATGTAAGAATCTTCACATCCAATGAGGAGCTGAAGAAGAAGAAAATTATGTATAATCTCTGATGAATCTTTCTTTCTTTACTATTATCTCATCAAAATGTTCATTATACTTCGTTTTCACCATCTTTGTCGAAATCAAACGTGATCATTGAACACACTTTTCCGCTAACTACATTCCAAAACTGTTCTATACCCTGCCAATTTAGGGCCATCACTGAGCTATTGCCTCCAACAACAACTAGCTTCTCATTATATTTGCCAAAATGACCAACAATTATAACATTAACTCCATCGGAGGCTTCCTTAAAAAATAGATCTGAATTATCATGAACATCGTACGCTGAAAACGATAAAATAAAATTTTGGTTATGGTTAATTTTATGATGAACTATATTTGCCTCGGTGGGCCACATAGGTACGTGGCTCATAGGCATCCAGAGTCATGAAAACTGATAGTTTCCATGACTCTGGATGAAGACACTGTCCTATTGAGGCACTCAAGTAAATTTTTAAAACAATACGTGTGGTCAGAATATAATTTCTCAGTACGAAAGAACAAAATGATTAAATTTTGAAACACCTAATATTTGGGTAGGGGAGCCTATTAGTAGCATGTCTCTTGAACAATCTGGTTTTATGGCTCCTGCAGCCAGAGCTATCACTGCCTGGCTGAGATTTAGTTCAGATACTTCTCCATGGGCTTGAGATCGCTGAACGCGACCGCTTATCATAGCACCGTGAGGATGATGAATAATAATCTAAAAACAGGAATGTTTGTTACATTTACGTCCAAGTAATAAACTTTATCGTATCCAGTTAATTAATTAGTATACTTTATCATATCCAGCAGAAGCAGTGAGACACGAATGAATTCCATCATACTTTGCAATCGTAACAATACCTGATGTAACTTTATGATTTAATTCTAATTTAAACACTGGCTGCACACAGGATGCTTGCATTTTATAGTATAATTTTTTTTTTCTTTTTTTAATATAAGACGTTGTTTAAACAAAACAAATGACCGTGTAATTTGTTTCCATATCATTGTCATGGCAACCGCTATATTATGATTTATATTTTTAAATGCAGTTGAGTTAATGCAATACTTATGTTTCAGTGTTTGTGTCCTTATTAGAAACCTATTTTTCTATTTTTTTTTTCCATATTTGATATTGATACTCAGTAGTCGTCATTTCTTTAAATTGAAGTTGAACTATAACTCATAATATGTATAAGTGACTACAACGATATTCATTCATTCATTTATGCATTCATTCCTTTTTGTAATATCGTAGGTACTACACCTATCGTAGTAGTATCGTAGTAATCTGTGGTTTTTATTCTCTTGACTCTTGGCCATAGATAATACACTATATGCTCTTGGCGCAGGTTAGTGTTCTGTGGTCTGTAAATTGACTGTGTTGTTCACAATTCAAGAAAATTCATTTTTTAATTATTTGCAGAAGAGCTCAAAGTAGTACTACATTTTTAAAGAAAATTCTTAGGACTGGAGGAAATAAAATAGGTAGTTTATAGGAAGACTGATATGTTTTTGCTAGTGTTCAAACAGCCAGATGGGAAGTGAATTAAATATCGAAACGACAAGATCCAGGTAACTTGTGTAATTTTTTTCACTTTAAAACATTTAATTTGTAATGTATTGCGCAATTTTAGTAAATTCTAATATGTGTTTATGTTCATTTTTTATCGTACAACGCTTTGATTGTTCATCTTGTAGGCACACATACCATTCAATCTTCATTATAATCACTCGTTATGTCTGGAATAGCGTCGTATTTAAATACTTGGGCCTATTACGTTGTACCGCTTATTCATCGTGTAATTGTTGGCTCATTAAGGTAAATACATAGAGGTTTTTTAGCATGCTTCTATTTTTTCTTGTATAAACTACACCCCTAATTTGCATCTTTCATTCATATATTTGCGGAAATTTTTACTAAACGTTCACGATAATTGAGTAATCTTTATTTTTAAAAGGTAAATAAGTTACTACGGGAATTTACAGAAACATAATATCTTAACAAACAGGAGTGTATTATACACTAATCGCTATTTCAGCATTGCAGAGTAAACTTTAACTGATGAATAAATCTGCCAATACTAAAACTTTCAGAATGTAACTATATTCATTGGAAACCCTATTCGCCAACTGTGAAATAGGCCTGAAGCGTATTTTCACATTTTTTGTATGGATAAATTATAAAATTTGGTACATAGCTTTTAGGGCTCTCTTAGTTGCTAAGATTATTTAGTATTTAAAAAGAGGTTCAAAAACTAAGCATATGCTTTTTCTTTGCATTACAAAGTAGGTATGCTAATCATCACCATCAGCCTAATTGCATCCATTGTTGGGCCTCTTTTAAGTAGTGCCAACATTGCCTATCCTCGGCCTTTCACATTCAATCAATGAATCGCTCCATCTGCTTCAGCGGCACCTGCTAAGCTAATATCCTAATTATTGATTTCACCATACATTTCTATTAACCTTATATCATCTCACCCTCGTCAGAGTTCATGTATAAATTTATCATATAATAAATAATGTAGAGGCAAAAGTTGCAAAGTTAAGCCTGTACACTAAAGTTTTTTATTGAAAAATATTATTCTCCTAATCCATTCAAATCGTTTATATTTAATTTAAGTTTGTAATGTAATGATTTCACTCTTAATTCAATTAATATTTACTTAATCAACACAGTCCTTAATTATATTATTATCTGTTATTTCCACAGACTTCTTTAATCTCTTTTATATAGAAGATTCAAATGGGAGTACACAAGCAAGTTCTTTGTATCTTAGCATGGTGTTTGCATGTAGTGTGAAAACCAGTTTCCTTTGCTTCTTTGTCTTTTCTTATCCTTTGCAATAACCATTAGATATCTAATAAAACAATAATGAACATTGAGTTTTACTGAATTTTTAGTATAAAATAACTAAAAAAGTTATATACTTAATGTAGAATGTGGAAAATCTTGAAAGTGGAATAGTCAGTTAAGTTTATAATCTCTTAATTTTATTAATACTTTTTATAGGGTACTTCATACACATGTCTATTACTAAATTAAGGATAACACTATGTTTATATCTGACAATTAGCTTAGAGATTCTGTGAATACCAGTGTCAAAGAAAAATATATAGACAAAACTAAGAAGCTCTTAATTTTTTTTAAGTTGGTTCATCAGCTTTTTATTTTCTGAAATCCATTTATTGTGAGTTGCTTTAAGACTAACTTATTTGTTGAAAACACTGTCGCCTTCTGAACCATTCTTCCCATAACCTATAATATGTTATATTTCTGGATTTCAGTTCTCTAAGCAGAACATGGATTGGAAATATCTTAGCTTTTGTCTGGAAGTAAGATTTATTCTAATAGCAATGCTAAACTACTCTGTGCCTCAGCTGGTTTTGGTGTTGTGATTTTTACTCTTACTTCAATAATAATCAATAGCTGCTTATTACTCTTACTTTAATATGCTACTTATTTACCTTACTATACTTATTTTTCTTTTTGTATTGCTTGATAGTGTTAAATATTTTATTCACATTTGTATATTTTTTATGTGATTGAGACCCTTAGCACATCTTTGCGAAACCGCAGAAGCGCCGCGACGAGTCTGTTGTATGACATGCAAAACAAAAACCTACTGCCTGCTCTAGATAACATAGAGATTTTACTATTAAACTCTCTTCACGATGCTATTTGAGCGCTGTTCTCAGATGCCAGTCATATTGATGCGTGCCGCATCGTCAAGATGCGATGCTATGGCCAGATCAAGCTTTTTTTTTGTCACTGTCTGAATGGTCATATAGGGAAATAGATGCAGTCGTTTCCTGCATTGAAGAGTTTACTACAGGTAGTTCCGTTTCTTTTAAGCCTACCATACATGAGGCAAACCTGCGCCAGTTTAGCTTGACTGGATATGTGCACATACACGACACGATCGCATTAGTTAGCACATTGTGAATATCTTAATTGTTTTTATTTTTACTTTTACTTCTGAAAACAATCATACTGTATTATGATTTCCTATTAAAATTTATATTTTTTAAATTCAAATAATGTAATAATTTTTGGCTTTATTTAAGAACTAAAATAATCTTCTAAAATTGTCGTAAACGCTGTTATTACCAATAAATAAATTAGCTCATTTCGGTTCATTTGCTAAAAGATGTGATTGAATTGGTGCAGTCATTCCGATCGCCGGATGCGCACAGAATTTGTTGTAATATCTATACACGATACGGATTTAAATCATATCAGGCAGAACTGAAGGTATTCTTCTGTTCAATGTTATGGCATTATTAGTACACAACGCAATCACGGCAGGACTTCAGCGGTTTCGCTGCTATGGTTTCACTCCAAAATGCGCTCTAATTCTGAGATCTATAGAGCATGCTATGACTCAGTTCAGACTCAAGATAGAGTTTAAAATGAGACACACAAATATCGTGAAATCTATTGTTGTTATAGTATTACTAGTTTTATCCCGCGGCTTCGCTCACGTTAAGTTCGATTCTTCCAACCGCTATTTTATCCTTTTAGGGGCTGAATTTTCAAAAATCCTTTCTTAGCGGATGCATACATCATAATAGCTATCTGTATGCCAAATTTCAGCCCGATCCGTCCAGCGGTTTGAGCTGTGCGTTGATAGATCAGTCGAGCAGTCACCTTTGCCTTTTATATATTTAGATTATACAATAGTATTGTTGTTATTGTATAATAATGCGAACTCGCCATCATCAACATAAACGTAAAATTTCTTAGAGGATGGCGGATTTAAAAAAAAAAAAACAATATGCTCTAAGATAAATCTGTCTTATTTTAATTCTGTCTTGAATCTTTAGCTGAGTGAGGGTCTATAGATTTCAGGGTAAATGATGACGAATGGCATAATGGAATATGATTCTTGTTTGCAGTTGGACCGGGGGCTGGTTCAGCTGGACTCGTCAGTCGGATGCGATGTTACGGAATATTGAACAAACGATCCTATCATGTAAGTCTGTCTATACGAACACGTTGTTCTCAAGAAATGCTTTCATCGAAAGTAAATAATTAAAGCTCAGAGAAAGCCTTTAACATCCTAGGTCAGGGGTCGGGAACCTGCGGCTCTTTGGACGTGAAGCTGCGGCTTTTTAGGTCCATACGCAAATAATATTTATTTTATAAAAAAAAACATTTAAAAATCGTTCTGAATCGATTAACGAGGATTAGGCACCATTTCTATCTCTCAGCCACTTCACCGCACTCCTCCCCCGTGACTCGCGTCGTCACTTCGTCAAATTTTTGTGGCTCTTGAAATTTTGTAAATTGTAATGTTTGACTCTTCGACTCAAAAAGTTTCCGACCCCTGCTCTAGGTGATGACCACGACATGATTCCTTTTCCAAGTAGATAATTACGATCGTTACACTGATGCAATCATTTTTAGAGAATCGACATGTTGGTTTGATTTGTTGGCAACATCTGTTTTCTTTGATATGGGGATGGGATTACAAATGTCTCTTTTAGTGCATTAATGGATCACCACTAATATGCCACTGAACCAGATTAATGCCAATCGAGCCAGAAATTGAGTGAGCCAGATTAACACTTATGCTCGTGTGCGTGCATATGTTATGACTTATGAGCGTGTTCTGGCTCAGCCCAGACTTAAGATAGAGTTAAAACGAGACTCAAATATGCTCTGACATAAATCTGTCCCGTTTTAACTCTGTCTTGCGTCTGAGCTGAGTGAGAGTGCAGTCTATAGATTTCAGCGTTAAGATCACGCATGCAAAGTCACAGCGTGTGAGTTAGTTACTCAGTCCCCCTTACTTCCGGGAAGCTCACTAATGACATGGTGTTACACGCTGCAAAGTACCCGGTCTAAAAATAGGGGAGATTATTAGTATAGAAAAATTGGCTCATGACCAAGACAATTTTTTGGTTCTTATTCGGCTATTATTATATTTAAATATGATTTAAATAAATAGCAACTCTTGAGTACAATTCAGATTGACACAACGCTACTTACCTACCGTCTTATTCACGTAGACTTTTCTCTCTTTCTATCACGTAACTCTTATCCCTTCTCTCTGAATTTAGGCCCTTGTTACGCCATGTACTTATAGTGCGACATGCCTGACCTTACTAGTAGGTACTTATTACTGTGCCCAGTAGTGATGAGTTAAGAATTGGGAATTGAGTATTTGACCTATGTAATATTCATTAATTACAATTGTAAATGTAACATGTACCTAGGTCTCTTTGTCTAACAGGAAACTTTGATATTAAAAAAAGAAAAATGGCTGTGTGTAATAATATTAAAAACCTTTATTTAAAGTATACCCAAGTCAGATACCCAATTGAGATGATGAGTTGTGCTGCAGGTTGCAGTCTATAAATTAAACTTCATAATTTGCAATTCACTTTTCATGACGGTCATTCATTTATAAAAGTCTCGAACCGCAAAATTGATAATTTTTAACCATCATGATACAGTCAATCGACCTTGAGATCGGTTCTCTAGTTCCGGCATCAAAACCTGAGCTATTATTTATATCACATGTTATCGAAATGCGAAATACAAAGGACGAGTCATTGCAATTTTGAAATAATATTGTCATTGGTACAATGTTCAGTTTCTTTGTTTGATAGATACCTACATGTTATAGTATTACCTACTAAGTAGGTATATCTTGTTTCGTAAAGTATGAGTGGACACGTCATCCAGTGGTCGCCCTACTACTTTAGCCTCAATAGGAAAAGGGTACAGACTAATGCTGAGATCTATAGAGCGTGCTCTGACTCAGCTCAGACTTAAGATAGAGGTTAAAACGAGACACAAATATGCTCTGACATAAATCTATCTCGGTTTAATTCTGTCTAGAGTTTGAGCTGAGTGATGCTGAGATCTATAGAGCGTGCTCTGAATCAGCTCAAATTCAAGATAGAGGTTAAAACGAGACACAAATATGTTCCGACATAAATCTGTCTCGTTTTAACTCTGTCTTGAGTCTTAGCTGATTGAGAGTGCGTTCTATAGATTTCAGCCTAAAACTGAAAGGTCCACTGTCCCCAATCCCCATCCCTTGCACTAATATCGTACCCACTCCTTACACAAGCTTTCCGCTTATTTGGAGGGGAATGGACAATGTTATTCAAGTTGGGTACATTGGGTAAGTTTTGAAGCAATCGCTGAATAGCTGAGTATTAAGTATCTGTGCAAGCAGAAAATGCCAGTCAGCAGTAATAGTTTTCCCTGTTCTTTTTAACCATCTTTCTCTTCACTCACTTTCACGTTCATTCATTTAATTCCTTAGACCATTCAAAGGCAGTTCAAAGGTCTTTTAATTCATCCCTCCTAAATAGGTACTGAAAATGTGTTTTAATCGATTGTGAGAGAGTGTCAGAAATTATTGCGAAAGAGTGACAGAAATGATTGCGATCGGTTGTCAGAAGTGATTGCGATTGTCACTCTGCAGTTACTAAACTAGAATTTTGACCCCCTGTCGGTTTACGGTCAACGCAATTCGCAAGGTCATTGCGATAATGTAATCTAATCTCGAATTACGCAAAATTATAACTTTTATCAACTTTACGTCATGAGGAAGTAATTTTAAGCCAAGTTTAAACACAATAATTACTATTACATATTATTATGTTGTCATGATCGTAGAACAGTGACGGATTTGCAAAAAGTCCAAAAACGACTGGCATATTTGGTTTAATGGGCATATTGCTACAGATTTTTTATTCAAAAATTTATGACAACAAGACCTCGGAAATTATTTCAAATGGCTGTACTCAGTACTGTAAAGTTGATAAAATAGATCCGTCGTTGTTCATGACGATATGAAAATTGACAATAGACTATAGATTAATAATTTAAGCGTAATAATTAATATATTTTGAAAGTTATAGTCTTAACAGAGTTATATAATCTAATCAATAAACGTTCTCCTTTGATCAAAGATTATCTCAAGATCTTCGTATGATAATAACCTTTGTAGCTAGCTGCCTATTTCAATAACCTATCTAATCGAACATTACCGTTTCAGTGACATTTTTGAAAATAGCTATGACATGAAAATTCATGATGACCTTCAAACCCGTTTCAATATAGACGGAGAACACCTGTCTCTCTACCCCTTTCAAACAAACAAATATATGGTCATGATCGTAGAACAGTGATGGATTTGCAAAAAGTCCAAAAATGACAATTGTTATTTTTTTACTTTTAAAACAGAACCATTTTAATGGGTTTATGCAAAACTCCATTGCTACAGATTTAATAAAAAAAATTAATTAAAAAGTTATTAAAACTTCGGAAATTATTTCAAATGGCTGTACTGTAAAGTTGAAAAAATGCAGATCCGTCGTCGACATTTAGTCATCCCAAAAACAAGTTCACGATTTACACAGCCTCCTTATTTTATCCATAGGTGTGAAGACAGCCTACAAGCGGTTCTACGTAGACATCGGCTCCGTGGTGGGCCAGTGTGACAAGATATGGACCATCTCCCTAAACGATGAGTCGCCAAAGACTCCTCTGGTCATGCTGCACGGAATGGGCGCGGGCGTGGCTCTGTGGTGCCCCAACCTCGACGCCTTCGCAGCTACTCGACCAGTGTATGCCATAGATTTGTTGGGTAAGTATGGTGTTTACGAGCGCATAATAGATCGTACAGACTACAGACCTTTAAAAAAACCTTAAGGTTTAGGTTTTTTGCTTCCAGCGGGAATACTTAATCTGGGCTAAAATGTAGCCTATGTGGTAATCCTGGATATGAGCTATTTCCATTCAAAATTTCAACCAAATGGGTTCTTTCGTTGTGACGTGAAGGAGAAACAAACAAACACACACATACAAACTTTCGCCTATTAAATATCAGTGTGATTGCATTGCCAACTAAACAAAAAAAGCAATTAAGCACAGCAGCACGTGATTTTTGCATGGGTATAGTTGAGGACCTGCAGAATGACGGACTACTTTTTATCTCCAAAAACAAAGGGTTCATGAAGTATTCTAAAAACGGTACTCCACGCGGACGAAGTCGCGGGAAAAAGACTAGTTCTTTCTAACTGTATATACCAAAGAATTTCTTTTTAGGAAATTGTGTTGGTAAACTCATTTTTTAGATAACCTAGGACATTGTGTAAAGGAGGTATGCGACGCTTATTTGCAGGATTCGGGCGCAGTTCCCGTCCAAAGTTCGCCTCGGATGCGGAAAAGGTGGAAGCCCAATGGGTGGAATCTGTCGAGGAGTGGAGGCGCGAGGTCAAACTGGACGAGTTCATCCTGTTGGGGCACAGCCTCGGCGGGTTCATCGCCACTGCGTACGCGCTCAAATACCCTGAGAGGTAGGTCATCAGCAGCAGCAGCATCCAGTATCTACTTGTGGACTTTGACCTGTCTTTAACAAAAAAGGCGGGGCCCTAAATTTGTATGTTTTTTTTTTTTCTATGCATTCGTCACCTAATAATAGTAACAACCGATAACTTACATCGACATGAGGTAGCAAGCTAAACCGCGACCGCGAGATATCGCAGTGAGGCATCTTTTTACCCTTATAATAAAACTAGTAAAATTATGAATTGTGAACTAAAAATGAAAATATTATGTATATATTTTGGATAGTATATAATCTTTTATTAACGTGTAAATATCTAAAAAATATAAAATAATAGGTTAAAAATTAGTTGTAAAATGTGGTTGTAATTGGTACTTTAAACTGTATGTATGCGAACTCTCGCTGTTATTTTTATGTTTTTCTTTCTGTAGTAGAAGCTAAAATCAATTCGCTTGTATGGAGAGGTGTGCGTGAATATTGTATGTAAATATCCAATTATTTTGCCCCAACAGAGTCCGGCACCTAATACTCGCCGATCCGTGGGGCTTCCCAGAGAAGCCGAGTAACGTGTACGAAAAGTACCAGGTTCCGTTGTGGGTGCGCGCAGTGGCGACCGCGGTGCAGCCGCTCAACCCGCTGTGGGCCGTGCGCGCCGCGGGCCCGGCGGGCAAGTGGCTGGTGAGCAAGACGCGGCCGGACATCTCGCGCAAGTACATGAACTACGTGCCCGACGCGCAGACCGTCATTCCCGAGTACATCTACCAGTGCAACTCGCAGACGCCCAGGTAAGACCCTGATTAGCCCACTCATTGTTACTATAGTTCAACTCCCCAACCCGTTGTGGGCCCTGCGCGACCGACAAGTAATTGGTGAACAAAACGCCTGAACAACATGACTGCAAAAAGAATTACGTGATTGTTATAAAATAATACGAGTATGTGCCACGGTAATTACTTTAGTTATTATGTCATTAAATCATGAATCAAGACTTACATATCAATGCAAATTACATACACCAAGGTATAATCCTGATTAGGCCCCTTGTCTTGTATTTTGTTCTGTTTCAAGTGATAATTTCAACTTAGATCGGTTTCCTTGCGTTTTCGCATGCACGTACATCCAAGCCGCTACAATCCGGTCTGCAAACATAACAATATCGCAGGAATCACTTACATAGTATGATTAAATCATTAATATACACTAAAAATAGAAAAGGACCCAAGATAGAGCCCCGCGGGGGACACCCATTACAGCAGATGAACCCAGGGACTTTACGTCACCTATGCACATCTTTTAAGTTCTGTCGCTAAGATAAGAGGTAACGAAATCAAGTGCAACGCCTTTAATGCCATAGTGGTTCAGTTTTAATAGCATGGTTTGGTGATCAACACAATCAAATGCCTTAGAAAGGTCACACAAAGGCATTCTGCTAATGCTTCCAGTGGGCTTAGTATAAGAGATTACGATACGGTAAAATATTGAAATGTTCTGAATCCCTGTGCTGTAGGGTTAGTATAAGATTTAATACGATTGATCGTATTCGTATACTATGACATTAGCGTGAAAGTAAAATGAACCTTAAAAGTATTGATTTAAAGTCACAAATTCAGTACAGCGGATTTTAGTTTGGAGCGTATCCGTTACGCGCGTGGTAGCGAGCGTAAAAGTATAAGAATGCATACACGAACTTGAGCTCTAATTCAATGTGATTATGGTTCATTTTACTTTGACGCTAATGACATAGTATACGAATATGATCAATCGAATTAAATCTTATATCAACTCCACAGGCATTTTTAATATGTTTACCCCGTATAATAAGTTGAAGGTTTTTAATGTCTATGATCGTTGCAGCGGTGAGAGTGCGTTCCACACGCTGATGCACGGGTTCGGCTGGGCCAAGAACCCGATGGTGCGTCGCGTCGGCCAGCTGGACGCCGCGCTGCCCATCACCGTGCTGTACGGTTCGCGCTCCTGGGTCGACAACAGCACCGGCCAACTGCTGGCCGAGACCAGGCCCGCGGGGAGCACCCACGTTCAGGTACGACACAATGCCACAAAAAAATTGCGCTTGCTGCGCTCGCCTTATTAGCATGCCTTCTTTTCTACTTCTGGACGTCAACTGCTGGACAAAGGTCTCTTGCATGGACAAAATGGATCAATGAAAAAAATACATACTTCGGATTTAGTTAAGTTAATAAATAAATAAAGAACAACAATTAATTAAAATAACTGGTATTCTAAACTAGGATAGAATAACATTCCCTTCCACTGGAATATCTGTCTCTGTAGAATTCTCAGCCATCTATATTTTCCTCAATACCTACAAGAACATTCTAATTTAGTTGAAACTATTTTTGTCTAGTCGAGACATAAGTTGAAACATTATTATTCAGTAGCATAAGCACGAACATTTTAACTTTCGAATAGTAACGGTTAAGTTAACGTTAGTGTGGAGCGCTCCTGTCATTTTCATACAAAATTTCTCGCTGACGTTAACTTCACCGTTACTATTCGAAAGTTAAAATGTTCGTGCTCAGGCTACTGATCCCTTCACAATGATAGTCATAAACACATACATTTCACACAAAGTTACAGGGCAGGGTAAAAATGACAATTTGTTGTTCGCAGTCCATCAACGGCGCAGGTCACCACGTATACCTCGACAAGCCGGAGCAATTCAACAAGTTCGTGCTAGAGGCGTGCACGCGCGCAGACGACACGCCTAGGAAGGTCTCCAGCAAAACGGAGACCACAGACAACGCACCACAGACTAACAGTAGTGAGGAAATTCGCCAAGCCCCCGCCTCTTGATAGTGCTTAGCTTTACGTGTAGATGATATTGTTGATTGTTATTTATTTGAGAAGCCGCTAATGTGCCTACGATGATATTTATGGGACAAAATTAGTTTAATTTTCTACGGAGTGACTTAGACCATTAGGAACTCCTTAAATAACAAAATTAATATAATTTGATAGACAGGTGTTATAATTTTACTAAATTATCCGATTTGATATTGAGGCACGTAAATTATATAAAGGTTTTTGTGAGAACAAGCGAATGACATTTTAAAATAGCAACTTTGTTTCCAACAACAACAGACAGTTGGTGGCACAGGAGTGATCAATCTGGTTTTGGCAGATTCATGTACGATCAAGATGAGAGGAATGTTAAACTCCCATTTTTATTTTCTACAAGCTTTTACCCGCGGCTTCGCTCCCGCCATCTTTTAGATATTCTGCCATCATTCAATATATTACCAATTGTTATTTTTTTCGATTTTTCAGCTGTTCTTAGGGTTTTTAAACCACAAGGCAAAAAAAATATTCAAATCGGTCAAGCTGTTTTTGAGTTTTAACGAACAGCAATTGATTTTCATATATATATATAAATAATGTAATATATAGATATTGCTCAGTATAAGACCCTAGAGCAAGACGAACTCAGTAGAAGGACTTCTTTCATCAAAGAAAGAGTGAAATATTACCTGACCTTTTCCTAATCTTTGGTCATATTTTGTTATTATAAAATGAGTATTATTAGTTGCTTTTGTTGTCTATTTTTATTCACATTCAAATCACTTTTTAAGCCACTAAAATAGGATAAAATTGCACTTACCACCACCAAGTAAACTTTAACCTTTGACGAATTTGATGTTCTGACAGATTGCGGCTAGGAAACCTGTCAAAAATTCAAATTTATTTGTAGGTTTATTTTTGAAGATGGTGAAAAAGGCCTAGGTGATGCACAGAGCTGGAACAGTAATTTCTAAACAATTTCAGCTCAATCGGAAAAAACGATACAGTGAACAAACATTCTAGCTTATAAAAATGTTTGGCATGTTTAGTTAGACAATGTGTACAACTGAATCAGCTAAAGATTTTAGACTTGATTCATGGTTTAATGACATAATTGTTATAAATTATACGAGTATGTACTACGATATTATTGTTTTATTTGTTCAAAAAGACCAAGAAGGCGGGTAGACAAATTATACCCATGACAGCTTCAACTTGACGTTTCACAACACCGCAGTCCCGTCGTAACCACGATCCATGCAACTGGATAGAAATATCGACAATTCAAACTAAAACAATTATCGTGGTATATACTCGTATAATTTATCACAACTGAATCAGCACCAATTTCAACATTATTTATATGATTTTCTTTTCCACTGTCCGCTGTGATACACATTTTTATATCTTAAAAGTTTATTATCTGTTATAATTTATTACGTCAACAAGCACACAAACTGGAGTTTACCATAAACTTGTATCTGTCACTGCTGAGCACTGCTGTGCGATTCTATAAAAATTATCGCTACAGTCTGACGATTGCAATCGTCTCTGATTGGCCGATACTCACTTGTTATTCGTTAAAATGCATTGTTACAGAAAGAACGCGATAAATTCAGCCAATCAGCACAAATAGCAAACTTTTACAGAATCGTCCTGCTGCTATTTCTAGTGACAATAATAATTGGTCTTTGAGTTAGGTAGTATGACTTTCGATTATGTGCTGGCTTCAGGCTTGGCTACTCTTCAATCTTTATTCGTAGTTGTCAATGTCAAACTTGACAGCTCTGCCGCTCTAGCCATATTGCAAACGTGTCGTCTCTTTCTACAATCGCTCACGCTAAAGCAGAAGCTCCCCAAAGGTTTTTTGTCGCACGTCCTATCCTTTCAGAAGGGAAGCGTGATAAAAAACTTTGGGAACCCTTCCTTTTGCGTGAAAGATCGTAGAAAGAGACGACACGTTTGTAATATGGCTAGGGCCGCTTTTATGAAATTTGTGTGACGTCACGAAAGTTTTTCAGAAAAGGTCAGCACACTGCACTAAAAAAAAAAACAAAATTCTAAATGAACCATCGTTTGTGGTAGGTGTTCAGGTTTTCAAGTATTTTATGCGAAGTACAGTTGCGTCTTAATAATTGTTGAGCTTAAGATTTTTGATACTTGGTTTACTTATTAAGTTATTATGTAAATAAAGATAACTTATTGATCGAATGTGTATTTTATTGTTACAATAATATCCTTTAATCTAGATTACTCCCGACTCCTTGGATTGCGAGCAGCAAGAAATATGTAATTTAAGACTATCCATATAGAGCAAAAAAACATTTGCTCCTACCAAGCCGCTCCCTAGTTCATCGTTTGGTTTTTGATTTCTGGGTCGCTCCGTAAAAACGTATAATAGCTAATCGATTTCTGCAGTGTTATCTCAATAGAATATTTGTACATTGCACGTTTGCTGAAAGGAATTGGAGTATAAAATAGAGAAATAAAAACAAATAGGAAAAATTATTTATTCATTTATAAACAATCACAACATAGTGTTCTTAATTAAAAAAGGCGGGGCGACTTAATTAAACTTATCACATAATTTCTACGTGTCTTAGGTAAAGACGATGGCATCATTGATTTATTCTCAACAAAAGTGCAAATGGAATCGGAATGTTAACAAAGTCTCAGATGTGTATGGCTGACTATCACAACTTTGCCCTCGTCTTGGAGATCACGCAAGGCTTCGTCAAGTTGATCGCGTGACACCGTCTGAAATACAAATAAATTATTGCAATTGTGCTACAAGCATTATGGTGGTATCAAAGAGAATATAATCACTTCGTTTGGTGGTATTTGATCATGGAAGTAGTACCATTTGATAGGCTTTTATAAGGTCAAAGTTATTGTCATATTATGACAACTGTCTTTTCAGATTGCGAAAGTTGGAACAATCATTGCTACAGTCTCAATAAATTGTGGTTATTAGCTGAAATTATAGGTTTTTCCGAGGCACCTCTTCCGCAACCCACCAGCACTGGTAGCATGGGCGGGAGAAATTTTATCCCCGGGAAAGGATAAAATGTTTATCCCCTCGCTCTCTTTTATCCACCTGTCGAGCATGAGCAAAACGGTGGAAATAATATCCACAGTGGATATTCTTATAGGAATATACTTTTCCTTTCCCCTGTCGCCATGTTTTAGCATAGGAAAAGATAATTTTATCCCCTGTCAATGGATAAAATCAGGGGATAAAATTTTTATCTCCTGCCCATGCTACCAGTGCTGGTGTGTCGTATGTGGCTCGTCAAATTGGTCCTTAATTAAGCGGTCATTTGTATGGTCAGCAAATCCAACATTAATCATAGATTACCTATAGAAATGTGATGGTGTAGTATAAACAAGCTTACAATCTGCGAGTTGGCGTTGACCTCCTGCAGCAGCTTGGCGTGCGTCAGGGTGTGCGGCTTGCTGTACGGCTTGATGAGGTCCTTGAGCGCGGCGACGAGGTCCGCGCGCCGCCGCCGCGCCGCCGCGCCCAGCCCCGTGGTGAGGATGCCCACGTCGATGCGGCCCGACGCCGGGTCCGTCGCCGACTGCTTCAGAGCTTCTCTGTGTAATCTATGGACGTTTCGTAGCTTATTAAGAGGGTACTCTAGTGGGCCTTTCTCCATACAAACGTATTCTGCTGTTTTCTTCGTGGATAATGCCTCTAGAGCAATGATTTTTTTCCAAAAAATCTAGGTTTAATTAATACGTGCCTCTATGTTTTTCTTTTTTCCAAAACATTATTATTAAAAAAAATATGACAATCCAAAAACCCGAAAAAAACCCTCGATTTTACCGCCATGTTCAAACGACTATCAGACAAATTTGATAAGTTTTTAACAAAAAAGAAAAACATAGAAGCATAGATATACTCTTCCTCTAAATTTTGATATAAGAATATTTGAGATTTGTCCAGTTTTGAAGAAGGAAACAGCAGAATACGAAACCTCTTTTGGTCAAGGTTTTTCTAGGTAAAAATCAGCCCGAGCTGCAGTCGTCCCTTTCGTACTTTACGGGGGTAGGGTGGAGGTGAGGGAGGGTAAGGCTTACATGTACACTAATAGGGAAGTGACAATTGTCGATATTTTTATCGATACTCTAGTGATGTACTCTGATGTCGATATTTATACTACACAATGATTATTTTATTTATTACTAGCGGACACCCGTGACTTCGTCCGCGTTCCTAAATCACCACAGTTTAGATTGGCAGAACCCCTTCAGCATCAGGATTGAGGAGTTGGATCCTGGAATTTAACGATGTCTTTACTTGGTCCCTACAATAACTATACATAATAATAATTTAAAAGCCTCAATAGCCCAACGGTTAAAGGTGCGGACTGAAAACTGAAAGGTCGCAGGTTCGAGCCTCACCCGTTGCACTATTGTCGTACCCACTCCTAACACAAGCTTTCCGCTTATTTGGAGGGGAGAGGAGAATATTAGTCAAGTTCAGCTTGGCTAATATTCTTTTTAAAAAAAAAAAAAAAAAAAAAAAAAAAAAAAAAAAAAAAAAAAAAAAAAAAAAAAAAAAAAAAAAAATCAACAATTCCTAAATCCCCACAGTTTAGGAAAGCAGTACCCCTGCCGCATCAGGATTGAAGAGTTGGAACCCGAAGTTTTTATGGGACCATCTCGCAAAGTTTTTGTGTCGATTAAAAAAAGATTCACGTAAATCGGTTAAGAAATCACGGAGATATCGATATACAGAGGTAGAAAAACACAACAACTCCTCCTTTTAGCCTATACGATGCCCGATAATATCTACCAGTGAAAGTCCCGTCAAAATCGGTTCAGCCATTCCCGAGAATAGTGGCAACAAACAGACAGACAGACAAAAATTTTAAAATTGTTGTCTTGGTATAAGTACCGTATTTACTTTCGTATGCAGTTAGTAAAAAGCGGCCAAGTGCGAGTCGGACTCGCCCATGAAGGGTTCCGTAGCAGCAATTGCAGTTTACGATTTATGACGTATTAAAAAAAACTACTTACTAGATCTCGTTCAATCTAACTGTCGGTGGAAGTTTGTATGGTAATGTACATCATATATTTTTTTAATTTTATCATTCTCTTATTTTAGAAGTTACAGGGGGGGGGACACACATTTTACCACTTTGGAAGTGTCTCTCGCGCAAAATGATATCAGAAACCTCAATATCATTTTTGAAGACCTATCCAAAGATACTCCACACGAATAGGTTTGTTGAAAAAAACATTTTTGAGTTTCTGTTCTAAGTATGGGGAACCCCAAAATTTATTGTTTTTTTTTTTCTATTCTTGTGTGGAAATCTTAATGCGGTTAACAGAACACATCTACTTACCAAGTTTCAACAGTATAGTTCTTATAGTTTCGGAAAAAAGTGACTGTGACATACGGACGGACAGACAGACAGACAGACATGACGAATCTATAAGGGTTCCGTTTTTTGCAATTTGGCTACGGAACCCTAAAAAGTTTTTTAGTGTAGCTTGTTCTTACAGCTTGCTCTCTTTCTCCCCTTCTAAATCCCTACAATTTGGTCGGCAGTACCCTACAGGATAGAGGAGGACCTGGACCTGACCTGGAGCTCTATGATCTAGTAGCAAGCATACAAATTCGTAAACGACAGTTCCTAAAGCTTTTAGGGAGAAAGTACCCCTGCAAACCTGTTGCTGCAGGTACCTTACCTTACCTTGCTCTTTACCTTCAAATGAAGGTAAAAATTTTTAAGGGCCCATTAAAAAAAAAACCGGTCCAGAAACCCCGGAGTAATCGGTGGACATACCTACATAGAAAAAAAAAAGATACTGACCGAATTGATAAACTCCTTCTTTTTGAAGGTCGGTTAAAAATAGGGCTATCCATTATGGTTTACGATAGTGTGTTATGCCAGCTTAAGATGAGCCGTACATTCAAAGTTTCCTGTACGTAACGGGGTTCAAGTTATTTGGACCTAGTACTGAGCATTGTGAAGTCTATAATTTCTGAACTACTAAACTGACGACCTTGAAATAATTACAGAACAATCATTGCAGTATGTTCTTTCTAATAAAAAATGAATGAATGAAATCGGAGTACACGTTAGTGAATTACAATGAAATACACATTTTGACTTTCATCCCCTCTCCCAAGGGAATCGTGCTGAATTTCGGGATAAAAAGTATCCTATATTTTACCTCGTAGTATGAACTTAAATCATGTTACGTTTCATTTAAATCCGTCCAGTAGTTTCAGTGTGATGCGCGGCCAAGATACAGACAGACGAAAAATTAAAAAAAAATTGTTTTGGGCTCAGTATCAATAGTAAAGCATCATCCGATTCAAATTTTCAAAATATATTTATTTACCCGCAGGCGGCCGGCGGGTGAATGTTACGGGCATGGGAGGGGCGAGGGCTCGCGCACACAAATACACTACTCATACACATAGATAACTCCTGTCGGTCGGGCGCAGCGCGACGGCGATATTTTCTTCAAATACCTATTTTTCAAATTCCTTGGGACTAGAGTACCGTCTTAATACTTTGATTTTTTATTTATTTATTTATTCACAAACATTATTTATTTATTTATATTTTTAGCGAGCAAACGTGCAGGCGGGTCACCCGATGTTAAGTGATTACCGTCGTACACTTGTAGTACCAGAGGCACCACCGATGCGTTACCGGCCTTTCAGGAATTGATTGGTCCGCCCCTTGAATAACCCCAAGTTGAACACAGACGGAGAGATGATTCCACAATTTGTAGTATGTGGAAAAAGGATCTTAGTTTATTTATTCACGAAAATTAACAAAAAATAATCTATAAAAATAAATAAAATTTAAGTGTATGTTTTAAATGTCAAAATAACAGCTTTTTACCAAACGGATGTGTAAGTAAATACGGTACTTATAACAAAAAATTAATTTTTAAAATTTTTGTCTGTCTGTCTGTTAAAGTGGACAGAACGCCTCTAGCATCAGGTTCCGGCACGATGGCGTGTAGAAACACATTAGAGGTATGGGTTGAATCTACACTGTCATACTCCTTCCAAGTTAGCCCGCTACCATCTTAAAAAAATCGGGTGAGATTGCAGTCACGGACTATCTATTGTCATTGAATAAAAAAAAGCTCCCACAATGCTTCCGACCGTCACAAGTGGAGGCGTTGCGACCCGAAACCTAGGAGCCCAATAACGACTGACGTCACATCCCAGCAGCCACGACCATACTACCAGGAGTTCAGGAGTTGAGAAGACTTACCTCGCGGCCTCGTCGACGTCGACGATCTCGACGACGGGCGACAGTCTGACGCGAGCGTGCGCCTCCGCCAGTCGTATGAGCGACTCCAGCTGGCGCGGGTACGCCGAGATCTGACCGCGCCCGCTGCCCACGCGTCTGTACCCAAATAAACAGAAACTCCTTCAATTCGTGTGTAACGATAGAACTTAACACTCCAGTGAAGTTGGAATGTGATTGCACTGTAAGTACCGACCTCGACTTAGTGTCAATTTCACCAACGTCTTTATTTCATAAATTGTATATAGTATTAGTTTACTAGGTGTAAAAAATTCATTCATTCATTAATCTATAATTATATAAAAAGGCTTGTCCTGACTGACTGACTGACGATCAACGCACAGCCTAAACCACTGAAGTTAGAAACTTGAAATTTTGACAGTAGGTTCCTTTTATGACGTAGGCGAGCACTAAGAAAGGATTTTTCGAAATTCGCCCCCCAAGGGGGTAAAAAGGGGGGTTAAAGTTTGTATGAAACTCCGTCATTTTTCGAGTTATACTCATGAAATTCGGTATTTAGGCTTTAAATTGAAAACAAAAAAGTACGTGTTTCACAGTTTTTAAAAATTCTACCCCCTAAGGGGTTAAATAGGGGTTGAATGTTTGTATAATAGTCCTTCGTTCTTCAAGTTATTTTTCAAGTTATGTTTATAAAACTTGATATTTTGGCTCTTGATCAAAAATAAAGAATTACGTATTTTACATTTTTTGAAAATTCTCTCCCCAAGGGGGTAAAAAGGGGAGTTTCAATATTCATAGTTAAGACAGGACAACGTCTGTCGGGTCCGCTAGTACTAAGATAAAGACTAATGGAAATTGTAAAATATTATAGGTCAGTAAATAAATGTTTATTCTTATTTTTAACCGACTTCAAAAAAAGAGGAGGTTATCAATTCGGCCGGTATCTTTTTTTTTTCCAATATATTTTTTCGTTTATAAATATTATTATACTCAAGGTTTATACATATTATTAATAATAATTAAATTTAGTTAGTTAGGTATAAAAAAAAAAATTATATTAGAGAAAACTTTAATAAAAATTTAATACAATAGGGCCGAGGATATTTGGACAGCCCTAGCACAGGCTACGGTCTAATTGGGTTGCCAATTGCAATCACCAGCCACAAGTTTTAGTCTAATGCTTTGGTCTATAAATTATGTTCACTTTTTTTTAAATAAATAAATTAATGAAAATAAATTTTTATTCTCATACCTCATGTCGACGTAGGCGTCGATGAGCCTCTGCTGCGCCGCGTCGGACAGCGTGGGCTGCACGTGCTCCTTGGCGAACGCGATGTAGTCGCGCATCAGGCTCATACTCTGCGAACACAACGTATAAACGTCAAAATTCTTTTTCCACCTCACTAGCTCAAAAAGGGCTGTACGGTCTATGGCGAAACCGAACAATTCGCTCAGTCATCATTCACGCATTATTATAAATACGCTTTTCATTTAATCATACATCAGTGCACATAACATCGCATCGCGCTCACATTACTGCTATTAGGTTACTATTAGCCTAAGTAGAGGCCAATAAATTTGAACCTCTGCTCAAGCAGTTTCATTACTGTGCGGTACTGAACCGTACATATGGTCCTTCGAGCCGGATCCGGCTCGAAGGACCAGGTCATAGCACTTGGACAAAACTGCACCGTACAAGGGCATTTGCTGTCTAAAACCTTATTCTCGACACTCCCATGAAGAGCGTTGGATCCTTATCATGTAATTTTTTTTTTATTACAATCATAATATCTGAAGCATAAACCCAGTTGCAAGGTACGTCAAAATCAGAACCTGGGTACCCAGGCCTCTTAACTTAATTTGCTTCTATTATGCTATATTTTACATCCCGCGACATAAAAAAATCAAATCTTATTTTAAGGCAAAACAGATTGCCGCGTCGCAGATTTGATAAAACGAAAAAAAAAATGTGGAGCTGCCTTATGCTGCATTGGACCAGCATGCTTGGCCAATGCAATCGGCCATACTATTATGACTATTCTCTGCGAGAAGACTTAAGCCATTGATGGATTGCGGATGATGATGTATGTATGTGTATGTTTAACATGGTAAGTATTCATTAAAGAAACACTCACCACGACATCCTCATCGTCCTGCGAGCTGGTGGGGTCCTGGTAGTACAGGGACACAAGGTGCGACGCGAGCCGCCGGTCGAACACTTCGTCTTGCGGGTCCAGCACCAGGAATATCAGGTCGAACCTGCCAACAAATAACATAGCTGACATTTTTTTTTTGACATCACCATAATAATATTAACAGTCCTCCCGACCGAATCGAGCGGCGGCCAAACATCACATACTATGGTGCAGAGGAGTACAGGTGCGCTCTCTATTCCCTCACTCTAGTCCGTTTCAACATAAATCCGACAGGATCATAGAGATCACAGCACATTACCGACGGCTTTACGTGCAGGGCACGTGGGCGACACACCGCCTACTTCCTAACTCCGGGCTAATGCTGAGAAACTCTTAACAGGAGACTATTATATTTTTTTTTAGCCCGATCCGGAATCGAACCTGCTAACCACTAGACCGACGAGGCAACAGACTGCAGACAGGTGAGATCGCAGTCAAGTGCTTGTCTATTTAAAAAAAACGGGTGGAGGTCTATATCTACGAGTTTCGGTTATTCTACGCAGTGCCCCTCCCCCGCCGCCCCGCTTGGTCCCGATGCAAACTCAAGGTCTTAGGTTATACTCTAAACAAGCTTTTGCCCGCGGCTTTGCTCACGTTAAGGTCGCTATTTCAATCCCCTATTTTACCCCTTTAGGGGTGGAATTTTCAAAAATCCTTTCTTAGCGGATGCATACGTCATAATAGCTATCTGTGTGCCAAATTTCTGGCTGATCCGTCCAGTGATTTGAGCTGTGCGTTGATAGATCAGTCAGTCAGTCACCTTAGATAATGACATTGGAATCGTGTTTCTAAGACTTATAGTTTTGTAGTTATTAAGGTAAGACTATATAGACCTTCTCGTTACGGTACATTTTTCTGACTGGTACCCGTATGTTTTGGTGTGATTTTAAAGACGTTTCACGTCAAAAAGATATACAATAAATAAATAAATTCTTTATTAAGGCAACCACAAGGCCCATTTTGTTAGTAATACAAAACTTAAAAACTATGTTAGTAACAGGATATATATATTTATTTTTATTAATTTAGCACAACAGTATCATAAAAATAGGTACAATATAATATAACAGGAATAATTAATTATAATATGTACCTTGACATGAGTGTATGCGGCAGTTGTACATTCTCCACGATAGTTTTGTTCTTGTTCCACTGCGACTCCGCGGGGTTGGCGGCCGCCAGTATCGACGTGCGTGCGTTCAGTTGACAGATTATACCCGCCTTCGCTATCGAGAGGGTCTGTTGTTCCATCACCTAAACAAAAAATAATTGAGAAATATTTCTATTTCATTAGTAGACTAGCTTTTGCTCGCGGCTTCACTCACGCTAAATTCGATATTTGAAACCCCTATTTTACCCCCTTAGGGGTTGAATTGTCAAAAATCCTTTCTTAGCGGATGCCTACGTCATAATAGCTATCTGGATGCCAAATTTCCACCCGATCCGTCCAGTGGTTAGGGCTGTGCGTTGATAGATCAGTCAGTCAGTCAATCAGTCACCTTTGCCTTTTATGTATTTAGACTTGATTTTAGCTTAAAAATTTACTCTTAAGGCAGAGTTAAAACGAAACACAACTATGTTCTGACATAAATCTGTTTCGTTTTAACTCTGTCTTGAATCAAAGCTGAGTGAGAGTGCTGTCTATAGATTTCAGCCTAAGTCTAGTTCTATCCTTTTTCGTGGGAAGCATTATGAAAGGGATAGCGCTAGACCTTTTAATTAATTATTGTTTAGAGATTGTGTACAAAGTCTGAGCTGAGTCAGAGCTCGCTCTGTAAATCTCAGAATTAGACCTGATTTAGTTTAATTTAGAGTTTGTGTAAAACAGAATTAGCCACAACATATTACTATACTATTGACAAATGAACTCACCTCGTGAAGAACACTGCGAGTGGAGTCGTTCATCTTGTCGAATTCATCGATACAGCAGATGCCGTTGTCAGCTAACACTAGCGCACCCCTGGGAAGTATAAAAACCCTTTTAAAAACCGAATCTACTCAGTAAATGCTTAGACTTTTTAGATTCAGTCCGCACTTTATACCATTGGGCAGTAGCCTTTTAATTAGTTTGACATCCTTATATTATGAACTGGTAGACGTCCACTGCTGGACAGGTATTTTGCATAGACTTGGCTGTCTTGCGCCGCCAGTGGCTCCCTGGGACCTGTATAGTACGAACACTGAGCTTTCCGGTGCGAGGTCGCCACTCCAACATTCATGAAACTAATAGATACTTCGGCCATTGCCACTTCAGCTTCGGTAACTTTGATGCTGAGATCTATAGAGTGTGACTCAGACTCAATATAGAGTCTGTCTTGAGTCTAAGCTGAGAGTGTGGTATACAGATTTCATCCTGATTCTCTAACTGATCTCCACATCCCTGATTTGGTCTTGCAGGGATACTCCGAGCATAGCTCAACCCTGAACCTTTTTTTTATATATTTTTAGCGAGCAAACGAGCAGGCGGGTCACCTGATGTTAAGTGATTACCGCCGCCCATGAACCTGAGGCACCACCAATGCGTTGCTGGTTTTTAGGAATTTGTTGGTCCGCCCATGTTGTAATTTAGTGGGAACACAGTCGCAGGAAGTTGGTTCTACAGTTTCAAGGTACATGGACAAAAAGATCTGGCACATCGGATAGTCGAAGTGCTCCAGGCACCCAGGTGGTGAGGGTGAAATTGTGTTTGGGTGCGAGCGGTGCGGTTGTAGAAGACGGTTGACTAAGGTCAAATAGATCTTCAGAAAACTTAAATTGTACGGCTGGCAACTTACGTCTGCAGCACCAGCTGGCGCGTGTCGGGGTCCTTGGTGACGTAGGCCGTGAGCCCCACGGCGGACGAGCCGCGCCCCGACGTGTACTGCGCGCGCGGCACGAGCGCGTGCACCCAGCGCAGCAGCTGCGACTTGCTCGTGCCGGGGTCACCGCACAGCAGGATGTTTATTGTGCGAGGGTTGGCAACTCACGTCTGCAGCACCAGCTGGCGCGTGTCGGGGTCCTTGGTGACGTAGGCCGTGAGCCCCACGGCGGACGAGCCGCGCCCCGACGTGTACTGCGCGCGCGGCACGAGCGCGTGCACCCAGCGCAGCAGCTGCGACTTGCTCGTGCCGGGGTCACCGCACAGCAGGATGTTTATTGTACGAGGGTTGGCAACTCACGTCTGCAGCACCAGCTGGCGCGTGTCGGGGTCCTTGGTGACGTAGGCCGTGAGCCCCACGGCGGACGAGCCGCGCCCCGACGTGTACTGCGCGCGCGGCACGAGCGCGTGCACCCAGCGCAGCAGCTGCGACTTGCTCGTGCCGGGGTCACCGCACAGCAGGATGTTTATTGTACGAGGGTTGGCAACTCACGTCTGCAGCACCAGCTGGCGCGTGTCGGGGTCCTTGGTGACGTAGGCCGTGAGCCCCACGGCGGACGAGCCGCGCCCCGACGTGTACTGCGCGCGCGGCACGAGCGCGTGCACCCAGCGCAGCAGCTGCGACTTGCTCGTGCCGGGGTCACCGCACAGCAGGATGTTTATTGTGCGAGGGTTGGCAACTCACGTCTGCAGCACCAGCTGGCGCGTGTCGGGGTCCTTGGTGACGTAGGCCGTGAGCCCCACGGCGGACGAGCCGCGCCCCGACGTGTACTGCGCGCGCGGCACGAGCGCGTGCACCCAGCGCAGCAGCTGCGACTTGCTCGTGCCGGGGTCACCGCACAGCAGGATGTTTATTTCAGATCTACATCAAATATTATAACTAATACGACTTAGGATTTACATTTGTTGAAGTCTTTCGTTATCGCGACAAAGGATAATAAAATGATAATTACATTATGTAATTAAAGAATATTTAAATAAAAGTTTAGACTGTTATATAAATATAAACAAATATATATAAAACCTACCTAAAGTGCGTCCGACCAGCGGCATTAAAGTTCTTCTTGGTCCCGCCAAGTAGTTGCAGCAACGCGCCCTTCTTGATGTCGAGGTTCTCGTAGATGGAGGGCGCGATGGCGCGCGCGAGCCGCTCGTAGCAGTCCGGCTGAGACGAGAGGGCCCTGAACAGCTCGATGCGTTCCGGGGGAAACTGGTGCTCTTTGCTGAACACAAATTAAACAAATTTTATGAAAAAATCCCCAAATGATTCAGAGTCTAGCTCTAGTTCTATAAGAGCAGAAGACGAATAAACAGACAATCGATTGGGGTTTTTTTACACGAAACTGCCTAAAAGGAGGTAAATAATGTTTTCATGTGTATGTATGTGAGTTTCTTTAATAACTTCTAAAGTCCCGAACAGATATACGTCACCCGAATGACATTTGACTATTTTTAAGCAAAAATTCAATATGGCGGCTGTATGAGCGCCATTTTCAAATGTGAAAAAAAAAAAATTGTTTAACTTGGAGTCAGGGCACCTCGTTCGCGTCTCGGCTACTGGCTAGGAACTCCACTGCATAGCAAGTGACCCATAGCGCACAGCGAGTGACCCACACCACACAGCACGTAACCCACACTCACCCCTCCTCGGTCTCCAGCAAGTGAGCCACACCATTAACACGTGACCCACACCTCTAGCACGTGACCCACACCTCTAGCACGTGACCCACACTCACCCTTCCTCGGTCTCCAGCTAGTGACCCACATCGCAAGCACGTGACCCACACCTCTAGCACGTGACCCACACTCACCCCTCCTCGGTCTCCAGCAGGCGCTCGCTGTGCGTCTTCTTGTAGTGCAGCGCGTCGAGGTGCGTGCGGTGCAGCGCCTTGAGCGTGGCGCGGCGCGGGTTGACGGTGGCGGGCGCGGCGCGGAACACGCCGGTGATGGCCACGCGCTCGCCCGCGCCCACCCGCTCCACCAGCGCGCCGTGCGCCATCACGCTCACCGTGGCCGGCGTGCGACCGGCCGGCATGTCGTCTAGATACAGTAACATGTGAATAGTCTGGCAGTGTCATTAACCACATGTAGCAAAATCAAAAGGCTAAAGCGAACCACAGTGGAAGAACTGTCACTGTGAACCCAGGCCAGCAATTGCATAATGAGAAGAGTTTCTTGATGGAGTGACCTTCTCTCAACTCACGACGCTTACATCGAATCTACTTATAGTCATAGATGGACTGATTGTAGATGGCTGCAAAATAGCAAAACAAAAAAAAAAAAAAAGATACAGTAACTATCAGCAACCGAACAGACTGAACACTAGCCTCCGTCTTATAAAAATTAATGGCTTATACGCGCAGTTTCGCTCGCATGGCTCAAACAAAGAGAATGTAGTCACTCCGTTTTACAAAGGAAGAATAAGTGAATAAGTTCTGATGGAACGGTTAGGTTTTTATCATTTTTATGGAAAATTGACATTTGAATAATAATAATAATTCATTTATTGCATGATTGTGAGTTACAATTATGTTACAGATGTCATTATTCTAGGTACATGTCACAATCTGCCATTATTGGCGTGCAGAATTGAAGACATGTAGTCTTAGTAACAGAAATACTGTTTTGAAATAAATTATTCTTCACTAGCTGATGCCCGCAACTTCGTCTGCATGGATTTAGTTTTTGAAATCCCGCGTGGACTCTTCGATTTTCCGGGATACAAAGTAACCTATGAGCGAAGCCACATACAAAAGCTAGTAGAAAATAAGATACATACCGGGAGCCTCCTGCAGCTTCACGAGCTGCTTGTCACTGAAGTGGGACCTGTTGTGGATCAGCTGGAAGCTGTGCGCGGTGTTGCAGTGCGAGCAGTGCGCGGGCTCGGGCACGCGGCCGCGCTCCAGCTCGCCGGCGGCGGCGGCGCCGCACACCGCGCACCTGAAGTAAGCCTCGCGCATCTCGGGGACGATGCCCGATGTGCGGATCACCATGCCCGATATTGTCACCAGCTGATCGATATCTGTAATCGATCAATCAATCTTGATACGTTCTTTGTTGCGGGTTGTTACGTTCCCTCAAATATGGTTGAGCGAAGCAACGTGAACTCGGTCTACTTTGTCTGCCTGTTTAAACATGTATTGGATTGTATGTAGGTATGCATTTTTGAAACTTCATTATGGAAACACGTATACATAGCATAGTTTTGTTATCTATTGTAAAAATTTTTTTTTTGAAAAGAACAACTGCCGAGTTTTTTGCTGGCTCTTCTCAACAGGAAGGGCATTCCGAACCAGTGGTAGATTCATCATTGATCCAAAAGCCTTGTAAAAGTTTATTTGAATAAAAAACATTTCTATTCTATTCTATTCTATACTATACACATAGTACTACTTTTTAACTAACCTCCAAAAAAGGAGATTCTCAATTAATTGGATTTTTTTTTTTTATGTATGTTCTCCGATAACTCGAAGACGCCTGGACCAATTCAGAAAATTCTTTTTTTGTTTGAAAAGGTATACTTTCCAGGTGGTCCCATAGTCATCAGATCATAAAACAGGATGTATACCTTCAGGGTTTAGATCTCTCATGTGACGCGTAGGGGCATTGTACGGTCGCACTTGTATCTGATGCTCCAACACCGCTGCCGGATACTTGTCGAAGAACAACTCGTTCACTGCTGCATCAAATGCTGGAATCACCTGCAAAGATAACACGTTTCGATGACCTCCCTGATGAAATGGTAAGAGATGTCTCAGGTTCGATTCCCAGCAGGGGTATTACGGATCTTGTTACTGAATCGCCTCAGAACTGGTTCGGGGGCAAACTTTGGCCTTCACTTTGACTTATATACCCTGCCGTCGAAGACGTGTCACCAAGCAATTATCAGTCCAACACAAAGGCATGTAGAAACCGATTTTAAAAAAGCTATTGAGGCTTTTAGCCCAATGGTTAAAGATGCAGACTGAAAATTGTAAGGTCGCAGGTTCGAGCCCCCACCCGTTGTACTATTGTAGTACCCACTCCTCGCAAAAGCTTTTCGCTAATTTGGAGGGGATAGGAGGATATTAGGTATTTTCAGCTTGGGTAATATTCTTTACAAAAAAAGGTTAGGGGTAAGGACTATATTTCCACTACCATACCTTTTCTACGTTAACCCACTACCATTTTAGACTGCATCATCATTATGGCATTGAAGGAAAAATAGGTTCTATATTGTTTCACAACAAAGAATATTTTATTGTGACTCACCTCTTGAGGGTAGCACACTAATTGCCTGTGAAGTTTGGAATCAAATATTTTGACATGTTCACAATCCAGATCCAAAAAGGGCTCTTCCAACGTGTGAATCTGGAAAATGGAAATGTAGATATACTACTACTCGTTCACTGTAAGTTGGCCGCTACCGTCGCGCTTCCCCGCACCGCGCCACAAGCAGACCCGCTCAGTACAGATATTTTTTAAAACTTTTGTTTTATTTGTAAATGTTTTTGTTAAGTTTAATTAGTTATTTGTTGTTGTTTGGTAACTATTCTTCACATGTTGTATTCTATAATGAGAAAAAAGTAAGTTTTTTTATTACTTTAAATACTGACTTTCTTGGAAGAGGATCAAAATAAGATATTAAAAATCACGCTCCAACGACCCCAACGTTTAAGATGTTATTATAGAATTAAAAGCATTGTTTGAGAGAAAACTACCGTCACAGTCGTAGTTACAGTTAAAAAAAATAACTATTGTTTTACGGTCAACTATACCAGTATGACGTCATTTTGTAACGGTCGACGACGGCCAACTTGGAGTGAATGTGTAGTACATATTTTTATGTTTATAATCTTACGAGTGTAGTGTGTACCTCTGTCATACAAAGCCTCAACACATGTATGTATGTACGTACGAGTTTGAGTTTGTGTGACAGAGACAACGCCTTACGAAGCCGAGATTGTGGAGCATGGCATGTTAATGACGCAAGACCATGGCATGTAGAAATCCCTCAAAGAGATCTATGTATAGCAGTTGACAATAAAAACACCTTTAGAAGAGGTTCTAGAGCAGCTGGACAAATGACGCAAGACCATGGCATGTGAAAATCCCTAAAAGAGATCAGCATTTGAGGATAAAATGGTGATTATTTAACATACCTCTTCCAATTTAATTTCATACAAAGGCTCAGTGGTATCAGCGGTGGGTTCAATGAACCTCTGGATGAATTTCGTGAACTTCTCTCGACACTCAGCGATCGCGACGTCAGTTCCCCACACCACGAGCTGGGGCTCACTCGACGTTTCTGGCTCATTGCTTGTTGCTGCCTAGGAAATAAAAGCTCATTAATTATAGAGAATGTTAATATGTATGTAATTACTAATTAGGTATGCAAAATCGCTTGAAGGTTTGTGACAGTAGAGCTTGTCTATACTTATAAAAAGGCTTGTCCTGACTGACTGACTGATCTTTCAACGCACAGCCTAAACTACTAGTTATATAATTATACAAATAAACTAGTTTTTGTTTAATTAAAAAACCAAGTAGTCATAATATTAGGGTAATTTAAAATTTCCCTAAACATCTAGTCCCGCTACCACACACCCAATAGTACCTAAAGGTACAGAAGATTTACTCCGCAAAATGATTTAAATAAATAGCGACTCTTGTTACCAATATTGGATAGAGTCAGGCGTTACTTTGCGGAAGTTCATGATTAACAAAAAAATGTTAGAATTATTTTGCTGTAATCTGCCAACAACGTCTTGTTACCAACCCAATAAAGTGCAATTCAGGTTGACACTTGACACAGCACTACTTACCTACCGTCTTTTTCACTTAGACTTTTCTCTCTTACTATCACATAACTCATTTTAACTCTTATCTTGAATCTGAGCTAAGTCAAAGCATGCTCTATAGATCTCAGCATTAATTTGCTAACTTTCGTTAGCCACTAAGATAGACGTGATAAAAAAAATTATAGTAAGATATAAAAAAAATTGTTCCTTAATTTGCATATAAGTACTTACCCCCCTGCTAGGGGTTGGCGCCGGTACATTAGGTCCGCTTTGATGCCCTCTCAAATCGGCCCTCTGTCTTGCTGGGGTCATGGCTCCCCTCAGCAATGACCGAGGAGTGCTCAGAGAGCTTGGAGTTCCATAGTTCAATGGAGAGCTCATGTCTATATCGGTACCTAAAAAATATAAATGTACGATCATCTCTATCCATTGCCATTATTCGCAATCGCCTTTGATTGGCCCATACTCACTTGCTATTGGCTAAAATGCATAAAGAACACGATAATTTCAGCCAATCACAACAGTTGAGGGTGCTGACTCAAAACTAAAAGATTTGAATCCCACCTGTTACATTGTTCGAACCTACTCCTAGCACAAGCTTTCCGCTTATTTGGAGGGGATAGGAGGATATTAGTCGACTACAGCTTGGATGATATTCTTTTAATAAAAAAAGAGAGAAGAGAAGAGATTTGAGACAAGCAATGATTGATGCAGCTTTTACAGGATCAATCTGCAGGGTTCTCTTGATTGAGAAGGGTTTAGTCCTTAGTTCACCGAAATGGCCACAGTCCATTTGTGGCCATTGTGGCAGACTATGGCCTAAACTTCTAACACCTTCTAGAACATTATGGAGAACTCCTACACGTCATAATAATAGCACAGGCTGATTCTCTCTGAATTTTCGTTAAATTTTACATTTTAAGTAATTCGCTTTAAAAGTTAATGAAACAAACAAGTTGAAGAAAACATAGTGAGGAAACTTGTTCTTTTCATTAACTCTCGTTCTCCATAAAAACATATAAATTTTACTTTAATTCTTATTAAAAATGTCTATATTTGTACATATAAAAAGTATATATTATGTAGATAAAAAAGACAATTTGACAATAAAGTTTTTTTTTTTATTATTCTCATTATTTAACAAGGGACTTTTGAAGGTGACCTTTATGTCAGCCCCATTGGTACACACAACAATAAAGTAAAAAATTAACTAAATATTTGCAGGATTAGTTAACTCACCCAACTTGTTTGAAATCACAAAGCATTATGCAATAATTGGGTAAGTTTAATATATACTTTATTATGATTTCTGCTGACCATGGTAAAATGTACTGAAACAGCAACTTTATTCTACTCAGCAAATTTTGTGATTGTATTGCAATAATATAAAATAATTGATGTTTTGCAATGGTTCATTGACCAATACTGAGTGTTAAAATTACTTTCAGAAAACATATTTTGTCTGATTCTTGAAATGTGCCTACATTTGTAGGTATATAAAATATTAATGAGGGGAAAATAGAGAAGATAGAGTTAAAATGAGACACAAATATGCTCTGACATAAATCTGTCTCGTTGTTACTCTGTCTTGAGTCTAGGCAGAGCGACAGTGCAGCCTATAGATTTCATCCTTAGAGACAGACCTGACTGAGTTTGTTTGAGCAATGCAATAACTCAATCAGGCCTGAATCATTTTAAAGGCTTTGGCTGTAAGTAGCTGTTCACTTTTATTCAAATTTTTAAGGGATTTCAATGCAGTTTTCATCACCATTTAGAACATTCCTTAACAAAGGTTTATACATTGTTATTTTTTATCAATATGAAACCTTGAACCTCTTACCAAGTGGGCTGGAGGGAAGAGGTCTTGCAGGTGACGTTCCCGGTGCCTGACGTGTTGGAGTGCGAGTGTTTTGCTGAGAAGTATGTGGCGTGCCATCTGTTAAACATATATGTATATTACAAAATATGTACTAAAGATAAACTGGGTACCCACTACGCTTGTTATGCATTTTAAAAAAATCAAAATGTTTTTGAAAAATATCAAATATTTATAAAAAATTTGCCAGTCAGTTTTTATTTATGTAAACAATCAGTTTTAATGTACTATAACCATAACTATTTAGAATAGCATGTTTTATTTCCAAGAATATGGGTAAGTGCAGCAAATAAAGGTGTACTTTTATATAAATTGTATCAGGTAAGTATATTAAATTAGAAACCTTTATTTAGTGACAAGTTTAACTATAAATGGTGTTTATCTCACACCACTGCAGTTATCCACTGACATATTTTTTAATGCAAGGCTTTTTACTTTTCGAAGCTATTGTGAAAATTCATAAGCCAAATGCGAACTATAATAAATAGGTTGTTTCCTAACCTTTAGAAGGAGTACCGGTAGATCGTTGTGGTGTCTCAGGCACAATAAGTTGTTGCGACGATCTTGTTCTGCGAGATGGTGTTGGTGCCTCTGAAGAAGCTCGCGAAGACGGCCGCTTTGTAGGAGTTGACATTTTAATTGTTTATTTAAAATCGATTTAAATAAGTAATTAAACTTTTCTTGGATTTCTTGTTTCTTGTTTAACTAATTAAAAAGTTGTAAATTGTAAATGTTGGAAATGGCGCCAAATAATGACATCTGGCACTGTCAAACAAATGTCAAAAGTAGGGACCTACATCCGTCCCATAATGGCTATATGTCATTGCTATGCGATGATGTTTAGTCTGTGGTGCTGTGAGTCTATGGTGATGTAGGTAGGTACCCACCTATCTATGCATGTGGAAAGTGGACGGTAGGTATCAAAATACCACTCAAATACCTACCTACCTTACATCTGCAGTGTTGCCAATTTAACATATTTTATGCCAGATTTGGCTTGCAGATTTGGTGATTTGGCCGTGATTTGGCCTTGTTGTAGTTAAGATGGGGACTGGAAACCAAAGTTGAAGGTCTAGGTTCTAACCCTATGGTTTTAACCCTAGGTACCCTTTGCAGCGTAGGGACATACCTACAGAAATACATTCAGCTCCATGTATTGTATCATGGTCCATGGTAGGTAGGTCCCTTGTTGTTTCCACTCTATAATTCGATTTCACAGATTAACATTATCTTTATTATCTATAGCATTCGTAAAAATCCATAGACAAGAGGTTTATTTTTAAATCAATTGATCGTTCATTCACCGCTGCTGTTGTTTTCGTGGTGTTTTTATGACAAAATATAATAAATAAATAAATATACGATTAGTATTGCGAAATAATTAAATTAACGCGATGATCAGCAGTATTTTATACTAGTGCAATAATAATTGTTTATTTAACAAGATATTCCAAATTTGGTCACGTATAAGAAAGCTAACTTTGTGCAATCTACCTGCATCGACGGGCATATTTTCGTAAATAATTATTGTGGCTCCTTGAATATCTTTTTATTTTGTATGGACTTTTACGCAGCGGATACATTGTGTTTCGTAAAATGTACCCTTGCTTGTGACTTGCTTTATTCTGAAGAATATTGGATAATTTTTGGTGAGTATAAACGTATATATTAGTTATTGTAATTTGTGATTCACCGTCTCACGCACATCTATTATGTAGGGATCTCGGAGACAAACAGGAAGATACTGGAATATCTTGCTATCATGGTGTTTCGAAGTTGGTTGTTTATTATATTGTATGTTCAAGCTTGAAGTCATTAATTTATAAATATCCTTTTGATGCAGGAAATTTCTTTGTTCTTTCAGGTTTATTTGAATTGCCTACCTACTTATGAAGTTTGTGGGTATTTTAAATGTTAATTTATCAGTATGACACTTTTTTTACTTACAAAAGTACAATGTCTGTACTGCTACATTGTGAATGTTTTTTGTGAGTCATAACTCACAACTTTCTCATTCATTTGACTTGTTTAACATTTTGATGACTAAAAATTTATTTTGCTTATTATACGAATTGAACATTTCTTTTATAGGGTTTTTAGTCTTAGGATGTCTTTATAATTCATATGGATCAGGTTATTGTACGCACACCATTACAATAAAAAAAGAAGTACTGAGATTTTGGCCCCTAGTCCAAAATTTTCATATTTCTATATATTTTTTTTATTAGCATTTGTATAGCTACCATTATGGATTTTTCCATCATAGAATCTGCTTCTATTTGTCAATGGAAAATTTTGGCTTGAATTTTTATTTGGAACTAGCTTTTGCCTGTGGCTTCGCTCACATTAAGTTTGATTTTTTTAAACCCCTATTTTAACCCCTTAGGGATTGAATTTTCAAAAGTCCTTTCTTAGCGGATGCCTATGTCATAGTAGCTATCTGTATGCCACATTTCGGCCCAATCCATCCAGTGGTTTGAGCTGTACGTTCAAAGATCAGTCAGTCAGTCAGTCACCTTTTCCTTGTAACATTTAGATTTTTTGTTTTGTGTTGTTAACAATCGTTAAACTAAACTTAATCTAACTCGTAAAAGCTGCATTAATCATTGCTAGTCACTACAGTCTCAATTGTGGTGAATTTACCACATTCTTTCTGCAATAATTTTCTTTTCTTTTTTTTCTTTTTTTAAAAAGAATATTGGCCAAGTTGAACTTGACTTATATTCTCTTCTCCCCTCGAAATGAGCAAAAAGCTTAAGCTTGTGCTAAGAGTGGGTACGACAATAGTGCAAAGGGTGGGGCTCAAACCTGCGACCTTTTGGTTTTCAGTCTGTACCGTTAACTGTTGGGCTATTGAGGAATTTTAGCCAATAGCAAGTGAGTAAGGGCCAATCAGAGGTGAATTTTAGAGAATCGTACCACTAAAAGGAAAGGGATAGTGTTGTTTGTAAATTTCAATTTCTATAATTTTATTATGGAAATATTTTATTTGGAAAATAATATTTTATTTGAAAAACTACAATTATCATTTAAATTATTTAAGATATTTTAATTTATTACCTATTTAAAAATAAACTTAAAAAATCATATTATCTTTATTTACTATCCGGCTGTATACTTGATACTTAAGCGAGTATCTGGCTGGCTACCAGATACTTTGCATAAATTTTACCCAATATTTGCATAAATCGGGGATGTATGCAAACATTGGCTATTACGTTTTTCATAATTCATGAAATATATTTATGTGAAGTGTGTGTGTAAACTGTTTTATAGAAAATTCGATTCTCTACAAGAAAAAAAAATTCAGTGACATTTTTTATAACTTTGTTCTCCCAATGTCAGTCGAAAAATGTTAAGGAACACATTTTTAGTCATATATGATTAAAAATGTGTTCCTTAACATTTTTGGCATATTTCAATAGAAGTTTGGCATATTTCCATAGAATCTTCTCTCAGCCTGGAAATACACGTCAGGTTTTTTCATCCGATAGTCTGATCCGGTAGCCTGATCAGGCTACCGGAAGGCATTGAAGCCATTACTTTGTATGAACAGTCAATACACGTCCGATCCGGTGGCCGGATCGGACGTCCGAGTCGGAAACGGGCGCGAGGCATTTCCGATTTTACTGTCGGTCCGATTGTCTGAAGGCGCGGTCTACATACTTCTAGTATGAGACAAAATAGACATCCGGTTACTCCTTCCGATTTTGCCAGTCAGGGTTCCCAACTTAGGGCTTTTAGCCCCAAATTTAGGGCGGAATTTTGCTTATTGGGATTTTTTAGGGCCCAAAAAATCTAGCGCTGTCACTGTGTGGATGCATCGTTGTGGTTCGAATAATGGGCGAAAATTATGAAAAAAAATAATAATTCATAATAATAAAATTATTATTATTATGAATTATTTTGGACGTTTTAAATAGAAATGACTCTCAGTAAGTCTTGTCAAATTGATTGGATGAATCCAATAGCGACGTTTTTTCTTCTTTCTCTTTCCTCTCTTTAAAATTTCTGTGGTGGTGTCGTGTGGTGCGGGTTGTTACGTTCCCTCAAATATGGTTGAGCGAAGCAATGGCTGGATCCTGCGTCATGCTCGTGAACGGGTGCCACCAACGGGAATGGGTCTGCTTTTGCCTGCCTGTCTTAACATGCATTGGATTGTTTTGCATTTTTGAAACTTTATTGTGGAAACACTGTATACATAGCATAGTTTTGTTACATATTATTGTAAAAAAAATTTTTTTTGAAAAGAGCGACCGCCGAGTTTATTGCTGGCTCTTCTCGGCAGGAACGGCATTCCGAACCAGTGGTAGATTCATTGACGATTCAAAAGTACTTGTAAAAGTTTATTTGAATAAAAAATATTTCTATTTCTATTAACTCGTCATCCATCTTCTTTTCTTCTGCTTTGCTCCAAACGCAAGCACTCGGGATGATAGCTCGGGAACGACTGAGTTCAGAAAAAGTCTGACGGAAAAATCGGATGTGTATCGAGTAAATACGATCCGGTTGCCTGATCAGACAATCGGAAACAAAATCGGACGTGTATTGCCAGGCTCAGCATAATTATTATGTGTCTGTCAGGACACTGTTTAGACTCGCGCTTTGCTCATTGGTGAGGGTCATTAGCCCATTCCAAATTCATAATATAATGGCAGAAGTTTTCTTCCCAGATTCCCAGAACCTTCCGCATACTAGGTCTAGTAATACTGGAAAAAATAGCGGGACAAATAAGTAGGTACAATGATATTTTCGTGTTATTTTGCATATAATATTAATTACGCGGACGGCCGGGCAGTTAATTTTCTTTTCCAGCCGGTTCTACCGGTACCCATTGTGCTGGCACCGCGCCGTACTCCGCACCGCGTCGAGTTACAACTTTGCAGTTCCTATGAATTAACCAGAGAGCTGCTTTATTACTAGAGTAGCAATAATTCGTAAAATGGACTTTTGCAAATCTAATTCACGTACATCATTCTGGTAGGCATTGTTCACTGCTCGTGCTTTTAGTGTTGACACGTTACGCGTGGCACTAAAAACGCGCTTAATGTCATAGTTTGACTTATCAAACTCGTTTGACTTATGTCACTTATCAAAGTGACAATTCCCCCCAAAATGGACTCAGCCTAACTGGTAAACAAGTTCACCGATCGTGCGTCTAGTGCTGACATCGTAGTTCGCACCGTGTCTTGTCACCCACTCCTTTGCTTTGTACTCTTTGTAGTTGTTACTAATGTTCAATTACTAGTGCAGCAATTTTCCACAGTTTACAAGTTCATCAATCGTTCTTCTTTTTATCATTTAGGAATTAAGTTGGCATTGGACGTGATTTTGCTCTGCCTGTCGATATTAGTTATAGCTGTCTTTATCATATACCACAAAAAAAAAAACTCAGTTCTATCTCGAAAATTTCTCTGGTAACTTTACTACTTTTCTTGCCTTTTCTCCTGTTTTATTTCTTTTTTAAATTATGTGTATCTAACTTTGTCTGAATAAATTGTTTTTATTATTATTTAAGAACCGATGCTCGCGATTTCGTATACGTGGATTTAGGAACTCCCTTTACCTGTTTTTAATTTTTTATTGAAGTGTTAACCTACTGTGTTAAAGGAAATAACCCCTTTACCTGCCTTTGAAAATGCCATCAATATTGGTTCATTTATTCCGAAGACTAGTCCAGACAGACAACAATTTCATAAACCATTAGGTAACGGAGTTATTTGACTTCTAAAGCACTCTAAATTTTGTCGCTCCATGGTCTAACTCAATGCCATTAACCCGCCTTACGCTATACTGGACAGGCGCGCTATTTTTGTCTTGTATTTATATCGGCTATATCATTGCCTCCGAAATATAAATGGGATAAAATATAAATTGTTCACATTGAATCTCTATCTAATGCTAAAGACTAAAAATATTTTTAACTGCTTATGTTTCTTGTTATCAGCAGAATCTGCTTTCCGAACCAGTGGTAGAGTCTTGACTTGACATAAGAGCCACAAATAATTTCTATTTTTTTAAATTTCTTAATGAAATGCCTACCTTAATTATTCAGTTTGATCATGATCTGCGCAGTTGAAAGTCACAAACAAATTCTGCACTTATTATATTATTTAGTTTCGGATGCAATTAGTATTATGTCATTTACCAATCTGTTCTAAAAATAACGTGCTCACTGCGCTCGCGGTAACGTTAAAAGATTCTAAAGTCAGACTAATTTTCAAAATAGAGTCGTTCTTTCTCTAATAGCATACTAATAGTAGTAGAGAGAGAAAGAACGACTCTATTTTGTCTTAAAGGTTAATAAAACATAATTTATATGTGAAAATTCACGATTTCTCAAGTAAAAGGTACGTACGTATCATTTCGAACAAAAATGGAATGAGCAGCATCATAAAAAAAGTATTCAATCCTTCTCCATTACGCACTCATATTGTCTTCGCTACAATAACAATTTCGCCAGAGGACAAAAACCGGTCCATTCATAAAATGTAACAAAGTGTACAGGAACTTTTCACCATAATTTTACTTCTCATAAAAAGTCTGTAAAATTATTTCTCGTGTTTAGTACGCATTTCCGTCACTTCGACATTGTTGTGCACATTCTGCATTCTAATGTAGGGTTGCCACAATTAAGTTTCCAAAACAGGATTATCAGTTGTGACATTGTGAGTTGTGACGATTGAATTGCATCTTAACTGCATTTAACGTTAAAATTGACAGGTCTATGATATTCTACTAGGGATGAGTTATATACTCCCAAAACAAGCGAAAAAATTGCTCCGAACGACGCTTCATTTACCGCACCCTTGTCTAATTCCACGTCAAACAGTTGTATCCACCTCTTTTTATACATATATACTATATCATAGCCTATAATATAAAGGATTTTGTAATTTATCGTCACAAATAGTAGGATACTAAACTTTAATAGGCACAATGTGAAGATCACAATCATCTCCGATTGAGATCTAGAGTCGCAGCAAGAATACCATAAATTAAGCTAATGACATCAATGCGATTGTCGCAATCGATTAAACTTTATCCTCAGGCTTCCTTAAGTGTGACTTCTTTGATCGTTACTAATAGAAATAAATTTTTGACCCCTCTCAAAATTTTCAAAATTTATTTAATGTACAGAATTCGTTCCGTTACAGTTTTATTATAAGTATAGATATACTATTATGAGGAGGCCGTACGTTACTTTTACAGGTGGCGAAATGTAATAATATGATGCTTAAATTAAAAAGTTCGTTGTAGAGCTTCAAACGTAGTGAAAGTCATCTGTAATTATAAACAATTAGAGCCTAAAGTAATTACTGTTATACAGAGACAATTATGTTTCTCGAAACTAAGTTGTTGTGTGTTTCAAATCCCTACTAAAAGGTAATTTCTTAAAAACCAAGATTTAAAACCGGGCCGGAGGAATTCACACCATGTTACATGTAAGATGAATAATGTATATCGTGTCAAAAGAATCAACTCTAGATCCTAATAAAGTTGGAACATCATATTCTGTCCCAGGAAAATTCTAGGATTGTGACCCTATATTGCGGTGGCCGGCCGCTACAAAATGGTTCGTAAACAATGCCTTGAAACAGATGTTTATCTTTTATGCGCCTATGGCCTATGCAGTGGGTAGTTCGTCAGGACTCATTACAGTACGAAGTATCAAGCAACAGTTCGCGACACATTCTTAGAAGATAAGCATTTACAATGCAATGGTCCAAGCAGCGCCCACTAAACTGAAAAACAAATCTCTCAGAATACAGAACATCTGTATTCTGAGACAAATCTATAGATCGCACTCTCATGCTGAGATCTGTAGAGCCTGCTCTGACTTAGCTTAGACTTAGTATAGAGTTAAAACGAGACACAAATATGCTCTGACATAAATCTGTCTCGTTTTAACTCTGTCTTGAGTCTGAGCTGAGTGAGAGTGCGGTTTATAGATTTCAGCCTTAGACTCGATACAGATAATAAAAAACGAGACAATTTTAAGTTATATTTGTGTCTCGTTATGACTCTTTTCTCAAGTACAAACTACAAGTCAAGTAAACTCACTCTATAGATCTCAGCCTCAAAGCCTGAAAATTCCTGAAAGACTGTGAAGAGAAAGTGCCAGTGTAAGAATATCAATAAAGTGGTTGCCTAAAGGAAAGAGTCCAGGGTTCGATCCCAGCCCCCAGCACGCGAACTTGGCCTAAATGGTGGAATATGACCTAAACCTATTCCTTAATTCAATCGAGAGTAGAACAGTCGTGTCGTGTCGTGTTGAAATGAATGATTGAGTTTGAAATCGAATGAATGAAAAATGAATTTTATTTATTTGTATAGATATACTTGTAGCTTTCGAAACCGATCAATATCATCAATTTCGTAAGAACCCTGTCATTGCAAAGTTAAAAAAATTCCGAGGGATTATTTCGGCGAATTCGCACAATGTGCTACCCGAGTTTACCTGCTAGGGATAAATACGGTGCAACTGTATATTGTATGGGCAGTACATACTACCATACAATGATATCAGTAAAACAGGTTTATCGGAGCACCTTTAATACCTGCACGTCAATATTTCTGCTCATTTCGCTTTGTCGGAATAGCTTGAAAATAACACCGAGAAAGATTGAAAAAAGAAAGTGGTTTGCCAAGTTAACTACGTTTCACCGCGAATGACGCCGTAAATCCAAACGTTTACGAAGAAGAAATAAAAAATCGGCCAAGTGCGAGTCCGTACCATCGTAACTGCGATTATCGAGCAAAAAAGCAAAAAAAAAACCATGTAGTGTGTTTTTTTCGGCTTTTAATTTTTAATTCATTTTTATTTTTTTGTTGGTATAGCGGCAACAGAAATACACATTCTGTGAAAATTTCAACTGTCTACCTATTACGAATCATGAGAAACAAACCGCTGACAGACGGACGGACGGACAACGGAAGCTTAGTAATAGGGTCACGTTGGTTACACTTGTACGGAACCCTAGAAAACGTCTTTATTTTCTATGTACTTTGAGCGGGATTGATTTATTTCGATAAAATAAACCTATAAGTAAAATACATAAACCCGCCATATTGAATTGAACACCACTCAGAGCGATACGTCTCATCTATCTTCAAACTTTGACAAAGTAGGTACTATGAAAAAAATACCGGCTCTTCCTTTTTTAAAAGTCAGTTATGAATAAAGTAAACTTAATAAACTTGAAATAAGAAAAGACTCTTTCAACAATTTTTGTGTACAATAAAAGTGGCAAATACTTTATATAGCTTTATAGCTTTATAATAATATAAAATTAAAAGGAGCTGCTTTTGATAAAAGAGGTTTTCGAATAGGTATTGACTGTCAAACTGCATTTCGTGGATGAAGTACGTCATTACAATGCTAACTTTGAACGAATCATTGGTAACCCTAATTGGCACCTAAATTAATTTGGCTAGGCTTTGGATTTGATTAAGTAAGGAAAACAAGCAAATTATTAAATAAAATATAACAAAAAAAAACCCGACAGAAGTACAGAATATCGACTTAAATATGGTGTCGCTACACTGCGCGTGGCCTGAAACGCGATAGGCCATTTATTATTTTTTCTTTTAAATAAAAATGGCAAGCTAGCTAATTTTTTGCTTATTTGCAAATAAGTGAAAAGCATGTGTTAGGACTTAGGAGTGGGAACGACAATAGTGCAACGGGTATGGTCAAACCGTTCAGTTTTTAGTCCGCACTTTTTTTTAAAATATATAGACTAGCGCTTGGCTACGATCACACCTGATGGTAAGTGAAATTGCAGCCTAAGATGGAACGCGCTTGCCTAGAAAATGCCTATTCACTATTGACTTGAAGGTACCCAAATTGTTACTTTTTAAGTTTAAACCGTTGCGTCGGGCTGTCGAGGCTCGAACAATGGTTAATATGATTACGAAAAGGTTCACAGAGAATTTTCGATAAGGCGTAGATACAGATATGATATACGTACACAAAGTATACTAACGTAGAAAGGGATTCGTATCAGTGGTTCGCCCTTTGGGATAGAAGGGCAGAGGGAAAGCATCGATTTTCGGCACCCTTCACAATCGGCACGAGGCGGGGGCGCGGCAAGATGGCCGCAAGGTCCCGGACCTGCCTCACGCGCGCTCACCGCCCAAGGTCACGAGCGCCTTGCGCCATGTGCTTCCCTCCGCGTTTCTACGCTACGCCCGAAATACAGCATCTCGATTAACAAATCTGTCCTCTCTTTCACACACCTATGCACACAATAATGCCAAGCTCACTACATTGTTCGATGTGGTTAGGGTTGGCATACCGGGGACTTTGTTGAGACATTGGTACTGCTGCTGATTCTGCAGTACATAGGTACTTTCGTGAAGTGACGGTTCTAAAAATTGATTATAATATAATACTAGTTGATGCCAGCCACTTCGTTCACTTGGATTGAGGTTTTTTTGGATTCCCGCGGGGACTCTCTTATTTTCCGGGATAAAAAGCCTATGTGCTATTCCAGTCTATAATCTATCTCTGTGCCAAATTTCAGCCAAATCCGTTCAGTCGTTGCAGCGTGATTGAGTAACAAACATCCATACATCCATCCAAACTTTCGCATTTATAATATTATCTAGCTGATGCCCGCGACTTCGTCCGCGTGAATTTAGTTTTTAAAATTCCGCGGGAACTCTTTCATTTTCCGGGATAAAAAGTAGCCTATGTTTTAATCCAAGGTATAATCTATCTCCATTTAGAATTTCAGCCAAATCGGTCCAGTAGTTTTGGCGTGAAAGAGTAACAAACATACACACACACATACAAACTTTCGGCTTTATAATATTAGTGTGAAGTGTGAAGTGTGATGTGATGTGATGTGATGTGATTAGTGTGATGATAGTGTGAAGTGTGATAGTGTGAAGTGTGATGTGATATATATCGTAGATTAAAGCAACATAAAATAAGTTGAAACCTAATCAATTGAACTATGAGCAACCCTTAATTTAAATATAATTAATAACCACACAGATAGATAACATAGATCTTAAATAATCTATAGGTAAGAATTTGGATGGTTTTGGATTTTTAGGACGTTATCTCACCAGACAATAAGTGAGCTACAGTTCGAGATGGAATAGACTTAGAATAACTCTAAATGTATGTAACTCTGCTATGTAAAGTAAATGCATTAAGTGATTTTTTAAATTCACTAAACTCGCAATTACGAGCAATTTGTGTAACCTGAGTTAACGAAATGTGAGAGCGTAACAACCCTAATCATAGCGAACCTCTTTTATCTAAATTATGGAAAATTTTGGAATGTGCCGTATTGGACAGCTTTCACGCACGCATTATTATTCAATCGATCCGTCTCGCTCGCACTTCCTTACCTAACTACGAGGGTTGGTAGTAGGGAGCGCACAAAAGTTTTTGGGATGGATTTTTTTCGCAAAATGCACCATTTGGAGCATCCCCATAGTGGCAGTACAACATTAGATTAGTTAGTCCAGATTGTTGCACGTATAGTGCCAAGTTTTGTTTAGAAAATGTTTATTTAAATTTTATAATGTAACTTTTTTTTTGGTGCCATCCGGTCAGTGATAAACTTGTGGAAACAAGCAGTCTTGTTTTGCGTTGTTGTTTTTGCTGTAAGTTTATTAAAACCAGTTGTTTTTTTTATGTAGTAATTATTAAATCAGCGAAGTGTCACTGGCCATGTTTCACTCTGTGGTGATCATATTTTTTTAATACCTACTAAGTGCAAATTTCACCAACGGTCGAGTGACGTTTAACTGAGTAATAAATTAGGTGTTCTGACAGTTTTTGTACTCAAAATCTGCTAAAATAACGCAAGGATAAGACTTTACATTAGTGAAATTGGCCCTTAGAATTTGAATCGAGTTCTGTTTCATACAGCATCGTAACTTTTCAGCTTTTTAAACAGGGAAATCTGGGAAAATCTTTTTACCAGATTTCCCTGTTATATATAGTTACTGTTATGATAATTCAAGGCTCCCATCGGTTCGAAAAGATTCTGCTGAGAGGAGGCGACAAAAAAAATATTTGTAGGGATTAGTACCCAGTAGGGAATTAGGCATGTAATTAAAAGGTATCTGTCGTTGTTTCAGATCTAATGACGTGACGTGCGCATGACAATGACGTCGTTCGCAAACATGACGCAGTCGCTGGCGGCGAGCCTGCCCGCCACCTCCACGTCGGCCACGGGGTCCAGCCACAGCTCCAACGAGCCCGAGGACCCCGTCGCGATGTCGCACATCATCTGCAACCTCCTCGAGAACATGAACAAGCCGTCGAGTCTGACGTCCGGCGCTTCCACCTCATCGACTATACCCTACGACATCTGGGCTCTACCCTCTTGTAGCAGCTCCTTACAAAACAACGCCTTACCTAGCATCCGTGAGTACACTAGTTCTAATAATAACCATCCAAACCATTCGAAGGAAGACAATTCGAGCGGATCCCCAGGCACTTCGTCTTCCGTTTCGATCACCTGTTTCCGCTGCGAAGAACGCACGCCGACCACGCGTTGCTTGGAATGTAATGATCTCTTTTGTCACGAATGTTGTCATAAAGTCACTTCTGATTGCCAGTTGAGAGAGCACACGTTACTGCCTATCCATCAAATCTCACCTATAGGCGCTAGACCCAACTCTGTCACTAACGACAAAGAAGTCATGTACTGCGAGTTGCACGGCGACCCTGTCAGGTACTATTGCGAAGCGTGTATTATATTTATCTGCCAAGAGTGTACGTTGTGGGTTCATAAGGATCATTGTTATTCGCCGATTAAAGGTGCTTTAGATATGTGCAGAATCGGCGTTTTTAGAGCCATAGAAGACACAAAAACCGGCACAAAAGCTATTAAAACTGCAATAGATCGGGCCGTTGCTATGTCGAAGGCGTACGAAAAGGAAACCGCGGAGGCTAATATGAAAATACGAAAAGCTATGCGATGCTTCGCGCAAGCCATTGAGGATCGTGAGAAATATCTGTTAGATAAAGTAGAAAAAATGCGCCAAGCTAAGATGAATGAACTAACAGACCACATGAATACCCTTCGTGGTATCCTGGCCGGATTAGCACATACTAATGAAACATTGGTACGCAGTATGGACTCTGAGGGCATTGATTTATTTATGGCTAAAGAAAAAGGAAGAGCCCAAGTAGACTATTTCTCTTGTATGTTTAAGAATATGTATATGACTGAAGAGCGTATTATGTTTATACCACCAAACTATGATTTAGTTGATCAGATAAAGAGGCAATGTGATGTCCAATCTGCTCCTGCAAGTGCAATGCACACACTGAGTTCGTCTTCTTCTCTACAATCGAGACAGTCTTTGCTACACTCATTGCAGGCAGCTCAAACATTTCCGCCGTTATCTTATCAAATGTCTGCCACTAGTAGCTTAAGATCATTACCAGACTACACTAACCACACGCGATCTACTAACTATTATGACCATAGTATCTCGTCTAGCATATCTATGGATGCAAACGCAGCACGTGGTATTGGTCAAGCCATACCGGGATATTGGATGTCAGTTTCGGTGAAGCCTACTAGAAGTCCGGTATCTGGCGTGCCGATGTTTTCGTTTGGCAGAGAAGGCCAAGATGAAGGACAAGTTTCTAGACCCTGGGGTCTGTGTGTAGATAGAGAAGGAAACATAATTGTTGCAGATAGAAGAAATAATCGTATACAGATATTTAACGGTCGTGGGGAATTTAGAACAATGTTCGGATCTAAAGGAACAGGACCAGGAGAGTTCGACCTTCCTGCAGGTATAACGACCGATACTTATGGACGCATAATTGTTATCGACAAAGACAATCACAGGGTTCAAATATTTACCTCTTCCGGGAATTTCATCCTAAAGTTTGGTTCCTTCGGTAAGGAATGTGGTCAGTTCCAGTACCCGTGGGATGTCGCTGTTAATACTTTAGGCAATATCGTGGTGACAGACACTCGTAATCATCGAATTCAATTATTCACTAGTGACGGTACTTACATAACCAAATTTGTTTTCGAAGGAGCGAATCCCGCTAAAATGCTTAAAGGACCGACGACTCCGAGAGGCGTATGTTTTACAACTTCAGGAAATATAATTGTATCTGATTTTGAAAATCATCGCCTGCTTATGGTAGATCCGACGCTTTCAAAGGTCTTACATTGCGTAGGTCGCGAAGGGTCAGGGATCGGTGAACTCAATCGTCCGTCGGGCATCGTGACTGACGATGACGGGCGAATTATTGTGGCAGATTCAAAAAACCACCGTGTACTAGTATTCACATCGGAGTTGCGTATTTTATGGGCTGTGGATTTAAAGAGTCCCGGTCTAGATGACAAGGACAGACCCAGCGACGTGGCTTTAACTCCCGAAGGGTTCCTCGTTGTATTGTTTGAAACCTTACCTGACACCGCCCGCGATATCACTTCTCACGGCAAACAATACATCAAAGTATATTGATAAAGAACGTTATATTAAGTGTATTGACAAGTGTAAAACGCCAAGTGAAACTAACGATGTGGGCCGAAGGTCCATCAAGTTTTATGTTTGTTTTGTTTAATTTGTGATTACTTTCATAATGTGCCAATTTTATTATTAATGTTTGAAATCTGAATCGAGCATAGCTTGTACGGAGGATTTTTATTTTGTCTTTGTGTTACGTGCAAATCGAATTCTCCTTAAATTAATAACTTTTGTTACCATATTATTTTGATTTCAGTTTCATGTGGAACTAGTCTTTAAAGACCAAACCTTGTTTGCAGTGTTACTTTACATAGTAATTTTGCCCCACTTACGACACATATACAGAAACTAAAATCAAACACTGTTCAATAACCGCGTTTCTCGAAACTTTGAGTTTACTTTTATGCATTGCATAAATAAAAGGATGAAGCGTCATAATTATTAGGGGTATAAGATCACCTTGTGATTTAAAAGATGTTTTTATGTGAGATAATTTAAAAACTAACTTGGAAAGTATTTTTTCAAATGTTACTTTTGCGTTTTTAACTTGGTTAATTGAATGATGCACACGTTGATACGTATTCTTGTATTAAGTTATTTTGAATACTATTTAAGGTATTATAATAATTATATATTTAAAATTTCAATGATGGCTCTACGCCATGATTCTAGATAAATTAATTAAAATTAGTTTACTTCATTTAGATTTCTATTTTGTTTAAGACTTGAGGCGCGGGAGCTAAGAAATTAATGCAATAAAACTTGGAGACTGACTTTAGAAGACTGTCTTAGAGACGTGGTTCCGTAGCGGGCGGGGCAGGTGTCGCGAATCCAACGCGTTATGTTAAATGCAATTTTTTAGTACCAAAATATAGGTATTATTAAAAATATATTTTGATGGTGATTTTATCGGCAAAAAAAACGGTTATTTTTGTTTTCAATTGAACGAACATTGGCGTAAATCAACAAACCTTTTCTATAACGTTATTCGTAACGACTAAGTTTCGGTATTCCTCGATGTAGTGCTATAGACGGTAAATAAAATAATTAATCATTAGCTAATTGTAAGCTCCTATAAACTACCTTAATAACTTCTACTTATGTAATAAGTCACGATGACGCACTCGTTGATTTAAATTAGCTAATTTATAGATATTCTTCTACATATTAATTTTCAATTAGAAATAACGTGTCGTTATATACAGGCAAAATTTGTGTTAGTCCAAATATTTTAGCGAAATTGTTTCTCCAAAATTTTATGAATTATCGCATAGTCTATTTTTTAAATGTATCGATGAATGAGTCGACCGTATTAGATTTAATACACTGTGTTCAGTCAATATGTGTTCACTATTTTAATATAAGTTTAGCATAATACATTCGAATGGGACGGTTGGAATACCGTTTTTACGCGATAGTATAGTTAACTGCGTGTTGTAGTTTTTACTCACGTTGAGGTCTTGCTTCCGATGTAGGGTGTAATTCCGTGCTAGCGAAATTGTAGACTGCACTTACAAGCTGCCATGTTGGAACATTTTAACGTAAGCGTTCGAATAACTATATTTTAAGCAATTGACCCCAACAGACTTCCTCGTGGGGTTCCTCACGAGAAACCTCTATTTATAGATTAGTCTAGAGCTACGGCACCAGTATCATGTTTAGACGAGCATTTATCCATATTCTAACGAAACTTCTAAGTACCAAAGCTATATTAACTTGTATATCGACTATAAGCTCACGCTCTCAACAGATATAATCTTTGATCGAATCTAACCGCTTTGTACGTATAAACAATCTATATTTATCTACTATTAAATTTGTCAACTTATCGATATATTACAAACAATACAATTTAATACATCAATGAACTAGAATGTAGCTTTTAAAGATTTACGCTAAAGCAATGTTCCCAATAATATTGAGCATATTTGTATTAGAAATTTTATTAGTTAAAACTATGGTTAGAATAACGTTTTACATTTATGTACTTAGGTATAGTTTACTATAAGATTCTGAGAAGTCTTTTATAATTTTGATGGCCGCATAGACTGTCCAGTGGCTGTTAACCTTTTGTGAAGTCCATTGGAGTATGAGTTTCCATGTTGACTAAAACTATAGGAACTAGAAGAATATTTCAATTCAAATCACAAGGTTTCCTAAAAACAGTTGCTTCTCAGTGCTATTGTGGTCTAATTAAGTCCTCCACTGATAGCCAGTACTGACATTCGGCAGATTTTGGCACTACAGACTATGCTTAAACGATTATTATATAGAAATCCTTAAATTACCTGAATGTATGCTATTCTCTTCATTATGATGCTTGTTAAAAAGGACAGCACTGTTAAACGTGTCTTTTTAGTGAGCTTTTAGATCTATGTACACCAAATAAACATGAGAATGGTATTATACATTCGTCTAGGATGTCCGTAGACGTAACATTGACAAATGGTATGCTATGCCAAATGCTCCTGCAGTATTCACACGGCATAAGAAATGCTACTTTTATAACAGATTTTTATATATTTCCAATGACAGCCACTGATGCCAGATGTCAGCATTGACCATCTATTAGATTATTAAATCTATTTATCCTAAGTGCCTTTGCGCATGACGACTTTTAGCAAATACGATTCATAAAATTTGTAAACTAAACAGGCTGCGACTTTATCGTGTTCGCAGTTTAGTTTCATTGAATCTAACGCACTTTAACAGGCTGCCGTACAGAGTCAATCTGGATCGCGATTAGATGGATCTAATCATAGATTTATCATGGCAGAAACACAGCACAGATCACAATCTGCTCTAGAACCAATTATGCCATATGCCGTATGATTTTGTGTGATTGGTTGCGTGTCATGAATTAGATGCCCAGCCGATCACAGACCAGAAACATACAATGTATTTGGGTGCGATTAGTTTTAAAGATCTTGAGGCAGATTCAGGTCAGTGTGTAAAGAAGATGAAACTTGATCGCGAATCGCAATCCAAATTGACTTCACAGCAACCGAAACGCGGGCGCCTGAAAACGTCTTCGTGGGCAAATGCTCTAAGTTTACCTTAGTATTAACAATTTGTAACTTCAAACAAAAATTTTCTTTTGTGGTAAATTAAATTTTTAGATTAAAAATAAAATGAAGTAATTCATGCGACTGAAATATAGTCTGAGTTATCGTAAAACTATGAGTTAAGGTCGGAAAATTGTTGTTTGAAGTCTTTCGTAAGAGACCGTGTTGTGTGACTATGTTGTTGGCGCTGTTTCTGTAAATATCATAGTAACTGATCAAAGGCATGTAAAACTAGTTCGTCGAGGCTTTTATAAAATAGAATGTCATTCATCATAATGGTTATTCTATAATCATTTTCGTTCATGATCTTTGCAAGTCTAATTATTTAATCTATTGCAATCTTTGTAATATATATTATTGTATATTTAAACATTGCAAATACATTGTTTAACGAGAAGGGTTTAACAAATAGCTTCATTGAAATATTATGTACAATTAATGAGATTTTTCTATAGTAAATTCTAGATAAAATTATACCTTCGTTATGTCATATAATATTAATATATATATAATATTCGTGCTCGATATATAAATTAAAGAATAGCTATTATGATGAACGATACGACATAGGCTGAAAGCTTGTTTATAGCTTGTTCAATATTTGGATTGAATGTGTGTGCGGGAATGGCAGACGCGGTAGATAATAATTACCTTTAACTTGTAAGGGTATGCAGTTTTTTGCGTCATAACTGTCAATTAACGAATTCCGCTAAACAATATGGATATTTATATGATTTTTGTTCATTTCATATCATTAATAGGTAAAAAAGTAAACCTGACTTATGTACTTTTGTTCAGTGCCATTACTAAAGTATTATATTAATATTATTTTTAAAATATATTTTTTGGTGCATAAAATGCATTATTTTCAAAATTATCTTGGAGTCCGTTGAAATCTACATTTTTTTTTATATTATGAGGAATCTCAGAGTCAATATTTTGTCTAATATTTAACAAATCACGGTGGTTTTGCATAGCGAAATACCTCTATACCAGCTGATCGAGTTGTATCCAATAGAATGTTACCAGTTTTAAACATTTATTATCTTGAAGACTCTTAGCGTCATCCGTCATCAATTTAACTCTTTGATGACATCATAGAAATATTGCTTCACGTTTTATCCTACATTAATCTAGTTTAGTAATTGTAGCATACTTAAAGGGCGGGATCAAAATAATCTGTTACATCCAAAGTCAACAAATTGTAGGTCAATAATTTATAATCCAGATACGTAGTGTGATTCTGATAACCAATCGATAAAACAGATACAGATACAGATAGTCTCAATGCGTGGATAGATTCAAAATTTACAACATATCTGGATTACATTTTACATCTTCAATCTATAAGTTTTTGAATATATAGATTTTTAATATCGGCCGTAACTTTATTATTCTTGTTTTTATTCAACCCCGGTTTTATTTTTAAAAATTTCATTACATAAATTACTGTATATGAAGACTTTATTACTATTTTATAGGATTCCAATGTGAAGCATAGTTTCTGTTATGTTATCAAATGCAAGTAAATTACAACAGGTTCTTCATCTATTACGAGTTGGCTCTAAGCGGCTTAAATATTACTTAATTTGGTAACCGCATTTAATTCGGTATGATTTGGTTATGTTTCTTAGATTTATTTTGTTACTTGGTTTAGTGGATGAAAACTGCGCTTTAGATTGGCTACCTATCACTGGAAGAGGATTGCAAATATTAATGAAAATGGGATTTAGTTTAGAGGTTTTTATAAATGAAATCTATTGTTTGAAACTTCCCAATTGGATGCTTCCATTAAAGTTAGGTAATTTAGAATTATTTTGATATTTTTATGACTTTCATTCGGACATATTTTTTTTACATATAAAAATTACTTCACTTTATTAATGTTAGACAAAAATATCGAGCCTTAATAGGAAGCCGACCTAATACGCTACCACTTTATAAAAGTGCGCCGAAATTCAGCGCATAAAAATGTTTTGATATAATCACGAGGTCAGATGATCTGATCGCCAGTAAACGATGTGAACTAAGTGAAAGCTGCTAGTTGCTAGCAGTAAAAATTGTAGTTTTGTGATAGGTACAATAAAATTGAGAGCGTAAATATTGATGATCGATGGTAATTTTTTACAAGTTTTTTAAAAATTCGATGTATTTGTGAACCTGATTGGGGAAACTTAAAAGGGATATACCCGCAAAAGGTCGTGAATGAGACGCAATATAAACTGCATAATAATACAATTATAGTATGAGATTGTAGGAAATTGTATTTGAGCCATTCTATTTGTACTACATATTTTTAATGTTAACTAAGGGCTTGTGTTGTGTTAGTCTTAGTGTAATTTTAACATTCATCCCCCCGAAATACTGGTACATACTATGCGATATTTTAAAGAAATACATAAAAATAATCATTTTCTTTTTTTTTTACCATAAAGGAAACTATTTTCAATAGGCATTGATTTCACAGATTGTAACTTTATTGCAAAAAACGACGAAATATCTCAAATAGATATGTTCTGTTTCAGTGCTTCTAAAATATTAAAAATTATTTTTTTGTAATTCTCTATGTTACTATTTGATATACAATTATTATAAAAATACTTTCTAAATTTAATAGGTACCCAGACAAAACATGACTGGAAAATAACCACATTGTAATATTAGTATGTTATTGTTAGCCTCTGAACATAATCGTAGGGGGCGATGAATGCTAGTGTATTGTGTAACTATGTAGTAGTAGTAGTATTTTTATATGAACCTCGTTGAAAAACAGGTCGGATGCGACCTGTCCTCTGCGCGAGGACCAACGTGTTTAGAAGCCATTGACACACCCCTTTTATATAGAAAACTGTATGTTTTAACAGTTTATCTCTCCTATCTAATATCGGCCATTAGGATGATGAATGACAAAATAAAATCAAAACTATTTGAGTTAGTGTTTGCAAGGTCTCGTCATTTTTCCGACTACCCGCTTAAATAGGCTCGAGTCGGTATCACAACAATATGTAAACAAATGATTTTATAGTTAATCATTGTTTATACCACATACATATTGGCATAAAAAGTATACTTAACGAAAACTTAGTCGGGGCGTTGTGTCTAAGAAGACTTCTCACGTTGGTATAAGTTGTGTTCAAAGTTTAAGTAACCGTATCTACCTCACTTGTAATACATTAAAGACTGATTGGAATTAATGCGATGGTGGTCTAATCACCGTTTAGAAGTCTGTTGTCTACTAGAATAAGCAGTATCCTTATGAACAAATTTTTTTGTCTTCTTTACTTAAAATAGCGTCCAAATATCCCGGAGGATTTTTTATTTTAAACAGGTTAGTAAACTTACGTACCGTTTCTGTTGCAAGACAGTCGACAACAGTCTTTTTTTCGTTTTATATCTATATCTTACGTTACACTTCTGTAATATTGTTAAAAGAAGACTGATATTTTATAAATGTTCCTATATTTTAATTTAGAATAATTTTACTGCCTACCATAATATTTTCATTTACGTTATGTTTATCCTTTCGGTAATAATCATTACTTTGATTCTTGTAATCTTATCAATTGTGCATGACGCTATATAATGTCATGAATTTTTTGAAATTTTTAATGGAATTTTGTATGAAAAATTAATCAAGTGATTGATAGAAAATGGTCTTTTATTTACCTTTTATCTCCTGCGTACAACATTAATATGGTTTCTGCATCAAGTTGGCCAAGAATGTCATTGGATTTAAATCAAAAAGAAATTAAAAGAGAGCAGTTCATTTTTAGTTCATACATATTGTCTAAAACCAAGAGAATGTAATCACTCCGTTGGTCTAAAACGTATATAGGTACTTAAATTCTGTGATATATTCTCCGTTTTCTTTCAACTGCTCCATAAAGTCAAGAATTAGGTACCTACATAATTTATAATTCCATGGACATTACTTTTTACAGAAAAAGACAAATGAAAAAAAACGACCGTCGTGATTCTTAGAAAACGACAAACGGAGTGATTATCACAGGTGATTATATTCTCTTGGAAAACGACAATAATAAAAGAGATTATAGTGGTCAATAAAAATGGGTCACCATGTGAGCGCACTTGTGTCAAGTTTGGGAAGATTTTTTGAATATCCTGTAAAAAGGAAACCCATCTGTTTCTACAGGCAGGAAGATTTTACGGCCACGGGTAAAGCAGCACATGCATTAAAGTAGGTACTAATGGGCGGGAGGATACTGTCCGGACGGTGCACATTCGTCCACCATCCTTATCATCGACTTTTGCACCAGCAACCAGACTATCCGACCGGACCTGTCCTACCTGTAACAGTCAGACTGATCATTTCTGCAATGCCCCTAAGTCACCAGATAAAGTAATAAACTGCAGTGACTAAATTACGAAATTTTGTCCGGTATTCGTAGATACGTGGTCCTGTGCCTAACTACTTACAGAAATACTTAATTAAATCATTTTGTCAAGAACAGGACAATGTTCATTGCATTTTAGGTACGTTCCTATTGACATGGCTTATAGAGCAAGAGCCCAGGACGGCCAGACCTTCGTTATTTTATAAAAGCTGAAAGTTTTTCTGTGCATATCTCCTATTCAGGTAAGAACGACCAGCGACTATGGAGTTTGGGTTGTGGTTACTTTGGCAGGTAACAGATAGTAAAGGTATGCAAAATAGTACCTAAGTTTCGTTAAAGTATAAAGCTCAATTTTTTTATATTTTCTTCGGGATAACTTTAGAAATCTCGTCATCCCTTGCCGGACACTTATGACAGTTGCTTCCCCCTGCCGGACACCCCTAAACTTTAATAAATTATAATTATACTTTCGTTATAGTATAAAAGCTAAATTTTGTATATGTTACTTGGGGACCTATAAAAAAATGTTACCTCAAAAGCCGGACAGTTTTGATGGTTTTTACACCTTGCCAGATACATTGAAAGTCCGCTCTAGGTGCGAGCGAGAGTGCTTAGTCGATTACGATCTTTTAGGATATCCAATAAAAAAATAATTTTATTACATTCATAGCTATCCTATTATCCTATCCTATTATACTATTATTATAATTATAATATTATCTTATAAATTAAAGAGTTCTCTCGGGAATAAAAAAACACAATACACGCGAACGAAGTCGCGGGTATCAACTAGTATTAATATTAATATATTAATATTAATTATTAATTAATAATAATATAAATGCGAAAGTTTGTATGTTTGTTACTCAATCACATCGCAACGACTGAACCAATTTAGCTGAAATTTAGCACAGAGATAGATTATAGTCTGTAATAGCATATAGGCTACATTTTATTTCTGGAAATAAGGAGTTCCCGCGGGAATAAACCCCTTCATCCACGCGAACAAAGTCTCGGATCATAAAATATAAAAAAGTATTACATGTAAAAAAAATATTTAATCTTTGTTATTAATTTCATCATTGCCATCGATATTTTCATTTTCTTCATCACTACTACTCCAGTCGATAGCAGGCGCAGCCAAGGAAACATGAGCCTATTTGGATTTCTACTTGGTCTATCGGATAATTCATCCTTTTTTTTTTGTAACTCAAAATGTTTTGTCAGACAAATATTATGTTGTTGTAAATATATTGTGAAGCTACTGTAAGAATGCCTATCTCTTTATATCTTTCTCGAAGGGAATCCTGCGGTTGAACAGTTATAACCTCGCGCTCGCACCTAGAGCGGACTTTCAATGTGTCTGGCAAGGTGTAAAAACCATCAAAACTGTCCGGCTTTTGAGGTAACATTTTTTTATAGGTCCCCAAGTAACATATATAAAATTTAGCTTTTATACTATAACGAAAGTATAATTTATTAAAGTTTAGGGGTGTCCGGCAGGGGGAAGCAACTGTCATAAGTGTCCAGCAATGGATGACGAGATTTCTAAAGTTATCCCGAAGAAAATATAAAAAAATTGAGCTTTATACTTTAACGAAATTTAGGTACTATTTTGTATACCTTTACTATCTGTTACCTGCCAAAGTAACCACAACCCAAACTCCATAGTCGCAGGTTGTTCTTACCTGTATAGGGGACATGCACAGAAAAACTTTCAGCTTTTATAAAATAACGAAAGTCTGGCCATCCTGGGCTCTTAGGCTATTAGAAAGCCATTAATAGAATAATTTCATATTCAAACAAAGTTTCACAACGTGCTTTCGAATACAGGAGAACCTCAGAGGAGGGTTTCGGATGTCCAAAAAGTAGCGATGACGGACTACGACAAGCTTGTCGACCAGTTCTACAAAAGACTAGCTGAACAACGCCAGTACAATCAAGTAAGGCTTAACATGTATAATGTAGAGGTTCAATCAACCTCACGGCCATAATGTTACTAGTTACTGCCTACTACATTATCCCGTAGTACATCGAACTACCTACCTCTAAAACTGTACAATTGTTTTACAATTTCATGTTAGTTAAACTTCGAACATGACCGAGTTTAACTTCTAACCGAGACGAAAGACAACATACCTAGATAGGTATGTTGTATGTACAGAATTAGTAAAGTAGATACTTTGTCGACAACAAAATTATGCTATATCTTCGGCGCAAAGCAGTGATGGTGAACTACTAGGAAACCTTCAAAACAGAAATAAGTCAATGAAATCCGAAGTATTAGCACAGAGTAAGGATTGTTATCTCCTGAAATTGTGGTATTAGTCAGTAAAACTAAAGCCATTCCGCGGTAGGATATTCTCTCGGAAAGTCAAGTTTCTTATTTTTGTTCTGTTATTCTTATTTAATTGGAAATAATGATAGATAGATAAATAAAAATTTTATTGCACACAAGAAAGAAACAAAATTTAATACAACTTAAAACTAAGCATGCAAAGGCGGCCTAATGAAGGATAATGTTCAAACTTCAAAGTAATATGCCCAATTTCGCTCTAAAAATTCGCTTTGCTTCCCTTGTCTTCTGAGGCAATAATAGTGAATTGAGTAACTTTGTACTTACGATACTTTTATAAAATAACAATACCAAAGCCCCGAACCCCAGGAAATGAAGGAGCAGGATCGTCGTTGGAGCATTCAGAAAGTGGTGCGTCGCTTCCCGGGCTGGAACGAGGTCACCATCGCCAACCTGCACAGCCTGTTCCTGCTGTTCGACAACCAGTCCAATGGAATGCTTGGCTTCGACGATTTGTTAGTTACCGTGAAGTAAACTTTAACCGACGAACAAAGACGTTTCTTGCCGGTTCTTCTCAGCAGAACCTGCATTCCGAACCAGTGGTAGATTTTTGACGTGTCATAAGAGCTACAAGTTGGCCTACATGAAATAAATAAATTTTGAATTTGTTTCGAAAGTTTACTTGGGGATGGTGAAATAGATAATAGATAATATTACTAAACTGCTGGATGTTAGCCAGGCCTGCGGAGCTACAAGTGCATGGCGTACCTCTTCGAAGGGCCTAAATTCAGAGAGTGCGAAGGGATAAGAGTTACGTATAGAAAAAGCGAAAAGTGTAGGTGAATAAGACGGTAGGTAAGTAGTGCTGTGTCAACCTGAATTGCGCTCTATTGTGTGGTTAACAAGAGTCGCTATTTAAATCATTTTGCGGAGTGAACCTTCTGTACCTTTAGGTACTATTAGGTATTCTGTGCTTTAGCTAAAATTTTCAGGTAATTCATACCTAGTTTACCTTCAAGACACACTCGTAGCTCAAGTACCGCAAGAGATATACAAGCTTTTCATTACGAATAGGTAACATCACAGATTACTAAATATTCTGTGGGTAACATTGTACGTATGTAGTTCTAAAAACTCGGTCGTTAAGGTCTCAAGGTGTTAGATGACGACCTCGCACCGGAAAGCGATCAGGCCGAAACTCCAATAGTTATTCCACGGCGACAACAGACGAGTTGGAACGAGTGGATAGACATGTGGAAGTTCATGCAAGATACCTACCTATTTCCAGTAGTGGACGTCTATTCGATGATAAAATTAAGAAGAACATCAGATGTGATCCTGATTAGCTTTTAACCACATCCATATAATATATACATATATGTTTATTAGTTGCGCAGTTTTAGAAAGTTTGGGGGACGAAACTTCAATGGAGTATAGAAAAGAAAGGTTCAATTTAGCAGACACTGACAATGACGGTTGGGTCACTTACGATGAATTTTTATCGGTAAGAGTTTCTTATGTATTGTATATTTAAGTAACATACAGCTTGGCGCCTCCCGATACCTACAGATCACTCTTTTATGTCAGGAAAACTATATGTCAAATCAGTAGGTATATAAAAAGAGCCACTGCCGAGTTTCTTGCCGGCTCTTCTCAGCGGAATGAATCTGCTTTCCGAATCAGTGTTGGCCTACACGAATAAATAACTAGGTAATTTTAAATCCTTCACATCCGGCTCGTATCTTCTGTACCGTAACCATAAAGCTCTATTAACACTGGAGAGGTCCTGATTTTGGACATGCTTGGTTGGTGCCATTTTGGACTTGATGGTCGTGGCGCTGGATGTCCACTGCTGGATATAGGTTTCTTGCATGGACTTTCACAGGCTTCAGTCGTGCGCCGCCTGAATCCAGCGGCTCCCTGTGACTCGTCTGATGTCGTCGGTCAACCTAGTGGTGGGTCTGCCAACACTGCGTATCCCGGTGCGGGGTCGCCACTCCAGCACCACGGGACCCCATCGACCATCAGCTTTTCTATATGCCCCGCCGATTTCCACTTCAGTTTCGCGACTCGCTACGCCGGTGACTTTGGTTCTCCAGAGTCAGCAAATTCTGTGTTAACCTATGATTTACAATAAAGACATAATCGAAACTATTAGGTATTACATCGTTTATTGCCCAGTGGTACTACTACTTTCAGCTAGTGTATAACTTCAGTCCACAAGAGGGCGACGAGCTGAGCGGGCTGGCGCGGCGCTGCAACGACGTGGCCGACGACATACAGTTCGTCAGCAACCTCACTGTCGGCGAACAGCTCGAATACGGGTTGTTTTGAATGAAATACTTTATTTAAACTTAATACGAAACGAAATACTTTATTTTTGAGTTTTATTTAACTGCATTGCATTTATTTTCAATGTGTTGCATATTGCAGTGCCTTTTTTATATAAAATTCCTATTCATATTACTAAGACACGATATAGCCGGCGACGATGATAGAGCGATATAAAAAAAATTCATATCCTCGATTCATTAGAATACATGATGTATTTGGCGCTTACTGCACTCCTATTCCGCGCAATACGATAGCATCTGTCGTGCTTCACACCAGGTTTCGGGCATGTTTTATTTCGTCGCTTTTTTCTGGTATTCTGCGCAGTCTCAAGCGAATATGTGTAGCTTTCAAAGCCTCGGTGGGTTATCATCGGTCAGGGAGTCTATGTCACTCAGCTCGACGAGCGCAGGGTCGCAGGCGAGGCACCGAGAGCCTACTTCCCGCCAGCACTCTTCGCAGTATACGAATGGACACCTTGTTTTTACACACGTGTGCCATCCTTGTATCGTGTTTGTCCCTATAAAAAATAAATTTTAGTTATTTCCTCGTGTTCCTTGCCTCCTTACCAGTAGAACCTAGGAGCATGAGGAAACGCTCGTAATAGATAGCTTCTCTCCCAAAGTCATGAGATCTCTTTTAGTACATTCTTTATTAGAACGCACGCGATCTAACACAGCTGCAATGATAAAACGCGATACCTTAGTATGAACAGTAGCCTAATCACGAACATTTTAACTTTCGAATAGTAAAGGTAAAGTATTAACGTCAACAAGAAAATGATAGGCGCGCTTATTTTCATACATGGCGTTAACTTCACCTTTACTCAGAGGCGTAACTATACCGTTTGAGGCCCGTGGCAAATTCATCGGACGGGGCCCTCTGTCCCCCAATATAAAGAAGCTCAACCAATGAGATATTTTTTTGCTTTATAATAAATCACTAGGTGAAGTAGGTGCATACAAACGCGAATACAATTACTTGATTTTCTAATAACCTTTAATTCAGAGCGTATTGAACTGTATGTCACAATTTTTGTATTAGTACCAAATTTCAAAGATTAAAATTACTTTTTTCGGGCTTTTTGTTCAGCAAAAGTGTTAATGACATAAGAACCAAAAATGTCATTATCGCGAGCGAAGCGAGCGCAAAATTTTTTACGATTGTATTCTGCCACTACTCCACTAGTCCATATACTTGATGCTTAACTACCTACAATACCAATCCACAACCGATGGTTTCTAAATCGTCACAATTTAGGTGGGCCTTACCAAGCAGTATCAGGATTGAGGAGTTGGTACCTGAAGTTCAATGATGTAGCCCAATATTAACGGCTGCACCGCGCAGTTATGTATTCCATACTTGTTACTCCGAAAATGTTGCGAGCGAAGCGAGCGCGTTATGATTGCATTACGGCACTTAGTAGTCCATTCTTGGCACCTACAACAGCAACGTAAAAAGCGACATTTTCGCGAGCGAAGCGAGCGCAAAATTTATGATTGCATTACGGCACTTATACTCGGACTTATAATTCGATTCCACATTTGACATTAGCTACTGTCATTTTGTAAAATAATGATACCACATATAATAGTGTAGTGATGAACACAAAAATCGATAAACAATCGCGATTTATGTTTATGTAATCATAATATTGGTGTGCCAATTAAAGACTAAATTATTGATTTTTATTTAAATAAATACATAATTATTCATAATAATTATTTATTAATTAGTAACCGCTGCTTTATTTTATAAAAAGTTAATATTTTTGTTTTTTATATTAAAAACAAAACTTATAATAAAAGAGCCTATATATCCCATGTTGTCAAAGAAGAGGAAAAAATGAGTAGGCTAGATATGTTAATTGACAATATCACAGACACATTTATAATAAATGTTACAGAAAGTGACAGCGATAGCGATGACGGCGACGATTTATAAAATAAAATATTACCATAATACATCTATTTGTTTTATTTCTCATGTTCCTTCATTTTCACATTTATTTATTTATTTCACACACAATTATTAAAGAATACTCTCAGATCCTTAATAAAATTAATCGTCATAACTAAATTATCCGATCAGAAATATTTAATTTCCTGATATAGTACTTAGTTTCTATTAAAGTAGTAGTTGTTTAGATATACTACTATAAACGAGAGAAATCGATCCGGAAATATTCCATTTCCGTATCGAATAATTTCGCAACGTCACTATTTAGTACTTGTCATTACGTTGCAACACTGAAATTGTCAAATCTGGAATCGAATTAAAATTCCGACTATAGTAGTCCATTCTTGGCACCTACAACAGCAACGTAAAAGAGATATTTTCGCGAGCGAAGCGAGCGCAAAATGTATGATTGCATTACGGCACTTAGTAGTATATTCTTGGCACCTACAATAGCAACGTAAAAGCGACATTTTCGCGAGCGAAGCGAGCGCGAAATTTTTTATGATTGCATTAAGTACAGCACTTAATAGTTCATACTTAGCACCTACAATAGAAATGCAAAAGGGACATTTTCGCGAGCGAAGTGAGCGCGAAATTTTTTATAATTGCATTATGGCACTTGGTAGTCCATACTTGACATCTACACTAGAAATGTAAAAGTGACATTTTCGCGAGCGAAGCGAGCGCGAAATTTTTTATAATTGCATTACGGCACTTAGTAGTCCATTCTTGGCATCTACAATAGCAACGTAAAAGTGACATTTTCACGAGCGAAGCGAGCGCGAAATTTTTTATTTTGCACTACGCCATATTTAGTCCTGTACTTTTGACGCTTGAGACCCTGCGCTTGTATGCGCCGCACACCTGGCATCGTAGGTAAAGTCGGCTCTACCAACTATTTAGTTATTGTTTGGGGTACCTATATTCAGTAATTAATTAGATATTTTATAAAATTTTAAACTATGTGTTTATGGACCTAATGACATTTAGGTACATACTTATACAAATATGTATCTTTTTCATTTCTGTAAGTCATAAATAAAAATTTTGGGCCCAAATTTATCGCCCCTAAAATTGCTGCCTTAGGCTCCAGTCAACTCAGCCTTTTGGTAAATCCGACACTGTGCGAAACCTTTCTTGTCCAAAAGAATTTAGTTTATATCAATTTTAATTTTGAAAATGATTGCTCGGCACTAGCCGTAATCACAGGAATGGCTATAAATGTTAGGATCATCTTGTGCTTCTGGCCTTCTCTGATCGGGGGCCCCTTCCAGCTGGGGCCCGTGGCATTTTGCCGTCATGCCACCCTATAGTTACGCCTCTGCCTTTACTGTTCGAAAGTTAAAATATTCGTGCTTAGGCTACAGATATCAGAATAACGCTATGTGAAAGAGGCTTAAGATCCATATCTTTCCATTATGATCTTTGGCGGTAGAGAAGTAAATAGCCAAGAAACCTTCGACCAGACTTGAGATAAACTGAGAACTCAACCACGATACCTTTACTTACACTAAACACTAATCCCAAAGAGGGATTTATCATCGGTGGACAATTAGTGGCGTCTTGGCGAGGTTAACTTACTACGACTGCGGTCAAAAGTCCTCGGCGCGGTCTCCTCACAAATCAAACACTTCATCCTAGCGACCGGCAATGCTTCAAGCCATCCCAGCATCTCAGGGAACCTCATCCTCAAACTCAGCAAGTTCTCCCCAGTGAGGTAATGAGCTCGCACAGATTGGACCGCCTTTCTCCGCAGCGTTTTGTCCATTTTAACGCGTTTCTTCAGTATATCGTTGTAGAGATGTAGTATACGCTGTTTTTCGCGTACGGGGTAGAAATAACTACAGATCAGTCTGGAAATTTATGAATACCCTCAATTTACTCTCTTGCTTGTACTTTAATAGATACAAGAGTTACTTAACTTATGAGCAGATTATTATATTTTCATCATGGGGATATGAAAAAGAATACTGACTTGAGCACCCCACTTTGCGCTTGTTTTACTATTGTTAAAGCCGACCTCTATGCTTTAGCTTTAGGAAGCTTTACTTAGCGTAGCTTTTGAAGTAAACGTTACCTAATTGTGTCTTACGTTATTTTCATGGTGATATGAAAAGACTTGAATCTTCCTTTTCGGAGAGTCCGAAATTTTAATCCCAACTAATTGAATATCACTTGCTTTAACTGTGAAAGAAAACATTGTGAGGAAACTTGCATACTAAGACTTCTCCATCATGTTTACAAAGGTGTTTAAAGTATGCCAAGTCACACTTAGCCAGCGAGGTGGACTCTGGCGCAAACTCTTCCCGATCTGAAAGAGAGACCCGTTCCTGGTAGTGTATGGCGATGATAATGATCATGCATAGATAACGTTAACTTGAAAAGATACACTAAATACAGTAGTATTTAGGCTCAAGTAAGTATTACTTGAAAATCTTAAGGTAATAATAGACCAGAATTAAAGCAGCTTACCTTCGCAATCTCAGCGTATAGGGGTTGACGCAAAGCAACAGGAGGATCCATATGTATCCACCATAAATTTTAAAATAAAACAGGCTCGGCATCGCCCTAGGTTGCGGGAGACACATTTCGTTGGAAACCATTTTGTTTTGTTTATTGGAACCCATTTCTTCGAGGACTTTACGTACCATACTGGATAATAGACCTGTACTTACTACCTGAAATAATACTGTTCCAATAATGGTACGCAAGCGTAGCAACAGCAGTGAGCGTGGCGAATAACGGTTAAGTATCGAAGGTACAAAACAAGAGATCTGATGATCTAGCATCTGACCCCGTAAGTAATTTTAGCATGAAATGTCCTTCTTCATAAGATTTAGTGTTTATTGTCAAATACTAGACATAATATAGCGATCGAGGTAAGAATGGAAATTTCAAACCGCCATTTTCTATATCTGTCTTTCTCAGTGTACGATACGCATGAGCAAGACAGAAATATAAAATGGCGGCTAAACATTCCTATCGTAGAACTTTATCTCATTATTTGAAAAATTAACCTTAATATCAAGGTCTTGCACGCCCGATGACGGTTTCCTCTCCATGGCGTGCTTTCTTACGACATCCAAAGCCTCGTAGAACAGTCTGTCTAGCATCACGAAGGTTGTGGCCGTCACCGCTTCCAGCATAACTTTAAGGATCTGACACAATAATCTGCTGCGCTCCATGAGTACGTAACAAGTGGAAAGCACATCTACGTATCTATTTCTTTCCATCTAAAATGGAACCGTCGTTGTAAGCAAAAATGGCTGTATCAGAATTATTGCTGTAAGCATAACTCTATGGCATATTTGATGATTGCCGTGCGTTTCTTATCAGTTCAGTAAGAAAAGGAAAGAATTTAAGAGTAATTTTCGTACTGAATTAAAATTAAGAAATCCGTCCATTTCCCTTAGTATCTATTCCGTGTTTATGTCGCGTTCCGGAGAATCTCTGTTATCAACTTATCACACAGCAAGAGAGCCACGGATCGATGTACTAATTTGTTTGCATAGCAATGTAATTTGTTTGTTTTAATTGTTGTTGAGGACACAGCATAGAAGCCTGTGTCCTCAACAACAATTATAATGGATAAACAAAAGGTTACAGCGGGATTTGAAAACTTTCTCAACGAAAATGTACGTGCAAAAGCTAAGAGCTGTCTCATATTTTTTTAACTAACTATTCGTACCAAGGCAATGACGGAAGTAGATGATACCTTTTTTAAAGGCAAAAGCGTAACCTTATCTTGCATCTTACGCTTCAGATCGATCCTTTTAAAATATCCCGTAATGTAAACGTTGTCGTAGTCAATGTTCGTCAAATACAGGTCATGGTAGTTCTGCGCAGAATATGCAATACGAAGAAACAAGAAAGCTAGACAAATGTTGACTGTGGTGATGACAGATTCGACGGTCGCGTATTTTTCGTGAAACGCGTGAAGAACACGGTCGCCGGTTTCCTTTGCATCCTAAAAAGATATAAATTATTTTTAAACAGCGCAGGTACGTTGTTTCTTTCTTTCTTCTTGCTGGGCTGGTTTCCACACGTAAACCATTCATGGTCTGTTGTGCACCAATCCTTCCAATTTTATTTATTCCAACCATCGCAACTCTCTCCAGAAGCCTAGCAGGCCGCCCAGGTTGCCAAGGACTTCTCGAAGTGAGGCTGGGGATCCTAGATGGTTGTTGACCAGGAGCTCGTGCACTGCGGTAAGTATGTTATTATTATTTTTATCGGTTAACTCCTTAAATTACTTTTAATAAGGCGAAATACACCAGAATTGGGAATTTCTAATAATCATTGCTCCTAACGACCGCAATCACCTCTAATTGGCGGATAATCTCTTGCTATTGGCTAAAATGCATTGTTGCAGCAAGAAGGCCATGAATTCAGCAAATCAGCACAATTGAGATGGTAGCAATGATTGATGCAGCTTTGTTCTTTCTATGAAGAATAAAAGCTAAACTGAGCTTAATTTATATTCTCCTCTGCCTTCCAAATAAGCGGAAATCTTGATTTAGGAGTGAGTACGACAATAGGGTAAAAGGTGGGGATCAAACCTTTCAGTTTTCAGTCCGTTGGGCTTTTGAGGCTTTTTTGTGATCGACCAGCTAAAATGTTTTACGGAAATTGCTCAAAACTTCTGATCATCTACTAAACCCGGTAAGTTGCGCTTATCACAAGTTTTCAAAAATATAACTGTACGAAACATAGTACATTTTACCTGTACATCATGCAGCTCTCGTTCATACATAACTTTATGTTGCAGTTTTATATCCGTGAGATTCGTTGTTAATTCCCTTTTCGCTATTTTCAGATAGGAGTAACCAATTCCCAGTCCAGGATTTATCTACGGAAAAATATTTTGGTAACTGGAAACTTGGTGTATTCAAGAATCGTCACTGAAAATCTTGTCCGCAACTTTTGCCAGCTGATGGTTCTGTGTTTAACTATTAAGACGTAAGACACAGAGTACAATTTTTTTAACTTCAGAGTTAATTATTTACCTGTTTTCTGCATATCCCAGATCCAAGCAATTGTTTTACATTGCACATTCTTGGCAACATCAAGGGCCAGCATATAATCGTCGCGTATGCTGCAATAGCTTGGTTACAATCCTCGAAAACCGAGGAAAAGGCGTTCAAGCATAGGGTCACAGTGTGAGACAACTGGTTCTCGCAACGAATTTCCATTTTTCGGAGATACGTTTTCTGATATTGCTGACTTTCTTTGTTTCCTAGATCCACGCTAAACACCAATAATAGGTCAGTCTTAAACAATATTTTTGGCATAAGTATCTATAGTATGTACCTATAGCTAGGTAACTTAAACCATTCTCAAAGCCTTTCAACTTTGTCAAAATATAAAATTCAACAGTATGTGCATGATAATAGTGCTGTTGGTTTGAAAAATTGTTTAAGTCCATGGTCAGAGAGTAAGTTATCCAGAGTCTGGTCGACTTTTAGGTAGTTCTCGAAGAAGTTACTTTGCATACAAAAATCTGTACCTCTTGCAATCTCGGGAACTATGTATCATTTAAAAATTATAGTGAAAATACGCACTATTTCTGTTTTGTATCCTTGTATGCACGTTGAAGGACGTCAAACAACGCATCAGACAAATCATTTTCTGCCTTCATCTGTTGCAAGTGATCCATACCTTCGATTTCACCCTCAATCGGAGATATCACATCACGGATGGAGCTGAAGCGGCATATTTTATAGCATTTATATATTGTGCAACAAATTATTTTGATAAAATAGGATGACTGGGATCTCCCAGTCATCCTATTTTATTTTACAAGAACATCTGTTCTTGTTCTGGTACCGCTCCACTATTGTATGTTGGCTGTCATCTTGCTACATAACGCCTTGTGTTTCTCCAAACGGAAAAGATGTGCTAGGTTAGCTATTCCCGGCCATTCGCGGATGTTTTTAAGCTCTTGCCCTTAATTTTGCCCGTCATAGTGGTCTGTCAGGTCATGTTTGAGGACATGTCCCACATAATAAATGCCCATTTCTGCATTTGATAGTCGAAATTAGTGAAGAGCTCTAAACAAAAACAAAATCAGCAATCGACTTAAAGAAGCAAGAAATGAAAGAAATTAAACACTTCAAGTGGTCTATTTCCAAAAACCACATTTAAGGAAACAATAAAAATGAGAATACCTGATAGCGTCCTTTATACCGTCAACTTCTTTCCGTAAATTGAGAAGGGCCTTGTTAAGCGGTTTATACATCCTGGCGTACTTTATCTTGGTGAGGTTGTAAGATAGTTGAGTGCTGCATGCAAACACCCGTACCACTTCCTTGGCGTTCAAGCCCATGTTTGTTATTGGGCCTAAGAAAATAGTATTGAGAAATAAGCAACCATTAAACCTTGAAAACTTATATCATTTGAGGCATAAAATTTTTAACTACCTACAATTAACACAGCAATGTTTTGAAGCATTTAAAATATCCTATGGGAAACATAGCAGGATAAAAGTATACCAGGAAAACGTATTCAGCAATCAGTTTGTTGTGTTGAAGCATAGACTTGCATTTTTAAATACATGGATAGGCACAGTTGAAAACCGAGAGTGACATAGGATACTTTTCATCGAGGGAATACAATGGATTAACAAGAGATTTATGAATTTTTTTTTATTTTTATTTTTTATAAAAGAATATTAGCTATTAGCCAAACTCAAGTTGACTACTATCCTCCTATCCCCTCCAAATAAGCGGAAAGCTTGTGCTAGGAGTGGGTGCGACAATAGTGCAACGGGTGGGGCTCGAACCTGTGACCTTTCAGTTTTCAATCCGCACCTTTAACAGTTGGGCTAGTGAAGCATTAAATCATTCTAGCAAAGGGTAATAGCGAATTTAAAATGGTTTGGAAGCAGCTGGCAGGTATAAAAGCAACCACACATAATATAGACTTACCAGCGACGACGTAAGTGAGTACAACAGCCTTCAAGACCCCTCTGCCAGGCTTACCGCAGTACATTGGAAATAGGAGAAGAGAAATACATCGCACTTGTGTTGACACTGCATTACCTACACCTTTGAGATAAACATTTCATGTCATGCTACTTTTATTTGCTTACGCCTTTAGATAAATTAGTTCGATATTTGAATTAATCTGAACCTTATCCCAGTTAGATAAGGTCGTAAATATCAATGTCCAATTATATGCTAACTTACGCCTTCTTCTAAACTAATACGACATTTGACTTAATCTCAACCTCATCTTAGTATAAATATCGTTAGTAAAATTATTAATGTCCAATTTGTTGCCAACAAAAAAAAAAAACCGTACACCGCGCCGTAAAGTCTTACAATTTTTTGCCAACTGCATCTAGTAATAAAATTATTGTTATTAAAAGTATTGAATAAAACTTACCTAACAAAATGCTTATTATCAAGCCTATATAAAAACCGGGGTCTCCCAAAAAAGATATATCCTTTAAGAGAAATCGATAGTAACAATGTCCCAAAGCAAAACCTGCTAAGAAGCATAGCAAGCTTTTAACATGGCACTTTTCTTGATCATTTGATAACATTGCAATAGGAAGAAGCGGGCATGTTTATTATTTTTACTTATTATCTCTCAAATATGGCCATTTTGAAACTTATGGAATAAAAATAATTTTCACTTTAATTTTTCTACTTTAAATACGTATTAATCGATTTTAATAGGTTTTAGTAGTTTATATTTGCTCGGTTTTATTATTTAAAATTCATAAACCAAGAGAATAGATAGTAGATAAATGTCACAATCATTTAGTCAAAAATGAAAGATAGAGACGGTTTTAAAAAGTGTAGGTATCATAGAGAATTCATTATTTTTGATAGTGACAAAAAAAATCACAACACAATTTAACATTGTTACGGAGAGAAAAAATACTCAGTGGCACAAAGAAATTATAAGGATGCGGATGTTTTAAAACTGATATAATTTGTAGGTAAAAACCTACCAACAATTGTAAAATGTATTACGAAACAAAAAACAAAAAACAACTTCGAGTTAATTGTTTATTATAATTAGTCTTATAAAATTCAATACAATTAGTACACAGAACTTATACAATATTACTTGAGAGTTGAGAGTGCCCAATTAGCGACTTTAACATTCAAAGAAACATTTTAAATGCTTTTTTCACAATGAGGCCAGTGAGAGCGATGCCACGCGGCGCGCTATGTCACCGCAGCGCATCGCAGCGCTGTTGCGTTCCTCCTGCGGCGCCGCTGCGACTACCGACATAGAAAAGTCAATAGTGCGTTACAAACTCACGGTGCGCTGCGGCACAACGTTAACTTTTTGTGCAGGATATATACAGTAAAGTAGAGTACTCATAAAAATAATAGACTTAGCGAGAAACGAGATGCAGCTATGCCAAAATAGTGGTGACGGAAGTATGCAACAATATTGTCTTTTTCAGCATATGCGATAATTTTGTTTGTTTGGGATTTATCTACTTGAAATCATGTAACATATATAGTATTTAAATAAAATACGGATAGTTTAGAAATAATATTGTGTTAGTAAAGATTACAGAAAAAAAATTAAGCAAATTTAAAAAAAAACCATAGATACAGAATAGGAAGTTGCAGATTCTATTACATACCTATTCTATGGTACACAAGCGTCCCGTGTGACATCGCTCTTTAAAATCCAGGGGAAGAAATCAAGCGCGGAATTCAGTTGCCGTATATCACAATGAATTATTAAGGGGTGCACCATATCGTGACGTGAATTTCCGCACTCGATTTTTCCACTAGATTTTTCTCTTGCCCAAATATTAATAATATTTCCGCACAAATATAGCGTCCAATCAGTCCGAATAAGTCTTATTGCTATCTCATTTGGCTTCTATAGGAATGAGCGAAGACTTTATTGATATACCTACTACCCAACATCACCAAAGATATTCGATGTGTACATAGACGTAGACATAATGTTAGACGATGCAACGGTTATTGAACCTAGGTAATTAATAAATATTTATTCATAATTTAAGGTCATAAACATAATCTCATTTACATCGTAGTGTTAGTTATTATAAATGCGAAAATTTGTTTGTATGTTGGTACAATGTTGAGAAACTTTAAATACACTGGTAAAATAAGATATAACCATACTTGAAATGTAATAAAAATTCAAAAGATAATTCTTTTGTCAGTAGATAAAACAATAAAAAATGCTTTTTGGATCTGTAACGCATAACGCATAACTAAAGATAACGCATTTTTTATGACACGGCAGTGAACAGAATATCGAATTCCTTTTCAAAAAGGATAAAGACGGTAAATTAATGACATCGATACTAGGTATCCCTCATTCCTAGAGCCTGTTACCGAGCCGCGGATCAGAGCAGAATGGTAATTCTATAATTCTGACAAAAACATTGTGAGGGTAGTTCGAAAATTCCACCTTCTAGACATAGCGACACTGAATAGAATTTTAAAAACCAAACATATAAATATCAATGTAATTAAATTACTTAAGTATCGACCTATCTTGTATCTTACGAGCTTAGAAATGAGGGTTCAAGTTCCTTCTCAACTAGGCAAAGTTGAACTCTCATTCCTAAAGCCTGTCACAGAGTCGCGGATCAGGGTCGAATGGTAGTTGCTACAATTTTACAAAACATTTACGAGGGTAGTTCGAAAGTCCTAATTTCTCAAGAAATATCACAAGTATAGGCTTATAGCGACACTGAAGAGACTTTAAAAAGCCGTAAGTGTAAATATCAATGCGAATGCCTTAGAATAAATAATAACGCCAAGAAACCGTCTATAGTACAAAAAACAAACGTAGTAAGGCAAACTACCTTAAATATGATGCACACTGACAACTGAAGTAAACCATTTATGGCTTAAGTTTTAGTTGCCTCACTTTTAAGGCGCATAATCTCCAGAAATTATCCATCTACGCGAGATATAATGCTCAAAAATGTGCGCAAACACAAGTGGACCCTCTATTTTCTCACTCTCATAGTCCGATGGGAGGGAAATCAGACACGACCGGAAAGAGATCAGACGCAGGACCGACAACGATACGTGCTCGAGGCACGGGGGTGACTCACCGCCAACTTTCCAACACCGGGCTAGTACTGAGAATTTCTTGACAGAGAAACCCAATACGTTTTTTGGCCCGACCCGGGAATCGAACCCGAGACCTGGTCATCTGTAGTCGAACACGCTAACGACTAGACCAACGACGACAGTAACTATACAATAAACTTACATACTGTTAGAAAAACCCAATACGTTTTTTGGCTCGACCCAGGACCTGACCATCCACAGTCAAACTTGCTAACCACGAGGCCAACAAGGGTGTATAATAATCGGAATCCGATTATAGCATACAATTTAAACCTTAGTGGTTTCTCGTATGTTAATAAGAAAAATTGTTTATTTGTTTGTGTCATACAAATATAATAAAAAAAAAGACGTGTGGCACTCGGGGACTGCCGCGGTAAAGCTATTGCATAGCATTTTTTATCAACGCCATCTAGCGGTGAGAGGAGTCCCGTGTCAGGTTATTTTCGTTACGGAATTTCTGGATTCGGTCTCCACGCTCAAGGCCCGCGATAGAAGCTATGCAATAGCTTAAAAAAAAAAAAAGGTTTCTTGGCGTTATTAGTCTAAGCAAATTACTGAAGTATGGAACTAGCTTACGACATCGTCAACTAGGCAGACTTGATCCCTCACTCCTAGAGCCTGATACCGAGCGCGCGTCCAGGCAGGGTGGTTACGCGAGCGCGGTAGGCGGGTCACCAGAAGGCTCGTCGGTAACTTCCGTCACCATGGGTTCCTCGTCGTCCTCCTGAGGAATCTCGAGGATCTTGGGCCCGTATAGAAGCAGGTATGCGCAGTGCCAGTCGCCTGCAACGTTGAAACGGATAAGTTAATGAGAAAATAATTTATAAACTGTAATGCAACTACATAATGTAATACCAATATGTACAATTATTTAATAATTTAATACCTCTTTTATTTAATTTTTTACATTAATGACACAACAGAAAATCCAAATGCTAATAGTAATTGGATTTTCTCTTCCTGGAGTACTTCGACCATCTATTGTGCCAGATCTTTTTTTCCATATACTTTGCAACTGTGGAACCGACTTCCTGTGGACGGTTCCCACTAAATTACAACATGGGGCACATTGGACTACATTCAAGGGGCGGACCAACAAATTTCTAAAAAGCCGGCAACACATTGGTGGTGCCTCACTTTGTTACAAATGTTCATGGGCGGCAGTAATCACTTAACATAAGGTGACCCGCCTGCTCGTTTGCTCGCTAAAAAAAGATACGGAAATACAAAAGAACAGCTGAAAAATTGAAAAACTATCAAAATTGGTAATTTTGTAATAGAGGGAGCGAAGCCGCAGGTAAAAGCTAGTTAGCGAAATTTTTTTTTATTTGATATGTTTACCTCCACCGCTAAGCTTGAGCACCTCCTCCTCAGTGACGGGTGTGACGGTGTCATCGTCGCAGCGGAGCCAGGTGTCACCGCGCGACACCCACGCGACGTAGTGGCCCGAGGACGACGAGCGGCCTCTATGGGTCAGCACCGCTTGGAGACGGTAGTAACCGCTGTTATTGCTGCCCACATCTGGTGGAACAACAACATTTTTCATTAAACTTCCACTTTATTTTTATTTAAGAAAGAAAATAGATTTTATTTGATCAATACAATTCTTAATCAACTAGAATAAAGAAAAAATAATCGCATTTGATCAAATAGGGTCTCCACTCAGCATCATGTTGCAGCAAGCTGCAGCACGGGTTTTCAGTATTTAACTTTCATTCTATTTTAATTTACTTTCACTTTATTTTCATTAAACTTCCACTTTATTTTTATTTAACTTTCACTTTATTTTCATTTAACTTTCACTTTTCATTTCACATTAAATTAATTTTCTTATCACTTTCACTTCAGTGTCACATAGGATAGTAAAGAAATAAAAGCTAAATATCAAAAAAGAAAATTACCGTTACTAAACCAATATGGTACAATGGTTTTCCTCTTATTCTCTTTTTTACTGTCGCCGTGGCTCTTGTTTTTCGTATTTAAAGACGAGTCAATGGATTCATCTTCCAATTTCTAAAATAAAAACAAAATTTCTTTCAATGAATATCCAGTTCATTAACAATGCATATAAAACAAGAAATTGTTAATAAATATCTGCAATATACATAAAAGCTATGTCACATTGACAGCTTTTTGTATCAAGAGCAGATACCAAAGACCAGGTTCAAGTCTTGTTTCGCTCCAATAAAATTGGAATTTTCATTACCAGCCCAAAGTTGAGAGGATGCCTGTGTTGCACTTACACCTCTGTACCTCTGAGGGTACACTGTTGTCCCTCTACCTGAGATCTCCAGTCGTGTTGAATTGCTATCAAATCGGACTATGAGAGTGAGGGAATAATAATTATGTCACCCCAACCGATTAGAATTAACTAGGTCACAAGAATATAGTGAACTCATTAGAATAAATTAAGAACAGTTATTGGACTGTAAATTAGATATAGAAATTAATAATAAGTAGAAGTTTAAGTCAAAATAATATTACTTATTAGCCCACTGGCTAGATGGTAGTATAAAATAAAGCCACCATAGCCTAATGGTAGGGAAAAAAACCCCCGACCGATTGCGGCCACGCCGGCCAATCTTCACAGAGATTAGTCATATGCGCGGGAGATATTATAGTGCACCAAGGTGTGCACAAACACAGTCGCACTCTATTCCTTCCTTATGTACGAACGGAGAGAGATCGGGACTGAACAGACAAAAATATATTACCTTAAACATAGTTCTCATCTCTGCCAATCGTTCTTGAAGTTCCGGTGTACATAGCTCAAAGACATCCAACTCTAGTGGGAACTTGACATCCTTTAGGATCTTCGCATTGATTGATTCCTTTTCCTTGAAGTAGAAACGCACGAATTGCACCGTTAGGTACGCTGGGAGACGACTGATTTTACTCTGAAATAAGTGAATACCTAACGTTATATGTAGAACAAATAGATAAAAATAAACGGGTGGAGCACTGTCAGTACACAATATCGTTGGTTTTAACGTGAAACGTCTATATCTGCGAGTTCGGTTATTCTACGCAGTGCCCCTCCCCCGCCACCCAGATGCAAACTCAAGGTCTTAGCAGCAAAATGACTATTATACTCTAAATAATGACATTAGATTCATGTTTCTAAGACTTATAGTTGTGTAATTATTAAGGTAAGACGATATAAACCATTAACGATATAGACATTATGGTACATTTTTCTGACTGGTACCCATATCTTTTGGTGTGATTTTTAAGATGTTTCACATCAAAAAATTCTGACTATCTACATATTTTTGTATGTTATAGAAAAGAACTTAAAATAAAGTTAAATAATAATGCTTACGGTTTTCGTGTAGACAGCATCTCTTCCTAATGTTTCTGACATCTTTGTGATTTGTTCTGACATTTTCTATAATAATAAAAATAAATACTTAAATAGGTTATTATTACTAATATAGAGATAAATATATATATATATATATAGTGTGCTCTGACTCAGTTCAGACTCAATAGAAGTTAAAACGAGACAAATATGCTCTGACATAAATCTGTCTCGTTTTAACTCTGTCTTGAGTCTAAGCTAAGTGAGAGTGTGGTGTATAATTTCAGCCTGAGAGTATCAATAGCCCAACTATTAAAGGAGTGAACTGAAAACTGGAAGAAGACTGGAAGGTTGCAATATATACCCACTTCTAAAACAAGCGTTCTGCTTATATGGAGGGGAGAGGAGAAAATAAGTCAAGTTCGTCTAGGCTAATATTCTTTAAAAAAAAATTCAAGATTGTTCTGATTCTTCATTGTTTTGATGATCATTATATTTTCAAGTTATTCAAATAAAAGAAATGGTCAAATACCCTATCCTACTGTCGTAACTTACAGATCTAAGTCCAGACTGCAAATACTTGACGTCCTGTGATATGAAGCACGACAGCTGTAGGAAGGATTCTGTCGACTTTGTGGGAGGCTCATCTGCCTCGCTACAAACTAGTTCCACATCCAAAGTCCCACCAAAGTACTGTTCCACTAATGATTTGCTGTAATTAACAATCACTCACTGTAAATTAAGGTAGTCACTGGCTCTTTTTGAATGCTTGGAATATAGCCAAGTTACAATGCACAGGATTCAAATTACAAGTTTTTTATTATGTTTTATAAAATACACGTTGGATTGCTAGGAGAAATAAAAATAAGTTTGTTGTTAATCTGACATCAAGCTTTGACATTTTTTTTTATTCGATCAGATTATTCCTTGGCTGCGATCTCACCCGACAGTAAGTTACGATACAGTCTAAGATGGTAGCGGCCTAACTCGGAAGGGGCATGGCAGAGTACATTCAACCCATACAGCCAGAATGCTAAATCGCTTGGCAGCATGTCTTTGACGGCCTACCGTACTACCCTAGTAGTAACTAGCCACGGCCAAAGCCTCCCACCAGACAAACTTTAAACTGAGTATTTATAGAAACTAGATCTCCTACAGACTCCTAGTTTAATGCATGTCAGACATGCATAAATGTATGTCATTTAAGGCTGGGAGCACACCTATCTGGTTCGGGAGCAATGGGCAGCCTCATCCTCAGCGCGCGCACTATCTCCGTCCAGCACTCGGAGGCGTCCTGCTGCGCCAGCTGGCCGCCCGCGCCGCGCTCCGCCAGCCTCGGCGCGGCCGCGTGCAGGGCGTGCAGCAGGCGCGCGGCCGCAGCAGCGCAGGCTCCCGCGCCGCCGCCCTCCAGCGCTCGCATTGTTTCACTCAGAGCCGATGTTAGCCCACCGGCGGTCCCGCCCCCGGAGGCTGTCGACAAGAATGTATAAACTTTATACATTCATCTCGACCCATCACCGGTTCACTATTGGACATAAGTCTGCTCTTGACTGAGGACGGTTAGGCTATAGCCCACCATGCTGGCTGAGTATGACCTGCGTGAGAGAACTCTCAGGCATGCAGGTTTTCTTACGATGTAAAGATGATGATGATGATGAGATCTCTATATGTACAAAAAGCAAAAAAAGAGTGACCTTTTTTATATTTTATTAGCTCTTGCCTGCGATTTCATTCAGGTGGAGTTTCGAAAATCCCAGGGAACCTTGTTTATTGACTCTCCAAGTCCTCAACTGTACCCTTCCAAAAAACCACGCTGATCCGTTGCTCCATTGATTGAAGGAAAACCAACAAAAAATTCACTCTTTAATTTATAATATTATTATAATACAGTAGATTATAGAACATGTGAGTCGAATCTGAAGAGAGACACCAAAAAAAATACGAGTTCTAGAGTTGTAGACTTATAAAGAAATTTCGACATAGGCGCATTTTATTTGGAAATATTTGACTTGTAGAGGTTTTACACATTCTACCAAACGACAACAAAAGACTTGCTTTGCTAAAGTTTAAAAGAAAGCAATTACTTACTGAGGTTCTACTGTATATATAGTAATAATTGGCTTTTGTTTGGTATAAATATAGTGGGAGTAAAAAACAGTGAGTTTTACTTACATTGGTCATAGTTGAGAAGTGCATTCCTCAGTTCAGGAACTGTTTTCAGGCACTGTACTGTAGCATTCATATAACAGGTATTTCCCAAATTAATCAGACCTTCAGGGAGATCCAGCTGTAAAAATGTACCTATTTAAGTTAAATACAAGAGATTTGTCTAATTTTTTATCTGAGCAATAATTATACATATAAATAATGTTAAATAGACAGCTATTACACAAGCAACATTTTTTTTTTTTAAAAGGACAATTTTAGTATAATTTTGTGTCAATAAAGATTACAGAAAAATAAATTTAAACCACATAAATATTCCCCATTCGACTAATAGATGGGTGCAATAGTGTGTTTATTTAATTCCTGTGTCCTACAAGATAAAGTAATATAGTTAATGTGGAAATAATGAGTACTGACAGCTGAAGCAAGCTCCGACTCGTTCATATCCTCAACAAAGCGGGTTTGCTCTACAGGTGCTGCCGGCACATCCTCTTCTTTGCTGCCCATTACTAGTACCAGTGCATTCTGTAACAAGGTTTATTAGTATATTTACGGTTGTTGGTATACTATACAGTTTATTTGTAGACTTAAAAGAAAAGAACTTTAAAAAAAATAAAAATATTTATTTTCGACCAACTAGGATCATACTGTGTATGTTAATAATAATAAATGAAAAACCTATAATATATAAACCTATGGTCAATAACAATATGGACAATGTCATGGTCATTACTGTGTGACAAATTGGTATAGACAGAGCAAGTAATGAATTTAAAAACATACATTTGACAGTTTGAAGTTAGCCCAGCTATCGTCACGCAAAGTGACTCCCTTGCAGACCACCTTTTGCCTCTCTGGCTGAACTCCAGTAAGAGCAAAGATCTGTGCCTTGAACACCACTGGCTCATCATCTGTGTTCACCTCCACATCTGGGTACATCTCCTTACCCCATTTCACCTTCACTGCAGGACAGAAAACATATACTTAAATAATGTTTTCCAGATATACTTTTTCAGAGTATATTAGTCAAAAATGATGAAAACAACATTCTTAAATTATTTGGACGCATGCGAAATAAATTTCTTGACATCGTAGCAAACGAATATTGCCGGTCCGACATAAACAATAGGTAATAGAAGTGTCGCTTATATACTGGTGAGATTCGACACGAATTAATTCCAAGAGACTCTCTATCTACTTTGATAAAACATGAAAGGTACGAATGAATGATTTTTGAACGGTTATTTCATACAGAACTTTAATAACTAAGCGAACGTTATAGAAAGCCGGTATTTACGACAAAAGGATTACCAATGAATTGCTTTAAAATAAAAGTAAAGATGATTGATATTATAAGAGACAATATAAGTTATTATATATTTGTTCGTTTTTGGGTAATAACTGATTGTAAAAAAGCAAATAATATTCTCGAAGCATAGACTTCGAAACATTATTCTAACCTCAAAATGTTAGAAAGAAGAAGCAATTTTTATTAAATCACAAATTACTGAAATTACCTGAAACCTTCGGCATATTTAAGATATTTCAAAGAAGGGATTTAAATGAAAATAATAATGTGTTCTTAAAATTACAGAACTGAAAGTCACGATTACAAAGAACTTTAGACTCACAGACGTTATTTAGATTTATGACATTTATGACATTAGTAGAATTTATTGACTGTTGACAGCTGTCAACAGGTCAATCACACAACACCACAGCACAACACGTACGATTGTGGTAGGTAGGTACCTAGTTCTGAATTAATATTGAAAATGGACTACTCGACTCGAGTGCAGTATGAATACCTAGGTAGGTACCTACTTATTATTTTTAGAATTTATGTACCTACATTGGTATTGTGGTATCTTCTAACTATACCTAAATAATAATTTTTAACGAAGCAAAAATATTCATATAATAACTATATAACTCATAGTAATATCACAGATTTAGAGAGTAATTTTGTATGGGAATATTTTTGACAATTCTTAGTTGGCAACTTTCCTTTGTTTTTAAAACGTTTTTACTTTAAATAGCCTCTGAAATTCACTGAAAATCATAGAAAAAAAATTGTTCGTTACGTTCACTATTGAATTTATTGTATCTTTTTCGCAATTTTTCCATGATTTGTAAGGTCTTATTCAAAATGAAAAAAAAAAAAATACTGTGGTGACTGGTATACCTAACTCAAAATCAGTCCAATGCTTATTAAGTTGTTGGCAAACAAACAAGGTCCAGGGGCCCAAGTCTGCTATTGCAATTGTAGTTACATTGTCTATCAATGACATGACAATTGTTATTTTTAGCAATTGTCATGTCATTGATAGACAATTGAACCCCTGGGCTCCAAGTCAAATTGCTAAAAGTAGCAATTGGGATGTCATTGATAGGCAATGTAACTGTAATGTAACTACAATGGCAATAGCAGACTTGGGCCCCAGGCGATACAGTGGACCCCTGGTCCAGGGGCCACTGTATCGATTCTGGGTTGAATACCGAAGTCAAAAATATCGCGTTAATTTAAACAAGATTTAAACTGTTAAAGTCAATAATGATAATTGTTAAAGTGATCGATGTATGATTGACTTAAAATGCGCTGTACATTAAGTAAAGTCTGATGGAAGGCTTTAGGTACCTTAATTTCATAATCAAAACGAAATTGAAACGTTCCGTTTCAATTTCGTTCAAAGAAGTCTTTGTATGAATTCTTTCGTTTCAATTGTATGCAAAGAATTCTTTGTATGAACCTAGTATGAACACGTTCATCTCCATCACACAATAGTGAAAATGTCAATTTAGTAAATAGTAATCGAGAACAATTCGCAGCCGAACGAATTGCTCAGGCGTTCGATGAACTTTCCTTCGAAGCCTGCGCAGGCCGCAGACACAGCCGGGCGGCAGGCATTTGCTTACCACACCAGTCTTTGCTTATGCGCTGTTGTTAACATACGTGCGTTGTGTCAAGAACAACTTTTTAAATCTTACAATTTCGCGTGTAATCTGGTATACAAAACTACTGATTTTAACTTTATTTTAAAACTTTTTTAAGTTAGTGTATCATTTTGAGTGAATATTCCGGTGTTTGAGTGTTACGGAGTTAATAAATAGAAACTGGAATGGTAAATCTATGCGGAGTACTACGACGGGAGCTTAATGTAAGTTGCGCTAAGAGCTTTCATAAAAACGTACTTTGGTTATGAGTTTATGATCTTATGATGGCATTTGTCCTGTAACGTTGATGCGCTGTGTGGTCACAAGATAGGTTTTTTTGCTCATGCACCCAACTACCTACCTAGAGAGTGGTCAACCGATTTTACTAAAGGAATCTATTTATGTTTCTTTTACGTATCTATAATACAGAAAATATTTTATTTTCTCCAATCTTCTCGAAACTTTTGGAAAAGTTTTTTTATAAGTAATTAACAAAATTATCATTTTAAAAGAACCTCCCTATTTGTGAACGTACCGAGAACAATAATAACATTCCAGATGCCCTCTCAGAAAGTGCCAAATAATTGGTCAGTACCAATAATTTGGCACTCTCTGAGAAATAACATCAAAACGATGCTATTTCTTCGAGGTTTTGCATAGTGGCATCCGGTTTGATTTTTTTTTATTTTTTTTATCGTGATACATGGTCTAAAGTCCCAGAGAAACACGTATACTGGGAGAATTTTAACTGGCTACCCACTACCTGGCTACTTATACCTATGTAGATCCCTGTAACAAATGTAAAAGGAATAAGGATCGGTGGCTTAGTAACAAGGTCGCGTTCGGCACTATGAATCTCCAAAAAATTTATTTTACACAAGGAAAACAAACGATAGGTAAATACAAAATATATACACGGCCGATTTTTTTACACCAACTCGATAGTTTCACGCCTAATCGTGAAATTGGATTGGCCTTTGGGCCTATAATTCCTAAATGCCTGGTTTTTAGGGTTCCGTCCCCAAAGACTGACAACGCGACGGACGTACAGCGGAGGCTTAGTAATCTAAGCCTCCGCTGTACGTCCGTCCATTCGTCTGTCTGTCTGTCTGTACCTCATGAACCTTAGGTAGATAGTTGAAATTTTCAGATTTTATTTCTACTACAGCTAAATATAAGAAAGTAAGAAATGATGAAAATACGTTTATTTTCCAAATACACACACTTGGATACAAAAAGAAAAAATATACAAATAACTGAAAAATAAGTTAGAATTGGCTTTTGCACCCATATCGCACTATCAAAACCACATTATTGCTTCAGAAATTTTTTCGGCGTTTTTGCTTGACCTAATAAATCGCTGTTACGATAGTTTGAAAAGTATGGATAGTAGTACATAGTAGTAGTTACCCTTCGTGTGCTAGTCCGACTCGCACTTGGCCGATTTTTTTGAATTATCATCAAAACTCGAATATATTTTTCCAATTACACGCCAGTTTTATGAATGCAAATTCTTGCAATCTATGGCTATTAAGCAACGCCAATTTTTGTCGAAAATTAGTCACGGTTATTTTGTTTTTTTTTATTCGATTCTCATAGGAAACGAAAACATACATTTACTTTTTTAGAGCCCTCAATAGCGCAACGGTTATAGGTAGGCTAAGATTGAAAACGATTAAAACCCCACCCGATGCTTAATTCGAAGGGAAAGTGGAATATTAGTCATGTTCAGCAAGGATAATATACTTTTAACAACACAAAAAATATAAAAAAACCAAAACATGACCTATAAAATCCTCAAACCGCGATTTTCTTTCTTTGGGTCTGAGATTAAACATTTCCTTATTCGCATAAACATATACTTATGTATGTACAGAATCTCTGCTAGAAATTAAAATTTTATACAGCCAAAACCACAGATGCCAAAACTATATAAAAATAGGTACCTGTCTGGTAAAATACCTATATAAAAATAGCTATCTTATTATTATTGTTATCGTTTATTTGTTACCTAGGTACTTGTTACACATCCCTAATGGATAAGAAATAAGAATACAATAGAATTGTACCTACATTCCCGAAGTCCTCGAGACGTCTCGTACTGTGTGAAGAATTTATAATGACCGACAACATACACTGATGTTATATTGATACGTATGAATTCATGTAGACATATATTTTCAATATCAATTCATACCGCATCGATCAGATATAGATTAGGGTAAGCTTTAATTGTAGTATACACAGGTAGTATAATTGCCATGGGGGTTTTTTTAACAGATATCCGTGCAAGTTGTGTAAATTTTTTACCTTTAGTTTTTAAGTACTTGTTACAAGTACTTAAAAACTAAAGGTTTTTAATGTGCTTTTATTATTTTTGTATAAATATTCGGTCAGATGATAACTGAAATACAAAAACTTAATCTTTGTTGTTTAAATTTAAAATCTTTTGTTACCCATTTTCTTCGTTTAGGTAAATATGTACCTAATCTAAGCCCATATTCTTGTAAATATTCTATTCTATTTTATTCTAACTTAATACACGAATTTCTCCAAATATGATGATTGAAAAAAAAAATGTAATATACAAAAAAAAACATTTTGTATCAATATTCCCATTGCCACCAAACTTTTTTAGAATTATTCGTGAGTAAAAATAAAGTTCTTGATGCCAAATCAAGTGGACATCTCGTATATAGGAGATGTCCCTTTTCGAAATTGTGTATAATTAAGATATTTTATTGAAAAAAATCCTGTTTCATTCACGGCCTGGTCACCCTACAATTAAATTTTAACGAATATTAAAATAATATAAAGGTTTAACAAGGCCACACCGCACCTGATATATACCCTATATGTAGCTGATTGAGATTGATTAAACGACAGCAAGTTCCTTAATTAACAGGTTTTAATACGACGCCGAACGGTAATCGCCGCGCGATACCTACTTTCTCACTTATTAACTGATGCACACGACAGAGCCCGTGTTTTTATCACAGTATATTATTCCATTATTCACAGCGCTTGAAGGAATTTACATTTATCATCGTGAGATATTCGTCTATTAGCTTTGCTTAAAAAGGGTAAGAATACCTAAATGTATTCTGTGGTATGGTTCTTGCAATTCACGAGGGCGCGTGGCTCATGGTTGTGTGTGTGTCGTACCTGTATGAGTGTGAGCGAGAGCTTGCTCGCGCCTGAACGCTCCCACTGAGGCTCCTGAACGGCACACACACTTACGCAATGTGCATGTACACAACGTAACCACAAGTAAAGCGCCCGTAACTTCGTGAGATAAATGTACCTACTATAGTAGGTACGAACAAACGAGTGAAATTCATAAAGTAAAACAAATAAGTTGCACCTAGTAACGTAAACTATTTAGCGGGTCGTTGTACAGATGGTCACGGTGAGCGCCCCGATGCGGTATCTACGCATCTCCCACTAAAATCACAGCGTACCCATTACCAACAGTACACAGAACCTACTTACATAAGTAAGTGTTAAATAAAAAAGACGTGTGGCACTCGGGGACTGCCGCGGTAAAGCTATTGCATAGCATTTTTTATCAACGCCATCTAGCGGCTCACCGTAGAGGAGTCCCGTGTCAGGTTATTTTCGTTACGGAATTTCTGGATTCGGTCTCCACGCTGGCCAGCGATAGAAGCTATGCAATAGCTTAAAAAGATTCCGACGAATTGAGAACCTCCTTCTTTTTTGGAAGTCCGTGTTAAAAAGGAACCTAAAACCAAACGGGTGACGTCGCTTGGTTAATCATAGATAAGTATAGCCCTCCCAGTTTGGCTTAAGGCTTGCTGGTCCCGGAACTTTAGGTATTTAGCGGGCTATGTCGCCGCGCGCCGCGCCGCTCCGAAATCCTCGTGTACGTATTAAATACGCGCTGGGCAGACATGGAGCGAAAGCGCAGTGAACCCGTACGGGCGCTCCTGGTCACAATATATGAAACTACAGTAGGTACTTAGTTCAACTTGACAGATATTGTTTAAAATTTTAATAGACCAAATTATACGTATGTAGTATGTACCTACTTACTACTCGGCAAATTTAATTTTTCAAGGCATTGAAATTTTACACTTGTAAATTACTGACGTTGTTCTTGTAAAAATTATTTAGTGTAAGCATCTGAAATTCTAACTTTGAGGGCTTTAGAAAGGAAGGAGTAGGAAGGTTTTATTATCAGGTGTGTCCTGGATTTCCAAATAAGCCCTGTTTAGAGATGGGTAAATCAGTAATCACCCAGATTAAGCCCACGAATGGGTTTTAACCCGGGTGATTACCCGTCTTGAACGTCATGAAACGGACTTTATAAGGTATGTTTCTTTTTTTAAAAAAGAATATTAGCCAAGCTGATGTGGACTAATATCCTCCTGTCCTCTCCAAATAAGCGGAAAGCTTGTTCTAGGTGTGGGTACAACAATGGCGCAACGGGTGGGGTTTGCACCTGCAACCTTTCAGTTTTCAGTCCGCACCTTTAACCGTTGGGCTATTGAGGCTTATATTTATAGTGTATTCTATTATGAATGAAAATGAATCTTGTAAATTTGGATTTTTACAATAATTAATATACATAGAGCTACTCGTGCTGACTCACTGACTGACTCACTGACTGACTGACTCACTGACTGACTGAATCATTGAGCACCTCTCATCAAAATTTCTCTCAAAATTTTTTTTCAGTCATGGTTTCGTATAGAGGACAAAAATTCATTCGGAGCAAAAACATGAAGAGAGCTGATGATTGAGGATTTTGGAGATGGGTGAGGAGCACGGCCAGGACATTGAAGATAGGTAGGGGTTGTTCAAACAAAAATCACTCAAAACCTCATCCAACTGGCAGAGAGCTGAAAAAAAACTCCAAAATGGCAGATTCAAGATAGCGGCCATACAAATTTCGTCAGTCTCTATCTTGCGGACTTTTAAAGATGGAAGAGTGGTTTCGTGGAAAAAGATGATCAGGACCCGAAGGTCTACTTGATAAATAGAAAAAAATTCAAGAAGGCGGGTTTTTTTTTATTTCATACAAAATATGTGCAAGACTTTCATACGGTTCCTTTTCCAAATTTATGATGGTTTCATATAGAGGATATAAATTCATTTGGAGGAAAAATATGGAGAAAGCTGACAATTGAGGATTTCGGAGATGGGTGCGGAGCACCAGGGTATCGAAGATAGGTGGGGGGTTTTCAAACAAAAGTCACACAAAACCTAATCCAACTGGCAGCGAGCTGAAAAAAACTCCAAGATGGCGGCCATACAAATTTCGTTGGTGTCTATCTCAGAGAGTATAAAACATGGAACAGTGGTTTTCTGGCAAAAGATGATCAGCATTGAAGACCCGAAGGTCTACTTGATGAATAGAAAAAAAATTCAGGATGGTGGAATTGATTTTTCCATACAAAATATATGCAAAACTTTGATACGGTTCCTTTTTATTTCTGATGGTTTCTATAGAGCAAATAAATTCATTCGTATGAAAAATATGTAGAGACCTGAGGATTGAGGATTTTGGAGACATGTGAGTAGCATGGCCAGGGTATTGAAAATAAGTGGAGGGTGTTCAAACAAAAGCCACTCGAAACCTCATCCAATTTGCAGCGAGCTGAAAAAAACTCCAAGATGGCGGATTTAAGATGGTGGCCATACTTTCGTCGGTGTCTATCTCAGAGAGTATAAAAGATGGAAGAGTGGTTTTTTGGCAAAAGATGATTAGGAGTTAGGACCCGAAGGTCTACTTGATGAACTGAAAAAAAAGCAAGATGGCGGAATTTATTTTTCCATACAAAATATATGGCGAATAGGGAACTATGAAAGACTTTGATACGGTTCCTTTTCAAAATTTCTGATGGTTTGGGGAAAATATATGAAAAGAGCTGATGATTGAGGATTTCGGAAATGGGTGAGGAGCACGGCCAGGGAAGATAGGTCCCCGGGGTGTTCAAACAAAAGCCACTCGAAACCTAATCCAATTTGCAGCAAGCTGACAAAAAAAAAAAAATTCTGGCAAAAGATGATCACGACCCGAAGGTTTCCCTGGTGAGCAGAAAAACCCCGGTTCACTTTAGCGGGCAATGCGGCGTGTACCCACGCACCCTACTAGTTTTCTATATAGGTAATATTAAAAAGAGAGAAAATACACTAACTATTGATTCTTGATAGCAGGCTGTAAATATTTTTTTATTAAAACAAGTATCGATAGCGTCACATCTCTATTCTCTATAAATGACCGCGGTACATTTCGCAAACCAATCATAGCACTCGAGTACTCCAGTACTCCCGGCCGGTCCCAATTTTTTTCAGAATGCGTTTTCATAGAAAATAAAGCGGGTGCGAGGTCTAGAGTTAGTTGGTCTGAGTTCTAGGCAAACGTTACTCTTTACGGCGTATCACCACTTTCCATCAGGTGTGCTAGTGATCAAGCCTATAATGCCCCCCCCTCCCCCTCCCAGCTATCTTCGGTATCCCCGTGCTCTAGGTATTGCCGTGCTCCTCACTCATCTCCGAAATCTTAAACCATCAGCTGTCTCCATATTTTTCCTCCGAATGAATTTTTGCCCTGTATACGAAATCATCAGAAATTTAAAAAAGGAACCCTATCAAAGTTTTGCATATATTTTGTATGAGGTTTCGAGTGGCTTTTGTTTGAACACCCCCCACCTATCTTCAATACCCTGGCCGTGCTCCTCACCTGTCTCCGAAAATCTCAATCATCAGCTCTCTACATATTTTTCATACGAATAAATTTATGTGCTCTATAGAAACCATCAGAAATAAAAAGGAACTGTATCAAAGTTTTGCATATATTTTGTATGGAAAAATTAATTCCGCCATCTTGAATTTTTTTTCTATTCATGAAGTAGACATTCGGGTCTTCAATCCTGATCATCTTTTGCCAGAAAACCACTCTTTCATCTCTTATACTCTCTGAGATAGACACCGTCAGAATTTGTATGGCCGCCATCTTAAATCCGCCATCTTCGAGTTTTTTTCAGCTCACTGCAAATTGGATAAGGTTTCGAGTGGCTTTTGTTTGAACATCGCCCACTTATCTTCAATACCCTGGCCGTGCTCCTCACCTGTCTCCGAAATCCTCAATCATCGGTTCTCTACATATTTTTCCTACGAATGAATTTATGTGCTCTATAGAAACCATCAGATATAAAAAGGAACAGTATCAAAGTTTTGCATATATTTTGTATGGAATAATAAATTCTGCCATTTTCAATTTCTTTTCTATTCATCAAGTAGACTTTCGGGTCTTCAATCCTGATCATCTTTTGCCAGAAAACCACTCTTTCATCTTTTATACTCTCTGAGATAGACACCGTCAGAATTTGTATGGCCGCCATCTTAAATCCGCCATCTTCGAGTTTTTTTCAGCTCACTGCAAATTGGATGAGGTTTCGAGTGGCTTTTGTTTGAACATCGCCCACTTATCTTCAATACCCTGGCCGTGCTCCTCACCTGTCTCCGAAATCCTCAATCATCGGCTCTCTACATATTTTTCCTACGAATGAATTTATGTGCTCTATAGAAACCATCAGAAATAAAAAGGAACCGTATCAAAGTTTTGCATATATTTTGTATGGAAAAATCAATTCCGCCATCTTGAATTTTTTTTCTATTCATCAAGTAGACGTTCGGATCCTCAATCCTGATAATCTTTTGCCAGAAAACCACACTTCCATTTTTTATACTCTCTAAGATAGACACCGACGAAATGTGTATGCCCGCCATCTTGAATCCGCCATCTTGGAGTTTTTTTTAGCTCGCTGCCAGTTGGATGAGGTTTCAAGTGACCTTTATTTGAACACTCCCAACCTATCGCCTCACTGTATGTATTTACACTGTGTTGACACTGATACCTACATCTGGAATAATTATTCTTCTTCAACAAAATTTATTCACGCCTTTTGTAAAAATTCTAATCCTAGGTAAGCACAGTAATATTATAAAGGCGAAAGTTTGTATATGTGTGTGTGTGTGTGTATCTTTATTCCTCTTTCCCGTAAAAAGGAAGGTTTTGGTTGAAAATTGGAGTGGAGATAGATTGCCTGGAACGTATACTTTTTATCCCGGAAAATGATAGAGTTCCCACGGGATTTTTCCAAAACCACACGGACGAAGTCGCGGGCATCATCTTATCTATACTTAATATTATAAAGCTGAAGAGTTTGTTTGTTTGAACGCGCTAATCTCAGGAATTACTGGTTCGAATTGAAAAATTATTTTTGTGTTCGATAGTCCATTTATCGAGGAAGGCTTTAGGCTATATAACATCACGGTGCGACTAATAGGAGCGAAGCATCAGTGAAAAATGTTGCAAAAACGGGGAAAATTATCCATATTTGAGGGCTTCCGTTGCGTGCGCTGCGTAAACGGTTCAAGTTACTCAAAAAATAACTAAATATTTTCGGAGATAAAGGACATAACTTCTCGTGGATAGTAGCAAGTCACTCTAAACCACGCGGACGAAGTCGCGGAATCAGCTAGTATTTAGATAAAGTGAAAGAAACACTTACCATACTTGTTTTCTAATATTCCTTCGCTTCAAAGCTGATATTTTCTTTATTAAATTTCTTTTATCATCCATTATTATTCATAAAAACAAACACTATATTTAATTATTTACTATAACTGTTTACAAGATAAGATAGTAACCTAAGATACTAACTAAAAACTATATAAAAACTAAGTACTAAGTAGGTACTGTGCTAACTAAGATCTAATAAAAAGTTTTAGTGATTTTACAAAATAATATTTTTACAACAAAATTAATGAAATTGAGAATTTAAGCACGTGGCCTGCGAAAACTGACGTGCGTCCAACCTCGATAGAGTCCGGTGGGACACTGAAACACCCCCGTTAGAGGATGCGCGTGACCTTTTACGTCTAGAAATAAGCTAGAGCTAAGCTTAAATTTTTATTAAAAAAAATTGTAAATAGGAACCCTCATAAATGTAATAAGCTTTATTTTCATGTATTTTTTTTTTAAATTTAGTTATAAACTTTAGACACAAAATTGAAATATTAGTGAAAATCACGATTTCTTCATGATTTTTTATGATCGAGCAAAGTATGGCCTTACACATTTCTCTAATATAAGAACCTCAGATAACATATGTATCTACAATATATATTTTTTTCGATGCAAAAAAAATAGTTCTTCATGAATTACAACTTGTTTGAAAAGACGCGAAATTGCTAGAAACAGGGAAAAGACCCCGTTAATTCGATGAGTTAGAAGTAAACACTGTGTAAACAATAGCTTTCTATGAAACGAGGCTGCGAGCCAGTTAAATCAATACTGACTCTAGGAAGTCATAGCTTTCATAGACATAGCTTTTCTCATTGCAGATATCACAGCCTGCTTTCTAGTCAGCAATTTTATGCTAGAGAGTCTGAAAATCTTTCGCTTGCAGGTTTAACCTTAACTAAGATTCCGAGTTAAAAAATCGCCCTTTATAAAATTTCACCAAAATCAGTTCAACCATTTCGAAGATTATCGCGGGAAAACAGACCTAGAAACCGATATAAATGCTTCTACTACTAGCGAACGCCCGCGGCTTTGCTACGCGGAAGAAGTCGCAGGCATAGTCTAACATACACAGTTTATACATCAGGATTCAGTAAAACAGGAAAAATAACAGCCTAACAGGTAGTTAAGGTACCTTTGACTACACACAACGTTTTTGTTCTACATTCGTTCATAACTTAGTAAGGCCTCCACAGTGGCAGACAGTGGGCAGATATGTAAAAACTCACAGGTAGAAGAGGTGGCAGATGCTAACGCACCTGCCGCCGCCCCCGTAGGTCCGTAAAGGTCGGCTACACTTTTATATTTTTACTAGACGATGCCCGCGACTTCGTCCGCGTGGATCAAGGTTTTTCGATTCCCATGGGAATTCTGTAATTTTCCGGGATAAAATATGCCTATGTTTTAATCCTGGGTATGAGCTATCTCCATTCCAAATTTCAGCCAAATCGGGTCATTCGTTGTGACGTGAAGGAGTAACAAACATACGCACACACACACACATACAAACTTTCGGCTTTATAATATTAGTGTGATACGACTGTCTGAAAAAAGGAGTATATTGTTTTCAGTAAAAATTTAAAAAAATTGGTAGGATGACCATGGTCCCGCATTAAAGACTAAAGTTGGAAAAAAAAATCGAAAATAAGATTAAGTATTTATGTATAATCATCATCTAGAAAATGATGAGAAGATTCCAAAAATATATACTTAACACTATAGTTCAATATCCAGTGATTCACAAAAAAATATCATTCAAAAATGTCAATAAGATTTCAAAGGTAATGACTGTAGTAGGTATTTAACTTTTTAGTTCGTTTTTGGCTGGGCAGTCGTGCTTTTTAATTTTTTTAAGTATAGCTTGTTACCAACTTCATCCGCGTGGATTTAGGTTTTTAAAAATCCCGCGGGAACCATTTGTTTTTTCCAGAAATAGAAATGCTTGAAAAGTCCCGTTGAAATCGGTTCAGTCATCTCTAAGATTCTAATCTTCAAAGAAACACCAGGCAAATATCTTAAAAACGTTGTGGGGTATCGAATCACATAGATTTATAATTAAAATTGAAATCACAGACAGATACTTCAATTTTATTTATTTGTCCAATATAACAACGTAGTCTATGCCAATGTCCGGGTTTCTGTTGCTGCGTGATTGAAAAACAAACCAACCGACAACCACTTTCACATTAAGTAGTGTTTGTGATAGGTAGAGTTCTATGATATATCTACTAAAGATTAAGTAGGTATTTAATTCTGTAACTCGTTTAGGAACCTTTCAAGCCAGCTTAGGAAAAATAGATAGTAAGTTATGCTCTGAGCCTCGCATCTCATCTCTGCCGCACGCGACTCGATTTTTTCTGGGTTGATTGCCTTTTTACAAAAAGTAAAAGTAACTTTCACTAGGTATTTATATTTAGCTTTTATCTTTTATCAATGGATATTGTTATTGTTATTGTTTTGACAGATATTGGTTTTAACACTCGATATTTAAGTAATTCTATATTGACTAAATTTTTTGCCTGTCGTGGTTACTTTTTGTATTAAACTGCTATTATATTAGGTAGTAGGTACTTCTCATAAGTCAAACACAAAACTTATAAAAAAAACTTCAAAGGCAGGGTTACCAACCACCAAATACCAATGCACACTTATACAGATACGACACACACACAACCATGAGCGACGTGGCCTCGTGAATTGAAAGAATATAGTTCTTTCAATTCACGAGGGCACTTAGCTTAAATATAGAAATGGAAATAGCGTAATTAATTTTTCAATCTGGCTAGGTTAGAGGTTGATAGGTATAGATAGAGGTTGTTGTTTGCGAAAGTTTCCTTCATCTCAATCAACAACACTATGAATTATTTAAATAGTAAGTAATGCAGACGAAATTTCGCTTTTCACTCATTAGTGACTATACCTACCTATTTAGTTATTTACCATCATAGCTAAAATGAATGTTTACCGTAAGCAAATATATTATTAATAGATAATTGGAAAAATATACGCGATTATGCAAATAAGTACAAAAATTCGTCGCTAACTGAACGGCAAATACAGCAACGGCTCGAGTCTAGAGCCAGCCTGATGGATGGTAGTGTAAATATTGACCGCGGGTAGTTATTTGCATTCCAATCATTTATTCATGACCATTGACTCAACCGTGCCGTGTCTATGCTCCACAGAAATCTATGCTCGAATCGATCCAACTGTTTTATGATTCTGTCCGTTATTTTAATCGATACTACTGGTTTTTTGCAAGATTTATATAGTTAGTCTATTAGTCATCTATTAGGGCCAGAAGTTCTGGCCCAGAACTTCAATCTAGCACCTTTGGACACCACCCATAGTTCTTCGAATTCCGCCTATTTCCACATCGACTCAATTGAGGCACACAAAACAGAAACTTGAAACTAATAAATAATTACTGTAAAAAAATTGAACCGACGATCGATAGAAGGTACTAAAAAGGGGAAAATAAAATATGAATCACACTTCACATCACACTTCACACTATCACACTTCACACTAGTCACATCACACTAATATTATAAAGCCGAAAGTTTGTATGTGTATGTGTGTGTGCGTGTGTGTATGTTTGTTACTCCTTCACGCCACAACGAATGAACCGATTTGGCTGAAAGAAATGGAGATAGCTCATACCCAGCATTAAAACATAGGCTACTTTTTATCCCAGAAAATTACAGAGTTCCCGCGGGAATCAAAAAACCTTTATCTACGCGTACGAAGTCGCCGGCATCGTCTAGTCTAAAATACCTATAAATTGCAACCCTCCCGCACCTAACCGTAACTTCTCCTGCACATATAAGAAAACTAAAGTATTGTAGCTACAATCACGTTACGATTGCAAGACATTTTTGAACTAGGGGTGAGATGTTCAACTGAGAATGATGGGTTCGAATAAAAATATTCATATTACTATCTAAGCTCTTGAACTAATATTTAAGTACTTAACTAATTTTCAGTCGGCGACAAACTTTTTTAAAAGCATAAGTACTTAGCTTTATTTTTTTAAGCATAGCAGGTTAACTACGAGCTATAATTTTAAGCATGGCTGCGAGAAACCTTTCAAAAAAGTTTGTCGTCAGACATACGGATCTCTTCATTCCTGATTTATTTACGCTTAAAAAATGAAATATGTACATATTTCAAACCAAAGTTCAAATCCCCGAATCAAACGGTCCTACATTACAGCAGACCTTCTGAATTCCGACAAAGGCTCCAATTTAGCGAAAAAAAAAAGAATTCCCTTGTTGGTTTGACGTCGCGTCGAACTTGGAAGGGTACGCGGTAGGGGGCAATCACCCCGCCCGCCCCGCGCGCCGCAAGGACGCAGCCATTCATAAACGGATCACGAGTTTTCAATATGAGTTTCGGCTTTCGGATGCTTGGATTAGTGGAAATATAGGTAGTTAGTTCTTAGTTTCTGAGATGGATTCTGGAAAAATCTTGGCTTTAAAAATTCTAAAAATCTTTAGTTTGGCAAGGATTTATGAAAACACTAGCTGGTGCCCGCGACTTTGTTATTGAGGAAGTGTCTTATTTTTCGGGATAAAAAGTAGTTGAATTCTGAGTAACTAATTAATAACTACTTGTTCATAATATTAGTGTGAGCATTGCGACTGAGCATCTTACGCTAGATTGGCCAAGTCATACCGCGATAGACCGGTTGGCCACCCGCGCTCTACGATATTCATTTATATGTATGGTAATACTTTAATGAAAGCTACACATAAAATACAATTCGTGTAGTCACTACACGCATTAGTGAGCACTAAAGTCCATACAAACAACTGTATATTTTTGCAGAAGACAATGCTTAGTCAGTTACATCACTAATTTCAAATTTATAGCTCACAGCTCGTAATTGTTGTCAGTCCGAATACTCGACACCGTTTCCCCAACAGTTAGGCTGTGCGATGCGCGTCGTAACAGCATGTAATGGAATTGCTGAGACAATGACTACAGTGTCTCACTTAGAAGTTGAGATTGGGGAAACTATGATTTCGGATTTTTACGGACAAGTGTTTTATTAACTACAATGATATTGATTTTAGCCAAAATGTCTGTCGTTTAGCGGAACAGGCCCATGCTATGCCTGTATCGAAATTGATTGTTAAGTTCTACGCTTTGGACATTTATCGCCAAAATAATTGCAATGTGCTGCCGTGCCATGACAATGCTTCTTTTTTAGATACATACAGTATGTATCTAAAAAACAAGCATTTTTCAGAAATCGCGATTTTTTTCCATTTTGTTTTACGAGATACAGTGTATTTCCATTTGAAGTTTATTAGTTTTTTAAGACTTAATTGAAACATTTAATTCCATTACATGTAAGCATGTGCGAGGACCTCATTTATCGCTGTTAGGATAGAACACAGTATCTGAAGATACTGTGTATTGTCTTGAATGAAATAAAAGAAATAAATAATTATACTTATTTAGGTACTTAGAAGAATAATGCACTCTACTTCGGGATTTTGTGTTAGTCCAAAAAGATTAAAATGACTCTAGTTCAGCCGCCCTAGCTATATTACAAGCGTGTCGTATCTATTCTCTTTCCATGATTGTTTTCTAAGATCGCTAACGCTAAAGTAGGGGCTCCCAAAGCTTATTTATCGCACGTCCTATCCTTTCAGAAAGGAAGTGTGATAAAAAAAACTTTGTGAATCCCTGCTCTACAGTGTTAGCCACTATGGATAGAGCATAGATATGACCCTTTGTAATATGGCTAGGGCTGCAGGACTTATTAGTTATCTATACAATTTTATGGTTACTCTAGCTTGAATTGATGTGAGTCTTCCGTTAAGGTGATTGACCACTCGCGTTCATAACGTGGTAATTATGTCCTTTCTTAGGCTGAAATCTATAGAGCGCACTCTCACTCAGCTCAGACTCAGGACAGAGTTAAAACGAGACAGATCTACGCCAGACCATATTTGTGTCTCGTTTTAACCTCTATCTTGAGTCTGAGCATTAGACACCACTAACTTCTGACCGCGGCTTTACCCATCTACCTTCGTAACCGTGAATTCGTAATTAACCAATTTGGCTGATAGCTCATACCCATCGATTAACACGTAGGCTACATTTTATCCCGAAAATTGAAAGAATTCCCGCGGGAATAAAAAAAGACGTGTGGCACTCGGGGACTGCCGCGGTAAATCTATTGCATTGCATTTTTTATCAACGCCATCTAGCGGTGAGAGGAGTCCCGTGTCAGGTTATTTTCGTTACGGAATTTCTGGATTCGGTCTCCACGCTCAAGGCCCGCGATAGAAGCTATGCAATAGCTTAAAAATCCACGTGGATGAAGTCGCGGGAATTATCTAGTGAATTATAAGTATTTGACAGCAACCCAGGTAGCAAATTATCTCGATCTGATTCTAATAAGTATAATTTTACAACTTTCTCTACCATAATCATCGACTGTGAAGAAAATTATTGAGGACTTCCTGGGTGCTAGTGAGTGCTGTCGTTTTTACGCTGGAGATCCTGTGTTTGATTTCCGTCAGTAGGTACCTAATGAGAAATTATAACTTGCCTCTGGTCGTTTTTATTTTTTCTTTTTGAAGAAGGGGACGGGAATGCCATGTAGATACTTGTAGATTTTGGTGTTTTGAAAAAACCACCACTGCGTTAGATCGATCAAAACAAAAAAAAATTCAGATCGGTCAAGCCGTTTTTGAGTTTTAGCCAGACTAACGAACAGCAATTGTTTTTTATATAGGTACATAATTATATAGAAGAAGATAGGTAACAGATGAGTTTAATTAAAGTGTCATAGATATTGTAGATATCAGCAAACAAGATAAAAATACCTACCATAATAACAAAAAAGAAAAGAAGTTCTGCATTCAAATAAACTATATAGTTTGACGTGTCTGTGTCGGGTGACACGGTCCGACACGACCAGAGAGAGATCAGGTGCAGAACCGACAGCTTCACGTGCTCTCCGAGGCACGGGAGTGACTCACCGCCAACTTCCCAACTCCGGGCTAGTGGGTACTGAGAATTTATTGACAGAAAAATCCAATACATTTTATGGCCCGACCCGGGAATCGAACCCGAGACCTCGTCATCTGCAGACGAACTTGCTAACCACTAGACCAACGAGGCAGTTGGGTAAATAAACTTGATACACATCACATTTTTTTATTACACATCTATTCAGATTCCAGACTGATGCATGTTGTGCATGTATAAAAGAGTATGATTATTACTATCTGCACTGGTAGCATGGACGGGAGAAATTTTATCTCCGGGAAAAGGATAAAACGTTTATCCCCTCGCTTAGCTTTATCCACCCGTCGAGCATGGGCACAGAGGTGGAAATAACACTCAGTGGATATACTTATAGAAATATACATCGCCTTCTCCTCTGTCGCCATGCTTTAGCATAGGGAAAAGATAATTTTATCCCCTGTCACTGGATAAGATCGGGGGATAAAACTTTTACCTCCTGCCCATGCTACCAGTGCAGGATGTAGTAGGTTTTGCAATAATGATTTATGTATATTATGAGAAGGCAACGGACTCGACCTTGATTGATGACACTAATGTTGCTTTTATAGCTTCTTCTATAAAACTCATTTAAATTAGAGACTATGCTCGTAAAATAATAACTTATAGACCTACTTTTACTAATCATTTCCCGCATTAATTGAATAAATGTAAATCTAACCGTTTGTTCAGCGGCGATAGCGTAGTGGTTAAGACCAGTCCTTTTCAAAACGTCCCGGGTTCTATTCCCACGTCTCAAACTTTTTCGAGTTTTGTGCGTTTCACGGAAGTAAATATCACTTTCTTTAGAAATATAATCCAAATAAAAATTCTTTTTAAAAAATCGACTATAAAATTTGAAGAGTTCCCTCGATTTCTCCAGGATCCCATTATCAGATCCTGACCTGATGACAATCCCAAGTAGCACACGAAGGCTGCTTAGCAGCTGAATAACGAATTCCCGTCACGCTTAAAGCTGTATAAAAAAGCTGCATAAGGGCTGTATACGGCCGTATACAGCTCTTAAACCTCTTAAATGGGCACAAATTATACAGCCTTAAGTTGAGTAAAAGGTTACAAGTTACTCTTTATTCAGCAAATATGTCACGTGACGTAAAAGTGAAGTAGCAAACCATAGATAATACAAATCTAGCAAATTAATATACTTCGTGGAGTGAATTGAATTTGATTGAATACGTGTGGTTATATATTCAAAGTTAAGTGCATTGTTTTCATATTTATAAAAGAAAAATGATTGGGAATGTAATTTTACTGACATTATACATATATATTACCTAAGAAAATTTTAGTGCGCCACGAAAATATTCGGTTTTTAATTAGTTTCGTGATATAAATAAGCCGTGATGAAAACTTGAATAAACAATTTTTAGTGCTTTGAAAAGAATTATAAGATAAAAAGTTGTTATTATGATATCGAGAAGTAAAAACTAATGCAATCCATTCCTAATTCATACACAAAACATCATAAAAGTTGAAAAATGAATCAGTATATTTATATAGGTTTTGAGGTTATACAATAAAATGGTGGATTCATGTTAAGCTGTAATGTGGGTCACATATCATCCATTATATAGCTATTAACTTCATAATAGTTCACACGTGCCCCCTTAATAAGTCAGTGTAATAAGAGTTCACAAATACCTCTTATACAGCATTTGGCGTAATTTTATCCACTAAACAGCCCTTATTCAGCCTAAGCTGTTTAAATATCACTGACAGCTATTATGCAGCTGTAGGATCACCAGTGTACTCTTAAAAGAGTCTTAATACGCATAGAGTTTCAAATAGGTCTAAAAGTGAGTATTTATACAGCTATCTGTGCTACTTGGGATGGGACCACCAGGGAAGTATACCCTTTCAAACAAAAAAAGAATTTTCCAAATCGGTCCAGGCGTCTTCGAGTAATTGGGTAACATATAAAATAATAGATTCCAACGAATTAAGAACCTCCTCCTTTTTTGGAAGTCACAGACACTTTCATTTATGGACATGTTTAGAAATCTATTCTATTATTTATGAGAGAAATTAATTTGCACCAATTTAATTGTTTATTTTAAAAATGTGCTCCCAACGATGTTCCATTCAAAAATCTTAGACAAAACCGTCAGTTTCAGCTCGGATAACGATCAAATTATAATTGTATCGTGGCAAAAACAAAGGCGCATTAGCACGGAAGTTATATACGTCGAGGTTGAATCGCATTGTTTCGTTGCAAAGTACATTGTTACATTTGCCGATGTATCGGAGTCTTCCGTGGAAAAAAATCGAATGACATTTGAATCTCATGGGATTATCGTGTAGGTACCTACCTACCTACACACACAGGGTTTGAAGATTTAATGTTTTTAGGGTTCCGAAAAAAACTTCGGAACCCTTATAGGATCACTTCGTTGTCCGTCTGTCTGTCAGTGTGTCACCACCGTTTTTCTCGAAAACGGCTTATGATCCGAAGTCGAAATTTATACTGAATATAAAGTTCAATGGTCTCGTAGTGTTTTAAGAATATCAAGCTTATAGCTTAACTCAGTAAAAAGTTACAGCTTGAAAACCACGGTTTTCTCATTATTAAAACAAATTAAGGCACATCTTCAAAAATCGTTTTTTTCCATACCGAATTCTTAGTTTCATAGTAAGTCCCGTTATATTTTACAAACACCAGCCTTAAAATCTTACAAATTACGGATATTTTGATACCTCTAAACCTTATAATAGTACCTAAAACAGCCAAAAAAAAACAAAAAAAAACCGATATCTTACTGTGAATTACAACTATTGCTACGCTTCTTTAGTGACGCGTCACGTAGACAGATTATAATGGTGCGGCCACACTATGGTAAACGTCAATGTCGATCATCTCAACTATTATCGTGGTTATTTCCGACAATATTAAACGCGACAAACTGAGTGCTCACACTTCGTCAACGTCAACGCAAATTTAATTGGCGATAACGCAATAATTCTGTATTAATTTTTTAATGATGTATTTATTAATCCTGTATTAATTCATTGGCGATAACGCAATGTGAATGCAGCAGCGTCAGCGTCCATCTTGAATCAAGACATTTTATCGTCATTATCGGGCATTGACGTTGACCGTTCAAGTGCTTCCGCTCAATTTTTCGCATTAAATATTGGGGGAAGCTGCCGTGTTAATAGCGGCAACGTTAACCCTCTAATGTGGCTAGCTCATAAAGCTAAAACGACTAAAGTGAGAAGACATTATGTCAAAATATGTATGTAGGAGCAGGACAACGCATTGTGTTTCTATTTGGTACCTATCCATTGACGTGTAGAGCTGTCTCTATCTAGAGAGCCATGAAGTAGAAGCATAGAGAAGGATGTATATATAGACTCAAGACTGTAGAAGTCTGGCAACCTCGCAAGGTAGTGCGTCCGTGTTATTTTGTTTTGTATATAAATCATAATTATTTAATAAAAGTTACAATAAATTTAATGTACGGTTTCAGTCAAGGTGCATAGAAACCTAAAAATACATCAGTTACGTACGACGAGATAAATCCATGTTTCGTACCTACCTATATGTATAATGTATATCGACTGCAAAGTGCAAACAAAATTGCAAAGGTAAAAAGCTATGTTTATTACTAACTGGCTAATACTGTCAATATATTTTGGTGTAACAAATGAAGATATTTTCGTTTAAAGATGTTTAGTAAAGTTCGGCCGTTCAGAGAATGCGTTCCTGACACGTCGCGATTGAACTGACGACGTAGCTTTGTAATGGCGTTGCAGTTACGATAAAAATATTTTTGCTGGTTGTTTACCGTTTTAACAATTGATGAGCATTAAAACAACATTATTATATCAATAATCAATGAATGTTATAATTTTGTGCCAAACTGAGTGTCAAATAACTTGGTAAACAATATTTTTCTAAATCTATACTGCGCTATTACAAGGTTATGTCAGCGCTTTATATTTGTAGTGCTGTGCTAAAAATAACAGGCAAGTATCGTAATCTGTTCTTATACAGTTATACTTATAATATAAAATAATACACTTTGTTTTTCTTTTTAAGAATTTGAAAATAATGGACTATAAGATAACTTTTATGAAATATAAAAATAAAACTATGACCAAACCGAACGCGCGAAAGAAAGTAGCATTTTTATATTTAGGTTGAAAATGGTAACCCCAAATGGCGTTGGGCCGCCATTTTGTGACGCTAAAACAGTCGTCTGTTGTCGTTTCTTGCGCATAGACCACGTTCTTCAAGTGTTTTCGATCTGTTTTTATTTGATTAATGGACTGTTTCTGCTTTTCAAACTGACATCGGCGCTAAATCGGACTTCGATTGTGTTTTGTATTGCGTTCTTTTTACTTTTGGTGCATAATAATGCCTAAACGTGGACAAATATTGAAAAGTGGAGCCCGTGAGTTAATCATCAAGCTGCAAAGTGCAAGATTACGCGGGAGCGGCAAAATTGCGGACCCCTGGTACCTGTCGAACAAGTACAAGAACGCGTCTCTCAGGCGCTTGGAGTTAGCAAACGAACGATAACAAATATTAATAAAGAAAAGTTCGGCTCGACTGGCATGGAAGATAATATTTTACGTTCAATTCAATGTACTTACTTTATTGCATAGAAATACAGATTGTAACTTTGTAACAAAGAATAAATAAAACAATTTTATTATATGAATATTACCTTTTTTTTGGTTTCTACTTAAATAACTAAAATATAAATTTTAAATGATTCCGCCAATTTAAAACGAAAATAATCTTAAAATAATGCGCCGGTTCATTTTGGAGGAACGGTAACGAACTCAGTGTTATGTTGTGCCCATCACTAGTCGTGACTAACTGATAGGTGTCAGGAACGCATTCTCTGAACGGCCGAACTATAACAAGGTACATAGTAACTTACAATTAAGTGCCAGACTCATAATTTAAATAAGTAAGTAATAAGTATCTAGGTTTGAAAACATAACCTACAAAACAAATACTCATATTTCATTTTGTTTATGATAATAAAAGTTATTTTAACTGTTTTAGATGCCAAGAAAATGCTGTGTGCCCGAATGCAAATCAAATTACGACAGTGTTATCAGCATTGAAGGAGCTAAAAGTACATTTTCTTTCCCGAAAGATGCTCATATCTCTCAAGCGTAGCAACCATTTTTCAAGAAGAAATAATCATTGGACGTGATGGACAGAACAGCAATTGATAAATTTTTAGAGTGACATAATAACATCATTCGCAGACTTAGTGTATAAATCCCAAGAAAATTTAAGAGACTAAATGGTTGTATCAAATGATACCTAATAAGAGGCTATATTTCTATTTGTTAAATCTTGATATTGAAAGTGATAATGGTGACAGCAATGTAATAGTGTGTTAATAGTGTGTTGGTGGATGAAAATCTAAGCATTCAGGTATATGTAAAAGGACATTTAATGCATCATGAAGATTTGAGCTGGATATTACCTAGTGAACTTAAGCTTAGCAGATGGTCACAGCTTGAAAATATACTATCTTGTTATTATAACAATAGTTGTGAACCAACAAAGTCATTTGACAAGATAATAGTCTTGATAGGTCTATTGAGTACTTGAATGAAGCAGTTAATCTTGAAAATGGTAATTTTGCTGCAGAGCTTGTTCTAGACCAAATGAAATTGCTAAAAAATAAGCAACGTAGATGTAGTGTTGAGACATCTCTATGAGACGGCTATGTGTATAGTATGTTAATGTTGGTATCGGATTTTTGTAGCGCTGCCAGGGATCGCAACTTATGGGGGTTTCTCCCCAAATTAAGGGAGTAAACAAGTGAAATGGGATTATTTAGGGGCTTTATATTTTAAGAGGTAGGTAGGAACGAAATTGCCGAATGAAATCAACCAAAAAAACGAGAGTATACAATCAAAGAAAAAAACCTTTTATGGGTAGGTAGCTAGTAAAACAACTAGTTTTATTTACTCGCATAAAGTATGTTAATCAAAGATTTATATAATAAAGGTCTCATTCTATACTATACCGGTGAAACACCAGAGAAAAACTGGTGTTTTACCGGTTATTATTGAATCATAAGTCAAGTAATTTTATTTAAATAAAAAGAAGTTTGATGATCAACATTGTTCATTACTTAATAACATTTTTTCAAATACAATTACTTTATCATTATTTAAATTCAAGATCAGTCAAATTTTATTTTATTTTGTAAAAGAAATATAATAATTTGTGACCATGTATACTTACTATACTCGGACTTATAATTCGATTCCACATTTGACATTAGCTACTGTCATTTTGTAAAATAATGATACCACATATAACAGTGTAGTGATGAACACAAAAATCGATAAACAATCGCGATTTATGTTTATGTAATCATAATATTGGTGTGCCAATTCAAGACTAAATTATTGATTTTTATTTAAATAAATACATAATTATTCATAATAATTATTTATTAATTAGTAACCGCTGCTTTATTTTATAAAAAGTTAATATTTTTGTTTTTTATATTAAAAACAAAACTTATAATAAAAGAGCCTATATATCCCATGTTGTCAAAGAAGAGGAAAAAATGAGTAGGCTAGATATGTTAATTGACAATATCACAGACACATTTATAATAAATGTTACAGAAAGTGACAGCGATAGCGATGACGGCGACGATTTATAAAATAAAATATTACCATAATACATCTATTTGTTTTATTTCTCATGTTCCTTCATTTTCACATTTATTTATTTATTTCACACACAATTATTAAAGAAAACTCTCAGATCCTTAATAAAATTAATCGTCATAACTAAATTATCCGATCAGAAATATTTAATTTCCTGATATAGTACTTAGTTTCTATTAAAGTAGTAGTTGTTTAGATATACTACTATAAACGAGAGAAATCGATCCGGAAATATTCCATTTCCGTATCGAATAATTTCGCAACGTCACTATTTAGTACTTGTCATTACGTTGCAACACTGAAATTGTCAAATCTGGAATCGAATTAAAATTCCGACTATAGTGTTTAGATTTGTTATAAGATGTCATTCTGTATTGGTTAACTTAAGATGTATTAAGTATGTATGAAAACTGTATTGTTTAACTTAGGTTAGGTGTATTAGTGTTGAGAAGGTATGCGAGGAAGTATGAATATGGTAAAGATGTATAAACGGAGAAGGTATGTCTGTGTAGGATGACAGAATGTGGGAAACGGAATGTAAGTGTATGACAGGGATGGATGTATGCGATAGAGAGAGTGGGAAGATATGGAGATAAAAAAGATTGGCAAGATGGCATATGGAGTTAAGACATGCTAAGGAGTGCTAAAAGTAGTTTAAATAAAAGAAGTTAATATATATTTAGTGTTTTTACTTTGAGCTATTCCCACATTTATTAGAACATACAATACTATTACTTGCTTGTTTAGACATGAAAAGGGTCACAAAGAAAATTCTATCAAACATAGAGAACCTTTTGATTGACTATCTCGAATGCTTTAAAGACAGCTTAGACTTAGTTTTACAGGTTATACATTGTCTTATGGAAGTAACTCAAAGAAACAAATAATGGGATGAAAGATGGATAGTGGGAACTGTGAGAAAACTACACAACCCCATTGAGTTTGGGCTTGTTTGATTCATCTTGACAGTACTCTAGTCCTAGATGATATGCAGGGTCTGATGATGAGACCGGAAGGCGTCTATAGGAACTGCAATAACACTGCGCACTTAAGTTGTCATCTAGTAGGTACCTAATTAATCCTAATTAATACAATGGTCAAGAGTTTCGGAACCCTCAGTGCGCGAGTATGACTCGCACTTGACCGGTTATTATTATTACTTTTTCTTTATCAGCCGATAGACGTCCAGTGCTGGACGAAGGTCTCTTGCATGGACTTCAACAGGCCTAGTCTTGCGACGCCTGAATCCAGCGGCTCCCTGCGACTTTGTCATTATTACACTTTGAGGCAGTGCCGGCTTTACCTATGGTGCAGGGTGTGCAACGCCACGGGCAGGGTTTTAAGGGGCGCCGCGCTGAGCCGCGCTTGCTTGCTTCCCGACATCATTTAAAATTGAACCATTTTTTGCACCTGAATTTCTTTTCACTGGTGAAAATGTAACTGTAAGTCAAACGGTATTCTTGTATTGTAAGTATTCAATTTTGGCCGCGTGTCTACTAGAGGGCGCAAAGATATTGATTGCACACGGGCGCTACATGTGCTAGAGCCGCCTCTGAATATATCCCCTGCCCAGGTTTACCCTGCTGATCAAGATATAAGTAGGCAAATACTACCATAACATAGTAAGACAAATAAATGATTCAAATAACATGTACAAATGCATTAGTGGCGAACACAACACCGCGCCTACTTTGTGCAAAATTATAATTTCAAATAACTCCGCTTGATTGAATTTAACGTCTCATAAGCTTTGCGCAAGTGGCGCAAGCTGTTTTATGGAATTCCAGCGCCAAATGCAAATAGCAAAAACGGTTAGCTCGAATGTAGGTAGGGGAAAGGAAGGTAAAACGGACCCTGTAGGCAAAAAGGTCCACCTTGATAATTTTGAAACGTATAGCGCCATCTATGAATTTGTTACGTCAAAATATTGGCTGCCATGTTCCCCCTCTCGGTCAGTGTACTCAACTCCAATGACCGCACCTGCACTGATTTAGCAAGGTAAGTTAGTTTTTTTAGACTTTGATGTAAAATTTGCATTTTTCAATTAGCCTACATTTTGGTTTGGTTTGTGATAGTGTGTTCTAATGATTACTGTATATAAACAGACATATGATTAAGCTAATAAACAGGTATGCCGACTATACCTCAGCTTATTAGCTCAAAATTTTTAATTTTTGTTGTTTATAGCAAAAAGGCAAAACGGACCCAGGCAAAACGGACTGGGGTACATCAACATAAAATGATGGTGAACCAACAGTTTTAAAGCCATAATTTTTTGGAACCAAAGTGAAACGGAACCTTCAACATCTACCACAATTATGACTGCCAATAAACGTTGCAATGTATTTCATTTTGCACCTAAAGATATAATGCCTTTTTCGAAAACAGAAAAGATTACAAGAGCTACGTCGTTGAAATAAACAGGCTGAAAAGATTAAAAACCTACTTAGTTCCGAAACACAAAATCTTCAAATAGGAAAAACAAAAGAGAAGACCAAAAAAAAGAAGACCGAAAAGGAAGAAAGTGAAAATAGAACAAAAAATTTCAAAAAAGGGGAAGGCAAGCAAAAAATCTGATATAAAGAGATTAAAAACTAGGAAAAATCATCCAGTACAGACACTCAGTGTCATCGTCACTGACACAGTACAGACACTCAGTATCATAGTCACTGACACTCTACACACTGACTAGTTATTAATTGTACTCGGAATCAAGCGGAGGTTGGGTGCAATGTCCAAATGTCTTCTATGGGCACACTGCGCATGCGCAGGAGTAGAGGATGAGGATGATGAGACAGTATTTTTATGTGAAAAATGTGATGAAATGTGTAGGTCCATTTTGCCTTCATGTGTGGTCCATTTTGCCTCCACCATGAAGGTAAAACGGACTTATTGAAGGTATTAGAAATCATCTAATATCTTCGTTGTTTGTAATTTTATCAAAGTCTGATTCATATGTAATGTAGAGTTAATGATGTCGATTATTTTTTACTTTGAATTAGTTTAATAAAATGAATAGTTTCTTTTCTATTCTTGTTTTTTTGTTAAGTGGTCTGTTTTACCTTCCTTTCCCCTACCTACCCAGATCCATGAAAGAGAATGTTGAGTGGCCCGTTGGAATCATGGAATGATCTGGAATTGTAATTGTTATACCTACCCATGTACCTACAATTGAAAACTCGAGTTTACACCGGTTTTAATAAATTATTTCATCAATCTATTTTTGACGATCTCCCTAGCGCAATGGTTAGCGATGTGGTCTCATAACTGGGAGGTCTTCGGTTCAAAATGCTCTAAGTTAACGCGTTAACTCTATACTAATATATTAAGCTGAAGAGTTTGTTTATTTGAACGCGCTAATCTCAGGAACTATTGGTTCGAATTGAAAAATTCTTTTTGTGTTGGATAGTCCATTTATCGAGGAAGGCTTTAGGCTATATAACATCACGCTGCGACCAATAGGAGCGAAGCATCAGTGAAAAATGTTGCAAAAACGGTGAAAATTATCCATATTTAAAATATATTCTTTTAAAAACTTCTTAATCGCAATCATAATAATAGAAATTGACGCGTACGAAGTCGCGCGCAACAGCTAGTAATATATATACCTACGTCTTGTATTCGAGGGATAAATACCTACAAACATTTTTGCACGTACGAATCTGTAATGCTTATTTATAATTCCGTAATGGCTTTGGTGACTTCATAGCTTTAAGGGCTTCTTCACATGGGAAATACCTTAAAATCTGTTATACAAAGCTAATTATAGCGGCAACAAAAATATGTACAAATTCTGTGATCAACTCTACCTATTACATATAGCCCGCTGACAGACAGACGGACGGACAGCCAAGGCTTAGTACAGGGGCCCAAGTCTGCTATTGCCATTGTAGTTACATTACAGTTACATTGCCTATCAATGACATCCCAATTGCTACTTTTAGCAATTTGACTTGGAGCCCAGGGGTTCAATTGTCTATCAATGACATGACAATTGCTAAAAATAACAATTGTCATGTCATTGATAGACAATGTAACTACAATTGCAATAGCAGACTTGGGCCCCAGGTGTCCCGTCGGTTACCCTTCGGGTAGGTACGGAATCCTAAAAATTATTATTACTTGGTGGTACTAAAAAACTAAAATTATACATATATTCTGCCAGGTCTTAAGAGTTTTTCTGCTAAGCTAGTTCTCAGTAAAAATAACAGTAAAATATGACTAACTTCCTGACATTTAAAAACTTGTTACGAGCAACTGCGTAGGAAGATAGCTGGATACCTAGTCACTTATGTCCACTATAAGCAGATAGGTGCAAGATGGCCTAAGTGTTTGAAACTCAATGTTAATTTTTATCTTGAAAGGGATGTGTACACAAAAAAAAACAAAATAATTCGTAATATTTTTTTATTTTTATTGAAGTGTTAACCTACACTTAAAGGAAATAACCTAATAGATTTATAAATACATGTCAAAAATTCCGAGGCCGGCGGGATTCGAACCCACGTCTCTCTGGGAATCGCGCCCGATTGTGTTAACCGCTACACCACGGCCGAACCATACGTCAGCCACAAAATTAATTCGTAATAAAGATCGCACAGAATAAAGCTAAAGTCCAATTTGACATAACCGCACCTCATCACGTCGGATGATACAGCGGATTCCGTCGAACATCGAGAGAAACCTCGCCGTCTAAAATCGAAAGTAACAATTTAATGATCGGATTCATCTTCGTTGTTTTTGTCCATTTGCGATGTCAATGCATCTAGATCTTTTTCTTAATAAACTCGGACTAAAAACTCGATCTAGACCGACGCTAATTAATCTCAACCCGGTTCATTCCATTTAAATCTTACTTTGAATACCTACTTACCTACTTAATTGAAGTTTTATTCGTTTGGATGTTTTGTAGCTACAGAATGAGAGCCTCAACTTCGCTAATCTTTAAAAGATTATCAACGCAAAAAGTTTCTGTATCACATACGTATACGTAATATTATAATAGGTGAGCTATAGTTCAATGATATGTACCTACTACCTATTAGCTGTGCTACTAGTGTTCTGTTCCTATGTTGAATCTATCAGTAATCTGCCTATAAATCTACATAACTACAATTCGGGTACCTTGAAATCAAGAGTGAATAGGCATTTTCTAGGCAAGTGTGTTCCATCTTAGGGTGCATGTTCACTTACCGTTAGGTGTAATCGCAGGCAAGCGCTAATCTATATATTTCAACAAATCACACAAACAGATCATAATGTTTTGGAGCACTAGATCCATATAATAATGTTTGGGAATAACACTGGCCCCTAAGATACGGGCTTTCCTAATTTTGGGGTCAGCATTCCAATGTAATGTTTTATACTACACCGATTTAATTTTCCTACAAAGATTACTTTCCTCTACTTGAACGCACCTACTCATTTGAATCATAAAATGTCAAAGGTCTTTGACGATGTAACTGGAAAACATTCTCAAATCTGCTCAGTCACTTTCACCTATTACCGTTGCAAATTACCTATTCATAATAAAACATACCTACACCCGGACATCAATATTAATAACAACATAGATACATTTATTTAAAACTCGCCTCGACTCTGCATCGATGAATGCGAATGCGAAATCGAAATGCGAGCGGGAAAAGTAGATCGAGAGTTTGTTTTTACTTATTAGGGTAATTGCGCACTGCACGACGCGACGCGAATGCGAGACAGTGACTTAAGCGAGTGAAAAAGTATCCAATTCATCACTCATTAGTCAGTTCGCGCATCAACTAGGGTTCCAGTACAATTTTTTTATGTTTACGTCGACTACGTCAACTATTAGAGACCGGTTATTAGGTTATTAATAACAGAATCAGTATTCATTGAAATTACACGCTAATTGATACAGTGAGTATCTTAGTAAGCCGTTTTCGAGAAAAAGGGTCATACTGACCAGCAGACGGACAACGTAGTGAGCCTAAAAATAAAAAGATTCCGCTGAATTGAGAACCTCTTCCTTTTTTGAAAGTTGGTTAAAAAGGTGTTCAAAGATAGGACTAGTTAGGCATCCCCTCACAGGCTAACTTGAAAAATCTGTTTTGAGGGCTCCGCAATATATCAAATCTTAATGGTTTCCCAAATTTTATTTTCCATACTACACTAATGACAAAATTACGCACCATATTATTAAAGTTACACTGGGCGCACGACGTGACCCTGAGTGTAACTTATTTACTATGAGCGTATTATATGACGACACGCCGCGCAGTCGTTAGCGTAGTGTGCAAGGTTCCTTAATGCCGAATACCTCACAAAAAAGTTACAAACACATGGAAAATACCCAGAATAGTTTTATAAAATTTTGCTTGGACAATTTTGCATTGGAGATACGCGCAGAAATGTCAAATTTATTTCTAAAACACGACTCTTATTTATCTAAATCGGGGCAATACGATCAGTAATTTTATGTTTGGAACAGGTGCTTGAAAAACTGGTTCCGCTGCGGTCGCCTACGAGCAGACAACAGCTCCCAGTCTTAAAATAAATTTATTACCTTAGGAAATGTGCTAAGCTCGTATTTACTCAGTTATACATGGTGGGAGTTGGATTAACGTTTACACTTGCATTGATTCTTGTTTTTTAAAGGGCGCCAAGGGGTAATGGATAGATACCTACTTGTCACAGAATGTAAAGGTATTTCTATTGCCGCTCAAACCACGAATAAAAATAACCAGTTATAAAGCATACCTAAATCATCCCCTAAGTAGGAGTCTCTTTATGTAGGTAGCCCCTAAATACAATCCTTTACCCAATGTCATTTTCACGTGTAAGTGTTCGCTCGTGAAAACGAAATTGACAGAAAACGTCACTTGACTAAGTTAGGTTAGGTAGGCTTAAAGTTAGGAAAAGTTGGAGAATAAGTATCAATTTCAAGACAAAATTCCGCTCAAGTCTCAGCCCTCAATAGTAACTTTTATCAAGACACGCGGTAGGACCTTACAGTAAAAAACCCGTAAAGCATAAAGATGATAAGGTGACTAGCCCAATATAAAATAACTTATAATAGTAATGTGAAAACTACGGCTGCCCCATTTCAAAACCTAGTAAGTGTGATTGACAAAATTTTACAGGAGACCAAAAAAACATATAATTTGTGGTAGTCCTTCTGAACTAACACTTCAGTTGATGAATTAATGTTTCGTAAATAAACTACTTTGAAAACTTTTATTTGATATATTTATTACTTCGCTAAACCATCTATAACAAAACATGTTTTTTAGTCTAAAATTTTGTCAATCACACTTACTAGGTTTTGAAATGGCACAACCGACTAGCCAAGTCAAATATGGAGCTTCAATATTTATCCTAAGTAATCTGCTTTTTGTATTCATTTTCACATTTATGTTTATGATGGGACCTTTAATTCCAGAGTATAATTCGGCACCACTAATGTGCGCGGGCGCACGGATGCGGCGAGGATGCGCGAGGAGGAGCTGGAGGTGGCGCTCAAGGTGGTGATCGTGGGCGACGGCGGCGTGGGCAAGTCCAGCATGATCCAGCGCTACTGCCGCGGCACCTTCACCAGGGACTACAAGAAGACCATCGGCGTCGACTTCCTGGAGCGGCAGATCGAGTGAGTGATCATCGTTATCTACAGCCCGTTGCAGTTCACTGCTGGACTAAGACCTCTTCATTTTTATCTGGTGGGAGGCTTCGGCCGTGGCTAGTTACCACTCTACTGTCGTAGTGCTAAGCGATTTGGTATTCTAACACGATGGCGTGTAAAAACCGATTAGGGGCCTGAGTTTAAATTATAACCCGCCATAGCCAGACCTTACCCAGCCTAACCTTAGATGGCATTGTTACTTTACCATCAGGTGAGATCGCAGTCAAGGGCTATCTTGTCAGGAATTAAAAAAACTTGTATATGTTGCATGAACCTACCTAGCTTAACATCACCTATAACCCTATAAGTAATTGGTGACGTCAAGCTTGCCGAACGGGTTGGCAAATCTGCTCTTTTTCAATGTTAGTCAGTCTATAGCTGCCATCTATCTGCCATCCAGATTTTTTGTAGAGAAGGGAATATTAGTCAAGCACAGAATGCCGAGGTGGAAAGGCGGTAGGCTGGTATCATTGGAAAGTGCGATATTGGATTCATTCAGCTTGCTCTTTTGATTTGGAGTTTGGACCTTCTGGTGGCTTGCTCCTAAACTTAACCGTGGTGTGCCGGTTTCCAGGATCGACGGTGAGGAGGTACGGCTGATGCTGTGGGACACGGCGGGGCAGGAGGAGTTCGACGCCATCACCAAGGCGTACTACCGCGGCGCGCATGCTTGCGTGCTCGCCTTCTCCACCACGGACCGGGACTCCTTCCTTGCGCTGCATTCCTGGAAACTCAAGGTAATTTACTTTTCTTTTTTTGTTACGGGGGGGGGGACCCTCTTACGATGATACCCAATATTCTGGGGGAGAATGTCGGGTTATGTAGGATTTTTACCTACTAAAACCTCCTTGATGGCCATCCTCAGCGCATCGACGCGAGCTCACCCCGGAGGAAATAGACCCTTAAAATACGCGCTCCTCACTAGCAGGTAAGGTTGCTTGTGCCAAAGCAAGCTGCCCTCTACCCAAGATCACATCAGAGATAAAAAACAAAAATGCTTTTCTTGGTCGATGTGGATTAAAATGTGTTCATCTATGATGTTCTCTTCTATTCAAAATCTACAAGGGTAATTTAGAAATTTCAAAAACCTTCAACTGGTAACTGCCCTACCTAATGACACTTACATAGATCATGCTATTAAATCTACTATGGTTATTAGTATAATTGCCTAACGTCATTGAATTTAATGTCGGCATATACCTATTGGCTTTCTAGATGACTTCATAAGACAGAAAGGTCACTGCAAATACTTACTTAGCACCTTTTTTTTATATATTTTTTGCGAGCAAACGAGCAGGCGGGTTGCCTGCTGTTAAGTGATTACCGCCGCCCATGAACACTTGTAGCACCAGAGGCACCACCAGTGCGTTGCCGGCTTCTTAGGAATTTGTTGGTCCGCCCCTTGAATAACCCCATGTTGTAATTCAGTGGGAACACCATCGCAGGAAGCTGGTTCCACAGTTTCACCTTTTCAAAATACAGACGCAAGTTTTTAAGGTACCTAGGATAAATATGTGAAGTTGAATGTCGAATCAATTTCTTGATTAAACAAGGAAGACTTGTTTTTATTAATTTTGTAATGAAATTAAGGAAGGTTTGTTGTCATGGGCGTAATTATTGTGGGACCTACTTATCTTTTATTCTTAATAGTTACCTACTAAAGTTAGTGAACCGATAGTTTTAATCGTACCTACAGATAAGTATGTCATGACCCGCGAGTGGCGACGCACTTTCCGCTACATGCACTGTAATCTAAAACAGTTCTCACATATCGCATATCAACGAAATGTTTATGTTCTTACACCTACTACTATATTCGGATCTGCGTTCCGAGAATCTACCGCGAAATATTCAGCAAAGATGTCTCGCTGGTTCTACTGGTTTTTTGTGACATTTATCATCGTTGGCAGCGAGTTCACCTGCGTTGCGGCTACTAGCGAGGAACAGTGCATCGAATATTACACAACCGGTGAACAATTCGACTTAAACCAGTTGGTTGGTGACTGGTTTGCCGTTTACTTTTGGCCACCGCTGCAAAGGCGAAGAGAAAAATGTGAAGTGATCAAATTTAAGAAAATAAGCTCATCCGAAATCGGTTGCGCTGGCGGCATTATCCCGTTCGGAACATCCATTCTCAAATCGACCTATAAGAACAGCGCTGACAAAGTACGGGACGTGTTTTATTATGGCGAAGAGGAAGTTAAACAACAAGTTCGCGATTGCAATCGCGTCTCCAAGTATATTTTCGTAGAATTGTTTGAGGGATACGTCATGGGTATTAACTGTTCTTCGCAAGGTCGAGGTGTTCTTTTGGCGAAGGCTCTGCCGACGAATGAGGATCTTCAGTCAGTTATTGAGGACATACCAGTAATGACGGGGCGGTTTGGGAGTCCCGACTGCTCACTCGCACCTTAGGATTTAATGTGAATTAGTTATTAAGAAACTATTGTCTTCAAAATGTAAATGGGGTGGATGACTTCTTTTGGAAGTCATATATGAAAACAATATTGAATGTTATATATTATTTTTTATTTTATGTGTAATTTTGCAATAAAAAATGTCAACAATAACCAGTTTATTTCTGCCTAAATTTTCCACGATGCAATGTGACTTTTGCCGGCATTGTATGTAGGTATACCTTCAAATGCCCTAAATTGTTGAGTTTAGGTACTATTCGAATCAATCCCTTTATTTCCATTTCCCATTGGCGCCGCTAAATTCTTTTTCTTTGTTCCCAACTGCCCCAATTGGGTTAAATGGTTCAAAAATGCCCCCAAATAGACAAATAGATTTGGGGGCCGATGGGACAAAAAATATTCAGGTGGGGGCCAATAGCAATTTGCAATAATAATTAATGTCTATGGACCGAAAGAAAAGTAAATAAATAGTATATGTACCTAATATACATTTAGATAAATCGAATTAAAATTGATATTATTAATCTCTATGTTTTATTAGAATTATTTGACGATTAAGATTTTTTTATACCTACCCACTTAAATTTCTATTTCAGGTGGAAAATGAATGCGGAGAAATTCCCACGATTATAGTTCAGAACAAAATCGATCTAATGGATCAATGTGTAGTCGGACCGTAAGTATTTTACCTTTTTAACTATAAAACGTTACAACGATCTAAGTAGGTACACACATTACAAAAAAAAAGACACCGGCCGAATTGATAACCTCCTATCTTTCTTTGACTGGTCTGGTGGTCCACTCATAAAAATATAATAAATGCGACTGTGTTTGATTGTTACTTTATCCTTCAATCACGCAGCAATGAAGCAACGTATCGACGTGATTTTTGCATGGGATGGTAGTTATCACAAGAATCCTGCTATCATTAGGTATAGTAATTATGAATAATGGAACCCTGAAAAATGATCACGACCCTCAACGATGAGGAATACATGGATGGATGCAGTCATGGGAATAGTTATTTGCTCAACAAGATAGCAAAGTTCATTTTTCTTGCTTGTTCCTATAGTTTGCTCCCCGAGCGGGCGAAGGATTCTAAGTAAGAATCCTGTGTGTAGTAAGGGATTCAAAGGCACAAGAAACAAAAACTTTGCTATCGTGTGATACATTCAACTTTTCACCTCACTTGTTCAAGGGTGCTTTTGTCTGGTGGGACGCTTTGGCCGTGGCTAGTTACCACCCTACAGTCAAAGACGTGCCGCCAAGCGATTTAGCGTTTCGGCACGATGGCGTGTAGAAACCGATTAGAGGTATGAGTACACTGCCATATCCCTTCCAAGTTAGCCCGCTAGTATCTTAGACTGCATCGTCACTTACCATCAGGTGAGATTGCAGTCAAGGACTATCTTGTCATCGAATAAAAAAAAAAAAGCAGTGAGCAAGAACGACTTTTGCTCACTGGTTTTAGACAGCAAAGGAACCCTTTTCGAGCTAGTGAGGAGAAAATATTGTTTTCTGGTACGGCAGGGATGAAGCGGAGCTGGTGGCGCGCGCGCTGGGCTGCCGGCTGATGCGCGCGTCCGTGAAGGAGGACGTCAACGTGGGCGCCGTGTTCCGAGCGCTCGCCGCGCGCTGCCTCGCCGACATGCGCCGCGACCACGCCGCCGACGCGCCGCCGCCCGCCGCCGCGCCCGTCATCGGTACGCGGAGTGAAAGAGACAGATGCATAGTCAACATAAATCGACCCCTCCGTAGAACAGTCTCATCTGCTAAATTCACAACTTGAAATTTGAGCCTTAAAAGTCACATCTGCAAGGCTCAAATCTCAAGTTATGAATTTAGCAGATGAGACTTTGTTCTACGGAGGGGTCGAAATGTCTATAATCCTACTAATATTATCAATGCGAAAGTTTGTGAGGATGCATGGATGGATGTTTACGCAACAACAAATGAACCGATTTGGCTGTTTGGAATGGAGGTGCATACCCAGGATGTAGGCTTCATTTTTTATCATGGAAAATTAGAGTTCCTGCGGAAATTGAAAAAAAAAAACTTAATCCACGTGGACAAAGTCGTGGCCATGAAAATATGTTTTAAAATGGTAGTAAATTCGGAGGAATTATTGGTGTAACTTCTAATTTAGGTATGTGTTTAATGAACAGATCTGCACAGTTAAACTTCAATTCTGGATTTTTTGCATGGTAGCCTCAGTAGAAGACTTGAAGGTACCTTAACCTTTTATGACGGAAAACTAGAGGGTTGGCGTGGGGTTCCCAAAAATTTAACTCCACGCGGATGAATACGCTGCCAAAAGCCAGAAGGGGTCTAGGCATCTAGGCACTCAATAAAAATATGATTTTTGTTTACTCACAGGCACATTCACAAACCACAATAGTAACGGCACAATCCTGCTGCGACCCACCAAGCATCGGTCCGGCGGCAAGAAGAAAAACGTTCTCAAGAGCGCGTGCCGGATATTGTGAAAAAAAAAAAAACTAGACCATTCTCAATACGAACAAAGGACATTTTGTCAGTTATGTTTAAACTGTTTGGAATTCATTTTAGGTGTGGAACACATAGCGGTTCTGTAAATTATGCGATGATGAATCATCATACGCTACGTCCATAAAACGATTGTACAGTCTATCTGTTACACTTGTGAAGGAATGTATAGTACGTTTATATCACGAAGTTACGAGCGCTTTACTTGTGATTACGTCGTGTACATGCACATTGCGTAAGTGTGCGTGCCTGTCAGGAATTTAGGTGGGGGCGATCAGGCGCGAGCAAGCTCTGGCTCACTTATACAGATATGACACACACACAACCATGAGCCACGAGCCCTCGTGAAATGAAAGAACTATGATAACTATACATATTATGATGTTTGAATCACTGACCGTTGTTTAGTCAGTTTAACACCCAGAACCAGCAATGTAATATTGCGCCGTTTGTACTGATATCGAACCTAATAGGTTCGTCTAACTCCCAGAAGAAATCCGAAAACATTGGCTGAAATCTATAGACCGCACTCTCACTCTGCTCAGACTTAAGACAGAGATAAAACGAGACAGATTTATGTCGGAGCATGTTTGTGTCTCGTTTTAACTCTTGAGCCCGAGCTAAGTCAGAGCACGCTCTATAGATCTCAGCATAAGAAATATGATGGAACTAGCTTCCGCCGTCCGCCGTCAAAACATAGAAGCGGAATGAAAGAGATAGATGCATAGTCAAATCTCTACGTTCAGGCATCTTTGCTTTTGTCAATGTAATTTTGTATCCTCTTTCTTTCCGCCCTAAAGTCACAAAAAAACTTTTATGAATATTTTTCAATTCAATTTGCATAAGAGAAAGCAATACAGGAGCTTACGAGAGTTTATGTGTGTAAATACTTAATTATTGAGCTAATGTTGTTAATTTTGCTGTACACAATCTCTAAACTAAAATTGACAGCTCTATATCTAATAGATCCGTAGGGAGTTGAAATGGATAGCACGAAGTTTAGACCTATCAACTTATTTTTACGAAGGTATACAGCGCCATTGTATAAAACTAACTAAACTAGAAATTTTTTGACACAAACTAATTTTTTTTTTTATACCATGGTAGTTAGGTATTGATTTATGTAAATACTATTTAATTAATTAAATATTGTACCTATTTGTTCTTAATTGTTTTATTTTCGTGCCTTTACCCAATGACCACAATTTTTTTTTTTTACAAAAAATATTAGCCAAGCTGAACTTGACTTATATTCTACTCTCCCCTCCAAATAAGCGAAAAGCTTGTGCTAGGACTGGGTACGACAATAGTGCAACGGGTGGGGCTCGAACCTGCGACCTTTCAGTTTTCAGTCCGCATCTTTAACTGTTGGGCTATTGAGGCTTTATACTTAATTTGGTATTTTGTTTATGTTCAAAATAGAAAGTCTTTCAAAATAATTAAAAAACATATCCGCTTTTAGTAAATGTGTGATAATCATTTTAAAATTATCGATTAAACTACAAAAAGTCAGTCCAATGTTTATGACGTCACAGTTCACTTTTTATACAAGCTCCCATGTCGCCGTAGATATATCGCCCCCAAAAAATAACAGAAACGTGATCGAGGTTTTGCTAATAGTTGCTAAAATGGGAGATCAATAAAACACAAAAATTATTAAATATTTTATCATCGAAGCTAATTTAATTTATATTAAACATACGAAATTGTGTAACAAAAAACGGAATATTACACAAAATGAATAAAGAAATTTCACAGCGCTTGTCTGTTCGCACGCATCGTCGGGAAGAGTTCGCGAAATCATATGCAATACAATAACCTAGGTAAGCACGTAACGACACTTGAATATCATAGTCTATTTTTACTTAGCTGTCTTAAAAAGGTAAACGAATCGTAGAAAAGAAAGAACGTAACTAGATCGTCGAACCGCGTAAGCGACAAACGTAGCCGGGCGCTTACGACATTCTTAAGTTTTACACTTGTAACACGGTTTCATTGTCCCATGCGCTGTACTTAGCGCGTCGCTTACGCATTTCTATGAGAAAACACTACCGAATAAGACTGCTAAGCAAAAATGGATTATTTCGCTTTGTTGTGCTTCTCCACTTTTTTCCACGATGCAATACGGGGTAACGAAACTTTGAATATTATAAATGTGTAATAGAATAATAATTGTGTCATAATATTTCATTTAACAATCTCTTCCGACGACGCGCTATCTTACACACCGTAACATAAAAACTACCGCACACACGTTCTAGAAAAAATATTTCAAAAACTACCCTCATTATTTATTTCCTGAATATTAATTATATTTCATAGATTAAGTTGTGTCTGCAACTTAAGTAGATATGATAATCATATCTACTTAAGTTGCAGACACAACTTAATCTATGAAATATATGATAAGTAGATATGATAATCATATCTACTTAAGTTGCAAATTGTTAAGTTGGTGGAGTGGCAAATTGTGTTGACACACAACAACACAATATCTGATAATAATCATAAGTGTCCTAAGAGTCAAAATTCCATATCACAAGAAAATCCTTACCATCCTTACCCAGTTATGAGGAATACGATGCGAAAAGCGGTTCTTATAATATGACATTAGAATGTGATTTACTTTCTGACAGTGGTGCAATGATAATGGTGCTAATTCTGTTGTTCACAATCGCTAAACTATAAGTCTAGTGCTGTTATTCACTCCAGCACTGGTAGCATGGGCGGGAGAAATTTTATCCCCGGGAAAAGGATAAAACGTTTATCCCCTCGCTAAGCTTTATCCACCCGTCACAGCGGTGGAAATAACACTCAGTGGATATACTTATAGAATATACATCGCCTTCTCCTGTCTCCATGCTTTAGCATTAGGAAAAAGATAATTTTATCCCCTGTCAGTGGATAAAATCGGGGGATAAAACTTTTATCTCCTTCCCATGCTACCAGTGCAGGGAGCTTATTAAAGGGATAGGCACGAGATAGAAACCTGTTAACTTAGTTTAGTTTAGAGATAGTGTACAACCCAATTAGTCACAATGTCTTTTAAACTTTAACTGTTAAAAATGTTTTAAAGATGCTTGGGCCTTAAAAGACGGTTAGGTATAGTCCGTACTTAACTCATTGACCATTCCTTAGACGTGCGCGGGAAGACTGGGGAGTTAAAATAAAACGGCAAGATACCGATGATATAATATACAATTTCAAGCAGTTTGAGCAACTAGTCACATCTTGTAGCGGTACAATGCAGTTTCACGCATTATTTTGACCTAAGTATGAGCGATATCTTGACATTTATACATAGATAAAATACTCTCGTATGCGTTGCGGCATGTTTTTACCCTCAGGCGCGGCCAGCGAGTTGCGTGCGGACTATAACAAATCAATATTTTTCCAGAAGCATTAATTTTTATCTATTTTTAATTTACAATATTCTTTGTTTTATTCATTTTAGAGAAAGCAAAATAATTTTTGTTACAATTTTTAAATGTTAACAAATAAATACGTTTTAGCCTATAATCGCATAGCAGCGTCACGATTGAGCAAACATACAGTTGGGCTACACGTTTGATCTCGGGATTCAGTGCCACCATCTTATCATATCGCTCATTAGCAGCAACTCTGTTTGATCTCAAAAATCCCAATTTTCCAAAAATGTGTCTAAACTAAGGCCTGAAATGGGCCTCTCGAATTTGAAGCCTCAAATGGGGTAAACTTTTAGGCGTTGTCCTAATATAAAGTGAATGCGCGATTTTAAGCGATGCGAGCGGCCGCGGGTTCCACTGCGCTTCGCTCCATCGCGCGAATGCCTATTAGGACACCTATTTGAGATCAGTATGTTTGATCGCGCGTTCGTACGAGTAAAATTCGCGCGAACTTGCGATGATCGCGCGTTCGCGTTGTATTAGGACAACGCCTTAGTTTTTGACAATTTTATAGTAGTCTTCTCTGAAATTACTTTTAAACTAATGTTGTGTTAGTGTTCATAGAGCAAGAAAAGGATTTTTTTTGTACATTGCACTACTTTTGACACTACACGAGATGCAGCAAATGAGTGATAGGTTATTTTAAAAAATGATGAGTCTGCGTAGTTAGCCAACTGTATGATTGCTAATCTTTGGTATTATGCGACTCAAAAATATAGAATCGTTGCATACACAAATTACAATAAAATCGTACAGCCTCCTTTCATAAACTTCCGTTAAATAATTAATTATTTATTATCATAGTTCTATCTACACATTATCACGCATCTTATAAAGCCATAGAAAAAAGTGTCGCTTAATCAGGGCGCGAATCTTCTTTAAGGATAGTAGCGTTGCTTCCTTGCTGCGTGATTGAAGAACAAACCAACAAACACTCTTTCGGATTTATAATATTAGTAAGGCATTTTTCAAGTTCAGTTTTTGGGACTTTATTTCTTAATTTCCATCTCGATTTCGAAATTTTTGAAAAGAGTCTGAAAATTCTTTCTTGTACAACGTTATAGATAAAACACATGAAAAATCTTTTTTCTTTCGTAACTAGACCCAGCGGTTTGAGCTGTACGTTGATATGTAACCTAATAACAGCCATCAAAGCATTAAGTATATTTTAGAGAGTTTAGTATAGTTCCTAAGTTAGGTGCACTTAACTCAGTTTTTAAAGCGTAAAAAATTAAAAAAATTAGTCCCTAAAAAAAATCTCTAAGCAATACAAAACTGGATATGCAAGACCACAATATAATATTTAATGCTGATTATTCAATATTGAATTTTTAGCGAAAAGTCGTCTAAACTATAACCACTTGCAATTTTAAGATGTCATACGACTTAAGTAAAATATTTGACAGTCCTGTATTTTCAAAAGCGTTTAAAAGCTTATTTACACATCCGTGCTTGTCACCTAATGGGTGGTGATCATTATATTATTATGACATCTCAAAACAAAATTTATATAATACTGCTTTAAGCCTACAATAGGCTCTGGATGCCAGCAGACCACCTTACTTTGCTGTGATTTTTTTTATTTTATTCGATGACAAGATAGCCCTTGACTGCGATCTCACCTGATGTTAAATGACGATGCAGTCTAAGATGGTAGCGGGCTAACTTGGAAGGGGTAGGTATAGCAGTGTAAATTCAACCCATACTCCTAATCGGTTTCTACACGCCATCGTGCCGGAACGCAAAATCGCTTGGCGGCACGTCTTTGACAGTAGGGTGGTAACTAGCCACTGCCAAAGCCTCCCACCAGACAAAATGTGATGCTAGCAGACCACCTTACTTTATTTTGATGCTAGCAGACCACCTTATTTTGTTTTGATGCTGAGATCTATAGAGTGTGCTCTAACTTTGCTCAGACTTAAGATAGTTAGACGTTTAAACTAAACGAAGCACAAATATGCTGATATAAAATCTGTCTCGTTTCTGTTGTCTTGAGTCTGAGCTGAGTTTCAAAACCTAGTAAGTGTGATTGACAAAATTTTACAGGAGACCAAAAAAAACATGTTTTTCGGTAGATGGCTTAGCGAAGTAATAAATATATCCAATAATTATTTATTTACGAAACTTAATTCATGAACAGATACTGAAGAGTTCAGAAACGCTACCACAAATACGTTTCTTGGCCTGCTGTAAAATTTTGTCAATCACACTTACTAGGTTTTGAAATGGGGCAGCCGTGCTGTCTATAGATTTCAGATTGAGAGTAGACTTCGTTGCTTTCTGTTATCGGCAAGACGAGAACGTGAATGTGTAAATGCGAGCTAAGAAACGTGTACATTTTTAACAGTTGGTGTCAACTACTTGTTAAAAACTGTGCAGCGGGATGGTCTAAAAATGATTGTTACATTGCGACGATCGCAATTCCCTCTGATTGGGTGAATTTATGACGTTCTTGCTGCATCGGTGAATTTTGACCAATATTGAGACAGTATCAGCAATAATTAATTATATTAGACTACTTATGATAACATATTATACATACTTAAAATAACGGTGTATGTAAACTGCAAAGTATCAAAAATGCTCACAGAATATGAAGATTGGTAAAGTTAACTCGAACAAGAGGTAACACTACCACTTACCACTACATTGGTGTTACCAAGTTGTTCAAAATTTCGTCTAGAGATCTCTGGAGGCTCATCTTGACCCGCTTCGGGTCAACAATCGGCGAAGCTTCTATCTTTTCCGCTACTTATCGAATACAGAATCATGAATACATTTTAGGCACCTTCTTTCTCTAACTAATCAGTTAACATTAAGCCTTCAACACGATTTAATTTTAAGTGAAAAATATCGACTGAAATATTTGCGACAGCCTATTCCCGGTATATTACCAGAATGAGTACCTATCTACTTATTTTTAAGACGCATATTTGACAGCTTCCCTCGTACATTGTGAATGTTACCTACTTTCAAGTTCCTGTTCACTGTATGCAGACAAATATTTGACAGTTACTGTCAACTATTTGCTTAAAAACCGGGAACTTGCGAGTGAAAAAAATCTTAGAGTAAGGTATACGAACTTAAAGTAACGGCGCAAGTACACTCGCGTAAACTTGAAAACTGCAAAGCATAAACTCTCATAGAATATGAAGATTGGTAAAGTTAGCCTCCACTCACGAACACGTGGTAACATTCATCTTCGCGATGTAGTCTAGGAGCCCTTGGAGTCGTTTCTTGACACGCTTCTGGTCGTCCAGCGTGCATCCCAGGATCGCCGTCTCGAAGTTCCTGTCGGTCCCACCGCTGGGATCGGGCTGGGACGTGCACGCGTTCATATATGTCTGGCAGCGGGAGTGCGCTATGACGGTGTCTTCGTGAACTGATACCACTAGCTGGTCTATTAATAGGTTCACCTGGAATTGAATACAATAGTGTTTTCATTTGCCAAAAAGGCAATTATTTTGTACCATATTGCAGCAAAAATAAGGTTTACATTAATATTCTTGTTCAGGAAAGGTGTTTTCGTAATTTAAACCTTATAATTGCTTCAGTATGGTACAAATTAAGTTACGGTCTACGGACCTTTTACCCGCATTGATCTGCAACTAATAACTTTAGGCGTCATAATAATACACATATATTGCAAAACTGAGTAAAGACGTTTTGAAACACACAGAAATCAGTCCACGCGCCCGCATATAAAGATTTTAGGGTTGTGTTTATTTTTGCTAAAAACTATGGGTTTTGTATACGCAAAAATTAAGGGCTTCGGTTCCAATACCTCTGCTCAAATTTAGCAAAGACTTTGTATGAAAATGGCAGGAGCTGTCACTTTCAAATAAAATTTCTTGCCTGTGTTAACTACACCTTTACTATTCGTAAGTTAAAATGTTCCTGCTTAGGCTACAGATGCACATAATATTATATCGTTCAGTATTTTCAAGGGATTTCTTTACACTCTGTATAATACAATTAGAATTATTTTATTCATGTAATTCTAAAGGTCATCATTCAAATGTCAAACCTGGTGTAAAGCCTCCTCTTGTTGCGGGTCGCGGTCGGTCCGCACCGCCACTTCCACGGTCATAGCCCGTGCCAGAATACGGTCCGCGTACCGGGAGATATCGTCCTTATCACCTGGAAATAAGGTGCCATTTACTTTGAGATTGAAAATATTGTTCCACAGATTAGTATCTTACATACGAGTAATATCATCTTTATTACTACTACATAAGGTTCAATTGCTTTAAAAAAAATTAAAAAACTAATGTTCCATATTGTTATATCACCTGTGACTGCAATTATGAACTTTATTTGCAGTTAATAAGTTACAATTTTGCTTGTGAAGATTTGTAGAAAAATTAGGTGACAAGCAAGTTACAGATGAAGGAGTTCATTTACATACAATGGACGATAAAAACGGTTATAATTATTATGAATGAATTCGTAATAATGATGACAAGTAGGTATATTTTAAACTAAACTACAAGAGGGGGGCAGCAACTGCTTTTATATGGAACTTATAACATCAAAAAGGGCCCTAGCAGTTATTCTGCTTTGTGGTTGTGGCAGCGTTGTGGTTACATAGTTGTATCCACAGCATTGAGCTGAGCTAGGACCCTTTCATTGGCATGATACATAGTAGATACCTTTTAGTTGTGTTATATTTTAAGCAATTGTAATGTGTAAGTCTTAAGTGTACCTATGTCATTTATATTTATAAATGTCAATGAATAAACGATATTCTATTCTATTCTAAAAACATTCTAGCTGTACAACAGGTCGATCGCGGCTATTAGTCGAGTCGATCGCGGTATGACTTTGCAAATCTAGCGGAAGCTGCTCAGGTGCAATGCTCACACTAATATTATGAACACGTAGTTTGTAACTAGTTACTAAGAATTCAATTTTATGTTTTCCCTTTTAATCAAATAAAAAATACTACATAAGTAACTTATACTGTTTTGTTTATCAAGAAGTATGTAATTGATAGATTTCACAGGGTTTCGTCAGTAACTAGTAGATCTTAGCTCTAATCAAGTTAGCCACGCCTATTCTAGACTATCTTCTCAGACCAGACCAGACCATACTATAAATAGGATTATACAGGGACACCATAACAAAAACTTTGTAAATAGGTTACACTTAATTGCCTATAATGAAATTACAAATACTATTCATCTCGGAAATTATGGGTTACCAATCCTATCCTATTAATATTATAAATGCGAAAGATTGGGTGGATTGATGGATGTATGTTTCAGTATTAGCATGGAATTCCGCAAAGCAACGCCTGCTTCTATCCAATACTAGTACTTCTATTATATGATCAAACGAACTTGAAGCAAAGTGAAGTTCGATTGATATTATATGAGTACGCTTCATTCGAAGATATAGAAGTGGTGTTAGAGATGCGAATCAGTATCAGTAGATCACTTTGAAGAAACGTATCACTGAGTCGTTTCAGTAATCACACCTAATCACCGTATTGAGGACTTACATTCAGTGATCTCAGCCAGCAGTTCGGAATGCTTCACACTATCGAGCGTGGACAGCAAGGAGTCCTTTTCCTCCTCGATGCGCACCGTGTCTCGCCGCAGACGCTCCACTCGCATCTCCACTTGGTCCAGCACTGCTATCAATCTGTTATGAGGCAACAAGTATAAAAGTTTTTTTTATTTGATCTCTTATCAATATCTATTTATTTACTTACTAGCTTTAACCCGCGGCTTCGCTCACGTTAGGTTCGATTTTTTAACCCTCTATTTAACCCTCTTGGGGTTGAAATTTTCCAAAATCCTTTCTTAGCGGATGTCTACGTCCTAACAGCTACCTGTAAACCAAATTTCAGCTCGATCGGTCCAGTGGTTAGAGCTGTGCGTTGATAGATCAGTCAGTCAGTCAATCACCTTTGCCTTTTATATATTTAGATTCTTGTGTAAAGTTCAAATTACATTCTTATGTAATAAATAAATAATACACAATTATTTCTAAAATTAAAACTTATATAAACCTGAAACCTCATCAATAGTACCGGAGAGTGGCATAGTACTCAAGATGCTGGCAGCATCCCTTTGAATGGTCAAACTAATTCTTTGACCAAGGTAGCTGCCAGCTCTTGGATCCCCGGTGGACTAGACGATGTTTACTTTATTCTTTATTGCACCACAAACAGAAAAAAGTAAACTTAACAGAGTATATAGAACAAAAAGGCATCTTATCGCTAAAAAGCAATCTCTTCTAGACAACCTTATGGCTAAGAAAAACAAAAAATAATAATCAGAAACAATATCAACTTTGAAAACTGTTACAACACCATTATTTTGCATTGGATCTTTAAGAAACTTTATCTTGACACTTACTTCATCATTATCACTCAGCAGTATAATTAATCTATAATAGTTACATATATAACTTTTCAATAAACAAAATAATACGTAGTACTAATATTAACAACCTAGAAATGACTTTTCAATGAACAATGTAATATTTAGTACTAATATTAACACTGCCAGCAGTCAACTGTGTAACAAATAGACTTAACTTAATAAGATTGAAGATAAATGGAGACTTAATAAAAAGTGTACATGACAAATAAGGATATTGTAAATGAATCATGATAAGTATCACTAATTACTGAGAATGCTGTACAATATAAATGGATTACTATAAATAGAGGAAATATTTATCCACATTCCAATATGTCAATAAGTAGTCTCTTTGCTACATTACAATTTCTTTTATACATTATAGGCACACACTTGACCACTATCACACCTGATGGAAAGTGATGATGTGGTCTAAGGTATAACATGTATGCCTAGAAGATTCCTATTCACTCTTGTTTTAAAGATAAACAAATTGTATGTGCTATAACTTACTAGCTTTTACTGGTGGCTTCCCTCTTGCCATCTATTAAAAGTACAAGCCAAATTGGCGATTCCTATGCAAAATTGCCAATTTCGATTTTTCAGCTTTTCTTTTGTGTTTCCCTACTTTTTTGTTTTTATACTACCTCTGTATGAAGGCGAATAAAATACAAATTCTTCAAGCCAGTCAAGCCATTTATGATTTTGAGCCAGACTAACACCAATTGATTTTTATTATATAATAGATACCAGAGATAGTAAGAAATAGCTTGGTAGAACCTTGGTATACCTTTTTTTTAATGCGATTTTGCTTTGTATACAAAGGTAAGTTACAAAATCAATTCAAATTATGCTAAAAATGATCCCAAACAGCATTAACAGGATTTCAAGTTAAATTTTATAGTTGAAATGAAATTAAAGAAATATTATTATTTTATTGTTCATGTTTTTTAAATCATATAAAAATTGTAGTATATTTCAGAGTATTTTAAGCATTATTTGGATTGATGTATTCAACCCTATTAGATGGTGTGACAATATAGAAATGTATTAAATTGAGATAATTAAAATTTAAGTTAAGGCTCGAGTGTTATAGTGTACAAGTGTGTACATAAATATGCACTCTAGTTCCTTGTGCATCCAATCCAGGGATTCACTAGATCAAGGAGTGGGTGGGTAAACGAGTAAGGATCACTAATTTTTTCAAATAAGTATCAGGTAAGCAATCAAAATCTGCTCATACGAGGTCTAGCAATGTTGATACATCTATTTTATCAATGTGAGTTGTGACTCTGTTTCTATGCTATATGACTGCATCATCTCTATAGTCAAGTTTATTTTTCTTTAAGTTTCAAATAAGTAAGTTCAAATGAGTAAATTTTAGTCATTTCTTGAAAAACTTTTTGTGAGCTTTATCTAAAAACTTGACTCTAGCAGATGTTACTTTTTTATAGATAATTTATTCAATAAGGTAAAAATTTGTGGAGCGTGTCCTAATATAACGACTGCTTTAGGCGGTGGCGTGGGTGTTATATGAATAATTTTTTATAATTAGTAGGCCTACAATTAGGAACTCAACTATGTTACTAGAATGTTGGGAACTGTACAAAATTTGTGTTGAAAATTGTAGAAGTTATCCTTAGTGTATGAAATTTTGCATAAAAGTCAATTATGTTCTGTATTTACAATAAATAACTTACCTGTCTTTCGGTGCCGTAGTCCCAAGAGCCGATGTTTCGTCGATGAGGGGCAACCGAGAAGTTTCAGGAACTGTATAAACGTCTACTTCCATTGTTTGAGCCCTGTCCGAATCAGGTGCAGCCAGCGTTAACAATTTTAAGACTTTCTACGTAACTTGAAACTTTTTTCACAAGAAAAATCAAGAAGAAATCGTGTTATATTCTTACAACTACAATTTTCATTTTCAATAAAAAATGTCAAATAGACTTTGACAGCACAACGACAGCCGAAGTCGAACCGACAGCGACACTCAGAGAAACTACGAGAAAAGTCACAGACGTACAATCCAGAATTTGCAAGGAATTTCCACCACAGATTTCCACGAAGGTATTAACCACAAACATATAAGAGTAAGCAGACCTAACATAATTTTCACAACTACATCTAAACGAATAAATAATATCTTCGCTTGCTTCTCTCCAACAAAAAATATATGATTCTATCTCTTTTACTTCTGTTGTTGCAACACTTACGCACTCATAGACATAATTGAGCTTGAGGCAATTCGTAAGCTACAAATAAGAGAAGTATGGTGGAATATGTCAATTTGTCAAAAACAACAACATAACCTGCGAGTTGTTTATTCTTTTAAATTTGCTTTAAAATCGAGTCTAAAGAATCAAAAATTCTGAAATAAAATGGTGAAGTGTTGTGCACCTCTGTGTGGCAATTCTCCGTATAGGAAAACACCTGCAATTACTTTTCATCGGTAAGTTTTGATGTGCTATAGACTCGTAATTTGGTTATATGCTTACTCGGCATTTTAGAAGCAGTCCCTAATTATTATATACGCAAAACTCGTAGACAGTTATAGTAATTTTGGTTCTAGTATATTCCTGTTGCAATATTTATCAATTAATTAATATCAGGATCTTGTTTGTCGTTTCATATACTTGTACAATTTGACAGGGCCGTATTCAGGCGCAAGTTTTGTTTAGTGGGTATATTTTGATTAAATAATTAGTCTGTTTTTGCCTGCCTGTTTTAAGATGTATTGGATTGTATTAATTTTTATTTGTATTGTATTGGACTTAGGAAAATTAATCGTGGAAGCAATACATAGCATAGTTTCATTAAATATTGTAAAATTTTTACTTTTTTTTGAAAAGAGCGACCGCCGAGTTTCTTGCTGGCTCTTCTCGGCGGGAAAGGCATTCCGAACCAGTGGTAGATTCATTGACGATTCAAAAGTGCTTGTGAAAGTTTATTTGAAATAAAATATTTCTATTTCTATTTCTATAAAAGTAAGGATAAATTATAAAATTAAATCATTTTTTAGCTTTCCAAAGGATGAAAATATAAAAAATGCCTGGTTGATGCAGACGAATAAAAAAAATTGGCAGCACAAAACATCGAGTGTGCTATGTTCTGAACATTTTGAAGCACATTTAGTGGATTGCAGTGGTTTTCGTACCGTCCTTACTTCTAATGCAATCCCAATGATTTTTGATTCATCATTACAAGTAAGTTTCTAGTTGTTCTTATATTTAGGTACCAACCCAAAACATCTTGCCATTTAAACGTAAATATTGACAGCTATACCCATATATATATATAGCTGTGTACCTATTTGTATTACCTATTAAATTGTTAATACTAGACAACTGATAATTTATTACTCTTGTTTTCAGCATATGTCTACATCATCAGTAAAAGGTCCAGTAGAAAGAAAAGCTGCTGGAGATCAAGTTTTGATGGACTTGCAAAATTTACAGCCTAGTAATACTATTAATAAAGAGTATAGAGTAATACTATTCCTTATTACGTTATTGAAAAGACTGAGACATATGGTTTATTTTGTTATTTTTATAAGTTTAAAATGTGTAATACTATTCTAATAAGGTTATTGAAATGAGTGATACAGGCTGAATAGAATGTAAGAGTTAATTAAACTACTGTTGATGTTATCGTATTGTCAATGTTTGTATTTCTAAAAGATATTAGAGAAAAAGTTGCTTTTTGATTTTGTTTTATTTATCTAATAGATATATCTTTTGGGTAGATTTTGTAAATCATGTTTTGTTTTGATTTTATTAAATATTATTTTGTAACATTATTACTTGTTTGATTACAAAACCGCGAAACTTAGCACATTAGAATCCATTTTCATAATTAAGAATTAATTTATAGAATTAAGTTTACAGAATGTAAAATAAGGGTTTAACCTACAATTTGATGGCAACTTTCCGTAGTTTCCATATTATTTCAAATTACAGATATTAAATACTCTCCAGTCCCTTCAACCTCGCTGAACCTCGCTTTTCGAAGTCCGGCTCTGTTTACTGTCAATGTGTGCGTGAGATTTGTATGTAGGCGTAATTGGAACGCCAATTTTTTCTTATGTTAGGTCTGCTTACTCTTATATGTTTGTGGTATTAACTAATTAGAAAAAAATAATCTAATAGCCATATAGGTACTAACGTGGTACTAACTATGATTTTCAGATTTTCACAATGTTTTCTGAGAAAGAAATAACATGATAAAACAATTTCAAATCAGTTTTTGTGGTTTTTGGTCGTGGGCCATGGCTCGGTTGGGATTCCCACGAATTTTTATCTTAGCTGGAAATACACTTCCGTAAGCGTGTGATACACATGCTTGCAAAGAGTAAATATAGATAGGGCACATGCTTGTTACTCGCAGAAAAGCATGCGACAAAATCAAAAATAATCTACTCGAATGTGTATCGAGATTCGCCAGTAACTCACGTGCCAGTACAAAGCATTAAGCATACGAGTAGAACGCAAGTAGTTTGATTTTTTCCCCTCGAGGGGAAGTGGGGCGTGAGCAGCGAATTATACATCGATGGGCGTGAGATTCGTAGCAGAAGGAGAAGGGGATATAAAACCATAAAACCAGTAGCAAAATAAGAAAACAACACATTATTTACAAACATTTTATTTAATTAGGTACCTATGTATTAACTTAATACAAATTAATGTTAATGCTTGCAATTATCACAACTATGAAAGAATTGAATTTAAATAAGAAATGGCAACACAACATAAGTATAACAAACAACGAATTATTCAATTATGTTAATAGCATTCTAATGGATAGAACAAAGTATAAATACCTATTTTCAAAGAATAAAAAATTTCAATAGGATTTTTCCCGCGTGGAGATTTCATTAAATGTTGGCTGAGCACGGCTGAATATAATTCAGGAAGCTAGTTGAACAGCACCGTTTAGTAAAACGGCTAGGCTGTTAATCGAACGACTCAAGCTAGTTGGCTGCGACACAAATATAAGATAACAAGTTAAAAAAATACTAGTAGGACTATGGAAAACAAAAACTTCCCTTCATAATAAACGTAAATAAGTATAAGCATTAGTTTACTAAAAGTAGTAGGACCAGTACAAATTATTTATTTTCATGCCACTATCCGTAGAACCAAGCAGTAGTACCATCGAGACTCCACAGAATTTCAATTCTGTGGAGTCTCGATGGTAATGGTAATAATTCATTATTTTAACATCTCCCTATGACGACATAATGTATTGAAGAAATGTCAATCCAGGGCATTCTACATTCAAAAATCTTTTTCTTACTGGATGAGCAAAAATTACTTTTGCTCACTGGTTTTAGGCAGCACAGGCGCCCTTTTTGAGTGAACTAAAGCCCGCTTTTGAATTATAGGAGAAAATGAAATTCTTTCACTTTCATTATTTATGAGATAATAATTCATTAATATTACTAGGTTCGTTTTGACTTTTGTTCCATCCATTAGCAATGGGAAAGTAAATAAATTCATAATAATTAATAACTAATACTTTTCGTTTAAACTGTGTAAATAAAACAATAACTAATATCATGATAAAGTCTTAGATGACATAAATGTCCAGATAAAAATATATTAAGTAAAAATATATATTGATTCGTACATTTAAATCTAGGCAAATCTAGGTAACTTTACCAGTCAATAAAAATTGGAATTTTAGTCGAGTTTTTTCGAAATACATTAATATAACACACATCAACATCTATTTTTTAAAATTAAAGGTTGGTTACTTCTGATGTAAAATAGATATTAACACTATGGTTGAATATCAATTTTACGTCTAGACACTTATTTCATCACTCGTCTAAGACTCACTCATAATATAATTTAAACATTTATATATTACTATTACATTTAATTTAAAACAAATTTTTATCTTTTAAAACAATTTTTTTAAGGTAAACCTTCACGTGTCCGATTTGCGAATTGGATAGCTGCATACATAATTGGGTATATGACTAGTGTGAAAATGTAGATATTCATTAAATCAAGAGAAATCATACGTAAGAATAATATTTGTAGAACAGAAAATAAATCGGTCAAATAAAAGACGTACGCCGCGGTAAAGCTATTGCATAGCATTTTTTATCAACGCCATCTAGCGGTGAGAGGAGTCCCGTGTCAGGTTATTTTCGTTACGGAATTTCTGGATCGGGTCTCCACGCTCAAGGCCCGCGATAGAAGCTATGCAATAGCTTAAAAATGAGTTATAAACATCGTTATAAGCTGTTTTACTGCAACTGTACCTGTCTCTTTCTAAAACAAAATTTTCTATCATAGAGCAAAACAGTGTTTTCTATAGACTATGTAACCTACTCGCTTGTGACGTCATGAGCGAGAAACGCTCTTTGTGTTTGAGAGTAGTTAAGATACTAAAAAGAATGATATTAAAGAAAAATGGGATGGTGTTGTAATATTAAAAACCTTTATTTGAAGCATATAAAAAAATATTAATCAAATACCCAAAAATCGATTGGTAGTTGATAAAATTTTTCGACCTTCAATGTGTAGACTTTGGAACCTATGTATAAGGTTGCCTATTTAATTTAAAAATAAGACTTTAAAATAAAATAATATTTTTTAGCGTAGTAAATTAATTTAAATTTTTCATTCACTTGTTGACTTCGTACACGTGAATTATCAAAATTCTGTCAGAATTCTTTGATTTTCTGCATCAATTATCAATGTCATATTTTAAAACTACAGTTTCGTAATGTTGGTACTGCACGTTTTTTTAATAAAACTCTTCTAAAGTAACCCGTATGTAAAGTACCTGGGAAATCGGGCGCGCGGCATAACGCCCTGAGGCCAAAATACGGCCTAGCGAATGTAGTTCGTCAATTTACTTTAAAAGAAATTTACACGAAACATTTCGCGCTATATTTATAACTTATTATATTATAATCGGCTAGAACTCACTTAAATATACGCCGGAATATGTCTGGCTAATTTCGAAATTATTCGGAGCCTATATTCATAAGTATATTCATTACAGCAACCTAGATCACACTGCGGGTAGTTAAAAAATATCACCCACCGGACGCACTGTGGGGAGAGGAGCTGATGTTTTAGGGTCCGAAATGTTGTCGAGCGTACTACGGCTTATATTTCTTGTCAGTTATAGCCAATTGTAATATAATTATATCTGACTCAATTTAAATATATTACATTTAGTCATTCTATAATAAATAATATGACTCACGATATTTTAAACTCTAATATACCTAAACAATGTGTAAGCGGTCCCATTAGCCGATAGGTTGTGTATTAGTCGATTTCGTTACTAATACATTATCAGTCATCGCAATAAACGGTAGCCTATCAGTGTGACAACTGACAACTGTGATGGTGCAACTATCGTCTAATGCACCCAAATGCTACTACTCCACCTGCGGCGTAACGCGTAATTTAACACGATAATAAAGGCGATACATCAAACGGGATGTTGTCTATATTTACAAAGATTAAATATATTTAAATGTTTATGACGTAACAGTTTACTATTTTTTTTTTATATAAACTCTATGCGCGCATTTTGACGTTTAATAGAGTCGATGATGTATTAAGTAGTTGGCAACATCCCTATTGATTTGGGGCATCACTAAAATGACATTAGATATTAAGCGTGTCGAATGGCGGTTGTTTAGACACATCAAAGGGTTTTAGTGCCTTAAATTATTTTTGGGAGCATAACTAACATTAATATACCACTCGATTAACGCGTTATTATTCAAGGCTTTTATTTAACATTAATGCAGATGGCGCAGTAGCTAAAATACACTTCTATTAAATTATTATTCTCTATCTAAATATATAAAAGGCAAAGATGACTGACTGACTGATCTATCAACGCACAGCCCTAACCACTGGACGGATCGGGCTGAAATTTTTCATTCAGGCAGCTATTATGACGTAGGCATCCGCTAAGAAAGGATTTTTGAAAATTCAACCCCTATGGGGTTAAAATAGGGGTTTAAAAATCGAATTTAACGTGAGCGAAGTCGCGAGCAAAAGCTAGTATATAATAATTATATAATTATACATTCAAATGGTTAACTTATTGGACGTTTTTATAACATGGCTCTACCAACGCATACAAAATCTTATTTCAAGGCCATGGCTAGTGACGCTTCGTATGCATACTATGTTATTTTCGAGACACCATGATAAATAATATGGTTACCCATATCAGCAGTTCAAAGCTGAGTTATAGTGATGCGCTTTAACCAAATCTAGTCGATATTTTTTTAGGGTCGAGAACGTAACAACTAGTTTTTTTTGTCTGTTACAAGATGGCCGCATCGATTCATCGATGTATTATCTACTGTGTAAATATGTAGTGTGAATCTCTATGGGTAAACGTTTCGATCCATAGATCAAGTTGCTATAAATATATTTTTTTCTGGATTTCTTAAATTATTTTTTCTAGAAAAAAAAAGTTTTTTTTTATATATTTAACTAGAAGTTTTTACGTTATTGTAGTTTTGTAATGATGATATTATCCGTTATATTTTTATAACCTCGTTTCTAGAAATTAGTATGGGTGAAACGGAAAATTGGATACTGTCACAAATATATTAAGTCCATTGTATGTCGAAAATAATGTAGAGTTGCACAGGTATATGTCCATAATGCTACTAACCCCTGGCCCTAGATTTGAAAGCACATTGATACTATCATAATGTAGGTATGTGTGTATGTAACAAAGTGTCAGTTGCATATCAGGCGATAAAAGGTAAAGATTTTCTTGCTCAAATATTATAACATGGGTACAAAAATAGACATTATAGTTTTTGGATGTCAGTTTTGATATATTAAAAATAATAATTAATTACTGTTATAATAAAATTTTATGGAATATTATATCCGCAAAACTTCGATGAAAAATTATAATAGAAGTTACCTATTAGCATTTTAGCATTTTTAGATGATAATTTAACTTACCGTAGCCTCACACTAACCGCTTGACATGCAACCCACCTTAAACAATCCTATGTCTTACGAAATAGAATACATATAATATAACACGCACGCATTTAATTTATTTAGTTTTCATAAAAATAGTACTTTTTCCAAACGAATGATCATTTTATATTCCTTTTATTTTATTCCTATTAAAAATAATACTATCAATATAAGTATAGCAATGTAAAACCGCCATTTTCTATTTCTATCTCACTCAGTTAAGTCACGTGTGACGAAGACAGAAAAAGAAAATGGCGATTCAACATGCTTTTCTTGATCGCATAATATATTATTTGCGTGTATTCTTGAAAAAAATCTGAAATCAAAGGTTACTTTAGTCTTAACGTTAAATTAATCTCCTGTTAGGCTCAAGGCACACTGAAGCAGTGTTTTCTAAAACTGTGCAGAAAATAAACTGCGTACAGTAAATATAGAGCCCCAGAATTAGATATTTGGGCAGTCTGAGATTCGCAGCGTGTCGTCTCTGTCCCATATATGTATATTTTTTCACTTTGTACGACAGAGACGATGCTCTACGAAGCCGTAGTCAGCCGATGCTATTTATTGCAGAGTTCTGTGAAGATAGTTGCGTCCATCTTTGCGTCAATATGCCTTGAGTTTTATATTTTTTTATATACTATTATCGTTTCTCGATGATAGCCAATGGTGGCGCCAATAAACTCTGATTTCCAACGTTGAAGTGAGACAGCATCATTTCCCATTCCACTCGCTTATGCGTCCGTTCTCGAAAACTAGATTTTTTCTCGGCAAAGGGACTAAGGTACCTCGTTTGACTATGCCCATTTCTTCGCCGGGGTAATACTGAAAATAAATACATGTATTATATTAATTTGTATAATTACAGTAATGGCTAAACCATTATAGCAAAATATTTTAAATTTATATGCATGCAGTGTTTGCTTTTAAACAATTTTTCATACTTTGTGCATGAAAGTTGTAACATCAGTTTAACTTGTGTAAAAATCACTAGCGAACCCAATAAATAAATAAATAGCAACTATAAACGGTCAAAAGAGACATTTGCCAATTTTTTAGTTACTTCCATTCTTTCCATTCGCATAATAAAGTAAAATTGAATTAATTAATTCATCCATCTCAACCACCACAGCAGGCAACAGGCAGTCGGCCCACAGCAGGGGCCCAAGTCTGCTATTGCAATTGTAGTTCATGTGTCTATCAATGACATCCCAATTGCTACTTTTAGCAATTTGACTTGGGGCCCAGGGGTTCAATTGTCTATCAATGACATAACAATTGCTAAAAATAACAATTGTCATGTCATTGATAGACAATTGAACTACAATTGCAATAGCAGACTTGGGCCCCAGGACAAAGGTCTTGCGTGGACTTGTACAGATCTTCTGTATCCAGCGGCTCAAGTCGGATGTGGTCGCCCGTCGGACCACCTAGTGTGACTACCTAGAGTCTAATTTTTAATTCCGTGGAATTCTGACGTTTCTCGGTGTGACCATAGATAAAACAGTTCCCACAAAAAAATATAATAAATTAAAATAAAATATGTAGTAGGCTATGGATTCTTAAGATTAAATTTATAAAAACGTAAGTTTGTAGTAAATTGATAATTAATATAGCACTATTTTGATTTAAAGTGACCAAAGTTATTAAATATCAATTTCGAAACAATGAATGTGGGGGAAAAAACATATCAACTGGTAAGACCAAGGTAGGACGCATGAGTAACAAACCTTTTCAACTAAAATCAAATATTATTATAATAATAATATTTTCGACACTTCTTGTTATTTTTGTTAATTAATTCTGTTTTGTTATAATAATCCTTATTACAAGATGGACCCTCAACTTGACCTGTCACAGGAAACTGAATTTGACCCTGCACCGCCACTGGAAACTGGACGCCCTATTGGTTATTTTTCTTATATTATTTATTTTAGGTAATAGGTACCTATTACCTAAAATAAATAATCAATTTGCTTATTGTAGTGAATTTTTACTTTAATAAATCTGTATCAAATAAAAAAATCCCAAAAAAAGGTTTGTGCTAACTGAAACGTCATAAAATGACAACTGTCAGAATTCCACGGAATTAAAAATCAGACTATAGAGTTTTCCGTTGTAAGGTCACCACTCCACCTCACCACCACTCACCTGACACTGTGAAACGAATTTCAGCACGTCTGATCGTATAAACTCGTTGTCCTCCCTCACTTTTTCTAACCTAGAAAAAAAATATAAACCTTATTATAGTTCTTGCATTTCACGCGCCCTCGTGAGTTGAAAGAATTATACCAACAAATATCGCGACTCTATGCTATTTTTCTTATTATTAAAATTTCAATGAATACTTACAGTTCTGGTTTCGCTATCCTCTCAACTATGCAGCTGCAAACTTTTTCGCACAAAACTTCGTCAAACAATGGAATGCCAAATTGGAGATCTAGAATTGTCCATTTCTGCAACAAAACAGTCACAAGTTTGCCTTAAATAATTTAATATTAGGATTATTTTTGAATATATATAATGCGATAATTTCAATACACGCACGCATGCCCGTACGCACGCACGCACGCACGCACGCACGTACGCACGTACGCACTGGCTTGAGGCTACTTACTACCCTACCGTCAAAGAATTGCCGCCAAGCAATTTGGTATTCCGACACGATGGCGTGTATAAACCGATTAGGGGTATGGGTTTAATTAAAACTGCCCCCTTCCAAGCTAGCCCGCTACCATCTTATTCTGCATCGTCAGTTACCATCACGTGAAATCGCAATAAGTTGTTATACGCACCTCTGGTTTACACGTTTCGTCATCCGAGTTATTATGCGCCGTATCGACGCCGCTGTCACCCTCATTGGTGATTTCCGTCAACTTGTCCGACAACTGAGTGAACATCGATATCGACTCCTCCGCCGGACTGAACAAATCGCTCAACTGGTTGTCAAATTTCCTATCCCTCTTCTTCCCACTAAACTGCCTTTCCAAATATTTTTCACTCGATAAATCGTTGAACTCGTCCAAACTTAAATCTACATTCTCCTTCCGATTTGTTAAATCGTACAAATGCTCTTCAGACTTTATTTTTCTTTTTTCTTCATTCGTCGGTGTGTGAATCGGGACTAATTCGTCCGAAATCGATTCTTTACTTATGGAATTCTGCTTGGAATGTGTTCGGCTGTCTTTTAAATCGTCAAAACTGGTCGAGGAATGTATCGGTACGAAGTCGTCACTAACAATCGATTCTTTGCTCCGATGGGTATCGATGTTTAGATTATCGAGTTCTTCGCAGAGTAACTTCCCACTTTCGATGCTCGTGAAGCCATTCGCTGGAGAGCTGGTTTTACTATCAGTAGTAGGGGTTACGGCGAAGTGAGACTCTATAGGTGACTGTAGGTTGCTTACAGCTTTCGTATACTCTGTGGTTTCTTTTACGGATTCGTTGGAGGATATAGATATCTCACTAACAGGTTTTGCTATGCCGCAGATGTCTTTTCGCTTTCTGGAAGCAACTAAAAATTGGAAAATTTCATGCAATTAACATCTGGCAAAAATATTAAACTTTCTTGATATTTTTATTCAGGGCTTATAGTCATAGGGGTCCCAAGAAGCTGGTGTAGGGACCACGCACCGAGAAGCGCAGTGTTGGCAGACCACCAACTAGATCGGTCGACGATATCAAACGATAACTGCACAACCATAACTGCTTATAGGCGGCGCAAGACTGAGGCCTGCGAAAGTTCATGCATGAGACCTTTGTCCAGCAGTGGACGTCTATCGGTTGATAATGTAAAAAAAAAAAAAGATAGCGACCGAATTGATAACCTCCTTCCTCCTTTTTGGAAGTCGTTTAACAAGGGAATCGGATATATTCACCAAGTTGCACGGCGAGCGGCGGGTGCGCGCAGCCCAGGTCGGGCACGCCTATGTCCGCCAGCGTCACGTAGCCCGCGGAGCGCGTCAGCCGCAGCCGGCGCAGCAGCCGCCGCAGCCCGGTGTGCTTCCTCCACAGGCTCTGTAGTTCTGGAATACGTACTTTTTTCTGGTGGGAGGCTTTGGCTAGTTACCTAACCTTGGTTGGTTGGCTCGGAACCTATTTAGCGTTCTGGCACGAAGGCGTGTATAAACCGATTAGGGGTTCGGGTTGAATGTACACGGTCATACCCCTCCCAAGTTAGCCCGCTACCATGTCAGACTGCAACGTCAGTTACCATCAGGTGAGATCGCAGTCAAGGACTATCGTCATCGAATAAAATATAAAATAAATTATATAATAAATTTACAAAATTATGTCGTCTTACAAAGGTCGTTTTGAAAGGTCTTTTTGTAATAACCTAAGTATAATCGAGAGCTATAGTAATAAGCAAATTAGTCTAGCTCTGGACATCATCAGTTAAAATAATTTCCAGTGAAATTTTGTCCTGAGAGGACACGCCTGGACAAGGAGCCTCGTACAAAAACAAAGTTTTTTTTATTGCGAAATAGGCTTGTGCTTCACGACAATCAATGATGGAAAGCACTGATGAGGTCTAGGTTGCTAGCTTAGAAGATGTCTATTTACTCTTGCCTTGAAGGTACTCAAAATATAATTGTCAGGAAACATGGATGCCGGAAGGGCGATCCAAACCTTAGCAGTTCAGAAACGTTGAACTTGAGTTTAAAGTTTTAAAGCTCTCACCATCGTGTATCTCGGAGGTGGGCGGGAAGGACACGTGCACGAGGTCGGGCGCGGCGCGCACGCCGGCCGCCTGCAGCAGCACGGGCCCGCGCCGCAGCGCCGAGTTGGCCGCCGCCAGCGCGGCAGCGGCCGGCAGCGCCGCCGCCTCCGCCTCCGCGCCCCACCACGACACCGCCAGCCGCGAGAACCCAAGCAGCGACCGCGGGACGCCGCGCAGGACTGTGCCTGACAGCCAAAACAACCACAATCAAGTTATTTTTTTTTTATACCAAAACCACGACCAATAGGTTACAATAAATTAAAAACTAATACTGTTATTACAAAACTACCCGCAATTTTTGCCTGCCACTTCGTCTGCGTGGAGTTAGGTTTTTTAAAACACCTTTGCTTTTCCGGGAAAGGAAGGATCTTTGCCACTCTCTTCCTAAACAATGCAACAAACATTGCAAAGAATCACGTTGATCCATAGCCAGCAAACCACATTTTCGCATTTATACATCAGTAGAAAGTAGAATGTACTGAGACGTCACTAGGGTCACAGCTGAAAATAAATCACCGCCATGTATTTTTTGCGCATTCACTGAGATGTAATAATAATCATCATATTCAAAATTTCAAAATTATTTATTTCAAAAGGGTTAGTATAAGATTTAATTCGATTAATTGTATTCGTATTCGATGACATTAGCGTTAAGGATCAAGGCACGCGCTTCTCATGGACAGATTCCCGCTAGATGGCGCTGTTATAGAGTTTGACAGTTTTTTAATATTTTCGCAAAGTTGCTATGCATAGATTTTAAAAATATTAAACTACGCGAGCCTATAGTAATGCCGGTTATTTTATTACATCATTAGTTTACTTTAAAGCGTAGCCATTTAGACAAATAATCATAAATTCCAAAGCTGTCATTTCAATTACTGTAGAGATACAAAACTTACGCACACACTGACGAATGATTATTATCCGACTTCAGTGGTTCTAACATAAAGTACAAATTGTTTACTATAAAATGTAACTAGATGGCATTGAAACGTGGTTTAATTTATCACGTATTTTTGCAATCACACATGGTGGTAAGTGACAATGCAGTCGAAGATATGAGCGGGCTAACCTGGAAGGAGTATGACAGTGTTTATTAAACCGATACATACCCCGTTGGTTTCTATATGGCATTGTACCGGAAAGCTAATCGCTTGGTGGCACGGCTTTGCTATATTATAAATGCATAAAGTTATAAATATTGTAAAATATAAAATAAATACTATAAAATAAATGTTAAGTATAAAATAAATAAATATTTTAAATATAAAAATTCATCCCTGCCGCGAATCGAACCCGGGACCTTCCTCTCATAAGAACAAATCATTTACCATTACACCAGGAATTTCGTCAATCTTTATTTGAAATTTTTAGTGGCTATGGAAAATTGGAAAGTTGCTAACTAGAACTTTCAAACCCAAATTTCGTGAAACAAGATGCGGGTTTGACAGTTCTTAGTAAGAAACTTTCGATAGCCACTGAGATAGACAATAGCCGTACAGGTCGTCAATTATATTTATGCAAAAGATTCGCAGTTCTGTTGCGACGTGATTGAATGACAAACCAACAAACAAACACACTTTCGCATTTATATATATACATGTTTTTATATGATTATTAAATAATTTAATTAAAAGCAGAGACGTTTTTCAAATATTTTTATTGATTTTAAGTAGTACAATGAAATATCTAAGCATCTTTGATTATTGCTGACTCTTCGAAGTACAACTTCAGGCAATACTATATTTATAAAATTTCACTAGTTTCGGTATCACGTTACCAATAAAAACTACATTGCATTCTATTTCCAAAATAATGATGTTGTATGTTGGTGAAATATATCCAACAAAGTAACATTTGTTCATTTTTGTAACCCGCACTTGGCCCTGGACCTGTAATAAGAACTATTATTACTATTTGTACCTATGAAAATAAAAACATTCCATCATCATCATGATCAGTAATCCATTGACGTAACATATCATCATCATCATTGATTACTGATGCATCATAGCACTGCGCTACTCAGCGCAGGTCTCCTCTCAGAGAAGGGTTACAAGCCATTGTCCACCACGCTGGCCCAATGCAAATTGGCAGACTTCACACACCTTTGAGAATTCTCAGGTGGGCAGGTTTCCTCACGATGTTTCCTTCACCGTTGTGATATTTTAATTTATTAAACACACTTAGTAAAGCCAGAGGTAAGTGCGTGCCTGGGATCGAACCTGCGACCCCCGGAATAGGAGACTAACCTCTAGGCTAATCATGAAACATTCTACTAAAATCAATAAACAGTGTTTTCATAGAATACTTGGATATATTCAAAAACAATGATTTGTAATCAACTAGTACCACACACCATCAGGGCTAGCTCCTAAAATGCCAAACTCTTCATCAATGAAGAGCCCTGCTGGTCGCACAGCTTTTTTTTTTCATTTTTTCTATGAACAATGTTCTTGCTACTGATTCATTGTATTGGCCTTATGCCATGTCATTGATCAGAAGTCAGAACATTGGTTTTATATAGAATGCTCTTCACATGATTATGGCAGGGTGTTGTCGCTTTTTGTTTACATATCTGGAACAAAGCAAAATACTATTATATTCTCAGTTGCCTTCTAGATCAAAACATGCTATGTGAGAGCTCAGGAAAGCTTAGGCCATGCAAATTATCAGGTTGTACAATTTCAACAGTCAACTCATGACTATTGACGCTTGGATTGATCATAGGCCAATTTATGTCCAGAGATCTTGATGTAGATGGCTCTTGTTCACTTTTTCCTTGTTTATTTTGTGTAAAATTTGCTTCAGTGTGATATTTTTTTTTAATTTTACTATAAGTTTTGACAGTATTATCCAATCTGTTATTATATGAATAGATGTAATGTAATTTTAATGAACAAACAACCAATAATTTCTATTCGTGGGTTCGCCTTTCTTACAGGAACGGTAGGATTGTTATCTGTTTTCTTTTATTGCACCACACTTTAGTACGACTGCAAATAAGAGGTTATGTTTTCAAAAGTTATAGCAGGTAACTAGATCAATTACAGAAATTTAGCAAAATAATTTTTGATGTAAGCATTTATGTAAGTACCTATTCGAAGTGCAATTATAAGGTTCGTGTATGTACTTACCTTTTGCTTTCTTCGTGATATCGTTTCATTTGTCCAAGAACTCGTTTGAAACTTTTCCGGGGGCCAGAGTATTGGTCATTTAGATAATCTTTGCGTGAAGTTCGTGGCTCCATAATTTATTTTCATTGGATGGGATAAACGAAATGAAAGGAAACAACACAGCACAAAAAAATACTCAAACTTTATCACATACGTCAGACCACAGAGACACTCCCACAGAACACTCTGCGTCGCGTGAGTCACAATAAAGGGGTTGCCATCTCTAAATAGTTTTTACCTAGAAATTTATTATTGCGCCATACATCCTGAGCTCATAAAACGAATAATTATTTTAATACATAAGTATTATTTAAAGTCTGTATTAATGAAATAATGAGTAATATACATAAGCTGACGTATATATTGGTTTTGGTAAAACCTATCAAAAACTTTTACTACTGCTAAATAGGCTATTAAAAGCAAGTTTATTTATCATTATAATAGTCTTAATGTAATACCGCGATATACTTCATATTTTCAAATTTGTAGGGAATATTTTCCCTAAATTCTTGTGAAAATTCATACCGTTGGCATTACCTGACCGGGAGCATCGTAAACTAAAAGTATTTTAATTTGTGTCAAACGCAAAACTAAGAGCGGCAACGTCGCTTGCCACTTTACTGGCAAACTGGCAACGCAGCATCTACTTTCATGCGAGCAGCGCTATCGCCGTCCACTCATACATTGACAAAAATCAGTAAAAATTTCGATCTCATTTAGCCCTTTCTTCAGATAAATATATTTTAACACAAAAAAAGATCTAAAAAATGCCAACGGATGTATTTCAATACGAAATTATGCCCTAGATGTCCATAAATGGAAAAATAAATTAGTGTGGAAATCGAATCACTTTTGAACTTATACCTACACAGAACTTCGAAAAGATCCTTTATCCTCGTGCTCAAATTTGAACTTTCCATACGCACGAAGTAATTTTATACTATAGGGATAGATGGCGCTCAACAGGTACCAAGTCAAATGTAAATTCTCACGCATACATACGTAAATTTAGACCTTTTTTAATGCGGTTTTATATTATAAAAATAATATAAATATTTACCTGACATGAACTTGGCGATTGTAGAAAGCCCTAAAGAAATGATAAAACAAATGAAATAAAATAAAAAATGTATATATTTCAAGAATAACCCAAAAGAAAAATACTCAAAAATGTATGGAAGTCGACTTGTGCACATTCACCTTAAAGTAAAATGAACCTCAAAACTACTTTTCTAAAGTCTCAAATTCAGTACAAGCGATTTTAATTTGGAGCGTAAATGTATAAGAACGTATACACTAAATTGAGCTCTAATTCAATACGCTTATGATTCATTCATACGGTTTCATCTATAAACATTAAAACATTAAATTACCATATTACCATAGAGAATAATTTTTTCTTTCTTTCTTAGAAATATACTAAGATCTCACCTTTAGTAAGTAACAGCGTAGGGGGTCCGTATCCCGCGAGATGGTAGAGGTACAGGCGCATCCACGGCGACGAGGCCTCGGGCGGCGCGGGCCCCACGTGCGGCAGCGAGCCCGCCGCCGCGCCCGCGCGCGCCTCGCGGCTCAGCGGCGCCGTCGATATGGCCAGTCTGCATAACCATAGACACAACCATACGTATACGCATAATATCCGATTTTGAAAAACTGCTGGATAATGTTCGGAAGTATGTAGCTATTTAGAAAAAATAACTAATTTCAGCAAAAAAAAATAGGTTTGGTAATGATGGAATTGCCATTTCAATTTTAAGTTTCAAAATTCACACTAAAACGTTCAACGGTGTCATGGCGTCGTTCGTGACGTCACTTCTATGTCTTTTCATAGTATTTTGTCAAAGTTTGAAGCTAGATGTGACCTAGCTTTGATTGGTGTTCAATGGATCGCTGTATTTTATAGTTTTATTTTGTCAAAATAAATATCAATCTTGTGTATTAATAAATATTTTTTTGTGATTTTTCTTCCTTTTCGTATCCACCTGTGTTTGTACAGGCTGGTGTAGTGTATTATGCAAATAAACGTATTTCTAATTACGAGTATGACGTTAGAAATCTCTGGCGAGCTGGACCCTATGGCCTCAAGACCCGTGCCCAGCAGTGGGACGCTGATTGGTTCACATGATGACGATATTTACCTATATTTGGTGGCGAGCAGGCGTGTGCGCGCCGGCGCGTCCAGCGCGTGCAGCGCTTCACAGCGCAGTAGGTCTAGCGGTCGTAGTTTGGGCCGCAGCGTCCGCAGCGCCACACGGAGGCACGCCGCAGCGGCAAGGTACCGTCTCGCTTCGCCTTCGATCTCTGGATCGCCTACCACCTGTGTATAAAATATTACGTTACAACCACATATAATCTAAAAAATAGGTTACAACAATTAATAAGTTATTTGGATAAACATTTCTAATTGTTTTTTACTATACCTTATCTAGTTCTATGAGCAAACTGTCCAGACTTTCATCACAGAGTTTTCCCACTTCGAACAACGTCACCGCATGACTTTTAAGGTCCTGAAAGGATATAAAATTTTGAAAAGATTTGTAAAAAAGACTGGAAGTTAAAGAAAAATTTTAGGATAATATTGTCGTTATTCGCCAAACGCGATACGAGATTTAGTGAAACAATTCGTAATTCTTATCACTATGTAGCCTTTGTTACTACGATTTTATTTTTCAACTAAATTCATTCTTAGGATTCCGTAGCAAAACAAAAAAAACTTTTATACGGCCTTGGCAGTTATTAATTAACTAAATATTACTTACAGGTGACAAATTCCCCATCATAAGGTACGCGGCTAGCGTGGAATCAAATAGAACTGCGACTCTTTGGCCTGCATTGTTTGTAGACCCATCTGATATATCCTGGGACCTCTAGAATATTAAAAACTCTTTTATAATCGGCGTCGTAAATAGCTATTTATGCAACTGCATCGTATTGTCATTTTGTCTGGTGGGAGGCTTTGGCCGTTGCTAGTTACCACCTTACTGTCACAGACGTGCCACCAAGCGATATAGCGTTCCGGCACAATGGCATGTAGAAACCGATTAGTGGTTTGGGTTGAATGTACACTGCCATACCCCTTTCAAGTTAGCCCGCTACCATCTCAGATGGCATCGTCACTTACCATCAGGTGAGAACGCAGTCAAGGACTAACTTGTCATCGAATAAAAAAAAAAATTTCCATACAAAATTTTACAGGAGAGGTGATCAATCAGTCAGTCAGTCAGTGAATCAGCACGAGTTGCTATATATATAGTAAAAAAAAGACGTGTGGCACTCGGGGACTGCCGCGGTAAAGCTATTGCATAGCATTTTTTATCAAAGCCATCTAGGTGAGAGGAGTCCCGTATCAGGTTATTTTCGTTACGGAATTTCTGGATTCGGTCTCCACGCTCAAGGCCCGCGATAGAAGCTATGCAATAGCTTAAAACACAAATTTTCTTTTGCCCCATATAGCACAAATAAATATTTTTACGTACCTACTTGTTTTGAAACATACCTGTTTGGAAGTGGAAGGTATATCTTTGATAAGTACAGGATCCATCTGCAGATCGTCATCTATATTGGGGTCAAAAGTCAACGGAGCTATTTGTCTGTACCTAGAATTAAACGGTTTATGGTTATTCCTCGGCTTTTATATCTAGTCACAAAAACGCATAGTTATTTTATTAAACCAATATTCATTTATTTTAATACACCGTCAGAAAGCGTATACCCAATTAAAAGTTCAAATTGAAGTTAACAGCTTTGACTTATCTGCTTGTCAGACGGTGTATTAAAATAAATGAATATTATTGGTTAAACAAAAAAATATGAATTTTTGTGACTTATATGCTTTAGTCCGCCGACCCTAGATATTGTTAACTGGCCTTCACGCGCGACTTCGTTGCGTGGATGTGGGTTTTTCAAAAATTTGTTTTTCGGATAAAAAAAAAACCCTATGTCAATCTTCTTCGTCGCTGTGTGTTTGAAGGGCAAACCAAAAAAAAAAAACATAGGTTTGCATTTATATAGCAGTAGGATTGTATAAAAAGCTAATAAAAGTGTCCATATTGAAAACGAGTCAACAGTAGTGTAGACTTGGCTTTAATATCATCCGCTACTATCGTAATATCGCGTATCAGAGGATTTTAACAAAATGTGATCATGGTGATGAAGATGATGATGAATGGTGATGGTGATGAACGGTGATGATGATGAATGATGATGGTGATGAACGGTGATGATGATGAATGATGATGATACTAACGGCTGGTGATGGTGTGTGGTGACCGCGTCGCGCCACGACGGGTGTTGCGGCGCGACGGGCGGGGGCTGCAAGCACTTCGCAAATCCCAGCCGGCAGTACAGTGACACCGCTTGCTTCACTAGTTCACACTCTACCTGCAATCAAATCTTTATACAGACTGGAAACTTGCTTATCCTTAGAAGACGAATGAATGTATGAAATTAACTGTCATTCAATCACTCATCGAGAAAGGTCGACTGTTCAATCCCCATCCGATACGCTATTGTTGTACCCACTACGCTCTACGCATATTTCGAAGAGGGGAATATAAATGAATGAATGAAGTACTTTCATTCACTCGTTCATCAAGAACGGTCGACAGTTCAATTATTTATTTTTAATTTTATTATTCTGATCTGGGATCAGAGGCCCGGGATCGAGCCTGCGACCGCAGTCCTAACCACACAGCTATCGCTGCTATTTTTATTATTTATTATTTCATTCACTCATTCATAAAGAAAACGTCATTACAACATAATATAGTTATTTTTTTCTTGCTGGTTCTTGTCGCTTGCATTCTGCACCTTTGTAAATGGTTATTTATAAATACTAGGTGATGCCCGCGACTTCGTCCGAGTGGATCAAGGTTTCTTTAATTCCCGTAGGGACTTTTTAATTTTCCGGTATAAAATGTAGTCTATGTTTTAATCGTGGATGTGAGCTGCCTCCATTCCAAATTTCAGCCAAATTGGTTCATTCGTTGTTGCGTGAAGGAGTAACAAACACACACACACACACGCACACACAAACATCGCCTTTATAATATTAGTGTGATGTGATTAGGATTAGGATTTTCTATTCTATTCTGTATAAAGGTACACACACACCTGCAACACGGCGGCCAGCTCGGCGACGCTGGTGTGCTCGTCGATGGACACGAACACCTTGTACAGCAGCGTCTCGAAGTAGTCCCCGGCGACGCGGTTCATCACGAACCCCTTCAGCGGCGGCACCGACACTTTGTCGGCCGCTGTTATTGGCACATCCAGGTATATCAGGCCGCGCCTGAAACACACTTCATTGATGGTATATCCTATTCCTATCCTTACATTTACTATTACTACACTATTTGGGTGCCACCAATGGGAATGGGTCTGCTTTGTCTTCCCATCTTGACATGTGTTGGATTATATGTATTGCATTTTTGAAGCTTCACTGTGGAAGCACTGTATACATAGCATAGTTTTGTTACCTATTGTAAAGTTTTTTTTTTTGAAAAGAGAAACTGCTGAGTTTCTTGCCAGTTCTTCTCAGCAGAATCTGCATTTCGAACCGGTGGTAGATTTATGACGTGTCTTAAGAGCTACAAGGTGGCCTACATGAAATAAATAAAATTTGAATTTGAATATATATAACTGCGAAAGTGTATTTGTTTGTTTGTTTGTTTGCTGAAGTAATTTTTTGCGTCCCCTTCTCTACAGCGTTAGCGATCATGGAAAGGGAATAGAAACGACACGTTTATACGTAAACGCACTGCCCAGCGCAGCATAGCTCAATGTTGATGGCATTCCGAACCAGTGGTAGATTCTTTTGTAGATTCGAAAGCACGACACACGAACACGAGAAAAATATTATTTGAATAAAAAATTATTCTATTCTATTCTAGATTAGGCACTCTCAGGGTTTGCAGTGTAAATACCTGTAGAGCATCTTGACGAGGTTGTAATCCAGCGTGCCTGCTGTCTGCGAGCCTTGGTCGATCAGCAAATCTATCAGACGCTTCTCCTTCTCGCTCAGAGGCTGTGGAACAAAATGTAAGCAACTTACAAAACAAATAACAATATTACCCTCTTTCTGGTGCATTTGAGTTTGAGTGAGCCGAAAAAAAAAAAAAAAAGAGCCGATATAGAGAAATGAAGTGTCTACAAGTTAGAGTGTGTCGATTAGCTATCAATCGGCTATATTTTGTACAAACAAACTCTATATGTCGGAAGTTAAATCCAAATCTCGATAGTCGGGTTAGTTTAAAAAAAATCTTGTTACCTTAACATCTTCTTCCAGAACATATCCCAATTCGACCCGCCACCACGGCTGCATGGGTACGTTTAAGGGGACGCGCGGCAACAGTGAGCGGATAGCCCGTGAACGGCCTCGCCTTCCCAGCGAGCGGGATTTAGCCACCAGTTCTAGGTATTCGTTACGACCTATGCCTAGTAGGCGTAAACCTAAAAACGTCTTTTTTATAATTCAATGACAAGATAGTCTTTGACTGCGATCTTATCTGATAGTAAGTAACGTTCAGTCTAAGATGGTAGTGGACTAACTTGAGTTATGGCATTGTAAATACAGCCCCTAGTCCGTTTCTACAGGCTATCGTGCCGGAATGCTAAATAGCTTGGCGGCACGTCTTAGACGGTAGCGTGGTAACTAGCCACGGCCAAATCCTCCTACCAGACCAGACCAGACCAGAGACAATTCAGAATTTATACATTCCCAAATTGCCCCCCGGGAATCGAACCGGAGACCTCCCAGTTAAAAGACCACAGCGCTCACCGCTGCGCCAGAGAGGTCGTCAAACTGTACGTAATTATAAACATGACTGGTAGCGTGGTAACTAGCCACGGCCAAAGCCTCCCACCAAACCAGACCAGAAACAATTCAGAATTTATAAATTCCCAAACTGCCCCCCAGGAATCGAACCAGAGACCTCCCAGTTATAAGACCACAGCGCTCACCGCTGCGCCAGGGAAGTCGACAAACCGTACGTAATTATAAACATGACTTGACGACCAATTTGTATGGCTTGTATTATGTATAAATTAAATAAAAAAGCGATGTACACTTAAGCCAGCGGCTCCACAACGTTGGAAGCCAGACAACTTTGCCGGCGGGATAAACTGAACGCCGGTTTCACCATCGCCAAGTATACTTTAATCGACGAATAAATAAGACATTTTGACAGATTGCCAGGAGTAAATTGTCAAAATGTCAACTTTATTCATCGGTTAAAGTTTACTTAGAGGCTGTAATAGGGATTGCCATTCACGCATCTTGGGACTCCTTTTTTTCCGTTTTTATGCTGAGATCTATAGAGGGTGTTCTGACTCAGCTCAGACTCAAGATAGAGCTTAAAACAAGACACAAATATGCTCTGACAGAAATCTGTATCTGTCTTGAGACTGAGCGGAGTGAGAGTGCATTCTATAGATTCATATAGAGTGCCTTAGTCATGTTAAGCATTTTCTTTTATTCATTGATAAGATAGCCCTTGACTGCGATCTCACCTGATGGTAAGTGACGATGCAGTCTAAGATGGTAGCGGGCTAATTTGGAAGGGGTATAGCAGTGTAAACTCAACCCATACCCCTAATCGGTTTCTACACGCCACCGTGCCAGAATGCTAAATCGCTCATTAAATGTATTAAAATAAACCATCTACAATGAAGCTTTAGAGTACTTACAATCGGCAGCAGTAAAATTAGGCATAGTGTCATAACTCTTCTCACATTCTATCAACAATGCCACCACTTCAATATAATATATGAATGGAGTTATCCTTAATCCTGTCAAGTAGGAAAGAATACATAATGTGTTAATCACTTTTTACATAAATGAGCAAGCAAGTTTGTTTGTTAATTGTTAATAGCTAGCTTGTTACAAGCTAATGTATCTAAAAAAAAAGAACAACACCTCACTCAAATTTCACTACAAAATCCAATTACAAAACTTGATATGTTGCCTATTATTATACACATATTTGCATAACTAACACCAACATTTAGTTTCTTAAGTAAAGCAAAACTATTAATATACTAGCTGACGCCCGCGACTTTGTCGGTATGGATTTAGTTATTAGAATCCTGCGAGAACTTATTAATTTTCCAGGATAAAAAGAAGTCTATGTCACTTTCTAGGTCAAATATAGCCATGCAAAAAAAACACATTGATCAGTAGCTATGTTACAGTATGCTTGAAGGACAAACCAACAAACACACATTTGCATTTATAATATCAGTAAGGGTATTATTTTTGTACAAACAATAATAGTTTTCAAAATAACATTGAATGAAGTGGACAAAGATGAACTATGTTTGTATGGAAAGTTTATGAGACTCTTAAGCTGTGTATAATATGAAACACAAATACCTTTAACAATCATATCTGCTAAGTGATACGGGTAGAGCATGAGCCTCTGTATGCTGCTCTGTATCAGGGCTTCATAATACTTTCTCTCATCTCGCCTTACTGTTCGCACTACAACAAAATGAACATGATTTATATACGACTGCCTGAAAAAAGGAGTATATTGTTGTCAGGGTTCATGTATGCCTGTTTAGTTGGTGTACAACCGAAATAGCAATATTGTTTAATTTCTTATAGCAGTCTTATAAGTTCTAACTACAAATTAGTAGAAAAAAGAAAACATACCTAAACTTCCTCGAAATCTCAGCTGATTTTTTATACTGAACTCAAATATGTATCGCTCATATTCTTTCGAAGAATCATTTAACATCTAAAATACACATAGAAAAGTTGCTATTATTAATTAATAAATGCAAAAATTTACACACTAACACGGCTAATTGGTGGTATTATGGTTAATAAAATGATATAATGCAAGAGTGGTATTATTTTTTATAAAAACATAATGTAAACACGTAGTTAACTGATATCTATACCTTTTTTATATTCCCAGGCAATTGTGGCCATTGTATCTTTTTGCGAATACATTCGTCAATTTCATCCTCCATTATGATATACTGTACTCACGTCTACATTAAATTTAAGTGCAGGAAAAGATACCTAAAATATTCTTCGTTCAATTTATTTTACAACACAATTTACAATTTGCATAGATTTGCAAAATATTTTTTGATTTTTTGACTCGAACACAGACCATTAACACCACAGACCAGAAAACCACGTACTAGAGATTTGACACATTTGTCATAACTAGGGTGACCAACCCAAGCTAGCACTGCACCAATTTACTCGCACTTTGGCAAAAAATATTACAATATAAGTTTCTGTTGATGGTGTTTTATATATATTTTCAGTATAAAAACCGTAGAGAGAGAAGACATAGAGCCAGTGACGATTTCTTTCTCACTCACACTAAAAAGAGAGCAGAAATAAAGTTATTAATGTGATAAACAGAGACGCAGCTACCCAATTTTTTGTCCCTCATCGTGTAACCAGTTTTTTCAAGGTCGACACACTTTTGTGCGAAACAAACTGACAGTTAATAAGAAAATTTAGTATCTATGTGTGTTGCCAGCTTTAGGTACCTATACAATGTCCCGATTTTCCCTATCCTACTTATATTATAAATGTGAAAGTTTGAATGTATGTATGGCCATCCATACATACATCCAAATTTCAGCCATATCGGTTTAGTGTGGCGTGATTGAGTAACAAACATATGGATGTTTGTTACTCAATACGCCACACTAAACCGATATGGCTGAAATTTGGCACGGAGATAGGTTTTTTTAGTAATGTCCTCTGACATACCGTAACGGCGGGTTACTTTGGCTACTTTTTCAATTTTTTTTTAAATTTTTGTTGAAACAAAATAAAGTCGTGATGGAAGAAATGAATATTATGAGAAAAGAAAAGAAAGATGATGGATACTAGAATATAATATAATATGTCGGCGATGATTAAAGTGTATTCAGTTAGATAGTGTCGGTTACTGTTCTGAATCATCCTGAAGTTTCCTTCGAATGTCCAACGACCAGTCGAGAACTGTTAGCGATCTTAAGAATTATTTTATTTACAAAGTTCTTAATTTTTAAAGCCATTTTTAAATAGCTAGAGGCAGACTTTTAATGTTTTTTTAAATAATTATTAACTTAAACTATGAAGAGTTGCAGTTTTATACGACTGCCTGAAAAAAGGAATATACTGTTAATTTCATTAATGATGATTTTGATGACTAAATATACAATTTTTGTTGCTTTTAATTCAATAGCATTACTCGATCGAAGGAAAATTTTAACTGTTCATTAAAAATTATTTTGTGTAACATTCTTACTAGTAACGAAAAAAAATTTTCCTTTGTGTTACATACATCTTTTTTCAAAGTGACTCACATATGCTAAATTTCTATTCGGCATTTCAATATTTTTTTTAAGGAGCAAATAATTATCTAGTGAATTGGTCCTATGAAACTACATTAAAAAACTTTAGTATAAAAAAAAATATTTTTAAAAAACCGACTTACGTGTACAAACTAAAATTATTTTATACTTTTAAGTGGTGGTTGAAGTTAATATTGTGTGCAATAAAGAATAATAAATTCTTTATTGCACACAATATTAAGATATATGTAAAAAAATAGGAGCTTACCCTAATAGGTATGTCTCTCCCAGACAACCTTATATGTGTAGGTATGTTATTTAAAAAATAAAACAGTTCAGCATCTGTTTTGTCGTTTTATTTAAAAATCCTGGGAAGAATTTTCCATCTAATTTGGGGTACTAGGGGAGTGCAGTTATTGTGGCAACATTAAACTCGAACTTGTCATGTGACGTCATCGTTACGTCATGTTATCTCTATTTCAGTCGCGGTTACACAGTACCTTGGTCTATTGCCTTCTCTGTCTACGATAAAAACATATTTGAAATTAGATAAACTCTTAAATTGCTAATAATTGGGTCTACCACCCTATGTCTACCTAATCTGTGGATTTGACATCCTTCTTGCCTGTGGCTTCTGCCCACTTTCCCACCTCCATACTCTTTACACTTCTCTAAAAGTCTCATCAAAAACACTTCAGCCGTTGCAAAGATAAGCGTGTTCAAATGGAGAAATAAAAATTTAAAAACGTTGGTAAATATGCTTTCGTTCAAATAATCAGATTATGAGCTTCATAAGAGGCAATTATTTCGAAAGAACAAACAAATATCTGAATTTATAGATATGTAAAGATGTAATAAATAGTACTAGAGGATCCCCGTGACTTCATTCGCTGAATTTTTTTCCGCGAGCAAAGACTACCGAGAACTCGGGATAAAATGTAGCCTATGACGTGTTAATCCTACTTATGGGCTATATGCCCATATCCATCCCAAATTTCAGCCAAATCGGTTCATTCGCTGTGGCCGGAGTTGTCGTGTATAGGAGTAACAAATTACAAACATCCAACCATCAATCCATCCTCACAAATTTTCGCATTAATTATAATATTAATAGGAATAGAATATTAAGCAATATTACAATCTTGTTTGAAGGCAGAGACAAGTGGAGACGAGGTTATAACTCGGCAAGGCTAAACACTATACCTGTACAATAGCTTATAGTATTTTATATGCATTGTGCAATTTAATCTCTCGTGTCGAAGTAGTGCATGGAGTAAAGTTATACATATACTGGCTTTGAGTTTAATTGAATCATAAAAACGTACTTAGCGGTTTATATTCTCTTGGGAAGCACCTAGCAAGTTTAAGCATTGCTGAGAAGTAAACAAAAAAAAATTGTGACTATGAAGATATTTTTCACTATCGTTTTAGTGATAACCACACAATTTTTGGAAATCGATCTTTCGATTGTTGATGAATGTTCTCACATTGATACCGATAAATTAGATGAAAGTATTCTCAATAACTTAAGCAAAGTGATAGTTCCAGATTTAAATGGAAAAAGGAAGGGAGAAGCTGGAAAAGTTGCTGTTGTTGGAGGCTCTACCGAATATACTGGAGCACCGTATTTTGCAGCTATATCAGCTTTAAAGGTATCAGTTTTAAATAGCCAAATGTAACCTAACTGTAACCTAACCCCATAAATTTTTAAGAACTTTGACCCACAGATTACTAACCCATAGAGAAAACTAATAGATAGATCAAATATTGTGTTGATCCTAGATCATCTAACCTATGAATTTGCTTTTACTTTATACTATCCGATACGATTTCCCAAATTAAAGCCTCTGAGTCTATACATAAATATATTTTATTCGCGACGACGCGTGCGATCTTTTTTAATTTATTAAGTAAGTATATTAGTTGTTTAATTTATTCATTTTATTTTATTTACTTACCTAAAAAATAACACAGGATTTTTTTCTCAGGTTGGAGCCGACGTGGTCACTGTCATTACAACGGAAAATGCAGCACCAGTAATTAAATCTTATAGTCCAGATCTTATTGTCATTCCACACACTTCCATAAACATCAGCTCTTGGCTACCTCGTATACATGTAGTTGTTATTGGACCCGGCTTAGGCAGGTCATCAGAAGGATTAAACCTAGCCTACGACATAATTAAAATTTGCAAAGAATTGCGAAAGCCTTTAGTCATCGATGCTGATGGACTGTACGCAATTTTTAAAAATGTAGAAATATTAAAAGATTATCCAAGTCCTGGTGCAATTTTAACACCTAACAGTGCGGAAGTTATGAGGCTAAAACAGTCTGTTCCGGAAAGTAGTGATTATTGGTATAAATATTGGGGCAGTTATGTTACTGTTTTGCAAAAGGGTGAAAAAGACATGTATTTTTCAAGTAGTGGTGAGTTTGACTGGTCACTTCAAAAAGGTGGTTCTGGTAGACGTGCTGGTGGTCAAGGCGATATCTTAGCAGGTGCATTGGGGACTTTTTTAAATTGGGGACTGAAGACTAATCTTTGTGAAAATACCAAATCGACACAACTCGCACAAAGTGTGGCGGCTTACACAGCTGCTAAGTTTACGAGAGCTTGTAACAAGAAGGCTTATCAAAGATTTGGTAGAAGCATGATTGCTTCAAACATGTTAAATGAAATACATTCAGCATTTGATGATATATTTTAGTAATAAATGTACCTAAAGTTTTCCTTATATACCTACCCATAAAGTTATATATATATATATATATTATATTTTATAATCAGTGTCTACAAGTTCAATAAAACTTTTTTTAATTTTTAATTTTTTATTGAAGTGTTAACCTACACTTAAAGGAAATAACCTAATAGATTTATAAATACATATCAAAAATTCCGAGGCCGGCGGGATTCGAACCCACATCTCTCTGGGAATCGCGCCCGAGTGTGTTATCCGTTACACCACGGCGAACCACACGTCAACCACGAAATTAGTGATATGTATCTACTTTTTCAATCAGTTTTATAGCAACTGTTAGCGACATCTAGTAGCGACACATTACAGTTGTCGATCTACTTTTTTCCCAAGACACCATATTACAATGGAGCTCTTAAGAAATTATAGATGCCACATTGCTTGTTACAATTTTTAATTTTTTATTGAAGTGTTAACCTACACTTAAAGCTGACGTGTGGTTCGCCGTGGTGTAACGGATAACACACTCCGGCGCGATTCCCAGAGAGATGTGGGTTCGAATCCCGCCGGCCTCGGAATTTTTGATATGTATTTATAAATCTATTAACTTTTTTTAACTTGAACGATTTTATCTTTTATTTAATTTTTATCGTAGGAAATAAAAGCAGAAAAAATTCTTTAAGTAAGTATAGGAGTTTTCATATATGTATTGTTATTTAGAATTAGGTTAAAATAATAACTAAACAATAAGTAGTTACCACTTCATTAAAGTTAAAACAATATGGCGAAAGTCTTTCTATTTAAAAATTACATAAATAAAACCTTTTGATATAGGTAGGTATAATTTTTGGGCTTTAAATTAGGTACTTACCTATTGTTGGATTTAGAATAGAAATATTTTTATTTCAAATAACCTTTTACAAGTGCTTTTGAATCGTCGATAAATCTACCACTAGTTCGGAATGCCTTTCCTGCCGAGAAGAGCCAGCAATTTAGTGATAAGGTCGCCTATTGTACTTTGTGTTGCTTGCGTGTATATAAATAATGTAAGTTCTTCTTTGGTGTACAATAAAGAATATCTTCATTTCATTCAATAAACTCGGTGGTTGCTCTTTTCAAAAAAAAAATTTTTGCAATAGGTAACAAAACTATGTTAATTATGGTTATTATGATTTACGCAATGATATTTAATTATAAAAAAGATACCAGCCGAATTCGTAACCTCCTCCATTTTGGAAGTCGGTTAAAAAGAGGGGTTTACGGGGTAATTGTATTTGAAGGGTATTTTTTTTTTGAGGAGTTGGTAACCCTTTTCTCGTTTGAGCTCCGGGTCATCCGACCCGGAGCACAGGGTCGGATTCGATTCCGGACTAGGCATTGTTTGTGGTCTGTGTTCTTAACCTGCTTGTTTCCCGTAGACAGAGAAGGCAATAGACCAAGGTACTGTGTAACCGCGACTGAAATAGAGATAACATGACGTAACGATGACGTCACATGACAAGTTCGAGTTTAATGTTGCCACAATAACTGCACTCCCCTAGTACCCCAAATTAGATGGAAAATTCTTCCCAGGATTTTTAAATAAAACGACAAAACAGATGCTGAACTGTTTTATTTTTTAAATAACATACCTACACATATAAGGTTGTCTGGGAGAGACATACCTATTAGGGTAAGCTTCTATTTTTTACATATATCTTAATATTGTGTGCAATAAAGAATTTATTATTCTTTATTGCACACAATATTAACTTCAACCACCACTTAAAAGTATAAAATAATTTTAGTTTGTACACGTAAGTCGGTTTTTTAAAAATATTTTTTTTTATACTAAAGTTTTTTAATGTACTTTCATAGGACCAATTCACTAGATAATTATTTGCTCCTTAAAAAAAATATTGAAATGCCGAATAGAAATTTAGCATATGTGAGTCACTTTGAAAAAAGATGTATGTAACACAAAGGAAAATTTTTTTTCGTTACTAGTAAGAATGTTACACAAAATAATTTGTAATGAACAGTTAAAATTTTCCTTCGATCGAGTAATGCTATTGAATTAAAAGCAACAAAAATTGTATATTTAGTCATCAAAATCATCATTAATGAAATTAACAGTATATTCCTTTTTTCAGGCAGTCGTATAAAACTGCAACTCTTCATAGTTTAAGTTAATAATTATTTAAAAAAAACATTAAAAGTCTGCCTCTAGCTATTTAAAAATGGCTTTAAAAATTAAGAACTTTGTAAATAAAATAATTCTTAAGATCGCCAACAGTTCTCGACTGGTTGTTGGACATTCGAACGAAACTTCAGGATGATTCAGAACAGTAACCGACACTATCTAACTGAATACACTTTAATCATCGCCGACATATATTATATTCTAGTATCCATCATCTTTCTTTTCTTTTCTCATAATATTCATTTCTTCCATCACGACTTTATTTTGTTTCAACAAAAATTAAAAAAAAAATTGAAAAAGTAGCCAAAGTAACCCGCCGTTACGGTATGTCAGAGGACATTACTAAAAAAAACCTATCTCCGTGCCAAATTTCAGCCATATCGGTTTAGTGTGGCGTATTGAGTAACAAACATCCATATGTTTGTTACTCAATCACGCCACACTAAACCGATATGGCTGAAATTTGGATGTATGTATGGATGGCCCTACATACATTCAAACTTTCACATTTATAATATAAGTAGGATAGGGAAAATCGGGACATTGTATAGGTACCTAAAGCTGGCAACACACATAGATACTAAATTTTCTTATTAACTGTCAGTTTGTTGGGCACAAAAGTGTGTCGACCTTGAAAAAAACTGGTTACACGATGAGGGACAAAAAATTGGGTAGCTGCGTCTCTGTTTATCACATTAATAACTTTATTTCTGCTCTCTTTTTAGTGTGAGTGAGAAAGAAATCGTCACTGGCTCTATGTCTTCTCTCTCTACGTTGTTTCCCTTCCCTTTTATTGCAACGTATTGCAAGCTCTATGTCCACTTTCTCCATTTTTTAGTCATGATTCGATCAATGTCAATTGTCAATTTGACAGCCGAGAATGTTTTTCTTTCGGTTTCTCACAAGTTTTTCGGTTGAAATTTTGGAAATTGTGACCAAAATAAAATATATAAAACTGACCGATTTCTAGTAATAAAAATGGATAATAAACACGAGACTGTCGTACTTAAGTATACAATACATAAATATTCAAGTTATTCTGCCAATTACTTACCAGAGTAAGTTTTCATATTACGTAAATAAAAAGTTCCATCGGCTATTATAATTTATTTGTATAAAATCCCGGGTAATCTTTATTGACATTCATCAGCAACGTTTTCCATAATAACTACTGTATCTTGCTTAAAAGATACCACATAATTTTCATAATAAATAAGCTGTTGGAAATTATTTAGGCGTACCGACACGATAATAGCGCTCTTTTCTTTGATTATTTTTTAAATGTATCAAGTAGAATCATAGTCAAGAAATATACATTTGAATAAGAGATTTGTATCTATTTATAATGTTCTCTTAATCTCCAACCTGGGAAGGTGGCTTACCAATCACAGGCCAATTTTGGACCACTTCACACTCTGGAACACTCTTGGACCTGTTGCTGTTACCAGACTTCGGTAACTTTTCATGCCCCTTCCTGGAAAAGTACAATTGTCAAGGTTGATCACTAAAACTGGGAGTGCTAAGATGAAGGAGCACTTCCATAAGCCCTAATTGGCATACAGATGCTTCCAAGCAAAATAGTTTGCAGTTGCGCTTTGCAATTGTTGGTTCTGCAGTGTTGCAGTATCAATGACAATATGCAGTACAGCAGCGAATGTGTATCAGTTACGAACAATTTATACTGAAAAGCAAATAATTAACTATTCCATACAATTTTTCAGAAATATAATGGTAAATAATCCACCAGACCAGATGTCAAGGTGGTTCACAGATAGCACAACTCCATCGCAGTTCATAATGCTGAAGCTACAGACCCCAGCTATTGTGGAGAGTATAATGTTTGGGAAGTTCATCAAGGGGCATGTTAGTGATCTAAAAAAGTTTCAAATATTTGGGGGCACAGATGAAAATAATTTGTCTTTGTTATTGACCGCGTAAGTTCTTATGTACTCACTATAAGTCTTTTCATACTTTATGTTAAATGTGAAGGTTGATCACTTGCACAAATCCATTTCTGCTTTACAGTATGCAATACTATGTTTATGGTTCCTGCATGTTAAAAGAATGCATATCCATTTGTTGCTCCAGATCTTTTTTTCCACATATACCAAATTGTGGAATCATCTCCCTTTGACGGTGTTCCCACTTAATTTCATTATGGGGTTATTTAAGGGTGGACCAATAAATTCCTGAAAAGCTGGCAACGCATTAGTGATGTCCCTGGTACTACTAGACCACTAGTAGTACCAGAGACATGCCACCCATGCTCGTTTGCCAGCTATTCATATAAAAAATCTACCTCTTCCAAGTTAGTATGCTACCGTCTTTGACTGCATTGTCACTTAACATCAGGTGAGATCGCAGACAAGGACTACCTCATCATCCAATAAAAAAAAATAGCCACTAGTGACTTTCGACAGATTTTCTCCACCGAAAACATAACAAGAAGAAACAGGAATTTAAGTTCTATTTTTATATTACAGTGGCCTGAAAATGGACTACATAGCTGAAACATTTAAACTGCGGCACATGACATCTGACGGACTGTACTTGCCTGTTAGATATGTAAAAATTGTACCACTCCAATCATGGGGCCCGGCGTATAATTACACCATATGGTATGTTGAACTGAAAGGGAAAATCGATGAAGATTTGATAAATTCGGCCATGGATACAATTAATTTGGTAAGAATCATTTACTTTAAAAAAATACAAACTTTTATGTGAAGTGTCCATTGCTGCTGTCCTCAAGCTATAACCTTTTTTTTTTTATTTTTAGCGAGCAAACAAGCAGGCAGGTCACCTGATGTTAACATCAGTGATTACCCATTGCCCATGAACATTTGTAGCACTGGAGACACCACCAATATGTTGCCTTCTTTTCAGGAATTTGTTGGCCAATATTTGGCCAAATACGATTTTTTAATGATTTTTACTTATAGTTAAATTCTCTATCAATCCATTGAAGCTGTATTCTCCTTAATGCTGTAGTTTGTGATATAGCAATATAAAAACATCGTTTTTTAGTTATATGGCGTCATACTATTTCCTATTATTTATTATTTAATATTATAAATGCGAAAGTTTGGATGTTAGTTACTCACCCACACAGTAACAACTGAGTCACATAGTCTGGAATATACATAGGCTACTTTTTATTCCGGAAAATAAAAAAGTTTCCGCGGGAAGTAAAAACCTTAATCCACGCGAACAAAGTCGCGGGTATCAACTAGTACTAAATAAATGTTGTCTACACGGTTAATGCTATTCTATATTCCAGCGCAAAGAAGAAGAAGCAGTTCGAATATTGCTCAAACATTTACGTCGCCGGAGGTACAAGGACGCGTTCGAAGCTCTGTCGCGAGAGAGCGGCGTGCAACTAGAGGGTGCGGTGCAGGCGCGGCTGTGGAACGCGCTAGTGGAGAGCGGAGACTATGAGCTTGCTGAGCAGATCTTTGAAGAAGCGGCAAAGGGTAAGGTTTTAATTTTTTTTCTACCTTTTGTCAACAGTGATAGCCATGGAAGTAGAAGTGCAGTTAGCTCACTTTTTCTTCAATAACGCTTTGTCCTTCAACAGAACTACGGGTCGACATTATTTTTTACATAGGTATAGTTAAGGACCTGGAGAGTGGCATAGGCTACTTTTCATCCCAGAAAATCAAAGAGTTCCTGTGGGATTTTAAATATTAAATCCATGTGGACGAAGTCACAGGCATCAGCTAATAAAACAACAAAATGCTGATTCTACATCATGTATCATATTCATATGAAAATAGAACTGTCAAACAGCCATTTTATATTTGTGTCCTGCTCATATGCGGTTTACACTGAGTGAGATAGAAATAAAATGGCGGCTTTTCATTTCTATTGTTACTTGAATCATCCTATTATAATATATTAATTAAAATATAAATAAATGCAAAAGCTTGGATGTATGGATGTTTGTTATTCAATCACACCACAACGACTGAACCGATTTGGCTGAAATTTGGCACAGAAATACATTATAGTCTGGAATAACACATAGGCTAAAACTTTAATACACGCGAACCAAGTCGCGGGTATCAACTAGTGTATCCATAAGGCTAATCCGGTATTGTGATTGCAGATGGTGAGCTGGACTGGTACATGTCGTGGCAGCCGTACACGCCGGAGTGGAGGCAGCTGTGCGGCTGCTCGGCCGAGGTGGAGGAGCGCCTGTGCTGTGAGGAGGCCACGCCCATCCCCCCCAGCAGGCGGTCGCACCCCGCAGACTTGTCCTGTGCGGACCGGGAGCCCAGACTTGAAATACCAGTGAGCATCTTTTTTAAGATTCCGTACCCAAAGGGGGCCAACGGGACCCTATTACTAAACCCTCACTGTTACCACTCTTATAATGACCACACCTTATAAATTATAATGATAATGATTTAATATTAGTTAAAATAATAAAATTAACAAAGATTTCAGTTGGGAGTACATTATTATTTTAATGCCTCAATAGCCCAACGGTCAAAGTGCAGACTGAAAACTGAAAGGTCGCAAGTTCGAGCCCCACCAGTTGCACTATTGTTGTACCCACTCCTAGCACAAGCTTTCCGCTTATTTGGAGAGATTTTTAAGGGATTTTAGATTTAGAGGGGAGAGGAGAATATAAGCCAAGTTCAGCTTGGCTAATATTCTTTATTAAAAACTAGAAGCCCGCGCCGACTTCGTCCGGGTTGAAAATTAAATATTTATTTTGTTCTTGTGAGCTTCTTATAGGAGACGATTGTCAATAAGATCACCACAGGAACCACACGACTATCCCGCACCGATACCCGCCACCGTGCCCCGCCGCGCCAGCCGGCACCATTTTATTATTTTGTCGCGCGGAAATATTAATTTTTCGATAACTCCTAACATATTTATTTAAATTGTATAGTGTAAAGGGCAAATATGTTCTAAAGTAAATACTTACGATAATAAACATATTTATTTAGATATAGATTGACATCACATCGGTTAAAGAAGCTTCGAAAATAATTCATTATTTTTAATCAAAATTTGAAAGATAGAAATGGTTACTGTAAGTTATCCTTAGAATATAGACATATGCTATCGCGGACTTTTTTTTAGAACTTTTTAAGACGAACAATTCACTCATACATCATTTTCATCCAATAACAGTATATGACCCAGCGCACGCCTTGAAAACGTTTAAGAGTCAAAAAAAATTCCGACTTCTTTAACAAATTTGCACATAATATCTAGCCATAATACATTTATTAAAATAATTATAGCCTATAACCATCTGGAATAATGTACCTTTGAAATGGTAAAAGAACTATTATAATAGGTGCGGTGGTTCCAAAGTTTGCTCCGGACATACATACAAACTCACAAAATTCGCGCTCTCTCTTTATTATAATAGTATAGATACATGTCAGCCCATTTATACTTAATATTATAAAGCTGAAGAGTTTGTTTGTTTGAACGCGCTAATCTCAGAAATTACTGGTTTGAATTGAAAAAATCTTTTTGCGTTGGATAGTCCATTTATCGAGGAAGGCTTTAGGCTATATAACATCACGATGCGACCAATACGAGCGAAGCATCAGTGAAAAATGTTGCAAAAACGGGGAAAATTATCCATCCATATTTAAAATATATTCTTTTAAAAACTTCTTAATCGCGATCATAATAACAGAAATTGACGCAAATGAAGTCGCGATCAACAGCTAGTGTGTAATAGACGTGTGTGTGTAATTTAGCAGGAGGTGGGCGTGAACGGCGCGGAGGCACCGGACCCATGCTACACGTCGTGCGGACACTGCGGCAGCCGGCCCGGCCCGCGCGGCGGACACCAGCTGGTCGTCGACCCCACCACAGGTAACCAGCCCCCTGATTCTGTAACTCAGTGTCCATCAACGACGATAGGCATTTGTTATCCATTGAAGGTTCGAAGAGAAATGTCATGTACTATTTCATAGTAAACCTTCAATGAATAAAAAATATATGTCAGTGGCTTTCATTTTTTGATAGGCACTGAGTTACAGAATCAGAGGGCAGAACTCTTGCATGGACTTCCGCAGGCCTCGGTGCCGACATCTGATGTCGTCATCATCTTCATGTCGTGTGGGAGGTCAATGCGTGGGGGGGTCCAGCACCTTGCCCATTTCCACTTCAGCTTCACGACTCGCCAAGCTTTGGTTCTCCTGTGAATCTCATTTCTGATTTAATATTTGTTGTGTCTGTACTTTTCAGGATAGTGTTTGTTTGTTTGAAAGAATTTTTTTGAAAAAGTTGAAAAGGATGATATTTTGTTAGACAATCTCAAAAAAACTGTTTTTTTTTAAAGCGCATTTTTCATGTTCTTCATTATTAAATTGAGTCCCATGCGAAGCGGGACGAGTCGCTGGTCGGTATTAAGCGTTAAAGTTTATTTTCAAAGATGCATTCAACTTTCTTATCTATTAAGCCTTAAAGTTTATTTTTCACAGGTACATTGTACCTCTTTGGTGGATGGAATGGCACCGAGGACTTGGACGATCTATGGAGTTTCAATACAAATACTGAGAGGTGGACGCTACTGTGTCGCCACAGTGGCATGGTGAACGGTCCCACGCCACGTTCATGCCACAAAATGGTATTCGACCCAGTCCACGAACGATTGTATACCTTGGGGAGGTATTTGGACAATGCCCAACGGGTGCCCAGCAATATGAGTGTGAGTAATCCTTTCTGATATTATTAATGCGAAAGTGTGTTTGTTTGTTGGTTTGTCCTTCAATCCCGCAGCAACGGCTTGAAGTGATTTTATGCGTGGTTATAGTTGAGGACTTGGAGAATGATATATGCTACCTTTTATCCCAAATGAACAGAGGGTTGCCGCAGAATTTCTGACAACCTAACCATGTGGACGAAGTTCTATTTATATAGATTGGATTGAAATTGTGAATATTGTTTTAAAGTAATATTAGCCAAACTGAACTTGACTAATATTCTCCTATCCCCTCCAAATAAGCGAAAAGCTTATGTTAGCAGTGGGTACGATAAAATTGCTACAGGTGGAGATCGAACCTGCGACCTTTCGGTTATCAGTTCACACCTTCAACCGTTGGGCTATCCGGGCTTCAATCCTCACTTCCTCATCTAATATATAAAAATGAATCGCTTAATGTGTTGGTAAGCGCATCACGCGTGAACGGCTGGACCGATTTCGCTAATTCTTTTTTTATTGTGTTTGTTATTGTTAGGAGAAGGTTCTTATGAAAGAAAAAATTAAGAAAATTGCGCGGAAAATTAGAAAATTTAAGAAAACTTAAGCACCATATTAAATTATTTCTAATGTAACCGCTTTTACAATTCAAACTTTTTTGATGTAACCTTATGGCGTTTGACATAACATTGACAGAATGCGTGCTGCCAATTTCGTCAAAGAATTTCAATATTCATAGTTAAGACAGGACAACGTCTGTCGGGTCCGCTAGTTAATATTATAAATGCGAAAGTGTGTTTGTTTGTTGGTTTATTGCTCTATTGGTTTGGTGGTATGTTGCTATGTCCTTCAATCACGCCCCAATAAAGCAACGGATCGACGTGATTTTTTGCATGGGTATAGTTGAAGACCGGGACAGTGCAATGGGCTTTTTATCCCGGAAAATCAAAGACTAAATTTTCGCTAGCGAAACCGCGGGCATCCACTAGTTAACAAATAAATTGAGGTCATGAGAGCCAGAGCGGCCTAACTGAACTTTTTTCATATTCGAGTTTATCTAATAAAAGTTGTGTAAAGAGTTTTTAACTCATAGCGCCACACTAAAATTGATGAATTATTTTTTCCACCTTTGCCAATCAAAAATTTAATACCTTTGGTAGCGAAATAATGGCCTATGTGTGTTCTAAGAGAAACTATTGTTCATACAATAGCCATGGCCTCAATTGTTCCAGAGCGACCTGTACATGTACGACGTGGGGTCGGGCGAGTGGTCGCTGGTGTGCGGGGACACGGCGGCGGCGGGCGGGCCGCGCCTCGTGTTCGACCACCAGATGTGCCTCGACCCCGACACGCAGACCATATACGTGTTCGGGGGGAGGGTGCTGCCCGCCAACACGTGAGTCAACACTTACACTTGTTCCTCTTCGTCAACCGATAGACGTCCACGATGAAAGGTCGAAGGCTAGACGAGGAATGCTGAGGACTGAGTGCGGTGACTGAGAAAGTCAGAAAGAACAAAGATCATTTTGACAATTGACAGTTAACTTTTTGGTTGTCGAGAATAGTGGCCATGGAAGTAGGTAACACATAGCTACCAGTAGATTTCTACCTTTTTTGACAAAATGTGACACTGCTTAAACACTGGTAACAATTTAGATTGTAAAATCAATATAATAAAGAAGAAGAAACCTATGCCAGTAATTTGTTTGCAGCGAAGAGCTCGCCAGCCCGCAGTACTCGGGGCTGTACGCGTACTACATCGCGCGCAACACGTGGCAGCTGCTGCTGCCCGACAAGCACGACCTGCCCGCGCCGCAGCCGCGCGTCTCGCACTCCATGCTGTTCCACCCGGTACGCACGAATACAATAGACTAGTTTTTTTTTTTTTTTTTAATTTTTATTGAAGTGTTAACCTACACTTAAAGGAAATAACCTAATAGATTTCAATAAAAATTAAAAAAAATTGTAACAAGCAATGTGGCATCTATAATTTCTTAAGAGCTCCATTGTAATATGGTGTCTTGGAAAAAATAGATCGACAACTGTAATGTGTCGCTACTAGATGTCGCTAACAGTTGCTATAAAACTGATTGAAAAAGTAGATGCATATCACTAATTTCGTGGCTGACGTATGTTTCGGCCGTGGTGTAGCGGTTAACACACTCGGGCGCGATTCCCAGAGAGACGTGGGTTCGAATCCCGCCGGCCTCGGAATTTTTGATATGTATTTATAAATCTATTAGAATAGAAATATTTTTTATTCAAATAAACTTTTACAAGTGCTTTTGAACTGTCGATGAATCTACCACTGATTCGGAATGCCCTTCCTGCCGAGAAGAGCCAGCAATAAACTCTGCGACTAACTATTTTGGGCGACGACGAGTAAAAGAAGAGCGGGTGTTATGGTGGCAAAATGATTTTCAATCTTTACAACTGTAGCATTCACAAGCGTTCACGTTTGGTCAGTCAGCGCACAACTGTAACGATGCTGTATCGCGGATAGTAGCGATGGATAATCGTGGATGAAGCGACTAGTGACAGCATCGCCATTGTATCGCTTCTGAATCTTTGCAAAAATTCACCGTGGGCGTCGTTCCTTAATGGTGTGACTTCATGGAAGCTAACACGTTGCCCTTATAACAATAGGTCAAGACTCTACCACAACTCTATCAGCAAATTCTGCCGACAAGAAATTTGTGTGATATTTGTAAGCTACCGTTATCCTCGTAGGTCCAGCGGCGCCTGTACATGTTCGCGGGGCAGCGCAACAAGGAGCAGCTCGTGGACCTGTGGTGCTGGGAGTGCGAGCGCGGCGGCGGCGCGCGCGCGCTGTGTGCGGGGCCGGCGCGCGCGCCGCCGCCGCAGGGCTTCACGCAGCGCGCCACGCTCGACCCCGACACGGACGAGATTCACGTGCTCTCGGTAATTTGACAAATTAAACAATCCTGGAGGCTGACATTCACTATTTTTTATCCCGAAAATCAAACCATCCATTGAATCCAATATGAATAATTATAAACAGAAAAAGAATGATTAAATATGATAACGAAAAAAAAAAAAACAAAAATTATCATTCTGCTGCCTCTACATATTTTGTAAGAAAATAAGGCTATTTATATTTTGAATTTTAATTTTTCCTCACTTTAGAAGCAAATTTTTCTAAATATTTCGTGAAAAAATTAAAAAAAAATTACCTATCTACCTATGTAACCAGGGCATGAGTAAGGAGAAGGACAAGCGCGTGTACAACACGCTGTGGGTGCTGTCGCTGCGCCGCATGACGTGGACGTGCGTGTACCGCAACGAGCGCGTGGCGCCCAGCGAGCCGCGCCCGCGCTTCGCGCACCAGCTCGTCTACGATCCCGTCAGAAAGGTTACACTTTTTTGTGAAATTAATATCTTCCATTTAACATTTTCCTACAGGGTAATTTTAAAACATAGAAAACCTACGAGCAACTGTATAATACTGCTAATTATAATTAGCATGTCATATAATTAGCATTTGTTCTACGATTACAAAAAAATAAGCCGTTTTCGAAAAAAAGGGTGACACACTGACAGACAGACGGACAACGAAGTGATCCTATAAGAGTTCCGAAGTTTTTTTCGGAACCCTAAAAAACAGAAAAATAACCTTTAATATTTCAACGGCGTTCGGAGACTTTTCTCGGCAGAATCTGCTTTCCAAACAGTCTTGATTTGTCATATTTAAATAAATACATTAGTAACGAATAGGTACAGGCTGAAAACCGAAAGGCCGACGGTTCAACCCCCATCGTTACACTATATCGTCGTGCCAACTTTTAACATAAGCTTTATGCCTAGTTAGAGGGCAATGGAAAATATGAGTCATGTAAGGACGTCACATTGGTAGGATCCTAAACAGTGGCTTAGGATCCTACCAATGTGACGTCCTTTTTTAAAATTGCGGTTGGTACGGTGGGTAACAGATCCATTACCTGTTCGGCGGCAACCCGGGCACGGCGGCCAACCCGCGGCTGCGGCTGGACGACTTCTGGTCGCTGCGGCTGCGGCGCGCGTCGGCGCAGCGCGCGGTGGCGGCGGCGCGCGCGGCGCTGCGCGAGGCGCGCTACCGCGAGCTGGCCGCGTCGCCGCAGCTGGCGCCGCGCGCGCTGCACTACCTGCGCACCGAGCTGCGCGCCGCCACCGACCACGCAGACCCGCACCAGGTGCGCATCGTCGCTGGCATACTGCTCTCAGAATGAGAAGGGTGTTCAGCAATTCCGTTCTCGTCACTTGAACAGTTCACTCAGACTGCCCGCCATCTATCAGAAATACATTTCACTTATCAACATCTTCCACAAAGAACACCCACAAAGGGTTTACTTTAGGCCACCACGCTTGTCAAGTGGAAACTTGTAGACTTCATACACCATAATAGACAATTCTCAGACATGCAGGTTTCCTTACGATATTTTCCAATACCATTTAACATGCTTTAACGGTGTAGGAAACTAGCGTGAATCTAATTGCTTAAAACGCACGTAACTCCGAAAATTTAAATGTTCAAGAAGTGTGCCTGGTTGAGATCGATCTAGGAGTTGATATTTTTCAAAAGCCTTGACAGCCTTTTTGGCCGAATGGACCCACTCTCAGCCCTGTTTCGTATTTATAATTATCAAAGAATCGTTAAACGTTTTCAGGTGGAGCACTTCCAAAAACTAGCAACAGTGTTATTCGCGGGCAGTGAAAAGCCCGAAAGCAGCGCGCGCGCTCTTTCGGGGCGCCGCGTGCGCGCGCTGGCGCGGCGGCGCGCGGCGCTGCGGCAAATGTCGCACTCCGGGGACATGGCGCAAGCGCTCGCAGCGGTAAGTGCGTGGGCGTGTGCATGCGTGCGTGCGTGCGTGCGTGCGTGCGTGCGTGCGTGCGTGCGTGCGTGCGTGCGTGCGTGCGTGCGTGCGTGCGTGCGTGCGTGCGTGCGTGCGTGCGTGCGTGCGTGCGTGCGTGCGTGCGTGCGTGCGTGATATCTCTAGTTAAAATAATAAAAAATAAGATAGCGAGACTCTAAATATAACAGCGCCATCTAGTTTATAACTTCGGAACGTGATCACCTTTTGTACAAATATTAAAATAAACTTTTTAACCGTGACAATAGAGAATGATAAAAGTGGAACAGAGAGAGAGAGAGCTTTCGTTTGCGGATTAGCATATGCATTGTTAAGGAATTCTATGATAATTTTGAAATTTTCCTTTTCTTCTAATGTAATGCGAATATTAATAATTGTAAATTGTACACATCATGTTATTGTTATTACAATATATATATATTTTTAAAGAGCAACCGCCGAGTTTCTTGCTGGTTCTTCTCGTTTGGAACGGCATTCCGAACCAGTGGTAGATTCATTTGACGATTCGAAATCACTTTGTAAAAGTTTATTTGAATAAAAAAAAATTCTATTCTATTCTTCCTCAGGTACTAGGCGCGGACGACACTTCATTCGAGCCGACGGAGCCGTTCGAGGAGCCGTGCTCGCCCACGCCCGACACGTGGGACGTGGGCAACGACGAGGACGACGCGCCCGACACCACCGAGTGGGACGAACGCATCAACCGCATGAAGCTGTACGACCAGCTGTGCCAGTACTTCCGGCCCTCGACCGTGCCGCCCGCCGCAGACGTCACAGACTTGGTGCAGTTGTAAACTTTACTGTGTAAACTCTGGAAAAACAATTTAGTGTCTAACTATTGTGTACATACATAAGGTAAACAAGGAGAAAAGGAGACGGTCCATTTTGGGTCTGTACCATATACCATGAAAAGCGAAAAAATACAAAGCAATCATAACAATAAAATCAATTAGATAATCATGATAAATAAATTGCAAATATAAAAATGTAATTTCAAGGTTTTCCGTATTGTTCACAATACTTACAAGATGGCTTTCAGCTACAGAGGTAGTAGGTAGGTACCTAGACGCGATTCTATCTCTGCTTGCCGATGATCATACTATCATAAAATAATAGGTAGGTGTCCAATACGTAATTCACAAAGAACAGGTAAGTAATTATTTTCTTCTTTCTTTCCTTTGGTGAATGGCTTTTTCCAGTGCCAAGCCAGCACAAAGCACTTCGCCAATGTCAAGTAGTTTGAAAGAGGCACAAAGGAGATTGGCCGGTGAAAAAGTGCCGGTTTTTATTAATCTGTAATAAGTAATTATCTTCTTCAAATACAGAACAATGACCTCATGATATTTTGACAGCTAACGTCAGAAACATGAATCCGCCCGCCATGATTACTGATTACGTATGTTATGTTGCCTTGCGTGTAGAAAATAAATAATATTTCCATTGAAAGTAAGATATTGAAGTAAGATTAAGATCGATAAAAAATGCTTTAATATTGTATTTTATTACTGGTACAAGACCAGGTCCACGCTCCATACAATTCTGGACCGTCTCCTTTCTTATTGAATGAGACGAGGATTGCTATTTCTAATAAAACTTTATTCAATAGAGATAACAATTCTCATCTATTAAGTTAGGTGTGTATGTAAAAAGAAAATTTTCGAAACACTACTGCAGTGATATTTAATTAAAAAAAAACTCGTCATAATATGGTGTCATAGCACAAAATAAATATCCTATGATGTTAATTTAATAATAATAATAAAACGATTGTAATAAGTAGGGGCTGAAACACTGCCAATAAGGTATAATTATAAAAGTATTTTTTTTTAAATTAATTCTTACCTATAGAAAAACATTTTTCATTCATGTAAATATATTATATTACATGAATAACAATTAATTATTTAAAAGTTTCAAGTCACTTCTACGTCGCTATTCGTCGCGGTTACAAACCATATTTACTGACGTCACGCATCATAATCTAATGATTTTGATTGTGTTTTGCTTTTTTTAAACATCTCGCGCCTAATTTGGTCTTCAAAATTAAAAAAAAAAATGGGTAGTGAACTAAGGTTTGATTTGAATGCATCACATAATAAATTACTGTAGTTGCATGATAATATAATAGGATATCGTATTTTTATACTAAGTAGAAAAACTACGTTGATTATTCTTTGCTGATTATTCTCAATTTTGTGGTTTATACGTAAAAGAAGTAATAAACAGACAAACATTTGCATTTATTGTAGATAACTACTTATATTTTCTTTATTTACTTTTTTAGGATTTATCAGATATAAGACTAGAGGTTAAACTAAAATTAAACTAAATATAAAAAATATGTCATCCAAACCACTGGAACAAAGAAATATGCCCAGAACGCCTGGCTGCATTAACCTTTTAAATGGCCAAAGTTGTACAACTTATGTGTACATTGGTCAAGATTACTACAGCCCTCCAATCACCAGTGGACTCTATTGCTGAGATCTATAGAGTGTGCTCTGACTCAGCTCAGACTTAAGATACAGGTTAGAGTCTGAGCTGAGTGAGAGTGCGATCTATAGATTTTAGGCTATGAGACCGGATGACAGATGCTTAAAAAAAAATCTAGCATCCTCAACCCAAGATCCAAGGGGTTTGACATGGGTAATATATGACATTAAACTGCACAAATATGAAACTTCTCTATGTTTTCGTATTTGCGACGCTTGGTCTTATCTATTTTTGTTTAGATAATAATTAAATTATAAGATATAACCACATATAAAACATAACTTTTGTTTTGAGGGCGGATTTCTTAACCTTTAAATAACCTGGAGAATCGGTTTGTGGAAAGATTTCCTACGAGAAAACTGTCTTAATTATACATATCGATTGAAAAATTGCCTAAAAATAGACTTGTAGAAAGATTTAAAATAACTCTTGATGTTTAGAATTTATAAACTTAAGGTCCTTATCAAAGCGTTTGTATTTTTTTTTTTTTCCTAAATGTTTGTGATCAAAATGTTGATTTTTTTGTGATTTTAATATACTTACATACTTAGTTGGTTCAAACGTATAAAGGACAGTTCAGATTACGCTTTAGCACCTAGCAAGTACATATTTATAGCCCAACAATTTCTCAACATTCATTTTTATACTATAGGGTAAATTTTAAAATGCCAACTTGTACAAACACCTTCAATATACACTAAGTATAATTATTAATAACATTAAGTTCTATTACCTAATTTGAATGTGCTTAATTAAGTTTTGTTAAAAATTTAAAAGAATTCGTTTAGAATTATGTTCCTACAGAAAATTTCTGTTAAAGTTTGTTGTGTTGGCATTTCAAAATTGCCCTTATAATATATATAACAGAATATTATAGCGTAATTAGAATTGTACCTTATATATTTGTGAATAAATTTCTTTCACTGTGCCACTGTTGTCTTTCGTTGATTACTTTATGTTTATTTAATATAAACAAAAACAAAGTATATTAACTGATGTAAATGCATCATTCAACTATTATCGTTTAAAATATTGTAAATAACTCGCGTAGGTATGTAATATTATACCTTAATTCGTTTACGGAATACTGTGATACAAAAATTATAGTCAGCAGATCTACTAACGATATTGTGTATAGGTAGTATTATGTTTCCATGTGCATTTAAATAAAAAATATTGATTTTTCCTTGTTTTTCATTTCCTTCCTTACTCCTTAACCTACATATTCATATACTTGTCTGCACTTTACTAACTACTACCAGTCGCTATTTAATTAAATCATTTTGCGGGGTGAATCTTCTGTATCTTTAGGTAATATTGGGTATTCTGTGGCAGGAGGCAAAACATTGTAGGGCACGTGGCTCATGGTTGTGTGCATGTCTATACGCCTTCCCGCTCCCACCTAGGCTCCTGACAGGCACACTTACACAATGTTTATGTAGACGACGTAACCACAAGTATAATGGAATTAGGAACACCAAATGAAACTACACATTTTTAAATATATCATTTAATATCCTCATACTTGATTCATATCAGTCATTGCGACAACACGGAGTGCCTTGAATATAAACCTCTGGCATGATATGTTCCCACTATCTCACTGACGGTATCGTTATTATGCTTTCAAAATACTGACGGCGATACACCAGTGTGAAATGTATTCGAATCTCACGGACCTTTAAGCTATTGATGAGACTCAAATACACAAAGACATGTAATCTGAGTCTTTTGAAACGAACTACGATATCACGATGCGATTTTACGCAAAATATGCGCGTTGTTGCGTTCACAAAATCAGTCGCGGCAAAAAACCGCAGTTGCGTTTCGCTTGTACTTATTTTTTCGTGAACTAATCGTAGTTCGTTCGGGCTCATGCACGTAACATTAAAGAAAGTGTGGCCATCTTGTTGAAACATTACAAAAATAAATATAAAATGTACTAAATGTACCTAAGACTATAAAATGCAAAGTTTGCAATCACCGAGGTCGTCACGGGTCTTCACGGCGGAGCTTCCAGCAGTGGGAACCATCATGCATCAAGTCCGAGAACACAATCCAAATGTTGCAATACAATAAAGTAGCAGGCATTTTATATACTTTATATTGTTTAAATAATAATAAAAAGGTTATTTTTTTCTCTCTATATGTTATAAAATAATATCTATATGTATGTCTAGGCAAAATAAACCATCTAAAGAGTTATATAAACAGTATAAAGAAAATAATATTTGGTTAATCGCTCATTAAATACCACCACCTGCCAGTGGCAGCAGACACCGAGCGCTCAGCACGTGCGACGCGGCGCGCGCCTCGCACGAGTCAACGGCTAACTAACAATACCTAACAATAAATAAGTGTAAACCATGTCAAGAACATCAGATAATCAATAAGATAAACATAACAAAGTCGAAAAACTAGTACATCAGAATCAAAATTGGACGCAAGAGATAATACAGGATATGATTCTACAACCCACGGCATTATGCAGCTGTACGCAACTGCCCGCGCAGGCGCCGCGCCGGCGGGGCGGCCTCTGCGCGCGACGGTGACTAGATACCGACTAACGGATGTCTGCTGCTAAGCTACGAAACGAAAATAATACTCGAAAATATTATGCGCTACATCTATATAATAATGGTAAGTTCAACTTTTAAGTACACGAAGAATGATCTAAGATAAAAGCTAGCCAATCGATTAATCTAGAAACAATAAATGCAAGGCTATGGTCCTCGCGAGGCGAGCCCGGAGTCTGTCGACGGGCTCGCGATCACATCGAAGCGAACGAATTACGCTACAGGTGATATCGAACGACCGCTCCGCTACAATAGCTGCACGCCGATGACGTCACTGCACGAGGGAGCGAGACGTCGTGTGCGAGCGGGAGGAACGCATTCAACACGCTCAGTTATTGTGGCGGAGTTCAACGTCGTAAAGGAGTTCCGATATCATCTACTAAGAATATAATATGAACTATGAAGGTTAACGTATTCGTCTAGTCTACACCTAAACCGGTAAAAATAGCTACCGGGCGAGCGCCCGCACTACGTGGAACGGACGAGGAGCCTAAGGCTCGAGACTAAGGGGGGAAACACTACGTCGCTGACGCGGGAAGCTGGACATCACATCCGATAACGGAAACAACTTTCAATAAATCTTTTGTAAAATTTTGTCTTATCATTAGAGCGCCGGCCGCGTCCCGTGAGCAAAACGTTGAGCAACTTAGGGGAGATCGTGCGATCGGTTGGCCGATCGGTCGGGGATCGGCGCGGGGACGGACCGGCGCTGGACAGGAGCTGGACGGTGCTGCACCGCGGCGAGCGAGGCAAGCGCGCCTCGCCCCTGCGTGAGGGCGGAGATCGTCGCTTGAACTCACAGCTTGGCAAAAAAAGACTTGGCAAAAACAATTTTTTCTTGAATCTGACAACCTTAAGGAGTAAGTACCAAATAAAAAGTGGCAACCCAAACATCACCTGTCAAGGATAGTTTTAGTAAAATTCAATTCAATTCCTAAATAGTAACTTTTAAACGTGCCAACTGGGCACAGCTTGTTTTAGAAATATTTAACTGGTTTTGGAATATTTCTGACAGCTGAATACAGAGTAAATAAATATTAACGATTCAAAATTGACAAGTGACAGTTTATTAGTGTTGTCATTAAAAAAAACTAGTTGGAATAATAGCCTTTTTTGCCAAGCTGTGAGGGATCGCATTCGCAAGGATCATATCCTCGGAAGCGGCTCGCCAGCGCCGCCGGTGTCAGCGTTACGTAACGAAACAAACGCGGAAGAACTACCGATACAACTAGAACAAGATGGACGAAGTGTGCGGCGAAGGGCCGCGACAAAACAACAAACGTATAACTACAGAACAGATTACATAGTCTTTTTTGCGCACACAATGGATGGACATCGATGAAAATTTAATTTTTATTTTTCTCAAATTGGACGTTCTAAACATTCGTAACGAGTAAGGATTCCTATAATATTTACATATATGCAATCTCGAAATTCCATATTAAACATGTATATAATAAAAAATAACGTCGCACGGTCTCCGGCTCGAGCGTCGACCCGATAAATAGAGAAACAATCTGCGTACTAAAATACACCGACCCCGGTACAAAAATACGTGTCGAACATCGATCTCTGCGGTGCAACATATAGGGGAGCAATACAATATCAAAATATCGGTTCGGCCGAGGGCGATAACGTACGTAAATAGAGATCGCGGAATCAACAACAATACGGCGCCGCCGTCTTATCCGCTCGAGTGGACTAAACTGGAACTAAAGCCGCCATTTTGAACTGTCATTCCGCTGTCAGTTCCTTCTATGCGTGCCATACTGGTAAGGAAATGGATTAATTAATTAATTTAAGTGGCAATACTAGCGACTCCGTCCACTGAACGGATAAGTCGGCGGATCAATAACTGACGCCCGCCCGCGCGGCGCGCTCCACGTTACATTAGACTTTATAAAACGTATAAATAATTTAGTATTCTAAAAACGACGATTATAAAAAAGTTCACTAGTCGAGTTCATAGGGCGAGCGCGCCCCCGTGACGTCACGCCGACGCGCCGCGACCAAACACTATTCTTTTTGGGGTAAGAAGAGTTTAGTTTTTTTTAATAGAGTTTTGTCACGGCACTGAACAGAGCGACACTACGCGTCGCCACACATACGTTATACTACCAAGGCTGTAGTTTCATTTGACTGTTACATTATAGATAATGCGAATTCGATATGAGTTTAAACTCATTGTATCTCAAGGTCACGGTGCGTTTGGTAATCATGAAGGAGTTCGTTTATTCAATAACCTATATATAGACCTTCAATCAAGTGTAAAGAAAATATTTGTTATAATAATATAAAAGGCACACCGATGTGCTCTTCGTGCAAGGTCATTCGTGCCACATTGTTTATACAGCGCGGAAGACAAGTGTGCAAACGATTCATTTTTCAAGATCCCAAACTTGTAATTGACTCTAAAACTACCTTCGTTTTATTTACCAGGCGACATAGTGTTAATACTGGTATTAAGTTTTTCATAGATAGTTACCGTTTGAGCACAAAATGTTTCTACCCTGTATAAGCCGTGTGAGAGCACAGAATCCAGCTCAAAGTCTTTGTAGCCGTAATCTTAATAAATTACACTCCTGACGTAATTTCGGCCTTGATACTACAACGTACTTGTGGCGTCCGCGACGTATTGCTCCGTCGGACGCGCGTCGTGTCGTACAACTATAAATTCGTCCCCCGCTCACAGCGCGAGGGTGTTGAGCGGCGCGCGTTGCGGCGCCAGCGTGGCGAGGGTGGCGGGCGCGGGGCGGTGCAGCAGCGCGCGCAGAGCGGCCGCGGCCGCCTTGAGCGCGCGCACGAGCCGCTAGAAATCCCGTCCGCGCGCGCGCGTGCCCCCACTCGGCTTGGGCACGCGGCGCGTACGCATCTCGCGGTCCACCTGCAACCATACATACGGTTGTAGCCTGCAATAAACAAATGGACATGGTACCTAGTCGCGACAGTGCTTATCAGTCCATCATTTCGCTGAGTAAACAACGTTGACGCAGGTCAGTAATTGAAGGGTTGAACGACTTTGACCTTTTCGTATTCGAAAAGGTCAAAGTCCGTTCTTGAAGAGCATTTTATACCAACATCAAATCAAATAAAATAGTCCACTTAATCTAGTAGACTTTACGAAATCATCTGGAAATGCACCATATTTTATAATTTTATGTTCCAAAGAAACCACTACGTAATTCATACGTCAACTCGTCCACCTACCTCCAGCTCCTCCAGGCGCTGCGTGAGCGACAGTTTCTGCTGCACAGCGAGGCGCAACAGCTGGTTAAGCGTTTTCTTCTCCTCCTCCGCACTAGACAGGGCCTGCGTCAACTCGTCCACTTGCGTCACGTACTCCTCGCAGCGCGCCGCGAACATTGCGCGAAGACCTGGGCAATAACAATCCTCTCAGTTAATTATCGACATCACAAAACACAGGAATTGTCGTCCTCTTTACCGTCTCGTTGGTCTAACTGCGACTAATGAGGTTCTAGAATCGAGTTCAAGATTAAGATGCACTCGTCCCGATGGTACGGAAAACCGATACGACCGTGGAGATCGGGCGCAGAAGCGACGACTTAACGTTCTCTCCGAGGCACAGGCACTGCCTTAACTTCTTAACACCGGGATAGTACTGAGAATTTCTTGACAGTAAATAACCCAATACACTTTTTGACCCAATGCAAGAATCGAATCTGGGAGATCAAATAGGAATATCAAATTGTAAAAGTTTCACTATAAGTTAATTGGAGTACACGTCTTATTTTGTGTGCCCAAATTAGAATCATTACATTCTACAAGTAATAAGGCACTTGTAACAGTGTTCTAGCCTGCCCGTTATCGAAGGAGGCTAGAACACTGTACGAGATATACAAAATACATGTTAAACGTAGGCAGTAGGTCCGTAAGATGAGGCCCGATGAGGGTGGCATGTTCATAAAACAAACCCTCTATAAATATTTGAGATTAAAAAAAAAGGTAATGAAAGTGTACTGACTGGAGAATGTAGCGGCGTCCTCCTTCAGCAGGCGCAGCTCGTTGCGCAGCTTCAGCATGGTCTCCGTGACGATGGTCTTCTCCGTCTCGTACTTGGACTTGAGGTTGGCGAGCGCGACCTCCGCCGTGTTCTTGTTGGACTTGAGCACCGTGCGCAGCGTCGCGATCTGCTCCCGCTTCGTGGACAGCAGCGACTTCAGCTTGATCACTTGCTCCTGGAGCTCAGCCAGCTCTGCGCCGCGTTCTTCTGCCTCCATTACTTGAAAAAAAAAAAAAAATGAGTTGGTTTAATATTATATAAATTGTGGTTATTGTGCCTCTTCCCTTTTTTTTATACATTATAGGCACACACTTGACCATTATCACAGCTGATGGAAAATGATGATGTGGTCTAAGGTGTAACGTGTTTGCCTAAAAGATGCCTATTCACTCTTGTTTTAAAGATACCCAAATTGTACGTGTTAGGAAACGCAGATCTTAAAAGAGCGTTCCATACCCTACCCGTGCGGATCAGGAATAAAGACTTAAAGCGTTTAGTCCGCGTAGATGGAATATCAACGACGCAGGGATGGAAGCTCTCTCGATGTCTTGCAGTGCGGTGGTAAAAATTTGAAAAGGAATGCAATCGTTTAACTGAGATGATTTCTGAAGCTTAGATAGAGTGAAGGAGAGTAATGGAAGGTGAGAGAGGGTACTTTTATGTTCACTGACACCCCTCTCACACTATGTTACTAAGGAACTGTCTCAATTAAATGGTAGACCTAAAAAGTCAACTAAATTTCCTGTTACAACAAATGATATGATATCTATTAAATGAGTTTAAAACAAGATATTCAACATCTCTCAATAACTACAAAAAGGGTTTTTTACTAAACTTTTCACATGATATATTGCAACATCAGTATCCCCGCAACAAGGCTCGATCTCACAGACTCTCTGACATTGAATGTGTTCTTCGAATTCTTCTTATTTAAAGTGTTGTTGAATTTCTTAAAATAAACGCTTTTCCCGTTGCACGCAGTTTGCTTCCATATTAAATTCAAATTAATGTCGCAACGTAAGATATTTGATTTTCTGGCATTTTTGACGATACTCTGATATGGCAAACACTTGGAAAGAAAAGTAATCGGAGGTTTTTTATCAATCGATGGCGATTTTTTCACACCGTTTGCATTGCAAATAGAATAATCAGATTTAATTTTTGACATGTTTTCGAAATAATCCGTAATTTCTTTAACCGTCCGTCTGGAGAAAATTACGTTCTTGTCGTCATTACTTTGAACAATTCTTTCAAGACCTTTTAACTGTTCAGTTATGTTCTTGAATCTTTTTTTTGTATCTAATATCTTTGTATTTAAAATGCTTTCTTTAAATTGCTTATCGTTTGGAGTTACAAGACTTCTAGGGTTAAAAATGGAAAGGGGCAGGATATGTTCTGGAAGGAAAAATGGCAGAGTAGAATATTCCTAAATTGATGATGATGATTAGTACAAAATAATCCATAATTTATAATTTCTGGATTGTCTCTGGTCTGGTGAAAGGCTTTGGCAGTGACTAGATACCGCCCTACTGTCAAAGACGTGCCACCAAGCGATTTAGCGTTCTAACACGATGACGTTTAGAAACTGATTAGAGATTTAATTAACTGCCAGTCTGAATTGATGCTAAGTTTGAGGGATCCCAGTCAAGGGCAATCTTGTAATCAAATAAAAAAAATGTGTCTGATGGTAGAATCCCCACCATGTGGACAGTCGACATCAGACAATTCGCAAGGAGCCGCTGAAAACAGGTGGCTCAAGACTGAGTCCTGTAGAAATCTATACGAGACCATAATAGAAACAGATTTTTTTAATATTAGCCAACTTGAAGTTGACTAATATCCTCCTATCCCCTCCAAATAAGCGGAAAGCTTGTGTTAGGATTGGGTACGGCAATAGTGCAACGGGTGGGATTCTAAACTGCGAGCTTCAGTTTTCAGCCCGCACATTAGCCGTTTGAGCCTATTGAGGCTTTTGAGGCAGTGACGGTAGTTACCTGGCTGGTGTCGGTGGCGCGAGTCCAGCGCGGTGTCCAGCGCGACGCGCAGGTGCGTGAGCTGGTCCAGCAGCGTGTCGGCGTAGCGCGCCACCTGCCCCGCCGCGCGCAGCCCCTCCAGCTCGCCCGCCGCCAGCGCCAGCGCCTCCTCGTCCACGCCGCGGCCCTCGCCTCCCACGCCTGGGGAGAGGAACATGTCGTTAACTACCAAAGCTACTGGTTACAGCTAAACTGATCCAAAAAAGCGGCAATTTAGAAAATAGCTCAAGGCTTATGCTTTGCAGTAGTATGCTTTGTAGTAGTAATAAAAATTGACCACCCATGCTGGGTTGCTGATGGTCAATTTTTATCAATGGCTCACAACTAAGCGGAGGTCTTCTCTCAGAGAATGGTAGTGTGGAAGGGTACAAGCAACCCATCAACAGGTCACTACTAAGCACAAGTATTTTCACAGAGAATTGTCACCATAGTCCAGAATGGGCAGAAGTAGTAGCTTTGCTTTTTATTTTGCATTAAATCTTTTAGCATTAAGTTAAGTCCGAGCTAAGTCAGCGCACAGTCTATAGATCTCAGCATAAGTCCGACTTTTGTACTATTTTGTGCATTAAAATGGATAAAAGGGTAGTATGGACGGTTAGGTCATAGTCCACCAGGCCCTATGACGCGCTCACCATCCGTGTGCCCGGCGTGCTCGAGCAGCAACCGCTCGGGCTGTGTGCCGTTGACCGCGCACACGTGGTGGTAGACGCCGGCCAACGCCTCCGCGGCCGATGCCAGCGCTGGCGCAGCCGACGAAAGAGCTCTGCCTGCACCTGAGGGTACAAAATAACCTTTGAAAAACTTGCAATTAGATGGGATGGTGAACATCTTCACCGTTCTTGAATAGAAATAGATTATTGAGATATTTTTATTACAATATATATATTTTTTTTTAAAGAGCAACCGCCGAGTTTCCTGCTGGTTCTTCTCGGTTTGAACGGCATACTGAACCAGTGGTAGAATCAGTTGAAGATTCGAAAGCACTCTGTTTACAGTTTATCTGAATAAAAAATTATTCTATTCTATAAAATTAAATGAAGCTCACATATTCAGCTGAACGGATCATCATCATTATTTCAAGCGATATACGTCAACAGCTGGACATAAGTGGCTCGAAAAAAACGCCACAGAACAAGATCCTGAGCCGCCTGCATCCAGCTGATCTCTGAGTGCATACCTCCAGCCAAGGTGCGCAGTATCTCCGCGTCGACCTGCAGCGCGGCGCAGCGCAGCTCGGCGTCCGCCACTCGGTCGCTGAGCTGCGCGAGCTGCGCGCGCTGCAGCGCGGCGGGCGAGCCGTCCGCCGGCATCGCGTCCAGCTCGCGCAGCGCGGCCAGCAGCGCGGATAGCTCCCCGCCTGACACTCGCCACCATGTCAGCCACTTGGCCGCGCGCGCCGCAACGCCACCCTCCGCTTTGTCGTCCTCCTGCAATACACGTTCGTTTAGAATCCTTACTAATACATGGTAATTTTTTGGGTAGTGCACAAATTTTTTTGGTGGTTCTATATCGTTAATAGAACATATTTCCATTAATAGTTTTGTGCCTTTTTTAAAATATTTTTTTTTACCATATCTGACCATAAAATAAGCAAATCATGACCATACTATTTGATCACCTGTATATCACCCTGTATATCTATAAGGGCTGTCGGTTATTGAAAGTTATCAATGGATCAGCTGGTAAGCTATGACGTAACAAGTTTATTGACCAGGGTGGGCCTAGTCATGACGCAACCGCTTAATTAATCTTGATGTGCAATTTGGGATAGCTTGTGTTTTGGATAAAGAGGGTACAAAAAGAGTATCTTCTCTTTATATATCTATTTGTTGTCGGACTGCCCCTGTGAGATAAAATCAGAAATGAGGAGAACCAAAGTCCCGACATAGTTCTGCGAGTTGCGAAGCTGAAGTGGAAATGAGCGGGGCACATAGTTCGAAGAGCTGATGGTCGATGGGGTCCCAAGTGGACCGACGACATCAAACGTAAGACCGCGGCCTGTGGAGGTCCATGCAAGAGACCAGTGGACGTCTATAAGTTGATAAAGAAGGATTGTTTTGAAACGTTACCAGCGGCGCGCAGTCGCCGTGCAGCGCGTGCAGCGCGGACACGCGCGAGCACACGCGCGTGAGGCCGGCGCGCAGCACGCTCGCCGCAGAGCTCTCGCTCTCCGCCGTGCTCTGCGCCAGCCGGAGGGAAGACGACAACTGCGACTGCAACCAACGATATTTTTTTAGTAAAAAAAAATATACCCTTATAGAATCAGACCCTTTTTCTCAGAAACGACTCGATTCAGTCGAAATTTATACTGAACTAGCTGTAACGCTTGACTGCGACCACACCTGATGGGAAATGAAGACGTACTTGTCTAAAAGGTGCCTGTTCACTGTTGGTTTTAAGGTATTCAAATTAATTTATAACCTATACAATTACTAGTTGATACCCGCGACTTCGTTTGCGGGTTTTTTTATTCCCGCGGGAACTCTCTTATAAAATGTAGCCAATGTGTTATTCCTGGATATGACCTATCTCCATTCGAATTTTCAGACAAATCGGTTCATTCGTTGCGGCGTGAAAGAGTAACGAACATAGACACACATGACACCCACACACATACAAACTTACGTCTTCATAATATTAGTGTGAAGTGTGATAATAATAGGATATATAGTGTGATAATAATAGGATATATAGTATATTACGTTCTCGTTGTGCGCCTGCTCGAGCTGCTTCTCGAGGCGGCTGATCTCGTGCAGGTGCACCTCGGAGAACAGGTCCGCGTGGTGCTCCGCGCCCAGCTCGCCGCCGCCCGACGCGCCCGCCTCGCCCTCCGACTCCGCGCCCTCCTCCGGCATGCCTGGCGGGGCGAACACCTCCATTACTCTCAGTTCATTATCATTAGCAGTAATATAAACGTAATTTTGTTTTACAAAACCGACTTCAAATGCCACTACAAAGTATATAAATTTTGCCTATAAAATTTGAAGAGTTCCCTCGATTTTTTTAGGATCCTATGATCAGATTCTGACCTGATGACAATGGGACCACCTGGGAAGTATACCGTTTGAAACAAAAAAAAAAACGAATTTTCCAAATCAGTCCAGTGTCTTCGAGTAATCGGGGAACATACATAAAAAATAAAAAAAGATTCGACGAATTGAGTACCTCCTCCTGTTTTGGAAGTTGGTTAAAATGATTGCATGTGAGTGACGATCGCAATACAACTGCAGTAATGGCCTAGAGAGAGCAGTTATAGCCTAATGGTTGAACTGCAGTGCGAAGTTACCTGCGTTTCAACCATTGAAGGAAAACATCGTGAGAAAACCGGTATGCCTACACAGTACGTTTTTTTTATTCGACGATAGTCCTTGACTGCGATCTCACCTGATGTGAGTGACGATGCAGTCTAATATGGTAGCGGGCTAACTTGGAAGGGCTATGGCAGTGTAGATTCAACCCATAACCCCTAATCGGTTTCTACACGCCATCGTACTAGAACGCTAAATTGCTTGGCGGCACGTCTTTGTCGGTAGGGTGGTAACTGGCCCCGGCCAATGCCTCCCACCAGACAAAAAGTGCATTGTGCATAGTGCTCCACTTAAAGTGCTTTAAAGAGCTTGCAGTATTGTTAGCATCAGATAACGAAGGCAGTTTGAGAGACTCACCTCGTATACTATACGCCAAGTTGGTGATGTTGAACTGTGCTTCTCTGCTGAGGTGTGCATCGAGCTCCTTCTTGGCGGCGAATTTGGCCTCTCGCTCGGCTTGCAGCGCTTCCAGCGCTTCAGCCAGCTGTCGCTCAGCGATGCGTCGCAGCGCTGCGGTCTCGTCGGCGGCCGCCCGCGCATTTTCCGCTTCTTCTCTGAGTTGTCGGACTTCATGCTTTAAACCTTCGAATTCAACCTAAATAACGAAAGATTAATTGCTCGGTTACGATCGCTTTGACTGAAGTTATTATAGTTTTGACAGGAAGAAATTAGTCTTAACTAAATTATACAAATAAACTTCCTTTAAAAGTTAAGTTATTCTACATTAAAAAAATTAATAATTTAAAACGCGAATTTTAAACAAACAAAATTTTTCGAAAAAAAATCGAAGAAGTATCGATCAAACTTGGCCGGATAATATGTTTGCGAATACATTGCGATAAGTAAATATTTTCTAATCATCCCAATATACCTAGTCATCGGATTCAATCGATCACCAAGAACAGACATTATGGTACTTAAACTATAATCGGATGAAAATTCGCTACTACCCTCAGCTACGTAGATATTCGGAGAGTTATTTGTCAAATATGTATCTACCATGATTTTGAGAAGAAATAATGACAAAAACCTGTGACGATCGTAGTGCGGAGACTTGCTTCTGCAGTGATATGTTCTCGTCTTCCAAGTCCCCTATGTCCAGCAGCAGGCGCTGCTCCCGCTGCCTCGCCTCGCGCAGCTCCGCGCGGAGGGCCGCCCTCTCCGACTCCCGGGTCGCCTTGTCGGCGCCGAGCTCTGAACTCTCCGCCAGCAGTCGATCCCGTTCGCTTATCACGCGCTCTAGCTCGTGCCGTAACTGTGAAAGAAAAAAATGAAAAAATGAAAATGAAAAATATTTATTTAACAAAAATTACATATATCCGCATAATATTATCTGTGGATTCCACACTAGGAGGCCTGTATCGTGGGGTCCAAAAGTTTTACAGGTAGATTAGCACGGAAAATTCTTAAATTAGTGGCACGTTTTATTTATGCTTGGTTAGTAAGTAATAAATACGTAATAAATATATCAATGTTGGGAAAGAAATATTATAATAATTATGTTTAATAAATAAATAAAGAGTATATATAGTATTTGTATATGTATTGTAATAAAGAGTAAATAATGTTTATTATAGTTCTTGCAATTTACGAAGGCGCGTGAGCTTTACTTGTGGTTACGTCGTGTACATGCACATTGCGCAAGTGTGCGTGCCCGTCAGGAGCCTAGGTAGGAGCGGTCAGGCGCGAGCAAGCTCTCGCTTACACTTATACAGACACAACACACACACAACCATGAGCCACGCGCCCAGAACTATAACAAGAAATCGCCATCGTCTCTGGTCTCACATTGGGCCTTTTTGTCACCGGTTTTGGATACTTGACTGTTCTCAAAATGTGGATAATAAATATGACATTGTATTATCGTGCCGGAACGCTAAATCGCTTGGCGGTACGTCTTTGTCGGTTAAAAAGGAGACCGCAGTCTAACGTCTAGGCTACCCCAGCAAAAATGACAATTAAATATAATGTAGCAAAATACATAAATATTCAATATCTATCATCAAAGCGAATGCCGGGAATATCGAACTATATCGCTTAGAAGCGCAATTTGTAAAACTTATCTTTTAAAAAGAGCAATTGTTAAGATTTTTTCCGGCTCTTCACGGCCGAATCTGTTTACTAAACTGGTGGTAGAGAGAGTCTTGACTTGAGAATCACAAGTTGGGCTCAAGTTCTGGGATCGATTCTCGAAGAATTAGAGTCAACTTCAGACTGACTGGCTGTGGTAAGTCCAGTGTTCGGGATTCGAATATATTGATTCTAGAAATCTCAGTAATCTCGCTACTCTACCAAGGTTATTTTCATTGATACGCCATTTTTAATAAGCTTTGATGGACCGACTACACAGTATCGTCGCGTCAGTATGACGAGCTTGCAGCAAATTATTAAAAAATGACCCTCTATGTCGTGGAAGGATGTCATAATGCATTACAATAACCATCGAAAAAGTACTATACACACAAATTCATTGGTTGTTTTGAGCCTGAACATTTGGAGCGGATTTTTGTTAGAAACTTCTGTTCTAAGCGTTACAGTTCGATGGCCTGAAGCTTGAATGTAAGGTTCCATTTTAGCGGCTTTTAAACAATTTAAGCTATTCACGTTTGGAACGCTTAAAAGGAATTCTTGGTATATTTATACAAACATTTTTTTTCGCAATAAAGTTTTTACAAATATTTCATTTTTTTCTAATTACAGAAATATTTTACACCAAATGTGACCTTATGAAAGAGTGATTTCTGCTAAGCAGTGTATACGAAATAAAGATGTCTGAATGACATGTATTTATAAGTCCTAATTTGTACCTAGGAGCCTAAAGGCCGCTGCATACATAACGTGCACGGGACGGGACGGGACGTGGACGGGACGGGACGTGGAGTTTTGGAAACATCGTTTCATAGAAAATGTAAGCGACTGTGCATACGTCACGGAGCACGGACGGGACGGGAACGTGCCACGCGCGGAACGGGAAAAATATCGTCGGCGACGATGTTTAGCACGTCCCGTCCCGTACGTGCCCCGTCCCGTGCGTGATTCCGCTGCGTATGCACAGTCGCCCCGTTCGCTCCGGAGAGCTAAGTAGTGATGTTTGTGTATTTACCTACGAAGCAAAAATGGACGAATGGAAAAACTAATTGAGTGTGTACGATCATTGAAAGTATTTAGACACCAAATATAAAAATTATCTGTGGCGTAAAATTGCAGTCGAACTATCACTCACTGAAAACGGTCAGATTTATTTTATTAATTTATTGCATTGGTATCTCTACTTATATTTTAATATGTAATAATAATTACAGTTGAACTTTTTATGCTCAAATCAATAGGTATATAGTATCAACCTTTGACGACCTCCCTGGCGCAGTGGTGGGCGCTGTAGTCTTATAACTGAGAGGTCTCGGGTTCGATTCCCGGCGGGGGCAATTTAGGAATTTATAATTTCTAAATTGTCTCTGGTCTGGCCTGGTGGGAGGCTTTGGCCGTGGCTAGTTACCACCCTACCGTCAAAGACGTGCCGCCAAGCGATTTAACGTTTCGACACGATGGCGTGTAAAAACCGATTAGGGGTATGGGTTGTATTTACACTGCTATACCCCTTCCAAGTTAGCTCGCTACAATCTTAGAAAAATCCATCTTTCCTTGTTCACATCACTAGCACGTTAGTTCTGAGTTATTGCCACGTTGCGTATGCATTAAAAATTCCCGTCCGTGTTTACTAACCACGTCCGGGCCACGTCCCGTCCACGTCCCGTGCACGTTACGTATGCAGCGAGCTTAAGTTAGTAACAACATCTGCTGTAAACATATATATATATATATTATAGCAATGGATAGAGAGACCGAACAGGCGGGTCATTCATTAACGAGTAGGCTAAGGCATAGCGCAGATTAACGACTCTAATAAAGTTCGGTGAAAATATAACGAGAGTATTATTGATATCGTGATTTTCATGTCGGTCTCTTTCATCTGAGAGCTGCCCACCGCGTTTACATCCCTAGAAAATCTATTTATCATAATGTGTTAATCGCAAGGGGTCACGACTTACGTCTCGCAATGAGGAATACGACGCAGCAGAGATTATATTTTGAAATAAACTCACTCACACGTACACGTACACGCACACACACACACACACACACACACGCGCACACGCAAGCTAACACACACAGACACACACTAACTTTTTGGTTACTTGTAAAGTTGATTATTTTAATAATGTTCAGTTCTTTATAATATAGATTTCCTACGGAAGAGCGGGACGTCCTGGCATAGGTATAACACCTATTTACTTAAAAGGATGTCCCAGCGACGACGTCGGATTTATCGGAATAATGTTTTGGAAAACTTCTATTAATAAATCATTTTTCATTTTTATCTTAAACTAGATGATATCCGCGACTTCGTTGGCGTGGATTGAGGTTTTTGTTCCCGCGGGAACTCTCTTATTTCACGGGTAAAATGTAGCCTATGTCCTATTCCAGACTATAATCTATCTCTGTGCCAAATTTCAGGCATAATAGGATAGACTAAAATCGATGGTCTGTTCAGACCTAAACGAGCTTCGCTAGCACTTAGTTGATTGGTGTCTAAACCAGACGCTAGGTGTGGCGCTGACGGTGCCGTGCCGGGGACGCGAGCGATTTATGTCGCTTTAATTGAGACCTATAAATAATACGGGCGCAGGAAATACGAAGGTCGGGACATTTTTAACCCTCTACTTTTTGGCTGGCAAGGAAGGACGACGTAGCCTACAGTTTTCCTATAAACATAGTATTCTGTATTCCGAACCGGTGGTAGAGTCGTGACGTGTCATAAGACCTACAAGTTGGCCTACACGAAATAAATAATTTTGAATATTGAATTTTTTGAATTCCTTATACGAGTATTAAAAGCCCCAGTCATACATGAAGGCTTCGATCACAAAATCAAGAAATCTTTTTATGCGAATTGATATTTAAAAGTTAGGTGAACAAATGAACCGTACAATTGTTAGGTAATTAGGAATTTTCGATTCCGCATGACGGCGCTTTTAGGCTGAGATCTGTAGACCGCACTCTAGCTCTACTCAGACTCATGACTGGTAGTTAGGACTGCGGTCTCCTATTTGGAAGCTCCAACGCACCAAACTCCAAAACGAGTGACCCCGAAGCGTTTTCTACGACACCTAATGAATAACAAAATAGGTGAATCTTGCATGTTTCTCATAGGTGACAAGTTACAGTTTTGAGTAATATATTTTATGCGGTAACATATTATTGAAAGTAGCACTGCAAGCCCTGCAAGCATAATATTTACATCTAGCTTTAAATGAAAAATAAGCAACCGCTAACTTATTAATTTGAACGCGGAGCGGTTTTGAAATCGTGTCAATGATACTGAAGAGTTGTCGGCTCGCGTTACGCGCTCGTTACGAGACCCATTTCGAAAATTGGGTCAAAATATTCCCAATCTAAAAATTACGAAGGGCAGTGGCATGTGGGAATGTATTTTCATTTTATTGTTTTTATTTTAATTTAGTGGCCGGACTCAGGAGGCAATAGAGCTCTCTCTAGAGAGGAGAGAGAAAAAACCATATTTTTACAAATAAAATGATAGTTATGCTGCGGCTACATTATCGTGCGAAAATTCGTCTCGCGTTGTCGCGATAAAATTACATGTTCAGTTATACGCAATGTTCTTGTCCACATTAGCAATCAATTTGTTATTTACATTACTGACAGTGTCGCGATAAGGATTCGTGTTCGCCCGAATCATTGCCATTCAACGAACTCGAAGAAAAACACAACGAGGAGCTGTTTTTTTTTTGGTTTTTTACCAGCTAGCACGTCAACCCCATGAATCTTTTTTTAATCGATACAAATACTTTGTGTGACGCTCCCATAAAAACTTCGGGTTTCAACTCCTCAATCCTGATGCTGGAGGGGTATCTGCCCCCCTAAACTGTGGGGATTTATGAACTGTCGATTATGAATTGTTATTGTAGGTACCAAGTAGACTACATCGTTAAACTCCAGGATCCAACTCCTCAATCCTGGTTCTGCCCACCTAAATTGTGAGGATTTAGGAACTGTAAATTGTGAATTTAAGAAGCGGACGAAGTAGCGGGCGTCCGCTAGTATTATATATAATTATGTAGAAATACGAACAGAAAAAGTTTCCCAGACTTGACAAAAAGTCCACTTAGTATGGAAGCGTAGTACGTATTGCAATGTTCAAGTATGATCTCGTTGCGCTACAAAAACCTAGATTCGTGAAGCGATAAATCTCAAATGTATAAAAAGTCGGAATAATGCTCGAGGGGCATTGTTATCTTCGTCCGCTCGAGTCACTCTCCTACGTAAGATCGATAAGGTTTCAGTTCTGTAAGAGATGCATTTTCTTCGCGAAATACTCATATAATTTTGAGACGGAATAAGTTATAACGGATTAAACAAAAACAATATTTTATATTCGTATATAATTAAAAAATAATAATACTATAACATTTGAAGTAAGTACCACTGAAGATTATGTACTCACACAAAGTATATTATAAAAAAAATCACATATCATTACGGTTTCACGAACACAGGCATCTTGGAGCAAGATTCGCATGAAAAAGGTCTCTGACACCATATCAGATGTCAGATCAGATGATAAATGAGTGCGGAACAAGTGCGAAACATGAAAAACATTGCGTATTTAACCGTAAGATGCTTGGATTCAAGCCCGAGTCGACACAAATGAGACCTTGCCTATTTTGAACTCAGATGATGACTGAGTGCGGAACAAGTGCGAAACATAAAAAAATATGGCGTACTTAACCCTAAAATGATTGAATTCAAGCCCGAGTCGACACAAATGAGACCTTGCCTATTTTGAAGAGTCAGATGATAATTGAGTGCGGAACAAGTGCGAAACCTAAAAATACATAGCGTACTTAACCCTAAGATGATTGAATTCAAGCCCGAGTCGACACAAATGAGACCTTGCCTATTTGGAAGTGTAAATAAAGCAAAGAATTATTCAAATGGATGCAGGCATTGTTTATTCAACAGTAAAACTGTGGCCACAAAAACGATTACGAAACCCCAAATATTTTATTCAAATCCTCCATTTGAATTTCAAAAGAAGGCGGTAATTATGTGATCTAATTGAACATAAAAAAAACTTCGACCAGAGCGTGTTTTCTTCTTTATTAACCCGTTTACTGCTTTATAAAGGTCTCTTGCATGGACTTCCACAGGTCTCGGTTTTGTTTTTTTATGTATGTTTCCCGATTACTCAAAGAGGCCTGGACCGATTTGGAAAATTCTTTTTTTCTTTGCAAGGATATACTTCCCAGGTGGTCCCATAGTCATCAGGTCAGAATCTGATGATGGGATCCTGGAGAAATCGAGGGAACTCTTTTTCAAGTAGATTTAAAAAAATAATTTTTACGTTTATATTATAAACGTAAAAATTATTTTACTACTATTTTAGTACTAACTGATACCCGCGACTTCGTTCGCGTGGATTGAGGTTTTTTATTCACGCGGGAACTCTCTTTTTCTCGGGTCAAAAAGTAGACTATGTGTTATTCCAGACTATAATCTATCTCGTGCCCAGCCAAATCAGTTCAGTCGTTGCGATGTGATTAAGTAACAAACATCCATACATCAAAACTTTCGCATTTATAAAATTAATAGGATTCTGACTGTTTCGCGGGCAGAAACCTAGCACTGATAATACGCAAGTTAAGAGAATAGACATCATCAGTGACTCAGCCAAAAGCAATTCTGTGCACGATAACAGAATCGACCTGGATTTTACGAAGCCTTGCACATTACATTGTGCTAATAGATCGTTAGCGTTAATTAATTAATCATTCCACCGAATTCTTTAGTATAGAGATTAGAGAAATTACTCTTTAATTTTATAATTTATTTTACTAGTTGATGCCCACGACTTGGTACGCTTGGATTTTGTCTAACAGGAAATTTAAATACTCTATATTTTCTTTATTTTTATTACTCTAAAATGGCTTTGAAATGAAATGAAATTTAATGAAATAAGATCATTAGTTAAGTCCAATGATCCATCTTTTGTTAGGTTGAGACTCTATTGTATAAGATAAGTTCAGAAACTTGTAATAATATAGGCAAAGTTCTCTGCCCTTACATTATTAATTTATTACATTGTATATTAAAAACCTTTATTTTAAGTTTAAAAAAAATGTAGCCAAATACCCAATAAAAAAAAATGTAGGACTATTACGACGCTAACAGGCCACGACATCTCCTAAATATCTCTTAGGTAAGTACGATCGCCCGTACCCGAGGCTGTATGGAACCACATCTCCTTTGCAGAAATATTTCATCTATCTATACTTATAATGAAATTGTAACTGGACGATTTTTGTACATTAAATATATTTTGAAAATTTCAATTGGAGGACGCTTTATTATCGATACTAAACCCAAAACAATTTTTTTTTAATTTTTTTGTCTGTTTGCCTGTCTCTCTGTGTGTGCATTGCGTATAAACTACTGAACGGATTTAAATGCAATTTGGTATAGTGGTAGCTGATACTCCGGGTCAATATATAGGATAGTTTTTATCCTAAGAAACAATAAGGTTCTTCCAGGTTATGGGAGAAAAGTTTTTGTCCATTTTACTCTATAACTCAGTCAAATCCAAACTGATTTTGATAATTCTTTCTGTATTATAAACTGTGTACTATTAGAAATGTTTTGTCCAATTTTGGTGAAGATCTACTAAATATTATCGGAGATAGAGGACTTATGTGCTCTTCTTCTAGCGGATAGTAGCAAGTCACTGTAAACTTTTTCCGCGCGGACGAAGTCTCGGGAATCGGCTAGTTTTAAATAAACAAGGCGAAGCTACATGATGAACAAAGTTTTAATAGCTCATCCAAAATGTGGCAGCCATTTCCCTAGACGTGTGCTCCGAATCGCTTCGCTGTACAAAATTAATGGACTCCTAACACCGTGCCTGTGCATAATCTAGTAACGAGACACAGGTATACTCCATTTGCATAATTATTGTACTAATAAAGTTAATTAAATTCCTAAAATAAGTTTTAAATCTCGTAATTAAAGACTAATTAAATTATACTATCTACTTTCTTCTGTCTTAGTTTTACTTTTTTACGTACGTAAATTTTTTTTTAAATTTACTTTTGTCTGAGAATTCTCACTTGGCCTTGGCATGGTGGACGATGTCCTAAACCCTTATTTTCATTTGAAAGGAGATCTGTACTCCCCTAAATCCTTTCCCCACCTACCTAGTTGCTTAAAACCGTCAAAGACGTGCTGCCAAGCGATTTAGCGTTCCGGTACGATGGCGTGCAGAAACGGACTAGGGGTATGGGTTGAATGTACACTGCCATACCCCTTCAAAGTTAGCCCGCTACCGTCTTAGACTGCATCGTCACTTACCATCAGGTGAGATGTGTGATTAACCACGAGGTTATCACGGTTTATAATCACAAGATACGAATATTACCATATTGATTTGATCACAATGAAACAATGTTGGCGACATAACGTATTTTAGAGCAGCTGATAGCTCTAAGCTTCGTAGTTCTTATCAAGGAAAACGCGAGAAAAACGATCGTAAACTTTGGCTGATGTCCAGCAAACAAAATAGGTATATCAACAATGTCCCATTATTTATGTAAACACCACTATCGACTAGAAATATGAGATAAAGTTTGAGAGCAGCGAGACACGCTGGTTGATTGCGTAAAGCAGCATTAATCATTGCTATGATCTCAATTTTTGTGATTGGCTAAATTAATGATTTTTTTTTATCGATGACAAGATAGTCCATGCAATCTCACATGATGGTAAGTGACGGTGCAGTCTAAGATAGTAGCGGTCTAACTTGGAAGGGGTATGGGCTATGGCAGTGTACTCATACCCCTAATCGGTTTCTACACGCCATCGTGCCGGCACGCTAAATTGCTTGGCGGCACGTCTTTGACGGTAGGGTGGTAACTAGCCACGGCCAAAGCCTCCCACCAGACATACACAATTTCTCTCTTACTTCAACAATACATTTTAGCCAGTACAGAGAAAGTGATGGTAAATCAGAGATTGTTGTGATCACACACTCTAGCTTTTAAAAGACGATCTCTCCGTTCATTCCGTAGGATTCTTAACGGTGCGATTGCAGTAAAATTCCTTTGGTATAGGTTTCTGAGAAACATGGCCGTGACAGACAGACAGACGACAAAATGAATCCAAAGGGTTCAGTTTTTCCATACAATGATAAAGTGCAACGCATGGGATTTCTACGTCAACCTTCCGGTTTGTAGTCCCCGCGTTAACCGATGCGCTAATGATGTAAATTTTTGACTAAATATTTAATCATTAATAATATAATGATTATTATGTTTCATTATAAACAGTCATTATCAGTTCGTCCTTTAGAAAGTGATTAACTTTCCCTATTTAAGTAAGCCAAAGTCCTTAAGTTAAAGTATTACCGAAAATGTCTACAATCGCGACATACGTGTTCTTCGACATCGAGACCACAGGTCTGCCGCAACAAGAGAACAATAGGACTCGAATAACTGAAATAAGTTTCGTGGCAGTTAAAAGAGAACATGTCCTCCAAACACGTAAGGGGTCCGAACCGCGCGTCCAGCAGAAGCTTACATTGTGCGTGAATCCAGGCATGATGGTGCAACCAGGCAGCACTAAAGTGACCGGCCTCTGCAATGATTTACTCGAAGAGGAACCCTGTTTTAACATGGAGGTATTTACTGTGATCGACACGTTTCTGAGCCTGCTTACTAAACCGATCTGTTTGATAGCTCACAACGGGCACGGCTTCGATTTTCCAATACTAAAAAATCAGATTGAAAAACTCGGTGTGAGTTTAGACGACGATCTCATGTGCGCGGATTGCCTTCATGGATTCTTCGATATTACGGAGAAAACAAATGAAGCTAACGAGCCATCTTCTTCACATATAGAATATATTAAAGAAAGTAATACAAGCAAGAGAGGAATAGATGAAACAAACTTCTTTAGTGACAACACTATCAATGCTCAAGAAGTTAACGAGAAGACACCTAAACGTTTGAAGACAACACACCAAGAAGCGAATTCTCCTTTACCAATTTCAAGGGTACGTAGATACGTATACTGGAATAAGGAGAAAAGGAAAGGAACAAAGCCAAACAAGAGTTATAAACTGAAGGATGTGTATTACAGATTGTTTAACCATGAGCCAGTGGATGACCATCGTGCTGAAAATGACTGTTTATTGACTTTGAAGTGTGCTGTCAATTTACGGGAAGCTTTTGTTCAGTGGGTCGACGAGAACCACTGTTTGTTTTCTGAAGTCATACCCATGACACCAGGCCGTCGCCTTGGATATTAATTTTATTTCTAAAGAGAAGTGTGCTGTAGATTTGCGGGAAGCTTTCGTTCAGTGGGTCGATGAGAACCACTGTTTGGTTTCTGAAGTCAAACTTATGACACGCCGTCGCATCTTTTTTCTCTCTAACTATATACTACAGCAAAAATCTTGTGCTAGGGGTGTAATAATTTATTTTTGTATTATTATTATTATAAATTATGTTACAATTATTTGCCAAAAATATTGTACAGGGTTCATAAATTAAGTTATTTTAGTCTTCATTCACTGCAACATTAAATGGACGCAGATATGCAATAATGAGTCAACCCACACAACTTACCAATTAAGAAGTTAACTTTATTCTTTTACATTATGTATGTATTTAATCTGACAAAGGTTTCTGGGTTGAATAGTTATTGCGTATCTGCGTCCATAATATGGATAATTTTATGGCTTTAATTGAACAACTGTTGTTTGGAGTGTTTATTTTGCAACATTTATCCTTACTTCTACATTTATTTTAAATGCGAAAGTGTGTTTGCTTGTCCTTCAATCACGTAGCAACAGAACAACGGATCCACGTGATTTTTGCATGGGTATGATTGAGGTCCTGGAGAGTGATAGGCCACGTGTTATCCCGGAAAAACAAAGGATTCTCAAGGCATTTTAAAAAGCTAACTCCGCGCGCGGACGAAGTCGCGGGCTAGAGTCCTCAACTATCCATACCCATACCCAAGTACCCATGCAAAAAATACGTCGATCCGTTGCTCCATTGATGCGTCATTAAAAGACAAACCAACAAACAAACATACTTTCAAAATAGCAAGGTAATAGATAGTGCAATTATTATCAAAAGTTTAATTTGGGGGGCGGGTACAATACGCATACAATACACACACAATACCTCTTCACCTTCGCTCATTTTCAATGAATGACTGCAGCATTCCAGTGTGCACTATTCAACGCAACTTGGCACTAATGCGTCCCACATGACTCAGGAAACACTTCCACTGTGCACGCAGCGCGTTTTCGAGTGCATTTTAAAATCTTCACACTATTAAGTGAACTCGAGGAGCATACGAATCAAGGCCGGCCAAATAAAAGTATATTTCTGGAGCAGGGTTATGGATTAACCGACTGCGCTTACGCCATCCGCGGCTTACATCACGTCCGAGGGATAGATTTCGTTTGTTCTTCATATGTGACTAACGCTCATTGCTAAACTTTATACAAAAAGATTTAAACATGAATGTACTTTGTAAAATAGAAAAGAAGATTATAAATATACATAACAAGAGGTACATACCGCGATAATGTATTTATTCGAATTTTATCGGATATTTAATCCGAGCTACATGGATCATAGGAAAATGAGAGTTATCGACATCGAGTCGCGAAACTGAAGAGGCAATGGGCGGGGCACATAGCTCGATGGACGTTGGGATCTCTAAGTACCTACTCGAATAGTGATCTCCCACAGAGAAACGCCGGTTTTGCATACCCCCAAGTTTTGAACGGACGATCTCATGAGATCGTATTCCTGTTTCTGGGTATTCTTGCAAGAGGACTATGTCCAGCAGTGGACGACTTTCGGTTGAGACGAGGATAACAACGACTAGGAATACGAACATATATATTAACGTGCCGCACCACCGTGTTCACGAGCCACGATACTGAGTCGAAATATCGACGTAACTCAAATTCTTATCACGCTATGTACCTTTTTTAATATGCATGTTTAAAATTATTAAAATATATCATGTAGTGGTAGCGAATACTTGTTTTTTAAATAACCGATTCCCGATCAACACTTTTTCAGTGTGTACGAAAAGAGCGTCCCGTTTATACTGATGCTGGGTCCAGCGGTGATTCACGCCAATTGCTCTCGTTTGATTAGACGTAGGCATATTTCGTCAGATGTGTCAGGGGTTACATGCGGCACGCCGCTAATGTGATAACGAGACTATGCATAATCTTTTAATAAACTTTTAACACATTCACCCTTTATTTCAACTTCAGTCTGCGTACGCGCATAATATAACTACAAGTTGTGCTCACGACATCGCAGCGTGGATTTAGGTAGATATTATTTTTTTTTTTCAGATAAATCATATTGGTTCCAATTGGTTCCAAGCAACTTTGCCATTAAGGAATTCATTAAGTATATAATACTACCTACCTACCTCTACTTATTAAACTCCCTTACAAAGTCAATTTCAAAAGTAATCTATACTAAAATTATAAAGCTAAAGAGTTTGTTTGTTTGAACGCGCTAATCTCAGGAACTACAGGTTCGAATCGAAAAATTCTTTTTGTGTTGGATAGTCCATTTATCGAGAAAGGCTTTAGGCTATATAACATCACGCTGCGACTAATAGGAGCCAAGCATCAGTAAAAAATGTTGCAAAAACGGGGAAAGTTATCCATATTTAAAATATATGCTTTTAAAAACTTCTTAATCACGATCATAATAACAGAAACTGACGCGGGCGAAGTCGCAGGCAACAGGTAGTAAGTAATAACCCTCTTCTAATGCTGAGATCTATGAGCGTGCTCTGACTCAGCTCAGACTTAAGATAGAGTTAAAACGAGACACAAATACGCTCTGACATAAATCTGTCTCGTTTTAATTCTGTCTTGAGTCTAAGCTGAGTAAGAGCACACTCTATAGATCTCATTATAAGAGTACCTTTAGGAAACTCAAAGAATACTTAATTACATAATTTAAATTCAATGAATGCTAATAAAAACATCAGTAATAATTTTTTGCATATTGTAAACTCATTAAAAACTCTTATTACAAAGTAAAAAAACTAAAATTTTCTAGTCAAGTAGTTCTAATATGAGTTGGTGATAAAAAAATATTCCTCAGTGTGTATGAATCCCTTGTATAATAATAGCTTTAGTTTTAAGTAGTCGTAAATAATTCATCATTACCTAATTGCAGAATATGGAATGCTTAAAAAATTAACTAATGTTCAAAAAGTGTATGCGTCAGCCGAAAAATCCATAAAAATAACTTTCTTTTGTAACTAAGTTTGACTCTAGTTGGGTTCTCTTCGAGTGAGAGAGTGTTGAGATTGGCCACCGAAACACTGTGCTATTTCCTGATTCTTTTTCGCTTAGCATTTTCTCTTTTCTTTCTTTTTACTCTGCTTCTAAGGGCCGTACCGTGATGTTGAATAGCCTATATCTTCCTCTCCTATCCTATCCTATCTTCCTCTGGAATTTGGCACTTTTCAAATACAACTGATAATTCCAGAGATTACCATGTTCAAACAAACTCTCCTGCTTTATAATAGTAGTATAGATTATATCTAAAATGCTTATAAATATAAAGAAATACCTGTTTTGTTTCTCCTTCAAGTTCAATAATCTGCAGTGTAAGGGAGCTCTCCATGGCGGCGGACTCATTGAGGAGAGCATTTTCCTGTTCTATTCCACTTTGTGTCGTCACTTTTTGTGTTGTGTCTAGTTTCATTAACGCCTGTAAACAATTTCACTTTTTTCATTTCATAGACATTAAACTTGCTTCACATTATGCTTAATTTTTTTATTTAATGAATGAAATATTGTTTTTAACTGTAAGTATGTGCTGTGGTCTTATAAGTGGGAGATTTCAGGTTCAATTCATTCATGGGGCAACTTGGGAATTTATAATTTCTACATTCTCTGGTCTGGTCTGATGTGAGGCTTTGGCCGTGGCTACTTACCACCTTTCCATAAAAGACTTGCCGCCAAGAGTTTTAGCTTTCTAGCAGGATGGAATAGAAACGGATTAGGGGAATGGGTTGAATGTGCACTGCCATACCCTGCTACCATCTTAGACTGCATCATGACTTACCACCAGTAATGAGATCTCAGTCAAGGACTATCTTGTCATCAAATAAAAAAAAAACATCTTGAGCTAAAATCTAAAAAAAATCTTCACATTTTTGATGGCCATTCTTCAGGTTCTCCTATTTTTGAGAAGAAGAATAATCATAATTTTTTCTTTTTAAATCTGCAATTCAATCAGCTTTCAGGAAAGCACATTGAGTGAATTAATCATTGTTTGGAATGATTTGTTTTTGATAATAAGTAGAAAATTGAAATACAATCACAACTTGGATATAGGTACAATTGTTGATTCAATTCATTCCTTATGATCTCTAGAATGGATTTTATTTCAACAAATGCATCCCTGACCGTTCAGTTTAATAATTTGTTCCCTAGTAGTAAATGCATACAATAATACTAAAGTGCCTTTTAAACACTTACTTAATTAAATAGGAATATATTCTCTAAGTGTTATATTCAAATCAAAGCACCAATCTGAATTTATGAAACAAACATTCATCAATTTTTGAAAGTAGCTCACAGCATCAATATGAGATGCTGAAAATTAAACTTTAAGTTACCGTTTGCACGTTAATGTACCCATTAAGGCATGAAAAAGTGAAAATATGACGGAATGTAGGCCATCTAACCTCCTGCGTTATGTCTAGTTCGTGCTTGGTGTTCTCGTACAGGCTCTCGAGCTCGTCGCATCGCAGCTGCAGCGAGCTCTTCTCCTCCAGCAGCACCAGCCCCAGCTGGGCCGACTGGATCTTCTCGCTGCTCGCCTGGTCGAGTTCCCGACTCAACCTCTCGATCTCCGCCTTCAGCTCGGAGATCGATACACTCTCCGCCGTAGCTGCCATCCTGTGACAGTTTCACGGCTTTCGGCTTAAATCTTCATAAACAAAGTAAATAATCTCGGAAAAACAACACTAAAACGTGTAAAATCAATGTTTCTACATTCTCTAAACAAAGTAAAACGTCTTGACAGTTCTCTCCTCAAAGTCAGTTTTGTTATTTTTTTTTTTGTTCTCTTGACAGCTAGTGGCACCATTCCCTGCTTTGGCTACTTGTCTTTTAGCTACATAACGTTCGTGGCATAACGTTTACAAGTGTATATAACGTTACTTTTCAACAACATAAACGTTATATTCAATGAAATCAACATAAAAGTTTTCATTCTTGGTAAATGATCGTACATTTTACTTCAAATTATAATTTTCGTAATGTAAATTACTTATGCTCCTCTGAAGCTTTATAAAAATTCAACTTACACAGGTATTTGAAAAAAAAAAAACCTTTATTCTCTGCCTTTCACGTAAGTACCGTTGCTAAATCTCTTATCTACATCTATGTTTAATATGCTTAGAACATTTAACTATTATTATGTTGTTTTTCTTGAACGTCATTTTTATCTTTGATACGTTGATATAACGTTATTGAAAATAACGGAAAAGAATAACGTTCCGTTTCGATTTGTCAATTTTTTACTAACTAAAAACCTGCTAAAAACTATTTCACCTTTTTGCAGAGTAAAGCTCTATCAGGAAAAGGAGCAAAAAAAGATCATGAAACGTGAATACAAAAGTCCATTTATTTATAACATCAATTGACTATTACAATTTACAATTTGTTTTTACACAAATATCCATTGAAAGACAAGGACTATAAAAAGTCCATTTTAATATTTTTAACTGTTCTTTAATTTGAATACAAAATAAAAAAAAGACAAAATTCCGTAGTAAAACAGACGCATTTGAAAAAAGTTACAGTTTAAGTTACTTATGTTGTTTTTGATATACAGAACACGAGAGATGACAAAAAAGATTCGATACAATGAAACTTATCAATAAAATATTTTTTATTAGCACCTAAAACTTATTTCATCACTGTATAAGTTTCGACGTATTTTAACAGTATTCACAACTTTAATTGACACCACAAAAAAATAATAATTTTATTGCGTTTACACATTTAATTCTGTTTACAAAATTATTGCTAAACTTGATGGAATGTTATAATTTTACTATATTAGGTAGGTACATAATTGTTAGTAAAAACCAAAACCTTAAGTGCCTATTGCAAGAACGTTACATCTATTTACGTTAGCTTATAAAAAATATACAAATAACGGACAAGTTCTAAGCCTGGCGCTTAAGACATTTCGAAGTTCGATTTGTCACTTTTACCACGGCCTTATTATTAGTCCGCGTAGAAACGTTTCAAACGCCACACCTTGATGGCGCTTGGTTACAATTTGTTCATCTTTTAAGTAAGCTAAGAAAGCATAAGATTTCATTTTAGGTTGACTGAACTTTTGTAATTGTCATTAGTAAAAGTAGTGTGTTGACACTTGCAACGACATTAATATTATTAAAGTCTGATAAGTATATTTGATGTTACTTACTTATACTTATTGTATTATCAATTTATGTTAGTTTAATATTCAGATCTCAACTCGAACACTGTGTATATCTAGCTGTAACCTAAACCTACTTATAATAAAAGTTACAAATAAATGGTAATAAAATATATAACAATGGAAAAACTAAATTATGGGATATGATTTCAAAATATATTTCTTATTAGGTATAGCTGTTTGTTTTAGATCCTATAACAACTGTATAATATATATTATACCGACAACGTAATTTTTTAATGAGAAACCTGAAAATGGCTTGTTAAGAATCAGTATTATACATATTCGATTTAAATTATTTTAAAACCATGCTTAAATAAAAAGCTTACAAAAGTAACAGTTTTCGTATTTTATTTTGAAAAAAAAAAAACCAAAGTACCTAAGTAATTTGATTGAAAAGATTTTATAAGTTTCTCAAAAATATTTTACCAAAAAATAACGTTGTATTTATATGTACTAGATTGTTAACGCTCTATTAGATAACTTAAATTTAAATTGGTAATAAATATTAATTTAGGTCACTATTATAAATATTATGGTCACAATATGAATATAGAAATGTTTTTTGTACTAAATTAATATACTCAGTTGTAGTAAGAATAATTTCAATAAGTAACTAGAGTTTAAACTAGACAATTCATGTAAATATCATCGGCGCCTGGTAAAAATAAATAGCGCCTCAAATATAAATAGCGCGCGAAATTGAACAACGAATCAAAGTCCGGCAGTACAACCCTCCGTCGTTCACTTCGAAATTCGAACCAATAAATCACCCATTGCGAAGTTTCAAGAGAATTATTTTTACCTCACACAATGTATAATTAACACAAACATATTTAGTTTGCTATTAATCTATTCTGATCCTTGAGTGTATAAACAAATACAGAAATAGCGCCCGTATCCACGCGTTGTATGTGAACACGCACTAAGGCAGTATGAATGCTGGTTCCCCGTACAAATTGATACGATTATGTTGATGAGATTTTTGTAAAATTTAAAACTGAAACTCAAGGACCTGGCACCAAGAATGGTGGGAACAATTATTAGATTCGGTGAGTAGGTATGTGTCAACATTAGTATAAACTCAAATGGTTTAAATTAAATACTAACGTATTTTTTTTAGATCTACTATAAGTTTCAAATAAAACGTAGTTGCGATAGACCTATGAAAAGAAAAAAAAAAAAAAAAAGAAGAAATAAATTTATGTTTCATTTGACCTAAAATTTTATAATTTATCTATAAAATAGAAATGAAACATCTTGGTTTTGAAGATACGTTGCTGAGAAAACACACAGTACATTAATAAGGTCGGAGGGTTCGGGCAAATAATGCATTTGTATATCCGGCATAAATTACGGCGTCTCAATGCGCTGTGTAATATCAGTGTAACGATTCTTCCTTTACCGTAAAGTATAGCTGCCCCTAGGGTTATTCACTGAGCTCTATAAATAATTAATCTATGATTTCATTGTTGTTATTGTATGATTTCATAGATTAATTATAGAGGTCGGCGCGCCATTTGCATATTATTAGTTCCAGAGACACTCGTGTGTCAAATGTGGCGCTTCAAATTGATTCGAAATAAAACTGTAATTTTTATAGGGTCAGAAAATCCAGTGTTAATGATAGATTAACTATAGAGATTAAGTGTTATTCATAGATTAATTATAGAGACCAGTGATAAGTTGACAAGATCGCATAGCGCGCGTAATTCTAACTGTTCGCCGCGTTTAGTGCGTCATGCCAACCGAATACTACGAGACTACGACCGATAATTCAGTCACCGAAGTATCAGCGACGTACTTTCGGCGATGTCGTAATAAAGTCAAGAATTTAAGCCTCAATAGCCCAACGGTTAAAGGTGCGGACTGAAAACTGAAAGGTCGCAGGTTCGAATCCCACCCGTTGCACTATTGTCGTCCCCACTCCTAACACAAGTTTTCACTTATTTGGAGGGGAGAGGAGGGGCAGTCAAGTTCAGCTTGGCTGATATTCTTTAAAAAAAAAAAAAAATTTTTACCCCCAATAAATAATCTTATACGATAAACTTTGCAAATAAAATAAACTGAAATCTGTGAATATCTTACTGTAAATTGAGTTATTTCGCTATTTTAGTTACTAGGTTAATTGATATACTTATGGACGTAAAAAGTTAGGTTATTATCTATTCCCCTAAGCGTTTAGCTAATTATATGCTATTTAATAGGAATAACATTGTCAAAGCGGCCATCTCGACTATGCATATAAGGTCTATTTATTTGTTAAGTCAAGATGTCGCAATATTTATAATTTTACTTATAAGAATCAAGTAAGTAAAATTGTCAAAAACTCATAATTACTGAGCACTTCCCATAGTTACTTAAATACTTTTTCGAGACTTTTCTCTTTTTTTCGAGCTCTGGAAAAATATTAAGAAACAAGTTAAATTTAACAAGAGTTAGGCTAAACGCACACTGACAACTTTTTACTTCATCAAGTCACAACTAGCTATAGTAGTCAATGTAAGTCCAGCTGTGAATGTTTTTTTTGATATAGTAATACTTCAAATTAGCAATAAAATTATCAGTAATCCTTGATCACTAAAACAATACAATGTCACTTAATCATTAACTTCAAAATTGATATTATAATATCGGCCGGGAAGACAAACGTTTTTATTTATCTACTAAACTATCTACTTTTACCTACAATTGAGATGTTACAAAATTATTTAGTCATTAATTAGAATTAATATTAATAATAAAATCAAGAGTAGTATTAGTATGTAAGTACCGATATTATGTTATAGTTCTTTCATTTCACGAAGGCTCGTGGCTGGTTGTGTGTGTGTCGTATCTGTATATTGCTCGCGCCTGACCGCTCCTATCTAGGCTCCTGACAGGCACGCACAGGCAATGTGCATGTACACGACGTAACCACAAGTAAATCGCCCGTAACTTCGTGAGGTAAACGTACTATATTAAATATTACGTAAGGCTGCGCAAATTACAGACAAATTATTGGCAGACTAGCGGACGCCCGCGACTTCGTCCGCGTTCTTAAATTGTTGAAATTTTTCCTGAATTTTCTTTGCTATAAACCTCACGGAGCCCGAGACCTTTCCAACGAATGCAAAACCGTGGAAATCGTTTCGTGCGTTCTGGAGTTATAGCGTCAGGAAGGAAAACCCGACTTATTTTTATATAATAGATAGTAAAGTTGCTTGCTAAGCGGACCGCACATTTAATATGCGCAAGCAACTAGCTTTAGTACAGTTTTTATTCGATGACAAGATAATCCTTGACTGCGATCTCACTTGATGTTAAGTAACGATGCAGTCAAGATGGTAGCGGGCTAACTTAGAAGGGGTATGGTTATTATAGATTCAACCCATACCTCTAATCGGTTTCTTAGTTAAATTAATGAAATTAACTTTTTAAAATGAGGGATATTCCTTAAGTTTGAAAATGTAGCCATCGTTTTGTCTGACGTCTGCGGCAGCCCTTTATCACATTATAACACAATTATTATATTTTATCAAATTATAATTAACAATGATTATAAGTAGGATTGTTAAGAATTAACTCATATTTCATAAGTAAAAGATAAAAATTGAATATTTTATATTGTAATATAGTATATGAACTCAAAAAAAGAAGACTAGACATACTGACAAACGTAAGTGAAATAACTACATTATTTATACAAAATCCTACACCGAAGTACTAAAGAATATAAAAAAGTATTTATAATAATTATCATTTTAGAGTGATAAAAAATTAATCATAATTTTACAATGGCAAAATTACATAAGAATAAGTCACATACAAAATAGGTACATATATAAATAAACCTATTTATATCATAAGAAGAATCAATAAATAAATAATTAATCATAAAACACATTTACACATATTGAATATTTATAACGAGTTTTGTCAACGCGATTTAGTTCAAATGGAAAAGTGATTGAGTTGTAACGTTAACGCTTTTAACGAAAAAAATCATAAGATATTAGTTTACACTACATCACTAGAACTATTTGTATCTAAACACCCTATATACCGAAAACCTTTACATTTGTTAATTAAATTATCTATCATGAAAACAAATATCATGTCGAGTTAATTAGACACAAAGGCCTACATTATGGCACAATTAGACGTGGTTTCCTCTCTAGGTGGCAAAGAAGGTCTGACGGTTAAAACTTCCGACTGAACTTCCGGCATGGTTATAGGTGAATCCTTTCTTACAGACTGTTTTGAAACCTGAGGATAAGAAACTATTGTTAAAATAATTACATAACCAGGTATTTCAATAACGTTATAACGCGTAACGTTATTTTATGAGTGCACGTGTACTGATTGTATTCGTATCTCTCTCCCTCAAATCTGCCCCATAGGGGCAGATTTTCTTTGATCCAATGATTGTACTACCTTTTCTAATATGTGTTTATGTATTGTAATTCTTTATATGTACATAAAAAATAAAAATAAATAAAATAAATGATTTGTCAGCGACGCACAATTAAACATTCGCAGGAAAAAGTCCTGCGAATCAAACGCTGTTTTCCAACGCTTCATAGAATTCAATATGTCACATGTAAACGAAACGATTCGGAGATAGGAAAAACCTACTTTAATAATGCAAAGTGTGTAAAGCAATTTAGCAGTAACGTTACCTTTCAATAACGTTATTGTACACAGTTGCATTTTAAATTATAGTTGTGGATTTACGTTATTTATCACTTCACTTGGCTAATGTTAAATTATGGTTGGCTGACCCATACTAGTAGTTCATTGTTATCTGTAGGGCTAAGAGAAATTTTGTGTACACGTTTACTCTTAATATCTATGTGAATTTTTATAGATTCACGCACGAGTACAGTGTAGACAAAAGGAGGTGGGTTGATAAGGCCCAATTTCCGCCCCTCATACACTCGAAAAAAAAAGTTCCAGATTCCGACTTTACCCACCTCCTTTTCTCTGGTCAAGTAAAGTCTTGACCTGTCATAAGTAAAGAGATATATGGATAATTTAGTTCTTTTATTACCTCCTGAGCCTTTTGCGGTGCCGGCAACCTGGGTTCTTGAGGAGTTTGCTTGGGTTCCGTGAGCGAGCTGGTGCTGAGCGTCCGCGCTCGCGTCGCCGCCGCGGAGACGAATCGCTCCCGAGCTTGGATTATTGAGTTCAGGAACGGAATCTGGTTGCTGATGGCTAGTATGAAAGGCTTGTAACCGAGGCTGAAAGTTATAATACCTTAATATATAAAACAAAGTTTATTCGAACACTTATATAACTCTAGAACGACTGGACCGATTTTCATGGTTTTTGATTTGTAGTATTTGTCTCCGTCCCATATAGCAGAATAACTATTAAAAAAAATTAAAAATTGATGAAAAAAAAATTATGAAAAAATTTCATTTTCTCATATATTTTGTATTGAACTTCACCTTTGGAAGGAAATCAAGGAAAGTGACCTTTTACCCCGGCCATCGCACAAACAGTAACCTAAGTATAAGTCGCGGGCAAAAGCTAGTATAGACATTTATTTATTTATTTTATTATCTAATTAGCACGGCAGTGCCAATAAAAAAATTCTTTTTAGAAAACCGACTTCAAATGCCGCTATAAAGTATATCAAGTGTGCTTATACAATTTGAAAAGTTTCCTCGATGTCTTCAGGATCCCATCATCAAATCCCGACCTGATTAACATACCATTCGACATCTGTCCATGCGTGTAGTGCGACCAGCGCGTTGCGTAGTCGACGCGCGGCTTGCAAACTGACATCGGGGCCGCGCGCCGCGTTGGCACATCGTAGCACCGCCATTGCGTCACGTAGCGCCACTGCTACGACTAACGCCCACTCCACACAGCTTGCCTCCGTCATCAGTTGCAAATAGTATCTAGAACAGTTAACATTTTTTTTGGTCCTTCGAACCGGATAACGCTTATTTAGAATAGTTAAACCTGTGTAGAGGATAGCGATGGAGATTCCTTTTTTATTTCAATAAAAATAAAAACAAAATGATGAAAAAGTGCATTATAAGCGAATGTTGTCTCAATCATTTATTATCAAATAAAATAAAATTAAAACATAAGCAAAAATAAATTATCACCATAAACAAAAAATTTATAGTTTTCTTGTCTACTAACGTGACCATCATCCCCCGCTATCGACTTTGATGATCTATTTCTCCTTCAATTCTCGATTGCGCTAATTCGAACCTTTTTGACGAATTCGAGTATTAGTTTGGATCCCTATTTTCATTAGTATGAAACTTCTCCAGTTAACCATTTAGGAATAGAGCCAATTTTGGGAGAAGGAAGGTTTATCCTCTAGTTTAAATTGCAATACCTTAGCTGCACATGCGCGGTGTGGTCCCCCCTCTCGGCCTGGTGGTGATGCAAGCGCTCCATCAGCGCAGCGTACCGCCTCTCCTCGCCCGCGTCCGCGCCGGTGTCGCCGTCGGTCAGAGCCCCTCCCCACGCCACTCCGCCGCCCTCCGCTACACTCCCCTCGCCAACCGAACTGCATAAAAATATTCACTTACACGTTACGACCTATGTTATATGACTATGGGACCACCTGGGAAGTATACCCTTTCAAACAAAAAAATAATTTTCCAAATTGGTCCAGGCGTCTTCGAGTAATCGGGGAACATACATAAAAAAAAAGATTCCGACGAATTGAGAACCTCCTCCTTGTGTGAATTAGGTTTAAAACGTTTCGCGGGAGTATTCTATATATATAAAATTCAAAGTCCTGACTGACTGAGATATCAACGCACAACCTAAACTACTGAAGCTAGAAACTTGAAATTTTTACAGTTGGTTCCTTTTATGACGTAGGCGCACACTAAGAAAGGATTATTGGAAATTCCACCCCTAAGGGGTTTAAATAGGGGATGGAAGTTTATATGAAACTCCGTCATTTTTCAAGCTATTTCCATCAAAGTTGGTATTTGAGCTATCAGTTAAAAATAAAGAAGTACGTGTGTCACAGTTTTTGAAAATTCCACCCCAATACCTAATTCCACGCGGACGAAGTCGCGGGGGCAAAAACTAGTTGGACATAAACCACAGAAGGATACTTGTGGTTGACGTCCAATGTACTCTATTTTCGCAGTTCTGTGCTGAAATGGTGAAGCAGGTACAAGTGTGAAGTTCCTGAGCTCTTCAAGACTTACCTTAGCGGTGCGGGAGAGAGCGGCGCTCCCGCTGCTAAGGGTAAAACGGCTCGAAGCGACAGGGACACGTAGCCGCTGTCGCCGCACTGACTGTCAGATTCCGCGTTTCCGGTGTATGGTGCTGTTCAAACCAAAGATTCAAGAACTACATTTTTGCCGGAAATGTGGGTAGGCTAAAAAAATTTAGCCCTGGTTTGAATAAATGTTATACTTTTTTGAGTCAGAAACATTACGTTGTTCTAACTTCTAAGTAGTTAAGGTTATATTGGAAGGTAAATTGGATCTTGAGCCTGCCGTCGAGGGAGTCAGCGATGAAAAATGGCAAAAACCATCGAGGAGGGGAGGTAGAGCCATTTCCACCCCAACCTTAGATACCTTTTAGCTGCCCGCTGTATGATCTGCGCGGGAATTTATGTTCATGGCTAAGGACCCCAAATGAGTTCAAAACTACTTGGTAAAATGGTCATTACTATAGTTTTGCCGATACATAAAGAGACTCGCCTTTGAGAATGAACTTTCAGATTCAAAGATTTCAGTTTTGGATGTAGTTTTTTGTGCAATTGCCGTAAAAGATAACTATATAGAGTACTAGCTTTTGCCCACGACTTCTTCCGCGTGGAGTTAAGAACCCTCTGTTTTCCCGGGATAAAAGGTAGCCTTTTATCCCGGAAAAAGTTATTTAAGTCCTCAACGTCCCTAAAAATCACATCGATAGGTTGCATCACTCCTGCGTGATTAAAGGACAAACAATCTTCACATTTATAATAGTAATATGTGAACTCACCCGGCACTACGCTGCTTTTTCTTTGCGCATGTTGTTCTTCAGTCAACGCGGGATACGGCCAGTTGAAGTCTTCGTGCAACCTCTTCAAGCACACCACGGCGTTGTCCACGCGAGCGGCGCGCTCCCGCTCCCCTGCCAGCCACGCCACCAGATGCAGGTCCAAGGCTGCGGCCAAACGCCCCAGGGCCACCAGCCGCGCGGTGGACAGCAGCAAACGAGCGTGCCTTTGTATCATCATGTCGATGAAGAATTCTTCCGCTGTGCCGCTGTATGACTCCCTGTATTATTAGTAATTGGTTGGCGTTTTTTTTATTTTTTTAGCGAGCAAACGAGCAGGCGGGTCACCTAAGTGATTATCGCCGCCCATGAACATTTGTAGCACCAGAGGCACCACCAATGCGTTGCCAGCTTTTTATTAGAACTTTTTACGTTACCAGAGAGAAGTATTCAGCAATTGATTTTTATTTAGGAATTTCTTTCAAATTTCTAAATTGTCTCCGGTCTGGTCTGATGGAGGCTTTGGCCGTGGCTAGTTACCACCCTAACCTCAAAGACGTGAAATTCTGGCAAGATGGCGTGTAGATACCGATTAGGGGTATGGGTTGAATCTACACTGCCATACCCCTTCCGAGTTAACCCGCTACCATTTTAGATTGCATCGTCACTTACCATTAGGTGAGACCGCAGTCAAGGACTATCTTGGATCCCCTACGTTGTCACTCTTTCAAACGTATATCTTATTACCCTAAGAAGTCTATCCTAAAATTCACTAATAAGCACGCAGAAAATTTTAGTTATGCGGAAAGGTAAAAAAAGGTGCATATCTAAGGAGATAACTAATTGAGCAATAGAAAAGAAGCAGTGTTTTGCAGGTTTGCGCAACGTTGAATGATTACAAGGAATCAAAATTTCTGATAAGTTGGCAACATTCCTATTGCCCTAATGATTGCCAACCTCCGCATGCAGGCGGCACGTTAGAAAGAAATTGCGTATAAAGATCACCATAGCTAGAAGGGAATCAAAACTAACCTGTCACTCCTCGCTGGTACGGACTTTTTCCGCTTCACAGCCGCGGTGGCGGCGGCGGTGCGGCGCGGGGCGGGCGCGGGGGCGGCGCCCGCGGGAGGGGAGGGCTCTCTCGGCGCCGCTGTGGTACTGAAGCTGCGGCCGCGACCGCCGGCCAGCTGACCAACATAAGGGCACAGTTTTTTCAAACATACCGTTAGCCAAAGTTAAAAAGTTATATAACTATAACTCGATCATGGATACTCGGATGTAATATCCGTTAGCCAGTTTAAACAGTTATATAACTGTAACTCGATCATGGATACTCGGATGTAATATCCGTTAGCCAGTTTAAAATGTTATATAACTGTAACTCGATCATGGAAACTCGGATGTAACATATGTTAGCCAGTTCAAAAAGGCATTTAACTGTAACTCGATTATTGAAACTCGGATGTAACATCCGTTAGCCAGTTTAAAAAGTTATACAACTGTAACTCGATTATGGAAATTCGGATGTAACATCCGTTAGCCAGTTTAAAAAGTTATATAACTGTAACTCGATTATGGAAATTTGGATGCAACTACCGTCATATTTATTTGGTTCGTATAAAATGTAGCCTATGTCACCCAGTGTAGCTTATGCGATAATAACGAATCGAAGGTCTCAATGTCGTCTCCTGAGAATGATCCAGTGTCGGTGCGCAATATCTGTAGAGTGTATTTAGAACGGTTTGCATTAGTTGCGTTGTTCCTGCATTTGTTCTACTACTGGAAGAGCGGCAGTATACAGCGCGAGCGGCACGTTTTACTTTAAAGATTTTTTGGTTTGGCGGATTATTAAGAATTTTGATTTCCCTTGAGGATAAAAAGTAGTTTTAATATCAAATACCTGCATGCTGCCGAGTATAACTGACAAGTCCTCGGCATTCGGACTGACGGCTTGCGACTGTACAACCTGCCCGTACTTCTGTTGGACGTTCACTGAATTTCTGGGAGAGTCCACGTCGTTTGGATCTGTACCAATAAGAAAACAAAACTTCAAAATAAAGGCCATTAGTATTCCGTATTCATACAGTTTTGCGACTTTATTCAACTGCTTTTAAGACTTTTTTTAAGTCGTGTTCCAACCACACCCAAATCATCTAAATGGGAGTTTATTTACGCAGGTAGCCCCCTAAATATAATCCCTTATCCAACATCATTTTCACCTTTAGGAGTTTAGGGAACTTTTAAGGTTCGTGAAAACAAAACAGAAAGCGTCACCTAACTTAGATTATGGAGCCCGTAAAATTTAGGGAACGTTGGTGAAAACGGGCATTAGACTCTGTGAATAACTTTTTCCAAAATTGGTTTGACTAACTTTCTTAATTTATTGCACCTGGTTGAAATTCAGAATTTGTAAATGTCCAAAAACTAAGGGTTTTACCACAAAACATGTAATCAAGTTGACGTTGACTTTGTGTCAATTTTTGTATTCTAAATCTATCAAGTTAATTGTACTGTTGTTTTGTTACTTGTTTAATCTTGACTCCTATCTATTGGAGTGTTTTTGTAATAGTTTCGCATATATAATTCTAGTTCAACGCACTATAGAATAGAATAGAAATATTTTTTATTCAAAGAAACTTTTACAAGTGCTTTCGAATCGTCGATGAATCTACCACTGGTTCGGAATGCTCTTCCTGCCGAGTTGAACTGTTTGTTTCGCAACTTTGGTCTTCAGAAACTGAGATGGGGCCTTTCATGTCATATCTTAAAAATACAAGAAAGTGTATAAACTCACCTATGGCTCTTAAGAAGCGTACGATTTCTCTGGCTAGGTCCCATCGTTCCTGCTGAAGTGCTGTGTCTAGCAGCTGCGTAGCCAACTGTCTGCTTACCGTAGAACTTTCCAGATTCTATACAAACCAACACGCAAATTACACCATCTAATTCGGCCGTTAACAATGTAACTTTACTAACAGCGTCTAAAGTAAAACTGACAGGTTCTAATGTCACTTTATAAAATAAAATAAGACACAAAACATTAAAATGTTGAAAGAATGTATAAAATTAACTTTTTACCTTAGTAAGCTGTAAAGAATTATTAAAATAAAACTTTAAATGGCGGGAACAAATTGCAATAACAAAAAATTTTAACAAATGCCCTTTTTTACAAAGGAGGTGGGTTGATAAGGCAACAAAATCCGCCCCTCGTACACTCGAAAAAAAAAGTTCCAGATTTCGACAAATTGTAAATGTATTTATATACTTGAAGATATAAACTTTATTTTAATATAAAGTTTAGGTGATAAAAAAAATAGTAAGTTACAGAAAATATTACCCAAAAAGAGAGTGTTTCTTTTACTTTTCTTACATTTTCATACATTTTAGTCGTTTTTTAAGCTTTGATTTAATATTTTAGAATGAGGCGCTCCATGAACCATGGTAAACGTAACTGATAATGATGCTCCTTTTTATAAGCTTTTATATGAGTATTAATTTATTTTGGTTCATGGAGCGCCTCATTCTAAAATATTAAATCAAAGCTTAAAAAACGACTAAAATGTATGAAAATGTAAGAAAAGTAAAAGAAACACTCTCTTTTTGGGTAATATTTTCTGTAACTTACTATTTTTTTTATCACCTAAACTTTATATTAAAATAAAGTTTATATCTTCAAGTATATAAATACATTTACAATTTGTCGAAATCTGGAACTTTTTTTTTCGAGTGTATGAGGGGCGGATTTTGGGCCTTATCAACCCACCTCCTTTATTAGTTACTAGCTGACGCCCGCGACATCGTCCGTTTGGATTTAGTTTTTAAAATCACGCGGGAACCCTTTGATTTTTCGGGATAAAAAGTAGCCTATGTCATTCTCCAGGGCCTCAACTATACCCATGCAAAAAGTCACATCGATCCGTAGCTCTATTGCAGTGTTATTGAAAGACAACCCAATAAACGAACAAACAAACACACTTTCACATTTATAATATTGGTAAGGATAGTTCATACTTCCACATTAATTTTGAAAAAGCAAAAATGTATTGCCAAATTATGTATACCAATCAATGAGTTGAACATTAACTATGCGTAATGTTTTAAAACCTTAACCTACAGGAACGAGCTCGCGGTTAACAGCTATCAGATATACATGCATGTAACATATATACATTTATAAATACCTGTAATATAATAAGATACGAAGCTGCGGTGTCAAGCATCTTCCTCTGCAGACACTCTTGGAATAATTCTTTAGGCTTTCCAGCTGCTGAGAAGAGGTACGCCCATAAAGCTATCTCAGTTTTACGCGCACATTGTACTACCGTCTGAAAAAAAAAACGTTTTAAGATAAATATGATGGTATGCAAAAAAATAACGCCTTAACAATAAAGTTTATTTGTATAGCTTTGCAGATCGATTGCGAAGAACAAAGACTTACCTCCAAATAAACAGGAAACTCATGAACGAATTCAATCACACTAGGTAATTGGGCGTCTGGAATAGGTTCCTTACTCGTCGCTTCTTCTTCCAAAACCTCGTGTAACAGCAGTTCCAAAGAGTGAGGGAAGTATGGCAGTTGAGAACAAGAGCGAGCGATCTCCCACGCGTGGTAGCCGAGATTACGACGTAGAAGTTGACGCAGTATTTGGTGTAGATATACTTGGTTCTGGAAGTAATAGTTTTTAAGTGATTTTAGCGAAATCCAGGTACTTTTCAATAGTCTTTTTCCTTTCACCTATAAAAATGTCTATATCTTGAAGTGGTATACCTCGTGTTAATATACCTGATAATGGAGCCACTTATGTTGTGCGCAATACTGTTTTAAAATATTTTTTAAATAAATCAATATACTTAAATAATTGATTAAAAAAACTTACCGTTCTATTTATGACACAAAATGGCAAAGAAAATACAGAATTTGAATCTTTTGCGTACAGAGTTGTGTCGTTCTCTACTCCAAGTAGGATTGCGTCGTCGAAGAGAATTGCTGTAAATAAAAAATAGTCGTCATGAAATGCTATTCGATAAGTACCTTTAAGGTAAGGAAAGTGACTTAACAGAAAAGCAAACGCAGTAGAATTTGTTAAACCATGAAGGCGTATGGTCTTTCCGACTAGGCAACCACACTAAGCGCCTTATAAGCTCACCTAATAGTCATAAGAAATGAGATAGCTGTATCAATATACGTCTCAATTTAAGTGGTGACTCACTCAGCGGATAAATATCGAGGTGGAAAGGCAGCATGATCCTTTTAGCCATGAAGGTGTGTCGTGAAGGGTCAGTCCGGCGGGTCGCCTCTCGCGGCATCAGGGGCAGCCACACCCGAGCGCCTAGAGCCCCGCACCACAGCCATAGGGCGCGAGATAACTGCGTTTGTGTGCCTGTTCCGCTTCCCGACCAGACGCTTTCCACGCACGAGGCTAGCACTGTGGCTGGTAGACAGCTGTAGGCCTGGAACAAATGATCAATATCATCGTCAACATAAACATAGTAGTCTACTACGCTGATTATCATCTAAAATGTGGAATTGACAGTGATATATAGCACAGTGGTAACGGTTACTATTTCATTGGTTACGCTGTAACTGATCGACGTGATTGTTGGAGGGTGACATAGGCTACCCTTTATCCCTTCCGTGAAACAGAGGGTTCCCCGTGCGATTTTAAAACCTAACCTGACGCCGACGAAGTCGCGGGTAAAAGCTAAATCATTATACTAAGTAAATAACTTATTACCAAATCGTATTTATAACTAATTTAACTTCAATTGTTTCGAAGTAAATCATTAGTTTTATTACAAAACATGATGTATCCGCATTTTATCCTGCAAAACATACCAATCTTGTGGGTGATCGATCAATAAACACTTCCACAGTTAACGCTACCAGCTTACCACAGCATGTATCTAGTTTGTTTCATTTAATTTTATTGATCTCCGCTCGGAATGAGAAGGGTTTAGGCTACAATCCACAAACCTGGCCCCATGCAAATTGGCAGGCTTTTGAGAAAATCTATCTCAATCATAAATTATCTATCTAAATGTGTAGAAATTAAAATCACAGGCATGAGGAAAGACGGCTAGAAAATGGCATAAAGACCGAACATATAGAAATAATTCATTTTGTAAATTTTCATATACGAATGCGATGAAAAAAGATTCGCAAATAGGAATTCAAATGCAAAGGATGTTCGTATAATGCGCTCGTTATATAAACCACATATAATACGCCGTCATTATTAGCCTTGCTTCCGTCGCGTGATAATACTTGATTTTGTACGTGGATCCGCGTTCTACTCCGCGCACGCTACGCGTAAACGTAATTGGAGCAAGACGTCCCAATATTCACTTACGAATATACCTACTTATCTATTGCATCAGATTCGACACGCATCATTCAATTTTCTCATTTGTTATTCATGTCTACATTATATACTTACCAAGATTGTTGGCATTCGAAATTGATATGGCCACATACATATCAATTTTCGGTAAGATTCAATTTGAAATTTAAGAATTTAAATACATTTTACCTACTTTAAAATTGTGTAAGATAAAACAACGTTGTTTCAACATTCAAATTGAGGTAGAAAAGTTACAGACTAATTACAAAGATGTAGCGTTAAAAACGATGAGGCCCATTTTGAAAGCAAAGCGACATATAACGTTTATTTGGAACAAAGTATAAGTGAAAGATTAACAGAAACTGTAATGATGATTGTACGTATAATAACACACTAAAGACGGGATAATGATGTACGTATGTTCGGACGTATGTATTACTTATTCGTTTTCACCGATTGAAGGTTCTATGAAAATGAGGAAGCCTGATGCAAGGCACTGGTATTCGATATTAAAGACGGCGGTGGTCGCGCGTGAAACACCTAAACATCCGTTGAACAGGATTCGAAGGTCTTAAACAAACCTATATATTGGGTGAGTAGCTCATTATAATTCAGTACGTTTTTTGACACCTAGTGACCAGTGTGGTCCCTAAGTAAAAAAAATGAAGTGTCTTGTTGCGGTTGGTGTTAAGTTTTTTAAGCAAAAAAGATCCTATAATTGATGCAGCAGTAAATAAAGTGCTAAAGCTTATCTAGTTCCTTGCGGAAAATTATGACGCTGATTTTGGACTTGTCAATTTATTTTGGGATTTCAATACAATCGTGCAATTTTCATAACTTCAACAGTCTAACGGTTGAAATTCGGACTGAAATCTAAAAAGGGTGACGGTGATCCCCACCCGCACTTTTGTCGTACTCCCTCCGCTTATTTAGATGGGGGAGAGGAGAATATTAGTCAAGTAGTAGTCAGTAGTAAAGTGAAAGCCATGGATGACGTCACAGCGTTATTTGTTGCAGATAACATGCCTCCTTGCGCTGTCAGCGTCTTCCAAAGCTGACGGGTTGTATGGCGGGCAAGTTTACGCACCCGGCTACGCATCTGTAGATTACTATGTAACTACCAAACTTACTTCATATTCTTAGATTCCAAAGAAAGCTTAGCTAACTGATATACTACTATTATTGCAGGCATATCCCAGTTATGCTTTTGAATACGCCGTTAAGGACCCTCACACAGGTGATAATAAAGCACAATGGGAGAAACGGGACGGAGATGTCGTTCGAGGTATACAAACGCAAGCCTACTAAGAAATATTGAAATTACAGAACAGTCAGTTCTAATAATTCTTTTCTCAACAGGTGCATATTCACTAGTGGAACCTGATGGCAGCGTACGTGTTGTGGAGTACAGAGCTGACGATAAGAGTGGGTTCAACGCCGTGGTAAAGCGCATCGGACCTAGCCTACACCCGGTTTCAGCACCTATATACAAGGCCCCCCTACCAGTTATAGGCTACAAATCTGAATATCCCATTTCGATCGGACCCGTAGCTGGACTAGAGAAGCTCGCTAGTGCTCCACTACTGAATGGGCCATACTACGGTGGTTTAGCATCGTCTTACTCCTCACTGTACAAAACGCCAGTTCCTGCGGTTATAAAAGAGGTTATACCCGCACCAATCATCAAGGAGCCAATAATTTCTCTTCCAATATATAAAGAGCCCATTATCCCGTACCCTATTATAAAAGAGCCTTATCTTCCAATCTATAAACAACCACTTTATAACTCCGCTCCAATCCTGAAAGAAGAAATAATTTCTACTCCATATATTAAAGGTCCCATATATCCTGAATCTTATCTAGGTTCATCTTATTCTGCAATAAAGGCTCCAATCTTGTCTGCTCCTTTGTATGGAGGTTATGATTTAGGTCTCCTAGGAAAAGGGCTGTTAGGAGATAAAGGACTAGGACTATATAACTACAAAGGATATTCCGGTCTAGGATTGGACCAGGGACATTACGGAAAATAAATAAACATCATCCAAATTGAACAGAACTGAGACATATGCCGCTATCCGCAAAATCTGGACACGTTCTTGAGGCTACAAAATTTTATTTATAAATACTATTTGAGAGGCAATTATTATGTAAATAGATGTATTGATTAATGTTATGTTTATTTATGGCTTTAGTTAGTAAACAATGTACAGGCACTAATAAAGCAGTCGCCACTGTGTGGTAATTGGGGATTGTTTTATTTCTATCACAATCGACTATTTAATTAAAATCCGGAATTTCATCAAATCATCAATCAGATCCAAAATTGTTGTCAAGATAAATAGAATAGCATTCGCATTGTTGCATAAAAAGATTATTGACGAAATAATTTTCGTCTTATGAACACGTATTAGTAAAGATTTTCAAGGAATTTAAGGAGATATTCCCACGATAATGAGTCAAACGGTATTGGTAGAACGGTCTGATACTTCACTACTTAAACCCTGATAGATCCACCACTCCGCCAATTGCAAGTATTTTGGAATGGATAAATAAAGCTACTGAGCTGTACTATATTACGAAAACTGTGGATGCGATAACCGACTTGGCTCGAGTTGGTTGAATCAACGGTTCCTTTCTGCATAAGTATCCTTTGCTGCAACATTGATTTATCTCAAAAATACCAATTTTTTTTTTTTTTTTCAAAAAATGTTTCCAAAGTTAAGGTTTCAATAGCGGAGTCGAATCTTGGTTTTTCAAAATTTTTTAGAAAAGTCTTCTGTGAGTTTACTTATACAATACAGTTTTCATAGAGCATGAATGGCGATATTTCCACATTGCCAGTAAAGTTAAAATCACTACTTTTCGAGGGTAAAGCAATAGCATAAGAGTGCCAGCCGACAGAAAAAAAATAAAGATTATCGCATTGAACGCATTAGATTATAAGATTGAAGCAGCAGGATTACGCACTATAAAAAGATTGACGTTACGCCATTACGCCTTCAATTTTCGCTACGCTCCGTGTGATTCCTTCAAAAGTATGAAGTACGACGTACAAACATGAGTTACAATGTATTAAAAATTACATAAACAGAGATGTAACACTATGTAACTAAAGCATTAGTATTTTTTTCGCATTTAAGATGAATATGTAAGATGTAACAACTCGAGTACTACCAGGCGAGGCTGGTTTTTCAAGTGATGATGCATTGAGTCTCGTATAAGAAGCAGAAGCTTTATAATTGTTCAATCATTGCACATTTTCTACTTGGGCGAAAACAACCGCAACAATGAATCACATTCTAACGGTAAATATTGGGCCTAAATAAATCGATACGTCCGACGTAAGTTGTGGTATCACACAAAATTGGCATTTTAGGTTTTGTGTACTATATAATTTGTTTTTATCTATTTTGTATGTTCGTTTAAAAAAAAAATTAAACACAGCATTCTTCGTGTTATACTTTCAGTATGTTATACTTTCAAGATGTATAAAGTTGTATCGTTATTAAAACGACGGCCTAAACCATTGTATTAGCCTTCACAAAAATTAACGCGTCACGTAAGCGTTTTGGAGATACAACAACTTACGTGGGAGGTATCGAAATACGCAGCAAATTGACGATCAATTCAATTGGTCCTTATGGAGTGATGTCCTCCCCCACAATGCTTTTTGCAGCATTTTGGGCTGAAATCTATAGACCGCACTCTCACTCAGCTCGGACTCAAGACAGAGTAAAAACGAGAGAGATTAATGTCGGAGCATATTTGTGTCTCGTTTTAACCTCTATCTTGAGTTTGAGCTGAGTCTGAGCACGCTCTATAATATATCTCAGCACCAGTCATGTTATTGCACTTTATCGCGAGTCGCGACTCAACCAAGTTTTCTTAATTTATTTTATACGACTTATTTCACTTGGAGTTAAAAACTTAAAAATCCTGCGAGAGTATTTTTTTTTTTCGGAATAAAAAGTAGCCTCCAGGTCCTCAAATTATCGTAATATAATTATAAATTACGTCGATCCGTAGCTCTGTTGCAGCGAGCTAGAACTGTTTCACATCTTACAACTATATTTATAATATTAGTAAGGATAATGAACAATATATTAATTATATCAAAATATATTTAACATTTTTCAGGTCCTCTATTTTCAAACATTGTCAGCAGCAATTTCAGGAAGAATTATACACGATACTGTCGATGATGTAAGTTGTAATAATATGCATGAAATGAATGAAACAATGTTATCCTATATTGAATATCAAGCTACTTAACTTTTTCTTTTTACCAGGACTATCAACGTTATGCCTACAACCAGCCCATCGAAACTTATACTGGAGACAAATCACAATTCGGGTACAGAGAAGATCAATTGAAAGGAGATTATAGTATCCCGTTGGAGAATCATGGTTTACGAGTAGAGGAGTACGGTTCGGATGACTTCAGCAGCGGGTTCAACGCCATTATTCAAAAACTGTCAGCAAGCTTGGCAGGGTCTTCACCCCTTTTTGGTCCTTTACCTCTCCCGCTGCCACCAGTAAATCCTTCGATAGACCCGTTGAATTACGGATTCGGACCCACAGCTACAGAGGCTCAAGGGTACCCTAAGGTTAAATTAACTGGTCGTAGTATCCCATGGGATCCAAAGACACGGTCCTTCGGTGGTTGGGTGCCCCTCAATGGACCAGTACGCAGAGCGCCGCAAGCGATGATCGTGACAAGAAAATATGTGAACGGACATCTATACAAAGTAAGGTCGAAGCCTATCACGTTAGTTGGCAAAACGATCATCATCAAGCGAAGACCTGATTTGGATTAAGAAGCTGCCATACCTTTAATGTAAGATTCAATCTTGTGCCGAGTTGTTGTCTAGTCTGTACATAATGTAAATATAATTAATTCTGTAGAATGTGATTATGATGACGATGTGTGATTTTGTTACTATTTTTAAATAATAGTGACAACAAAATCGAGAAATGTTTTGTTTTTTTATACCTCATCACAGAATACCTAATATACTACATACTTAAATTATTATTTAAATTAATTATTTAAATAAATAGCGACTCTTGGTACTACACAGTAAAGTGCAATTCAAGTTGACACAGCGCTACTTGCCTACCTCCTTATTCACCTAGACTCTTCTCTTTTGCTATCAGGTAACTCTTATCCCTTCGCACTCTCTGAATTTAGGCTCTTTGAAGAGGTACGCCATGTTCAACTGACATGCACTGTCGACTGTGCAATAGTTTTTTGCATCACTTACAAACATGACGGATCATTTGCGATCTTGTCAGCGCAAAGTACAAGTTTCGTGTGCGTTTCGATGTATATCTATTTCGATGGTGTAAAGTCTGAGAATCCGCACTTCGGCAGCACGGTGGGCTAGGTCCTAAACTAATGTCAACCGAGAGGAGATCCGTGTCTAGTTATAGTAGCCCGGGGATGAGTTTGTTTTTTTTTTTTTTAATAAAAGAATATTAGCCAACCTTTAGTTGACTAATATTATATTTGAAAGCATTATTTAACTTAAACAATACGTTTTTCGCTTCAGAAACCCTCGTTTAAAATGATTGATTAGCATGACCTACAAGGCTACAAGAAGTGCATGGCCCAGTTAGTACAATGTATGACACCAATAACTAAATATTTTATGTTAAGCAACACCAAATTAAATTGACAAAGTTAGGTGTTGGTCCGTAATGGTATTTATTTCAGCAAATAGCTCGTCCACACCGGTCTCAAACCAGTCGGGCTAGCATGCGCGTCACTAGAAAATTTTGTCTATACATTTACTTACTCGTGAATTTGTATGAGATTTCACGAGTAAATGAGTAGAAAAAATTTTCTCTTGGCTACCTACTGATAAAACATCTTGCCGAAAATTTTAAATCATGTGTCAGATTTCTGTTCCATTCGATTGTGAGAGTGAGGGAATAGAAAATTCACATATATTTGCGCATCACTTGTGCACTATAATATCCACCGCGAAGATGGCTACGTAGGTAGGACATTATTGAATTAAAGTAAAATTATATTTGGATGGAAACTTGTACTTAGAAAAGTATCATCAAAAGAAAGTGCCCCTGGGCGGCATTGTTTTGCCATAGATGGCTTTACATCACTACCCGAGACATTCGTATCTAAATATATAAAATTCAAAGTCCTGACTGACTGACTGACTGAGATATCAACGCACAGCCTAAACTACTGAAGTTAGAAACTTGAAATTTTTAGTTGGTTCCTTTTATGACGTAGGCGCACACTAAGAAAGGATTATTGGAAATTCCACCCCTAAGGGGTTTAAATAGGGGATGGAAGTTTATATGAAACTCCGTCATTTTTCAAGCTGTTTCCATCAAAGTTGGTATTAGAGCTTTCAGTTAAAAATAAAGAAGTACGTGTGTCACAGTTTTTGAAAATTCCACCCCAAAATCTAATTCCACGCGGACGAAGTCGCGGGGGCAAAAGCTAGTGTCAAATATGGCGCTTCAAATTAATCTCTAATTAAAATGTCACTTGTACAGGGGCAGCAACTCCAGTGATAGTATTGGAACATTGGATTACTTGTAGACATCAGAGTGCTCTACATGAATTAATTTGTATTAAAGAACGAGTTATATTTTTGGGAACACCTAGCCACCTACCGCCATTATAATATAGTCCATATTAGAATAAGTTCAATGTAACAAAAAAACCAAACTAAACTAAAGGCTAATTCACCCGTTGAAACTGGGAGCTTGACAAAAAACGGAGCGCGACCAGGTCGAATAATTAATGTGGTATAAATGAACTAGTGCGCGATGACAACAGCACAGTGCACTTCGTTGGCTTAGTGGAGTACATCGTCAGTAAAATGAACTCGCTTTTCGTGGTAAATATCGATTTTTGAATATACACTGACCCTATGTTTCGTCTTCCAGATTGGTGTTAAAATAAAAGTACTTTTTTTTATCTTTATTTAAAGAGATTGGTCCATAAGGACTACGTCACTCCGTTTGACCTCAATAAAAATTTTAAACAATTCGCCTCCTGCACTTCCTATACAGTTGCACCAGCGCTCTAGCCTCATCCGACAGAGGATGAGCCAGAGCGCTGTTACAGCCGCCGATCTGCCGGAGCATGGGAAAACGAACAAAAGTGTCCCATCTCTCGGTCTTGTTGCGGACACATTCCAGTAAAATATGAATGTACTTGTACTGGACAATATAAATTATATTTAACATTAATGAGACTTAAGACAGACACGACAAAGGAGGTTAGAGTGATTAGAGTGATCGACACAGAGTAGATCTGTGGTGTTGCCAACATGACTTGACATTTTTACATAGACTATATATACTCATAACACCCTGTACACAAAATTAAGAGGTTTTGTTTTATTCGATGCCAAGATAGTCCTCGATTGCAATCTCACCAGCCCCCAGATTCTGTAACTCAGTGCCTATCAACGACGATAGGCATTTTTTATCCATTGAAGGTTTGAAGAGAAATGCCATTTACTATTTCATAGTAAACCTTCAATGGATAAAAAATATATGTCAGTGGCTTTCATTTTTCGATAGGCACTGAGTTACAGAATCAGCCCCCTGGTGGTAAGTGACGATTGCTGTCTAAGATAGTGAGCTACCTTGGAAGGGGTATGGCAGTGTACATTCAACCAATAACCTAATCTGTTTCTTCACGCCATCGTGCTGGAATGCTAAATAGCTTGGCGACACGTCTTTGATGGTAGGGTGGAACTAGCCCGGCTAAAGCCTCCCACCAGACCAATAGAGACAATTCAGAAATTATAAATTTCCAAATTGCCCCCGCCGGGAATCGAACCTGAGACCAGTTATAAGACCATGGCGCTAACTACTGCGCCAGGGAGGTCGTCAGATCGTTAGCGATACGGTCAAAGGTCAGAGTTCACTTAGCACTTGCTTCTACCAGAGCTAGCTAAGTGAACTCTGAGTTAATTAGAAACTCTGGGTTAAACCTACAATTCGTCTTGCTCTATTGCCTGTTAGCTCACAGTTAAAATAGTATCTGAATTGTCTCTAGTTCCATTCCACGACCACCAGTTCCATTTTACTTTTATTCGACTTGCAAAAAAAGAGGAGGTTCTCAATTCGTCAATTTTTTTAATGTATGTTCCCCGATTATTCGAAGACGCGTAGACCGATTTGGAAATTTATTTTTTTGTTTGAAAATCCTGGAGAAATCGAGAGAACTCTTTAGCCACAATTGATATACTTTGTAGTGGCGTTTAAAGTCGGTTTTGTAATTTAAATTATTTTCAGGTACTCTGTTTGGTGGCAGTAGCGGTAGCTAATCCGCCTGAGCTTTTACAAACTTACGCCACAGTTGGGAGCATTGTGAGTAATGTATTCTTTTTTTTATTGCTAGATAATAGGCCTGCGCTTGACAAAAATCAATGTTGGCAGGCACTGATGAGGTGTAGGTTAGAGTGCACTTGCCTAGAAGATGCCTATTCACTCTTGCCTTGAACGATCATTTCCTTCAAGGCAAAAAGGACAGGAGTGAAATTAGGTGTGAGGGTAGTATGGTGCAACATAAAGGTATATTATGAAAAGATGCCAGTCTGCCCTCTTCCTTATAGGATTTTTATATTTCAGCCAAATCCAAACTACTCATTCAACTATGCCGTCAACGATCCCCAAACCGGGGATAACAAGGCCCAATGGGAGACCAGGGAAGGCGACGTGGTCCGTGGGGCCTACTCCTTGGTCGAGCCGGACGGAAACATTCGCATCGTCGAATACGTCGCGGATTCCATCCACGGTTTCAACGCCGTGGTGAAACGGGCAAGACCAAACGTGCACCCGGTGACCGTGCCAGTCGCACCGGTAATCGCTGCTCCAGTGTACGAACCAGTCGCACCGGTGATCGCCGCTCCAGTGTACGAACCGGTCGCGGAAGTCGCCCCAATAGCACCCATCATACCGATAGAGCCGGCACCGATATATGAAGACATCAACCCGTGGAGTTATTTACCCATTGGATACAGCCCGCCCTGGGTATCTGTCACTGGTACGTCTTATGGTAAGAAAGGGAACATTGTTCGCAGATGGACAGCCGGCCCCATATCTTTAGATGGCCAAAAAGTGACCATAAAAACTAAGCATTGACGTAGTACGTAAGGTGTATTAAAATATTCTTCAGATTGGAAGTCCCTTTGCTTTGCTGTCTTGATAAGTGTACCAAAAATAGATTTGGCTAACTTTTTCCCTAATAACTATTTTATTTATTGCTCTTCAAAATCGATTTATCTATCTTGGTATACGAGTAACTAAATACATCGATTAGAATCGATACTTCGACAATCGAATCTTGCCTTTTGGTACATTACGTTTGGTCTGGTCTCCCAGACCAATCAACGTTTTTGATAAGAACCGCTAAGGTGTGGAACACTCTTCCAGCCATCGATACTTGGACAATCGAATCTTGCCAATTCATGCTTTTGATATGTAACGTTTCGTCTGGTCACTCAGACTAGGCTTTGGCCGCAGCTAGTTACAACTATACCTTCAAAGACATTCCGCCATGCGATTCGGCGTTTCGGCACGATGGCGTGCAGAAACCGATTAGATATATGGGTTAAATTAGAACTGCCATACCCTCTTCCAAGTTATCCCGCTAATATCTTAGACCATCAGGTTAAATCGCATCTATCTAGTCAAGAATAACTAATTAAATTATCAGAGATGGCAAAACGGACTTGTTATGTGAAGAGGATATTGTATATTTAAGCTTTATGCTTTAACAACTTCTATGTGTATAGGTAACCTATTTAGTTACTCACGGCTCTAGTGTGTTCTTGCATGTTGTATTAGAATGCAAAAATACACATAGGTCAATAGAAGTTAAGCTGACTGAATGTATCCGTAGCAATGAAGTGTACCTGACGTTCACAAGTGACTGTAAATAAATTATTATAAAGAAAATGTTAACTTTTTTTTAATTTGACTCCCAAAACTGCATCCAGAAATGAATATTGCGTACGTATACGTACGTACTATGTGGCTAGAATATTTGCTCTGTAGGATAGTAAATGCTATTGAATTCATTATAAGATTTTTGGAACAATTTAGTATTGTTCCCCTTACCTATTGCATGCTTTAATTTAATTACATAATCATATAATAATACAGATTAGTATAAATCAATAAATATACGAGTTTGTGTGCAATAACTCACCGTATTATGTCCGATTAAGTAATATTAATTATGATTAGCCAATTATATTGTAGTGGTAAAAACTATAGGTTAAACCGAAACAATTTACAGAGGAAGCGATACGTGAAAATAGGTTCAATTAGATACATTTTAAAGTACCTATGAAGCAATGGATTATGTATGAAACTTAATTACTTCGAACCTATATAATTGTATAATAATATGTATATTTTATACATAAAAATCAATTGCTGTTAAATGTAAAAGTCAGCTTGGCTAAAACTCAAAAACGGATTTGATTTTTTTTTTTGTTTTGTTTGCTTTACTACGGGTTTCAAAACAAAAAAAAAATAGGGAAACCCAAAAGAATAGCTGAAAAATCGAAAAAATACAGGCTAGTTATTTTTTAATAAAATATTTTGATACTTAAATAAAAATAAAACGTAAAATAGTTTGGGCGTTAAGTTTGGAACATTCGCATTTGCGAATGTTCCAAACTTAAGTCTATTTATGTAACTATTTAGTTACATAAATAGACTTCTACAATCATAACCTTTCCTAACTCAGTTTTATTTCAGGTCATAAATGATGTCGTGAAATGCGACCTAAAATAAAATTGAGATTCACAATTTTGCTAACAAAAGATTCAAGAAGAGTTCTTTTCGTTCAGGGAACAGAGACTTTTTGACTTTTGATCTAGGTGTGAGATATATTGTCAATTGTAACTATAATGATTTATGAATCATTTAAGACTTACCGGATTGTTGTCTTCATCTACGTCATACTCTTCTCTTTGCACCATCATAAGTTTCCCGCTTGCATTGATTACCTATAAGCAATAAAGCAAGAATATATTAAATAAACGACAGAGAAAACTCTTGAAATATAGGCACAATTGATATACTTTGTGGCGTTTGAAGTCGGTTTTGTAAAAATAATTTTTACGTTTATATTAAAAGGAATGGTGGTGTCAAATACCACTTACCAGTGAGTGTGGCGCGGCCGGGGGGTCGGCACGTGCCAGGTGCGACGGCGAGGGGTCTTGGAGGCGGCACAGTGACGCCGACACGACGCATGCGGGGTGCGACAACGCTGAAATGTCCACCGCTTGCACGCATCGCACTTCCAGGTTGCCATCTGAGGGTAGAAACATAAAACCGCTGTGGGTTTGCCTAATAATGATTCTGCTGTGGGATCGCCAAATAATGATTCTGCTGTGGGATTGCCTAACAATGATTCTGCTGTGGGATCGCCAAATAATGATTCTGCTGTGGGATTGCCTAACAATGATTCTGCTGTGGGATTGCCAAATAATAATGATTCTGCTGTGGGATCGCCAAATGATTCTGCTGTGGGATTGCCTAATAATGATTCTGCTGTGGGATCGCCTGATAATGATTCTGCTGTGGGATTGCCTAATAATGATTCTGCTGTGGGATTGCCAAATAATAATGATTCTGCTGTGGGATTGCCAAATAATAATGATTCTGCTGTGGGATTGCCTAATAATGATTCTGCTGTGGGATTGCCAAATAATAATGATTCTGCTGTGGGATTGCCAAATAATAATGATTCTGCTGTGGGATTGCCTAATAATGATTCTGCTGTGGGATTGCCAAATAATAATGATTCTGCTGTGGGATTGCCAAATAATAATGATTCTGCTGTGGGATTACCAAATGATTCTGCTGTGGGATTGCCTAATAATGATTCTGCTGTAGGATTGCCAAATAATGATCCTGCTGTGGGATCTCCTAATGATTCTACTGTGGGATTGCCTAATAATGATTCTGCTGTGGGATTGCCTGATAATGGATAATGGTTCTGCTGTGGGATTGCCTAATAATGATTCTGCTATGGGATTTCCTAATAATGATTCCGTTGGGCGTTTCTCTAAAAATGATTGCATCGGTGTGACGATTGCAATCGCATTTTTTTAAATTTTTGCTGCGATTGACTGCGATTTCACCTGATGGGAAGTAACGATGCAGTCTAAGATGGTAGCTGGCTAACTTAGTAAGGGTTTGACAGTGTAATTTTTTTTAAATATTAGCCAAGCTTAACTTGACTAATACTCTCCTCTCATCTCCAAATAAGCGGAAAGCTTGTATTAGAGGTGAGTACGACAATAATGCAACGAGTGGGGATCGAACCTGCGACCTTTCAGTTTTTAGTCCACAGGTTTATTTGGGCTATGGAGGCTTTAAAATAAAAAAAATAAGTCCGTGGATACTTACTATTATCAATTCTATTCAATTCATAGATGGTGACGAGCGCATCAGCGCCGAAGACAACTAGCTGGTCATCCAGTATGTCCAACACGAACACTTGTGCTTGCACGCGAATTATCTTCGCGAATCGGTTGTCGAGTTTCGCGTCTCGGGGGTAGAAGCGGATTTCGTCGTGGCCTTCTATTATGCTGTAGCAACCTGTGCGGGAAAGTGCGGAAAAGCTCTTAATTCAATAACAATATAGCCCTTGACTGCGATCTCACCTGATGGTAAGTGACAATGCATTATAAGATGGTATAGCAGGCTTATTTTTAAGGGGTATGGCAGTGTAAATTCAACCCATACACGTAATGTGTTTCTACACGCCATCATGCTGGAACGCTAATTCGCTAAGTCCAGGTCCTTCGATCTGCATTCTTTGAGCGGATATAGAGATCTTTTTTGGGGACGTCAAAGAGTTTCCTAGGGATTGTTAGGGAATGTTAACTGCAGGGGCTGGTGTATGAAGCATGAAGAAATGCAACGCGGTTCCGTGCCGACCTGGGAGACACGGGGAGGTTGTTTTAGTCCGTGCAAGTCGGACACGTCCTGCCAACAAGCAGGAGTCCGAAGGAATTTTTTCCTCCCCCGAAGAAAAAAAAAAAAAAAAAGGGGCTGGTGTACGCACCGACGACGATGTAGTCGCGCCACCACAGCGCGCCGGCGGTGACGACGAAGTCCCGCTCGTGCGCCTCGTTGCCGAACAGCTTCCAGCGCCGCGCCGCGCAGCTGTAGTGCGCGAGCCCCGCGCGCCCCGCCACGCACACGTGCTGCCCGCTCGGGTCCACCGCGCTGAACTGTCCAACACCATCAACTATACAGTACAACACACCAACTTATCCGTTCAGGTAGACAACATTGGAACTTACCGGCCGATATTGTAAAATATCATTCCGCGTGTTTGCTGTTGACATTATTTAATCTATGATAAACATTGAACGTGCTGCTGCGATTTTTTTTTGTGACCTGTTTAATTTGATTGACGCCATTTTGGCGCTGTAATCGCTAAGCAGCTATACGAGTGTCTTTGGAACTAATAGGTAATATTGCAAATGGCGCACCAATAATTAATCTATAATTTCATTGTTGTTGTTGTATGATTTCATAGATTAGTTATGGAGGTCGGTGCGCCATTTGCAATATTATTAGTTCCAGAGACACTCGTATGTCAAAAGTGACGCTTCATTGATTCATAATTTAGGCTCTCATTCGTATAGGGACAGTAAGTCCCTATACGAATTCCAAAGCGAATTCCAAGTCGCTTTCTAAACCGGTGATAGATTCTCGACTTGTCAAATGACAAATGGCCTACATGAAAAAAAAAAAGAATTGAATTTGTATTAATAATAAACACTCACCCTCAAGGGCCAGTTGCTGGCAATATAAGTAGCGGGTAGCTGCAACACCACCCACTGCTTCCTGCACTCGTTATCGTCCACGAACTCCTTGTACTTGGCGCTGCTGTCGTACTCCAGCGGCTGGTCCGAGCCGTTCTCCTGGTACGTGTCGGAGGACGAGTCGATGATGGATATCTTGGTCCGCCGAGTGAGATTATCATCCAGGTTCACGTACAGTTTGTCGTCCGCTTGCAGGTATAAATGCCTTTGGTTGCTCTAGAACAATTTTTTTTGTTTTATCGACCGTTAACCACCAGGAACTCTTATCTGGTATTTTATCTGATATTAGTCACAGTGCTTTTTTAGTGATTCTGCACAAAAACGTACTTTCTCACTAGAAAATTCTTCCACACAAAATTTTATTAATACATATTGTAAATATATTTGAAACGAACTATATTTTTGTTTACGGTTCTTTAGTGCACCATTCATTACCAAAGAACCTACCTACCAAACCAACTTATTATTCAGAACTTGAGCTTGCTTATATCGGATTTAACACATAATTCAAGTACATTAACATTTATATAGCAAATTGGAGTATAATTACGATTATAAGTGAAAATAATAAGTTCAATCTATTAACAAGAGTACCTACGTAAGTGAGGGTGAGCGAAAAAATTCTATGTCAACTTGTCAACACCGGCCGCTCCGCGCCGTGTTGTCGACTCACTGGACGTAAAGAATAGCAAAATGGAAGATCTTTCACACTTGTTGCATGAGATAAAAACGCAAATTAGTAATCAGACACAGGACTTCCTGGAAATGAAAAAGGAAATAACAAACAGCATAAATGATCATATCGATAAAATTATTGTAGGTGTCATGGAAAAATACACCAAACTAGAAGAAAATTTTAGTAAACAAGAGAAAGCAATTAATTATTTGGAGAAAGTTGTAAGACGAAAAAATATTATTTTCTTCGGCATCGAAGAGGAAGAACGTAACTACCAGGATTTGGAAAACAAAATATTAAATATTTTGAATAAAACCATGGCCTTAAATTTAGATAATAACTGCTTAGAATTTGTGGGAAGAATGGGAAAAAACAAAAACAAGCTGAGACCAGTAATAGTAACTTTAACTACACTCGGAAAAAAAATTGAAGTTTTAAAAAGGAAAAGCACACTTAGAGATAGTAATTACTATATACAGGAAGATTTTACAAAAGACGTTTTAGAAAAAAGAAAGGAGTTAAGAAAAAAATTAGATGAACAAAGAAAACAAGGTAAAAACGCATTTCTCAAATATGACAAATTAATTATTTCAGAAACAGACAGTCCATTCCCAAAACCTGATTTAAATACTATCAAAAATAAATTATCGCCCTCCCCGGATATGGGAAAAAATAAAAAACTTCTGAAACAAAAATTTGCAAAGAAAACCAAATAATTTTCTATTTATCATAGAAACATCATATACCTAAGTAATGTCAAGCCAAAATTTATTCCCTACGCCCCCCAAGCCGGTTGGTCACCGTGGGGGTGCTAGACCATAACCCTCCTATTGGTGTTCGTGGTAAGAAGATTTGAAAGAATTGGGTTCTTTTTAAGGAAAACTAAAACTGATTGGAGGAGGCCTGCGCCTTTAATGGCGAACTGAAGAAGAAGCTTATCTACAAACATTTTTCATCTATTTAACTGTTTAACATGAATAATATATATCTACCTAATAATTTAAACTTAGAGCTGATTTAAGTTATATAAGTAAAGCATTCTGCTATATGAGCTACAATATCATATATATAACATATTTAACATGCATTATTATTTTGTGTAAAGATATGGAGAGAAGTGTGATTTTGAAAAACGAGTCTTGAGAGTTAGTACTTCTAACTAAAAATAAATGTGGCCTTACTACATTAGTACAAAGTATATGTTATATTAAATTGAGTGAACTGAATGTTATAATAATTTAGAATGTACACTTTATTTCTTTATTTACTGTTTATTTCCATATTCACTCTTTAAAACGATATTGCTGTAATAAACAATAAAATAATATTTCATTACATATACAAGGATCATTGTTTAAACACTTTTAAATAGAACTCAGTACTTGGTTTAGAAAACGTTAAGAAAAAAATTTATATATACTATAATGTAAGAAAAAAAGGTAATAGTTACAAAAATTGTGAAGTTTGCTTTATGATACTATACTATGATTTAACTGGCTATTTTAGATTTTTAAAGTTTAATAACTATAAGGCAGGATTGTGTAACTTAAAAATAGAATATAATATAGGAAATATGTTTTCTCTTTATCTTGTTTTTTGTAAGAGGTGGGTACATTGTGTATTTTGGACAAGCTCTGTGAAGGATTAGATAACTAATGGTTAAAGATTAATAATGTATGAATTAAACCACTAATTTACCACAAACATAATCTTGTTATACCTACTGTAAAACTTATTTATTAAGTAATTGATGAGGATAGAATAAGATTTTTGTATTCTTCTTTTCAGTAATAAAAGGCTAATTTAATTTAATTTAATTTAATATTTTTGTTTGAATCGTATCTGCACTCAAACAAAAAATATATTAGGAGTTAAGAGATCTTGGCGGTTAAAGATAATGAACGTTTTTTAAAATCCAGTAGGATTTGTCTTTGATTTTCCGTGATAAAAAGTAGTCTATGTCACTCTCAAAGTCCCCAAATAGCCACGCAAAAAAATCACCTCGATCCGTTGCTCTAAGTCGGCGAGATCTAAGGACAAACCAAAAAACAAACACGTTCACGTTTTTTTAATAATAATAATAATAACATACACTTGAAAGAAACCAAATGTTTTAAATATACCAACTTTGAGCAGTGTTTTGTGTGTGTGACGAGAAATATATCTCTCATGAATCTTGCTTGATTGTTAAGTTGTTGACCAGTTTACACAGTTTAAGCAACTTACCATTCCAGGGTTGACACTGAGTGGACTCTTCACGAAGTCCATTTGAATTAAATTTGACTTGGAATCCTCTTCTATTTTGACCATCCACAGTTGGTAGCCTTCTGTGGCCCATTCCTGCAAAATTTAGAAGAGCCATCAGCATCAGTAACAATCAACAGGTCACTATTCAAAGCAGGTCTTTTCTCACAGAAACCTTATAGGCCAAAGTCCACCACGCAGGCCCAATGCAAACTGGCAGACTTTACACACCTTTGTTTATTATAGTTAGGTTAAGTCGAATTAAATACAAGTACACTATTATAACATAATATTATGTACCTCTTGACTTTTCGGAATTATATACGTTTTCAGCAATTAAAATATCACTTACTTTAATAGTAAAGACATACATCATCAAGAAACTTGCATATCTGAGAGTTCTCCATCTCCAATCCACATTAGGCCAGCGTGGTGGACTATGAAGAGATCTTACTGTATGAATACCCTGCAGTGGGCGGGCGATGGGTTAAAATTATGATGATGATAAGTGAAGTTGGCAGCATTGGAGACAAAATCAGACCCAGAGTTCTGGACAAGTACTGGCGGAGCTAGATATTCGTGCGTACCATGCCGCTGACCACGAGCGGGTTGTGCCGCGCCAGGTCCTGGCTGAGGCCGTAGTCCCACGCCAGCGAGCACATCAGCAGGGCGCCGAAGGTGCTCCACACAGACACGCCGCCGCCCTCCCAGCTCACCGCCACCGCCCGGCCGTCGCCTGTCCCTCTGAGGATATAGGACACGTGCGTACCATGCCGCTGACCACGAGCGGGTTGTGCCGCGCCAGGTCCTGGCTGAGGCCGTAGTCCCACGCCAGCGAGCACATCAGCAGGGCGCCGAAGGTGCTCCACACAGACACGCCGCCGCCCTCCCAGCTCACCGCCACCGCCCGGCCGTCGCCTGTCCCTCTGAGGATATAGGACACGTGCGTACCATGCCGCTGACCACGAGCGGGTTGTGCCGCGCCAGGTCCTGGCTGAGGCCGTAGTCCCACGCCAGCGAGCACATCAGCAGGGCGCCGAAGGTGCTCCACACAGACACGCCGCCGCCCTCCCAGCTCACCGCCACCGCCCGGCCGTCGCCTGTCCCTCTGAGGATATAGGACACGTGCGTACCATGCCGCTGACCACGAGCGGGTTGTGCCGCGCCAGGTCCTGGCTGAGGCCGTAGTCCCACGCCAGCGAGCACATCAGCAGGGCGCCGAAGGTGCTCCACACAGACACGCCGCCGCCCTCCCAGCTCACCGCCACCGCCCGGCCGTCGCCTGTCCCTCTGAGGATATAGGACACGTGCGTACCATGCCGCTGACCACGAGCGGGTTGTGCCGCGCCAGGTCCTGGCTGAGGCCGTAGTCCCACGCCAGCGAGCACATCAGCAGGGCGCCGAAGGTGCTCCACACAGACACGCCGCCGCCCTCCCAGCTCACCGCCACCGCCCGGCCGTCGCCTGTCCCTCTGAGGATATAGGACACGTGCGTACCATGCCGCTGACCACGAGCGGGTTGTGCCGCGCCAGGTCCTGGCTGAGGCCGTAGTCCCACGCCAGCGAGCACATCAGCAGGGCGCCGAAGGTGCTCCACACAGACACGCCGCCGCCCTCCCAGCTCACCGCCACCGCCCGGCCGTCGCCTGTCCCTCTGAGGATATAGGACACGTGCGTACCATGCCGCTGACCACGAGCGGGTTGTGCCGCGCCAGGTCCTGGCTGAGGCCGTAGTCCCACGCCAGCGAGCACATCAGCAGGGCGCCGAAGGTGCTCCACACAGACACGCCGCCGCCCTCCCAGCTCACCGCCACTGCCCGGCCGTCGCCTGTCCATCTGAAGACATGGTACTTTTTTTTGCCATATTCACTGAATCTTTGCTAGACCTTTGTTATTCTGGTTAAAAAGTAGCTTATTTCACAATTTATAATATATCGGAACTATGGCCTCCAACAGCTAAAAATATATAGACCTCATGATCCTTAGCCAAATAAGCTAGACAGTAAACCAAAGAAGCAGCAAAAAATGACATACCTCAAACATTTAACTGGTCCGGGGTCGCCGGGAAAGTCCTTGGAACTAAGCATCATCGTGTGCGACAGCTCCAGACCGCCGGTCGCTTCGTCTATCGTGAACACGTCCACTTGAGAACTGGCGAGCAAAATTTTTACTGAAGAACTTTCTTTAAGCAGAGTCAACAGATTACCGTCCTTGGCTATCTTAAGACCCTCACCTGACGGCTCGGGTCTCAATAGCGCCTCGGCGGTAATCACTAAAGTTTCACACTTGTACCATAATGAACTATAATCACATTCATACATACATGAACCCTGAAAACAATATACTCCTTTTTTCAGGCAGTTGTATAAAAAGAACTGCCTGAGGTAACCGGTAGAGACCTCTTATAGATATAAATCCTAAATTAATGAAAAAAAAAAGTTAGGTACCAATGCAGATAGATGAAAGTAACATACAACCAGCAAGTTGTAAAAGGCCATTAAAAGGAAAGCCGCTTACTTTTTCCTACCGATGGCTATGAGCCTAAACTTGTGGTTCACTCGGACGCAAGTCGCGTCGTCGATGCCCTGCGCCCATATTCCTTGGACTGCCTGCAATTAAGTTACACAATATATATTAATATCCAATCCTTACTTATTACTTTACTAGCTGATGCCCGCGAATTCTTCCGCGTGGATTTAGTTTCGAAAATCCCGCGGGAGCTCTTCGATTTTCCGAGGTAAATAGCCTATGTCACTCTCCAGGTCCTCAACTACAATATAACCGTGCAAAAAATTACGTCGATTCATTGCTCCGTTGCGGCGTGATTGAAGGACAAACCAACAAACCAATAAACGCATTTCTAATAATTAGCAAAGGACCTGGAGAGTGGCATAAGTTACTTTAAATTTCGAAAAAATAAAAGAGTTCCCGAAAGACTTTAAAAATCTAACTCCACATTGACATAGTCGTGGGCAAAATCTAGTGATACTAAATGCAATCTGATCAACCTACATAAAAACTAGCGTTTTTCTATAATGGTATACAGTGGAATTCTTGGCTAAAGGAGAATTCTGGCTTAAATCAATAGATGCTTAAAATAGTAAATGATTGTTTTGTAACGACTTGTGTATAATTTTCATTGATTACATGTATCATAAGTTTCAAGCTTACTTATCTAGAGTAATTTAAAGAGTTAGAGTAAATTGGGTTCTACTGGTAAAAATTACTTACTGTACAACCCAACGTTACACAATATCAACTTTTATGTATTAAGTTTAATACTATTAAACTGTGCTTGTATGGAATTAGCACAACAAAACATAAACAAAACGTAGCCTTGACAAAAATTACACTTATTTTTTTAATCTTACCCTTAAATCCGTCGCTAAACTTATCTGAGGTATAAAAATATAATTATCACATACACACTAAAAATAATAATTATAGTCAAAGTGTTCATGTACAAAAAACATTACAAATTAATTAATAGATAAGATTTTATTATTATATAACCAAAATAGTTATAAGACGACAAACCATTTATGTATTCTTAGGTATGTTATGTTTTTAAGGTGATGGGCCGACTACAAGATTCAATAAATGGGGCCAACAGGGATTTACCTATAAAAATAGGCAAAACAAAAATTGTGTGGTACCCCGAAAGAAAGATAACAAAAGGAGAAGCCCTTTCTCACCATTGTAAATCCTTACCAACATTATAAATGCGAAAGTGTATTTTTGTCTTCAATCATGGAGAAACAGATTGACGTGTTTCTTTGCACAGGTATAGTTCAGCCCTGGTAGCATGGGCGGGAGAAATTTTATCTCCGGAAAAAGGATAAAACGTTTAGCCCCTCAATTAGCTTTATCCACCCGTCGAGCATGGGCACAGCGGTGGAAATAACGCTCAGTGGATATACTTATAGAAATATACATCGCCTTCTCCTCTGTCGCCATGCTTTAGCATAAGGAAAAGATAATTTTATCCCCTGTCAGTGGATAAAATCGGGGGATAAAACTTTTATCTCCTGCCCATGCTACCAGTGCAGAACTTACATGTTACATAGGCTACAGTGTGGGGATTTTAGATACTATAGATGGTTGGATTTTGGGTAAAGGTTTTTCTCAGAATAACAGGTTCCCGTGGAATTGTTAAAACTCTAACTCCACAAGGATGTTGTTGGCAAAATCTAGTTGGTAATAAGCTAATTGTTAATGAGCAAACTCTGGTTAAATAAGCAGAACATTCATAGTATCGGGCTTTGATATAGTATATGTATAAAAAGAGGTAGATATGTATCAAGCATGCGGCGAATGAAGCGCGTAATGGCAGATATTTGTCATGTCATTTAACAATGAAGTACTCTATTATAATCTTCTACTTTTCGTCGTTCGGAACAAGTTTTTCGCTTGTTTAGAATAGAATAGAATAAAAATATTTTTTTTTTCAAATAAACTTTTACAAGTGCTTTTGAATCGTCGATGAATCTACCATTTGAGTATATAACTCATCCCTAGTAGAATATCATAGGTATCAGGAAGAAGATACTTACATTAGGATCGAACTTGAGGTTGGGTGCGGTGAGGTAGGCAGCCCGGCCGTCGTTCAGTGTTATGCCGAAGCCACACACTAGTGGAGAATATTCAATGTCGTTCACGTGGGTGTTGTCTTCCAATATGGGTTCCGCTGGAAACCAATTTTTTTTTAATATTGAAGTAATTGAGGTATTAGGACTGAGACTGGAATATATAGACCACTCTCTCACTCAGCTTGGACTTAAGAAAGAGTTAAAACGAGTAAAAGGGATGCAGTGTGGAAGTAAAATCAAATTATTACCTTTGGAAACTTGCTGGTTGATGGAGAATGGTATGCGACCTAGGTCGAGGCAGTAGTCGCGATTTTGCGTGCCGTCCCAGCGGTAGCGAAGCAGATGTGCACGCGTCGTGCACACTAATATCTCCGTGCCTGATATACAGCACATGCGAGTTATCTGCCCATCCCATACTAGGATCTCTTTAAACTGAAATGGAATTTGATTCATTTCGATTTATATACAAATTTTTGTGAAATCTAATAACTCAATTGCAATCAATTATCTATACTTATAATAAAACTGTAAAGGGACAAATTCTGTACATTAAATATATTTTGAAAATTTTAATCAGAGGATGCTTTATTATCAATACTGAGCCCAAAACAAATTTTTATGAATTTTCACTATTTTGTATAATTTTTATTATCAATTCATAAAATATTAGTGAATTTTACTTATTATTTTGATTTACAAAATCTTCAAAAAATGATACACAAATCTCTGTTGGGTTCTATTTTATTATACCAGAAAAATATCAAAATAATATTCAATCAAAAATATCCTTACCAGGGTGATTTTAAGAGAAGGTATGACTTCTTTGACAAACAGTTCTGCTGAGTCCCTTCTGAGACTTGCCATAGGTGGGTCACATTGCTGATAAGCTGTTTGGTCACTTTGCGCTTCCACATTGTACAAGATTAAATGTCCTTCTGATGTCTAGAAATGAAACAAATGAGGTGGGTAAGCTTTCTAATGATTTATGCCCAACATAGTCATTAGTCTTGTTTAGTACATGAATACTAAGTACTATTAATAATGAATGAGCAACTGCTGAGTTTCTTGCCGGCTCTTCTCAGCAGAATCTGCACTCCGAAAACTACTGTACTAATAGTACTAGAAGTCTGAACTAATACTCTTTTGAATGTACTAGTAGCAGACTTTAATAAAAGCCATTTTATTATATTTATATGAAGTTCAAGTATTTACTTACCTTTATATTTACATTATATTTAGGTTAAAAAAAAAAAAGATACCGGCCGAATTGATAACCTCCTCCTTTTTGGAAGTCGGTTAAAAAAAGTAGAGAATCATATGAAAAAACTATCAAACTTAGCATGTTTCTTGAATTTTTGCCATTGTGTAATGTGTATGTGTACTAAGTTAGGGAAATATTTTTCTAACAAACCGAAATGCATATCATGGATGAATCTGGTTTCCATTCCACACCAACATTGACTCCCAGTCTCTGCAGAGATTCCGCACTCCTCTTGTGATATACTATTGGAACAGTGGGCTGAAAATTATATAAATTTAGGAATCTCAACAATTAAACTGACGAACCGCAAACCGAAAGGTCATCAGTTCAATCCCCATCCATTGCACTACTATCGTATACAAGCCTACGGCTCAGAGCGTAGAGCAGAATATTTGTCATGTATGAATATTGCTAATATTGTTTTCAATTCAATTCCCAATCAGTGGCTTTCAGGGGTGCCAATGTTTTATAAAAAAATACTTGCTCCAGTACCCATGGTCTCACGGTCCATAGGTAGCCAAATAAGCTAGAACAACGAGCCAGTCAAAAATTGTTCATCATTTAATATTATGTATTAGATTGATATAAGGCGTTATTTACCCAACAGTCTGTTGTTCTGTGCGTGAAAATTTTTAACCAAATTAAAAGACGTACCTTGCAAAACCAGACTACAAAACAATCCTCACTAAGTGAAGCAAACAAGATTTTGTCTCTATTCGATACGATTTGCTTAATCTGAGCATCGTTCCCCAAGTTTTGTAAAACTTTAGGCCATCCTATAGGGAAATACATTTTTGAATCAGCATCTGGGTTTTTTTATTAACACAATAACTAATTCATAAAAATTTACAAATCACAATATTTTGCTGTTTCGTCAACACCACTCGCTCATAGAGGTGAGCGTTGTATGAACGAACTGTTTTATTAGACTGCTTTTTGAGCGTCAACGGATAAACTGTTTACCGTTCAATGATAAACTAGTTCAATGATGAACGACATCGTAAGTCGTAACGCATTCAGTCGATTCAGTCGACGATGACAAAGAGTTGAGGATGGGACTTGAATGCATTTAAGCGTTTACTGTGCACGAACATTTCCGAACGTAGGCGACGAAATACGGACATAGGGACTTTCAGGTAGTCGGCCGATGTGATGGGGCTGATGGCGGGGAAAATATATGGATTATGGAATGACCGAGTGCCAGCGCCGCGCCGGCCGGCTTTTGTTTTTATAGGTACTTACCTATTACTTCGTAAAAAGGATAAAATTGCAGTTTGCACATCTGTGAAACACATGACTCGAAATCTGGTTTTACCCTAGTATCGTTAGACTATTTTAGTACTGACATAGAGAACGTACATCAAAGAAAGACTACACAATACACATTATTTTGGGTTGTTTTTATTAATCTTTTATTTACCGTAGTAGTTATTAACTAGTTAGTATTGCGTATTCCGCTGGCACAATCTAAGGTTTCATTAAATAACGTGTGCTTATGATGCGACTTCATTCGCGTAAATTAAGGTTTTTTAATTCGGAACTCTTTAATTTTCCGGGACAAAATTTAGCCTATGTGTTAATCCGGGGTATGAGCTATCAGCCAATTCGGTTCATTCGTTGTGGCCTGAAGGAGTAACAAACATACACACACTTTCGCTTTTATAATTACTAGACTTGACTACACTATACTTTTCACGTAGGTATGTAAGTAGTTAGGTGATCATTCTTAATTCAACATTTCAAACTAAATTAATAAATCATTACCTACACTTTTAGCAAAATATAAATATTGTAAAAATAGTAGTTGTAAGACAATTCATTGAATTTTTTTGAATCAGTTGAGCAAAAGATGAAATGAACTTAAATACACCAGGATGTTATAAATTTTATGACATAATTATTGTTCTACCAGTCCCAAGCCTGGAGCAGGTATGAAAAAAAGTCATTTCGTTTGTTAAAGGATCGTTCGACTTGTTTAATAAACGCACGTAAACGAAGACCATAGCTATACACTCGGTACATGACGTAAACTAGTCGAACATTGAACCATTTCATAAACTAGTTTATCGTCGATGTTAAACGGTCTCGTTGCGTCGACGATCAAAACGTCGACGACCCACCTCTACTCGCTCATTCGCTCATTTCATCTGACATTTAAAAGTCAAAAATAATATTGACACTTGACAGTTTAATGACTTGTTGACAGGAGGTTACATACCTAGATTATTTCAAAAATATTTTTTGGTTAAGGTACTGACAAACATGCTTAAAAAAGGCATGCTTAAAACTAGCATGCTCTGTAACTATTAATTACAATTCACATTTGCTAGCAAAAAGTGTGCTTGTTGTGAGCATTCTCCTAATAAAGCATGCTCAAAGCAAACAATTGGACACACATGCTATTTAAGCGCTGCCTCTCAGACAAAATGTAAGTTTTGCAAAAAATAAAAATCAAAACAGTGGTTCTATAAACTTACAGAGATATAATAGTGTCAGTTTTATTCGTACAGAACTCAATAAAATAATTCTACTGCTTGCTACGAAATTATTTAAGAATATTTTATCGAATCGAATCGATAATAGCATGCTCATAAGCAAACCCTATTCAGACGCGCTCGAAGCACTTCCCCTTTAACCCCCACCTCAGGTAGCACGCTCAAAAATCAAACTACTGTTGATTTTTGAGCATGCTTGAAATAAGCACGCTCATTACTAGCAATGTTTCGACACACATGCTACTAAGTAGCAATTTCTCATTAGTGGCATGCTTTCGTTCTAGTGAGCATGTCAGTCAGTATAATTAAGAACAGTTTGCCAAATCCAATCGATTATAGCATACTCATAAGCAAACCCTATTCAAACGCGCTCGAAGCATTTCCCTTTCACCCCCGCTTCAGGTAGCACGCTCAAAAATCAAATGACTGTTGATTTTTGAGCATGCTCGAAATAAGCATGCTCCTTACAAGCAATGCTTTGACACACATGCTACTAAGTAGCAATTGCTCAATAATGGCATGGTTTCGTGCTAGTAATAAGCATGTCTGTCCGTAGTTTATTGCAGTTATTCATCTCATTAGTCACGGAGTGATTACATTCTCTTGGTCATTCGTAATCTGTGGTAATTCGCTATATAAGCTGTATTAGAGGGCCCATACACGGTCAAGTATGTTTGTCAAACACGTAAAATTTTTACCTGTTTTTGTTACGGTTTTGTTTGAACAAGGTCATCAAACACCAGCGCACCCAATCAAACACCTCCGTTTCTGTTTGACAAACACGTAGTTTGTTTGACAGACACGACCACAGACAATCAAATCCACGTAAAAATGTTTGACCGTGTATGGGCCCTCTTACAGAAACCTTGAACGGAAAAATTAATATTTTTATTTTTGTATGAAAAAAATTTTTTTTAAAAGTCGTGGAGCAAAAGTTATTTACCTTGATGCATAGAAGTTGCCTGTAGAACTTTGTCGGCATTTTACAAATTAACTTGTATATCGCATACTCAATCTAATTCTAAAGGAATACAACAACAGGAAGGTTTCTGTACTCTGGAAAAAAAGTCTCTAAATCTTTTGTTTGCTGTTAAGTTATGAACTCAATTTTATTTTAGTTCACTATTTGGTTGATGGTTCATAAAACCTAAAATTGAAGAGAACCCATGAAGAAAAGTGAGAAACTCACTTCTCTGGATGGGTTTTCTTTTTGAGATTAATTATAGAGGTCAGTGGTTCGGATGGTTCGGATGGGATGCTTTGAATATATAGGTACCTATCTATTCAAAGTTCGTGCATACACATGCTAGTTACTCGCACAGAAGCATGCCAGTTAGAAGCAAAACCGAGCTACTCGCATGTGTATCAAGGTTCTGCAAGTAACTCGCATGCCAGTACAAAGCATACGAGTAGATCGCAAGCCGTGTGATTTTTCGCTTTGAGGGGAAGTGGGACGCGAGATTCGTATTGCCTGATCGTAACGTGTTGCTAGTAAATCGCAACTCTCAACTATCTGGCAAGATCTTTTTAATTTTGTGCTTGTTTTTATTGGTTTTTGCCTAATATAATTGCGAGTTGTATTGTAACACTATTTATTTCTTCATAAATATTCATTTTGTAAACTTTTAGAAACGTTACGTACGTAGAACGTAGAAGTTTAGAAACTGGCATACCAGTTACTAGCATATATATCACGTGCTGAAATTCTGCCAGTATCTAGCATGCCAGCTTGCCAGCATCTAGCATGCCATTTACTAGTATGTGTATCACGCGCTTAACAGTCTGGCTCTTTAATCATTGATTTCATTTTCAATTTTTCAATTTCATTTGTCTGTGGCTGTGGTCTGTGGGCGATGCTAACTTGCTAGCAAAACTAGAAATCAACAAAATAAGATATTAGGAAGCTATCCACAAGCTTATTTAAATGGATTTGGTCGATAGTGGTCAAGAAGGTTAATATTTATCCATTAGAGTTGGGTATAGTTATGTGCTTGGTCTATCCATGTGGTCTTTACGACAATGTCGGAAGCAATTGATATAGAATCCGACAATCTCTGCACGACAGAGGACAAGTTTGAACAATTTCAAGCGGTATCCATGTATGAAGAAGATGAATTCATTACGCTTGCCGATATTGTGTCACCTCCACCGCCCGACCGCGACATAAGCGAGATTTTACACGAGATGCCCATCGAAGACGTGAGTTCACTTGTAGAAGAGACTTTAAACCAAGTTACCTCAACAACAGACCAAAATGTTGAAAAACATGTCGAAACTACACCGAAAAAGCGAGGAAGGAAAAAGAAAAGTCACTTAGCATCCAGCAGTTGTCAAGTAAGTGGTCCTGGTGAATCTGAAAGTGAAAACAAAAACAATGTAACATCCCAAGGCTTAGAGCATAGTTTTAATAACAGCATACCGAATGGAGGACAGGTTTTACCTGAAACACCACATAATGAGTATCCATCACTTGAACCTAAAGTATCTAAACGTGGACGTTATATTAGAAACAGGAATCCTCCCCAACCTAAAATATCAAAAAAGAGAGGTCGACCAGCCAAACCAAAAAATATTGAAATTGCTACTCCTTTAATTAACAATGATAAAAATGACACAACAAATAGCTTGTACAATGTAAGTAATATTGATGAAGGAATTGTGGAAAACTCAGAAATTAAGACGTCTAAAAGGGGAAGAAGAAAGAAAAAAATACCATCAGAGTTAATAGAATATTCGAATGAGGTTGTAATTGAGCCTGAAACTGACTGTCATCTGGCATTGCCTGCAGAAGAAGTTTCATTATTGACTGAAAATGTAGTACAGAAACAAAAGGGGGGCAGAAAAAGTAAAAAGAAAAAATCAAACAACTTTTTGGATGAACAGCAAAAAACTGACAGTCAGCTACTTGTGCCAAAAGACCTTACAGAAGACGAGATAGAGGACTTACCTTTAGTAGCATTAAGTAATAAAATAGCTAAACCTGATAATTCTACCACATCAGATATTCAGTTAGGTGCTGAAAATGAACAAAACATGTTAAATGACACAACCCAAACGAGTGAATCAAATGACAATATTGCTGTCCACAGAAATCCCAAAAAACGTGGCAGGCGCAAGAAAGTACACTCAAATGATTCCATTCAGATTAAGTCTGAATTACAAAATGAAAGTAATATAACTACTACCAACAGTATTGATAAAGAGGATACTGGTGATCCAGGCTTTCCAGGCTTAGATGATATAAAAGAATGCATTAGTGAACCCGAAGCAAATAAAAATAATTCTGAAAATATTGAAAATGACAACTTTAATGATGATACAACTGTTCAGGAGCCTCAAGGAAGCCCAACCAATAACTCTCCTGTCAAAAGAAATTCTAAAAAGCCTATAATGTCAGACTTTGAGTACAATATAGACAGTATTGTTAAAAATGAAAATCAGGATGTTGAACAATTAAGTGACAATAGTGAATCGGAAACAAGAGATTCCTCAAAAAGATCTATGCGTCGTAAAGTAAAAAAGAATTTGCACTATGATGAAGGATCAGATGAAGATCCTTATGCCAACATTGAGTTATCTGATGATGAACCGAGAAGACGAAAGGGAGGTAGATATAATTCTGATGATGAATATATTCCAGGTGGTAAAAGGCAATTATCAGATGTGTCTGATAGTGATATGGATATTGATATTGACGAAGAAATGGAAGATATGGATGATTTAGTAGGAGTGTCTGCGAAACAAAAGCGCAGAAGAAACAGAAAATCTGAAACAGGATCTGTAAAAAGTCCAAGAAAAAGAACCAAAAAGGGAGACACAAATAAGAATAATCTTGATATTGTCACTCAAAAACCTTCTACAGTGGATGATAGTGGTGATTTTGAGGATTTATTAGAAACATCAATTATTAAAACAGGCGAAAATACTCCAAAATCATGGGGCACAACTCAGGAGTTTAAAGATTTTCTTTTTAAAATATCTCAAGGATCAGACATTAAAATTAAAAAAGCTAAATCAATTGATAATACGAAAAGTCCCCTCCAAATACCAGTAATTGATCAAAACGAAGCTAGAAAAACAGCAGAAATGTGTGCACAAACAGATATCATCAAAACAAAAGCAGTTTCTGTCCAAACAACTAGTATTTATGAAGTGCCTATGAAAAATCAAGTTGCATTGACTACAGATATATCAGAGAAAGCATGTGCATTCTTATCAGGTATTGTTAAAACAACTGCAGAATTAGGACAACTAATGACTCAAAAGTCAGAAGATTTTATAGAAAAGAAGATTAATTCCACCTATGTAACAGATACATTTAAAATGGATTATTGTGTGAAAAAGTCATTTTTGCTATTTAGACTTGCAAAACATAACTTAGTTCAGATGGAGGAGGATCTAGCAAAGCAATATGAAGAGTTTTTGAAAGAAAATAATTTAATTCAGCACAGAGAAGAACAGAAAGTTATTGAATCAACTTCTAAAGCCGCAAATAGTGATAGTGATTGTGAAATTGTTGAAGAACCAGTGATAACAAAAAAAGAGGATAAGGCAGGACTTAATCCAAAAACTGTCTTTCTCAACAAAGAGCTGTCCATCAAAATAGCAAAAAAACCTGCTGAGGAGCCAAAACCCAAAGAAGATCCGAAAATAAAAGCTAGACATACTGTTTGGATTAATGACTCAATTATGGTAAAAAAAGTGAAACCTACTCAGTCTTTTTTAGCCCAGGACAGCCGAAATAAAAAACCACCTGATGCCTATGTAACATTAAAAATGATAAATGATTTTTTTATGATGTATAATCGTCAAAAGGCAATATCGACATGTGCACAATTTGTGACACCTGAGTGGCTAACCATAAAACAGGATTATACTTGTTATTATTATTTTGATAATACATGTGAATCTTCTGAAAGTTCTGTACCCAATAATGAGGAATTAATAACTGAAGCCACTGTTTCGGAGAACAATTTGCAAAATTTAAATGATTTCAAGCCTTTGACTAAAGGCCCTAATTCATTGTCTTTGCTTTGTACGGAAGTTATACAAAGATTGATGTGTGTGGAAGATTTAGAGAAAAATAACAACTTATGTTGTTCAACTGAGAACATTGAACTAAAATTAAATTCCTGCACATTATTAAATGTCTGTAAAGATGATTTACACATACAGGACTCAATTAAAAATGGTATATGTGTACTAAATAATCAGGAGTCAGTAAAGGTTGTGTGCCTCAAAAGTCTTTGCTATAAAAAGGTCATGGAACTTATCCACATACCTGAATTTAGTGATAAAAACTTTGTTTTATCAAATAATACCAAGACAAACGAAAGAATTTATGAAACTCATGAAGATTATTGTGAAGTAAACTTTGATTGTAAATCAGTTGAGACAGTAAAGTCATTACTCTCACTTAGTTTGAACATTGTTTCATCAAGTTATTCTAAGACAAACAAAAGTGAATATAATGAAAATTCATGTGAAGTAAACTATGATAATACTTCAGTTGAGACAGTAAAGCCGTTACTTTCACTTTGCTTGAAAAGTATACAAGAGTATCTAAAAGTACATGAAACTCCAAAATTAGATATAGATAATAAAATATCTTTTGAACCACATTCATTAAAAACCATAGTTTTTCAAGAAGTCATAAACATATTTGCCAAAGGAATGTGCAGAAATTATGAAGATGATACTAACAGTGAAACAAGAATTTGTGTAGATTTCATGCCAACTATATTGAAACAGAATAATCAACAATTCTTTGAAAGGTTTGAGCCAAGTTCTCCAATTTCTCTTAAATCACTTTGTTTTAATGTTATGAATAAAACCTTCAATGAACACTATGAACATGATGAAGAAACAAACATAAAATCAGGAATAAATTCACTTAATTTTACCATTAATAACGTAAATACTGTCTCTGAAGATGTGTTCTTAAATGGCACTAGTGAAAACTTGAATGAAGACCATCCACTAGAATCAACTTATTTAGATGATGAGGAACACAATTATTCTGATGACTGTGAAACAAGTTATGATAACCATGTTGAAGAGGAAGATAATAACTGGGTGTCACAAGTCCAAATGAAAGAATTGCGATCTTTTGTGGAGCCTACAAATAGTAATGTCAATGAAGAATTACCTGAAAGTTCAGATTTGCCTCCAAATGGCATAGTTAACATTAAAATAGAACCTGTTGAACTCTTGGAAAATATCGTTGAATCAAATGTTAAAACAGAGCCGCTTGATGATGAGGACACTGCTTTTATGCCAATAGTAACAGTAACGAAGCAAGAAAATGCTGATGCTACTATCTCTTCCAAAGAACCTATTGAAAGGCAAAATAGTAACAGTTATGATGAAAATGCTTTTGAAGCTTTTGTAAGTACCAATAAAATGATCATGTCTCTAGATAGTTATGAAACTACAAATGAAGAAGTTTTTACTCAGAGTACTTCAAGAGTTCGGAGACAGTATGAACCTGATTCAGATGGTGAAATTGAAAATTTTGCTGATAGTTTAAACTTATTGGTACCTCAAAATGTAGAAATTGCTAAGGATAGATTAATGGAAAGTAGTTCAGATGAAGACACAAATAAAAAAAAGAAACCAGAGAAACGGGGTAGGGGTAGACCTAAAAGGAATACTAAACCTACTAATGCACCTCCAGTCAAAGAAAATGTAACAACAAGAAGTGATTTAGCTATCTTAACTAGAAAAATGAAAGAGAAAATAAGACAGGTTGAAAAACAAAACGAATCTTCTGAGTCAGAATTGGAAGAAACTTTGAGTGTTATAAAAGAAAAAGTTAAAGAAAAACCCCAAAAAAAATCAGCTAGTGCTAATAAAATTCCAGAAAATGAAATTCAATGCAATGATGTAGATTCTACTGAACAAATTAATGAGAATAATGTACAAAAACAGAATGAAAATGAGCCAAATGAAGAAAAAGAAACTGTAAACAAAGGAAGCGAAAATGCAGTTGGTTGTGAGGAAGAAATAATAACACATAATGATGAAGACAAACAACTCACTGATATAGATGATAGGTCGAATTCGCCGTTGATTAACACAGATGAGCCAGTGGAGCTTTTAGAATGTGAGCCAAACATTGCTATGTTCGAGAATTTAATGGGAAAACCGCAATCAAAAAGAAAGTCAAAATTGAAAACAGATGTGACTAAAACAGCTCCTGATGCTGTGAAAGAAGTTGATTCACCTCCTTACATTGATCGCCATGGTTGGAATTGTTACCCCATTGACACTAAGGATGGTAAAATTTACCAGTATGCTCAAATAAAGTTGGAGAAGCTGCCAGAGTCATTTGTGGAAACATATTTAAAATACCAAGATCTCTCAGAGCAGTCCAAGGATGATTCAGAAGTTGACAAGTAAATATTTAATGGATTGAGTAGTATTTTCTTTCTTCTAACTATTTACTAAATACATTGATCCTAATCAATTTATTTACAGGCTGACCAATTTACAATCACTCCATCGTATACAGTCAAAAGAAAAAGTACGTCTAAAAGTCAAAGATAGTAAAAATACTCCGACCGAACCTGGTAAAGCAAAATCACCAACCAGGGAACCAGGAATCGAGTTACAAACTGACATTAAAGTTGAACAGTTGGATGAACTCACGCCTTCTGAAGATGAGGGTGAAAATGTTGAGGACATCCCTTCCCCAGTTGTAAGTGTTTTCACATAAATAGAAATCCTCCTACTAATATTATAAATGCGAAAGTTTGGATGTATGGGTGTTTGTTACTCAATCACACCGCAATGATTGAACCGATTTGACTGAAAGGCCCAGAGATAGATTATAAACTGGAATAACACATAGGCAATTTTTTATCCCGAAAAAGTAAAGAGTTCCCGCGGGATCGAAACACCGTAATCCACGCGGACAAAGTCGTCTGCATCATCTAGTAATAATTAAATAAAAAAAAATAAAAAAAGTTATAAACTTAGTTAAGTATAACTTTTATACCATAGAACTTACTCATCATTCGAATGATATTTAATAATATAAATAAGCATCTGAGATTTCTGGACAGTCCTATTTTTTTCTTAAAGTTAATAAATTCTTATTTTAATCCTTATATTGCATAAGTACTGCCCACCTAAACCAAGTTTAGAGTACAGACATCATTATTGAACTCCAGCCTGCATATGCCCATATATTTATTTTAAAGAATTATGCCAAGCTGAAGTTGACTGATATTCTCCTATCCCCTTCAAATTAGCGGAAAGCTTGTGCTAGGAGTGAGTACGACAATAGTGCAACAGGTAGGATTCGAACCTGTTACCATTCAGTCCGCACCTTTAACCGTCGAGTTATTGAGGCTTTAGATTTATATTTATTTATGTAACTATATCATAATTGCAGACAACACAGCAAAGTGCTGACAACTGCTTAGCAAAAGACCTCCTCATGAATGATGACGACAGTGATACAGAAAAACCAGATGGTGAAGGCAAAAAGCCAAGAAAAAGTGACGACTCCTACGACATTAGCCTTAAAAAGCGTCTGTCAAAAACTAAAGTTGAGGAGGTGAAACCGAAAAATGACAACTTAATGCTGACAGCTGACAAGATGATGACTAAGGAGCTAGCGATGCTGCACGCACCCGTTGACCTGGACCTCAAACCGGAGGTGCTGGATATAAAGGATGTTACCACTAAGCCAGCCTCGAAAAGTACTCATGTAAGTTTAGTTTACATTTTTAATTTATTTAACACTAGCTGTTGCGCGCGACTTCGTTTGCGTCAATTTCTGTTATTATGATCGCGATTAAGAAAAAAAAGAATTTTTCAATTCGAACCAGTAGTTCCTGAGGTTAGCGTGTTCAAACAAACAAACTCTTCAGCTTTATATATTAACACAGATATAATATTATTACACTATGTATAATTGTATATTCTGTTCTTTCAGAAAATCAGTCCTAAAACTCATACATCCAGAGAACATAAAGACAAAGACGATGATTCCTCCTCAGAAGAAGAGAAGCAATGGTTCACGACTAAGGAGAAACTTCTCAAACGTTTGGAGAAAAAGCAGGAGTGTCCGAGGTATGCGTCCATTGCAGCTCATTTTGGTTGACTAGCTTGTATCATATTGAGCTACGAATAAATAATAAGTAAGGAAGTCTATCATCTTCATCTTCTTGAGTTGTGGCTATGCAGGTCTCGAGGCCCTGTAGCACGTTGACCGTCGCCGATCTATTGTGCTCGCCACTATTCATATTTCCTCGCCGATGCTCGTTGCCACCAGGAACAGCAGCACTTTCTTGGCTGGAATGAGTATAGCTTCCTCGGGGTGAACTATATGTTTCCCCAGATGGATGCTACGTTTATGCATTATAGCAGAGCAGTAACAGATGATGTGCAGCGGTGTCTCCACCGCATCCTGGCAAAGCCTGCACACATCCGAGCCCTGGAGCTTGAGGTTATACATGTGTCTGTTTAGGCCACAGTGTCCCGTCAAAGCTCATACTAGAATGCATAGGTTCTTCCTTCCAAGCGCCAGCACCCCGGAGGCAGTCTTCAGGAAGTCTAATTCAGAACAAAATCCTCTCAAAAATGGCCCTACTTCAAACCAAAACGAGGTATACGAATCACTTCCGAGGTTACAGGTAGACATGCTTTGTATCGGTTCAAATTCAGAACGAAAGCAATGATTGGTTCGCGCGCGTGCTGCTATGTTTGCTATGACAGCTGAGTCATTGGACGATGTTATGAAAATTTGACGTGCAAGAAAAATGAGCAACTGTTGACGTGCTATTTTTGTTTTTAATCCCCGCCTCTAAGGGCTTAATTTTAATCTCCACCAACTTCGGCGCAATTTTGGTTGTTTTTTAACGCAGTTAGACTTCCTTAATTGCTATTTATTCGTAGATATTCAGTGAATTAATTTATAACTATTAAATAGAACTGAGGGTTGCTACGTTAGCAACCTGTTCTATTTACTGATGAACTCAAACGAAATTTAATTCAACGTTTCTAATAAGAACCGCTAAGGTGTGGAACACTTCAAGCATTCCTGTTCAGTGTTTCCTGACACCTATAATTTGAGTACCTTCAAGGCAAGAGAATAGGCTTCTTCTGGGCAAGCGTGCTCCAACCTAGACCTCATCAGTGCTATCCAGTACTGATTGTCGTCAAGCGCAAGCCTATTTCGGATAAAAAAAACCTAAATCAACCGTTCCGTAGAACAAAGTCTCATCTGCTAAATTCACAACTTGAAATTTGAGCCTTAAAAGTCACATCTGCAAGGCTCAAATCTCAAGTTATGAATTTAGCAGATGAGACTTTGTTCTACGGAACGGTCGAAATAGTTTATTATTCTCATGTTCATTATGCAGTGTGGATGATGCGAAGCGTGCGAAGATCGTCAGCGAGTTCATCGAGAAGCGAAGCGACGGGCCGACCATCCGACTGCGCGGCCGCCCGCCCCGCCGCCGCTCGCTCAAGAAGCTCATGGAAAGACGGAAGCAGATGAAGTAAGTTACTCAGCTCTTCTCGTCGACCTGTTATTTTGTATCTGGTTAATTAATATGATAAACCAATCCTTACTACCCTTACTAATATTATAAATGCGAAAGTGTGTTTGTTTGTTGGTTTGTCCTTCAATAACACTGCAACGGAGCTACGGATTGACGTGGTTTTTTGCATTGGTATAGTCGAGGGCCTGGAGAGTGACATAGGCTACTTTTTATCCCGGAAAATCAAAGAGCTCCCACGGGATTTTAAAAACTAAATCCATGCGTACGAAGTTGCGGGCATCAGGTAGTAGTATAATTTGTTAAACCAGTCATGAAGATATTCGCTAACATATTATGACACACAGTCTAAACCAGTGCTGGACCTAGGAGATACAATTTTCAGGAAATATTCCTTAAGTACCCTAGAGACACCCTTAGGAGGGGTCTATGAAATTCCATCCCTGAAGGGGTGACTTCTTCTGCGATTGCCTCTTCAATTGGCAAAGATTGGCAGTTAATTTTGTATATTCCTGCTTGTACTGCGCAAGGCGAAAGAGTTCAGCTGCACTCGCCATTCCCGTTCCTCTCCCGAACGTTATGAAACCAGAACTTTTTTCAAATTCATCCCCAAAAGGGATGAACGGGGATGACAAAATTTGTACGGAATCTTCGGAACGACAGATCTGTTTTTATGAGACTTATTTTATTTATTTATACAACTTTATTGCATGAAAAAACAAGAACAAAATACATAAGTAAATAAACAGTGTAACACGATGACCTTATCACTAATAGTGATCTCTTTCAGGCAACCTGTACGAGGGAACTTAATGACTTGATGAGACTTACTTTCTATTTAATAAATAATAATTTCTTGAAATCTTATTTGACTTTCGTCTTTCTGATATCATTTTAGTTTCCCTTTATTGCTTGCAGAATACTCACAAGAGAGTTGCTAGGCGACGACGCGTCTCACACCGGCAAGAAATCCTACCAGACGTACGGGAAAGGGCGCCGTAACATAAGAGCGGTATAAATATTAGTGATTACATTTAAAATTGCAGTTAAAACCAAGAGTTCTATACTTCTGGCATGTTAAGAATCTCATATAAGCTGGATTTTAAATACAAAAATAGTTTTCTTTTATATACCAACTACATGTCCTATTCATATTAAATTTTGGAAATATAATAGGGTGAAGAAAAAGGTTTGAAATTAGTTACTATAAATGTGAAAAGTAAAACAAAAATAAATAAATACTCATAGTGTGAGTAAGAGGAGGGAAAGTTGAAAAAAATAAAGTAGTCGATTTTAAATTACGGAAAAACTACATTTGTATGGAAACTCTGGCATACCAGAGAATAAGAAGAAGTGAAAACCAGCCCGTTAAACATTATTTTCTACTTTTCCATAGGTGATAAACAAGAAAGCACTGTCTCACAGCACCGTGATGGCTAATATGGAGGAGTTTGAAAGGAAACAGAGATTGAACATGCGCCAGACACAGCTTGTAAGTACTTACAAATAAATATTACACATCAGTAGGGCTAGCACACACTTTTTCTTTTTAATCTAGCTTACAATTCACCAGATTAAAAAGAAATTAGTGTTTCTCTAATTCATTACTGACATCGACAATGTGATGCAAGTGAAGCGTCAATGGACAATTTGCTCTAAGCTCAAGCCCAATTCAGATAGCTATCAGCCACCAGAACAGCTAATTGTTTTTATTAAAACATATTGCCGCGTCGCAGATTTGATAAAAGAAAAAAAAGTAGGGCTAGTGAGAAGATTTTGGCTACCCATTTTCTCATGGTATCTCTTAAAAATTTATGAGTAAATGGGTAAACAAATTTTTCTCATGGCTCATTTATTTATTCGTGAATTCGTAAAAGATATCCCAAAAAAAATAGGTAGACAAAATTTTCTCGTGGCCCTCATGATTCGAAAGCACTTTGTAAAAGTTTATTTGAATAAAAAATTATTCTATTCCATAGTCTTGCTAGTCCTACTAATCCCAGAAAGTGGCCATCACATCTTCAAATATCATAATATCTTGTACCATTTGCTTCAGAGGGAGATCCTTGGGTGCGAGGAGGGTGTCAACGTCGTGGTCATCAACGACGAGTTATGTCTCGAGTATGACTTCGACGAGCTACGGCCTGTCGTTACTGTGCACCCGTTCTTCACCAAGGTCATGAAGGCGCATCAGGTAACTGTCACTGAAATTATCCATCCAACCATTGCTGGTTATTCATTTATCCATCCACAATAACTATCGCAATACCCATCCCACCCTAGTCAATAATATTTCCAAAATCCAAGGTCATAATTTCGGTTATGTCAACTCTTCGACCATTTAGCCGGGACGCGCCTTTACGCAGATTTAGTACTGAATATATTCTGCCACTTTCTGCGATGAGGTGGGGTAATCACGTACAGCACACATTTACTCACTTCTGCACACTCTTGTAAATACTTAATGTCTCTATGAACACACACTAACTCAAAAGCTGTCACACTTACAAGCTGAACCGTACGTTTGTACATGTACTTCGGCAGAGGGGAATGCGTGCGCTTGGCACATCCCGGCTAAATGGTCGAAGTGTCAACTGCATCCTAACTGCAATTTTACAGTCGGCTTGCAGCCCAATGCAGCCTATATTTGCCACTTAGTATACGATCAAATGTATTGAAGAGGACATTGCTTCTTTCGCAGTATGAAGGTGTGAAGTTCATGTGGGACGCGTGCTTCGAGAGCGTGGCTCAGGTGCAGAGCGGGCACGCGGGCGGCGGCTGCATCCTCGCGCACTGCATGGGGCTCGGGAAGACGCTGCAGGTCCTGGCGTTGCTGCACACGGTGCGTATGACGTCACACATGTCCGAAGCTCATTTTTTATTGCTGATGAGTGGCAATGGCATACAAGTAGCATCAACATGCAGTGGGTTTAAGTTATAATAACGGAAAAGGAAATGTTTGTGTGTGTGTGTGTGTGTGTGTGCGCGTGCGTGCGTGCGTGCGTGCGTGCGTGCGTGCGTGCGTGCGTGCGTGCGTGCGTGTGTGTGTGTGTGTGTGTGTGTGTGTGTGTGTGTGTGTGTGTGTGCACTGGCGACGAGGTGGCGCACTGGCGCCACTATCCGAGTTGTTTTGTATTCTATTTTCAACTTTATGACAACAGAAATAGAGCTGAGGTTAATTTGTAACTATTAAGGAAACTGCCACAATTCCACAATTTGTTTGGCCTTATTGTACAACTATCTAATAATTGTATACTAATGAGATGTAACGCTGTTGATTACTTTCTAATAAATAAGCATACAACCATAAAAGGTGTTATTTTTTGGGTTAATAGGTACTAACACACCCACAAGTGGGAATGCAGCGAGTGCTGGTGTGCTGCCCGCTGTCCACGGTTCTCAATTGGGTGGATGAGATTCACAAATGGATCGGACCTGTCACAGGACAGATCAAGGTGATATTACACTTTGAAGCCTCAATAGCCTAACATTTAAAGGTGCGGAATGAAAACTGAAAGGTCGCAGGTTCGAACCCCACCCGTTGCACTATTGTCGTACCCACTCCTAGCACAAGCTTTCCGTGGTACATGTTGGGTGCAAGCTAGTAGCTTAATTTTTATTTAGATTTCAGACAGAATTTAGACGTCAGACAGGTCTTTGCAAAATCACATACTTTAAAGCACAACTGCTGAGTTTCTTGCCGGCTCTTCTCAGCAGAATCTGCATTCCGAACCGGTGGTAGATTCATGACGTGTCATGAAAGCTACACAAGTTGGCCTACATAAAATGATTAATTTTGAATTTTTTTGAATTTAGATTGACATAAATCTGTTATATTTTAACTGTCTTAAGTCTGAGGTGAGAGTGCAATCTAAAAAACTGCCTAGACCGATTTGGTTTGGTTTGTGTGTATTTATCCAATCATCCCTTCTACTTTTTTTAAAATCTTCTATTACAAGGCTTTTCACCCTTATCCCCCCTTCTACTTGTTAAATCATGGCTTGGTATAGTCTTATTCTTCATTAAATCGATTTTGCGACGTCTTAATTTAGTAAGCCGTTCATAATTAAATAGTATTAAATAACAAATAAATCCTTGAAAAAATGGGTAGTATCATTTTTCATATGCATTTTTTTTTTCAATCTTGCTTGCTTTTGAAGAACCGCAAATTCAAAAGGAAACTGCAGGTATACAAAATTTTACAAGTAAAATCTTATACTATTTTTTTTTTAATTGCGGATAATTTTTTTGTAGGTACAAAACAATCTCAAATTGACAGATCTGAATCGTGCTATCGCTTTCATAATCCTCCCTGTGGAAAAGGATAGCATAGATTTAGATCTATCAATTTAGTTTAGAGATTGTGTACAACAGAAACTCATTGTCTATGTTCGTTTTGCATGCTTTAAAAGGTCTCATACAGAATGTACATTTGCAGTAAAAAGTTTTTGATCATGCACATTAGTAATGCCACTTGGTAATGTAATAAATATAAATATATGTTTTTTTATTAATGGTAATGTAATAATTATAAATATATGTTTTTTTATTATTTATTTTGGCAATTGTGGCGCACTAGTGTGTGGTATTAGTCTTTTTTTATTTGACAGTGGAGTTTTAAGATCATAAAGAGCCAATGGATCCTTACTAATATTATAAATGCTAAAGTGTTGGTTGGTGCGAATGTTGGTTTGTCCTTCAATCACGCTGCAACAAAGCAACGGATTGATGTGATTTTTTGCATGGGTATAGTTGACCGGGAGAGTGGCATGGGCTACTTTTTATCCCAGAAAACCAAACAGATCCAGAGGGATTTTTAAAAACTAAATCCATCAACAACTACTAGCATCAACTAGTTGATATACAAATCATGAAATACACTCTTGAATAGAAACACAATCTCACACGTGATTATCTTTTAGGTATTCGAACTATCAAAACTCAAGAAGACATACGAACGGGCGTACCAACTGGAAGACTGGTACAGTGGGGGCGGAATATTCATAATCGGCTACGAACTATTCCGAAGTCTATCCACTATAGATCCTGTATTGGATTGCGTGAGGGCCACCATTGTAAACAAGATCAGAACTGCTTTGCTTGACCCCGGCCCGGATATAATTATATGCGATGAGGGACATTTGCTGAAGAACGATTGTTCCGTGCTCGCCGTGGCCATGAGCCGGGTTAAGACGAGAAGAAGGATTGTACTAACCGGTACGCCGATGCAGAATAATCTGCGAGAGTATTACTGCATGGTCAACTTCGTCAAGCCCAATTTGCTTGGCAGCTATTCCGAGTATTCTAATCGGTAAGTTGAACGAATAATATTTATTCATATTCATTCATATTCATTCATTTATTTTTGCATTCCAATGTCATAGGTACAATGATTCTTAAAAACTAGAGACCACCCTTTACATTAGAGCCCCGTTGGGGCACAGCAAAATATTGGCTTAGTTGAGAGACGGACGCCAAGTTAATCATTAAGGAAGTCATTTATTTTATAATAGGCTTTATCTATATTTAGTTCGTGGTTAGTGGAAGCCTTTGGTGTATTTTTCAATTCACAATCGACAGTTCTTGAATTGCCACAGTTAAGACGGCAGAACCCAATTCAATAATGTAGTCTTTACTTGGTACCTACAATGACTATTTATATCCGACAGTTCCTTAATCCCCACAGTTTAGGTAGAAAGTACCCCTGTAGCATCAGGATTGAGGAATTGGAATCCGAAGTTTTTATGGGACATCTCGCAAAGTTTCTGTATCGAATAAAAAAAGATTCACGCAAATCGGTTTAGAAATCACAGGTAGCTAAACTTCTCCTTTTTCGAAAGATGGTTAAAACAGTAGCCTATGTTACTCCCGATAATATCAGCTATCTACCAGTGAAAGTCCCGTCAAAATCGGCCCAGCCGTTCCCGGGATTAGTGGCAACAAACAAACAGACAGACAGTCAGACAGACAAAAATTTTAAAAATTGTTTTCTAGTTACAAGTACCGTATTTACTTACGTATGCAATTAGTAAAAAGCTGTTCTTTTAATATTTCAAACAGACACTTCAATTTTTTTTGTATAGATAATATATTGTGTTAATTAATGTTATTAACCTAGTAGGAGGTCTACCAACACTTCCAGCTGCGGGTCGTAATTCCAGCACTTTGGGATCCTAACGACCAATTATTTGGAGAAAACAATATTTGATGTTATTCTTATTTTTTCAGGTTCGAAAATCCGATAATGAACGGACAACACAGGGACTCCATAGAAGAAGATATAAAACTAATGAAAGCTCGAACACACATCCTCCACAAAGTGCTAGAGGGCTGCCTACAAAGGCAAGAGGCCTCCGTTCTCTACCCATATTTACCAAAGAAATATGAATACACAGTGTTCGTGTCACTAACCAAGAGTCAAAGGGAGCTTTATATGCATTATTTGACCAACTACGCCAAAGAAACAAAACAGAGCGTGCTCAAGGACTTCCATGTCCTGCAGAAGATCTGGACTCATCCCCAGGTCCTGCACAATTTTTTCATGAAGACCCGAGATGAAGAGAAGGAACAAAAAATCAAAGGTTAGTTTTCTTTTACAGTTCTTTACTTTATAAACATTGGATAGAAGCCGGCATTTATTTATTTTTCCTGCTTAGGGGTTTAATTTTCAAAACTTCTTTCTTAGCCTACGTTATAATAGCTATCTGTATGCTAAATTTCAGCCCGATCCGTCCAGCGGTTAGAGCTGTGCCTTGCTAGATCAGTCAGTCAGTCAGTCACCTTTGCCTTTTATATAATTAGATATTTTTATAAAAACAAATTCTTTGGCAAATTCATAATCCTCCAAACCAGGAAATATCTATTTGTCCAAATGCTGTTTGTAAGTCTTGCAAAAACCCAAGAACGGCTTGACCGATTTGAATATTTTTTTTATTTTGTTCACTTTAATGCAGGGGTGGTTTTAAAACAAAAAAAAATAGGAGAAGCCCATAAGAGCATCAGAAAAATCAATAAAATCAAAATTGGTAATTTTATATAGGAATCACCACTTCGGATTACTTTTAACAGAAGCAACTGTAACATTTAACTATCACCTAAATACTTTCAAGGCTGCTGGGAAAACATAACATTTCTATTCATACTTCCTGTCTAAGACTATTTAGTTCATAATTGTATGTCCAAGTCATATCGCTCATTCGCGACAAGGGTGACGTAATTCAAAATTCACCAATTTTAGTGTCGAACATTTATACTTCTTGCTATAAAAACAACATTACGCTAAGCACAAAAAAATAAGAGCGAGAGAGATTGTGACTTAATGCTCTGTCGCTTTGTTGGCCGCTGTGTTGTTTCGAGACCGCAGCGTCCACAAAACATTACTCTCTAACGAGAGAATTCTCTCATCGTCGATTTTGAATTATGTCACCCTTGTCGCAAATGAGTGATATGTTTAAAAATTCTCAGTAGTGTGTCTATGTTATTTGCCCAAATGTTTAGTTTACCTTATATCGATGTTTATAACTAACTGCATATTAGTAAGTCCGTGAATCAGTCGGCAGTCGCTATTAAAGTTATGTCGCTCAGTTATGTCTTAAAATGAGTATCTTAATATTAGTATTTAATTCGATGCCTTAACATGGGTAGCCTAAGTATGTCATGCTCACTTAAACCTTTCTGTGGTGGTGTCGTGTGGTGCGGGTTGTTACGTTCCCTCAAATATGGTTGAGCGAAGCAATGGCTGGATCATGCGTCGTGCTCGTGAACGGGTGCCACCAACGGAAATGGGTCTGCTTTGTGTCTACCCATCTTAACATGTGTTAGGTTGTGGTAGGTGTGCATTTTTGAAACTTCTTTGTGGAAACACTGTGTGCATAGCATAGTTTTGTTAACCATTGTAAAAAAAAAAAATTTTTTTTTGAAAAGAGCAACTGCTGAGTTTCTTGCCGGCTCTTCTCAGCAGAATCTGCATTCCGAACCGGTGGTAGATTTATGACGTGTCATAAGAGCTACAAGTTGGCCTACATGAAATAAATAAATTTTGATTTTGATTTTTGATTTTAAACTATTTAATAAGACACCCGCATTTTTATTTAATAGTTCTGTCGATAGTAAAGTGAACCTTAATGTAATGAACACTTCCAGGGGAGAAAGAGGACGACCTGGTGGCAGAGGATCTCGGAGCGTCCGAGGACTCGAAGCCCAGCACGATGGAGACGTGGTGGCTGCCCTACGTGGCCGAGAGCGAGGTTCTGGACGCCTTACACAGCTCCAACAAGTTCCTGGTCATCTTCAGACTGCTCGATGAGTGCATCGCGCTCGGGGACAAAGTGTGAGCATTGAACATCTAACTAATTTTGTATCAAAATATGAGTTTTTTTTTAATAATTCATTTATTTATTCAAATCAAATCAAAATTCTTTATTTGTATAGATTGAGTGTAGATACATAGGTGTTACATATTTAAACGGTACTGCAATCTGCCGGGTATTGGCATGCAAAAATAATATTATAATAATTCTTATTCTAAATTTATTGGCACAAATCTTATAGAGCTTCGAAAACCATAATTTATAAAGAATTCATCAAATAATACGTCATATAATTAATATTTGAAACGCAATACATTGTATTTATTTTATTGAATTAAAATGTCAAAAGTAAAATTTTTATATTATACTAGCGGACCCGACAGACGTTGTCCTGTCTTAAGTTTTTTTTACATCCTCTTTGACGAAATTGGCAGCACGCATTCTGTCAATGTTATGTCAAACGCCATAAGGTTACATCAAAAAAGTTTGAATTGTAAAAGCGGTTACATTAGAAATAATTTAATATGGTGGTTAATATTTCTTAAATTTTCTAATTTTCCCCGCAATTTTCTTAATTTTTTCTTTCATAAGAACCTTCTCCTAACAATAACAAACACAATAAAAAAAGAATCAGCGAAATCGGTCCAGCCGTTCACGCGTTATGCGCTTACCAACACATTAAGCGATTCATTTTTATATATTAAGATGTAGTGTCAACCTTATTCTAATTAACTTCTAACTATTATTCTCCTCCACGTTACACATAATATTTTAAAGTTTACATTTGAGTATCATTATTTCACAGTTAAGGTAAGAGTGTTCCATACCTTAGCCGTTCGTTTCAAAAACGTTTCCTACGAGTAGGTCGAATTTCAAGCTCGTATAGCTGCCATCGCTCACGATGTCTACACTTTGAAATAATTTGTCAAAAAGGGACGTGTTTTTCCTCTTAGGCTGATCTTCTCGACGTCACTGTACACGATGGACGCTCTGGAGTACTTCCTGCGCCGCATCAACAACTGGTCGCTGGGCCGCGAGTACTACCGCCTAGACGGGTCCGTGCCGGCCGAGGTGCGCCAGAAGTGGTGTCGCGAGTTTAACGCGGAAAGCAACACTGGAACCAAGTGAGAATATATTCAACCCCTCTACAAGGTGTAACGGAAGGGGGGGTACCAACCCTGAAGGTGAATGTGCTCATGAAAATGAACAACTTTCCCCAGGGAACATAGGTCGAAATATGAAAAAAAAATTTGGACCTCCCTTACAAAATTGACAATCAGCTGATTGATTTACAAAAATTTATAGAGGTCAAAATTTTTTTTCATATTTCGATGTTCCTTGGCGAAAGTTGTTCAGTTTCATGAGCACATTCACCTCCTCCAGGGTTGATACCCCCCTTCCGTTACACGCTGTATAACAATATAATCTTTGCCCGACAAAATATTCTGTGTCACCAAAAAAAGGGCGATTTAAATCTATAGGCAATTAAGAACTTCAAATAGGCTCTGGATTCCTCGAATACGCCTCAAGAAAGTGTGGAAGTCGTTTATGGGAATGGGCGTGACGTTCTATAATAAAATTCCACAGTCGATTTTAGACTTCAATAACAGAGTCCCCGTGGGAATCCAAAAAATCCTCAATCCACGCGACGTCGCGGGCATTAACTAGTACTAAATGAATGTTGACTTTTCACAGATTATTCCTGATTTCGACCCGCGCGGGCTGCCTCGGCCTGAACATGACGGCAGCGAACCGCGTCATCATACTCGACACGTCGTGGAACCCGGCGCACGACATCCAAAGCATATTCCGCGTCTACAGGTTCGGCCAGAAGAAAGACTGTTTCATATACCGACTTGTGGCCATGGTGAGTGTAAATTCGAGAGCCTAATGGTCTATCTACCTGTGATACCAACCCGCTATATACCCTTGGAGCTTTTCTACGCCCCATTGTGGTTTTCCTACATTCCCCAAAAACTTGGAGCTTTCCTAAATTCTTTACCATAGATATTCCTCCGACCCTTGGAACTCTCCCAAAATGTATTTACCCCAAAATTGATATCCTGTATTCCTCGAACTTTTGGAAAATTGCCAAAATCGTTTACCAATATTCTATATACCAATAATAATAATTTGGTTTTACCAAAAAAATTGGGAAAAATCTTTCCAATTTTTTTTATTCCAAGTAATATTTTCCGTAATTTCACTTTCCTCGGGTTTTGTTAGACCTATATTCCCGGAACTCGAACAATTCCGAAATTATAATATACTCAAGTTGTCTTTGTAGATAACTACAACTATTTACGACAAATTGTGCACTAAAAATCTGAATTGAATTTGAAGCACTGAGAAAGTCTAAATGTCTCTTTCGATTCTAATAAAACGATTCCTGTCCATCTATGTGGCTTGTGAAATCGGTTACATTTATTATCCTTCAGGTCTGCAACTGCTTAGAATTTTCTGTTGCTCAGAAACAATGTTTACAATAAATTTCTGTTGCTCAGAAACAATGGTTAGAATTTCCCGTTGCTCAGAAACAATGGTTAGAATTTCCCGTTGCTCAGAAACAATGGTTAGAATTTCCCGTTGCTCAGAAACAATGGTTAGAATTTTCTGTTGCTCAGAAATAATGGTTAGAATTTTCTGTTGCTCAGAAACAACGGTTAGGTTCTGTTGCTCAGCAAAAATGGATTTTCCCAGGGCACTATGGAGCAAAAAATCTACGAGCGTTCAGTGACGAAGCAGGCGGTGGCGTGCCGCGTGGTGGACGAGCAGCAGATCGATCGACACTACAACATGTCTGAACTCACCGAGCTGTACAGGTTTGTTTACCCCGTTTTTTTCACTGTAGTACTTATTCATCAATTCATCTATATCTTTCGCCCACAATGGCTAAAGAGTTTTTAAAATTTTAGAACAGAAAAATTAATATTTTGATTTTTGTATGGAATTTTTTTTTCTTAAAGAATTTTAAAAAGTCGTGCAACAAAAGTTATTAACTTTGATGTGTTGAAGTTGCCTGTAGAAGATTGTTGGCATTTTACAATTAAGCCTTTATAATATTTCCCATCTTTAACTGTGAATTGAAAAAGCGTGCTTTCTCGCGCACGACCCGCGCCATCGAAGAGAGTGCTGTTAATATACACAGTTGAATATTGGATAGAATCAGGCGTTACTTTGCGGAAGTTCATGATTAGCAAGAAAAGGTTAGAGTTATTTTGCTATAATCCGCCAACAGAAAGAATCTGTATGGTTAAACATGCAGTTAAAAGCTAAGCACCGCTTACCTTCCCGACCAAGCAAGCAATGCCACAACCACTCACATGCACCACCACAAAAGACTTATACTACTCTCGACGCACGTTTCCCCCGACACCGGAGCATCTTCAGGAGATATCGACTTTACAATGCTGTATACAGCATTGTAAAAGTGGGAAGGTAAGCGGTGCTTAGCTTTTTAACTGCATGTTTGACCATACAGATTTTTTCTGTTGGCGGGGTATAGCAAAATAACTCAAACCTTTTCTAGCTAATACACAGTCGATGTCGACAGACTGGACGAGGACGGGTCGGGGGTGTCGGCCGGGCTGGCGGCGGGCGTGCGGGACGCGGCGCTGCTGCGCGTGGCCAGCAGCGACACGCCCGCGGGCCCGCTGCTGTACGCCGTGCACGAGCACGACTCGCTGCTGCGCGGCTCCAGCGAGACCGGCCTGGCGGAGGACGAGCGGGCCGCCGTCTGGAGCCAGTTCCAGGAAGAACACGCCACCAAACGTACGTACGAGACGGTGTTCCCACTAAACTACAACATGGGGTTGGTGGTGCCTCAGGTGCTACAAATGTTCATAGGCGGCGATAATCACTTAATCAGGTGGCCCGCCTGCTCGCTTGCTCGCTAAAAATATTTAAAAAAAAAGTATTCTTTGGTCCAACATGTGGATGCATCTCGAGAAATCTTTATAAATATTACTAGATGATGCCCACGACTTCATCCGCGTCGATTAAGGTTTTTAATTCCCGCGAGAACTCTAATTTTCCGGGATAAAATGTAGCCTATGTGTTAATCCTGAGTATGCGCTACCTTTCAGCCAAATCAGTTCATTCATTGGAAAGAGTAAAAAACAGACTATCTTAACACGAGTGTCATTACGAATGCCAATACTGGGCTTTATTTAAGATTCTTAACTGAAGTCCAATTGTAGTGTTCACTAAAAAGTATACCAGACATGTAGTTGCGATCGATTTGTCATTAAAAAAAAAATACGTTTTGTCCCTTTACAGATATACAGAATATTGCAATGAATCTTCCTTTAAATATAACCGCAAAGGTAACACCAAAATTAGAGAAAGACCAACAGGGTGCTAACGACCAGGTCGCAGCTGGTACCTCTGATAATAAACCTAAGAAAAGAGGAAGAAAGCCTGCAGTAACTAATAAAACCACGCCACAACCTTCCACAAGCTCGCAAGAGGAGCCTTACCCAAACCCAGATACAGAGGAGTCAATGATCAAAAAAATAATGGAAATTTTAATACAACACAATTTTCACACTACTAATGGGCCGGTAGAAATATCTGAATTAATAAAAAATGTACGAAAAGCTGTTGCAAATCCAAAACGAACAAGGTTAAAAAATTTAGACCCTGTGACGGCTAGCATCGCTAAAGTTTTAATAGAAGAAGGTAACAGCAACCATCTTCCGTCGAACATCACGTACACAAACCACAGACAAGACACAGTGCAAGATGCAGTGGAAACAATAGTCGGAACCCCAGCAGATTATAACAGCATATACACTCCAGACCAAAATATTGAAAGACAAGACATGGAAATGGATTATTCTGGTAGAAAACGGCGAAGGCCAGGACAAGAAACTAATTTGAATGAAGAACAACCTGTCTTTGGGCAAAAGGATTCAACAGAAACCATAGTTGGAACCCCAGTAAATAACAGTATATACTTTGATGATACAGTAGATAGTCAAGATAGTCAAGAATTAGACGACGCGGCGTATCCAGAAAGAAAGAAAAGACGACACCGAAGATTGTCCGATGAGGAATATGTCCCGGACAAACAGAAAATGAAAAACCTTACTATAGCTAATATACCGACTACTAGAAAGTCAAATGAATATAATTTGACTTTGGACTCAAGTATTAATGAAACGATCACATCTGATCTTCATCCAGTGACGACTGACAAGGAAGTGTCAGAAGTAACGGAAACTGCTAGCAATAATGCAAAGAAAGAAAAGAGAAAAATAAAGAAGACCAGCAAAAAGCAAATCGAAAAGGAAGTTTTGCCCGAAATCAAAAAAGAAACAGAAAGAAACAAACAGATAGTCGAGAAATTAATCGAAAAAGAATCGGTAAATGTTGACAAAGCACCGATAAATGTTGAAAAAAAATTACTAATTGCCAATGAAAGTATTTTACTTAGTGATGATGACGAGCCAGTAGAAGTACCGGCAAAAATACCAGATACAATCCCACAAGCTAATATTAAACGTGAGAAGCAGCAAAACAATAAGCAAAATGATGAGCCGCCGATTCCGCTACATAAATCTCTATTAACTAATAAAAACTTTATCAAAATCGTAGCACACACGTACTTGTCTGGAAACCCGATGTTGGATGAAGATGCAGCGATATTAGCCGCACAGTACAGTACGTTGAAGGCTTTGAAAGAACTAGAGGAGACTAACAAAGACATCGTCAGTGGGCCAATATACGATATTGCTGTGCAGGTATGTTGATATGGCAATTTTTCTTTTTTAATTTATTAAACAAGAGTTCACAATTACTCGTGGTTCATGATTTTGTGTGAGTCGTATCTGTATAAGTGTGAGCGAGAGCTTTTTCGTGCCTGACCGCTCCCACCTAGGCTCCTGAAAGGCACGCACACTTACGCAATGTGCATGTACTCGACGTAAAAGCGCCCGTAACTTCGTGAGATAAACGTACTATACTGAAATTTAAAAAATAAATGTACATTTTCACCAGGTATTAGGCAGAGAGTTGCTCAAGAAGCTGCACAACGCCAGTGCTAATAAAAAAGACGACGAAACCTCGCCAGTGAGCGCTGATGCACGCGGCGAAGCAGCTAATAAACCATCTGAAGCTGAAAAACCTCCAGAAATATCCGAGCCTGTACCACAAAACGAGGGTAGAAAGAAACCGGGTCCCAAAACTAAAACTATGGATTTGAAGAAAGGCAAAGAGGACCAGCAAAAAGCAAATCGAAAAGGAAGTTTTGAAGAGAATAAGGTCAAAGCAAACTCAATAACAGTGATTGACGATGATTTTGAAGGACCGTCTACCAGTTCGAGCGTTCCTGTAGTGAATAGAAGACCCGGCCCTAAAAGCGTTACCACACAAGAAGTGGTGCCCGTTGAACTGTGAGTATCTTTTAAAATTGAACAAATTATCTTAAATGACAGACATCCATTGTCTCTTGGAATTTTTTTATTCAATGACAAGATAGCCCTTAACTGCGATCTCACCTGATGGTAAATGACGATCCAGTCTAAGATGGTAGCGGGCTAACTTGGAAGGGGTATAGCAGTGTAAATTAAACCCATACTCCTAATCGGTTCACCACTGCGCCAGGGAGGTATTATGTCCCCCTTGTCGCAAATAAGCGATATTTCAAGATGATATTTCTATATTTTTATTTGACGCAGGTTCCAAGGTCCGAGTCCAGCAGCATTGCGATCGAGGTTCCCATCGCAAGACGAGTGCATACTGCCCGATGACGATGACGTCATCATAGGCCACTCGGAAACCATCGCAAGTCCCTCGCAACCCACACCCAGCAAGCGGAACTCACAACCCCTCGTAGTAAACGCAGTTTCGAGCGAACCGGAAAAAGTGACAGCGGTTCAGCCCAAAGTCGTGCAAATTGTACAGAAACAGCCCGTCGTTAACCCGATACCTCTGCCCCCACCGCCGACCATTTTGAATGATCCGAATCCCCAAATACATCCGGTGGGGACACCGTTCCGATCAACGACAGCGACAATCTGTTTGGATAGCGACGAAGAGGAACCACCGCCCGTACGCCAATTTAAAACAGTACGTAAAGCCGTCAAGTCCACGACCAAGCTGCCTGATTGTGCTCCTACCGTCATTTCAACCGATACTTCAAGAGTCAGCCACTTGGCGACACCGGTGACCACACAGAGCAGACTAAACGCTATTCTGGAAAAGAAAAAGAAAGTCATACTCGTTCCTGCCGCAGATTATGCTAGAAACAACTTCTCCGCTTCACAATCGTACATTCTGCCATCTCAGAATAAACCATCGCGCGTAGATATCTCGCTAGACACTGACACCGCGGAGGAGATTACTTCCGACATCGTATCGTCTCCTGCGGTCCAACAGACGAGATCTAAATGTATGCCCGGTGATATTATACGAATAAACAAGGCTGGGAAGATAGAAATTTTAAGGAAAACAGAAAAACCGCCCGCTTCCGTTCTCGGGAATTTTGCGAGCAAGTCCTGTGCGTCCGTAGTGTCTGAAGAGTATGCTCGAATCAGTGAGGACAAAGCCGGAGCAGGCATTCGAGTCGGTGAAGCACCTATGAACAAAGCTCCGGCTTTAGGCAACACGAAAACACTGACGACTTCTACCCCTAAAGCCAAATTAAATCAAGGCGATAGAATATATACCTCCAACCTTACGGAGTCTAATGGAGGAGCACGCAAATCAAATAACAGCGATAACTTGAGATCTAAATCGCCCGACCCGCTTTCTGTACTCAGAAACGTTGTCCACATACCCGCGGACAATTACCAGGGGATGAAAAGGGTGGAAACTCAGTCCCGTCCGAACCCTCCTCCTTCCTATTCAAACAAATCCGTTGAAAGGGATACGGTTAAGTCGTCCAGCGATTTGACCGTAAAGAAAGCTGAATCAATTCTGAAATCAATGGAGAGGCCCAAAAATTATAACAGGGTTTATAAGGATGTTGATAACAAGCCCGGTGTAAATAGAGTGATCGATCTGACTGATATCTTTGCGCCCGCAAAGCCACCCGCCCGACCGACGCCCATTAAAAAGGTGTTGCGCAATATAAAGTTGTCTGGAACTTCAAAGGACATTTTGATAAGCAAAGCTGGCAACCTTGTCAGCAACGTCAAGAATAAGACACCTGATCCGCCAACGTATGTATTATTTAATATAGCTTTAATTTCTTTTACTTACCAATATAGGTATTTAATCAATCCCGTGATAACAAGATTTTCCGTAAAAAGTTTCCAGGGTGCAAGTTATTGCCAAATTTCATCAAGATCCAGTTGAGTGTTTGCTCAGTGATAACATAAAAACAATATCCAACTACCCAACTAGCTACTAGCTACTTTTTTAAATCGCGTGGTAATTTGTTGGGTTAAAAGTACTCTAAGATATTTCAAGATGCAAGCCATCTCCTTTCCAAATTTTGGAATCCTGGCTATTGAGTTGGGGTATTTCACAATTAAGGATTCTTTTGATGACAAAGTTGCCTGGAAGCAAAATGTCTTCAGCCAACCACATTACTTGTTACATTGTGATAGCTACAAAATAATATTGTAGCCATTGACTGTTAAATAGAGCGACTGCTGAGTTCCTTGTCGTGTCTTCACAGCATAATTTGATTTTTGAACTTGTAGTATCGCTAATAGCGCCGCCCCGACACTGGCTCGGCAATGCACACGAACACCTGTCGCACGTCTACTCGCACCGGCGGCTCGCGTAATACTGACGTTGCAACATTGCTCATGAACACACGAGACAGTGTACCTACGTACACTACATCCCTCCTTTGTTAAATAAATAAACAACTAAAATATAATTCTAGTTCACTTCTATATAATAATTTCCGGCATCACTAAATCTTCAAATCATAGGAGTGACAACTAATATATAATTATTTGCACGATGCAGATTTAGGATATCAGCACATATATATAATAAATCTCAAATTCAAATTCACAATGTTTATTATATAACTCTTTGACTTTATATGTATTTATTTTGTAGGTGGGTGTGTGAGTCAAAATATATGCAGGAATAATAATAAAATGCTAGCAATTATTTCCTAATCACTTATTCAATCTTCCTTTAGTTACAGTTTAGTCACTGATTCCATTACTTTGTCTATTCTTCTCGTCCTGATCTTTCTCCGGTACTGTTGTCCACTGGTCTTCAATCTTTTTAAGTTGAACTATATTCCTTAACTAACTTTTTCACCTTCGTTTAGTATCGATTCTGTAGTTCCTCTCCGTACTCTTTCCCTTTCTCTTTTTTGAATGATATCTCTGTTTCTCACTTCAGTGTTTATTCCTAACCAATTCATTTTATCCACAATTATTTGAAAAATTTGAAAATTATTTACTGCAGGATTTCACTAAATTTTTTAATTTTTTTGACATCTACTTTTTTCGCGGCCACTTTACCTTAGAAAATAATCGACCCTTCTTGCCACGATCCCGGAATGGCCTTCGTGTATGGCATCTATAACATTCTTAAGCAAATTCTGAGGTATCACCATCCGGTTACCTCTGAGCAATATATCGATAAAACATAGTTCTATCTCAAAAAATTCGTTATTTTTTACGAGCTCATCCTGGTTATGCTCATAAATTCATTTTCCAATTAAATGGTGGTCGCCTGACCAATAATATAATTATTCCAATATTTGAAATTTCCAATTTAATGGAGGTTTATTTCCAAAACCACTTTATATTTCCAATTTAATGGTGGTTGCATGACCAGACCAGTAATACAAATATTGTCATACTTGAAATTCCCAATTTGATGGAGGATTTTCCAATACCACTAGTTGTTTCCAATTTAATGGAGGTTTATTTCCAAACACCACTTTATATTTCCAATTTAATGGTGGTTGCATGACCAATACTTCAAATATTCTCATATTTGAAATTCCCAATTGAATGGAGGTTTTTTTTCCAATACCACTAGATGTTTCCAATTTAATGGTGGTCACATAACCAATAACTTAAAAGTTGTTATATCTGAAATTCCCATTTTAATGGAAATGACCTTCAATAAGTGCTTCAATATAATAATACTAAAATCACACTCAATGTGTCAAATTTAACAAAATTATAACCTTTTTTCTATATACAGAAACCAAAAGAAAATCAACCTATATTGATTTAATTTTAAGTAATTTTGTGAACTCATCTCCTGGAATTCATTACCTGGCTTTGTCAGATCATAAAACCGCATAACACTGTTCAACCAATCACTTAATAGTCACATTACCAAATTAATCTTAAACTGACAACACTACACCAGAAAACCAAATAGAAACGGGGAATAACGATTGACGGTTGACAATAGACACGTTGCGAGTCTTATTTTAATGGACCGAACGAGCGAGGAGCAATGGCATAATGCTCAACGAATAGTGATACCAACGTCATAAGACTACCGTCATTAGATGGCACTTTAAATAATAATCACTTCAATTTTAATCTCCGACACGGCCAGAACTGACAGTTAGCCGTTCCCGCATGGCAATGTACTTGTTGACAGGAAAAGGAAACATTTGAAATATACTACTTACAAGGTTCGGACTACTTGGCATGTTGTTTAAAATAAAATAACTCAAACTGTAACCAATTAATTATAATGGAAATAATACTTGTCCGAATGAAAAGTTCCCACTAATTTAGATTGATCACCATCTCAGTCACGCATCAATACAGAATCCATTAAAGGAAACAGTAATTGCTTAGTGGTATAATTTTAGGCCCGACTGCACATGCAGCGCGTAACTACAACAGCGACCATCGGTCACCCAAGTTAACCAAACAAAACCAAATACACTTGTATCCCCACAGGGATTCGGGTTGCATCAAATTGCCAATTGTAGTCTCCTCAGAGACCCGAAACACCCTAGGCCAAAACTGTAGTCTCTTCAAGACTTGAGTTTCAAAACATAGTCGTTAACCTCATTACTCCCACACAAAGTTTGGAAGCGACACGTCCGATGTCTGCAGATATGTCCCGCCAAAGTGTACGTTTAAGCATCTTAATCAACATGATTGTCACTACCGTTGTCTAACTTTAAAGGAACTTCACATCTAGGCAACCATCAAAACCTATCGTGAGCGTACTTGTAAGTGCGTTTGTTAATTAATGACTTCAGACTACGTCGGTCTTCATCTAAGGTTTCTATTACTTTAAAAGACCTGTAAGCTTTGGATCTAACTTAAAATGAAAACTTCATTTAAAAGTGAAAACTTCTAAATCTCATCAGCTCAACCTAATTGACTTGATTGTCAACGGTGCTCAACATAATCACTCGTAACGCAAACCAACAAATAAATCAAAATTTATTATTTTGCTAATTCTTTATTGCGGCGTCTTTACTGTCACAACCACATATACTGGCAACTTTCATCCAGGTTACTACCATCTGGTTACTACAATCCATAACCTCCTGGTCATTGACTTAACCAAACCAACCCTCTATTTGGCGTTCTCATAGATGAGAAACGCAAAACAACAAAACAGTAACTAAAGCAATGAAATAAGTTTGTTCGATAACTTACAAAATTAGGTATTACTCTTTTCTTTATGAATCCTCACAATGAACGTCAACGCAATATCCTCTAGTTAGAATCACTACCTTCTCTAATGACTACTGCTACTACTAACAATCAACGGAACACATTTAGCCTGAGCATGTTGCCTTCAACCAAGTTACAGTCTCATTTTGATCTCATTTCAACTCAACATTAATCTCAACTTCATTAACTAAAAAGTCTCTACCAAAGATCATTGAACAAAGAATGATAAACACGGAACCTCTCAAAGAATCAGATCAAGATAAACAAAACTGTTGAATGACTTCACAAATGTCACAATAGCTGTGCCTTCTTAACCCCTTTTTTTTCCTAATTGCATCCACATACTTGGTTTACGAATGCAACCCTCTCCTATTATATTCCATGTACGTACATATTTATCTGCAGTCTGTGGTCTGCTGTCGATGTCAATGTCAATTGTCATTATTACACTGCTATATTCTGTGAATTAATTAAATGGTTACTTTATTTAGTAAAAACGCGTTTTAATAATTATCAACATCTTAATTCTTCTGTAACTTGTAAGATCATAAAATATCTTACATGCTAACTGGCTATGGAATCGCCATGGCATCGTTCATACTCAAGGAATCTTCCCGATCCACGTATACATAATATTATATTGGTTTAGTTTATCTAAATATTAACATGTAAGTTAATCTTTTTATTATTGCAACACCTCCTGCTGTTTGTTTATTTTCTTATTTCCCTTAGCCATAAAGTTGTTTGGAAGAGTTTGCTTTTGAGCGATAAGGCTGCCTTTTTGTATCGACATAATATATCTTGTTAAGTTCACTTTTCTCTGTTTGTGGTGTAATAAAGAATAGATAAATAATTATACAATCGCTACTATTCACTGTGCATCCGCACACGGAATCACACACCACCCCTATAGTTTCCACGAAACTACTGGAACGTAAGCTATTCGACCCCACAGAAATCTTAATTTCCCATTTACCTTAATAATCAACAATGATTCTATGTTAAACTTCTCACAAGAGGTTAGGAAGAAGTTTCTAGCTAACGAAACTAATGTGACCATAAAATCATATCCCATGGCATGAAGTCTTGTGGGTATAAAATTCTAACGTGGCATGAAGCTACATCTGTGGGTATGAAATTACCATCTCACTTCTAATGACGACAAAGGCACCCCTGGCCGAACATCAGAAGCAAAACGGAAGAAATTAAACTAACAACCATACGACTATAACTGAGCATTATTCAACGTGATTATCTCGTGAAGGAGACGATACACTTCACCGAGCAACTAATAAAAGAAGTCACAAACTATCTCAATAAAATAACTACCCGCAGTAAGGTTATACTGCAATCATTGCGTATTAAACACAAAACCCAACATTTCCATGATTGGTTGTCTAAGGACAACTCTTGGCAAAACTGATTCCATACTAACTAAAATATACTTATTTAGTTTTACTCCCACATTAACATCATGATCTTTAAAATGTTCTTGAATAAACAAGTATAAAGCATAAAAGTACTAACCACCTGTTAAACTGTTACCTTAACAATTTTGTTGGGGTAAGAAAAATAATTTAATATTTTCTCCACCGAACTGAAGGCGAAGAACAGGCTTATATGCATTAGGTTACTTGCAAGGTGTTATAGAATTTGTTTATGTAACTAATTGCTGAGCCTCATGAATGCCCTGACTGTACGTTTTAGTTTTTATATTTTGAATAGTTATTAGGTACCTATCAACAGGCCTTTGTTCATGCGACTCGCATAGCTACAGATTGTTTATTTTAAACGTTAGGGGATCGTATTAACAGTATGGAGCATGGTAAATAATAATTTCCTTTATGACTTTTCCGGCGTTACCTAAGCTAACCTTTGTTTGTATTAAAATATGATTAATTGATTATTGTTACTTGGGGCCGGAGTTCCTATATTCCTGACCGGCACCAGCGGATCTGTTGTAAAATTCGACGAGAGTACACGCTTTGTAAATACACCAAGTTAAAGTGAAATACAAGGTTATTTATTTACCCATCCTGACTCACCTTCTATTAAAAAGGATTGTACCTATGATATCATATTAAGTTAACCGTAACCCGAAATAAAAATCACATCATGTAATACCAACGATATTATATCTACGTCATTAACTCTGACCATTTATAAAATTATCCGTTATCTGTGATTAATAAAATATAAGGGTATTGTAACAAATAAAAATTTAAATCAGATTATTTTATAATAAAAACAATTCCCAACCGATTTGCCTTTACTCCCTTTGTAATTTTATATTCTGTTTCGTTGCATTGTTATAATGACAATCTCGAAACTAACCGTCTGAACTATCTAATTTATAACCAATAATGCCTGCCATATCAGACCCTCCTTCCTTATAAAAAATATTTTCCACTTACCTTTTTCCTCGTCGCCACTTGTAGTATCGCTAATAGCGCCGCCCCGACACTGGCTCGGCAATGCACACGAACACCTGTCGCACGTCTACTCGCACCGGCGGCTCGCGTAATACTGACGTTGCAACATTGCTCATGAACACACGAGACAGTGTACCTACGTACACTACAGAACTGATAGTAGAATCCTGACTTGTAATGAGAGCCTTAAGTTGGTCTGTATGAAATAAGTTATTTTGAATTTCAAACTTTGAAATCTTAGAACATTATTAGGTTTTTCCAAAACATAATACAAAATTCCTCAATCTACAGGAAAATGATTCCCAATACGAAGAAACCTGTGGCGACGACATCTCAAAAGCCTGCCGCCACTGAAGTCAGTAAACGGGCCTCGCCCTGGCAGGACACCCTTCCATACAAAAAGAAGAAACCAGATGGCAATAGTAAGTATAGATCCACCAAATTGTCCGTTCAGTTGACTGGGTATCTTATTTCAGCAAAAAAAAAAAGGTTTGCTAAAATTGCCATTTCAATTTTAAGTTTTAAAATTGGCGTAAAAACGCTTGGCGGTGTCATGGCGTCGTTCGTGACGTCACTCTATGTCATTTCATAGTAGTTTGTCAATGTTTGAAGATAGACGTGACGTATCGCTCTGATTGTTGGGTTATTAAAGACTTCTTCAAGCGGAAAAAATAAAAAAATCGCCTTTAGACTTACAAGATGTGATTGCCACGAAAAATAATTGCCAGAGAAAAAACTTCCGTTATAGTTGTGGTTACAGTAAAAAATACAACTTGTTACAACTTGTTCAACATTCTTGTCAACGGTAGGGTATGACGTCATTTTGTAACGTTCGACGACGGCCAACTTGAAATGGAAGGGTAATATAAATATCATTTATTTTCAGAGCTCACTCTGGCAGACTTCAATATCGACGACTTAGATGACATCATCGAATTGGAATAAAGTCTCAGTTTTATCATTATCGACTTTGACGCTGATATACCATATGAATTAGTCAAAGACCATTTTTCTGATAAAGAAACAATTTTGTACTACTATGATTTATTGTGATAACTATTATAGTTTGTTTTTATTTTGTGAGAAGATTTTACGTTCGGTTCTCTCTGACTGCACTTTCGCTAAGTACTAGGTACTCGATGAGAGTATTAACATATTGTAAGTATAGTTATCGAATAGGTGTTTTTGTTCTCCTAGTATACATAATATATAATAATAAGTGTTTCGAAATATGATTATGTGAATTTATTGGATGATGAAAAAAATTATCGAAAATTTAGTTGATGTAATTAATTAAATCCAGGGACAAATCTAGCCCGAATTTTGTGTAAACCATTTTGGGCCAACATGTGGATGGACAAAATAACATTGGCCCCAACGGCGGTTATACTGTCTATATATCCACACGTTGGAATTTCTTAGGACAACTTGTGAATCCGAAAGCGTAAGCCGCACCGTGAACTAAACTAACTTAGCTTAGCTCAATTAGTTTATAGCTTAGCTCAGTAGTTCTCCGAAATGATGCCGAAGCTATGTGGGCTAAGCTATAGTGGTATCTCATGCTTAAGAACAAGAAATTCAAGAGATACTTTCTGCTAGGTTTGTCCCTGGCCTTTAGGCGTTTGAGGAATACTAATAATGTGATTGCGTGTTAAAATTTAATTTTAAAGAAGTAAATTTTATTATTGGAATATGGTCGCACACTACTGCAAGATTTATTTTCCCGCAAACTAGATAGAAACTGTTCAGGCGATTTGCCTGAAGAATGACGTCATCCGTGCTACTTGTGGCAGTGTGTCATCTGTTATTGTGCGTTCTTAGCAAACGCGTCGCAGTCTTGGATTCTAAACAAACAGTTGCTGTTTCGGTTGTACCAACTCATTGTTCCCCGTGCTTTTGGCAATCACTAATTGTTAAAATTTTCTGTTTTTACTTTTTATTGTTAAAGAAAACCAAAAATAAAATTATATAAAAAAATTTAGCTTGACATTACAATGTTGATGCTATTGCTATCGAGGCTTGACGCGACGCGTTTGTAGGCCGCACCATAAAGCCGCGTCCGCACCAATAAAAATTGAAATCGGCGAATTTTTTCTTTATCGGTATGGACGCTGCTTTATGTTGCAAGTTTTATTTTGTGTACGTGATTATAATAATAATAACACAGGCCTGCGAAATTTAACTTTTTTTTTCCCCTTTCAATAATTATGTTATTTTTTTAAATATCCAGGCATGGTAAACTAAAATACACCTTTGATTTTTTTCTAGCACGTCGAGATTTTTTTTTATTGATGACATCAGATGACATGCCTATTTTAGGTTATTTTAACAAATTTCATGAATAAAACTAAAATTAACGAATTTAAAATTAAAAAACCAACAGTATTATTTAAAAATAACGCTAAAGAGACTAAATAAATCAAAAAGACTTATTATTTCTATTTCTACTTCCTTCAAAACTCCTCATTTATCTTTTTCTCTTATGCTTTCTATCAGGTTTATTTCTCTTCAATATCTGGCAGTAGTCTGCCATCATGTTTGGGTTCCACCTTCCTTGGTATCTGCTCTGAATGACCTTAATATCTTAGTAGAAGCTTTCACCTTTATCTTTACTTACAGCCCCAAGATTCTCAGGAAAGGGGTCAATTTGAGAATGCAGAAAATGTAACTTTATACTCATATTGCAACCCAGTTTATGAAAGTTGCTGAGTAAAATACTCACTACATTGTCATAATTTGGGCTTTTACTGTTTTCTAAAAAAAATTTACTACATCTTTAAGTGAATTCCAAGCGTTATCTTTGATTTTATTCAAAATTTTTTCAAAGGTAGCGTCTTGCATCAGCTTCCCTATTTCAGACCCAAGAAAAATCCCTTCTTTGATCTTGAAATCCGAAAAATGCTTAAAAACACAAAGGTAATTAACACAGGTACCGTCTTTAGCTAGTGCGTTTAAAAATGGCTTTATAATACCTGAGTTAATATGAAGTGGAGGTAGCACAATTAAATCACCAAACTATCGTATCATCCTATTTACCTATGTATGTTTGTTACTCAATCACGTCGCAACGACTGAATCGATTTGGCTGAAATTTGGCACAGAGATAGATAAAAGTCTGGAATAACACATAGGCTACTTTTTATTCTGGGAAATAAGAGAGTTCCCGCGGGAATAAAAAACCTTAATCCACGCGAACGAAGTCGCGGGAATCGTCTAGTAGTTGATACATATATATTGTAATATGATTTCAATCACGACAAACAATAAATTATGAGGGTAGGTGAATATTTAAATGTCATCAATTCTCCAAGCATGCACTATTATTAAAGAAATTGGAAGTTAACGCTTGTAATGCGCGGTAATACTAAGAAAAATGAAAATTCATTTTCTCAGAAAACTTACGTGATGGAATTTTTTTATTATTTTTTCCGTAGCTTAGTAACTAATACCTACCCAAATTGCTAATTAGTTTTTAAAGGGGAAAACCATCGCAGGCCTGTGTAATTAATTTATAGAGTACACTTTTCGCTTATTTGATAGTTGAATAATAGGATTAAACATATTATATTAAAATACATAAAAGGATACACTTTATATAAGTGTTTTATTTATACACCACCCGATCGAATATCCAATAACTTTATTCAATGCAGCTGTTAGCATTTTAATAAAGTTATTGGATCCACATCTTGATACCTAACAACGTACATCCGTCGAACATATTCCTAAACATAGGTAGGTATTTCGAAGTGGACAGGATTTAAATAAAAACTCAAAACTTTTGCAACTCTATTATATTATTCTCTTACAAGTAAATGTAACAATAATTATATTAAAATAATTTATGTTCTTATATGCTACTGTTTAAAGCTGCTAAACATCATTCGCACCAAATCATAATAAAACAATGAATGCGTAATTAATCTAAGCCAATAAAGTAGCATAGCATAGTATCGCGTGACCAGTAAATTATCACTTTTTTTTCCTTATAAATTAAAATTCATACAGTTCTTGTAATTCACGAAGGCGCGTGAGCTTTACTTGTGGTTACGTCGTGTACACATTGCGTAAGTGTGCGTGCATGTTAGGATCCTAGGTGGGAGCAGGCAGGCGCGAGCAAGCTCTCGCGCACACTTATACAGATACAACACACACACACAACCATGAGCCACGCGCCCTCTTGAAATGTAAGAATTATACTATTTTCTAATGGTCATCAACTCATAGGTGATCACTGATTTACGGTCTCATAATTTTTGACTACCCTAACATTAACCTATTCCAAGATCTTTTCATGTGGATCTAAAATTCTACTGTAATCATTTTATCGAAGAGGTTGGCTCACAAGGTGGTGGAATGGTCCCACTGGACTGGCCGATGAGATGGAAGGCCGATATCAAACGAAACACATGATGTCGCTGGATATAAGCGGCACAAGACCGCGAAATATGGAAACCACCCTGTGGACGTCTGTCGGTTGTCGAATGATTTAATCATGAAATTAAAAAAAAATTTAAAAGGTTTAGGTAGTTTTAGAAAATTTGTTCGATATTCTCTTTTTCAAATTGATTCAAAGTGCTATTATAAATCAGACTTATAAAATGAGGCATACCTATTCCATGAAAATCGGTTTATATGCGCACTTTCTAGTGATAATATGTTAGATGCAAAATAACCTACAATATGAACATAACAATTATAAAATGCCAATGCACGATAAATTTTTGGTGTAAATAATAATAATGGTCGATATTTCGACGCATTTACAATCTATTTTTTAAATAGCTGTCTTAAACGGTAATTAAGTGGTTTCTCACAGAAAGGTGTAAGCGACGTGCTAATGCAAGGCATAGAACCTTGCCACACTGACACTGAACCCGTACTACGAGTGAGATATCAAAATTATGAACGACGTAAGCGCCCGTTACGTCAAGGAATTACAATTTCCGACCAAGAATTTTGGTTTTAAAAAAATGCGTATATTTCAATACGAAGTTATTGTCTTTATAATTTTTAAGGTACAGCTTACTAAATATCGCAAAAAATTTAATATAATGTCCTCTTAATAATAAAATGAAGACTCCTCGGGAAAAACAATGAATGACACTTTTTTCGTGAAACTGAGCCTTTAATGCCATCTGTTACTAAAATATAGAACTAAACTATATTTTTTGATAAAGTCAAAGAACATGTTTCAATAGTAATATGTTATTTCAATATTTATACAAAATGAGAATAAAATGAAAGAAATATAGACTTTGAAACTATAAAAAGTTGTTTTTCTCTTTTTAATCATGTTTTGACATTCATTGTTTTTCCCGAGGAGTCTTCAAATGAGAGATAATACTTATATTTTTTTTTAATATTTTTTTTCTATAATCCTATTCTTAGTCAGTATCTATTCAGATTACTACAAAATATACTAGCGTCCATTAGGCCGCCGAATCGAATCGCATTAATTTAAGATTCCTATTTTAGGGAATAAATTAAATCACTCGCAACATAAGACTCATCCGGAATTTAATTATTTGGTCATGCCAGCAAAAAGTAATAAATGAAACACCAACTAGCCACATTTGCCGACGGAATTTTTTTCTTTTAAAGAATATTAGCCAAGCTGAAGTTGACTAACATTCTCCTATCCCCTCCAAATAAGCGGAAAGCTTGTGCTAGGAGTGGGTACAACAATAGTGCAACGGGTAGGGTTCGAAACTGCGACCTTTCAGGTTTCAGTCCGCACCTTTAACCGTTGGGCTATAGAAGCTTATATTTAAAGCATACCTAAATATTCTGCAAAGCATTTAAATATTACGATACCTCCTACGTAAGTTGTGGTACCCACAAAATTGGCATTTTAGGTTTTGTGCACTATATCATTAGTTTTTATGTGTTCGTTTAAAAAAAAGACGTGTGGCACTCGGGGACTGCCGCGGTAAAGCTATTGCATAGCATTTTTTATCAACGCCATCTAGCGGTGAGAGGAGTCCCGTGTCAGGTTATTTTTGTTACAGAATTTCTGGATTCGGTCTCCACGGTCAAGGCCCGCGATAGAAGCTATGCAATAGCTTAAAAATTAGAGAAAGCATTTTTTAACATACTCTCAGACTTAAAAAGTTGTATCGTTATTAAAACGACAGCCTAAACCGTTGTATTAACCTTCACAATAATTAACGCGTCACGTAAGCGTTTTGGGGATACAACAACTTACGTAGGAGATATCGATTAGTTAATATTTCTTATGAAACTTTGTCCTTGAGCTACCAAAGCGCTGTGAAAGCGTATTCTTATTACTTATAGATAAATATAAGTAAATGAATATAGTCTATTGCTAGCTTAGTTACTTAATTCAATGCTACTCGACTCAGCTCTAGTCGACGCTAGGGTTAAAGGTGCCCTTAATATTACAGATATATCTTAGATGAAAACTAGGGCGTAGGTACAAGTGGTACAACGTGAAATAATGGTTGTTTTTCCGCGGCAGAACGATTTGTCTAGTACTAACGAAACTTAAACTTAAACTTTAAAAAAAAAATTAAATACAAATTTTCACCTCACTAGCTCAAAAAGGGCGCCTTTGCTGTCTAAAACCAGTGAGCAAAAGTCGTCTTTGCTTACTCAGTGAGAAAAAGTGTTGTCTCAAGAAAAGGCCAACACTACTATTACGAACTATTTATTTATTTATTTATTCTGTACATTATATTCCTAAAAACTAACTACTACTACTGCTAGTGAGGTGAAAAGTTGTATGTATCACACGATAGCAAAGTTTTTGTTTCTTGTGCCTTTGAATCCCTCACTACACTCAGGATTCTAACTTAGAATCGAAAGCGTGACAAACAATAGTAATTCACTAGACAATAATCTAGGTAATACTCGAAATCGAATCTCACACGCTGCCTACAAAGTGAAGAGCGATTCATAGCAAAATAAGCTCTCGAGGGTAGTGATAAGACATAAACTAGCCTGCACTATATCTGCTATATTTTTATTCTATTTTTTTTTTTGCCAAATCATTTCACTTCGGGAAAACAACCAATAAATTTTAGTGTGAATAGAACAAATGCTAATATTTAGTACAATGCTACAAACACGAACTATTCAAATGCATTAGAATCTCTTAAAATAACTGAAAACAGGGATTTTATGTAATGAATTTAAATTTAAATGTTAAATTAAATACTAATAGAAGGGAATGTGAACAAACCCTTATTAATCAAGATGTCTTAAATAAAAATTTTATTAATATTGAAAGCTATAAAAAAATCAGATAAAATCTTTTGGTATAACGTTTAAGATATATATAATATTAATTAGAGGATTTATAAAAAACTATGTATAAATACATAAAAATGTAAAACAGCGTTTCGAGCGCTTTTTACCAAATCAAAAAAAAGAACTTTATGTGTGATTTCTTCAGTTTTTAATAACTGATTATTTCAGTAATTCATGCAAAATAAAAGAACAAAATACCAACAAAAAGGTACCGAAAAATTTATACCTTGCAGCGGGAAAATTTATCTTTTTATAATCTCATTGAAAATCCGAAAATTCTACGCGGACGAAGTTGCGGGCGACCGCCAGTGGATATTATAAGTAGGGTTGCCAGATTTTTTTTCAGCCTATGAGGGACAAATGGTTAAATGGGCAGAAAAATACGGGATTTCAGTTTTTTTACCCGGGACAAATAAAAAACAAAATTATTTACTTAGTGTCATTTTTTATTATTTTTTATATTTTTCCGAGGATCGAGTCAGTTTTAACATTGTCATTCTGACACTAACACTGTCATTGGTCGATGCGGGCTGCGAGTACAAGTAGCGAGACGAGTACGTTTTACGAATGTTGCGTGTGTGAATACGTAGATCGATTTCATAATGAAAAACGACGTACGGTTCAAATACGGGACAGATTCAGTCCCGCCGGGACATTTTAAACTATGCCTAAAATACGGGATGTCCCGGGAAATACGGGACGTCTGGCAACCCTAATTATAAGGCAGGGAGAACCATGCCTTGTCTGGGTTAGTGAAGTCACCGCGCGCCAGTGTTCGCAAAGCGCGCGCCGGCGCGTGCGAGGCGCGTCTTGTCGAAGGAGCAGATGGCGCTGAGCAGCGCGCCGCGCGCGTCGGCCGGGCTGCTGCCCGCCGCGCACGAGCTGGTCGCGCTCGTCTCGCCCGCTGGAACAAGCAGAACAACCATTGGTCACGACTGACATATTTTTAAGCTATTGCATAGCTTCTATCGCGGGCCAGCGTGGAGACCGAATCCAGAAATTCCGTAACGAAAATAACCTGACACGGGACTCCTCTACGGTGAGCCGCTAGATGGCGTTGATAAAAAATGCTATGCAATAGCTTTACCGCGGCAGTCCCCGAGTGCCACACGTCTTTTTTTTATATATTTTTAACGAGCAGGCAGGTCACCTGATATTAAGTGATTACCGCCGCCCATGAACATTTTTGACAATACATTTTTTCTTCTTCTTGTAATTAATTGTGACATTTTACCATTCACATCATTATACCATTGTAATTTTTATAATATTTAATAGCAATACAGTAAGCAGCAACCTTTTAACTGCAATTTTGCACACCGTGCAAATGGTAAAATGTGAGAGACTATGATATGTACTATATTTAATATATGTAATCATAATAGTATGTGCTAATGCACAGGACTTGCTGTCCCTATATAAATTACATAATAATTATGGATTAATTTGAAGTATCACATACGACGAGTGTCTCTGGAACTGCCTCTATAATTATTATTAATCTATGTGTGATTTCATATGAAATCACACATTAATTTAATTTATAATTTTAGAGGTTGGTGCGCATTTGTTTTGGTCAGTGTTGCAATTAATTATTAATTTTTTTTTTAATTAAATTAAATTTTGATTATAAATTAATTTGGTTTCAAGTCTTGTAAATATAAATGGCGGTTATAAACTCACATAGCGGCGGCGTGGGCATCGTGGGCGGCGTGGGCGACGACGCGGTGCTGGCGCTGTGCGAGCGCACGTCGGCCAGAGAAGAGCTTGACTTCCACACACTGTCACGCTTTTTCTAAAAAAAAACACCGTGCTAAGACTACGAAAATAAGATATTGCGAAATGTTACATTGCAACTATAGATTTCTTCTGCGTTTTCTTTACATTTGCTTTTCAAAGAACAATTCGCTCACTTACAGACTATAAAATTAATATAAAATGTACAATCATATGAAAACAAAAATGGTGACTCCTAATAATAAAAATTTCTAACTAAATAAAAAAGATATTCCGATTTCGCACCACTGAGATGTTCACGTTCAGAGTAACGATTAACATAGGTACATACCGCTCTTTTCCTTTGTTTCTTCATCTCCTGCTCAGAGTTAAGTATTTCTTGGATCCTAACTTCTTTCTTCGCGCTCCTTACCTTGAATATGAATGAAAAGAATTTGAAGAGCAAGTCACTAGCCGAAACAATTATTTAGTTTTTTACGTCACAGACTGCTCTTAAAACACCACTCTGTATATTTATTAGTTTAGTTTTTTTACGAAATATACCTTGGAGACATAGGATACTTTTTATCCCGGAAAAGATACCTCTCGGGAATGATGGCAATATGGCCGCCTTTGCACGCATAGTTTTAAGTTGTGTACCTACTATATTTTTGTTTCTGTTCCTTTTGTGCAATAAAGTTTTTATCTATCTACCTTCATGCAACACAATGATGTGATAATGACGATGATACTGACCATCTTCTGATCTGTCCTAAGTCTATCCTCCAGAGAACTGGCACACGCTCTGAGCTGGTCCTTAAGGGTGAGAGGGAACTTCAGATGCACCCTCGTGTCCACTCGAGGAGTCAGGCCGTTGAGTGTGGCGTGTGTGAAGAAGGGATGCGTCAACAGTTGCTCTATGGTCGGGCCTCCGTGCTTACAGCTTGTGCTCGACAGGCAGAGTTGGAGGACAGATTCTGAAAGACAGCTAGGTATCGCTTAATAAATAACTTGTGTTGTCGAAGTATCGCTCAATAAATAACTTGAGTTGTCGAACTATCGCTTAATAAATAACTTGTGTTGTCGAAGTATCGCTCATTAAATAACTAGAGTTGTCGAAGTATCGCTTAATAAATAACTTGAGTTGTCGAATGATCGCTTAATAAATGACTTGAGTTATCGAAGTATCGCTTAATAAGTAACTTAACTTGTTATTATTATTGAATGTTATTTTAAGAGCTTTCAAAAAAGAGGCTAAAGTGAAACTGTAAATTCTAGAGAAATTTGTTCGAGAGCAACATTTCGCCTGTTTTAAAAAAAAAGTAAAAACAACATTTAGAGATTAAAAAAAAAACAAATTCATAAATTTCGATGATTCCGATGAATTGAGAACCCACCATCTTTGAGTTAACCCACGTTAAAAAAAAATTTACTTACCCAAATCCGGCGAGATTCCATCAGGGTATGTATCACAGGAGTAGCAGTCTAGAGGCTCAGCGAACGCCATCTCATACAGCGTCCTGCCGAAGCAATACACGTCAATAGCCTCCACGGTTGCTGTTCTCTTCAGCTGCACCAAGTACGGCCTGTGCAGACTCGGCACCCCCAATAGATAGTTCTCGACTTCCATAAGAAGGGCTCTTTGGTTTTCTATTGCTATGTTTCCTGGATGTATATGACCTGCAGATTCGGTGAATTAAAACGAAACATCAAATTATTTATTTTGTGTAGTCCAAATTTTGACTTGTAACAAGTCTTAATAGATTAGAATAATTGAGGAGGAGGAAAAAGTTTAGTGACTTGCCACTAACCGTGAGAAGCTATGTCCTCTATCTCCGATAATATTTAGAAGATCTCCACCAAAATTGGACAACATATATCTAATAGTACACAATTTATGATAAAAAAGAATTATCAAGTTCGGTTTGGATTTGACGAAGTTATGCAGCAAAATAACAAAAACTTTCATCCGGGATAGGAATCCCGGATAACCCTTATTGTTTATCAGGATAAAAAGTATCCTATATATCGACCAGGAGTATCAGCTACCACCATACCAAATTTCATTCAAAAACAGACAGTCAGACAAATATTGAAAAAAATTTGTTTTTGGCTCAGTGTTAGCAGTTAATAAAGCATCCTCTGACTAAAATTTTCAAAATATATTTAATGTACAGAATTCGTGGCGTAACAGTTTTATTATAAGCATAGCATAGTTTATTAGTAAGGAAAGTTTCCTTAAACCTTAATATGTAATATATAAATTCGGGAGTTTGTTTGTTGGTTTGTCCTAAAACCACGCAACAACATTGCATGGGATCGGCGTGATTTTTTGCAAGGATATAGTTTGAGTAGCAGAGTGATATTTTTTATTTTTTTTTATTCGATGACAAGATAGCCCTTGACTGCGATCTCACCCGATGGTAATATTGACTACTTTATGCAAACGTACCGTGCGCTAATCCTTTGTCATGCAAAAACTTCAACGCTTGCAATATTTGGTATCCATAATGCGATATTTGTCCGTTCGTAAACGGTTTCCTTACTCTGGGGTTTCCGTATTTAGCCAAATACTGTTTACTGTACTCTGTCCCGTAGAGTAAATCCCTGACACTTCCCCTTTCGTGTATCCTTCTCACTACATAGGCACCTGTTTCTAGTGTGTGTATTGATAATATATCGTCTATATATGGATGCTGAAATAAAAAATAAAATACTCAGAATAAGCCCGTAGGTACCCCTTTCTTTCTACTCGGCATTGTACTGGACCGCTAAAACGCTTGGCGTCTTTGCCTTAGTTGTAGCTAGCGACGGCCGTAGTCGATTGTCCTTGCCGAAATCGAACCTGGGATGTTCCACTTATAAGACCTCCAGCTTTATTATTATAAAAAATAAAAAAATAGGGAAAACCCAAAAGAACAGCAGAAGATCGAAAACATCAAAATTTGTAATTATGTATGGAAAAGGTTCGAAATCACATGGAAAAGAAAAAGATTCACAGTTCTCTTGATCAGATCACAGATCTCGGCTTTAAAACATACAGTTTTGCTTCTTTTTCCAGACAAGACATGCCAGAAAAGTTTTGCAGCTTAATTAGCACATTTTCTTTTATCAGAAAAGTCCTTTGCCTTGGGCAGGCCTGGCGCACTCCGCAGTAAACTCGAAGGGCTTAAATTCAAAGAGTGCGAAGGGATAAGAGTTACGTGATAGAAAGAGAGAAAAGTCCAGTAGGGCTAACATGCGCGCCACGAGAAAGTTTTGTCTACACATTTACTCGTAGTCTCTATGTGAATCTCTACAGAGATTCACGAGTAAAGTGTAGACAAAATTTTCTCGTGGCGCGCATGTTAGCCCTACAGGTGAATAAGTCGGTAGGTAAGTAGCGCAGTGTCAACTTGAATTGCACTTTATTGTGTGGTAACAAGAGTCGCTATTTATTTAAATCATTTTGCGGAGTAAATCTTCTGTACCTTTAGATATTCTATGGGTGGCTAGAGCTACTTTAACTCACCGATACATTCTGAAGACTTTTGAAAGCGGCTTGGAGATCCTTACTATGTAATGTGTGGTCGGGTCCATAGTTCTGCCATGCCAGTAAACAGTTAGTATGGCTCACTGACTCAGTGACCTAGAAAAACAAAATAGGTAACTTATGCTATAGAAGCTCATGCTATATGAGTTGAAATTCCATAAAGTAATGTATGTTGTTTATTTCACTTCAACAAAAAATGTTAGAATTATTTTGCTGTAATCCGCCAACAGAAAAAATCTGTATGGTCAAACATAGGGAATGCAATCTCGATCTCGCGAGATCTCGTTTTCGCGAGATCTCGGCCTTTTTTAGCGAGATTGATCTCGGCCGAAAAAAGGGCGAGATCTCGCGAGATTAACGAGATTGCACTCGAGCATAAAAAAGTCTTATTCGAAGCGCGGACTGACACTGACGGAGTTGCGACCTGTCGGTTTCGTTCGGTGCGCGAATTAATTTTTAAATTACTAAAAAATTTGCGTTTGATATTAGAAGAGAAGACTGGTTGTTTTTTTTCATTTGTTATTTCAAATTCAAAATTTATTTATTTCATGTAGGCCAACTTGTAGCTCATAAAATCTACCACCGGTTCGGAATGCAGATTCTGTTGAGAAGAACCGGCAAGAAACTCAGCAGTTGCTTTTCAAAAAATAAAAAATAAATTTTTTTACAATAGGTAACCAAACTGTGCAATGTATACTAACAGTGCTTCCACAGTGATTTGATTGAAACGTACGTCAAAGTTTACAACTTAGAAGTTAATTAAAAAATTATAGACAATTTGATTCATAAAAGTCTATTGAAAAAATTCGTGAAAATAAATGTTATTGAACGAGCGAAGCGAGTTCTCTGAGTCAACTAGGGCGCTTGCCTACTAGACAGAGAAGTGTGTTCGTCTAAATGTCTGTCAGAGCCCTATAACTTCTGAATTACTGAATATTAGAACGTGAAACTTGGTTGAAAATTCAGTTATATCCTGTACTTGAACAACAAATACTAAAATTAGATAAATGTTATAAAGAAACGAAATTATTTAATTTTAATGCGCCATCTATTAGCATTATTGTGAAGCTAATAGCTTCACTATAGATGGCGCTGTGTCAGTGAAACAGTTTTATGTCAACTATTATTTTTTTTAGGAATATAATAAGTCGTCCAACAAAATTTATTTTTTGGCATCAAAACCTAGCTTCTAATTTAATAACTCAGCAACGGGAAAATGATGAAGCTTCTAATATACTAACTCGGCTTCTTCACAATGGCCACAAAATATTCCAAAGAAAGCATCAAATAAAGAGCCACTATTTTTATTATTGTCCACTGCCACTGCACGATTTGGTGCGAGTGAGATGGATACGACTGGCCATTTGCACGATTTCGTTGGTGCGAGTGAGACGGATGCGACTGGCAATTTGCACGATCTCGTTGGTTATGGCTATTTGCACCAATCAGAGAGCGCCATTCAAAACATGCATTTGTTTTTTTTGTTGTTCTGTTGTTAGTGTGTTAATATTGCAATTATTTTTGTATAATTTTTTCTTTAAACTAAAGTTAGGTTAGGTTAGGGTTATACATGAATATTCAGGTGCCCGGCCGAAGGCCGGGCACTTAGGTTCTGTTGGGATCGTAAACCTACCTAAAACTAAAAAAAAAAGTTAAAAAAAATTTGATTTTTTTTTTCAAAAATGTTATAATGTTATGTGTAGGTATTTATCTTGAGTTAAATTTAAAAACAATCATTTTTTTAATTTCATTTTATCAAATAAAAAACGTTTTTTTATTTAGTTAGAAACATTTTTTTATTTCATTTTTCTCACAAAAAAAAAATTAAAAATGTGGTTGAAGATTTGGTGTATTATTTGATGCTAATATTTAAGTATTTTAGGAGTTCCCGGTTTGAAGCTAAGTTATAAATATAGATGCTAAAATTATATTTTTTAGAGGCTCACTAGTTGAAGCTGACTTAGTAATTTACAAGCCAATAATGGTATTAAATAGAAGCTCGTTTAATTACATGCCTTTTTTTATTGCGTCTAATGTTAAAAGTTAATTATTACAATATATAATTAAAACTTTTGGGAATTATGGGATATCGCGAGGTCTCAGTTCGGGGCGAACCACTAGTCTTATAATACTTATAATTTTTATTATTTTTTTTCTAATTTATTCAAATATTGTGATTATTTGCAAAAAAACACACAAAACTGCCAATCTCGCGAGATCTCGAAATTGGCGAGATCTCGCAGTATTGTTATTTACAATCTCGCGAGATCTCGCTTGAGCCCCAATCTCGCGAGATTTGCATTCCCTAGTCAAACATGTGGTGCATGTGAGTGGTGGTGGCATTGCTTGCTTGGGAACTTTGCTTTATTGCTTAGTTGGGGAGGTAAGCGATGCTTAGCTTATAACTGCATGTTTGACCATACAGATTTTTTCTGTTGGCGGATTACAGCAAAATAATTCTAACATTTTTTGTTAATCATCAACTTCCGCAAAGTAACGCCTGATTCTATCCAATATTTCACTTCATACACACAATATTGCAGATGCTAAGACTGTTGGATTTTTTAACGCTTTTCGTTCACTAAAAAGGTGATGATGACACTACAAAGCAATTCTGACAAAAATTTTGGACAGAGAAGTGCATTGTGATCTTCATATCTTAAAAAAAATAGATAGCTATAATACCTCTACCTAAAATTGATAGCCTACTAAAACACATGAGTCTTATCATACAGTGGCTTCTCAAAGTATAAAGAATAATACTTTTGCAATGAGAAACTTATTAAGTGTTATCATTATTATTTGTTTAACTAGTTCATTAATGCTACTGACTGACAACAATGTAATAATATTGCTTCTTTGACCTTTTTTTCACAAAAAATAATGCTGCCAAGTAAACAATACTATTATGTTATGATTTTCTGTAAATTAAAGGCGTTATAAAATTCCCTATGTTACTTTATGTTTCAATATTTATAGCATAGATAATAATAATAATAAAAAAAATTAACATATTCATACAATACACTTTTTTTCATATAACATACTAAGGACACTCAAAACTGTAGTGTGCTAAAAAGTTATAGACATACATGCGCTAGAAAAACATAACCCTCCTTCAAGCAGTTGGGTAAAATGTAAAAATATGTACTTACTAAAAAATAATGTTTACGTATCCTCCATCCAATATCTGGCAGTGCTGCTTTCAGTTCATAGTGTCCGTCTCCCCTTAAAGCTATTGACATAGTCTGTAGTGCCTGTTCTGTGGAATGCATATTTTCATGAATCCTATTATAATATTATAAATGCGAAAGTTTGGATGTTTATTATTCAATCAAGGGCTGAACCGATTTGGCTGAAATTTGGCACAGAGATAGATTATAGTCTGGAATACTTTTTATCTCAGGAAATAAGAGTTCCCGTGGGAATGAAAAACCTTAATCCACGCGAATGAAGTTGCGGGAATCATAGTTAGTACTAGTTACTAATAAATATAATGGAAGTATCTGATTACAAAATAACTGCCCCTTATTAAATTTGCATGATAATTTGATCAACAGGAAATCCCAATAGGTTTTTAATTTGATATCAGCAGTTTATCTGCTTGTTTCTCCAAACTTAAAAAAAAAATCTGCACTGTATAAAAACCTTTTTCACATCATGCAGGGTTAATAATTTAATAAAGTAAGTTACAATTTTACCTGCTATAGTCAAGGAATAGGTACTGGGATCCAAGAAACTCCTTACTGGTAAAGATAAGGCTAATATTTGATGTGATAGTACTTCATTTATGTAATTCTGAAACAATTATTATTATTAGCATTGACAAATAATTGTTTAAAAACTTGAATAGTATCCAATTTTACACAATAGTGTTCATTATTTTTGAACATTGTTAGGATAGGTGGTAAAACTATAGGGCCTTGCATCAAAATCCAATCCCACATTTTGCCATTTGTTTCTTTTCACTCACAATAAGAACTCAAGAAGTTATCATTTGATGTACAGCAAAGGAAAATTTTTAGACATGAGACAGTTAAATAATGAAGAAGCATTAATTGCATCCCTAACTTTTTGAAATATGGACCTGTACCCTTTTGCTTTAAGGTATACATATTATTACTTACTCGCAGGTACTGAAAAATAAGGTATAAAATATATTATTATTGGTAGTTTTAAATAAGTTGGAATAAATCAGTCACTATCAAGCAGCTGATCATTTCATTATTGAATTAGTAACAAACCTGCAAAGCGATTTGTCGTTCAGCCACGAAAGAGGGTTGCATGTTTCCAATAAGTTTCTTTGGTGGAATAGGTAGTTCAATGTTCGCATGCTGGAGTGAAACATGTAAGGCCGCAAAATCTCTATATCGGCGAGAAACCGTCCATCTGTTCTCCTTATTGGGCCCACGTTGAACTCGCAATATATACTCCTAAAATATTACCAAACTTTTAAGCAATGAATATATATTATAGTTATTTCCTTTCAAGATAATGGTAAAAAACTTACAGTATGTTTGTTAACGTTCTGCGCATTTTCCAACGCACATTCGAGTCTTTCTGTATCATCTATCCGAACGTTGGTCTGCAAAGAGCTTTCGAATATAGCCATCACAAGAAATAAAGCTTAAAATTATCATTAATTATATATTCGTTAAAAGCAAGTAAAGCTATAAACATTTTGATTTTGATAACACTTTTGCAACTTTTACTGCTGTCAACAAATACATTGACGTTTTAGTTGACAAATGCTGTCATTTGTCAGCTGCCATAACAGGTTAAAAATGCGATAAAAATATTACTTTATGGTTCATTTCCTATCGTTCGTTCAAAAATTAAATAGAACAGGATACGCTACGACGGTGGTAAAAAGTACCTACCAACTTTTTCTTCATAGTGTATACCTACCTAAATGTGTTTGGTACAGCTTTTCAGCAGAGATGAAATGAATGATGATTAGGTATTGTGCAACAAACTAGAATATAAAATGCAATAGATATAAAATAGAAATAGAATAATATTTTTTAATTCCTATAGGTACCTGTATAATTAATTTTTGTAGGTTTGTTGATCGTACTACTTTTTTTTAAGTTGAACTATTGTTGAAAAGATTTTAAATTTTTAAACGAATGCGCAGTACGGCAGGTTGTGAACCATAAACAATTATCGATTTATGTCATTTCCTGTAATATCGCAACGAGTCGCGAGCGGAGTGAACCACGGCCCTTCTGTCTATCATATAATAAGAATAATTGTGAAAAATGTCGCTGATCTCCGCACGTTTGGCCTCCTCGGTGGCCAGGCGTTTGCCTAATGCCGCCACCCAGGTATATATTCCTTATAACATGTTAAAATTAACTAAAAATGTACGTTCCGGCAAGTAGGTCCAACCACAAAGTCCACCCAAACCCTTGCTTATTTGGCGAAGTTTGTCCACTTTCCAAATAGAATTCCTATAAATTTCGATTTGAAACTGAATACAGTGCTATAATAATGATAATTTGTAGTGTTGAAGTGTAAGATATGTCTAAATTATCACATCAAGAAATTCGTGTTATGTAATAGAGGCCGATAGATATCTGTCAAAATGTATGCCCATTTTGTGCATTAGCGTATGTAGTTCTTATAAAATCCTTATCTAAAGACGAGATAATGGATTCACATAGTTTACATTGCATGTATGCTATTTGTGTCAAGTCCTTACTTGGTTATGTTTGGTGGTAGGTTTCGAAGGTTGCCGTGCCCGCGGTGGCGGTGGCATCGCGCAAGCTCCATGTTTCCTGCACACAGAGGGCTGCCGAAATCTCCACTATCCTGGAGGAGAGAATCCTTGGTGCCGCACCCAAGGTAACTTTTTACTTGTTACATAAACCCCTTTCATGATCTACTGTTCTATGTTGCAGAGGTTAGTATATTAAAAACACTACCGAGATTCATCTAATTCATTTCAGTATGAATTACCTATTTAAGTAAGTGTCTATAATGATACTGTCAGCTGTTTCATGTTTTATTATTTGTTACATTAATTCATTCTGTCTGGGTGTCCTGTAAAACATCATAATACTGTGAAATATAAATATTTAAACTGATAATTTTGGAGTCCTAATTGGAAAATCTGTTTTTTTTTATTATTTTACTGATTTATTCTATTGATTATTAAATGTTGAAATGTTCACTATTCAGAAATTAAAAAAAAACTTGAATAAAACCAAAAGGTTTTTTAAATTTTCTTTTAAAATTGTGAATCCATGTTTTTTCACAAAAACACAAAACTATCAATAACTCACAAGTGAGCCATTTACACCCTTAGGTATTAGGGGGTTTTATAGCACTTGAGCTAGTCCATCTGCAGTATGCTGCAGATGGACTTATTGATTTTATTCTCAGTGGCATTTTGAACCAGTACTACTTTAATTACTAAAAGGTGGACACTAATTGGTAACTCCAGGCATTTTATTAGAAAATCAACTTTGATATAGAAATTTTTTTAAGTTTGGAATACATGATGTGTAAACCAATGTTGGCAGGCCGATTTGGAGGAGACTGGTCGCGTGTTGAGCATCGGTGACGGTATTGCCCGTGTGTATGGTCTCAAGAACATCCAGGCCGAGGAGATGGTGGAATTCTCCTCCGGCCTTAAGGTTTGTACCTTTATTATATTATTCTTTCAAATTTTGGCTATATATTGTAATTTGTATCAAATCAATATCTTCTACAGTCTACACTAACAAAATAAATGAGTTGTGTCAACAGAACCTTGCAAATATGACAGATAATTTGTTTTAAAGTTATTAATATAACAATATGAATGTAATTGTAATAAATGAGCAATCAATGAACTTAAAAAATCACATCTTAAATCCTTACATTGTCTCAGTTGATAGCATCTGTACGCTTGAACAAATTGTATTGAAGTCTATTCAGGGTCCAGCAGAATTCTCATCAAAACCACGGCCGCCAATCTCCATAGAGATCTGCACAAGAGATATAATAGTGCACAAGTCTGTGCGCAAACATAGATGCATTCTTTATTCCATCACTCTCATAGTCCGATGGGATGAAACTCCGACATGACCGGAAACTGTACTAATGAACTTATAAATGCACAGGCTAAAGCTAAAAATATCTTATTAGGGTATGGCCCTCAACTTGGAACCTGACAACGTGGGTGTGGTCGTGTTCGGTAACGACAAGCTGATCAAGGAAGGTGACATCGTGAAACGTACCGGTGCCATCGTGGACGTACCCGTCGGTGAACAGCTGTTGGGTCGCGTAGTGGACGCGTTGGGTAACACCATCGACGGCAAAGGCCCCATCGGCACCAAGTCCCGCATGCGAGTGGGTATCAAGGCCCCCGGTATCATCCCGCGTGTGTCTGTGCGAGAGCCTATGCAGACCGGTAAGTTATGTAACCAGTAATAAATAGGTTATGCAATTTTGCGGAATTTTGTATCAAAACATGGATATGCCATTATTCATCTACTCTGGCACTCTACTATTCACTAGGTTGGCATTTATATATATTTTTTTACTTCAAGGATTCCAATATTATCAGAATAAACAAAATCAAAGGTTTTTTTATTCAATGACAAGATTCGAGGCAGTGTAGATTCAACCCATACCCCTTAATCGGTTTTTAACCCATACCCCTAAATCGCTTGGCGACACGTCTTTCACGGTAGGGTGGTAACTAGCCACGTCGAAAGCCTCCCACTAGACTGACCAGAGACAATTTAGAAATTATAAATTCCCAAATTTGCCCCCGCCGGGAATCGAACCCGAGACCTCTCAGTTATAAGACCACTACGTCAAGGAGGTCGTCAAAACTTGAAAATTCTTATAGCACTTTGTGTTCAGTTATCTTACGACGTGCGACATCTAGTGTATTTTGATAAATATGTAAAAATAATATTGCGCAGGTATCAAGGCCGTAGACTCTCTCGTGCCAATCGGCCGTGGCCAGCGTGAGTTGATCATTGGTGATCGTCAGACTGGCAAAACTGCCCTGGCCATCGACACCATCATCAACCAACAGCGATTCAACAAGGGAGATGATGAGAAGAAGAAGCTGTACTGTATTTATGTTGCCATCGGACAGAAGAGATCCACCGTGGCACAGATTGTGAAACGGTTGACTGACACTGGTAAGACTAACAAGATAAATGTTATGTGCGCTGTTGGAATAAAATTTCATTACCCTTAAAAATTAGTATAACCCAATCCGCACCACTCTTGCATGTCGCAAAAAACCGAGGTACATAGCGCGACATCTACAATTAATAAAATCATTTTTTTTTAATTTCATCTCATTGTTAGTGGTTTGTAAGACATGCCCCTAATAAGCATGTCCCTCCATGCATCATCATGTATCGTATTCCTCCATACTAAGCATCGTGACCCCTTTGAATTAATTACATAGTAATACATGAGTTCCTTGGGATAATAATATAGTGGATTTCCAGCCTCTAAGTTGTATAAAGAAAAATAGATTATTATTTTTGATTACACTATAAAGCTGACATCTATAGAGCATGCTCTGACTTGAGAGTTATAACAAATCATATTATATGTATTGACATAAATCTGTCTCATTATTACTTCTGTCTCAAGTCTTAATTGAGTGAGAGTGTGATCGAGAGACCTGTTGGTTTTCCCCAGGTGCCATCAACTATACAATCATCGTGGCGGCCACGGCCTCCGACGCGGCGCCGCTGCAGTACCTGGCGCCCTACTCGGGCTGCGCCATGGGAGAGTTCTTCCGCGACAGCGGCAAGCACGCGCTCATCATCTACGACGATCTGTCCAAGCAGGCCGTCGCCTACCGACAGGTGAGAGCCTACAGAAAATTTAGTTGCCATACTACAAAAGAAGCGCGAGGAATATTATCTATTTGCAGTGCTTCTGCCATCCACATTCTAATTAATTAACACAGACAAACAATATCTGTAAATTCATGATCGTTAATCAAAATACCTTTAGAAAACCCTATGAAAAGAAAGTAGAGGTGAGAGGGTGAAAACAAACTGAGTTTTCATCAATTCCAACACAGTCTGATGTAATGACACACGCGACTAATTTAAAATAATTTAAATTGTTTCTCCTCACCTTTGTGTTCCATACTTGAGCAGTGACTGTGTTGATTTTTTTATATTCGTTTTTACAAAAAGTTGTGAACCAAATAAGTTTTATATGATGAATGTTTCCGTTCCTAGATGTCGCTGCTGCTGCGTCGTCCTCCGGGTCGTGAGGCCTACCCCGGAGATGTGTTCTACCTCCACTCGCGTCTTCTCGAGCGTGCGGCCAAGATGTATGTATATTTATCAGCCCTTCTATCTCTGCATCGTATTTCTTGTAGCTGAAGGTCGTGATCCCATTAAATTATTCAAGTATGTAGGAGTCTGCATTGAAAAGTAGGTTACATCACTTGTTGCATAAAACTGCATCTTAAAATATTTTTGCTAAATCCTTTGAACTACAGAACTGAAACTAGTTTCAATATAGGTTTTCCTTTTGTCATACTTATCCGACATTGGTTCATTAGTTTTAGTGAATTATTGGTTCTAGATAAAGGTTGCTGTAAACACTGGATAGAATTAAAGGATACCGTTGCCGTGAGGCACTCGGTAGTTTGGGATTTTTCAAACTAAGTCTAGAAAATAATACAATAAATAACTTATAATATAGAAATGTCAGAAATATCAGGCTATTTTTATTTCATTTATAAAGGAAATATAATAGCAATAATTCTAAAGAACTAAAGCATCGTAATCTGGTTTGTTTCCTAGGTCTGACAAGATGGGCGGTGGCTCCCTAACTGCTCTGCCCGTCATCGAGACCCAGGCTGGTGACGTGTCTGCGTACATTCCCACCAACGTGATCTCTATCACAGACGGTCAGATCTTCTTGGAGACTGAGCTGTTCTACAAGGGTATCCGGCCTGCCATCAACGTCGGTCTGTCCGTGTCGCGTGTGGGCTCCGCTGCCCAGACCAAGGCCATGAAGCAGGCAAGTTGTGTTCCCTCTAATTCGATTCGAGATGCGTTTCTTAGCCAGAACTGTCACGAACTTCGACACAACACGAATTTGGCGTTGGAAATGAATGGCATTGTGTTTGTTTTAAAGATACCTTAAAGAAGGCTTAAGAATCAAATTGCCTTTGACCTTTAAGCCTAGCATATACAGTATACTAATTAAATTGTTTTGAGCTTCTATTTATGTATTTCAGATGTTAATTATTTTGAAGAAGTTGACATGTGTGTATTTTCAGGTTACGAAAATAAGATCCATTTTTCAAATATTATATGTATAATATAATATATTTGTGTGTATAGTATAGACTGTAGAGGATATTAGAGCATGTTATGAAAATACACCAAAGAAGTTCCACTGCAGATTTTTGATTTGAAAATGGCCTTTACATTCTTACTAGTTGATGCCCGCGGCTTCGCTCGCGTGAATTTAGCTTTTTTAAAAATTCCGCGGGAACTCATTGATTTACTGGGATAAAAAGTAACCTATTTCACTCTCCCGGTCCTCAACTATACCCATGTACCGTTGTTTTGTTGCCGCGAGATTGAAGGCCAATTGAAGGATTGAAGGTTGTTTGTTTGTTGGTTAACAAACAAACAACTTTCGTATTTATAATATTAGTAAGGATGAGTTTGTTTTTTTAATTTAAGAAGACTCCCGGAAAGATCTCTTGTTAATATCACTCATACGGATTTTAACTAGCTTCCATTTGTCCAGGTGGCCGGTTCCATGAAACTGGAGCTGGCTCAGTACCGCGAGGTGGCCGCGTTCGCCCAGTTCGGCTCCGACCTGGACGCCGCCACGCAGCAGCTGCTCAACCGCGGCATGCGGCTCACCGAGCTGCTCAAGCAGGGACAGTATGTGCCCATGGCCATCGAAGAACAGGTGACTATAATATAATCATAAATATATATAGATAAGACTAGGGATCAAAATTTGCAAGATTACACTTGATAATTATTGGGTACTACTTTCACTTCTTGTAATTTTTTATATGTCATATATCTATATATTTCTATATATTATTTTTATTATATAAAAATGAATCCCTGTTTCCCTTGGTCACTCCATAACTTGAGAACCACTTCACCAATTTCATTTATCTTTTTTTAAAGTTTTCTAATACTTTGTAGAAAATTGGAAAGTTTCAGAAAACTAATGGTAGGACTTTTGTCAATAGGCCTTTTGCAGTAGGAAAATTTATCTCATTGTAATTTCATAGGAAATCAGAAATTCTATGGGGACGAAGTCTCGACCGCCGAGTGCACTTGCCTGCCTCAATTTATACTTAGCTCCACCAGACAAGAACAATTAAAAATTTGTATTAATCTGAATTCCCCTGTTGGAAACCAAACGTAGGGTCACCTGTCTTGTAAGAATAAAGCTTGCCATCACTAAAATAAATAATTTCTTTTTCAAGGTTGCTATCATTTACTGCGGTGTCCGTGGACACCTCGACAAACTGGACCCGACCAAGATCACAGCATTCGAGAAGGAGTTCACCCAGCACATCAAGACCTCCCACCAGGGTCTGCTCGCCACCATTGCTAAAGACGGCCAGATCACACCAGAATCCGATGCATCCCTGAAGAAGATCGTCACCGAATTCCTTTCCACTTTCCAAGCGCAGTAAACGCCTAGTTACGATTAACTCGCCTTAAGATTGTACATTCAATTCATAATCTAGTTATTCTTTGTACAATCTCAAGGCGATCTGTTAACATATAAGTGGCAGTGGCTGCATACTGAAGCCTTCTGCATAATGGTAAATGCTTCAGTTGGCAGTCTATTTAGTAGTATCATTCGTATGGACTGTAATGAATGAGAATACAATCATGTAATGTATTTTGGAGTCGACAGTGATTATATATAAATAAAACGATTATTTATTTGTGACTTTGATTTTAAATTATACCTACCTACTTAATTCTCGACAACTCTGATTTCTTTTATATGCATTATGTGAGCATTTTTTTGTTGTTGATTTGCTGTAGATTGGCCCCAAATGGCTTCGGTTGGAAACTGCAACTATTCGCCAATCGCTATAATTGAATGAATTGATTGAATTTAAAATTCAATGAATGAATGAACTTTCATTCTTTAGAATAAATAGGTTACAAGTTAGTGCGGCCCACTTATTATCATGGATTTAGGAAGCAATTAATATGACTTGTTATAATAAAGCGGAGGTGCGGTCAGTATTAGTGTTCTGTGGGTGCGGTACAATGGTACATTATATTTTTATCTCATTCAGCGTAAGCAAAGCCTCCTGTTATCGCAGGTACAAAAATGAAACTGTGCAAAACGCCAATCCAAAAGATGAATTTTATTTCTACCATTTTTTCCTGAATATGTTCATTATAATTTTTGTTATACGTATAAACTTATGAATATATATATGTTATATTTTAATCTTTTAGTTAATTGCAATCATATTTGAGGCTAAAAACTTGTGCTTAATATGTAGATAGAGGTTATTTTCTGTCCTTTACGGATGAACGTGGATGCAGATTATATGTCACGATGATTTGTCACTGTCAGTTTTGTTTTTTTTGACGAGTTTGACAGTTGACAGAAAGCATGTTATTTTGTTGTGTTAGTTTTTGTGAATTGAACTAGATATTTCCTAATATTTCAGTGAATTCCTTAAAGAATATAATCTTAACTAAAGCTAAATGTAATAGTATTCTACGATATGTCATTCGCCTTATAAATTCAATATAAACAGTGAGTAAAAATGGAGTCTTTCGAAAGAGCGCACGTTGTGAAAAACATGGCTTCTAAAAACAGAAAATTATCTGAGAATAAGAAGAAACAGCTGAGACAAATGCTATTCGGGTATAAAGCGAATGATAATAAGCTTATCCAAAGCTCTGCGGAGTTGCAAAATGATTACGAGGACTCGACATCTGTAAGTGGTTATTCCGATCTGAATATTACTAATTCCAGCTATGAAGATGAGAATGCCACATATATTTTAAATAAAGACTCTAGAAGTAGATATGTAAGTACAAATAGTTATTCTGATGAGAAAATCAGTGAAGATTCCATTTCGGATTCTAGTGAAAGTTATAAAAGTAGTGAACTTTCTGATACAAGCGCCCGGTCTGATGATAGTTACGACAATGAAAGTAATGAAGATAAACTATGTTTTAGTGAGGAGTCCATTTCTGAGCATAATTCTAGCATTGACTGTTTAGAAACAAATGATTATGCATCTAAAGACTTTGCAGTTGAAGCAGGCTTAGAATCTGGTACTGATACGGAAACATCAATAGTTTTGAGTGGATTAAATTTATCTGAGTCAGATATTTCAGAGTTTGATGCTGATGGACAGCTAGCTGCTAAGATTCGAGAAAAGTTACAGTTAAAAGAAGATAAGCAAAAGCATAAAGATAAATATACTATAGTTCTAGATAAAAATAATGCAGCAAAAGGTCAAACAACCAATGAGAGATGTAGTAGTCTTGACAAAATAAAAGTAATTCCAATGACTAAAGAGGAAGCAAGAATAAAAAACAATAAGCAGAAGCATAAAGATAGATATACTATAGTACTAAATGAAAATAATGTAGGGAGAAGTTCAAAAGAGAGATGTAGTACTGTACAAGCAGATAAAGAAGTTTCAATGACCAAAGAGGAATCAAAAAGAATGAGAAATAATAAACAAAAGCATAAAGATAAATACACATTATTATTAGATTCAAATGAAGTACCAAAGGGTCCTATAACAAAAGAAAGATGTAGTGTTATTCAAGCAGAATTACTACAAATAAGGAAAGAGGAATCAACAAGAATAAAAAACAATAAGCAAAAGCATAAAGATAAATATACTATACTACTAAATCCTTCAAGTACAGTAAGCATTGAAATGAGTGAAGATGAGTCATCGATAAACAGTGATGAACTAAGTGATGATGAATCTAATGAAGATGTGGGCTCAGTCATGTCACTACCCTTTGTGTCTATAACAGCTTCAGATATGCCTACTCAAAGATTAGATGATATAATAGGAGAATATAAACATTCAACAATAAAAAATTTACCATCAGAAATTAACCCAGTATTATCAACAAATAACTCTGGGTTTTTTGTTGAGGAAAACATGATTATTGATCAAATAGAGAATAATATTGGCAGTTTTATTCCAGAGTTTGACGAAATTCCAAAACCTGAAGAACAAGCTATGAATGTTGATATACAGATAGATGATGATGTTAGTAGCCTTATACCAGAGTTTGATGACATTCCAAACCCTGAAGAAATTGATGAAATAATAAACCTTGATACAACAACAGAAACTATAAACAAAACTATAAACACAAAAGATACTATAGGACCAGACACAAATGCAAGTGAAGGTCAATCAATAGACTATGATCAAGTTGCAGAAACTTTCAAAGTATATTATGGAACAAACACCTGCATAATTACATTAAAGCATCCAAGTGAATTATTTGTCCAAGGAAAAGTTAAGGTCAAATCTTTAGGTGGTACTTTTGAATTATTCGGCTATACATTAAATACAGAAAGTTGTAATATCTATGCTCCATATTATAACATTGCTCAAGGGATTAGAACAGTTGATAATCAAAATGTTTACTATGGTCTATTCAGTAAATTGACTGCAGCAGGCATATCTGTATCTGAAGCAGAGGAGATAGTAACAACTTTGGGAGAACATGACGGTGTTATACTTTTAAAAGAACTAAAATGCAGAGTAATGGATTTTGTAGAGAAGAACTTTAGAGTAACAAACATGTTTAAATTGAATAAAACTATAGAACCATATTTCAGCAAAGCATCAGACATGTTAGACTGTTCATTGTTTTCGTCCAGGCCATATAAAAGCTTTCATGAACATCCTAGTTGGAGGGAAGCGCATGAATTAGCTATGAGTAAGTATAAAATTACTAAAATCCTAGGGCTGCTATACACAGCCAATGTGGATTACAAGCTTTAATCAAAATGACAGATAATGTAAGACTTTTTTTTTTATTCAATGACAAGATAGCCCTTAACTGCGATCTCACTTGATGGTAAGTGACGATGCAGTGTAAGATGGTAGCGGACTAACTTGGAAGGGGTATAGCAGTGTAAATTCAACCCATACCCCTTATCAGTTTCTACACGCTGTCGTGCCAGAACGCTAAATCTCTTGGCGGCAGGTCTTTGACGGTAGGGTGGTAACTAGCCACGGCCAAAGCCTCCCACCAGACCAGACCAGAGACAATTTAGAAATTATAAATTCCTAAACTGCCCCCGCCGGGAATCGAACCAGAGACCTCCCAGTTATAAGACCACAGCGCTCACCACTGCGCCAGGGAGGTTGTCAAATTGCAAGCTTTAATCAAAATCATAGATAATGTAAGACTTGTTATACCTCTGTTGTTGTTTTGTCTAGTGGGAGCCTTTGGCTGTGGCTAGTTACCATCCTACCGTCAAAAGACGTGCTGCCAAGCGATTTAGCGTTCTTGCATGATGGCATGTAAAATCCGATTAGGGGTATGGCTTGAATGGACACTGCCGTACTCCTTCAAAGTTTTTTTTTTTTTAAAAAAGAACATTAGCCAAGCTGAAGTTGACTAATATCCTCCTCTCCCCTCCAAATAAGCGGAAAGCTTGTGCTAGGAGTGGGTACGACAATAGTGGAACGGGCGGGGTTCGAACCTGCGACCTTTCAGTTTTCAGTCTGCACCTTTAACCGTTGGGCTTTTGAGGCTTATTATATACGGGCTATTGATGTTAACCTGCATCATCACTTACCATCAGGTGAGATCGCAGTCAAGGACTAACTTGTCATCTAATAAAATAAAAGAAACCTCAATCTACCCTAAAATAAATGGTGATATATGATTATGGATTATGGTTGGATGGTAATTATATCTGATTGGCTGAACTTACCATTACCATCTTGCTGCATCAATGCTTTTTAAACAATACTGAGAGTACCAGCTAATCAGAGGTGATTGCAATCCTTACACTGTAGCTATAATTTTTAGACAGTGCCACACTCTTGTCTTGTAAGTTGGGGGTCTCCATAATGGATTCTCTTTTCATTGAATAAAAAAATGGAAACTACATCCATACCTGCCTGTTATAGTTCTTTCAATTCACGCGTGGCTCATGGTTGTTTGTGTGTCCATATCTGTATAAGTGAGCGAGAGCATGCTCGCGCCTGACCGCTCCCACCTAGGCTCCTGAGAGGCACTCACACTCACGCAATGTGCATGTACACGACGAGTGAAGCTCGCGCGCCCTCGTGAAATGCAAGAACTATTAGTTGTTTAAATGTACATTGTACACCACATTGTATGAAAATGGGGCACCAAAATTTTTTTATTTTTAGTCAAAAACAGTCGAGGCATAGTCTGCGGCGGCAAAGGCGCAGGCAAGTCAACTTACGTGAGATATCAAGTCAATAAGCTGCTCGCCCGTGGTCCTGTATTGGTTGTGGACTTAGACCCAGGACAGAGCCTGTTCACAGTCGCGGGGAATATTTCTGCTACTGTGGTTACCTCACCTTTACTTGGGCCTAGCTTCACTCATTTGAGGAAACCTGAAATGTTTGTATTATTATTTTATATACAACTAGATGATGCCCGCGACTTCGTCCGCGTGGTTTTGTTTTTAAAATCCCGCGGGATCACTTTGATTTTCCGGGTTAAAAAAAGCCTATGTCACTCTCCCGGTCCTCAACTATACCCACCCAAAAAATCACGTCGATCCGTTGCTTTGTCGCGGCGTGAAGAACAAACCAACAAACCATCAAACAAACACACTTTCACATTTATAGTACATATTAGCAAGTATGACTGTTTTTTGAGTTTTTTTACTCAACCTTTTTAATGCACTTCTTTGTGTAACATACTTTTCACCTCATTAAAGCAAGTTTTTTCCAAGTCTTGACTCAGTTCTCACAATAAACAATATTGTTTCAGAATGCTAAACATAGGTATGATCAACACAATGGACAATGCGAAACTCTACGCCTCGGCTGTACTCGCTCTTATAAACGACTGCCGGAACAATAAATCCTTTACGGACATGCCATGGATTGTAAACACTATGGGGATGACCAATTCTTTGGGCCTCAAGTTCATCACCCTTGTAATAAACCGTTTACAACCGACATACGTACTTCAGTATGACTCTGAAGCTATCAATCAACGTTTCGCAACCTTACTTACACCGACTGGTGTAAAAGAATTGTTTGAAGAGTTTAAAAGTGATTGGTTATTTAAGAGTGAGACTTATACTGAAGACTTAGATTATTCCTTCGTCGTCGCTCACGGTACAGACAGTCCCCCCCATATGAACAAAAGTTCTTTCACACTGAGGCCTAAGGATGAGAGATATTTGAACTTTTTGGCGTACTTCAGCCAGTTATTGGTGAGCAGTCATGAGGATAGCTTGCTAGGAATCACACCATATAAGTAAGTTTTTTACAGCTTGTTTTGCTTGTATTTTTGGTGACTGCCTCGTTGATCTAGTGGTTAGCAAGTTCGACTACGGATGACGAGGTCCCGGGTTCGATTCCCGGGTCGGGGAAAAAATGTATTGGGATTTCTGTTAAGAAATCAGTACTAGCCCGGAGTTTGGAAGTCAGTGGTAAGTCACCCCCGTGCCTCAGAGAGCACGTAAAGCCGTCGGTCCTGCACCTGATCTCTTTCCGGTCGTCTTGGATTTTCCGTCTCATCGGGCTATGAGAGTGAGAGTGAGGGAATAAGTGCACCTGTGTGTACACACACACACACACTTGTGCACTAAAATATCCCCCGCGCAGATGGCTAATCTCTGTGGAGATTGGCCGCCGTGTTTGTCCTTCAATCACGCCACAACGGAGCAATGGATCGACGTTATTTTTTTGCATGGCTATAGTTGAGGATCTGGAGGCATAGGCTACTTTTTATCCCGAAAAATCAAAGAGTTCCCGCGTGATTTTAAAAGCTAAGTCTACGCGGACGAAGTCGCGGGCGTCAGCTAGTGATTAATATGTCAAAATGTATATTGTTCACGATTTTACAAGAAGGTGCCTATACTAACACTACATAGATATACCTAGGTTCTGAGACATGTCATGTTTGATAAACCAGTTCGGCTGCGGCCTGACCGCGTCACGTCTCTTATAATTCATGACGCATCGCCAGCCAATGATGTCATGGCGTCGAACCGACGCGGCGGTGACTGAGCGACCGATCAGCTGATCAGTGATCCCTTCTCTACAAGCACTACTAGTATAAAAATACGTAAAATACATAGGACTGCTGTTAGTTTCTTATTGTTTTAACCATTTTAAATTATCAATTAATATACAAAAAGTGCTTCAAATATAACCTCAATAGCCCAACGGTTAAAGGATTGAAAACTGGGGTCGCAGGTTCGAACCCCACCCCTTGCACTATTGTCGTACCCGCTCCTAGCACAAGCTTTTCGCTTATTTGGAAGGGAGAAGAGAATATAAGTCAAGATCAGCTGGGCTAATATTTGCGAATTTGATGATTCTTTTTTTTTTATTTATTTTGGAAGACCCTCTATTTAAAATAAGTAAGAAGTTATTTTAGATATAGGCAACACCCCAGTTGCGAAATTGATATCGCAAAGACATCGACGTTTTAAAGGCTAATTGAAAGCAATAATCCGTTACATCCGGTTATATATGTACCTGCGAGTAAATACTGTTGACTCATCGATAATCACATGCTCTAAAGTCTAATGTGTTTTACAGTACTCATACGTACATATAGTATAGTACGTTTATCTCAAGAAGTTACTTCAGCTTCGCTAATATTCTTTATAATAAAAAAATAGACTGCTAAAATTACAAACTCTGACTTTGACGTAGTCGGGTAGAAATTAGTCTAACCTCACTGGTGCGCTTTCATCTTGCGTAGTTATGCGTCATGTAAGCTGCCAAAGCAATATATGCGTATGTGTCTAACTTTGCAATAATAAAAGCAATAATAGCTCATGTTTGCTTTGCTGGCAATGACCAGCAAACGTAGCGAGGTCCGCTGTATGCATCGTTCCGTTTCTCCTTTAGAATCTCATGCACGCCCTCACCCCTATAAAAATATAGATATAAATAGGTTTCATTCATCCGGACGCAACGCAACAGGTGGTTTTTTGGTGCAAATCTCGACCTTATGTTAACTATTGAAGAGACGTGGATTTGAATCATTCGGAACCTGTGGCATAAATCACTACTAACAACCTTGAGTCTCTGAAGTTCAAGTGCCTGATTGACTGCAAATGCCGAGTTTCTTTGCTGGCTCTTCTCTGCACTATCTGTTTTTCGAACCGGTGGTAGTCTCGACTTGTTATAAGAGCCACAGGTTAGCCCACATGAAATAATTTTGAATTTGATTAAAATTTTATGCATTTTGCAATTTTTATATCTTACTAGACTATGCCCGCGACTTCGTCCGCGTGGATTTTCAATTCCCACGGGAATTCTGTAATTTTCCGGGATAAAATGTAGCCTATGTTTTAATCCTAGATATGAGCTATCTCCATTCCAAATTTCAGCCAAATCGGTTCATTCTTTGTGGCGTAAAGGAGTAACAAACATACACACACATACACATACAAACTTTCGCCTTTATAATATTAGTGTGATAGTGTGATTGTTAGGACTCATTTTTGTAGGAGCTAAACCGAATTTAACGAAACTTTCGCACGCAGTTAGAGGACCACATTAGGTGATATAGATTAGGTTTTATCGCGGGAAAACAAAAAGGGCTCGTAGTTCCTGCGGTAATTTTAAGAAACCTGAATCCACGCTGATGAAGTCTCAAGCAAAAACTGTAGTGTTTTTTTGGGTTTTTGACTCCATAACTCACAACAGCAACGCGCGATCTACATACCGTCGCATATCATTTTTATTAAAATTTTGTAATGAACATCTGCCGTATTTTTAATTCCTGCACATTCTGAATCAATGCTAACTACACACGTGACGATTCGAAAGCATTTTATAATTTTTGCCACGTACTTTGAAACTGTGAAACCAACTTCCTGCGACGGTGTTCCCACTAAATTATAACATGGGGTTATTCAAGGGGCGGACCAACAAATTCCTGAAAAGCTGCTAACGCATTGATCGTGTCTCAGGTGTTACAAATGTTCACACTTAACATCAGGTGACACACCTGCTCGTTTGCTCGCTAAAAATATTTAAAAAAAATAGTAGGTACATACAAACACTAACTACGTCTTAATTTTCGCCCGCAACTTCGATAAAAGGCAGCCTATGTCACTTCAAGTCTGCAACTATACCTACTCATGCAAAAAATCACGTCGATCCGTTGCTCCGTGATTGAAAGACAAACCAATAAACAAACATGAATAATATTCTTCCAAGATTCTTCTATTTATCTTTGAAACGTTTGCAGGGTCAGCCTCAAAGACTTGCGCATCGCAACGAACGTGAAAATAAAAAAGGAGCAGATTACGAAGGTGCTCAATGGAAAATTGGTGGCACTGTGTCAACACGCGGGCGCCGCGCGCGACAGCAAACTGTTTACTCTGGCCGATAAACCGCTGCGCTGTCGCGGACACGGTGAGAACACGGCATTGTTTAGCTTCTTGTTTTATAAAAACCAATAGTTCATGCGATTGTTTAAATGATAGCATATCAAAGACACGTTTACGATGTTTTTCCCGTCTGTTTGTAAGGGATAATCTTCCCTATACGCAGTTTTATTTTCCAAGGTTAAGTTCAGCCACAAGAATCTCTATAAACACTGCAATACAGAGTAATATCAGTTATAGTTTCCTAGGCAGTTTCAAAGGTTCTTAGACAGGGAGATTATACAGTAAGGGATTAAGGACAAGTTTTAGTGTGGAAAATCAATTTCCACAAAACAGCTGTTGTAAGCATTGGTTATTTACTTATATTTATTTAGTTATGTACATCATATTATCAACATATTTCAACCTTCCAACCATACATGGTAGGAAGGCTACTGTTTGCTTATAATATCCTCTTATAAAAAAATTGAATTGCCAGCTTTTTAGAAATATTGTGGCCTTTACATAAAACCTATCAAATAATAAAGAATCGGTAGTTCTACTGTTTTCCGATGGCAACAAACTGTTCTGTACTCAGGGCTTGCATTCCCTTTTTAACGAGAAAAGAGCTACTTCTTACCTGTTCCCACTTATAATATTGAGTTATTGCTATTCAAGTAGTTTAGACATCTAAGTATTGTAACTTTGATATTAGGTAAATTTTTTTAAAGTCCAAGCAAAATATGTAACTTACTAATTTACCACACTTTCTGGAGGTATATCTTGGAAATCAACAGCCAAAAAGTTTACTTCATAAATAAAATTCCAGTCTTTAACTAAACAGAGTTTAGTAAAACAGTGAAACAAGTTCTGAATAGCCTACTTTATTATTAATTAATATTTATAAATGCGAAAATTTGTGAGGATGGATGGATGTTTGTTACTCTTTCACACAAAAACTACTGGACAGATTTAGATGAAACTTTACATCAGAATAGCACGTAGGCTGCAATTTATGCGGAAAATTAGACTTCTCGCGGGACTAAAAAACCTTAATCCACGCGAGCGAAGTCGCGGGCATCATCTAGTTGTCAAAATAATTAAATTTTGAAAACTATTCTGCTATAAACTAATGAAAATAACCATTTGAAAATGTTTGTAGTAATTTGTTGTAATTATAATAATAATAAATATAATACATAGTACAATAAAATCAACCACTTCTCACAATTTATCATAACAATATTTTATTGATAGTAGTATAAAAGTCTAGAAAAAATTAAATAAAACCTATGCACGTAAAGTATCATTATCTTGTTTCAAGTTAAACCACCTCGATGACTCAGAGATGATGTAACTCAAACAAAGTACATCATTAATATCATATTTGTGTTATCAATAAAAGTGCTATAATATAGTGCTTGATTAACTGATTAGTGCAAATACAATGCAATATGTTTTTTTTTTTTTTGCAGGGTTGATTCGAGGAATTGACTGGGACAAGGAAGTGTTATATGTGTTGACGCCAGTTCCCAGTGAGGAGCTGGGCGGAGTGGACACACTGCTGTATGCGGACTGGGCTCCTGAGCTGGTGTGGCATGACCCGCAGTTGCCAGCGGGCATCCCGCTGCCGTACCGCACCAGCTCAGCTGAACTACACAAGCAGCTCATGTCCACACCGCGCAGAAGGTTCAACAACCCTCTGCAGCTGTTAAAGATGGCAGGAAGAGTTCCTAATTGAAAGCTTTGTTGATTAGTTAATAAATTGTAATTGGAATAGATCCAAAATATCTTAAATTATAAAAGGAAATCTAATTTATGTTAATTTCATGTATATTTCAAGATAATTTTGTACTTACAATACTAATAAAACATAACATAGACGATTGAATTTTAACTTAAATAATCCCCCATCCTAGATAGATAACCTTTCGATTTATAAATGTCAAAAAGTCTAGAAAAAAATATGTTAAAAAGTGGGGTTCTTTTATTACTAATAAATTATATTAGCATGCAATATAACTGTATGGAAGTTAAAATTTCACACAAACAATAGATTACAATGAAACTGCCTTAAACAATGATTAGGTTAAGAATTCAGATAGAGCGTCTCTGGGACGCGTCTAGTTTACAGGCACTTGAGTAAGGTGGGGCTCGCGCTCCTCGTCAAATAAACCTCCTAAACCATTTATACATCACTATTTTATTGAAAAATTAAAATACAAAATACCAAACTAAAGTCTCGCGGAGACCACGCCGGTCGAGGGTTCAATATGTGGAAGAAATGCTACTTCGATTATATAACACGATAGTATAGCATGAAACATCTCGCAGGCCTGGCCGGGCCAGCCCGCATCCCCGACTGATTCTGTTAAGGCAATTATTACGCTTACTCTTTATAGATAATCTATAAAATATACAAGTACCAATTGTGAAAGTAGAGCCACACGAATACTGAGTGGGTGTGCGTGCTACGCGGCGCGACGCGGCTGTCAGTATCGGAAGGAAGCACTGGCGGGTCGCACTGCTGCAGAGTCCGAGTCGTATCAAACGTAAGGTTCAGGCAGTATGCGAACGAGTCACGAGTCAGTGTTCCGCCGACGCGCTTACAGCAGGGAACACCTGGTCTTCTTCTTCTTCTTGACCTGCAGCGCGGCGCGCGTCGCCGTCTCGAACACCTCGCGCACCCCCTCCTTGCTCTTCGCGGAGCACTCGAGATACGCGAAGGCATTAATCTTCTCCGCCATAGCGCGGCCCTCCTGCGGCTTGACGGGCTCCTGCTTCATTTTGCGGAGCTCGTTGATGGTGGCCGGGTCGTTGCGCAGGTCCTTTTTGTTGCCCACCAGGATGATGGGCACGTTGGGGCAGAAGTGCTTCACCTCGGGCGTCCATTTCTCGGGGATATTCTCCAGCGAGTCGGGAGAATCCACGGAGAAGCACATGAGGATCACGTCGGTGTCGGGGTACGACAGCGGCCGCAGCCGGTCGTAGTCCTCCTGCCCCGCTGTGTCCCACAGCGCAAGCTCCACCTGTTTGCCGTCCACCTCGATATCGGCGACGTAGTTTTCGAACACTGTCGGCACATACACTTCCGGGAACTGATCTTTACTAAACACGATCAATAGGCACGTTTTACCGCACGCACCGTCACCGACGATCACTAATTTCTTTCGTATCGCAGCCATCGGTCCTGCAAAAGAATACAACGCAAATAATTATGATGACTGATGAGCGTCAACGCCTTTCATGACTTATATAAATATGGCCGCCGTATAGGAATATGGGAAGGGAGTAGTCAGACAAGCCCTCAAATGTGAATAAGCACCTGAACTAGCGGAAGAAGAACAGCACCACCACATAGTACCCTCACATGCGAGGGTGGTTATTTAGTATATTTTGTAGATACCTGAAGATTCTGGCTAATTTCTTGTGCGGAATATTGACCTATCGACACTTTTTTTTTAATCGTCTTTTGCTCATCACAAGCACACAAGCACAGACTCATACACAAAGAGACCACAGATCACAGATTACTCAGACTTTCAACCATAAACACGATCCACATTCTTACCACAGATTCTTACCTACGTAGGTCTATAGATCTATAGGTAATCTGCGTTACCAAAAGACTTTATTTTAAGCTCGTGATACACATGCTTGCTTGTTACTACGGTTGCAAAATTACGTAATTTTACCGAAAAAGCTAGTAAAATACGGATATTTTACGGTAACTTATATATATTACGGTAAAATTACCGGCTACGTATGTATGCTGAAAAGTATTGCGGGGGGTGAGACGAGCGTGTAGTTGAAACATACTTACGTACTGCGAGTCGCGCGGCGCGACTCGCACGATGCGACGTTGCCGTTTAGTGCAGTTTGCCTTTATGTTTTGCGCTGTTGCCATTCCGACTGAACAGTGAGCATTCGGCAAGCCGATCGGCGATCAGTTGAATTGTTTCGACTGACTGCACTATACGTGCATTTAGTAAATTATGCCACGAAATCAAGCAAAAGTGTGGGTCACAATAGTTTTGTTAGTAAGAGTTAAATCGTATTTTACCCAATTTTACCGTAATTTACGTAATTTATTTATATTTTACGTAAAATATGGTAAATTACCGAATTTTACGAAAGTAATATTACCGCTTTACATCCCTACTTGTTACTCGCACAAAAGCATGCCAGACACAAGCAAAAATGAGTTACTCGAATGTGTGTTGAGATTCTGCCAGTACAAAGCATACGAGTAGATCGCAAGCCGTTTGATTTTTTCCCTTTGAGGGAAAGTGCCAACTACAAGCAACGAAACAGGTCGTATGCCAACTATATGGCATGCAAAACGGTCGTAACGGTGCTAGTAAATCGCAACTCTCAACTATCTGCCAAAATCTTTTTAATTTTTGTGCTTGTTTTTATTGTTTTTTGCCTAATATAATCGCAAGTTGTATATACCACTATTTTTTTCTTCATAAATACCTATTCATTTTATGATCTTCAACTCGCACGTCACTGACAAGGTAAGAATCTTTTTTTAGGAACTAGCATACCATTCACAAGCACGCATACTCGCGCTAACATTCTGTCAGTACCTGGCGTGCCAGCTTTCCAGCACCTAGCATACCATCCACTAACATGTGTATCACGAGCTTTATTGACAAATAATAACAAGCACCACAGACAACAGACAGTGGTACGACCATGGTAGATAGAAAATACATAGGTACCTACCCTCGGCACGACAATATTACAGCTGAAGTCGGTTAATAAAGGACGCGGGTAACATTGAATAACTAGGTACCTACTTAAGTTGATTTTTATTAGGATACTAGACGATGCTCGCGACTTCGTCCGCGTGGATCAAGGTTTTTCAATTACCATGGGAGCTCTGTCATTTTCCGGGATAAAATGTAGCCTATGTTTTAATCCTGGGTATGAGCTATCTCCGTTCCAAATTTCAGCCAAATCGATTCATTCGTTGTGGCGTGAAGGAGTAACAAACATACACACACACACATACACATACAAACTTTCGCCTTTATAATATTAGTGTAATGTAAAGTGTAAAGTGTGATGTAATAGTGTGAAGTGTGATAGTGTGATATTCTTTGAAAAAGGCGTAAAATTTCAAAGCTAGTTTATTTCATTGTTTCACTAACAGTGATAGGCTCACAGACCAAAAATTTATATGTAGGAGATTAAGATTAAATTGACGACTATTTAAAGCGCCATCTAGTGACGCTAGTCTTATAGCGTTTAGTGACGGTAAACTTATAACGTTTGGAAGGTAATCTTATAAAGTTTAGTGTCGGTGGTTTGATAACTTTGGTATCGTGGTTCGTTGAGCATTACGTAGTTCGGTCCATAAAAAGGAAGCGTACATCGTGTATCGGATTATTCTTATTCTGATTCTGATTCGGTAGAGAGTTGTATTAGTGGTCAGTCAGTGTGGACTGAGTGTGTTCAGTTTAAGGTTACTATGGTAGTGCGACGATTGAGTGATAGTTGGAAGTGTTGTCGAGTGGCAGTTATCTGGTGAGTTTGTTCCAATGCGTTACTTACATATTGTGTTACTGGGAAATCCCTATAGTGTTTGAAAAGAGGTTTTACAACGAAGGCTGCAGCCTTCGTTGTAAAATGTACCGTGTACCGTGTTGGCTCTGAATCGAAGCTTGTGTATTAGTCTGATCTGAGGTCCGCTGGCCAGCAGTGGTGTTCTGATAATAATTATGGCGGTTCGTTCTGTTGGTTAGCTTATTGCGAAGTTGTTTAATAATGGTTTAGTGGGATCTAGGATTTGTTGAGTAAGATTAGTGATTTATTGCGATGATGCTATTGAAGGATGACTACGCAATTGTTATAGTTCGATCATTGCTGGATTGTTTGGTGATCATGGTGGTTGGTTTGGTTGGCAGGCTAACTGCGCAGTAATTCTATAATGGTGTTGTTAGTTGATTGGTATCGATGGATGTGAAAGGCTGAAGATAGGAAATATTGGCGTTACTTAGAAAGAGGCTTATGTCCAACAGTGGACGCATATGATGACGATGATGTGGATGATGATGATGTTGAGTAATGATGATGATGATGATGTTGTGTGATGATGATGATACTGATGCTGCTGATGATGATGATAGTGTTCTGGTTATTCTGATTTAGTTCAGGAACTGTTGTTGCCCATTCGTGGCCTTAAGTGGTTAGCATAGACGATGGCTAGGGTCTTCTACCATGGTGTGCGATGAGACGGCTAGAAGGGGATGGTGGAGGCCGTACCTAGGCTAAGCTAGTTAGCCGGGTTTGTCTAGGACATGGAAATGTTGGGTTCCATGTTAGTTATGTAATGATCACAGTATAACCTACTGCGGGTAGACGTTTTATTGGAACAAGGCGGTTGCTGCGAATAATTATCTGTTCTGAGATAGTTTGTGATTCCTTTTATTAGTTGCTCGGCGAGGTGTGTTATCACTCTTATGAGATACGGATATGGAGAATAATGCTCGGTCATGGTCCTAAGACTGTTAGTTTAGTTTAGTTCCGTTTCACTTCTGATGCCTGGTGATGCGCGCCTTAAGCGTGTGCCTACATCAGAAGTGGGATGAAGCCCAAATGCCCACAGGATAGGATTATTTGCCCACGTGAATGGGATGTAGCCCAAATGCCCACAGGATAGGATTATTGGCCCACGTGAATGAGATTTAGTCCAAAGCCCACAAGATTTACTTTCATACCTACATGATGTTATTTTATGTCCACGTGAGTGGGATTGTAATCTCATGCACATAGGTTGTAATATCATGCCCACAGATGTAGCTTCATGCCCACATTAGTTTTGATAACTAGAAAAAGGTTTTGCGAGAAGGTTAACAAAGAATCATTGTGGATTATTGAGTAGAGTTAAGGTAAATGGGAAAATGAGATTCCTGTGTGATCGAATAGCTTTCATTCTTGTGGTTTTGTGGAAACCAGGTGTTGTGTGATCCCGTGTGTGGATGTACAGTGATGTGTAGCGAATGCACATCTGGATGCATGGATCGGATCGATCCTGTAAGGATGACCGATGCCATGGCGATTCAGTGTGTACATGCGCTTAGAAGGGTTAAGAGGGTAATTGGAGGGATGATGTCGTACCGGGCCATGCAGCTGGAAGCGGCTGGTTGAGAGGACACATTCATCTCGTCCAATTTTAAGTGTTCGCTGGTCGAAAGGATAGTGTCGTCCGGGCCATGCCCGAGCGGCTGGTTGAAAGGACACACCCATCCGGTCCAGGCTAGGTGTGAGACGTGTGGCACTCACAGTATCGTACCGGGCCAGACCCGTTGGGTTGGTTGAAAGGACATACTGCTTGAAGCTGGCTACTAATGTGTGAGACGTGTGGCACTCACAGTATCGTACCGGGCCAGACCCGTTGGGTTGGTTGAAAGGACATACTGCTTGAAGCTGGCTACTAATGTGTGAGACGTGTGGCACTCACAGTATCGTACCGGGCCAGACCCTTTGGGTTGGTTGAAAGGACATACTGGTGGAGCTGGCTACTAATGTATGAGACATGTGGAACTGACAGTATCGTGCCGGGCCAGACCCTTTGGGTTGGTTGAGAGGACATACTGGTCGAGGCTAGAGAGCGTTGCTTGTTGTACAGCTGGAAGAAGAGTGTCGTCCGGTCCATGCGTGGTCGAAAGGACACACTCTTTCGTTTATTCATTGATAGCGTGTGTGTAATTCAGTATGTAGATACGCCTAAAGGAATTGAGAAGGTACAGCTATTACGACGTTTGTGAAGTTATTAACGTTACGATTTTGATTGATTGATGTCAGTGCAATGATTCTTTGAGAAACCCTTGTTTCTTATTTAGTTCAATGATCTTCAGTTGTGACTTTTGGTTAATGAAGTTGAGATTAATGTTGAGTTCAGATGAGATCAAAGTGAGACTGTAACCTTACGGGGTAGATCCTTGTGGCTTGGTTGTGAGCAACATGCTCAGTCTAGATGTATTGCGCTGACCATTAGTAGTAGAAGTGGCCAATATAGAGCTTAGTGATCCTAACTACAGGATATTGCGGTGATGTTCATAGCAAGTGTTCATTAAGAGAAGAGTAAAGCCTAATTTTAAGTTGACAACCGGAACTTATTTCGTGGCTGTTACCATTTTATTTCTTTTACATTGGTACGTTTTAAGAAAATCGTTAATATTACTGGTATTGGATATTCAAGTGTTGATAGTAAATTTCAAATTTTAAGTAAAGTTATTGATTCTAGTAACCGGATAGAGGTTAACTGTATTGGTGACTAAATGAAGATTGCCACTAAATGTTTTGTGACGGGATAGACGTTGCAATTAAGATCTTGAGTCAAAGTAAATTAGAGGTTTTTGATTTTTAAAAGAAGTTTTTTTTATAATAAGATTTTGTGTTTTTTTTAACATTGAAAGATAAAGTTGTAGCATACAGAATTTTTGGTAGGTTTATAGTTTTCTTTCTGCACACATGGTACCTGAGTTTTAACTGAATTCTTCTTTTGAATTGATTTTCTTTGTGTAAATTTGGTAAGCGATGAAAATTCGTGACAATTTAATTTAACCGCGATTGTTACGGATGTGATAGACACAGACAAGTGTAAGCTTTTAGAATTGTTAGATCAGTTTTTCAAGTTCTTTATTACCGGTTTGCCTACGACGCGTATAAACACGGCTGAGTTTGAAATTGGGTTAGTACTGCACAATTGCGATCTTTTAGAATGTCAGCGAGTGAGAGTAGTGTTATCCATAGCCGCATAAAAGAGACGTTAGAAGCAAATGTTATTAGGTTAGCTGTTCTTCATTCGCAAGTCAAGCTCTCTTAGTTAAGAAGCCAAGTCCGAAAGTATTCAGAAGTGTGCAAAATATGATAAAACGTGATTTGATAAAACTAACGTTGCGATAGTGAAATTTTCTGTTAGAAGTTACATTCAAAGTTTGAAGGTCCGTTTAAAGGGATGGAAATCTTAAATTAAGATCGTATTAGGAAGATGCCTGAGGACCATGTACTATTGAGATTTGTAGATCAAGTTGAGATAGATGATAAAGTAGCATCTAGTTAATCGAATGCATAGGTTCTCGATTCGTTAGGTTGGAGACTGTACCAGAATATTGTAGCAGTAGCCCGGTAGAAATTGGCGTCTGCTCTTTGAGTAGTCCGTGAGTAAGCAGTAGGCGGTAGTTCTGGGTAGTATAGTCGGATCTTGCCTTGTAGCGATGATCATAGAGTCGAGAGTAGACTCTGGCTTCTCATGGGGAAGAGGTTAGGAATGTGTTTGCTAGAGCTGTAAGTAGACCGCGAATGTGTAACCTGATGATTGCTCAAATTATTTCTGATCGGTGTTATCATGATTTATCATTCTTTGTTCAATGACAGTTAACAGTTAGTCAGGTTGGACGAGCGGGTTGTTCAACAAGATGCTGTTACTAGTTCAATGATTATATGACTGCTACAGCATTACAATCAGAGACGTCCGAGGACGGCCGAATGTCAGTCAGGCCGTGTAGGAGATTAAGATTAAATTGACGACTATTTAAAGCGCCATCTAGTGACGCTAGTCTTATAGCGTTTAGTGACGGTAAACTTATAACGTTTGGAAGGTAATCTTATAAAGTTTAGTGTCGGTGGTTTGATAACTTTGGTATCGTGGTTCGTTGAGCATTACGTAGTTCGGTCCATAAAAAGGAAGCGTACATCGTGTATCGGATTATTCTTATTCTGATTCTGATTCGGTAGAGAGTTGTATTAGTGGTCAGTCAGTGTGGACTGAGTGTGTTCAGTTTAAGGTTACTATGGTAGTGCGACGATTGAGTGATAGTTGGAAGTGTTGTCGAGTGGCAGTTATCTGGTGAGTTTGTTCCAATGCGTTACTTACATATTGTGTTACTGGGAAATCCCTATAGTGTTTGAAAAGAGGTTTTACAACGAAGGCTGCAGCCTTCGTTGTAAAATGTACCGTGTACCGTGTTGGCTCTGAATCGAAGCTTGTGTATTAGTCTGATCTGAGGTCCGCTGGCCAGCAGTGGTGTTCTGATAATAATTATGGCGGTTCGTTCTGTTGGTTAGCTTATTGCGAAGTTGTTTAATAATGGTTTAGTGGGATCTAGGATTTGTTGAGTAAGATTAGTGATTTATTGCGATGATGCTATTGAAGGATGACTACGCAATTGTTATAGTTCGATCATTGCTGGATTGTTTGGTGATCATGGTGGTTGGTTTGGTTGGCAGGCTAACTGCGCAGTAATTCTATAATGGTGTTGTTAGTTGATTGGTATCGATGGATGTGAAAGGCTGAAGATAGGAAATATTGGCGTTACTTAGAAAGAGGCTTATGTCCAACAGTGGACGCATATGATGACGATGATGTGGATGATGATGATGTTGAGTAATGATGATGATGATGATGTTGTGTGATGATGATGATACTGATGCTGCTGATGATGATGATAGTGTTCTGGTTATTCTGATTTAGTTCAGGAACTGTTGTTGCCCATTCGTGGCCTTAAGTGGTTAGCATAGACGATGGCTAGGGTCTTCTACCATGGTGTGCGATGAGACGGCTAGAAGGGGATGGTGGAGGCCGTACCTAGGCTAAGCTAGTTAGCCGGGTTTGTCTAGGACATGGAAATGTTGGGTTCCATGTTAGTTATGTAATGATCACAGTATAACCTACTGCGGGTAGACGTTTTATTGGAACAAGGCGGTTGCTGCGAATAATTATCTGTTCTGAGATAGTTTGTGATTCCTTTTATTAGTTGCTCGGCGAGGTGTGTTATCACTCTTATGAGATACGGATATGGAGAATAATGCTCGGTCATGGTCCTAAGACTGTTAGTTTAGTTTAGTTCCGTTTCACTTCTGATGCCTGGTGATGCGCGCCTTAAGCGTGTGCCTACATATAGAAAAATAAGCAAAGGTACCTGAAATTCTGTCAGTTTGTTTGTTGTGTTGAATCGGTGTACCTAACTAACCATTCAGGACCAGGTAAACCAGTTAAACAAAAGTACTCTGTGGTCCTATAGGTGGCACCATTGTCGTTATTGATATCGATAACGAGTTTTAAAACTATTTACTTTTATGACTCTATCACTCGGTTGGTATTGTGGATATCTCCTGCACTGGTAGCATGGGCGGGAGAAACTTTATCCCCGGGAAAAGGATAAAACGATTATCCGCTCGCTTAGCTTTATCCACCCGTCGAGCATGGGCACGGCGGTGGAAATAACACTCAGTGGATATACTTATAGAAATATACATCGCCTTCTCCTCTGTCGCCATGCTTTTAGCATAGGGAAAAGATAATTTTATCCCCTGCAGGTTGGTTGCAGGGTACTCGCCAATCCAGTCATGCGCAATTAATAGTTACTGTAGAACCTAGAACCGAAACCTGTGGTAGAACCCAAAACCGCTATTCAGATATTACATCAATACATAGTTATAGTAAGTATTTATGGTTTTTTTTCTCTAGGCATCTTCTAAATATTTAGGCGACTCCTAGATTTAGTGAAAACGGGCATTATGTCTGGCAATAAAACATTAAAATATTAATCACTCAGGAAATTATTATAACAGTAAATAAAAATAAATAACTATAATATGGGTGTCTTTAAATCAAGAGTGAATAGGCATCGTCTAGGCAAGCGCGCACCATCTTAGGCTGCATCTTCACTTACCATCAGGTGAGATCGCCGTCAAGCGCCAGTCTATATATAAAAAAAAATCCTGTATATTGCCACTTCACTGTCTATTTTTACCAGCATTGTTATAATTTATTAATTCAGGGAAATAATAGTCAAATTTTTTTTCGCCATTTTTTTTATTTTCAAACACTTACAAGTACATACGCATGTAACTCTGAATATCGAAACATTTTTATATATTCCATTTAATTAGAATCTTTGCACTTCATGTACTATGTACCTACCAAACAATTCTGTAAAGCATGTAAGCTTCGATCACGGAAAAACAAGCATGTATGTTATTGATGTTTGTCAACTAACAATATACATGATATGTAAGCACCAATATTTTGATATGGATTTCGATTTTCAGTTGAAAATAAAATATTCAATTAGAAAAAAATAAAATCCTCAGATTAAGGGTGGAATCACATCTGTGCGCATCGCTTTGGATTTTTTCTATGCAAATTGCTAGATGAAGTCATCGCATCGATTCGGCTTTCGTACTTTCTTGTATCAAATGGCGTATAAGTGTAACTATCGATTACACTAAAACATTCAGCCTAACAGAGCAGAGTCTAACTAGCGGTCGTTTTGTGTTGGCTTTACAAAGCGCGCCAACTGTTTGAGCGAACGAATTGTACGCATGCTTCGACGCGCGATGCGAGTCACCCGGATGTGATTTCAGCCTAGATGTATGGAGAGAAGGCCACATTAAAAACATCAAAAGAGTAAAAAATAAATCTATAGCTACCCTACAAATAGGTAATTAAATATAAATATTTTAATGCTTATCTCAAAATCTTTATAAAAATATAACAGCCTTTAATGATAGTTTGAAAATATATTCACCGAAATAACACGACATATATATAAGTACTTTTATACTAATATTGCAATATTACGTGGCAAGCAACATCCAGGGTAACATACCTCAATATATACCCCTTAGTAAAACCACAGCTTAGTAAACAAACAGTTCAGAAACTAACCCCCTTGCGCAGATTCTGTGTACGTCGAGTACATAAGAAAATGACTCGAGAAACGTCATCCCACGTAGGAAAAAAGTAAACTCGATTTTGATAGCTACTCCATAATTATCTTGTATGGGAGTGGACTTATATAACGAATACGTGTGGCGCCACGGTCATAGATTTTGATGTATGGAAGTTTCCAATCTGTATGATCACTAGTCTGTGGCAAAAATGACGGTAAAATTATGGCTTTATTAAATACAATGTATCTATCATCTACAATCAAAAATATAAAATAAATGCAAGAATTAAATTAAGAACAGTTTCTAGTGTTGGATTTTATAAATTGGTCCCCATAAACACATAGTAAAATAATGACATGTTAAAATATAATTTTATTTTACAGTTAAGTATATTTTTTACTTTAAAGGATAATATGTAACATTTATTAGATTTTAACCACGAAGGCATTTGTACGGAAATTGTGACGAAGAAATAGTAACAAAAATAAGAAATATAAAAATATATATAAAAAAACTTAACATTACATTGATATCTTACTAAATATAATATTTTAAATAATGATATGTTATCACCCTGTCACCAAATCTTACAAATCCTCGGAGGCCATCTGTAAAATAAAAATGTAAATTAAAACATGTTACTTATGTATAGTTCTTGCAATTCACGAGGGCGCGTGGCTTATGGTTGTTTGTGTCGTATCTGTGTGAATGTGAGCGAGAGCTTGCTCGCGCCTGACCGCTCCCACCTAGGCTCCTGACAGGCACGCACACTTACGCAACACGCATATGCACTATTGTCGTACCCACTCTTAGCACAAGCTTTCCGCTTATTTGCAGGGGATAAGAGGATATTAGTCAATTTTAGCTTGGCTGGGAGTGGGTACGACAACAGTGCAATGTTGGGTGACCTGAACCTGGGACCTCTCGGTTTTCAGTCCGCACCTTTAGCCGTTGGGCTATTGAGGCTTTTAAGTGTGTAACACGCCTTACTTGCTAGTGGATACTTCACTTAAAGAAGGCAAATATGCTCTACTCAACTACATTTGATTGTCTCATTATCGGATTGTATGTCATACAGTTTTTTTTAATTTTATATCCAAAATAGGCTTGCGCTTGACGAAAATCAGTACCAGATAGCACTGATGAGGTCTAGGTTGGAACGCGCTTGCCTAGAAGTTGCTTCGGAATGGTGGAAAGTGCATATACAAAAAAAAAAATTGAATGCGACACACTGCGGAATTTTATTCGGGATACCGCAACGGATCGAAGAAGCACCGCAGCGACGCCGCAGTGTATCGTGTGCCATATAACTGACTAGATGATGCCCGCGACTTCGTTCGCATGGATTAAGGTTTTTATATTCCCGCGGGAACTTTAATTTTTGGGGATAAAATGTAGCCTATGTGTTAATCCTAGATGTAAGCTATCTCCATTCAAAATTTCAGCCAAATCGGTCCATTCGTTGTGGCGTGAAGAAGTAACAAACATACACACATACAAACTTTCGCCTTTATAACATTAGTGTAATTTTTCCTCTCATTCCCACTAGTACAACCAATTATTTCAAACGTTGAACCTTCATGACTTGCTTTAATTTAATTTACTATTATTTTGAGCTATAGTTTTGACGACCTCCTTGGCGCAGTGGTTAGCGCTGTGGTCTTATAACTGGCAAGCCGCGGGTTCGATTCCTGGCAGGGTCAATTTGGGAATTTAGAATTTCTGAATTTGTTTCTGGTCTGGTCTGGTGGGTGGCTTTGGTCAGGGTTAGTTACCAGTTTTTACAAATGTTATTTCTGCATGTTACAATTTCGATTTTAATTAATGAATATCCACATTTTGGCAACTGTCAAATACCCTATTCTACTAGGCACTTGTCGGGATTACAATAAAACAATTTGTAATTTTAAGCATTATATATTGAAACAATTTAACAGTCTTTACATTGTAGTTTGTAGTAAGTTATAACAAATTATCTAAAGATTAATGTCTTTTTGGGCGTTTACACTTAATTAATGTATGTACCTATTTATTATATTTATTGTGCTACGTACCGTTTTGATTATTGTGTTGAAGTCTTATAGATTACTGGACGATGCCCGCGACTTCGTTCGCGAGGATTAAGGTTTTTTAATGCCCGCGGAAACTATTTAATTTTCCGGGATAAAATGAAGCCTATGTGTTAACCCTGGGTATGAGCTATCTTCATTCAAAATTTCAGCTAAATCGCTTCATTCGTTGAAGTGCGTGAAGGAGTAACAAACATACACACACACACATACAAATTTTTTCGCATTTATAATATTAGCGTGATTCTCTTATAGAAGAGTCCTAGTAACAAATAATAAAAAAAAAAGATATCGACAAATTGAGAATCTCCCATTTTTGGAAGTCGCTGTCGTTTAAATATATGAATGTAACGCTATGGTATAGTATATGTATGTATAAAAAGAGGTGGGTAAATGAAGCGCGTAATGGCAGATATTTGTCATGTCATTTAACAATGAAGTACTCTATTATACTCATCGTCGTTCGGAACAATTTTTTCGCTTATTTTGTGAGTATATAACCCGTCCCTAGTAGAATGTCATAGATGTAGCGTGTTTACTTCTTTACCTTTTGCCAAGCGAAGATACCGTAGGACAGTCCGGCGCCCAGCGCGAACGCTATGAAGTACGGCAGGTACTTGAAGGACGGCCCGGAGCGCTTCCTCATCAAGGCGCTGATGAAATTCAGCTTGCCATCAGTGTACGGCGGGTAACGACCACTTCGGACAAGAGATTTTTTTTTAAATTTATCGCACACGTTCTTTAGGCTTCAGTACACGAAGGGTAACCAACGGGACCCTATAAGTCTCCACTGTCCGGTATAGGTAGAATAGTTGAAATTTTTTCAGAGAATATGTATTTCTGTTGCCGGTATAACAAATAATAAAAATAAAATAGAAATCAAAGGGAACTCCTCTACTAGAAACCTGTTTGTATCGGCGGTTTTTGGTATAGAACCGAATACAATTTCACCCTCACCACCTGGATGCCTGGAGCACTTCGATCTTATTTTCCACGCACAAAGAAACTGTGGAACCAACTTCCCACAAAATTACAGCATGGTGTTATTCAAAGGGCGGACCAATAAATGTCTGAAACATTGGTGCCTCGGTTGCTACCAATCTCCATGGGGGACGGCAATAACTTAACATCGGATGACCCGTCTGCTCGTTCGCTCGCTATAAATATATCAAAAAAAAAAAAAAAGTAACTCACGATGCAAGCTTCTCCCCAATGGCGGCGAAGTTCCTCACCAGACAGCTCTTCTTGTGCGTGAAGGTGTCGAACGAGGCCTTGCCGTGGTACGCGCCGATGCCGCTGTTGCCGACGCCGCCGAACGGCAGCGTGTCGACTGCGAAACGCATTACAATTGGATGCACATATGCAATAAAGAGTCAACCCACACAACTTATCAATTGAAAAGTTAACTTTATTCCTTTACATTATGTATGGTCGCGGACAGAAAATGTTTATCAGTTTTCAAAGTAGATTCTATATCACATTTCGTGCAGTAAGGTCTATAACGCACTAGAATATCGAAAGCATATCGACTGTCAGGCATAGACGTGTGCATGTAATTATGAATCTTAAGGTGGTATACATTTTCTGTCCGCTACCGTATGTATTTAATTTGACAAAGGCTTGTGGGTTGAAACGTTATTGCGTATGTGCGTGCGTATGACGCTAAGGCCACGAGACGCAACGCTCAAAGCGAATTCGCTCTGCGCCGCGAGCGTCAGCGTCAAGCGGCGAAAACAAATGAATAAATAATGTTTATACTACAATTGTCTTAGATGTCAAAAATAAATTCTTTCTAAGGCTTGATCTGTAGATCAAGCCTTAGAAACCCTTTTTTACACAGTGAGAGCTTGATCTGTAGATCAAGATCTCACTGTGTTCAGTCTCAAGACAGTAGAATTATGAAACGAGACAGATTTATGTCAGCGCATATTTGTGTCTCGTTTTAACTCTTTCTTAAATCTGAGCTGAGCTTAACATAAGTTTCATAACAATATTTCAAATTATCAATTAATCTAAAAATGTAGGAACGTCAAATGTTTTGACGTTACAGTTTTGACACACAGACACACGTTTGATAAAAAGTTGAGATAAGTTGGCAAAATCCCTGTTTGCAGTGCTTTTTTGTAGCCAAATTTAAAAAAAAAAAAACCATTTGCTTTTGCCGCTCGACGTTGACGCTTGTAACGCAGACCGAATTCGCTTTGAGCGTCGAACTTTGTGGCCTGTCCCTTTGTGGCATTTTATTATTAAATGAAAAAAGAAAAGAAGAAAATGAAGTTAGTTATAAGAACGAAAATTAATAATAATATTATTAAAAAGGTAGCTTATCAAGCATTTTAGAAATTAAGGGTTATTGTTAAAGCTTTAGAATTTTTATTTACATAAATGACAAAATACATACTTACTTAGATAATATGTATTATGTGCGATGAAATTTAATGCTGTCGGTGCTAAGTTGTTAAAAATATACTAAACTCGCAGTCTTCGTAACAGTATAATCATAGTGCTATCCTTTTCTTCCTACTATTGTTTAAGATACTGGGATGTTGCCTAGGTATATTAAAAATAAATTATTTCTTATAGATTTTTTTATTTTTATTATTACAAAGAGGCTCTTCCAAAATAAGTAAAATCTACGTCCGCTGTTAGTTTTAAGCGTAATTAATAGTAAATTATCGATTAAACCACTAAAAGTGCGTTAAAGTGCGAGTAACTCCAAAAAAAGTAAAGAACACTTAATAGCTTTAGAATAATAATAATTTCACTTTTCTATGTAGGTATATCTTCATTTTATATAATATCATTCATTTAATTAATCATGAACTTCCTTCTTTCAGGCCCTAGCAGAATAACAACATTGTGGTAACATATTTGTATTCACAGCATTGAGCCTAGCTAGGACACTTTCATTGGCATGATACATAGTAGATAATAGTTAAGTTGTATTTTAAGTAATTCTCTAGTGCACCAATTTCATTTTTGTGTGTCAATGAATAAACGATATTCTATTCGGAATTTTCGATATGTGATTTTTGATAAACCTATTAGGTTATTTCCTTTAAGTGTAGGTTAACACTTCAATAAAAAATAAAAAATTAGATTTGTATTAAACCAAAATAGCACCTCACAAAGAGATGATAACGGAGTGATAACGGATGACATGTTGAAAAATCCTCTCTAGTCTATGTACCATACCTCCCATATGCATGAGTGTATCGTTAACACACATCCCACCACTGCTTGTGTTCTCCGTTAAACTCTTCCGCATCGCGTCGTCTGAGGTGAACACGTAGAAGACCAGCGGTTTTTCCCTACCAAAGATAATATAAACCACCACCGTTATACAACCATAAACTATACACTCCTACCATAGACAAGTTTTAGTAAAACAAAAGTTTGGATAAGTTTAGTCTATACACAACTGTTTATAAGAGTGAAAATATTTTTTATTACTGTAGCATACATTTTAATATATTTATTTATTGTAATAAACAAAATCAATATACTGATAATATTATAAATAATTTGTAGGCAAATAAGAATTTTACAGTCATTTCATTAAAAATCCATCACCAAGAAGATACCAGCACCAGTCATGCCATCACCACCATCAACGATTTCTATCATCACTATAACTAGCATTCGATTTCCATCACCACTAAACACCATCATTCAAATGCCACCACCAAGGAACCCGAATGATATCACCACCACCATGACAAAATGCCTTGAAATGAGTTTCTTTGCAAGTCACTTTCGAGTCAAAGTTGTCTGGTATGGTGCAGATATTGATCGATTTTTCAAATACGATCTTTAGCAGCTATAGTTCTTTCACGAGGGCGCGCGGCTCATGGATGTATGTGTGTCGTATCTGTATAGGCACAGGCACGCACACTTACGCAATGTGCATGTACACGACGTAACACAAGTAAAGCTCCCTCCCTAAACGCGCCCTCGTGAAATGCAAGAACTATACAAAGCTTTTCTAAAACTGTTTTTCGAAGCGACTCATTTTCAAAGCAATCACATTCTAACAATAACAATTATATACCATATTATAATGGATCACATAAACTTGCCCTCAAATACATATTTTGTATATAAGTAGACTCTAAATATATTAGACCAATGTAAAGCCATTACTTAGCTGTACACATATGGTTTATATAATGTTTTGGATACAACAACATGCTTTATAAAATGATACTGTAAAATTACTCTAAATTATATTATAGGTATTTAAAAGGTATTTAATGATAAAATAAAAATATTACAAGATTACTTTTTTTTTTCTTAATTTTTTAGGGACTTTCGTCCGACTTAAGCCATAAAGATTTTTTTATAGTTCATTTTGTAAAGCATTAGATGTGGCTGAATTTTCCGTTCCAATTTTATATGAACAAAGTCATTATGACGGATTTCCGTAATTTTCAGTCTGTAGTCAGTTTTTAAGCTTTTATATATTTGTTTAACTTTTAATAGCGAAAAATTCAGTCACTTATAAGCCTATGCAGTAAGTTCACGTCTCCTTACCGCCATAGAACATGATCGTATCGTTCACGCACAAGCTGCCCGAGCGAGTTTGCTCGGTGAACAGTGTCTGTATGTTGCTTTGCCGGCTGAAGAGATATAGGACTAACGGATGCTCCCTGAAACGGTCCTAACTCAGTTGTAACAGCCTCTTGCATGATATATAGGATTTACAATTGTACATAGATCCTTTTATGATATAAATCCCTTGGGACAAAACTAGCCGAAGAAAAGAATTATAGCGTTTTGAAAAATTTTGGGTAAGCGAAAAAAATATAGATATAAAACCTAAACTTGTTTGATTATAAGGGATTTTTTTAAAATGTCGGAACACTATCTAAAAGTAAGAAATAATAATATTTAACTATCGGAAAAATTATTATTACAATAATTCGAAAATCAAACTTTTCACCGTTCATATTCCAAAAAACTGGATATGGAAATCATAGAGCATGCTTATTTGTGCAATACCGGAAATACATTTGACACCTCTTTCACACACTTTGACTTCTATATCACTATGGTACGCTCAACTGGCTGTAGGTTAGGCGAGGTTAGGTATCGACTATCGCATCAAATGACATCTGAATCTTGTTCAGACCCAAAGCGTACTACTTGGTACTACTGGAAACTAAATTTGACATTTCCTATTACCATTTATCACAATCAAAATTAAATTTGTAGTCAATCTGTTCAAATGCGCAAATGCGGATGACAAGATCTCGGGTTCGGGACTATGAGTGTGAGGGAATAGAGAGTACACCTTTGTTTGCGCAGAAGCTCCCGCGCAATTGGCGAATCCCTAATCGCTGGCCGCGGTGTCTGTATTCGGTCGGGAGGACATTATTGTTAGTTTTTAGGACCTTTTAATGTTGTTTCAAATAAAACTCTTCATTTTGAAATCAATCAACGCCAAATTAGCGATTTTAAATTTGCTTCCTTTTGAGGTCGCCTACAGCCAGTTCAGCGTACTAGTACACACATCCACATATTATATAAAAAACATACACACGTACACACACAGTCAAAAACATTAAAAATTGAGATTTCACACTTTCCAATACATTTAAAGCACACCCCATCACGATGACAATGTAATGAAAAACACCAATCGAAAACTGAATCCCTGGAAAATCAATGAGCAATTATAACACCCAAAATTCATTGCAAAATCAGCCTTATCAGTACATCATAAGGTAGTTTTTAATGATGTGACGTTACCCGTATAATGATCCGCCGAAATTCAATCGGCATTTGGTTCAGAATGCTCACTGATGGTATCAAATGACCCCGGAATTAATAAGAATTCCATTTTGATTATGATGAGTATGAGCGGCAATATTATAAACTATATATATTATATATATATATAATATTTGTTCATTCATACGTTAGGCGAACAGTATAGGGACCAACTTACAGACCAACTAATGGAGCTGTCACAATAAAAACAAAAAAAAAAAATTTTTTTTCACACAGAAATCAGACATTTTCATTGCTTAAAACAGGGCTTGACTTCAATCTCACCTGATGGTAAGTGTTAGTTGATTATCAGTATTCAGCTGCAGCCTGTATATTTCTTAAAAAGGTCTCCAATTTTCTTCTTTATCAAACAAAAAAAAAATCTAAGTTCATACTACAACAAATCAAAATGGAGTCTAATCTAGAATGGGTTGAGTTTGCTTATGCCCGTTATCACCAAGGTTCCCTAATTTTTACGAGCTACCTTAGCTAAGGCAGGTGGCACTTTTTGTCAATTTCGTTTTCACGAACCTTTAGGCAACCTATACAGGTGAAAATGATATTTAAATTAAAAAAAGGTATTCCTTTTTTAATTTTATAAATTTAAAATATATTTATTTATAAATATATTTGGCTAATATTTTAGCCAAGCTGAACTTGACTTATAGTGTTCTCCTCTCCCCTCCAAATAAGCGAAAAGCTTGTGCTAGGAGTGGACACGACAATAGTGCAACGAGTAGGACTCGAACCTGCGACCTTTCAGATTCAGCCCGCACCTTTAACTGTTGGGCTATTGAGGCTTTAGCACGGGTAACGGATTTAATTTACGGGCCACTTACGTACCACCATAATTTTTTTTTTAAGTATAGACTGCCATCTCACCTGATGGTAAGTGAATGATTGAGGTATGGTTGGTGAAAACGGGCATTAAAGTGTTTTAAAGTGTGACTTCTATAAGTGTGTGTAAAAGCATACCTGTCGTTAATAAACTTGATGGCTTCGTAGGCGTTCTCGACGGGGACGATGGGCAGTATCGGGCCGAATATCTCGTCCTCCATGATTTTGTCCGTCCCCGCCACGTTGGTCAGTATTGTCGGCGCGATGAACCGCTCCTGAGCGTCGGTGCGACCGCCGAGCGCGACTTTGTCTTTGCTCGCTTCTAATAACGTCTGAAGGCGACTGAAACGATTTCAGTTTAAATTGAACAACAAAAAAAGGATCGACAAAATCGGACGACTCTGAAAAGATGGGTATAGTCGTATATATGTAGGTACATAAATAAAAAAATGTACGCGATGAATTGGGAATCTCTTCCTTCTTTTTTCCGTAAGTTGAAAATAGCTAAAAATCTTGCTGCTAAATAAGTGCGATGCGAAAGCATCTGTTAAGCCAAGAATCCAATTCAAAAAAAAAAGTTTGTCTATGGACTGTGGAGTGAAAACCCCAACTCGTTCTCAGTTCTCACACCAAGTCTACTGTGTTGATATCTAAGCTAACTGACGTCATTGTGCTCATTATAATTATTGTTTCTTGGTTTTTCTTTATATTCGTTCTATTTAAGTACTATACAATCACAATTCCATTTTTGATTACGCAGTTTTTACTTTATACTAAAACAGCATCAAAATTGGTACAAGTAAAAAACTATACCCGAAATGCCTGCTATTAGCAATAATCTTTATGTAAATTTTTAGTAATGTAAATAATATATTCTATAGATTTATATGTGTTTTACTTTTGATTTACTTTAGTTTACCTGTCAATTGACAGGTCTAAATATCTTGCTATCCTTTTCATAATGTTCCTTGCGAAAAAGGATAGCACTAGATATATACTTATCAAAAATTCTTAATTTTCTTAATTCTTAAAAAGCGGAAAAACATACCCGAAATGCCTGTTATTGATAATCCTGCATAGATCTGGCGATTTCTGTGGGTCCTCCCCGTACCACTCTTTTAAAATGTTTTTCGAATATTCCACGAATTTGTCTTGGACTTCCTTGGAACACAGGACGTAGTCTGGGGCGATGCAAGTTTGCCCCGCGTTGATGAATTTGCCCCATAGGACTCGCTTTGTGGTAATCTCCATATCAACTGTGTTGTCTATGTACACCGGACTGTGGAGTTTATAAAATAGTTATTTATAACGACGCATATACAAATGATTATGTGGATTTTTTTTCTAAATTTTTTTTTAATCTATTTTTTTTTGGGGTTTTTTACCCGCTGGCACGCCAACCTCATCCAAACGTATAAAAGATACTTACCCTAAATAACAATAAACTTATCGTACTTAATACTAACTTAACTACGAAGACATCCGACAGTCACTGACGGCAAGCAGCGACCATATCGCACACTCTTCCGGCTAATTTTGATGTGGGGTTAGCCAGATAACTCTGACAAAGTCCCACATCAAACATGTTCAAATTAAAACTTACTTTTCTAAATATGTAGACTAGCGCCTGGCTGCGATCAAACTTGATGGTATGTGAAGATGCAGCCTAAGATGGAACGCGCTTGTCTAGAAAATGCCTATTCACTTTTGATTTAAAGGTATTTGACATTCAACCTAAACCACTAATCTGTTTCTACGCGCCGTCGTGCCGCAAAGACCTCCCAATTATAAGACCACATACTTATGTAGTATTTTTTATTTTATTAAAAAGGAAAACATAAAATTGAATTCTTAGTAACTAGTTACAATTACTTGTTCATAATATTAGTGTGAGCATTGCACCTTAGCATCTTCCGCTAGATTTGCAAAGTCATGCCGCGATCGACTCGACTAATAGCCGTGATCGATCGATTGGCCACACGTGCTACATAGAAATCATTTTTTGGACAATCCCTCAGTTGAATAAGCTAAAATATCTATAATGATTGATTCAAGGAATTTTTTACAGGTCGGGCCAATGTTACAGAAGGAAGAAAAGATTTAATCAGTACTAGCTGTGCCCGCGACTTCGTTCGCGTGGAATATGACTTTTCGGGCAGCATATTTTGAATTACATATACCGTCGACGCTCAGGCGCGAGGCGTGTAGTACGTACTCTGTACGTTAAAAATGTTCGCCGTGATTCTTTAAATTGACATAACTTTTTTATTTATGAATCGATTGACATGAAATAAACACTAAATGTTAAGTGAAGCTTACTACAATATGTTAGTGAAAACCGTATCTAAATCGAATAAGCCGTTTCTGATATTAGCGTGCACAAACACACAGACAAACAGACAAACAGACAAAAAAAAATTAATTACAATTTCGGGTTCGGCATCGATATAATATAACAACCCCTGCTACTTTTTTTTTATATATTTCCATTGTACAGACACCACTTTTCTACAATTTTATTATAATATGTATAGATTAAGTCCAAATATTACTTGATGGGCTTCGTACAAACAAGGTTACCCAAAAATCTCATTAAAGAATGTAATTCTCTTTAAAAATACAGTAACAGGATTAGACCGATAAAACCGAGCCTAAACAAGATTGGTATAAAAAATATATAACAAATAGCTGATGCCCGCGACTTTGTCCGCGTGGATTTAGCTTTTGATATCTCACGGGAACTCTTTGGTTTTCCGGGATGAAAAGTATCCTATCCCACTTTCCAGGGCCTCAACTATACCCATGCAAAAAATCACGTCGATCTGTAGCTCTATTGCAACGTTATTGAAGGACAAACCAACAAACAATCCCGGAAAATCAATTATTCAGTTAGTAGATTTAACATAATATATAGAAGTCAGTATAGCTTGAAGGAACACAAATAAACTAACCTTTTCCCTCCCAACTCCAAAGTGACGGGCGTGAGGTTCTTGGTCGCGGCAGAGTAGACGATCCTGCCGACATTGGTGCCTCCCGTATAGAAGATGTAGTCGAACTTTTGCTTCAGAAGCTCTGTGGTTTCCTCTGGACCACCTTCCACTACTATAAAGGCATCCTGCAACACGACAGAAAAAAAAAAATTAGTAGTAGAAGTATTATAAAATTGAGGTACATGCGGCCTGTACGGTCTATCTGGAAACCTTACAATTCGCCCAGTCATCATTCACGCTTTATTATAAATACGCTTTTCATTTAATTATAACATCACATCGCGCTCACATTACTGCTATTAGGTTATTATTAGCCTAAGTAGAGGCCAATAAACTTAAGACTTCTACTCAGCAGTTTCATTACTGTGCGGTCCTGAACCGTACACGGTCTAATTGTGACAGCGTATTCACGCTGACTGTCAGCATTGACTTTTACTTGGGCAGATCGTCAGAATCACTAAAAGACTGATGAAAAATTCCAACACTAAGCGAGTATTATGTATTAAATCGCCGGTTTCAGTTTTCGTGAGGGTGTCCCTTATACCCTTTATTGGTGTTTATTACAATCAATATCATAAAGTATACTCACATTGTCCAAGTACTTAGGCAAGGTGTCAGCTATGAACTTAGCACTGGCCACCGCCAACTCGCTGGGTTTTAAGATCACGACGTTGCCAGCCGCGATAGCACCGGCGAATGGCAACAGCAGCAGTTGGAGGGGGTAGTTCCATGCTCCGATGATGAGCACCACTCCGTATGGATCGTTGAAGATGACCACGTCGTCGAGCATGTTGACGAACCCTTTTGGTGGCTGTGGATATAACCACATTATTAGGGATAAGAGTTACGCGATGGAAAAAGAGGCAACTTGTAGATGAATAAAACTGTAAAAGTTAGCGCTGTGCGAGCTGAATTGCACTTAATTGTGAGATAGCAAGAGTCGCTATTTATTTAAATGATTTTGCGGCGTGAACCTCCTGTACCTGTGTTTATTATGTTTTCTGTGTTATTTAGCAGGCAAAAGCTAGTAAAAGATAAAAATAACTCTATTATTATGATACCTACTTATTTGTTTATTGTTGTTATGATGTAACGCTAAACAGAATAATTTCCTTTTAAAGCCATTATTTTTTATTATTATTCCTACTCAAGGATAAATATAGTGAATTAACATAGTAAACAGCATACAGGTAATATAGAAAACGTTCAATGGACTTTGTACACGTGTAAGGAAGAGGTGCGGAGTAATTTATAAAATCATCATGATGTTATAGTAATCATGTAATTATCGGCTACAGATACCTGACTGTCTTTAGTTGTGTTAGTGTAAATAACCAGCCAAGTGCGAGTCGGACTTGCGCAAGATGAGTTCCGTATAATCGTACAAGTTTAACATTAAATAGTTAATCAATTTTTTTAAATTTTTTGTAGTTGTTTGTTTTGAAAAAAAAAAAAACAGACAAAAATTACATCATATTTCCAAGGGATGATACTGGGTAAAATCAGCGCTAGGCATGCACAATGCCCAGCATTAGGCTGAGTTTGCGGCCATTTGCTTTATTGTTACTAGGTTTTTGTTTGCTTGACTATTCGTTGTTTTCTTTTGTTCGATTTTAATTTTTAATTTTTATACTATGTACCTAACAATAATGAAAAGCAATAAAAATATTTATTATTATTTACGGGGAATTGTATTGGTAATTTGATAAGACAAAAAACTCGAAACAATAGTTCGGTGAGGCGTGAGAAAAGTAAGTTACCTACACTTATTAGGTTATTACACACCAGCACACACGTCACTGCATCTTAGCTACGTTTGCTTCAACAAATTGACTTGTTTCAAAACACATTATATTGTGATTAAGATTATGAGTTTTTTGTACTCCTAAAATATCCAACTAAAAGATAATACAGCGAGTGACTCAATGCATGATGGGGACAGCCAGTCATAAATAAGGACTTGACTGGATATCTAAATCGTTGTGGATGAAGTCGTGGTTTTTAAAGAATATTAGCCAAGCTGAACTTGACTTATATTCTCCTCTCTCCTCCAAATAAGCGAAAAGCTTGTGCTAGGAGTGGGTACTTCAATAATGCAACGGGTGAGGCTCGAACATGCGACCTTTCAGTTTTCAGTCCGCACCTTTAACCGTTGGGCGTTGGGCTTAGTTAGCTAATTAAAATGAGGCGAATCATGGCTTCATTTCAAGATATATTATTGATCGAACTTCACTTGAGAAGTTCGTTTGATCACATAATATTATCAGCAAAAAATTATCATAAGGTATAAGGCATTCGGACAAAGAGAAAAGACTCAAATAAACCAAATAATATATGGACCGATAGATAGAAGTAACATTGGTTGACCTTATGAGTAATTCGTGAGTCGATTAGTTATCAACGCTTTTGTATTCACTGGAAATGTACACAATCATTGGATTCGTGCCAAGTCATGTTTGTTTTATTTGTTTAACGTTCAAAGTTATTTTGTGGGTACCATGGAATTAGGAAGAACCTACTCCGGGTGAAGTGATTGCTGTCTACTTCAGTCATTTTTAGGCAACACGGAAAAGGCAAAGTGGGACGAGTTTCAATCGAAATTCGCCCAGTTGCAGTTAGATAATTTCGTCAAAAAAGGTGACATAGAGAAGATCGACAATATAGTCGATCTTGACGAAAGTGTTAAATCATATGTAAAAACGACAGTGGCGGCTTGCGAAACAAGCATGCCAGAAAAGTACGGAACGCCTTAGTCTGCCTTGGTGGAATCATGAGCTCACCAAAACGACTAGTAGATAGATATTAGATACCTATTACAAACTTTCGCGAGCTAAGATTGGCGGAGTGTTTATCGTAATATTGTCTAAGTTCATTTTAAATAAGGTAATATAAATGTAATTTTTATTATTATTACCAAGCGTTGATATAATATTTCAGTTTATAATAGTTTTCTGTGTGACTTTGCAAAATGCAAAACAATAAACTTTCGCTTTTCATATGAGTAGAAAGTTGAACTGAGCGATTTTATTTTTATTTAATTAAAACAAAGTAACGGTTGTTCTTTGCTTAATGCATTCGTATGCAAGAATACCTATTTACTCCCTATTGCGGGCACAAACCGGATTGGAAAGTTGGCGAACCAACCATTTTGATCAAAATAATCGACTGTTGTGTAATGTAGGTAATCTAGAGCAGTACGTTATAAAGATATTTCGATCGGCGATCTCGCCTGATGGCAAGTCTCGTTACGACTATGGGACTATGGGTATGGGATAGTATGATGGCAGCGGGTCATTTTAGGTAGTATCCGAGTAGCCTAACTAACATAACTATCACTAAAGCCTTCCCAGACAAAACAACCTATAGCAGGCCTGGCGCACTCCGCAGTAAACTGCGGGGCTACAAGTACACGGCGTACCTCTTCGAAGGGCCTAAATTCAGAATGCGCGAAGGGATAAGAGTTACGTGATAGAGAGAATTTCTAGGTGAATAAGACGGTAGGTAAGTTAGCGCTGTGTCAACCTGAATTGCATTTTATTGTGTGGTAACAAGAGTCGCTATTTATTTAAATCATTTTGCGGAGTGAATCTTCTGTACCTTTAGGTACTAAGTATTAGGTATTCTGTGTCTATAGCTAAGATTTCGCGACAAAATGTTAAAATCGTCATTTATCAAAAGCAATTAAACTGCTTTTAACCTTGAGTGGTTTGGGTGCTTAACCTTAGGTAAGGTGACCAGTTTGATTCTTAGTTTGATTGTATGCACGCTAACACGACAAAATTATGGTAATCACATTCTTTTAGCACGCCGCGTTGCGTCATTTGTTATTGCAGGTACAGGTAGGAAATTCAAAATAAGAGACTAGGTAGGTACTAAAGGTGTTTTGCTAATAACATCGTAGGTATTTATAGTATACCAGTAATAGAGTCTGAAATCCTTCTCATTTTGAGAGGGGAGACTCGGGCCTAGATGTTAGCCGCCGATGGACTACTCTCTGCGTTACTCCACCTCAAGATTTTGACAAAGGCTATATATATTATAGGGATCATAGCCCCTATGTCCTTCGTATACCTACCTACAAACTACCCGTTCACTGCAAGTTGGCCGTCGTCGACTGTTACAAAATGACGTCATACTGGGACCGTTGATGATAAAATAAAAATTGAATTTTTTACTGTAACTACGATAGTGAGGTTTTTCGAACAATGCTTGCCGTCATAGCAATAAAGTTGAATGTCGAAGGTCGTGAACATTAATTTCCTATTTTGATTTTTTTCTTTTTAACTCAACGTAGCTAACGATTAACGACACGCAAACTAAATAAAACCCAACAAAAACATTAAATCTCTTAAAAACGAAACTAACCTTTTCAGGTTTCGCCCATTCTTCGAACTTATTCAGCAAGTTGGTCAGATCATTGACAAGATAGTCGACTTCCAACAGCAGGGCCTCCGTCTTGCTCCGTCTCAGGTCCTTCACGAGGGCGTCTATCATAGCTCCCCTGTTCTCTTCGTACATTCGCATCAGGTTCTTCAGCTGTCTCTTTCTCCATTCTAGAGGCTTTGTGAGGCCGCTGTTGAAAGTGTCCCGCGCTTTTTGTACAACCTGTAAAACGTTAGACCTGTCTTATGCCTGATTTCACCAGTAGACCATAAATAATATACCATAATAGTAGTACATAAATAATTCCCTAACTAAAGATCCCATAGCATAAGACGGCCACCTTAATTAATAAAGAGTTTGAATGCAATGTAATTACATCTTTTTATATGAAAAAACGCTTCTATTCTTTCCCCTAGTACCTACCTATTACAAATATTATAAATTCGAGTGTGTTTGTTTGTTGGCTTGTCCGCTGCAACAGAGCTACGGATCGAAGTAATTTTTTGCATGAGTATAGTTGAGAATCGAGAGAGTAGGTAACATAGGCTACTTTTTATCCCGGAAAATCAAAGAGTTCCCGCGGGATTTTAAAAACTAAATCCACGCGAACGAAGTCGCGGGCGTAAGCATACAACATAATATGTAGAAGAATACACATATCATTAAAATACATTATATTTAGTTCATATGCATTAATGGTTTTATTTATCTGCCCTAATTACTTAACCACTAAAGTGAATTATTATTAAGTTTTATCAAGTTTTGTTTTTGTTATAAAGTCAAACGACCCTTTTTAGTTCTTTTCAAAAAACTGGACTTTTCGATAATCTGGACCGATCACATTTCTGGATTATCAATGCTCAAACAATAATAACTAATAGGGGTATGGGTTGAATGTACATTGCCATACCCCTACCAAGTTAGTCCGCTACCATCTTAGACTGCATCGTCACTTACCATCAGGTGAGATCTCAGTTAAGGACTATCTTGTCAATGAATAAAATAAAAAAACTTGTTTACCTCTGGAATGTTGATTGGCTTGGATTTGGAGGTTGAGAGGGTTCCTGAAACAAACATAAAAGTAAATTTAATCAAAAATTACTCATAACTTAGAGATTATAACCACCATAATATAATATATGGTTTGTAGTTAGATGTAGTTTCAAAAGTTCTTGCGCTACCTTAACTTTTAATATAGGTACATAATTATATTTTAGGTTTTGAGAAAGATTTCATTATAAAATAATAAAATTAACATTATTAGGAACGTGATCCTATTTTAGTGAGACTGGAATGTTTTGAAAATCATATTGATATTTCTGGCAGATCAGTTCGCATTTGATCTGTGAAAAATAATACAGACAGATGGCTTTTTGTTGCTGTGAAAAATAATATAGAAATATGGCTAGGTTACATTGAATATCTTACAACATAATATGCATTAAAACTGTTTGGTACCTATTATAAAACTGGTTAAAACCAGTTATTAAATTACACTGGTATAAGACCTTTGTCTTGTACCTGTGTAATGACTATGCAAGTGTGAAAATTATAATAAAAACCAAGGAATATTATACTTAATTAAAAATATAATCTTTTAAGTACTTTTAGAGATTCATTAACTATGTAATAACCTCTACTTATTAAATGTGTCTTTACACAATGTTTAAATTTATGTAACGGTAAATCTAACAATTTATGTAATTTATTATAATATACTTATAATGTAACCAAATCTCTGGACACAAAATATTTAATCAGTATTCAGTAGGTATGAGATTTCATTTTTCAATCATGTTATAAATATTTTTATCAACTTAATTACATTTTGTGTAACAGGTACTACTGTGTTTGATAATAATTGAAAAGATAAAGAATGGCACAGGTTGGTTACAAGATATAAATAATTTGAAATTTGACTTTGAGGAGTAGTGGGGAGTACCTAGAGGGGATATAGGTTTTATGCTGAATTAGCTTTTGCCTGACTGACATTTGATATATCAAACTCCTATTTTAGCCCCTTATGCTGGGCATTGACGGTCAGTTTTTCGCGTCAGTCCAGACGTAAAACTGTGGCGTCACTCCAAATGGTTTAGGCCAACTAAATATCCCCACTCATTGGCGTCACTCCGGCTCATCAGTTTTCGATCGGTCGGGCTGAGTAGGGTTGTACAAATAGCTTTATTTGCGTCAAATAGAAAAAAAAATGAAATCGGATTCCGAAGAAGAAATATTAATTCTTGCTGCAGCTACTGTTTGTTGCCATATACTCTCCAAAAAACGAGAAAGAAAGCAATTTAAAATGAAAAGAGAAATCGGTTTCGTAATTTGTTTTTCACTATATTAACTATATGGATGGAAATTATATATCGAAAAAGCATGTTCAACGCTAATGTATTGAAATACTTTCAAAACGCTTTAGCTAAAACGATTTTAAGCATATTATTCCGGAATATCATAGACGTTTTGCTTTATTTACTCGTTTTGGTCAGTCAATTATGTGACGCTTGAAAATTAATTTATACCCCTAAAAATAGCCCTAATTTTTTTTGGGCCCTAAAAAAATCCCAATAAGCAAAATTCCGCCCTAAATTTGGGGCTAAAAGCTCTAAGTTGGGAACCCTGCGCCATTGGAATGACGATCGCACACTCACGGGCAGTTTGGCGCGACACGCCGTGGATTTATGGTAGTTACGGAAAATTTCCGGGCGCGTCGTCAGTTAAAACTCTGGAGTGATGATTCGACACTCACGATCAAATTTTGGATGGACGTCAGTTCAACTGATGCGAAAAACTGATCGTCAATGCCCGGCATTAGAGTTTGAATTTTCAAAAATCCTTTCTTAGGCTTTTTCAGTGGCTTCTTCTTCTTCTTTATCAACTGATGGATGTCCACAGCTGGACATAAGTCTCTTGCATGGACCTCCACAAGCCTCGGTCTTGCGCCGCCTGAATCCAGCGGCTCCCTGTGACTCGTTTGATGTCGTCTGTCCACCTGGTGGGGGGTGTGCCAACACTGTGCTTTCCGGAGCGGGGTCGCCACTCCAGTACCTTGGTACCCCATCGACCATCAGCTCTTCGAACTATGTGCCCCGCCCATTTCCACTTCAGTTTCACAATTTGCAGAGCTATGTCGATGACATTGATAGATCAGTCAGTCACTTTTTTATTTTATTTATTTAAGTACTCATGGTTACTATCTTCAGCTTTTAATTGAAATAAAATTTTCACATCATATTATTCATTTATATATTTTGTTTTATATTTTTATAGTGTTATGGAGTTTTAAGCCAAAAAAGAGGAGTTTATCTGTGAGTCCCAAGAACAGCATAGCTTAAAGGAAGGGCTATTATGAACTTAGGAGTCTATGTTTATTGTTAAATATAATATGTCTACATTTATTTATCCACCATAGAGCCTAAACTACTGAGCAGCTTTTAATAAATGAGATATCAATTGATATGGTCCAGGTGACATAGCTTACACTTTATACAAACAAAATCAATATGAGGGCTGTTATATCCCATTTTTCTAGATCAGGTTTATCATCATCAACAACCCATGAACGGCTCACTACTGAGCGCAAGTCTCCTCCCAGAGAAGGACCAAAGTCCACCAAAATGCATATCCGCAGACTTCTCGGTTATGGTTTAGAGTAGGTGTGAAGGTACCTAATAGTACCTCCTCCTCTTATAAGATTCAATCCGCAAAATAATTAGCTACCTATTTTAAAAGTGCTTGTAAAAGAAAAATGTTTATTAATTGAGTAAAGAATACTTAAGTAGATTTATTTGAACTTACCTATACTCATTGTGCCGATTAAAAAGTGATGAACGTCTTAAGTATCGAGTTCACAAAACTAAGTTGCCAAGTAGAAACTTTAATCTTGAAAAATAGTGTAAAATTCCACACAATGTAATAAAAATTAAAAAGACACCTCTTCCTACAGTACACGGATGTTTATGCAACGCGAACCGAACCGAAGCGATAACTTTTAAAAAAATGACTTGCAAGTTTCTTGGACTTGAATTTTGATGTGCTGCCGTTGAGCACACAACACAATCGAATGAAACTTCCAACTTCAAGACTTCCAATGTGAAATGTCCGGAAGAACATGCGACGGGCGACCGACGTATAACGAATGTATACCTGCGATAAGTACACTAATTTTTCGCTGAGTATACTGCTTTATGTGAATATTTATTATTTATGATAAAAAGTAAGAAATTGAAATTATTGTGATTTGTGCTTGTGACGTAAACAAGTTTAAATAATTAGGCAATCACTATAAATGACACAAGTTGATTACTTTTATGTTACGCATTTACATGGATGGAAATCTAAAATTTTAATAATCCCATAAGGTATCGCAAAACAGCAATGTATTCTATAAAAACATCAAAATTATAAATATCAAAATCAGTTGACAATTGACATTTAGGAAGAGTCTGTCATCTGTCACTGTCATCTGTCAAATCGCAAATAATCATGGAATCAGGAAGTAGGTAACTCTTAGGTAATGTCGTACATGTATGGAAATAGGAAGTACCTACTTAAATCTTAGCCATAGGTATTTAATGATGAGAACTTTTGAGTGTATGATAAAGTTTGATATAACCAACCTGCAATAAAGATCTTTACTACAAATCTATTTAGATACTAGGCTATCGAAATCAGACCATGTAGGTACCTAATATACCTATACCTATAATATCTTATATCTTAAATGTCCCTAGAATAAGTATAAGGAAAGATCCTTATATATTTTACCTAATTAACCTTCGTTAGGGGTTTGATGACTTTTGCAAGACTTTTGCAATACAAACGACCGTATTTATTAGGCAGTTTGTATGGAACGGATTCAAAGGCAGGGAGCTGTTGTGATCTTAGAGCAGCATGGTCCGCAAGTCGCAACATCTCGCCTCAACCAAAGAAAAGTAGTGCATCTAACCAAAACATCTTTGTTTTGAAAACATAAACAGATCTGAAATCTTTAAAAAACCGCGTCCAAACTAACTATACCTATATGACATATCAGCACTTAATGGTTATATACTTCAAGTTATATGCTGTACAAAGTCTCTAAACTAAATTGACAGGTCTACATCTAATGCTGTTCTTTTCTTTATGGACCATTATGAAAGGGTTAGTACGATATTTAGACGTGTCAATTTAGTTTAGTTTAGAGTTTATACAACAGCATAGCAGGCTGATTCTGACAAAGCTGCATGAATCATTGCTACAGCCGCAATTGTGGTGATTGGTTTAAATTATCGCTTCTTTTGCAATGCATTTTAGCCGATAGCGAGTGAGTAGCGGCCAATCAGAGGTGGTTGTAATCGTGACATCTATACTAATGTTATAAAGCTGAAGAGTTTGTTTGTTTGAACGCGCTAATCTCAAGAACTACTGGTTCGAATTGAAAAATTCTTTTTGTGTTGGATAGTCCATTTATCGAGAAAGGCTATATAACATCACGCTGATCATAATAACAGAAATTGACGCGGACGAAGTCGCAGGCAACAGCTAGATATGACAATATTTGTATAAAGTTCGTTGCTCCATAGTCTAACTCGGTACTAGAATGTGTGCGCTAGTATGGTGTTCACGTGTTATTCGCTAAACGTGCGTAGCGTTACGTTACAATACACATTAGAGTGAACGCGAACTGAATGTAAATAGGGTTTTTTATTACAGGATCTCATAATTTCTCACCGCCGCGCCGTCCGAAGTTGTGTAAGATTTACTGAAGGACTTAGGTACTTTAGTTGTATGTAGAGCATAGGTTTGTTCATTTTGTAGCGACTAGCGACCCATTTAGTGTATAATAAACATTGCTATTGAGTTGTATCAGGCGGTATTTTGGATACATCAATCGTAGTTCTAGTACGTTTTCAAAAGCTTAAATACTGTAGGTAATTTGCCAATTTGGCGAGATTCGAATTAAAGAAAATAAGTTTTATAGGATTTTAAAGGCGGTCTACTTACTATTAAAAGTAGACAAACCCAGACACAAATATTAGTTTAGAGCTTGACAATAAACATTGAGCAAACCTATCAAAATAAACATCATCAAGGGAGACTACTCTAAAGCTATACACTCGAGCAATCACGCTTAAGTTAACTTTTGCTATTTACCTACCTACGTGCAAGGTAAAAACTGATACAACAGAGTATCATTTATATATTAACTCTCAGGTTGAGTTAAAATTCCACGCTAATTAATTGATTTTCCGGGATAAAATGTTGACTATGCCAATCTCCAGGCCCTAAACTTTACCCATGCAAAAAATCACGTCAATCCGTAGCTCAGTTGCAGCGTTATTGAAGGATAAACCAACAAACAAACACTTTCGCATTTAGGGTCTTTTTATACATATAGGTACTTAATCTGTGCATTTAGATAAAATATTCGTAAGATTGGTAAGATAATAAAATACGAAAATGTGTTGTAGCAGCTATTTTAGACAATCGCATAGCAGGTTTCATACCTATCTAGGATACATGAGTCTAAATTAGCAAGCCATTAGAGTCTAGTGGCTTTAATATTTTATGTAGGTAGGTACAAGTATAAAGAAACTTCGAGAACCAGAAAAAAAACAAAAGGTCACGTGTTCAGGTCAGCGGTGAATAAAATCCAACCTCCGTTAGGACGTGGCTCTTGAAGAAAAAATACATACCTAAACCTATTACAGTATAATTTATGAGCGCAAATAAAGATATTCGTAAAAAATGGTAAACTCTCAGACAGATGTAGAGACGCTTCGGACAAAAAGTGAAGGAACCTAAATACGTATAACTTGTTCTATTATGATTCTTATTTGTGCTCTACGTAAAAAAAAAACGATTTTAAGAACTATATACCTACCTACCTAATTGGTAAAACTAAAAGCTTAGAGCATTTATGTATTGCTCTAAGCTTGTATTACTTATGACGATGGTTCAGTGCGTTGCGGTGCCACAGAATATCGTGATCTTTATAATGTAGGATGCCACAGCGGAGGCGACGACCCTCAACTATGGGGAATACGACGCAGAAATAGAAGCTAACGAACACATAGGTAAATGCGGAATATCCTGCTATTGAGAGATACGTGGCAGAAAGTAGAAACTAGTTTTGATTCTCACTTATTCGAAAATCTGTCTAGCAAGTCTAGTTTATTAGAATCTGAATTAATTTTACGATTGCATTTTGCAATCTTTTCTTTTTATTTGACAACCCAACTTTATTGAAAAAAAAAATATACCTAGCAAAAATATCAATAACTGGTTAAGTTTTGATTACTTAAATGTGTTAAATTGGCAACAAGTTGATATAGTAATTTATGATTGGGTAATTTAAAAAACATCCAAGTGTGAGCCAAATTCGCGCACAAAGGTTTCCATATCATATTATCATAATGAAATTCTCCTAGTAAATAATAATGTGGGTAAATGGTGTAAATACTATACCTCCCTTTTCTTTTCGTTCAACCATCGTTCAACACGTCCATTATTGGTAGGCAAAGGTATCCTGCATGGACTTCCACAGGTCCCGTAATATTTTATTAATTTTGGTACGGAACCACAATGACCAATTAGCAGATAGATATAAAGTCCTTTAAAGTATAAACATGCCTACAAGAGTAGTAGGTATAATAAGAAAAACAAACATTAAACGTGAAGCTAACAATATTCCACTAATTTAACCCACCTCATGATTCAGTATTCAGTATAATGCTTATGGGTTCTCTTGCTACTATGAAATTATCTTGTCTGTCTGTCTGAGTCGTTTTATTTAGAAATTATTTTATTAAAGCTGTGCAGTTGGAAGAGTAGGTAGTAAGTCCACTCTAGAAAAAAAAACTTTTGTCATGATACCTACCTTTAGAACATGATAAGGTTATTGTCACCTGACTACGTTAAAGCCAAAACTACTGAGCCGATTTTGATAAATAAAGTGTCAATCGATTCGTTATTATATTCCGTGTGATATGAGCTACATTTTTCACGAAGAAAATCTTTACTCACTTTCAAGGGAAGCTGGAAGAAATTTCTTTTTTTTTAGGCTTCACCTATGTCGACTTCTTCTAATATTTATGTTGTCTTGTAATTCCTTATATGTACATAAAAAATAAAAGTAAATAAATAAAATCAATATGGCGGCTGTTATATCCAATTTTCCTTAGCCTAGTAACAATTTTTTTTTTACTTTTTCTTGTTTACTTAATCCAATTACTATACAAGTCATGTCCGCGCGTGATATCGTGCCAAGAATACGCTGCATTTCCGTGATGAAGAGCCAGGCTGATCCTTTGCGCAAAAAATAATACCTACCAGATGAGGCAAGTAATTAATAGGAATAGGATTATCTACGGTGAAATGTCTATAAAAAAAGACGTGTGGCACTCGGGGACTGCTGGGGTAAAGCTATTGCATAGCATTTCTTATCAACGCCATCTAGCGGCTCACCGCTAGATGGCGTTGATAAAAAATGCGCCATCTAGCGGCTCACCGTGGAGGAGTCCCATGTCAGGTTATTTTCGTAACGGAATTTCTGGATTCGGTCTCCACGCTGGCCCGTGATAGAAGCTATGCAATAGTTTTAAAGTTTATAAAAATTGTTTTCCACTAATGTTGAGATTTATAGAGCGTGCTCTAACTCAGTTCAGACTCAAGATAGAGGTTAAAACGAGACCCAAATATGCTCCGACATTAATCTGTCTCGTTTTAACTCTGTCTTGAGTCTGAGCTGAGTGAGAGTGCAGTCTATAGATTTCAGCCTAAAACTCTCTATATCCATAGTCTCTACAGCCAATGGAATAAATCCTACTTCCTACTTAATATTATAAATGTGAAAGTGTGGATGTTTGTTACTCAATCACGTCGCAACGACTGAACCGATTTGGCTGAAATTTGGCACAGCGATAGATTATAGTCTGGAATAGCACATAGGCTACTTTTTATCCCGGAAAATTAAAGAGTTCCCGCGGGAATAAAAACCCTCAATCTACGCGAACGAAGTCGCGGGCATCAGCTAGTATTTAAATTAAAATAAGAATCAAACTTTGTTTGTAAGGATTTTAAAAGAGGTCTCAAGAGCTCTCTGATATACTTTAGATTTAAAGCTACGAGGGTCTCAAACGGGTCCTAATAAAAGACGTCATAAAACTAAAAACCGATTAAATGCGAGTCGGACTAATATACGGAGGGTTCCGTACCAAAAAAAAACGCCGAAAAAACCCACATTTCTAGTAGGAGAATTTAATTCTTAATTTTATTATTTGTTGTTATAGCGGCAACAGAAACACAACATACACATTCTATGAAAATTTCAACTCTCTACCTATTACGGATCATGAGATACAGCCCGCTGAGAGACAGACGGACGGGCACGGACAGTGGAGGCTTAGTAATAGGGTTCCGTTGGTAACTCTTCATAACATTATATAGAGACTGTTAGCACAATAAGTAGCGTTAGTTCACAGTTTGGCCACGACGGTTCTCTTTTTAGGTACCTATACGACTGCCTGAAAAAAGGAGTATATTGTTTTCAGGGTTCATGTATGTATATTGTATGTATGTATGTATGTATGTATGTGAGTTCCTATATTCCACCATAACTTCAATACGCCTAAACCGATTTTGATGAGTGAGGTATCATTAGATTCCTTAGCTTATTCCGGGTAACATAGGCTAGTAAAATTAAAAAAAAATTGATGAGGTGACCAAGATCCCGTATAGACTAAAGTTGAAAAAAAAAATTTCGAAAATAAGATTAAGTATAATATAATCATCATCTAGAAAATGATGAGTAGATTCCAAAATTATATAATACTATAGTTCAATATCCAGTGATTCACAAAAAAATAGCATTTAAAAATGTGAATGAGATTCCAAAGGGCTGTGTCGTTGTCTAATCTGTCGGCTGTAGTATTAACTTTTTAGTTCGTTTTTGGCTGGGCAGTCGTGTTTTTTAATTGTTTTAATTATAGCTTGTTTAACAGACGTTTTTGGAGTCTAGCGGCAAACAATTTGACGACCTCCCTGGCGTAGTGGTGAGCGCTGTGGTCTTATCCCAGTTATAAGGTAAGGTATCGGGTTCGATTCCCGGCGGAGACAATTTGGGAATTTATAATTTCTGAATTGTCTCTGATCCGGTCTGGTGTGAGGCTTTGGCCGTGGCTAGTAACCACCCTACCATCAAAGACGTGCCGCCAAGCGATTTAGCGTTCTGACACAGAAACCGATTAGGGGTATGGGTTGAATGTACACTGCCATACCCCTTCCAAGTCAGCCCGTTACCATCTTTGCATCATCACTTACCATCAGGTGAGATTGCAATCAATATCTTGTCATGGAATAAAAAGAAAAACTTACAGGTGTATTCAGGAAAATCAGTGTTTTGAAGTTTTTTAAAACCTAACTCCACTTTGCCCAAACCCCGGCTAAAGTTAGTTTACACTACTATTAAAAAGAGAAAAGATTTGTATTTTTGTGTGTATGTTTGTAATGAATAAACTCAAAAACAACTGGACCAATTTCGCTGAAATTTAAAATGAAGATAGATTATACCTTGGATCAAAACATAGGCTACTTTTTATCCCGAAAAAAAAAATATATAGTTCCCGCGGGATCTTGAAAACTAATTCCACGCGAACGAAGTCGCGAGCATCAGCTAGTAAATAATATATTCCGAAACTCCCTTAAAAATTAAGATAATAAAAAAAAAAACATATTCTTAAAAGAAAAAATTACCAGACATGTTACTATCAATGTTGATCACACAGTCACTGCCACTTTTCACATTAGCGTCTATTTGCACGCGCACGTCGCCCGCGCATTCGTCTTGAGACGCCGGTGGGCTCATCGTCACTGAACACGACCATGCTGGCTGTAGTAGACCAAGTTTTACCGCCAATTTGAACTCTAACCAGTATTTTTTAAACGGAACCCTTGGAATAAAATTTATTTGCTGAACATGAGTAGACAGTAAGATGTTAAAGAATATTAAATATTTTAGTTTCTTCATATTCTACTATTAGATACATATAGCATGCAAATATTTAAAATGCTCATCATAGGAACATCTCAATGACGAGCTCAATTAATTTTTTTTAAACCTTTTGGGATAGCTTCGTTATCCGTCTGCCTGTCCATGTGTCAAGAACCCCTTTCTCAAAATCTATTGTACGAATTTTATATCCAATTTTCCGTAGTAAACTTTTTTCACGTAAACATAACAAATTCTGTCAACAAACAACACAAAATTGTTGAGATCATTCGCAAGCCTTACGACTTGGCTATTTCAATATTTGAACTTAGTATTTACTAACGTTTCGTGTTCTATGAAATTGTATTTTTCCCGTTAGGTAACATTTGGTTCATAGTAATTCCAAGATCACGTTTCTGAGTTACACATCTGTTTCAAAGGACAGTCATGAATGTACTTACTTTTTCTCTAAAATTACTATAAGGAAGTCCAAGAGACAACGTTTCTAAGTTCCTTTCTCTTAAATGTACCCACTGATCTCTATATTTAATCTATTATTAACAATGGATTGGCTGATCCTATACAAATTCAATTTGAAACGAAACATTTGACATACAAGTTCTTTGGAACTAATAATATTGCAAATGGCGCACTGACCTCTATAATTATTAATCTAGAAATCTTATGACGTAATCATAGATAAATTATAGATGGTGGTGCGCCGTTTGCAATATTATTAGTTCAAGAGACACTCATATCTTTGCTTACAATGCCAAGATGGCGTCAATCGAATTCAAAATGGCGCCAATCAAGTAAAATTCAAAAAATTCAAAATTATTTATTTCATGTAGGCCAACTTGTAGCTCTTATGACACGTCACGACTCTACCACCGGTTCGGAATGTAGATTCTGCTGAGAAGAGCCGTAGGTCCAAAGAGAAACCACAGCAGCCAGCCCAGTGTTAATCATAGATTAAAGATACAGATCAGTGGTACCTAAAGATAAAATTGCATGCGTTAACCTAACAAGTTGCGATTATAAAATGATTACTAGATTACCATGGCATTACCACGGTTACATAAGTAAAGATTGCTTTCATTACCGTAATGGAACACGAGTAGAACCAGTTAGAGACTTGTACATAAATAATTTGGGTTTGGGTAATGGTTGGTACTTAACTGTTTTCTTTGACCAATTTATTTTGGAGCGTAGAAAGTACTGTGCTCCCTAATTAGAGACCCGTAGGTAGTTGCTAGCTAAATAATTGAATCCAGCCATCTAAAATGGCTGGACTTCTGATGTACAAAGAATTCGTACCTACTTACATAAATATTGAGAAAGCTTGTAGGTATTTCGTTTTAGAATATTGTTGGTTTTGGTGCAAAAACAGTAAATGCCACTTTTCTTTGAATCCAAAGAAACGTAGGTAACGAGAAAGTTGCAAGGCATCACTTTTTGTCTCGTTGATTGATCTTAAAAATGTCGCTTTGAATAATTTCATGTTCTTTAAGTAAGTAATAGATTTTTTATTGTTTTTGAAAATCTCTCTCGGTATCTCTATCTTTGTTTTTATACAAATGTTATAAAATAGCCATAATAGCATAATAACTTTCCATTGACAGCATCTTGAGCACTGTGCCACACTGTGAAGTTCTGATTATGTTCATTATACAATACTATCTGATGCCCGCGACTTCGTCCGCTTTGAATGCACCCGGAATACAACGTCAAATTTAATTTTGTCCGTGATTTCATTTCTTTATGATTTTTTTACTTTTCCAATGCGCGAAGAAACTTCTCGAGGCCAACACGAATTAAAAAAGATTCATCGAAATCAGTCAATCCGTTCTCGAGATACGAGTATCATCAAAAATCCATTCGATACAAAATGTATGAGAAAATGAATTTTCGACATAAAAATTTTTTCGCAAATTTTTCCAATGTCTAAATAGTTATTCTGCTATTCGGGACGGAGACAAATACAACAAATCTAAAATCATGGAAATCGGTCCTGTCGTTTCTAGAGTTTGTTTTAAAGATTGTGCTCGACGCCTCTCGTTAAATAGGTCTTATCATTTGTAAAGAACGATAAAGTATGCTCTCGTTAAAACCGCATTAGAATTGATGCAGCTATTAAAAACAGGCGACTGCAATCAATCTTGTGAAGTTAAGAAGATTTCCTTCTCCCGCAAAGTTTTTTAAGATCGTTTTTTAAATTCTACTTTTTATTTGGAGCACTTATCTCAATGATGGGTGAATTTATCATTTGTTTAACTTTTTTTTCTTTTTTTAGACCATTTAAGAAATTAAAAATTCCCAAATTGCCCTGTCGGGAATTTCAATTCAATTTATTTGCACAAAATGGTGAATAACAAATGGTTAAAAGTGGGAACAATGTTTTGCCTAATAATTATTATAATCGGCATGCAAATATTTACTAATTTACTTTCATCGGCCAGAAATTAGCACTAACACAAGATTTCCCCCTTTTTGGAGGGGAGACGATAATATTTTATCAGACGATAATCAGCAGAAAATGTAAAAAATATTTTGAAATCCGGTCGACTATATATCTACTCATTTTTACAAATTATTCATATCTAAAAATTATTTATTGTTTTATCTACTTATTTCTTATTATTCTTTCATATCAAGACAAATAAATATTATCCTATCTTTGATTTTATCAATCTCCTTCTTACTTATGCTCTATATTCTGAAGATCAGTGATAGTCACTAGACTATCACTGATCTAATCAGTGATAGTCACTAGACTATCACTGATCTAACAGTGAGCCCTCGACCCCTCGATTAGGAGACCGTAGTCCCAACCACTCGGTTAGGACTACAGTCTCCTAATCGAGGGGTCGCGGGTTCATTCTCGGATATACATCTCTGGCTTTTCGGAGTTATGCTTGTGTAAGCGAATAAGTATTACATGCTCCAACGATAAAGGAAAACAGCGTGGGGAAACCTGCACGCCTGAGGATTCTTTATTATTGTATTGTATTGTTGTATTGTATTGTATTGTTTATTTCTTCGATTATGACTTACAAAAGCGCTTACGAATGTCAACAAATTTTCCATCAATAAGTACAAAATACTTAAAAAAATAAAAATTAATTAATTAATTGTCAAAAGAAAAAATTATGTAAGTACTTACTACTTATGTCAAGGGTCAAAATATAATAATAATGTGATTTCATTAAACATAACAAATATGATTAAAAAAGAAATAGGTACTCAAGTACATAATTTTTATGTCAGAAAAAAAAGAAAAGATATACCTATACAATAGCACATAAATTAATTTTTTCCTAACCTCACAATGGCTTGTGCAAACTTAGATTATCCAGGCGTTTTTATCTTCTACATAATCATTTATTTTATAATATACCTTTTTTATTAGAATTTATTTTATTTTTGCTTTAAATTGCATGTCAGAAAGATTTGTAATGTCCTTTGGAATTTTATTGTAAAAGCGTATAGAGTTTTCTATAAATGACTTACTTGTTTTCGATAACCTGCATTTCTGCACGGCCAACTGAACATGCGAATGTCACAAATTATAACTATGACAGACGGTATTCTTTATTAGAGACTAGTAGGGCGCGTGGGTGCGCGGCCCGCTGCAGCGGACCGCGGTTTTTCTGCTCTTAGACTTTCAGTGCTTGATCATTTTCTACCAAAAAACTTTGTCAGATAGACACCGACAAAATCTGTATGGCCGCCATCTTGAATCCGCTAATTTGCAGGTTTTTTCAACTCTCTGCCAATTGGATAAGGTTTCGAGTGGCTTTTGTTTGAGCACTCCCCCAATTATCTTCAATATCCTGGCAGTGCTCCTCACCCGTCTCCGAAATCCTCAATCATCAGTTCTCTACATATTTTTCCTCCAAATGAATTTATGTCCCCGATACGAAACCATTTGAAAAGGAACGTCTCAAAGTCTTGCATACATTTTATATGAAAAAAAAAATAATTCCGCCATCTTGATTTTTTTTCTATTCATCAAATAGACCATCGGATCTTGATTATCTTCTTCCAGAAAACCATTTTTTCATCTTTTATAGTTTCCGAGATAGATACCGACGAAATTTGTATGGCCGCCATCTTGAATCCGCCATTTTGGATTTTTTTTCAGCTCCCTGCCAATTGGATGAGGTTTCGAGTAACTTTTGTTTGAACACTCCCCACCTATCTTCTATATCCTGGCCGTGGCCCTCACCCGTCTCCGAAATCCTCAATTATTAGCTCTCTCCATATTTTTCCTCCGTATGAATTTTTGTCCTTTATACGAAATCATCAGAAATTTTGAAAAGGAGCCGCATAAAGTCTTGCATATATTTTGTATGGAAAAAAATAAATTCCGCCATCTTGAATTTTTTTTCTGTTCATCAAGTGGACCTTCGGCTCCTGATCATCCTTTGCCAAGAAACCACTCTTCCATCTTTTATAGTTTCCGAGATAGACACCGACGAAATTTGTATGGCCGCCATCTTGAATCCGCCATTTTGGAGTTTTTTTTCGGCTCTCTGCCAATTGGATGAGGTTTCGAGTGACATTTGGTTGAACACCCCCTACCTATCTTCGATACCCTGGCCGGTGCTCCTCACCCGTCTCCGAAATCCTCAATCATCAGCTCTCTCCATATTTTTCCTCCGAATGAATTTTTGTCCTCTATACGAAACCATGCGTGAAAAAATTTTTTTCCATACAAAATTTTACAGGAGAGGTGATCAATGAGTCAGTGAGTGAGTGAGTGAGTGAATCAGTGAATCAGCACGAGTAGCTATATATATATTAATGGAAGATGGAAGATGTTTTCTAGCATACATAATATTTTCAAAGATATAAAGTGATGGCATAGTCAATATACTGATATCTTTAAAAAAGGCTCTTAGAGAATCTCTGGGTTTCATTTTATATATTGCACGGATAGCCCTTTTTTTGAGTATAAAAATTGTTTTCCAATCAGCAGCAGAACCCCATAACAATATTCCATATGACATCAAACTTTGAAAATATGCAAAATATACTATTCTAGCAGTTTCTATGTCTGTTAATTGCCTTATTTTGCGAATTGCAAAAACTGCTGAACTTAACTTGTTTGCTAAAATATTAATATGTTCCTTCCATTGTAATTTAGAATCAATGGTAAGGCCTAAGAAAAGAACATTATCAACAATGTCTAATTTTACATTGTTGGGTAATATATCAAAGTTTCTATCGCCACGAAAGTTAGAAGTTGCAAAATATACACATTTAGTTTTATTACTGTTCAGTGCTAGGTTATTTACAGAAAACCAGTGTGAAAGCATGGAGAGCGCTTTGTTAAGGTTGCCTAAATCACATGTTTTCCTATCTATTTTGAACACGATAGAGGTGTCATCATTTATCTTCTGTAAGATTAATTGGGCCAGCATGGTGAACTACGGAGGGTTATAACTTAAAACCCTTCTCTGAGAGGTAACCTGCGCTCTGCGGTTATGAGGCGTTGATGGGTTGTTGATGAATGTTAGTTTTACTAGACTTCGCTAATAATGAACAGTCATCATTGAAATTGTAACATAATAAGTATCTCTCAGGTTTCAGGTTATGGCCATGGCTCATAGAATGTAACTTGCTGACCTGTCTGCCTTGTTACTGGCCTCCAAAGCCTCCACGGTCCCGGTCAACACTTCCGGGTGGATCAATTTAAGCCTCGTTTTCATCGAGTGATAAATCGATCGAAACAGAGCATGCGTGCACTCCCTCATCATCGTGCTGAGGTGTAAGTGTCATACTACACGGGCGGTTCTCCCGCTGCGGGAATTATTAGGGTATTATCTGGAATTGATTGCAAAGTGTAACGTTCGCAATGACTTGACTGGTGCTCTCGGGGTATTGGTTAAAGCTTCAATAGCCCAACGATTAAAGGTTGGAACCCCATCCGCTGCACTATTGTCGTACCCACTCCTAACTAGGGTTGCCAGATTTTTTTTCAGCCTATAAGGGACAAATGGTTAAATGGGCAAAAAAATACGGGATTTCAGTTTTTTACCCGGGACAAATAAAAAACAAAATTATTTAGTGTCATTTTTTATTATTTTTTATATTTTTCCGAGGATCGAGTCAGTTTTAACATTGTCATTCTGACACTAACACTGTCATTGGTCGATGCGGGCTGCGAGTGCAAGTTAGTAGCGAGACGAGTACGTTTTACGAACGTTGCGTGTGTGAATATTTAGCTCGATTTCATAATGAAAAACAATTCACAACACAACAAGACGTACGGTTCAAATACGGGACAGAGTCAGTCCCGCCGGGACATTTTAAACTATGCCTAAAATAAGGGATGTCCCGGGAAATACGGGACGTCTGGCAACCCTACTCCTAACACAAGCTTCCCGCTTATTTGGAGGGGATAGGAGAATATCTAGAAGTCTTAACAACTCAGCCAGCAGCTATCAGCGTTTCTCATAAAATCCTTGGTTTGTTATGAAACATAATAGACGGTAAAAAACAAGTCCTTTTTTTATAGAGGAAAATATTGTTTATAATAATAAGGAAACATAAAACATCGTATTATGCATAAAAAATGATGATAGTAATAATTGTTTGAATGCTTATTTAACAACCTTCACTTACCTGCTTAACTAGCATTTGTATTGAATGGTTTTAGTGGTTATAGTACTACACCTACTTTGTAATGTAATCTAAGGTTTACAACCTTATGTAATTATAATAGTAATTAGTAGGTAATTATTAATTAACTAGATGATGTCCGCGACTTCGTTCGCGTGGATTAAGATATTTTAACTCTCGCGAAAACTCTTTAATTTTCCGGGATAAAAAGTTAATCCTGTAGGTGTTAATCCTGGGTAGATATGAGCTATCTTCAATCCAAATTTCAGCCAAATCGGTTCATTCGTTGTGAATATTTCATTCGATAGACTAGCTGATGCCCACGATTTCGTCCCCGTAGATTTAATTTTAAAAATCCTTCGGGAACATTATGATTTTCCGGGACAAAAAATTAGCTTTATAATTTGGTTTCAATGTAGGTAAAAGTTTAATTAGGTTTTGACGACCTCCCTGGCGCAGTGGTGAGCGCTGTGGTCTTATAACTGGTAGGTCTCGGGTTCGATTCCCGACGGAGGCAATTCTGGAATTTATAATTTCTGAATGGTCTGGTGGGAGGATTTGGCCGTGGCTAGTTACCACTCTACCGTCAAAGACGTGCTGCCAAGCGATTTAGCGTTCCGGCACGATGGCGTGTAGAAACGGATTAGGGGTATGTGTTGAATGTACAGTGCCATACCAAGTAAGCCCACTACCATCTTAGACTCCACCGTCACTTACCATCAGGTGTGATTGCAGTCAAGTAAAAATATTTTATTGATATTGACAAAAGGACATACATGATGTGGAATGAAGCAACACATATAATATTATCACATCTAATACGCTTAAGGCCAATTTGCACACCAAGCCGTGAAATGAAACTAAGGTTACAGGTAACATTAAATTAGACCACCAAATACGAAGCAAAGTTGGTTGCACAAGTTAGTATTCGCACGTTCGGCGTTCAAGGATCAAATTATAAAGAACCCTGGTTCGTGGTAGTTCAATTTTTTTCGGTGCAACTGAACCTATACCTACCTATTCAATAATTAGGTATTTGAATTGGATATTATTATTTTATACAATAAATATACTTACTTACATCTTTCTTATTAGTGTTTAAAAGTAAAAGTACTTTTAGTATATTCAATTATCCAGTAATAAAAATTATTTAAACAAATGGTATTTTAACGCGTGTTTAAAGGTAATTCATCTTGTAATTTTTCATCGGATTTAAAGAAGAATTTCCCCTTCTAAGTTGGAGTAGGTATTTTCTTAAATCTAACCACCCTCAAGATTACCCTATTCAGTAGAAACGCAATTATTAAAATCGGTTCGGTTCACGCAAAGCCTCAATAGCCAGCTCAAAGGTTAAAGGTGCGGACTGAAAACTGAAAGGTTGCAGGTTCGAATCCCATCAATTGCACTATTGTCGTACTCACTCCTAGCACAAGCTTTTCGCTTAATTGGAGGGGACAGGAGAATATAAGTCAAGTTCAGCTTGGCTTATATTCTTTAGAAAAAAAAAAGAAAAATATAATAAAACCTCCTTTTTTCGAAGTCGGTTGAAAAATAAAGATTACAACGACGCTCACCGTCTCCATTCATGGCGTGGTCTTGTTTATCGATCTTTATCACTGGCACATCGATATCCAAGTCGGAATCGATATTTATTACGTGCACCTCACTAAAATCACTCGCGTGTGGTTTGTTCGGCGATGGCATTGCTACTAAAGTTATATTTTACCTCGATCGTGGACTTGCTTGAGGTCAAATATCAATTTATTTTAATACACTAGTATTAGAAACAATTATTATGATGTCTTTGTTTCCCTAGTGTCCAATGGGGGTGGACTATGAACTATAAAGTATCTATATTTTGATACTGATCTAATAACTAGCTATTATGTACAGTCCTAAATTAGGACTCCTAATGTATTTGAAAGTTTGTCTGTTTGTTTGTACATTTTTCTTCTTCTTTATCAACTAGCTGATGCTCGCGATTTCGTTCGCGTGGAATTAGTTTTCAAGATCCCGCGGGAACTGTAATTTTTTTCGGAATAAAAAGTAGCCTATGTTTTAATCCAAGGTATGATTTTAAATTTCAGCCAAATCGGTCTAGTAGTTTTTGAGTTTATTCATTACAAACATACACACAAAAATACAAATCTTTCCTCTTTATAATAGTAGTGTAGAGTGTAGATAGATGTCCACTGCTGGATATAAGTCTCTTGCATGGACCTCCACAGGGCTCGGTCTTGCGGCGTCTGAATCCAGCAGCTCCCTGCGACTCGTTTGATGTCGTCGGTCCACCTAGGTCAGTGTACATTTTTACGCCTTAAATTAACTATTCAAAGTTCAAACGACAACATAAACATGACTTTGAGAGGGATAACAGACACGTTATTTTTAAGGATCTGTACCCAAAGGGTGCCAATGGGACCATATACTAAGCCTCCGCCGTCCGTCCGTCCGTCCGTCTGTCTGTCAGCGGGCTGTAACTCATGAATCGTAATAGGTTGACACTTGTCATAGAACGTGTTTATCTATTGCCGCTATAATAACAAATAATAAAAATAAAATATTGCTACGTACTTACAGAAAAATATATACTTTACTACGTACAGTGTTAACTTGATATCCAAGACCTTCGTCTTATTAGAAAATAGTTTAAAAAAGACAACACGAACGGAGACACAGGCAACAGCTAATGTTATTTCATTTTAAAAACGAATAAAGCTATGCTGATGTTTTTTACCCATGATGGGCTATTATTTAGTAGTTATTATAAATAAGTGGTTATTAGGTATAGATTATATAATTGTCGTAAATAATTTTGTATTAATTTTGATTTTACTTATCACTAGACGCTGCCCACAACTTCGTCCGCGTGGATTGGTTTTTATTCCCGCGGGAATTTTTTAATTTTCCGAGATCAAATGTAGCCTATGTGTTAATCCTGGGTATGAGCTATCTCCATTCCAAATTTGGGCCAAATAATTGTAGTGGTGGACACACACACACACACACGCACGCACGCACACAAAATCAAAACAAAAAAAAACAAACTTCAAATTCCATTACTAAGTAAGTATATCAATTGTGCCTTCTTTGAGAAAAATATTACGCAAACAACTATTTTTTGGATGGGTGGTTTCGGGTATGTCCCCTATTTCCTATTTTCACGTATTCCTACCTCCATTATGAAGGAGTCATGCATTTACCTATTTTGGTACTAAATAAATAAATAAAAAATAGATGATAAGTACAAAAAAGATTTCTGCGCAATGTACAAAAAACCTTCATGGGATTTATGTTTCCGAACAAAATTTTTTTAAGTATTACCATTGCGAAAAAACATTGTGTAAAACCTTAAAACACATTTAGTTTAGTCGAGGCTATTATACAATTAATGAATTTCTTAATAATTAAGTTGCATGGAAGCAACCGACCTTGCATTCGACTGCCCAAAGATAATATTACATTAAAATGTTTTTTTTTACAGCTTTGATTTAAAATTTAACGATAGATAAATCTCCTCGTAAAAGTTAATAAGTACCTCGTATAAGTTATTTATCTGCTAGCTTTCACCACCGACTAGTGAGTTAGGATAGGTCTTTTCGAGGTAAAACGTCCATTCTTCTTGCCCTTAAGTATAGTTCGGCTTGTGGACAATCCCAAATTAACCAACTCCTTGGAGAGCCTGGAGCACCGCAGAGATGTAAGCTCTCTTTGCGTATTCTATCGGCTATATAACGGGGAGTGTTCCTAAGAGCTATTTGAGCTTATTCTACAGTCTTTCTTCTACAACCGCACCGCTCGCCACCGGTCACAATTTCACCCTCACCATCTCGTGCCCGGAGCACTTCGATCAACCGATGTGCCAGATCTTTTTTTCCACGTACTATGAAACTGTGGAACCAACTTCCTGCGACGGTGTTCTCACTAAATTACAACATGGGGTTATTCAAGGGGCGGACCAACAAAAAAAAAAGCCGGAAATGCATTGGTGGTGCCTCAAGTGCTACAAAATATGTTCATGGGTGGCGGTAATCACTTACATCAGGTCTGTGTAATAACATATAATGATGTTCATTTATTCTCAGTATATCGATAGAAGGTCACTTTCAATCGTATGTACAATGTAGTACGTGGGTACATAATACATATAAGGTATCAACAATTGTTATTGTTCTATTGAGTCATTCATAATGTTCGTACGAATGAGAATCGCAATTGTATACCTTTGTAATTTTTCTACTTCCCCAGCTACCGTATTCTCTATTTTTGACTTTTCCAGTGGCTATGGAAAACAATGGAATCAACTTCCATTGTTTTCTACTCTTCTACTACTACTACTATAGTAGTTTATAATGAAAGACGTGGACTCCGATTACACTTGTATTATTTCATCGTTTCTTAATCAAAACTTACCTAAGTATTCATGATCATCGATGTGAACATGATATTATCTAAACATACCTAATATGTCATATACTTACCAATGCACCTAATATGTAATTTTATCAGCTATTTATTAGTTATTATTTCCAATGCAATTAGATGTCATGTTACGTGAGCGACTGAGTTATATAAGGTGCATTGGAATGCATTTATAGCGAGACATAGCCCGTGACCACAGAATATGTACCGTGACATCTAAATACCAACCTATACTTGTATTATGTATTCTGTACTATTACCTAAAGGCTTCCATTCTCGAAGAACTCAGCGTCAAGCAGCCTCTATCCTCCATTATATAGGCATGCTTTCTTTGGTCACCAAGACATGACGATGTTTCGATTGAATTTCTAGTGATTCAAGGAGGAGTAGAGGCTTAATACCTACTCAAAGAGTAGGTATTAAGCATAAGAGCATTTTGTAGATCGCCCATGATATGGACAGACCAGGGAAACAGATCGAGGAAGCTATTCAATTTCTCCGTAGCCATCGTTACGTTGCCAAAAAAAACTGCCAATCAAACACGGAATAAGTATCAAGAAATGCTGGTTTTTCTTTAAAAAAAAAAAAGAATATTAGCCAAGCTAAAGTTGACTAATATCCTCCTATCCCCTCCAAATAAGCGGACAGCTTGTGCTAGGAGTGGGTACGACAATAGTGGGTGGGGGTTGAACCTGCGACCTTTCAGTTTTCAGTCCGCACCTTTAACCGTTGGGCTATTGAAGTTTTGACAGTTCTTAGTTGGCAACTTTCTAATGCTTCCTTTTTCTTCTACGGGAATCTGTACATCTATACAAATAAATAAAATTGAATTGTCTGGAATGAAAAGCATTTGCTACAGCAGCGTCTTATCGAACATCTTGACGACTTCCACATCGCGTGCTAATCTACAGCTAGCGCCATCTAGTTGTTAAATATGTACTGTAAGATATTCTAACATGTTTGTTAAATATTATTTGCTACGGTAGCAAATTAAGAATAGTATGTGTATGGAGCGATAAGCTTGCGCCCCCTAGGTCCCTGCGCCCGTGTGCAATGTACCCCTTGCACCCACGGGTAAAGTCGACCCTGACATGTGTTTTGATTCAAAAATTCCACGGATTGCTAGAACCGGTAGCTGATTTGAAAATTACTCAACACACGTGAACGATATAATCTTATTATACATTGGTATCCGGAGTAGTTCTGCGTTCAATGTTACCTTCACAGCTGCGTAATAGTGTGGTAATAGGTTGGTATGTGTTACATTAAATATATTAAAAACCTCAACTACTAATTTCGATCGTATTCACAGTTATAGTCGCTAAATACCGAATAGCGTAACGTAACGGAAATACAGGTTATATGTAATTTTTCTTACCGGTTTTAATGGAAAAAGAAAGTTAAATATACCGATATCAAAACACTTATAATAGGTATATTATTTAGGACAAGATAGAATATTATATATTTAAAGAATATAGGCATTATCTAGTTGAGTACAACTGATTATATTATTTTATGGGCGATTAATTAATCAATTTACATATTAATTTGTTATAAACTAACAACCTTAACATAAATTATGATTTTACTACTACATGCGTGCGGTCAAAATATGCACTTGTTTACTATTAACTGAGCATGATCAGAATGACTTCAAGGTTTACTGGTTCCAGTTTCTACGACTTACATAACTAACGCAGTTATACTTATATGTAACTGCGTTAGTTATGTCAGTCGTGGAATATATAAGGCTAAGGTTCATAAGCCTAGGATAGAGTCATTTATTACCCGACTAAGGCAAAGTCAAAAGGAAGAGTTATGATTTTAGCAGTTTATGTGTGTATGTATGTTCCACCAAAACGCCTACCTATACTAGTGATTTGATGAATGAGTCGATTCGATTCGATATTATCGTGCGGGTGACATGGGCTCCATTTTTAACTAATTTCCAAAAAAGCAGGAGGTTCCCAATTCGTTCGAATCTTTTTAAGCTATTGCATAGCTTCTATCGCGGGCCTTGAGCGTGGAGACCGAATCCAGAAATTCCGTAACGAAAATAACCTGACACGGGACTCCTCTCACCGCTAGATGGCGTTGATAAAAAATGCTATGCAATAGCTTTACCGCGGCAGTCCCCGAGTGCCACACGTCTTTTTTTTTTTTTAATTTTTTTTTGTGATCGGATAGAATAAAATATTGTTTATCCAAAATACTACGAGTAAAAGTAGGTTATTAGTATATTTATACCTTTCTTCGACTTGCAGTGAAGGTCGTTCAATGAATAATAATGTAGGAGCGGGTTGAACCTGAAACCGTGTCAATGTTAACGAGATATTTGCTTACTTTAATGTGGTTAATAAACGCTTTTTCTAGATTTGGATAAACGAATTACCAAGAGAATTTTATCCATTGTTTTGGGCACCATGCCCATTAACGAACACTTGGACGGCGTGTATTTTTTTAATGTTAATATGTATATTGAGTAGTAGTTTTAATTTATTACCTGTGAACCGCTAAATAGAAGACCGCAGACCTTACCAATCTCACTAATATTATAAAAGCGCAAGTTTGTTTGTATGTGTGCGTGTGTGTGTGTTTGTTAGTCCTTCACGCCACAACGAATGAACCGATATGGAGATTGCTCATAAATTGATTGCTCGGAAAATTAAAGAGTTCCCGCGGGAATTGAAAAACCACGCGGACGAAGTTGCGGGCATCGTCTGGTAATAAATAAACATTAAAAAAAAATTACGCAATAGAAAACATTGAATAATACGAATGGGTAAATAAGTATACAAGTATAATATAATAGTAGTATTATAATAAAATTATAGATAATGATTCACTAGGAATAGTATAGCTGTGTAATTGCCTGGAAATAGGTACTTAATTGCAACAATCCAGCCGTGGAAAGTTGTGGTATTATATAATTTTGTTTATCGGCATTCAGATTAAAATAGCTTGTAATGAATATAAACTCTAAAACAGTTAGTAGAAAATAATATTTTTTACTATAGTAAATTAAACTTTCTTATTACTTAGGATTTCTTAACAGAGATGCTACCACAGAGTAAGGATAAATGCTACTAAGGGATGAAGAAGATTTGTATAAGTAGCATAGGTACGTTTCACGTTAAAGACGTGATTTAGCGTTCCGGTACGATCGGCGCCTAGAAACCGATTAGGGTCTAAGGCTGAAATCGTCTAAGGCTGAAATCGAAGAAAGAGTTAAAACGAGACAGATTTATGTCGGGGCATATTTGTGTCTTATTTTAACCCCCATCTTGAGTCTGAGTTGACTTAAAGCACGCTCTATAGATCTCAGCATAAGAGACTGCATTTTCACTTACCATCACGTGAGATCGCAGTAAGGGCTGACGAGATCGAAAAAAAAAAATAGCAATAGGCAAGTAACACTAGTACTAGGGTAGCATATGCACTAGGTTTCTGGATCAATGTACCTATCGCACACCAAGATCAAACGCCAGACACTCAAATAAGGTTTCTGTTCCCTCGATGAAAAAAAAGACGAGTGGCACTCGGAGACTGCCGCGGTAAAGCTATTGCATAGCATTTTTTATCAACGCCATCTAGCGGCTCAACGTTAGATGGCGTTGATAAAAAATGCGCCATCTAGCGGCTCACCGTAGAGGAGTCCCGTGTCTGGTTATTTTCGTTACGGAATTTCTGGATTCGGTCTCCACGCCGGCCCGCGATAGAAGCTATGCAACAGCTTAAAATCTTTCTGAATCTTTTTGGTCGCATTTCACAACATAATAATACTTAAGACAAAATAAAATAGAGTTTCACATATTAAAGTATGGGTCCTAAACGTTAAATTTCGAACAAGCTCCTCCCTAGCGACTTAATTACTGCGCTTGCCTATGTTAAAACCTGTTGACTTAAACTTTGGCGTTCTATACTGTAAACATGTTCTGTGCTCCAAATTATTAACTGAAAATATAAGGATCAAGTTTGGTAAATTTTAAGTGCTCTAGAAAGCTGAAGTAGGTTTTGAGTTTCTTACAAACGCAGTTTTGTTTTCATTTAGAAACTGCATGTCGAATTGGTATTTTTAAACTACATATACGTATTTGTAAACTTAGCTTTTATATTGAGGTTTGAAATATTTTTGTTGTGGAAAATAGAGAAAAAAATAGACCATTTTTTAAAAATTAAGTTACGGTAGGTATAAAGTCTGAATATTTAGGTTCTACTGGAAAACTAGTGCTGCAGTTGCTGATGCTTCTTACCGACTGAGATACCTTAATTACTAGGTCCACTTAGGAGATGTGTACCTACATACTGTAATTTCGAGTCACTTACTCTGTAAGCGTTATTATACATATACTATGTAAATGTATCGTGGAGAAATAAAAAAAAATCTATCTCAATTCCACTCCTAAAGGGGTGAAAAAGTAAATGGTAAAGTTTGTAGGCAGTTTTTAATCCAAATACACGAAGACAAAGTCTCTCTAGTACCTATAGTGGGTATTTAATATTCTTTTTATTTCACAGTTCATCATGCGTCTCCGCTTCCGGATTCTTTACAACTCCATCCACAGCTAATTCAGAGTATTTAGCCAAGAAATCGTCCCAGAATTGCTCTCGCTTCCCCAAAGGATCCACTTTCATAGTAAGTTTCTTTGTGATGTGAAGGTAATTAGTTTTATCGCTACCCCTCTCGACTGGCTTCCATTTGAAATCCTTTAACACGCTGTCATCTTCATTAGGTGTCGGATTTCTGAAATGAGATTTTTATGTAAATTAGAAGACGAATACTCAAATAAAATTTTGTTCAGGATACAGATACCTATAATGTTACAAAGTGTCATTATAGCAAAATATATAATATATACATATATATACCTATGTAAATTAGTTATTGTATTTATTCAAATTCAAATTCAAAATTTATTTATTTCATGTAGGCTAACTTGTAGCTCTTATGACACGTCATAAATCTACCACCGGTTCAGAATGCAAATTCTGGTGAGAAGAGCCGGTAAGAAACTCAGCAGTTGCTCTTTTCAAAAAAATTTTTTTTTTTACAAAGCTATGCTATGTATACAGTGCTTCCACAATAAAGCTTCAAAAATGCAAAAATGCATACGTAGGTACCCCAATCCAACGCATGTCAAGATGGGCAGTCAAAGCAGACCCATTCCCGTTGGTGGCACCCGTTTACGAGCATGACGCATGATCCAGCCATTGCCTCGCTCAACCATATTTGAGGGAACGTAACAACCCGCACCACATTAATAATAATGTTCACCGGTTTAATAACCAATACTGATATAAATCAGTATTGGTTATTAAACCGGTGAAGTTTGTTATTGTTATTATTTATTATGTATGTGTTATTATTTATTATGTATTTGTGTCATAATAGCTACCAGTATGCTTAATTCGAGCCCAATCCGTCTAATGATTGAATCGAAAGGTTTACGATAAAAGTTACGATATCATCTTTTTTTATGTGATGCAGTTCTAAATCCTTGGCCCAAGCCAAGATTCAAAAAGACTAGAAGATTGGCATTTAATATGTATATTCGGTGGATTATAAATACTAACACGCACATGTTATTGATTGGTCACGGCACCAAAATAATCTACGTTTTTTTTAAATATTATAAACGTGCAAAAAATATATTATATCTTAAGAGTATTAGCATGCCAGAAACCATTAAGGTTATAAGCCTATTTCATCTTCCTTATACACGAATATTTATAAGAGCATTATCAATTTTTTTTAAAAAGAATATTAGCCAAGCTGAAGTTGGCTAATATCCTCCTATCCCCTCCAAATAAGCGGAAAGCTTGTGCTAGAAGTGGGTACGACAATAGTGCAACGGGTAGGGTTCGAACCTGCGACGTTTCAGTTTAAAGTCGGCACCCTTAACCGTTAGACTATTGAGGCTTCTTTACAACTTACATGACTAAAGTTTCTGTTTTAAATAATTACCCATTATAGAAACTTTATAATCTTATATATCCTGCTCTGAGATGGTACCTACCTATAATATTATAAATGCGACAGTGTGTTTGTTTGTTGGTTTATCCTTCAATCACGCTCAACAGAGCTACGGATCGACGTGATTTTTTGTTGTATGGGTATAGCTGAGGACCTGGACAGTGACATAAGCTCCTTTTTATCCCGGAAAATCGAAGGTTTCCCGCGGTATTTTAAAACCACGCGGACGAAGTCGCGGGCATCAGCTAGTAGATAATAAACCCTAAACATTTAAACTGCTACGTACCCTGTTTTTGCGAAGTTTGCCCACAGTCGCACCATTCTCTTCAAAACTCTAGTTTCACTTTGCTCACTTAAGAGTTTCTGTAGTTCTTCGTAAGCGTCTTTGATTCGAGTACAAAGATGTAAATAGCATAGTTCGTCAATGATCGTCGCTCCCCATGGCTCTAGACTAAAACGTGTATACCTTCTTATGATATTCATATTTTCATTCAAAGATCCCCCAAAATCAAACATGTAATAATAGACAGCTGATTGTGATTTCACTGCAAGCGATTTAGCTGCGAGGTTAAGAGCATAGTTTTGCAACAAGTCACCCATGTATATGGTGTATTCCAACAGACCACCATAGTAAAAATAGCCTTCCTTAAAATAAAATGTTAAAATCTCTTTAATTGCTTCTTCGTATACAGTACTGTTAGAGTCAAACTTGAAGTTGGATCGAATAGGGAATAAGAAGAACAAATCGCCAACATGTTTTTCTACTAATTCAGGTTGGAATAAGTAGTGTGAAGATAAATCTAAACCTTCTCTAGAATTCATACCGATCATGATTGGAACGTCATTAACAAGTTTATCATTTTCAGGCAGGGATTTCAATACAGCTTCGTTATTGCTATTTTCTACGACAGGCGCAAATGGGAATATGCTTAACTGTGCATTGTTTATTTGGTCTTTATCTAGTACGTGACCATCTTTGGCAATTAATGCTTCAGGATCTAGTTTCTGTAGTTCTTCTAGTAAAATACTACTATCGTCTGTCGTAATATTGAACAAGTTGCCAAACTCAAAAGCTCTTTCTCTTAGGTTTCTTCCAAAAAATGTTGCTTCTAAAGCCGTTCCACTTTGCATGATAACACCACTAAAAAGACCTTTAGCTTTTTCACTGTGAAGTAAAATATCTGCTAGTACTGCACCCCCACGGTTACCCATCAATGTTACTCTTTTAGGATCGCCACCGAAAACTTTTATATTCTCTTTGATCCAGTTAAGGCCTAAAATAAAGTCCTTTATTCCATTATTAGGTGGGATCACATCATCCATTGTCGTTAAGTAGCCAAATAAACTAAGCCGGTGGCTTATAGTCACGACAATTACATCTTCCTCCATGAAAAATTCTGGAGAGTAGGTCTCGGTACCATTAAAACCTGTTCTGAAGTTGTCGTTGTAATCGAAAACTATAACTGGTGCAGTGCTTTCCAGGTTTGGTGTGAATATGCTGATGTAGAGACAGTCTTCAGAGCCAGAAATTCCAAATGGTTCATTCGCTCGGGATCTTGTGTTATATTGTAAGCATGTGGGCTTGTCATCGTAAGTTTCAAGTGTGTTTTCCCAACCTTCATGAGTCTTAGGAGGCTAAAATAGTTAACAGGCATTAAGTTGCTTTTCTAAAACTGATGTTCAAATAAAACTGAAATAGTATTTAAATCATGTCAGAACTTTTTTTTACTCGATGACAAGATAGCACTTGATCTAGTGGGGAGCTGTTTAAATTGAACCCATAAATACACCGTATACATCATCATTCATTGTACTGGAACGCTAAATTGCTTAACAACAGGGGCTATCTATTCGTTGGCACAGGGAAAAATATAAAAGGATCAGTAGAACATTACGCAGTTAATAAAGTAGTGTTAGGTACCGTTAAAGTTAAATTGATGACCAAACAATTAACGCTACTTTCCTTTGCACAAATCTGCGTCTTTTTTAATTTAATTTACTAAAATAATAGATACTTTTGCTGGCAAACTGAACTTTAACGGTAACTGTCTGGCTTATAATTGGCCCTAAGAGCATTTAAATTTGATTTTTCAGAGTACACCTAAGTCAAAATACTATGAATATTCGCTTTGAACTGTTCATTCAAGTCAATATTTACCTTAAAGCGTAATTTCTCAACTGGAGACTCGGCGTACGGAATACCTCTAAAAGAGTAATAATTTTTCTTTTTCAAAAACGTCCTTTCTACTTTTCCTGACACCACTCCATATTTTGTTTTCACTTCCACTGTTTCAAAATCGTAATTTTTGGACTCAATTGTTTTAAGATCGTCTTCGTTGCATACACAATAATTAATAACAACTACTAAAATTAAAAGTTCAAAGTACTTCATATTAGCTAAAATAATACCTAGTTGAAATTATGTCAAAACATGTTCGTTGCACTGGGAATTAATATTTAGTGATAGATAAGACACTATAGGGTTCTGTTCGATCTTTTTATCGATACGGTCGATAACAATAAGCGGTCCAGTTTCTTTAAGCCAATTAAACTAGCATACAATAAATTATGATATAATGAAAACTGATAACTGTAACCGGAAAAACCATTTGATCAATTTATCTATTGAAAATACTGGCTTACGAAATTCATTGAAATAAATCATGACGCAAGTGCCCTAAATATATTTGGAATCTACTTTCATTTTACATAATTATGTATTTATTTTAATAAAATTGAATTTTGCTGATATATGGTAGACATTACGAAGGTCTTTGAGCCAAACTTTTGATTGAAAGTTTTGCTAATAATTTTAGTCAACTTTATAAAAGTAGAAACAGTACAATAAAGTAACTTGTTATAATGAATTCAAAGCTCATTGTTTTTAATTCGTTTTGTTTGATGAAGTGACGATTATATTTTCGACACCATAATAGGAATAAGTTGCAAATGCTCATGTCATGTTGTCTTGTGGATTTTGGGCTTTGTTTTTCTGTGATCGAAGATTTTGGGAAAGTGAATTTACTAGCTAAAATAAATCAAATTTCTTTACGTTTTACTATTTCTATTTTTTTTTTACAAAAAACTGAGATATTTATTCATTATTTAAAAGGATTATTTACAATTCATCTTTAATATCTTTGACGACACCGTTGACCGCTAGTTTTTCATACTTTTCTATAAAGTCATCCCAAAATTGTACTCTATCTTTGTATATATTTGATTGCATTTTTAATTCATCGTTTATTATTAAACACTGTCTGTTATCCTTGGTAGCCGGTTTCCAAATAAAATCACTTCCAGGAGGTGTGGGGTTTCTGAAAAAAAGAGATCATTATTAATTTATGTATTGTAATACAATTGTTATCACAGAATACAACGCTACGATCATCTACTTTGTCTACTTGAAAATCAGCTTCAATAAAGTTATTCTAATAATTTAAGGTACGTAATAGACTTGCTTCAAATTAAATTTTTACACTTAGAATTCATGGTTTAAATATTTTAATTATAATTAATAATTATTTATATCATTCTCACCCAGTTTTAGCGAAATCAGTAAAAAGTTTGACCATAGTCCTTAGCACTTTAATTTCCTCAGAGTCACCACTCTCCAATAACTTCTTGTAAATTTTTCGATGTTGTTGGCATATAAATAAATAACATAACTCATCACCAATAGATGCTCCCCAAGTACCATCAAGAGATAAAGCGCCTTCTAAAATCGCTTTCTTTCGGAAGTTTAATTCGCCGCTGTAATCAAACATATAGTAGTATACAGGCGTTTCAGAAGTGTTTGTATATTTCCGAACAGTGTAATCAATTGGATAAAAACTTTGCATATCTCCTACAAAATTCATATACTCTCCTGGCTTACTTATTTTAACATAACCCTCATTAAAATAAAAGTCTTTTAAATCTTCAATGGCTTTGTAATAAATATTGTCATTTATTTTAAAATGGTAGTTCACTCTTCGTGGAAATAAAAGAACGAAATCTCTGTCGGCAAATGTTAGAAAATTAGGCATATGTAGGTAACGTTCAATCATTTCCATTGCTTCTCTAGAATTGAAGCCAATCATTACCGGTACCGTTAGTTTGAGAGGATTATTGTCTGGATGCTTAGTTAGTATTGCATCATCGTGTTCGATTTCCACTACAGGTCCAAACTGTACCATGCCTCTCTGAAAAGCTCTAGCTTCATCAGCATCTACGGAAAAAAGTTCCGATTCCGTTATTTTAAACGCTGAAATGTCAGACATACGTTGTATAAACGTTTCACTGGTCGTAGCTTTTTCTTTTAGTTCTTCAGTAAGAGCTATAGCTCTCTTTTTCGGCTCAGTAGTAATATATAACGGATTCCAAGAAGTTTCACTTTGCATTATTGCTCCACTGAATAAACCTTTCGCTTTTGGTGAGTGCAACAAAATATCTACAAGCACACCTCCACCATAGTTGCCCATAAGGGTTATTCTTGAAGGATCACCGCCAAAGTTATTAATATTATCTTTTACCCATTTCAAAGCCAATATCACATCTCTTATGCCATTATTACCAGGTAATACTTCGTCTTCAAAGGATACAAAACCCAGGGATCCTAATCTGTAATTCATGGTAACTATGATAACGTCTTCTTTCATGAAGAAGTCATTCCCATATTCTTTAGTAGCGTTATAAGATACTCTAAAGTGTTCATTGTAGAAAAACACTATAACAGGCAATTTGTTTTCACGATCGGGTAATTTGGGTGTGTGAATACTTAAGTGCAAACAGTCTTCATCGCCAGTGAATCCGTAACTTTTGACTGTTCTATGAGGCAAATAATACTGAGCACAATTTTTTCGCACATTTTTGGCTTCAAAAATACCATCCCAACCTGAATGTGGTACTGGTGCCTGTAACAACATTTAAAGTTATAAACTTAGACATTGTAAGTAAACTTACGGTATTTTAACTTTGGATGAATTACTATTATAGAAGTATAATTTAACAAATTAAACATAGAAGAAAGATTTGTGTACGATTTAATATAGAACTTACCCTAAATCTTAGTTTTCCGATGGGTGGTTCAGCATATGGTATTCCTAAAAACGAATAATATTTCTCATCGGGAAATATCGATTTTACTTCCAGACCAGATATTTGGCCTGATTTCGTTTCAACTATCACATTACCTATTACTTGATCAAGACAAAAAATTGAAAAAATCGCTAAGCTAACTCGAGAAGGCGTCATTATATTTTAATAATTAATTTTGTTACATTTGTTTATAGTCCTTACATATGTGTTTATAACGTGTTTATAACTGACGTGTCCAACAGATAGGAGTTCGTAATCAGTAAGTAGCATTTAGTGATAGTGTAGGCGAAATTATTAACTTTAACTGATAAAGTCTGCGGTAGTTCTTTGTATTAGATTATATTTTATTAGTCACTAATCTTGGGGTTTATTAAGCATAAGGCATAATATAATTTTAGGCCTACTTATGTTTTTTGCCAAGGTTATTAATTGTTTATTTAAGGGTTTATTAAGCATAAGGCATAATATAATTTTAGGCCTACTTATGTTTTTTGCCAAGGTTATTAATTGATTTTCAGTTACTTTATCCTAGAAATTACCTATACAATTTAGGTTACATACACCAGTTAAAAACTCGAAATAATCGAAAACCGAATCTAATAACAACGACATACGACACCCTTTCGTTCTCTTCCGGTACCAGTCAGCAGAAAATTAAAAGACTATTGAAAAATCTTCTTTTTAAGAATTAAAACTAAAACGTAAATATCAAAAATAAAAGCTAAATATAAAAAATATCATCTAAACTACTGGAACGAGGAAAAGTGCCCAGAACGCTGGCTGCGTTACCCCGCTGAATGGCCAAACTTATATGCTGGCCGACGTAACTTCCAGCCTTCCGGTCACCAGTGGACTCTATGAGACGGGATGACAGATCCTTAAAAAAGGATCTAGCATCCTCGCCCCATGACCCCAGGGTTTCAACACCAAATGGCACAAATATGAAATTGTTTTCTATGTTTTCATATTTGCGCCGCTTAGCCCTTTCTGCTTTAGTAGCCGCCGCTCCCGCCGCCGCGGAGGTCGCCTGTAAGTGAGACGCTGCCAGTGTGTCTTAAGAATTATACCTATTTATGGGTCACCTTAGGGTACTCAGGCTGAAATCTATACCGCACCGCAGAATTAAAACGAGACAGATTTATGTCAAAGCATAAGTTAGTCAGAGCACGCTCTATAGATCTCAGCATCAGAGATAAAACTTAGGATTGAAACGCGCTGCCCTTTGGCATAAGGTTACAGGTCTCTTCTCTCTAAAATAAGCAAAAAATATACAAATCTTTTACCAAATTGACTTAAAAGGCAAAATAATTAGACACAATTTCTATAATTCATCCTTTTTATTTTTCTCCGCTTTCTTTAACGTAATCAGACCCAGTTCAGCTTTCTTTTCCCACTTTTGGATAAACTCATCCCAGAACTTAAATCTTTTCTTCCACAAGTCCTTTCTTACTTTGATATTTTTGCCAATGTGTAGATATTGCTTCGTTTCTAAGTTATATGCAGGCCATGCCATATCTTTCAGTGGGTTTTCTTCATCAGGTGTGGGATTCCTGAATTAAAATTTATAATATTTGTATACCTTTTAGAGACCAAAACAGTAATTTCTTTCATTATTGCGCAATAAATAAGAGAATTAAATTCTTCAAAATTAATATTTACAGGTTTAAGAAAAATTGCCACTATAGTACGTTTATCTCACGAAGTTACGGGCGCTGTACTTGTGGTTACGTCGTGTACATGCACATTGCGTAAGCGTGCGTGCCTGTCAGGAGCCTAGGTGGAAGCGGTCAGGCGAAAGCAAGCTCTCGCTCACACTTATACAGATACGACACATGCACATCCATGAGCCACGAGCCCTCGTGAACTGAAAGAACTATACTAGATACCGTTTTCCGGAAAATAGAAAATCTAATTGCAAAAGAGACACATGATAATATAATTTTTGGTTACTCACCCATATTTTACAAAGTTCGCCCACATTTTTATTAATTTGATTTGCATTCTCATCTCATTGGATCCTGATCGATTATGCCTAGTATATTTATTATTGAGATTAGGGCATCTGAATAAATAACAGAGTTCGTCTCCAGTAGCGGCTCCAGCTCCCCATGTACCATCCTTAACCTTTGCCAGCTTTAAAAGGTTCACCTTATTCTCATTCAAATCGCTGTCGAAGTCAAAGTGATAGTAGTATATATTATTGAGAGACATGTTAGAAAACAGCTGCACAGCTTTATCTATACCGTATGACTTTACATCCCCTATATAAGTTACGTATTCTGGCCCACTTTTGATCGTCACTTCGCCTTCTTTGAAATAAAAGTTTTTGACATCATCTATCGCATCGTAGTAACTGTCGTGATAAGGGTCGAATTTAAATTTCAAACGCAGAGGCATTAAAAAGGGGAAATCTTTCTGGACCATTCTAAGCCAGTGCGGTTCCGAAAGGTACCTCAAAGAAGACTCGAGACCCTCCCGGGAGTTAAACCCGATCATAATGGGAATTTTTATATTCTCAGTCGAATTTTCCGGATATTCAGTTATGAGGCCGTCAAAATCTTTCTCGACGACGGGACCAAATGTTAATATACCTCTCTGGTTTTCCTTGTAATAATCGTCCGGGGAAGCTCGTAGCTCTTCGCCCAATAACTTTGAGGTGGCTATATTATTCAGTTCTCGTAACAGTGTATCATCGTTTGTAGTGGGTATTTCGAGCAATTGCCCTAGCCTAAAGGCTCTTTCTCGAACATTTTCTTGCAAGTAAATAGGACTTAGGGCAGTGTCACCTTGAAGGATGGCTGCATGAAATAATTTACGTGCTTTCGAACGCATCAGCAAATCTACTGCGGCAGCGCCACCCTGTGAGCCTAGTAATGTAATCTTTTCAGGATCTCCGCCAAAAGATTTTATATTTTTTGCTATCCATTCCAATCCTGTCACTATGTCCTTTAGACCAGCGTTACCAGGCAAGTTTTTATTCTCCAAGGAAAGAAAACCAAACACGGAGAGTCGGTGACTTATTGTAACAACAACTATGTCTTCTTCTATGAAGAAGTCTGGAGCGTAATCTTTTGTTTTGTTGTAGGAGTTATACAGGCGTTCACTGTGAAGGAACACGACCACTGGACGTTTGTTTTCAGGGTCTGGTGTAAATATGTCGAGGTGTAAACAGTCTTCAAGCCCGTATTGACCGAATGGTTGACCTTTATGAATAACAGTGTTAAATTGAACACAGGCTGGTTTTATCTTGGCAGCCGATAAAACTCCGTCCCATGGCTCTATATTTTGTGGTGCCTGAAAAATATAAAAAGCAATGATTAAAACTATCGTCGTAGTGCAAAATCATTAAACAAGTGTAAATTAAAAAAAAAACAAGCGTTTAGTAGATGGCTACATCATCAGACCCTGAATATCATCTATGACCAGAGTAATTGTTAAAACCCAACGTAGCTAATAGCCCAATCGTCCGTGATTTGAGCTGTGCGTTGATAGATCAGTTAGTCAGTCAGAATTTAGATTAGATTACTTAACTTTATGTTTTTTTTATAAAATATTAAGTAGTTATTTAGGTTTGAATTATACATGTAATTCCAATAACACCGACTATAATAATACCTACTCAGTACATAAAATCGAAAAAAAATAATATGTTCTTACCTGAAATCTCAGTTCTTTTACAGGTGGAGCTGCAAAAGGTATTCCCATGAAAGCATGGTATACTTTCTTTTGAAATATCGTCTTAAACGTTTTTCCGGATACACGTCCATGCGTTGTTTCAATCACACTTTTAGCAAAAGTAATATTTGCAAGAATTAAAAGAATACTGAAAACAATAACTATTTGTTTAAACATTATTATCTTTTCGCTGTCATTGTGTGTACATGAAATACAAAACTGTAGTAGTAAGACATAATCAAAATTATTGATATTAAGCAATAATTTGATAAATTTTATCTATAGATTTTTGTTTTATTGAATAGTTAGAAGCTATCAAAACAAGCTGAATTTTTCATTTTAGGGTTCCGCAGGAAAACTACGAGGAACACGCAATGGCCGTTTATTTTTCGATGATAAGACAGCGCTTGACTGTGATCTCACCAGGGGCCCAAGTCTGCTATTGCAATTGTAGTTCAATTGTCTATCAATGACATCCCCATTGCTACTTTTAGCAATTTTGGTAGTCTACTAATTCAATGGCGTCACAATTGTTTTCCGATGGTTTGCCACTGACACATCTAGCTTTGAATCTAGCTTAAATAAACGTTTTTAATATGTAGTTTTTTTTAAACTCATTTCAGCAAACGCTTTTTAAGCTAATGGCAATACCAAGGCATCATTGAATTACAATCCAATTATAAGAAATGAACGACCATTGTGAATTTAGTAGACTACGAAATTTTGGACCAATGATAATTGAATTGTAATTGTATTGCGGTTCAATGACAATGACATGTATAATAGCAGACTTGGGGCGCTGATCGTAAATGGCGATGTAGGTTACGATGGTAGTGAGCTAACTTACGTACGGTAGTTTCAATAAACCCATAATTTTGCCTATTCTTAATAGATTTCTAAGTCACCCGAAAAGCTAAATCGCTTGGTGGCTAGTTTACATATTATGTTTAAATATGAAGTAATTAAGTTCAGTAATTAGGAAGTTATAAGGCTCTGATAGACGAACGGACGGACAAGTGCAAATTCACTCAAGTAGACTCAGAGACCTCGCTTCGCTCGGTCAATAACTTAAAACCTATTACATGTTTTTATCTATGGTTGGAATTATAAAACGAACTAACTTTTGCCCGCGTTTTCGCTCACGTTAAAATTGATTTTTCAAACCTCTAAATTTATTCCCTTAGGGGTTGAATTTTCAAAAATCCTTTCTTAGGCATCAACCATCTTATTCTTTTCGTATTAAGTATAATAATAGTTATTTCTATTTTCTTGTAAAACTTACACCATTCAATTTCAATTATAGCCACATTACAAAACTTCAAAATAATTTTATTATTACATACTCAAAATATTACATCAAATTACAAATTAAAATAAAATTATTCATAAAACTAAATTAAATTAAATTTCTATGTCCAGTTCGATCCGTCCAGGGGGTTGAGCTGTGCGTTGAAAGATCAGTCAGTCGGTTTATATATTTTTAGATATCAATAATTTTGAAAGCGATTGTGACTACGTTACGCAATTTAGTCCACTATATGGTGGTTGTCGGTATGGTTATTATTAGATCGCATCTGGGACATGCTTCAATAATGACATTAATAGCTCATCATGCGAAATCCGCTTAGCTAATATCAACATAACATATTATTAATATGATACTGTTATTAGCAGTTAACTCATTCATCTTAATCCGAAACTGTACGTACCTAATTCCATACAGAAAATATGTACCTACATCTAAATCTAGTTTTGTTTTACTAGCTGTTGCCCGCGACTTCGTCCGCGTCAATTTTTGTTATTATGATCGCGATTAAGAAGTTGTTAAAAGAATATATTTTAAATATAGATAATTTTCCCCGTTTTTGCAACATTTTTCACTGATGCTTCGCTCCTATTGGTCGCAGCGTGATGTTATATAGCCTAAAGCCTTCCTCGATAAATGGACTATCCAACATTAAAAGAATTTTTCAATTCGAACCAGTAGTTCCTGAGATTAGCGCGTCCAAACAAACAAACTCTTCAGCTTTATAATATTAGTATAGATTTTAGTCATGCTAACTTGACTGACGGATCGGTATTCCGAACCAGTGGTAGATTCATTTGACGATTGGAAAGCATTTTGTAAAAATTTATTTGAATAAAAAAAATTCTATTCTATTCTACTAATGTGGTGAATATTTTTCCCCTCCAAATAAGAACAAAGCTTGAGTTAGGAGTAGGTACGACAATAGTGTAACAGGCGGGAACTGGACTGTCGACCTTTCAATTTTCAGTCCGCACCTTTAACCGTTGGTTTTAATTAGTCTAAATATATAAAGGGTGGCTGACTGATCTATCAACGCCCAGCTCAAACAACTGGATAGATTGGGCTGAAAGGCATAAAGATAGTCATGACGTAAGCATCCGTTAAAAGAAAGGATTTTTGCAAATTCAACTCCTAAAGGTATAAAAAAGTCGCGGGCAAAAGCTAGTTTATTATAAGAATCAAAAAGTATTTTGAAAATATCTTCATGGTATTTAATATAGTTTACAAAAGAGTGGTTTTAGAAATCCATGAATAAAATAATAATTAATCGATTAAACTGTTTCTAATTCTTGACGTTAGTAATGTTTCTTGATTATTATTATATTGTAGTGTTAACTTTGATTCCTTGGGCTAAGTTTACAGTATCCTTTAAATCACATGGTGATGCAATAGTTGGCAGAAAGTTGAAAACCATTTTTGCAAATAAACCTTATGTCGCTTTTTTTGATATCCCTTATGCTGAACCACCAATAAATGCGTTGAGATTTAAGGTATTTTTATAAACAAAATTAGATACTGTTGTAATAATTCTGGCGAGAGGCTATGGCAATAGCATTATCTAAGCACTATTAATTAATATTATCAATGCGAAATTGTATTTGATTGTTGGTTTGTCCTTCAATCACCAGCAAGCTGAACTCTGGCGATCTCCCTGATGCAGTAGTAAGCGCTGTAGTCTTAGAAGGTGGGAGGCTTTGGCCGTGGCCAATTGCCAGCCTACCGTCAAAGATGTGCCGCCAAGCGATTTAACGTTCCGGCACGATGGCGTGTAGAAACCGATTAGGGATATGGGTTGAAGCACACTGCCCTACCCGTTCCAAGTTAGCCCGCTACCATCTTAAACTGTTTAGCATCAGGTGAGATCGCAGTCAAGAATTATCTTGTCATCGAATGAAAAGAAACTGAGACCACGGGTAAACGCCCAAAATAAAAAGTCAAAAATAATATCCCCTGGCTAATTACAAGCCAATCCAGTCACCCCTATAAATTAACAAAGATAACAATTAGGGATTATTTTATTTTATTTCAGCCTCCACAACAAATCGGGCATAGTAATTCTAAATTCAATGCAGCGAATGACTCTTTGACACTGAATAAAGAAGATTGCTTGTATCTATCCATTTACACACCTCTCGCTCAAAATAAAACGAAACAGTTTCCAGTTTTAGTATGGACCCATGAATATTCAAACCGCCATGGACCAGATTTTTTTATAGAGGAAGAAGTAATAGTAGTGACAGTTTCATTTCGGTCATCTATATTCGGTTTCTTAAATACTAGAGATTATGCTAAAGGAAATATGGGAGCTAAAGACATATTGATGGCGCTTAAATGGGTGCGTGACAACATAAGTCTTTTTAATGGTGATCCAAATAGAGTTACGATAGCTGGCTCTGGCATAGCGTCCACTGTTGTTGCATCAATGTTGGTATCACCAGCTGCTGAGGATTTGTTCAGTAGAGCAGTAATTCTTGATGGTAGTGCGTTATCACCGGCTGACTATCGAGCTAACAATGAAGAAGTTAAAAAACTATTTTGGAGATTGAAAGGATGTATCAATAAACTTAACCCTAAAGAACTATATGAAATACTCCGTCATGCTACATTCAATGAATTATTGTCAGCGAGCGGTAATCTTTATGATAGCTCTGAAGTGAGAGATAATCAAAGATTGATAAACTCTTTCAGCTGTTCAATAGAAGCTGTAACGAGGGGAGCATTTATGTATCAACATCCATTACACGCTTATGAAAGTAAATCGTTCAATAAAAACATTGATGTAATGTTTGGGTATACAACTCTACCTCTGTTATATAAATTAAAAGGATTCGTAAGCGAAAGAAAACTTTTGAAATATTTGAATTATAATTTTCAGTACTTGTTGCCATTCGAAGGAAGGTCTGACGAATATGGTTCTGAACGTTATAAGTGGATTGGGAAAAAGATAAAGGAGTTTTATTTTGTAAATGGCACCATAACGGAACGGAGTTTGAGACGGTACGCGAAGTATCTATCAGATCAAGTGGTATATCCTTTGCTGCGTCAGGCTTTGTTACATAGCAAGGTTTCACATAGCAATGTTTACTTGTACAGATTTTCTTATCAGGGTTCATTAAATATTGGTTGGAAATCATCGGTTCGTAATTTGAAATGGGCAGGAGCTACGTCGGGGGATGAAATCTGCTACCTATTCAAATGTAAATCAAAAACAGTGGACTATAAAAGATATGAAGCGTCAAATGAAAGAAACTTCGCTAAGAAAATTGTCAGGCTATTTGCAAATTTTGCTAAATACGGGTAAGAACTTTATTAATACGGAAATTAAGTTTTACGATATTTTATTATGATCTTTTTTAAGAATAATTGAATGCTAAGTGAAGCTCTGTTAAAATTATTTGAGGAGCTTTTTCAACCTGATTTGATTGATAGATTACAGACACAACAGATTAATATTACTTTAATATTTAGTGATTTAATGTTTTTGGTTCCAGAAATCCAACTCCTCATTCTAGTGATAATATTTTAGGCAATTTGCAGTGGAATCCGTTGATAGGGGGTAAAAAATTACAAGCGATGAATTTAGGGAGAAGCTTAAGAATTATCAACGTCCCTGAAGAGCAAAGGTTGAACTTTTGGAATGAATTAAGGGAAGAGTTATTTCTAAATTAGTTTCTCTAATGGTTTGGAGAAAGCCCGTTTTGAAAATAAGGCGGTGGGAGTATTTGATGTCTGAAATAAAAATGTAGTCGTTAATTTTTACAAGTTTTTATTTAATGTGCATTATGTATGTATGTATGTATGCATGAATCTATGTTTGTTAAGGGCCAAATATTACAAGCTGAAAGAGAACCAGTTTCCGATAGAGTTGAAATTTTGGATTTGGATTCCTCACAATGTTTTCCTGCACCGACAGTGAGCGATATTTAATTGCTTAAAATGCACATTACTTCGAGAAGATAGAGCTGAACCTTTATATCCTTTAAGAGCTGAACCAAATGAAGCAGGTACAAGTAAATCGTGATATTTTCCAATACTAATTAAACGTCAAAACCTTCACGCTCATATCAAATTAACTAAACTTCAATTGCCGCAAAAACAGGAAGTTTATATTTGTATTTACGAAGTCCAAATAAACGTGGAGAAAATTGAAGTGGCCAAATGGCTAATTTCAAAGTCTTTACAGTATTCGGCCGACTCCCAAGAACCGGGCAGCCTTTGTTGACCTCCCAAATTGAAATCGGACTTCTACGTGACCGGGCATAGAGCTAAACCGTGCGGATGTCTTTAACTTGTTTAACTAAACGGCGCGGCGATACGATCACAAAAAAGGGCAACAGTGTAAGGATCGAAAGGTTAAACGCTAGGGATAAATCTAATCCCGATACAATGTAACAATTTATGTTACTAACCGACACTGGCCGACTGACCACCTAATTTTGTTTTGAATATGGAACGAAAATACTGTTACTCTAACTTTTACGCAGTAAAAGACTTGTCAAGCATTTATTCAATAAGACATTATTATTATACACTCGAGATATCTTGAAATAAAACCAAAATTGTCTTTCCTACCATTTTTTAAAAGGAAGTTCTAATACCATTCATATTTTGCGTTATCAATTATCATGCTCTTGTTGTTACTACTATTAGCGTACCGTTTTCTACAATGAGTAAAAAAGGAAAAGTTTTGCATAGCACAAACTATTAATTTAATAACATTTTTCAAGCTGAAAAAATAAGAAATTAAAAATTACGCCTTTAAACTTTCAAGATCTCATTGTCATTAAAAGGATTGCCGGAGAGGAAAACTTCCGTCATAGTTGTGGTTACAGTAAAAAATGCAATTATTATTTTCTTGTCAACGGTACGGTATGACGTCATTTTGTAACTTGACTTGGACGGGTAGTATGTCTTTAAGAATTTTCAGCTCGTTCGAAAACTTGAAGTTGTCGAAAAATCAGTTACCAGTTTCGACGTTTCGACGTAAAGAACATACTCGAAACATATTAAACTAATATAAAGTTAGTATTAAAATAGAAAGAAGTGGCAATAAGCACGTAGTTTGTTATAGTAAGTAAGGCATACTCTCTGGCGAAAACTGTATGTTTCATTCAAGTTAATAACAAAGTAAAAAGTTTTTTTTGGTTAATGGAAAGTAACACTTCTAGAGTATGCCGGAAAAATTATGGCTATACTGTCAAGTTCATTGACTCAAACTTTTTGAGTGAGGAAAAATCTAAAAGTGAATTACTGTTTATTGCCAGAAAACAAAAAGCGCTCGTCTTTTATTAATAAAATAAAACTTCATAAGTAATTAAAGTAATTCACTTAAAAAAATAGTACTTATACTCTATCTAGGTCTATTTTGATTTAAAGGTAAATACTGAAGTTAAACGTGGCATGAAAAACGAATAACTTGACTTTAGGAAAAATTCTTTGTTTACGCTTTCCTAAATATTACCTAACAGTTTTTACATTTTCAGTTCATAGTTTTTGTACGAAAACAATATTGAATATCGATAACTCGCGACGAACACTCGAAATGTTTGTAATCGATTTATCATATTTTGATGGATTGCTTTTGAATCGACAAAGAGAGATAAACCTAATGGTTTATATTTAAAACTGTGGGAAATAAAATAATCCCACGAACTTTTAAATACGTAAAATTTACATTTTTGTTTAAAGAATATGAGTCAAGCCGTACTTGCCTAATTCTCTCCCCTTCAAATATGCGGAAAGCTTGTGTTAGGAATAGGTACGACAATAGCGCAACGGGGTGGGGCTCGAACCTGCGACCTTTCAGTTTTCAGTCCGCACCTCAAGCCGTTGGGCTATTGAGGCTTTTAATGTTTCGTAGTTTAGGGTTAGAGTTTCTAAACTTTTTTTTGGTCGCATGTCTAAACTAGTCTTTCATTTTATTTCAACATAACTTAAACTTAATTAAACATTTCGAATTGAATGCGTACTCCCAAAATTTAATTTGTATGTATTCATATTTAATTACACAACACATTTAATTTGCAATAATGTTTGCTGCGCTTAATGTTGTCTTTGCTTTATGTATTCGTCATTAATGACGAAATTTTACACTTTAAATTAATTAAATGGGATTTAAATTTCACACTTTGTTCTCCGTAATAATGTGCTGTAACTTTATTATGTTGGTAGACCCGTGCGTTGCTGAAAAATGATTATTAATAACTTCTGATATAATAAAATTCTATCCACCTCGCAAATTATGATTAACGACTCGGAAAGTGCAAATTCATTCATTTGCCAGAATTTCATACGCCTGGAATATTTCCGCTCAATTTACTACACGTCTGGATAATGCCTCTGAATTGGTCTCTCTCTATGCATCATCATCCTCATTATTGAGGGTTGCGATCCTTGGCACGTATCACCTTCTACGTACGTAGTTTTTCAGATTGGATCTGAGAACAATAAAGGTTGCAAAAACGTATCGTCGCGTCGTTAGGATTGGATCATTCCAAAGATTCAAATCAGTGGATCGCTTCATTTGAATCAAATAAAAGGGCACTAATAGAATACTATACACTAAGATAAATTTCAAATCCAAGATGGCCGCTACCACAAAATGGCGAACCACATTATTTTTTTTTATTTCACATGTCGTTGGTGTTTTAGATTTTCAATTTACATTTGTTATGTAGTGTGAATAAATACATTTTCTTGGTGAAAATTACATAATTATGTAGTTACTTCCTTTGACACACATTCTGACCGTTTTTAAATTTAGTTTTAGTTAAGTATCCGAAACAACAGACTGTAAACTCGGTTAGTGCAGCACAGTACGAAGCTCTTTCTACTAATTACTCTCCACCCATTACATTTTGTTATCCATAAAAACTGATGCTCGGCACCGTAAATGGACCTTCTCTCTTAACAAATAGCGTTTGAAATCGAGTGTACATGTCCCGTTTACGTTTCTGACCGCGTTATAAAAGTCCCATTAGCTGATTGATGCTGTTAACTGGATAATTAATCGTGGATTTGACGGCTTGCGTCCATTTATTGAATAGTAACATATGCCTGTGATTTCACTATAACCCGGGTTACAGCTATTGGGTAGGTATAAATATTTGAACGCGTCAGTTACTTTTTTTTTATTCGATGACAAGATAGCCCTTGACTGCGATCTCACCTGATGGTAAGTGACGACGCAGTCTAAGATGGTAGCGGACTAACTTGGAAGGGGTATAGCAGTGTAAATTCAACCCATACCCCTAAATCGGTTTCTACATGCCATCGTGCCGGAACGCTAAATCGCTTGGCGGCACGTCTTTGACGGTAGGTTGGTAACTAGCCACGGCCAAAGCCTCCCACCAGACAAAACTAGCCACGGCCAAAGCCTCCCACCAGACAAAACTATCCACGGCCAAAGCCATCCACCAGATGTAAAGCGAGGACTCGTTGCAAGAAGCTGCCTCATTGGTGCAGTAGTTAGTATGTTCGACTATGGATGACGAGGTCCCGGGTTCGATTCCCGGGTTGGGCCAAAAATGTACTTGGTTTTTCTGTCAAGAAATTCGCAGTAGGTACTAGCCCGGAGTTAGAAAAAAGGCGGCGAGACACACCCATGCCTCGGAGAGCACTTTAAAAAGGGATGACATTAAAATTCAGCTGATAACTTTGCGCAATTGTTAATACACTTAGAACCCATACATTAAAACTCATTTTCCCTGACGTCCTGTAGAGTTAGTATAAGATTTAAATCGATTGATCGTATTCGTATTCGATGACGTTAACGTCAAAGTAAAATCAACCTTAACAGCATTGATTTAAAGTCACAAATTCAATACAATCGATTTTAATTTGGAGCGTCACCGTATACTTTAGAAACATAGATGTATAAGATTGCAAACACGAAATTGAGCTCGAATACAATGCAGTTATGGTTCATTTTACTTTGAAGCTAAAGTCAGCGAATACGATCAATCGAATTAAATCTTATACTAACCCTACTGATCAAAAGCTGTTAGTTAGTAAGCGCCAAAGGTAATCGAATTAAAACCGGGCATAATATACGATGGCCCGATAAGCAAGGGTTAACCCTATGTCTAATGTATGGACGCCATATTTACTTAAGGTTTTAAGGGTCTGTGGTTATAATTATTATTTCAAAATAAATTTAAATTTTTATTTGGAATTTAGTTGATTCCATCTAAGTCCCCAGAGCTTGGGTAAAGAGTTATTGTACACTGCGCCAGGGAGGTCGCAATTTTATACAATATACTTACAAACTTATAATCTACCAAACTGAATATTCAGCTTGACTGTAGTTTTTAGTCTCATTTGGAAATATATTATGGAATTATAATAAGGCTGATTATAGGTTGGCAGGCTCCGATTATAATTTATACTCTTCTCTATACAATCAAAGTCTACCCAGTATACAATCGTTGGCTCCTGTGATCTGCGATCAGCACAAGAGACTTTCCTAAGGTTCATACTACACGGGCGGTTCTCCCGCTGCGGGAATCCGCTCGACAAAGCTGCCGCAGACCATCAAACTACACGGGACGCGGTTTACCGCTGTCTTTTACGCGATCTTGGCGTGGTTTACCGCGCCAAGATCCCGCGCAGAATGACGTAATAGCGGGAAACCGTCCGTGTAGTTTAAAACGGCGGTTATCAGCGGCGGTTTCACGCTGCATGCGGCGGTCGTATTTCTCCCGCCTGCAAACCGCGACGGGAAACCGCGCAGTGTAGTATGCAGCTAAGCAAGTATTGGTAGTTTATTTGAATAAAAAAATATTCTACTCTATTTTAGTATGTACCTCTCAATAGACATTTTGTTTTTTTTTCTTTGTCAACCGATAGACGTTTACTGCATCCACTGCTGGACTGTCTGTTGCATGGCCTTCTTCAGTCTTCAAAGGCTTACTAAATAGCTTATCACCGCTTCGTAGAAGACAATATCTTCTGAGCGTCATAGTTCGATACGTATGTACTTGTAATCTCCAGTCGATAATTTATCACGGTGACTTACGAGCGGGAAGGGCGCTGTGGCGTTGAGAAATGACTTCATATTACTCTTCGCTACCCCCCGGGGTGCCTGGGGACATGTCAACAAGGGATTAACTGATGACGAATAACCGGGCAACGAAGAACCGATACACGTTGGGGTCCCAAGGTGCTTGACTTAAGACCTTTAGGGTTAGTACAAGACTGGCGGACGCCCGCGACTTCCATTCCTAAATCCCTACAGTTTATGTATTTATTTTTTGACGAAGTAATTTTGTCATTTATTTTTTTATTATATTTTTTACTATATATACTCACAGGATGCCCAATAATCTACGAATAAATAATAAGTAAGCAAGTCTAATTCAGAACAAAATCCACTCAAAAAATGGTCCTACTTCAAACCAAAATGACGTCTGATTCGAAATACGAATCCTTATCCTTCTATCCCCTCCAAATAAATGGAAAGTTTGTGCTAGGAGTGGGTACGACAATAGTGCAAGGGGTGGGGCTCGAACCTGCGACCTTTCAGTTTTCAGTTTAACCGTTGGGCTATTGAGGGTAGGGCTAGAAATCATAAACTCCTGCTATTGAGGGTAGGGCTAGAAATCATAAACTCCTCCCCTAATGGGAATCGAACCAGTTGCATCAAGGTTGTCGTCATCGTTTCTTCTGTCATTGAATTGAAGTAGATAGGTATAGTTCTTGCAATTCATGACGGCGCGTGGCTCATGGGGGTCTCGTATCTATATAAGTGGGAGCGAGAGCTTGCTCGCGCCTGACCGCTCCCACCTAGGCTCCTGATAGGCATGCACACTTAAGCAATGTGCATGCACACGACGTAAGCACAAGTAAAGCTCACGCGCCCTCGCGAATTGCAAGAACTATATGTCATTATACTGACAGTTGACAAAATCTAATTCGAAATACATTTTTGTAAGAAGTTAAAGCAATAATTTTTATTGCCGTGAGTTATGGGTATGACCGGCGACGAGTCGGGAGAGTGAGGCCCTGAACGAGAGGACGCCAATATAATTCTTATTGCCCCTTGGAGACATCGCAATAAAGGCGGAAGACAAAGTAAGGACTAAACTGTTGACAGATCACACTGTTCGACGAACTTCAATATTAAGCTCCGACATAGAAGGGCTCAAGTGCTTAACCGGCTATATCTATACTAATATTAAAGCTGAAGAGTTTGTTTGTTTGAACGCGCTAATCTCAGGAACTACTGGTTCGAATTGAAAAATTCTTTTTGTGTTGGATAGTCCATTTATCGAGGAAGGCTTTAGGTTATAGGTATAACATCACGCTGCGACCAATAAGAGCGAAGCATCAGTGAAAAATGTTGCAAAAACGGGGAAAATTATCCATATTTAAAATGTATTCTTTTAAAAACTTCTTAATCGCGATCATAATAACAGAAATTGACGCGGACGAAGTCGCAGGCAACAGCTAGTTTCTTATAAAGAGACTACGCCTACCTATTCTAGGGTTCTTATCCATGTCATTATAAGTCCTGGCCCCGTGACTGTCTAAAAATGATTGCTATAGTGACAATTGCGACGACCTCTGACTGGCTGACACTATCGCTATTGGATGGGATATTGGACGAATTTATTTATTTTATTTATTGCAATCAACAGCGTTACACATAATATAGTTTTTATGAGATTTAAAGATTGATTGATTGATATCGCGCGTGGCCTGACACGCAAATTTTTTTTTTTTAAAGAATATTAGCCAAGCTGAAGTTGAATTCTCCTATCCCCTTCAAATAAGCGGAAAATTTGGGCTAGGAGTGGGCACGACAGTAAAACGGATGGTGTTTGAACTTGGGACCTTTCAGTTTTCAGTCCGCACCTTTAACCGTTGGGCTATTGAGGCTTACATTTGGCCGTTTATTTCTCCTCTTGATAAAGAACTTATCAAGAGTACTTAATACGTTTGTATAGCGTGTATGAATCTCCTTACGAATCTTCGTCAAGCATTCATTGGTAAAATGAAATATCTCCGTGACAGGTGACACTTTCAGTAATGTCCTGCGAAGTGAGTGCGCGTCCCGTTGTTGACGGAGCTGAGTGCAGTTCCTTGTCACTGCATCGAACAGGAACGTTCACGTGTTTCACGGTCTACCATTTTGATGAAAAAAAAAAAAATAGGTATATATGAACCAGACGTGCTGCCAAACGATTTAGCGTTCGCACGGCGGTGGCGTTTAGAAACAGATTAAAATAATAATAATAATAATAGGGGGGTAAGGAAGTGCATATTTCAGCACTTCTATAGTCAACTTCACCTGCCCGTGGTACCCCCTGCTAGCTAACAAACGAGGCTCTGGCGACCGATGGTAGCGGTATATCTACCAACCAATGCTGTCTTAGGCTCGAGGACAAGGATGTCCTAATGAGGCGAAGCAGAACAGCTGGCATCAGTGTAGGATGTCGGCTTAAGGCGGCGGCGGAAGAGTGTCCCTTGCGGGTGGTTGAATGGACTCGCGTTCTAAGCGGTGATGCTGGGAATGTGAGTTGATTCAGCTATTTGTAAGTATAGTACACCAACGGCGGCGCCTATAGGGCTTAGCTTGCTAGTTAAGTCTACTACGCACCCACGTGCTATGGACAAACACGATGGGTTATAACGTCTAGTTCAACCTATGAAGATGCAACCAATATTACATCCCCAAGTACCCGGCGACCCTGAAAGGGACACTGATGATGGTAAGGAGGTGCCTCGACGGGTCAGGGGAGAGAAGAATCTCCGGGTGGCGGTCTTAAACCATCAAACGACAGGCAATACTAACGAACCTAAGGACTCCGAAACTGCAAGTGAAAGGAAAAATGAAAAGGAAATGAAGAGTAAACATACTACCAAATACTATCTTAGACCAAGAAAAGTGACCAATAGTTTTACGAAACAAACAGAAAAAGAAAATGTAGCTGGAACTTCAGAACAACAACTACAGGAATTGTCTTCACCCCCGTCATCTCTTCATAGTTTATTCGAATCACCAGCTACATCACCACATCCATTTGATGTACATTATAGCCCGACCTCTTCATCATCTAACTCATCTGGTCCAGAGGATGTTGTGCAGATGGCAAATGCCACAATTACTGCACCCACCTATGGCCATAACAATGTGCGAAAGAAATGGACTGTTGAAATGAACGAATTTATATGGCGCACATATCTGATAGTTAGTGAATTGGAAACCAAACCTCGATACCTGGAAATACTGCATCAAAAATTCAAGGATAAATTCAAGAATTTTGATGTGACAAAACAAAGGATAGGAGACCAAAGAAGGGCCATAATGAGAAATAAACTTTTATCCCAAGAAACTTTAGATACAATTAGAAAAGATGTAGAAAAAGAGTTACAGACCAGCAACATTCCACTTCAACTTGAGATAGAACCTACTTCAAGAATACGTTGGACGAATGACATTAATGAAGCCATCGTCCGAGAATATTTTAAAATCACCCATTGCGAAGTAAATAAAACAGCTTATCGAGGACCACTACATGCCGCTATCACATCGAAGTTCCCTCAAATATCACACGTTTCTGAGCAGCGGATTGCCGATCAAAGAAGATTTATAGTTAAGAATAAACGTGTAACAGTAAAAAGGATACAAGAAATTCGAGAAGAAGTGGAACAAATGCAGCCAGCACTTCCTACAGACATCAGTAATAATATAGACACAGCAAGTCAGATAGAATCAAATAACAATAATTGTGCCCCAATTGCAATCGACAATGAAGCTAGTCCCACTACTAACAATGAAACGCAACAGTACATACAAATAACAGATGGCTTAAATACGAAAATACAGACAACATTTGACGCTACATATGAAAAATATAAAAACATAGACCCAACTCAGAGACCTTTTATTCCTAAACAAAATACATCAAAAAAATTTGCATACATTGTAGACCACATCGATAAAAATATCTTGCCCCAACGAATCTCGATGGATCTTGATTTTATCACAACCCAGACATTAATTTACTGTGCAGCATATACTGCAGCTACCTGCAACGGTACCAAAATTAGAGAGAAACAAAGCAATAGTTCATTGAATCAACCAAATCAAATAGGTCGTCGAAACAAAATACATACACCTCAATGGCAAAAAAGACTTCAGAAAAAGAAAGAATCGCTAAGGAAAGATATCGGTAGAGTAACTCAGTACATTAGAGGAAATAGAAGTAATAGATTAATATCACGAATAGCAACTATAAAAGAAAAATACAAAAATCACTCGCGGCATGAAGAACCAAATTTAACAAATGAGCAATTTCTCGATAGCATTAAGCAGAGACTTTCAGCTACAAGTAGTAGACTTAGAAGATACGAAAGCTGTACGCTTAGGAAAAAACAAAATACACAATTCAGTACTAATGAAAAATTATTTTACAGGCAACTTAACCAAAACACGTGTAACACTCAACAAACATCAGATAATATTACATCACCAATTTTACCATCCATTGAACAATTGACAGGTTACTGGTCAGGTATATGGGCTAACCCAGTGCAACACAATAACCAAGCTGAATGGCTTAACACAGAATCACTTAATACAGTCAATACTTCGCAAATGACATTCGAGAATATACCTGTTGACATCTTTTTAAAGGTTTTAAAAAATACACACAATTGGAAATCACCTGGCTCTGACCATATTCATAACTACTGGTATAAAAAATTCACCAGCACTCATCCTCTCTTACACAACCATCTTAATTTGTTTATCCAAAACCCGAGCTCAATGCCAACATACATCACCCTAGGAACCACTTACATGATTTTAAAGGACAAAAACGATCCACAAAACCCAGCTAAATATCGACCAATAACCTGCTTACAAACTATATACAAAATACTCACAGCTTGCATCACGCGACTTATTGATGAACACATCACGAGCAATAATATTCTTGCCCAGGAACAGAAAGGATGCCGGAAGCGCAGTCAAGGGTGTAAGGAACAACTTATAATAGACTCTGTTATCATGAAAAAAGCACACGTAGAGAAGCAAGATATTTGTACAATGTATATCGATTACCGCAAAGCTTTTGACTCAGTACCGCATAGCTGGCTAGTTCAAATATTACATTTCTACAAGATTCACCCCGCACTAATATCTTTTCTGTCACATACGATGCAATATTGGAAAACTAAACTTAGAGTGGGAAAGGGAACTGACACAATAGAATCTGAAGAAATACCCATTAGAAGAGGCATATTTCAAGGAGATGCCCTTAGCCCTCTTTGGTTCTGCCTTGCATTGAATCCTCTATCACACCTCTTAAATATATCTGCCGTAGGGTTAAATATAACAAGAGATCAAGCATCACGTACCAATACACTCTCGCACCTACTTTACATGGATGATATTAAATTATACAGCAACACCGTCACTTGCCTACACCAACTAGCTGACATTACTCAACAATTCTCTAGTGATATACATATGGAATTTGGCATAGATAAATGCAAAACATTTACTTTAAAACAAGGTAAGCTGCAGCTTAATGATTATACAGTAAGTTCAGGAGAAAAGATGGAGGCTTTAGACCAGAACGAATCTTACAAATACCTGGGTTTCCAACAAGATCGGCAAATCCGCCAAACTGACACTAAAACAGAACTCACACGCAAATTCAAGCACAGAATCAACTCAGCATTAAAAACACAGCTTAACTCCCAAAACATCGTCAAAGCCATAAACTCTTACGCTATCCCGGTACTCACATATTCATTTGGAATAATCAATTGGTCACAAAGTAATCTGAAAAGTCTCCAACGTATCATCAATACCTCAATGACTAGAGAACGCAAACATCACCCACGGTCATGCACAGAAAGATTAACACTTCCTCGAGACGAGGGAGGCAGGGGGATAATTGATATCGCAAACCTACATAACAAACAAATAACATCACTTCGAAAATATTTCCATGATAGGGCAGAGGACTCTGAACTGCATAAAACTATTGTCTCAGCAGACAAAAAACTAACGCCCCTTAATTTATCAGACAGAAATGTTCAGGCATGTGAGCGCCAAACCGATAACAAAGACAAAATAAAAGCATGGACTCAGAAGACACTGCACGGAAGACACCGCTGTGACTTACAGCAACCACATGTCGACATGGAAGCGTCGAACGCGTGGCTGAAACGAGGCGATCTTTTCCCGGAAACTGAGGGGTTCATGCTTGCCATCCAGGACCAAGTAATAGATACAAAAAATTATCAAAAACACATAATCCGCAGACCAAACATTATCGATACTTGCAGACGATGCCATAGTTCCTCAGAAACTATTCAACACATTACTGGTGCATGTAAGTCCATAGCTCAAACTGATTATAAGCACCGTCACGATCAGGTTGCAGCCATAATCCACCAAAATTTAGCTTATCAATATAAATTAATAGATGAAAAAGTACCTTACTATAAGTATCAACCACAATCAGTTCTGGAGAACAATAGCTATAGAGTTTACTGGGATAGAACTATAGTAACTGATAAAACCATTTATAATAACAGACCTGATATAACTATATTAGACAAACAGAATAATTCAGTTTTCTTGATAGATATTGCAATTTGTAACACACATAATTTAGCTCCCACATACACCGAAAAGATCGCCAAATACACAGACTTAGCCATAGAAATCAAAACCCAATGGAAGGTAAATAGCACCAGAACGGTCCCAGTGGTTCTATCATCAACAGGAGTAATCCCTAAAGCACTGCACAATAGCTTACAAACGTTAACAATCCACAAAAAAACATACACACTTTTACAAAAGGCCGTTATTTTAAACACATGCCGCTTAGTCAGAAATTTTTTGTCTTAGTAAATAAATTCCCTGATTGTGCACTTGGCTCTGGCCCGTGCACAATTATTCAGCACCTTCATTAAATGAAGAGACAAAAAATGTTTAAAAAAGAAGAATAATAATAATAAATCATTTATTTAGCAGCAACACAACACATTTTAGTAGATTAAAAAATAATTATAAAACAAAAACAAAGTAGGGTATTGGGTTGAATGTACACTGCCATGCCTCTTCCAAGTTAGCCCGCTACCATCTCAGACTGTATCGTCACTTACCATCAGATGAGATCGTAGTCAAGGACTATCTTGTCATCGAATAAAAAAAGTGATGGAGGTCTTATAAGTGAGATTGCTCGGGTTCGATTTGTAAAGGAGGTGGGTAAAATATTAAATCAAAGCTTAAAAAGCGACTAAAATGTTTGAAAAAGCCGAAACACTCTCTTTACGGGTAATATTTTCTGTAACTTACTATTTTTTTTATCACCTAAACTTTATATTAAAATAAAGTTTATATCTTCAAGTATATAAGTACATTTACAATTTGTCGGAATTTGGAACTTTTTTTTTCGAGTGTATGAGGAGCGGAAATTGGGCCTTATCAACCCACCTCCTTTATAATTTCTTGGTATAGTGGTATTCAATGCACAGATTCAATGGTACATTTATGATCGAATTACGAGTATTTCGGTAGCTAGCTGAAGCGAATCAACTAAGACTATCAACTAAGACGCAATCACTTCTAAACTATGTCTTAACTTAGGAATATGTCTACATAAAGACGATCTTACCCTGGTTTCGGTAATAGCTCTATATTGTTTGTAATAGTTTGGCTTAACTCGATATACCGCAGCGATATATTTGAATTATCAATCATGCACGCTAATCTGCTACGTTTGATATTATTATATATATAACAACTACATATGTGCACGGCTTTAGTTCAATTAGCATACAATACGATTCATAACAATAGTAAGTACCGATATTGTTATGGATGCCTACATACTATTATAGTATCTTCTTCTTAGCAGAGCAGTCGTGATCATCACGAAGTGACGTCTTTAACGGCAGCTGTGATTCGCCTCACGAGCATTCGCAAATTCTCCCTGCTGGTTGTAGCCTGGTATAGTTCGTTCAATTCATCAGGGTACGCGGCTCATGGTTGTGTGTGTGTCGTATCTATATAAGTGTGACCTGACACACCTAGGGTCCTGACAGGCACACACACTTACGCAATATGCATGTACACGACGTAACCACAAGTCAAGCGCCCGATACTTCGTGAGATAAACGTACTACACACTCGTGCAATGGACCCCACCGCACCCACCGCACTTATTTTGGTCGGTCCATCGCATGGGCGACCTTCCTCGCCCTCTGGTGCCCTCCACTTTGCCCTGCACAACAAGTCGCTCGTTGGACTCACTCTCACGTCGAAAGACGTTGTTTTATGCCGAGTTCTTGAAGAAAGGAGACGTCGCGTTGGTGCGAAACTCGCACACACATCATTATCATCTCCAGAGTAATTTACCCCCGGGAAAGACTTGTTCCATGTTAGTCAGAATGTTAGTGAAATTGGGCCAAACAAAAATAGAGTGTCAAAGAAATATTACAAAATGAAAAGGTACAACGCACACATACCATAAAATAATATTGTAATTTCATATATGGTATGAGAGTTCCTGTAATTCACTTTCGATATCAAATTCGGATCCAATTTTGAGGCACTTAACTATAAAAGTAGAAATCTCATCCCCAATACGATTTAGGAACATATTACCTATATGATGTATTTTTATCGAATTCCATGTCCGTGTTCGTGCACTATACGGATCCGTCCATGAAATTGATAAATTAGGTATAGGCACGAAACTTTTCACATCAGAGTTATATCACGTTATAGCGAATAAACTTATAACGACTGCGAACGCAGAAAGAAGTTTTATTGCAAATATCTTTAGGTACTTTTATCTAGGGCTTCTTTTCATACTAGCTGATGCCTGCGATTTCGTATACGCGTGGATTGAGGTTTTTTAAATCCCGCGGGAACTCTCTTATTTTTCTAGATAAAAAGTATAGCCTGTAAGTCATTGCAGACTATAATCTATCTCTGTGCCAAATTTCAGCCAAAGCGGTTTAGTCGTTGCGGCGTGATTGAGTAACAACCAACCATCCATTCAAGCCTCAATAACACAACGGCAGCTTCCCATCTCAAAATGGTAAAGTTAAGGCTTCATTGACTCACTTGACATAGAGTATCTCATGAACATAGTCAACATAATTGCCTCGTTGGTCTAGAGGTAGATAAGTTCAACTGCAGATGACGATGTCCCGGGTTGGAGTCCCGGGTCGGGCCATAACAGGTGTTGGGTTTTTCTGTCAAGAAATTGTCAGTATACTAGCCCGGAGTTAGGAAGTTGGCGGTAAGTCACCGCCGTGCCTTGGAGAGTACGTAAAGCTGTTGGTTCAGCGCCTGATCTCTCTCCGGTCGTGTCGGATTTCCGTCCTATCGGACCATGAGAGTAAGAGAATAAAGAGTGCACCTGTGTTTGCGCACACACTTGCGCACTATAATAGCTCCTGCGCAGATAGTTAATCTTTGTGAAGATTGGCCTTCGTCCCCGAATTCGGTCGGGAGGACATTATTTATGTTCATTCATTCATCCCAGCCCATCGCTGGTGCACTACTGGGCATAAGTTTTCTCTTGAATGAGAAAGGTTTATTGCTTAGTTGACCACGCTAGTTAGTTAGCTAGCTAGCTAATTGCGGACTTGTAGATTTCACACCAGTTTTAAGAACACCAGAAAACCCTCAGGTTTCCTCGCTTTCCTAGCTATTAAAGCTAGCTATCTTTTTAAAATTGTTTAAATAATATGAAAATTCATATTCAACAAAAACCCCGTTCGTAATCAAATCTCTAAACAGAGTTAAAAAGTAAAGAATTTTGCTCCAGTAACTTTTTAAGTCGGTTCGAAATTTTTCATTTCCCGGTTCTCGTTTTTAATTAAACCGATTCAAGTCCGATTTAAAGCACTTTAGCCGCTTAAAATGTAAAAGGCATTCGCTAATCGCGTCCCGGTACAAAGACAATTCTTTATTTTCATCATATTTTTAATCTCGGAAATATGAATCTGGATGGATCCGGAGCAATTTTATTACTGAGGATAATTTTATCTTGTTACTGTTGCTTCGCTGTCGCAAAAAAAAATCTGATTCATTTTTAACCGATTATTCTATACCGACTATAGGAGGCTATCAATTCGGTCGGTATCTTTTTTTTCTATGCATGCCCACCGATTTCTCAGGGATTTCTGAATGAAATGAAATCGAATCGCCAGATATTTTTTTAATCGACAGGTAATGGTGGTAACTAGCAACGGCCAAAGCCTCCCACAACACCACACCAGAGACAATTCAGAAATTATAATTTCCCAATTATCCCGATGGGAATCGAACTCGAGATCTCCCAGTTATAATACCACAGCACTCACCACTGCGCCAGGTCGACAAATCGGCCTTTTTCAGGTGTAAAGTTTTTCTTAATATATCTGCGAAACGCGCAAATTAGATAGGTATTCTTTTTTAGATGTTTATCAATGTTTTATATTACGGTATGTTGGGGCTACGTTTTTTCGAATTTCTGCAATTAAAAGCTAATCCTATTTTGCTCACAACGTCATAAAAAACTCACAATATCTAATTTATTATATCCATTCCAGAATGAATAACCCCAGTAAAGGATTGAGGCGCGGACCACGTTATTAGCGCAGTGTAAGCCTTACTTCGTGATATTAGTATATTGATACACATGACGTCATCTATCCGTTTATTTATTTATTTATTCTTTATTGCACCACAAACAGAAAAAAGCAAACTTAAGAGGCCAGTGGAGGATGAATTGCCCATACAAACGTAATATATTATCTAGGTCCCTAGATAAATACAATTTGAATCCAAATAATCGTCTATTATGATGGAAATATTCTCCAATTACAAATTATTTTGGTATTACGTTTGTATGGGCAATTCATCCTCCGCTGGCCTCTTAACAGAATACATTATGTCAGTACAAAAAGGCGGTCTTATCGCTAAAAAGTGATCTCTTCTAGACAATTATTATAATTTTTAATTAATTATTATAATAATTTTTCTGTTTAGGTTTTTTAATAAAACCGTAGGTAGCGCCGTTGAGTCTGACCATCCTTACTAATTTTAATAAATGCAAATGTGTGTTTGTTTGCTGGTTTATCCTTCAATCACGCATCAACGGAGCATAAGATTGACGTAATTTTTTTTGACCAAGTGATCCCAGATTCGATCTAATTCCATAGACAGACATTTTTTTATTTGATATCAAACGTAGAACTGCAGGGGGCTGCCTCGTCTATAAAACTGCTAAGGAATTTGATAGAAATATCGCTTGCACAAATTGTGATCGCAATTGAGGTATGGAGTAATATCATCAAAAAATATTTAAAAAAATATTCGTCGAATTGAGAACCTGCTTCTTTTATTGAAGTCGGTTAAAATTTAGTATCTATAATAATATTATACGAAACCAAAATAGTTCCGAATTTATCATTATATAAACTAATTAAAATAATGGCAGCTTGTGGCAAAACTATTAGCGAAGTAACTGGAGAATTCCCAGTGGAATCCTAAAGGAAGGATCTTCCGAAAACTGGAGTGGAGTTTAAGATTTAATTTTTAAATAGGATCGCATTGGGTATTGGGAGAATTAGCTAATTTAGTTTTTAAACTATCGTAATAGGTACGTAATAATGATGTCTCGATCGAATTGAGATGAATTTCTTGAAAACATAATAAAGTGGAAAAAACAGAGTATGAAATTTCGTGGAAAACATTTCGTACTCGCAGAAACAAAATATGTTTTTAAAACCTTTATTTCTGGTACAATTTATTACATAATCTTTTCTTATTATTAAAAAAGAATTATGTTATTAATATAAACACTAGTAGGTATGATAAAAGATTATTGTATCAATATATTATAACCGTATCATAGCCTCATATGCTTCTCATAGTTTAATTTGCCGTATGTATATATTTACTCTTTGGTTCAATTGTAGACATTCAATTAACCTTTTGTAATTGTTAACTGGCAAACCCGCATTTGCACTTTTGCTTATACGCTTGTCGGTTTGCCTGTAATTGGGTGCACTGAAATGTTTCTATAGATGTAGTAGGTATAATTTTATGTAATTGTTATGTGATTTCCTATTGGCAAACCAATAAATAAATAAATAAAAATATGTTAAGCTCTGCACGATTTAACGTTCCTTACACTGAAAAGAAATTTATTACTAAGATTAAGTTTGATATACACCCTTATTCCATTTCCTCTCCTACCTCCGCTTATCCAGGTAAATCCGCATAATGCGGAATACTTGCGGAATTGCTCTACAAAATACTTTGAAAAACCTTTTAAAATTCCACACTAATGGGAACATTGAAATGAAGGATGGTAGTTACCAACATTTTTATTGCTGATGCTGCCAACTTCCTCTGTGTGAATTTATATTTTTTTATAGCCGGACATTAAAAACGCTCCGGCTACAACCGGCTCGCTCCGTTGACCGTCTATCTGTCCGTGTGTCGAGGACCTATTGCTCAGAAAAGATACTAAGTTGAAAATACTGAATATAAAGGTCAATTAATGCTCTGAAAATTTCAATTTCTAATTTATAAAGCTGAGTGAAAAGTTACAGCTTACAAAGCGCCTATTTTTAACCGACTTCCAAAAAGGAGGAGGTTATCAATTCGGCCGGTATCTTTTTTTTTTTTTTTCTTTCTATGTATGCCCACCGATTACTCCGAGGTTTCTGAACCGATTCACGAGATTTTTTTTTTAATCGACAGAAGAAGCTCGCGAAATGGTCCCATAAAATTTTTTACCTTCAACTCCTCAAGCCTGATGCTGCAGGGGTATTTCCCCCCTAAATTATGGGTCTTTAGGGACCGTCGTTTACGAATTGGTATGCTTGGCCTAAGCATATACTAAATCATAGAGCTCCAGGTCCTACTCTTCAATCCTGATGCTGCAGGGTACTGCCCATCTAAATTATAGGGATGTAGGAACTGCTAATCATGAATTGTTATTGTATGTGATAAGCATATACTACACCATCGAGGTCTAGGTTCTAGCTCCTCAATCCTGATGCTGCAGGGTACTGCCCACCTAAATTGTAGAGATTTAGGAACTGCTAATCATGAATTGTTATTGTATGTAATAAGCATATACTACTCCATCGAGGTCTAGGTTCTAGCCCCTCAATCCTGATGCTGCAGGGTACTGCCCACTTAAACTGTGAGGATTTAGGAACTTTCGCTTACGAATTGATATTGTTAGTATCAAGCATATTCTACATCGTGGAATTCAAGGTCCTCGCTCTTCAATACTGATGCTGCAGGGGTACTGCCTACTTAAACTGTGAGGATTTAGGAACTGTCGTATACGAATTGATATTGTTGGTACCAACCATGGACTACATCATGGAGCTCCTAGTCCTAGCTCTTGTGTATTGTTAATAAGTACTGTAGGTACCAAGTGTAGAACTACATTAGTACCGTAGCGTTGGAGGGAGGGGAGAAAGAGAGCAGGAACAAGCTACACTAAAAAGCTTAAAATAAAAATTCTTTTCAAAAAAACCGACTTCAAACGCCACTACAAAGTATAAAAATAATTTTATTTTGTACACGTTTGTTGAAGTCGGGCGGGCTTAACTAGAAACGATGAAATCGATGCGCGATCTTATTGTGACATATAAGAGACACGTTTATTGAAATCGGGCGAGCATCGCGTATCGGTTTCATCGTTTCTATTTAAGCCGCCCGACTTCAACAAACGTGTACAAAATAAAATTATTTTTATACTTTGTAGTGGCGTTTGAAGTCGGTTTTTTGAAAAGAATTTTTATCATACAAAAATTCTAGGGACATTATCTTAAAAATCACTAGCACTAGTTAAGTTAGATTTAAAGTACCTCTAAATGTGTTTAAAATTTAAATTCAAGTGTATTTCTTTTTCATTCTGTATTATCTTTTATAGTCTGGATGACATTGGCTCGCTATGCAAAATCAATATGACAGATGTTGTGTTCAATTTACGATAGTTATTGACTGCGATATCACGTGATGGTAAGTGACGATGCAGTCTAAGATGGTAGCGTGCTAACTTGGAAGGGGTATGGCACTATACATTCAAGCCATACCTCTAATCTGTTTCTACACGCCACCGTGCCGGAACTCTAAATGGCTTGGCGGCACGTCTTTGACGTTAAGGTGGTAACTAGCCACGGCCAAAGCCAGATCAGAGACAGTTCAGAAATTATAGATTCCCAAACTGACCCCGCCGAAAATCGAACCAGAGAACTCCCAGTTATAAGACCACAGCGCTCACCACTGCGCCAGGGAGGTCGCCAAAGTCGAGTTTTAAAACTATTTTCTTGTTGATTAAATTATGGCATCTAGCTGTGAGAAAAAGATTTGAATTTGAAAGTTAAAAGCATGTTAAAAGAGCTTAATGTCTACAAATGTTTATAAATACTTTCAAGGAAATGCAATTTTATACTGCGACTGAGGTTTCTTTTTATTAAAAATGTTTGAAGCGCGATATGACATCATACAGCGTAGGTATATTATGTCCGCCCGGCTTTCTGTAATAACTAGGGTTGCCAGACGTCCCGTATTTCCCGGGACATCCTGTATTTTAGGCATAGTTTTAAATGTCCCGGCGGGACTGACTCTGTCTCGTATTTGAACCGTACTTCGTTTTTCATTATGAAATCGATCCAAGTATTCACACACGTAACGTTCGTAAAATAGCGAGTTGATGACTGTTTTTAATTACGATTATAATTGTATTGATTTTTACAGATATGTTATAAAGAATAAAAATATGTTAAAACTAACTCGATCCTCGGAAAAATATTAAAAAAAAAATTAGACTAAATATTTTTTTTAATTTGTCCCGGGTAAAAAACTGAAATCCCGTATTTTTTGCCCATTTAACCACTTGTCCCTTATAGGCTGAAAAAAAAACTGGCAACCCTAGTAATAACGCCGTTCCTGCAAACTGCGTCCGCCTTTGTCAACAGAACGCTACATAACGTAACGCTATATTATTTAATTGGCTGATATGATGTGCTCGACTTAATACATTTTTTTTTAATTCTATGACAAGATAGTCCTTGGCTGCGATCTCACCTGATGGTACGTGACGATGCAGTCTAAGATGGTAGCGGGCTAACTTGGAAGGGGTATGGCAGTGTACATTAAACCCATACCCCTAAATCTGTTTCTACACGCCAGCGCTTAGCAGCACGTCTTTGATGGTAGGGTGGTATTTAGCCACGGTCAAAGCCAGACCAGAAACAGTTCAGAAATTATAAATTCCCATACTGACCCCGCCGGAAATCGACCTTAGACCTCCCAGTTATAAGTATTTCAAATAATTTTCCAGGAAAACGAATCAAGAAATTTCATACCATGAAAACTTATAGCATAATATGACCTTTCATCCTCGTCATTTTAACAGAGTACTGTGGTTATAACGTAGTAAATGGAAACTGCACTCACCTATGTCAACAAGATGCTTTTTAGCGGCACCTGATGCGAAACTAAGTAGGTACATATATCTAACTAGTAGGGCGCGTGGGTGCGCGGCTCGCTAAAGCGAACCGCGGTTTTTCTGTTCACCAAATAGATCTTCGGAATTGGTCATCTTTTTAGAAATTTGTATGGCCGCCATCTTGAATCCGCCATTTTGATTTTTTTTTTCAGCTCTCTGCCAATTGAATGAGGTTTCTGGTGATTTTTGTTTGAGCACCCCCCACCTAACTTCAATCCCCTGGCCGTGCTCCTCACCCGTCTCCGAAATTCTCAATCATCAGCTCTCTCCATATTTTTCCCCGAACCATCAGAAATTTTGAAAACGAACATATGAAAATTCCCAATTCGCTATATATTTTGTATGAAAAAATAAAATTCCGCCATCTTGAATTTTTTTTCTATTCATCAAGTAGACCTTCGAGTCTTGATCATCCTTTTCCAAGAAACCACTCTTCCATCTTTTATAGTTTCCGAGATAGACACCGACGAAATTTGTATGGCCGCCATCTTGAATCTGCCATTTTGGAGTTTTTTTTCGGCTCTCTGCCAATTGGATGAGGTTTCGAGTGACATTTGGTTGAACACCCCCCACCTATCTTCGATACCCTGGCCGTGCTCCTCATCCGTCTTCGAAATCCTCAACCATCAGGTCTCTCCATATTTTTTCTCCAAATGAATTTTTGTTCTCTATACGAAATCATCAGAAATTTTGAAAAAGAATCGTATTAAAGTCTTGCATATATTTTGTATGGAAAAAAATAAATTCCGCCATCTTGATTTTTTTTTCTATTCATCAAGTAGATCTTCTGGTCCTGATCATTTTTTTCCAAGAAACTACTCTTGCATCTTTTATAGTCTCCAAGATAGACACCGACGAAATTTGTATGGCCGCCATCTTGAATCCGCCATTTTGGAGTTTTTTTTCGGCTCTCTGCCAATTGGATGAAGTTTCGAGTGACATTTGGTCGAACACCCCCCACCTATCTTCGATAGCCTGGCCGGTGCTCCTCACCCGTCTCCGAAATCCTCAATCATCAGCTCTCTCCATATTTTTCCTCCGAATGAATTTTTGTCCTCTATACGAAACCGTGAGTGAAAAAAAAATTTTCCATACAAAATTTTACAGGAAAGGTGATCAATGTGTCAGTGAGTGAGTGAGTGAATCAGTGAATCAGCACGAGTAGCCTATATATATATTAATTCCTTTAAAAGCTTTCTTCGTCATGCTATTAGGAAAATACGTAATTTAAAGCAGCACTGGTAGCATGGGCAGGAGATAAAAGTTTTATCCCCCGATTTTATTCACTGACAAGGGATAAAATTATCATCTCCCTGTGCTAAAGCATGGCGACAGGGGAAAGGAAAAGTATATTCGTGTCAGAATATACACTGTGGATATTATTTCCACCTTTTTGCTCATGCTCGACTGGTAGATAAAACTGAGCGAGGGGATACACATTTTATCCTTTCGACGGAGATAAAATTTCTCCCGCCCATGCTAGCTTTGTAGGAGAGACTTTTTTATCATAAAATTTTAGGTCCGGTTAGATTCCATTTCTGGCTGTTTACGGTTCCTTACCCGAAGGGTAACCAACTGACCATATTACATTCAGCCTCCGCTAACTGTCCGTCCGTCCATTTATCTGTCAGCGGGCTCTATGTCATGATCTGTAATAGGTGGACAGTTGAAGTTTCCACAGAATGTGTATTTCTGTTGTCGCTTTAACAACAAATATTAAAATAAAAATAAATTAAAAATTGAAGGGGACTCCCCTACTAGAACTGTGTTATTTTTTGGCTCTTTTTGCTTGAAATTAACAATCGCTGTTACGATGGTACGGAACCCTTCGTAAGTGAGTCCGACTCGCACTTGGCCGATTTTTATGTAAGTACTGATACGTGTTACAGAGATAGTTTCCTTAAAACCTATCCCATATTCACATAATTTGTTTAATAAAATTTAAATGTTACATTTCTATGAAATTAATACGGTTAAGTGAAAAATAGCCTCAGTAGCCCAACGGTTCAAGGCGGACTGAAAACTGAAAGGTCGCAGGTTCGAATCCCACCCTTTACACTATTGTCGTAACTACTCCAAAGCAAGCTTTCCGCTTATTTGGAGGGGATAGGAGGATTTTAGTCAACTACAGCTTAGCTAATATTCTTTTTCAGAAAGCAAAATTAAGATTTTGAAACTGTTTTGAGCTTGTTAAGAGTACCTAGGTATTCACAACTTGTTTATTTTTCCCCAAGCAATATTCTCTAGCGTCTGCGAACGTAGAAAAATTCTCAAAGGTTTGTTTACTACTATCTACCTTAATGTTTGTTTTGAAGAGCTCTTTAGCTCTTGAAACAAACAAACAAAGTTGTATATCTTCTAAAAGTAAGTAGGTATCATAGCTGTTTGAACAACTTGTTTCTCTGTGCCATTTGGATTACAATTACCTAATTTACAAAATTATTATTTTTTTTTATGAAAAGAAAAACAATCGTGAGGTTGCTAAGGAAAATCGTTTAGCTGAAAATAACATATTTTCACATTTATCAATTCATTAGCTTTTTACTTCGTCCAGTCCAGTTTAAAAATCCAGTGGGAACTCTGTTTTTTCGAAATAAAAAAGTGACATCCTCAACTACAAAAAAATGCGTGTGAAAGACACATTGATCCGTTACTCCATTCCTGCGTAATTGAAGGACAAACCAACAAACAAATATATTGTGTATTTGTTTGTTGGTTTGTGTAGTGAGGATTTTATATAATACGAGTTATATTTGCTCCATATTAGTTGCTTGGAACATATCGCTACTTGCCTACCTAAAGATTTGAAAGAAGGGATTTCTCTTGAATAGGTGCCCTAGAGTTTAGTGTAACTGGAGGTGGCATATTTTTTCAGGAACGCTGAACTAAATGCTTTCATGCGAATTAGATTGGATGTCAACCACGTAAGGAATTAGAAATAAAACATATTTTTATACAACAAATAAATATATTTTCCATTAAGTTCCATGTATAAATTTTAAAATTACCTTTTAAATAACATTCATGACAACAATATCTTAATAAGTTATTTTACAATACTTCGGAAGTTGAAAATTTGAAATCACAATGTTTCTATATAATTATAATATAATAGTTTTAAGTTACAATAATATTCTCTTCTATAATAATCAATTTCATTAATATGTGTATATGGTATACAATATGGTATAAGTAGGTACGCGGACTACATACTTCATTCATTTCTAATTACATTTATTTACATAAATAAATGGTCGGTGTGGCAAGGTTTAATAATAAATAAGAAATACAGTATAGCGGGGCGTTTTCAATTGGACAGTGTTGTTAATACTCTAACATAATCTATATTTATAAAAAAATGTGTCCTGACTGACTGATCTATCAACACAGAACCCAAACTTATTTATATTATATTATATTTTTTTATGTCGTAGGCGCTCACTAAGAAAGAATTTGTTGAAATTCCTCCCTGAGGGGGTTAAAGAGGGGGTGATTTGTACGGAAGTCGGTCATTTTTCAAGTTATATCCATGAAATTTGGTATTTTGTAGCAGTTTTTGAAAAATCTACTCCCAAAGGCGTTAAATAGGAAATGAAAGTTTGCACCAAAGTTATTTTTTTAAGTTATATTCATGAAAAACTTGGTATTTTGGCTTACGATTAAAAATAAAAAAGCAATTTGTTAATTTTTTGAAAATTATACAACAAAATCTAATTCCACGCGGACGAAGTCGCGAGGGCCTTAGCTAGTAATAATATAAAGAAATATTTTTTTAAATTGCTAAATTAGGAACAATTAAGACATATTTAAGGTTAAAATCGTGATAGGATCACTTTGAAAATTTATTATTTTACAAAAAGTAAGTTTAAAAAACAATGCTGACTAAGGAAAATCAGACAAAATCCGTCCGTAATCTGATTTTGTTCGTATTCCTGCGATTTTTTTAAAGGCTTACCCAATGTGATACCTAGCTATTATTATATATTAATTTAGTTTAACGCCCCGCTTTTAGGAAACTCCTTAAAACTAAGAAAAACTATTCATGTGCTTACATTACTTACTAAAACATCGAATAATGGTCCACATGACATTGTAACATAATAATATAATGTAATTAAACATCGACAACACTATATATACTCGAATAAAAAATAATATATAAGATTTAAGATTATAATAAGTTTAAACAATTTAAATCTTACAACAGAAAATATAGCACGAGATTTGAGCGGAAAATCGGAAAATTGTACTAAAAAAAAAAGTAATTATTTATCTGTGTAAGGCCTGTAGCAGACCTCCGCCGCGAAATAAATACAGCGGAACCGCTGTAGCTCCAGTATGACTTGACCGTTAAGGATACGACAGTAAGAATAATTAAATAATTATTCTATAATATAACTATAGTATTTTATTTTGACTGTATATTTTGTTGCAAGTTGCACCATTATCATCATTATTATCTAAACCCAGCGCCGGCTCACTAATGGGTACGGATTTTCTCTCGAATGATAAGGGTTTAGGCCATGGCCAAGTGCAGTATGTAAGCGTAGAACTGCTTACCTCATTATTTTTATTCTATTCCTTTTTGAAAAGTATGAAATAAAATTAATTATTTCACATATTTTAGTTATTAGTGTAAATCTACCTATGTACTGAGACTTAAGTTTAGGAGGATGGCAGTCTCCAGACAAGCCAGCCATCGCTTACGAGCACGGAGTATACAAAGGCTATTAATATTTTTTTATTAATAGCCTTTGTATTTTTCGTGTTGTTTTAATAAAATGAAAAGAAAAAAAACAACCAGCAATTTCGCAAAATCATGCTAGAGCTTCAGGGGTTTCATTTCTGTGGTTTCGCAACGTGCGGAGATGTGCTAACGTACGGAATCAAACAATCCCGAAAACTATCTACCAAGAAAAAACAAATAATTTTTTTTTCTGCGATTTCCCACTCAAATCCAAAAATCAAACCATAAGATTTTATATGTACATCTAACTATGTCTTTTGAATAATTTTAGTATTTGGTACTTAATTTCTAAATTGGACAACAAATAATTTGTAGGTGCCGCGTGGTGTATGGCATATAATAAACTATTACTAAAAATGCTCTTATAAAATGTTGCTTTTATTTATTTTATCATAATTATATCAATTAATATGGTCAATTAAATTGAAAGCGGTTACTAAAAATTCGTCATATTTTGTTTTATAAGGTCACAGCTAAGGATTTTCAGTCTACAAAAGTCATTGTGAATAATTTATTTTTAAACTAACCTAATATTTTTATCTGCTAGCAAAAACGATAAAAAGACAACATACATTAGAAGAAGTAGACAACCTACGTTAAAACCCCTCAAAAAAAAAAAAACAAAAAAAAAACATTTACTTTAATTGACCATAATTTTTGAAACGTTTCGAGGAATGGTAGAGGTGCATACAATATATTATATGTACGCCTAATTTTACCCCAGCGAAAATACCCAATAAAATCCAGATGATGATGATTTTTAAATCAGACAAGAATAACTTTAGTTAAGTAGATAAGGTGGCGCCATAGGGTATCCAAATAAAATTACTACATAATTATGTCACTTTCTACAAGAAATCTATTCTGGATTTCAACAGCCAGGGTAGAACATAATTGCTTCGTTGCTTCTATCTTTGAATGAACTTAATCCATATAAAAATCAACACATTTTTACACGAATAAGCGTGCTATAAACAGTATATTATTCTCATGAAATAAGCAGTGTTTATAATTTATGGATACGCGACGTTTATCGTCCTTCCTGTACTCGGGCGCTACTACGTGTATTCATTGATTTTATTTTCCTCATACGTAACGAAAAGTATTATTATATCATTTTTCAAAGAACTTAAATGTAATGACAATTGATAGTTGATAAGGGTAAAAGTAGATGTACATAAATGTTATTATCATCTCTAACAATCATCCGTAACGAATAGGTAGGTACCTACATCAAATACTTTAGTTAACTTTAGGACTGATTGATTAGGGTTGTGCGTTATTATTCGTAACGAGTATGTTTTAAATGAGTTAGTGAAATGGATTTTACAAAACTTACAACGATTATATCTATTAGACCATTTGAATATGTTCACTTACTACCTACTGCTTCTAAGAGTCTAGGCTCTATTTTCTATGTAATAAATTAACGCATATACCATATATGTATAGAAAATACAGTTTGAACTCCCCAGCTAGTGATTCACTTGGTAAACATCATATAGGAGGACATAAACAAATGGCCACTAAACTGTAGTTGGCTATTTTACCTATTTCTTTACATCTAATTGGAACACCATTTATATGTATAAAAATAAACAACAAAATGTTTCCGCTCTCAGCTTTTGCACACTAGGGACGATTTCACCAACGTAATAAGTCTTATTCGAGCGTAAAGATATTTTAGCATTTTCAATACAAAAACTGTTAGAACGCCCAATTTATTCCTCGATTAAACGTTATTCTACATTGATGAAATCGGCGCTAAAATAATAATATTTGGCCATTGCAGTACATATTTTAGCTGGCTATCGTATTTAGTGTCACGTTAACAATTTTACCGTGAATTAAAGACGTTCTGACAGTTCTTGTATTGAAAATCTACCAAAACATGAATTTTATTTCTTGATTAAACGTTGCTCGGCTATGGTCAAATTGGCACTTAATTTACTACTGTAATAAATTAATAAGTACATTTAAATTGGCTACCTACCTTCATTTTACATGTATCATAATATATAAATATTTAAGTACTGAGATGTTATATAAAAAAATGTGGACAAATATATTTATAGCTATATGCCTTTGGATGCGAGCTATGGCTTAGACATTACAAACTTACAAAATTACAAAATATACTATATAGCCGTTATTCCAAAAAAAACTCCATTTAAAGATATCCAATTAAAATGTTCTTAAATTGTAATGTTTTATAAAACACTACGCCTATTTATACAAAAAAATATACAAAATTGCAAAAAATATCCTATTATAATTGAACAAAAATAAAATTGTTGACAAATATTTCTTTCACATTAATTAGGTTTGTGTGATCTACAAAATATACGCTTCGGTGATTAATAGTATACATAAGTAAACAATATGAGGGTATATCACTATTAATATTTTATATCGGTTTTTTTTTACCTATTTTTTATTGCGGTACTAGGGCAGAATACTGACATCTCGAAGTTGAATATTTCAGTTGACGATGTATTTACCTCATATAAGTTAAAATTGATCCAGTATTTTAAATATTATATACTTATATAATTTTATAATTATAAGTACGTACTATAAATAAATTATATTTGGCTGTGTTATTAGAACACAATAAATTAATAAAAGAATTTAATGAAGGCTGACACAAAAATATGTATTGAAAGACATACTTAACATATTTTGTAAAATAATAAAGCTTAACCTAATAATATGTAACAAGCGTTTTGGCACATTTAATTTGATACATTATATTTTAACAAAATAAAATGGAAAGTGGAACTTTTTACATAAAAGCATTACAATAGCACATTTTATATGATTCATAGAATAATTAATTATAAATAATTTGTAAATAGTTGTAACAAATCCAAACAATATTCTAAGTATATAGTATAATAATAATAATTAATATGTTGGCTATCAAAATATTGGAATCAAACTACAAATATCCAATAAACTATTACTTACTAACACCAAAACATGAAATAAATATGTTTTAGGATATTGAATTTTTCTCTCTAATTTTCATTTTCCTTTTGGTTTACTAAAAACAACAAAAATCAGGCATTCATTTTTTTATTTTACCTACGTTTATAATTAGAAAAATCTTTCTAAGAATTTAAAAGTAATTATTACACGTAAGGTTGCTAGGTAAAATGTCACCGCGACTTACTAAAATCGACACGAATGTAAAAACATTACTATCATTTAAAGCTCACAGTGATGTGCCAGTGTGAGTAGGACCAAATGTACATTATAATGAATTACGAGTAGCTACATGACCCTGTGTCAGTCGTGGACTGCGAGCCCGCCGACCGCGGCGAGCCTAAGATCACTTTCTAAGTTTAGAATCTACGCTCTACGTACATAGTCGTTTTAGGCACAGCCTAGTTAACGAGACCGACAAGACGCCGTGTTAAATTACAAAATCGAAGTAATATCAATACATACAAACTCACTAATTCAATAGAATTTTGGCAGTTACGTTCGGTTCTAGGCGAGAACTAGGGTTCGAGACGGCGACGTACGGGGAGGTCGCGAACGTCGTCGGAGGGAGGGCGGGCCCACTAGGCTATAACTACATCGGGCCCCCGGCGACGCGGCGTCCGGCGCGATCAGGAGCAGGAGCGCTGCAGCGCGCGCGCGGCGGCGGGAAGGCACGGCGTGGGCGGCGAGGGGGGCGCGGCGGCGGCTGCGGCGCGGCGCGGGAGCCGGCGCCGCCGCGCGCAGTCAGAGCGGGAAGCAGCGCGCCGCGCGCCTCGGCTCGCTGGCGCCGCGCCGCCGCCGCGTGGCGCTCTCCGTCGGCGAGCGCGGCGCGCTGCCCGCCTCCGCCTCGCCGCTGCCGCCGCACAGCCGCTCGGGCTCGATCGGTTCCAGTTTGTGCATTGACGGCCGACTCGATAGCCTGGCACCTTCCGCCAGCGGAGTAGATGCAGGCCGCTCTGAGGTGTCATCTATTTCTATTCGACCCAATTTCAATGCTAGCGCGTACTCGGACCTTTCGATGACGCTCGGAGGCTCGTCCGCGACCGTCGATTCACCAAACGTAGAGTCCGCGGCGGCCGAGTCGGCTCGTAAAGAGTCGCCTTGAGCGGTTAGATATCGTCTGGTGTCGGTCGATGAGGGCGAAGTATCGACCCGGCGGCGTTCCGGGGTCGCGAATACCGAGTCCGACGCCCAACTTCGGGCTTCCGAATTCTGTCGAAAAGTATCATCGACGCTCCTTTGTGATGTACGTCTGCTGCCGCGGGGACTCTCGTCGTCGATGGCTCGAAAGTCGAGATTGCTCAAATCGAAAGGACCTCCGCGCCGCCGGGACCCGTCGCGTCGAAACGAGGGCCGTTGCGATGAAAACGCTGCGTCGTAAAGCTCACAGATGCTGGTTCGATCCGAGTGAGGTTCCTCGTACAACGTCAAATTTCGCGTCTCGGTCGCATCGGATGGCGTTTCGTCGCGGTTGGAAGTGACCTCGCTGCGTTCAGATATATCGAAAGTGAATCTAGCTTCGAATCGGTCCGGGCTGAGTAAGGGCGCCGATCGAGAACAATCGTCTGTGGGCTGCTCATCTTCCGGTTGGCCGGAACGGAAATTATTCCGCCGCGGAGAGTTGTCTTCAGAATCAGTGGATCGATCCGAGCGCGGCGCGTGGCAGATATGGCGACGAGTCAGCGCGGGCTGGGAGCCGCATGGCGTCCGCTTGCAGCAATTTCGCTCATGTCTGACATCCGACCCGCTGCTTCCTGTAGATTTTGAGTGTGGAGGTCGTCGACGCCGGTCATCCTCCCGCCCGTATAAGGATGTAAAGTCTTCTGAGCAAAATTTTTCAAACAACTCTTGGGAACTCAAACGCGTCGACCCAGTGGCGTTATAGAATGCTTCGGTCGGCGAGCGTTCGACGCGCTCATAGAGTGCACTCGAGCTGGCACGTTTCGACTTATCCATTAAGCCCAACTTATAAATTCTAGGCAGACGACGTTCAAAGACACCTTGCGAGTGGGCGCGAGCGGGAACGCGCAGGGTGAGGGGAGCGTCGCGTCGGTCGAGCACGCGATCCGCCGACGCGCCGCGCGTGTGCGAGTTTGTATCTGTCGATATCGGATCGGCTGGAGGAGAGGTGGCGAACTCTGGTTCGTATTCGTCTTCTTCGGGCGTGTCAGCGGATGGGCCGGAACGCTCAAACGAACGTCGACACTCACACTCCTCGTGCTCGTCACTGACGTCGCCTTCATCGAAGGAGGGCGCGCGTGGGCCGTGGCCGAAGACGCGACGCCGCTCCTCGGCCGCGCCGGCGTCGTCCTCGAGGCGGATGGAGCGGCGCAGCGGCGGGCGGTCGCGGCGCGGGCGGCGCGGCGCGTCCACGGTGACGGCGTGCGGCAGCGGCGGGCGCGCGGCGCTGGGCATGAGCCGGTCGAGCGACAGCCCGCGCCGCGGCCGCGCCGGCCGGCTCGGCTGCTGCTTGGCGTCCCGGCGCACCGCCGCGGGGCTGGTCTCCTCCGGCGTGGTGGGCAACGCGGCGCCGCGCCCGAATTCAATGAACCAGAGCTCGTCCTTGAGTTCGCACTCTCACTTCTTCTCATTCATATCCTTACTCAAATAATGCAGCACGTAATGTAGAACCAAATCGTAGCAATACTTATATTCAGTCTGCAAAGAAACGGTACGAATGTAACTTCTTATGCTAAAAACAGGTGAAATACCTACAAATTTTAAAAAGTTTTAACTGTCCTTAAGGTATAGCAACTAACCATGTTTTCGACGAGCTGCGGCCGATGTCGTCGCACGGTCTTCACGGCCTGGAACACGTCGACCTCTCCGTGCTTGATCACTTGCTCGATGCACGCGTTGGCGGCGCAGTACACTCCCGCGCGGCTGCGCCCGTCGCTATAAAAATATTCTCTTTTCAAGAAAATTTCATAGAGGCTCATTGAGACGAGGAAAGTTGTTGTTTCTCGGCCGGTTTTTCTAGAATTTCCTTCCATTTAGATGTCGAATAATAATCAACTATAGATACATAAGGCACAACACAATCTGGTGTCAGAAGAGCTGGCTTATTTTTCGGTTTTCGCCATTCTACGTGAGTATGATTTGTACAGTAATTAGATAAGTTTTATTGAAATATTTTAATAATAAAAAAATCTGGTTGTATCCCTTATATAATGAAAAAAAAAACGTACGGTGACACAACACAGACGGGCCCGTAGTCCGTGCGCTGTCGCCACCGCTCGACCATATTCATCAGTTCGACGAGCGAGTTCGTCGACGACGGAACCTTGTGTCCCATCGGCCAACACGTCAGCTGGAACAACTGAACTGTCTTCGGGGGTGCTTTCACTCCTGCCATCAATTCCGTCAGCGATACTATCTATGGAGACAAAGAAAATTAAGACTCAGTCCTTCTAATCACACATCATCATCATTAGTAATCCATCAACGGTTCACTTCTGAGCGTAAGTCTCCTCTCAGAGAAGGGTTATTGTATGCCACGCTGGCCCAATACAAATTGGTAGACTTCGGACACCTTTGAGAACATTATGCGGAGCTCTCAGACATACATTTTTTTTTTATTCTATGACAAGATAGCCCTTGACTGCGATCTCACCTGATGGTAAGTGACGATGCAGTCTAAGATGGTAGCGGGCTAATTTGGAAGGGGTATAGCAGTGTAAATTCAACACATACCCCTAATCGGTTTCTACACGCCATCTTGCCGGAATGCTAAATCGCTTGGCGGCACGTTTTTGACGATAGGGTGGTAACTAGCCACGGCCAAAGCCTCCCACTAGACCAGACCAGAGACAATTTAGAAATTATAAATTACTAAATTGCCCCCGCCGGGAATCGAACCCGAGACCTCCCAGTTATAAAACCACAGCGCTCACCACTGCGCCAGAGAGGTCGAGGTATACATGTTTCCTCACGATAATTTCATTCACCGTTGAAGCTTGTAATATTTAATTGCTTTAACGTGATTAACTCCGAAAAGTCAGTGTTAATTACACCGCTGCGATAAAAATATGAGGAAATCATGGCGTGGGTGATATAAGAGTCGTTATTCGTTAGCGACGCGCGAGGAGAATATGTAATGCGACAAAAACTTATACTAGGGCTTCTGTCTGGAAATGAAAATTATAGTACAATTTATTACATGATATACTGAAACGTTTGAACATTAGTGAGTTCTTATAAATATCCTGTCCCAATAGTACCTACTGCAAGATTTTAATTTCCGCAATGGACGTCCGAACGGAGCTTTGGAAATGTTCATCGCGAAAAGGAATATTTTTTATCCATTTTATGGCAGTTTTGTGCGCAAACAGAATAACAACGGGGTAATAAATGATGGCCAAACTCGAAATTTTGGTTATTTACGACCGCAATGAAACCGATAATGGGCCATACGCGTACAGTGGGATAGAAAAATGTTTACATTTAATTGGTACACGATTTTTTTATAACGAATTTTCAGCTTTACCAATATTTAAGCAATCTGTGTGATATTTACCTGTAGGCTTAGTATAAGATTTAATTCGATTGATCGTATTTGTATTCGATGACATTGGCGTCAAAGTAAAATAAACCTTAAATATATAGATTTAAAGTCACAAATTCAGTGCAACCGATTTTAATTAGAGCGTATCAGTATACGTAAACGTATAAGAATGCTTACACGAAATTGAGCTACAATTCAATGTTGAATGGTTCAATTTACTTTGTCACCAAAAAAAAAAAAAATCTGCATTACGTAAGGTTCAGGGAAAAATATAAAATATACTCACTTTTTTATTAATCCTAAATATCCATGTCTTTATGTTTGTATAATGGTTATGAGAAACGTGGTCTATTGTGAAAACTGGTCCATATTTCTTGGGGTGCCTCCCCTCCGGCCAGAAGGGAGGATATTGTTGCTGGAACAAAACCGATCGCTTTTAGTCATTGGTGCACAAATAAAAAGTACTTTTTTATAGGTATCAACATCAATGGTTTTATTTTTATACAAATAATAATACGAGAGTAGGAATAGAATAGAAAAGATTTTTATTCAAATATTCTTTTACAAAATGCTTTGAGTTGTCAAGTGAATCTACCGTTAATGCCATTCCAAAAGAGAAAAGACATAAGAAAGTCTCTTTCTCTTGCTCTTTGTAAAAATAAGGTACCTTTAGAGTTTTAGAAGGAATAGCGAACAGTGACAAATTCTAATTTTTAATAGACTTCAAAAAAGGAGGAGTTACTCAAATTCTCAATTCGTCGGAATCTTTATGTATGTCACCGATTACCCAAAGACGCCTAGACCGATTTGGAAAATTATTATTTTTTTTCAAACAGTATTCTTCCCAGGTGGTCCCATGGTCACCAGGACAGTATCTGATGATGGGATCCTGGAGAAACCGAGGGAAGTCTTTAAATTTTATAGGCACACTTGATATACTTTGTATAGTGGCGTTTGAAGTCAGATTTTTTAAAATATTTTTTATGTTTATATTATTCACACACGTAATAACAACAAATTGGGCCAAAAATACATCTTTTTTGACCAATTCTCATAGATATGTGTAATACTTACGGAATTTTTCTGTGGCACACACAAAACAACCACCGCAGCGCATTCGTAATCGTACACTAGAGACCAGAACTCCCCTTGTGTCAGTACTAAGGGCCATTCCGTCACTATGTACTCACGAGGTTTTGTGTAACCCTGAAAAAATAATTGACGATCAGTTGGTCGATTCTGTAAAAGCTACATCGATCAATGCTACAGTGTCAATTGTAGAGAATGGCTGAATTTATCTCGTTGCTTCTGCAACAATGCATTTTAGGCAATAGCGATTGAGCGATTTAACTCTAGATTTAACTCTTTGCTAGCATATATTACAAACCCGGGTGGATTTTCTGTTGTTAGCTATAACTATTTTTTGTTTATGTAAATAAATAAAAAAAAAGTATAGGCCAATCAAAGGTGATTGCAACCGTCACACTTATGAATGGAAACTCTTCACAAATACTTAGTTGGCTGTAATTAAATTAAAAAAAAAAGCTTTTGAAGAAAGGAATCTATTGTAGAGTAGGAGATATTCCTTAAAACCTTGGAAGAAAAATAATAATTACTTACGTCTACGAATACAGCATTGATGTAATCCGTAAAACTATTGCCTTGAAATGATGTCAAGTATGGACGAAAATTGTCCGCTGCAAAGAATTACATTTTATAGTAATTTAGCACAAAATTAGAATTTCATACGAAATATCACCCCCCATTTAACTTCCTCGGGGGATGAATTCCAAAAAATCCTTTCTTAGTAGGTGCCTACGTTATAAAAGGAAACTACAATCAAAATTTCTTTCAAGTCCAGTGGTTTGGGCTGTGCGTTGATAGATCAGTCAGGCAGTCAGGACAAATCTTTTTATAAGTATAGATTAAGATTAGATATTAGATAGATTAAGATTTCTTCTTCTTCTTCTTTTTCAACTTATAAACGTCCACTGCTGGATATAAGTCTCTTGCATGGACCTCCACAGGCCTCGGTCTTGCGCCGCCTGAATCCACTCTGCGACTCGTTTGATGTCGTCGGTCCACCTAGTGGGGGGTCTGCCAACACTGCGCTTCCCGATGCGAGGTCGTCACTCCAGCACCTTGGGACCCCATCGACCATCAGCTCTTGGAACTATGTGCCCCGCCCATTTCCACTTCGATTAAGATTTGAGTTACAGTAAACACGCGTTTAATAAATTTCTTGAATAGCGCAAACTTACGTGGCACCACAAGCACGTCTCTATTCTTCTCCCTGTTATCGCCCCTGTGGCCACCGGCGCAGTCTCCTATGGTGAACCTGGGCGTCTGTTTACAAATCTGCTGATACTCCTTCTGGTACTCGTTCAGCTTCGTCACGGGATCCCTCTGGGACTTTTGTTTCAGTCTTTGTGACAGCTCCGATACGGGAAACCAGGAAACTCCGCAAACCACGTGCTCCTCTAACGTGTCGTACACGAATTTATATTGCTCCTAAAAGAAATACATAGTTTTAATTCACGTCCCTTTAAGTCATGCTATAGTTTTTTCGTTGTAGCATGGTGGGGGTAACAGGTAGATACGTAACCTATTTTGTGTGTGTGCGTCAGTTACACAAGAAGTTACTCGAATGTGAGCGCCAAGAAATCGTTTGCCATTATTTTTTGCGAAAACTTTCTATATAATTTTCGCTCGCGATTATACATTATGACCAAAACTCGTATCAGTTAAGCAATGCTCAAATATGAGTGCCGAAAACTCCCTCTCTCCTTGTACAACTGACTGATAAGCAGATAAGACAGGCAAACAATTGACAACAGAAACATTTTCATACCTCGTTTTCTATAAGGCCTTTTCTGGATTGTCTCAATTTCTTTAAATACCCGAAAACATCAAAGCAGTCTTCTTCTTCAGCTAATTCTAAATTCGCGTCGACAGCTAAATATACGCCCGACCGCCCGCCGCCGTCACTACAATGGATATCGAAACATAATACAAGTGTAAATAATAATTAATTTAAAACACCTTCGACATTTGAATCAATGTACCTACCCAAAAAGTAATTCCAAAACACGTAAAGAACACTTTTATACACTTTGATAAGCAGGTATATTCCCTATTTTTATTTATTTTTTATTTCTCATTAAATTAATCATGGACTTCCCTAGCAGAATAATGCGTTGTTTACATCTGTATCCACAGCATTGAGCTGAGCTAGGAGTTAGGACCCTTGGCATGGCACATAGATGACACTAGTTAAGTTAGATTTAAAGTAACCTTGTATGCGTAGTGGGCTTAAAATAGCTGTGTTTCTCCCTCCACTTACTTGCAATGCACAAGCATAGGGCCTGTGATAGGGTTGGTAGCGAGCCGTCTTCCAACCACGGCGCGCACGCGTCTCCTGAACTCCAGCAGCGCGTTGCTGAAGGGGCACGTGTGTGAGTGCCACTGCGTGTAGTGAAACTGCAGGATGAACCTTTCTTCCACGACCACCTAGTTAGTAACAGAACAATACTGTAGGAGATTTTGGTAGTTGATTGTAAACGTCCTTTGTAATTTCTGCTGATAGCACAACTTGCCATTTTAAGCGAAATTACCTATCGCAAAAAATAAGCCGTACGGACGTACGTACGTATCACTTGACGTTACAATTGACACTGAGGTGCGGTGAACGCTTTACCGGATAAAAGTTCTCCTTTATTTTTATCGACGCTTTTGCGCCCGCCGTTATTCTATCTAGAGAGTATAATATAATCAAAGACAGTAGGGTTAGTATAAGATTTAATTCGATTGATATTCGTATGCGATGACTTTAGCGTCAAAGTAAAATGAACCGTAACTACATTGAGTTCAATTTCGATTTCAATTTCGAACAGAGATTTTTTTTGAGTCGTCTCACCTTTGATCCAGGTTTACAAAATTATCTTTATAATATTATTATCCCTTTCAGAGTAATAATTTGTAAACTTAAGTACTGCGGACTTTGTAAAGTGAAAATGAAGTATGAAAATACACACAAGAACAATTTCAAAGACTTTGTTGTAATCAAATATTTCTACTAGGAATTTTCAAAGAGCACATTTGCAAATTCTGAACTTTGTTTCAAAGGCATGATGAATTTTTTAACTTTTGCTAGATAAGAATTTGGACGACGTAGTTGTAAAGGGTATAAAATAGCAAACAGTTTCTGCTTTTATCTGCCGAACTCAGATATTGTATTCCTTAAATTATGTATTATTCATGTATTTAGGTTCGATTTCACGGGATAAAAGTATCCAATACACATTATCCAGAATGCATGAAATCTCTTTATAAGACGCAAAGGTCGTTTCAGCATTATCACTAATATGAAAAGTTCCTATTTACCACAGGGTTTCTCTAAATATATTATTTTTACGATTCCATGACTAACTTATAAGTATAATAACTTAATAGACTTTTTTTTACTTTTTTACATACTAAATGTAAATGTAAGTGAACTTTTTTGTGTTTTTTCTATACTATATACTATTATAAAGAGGAAAGATTTGTATTTTTGTGTGTATGTTTGTAATGAATAAACTCAAAAACTACTGTGCCGCTTTCAAAAATTCTTTCACCATTGGAAAGCTACATTCACCCTGAATAACATAGGCTATATTTATTGCTAATAATAATATAAAAAAATATTTTAAAAAAACCGACTTCAAACGCCACTTAAAAGTATAAAATAATTTTAGTTTGTACACGTATGTTGAAGTCGGGCCAGCGTCGCGCATCGGTTTCATCGTTTCTATTTAGGCCCGTCCGTCTCACGGGCTAATTCAACAAGTATACCGGCCTAATAGTATTTACGATTTAATAATTTTAGTTTGTACACGTATATTGAAGTCGGACGGGCTTAAAATATAAAAACGATGATACCATTGCGCAACGCTGGCCCGACTTCAACATACGTGTACAAACTAAAATTATTTTATACTTTTAAGTGGCGTTTGAAGTCGGTTTTTTTAAAATATTTTTTTATATTATTATTTTAAGCTTTTTAGTGTAGCTTCATGGGACCAATTCACTAGACCATTTGTTTTGCTCCTTAAAAAAAGTATTGGAATATATTATTCCAAATATAAATTTAGCATATGTATGTATGCTATGAAGTTTGCATGGTTAAAATCCTACACACACTCTGATCACGAGCGATTTGCTCTTATTCAATGAGGAGTTCCATCCTATATCTCCGAAGATATTCATCAGATCTTCACCAAACTTAAATGGGACCAACCTGACGATATGCCCTTTTAAATAAAAAAAAATTATTGAAATCGGTTCAGATTTGACAGAGTTATAGAGTAACATCGTCAAAAATTCGGTTAAAAAAAATTATATTGAAATGCCGAATAGAAAAGCATTATGTACGTATGCTATGAAGAATGCATGGTTAAAATCCTACACATACTCTGATCACGAGCGATTTGCTCTTATTTATTGAGGAGTTCCGTCCTCCATCTCCGAAGATATTCATCAAATCTTCACCAAACTTAAATGGGACCAACCTGACGATATGCCCTTTCAAATAAAAAAAAAATATTAAAATCGGTTCAGATTTGACGGAGTTATGGAGTAACATCGCCAAAAAAAAAAAAAAAAAAAAAAAAAAAAAAAAAAAAAAAAAAAAAAAAAAACATACGCGTCGAATTGAGAACCTCCTCTTTTTTTGAAGTCGGTTAAAAATCTTACGTCCACCCGGACGGGCCGCTAGTTAGAAATAAAGATGAAATTGTGTGTGTGTTTGTTTGTTACTCCTTCACGCCATAACGAATGTATCGATTTGGCTGAAATTTGGAATGGAGATAGCTTACACCAAAGACTGGCAATAAAAGTAGGTACGACAATAGTGCAACGGGTGAGGTTTCAAACTTTGACCTTTTGTATTATTATTATTAGTCCGTGTCATGAACCTAGTATGAACTGTGGCTAAAGTCTCATTTGAGACCGAAAAGTTTCTTATTTTCCCTCGCTTTAATAAGAACGTAGGATTAAACGGTCAGGGTAAGACAGTTTATCAAGCTCGGCAGAGTCCTTGCAAAAGGTTTTTGTTTCGCATTATCTTTTCTGTTGCTTTGTCCACTGTTGTCTTTAATGGTCTTTGTTTCTCTTGTATTTTTTCTTTTTTCTTTACTTTTGTGCTTTCCAAATCCCGAGCATGTCTACTCGAACTACATGTACATTGTACATACTTAAGTACGTGAAATTATATAGCATTTTTGAGATGATTTATTGAAAACTGTCAAAATATCAAAAAGCTCGGATAAGACTTATTTTACGTTAATGACAGCGGCCATAAGTTTTTAACTATAGCCGTGCAAAAAATGCGTGATTGAAGGACAAACAAACAAACAAGCAATCACACTTTTGGATTTATAATATTTATAAGGGTGGTTTGTTACCCAACCCAACCGTGGTATTTTTTTAGTGAATGAACTACAAAAGAAACATATAACGCAAAACTGCAGAAAACCAAAGAATGTACCTAACCGAATCATAGTGTTACTCACATCTTTTTCAGTCTTGTATAGTCGGAAGGTGCGTATGTGAAAGTTGGCGAGCTCCTCTTCCTGTACGATCCCGACGCTGATGTCGCCGTAAGTCTCGTCCTTCTCTTTGTTCGGAGGCCAGTACTGGACGCACATTACCTGCCAACAAACACGAACGGTTCAGCTAAATATATAAAAGGACTAGCGGACGCCCGCGACTTCGTCCGCGTTCTTAAATTGTTGAAATTTTGCCTGAATTTTCTTTGCTATAATTCTCACGGAGCCCGAGACCTTTCCAACGAATGCAAAACCGTGGAAATCGGTTCGTGCGTTCTGGAGTTACAAACTAATACAAAAGAAACGCGAGTTTCGGAACGCGACATTAAACTCCTCCAACTATGTATTCTGTGCTCCAACGCACACACGCACATTGTTTTGATAGATATGATCTTTGACGTTAGGAACACACCTACATTGCTTAGACAACAGTGAGTGCTTGTAATTTAATATGAACTTTATACCATAGCAATAAAGCTCAAATTGACTACGTTTTAGTTTCAAATCATTTGTATGGGAAAAAGAAAAGGGCTATTTTTAGGGGTTTTCAAGCAATAATTCTAATTTTTCTCGCCGTAAAAACCATCCTTGAACTTCAACGAACATTTTAAAAAAAGAATTAGCGAAATCGGTCCAGCCGTTCACGCGTGATGCGCTTACCAACACATTAAGCGATTCATTTTTATATATTAAGAAGATAAATTATTATAGTAAAAATTCTTTTTAAAAAACGTCTTCAAACGCCACTACAAAGTATATGAAGTGTGCTCATAAAATTTGAAGAGTTCCCTCGAATTCTCCAGGATCCCATCACCAGATCCTGACTTGATGGCCATCGGATAACTTACGAAGTAGATATACCAAACAAAACAAAAGAAGAATTTTTCAAATCGGTCCAGGCGTCTGAGTAATCGGAGAACATACCTACATAAAAAAAGATTCCTACGAATTGAACACTTTTCTTGGCGTCGCGTCGGTTAAAAAGGTGACTGACTGATTAACTGATCTATCAACGCATAGCTCAAATCACTGGACGGATCGGGCTGTTTGGCATACAGATAGCAATTCTGCTATCCGCAGATAGCATCCGCTATGAAAGGATTTTTGAAACTTTAACCCCTAAGGGGGTAAAATAGGGGTTTGAAAAATCGAACTTAACGTGAGCGAAGCTATATCTAGTACCTATTACATATATATCGATGTTAAAACAACTCCTCGCGGACAAAATTAGCTCAGCTAGTCACAAAAAAAAGAAAGGAAGATTCAAAAAAAAAAAAGATGTAAGTTATGTACCCATGCGGGAATCATACTGAGTGGGATCTAAGCAAAATAAGCAAAGACATTGCGACGCTGAGTTAGGCCTGAAACGAAATAAGAATTTTTCTTCTGTGAGGCTTTTTCCATAAAAATACCGCCTTATTATAGCGCAGTTTAGAAATCGAACAGTTTAGACACTGCTATCGCATGTAAACATTTGAAGTTGCAGTAAAGCGTAAAGCGTACTTGTATAGTAAGCATCTATAGTTCTCGTCGAGAAAGTTGATATTGTGTATTTATCAATTTTACGGTATCGGTGTTACACAGCACATAAAAAAACTACACCACTAGTACAGGCTCACGTAAACAGAATCTGCAAAATAACAGCACACTTTATATATCTTCACTAGCTGTTGCCCGCGGCTTCGTCCGCGTCAATTTCTGTTATTATGATCGCGATTAAGAAGTTTTATTTTAATTTTCCCCGTTTTTGCAACATTTTTCACTGATGCTTCGCTCCTATTGGTCATAGCGTGATGTTATTAGCCTAAAGCCTTCCTCGATAAATGGACTATCCAACACAAAAAGATTTTTTCAATTCGAACTAGTAGTTCCTGAGATTAGCGCGTTCAAACAAACAAACTCTTTAGCTTTATAATATTAGTATCGATTATAAGTATAAGACTCAGATTCTCTCGTATGTACACAATTGTTATCGTAACTATTATATTAGAAAAACATGCAATGTCGAGCTATTTAGTTGTTTGTGTAGAGAGGTTTTTTCGATTTTTTGGTTAACGTCATTAATTGTGGAAACAGTTGTTTTCTTCGCAAGTAAGCTCCTGCGTTAGTTTTTGTATTGATTCTAATATAACGTCTTTCCAAAGATAAGTAGATCTCATTTCAATAATTTCGTCTGTCCAACCTAAAAGTTAGATTTACCTTAGCGGACATGTCACGTTAAGTGAAAAACTTACACTAAAGCGCTTACAATGGTCTCTGTATGATGGCTACACCGGGTTCAAAGTATGACGGCGCGGTCAAATGAAGCGAAAATATTCGCTGAAGTATTTCCCCGCTTTATTGAGCCAGAGTGGTAGAGTACTGCTATAGGGAGCAAATGTGGTTATTTTGCGAACAAATTGTTTTACATTATTTTTAGCCGAGACAGAACAAAGACGTATTTTAAACCAGTTGATGCCCACGGAGTCGCTCGTGTGGGTCTAGTTTTTAAGCTATTGCATAGCTTCTATCGCGGGCCTCGAGCGTGGAGACCGAATCCAGAAATTCCGTAACGAAAATAACCTGACACGGGACTTCTCTCACCGCTAGATGGCGGTGATAAAAAATGCTATGCAATAGCTTTATCGCGGCAGTCCCCGAGTGCCACACGTCTTTTTTTAAAAATTCTGCGGGATCTCATAGGCTAGTTTTTATCCCGGAAAATCAAAGAGTTCCCGCGGGGTTTTAACAACTAAATCCACGCGAACGAAGTCGCGGACATTAACTAGTTAATAATTAAATTTTCTCCACAACCCAGTCTGTGAAACACACTAATTTAGAATTTACATAGGTGCTAACATTGGTAAGTGGTAGCCAAAAAGGGACCTGAATTTGGAGACAGAGTTGAAATTAATGTATTCCATTCCTTTTTGACCCTTTGCAAACTGAATTCGTCTAATTTACGGGCCGGGCTACGTCACTATGCCGCGGTTGGTAGGCTTGTGATTGATATTTTATGAAAGTTAGAATATCTTAACGAGAGGCTACAAGAGCATTATCTCTACTAATATTATAAACAAGCTGATGCCCACGCCTTCGTCCGCGTGGATTTAGTTTTTAAAATCTCGCGGGAACTCTTTGATTTTCCGGGATAAAAAGTAGACTATGTCACTCTCCAGAGCCTCAACTATGCTCATGCAAAAAATCACATCGACAAAGAAACAAACACACAATCGCATCTAATATTATAAATGCGTAACTTATAATTTCAAGTACTCGGTTAACTCTACTTGGAAAAAATCAATGCGAGCGTAAATTTTTTGTTTCAAAAAGAGATTTTGGTAGAGAAGTTGCTTTCGAAGCTCTCCAAAATTACGAGCCATATATAAAAACACAAGCGCGAGCGAAGTAAGGACATGTTGTTTATTTTATAAGAATTTTGATTTAGTTGGCAAAATATTACGCATCTAAGAAGGAAATAGCTTAGCGAGCTACTTGTTAAATCGATCCACCTAATCAAAGCCCGTTGGGCACTTTGCTTCCTTTATCCGCCTCTTTTGCAGACTCTATCTCCTTTTGATTCCAACTTCCATCCCCCGTCAGACGTGACCTGCCCACCACAGAGTATTAAAATAATTTAAATGTATTGAAAGCAATAAACCCTTATAAATTGAATACAGTGGTCAATTGCTTTTAATATCCGTAGGTGCCATTTATCCAATTTCCAGTGAAATAAGCACAAGTAACTATTAATTATTGCGCCTATAATTTTCACGAATCTCATTTAATTGTCCCCACAACACTATTAAAAACGAGCTCGAAATATGCTCGAAATGTAAATAATTTACATTTACATGCCAAATTGATAATAAGGTTTTCCATTTGGCACAATTATTTATCATCGTCCCATTTTGAGGATTCCAAAACACGTTTCGAATTATCACATTAGTCTGTTAGACAAAGGCTTTTTTTCAAGAGCACCACCAAACTACACACTTACTTACCTCTGTCTCCACATCCAGACACTTTCCGCCAATCTCTACAGCGCGAGCGTAAGCGTAAGATGTGCCGCGAAACGATATAGCGTTCCGGTACGATGGCATGTAGAAACCGATCCCTAAATCCACTAGGGTCCACTACATGGGTAAGGGTCTTCCATACCCTTCTTTCAATTTTGCTCTCTACCATAGATAGACTGTCAATCAGTCTAGGGCTACTTATCGAATGACTAATGTTCTACTTAATTTATAACCTGTAAAAATAACTTTATCACCGTTTATTATAAATATTTATATACTTTTTAAATTACTCTTTCGGGACGGATGGAAATTGCTTAACTTTCTAAATAAAAAATAATAAAAAAAGAAAAAAGAAAATAAAACACACGCAAAAAATTGTGGACATCTTTTTATGTTAGCAAAATTACTTTCATTTTATAGCTCGGTGGAGTAAGAGAGCCCGTCTGAATAACGCTTTGAGCGAATATTCTCGCTTCATTTGGCTGTGCCGTCACAGCATGGCGGCATGTATTGCGAGTTGGGTCTCTTTATAAAAGGGAGTTTTAAATCTCGTCAATATTACATTCCGAAACGAAGAAGACGTTGGACAAGTGACGCGGTTTTAAAAGGTAACCTGTCTCAGGAAGTAGTTCAGTGTGTGGATTCTCTAAAAATGATTGCATCAGTGTGACGATCGCAATGGCATTTGATTGGCTGAATTTATGGCGTTCTTGCTGCATCAATGGATTTTAACCAATAGCGGGAGAGTACCAGCCAATCAGAGGTCATTGCGATCTTAACACTTATGCAATCAAAATTAGAGAATCGACGTACAGATCAACAAGCCCTGTAGTAGGTCCATTGAGAACTCTCGTGGAATTAGGGCTCACATAATTAGTTTCACAGCAAACACGAAATACGTTTTGAGATTATAAATACCAGTACGGATTATCGTTATTAAAAATACTTAATAACACCTTGAATAATAATAACGACTAAAACGCAAAACACTCAGCGTTCCTAAAATACCAAAAAAACCTTTTACCTTGACAAAATGTTAAACAATTTGTTCATTATGCAAACCCGGCGGACGTGCCCTCCTCGCGAGGCGAAGAGATATTTCAGCGAACATTTTATTATTTTCGCTTCATTTGATCCTAAAAGTCTGGGTTTATAGGTAACTACTCAAGTGAATTTGATACTAAAATGGAAACGTATGTGGATACGGAACAGAAACGGAAATGTAACGAAAATCGTACCGGAAACTGAAATGGTTACGGAAACGGAAACAGAGGCGAAAATTAATACGAAAACAGGAATGAATCCGGAAACTGAAATGGATATGGAAACGGAAATGGATACGGAAACGGAAATGGATATGGAAATGGGCATTGATACGGAAATGGAAATAGTTTTGAAACAGAAATAGTTCCTGAAATGCATAAGGAAACGGAAACTTAAACCGAAATAGTTTCGAAAACAGACATGGTTCAATACGGACGGTTAAAAACGGGAATGGTAACAAAACGTGACTAACTCGCCTTATGGCCAATATTCACTTTGCAAAGGATGAAGAAAGAATGTTCAGTAGTTAATTACCGTTTAAGTACAGTCACTGACCCCATTTTACACTTTGGTGTAAAATTACCTTAAGAATTGAGATTAGCACACACAGAAAAACTTGGCGGAGAGGCTTTCTTTATGAGTATTATATACTCATATGTAGTGGTGAATAAACTTTTGTATTTCATCTGAATTATAAAATATAGTGACAGCCCTAGCTGCTATTTCGGTAATGCCGGTTGTTCTGCAAACATCAAAGGCTAAGGCATCACTGATTGTACTCGTATTTATGCTGCGGTAATAATTAATTAGTATCCTGTGGTTTTGGTGAACATCGATAGAGAGTAGTATATTCCTTGGCGAACATGAAGATGGCTACTAATTATCTTGATATTAAAACAAATTATTTTGTTTAGCCAAACAATAGTCACTCATTTTGAAGAAACCGAATGTTTTAGTAATACCTAACTTGCATACCTTGGTGAAAACAAATGTTTTGGATGAAACCAACGATGGTTGTTTACCTTGGTTGGACCTAATATTTTGGTAAGCCTAACTATAATACGGACCTTACTCTGTGCTATTACAGTATTTACCATTGATGAAACCATAATATTATGTTTTGGGGGAGCTTAACGATACATGTGAAATCGACTATTTTAACAAGCCTATCTATGACTGCATACATACATCTTTGATGAAAGCAAATGTTTTGAATGAGCCGAATTATGGTTTCTTACCATGATGAAACCAAATGTCTGGGTGAGCCTAACGAAAGTTTCTTACCTTGATGAAAACAAATGTTTTGGGTGAGCCTAACTAAGGTTGCTTACATTTTTAAAACCGAATGTTTTGGTAAACCTAACCGTGGCTGCTTACCTTGATGAAACCGAATGATTTGGGTGAGCAAAATGATATTTTCTTACCTTGATGAAACTGAATGATTTTGGTCAGCCAAATGATCTTACCTTGATGAAATCGAATGTTTTAGTAAGCATGACAATGGCAGCGGCTCGCTCCTGCCATATCATGCGCCAGAAGGACACCACCGTCTCCTCTGTTGGCCCCTGCGTCACTATGTACGCGTTTGGCTTTAATATACTCTGCGAAAGAGATCTTAAATTAATACACTCGCTACATACGAATACTGACTGATTAACACTGGACTTGCTGATGTGATTTCTTTTTTGGACCTACTTGATTGACGCTATCTCGGCGTTATAAGCAAAGATATGGAACGAATAATATTGCAGTTATATCCTCTATATAGTTAATCTATGTTTTTATAAGCAATCTCTCTATTTAATCTATGATTTCATATGAAATCTATGATTTCATAGATTAATTGTAGAGGTTGGTGCGACATTTGCAATATTATTAGTTTCTGAGACAATCGTATGTCAAATGTGGCGCATCAAATTGATCCATAATTAAGCTGTCATTTTTACAGGGACAGCAAGTCCAGTTCTAACCATTGATTAAAGATAGAGGACAATGCTCATAATATGTGATGCCACAAAAATTATTATTAAATATTGTAAATGTCAAAGTGTGTTTTCTTATTGGTTTATGTTTCAACCACGCAGCAACGCATCTACGTAATGTTTTGCATGGCTGTAGGGAGACGGAGAGTGACAGAAGCTAGGTCTTGTGTCTCCGTGGGATTTTTACTCCTCCACTCCACGTGGACTAAAATGGTGCAAAAGCTGTGACATATATCTTATTCTCATTATACCGGATACACGTTTTCACACAATCTAATCTTATATCGCCACAGTTATTGTCTTTCATAATTTCCCTAACCATGTCATATAATAGGCACTTACTTTTAACGAGTAGACATAATACATATTTAATTAGACCTATAAAACAGTACAATGACTGATAGCTAGCAACTCAGTCGTGAAAATTTTAAGGGAATATTCCAAAAGTACCTTAGTGGTGCGGTAAGGTTTTAATTAAGGAAGGAATTTGTAGGTAGGTAAAATTTTTAACATAGGCTTAGCTTATTACAGAATTAAGTTACATTGTACAATTTGGTTAGGAATTTTACACACCCGGCCATTTGGGAGGCAAATTTTCAACGGTTGCGGTTATTATGGGTGGCATTATGTGTCTCGCAAAATTTACGCGGAATTTACATGAATTTGCGTTGAGTAAGCCTAAGCTCATGCTTTTAGTGGTAATTCAAGTTAATTTACCTCTTTATATTTTTGTACCAAAACTTACAGGTACAGTCCTATAAAGTAGATAGACGTGTCTATCTCCTTTCTAAAATTTAATCTCTCGAAATTTTACTAGTGCACTTCGTTCGTTCAGTCTTTTTAGTAACTTCTAAAGCGGTGATTCAGTAATTTTATTTATAATTTATTTAGTTATGACATAATATGATCATAATTATGACATAACTTAAACCAACTAAATAAATTATAAAATAAACCAAAATCTACATTCAAACTAAATTAAATCTATAAAAGCTCAATCCATATTCAAGACGCTGGCAGCATTTCCCCTTTGGATTGCCAAACTAATTCTTTGACCAAGATATTTGCCAGTATTTGGATACCTGATAAGGTTAATTACCCTTTTTGGATCTAAAATTATACTAATTTTGCTGATTTTCAACTAAAAAAAATGCAAAAAAGAGTTTCCGTAACTGATCTGTATGTTTATTAGGAATACAAATACCAATACTCACATCTACATAGGAAGCATTAATATAATCGGAATCCGGTTCCCGGTCGACCGTCTGTAGCACCACTCTATTGTAGTCATCTGCAAACAAGTTAACAGGTATTTATTCATCATCATCATCAGTAATCCATCTATAGCTCACTACCGAGCGCAGGTTTCCTCTCAGAAAAGGGTTATAGGCTAAAGTCCAGCACGCTGGTTCAATAAGAATCATGGGCTTCAAACACCAGCGTCGAGAACATTATGGAAAGTTCTCAGGTGTGCAGGTTTCCTCAGGATGTGTTCCTTAACCCTTAAACCAGGTGATATTTAATTGCTTTAAGCGCATAACTCTGAAAAGTCAGAGGTGCGTGCCCGGAATCGAACCTGCGAACCTTAATAGGAGTCCGCAGTCCTAACCACTACGCAATCACTGCTTTTAAATGCGAAAGTGTATGTGTTGGTTTGTTTTTCAATCACGCAGCAACAGAGCTACGGATCTACGAGATAGAAGGACTAACCAACACATTTTTGCATTTATAATTTTAGTAGGGTTGTGTTAACGCTTTTCTGTTAATGAAAACAACGTTGCATAAATTGTAGAAACACTCACTACAAACGTAATAATTTTCGTAATTACTGTAGAACTTTTATCTACTTTAGTTTGGAAACCATTTTAATATTTAAAACGTTTTGAAATATGCATAGAGTACGCAAATAAACCTGGAGAGAACTCTGTGACAGAAACACTATATTAAACATTCATGTCCATTTATTTTAATGAAACTAACAAATCACATATATTTTTCTGTTTCATATGTATGACACAGAAATGAATATTTTTAATGATGCTTTTAAGTTCGCTGAGGTCATGTAGTCGTGAATACTCTAACACAGTGTAGGTATGTACCCACTTTACGCTGTAAAATATATAAAAAAGAGTCTACACTCAGGATTTAATGAAAGGGATTTTTATTACAGCTACGCGAAGTGCTATACATAAATACTAGTAGAGTTGCTTGTATGAATGAACCGTAAAACCGTAGAAAAACATACATAATAATACCAAAAAAAAAAATAGTGGCAGTCACTGATTATCAAATGGCGGCGGAGAGAGGCCAACTTGTGGCTCTTATGACAAGTCGAGAATCTACTACCGGTTTGATATAATACTTATTCTGCTGAGAAGAGACTCAGCAGTAATTGCTCTTTTCAAAACAATGTTTACTGTCACGGCACACGGTTGGCCTTACCTTACAAAACATGCCTAATGGCATCTATTGATGTCTCACATTAAAATAATCTTCTATTATATACCTACTTATAAAAAGACTTCTGACTGATTGATTGACTGATCTATCAACGCACTGCCTAAACCGCTGGAGCTAGAAACTTGAAATGTTGAAAGTGGGTTCCTTTTATGATGCAGGCACCCACTAAGAAAGGATGTTTCGATATTCCCTCCTCAACCCTCAAGGGAGTTAAATAGGGAGTGAAAGTTTTTGTGACAATCTTCATTTTTCAAGTTATTAGTATTCAAATAATATCCATGAAACTTGGTATTTGGCTATCGATAAATATAAAGAAGTGCGTGTTTTAGTTTTTGAGGATTCCGCCTCAAAACCTTATTCCACGCGGACGAAGTTGCGCGGGCAAAAGCTAATTGATCATTGACATGACAATGATCAATTAGCTTTTTGGCCTATGATATGGCCTATGACAATAATAATCCCTCTTGAAACCTTAAGATTTGATTCCCTTTAAACAGCCACAGTCTCTAATATTTAACGGCTTGTTATTCGTCTAAGGCTGTTGTAAAGTTGTAAGTTGTAATATACTTACATGGAGTAACTTTTTGGTTCTGGTTTTTATGCGCGTTTGATTTCTTCTGTGCGTGTCGACACGCATGTGTCTCCACTTTGATTGCGGTCTGTAACAAAGTAAAATTAACTTTTGTAAATAAAATATTAGACTTTGAATATTAATTAAGCTATTCATTGATATATTATTTATGGCTTCGAGACAATATCGCTATATAATGTAACTATAGATAGGTATTATAAAAAAACTCAAAGCATTTCAGCGGGTGATGGATAGAGCATAGAGGTATCTTAATAGAAATGTGGACACCTGTATAAAAATATAAAAATATAAAAATACATACAATATTTTTTTAAATATGATAAAATTTATAAATACGAGTATTTTCCACTGGCCAAAGCTACTCGTATTTACGATTTAAGAGTAGGTAGGTAACCCCCCATACAGGCGGCCACGACTCAAGCCTACGCAAGTCACTGAAGCTGAGATCTATAGGGTGTGCTCTGACTCAGCTCAGACTCAAGATAGAGGTTAAAACGAGACGCAAATATGCTCTGACATAAATCTGTCTCATTTTAACTCTGTCTTGAGTCTGCGGTCTAAGGATTTCAGCCTCAGTCTGAGATACATTTTCACGTAGTCTGTAATACACGTCGATATTTACCGACTTGAAATGACCTTGTAGGTACATTAGCTTTAACGTTCAAATCGATCGGCGCCGATGAAGCGCGATACCCTCCCGAAGTCGTTCCCGCCCAAATAAACCCCTAAAATGACCCTTCAAAAGACGGCCTGATAACGTAAGTGGGTAAACGTACTACAATAAAGATGAATATACGTTCATAAGTGCCGCTTGACATTATGAGAACTTGGAGCTCTATCTACACACAAAAGTTCAGCCATAGGGACGTTATAGATCTCTATTTACACATATAAATAACTAGCCGATGCCGGCGACTTCGCTCGCGTGGATCTAGTTTTTAAAATCCTCTTTGATTTTCCGGGATAAAAAGCCTATGTCACTCTCTAGCTCCTCATCTATGCCCATGCAAAAAATCACGTCGATCCGTATTGAAGGACAAACAAACACACTTTCGCGTTTATAATATTGGTAATGATAGTAAGGATTAATAAGGGAAAATAGCTTTCCATTTAGTTCTTCATCCATTAAAGTTGGAATTAAACTTTTTGTTGGAACAAAATCGATCTCAGATCAAAGACGCCAGAACATCAAAGAGACTTCGCCATCTAGAGCACTACTTTGATACGAGTAGGTTGTTTTTAATCAGGACTTACCAGTTGGTCCTTTATTTATTCCATTTTATATAGCTCTAATCTTAACGAAATAGTAAAAGCGGAGACGTTAGCTTAAACACGAACATTTTAACTTTCGAATAGTAAATGTAAAGTTAACGCCAGCAAGATCTTTTTTTCAAACATGCTTGGTTTGAGCATTATTTTGACAACCTTCTTCGAGATAAATCGAAATTACTGTACTAAATGATTAATGAATGATTAAGATGATAACCCAATAGCCTTCCTGGCGTAATGATGAACGCTGTGGTCTTATAATTGGGAGGTCTCGGGTTCGATTCCCGGCGGAGGTAATTTGGCGATTCTGGTCTGGTGGGAGGCTTTGGCCGTTGCTTGTTACCACCCTACCGTCAAAGACGTGCCGCCAAGCGATTTAGTGTTCCGGCACGATGGCGAGTAGAAACCCATTAGGGGTATAGGTTAATGTACACTGCCATACCCCTTCCAAGTTAGCCCGTTACTATCTTAGACTGCATCGTCACTGCCTATCAGGTGATCGCAGTCGAGGACCGACTTATCATCGAATAAAAAAAGTAATTAAGTTAAAGTTGCCTTGAGAATGATAAGCTTGCTATCAGCATTTTTTATATCACATCAACATCAACGATTGTTATTAAAGTAAAGTAACAGAAAGTTAAATGTAAAACTTCAGTTTGAAAACGTTTAATTTGAAACGGTTTTTTCATTTTGTTTAAAGAGCTTGAAAGTTTCTAACTCAGAATTGCTTCAATCCCACTGAAGCGGTGTGATTTAATCGAAACTTCTATTCCATTAGCAACTGTCTCTTTGCTCTATATATAACGTTTTCTAGGTCACCCTCTCGGCGTTTGTCTCAATAACTAAGGGTGCATTCACACCCGATAAGACTATTTTCACGACGACTAAGGGTGGGTTTACACCTAACAGTTCTGACGTCTTCCATGGCGCAATGTTGAGCGCTGCGGTCTTCGATCACAGAAGAAAAGCTGCGGTATTATAAGTGGGAGCTTATATCATAAGTATTTAAGACAGGTTTTTATTAAATATAACCATATTCGGTTGACAAACTACTTTGTACCTTAGAATATTAACATAAACATAATCAAGAGAATAGAAATACAATTTTATTTTTTAATTAATTAATTACTTTCTTTCAATTCATTTTTTGTTTAAACTCACAAATACGAAATAAAGTTTATCTTCTTATTAAAGACAACAGTTTTTACGAGTGATAAATTAAAGCTTGAACCCAAACTGAAACTTTCAGTATCTGTTGATAAAACAAAAAAGCCAGATAAACAAGAAACACTATTGAGAAAAATATAAAAAAATTCAATAAAAGTAGTTTTTAGCAAAAAATTATGCTGAAATGAAGTTTGTTTGTTCTTAAATTGTTTTGTACCCGGGTCAGTCGATAAACAAGCTGAAGGAAAAGCAATAATCGCATTGTTTGGAGTATAAAGCGGGGCTGAAGTTTGAACAATGGGGTGTTAGAAGCAAAATAATTGTTCGAGCCTTATCACACAAACGGCTTCCAAGTGTTCGCGATAAAACATCACGGTCCGTCGAGATTTCTGAGAAAAGCTGATGTTTGGGACACTGCGTGCTACCGAACACTGCACCGTCAGCAGTTTACGCCGTCGTCGGGCCTCGCGTTAGTTATTAAGAAACAGTACGACGACCTCCCTGGCGCAGTGGTGAGCGCTGTTAGGAATTTATTATTTCTAAATTGTCTCTGGTCTAGTCTGGTGGGAGGCTTTGGCCGTAGCTAGTTCCGGCACGATGGCGTGTAGAAACCGATTGGGGTATGGGTTGAATTTAGACTGCTATACCCCTTCCAAGTTAGCCCGCTACCATCTTAGACTGCATCGTCACTTACCATCAGGTGAAATCACAGTCAAGGGCTAACTTGTCATCGAAAAAAAAAAAAACAGTGCACATATCATTATCATTTAGTATATAAGCATCAGCAAAAAGGGAGGAGTGAAGGATTAGACTATCTCCCGCTGATAGAAAGGCAACAAATTAAATTCTGATTTATTATTGAAAACAGTACCTAGGTACAACCTTCTTTTGTTTTAAATTTTGTCAAGAGCCAAGACAATTTTAGTACGATGACGGGATTACAGATTAGGGGTATAGAATGAATGGTTACTGCCATATCCCTTCCAAGCTATCCCGCTACCATCTTACACTGCATTGTCACTTAACATCCTGAGATAGTAGTAAAGATAGCCTAGCCTGCGTCTTGTCATCAAATATAATAAAAAAGAAAACCTTTTAATTTACTAGTTACGCTGTGTCATGAGGTCTCAGACAGGGTGGTGGGTCTAATGCAATCATTTTTTTTGCAAAAAGAATGGAAAGTTTGAGAACAGTTTGTTAAATTAAAATTGTTTCAAATGTTTGGAATTGCTTTTCGTTCAAAGTTATCTTTTGAATTTGTTCTGCGGTTGAGGCCCGTGAGAAACATAATATAATGTTATACCTTACCTAATGGCTTGGACGCATATCTTTACTATATTATAAATGCGAAAGTATGTTTGTTTGTTGGTTTGTTCGTCAATCATGTGCAACGGAGAAGCGGATCAACATCATTTTTGTATGGGTGTAGGACTTTCAGAGTGCCATGGGTTACTTTTTATGCCCGAAAAACAGAAGCTTCGCGAAGGATTTTAAAAACCTAACACTACGCCGCCGACACCGCAACGACAGTTCCAAAGGGCCTCGTAAGAAGGCTCAGGGTCACTCAGCGGGTGATGGAGAGAGCTAGGCTCGGAGTATCCCTGCGAGATTAAATCAGAAGTATTAAGTAAGGAGATCCGTAGGAGAAACAAAATCATCGACGTACGAGTCGCGAAACTGAATTGGAAGTGGGCGGGGCTTAAAGTTCGAAGAGCTATATTTGACGACCTCCCTAGCGCTGTGGTTTTATAACTGGGAGGTCTCAGGTTCGATTTCCGGCAGGGGCAGTATGGGAATTTATAATTTATGAATTGTCTGTGGTCTGGTCTGGTGGTAGGCTTTGGCCATGGCTATTTACCACCCTACCGTCAAAGACGTGCGTGCCACCAAGCGATTTAGCGTTCCAGCACGATGGCATGTAGAAATCAATTAGGGGATGGGTTGAATTTATACTGCCATACTAATCAGAATTTAATTTGTTGCCTTTAAGTTACAAGTTTCTTCTTAATGAGGAGGGTTTAGAAGGGTTCGAGAATGCTAAATCGCGTGGCGGGTTGTAAAAATGTAGCCTATTCCACCCGGCCTATAATAACGAATCGAGGAATCAACTGACAACTCATTCATAAAAATCACGTTATTAATTAAGACGCTACGGTGGAACATTCGTAAATAGTCGCATACACACATAACATGGTCGCGGACAGAAAATGTTTATCAGTTTTCAAAGTAGATTCTATATCACATTGCGTGCAGTAAGGTCTATAACACCATAGAATATCGAAAGCATATCGACTGTCAGGCATAGAAGTGTGCATGTAATTATGAGGTGTCTTAAGGTGGTAAACATTTTCTGTCTGCTACCGTACATAATATTACATAGACTGCTAAAATCATAACTCTTCCTTTTGACTTTGTCATAGTCGAATAAAAATGAGCTAGAAGAATACCTCTAGGCTATCATTCATCGCTTTAATAAACACTAGTAGGTATGTTATTATGGTACGTGTAAGCAGGCACAAACTGCATTAACAAGGCATAATGTAGGCAGTAAAGTATATGGGCAAAACACCCGTACTGCAAATGTTCCGTGGCAGCCGAATGTGGTAGTTATGAGAGCATTCCATGTTTTACGAGACCGAATAACATTTTTTATGGCAAACAACCGCGTTGTTTTGGTACATTATTGAGATTTTAGTTTTTACACAACCGCGGCAATGTCAAAAGGACGTAAATAATATGATTAGTATGTCTAAATACATAAAAGGCAAAGGTGTCTGACTGACTGATCTATCAACGCACAGCTCAAACCACTGGACGGATCAGGCTGAAATTTTGCATGTAGATAGTTATTATAACGTAGGTGTCCGCTAAGAAAGGATTTTTGAAAATTCAACCCCTAAAGGGATAAAATAGGGGTTTGAAAAATCGAACTTAACGTGAGCGAAGCCGCGGGAAAAAGCTAATATGTTTACATGTGCATGTAATTTTCACATGTAAACATACATATTACATACATAGACTGCTAAAATCATACGTAAATACACACATACAGCAGTGGACGTCTAGGACCTCTAACGGTTGATAACTTAAACGTAAAAATTCTTTTTACAAAACCATTACAAAACCAACTTCAAACGCCACTACAAAGTACAAGTATATCAATTGCGCCTTTAAAATTTGAAGAGATCCCATCATTAGATCCTGACCTGATGACTTTTGAATTTTTTTTAATTCGGAGAGAAGACTCCGACAGAAGAGCTCAACAGAGAGATTTTGATGCGTTCCTGATGATTTAGAATTTGGTGAATTTTTCTCTTGTCGGTAGTCAAGTATGGTGGGTTATACTTTTTTCTTTTCTTTGTTTCGTATGATTTCCTTGTCTTTTGTTTATGTTAATGATACTAAAAGTAATGCTTGTTTGATTTTTTCTTATATTTATATATATTTTGTTAGCAAGTAAGTAAGCGTGATATAATATTAATAAGACCGCCATCTCGCCAACAAACTGGCCCACCAGTTTGACGAGATAGTAAATAGTAATATTTTTGTATTATTATAATGATTAAATAAATTAAAAAAAAAAAAAAAGTTTGTATGGGTACTAGGTACATCCTTTGAGGGTACATCTTACAGGTTAAAAGTTTCCTTTGTTCGATACGTCTAATTATATTATTATTCCGAGCAGATCCGCCTTCAAGAATGCAGGCTTTATTTAATAACGCCGACGTCGGGCTAAAAGAAAGTTATATATAACCTTTTTAATATTGTCCCAGTAAGTGGGAAACGGTAGATTTGCCCTGGATTAAGCCCGCTAAGCCTTCGGTATTCTGTTGAATATTCTGTCCTGGAAATTAGCCTTTTTATAAAATTCAAAGTTATTTATTTCATGTAGGCCAACTTGTGGCTCTCGTGGTAAGTCCAGACTCTACCACTGGTTCAGAAAGCAGGTTCTGCTGAGAAAAGCCGGCAAGAAACTCAGCAGTGGCTCTTGTTCGGATATACTCGTATTAATTCCTTGACAAGATTGTTTATTCTAAATTCAAAAAATCACCTACCCAGAAAATTAAAAAACGTCAAAATAGTTTATGAAGACATCTCAAATAAATTTCTTAGGTCAGGATCTTGATGATGGGATCCTGGAGAAATCGAGGGAACTCTTCACAACTTTATAGGTACAATTATTGATATACTTTTTTTTTAATATTTAGATTATGCCTTTTGGGGTAGATTTTTCAAATTCTGTGAAACATGTATTTTATTTATTTTTAATCGAAAGCCCAAAAATAAAGTTTATACAACTTCAAAAATGAAAAACATTCATACAAACTTTCATCCCCTATTTGATGCCTTTGGGGGTGGATTTTTCAAAATCTGTGAAACACGTATTTCTTTATTTTTATTCGAAAGCCTAAGTACAAGGTTTCATGGATATAACTTGAAAAATGATGGACTTTCATACAAACTTTCACCCCCTATTTAACCCTCTTGGGGTTGAGATTTTACAAACTTCTTTCTTAGCGGATGCCTACGTCTTAATAGCTACCTGTATGCCAAATTTCAGCTCGATCGGTCCAGTGGTTAGAGCTGTGCGTTGATAGATCAGTCAGTCAGTCAGTCAGTCACCTTTGCCTTTTATATATTTAGATACTTAATGGACCCGGTCTTGTGGACACATTCTTTTTGTCAGACATTAAATTTGCTAAATAAACTCAATTCCAAAAAGATTTCAATTCCAATGGATCCCATAAAAGTGAAATACGAGTGAAAGCCATTTCCTTGCCAAAACAAACAAACGAGAAATATAGACCCTAGTAACGAAATAAGCAGAAATAAGACCGCGCTAATGAGCCAGAAGCCTTAGTTTAATGCAAATTAAAAAATAAAACTCCCATTTCCTTTTAAAGTGCTTCTTTATGAACTAGCCGTTTCCCGCGACTTCCTACCGTTTAATGTCAAACAACTTTTCAAGTAGGCTATCCGAGTATTAAATGCGAGCAATAAGTTTTTTTTTGCTTGTTGCTTACTTAAGTGTGTAAAGATTTATGTTGCAGGCTCTACCTAGACCCCTATAGACCTTCTCTGCACTGTATTTATCGCTGAGGGTCGTTACCCCTTTCCATCGTATTTGTTTATTGGTTTGTCCTTCAATCACGCCGCAACAGAGCTACAGAGGAGTGATTTTTTGCGTGGGTATATTTGAGGACCTGGAAAATGATATAGGCTACTTTTTATTCCGAAAATCGAGCAGTTCCTAAGGGATTTTTAAAAATTAAAGCAACGCGGATGAAGTCGCGGGCATTAGCTAGTTATTTACACAATGGTGCTGTCAGGTGAAGACTACCCAAATAAGATAAAAAAAATTCTAATCTCCTTTTCGCAAAGAGAAAAGACAACAAAGAATGCAAAGTTAAACTTATCTTCGCCAGCAGAAATCGGATAGAAATTCTATTGGAGTGTCACCGAAGTTTTTAAACTTTAGCATGAATTACCATACAGATAACATTTCGCAACATCTTACGCTGCCGCATTATTTTATAAGATGTATGAATCGCCGCTTTTTCGGGTTCCGTGCTCAAAGGGTGCCAACATGACTACTATTAAGCCTCTGCTCTTCATCCTTTCATCCATCCGTTCATCCATGTTTTTGACGACCTCCATGGCGCAGTGGTGAGCGCTGTGGTCTTATAACTGGGAGGTCTCGGGTTCGATTCCCGGCGGTGGCAATTTAGGAATTTATAATTTCTAAATTGTATCTGGTCTGGTCTGGTGGGAGGCTTTGGCCGTGGCTAGTTACCACCCTACCGTCAAAGTCGTGCCGCCAAGCGATTTAGCGTTCCGGCACGATGGCGTGTAGAAACCGATTAGGGGTGTGGGTTGAATTTACACTGCTATACCCTTTCCAAGTTAGCCCGCTATCACCTTAGACTGCATCGTCACTTACCATCAGGTGAGATCGCAGTCAAGGACTATCTTGTCATCGAATAAAAAAAAAATCCGTCAGCAAGCTGCATCTCATGAACCGTAATAATGTCCTCCCGACTGAAACCGGCCACGGCGGCCAATCTCCACAGAGATTAACCATCTGCGCGGGAGATATTATAGTGCACAAGTGTGTGCGCAAACATGGTTGCACTCTCTATTCCCTCACTCTCATAGCCCGATGGGACGGAAAATCCGACACGACCGGAAAGAGATCAGGCGCAGGACCGACGGCTTTACGTGCTCTCCGAGACACGGGGGTGACTCACCACCGACTTCCTAACTCCGGGCTAGTACTGAAAATTTCTTAAACGAAAACCCAATACATTTTTGGCCCGACCCGGGAATCGAACCCGGGACCTCGTCATCCGTAGTCGAACTTGCTTACCATTAGACCAAGGAGGCAGTTAACCGAGTCGGTGAACCGTAATAGGAAGATACTTGAAATTTTTCATAGAATGTGTGTAGTCTATTGCCGCTATAACAACAAATAATAAAAATAAAATAAAAAACAATAAAGGCCCTCCATAAAAGAAACGTGATTTTTTCGGCGTTTTTTCTCGACCTCAATAATCGTTTTTACGATGTACGAAATCCTTCGTGTGCGAGGCCGACTCGCACTTGACCGATTTTATAACTATATGTCGAGCAATACTTGACTACGATCAGAATTCTGAATTAATTAATTAATTATTATTATTATTAATAAGAAGCTTTTAAAATATTTTATTTACTAATTACGAGCTCTACTCTTTAATTAATCTATAATAAAATTAAGTATATCTCATTAGTTCGCAATATCTGAATAGTGAAAATTATTTAATTAATTACCTACGTAATTCAATATAAGTAACATATATTATGCATTATTAGTTTGTTTTATTCGTTCATAATAATAAATATTAATTTATGTGAAAATTGTAGTGTACTGATATGTATGATGTGATTATTTCCAGAAGGTTGCAATTAAATGTAAGCATTTTATGTACCTAAATAATTAAGAAACCGATTAGGGGTATGGGTTGAATTTACACTGCTATACCCCGTCCAAGTTAGCCCGCTACCATCTTAGACTGCACCATCACTTACCATCGTTGAGATCGCAGTCAAGGGCTATCTTGTCATCGAATATAAAAAAAAATTAATAAATTGTAAACCAGTTTAAACCCTAAAAAAATATTGTAAGGTTCTTACCTGAAACTCTAGCTTGTACAGGACGGGGAACTTTCTCCGCTGCTCGCAGAGTTTGGGGAAGTTTTTCAGCTCCACCGGCCGGTCCGGTATCGTCTCCGATATCGACCCGTTTTCATCGGCTGTGGAATTAAACTCAAGTTGAAAAAAATATATTAAACCAGTCATAAAACCTCAGAACCCTCAATAACTCACAGTTGAGGGTGCGGACTGCGTTTTTTTCCGAGTATAATTATTATTATATTAGCCAAACTGAACTTGACTTATATTCCCCTCTCCCCTAAAAATAAATGTAAAACCTATGTTTGGAGTGGGTACGACAATAGAGCAACGGATGGGAACTGAACTTTCAGTTTTCAGTCCACAATCAAATCTGAAACATCAACGGTTCGATTCCCATCTGTTGCACTTGTTGTTGTCATTCTTACTCCTAACTTAAGCTTACCGCTTATTCTAACAAGAAAAAAGTTGCGAGGTGACCTCTTCGGCGGCTCCGGTGAAAATCGGCTCAGTATTTTATGCGTTACAATGAAACATACGTTTTGTATTTAACAACCATACATACATACATACATACAGACTGCTAAAATCTTCCTTTCAAGTTAGGTGTAGTCAGATAAAAAAAAGCCTTTGTAGGCCATTGTGGCCTAAAGCCGTAGAAATTCTAACGACCTGCTAAAAACTGATGCTCTCTCTGATGCCAAAATCACATTAATATCGGCTTAGTAGTTTTCAGGAAAATGGTTACATCAGGAACATTATACCGCGTCATATTAAATGCACTGGACCCACTGTTTTAGTTTTATCACATCTGCATTCGGACCGCCTGAACAGACGTTCAATCAAATTGAAGCTTTGAAAAAGATGAATAAATTAATTGTTGTGAACCCGCTATAAAATACTAGGCCAGAAATACCTCGCTCCCGATTCGCTTTGTTTGTTTAAGCCCTTAGTGAGTAAAACTATGGTATTAGCGTTAGTGAAATAGTTCAAATTACATTGGTACAAATTCTATGTTACGTTGTAAGGTTATAATGAAATCCGGGGTTTGGTAAAAATCTTTCTTTACGATATACTCGCAAATCATAAACGTAACATATATCATCTTAACTTGCTCACTTGAACTATGGAAAAAAGAGTTACAAAAATCTTGATTTCATCCAAACCCAAACTTCATTTTAACCATGAGACTGGCATTTTCAATTTTAAAGAAAAAATAACTTAAAAATAAAGTTAGTAAATACCTACGGGTTTTTACTTTTCTGATTATTTTCTAATAATTACAGCGGTCTATATTACTTGGTTAATTTAAAATAACATTATATTTGTTAGATAAGTATAATATGCAGAAGTAATTCTAAAATGTTCATCTGTAAAAAGATGAAGTCATGATAATTTTGTAACATTTTGTTTTGTAAAGAGCAACTGCTGAGTATGTTGCTAGCTTCAGCAGAATCTGCTTTACGAACCGGCGTGTTGGTAAAATCGTCATAATAAAGAAACACAGGTTAGGCTACATAAAATATATAATATAATTTTGTTCAAATAAATAAAAATACTCGTCAAGGCACGAAGTCGTTAAAATATCTGATTTCACGATTCATTACTTACACATCTCAAGAGATGTTTTATGGAATCAAAGCTATACAACTCCGTTGGACGAACACTCAAGTCTAATTGGTAGCAGAATGGTTGAATGGTTGAAACACTAACAAATCTTTATTTGATGGAAATGATTAAAATAGTAATAGCTATAACTTTATATTACGAATATTAAATTCGTATTATTCCTATGGGAGTATCATTCATATTACCTAACCTAAACTGTTTAGCTACCTGTTACTACGTATAGTTTCGAAAAATATATTTTTTGCCGCTCGTTTGCTGTTTTTACTACTTTTTATAAATAACGTATTAGTGAGACTGAAGTAATTATGTTCATTACCATTAGTTCAAGAATTATAAGGCTCTGACAGACACTCAGCTAGACAGACGAACTAGAGTAAATTCAACTAAGTACGTATAGCATAAACACTTTGCTTCGCACCGTTAAAAACAATAAGGTTATATGTGTAGACAATTGCTTTGTTAATAAGATTGGAGTGCGCATATGTGTATATGTATCTAGACTATTCACTAGATATGTAGTACGCTATGTAGATTGTAGGTAGATTTCTAATATCATGTTATACAACGTGTTCTTTGTCAGCGGTTGCTTCATTATGAGGCAGACAATGGGCGGGTATTAATTGGGTATTGTATACGAGATGGCCACCTTGATAACAAGTACTTGTTTATACTATAATACCCGGTTGAACGGAGCTTTTGTTTCTAAGTCGATGGTTTATTCATTTTGTAGTGAAACTACATACGGACAGTTGAAAATCCGTCTACTGTAGAAGAAATATCAGTGACTAGCTTTTGCTCGCGGCTTTGCTCACGTTAAGTTCGATTTTTCGAACCCCTATTTTACCCCTTTAGGGGTTGAATTTTCAAAAATCCTTCCTTAGTGTGTGCCTACGTCATAACAGGAACCAACTGTAAAAATTTCAAGTTTCTCACTTCAGTAGTTTAGGCTGTGCGTTGATATCTCAGTCAGTCAGTCAGTCAGGACTTTGAATTTTATATATATAGATTTTACAACAATTCTTTTCAAAAACCCGACTTCAAGTGCCACTACAAAGTATAAACATAATTTTAGTTTGTATACGTTTGTTGAAGTCGGGTGGGCCTAAAGAGAAACGATGAAACTGAAGCGTGACGCTCGCCCTCTGATGGCATGTGAAAGACACGTTTGTTGAACTCGGGCGAGGCTGCTGCTGATATGCAGAATGTCACAGATCCTAATCATTTCTAATTGGTCGATGCTCTCTCGATACTGGCTAAAATGCATTGCTGCAACCAGAACGCCATAAGTTTATCAATCTTTCGCAATCAACCAGCAGTTCAAGAAGGTCCCATTTAAAAGAGAACTTAGAAAGTTCAGGACAATTTTTTTTTTTTTTTTCAAAATTTGAACGTACGTTCTTTGTACCTCGAAATGCGTTGCGATTGCATATTGCAGTAGTAACGCACCGCGTGATATCTCTCTTATGGAACAACCAATATGATTTATGCACAAAGTTAATGCTAACTCAATAACTAAACTTTATACATCAAGACTTGGAAGACTTTGGATAGTTTATGAAGCATACTGCACGATGCACTTGTACATTATGACTAATATACTTAGTTCTTGCAATTCACGAGGGCGCGTGAGCTTTACTTGTGGTTACGTCGTATACATGCACATTGCATAAGTGTTCGTGCCTGTCGTGCGAGCTCTAGTTCACACTTACACAGATACGACACGCACACAACCATGAGCCACGCGCCCTCGTTAGTTGAGAGAACCAGCTTTTGATTTCAACTGAACTGCCTACAGAATTCAAGTACGGTAAAAACCATACGGGTTTCCTTATGCTCCTATGTCATCGATCAAGATTCTAAAACATAGATTCCAATGAAAATTTTGTATTCAAAACATAGCATTAATTTAATAGGATTGAATCTTAGGAATGAATAAATAAATAGGCATAGAGTTATGATTTTTATAGAAAAGAATAAGGATATTTTTAATATCCTTAATAATATTGCTAAATTATTTTAATGTATTTGAAAAGGAATGCGTTTCTTAGTGGTTTTTAGCTATTTTTTCCAAAGCGATGATAGAGTCAGGACTTTAGATTTGTCTTAATCAGAGCTCTACCTTAAAGGACTTTAAAATTAATAATTGGACTATTGACAAATTGCTCATAGTGTTCGACTAATGTCTTAAAGGTCGTAGGTTCAAATCGAATCGTTTGGACTTTAATGTAGTACCTTGTCTCAACGCAAGCTACACTTAGTTGGCTTGGAAAGGAGGTAATTAACGGTATGTTTCAGGACAAGCACCAATCAACGTTGTAAGCTGCCTGTGTTACGCATCTTGTATGTATATTCCTTATCAAAGAGGCCAAGACGAGAGAGCGACGGTTTTGAATTACTTGCTTATTTTCTAAGCAGAAAGTTTTATAAACGCTTTAAGGCCCTTTGTAAATTTTATGTGAGATGATAGCAGAGCGTAGATAATCAAAAAATACAATCTCTAATTATAATTAAGCACACCCTGTTTATACATGTTTTATACACGTTACGTAACGCATATAAGCTATGCAGAAGCAGTGTGTAAATTATTTATTTATCGCTTTAAATGTGTTTGTTTTGTTATTGTTTCAAACTCGGCCATTCCCAAGTTTAATAGTGTGCATATTCAGTAAACCTTCTACGTGGCAAAAAGCATTAGTTCTAAACTAGCGTAGATATTAAAGCGGTCCTAAACACAAAATAATATTAACTTACTCTCTGGTCTAAACGTCACTCGGTCTGAAATAATAAAATCAGACATTAATTCAATGTCTACGATCCATTGCCCGTAAAGCGGCATTTTATCGATTCTACTTGTGCTTTACTAGCTAGAGAAACGAGCATGCTATCGTGCGGCGGTAAATCCGACCGTTTATAGCTGTTACTGCTTCTGTATAAACTGAAGTGTGTACTAAAGTTTATATTATGTTTTGCCTCATATCGTTTACTTACTTCAATTAAAACAATAGATATTGTATTCGATCTTCTTAGTAAGTAAGATAATTATTTATTTTCCGAAACAAAGTAATGGATTCTTTATTGCATATAATCTTGATTTAAAATATTATCAGGGCTGGCGAGTCCGTGTCGGACGAAAGTTCCTTAAAAAATAAATAAGAAAATATTACTCAAACGTTTGTAATTGGTTTGAAAAAAAAAATAACCATTCTAATCACTATTTAAATTAACTACTTAACTAGATACCATCCAAAAATTCTTTTTAATTTGTATTTTAATCCAAAATAGCTTTTCTAAAAACCTATTTATAGTCCCTACCTAATATCAATCTTTTCCAAGGGAGGTTTTAATAATTTCAAGAACAGACCTCCATTTTTGTGTTTGTGTTGTTTTAAGACATTTACGAGAACGCGTATACGTGTCTTTTAAGTTTAACTATAAAAACTCTGGTTACAATTTTATTCACACAAAATAAAACATAAATGCGTACGAAATTGATTTCATTTTAACACTTATGAGAGTTATTCACAAACACGTATCTGAATTTGTTACGCGTCACGAGCACCGAGTGTTTAAAGCGCTGGTCAGAAACAACGCGATGCGGCAGCAATGCGTGGCAGTAGCAGCCCGAGAGAATCGAACGTGGAAGAGCGATGCCACTCTGCGCCGCTACATTTTGATTTTATTGAATCGTATGCCACATGGCTAGTATCTACGGCGTCGCAAGTGAGAAGTGATATTTTTGGCTGCAATTATTTACAATTGTTTGGGTTACGAGAGATCTTTCCACGTAGTGACTTGTGTCGTTATTGCATTGGTTCCGCAACACCACTGCGGCTTTCTATATATAGAAAAAATTGTGGCATGCCACGCGGTTGGCTGTGACAATGTGATGCTTTGCAGAAATTTTCAAAGAATAATCCTTGCAATGCTGTACAAAATTACGACGTGCTGCGGTACAACGCATAATATGACATCGCTCTTATTCGAATAAATAACATGTCATGACAGCTGTCGTAAAGACCTGAAACAAGGGATTGTAATGCACCACGCCGGAAATTGCCGCCGCGCGTTGTGTGACAAGCGCTTTAGGGTTTATATATGTATAAATAATGTGTTTTATCACATTTTAGTTTTCGTGTCACGTCTGCAAAGCTTTTGTATTGTTATTTTGAATTGAGGAACGTTTCACTTACCTTTTGTGTGGAACCAGGCGAAGATGTACATGGAAGAAAAAATTATATATTAGTTTTTATATTGACACAAATGTAAATAATTAATTTGGTTCTCGTTTATTATTGGTTCCATTTCTATGATCTCATCTGAAGGGTTCCGTACCAAAAAACGCCGAAAACAAAACACATTTTTAGTATTATTTGTTGTCATAGCGGCAACAGAAATACATATTCTGTAAAAGTTTCAACTAAGCTACCTATTACCAGCCTATTACGGATCATGAGATACAGCCCACTGACAGACAGTCGTGATAGATCCCGTGGGTTACCCTTCCAGTACGGAACCCCAAAAAAACAGTCAATCACCACAATTGACACTGTAGCAGTGATTGACGCAAGTTTTTTGCAATCGGACAGCGGAGATCGAGGGTGACTTCCCTTAAAAAGATCTCAATTCAAACACGAGATAAAATAATGTATTCTCTATCATTTATTTTTACACACATTATAATATTATTTCTAAAAATGTTTAAAAACTACATTATACAAGTATTATAACATCATCAAAAATAATAAAATGAATGGGTCCCACTTGCTGCGGGGTAGGGATCCAAGGATCCAAGCAGGGCTCCAAAGTGAGGAACCTCCTCACAATGCGTGCCGTCTAGACTCATATTAGATGCTACGACAAAATCGTAGCATGAGCTACGCGAACAATAATAAGCTACGCGAGTTCTACGAGGCGTTCCGGTGGCGCCTGCCTGACCGAGCGGGGGCCTTGACATGATTCCATTCCATGTGTTACAAAATCGCTCCGGAGCAGACACATTTATCCCAAACTTAGAAAACAGATTTTCCTTAGCTCAATAAGTTTCAACGACCTTGTAAAAAAAATTAAAAATGAACTTAGTAGCTTGGTATAATCATTCAAATATGAATGAAGTTAATTATTATCTTTATTTCTATAAATTCGATAATTCACATTTTTCTACGGATCTTCTCATTTTTTTAATTAATTACTACTCATGGAAAGAATTAAAAAAAAATTAGTGGTGAGAACACTAAAACAAAATAACATTTGAAATGTTCATCATTTCAAATGTTATTTTGTTTAAATATTAATTACATTTGATTGTATTAAAAATCACATCACATCCCACTAATATTACGAGTATAAGGGCGAAAGTTTGTATATGGGTGTGTGTGCGTGTACGTTTGTTGCTTTTTCACCCAAAATTACTCATATCCTGGATTAACGCATAGGCTACATTTTAAATTAAATAGTTCCCGCGGGAATTAAGAAACCTTAATCCACGCGGACAAAGTCGCGGGCATCATCTAGTGTTACAATAAAACTTATATGGCTGAACAGTTCAAATACTAATAGTAATCATGCCCGCGTGAAATGGTGCAAAGAAATCATAATCACCTCTTTGTACTCCCATTGTTTGAAGTTGTTTATAGCCTTTAGAACCTTTTATTGCTATCGCCCTTCCATTTTCATCTTAAGTTTCAATTTACTGTAAGTGTGTTTGCTGAGAGCATGTTCATGTTTGGCCCCCGAGCGATACTTGAATCCTTGAAATTTGATCAACTTTGCCGCCCTCAGTCGCGACGATCCGACGCCTCTATCTGACCTGACCTGCTTTTTTACTCAGTATGGTTACACTGTGGTATGGTACAAAGACATAAGCGATTTTTTATAACAAAGTCTCTATTTTTTTTTTATTCGTTGACAATATAGTCCTTGACTGCTATCTCACCTGATAGTAAGTGACGATGCAGTCTAAGATGGTAGCGGGCTAATAAGATAAACTGCAATACATTCTATTAAAGAAGGTTTACTTTCCAAACACCAATACAAAGCATCAAATAATTATTATTAGTATATGTTGCAGGCACTGCAGGCGAGTGTCAATTTAATTTCAAAAATTGTTTTTACACTTTGTAGTGTGCATTTGAAGTCGGTAGAGTTTTTGTTACAACGGGGCAAGTTGATACAAATTTTTTGGGCAATATAGCCCCCGGTGCGACGTGATTTGAATCAGCTTTTTTAGTTACATTAATATCTACTTGGACCAACCTAAATGTATTTAGGGTAATTTCTTTTACCTGTCCTTTTCTCGTCACCTCTTAAATAAGCGTGTCCACAAGTGATTACGTGACACATTAAATAAGAGAAGGCAGCTTTGTGCAAGTTGAATAAATAAATGATTTCTTAATTTTAATTCGTAATTGCACAATCAAATTAAAAGCAATGTAATACTGAATACTGAAGAAAAACTAGAGAAGATATAAAAAAGCCTTATAAAGTAAACTTTTTAAAAAATTAAACCAGCATTTCGCCAAAGAGCAATTGAGATTTTAAGCTGTTATACCAGAAGCTCAGCGTGTTTTTTAATGGAAATAAAATTGTGTTTAATTCTTTGAAGCATTTCATAATAATTTTTTTTAATTCCATTAAATTTCCATCGAGAAAAAGGATTACGCACGGTTATTTGAGATTCATTTTGTATTATGAGTTTCTATGGGCTCGAGTAATATGATTGTTGGTTTTTGCTGTAATTCCAGATACGATATATTATATTATTCTTATTTTGCGATGGTTAAAACTATTAATAAACTTGGTAGGTTCAGTTAGATTAAACTCGTGTTGTCTAATTATGTAATTTTAATTAAATAATTAAATTAAATTAAAATGTCAGTGCAATACGGAAAATTAATTCAAGTTTGTAATTAATTATCAGTTGAGATCGGTGTGTCAATTCTCTAAAAATGATTGCATCAGTGTAACGGTCGCAATGACTCCTGATTGGCTGGTACCTTCCCGCTATTGATAAAATGCATTGATGCAGCGAGAACGCCATTTTAGCCAATCAGAGGTCATTGCGATCTTTACATTCATGCAATCATATTTAGAAAATCGACACACGGAGTCAAGGGCTATTATGTCATCAATAAAAAATCAAATGGCAGTCATGCTTGGAGACAAAAACTAAGTTTTCTGTATGTTATATCAACTATTGCATGCAGAAATTGATATCTGAATTGCCCCAGTTCGAGTCAAGGGCTATCCAGTATCGAGTGAGAAGCGACTCCGGTACGTCAAGAATGTCTCACTTGACACGTGCTCTGAAAACACGGACCGAATTCGTTAGTGGACGTACTATTTACTTAGTACATATTATATTTAAAAAAAAATTATCTTCTTCTAAATATATAAAAAGAAAAGGTGACTGTCTGACTCAAACCACTGAACGGAATTGGCTGAAATTAAACATACAGATAGGTATTACGACGTAGGCATCCGCTAAGAAAGTGTCAAAATTCAACTCCTAAGATGTTAAAACTTAAAATGGGGATTGAAAAATCGAACTCAACCTGAGTGAAGTCGCAGGCAAACTAATTACATCACAGTTGTACTTGTATGCTAATAGAAATTCAGTTTTATATGTACGTATGTCACCGAATAATAAAATGTAAGAAATGAAAGAAAATAGGAAAACAAAATTATTAACTGACAAAAAACTGTTAACGAACAAGAATGTTAACAATTTAAATTACAGTTACTTTATAATCTTTCCCCGGCCCCTTGACCGTTGAGGCTTGAAGACAGCTTAAATAAGTGCCAATTTCGTACAATATTTTATGTTGTGAATTAGTCAGGAGTGTTCTTAGCTATGTTTAATGAAAATTGGTCTAAGATGTCTGCCGTCACAAAATGGCGGATTACTTATCTTTTCACAACTCCCTCAATATATAATAATAATAAATTTCAAATCCAAGATGGCCGCCACCACAAAATGGCAAATTACATTTTTTTTTAATTTCACATGTCGGGGGTGTTTTAAATTTTCAATTTACACTTATTGTTGGTTTGTACTTTAGTCACGTAGCCACAGAGCAATAGATCGACCTTGAAACTTGAGGACTTGAAGAGTAACGCAGGCTATCCTTTATTCCTGAACAATAGAGATTTTTATAAACCTACTAGCTTTAACCCGCGGCTTCGCTCACGTTAGGTTCGATTTTTTAAACTCCTATTTTACCTCCTTCGGGGTTGAATTTTGAAAAATCCTTTCTTGGCGGATGACTATGTCATCATAGCTACCTGTATGCCAAATTTCAGCTCGATTGGTCCAGTGGTTAGAGCTGTGTGTTGATAGATCAGTCAGTCAGTCAGTCAGTCAGTCACCTTTGCCTTTTATATATTTAGATATACCTCCACGCGTTTATTTATCTTATTCTCTGGAGACAACCCTATCAAAATTCCTATTATAGGATCTTTGCAGCTTAGTTTGGTTATTACTCGTATGATATGGGTACTGGAGGTTAGGTGCTAGGTCGGGAATCAGGGTAGGCGAGTATATTGATACCTATGTAAAGGCAAAAACATAATCTAAGGTAAAATAGACTAGCTTAACATAGCTTGTAAGTGTAACTTCATCCAATTTACTTACTCTGCTTGAGAAGGGTCAGAATGTGACTCTAAACACACAGTCTCCTTGAATTATGTTATGTTTTTGTTCTTAGCTGTCGCTTTTAAGTTTGTTACGTGTTACTAATAGGTCGCAAATTTTCTCAGTAGATTTTTAGTTTTAGTAGATTTGTAGTGGGAGGCTTTGGTAGTGGGTAGATAGTAGATACCACTCTAGCGTCAAATACTTGTCGTCAAGCGATTTAGCATTCCTGAGTGTAGACCTGAGTCTCCCAACCGTATTTTTTTAGATTTTAAAAATTAAATCCACGCGGACAAAGTTGTGGGCATGAGCTAGTAATTTTATAATAATCCAAGGGCAAAATGATGGTTCACCAGTTGTTTAATGTTGAGAATTATTATGCATGTGTCAATTGTTGTCAATAAATAAAAGTAATTATAAACAAAACATACATTTCGTTGTCATAAAATTCACTTGATCGAAAATAACTCGCTCATTGATATAATGTTTTTATTCTATTAAGGATAATGGAACTTTAAAATGGAGTCTTGTGCATAAAAGAGAAAGCGGAAGCAATAAACATACTGTTTTTTTTTCGACATTTTAACCCTGGTATTGTTCAGAATAATAAATCTATAAAAAATAGGTTTTAATTTCTAATCTTTCTGTAAAAGCTGTAATCCTGCACATTTTCCGCATACTGAAGGCAAAAGCTCATGTCCTTTAATATTTTTATTACAAAGAATTTTTTATTTCTACTACGAGACAAGTCAAGTACAAAGAAGACTGAGTTTCCGTAAATTTCAAAGGTGATGTTAAAATAGCTCAGCTTACGCGGCTGTTTAATTAGAGGTTATTTGAGAGTTTCTTTGATGTTTACTAATTGTTAGGTGCCTATTTTTCAGAGGTTAACATGGAAGTTACTCTTGTATATTACTTGTACTCCCAGAATATTTCATAAATACTCAATTAATCTATAATCCTGATCATACCTGATCTTAGGTCTAGTGTGAAATGGATGAACAAAATAATTATTTTTGAAGCCTCAATAGCCCAACGGTTAAAGGTGCAGACTGAAAACTGAAAGGTCGCAGGTTCGAGCCCCACCCGTTGCACTATTGTCGTACCCACTCCTAGCGCAAGCTTTTCGCTTATTTCGAGGGGAGAGGAGCATATAAGACAAGTCCAGCTTGGCTAATATTCTTTATGAAAAAAAAAAAATTAGTTATCAGTGTTATTAAATTATGAAAGGCCAGGCCGGAAAATGTTTATTTCCTTTTGTAAATTATTTTAAATATTTACTGGCCATAATTGCCGTGACGTTGCCAAGGTTACAAGGTAAAGACGGAAAATGTTCCTCAGATACAATTTCAAGATCATTTTAATAAGGGGCAATTTTAACAACGCTTTAACTAACGTCTTTTATTTGTAACTTTGCTACTTCACTGGTTTAGTAGCTATAATTGCGGATCATGGGGTTTTGGGTTCGATTCTCAGGTTGTGCCAAAAAAGTCATTGAGCTTTTTGTCAAGCACATCTCTACAGGATTTGTGCACACACTTGTGCACTATAATATCTGCTGCATATTTGGCTATTAATTGTTGAGTCTTCATTGAAATTGGGTTGAGAAGATTATTTTTAACCTTATTGATGATGTACAAGGCCATAAGTCATGCTTTTGTCAACCAGTATTGGGCTTGGCATTGGCTCTAATTTAGGTGGGCTCCACGCATTGGCTCCAACGTTGGCCCTATCAGCATCAACGTATATGCATCACGAATACTTTCATATTTCCGTCTATGCCGTTTTCTCAATTCGTCGGAATCATTTTTTTTTATTTTTTTTATTATTTTTTATACATATATGTTCCCCGATTACTCGAAGACGCCCGGACCGATTTGGAAAATTATTTTTTTGTTTGAAAGGTTATACCTACTTCTCAGTTGGTCTCATCGTCATCAGGTCAGGATCTGATCATGGGATCCTGGAGAAATCGTGGGAACGTTTTAAATTTTATAGGCACAATTGATATACTTTGTAGTGGCGTTTGAAGTCGGTTTTGTAAAAAAAAATTTTACGTTTATTAGTTTATATAAGACATAGATGAACAACTCGATAGATGTAATCATCTCTTGCAAAAATATTTGTATTTCATCCATCGCAAATCTCCCTGAATCAACTGAATGAAGAAGTCAATCAACACTTTAATATAATGCTCTCTGAAATGCAAATATTACCCAGTAAATAGCGATGAGTCAATGAAGATTAGTCAATTGTAAAGTTATTTATTAAAGTACCTTAATTGGAAATAGCTATCGTAATTCTTGGTAATAAGAATCTTTTTCGATTGCAATATTTATTCTGCCTTGTTCTGAACGCAGCCACTTGTTGCTAAGCAACATGCTGCCTACAAGGCGCATGCGTTTGGAACATCGTTAAGTGTTTCCCAGATCCAACCTAGCTCTCTTTTAAACACTTGGAAAGAATTTCTACACATAAGCCACAAATGAATTATATAAAAATAAAGTATTTTGTGATTATAAAATTTTAAGAATTCCCTCGATTCTCCAGGATTCCATCATCAGATCCTGACCTGATGAAAATGGGACCACCTGGGAAGTATTTCTCAAATCAAGGCGTCTTCCAGTAATTGGGGAACGTACATATGTAGAAAAAAGATTCCGACGAAATGAGAACCTCCTCCTTTTTTGGAAGTCGGTGAAAGAACTTGCAAACCAAAGTTGTCAGCCAATCACAATCTTAAGATTCTGAAGTGTTACATCAGCTAAACAAGCTCAGAAAAATGTTGGCGTTTGTAGCGTTCGCATTAAACTGCATTTTAAATAATTGTTAAGTAGCATTTCAATTTTTTTATGTTCAAAATAGGTTTTTTTAAATTCATGCGTACGTAATCGTGAATAGTTTGAATGAATTCTTGAATATTTTTAAAGCCAATTTGCACGCAAATTTGTTTTTGACCGCAGAACGGAATCGGTTAAAATATTCCTGTGCACTATGCTGAATAAAAACCGCTATGGTATCACATAGTACCCCGACTGCCAATTAACCAGCTTAATCGTTTTCTCGTTACAAAGCGGGCAAAAGGAACACAGGTCAATTTACACTGGTCACAGGGCATAATGGGAATAGAAACTTCCTCGCCATCGTTATTTTGTTTAATCACTTCAAAGGAAAGAGCTTACAAGTCCGATCGCAACTTTTTGATTGAAAAGATACTTTTTAATGGTCGTTTGTTGCAGGGTAAAGGCCTGGGTTTATATTTTATTAGTCTCTAGTAAACTAGCTGTTATTAAGGTCCATTTGACCGTGGTTAGTTACCACCCTACCGTCAAAGACGTGCCGCCAAGCGATTTAGCGTTCCGGTACGATGGCGAGTAGAAACCGATTAGGGATATAGGTTGAATGTACACTGCCATACCCCTTCCAATTAGCCCGTTACCGTCTTAGATTGCATCATCACTTACCATCAGGTGAGATCGCGATCATGAACTATCTTGTCATCGAATAATAAAAAAAAATATTCAGCACTGTCGAGTAATGTTTAGCCGCGACATAAAGACGTTCCGACAGTTTTTGTTTTGGTTTGTCAAAACGTCGTATTTATTCGGCGGTTAAACTTTGGCGATGATAAAATGGCCCTTAATAAGCTAATTTGGCAGTGAGTAGGCTTGCAATACCTCCTTGCCAATTTCATCAACGTCGAGTGAGGTTTAACCGAGGAATAAATTGGGCGTTATGACAGCTCTTGTATTGAAAATCCGTCAAACTATCAAATTTATTTCACGTACACCGTAACGTACCTACACCAAGATTAAAAAAAATAAAGTGCCGATTCCACCAACGTCGAGTGACCTTAGTTAAATCGAGACATAAATTGGCAGCTTTGACAGTTATTGCATGAAAATCTTCTTTTGCGCTCGGATAAAATTTACTTTACGTTGGTGAGCCCTTAGAATCGAAACACTTAGCGATTTCTCTGTAGTGCAGCTACTTGGCACATAAATCAGCGATGTTGGTTATTAGATACCACAAAATTTTATAACATGAATCATCAACACTGAACCGGATCTAAATTACGGTTGCTCTACGTGTTTTGATAAACGGTCACCGAACATTTGGCATGATATTTATAATCGTAAAACATTCCTGTGTTTCTGTTTGTTTAGATATAACGGAATATCCGTTAAATATTTTTAGACTATAATATTAGACACAGTTCCAGAAGTGGGAATTATCAATCTAAAACTAATCAGACCTTAAGAGAAGTTATCTCTTAAAACGCTAAAACTGTACGTAATGCCGCCTCCACTCACCTCTTATTATTTATATATTAAAATTCAGAAATACGTGTCCAGGACCGAACCGGCGACTTCCCGAATAGGACATTCCAGTTTTAACCACTAAGCTATTACGGCTCCAGTTCAAATAGGCCGAAACATTCAGTGAATGTCGGCCAATGTGGTAGAAACGCTTATTGTATCACCAATGTTTACACGAGTATCAGAATCAGAATGCAGAATGTATCGTCTAATGGACCTCCATGCGTCAGAATATTTAGCTTGAAGCCATTTTGGCGGTTCTCCTTTATACCTGCTTAATTAAAACGCCAAATGCCAGCTTAGCGTGTAATATTGAAGCCAGTGAGTGCCACAATAACCTCAGCTCACTCAGCTTACTACGGACCACATTGGACGGACAATTTATTTGCGTAATAATCAGCTGAATTAGCTCAGGGGCCGGCACTGAATCTCATTCCACCAAATGCTGAGCGCATACTTGAGACAAGCCGCTAGAGCCGAATATAGAGGATTTTTAAACTCAAAATCTAAAATGGTAATTACCATTGGGTTGCTACTGGACAAAAGTCTCTCGCGAAGATAATCTCTCTCATTGAATTACGCTGTTTGAGTCTGTAGCGACCCTCTTGAGATCGTACGTTCACCTGGTGGGGGTCTTCCAAATAAATATGGGGTAGAAATATAGTGATATTTCCTGCGGTGCGAGGTCACCCATCTAGCCACTTTGGGACCTTTCTATCGGCTCTTCGAGGTTTATGCCCCGCATTTATTTGGCATTTTCAGTAAATTACAACCGTATTGCTTATGCTGTTTGCAACTTTTGCAGCTGTGTCGATGCCTCTGCGTCCCTTGCGATGCGCATTTAAATGTGAGAACAGCTTATATTAGCTCCCGGGCCACCGCTGATTTCAATCCACATAATTAGCACGAATTCCGTTTCCAATTTCGCCAGAAAATGACCCAATTCCTGCATTTATTCACACGTTAATTGGTGCAGGGAGAAAATAGAATGAAATGTTTGGCAATAAAATTAGAATTGTTACTCTCCGGGACAATTAATATCAGTGATTCGGACTTCATCCGCGTGGTGTTATGCGTTTTGAAAATTCCGCGGCAAGTGCAAAAATCATGTTGATGCACTTTTCAATTGTTGTGAGATTGAAGGACAAAACAACAAAAACCTACTAGTTTGAATCAAATTAGTTTTTTTCAGGTTCTTTTAAGTTTAGTCTTGCAATAATATATGTTACACAATCTTAGACTATTTAACTCAAAAGTTATTGAACGAGCGAAGCGAGTTCTCTGAGTCAACTAGGGCGCTTGCCTACTAGACAGAGAAGTGTGTCCGTCTAAATGTCTGTCAGAGCCCTATAACTTCTGAATTACTGAATATTAGAACGTGAAACTTGGTTGAAAATTCAGTTATATCCTGTACTTGAACAACAAATACTAAAATTAGATAAATGTTATAAAGAAACGAAATTATTTAATTTTAATGCGCCATCTATTAGCATTATTGTGAAGCTAATAGCTTCACTATAATGCTAATAGATGGCGCTGTGTCAGTAAAACAGTTTTATGTCAACTATTATTTTTTTTATTGTGTCTAATGTTAAAAGTTAATTATTACAATATATAATTAAAACTTTTGGGAATTATGGGATATCGCGAGGTCTCAGTTCGGGGCGAATGTAATAGATTGTAAATAAATAAAACTTTTAACGCTGCTTTCAAGTAATAGATATTAAAATTTGTTTCCACTGTGTAATGATAAAATGCGAAAAATATTACGACAAAACTGTGAAAAATAATATGGAAGCTAGTCCCATAGAAGCAGCCAGCAGCTAGGCAGCGTATGCCTCGTAATCGGCAACGGAACGTCGCGGCCGGTGTCGTCCGGTGGATTCACCGGTGCACCGGCAATTACCATAATCCCCTCTTTACAAGCAGCTTTCATACAAGAAATAACAGCTTACAAACTTTTTAAACGTTTAAATCCGGCAAAATGTTCTATGTGTATTGTGTGTCCTATTTTTCATATACGACTGGTTCATTAAAAAGATAAAAAAGAAAGAAAATATATTTATTCTTGTTTAGTGTTTTGAGCGGGACATCCTGGCACAGGTATAATACTTACCTAAAAGGATGCCCCAGCGACGGTTTAATGTATTTGTAACTTTTTATTAATAAAAAAAAAAGTGTTACAAACAGTATATTTAATGCTAATTAATATTAAGTAATAGTAATGTCTGTCTGTAACACTACTCAGAATGGGTGTACAGCTCAGCATATGCCGTGTATTATTAAAGAAAAGCAACTATTTTTGGCAATTTGCTGAAAAGTCAAATGAGAGATTCGTGGTACAGAGTCGGATGGAGGGGAATAATAACGAGCGAGGGGACGCTCACCCACGCGATGGACAGGTTTAGTCAAAGTGGTGACCCAGATTACGATTAAAGGTGCGGACTGAAAACTGAAAGGTCTCAGGTTCGATCCGTTGCACTATTGTCGTACCCACTCCTAACAAAAGCTTTACGCTTATTTGGAGGGGAAAGGAGAATATAAGTGTAGAAGTCAAGTTCAACTTGGCTAATATTCTTTTATTTTTAAAAAATAAAAAAGAAACACAGTTGAGTGCTCCCGTTTATCCTGTTATGGCTTTATGACACATTTTTTTGGCTCCACTCATAAATCGAAACCGGGACCTCGTCATATCTTGTCGAACATGCTAACCACTAGGCCAACGAGCCAGTTATTATAAATAAATAAATGACAAGCAACTAAGCCAACCCTAAAAGAGCTCCTATTTCGTTCTAGTGGTAAGAAATTAAATTCTTAAATGCAAAATTTTATCGATATTTTTTATCATTTAACGTGGCTGGTGTTTTCAAAGCGCCAATAAATTTGCAATTTCTCGGAAGCAGCAAAATTGGTCCATAAATTAAGTTTCTAGCTTATCTACAGACCTTTCTAGTTAGTGTGAAAAATTGATCCGATAGCGTATGAGCTACGTCCTGAGCTTAGCATATAGGGGAGCCTGCTGTAATAATATCACCCCCAACTTTTCTAAACTTACCCTAACTAGACTTTAATCAATAAATTGTGCTGCTTCAGAAGCTTTGTGTATGTGTGTGTGTGTGTGTGTATGTGTGTGTGTGTGCGCGTGCGTTGTTGCGTGTTTGGGTGTCAAGAAAGTAGCCGAACTTTAAATGACGTACCTTCGAAAGGACCAAGAAGGCGGGATAGATTCTACCCATGACATCCAAACTTTAAGAAAACGTACCAAAATTTAGGAAATTGGACCATTTTCCCTGTGGAGTTTAGCAGCATTCCAAAAACAGGTTTTTCCTGCTAGATACGTGAACATCGTGTTAGTTACTCATGTAGGTACGATGCGCTGCCAAATGGGAGTGGTTATACAAGCACCTAAAGTCGAAAACAAAATGCCCAAATAACTTCACATTTTCCTTACATTTTCCTCTTTACTCGCCTTGACGCGAAACTAGATTGCCTAAAAATTTTAAGATGGACTTGGCCCTGAAATCTACAGGCACTCTGATGAATGCCATCAATCTTTGCTAAATAAATGACAGTATATCATTGTGACTTTCTAGACAAATTAATACGAGTACGTATAGTTCTTTCATTTCACAACGGCTCGTGGCTCAAGGTTGTGTGAGTGTCGTATATAAGTGTGTGCAAGACCTTGCTCGCACCTCACACCTCCCACCTAGGCTCTTGACAGCACACTATTAGGCAATGTGCATGTACACGACGTAACCACAAGTAGAGCTCACGTGCCCTCGTGAATTGCAAGATCTATACAGAAAATTAAACTATGTATCAAAGTAGAAAGAATCTTTATCGCTACTGATACATGCTAGATCTATCAGTACCTCCTCCTTTTTTGAAATTGGTTAAAAATATAAAAAGAGGAATAGGTTGGCTGTGGGATCGACCTATAAACCAATTTTCTTTGTTTGACCTACATTCTTTGGGCGGAGATACAAATAAATATAACTTTCATCATTTTGACATCCTAAATGGAACTTTTATTTCTTCTTATACAGTTCTATCAAAGGATGGCCTAGAATTGGATAATATTGCTCCATCAATCTTCAGAACATCATATTATTCATAATACTAAATCTAGGATAAACTCAGAAAATATATTTTATTATGTACTAACTTTTTTCCGCTTCTTTGCTCCTGACATCTAATGAAAGTAGTCCGAAGTGGTGATTTCTTTACAAAATTACTAGTTTTGATTTTTTCGAATTTTCAGCCGTTCTTGTGGGTTTCCCAATTTTTTGTTTTTAAATCATCCCTATATTAGAACGACAAAACAAATCCGTTATATTGCTTTTAAAGTAAATAAATGTAAAATTTCTTTTAACAAAACCGACTTCAAACGCTACAAATACTTTGTAAATCGATTGTGCCTGTAAAATTTGAAGAGTTCCCTCGATTTTTCCAGGGTCCCATCATCAGATCCTGACTTGATGACAATGGAACCACCTGGGAAGTATACCCTTTCAAACAAAAAAAGAATTTTCCAAATCGGTTCACGCGTCCTCGAATAATCGGGGAGCATACACAAAAAATAAAAATAAAAGATTCCGGCGAATTGAGAACCTCTTCCTTTTTTTGGAAGTCGGTTAAAATGTAATAATCCATGTCACCCTGAACATAATAACGAATTGATGATACCTCATCCATTAAAATCGGCTTAGTATTTTGGCGTAATCGCGTAATAAAGTACATAATATTATGATAAATTGATAAACGATTATTATTAGGCGGATATTTGATAAACGAAAAGTTTTATGATCACCATAAATGGTTTCTGTGTTTTATCACTTTATCAGTTAGTTGACGCAACATAGGACGCGTAATTTCGTGGTTGAAATATCACAGGCAAAGTACTGAGCTGATTAAATTAAGGTTTCCCCAGTTTGAAAGCGTAATCATAGACGTACAACGTACATGGAAACGCTTTTTGCAAAAAGACCTGGTAGGGTTTTGGGACTGAATTGTTAGTGCTTCTCGTTTTGTTTTAATGACTGCGGAAATCCACTTAAAAAACATTACTTATAGTCTACAGTTCTTATATCCAAGCGGTGTTAAATAGGATACTATTACTACGTTCCCTCAAATATGGTTGAGCGAAGCAACGGCATGCATCGTGTTCGTGAACGGGTGCCACCAACGGGGATGGGTCTGCTTTGTGTCTACCCATCTTAACATGTGTTAGGTTGTGGTAGGTGTGCATTTTTGAAACTTCTTTGTGGAAACACTGTGTGCATAGCATAGTTTTGTTAACCATTGTAAAAATTTTTTTTTGAAAAGAGCAACTGCTGAGTTTCTTGCCGGCTCTTCTCAGCAGAATCTGCATTCCGAATCGGTGGTAGATTTATGACGTGTCATAAGAGCCACAAGTTAGCCTACATGAAATAAATAAATTTTGATTTTGATTTTTGATTTTGTCTCTCTCTGCCACGAGAATGTGCAGTGGTAGATTTATTTGACGACTAGTTTTGCCCGCGGCTTCGCTCACGTTAAGATTTTTCAAACCCATATCTTGCCCCCTTATGTGTTTAGTTCTCTTAGTGGATGCCTACGTTAAAATAGCTATCTCTATGCCAAACAACCCGATCCGTCCAGCGGTTAGAGCTGTGCATTCATAAATCAGTCAGTCAGTCTGTCACCTTTGCCTTTTATATATTTAAAAAAGTTTGAAAGTTTATACGAATAAAAATTTAATAGGTATTATTCGCAGAATACGCATTAATAAAATTAATTATTATTGTTGTGTAATTATAATTACATTAAGTTTTGCTAGCGACTTTTATTATTGTAATTATCGATATTTATTGTTAATAAATAAATATAGAACCGACAACGATATTTTGAATGACTAACTTTTCTTAATGTTTATGGAAGAAGTGCCAATAAGGTCAAACCTTTGAGCATTCTAAATGCTCTAAAGGCAAAGGCCTCGATTTGGCATTTCTTAATTCAAAGCACTTGTTTTAGGCAACAAAGGCTTTTCGAGCGAGTCAGGTGAAAAATATTTTTCAGGACCGCAATTTGTTTTCGGATCAAATACTCCACAAAGAATTTTTGACATTCATTCGAGGGGAGGATTCTGTTTACAGCCGTGAAAATTATTTTTACAAAACCGACTTCAAACGCCACTACAAAGTATACCTACCAATTGTGTCTATAATTTTAAGGCTTCCCTCGATTTCGCCAAGATTCCATCATCAGATTCTGACCTGATGACTATGGGACCACCTGGGAAGTATACTTTTTCAGAAAAAAAAAAAAAATATTATCCAAATCGGTCCAGACGTCTTCGAGTAATCGAGGAACATACATAAAAAATGAAAAAAAAAAAAAGATTCCGACGAATTGAGAATCTTTTCCTTTTTTGAAGTCGTTTAAAAAGGGTTCCTAAAAAGTTGAAAGAGTTTTTTCATTTCATTGCCAAGAGTATCATATACCGCCAAGCGATTTAGCTTTCTGATACGATAGCGTGTAGAAACCGATTACGGGTTTGGGTTTCATTTATACTGCCATAATAATCCTTCTAAGTTTGTTCGCTACCATCTAAGACTGACGACACTTACCATCAGGTTAGGACACAGTCAAGGGCCATTTTGTCATCAATAAAATAACCGGTTAAATGCGATTCGGACTCGCATATGAAGGGTTCCGTACCAAAAAACGTCGAATAAAACACGTTTCTAGTAATTTTTATTATTTGTTGTTAAAGTGGCAACACGCAAAACGGGCGAATCGACGCCTACTTGCGGAAAAGATTCCCAGGAAACGAAGTGGCAACAGAAAAACACATTCTCTGAAAACTTCAACTCTCTACCTATTACGGATCATGAAATACAGTCCGCTGACAAACAGACGGACGTACGGACGGACGTATAGCGAAGACTTAGTAATAGGGTCCCGTTGGTCAGCCTTCGGGTAGGGAACTCTAAAAATAATGTTTGTGGTATTCTCGTTGATGCTTGCCTCGCATATAATAATTCCTACTATATGTCTCACATTTGATAACATCTAACTCTAAGTTGTAGAATTATTGTATTTTGGCTTTACTACCATCGTACTAATAAAGCTGTTTCGCTAAGCGATTTAGCGTTCAAGTTCCGGTACGATACTTTAGGGTAATAGGTTTACACAAGTTCGGTCATCCTTCCAACTTAGCGAGTTCTGTATTGCTAGGAAAGTCTAGCTCAATAGTACATTGTTACCTTAGGGATGAAAGTAACTTATTTAGTCCCGAGACGGGGTTTGGCGCCCGAGCGTAGCGAGGGGGCCTATAGTTCGAGGGACTAAATAAGTCTTTATCCCGAGGTAAACACTGTGCTTTTCATTACGAATATAAGGAAAGTCAAAATAAAAATAGAAATTAGCTAAAGAAAATTGAGTGAACTTTATTTTACATAAATCAACAACTTTGGTGAGATATTTATTTTTCATTACTCATACACGGAAAGTAGGTCTTCTATCTTTCTTCTTGTCTATGGATGCACTCGGGTATGTCGTGTTTCATTTGAATTCCAATAAAAATGTGACAACTAGTTTTTTTTAATTATTTGACAGCTGTCAGTTGAAAACGATTCTCCCTAGGGCTGAAAAGTATTACTTTCAACCCGCTTCTCAGGCAACTTCAGACCTACTTTCCGTGTATGAGTAATGAAAAATAATTTTATTGCTCTAACCTTTAACTGCGGTTATAGTGACTTTAGCTTCTTTTTCGTGGAGTCCGGAATCGTCTATCATAGGCACCACGCATCTTTCTTTTATGAGTTATCTGTGTTTTATGTACCTAATACTACTGTTGCCTGCGACTTCGTCCGCGTCAACTGATGCTTTGCTCTTATTGGTTGCAGCGTGATGTTTTATAGCCTAAAGCCTTCCTCGATAAATGGACTATCCAACACAAAAATAATTTTTCAATTCGAACCAGTAGTTCCTGAGATTAGCGCGTTCAAACAAACAAACTCTTCAGCTTTATAATATTAGTATAGATCTAACGTTGAAGGAAAATAGTGAAAACCTGTATGTCTGCGAGTTCTCCGTAATGTTCTCAAAGAGGGGTTAAGAATTGCCGACCTCCCTGGAGAAGTGGTGAGCACTATGGTCTTGGACTGGGAGGTCTCGGGTTCGGATCCCGGCGGGGACGATTTGGGAAATTATTATATCTGAATTGCCTCTGGTCTGGTCTGGTGGGAGACTTCAGCCGTGGCTAGTTACCACCCTATCGTCAAAGATGTACCGCCAAGCAATTTAGCTTTCCGGCACGATGTCCTGTAGAAACCGATTAGGGGTATGGGTGGAATTTACACTGCTATACCCCTTCTAAGTTAGCCTGCTACCATCTACATCGTCACTTACTATCAGGTGAGATCGCAGTCAAGAACTATCTTGACATGAAATTCCACAGCATTATTATTAGCACAGATTTAGAAAATCCACAGCTGGCTTTATGAGCGTTGTCTTTGTCTGTAAATTTCGTGTGACTAAGACAATTTTTTAATAAAAATTAATTTATTACACTGTAAGTTTTATATGCTATTATACCAGATGACTCTCTATTTCTAGGTCGTAATAGTTCGATATAAATAAAAATAAAAAAATATATATTTTTAAATAGATATCACGAACCTTATAAGGTGATTGTTAATCTTATTACGTCAACGGTTGATATGATGTTGATATTGAACGGTTCGATATGTTTGTTTAACATCAGCGAATGCGTCATCCGCCGGCAGAAGCTTGTAAAATTGATAATGGAATATCTCGCACTAACATGACTCATCGTACATCCACTCTTACGTCAATTCTACGGGCTCTGGGCGGCAACTGACATACCAGGCGAATTTGGAACAACATAAGAATGGATCGTTAATCTTGAGTTTGAAGTGGAGAAGCCTAGAGTAGGTACCTACCTACTACATATGTACGTAATAGAATAGTTCTTGCAATTCACAAGGGCGCGTGGCTGTATAAGTGGGAGCGAGAGCTTGCTCGCGCCTGACCGCTTCGACCTAGGCTCCGGATAGTGCCACACAATAAAGCAATGTGCATGTACACGACGTAACCACAAGTAAAGTTCACGCGCTCTCTTGAATTGAAAGAGTTATACCTATGTAAACTCTCTGTAGTAGTTTTGATATAATGAAAAGCAAAAAAAAGTTTGCGGTATTAACGACGTGTGAACTGTGAACGGTTATATGGCTTATGTACCCGCCGCTATGTTATCGAAAAAGTTTATCCTGCAAAACAACCAGCAGTACCGTGTCAATACGTTCACAAGGCTACGGTCTAGCGAATGAAAAATCGTGGCAACGCACGAAATATACATAGGAATTTGTAACTTTTGACACATCATCAACAGTCAAGTTTGACTTGTATATCGAGTAAAAGAAAAAGTAATATGTTGCCGACTTTTCCAGAATAGAACAAACAACACCGACACGTAGCGCCACAGAAATCCCTTCAAAACACACTCGACGTAAGTTTCGCACCAACACCGGAGCGTCATCACGAGATGTTAATTCCACAGTGCACCATGCAAAGTCAACACAAGTGAATTCCGCAAAGTAACGCCTGCTTCTATCCAAATTTTTGTATATATCGAGTTTTGGACACATGCCTTTTTTTATTCGATGACAAGGCCTTGACTGCGATCTCACCTGATGGTAAGTGACGAAGCAGTCCAAGATGGTAGCGACTAACTTGGAAGGGGTAAGGCAGTGTACATTCAACCCATACCCCTAATCGGTTTCTACTCGCCATCGTGCCGGAACGCTAAACCGCTTGGCGTCTTTGACGGTAGGATGGTAACTAGTCACGGCCGAAGTCTTCCACCAGACCAGACCAGAGACAATTCAGATATTATAAATTCCCCCCCGCCGGGAATCGAAACCGAGACCTACAAAGCCTCCCACCAGACGCCTATAGACCTATAAACAAGACTTGTTAAATAGCACTGTCAGAGAATGGGTACTCCGTCCGTTATAGGAGTTGACGTGTAGACAGACCCATCACGTGTATTATGCAAGTCCTCGTAAATAAGCATGCAAAATGCAGAAGAGCTTCAAAGCCTGTCTGAATAAAAGATATTCAGAATTTGAATATATAGACTCTAAATTCACTCCAGATGCACGCCTTTAAGTGACGGATGTTCTGACTCAATGTAACAGAGTGGAAAATTCGATCTAGAGCGGTCGGTCTATTTCTGATGGGCCTTCTGTATCGGATACGGAGTCAAAATTCAAGATCGCTGCTTTCAATGCATACCAATTAGATTTAGCGTTTCACGTTATTTATTTACATTAGGAATCAGCAGGCAGCCCTTTTTTTATCTAAATGGATATATTATGGTAATTAGTTGAACAGAGCTGTTGCCCTCATCTTCACCCTTACTAATATTACAAATGCGCAAGTGTGTTTTTTTGTTAGTTTGTCTTTCAATTACGCCGCAACAAGGCAACGGATTGAAGTAATTTTTTGCATGGGGATATAAGCTACTTTTTATCCCGGAAAATCAAAGGTGTCTGACTGATTGATCTATCAATGCACAACTCAAATATCTGAATCGATCGAGCTGAAAAGAATACTGATAGCTATTATGACGAAGGCATCCGCTGAGAAAGGACTTTTGAAAGTTGTGGCATGGTCACCTCATCAATTTTTTTTAATTTTACTAACCTATGTCACCCGGGATAAGCTAAGAATTCTAACGATACCTCACTCATCAAAATCGGTTCAGGCGTACAGAAGTTATGGTGGAATATCAAAACTCACTACATACATACAAGAATCCTGAAAACAATATACTCCTTTTTTCAGGCAGTTTTATAAATATATTTAAACTTACCAAAAGATATGAGGCCGCTGTTCAGCATAGTAAGCTTTATGCTGTTGGGAATCGACACCAAGCTGGTCGTCCCAGCTGCCTTCAGGTCCTTTTTCTTCGGCTTCTTCTCCAGGTCATACCTTGGCGTAGACCTGGACCTGTGTTTCCTCTGACTCGTCGCGACGGACGTCCCGCGGTGACCCGTCCTCGAAGACATTTCGACCACAGAACCGGACCGGACCGGCACCGGATACCGGACGCAACAACAAGCAAATATTTTTACTGCGGAATCGTTTTATTAGCAGCACATTTTACAATTTACGATCTACAGCACGCCCGCGCACAATTTTGTTTGAGGTAAATTTCCAGGATTCTCTTTGTACTTAGGTGTATGAAATTAACGGATAACTATTATACAATTTACACTGAAACTTAGCACTATAATTTTACTTGTGTTTTTTATCATAACACGGACATGTTTCGGTTTGCTGTGGCAGTCGTCACCTGGAACAAAAGAGGCAGATTTTTATACCAACGAAAATGTAGTCCACTTGGATAGAGCGTTTTTGATGACCTCCCTGGTGCAGTGGTGGTCTCGGGTTCGATTCCCGGCGGGGGCAATTTGGAAATTCACACAACACTTGGAAAACAATTTCACCCTCACCACCTAGGTGCCTGGAGCACTTCGACCATCCGATGTTCCAGATCCTTTTTTCCACGTACTTTGAAACTGTGGAACCAACTTCCTGCGACGGTGTTTCCACTGAATTACAACATGGGGTTATTCAAGGGGCGGACCAAGAAATTCCTGAAAGGCCGGCAACGCATTGGTGGTGCCTCTGGTGCTACAAGTGATCATGGGCGGCGGTAATCACTTAACATCAGGTGACCCGCCTGCTCGTTTGCTCGTTAAAAATATAAAAAAAAAAAATATATATAATTTCTCAACTATGATTCAAGCACCATGCACCCCAAAAGTAAACGTCAGTGTATTGCTAGCTCTGAAAGGAAATTTATCCATTCTTTGAATGACTCAATACATTAAACATAGCAGGCGGAAGTTAGTTCCATAAATTGCATGTTGCAAGGTCAACCTAATAGGAAGTGGAAGAATACTAAGTATCTATTAGGTGTGAATAAGTTTCCACGGTTTAAGACCGCTCACAGGACTTTACAAACAGTGCGGTATCAGTGCAAACAACACTTAGAAAATTCTCTGTAGAGCCCATAAAATACACAAACAAAGCCGACGCGGAGGTATTTTCGGCGTTCCTCAGACCCCAGTCAAGTCAATTCGGGATCGTCAACAAGAACAACGGCTCGCTTAACTAATTAAAGGATTCGAGGAAAACTAAGTAGTGAACTACCTTTAAATATCTCGCTCAAGTGATTTTTGATTTTTCGGTTGCTCATGATGAGTTGACGCGTTCGAGTCATCGAGTAAAAAAAAGTTTATAGTAGTAAGCTTAGCTTTATTGCACTAAAACACAGAAAATTACATTACAAAGACACAAAATAGAACAGGCGACAAAAGCGCGGTATGCAAGAATGGCCTTCACAGAAGTGGTCTCTTACAGGGATTCTGTAAGTCCTAATCCGACTAAGTCCGACTTCGTTCGCGTGGATTGAGGTTTTTAAATTCCCGCGGGAACTGTCTTATTTCCCGGGATAAAAAGTAGCCTATGTGTCATTCCAGCCTATAGTCTATCTCTGTGCTCAACCAAATAGGTTCAGTCGTTGCGACGTGATTGAGTAACAAACATCCAAACTTTCGCTTTTATAATATTAATTAAAAAATTAAAATAATTAATTAATAGGATTACTTAGGATAGGTACTAATTAAGCCAGTTTAAAATTAAGCGCGATTTATTAAATCAATATAGGTACTGTTCATGAAAACCGACAATTAATTCATCGAAGAATATTCATGACATTAGTGAAAGCGCCTTAATTTCATCACTCGAAAACAATGGCAACCGTCTTAATTATCTAATTACTTGTACAAACGTAACCCGGGGAAACTGAAAACCGTGATCCGTTCTTAAATACGAGTAAGGGGAAAACACACTTTGAAAACGCGACGCGTCTTGTATCTCAATCAAATTAAATCCTATTATTTTTAACACTGACCAGTGATTGATTTTATTATTATTATGTAGAAAAATAGTTTGCCTGTATCTCAGTACATACGAGTAAGGGGAGAAACACACTTAGAAAACGCGATGTGTCCTGTATCAAATCAAATTCTAATATTTTTAACTCTGACCAGTGATTGATTATGTAGAAGAATAGTTTGCCTGTGTCATACAGTAACAGTACAGTGGTAGCGTAAGCCTAAGCCGTTATTGGGTTAGATCCTTGAACAAAGAGGTCTCTAAAACTGTGGTTGATAGCTCTCGAAATGGATAATTGTTAGCGTTTTTAGCCCATTCTCTGTATCATGAATCACATGTGAGCATACTCCATTTACGTGACTTGGAACCAGAAAAGTTAAAGTTAAATTTAAAAAGAAAAATTTATGTACCTACTTCTGTGCTCTTTGTAAGAAGTTAGACAGATTTATCTTGGTAATTGGAGTACGTACCACGGTAATTATTTCAGTTGGGATTGTGTCATTACAATTATGTCATTAAACCACGAATCAAGTCTAAATTTTGCAACATCTTACACCGCTCAATCTCCTTCGTGCCTTCTCCATCAACGTGACACTGGCGAAGCAATCTGTGCCCAGTTGGCACGCCTGAAAGCCACTGATTGGGAATTGAATTGAATTGAATTGAAAATCCTAAGATTTAACTTAGATTCTTCTTAGATAAGATAGATGTGTGATGGGTGTTAGCTAAAAGACGTATCAAAACTGACCTCACCGTTAAAAATAAAATACTTGTGACCCTTTGCACCGGGTAATAACCACCCCGTTGGCGACTCGGAATTGCTTTTATTGGTCCCCACCCCTTTCGTATATTGGATTTTCCCCTGGATGTATTTTACTGGTTAATGGAACGTTACTAAAACACGCCGGCTCTATATGTTTTCTGTCTCGCCGAGCGTCAATTGAAAGGTTACTAAGTGCCGATTACACCAACGCAAATTAAGTGTTATCCGAGCGTTTTGATATTTAGGCAGATTTTTAAAACAAAAAAAAAGATACCGGCCGAATTGATAACCTCCTCCTTTTTGGAAGTCGGTTAAAAACTGTCAAAATATCAACGTTTGGATAAGACGTTGTTAAAATCAGCCTTAAAACAAACTCGCTTTCGAGTAACAGCCAAAGAATGCTGACGTAAATAGCTGTTATTTTTTACAAGTAGCTTAACAATAAGCTATTTAAGAAAAAAATATATATATACGCGACGAATTGAGAACCTCCTTTTTTTCGTCGGTTATATTTAGATACTGGACCTGACCTGGTGTCGCTTATGACTTCAAAAGAGGTCGGGACTAGTAGGCTATCAATGGTAAATGCAATACAAAGCCTTTGCACACCACGTTTTTTAAACGCGCCGTTGACGCGCGTTTTTAGCGATACAAACGCGATGCTAACGCGCGTGTGTAGGATAAAAAAGCGCGCCGTCGACGCACGTTTAGAAAACGTGGTGTGCAAAGGCCCTTATGTATTACAATTATTTGTAGAGCTATCCTTTGAAGATATTCATGAATTCTTCACTAAATGGAAATAACCTAACGTTAGGTACATCCTTTTATATAAAAAAGGTCGTCTTTATTAAAGTTGGTTAGAAAAAAAGGTTCGACAAAATGTGGTACACTTTCTAGTAGCCCCATGATGTTATAGATTCTAGAGTCATTTTACAATTGATAGCTTCCGCAAAACAGTCTGGAAGAAATGAATACAATAACAATACTTTGTGGCGACCTGTGTCGACAGCTCGAATCTAGGTCAGTGCATATTAGTGTAAAGTCACACTTGCGGCTTTTTGTTGTGTTGCCGAAGTTGTCACAATTGCAACGATGCCAAGGACATAGAGCCTTGAGTGTAACAGTTTGTGTAAAACTCTTAACTGAATTATTACTACACTAATATTATAAAGGCGAAAGTTCTTATGTATGTGTGTATATGTGTGTGTATTTTGACAGTAATAATAAACACAAACTAAAGCATGAACGCGGACCAATCAGAAGAGAGAAATGAAAACTCCCATGGGCTTAAAAGTTAAATTTTGCTCCCGCTATTCTATAAAGCCATTTTTCGAATCGGTATGGTCTCGGTCCCAAATAAAACTATTAATATATCTTTCTCAAATTGTAAAAATGTATCCAACATAAATATTAATGTTTAATTATTTCATAATAATTTATTTGTGTTTTATTTAAACTTTCAATATACGTATTATAGGTAATGTCTATACATAGCAGGTTGATACTCCTAGCTTTTTTTCATAGGCAATGATGAAAAATAGTGTATGCCACTCGGGGCCAAAATATTTTGTTCTATTGAATTCCTCTCTACGCTCAGGATTCTACGTTAGAATCCTTCACTTCGCTCTGAACGAAAAATTTCTTTGGGCCCATATTACACACATAACTATTAAGATCATAATAACGTGTTTTACTGTATGTATCCTGTAGTATAATAAGATATTTTACTATGTTGGTAACCCTGGTATAAATGTCAAATAAATAGTCTTTGGTTAGCAAGCGGTGTTCTACTATATGGTGACAGTGGTGGGATAAATAAGTTTATTGTTTGTACTTAATACTCATAAAGCGGTGAAGGTAATGACAACAGTTCAAAACAACTTAAAGTGGAATAACGTGTCGTAAGTGTGGCATTACTCTTGCTGCAAACACAGACAAGTCAGTTGTAACTAGGTATTCCTTTTATGACACAGTTGGGAAGCGAATGGCTGAAATTTTAACCGAATGGCCAAAGTTCACGTGCGAGGTACCTATTTTTGGTCCATTAGTGAACTAGGCCGGTAATATCTTGTATTTAGGTTTGCTGCTGCGGGAATTTAGGTTTTTAAAAAGTTCTAGAAGCTACGTGTTATGCGGCAGGATCTGGTAATCCACCGCATTATAATAAGACTCCTACTATTATAGGCATAAGTAAATAATTTTACTTATGCCTATAATGTCACGACCATGTCACGACTCAGTGTCAGTCAGACTCGTCATGACTCAGCAACTGCTGAGTTTCTTGCCGGTTCTTCTCAGCAGAATCTGCATTCCGAACCGGTGGTAGATTTATGACGTGTCATAAGAGCTACAAGGTAGCCTACATGAAATAAATAAATTTTGAATTCGAATTTGAATTTGAATGGTCAGGTAGGGAGAGAGAGAAAGAAGAGAGGCTAAGTATTTGTTTTCACCATACAAGTATTCTTTCAGAATGAGAAGAGTTAGGGTCATAGTCCTGACCTGATGCCAATGGGACCACTTGGAAAGTATTTCCTTTCAAACAAAAAAAGAATTTTCCAAATCAGTCCAGGCGTCTTTGAATAATCGGGGAACATACATAAAATAAAATAAAAAGATTCCAACGAATTCAGGACGTCCTTCTTTTTTGGAAGTCGGTTGAAAATTGAATGTCCGTAATTTTTAACTAACAATTTAATATGAACATATCTAACATTTTGTTTTTCGATATTATAACCTCGCTTCGTAAGTATATAAAAAGCTCGTATTAATGACCGGCTTCATTTGATTTACGAGCACAGGACATGAGATATAAAATCGCCGATGATGTCAACATGTCGTAAATAAATAGGCGCTGAATTGCTGACAGATTCTGTCGGTCCTCTTTCCTTGTTCCATTTCCAGTTATGCATTCAATAAAATGGGTCTTGCTCAAACATAAAATTGACCTCTCCATGTCAATACTGCCGGCTCACTACTGGGCGCGAGGTTTTCGACTTTTCGGGATTGGTTGACGTTATAGAAAACTCTCAGATTTGTAGATTTTCCACCATGTTTTAGTAATACCACAGAACACCTAATAGTACCTAAAGATACAGAAGATACACTCCGCAAAATGATTTAAATAAATAGCGATTCTTGTTAACACACAATAAAGTGCAATTCAGGTTGAAACAACGCTACTGACCTACCATCTTATTCACCTAGACTTTTCTCTCTTGCTATCACGTAACTCTTATCCCTTTGCGTTCTCTGAATTTAAGCCCTTCGAAGAGGTACGCCATATATTTGTAGCTAGATGCACAGTTTACTGCGGAGTGCGCCAGGTCAAAAAACCAATCAGAACAATATGACGACAAACTCCGAACAGGTTTGAAATCCAAATGCGAGAATCCACGTTAACAGACTTAACTTAGCGGTGTTTCTTTTCAATTATTTTTATTTTGTAAAAAAGAAAGAAGAGAGATTTTCAAATGGAAAAACCTATTGAGGGGAATAGACGCAAATGGCGTCTGCAATCTAATTCTATGGCTGAATTTTAACAATCCCGACGACAATCCCTTGTGTTCTTCAAGAATTTACATTATATAAAACGTTTCTTTTTATTGTTAATATAAAAGATGAAACACGTGAAATATTTTTTTTCCAAGAATATGTGTAATTTTTTAACCGACGTAAGAATAAGGTGGAGGTTCTCAATTCGTCACGTATATATTTTTTCATAGTAAAAGTATTAAACTAACGAAGTTATAAGCTAGTATTGAGAGCTCATTGTCAGCACAAAATCATACTTACTGAGCGTGGACCAGACGTCATAACAAAAGGCCTAAAAAGTGCCTAAAAAGTGCCTAAACAGTAAATTAGTAGTCCCTACTTCATGTGTTTAACAGACTTTTTAATTACATTTTTTAGTTAGAGATTCTGAGTTAATTCTGAATAAAGTATTTTCATTTAGTCTCAATATGGCGCATATTACAGAGCCAAAATTTTTATACATATTACTAGGAGACGATACAGCCCAGCCATTTTTTTTTAAATGAATATCATTCGACTTATTAGAATACATGATGTATTTGGCGCTTACTACACTAGCATCTGTCGCGTTTCACACGAGGTTTCGGGTATGTTTTATTTCATCTATCGCGAGGATTTTTTTTTACATTCTGCGCACTGCTAAGAACATATAGCGTGTTCAAGCAGAAATGAAACGTTTTCCTAAACGCGACACTATTGGTCCACGTATTCCATCTATCAGTCATCCAACGTCAGTTACCACGTCAAAATTGTCATAGTCGTTATTCCATTCGAAATTCATACGTTACCTATACGCACTGTAACTAACCGTTATCATATTAATACAAAGTTTTAACCGAATCTACGCAAGAGTTTTTATTTCAATCGCAAAATACTTCGACGAATTCAAAGCACCAACATAAGTGATCCTTCGTACCAAATCTGCATACGACACAGCGACCTATGGACTCGATGAAGACTCAAGAAACGCAATTGAGCAGCCATAGTTGACGAGATTACGACATCAAGACGCGCAGTTGTAACGGTCAACCTTTTCCAACATCGATCCATCCTTTAGGTTCTTCGTTTGTGTAATATTGTGCTGAATACCGCGCTTAAAATCGTATACGCATCCCGCGAACAGCAGGTAAGTCTTACCAGCTGACACGTAAGTACTCACACGTAAGTACTAACCTAATCCTTATTTTCCTCCAAAATGACTAGCCGTGATAAATCACCACAATTAAGCCTTCCACATGAAAATCTAGACGTTATTCTACGTGATTTAACAAAGAAACGTGGCATTCTCAAAGGCAGATTAACGAAGTTCAGTACATATTTAAATAGCTTCAACATAAAAGATGCAACATCGCAAAACAAAATTGATTTAAAACTACGCATTGAGGGTGCCACGAATCTATATCGTGAGTACAACAGCATTCAGTCGAGGATAGAGGAATGTGTCAGCGAATCTGATACTGATGATCAACTGACACAAAGAGAACAGTTCGAAGACTTCTACTACACGACACTATCCCAGGCTGAATTGTTGTTAAAGAGTGGTAGCAGTGATGGTGAGGTCGTAACTTGTTCCAAAACATGCGCAAATAACGGTCAGTTACGATCTGTTAAATTACCTACCATAACGTTGCCATCGTTTGATGGATCATACGAGCACTGGTTGGAATTTCGGGATACTTTTCAATCCTTAGTGCACAATTCGAATGAAATAACAAGTATCCAGAAATTCCACTACCTGAAATCGTCATTAAAAGGTAGTGCCGAGCTAGTCATCGACGCATTGGAGTTCACATCTGACAATTATTGTATAGCTTGGGATCTGTTACTCAAGCGTTATAATAATAGCAGGTTACTAGTGCATAATCACGTAAAAACGATATTTAACATTCAAGCGTTGAGTAAAGAATCCGCTGCATCGCTTAGGAACCTTAGTGACACTATTCTTAAAAATTTACGCGCTTTAAAAATCCTAGGTGAGCCTGTAGACTCCTGGGATACATTAATTATCTATATCATTGTGTCTAAACTCGATAAAATCACTGAACGCGAATGGGAGCAATATAAAGGCACATTGACAACGAACAATGACGATTTTAAATCAAAGTTGAAGGTTGATGATCTAATTAACTTCCTAAAAAATCGGGCGGACATGTTAGAAACATTGCAAAGTTCACAGAACTCACACAATAGGGATTCAAAGATAACGAAAAATAACGCGAAGTCATCCACGAGTTCTCACTCGAAATGCAATGTTTCTAGCACTAATAAACCGCACGAACGTCGCTTCACTCCTAGGAAATGCTTTATGTGCAACGAAGACCATCAACTGTACGCGTGTTCAAAATTCATCAACTCTGATTTAGAAACGAAACTGAAATTTCTTCGCGATAACAAGTTATGTGAAAATTGCATGAAAACTAGCAACCACAAAGCCGATTTTTGCAAATATGGGGGTTGCCGTGTCTGCTCACTGAAACATAATTCGGCAATCCACCCTTCAGGTGGTTCAAACTATCCTCCAGATGGTACAAAACCAAAAGATAGCACTAGCGGTTCCCTAGCGATGCACTCGTCATTCGATGATCGGCAATTACTAATGAGCAGCGGCGCGAGCGCAGGCCAGGAGTCATTCCCCGTCGCGCCCCTGTCCCCCGCAGATTCAATACTTACCTATGCAACTAGTGCGAACTTAAACGATTGTCGCACTCATCGCTCATTAAGACCGGTCTTGTTATCAACTGCGCTCATCCAGGTACGGACTCAACGCAATGTTTTTATACTCGCAACTGCACTCTTGGATAACGGTAGTGAACGCAGTTTCGTAAGCGAACCCTTTAGTGAAAAGTTAGGGTTAAATTTATTACAGTCCACTCACGAGATTAGAGGTGTAGGTAACTCGGTGACGCAATGTACTAAGTCGTGCGACATTGAGATAAAATCGCGCATATCTACTTACACCGCTAAGCTACATTGTTTCGTATTGCCGCAAATTTCATCTACGTTGCCCGCTGTACATTATAAACGCGCAAGGTTTCGTATACCTAACAGTGTACAGCTGGCAGATCCGCATTTCCTTGATTCCCGACAGATCGATATGTTGATCGGCGCAGACACATTTTGGGAATTATTAAACTAAGGTAATATAAGGCTACCTAACGGACCTTATTTACAGAATACGCATTTAGGCTGGATAATATCAGGACCTATCGTAATTAATACGCGCAACGATAGCATTATTCAGTGCAACTTTTCGCAATCCATAGATACGCAACTACGTCAATTTTGGGAAATCGAAGAGCTACCTAGGGATCGGGATACGCGCACAGATGCGGAACGTGCTTGCGAAGACCTGTTCACTCGTACTACGACGCGCAATGACGAGGGACGGTTTGTTGTTAGCATTCCACTAAAGACATCTGCCGATCTTTTAGGCGAATCTTTCTCACAGGCGGAACGACGCTTTCTAGCATTAGAAAGGCGTTTACAACGCGCACCCGCTTATAAAAAGTTATATACAGATTTCCTTCACGAATACGAAAGTCTTGGTCACATGACTCGCGTTACGACCTACGGAACACCTCACTATTTCATGCCGCATCACGGTGTGTTCCGTGAACACGCCACAAGCACCAAGTTGAGAGTGGTCTACGATGCTGGGGCGGTCACGAGCACGGGTATCAGCTATAACGATCTGCAGTTGGTAGGTCCGCCTATCCAAGGCGATCTTCTATCCATTACTTTACGCTTCAGGCAACATCGGTACGTCGCATGCGCGGACATAGAAAAGATGTACCGACAGTGTCTTGTCAACGAAACCCAACGCGATTTGCAGCTGATTCTCTGGCGCGATGAACCCACGCAGCCATTAGGCATCTATCGTCTCAACACGGTCACGTACGGAACCGCGTCCGCACCTTTTTTAAGTGTTCGTTGTTTAAAACAATTGGCACTCGAAACTACTAACGCAGAGGTGTCTCGAATAATCAACGAAGATTTCTACGTCGACGACATGATTACGGGTTCTAATAATAAAGACGATCTCGTTAAATTATGTGAAGAAGCAGCTACGACGCTGCAAGCGGGCTGTTTCCCACTGCGCAAGTGGATATTCAATTTCACATCGTCAGAACCTATGATCACATCGTCGCCATGCGCTCACAAACAAATAAGCGGTGAAAATACTAATCACAAAACATTAGGCATTGGTTGGCTTAATGATAGTGACGAATTTTATTTTAACACGGAGTTTGAGAGTGATAGTAATCAACCTATAACTAAACGCATAATTCTATCATACGCATCTCAAATTTTCGATCCGTTGGGCATTTTAAGTCCATTCATTTTAATTGCGAAAATGTTATTACAACAGCTGTGGTTATTAAAAATGGATTGGGATGAGTCCGTCCCTGTCGAGATCGCTCGGCAATGGAACCGGTTTCTCGCGTCTCTTTCAATCCTGAAAACTATACGCGTACCTCGCTACGTCATGGATAGTAATTGTATGTATACCGAAATGCATATTTTTACCGATGCCTCGCAAAGCGCTTACGGGGCGTGTGTTTATATTCGAACGTTAAACGCAAAGAATCATACGGTCAAAGTTCGTTTGCTTTGTTCTAAAGGGAAGGTCGCGCCACTAAAAACTATTAATATTCCCCGTTTAGAACTGTTAGGTGCCCTTATAGGTGCTCGGCTGTATGATAAGGTTCGAAACTCGCTGCGTTGCACGTTTGACCGCGTAATGTTTTGGACCGACTCCACGATAGTCTTAGGTTGGCTGCGCATGTCACCAAGATTATTAAAAACCTTCGTTCAAAATAGGACGATCGAAATTCACGATTTGACGAAGGAGGTTCCGTGGCGTCACGTAAGCGGGAAGGAAAACCCAGCTGATCTCGTATCGCGAGGAGTTGTGAATCTCGAGGAGCTCACTTCTTCTAACTTATGGTGGGAAGGGCCAGCCTTTCTTCGCGACAGTACATTTGACTGTAAAAACGTGCCTCCTTTTTATGCGTCAGAGGTTCAGTCAAATGACTTGCCTGAAACGAAAGGTAGTGACGTTACCGCGCTCGTAGCCCGTGATAGTTCGAACTTTGAAGAAAAATCTATCATTGATTTCGAACGATTCTCTCAGTTCAACCGGCTGAGACGCTCAACTGCCTACGTTTTACGGTTTGTACATAATACGCGCAATAAATTAAATAGGCGTTCGGGCGTTCTTACCGTAGATGAGCTGAGAGAAGCCGACATATTGCTGACTAGACTGTCTCAACTGGAATCTTTTCCAGTCGAGTACAAGTCAATGGTCAGCAATCGCGCGCTCAACAAGAAACACAATTTGAGCAAATTAAATTTGTTTCTTGACGAGGATAAACTACTGCGAGTCGGTGGTAGGCTAGACTATTCTTCAGAGTTTGACTACAGTAAAAAACATCCGATACTACTGTCAGGCAAGCATTATTTCACGCTTCTTCTCTTCCGCCACGAACATAAGACGTTGCTACACGCAGCACCGCAGGCGCTTCTCTTTCACCTTCGCGAAACTTGGTGGCCGCTTTCAGGTAGGAATCTCGCTAGGAAAATAGTTCACGAATGCGTTGTGTGCAAGCGCGTGCGAGGTCAAACGCTTACTCCTCTTATGGGGAACCTTCCCAGCGAGAGAATAACACCTACTTTTCCATTTGATCGATGCGGTGTTGACTATGCCGGCCCAGTACTCATTCTAAACAGGAAAGGTAGGGGTGCTACGACCACTAAAGCATACATCTGTATTTTTATCTGTTTCGTTACGCGCGCTGTTCATTTGGAACTTGTTACCGACCTTACTACCAAAGCTTACTGTCTCTCGATTAATCGCTTTGTATCGCGCAGGTCGAAACCCTCAGAAATCTGGTCCGATAATGGCCGGAATCTGGTCGGACTTAAAAACGAATTCGCTCAATTTCTAGAACGCTGTAGTTCTGAAATTATAGATTACGCAAATCAACAACAAATTAAATTTAAATTCATTGTCCCATACGCTGCTCATTTTGGAGGATTGTGGGAGGCAGGAGTACGCTCCTGCAAGTACCACCTTCGTCGTGTGGTGGGTAACGCGCATCTCACCTACGAAGAGTTCAGCACGGTATTAGCACAAGTCGAAGCCGTCCTGAACTCCCGTCCTCTCACCCAAATGTCATCCGATCCTAACGACCTATTACCCCTTAGTCCTGCTCACTTCCTGGTTGGCCGTACGCTCACATCGCCTGTCTACGAAAATCTGGAGGAGACGCCTACGCACAGACTCGATCGGTACCAGCGGGTGGAACAAATTCGACAACACTTTTGGAGACGCTGGTCGAAAGAGTATATCTCCGAGCTGCAAACGCGGACTAAGTGGAGGGAGAACACGCAAGACCTCAAACCTGACACTATGGTTGTCATCAAAGAGGACAACTTACCTCCATTACGGTGGCATCTTGGACGGGTCGTCAGGAACATACCTGGGAAGGATGGCATCGCAAGGGTGGCGGAGATACAAACTGCAACTGGACTTGTGAGACGAGCGTACACTAAAATTTGCCCATTGGTTGACCCAGAAGAAACCATCTTGGAAGCCAAGGGTTCCAAGGCCGGGGGCATATGTTCAAGCAGAAATGAAACGTTTTCCTAAACGCGACACTATTGGTCCACGTATTCCATCTATCAGTCATCCAACGTCAGTTACCACGTCAAAATTGTCATAGTCGTTATTCCATTCGAAATTCATACGTTACCTATACGCACTGTAACTAACCGTTATCATATTAATACAAAGTTTTAACCGAATCTACGCAAGAGTTTTTATTTCAATCGCAAAATACTTCGACGAATTCAAAGCACCAACATAGCGTGTTAAAACAATGGCAATTTCCGATGTCAATAATCTCTCCGGTAAATGTTACTACAAGGTAACCTTGCTTGAACTTGTGGCTGATGCCTATTTTCTCTCCATTCATACATGTGTTGCGTGGGAGCACCGGAAGTCGACAGATATTATCTGTTCACGACTCTGTATTTACGAGATGTTGACATAGGATACGGGATGACTAGTTTTAATGGCGACTTTAGCTGTATGCCTACAGTTTCTATTAACAACTAGAGGATGCCCACGACTTCGTCCGCGTGGATTAAGGTTTTTGATTCCCGCGGGAACTCCTTAATTTTCAATGTATTAAAGAAATTGAAATATTAACATCTTACTGTGTACCTACTCGTATGTGTTTGTTTGTTGGTTTTTCCTTCAATAACGCTGCAACACAGCTACGAATCGACGTGTTTTTTACATAGGTATAGTTTAGGACCTGGAGAGTGACATTTTTTATCCCGGAAAATCTAGAGTTCCCGTGGGATGTTACCCGGACGAAGTCAAAGTGTAAATAATAATAAATATGATGAGCATTATTTTTAACCGACTTCCAAAAAGGAGGAGGTTATCAATTCGGCCGGTATATTTTTTATAATGCTTAAGTAAAAGGTGTGGTGCTAAAAGGTGCTTGCCGTCAGTGAATGTCGGATGTCTTCGTAGTTAAGTTAATATTAAGTGTAGTGTATCGCTGGGGTTGGCCAGCTGGTGAAAAACTCGAAAAAAAAATTGATTAAAAAATTGCATTAGTAATTTTCATGCAATTCATGCACAAATGCAATTCTTTGGTCAATTTTCCTCAACCATTATGCATCAACCATTTCGTTCAACAATGGATAGCAATCATACAATTGCAATTCGATTCATTACGCTTTCAGTTTTGGCACGCGGCGTATAAATGATGGTTGATGGTTGAATCAAACGAATGCTATCAATCAAGGGATCAAAGAGCGATTTGGGCCGTTATATCACGATCCGATCCTAGGTTACGCCATAATACTTCTAGGTATTTTTTGTGTGTGACTAGCTTTTATCCACGGCCTCGCTCCCGCCATCTATTAGGGCCGATTTCACCAACGTAGTCTTATCTGAGCGTTGACATTTTGGCAGATTTTCAATACAAGAACTGACAAAATATCAACGCACTACCTAATTGTGGAATCATCTCCCTTCGACAGTGTTCCCACTTAATTACAATATGGGGTTATTCAAGGGGCGGACCAATAAAGTCCTGAAAGTGGTGCCTCTGGTACAAGAAGTGTTCATGGGCGGCAGTAATCACTTAACATCAGGTGACCTGCCTGCTCGTTTGCCCGCTATTTATAAAAAAGAATTACGCTGGTATAAGACTTATTTTATGTTGATGAAATCGGCCCTTAAATTATTAAGACGAAGAAAGCAAAAAAAAATTCAAATCTGTCAAGCCGTTTTTGAGTTTTAGCCCGACTAACGAACAGCAATTGACTTGAGATAGATAGATACGTTTGCGTTTGATGAGACATGTCTTGATTAAAAGCAAACAAGTAATAAGACAGGATCTAGGTTACAACGTGCTTGTCTAGCAGATTCGTTTTTAGATTAGATTTCGTGGTTTTGTATTTTCATCTCTATCTACGAGTTGGTTTTTGATTGTTTAACTGCCTCGTTGGTCTAGTGGTAAGCAAGTTTGATTGCGGATCACGAGGTCCCGGATTCGATACCCGGTTTGGGCCGAAAAATGTACAGACAGAGAAAGATTAGAAACTGTGAATTTCTCGAATTTCCGTTACCGGGAATGAAATCCGGGACTTTCTAATTACACTACTAACAGTGCTCACCTCTGTATCAGAAAGGTCAATAGAGAGAGAGTTTCCTTAATTTTTAGATCAAACTAGATTTTATGGTAACAGTACCTAAACTACCTATACCAACTATTTTAGGCGAAACATCGACAAATCAGAATACAATCGTTTGGCAACAGTTCAAGATACGTTGTGACTAATCGTGATGTTTCTAAAGGGTCGGTGTAACAAACAATAGTTCCTATTTACGCTGGCGGTGGAATTGTCAGTCCTTTTGTTCACGTTTGAAAGGTCTATAGACCTCCGTCGCGAAATAAACTGATCGAGGTATTTAGCACATTTTCTTACATATTGTAAGAGTATATGTTAAGTTCTTTTCAAACCCCTATCTTACCCCTTAGGGGTTGAATTTTTAAGAATCCTTTTTAGCGGATGCCTACGTCATAAAAGCTATTTATATGATGAACTAACGGACGTCCGAAGCAATTTTTGTGTGTGCTTCCATAAAAACTTCGGGTTCAAACTCCTCAATCCTGATGCTGCAGGGTTACTGCCCCCCTAAACTGTGGGGATTTAGGAGCTGTCGATTATTAATAGTTATTGTACATACCAAGTAAAGACTACATCGTTGAATTCCAGGACCCAACTCCTCAATCCTGATGTTGCAGGGTAATGCCTACCTAAACTGTGAGGATTTAGAAACTGTCATTTTCGAATTTGATACCAAGCATGCTTCGCCTACGTTTAGTTCGCCTTCTGACGGCACATGAAACACGTTTGTTGAAGGGCGGGCGAGCATCGCGTATCGATTTCATCGTTTCTTTTTAAGCCCGCCCGACTTCAACAAACGTGTACAAACTAAAATTATTTTTATACTTTGTAGTGGCGTAAGAAGTCAGTTTTTCTAAAAGAATTTTTATTTAGTCGTATAAAATGTCCGGTCTTAATCCAAAAAGCATTAAGCATCTTTTGATTACGAAAAATACATTTACTTCAAACGGCAGCCTTAATAATGCTTCTTGATATGGTACGAGTATTATTTGAGAAGAGACTTTGATATAACACAGGCCGGATATTTAATACGAGTATACGGGTATAATGTATTAGTAGGAATAAAGGCAAAAAGGTGAATTGGGAACGAAGATAATAAGATATTTGTATGAAGGACGTCTTTCATAAAGAAGTCCAAGAGATCTCATCTCTGCCTTTGATGTCTCATAATTATGAGGACGAAGAAAAATATACCATTATTATCTAAATATATAAAAGGCTGACTGATTTATCAACGCACAGCTCTAACCACTGGACCGATCGAGCTGAAATTTGGCACACAGGTAGCTATGATGACGTAGTCATCCGCTAAAAAAGGATTTTTCAAAATTCAACCCCGAAGGAGGTAAAATAGGAGTTTAAAAAATCGAACCTAACGTGAGCGAAGCCGCGGGTTAAAGCTAGTTTTTAATATAAGCGGTGATAGTCGTGTGTTAGGACTTCGAATTCCTTTTCGAAGACCGGGGTTCGGTTCCAGACACCGTGTCTTACTTTTTGAAGTTGTGCGTTTTATGGAGTTACGAGTAGGTCAAGAACGGCTGAACCGATTTGGCTGAAAATTGGTGTGGAGGTAGCTTAGAACTAGGAGACGGACATAGGATACTATTTATCCCGTATACTATAAAACAAAGAATGGTTTGTTCGAACACTTATAACTCTAAAACGGCTAGACCGATTTCCATGGTTTTTAGTTTGTTGTATTTATCTCCGTCCCGAATAGCAGCAACTTTTAAAATATCGGAAAAGTTCACGAAAAAAAAATTATGAAAAAATTTCACTTTCCCATACATTTTGTATTGAACGGGTTTTTGATGGCAAGGAAAGTGAAATTTTACCCCGGAAAAACAGTAACCTAAGTCACGCGGACGAAGTCACGAGCAAAAGCTAGTGTCTTGATAAATTTTTGATTCTACTACTCCATAACTTAATTAAAAGAATCATTTATGAAATCTAAGCAAGAGGCCATAGAATACAACCAACAATATTATAATAATGCGTCTAAATATCCCGTAAAGGGCCCAATGCAATCAAAAAGGGTTTATAAAGGCTTTTGAGGTAACGGATACCAAACCTTTGTAGCTCGGCGTACTATTATACAATATTTCCGTCTTGCCAGACAGTGCTTAGCGTCAAAAGTTTAAAGATCTTGCAAAATAGAGTCAGCGTTGCCCAAATAATTTGCAAATCGCCTTTTCAACCTACGAAAAAAAGAGGGGTTTCACAATTTCGTCGCGTAGATTTTTTTATGTAATAACCACGCATAACTTTTCGCAGAGTCGTAACCGAGTGATGCCAAAAAAGGTGTTGGGTTTACCTGTCAAGAAATTGACAATTTCTTAGCCCGGAATTAGGAAAAAGGCGGTGTGTAATCCCCGTGCCTTGGAAAGCACGTTCCGGTACGATTCTTATCTTTTACCGGTCGTGTCGAATTTCCGTCCCATCAGACTATGAGAGTAAGCGATTAGAGAGTGCACCTGTGTTTTTTTTTTATTCGATGACAAGATAGCCCTTGACTGCGATCTCACCTGATGGTAAGTGATGATGTAGTCCAAGATGGTAGCGGGCTAACTTGGAAGGGGTATAGCAGTGTAAATTCAACCCATACCCCTAATCGGTTTCTACAAGCCATCGTGCCGGAACGCTAAATCACTTGGCGGCACGTCTTTGACGGTAGGGTGGTAACTAGCCACGGCCAAAGCCTCCCACCAGACCAGACCAGAGACAATTTAGAAATTATAAATTCCTAAATTGCCTCCGCTGGGAATTGAACCCGAGACCTCCCAGTTATAAGAACACAGCGCTCACCACTGCGCCAGGGAGGTCGTCAAGGTATTTGCGCACACACGTGTGTACTATAATATCTCCCGCACAGATGGCTGATCTCTGTGGAGATTAGCCGCCGCGGCTGGATTCAGTCGGGAGGACTATTATTATTAATGACATGGATAATATAATATTGATATGGTATAGAGATTACACATTCACTGTGGCATACTGAGTTTCTAATGAACAGCTTTGGACGCTAGCTAGTTAGTTGGGCAAAGTTATATTTGAGTGGCGGGTGCAGATGCGAACAGCCAATTTCTGTTCAATTATGTATAACATTCACGATACCTTATGAGTAAAACATTTAACTAACTAAATTTTGCGAGTAGAAATGGGCGGGGCACATAGTGATAGATGGTGTTCAAAATTTTGCACGATGGTACTTAACCCTTCTTCTGTCAATGGACTTTGTGTATATCTCATGAACTGTAATAGAAAGATACTTGAAATTTTCACGTAATGTGTAAAAAAAAGTTAAAAATTAAAGGTTACAATAATTTTTTGTTTTTGCTTCATCTTCATAATAGAGGGTGTTAATCTTGCACTATGGTACGGAACCCTTCGTGTGCGGGGCCGACTCGCACTTGGCCAGTTTTTACCTATTATGGAGAGGGTTTGGTATACTACGAAGTGTGGTTGGTCGTTGGGGTCCCAAGGTGCAGGAGTGGCGACCCTTGGAAAGCGCAGTGCTCCTCCACTAGGTAGGCCGACAACATCCAAGTATCGCAGGGAGCCGCTGGCAACAGGTGGCACAAGGCCGGAATCTGTGGGAGGCCGTGCAAGAGAGAGACTAGATGGGGTCACCTTCGTAATATACCAAACCCTCTCCATAATGGGTAAAAACCGGCCAAGTGCGAGTCGGCCCCGCACACGAAGGGTTCCGTACCATAGTGCAAGATTAACACAGTCTATTGTGAAGATAACGCAAAAACAAAAGTATATTGTACCCTTTAATTTTTAACTTTTTTTTTACACATTACGTGAAAATTTCAAGTATCTTTCTATTACAGTTCATGAGATATACACACAGTCCATTGACAGACAGACGTACGGACCGCGGAGGCTTAGCAAGTAGTAGTATTAGCCCTTTGGGTATGGAACAAGTGGTATATTTTATTGTGTCCCTTGATATAGGACTAAATTATGCATTTTCGCTTGAGAAACCTAAAATAGAACCTTTTCCTTAAAGGACTGCCTTGGAAAAGTCGCAGCTGGCAGAGATAAATGATCGGAGACGGTCCAGTTTTATATTGTTACATTTTTATTCCACGGATAAAAACATTTTTATCTCCTTGTATTGTTAAATTGGAAGATTTAAGTTCACGCGATTTCTAACCTCAGAAGGAAAAAGTTATAAGTTTGACGTGTGTATCTGTGGGTCTGTTTGTTCCCGCGTAGCTCCTTAACGAATGGACCGGTTTTGATTCGGTTTTTTCTGTTTGTAATCGAGGTGAATCCTAGCTATAATTTATGAAGATCGGCGTAAAGATTCAACTCTTACTTGATTAAAGGATAAGACCCTTTCATTGATGCGATCTCTTAAGAGAGAGAGAGAGAGAGAGAGAGATTTCTTGAGAGTCTTAAGTTCTCTATAAGTGAGCAAATTGTTCTTTGATAATAAATTCTTTAAACCTAAACCTACACACGCACACGCACACAAGTCACAAGTGTTAGATAGATGATGATTGGGGATCAAGGAGGAGGATCTGATGATGGAACAGAAACCTGGGTAACGGGATGTCAAATATTATACTTCATCATCATCATCATTATCAGCCCACATACATCCACTGTTGGAGATAGGCCTTTTTTAAGCAGCGCCAACGTTGCCTATTTTCAATCCAATCGATGCCTGCCTCTTTTCGGATGTCATCGCTCCATCTATCCGAGGGGGCGCTTACTAATTTATACTTGTTAAAAAAATAAAAAAATATTTTTCATCTTCAAACAAATTGAGACAGCTTAATTTTCTAGTTCACAACAAATCTCGGAGTAACGCAAAGATTAGAATTTCTCATTTTATGTCACCTCTAATGCGAGTTCGCAGACACACTTCATTGGAGCGCTGGCAGTGATAAATGCTTGCAGATGGCTGCCGTTTTTATTGTTACATTCATTTTATTACACAACTTCCACGGATTGTATCGTTATTTTTATATGGATAACAATAATATTTATTTATAATTTTGTATTTATAGCCTCCTAAGCGCAACGGTTTAGGAAGCGGGCTTTTTTTATTCGTCGTCACCTGATACCTATCATATCTTCTTAAAATTATAATTCTTGCAAATCAAGAGGGGGCGTGAGCTTTACTTGTGGTTAGGTCGTGTACATGCACATTGCGTAAGTATGCGTGCCTGTCAGGAGCCTATAGGTTCTCAATTCGTCGGAATCTTTTTTTAATTATTTTTTTATGTATGTTTCCCGCTCCCGCCGAAAATTCTTTTTTTGTTTGAAGGGCGGGCTTCGCAGGTGGTCCCATTACCATCAGGTCATGATCTGATGATGGGATCCTGGAGAAATCGGGAACTGGGAACTCTTCAAAGTTTATAGGTACAATTGATATACTTTGAAGTGGCGTTTGAGTCGGTTTTGTAAAAAGAATTTTTACGTTTATACTTGTATTATGGTTATTGAAAAGATTAGAAACCGTCGACAATAATTAAAACGCTTCAAAGATTGAGACTGAGGGGTTAGTAATTAAACCCCAGGGCTCTGTCAAGCGATTACTATGGAAATTGAATTTAAAATACATTATCCAGCGAAAGGTAGATGCGAGGCGAAGCGTAGAGTAGATGCTCTTTGGATCTAAAACTTTCCAAGAACTTGTATGTGTAAGTTTCTAAGCAATCTAACGAATGCTACGGGAAAATAAAAAATAAAATATTAAAATCAGTTAATTAGTTATCCATTAGGAATAAAGTTATTAGTTTATTACACTTTTTACTGGTACATAGAGACTAAAAGTTTAAATGTACAAATAACATTTTATATGTTATGTTATAATAAGAGGTTTTAGTTTGTGGTGAACTATTGGCATTATCCAGGTAAAACTGCAAAATAAAAATTAGCAAGTAAATATTTGTAAAACTGTGGTTTTATAATGTGAAATTAGTGCTGCGCCTGCGCCGCGCCGGTCGTGTCGGATTACCATCCAGTCGGACTATGAGAGTGCACTTGTGTTTGTGTGCACATGTGCAACATGTGCACTATAGTATCTCCCTCGGAGATGGCTAATCTAGCCAGTCTACCCAGTCAACCTCCTGGTTGGCCACTATGGCCAGATTCGGCCGGGAGGGCATTTTTTTTATTACCTTTATCGTATGTTATATCCAGTGTAAACCGCCCTAACCTGCATAATTTCAAGTCACCAGGCCTAATTAAAAGGAGACGACGACATTATCAAAACGTAAAGGGATTACAATTATGAACTGTTGTTAGGTTCAAATCGATCAACACCTCGTTTTGCGTGGATTGGAGATAAGTAATAGCATTAACAAGTCATTAATAACGCTGTAAAAGCCAACGTTGAGTACGTCGTTGATGAGTTTTGATGTAAAACTCAACTTCAAGGGTTGTCCTATCAAACTAAAGCCTCAACTGCTTTTGGAACCCCACCCGTTTCACTATTATCGTACCCAATCCTAGTATAAAGCTAATAATATTACAAATACGAAAGTTTGGACGTATGTATATACCTATGGATGGATGGATGGATGGCTAGATGTTACTCAGTCACGCCGCAACGTCTGAACCGATTTAGCTGGCCACAGGGATAGATTATAGTCTGGAATAACACATCCATAGGCTACTTTTTGTCCCGAAAAATAAGAGAGTTACCGCGGTAATTAACAACCTGAATCCACGCAAACGAAGTCGCTGGCATCACTAGTAAGGAATATAGAAAGAATTTTATTAGCCTCAATTTAGCACAACGAGACTGAAAACTGAAAGGTTGCAGGTCTTAAGCCCACCCGGTACTCCTAACACTATGTAGTTATATACACACGCTTCCCGCATATTTGGAAGGAAGAGGAGAATTCAAGTTTAGCTGGACTACTAATAATATACTTATTCCTTTTCTTATTCAATGGCAGTACAATCATTTGATGGACGCACAACGAAATGTATGATACTTTAAATAATATTATATTACAGAGGAATCCTTTCTTTTCTTAAAGGAGATCGTATTAAATCCCGTTAGGTTACCTAAATCCTAATAGGGTTGGAGATAAATGAAATTTCCGGACTGATTTTCCTTTAGGAAATTTATTTTCTCATTTGATACTAAGTTTTTGAAAAGATAATTATTTTATTTTAGAATTTAAACTTTATTGTGGTGGTCTCACAAACAGTTTGAGAGGTTCTCTGTGCTACTGGTTCAGACAGTCGGACCCAAGAGAATATAAACCATTTAGTCGGATCTTTGAGTCGGACAGACACCTAAGTAGGTATACTCGTGTTCTATGTATCTATCTTTATTATTTTTGTAATAATAAAGCTTCAAAGGAGTTTCGTTTGACTGATTCTGTACCAAAAGTTTTTTATTCTTTCCAAACTGGCTTAATCTTATTTTACACAAGCTTTTTCCTACAATTACGAGTACATTCTCGCCATCTATTAAAAATAACCCGAAGGGTATGGAAAATTAAGGAATGCTTTCCATAACTTTAACAAAAAGCACCTCAACAATGTTATCTAATATTAAAAAACAGCTAAGTTACTCCGAAGAAAGTGCCAAAACAATTAACTTTTACATAGTAACTAACCTTGTGTTTTTCAATCTATTTATTATTCTTTACGGCAACTTTGTTATAATGTTGTGCCAAACAAAGTAGGCAATTTAATGAAGTCTGATTTTTATGAATATAAAATAAGTAACTTATTTACTGCCAAGTCGTTTCGTAAAGCAAAATAATGGTAATTGGCAGTATTTGTGGGCTCGTTCATTCAATTTCTATGCTTAAGCGAAGTCGATCTTCGTTCTTTTCAATGTAGTAGGTATTACGGTGAAATGTGAAAAGCTAAGAGCTAGCGACTTACAAGAATTTCCATCAATTTGTATCTAGGATTAAACTTAACTTAAAATCACACAGTTTGAATGGTTCACTAATAATAAGGGTTGCAACCCTCATCTGTTTCTACATGCCATCGTGCCAGTACGCTAAATCACTTGGCTCTATGACGGTAGGGTGCTAGTCAGGGTCAAAGCCTCCCACCAGAACAGACCAGAGACAATTCAGAAATTATAAATTCCCAAATTGCCCCCGCCGAGAATCGAACCCGAGACCTCCTAGTTATAAGAAACCTTAATCCAAGCGGATGAAGTCGCGAGCAACTTTTTTTAAAATCCGAAATATAGGCTTGCGCTTGACGACAAATATACTGGATAGCACTGATGAAAGAGATGCCTATTCACTCTTGCCTTGAAGGTACTCAAATTATACTAATTTATTCAACGTCTAGATATAAATTCTCCAGTCCATCGTCAGAAAATATAATATCAACACTACAACCTCTCCACTGCCAAGCTAGCTAGCTCCTGGCCTACGTCTGAGCGTCAGTTGTGAAGTAGGTACACTCAGAGTGAAGGCATAGCGACTGAATTTTTAATAAAGCCGACGATTTCCGAGGACTGGAGCCATGTATTCTCCACTCTGCAGAGCACAAGTAAAAACGCGAATGTGAAACGAAGCTTGCTCTTCGTACTTGTGAGTTATATGGGGAGAAAAGTTGTTTTTACCGGCTCTTTATGATTTTGTACCCATAGAGTAAGGCTTTTACTAAGTCTCCACTATCTGTCTGTCTGTCAAGGATAACTGCAGTAGTAGGAGTAGTAGTAGTAGTAGTATTTTTTCTTAACATTTAACTTTTATTCACAAAATCTATTGACGGAAACACTATGGAAGCCGCTGCAGGATACCATGCCAGCCATTCCAGCGGCGATGTTAACAAATCTTCGTACAGCACTTGGTAGCTAGTTGAAAGTTTTTGTTAATCTATGACCTCTATCCCGGCCAATATGAACAAGAGCATCACAAGACTTGGTTAGGTTTCAAACTTTTATAGTTCTTTCTTCTCACGAGGGCGCATGGATTATGGTAATGATGGGATCCTGGAAAAATCGAAGGAACTCTTCAAATTTTATAGGCACAATTGATATACTTTGCAGTAGCGTTTGAAGTCGGTTTTGTAAAAAGAACTTTTACGTTTAAATTATGATGAATGGGGTGTCAATCGATTTGTTATTATGGTCCGCGTGTCTAAGACCACATTTTATACAATCTAAACCAGTAGTCAGGTTACAGTTTTTAAACTCTTTCTTGTTCAGTTTATAACAACAATAAATACAACATTCCCAAGAGATCGTATGCTTTCGGTAATAATTTTGAACAAGAGCAAGAGCAAGTATAATAATTCAGTTTCTGATACATTAATTTTATTGGAAAAATACGGTCGCTAAGACAATAAACTAAAAACTTTTAAACTCCTATGGATCAAACTGGATTAAGTTCGCTCGGCGCTTGGTCTTTTAATTCAAGAAACTACTGACCTATTTATACTGCTTGCTAAGTGATGAAACTTGCTTTATGAAGTTTTAATATCTGGCAAAAACTTACGCTCTTATGTTATTGTGAGTGCTGTTTTAATAAGTACTTTTTAGGGTTTCAAAAGGTGCCAACGGGTTACTATTACTAAGCCTCCGCTGTTGGTTCGTCCGTCGGTCAGCGGGCTATATCTCATGAACCACAATAGGTAGACAGTTGAAATTTTCAACTGTCTATCTATTACTTTTTAAAGAGTGTATATTGCCGTTATAACAAAAGATAATAAAAATTAAAGAAAAAAATTAAAAAGTACCTAGATAGTATTTTAAGTCTTATAGGTACGATGGTAGGGTTTTTAATCTATAAGACTTTTCGGCAACTAATCACACTCTGACCATTTCGGTCTTTCTCAAACATCCAAATAAAGAAGCTTCCCATCTTTTTTTTAATTCGATGACAAGGTAGCCCTTGACTGTGATCTCTCCTGATGGTAAGTGACGATTCAGTCTAAGATGGTAGCGGGCTAACTTGGAAGGGGTACAATTTTCACTGCCATACTGTTTTGTCATCGAATAAAAAAAAAAACAAGGCTACAACAGTAGGCAGGACCCAAACCGTCAACCTTTCAGTTTTCAATCTGCACCCTTAACTGTTGAGGCTTTGAATTGAAAGTATTTTATGGCCTCATTACTTCAACCCTAACCATGTTTAATCACTAATGCAACCGCCTCTCTAACATAAATGTAAAGAAAACTTAGTAAATAGTTCGTAATAATATTTCTTGCTTCCAACGCAATGGCGATGTGAGCAAATTAAACAGCTACAACAATATCTCTTAAAACTCTTTTTCTGTAAAAATTGACCGCGCAAAAATCTCAGAGCACTGGAAGAGTACTCACAATTTAAGTTCCTATAACAAAGACAATAAAAGTCATAATACAATAACACAATGTTAGCGTGGGGTTCAGAGATACGAGGAGTACGCTAGAACTGTTCAGACACGTCCTGCATATACCTTTTGTATTCGCACTTTGTACATTTGCGCTGTTGGACATGTTTTAGCCGTAAACACACGTTCTATCTTTGTTTTACGGGCGCTGAAACTTTACTGTTGAAAGAGAGTTCGTAGGAATGAAAATGTAGCCAATTTTCTCATTTTCTCTTAGATTTTTCAGGAATATGGTCTTGTTTTTCCGCTGGTTTTAAGCGGAATATGTTTTCAAGCAAGCCTTTTCTATTAAATCTACTTGATGTGTGCGTAACCTACTGCGTTCTACATCCATACTAACAATAATATTAACAGACTAAGTGCCGATTTCACCAACGTAAAATAAGTCTTCTCCGACCGGAAATATGATATTCTGGCAAACTTTCAATACAATAATTACTAAAAAAAATATTGGATAGAGTCAGGCGTTACTTTGCGGAAGTTCATGTTTAACAAAAAAATGTTAGAGTTATTTTGCTGTGATCCGCCAACAGAAAAAAATCTGTATGGTCAAACATGCAGTTATAAGCTAAGCACCGCTTACCTCCCCAACCAAGCAATAAAGCAAAGTTCCCAAGCAAGCAATGCCACCACCACTCACATGCACCACCACACAATACTTTAATAATACTCTCGACGCACGTTTCGCCCCGACACCGGAGCATCCTCAGGAGATATCGACTTTACAATGCTCTCCTATCCCTCCTCCTTATTATTTATCTCCTACTAAAAAAAACTAAAAAGGAAAAAATCTAAATATATAAAAGGCAAAGGTGACTGACCAACTGATCTATCAACGCACAGCTTAAACCACTGGACGGATCGGGCTGAAATTTGGCATACAAATAGCTGTTATGACGTCTGCATCCGCTAAGACAGGATTTTTGAAAATTCAACCTCTAAGGGGATAAAATAGGGGTTGGAAAAATCGAACTTAACCTGAGCGAAGCCGCGGGAAAAAGCTAGTAAAATATAGATCTTTTTAGTCTCACTAACTAAGCTACTAACTAAGCTCCTAAACTAATTTAAGTAACTAATTTTGAGTCGACGACCAACTTTTTTAAAAGCATAACTACGAGCTGAATTTTTAAGCATGGCTGCAAGATACCTCAAGTTCCCCAAACAATTTATCAGACTGCCATGAAACTTGGTACATAAATAGGCTGGATATTGTTCGTAGATAATTATTATTGTAATCTTGGAAAAGTTTATCTATCCCTCGATCGGGGCACTAGCTAAATAAATGATTATAAGTCTCTTAATTCATATATAAGACACTTCGAAGTCCGAACTTCCTGGCTCAGGCAACTTACCAAGTACTTAGTAAGCAAAAAGTTCCCTAAGAAAGCTTAGGGAACTATGCGAAAAAGTTGTTTGATTTCTTTCTTATTTCTTAAAGTTTTCTTTTAGGTCCTTTTACTTGTCTATTTAACCCCCGACGTTAAACCGACGGGATTTTATAAGTTTGACGTGTCTGTCTGTGTGTGTGTGTCTGTGGTATCGTAGCAGCCGAACGGATGGACCGATTTTGATTTTGTTTTTTTGTTTGAAAGGTGAATTAGTCGGGAGCGTTCTTAGCTATGTTTGATGAAAGTCGGCCCAAGATGGCCGCCGCCACAAAATGGGGGATTAAATATTTTTTCACAACTCCCTCCATATCTTAATATCAAATAAAAGGGCTTGACTAGTAGAATACAAAATGGCGAATTTTTTTTTTTTTTAATATCACCTGTCGCCTGTCGGGGATGTTTCAAATTTTTAATTTACACTTGTAATCCATCCATCTCAAATAAGTTGAAAAGTCTGTCCGCACACAAATGAGTTGAACTATTTGTATCAGTTCAATTTAATTATTGATTGACAACGGGACATCGCAATTACGCAGAGAGAGCTTCCCACAGGGATGCAAATCATGGTGTGCGACGTGAACATTAGCTATTTTGACGGATATATGTATAGTGTTTGATGACCTCCCTGGCGTAGCGGTGAGCGCTGTGGTCTTATAACTAGGATGTCTCGGGTTCAATTCCCGACGCGGGCAATTTGGGATTTTATAATTTTTAATTGTCTCTGGTCTGCACGCGAATGAATCCGCGGGCATCAACAAGTCACATCACACTATAATATTATAAAGGCGACAGTTTGTTTGTGTGTGTGGTGTGTGCGTGTGTGTGAGTGGTGTGTGTGTGGTGTGTGTGCGCAAAAACTACTGGACAGATTTGGCTGTTTGGAATAGAGATAGTTCATACCCTGGATTAAAGCATAGGCTACATTTTATCCCGGGAAATAAAAGAGTTCCCGCGGGAATTAAACCTTAATCCACGCGAACGAAGTCGCGGGCATCATCTAGTAAATTATAAAACTTTCTTCAAACCAGATAAACCTTCTAAGATCATTAAATTGGCTATTTCTTCAAGTGTGCGTCTTGTCCGAGACAGCAATTTTAAACCTCGTATATTTCCAGCAATGGATAAGAATGGTAGAGAGCGACGAAACAAATGTCCTTGTTACACACTCGTATATATCCAGACCCGAGTCTCGAATGCCGGCCCAAATTGCCGAACTTCCATTTACATTAGTGAATACGCTTTTTGCTCTTGTGTAGGTAAGTACCAACGTTTTTGCCGAGCAATAAATATCGCTGCTGAAGGTTACGGTAAAGTAAATAGGCTGTTTCTTGTAAATGTCACGACTGAATCCTGACTCAGACTTGTAACCAGTCACAGCTATACAATAGTTAAATTCAAAATTCATTCGGTTATTTAGTTAGGATCTTTTTTATCTATATATATAAAATTCAAAGTCCTGACTGACTGACTGACTGACTGAGATATCAACGCACAGCCTAAACTACTGAAGTTAGAAACTTGAAATTTTTACAGTTGGTTCCTTTCATGACGTAGGCGCACACTAAGAAAGGATTTTTGAAAATTCAACCCCTAAGGGGTAAAATAGCGATTTGAAAAATCGAACTTAACGTGAGCAAAGCCACGAGAAAAAGCTAGTCTTATAATAAAACTGTAACGGGACGAATTCTGTGCATTAAATGTATTTTGAAAAATGTATTTTGATCTGGTCTGACAGTTACGTTACGGTTGAATAGAAACGCTAACGTTAACGATCATGAAAAGAGAATAGATACTACACGTTTGTGATATATATGGCTAAGGCGACTGGAATATTTTATCCTAGCTCACCTTTAACTGGACACGTAGATCGGGTTGGAAACCATTCTGTGTCAAACAGGTCCAGGCAAACCTTGCTTGGAATTTTAAGCAAGCAGCAGCACTGAGAAAATGTCGAATATAATAAAAACATTTCGGTCACGAGTGTTTTGGTAAATAACGTGACGTAACCAAGTTTAAAGCCAGGTGTACATTATTTTAGTAGGTCGATCTAGTTAATTCTTTTAACACTGACCTAGAATGGAGGGAGTCGTCTACATTTAGTTTAGGTTACACGTTGGTTGGTATTATTTTTGTGATGCACTAGATGATGCTCGCGACTTCGTGTGGATTAAGGTTTTTTGATTCCCACGGGAAATTTTTAATTTTCTAAGATAAAATCACACGCACACACACACACACACACACACACACACACACTCACACACATTTACACACTTTCGCGTTTAGTACAATTTAAATTTTGTACCTACAGCCTAATATCTTATGACATGCAATATATAATTAGCAAATTTGTCCGCGTGGTTTATCACACTATCACATCACATCACACTATCACACTATCACACTATCACACTAATCACATCACACTAATATTATAAAGGCGAAAGTTTGTATGTGTGTGTGTGTGTGTGTGTATGTTTGTTACTCTTTCACGCAAAAACTACTGGACGGATTTGGCTGGAATTTGGAATGGAGATAGTTCATAGCCTGGATTAAAACATAGGCTACATTTTATCCCGGGAAATCAAAGAGTTCCCGCGGGAATTGAACATTAAACCACGCGAACGAAGTCGCGGGCATCATCTAGTAGGTTTATAAAATCCCTCGGGAACCTCTCTGTTCTGATCGGAACACAAAACTAGATGGCTCGAATAGGTAAGTACTGTAATAATGTAAACCAGCCATTACAGCTAACAGAATCAATGTGTGAGTGAGTTAATCAAGTGGAAAATGACGCGTTCGTGTGCGTAGCTCCGTACTCGTACTAACTCGTATACCTATCTACGCGGCGGCGTAGACATGCCTTTCCGCTCTACGAGGCGTAGCCGGGTATGTCTACGCTTCGTGGTTCTGGCTCCGTCATACTTGAGGCGTGCCATAACCTTTTTTTACCCCACTTCCAAAAAAGGAAGAGGTCCTCAATTCGTTAGAATCTTTTTTTTTTCATGTATGTTTTCCGATTGTTCGCAGGTATACTTGCCAGATGGTCCCGTTGTTATCAGGTCAGGATCTGATGATAGGATCCTGGACAAATCGAGGGAACTCTACAAATTTTTTAGGCACTATTGATATACCTACTTTGTAGTGGCGTTTGAAGTTGATTTTGCAAAAAGAATTTTTACCTTTATATTATTAAGTCCAAAAATTACTTATCTGAATATCCGCTTTTAAACCGTTAAATTTGACACCGACGAAAACTTGTTTTTTTTACTTAAGGAGTGTTCAACGAAATTTTAGCTGCGAGAAATTAAATACCTTTTGTTTTACCATCTCATTATGAAAATAAAAGCTAATTTGTAAGAAATTATCTGAAAACATCGTAAAACTTTGACTTTATCTATCCTAGAAAAGATAATGCTCTCTCAGTAAAAAATAATTTAGCAGGACCTTTTAAGACTTTTTTTAAGAATTGTAATTTAAGACTTCATCATATTATTATTATAATTTGATATTGTACTCTCACGGGATAGATTAATTTTATTATATTTTTTACTAGTTGATGCCTGCGGCTCCGCTCGCGTGGATTTAGTTTTTAAAAATCCCGCGGGAACTCTTTGATGTTCTGGGATAAAAAGTAGCTTAGATCACTTTCCTGGTGCTCAACTGTACCCATGCACGTCGTACCTACCTTTAGCACCTGATATCTCTAAACTGCAATGGCTGGATCATGCGACGTGCTCGTGAATGTGTGCTACCAACGGAAATGGGTCTGCTTTGTAGACACAAAGCAGACCCATGGGTAGACACCCATCTTAACATGTGATAGGTTGTGGTAGGTGTGCATTTTTGAAACTTCTTTGTGGAAACACTGTGTGCATAGCATAGTTTTGTTAACCATTGTAAATTTTTTTTTTTTGAAAAGAGCAACTGCTGAGTTTCTTGCCGGTTCTTCTCAGCAGAATCTGCATTCCGAACCGTTGATAGATTTATAACTGTCATAAGAGCTACAAGTTGGCCTACATGAAATAAATAAATTTTGATTTTGATTTGATTTGATTTGACTGGCCGGCTGCCCAAGTTAGCAGTTACATATGTATACCTTCAAAGTAGATGCTAGTGCTACGTAATAGATCACATTTAATGAATTAGAAAATGGGGAAGGTCTGGCGGGTCTGGGATCTCACTCTAATAGATTTGTGTAATATTTTCTATTTTCTGTTTGATTAATCTATATCTATACTAATATATAAAGCTGAAGAGTTTGTTTGTTTGAACGCGCTAATCTCGGTAACTACTGGTTCGAATTGAAAAATTATTTTTGTGTTGGATAGTACATTTATCGAGGAAGGCTTTAGGCTATATAACAGCACGCTACAACCAATAGGAGCGAAGCATCAGTGAAAAATGTTGCAAAAACGGGGAAAATTATCCATATCTATATATATAAAAATGAATCGCTTAATGTGTTGGTAAGCGCATCACGCGTGAACGGCTGGACCGATTTCGCTAATTCTTTTTTTATTGTGTTTGTTATTGTTAGGAGAAGGTTCTTATGAAAGAAAAAATTAAGAAAATTGCGCGGAAAATTAGAAAATTTAAGAAATATTAACCACCATATTAAATTATTTCTAATGTAACCGCTTTTACAATTCAAACTTTTTTGATGTAACCTTATGGCGTTTGACATAACATTGACAGAATGCGTGCTGCCAATTTCGTCAAAGAGGATGTAAAAAAACTTAAGACAGGACAACGTCTGTCGGGTCCGCTAGTATATATATAAAAATGAATCCCTATTTCCTTGGTCATCGCATCACGCGTGAACGGCTGGACCGATTTCGCTAATTCTTTTTTGTTGTGTTCGTTATTGTCAGGAGAAGGTTCTTATAAAAGAAAAAATTAAGAAAATTGCGCGAAAAATTAGAAAATTTAAGAAAACTTAAGCACCATATTAAATTATTTCTAATGTAACCGCTTTTACAATTCAAACTTTTTTGATGTAACCTTATGGCGTTTGACATAACATTGACAGAATGCGTGCTGCCAATATCGTCAAAGAGTTTCAATATTCATAGTTAAGACAGGACAACGTCTGTCGGGTCCTAGGAGGATTAAGCTCTGGAGTGGCCATAGGATGCGTACCCCTCTGTAAGTTTTTATTTGACGGGTATGCCCAGCGGTCATACCCGTTATATAAAACTGTTTGATTCGCGTCACGCGCCTGTCAACAACGTATGGTTAGCGGAGGATGAGCTCCGGTACAATATGCCGACTATGAGTGATTTTCCTTCTAAAAAAAATACCAAAAATATCCAGTTTATGAAAGGATAACATTACTTTTCTTCTGATATATTCTTTTATCCAATTAATGCACTATTTAAGGAGAAAACTTAAAAATACTGTTGATCCGAAAATGTTGCTACGGAATCGTACAAGAAATAATTTCGGGAAATTTAAAAAAATTAACCAATCTACTTATTACTCGATTGGAGCCCTTTATCATGAACTGCATAATGATTTGATTACATACAATTAAAATTACGATCGAATAGGAAAGGTTGGGGGTTTATGTTTATATTCATTTATAAACTTTAGGCAAACAATTTAATCGGTTATTTTGAAAAGGACGAGTCACACATTTCGTCAAAACTGAGTTAAGTAGAATATTCGTTAACATTTTATAATATTTTCTTGTCGTGTGACTGAGATTTTGTTGGTCTTGCATAGTAAAAATATATCATTATCTGTAGTAAACTCTTACTAGTAAACTGAGCTACTATTGTAGCTATGTCACTATAACTACTTTTTAACATTTTTTTAAAATTTAATAGAAATCCGACCAAAATCAGACCAAGTTATTCATACCTTTGCCTTAATCCTTACCAAAATAAATGTTTTTTCAAGCAAGGCTGTTTAAATACCTGCAAATTACTTTTTAGTTTATTAAAATCGGACATTCCATTCGAAAGATATTACGAGTTCATTGATGTAATTTATTCTGTTATCATTTTGTTTTCAATCATCAAGTCCCATACCCAAAGGGAGCCAGCGATACACTATTGCTAAATATATTATTATTTAGGTAAGTATGTCCTGCATTTACTGTGCGTTTATGCCAAAATGTTTAAAAAATAAATATCCACCCTTGCGAAGCCGGGAAGGGCCGCTAGTATAATATAAGTAACCGATATAATTGCATGCGCAAAAATCATTACAAACATACACAGATTTGTGATTAAAAAGCCTTATTAATATTCAATCGCTACAATTAAATGCCCTCGTGCCACCTCGGTTTATGAAAAGTTAAATTGTAATAGGTATTGTACCCATTCATAAAGTTGGATAAGCTTATCATTAACAGTATTTTTAAGGTAGTTTTTTGTTCAAAAATGAGGATTTTATTTTAAAGAAGTTGGTCACACTGCAAGAAAATTAGGGCTGGAAGCAGAAATTATATCGATATTGATATTTTCGGTGTGTATGGTATAGGTACATCATGTATTTTTTAATTTTCTTATAGAACCAGTTAGTGTTCCAACAAATGTCTACTATCCATTGATAAAACATGGATAAAAGTTTAAAAACTATAAACTCGACTACAAAATTGTATGTGGCATTTCTTAAATTTATTTATTTACTAGCTGATTTCCGTGACTTCGTCCGCGTGGCGTAGTTTAGAGTAACTTGCTACTATCCGCGAGAAGGTATGTCCTCTATCTCCGATAATATTTATTAGATCTTCACCAAAATTGAATAAAATAGTATTTTTCAAAAACTTTCATCCCCTATCGCGGATGAACCTTATTGTTTATTAGGATAAAAAGTATCCTATATATTAGATTCAGAACATTCGATTTAGATTTATATTCTCATTTTATACAATTCATTAAAAACTTTTTAAGTCTTAGGCCCGATTCAGTGCGACGCGGACCATCCGCGCGCGGATTAGAGCATGCGTCCGCCGCGGATGAATTCATCGTTCACTTCCACGCGGATCGTGTTGAAGAACCGCGTGCGGATAGCTCTCCACAACGCGGACAATCCGCGTCGCACTGAACACGCTATAAGGGCTTAATATATTTTACCGTCCGTCGCGGATATCCCCGTAGGTCATCCGCGTCGCACTGAATCGGGCCTTAGCCAGACCAACGAACAGTAATTGATTGCTAAATTGATTTAACAATATTTTAATTTATACTATTAGTTGAACTTCATTAATTCATTAATTCATTTAGAACTTATCGAAAGTCGATAATCGATAGTGTCGCAGCCCAAAATTGCTTACATAAATGACATGATTGTTTCGTGTAAGGATAGAACGTCCCTGTGTGTGAATTTGGTTGTGTGCGTATACTTTAAGGTTGTGTTTGGTAGTTTTGTCGTATGCGTGCATAGCGACGTGATTGAAAAATGCACCTGTAGTAAGAAATTGTTTATGTGTGCTACCTCGCCCCGCACCGTAATTGACAGATTTTTTTGCAAAGAAATTAGACGTCAAGGCGTCTCCATCTAAAACACAAAATTTTTTTTCCTCCGAGGTCGGGTCCGCTAGTTTAAAATATATTCTTTTAAAACTTCTTAACCGCGATCATAATAACAGAAATTGACGCGGACGAAGTCGCGCGCAAGAGCTAGTTATTTTATATTGGTGCTAGATTATCAATCGCAGTAGGATTAATCCAGTACATCCCACCTCACGGATAACCGCCCAGCGAGATAGGGCGGGAATTTCCAATGAGTTTAAGAGTAACGACCCACTTCTGCGCTGGCATCGTAGTAGATGCAAATTTTGCAGCCACGCCAAGTCGATAATGTTCTAAAACTGCTTTAAAAGTCTCCTACGTGCAGAGTTCCTTTGATAACGACTCTTTAAGCCGACCCGTGCACGTGGGTATAATGTTTTAATAGAATAGCACGTAGATTGAAATTCTATATATGTACTTAGTACCTACTTTTTGAATTGAATTGAATATAACATATATGAAAGAAATACCTACACTTAGACACATTCAGAGTTACTTAAAATCTATAGTTAGTAAAATAAGTAGCAATTAAGTAATTTAGGACTTTGCATATAGAAAAGTTCTTCATAATTTTCTTTATTTATTTATATTTATAACTAGCTAATGCCCGCGACTTTGTCCGCGTGGAGTTAAGTTTTTAAAATCCCCCTTTGTTTGTCCTGGATAAAATAAAAAGTCACTCTCCAGGTCCTTATATTCAAAAAAATTTCTTATATGCAAAAATCATGTCACTCCGTTGCTCCTTTGCTGAGTGATTGAAGGACAAACCACCAAACACACGCTTTCGTATTTATACTATTAGTAAGAACGTTATGGCCCAAAACCCTTCTCTGAAGGGATCTGTGCTCAGTCATGGGCTACAGAAAATGTTCAAAATTTATACGCATAAGAATATTATCAAAATTCAAAATATCTTTCAAAGCTTTTGACTTACTTCATTGCAGAAAGCTATTTCATATCTCAAGGAAAATGGGGCTTTATGAGTCAGGTCCCTTTACAAATGTCACGGTCCACTGTTTGTATGTTAAGGTTTTCTATTAAATAGGAGCGTCGACGTCACTCTGTGTAGAAATGCTGACACATCGCCCTCATCTCTATTCAGCTTAGCTTGAAAGTAGCTAAGAGCCTGTGAATATATTACAGTGACGAGTCTTAACGACGTTCTATTATATTTTATTATATTATGAATGTAGGTATATCAATGCTAAAGGCATAAAGCGTTAAGGTTCATGTATGTAATGTCATGCATGTTCATAATTTGGGTACCTTCAAATCAAGAGTGAATAGGCATCTTCTAGGCAAGCGCGTTCCATCTTAGGCCGCATCCTCACTTACCATCAGGTGTGATCGCAGTCAAGCGCTAGTCTATATATTAAAAAAAAAAATGTCATGACAAGTAAATTGAATTTTACAGTATTTAGCTATTAGACCTTATTCCACCCTTTGTCTTCTACAACCGCACTGCATGTTACCGAACACAATTGCACCCTCACCACCTGGATGCCTGGAGTACTTCGACCATCCGCTGCTCCAGATTTTTTTTTACATACTACCAAATTGTGGAATCAACTCCATTCGACGGTGTTCCCACTTAATAACAACATGGGGTTATTCAAGGGGCGGACCAACAAATTCCTGAAAAGCCGGTAACGTCTTGGTGGTGCCTCTGGTGCTACAAGTGTTCATGGGCGGCGGTAATCACTTAACACCAGCTGACCCGCCTGCTCAAAAAAAAAAAAAAAAAAGATAAATGTGAAAGTGTGTTTGTTTGTCCTTTAATACACTTTTCAATCCAATCAATCCTATCAGTGAAAGAAAAACAAGCACAAAAACACAAGCAGAAAAAACTGCATTAAAATCGGTCTATTCGCTATGGAGCTAAGAGGGAACAGACATACAGACAGATAAACAGATACTCATGTTAAACTTATAATACCCCTCTTTTTCCTTTGGGGCTTAATAACGTTATAAACTTTGATATGGATGCAAAGCTTGCATCTTGAAAATGTCAAAACTAGAACAAAGCCATTGGGTATTCACATCCTATCTGGCTGTTATTCCGGAGGTGCCCTGTCGAATTAATCCTACTGTGGTTGGCACTTGATGCTCTAACAGTCAGCCATTCCATAAAAGTTAGCAGAACAGTGCACACAAGTTTCGACCTTAACTATTCAAAAATAAAGGTTAACTTTGTTTAACTATTTTAATATTATCTTTATTTTATGTAGCTACTGGTAGGTGTTTGGTTTCGTGATGGATTATGGGAGAAAAGTTGCCGCTCGGGTACCCTTTGAAATGAGTTTTAGGCAATCTATACGCACATTGTTTTATATAGCTACCCAGTTCATTATTTGTTTTAAAAGCGACGTTATTTATTAAAGACACCAACGAGCTATAATACGTTTATTTCACGAAGTTACGGGCGCTTAACTTGTGATGACGTCGTGTATATGCACATTGCGTATGTGTGTATGCCTGTCAGAGTCCTAGGTGGGTCAGGCACGAGTAAGCTCTCGCTCCCACTTATGTAGATACGACACACACACAACCATGAGACGCGTACCCTCGTGAATTGAAAGAAAAATACAAAAGGCCAATATGAGTTATTGATATAAATAAATAAGCCTTTTATTACTAAAAAAAGAACAATACGTTATTCCATCCTCATCAGTTACCTACCTAAAATATACCAATAAATAAGTTTCACAATATAATGAGCTTATGTTTGTATATTAGAGCTTAAATTCAGACTAACATCATTAATCTTTAACTACTAGTTATCTGATCTTTCACAGAGCTTGTTGGATCTAAAATACACAATGTATTTTTCAAAAAACGAGACAAGGAGAAAAAATATTTCATAAAAGGTAGGTAATTAAGTTATGTCATAATAATTATTATCATAATTAATTAAATAAACGAACGAACCGTACGTAAATATTATTATAATTAATTTACTCTGACTGTGGTATTTTCCTATCCGTAAAATACTGAAATGTTGTCACTCATGCAATTTTGTCGCTTTTGTCCGCTTGCAATTCAAAACTTCCGAGAGAATTGTTGGATTTTCCAGAATCAAAAGTTACCTATTACCTATACCACTCTTTAAGTTCAATGTAACTCAGTTGCTCTGTTGTGGCGTGATTGAAGGACAAACCAACAAAAATAACATTCGCATTTATAATAAAAGACAATACTATTTTATCGAGCCAATATGAAAAACAGGAATATCGAAATCGTTTGATCTTTTAAGATAAATATAGGTATATTTTTTTTTCAGTAATATGAGTATACACTACAATGTATACTCATTAAAATTACAATCTAGCCTTATAATATGGCTAATGAGCAATAATACTTTAACCTAAACTTATAAAATATCTTGTATACTAAGAATAAGTAGTCCACTGACTTATCTTAGTCTTTCTTTATCAATTGAAGACACTTTGTTCTTGTGTTCTTCGACGCAGCTTTTATAATACACTATCACTAATCACTATGCACTAGTCACTAATAAAAAAACGACTTCATACGGTTTTGTCCTTTTGAGTCTCCTCACTAACTAATGCGTTACGTCGAGCAACTGGATTGCCTCAACGTTAACGTGATGATGAAGCCGATGTTTGTGGGCTTCAGTAAATATTAAAATGAAATGAAAATCGAAAGGTATTTAATAATTCTTCAGAGAGTTTAGGTACTCTTAAAGAAACACAAAAGCTTTCACTGTCGCAAAGATTTATCGCTTCTGTTCAGATGAATATCGAGTCAATATTATTGGTATCAATACTGTCGAGCTTTGTTAGAAGGCAGGGAACATTCGTCTCGAGAGAATCGCTGTTCCAGATTAATTATTATTATAATTATTTTCCCTTTGAAAATCCTCTTTCTCTGGACCTATTTAAAAGTATATTAATTATGAAACAATTCTTACTATTCTTACTAATATTGAGCTGCCGACTTATCGTAACCGACATTTTTATTGAAATTACGTTTTTTTATTACAAACGATATTATAAACTATAAGACTATAATAGAACAAGTCAACCTTCAACATTTGCCGGGAATATAAGATATTAACTTCAAATATATGTAATTTTCCTAATGTCTACGTGCCCTCGTTCTTTATAGTTTAAAATATTATTTGTAATAAAAAACACAATTTAGGTAAAAATGTCGCTTACGATAAGTCGGCGGTTATGGCTTGATATTATAATTGCGAAAGTGTGTTTGTTATTAGTTTTGTTGATTTGAGCTTCAATCACGTAGCAACTCAAAGGGTTCCTGAGGGATTTTAAAATCCTAGCTTCACGCGGACGAAGTCGTGGGCAAAGGTTAAGTATAATTCTAGTTTAGGCCCGCGACTTCGTTCGCGTGGCTTAAGGTTCTTTAATTTCCGCGGGAACTCTCTTATTTTCCGGGATAAATGTAGTCTATGTGTTATTCCAAACTATAATCTATCTCAGCCAAATCGGTTCAGTCGTTGCAGCGTGATTGAGTAACAAACATCCATATATCCAAACTTTCGCATTAATAATATTAAATAGGATTAAACACACTCGGTAAAGTTACTACCAACTTAAAGGCGGGATATTATCACGAAGATATATTCTCGCTGACGTATGAGATCACATTTCAGATTGTACGTTGAAATTGCCAAGTTCTGAGCATGCATCTCGGGAGATTTCCTAACGCTTTCCGAGTACATCCTTGAAACCATATTCAAAGCAAACGCTGAGCTAAACAATGATGTTAAAGAAACGTGAAAACATTAAAACAAGGTTTACTTATTTTATTTTATTTCGATAGCGAGATAGAAATTGACTGCGATCTCATGTGATGGTAAGTGACGATGTAATCTACGATGGTAGTGGGTTAACCTATGACACTGAAAACTTAAATTCGTACCACTAGTTATAGTTTCTTCATGCCGTCTTTGGCGGTTAGATGGTGAGCATCCCACCAGGTCAAACCCAAATTACCACTGCCAGAAATCGAACCCGAGACCTCCCAATTGTAAGACTACAACATTCACCACTACGCCAAAAACAAAAATGTCATCATACACTAATTCTAATAACAATTAAAATTATTAGCATTTTGTTCTTCTTCTATTTTATTAACCGTAATACGTCCACTGCTGAACAAAGGTGTCATGCTTGCACTTCCACACGGTCTTGCCCGCCTGTATCCAGTGCCTCCTTCCGATTGAATACTTTTTGATATGAATACTATAATACTATATATATGAATACTATATATATTTATATTAATTTTTATTTGTAAGTACTACATAAGTTGAAAACAATGAAATGTGAAAAATCGGAACTTTCCAGTTGCGGAAATTCTTGAAAACATTTTATTTTATTTAGTTTTATTGTTGGTGTATGATCACTGTTGCATTTGAGATTGTGCACTTTTATTGCCAATTGCCAAGATCTGAAATCGCGTAGAACGTATATCTCTGAATTTCCAGAGAATTCGCAATTCTATCAAAGTATTATGTGGAAAATTTATTCCCCTAGCAATCAAAGTAGGTAAGCTTCAGTAGATACACTGTACTGAATTTAAAACATCCATTTTAAAATATCGTACACTGAACTGAATTTAAAGCATCCATTTTAAAATATCCTCCATCTGCGTGGTTAATCTTTGAAATAGCTCAACTAATTTCGATGGGACTTTAGCCGGTATGAAGAGGACAGAAAGGTACCAGGATGGTCGAAGTGCTCCAAGCACCCAGTTGGTGGGGGTGAAATTTTATTCGGTGGATAGCGGTGCGGTGGTAGAAGAAAGAGAGTGGGTTTAAGTCAAATAGGTGTTCAGAACACTTCACGTTATATAGAATATCTACGCAATACAGCTTACATCTCTGCGGTGCTCCAGGCTTTCCAACGAGTTGGTTAATTTGGGATTATCTACAAGTCGAACTGCCCGTTTATGAATCCGGTCAAATGGAAGGAGTTTATATTGAGGTGCTCCAGCTCAGTGCTAGTGAACAAACGTCTGTCAAAGTTGTTATTCTCCAAAAGACGCTCGTTGAAGTTTAAATAACGGTCAGTCTGTTGGCCTTGTTCATGTACGGTTGAACAACTTCGGTCTATGAAAACAATATACCTACTATTTATCATGAATTACCTATTTTCATCCTCAGTAATATTATAAATCCGAAAGTGTGTTTATTTGTTGGTTTGTCCTTCAATCACGCAGAGTCAAGAAAAAACAAGAAATATTTAACACAAAACAGGCATCATCTGAGTAAATAATCGTCTGCTCACAACTTTGTAATCTCTGTCCTTATTATATTATACACTAATATTATAAAGGCGAAAGTTTGTGTGTGTAATCTATAATTATATAAAAAGGCTTGTCCTGACTGACTGACTGACTGACTGACTGACGATCAACGCACAGCCTAAACCACTGAAGTTAGAAACTTGAAATTTTGACAGTAGGTTCCTTTTATGACGTAGGCGAGCACTAAGAAAGGATTTTTCGAAATTCGCCCCCCCAAGGGGGTAAAAAGGGGGGTTAAAGTTTGTATGAAACTCCGTCATTTTTCGAGTTATACTTATGAAATTCGGTATTTAGGCTTTAAATTGAAAACAAAAAAGTACGTGTTTCACAGTTTTTAAAAATTCTACCCCCTAAGGGGTTAAATAGGGGTTGAATGTTTGTATAATAGTCCTTCGTTCTTCAAGTTATTTTTCAAGTTACGTTTATGAAACTTGATATTTTGGCTCTTGATTAAAAATAAAGAATTACGTATTTTACATTTTTTTTAAATTCTCCCCCCAAGGGGGTAAAAAGGGGGGTTAAAGTTTGTAGGAAACTCCGTCATTTTTCAAGCTATACCCATAAAATTCGGTATTTAGGCTTTAAATTGAAAACAAAAAAGTAAGTGTTTCACACTTTTAAAAAATTCTACCCCCTAAGGGGTTAATCTATATATATAAAAATGAATCCCTATTTCCTTGGTCATCGCATCACGCGTGAACGGCTGGACCGATTTCGCTAATTCTTTTTTTGTTGTGTTTGTTATTGTCAGGAGAAGGTTCTTAAAAAAGAAAAAATTAAGAAAATTGCGCGAAAAATTAGAAAATTTAAGAAAACTTAACCACCATATTAAATTATTTCTAATGTAACCGCTTTTGCAATTCAAACTTTTTTGATGTAACCTTATGGCGTTTGACATAACATTGACAGAATGCGTGCTGCCAATTTCGTCAAAGAGTTTCAATATTCATAGTTAAGACAGGACAACGTCTGTCGGGTCCGCTAGTTAAGTATAATCTATTTACGAAGATTTCGTTAGGGTGTCCCTGACACCTTGTATAATTTGCGATATATCCACTGTCCTATTTACGTCACAAGTCATACCAATTTGTACCATTTGTTTCCATTCTCCGAAATACAATAAACCCAATTAGGTAAACAGATGTCGTGTACCAAAGGGGCGAAATTACGGAACTTCCGGTTTATTTCGTACGTAATCAACGAAAGTGGCGCACGGGATGTTCCATTAATTACAATTATTAATTAATCATTAACATAATTAACACAACTCACAATAATTATTACGTGTGCATCTGCATTGCAAAATTATTATTATAATATTTTATTTGTATTCTCCGATCCGATATTAATTATTGTATTGCTCGTAAATAATTTTATTTATTTATCTTCATGATCTGCCTCTTTGGTCTAGAGTTTGCGCGTTCGATGGATGACGAGGTCCTCAATTCGATTTCCGGAACGCATCAAAATTTAAATGGCTAGCTTCTCTGTCAAGAGGTAGGAAGTTCAAAGCGTATCAACCTCGTGTTTCAGAGACGTACATCAATCATCCAGCACTTGATCTCTCTCCGGACGTGACGGAGTTTCATCTCATCAGACTATGGGAGTAAAGAAATATAGAGAGCAACTGTGTTTGTACATAGTCAGTAATCGCACAGTGAAAATAAAACGCACAAGCACGCACGGACGCACACACACACACACACACACACACACATACGCACACACGACACACACACACACCCCACACACACACACACACACACACACACCTAGCACCCCGTCATTTTTGCGTCGCGTCGGTGGTTAAAAAAGGACATTGATTATACAAAGTAAGAATTCCTTTATGTATTTAACAATTAAACAAATATCCTCAATCTCTCAATATTACTCAATCATTAAAATAACAAATACAAGTAGGAATCTGCGAGTAGCGAAGCACGACACCATTATTAAAATCTGTCCTCCCCACTCTTTCCCCACTATACTCTTAAGATTTATACCTAGGATAATGGGTGGCTGGAGACCCAGCCATTTTCGTGTCACCGAAGAAACTTGCAAAATACGTTGCCTAACCTTCACAGTCCATTTACATAATTGGTGAAATTGCCATGAGAGGTGTTATATAAGCAGCTGGAATCTTAATTCTTATTATACCCGTGCGATACTCGTAAAAGTTTAACGAGATAAAAATTTATTTTATATCTCGTTGAAAAATGAAAATACTTTTTTTTTATTGAGAAATAAAATAAACGTAATTAAGACTACCGTAGCTTTCAATATTTAAATTCCATCGATGATATTGAGACAATGCAGTTGGAGAATGCTACTAATATAATATTGAAAGCGTTTGATTCACCGTGACAAATACTCGTCCTACATGACATTCAGAAAAAAATTGAATGAAAATGTATTTTTTCATGTATTTGGCATATTTTTAAGCTATTGCATAGCTTCTATCGCGGGCCAGCGTAGAGAACGAATCCAGAAATTCCGTAACGAAAATAAGTCCCGTGTCAGGTTGTTTTCGTTACGGAATTTCTGGATTCGGTCTCCACGCTGGCCCGCGATAGAAGCTATGCAATAGCTTAAAAATTATGACAACGTAGAAAAAAAATATTACTTAAAAATTAACTAACGCTTCCGATACAAATTAAAAAATTAAAATGGTTATGACGGTGCGGGTACGTGGTACTATGACGTTTTATATATTCCGTTTCATGCTAGCTGAATTTGCATGAATCGCTTGGTAATGACAGTTGAATATAATTTCATTTTGTGCAAAGCGATATTTCCTGCTTCTATCGGTTTTCACTCCACTTAGTACCTATCTACGAGTTTGCAGTATTTTTCCCCGAAGTGTTCAAGTGTTCATATATGCATGATACCTAAGAGTATAGTTGGATCAAGTAGTCTTGAATGTTGTGTAATATCAAGCAATGAAATATAGAGCAGGGAAGAGGCATATTCTCATATGCCTCTTAACTAACCTAACGCAGATATTAGATCAAAACCAAAATGTTATTAGAAGGCAATTCGAAAATTAGGCAGTTAAAATTTTTACTAGATAGTACAATTTAATTTTGACGTTCATCCATTTAACCACATCGCTGGCCCAAAATAAAACCCACATGGACTTAGTCTACAAGTAAAGATTGGCAAACTTCACTCACTTTCGAAAATATTGTAGAAAATTCAGATTCACTATGATAAATTTCAAATCCAAGATGGCCGCCAACACAAAATGGCGAATTATATATTTTTTTCACAACTCCCTCAATATGGGTATCAAATGAAAGAACTTGACTAGTAGAATGCTATACACTATGACAAATTTCAAATCCAAGATGGCCGCCACCACAAAATGGCATTTTTTTCACAACTCCCTCAATAACTGATGATCGAGGAGAGTGAAGCATCTGATGATGGAGCAAAAACTGGGTAACAGGATTTCAGGTATATCGCACATGGTCTGGTCATAGATTCACAGGTTTTTATTAAATTTTAAATTTAGGTACACTTGTTTGACCAATTTATTGTCTGTTTTTACAAATGTTATTCTTACATGTTACATTTTCGATTTTAATTAATGAATATCCACCTTTTGACATACCCAAAAACATTGAAATACCCAATTGAATACTTTATAACCGTGATTTAAAATATCATTTGTTAGCGATATATTGAAATAGTAAAGATTAATGTAGGTATTGAAGGTGGTTTGATAAAATTAGTAGTAGGTAGTTTGACTTTGTTGACAACGTAGGCGCCGGTCTGGTGCCGCGCCGTTAGTATAAATACAGCGCTTTGGACGTTATTAATTCAGTCTCTTCCAGAGACTCATACGGCTATTGGATGCTCCCGCGTCTAGGTCGTAGTATTTGATTAAGGGATTGTGATAGCAATCACGCTCTAATCGAATAAATATTACCCGTAGGTTTAGATGAGTGTAATTAATTAAATACCTACTTAGATAATTATGTTTGATAGTTACCCTCACGTTCAGATGGTGGTTTGTCTGACGTGTTGTGGTTTAAATAGGTTAGATGTGAGGACAGGGGCCGTTATAGGGGTGGTTGGAGACGGCTTTAGGTAGGGTTTAAGTGTTTTTTTTTTGTGAGTTGATATCAGAAGTGGGATGAACACGTTCACAGTTCAATTATTATTGCCCACATTAAATTTTTGTCAGTTTAAAATCAGTCAAATTAAAACGTGAAATTGCTTATTTGGATCATTAGATAAGGTCAGGTTAGACCGAGCAGTGATAATAAAGAGGGTTGATAAGGAATATTGCATCATGGACATTAACATCTTATGTTGCACAGTTTAAGTAATGAATGAATTTGAATGAAGAACGTCACATTGGATTGCGAGCGCCTGAGTTTGAGAACGAACACTTAAGTGAGCTAAATGTTCTTTAAGTGCAAGTGGTTTTCAATATGACACATCTGTCTCCTAAGTTTGGCAAGTTCCCTTAGGTGGGATGGTCATGTTGAATGAGTTCCGGGGTCGCATGATGGACAGTTTTCACCAACTTTCAACGATGACACATCTGTCTCCTAAGTTTGGCTAGTTCCCTTAGGTGGGATGGTCATGTTGATTGAATTCTGGGGTCGCATGATGAAATATTCCGATGAGTGTAGAATGATTGATGAGACTCGTGGTGTGCCCGGGGCGGTCACGGCGGCGGATATATTGAAATAGTAAAGATTAATGTAGGTATTGAAGGTGGTTTGATAAAATTAGTAGTAGGTAGTTTGACTTTGTTGACAACGTAGGCGCCGGTCTGGTGCCGCGCCGTTAGTATAAATACAGCGCTTTGGACGTTATTAATTCAGTCTCTTCCAGAGACTCATACGGCTATTGGATGCTCCCGCGTCTAGGTTGTAGTATTTGATTAAGGGATTGTGATAGCAATCACGCTCTAATCGAATAAATATTACCCGTAGGTTTAGATGAGTGTAATTAATTAAATACCTACTTAGATAATTATGTTTGATAGTTACCCTCACGTTCAGATGGTGGTTTGTCTGACGTGTTGTGGTTGAATAGGTTAGATGTGAGGACAGGGGCCGTTATAGGGGCGGTTGGAGACGGCTTTAGGTAGGGTTTAAGCGTTTTTTTAGGTGAGTTGATACATTAAGGTTTCACATACAGAATTCCGACGAATTTCTGTCCCTTACCCTGGGGCGAACAAGACGTTAATTTCATATTTACCCGTCTCATTAGCCCCTAGCCCAAAACGTTAGTCTGTCGGGGCAAGGCCTAATTTGACAATCGTCCTTCCATTAAAACCTTTGTAGCTAATTAAGATATTCGTGTCCCGATATTTTGTACCTACTGAATATCTTGATACCTACGGTTTTGCTGCTGACTTAAGTATTACTTTGGCGTAATACAAACCTCTTTGGCAGTTCAGATGCCCATTGAAAAAGAAATGTCTGCTGTGAACGGGACCGTTTAGTATTTGGAATATTTTCAAATGCTGCGTGGTCTTCTCTGTACTCCTTTTATAGTTTTTGCCATTCACGAGGGCGCGTAAGCTTTACTTGTGGTTACGTCGTGTTCATGCACATTACATTACATTACGTAAGTGTGCGTGCTTGTCAGAAGCCTGGATGGAAGCGGTCAAGCTATACCTATTGTATACATTGTACACTGACACAAAAATGTCGTACCTACCCGTATTCTAAGCAGCTTTATTACATTTAGTTACAGGGGAAAGTTTATGTCAGCAAGCATAATATTCTTTTCAACACACTTGCTCATAAAGGGGCTCCCGGTTCACCGCAACTAGGCACACAATGACACCTCTAACTCAAACTGTGACTTTTGATTACTATTATTCACAATGTGAGTTAAAGAAATTTTTTTTTTAAATTTATTGGGTGAGTTGCTGTGTTCTTAAAAAAGTTTCTATTACAAAAAAGATCTTGTTCAATAATTTATAAAAATATCGTGTTAAATTAATGTACCTGAGCAAGCAATCATTTCATACAACTCCGTATTTAAATAGATAATTTCAACATGTACGTGTTTAATAAATAAAACTGTCAGTAACTTTTGTTTTTTTTTTTGTAATAAAGAAAACTCGAAATCCCCATTTTGTACGTGGCTATAAGAGAAATACCAAAAAAAAAAGAAACCTCATTCTTTAGTCTATGGCCATTAAAGGTTTCGGAAAACTGATTAAATCAAATAAACACCTGAATAGGCTGTATGGTCGTCGATCTTTGCCTGCCCTCAAGAGCATCTCAAGAGGGCGAACAAAAGAACAACATTAATATTTCCCGCCATTGCGAAAAAATTTTCACAACTCGTTTTCACTGTTTTGTACCATAATGTACTATTTTAGTGTTATTTTCTTCACAAGTGTGTTGAAAAACGTCGTATGATACACGTGTATATTGATGATTACCGTCCTCGGCTACCTTAAGACCCTCACCTGACGGCTCGGGTCTCAATAGCGCCTCAGCGGTAATCATCAACTTTGACACTTGTACCATAATGTACTATTAATTTTACGCACACTTCTATCGTATTTAATCACGTCAAGATGGCGGCCAGAGCCAAAAGCCAGCTATCTATATCCTACTTAAAAAAAAATCTGTGATTACGAATCTAAACTATTGGTTTAAATAGTCAAAAATGAGCTTAATAAGTGGCAGTTATTTCGAAATCACACAATATGTACATTTAAATTTCATTTTAACGTCTCGGTTGGAACGGCATTCCGGACCAGTGGTAGATTCATTTGACAATTCGAAAGCACTTAGTAAAATTAATTCGAATAAACGACCGGCAAAAGACGTCGAAAAAATCACGTATCATTCTAGTAAGCGGGTCCCCCTTTATTTTAATTTATTTCTATTATTTGTTGTTATAGGGGTTGTCTGTGAAAATTTCAATATCTATTTTTACGGTTCATGAGATATAGCCCGCTGAGCAGACAACGCGGACGGACGGACGGACGGACAGCGGAGGCTTAAGGTCGTAGCCGATTTACACGACCGCTCCCACCCAACCAAAGTATGAGCATTCAAATATGGACTTAATATCGTGCTCTGGAGGTGCACTTTACAGTAACAACACCGCGGTACGGTAACGGTACCGCGCGCTGTTTTCTATTTTGTGTGAGCGGAGTCGTGTAAATTGGCTACGACCTTTAGTAATAGGGTCTCGTTTGGGTACGGTGCCCAAAAAATATTGTAGTATGTTCTATTTGTTTGTGCATATTATGTGTATAGATATAGATTGCGCTATAGGGTTGAAATTGTGCTATGGGTTTATTTAGGAAAGTTTATTTAGTGCTTTGGGAAATAATGTTCGCCGCAAACGTCCGGTGCACTGACGCCTGCCACTTCAGTTACCGCGCTGGCTTTGGGTATGCGGTACGCAGCGCTTTAGTAAATGTTGGGACAACCAATTCGGTTTTTGACGCCTTTTGAACGTTTTTAAAGGCCCAATTTGGCATACGTACCTTTTGCCAGAGTAAAACCTATGGAGCAACAGACCTCTGACTCTCTCGCCAGATATTTATTACGTGGACAAAATTATAAAAAAAACCATCTAAGTGCGAGTCAGAACTGCACGGACCATTTGCAGTTATTATTAAGTTCGAGCAAAAACGTTTATTGTATTGAGGCCCTCTTTAATTTTTTTTTTTACTTATTATTTACCGTTTGTAAGATACTGTATACGGCAGACTTTTAATTGAAACTAAACAACGAGTAACTTCGCGTAGCTGTTCTTAAAAGCAATTAAATATCATTTGTTTAACGGTGAAGGAAAACATCGTGAGAAAACTTCATGCGAAAACTTTTAAAAGCATGAATTTAAGGCCCAAGAGACGGGTCTGCCCGCGAAATTCAAATTTAATTTGGTTTTTCACAATTTGTAAACTAATACGACAAAGTAGGCTTATGGTATTCAAATTGCGCCAATGGCAGTATCATTTTCACAGGTTTATATACTAATCTAAACGTGAAAGTATCCAGTTTAAGAAATTAGTCAAAATAATGAGTTTGACGTGAGCTACTCACAAATTAGTCATTATTTTGATTAATTTCTTAAACTGGATACTTTTACGTAAAGATTAGTATATAAACCTGTGAAGATGATACTGCCATTATCGCAATTTGAATATCATAAGCCTACTTTGTCGTATTCATTTATAAATGGCGAAAAACCAAATTAAATTTGAATTTCGCGGGTAGCTCCGTGTCTTGGGCCTTAACAAACAAGTATACCTACTTGGCCAGAATTTTGACCATGGCCTGTACCTATAAACCCATAAAAAGAAGTTAGGTATCTACATGACTGCATAGTAGACATATTGTACGACACAACTGATCATGTATCCAGAATCCACGTCGTGTAACCCAATTACCCATTCGTTTATTCCGATCGGCTGGCCCCGAGGACATTAGCCCGACCTAGAGCCACTAGCACGGAAAACGGACAATAATCCCGTAGAGTTGAGACCATCCAGATTTTAACTTCCTATATACGGGCTCTATCTTCTATACATATAATAAAATTGTAGAAAAGTGGTGTCTGTACAATGGAAATATATAAAAAAAAGTAGCAGGGGTTGTTATTATATCGATGCCGAACCCGAAATTGTAATTAATTTTTTTTTGTCTGTTTGTCTGTGTGTTTGTGCACGCTAATATCAGAAACGGCTTATTCGATTTAGATACGGTTTTCACTAATATATTGTAGTAAGCTTCACTTAACATTTAGTGTTTATTTCATGTCAATCGGTTCATAAATAAAAAAGTTATGTCATACATGAAAAAAATCGGTAGGAAACCTCTTGACATTTGGGATGTTTTTTTTATCGAGGATAATTTTTAGGGGATATTTGCAATATTTTTTTTTTGGTTTGTAAACAAAAATGTATTTTATTTGATTCTACATTCCCGTTCAATACATACATATAGATGATAATATGATATTAAAATTTGCTTAACATAAAGAAAAGTTATGTTACCCATTCAAAATACAAAACAATAAGCTCAATAAGTAAACGAATCTGTCAGAAAATGTAGTCAGCAAATCAGGAAAATACATTTTCTCTTTATAAATCAATACTCGTAAAAAGAATGTAGATATTTTATTATCTTTGATACCGAATGAAGGACAAAATCATAACGGATACGCAACAAAGGTACCGGTAGTCAAAGAGACGAAACATTGAGATAATGGAATATAACAAAACAAAACAAAATAATACAGCTCGAGAACTCTTAGTAAATTTTGAGGTGTTTAATAAAAGTTGAAAGCTGGTATAGTACGTTTATCTCACGAAGTTACGGGCGCTTTACTTGTGGTTACGTCGTGTATATGTACATTGCGCAAGTGTGCGTGTTGTCAGGAGCCTATAAGTCAGGCGCGAGCAAGCTCTCGCTCACACTTATACAGATACGACACACACACAACCATGAGTCACGTGCCCTCGTGAATTGAAAGAATTATATAAAGTTGTGTTTAGTTCGTTCGTTGCTGTCGTCGTCTCAACCAATGGACGTCCACAGCTGGACATAATTGTCTCTTGCAAGGGTCACCACAGAACACGATCTTGGGTGACTTGTATCCAGCGGCCGCCAGCTCAATTGAGATCATCCACCCATCTAGTGACGGGTCGCCGAATACAGCTTCTGTCTGTACTGTACTTCGCTCAAGTTTTATCTTAAACGACCTTATGCTCGCGACTTCGCTCACGCTAAGTTCAATTTTTCAAACTCCTATTTTATCCCCTTAGGGGTTTAATTTACAAAAATCTTTTCTTAGCGGTTGCCTACATCATAGCTATTTGTATGCCAAATTTCAGCCTGATCCCGTTTAGTGGTTTGAGCTGTGCGTTGATAGACCAGTGTCATAGAGAATAGTCAGTCACTGTTTCTTTTTATAAATTCAAATTCAAAATTTATTTATTTCATGTAGGATACCTTGTAGTTCTTATGACACGTCATAAATCTACCACCGGTCCGGAATGCAGATTCTGCTGAGAAGAACCGGCAAGAAACTCAGCAGTTGCTCTTTTCAAAAAATAAAATAATTTTACAATAAGTAACCAAACTAAGCTATGTATACAGTGCTTCCACAGTGAAGCTTCAAAAATGCAATACATATAATCTAACACGTGTCAGATATATATAGATTCAGATATCCCGATTTTAAAAAAAATGTGTCTAAAGTTTTCTACATTTTCAAAAATTTAGTTTTGTTTTTAAAGAAAATTCTTATGTGACTCTAGTTTTCAACTGGGTAATGTATGTGGTATGTTCATAGAGTATGAAACAGCGAGTTTTTCTACATAATTAGTTGATACCACTACCAAATGAGCGATTTGCCTCCACCAGAGCGAAAACTAAAATACATGCATGTGACTTCATGCAGAAACGCTTGTTGCTCGGTGCATAAGACGTTCTTACCGTGAAAAACAGGATGATTTAAGTGGGCAGAAATCATAAAAAAACAAACTTTACTTTTATAGTTCAAGTATTTCAGCGGAGAGAAATTTCTTAACTTTCATCGTGGAATCCTTCACAGTTGGAAACGAAAGTCCTCAAGCCACTAATAAAAATGGTTCGGGTTTTCAAGAGCCCCTCAGCCGTTCATCCCAATCACAAAAGCTCTATATTGGCACTCAATCGGTTTATTAACCGAAGCTTAATAAAGGCAGACAGTAGGTTTGAGTGTTCTTTTATATTAATTAATTTTAAGATCTCATTAAAATTGTGTACGAGCTACTTGTTGAAAATTTGTTCAAAAAATACAATAAAATTATGTTTGAGGGCATGGTTATGGAAGATAAGAATTTTTGAGTTTCTTGTGGCCACTTTATATTGTAGCGGATGCATTTTGGGGTGAGTGCTTCCAATGAAAGAAAGAAAGAAAGAAAAGTCTAACAATATTAATCAGAGATGATATACCACTCTTGTATTCCATAGTTTGCAAGTAACTCCAATTTGGACACCTTCAAATCAAGAATGAATAGAGATTATTGACTGGAATAGCACATAGGCTACTTTTTATCCTGGAAAATAAGAGTTCCCGCGGGAATCCAAAAAAAATTCAATCCACGCGAACGATGTCGCAAGCATCAACTAGTATAAGTAATAATAAACAAAAATAATTTCATAAATAGGTGTCGCAAAAGAGGTCTTGCAAACTTACCAAGGGCTATCTATAGGTACCAAAAGATTTAAAAAAAACAATATTTTCAACGCGCATTCACACATGCTAAAAAATACAACGCAGACAGAAAGCGAGTATAAGTTAATTGAATCAAGAGTCAGACAATTTCTGGACAGTGTACAATTCAATTTGCCTACAATGAACTTGCAAGAGTAGATTCATTTGCGTTCTCTTTGTCTTTCAATTGAAGCAAGTCTGAGAAGCGATCCACAAACAGTGTTGTTGTATGCAAATTGATTTTAATCTATATTATGTTTACTTGTAAATAATGTCACATACTGGTTACTTGTAAACAGGCTTAATTGGAAAATGCTGACAACCTTCTACAGGCAAGAACCTAACCTTCTAGAACCTAAGTGCCCGGCCTACGGCCGGGCACCTGAATATTTATGTTTGACCCCAACCTAACCTAACTTGTATCCGTGGCTGAGTTAGTAAATTAGATGGCGATGTATTAATCTGGTGGCCAAGTTATAAAAATTGTGGCTCTTTATTTGATGCTTTCTTTGGAATATTTTGTGGCTATTATGAAAAAGGCGAGTTAGTTTATTAGAAGCTTCATCATTTTTCCGTGGCTAAGTTATAAAATTAGAAGCTAGGTTTTGTGGCCAAAAAAAAAAAATTCGGCGGTTCGACTTATTATATCTCTGGAATAATTATGTTAATAATCTTGGTTTAAACGGAGTTTGAAAGTGTATTTTACCAGACAGAAGCACCTAAGTTCATTAGAAAGTAAAACAAAAAGAAGAGAAATTGAAATTAATGAATGAAAAACGAAAGATGGAAGAAAAAGAAACGAAGAAAGGAAGGTAGAAAGTGAATGAATAGAATTAATTACGACGCATGGGGTAAAGTTTTACCCAATTGAAGACTACAAAAACAAGTTAATTAACAACAGAAAAGCCTAAGTAATTAATTTTAATAAGTAATTGGTGATCGTATTAATTAGTGACTTCGTCCGCTGATTTAAAAGTTTTCCTTCTCCTTGAGACAGATCCTTGATATATCCTGTATAGAAAGTATCATTTTACACTTTTTATCCAAACTTACTATAAGTACGTGTTTGGCTAGTTACAGCAAACAGTTTTTTAAATCACATACCTTTAAAACGCTGTAAGCGAGGAAGAAAAATGTAAACGTAGATAGAAATATCAATTTACAGGCGGTAAATATGCTGTATGCAGAAAATTTATTTATTTGGGTACTGCAATTCAAGATGTAAGATTAAATTTATAATTATGATTAGATCTAGAAATGCAATGGGTCAGTTGGTAATGTAATGTTTGATTGAAATAAAATGTCGTAAATGGTAAAAAAAAATTATGGTCTTTTAAATTGTTGAAACACAATTTGAAACTCTAATTATACTGCAAAAACTTCGTTTCAACAATAAAATAAATTAAAAAGTATTTTCCTCTTATATATAAGAGATAAAACATAAAAAAATAAAATATACAAAATAAAAACTACTAAAAATCAAAATGCATTATCTCAAATTTTTAAAAAATCACAGGTTTTTAAAATGCATTATGTGGTGTGAGCTTTTAAAGCAAATACGTGATGATTTGCTGTAAATAACAAAAACTAAAATTGTAGGATCCCCTAAACTTGCTGTAAGTAGCGTTAAGTTTTTAAATGGGAAGAAGTAAGTATTTGTAAAGCAAAAATGCAGTCTTTCTTTTGCTGTAAGTACAAAATGTCTAAAATGACTAGATTTTAGTCTACATACAGCATTTAATCTTGCTAAAAAAAATATAAGTACGGGCGTTTTCAACGGCGTATGTAATTTTTTTTTCATCGTAGAGACACAGGACCCCGGTCATTCGATGCGGCTTTTTTTTCTTTTCTGATTCTAATGGTAGTAAAAAGTCACTTTAGGTATTTTGTCTACTTACAGCAAATATGCTTTCCTACGTCGATATACAAAATAAAGTTAAATTATGTCCTGTCACAAGATGCAAGCTAAATCTCCTTGCCTAATGTTGACAAAATTGGTTTAGCAGTTCAGGTGTGAAAAGGTTACATACATGTCACAGACAAACAGACTTACACTTTCGCATTTCCTATCAATGAACGAATGAGTGATTGACTGAATGAATGAATAAACTTTTATTTTACACCAATATATGAAAGAGTACAACACAACGATAAAAATAAAAATGTATACAATTCGTCTTCCTAGCGACCTCTTCCTAGCAATCAATCCTTCTTTTTTGAGACCTGCTTCTTTTTGGAAGTCGGTTAAAAATTACAATAATAGATACAGATACAAGATAGGTGGTGCAAATAATATTACACAAATACAACACACACCTACTTAATTTTCAAAGTGGTATAGTATAGTTCTTGAAATTCACGAGGGCGCGTGAGCTTTACTTGTGGTTACGTCGTGTACATGCTCATTGCGTAAGTGTGCGTGATTGTAGGTGGGAGCGGTCAGCTCTCACTCACACTTATACAGATACGACACACATACAATCGTGATCCACGCGCCTATACTTATAACATATTGGTATGTGTTTCAAAACAGCGTAAAGCAAGGAAAGTTTCAAAGTGAACTCTAACTGCAAGATGTCCAGTGAGTAAAGAGTATGCAAATAAAACGGTCAATTTGCAAAACGGCAAATTATATTCCCGCTTCTTATGGTCCAATTTCGCTGACACTGCAGAACCGACCGTCGAACCAATATCCGTATTGTTGTATGCAAATCCAGTGTCATCGGAATTCGATTTCTGCCCTAAATGACGCTGCACTTCCTAATAGATATTCGCAGACTCAGTACCTGGGGTCACTTAAGTTTACATCGTTTTCTTGGAACACTTTGGAATTAATTTCTTGCAACTTTGAATTGAAATCCCTTACTTATGCCTTACTAATGCCTAGTTGATTTTTTTTAAGAATTTTAGCCAAACTGAACTTGACTTATATTCTCCTCTCCAAATAAGCGGAAAGCGTGTGCTAGAAGTGGGTACGACAATAGTGCAACGGGTGGGGCTCGAACTTGTGACCTTTCAGTTTTCAGTCCACACCTTAACCTCTGGGCTATTGAGAATTTAGTTGATATGATATTATTAGCTTTTATACTGATTTTTGATCAACTAGGTATTTCTGTCTCAATTTAAATCCAAGACCTTATTCTTATTTCAGTAAAATCTTCTGCAATGATGGCAAGAATACTTTAAAGTTTATACCCTCGACTTCGCGGTCTATAGATTTCAGCCTTACTGTTACTCAAATTTTCTATCTTTTTATTTATGAGTGAGCTGAATAAATGTTTATTTATTTATGCAAGAAAATTCATCCACATTTCGAAAGTAACCTTAATTAAGTTTAGAAATTCGAATGGCACTAATGATCTATTGTTCACTTTGTATCTGCACCCCTTTACAAATGCAGTTGCAATGTATTCACGACAAAGAACAAAAACAGTACAAAGTCATTATTCTCGCTTGTTTTTATGTAAATACTTTAACGGCTGCATTTAAAATCTGATATTCAAGAAAAGTTTTAGTAAGTCTTTTTAGTTTTAGTGTTTGTTACATAGTTTCATGAGTTACAGAAATAATATAATTTACTAGTTGATTACAGCGCTTTCGTTCGCGTGGATTGAGGGTTTTAGTTCCCGCGGGAACTCTCTTATTTTCCGGAATAAAAAGTACCCTATGTGTTATTCTAGACTATAATCTATCTCTGTGCTAAAACGCCAAATCGGTTCAGTCGTTGCGACGTGATTAAGTAACAAACATCCATCAATACGTCCATCCATACTTTCGCATTTATAATATATATTATTATAATTCCGGAATAAAAAATAACCTATGTCACTCTTCAAGTCCTCCACTATACCTATCCATGCAAAAAAACAGTATGAAAAATTTTTATCCCAGAAAATAAGAGAGATCCCGCGGGAATTAAACAAACCTTAATCCACTGGAATCGACTAGTAAAATGAATCAACTAGTAAATAAATAAATGAATTTTTACCCGACTACGGAAAAAGAGTTACAATATTAGCAGTCTATGTATGTACCAAATTACTTTGCTGTGATTCGACTAGTAAGATCACACTCGTAACTAGACGATCCCCGCGACTTTCGTCCACGTGGATTAAGGTTTTTTGATTTCCGCGAGAACTAATTAATTTTCCAGGACAAAATGTAGTCTGTGTTAATTCCAGGTTTAATCTATATCCATTCAAAATTTCAGCCAAATCAGTCTAGTATTTTTTGCATGAAAGAGTAACAAACAGACACACACATACACATACAAACTTTCGGCTTAATAATATTAGTGTGATTATAATAATATAAAAGACGTGTGGCACTCGGGGACTGCCGCATAGCATTTTTTATCAACGCCATCTAGCGGCTCACCGCTAGATGGCGTTGATAAAAAATGCGCCATCTAGCGGCTCACCGTAGAGGAGTCCCGTGTCAGGTTATTTTCGTTACGGAATTTCTGGATTCGGTCTCCACGCTGGGCCGCGATAGAAGCTATGCAATAGCTTAATAACTTTCAAGGAATTCAAGAAAGTACAATAATTTTATTAATTAACATGGAAAGCAAATATTTTAGTTAGAATTTAGACAACAGCGTTGTGCATAATACATTTGAGGATTAGCGTTATAGCAAACTGCATGAAGCAGACCGGACTAGTTCCCCATTCGACTTGCAATATTAATGCAATAACTTCACGTAGCCACTGCAATTAGTACCTATCTTCAGCACAATAATAAGTAATAATGAGTACAGATGCACTAAATAAACAGTGTTATTGCATGTGTTTAAGTTTTGTAAAGCTTTGCTTACGGATTTAATTTAAATGCATTTTGTTCTTTAATGAGACACATTAATAGAAGTCTTAATTAAAAGCCAAAACTCATACAAACTTAAGTTTAACGAATATAGTAAATTTATTTCAACTTAAATGTAAGTAAGAACTTATAGCGAAATATAAATCACTTTTGTATCTGAAATATCATTGTCATTTAACTTGAGAAAACTGAATAGTCATTTTTCAGCACTTTCACGAAATTAATGTGGTCTGGTGGGGGATTTGGCCGTGGCTAGTTACCACCCTACCGTCAAAAACGTGCCGCCAAGCGATTTAGCGTTCCGGAACGATGGCGTGTAGAAACCGATGAGGGGTGTATGGGTTGAATGTACACTGCCATATCCCTTCCAAGTTAGTCCGCTACCATCTTGGACTGCATCATAATTTCCCATCAGGTGAGATCGCAGTCAAGGACTATCTTGTCATCGAATAAAAAAAAAAACAATTTTAAGGTAAGTAAACTGTTAGCGAAAGAAAGTAAATATTATCTTCAAATAAAAGGTAAATATATATTCGATTCGCTCCGCTGGATACTTCTACGTGTAAATAACGGAGGTAACTTTGTCCAACTTTCAACTCGGGTGTTCGCGAGGCGCAGATTTCAAAATTTCACATTGGACCGGAAAGTTTTACACAGTATTCAAAATTTTAATCTAAAGGTCACAGCACACTCTCATACGATAAGTGTACGCTTATAAAATATGATCCCGCAGGAATTACTGGATTTCCCATTGCACAAATTTAACCTGCACACCTGTGAAAAGAGCAACTGCTGAGTTTCTTGCCGGCTCTTCTCATCAGAATCTGCATTCCGAACCGGTGGTAGATTTATGACGTGTCATAAGAGCTACAAGTTGGCCTACATGAAATAAATAAATTTTGATTTTGATTTTTTTTGATTTTGAGAGTTCTCCATAATATTCTCGAAGGTGTGTGAAGTCCGCCAATTCGCATTGGACCAGTGTGGTGGATTTGTAATTTTTCTCCGATATTTGAGCTGAAGTCTTCCAACAGACTAGACCAGAAACTATTTAGACTAGACTGATCACAAAGTGCCAAACTATCCCACCGATAATAATAAGACGACAGAACTCAGCATTGAGAGAGGTCGTCACATCACGACATAGTTTTGTAGAGTAGGAGGCTTTGGCCGTGGGTAGTTACCACCCTACCATCAAAGATGTGCCGCCAAGCGATTTAACGTTCCGGTACGATAGCGTGAAGAAACCGTTCAAGCCTAGACTGCATTGTCATTTACCATCAGGTAAGGTTACAGACTTGTAATGAATAAAAAAATAGGTTTTGATTTTGGTTCGAATCAACCAGATTTGCCAAAATCAAAATAGAATCAGAATAGAAATCAGATGAAACACGTTTGTACTGCTCCCAATATTGTCTGTATTTTTGTTGAAAAATACCGAAAACCCGATACAGAACAAATTGAATTCTGGCGACACGTAGGTATTTTATTCACAAAACTAAACTGCAGTCTGGTGCACACTTTTAATTAATTTCGATAAATAAAATAAACAAGGTGTATTTAATTAATTAAAATAGTAAATAACACAACGCCAACCTCCGCTAACGAACTAATTATTGTTTGAATTAATTTATTTTAAGCACATAGATTGCGGGTAAATCAGCCATTCAGCTTTTTCAACTTTTGAGAAAACTTCATACTACGAGTATTTTTACAGCTCTATAATATTATATTAAATGACAGATTTACGCAGAGTTAACTTTAGTTTAAAAAGTTTCACCAGAGCTTATGTTAGGAAAGATAAAATAGTATATCGAAGTCATATATTTTTTTTTTTCAATTTATAGAACTCCGCCTACCTATCGGATTTTCATGGAAATATATTTCACTTTATCTGAAATTGAAAAGGTCGTAAACATGTAAAAGTACAAATTAATTGTCACAGAGGACCGGCGCTTATAGCATTCGGGGGTTCCAAAATAACGTATGGTTAATTAGATTTACTGATATTAAACAAAGGGCGAGCTTTGATAATGGGAAAATATGTAATACTGCAGCTTAATTGTGGAAGCATGCAATTTAATTGGTTGCTTGCTTTGTTGAGTAATCAAGTCATTTGCGGCGGTAATTAAAAATTGCTCAAGTAAGTAAGTGTTTTCCTGGAAGATGCCTGGGGCCCTACTAGAAACCCTTAAAGTAATTAACTCAAACTTTAAGGTCGTCTGTATGAAATGTCAACACAATGTTGAAATAATACTACTTTAAGCGTTGGTGGTAGGCCCCAAGTTCGAACGTTCGAACGTTCGTATGAAAACGTTCTTATCATTCGATCTGAACGAACGTTTTCATTGATCCATAACTCGGTCATAATAACAACCTAAGGTCTTTCCGACCAAATCCGGCTACGGCAGCCAGTCACCAGAGAGTAGCTATCTGGGCGGGAGATACTGCGGGTGCACAAGTGTGAAAGCAAACAAAGGTCTCTATTCCCTCACTCTCATAGTCCGATGAAACGCAAATCCGACACGACCAAAGAGATCAGAAATGGGGATAATACGCTGTCTACTTACTAACGCGCGGTACATTTTTGACGGTACAGTGATAACTGGCCACGACCAGAACCTCTCCCACCAGACTAGACCAGAGAGAATTCAAAAATTATATTATAATCCCAAATTGCCTTTGCCGAGAACCGAACCCCTGGCATTCCACATACTTGTAACACCACGTTGTTATGACTATTGAATACTTATTTCATTTTTGAAATAAAATGAGGAAACGAAAATCGTACACGAGTTTCAGTTTCCACCAGCTTTCGTAACCCCGCAATTCGTTTTCCCATGGAGACAGATAATCTATTACACCTGTCAAAAGTTGAAGTAAAATTGGATGCGACCGGGCACTAGAGCCGATGTAACTGTCAAGAACACATCAGCAAATACTTTGTGAGCTTTAAATCCGGGAGCTCTTTCTAACTTGAGAATTTCAAAATAATTTTATAAGGGTAATGTCGGAATTGCTTTAAACGGAATTGCTCTTTTGGAAAATAATCCATCTTATCTAAATATATAAAACGTAATGGTGACTGATTGACTGACTGACTGACTGACTGACTGACTGACTGACTGACTGACTGACCGACTGACTGATCTATCAACGCACAGCCCTAACCACTGGACCGATCGGGCTGAAAGGCATACATACAGCTATTATGTAGTAGATATCCGCTAAGAAAGGATTTTTGTAAATTCATCCCCTAAGAGGGTAAAATAGGGGTTTAAATAATTGAATTTAACGTGAGCGAAGCTGCGAGCAAAAGCTAGTCAATACTAATTCTATTTATGCGGAAGAGTGTTTATTTGTTAGTTTGATGAGTTGTCCTTAAATAATGTAATAACGAAACTGGAAAGCAGCAAATTTTAATGTTTTGCGGATTATTCATTTTAATCCACGAAACAATGGGTTCCGCGAGATTTTGAAAACCTAACTCCATGTGGACAAAGCCAGAATATGTATAGTTTAAAAAATCGATGCGCATTTTATGAATGTTGAATACAGGAAAATAGTTACTGAAATAGTCTATCTAGATTCTAGATTGTAAAAACGTTTTTAAGCTATTGCATAGCTTCTATCGCGGGCCTTGAGCGTGGAAACCGAATCCAGAAATTCCGCAAAGAAAATAACCTGACACCCCACGGACACGGACTCCTCTCACCGCTAGATGGCGTTGATAAAAAATGCTATGCAATAGCTTTACCGCGGCAGTCCCCGAGTGCCACACGTCTTTTTTTTATATGAATAGCGAGCAAACGAGCAGGTTACCTGATGATAAGTGATTATCGCCGCCCGTGAACACTTATAGCACCAGTAGGCACCACCAATGCGTTCCCGGCTTTTCAGGACTTTTTTGGTCCGCCGCTTGAATAACCCCATGTTGTAATTAAGTGGGAAAACCGTGGAAGTGAGTTGATTCCACAACTTGGTAGTACGTGGACAAAAAACTGGAGCAGCGGATGGTCGAAGTGCTCCAGGTACCCAGGTGTTGTGTAAAAAAAGGTGTTGTATAAAAATAAATTTTTTAAATTAACTTGTTACACGACTTTTATTACAAAAACATTATGCTGCGTCTGATAAGCAGGGTGAGATCATAACTTTTCATTATAAAACCGACGTTATTAAAATTTGGGGCTTAAAATTTGTTCGAGGCTTTAATAACGCATGTGGGCGATTGTGCGAAATTTTTAGCTGTAATTATTATTATTACTGGTTGCGCCAAGTTACGTTATGTTATTATATAAAATTAAAATCATTAACTTATTTTTTTGGTGCATCCTCTTTCCTAAATTCCGACACTTAATCCCTACCTCAATGACAGCACCAATACGCTGGAACGCAGAGCCGTCCGGTCTGACGTGCGAGTCGCAAAATTGTCTATGGCTCTCTTCGCCAAGAAACTCGGTCGGGTAAACAGGAACTGTGCCGCTCGCTTAAATGTTTTTTTTTAAAAAACTTGAATAACTTAACATAATTAACTTTAAATGTGATGTTTGCGAACAATACTTTCGGACTTTATGTTTGTGCCTAAAAAAAAAGAGAAGAATACTGCAGTGCTTGCAACTTGAAGAGATCCAGCGCTTACCGGCCGGCGTGTTCAGCATGGCGTCGAAAATGTAAGTGCTGTCTCCCATGAAATAATTCCTTCCCTTCTATTTTTCAGCACCGTAGTTTATTTCTTTTTCTTTTCAATTTACAGTCCACTTTTTACTATTTTGTCAAAAATTTAAGGTAATAATATAATGTAAACTTGGCGCAAACATAATTTGTGGTTCCGTTCGTGCCGGATTTTTCCTGCATATTTCATTTGTTAGAATACTTCTATAGGCTCTAATAAGTGATATATTATAATATTTACGTAAAATATTCATTGCGAATAATAGGTAATTTCAATTATAAGAAAAACGTGGCAATTGCGTCATACTTTTTCAGTGTCTTAAATACTGGCATAAACGGCATATAGCATTGAGCTAGCTATTTCCCCAGTTAGGCATACTTATAATTTACTTGTATTTATGTAAATTTTCGATAAATATATAGTATTTTTATATAATTGAAATTTATAACTTACCGTAAATATTTTAACTTACCTTCAAATCAACGACTACATAAAGTTACATAACTCTTAAGTTCTAACGCATAAGGTCGAGATTGACTTGGTAAGACTCGGGTCGATCATCCGATCGATAAGTATAACCCGACAGCGTAACGTTGAGCGCTTGCAGTACGCTCGCTCGGCGAAGTACGTATCCTACTCAATTTATCCGTCTTTACTTGAATATTATTTTGCGTATTTTGTGATTTCGTGTCAGCAAAATGCCGCCTAAAGTAGATTCAAAGTCGAGTGAGGGCGAAGAAGATATTCAAGATTCTAGACTGTCTATGTTACTTGCTAAACGTGAAGCTATATTTAGAATTATGCAAAATGCTTTCGAATTATCTCGTGATATCGATATTCATTCGAATGAAGAAAAAAGAGAACATTTTCTCGATGAATCTTCTCAAATCGATTCCTTACGCGATAAATACGAATCTGTCGTTGATGAGTATAACAATCGTTTGTTGCAATTGGATTCTGATGCAACACCTGATTACAACTGTCTGTACGCTTTTGAGACTTTGTATAGTAGGGTCAAACGAGTTCAAGCGAAATGCTCAACTTCCGATCCGATATCGGAAAGGCATAATGCGACTTCTGCGCTGCTGAAAGCCAAGCCAAAGCTGGCTCCCATAACGATATTAGATTTCGACGGTGATATAAAATCTTTTCAGATGTTTTATACGACTTTTAAATCTGTAGTACATAACAATCCATTACTTAGTGATGCCGAAAAGCTATTTTATCTATTACCGAAGCTGAAAGGGAAGGCGAAAAGCGCGATCGCAGGAATTTCTCCGTGTGCTGAAAATTATCAGCTCATTTTACAAACTCTCATCAATAGGTTCGACGACAAACGAATGTTAACTTCCGCGTATTTACACGAATTATTTCGTTATAAAGGTTTTCAAACCGCTTCTGCGGCTAACTTTGAATCGTTCATAGATCAGTTCGCTGGCGCAGTGAGCGCTCTTAAAAACTTAAAATTAGACAATTTGGCTGATCTTATCATACTGCATATAGCTACACAAAAGGTAGACACCGAGACAGTCCGCGAGTTCGAAGTTAAGTGTGGAAAGAAAATACCTAACTTCGATGATTTTGTGGAATTTATCACAACTCGCGCGAAAGTATTTGAGCGTACTGATAAGAATATAACAAACGCTTCAAATACACGTCAAAGTAAAAGTATAAAACAGAATAATAATGCTTCTGGCAATGCGCCGAAGTATCAGGCTTATGTGAGCACAGTCGATAAGCCTATTTCGTCTAAATGTCCGTGTAAAAACATGTCGCATACATATTTATATAAATGTGCCGATTTTAATAAATTAGCAACACCTCAGGAACGTTTTAATTGCGTAAAAGAGAAAAACGCTTGTGTCAACTGTTTATCTGTCTCTCACAGGGTTAGCCAGTGTGAGGTCCCTCCCCATTGCTCCTGTGGGCAAAAACATAATAAAAAACTGCACTTTGATCACCGCGAACAGACTCGCGCGCCGCAGCTAGCTAGCGCTGTGACGTCATCGCAGGTACCTATCGTTGCCACATCGTCGCCCGTAGCAGGTGAACGTACCGACGTAGCTCCGTGTGCTACGAACGTAGGCGCGTCTACTAGCGCTACGCATTCGTATAGCAGTCAGATATCGAATCGCGGCGGAGATAAGCGACCTACTGTCTTATTAGCTACGGCTCAAATTGCTGTGTACGATGTCAATGGCAAGCGACAAATTATTCGCGTATTATTAGACTCTGCCTCTCAAGCTGATTTTCTCTCGAGAGAATGTTGCGACCGTTTAGGTTTACAATGCGTGAACACGGAACGTACTATCGTGAAGGGGTTCGGTGGAATCGAAAAGGTTGTACATACCAACTCGGTCAATTTAAAGTTTTATTCTCGCTTCGATGACAACGTTAGCTTTAATATTAAGCCACTTGTTGTTGATAAAGTAACAGATAAATTACCTACGGCCGTGATAGATATGTCTGTCCTATCACACCTGAAAGGTATTCCGTTTGCTGACGAAAGTTTCGGCATACCTGATAAAATAGATGCTTTAATAGGAGCTTCCCTATTCCCGCATTTGCTTCTGCCCGACGACGTCCATACATCGCGTCGCGACCCGTCGATGCCAGTCGCATTGCGCACGGTATTAGGTCTCGTGTTCATGGGCATTGCGCCTACGATACCTACCGTAAATACTTACTCGGCCTTGACATGTTGTTTCGTTCAAGAGCCTCCCGCTATTGACTCGATAGTCAGGCGTTTCTGGGAACTCGAAGAGCTTCCTTCCGCTTCCGTTCAACATCCCGACGATGCTGAATGCGAAGAATTCTATACTTCGACTACTATCCGTGATCCTGACTCTGGCAGATACGTTGTCGGCCTGCCATTCAAAGAGGATGTATGTTCCTTAGGGAATTCTATGGATGTAGCTAAAAAACGTTTCACGTGCCTCGAAAGAAAGCTCGAAGCTACACCTAAATTGAGGTCAGCTTATGATGACGTCATAAGAAATTATCTCGCGAAAGACTATATTTCTCCCGCGCCTTCGTACGATTCTCAGGATCCTGTTCCCATTTATGTGATGCCACATACGGGAATTTTACGAGAGGACAAGTCCACGAAACTGAGAATGGTCGTAGATGCTTCTTGCCGTACCAGCTCTGGACTAGCATTGAACCATCTTTTACATTCAGGCCCTAACTTACAGGGAGATCTATTTAAAATAATTTTAAATTTCCGTCTGCATGCAATAGCAATGACAGCCGACTGTCGCGAGCAATTTCTACAAATAATTATGCGCGAAGCTGATCGTCGCTATCAGTGCTTCTTGTATCGCTTTAACCCAAGAGACCCTCTCGTGCTATACCAGTTCAATCGTGTCTGTTTCGGTCTCACTTCGAGTCCATACCATGCACTGCGCACGGTACGACAGCTCGTGGAAGACGACGGCGCAAATTATCCGCTGGCGAGTAGCATTGTGCTACCTGCGCTGTATATGGATGACGTTGCTTTCTCGCTTCCTAACGAACGTGAAGCAATCACTGCATCACAGCAGATGATTGACCTCTTTAAAGGCGCACAGTGGGAGCTGGTTAAGTGGAATAGCAATTCTCGAGAAGTTTTAGATAGCCTTCCCGCTACGCACAAACTCCCTACTGAAGTGGAGTTTGATAAAGCCATGCACCATAAGATACTTGGTTTGCATTGGTCCACTGAAAGTGATTCGTTCTATTTCAAAATTTCTGAGATCGACGATGTGACATGCACTAAGCGCTCCATCTTGTCGACTGTTGCCCGTCTGTGGGACATAATGGGCTTCGTTGCTCCCACAGTCGTGTACGCTAAAATATTAATTAAAATGCTTTGGCAATTAAACCTTGATTGGGACACAGTAGCTCCGCCACACATCATTAAGATGTGGAGACAGTTTTGCGACGAATTACCAGCTCTAAACGAACTTCGCATACCACGTCATGTGGGCGTGACCGAAGACTGTGAGGTCACCCTCCTGGGACTGTCAGATGCCAGTCTCTCAGCTTACGGTGCTGTAATTTATTTACACGTGAGCTCACCTACTGGTAATGCCGTGCGTCTTGTCTGCGCGAAAAGTAAAGTTTCGCCGACAAAACCACATTCGATCGCGCGTCTCGAGCTGTTAGGTGGTGTCTTGCTGTCGAAATTGCTTCGCACAGTACATGACAATTACGCCGAGCGCATCCCAATCAAAGCTACGTATGCGTTTCTTGACTCTAAAGTAGCTTTATACTGGATAAAAAGCTCTCCGCATAGGTGGCAGACTTTTGTCGCTAATCGAGTTGTTAAAATAACGGAGAATATTTCGCCTGACAACTTCTATCATTGCGCTGGCACTGAGAACTCAGCCGATGTTTTATCCAGAGGTGTTACTCCTGAGAAACTTGTGTCACATCCTCTGTGGCTCCACGGCCCACCATGGGCCTCGAAACATCCGTCTCAGTGGCCGCTCAGAAACTTAGAGGGTCAATGTATTGATGACATACCCGAACAAAAGATTTTGACACACCCTGTGTGTACGCCTGTAAAGCAATGCGCTTTATATGAGCTTGCTCTTCGTACGTCTTCGTGGAGTAAACTTCTACGCATAATAGTTTATATTTGTAGATGTTTAAAGCTACTTACACGTCGCAGTACTACAGCTATAACTGCTGAAGAATTAAATTTTGCAGAAAATAGAATGCTTCGCGTTCTGCAGAATCAACATTTTGCTAATGAATATTCTAATATTCAAAATAATATACCTTGCTCACCGGCATTTAATCGCCTGAGACCGTTTATCGACGATGGATTGATCCGAGTCGGCGGTCGTCTGGGTAACTCGGGACTTGACTTTGAAAAAGTACACCCGGTCATATTGCCTCGCAATGGGCATGTGGTAAATATGATCATTGATTATTACCACGTCAAACATTTACATGCTGGACCTGAACTCCTAATGGCTTTGCTTCGGCAGAGATATTGGATTTTATCAGCACGCCGCATTATCAGGCAAAGAGTTCATAAATGCAATACTTGCTTTCGCCTTAAGCCGCGTCCAACATATCCGCTGATGGCTGATCTTCCTGATATACGTACTCGTCCAGCGTTAAAAGCCTTTAGTTTTACGGGCTGTGATTATGCCGGTCCCATAGCATACGTGCCTGTACGCCGCCGTGGTGTACACAGCGAAAAAGCGTATATAGTGCTATTCACATGTCTCACTACGAGATCTACACATATTGAGGTGGCTACCTCGCTCAGCACTCCTAGCTTCCTTGCCGCGTTCAAGAAATTCCTCTCGAGGCGCGGGCCAGTACAAGTACTTTATAGCGATCGAGCTACTAATTTTCAAGGCGCTGCTTCTTATCTTCGCGATCTCTATAAATTTCTTAGAGACGAGTATTATCCAAAACTCGAACAAGAATGCGCCGAGAGTCGTATAAATTGGAAATTCATATGCCCAAACTCTCCACATTTTGGAGGTGCGTGGGAGAGTATGATCAAAGTAACAAAGTCGATCTTGTTTAAAGTCATAGGACAACAGCTCCTTTCCTATGAGGAACTCTGTACTGTACTTACACAAGTCGAATGTCTACTTAACTCGCGTCCGCTGACGGTACTCAGCTCGGACCCTGCAGAGCCTTTAGCTCTTACACCCAGTCACTTCCTGCATACTGCGCCTCTTTTTTCCTTGCCTGCGCCTGATGTCAGCTCAGATAATGTTAATTTACTTGACAGGCACTCGCTAATGGATAAAATGGTCCAATCCTTCTGGAATCGTTGGAGGATGGAGTATCTACATAACCTACAAGTTAGACAAAAATGGAATACGCCTTCTGTACCTATCACTCCCGGAACTGTCGTTGTAGTGATTAACGACAACGTGCCCCCTCTGGCTTGGCCTTTAGCAGTAGTAGAGAAAGTGCATCCCTCGAAAGACGGTATTATACGCGTAGCAACTGTGAAAATATCTGGGAGAACTTATCTCCGTCCGGTTGTTCGTTTATGCCCTCTTCCTACACAGTAAGCGTTAAATACAGCTTCATAGTTTAATAATAACATAGCTTATAAATTTATACTGTATTTTATATCTGTATTTATATATTATTACTTTTCTTATACATTATCCCAAGTCTCCGGACTAACTTATAATACTATACGCATTTCTTATAGAATAATAATATTTGCTCTACACCTTATGAGACTCTTCTTAAAGGTGACCCTTTAAGGGCGGGTGGAATGGTTGCGCCAAGTTACGTTATGTTATTATATAAAATTAAAATCATTAACTTATTTTTTTGGTGCATCCTCTTTCCTAAATTCCGACACTTAATCCCTACCTCAATGACAGCACCAATACGCTGGAACGCAGAGCCGTCCGGTCTGACGTGCGAGTCGCAAAATTGTCTATGGCTCTCTTCGCCAAGAAACTCGGTCGGGTAAACAGGAACTGTGCCGCTCGCTTAAATGTTTTTTTTTAAAAAACTTGAATAACTTAACATAATTAACTTTAAATGTGATGTTTGCGAACAATACTTTCGGACTTTATGTTTGTGCCTAAAAAAAAAGAGAAGAATACTGCAGTGCTTGCAACTTGAAGAGATCCAGCGCTTACCGGCCGGCGTGTTCAGCATGGCGTCGAAAATGTAAGTGCTGTCTCCCATGAAATAATTCCTTCCCTTCTATTTTTCAGCACCGTAGTTTATTTCTTTTTCTTTTCAATTTACAGTCCACTTTTTACTATTTTGTCAAAAATTTAAGGTAATAATATAATGTAAACTTGGCGCAAACAATTACTTTACTCGTATTTTAATGTATCTGCCAATTATGCTCAGCCATATCACTCCAAAGCCTCATTCACATTGCTTTTTATCCTTTCACTAGCTGTTGCCCGCGACTTCGTCGGCGTGGATTTAGTTTTTAATAAACCCGTGGGAACTGTTTGATCTTCCAGATTAATGATAAATAGCTTTCGGTTCGGTTCTTGTTCGGTTCTCGTCGGGTGACCGCCCTCGACCACCGACTCAACGCATCGCATTGTTCGCCGGCGCTATTTTTTCTTTTTGCTCGGCTTCTAAGAGTCGTACCGAGATGTTGTGATGAAAAAAACCTACCTACTATATAGTATTCCATATGGAAACAATAGCTGTAATAAATATAACGCTTATTATAATGACATGAATTTTCTCAGAGTTCCCTCACGTTCATAATAGTTCGCAGAAGTAGAATTAGGAGACTATAGTGTGGCGGAGCGTAGTCTGTATTGTTGGAGAGATTCTCTAGAGACTTATCGCATTACCGAATCATAATTTTCTCATTTTCACAGATAGCACATACTTTACCGAATCAGTAAGTAGGTAGGTATACAACAAAGCTTTTTCCCTAAAACGAGGGATCTCCTTCTGACAACCACGCTTGGGAGAAGTTAAGTCTCTGGTGGAATTATATTTTAATTTAGTAATTTTGACGATCTCCCTAGGGTGAGCGCTGAGGTCTTATAACTGGAAGGTCTCAGGTTCGATTCCCGGCGGGGGCAATTTGGGAGCTTACAATTTCTGAATTGTCTCTGGTTTGGTCTGGTGGGAGGCTTTGGCCGTGGCTAGTTACCACCCTACCGTCAAAAACGTGTAGTCAGGCGATTTAGCATTCTGGCACGATGGTGAGTACCCGTAATAACCGATTAGGAGTATGGGTTGAATGTACACTGCCATACCCCTTCCAAGTTAGCCCGCTATCATTTTAGACTGCATCTTCACTTACCATCAGAGATGAGATCGCAGTCAAGGACTATCTTGTCATAAAATAAAAAAAAATTTGGGGCTTTCTTTAAAAAAATCGATTAATTGCAGAAAAATCTAAATTAAATTTAGAAAAAAAAGACTGGCATCGGGGTCCGTCTGTTATCGGAATTAAAGAAAGAATGTTTAAAGTCAGAGGGTATTCTGAATGAATGCAAATGTTCCGTTCGGTGGCACCTACCGTCATTTGAAAGATAAGCACGTCCGGATTATGAGGCGGCCGTCGGGTCCTCGGCACTACGGGTGAAAACTTAGGTTTGTAAATACTGAAAATTGAGTTCTTTTAGTAACGTTTTTCCAATCTCTTTGTGAGAGAATATGATAATGAGGGGACAAATCTCCCTACTTGAAAAGGGGAATTGAATTTAGTTTCCGTCAAAATGGTTTTATCTCAGCAGATTCAAGCATCTAAGGAAACGCATGTAAATCCTGCTATCCTACTTTCTACTATTTTTTTTTATTCAATCACTATTTACTTTGCTATATACTTTTATATAATGCACATCGAAAAAACAGCAGAGGTTTGTCCTCGATGCCACTCTGCAACATAGCATTTAAAATGAGTATATACAAAACTATACTTACTAATATTATAAGTGCGAAAGTTTGGAGGATGAATGGATGGATGCTTACTACTTTTAAGCTATTACATAGCTTCTATCGCGGGCCTTGAGTGTGGAGACCGAATCCAGAAATTCCGTAACGAAAATAACCTAAGACCCTACGGACACGGACTCCTCTCACCGCTAGATGGCGTTGATAAAAAATGCTATGCAATAGCTTTACCGCGGCAGTTCCCGAGTGCCACACGTCTTTTTGTTACTTAAAAACTACTGGATGGACGAAACTTCGCAATGTAATAGCTTATATGTATACATCAGAATAGGACAAAGGCTATATTTTATTCTAGAAAATTCAAGCGTTCCCACGGGAATCAAAAAAACCGATGAAAATTTCAACCCTTGCTTTTGGCTTCGGTGTGTCAGGTAAAAACAGATGTACTACAGAAGATTCAATCGCGAAGCGTATAGTAACGACAACGAGGTGGGGTTTGTGTCCGATAAATGCCGATCCATCTTATCGGTTGTAACACGTATCGATTTCTAACCGATAAGCACTGCTATATATTGTTCTGGTGGACGATTGTTTGTTCAATGGACAGTGGATTTTCAACTAAAATAGGTCTACCACAGAACTCGATCTTGTGTCGCTCGTATTCACGCTTAAACTAAACCATCTCCCTAGTCTTAGACACAGATCCACGGAATCATTACTCTAAACTAATCACGCCTTGAGAGAACACAGCTCTTAAAACGCTGAAAACCCTACCTAAGTCGTTTCCGCCACCCCTTATAGCGACCCCTGACCTCACGTCTAATCGATTCAGACAGACAATCACCATCTGAACGTTATCAAAAAGCGAGGGCATAATTATCAAAAATATCCAAGTATTAATTGATCAATTACACTCATCTAAGCAGACAATATTTATTCGATTAGGGTGATAATGCTATCGTATCCCCTCAATCAAATACAACCACCTAGTGAGGAGTGTGCCAATACAGACTCCAAAGTACATCAGTTTTCCAAATATTCATAAGAAAGCTCAGAGTTGTAGTTACATAAAAATTCTTTTCAAAAAACCGACTTCAAACGCCACGACAAAGTATAAAAATAATTTTATTTTGTACACGTTTGTTGAAGTCGGGCGGCTTAAATAGAAACGATGAAACCGATACGCGATGCTCACCCGATTTCAATAAGCGTGACTCTTATATGTCACCATAAGGTAAGCGTCGCGCATCAATTTCATCGTTTCTAGTTAAGTCCGCCCGACTTCAACAAACGTGTACAAAATAAAATTATTTTTATACTTTGTAGTGGCGTTTGAAGTCGGTTTTTTGAAAACAATTTTTATTTTAAGCTTTTTAGTGTAGCCTGTTCCTGCTCTCTTTCTCCCCTCCCTCCAACACTACGGTACTAAAGTAGTCTATACTTGGTACCTACAGTACTTATTAACAACATACAATTTTTAAAGAGCTAGGACCAGGAGGTCCATGATGTAGTCCATGGTTGGTACCAACAATATCAATTCGTAAGCAACAGTTCCTAAATCCTCACAGATTAGGTAGGCAGCATCAGTATTGAAGAGCTAGGACCTTGAGCTCCACGATGTAGCCTATGCTTAATACTAACAATATCAATTGGCAAGCGAAAGTTCCTAAATCCTCACAGTTTAGGTAGGCAGTACCCTGCAGCATCAGGAGTGAAGATCTAGGACCTTGACCTCCACGATGTAGCCTATGCTTAATACTAACAATATCAATTTGCAAGCGAAAGTCCCTAAATCCTCACAGTTTAGGTAGGCAGTACCCTGCAGCATCAGGATTGAAGAGCTAGGACCTTGAGCTCCACGATGTAGACTATGCTTAATACTAATAATATCAATTCGCAAGCGAAAGTTCCTAAAGCCTCATAGTTTAGGTGGGCAGTACCCTGCAGCATCAGGATTGAGGAGTAGGACCTGAAGCTCTAAGATCTAGTATATGCTTAGGCCAAGCATACCAATTCGTAAATGACAGTTTCTAAAACCCCATAATTTAGGGGGAAAGTACCTCTGCAGCATCAGGCTTGAAGAGTTGAAGGTAAAAATTTTTATGGGACCATTTCGCAAGCTTCCTCTGTCGACTAAAAAAAAAAAATCGCGTGAATCGGTCCAGAAACCCCGGAGTAATCGGTGGGCATACATAGAAAAAAAATATATATATACCGGCCGAATTGATAACCTCCTCCTTTTTGGAAGTCGGTTAAAAATAAAATCTTTTAAGCTACTTCATATTTATTTAACAGCGTAGCATGCAAGAACTGCAGAAGTACCATCTATCTAGAGAATATTAACTTTTCAAGCTGTACCATTTCATTAGAATAAAAAATAAAAACATTCGTTCTCTAAGGCACTTTCAGCCTTTTATTGTTCACCATATCATTTGGGGAGTTTTACTGTGAAAATGTTTTACATTTTCTTTTAGCGCAGGCTAATTTTATTCATTAATAAAATTTTGCTTTAAATTTTAACAGGGAATTAATTAAAAGCGAGTTTTTCATAAACATAATCATTTTTCTTTCCAACACAGCATATTTTCCGGTGTTTAAATAAGGTCTGTTTATTATTCTTTCTTTATGCGTAATTTTTCTCATTTTTTAAGGATCATGAGACCCTTTTTACTTTTACCAATTAATATTGGTAGTGGGGGTTTATTTTGTCTACACATCTACACATTCATGTCTATGTGAACCTTTACTCTATAAAGGATTCACGAGTAAAGTATAGATAAAATTATCTCGTGGCACGCATCTTAGCCCTACAGGAACCGAACCCGGGACCTGGTCATCTGCAGTCAAACATGCTAATGACTAAACTAACGAAACAACTAAACAAGATACTCCGGTCTCGAAGGGAAACTTTCCTACGTTGATTGTACTTTGCAAAGTTTCGGTTGTGTTGTAATGTAGTACTTGAAGAACGGCAGTGTACCATGCGAGGTACTCTTACCTTGAAGGTTAATCTACTCATATTATAGGAGGAAGGAAACACGGACGCTGGAAGTTCGTTCAATACTTTAGAGAGGAATCCCATTCGCAAGTCAATTGTTCACGTCATTATTAATTCTGGAGTTCCACGTAACTATATAAAAAACGAATGACTAAACCATTCGGCGTGCACAGATTATAAATGTAACATAAACATTGGATTCCTAAACGAAGCGTGTACAATCGAAATGCATCACTCATTGAGTCGGCCGGCGGCGGTATGATGTTATTTATAGAAGTTGGATGGGATGTCGGCCCGAGCGATCTCCACTCGAATACACTCGATAGCTTTATTATTTCGCCGAATATTCGCTCCAATAAAGATTTTGTTTTGCATACATATTATTATTCTGTAATAACAAAGCTGTTCGCACATTACGGTAGGAGACGTACGTAACGCTTTATCAACGACGACGCAGAAGTGGCAAAATGGAGACTCTCTCTTTGAATCATACTTTTTGTTATTAGGTTTCTTTGAGGTTTTAGGTTGAGGTTTTCGGTAGTAATTAAGGTTTTTTATGGTAACGGTCATGGGTTTCAAAATGCTTAGATTTTTCACTAGCCTATTGAAAATGGATCCGGATGGCGTCCACATTTTGTGTGAAGTGAAACTATGAAAGTGCACTATCAATATATTGTGTCACGCACAATCCCTCCACAAAGTGGACAAATGGAATAGCAGCAATCCACTGATACAAGTATATATCAGTGGATTGCTGCGGTCTACGATGTCTATGATGCGTGGAAAACCGTACAAGAAACCCCTACAAGAAGAAAGTATGTATAGCAGTGGATGGCTATCGACAGCAACCACAGGGAAGAAAAACTCGCTGCGTGCGGCGATTCTGCTGTAATGTGCGATGATCAATACTCAATGGAAAATTATTTGCAAAGCTTTTCAGCTCGCCCGGCGTATCAATATTTGTAGTAGTAATCGTCCGCTTCCGGTAGTTATAACACCTGAAACCGATTAATATATTTATGGATAATTAAATAGATATTGGAGTTGTTATTTAAACGGCTGTTTAAAACTAATCCCAGTTGCACTAAGCATACATTGCGTATTTCCCTGTACAACGTTGGTAGATCCTCACTCGGGTGAAGGATGATTTTAACCCGCGTTTACAGACGTAAATTTTACTCTCGTAAGTAATTTTCGTGAGTAACTTACGACAATTTTATGTAAGTAATTTATCGTTATTTCTTACAACTTTCGTAAATTAAAAAAAAAGCATTTTTTTTTAAAGAATATCAGCCAAGCTTAAGTTGACTAATATCCTCCTATCCCCTCTAAATAAGCGATAAGCTTGTGTTAGGAGTGGCGCAACGGGTAGTGTTCGAACCTGCGATATTTCAGGTTGAGGCTTTCAATCTTAACTTAGGCCAAAGGGGGATAGCCTCGATAGCCCAACGGTTAAAGGTGCGGACTGAAAACTGAAAGGTCGCAGGTTCGAATCCCACCCGTTGCACTATTGTCGTACCCACTCTAAGCATAAGCTTTCCACTTATTTGGAGGTGTTAGGAGGATGTCAACTACAGCTTGGCAAATATTCTTTAAAAAAATGATGAAGATGATGATTTTATTTTATTATTATTCGCAACCGTTAGAAGGAAGATCTGAGACCGAATTCATATCCTACTTCCAACGAATAATAATATTTTATATATGTGAAAATTTTCTTTGAAGTCGGTAAAAACATGAGAAGATATCTTTATAACGTTTTCCTGTATGATTTAAGCGTTCTCCCCTTCTGACCCATCTCAAATTACCACCCTGCGCGTGACGTCAATAAATATTACCGTCACTATATTTGGTAAACATAATTCCATATGGGAATGATGTCGTAAAACGCTACGCTATAGATATTGACTTCGGTATTGGCAGCTTTAGGGCTATTAGTGAACGGTTATTGAAACAACTACGTCACAATATAAATTAGGTGTGTGTGTATAACTGTGTGTGATTGTGTGCGGAAGGGAAATGGGGATTCGGATGTGCCAGGCTTTCGATTTTTCCTATATTTTTTTTTACTTTCATGTTATTGCTGTGTTGGACAAAACTAAGCTAGTAACAAATAAAAGTGTTTGAAAATGCAAAACGTCAGCAGCGAATATAAAATATCAGCTGTGAATTCATACCAAATTAGAGCAAAAAGCATTTTGGCAGTTTCAAACGAAATCGTTTAAAAGTGTGAGTTGAAAATCCAATTCTGAAATTATGGAATTTCATACACAAGAACTGCGTCAAAAGCGGCTGGATCATTTTGAAAATCAAAAAGTGTGCTAAGCGGCGAATGCTTCAATTTTACATTCCATCCATACATCCATTCATATTCCATGCATCTATGTTTCATCTAGATTACCGATTTCCATCTAAAGAACTTTACAAGAAAACTGATACTTTATCTATTAGCCAATTATACAAGTACAAGACATGTATTCTGTCCTCCTAATTGAAAACACAGTAACTTAAAGGTACTTAAAGGTACTTAACTTCTATTTAACTTACTGTGTTTTCAATTACGAGGGCAGTGTATTCTAGTTAGGAAAATACTTTCGAAATCTATAAACACACAAATTACAATAAAAGCTTAATCATATACATACTTTGCACGAAATAAACATAAACTAAATAATACATATACATATTAGGAGTCACAATTTGATCCTACTTTTTATATTAATTTTATAGTCTTAAGTTCTCTGTAAGTGAGTAAATTGTTCTTTGAGAATAAATTCTTTAATGCCTAAACCTAAATGAAAATATGTTTCTCTACTTTTTCAAGTACCTCGCAACTCATATTCTAAATGCGAAAGGTCTGTTTTACCTTTCTCGGGAAAGGTAGACAAACATATTATTAGAGTCTGTTCATTAAGTCAGTATTCTCACACGGGTTACTTTTTCTATTCATTCCACCTTTCCACATTAGTATGTGGATAGGTTATTTTTATTAAAATCAGATTTTATTGTATGGGAAGTATCAAAACTGTTTGATTCGTCGATCACTCTTTTACAGTGTTCCTTCAACCTTTTGCCCATATTTCAATTTGCCCATGTAAACTGACTTACTGAAAAGACTCAACTTTTCAATTTTTTTTAAGTTTTTTAATTAAGTTTTGTCTGGTGGGAGGCTTTGGCCGTGGCTAGTTACCACAACCACAATGAGCAAATAAGTCGAGCGAGCATCGTGCATCGTTTTCATCGTTTCTATTTTAGCCCGCCCGACTTCAACAAACGAATACAAACTAAATCGTCGGTTTTTTGAAAAGAGTTTTTATTAGACAATAGATACCATAGCAGACTTTGCATGTTATTGCAAATACAAATTAGCCTTTGTCCAATAGAATTACGTTGAAATATGGCAGTCAATTTGCAAAACGTTGAATTTAATTTACTAAAAGACGCGAACCACGGTTAATCTTTTAAGCCAATCAGTAATCTAACCCTGACTACCCCTGGAAGCACTCACTGAGTTTGCAGATCAGAATTTATTTGAGGTATTTTCTAATTAAAAATGTCGTAATCCTTCTCTACCAATTTTAATTTTTGGTAACGTATTTGGTACCTACCAAAAAGTACACATTTATTAAAAAAAATATTTTTAATAATAGCGAGTGATTAATATTGTCAAATTTTGTGGGTGGTACAGGTACTTAAGTCCGAGCTAAGGCTGAGCATGCTCTATAAATCTCATCATTAATCTCTAAGTTATTATTTAAAAAATACGTTCAAAATAACTACGCCAAAATTTCACCAAACATCAAAGTATTCGTAACAGCGATAAAAGAGTAGATTGGCTTATGCGAAATTTCAAAAAAATAACCCAATTTGAATAGAATCGCTTTAGTGCTACCGAAGTTATTTTACTCAAAGGGACAATAAAAGAACCGTTTCGGATCGAGCCCTCGAAAGTTATCGTTGATAAGACACGCAGTGGACGCTCGTTCAGAATTTAGATTATGAAAATTGGTATGAAAGGAAAAGTACTTAACTACTTCGCATTTACCTTCAAGGTTAACTGCCTCGTTGGTCGTCTAGTGGTTAGCAAGTTCCACTGCGGACGAAGAGTTCCCTGGTTCTATTCCTGGGTTGGGCCAAAAATGACAATGGGTGTCTCTGTCAAGAAATTATCAGTACTAGCCCGGAGTTAGACAGGTGCCTCGGAGTGCACGGAAAGCCGTCGGTCCTGCCCCTGATTTCTCTCCGGTCGTGACGTATTTTCCGTCCCATCGGACTATGAGAGTGAGGGAATAGAGAGTGCACCTGTGTTTGCGCACTCACTCATCATCAGGTCAGAATCTGATAATGCGGTCCTGGAGAAATCGAGGAAACTCTTTACGCACAATTGATAAACTTTGTAGTAGCGTTTGAAGTCGGTTTTGTAAAAAGAATTTTTACGTTTATATTAAACATATATATTTAGATAGAAGATAGAAGAAAAAGAACTTTCCTTCACCGCTTTTTTCTTAATCCAAAATATTTATGGAGGGTTTGTTCAAAACTTTCACGATTAAAGGAAGTGATATTTAATTGCTTCAGCGCACACAGCTCCGAAGTCACAAGTGCGTGTTTGGATTGAACTCGCGACCCTCCGACCAGAAGACCACAGTCCTAACCGCTAGCCTATCACTGTCGACCGGCTTACATTAAACAAATTCGCGTGTAAAACAAATGACACACTAAATTACCGCAGTAATTTTGTTCTGGGTGTAATTTATAAGAACGCCAGAGCTCGGTTAATCCTTGACGCCAATCAAGTCTACCCTTACCACCCTTGACGTTGAGTCAAATTCGCTGATTAGATAATGTGGGAGCAGTGAAATGGGTTTGAATACGACGCTTTTTGTTTCGAATACCTCCCTTAATTGAATTTCATTACAGATAATTTATTTGTATCATGGTTAACAAAGGTTAACAAAAATAAAAGTGTTGTGTATGTGTGTTGTATATCTACACAAATAAATAAAATTGAAGTGTCTGTTTGTATTATCAAAAGAACAGCTTTTTACTGACTGCATACGAAAGTAAATTCGGTACTTATAACAAGAAAACAATTTTTAAAATTTTTGTCTGTCTGTCTGTTTGTTGCCGCTAATCTCGGGAACTGCTGGACCGACTTTGACGGGACTTTCACTGGTAGATAGCTGATATTATCGGGCATAGTATAGGCTACTTTTTTAACCGACTTTCGAAAAAGGAGAGGAGTTTTCTACCTCTGTATATCGATATCTCCGTAATTTCTTAACCGATTTGCGTGAATCTTTTTTTTAATTGAAACAAAAACTTTGCAAGATGCTCCCATAAAAATTTCGGGTTCCAACTCTTCAATCCTGATGTTACAGGGGTACTGCCCTCCTAAGCTGTTGGGATTTAGGAACTGTCGATTATGAATAGTTATTGTAGGTACCAAGTAAAGACTACATCGTTGAATTCCAGGACTCAACTCCTCAATCCTGATGCTGCAGGGTTTCTGCCCACCTAAACTGTGGGGATTTAGGAACGCGGACGAAGTCGCGGGCGTCCGCTAGTATACAATATAATATTATTCCTTTAATTTGAATCGAATTTTCCCCATGCATGCAACTTCGAAACTCCGTTGACTTATTTATATGTATTTGATTTCCTTTCTTATTTATTGGCGTGGAACTCACGTAGCATAACTTATAAGTTTTCGTAAATAAATCAACATTAACTCATTTCCATAAAGATAATTAACGTCTTGTGGAATTATTGATGTTCAAAAAGTGAAAATATCAATTTGGAAAATTGATATATGACTTGATATTTTAGGCATTTTCATCCTTCTATATTCTATCCTCCAATATTCGTTTTTCGAATAGGTATGATGAAAAATAATTTATGTATGTATTATTTTAATGTATTTTGTGTGTGGTGTGTGTAAGTGTAATGTGTAGTGTTATTTCTTATGTAAAAGGACCGCTTTCCGTGGTGAAAGCCTCCTTCATCCTTTTCCATAAATCTCTGTCTAGCAATTCTGTGCCGCGTTTTTCCCGCTTCCTTTACAATATCGTCGCTCCACCTTTTAACTGGTCTGCCTGGCTTGCGCTTTTTATTTATAGGGTATCAGTTTGTTGTGATTTGAGACCATCTTTTGTCTGATACCCGTACTTCTGACCATCTTTCGTATATACCTACTCAGGTGGAATACTTTCTTGACCGCTTTCACCGCCAAAACAAATATTATTGGTAACTTTTTTGATGATTTAATTGCTGTAAATAGACGGAAGCTCGATAAGTTAGAACAGGCCTGAGATTCGAACTTCGAACTCTCTCAAAAGTCTAACACTAGGCTATGGCTGATATTTTAGACAGTCCTATTTCCTATTATTTATCACACTAATATTATAAAGGCGAAAGTTTGTATGTATGTTTGTTACTCAATCACGTCGCAACGACTGAACCGATTTGGCTGTTTGGCACAGAGATAGATTATAGTCTGGAATAATACATATGGTACTTTTTATCCCGGGAAATAAGAGAGTTCCCGCGGGAATAAAAACCTTAATCCACGCGAACGAAGTCGCGGAAATCATCTAGTACTTCATAAAATACAAGGTAATATGAAATGAACACTTATTAGTGACTCATTCAAAATGTTGGCCAAGAAAATGTTCTTTCATTGCCCCCTAGACTGGGATATTCTTAGAGTTAAAGACTAGAATTTTAATAATTTCTATTTTCGTAAATACGAAATGAAGCACTTTTTTATCTCTATGATATTTTAGTCTTACGCAAAGTTCTTGCGTTTTTTTTTGCTATTTTTAAAATTATTTATTTTTCGCAAACAAAAGATTACGTACTTAGTGCCGATTTCATCAACGTCGAGTAACGTTTAACTGAGAAATAAATTGGGCGTTTTGACAGTTTTTGTATTGAAAATCTGTCAAAATATCACGCTCGGATAAAACGTTGATGAAATTAGCTTTTAAGAGATAACTTTATTTCAATTTAACTTTTCAATTTAATTTATTTGTATAGTTTAGAATAAACCCACAACTTTGTTGAGGTAGTATTTTGAATAAGTAGAAAAAAAAATCCTTAAAGTTCTTTCAACGTTATTTTTATAAAATACGGGAGGTTTTGTACCTGGCATTGTGTTTTCAAATACTAATCCTCCAGAAAAAATCAATTCGACAGTTTTGCTTTGTACCGATATCAAACAAACAGTTCTAAAACATATAACGTTTAGAGCCCCAGCGTTTTCCCAATATTTCAATCTATTTTTTCAGATTTTTTCCAATTCAACAAAACACCCTGTACATCAGCACTCTTACTTACCCTAACCTATCGAGCTTATCTACAGGTTAAAGTACAGTTACAATTCTTGCAATTCACGAGGGCGCGTAGTTCATGGTTGTGTGTGTCTCGTATCTATATAAGCGGGAGAAAGAGCTTGATCGCTCCCACTTAGGCTCCTGACAGGCACACACACTTACGCAATGTGCATGTACACGACGTAACCACAAGTAAAGCTCACGCGCCCTCGTGAAGAACTATACAGTAGGTAAGGTATAAGTAGTACTTCTTCTTTATCAATCAAAAGACGTCCATAGCTGGACATACGCTTTTATAGACTTCCACACGACTCGGTCTTGCGCCGCTTATATCCAGTGGCTCTGTGCGACTCATCGTGTCGTCGGTCCACCTATATCTGGTCCGGCAGGTCCAGTATTTTAATACAGTATAAATAGGTATATTTTAAGAAATCTCAATAGAGATTTGCGGGATAGACAATAATAATTCATGTTGAGTGGAGGCAATCCATCTTCTGACGATAAATATAAACCGGAAACATAAATGGACGAGTGACGTTTGCAGTTATTGTAGTGTACTGATTACGTTCACAGAATAAAAGAACAAAAGAAAACTGTTGTCTCTTATAACAAACAAAGGGAAAATTTCGAAGCGCTAGAAGAAAACTGACGGCGCTGATTCTTTTCTTAGATAAGCAGTAAAAGCTTAAGCTTAACTAGGCTTTTGGCTAAAGAAATCATCGCTCAAACACGATTTCCTCTAGCTTAAAGCTTAATTAGCTTAGCTAAACATAAAGCTAGCATAGCATAATATAGCTTAACGTAGGTATCAAACTGTTTGAATGTTCTGCGTCTTGAACACTGCGTATTGAACATTTTTTTTTTAACTGCCTCGTTGGTCTAGTGGTTAGCAAGTTCGACTACGGATGACGAGGTCACGGGTTCGATTCCCGGGTCGGGCTGAAAATGTATTGGGTTTTACTACCCCGGAGTTAGGAAGTCGGTGGTGAAGCACTCCCGTGACTCGGAGAGCACATAAGGCCGTCGGTTCTGCGCCTGATCTCTTTCTGGTCGCGTCTGATTTTCCGTCCCATCGGGCTACGAGAGTGAGGGAATAAAGAGTGCACCTGTGTTTGCACGCACTCTTGTGCACTATAATATCTCCCGCGCAGATGGTTAATCTCTGTGGAGATTGGCTGCCGTGGCCGGATTCAGTCGGGAGGACATTATTGTATTGAAAGTTTTGATATCGCAAATTAGCAGAAACTGTACCTACATTTTTTTATATTATAATTATACATTCTGCGTCTAACGGTTTAAAAAGATTGTTAAACAAATCCTTAAGTCCAAATCGCTCTTGTGACCTTAAAAAAGGTCAAGTGATTTGGGTGAGATATTTCAAATTTGAAAAGACAATATTTTGAGGAGTAACATTCTGGGTCAATTCAATCCATAAAGAATCAAAAGAAAAGTTATTATGAAGGGTTATAACCTTATAATCAATGTCTTTGTGAGTTTTGAACATCCTTTGTGAAGCCCATATCTCATATTGTGCTTGCAACCGTCTACAGCTTAAGATTTAAACTAAGTAAAAGGCATCCTTCAGCTTGTTGATATTACTTAAAAAATCGATTTTGGCTAAAGGTACCTATGCTACGAATACTAAAACTACATTACTACAAGTGATTCTCAGTAAAGTCCGAAAGAATTAGTAGATTTACCAGTACACTTTAAACAGTGTGTAAAGACACATTTAATAAGCAGAGAGTATTACACAGTAAATAAATTCCTTAATAACAAAAGTCACTTGGAACCAAGCTGGCAATCTGCTTTGCTTCTGTTGTCCACAAGATAGATTTAAGCTACATATTGTAACATTTTTGCAGCTGCCGAGTTTCTTGTCGGCCCTTCTTAGCAAAATCAGCATTCCGAACCGGTGGAAGATACTTGACTTGTCATAAGAGCCACAAGTTGGCCTACATGAAATGAATAATTTCGAAATTTGAATTCGCAACTATGAACAGTATAGTAAAGTGGCGTGATCAGCAGCACAACGTAGAGAAAACCGCGTGAGTGCAGGAAGCGTGGCCGGTGCCAGGGGAAGCAATTTCCGTACCGCACCAATAACCCGGCGGATTGATGTGGCTCTGTTTACCCAGAGCTTTCGTGTTTGATTACTGATAAGATTTGTATTGGTCTCGACCTTTTTATTTGTGGGCGTTGCAATTTAGCGTTGACTGGGCGCTTTTATAAAGTGACTGTGTTCTTTTGTTTATATTTTCGAGAGCTATCCGCGCTGGCGCTAAATAAAATTGATTGGGCTTGAAATTAGTTTGTTTTAGAGATTGGGGCGATGTCGCCAAAATTTCTTATGCGAGTAAATTTGATATTTTGGCAGATTTTCAGTACAATTTTATAGCTAATATCGACGCAAAAAAGCGGAAATGTAGTAACCCACAAAATAGAAATTGTTCACCAGAGCCGAAAAACTTTTGACATTTCAGAAAAAAAAATCATATCTCCTTTATTATTAAACCTACAAGTGCCATTTTTTTAACGCAAACTCTTTTTCTCATCCCTTATCAAGACAAATACCCAAAATTTACTAGAAGTTACTTTTGATCTATATTTCTGTGGGTTACAGCAATAGTATATTTTTTTTTTGTTACGATAAAATGCTGTAAATGGGCGACTCAAAATCAAGGGTTTTCGTTTAAAGCCAAAAAAATCTCAATCCACGCGTAAGAAGTCGCGTGCATCAGCTAGTAAAATATTTTGGCGTCAAATTCTTGTAAAAATACCTAGAAAACTTCCTAGGAAGGTGCCTTTGTTCGGAAATTTTTTAATCTTGATTGATACTTACATGATTTATGGGTGTCACGTTATCTTAATTAGCCAATATTACGCATAGCGAAGATACTTTCATAATCTTGCAATCTCGATGTTATTCTTAGCACATATTTATCCCACGAAGGTTAGCCCAGGGTTAGCCTCTTAACTAATTCTCAATTAAGAAATCACAACATGTCCAAGAATAAATTTTCTTCGCAGTCGTATTTAGTGATGGAGAAACCGACTTTGATAAAAGCTATAATATTTTAGTTGTCGGGAATAAAATAAATCGGAGCAATCCGACAGGCGATCGCCCGAAACGTGTACCTAATCTCAGCAAGGGTATTGTGAAACATTTTATGACACCACAGTCCAATGGGAGACTGTAGATCTTTAGATAAAGTAAAGTTTACAAGGTATTTAATCCTTGACACGGATCTGTGGCATGCTTTTTCAACTCCTCGGGAATATTAATCGTTAACGAAGCCCGAAAGCGTACAGTACGAACACAAATGTACATCCAATCGAAGTTATTTTTAAATGAAGACCTTTGCGTCCATAGCTATCGACACTGAAACAATTAGTCTTAAGAATCATACAATAGCCAAAATACTAAACGTTTCAAGGTTGGTCGACATTCTATAAAATGGCCGTAACGTCGGGTTGATTAAGACGCGTGAAAGTTATCTGAAATATGGGTACTTACAGGTGACACTTTCGGCCGTTGGGGGTAACTCCACTCGTTGGAAGAACACAATTCACTGTCAGTGGGTCAATGGTTAGGATTGTGGTGTGGGAATTATTGGCGTGTAAATTTAGAGCAGCTTCGCGATAGGAGCGACACGTCGTCGCTCTGAGCACGTACGGCGGCGACTAGGGCGGGCGCCCCGCCGGCGCCTGGCCGCCGCCCGCCCCGCGCCTTATCACGAATAAAATTTATTTAATGGATAATCGGCTCGGTGATGGGGGATTCATTGAAATTATCACGGGATTAATATTAATTATTGTAACGCTTGACGTTTCTCTACTTACGTGAGTAATGTGGAGGCGGTACTACTGGAGGCGTACCTAATTTAATTCTATAGCAATGATATTTCTGTATAAATAAATGATATTTGATTTGATTTACTAGTAGGTACTTTTAGTAGTACTTTTACTGCTCTAGTCTAGGATTACTTCTGTGATTATTATGCCTTTATCATATTATCCCTTTGTCACATTAGTAGTTGATGCGCGCGACTTTATCTGCGTGGATTTAGCTTGTTACGTAGCTTAGGTTCTATGCCCGACTTTAAAATACTTAGTCTTATGCCAAACTGTCAGTATCGATTCAGTGGTTGAGCCATGAAAATGACAATCATTGAAAGAGACAGTCGGACAGATAGAAGGGATAAACTTCTGTATTTATAATATTACTAGTCGATACCAGCGACTTCATCCGCATGCAATAAGGTTTTTAAAAGATCCCGTACGAACTCCTTGATTCCGGGATAAAAGTATTCTAAGTACATCCTTCTAGGATACCTACATGCTATCTCCTTCTCTTCTTCACTCCTGGGGTTTCTTCTCCGCAAGTAGGCGTCAATCTCCCGTTTTACGTATGCTATTTCCTTGCCGAAGATTTGTCATAATCGGTTCTGCGGTTTGGGTGTAAAGGTAACAAGCATATAGACAGAAGACAGAGAGTTAACTTGGCATTTTATTTTATTACGAATTTAATTTTCAAATATGTTAAGTAATGGTAGAAAAGTTAATATTGAGCTATAGCTTCATAAAAAAAATAGAGCAAGGTCGACCGCTATCCTAAAAGCTAAAATGCCCTTAGCAAAGGTTATATCTTATATGCGATATTTATTTCAAGTTGACACCTGCAGCTGTTGCTTAGAAAAGGGTATGACTGTAAAGGTTGACATACTGGTACACAACTCTTACATAAAAACCTTACAAAGAACTCCTCTACGTGTAAGTATAGCAGTATCTAAAAGCTTAGTACCACAAGGTGGGTTTCTCGAATGTTTTCAGCACTCATATTCGAGCATTGTTTAACTGATATTACGAGTTTTTTGTCATATTGTATACTAGCTGATGCCTGCGAATTCGTCCGCGTAGAGTTTTTAAAATTCTGCGGGAACTCTTTCGTTTTCTGGGATAAAAAGTAGCCTATGTCACTCTCCAGGTCTTTCACTATACCCCTGAATCATGAAGATCCATAGCTCTGTTGCAGCGTTATTGAAGTACAAACCAACAAAGGACAAGGATAATAGTAAGAGTGAATGTAATGTATAATCGCAGGCGAAAATTGTATGGAAAGTTTTCGCAAAGATTAGTCGCAAACTATTTCTTGCCGCTCGCATTCGAGCGACAAACTCTTCTCGTGTAACTGACGCCTAAGGCAGTCTATAGATCTCTAAAATTATTATTGTTGTTATTGTTATTATTATTGTTGTATATTAGTTGGTATTACTCAAACTCTGTACCTAATTCGAAATTTTTTGTGTGAGCTGAATAAATGTTTATTTATTTTTATTTAAAAAAAAAACATAAAAAAACATATAAAATTAGCAAATCATTGAAAATTGCAGATTTGAATGCTTTTAAATGTAAATCTACTCTTAGAAAGTGGTTGCTGGAGCTGGATTATGAAAACACGGAAAAACTACTTGCCGTTCTGAAATAGTACATGCACTCATCATAATACTCACACTTTTGTTCACATTAACACTCACACACCCACTCAATTGTATGTTCATACTCTTATAATCATTATATATCGTAATAAAAAGTTAAATTGTACTGTTAGCACATAAGGGTAAGGGGAGAGAACTGTTGCCTATATTACGAGTTCTGAACTTATCTTAGGCAGCTGTGTCTTAACCTAATAAAACATGGATCATTGTATTTAACCCTCAATTCAATAAATTTCATTTCATTTCATTTCAAACCTTATAGACCGCACTCACCATCAGCTTAGACTCAAGATAGAGACGAATTTATACAAGACTAGTTTGCTCCGAACACATTGCCCGCCGTAGCCCTGGAAATCTTGAAAAGCTACTGGTCACGGGCAAGGTATAAGGAAAAAGGCCAATAGGACGTAGCCCTATGCGTTGGTCCGACCAAATCAGCACTGCACTCGGAACATCTTTCCACGCCGCTCTACATAATGCGGAAAATAGGACAAAGTGGAAAAACATCGTGTGGGAGAAGGTGATCCGTGCCGAGGATTGCGACCCTCAGTAATGAGGATGACGATGCAAGAAGGAGCAGTTTTCACCCGCGGCTTCACTCCATTTCATAAATGTCGTACCTAGTCTATTTGGACTTTGCAGTTAAATTAGACTAGAAACGAGAAAATAGAGCAAAAACTGTAGCCCGAATACCGGAAATTGGATGTAACCAGGGGCGGATCTACTTAAAGGCTTTTTGAGCTGCAGCCCAGGGCCCCGCGAATACAGAGGGCCCCCAACCGAACTGGGGGTCTACTCTAATTCAACGAAAAACGAAATATCGATCGAAATTTCGCGTATTTCCTACCACGGTTCGTTTTCGTTCCGCAACTTCGTTCGAACGAACATGTTTGACGTTTAGATTTTCTAAACCTACTCTAATTCATAAATGTTGTGAACGAAAAGCAATAAAGAATGTTTTAATAAATAAAATATTTTGTTTTCCTATTTTCTTCCTGTACTTAACATATATTACATTACATATACCTACATCACTACAGAAAGCAGTTTCTTGTCAAAATGGCAATTAGTTGAGTAATTAGGTAGGGCCCCTAAGCAGTATTAGCCCAGGGCCCCACAAATTCAAGATCCGCCCCTGGATGTAACATCCGTCACATTGATTTTGTTCGTATAAAATGTAGCCTGTCTCTGTAATTTAACTATTATACCACTATAAATAAAAGTGCAAAACTATTACATAGTTACACGGACTAACCAACAGATATCGATATAATTTTTTATCGATAGGTAATAATGTATATGATTTATCGCCAGAAAATTCTATTTTTATTTTATTACAAACATCTACTTGAGCTCTACGATGGTGCTCTATATTTTTACTCTATAGTATTAGAGAAACCATAAACCTAGATGTTAGATATCAAACACTGGTTTCCGCCTGCGATTTTTTTTTTGTAATTCGTAATGAGAATAAAGTTCTTTAACCACATTTAGTTGACATGGACTTAGGTTTTTTAAAATCCCCATCTCGTCGCTAGGTTTTTAAAATTTAAGTCCGCGCGAACAATGATTTTCCGGGATCAAGATTAGAATATTTTTACTTTACGATGCAAGCTATATCTTTTTTTTCTGTTTTGACTATCTGCAATCGACTTCTCCAGCCGTTATCAGATATGGGATATCCATTAATTTATATTTGATTATTATTAGGAGGAAATTCCACAAATATCCTCCCCTTTATCAGCTCCAAAATTCGTCAAGATCGAAGGTAACAAACAAACAGACAGACACTGTTGCCAATGTGTAATTTATTAGATATACGTATTGATTCTTGTATAGTATAGTATAGTAATAAAAACCAAAAATATGAATATTAACCGGTCAAATGCTAGTCGGATTCGCATAGGAAGGGTTCCAAAAAACGCCAAAAAAAACGTTTCTAGTAGGGGAACCCCGTATAATTTTTAATTTATTTTTATTACTTGTTATAGCGGCAACAGAAAAACACATTTTCTGAAAATTTTAAATCGCTACCTATTACGGATCATGAGATACAGCCTGCTGATAGACAGACAGACGGACAAACGGATGGACAGCGGAAGCTTACTAATAGGATCCCGTTGGTTACCCTTCGGATGCGGAACCCTAAAAAACTAGATAGATAATATAATATTATTTGGACGCACATATGCAATAACGTTTCAACCCACAAACGTTTGTCAAATCAAATACATACATAATGTAAAGGAATAAAGCTAACTTTTCAATTAATAAGTTGTGTGGGTTGACTCTTTATTGCATATGTGCGTCCATTTATCAGTCAATTTTACGAAAGAATCTTTTAGCGATAGGAATTTTCCGAACGCATTCCGAACCATCGGTGGAATGGATTCAGATGAGCCAAAAACAATAATAGTTCTTTATTAGATATAAGAGCGGAATGCAGAAAAATACAGTTGAGGTGCAAATACTTTTTTTTAAACGATATTAGCCAAGCTGAATTTGACTTATATTCTCCTCTCCCCTCCAATTAAGCGAAAAGCTTGTGCTAGGAGTGGGTACGACAATAATGCAACGGATGAGGCTCGAACCAGCGACCTTTCAGTTTTCAGTCCGCACCTTTATCCGCTGGGCTATTGAGGCTTGAAAAGCGCCGATAGTTTGTTTTTCTGTCCAATATTATGATTACATTTTGATTAAATATAACCAGCGCAATGTTTATAGCCTTTTAGCTTAATAAGCCATAAAGATAGCATCCCTTACCTTACGGCAGTAAGGAAAACTATAAGGCTATGTTCAGATGGCTGAATTGCGACGCGCGTTTTCAAATCGCGCGCTTAGACATCCTAATATATACCTAGCAACCGTTCACATGCGCGCGCGTTAACGCGCGTCAGCGAGCGTCAACGCGGCGCTCAGAGAAAAAGTTTCTAGACGCAGACAATCGCGCGTTGACTCGCGCTTTGATATTAATGTAATGTCCGTTTGCTGTTCAGTTGAGCGCGCGCTTTCATCGCGATCGCATGTAATTTTGTTAATTTTCGTAATTATATTTTGTTTTCGCATTTAAAATGAGTGAAATTGAAGATATTGACATCGACTTACTAATCGATGAAGTAGAAAAAAGGCCAGCAATTTGGAATATAGGTTCGGAATTTTCAAAATTGGATGAACCCAATGTATACGTTTTCTTTTTCTATATTTTTCTTTATAATATAACCACAAAATAATAGCCTCTTCCACGTCCATTTTCTACGTTCTACCGAACTAGACTGACGAGTACTCTCGCAACGCGCATTAGCGCTCATCATCTGAACTCTCTTCAAATTTGATCGCGCGTTGACGCGCGTTAACGCACGTTACATGTGAACATAGCCTAATAATTCTACCTTCCTATCCCTTTCTCTACAAATATACACGATAAGCAATAAAAACCGGCCAAACGCAAGACGGACTAAGGGTTCCGAACCTTCGTATCATTCATACAAAAATACCATCCATTATCTGGTTAGAGGCTTTGGCCGTGGCTAGTTACCACCCTACTGTCAAAGACGTGCCGCCAAGCGATTTAGCATTCAGGTACGATGGCGTGTAGAAACAGATTAGGGGTATAGGTTGAATGTACACTGCCATACCCCTTCCAAGTTAGCCCGCTACCATCTTAGACTGCATCGTCACTTACCATCAAGTGTGATCTTGTCATCGAATTAAAAAAGCTAAAATAATTTAATAGCGTCACATTTTATCGTCACGAAGACGCGACGGTGTGTCGGCGTGACGCAACGTTGACAATTGCCAACCACTCGTGCTGTAGTATTTTTAATGAACAAATTCAGCTTGGCTAATATTCTTTTTAAAAAAAGTACACTGCCATACCCCTTCCAAGTTAGCCAGCTACCATCTTAGACTGCATCTTCACTTAGCAGCTGAGATCGCATTTTTGCATTTATGCATTTTTGAAGCTTCATTGTGGAAGCACTATACACATAGCATAGTTTTGTTACCTATTGTAATTTTTTTTTTTTGAAAAGAGCAACTGTTGAGTTTGTTGCCGGCTCTTCTCAGCAGAATCTGCATTCTGAATCGCTGGTAGATTTATGACGTGTCATAAGAGCTACAAGTTGGCCTACATGAAATAAATAAATTTTGAATAAAAAAAAGCTAAAATAATTTAATAGCGTCACATTTTACCGTCACGAAGACGCGACGGTGTGTCGGCGTGACGCAACGTCGACAATTGCCAACCACTCGTGCTGTAGTATTTTTAACGAACAAATTGCCACTTGTTCACGCTATAGCATTATTTATTTACTTGGACCATTAAAACTTTTTACAATTCAATTTCGCAACGACTTTTGGGAACGGAAAAGAGTGGCAATGAATGTTGTGTATGATCGTCAATTGAGACGATTTGGCTTATCTGTATATATAAAAGGAAAAGGTGACTGACTGACTGATCTATCAACGCACAGCTAAAACCACTGGACAGATCAGGCTGAAATTTGGCATACAGATAGCTTATATGATGTAAGCGTCCGTTAAGAAAGGATTTTTGAAAATTCAACCCCTAAGGGGATAAAATAGGGGATTGACAAATCGAAATTAACGTGAGCGAAGCCGCGGGCAAAAGCTAGTTATTATTATTACTAAGCCTCCACTGTCCGTCCGTCTGTCCGTAAGCGGGCTGTATCTCATGAACCGTAATAGGTAGATACTGGAAATTTTCACAGAATGTATATTTCTACCGCCGTTGTAAAAAATAATAAAAAAGTAAAAAATTAAAGAGGGTCTCCACGCAATTGACTTTTGTTTGCAAAATGTTCAATAGAATAGAAATATTTTTTATTCAAATAAACTTCTATAAGTACTTTTGAATCGTCAATGAATCTACCACTGGTTCGGAATGCCGTTCCTGCCGAGAAGAGCCAGCAAGAAACTCGGCGGTTGCTCATTTAAAAAAAAAAAAAAATTTACAATGGATAACAAAACTATGCTATGTAAACAGTGTTTCCACAGTAAAGTTTCAAAAATGCAAAATAATCCAATGCATGTTAAGACAGGCAGGCAAAAGCAGACCCATCCCATCGGTGGCACCCGTTCACGAGCACGACGCATGATCCAATACGCAGAATGTGCATTTTCAATACGCAAAATGTTCAATACGTAGAATGTACAATTTCGCAAAATGTTGCCTGGGGTACTTGTAAGTGCAATGTAACAAATTCTATCTCAAGTGAAAATCCGCTAGTCACTCTTTGTAGGTACGTGTCAGGAAAGACGGATGACGGAAAGGACTACCATATCTAACCACTGAACGGATCACAAGCGAGCGAGCAAAGCTCTTTATCCAGATTGATGGAATATCTATTGCATACGTAAGAAAATATAAAAAGAATATGAAGAAAAATTCTTCTTTTGGGAGGCTTTGGCCTTGGCTAGTTACCATTGCCGTCGAAGACGTGTCGTCAAGCGATTTCGCGTTCCGGCACGATGGCATGTAGAAACCGAATAGAAATATGAGTACACTGCCATACCTCTTTCAAGTTCATCATCGTCACTTACCATCAGGTGAAATTGCGGTCACGATCTTGTCATCGAATAAAAAAATATCATTCAAAAAAAATATATATAAGTATAACGGTCAACTGCTAGAGAGCAAGAAAAAACAAAAAAAAACACACACCCGAAGAGTACCATCATAACAGCGATTGTTAAGGTTGAAAAAAAAATCGCGTGTTGTAAGTGGACGATTTTTTATTTTATTTTATTTTTATTAAACTTAAAAGTGGTCGAAACTTAGAAGTGGTCGAAAAATCAGAGCAATTTCGACGGCAACACAATTTAATACAATAAAAACGAACATAAAAAGCTTGTCACATTGCTATTCAAAAGTTCGTAGTAACACAGTTGAAACAAATAAAACGAACAAAGCGGCAGCATTTTTAATAACAAATTACCACTTGTCCCGTTATAGTACTACTAGTTTCACCTGGATCATTAAAAATTTAAAACTTTGTTGAGTGCGAAATCGCAATTTTCCCTGGTTCGCTGCGCTACGGTTTTTTTTGAGGCAGCATAATATTTATTAATTTTGTTCGAAGAAGATTTTTTACGATCCTCCTTACTAATAATATAAATGTGAAAGTGTGTTTGTTATATTGTTTTTTGTTGTTTGTTACGGCATGAAGGAGTAAGGCTGAAATGGAGATAGCTCATATCCAGAATTAACACATAAGTAGGTTACATTTTATCTCGGAAAATTAAAAAGTTCCCGAATATAAAACTCTTAATCTGCGCGTACGAAGTCTCAGGCATCAGCTAGTATAATATTATAAATGTGAAAGTTTGTGAGGATAGATATTTAATCCTTCAGGCTACAACGAATGAATCGATTTGGCTGTTTAGATTGGAGATTTAAGATGGAAAATTTAAGATTTCCCACGGAAATTGAACAAACGAGTCGCGGTGTTTAAATTAAATAATGTCAAATATTGTACGGTAAACCATAAACAAATACTTATACCTAATTATTTCGAAATCCTAAATAGTGGGCACGTACTGTGTCCTACTTAATAGCTTAATTAATTCAAATAGTTGCAAACCATATACGGGAATATCAACCGCAAATCACGCGATCCAGTGTTAATATTCTAATCAATTTAGTAAGTTGTTGTTAACTTCGAATCATGGTCGCTAATTATGCGCCTGATATGAAAGTTCAGTGGGGTTAGTATAAGATTTAATTCGATTAATCGTATTCGTATTCGATGACATTAGCGTCAAAGTAAAACGAACCTTAAGGACATTGATTGAAAGTCACACATTCAGTACAGCCGATTTTAATTTGGAGCGTATCTGTATGTAAACGTATATACGAAATTGAGCTCTAATTCAATGATGTTATGATTCATTTTACTTTGACACTGATGTCATCGAATACGAATACGATCATTCGAATCTTAGAGAGTCTAAGTTAGAGGGTCTTGGAGAGTTACGTTCGGAGTTTCTTTGCGTAATGCGAAGAACCGTAGAAGAACCAGAATAACTGACATAGCTCAGCAAGTCGCTGAAGCTGAAGTGAAAATGGGCGGGCAACAAACATACTTCGAAAAACTGGTAGTATTTTTAGTCTAAGGGAGGCCACATACGTCAAGTTTGCTGTCAAGTTAGCATGATGCTTAGAGATTCGATAAAAGGATCGATACCTGAGTAGTATCGATACTTTTGGTTCGATACTTAGAAAAGCTTCTCAAAGCTGTACCACTCCATCGATAGAGATAACGCTATACATCAGAAAGAGAATAGTATAGACTATAGTGTGTTTACTTGCGGTACTTTTCCAATTACTCGATATTTTTATCTCATCCCTAGATTTCACACGTCAGACAGCATCTATATATCGATGACTCCATAAAACGAAGTTTAAATGTTTTTTTTTAATTAATTCCGAAAAGATTTTATATATACTTAGATAAAACATAATAATATAGCTAAACTAATCTAATTATTCAAATTTTTCAATCAAGTTATTTAAGTTTGTAAATCAAATATTATTTGGTTAGAATTTGCATTCATATTATTGCAAATCTGCTACCTTACCTCAACGGATGAAATTAATTATTCTGCGAACCAAGTTTTCGCGATTTGGCGATGTAAATTGCAACTAGTGCTATCTTAACTACGAAAGTTTACGAAATTAATTTGCAACATTTAAAACTTTTGATTGCCACGTCTTATTGCAAACAAATCAAAATAATACTGACAGAACCACAAAATCTGTATCCTTACTAATATAATTACCAATATTATAAATGCGAAAGTGTGTTTGTTTGTTGGTTTGTTCGTTTGTCCTTCAATCGCGCCGCAGCAAAGCAATGGATCGACGGTATTTTTTGCATGGATATAGTTCAGAACTGGGAGAATGACATAGACTATTTTTTATCCCGGAGAATCAAAGAGTTCCCGCGGGATTTTAAAAACCACACGTACAAAGTTGCGGGCATCAGCCAGTATAATATAAATTTTATTCGTAAACTAGCTTTACCCCGCGGCTTCGCTCACGTTAAGTTCGATTATTCCAACCCCTATTTTATCCCTTTAGGGGTTGAATTTTAAAAAACCCTTTCTTAGCGGACACCTACGTTATAATAGCTATCTACATGCAAAATTTCAGCCTGATCCATCCAGTGGTTTCAGCTGTGCGTTGATAGATCAGTCAGTCAGTCAGTCAGTCAGTCAGTCAGTCAGTCACCTTTGCCTTTTATATATTTAGATATCTATACTCGCTTAATATTATTTTGATATTTATTTATTCTCGAATTATACTACATTTATTATTCTCTGCGTATGGCTGTATAAAAAACAATAACAAAGTTGGAATCAATGACCGTGACGCACCGACACACCACCCCCTCCCACCTCCCTCCCTCCTTCCCCTCTCAATCACGCTATCCCTGAAAGTTCAAGATAAATAATCAAGTCAATATCGTCGTTGTAAAAACATCTCCTATATGATAAAAGCATATCTATCATTATCATAGAAAAACAAAAAATCTTTCTGGAAAAACTATATGTATTAAAAAAAAAGTACAATTGACTGAAGTATAAAGATATTCATATGAGAGTTTTTGCAGACAGTTAATCTTTGAAACCTTTCGACCAAAAGACACATAAGAGGTTTTTTTTTTTTTCAATGACGATATTCACATTTTTACTTTGGATAGTTCTTTCAACTCACGTGGGGGCGTGGCTCATGGTTGTGTGCGTGTCGTATCTGTATAAGTGTGAGCGAGAACTTACTCGCGCCTAATTGCTCCCACCTAGGCTCCTGACGCACACTTACACAATGTGCATGTACACGACGTAGCCACAAGTAAAGCTCACGCGCCCTCGTGAATTACAAGAAAGTTATATGCAAGTACTATACCTACCTAACATTAGTGTGGAGGTTTTTCTTAGAGTAGAATAAACTTTTCAACCTTAGTTTATTTACTTAATGAATTAAACCCATACCGAGTTAAATTAAACTACCAACCCCTTCCAAATTATCCCGCTTCCACCTTCCGCTTTCCATTGAGATTGTTGCAATGATCGATGCAGTTTTTTTTAAATATATGTATAAACTAGCGCTTGACTGCAATCTCACCTGATGGTAAGTGCAGATGCAGCCTAAGATGGTGCGCGCTTGCCTAGAAGATGCCTATTCACTCTTGACTTAAAGACACCCACATTAAAGTTAGTTGGAAAAGCGAAAGCCGGAAGGGCATTCCAAATTTTTCTCCACAGTTTTTCCACAATCAGCAAATCGTAGTTAGTAGTGATATAAATTGGGGCGTATGTGTTAGGTACCTACTATGTTCTATAATGGCGCATTTAAATGCAAAGATCACTCTAAACTGGGCGGAGTAGGTACAGCTCGTTTGTTGCTAATTGGACCACGTCTCTGAGTAATGTATCAACCCTGCAGACTACAAAGACATAAGGGTACTGATACATTAAGCGCAGAAACGCACGCGGCCGCGGCAACGCGTAAAGCCGCGCCGCGGAGGGCTGTGAAGCGGATCTTAGGGAGCCCATATACGGTCAAACATGTTTGTCAAACACGTAAAATTTTTGCGTGTTTTTGTTACGTTTTTGTTTGAACAAGGTCATCAAACACCAGCGCACCCAATCAAACACCTCCGTTTCCGTTTGTCAAACATGTAGTTTGTTTGTCAAACACGTAGTTTGTTTGACAAACACGTTTGACCGTGTACGGGCCCTCTTACGTCGTATTATTCAATGTACTCTACTTTATGGACAGTTGACTCGCTGGCAGATGGAGGGACTTGAAACCAAGCACGAGAAAGTACTCGATTGAATTCAGTTTACTGTAGCCTAATCACGAACTTTTTGAATTCCGCGTTACGTTATCGTATCGAGTGACGTGACGATACGATAACGCAGAATTTTGGTAGCACGAATCATTAAAATTAACTCTCGTCACTCGATACGATTACTTAACGCAGTCTGCTGCACGTTCAAAAATTAAATACTTGTATAATTGTATAATTTCGTATATAGAAAAATAATTTCGAAAATTTTCAAACACTACATCATAATAATTATATTTTTAGCTAAATTATTAATATTTTTATCTTTTTATGTATGATTTTTAATAAAATAGCCAATAAAACCAAATTTAATTTGAATAATTTGAATTTGTATTTTTAACGTACCTACCTATGTTTTTGAACTGTCATGTTTATAAAATTATGTCTAACCTAACGTTCCATAATCCATTATCTTTAAATTAGTACCTATGTAGGTATTTTAATTTATTAATTAGTCGTCATTTTTTAATTGTGTCCGTTATAAATATATATATAAATATTATACAATAGCAGCTTTATTAGTGTTTTCCTGAGGTCGCCTGTCTGTTGTAAAGCCAGGCGCTGAGGCAAACTTACCATCAAGAATATGCAATACCAATGGTCTATTTTATGGATAAAGTAAGTATAAAATATAATATTCTATCCAATTAAAATCTTAAAATGTACCTATGTCATGTTGAATAAACGGTGGAATACATAATATTAGACATCCTATAGGCTGTCCGCCGACGATCGCGTCGCGACCCACGGGTGTTTGTTTTTGCGCTGGCTAGGTTAATATAGGTAAAAGTAGTTGGGTTAAAACCTAAAATACTATTAATGAAATTATAGTCATACTTATAAACCATAATTTATCATTGATATAATCATAAGTAGATAGATACCTTTATTTGATGTTATTGAAAGGCAGCACCTAATCAAGTTGTACTTTAAAGTAATGTACCTACCTAAGAGAGGCATCAATTAACCCCAATATATATTTTTTTTAGTATAAAAACTTGAGATAACCTAATATTTTTTTTTGTAGATGATCAAGAGTGGAACACACTATACCCGAGTGAGTCATGGAACTAGTCTGAAGGCTACCACCACAATTAACACGACCTACCTAAACCTAGACCTTAGTCTCCAATCAAAAGTGCCCATTTAAGCTGTGGCAAGAATGCCACTATAAGTCAAGACTTTCTATGTGTACCTACTACTTAGGACCTTCAGGGCTTTTTGAGAATTCTATAAGAAAAAACCCTATTTTTATTTAAAACTAAGTGTAATAAAAGCAATTTTTCTATTCTTGGTTTTATTTTATATTATTATTCTAATATGTCTTAACTATAACAATAGGTATCATTTATCCACAAAAAGCTACTTCAACATGATTTGAAACTTCCTAATATAAAATTTAATATTTTTTTTATTAGCAATGATTTGATTCAATTAAATTCCTTGTCGGGTCTTCATAAATTTGAAGTTCAGTCTTGCTATCAAGCCCGGATGGCTTTTGTAATGTATTCCTATATTCATGATGCATCATGGTCAATCTGAAAATAAAATATTTTTCAGTAATAGGTATTATAAATATGAAAATAACTCTCCCTGTGAACTTAACCACTGAACCAAATCAAAATGACATGGAAGTAGTAATTATAAGTAATTTATTAAAAAAAAGCATTTGAATAAATAGAATTTATATTAGGTAAGTATATGAAATGAAATTTATACAATACATACTTAGTAACTATTAAGCAACATTGGTGCTACCCAAAAGAGGCCTATATACACAGCGAATGCATTGTGATTTGTTTGACGAAGATAATGAACACCTACGATGATTCAAAAACAATCTTCCAGGAATTTTATGTACATACCTATGGGCCATGAAATAATAACTATCTGCTTCTAGATTGAGTAGCTAGTTGGTTAGTTGTGCTTATCACATTCTTGATTATGGTCTATTATTATTTTTGCTTTATGATGATGGTATAGGTATGGTTGAGTTAGTGGTCTTTTGAAAGTCCATTTTGTATTTATTGAAGTTTACAAAACCTTTCTCCATCTGAAATATTAAAATGTAAATTAGGTCAAGTTTTTAATTATTCAATTGTTCAATTAATGTATTATTAGTTTGAATGGAAATAGTTATTAGTCTGTTTAGGGGGCAATATGGAATCAATAGTTATAGTTATGCTCAATAAACTTAGTAGGTATACTAAGACTTAACACTTGCAAATGCTTGCAATGCATCTAACTTCTAACCTCAAAATGGCAATGTAGGTACACATATTATATTGTTCACTGATTGATGTAGGTACCTACTTAATTTCATGATGAAATTACAAAGGTGCTATGTTTATTTAACATAGAAAAAAACCTCATAATATCCTCATAGAGAAAAACACTCGAAATAACTAATTCCTTAGATATTAGGTATCATTCTTTGAGTAAGTTTTAAGGCTGCAATGCAACAACTCTTTTTTGTATCTTAGCACTCCGAAACACTTTTGTCCTAAATAAACTGTAAATCTAAGTTTTAACAACACATAGTTTTATTTACTCAACACTTGTTTACGTTACAATATGTTTTTAATATCAATTGTCAATAATTGTCATTGCCATTTGCCCATTTATTTGCCCATTGGTCCTACATAAAAATCAAACGCGGCAAATTTTACGCGGCAAATTTGATTTGAGTTTATTTTCTTATTTTTGTTAAAACTTGTGTGTATTGAAAATGATAGTAAATATAATATATCTTTACATAAGCATTGACTATTCAAGATGATATATTAATGATATTAAATGTTATAGGTTTATAAAATGCTAACACGTATGAAGTTATAATATTATTAATAATATTATTATTTTGTTTATTAGGTACTTACTTGCTTTGTTACAATCCTACACTTATTCTTTGACTGGATCAAAACTTTTAGTTTTAAGTCGCAGACGTCGATGAATTGAATATCCGTCTTGCCTAGACTATTAGGTGTAGGCATAATTATATTCTTTCATTATTTCTTGTTCGTCTTATAGTCTTGAATCATTTTTGAAGTGATTCCTAGACACACTCAACATTATTTTAAAACGTTTTTAGTAAGAAAAATCCGCAAAAACAACACATTTGATGACGACGTAAGTTCACTCACTACAAAAAGTTCAGTGAGCTATAATTCGGTAATTCTCGATAGCCAGCTTTCGTAATTCTCGAAACCAAATGTCAAAAAAAGTTTCGTGCTAGCGATTTTTGAATTTCTTCGAGAAAAACGTGACGAAACCGGAGAGTGACGTCACAGCTGCGTCAAGTTTAACTTTACGTAGTTGCAGTTGCTTCGTGCTACCGATTTTAGCGCGTTACGTGCGTTTTCATACAAAACTGCGTTTTGACGTTAACTTCACCTTTACTATTCGAAAGTTAAAAAAGTTCGTGATTAGGCTACTGTAGCCTAATCACGAACTTTTTTAACTTTCGAATAGTAAAGGTGAAGTTAACGTCAAAACGCAGTTTTGTATGAAAACGCACGTAACGCGCTAAAATCGGTAGCACGAAGCAACTGCAACTACGTAAAGTTAAACTTGACGCAGCTGTGACGTCACTCTCCGGTTTCGTCACGTTTTTCTCGAAGAAATTCAAAAATCGCTAGCACGAAACTTTTTTTGACATTTGGTTTCGAGAATTACGAAAGCTGGCTATCGAGAATTACCGAATTATAGCTCACTGAACTTTTTGTAGTGAGTGAACTTACGTCGTCATCAAATGTGTTGTTTTTGCGGATTTTTCTTACTAAAAACGTTTTAAAATAATGTTGAGTGTGTCTAGGAATCACTTCAAAAATGATTCAAGACTATAAGACGAACAAGAAATAATGAAAGAATATAATTATGCCTACACCTAATAGTCTAGGCAAGACGGATATTCAATTCATCGACGTCTGCGACTTAAAACTAAAAGTTTTGATCCAGTCAAAGAATAAGTGTAGGATTGTAACAAAGCAAGTAAGTACCTAATAAACAAAATAATAATATTATTAATAATATTATAACTTCATACGTGTTAGCATTTTAGTACCTAAACCTATAACATTTAATATCATTAATATATCATCTTGAATAGTCAATGCTTATGTAAAGATATATTATATTTACTATCATTTTCAATACACACAAGTTTTAACAAAAATAAGAAAATAAACTCAAATCAAATTTGCCGCGTAAAATTTGCCGCGTTTGATTTTTATGTAGGACCAATGGGCAAATAAATGGGCGAATGGCAATGACAATTATTGACAATTGATATTAAAAACATAATATTGTAACGTAAACAAGTGTTGAGTAAATAAAACTATGTGTTGTTAAAACTTAGATTTACAGTTTATTTAGGACAAAAGTGTTTCGGAGTGCTAAGATACAAAAAAGAGTTGTTGCATTGCAGCCTTAAAACTTGCTCAAAGAATGATACCTAATATCTAAGGAATTAGTTATTTCGAGTGTTTTTCTCTATGAGGATATTATGAGGTTTTTTTCTATGTTAAATAAACATAGCACCTTTGTAATTTCATCATGAAATTAAGTAGGTACCTACATCAATCAGTGAACAATATAATATGTGTACCTACATTGCCATTTTGAGGTTAGAAGTTAGATGCATTGCAAGCATTTGCAAGTGTTAAGTCTTAGTATACCTACTAAGTTTATTGAGCATAACTATAACTATTGATTCCATATTGCCCCCTAAACAGACTAATAACTATTTCCATTCAAACTAATAATACATTAATTGAAAAATTGAATAATTAAAAACTTGACTGGACATACTTAAAATACTTAAGTACCTACCTAATTTACATTTTAATATTTCAGATGGAGAAAGGTTTTGTAAACTTCAATAAATACAAAATGGACTTTCAAAAGACCACTAACTCAACCATACCTATACCATCATCATAAAGCAAAAATAATAATAGACCATAATCAAGAATGTGATAAGCACAACTAACCAACTAGCTAGTCTCAATCTAGAAGCAGATAGTTATTATTTCATGGCCCATAGGTATGTACATAAAATTCCTGGAAGATTGTTTTTGAATCATCGTAGGTGTTCATTATCTTCGTCAAACAAATCACAATGCATTCGCTGTGTATATAGGCCTCTTTTGGGTAGCACCAATGTTGCTTAATAGTTACTAAGTATGTATTGTATAAATTTCATTTCATATACTTACCTACCTAATATAAATTCTATTTATTCAAATGCTTTTTTTTAATAAATTACTTATAATTACTACTTCCATGTCATTTTGATTTGGTTCAGTGGTTAAGTTCAGTTAGATGTTAGTTACGTGTAAAAGGGTCACAGGGAGAGTTATTTTTATATTTATAATACCTATTACTGAAAAATATTTTATTTTCAGATTGACCATGATGCATCATGAATATAGGAATACATTACAAAAGCCATCCGGGCTTGATAGCAAGACTGAACTTCAAATTTATGAAGACCCGGCAAGGAATTTAATTGAATAAAATCATTGCTAATTTAATATTTTATATTAGGAAGTTTCAAATCATGTTGAAGTAGCTTTTTGTGGATAAATGATACCTATTGTTATAGTTAAGACATATTAGAATAATAATATAAAATAAAACCAAGAATAGAAAAATTGCTTTTATTACACTTAGTTTTAAATAAAAATAGGGGTTTTTCTTATAGAATTCTCAAAAAGCCCTGAAGGTCCTAAGTAGTAGGTACACATAGAAAGTCTTGACTTATAGTGGCATTCTTGCCACAGCTTAAATGGGCACTTTTGATTGGAGACCAAGGTCTAGGTTTAGGTAGGTCGTGTTAATTGTGGTGGTAGCCTTCAGACTAGTTCCATGACTCACTCGGGTATAGTGTGTTCCACTCTTGATCATCTACAAAAAAAAATATTAGGTTATCTCAAGTTTTTATACTAAAAAAAATATATATTGGGGTTAATTGATGCCTCTCTTAGGTAGGTACATTACTTTAAAGTACAACTTGATTAGGTGCTGCCTTTCAATAACATCAAATAAAGGTATCTATCTACTTATGATTATATCAATGATAAATTATGGTTTATAAGTATGACTATAATTTCATTAATAGTATTTTAGGTTTTAACCCAACTAGTCTTTTACCTATATTAACCTAGCCAGCGCAAAAACAAACACCCGTGGGTCGCGACGCGATCGTCGGCGGACAGCCTATAGGATGTCTAATATTATGTATTCCACCGTTTATTTAACATGACATAGGTACATTTTAAGATTTTAATTGGATAGAATATTATATTTTATACTTACTTTATCCAAAAAATAGACCATTGGTATTGCATATTCTTGATGGTAAGTTTGCCTCAGCGCCTGGCTTTACAACAGACAGGCGACCTCAGGAAAACACTAATAAAGCTGCTATTGTATAATATTTATATATATATTTATAACGGACACAATTAAAAAATGACGACTAATTAATAAATTAAAATACCTACATAGGTACTAATTTAAAGATAATGGATTATGGAATGTTAGGTTAGACATAATTTTATAAACATGACAGTTCAAAAACATAGGTAGGTACGTTAAAAATACAAATTCAAATTATTCAAATTAAATTTGGTTTTATTGGCTATTTTATTAAAAATCATACATAAAAAGATAAAAATATTAATAATTTAGCTAAAAATATAATTATTATGATGTAGTGTTTGAAAATTTTCGAAATTATTTTTCTATATACGAAATTATACAATTATACAAGTATTTAATTTTTGAACGTGCAGCAGACTGCGTTAAGTAATCGTATCGAGTGACGAGAGTTAATTTTAATGATTCGTGCTACCAAAATTCTGCGTTATCGTATCGTCATCGTCACTCGATACGATAACGTAACGCGGAATTCAAAAAGTTCGTGATTAGGCTACTGTTCCCTACATAGTGCGTGTGTTTTCTTATAGATGGCACTGTAGAAAATTAATGTTAATTTTCACATTCCTATTCCCAGCTGTTTCTGCTTTACCGACTTACGGGCTCTTGTCCCTTGTGACAGTGATTTTTTAACGTCATAGAGCAATATCTAATTTAATAAAAACAAAAGATAGTGGCCTAATTATTTCTGTTGGTAACTATTTCGGGTAAGTAATTTATTTATATTTTTAAGTGGTCATACCTAGCTAGTAATCATTGATCGTTTACAATTATCTAGTGTTCGTGGTCTCTGGTTTACAATGTTTTACCTAGATATCTACTGCATCACAAAAAGATTAGTGAACTTTCTAAAACTTTGCAGACATCCACATTTTTGTTACTTACTTGCCATAACACTTAACTTATTACCTACATAGTAGTTACCCAACTAGTGCCTAGATAGGTACATTTTTTTAATATATAATATTATAGGGATCGGGTACCTACTATACTCAGATTTTAGACTCAAATAAAATTATAGCACACATTTTCAACGTCATAAAACCAGTTAAGTAATAAAATAGAAGTATTTTTCTTTACATAACCAGAATTTGGCAGCAAAGATATTACAAGGCGTAATACGTTTTAATTTCCATTTTATTTTAGTTTTGAATTTTTTAATTAAACATTATGCCGGGATTCTTTACGTCTAAAAAATTACATATTTAATTTATTAAAAGCTGCATTTCCTACGTTATCTACCTTGCAATAGATAACGTAGGAAATATTATCAAGAATTGTTTTATTGCACTGTAATGTCAGGTATGTACCTACTTATTGGTACTTAGTGCTGATAAAGTGATAATATCTGTACTTAATACTAATAAGAATCATATTAAATTATTATATTTTGTTGCCTAATTTAAATAAGAATCAATGGATCAATGATATCTACCTACCTAACTTTTTAAATACTTTTTTTTAATCTCATCGATATAAGTAATACATAGTATGTAATCACTCCGGTTAAGAGAGAGTTTCTACCGCCGCCGCTCGTTCACATTAGTTAGGTATTTGACATATTATCTATCAATTTAATGCTCACCTACCTCATCCTTACCTTACCTAAATATATTAAATCAGAGATGATCAGGGGATCCATAAGAGAATCAAAGTTATCGACATAGCTCAGCGTGTGGCGAAGCTTTAAGTGAAAATGGGCGGGGCACACGACATAATTCGAAACTTAGTAGATAAGTACTTACACATTTTTACGGGACAAAGAGACCAAGCAGGAAGTTGAATTTAAATCTTGTTACAGCTTCTGCATACATGGAACCTTTAGTAGCAATTCCTCAAAGCAAATGGCTCGAGCTTAGAGATTTATACCAAAACAATTGGTTAGTCCGTGCAGCTGACTTTTGCTTGCTGGATAAACAAACCACATACATATCAACAATCCAACTGAATTATATCTTAAAATATATTTTCCCGATAGCGATATGACTAATGAATGTGTTGTAATATGGTTTAACCTGGTAAATTAATGGTTTTTTGTCCAGGTTTATACAGTGCTAACTTCCGCTTCTCCTACTCTCCATATATTATAATCCGTATCTAGATTCAACTTGTTTAGTTGAAAGTAATATCTAATACGAATACATAACTATTTCTAAAATTAAAACTATTAATAATAATTATTTCTAAAATTAAAACTAATATAAACCTAAAACCTCATCGATATCACCTTAATTTCAACTTAATTTCTTAATATTAATTTATTGCGAAATTGTCTCTGTCGAAAATCACCAAAATAAGTACCTAAAACCTTTTGAAATAAGGTGAGATATTAATTAGTCTAGACACATTGAAATACATTGAATTAATTTTATGCCAGACCCAGTAGGTAGTAGAACTAGATGTTATGTAACATCATTTAGAATTGATCATAATTCATACAAGTCATACTATTGAAGTCTTATCAATAAGCGCTAAATATATATTATTAACTAGGTCAGTATTTATCAAACAAACAGTAGGTATCATAAACATGACGTAATAATACGACACAATGTTATGATTTATTAAACACGTCTACACCCAGTATGTTCAATTTGCCAAATGTACAATTTTCGTTATGAATCGCTTAATTTTACTCATATATTACACAAAAAGAGGGGTGTTACGCGTTTGTCATTTTTAACCGACTTCCAAAAAAAAGGACGAGGTTCTCAATTCATCGGAATCTTTTTTTTATGTATGATCCCTGATTACTGAAATACGCCTGGAATTTTTGGAACCGATTTGGAAAATTCCAAATCGGTTTTCCAAGTGGTCCCATTGTCATCAGGTCAGGATCTGATTACAATGGGACCACCAGGTCAAGATCCCATATCTTGGAGAAATCGAGAGAACTCTTCAAATTTTATAGGCACAATTGATATACTTTGTAGTGGCGTTTGAAGTCAGTTTTGTAAAAAGAATTTTTACGTTTATATTATCATATTCATAAAACTGATACACAGCATCTTTTCAACCACAGTCTAGAATTTACTTACGCAGCATAAATTAAGCCTGAGCATTTGTATATTGTAGATAAGACATTTGCATATTACAACTCGCATAAATTCTTTGACACATTGCTTGAAATTCAACTCACTTACGTTTTATACTCTACGAAAAGTGATTCGCCCTTAGCCTGGGTAACATTAAGCTGGGAAAGTTCTTTGACTCATCTTTATACTATACAAGAGCATAGAAGAAAGGGTTATGCTAAGTAAATTCTGAAGTTTGCGGTGGATCAACTAAGGAGAGGCAAAGACGGTATAAGATTTACGCTAGATAAGAACGAGAAGGCACAGAAATTGTTCGATAAATTCGGAAGAGTTATTACAGGCTTTGCTGAATGGATATCAATTTCGAAGCAATAAAAATTCAGGACTTATTAACCCGAGTGTTTTATTTACCACTAGTTTCTAACGTCTTTAATCACGCGGAATAACTCTTCAGCTATGGAATTTTCTTCCATGATTCCGGCAATCCGAAGTAGGCTAAAAAAATCTCAATTGATGTAGCCGAAGAGCCTTACGAAAATGAAATAAAAACCAAAACTAAAAACTTCGAGACACTTGATACATGCAAGTAACACCATAGTTCACAAAAGGCAGTTATTTCTTTATCATTGGAATGCACTTCTTATTTTTGATATTTAAATACGTTATTATCGACACTGCTACTAGGTATTATAAAAAGTAAAAACAAACTGCTCTATTTTGACGCAAGTGAAATGGTCATAGAATTTTTAATACCCCGGAAAATTAACGAATGCTCACGGGATTTAAAATAAATAATTGGTTTTGCGCATGAAGTAGAACAGTATAGAATAAAAAAATGCTTTTAAAAATTGTTTTCAAATCGTTAAGCGAATCTGATATTGGTTCAAAACGCCAGAAGGGTGTAGACTGTAGAGACTGAGTATATATTCCCTATCGTATACCGAGAGCTTTGTTTGGAACCTCGGAAGGAGTTGAAAATTTATATTATACCTACTGCTATATATATGCAAAGATATATGGTCTTTGCATGAGCTACTGCTAATAATATTCAATCTTAAATTTGTTACAGCAATTGCAGACATGGTACAGTTAGTTGAAATTCCTCGAATCAAATGGCCCGAACTCAGAGATTTATATCGAAGCAATTGGCCAAATGCCGCGGTCGCATACTGTTTTCTAGATACACAAATCTCATATCCTGGTCTGGCTGAATTCTGCAACGTGAAAGTATATTCTCCGGATGGTGATATAACAAATGGATTTGTTTCAATCTTTTTCTACCAGGTAAATGTGACTAATTGCGTAGTGACAAAAGCCAATTTTTTGCGATTTATTGTCTCTTTTTCAGTATTAAACTAGCTTTAAGTTGCCTAAATTGACCTGCTGCAAGTTTTTACACCGTGTAATTGCAGTTATTTTTGGATAATCCTAAGAAAGAACATCTAATTTAGAAAATTGGAAATAAAATTCTATAAAACTTATATTTTTATAAGTTTGATTTTTAAATTTGAAATCGTAAGTCATTTCATTACATCTCTTTTGCATCTCATTATGTTACTTAATTTTTAAAAATTGAATTTCAACTTTTAAATTTAAATTGAAACTCATAGGCACACAATATTTATTATATAATTAGGAAACCAATTTGGCAAAAATTTTGTCGACTTTATTATATTTACTATAATTTATTTATTTAAAGAAAGGAAAACGAAAAAGCAGCAAGCGATAGTCACTAAAATAGAGAGTTTTTCAACTATTTATTTAATTTTAAGGATGTGGCCTATGATGTGATGATACATCCATTGAAGAGCATCGATACAATTGAAAAGGCACTGGCTAATACAAAAATCGTTAACTGGACTTCAGGCCTCTATATCTCTTCCGCAAGTCCTGTTGTTGAGGACTGTATGCGAAGGCTGGAGAAGCCACTTGGGATAAGAATAAAGACCGAAGAATATAAGGCCGTGAAACATTTCTTAGACAGAAGTTCTAAACAATTTGAAATAAGGTAAAAAATATGTGCCGTTTGGTGTTGAAACCTTGGGGTCATGGGGCCAGGATGCTAGATCCTTTTTTAAGTATCTGTCATCCCGTCTCATAGAGTCCACTGGTGACCGGAGGGCTGGAAGTTACCTCGTCAGCATATAAGTTTGGCCATTCAGCGGGGTAACGCAGCCAGCATTCTGGGCACTATTCCTCGTTCTAGTGTTTTAGATGATATTATTGATATTTTACCTTTTATTTTTGATATTTACGTTTTAGTTTTAATTTAGAATTTAGTTTTGTGCTATATTTAGTATTGTATTAAAAAATATTGAACTTCTAGATACAAGCTCTAATAATTAGTATGATAATAAATTTCAATATCTTTTCAGCAATATTCCACAAGATACCTACGTAGCTGAATTGAAACCCGAGCATTTGCAGATTGTAGATGAAACGTGGACATTTTACAGCGAGAGATCTTATAAATTCTTTCAATCATTGCTTGAGAACCATCTCACTTATGCCCTTTACTCTACAAAAGATGATTCTCCATTATCCTGGGTAACGATAAGTTGGGAAGGTTCCCTAACTCATCTATTTACCGTTGAAGACCATAGAAGGAAGGGCTATTCTGAGTATATTTTGAAGGTTGCTGTGAACGATCAACTGAGCAAAGGAAAAGATATCCTAGGTTTTACGCTCGAAAATAACTACAAAGCACAAAAGTTATTCGATAAGTTAAATTTTGAAAGAATTGGATCTGATACCTGGATAATGATTGAAAACGCTTAATAAATTGGGTATTACGAATCTATAACTGTTTTATTTAGAATTAAACATCCGGAGTCTGAATTCACAGTGTCAGTGGAGTTCAGTTTTTAAAATCCTGCAGGAATTTTTTGTTTATCCGGAATAAGAAATACGTATGTAACTCTTCTAGTTCCCAATTAAACACGTGCAAAATATCACAGTGATTAGTTGCTAAATTGTTGCGTGATTGACGGACAAATCAATAAGCAAAACCTTGTTGTATTTACAAACTAATTCAAAATAACAATTCCTTGCTTAAAATAATAATGACGAACATCTATGTTGATCAAAATTTAATGATCAAACATCATGTTACTAAAATAATGAATCATACGAGAAATACGAGATAGTTCACAGAACGTACATGCATTTATAACAATTGTACATTCTACGAATATCACCAGTGCATTAACAGTTCAAATAGATACCTACCTACATTAGTAGAACGTTAGGTTAGACGCTTCTGTAGTTCAATGTGATTGAATCAGTAAGGACGTTGTGAGCGTACGAAACATAATTACACAATTTGTTGAACTATGTCTGTCGATCCTTTAGTTTTCATGCCTGTGGATAGATGGAGTGAACTTAAATTAGTGTTACAATCAGACTGGCCTAGGAGTGTCTCTGGTTACCTTGTATTGGATACTCAAGAGTACATTTTGAAAACTGGTATTGATTACGGCTTCAGAGTGTATTGCCCTTTCGGGAATGTTAATAACGGAATAGTTGCTCTTAATATAAAGGTAAGCACAAATTACTATAATAGTGTTAAATAAATCTTTCCCTTTAATCCTTTGTAAAAGTCGATTGGCGTTAAGAGATGCAAGAAAAACAAGAGTAGTAAAAATCTATTTTCATAAACTGGAGTCCTGCTTTAGTTCCCACACAGACACACTACACACATACACGCGCAAACGTTCACATACAGCAAACAGCTCTACTTTCACAAGAAACATTTTCTTTTTTGATATTAGCTAATGTGACAAGTATTTGTAATGCTTATCGTACTCTGTTGTTGTCTCATGACTAATGGCTATATTATTTTTAATCATTCATTTTCCTGTTGCCTCTATATTATCTCTGCCTACACATCTGGTGGGAATCCCTACAATTGACTATACGTCAGAGGGAGTTTGTCTCTCTATACTTATTGTTATTTGATCTTTATACTTTCTAAACTATTTCTAATGCTATTTGCCTAGCCGAACTCAAGCGAAAAGACCGTCTTTTATTTTGCACTTCTTTCTTCTTGTTTATCTTATTAATTTTATTATTTTCTTCATTTGTTGTGGTGCACAAATAAAGAGTTAAATAAAAATATTAAGGCATTTTTCTATTTCAAACGTTGCGTTGGAAGACCCGTCACTGGACGATCACAAGCGTGTCGCAGACAGCCGTGGATGCAGTTGGCGCAAGATCTTGTTTTCTTTCCGTGTGGTGCGTGTGTTTTAAGAGACGTTTATCGGTTGAGAGATGACAATGTAATATAACTTATTTTTCAGAATACATATTACGAGGTAATTATCCAATGCCCTAAAGATGACACCCGACAAATTGAAGAGGCTTTAAAAACCACTAGCGTCGTAGATTGGGAGAGATGCAATCAGGTGCCGTATGTACCCCAGCATGTAAGGGATTGTGTGAAAAGACTATATCAAGAGAAGAATTTGAAAATAGATAAAATAAACACAACGGTCACTTATATTTTAGATAAGGAAGCAGACCCGTATGATGTCAGGTACCTAATAAAAGCATCTCATATTAGATAAGGCCTAATAAATTCTGTTATTCATTTAAAATACATACATACCTCATCACAACGACCTCGCCGGATGTGGATCATAAAATCCAACCAAACCACGTATCCTAATGTTATCTTAAGCCAAGATCTGAGCTTCACAAGAGTTGCCTGAGGAATACGTTGCCTATCTTCTCGAACTCAACCTGTAGTGCCCAATGAGGCATTCGTAGTTTAAGATACAATCGAAGAAGAAAAGAAAGAAATCCCTTAATTTTTACCGACCTATCGTAGTGGCAGTGTCGACGCCAAAACCTGACTTTTGGAAAAAACACATACTTATGTGCCGTATACCAGTTACCTTTAAGATTTCCAAAAATCATCAGTTTTTGACGTGGCAATTCAAAATGGTGTTGGTGAATAGATTCATTCGGGCAGAAGGCTAAAGGCTTTTGAAGATATCAGTGATAGGCATTTTCCAGTCATGAAATAGTTCAGATTCGATTAGATTGACTAAGCGATCCAAAGTAAACAAACGTTGCCTAAGTTAGTTAAGTACGCCTAGCATTATTAGTATGTTCGCAAACTCAGTACGCACACTCGTCATAGTCCTCCATTACAGGTTCCCGAACTCGGTTAATTTAGTTGATTTTCTAAAACTAACTTTATATTTCAGATTACCTCCTGGACTTACCTTCGAAGTCCTACCTACGGATACTGTGCTAATGGTGAATGATAACTGGCCCCACAAATTCCCTGGTTCAGAGTGGTACTTCGAATTACTGACCAAAGCCAAGTTAGGTTATGGACTCTACAATGGAAAAGAATTACTATCATGGGTCTTTATAAAAGAGATGGGTGCTCTAGGGCATTTATACACACCGGATAAGCATAGGAGAAAAGGCTATGGCGAATTAGTTCTGAAACTGATATCGGATAAACTTTTAAAAGATAAGAAATATACAGTCGCATTCTGCAGCGCGGGAAACACGATTGCTGCCAACTTGTATACCAAACTTGGGTTCCAAACGTTTCACGAACTGTATTGGTGTAATCGTTATTAGTCCTACTAATATTAAAAATGCGAAATGCTGTGAGGATGTTTGTTGATCCTTTAAGATTGTAGATTTGCGTAAAAGTTAAGGCAAATCTCCTTGATTTGCCTTAACTTTTACGTCTTTTCTTAACTAAGTAACTAAGCTTTATCTCCATTGCATAATGTTGGAATGCAATTTCTATCTTTATCGTGTTGTACGAGTGAAGATATGAAATAATATTATTATTATCATTGTGACAATAAAGTTATGAGTTGCATTATATTGTTTTATTTAGCATCTGGTTATCAGAAGACTCGCTGCATAATTTATCACAAATACTGCATTATTGTGCAAGGTTATTTCAATCGGTAGCAACGCTTTGACCGTATAATTTTCCACGTTTTTTTTTTTTAATTATGTCTGTCGAGCCGTTGGTTTTTATGCCTGTGGATAGATGGAGCGAGCTGAAGTCAGTGCTCAAATCAGACTGGCCTAGAAGCATATTAGGTTTGCTTGTATTGGAAAATCAGGAATTTCTTTTAAAATCTGGCATTGACTATGGCTTCAAAGTTTATTGTCCCTTTGGTGATATAAATAATGGACTGGTTGCACTTAATATCAAGGTAAGTAAGACTTTTTACAGTGTCTCAAGTGAAGGTAAAGCTGGATTGAACGTACAATGCATTTATCAGCAATTTAGGCATCTTTATCAACCAAGATACGTCCATAGCTATACAAAGGTATCTCACATGGACTTCCAGAGATCTTGGTCTTGTGCCGTCTATATTATTCAGTGGCTCGTCATGTCAACCCATCGCCGGTCATTATTGGGCACAGGTCTCTGCTCATAATAAGAAGCATTTAGGTTATAGTTCGATACACTGGCCAAGTGTAGATTTCACACACCTTTGAGAACATTGTGAAGAACTCTCAAGCATGCAGGTTTCCTCACTATTTTTTCCAGCATCGTTAAGGCAAGTGATTTTGTTTTTATTGGATGACAAGATAGTGCTTGACTACAATCTCACCTGATGGTAGATAAGTGACGATGGAGTCTTAAGATGGTAGCAGGCTAACTTGGAAGGGATATTTCAGTTTACATTCAACACATACCTACCCCTAATCGTTTTCTACACGCCATCGTGCCGGAACGCTAAATCCCTCGGCGGCACCTCTGGCGGTAGGGTGGTAACTAGCCACGGCCAAAGCATCCCGCCAGACCAGACTAGAAAAAATTTAGAAATTATAAATTCCCAAATTGTCCCATCGGAAATCGAACCCGAGACCTCCAGTTATAAGACCACCGCGCCAGGGAGGTCGTCAAAGTTTAATGGCTATAGAATTATAAAATGACATAATTAAAGCAAATGAACATGTTTTAATACGACATTCACGTCGCTCGTCGCACGTCGTTTAATTTTGTATATATTTTCTACAGAACACTTACCACGAGATTATTATCCAATGTCCTTATGATGATACAAGAAAACTAGAAGAAGCGTTGAAAACAACTAAGATCGTAGACTGGGCGAAATGCGATCAGATACCTTTCGTGCCAAACCACGTGATGGATTGTGTGTATAGACTTTTTAAAGAGAAGAATCTTAAAATAGATCCAGTAAATAATGTAACAAAGTCGGATGCGTTTGTATTAGATAAAGATGCTCCTCTCTATGATGTCAGGTAAAAGATTTTAAATTCTTAAGTTACTCTCTGACGCGTTCCATAATCAAACTTTAAAGGTCGTCGCACACTTACCTCGCCTCCTTAAGAGACATACCTACTTTTCGGATTTATAAAATACTATTGCCCGCTGCTTCGCTCACGTGCAGTTCGATTTTTCAAGCCCCTATTTTATCTCCTAATTTTCAGAAATTCTTAGCGGATGCCTACATCATAATAGCTATCCGACTGTGAGAGTGAGGGAATAGAGAGGGCACCTGCGTTTGCGCACTTACTTGTGCACTATAATATTTCCCACGCAGATGGCAGTCTCTGTGGAGTTTAGCCGCCGTGGCCGGACATTATTATTATAGTTTCACATCTTCCTAATATACCTTTATATTGCACCATTACTACCCTCACACTTAATTTCACTTCTATCACCTATGGTTGCCTGGTAGAGATTGCTCTGTTAGCAATAAGGCCGCTTTTGCATGCGTATTAAACGTTTCTTTTTTATGTGCAATAAAGTTTATATCTATCTATCTACCTATCTTCCAGGTTACCCCCCGGATTTTCCTTCGAGATCCTACCCTTGGATGTCGTACCACTGCTCAATGAAACTTGGCCTCACAGATACCCCGGTTCGGAGTGGTACTTCGAGCTATTAATCAAAGCAAAGTTAGGGTATGGACTCTACAATGGGAAAGAGTTACTAGCTTGGGTCTTCCTCAGAGAAATCGGTGCCCTTGGCCATCTGTATACATTGGAAAAGCATAGAAGAAAAGGATATGGCGGATTAGTTCTGAAACTTATATCGAATTTACATATAAAAGATAAGAAATATACGGTCGCGTACTGCGCGGGCTACAATACTAAAGCTGCCAACTTGTACAAGAAACTAGGATTCAAAAGTTTAATAAGAATGGATTGGGTTGACCGACTTCGAGAAGTACAATAATTTTCTTATGATGTTACTTGATATCTGTACAAATAAATAAAATTGAAATATCCGTGTGTAATATCAAAATAACAGTCTTTTACTAAATGCATATGAAAGAAAATACCGTAGATATTTATAAAAAATAAACATTTTTAAAAATTTGTCTGTCTATCTATCGTTTATTTGTTCCGGCTAATCTTGGAAACAGTTTGGCAACGATTTTGACGGGGCTTTCACTGGCATCAGCCATCTAGCTGATGTTATCGGAAGAAACTAAGACTACTTTTTTAACCGACTTTCGAAAAAGGAGGAGTTGTACTACCTTCACAACCTTTGTTAGGGGTTTTAAAAATCCACGCTGACGAAGTTGCTGACGACATCATCGAGTGACAAAATAAACATCATTACCTAACACTATTATCTCATTAAGTTTGCCCAACGCCCTGGTTTCGTAAATACCAATAACGCAGTCTTACAAACATGTGATAATTGTCGGTGCACTATTGACACAGGCTGGTTTTTCACGGCGTTGTTCACATGACAATCAAAATGGAGGATTTCTAGCGCACGCCGATTACATTCCAATCCCAGATTATGTAGGTAGGTACCGTAGCTTCCTTCGTGGAAATCAATGTGTGACTATTTTAAGTGAGTATTGAATTTGCAGCCAGTATTCTTGGCACTTGACACGTTGGAGTGGCAGTGGGCTGGTCACATTTGTCGGAGGACCGATGGCCGCTGGGGTGGCAAGGTCCTCGAGTGGAGACCGCGTCTCGGCAAACGGAGTGTAGGGCGCCCCCCGGATAGATGGAGCGATGACATCCGGAAAGTGGCAGGCATCGATTGGATGCGAAAGACCGAGGATAGGCAACGTTGGCGCTACTTAAAAGAGGCCTATGTCCAACAGTGGATGCATGTGGGCTGATGATGATGACCCATCTGTCACCGGAAAAATCCTGGAAAAAGAGCGGGTTCTCAACGGGTTCAAACTCCTTAAAATCCATAAAAGCCTTAAATTGAGTTTCAGATAGACCGCGAGACAAATCTGTCAGATTTACTAAGTTGGTTATATACTCAAAGATTAGGCAGGACATATACGATCAAGTTTGCCGTCAAGTTTGCATGATGCTTAGGGATTCGAAAAAAGGATTGATACCTGAATAGTATCTTCACTTTGTTCGATATCTAGGAAAGCTCCCGAAAGCTGTACCACTCCATCGAGAGAGATAATGTATATCATAAAGAGTATAGACTAGTCTGCTGTCTGGCATGTGAAATCTAGTGATGAGGTAAAAGTGAGTACGTAAGTAGAGTTAAAAAGTAATTAAAATTTAAAAAAAACAAAGATAAAGGTAAAGTTAAGTTATTCTAAGCTGATTAATTCACTAAGCGCTAGTCTAAGCTCTAATATAATTGATACCTTAGATAATGTGGAAGGGAATTCTTAAACTCGCATGACGAACAATCGCACCGCATTAAGACCTTTGCCGCGAACCCGAAGTGTATCATATCACTAGATTAGATAGAAATAGAATAGATGCGATACATAATACCCCAATAGAAAAAAAGGAAATTTTTAATGAATGGTCTTATTTTATTGTGATCGCTGAGTGTTTGTGTTGGGACAATGTGGAGATTAGTGATTCTAGGTAAGTTCAAAATTTCTTTCCGACTTCTACAAAAGAAGTAGATGAGGTTCTCTATATACCAAGAAGCTTATTATTTACCTACTACCCTTCTTCTTTATCAACCACCTAGAATCTAGATGATGCCCGCGACTTCGTCCGCGTGTATTAAGGTTTTATAATTCGCGTGGGAACTCTTTAATTTAATAAACTTATAGCCTATGTGTTAATCCTGGATATAAGTTATCTCTATTTGAAGGAGTAACACAGTTTAGGAATCACTACTTCGGATTATACTTTTAATAGATGATGGGAGCGAAGCTACGGGTAAAAGCTAGTATTTTTAGTTAGTACATAAAATATAAATATATCAGACTGACTGACTGACTGACTGACTGACTGACTGACTGACTGACTGACTGACTGACTGACTGACTGACTGACTGACCTATAAACGCACAGCTCAAACCACTGGACGGAATTGGATAGAAATTTGGCATACAAATAGCTTTTATGACGCTTTTATATTTTATGATATTTCAACCCCATAAGGGGATAAAATAGGGGTTTGAAAAATCGAACTTAACGTGTGCGAAGCCGCGGGAAAAAGCCTAGCAAGTATATAATAAGCACTGTACCATAAAGCCCCATACATAATATAATCAATCCAAGAAGCCAGTAACTCTGTTTGATGAAATTATCCGCACTAACGATGCAATCAGTGTGCAATATAACCTATTTAGTATTGATCAATTCAATCGTCATAATTATTGTTACAGCGGATTGTAAATATAGATCATTGAGGTGTTGATGTATTGTATTGAAAATCAATCTAACCTTTACAACGTTTCCGACAGATACTGGATATAGAATAGATATATCGGAAACATGTTACAATTTGCATTTCGGTGAAGATAAGTACAACCAATCGCTAGAATTGCTACAGAAACAAACATTTCCCCCATTCAACTCCCCAGAGCATGATTTATGTGATCCAATCGATCCAATAGATTCCAACGTGAGATTGAATCGGGAACATCTTTAGACAGGTAGCTGTATGAGGCTGTACGTCGCGTACGTGACTTTTGACATCTGCTCAAATATTCGCGACGTAGATAATAGCAATGTTTCAGAACATTTTATTCCCCAAAACGTGCTGAGGTTGCGAATTTAGTTTAGTTGGTTTTATTTCATTTTAATAACGAGCTTTTGCCCGCGACTTCGCTCACGTTGAGTTCGATTTTTCAAATCCCTATTTACCCCCTTAAATCATTTATACCTACGTCATAATACCTGATTGGTTCGTCCAGTGATTTGAGCTGTGCGTTAATAAATCAGTCAGTCAGTCACCTTTTCCTTTTATATATTCAGATTACACTTACACTATACATAATATAATGATAATATATGACAATCACCAACAACGACTAAAACAAAAAAAAAAGACGTGTGGCACTCGGGGACTGCCGCGGTAAAGCTATTGCATAGCATTTTTTATCACCGCCATCTAGCGGTGAGAGGAGTCCCGTGTTAGGTTATTTTCGTTACGGAATTTCTGGATTCGGTCTCCACGCTCAAGGCCCGCGATAGAAGCTATCTTCTTCTTCTTCTTCTTCAACTAATGGACGTCCACTGCTGGACATAAGTCTCCTGCATGGACCTCCACAAGCCTCGGTCTTGCGCCGCCTGAATCCAGCGGCTCCCTGCGACTCGCTTGATGTCGTCTGTCCACCTAGTGGGGGGTCTGCCAACACTGCGCTTCCCGGTGCGAGGTCGCCACTCCAGCACCTTGGGACCCCATCGACCATCAGCTCTTCGAACTATGTGCCCCGCCCATTTCCACTTCAGTTTCGCAACCCGCAGAGCTATGTCGGTGACTTTGGTTCTCCTACTCAGTTCAGTGATTACTTACGGATCCGAAACATGGTCGCTAACTATGGGCCTCATAAGAAGGCTCAGGATCACTCAGCGGGCGATGGAGAGAGCTATGCTCGGAGTATCCCTGCAAGATCAAATCAGAAATGAGGAGATAGAAGCTATGCAATAGCTTAATTACCTACACACACTGATATGCTTATCAATTTATTTACAAGTGTAAATAAAAATATTAGCAGATAGAGGCATGAAAACAATGTAGGTAATTGCAGATGATAGTTACTAAATAACTACCATAAAAAATTAATAAAAATTAAAAATTACTTAATTACATAAAAATCTAAAGTTAGGTTAGTTGAATGCGAGCAGCGATTCTGTGGCTTCCCTATAAAAGCGAGGACGGGCCCGTTGGGTTTTAGTGGGTATTTTGGCAGTGCCAACAAATTCCACATACCCGCCTGTTGTCATAGATGGGCGAGATGCGTAAAGGCATTTCCCAACTTTAAAAAAAAAATGTTAATAAACTATGTCACAGTAGAATGCGAGCAGTGATCCTGTGGCTTTCAAAATAAGCGGAGACGGGCCCGTTTGGTTTTAGTGGGTATTTTGGCAGTGCCGACGAGTCTCACATACCCGCTCGTTTTCACAAATGGGCGGGATGCGTAAAGGCATTTTCCGTAAAAAAAAGTTCAATAAACTATACTTATTCGAGAAACTTGTTTTGCTATAACAGTCTTAATTCCGCATTGATGGATTGTACGGCTCTACTTCCTCCCTATAAAACTATAAAACTTCGCGGAAAGTAAAAACCTCAAATGAACTGATAAGTGATTATAGGGTTACCAACTTACCAACGATATTAGGATGTGAATTATTTTAGGATTAACAATTTAGAATTTTTTCGAAAATATTTATCTACTATATAAAAATAAGTCGGGTTTTCCTTCCTGACGTTATAACTCAAGAACGCACGGTTTTGCATTCGTTGGAAAGGTCTCGGGCTCCGTGAGGTTTATAGCAAAGAAAATTCAGGAAAAATTCCACGCGGACGAAGTCGCTTGGGCAAAAGCTAGTTTATTACAAAAATGCACACTAATATGGTGTTACAAAAATTTGTTGGGAAACAGTGTATTGCCATGTACGGCGTGAAATAGTAGTATAACTAGTTATTTAGGTTTTCTGCCAAGTTACGGAAGCCTCGGTGCGGGAATAATTTCTTTATACGATGACAAGATTATCGTTTACTACGATCTCACTTAATGGTAAGTGACGATGCAGTCAAAAATGGTAGCAGACTAAGATTTCAGAACGCTAAATCGCTTGGTGGCACATTTTTGAGAATAGTAGAGCAGCAGATCATCGTGTGTATTTTAAATTTTAAAATTTTGTCCACTTGTTTTTTTTATACATGGTTACCCTAGGTTAATGTCAGATTGACAGACAATAGCTGATCAAGCTATATAATTAACAAAATAGGTAGTTGACATGTCAATTGTATCTATCCATGTTATTGAAACGTTTTTTCCCTCACTTATTACTATCCAATGTAAAAACTTATGGGAAACTGTCTTTACACAAATAGGTAGGTTTGCGACATGTTATATTGTAAGTCTGCTGGTACAAATTATGAGAATCGAGATTAAAAATAAGTATAATAAAAAAATGCATTGTGTCTAGGGTGGATCATTAGAGATAACTAATCTCAGGAAAGGCGCATGACACGAGTATCATACTTTTTCTTAGAAATAAGAAATGCCGTCTTTACACCTGTAAGTTCAACTCACATAATCAGCTTATCAATTCAAAATCTCAAATCTGATATTACTGATCGAATGAAGTGAAATCTTTATGTCTATGTGGGTGAATTTGCTCTGAATTTTTGTCCGTATTTTCCGACTTCCGCTTTTACCTCTTGTATTTTTAGAAACAATATATTTTTATTTTAACTTTTGTGTTTTAGTTTGCTTTATTTTTTTTTGTGAATTTCAATCAAAATATATTTGAAAAATTAAAACTTTTGCAGGTAGATTTACTTTGGCTCATTAACTTGAGCTACTTACGTAAACTTACAGGTTTAAGGCCAGCTAAAGGGCAGCTTTTGCTTATCGAAATCGGAGCGATCTTTAAACTTAGAATACTCGTTTTTTTTTTCAGTTTGCTTCGCGACTCCTTGGATCACAGCTCAGAATCCAAGAAACCAGCGACCGTTTGACAATGGCCATGGATGGGACATACGTCTAGCTGTGCCTGGTGAACCAGGAAACGATTACCCCACTCTGGACGCTATACCGAGAACGTCATTTACATGCTCTGGCAAAGATCCAGGTGAGATACAAAAATACTACAAAAAGCGAATTTGCTTCCATATTTGTATAGGCTTCGAAAAGTCGATACACTCTTGCTAAAAGTATCATTAAGGATATCGAAAATCAAAATCCAAATAGCGAATAGAAAAAGTGACGCAAATAGTGACAACTTAAGCCCTAATATTAATTAACAATAAACAATTAGGTACGTAACAAGAAACTTACTTGTTTTAGAAATTGATTAGAATGACGGCAAATGCGGCAATTATATTGTTAGTTTTGAATAGAAATAATGATTTATTACATAATGATAAAGATATTCTCTGGGCGACTTTTATCTTCGGAAATGCGGGACATCAGACCGTCATCATGAGGCAACATTTTTAGTAATTTTTAGTCTATAATTTCAATGCAATAATAATAATTATTGCAAAGCCCTATGATGTACGAAGTCGGAAGTCAATTCATTTAATAGTAGAACTTGTGATGTGACACTTCTCCTGTGAATTGTCTTTAAGTGCCGGTTTCTTCAACATCGAGTAACGTTTACCGTGACGTGCGGAATAAATTGGGGGTTCTGACAGTTCTTATATTGAAAATCTGTCAAAATATCGCTCGGATAAGACTCTTTTCTTATTAACGTTGGTAAAATCGGCCCTTAATGAAAAAACTTTCCTCTCTATCTCAAATTAAGAATATTAGAAGAATATGACCATTGTCCATTTGCATTTTCAGGATATTACGCTGACGTAGAAACCAACTGCCAAGTCTTTAGAGTCTGCACGCTTGGATCAACGTATGGCTTCCAATCTTTCATATGCCCAAATGGAACCCTGTTTAATCAAGCTGTCTTGGTATGCGATTGGTGGATGAAAGTAAACTGTAAAAAATCTAGAGACATCTCTAAAACCTACAACGAAAAGTTGGTAAATCTAAAAGTGGGACCGCAGTTTATGACAGATATCAAGCAAATGATAACCCATCCTGTGCGAAATCCTTATGACGATACGTATACTAAACATAACTTAATCGTGGTGCAGGAATATAAACCACCGTCAAACCAACTATACAATGGAGCTTCATTGAACAATTTTAATAGAAACCCTAACAGTGCATATATTCAAACAAACCAGGGACAAAGAAACACCTTTCGAAACATATACTCATCAGCTGATTTATTATCTGCATCTTCTACACCTAGCACTCAGTACTTTACCTTTATACAAAATCAAAAACAAGGTAAACCTTATCTTCTACCAAACCGAACAGATTTTAACAATGTTCATAATGGTTTCATTTGGAATGGCCATACCGGTAAGGTGCCTCAAGCTAAGAGTCTTGAAATAATAAGGTATAGCCAAAACATACAATCAATACGACCCACTCAAGTTTATCAAGAAAGTATACAAAATACACCACAACCCAATGCACAACAAGAAAGGGGGAAAGAAGTTGGATCACCGTATATAAATTCGAATCAAATATATCTTAACAACAGTCGTTTAAGTAATAGCAAACAAATAGAATTAGGCATTGAATTTTCAAAACAGCAACTCAATCGCAAGTTTAACAAAGACAAATTGAATTTCGATAAAAACACTCAAGTACGGTTTTTAAATGTTGGACAGAAGAGAAACGATACAAAACAGAATTCGGTAAGTAGTGATTTACCTCCAGCAATCATAACCAAAACTTTAGCATTTCGTAGGATAATCAAAGATCCAACGAATGGTAACCCCAAATCACGAATTACTTTTAAAACATGGATAGTAAAGCCTTCTAGAAATTCTAAATTGATAGTAGAACCGACTCCTTCCACACTTAGTAGACCCGCAAATTTTTTGGGGAAAATTATTGCTGACATTTCTGGTAATAACAATCTAATTGAAAATATATCAATACCAAAAGTGAAACGTATTGAAGATTCATATGTTTATAATGTTCCTACAGTTAAAATAAATGATGAAATTTTCACAAATTCAAAAGAAACTTCAGACACAGAATTTCTTCCAACATCAACCACAACACCTGAAACATTTACAGGTTACTTGCAACAAGATATACTTACAACACCATCTCCAACAAAACCAGCCCTATTAAATGTAGCCCCTACTACATTTAAGCCATCATCTCGACTGTATGTTCCACCTCCCGAGAACGATAGGCAAATATCAAGACAGTATTTATCACCAATTATTGAAAATAGCACATTAATGGCTGCAGCCAGTTCTCCTAGCCCATTTTTGGCAATAAATGATAATAAACCTTCATTCTTTTATGGTCAGCCAACTAATGTTAATACTAATCATAATAATTTGGAGTTTTCTGATATTTTAACAAACGAAAAATTAAGTATTACCGTAAATGATATAGTTAAGGATACAAATAATGCAGTTGAGACAACACCTGTAGAACTTCAACATTTTAATCAGAATCTTCAACCTATTAGCTATCCAGTAGATAATTATTTGTACTCAGACTCAGATCCACAAAACTATGAGAAACTAACTTTACAACCTCCCCCACCACTTCCAAAAAGTTCTAGACTTATCGCAATTCCATCCACAGAGTTAGAACCGCCTACAGAGTCCATTGAGAATATTAATCAGAATATCAATCCAATTTCTAATTTACCATATTTTGAAGAATCCACTCGACGTCCAAATACAATAGAAAGAACAGTTTCCTTAAAAATTACCATCCCAGAAAACATTGCAGATTTGTTATTTAGAAAACATAATACACCTCAGTCTGAGAACTTAGAAATTCTAAGAACAGGTAATAGCAATAACTTGGTATTATCAAATAAGGCAGCTAAAGATATAGGTGATGGCGTTGTTCCAATTGGAAAATTAATCTGGAATATAAATTCTAATCTTTCTAATTCACAGGATTTGGTGTTTTCATTATTGGTAGACTCTATCAACGCTGCAAAGGACTATAATAACATTGCACAACAAAATATTGCTACCACACAGCCTACACCTACACAACCGCAGTTTCAAAACGTGAATAATGAAGACTTACAACGGATATCAAATGATATATCGCAGTTAACATCATCGCAATATTCAACAAAAAATTATTCTTCTAACTACAGATTAGCTAATTTCAGGGTACCATCACCATCACAAACGACGTCTGTAAACACATATGGAAATGTGAAACATTTAAACAGTATTTCAGAAAAACAGCGTGAACAACATACAAATAATATACCATCACAGCAGCATATTTCTATACAAACAGCCAAACAAAACCAACCGACACCTTTACGAATATCTGGGAATAACGAGGTGGCTGATTTAAATATAAACTCTGATAAACTATACAGTGGCCAACTTTACCAACTTCCGGTTCCAGTAGTAAGTAAGCAAATATATAACTCGCTATTCCCATCCAATAATGCTATAAAAGCTAAGCCTTCCATAGAAAATAGTGTTAATAGTAATTCAGTTAACGAAAAGGCGGATTACGAATTTATTCAATCCCACACTATTGACCAAAATCATCCAAGTTACAACAATAAAAAAATAACAGATGAAGAAAGTGCCGTTAATGATCTCATAAATACACTCGAGCTACCTAAAAATGGTATTACTGCAGAATTACAAGACAACATAGTTGGAACACTACCGCATCCACTGGACGAAGACCGACTAATAAAATATAATAAGGACCAAACATATTATATTTACACACATTTGAACAATGATGATGAGCTAAGCACTGATAGTCAAATTAACAATATTCAAAACACAATTAGCAATAATTTGGCAAATAGAGCATTTTCTCAAAATGATAAATTATCACGCCTTTCGGCGTACGAGTTGGTTCCATCGTTGAATTATGAATTGGAGAATGGAAGAGAAAAACAAAAAAATTTAAATGCTTTTCAGATAAACACCCCAAAGCAAATATCAGCTAACGAAAATGCAAATCTTAACCGTCGACAAGATGTTATCGCCACTGATGTGGACTTTACGGTGGATCACCCAAAATCAGCAGATATTGAAAAACCAGGTTTTCTGTATGATGGGCCTAATTCTTATTCCGCTCCTCAGAGATCAGTGGGCAATTTAATGCCAAATCAAAATAATTTGCCGAGTGTTTCGAATTTTAACTCAAAAATAGAGTTTGACTCTGACGAAGATAAAAATAATGGATATCCAAAAATTATTCCCGCAAAAAGATTTTTATTTTAGGATATATCAAAGAAGGGTATTTTATTTAAGCTCATTAAAGAAACGTAGAAGACCATAAACTAGTTATTTTATGTAAATAGAAACAATAAGTAAGCAATTTATTGTTTGTTTTGTTTGTTATTTTTAAATTAGGTTTTATGCTTATTTGAGATCTGGCATGCCATTGCCATAACTCGAATAAGAATTATTTTCAATTAATAAAAATATGCTAAAAGTTTATTTTGATTTTTATTTACAATTGTCCTTCAATTAAGTTTATAATATTGGGCTAGATCTTGATGATATCAAAAACATAATGGTGGAAATAAACTATGCAGTGTGCCTTCTGTCTTTGAGTATCCTCAAAGTGGATTGCAAATGCTCATGTAGCTATACCTTCAAGCAAATGCTTTCCTATTAAGGTCAAGTGGGGTAAGAGAAACATACTTTACTGGTTTGTGAACATTTTGGCCTTCAGCTATCAAAATTATACATTTATTTCGATATTAATTGAAACAAATCTTCGCTTTTGAAATATACTAACATTTTTTTTGATACAGAACTAGATTGTTCGTATAATTACGGCACAATTTAGCAACAAAGCTAGGTCATAAAAATGTTCCTCTTACCCGAGATTTGGGGTAAGAGGAACAGTCGATACTTTTAAGTAATAACTCGTGTTTTTAAGTGTTTAAATAGCATGTATTAAATTGTTTTTTTGAGTTAAGGGAATGAAACTTTACCTCGTTTAAAAAAAGGTCTTATTTAGGCTGACAGCATACAAAAACGAAATTTGGGGTAACAGGAACATATAGGTAAGGTCAGAGGTGCTAAACATTTTCTGGTATTAAATGAACGTATTAAAAACTAGCTTTCCGCCCGCGACTTCGTCCGCGTTTTGGTTATATCGCGCTTGGCACATTTTTTCAAAACATGAACCCCCTTTAGTGTCCCGTGATCGGTTAAAATGAAGCCTATGCCCTAAGCCTAAGCTCGAGGCATTTTGCTTTTTCTGTAACAAATAAACAGCTAAACAAATCATGGCTATTTACGGAACGTGTTATACCGGCTGACTTTTTAAGTCCTGGCCAAAATTTGTAGGATAAACCTTTTGTATGGGACCAACTTTCGTACTCGAAAAAAAAAAATCTACTAAGTATTTCATACATTTTGGTCACAGCTGATCGATACTTTTGTATGGAATAGCTGACTTTTTATTTCGAGTACGAAAGTTGGTCCCATAGAAAAAGTTGTTCATATTCATAGGTAGGTTTATCCTACAAATCTTGGCCAGTACTTAAAAAGTCAGCCGGTATTTTAGTGGATTTTAAAAATGTTTGTTACCCCCTGAAACCGGGAAAGAGGAACATATGTTTCTCTTAACCTAGTATAGCCGTTCCTCTTTCCCAGCTTGCCATTTTGAAAGTTATGTTTTTATTGACATCGAAAAAGCACTAAAAGCACACACTATAAACAATACAATACGTAGAAAATAAAGATTAAACGTAATAATTACACTTACCATAGCAATCAACCGCAAAACTGATGTTTTTAATATTTTAATAACACAAACAAGGAACGCCGCTAGGTCTTGGTTTTTTTAGTTTGACAACTGATTTTTTTTTTCTCTCTTTTACTCGCTTATCTGCCGTGTTGTAGCGCCAACTATCCAAGAATATATGAACTACGCCTAATACTGTTATATCAACGTAGTGACCATAGAGCTCGGCGTTATAGTTTTCTTTATACTCGTTACAGTTTCTCTTCCCCCCGCGTCCCTCTTACCCCACCTGACCTTATAGTAAAAATTTTCCATATGAGTTTCTGTTACTACTTAAACTGTCTTTCTTATAAAATTAGAATTTTAAAAGAAAGACAGTGTAAGTAGTCTTCTATTTCTAGAATTCTAGAATAATTACATGCTTTTTACTTTTTTTTAAATACTCAAAAACGGAGTGATTATATTCTCTTGGATACCTACTCAAAGCTATATAGCCAAGAGAATGTAATTACTCCGTTTCTATATAGAACCCGTAGAATCCCAACGATATTTAATTTATCATTGTCATGGAAACCCGTTACCGTGACAACCAAATGTTTACAAATATTCTGTTGTTTTCTTGTCAACACATGAATTCAAGATTTATGGGAATAATGTAAAAATATCAAGCAATGAAAACACATTAATTTTCAAACTTGAATAATTTTATTTTATTATTAAAGATAAGATTTAAAAGTAAAGGTAAGTTAAAACACTTTTCAATAGCGCGATATCTCCGATTCTTTTGGAGTTAAGATTAGACGGTATCGTTACGAGGGAGTAAAGCAGACACTCGTATACTTTTAGACGGAATTCGACATCGATGGGATTTGAAAAAAGAAAATTTGACTAAACTACCTGATGCCCGCTACTTCGTTCGCGTGGATTGAACTTTTTAATTGCCGCGGTAACTCTTTTATTTTCCGGAATAAAAAGTAGCGTCTGAGTTATTCCAGACTTTAATCTATCTCTGTGTCAAATTTCAGCCAAATCGGTTCAGTCGTTGCGGCGTGATTGAGTAACAAAAGTCCATCCATCCAACCATTACCATCATTCATCCATACATTCAAACTTAAGTAGGACGGATGTATTAGTAGTACTTATCACTTTTTAAGACGTGTATGAACCTACATATGAACATAAACATAGTAGTTCTTACTACTCGCTTACTACCGTTTGTGTTCATTGAGTAAAATATAATCATTCCGTATATTTATGAAGAGTTCAAGATAGTTTTTGATTGTTTTACACCTGTCTATTATCTATGTTTCCCAATCATAAAAATCAAAATACTTACAAAGCCAGGAGCCACTGAGAACTTAATCATAATATAATCATTCATCAGCAAGGAACATATTACTGCTCTCTAGGGAATAGGGTTGCCAGATTTTTTTTCAGCCTATAAGGGACAAATGGTTAAATAGGTAAAAAAATACGGGATTTCAGTTTTTTACCCGGGACAAATAAAAAAATAAAATTATTTAGTGTCACTTTTTTTTTAATATTTTTTCAATGATCAAGTCAATTTTAATATATTTTTATTCGTTTTAACATATCTATAAAAATCAATAAAATTATAATCATAATTAAAAACGGTAATCAACTCGCTTTTTTACGAACGTTGCGTGTGTGAATACTTGGATTGATATCATAATGAAAAACGAAGTACGGTTCAAATACGGGACAGAGTGAGTCCCGCCGGGACATTTTAAACTATGCCTAAAATACGGGATGTCCCGGGAAATACGGGACGTCTGGCAACCCTAGTAGGGAATCATCATTAAAGGGTAGGATAAGAATAATGTCAATCATAGAAGTCGTCAGTGTTGTCATATGGTAAGTATTGTATAGTAAACGGCAAGATTACTAGTATGTCTGTATATATTTTGTTGAGGTATTATTTAAAAAAATGGTAAAAAATTTAATTAAATAAAGCTAAATAAAGCCGACTAAATCAAAATATAGCCGACTAAAGCTAAATAAACCCGATTCAATCAGTGATTTTTTATACTTTTATAATAATTCTAGCTTTTGAGCCTCGCTCATGTTAAGTTCAATTTTTCAACTCTATTTTACCCCGTTAGAGGTTAACTATATTTTCAAAAACCCTTACTTAGCGGATGCCTATGTCATAATAACAATTTGTCTGCTTTTCAGCCCGATCCGTCCAGTGGTTGAAACTGAGCGTTGGTAGATCAGTCAGTCAGTCAGTCACCTTTTCTTTTTATATATTCAGATGACTAGCTGACGACTTTATCCGCGTGGAGTTAGATTTTGAAATAGCATAAATCACTCTCCAGGTCCTCAACTAAGCAAAATAGACGGGATTTTTGTATACCCATGCAAAAAATCCCGTCTATTGCAGCATGATTGAAGGATAAAACAACAAACACACTTTCGCATTTATAAAATGAGTAAGGATAGTAAGGATTCTCTATTCCGCTTCACCCTGGCTTCACCTAACCAACCTACGGGTCTCTATGGATACCGACCGACGCTTCGCTAGCCAACTTCAACTTGGTTCTTCAACTTTTTGCGGGGTCTGCTTCTGGCTGCAAGCTGTATGAAAACGTAAACGTAGGAAAGTTAGCGTAGAATCAGAATGATCAAATTTCGTCCTGGGCTAACGAACCGGAAAATCGTATTTTGTATCGAATTCGTTTGCTTTATTTTTTTCAACTCCGTCTAGTAAAATATAGGGTTTCTGTCTACTACGACTCTGAGCTCGATGACAACGTTTATTTAGAAAGAAAAAAGATACCGGCCGAATTGATAACCTCCTCCTTTTTGGAAGTCGGTTAAAAATTAAAGCACTTTACAGTCATAATGGTCATAACATACCTAATGTTATGACTGTAAAGTGCTTTAATTTTCTTTTCTTTACAAAATTATTTTTTGTAGAGCCAAGAAAATCAAAATACTTAATATTATGAGTTATGAATATAAAACATGAGGCTATAAAAGTTAATAAATGGACATACAGCCAGACACACTAACGCATGTATAATACATGTAGTTATATTTCAGTTTTAGAAGATGTCAGATCAAAAATTTGAAATAACATCTGACGATTTGGAGAATCAGTCCACAGAAGACGAAGCCGAAATTGAAATTAATCTCAGAACTGACCCTCGTGTACAATGGATCAAGGACCGTATCCTCTCAGGGATCGGTACCGATGATGAAGATCTCTTCTATGACATGTTCGACGATCCAGTTACAAAACAAAGTTTGGCGAAATTCATCGCGGCTCCTCTTAAGCCTAATGAGTTGTCGTTGGATAAACGAACGTTCTATGTCAGCAAAATTATCGTTGATAAACTCATTCATGAAGACAAGGAATTCACTGAGTGGAGTAAGATTTTAACCACTTTCTAAAATCTGTACACTCGATATCAGTATGCTTGGCAAACGAGTTGCCGATTCTGAAACAACCGTGTATATTTCAAGTTCTTTGAATATATTATATTTTCTAGATGAGCACTTTTGTAAGACGATGAAATCATTTTCTAATTACTGCACTAATACGTTAAATGAAATAATCGCTGGAATAAAATAAAGTTTTCAGTATCGTGTGTATCAATACTTAAAAATAGGAAACTGCCCCCTAAAAATACATTTCTATCTTAATATTAATTCCTTTTGTTAAATAAAAGTTAATCTTTGTTTCAGGAATTGTTCCTCCCCCAGAAATAGTGGTACCACAGAAGAAAGGGAAAAAAGGAAAAAAAGGAAAAAAGGATGCCGAACCTGATCAGGAGCCAGAACCGGAAGACCAAAAGAAAGCCAAGGGTAAAGGTGCAAAAGGTGGGAAAGGCGGAAAGGGTGGGAAAGGCGTAAAAAAAGGTACTTAATAGCTTACAGTTTTCTTGCAATCTACACCCGCAGATGTTCTCACTTGTTATGTTGCAATTTCATACTGCTCATTCGACAAAGTCGTGGCCTAGTGGAAAATTACAAGAATTATGTTATCGAAGAGTTATTTCAAGTTTCTAATTATTTATAATTTTTTTTGTTTCAGACTCTGAATTGGAAGAAGGTGAGATTATTTTGACGGTATTGATGAAAATAAATGATTTTAATATTTTATAATAAAATTTAAAAAATAACTACCTATAATTTGCAGACGAAGATGTAGAAACTGTAGCAGCAGCTGTAACTGATGTATCTGATGTAGACGAAGTAAAGAAATCATCAGTAAACTTGGTTGTGGAGGAACCAGCACCAGCACCAGCGGCTGAAGAACACTATTTTCCACCACGTAATGAAATGTTCTACTTTAGTCATAGCTTAATTGATTGCTACGGTAATGTGTATTTTCTTAATTTGGTTTTTTTATGTAATCTCATAGCTCCTGAAGATTTGGATCCAGAAGTAGATGGTACTTTGGAGTTTTATTCTGTAATTGTAAGTAATTTGCATATTACATAAGTAAATGCAATTAATCAAAAAAGGACTTTATGAAGTGCTAAAAAATATCTTTCGCTCCAGAGATCAGTCCCTCGAATAATACAATATCCAAAGCTGATACCAATTTTTGGTGCATTCACACCCCAAAATACTCATCGCAACCGTCGCTACCTCTACTTTATAAGGCAGACTCAAGACGAAATACCACTGGCGGAGACCCCTAAAATGACGAAGCTCAAAATGCCGGAGAATATACTCGTTGGATATACATCTGGGAAGGTGTTGATGAGCTTGGGAATGCAGTTGAAAGAGGCAAGAAAGACTCTAATTTAAGTAGGAGTAGAATGTCAATAAAAAAAAAATTGACTCATTTAAGATACCTGAATAAGCAATGAGCAATTAATATGCCGCTTGTTTACAGTGTTTCCCTTTAAAGGGTCACAATTCGACCACCTTAGCCTTCCGACGGCTATTCAAACTCAATTCAATATTTATTTATTTCATATAGGCTAACTTGTAGCTCTTATGACACGTCATAAATCTACCACCGGTTCGGAATGCAGATTCTGCTGAGAAGAGCCGGTAAGCAACTCAGCAGTTGCTCTTTTCAAAAAAAAATTTTTTTACAATAGGTAACAAAGCCATGCTATATATACAGTGCTTCTACAATGAAGCTTCAAAAATGCATACGTAGGTACACACAATCCAACGCAAGGCGAAATGGGCAGTCAAAGCAGACCCATTCCCATTGGTTCATCAATCTCCTCATTGCTAATTTGATTTATTGATTCATCAATCTCCTCATTGCTAATTTGATTTATTGATTCATCAATCTCCTCATTGCTAATTTTATTTATTGATTCATAGATCTCCTCATTGCTAATTTGATCCCGCGAAGATACTCCGAGCATAGCATCATCTCCTACCCTCTTTTCAACTTATTATAATAATTTTTTGCAGACGTTCGTCACCCTGTTCGAGAAGCAATTTCGTGAGATCACTACGTTGCCTGTTGAACAGTCGGCGACATCTATTTCAAGACAAGTCTCGTATGCTGGAAAACATCATCAGACGGAAGATTCCACGTCAGAGGTAGACTTTAGTTTTATTTTTAATACTTAAGTTAAAGGAAACTCTTATGCTTAAAGCATTCTTGTTTGTTCTACCATTTCTTTATCGTTTTACGTTATATACGCAAAACTACACTATAGCTTCGCGTAGCACTTAATCCGATGGGCAGATTTTCATTGTTCTCACCTAATTTAGCTAACTTTTTTTAGATAAACTATCTCCGCCCATCTGATTACCGACGGATGTCCAATGTTGCTAGAGGAGAAAATGCAGAGCGAAGGTACTACCATGATCTATTTTTTCTATGATTAATTCGCATTTGATCTTGAAGTGTATTGAAAACAATCTGAATTTTATTGTAATATTATATCCAATGATGTAGGATCAAGAATATACGTATTGACACGTACGTACCCGAACCTCTGCCGAAAGTTGTAAGACCTGACTCTTCGATATTAACACGGGTACGTTTCTCACTATTTATATTTTTTTTAATTTAAATTTTACAAGTGCCAATTTCATCGACGTCAAGTAACGTTTAATCGGACGATCTAACAGATTTTGTTTTGGAAATCAGTCAAAACATCATTTATTCCTCGGTTAAAAAAATCGGCCGCGGCGTTGGTGAAATTGGCACTAAGAAGATAACCTAATTTATTAGCCTCTTTCATATTGTTACGTCTACATAAAGTATTATATTTGCGTGTTTTGTATCCTAAGCTGTTCAATTGCTGTATAATTTCATGAAATTTTATCAGTTCCCCAGCGATATTGAATCACCGATCATAGATACTGTCCAAGAAAAGAAACCAGCAGCACATGAAGTCATAGAGGACATACATAATCTTGTCGGAATAGTTGAATGGTAAGTGCAGTCATCGCTTGGATGTGGGATGTAGCTGGACTAGCTAGAATTTGTGGACAAGTGGCATGATAAGCAAATCCTATCTTATTCCAATCCTCTAAGAATTGAGTGAAACGATGATAGCCTCATGTTTAACTTCTGACTTCAGCCTTTTTTTTCAAGGGAATTTGAATCGGGCAGTAAAAGGCTAACTTTTCAGACTTATGTGGCTTTTAAGAAATTATTAATTACTAGATGATGCCCGCGACTTTGTCCGCGTGGATTAAGGTTTAATTTTCGCAGGAACTCTTTTATTTTCCTGAATAAACACATGCACGCACGCGCTTTTCTTTAACGAAAACATCGTGCAGAAACCTGAAGTGATGAAGTCTGGTACTTCGCCAGTATCTCAACTGGTGGACTATGGCCTAAACACTTCTCATTCTAAGCAGAAACCTGTGCCATTAGTAGGCCCGTGATTGGTTGATCATCAACCAATCACCACACACTTTGGTTGTGGAAATGAGCATCACACCATCAGATCTCTTGATATGTAAAGACTTAAAAACCGAATTGACGTGGACTAAAAATGTGATAATTTTCTGAATTCATCCCAATGTAATGAGCAAATCGAAGCCGTAATAGGTAAATAATTAAAGCGTTGGAACTCAAATGTCGGAAGCGTCCGTAACTTCAACCCAACTTTAATATCCGGCGTATCTAGTACGGAGACATGCAAGCAACTTTCCGCATTATCTGACATGTCACCGGAGCCGTCTCTATATCATCCTGATAGATAAACTAGCTTTTGCTCGTGACTTTGCACGCGTTTGAATTCTAAAGTTCCCGCGGTAACTGTTATCAAACTCTAAATCTTGTCTGTAACATTCTAGGACAATAGAGCACATGGAAGGTGAAATTCATCTTCCAATGCCAAATATACCAGCGCTTATGGAGGAGCGAGAGGAAGGTCACGTAGAATTTGTAGACCCAGCGCTTACAGCCCAGCTGGAAGAGGCCGTCATGATGTGGCAGAGCCATATTGACGCCACCATATCCGCTTGTTTGAGTAAAGTAAGAAAAAGTTTTAGTATTTTACGAACACTACCATAAAGATACGCGCACATTAGAACGAGCCGCTGTGGGGCAAAGCGGGTCACACCACGACGCAATATGTGTATTTCGCACACTTAGAAGCCCTAATCCGGCAATAGTAGCTTAGTTCCATCCATACAATACTATAATATAATTATAATAATAATATAATTATAATTATAATAATAATAATATAATAATATAATTGCTAAAAAAAAAAAATTTTTTTCAGAATTGGCAACCTTTTTTTTGTAGATATTATAGTATTTATTATGTTATTTGTTATGTAGTGTAAACATGTATATTGCTTTGATAATATACCTTTTTGTTGCACCATACTACCCTCACACATCATTTCACTCCTATCACCAATGGTTGCCTGGTAGAGATTGCTCTGTAGCAATAAAGCCGCCTTTGCATGCGTAGTTTTAAGTTTTATTAATTTTTGTTTCTTTCTTGTGTGCAATAAAGTTTTTATCTATCTATCTATCTGTCTTTTGCAATTTTCAAATCACTTAAAAATTCGGTTAAATGTTAATTAATAAAACTTTGAATGTAACAGACTCGAGAAGGCAATGGCCCCGTCGCAGAGTACAAGTACTGGCGAGAAAGAGACGCGGAGATATCGCTGCTTGTTGAACAGCTGAAGCAACCCATGGTCGTCAAAATTCTGACTTTGCTCAACAAGGGATCCTCTACTTACCTAGTCGTAAGGGCTTTTAGGAAATATATTTAAAAAATATAAAAGAAGAATAGGTACACTATCAACTTCCTTCCTGATACTAAAAATACAAATATAATATACAATGTATAAGATAATATTAAAGTTGTGAGCATCCTTGATTAATTGAAATTAAACTGAATGACTGATCTAAGATTGAAAGAATCAATCTAAGAACCAATGTAAATTGAGTAAAAAAGAAAAGGGAAAAAAGCCATTGATACCTCTTAGGTCAGTGTCCGCCATGTTGAAGGAAAAATATTCACTAATATGTTTTTGTATACAATTTCAGGGTTTTCAGCATTACAAAGAGACGCTCATGGAACAATACAATTTAGCCGGCGATAATCTGAAATTTTTGTCGACCCTCATGCGTTTCTTTACCGTAAGAACATCATAAAATTATCTTTCATCCGTTTCGAATGTAGCGCGGTGCTGTGCGGTGTTTTGGTCGTCTTTCATAGCAAAAACCGTGGTTTGCCACACAATACGCAACAGTGCTTCTGCGAACCCACACGTAACCGTACAAAGACAATATCACGCCACATCGGTAGTGTAGCAGGAATAAATTATAATAGTCACTACGCTTCGGCGCGTCGCTACGTTGCTTCTACGCTGCCGCCATACGATACGCAGCGGAATACTGATGTGTTGCAATAACGCTGCGGTGCTTCTGTGGCGTCCTACATAGAAAAATCCTTTCTGGGCCATAGCCAAACAGTACTACAGCACAAACAAAATAATCTCTGAGGATTACCTATTTTGTTTGTGTGAAAACGCACGAAGCCTCCCCAATCGTATCGCATACAATCCGACAAAATCACTGCATTGTGCCGTAAGGCATCCCCTTTTTGCCAATATTTCTGCGTAGCAAGATTTTTGGTTGATCCTTTGATAATTGGGTTTTAGGTACTCGAAGACGATTCACCTCTCCAACAAGTAATCGATATGTTACCTGAATTGGTTGAGAGTATTTACATGATGTGGGTCCTATCTAAGGGTTATCGCACGGATGAGACGATGATCCCACTTCTAGGAAGGATATCTTGGGCTTTGTGCGATAAATTGGAGAGATTTCTCAATGTGCACAAATTGTTTGAGTAAGATTCAATACAAATAGATATTTACCTAATTCAAAATCAGATGTGACCATCAGATCAGATCAGAATGTGACATTAAAAGCAACGGATTAAATGTGGCATAAGAACAAGACCTGTGGAAGTCCATCATGCAAACGACCTTTATCTATAGCAGTGGATGTCTATTCCTCACTAATATTATAAATGAAAAAGTATTTTTTTTTGTTTTTCCTTCAATCACGCAGCAATGGAGTAACAGAATGACGTGATTTTTGCGTAAGTATTGTTGAGGACTTGTTAGAATGACATAGGCTACCTTTTATCTTGGAAAAACAGAGTTCATGCATGATTTTTAAAAATCTAACCCCATGAGGACGAAGTCGCGGGCGTAGTCCGTTGCTAAAGTCGAAGATAGAATTTTATGAGTACAAATGAAATTTCCAGTAAATCAAACGATGAGATCCTTTCACTGGCTCGTTCAGGCCAGAAAATAATGGAAATGTGGCATACATTGTACAAGGAGACCCGGCGTAACATCGAGCTTAGTGGTAAAGGCGCTCGCTGGGAGTTCGACCAACCGCTGTTGTTCACAAGAACTGATTATATCGGCACCGTTGCTAGAGACCTAGGAGACGTAGTACAGGTAATATGTGTCCCAGGTATTACTTGTAAGTCTTAGGATTCATCAAAATGGTAAATGTAAGGATTTTTTTTAAAGTGAGAGTTTTTCCGGACTTTTACCATCAGAATTTGGTACATGCTTTGGTGAGCTTTACTATGGTTACGTCGTGTACATGCACATGCGTAAGTGTGCGTGCCTGTCAGGAGCCTACGTGGGAGCGGTCAGGCGCGAGCAAGCTCTCGCTCACACTTATACAGATACAACACACACAACAATCATAAGCCACGTGCCCTCGTGAATTGAAAGAACTATAAATGTAAATGTAAAAGTTATGTTGTTGAAGGTTTTGATTGATTTCGAGCGGATATTCGGCAATGAGTTAAAATCTATCATCAGTGATCCAACTCAGATAGATGACGTGCGAAAACGCGTCAAGAAACTCGTGTATCCGATACGTACAATAGACTTCAGCGTATTTGTGTTTGACAATAAAGAGAACTGGGATGTCATTATGGGTGACTTTTGGACTGAAGTCAGGTATTTGGAAGAGGAGGCCAAGAATTATATCAACCAAAGCTTTGGTAATTTGCGGTGAGTATCACAACCATAGAACACTTCTTGCAATCTAAAGTCGCAATAGCCCAACGGTTAAAGGTGCGGACTGAAAACTGAAAGGTCGCAGGTTCGAACCCCTCTCGTTGCACTATTGTCGTACCCACTCCTGGCACAAGTTTTTCGCTTATTTGGAGGGGAGAGGAGAGTATAAGTCAATTTCAGCCTAGCTAATATTCTTTAAAAAAAAGTTTGAAATCTATAGATCGCTCTCTCTCTCTCTGCTCAGACTGTACAGTCAGAGTAAAAAAAACACAGCTGATATTCGTCACATCTACGCCAAATTTTAACTGCAAAGATGCATTTCCCAGGGGAATTTATAATATATGAGACGGGCACGTATCTAGTTGCATAAACCGTAGTCACGTCGGAAATGATAGTAGTTCCGTCTTGACCACGTTCTATGCAACGTACATACGTACGTGTACGTTTCTCTCATGAAGTCACGGGCGCTTTATTTGTGGTTACGTCGTGTCCATGCACATTGCGTACGTGTCTTGCGTACGTGCCTGTCAGGGGCCTAGGTGGGAGCGGTCAGGCGCGTGCAAGCTCTCACTCCCACTTATACAGATACGACACACACACAACCATGAGCCACGCGCACTCGTGAAATGAAAGGACTATACAATAACTGTGTACTAAATATCTACAGTTTCAACTAAAACATGGTAGTACCTACCCGTAAAGGCGGCCATATACATTACGGCCCACCGCACAGGTTACCTGTGCAGTTTAGCCTGCACAGGTCAGGTAGCGTGTATGGAGACGTTCCGGTGTACCGTAGCGGTCTTCAGTTCTATTTGCGATGGCATCGAGTAAGGATGAGGACGCACTAGCACTGCTAGTGCTAGTTGTTTTCCCTCTTGCACACGAGACAGAAAACAACTGACGGACGACCTGCGCAGGTACGCACACACGCACAGGTTCACCGTACGGGCGACCGGAGCAAAATCGATTTTCGAATTTGCTCCGGTCGCCTGCGCAGGTCAAAAAAACTGCACAGGTCGGTCGGCATACACGCTCCGGTCTACCTGCGCAGGTACACCTGCACAGGTAGACCTCTCCGGTAAACCGTAACATGTATGGCGTACATAAATTATAATTGTTGTTAAATCACGAAATAAGTTTAAAATCTTTTTTCTATTTAACCTGTCTGTCTGCTATACCATCAATATAACTAATATTGGGACTGCTCTCTACTCCAGATCATCTGAAGAGGCATTGGATGTCTTACTAAAATTTTTGGAGTTCGACATCAGAGAGTCGATCAGAAAACAATTATCTACAAAGTTTGACCTTGTTATGCGACAGTTCATTAAGGAGATCACAGTGATAGAAGACAAATTCACTGTAAGTATCTTTTTCAACTTAAAGATTTAATTTCGAAAGTCTCCTAGTACTATCGAAGTAATGAGTAGTACTGCGTGATGTCATAGTTATTCTAGATATGTCTGGAATTTCATAACCGCATTGTCATTTCCACTTAATCATCTTGAGGCATAAAACTGTGACGTCATTAGATTTATTATAGAATCATATTTATTTCATATGGCGGTGGGTTTGACCTTTGAAAAAAGTGGGAAGATGCTTTCGTATTTACATGCAAACATAACTGGCAAAAACACTACACACTAGTTGATGCCCACGACTTCGTTCGCGTGGATTAAGATTTTTTGATTCTCTCTTATTTTCCGAGATAAAAAGTAACCTATGTGTTATTCCAGACTATAATCTATCTATCTCTGTGCCAAAATACAACCAAATCGTTTCAGTCGTTGCGGCGTGATTGAGTAACATCCATGCATCCATACATCCAAACTTTCGTATTTATAATATTAATAGGATTTACATCGATGTAAATATCCCTTATTTGCGACAAGAGTGACATAATTCAAAATCGACGTTGAGAGACCTCTCGTTAGAGAGTAATGTTTTGTGGATCCTGCGGTCTCGAAACAACACAGCGGCCAACAAAGCGACATAGCATTAAGTCACAATCTCTCTCGCTCTTATTTTTTTGTGCTTAGCGTAATGTTGTTTTTATAGCAAAAAGTATAAATGTTCGACACTGAAATCAGTAAATTTTGAGTTATGTCACCCTTGTCGCAAATGAGCGAAATATTAAACTGCCTCTATAATTTTGCAGCGATTCCGAAAAAATCCACCTTTGCTGCGATACCATCCCCCAATAGCCGGCGCGATCTACTGGGCGAGGGCACTGTTCAATAAGATGAAACAGCCGATCATGAAATTTCAGAAAGTATGTATTTAATAATGTGAATAAATTCGTCTTACGTAGGTATATTAAACAGAATAAGGTTGGCGGTTCCAGGACAAAACGCACGGTCAAATATTAAAAATAAAATTACTTTTAGACCTAGAATTATAAGGGGTAATAATAAAATTGTAATGTCCTAAAACCTCCTAATATATATAATAGAATTGTAATGTCCTAAAACAATATATTTAAAATAGCATATTTGGACGTAATATGTACATTTTTTTTTTGAGGAAACATACAATGTATAAAATATGAAAGTTAATACAGATATATACTTAAACTTAAACCTATGACCAAATCTAAACATATGTCCAACTTAAACACAATATGTCCAAATCTAAATCTAAAATATTATTTCGGAACTCTGCATTGATCTTTATGCGTGAAATTGAATAAACAAACAACAAACAATGAAATAATATCATTCTCTATTTGATTTTGATTCATGTTTGTTGTTTTTTTGGTAATAGAACCAGTTTGGAATGAGGATCCAGACTAATTATGAAGTACAAGTATATTACCCGTTCATTTCTTCCTTTTGTATTTTCTGCAGGTACCGGAGCTGAATGACTGTGAACAAAAGAAGACAGCATTTCTACAGTATAAAGCTTTCTCCAAAGTTATAAAAGAGTACGAGGAAACCAAATTTAAAGAATGGGTGCATGATGCTTCTGATTTCGTTGACAATATGATGAAGAAGAACATACTACACGTTTTATTCATAAAAGAGGACGGTAATTGTAATTTTTTCAGAATACTTGTTACTCTATTACATATATTAAAGATTTCATTCAAAAATTCCTGTTGCATCTTATTGATTTTTCTGTGTTGGAGGATTATAGTAAAACTAGCTGATGCCCGCGACTTCGTCCATGTGGATTTATTTTTAAAAATCCCGCGGGAACTCTTTGATTTTCCGGGATAAAAAGTAGTCTACGTCACTCTCCAGGTCATCAACTATTTCCATGCAAAAAATCACGTCGATCCGTATATCTGTTGAAACTAAAAAACCAACAAACAAACACACTTTCGTACTTTAGTAAGGAAGTTAGGATAAGTTTGTTATTATTTGTGAAAGTTATCCAAAGAAGTTACCTAATAATTTTGTCTAATTAGAGCCAGCACCTTCAAAAGGCCGTGGTATGCAGTTGACAGCGGCAGGTCGAGCTCACGTCGCCAAGAAAAAAGCCTCCAATACTTCTATAAGACCTGTTGATGTTGTAAATAAAGAAATCGCACAGAAAAGACGTAGAGACAAAGCCTGTAAGTGTACCAAATAAATCTGAATGATCCGTACAGTTTTTTAAGCATAATGAATGAATAATGTCAAAACTGTATCTTCGATCACGAAGAGATCCAGCAGCTAAATCACAAAATCCATTTGTATGAGAATGATATTTTTTACGCAGTATATTTTGTGCGATATGATAATTCTGGCTTTTGCAGTGATGCTAATGAGAATCCCAGGTCAACACTACGAAAATGTAAAATCACCAAGTTCTATATCACTTCTAGCAAAGGAGGGATTGGTAAATTTTTAAAAACTACTTGTCACTAAATATTCTATGTTTATTTTATTTGAATTTATTTCAATTCATTTTCAAGTCATTTCGTATGTACAAGCATTAAGTGGATACTTAGATAGGTACTATATTTTTTTTAGACGGACGTTACTTGGCGTGACATGACCGTTCATAAACTAATGCAAGAATACGAACTGGAGTTTCAGCCAAATTTTGACAAACACATCTTTCATATAATTCACGAGGCTGAACTGATGGAGAAATTAGGTAATACTGAATTAAAAAATAACACAGTTTTAATTGTTCTGAATAACTAAAAAATTAATGTCAAAGTTGCTTGGGAGCATTCGGCTTTGCATCCAGCAACTATATGTCGAGAAGATAGTCTAACAACTTTTTACATTGTTATAGCTACTCCGTAATAATATTTCTAACATTTTGTTTTGAAAAGAGTCATTGCTGAGTTTCTAGCTTTTCAAAGGTGGTAGAGTCTTGACTTGTCATAAGAGCCACAGTTTTTGATTTTTGAATACAAAGGTTGAATTTTGAATTTTTGTTGTCAAAACTGCCTTTTCAGGGTTTGATCTACCATCTAATATCAGGGATGTCTCAATGCAAAAATCTCGTCTTTACTACGAGCTCGAATCTCTTACAAGCGTTATAACAAAATATAACAAAAGTTCTACATCCTTGAGTCCTTCTGAGACCCATCTAATGAAGAAGCATCTGCTTGATATGGAGAGGCATATATTGCCAGGCCTGACCAGAATCACGTGGACGGCTTTGGGAATTAATGAGTACATAAAGGACATTACTAAAGGTATTTGCAAAAAGTGAACGAAAATCTATAATGTATCTGACCAGCATAGTTACATAGGAGCGGCAGCAGCGGAACGATGGTCTTGATTAAAGTCAAGTATAAATCCATACTTAATTATCTATCTCTAAAAGATTTAATCTTTGTACTGGAACGCTTTGTGACACGTCTTCGATGGTAGAGTGGTAAAAAACTTCCTTTGAGTCCAAGACGAAACTACCTTATATAGTAAAGGTAAATTTCAAAAAACTAACCAAATTCCTATGCAGATTTCAGGATTTAAACCATGTAAAATTAGTCCTTTTTACATACATATGCCTACTGAAGAATCGAAGTGCCCGATAAATGGGACAAAATTAATGCATTTCGCTTGGTGTTATAATAAACACTGGGCATAATAATCATCATCTGCTTCAGGTGAAAACTCTCTGAAAGCCGTTTACCAGCAGTTGAAAATGGTTGAAAAAGAAATTCAGTTCTTGCTCGATCAAATAGAAATGTTCGACTTATTCCCATTTGTCCGACCGAAAGACTACGTTGATCCTGTTACTGGAGAGCCTGATGATACCTGGCTTTATCCTTGTAAGGTAATATAATCTTTCTCAATATTTGAAAATATTTATATTAAATTTACTAGTTTATGGCCGCGATTTCATATGCGTGGAATTAGGTTTTTAAAATTCCGCGGGTACCCTCTATTTTTTCGTGAAAATCACGTCAACGCGTTGTTCCATCGAATATAGTCCGCATATAGTTGAGGACTTGGATAGTGATATAGGTTACCTTTTATGCCGGATAAACAACTGAACCGGGCCGAAACCACGTAACTGAATCCACCGAATCGAAACCATCGGCCCGAAACCCGAAAGAAGTCACGGGCAAGAGCTCGTAGCAAAATAGCAGTAAGAGGTGGTGGTGCAAAATGTACTCTAGATTTATCTCATTTACCGGATTAATAATGCAATAGATGTGAGTTCCTTGTGTAAAAGAATATCATAAATTCCTTTCTTCTGAAAAACTAGACTTACTTCGTGGAAGTTGAAAATGAACGACTCGCACGGGTCGCCATGCTGTCGCGTCTCTACGATCGAATTGGACCCAATCTGATGAAGCTAGAGTATTTGATACTGGGCACTAGCACTGGCCGGTCAGCTGTCATGTCCTCTTACTACACCTTCTGGGAAAAGAAAATATTCAAATGTCTTGTTAGGTAAGTTTTTTACTGTCCTTTGGTATTTTGTTGTGTTGAAATTTTAACGGTTGGCAAAATTACTAACAAGAAATAAAAAGCCACCTACCTATCTTGAGGCAAAAAAAGATTACCTTGATTAAATTATTCCTTACCATCAATAGAGATAATGCCAGTTTATTCATATCGGTAACATTTAAATAATATTTTGAGTATCGATATATAACGTCGACATAAAAGAAGTCCAAACTTTTTAGTTTTAAAGGTCATAAATAGAGATTCAGCGCCTCAAAGTTCACGTTTACCAAAACATTAAGTATATTAAACAAAATAAAAAAATATAACATTCTTATAACCCTTTTTCAGATTGACCCTGGAAAACCTACAGGCTTTCCAAACAGCATTGAGTGAAAAAACTCCTCTCTTCCAAGTAGACGCTGTTTTGGTTACACCTGATATCACTATGCGACCAACTCCAGCTGAAGTCTGCAATATTCTTGGTTATAATATCAAACATTTCCTCAATAGGTACTACCTATCTATTGCTTAACCTATGTATTGTTGTTTATGAAACCACATTTGACATTATACTTATAAAAAAATAGTCTGAAATTGTCTGCGGAATTTTATTAGAACGTCACGCCCATTTCCAGATACTTTCAGACTTTCTTGAGGCGTAGTTGTTTCCTACAGGAGCCTATTTAATTTTTTGTTCTTATTGTTATTAGATGTTCTGTAATGTAGACTAGAACACCCAGCATGAGTACGACAAGGGGTATAATTTTGTTTACGAGACTCCATTTGTCACAGTTTATGTTTCAGCTTCTTTATGTACAGTGATTATTATGCTATAATTGCTTAGGGGGTCACACCCATTGACTTGGTGTACAAAAAATCAAAAAACCTTATTTAATTTAAGGCTTACCATTTTTACTCGATGGATGAAGAAGACCTGTCTTCCATGTCCGCCGCAAAAAATTGCTGAAGCCACAGGCAATGAATTCTACGTGTTCTCCTACTTCGAGGATATCCTGCGCGTGATTTCCATCAATGACGTCACACTGCTTATACAGGACACCATTTACCGACTTACGCAAGATATTAATGTCTACATTCAAAAGTGAGATAATTATTTTATCATAGTAAAATCACAAAAATGATCAACATCATCATCTCAAACAATAAACGTTTACAGCTGGACTGTCGCTCTTGCAACAGAACACTTTCATGTGCCGCCTTTATCCAGCGATTGCCAGTAATTTGTTACAGATCATTCTAATTTAGATCCTCCAACTAGTCTTCCAACGCTACACTTTTCGTTATGGGATCTCCATCCCAGCACAGGATTTTGAATCCGAAATTCCACCGGTTCTTCGACTAGGTGCCTATAAGTTTGCACGTACATCTTATAGCACAGCATCATCCACTTTTGTTTACAAAATTCGAATAGTTTGTATTCATGAGGTTATATGAATATTCTTTACTGTAACGAACGACGTCAGGCCCCGTACTCCGTACGCCCCGAGCTAGCTAACTGAAATGTCAGATTGAGATTTCGTGATATTATGAAAAATTCTCACAATATAACAGTTTCTTACGGAAGCTGGAGTACTTTGCCCACATTTTTAGGAATAATAAGTACGACCTCCTGCAGCTCATCATACGGGGAAAAATAGCTAGCCGAAGACTACCTGGTCGGAGGAAAACGTCGTGGCTTAAGAACTTGCGCCAGTGGTATGGGAAAAATACCCGATCCTTGTTCCGTGCAGCAGCGTCCAAGGTGGAGATAACCCTAAGGGTTGCCAACCTCCAATAGGATACTACAAGAAGAAGAAGAAAAACAGTTTCTTAACTATTTATCAACAGGTGGCAAATATAACAATTTCTTAATTATTTATCAACAGGTGGCAAAAGTACCAGCATCTTTGGGCGTTCGACAAGAATCTCTCTTGCGAAAAGTATATTCAAAAACATGAGCAGATACAGAAGTATGACGAAAAATTCTTCTTCTTCGAGGATATAATAGCGGATTTAAACAGCCATGTCAAATATGTCGACGTTGGCGCAATAAGAGTGAACTTACGTCCAATAATTCGTCAAGTTCAAGACCACGCGCAGGAGTGGAAAAATATACTTGGGCAATGTATCGCTTCAAAGACCAGGATGAATATGTACGATTTGAAGAACCAAATTGAGGTAGATATGGTTAAGAATTAAAAAAATTCAAAATTAATTCATGTACCTAATCGCCAACTTGTGATGCTTGCTCAGCCATCGGTTTGAAAAACAGAAGAAGAAAAATACTCGTAATTTTGAAGCAGCTCTTTTCAAAACTTTGTGACTTCACCTTGTAGCTGAAGAACACAAAACAGATTGCTTCCATATAACTTTGTCATTAAGAAAATTTCACAGTTTAGAACATTGTTATTTCCCGCATTCTTTAGATTTGTTTAACGGCAAATCTAAAAATTCTTTTGTCTACACTTGGCAACATTATGGTCTTTTATAAATATATCCCTTCTAATATTATAAATGCAAAAGTGTGTTTCTTTGTTGGTTTGTCCTTCAATCACTGCAATAGTATTACAGATCGACGTGATTTTTTGCATGGGCATTGTTGAGGACCTGTAGAACGAAGCCGCGGGCATCAGCTGGTAATGATATAACTAATTAATGTATGGATTGATAACTATTGTAAAATGTTATGATTGCAGTCTCTTCGTACAACAATGAACATGAACATCAAAGGCCTCGAGGACTTCAAGCTGGTGATGGCGACAATCACCCTCGTCCAACAAATGACAATCACCGCCGAAGTTAAGTTCAAGAACATGCAAGAAATCTTCCACATGTTACGACAACACGGTATTGATGTAAGTGCATTTGTTTCTCAAGTTGTAAGGTATCATCATCGTATCACTCATAAACCTTAGAATATGCGTATATGTATATGGAACGCTTCCTTTCGCTGTAAGAATTAAGGGTGATTGGTGAGGCATTTGCCTGCCTACCTATCCATCTAAGTATCTTGGCTAAGTAAATTGGCTTGGCTTTTTGTACACATAAAATTTCCTCTTAAACTTTCAAGTTTTATATAAAAATATGCTTATCAATATTCCAGGTGTTATAAGGAATATTTCCATTTAAATTTATTTTTATTTCAGGTGCAAGATGATGATTTGACATTTGCTAAAAATTTACAAACATCCTGGGGTACTTTATATCAGACATCACTCTTCCGAGGCAACACCCTGGAGCAAACTAAGGAGAAATTCTCTAAGATGAACGTAGTCGAGATATCCAAGTTCTTGATAGAGTTGGATGAATTTGTGGAGAAGTTTGATCGAGAAGGACCTGGTACCGTTGGAGAAGATTTGGATAGAGGGCTATTGCTCATGGAGGTAACAATTTTGCTTGCGGAGTTAACAGGTTTGTTGTTGCTTAGCTTTGTCAATCCAGTGCGAGATCAAAATTGAATTAACGAAGGAGAGACACGATTTTTAATTCTAACACTACCTCATTGAGTGGAAAAGTTGACAAAACAGATTACTCACAATGAAATTGAAAAAAAGTGCTTAAATACCATTTTATGGGTTCAAGCATGCCATGCTTTTATTTTTTGTTAAAAAAGTTTTTTGGAGGCGCCGGGTATCGATCCCGGTACCTCTCGCATGCTAAGCGAGCGCTCTACCATCTGAGCTACGCCCCCCGATGTGATTGTGATAAAAAAATGTGTACTTTATAATTCAACGCGATGAAAGTACGTGACCTTTTAGTTTAGTTTTGTAATATTCTTACGTACTCATATGCTATTTGTTTGGGATTTAAGTTTAGTTGTTAGTAGTTGTAGTTGAATTTATTTTGAGTTGTTCCAGAATACAAATTATAATAGGCTAACATGAGCCAGGATCATAATAGGATTACAAAATGGCTAATAAGCCTCAATTATAACGCAAATGTTAAGGCGCTGACTCAAAATACGATAAGTCTGGTTGGAGTTGAACTGTCGAGTTCAACTCCAACCTGTTACACTATTATTGTATTTATTTATTTATACCCACTCTTATAATAATAAGTTTACGTTAAGTTGGAAAGAAAGGGGGAGCGTTAGTTACTTTCACCATAGCTAATCTGAATAATATATAAAAGGAAAAGCTGACTGACTGACTGATCTAGCAACGCTCAAACCACTAGATGGATTGGACTGTTTGGCATACAGATAGTAATTATGACGTGGGCATCCGCTAAGAAAAGATTTTTGAAAATTCAACTTTTAAGAGGGTATAATAGGGGTTTGAAAAATCGAAATTAACGCGAGCGAACCTGTGGGCCAAAATCCTAGTATCCCCATTAATATATGCGAAAGTGTGTTTGTTTGTTGGTTTGTCCTTCAATAACGCTGCAACAGAGCTATGGATCGACGTGGTTTTTTGCATGGGTATATTTGAGGCCATGCAGAGTAACATTTTATCCCGAAAAATCAAAGAGTTCCCACGGAAATTTAAAAACTAAATCCACGCGGACGAAGTTGCGGGCATCAGCTAGTTTTCATATAAAAAAAATCGAATACAAGCTAGGTATTAATCGACTGCATTGATTATTATGATTGAAAGGTCACGTACTTCTACTTTCTAAAGTGTAACTAACATTGCCACTAATAAGTATTCGTTTAATTTCATTTACAATCGCATCGGGGGGCGTAGCTCAGATGGTAGAGCGCTCGCTTAGCATGCGAGAGGTACCGGGATCGATACCCGGCGCCTCCAGACTTAATTTTTAACAGAAGATTTATTTTAAAAATAAAACCTATGTATTTTAATAGATTTATTTTATACTAGTTGATGCCCGCGACTTCGTTCATGGATTAAGGTTTTTTTGATTCCTGCAGGAACACTTATTTTCCACGATAAAAGTAGCCTATGTGTTATTCCAGACTATAATCTATATCTGTGCAAATCGGTTCAGTCCTAGCGAAGTGATTGAGTAACAGATATCTATATGTCCATCCACCCATCCAAACTTGCGCATTTATAAAACGAGTATTAGTAGGATCAAAAAAATAATTATTGTTAATTCCTAGTAATATTATAATGTGAACGTGTATTTTTTGGTATGTCCTTATATCATGCAGCAACTGAGCAACGCTTTGACTTGACTATTTGCATGGGTACATTTGAATCGTCTGGAGAGTGGTATGGGTCAACTTCTGGCTAATGAGGTACCTTTATTCAGGAAATCATATATTTCCGGAATAAAGGTTCTCACAGGATTTTTCAAAAACGTGGACGAAAATTCGTGCAAATGCTAGTATTAATAATGTCTGCAGAATTCTCTCCCTGAAAGTTTTGAATCTATAAAAAGCCCAAAATTCGAGACATGCAATTATTATATTACATCATTGCATGAGTGGATGTTTGTCTAATGCGAGGTTTTGGCCGTAATTAGTTACCAGCCTACCCGTCAAACACGTGCCGCCAAGCCAACTTTTTCACAAAAATTTCGTTAGCATTTTCCTTGCATCCTGTATATCGTGATTCGTGCATGCTTCTCTAGGAATATACCAAATACTTTGATGAACTGGAATCAAGAAAGAAAACGCTTCAGCAAGCCGAACAGCTCTTCGATAATCCTCTCGCAGACTTCTCAACCTTCAACCGAGCGAAGTCCGACTTCCAGGCTATGGACCAGATTTATAAGATTTACAAGGCTCAAAAGAACGCCAGGGAACTGTGGGCTAAGACTCTGTGGGTTAATTTGAATCCACAGGCTTTGGTCGACGGAATCGAGCAGTTCTTCAAAGAATATAGGTGAAAAGCTATTACATTTTGAAAAATGATTCGTAAAAGTTGCCTTTTGCAAATTCTGCATTAGAATTACCTTAAATAATGACTGAGACTTTTTGGATTTGCTATTCACAGGCTCTGATTCGCATTTTTGTCAAAGGCTGAACCGATTTTGACGAAAGTTTTGATGTCTGGTAGGGAGTGATTAAAGCGATATGAACACCGATATCTTCGAGATGTCTAAACCGGTTCGCGGATTTTTTATTGATAGGAAAAGTTTTCATACCGGATAACCGAGGAATTCCCACGAGATTTCTGAAAAATCTAATTCCACGCGTAGGAAGCCAAAATTCAAAATTTCTAATTCAAAACATCATCAATGAGATTGAGATTGATCTATATAAGGTACAGATGATGATAATGATATCACTTTTCGAAATTTCAGGAAATTAGCGAAAAACGTTCGCCTCAGTCCAACCGGCTTGATGCTGGATACGAAAATGAAACAGTTCAAGAACGTTGTCCCACTCATGGTATCCCTCAAAAACGAAGCAATGCGTGAACGCCACTGGAAGGAACTGATGGCAAAAACAGGTATGCATAGTAATATTTTAAATACGAAACTGCTGTTTCACCAAAAAATTCAAGAAGTTACGAGTATTATGTAATTTTGGTTTTTTCAGCAGTATTCGGTTAGTTTGAGATCTAGAAGTAGTGTAACCAGTTCAACCTGTTTTTAAACAATAAAATACAGTTTATTAGTTTCTTAAACAAAAATTAAAGTATCCACCTATATCGAGATCCAATATGGTGCTCTGTATATTGCTCATTCTTAAGTATTGTAATGGCCATAACAAATCATTTACCAACATTTGGTTCAGATCAACTGATATCATTATAAAATTTTTAGGTCAAGACTTCGATATGTCACCGGATAGATTCACGTTAGAGAATATGTTTGCTATGGAGCTTCACAAGTATCAAGACGTTGCTGAAGAAATTGTGAACCATGCGATAAAGGTAAGTTTCAGCTTTTCCTGAAATGCTTCACTAACTACTTGGACGACTATACAAAGTATAATAAGTAGGTCCATATTAGAAGAAAGAGGACAAAAACACACGAAATCTAAAATAGGTAACGAAAACAAAATTATGAAATGAGAATATTATTATTAAATAGCCTGATACTCTCAAACTAACGGCTGAATTAAACAGTTTCAACTTATTAGCAACGATCGCAATGTATATTTATTATTAATTAAATTCAATCAATAAAGTAGGTATATAAGACTAACTAGCTATAGTTATTTAATATCGATATAGACTAAGTTTTGCAAAAAAAATCTCTTCACAATGTGACGTCAAGTTACCATATTCCAGTCCGTCGAGACGCTGTGGTAAATTTTGTGCCCATAACTTGAATATCTCTTTCACTTCTGCTTTTGTTTTATTGAAATCCACAAAAAATAGTGAACATCTCTCCATTGACGATTTGTTGTAGGAATTGGCAATTGAACGTGGCGTACGAGATGTCCAAGAGACATGGGCGAACATTGCGTTCACGGTTGCCCGACATTTCAACCGAGGTGAAGATCGAGGGTATACTCTCAACCCGTGTGACGAAATCACCGTCAAAGTAGACGACGATGCTATGGCTCTGCAGAGCATGGCGGCATCACAGTAAGATTATTATAACCTTTTTAACTATTGAAGCAAAAAGAGTCATATTAGGACCTTCTTTCATCATCCTCGATTCTTACTCCATCATCAAACCTTTAACCATAATGTTTTTACTAACTGTTTGTCTTGAAAAGAATCCATGTCATTCACACCTATAACTTTACACCTACTTTAAAAGATTTCAAAATATCAGGAAAGATGTGACGAAAATGACTGGGGAATAAAGTGGACAGAAATTTCAAAATAAAAAAAAAAACTACTAGTGCTTTTTACTTACTTATATCTTTAATCTCCTGTAACCTAGGACGTCCTGACGTTAGATTGGTTTGAAGTATAATAGGAATTATGTTTATTTTTCGGCTAGCCAGGTCCTAGATTTTTTTAAAAAGGAGGATTCCTATAATCTTAAAACTTTTAATTTCAGGTTCATTGGACCATTCCTGTCGGTGGTACAAACTTGGGAGCGACGTCTTTCGCTTATATCGGAGGTCATCGAAGAATGGTTTGCAACTCAAAGGAAATGGCTTTACCTGGAGGGGATATTTGTAGGGGGCGATATTCGTACCCAATTACCCGATGAGGCTAAAAAGTTTGATGATATTGACAAGGCATTTAGAAAGGTATTGGAGTGTTTTTTTTTTTTTTTGCTTTTATTTGTTCAACAATGTACTTGAGGAAAATAATAATTATTATAAAAGCAAAATCGTTTTTATTCTGTCATAGTGTCAGATGTAACATGCAAAACATGTTTAATTAAAATGATGTAATGTAATATTTTTCTGTAACATCATACAAAATGGATGTACAATATACATCTCAGCATGTGGCCTGAATTATTAATGACTGGTAAATTTTTATTCATTAGTTAAACAACAATTTTTTCATATTTTTTCAGATAATGTTGGACACTGCGAAACGGCTTATTGTAGTTGATTGTTGTTGTATAAGCGGTAGATTAGAAGAACTTGTTAATCTGGGATTAGGTTTACAGAAGTGAGTTAAACAATTTCAATGTACATATTTACCTGCCTACTCATACGTGCTATAATATCACCAACATGTTTTATTTTGAGAGCGGTTAGTGAGACCAATAATAAATATATTATTTGAAAAACCAAATTTTTCGACATTTAGTTCTTCTAGATGTCTAGATAATGACGTGATAACGTAAAAGCGTTCGCTTAAACGTATAAGTTTCTGTTATCAAGGTTGCGACCTTCATTTTTTATATATTTTATTTCACGTTTTCAGATGTCAAAAGTCACTCAATGATTATTTGGATTCGAAAAGGCGAATCTTTCCGAGATTTTTCTTTATTTCAACAGACGAACTGTTGTCTATACTTGGAAGCAGTGAATGCAGTTGTGTACAGGAGCATATGATTAAGGTCAGAATTATTGAGAAACTTAGAACGTTTAACTTTTTTTTTCTGAATAATGTGTTCTATATCATTTTCAGATGTTTGACAATATTCGAGCCTTGGACTTGTATGTGGATCACACGAATCGTCCTGTTGCAGCTAAAATGATATCCGCTGAAGGAGAGGTGCAAAGCATTATTTATTATTATTAACTAGTTATCTACCCGTGAAAACTTTGAGATAATAAGCCCATGTTTGTCTCCGAAATACGAGCTATTTTTGTGTCAAACTTTTTCATGTTTTTATTTATATACTTCTTACCTAGTTATTTCGAAAACACAAATAGTCTATTCAATTTTATTAAATAGCTTGTCTGTATTTTCTACAAATATATAATTAGTAGAAAGAAGGAAAATTGATTCCATCAATTATACCTTACCCCTGTACAGATAATGGATTTCCGATACGTGGTATACACAGAGGGTAGGGTAGAAGACTGGATGAATTTAGTCCTCATTGAAATGCGCAACACCAACAAATTTATCACCAAGAAAGCCATCTTCTACTACGGCAAGAATTGGAGAACTCCCAGGTAAAACATCTAAGGCCGAAATCTGTTGAACGGTCTCTAGCTCAGCCCGAACTTGGCACAGAGTTAAAACGAAACACAAATAACTGCTGACTAAATCTGTCTCGTTTTAACTATGTCCTAAGTTCTGAGTAGAGTGAGACACAGCGATCTTTATGATTGGAGTTTTAAGAACTCCCTCCTTACATGAAAAATTGCCTTCAAGTAGTGAAGAAATCGGTATTTTCTTATTGGAACTTATGTGGATATTAATTTTTAGAACGGATTGGATAATGGAATACCAAGGAATGGTGTGTCTCGCCGCTAACGGCGTTTGGTGGACCGCGGAGACGGAGGAGACCTTCACGAGGATCAGGAATGGGAACAAGAGGGCGATGAAGGAGCATTTGCAGCAGCAGAACGAACAGTTGGACGGACTCGTGGTCAAAGTTAGACAAGGTAAATTCCATTCACTCGTCACTAGTTCCCTAGCTTTTAAGGGCTTACTACTGTCAATTTCGGTTTCACAAACCTCTAAGGTGGAAATGATATTGGGTAAGGGATTGTTATTTATTGTTATTGTTTATTTGTTATTTATTTGGTCTAGTTCATTTTGGTAAATGTCCCAATTGATTGTTTTTAGATTTATCTTCCAACGATCGTCTCAAGTTTCGAACTATCACGACCATAGACGTCCACGCACGAGATATTATTGAAGGGTTTGTACGCGATAACGTCACCGAAGCCGCTGAGTTTGAGTGGGAGAGTCAACTTAGATTTTATTGGCAGAAGAAAGATGACAACCTCTGGATAAAACAGTGTACAGGTACGGTCAGTTGAGTTGTAGCTGAAGGATGCGTCACTATCTGTAATAAATAATACTGACGTCTATAATTCTAATAAGCTGGACGGCCTATAGACAACGTCAAATGAAGACCCATAGTTTTCATCATAATGTCGAATGTTAAATTTTGAATGAAGGTTTTTTGCAGGACTATTTGAATATGGATACGAATATATGGGTCTGAACGGTCGTCTTGTCATTACACCATTAACTGATCGTATTTATCTGACCATAACACAGGCATTAACTATGCAACTGGGTGGAGCTCCTGCAGGTACTGATAATTTTTTCCACCGTACCATAATTTGTTTGACCATTTTCTCACATAAAACATCGGTTTTCCCACTTCCCAGCAAAACTGCTGAAGGTCCGCGATAACTTGCCCGTTCTATGTCATGCCAAACAGAAATAAAACTGCCTCATGACTTCGCCGCAAAGGCGTTATTATTAAATTCCTTTCAATGACCACCTTTTAGGACATTCTTTAAAAGACACGACTCAAGTAACCTTAAAAAAGAATTTCAACACAGATGCAACCCAAAATTCTAAAGTGAAAGGTTAAAGAATAGATGTTAATTTTACAAATTCATATAATTATTTTTGATCCGTTTACAGGCCCTGCTGGTACCGGCAAGACGGAAACCACAAAAGATCTAGCAAAAGCCTTAGGTCTACTGTGTGTGGTAACGAATTGTGGGGAAGGCATGGACTTTAGAGCTGTCGGGCAGATTTTAGCAGGCCTGTGCCAGTGCGGAGCGTGGGGTTGTTTTGATGAGTTCAACCGGATTGATATTTCTGTTCTGTCCGTCATCTCCACTCAACTGCAATGTATAAGAAGTGCTCTTCTTATGAAATTGAAGCGGTTTACCGTAAGATTCACATACTCATCAATATTATTGTTATAAAGAAATCTAGGTATAGCTTGACTGAGGTGAATTCACGTTGGAAAATTCCTGAGTTTCAAACCCAGTCGGGCACTTATTCATGAGAGGCTGAATGGATTTTCAGTGAGTTTATGTATGTGCCAACGAGCCATAAGGTGGGTTTAGGTTATTAGCACGACGACAGAGAGTTTCAGGAGTAAAAATATAGAGAAATTGTTCTGCCTGAGCCTGTTCTAAGGCAAGACAACTTCAAACTGAACATTTTATTATAACTGACCCATTTCTGAATGGGACTTTGAAAGGTTTTTTTTATATTTAAGAGGTACTGTATTTTTTCATAGTTTGAAGGTCAAGAAATTGCCATGGACAGCAAAGTGGGCATCTTCATTACTATGAACCCTGGCTACGCTGGTAGAACGGAACTGCCAGAGTCAGTAAAAGCGTTGTTTCGTCCCGTGGTCTGCATCCTTCCAGACCTGGAAATGATCTGTCAGATATCTCTGTTTTCTGATGGCTTTCTGACTGCTAAGGTATGGCTGATTATTATTTTCCTTGCTTCTTGATTTTCTTTTCGAAACGCGAAGTATTACAGCTTTTTCAATGTAAAATTGCTACCGGATACTTTTCTCCTTCAAAGTGAACTTATTTCTTGCTGCAGGTATTGGCCAAGAAAATGACAGTCCTGTACAAAGTGGCCCGCGAGCAACTGTCAAAACAGTCTCACTATGACTGGGGATTGCGAGCTTTGACAGCTGTGCTGAGGATGGCAGGGAAACTAAGGAGAGACTCGCCTGGACTCAGCGAAATTATGGTGCTTATGAGGGCACTAAGGTAATTTTTAAGGATATTTAATTTGCATTTGCTGACAATTGGATAGATTAAGTAGATGGAAGGTAAGGAATATCCTAAGGTAAGGAAATTATGGTGCTTATGAGGGCACTAAGGTAATTTTTAAGGATATTTAATTTGCATTTGCTGACACTTGGATAGATTAAGTAGCTGGAAGGTAAGGAATATTTCAATAAAAACAAATTAAAATCTCATACAAATTAAAGTCTGTGTGCCAGGTCGTCCATTATGCGTTCACGTAACATTCATCCGATTTAGTTGAAAGTTTGTACATAGATAGCTTGAAACCTGGAGTCACACATAGGATACTGTTCATTTAAGAGAAAAATCTGGTCACAGCATGATTTATGCATTGCGTGGACGTATGTATTTAACGTCATTTAAATGGATTTTTAGTATGGACCTGGGCATATTATGTATATCTAAATTCAAAGTCCTCAAAATAACACATTACATCATTCTCACATTCGAGGGCTTCTGGAAGAAATCTCTCCCTGAGAGATAAGCTGTCCTTCACGTCTTTAATGTTTGTTTCATTTTTCTTTAACTGGTACTAAATAAATAAGTAATGACATCAACACGTTTATAACTGCATTTCCATCACATTACCTGATTTTTTTTTTATTACCAGGGACATGAATCACCCGAAGTTCGTATTTGAGGATGTACCACTATTTCTGGGCCTCATTAAGGATCTCTTCCCTGGACTAGAGTGTCCACGTGTTGGCTATCCTGATTTTAATGCGGCTGTTATTGAAGTGTTGGAGAAGGATGGATACATCGTGCTTGCTCATCAGGTAGGTACTGGAACCCTGTGCCACTGCCAAGGAGAAGGTTATCACCATTTTAAATGGCACAGCTCTCCTTAACTGCCTTCTTCATAATCATTAAACTTTCGACTTTGGAAACTACTACTCTAATTAATAAAATTGTGTTCTTTCCAAACATGACTAGATGATGCCCGCGACTTTGTCCGCGCTGATTAAGGTTTTTTGATTCCCGCGGGAAATCTTTAATTTTCCGTGGCCTATCCTGGGTATGAGCTACTCGATTCCTTTCAGGCAAATCGGTTCATTCGTTCTGGCGTAAAGGAGTAACAAACATACACAGATACACATACACACATCCACACACACACACATATACAAACTTTCGCCTTTATATTTACAAACACACACATATATACAAACTTTCGCCTTTATATTATTGTGATATTCCAGGTAGACAAAATAGTGCAAATGTACGAGACAATGATGACAAGACACTGTACCATGCTGGTGGGACCTACGGGGGGTGGAAAGACAGTTATTCATCAGACCCTGGTGAAGGCGCAGACGAATCTTGGCCTACCAACTAAGCTCACCATCGTTAACCCGAAGGTATGGTGATTTCATTTGAGAGAACAAAGACGATCTACCCGTAATAAGTTTGGTTGCAAGCGCTAGGTTCAAAATTGCTTTTAAGAGTCTTCCGTAAGCCAAAATAAACTCGAGTTTTCATACTCAAGTAGTTTTACTTTGCTTTAGAAACTACATATCGGAAATACTCATACATCTCGCTCTGTTATTTATGCAAAGTTTGCTACCAATGCAACATAATATAGTTCCCAAACTATACGTTTGCATGCTATCTCGAACTTACTGATTTATTGATGGATATGTATATAAAATGTACCTATTTAATTTGGATGAACTGACACTTGGACAATAGAAGTAGATGGAAGGTAGGGAATAATTCAATCTTGTATAAATTAAATTTGTCTATGTGTCCGGTCCTCCATTATGCGTTCAAGCCAAATTTTAAAATTTTTCAAAATCAAAATTTTGAAAAATTTAACTTCAAAAAATACTCTGCTATGTACTACTCTAGGGAAATGAGGAAATAACTATTAAAAATTCCATAAGATTGCTTAAAACGTTACAATTTCCTTGAAAAGCTATTCGTTTTGCTCGTATTACATGAGAAAAACGAATTCGATTTCTGAATGTGTCTTTCAAAATGAAATGTAACAAAGCGAAAACGGGCAACTCACAAACAAAGCCAACGGTCAGATAAAGTGGAGTATTGTATTCCAGGCATGCTCTGTAATAGAGTTGTATGGCATACTCGATCCTGTTACTAGAGATTGGACCGACGGACTCTATTCGAAAATATTCCGGGAAATGAACAGGTAAATATTTAATCTACAGATACATACCCTATACTTATTATAATAAACTTGTCCAGGATAGCAGACAATGCAGTATACACTGCCTAAATCACTAGGGTTATAAACAAGAAGTTTTGGAAATTTCGTTTGCATCGCTATAGAATTATCTGAAAAAAATCATCCCCAAGGGAGTTCAATAGAGCATAAAAGTCACATAATAATATCTAAATATATAAAAGGAAAAGATGACTTACGACTGATCTATCAACGCACAGCTCAAATCACTACACGGATCCGGCTGAAAGGCATATAAATAGCTATTGTAGCGTAGGCATCCACTAAGAATTTTTGAAAATTCAACCCCTAAGAGGGTAAAATAGGGGTTTGAAAAATGAACGTGAGCGAAGCCAACGGCAAAAGGTAGTTATTATTGATACAGCTACATATGCGTTTTTGAAAACAGCAACAGCCGAGTTCCTTGAAGGCACTTATTTGTACCTAGTTGATAAATAAAATTTTGAAAACTATTTTATAGGCCCGCAGAAAAAGATGAACGCCGGTACTCCATGTTTGATGGTGATGTAGACGCGCTCTGGATTGAGAACATGAACTCTGTGATGGATGACAATAAACTGTTGACGCTGGCCAATGGAGAGCGGATCCGACTGGCTCCTTACTGTGCTCTCTTGTTTGAAGTTGGAGACCTCAACTATGCCTCACCAGCTACTGTATCTAGGGCGGGCATGGTCTTCGTGGACCCGAAGAATCTTGGATATCAGCCTTACTGGGACAGGTAATTTCTATTAAAAGTGCTGAGGTAATCTCAAGATGTCACAAAGAGATCAGAATCCATAACTTAATATTATAAACTAGATGATGCCCGAGCTATGGAGAGGGCTATGTTAGGAGTTTCTCTGAAGGAAAAAATTCGCAACGAAGAAATCCGTAGGAGAACCAGGGTTGCTGACAGAGTCCAAACCATCAGTAAGCTGAAGTGGCAGTGGACAGGCCATGCTTGTCGCAGAAGCGATGGCCGCTGAAGCCGATTAGTTCTGGAGTGGAGACCGCGAACAAGTAAGCGTAGTGTGGGGCGCCCTTTAGCAAGATGGACCGCGATATAAAGAGAGAAGCGGGAATTGGCTGGATGAAAAGGGCTGAAGACCGGGTGTGTGAAGTCGCGGGCGTCATTTAGTTTGCATATCGCTCATTTGCGACAAGGGTGACATAATTCAAAATCGACGATGAGAGAATTCTCTCGTTAGAGAGTAATGTTTTGTGGATGCTACGGTCTCGAAACAACACAGCGGCCAACAAAGCGACAGAGCATTAAGTCACAATCTCTCTCGCTCTTATTTTTTTGTGCTTAGCGTAATATTGTTTTTATAGCAAACGACACTAAAATGGATGAATTTTGAATTATGTCGCCCTTGTCGCAAATGAGCGATATAACTCAATAGTAGGTTATAATATCAACACCATTGAACTTGTCTATTGTGGTAACTCAGATGGATTCGAGGTCGCAACAACGAAGAGGAACGCGAGCAGCTCGGCGGGCTGTTCGAGCACTACGTGCCGGGTGCCATCAACTACATCGTGTTTGGCATGTTCGGGCTGCAGCAGCAGACTCCTTTGAAGACTATTGTACCCCAGACTCCACTGAATTTGGTAATCGATACTTATTTAAATATATTTAAAAGGAAAAGTTGACTGACTGTCTGGCTGATCTATCAAACAAAACAGCTCAAACCACTGAATGGATCGGACTGAAATTTGAAATACAGATAAGGCTATAAGGACGTAGGCATTCGCTGAGAAAGGATTTTTGAAAATTCAATCCCAAAGAAGGTTAAATAGGGGTTTGAAAAATCGAACTTATTTTGAGCGAGAAAACTCTAGTAATTATAATGTCCTTACGACCAAGTCCGGTCACGGCGGCCAACCTCCTTGGAGATTAGACATCTGCGAGGGAGAGATCACATCACACTAATATTATAAAGGCCAAAGTTTATAGGGGTGTGTGTGTGTGTGTGTGTGTGTGTGTATGTGTGCGTGCGTAAATTTTATAGATTTTAGCGGATGCCTATGTCATAATAGCTATTTGTGTGCCCAGCCGGATCCATCTAGTGATTTGAACTATGCTTGGATAGATCAGTCAGTCAGTCACCTTTTCCTTGTATCTATTCAAATCAGGCTATCGGAACCTAACTATTGTTCAACGTTTGCACAGGTGATGCAATTGTGCTATATGATCAGCGGTCTAATGCCTAACCGAGAGGACAGTAATGAAGAAATTGACAGAACTGTGGTAGAGTGCGTCTTTATGGTTGTAAGTATGGCGAAATAATCGTGTTAAAATCGCTGTCTGTTAACACGAATATTATATACCTAATAATTACTTTTGTAGCAACAAACAGCTTCTTGATGATCATAGTAATTTAAAAAAAAAGTCTTTCTTGGAGGCGCCGGGTATCGATCCCGGTACCTCTCGCATGCTAAGCGAGCGCTCTACCATCTGAGCTACGCCCCCTGATACGTATTCAACCAAAAAACGTCTTTGAATAAAGATACGTGATTCGTAAAGGACATAACATTACGTACGTGACCTTTTTGGATAATGTGATTGTACTGGTACACCTTGGATAACTTAATATAAAATCTTTGTATGTATAGTTCTTGTAATTTACGAGGGCACGTGGCTCATGATTGTGTGTGTATCGTATCTGTCTAAGTATGAGCGAGACTTTCTCACGCCTGACCGCTCCCACTTAGGCTCCTGAGGCACGCACACTTACTCAATGTGCAGGTACACGACGTATCCACAAGTAAAGCGCCCGTAACTTCGTGAGATAAACGTATACATTATAAATATATACCTATTAGGTATACATCTTACACTAAAATTAACAGTAATACTATTTCTAATATACTAATACTAATATAAAGAAAATAAATTTCATTTTTTGTATATTTGTTTGCACAAAAACTACATAACCGATTTTAAAAATTCTTTCACCTATAGAAAGCTACATTTTTAGCGAGTAAAAAAGGCTATATTTTATTTTCAAAAAAATAGAGATCCTTATGAAAATTGCAATAATGTAACCCAAGGTATCAAAAATCACAGAAGTCTTTTCACTAATAGAAAGAGGGATTATTTATGATTAGTTGAACGAGCGAAGCGAGTTCTCTGAGTCAACTAGGGCGCTTGCCTACTAGACAGAGAAGTGTGTCCGTATAAATGTCTGTCAGAGCCCTATAACTTCTGAATTACTGAATATTAGAACGTGAAACTTGGTTGAAAATTCAGTTATATCCTGTACTTGAACAACAAATACTAAAATTAGATAAATGTTATAAAGAAACGAAATTATTTAATTTTAATGCGCCATCTATTAGCATTATTGTGAAGCTAGCTTCACTATAATGCTAATAGATGGCGCTGTGTCAGTAAAACAGTTTTATGTCAACTATTATTTTTTTTATTGCGTCTAATGTTAAAAGTTAATTATTACAATATATAATTAAAACTTTTGGGAATTATGGGATATCGCGAGGTCTCAGTTCGGGGCGAACCACTAGTTATATTAAAATTGGTTCTTACTACACACCTTTATTATTCATTGATTGACTAGCTGATGCCCACGATTTCATTCGTGTGGATTTAGTTTTAAAAATCCCCGCGGGCACTCTTTAATTTTTCACCTATGTCACTCTCCAGATCCTCAACTATACCCATGCAAAAAATCACTTCGATCCGTAGCTCTATTGCAGCGTTATTGAAGGACAAACCAACAAACAAACACACTTTCGCATTTATAATATTATAGGAACGATTGACAAGCTGATGCCCACGACTTCGTTCACGTGGATTTAGTTTTAAAAATCCCGCGGAAAATGTATGTTCTCAATGAAGAACCCGCAACTCGCGGTCGCTCGGTCGCTCTATTCAAGGAGTTCGTTACCCCAAAAAAATAATTAAATCAGTTAAAAACTACGAAACTCGAAACACAACACTCCAGCATCTTTTATTCAAAGAAGCGACTAAGGATGGCTATGGAAATTTCAATGACCATTATTTAAATTAAAAACATGGAATACAAAATGAATTTCATTGCATTTATTTAAATAAGAGTTAACGAACTCAATCTGTGTTTGCTCTGGAGTAAAAGGTTGGAAATTTCTCGGAAGCGTTAACTTATTCAGAAAGATCAAATTGTAATGGAAATTATTCGCGGGACTGAATAAATCTATATTACAAATAAATAAATAAAAAGCGGAGAACGCGTATCGCAAAGTGGAGTGTAGGGTGCCTCCCAATCAGGTGGAGGCCCCATATTAAGGCCGATGATATACATATTTGCATCTAATGGCTGAGAATCAATAGAGTTGGCACATGACAGTTAGAGCAGAGGATGCATAATGTCTAAAGCACAGACAGTCACAGACTCACATACACACTAATACTCATATACACACACGCACACACCCATTCACGTACTCAAACGCACACGCACGCACACAAACGCGCACAAACGCGCACGCACGCGCCATTTTATCAAGGAGTAAGACTGTTTCCATCCACTCTCAAAAAAAAAAGAATACGGACGATTTCCAGCTGGGAACCGCTCAATACAAATGGCACAATTTTGTGTTCTGTGACGATCCTAGCATAAAGCCTTTATCCAGCGGTGGACACCTATCAGTAGAGGCTATGACAACGAAAATAAATTATTACGAACCTATATATTGCAGTCAATGTACAACAGCCTCGGTGCAGCCATCATTGATGACGGGAGATTCGACTTCGACAACTATGTAAAAAAGGCCTGCCCGATGATGCTCGTCGAGGATTCGCCAGAGAAGAAGGCCACTACTAGTAAGTCGTTCAAGTAAATGTGTTTATAGTTATTTCGCTGTAGCATAACTTAATACTCCACTACTTAAGCCACGGCAAATCTATGGCAAAAAAGCAATGAGAAGGATTTAGGCCATAGACCACTCCGCTGGCCGAGTGTGGATTGGCAGACTTCACACTGCACCTATGAAAACTTTGTGTAAGTGCCTAAGAAGGTACGCAGGTCTTCTCACGTTACAACAAGTGTAATTAATATTACACATATGTAATTACTTAAAATACACATAACACCGAGAAATCACAGATGCGTGCCTGGTTATAGAACCCGTACCCCCGAAAAGGAGACCGAATTCGAACCCAGACTCCCAAAGAGAAGTCTTGACCACTTGACTACACTTCTTGACTATAATGACTATAACCAATAAGAAATAACTATGATTTATTCCACTTTCATGTAACACTCAGAACACTTCCCCATGGGCTTTCCATCTCTATACGACTATTGCCTCGAACTGACCACGAAGACTTGGGAAGCTTGGGAATGGTTAATACCGGAATACATCCACGACAGAGAAGCGAAGTTCAATGCTATCCTGGTACCCACTGTCGACACGCTGAAGATGACTTGGCTTATCAAAATCATGGAGAGTGTAAGTAATTCATTTTAAAATTTTAAATGATTTTTATAGGCCAACCTGGGAGCTGATTCTGTAACTCAGTGCCTATCACCGACGATAGGCATTTTTTATCCATTGAAGGTTTGGAGAGAAATGTCATTTACTATTTCATAGTAAACCTTCAATGGATAAAAAATATATGTCAGTGGCTTTCATTTTTAGGGTTCCGAAAAAAACTTCGGAACCCTTATAGGATCACTTCGTTGTCCGTCTGTCTGTCAGTGTGTCACCACCGTTTTTCTCGAAAACGGCTTATGATCCGAAGTCGAAATTTATACTGAATATAAAGTTCAATGGTCTCGTAGTGTTTTAAGAATATCAAGCTTATAGCTTAACTCAGTAAAAAGTTACAGCTTGAAAACCACGGTTTTCTCATTATTAAAACAAATTAAGGCACATCTTCAAAAATCGTTTTTTTCCATACCGAATTCTTAGTTTCATAGTAAGTCCCGTTATATTTTACAAACACCAGCCTTAAAATCTTACAAATTACGGATATTTTGATACCTCTAAACCTTATAATAGTACCTAAAACAGCCAAAAAAACCAAAAAAAAACCGATATCTTACTGTGAATTACAACTATTGCTACGCTTCTTTAGTGACGCGTCACGTAGACAGATTATAATGGTGCGGCCACACTATGGTAAACGTCAATGTCGATCATCTCAACTATTATCGTGGTCATTTCCGACAATATTAAACGCGACAAACTGAGTGCTCACACTTCGTCAACGTCAACGCAAATTTAATTGGCGATAACGCAATAATTCTGTATTAATTTTTTAATGATGTATTTATTAATCCTGTATTAATTCATTGGCGATAACGCAATGTGAATGCAGCAGCGTCAGCGTCCATCTTGAATCAAGACATTTTATCGTCATTATCGGGCATTGACGTTGACCGTTCAAGTGTTTCCGCTCAATTTTTCGCATTAAATATTGGGGGAAGCTGCCGTGTTAATAGCGGCAACGTTAACCCTCTAATGTGGCTAGCTCATAAAGCTAAAACGACTAAAGTGAGAAGACATTATGTCAAAATATGTATGTAGGAGCAGGACAACGCATTGTGTTTCTATTTGGTACCTATCCATTGACGTGTAGAGCTGTCTCTATCTAGAGAGCCATGAAGTAGAAGCATAGAGAAGGATGTATATATAGACTCAAGACTGTAGAAGTCTGGCAACCTCGCAAGATAGTGCGTCCGTGTTATTTTGTTTTGTTTATAAATCATAATTATTTAATAAAAGTTACAATAAATTTAATGTACGGTTTCAGTCAAGGTGCATAGAAACCTAAAAATACATCAGTTACGACGAGATAAATCCATGTTTCGTACCTACCTATATGTATAATGTATATCGACTGCAAAGTGCAAACAAAATTGCAAAGGTAAAAAGCTATGTTTATTACTTACTGGCTAATACTGTCAATATATTTTGGTTTAACAAATGAAGATATTTTCGTTTAAAGATGTTTAGTAACAAGGTACATAGTAACTTACAATTAAGTGCCAGACTTAGGGATGGCGATTCTTTCCGAAAAAGATCGATTTTTAAATCGATTCGAATCGTACCTTGAATAATCGATTCATAAAAAGATCGAGGTCTAAAAGATCGATTTCCAAAAAATCGATCTTTTTTCAAGTTGCATTTACAATGTAAATATAAATCTATGTTATGAAAAACAAGATACCATAATAAACGATCACTTAGTAGTAAAATCAGGGATTTTTTTAGCTCAGGGAATTCGATAATCACAATTATTTTTTCAACACACTTGCTCATAAAGTGGCTACGTGCCTAATTGCGGTGAACTTGGGTGGAACCGCAATTAGGCACGTAATGACACCTATAACCAAACTGTGACTTTTTCATTACTATTAAACTAGTCACAGCCATCTCGTGAATAGAAAAAATCGAATTTCGATTCTCTAGGGTGAAATATCGATTCACTGAATCGATTCAGTGTTGCATATCGATTTAAAAAATCGATTTATTTGGGCCCAAAAATCGATTCTTCGATTAATCGATCTCGAATCGCCATCCCTAGCCAGACTCATAATTTAAATAAGTAAGTAATAAGTATCTAGGTTTGAAAACATAACCTACAAAACAAATACTTATATTTCATTTTGTTTATGATAATAAAAGTTATTTTAACTGTTTTAGATGCCAAGAAAATGCTGTGTGCCCGAATGCAAATCAAATTACGACAGTGTTATCAGCATTGAAGGAGCTAAAAGTACATTTTCTTTCCCGAAAGATGCTCATATCTCTCAAGCGTAGCAACCATTTTTCAAGAAGAAATAATCATTGGACGTGATGGACAGAACAGCAATTGATAAATTTTTAGAGTGACATAATAACATCATTCGCAGACTTAGTGTATAAATTCCAAGAAAATTTAAGAGACTAAATGGTTGTATCAAATGATACCTAATAAGAGGCTATATTTCTATTTGTTAAATCTTGATATTGAAAGTGATAATGGTGACAGCAATGTAATAGTGTGTTAATAGTGTGTTGGTGGATGAAAATCTAAGCATTCAGGTATATGTAAAAGGACATTTAATGCATCATGAAGATTTGAGCTGGATATTACCTAGAGAACTTAAGCTTAGCAGATGGTCACAGCTTGAAAATATACTATCTTGTTATTATAACAATAGTTGTGAACCAACAAAGTCATTTGACAAGACAATAGTCTTGATAGGTCTATTGAGTACTTGAATGAAGCAGTTAATCTTGAAAATGGTAATTTTGCTGCAGAGCTTGTTCTAGACCAAATGAAATTGCTAAAAAATAAGCAACGTAGATGTAGTGTTGAGACATCTCTATGAGACGGCTATGTGTATAGTATGTTAATCTAGTATATTATGTTAGTGTGGGTATCGGATTTTTGTAGTGCTGCCAGGGATCGCAACTTATGGGGGTTCTCCCCAAATTAAGGGAGTAAACAAGTGAAATGGGATTATTTAGGGGCTTTATATTTTAAGAGGTAGGTAGGAACGAAATTGCCGAATGAAATCAACCAAAAAAACGAGAGTATACAATCAAAGAAAAAAACCTTTCATGGGTAGGTAGCTAGTAAAACAACTAGTTTTATTTACTCGCATAAAGTATGTTAATCAAAGATTTATATAATAAAGGTCTCATTCTATACTATACCGGTGAAACACCAGAGAAAAACTGGTGTTTTACCGGTTATTACTGAATCATAACTCAAGTAATTTTATTTAAATAAAAAGAAGTTTGATGATCAACATTGTTCATTACTTAATAACATTTTTTCAAATACAATTACTTTATCATTATTTAAATTCAAGATCAGTCAAATTTTATTTTATTTTGTAAAAGAAATATTATAATAATTTGTGACCATGTATACTTACTAGTGTTTAGATTCGTTATAAGATGTCATTCTGTATTGGTTAACTTAAGATGTATTAAGTATGTATGAAAACTGTATTGTTTAACTTAGGTGTATTAGTGTTGAGAAGGTATGCGAGGAAGTATGAATATGGTAAAGATGTATAAACGGAGAAGGTATGTCTGTGCAGGATGACAGAATGTGGGAAACGGAATGTAAGTGTATGACAGGGATGGATGTATGCGATAGAGAGAGTGGGAAGATATGGAGATAAAAAAGATTGGCAAGATGGCATATGGAGTTAAGACATGCTAAGGAGTGCTAAAAGTAGTTTAAATAAAAGAAGTTAATATATATTTAGTGTTTTTACTTTGAGCTATTCCCACATTTATTAGAACATACAATACTATTACTTGCTTGTTTAGACATGAAAAGGGTCACAAAGAAAATTCTATCAAACATAGAGAACCTTTTGATTGACTATCTCGAATGCTTTAAAGACAGCTTAGACTTAGTTTTACAGGTTATACATTGTCTTATGGAAGTAACTCAAAGAAACAAATAATGGGATGAAAGATGGATAGTGGGAACTGTGAAAAAACTACACAACCCCATTGAGTTTGGGCTTGTTTGATTCATCTTGACAGTACTCTAGTCCTAGATGATATGCAGGGTCTGATGATGAGACCGGAAGGCGTCTATAGGAACTGCAATAACACTGCGCACTTAAGTTGTCATCTAGTAGGTACCTAATTAATCCTAATTAATACAATGGTCAAGAGTTTCGGAACCCTCAGTGCGCGAGTATGACTCGCACTTGACCGGTTATTTGATAGGCACTGAGTTACAGAATCAGGAAGCTGTGCTTCTTACGAAAAGTCAAGCCTCTATAAGCGGTTTGGAAAGCAAATTCTGCTGAGAAGAGCTGAATAGAAAAAGTCAAACCTCTCTAACCGGTTTGGAAAACAGATTATACTGAAAAGGGCTGAATAGAAAAGGAATCAGAACAGAAACAGTTGTTCTTTTCTAAACTCATAAAATTGCTACCTTACTCTTGAAACGTAGTTGAATAGAAAGGCAATTGTTTCCAAGCAAAAAAATAAAGAATCTTACATAAACAGGGTAGCGCCATCTGGCGCTGATCTATTTTTTTTAACTAAAAAAAAATACTACACATGCACTCGTAAAAATACCTAATTTCCAAATATTTCAGGTTGAAAGACCTGTGCTACTGGTCGGTGAAACTGGCACGTCTAAGACGGCGATCATAAACAACTACTTACGCGGACTACCCCCGGAAAAATATGTAAGTATTTTTACCTACGACGGAACTATTTGTTTGTTTGTGCCTTTTTTGTTGTGTTTATTCTGAAAAGGACTAGACCGATTTCTATGCGAAGAACGTTAGGCGCAAGATTATTTTTTTTTTTACTCTATAATTTTAAACAACCGGGCAATGTCTTAATAATATGTTATCATTTTCTCGAAAAATTTGGACCAATTTAAATACGATTCAGTAAACACCAGAAGTATCATCTGAAATGTTCGAGATTTAATTACTTATTCGCACAAATTCGCCCGCGCAGATTTAGTTTTTTTTGAATCCCGCCGAAATCCCGCCTAAGTTACCGTATAAAATTATATTTAGAGCTGTCAATTTAACATTCAACAGAATGAAACATTACCTATTGCTTTACTTGATCAAATGAATTGCCCAATTAACTTTACAATAAAGGCCCTGACATGGTATTTCAAGTACCTATAAAGTTAATTGCGAAATAAGATCAGACGAAACTAGTTGCACTTTCACTGCGTACAAAATATGTATACGTACTGTTATTTCGCATTATATCATATCGGGGGCGTAGCTCAGATGGTAGAGCGCTCGCTTAGCATGCGAGAGGTACCGGGATCGATACCCGGCGCCTCCAAAAACATTGATTTTGATGTAATTTTTTGTTAATTTTGTGGTAAAAACAAGCTTGGACCAAGACGAAGACTTCGCGTGAAGTTAGTTTTAAATGCAACCTTTTTTTTCATAAAAAATTACTACAAGTAACACAATATTTCGCCCTTTCACCTCTTGGGATAATATTTTTAAATAACATGAAACATTTTTCATGTTTTTACGTATACGGATCCGCTGCAAACTACAATCGGTTGTACTGAATTTGTGACTTTAAACTAATACTTTTAAGGTTCATTTTACTTTGATGCTTATGTCATAGTATACGAATACGATCAATCGTGTTAAATCTTGTACTAACACCATAACACCACTGTTAACATATTCCCAATTCATCGACACAGATAATTCAGCAAATGAACTTTTCGTCCCGCACGTCCTCTATGGACGTTCAACGTAACTTGGAGTCGGTGGTGGAAAAAAGGACGAAGGACACGTTTGGGCCACCCGTGGGAAAGAAAATGCTCGTGTTTATAGACGACATGAATATGCCCATTGTGAGTAAACGTTATTACCCGACTTCAAGGCAACGAGGTTAAGTTTTTCACTATATGACTTTTTTTTAAGTATTTATTTTTATTCGACGACAAGATTGAGACAACATCTTACTTGAGGTAAGTGACGATGCAGTCTAAGATGGTAGCGGGCTAACCTTTTAACCTACTTCCAAAAAGGAGGTTCTCAATTCATCGGTTCGTCAGAAAAAAATTAAAAAAAAAAAGTTTTTTTTTTTAATTTTTTTTATAAAAAAAAGTTTTTTTTTTTTTAATTTTTTATGTTTGTTCCCCGATTACTCGAAGACGCCTGGACCGATTTGGAAAATTATTTTTTTGTTTGAAAGAGTATACTTCCCAGGGTTTCCCATTGGGATGGGAATTAAAAAAAACTTTAATTTCATTCATCAGGTTGATACATACGGTACACAGCAACCGATAGCCTTATTAAAATTGCTATTTGAAAGGAAAGGCTTCTACGATAGAGGCAAGGATCTCAACTGGAAGAACTTAAAGGACATAGGGTTTCTTGCTGCTATGGGCAAGGCCGGTGGTGGAAGAAATGACGTAAGTGCATAATAATTATAATTATTATTACTGGTCTCTTTCTTTCTCTTTTCGTTTTTAACCGACTTCCAAAAAGGAGGAGGTTATCAATTCGGCCGGTATCTTTTTTTTTTAATAAAGAATATTAGCCAAGCTGAAGTTGACTAATATCCTCCTATCTCCTCCAAATAAGCGGAAAAGCTTGTGCTAGGAGTGGGTACAACACTACCGTAACAAAGCAATCAATCTCAACTTAAAGTTGAATAGTGTTGTGTGTGGTGGTGTGAACAGGGCCATAATGCGGTATTCATGCAACATTACATCTGAAAATTATGCGTCGACTTTTTACGTGGACTTTTCTTTTCTCTGCGCTCACAGTAATTTTACTTTAAAGAGAAACAAAGGCGTGCTAAAATATTCTGTTCTCGCATCATAAGCAAGAAAAACTGCATTTATAATGAATGCTTTACTACTACAACTATAACTTGCAACGTACATTAGGTACCCCTTTAAACAAGCAATTTCACATTCTTTTACTTGCAAAATTATTTTCGAGTTCATAGAACAATGTACAAAATTCTTTCTGTCTAATAAATTCTGTTCATATTCGAATGATGAAATGAAAAATAAAATAAAAAAAAGACGTGTGGCACTCGGGGACTGCCGCGGTAAAGCTTATATATAGCATATACATAGCATTTTTTATCAACGCCATCTAGCGGTGAGAGGAGTCCCGTGTCAGGTTATTTTCGTTACGGAATTTCTGGATTCGGTCTCCACGCTCAAGGCCCGCGATAGAAGCTATGCAATAGCTTAACAATTATTTTACCTAAAATATATTATTTAATTTTCTAGGTGGATCCAAGGTTTATTTCCATGTTCTCGGTGTACAATCTGCAATTCCCATCGGAAGTTACACTGAACCATATCTACATTTCTATACTAAAGGGACACTTCTCTATATTCCCTGATGAGATTCAGGAGATTGTCGACAAAATTGTACAAATGACCCTCGACTTGTATAAGGTGAGAAGAAAAAAGTTATAGTTATAGGTAGTTACAGTCTCTTTTTTCATCCCTACTTAATATTTTAATAATATTAAATTTTAAGTGCTTTTTATTGGTTTGTCCTCCAATCACGTAGGAACAGCAACGTGAAAATGTAACACACAAACTGACATACAGACATACGCGTTTGCCCATGACATTTAAGAAAAAAAAAAATTAGAATCAGGCTTCGACAACACATTATTCAGTAAAGATTCTTGAAAATTAATATACTCAGGAAATACGCAATTTTCATGTTTTCTCTTTACTCTCTAAAGATTAAAATGTATAATGTTAGCGGCAAAGGAACAAAAGCAAGTCGCCCACAAAGGCTTCATAAAAGCGGTACTCGGTTGAAACAAAATTGTAATTGTTACTTTTATAACTCTGCAGTCTGCAGTAGATACCTACCTACGTTTGTTAGTTAAAATAATTGCTCAATTTAAAAGGGGAAAATCAACAACATATACGCGATAAATATTACCCTTCTAGTTCTATAGGGCAAAAAATTAATCCATCCACATAATTAATAGTGTCCACGGCAAACTTTTCAAACGAATCTGGAATCTTTTTTCTTCTGTAATTGGTAAAATGAAAAGAAATCTGTGATTTCAAAACGCTCCCCTGTAAAGTGCACATTATACAAATTCCTTTACAGCTTTTTATAAATTATAATTTGAGTACCTTCAAGGCAAGAGTGAATAGGCATCTTCTAGGCAAGCGCGCTCCAACCTTGACCTCATCAGTGCTTTCCAACATTGACTGCCATCAAGTGCAAGCCAGCAATAAATAAAAATGTAAATTTGCAGTGTTAGGATGCAGTGTAGACGTGTTAGGGTCCCTTAGTCGAACCCACATCCAGGAAAGCAGTGTTGGATGACCTCCTACTACATGGACATACTATCTGAAGCGAGCTGCTACTATCCGCTATCATACGACATCAGATCGATGAGATAGTGATGATGCTGACAATGATTTTTACACGTGCTCAGATTATCATCGTAGAACTGCCGCCGACGCCAGCAAAGTTCCACTACATCTTCAACCTTCGGGATTTGTCGCGGGTAGCAGCAGGCATGTGCTTGACTCACCCCAACTTCTTCAGCGAGAAGCGTTGCGTCGTCCGTTGTTGGAGGAACGAGTTCACTCGCGTCATTTGCGACAGACTTATCAGTGTGGCGGTAAGGGATTAACCTAATCCATAGATGAGGGCTGCGCAAAGTACTCGATTATCATTTAAAGTTTTATAAAAGCGTCAATTACATTAAATCCTGATTGCATTCTCCTGATGTATCAGGATAATCAACTCATGCGCGATCATCTTCATGAACATGTTGTCAAATACTTTCCCGAGGAAGAACCAGTGGTTTTAGAGGAAATAGTAGTTCCTGAGGAGGATGTGAAAGTAGAAGAAGAAGAGGATGGTAAGAAAACTTTATCCGTACAGTTCTATGAATATTGCTGGATCAGAAGTTGAGAACAAGAAGTAACTTAGGAAGTTCTGTTGTAAAACGTTTGATATGAGATATCCCTGCCTGCTGTAGGGATTTTCATTATTGACTATTTAAGTTTGTCGAGTTTATATTTGTGACTTTATTGTATGATAATAGTGATGTAATATTTTTTACTGTAATAGAATTTATGACGACTGAAGCAAAAACAACCAAGCAAGCACCTATTGAAGAACAAGAAGTGGAATTAGAAGAACACGAAGAAGAAGAAGAGGAACGAGTACTTACGGTAACAAATTTTACTAAGTTACATGCGACCAAAATATACCAATTGGATGAATAAAGATAATTCAAAACTTCGGTAATAAATTAGCTTGCTTATTAAACAGCTAGAGGAATACGTCCTTCGCGATCCACTTCTGTTTGGGGACTATCGTAATGCTCTAGATGAAGAGGAAATACGGTACTACGAAGACTTGCTGGACTACGAAGCGGTTTATTTTCTGTTCCAAGAGGTATTTGTATTTCAACTTTGATATTAAGAAATAGAACTTAATATTAAATGAATAGTGAATGATGAGTATGAATAGTGAGTAATGAATCTTATATCCTATCTCATCTCTTCTAGGTGTAAAAATTTTTCTCTAGTTAAATTCTCCGTTGCATTAGAGTGTAGTAACAGATAATAATATTATGCAGCGGGTGTTTGGACTGATAAAGCATAAATCTTTGGGTTATTGCACTAATCCCCATAGAAAATCTCCATCAATGGGTATTTGTGAATTTTTCTTCCACAACTCCCCATTCCTTCTTCTTCTCCTAATGAATTTCTTTGTGTTTGGATACGCCATAGATACTAGACGAATACAACGAGCGTTGTGGCAAAATGTCGGTGGTGCTGTTCGAGGACTGCCTGGAGCACCTGACCCGCACGCATCGCATCTTGCGCATGGACCGCGGGAACGCGATGATCATCGGCGTCGGCGGCTCGGGCAAGAAGTCCATCTGCCGCCTCGCTGCTTTCGCTGCTGGTGAAAATTTAAACCTACTTGAAATCTTAGCATTTAGACAATCACGAGGGATGTCCAATGGAAAGCACGTCAATTTGCGTCGGAATATATCTGGCTAGTTTCACACCCATCCGTTGTCCGTTTTAGACGCATACTTGAAATCCTTATGGTCCGTACCAAGAGGAACTGTGTATCTATCTGATTGTAAGATTCTCAGCGTTCCTTCTTTTTGTCGTCAATTAATATACGCTTCCATTTTACGAGACTTTGATCTGATTCATGTCACAGATTCAGATTGATTGAAGTTTTGTTAGTTAAAAATTTAGTTAGAAGCTGAAGAAGTGATTTTGCACTTGCCCCCTTTTGAAGTATCGCGACACTAACTTCTTAAAAGACTGTAGATTTGTCTTGTAACTAATTTATCTTTGCCATAGGTTATGAGATGTTCGAGATAACTGTGACGCGAAATTACAACGAGAACACATTCAAGGATGACATGAAGAGGTTGTACAATCAGCTCGGAGTCGACGGAAAGCCCAGCGTTTTCCTGTTCACGGCTGCACAGGTTTTGATTTTGTTCTGAACTAGTTCATGTCCTTGAATTTATCCACGTGGACTTTAGTGCATCTCTAGGGTACTCAAAGAATATTTTTCATCAAATCGTATAATCAGACCAATTGATGAGGAAATGATCTTTGGGAGATGATGCTCTACGGATCCGAGGCTGGTAGATGTACCTATCTATATCTACCTTTACCTATCTTTAGGGTACTGCTCTAAGTTGTTCACGGAAAAACGTTTCTGAAGACCTTGGAAATCGTTTCAGCGGCATGTAATTGACATTTTCTGAAGAATAACCTTCCTTATCTAACTACTAAAATTAAATTTTGTTTTCCGAAAAATTATACTAAGTTGAGACTTTGGTTAATTTTCCTTTGTAGCGATAAGATGTCCTTGTACACGTCTTTTCTATATTTAATTTTTAGGGTTAATTGTACAGAATAAATAAATAAAATATTGCAATTTTCTTATAAACTCAGATCCTAGAGGAAGGTTTCCTGGAGTTCATCAACAATATACTCATGATTGGCATGATACCCGCGCTCTTTGGAGATGATGAGAAGGACGGCATCATCAACGCTGTTCGGAACGAGAGCAATGAGGCTGGATACGGAGTTGGAAAGTAAGATTGAAACCCTATAAGACCCTAACCTTAGTAAGAAAGAAGAACCTTTGTCTTAACGTTAATTCTGCTGTGAAAGGCATCATTACATTTAATAAAACAAAGTTCCTCCGACTGAAAGTTGGCCCTGCTTCGCGAAGTCATCTTAAAATCTACTATAAAATCCAGTATGTCGAATCTCTAAAAATGATTGCATCAGTATAGCAATCGCAATGGCCTCTGATTGGCTGGTACCCTCCCACTAATGGTTAAAATACACTGATGATTTTTAAGGTGTCCAGCCGTAAAATAAAGTACTTTACTTATTTTACAACATGCTATACATATTTTTCATGTAATTATGTAGCGTATAAATAAATAAATAAACATTTATTCAGCTCACACAAAAATTAAAGTAGGTACAAAGTATAACTAAGTGTACTACTAAGTGAGATCCACAGTAATAGTACCTAAATACAATAAAAAACTTCTTGATGAACTTCCAGGGACGCAGTGTGGCATTATTTTTGCACCAAATGTGCTGATAATCTTCACGTCGTGTTATCTATGTCACCCAGTGGTGATATTTTGAGGAATAGGTTAGTAACTATAGGACATACTAACTAGGCCGGAGACGCACTGTTAAAGCGAAAATGATGATTCCATTAGACTCTAAATTTAATTTGGCAGTGGCCGCATCAACTAAGCCATGTGGAAAACTATTTTATTTAAATCGTTCTTTATATTCATTTAAACTAAGTTTAATGATAGTAAGTATCTTGATTTTTTTGTAACGATGTTAGCCATGTTGAAACTGAAAATATTTTATTTTATTAAAAATGTATCATCGCTGCAATGCAGACAAGATTTATCGCTTCGCCATCACTTCGCAACAGTGCCTGCCCTTAAGACAGTCACTAACCAAATATTTCTTATGATAGATGCCGCAGTTTTCCCGGGTTGGTTAATAATACGACGATCGACTGGCAGTTCCCATGGCCGAAACAAGCGCTCCTCGCCGTAGCCAATGTTTTCCTTGCAGATGTAAGTTAGGTTTATACAGGGTGTCCCACGGCTATGCCACATGGAGGGGAAGTACCTTAAATATTGTAGATGGAACATTTTACTGAAAGAAGACTTCATTTTAATTTAAAAAACAATTTAAACTGCATTCATAGATTTTTAAATATTTGCCTGGTTGAACCGGGACTCGAACCCGCTATACGAGAAAAAAAATTAACCTGTATCTTCATCATACCGATCGGAAGGCTTCATCATAAGGATTATTTTTTGTTAAATAACATACCATGAGAAATAAATGGAAGACCATGAATTTTAGCCTTTGATGTAAAATTTTGTTCAGAAAAATGAAAAGCTGACATTGGCGTATCGACATACAACTGACATGAACTATTACTAATGAGTACCCACTTGAGAAGTACGCATCATTTCCCAATCCTTACTATCCTTACTAATCCTTACTTATATTACCTATAAATGCGAATGTGTGTTTGTTTGTTGATTTATTGGTTTGTCCTTCAATCCCGCTGCAGCAGAGCTACGAATTGCTAAAATTGGCTAAAATTCATGGTCTTCCTTTTATTTCTCATGCTATGTTATTTAACAAAAAATAATCCTTATGATGAAGCCTTCCGATCGGTATGATAAAGATACAGGTTTATTTTTTTTCTCGTATAGCGGGTTCGAGTCCCGGTTCAACCAGGCAATTATTTAAAAATCTATGAATGCAGTTTAAATTGTTTTTTAAATTAAAATGAAGTCTTCTTTCAGTAAAATGTTCTATCTACAATATTTAAGGTACTTCCCCTCCATGTGGCATAGCCGTGGGACACCCTGTATATTAACTGTCATTAAAGCTCATAAGACTCATTTTTCAAAAATATCTGTTTTTGCGCAAATTTTACATAACAAAATACAGATTTAAGAAAGTAACGACGATAAAGCATATGCTACCTAATAATAATTATTTGATATGTCTTTAGTTTGATTAAAAATATTCATAAATTTTCAAAAAAAAAAACAGTACCAAAAGCTGATTCGCGGGGTCGAAACATCGTGCATCTCGCTCTTGAGTACAGCTACGCCCGTAATTGTTGATTGAAATTGCATTATCTCATGCACAACCATGTGATATTGAATAGAGTACCTAGCGTAAACAGAGAAGTACTGCAGACTTAATGATATCTCCTTTTCAATCCCATGCGAAAGAGATACAGTATAGCGACGTCAAACAAGATAGAATGAGACACACAATTAATTTCGCAGGTACAAAAAATTCCAGAGGAATTCCGTTCGATTATAGTCGAGCACGTGGTTCACGTCCACATGTCCGTGGCACACTACTCCACGGAATTCCTCCTTCGCCTGCGCCGCAACAACTACGTCACACCCAAGCACTACATGGACTTCCTTACCAACTACATCTCGTTGCTTAATGAAAAGGACGCTTTTATTGTAGCCCAGGTAAGGAAAAACTATTTCAGATAAAACTGACCTCCCGATTAGGACTACGGGGAGGTCAATGCCAAGACGCAGGAAATACTGTATTTCACAAGTGTCTACTGTGTATACTCTTTTGACCTTCAATCTTATACTCCTATGGAATGGCAATCTGATACGACCGGCAAGAGATTTAGATTTATTTTTAGTTTCATAAAACATGCAAGCGTTAACGCCATCGAGTGTGGAATAAGTAATCCTAGTTCACAATATTGCTTTGAACACAAGAGCATATTAATAATATTATGATACATTTAATTAAAATTAAATTTATTAATTAAAATTATTATTTGTAGTGTGAGCGTTTGATCGGTGGACTTGCAAAGATCGAAGAAGCCAATGTCCAGTTGGAAGACCTTAATGCCAAGTTGGCTATACAGAAAGTTATTGTTGCAGAACAAACTAAGGAATGCGAAATTTTACTCAAGGAAATTTCAACAGGTGATAAGACGAAAACAATATCAAATAATTTGTATTAAGTTTATGAAACCGATATAATCAAAGCTATTAATACTTATGTAAATAATCATTGATTAGATATTAATTTTAGTACATAATTTTTAGCTACGGAAGCAGCGACTGCTAAGCAGACTGTCGCAGCAGTAAAAAGTGCTGAAATAACAGAACAAAGTAAAGTGATAGCAGAAGAAAAATCTGAAGCCGAAGAAGCTCTATCAGCAGCATTACCAGCACTCGAAGCTGCAAGACTTGCACTGGCAGACTTAGATAAGAACGATATTACAGAAATTAGATCTTTCGCCACCCCACCTGAAGCTGTGCAGGTATAAATATGTGTTGTAGTTCTAATGAAAAGGACGTTTAAAATACAGCATGGCATGATCTAAAAATAAACTACTATAGTCAGTTTATAAGAATTCATTCATGCATTTCTGGCAAATGTTATTGTCATGTTACAAATTCTAGGTTGTTTGCGAATGCGTGGTAATAATTCGAGGTATAAAAGATGTGAGTTGGAAAGGCGCTAAAGGAATGATGGCGGATCCAAATTTTTTGAGAAACTTGCAAGAAATGAACTGCGACCTGATAACCCAAAATCAAGTTAAGGCAGTAAAGGCGCATATGAAAAAGAGCAAGAAACTAGAAACAATGCAACAGATTAGTAAAGCTGGGTAAAAGATGCATAATAATTAATTTAATATCTAGCAGTTTTAATATTCGTTATTAAAACGATTACGTTATTAATTAATATAATTTAATATAAATATAATATTTTTGCAGATACGGTCTCTTGAAATTTGTAATTGCTGTATTAGGCTACTGTGCAGTATACAAAGAAGTGAAACCCAAAAAAGACAAGGTAGAGGCTCTAGAAAAAGAATACACTGAAGCAGTTAACTACTTAGCATCTCTTAACCGAGAGATCGATCGCTTACAACGAACTTTAGATGGACTCAATAGTAGATATGACACCGCCATGTTGAGAAGACAGGAATTGCAAGAAGAGACAGATATTATGATGCGAAGATTAGTAGCAGCTGACAAACTCATGTCCGGATTGTCTAGTGAACAGAAACGTTGGACGATTGATCTGGCCGCATTATACGTTGAACAGTCTCGTCTCATTGGCAATTGCTTGTTAGCATCATCGTTCTTAAGTTATACTGGTCCATTCTCGTTTTCATTCCGACAAACGATGTTGTATGAAGATTGGATGGGAGATGTTATTGAAAAAGGCATACCTCTCACTATGCCATTTACAGTTGAAAAGAATTTGACCAATGAAGTTGAAATTAGTGGGTAAGTTAGACCTCAATTTATATTAGGTAATTAGTTTTTTCTATAAACAGTTTTTAGTATTTGCAGTTTGTTTTATGAATATTTATCATGTTCACTTTAGTTGGAACTCGGAGGGGTTACCTCCAGATGAGCTATCAGTACAAAATGGAATTCTAACTGTAAGGGCATCTCGTTTTCCGCTTTGCATTGATCCCCAAACACAAGCTCTTAATTGGATTAAAAAGAAGGAAGCTAAAAACAACCTCAAGGTACCACATAGTATATATAATTTCTATATGTAATGAAAGACCTACACTAACATCGGGGCTTCCGTAACTTCTTTAACTTTTATTTCATATACAACCAGGTATTATCATTCAACGATCCCCAATTTTTGCGACATTTGGAAATGGCCATCAAGTATGGAATGCCAGTTTTGTTTCAAGACGTTAACGAGTACATAGATCCAGTCGTGGATAACGTTTTGGAGAAAAATATTAAAGGTACCAAAAGGTTTCAATTAAATATAAATATGTAATCATATATATACGAGTCTTTATATTATATATTTTTATTTTATTGTATATATTGGTTTTCTGATATTTCAGTGGAAAGCGGTCGAACATTTGTCATGTTGGGCAGTAATGAGGTAGACTACGATCCACACTTTCGAATGTATCTGACAACAAAACTGGCCAACCCGCAGTTCAATCCAGCAGCCTATGCTAAAGCTGTTGTCATCAACTATACTGTCACAGTACAGGTAAATCATTTCTTCATAGAATTCCTCCATAATATTTCTATTTATAGCAAACTCATTACAAAAGTGTTCATTAATAGAAAGTTGGACATGAGCTGCACAAAATTTAATAATGATTAATAGATCATAGAAAAGCCTTCAAAGATTTATTATATTGAAGCCAAAGAGTATAAATCATAAGTAGCAATAATCTTAGGTACCAATTATTAAGTGATTTTAAAATTAATTTTGCAATCTATTGAATTGGTCTACTGTGTAAGACCTGTATTATCAGCAATATTATAAAACCTGGCTGCTTTTTCAGGGCTTAGAAGACCAGCTCCTCAGCGTAGTTGTGCGTGCAGAAAGGTCTGACCTCGAAGAACAGCGCGAGAGTCTCATAATAGAGACAAGTGCTAACAAAAGTCTTCTCTCAGGACTAGAAGACTCCTTGCTCAGAGAACTGGCTACGTCTACGGGAAATATGCTGGATAACGTAGAATTAGTCAACACTTTGGAGAACACCAAATCTAAAGCTGCTGAAGTAAGTTTTAGTCGATAGATTTATAGGTACCTAATATTTTCTTTAATTATTTAATTTCGATCATGCTAGAATATGAAATGTTCAAGAATAATTTAGCAATCGCTAATTGTTACTAAACCTTACTAATACTATAAATGCGAAAGTGTATTTTTTGTTGGTTCGTTGGATTATTGGTTTGTCCTTCAATCACGCAACAATGGAGCAACGGATCGGCTTAAACTTTTTTCACGGGTATAATTGAGAACCTGGAGAGTGACATAGGCTACTTATCCAGGAAAATCAAAGAGTTCCCGCGGGATTTTTAAAAACTTAATTCAGGCGGACGAAAACGCGGGCATCAGCTAGTAATAATACTTATATATTCTGATCCGAGTCTTGTCGAATCGCTAGGAGTCAGAACAAGTATATTTTTCCACAGTATTCATTAAGCGTTATTTACCAAATTAAAAGTCGATAACTGTAGCAAGAAACAAGCTGTGCAAGCAGCTATCTGATATTAAATGGACGGACTGAAGAAATCACATCGTTAGAGTTCTTTTTTTACGATTTTGGCATTGAGCCTATTTCAACATTCATATCACTCACAGGTAATGGAAAAACTTGCGCTGGCAGAAGCGACGACGAAAGACATAGAGATACTTCGAGATGGTTACCGTCCCGTCGCTAAGCGAGGGTCCATCCTATTCTTTGTTCTATCGGACATGGCTAGTGTCAACACAATGTACCAGTATTCGCTGTCTTCATATCTTGACGTAAATAATTTATTTTATTTAACTTATCATTATCTTCATAAATATTAATTGATTATATAGTTCAGAAACATCAAGTATTTAAGGATTTTACGTTAACTCATATAGCTTCCTCGATTTTCAGGTGTTCTCATTTTCTTTGCGCAAGGCTATGCCAAATGTAATACTATCGAAACGTTTGAAGAACATAATTGATATGCTTACCAAAAATGTCTATGACTACGGATGCACAGGTAGCATTGTTGAATTATATATTTTTTTATTTATATCAGTCTACCGAAAGTTTTTTTTGCAGAGTAGTCGTAGCTAATTTTTATACGTCGATTCAGCAGCAGTGTACAAACATATATGTACACGACACACGTATACCTTTTATTTACAATACAGGCATATTCGAGAGGCACAAGTTGCTATTCTCATTCCAAATGGACATTAAGCTCGAGCAAAGCGAAGGAAACATTACACAAATGCAGCTGGACTTCTTCATCAAGGGAAACATCTCTTTGGAGAAAGCAGCAAAAGCATGTCCGGCGTCATGGCTACCCGCACAGGTACAAACTACAAGCTTAAATAGGTCTGCATGGACAACCATTCCGTGCTAGCATTCTTCAGCATCCTTATGATGATTTGACTAACCTAACAATATATCCATCTTTGTGACAGTTTTTATAACCACCAAATTACAACATGGTCATCTAACTCCAGCTGGATACGGAACTCAAGAAATTAGCTCTTTCACGCATTGCTGGAACTTTCGGAAATTAGCAAACATTTCTTATTAAATAGATGCCAATAGATTTTTTCAGAGTTTAAAAAAATAATAAAATAAAAGTGATAAAAGCAAGCAGGTTCTAATAATTTTGATCGATTTTGGCAGGGTTGGCAAGACGTCGTAAAACTAAGTGCAGACTTCCCTGAGGCCTTTGCAGAATTAGTCGATAATATCACTAGGAATCTGGATGCTTGGCAGGAGGTAAATACTTTTAATTACAATCAGTCTTCTATAGATTGTCCAATTCTTTATTTTCTTTTTGGCAGATCAAGAAATTTTGACTTTAGTGACGCCTTCACACGTTACCGATTCGATTTGAAGTAATAATCGATTTTGTTTAAGAAGAACTTTCAATCGATTTAATGAAATACTTTTTAATTTTGATTTAACGTACTTATATTTTATTATATATTTTTAATCACTTAGATAAATTAATTTGACATATGTTTGCGGTATAGACAAACAGAAAAAAATAATAAGTTGATTTGGGTTCTTTATCGATAATAATAATAATTAAGGTTTTCTTTCAAAATATGTTTAACTAGACTTTGTCTGGGTTGAAATATTAAATATTTGTTTTTACGGGGCTGCGATCGCACAGAGCTTCTTATAGGAAACGATTGTTAATAAGATCACCACAGGAACCACAGGAATCTTCCGCGCCGATACCTGCCACCGTGCCCCGCCGCACCGGCTGGCACCATTTTATTATTTTATCACGCGGAAATATTCATTTTCTGATAACTCCGATATTAATTTAAATTGTATAGTGTATATAAATCAGATCAAGTTATTTATACCTTTGCCTTAATCCTTACCTAAATAAATGATTTCTCAAGCAAGGCAGTTTAAATACCTGTAAATTACTTTTTAGTTTATTAAAATCGGACATTCCATTCGAAACATATTACGAGTTTAATAAAATTGCTCAGTGAAATGTTTTTTAAAAATTACACGTTGATGTCAGTTGTCCTGCATTTACTGTACGTTTATGCCAAAATGTTTAAAAAATAAATGTCCAGCCGTGCGAAGCCAGGACGAGCCGCTAGTATTTAATAATTTTACTTGTTTCATTTGTATACCCAATTACGTAGCTAGTTTGTTAAACAAATAAGTAGGTAGGTATGTGATTTTCCAAGTATATTTGCTCATAACTCTTGATTTAAACTTGGTTTAGACGTTATTAACCACGCGTTTTGAAGTTAACTCACTTCACTAACGCGTGCATAATTACATTTCAAGGCAGCCGTCAAAAAATAAATAAATGAAAAGAAAAATTTCTTTACTCTTGGTTTGAACTTAAATTCCAAGATTTCAACTTAATTCCTTGCAAATATTCAATATTGGAGTCATAGTTACTATTTTTATTTCCTTTTTTTATTAAATTTACAGAAACAATCCTTACACAAAGTCAAATTATTTTTATCATAATCGTGAATGATTTATCGTCTTTCAAGAACTGTGTTATACTCTGTGGTTGTTTGTTATGCACAGGGCACTTCACTAAACGTCAATAAAGTACGACATTATTTTAGTACATTATTCCGAAAACAAAAAAGCGGTAATTTATAGGCGTAGGGTATTTGGCAGATGCCAAAAAGAAAATAAAGGCTTGGACAACGTATAAGCAGAAATAATGGAGTAAAAAATTCTAATTCTAAATTCATGTAATCTAATATCTGAAAAATTTGACAGTGGTTCGACAGCGACAATCCCGAAGCGACAGAAATTCCAAACGGATATCGAGAAAAATTAAACCCGTTCGAAAATCTTATGCTGCTCCGCTGTTTCCGCGTGGACCGCATCTATCGTGCATTAACAGATTACATTACTGTAACTATGGGGGAGGAGTACATAACACCGCCAGTCATCAGGTACGTACATATCGCTCATTTGCGACAAGAGTGACATAATTCAAAATCGACGATGAGAGAATTCTCTTGTTAGAGAGTAATGTTTTGTGGATGCTGCGGTCTCGAAACAACACAGCGGCCAACAAATCGACAGAACATTAAGTCACAATCTCTCTCGCTCTTATTTTTTTGTGCTTAGCGTAATGTTGTTTTCATAGCAAAAAGTATAAATTTTCGACACTAAAATTGATGAATTTTGAGTTATATCACCCTTGTCGCAAATGAGCGATATTAGGAAGATCTAAATTAAATTTTCATTAAGTGAATATCGGATATGGTGTATTAACCTGAAATATTTGCATAAGGACACCCTTAAAATGGTTTTTTCGCAGTCTCGACATGATATACGAACAAACAACGCCATACACTCCTGTGGTCTTCATTCTAAGTCCTGGGTCGGATCCCACGGCTGACCTAATGAAGCTAGCTGACAAATACGGTTTTGGCGGCGGCAAATTCAAATACCTTTCCCTTGGTCAAGGGCAAGAAGGGGTATGTTAATCTGTTTATTACTTGACATACAGGAAGAATAAAGCAATAAGGACAAAAGGAGTTACAAAGTTTTGTCATTAACACAGCTAATATTTTCTCTAACAGGATTTCTTTTTTGCTCTCCTTCTAGGCAGCACTTGCATTGTTAGAGGGCGCGATTTCTCACGGACAATGGTTAATCTTGCAAAATTGTCATTTGCTCGTATCGTTTTTGCGTGAATTGGAGAAACAACTTGAGCTGATGGAAAAACCTCATCCCGAATACCGTCTTTGGCTCACTACGGACCCTACTCCAACTTTTCCAATTGGCATACTGCAGAGATCTCTAAAGGGTATGGATTTTGATGCCTAATACAATATAATTAAGTTATAACCGCCCTTGAAATAATAATAGACTGGTCAAGGAGTTTATCAACTTAGAATCATGAAAGTTGATTGTTCCCTGATTTTATTTTTAGCGTAAAGTTGGCTCTTCTAAGATACTTTAAACATTTTCCAGTGGTCACAGAACCGCCAAACGGCTTGAAACTCAACTTACGCAACACGTATTTCAAAATGCGTACACATGCTCTGGACGAATGCATTCATCCACAATTTAAAAAGCTGGTTTATGTTTTGGCATTTTTCCACGCTGTTGTACAGGTACTTTATACATAACGCATACCTTATTCCAGATTAAAAATAGGAGTCCGGTAACGATGACTAGGGACAATTGAGTAATTTTATTTCTCTTGAGAATTTGATTCCGCAGCTGTCCTAGACTTTTTACAATTTAAATTACATCCGAATGTGATGATCTTACAATCGTTTCTCTTACGAAAAATTACATTTTTCTTTTCATTTTGGCCAGGAACGACGCAAATACGACAAGATCGGTTGGAATATATCGTATGACTTTAGTGAATCGGACTTCGTTGTGTGCATGCAGATATTGCAGTGCTATCTTGATAGGTGCTACTCCGCCAAGGGTCCAGTGCCGTGGGCCACGCTCAAGTATTTATTTGGTGAAGTGAGTATTCAATTACTAAATTGGTAATATTCTCAGTCAATGTGCAATCACTCTCAAAGTTTTAATGATGCCCGTGACTTCATCCGCGTGGATAAAGGTTGTTAATTCCCGCGGGAACTCACTTGGGTGTGAGCTCTCTGATCTCCTTTCCAGATTTCAGCCAAATTGGTTCCTTCGTTGTGGCGTAACGACACACACACACCCACGTAACTATTATTTTTTTGTTATAGGTAATGTATGGCGGCCGAGTGATAGATGATTTCGACAGAAGAGTAGTCAAAACTTACATGGACGAATACTTGGGAGAGTTCCTATTCGACAAATTCCAGCCTTTTCATTTCTACAAAGACTCCACATTTGATTACGTTATACCACCTGATGGCGAAAGGGAAGAATATATTGGTAAGGATAACTCTAAGAAATAACTCGAATGTGTTTATCTGGCAGCAATCCTCTGACATGATTATGGAAGACTATACATAGCTTTACATAGTCCATGGTTTTAAATGTGGTCGTAATTATTTTGCCTTGTATGTTTTACCTTATTTTTCTTTCAGTATTGGAAGCTGTACTTGTAAGTTTTTATTTTCTACTATTAAGGTTTTATAAGCTGTTTTCTGTTGTTTAGATTTCATCGATATATTGCCATTGGCGAATACGCCTGAGGTGTTTGGACTGCACCCAAATGCGGAGATTGGCTACTTCAGTCAGGCCGTGCGTGAAATGTGGGGACATCTCATCGAGTTACAGCCTCAAACAAGTATGTATCCTCATCTATGTTTCCATACATACGGTCTCACTAATTCTGTCATTAGGAACGATTGCGTGAAAGCTTTTGGAAATTTTTCCCTCATTTAACCAATTGTACGAATTCGAGTAGATTTTTTTACTAATATTGTAAAACTCTTTTTAGCCTTTGTGAATTTCTATATCATCAAAAGTTGCTTAAGTTGTCATCGGTTGATATATTATATTATTGAAGCCTGTTAGAAATCAGCACAACATCGAATATGGATGTAACAAAAACCTCTGTTGATTGTAACTAATAATTGGACTACAAGGGTTTCGTTAAACAAATTGGAATCTAGCTAACTCTGTGTCTCATTATTTTCATGTCTTTTTTATAACAATTTTCTCTAATGTTTATTTTTCTGCCCTGATTTCATGCTACATAGCGAGTGTTTTCGGTGAGATTTTCGAATTTTTTTGTACTAAAATATAATTTTATCCTTGAAGATTTACATAAAACATTTTTTATACATTCTTACAACCAAATTTTTTTAATGCATCAAGTGGAAAGCGATGGTAAGTAGATATTGTTTAACTTACACAATAAACGTTGAAAGGAACTACAGACAAAGATTCTAAATAAATATCGACGTTATATCCATATTTGGTCTTCAAATTCATATTTTGCATGCGAAAAGTTATTGATATTTTTTAGCTTCAGATCAATTTAAAACTAAACGGTCCCATAATACGTTTAATTTTTAATCGACTGCGCGATGGCAAAAGTAAGGTTATATTTTTGACGCCTATCTGAGTGTGTGGATTTCTTCACAAGTTTCAAGCATTCAAAGCATCCCAAATGGCTGGATAGATTTGAATCAATGTGGTATTTATCGATTCGGTTAAACCTGCATACTATGGTTAGAGGTTAAATTGTTTTTATTAAACCAAAATGGCTGCCGTAAAAAAAAATGCTGGTAGAGATGAAAAAAATTAAGTACTATATTGTGGCATATTTATGAAACTTAATAAAATCAAGATGCTGTATTCTAGAATATTTTACAGCCATAAGCTCCGTTGCAGAATTATAATATCTCAGATCTCAAAATAAAATTTCTAGTTAGTTTTTCTGCAGTTAGTTTTTTTTAACGTTATAATAAGATTGAAAAACTCTCGACACCATAATATTATATTGCTGACACTAACAAGTATAAATAAATTTAGGCGAAGGTGGTGGTGCAATGAGTCGGGAAGAATTTATTGATATGATCGCAGTGGATATCATGTCTAAACTTCCACCGCTTTACGAGGTCTGGCGTGTACGGAAACAGTTCGAGATGAACATTACTCCTAGTATTGTTGTGCTGCTGCAGGAACTTGAAAGGTAATGCAATTTATCCCATACATGAATATCCTTCATTATCGTCCATAACTGAACAATGATATATATTTATACTTCCCTTGTGTTGCTTATATCATTTACACGATAGGTACTAAATGCAAATAGGCAGGCTTCACACACCTTTGATACATTTATGAAGAACTCTCAGATGTGCATATTTCCTCGTCATGATTTCCTTCTCCGTCGAAGCATGTGATATTTCATTGCTTAAACGAAAATAACTCCGAAAAGTCTAAGTGCTATGTACTGCAATGCTTTAGTTATATGTATTATAAGGTTATTAACCACAAGTATTTTTACAGGTTCAATCGTCTGGTAAGCAAATTACGAGTGACTCTCTCTCAGCTACGCAAGGCGCTGGCTGGTGAGATCGGCATGGATGCCGTATTAGACAACGTCTCCTACAGCCTGTTCAATGGACAGCTGCCGAATGTATGGCGCAGTCTGGCGCCAGACACGCGCAAAGGTCTCGGCGGATGGATTGACCACTTTATGGCGAGGACGAAGCAGTATACTGACTGGGTGAGCTAGATGCCAACCTTCCACTACATGGCATTCTTCCAAATAAAAAAGATCAGGTTATGTACTTTTGGACTAGGTATCTATTTTATCGACCGACAGACCCACAGTTTTACAACGCCCAAAAAATGAACATTCTGTTTTTACTCCTGATTCCTGTAGTATCTATGAATTCTACATTTATACAGCCATACTTAATAACTTGGTTGCACTGACACTAGAGGCCCTTAAAGTTTTTAATTTTGTAGTATTCCAAGGTTTTGGCATACTTTTGTATGGTCGACAGCGTCTTTTCTATTTTAGTTTCAGCTATAACTTCATGATTACAGGCAACCATGGAAGAGCCGGTAGTGATCTGGTTGTCTGGACTCCACATCCCGGAGTCGTACTTGATCGCGCACATACAAATGGCGTGTCGTCTGTACACGTGGCCGTTGGATCGGTCCACCCAATTCACGCGCGTCACCAAGTTCACATCGCCTGATGATATCGAAGAGCGGCCTGTTACTGTAAGATTCGTATTAACTGTTACTGACACTCGTATTCACAAACTCGGTGAGGTCTCAGTGTATTGGAAAGCGAAGGATATTTTTATTCAAGCCAGCCATTTTATTAATTACCTAACTACACTGTGACATCCTACGTTAATTTTAATTCGCAATCGATTCGTTGCTATGATTCGGATAACATAAGCTACCTTTTATATAGGTAAATAAAGTAACGGATGATCCAATGATTTTTCAGGGCTGCTATGTCCGAGGACTTTATTTGGAAGGAGCACGCTGGGACTTAGAAGACGGCTGCTTGAGAAGATCCCACCCCAAAGTTCTGATCACCGAGTTGCCTATTATGTACATCATACCCATCGAAGCCCATAAGCGTAAATTACAGGTGACTTTCTTCTGAAATCTTTATCTAAAGAATCTTAGCCAAGCTGAACTAGAATTTTATTCGCCTCTACCCTAAGCGGAAAGTTTGTAAAAATTGCGTACGACCATAGTGCAACAGATGGGGATTATTGAACCGTCAACCTTTCATTTTAAGTCCAACACCCGATTTTATTTCACAAAGTAAGACCCCAGCCTCTTCACAATTTCCCATTTTGGTCTCTCATCGCTGTGTATTAATGTGGGCATTTGGCTATTTAATTCTATTCTTAAACTCCATTCAACTGGAGTGCCCAGTTCGAACATGATCTGAGGACTTGCTGTTTTATATTTCACAGTTATATTTTTAAACGAATTCAAAATAGGAGGAGGTTCTCAATTCGCTGGAATCTTTTTTTATGTACATAATATGTTCCCCGATTACTCAAAGACGCCTGGACCGAATTGGAAAATTCTTTTTTGTTTGAAAAGGTATACTTTCCAGGTGGTCTCATAGTCATTGGGTCAAGATCTGATGATGGGATCCTGGAGAAATCGAGGGAACTCTTCAAATTTTATACCTAGGCACAATTGATATACTTTGTAGTGGCGTTAGAAGTCGGTTTTGTAAAAATATTTTTTTCGTTTATATTATTTTATCTTTTATTTTTCAGAACACACTTCGTACTCCGGTGTACACGACATCGATGCGACGTAATGCGATGGGGGTCGGTTTAGTTTTTGAATCGGATCTATGGACCGCAGAGCACTGTAGTCACTGGGTCCTGCAGGGAGTCTGCCTTGTCATGAATACTGACTAAAACCCTTATTAACCGACGAGAGTAATAGACTGAATTACCAATAAGTAGCTTTTGCCCGAATTCGTCCACGGTAAGGCAGTAAGGTGTTTAAAAATCACTAATGAAGAATGAAGTGATAATCACTTAGCATCGATGAAGAATGAACTGTGAACGGTATAGAACCTCTGCATTCTCCTAATAATTCAAAGGAATTAACCTTTAATGACCTTGGCTTAAATTTGTCCAACGCGTTCTGCGAATTCGATCAATTTGTCGGTGATTTGGGTAACACCTTTTGACGTGCTTATGTAAACTCACATTGTCAGCACAAGCCTGTGAACTTGAAGTGGCCCGGTAAACTTTAGCCAAATATATTTGGCCTACTTATCCGAAACGCCAATTAAATCAGGACAGCGGTTCAGAATTATTCAGAATTATAAGCTCAATTTATTTTAATGTTTATTTTCTTTTCCTCCAATGGTGTCATTAGATTTAAGTTATTTTTAGCAATAAAGACTGACTGAACTTTTGGGTTTTTTTTTTAAAGAATAATAGCCAAGTTGAACTTGACTTATATTCTCCTCTCCCCTCCAAATAAACAGAAAGCTTGTGTTAGGAATTAAATTAAAATCAATCAATTAATTATAAATAATATGATTTTATTTTCACTTATCTTTACAGCGCGGTTTTGCCTGGGGCAAACAGAGGTTGTAAAATGATGAGCTGAGGAAGTCTTGCAGTGGTTGCCATTTGACCCAGCCCTTACGGTGCAGAAATTCCTTTGACTCTTCCTTACCTACATAATGTGGGTCCTGGAACAACAATGTGAATAAAAATTACATGAGAGTAAAATAAAACTGACTTAAGTCTGTAAGAGCTATGTGGATGCTAGGCTACCATATTATTATATAAGTCCAGGCTATGTAAAGCAACATTGCTACAAAAAAATAGAAGTGACCAATTTTTTTTTTTTTTTTTTCATAAATTGTGTAAAGGTGTGAGCATGGGCAAGAGACAAATTTTATCCACCAACAAGATAATATTATCTTCTACCTATGCTAAAACATGGCGACAGGGAATAGGAGAAGTATATTCTCATAAATATATCTACTGTGGATATTATTTCTACCATTTTGTCCATGCTCGACGGGTGGATAAAACTGAGAGAGGGGATAAACATTTTATCCTTTCCCCGTGAATAATGTCCCCTGCCCATGCTCATCCTGCTGATATACAAAACCAATGTAATGACCAACTTTAATAAGACTTCAGTTTACTGAAAGTCTATCAGTCTACCTTTACACATTATTTTTAATTTATTGGGTAAAGGTAACTGCTAGACAAACCCAAATGATTGATGCATCTTTTAATTAATGCTGGTATAAGAGGACTCTTTGAATTATTAAATGAAAAGAATAATGATGGAATTATTACATTACTAAATAATTAATTTCTTACCACAATCAACAGCTTAGAGTTCACACCATCTACGTGCACACCCATCACACCTTTAGATGAGCAGTCTACATCACCTCCCATCATTATAGGGCTGCCGAACCTCTCAAAATGATTGCTTAAACTTTCCACTATGTTTTCCAGAGCATCTCCTTTAGACACGTGGATTATTTTACTCGGTACATCATACAGTTTGTCTAGGACAAGGCATACCTGAAAATAGTATTTTCTGTAAATATTGTGCTATTTTTTGAAGTAATTATGGTAAAAAGTTAAAAGAATTCTAAAATCTGAAACCAGAAGCCACTTCAGGTTTCAGAAATTGGAATTAGAGCTGATGATTTTGGAAAAATGGATGAAGAAAATGGAAAATCTTAGAAGAATGTTCAAGGGTACATTTTCCCATTAAATTTTCTATTTCTAAGTACCACTTGTTTCGTTGTTTACACTCGTACGCACCTCAAAACTACCAATCCATTGCCTGGAGCCCAAAAACGAAGCTGGCTTATCTTCAAGCTCCACTAAAATCTTCTGAATTTCTCTAATACTTGGCACATTTGTATTACTGTTATAGTTATATTTCATCCAGGAACAAATTGTTTGTAAGGTTCTGTAACCGCAACCCCATCCCTAAAAGTAAATACAGCAAAAATTTAAAAAATCCCACAAGATTTTTATAGGTTATGTAGCATTAATTAAATTATTATTATTTAAAAAGAATTACTAATTAATGAAAATCACAAGAGTACCCTGTCGTCAAATCCATCGCATAAATAATGATAATATTCGTACGTTCCGCTAACGAAATAGGATTTTTTTGGAAATGTTTTATTTATTTCTGTATGAACGTCCGTCACAAGTTGCAATGACATTTTTATTTTGACTTTGACAACACTATATAGTCTGTACAATGTATTATAATTTGATGTTTTTTTGCACAATTTTTTTGGTATTGCGACATCTATACATCACAAACAAAACTCAAAGTTCTAAAAGAGATCTAAAGATGGCGGTAATAGTAATATTTTTACTACGTAGTGTAGTATGTATAAGTAAGATGGCGTTGACAAATTTTGTTGAATAGTTTACTATAATAACGACAGATGGCGCTAGTAAACAATTATAGTTGAAGCATCTCGCAATAGATGGCGTTAGAAGCATATTATATTTGTTTTTAACCGATTTCCAAAAAGGAGGAGGTCTTCAATTCGGCTGGTATTTTTTTTACATACATTATTTTATTTCTGTCAAGTTTATTTCAAAAGTTGGAGCTGACTCGCGTTTTTCCGCGCTTAAGGCACAACGTTAACTAAGTAGGTATATATTTTTTGTTTGAGCGCAGATAATATTATGATTAAAACAAAAATATTATAATTCTTTTGAATATTTACAATAGGCATTAATTTTATGTAGGAAAATTTGAGATAGAAGGTTGATAAGAGCTCTGGATCATTTTTGTTTCAAATGTCGCGTAGGTAGGTAGGGTCAATGTGCCTGATTTCGGCCTTTTAGTGCTCCTGTCAACTTTAGGACATCAGAAAAAAATGTTACAATCTATATATAGTTATACTTGTTATGTTAGATGAAAGCCCATATAATGAAATTTCTTTTTTTTAAACTGTTTTGTGCTTGAAGCTTTTAGTTATTTTTATTTTTTATTTTATGTTGGAAAACGCTAAAAATTCAGTTTTCGGCCTCAAATTTCAGTTTTCGGCCATAGGGTATTCTGTTTTCGGCCATTACATTGTGATGGATTTAAAATGCATTTATTGTACATTTAAGTCTAAAATTACATAAAAACGCTTTTATGTAAGTTAATCATTATTTTTATTAAATAACTATGTTAGTTATCACTTATCTATCTATCTATACTTAAAACTGTATTATTATAATAAAACTGTAACGGGACGAATTCAGTACATTAATTACATTTTGAAAATTTTAATCGGAGGATGCATTATTATCGATACTGAACCCAACACAATTTTTTTTGAATTTTTTGTCTATCTGTCTTTCTGTCTGTCTGACTGTCTGTCGGTCAGTAAGCGCATCACGCGGAAACTACTGAACAGATTTGAATGAAATTTGGTATAGTGGTAGCTGATACTCCAGGTAAATATATAGGATACTTTTTATCCTGATAAATAATAAGGTTTGTCCGGGATAGGGGATGTAAGTTTCTGTTGATTTTGCTCCATAACTTCGTTAAATCTTAACCGAAATTGATAATTCTTTTTTATTATAAATTGTGTACTATTAAAAATATTTTGTCCAATTTTGGTGAAGATCTACTCAATATTATTGGAGACTAGCGGACGCCTGCGACATCGTCTGCGTTCTTAAATCCCCAGTTTAGGTGGGCAGAAACCCTGTTGCATCAGGATTGAGTAGTTGGGTCCTGGAATTCAACGATTTAGTCTTTACTTGGTACCTACAATAACTATTCATAATCAACAGTTCCTAAATCCCCACAATTTAGAAGGACAGTACCCCTTGCAGCATCAGGATTGAGTTGGAACCCGAAATTTTTATAGGAGCATCTTGCAAAGTTTTTGTTTCAATTAAAAAAAGATTCACGCAAATCGGTTAAGAAATCATGGAGATATCGATATACAGAGGTAGAAAAACATAACTCCTTATCCTCCTTTTTCGAAAGTCGGTTAAAAAAGTAGCCTATACTATGCCTGATAATATCAGCTATCTACCAGTGAAAGTCCTATCAAAATCAGTCCAGCCGTTCCCGAGATTAGCGGTAACAAACAAACAGACAGACGGACAGACAGACAAAAATTTTAAAAATTGTTTTCTTGTCATAAGTACCGTATTTACTTTCGTATGCAGTTAGTAAAAAGCCGTTCTTTTGATATCACAAAAAATACTTAAGTTTATTTATTTGTATAAATAGAGGACATAACTTCTCGCGGATAGTAGCAAGTCACTCTAAACTTTTTCCACGCGGACGAAGTCGCGGGAATCAGCTAGTCTTTAACATAAAAACATTGATTCAAATAAATAATCTGAAAACTGGCTGAAAACTAACAGCGATATTCAATTTTCAGCCACATGCATTTAAGTTGTGCCGAAAACTGGAGTAACATTTCATCTATATTCTGCAGATATTCTGGATTTCGGCCACCCCCAGCCTTAGAAATCTTAGAATGTTCTTCCTTATTCCTACATAAATTGACGGCCGAAAACTAATGGCGAGGATCTTCGCATCTGTTACAATAATAAGAGAAGGAATGTGATATATATTATTTCATCATTTAAATAGAAAAGATGAAAACGTGGAAGACTTTTTATACCACATATCGGCCCCCCGGCCGATAACCAAAATTTTGAAAAAATTTGAATGTCAGATCCCGGCCCCCATCATTATTGTTGTTCTGTACAAAATATTCCAAAAATGCTATTAGGAGTACGTTAATATGTTATTTTTGAAGTATATTACATGCCTATTAATATCATTTATCTAAGAAAACAACATAATGCTTACCTTGGAGTGAAACGCGCGGTACTATTTTTTTTGTAATTTCCGCAGGTTGCGTTACCTCCATTGGCAGCCGCCAAATTGAACAAATTCAGTAAAATCACTCGAAGATGTGACCAGATCAAAAGTTTTGTCATAAACAAAGCAAACCTTACCAAATGTCTGAGTAAAAAATGTATTTGGAAATAGTATTTCTAATCGATATTATCTCAATTTTACGGCATCGTGTATGCGTAAAGGCCGAAAACTGAAGGGGGCCGGCGAAAGGGCTCATCTACCCTACCTACCTACATAAATAAAAATCTAAGCCTATGGCTTATCGTTATGCTAGTCCATTATATTACGGTAAGACAAGGCCTTGAACTTGAATCTGTCATATTTTATCTTACTTAAAGTAAGTAGGTATTATTAATTTTATCACTATTGGTTTGTATAATTAGGAATATCTCTACCAGCATTGCCGTCTTGCGCCATGATAAAAATATGAGGTCATTTTATAATAGGCATGGTTAGGTTACTAATTATGTAGGTAGGTACTTTTACCTGTTTTAGTTTTAGCCGACTAGGTACCTAGCTAATAATAAAAATGCACCTACCTTATAAATAAGTAGGTAGGTATACTGACAAATGATAATCATATAAGAAAAACCACACAGATTTTTCTTATTTTTTCCGGACAGACTAAGTTGAAAAAAACTTAAAAGTCGTGTCCTTTAAAAAAAAATGTAAGCGTCCTTAAAAAGAAAATTATTTTTACTACTAAGTACTTATCTGTTTTTTATAACTGTTATTAAAGATTATTATCTTTCTGCATACTTAATGTAAGTAAGTAGAATTTATCTACTAAATCTAAGTAAATTCAAATATTTAGAACCCGCTTAGCTTGTTTTAATTTTCCATTCCTAGTGAAGAATATCTTTATAACAATAATAAAATTTATAGTTATATCTTAGGTACAATTACTTACAAGGATAAAAGTTTAAAATGTGTAACCCGCTACAGAAAATTAGATGTAGCATCCGTCATGTTGATTTTGTTAGTAGGTATGTAATCAATGTCACCCGGACCATCATAAGGAATCGATTGACAACTCATTCATCAAAATCGGTTCAGTAGTTTATTCACTACAGTACAACATTCGTTAATAGTAATATATAAAATATACTAGTTTTTGGCCGGGGCTTCGCTCACGTTGAGTTCGATTTTTCAAACCCCTTTTTATTTTACCCCCTTAGGGTTTGAATTTTCAAAAATCCTTTCTTAGCAGATGCATAGGCAAATGATATGCCATAGGTAATAGGATATAAGTAGCTATCTGGATACCAAACATCAGCCCGATCCATCCAGTAGTTTGAGCTGTGCGTTGATAGATCAGTCAGTCAGTCAGTTACGTTTTCCTTTTATATCAGATAGCATACCTACATAGATACATAATACATACTTTTATATCATACTTGCTCGGTAACTAGAGATTACTATGGTGGAAAGTCTCCTTGTAAGTTGGTGTTTGCAATTCAAGGCAACATTACGTCGCACTATGCTTGAATTGTAATGTTCACATTACAGTTCAAGCTATGCAAAACTCCTTGGTAAACAATCTCTTTTCTTATAAAATGGTAAGAAAACTTTTTACTGAAAAAAAAAAACACTGAACATGGCGGCATTTAATTTCCATACTACATTTCAAACTATGCAAAACTCCTTGGAACTCAGAGCCGTAAAAACAAAAATGAAAACTATTTACGAAAAAAAAATGGAAATTTGTGAAGTTTGTTCGTAAAGGGATTTAAGTTATTTACAAAATGTCAAGCACTTCATCAGATGATGAAAAAGGAGGAGAGCCCGATTTTTGTTTGCTTGAAGCAGAACAAATGATGCAAAACCTTTTGCCGGATAAGTCCAAAGTTACCTCGCAAGAATGATATAAAGTAGAATGCTTACCTCGGTTGCAAGTAGCTATTACACCCTCGAACTATATTCACCCTCGCTCGCTGCGCTCGCTCGTGTGACTAAATATCTCGGGTGCACGCGATCCATTAGCGCCCTATGCGAGCTGCGCTCGCACTGACGCCAAATTGGATCTTGTTCTGTAATAGCTTACTTACGTCCCTTGTGTAACAATCTACTATTACATACATACGTATATACCTACATATTATGCAAGAAAAACATTATGTACCCTCCTTCAGTAGTCGGGTTAAAATTCAAACTTTAGTTAACCTTCAAATCAAGAGTGAATAGGCATCTTCTAGGCAAGCGCGTTCCATCTTAGGCCGCATCAGCCAAGTGCTAGTCTATATATTAAAAAAAAAACCTTACTACGAGTATTACTTATATATAATAATTTTAGGAAGAATCCATCAATTCATCTACATATAAAATATTTGCATTGTTCTCATTGCAGACTCAATTCTTAAAACTATGACGGCTTTACAATGTTTGCACTTCGCAGAGATTTAAAAGAAAAAAACACAATATGTACAACCTACAGTAATTACTTACCAAATATTAGCTTTGACTGTGAAGTCCTTATAAAGAGACGCGACAAAAATCACTGCAGTACTTATCGGTCTGTTTTTAAAATACATAGTTCCATCGTCTGTGATATTTGTTCATCATGAAAACTATGATTGTGGTATGTAAAATCTATAATAATTACTAGCTTTTGCCCGCGACTTCGTCCGCGTCATTTAACCTTTAGAAGGTCACTTTCCTTGCCATCAAAAAACCCCTTCAATACAAAATGTACGAGGAAATGGAATTTTTTCATAATTATTTTTTTTTCGTGAAATTTTCCGATATTTTAAAAGTTATTCTGCTATTTGGAACGGAGACAAATACAACAAACCAAAAACCATTAAAATCGGTCTAGCCGTTCTAGAGTTATAAGTGTTCGAACAAACCCGACTTTGTTTTATAGTATACGGGATAAAAAGTATCCTATGTCCGTCTCCTGGTTCTAAGCTACCTCCACACCAATTTTCAGCCAAATCGATTCAGCCGTTCTTGAGTTATAAATGGTGTAACACGACTTTCTTTTATGTTTCTTTTATTTTATAGATTATATTCTTAAAAAGAAAAGTCCCTATTCACTCTCTGACTTAATCATCAACGCCCAGCCCAAACCTTAAATCCTCAGTTTCCAAAAAAAAAAACCAGACAGACAAAAATTAAAAAAAAAAAATGCTTTTTAAATTTTTTTTCATTAGAACCGTATTTACTTTCATATGCATTTAGTAAAAAAGCTGTTATTTTGATATTAGAAACCGACACTTCAATTTTATTTATTTGTATAGATGCATAGATAGATTTTACGATAAAGATAAACGAAATTGCCGCAATTTCTAATTCCACGCGAATGAAGCTGGTCAAACTATTAGATTACTTACAGAAAAAATAAATAGTATAATAAATAGTCTAGTATAGTATAATACTAGGATAATCATGTAGGAACTCGACGTATAAGAAAATTTTAATTTCAGGTTGTTCTGTTCGGCTTGATTGCAATGGTTGCATCACAAAGAGGAGGTAAGTACATAGGTATAAGATGTGTAATGAAAAAGGCAGGAAAATTAATTTTTTAGCAACCTACTCTACCTAAACCATAGAGCATAGAGCTAATAGAGTCGCCATTCCGCACTAAATACTATTTTTCTGCCAAATAACGTTGTACTCCTACCTTATCAAGCTAATTTGATACTTATTGCTATTCTGATGTGATAGTAGCACATTACTACCTACAAGAATACCTATTTAGACGATAACAACCTCTTGTAAGGTCGCTTTACATTTTTAGTGCGGCCCGGACCTAATATTTCTCATACTCGACTACCTGTCTGCGTAGGCATCTTGTGTAGTACATTTACCATGTACTATTATGTCGCTTGGTTCGGAACTACTGTACGTATACTAATAGTACTAGAAATCCGAACTAGTAGGTACAGTATTTTGAATGTACTAAGTACGGAGCGCTCCTTTTAGCGACCGACGAAGAATAAGCCTAGTAGAGATTAGGTATCTCTATAAAAACATTGAATACAATAATAACAGCAGGCTGATTAAATAGAAATTTTATCTACCCAAAGTATTCAGAAGAAGAAACTTAATCACTCAATGAACCCTTCAATTATTTATTTAGTACAATAAAGGATATCGTAGGTATGTTTAATAAAATTGAAGATTTAAGTACGCACAATCACTATACTGAACACTAAACATGCGATATTTTACATAACAAATCTGTGTAAAATTGAGTAATTGTCCCGCTTGGCTACATAAATACTAACAATACGTGTTTTGTGTTATCAATTATATCATTTATCATGCAACGCTTATGTTTGGTCTTTGTACGCTGATTGATTCAATTTCGCTTTCAGTGCAAGTAGTGGAACAAAATCCTGAAATTGGTAAGTAGAGACTTATCTACTCCGTTCTAGTTCTATAGTAACAACGTAATGCTACATTTACATGTTTGGCAAGTCTCGACAAGCGTCCACAATCACAAGCGTGTAAACACCCCATTTGGCTTGGCTTGCGTGAGCTTGTCGCCGATCTAGGGTGATGTCGGGCGTTTGTAAAAAACGCTTGGAGGCTTGGAGCTTGTGGACGCTTGCCAAGCCTCGGCAAGCATGTAAACGTAGCATAATTAAGAATATACTGTCTGTATAGTGAAGTACATATAAACTATCGACGTAAGTTGGCGGTCCAAACACACTTTCTTCAACCGAATTGTACCGCAGTCTGTGTGGCTCATAGTCATTTAGAAGCCTCAATAGCCCAACTGTTAAAGGTGCGGACTGAAAACTGTAAGATCGCAGGTTCGAACCCCACCCGTTGCAATATTGTCGTACCCACTCCTAGCACAAGCTTTCCGCTTATTTGGAGGGGATAGCAGGATATTAGTCAACTTCAGCTTGGTTAATATTCTTTATTAAAAAAAAGAAAAAAAACACCCGCGCGTGTGTGCATACATTTTTGAATGATACAGTACATACTTTTAACGGCAGGATCTCCGAAAACAGCCTGTTTTAGATTCAATGGTAAACAATCAAATATTCATTGTTTTGATAGGTTAAAATATATGTTGTAGATTAATACACGTTCTAATTTATTTTGCCGTTCAAAAGACCTAATTTTGAACTTCACTCGATGAAATAATATTCCGAAAACAGTGTAGTTTTCAATTGGGTTCCGGTTGTATGTGTAGTATATCAAAGTTAAACTAAAAAAAAAAATGACAAAAAATAGGCAAAAGCTTTTAGAACAATATTTTGCCGTTAATTTTTCTCTAAAAAGTTTTCTTTTTTTTTAATCATGACTGGTTTACTTTCTTTATAACAAAGTGGCTCGCGCGCCTCATTTCAGTAGCTCGCAAGGTATCATCGAGGTAGGACGTATCGCTCTAGCTGGCTCACTGCGATCCCCGCTGATCAGACGAACTATTGCAGTAGTGTTCACTTATCATAGATAATCAAAATAAAATTAGTGTGTAAATATTATTACCTATTATCTTCTAGTGTGTAAATCTTGTTATCTATTATTAAATCTGTAATTATTAATGTAAGTTAGGTACTCTTATAGTAAATTAATTAATTAAGAATACAATAAAGAGAAAATATGGGGGCTAACAATAAACAAAAGAAAAAAATATCCAGATTTAAATTACGAAAGTTTAGACAAAATTTAAGGTAAGTTTGATCCTTCTAATACAAATGTTGTACCTATTCTGTACCTTACCTACTTTATTTTTTTTAATTCTTGTGAATCTTTGGACAGACTTTCGAAATCGATCTGTAGGGCTAACATGCGCGCCACGAGAAAGTTTTGTCTACACGTTTACTCGTAGTCTCTATGTGAATCTCTACAGAGATTCACGAGTAAAGTGTAGACAAAATTTTCTCGTGGCGCGCATGTTAGCCCTACGAATTCCCTGCACTTGAGAACCATTGCCAAAATCAAAAAAAAAATGGCAGCCATTTTCTTTTTTCTCGTTATGGGACCGATTCCTTTCAAAATCGATATCTGGAGATCCCTAGTCTCATAAATGAGGTGACCAATGCCAAAATTATAAAAAGTGGCGGCCATTTTCTTTTTTCTCGTTATGGGACCGATTTCTTTCAAAATCGATATCTGGGGATCCCTGTGCTCATAAAAGAGATAACCACTGCCAAAATTAGAAAAAGTGGCGGCCATTTTCTTTTTTCTCGTTATGGGACTGATTTCTTTCAAAATCGATATCTGGGGATCCCTGTGCTCATAAAAGAGATAACCACTGCCAAAATTAGAAAAAGTGGCGGCCATTTTCTTTTTTCTCGTTATGGGACCGATTTCTTTCAAAATCGATATCTGGGGATCCCTGTGCTCATAAAAGAGATAACCACTGCCAAAATTAGAAAAAGTGGCGGCCATTTTCTTTTTTCTCGTTATGGGACCGATTTCTTTCAAAATCGATATCTGGGGATCCCTGTGCTCATAAAAGAGATAACCACTGCCAAAATTAGAAAAAGTGGCGGCCATTTTCTTTTTTCTCGTTATGGGACCGATTTCTTTCAAAATCGATATCTGGGGATCCCTGTGCTCATAAAAGAAATAACCACTGCCAAAATTAGAAAAAGTGGCGGCCATTTTCTTTTTTTTCGTTATGGGACCGACTTCTTTCAAAATCGATATCTGGGGATCCCTGTGCTCATAAAAGAGATTACCACTGCCAAAATAAAAAAAAAGTGGCGGCCATTTTCTTTTTTCTCGTTATGGGACCGATTTCTTTCAAAATCGATATCTGGAGATCCCTGTGCTCATAAAAGAAATAACCACTGCCAAAATTAGAAAAAGTGGCGGCCATTTTCTTTTTTCTCGTTATGTGACCGATTTCTTTCAAAATCAATATCTAGGGATCTCTGTGCTCATAAAAGAGATAACCACTGCCGAAATTAGAAAAAGTGGCGGCCATTTTCTTTTTTCTCGTTATGGGACCGATTTCTTTCAAAATCGATATCTGGGGATTCCTGTGCTCATAAAAGAAATAACCACTGCCAAAATTAGAAAAAGTGGCGGCCATTTTCTTTTTTTTCGTTATGGGACCGATTTCTTTCAAAATCGATATCTGGGGATCCCTGTGCTCATAAAAGAGATTACCACTGCCAAAATCAAAAAAAGTGGCGGCCATTTTCTTTTTTCTCGTTATAGGACCGATTTCTTTCAAAATCGATATCTGGGGATCCCTGTGCTCATAAAAGAGATAACCACTGCCAAAATTAGAAAAAGTGGCGGCCATTTTCTTTTTTCTCGTTATGGGACCGATTTCTTTCAAAATCGATATCTGGGGATCCCTGTGCTCATAAAAGAAATAACCACTGCCAAAATTAGAAAAAGTGGCGGCCATTTTCTTTTTTCTCGTTATGGGACCGATTTCTTTCAAAATCGATATCTGGGGATTCCTGTGTTTATAAAAGAGGTAACCACTGCCAGAATGGGAAAAAGTGACAGCCATTTTCTTTTTTCTCGTTAAGGGACCAATTTCTTTCAAAATTGATCCCTGTGCTCATTATAGAGGTAACCATTGTCAAAACTAGAAAAAGTGGTGGCCATTTTCTTTATTCTTGTTATGGAACTTATTTGTTACGTTCCCTTATTGGTTGAGCGAAGCAACGGCTGGATCGTCATGCTCGTGAACGGGTGTCACCAACGGGAATGTTTGTCTACTTTCTGGTTAGTACAGTAATGTGGAGTGGAGATATCGAATTTGAAAGAATTTTATCCAATAGTAAATAATGATAAGAACGCCTTTTTAATATTTGACTAATGTTTAACTATAGCAAAAAAAAAAAATATTACTGCCACTTTTTCTAATTTTGACATTGATTACCTCTATTATGAGCACAGAGATTCCCAGATATCGATTTTGAAAGAAATCGGTCCCATAACGAGAAAAAAGAAAATGGCCACCACTTTTTCTAATTTTGGCCATGGTTACCTCATTTATGAACCTAAGGATCCCCAGATATCGATTTTGAAAGAAATTGGTCCCTTAACGAGAAAAAAGAAAATGGCCGCAACTTTTTCTAATTTTGACATTGATTACCTCTATTACGAGCACAGAGATTCCCAGATATCGATTTTGAAAGAAATCGGTCCCATAACGAGAAAAAAGAAAATGGCCACCACTTTTTCTAATTTTGGCCATGGTTACATCATTTATGAACCTAAGGATCCCCAGATATCGATTTTGGAAGAAATTGGTCCCTTAAGGAGAATAAAGAAAATGGCCGCAACTTTTTCTAATTTCGGCAGTGGTTATCTCTTTTATGAGCACAGAGATCCCTAGATATTGATTTTGAAAGAAATCGGTCCCATAACGAGAAAAAAGAAAATGGCCGCCACTTTTTCTAATTTTGGCAGTGGTTATCTCTTTTATGAGCACAGGGATCCCCAGATATCGATTTTGAAAGAAATCGGTCCCATAACGAGAAAAAAGAAAATGGCCGCCACTTTTTCTAATTTTGGCAGTGGTTCTCTTTTACGAGCACAGGGATCACCAGATATCGATTTTGAAAGAAATCGGTCCCATAACGAGAAAAAAGAAAATGGCCACCACTTTTTCTAATTTTGGCCATGGTTACCTCATTTATGAACCTAAGGATCCCCAGATATCGATTTTGGAAGAAATTGGTCCCTTAAGGAGAATAAAGAAAATGGCCGCAACTTTTTCTAATTTCGGCAGTGGTTATCTCTTTTATGAGCACAGAGATCCCTAGATATTGATTTTGAAAGAAATCGGTCCCATAACGAGAAAAAAGAAAATGGCCGCCACTTTTTCTAATTTTGGCAGTGGTTATCTCTTTTATGAGCACAGGGATCCCCAGATATCGATTTTGAAAGAAATCGGTCCCATAACGAGAAAAAAGAAAATGGCCGCCACTTTTTCTAATTTTGGCAGTGGTTATCTCTTTTATGAGCACAGGGATCCCCAGATATCGATTTTGAAAGAAATCGGTCCCATAACGAGAAAAAAGAAAATGGCCGCCACTTTTTCTAATTTTGGCAGTGGTTATCTCTTTTATGAGCACAGGGATCCCCAGATATCGATTTTGAAAGAAATCGGTCCCATAACGAAAAAAAAGAAAATGGCCGCCACTTTTTCTAATTTTGGCAGTGGTTATTTCTTTTATGAGCACAGGAATCCCCAGATATCGATTTTGAAAGAAATCGGTCCCATAACGAGAAAAAAGAAAATGGCCGCCACTTTTTCTAATTTTGGCTGTGGTTATCTCTTTTATGAGCACAGGGATCCCCAGATATCGATTTTGAAAGAAATCGGTCCCATAACGAGAAAAAAGAAAATGGCCGCCACTTTTTCTAATTTTGGTAGTGGTTATCTCTTTTATGAGCACAGGGATCCCCAGATATCGATTTTGAAAGAAATCGGTCCCATAACGAGAAAAAATAAAATGGCCGCCACTTTTTTTGATTTTGGCAGTGGTTCTCTTTTACGAGCACAGGGATCACCAGATATCGATTTTGAAAGAAATCGGTCCCATAACGAGAAAAAAGAAAATGGCCACCACTTTTTCTAATTTTGGCAGTGGTTATCTCTTTTATGAGCACAGGGATCCCCAGATATCGATTTTGAAAGAAATCGGTCTAATAACAAAAAAAAACTGAACAAAATATGTAGGCAAGTGTACCTAAAAAGTAAAATATTAATCGAACTTACTTAATACCTTGTTTGAGCTTTAGCAGTTTAAAACTGCATGTTTTGTTCTTTCTTCAATATAAATATTTCATAAACTTTAGAACTGCCCTACTGTTTGGCATCATAAGGTTATTTAATCTATGACGTAAAATGTTCGCTGCGGCGGGGTTAGCGAGTTCATTTGATGAGCGCGAGCGAGACCTCACCGTGCGAGGAACGAAGTGGCTCTAAAATACCTACTGCGGCCGAAGATCGTGCCCTTAATCTTCGCTGGAAAGGCACTCTTCGTAAATGCCTAATCAAAGAGAAAAATAAATTAGTGAAAAATAAAAATGTTCACAGAAACTCGTGGAAGCTTCACTGACAAAGTCCGGGATGGAGTAATTTCACTGAGGAATAGGGTCCATGATAGAACCAACGGTGTCTTGTCAGCACTTGGAGGTAGAGTGGATGTTGCATCCAACATTATATACAATACGAGTATATATTATTATATATATATAGCAACATTTATGTAGTATGATATTTTATAAAAAAAAATTAACAGATAATAAATAAAATACACTCTGAAACAAATTAATTGAAATTAGTAATATAATTTATTGAAGTTAAAGATGGTTTAATCAATTAATGGATTAAATTGCATTTCAGTGCACGTAGATGGCCCATCGCCTACTCCTGGTAAGTAATACATTTTTTGTTATATTGCTATTTTTTTTTATATTTATAAAATAGAACATAAACTAATTAAATTTTTCTTAATTCCAGTTCAAGTAGTCGACAATAGTCAAGGCGGTAAGTAACAATAACTATCTATTAATATGGAGATGTAGTAGTTGTTAGCACCAAATTAATAGTTCAATTAAATGATTCATTTTCTTCTATTACAGTAAACTTTGTCGACAACAACCCATACCCCACTCCTGGTAGGTTATTAAACCTAATTAACTATATTATATATCGTACCCTTATTGCAAAAACCGATTATCTGCATTTTTGTACCAAAATTAGGTTAAATATATCAATCGACTCGTCAACTCACGGCGAAGCTGTAGGTAAAACCCATTATCTGCTACGACGCTTTTTTACGGAGATAGCTAGAGTTAAAAGCAACTACCTACAGGTATGATTTAATTACCTTCTTAAAAAAAGAACTAAACTCATTTAAATAATTTAGATTTATAAATCTATACCACAAAAACAATGTATTGTATTTTAATACTTTTCAGATGTAGTTGCTTGATTTATCATTATGTCAATATTATTCTGTTAATACACGTTAACCTGCGTTAACAGGTTTCAGCTTTTATTAATATACTAGAAATTGCTGATGTATCTAAAAAGTAAAACGAACTAAACAACATTAGTTGCTTTTTGCAGAATAATGAACACAATATTTTGTTAAAATTATTGCAGGTAAAAGAACTTAAGTTCACTTTTACTGTATAACTGGGCTACGAGGGTTTTTGAACATCTTCACAAATCAAAAGTTTTTTGATTTGTAAAGCTCACAATATAACTCTATCTTTAATGTGATAGAGAAAAGAATGTCTAAAGATCTTAAGTTTAGTGACTGGCCAACTGCCGGCATCTATAAAAGTAGAAATAAGCTGTTTGACTTGTATGCAGAAAAAAATATAATTATTCCCCCGCGTTTATTGAATATGTAAGAAACTATTCTAAATTGTTTGAAAATGCGAGCATACAAGCAAAGTCACTTCACATAAAACAAAAAATTGACAATTCTGATAATAAAATTAAAACAGCATGGGACATCATCGGCGATGAAATGAGTAAACATAAGGTACATAATAATAATAAATTGGAGCTTAAAAGTGATAATCATGTAATTAACTCCGATACAGAAATTGTAAATACATTTGAGAACTTTTTCAAAAATATTCCAATTACTACAACCAGTTCTCTGAATTCCTCGCCAGCAGAAGTCTATCGTCTTCTAAGGAGCAATGTCTCTGAGTGCAATAAGTTATTTAGGTTTGAACACGTTACCCCATATGACATAGTCAAAACATTTAAATCTTTACAAAATAAGAAAACAGCAGATCTATGTGGGATATCAGTTAAAATAATTCATAACATAATTAAATTGATATTATTGCGCCATATCTTGCTTTAATTTTTAATTAATCAGTAGATTCTGGATCTTTTCCAGACCTTATGAAATGTAGTAAGCTAATACCGCTTTTTAAATTGGGAAGCAAAAGTGACCCGAATAACTACAGGCCAATTTCAATTTTGCCAACTCTCAGCAAGATATTCGAAAAAATAATGCTCAACCAACTGCTTTTAGACTTTAATTTAAATAAACTCCTACACACTGAGCAGTATGGTTTTACAAAGGGTCGATCAACAACCGATGCAGCCGCAAGCCTGTTACAACACATATTCGATGCATGGGAGGACTCACAGAGTGCCGTTGGTATTTTCTGTGATTTGTCAAAGGCATTCGACTGCGTTGATCACGAGACACTTTTGCTTAAACTGAGCCACTATGGCATTAAAGATTTTGCACTTAGTCTCATTGCGTCTTATCTCAGTGAACGAGTCCAAAGAGTATGTGTCAATGATGTAAAATCATCCGGATCAGCCTCAGTAATGGGTGTACCCCAGGGTTCTATTCTAGGTCCATTCATGTTTTTGGTCTACATAAATGATTTACCACATTTTGTCCAAAATACTTGCGATATTGTACTATTTGCTGATGATACGTCTTTGAATTTTAAAGTCGATAGGATGAAAGACAATTTTGACGATGTAAATAATGTATTATCTCAAGTTTCTGAATGGTTTACGGCAAATAATCTACTTTTAAATACTAAAAAAACAAAGTGTGTTGAGTTTTTATACCTAACCCGAGAACTGTCAGTAAAAATTTAAAGATAAATAATGAACCTTTGAAAACTGAGGACTCCACAGTGTTCTTGGGATTAACCCTGGATTCAAAGCTACAATGGGGCACCCATATAGCAACGCTTGCGGACAAACTTAGCTCTGTTGTATATGTTATCTTTACATAGTATAAAACAAAATCGATTCCCGCTGTCTGGCCCTCTTTATGTACGCGTAGATCTTTTAAACTACGCAACGGATTTTAATTCAGTTTTCATCAGTAGATAGAGTGCTTCGAGAGGAAAGTTTACAGTTATAGTGTTTCCCTAAATTCCTACGGGAACGGGACAAATGTAGGTGAAACCGCAAGGCACAGCTAGTTATTCTAATATAATAAAACGAAATAGTTTTTTTATTTAAATGAGCTAATCTCTAGAACGGCTGGACCGATTTCAACGAAACTTTCTTTTAAAGATAGCTGAGATTATAAGAAATAATGTAGGCATGCCCATTTCCCACGGGAACGGGAACTCCTCGGGTAAACCCATAGGGCGCTGCAGTTAGTACGTACAAAGTTAAATGAAATCTACTTTACCTTCAGCCAAAAGCAACTAAAGATATTTATTTTACACCTGTACTGGCTAAAGTTGAACTAAAACGATTTTTGTCTTGATGATTATTACTATTTAAAACAAGTGATTAAATAAAAAATGCCATTAGAGCTACCAGAACGGTAAATTTGAAAATTTGGTAGTTTTTCTACATTCAGGAAAAACTAACTAAGTGAGCTCCATACCGGTTATTTTCTTCTTTTTGTTGAAAAAATAGTAAGTTTTTTTCAATTATTTACCTACTTAACATTTCTTGAATAGTTTCTTGTTTATAAAAATTATTATTGTTTAAAAATTGACATCATTATAACTAATTTTTAAGTCGTTAAAGTTTCAAATGCTTATAACTCAAAAACTTTTCGCTCAAATTTTGGTGCAGATAATCGGTTTTTGCAATAAGGGTACGATATTATATATATTATAATTTTTTATGAATGTTTGAGCTTTTACCTAATTCAATTAATTGTATTGAATTCCAGTTCACGTGGTTGAGAATAGTCACAACGGCGGTAAGTTACGAAGCGTCTCTAAATTAGAGGAAGCCTTAAAGTATTTTACCATACAAAAACATAAAATATCTTTTTAAACTTCCTTTTTTTAGCTGTTATCAATAAATAAATTTTCTTTTAATTGCAAGCTGGTATTGTTTTTATGTAAGAAATATTAAATTAATATTTTGTAAATAAGTTTGAGGCGATTAGTGATGTAAAATTTTGAACTGATAAAGATAGCTAAAACTACATCCAGTTGTTCACTTCGCTATAATAACAATCTGTAAATATTTTTGATAGAGTATAAATTGTCATTTTTTTTTCAGGGCATAATCGTCCATATCCAACTCCCGGTAGGTACCTATGTTTTATATTTATTATAATTTTTTTTTATACATATATATTACATACATATTTAATTTGATAATCACACTTTTGTTTATATTTTCAGTTCACGTAGTCGAAAACAGTCACAGCGGAGGTACCTTTTCTTTATAATGATAATAAAATCAGATCCAATTCACTGGTTAATTTGAAATAATTTTAATTCAATTAATTGGTAAACTTCATTTCCAGTGAACTTTGTTGATAACAGACCATATCCTGGAAATCAACACGATGGTATGTTAATGTTTGCTTTGCTTTCATCAACATCTTTGTATCTCATCTAGGAGTTTCATATTGTGCTTGTCGAGCTTCTTATGTTGTCTTTTATAAAGCCTGTCTTGCAATTCACGAGGGTGCGTGATTTTTACTTGTGGTTACGTCGTGTGCATGCACATTGCGTAAGTGTGCGTGCCTGTCAAGGTGGGAGCGGTCAGGAGCGAGCAAGCTCTCGCTCACACTTATACAGGGTGTCCCACGGCTATGCCACATGGAGGGGAAGTACCTTAAATATTGTAGATGGAACATTTTACTGAAAGAAGACTTCATTTTAATTTAAAAAACAATTTAAACTACATTCATAGATTTTTAAATAATTGCCTGGTTGAACCGGGACTCGAACCCGCTATACGAGAAAAAAAATTAACCTGTATCTTTATCATACCGATCGGAAGGCTTCATCATAAGGATTATTTTTTGTTAAATAACATTGCATCAGAAATAAAAGGAAGACCATGAATTTTAGCCTTTGATGTAAAATTTTGTTCAGAAAAATGAAAAGCTGACATTGGCGTATCGACATACAACTGACATGAACTATTACTAATGAGTACCCACTTGAGAAGTACGCATCATTTCTCGATCCTCACTATCCTTACTAATCCTTACTTATAAATGCGAAAGTGTGTTTGTTTGTTGATTTACTGGTTTGTCCTTCAATCCCGCTGCAACAGAGCTACGAATTGCAGCGGGATTGAAGGACAAACCAGTAATCAAAGGCTAAAATTCATGGTCTTCCTTTTATTTCTCATGCTATGTTATTTACATACAAACAAAAAATAATCCTTATGATGAAGCCTTCCGATCGGTATGATAAAGATACAGGTTAATTTTTTTTCTCGTATAGCGGGTTCGAGTCCCGGTTCAACCAGGCAATTATTTAAAAATCTATGAATGCAGTTTAAATTGTTTTTTAAATTAAAATGAAGTCTTCTTTCAGTAAAATGTTCCATCTACAATATTTAAGGTACTTCCCCTCCATGTGGCATAACCGTGGGACACCCTGTATAGCTACAATACATACACACACAGCCATGAGCCACGCGTCCCGTGAATTGCAATAATTATATATGTGACACTATACAGTACGTGTAGACATAAAAAAATTACGTTTAATATTTTTTTATGAAAAAACTTAACTTTTAATTCGAATAACTTACAGACAGACGGGAAGTCGAGTATGAGAATAATAAATGTATTAGACCAAGTATTTAAAGACCTCTTTTTCGTTCGTTATAAAGATTATTAAAAAAAATGCGAGTTAATTTATAATTTATTTGCGTATAGAAAAATTAAAGGAATCTTTTTACAGGTGGTCTAATAAACGTCGACCCTGGCTTTTCACAACCAGGAATTAATCAAGGCAAGTATAATAAAGATTTATTTCCTGTATCTCTCGGAGCATAATATTATCTAACACAAACGTTGTAGGTATATACCTTAATTCACACTAACATTTTGAAGGACAAATGACACTAATTCTGTTGTGACACAATCGCTAAACTAAGCCTAGAAACCTTCACACCAACACTATACGGAACCACAGAATACAGATTAATTTCAACAGTAGGATGTTAATATAAAACTTATCGCCAAACTAATCTACTTAATTATTATAAAAATCGTGTCCGCGTGGAATGGTGTTAACAATACTGGCTGCATTTTCGCGCTGGACAGCCAGGTTGATCCTTTGCGCAAAAGAAAGCCAGCCAAAGCAATATGGTACAAAATTAACGTATAAAAAAAGACGTGTGGCACTCGGGGACTGCCGCGGTAAAGCTATTGCATAGCATTTTTTATCAACGCCATCTAGCGGTGAGACTTGAGAGGAGTCCCGTGTCAGATTATTTTCGTTACGGAATTTCTGGACTCGGTCTCCACGCTCAAGGCCCGCGATAGAAGCTATGCAATAGCTTAAAAATTAAAATAAGTAGGCCGACAGGTAGTCGAAAGATTTGAGAATAATTATGTAGTAGAATTAATGAACTCTATTCCTTTCCTTGTAAAGTAGACTAGGGAATATAATTATTATTATTTGCGTTTACAAATTTTATCAAGTTAAAAAAATATATAAGTATATACTTTTTCACAGGTGGTGGTGGTATAATAAACCCTGACCCTGGCTTTTACCAACCTGGAATTAATCAAGGTAAGTTGCGGCGGATTATTATTTTTTCCTATCAATCAACGAATTCAATTCTTAAGTAGGTATTGGTACCAACTACCATGACATCTACATAATTGTTACATTTAAATTGATCTCAATAAGATTCGACGATTCAAGAACATACACCGTAATATTTTGATGTTATGCCAGCAAAATATTTTACAATAATTATTGTAAAATTAATAAAATAAATAAATACAATAATATTATAATTAATGTAATTTTTTTTCAGGCGGAGGTGTAATTGACTCAGGTTTCTACCAACCGGGAATTAATCAGGGTTAGTACAAAAGAATAGAATCACTATTTACCTAGATTTGTATCCTTTTTAGGGTTCCGAAAAAAACTTCGGAACCCTTATAGGATCACTTCGTTGTTAATTTATTTTATCCCTACCCAAACTTGTAAAGTATGACAAAATATTGTAGTTTGTTATAAGACCTAAGAAAAATACATTTTTATGAAAAATATTATGTATTATTCAATTAGTTATATACAATCCAAACAAGGGTTTTTTACAAAAAAAATTTCAAATTCCGCTTTAATACTTTATTATATTATGCATCAAATTATGCGATCTATGTATTTTTCCACATATAATAAAATAAATTTAATATTTTTCAGGACGTCCTGACCCTGATGTATATTACAGACGTAAGTAGAGTTAAGTACTTAATTTTATTTTTTACAATATAATATTCTTTAAATTTTCTCTAAAATATATCTATATATTTTAGCTCCTATTCCACCTCCGTAGGTACCTACTTGAGTATAAATGATTACTTATTATATAATGCTACTTAGGTACTTATTATTATTTAAGGTTTTGGGCTCAGTAACTAATAAAATTTTGTTATACAAAATCAAAACTTGGTATGCGTTAATTTAAAAAGCCGAAAAAATATAAAAAAAATTTAATGCAAAAATGTTTTACCATCCGTCATTGCGGCAATTGAGTATTTACAGTATATTTGATAAAAAAATTTCATACTCTTTCAGAAAAACGTAAAATTAATATTAATACACGAGGTGATGACTATTCCGCCAAAAAAAAGTTGTTTGCGTAGTGCTTTTCTCTCTAGGGTTTTTCTGAAAGAGTACGAAGCTTTCTGTCGAAATCTGCGATGACTGTAAAACATTTTTGGAAAAACAATATGTAAAAATCATGTACAAATGCTTTATAAATATTTTTTATTTTTTCAGGCCAACAACAACCCTGGTTACGCGGAGGCAAATGAAAAAGAAGATACGTTAAATAATATAAAAATGCATTTGTGATTAGAAACCATTTTTTTTTTATTACTATTTCCAAGTTTTCAAATGTAAACAAATAATAGAATTGTTGATTTATCATATTATTTTATTTCACACACATAATTCATTACCCACTAGCTCAGATCTATATCTTTCTGCAGATTTAAATTATGTACTTAATAGACAGTTTTTAATTTAATTATTTTCAATGTATTAGGTTAGGTAAGTATGTAGCTATAATACTTATATAAATTATATATTTTTTTGTGTTTAATTTAAACACCTGAAAGTTAGTTCTTCTTCTTTATCAACTTATAGATAGATGTCCATTGCTGGACGTAGGTAAAAGTTAGGTAGGTAGGTGAAAGTTAGTTAAGTAATTGTTAATTGATTGATTATTTAAATTATCCCCAATTCATTGACACCTTCGTATGAACTCGTTCTTCGTATGAAAAAACAGGCTCTAATGTCTGCCCTTGGTTTACTACCGTTTATTTATCAAAATAATAATATGTATAATAATGACCTCTAAGTAAGATTACTTAAACAAAGTACTGTTGAAATGACGTTCAATTTACAAAACTAATATTATTAAGTACATGTTTATGAAAAATTGATTTTAAAAACCTCTTAATATTAGATAAAAGGTCAGGGTCAAAACATATTTTACTATTTTTTAGAATACCTATAATGGTTAGGTATTTAAGTTATGCTTCTAAATATTTATTTACTTAAAATCACTTAGATATGGCACGGAATCGCCTAGCAGCATTTAGCTTTGGCTTGAAAGTATAGATATTAATCAAGTTTTTTGTGTCTAAAAACTGTCAACCGGTCTTGCTAGCAGTCGATTGGCTTTGTAAGTTGTAACAGCCATTGTTTTAATGCAAATTTTATATTATTACTAGCTTTTGCCCCCGCAACTTCGTCCGCGTGGAATTAGATTTTGGGGTGGAATTTTCAAAAACTGTGACACACGTACTTTTTTATTTTTAACTGAAAGCTCAAATACCAACTTTGATGGAAACAGCTTGAAAAATGACAGAGTTTCATATAAACTTCCATCCCCTTATTTAAACCTCTTAGGGGTGGAATTTCCAATAATCCTTTCTTAGCGTGCGCCTACGTCATAAAAGGAACCAACTGTAAAAATTTCAAGTTTCTAACTTCAGTAGTTTAGGCTGTGCGTTGATATCTCAGTCAGTCAGTCAGGACTGTTGTAGTTGAATTTTATATATATAGATTAATGACACCCTATAGCACCCGGGGTTTGAATTCCAGGCATAGCCTTTAATATTTCAGGTTTATGAGCTGTACCACAGCTGTACAATCAAATATAACTTGCTTAGGGTAAAGTATTAAAAAAAAGCAATAAAATATTTATTATTAAAAAAGGGAAACATCGTGGAGAATTGTCCAAAATGTTTTCACTTTTCAATATTGTGGGAAGTCTGCCTAGCATGGCGGATAATGGTCTCAACCCCATTCTGATTGGAGACCAATGTCCAGAAGTGGGTTGAAGATGGGCTGAGATGATAATGATGATATTACAGTAAAGTATCAATTAAAAACAAAAACAGAGTTACTCGTTTAACAAATATCCTTACCGCAGCCCAGTCCAGGCTATAGGAACCATGCTTTTTTTTATTCGATGACAAGATAGCCCTTGACTGCGATCTCACCTGATGGTAAGTGACGATGCAGTGTAAGATAGTAGCGGGCTAACTTGGAAGGGGTATGGCAGCGCACATTCAACCTATACCCCTAACCGGTTTCTACTCACAATCGTGCCGGAACGCGAAATCGCTTAATGGAACGACTTTGACGGTAAGGTGGTAACTAGTCACGGCCAAAGCCTCCCATCAGACCAGACCTGAATTCTCAACTTGTCTCCGCCGGGAATCGAACCTGAGACCTCCCAGTTATAAGACTTACTTATTCATAGTAGAGATTAAAAAACAATGAAAATCATTAAGTAACTATTGCTTTTATTTGGCCACCATCTTCACCATTTCGAATTATGTAAGTACTTATCTAATTTGGGAAAACCGAAGAATCTTTAGGTACCTATTTGAGAAATATGACGTAAGTAGGTACATACATATATGTTTTAAGTTCCAGGAACGGATTATCAAAACACATTAAAATCTTAAGAATTACTTATTATTTTATTGTTTTGGGTTAAACAACTATTTATTTTCACGAGTAAGCAGAAATAAGAGTACAAGAAAAATTACTTGCGAACGCTTTGAATACCAAATATTGACCCGTAGTGTAGGTTATCTCTCACTTTATAAATGAGACGCCAAAAGTGGTCGATGTTAATTCACGGTCGATTTTTGACATCTTTGTTTGTGTCTCCAATACTCCAATATACTTCAATATGAAATTCGTGGTATGTAGTACTAAAATTTATTTTTATTAGCAACTAGTTGATTAAGGTTTTTTATTCCCGCGGGAACTCTCTTATTTCAAGGGTTAAAAAGTCCATGTGTTATTCCAGACTATAATCTATCTCTGTGCCAAATTTCAGCCAAATCGGTTCAGACGTTGCGACTTGCGACGTGATTGAGTAACGAACATCCAAACTTTCGCATTTATCATATTAATAGGAATTCTTGAAGTATATAGCTTATTTGATTCCTCCATGTAGAAATAGGATAATACATGGAGGAATCAAATTTTTTGTTTGGGATAGTATGATTTAAAAACAGTTTAGTTATTTGAATGCCTAGAAATTCTTATTACAGTAAATTTCAATGTAACTCAAACTATGTGTGTCTTTGCCCCCCCAGGTGGCAAGGGGCTTTTATACCAGTATAATAATTATGGGGATTGTTTACCCGTCGTTCCAGTGGGTCGACCCATCTATGGGTAAATAAAATTGCCCGCGGACCCATGACGCTAGAAATAACAATTCGATTACCTACCAGTATAGTTTGATATATCCGATAGAACATGCAAACTGATTCAAACGGGAAGTAGGTATTCTAGGGCTGAAATCAATAGACCGCACTCAAGACAGAGATAAAACGAGACAGATTTATGTCGGAGCATTTTTATATCCCGTTTTATACTCTTATCTTGAGTCTGAGCTAAGTCAGAGCAAGCTCTATACATCTCAACATAGGTACCCAATGTCGAGATATCGCAATGGTTTGAACAGTTTAGTAAATAAAGTCTATTTATTCAACTGTGGGGACGTGATAACTCGCATATTTTCAAGTAATTACTAACCGAAGGTCTCGACTTCGTCCGCGTGGATTAAGGTTTTTTAATTCCAGAGGGAACTTTTTAATTTTCCGGGATAAGCCTATTCGTTAATCCTGGGTATGAGCTATCTTCACGCCACAACGAATGAACTGATTTGGCTGGGAATGGGGATAGTTATCCCGGATAATTAAAGAGTTCCCGCGGGAATTACAAAACCTTAATCCAAGCGGACGAAGTCTCGGGCATCATCTAGTCGAACATACAATATATCCGGAAAGTCAGGAGCCCGGGATAGAACCCGGAACTCCCGCTCACCACAATTAAGCAATTTTGCTGACAGCATATTAGCGGATTCTAATTAACTACCTACTCATAACCATCCATTCGTTATCTCGTGAACCTTTAACCTGTAGCCTTTGATATAGCTTCATTATCGATTCATGAAATTCAGTTTAATATGATCGGTCATAAATGTTTATACCTATACAGAGCCAACAATAATGTGTTTTAAAGATAACATTATCAAATTGCTACTGGTCACTAGCGTGTACCTAAAATTGAATAATTGTTTAATAGTTGTACTGCCTCATTGATCTGGTGGTTAGCGTGTTGGACTACGGATGACGAGGTTCCGGGTTCGATTCTCGGGTTGGGCCACAAAAAAAAATTATTGGGTTTTCCTGACATAGAAATTCTCAGTACTAGCCCGGAGTAAGGAAGGTAGCGCTGAGTCCGCTCTACGGTCGGACGGACTATGAGAGTGAAGGAATAGAGATGCACCTGTGTATAAGCAACACATTTGATCACTATTATAATATCTCCCACGCAGATGGCTTATTACTGAAGAGTTTATCTGCCGTGACCAGATTCGGTCGGGAGGACATAATAGGTATTATTATTACCTAAAAGTCAGCTTAAATGACTATCCGATCTTATCTAAGCGATAACAACCACAGCAAATGATTCAATGTCTCAATAGTTGTGATTGGGTGAATTTTTGGCGTTCTTGCTGCAACGATACATTTTAGCCAATAGCGAAAGAGCATCAGCCAACCAGAGTTGATTGTGGTTGACACAGCATACATAATGAAATGAATTTCTTTCTTCCAGATTGTTCTCTTCGCTCTAGTGGCCATGGTTGCTTCGCAAGGTATGTAACTTAATAAGTACCTACTTAAATAATATTTTGAGATGTCAGGTACAAGTGAGCTTGTAAGGTCCGAACACGTATGTAAACTATTTCAGCCTTATTATTTGGAAGAGGCTTAAAAAAGCATTATTAAATAAATTAAATTTACAATTTCGTCATGTTCTCGGACGAGCTCGTAAAACCATTATCCCAAATTATAACAAAGCAACAAGAAATAATTAAAATATATATATATAAGTAACAACATTACGTAAAGCAATTTAGGAAAAATAAATTGATTCCAATAAATTTTGATTAACAGTAATAAGTTATATTATGCAAAATGCATTCATTACTGGCTCGATATAATTCAATTAAATTCAGCTATACATACATTCCCCACAAAAATACATTAATTTGCATGAAAAATTTTATTTTTCAGTGAACGTTGTTGACAACGCGGATGGTGGTATGTTATGAATTAAAGTACTTATTTGTTTTAACCAAATAATAGGTTAACATGCATGGTTGCTTATAACATGGTCAAAAAAATTACCTGTGTTACTACTGATACTAAGATTGGTAGTAACACGTCCACGAACGGTTGTTTATTTATATGTACTGTGATGTATTATGATGAAAAAATAATAATGTCATTAATTTTTTTTAAATAGATGTAAGTATTATTTAGTTTAGTTATATATGAAATTATTATTTTTCTTTCAGTTCAATTTGTTGACAACAGTGGAGGCAGTAAGTGTGAATTATTTCATTTATTTTAAATAACATTTTGTAAATAAGTAGTGCATATACTATTTTTATAAAATTTAAATTTGTGTAAGTAGTACACACCTACATTAAAAAGTTAAGTTAAGATTTTTCAAAGCTCCTACACTAAAATCAATAATACATATATAAAAATAAAAAAGTAACATAACAATACTGGTATATAAAATAAATCTACTTACTTATTATATTATTGATTTCATACGTTCTATTTTTCCAGATCCCTTCCCCAACAACCCAGATGACTGTAAGTTACATAATTTTAACATTATATAAAGCATAATATTCAATACAACTTAGATATAAGTTTCTGTTTACAATTATATTATGACAAGAAAAAGACCTCATAAAAAAGGGGCCTTAAATCAGCCACTGAGAAGCAACCATCCATTAACTCATACTTAGAAAGTGGAATTCCCCTAGAACCGTAATCTTTTTTTTTTGTGTAATATGAAGTTAATTTAAATAAAATCTTATATATATTTTTCAGTTGTCATCGACCCTGGTTTCTCCCAACCCGGCGCTAGTAAGTATATATCTTTTTGAATTAACCGATAAAATAAATACATTATGTATTATGTCAGTGTCACATAATATTTATAGGCGTGATTGGGCCTTCCTGTTATCCTATCCTATTAATATTATAAATGCGAATATTTGGATGAATGGATGGATGGATGGGTGGATGGATGGATGTTTGTTACTCTATCACGTCGCAATGACTGAACCGATTCGGCTGAAATCAGGCGCACAGATAGATTATTTATAGTCTGGAATAACACATAGGCTACTTTTTATCCCGGAAAATAAGAGAGTTCCCACGGGAATTAAAAAACCTGAATCCAAGTTGCGGGCATCAGCTAATTTAAATATAAAGTAAATGATAAATAAAAATACAAAATTCAAACTCATTAAGCGAATGAGTAATTTTTTGGTTATATTAGTCATATAACATGTCATATATTCCCCTTTCCCCTCCAAATAAGCGTAAGCGGATTTAGGAGGTGACACGACAATAGTGCAAGGCTTTAAACTATCGACCTTTCAGTTTTCAATCCGCGCCTTGAACCGATGCACTATTGTAGCTTAAAACTCGAAATGGCAGTGTAAAGCTTTTTATGTCTAAAAAATTTTCACATTTATTTGTACTAAAATTATGTTTTTCTTTACAGACTACCCCCCAAAGAAATGTAAGTTTCCCGTGAAAATTCCCCTTCGGCCGCGTACGAAACCGATGCTTGGTAACCAGTTTCGTGCAAAGAATATTTTTCTTCCTACGAAACCAGTTATGAACGAATAAATTTTGTTCTTTGTACGATACCAATTAATTATTGCTACATAACCAGTACCGGACAAAGAAAATTTTTTTCTTACTACGGTTTCGTAGGAAGAAATATATTCTTTGCACGAAACTGGTTACCAAGCATCGGTTTCGTACGCGGCCGAAGGAGAAAATTTAATACAACGGTCTTTCTACAAAGAACTTGACTGATAACGCGTTTAACTGATGACTTATGTCTTAGTGCCGACTTTCCCAACGTCCAGTGACGTTTAACCGGAAATAAATTGGGCGTTCTGACAGTTTTGTATTGAAAAAATATCAAAACGTTTGGATGAAAGTTTCATCGATTTTTTAAGCTATTGCATAGCTTCTATCGCGGGCCAGCGTGGAGACCGAATCCAGAAATTCCGTAACGAAAATAACCTAACACGGGACGGTGAGCCGCTAGATGGCGTTGACAAAAAATGCTATGCAATAGCTTTACCGCGGCAGTCCCCGAGTGCCACACGTCTTTTTTATTACATCTGTCGCTTATTCGAAATTTAAAAGATAATAATTCAATTATAAGTAACAATGAATAACTTAAGTATCAATTGCTACTGCTCTCACTTGATAGCACCCATCTCACAATTTTGAATTTCCAGTTTCGTTCACAAACATTTTTTTTTTTCAGATGACAACCCAACACACCGTGGTTGATTTTTGTTGTATATAATATAGTATTATACTAAAATATTAAAACAATATGTGCATTGTACATATCATTAAATATCTATACTAAAAACAAATACCTACTTTTATTTTTAGCATTTACTTCTGTACAGAAGTTACCGGTTCGATAAATAAAATAGGTCAACCTATTTTATATTAGTATCATATATTTTCAGTCAAACTGCTGTTTTACTGATTTTGCAAAAAAAAAACTTTTATAAGTCACACAAAATTCAAAATTCTCCTATCATTTGGCATTTTGAATTAGGAAGTCTTGGCGGTTAACCGTCGTTTTACTAATAACTAATAAAATAACGCTAACGGGTTTGGCATGTGACTACGTGATCAGAATCTAGATTTGCGAATACCTATTTAGTGCAAAATCTAATTCTTGTACATATTGACAACATGTCATAAAATCAAAGATAGCGATGTCTTTTATCTTTACAAGAAATATATATCTCAGAAATCTGCGCAAGTCTGCATACATAACAATGAACATTGAATAGGATAATAACTTCAAAATATACCTAATTTATTCGGTTACCTACCTATACTTGGTCTGAGCCTATACAGAACCTCCAAACTAAGTAGGTATACATACAACATTGCAGCATACATTTTATCGCAGCGTTATGGTTTTCAGGGTTCCAAGATTTTTCTAAGCTATAATTTTTATAAGCTTATTCAACAAATTGTAACAAAAGTTACAAATTGTTTGTGATGTTATAAAACTTCTTGCAACAAAATCTGAGACGACTCTCTCATCTTGAGTCCAAGCTAAGTCTGAGCACGTTCTATAGATCTCAGCACTAGTCATTACACATTGCTACAAAAGTAAATAGATACCTACAAGTGAGTATAAAAGAAGAAAATTACACCAATTATTTATAAGATTGAGCGTGAGACTTTTATCCACTATAATTATGTACGCACTTCATTATTTTAATTAACTGATTTCATCAGAAAAAGGTTCTCAGTTCGATGTTTTTTTGCTAGCTATACTTTTATTGTTTATCAACTTTTGCCCGTGACTTCGTCTGCTTGCAGTTAGATTTTTATTATTCAGCGGGAATTGTTTGTTTTATTGGAATTATACCTATTATGTCAATTGCCAGGTCCTCAACTATGCACATTTTTTAACATATACATACTTATCCGAAGACTTGCTGCTCCGTTGCTGTGTGAAGGACAAACCAGCAAACCAATAAAGCTACAATGTAACACGCTTCCGCATTTGAAACATTAGTAGTAAGTTAGTAACCTATTGTAATTATTTGACGTAATACCTACATATATCGTGTACGTTGGCTCAAAGAAATTTCCTTCATAAAATTGTTTACGGAAATTTCTGAATCATGATTCATGAAGACGATTAGAATATGCATGAATTTTGTATGAATTTTGTCGTAATGACCCGTAAATGTGATTTCGAAATAACTATCTTATGTTGCTCATGTTGTTACTTGTAAGTAGGTTTGCACAACATGCGGTGACATCAAAATTGAAGAATCTTGAATCAAAAGTTCCTGAAAATCTGAAACACTTCGCCAAAATAAATATAGGTAGGTATTAAAAAGGATTATTCATAATATGACACAGTTTAGAAATCCCTTAGCTAATTTTATGTCCCGTCACACTACGTTTGCCACTTGCGGCTGCGGTGTCGTTGATACATTCGATTCGACTCATTTATTTTCCGAATCGAGTATCGTACAAACTCTTTGTTCAAACTTGATACCTTTTCTATTTGTTTTTTTCCTTCTTACATCTTGTCATGTTTATTCGGATGCTTATTTAGAACAGTAAAGATATGAAACGCGGATTTCGAAATTTCTTGATAGGCAATGACTACTTAAAGTTTTTATTCGTACTATTAAAAACCTTTTATCAAATATTGTAACAACATTGTTTTGATGTATAAAAATAAAGCAATTACTATACAAAAAATGTTTTTATCATCACTGTGAACTAAATCTGCAGTATTGAATATTTAAAGCTTTTTTGAAAATCTGTTTAGTTACTCACATGCGTAATTAGTGTGACATAATAAATGACCAAATTGCATGTTTGTTTACATTAGTTGTGTAACCAGAATTTTTGCCGTGGTTTGGGTAATTATAACATTGCGGTTCGTACAAAACGCACACCGCAACCACGTCTATGATCTTGTATGAAATACCTTAAATTGATAGTATAGGCACCTAATCTTATCAAGTTGATAAAAAGTTGTCACTTTTCCAATATAAAAACAACTAGCACAAATACAGCTGGTAGCTCTAAAGTTGTGCAACTATTTCGTGAATATGAAGCGTTTGATAGTTTTCCTGGCTGTGGTGGCCTTGACAGTGGCTGTTACCCAAGACGGTATGTACCTATTTCATGTTCCTCCACCGACCCTGTGTGTCGATTCTCTAAAAATGATTGCATCAGTGTAACGACCGGTGTATATGTCAAGTAGGCCTCTGATTTACTGAATTTATGGCGTTCTTGCTGCATCAATGCATTTTAACCAATAGCAGGAGGCTACCAGCCAATGAGATGTCATTGCGCTACACTGATACAATCATTTTTAAAGAATAGACCTAGAATAGACACACTAATAAGTCCGTTGACAGCGCGTTTCCACTTTCCTCTGGCACGAGATCAGAAAATACATAATAATACAGACGCAGAAGATTCACTCCGAAAAATCATTTAAAATAAAAAGTGACTCTTGCTATCGCACAATAAAATTTAGGTAATTCAGGTCGCACAGCATACCTTTCCTACAGTCTTATTCACCTACCAGTCGCCTCCTTTCCGTGCGTAACTTTTATAGTCCAGTCATTACGTACATTCAAAAAAGAAAATGAATTTGCGCTTCTAATTTTTTAATATGTTGTAGGGGATACCTAGAAAAGCTTAACTTGAGATTGTCGACCAAGCTTTCCTAGGAGCTTTCGCCGCCATGTTGAAAAAAGGGGTAAAATTTGTTTTTCGGCAATAACTCGGCTATCCGATGAGATTTCGAAAATTTTTGTAGGACACTTTTTGTAGCTTTCTTTGTGCTCTACAATAACGCCTGAATCATTTTTAGCGTATCATGCATCGTTATCGAGATATCGATCGATAAAGTCAAAAATTTAGGACACAATTTTTGTTTTTTGCTTTTTTTTTCTTTGGGTCTTAATAAATATGAAAAATTGTGGAATTCAAACTTGTAGAGCATATTCAGACCTACAATTTCCTTCTTGGATTTTTTTATGTTGGACAAAAATTACGATCTCCAGCGCGCCGCAAAGTCGGTGAATCCACACTCAGCGTCGAGCGAGCTGTGTGCCTAGTTTAAGATTTTTTACTACAATTTCGAGCTCCGTAAAGTTTCCTCACAAACTACTCACTGCGTGAATAGTTTATGTCACTTTGGTACCACGAGTCTGTCATATAGCATAAGTGAGGAAACTATTACGACTATACCAAGGTCAAAATCCTGACATTTGTTGTCTCTCTTATACATTTGCAGAAAAAGCGAGACAGGTATACGCTGCCATCTTATCCAATTTGACATTTTTTGCATCGTTTTGTGACGTCATTGACGGCATCACAGTGGCAGCATAGACTATATATATGCTGGGAAGTGTCAGTACATCATACAATCTATGGTATGGTTGTCTATGGTAATTTGACATAAGACCTAAGAGTTGATGTAAGGGTTGTACACGAAAGAGATGCAGTATAGAAAAGTCAAACAAGATAGAATGAGACACAGTGACAATTTATTGTCTTTCACAGCGTGCCCACGCTTGGTAAAGTTTCTCTCTAGAAACTTATTCTATGACCTAAGTCATTAAACCACAAACAGATTTAAGTGTCTGTGGCTCCCTAAATATCAACAAAAAGTTCTAAAGATAACGGAATACAAAACCGAAAAATGTTATTATAATATATATTTAGTGGTAATTTGTAATCAAGGAACATAATACTCTGACGAGTTTGTAACAGTTTTGTAAGTGGTGTTTGTAAACAGTTTGTGTTTGAATTCAAAATTCGCCACCAATTATTTTCGCACTAATCCAGTATCTACTGTCCACCAAGTTAACTTCATAACCCTAGCTGGTTTAAAACTGTCCGGGCTTACGCAAACTGACCAACTGAATTGCAATGGAAAAATTAAAATCAAGCATCATCTTGTAAACTAATCGGTATGTAATTGTACTATTTTATGAGCTAATCCTCTCATTTCGAGAGGAGACCCTAAACTTCGTTTGATTCTGTGACTCTGACCCACGGCTGTCTAGTTGTGTAGCTCAACACATCCTGTGTTGAGAAATGACTGGTTTAAAGAATGTGTGGTAAAGAAAATAAACTATTGTATTTGTTGAAGTACCTAAGCATACTTAATTTTATTATTAGACCTATAAAATATTAAGATTTCCTACACTAAAGAACAATGTTATGTTGTTTTGATATATTGTGATGTCATTTTCCGTACCAATCCTACAAATTTTTTTATAATTGTGAAAGTGTTATTGTTTGTTGATTTGTCCTTCAATTACGCTGCAAAAGAGCTACGGATTGATGTAATTTTTGCATGTGTACAGTTGAGGACCTGGAGAGTGACAAAGGCTAAACTTTTTATCCTGGAAAATCATAGTTCTATGGGATTTGAAAAACTAAATCCTCACGGATGAAGTTGCTGGCATCAGCTAGTTACTAATGATTAAATAGCTTATGGGATATGTTTTTTCTTTTTTTCCAGTATAACCTACTTACACTATTATACCAGAAGAATGGGTATACATTTGCATCTCTCTATTCAGCTCTTAGGCTGGAATAGCCCTTAGGCCCTTAGGCTGGAAAAAGCAGAGCAGTCACCAGGTCTTCTGCATCTTCACTGCTTGTTATACCACTCAGGGGCATAGCACATTCCTACCTATACCTACTTTATAATCATTTTAGTGCAAGTATCCAGCGTTATAATGGGACGGAATGTAATTTTTACTTTGAGAATTCATGTCAGAGAATCTAATGTAATTTGTTATGGTTGCTTAATAAATAAAATAAATTGTTTATATTCTGTAATAGACCCATTCTTGTTTTATATTTATACTAATTACTACATGAATAAATAAATAAATTTATTTACAAACCATTTCTATTCATTTATATGTACATTCAAGTTATTTTTATCTATACCTACATACAAAGTCTACTTAATTATATTATACAGGTAAATTGATGCTGAACAAAGGCATTTATTTTGAAATGGCAGTCTATCTATAATAAATAAACTGTCTTAAACATTTAAGTTTAAATTTTTGTGTCTGTTGGTCATGGTTAAAAAAGGTCAAAAGGCTGAACCGATTTTGATAATGCTGTTTTGGCAGATGCACTGCAAGAAAAGTATGGATGCTATACAGTTTAATTGCTAATGCAGACCATCTGACCAGACTATAAATATTATATGAAAGTTTCTACTAGGCTACTTTTCATACAAGAAAGGTTCCTAAAAACAATATATAAATCCACATGAATGAAGTCAAGACCCTATATCTACTTAGTGAATACAACATATGATTTAATTATATATTATCATTGACATTAGTCAATCATGTTAGTATATTAGTACTAACATGTTTATTACAGAGAATCCTGCTAATAATGTAAATGCGAAATTATGGATGGATGTTTGTTACTCAATCACGCCGCAACGGCTGAACCGATTTGGCTGAAATTTAGCACAGAAATAGATTAGTCTGGATAACACATAGGCTACTTTTTATCCCGGAAAATAAGAGTTCCCGGCGGAATTAAAAATGCGAACGAAGTCGCGGGCTTTAGCTGGTGTTTCAAATATATTATTTCTTTTTAATAGATAAATAAGCTAAGTAGGTATGCTATAAATTATACATTTTAGGACAGAATTGGGCAGTTAAAATGAAAATTGAAACAATAAAGATTATATTTATTTTTACATTTGGTTTGGTAATTATTGTCTTATACATATATAACCTACCTATCTTTTTATGAAAATCTTGATAATATTTAAGTATGATTCGAGCTCCACCTAGCACCTGCATACTTGGTATTAGTTGACAGCTTATATTGGTCTATAGTGATCCTGTAATAAGTAACATGGTGCAACCTGCATTTTTCTTCTTTATCAACCGACAGACGTCCACAGCTGGACAAAGGTCTCTTGCATGGACTTCCACGGGTTTCGGTCTTGCGCCACCTGAATCCAGCGGCTCCCTGCGACTCGATTGATATCGTCGGTTCACCTAGTGGGGGGTCCGCCAACACTGCGCTCCCCGGTGCGGGGTCGCCACTCCAGCTCCTAGGGACCCCATCGACCATCAGCTCTTCGAACTATGTGCTCCGCCCATTTCCACTTTAGATTCGTTTCGCTGAGCTATGTCGGCGACTTTGGCTCTTTTACGGATCTCCTCATTTTTGATTCGATCTGCCAGGGATACTCCAAGCATAGCTCTCTCCATCGCCCGCTGAATAACCCTGAGGCTTCTTGTGAGGCCCATAGTTAGGGACCATGTATCTTCAGGTACTGAGGAATTATTAATTATTATTATTGCAACCTGTAATAAGTAAGTAACAATTTATTAACTGTGGAACTATCCTGACTTATAATACTGAATGAACTGGCCGAGCGATTTATATAGTTACTCAACGGAACTGGCTACGGCTTAGGTACTTATCTTCGTCACCACTCACCAGTGATACTTTTTGTGAACCTAGGTTATGAGAGTTAGAGATTCCATTATTATTCCATTGAATAAACACTTTTCGGGATCCGTTGGGAGTTTTTGCACAAAATGCTTCATCTGAGATTCTTTTCGTCTTTGTGACACTCTGGCCAGAGCGGTGGTGGTCATCAACGAAGTCGAACGAACGTCTTTAGCGGCAGATGTGAATCGCCTCACGAGCTTTCGCCATTTCTCCCTGCTGGCCGACAGCCTCGTACACTTGTGCAATTGACCATCCATCGTAGACTTTATTTGATGGGTCCATCGCATAGGTGATTTTCTTCGTCTTCTGGTGCCCTACACTTTGTCCGAGAAGCACAACACTATTAACGCCTCTAAGTCAAACTTTTCTCCTCCTCTTCCCGGCGGTTAGCTTTCACAGCCTCTGTGATCATTATTCACGTCTTCGTGGGTCCTAGAACTCTTCAAATTAATTATTTTTCAACATTTCGTTCGTATATCACCAAGCTCTCACGGAATATTTTCGGTGAGTTGCAATTCGAGTATCGTATCGTGTCACAACTCGAAAATGACGTCATTTTCGGGTTGTGAGATGTCAAACATGTAACTCATACTGCCAAATAGCAATACTTTCCGTATCTTTGTTCGAAGACGTGTTTATTTCTCGATGGTGACGTCACACGTCCGTAACGTGTAAGCTCATACTCGGAAACACTCGATCACTTTTAGGTCCGCCGCTCGCCGCTTGGGGCGCTGGCTGTAGATGTATGAAGAAGCTCGAAATCGAAGATTCGATGAAGTATACTATCAAAACTTAAACTAACCACACTGCTCGCTCGGTTGTGTCTGGATGTCGAATCGAATGGGAAATTGTTCAGGAAATTGATGGGATAAAAAATAAGTACATAGAGCAACAAATTAAGGATCACACAATAGTAATTTATTAAACAAATAATTTGTTTGTGCAGTAAAAAATATTATTTTTTTACAATACAAAATAAAGAAAACAAAATAAACGGAAAGAAAAATATTTTTTTCTGCACTCGAGACACGAACGATGGACTTTTTTCATGTCTTTTTTCGCTTGGATGGTCCAGGCTGATGATCTTCGTCCTCCGTAAACTCTTCGAGTTGTTGTGTCTGTTGAAACGTTGGAAATGATGCTGATCGAGACCTTTTGAACTAGGTCAATTAAATTCATATTACGAACTTTTTTCAGATCCCTTCCCTGAGAATCCTGAAGGATGTAAGTAACACCTGTAAAAGATTGGTCCCTTTTAATAGTTTACTTTAGTCTTTACCTTGCTCTACTCTACATCTGATTCTATGTTTCACAGTTGTCATCGACGAAGCTTTCTACATGCCTGGAATTCGTAAGTACCTTTCTCGTTTCATCGTATATACAAGTATCTCTAGTATATATAATTATGTATGTACAATTTTACATACTTAGGACCTATTTCAGCAATTTTCAGCAATTCTAATCGGTTAAAGTTTTGAAGTAATCGGTAAAGTAGGTGTATGGGTTAAATCTACACTGTCCTACCCCTTCCAAGTAAGCCCGCTACCATCTTAAACTGCATCGTCACTTACCATCAGGTGAGATTGCAGTCACGGACTATCTTAAGATTTTAGACTTGATTCGTGGTTTACTGACATAATTGTTATTAAATATCACGAGTACGTACCACGGTAATTATTTTAGTTGGGATTGTCGATATTTCGATCCAATTGCATCGTCTCAATTGTCTCGTCGTGACCACGGTCCATGCAATTGGATCGAAATATCGACAATCCCAACTAAAATAATTACCGTGGTACGTACTCGTGATATTTAATAACAATTATGACGGACTATCTTGTCATCGAATTCATTTGTTTTTTTTTTTTTAATAAAGAATAAAGACGTTCTGACAGTTTGCCAATGCAAAAACTATCAAAACGTCAAAATTCGTTGGTTAGAGTTTACTTGGCGGTGGTGAGTTAGACGGATTTAAGATTGGTAGTCACTTGAAGTCTGCCAACCCTAAATCTATTGAAATAGGCATAATATTAGAGATTTTATTTCCTATTTATTGATTTATTGATCAAGCGTTTATGTTTTACAGAAAACCGTGATAACATTGTGGTCGATGGTAAGTTTATTCTATATTCTAGTAACACCTACTTACCTACAATTAATAGGTTCTTGTATTATAATTGACCCGCGATAATACCTACCTACAAATAATAGGTTCTTGTATTATAATTGACCCGCGATAATACCTCAACCCCGACTTCATCCGCGTGGATTTTGATTTTTTAATCTCATGGCAAATGTTTGATTTTCGGAAATAAAATTAATCCTATGTACTAACACATTATCCAAAATACGAGATATTTCCGTGTCAAATTTCGTCAATATCAAACCAATAAAATATTATACCAGTTTTAACTGTGAAGGAAAACATAGAGAAACATACAGGTCTACTCGTAAGTTCATGATGTGTGCAAAATCACTGTCCATGCGTTGTTTACCTGTAATTAGTTTAACATTTCGCACACTAATCTTAGTGATTTATTTGACAATAGATCTCAATAGTGAGACAACTCAAATAATATATCTGTTCCCTAAATGAAAAAAAAGTCTTTCTGAATCTTTTGTTTTATTTATTAAAGTTATGAAACTTATTTTCAAAGTTATGAAACTCAATTTTATTTTACGTCATAAATGATGTCGTTAAATGCGACCTAAAATAAAATTGAGTTTCATAACATTTGTTTAATGTTAGTTAACGACGTTATAGTTTGAGGAGGGCAGATTTTTATAACGTTTTGGATAATTACAAACTAATAATTCAACAGAATCTGATCCCGAGGTCCTGCCATATCCGCCTAAGCTATGTAAGTACCTACTTGTTCCATTCACTTCAATTTGACTGGTAGGTACATCATGTCGCGCTTTGCTGTCATACTGTACTAGCATTGCCAGACGTCCCGTATTTCCCGGGACATCCCGTATTTTAGGCATAGTTTAAAATGTCCCGGCGGGATTGACTCTGTCCCGTATTTGAACCGTACTTCGTTTTTCATTATGAAATCGATCCAAGTATTCACACACGCAACGTTCGTAAAGCGAGTTGATCACCGTTTTTACGATTTTAATTTGTATTGATTTTTACAGATACGTTAAAACGATTAAAAATATGTTAAAACAGACTCGATCCTCGGAAAAATATCAAAAAAAGACACTAATTTTGTTTTTTTATTTGTCCCGGGTAAAAAACTGAAATCCCGTATTTTTTGCCTATTTAACCATTTGTCCCTTATAGGCTGAAAAAAAATCTGGCAACCCTATACTGTACTGCCCGCGACTATCATTACTGTGTTTTTTCTGTTGTTATTGTTACGTTTTACAGTCTTTTTTTTGTAATGTTTTCATTTATTTTTTAACAATTTCTAAAATTGTTCGCTTGTTCTACGTTGAGTAAAAAGGCTTACTAACTAGTTCAGTATAAAATAAGTTTTCAATAAAAATATTATGTTATTTTTGTTACAGACGACAACCCCATGTTACGTGGTCGCAAATGAAATAAGAAAATATTAAATAACTATCATTATTAAGTTCCACATATTATTTTACCATATGAATTACTTTTCGCCCATATCTGTTTATAATAAATATTATACTTATTACAATATAAACATATAAACCATATTGCCTTTATTGAATAAAAGATATCTTTATTTTTACAAATTTAATTTTACTTCTCTTCTTGCTTCAATGTATTTTCACTTATAAAAATAAATGGATTACCTATATCATGTAAACAAATAATTTACATTTGATTACTTGATTACCTAATTGAAGTTATTTTCCTATAACCTATTTTACCTATACCTAAACTTTGCTGCAATACAATTGCATGTGCGTGTTGTACGAGGATATAATACGAGAACACGCACATATAACGAGCTGTGGCTCCATCTAGCGACTAGATATAGCTAGTTACTTACGTCACTCGCTCGCGACTGAATACTGAAGTCTGAAACCATCTGAAACGTAGTAAATAAAACACGAAATAAAATGTTGAGCTGCGTTCAGCAACATTCATTTTTAGGGTTCCTTACCCGAAGGATAACCAACGGGACCCTATCACTAAGTCCGTCAGTCCGTCCGTCTGTCTGTCTGCGGGCTGTATGTCATGATCCGTAATAAGTAGAGAATGGAAATTTTTTTGAGAATGTGTATTTGAGTTGGCGCTATGACAACAAATAATAAAAATAAATTAAAAATTAAAGGGGGTTCTTTGGTCCGGTTATTTTTTTACTACTGAATGTTCGTAACTTAACTGCAAACCAAGTGGCGAAGAACGGACTCCACACACCTTTTAGAACATTATGGATTTATGGAGAACACTCGTATATGCAGGTTCCTCACGAAGTATTCCTTATGTGAGTGATATTTAATCACACTAATATTATAAAGGCGAAAGTTTGTATGTGTATGTATGTGTGTGTGTGTATGTGTGTGTATGTGTGTGTGTGTGTGTGTGTGTATGTTTGTTACTCCTTCACGCCACAACAAATGAACCGAATTGGTTGTTTGGAATGGAGATAGCTCATATCCAGGATTAAGACATAGGCTACATTTTATCCCGGAAAATTACAGAGTTCCCAAGGGAATTGAAACACCTTGGTCCACGGGACGAAGTCGCGGGTATCGTCTAGTTTCTTATACGCATTTACGTCCGAAAATTTCGAGGATTTAGACCTGGAATTCAAACCCTGGGCTACTATATAAAGGTTGAAGTCTTTCCTGGTTTATCAGGTATTAGGATTATACAGAATAAAGTTCAAAATATATTTATTCGCCTAAAGCCGCGTCTACTTACTAGTTCAACATAACTACGACAGTTTGATTGATTGATTACTTATCTTCATCTTAATGAAATAATTCCTTGTAATCTCAGAGTAAATCCGCCTGCAATACTCGGCAATTAGTAATTAGTCCATTGTTACTTTTTAACGCAAAAAACGTGTGACAAAGGATGTAAGGAAAGCAATATAAAAGTTCGTCCAACTCAAGACGCTGATAGTCTAGAAATAATAGCAATCGTAGAAGATGTCGCGGATACCGGTAAGAATATAAAGAAGTGTTTTTTCAATTTAAAGCCTCCCAAGCACTGACCTCTATTTAAACTAATCTATGATTAACACTGGCTAGGTTGCTGTCATATTTTTTCGGACCTACTTGATTGATACCATTTTGGCGCTGCAAACAGTTACGAGTGTTCAAGGAACTAAGGCTGAGGGCACTAGTTGACAACTGATATTTGATTTTTAAGCTATTGCATAGCTTCTATCGCGGGCCTTGAGCGTGGAGACCGAATCCAGAAATTCCGTAACGAAAATAACCTGACACGGGACTCCTCTCACCGCTAGATGGCGTTGATAAAAAATGCTATGCAATAGCTTTACCGCGGCAGTCCCCGAGTGCCACACGTCTTTTTTTTTTCAATAATATCTACTAGTAAAATTACTAGTTCCAGTGACATTCGTATGTCAACGGCGTATAATATAATAATGTATACGGCGCTTCAATTAGATCCGTAATTGGACGCACATACGCAATAACGTTTCAACCCACAAACCTTTGTCAAATTAAATACATACATAATATAAAGGAATAAAGTTTACTTTTCAATTGATAAGTTGTGTGGGTTGACTCTTTATTGCATATGTGCGTCCAATTTAAGCTGTAATTTGTATAGCGACAGCCAGTGCAGTGTTAATCCTTACTTCCTTACTAATATTATAAATGCAAAAGTGTGTTTGTTTGTTGGTCTGTCTTTCAATCACGCTTCGCTATGGATCGACGTGATTTTTTGCATGGATATAGTTGAGGATTTGTAGAGTGATGTGGCTTCTATCCCCCAAAAACAAAAAGTTCCCGCGGGAATTCAAAAACTAAATCCACGCGGATGACGTCGTGGGCGTCAGCTAGTAATAGAATAACTATAGAGGTCAGTGCTCCCATTATATAATTCAGACAGAACCTTGAATAGATAGGTATAGATAACCGTTAAACTTGTAGATATTCCTGTGCCTCCTGGTGCTAGCCACGACAGTGTTCTGCGAAGACCCACCCAGCACGAAGTCACCTGAACACCAGAACAAGGAACACCCGAAGCAAACTGGCTCGGTAGGAAATCCACCTGAACATCCACATCCTGAACAGCACCACAAGATGGCCGATCTACCCAAAGGGCAAGACAATAATCAAATGCCCAAATTCAACCAAAATAACAACTAGTTTAGACTATTTCACCTAAGTCCAGTTCATGCTTGTACAAAATTTTGTATTTGAAAAGTTCTGTGTTGCGGGAGTGTAGAAAGTATGCTATTTATCGTAGTTACGCTTAAAGTACTAAGATATATGCTAAGAGTCGTCATAATATAATCTGTAAATAATATATTCTTTGAAATTTTAAGTAAGGTATGCCATTGGCTAAATATCTAGCCCTACCTTGCAACAACAACTTTATTTGCGGCCCAAAAATATGCCATCCATAGATTACGAAAGCAACGCGACAGCAGAAATGTCTTAGCACTAAGTTGTTTTTTTTGTAGCGTTAAGTTGGTACATACAATGTGTTATGTGAGCATTATATGCTTCTGGGCCGTAAAGAAATTGGCAATTTTATTCAAATTGACTTGAAAAGAGGTTTACAAGGAAAAAATATAAAAAAATAAGTTTTTATTATATGTGCTGAAAGCATTCTGGAGATCAGAATTCTTGAATTCAGGTCTGGATTGTATTTGATTTAGGCATTAATTCGAGAACTAAGGAATATGTGGTCCAAAGATAAATGATGAATGTTGTACTTACTTTTGAATTATGTAATTAATTGGCATAATGTGTAGTTTTATATCAGCAGATGTTATTTTAAGAGACGTGTAAGTAGGTACATGAACTTTAGTGGCCAGTATGATTATTAGTAGTTTTAAATACGGCAAGGCTTATGGAAGATTGTGTTAGGTATTAAAACTTTGTACATTGTTAGAACTGGACTGCTGTAAACAAAACGACGACATGCTGTGTTTAATTGACATTGTGAAAAATATAGGTACCTTCAACTAAGTTATATTATTTAATAATATCACGTGTAAAACCATAAATAAATTCAGTTGCAACTGTTTACTGTTCTTTATTGGTATTCGGCTTAACTAAAATTTTCTATTGAAATGTTATGCATAACATTGTTACGCGCATTCCGTACCAAAAAACCCTGGAAAAAACACGTTTCTAGCCTTTAATTTTAACTGATTTTAACTGTTTTCTTTATTACTGCTGTTATAGCGGCAAGAGAAATACACATTCTCCGAAAATTTCAACTGTCTACTTATTAGGGATCGTGAGATACAGCCCACTGATAAATAGACGGACGGACAGACAGCGGAAGCTGAGTAACAGGGTCTAATTGGTTACACTTTGGGTACGGAACCCTAAAAAATGAATGCAGGTCATAAAGAGTAAAATCACCAAATATATTGGATTTTCTCTTGAAATTACATACTAGAAATGATCGAAATTCGATAATATTTCGTAATGAAATGGATTTGTAGCTATAATCAATTACTCTATCGTAATCGAAATTAATTGAATTACGTATATTACCCAATTATTAGAACCGTTAGATTATACTAAGCACTGTTATACCTACATTACCTGCATAACGCATCGCCCGATAATCGTTGCATTGTATTTTCGCATCACCAATGGAAACGGTTCAATGAATACATTGTACAAGTGAGGCAACAAACAAATTATTCATAACTACGAGGAATCTTACGCAACTACGTCGGGTTAAGTACACGTAAGAAATCTTCAAAACAAAGTTTATATTCGCTACCCAAGTCATAGTGATAAAGTACGTACCTACGTTTCATTGTATTATATTACTTAACTAGCCTTTGCCCGTAGCTTCGCTCATGTTAAGTTCGTTTTTCAAACCCCTATTTTACGCCCTTAGAAGTGGAATTTTCACAAATTCTTAGCGGATGCCTACGTTATAATAGCTATCTATATGCCTTTCAACCCGATTTGTTTAGTGGTTTGAGCTATGCGTTGATAGATCAGTCAGTCAATCAGTCAGTCACCTTTTCCTTTGTATATATTTAGATAACGCTCACGACTTTATCCGCATGGAGAAGATAAGGCTTTTTTAATCTTCCGGGACTCTTTAATTTTCCGGGATAAAATTTGCTAATGCTGGGTATGAGCTACCTCCCTTCTAAACAAACAACAAATTTTCGCCTTTATAATATTAATTAATGTGCAGTAAACGTAGAACTTTGTTGTATCGGAAGTCATCAACATCGGTTCCCCATCCATCATTTACCGATTGGGGTCAATATTGCTTATTTTCATCAAACATAGCTAAGAACACCCCCGACTAATTCACCATTTAAACAAAAAAAAAAGAAAACCGGTTCATCTGTTCGGGAGCTACGATGCCACAAACAGACACACACACACACACAAACATAGACACGTCAAACTTATAACACCCCGTCGTTTTTCGCGTCGGGGGTTAAAAAAATCAAACAAACAAAAACCTATGTGTTTACAATTTATTTAACCGTAATCAGTATCCGTATTTCTGGTATCCTCCTTCGTGTCCGCGGCCCCCTTGACCGAAACCTCCCTGGCCACCTTGGCCGAATCCTCCCTGGCCGCCTTGGCCGAAACCACTCTGGCCGCCTTGGCCGAAACCACCCTGGCTGCCTGAACCGAAACCTCCATGGCCGCTTTGACCGGGAAATCCTGAAGAGCCTATTAAACAAATAAAAACAAAAATATAAAACCGATAGTTCTAATGTGTGAACCATAAAAAAAAAAAGATACCGGCCGAATTGATAACCTCCTCCTTTTTGGAAGTCGGTTAAAAAAGTGAAGTAAGAGCATAGATGTGAGAAAAATATGGTTGAGCGAAGCAATGGCTGGATCATGCGTCGTGCTCGTGAACGGGTGCCGCCAACGGGAATGGGTCTGCTTTGACTTCCCATGCTGACATGTGTTAGATTATATGTATTGTATTTTTGAAGCTTCACTGTGGAAGCACTGTATACTTAGCTTAGTTTTATTACTTATTGTAAAATTAGTTTATTTTATTTTTTGAAAAGAGCAACTGCTGAGTTTCTTGCCGGTTCTACCACCGGTACTATGATAAGTCACAAATCTACCACCGGTTCGGAATCTGCATTCCGAACCGGTGGTAGATTTGTGACTTATCATAAGTGCTACAGGGTAGCCTACATGAAATAAATAAATATTGAATTTTGAATTTTGAAAAAAAAAACCAAAACAATACAAGCGCACAGTAGTAGGTACTACAAGCTTTAAGTGTGAGTTAACACAAGAGAAAAAAATAAGAAGGAAGGAAGAAGTATGAGCAAAACTACGTTTGTATGGAAACTCGATCTTATGAGAGACTCATAATACTCATAAATATTTTTTTATTGACACAATATTAGGCCTGTAGTCCACACCATTAACCGTTATGGTTCAGTTACACAAGGAGAGTTTCTCGGATGCGAGTGAAATTTTCGGCACTCACATTCGAGCATTGCTTAACTGATATGAGTTTTTGTCATAACTGATAAATCATAATGTTGTGCCTAGGCTAAAAGTAATAATTTATCATTAATGTCACAAACTTAATTTATGTACCTTGTCCCTGTCCAAATCCTTGTCCCTGGCTACCGAAACCGGAGCTCCCACCGTGGCCACCTTTAATTAAATAAAAAAATAAAATAAAATAAAATATATTTATTTCAGACCATTTTGGTTCACACCAATAAGCGAAACAATTAAGACCTGTAGATAATAACTTACTCTCGCAACAAGCTTTTATATCATATAAATTGTGTAATGACGTTACAAGTTGATGGTAAAAGTTTTAAAAGAAAAGTTTATTTTATTCTTTTTAGCGCATTTAAATAAAAGCGGGTTTTAAAAAAAATTACTTTTAATTTATTTTTAGAATAAATTAGAATAAATATTTTCATTTTTCAAACCCTACTCTACGCGGTTGAAGTCCCAGCTTGTATTTAATATAAAATTATTGAGATTAACTTTCAAAGAACAGTTTAAAAAAATTATAACATTATATTAATAAAAACGATAGATAAATCATTAAACACTTACTCGTACCTTGGCCTTGGTTACCAAAACCACCCTGTCCCCGCCCAAATGAGTTAGAACCCCCTGCAAACGAATGACGCATTTCTTAAAAAAGAGTTTTTCAAATTAAAATTCAAAATTATTTGTTTCACGTAAGCCAACTTCTGGCTTTTAAGATCAAGTCAAGACTCTACCAGCGCTGCACCGATTCAAAACGCAAATTCTGCTCAGAAGAGCCGGCAAGAAGCTCGGTAGTTGCTCTTTTCAAAACAAAAGTGTTCCGATATCATGCATGTTCACAAATGCTCAAAGTACATAATTATCATATATCATAAGCATATTATCTATCTAGCAAACTGTTGAAGATCATTGAACTGAGTCAATCAATTTTATTGTTGTACAAGTCTCTGACAATAAGTGTTTTTTGGAGCGTAAAGAATAGAAAAATTTTGCTAATGAAATAGAATTACCTCCTTGGTGGTCACGATCTGGGGTAGGGTAGGGATCACCATAGTGGTAGGGTAGACCTGAAAAATGTACGCAGGATTGAAACTTCTAATTATTATTATTTACGAAAATTAAAGAAAATCATTGTATAAAAAAGCAAGTAATTAAACCTCAAATTCGAGTGATGTTTAACCGAAGAATAAATTGGGCTTCTCACAGTTTTTGGATTGAAAAATCTGCCAAAGCATCTTTACGATGATAAGACTTATTCTGGCAACAGGTATATTGGTGAAATCGGCCCTTTACGATTTCCATTAAAGTAACATTTAAAGAGACATGAGGTATAAAGTAACATTTAAAGGTACATGAGGTATAAACTTTCTGACAGTTTTTATATTGAAAAATCTATCAAAATACCAAAATTAAAATCAAACCAACAGATCAACCAATGGCTTAAAATGCTGGTTGGTTAATACTGTGAAACTGGCACTAACATGGGTATTAAAAAATATAAAAATGTCTTACCATATACCATGGTCACCAGCATTAATAGGCAAAGTACCTGAAATAAAAAGAATTGCATTGAGGAACAGTATAGGTACTCATAGATGTAAACGTTTAGCGTAAGAAGTTGCTTGTTTTAAGTGCGTTTTCATGTTGATAAACTACTGAACCGATTTTGATGCGGTGAATTCACCTCAGGTTATAAGTTGCAGAGAGAAGTCCACGCATCAAGGGCCAAGGCTGCTTCTATACAGCAATCCGGGAACCCGCCATACAATCCAAGAGATCTTACTATTATTTGAAAACACGAAAAAGTGAGGCATACGGTGCAGAGAGAGAGAATTCTCATTTTAAAAATACGTTATTATCGTCGATTTTTAAAAATTCTTTTAAAAATCGACTTCAAACGTCACAAAATATAAAAAATACTAATCAAAACACTTGCCAAAACGTCATCGGTGTTTATATTTTTTTGTATTTATTGATTTTTTTAAAAGCTAAAAATAAAATTTAAAAATATATATGTGACAACCTCTGAACCTACCTAACAAAAAAAAATCTTCAAAATGAATTCACAATTGGCGAAATAATAGTGTAACAAACAACCAAAAACAGAGTCGAATTGACCCCTTCCTTTTCGAAGTGGGTTGAAAATTCGTGTAAAATACTTACTCTGAAAGTCATTATCACAGTTTTGTTTTCCTCACAAGTGTTTACAGACTAGCACAAACGGAAACTCTCTTGGTTTTATAAGCAAAATTTATCTGCAAACGTGAGCGTTTGACCCCACAGTAAGCTGTTATGTAAACAAAGCTGATTTATCTGTCCTAATTGTGGTGGTGTGACTTTGTTATTGTGGAACTTACCCAAAATGAATAGAATTATTTATAGAGTTAGTTCATTCATCTCAACCCAATCACTACTGGCAACAGGTCTCCATCTGCACCCAATCACTACTGGCAACAGGTCTCCATCTGAACCCAATCACTAGTGGCAACAGGTCTCCATCTGAACCCAATCACTACTGGCAACAGGTCTCCATCTGAACCCAATCACTTCTAGCAACAGGTCTCCATCTGAACCCAATCACTAGTGGCAACAGGTCTCCATCTGAATCCAATCACTAGTGGCAACAGGTCTCCATCTGAACCCAATCACTTCTAGCAACAGGTCTCCATCTGAACCCAATCACTAGTGGCAACAGGTCTCCATCTGAATCCAATCACTAGTGGCAACAGGTCTCCATCTGAACCCAATCACTTCTAGCAACAGGTCTCCATCTGAACCCAATCACTAGTGGCAACAGGTCTCCATCTGAATCCAATCACTAGTGGCAACAGGTCTCCATTTGAACCTAATCACTTCTGGCAACAGGTCTCCATCTGAACCGAATCACTAGTGGCAACAGGTCTCCATCTGAACCCAGTCACTACTGGCAACAGGTCTCCAAATTACATGAGAATTCTTTAAGCCATAGTCTACCACGCTGGCATTGTGGCATTGGTAAGTTTCCCCATTTTGAGAGTTCGGCTGAATACTGAAACGTATCTAAGTGCATTCACCCTTCGTGTGTGCGTTCGACTCGCACTTCTTTTTTTAACTATTCCGCGATTTATCTGCATGTTTACTAAAGTCACGGGTCTTACTCATATAGATTTTGTTTTAGATATTGGTAAGTAAAATTAGCAACTTTATTTGCGGTCAAATTATAAAACTATCACGATTTCGAAAGCAACGCAACTGCAGAATTGGATTTTAAAGTAAAGTTGTTTTTACTGCCCATATTCATTTTATTACGAATGAAGACAAATTGGACACATGCATCGTGCCTATCCAAAATATGGATGGATGGATGGATGAATGGATGGATGTTTGTTACTCAATCACGCCACAACGACTGAACCGATTTTACTGTTTGGCACATGTTTGATTATAGTCTGGAATAACACATAGGCCACTTTTTATCCCGGAAAATAAGGAGTTCTCGCGGAAATTAAAAAAACTCAATCCACGTGTACCCTACGAAGTCGCGGTCATCAGCTAGTAATTATGAAGCTAAATAGTACATTATTGCAAAGGCAGGCAAGTAGGCAATTGCAGGTCGAGTATGAGTTTGAAGGCCGAGCCGTAGGCGAGGACTTCACTAAATACGAGACAGGCAATTGCCATTTCCCGCCGAGGCATATATAGTGCTTTTCTCAAAAGAATGCAGGGAAATAAAACACTTTTTATATTGTACATCCAAATCCATCCGCCATTTTGGTTTAAATCTGGTGGAGTAGGTACAATCAATCTCCATTTCACTCTCTGAACCGTTGGAACTCATTTTGATTATTATTAAATTTATATTTATTAAGTAGGTATGTAAATAACAAATCAAGACGAATTTTCAGCTTTACCGCCAATTTTTTTTTTATCTGTACCGACAGGCAAACGCAATTATGGCTATACAGCCTTATTTTTCTATGATCGAAGTATACAGCCACGTAAACGTAATTTGTACTAAGCAAAGAGACTATGGTATGCCAAGAATGACAAAAGAGATCCGATCAAAGAGTATTTAGTAACCCCAGCACGCCATTTCATACAGTTGTATGAAACGGCATTATTGTATTTTTTTTTTAAATATTGCAGGAGCTTTGTCATCATTACAAAGCTCCTGCAATATTTAAAAAAAAAACAAAAACTGTTTCGCGGAGCGTTGTAATGTTCCAAATTCAAAAAACGCTCCTGCAATGGATTTGATTTTCTTTGTCTGACAATTCGATACTTCGCGTGTTCTTTTTTCGAAAATAATGACAATATTTCCATGCATGTTTGAGAAAAGGTAATTTTTTTAAAAATTCATGAGGGTTCGGGGTTTGAATCTAAGGCACATTTCTAACTTTTCGGTGCTATAATATGTTTGTTTGTTGCAATTAAATATCACTTAAGTACTTGAAAACCTGTATGCCTAAGAGTTGCGGAAACTCTCTTATTTTTCGGGATAAAAAGTAGCCTATGTGTTATTTATTCCAGACTATAATCTATCTCTATGCCAAATTTCAGGCAAATCGGTTTAGGCGTTGTGGCGTGATTGAGTAACAAACATGCATCCATCCATCCATATATCCAAACTTTCGATTATAATATTATTATAGTAGGATTGCAAATATACCACATATAATCCAAATCAAAGTCCTACCTACCTGCTTCTCCGCCATGGATCGGTTTAAAAATAAAACACTATTATATATAAGAAAATTAGAGAATATTTTTATTAAAATCTAGCAATATAACTTCGAAAGTCTAGCTCCTGTGGAGAGGATTTCCACTTTCTTGGTTAAATCCCGGATCAACATCTGAAATAATCAAACATTATTTATATATTATTTGTTTATAAAGGTTGGTTTCATTAAAAAATCTTGATGATTTTTATTTTTATACCTTTTGAAGTGGAGACCCTATAGAGTATTAGGATTTGGGAAGGTCGCAACAATTTACTCTTCGATTCAGTTAGTATAATAAAATACTAATGTTGTGTTTGTATTTTAATTTAGTAAATTTATCTAATTTTTACACGTAAATAAATATGTATCTTCCCTTTTAGTATCCTTTTAGTATTTATTTGTATCAAGAGATTTCTTAATAGAAAATTAATAATTTGTATGTCATCATTGACAGAACATGTTTGGAAGTATGCAATACATATTATCTATTTCTCTATCTATTTCTTACAATGTTTCTTGCAAATAAGCAATTTATATTGTCTTCGGTTTTTGAAGTAACGCAAAACGTGTTTTGTGTTACTTCAAAAACCGAAGAATACTTATTAAAAGTTAGCCCTGAGCCTGTTTCAAGATATTTCTAGTCTTATTAGATCAACTGTTAAGAACTCATATAGGTACGCGATGGGATTGACATGCAAGGTTGAAAAAAAAGCCAAAAATATAGAAAAAAATTTCATTTGTAGTTTTTTCAGATCTTCAGATATTTCTAATTCAAATAGTCTTCGTTGCAAAGTATAGGTAGGTAATTAACTTTCTCTTAGATACCTCTCTCTCTGCTAAGGAATCCTTATTTCAAGATTGAAAAGTTTAAAAAAATATTTTTAAAAAACAAGCTTTTAGTAGCTGGCTACATCGTCAGACCCTGAATATCATCCTGAATACCAGAATACTTGTCAAGAAGATTCATAAAGTCCTAACACAATGGGGTTACGTCGTTTTATCATAGAGTTTCTATAGTCAGCTTGTAAAAAGAAAACAATTATATGTATATAGGTAACAAAACGCTAAAATAATTTTATTTAATAAATTAATGTCATGTCTATCCTTCTTAGTCTAGCCTAGCCTTTTTACTATCTCCGTTTCCGAGTAATGAAAACCTGAAAAATTTACAAAAATATTATAATACACAGGCTGTTCCATAAGTCTTGCAATAGAAAGAATCTAAGAGGAAAGAGGGGCATCATAGTTAGAATTGTATTGACAGTCAGGAGTATTGACAGTCTTCTGCATGGTTTTTTCTGTTGTTTGTTCTGCAAGGTTTCTTTGCCTCAAGTCATTTCCGAGCTGAAGAAACTACGACCAAACTCGCGTCTCAACCGTTGTCACTTTCATCATGATAACGCTCATCGAACGACCGAAACTCAAAATTTTTTGAAACAATCGAAGCTCACGGTGCTTGACCATCCTCTTTATAGGCCTGACCTTGCGCCGTGCGATTTTGGTCTCTAACCGCTGATCAAGAATCAGTCGAAAAGACGGTGGTTTGCGACTGATGACGAGTTATTGAGTGCATGGGATGAGGCCTGCTCCAGTGTTTCAAAGGATCAATGGAAAATGATATTTGATACGTGGTTTTTGGTACGTGAAAGTTTTTCAAAAAACTTTAAAAAATAGTGATATTTTTGCAAGAATTATGTAACAAGCAACGTATTTGTTTTCTCCGATGCCCGCGATTTCATCCGCGTGGATAAAGGACTTTTGATCTCTTTAATTTTCCGGGATGAAATGTAGCCTATGCGTTAATCCTGGGTATGAGCTATCTTCATGCATGAAGGACTAACAAACATACACACACATACACATGTGATGTGATGTGATGTGATGTGATAGTTGTCCACAGTTGGGCATAGGTTCCTCGCATAGACCTCCACATGCCCCAGTCGTGCACTGCCTGTATCCAGCGGCTCCCTGCCACTCGTCTAATATCGTCGGTCCATCTATAAATTGGGAGGTCTACCAACACTGCGCTTGCTTCGGTGCAGGGTTGCCAGTGCAGTACCTTGGAACCCATCCCCCCTAAATCTCTAGTTCTATATAAAAATAAATAGTATCTTTACCTTGACCTTGTCCTCCTTCGCCTTGGCCATCCCCAAAACCGGGGTCAGAAACGATATCTGAAAGTTAAAATACTACTATAGTTCTTTCAACTCACGAGGGCGTGTGGCTCATGGTTGTGTGCGTGTCGTATCTGTATAAGTGTGAACGAGAGCTTACTCGCGCTTGACCGCTCCCACCTAAGCTCCTGACAGGCACGCACACTTACGCAATTTGGATGTGCACAAAGTAACCAAGTAAAGCTCACGCACCCTCGTGTGTTAACACAATATAATACTATATACATAGATACTACATGATACTGAAACCTCAACAGCTTCTGACGTCACCTAGGTTCTTTTATCAGATACAAAAATGGATATTGTTCCTTGCTGCTCATGACTCAGTGAGTCGCGAAGCTGAAGTGGAAGTTCGAATGGTTGTTAGGGTCCCAAAAGGTGCTGGAATGGCGATCTGGCGACCCCGCAACGGAAAGCGCAGTATTGGCAGACCTTCCACTAGGTGGACCAACGACATTAGGCGAATCACAGGGAGCCGCTGGATACTTGCGGCGCAAGACCAAAGCCTGTGGAAGTCCTTACAAGAGACCTTTATCCGGCAGTGGTTGAAGAAGATGTATGTAATATTTGCTGCCAGAAACTGTACCAAAATATCTACTGCATCCTAAACAGGTAAATCCATACTAAACTACCTTCTTGGTTGTTACAGTTTTTGGAAGATTTGTCTTTTCTGAATGGACATTTTTTCTTTTAAATTTTGATCAAAATTACGCATAAAAATTATTCAAATCTCATCATTAGGTATCTCATCTCAATCTCAATATCTCAAAACGAGAAAATTGTAATGGTCAGATTTGTTTTAATACATTACCTTGACCAGGGGTCAAATCAGTATCAAAGCCAGGGTCACCAGCGATGTCTTGTGGGAATGCTGAAAAAAAATGATTAGTCAACGAACGTTTCAATAATGCCCACGATACCTGAACATAATAATTTATTAAAACAAGATAGGCTTGACAAGATAGGCTTGACAATAATGCCTGATCGAGACCAAGCACCACACTAGCTGAGGTCTAGGTTGGAGCTTGCTTGCCTAGACGTTTTAAGTAATGTATTATTTATTATAATAAATAATTTATTAATACTCTGATATTTAAGGTGAATAATAATATATAATACTTAATAGATAGTAAGCTAAATAGAGAGACTTTAACTGCCATCATAGTCTGCAGGAAAGTAAATGAAAAATACAATTTTGTGAAAAAAATAACAATTAGGTATAAATATAACTGTATAAAGCGTAATAATTATGACTGTCATGCTACAAAAATAGAGCTGCTCATCCAATCCATGGGATTGGACGAGAGGACAAATAACTAGAGAACCACATCAAAACAAAAATATCATGGTAATCGTTCGCTATTAAACTAATTAGGAAACACAGAGGTGTTTATTGTAACAGTTTGGTTCGGTTCATCCTTGGTTCATCGCATGAGATATTTTGAACAGTAATAAGAATGAAAAATTAAAAATAAAATAACGATTTTGATAATATTTTTAAGTAATTACCATGAGCCACCACTACTGCTACCAGCAAGAACAGGCAGAGAGTCTGAAATTTAAAAAGGACATAATCATAAATCCAAAGGTTCATTATACTACAATACTAGCTGATACCCGCGACTTCGTACGCGTGGATTGAGGGTTTTTGGAGTCCCGCGGAAACTCTCTTATTTTCCGGGATATAGCCTATGTGCTATTCCAGTCTATACCAAACCAACTCTGTACCAAATCTCAGCCAAATCGGTTTAGTCGTTGTAGTGTGATTGAGTAACAAACATCCATCCAAACTTTCGCATTTATAATATGAATAGGCTTCTTAATAGGATGTATAATGTAATAAGAATTTAAGATGTGAATAGGTATATTAGGAGAAAATGGGGTAACTGAGTACAGAGGGTAATTAGAAACGACAAAGTTTATGAAATAGTACCACTAACTTATCTATTCAATTAACGGGATCGTTAATGTTGAGTAGTTAGTAGTATGAGTAGTTTAGTAAGTGCTACTTAAGATGAGGAAATTGGTACTGCATTTTTATAACATTGTACGTCACTGGCTCTAGAACTGACACCAGCAAAGACCATGAACAATTGAACAGCGGAATTGGGCGGAATGATATATTAAAATAGCGGCCTTACTTACACGCTACAATAGAGATTATTACGTATTATTATTTTGAAAGGTCATAAATACTATTTTGTTTATGGTAAGGCATAGACAGTGAAAAGATGAATCGACGTGGATTTTTCAAATTCCAATTTAACCTCCTTAGGGGTTGAATTTTCAAAAATTCTTTCCTAGCGGATGCCTACTTAATAAAACCTATCTTTTTGCCTTTTAGCCTGGATCCATCCAGTGATTTGAGCTGTGTGCGTTGTTAAATCAATTAGTCAGTCACCAAGCTGACGTCAATCACCCTTTTCTATTATTTGTTTAGATATTGGGTAATTAAAGATTTCTCTTCCTCAATGTTTTGTATAATACCTAATTATTATTAGATAACACTCACTTTGGAAACCATTTTAACTGTTGATTTTGTTGCACGAAATAAAAACTGATAATATATACTTGATAACCAAGCTTTATATTACCATAATTATCGGCAAAACTTCCACTCTTGACCTCAGCGAGTCATTTGTTTTGTAAATATCTAAGAATTTTCTTATCTTACCCAAATTAATTACATCTAGGCATAAAAAAGGAGAAGGAAAAATAAAATTAACGGTTTCCGGAATTCAATATTAATTATCTATGTTAATAAATCTCAAATATGGTTGAGCGAAGCAATGGCTGGATCATGCATCGTACTCGTGAACGGGTGCCACCAACGGGAATGGGTCTGCTTTGTGTCTACCCATCTTAACGTGTGTTAGGTTGTGGTAGGTGTGCATTTTTGAAACTTCTTTGTGGAAACACTGTGTGCATAGCATAGTTTTGTTAACCATTGTAAAATTTTTTGAAAAGAGCAACTGCTGAGTTTCTTGCCGGCTCTTCTCAGCAGAATCTGCATTCAGAACCGGTGGTAGATTTATGACGTGTCATAAGAGCTACAAGTTGGCCTACATGAAATAAATAAATTTTGATTTTGATTTTGAATATTACGAATATATAATAATAGGTAATCATATATTATTGAAAAGTAAGTAAGTACAAATACATGATACGTCTACACTCTACGAGTATTACGTCGCTGCAGCAAGCAAAGATTAATTAACTAAGACAAGTTTTACTCTACAGTTATTACGAGAATGTGTGGCTACAAATATTGTGTTTTATTCGAATATAAAATAAGAGCTGAACTTCCTTTGTATATGTGTCCACGAGTTTGGCTTTTCTTAAACCAAGAAAAAACGATGAAGACAGGAGAAGAATTAAATCAAACACAAATAAATAATTATTGTCAAGTATTTTTATCTTTGGCAAAACAAAAGATACACGTATTACGGCACATGAGTTTCTTTAGGCACTATCTATAATAATTATTATATGTATTACATATTTACAAATATTCATTTAACAATCTATAATATACGGCACGCCATTTCTGTGAAGACGGTAGAAAATCAATTTTAGTACAGACTTTCTTATCTTCATTAGTTTTATTTCCAAGGTCTTCCGCTAGAAAATCTTTTATTGTTGACATTCTAGATTTATTTGTGACCTTTTCCAACATATCCATTGAAACCACCGTATCCGTATCCTCCACCCACAGCGACTGGTGCCACACCATTGGCTAGACCACCCGCAGCTCCTATTAACAGCGTCCCATCTTGAGAGTTCCTTGCCACTGCTTCAGCGACAGCTTGAGCTTGAGCGGCGCTAGTAGCTACAGCAGCAGCCTGAGCTCTAGCGGCATTCGCGATACGAGAAGCCTCTATAGCACGAGCATTAGCAATGGCAACAGCTTGAACGCGTGCAGCATTGGCTATGCGTTCCGCTTCAACTGCTCGAGCGACTTCAACCGCTGCAGCAGCTGCAGCACGTCTCGCCGCTTCCGCAGCACGAGCGTTTTCATAGGCAGCAGCACGAGCTCTTTGTACATTGGCAATTCTAGAAGCATCAAAAGCTTGAGCGTTTTGTAGAGCATTAGCTTGTCCAGCTCTAGCGGCCACTTCTGCGACGCGCGCTCCTTGAATGGCGGCGGCTGCAGCGTTCGCTATCTGAGCCACTTGCACGGCTTGAGCGTTCTGGATCGCACTGAGTTGAGCAGCCCCAACAGCAGCAGCATTATTTAGTGGAGCACTGCTACCCGCAACATTGCCCAGGACTGGTGCGGCTTCAATCACTGGTCCGCTGACCTGGTATCCCTGGCCGCCTGAAATGGCAGCTGCGGCTGAACCAAGGTCATACCCGTTGGACGAACCAGAGGTGACTATTATAGATGTACCACCACTCTGTGCACTCGCTGAGTCGGCTGCAGGTGCCACGGGAGCTCTCCTTCTTCCCCCTAAAATATATAAAAACTATTATTACTCAACTGAATGTTAGTACGATAGCAATATTTAAAAACTAAAACCCGAGTACTCCTGTTTAACTTATATATTTTCGAAATATACGAACATAACACCATTGATTTAGAATTGGTCTCTCATTCTATGCATGAGATCGACCCTTCGACACACTGTCAAGCTATAGCTACGGGATTGTCTAAAAATTATAGTGTAACGATTGCAAACACATCTGGTTGGCTGAATGGTTTTCTTGCTACACCAATGCAGTTTCACCAAAAGTGAGAAGGCTGCATGGTCATAGATCTTTGCCTGTCCCGAAGAGGAACAAATGAAGAACAACAACAACCAATAACGAGAGAGTACCAGCGAATCAGAGGTGATTGCGATTGTCACTCTGTAACGATAAGTTTTAAATAATCCCACAAAAGGTATTCACAACGACTGACCTTCTCCAAGCACATCACACGCTGTCGTGATGACACAGAGAATCTGAAACAATGAGGGACACATTTAAAAAAAATTGTAAATAGCAATCGTTTTTCTTGGCTCTACAATTTATTTCTGATTTCAAATTCAATACAAGTTGTCAATTTTTTGTATTAATTTTTTTTTGTGAGCTATTTTTTCTTTTAAAGCTTAGCATTTGTCCACGACTTCATACGTGTTCAGTTACAATTTTAGAAATCCTATAGGAACTTTTTGTTTTTCCGGAATAAAAGTAGCCTCCACTATACCCATGCAAAAATGAAATCGAACCTTAGCTCTTATTGAAGGAACCAAAAACCAACAAACAAACAGACTTTTTTTTTTTTATTCTATGACAAGATAGCTCTTGACTGCGATCTCACCTGATGGTAAGTGACGATGCAGTCTAAGATGGTAGCGGGCTAACTTGGAAAGGGCATAGCAGTATAAATTCAACCCATACCCCTAATCGGTTTCTACACGCCATCGTGCCGGAACGCTAAACCGCTTGGCGGCACGTCTTTGACGGTAGGGTGGTAACTAGCCACGGCCAAAGCCTCCCACCAGACCGCACTTTCGCATTTACATATTATATACATATTTTTAACCGACTTCCAAAAAGGAGGAGGTTATCAATTCGGCCGGTATATTTTTTTATGTCAATCTGTTGATCCCCATTCTCTCTTACCATAAATAGAGACATTTCGTTCGTTGCGACACTGCCCGTTGCAACTTGAACGAGTAAATAATACTTTCTACCAAACGCATCCACTTATATAGTGCACCCAATTGTTAACAGTTCCTAATAGATACGATACTGCTCTATTTGTATACAATTACGTATTAGAAGAAAAAATATAGGTAAGCTAACCTATGCAAGAATTACCACACTTCGTGGAAAAGCATAAGCGATAACAATCTTTACGTCCACGACCTAAGTGCTATATTACTTTGACGATGTGCGTTAAATAATCTTGATCTTTGACACCCACTATTGCCAGTTTAGAAGACCGGAATATGGAAAATACAATGTATAAATTAAACTTTTTACAGTGAAAATTTACTGAGCCGAAAGAAAACAAGACCCAAATGTTACATCCCTAAACTCACTTATTGCTGAGGCACTATTTTTTTTTTTTAATAAAAATATTAGTCAAGCTGAACTTGACTTTTCAATTTAAAATTAAGCGAAAAGCTTATGCTAGGAGTGGGTATGACAATAGTCCAACTGGTGGAATTCGAACCTGCGACCTTTCAGTTTTCAGTCCGCACCTGTAACCATTGGGCTATTGAGGCACTATTATTATCGGAAAAAATGTCATTCAGCAATATACTTTTGAGGCATGTATTGCCGAGGCACTATTTTTTTTTTCGATGACAAGATAACCCTTGACTGCGATCTCGCCTGATGGTAAGTGATGATGCAGTCTAAGATGGTAGTGGGCTAACTCGACTCGAGGAAAATGACATTCAATAGGTATATTTGCCTATAAAAACGGCTAATTGGTAAAAGTCAGCCAGTCGTTCTGATAATTAACGTAATTGCAGCCTACATGGAAGAAATAAATAATTTTGAATGTTAAACTTTGCACGCCTTTTAGATAGATAATGGCAATACATACTACCAAATTGTGGAATCATCTTCCTCCGACAGTGTTCCCACTTAATTACAATATGGGGTTATACAAGGGGCGAACCAAAAAGTTCTTGAAAAGCCGGCAACGCGTTGGTGGTACCTCTGGTACTAAAAGTGTTCATGGGCGGCGGTAATCACTTTACGTCAGGTGACCCGCCAGCTCGTTTGTCCGCTATTCATATGAAAAAAAAAATTATATCAAAATCCATGTAGGTAAAATAAAGATACTATTCTTATTCCAACCATTGAAGCTTGTTCTATCAAGGGGGTTTTGTGAGAAGAAACCATCCAAGCGTGAGTCACAATCGTGCATCGTGTTCCGTACCTTGGAAGTAAACGTAGTTATTTGGTACAATTAATGTAACGCCTCAGAAAACAAATCCCTTTTGTTCGTTGCATTAGGTACTAACTTTGTATGTAAAACTTATAACTTCTCCCCCCTATGCTTGCTCTATTGGATTTTTATTTATTTCATTTGTTCGCTACCTTCACTTGTTTCAAAAGACGTTCGTTCGTACCAAATTTAATTGATCAAAATAGAAGGAGTTCAGCGGAAAGTGTCCTGTAGGTTTTGATGGCGGTCAGTGAATGGAACATTTGGAATGAAAATACACCATGAGAAACTTCAATTTTAAACAGAAGTTTGAGATTATGATCTCAAACTTCTATTAGGTTGCACAAATAGTACCTGTAACTAAATTACAGTTCTTCTTCATTCAAACTGTTTCCGAAAAAAGGGCCTTGACTGATAACAAATATCAGCTGATAATAAATCCCCGTTATTAAGTGTTGTACCCGTTTTTCCATTACGATATACGGATCCCAAAAAATATAAATTAGAAGCCCAGCTGTGGGTTTGTTTAAGAACGACACTGATGGTGATTGGCTGAATTTATGGCGTTCTTGCTGCATCAATACATTTTAACCAATAATAGGTAAGTACCAGCCGATCAGAAGTTATTGTGATCGTTACGCTGATGCAATCGAAAGATGAATTCATTTTAAACAATCCCACAGCTTGAACTCTGATGATTATTCGCTTTGTTGATTGTACTAAAGACCACGCCCACCGCACAAAATAAATAAAAATAATAGTTCCCATCCCATCAGGCCAAAGCTATAATTCAATATTTAATTTGATGAAATCGATGAAAACCAATTTTAGATTTCCCGGATGTGCATCGTAAAATCATATCATTATTTGCATTGAATAACCTACAATATAGTTCCAATTATTACTAAGTATTTTCATTTCATTGGATTATATTTTAATTCTACGGCAGAAAAGGTCAAGCGGTGAAAAAACTAAACAGAGAACAGGTTCATATTTCGACACCTGCAAGGAAAAATCATGGCTTTCCTTGCAGGTGTCGATTTGTGACAGGTGGTATCGAAACCCTGGAGTCATGAGGGGATGATACTATATCATTTTTTAAGGGTCTGCTATGATTCGTCTCATAGAGTCCAATGGTGAAAGGAGGGCTCACATACAACTTTGGTCTTTCAAGTCTTTTGCAGGTCAATCCAGCTAGCATTCTGGGCACATTTTCTCGTTCCAGTGTCCGAGTAGTTCTAGTAGTCCTTGATTGCGATCTCACCTGATGATAAGTGACGACTAAGATGGTAGCGGGCTTACTTGGAAGGGGTATGGCAGTGTCCATTCAACCTATACCCCCAATCGGTTTCTACTCGCCATCGTGCCGGAACGCTAAATCGCTTGGCGGCACATCTTTGAGGGTAGGGTGGTAACTAGCCGTGGCCAAAGCCTCCCACCAGACCAGAGACAATTCAGAAATTATAATATAAATATAAATTCCTAAATTGTCTTCGCCAGAAATCGATGATATTATTGATAAATAACTTTAATATTTTTTAATTTAATTTAACATTATGACTTAATTTTATCGTTCAATAATTATTAATAAAGACGTGTTTTCTCTCAACTAAAAATTGATAAGTACTGGTTTAATAAAATTATCCATGATAATACAAGAACCAAATATAAATCCTACTAATATTATAAATGCGAAAGTTTGTGAGGATGGATGTATGGATGGATGTTTGTTACTCCTTCACGCCACAACGAATGAACCGATTAGGTTGTTTGGAACCGAGATAGCTCATACACAGGATTAACACATAGGCTACATTTTATTCTGGAAAATTAAAGCGGTCCCGCAGGAATGAATGAGGGCTAGTTTTGCTAAGGACATTAAAACAAAATTCTATGCCATCTGCGTTCAGTATTTTTAATTCGTGCAAAATTATTTATTTTTGCATCTATGATTCGATTTTGAGAAACATTCACTTAACTGTAACATTGATTTGTATAAGATTCAGGTACCTACTAATGATAATAATCGATATTAAGAAAAATCGTTTTTAATGCAATCGTATGTTCTTTAATATTATATTTACACGATCAGTACTTAATATTAATATGCCGCTAACCATTTCCTTGGAACGTGACGTAGAAATGGACGTAGAAATTCATTATTCTATCTATAAATTTTTGGTGTCATACCTAATGCGTTATTCGTCTAATTATTTCTTAGTTTAGTGTCCCTTGCCTCCCAAGCCGTAACCACCGAGCCCGTAGCCATAGCCCAGTCCGCCTAAACCGAGTCCATTGCCGTATCCTAGTCCGCCTAAGTTAGCGATTCCTACGGGAATAGCACTGCCCACGGCGACGGGCGCGGCGGCGATGACTGCGCCTCCGTTGCCTAAGCCCAAACCTCCGTTGCCCAAGCCCAAACCTCCTCCGCCGAGCAAGAGACCACCAGCGTTCCGCGCGACCGTGTCGGCTACAGCTTGCGCCTGAGCGGCACTGGTTGCAATGGCGGCAGCCTGCGCTCTCGCAGCGTTAGCGATACGGGCGGCTTCTATCGCACGAGCGTTGGCAATAGCGGCGGCTTGGACGCGGGCGGCGTTGGCGACGCGCTCGGCTTCTACAGCGCGTCCGACTTCTGCGGCGGCGGCGGCGGAGGCGCGTCTCGCGGCTTCAGCGGCGCGAGCGTTTTCGTAAGCGGCGGCTTGTGCCCTTTGAATGTTGGCCAGACGCGCGGCGTCCAACGCCTGGGCGTTCTGGATAGCGTTGACCTGTCCAGCACGAGCGGCGGCTTCCGTCACGCGCGCGCCTTGGATGGCGGCGGCGGCGGCGTTGGCGATCTGGGCGGCTTGCACGGCCTGGGCGTTTTGGATAGCGCTGAGTTGAGCCACGCCAGCGGCCGCGGCGTTGTTCAGGTTGCCAGCACCGATCAGCCCCGCTCCCGAAGACACGAGGCCGGTCGCGATGCCTGCTGTGGGAACGCCGAGACCCAGGCCGCCTCCGGCTAGCCCGTTACCGACGCCGAGTCCGCCCAGAGCGGGAACACCGTACCCAACTATTCCACTCTGGTCAGCACGAGAGTCTGTAGCGGAGTTGTCCCTCCTTACATCTGTAATGTCAAAAAAAATAAAGTTAATCCCTCAATAAAATTAAAGTTTTTTTTGTGTGTATCTGTATCTTGTTCTGTGTGATGGAATTGCGATATCTACTCTAATTGTGAACTGATGCTAAAGATTATTTTGTATGTAGGCTTTATTTCGAAGGCCCCATTTATTCCACGTTTTGGGGTGTAAAAATAAGATCTGAATTCCATTTACTGAATTTCGCGTATTTTATGTCGATTTCTTTTATTTAAAAAGCGTTTATGTATTGAATCATTTGATTGTGTATTGCTAAGTAATTTACCCTCAGCAATCACTCCATACGCCGCGGCGATGACAAAGAGAATCTGAAAAAAATACGACGGTTAAAACTTCACGATTTTCAAAATCACCACGAGTTTTCTCTATCCCTTCTTCTCAAATTCACTAAACTTACCGTAAGTCGAGACATGACTAGGTATAGTTTTTTCCGCTACAAAACACTAGTGAATCAAACTGATTAAAAACAAATTATGATGACTTCCACAAATTGCAAGCACCTTTTATACAACGCCAAAAATTGCTAACATCGAATTAACAATGCTAAATACAGTGCCGCCCTATTTGAATATCATTACCAGCCTGCAAAAACCAATCGGTGAACCTGTAGTGCAATGATACGGCTGACCACACAACTTTGTATATAAAAATAAAATTAGCATCAACAGGAATATGGACTCTAAAGAACAAGTATTCCAACGAAAAAAAGGACAAAATTCCTTGGAAAAGAACAGCACGCATTTCGCACTGATATCTATCTAGTTCACTTGAACAAATATAATCAGAAATCGGCTGCATCCCTGTACTGCAGTTTCCTTTAACGGTACAAGTTTCTGCGGTAGGATAATAAGCGTGGTATGCAACTATTTTACTGTTTTAAAATTCAAATTAGCTGTCAAGTGTTCCGAATAGTTAACTTGAGATGTAACATTGCCAGTTACACCGGTTTTCACAAAAGTCGTGCGCTCAGGTAATAATTTTCATGAATTTTTCATGATCTAAGGTTTGTATATTAACCAAATTAAACACTGGCCTACTAGATACTTCAAGTTAACTTTTTAGGATAATTTATATTAATATGGTATTTGAATAAACTGAAAACTGAAATGTTGCCGCCTTAAATCCCGTTTATTGCATTAATGTCGTACCTACCCCTAGCAAAAACTTTAGAAAAGGGGAAAATTAGTTATATAGTTTTCATGAGTACTTAAAATTGATGTTCTATATTTTAACTAGATGATACCCGCGACTTCGTTCGCGTGGATTGAGGTTTTTTGGATTCCAGCGGGATGTCTCTTATTTTGTGGGATAAAAAGCCTATGTCACTCTCCAGGTCCCCAATTATACCCATGCAAAATATCACGTCGATCAGTAGCTCTGCTGCAGCGTGATTGAAGGACAAAACAAAAAACCAACACACCAACAAACAAACAAACACACTTTCGCATTTGTAATATTAATAAGGAATGAAATAAATTATTTTTCCCTTCTTATGGTCTTTAGGAAGTTTGCGACGACGCGAGGGATGTCGGGCGCCTCGCACAAGTCGTTGTGTCCTCGATCAATAGCCTGGAACTGCACCGGCGAGGCCTGGCTGCCTCGAGACGCAGTGAGACATCGAAGGCGTAGGGAACGAACCTGTCGCCCTTGGAGTACAGCATCAGCGGCAGGCCGGGTACGCTGCTGAAAATCTGCCCCTGATTCTGTAACTCAGTGCCTATCAAAAAATGAAAGCCACTGACATATATTTTTTATCCATTGAAGGTTTACTATGAAATCGTAAATGACATTTCTCTTCAAACCTACAATGGATAAAAAAATGCCTATCGTCGTTGATAGGCACTGAGTTACAGAATCAGAGGGCTGGTCTGTCGCGAACCCATGCTCCGATGACGAACTGAAGGGATTCACGAAAAACTCCTTGTAGTACTTAAAATTATGTTTAAAACCAGATATAAAAAAATCTTTGACTGTAGTCACATGTAATTGTTCAACCGTTAACTAATCAGTGCGTAATTCTTCAAGAGCTGAGGGAAAATTTAAAGAGGCACTTGATGAATTTATTTGTAAAGTAGTAATTCCACTACGTACGTACCTCTTTGTGTTGGATTTGCAATCTATAAAGTTTTTTTTCGTGCCACATTAGTTTTAACATTTTTAATTTTAACATTTAATTTAATTTTATTTATATTACATTGAAATCAAATTTTATGTATTCATATGCCCTTATAATTCAGTAATAAACTAGACAGCTGTGTTTATGGATACACGTTATAATATGTCATTAACTAAATTTTGACGAAACTTGAAGCTTTAACGAGAGTTAATCTCCATCGGTCCAATGAATTTTGTATCATGCGTGCCACATATAAATAAATGAACTGTAACAATTTCATAATACTCTAGCTAGCTGACAAATCCCAGCTTCCCATGAGCTGGCTTGCCAATTCTACTACTAGGCAAGCTAACATATTATGGATGTATTCTAATTTGTAAAGTGCTAAGAATATAAAAAAAAATATTGCGGCTTTGTTATTTGTATGACAGAATATATATTTAGAGAAAATATTTTTTTTAAAGAATATTAGCGAATTTGAATTTGACATATATTCTCATCTCCCCTCCAATTGAGCAGCAAGCTTGTGTTAGGGGTGGGTAAGACAATAGTGCAACGGGAGAGGCTCGAACTTGCGATCTTTCAGTATTCAGTCCGTACCTTTAACTGATAGGCTATTGAGGCTTAATTATATTAAAAACTTATAGCTTTTATGGAACACATCCCCAATATTTGCCATCAGCTCTTTGGCTTTAAGAACTAGTACAAAATCGCATGTCATTGTTATTCTAGGCCTTTACGCGTTTAAGCAATAGGATTTAACAAATTACTTATTAAAATGCTAATCTAAATCGGCGCAACTATTTACAAATAGATTAAAAATTAAAACTGCTAATTCGTTAATATTAATTTCCTTTACCTTTTTATATAAAAAGTATACAAGTAATTAATTGTTACAGAAGTGTTTATTACCCATTTCCTTTTATTTACATAGGAAACTGAACGTAACTATTTAAGAGCTAATAGATATGTAATGTTTATTTTTGCGAAGAAAAAACTAGTAAGTACTGAAAAGGAGGTAGGTTGATAAGGCCCAAAATCCGCCCCTCATACACTCGAAAAAAAAAGTTCCAGATTCCGACAAATTGTAAATGTATTTATATACTTGAAGATATAAACTTTATTTTAATATAAAATTTAGGTGATAAAAAAAATAGTAAGTTACAGAAAATATTACCCAAAAAGAGAGTGTTTCTTTTACTTTTCTTACATTTTCATACATTTTAGTCGTTTTTTAAGCTTTGATTTAATATTTTAGAATGAAGCGCTCCATGAACCAAAATAAATTAATACTCATATGAAAGCTTATAAAAAGGAGCATCATTATCAGTTACGTTTACCATGGTTCATGGAGCGCTTCATTCTAAAATATTAAATCAAAGCTTAAAAAACGACTAAAATGTATGAAAAAGCCGAAAACACTCTCTTTTTGGGTAATGTTTTCTGTAACTTACTATTTTTTTTATCATCTAAACTTTATATTACAATAAAGTTTATATCTTCAAGTATATAAATACATTTACAATTTGTCGAAATCTGGAACTTTTTTTTTCGAGTGTATGAGGGGCGGATTTTGTTGCCTTATCAACCCACCTCCTTTCTTAACAGAAAACCACATATCCGCAAATCTGATAATATACGTAAAAATTCTTTTTACAAAACGACTTCAAAAGCCACTACAAAGTATATCAATTATGCCTATCTATATTTGAAGAGTTCCCTCGATTTCTCCAGGATCCCATCATCAGATCCTCCCCTGATGACAATGAGACCACCTGGGAAATATACCCTTTCAAACAAAAAAAGAATTTTCCCAACTGGTCCAGGCGTCTTCCAATAATCGGGGAACATAAATAATACAAAATAAAACAAAAAAAATCCGACGAATTTAGATTGATTCCTTTTTTGAAAGTCGGTTAAAATATAATTAGGTAACTAACAAATAGGCAGTATTTAAAGGTCATGAATCTTTTCTTGAAAAACCTACATTATTTTGCATGTTGCACTAGAGATGGAATCCAAGAAAAAAAACACTAAAATATATTTTTTTGTGTATTCCAATTTTTCAGTATTCTATTTCTTCTATCACCGGCACTGACTCATAATATACGCGTGGATGTGTGATGTACCTGAAAAAAAAAAGATTTTTTAAAAAAAGAGAATAAAAAAATTTCTGCAAACACTGCATAAAAATGAAGTCAGTAGTTTTTCAGGAAAATTGTAATATCGCCCTTGAAAGGCACCTTGAGAATTATATCTAGCCATAAAATACACACGAGATCTTGGCTAATGAGCATCGGCCAATTAGAGGCAATTGCAATCTTCCACTGTAGCAATCATTTTACGGAATTTCTATCACCTAAGACGTTTTATTGTAGTTTAGTGATTAGTGATCGGTCGTTATCCGTCGTGGATAAAAAAAGTTCAACTTACTCATATAAAACTGGTCGTTCCTGCACGACTACGTTCTCTCGGGCCGTTATGTTGTCAATCACTTTACCCACTATCTGTGTCGTCCTCTGCACCGTGCTCACTGCTCCTGATATGATGTCGAAAAGCGTGGGGATCCTCGCCGGCTTTGAGAAAAGAAAAAAAAAAACAATGTTGATAAAAGTAATGAATTGAATGATGGTCTATGTGAGGATCGTTCATCGATAAAGCATATTTTACAAAACTATGAATGATGTATTAGGACTAGGTATGTATGATAAACAGTGCAACGAGTTGGATCTTCAAAGTTGTGTTTAACTCTTGAAACGTTACGTTTACTTTGTATGATTTCCAATTTACACTAGCCTCCGCTTTCAGATCGAACGCTGCACCTTACCAAGACTAACTCCATGCAGAATCAAATAGAATTAGATCTAGGCACCTATCGATATAACTTATTGAGTCGAGTGACCACATAAAGTGGCATAGACTAGGCAAGAAACTATGGAGGTCGTACGGAACGTTGGAACATCTTCCACTTAATGGATGGAAGACCACTGGCAGCTATTACACTCATGTTCTGTGGCGTTTCTTGCAAGAGACCCATGACCAGCAGTGGACGTTCATCAATTTACACGGCAAAAAGTTCCATCTCTTTTTTATAAGTCATGCAGAACATTAACAAAGTTGAAAAGATGACATGTTAGAGTGTATTAATACTCACGAGACTAGTTTTAAGAGCTCCCAACAAAGCAGGCTTAGCCAGCAGCGCCTTTCCGACCTTCGCTGCCGCCAAACCTACGAGGGCTCCTTTGCCCAGGATTATGCCTTTTGCTATCAGCGCTCCTGTAAAATGAAAATAGCAAAACATTGAACGAAAGAGTTCACTAGAGACGGAATGACGTGTGGCTTAGAAGCGATATCGATTGATATAAACGATCACGCTGGTTAGCAATGGTAGCCCCAGTCGTTAACTGGATGGGTGTCCAAAGGACGAAGCTCTGCGCCTCGAAGAGCATGCTAAGCCTACGGTCCAGGTTACTAAAATGCGATAATAGCCGTTAAATCTAAGAGTCGAATTGTCGAAAGTAGATAGTGTTTTTTAGAAAATCATTTCTGAAAACTGAGAATTATTGTCCCAAGGAAACCATTGCATGAATAATAGAAAGGGGTCACGACCCCCACCTATGAGGAATACGGCCATAATTTATCGTTCATTTTTCATTTTTTTTTTATATTGGCAATGTTGAATGTTTACTTGGCTTGGCTTACATTGTGTTAAGTTTTTGTGGTAAGACCATGAGAGTCTATGTATAATAATTGACTATAAGAAATTACCTTTAAGAGCAGCTGCCTTGAGAGCAAGAACGGCCAAGGCCTTAACACCGAGCACCGCAGCAACCCCCTTCAAAGCCAGGCCACCTGCAAACAGTCGGAGATTTACTTAGCTTTTATGACCATTCCTTTGGACAAGTGTTTCGATATTTTCGTTTTTTAAACATTTAGCTGTATGATAGCGTGAAATACGTCCCCGTCTATGTAACTAGATCGAAATATCAATAGTCCTAACTTAAGGTTCTCCTCTTCTTTGGCCATTCACTCCACCATTTCCTTTCACACACGTGTCACACGTTTCACACGCGTCCCAAAATAGGTCAAGTGAACAACAGTCCACTGGGGCCTGCGCGTGGATAACGAACAGCAAGCGGGTGAGAAGAACCGCGAGACATCGCACGAATCTGCACCGCTACGTGGTCGAAATTCCACGATGCCGCACTAAGCGCTTCGCTTCCTCGTTCCTAATACGCACCGCAAAAATTTGGAATGCCCTTCCGGCTTCCGTTTTTCCAACTAACTATAATGTGGGTGTCTTTAAATCAAGAGTGAATAGGCATCTTCTAGGCAAGCGCGTATCATCTTAGGCTGCATCTTCACTTACCATCAGGTGAGATCGCAGTCAAGCGCTAGTCTATATATTTAAAAAAAAAAAAAAAAAGCAGTTGTTCACTGCCGTCCGCGTAAGGGCAACTTGCGAGCGAGGCGATCCCGTGGGGGTATGGAGTTGATAAGTGAGTGGCTATATAGGGAAGTCCAAACCATATACGAAATTTCAACCGCATTTTTACGGAAAATTGGACGGTACATTAATTTTGTTCGTATAAAATGCATAAACATCATACTGACCATAATAACGAATCGATTGACACCTCATTCATTGAAATAATTTAATTTTTCGCCCATTCATTCTGTGATCTACCTTTAATACCGAGCACTTTGAGCGCGGCGGTCTTCAGCGCAACACCAGCTCCGACAATAGTCTTCGCTTTGCTCAGCGCCGTCTGGGCCACCGCATTTGCTATGGCCACTGTAGCCAGCGTTTGTGACGTCAGCAAACACAGACACAGGCACTGAAAAATAAATTTTCTTAAATGTAATGTTTTGTATTAATTTGCCAAAATTCGTTCAACCATTCCTAAGATTGAACCACACAAATAAACACACAAAATATTTAAAAAAATTCTAATGAGCTTAGTAAAGAACAGATTAAATGTCTGAACAAAGAACACTTTTATCTATTTTTAAAGGTAGGTAATATGGTAAAAGCGTATAAATAGAAACATCGACATATCAGTTTTGGAATAGTCTCTATTAATTCTAAAATTGATAAAACAAACTCACCAACACCAATAAGTTTCGTGATCCCATCTTGACTTCAACAGTTGACGGGCAAATAAACTGACCAAGTAAAAGTGATTTATTTTATATTAAACTTACCTTAATTGAAATATTACACAATTGCATTTTTAAGTGCAATTACTAATTAGAGATTCTTTACTTAATGATAATTACTTTATTGTTACAATTCTACAGTCAATGTACATACATAATATTTTGATATTGAAAGGCGTGATTATTGTAAGCTATGATAAAGTCATTTTATTTGGAGCAGATATGTGGAAATATTTTTAAAGATCATAAATCAAGTAAAAAAAAATATACAAGCATTACCCATACTAAAGCAGGTAATTGAGGAATTCATTAAGGAAGTCAGTGAAGTCACCCCATTATAAATGGCGTTTTTGGCAATGCTTTTATATCAAGAACTTCGTAGGTATATTTTTATCATAATATCAAAACTAAATCTTTGCGCAATATAACATTATCTTTTATAAATATAATCCAATCCCGCAACTGCGGGGTCTTGCTTTTGCGGGATCCCGGGACCGCAAAAGCGACCGTAAAAAGACCGGACCGGAGCCGCTGGCTGATTGCGCAACTTTCACTAACGCTTTGAAACATCTGTTCAGCTCTTTGGGAAAATTTTACGCATCCATAATAATTATTTAGGACAAAAATTATTATTTTCATTTGCGGTCCCACAAGTCCCGCGGATTCGCAGGGGTTAATGACCTCAGTTCCGCGGGTCTTCGGGGTTGAACTTTCGATGCGGGATTGGATTCCCTAGTACCTACTAACTATTAAGATACCATCATAATATTCAATGTGAACTATTTTAATATAGTCTGTAGTCAGATTGAAAAGAAACAAACAGAACAACTTTGCTGCCACAGTGGCCAATATTCAAACATCCGCTAATTGAGTTGACCTGCATTTGGAACAACGGCCGCAATAGAGTCGCATTTATGATCAAGCTTTTTGGATGGGTGCCTTTCTGTTTTTAGAAATAGAAATAGAAATAGAAATATTTTTTATTCAAATAAACTTTTACAAGCACTTTTGAATCGTCAATGAATCTACCACTGGTTCGGAATGCCTTTCCTGCCGAGAAGAGCCAGTAAGAAACTCGGCGGTTGCTCTTTTTCAAAAAAAAAAAAAAAATTTACAATTGTTATTGAACACAGGATAGTTATTACTGTCTTATGAATCACTGGAGCGAATTATATCCACGCTTTTTTATCATTTACATAGTCTTCAATTGTATAATATGCTTTTTTCATGAGAGCAGATTTAATTGATTTCTTAAACTTGTGTAGAGGCAAGTCTAAGATTGACTGTGGAATTTTATTGTAAAACGTCACGCCCATTCTCACAAATGTCTTTTGGACCCTCTTGAGGCGCAGCCCAGGAAACATGAGCCTATTTGGATTTCTACTTGGTCTATCGGACAAATCACTCTTTTTTTTGTAACTCAAAATGTTTTGTCTGACAAATATTATGTTGTTATAAATATATTGTGAAGCTACTGTAAGAATGCCTATCTCTTTAAATCTTTCTCGAAGGGAATCCCGCGGCCTCAAATTATAGATTGCGCGGATTGCCCTCTTCTGCAAAACAAAAATTTTTCCAATATCGGCTGCCTTACCCCATACTAAGATTCCGTATGACATAATACTATGGAAATATGCAAAATAAACAATTTTTGCAGTTTCTATGTCAGTCAACTGTCGAATCTTCCTAACAGCGTAAGCAGCAGAGCTAAGTTTGCCAGCAAGCGTTGCTATATGGGTGCCCCATTGTAGCTTTGAATCCAGGGTTAACCCCAAAAACACTGTGGAGTCCTCAGTTTTCAAAGGTTCATTATTTATCTTTAAATTTTTACTGACAGTTCTCGTGTTAGGTAATAAAAACTCAACACACTTTGTTTTTTTAGCATTTAAAAGGAGATTATTTGCCGTAAACCATTCAGAAACTTGAGATAATGCATTATTTACATCGTCAAAATTGTCTTTCATCCTATCGACTTTAAAAATTAAAGACGTATCATCAGCAAATAGTACAATATCGCAAGTATTTTGGACAAAATGTGGTAAATCATTTATGTAGACCAAAAACATGAATGGACCTAGAATAGAACCCTGGGGTACACCCATTACTGAGGCTGATCCGGATGATTTTACATCATTGACACATACTCTTTGTTCATAGCAGTCTCTATATAGTGAATTTAAAGTATTTAGATTCGAGAAATAATTTTATTCAAATAATTACAGCCAAATTACACCTCTTTAGTACCTACCAATAGTCTCTGCGCTAGGCCTCGGATAGTCAAACTTTAACTTTAAGGCTTTCTTGCCGTTTTACTACGGAACCCTAAAAACTATGCAAATTATAAGGTTCGTTGTTATCAAGAGAATCTAAATCGTTTTGTAATAATATCAGGTATCATAATAATAGACCGCTAAGTGAGACGAGTAATTATTATTAAGATTAATAGTTATAGGTTTGAACTGTTTAGATTTTTTATATTATATTTTTCTATATATTCTATCGGATATTTATTAATAAGAATATTATAAGTATCTACCTCTTACACATGTTTAAAACCGGGTGCTATAAAATTATTTGATAAGTATAGTATTTAAATGATCGTTTATAATATTATTTTTGTTATACTCGTAAATTCTATTGGAATGTTTTCCTCGTTTGCGGTTTATAATACTTCTAAGAAAACTCATTCATTTTCATAGGGGCATAAAAAATAACATATGAAAATTTAAAGGTAATAAGTAATAATTTGTTAACAAGTTACTTTTAAATGGATTTTTGTACAGTTTGCATACATATTATAATACATTTTTATTTTCCTGCGAAAATAAATGCATCGATGAATATTCTATTTATTTTGTATTTTAATTTTAGAAGTAATTTAATATTAATTGTTACACTTAACTATTTTTTTTTTTAGATTTTTTTTAGATTTATTTATTTATTTCAACAAATTTTACAGATTTACTCCTTAATTATTACTACAATAAATTCACTTTATAATATTTTAGTACAAAGGAGTGCTTAGACACTCGTACTAAGTAAACTTGTGTTACGAGTGTCGTCACCTTCCTCCGGACCATTACAAGCATAAATTACAAATAGATTTTAATTAAAGAAAATAGATTATAAGTTACGTACAAAATTAATATGGTTAACAGTTTCATTATGTATATATACAGGGCGTCCCACGGCTATGCCACATGGAGGGGAAGTACCTTAAATATTGCAGATGGAACATTTTACTGAAAGAAGACTTCATTTTAATTTAAAAAACAATTTAAACTGCATTCATAGATTTTTAAATAATTGCCTGGTTGAACCGGGACTCGAACCCGCTATACGAGAAAAAAAATTATCCTGTATCTTTATCATACCGATCGGAAGGCTTCATCATAAGGATTATTTTTTGTTAAATAACATAGCATGAGAAATAAAAGGAAGACCAGGAATTTTAGCCTTTGATGTAAAATTTTGTTCAGAAAAATGTCCTTCAATCCCACTGCAACAGAGCTACGAATTGCAGCGGGATTGAAGGACACACCAATAAATCAACAAACAAACACACTTTCGCATTTATAGGTAATATAAGTAAGGATTAGTAAGATAGTAAGGATCGAGAAATGATGCGTACTTCTCAAGTGGGTACTCATTAGTAATAGTTCATGTCAGTTGTATGTTGATACGCCAATGTCAGCTTTTCATTTTTCTGAACAAAATTTTACATCAAAGGCTAAAATTCATGGTCTTCCTTTTATTTCTCATGCTATGTTATTTAACAAAAAATAATCCTTATGATGAAGCCTTCCGATCGGTATGATAAAGATACAGGTTAATTTTTTTTCTCGTATAACGGGTTCGAGTCCCGGTTCAACCAGGCAATTATTTAAAAATCTATGAATGCAGTTTAAATTGTTTTTTAAATTAAAATGAAGTCTTCTTTCAGTAAAATGTTCCATCTACAATATTTAAGGTACTTCCCCTCCATGTGGCATAGCCGTGGGACACCCTGTATATAATTATTTATTAATGAGTGAGTTATTAGTGAGTTTGTGTGTGTGTGTGTGTCTGTGAGCGTGTGCGTGCATGTGCGTGTGCGTGTTAGTGAGTGAGTGTTTTACGTGAGAGTTATTAGTCATAAAGCGTGTGATATCTTATAAATATACAGTTACTTGAAGAATTTGAGTAGTTCCTCTGTCTTATCATAATTAAGGGATTTAAGCCATGATGTTAGTGTAGTCTTGTACTTCCTCTTGCTAACAGTATTTAATTACTGTGAACTTTTTTTCTAAGTGCGAATCAAAAATAAAGTTTTCTTTGTAAAAAAACAAAACTTTTCTATCGCTGTTTCTAATTTTATTATTCATCGACTATAGAAATCGACATTAGAAAGCGCTATTTAAAATACGTCTGCCTGTTAAAATCTTATTTATTTTAACAATGTTTTAACAGGTCTAAACGCTAAACGCCCAAAGTATAACTTTAAAAAACCAGCCAAGTATGAATCGGACCCACACGCGAAGGGTTCCATACCATTGTACAAGATTTAACACCAGCTATTATTTTTTAGCATTTGTTGTTATAGTCACAATAAAAATACACATTCTGTGAAAATTTCAATTATCTAGGTACCTGTTACGGTTCATGAGATATTTGGTTGATTGAGATATTGGTAGATGAGCCCGCTGATGGACAGACAGACGGAAGAACGGACAGAGGCTTAGTTACCAAATTCAACTTCAGTTTAGTCACCAAAAAATGCTAATTCCTTACCCAAAGGGTCCCATTGGCACCCTTTGGGTAAAGAATTAGCATTTTTTCTATTCAGTCTTCAATAACTTGTAATCTCAAACATTGACTCATCGCAAACTCGCAATTCAAGATCACGTGTATGTGAAGGAGTTTTTATAAAACATAAAATTCGTTGTAGATAAGTATCAATCAAGTACGTGGAAGATTTCGTAATTGTTGTGTTGTTATAAATAATAAATATATGAGTACCTAATTACTTTACATTTTATGAATAAAGTAACAGTTGCCCGCGACTTCGTCCGTATAGGTACATTTAAACAAAAGTCGTACCGCTTATAAAAACCATACTTATATCACTCTTAACTGTCAAGGTGATTTTCTAAAATACAGGATTTTATGATTTTATACTAAATAACCTAAATATATACCAATTTTCATCTCTGTATGTATACGTATGTGTGGTGTTCAATAAAAATGTAATAATAAAAGGCAGTAGTTTAAAATTACAGGCAAACACTTGTACTATACTTAATATAATATATTTAATAAGTATTTGCATAAAATTACCATCATAATAATGTATGGCAGAAATAAATTAAATGCATTTTTGTTAGTTCGTGGATTTCCCAGATTTTATTAGTTGCATATTATTATTATTTAGACATTCTGATAAATATCACAATATTATGAATAGGTTCCAAGATATAATTATTAGTCTAAAGTTTGATTAAGGTACGTCGTAATCAGACTATTTAGATACCTATAATGCATTCTTATGGTTAAAGAAAATATGTATGGAAAGAGTTATAAACATGGAGGTATAATATACTCGTACTTACCTACTAGTGCAAGCAACGGACCAAAACTCGTGTTAGTTTAGGCCCAATCATAAAAATATAGTATGTACATGAATACATATATATTTTTCAGGATTCCAAATAAACATCAGGTCCATGTGAATAAAATCATTTAGAAATAGGCAATATTCGAATAATAATTTATTAGCTAAATTAGTTTTAATTTTAGAAATAATTATTATTAGATATTAATAGTTTTAATTTTAGAAATAGTTATAGATATAATTTAGAATTTAGTTTTATATTATTTTAAGTTTGTTTTTACTGGAATTATGAATGTTGTTTTTAGGTGAATTAAAATAAATTTTTAATTTTTATATTCAGTCAAGTCGACTCTACATGATTTCTGTGTTCCGCGAAAAGTAGGTCATTTCGGAAAAGGATAGTATAAAGCGAGTACCAAGTTCAAGGCGGCCACACTAGAAAGTTTTCTTGTATCCACGTGCAGTTCTTTATTCTTTTCTGATGTGTTGTTCGGCTTATTATATTATTTTGGTTTGAGCGATGGAAGCTGTTCGACTGTTTTTGTTAAAGGTGAGAAAGTTAAATACAGCTTTATTTATTTTGTGACTAAGAAGTTCATCGTGGGCGTTGGACAGACATAGTTCTCTTATAAGGACCGCCACAGAACACGTACTTATGCCGCCTTCATCCAGCCGCTGCAACCAGCTTGAAATCGTCCGTTGACCTATTGGGGCCTCTTCCAACGCTGAGTTAGTTAATGTAAGAAACTATTGGTGGTTTAATGAAAGCTTATATAAATAATATATAAATACATATATGGCATCGATGTATTATATGTATAGATATGGTAGTCCAAGCAGTCACTTTGTTCAACTGAACTGTACTGCAGTCCACACACATTAAAGTGTGGTTTAGGTATTCGGGACGAGCGACCAGGCGCTTTTCATGTGATAAGTTTTTTTAAACATATGATAGTGAATTGAAAATCCAACAATACCTATGTTCAAGTAATTAACAAAAAAGTGTAGCTAGTTGATTTAGTGAATAATTCGATTGTAAGTGTACGGACTGCAGTACAGACTGAAGTTAAACAAAGTGAGTGCTCGAGCTGCCATATCTATACATATACTATACATATACATTATACATACATATACATACATATACTTTCATTGATGATATATGGCAACCGATACAAAGTTACACGTGGCTGTCAAACGGACGGACGAACGGACAACGGAGTCTTTGTAATAGGATAAATAAAAATGGTATGGATTGAGTTCATACTTAGTGTATAAAATTTTATTTTGTATATAAAATTAAACAGTTTTCTAAACAACATACAATATTTTTAATTATTATTATGATCGTGATGATAAACAAGGTATAAATTAAGTATTTTTTGCAAAAAATTACTTAAATAAAACTCTACTATAGTATATTCAAAATTCGTTACTTTATAACACTGAAATAAAATTACAACCGCGGTAAAACCCAGTAAAAAAGAGTTCAACGAGTTCAAAGCGTACTTTAACCTACTTGACTAACATAAACTTCATTTTTAGGGTTCTGTACCCAAAGGTCAACAGGACACTATTACTAAGCCTCCACTGTCCGTCTGTCCGTCTGTCAGTGGGCTGTATCTTATGTAATAAGTAGATACTTGAAATTTTCACAGAATATGTCTTACAACAACAAATAGTTAAAAATATCACGCCGCAACAAAGCAAACAAACAAACAAACAAACAAAGATTGACGTGATTTTTTGCATGCGAAGCGAAGCCGCGGGGTCTCCGTACAAGAGACGTGAATTTATCAGGGTTTTTTTTTTCGACCTTAACAATCGCTGCTACGATGGTAAGGAACCCTTCGTGTGTGAGTCAGACTCCCATATGACAACTCAAAAACGCTGAAACCCTACCTAAAGCAGTCTCCACCGCCCCTTATAACGGCCCCTGACCTCACATCTAATCAGTTTAACCACAACACGTCAGACAAAACACTACAAACATATCCAAGTATTATTTAATCAATTACACTCATCTAAACCTCCGGGCAATATTTATTCGATTAGGGCGCGATTGCTATCGCAATCCCTTAATCAAATACAACGACCTAGACGTGGGAGCCTCTAATAGCCGAATGAGTCTCTGAAAGAGACTGAATTCGTAACGTCAAACCCGCCGTATTTATACCGTTCATGTCGGCGTCAGTCGGGCGCGCCAGACGGGCGCCTACGTCATCAACAAAGTCAAATATCGATTTTATCAAACTACCTTCAATACATAAAAGTTGTATATCTTTACTATTTCAATTTTTCGCTAACACATATGGCTGGTTTTATTCTTAATTCTTAAACTTTTCCTTAACTTTATCATAATCATATTTTGTTCACAGATAATTCTCTCAGCGATCGTCCTAAACGTCGTCACAGCAAGGAGTTCAACATACAATACTATTTCCACAAATGACGGAAAATATCAAGACAAATCCCTACATCGTAAGAGTTGGTCCTCGAAATCAACCAACACAGAACTATATAAACATATGCCGCCATATTTGGTTTTCAATAGAAAAGTCGGCGCTTACTATCCCTATTTCAAATATCCAGGTGATAACAATAATTTGAGAAGAATGGGAATTCATAAGCCAAGGCAGTGGAAAGGATAAAGAAGGAAAGAACGCTACACACTTAAGATTATAAAAGCAAGCATTTTATATTAATGGTCTATATTCCTCTATCTCTGACAGTTTAAATTGTCGCTTCACGGAATATTCTCAAGATAACACCCTGTATATATATAGGTTACTTTAGGATAATTAATTATTAAGAAAAAAATAAAGAAAATTTAAAGTATCCTTACTAATCCTTACTAATACTATAAATGCGAAAGTGTGTTTGTTTTTTGGTTTATTGGTTTGTTAATTTGTCCTTCAATGACGCTGCAGCAGAGCTAGGCATCAACGTGGTTTTTTGTATGGGTATAGTTGAGGACCTTGAGAGTGCCATAGGTTACTTTTTATTCCGGAAAATCAAAGAGTTCCCGCGGGAATCAAAAAACTAAATCCACATGGACGAGGTCGCGGATATCAGCTAGTTACCTAATAGGCGGGTCCCCACCGGACGATCCGTCGCGCTCCGATCGCACGCGGCAGGAGCGCGATCCAAATGTGCAGGCGGTGTGGACGTGCCGCGCGCGATCCATGCGCTCGTATTGGAGCGCGCGCTCCCTGCTGCGCCCGATCCGTACGTTGTCGGTTTTTTGCCAGCCTCAAAGGTGCCTCACTTGCGTGGCGCGCGCGGTGTGGACGGTTGTATGTTGTTCGCGCGATCCACCACACCATGGACATCTCGCAAAGTCGCCGTCTAATATCACTTTATAGGGAATTTAAATGTTTATGGGACCCAAAAGATGTTAATTATACCAGTAGAGGTGTAAGAGAAATTGTGTTCAACTTTATCTGACACTAACTCTGCGTAAAGCTGAGTCCCAGATTCCAAGCGGTTTTTGTATATTGTTTTTATCCAGAACCGTCTTTTCCTTTTTTGTGATTTTTTGTGCAAATATTTAAGCAAAAAAAAGGTTGCTGCTGCCACGGCAATTCGACGCCGCCGCTGTACGTGTGACTCCATCTCGAGCAAGAGTTCGACTTAATCACGGATCGCCTATGGATCGCTTGGAGCGTAGTTTAGGATCGCAGTTTAAACAAACTGGATCGGCCTAGTACGATCCACGCTCCACGTCCACGATTTTGGATCGCGGATCGCGGGATCGCCGATCCATTTTGGATCGTCTGGTGGGGACCCGCCTATTTAATAACTTGCTTCGCACGGGCTGGCTAATTGGTTAGCGTGGTAGTCTCATAAAGATAGCATTCCTTACTATGTTTATGGGTAGACTAAGGCCTAAACATTCTTCTCTTTCTGGGCAGAAATCGATGCCCAATAGTCGGCTGCGTTTTGAGGTTTGGTAAGGTTTATGATTGTTACAATTGTACCCTTGTATATAACAGAATTAGTACTAAACTTGGGAAACTATACTGTCTCTCCGAGTATGTTCTTGGAATAAATAAATAAATCAATACCCTGTCGACTCTACTACAGCTAAGCTACATAGGTTCAGTGTGATCTTTCAGACGTGAACCTTGAAAATGAATGATATCGTCAGACTTCAAGAATAAAATTGTAATTACCTACAACCTTTGAGTTGTAAATCATAGAGATGTCTGCACCTCATACCTGTTACCTATCGGGGAAAAAATCCTTAGTGCATGTCGAAGAATATTTCCTGCTTTAATGCCCGTTTTCATTTTCTGGTCTACTTAACTACTTAAAGTGATATTTTTGTCAATTTCATTGATCAATTTCGTTTTCACGAACCTTTAGGGAACACCTAAAGGTGGATATACATAATTTGAGTAAGGGGTTGAGATAGGGGAGGGGGGTTGAATTTACGTACGTAAAGAAACTCCTACTAGTGAGGATGATGTAGGTATGGTTGGTAAAAACAGGCATTAGTCTCTGTGTATAACTGTATACCCATTTGGGCTTTGCATCGTCTCTTAGTCAACCAGTCATTGTAAGTACAATATCAAACCTATGGGCTACATAGGGTAAGTATGCTTATGATATATCTAATGCGAACAGGCATCTTTTATGCATCTTTACTTACGCAAAAAACCTTTTTTTTATTCGATGATAGCCCTTGACTGCGATCTCACCTGATGGTAAGTGAAGATGCAGTCGAAGATGGTAGCTGGCTAACTTGGAAGGGGTATAGCAGTGTAAATTCAACCCATACCCGTAATCGGTTTCTACACGCCATTGTGCCGAAACGCTAAATCGCTTTGCGGCACGTCTTTGATGGTAGGGTGGTAACTAGCCACGGCCAAAGCCTCCCACCAGACCAGACCAGAGACAATTTAGAAATTATAAATTCCTAAATTGCCCCCGCCGGGAATCGAACCCGAGACCTCCCAGTTATAAGACCACAGCGCTCACCACTGCGCCAGGGAGGTCGTCTTTAAAACCATTCTCAATACGACACAAAATGATTATAAGTTCCAACTGAAACGCGGAAAATGATTAAAACACGCTACCGTACAGTCGAACAATAGAAACCTTGCTCCTTCCGCGATTTAAATCTTTATTATCGAATCGTATGCAACATTTTTATTACTATTGGCCGTGACTAGTTACCACCCTTCCGTCAAAGACGTGCCGCCAAGCGATTTAGCGTTCCGTAGAAGACCTGGGACGGCATCACTGGATAATGAATTGTGTTGATAAAATGTAACCCGAGAATACAACGTAACCAAAAAAATGACATTCTATATATAGTCTACCTATAATTTGATGAAATAGGTACCCCAATGAAAAAATAAATAAATAACTTAAATAAATTAAAACTACTACAGTAGAATCCCGATTATCCGAACATCGATTATCCGAACATCCGATTATCCGAACTCATTCGTGATCACTCAAAAGATGTGATTGATTACGTCAAAGATCAATAACAAGTTATTTCCAACCAAAATTTTAAACTACATAGGTACTTTGTAATTCATTTGCTTTGAAATCGATTATCCGGATTTTCGATTATACGGAATACCCCTGGTTTTATTTGATCCGGATAATCGGGATTCTACTGTATTAATTATATTTTAAAAAAATACACGCCGTCCAAATGGTCGTTTATCGGCATGGTGGCCCAAAACACTGGCACTATTCCCACGTTCGATAGCGAGGCTAAAAAATAAGTGCAAGCGAAGCGAGCGTTAAAACTTATATTGTACTTACTAGATTCAAAAATAAATAGAAAATAATGATGCAATCGTAAAATGTAGTGAGTGGTGAGTGGAGTGATTAAATAGAGAATTGCACAATTTTCTATTTAATTTTACAGATGCGATATTGAAAATTAAAGATTAGGAAATTAACATCCAGATATCAAATTCCTACTTCCTAGAAAATTACAAAAACAAATCAATCCTTGCGTAACAATTATTATTACTGGTTCCATAGACAACAGTCATGACTCATGTTTACTTACCTTAAGTAGGTATCCACTTAAGGTAAGTAAACTTTGATGAATTCGGTAAACAATAACAATACTTTATACGTAGTTGTTAATTATTGTGTAGAGGCCTACAAAAATCTTTTACGTTTTACATTTAACTCACTTAGATTTAATCAAAACAAAGGGCACGACTTTACGTCAAACATCTCAATAAAAAAGTTCAAACTCGAATTCCCAACATCTTCAAGTCATAATGTTATGTTAATTTTTTAACTACGTAATAATCGATTGACGCAGCTGCTGCGCGAACTTGATAAGTTCAATCGTAATGGTCAGAGGTAAAAGCCAAAAAAATTTAAAAAAAAAATTATACTTATACAAAAATGTTTTACCGGCATTGCAGATATATTGATTATTTATTTGCCATGCATTCGATAGGAAATTTCGTACTCTTTCAGAAAAACATCTACATATATGCGAATACAAGGTGATGCAGAAATTTTATTTTGAAGTAGGTAGGTACACGTATGCGTGATCTATTTGGCCAAAAAAATACGTATTGTTTTTGTGTTTTTCTGAAAGAGTATGAAGCTTTCTATCAAATAGATTGTAAATAATCAAAGTTTCAGTTTTTACCAAGAGTAGAGACACGCCACAGAGACACGCCCATCGATTTACAAAGCGGAACAACTTAATATTAAAAAAAAAACCTTAACCTTTACCTTTTATCCACATCTCGTTGTTTTTTTCCTATTCTACGACACAAGTTCATGGCTTGATGTCGTAAAGCCAAACTGGTTGATCTAGTCCGGAGTCACGTACAACTACAAGGTTCGGTACAATTTGTAAATCACTACTTAACATAATCAAAGCCTAGTCACCTAGTTTGTCTGCATGTGCTGGATAATCTCGTTAACTCGTTGAACTATAACGCTTAGAAGCGCAAACAGTCAACGCGGCTATAAGCTATTTTTAACCGACTTCCAAAAAAGGAGGTTCTCAATTCGTCGGATTTTTTTATGTATGTTCTCCGATTACTCGAAAACGCCTCGGCCGATTTGGAAAATTCTTTTTTTGTATGAAAAGGTACTTCCCAGATGGTCTCATTGTCATCAGGTCAGGATCTGTGATAAGATCCTGGAGAAATCGGGGGAACTCTTCAAATTTTATAGGCACAATTTATATACTTTGTGGTGGATGACGTTTGAAGTAGGTTTTGTGAAAAGAATTTTTACGTTTATATTATTATTAAGCCTGTATCGCTGTCGCGTTTTTAAGACGAACTTGCAGAAAATTATTAAAGTATGACTTCCTGTCCAGTGAAAGGGAGTCATTTTACCACAATAAACATCAAAAACGTAATTATCAGTAAAACTAATCACACTTTCATTGATGGTTTTGAGCCTGAGCTACGTTTGGAGTAGAACTATTTAAGAAACTTCCGTTCTAATCGTTATTGTTCAATGCCTAAATGATATTAATAAATACTTACTATTTTTTTTTGAAATAGTTACGAAAAAGAAACAATAAGTTAGGCTTATGCGACTGCATTAAAACCTTTTTTAGCTTTCCTTAATTTTTTAAAGCTTTGGAACCCTCAACCACATGCGAAATCAAAGCTAGTGGCGTGAGGCGTTTAATATACATAATCGTATATTAAACGTCTCAACTCTCACGCCATTTTTATAATAATATTCGAATGTTAATGACCTAAAGCTAAACCTGATTTGCCTACGTTTGAGTGACACTTATAAGTATAAATACTTATAATATTATTGATATTACTTTAGCAAACATTTATTACTATTTATTTATTAGAAATCACGTGTATGAGCAACTATTGACTAGAGACTCGATGTCTGTGCAAAAAAAATTGAGTTCTTATATACTCACAAAAAATTACTGACTGACCATAAACCACAGTCAAAACCTGTGTAATAGAGATTTGAAATGAGGAAATATATACTTCAAGGAGCAAAGGTTCCCTAAAGGTTCACTAAGGTGCAAAAATCCTTTGTGGGGTCGAATATGCGCTTTTATAACTTGACTAGCTTTTATCCGATTCAAGAACATACCAAGATATAGTTCTTGTAATTCAAGAGGGCGCGTGAGCTTTACTTGTGGTCACGTCGTGTACATACACATTGCGTAAGTGTGCGTGTCTGTCAGGAGCATAGGTGGGAGCGGTCAGGCACGAGCAAGCTCTCGTTCACACTTATAGAGATACGATACACACACAACCATGAGCCACACTTTTGTTTCAAACAATCGTGTTGTTTATACGTTTAATTAGCCTGGATTTATTTATTAGGAATTTGGAAAATGACAGTCTACTTTTATCCCGAAAAATCAAAGGATATCCGCGGAACTTTTAAAAATCTAACTCTATGTAGATAGCAAACGGGGGGGGGAAAGTATTATATATTTAAATAAATTAATAATCTCTGCTTAATAATAATATATTTTTATAAGTATATGCTTCCAACTTACATACTTCTGGCAACTATACCAGACCTCCATTACTAAAATAGGACGTGATGTACTCGGTATATCTAAAGGAGGACGAAGGATAGACAAAGAAACAGGTTGGTGGAGTAAAGACGTTAAAGAAGCAGTAAGAAATAAGAAGGAACATTTTAAAAAGTGGCAGCAGACCCAATTGTCACAAGATAAAGAAAATTATACACGTGCCAAAAACCAAGCGAAAAAAGTAGTGGCAAAAGCACGCGCCGCACTGTATGCTCCACTATATGATACACTGGAAACTCCTGAGGGACAAAAACTTATCTATAAACTAGCAAAGTCCAGAAGTAAGGCAAGCAAAGACATCACCAAGTGTGTTGCTATTAGAAATACAGCTGGTACTTTGGTAACGGACAGCCACTCTATTAAGATCCAATGGCGAAGCTACTTCAATGAACTCTCTAACCAGACTTTTGCTACTCCACAGCAGCTTCCACAGGCATGTAACCAAGGACTAATAACACCCATAACACCCGATGAAGTGGCGAAATCTTTATACCGCATGAAGAATGGTAAAGCGTGTGGAAATGATGGCATACCGATAGAAGCCTGGAAAGCTATGAGCTCCCAAGGCATACTCCTGCTCTCGGAACTTTTTAATACCATCATATTTACAGGTCGAATGCCAGACGCCTGGCGCATTAACGTAATAACCCCTGTTTACAAAGGCAAAGGAAGTGTACAAGAGTGCGGCAACTATAGAGGGATTAAGCTTATGAGCCACACTATGAAACTTTTTGAGCGGATTTTAGACCAAAGACTTCGTCAAGAGTGCTCTATATCAGAATGCCAGTATGGCTTTAGGCCTGGATGTAGTACTTTAGACCCAATTTTTGCACTTAGAATACTTTTGGAGACGCATACAGAGCGCAATCAACCTTTACACTTGGCTTTTTTAGATCTACAAAAGGCCTTTGATTGTGTACCAAGAGAGTTAATCTGGTGGGCATTGAGGTCTAAGAGCGTACCAGAAAAATACATTTCTATAATCCAGGACATGTACACTCGGACTGAAGCTATAGTAAGGACCGCAGTCGGTGACACTTCGCCCTTTCCTATCACGGTAGGAGTACACCAAGGCTCAGTACTAAGCCCGTATCTATTTTGTATCGTACTAGATGCTCTGTCGGCGGATATTCAGAGCATTCCCCCGTGGCTAATGAAATATGCCGACGACATCGTACTCGTCAGTAAGAACAAGGGCGCACTTGAAGCTATGGTGAACTCGTGGAAAGAAACCCTTGAGAAAGGAGGTTTGAAACTGAACACTGCAAAGACGGAGTACATGGCCTGTAGCGTAGCAGACCACGACACCATCCATGTCGATAACGTGTCCGTTAAGAGAACGGATAAATTTAAATATCTCGGGTCTGTGCTGCATGAATCCGGAAGCGTCGACTACGATGTCAAAGCACGAATTGCCGCTGCCTGGACCAAGTGGAGGGAGTTAACGGCAGTAACCTGTGACCCAAAAGTTCCTATTCGTCTAAAAGGACTGGTTTATAAGAGCATCATACGCCCCGTAATGCTCTATGGCAGCGAAGCCTGGCCAGCGCTAACGAAACATACTCGCGATCTCCACGCCAATGAAATGAGAATGCTTAGGTGGATGTGTGGCGTTACTCGTCTGGACAGAATACGCAACGAACACATCCGCGGTAGCCTTGGCGTGCGAGATATCGCAGACAAGATCCAAGAGTCTCGTTTGCGTTGGTACGGACACATACTGCGCCGTCCCCAAAGCTATGTTGGTCACAGGTGCCTTAATATGCCCGTTCCTGGCCAGCGGTCCCGAGGCCGGCCGAAAAAACGGTGGGTTGACATCGTCCAGGCAGATGCACGTGCCAACGGTCTTCGAAGGGAGGACGCTTTAGACCGTGCAAAGTGGAAGAAGCTCAGCAGGAAAGCGGACCCTGGCTTAAGCCGGGACAAACGCTAGGAGGAAGAAGAAGATGCTTCCAACTTACATGTATTACGCATCGCAGAAAGCGCGAGCATTTGGACTGTGGTCTCATGCGACATGAGACCATTAGTTTTTTAGGGTTCCGTATCCAAGAGGTAGGAATGGGATCCTATTATAATTGCCGACAAACTTCTTGAGCACAAGGTAACGTGGCGGGGGTAAGTTGGCGCATTTGGACACGGTGCGGGAAGCAAGGGTCGACTGATCTACCAATCCTAAAAAAGCCTCAATAGCCCAACGGTTAAAGGTGCAGACTGAAAACTGAAAGGTCGCAGGTTCGAATCCCACCCGTTGCAGGGATTGGAGGAGAGGATATTAGTCAACTTCAGCTTGGCTAATATTCGTTTAAAAAAAAAATCATGCGCTGGATATTATACTTCCCGCTTACTTGCCACAAAGGAGATCTAAAATTTGCTTGTCAAGGTCATTTGCTCAAGAAGTTTGCCGGTAACTATACTAATTCAAATTAAAATCATTTATTTCATGTAGACCAACTTGTGGCACTCTGACAGGTCGAGACTCTACCAATGGTTCGAAAAGCTAAGCCTCCGCTGTCTATCCGTCTGTCAGCGGGCTGAAACTATCTCATTAACCGTAATAGTTGTAGATAGGTACTTGAAAGTTATATTGCCGATGTAACAACAAAAAATAATAATAGATGTTTAAAATTAAAGGGGGTCTTCATCTCGGAGGAAAAAAAAATTTTGGGGCTTAATCTTGATGGTCTTCATACAAAAAACGCGATTTTTCCAGCGTTTTTTTCGACCTTAACAATCGTTGTTAAAATGGTACGGAACCCTTCGTGTGCGAGTCTAACTCGTACTTGACCGGTTAAGTAATTTAAATAAACTTGTACAAAGTGCTAAGCTGCTAACAAACTAGCAGGGGACTCCCATCGCTCGACACGAGTATGAGTGATTTAATATGTTGATGACCTTAGAATAATTTTGTGCTCGTGAGCATTTTATTCGTTAATCTGCCTAAAACGCAAAAACGGCCAGACCGATTTAAATTTTTTTCGTTTTGTTCATTTTAATATATTATAGGGGAGGTTAAAAACAAAAAAAAATTGAGAAACTCGAAAGAACAACTGAAAAATCGAAAAAATCAAATATTGTTAATTTTGTACCTTTGTTTGGTTGTTTGTTGTGTAGTGGTGGGAATTACCACTTTTATGTGGTATTATACTAATTATGGCAAGATTTTTTTTTCTTTCATGGTTTTATTTATGGGATTCCGTTTGGATTATGATTTTTTATTTTTATTTCTTGTACTAGCCGATGCCCGCGACTTCGTCAGCAAGAATTTAGTTTTTAAAAACGCCTGGGGAACTCTTTGATTTTCCGGGACAAAAATAGCCCGTGTAATTTTTAGCCAACGCTAAAAAATAATATTTTTTGTATGGAGACCCTCTTTAAATAACTTTTTTTATAATTGAAGATATATATTTTTTTATTCAATACGATTTCAGAAGATTAATATATTACTTTACCTTTCACGATTTTATTGTAAAATTCAAATTCAAAATGCAAAATTATTAATTTCATGTAGCTCTTGTAGCTCTTATGACACGTCAAGACTCTACCACCGGTTGGGAATGCAATCTGCATTTAGTTAGTTTAGGTTAGTTGATAGACTGCTAAGAAGTTTGGGTGCGGAAACGAAAAATTGGCTTTACAAAATAGTCTTTGCCCTGCCCTTGATTAAAAACCTTAATAGCCCAACGGTGCGAATTAAAAACTGAAGGACGCAGGTTCGAGACCCACCCGTTACACTATTGTCGTACCCACTCCTAGCACAAGCTTTTCCGCTTATTTGGAGGGGATAGGAGGATATTGGTAAACTTCAGCTTGTCTAATATTCCTTAAAAAAAATTGTAATACCTAACTACATATTACAATTTTCAACGTTTCACAATTCTCCGAAATTGCCTCTTCGCGTGACGTATGCAAACTAGATTAATTTATACTCGTATTTAATTCCACAATGCTAATTATTAGGCAAGAACACCAGATTAAGGAAAACTGTGAACATATTATAAAATATAATTAATTACTAATTGAAACTCTTTGTGATTTTGATCGTTTTGAATACTAAGGAAATAATTAACGTTAATAAATTCCTACTGACTAATATGTACGTAATTTTTAAGTGACGTCATATATTTTATGCCTATCCTATTAATCATACTAAGATTATTAATTAACTAGCTGACACACCCCGGCTTCGCACGGGTAAGGTACAAAACAAACCCAACGGTACAGGCTGGAGCCTGAAGTTCATGATGTATTTGGCAATATCAATTAATAAATAAATAATAATCGACAATCTCTAAATCCCATCAGTTTAGGTGGACAGTACCTAGCAGCATCAGGATTAAAAGCCGGGAGTTTTTAAGCTGCATCCGCACGCTTGGCAAACCTCGGCAAACCTTCACAAACGCAAACGTGCGGATAGAGCGTTTGCCATGGTTTGCCTACGCTTGCGAGCGTTTGTGGCCGATCCATCGAGTGTCGGTCTTTTGATCGCAAACCAAAGGGAATTTGCCACAAGCGCTTGCGTCTCCGTCCACACGTTTGCGCGCACTCAGTCTCGTTTGTGCACTGGCGGCGATTAGACGTGTTATTGTATTACGATTTACGTATCGCACCTTTAGAAATCTTCATTTTGTGAGTGGGTAAAAACGTAAAATGAATGACTGGTCGACTGAAGACTTTTGAAGACGATTTGTTTATATAATTTAATTAATTAATTAGTTTTATATATTAATAATAATAAGTGGCGACTCCGCACCGGAAAATGGTATATAATGGTATGGTAATAGGTGGACCGACACCATCAGGCGACCCTCAGGGAGCCACTGGGTACAGGTGGCGCAAGACCGAAGCCTGAGGAAGTCCATGCAATAAACAGTCCAGCAGTGGACGTCTATCGGTTGATAAAGAAAAAAAACAAAATATCTATTGAGTAGGTACATACTAGAATAGAGTAGAATATTTTTTTATTCAAATAAATAAACTAGGTAGGTACCAAGTGTTTTCGAACATACTACTAGCTACTACTACTAATCTATAATATTATACTAAAACTGTAACTGGACAAATTGTGCACATGAAATATGTTTTGAAAATTTTAATTAGAGGACGCTTTACTATCGACTAGATGACGTCCGCGACTTCGTCCTCGCGGATTAAGGTTTTTTAATTCCCGCGGAAAGTCCTTAATTTTCCGGGCTAAAATGTAGGTATGAGCTATCGCTATTCCACATTTCATTCAAATCGGTTCATTAGTTGTGGCTGAAAGAGTAACAAACATCCATCCATCCATCCATCCATATTCCATTTTAGTAGGAGCTGAGCTTAAAACATTTGTAAAAAAATAATAAAGCCGACACAAGTTCGACGTCCGTCATGCTTGCCTGTTCAGAACATACAAACGCCCTCGCAAGCGTGCGGATGATTCCCAAATTCAAGGCAAACGTTTGTAGAGGTTTGGCGTTTGCCGTTTGCCACAAGCATGCGGACGCGGTATTACGGGTACACTGCGACATTATGTATTAGTCCATACTTGGTACCTATAATATGAATTCACAATCGACAATTCCTCAATGTCCACTGTTTTAGGTGGGCAGTACCCAACAGCATCAGGATTGAGGAACTGGAGTTCAATGGTTTATTTGTTAATTATTTATTGGATATGGCCAAGACCCTCATATATGTATGAATGCGTATACTTTAATAAATAGATTCGATTAATAAATTGCGACTTTTCAACGAAACATCCGAATTCAACATCAAGCGTTAACGACTAGATAATATCAGATGAGTCGAGTCCTGCGACGGGAGGTCAAGAAGCCACCAGAGCACCACGTGTCTATCATAATATAAAGGCATTGCAGCTTTGTAACAGTGCCATAATTTTCAAGATTAACAGTCTGACCACACGTGTTTACTAATACAATAATAAAAATGTACAAGTTCATGGTAAGTTAATATATTCAATTTAACATATTTGATACGTGACTGAAAAGATAAAAACCTTCAAGTATACAAAAATTTTTTTTATATTTCAAAACATACTGAATTTTAAAAATCGGAAAAACCATACGTTGCCTACTTATTAACATAAAATTAAAATACTACATATACACATACTACATATAGTGTTTTACTTTTTTTGTATTTATGTATTTATACGAATACATGTAAGTATAATTAATTATTTCTAAGTGTGGTGACCAAGATACTTCAGTGGATAATTACTTAGTATACAAAATAATTTATTAGCTCAGAGTTAAATTAATTCATTAGTCGATTATTTATTTATTTATTAGATATGTACACCAACAACGCATTGCATTGAATATTGTATGAAAAATTTTAGTCTAGTCCTAATCAAGTACTTATCTATTATAAACGTAAAAAGTTTTTTTACAAAACCGACTTCAAACGCCACAACAAAGAATATCAATTGCGCCTATGAAGAGTTCCCTCGATTTCTCCAGGATCCCATCATCAGATCCTGACCTAACCTGACAATAGGTATACTTTCCAGGGACCACCTGGAAAGTATACCCATTCAGACAAAAAGAGAATTTTCCAAATCGGTCCAGGCGTCTTCGAGTAATCGGGAAACATACATTAAAAAAACTTCCTCCTTTTTTGGAAGTCGGTTAAAAAGTGTATATAAATACATTGCAGTTGAGGCCCCTAATTTTATAATTATTTTTTTTCAGCTTGTTCTTTTAGCGCTGGTCGCCATAGCAGCTGCCTATCCTACCATAGGTATGTAAAAGTTTTTAAAGCCTTACTAATATTATAAATGCGAAAGTGTGTTTGTTAATTACTTATTTAGATGATACAGTTATCATTGTAAAATCAGATGCACATCCTTATCCGTACTTTATATTATAAATGCGAAAGTGTGTTTGTTGGTTTGTCCTTCAATCACGCTGCAACAGAGCTACGGACGGATCGACGTGAATTTTGCATGGGTATAGTTGAGGACCTGGAGAGTGACATAGGCTATTTATCCCGGAAAATTAAAGAGTTCCCGCAGGATTTTAAAACTAAATCCACGCGGACGAAGTCGTGGGAATCAACTAGTCAAAAAAAAATCAAAATCAAATGACACGTCATAAATCTACCACCGGTTCAGAATGCAGATTCTGCTGAGAAATATAACTTTCAGTATTTTAAGGACTTTCTTTACATGCTTTAAACTGGTCATTCATAGATTTAGACTTATTTTAAGACCATATTGTTTCTTTATCAGGTGGTTACGGCGGCGGCTATGACCAAGGATACGGCGGGGGCTATGGCGGCGGATATGGCGGCGGATATGGCGGCGGACATGGCGGCGGATTTGGCAGCGGATTTGGCGGCGGACATGGCGGCGGATTTGGCAGCGGATTTGGCGGCGGACATGGAGGACATGGCGGCGGACACCACGGACACCACGGACACCACCACCACCATTGATTCTGATCACAAAAATCTGACATAATTTTATTTAATTTTAGGAGAAGCGAACTGGTTGTGATAATGTGTAAATTAATGATTATTATTATTACTGTGCAATATCACGAACACTGTGTTACATGATTACATAACCATCCTGTCCTGACGGATATTTTGACTAACAGGTTTCATTTCGAAGCATTTCTTATTGTACATCTAAACATGTGTCGTTATAAAAATTATATTATCCACCATCATAATCACAATGTACCTACTTACCTGTTAAAATACCGTAGGTACTGAAACATGGATAAATAGATAGACTTTTTATTAAGTGGTAAATTGACAGGCCTGAATGTTCATGTCAAAGCTTCTTGCACAGTTAATGAATTTCAACAAGAATAATACCTGTTGCTGTACATAAATAGATGTAAGAATAAACAATATAAAATTTATGAGTATTGTTTTCTCCATCATAATTCCCTTCTTCTTCTTGATCAACCGATAAACGTCCACTTCCACAGGCCTCGGTCTTGCGCGGCCTGCATCCGGAAGCTCCCTGCATCTCCAACTGCCTTGCCTGTTTTCCTTATGTAATGAGTAAGGCCCAGCGTATACAGAACTCAAAGAACGCAACAATTTTTTGACGGATTATAAATTATTTTAAAATACGTACGTATGGGATTCCCACTTTGGATTACTTATAATAGGTAGATGGCGGGATTTTTTTTCTTTCATGGTTTTATTTATGGGATTCCCTTTGGATTTTGTTTTTTATTTTTATTTCTAGTACTAGCCGATGTCAGCAACTTCGTCAGCAAGAATTTAGTTTTTAAAAACGCCAGGGGAACTCTTTGATTTTCCGGGACAAAAGTAGCCCGTGAAATTTTTTAGCCAACGTTAAAAAATAACATTTTTTGTATGGAGACTCTCTTTAAATTTTAAGTTTTTTTATAATTGAAGATATATAATTTTTTTATTCAATACGATTTCAGAAGATTAATATATTATCTTACCTTTCACGATTTTATTGTAAAATTCAAATTCAAAATGCAAAATTATTTATTTCATGTAGGCAAACTTGTAGCTCTTATGACACGTCAAGACTCTACCACCGGTTCGGAATGCAGATTCTGCTAAGAAGATTGGGTGCGGAAGCTTTATAAAATAGCCTTTGCCCTGCCCTTGATTAAAAACCTCAATAGCCCAACGGTTAAAGGTTAAAAACTGATAGGACGCAGGTTCGAACCCCACCCGTTGCACTATAATTTTGTAGTACCCACTTCTAGCATAAGCTTTTCCGCTTATTTGGGGGGGATAGGAGGATATTAGTCAAATTCAGCTTGGCTAATATACTTTAAAAAAAAATAAAAAATTTGTAACACGTACGTACATATTACAATTTTCATCATTTCACAATTCTCCGAAACTGCCTCTTCGCGTGACGTCTTCAAACTAGATTAATTATATTTAATTCCACAATGCTAATTAGTGGGCAAGAACACCCGATTAAGGAAAACCGTGAACATATTATAAAATATAATTAATTACTAAATGAAATTCTTTGTGATTTTGATCGTTTTGAATACTAAGGAAATAATTAACGTTAACAAATTGCTACTGACTAATATGTACGTAATTTTCAAGTTACGTCATATATTTTATGCATATCCAATTAATCATACTAAGATCATATTAATTAACTAGTTGACCCACCCCGGCTTCGCACGGGTAAGCTACAATACAAACCCAACGGTACAGGCTGGAGCCCGAAGTTTAATGATGTATTTGGCAATATCAATTAATAAATAAATAATCGTCAATCTCCAAATCCCATCAGTTTAGGTGGACAGTACCTAGCAGCATCAGAATTAAAAGCCAGTAGTTTTTTTTTTACGGGAACACTGCGACATTATGTATTAGTCCATACTTGGTACCTATAATATGAATTCACAATCGACAATCCCTCAATGTCCACTGTTTTAGGTGGGCAGTACCCAACAGCATCAGGATTGAGGAACTGGAGTTCAATGGTTTATTTCTTAATTATTTATTAGATATGGCCAAGACCCTCATCTATGTATGGTATGCATATATACTTTAATAAATAGATTAGATTAATAAATTGCGACTTTTCACTAAACATCCGAATTCAACATCAAGCGTTAATGTCAAATGAGTCGAGTCCTGCGACGGGCGGTCAAGAAGCCACCAGTACACCACGTGGCTTCATAATAATATAAAGGCTGTAGGATTGTAACAGTGCCATAATTTTCGAGATTAACAGTCTGACCACACGTGTTTACTATACAATAATAAAAATGTACAAGTTCATGGTAAGTTAATTATATATATATAACAACATAAAATTTGACAAGTGACTGAAAAGATAAAAACCTTCAAGTATACAAAAAAAAATTTGTTTTTTGTATATTTGAAAAACCATACGTTGCCTACTTATTAACAAAAAATTAAAATACTACATATACACAACACATACATATATACATTATACACATACTACATATAGTGTTTTACTTTTTTTTATTTATGTATTTATACAGAAATAAATAATAATTAATATTGAGCACCTATCGGTGCTCAAAAGTAAGAAAAAAATATAATATATAGGTACCTACTCCTCTTTTTTTCGTATCTATTATTTTTCAGTTTATGCAATGTGGACAACATTGCATAAACTGAAGAATTTCTAAGTTAAAAAGTGTCAAATACATTGCAGTTGAGGCCCCTAATTTTATAATTTTTTTTTCAGATTGTTCTTTTAGCGCTGGTCGCCATAGCAGCTGCCTATCCTACCATAGGTATGTAAAAATTTTTAAAGCCTTACTAATAAATAAATTACTAATATTATATTAATACTAATAATACTTATAATTAATACTAATAATACTAATAATACTAATAATTAATACTAATAATAAATATATATTAATATATTAAAACTAATAATAATTTTTAAAGCCTTACTAATAAATGCGAAAGTGTGTTTGTTAATTATTACTTATTTAAATGATACAGTTATCTTTGTAAAATCAGATGCACATCCTTATCCGTACTTTATATAATAAATGCGAAAGTGTGTTTGTTGATTTGTCCTTCAATCACGCTGCAACAGAGCTACGGATCAACGTGATTTTTTGCATGGGTATAGTTGAGGACCTGGAGAGGGACATAGGCTATTTATCCCGGAAAATTAAAGAGTTCCCGCAGGATTTTAAAAATCAGGGATTAAGCTAGTAAATAATAATATACCTTTCAGTATTTTTAGGACTTTCTTTCTACGCTTTAAACTGGTCATTCATAGATTTAGATGTATTGTAAGACCATATTGTTTCTTTATCAGGTGGCTACGGCGGCTATGACAACGGATACGGCGGGGGCTATGACCAAGGATACGGCGGCGGATATAACCAAGGATACGGCGGCGGATATAACCAAGGATACGGCGGCGGATATGGCCAAGGATACGGCGGCGGATATGACCAAGGATACGGCGGCGGATGGGGAAACGGTGGACACCACCACCACCACCACCACCATTGATTCTGATCACAAAAATCTGACATAATTTTATTTAATTTTAGGAGAAGTGAACTATTTGTGATAATGTGTAAATTAATGATTATTATTATTACTGTGCAATATCACGAACACTGTGTTACATGATTACGAGTACATAAACATCCTGTCCTGACGGATATTTTGGTTTAAATCGAAGCATTTCTTTTAATGTACATCTAAACATGTGTCGTTATAAAGATTATATTATCCACCACCATAATCACAATGTACCTACCTACCTGTTAAAATACCTTAGGTACTGAAACATCGATAAATAGGCAGACTTTTTATTACTGCAGTTTTGGTAGACCTGAATATCCATCTCAAAGCTTCCTGCACAGTTAATGAATTTCAACAAAAATATATCTCATGTTCTCTCAAGTATCTGTCAAGTTGCTGTACATAAATAGATGTAAGAATAAACAATATAATAATTATGAATATTGTTTTCTCCATCATAATTCCCTTCTTCTTCTTGATCACCCGATAGACGTCCACTGCTGCACATAGGTCTCTTGCATGGACTTCCACAGGTCTCGGTCTTGCGCCGCCTGCATCTCCAACTGCCTTGCCTGTTTTCCTTATGTAATGATTAAGGGCCAGCGTAGACAGAACTCACAAAACTCGACAGTTTTTGACGGATTATAAATTATTTTAAAATATCAACTTAAGTATTCAGACGAGAAGAGCAAGTTATTAGCAGTAAACCAGCGCGATATATAATATTATGATAACGTACTGTTTGTATCGTCAATTACTTTTTTCTGTCAATTTTAATTATAAGTGAAATATCATCTGCAAACAGCTATGGTTCCAGATTGTACAAACAGGGATTAATCTGGATACTATAGTTAGCTCAGTAATACGGTCCCGTTGGTTACCCATGGGGTACGGAATTCTAAAGAACGAACTTAACAAATTGTTAATCAGCTGCGCCTGTGATTAATTAAAACTAATATTATTTAGTTTTCTTGGAGGTTTTCCTAGTGAAAATTTCATAGCATTTTCCCAAATTCTCTAAATCACTTCGTTTTTTTCGATGTGAGAGTAACAATGATTTTTAACGGACTTCCAAAAAGGAGGACGTTATGACCTAACTTTTGAAGCCTCCAGCTAAATTAGGTGACGGTTTCTGCCAATTTCGTTTTCAAGATACTTTAAGTATCACCTAAAGGTGGAAATTACATTGCGTAAGGGATTGTACTTACTTAGCGGCTAGAGCTACCTACGTAAAGTGACTCCTACTTATGGTATGGTTCGTGAAAATGGGCATTAGTGGTACTTACCAGTTATTTAAGTACTTATAATAAAACTGTAACGGGACGAATTCTGTACATTAAATAAATTTTTAAAATTTTAATCGGAGGATGCTTTACTATCGATACTGAGCCCAAAACAAATCTTTTTGAATTTTTTGTCTGTCCGTGTCACGCAAAAACTATCGAACAGATTTGAATGAAATTTGGTATAGTTGTAGCTGATACTTTGCGTCAATATAAATGATACTTTTTATCCTGATAAATAATAAGGTTTATCCGGGATAGGGGATTAAATTTTTTGTTGATTTTACTCCATAACTTTGTTAAATCTAAACTGAATTTGATAATTCTTTATTATTATAAATTATGTACTATTAAAAATATTTTCTCAAATTTTGGTGAAGATCTACTAAATATTATCAGAGATAAAGGACATAACTTCTCACGGATAGTAGCAACTTTTTCCACGCGGACGAAGTCGCGGGAACCAGCTAGTACAGAATAACTTTTCTGTTTTATGTTAAAAAATATATCTCGTTTTGAGTAGCAACTGAATCGCTTATTTCAACAACAAGTTTTTTATAAGTGGTAGAAACAAGAAATAATCGTCTTCAATAGATAAACGTCAACAGTTAGACACAGGTCTCGTGTAGGGACCTAAATATGCCCCGCCCATTGCAACTTCAGCTTCGCAACACGTTTTCAGGGTTCCGTAGTAAAACTACAATGAACCCTTATAGTTTCTCCAAGTCCGTCCGTTTGTCCGTCTGTCCGTAGCATTGCGCAGAGGCTATTGGTACTAAAGAGCTGTAATTTGACAAGTTTATCTATGCACATTAATAACGCTGAAAAAGTTGTACAATAAAACGAAAAAACACGAAAAAAAGACGTGTGGCACTCGGGGACTGCCGCGGTAAAGCTATTGCATAGCATTTTTTATCAACGCCATCTAGCGGTGAGAGGAGTCCCGTGTCAGGTTATTTTCGTTACGGAATTTCTGGATTCGGCCTCCACGCTCAAGGCCCGCGATAGAAGCATCATTAAATATTAAGCTATGAAATAGCTTAATATTTAATGATGAAAAATGACGTATGTACAGTGCACACCCTTCTAAGTACGCATTATATTGTGAAATGCAACTACGGAACTGACGCGTGATTGGTCATTTTTATTCATACCAAAAACTGGTTTAATATTTTATTACACTAATAATAGTTGCCTCCCGATTCATCCTCAGTCACATAATATTATAGAACAATATAATATTATGTGACTGAGAAATACCGTAGGTACTGAGACTAATAATATTATTATAGAATGGAACAAAAAATTTAAAGGTTGCTAGACTTAGCATATATTTTATTTATAAAAATAAAAGTCTGGGGCAAGTGCATGTCAGCTCACGCTAATTTTTTTATTTTGTGTGCAACTGTCAGGTATTTCGAGTTGCCTTAATCGTGTGCCAGTATCCTACTAATATTATTTAATGCGAAAGTTTGTAAGTATGGATGGATGGATGGCTGTTTGTTACTCTTTCACGTAAAAACTACGGAACTGATTTGGCTGACATTTGGCAAAGAAAAAGATTATAGTGTGGAATAACACATAGGCTACTTTTTATCCCGGAAAATAAGAGAGTTCCCGCGGGAATTACAAAACCTTAACCCACGCGAACGAAGTTGCGGGCATCAACTAGTACATTATACATTAGTAACTCTAGGTTAGGAAATGCGGGGAATAAAATTAGGCAGGCCATATACGATCAAGTTTGCCGTCAAGTTTGCATGATACTCAGGTATCGATACTTTTTGCGAATCCCTAAGCATGGTATTGATTGTATATGGCCTGCCTTACGTACCTACTCGTAATTCTAAAACCTAAAAAATCATAAAACGGAACAAGAACTTTTAAATTAAAGTAATACATATAATCTAACTATTCAATACGGACAAAGTCGGGGCGAACCGCTAGTTATAGTAGGTACATAACTTCGTCGTAGAAGGTTTCTTAGGATAATCATGTAGTGGGTGCACAGACCATAGACAAATAGGTACACCAAATCCATAATCCCAGATCCTTTCTACAATATTTATCTTGACGTAGGTACATATCTACATGGATTTGAGGATTATTACCGCACATACGCTGAACATTGCGGCTGCCCCATTTCAAAACCTAGTAAGTGTGTTTGACAAAATTTTACAGGACACCAAAAAATATAATATAAATATAAAATATTTGTAGTATCCCTTCTGACTGAAATCTTCAGTATCTGTTGATGAATTGATGTTTCATAAATAAATTACCTACTTTGAAAGTTTTTATTGGATATATTTATTGGATATATTTATTACTTCGCTAAGCCATGTACCACAACACATATTACTGGTCTCCTGTAAAATTTTGTCAATGACACTTACTAGGTTTTGAAATGGAGCAGCCGATTGGACGAACACAGTTCTTGCTACATTGCATTGGTGTCTCCGGCTAGCTAAATAAGCAAATATTTTTAAAAACAAAAATACTCCGAATAATCTAATCTACGGAGAGTCTACACCACAAAACATAGTTTTATGTGGGACTAGCTTTTGCCCGAGGCTTCGCCGTTGAGTTATTTCTCAAACCCCTATTTTATCCCCTAATGGGTTGAATTGTCAAAAATTCTTTCTTAGCGGATACCTACGTCCTAAATGCTATCTGTAACTATGCCTTTCAACCCTATTCGTCCAATGGTTTGAGCTGTGAGTTGATAGACCAGTCAGTCAATCAGTCAGTCAGTCACCTTTTCCTTTTATATATGTATTTAGATTTAGATATCATCTGTCAAGTTGTAGGTGGTAAGGTAAATAACCACTTCAAGGTTAAACCGTACCGAAGCTTTTCTCAATTCCTACGAACTCTCGAGCCATAGGATAGTTTTAAATAGCATGCAAAAACATCGATAAATATATGAACTCGTTTTCTATTATATTATTTTGTTAAAAATTTACATAACCTGACAACGTGTGAAATACAAAAACTATCTAATAATTCAAGTTGCAGTAAAAGATTCAAAATAGTAGAAACGGCAATCTTCCAAGTGTGCTATTTTTGAGCAATCCTCGTCGATTATCCTTACTAATATCCTTACTAATATTATAAATGCGAAAGTATGTTTGTTTGTCCGTTTGTCCTTCAACAACACTGCAACAGAGCTATTGATCAACGTGATTTTGTGCATGGGTATAGTTGAGTATCTGGAGATTGACATAGGCTGTAGATGTGTAGTATCGAATTTGCACTAATAAAGAAATTGGAATTGAAAAGTACTATATTCCATTGATTTCCCTTTTTTACCAATTTGCTACACAATTCTAAAAATGAACAGACCAATTACATACATGAAAAATAAATATAATTTTACATGAATATTCAGAACCGCTAATCCGGACCGCTACCGAAGAACTCAGAGAAATCTTTGTAACCCCGGCGAAACAAACTAGGTACACTCCACAGACGGATTTCTACAATTTCTTTTCTTTCATAATAAATCGTAACTTACAATATTATAATTTGCAAGATTATTAAAAAAATATTCAACAAGATGTTTGAAAATATGAATTTTTTTCCTCGAAATTTCCTCTCGAAGACATTAAAGTGATGCAGGCTAACAGGGCTCCCGTGGGATTTTAAGCAACCTAACTCCACGCGGCCGAAGTCGCGGGTATAACCTGAAAGGTGTACCTACCTAAGATAGTTCCGCACATCGAAACTTCACAGAATGTCTGAATTGAAGAATTTGCGTCAACCTCGTAGATAATAAAAATTTACAAAGAGGATTGAAACGACCACGCGAGGTCGAACCTAGACCTGCAACCCGTATAAAAGCCGTGGAATAGATTCAGGGGCATACATTATTTTTGAGATTAACAGACTGATCACTTGTGTTTATAAACATGTATAAGTTCACGGTAAGTAAATAAATTGTATAAAGCTCTGCCGCCCTAGCCATATTACAAACTTGTTGTCTCTCCCTAAGGCTAGCGCTAAAGCAGGGACTCCCAAATTTTTTGTATCGCACGTCCTATCCTTTCAGAAGGGAAGCTTGATAAAAAACTTTGGGGTCCCCTGCTCTTCAGCATTAGCGATGATGGAAAGAGAACACGTTTGTAATATGGCTAGGAAGTCTGATCTTCTTCTTCTTCAACTGATAGACGTCCACTGCTGGAAATAGGTCTCTTGTATTTACTTCCACGTGACTTGGTTTTGTGTCGCCTGTATCACTTCGTAGGGGTCTACCAACATACGCTTTCCGATGCGATATCGCGACCCCAGCACCTTGGTACCCCAAGGTGCTGGGGTCGCGGTTCGACGATCGATTCGTCGATATATACCTCGCCCGTTGCTCCCCTAGAACTTTGATCATACCATAGAATACCGAAACTTACCAAAAATGGAATACCGGGCCTACCCTAGTACGAGCGTACCTAATACCTATACAGTTCTCAAGTCAGGGTTTCTGAACCAGTGGTCTACTAGAAGCTTGAAGTGATCTGCGTTTAGAAAAACTAGGTATACGTAAACACCAAAGATAGAAGAAATATTATTAACATGCAGACTACATGCAGACATGAAAATAATATTAAAAGTATTCCTGGTTTTTGTCTTCATTTCCTGCTATTTTGCTTTTGTGTCTGCTTTTTTAGTCGCTATTGCAGATTGCCAATTTTAATTTTTCATTAAGTATACGAGACACTATTGAGATTGTTTAAGTGAATTCTTTCTTTGTACTGAATAAAATCTTGTCAGTGAACCAATAATTGATTTTATAATTAGCTGATGCCGAATGCTGATTGAGGTTTTTGGATTCCCGCGAGAAGTCTCTTATTTTCCGGGATAAAAATAGCTGATGTCTAATTCCAGACTATAATCTATCTCTGTGCCAAATTTCAGCCAAATCGGTGCAGTCGCTGTGGCTTGATTGAGTAACAATCATCCATCCATACATCCAAACTTTCGTATTTATAATTTGAATATAATTACGAGTATTAATAGGATATTCCTTTTAACTAAATAGGTAATAATTTTAACTAAATATTTTACTTTATGTCGAAAAATTTTCCTTCTTTCAGATTGTCTTATTGGCTTTAGTCGCCGTGGTGGTGGCAACCCCAGGTATGTGGAATTTACATCTTATATTTTTATACCCTTGTATAAGTATAATAGGTATTACATATCAAGTAAATATGCTACGGTCCAGTATATCCAGTATATCTTTTACCGATACGATACAAATATTAATAAAAAGGTCGTGAATATGTAGTAAAAGAAATAAATGTTCAATGCATGTTATTTACCCACTCGTGAAAAGTATTTAACAGAGCACATCATTCATCATAAGCACTCGGCAACGTTTGTTGATTACGCGTTGTTTTAATACGATGACAAGATAGTCTTTGACTGCGATCTCACCTGATGGTAATTGACGATGCAGTTTAAGATGGTAGCGGGCTAACTTGGAAGGGATATGGCAGTGTCCATTCAACCTATACCCCTAATCGGTTTCTACTCGCCATCGTGCCGGAACGCTAAATCGCTTGGCGGCACGTCTTTGACGGTAACTACTACTAGCCACGGTCGAAGCCTCCCACCAGACCAGACCAGAGACAATTCAGAAATTATAAATTCCCTTACCCAACCTCCCAGTTATAAGACCACAGCGCTCACCACTATGGCAGGGAGGTCGTCAAAAATGGTCGGTATTGTAATAACCTACATTTCTATACATTGTTTACATTACCAATTTCTTTTGACAGGATACGGCGGCGGCGGTAGCCAAGGCCAAGGCGGATTCGGTAAGTTAAACCTACTTATCCACCTCTCCCTAACAGCCGGCAAAATTGAAAGCTCCCTCATACGTGATAATTTTTTTTTTTATGTGAATTGAATAGTTAAGGTGGCCAACTTGATTAGAGCTAAGATCTACTACTTACTGACAAAACCCTGTGAGATCTACCAGTTACATGTAGTTCTTGTTAAATGAAACAGTAGATATACATAGTTACTCGTGTAGTATTTTTTATTTGATGGAAAGGGAAGACAAAATTGAATTCTTAGTAACTAGTTACTAACTACTTGTTCATAATATCAGTGTGAGAATTGCGCCTGAGCACCTTCCGCTAGTTTTGCAAAGTCAGGTTTGTAATTGGAAATCGTTCACGTATTTTTCCCACAAATATTATATTATTAGGCATATATTTTAATATTATTAGGTATATACATATTTTAACTTATATGTTATGCCTTGCCGCGATCGACCGGTTGGCCACCAATAAACGAACAAATTAAGCTTGGTATAGTCTGTTCAATAAGTCATGATGAGTGTCCGGAGTTTTCCATTTAATCCACCATTCCACATAAATATGTCCATAGTTTATTATTTTAATTTTGATTAAAATCAGTTTTATTTTTATGTGCCTAAATATTAAACTGTTTCATCGAATACCTACTCTTTCACAATATTGGTACAACACTACAACCTACAAGTATTCTTGGATTTAACTGACTTTTTGAATAGACTCTATGCGTTAATAAATAAAAGGAAGTCGATTAAGCCGAAACAATGTAAAAAAAATGTTTATTTGCGAATATTGATTATTTAGAAGTCTCACCTCAAAAGAAAAAATTAAATCTAACTTTAAAAAAAATTAAGTTGATATTATCTATACTGCTAAAAATTAGCACAGTCCACTTTTTGATGATTTAAGGTCATGTTTCAGGTCAAGGCGGATTCGGTAAGTTAAACTTACTTATCCACCTCTCCCTAAAAGTCCAGAGCCGGCAACATTGAAAGCTCCCTCATTTACGTTACTCACGTGATATTTTTTTTAATGTGAATTGAATAGTTAAACAATAGACCAAGGGTGGCCAACTTGATTAGTGCTAAGATCTACTACTTACTGACAAAACCCTGTGAGATCTGCCAGTTACTAGTTCTTGGTAAATGAAACAGTAGATATAAGTTACTCGTGTAGTATTTTTTATTTGATTGAAAGGGAAGACAAAATTGAATTCTTAGTAACTACTTGTTCATGATATCAGTGCGATCATTGCGCCTAAGCACCTTCCGCTAGTTTTGCAAAGTCAGGTTTGTACTTAATTGGAAATGGTTCACGTATTTTTTCACACAAATCTATACTAATATTATAAAGCTGAAGAGTTTGTTTGTTTGAACGCGCTAATCTCAGGAACTACTGGTTTAAATTGAAAAATTCTTTTTGTATTGGATGGTCCATTTATCGAGGAAGGCTTTAGACTATATAACATTACGCTGATCATAAAAACAGAAATTGACGCGGACGAAGTCGCAAGCAACAGCTAGCTATATGTTATGCCTTGCCGCGATCGACCGGTTGGCCACCCGTGCAATAAACGAACAAATTAAGCTTGGTACAGTCTGTTCAATAAGTCATGATGTTTTAAGAGTCAGGAGTTTTCCATTTAATCCACCATTCCACATGAATGTGTCCATAGTTTATTATTTTAATTTTGATTAAAATCAGTTTTATTTTTCTGTGCCTAAATATCAAACTGTTTCATCGAATACGTAGGTACTCTTTCACAATATTGGTACAACACTACAACCTATTCTTCGATTTAAGTCAACTGACTTTTTGAATAGACTCTATGCGTTAATAAATAAAAGGAAGTTGATTAAGCCGAAACAATGTAAAAAAAAAAATATTTAACTGTGAATATTGATTATTTAGAAGTCTCACCTCAAAAGAAAAATTAACTTAAAAAAAAAATTAAGCCTCACCGTAGTTGTTAATTTCGTTGATAACTATTATCTATAGTGCTAAAAATTAGCACAGTCCACTTTTTGATGATTTAAGGCTATGGTTCAGGTCAAGGCGGATTCGGCCAAGGTGGACAGCAAGGATTCGGCCAAGGTGGACAGCAAGGATTCGGCGGACAAAGCGGACACCAGGGCGGACACCAGGGCGGACAAGGCGGATTCGGACAAGGCGGATTCGGTGGCAGCCAAGGCGGATACGGTCGCTAAAGTGGATACAACAAAGCAACCTATGACGATTAATAGAAAATAAATAGATTTTAGACACAAAAATGTTTTTAAGTACCTATGTATTCCACACAAATCGTGAGAGAATCCTACTTCCTACTAATCCTACTAATATTTATAAATGCGAAAGTGTGTTTGTTTGTTAGTTTGTCCTTCAATAACGCTGCAACAGATCTACGGATCGACGTGATTTTTTGCATGGGTATTGGGTATAGTTGAGGACCTGGAGAGTGACATAGGCTACTTTTTATCCCGGAAAAACAAACAGTTCAATTTTTCAGAAGTAGTGGGCATCATCTAGTAAGACCATAATTTATCTAATCTAGCTAAGTCATCGACGTAGCTAAATAGCTATGTAATGATAAAGATTCTTCTATGAGGATAAACCTTTTTATAGCTCTAAATTACATAAACATCTTCTGCATGTGCCTCTGCATTACTGGAACTCAGCACTCAGCAATCAGTTATTAGTGTTCCGTACCCAAATGGTAACCTACGGGACCCTATTACAAAGCCTCCGCTGTCCGTCCGCGGGCTGTATCTCATGATCCGTACCAAATAGGGTGGTCTTACTAGCCACGGCCGAAGCCTGCCACCGGACATCTCTCCAAATTACCGGCGTCTCTCCGTTGTTGCGTGATGTGATATGAGTAGAGTAAGGATATCTGAATAACCTGTCAAATGCCAGTCGGCATCGCATATGAAAGGTGCCGTAAAACGCAGAAAAAACACGTTTCTAGTAGGGGAGCCCCCTTTAATTTTTATTTTTTATTATTTGTTTTTGTAGCGCCAACAGAAAACCACATTGTATTTCTGTTGCCACTATAACAAGAAATAATAAAAACAAAAATAAATTAAAAATTAAAGGGGGCTTCCCAACTAGAAACAGCGTTTTTTGGTACCTTGGTATGCGATGCGAATCTGACTCGCATTTAACGGGTTATTTGAACCTCTCCTTGTCCATGGCTAGAAGGAATAATTCTGCGACTTCTTGATGCCAGTCCACACTCCACTCCCTTAGCTATTAGCTATGAATTCTTTGACCTTCCAACACCTCTTTTACCCGTTCGTTACCCTGACTACCAGTTGCAGTGTTGCTATACGTGGCAATTTTACTTATCAAATAATTAAAAAAATTGAACCGACAATAGAAGCAACTAAAAAGGGAAAGGTAAAATATAAATCTTTATAGTCTCACTCAGTAAGCTCCTAAACTAATGTAAGTAACTTTTGAGCCGACGACAAACTTTTTTAAAAGCATTTACTGTATTTTTAAGCATGGCTGCGAGATTTTAAAAAAGTTTGTCGTCGATGAAAAAGTCCAAATTATCTATTTATTTCATGTAGGCCAACCTGTGGCTCTACCACCGGTTTGGTATGCAGATTCCTAAAGTAAAAATAACTTATTGTAGGTAACAGCTCCAGAATAACAATGTTACATTTTGTTTTAAAAAAAGTTTCTTTCCCGCTCTTCCCAGCAGAATCTGCTTTCCGAACCGATGGTAGAGATTTGTCGTGCGAGCCACAGACGAAATAAATCATTTTGAATTTTCATTAATGGAAAAAATGAAAACTACTGAACCGATTTCGAACGGCGTCGTTTACGAAATTTTAACTAGGAAAGGAAATAACCTTGTTTTAATTACCTACATGCTAATGTTAGATAATAATTATGATAACAATATCCAAACGATTGTTGGAGGTCAGGACGCGAAGTTTCTACATGCCCATAACAACAACAAATGCAAATAACAACAGACATAATCTTCTAAATAAATACAAGGAAAGGTGACTGACTGAATGAATGCGAATGACTGATGCACTGATCTATCTACAGTCAGCTGAAACCCGCTGGACGGATCGGGCTGAAAGGCCAAATTAAAAAATGGCATAAACAGCTATATACAGGACCGCTAAGACAGGATTTTTGAAAATTCAATCCCTTAAGGGGTAATATAGTGGCTTAAAAATCGAATTTAACGAGAGTGAAACCATGGGCAAAAGGTAGTAATTATTCACGAGGAGTTCAGTTTTGAATGATCCCGCGAGGACCCTTTAACTATTGTTTCGGGTTGAGAAGGCTATGTCACTCTCCAGGTCCTCAAAGATCAGTTGCCAATAAAAAAAGCCGCAATTGGTTGCCTTATTTCCGTATGATTGAAGGACAAACCAGTAAGCCAGCTAACAAACACAATTTTACTTTATACTCGACACAAGCTCGACACAGACTATTCAAGTTGGACCCAGAAAAAAATAAAAAGCAAAGTTGACGTTGTTCGACGTTGCTTCAGCATCCGCTTGTCTGCTACTAAATCACGAAATCTGCCGTTGTTTGAATGTTGATGTACAGTTATAAAACACATAATAACATATACCTAATATTTATATAAGAAGGGATTACATTAAGTTTAGATACGTAGGTCGTAGGTAGTTAAGTAACAAATCTTTCAGTATCCATCATCCATGGTTGGAAAATGGATATAGTCCTCTTTTGCCAGGTGATCTCTCCTTAGCTTTTTGCATCGTGAAAAGTTCTTACGAGTGAGTATGGTATTCGTTAAACTAAATAGACCTACCACCGTTCATGGTGGGTCCATAATAGGGATGTCACCTGCCAGACGTCCCGTATTTCCCGGGACGTCCCGTATTTTAGGCATAGTTTAAAATGTCCCGTATTTTAACTACTTCGTTTTTCATTATAAAATCGATCCAAGTATTCACACATGTAATGTTCGTAAAATAGCGAGTTGATGACCGTTTTTAATTACGATTATATGTAATTGTATTGATTTTTACAGATATGTTAAAATGAGTAAAAATATTAAAACTTACTCGAGCCTCGGATAAATATCAAAAAAAAAATGACACTAAATTTTTTTTTTATTTGTCCCGGGTAAAAAACTGAAATCCCGTATTTTTTGCCCATTTAACCTCTTCTATATAGGCTCTCTTCTAGGCTGAAAATAATCTGGCAACCCTAATGTCACCTCACCTAATTCAACTCTTAGCTGCGCTTGTTAGCAACATAGGCTAAGCGTATGCTGTGACGCAGGTTTTGTTAGTGCATGAACAAGCTGAGAGCTGCTACGGTGCAGGCACGTGAACTGTAGACATGTATCTATTCTGCGCCTACCTGTAGTGCCGGCACAAACTACGCGATGAGTATGCAAACATGTTCTAGATTTTATAATTTTGCTGCTAAAATGACATAACATAATATAATTGAAATAGTTCGTTGTGAACCTTGTTTCATAAACAAATTGATTCTGAACTTATTTTACTCGTCAATTCTTACAGTAGATCTACCTAGCTAGGATGCGAATGAATAAAATTATACATATGTGTTATTTAACTGCGTCGCAACATGCGCTATCTATGTCTGTCTCAACTGACCTGCCTTGCAAAATCTGTACTGTTCTGTGCTGCGTCACATGCGTCAACCTACGCATGCGTTGTTTTTATCACAACAAAATCACTAACTTTACTTATATAATATTACTAGAGGGCGCCCGCGACTTCGTCCGCGTGGAACTAGGTTTTGGGGTGGAATTAACAAAAACTGTTATTTTTAATCGAAAGCCCAAATAGGTACAAAGTTTTTACAATTTTGAAAATGAAAAACTTTCATACTAACATTCATCCCCGATTTGATGCACTTGGGGGTGGATTTTTCAAAATCTGTGAAACACGTGTTTCTTTATTTTTATTCGAAAGCCTAAATACAAAGTTTCATGGATATAGCTTGAAAAATAACGGACTTTCATACAAACTTCCATCCCCTATTTAAACCCCTTAGGGGTGGAATTTTCAATAATCCTTTCTTAGTGTGCGCCTACGTCATAAAAGGAACCAACTGTAAAAATTTCAAGTTTCTAACTTCAGTAGTTTAGGCTGTGCGTTGATATCTCAGTCAGTCAGTCAGTCAGGACTTTGAATTTTATATATATAGATAAAAGCTCAGAACTATACTCATTTAAGAAAGTTGAGTCACTCAGCAGGCGATAGAGAGAGCTAAGAGAGTATCCCTGCGAGATGAAATCCGAAATGAGTAGATCCGTAGGAGAACCAGAGTAACCGACATAACTTAACGAGTCGCGAAGCTGAAGTGGAAATAGACGGAGCTAATATAGTTCGAAGAACGGGGGGTCGTTGGGGAATGGGGTTCCAAGGTGCTGGAGTGGCGACCGCGCACCGGGAAGCGAGCGAGCGAGATGGATCGCAGGGAGCAACTGGATACAGGCGGCGGTAGATACGTGGCATGTGGAAGTATATTTAAGAAACCTTGTAAGAAGAAGACCTATTTATGTAGCGAGACTGTAAACTTTTATCAAGTATGTGCCTACCAACCTCATTATATTTTCTAGTTCTCGCGGCAGTCCACATCTGAAGTATGAAACCAACATCGAACCGATCTACGTCCGTAACCTTGTCATGTTACTAGGTTTTATTCTGTGGACTTAAAAGTATCATGTTATTTTCAAAACTATGATATATACATAAATATACCTGTTTTCTATTATATTACTTTGTTTACTTTCCACTGACTTTGCATAACCTGACAATTATTGTGTTAAAAATATCAAACTAATAAAACCATCTAATAGTTTGAGCTGTGGTCAAACATTATAAATAGTAAAATTGGATATTGTCTGTTAATCTATAATAATGAGTAATTAATCTTAGACTTAGATAAATAATTAATAATAGTAATACTATAATATATTCCCCTTATCTAAAACATTTCTAATAACACCAATTGTAATCTGACCTTATGGTCATGGTCATTAATAATATCTTCTTGACCGAATTTCGACTTCAGAAGATATTGTAGTGCTGAAGGATGTTTCCAAACACAGTTTCACTCTCTATACTCATAAAGTCCGATAGGACCTCGACGATGACTAAAAAATGAACCAAACAACGTAAGTTTGCACAATAGATACCTACCAATACTCGCATGTATTGTCATAGCAATAGAGATTAAAAATAGCTAATCCCTACACGCATAAAGTGAAAACTCAACATATAATATGTCTTCTGTGGTGTCCAAAACTGAATAACTTTTCTTCATACATAACTAAAAACATGCTTCGAAAACAAATCTCTAGATCGTTAAGTGACCTTAGGCTATGCGTTAATCGACCTAGTTCGTCAATCACTCAGTGGACTGTGTTGTTTTAAATATGATCTATATGAGCTCGAAATTTCACAAAGTGTCGGAATTCAAGATTTTGCGTCGATAATAATTATGTTTTTTAAAGATAGAAATGATCATGCGATGATGGAAATTGGCATCCAGATCGTCATCCTATAAAAGCCGTGAGATAAATAAAGTGGCTTAAATAATTTGTGAATTATCAGACTGACCGCTTGTGTTTAGAAAAATGTATAAGTTCACGGTAAGTAAATGAATTATACAAAGCATATTATCATGTCATATACCGAATCTTTCCTAATATGTAATGCCTACGATCTTCGATGAATAAATAAGAATCATTAAAATCGAACCACTGTGTACAAAGTTGTGTGTGTGTATTTCTATTAAGTATAACAACAAATGATAATAAAAAGGTTAAAAATTAAAAAAGGATCTCTTTAATTTTTAACTTTTTTTGATCCCTCCTTCCCTCTCCATACAAAAAACTTTCGTTTTTGGCCAAAAGATCGATATGAAAGCTTGTGTTAAATCTTATAAAATGGTACAGAACCCTTGGTGTGCGGGTCTGACTTGCACTTAGCCGGTTTTTTTTTATTTTAGACATCCCGTATTTCCCGGGACATCCCGTATTTTAGGCATAGTTTAAAATGTCCCGGCGGGACTGACTCTGTCCCGTATTTGAACCGTACTTCGTTTTTTCATTATGAAATCGATCTAAGTATTCACACACGCAACGTTCGTAAAACGTACGGGTTCGCCTCGGCTCGAGTGACTGTGTAGAAAAAAATGACACTAAATAATTTTGTTTTTTATTTGTCCCGGGTAAAAAAGTGAAATCCCGTACTTTTTTGCTCATTTAACCATTTGTCCCTTATAGGCTGAAAATAAATCTGGCAATCCTAACCATCACCATTCACCATTCTACAGGAAGGCACAGAATACACCCCTACGTGGTTGAAATCCCAAGGACGCGCACTAAGCGCTTTGCTTCCTCGTTCCTGATTACCGCTACCGCTAAAATTTGGAATGCCCTTACGTCTTCCGTTTTTCCGGATAACTACAACTTGGGTACCTTCAAATGAAGAGTGAATAGGCATTTTCTAAGCAAGCGCGCTCCATCTTAGGCTGCATCTTCACTTACCATCAGGTGTGATCACAGCCAAACGCTAGTCTATATATTATGTTTGTATTTAAAAAAAATACGCTGGAGAAATCGGCCAATGTTTAAAATATGTTTTCCTTCTTCCAGATCGTCGTATTAGCTTTAGTGGTCGCAGCGGCGGCGAGCCCAGGTATGTGGAATTTTTACCTACTATCCTAAGCTACTTACTATCTTTGTTCCTTCATAAATAATATGTACTAGGTATTAGTGTATTTTTCTATCTTATAAGAAGAAAATTATTAAAATAGAATTAAAAAAAACGACTGCGTTAAAGAGCATCAAGTGAAAATTTATAGCCAGTGTCACTGAGGATGATATAAGGATTCTAACAATACATATTAAATGAAATTAATTTAATGAGTCAGAGTTAATTCGTTCAATAGTTCATTCCCGATGTAGTTCGGCAATGGTCGCATCACTAGAGGTCATGTCAAAATGAAATCACGTGATCAGTACGGCCTTATTTATTTACCTTTTAGCTCAACTCCATTGGAACTGACTATACGTACCTACATGAACTCTGAAAAACCTATTTTTTACGTATTCTAGTGAAAATGCCTAAGCTTGGAGGTTTAATTTTTAACTTACACTTGTTTTAAATCACACCAATTACTATATTAGAAGCAAAGGCTTGAAAAATTTAATTTCATCTTAAAACAATGTTACGTTTACATTATTTATTATATACATATATACATATTCCTTTCATTATGTTTGTTATTGGTTCTTTAAATAATTTTTTTTGACAGGATACGGGTCTGGCGGTAGCCAAAGCGGATCCGGTAAGTACCTAATACATAATACCTTTACCTAGTTTACTAGTACTTATTTAGAAGCTGGTACAGTAAATTGAAAATTATAGTCGAGGCGAAAAATGTATGCCTGAGCCTCAGGCAGTGATTTTGAATATGTCCGCATTGAAAATTAAGTACGCCACTGCCATACCGCGCGAGAGATAGTAATATACCTAGTGCACAAGTGTGAGCGCAAACACAGGTACACTTTCTATTCCCTCGTTCACATAGTTCGAAGATCCGATGGATTTCACTTTGATCAAGTCAGTCTGAAAATAATACCTACCAATGGCACCGATGCATATTATACCTTGTAACTGATTGCATCAGTGTAACGATCGCAATGGCCTCTAATAGCTGAATTTGTGGCATTCTTGCTGCACCACCAACCAGTAGCGGGAGAGTATCAGCCAATCAGAAGTCATTGCGATCATTACACTGATGCAATCATTTTTAGAGAATCAACACGCTGGTACGCGGCCGGATAGTAAATAAAGGCCGGATACCCGATAGTTATCTCTGCTCGTTATCTATCAGAAATGAGACACTAAATTTTGACAGGACAAGGCGGTCAGAGCCCGGGCAGCGAAGGTGGAAATGGCGGAGAAGGAACGAGCAACCAAGGCGAAGGAGGACAAACAGGCGAACAAGGTCATCATGGAGTGCAAGGTCATCACCAAGAACAGACACGTGGACTCGGGTTTATCGGCCACGGCGATAAATAGAAATGAAATAGGACCATAAGGACAGTTAATTTTATACCTTATTGATTTTTATATTTTGTGGAGTGAAAGAATTGTGTAACATGGATCCATTTATTTAAGATCTAGGAAAAAATAATTAAACTGAAGAGTCTGTGATTTCGAAATTACTGCCCGATTATTTCAACGATGTTAGTAAACCAAGCACAAGTTCGGAAAAATTTTGTTGGGTTAATTCACGGAACAGCTGAACCGAATTTTAAGGAATTTTCACAGGCAGGTGGACAATTACGAAGATTATGCAAGGAGTGATATATGTAGGTTTCATTTTCTTCGAGAAATAATTAGGGTTCCTTCGTAAAAAAATAAAAAATTTGATGTTACCTATTTTATTTTGTTTATATTGTACCAAAAAACCTTTAACAGGCCAACCGATAACAATTTTTTTTACAATGAAGCAACGCTAGTAAATTAACAGTTCGAAACAGTTCGAAAACATAGCTAAAATAAGAAATATAGAAAAGATGGTGGACAAGGAAAAAGTTATCTCTAACACTGACCCTAGGCCACTGCCTAGGTAGAGATCTCAGCTGTCTCTCTTGCTTGCTTATTCATGAAATAAATAGTTTTGAATTATGATTTTTTTTAAATTAAACAAATAGTATGTTCCAATACAACCTACCTACCTATCTACAATTTTTTTTTCTCCATTCAATAAATGATGTAGAGAGCTAGGTAACATACGTTCATAATCTGTAAGTACTTGACTTGTATAATTATTATATACGTTAAGTTAGTTTTAATTTGAGATATTGTTTATTTTTCACGTTGTTAAGTAGATACCTAATCTAAATACGAGTAAAATATTATCGAATCGAGAAAATATAAATCTAATGACTGGCATCATTCTAAGAAATGTAATCCTAGCATTAATTAGGTACATTCTAAAGTCGTAAACCGAAAAACTAATAGTATCCAAAATGCAAATCATCGAGGTTAAAATGCAAAGTTTCCACTTGGCCATTTAAATAAGCCACGATAGTATAATATCGGCAGAAGTAGGTGTTAACTGGGGCCCAAGTCTGCTATTGCAATGCTATTGCTACTGTAATTCAATTGTCTATCAATGACATACCAATTGCTACTTTTAGCAATTTGACTTGGGGCCCAGGGGTTCAATTGTCAATAAAACTACAATTGCAATAGCAGACTTGGGCCCCTGTTAACTGACATAGGACGGACCCTTAGAATATGTACCTATAATTAATCTAAGGACGGACCGCTTTAAATATGTACCGATTTACGGTAAGTATACATTCGACTTGCACTTGGCCTGTTTTATTCAATGATTCTATACTATAGTATATACCTACCCTAACTGCAATCTCATCTGAAGTGAATTGTTACTTAGTACTGGTACTCTGGAGTCTGCTTCCTGAAGCAGAGGAAGGGTTATAGTTTACTTAGAAAGGGTAAGGCAGTTGTCAATCCTTGCTGGAGGAGCCACTGTTTCTTTGTTGGTTTGTCGTTCAATCACGCAGCAACGGAGCAACGGATCGACGTGATTTTGAGTTGAGTAGAGTTGAGTAGAGTTTTGTAGAGTGAACTAGGCTACCTTTTATTACGGCAACACAGAGTACCTACCCGCGGGAGTTTTAAAAACCTATTCCAAGCGGACGAAGTCACATGCAAAGAGTAGTCCGAGCATAGCTCATAGTAGGTATAGTAAATTCCAAGCATAGCTCATATGTAGTATAGTAACCTCAAGTTACCTCCTTTCTGAACCGTAGCTCATTACTATTAGGAAGCACCTCATTTTATGGCACGCTGATAAATAGGTAGGTACATATTATGTACTAGCGGACGCCCGCGACTTAGTCCGCTTCTTCAATTCACAATCGACAATTCCTAAATCCCCACAGTTTAGTTGGGCAGAATCCCTGCAACATCAGGATTGTGGAGTAGGATCCTGGAATTCAACGATGTAGTCTTAGTACTTGGTACCTACAAAGACTATTCATAAGCGACAGTAGGTAGGTAGCTAATATTTATATAAGGCTAGCGACCCGCCCCGGCTTTGCACGGGTGCAATACTGATACTAAATATACTACAGAATGTCTTCATATACAACATTGTCTATCCTTATTTTGGCTGAGGCAAGCCTCAAGCTCTACAGACGATTCTCTGGCTCTCTAAAAAGTAAGGGATAAAAAATGGTTATTGTGGGTTATCCCTGAGAGATAGACGTACACCATCGCGGACTTTTTTGTAGACCTTTTGAAGGTATACAATAATGTAGTACATTATTTTGATCTATTTCGTAGGGTTCAGCCAGCGTTTGCAATGAAAACGCAAAAAAAATGTGTTTATTTACGACATCACATTAGAAACCTCTAAAATTATCAGCATTTTTGTACTATATTATGCATGTATTATACATATAAACCTTCCTCTTGAATCACTCTATCTATTAAAAAACCCCGCATCAAAATCCGTTACGTAGTTTTAAAGATTTAAGCGTACATAGGGATTTAGGGACAGAGAAAGCGACTTTGTTTTATACTAGTGGTTCGCCCCGAACTGAGACCTCACGGTATCCTATAATTCCCAATGTAATTATTATTAACTTTTAACATTAGACGCAATAAAAAATAATAATAGTTGACGTAAAACTGTTTTACCATGATTTTACCGATACAGCGCCATCTATTAGCATTATTGTGAAGCTATAGAATTAAAAATTAAATAATTTCGTTTCTTTATAGTATTTATCTAATTTTAGTATTTGTTGTTCAAGTAGAGGATATAACTGAATTTTCAACCAAGTAACAGATTCTTATATGCAATACTTTTTGACATATGGCTCAAATTAAATCTCCACTTTGAAAGCCCCACATTTCGTCAATTTTAAGGAAAAAATTAAAAAAAAAAATATCATTGAACTCTGTTCAAAGTCGTCTTTAAAAAGATATATCGCAAGTCTATGTAACGCAACAAAAAAAAATTTTACTTCACACATGCTTCTATGAGAGCCCCCCTGAAATAAAGCTTTTCATATTTTTTTATGCAATGTTCGGCTGAAGGCCATCAATTTACATATTATATTTAAATTTGAAATAATTACGTTCAGTAATTCAGAAGTTATAAGGCTCTGACAGACGGACGGACGGACGGACGGACAAGTGCAAATTCACTCAAGTAGACTCAGAAAACTCGCTTCGCTCGTTCAACTATGTAGTGATAGTGAAGGGATTACATTAAGTTTAGGTACGTACCTACTACGTCGGTAGTTAAGTAATATATCTTTCATTAGGTATCCATCCATGGTTGGATAACGGATATAGTCCTCTTAAGCCAGGTGATCTCTCCTTAGCTTTTTGCATCGTGAAAAGTTCTTACGAGTGAGTATGGTGTTCGTTAAACTAAATAGACATACCATCGTCCATGGTGGGTCCATACTCCATAACAGGGATGACCAATTCAACTCTTAGCTGCGCTTGTTAGCAACATAGGCTAAGCCTTGTCTAAGTTTTGCAGTGCATGAACAAGCTGAGAGCTGCTACGGTGCAGGCACGTGAACTGCAGACATGTATCTATTCTACGCCTCGTTGTAGTGCCGGCACAGATTTCTGCGCGATGAGTATGTAAACATGTTCTAGATTTTATAATTTTGCTGCTAAAATGACATAACATAATATAATTGAAATAGTTCGTTATTATATTTAGTTAGATAGTAGTTCGTTAGTTAGCAGTTCGTTAGTTATTTTACTCGTCAATTCTTACACAGTAGATCTACCTAGCTAGGATGTGAATGAATAAATAATTATATGTGTTATTTAACTACATCACAACATGCGCTGTCTATGTCTGTCTCAACTAACCTGCCTTGCAAAATCTGTCCTGTTCTGTGCTGCGTCACATGGGTCAACCTTTTTTTTTTTGTCACAACATAATCACTAACTATACTTACTCATATATGAAAGTTCAGAACTATACACATATAAGGAAGTTCAGTCACTCAGCAGGCGATAGAGAGAGCTAAGAGAGTATCCCTGCGAGATGAAATCCGAAATGAGTAGATCCGTAGGAGAACCAGAGTAACCGACATAACTTAACGAGTCGCGAAGCTGAAGTGGAAATAGACGGAGCTAATATAGTTCGAAGAACGGGGGGTCGTTGGGGAATGGGGTTCCAAGGTGCTGGAGTGGCGACCCCCCACCGGGAAGCGAGCGAGCGAGATGGATCGCAGGAAGCAACTGGATACAGGCGGCGGTAGATACGTGGCATGTGGAAGTCTATTTAAGAAACCTTGTATAACCATGTAAGAAGAAGACCTATTTATGTAGCGAGACCGTAAACATTTATCAAGTAGGTGCCTACCAACCTCGTTATATTTTCTAGTTCTCGCGGCTTAGTCCACATCTGAAGTATGAAATCAACATCGAACCGATCTACGTCCGTAACCTTGTCATGTTACTAGGTGTTATTCTGTGGACTTAAAAGCATCATATTTTCAAAACTATGATACATAAAAATATACCTGTTTTCTGTTATATTGATTTGTTTACAAAATTAGCATAACCTGACAATTATTATGGCAAAAACATCAATCCAATAAAACCATCTAATAGCTCGAGTTGTGGTCAAACATTATAAATAGTAAAATGGGATATTGTCTGTTAATCTATAACAATGAGTAATTAATCTAAGACTTAAATAAATGATTAATATAAACGTAAAAATTCTTTCAACGCCACTACAAAGTATATCAATAGTGCCTATAAAATTTGAAGAGATCGTTCGATTGCTCCAGGATCCCATCATCAGATCCTGACCTGATGACAATGGAACCACCTGGGAAGTATACCCATTTTAAACAAAAAAAGAATTTTTCAAATCGGTCCAGGCGTCTTCAAGTAATCAGGGAACATACATAAAACATAAAAAAAAGATACCGGCCGAATTGATAACCTCCTCCTTTTTGGAAGTCGGTTAAAAATAAAATCCGACGAATTGAGAACCTCGTCCTTTTTGGAAGTCAGTTAACAGAACTAAAATCATACTTCGAAAACAAATTTCTAGGTCGGTATTGTTTTAAAAGGTATTTGAACTATGTGAGCTCGAAATTTCACAAAGTGTCCGAATTCAAGATTTTGCGTCGATAATATTTTTTTTTAAATCATGCGAGTACGGAAATCGGCATCAGATCGTCATCCTATAAAAGCCGTAAAATATATAAAGTGGCTTAAATAATTTGTGAATTAACAGACTGACCGCTTGTGTTTGGAAAAATGTATAAGTTCACGGTAAGTAAATAAATTATATAAAGCTCATATCATACTATCGTGTCATATACCTACTGAAACTATCCAAATATGGAGATCGTAGATACGATGAAAAAAGAATCTTTAAAATCGGACCACTCTGTACAAAGTTATGTGTATTTCTATTATAACAACAAATGATAATAAAAAGATTAAAGATTAATGGGAGGATGTCTTTAATTTTTAACTTTTTTTTAAGTCTTGTAAAATGATACAGAATCCTTGGTGTGCAGATCTGACTCACACTTAGCCGGTTTTATTTTTCATCAGTTGAAAATTATTTTTGTGCGTGGGTTGAAAAGTTCTTTTCCACGGTAATAAACCTACGTAAAGTGAAGAAAATTTTTGCTTGGGGTCATATAAAACTTTGTTATTTTTGCTTGGGGTCACATATTTACATATCATTTCAATACTTAATATTATGTTCAGGAGTTAAAAGACACACTCAAGATTGAAGTACAAGTGCAAATTCATCCAAGTAGTCTCGAGTAGAAGAAGAAGAGAAAGACGATAAAAGTGAAGCGAAGGTTCGCTTCACTTTTATCGTCTTTCTCTTCTTCTTTACCAATCGATATCTCTCTCCGACCGATCTCTTGCATAGAGATCCACCTAACATGGTCTTGCGCCGCCTGTATCCGACGGCCTCTCAGCGACTCGTCGGATGTCGTTGGACCACGAATAGGGGGTCTGCCAACACTGCGCTTTCCGGTACAGGGTCACCTCTCCAGCACCTTGGGACTCCAACGACCATCACTTCTTTGAACTACCATACTCGTATACCCCGCAATAAGATTTATTTATTAGGTATTCTACAGAATATATTTCGGAGAGTGTGCCCAGGAACTTTTAAACTTAGTTCCACCATCACTATTCCACCATCTAAACGCAGGGCACAGAATAGGTCCCCCTACATAGTTGAAATCCCAAGGACGCGCACTAAGCGCTTTGCTTTCTCGTTCTTGATACTGGAGAAATTGGCCAAGTGTTTTAGTACATTATGGTACAAGTGTAAAAGTTGGTGATTAGCGCTGAGGCGCTATTGAGACCCGAGCCGTTAAGGTGAGGGTCTTAAGGTAGCCGAGGACGGTAATCATCAATATACACGTGTATCATACGACGTTTTTCAACACACTTGTGAAGAAAATAATACTAAAATAGTACATTATGGTACAAAACAGTGAAAACGAGTTGTGAAAATTTTTTCGCAATGGCGGGAAAAATTAATGTTGTTCTTTTGTTCGCCCTCTTGAGATGCTCTTGAGGGCAGGCAAAGATCGACGACCATACAGCCTATTCAGGTGTTTATTTGATTTAATCAGTTTTCCGGAATGCGCGCGCACCTTTAATGGCCATAGACTAAAAGAATGAGTATTCTTTTTTTTTTTGCTTTTCTCTTATAGCCACGTACAAAATGGGGAATTTCCAGTTTTCTTTATTACAGAAAAAACAAAATTTATATTTGAGTGACAGTTTTATTTATTAAACACGTACAAGTTGAAATTATCTATTTAAATACGAAGTTGTATGAAATGAGCAAGCAATAGGTATCTTGGCAATAGGTAGGATCTTTTTTGTAATAGAAACTTTTTTAAGAACAAAGCAACTCAACCAATAAAATTTAAAAAAACAATTCTATAACTCACTTGTGAATAATAGTAATGAAAAAGTCACAGTTTAAGTTAAAGGTGTCATTGTGTGCCTAATTGCGGTGAACCGGGAGCCATTTTATGAGCAAGTGTGTTGAAAAAATATTTTCCTTCTTTCAGATCGTCGTATTAGCTTTAGTGGCCGCAGCGGCGGCGAGCCCAGGTATGTGGAATTTTCACCTATAAATATCTTTGTTCCTTTATAAATAAAATGTGTACTAGGCACTAGTGTATTTTTCTATCTATAACAAGAAAATTATTAAAATAGAATAAAAAAACGACTGCGTTATAGAGTATCAAATGAAAATTTATAGCCAGTGTCACTGGGGATGATGTAAAGATTCTAACAATACATATTTTTTGCGTCAGAATTAATTCGTTCAATAGTTCATTCCCAATATAGTTCTGCAATGGTCGCATCACTAGAGGTCATGTCAAAATGAAATCACGTGATCAATACGGCCATATTTATTTACCTTTTAGCTCAACTTTAAATAAATTTTTTTTGACAGGATACGGGTCCGGCGGTAGCCATAGCGGATCCGGTAAGTATACGAGTACCTAATAAGTACATAATACCTTTACCTAGATAAACTTTACGGACATTACGTCCGAAAGATAATAATATACCTAATGCATAAGTGTGAGCGCAAACACAGATGCACTTTCTATTCCCTCACTCACATAGTTCGAAGATCTGATGGATCTCACTTTGGTCAAGTCAGATTGAAAATAGGCACCAATGCATATCCTACCTACCTTGTAAATCATTGTATCAGTGTAACGATCGCAATGGCCCCTGATTGGCTGAATTTATGGGATTTTTGTTGCACCACCAGTACAACCAGTAGCGGGAGAGTACCAGCAATCAGAAGTATCCTTACACTGGTGCAATCATTTTTAGAGAATCAACACGCCGGTATCCGGCCGGACAGTAAATAAAGGCCGGATACCCGATAGTTAGCAAATATCCATTACATCTCTGTTCATTCCCTAACTAGCAAGCAACTAGCAGAAATTTTTATGCAACGGAGACACTCTTTTTATTTGAAAAGAGCAACTACTGAGTTTCTTGCCGGTTCTTCTCAGCAGAATCAGCATTCCGAACCGGTGATAGATTCTGCGACCTGTCATAAGAGCCACAAGTTGGTCTACATGAAATAAATAAAATCCAAAAAGGAGAAGATTATTTTGAGTTTTAATTAAATTTTGACAGGTCAAGGCGGACATGGCAGTCAAGGCGGGCATGGCCATGGCAGCGAAGGTGGATACGGCGGAGACGAATGGGGCAACCAAGGTCACCACGGAAGTCAAAGTCATCATGGCGAGCATGGATACCACGGAGGTCAAAGTCATCATGGCGAGCAAGGACACCACGGAGAACATCATGGCGATCAAGGACACCACGGAGAACATGGTCATCACGGGGGACATGGTCATCACGGTGGATACGACAGCGACGAAGATAAATAGAAATTAAATAGACTTTATAAGTAGGTACATAAGGACAGTTTTATACTTTATTGATTGTTATTTGTGGAGTGAAAGAATTGTGCAACATGGATCCGTTATATAAGATCCAGGATAAAAATAATTAAACTGAAGAGTCTGTGATTTCGAAATTACTGCCCGATTATTTCAACGATGTTAGTAAACCAAACACAAGTTTTGAAAAATTTTGTCGGCTTAATTCACGGAACAGCTGAACCGAATTTTAAGGAATTTTCACAGGCAGGTTGAAGATTACAGAAATAATTAAGGCTCCTTCGTAAAAAATAAAAAATTTGATGTTACCTATTTTATTTTGTTTAACTTTACCAAACACCCTTTAACAGGCGAACCAGTTGTCATTTTTTCTAGAATGAAGCAACGCTAGTCTTCACGAACTCTAGTTCGAAAACAAAGCTAAAACAAGAAATAAAGAAAAGATGGTGGACAAGAAAAAAGATTTCTCTAGAAGAGAGCTTTATATATTAGGCAGTGGCCTAGGTTCAGAGGTAGAAATCTCTTCCTTCTCTCTAGCATTCCGGTGCAACCGGTGGTCGAGTCTCTAGTACGTGTCATAAGAGCCACAGGTTGGCCTACATGAAATAAATAATTTTGAATTATGATTTTTTTTAATTCAAAAAAATAGTATGTTACGTTACAACTTACCTACCTATCTACAAGTCTTTTCTCCATTCGATAAATGATGTAGAGAGCTGGGTAACATACCTACGTTCGTAATCTGTACTCGATTTTTATGATTATTATAGGTACGTTAAGTTAGTTTTAATTTTAGATAATTATATATTATTATTATTATATTCGACAGCCGATGACGATATTCTGGGTTCAATTCCTGGGTCGGGCCAATAAATGTACCAATTGGGGTTTTCTGTCAAGAAATTATCAGTATTATATGAGCTTAGCGGCGGCGTACCCCGTGTCTCGGAGAGCACTTAAAGTCGTCGGTCCTGCGCCTGATCTCTCTCCGGTCGTGTCCGGTTTTCAATCCCATAGGTATATAAAAGTGAAGGAATAGAGAGTGCAGCTGTGTTTGCATACACACTTGTGCACTATAATATCTCCCGCGCAGTATTTCAGCTGACCGCTGTCGACCAACGACAGGACATTATTTATTTCTTTATTTATTCAACACACACTTAAATCTATCTTTACACGTACTTAGCCGAATACAATAGAAAAAGAAAAAGGTTAAGATTGAAAAACAACTCACAAACTATTATCTTCCTAAATTAAATTAATTAAAAGGCTAAGCGTATGCTGCGACGCAGGTTTTGTAGTGCATGAACAAGCTGAGAGCTGTTACGGTGCAGGCACGTGAACCGCAGACATAGATAGATAGATAGATAGATAAAAACTTTATTGCACACAAGAAAGAAACAAAAATTAATAAAACTTAAAACTACGCATGCAAAGGCGGCCTTATTGCTACAGAGCAATCTCTACCAGGCAACCATTGGTGATAGGACTGAAATGATGTGTGAGGGTAGTATGGTGCGAATAAACATACTCGCAGACATGTATCTAATCTGCGAATCGTTGTAGTATTTGTAGATTTTATAATTTTGCTGCAAAATGACATAACATAATATAACTGAAATAGTTCGTTGTGAACCTTATTTCATAAACAAATTGAAATGAAATGAAATGAATACACTTTATTGTACATCACATAAATACAGAAACATATATACAGTAACATAAATTAACTTAAAATAAATGATGGCACAAATGGCGGCCTTATCGCTAAGGAGCGATCTCTTCCAGGCAACCATGATGCAAGGTGGATATGATGACAGGATAATTTATTAGAAATAAAGAGAATGTTCAAGGAGGAAAGAAGTGTGCTTTGACGAGCCTTTTAAAAATGGCATGAGATTGCGCACGCCGAATATGAAGTGGTAAGGAGTTCCAAAGACGAGCAGCCTCAACAGTAAAGGACTTAGAATAGAAGGAAGTATTATGTGAAGGAATTTTTAAAATAAGATTGTTATCAGAACCAAGGGAGCGACAGTGAGAGTCCCCGAGGAACTCAAACCGCTCTTTAAGGTAAGGAGGGGATGCGGGATTGAATAGAACACTGTATAAAAGAGAAAGAATGTGAGTATTCCTGCGAAGGCGAATAGGTAGCCACTTGAGTTTTTCGATTCTGAACTAATTTTACTCGTCAATTCCTACATTCTTAGTAGATCTACCTAGCTCGGTTGCGAATGAATAATTATATGTGTCGCAACACTGTCTCAACTGCCTGCCTTGCGAAATCTGTACCTACTGTTCTGTAGTGCGTCACCTGCGTCAACCTTTTTTTTGTCACAACATAATCACTAACTATACTCATATGTAAAAGTTCAGAACTATACTCATATAAGGAAGTTCAGTCACTCAGCAGGCGATAGCTCTCTTAGTCCAGTCAAAAACAGGTTTAACCTCTGGAAAATTGCGAAAGTTTTGAAACTTTGCACATCGAATTATGGGTACCTAGGGATGAAAATACCAAAAGTCCTCATGCGTACAAGGCGAGCTCTAGCGGCAATTAGCGGAAACAGGACCCTTTTTTTGGTTTTTTGTTAATATCTCGAGAACCTTTGGTCAGAAGTAAAAGTGTACTACCAGATAATTAAAGCTTATTAAATTTACAACAACAATAATTATATACATTTTTCTTGAATTCCTAATAACTACCGAGTTTTAGGCCACTGAAAGATAGATTTTTCGAAAAATCACGCTAGCGGCGCCCGGTACAATATGGCATTTGTAATAATATTTGACAATCATGGTTTATCAATTTTTTTGGGTACCAAGGGTGATTGAGAAAATAAACTTCACAGTTATGTACAAAAAAAAGACATATTGTTTATTAAACACCTAGGTTTTGCCCGCGGCTTCGCTCACGTTAAGTTAAATTTTTCAAACCCCTATTTTACCCGTTGTACCCCCTTAGGGATCGAATTTTCAAAAATCCTTTCTTAGAGGATGCCTACGGCCTAAAAGCTACTTGTATGCCAAATTTGAACCTGATCGGTCCAGTGGTTTAAGCTGTGCGTTGATAGATCAGTCAGTAAATCAGGCACTTTTGCGTTTTAAATATTTAGATGAAATACATGAACAATAAAAAATGCTATCAACGCACGGCTTAAACCACTGGACCGATCAGGTTGAAATTTGGCATACAGGTAGCTTTTAGGCCGTAGGCATCCTCTAAGAAAGGATTTTTGAAAATTCGACCCCTAAGGGGGTACAACGGGTAAAATAGGGGTTTGAAAAATTTAACTTAACGTGAACGAAGCCGCGGGCAAAACCTAGGTGTTTAATAAACAATATGTCTTTTTTTTGTACATAACTGTGAAGTTTATTTTCTCAATCACCCTTGGTACCCAAAAAAATTGATAAACCATGATTGTCAAATATTATTACAAATGCCATATTGTACCGGGCGCCGCTAGCGTGATTTTTTGAAAAATCTATCTTTCAGTGGCCTAAAACTCGGTAATTATTAGGAATTCAAGAAAAATGTATGTAATCATTATGGTTGCAAATTTAATAAGCTTCAATTATGTAGTAGGACACTTTTACCTCTGACCAAAGGTTCTCGAGATATTAACAAAAAACCAAAAAAAGGGTCCTGTTTCCACTAATTGCCGCTAGAGCTCGCCTCGTACGCATGAGGACTTTTGGTATTTTCATCCCTAGGTATCCATAATTCGATGTGCAAAGTTTCAAAACTTTCGCAATTTTCCAGAGGTTGGGTCATTTTTTGAGGTTTTTTGACTGGGCTATCTAGCTAATAGTCCAGTCAAAAAACCTCAAAAAATGGCCCAACCTCTGGAAAATTGCGAAAGTTTTGAAACTTTGCACATCGAATTATGGGTCCCTATGGATGAATATACCAAAAGTCCTCATGCGTACGAGGCGAGCTCTAGCGGCAATTAGCGGAAACAGGACCCTTTTTTTGGTTTTTTGTTAATATCTCGAGAACCTTTGGTCAGAGGTAAAAGTTTACTACTACATAATTAAAGCTTATTAAATTTGCAACAATAATGATTATATACATTTTTCTTGAATTCCTAATAATTACTGAGTTTTAGGCCACTAAAAGATAGCTTTTTCGAAAAATCACGCTAGCGGCGCCCGGTACAATATGGCATTTGTAATAATATTTGACAATCATGGTTTATCATTTTTTTTTTGGGTACCAAGGGTGATTCAGAAAATAAACTTCACAGTTATGTACAAAAAAAAGACATATTGTTTATTAAACAACTAGCTTTTGCCCTCGGCTTCGCTCACGTTAAGTTAAATTTTTCAAACCCCTATTTTACCCGTTGTACCCCCTTAGGGGTCGAATTTTCAAAAATCCCTTCTTAGAGGATGCCTACGGCCTAATAGCTACCTGTATGCCAAATTTCAGCCTGATCCGTCCAGTGGTTTAAGCTGTGCGTGGATAGATCAGTCAGTAAGTCTGTCACCTTTGCGTTTTAAATATTTAGATGAAATACAGAAACAATAAAAAATGCTATCAACGCACAGCTTAAACCACTGGACGGATCAGGCTGAAATTTGGCATACAGGTAGCTATTAGGCCGTAGGCATCCTCTACGAAAGGATTTTTGAAAATTCGACCCCTAAGGGGGTATAACGGGTAAAATAGGGGTTTGAAAAATTTAACTTAACGTGAGCGAAGCCGAGGGCAAAAGCTAGTTGTTTAATAAACAATATGTCTTTTTTTTGTACATAACTGTGAAGTTTATTGTCTGAATCACCCTTGGTACCCAAAAAAAAAAATGATAAACCATGATTGTCAAATATTATTACAAATGCCATATTGTACCGGGCGCCGCTAGCGTGATTTTTCGAAAAAGCTATCTTTTAGTGGCCTAAAACTCAGTAATTATTAGGAATTCAAGAAAAATGCATATAATCATTATTGTTGCAAATTTAATAAGCTTTAATTATGTAGTAGTAAACTTTTACCTTTGACCAAAGGTTCTCGAGATATTAACAAAAAACCAAAAAAAGGGTCCTGTTTCCGCTAATTGCCGCTAGAGCTCGCCTCGTACGCATGAGGACTTTTGGTATATTCATCCCTAGGGACCCATAATTCGATGTGCAAAGTTTCAAAACTTTCGCAATTTTCCAGAGGTTAAACCTTGTTTTGACTGGACTATAAGAGAGTATCCGTACGAGATGGAATCCGAAATGAGAAGATTCGTAGGAGAACCAGAGTAACCGACATAACTTAACGAGTCGCGCAGCTAAAGTGGAAATAAGCGGGCCTAATATAGTTCGAAGAACTGATGATCGTTGGGGAATGGGGTCCCAAGGTGCTGGAGTGGCGACTCCGTACCGAGAAGCGAGCAAGATGGGTCGTAGGGAGCAACTGGATTCAGGCGGCGCGTAGTTACGTGGAAGTCTATTCAAGAGACCTTGTAAGAAGAATACTTATTTTTGTAGCAAGACCGTAAGATTTTATCAAGTAGGTGCCTACCTACTTCATCAGTAGAATTTTCTAATTCTCGCGGCTTAGTCCACATCTGAAGTATGAACTCGAACCGATCTTCGTCCGTAACCTTGTCATGTTACTATGTGTTATTTTGTGGACTTAAAAGCATCACATTTTCAAAACTATGATACATAAAAATATACCTGTTTTCCATTATATTACTTTGTTTACAAAATAACCTCCCTGCAAAATAAGCATAACCTGACAATTATTGTGTTTGAGTTGTGGTCAAACATTATAAATAGTAAAATGGGATATTGTCTGTTAATCTATACAATGAGTAATTAATCTAAAACTTAGATAAATAATTAGTTAATAATAAATGGCTTTAAAAAAACGTACTTTGACCTTTTTAGCACGGGGTCACAGAATATATTCCCCTTATCTAAAAAAATTCTAATAACACCAATTGTAACCTGACCTCATGGTTATTAATAATATTTTCCTGACCGAATTTCGACCACAGAAGATATTATAGTACTGAAGGATGTTCCCAAACATCCTTGACGAATCGTCAAGGATGTTTGGGTGATCTCTATCGTCATTGACGATGTATGCAATAGAGATTAAAAATAGCTAATCCCTACACGCATCAAACGAGAGTTCAACATATACAAAGAGAATGTAATCACTCCGTTTTAAACATATACCTAATATGTCTTCTGTGGTGTCCACATATAACTGAATAACTTTTCTTCATATAATATAAACGTAAAAATTCTTTTACAAAACCGACTTCAAACACCACTACAATGTATATCAATAGTGCCTATAAAATTTGAAGAGATTCCTCGATTTCTCCAGGATCCCATCATCAGATCCTGACCTGATGCCAATAAGACAACCTGGAAAGTATACTCTTTTAAACAAAAAAAGAATTTTCCAATTCGGTCGGTTATTTTTTATTTTTTGTGTAAGACGCCTGGTCTTCAAGTAATCATACATAAAAAATAAAAAATAAAAAAAAAATATTCCAACGAATTGAGAACCTCCTCCTTTCAGTCAGTTAACAAAACTAAAATCATACTTCGAAAACAAACTAGGTCGGTGTTGTTCTAAAAGATATGTGAACTATGTGAGCTCGAAATTTCACAAAGTGTCGAAATTCAAGATTTTGCATCGATATTATTTTTTTTAAATAGAAACGATCATGCGAGGACGAAATCAACATCAGATCGTCATCCTATAAAAGCTGTGAAATATATTAAAAGGCCTAAATAATTTGTGAACTGACAGACTGACCGCTTGTGTTTGGAAAAATGTATAAGTTCACGGTAAGTAAATAAATTATATAAAGCTCCTATCATATTATCATGTCATATACCGAAACTATCCAAATATGTAATGCCTACGAACTTCGATGAAAAAAGAATCATTAAAAATCGGACCACTCAGAACAAAGTTATATGTTATAACAACAAATGATAATAAAGAGGTTAAAAATTAAATAAGGGAAGGGAATAAACCTACGTAAAGCAAAGAAAATTTTTGACCCCTATTAGCTTCAGTGAACGCCCCTTCAACGCTCGGATAAGACTAACCTAGATATTCTACAGAATATATTTCGGAGAGTGTGCTCAGGAACTTTTCAACTTAGTTCTACCATTACCATTCTACCATTAAAACGCATAGAATAGGTCTGCACCCCTATGTAGTTGAAATCCCAAGGACGCGCACTAAGCGCTTTGCTTCCTCGTTCCTGATACGCACCGCTAAAATTTGGAATGCCCTTCCGGCTTCCGTTTTTCCGGATAACTACAATTTGGGTACCTTCAAATCAAGAGTATTCACTCTTGATTTCTTAGGAATTTTCTAGGCAAGCGGGCCCCATCTTAGGCTGCATCTTCACTTACCATCAGGTGTGATAGTGATCAGAGCAATTGCTAGTCTATATTATGTATTTAAAAAAAATACTTTGCAGAAATTGGCCAGTGTTTAAATATTTTCCTTCTTTCAGATCGTCGTATTAGCTTTAGTGGCCGCAGCGGCGGCAAGCCCAGGTATGTGGAATTTTCACCTATTTATATTTTCACCATCTTTGTTCCTTTATAAATAATAGGTACCTATGTACTAGGCACTAGTGTATTTTTCTATCTATAGATATGTTTTATATTTCTTGTTATAACAAGAAAATTATTAAAATAGAATAAAAAACGGCTGCGTTATAGAGTATCAAATGAAAATTTATAGCCTGTGTTACTGGGGATGATGTAAGGATTCTAACAATACATATTAAATGAAATTATTTTTTGCGTCAGAGTTAATTCGTTCAATAGTTCATTCCCGATATAGTTCGGCAATGGTCGCATCACTAGAGGTCATGTCAAAATGAAATCACGTGATCAATACGGCCATATTTATTTACTATTTAGCTCAACTCCTTTGGAACTGACTTATACATCCAAATGTTCAGGCATTTAGAGGTTGTGGTCTACGAATCCTTTACTTACTAATGTTATAAAAGTTTGTTTTTTTGTTGGTTAGTCCTTCAATAACGCTGCAACAGAGCTACGGATCGGTATGATTTTTTTCATGGGTTTAGTTGAGGACCTGGAGAGTGGCATAGGCTACTTTTTATCCCGGAAAATCAAAGAGTTCCAGCAGGTACTCTAATTCAGAACAAATTCTACACAAAAAGTGGATCTAACTCAAACCAAAACGTCGTATGATGGTCGTATGATTCAAATTACGAAACACTTAAGCCTGTGTCAAACGCACGGCGAATCGAACACGAACCGAATACGTAGCGAAATCAAATAGAGGCGGAGATGTCAAACTAGGTGCGAACACGCGGCGAACCGAACACGTGGCAAAAGGGAAACGAGGCGGAGGCGTTGCGCAATACTGAGACGCCATATTTCCATATTTCTATCTCTTTCAATCTTTTTTTCAATGCATTTCCCCTTCGACAGTGTTCCCACTTAATTACAATATGGGCGAACCAATAAGTTCCTGAAAAGCCGGCAACGCATTGGTGGTGCCTCTGGTACTACAATCGGTCATGGGCGGCGGTTATCACTTTACATCAGGTGACCCGCCAGCTCGTTTGCCCGCTATTCATATTAAAAAATAGTACATTGTTCTACAAGGGGTGAAAGTGACCGATTACATACGAGGGTGTCATTTGAGGCACGAGGCGCAGCCGAGGGCCGCGATACACCCGAGTTAGGAATCGCACTTTCTCCCGAGTGATACATAGTGCTTTATACTACACCTACGAGGAAAATAATAGACACATTATTTAATTGAAATTTATACTGAAATTCATACAATTATTAAAACTTAGGGTGATATTTTTTTCGGCAAATTAATAGTTTTTAATTCTGGCGGCAGTCTGGCGGCGTCATCAAAATATTTTCACTGTCGCTAAATTTTATAAATTGAAAATTTAGATAAAACAAAAGAAAGCAAATTGCGCGATTTTTTTTTTAATTTTTCAAATAATGTACTAAAGAAAATGCAAGCGGCCAGCAACAATTTGTTTTTTTAACAACAATTTGAATGTGTAAATAACCTTAGACCATAGACAAGTAGACCTAAACAAAGAAATGAAATTATTATATTTACTTAAATAGATTATTATTTAGTTATTAATTAGTTACTATTACTATTTTTATATTTTTAGTTCGTTATTTATTAGATATTTACCTACTACTTTGAAAATAATAAGTCTATTTGTTGTCGAAAAAGGTCGAAATAGATTTCTTTGTTTTTCAAGTTATTACTGACAAGATATGACTTGACCAAAAATTTAAAAAAAAAAGCAATGCACTGACTTGACCAAAAATTAAAAAAAAGAAAGCACGTTAGTAATGGATTTTCATACAGTTTTCAGCCCGCTGAAGCAAGTAAGTAATGAAATTTCATATATTTTGACAGCCCGCAGATTTGTTTCCACGTAATGACGTATTTTCTTTCTCGCTCTTTTGCGATTTGACACAAATCAGAACGTACTTTCCGAGCAGGTGTAGTATAATAGTACATTGTTACCTTAGGGATGAAAGTAACTTATTTAGTCCCGAGACGGGGTTTGGCGCCCGAGCGTAGCGAGGGGGCCTATAGTTCGAGGGACTAAATAAGTCTTTATCCCGAGGTAAACACTGTGCTTTTCATTACGAATATAAGGAAAGTCAAAATAAAAATAGAAATTAGCTAAAGAAAATTGAGTGAACTTTATTTTACATAAATCAACAACTTTGGTGAGAATCAGTTGTCTTTACTTTATGAATAAAGTCTATCTTTCTTCTTGTCTATGGATGCACTCGGGTATGTCGTGTTTCATTTGAATTCCAATAAAAATGTGACAACTAGTTTTTTTTAATTATTTGACAGCTGTCAGTTGAAAACGATTCTCCCTAGGGCTGAAAAGTATTACTTTCAACCCGCTTCTCAGGCAACTTCAGACCTACTTTCCGTGTATGAGTAATGAAAAATATATATATAGGACGCGAAGTTCTGACGTGTGCTCGCTTTTCCGACTGATGACGCTCTAGACACCTTATGTTGGGTCATTTTATTAACGCAGTTAGGTACATTTCCTGACTTTTACGCATTACGAAACTATAAGAAGACGAAACTATAACCATAAGAAACTATATACGTCCCTACATGAACTCTGAAAAAACCTCTTTTTTACGCATTCTAGTAAAAATACTCGTACCTAAGCGTGGAGGTTAAATTTTTAACTTACACTTGTGTTAAATCACCCCAATCACTATATTATAAGCCTTTTTAAGTGAAAAATCTAATTTCATCTTAAAACAATGTTTCGTTTAGATTATTATATATACCTACATATTCTTTTCATTATGTTTGTTATTTGTTATTGGTTCTTTAAATAATTTTTTTTTTGACAGGATACGGGTCCGGCGGTAGCCATAGCGGATCCGGTAAGTATACAAGTACCTAATAAGTACATAATACCTTTACCTAGTTTACCAGTAATTATTTAGAAGCTGGTACAGTAAGTTGAAAATTATAGTCGAGCCGAAAAGTTTATGCCTGAGCCACAGGCGGTGATTTTACTACTAGGACTACTCCACAGCCATTACGCGCGAAAGATAATAATATACCCAATGCATAAGTGTGAGCGCAAACACAGGTGCACTTTCTATTCCCTCACTCACATAGTTCGAAGATCTGATGGATCTCACTTTGATCAAGTCAGATTGAAACTAGGCACCAATGCCACCTACCTACCTACCTTGTAAATCATTGTATCAGTATAACGACCGCAATGGCCCCTGATTGGCTGAATTTATGGGATTTTTGTTGCACCACCATTACAACCAGTAGCGGGAGAGTACCAGCCAATCAGAAGTACCCTTACACTGGTGCAATCATTTTTAAAGAATCAACACGCCGGTATCCGGCCGGACAGTAAATAAAGGCCGGATACCAGATAGTTAGCGAATATCCGTTATATCTCTGTTCATTACCTAACTAGCAAGCAACTAGCAGAAATTTTTATGCAACGGAGACACTCTTTTTATTTGAAAAGAGCAACTGCTGAGTTTCTTGCCGGCTCTTCTCAGCAGAATCAGCATTCCGAACCGGTGATAGATTCTGCGACCTGTCATAAGAGCCACAAGTTGGTCTACATGAAATAAATAAATAACAGACTTCCAAAAAGGAGATTGTTTTGAGTTTGAGTTAAATTTTGACAGGACATGGCAACCAAGGCGGGCATGGTGATGGCAGCGAAGGTGGATATGGCGGAGAAGAATGGGGCAACCAAGGTCACCAGGGAGGTCAAAGTCATCATGGCCAGCAACAAACCCACGGAGAACAGCTTGGTGGTCCAGGTCACCACCATCATGGCGATCAAGGACACCACGGAGGACAAGGTCATCACGGTGGATACGACAGCGACGAAGATAAATAGAAATTAAATAGATTTTATAAGTAGGTACAATACGGTACATAAGGAGTTTTATACCTTATTGATTGTTATTTGTGGAGTGAAAGAATTGTGCAACATGGATCCGTTTATTTAAGATCTAGGATAAAAATAATTAAACTGAAGAGTCTGTGATTTCGAAATTACTGCCCGATTATTTGAACGATGTTAGTAAACCAAACACAAGTTTTGAAAAATTTTGTCGGCTTAATTCACGGAACAGCTGAACCGAATTTTAAGGAATTTTCACAGGAAGGTTGAAGATTACAGAAATAATTAAGGCTCCTTCGTAAAAAATAAAAAATTTGATGTTACCTATTTTATTTTGTTTATACTTTACCAAACACCCTTTAACAGGCGAACCAATTGTCATTTTTTCTACAATAAAGCAACGCTAGTCTTCACGAACTCTAGTTCCAAACAGTTCGAAAACAAAGCTAAAACAAGAAAATATAAAGAAAAAGGTGGACAAAAAAAGTTTTCTCTAGAAGAGATCGCTAACTGACCCTAGGCAGTGGCCTAGATGTACAGTGGTAGAGATCTCTTCCTTCTCTCTTGCATTACGGTACAACCGGTGGTAGTCTCTACGTGTCATAAGAGCCAGTACAGGTTGGCCTACATGAAATAAATAATTTTGAATTATGTTTTTTTTTAATTCAAACAAATAGTATGTTACAATACAACCTACCTATCTACAAGTCTTTTCTCCATTCGATAAATGATGTAGAGAGCTAGGTAACATACGTTCGTAATCAGTACTCGATTTTTTATAATTAGTATTCGTTAAGTTAGTTTTAATTTGAGATATTGTTTATTTTTCATGTTTTTAAGTAGATACCTAATCTAAATAAAATATTTTCGAATTGAGAGAATAAAAAACTAATGAATGGCATCATTCCACGAAATGTCTTAAAGACGGAAATTCCTAGCATTAATTAGGTACTTACATACTAAAGTCGTAAACCGAAAAACTAATAATATCCAAAATGACCGACGAGGTTAAAATGCAAAGTTTCCACTTGGCCATTTAAATAAGCCACGATATTATAATATCGGCATAAGTAGGTGTTAACTGACATGGGACGGACCGCTTTAAATATGTACAGATTTACGGTAAGTAAACATTTAATCCTAAATTTCCATAATGATCTAATGTGAAATACCTGTGTATATTAAACAAATAATTATGGAAATAGGACGAGTTATTGAGCGAAAAACATCGATCGGTGAAGTTAGCAAGTTTTAAAATATAGTTAAGTGAAATTTAATTATAATCAGAAACTACCTATTCGATTTCCCTAACATCTTCTTCCAGCAGAACCAATGCAGAACCCTTCGTGTGTGTGTCTGACTCGCACTTGACCTGTTTTATTCTTTATTCAATGACACTATACACTTTAAACTGCAATCTCATCTGGTGCTAAGTGACAATTGCAGTCCAAGATGGAAGCAGAGGAAGGGTTAGTTTATTTAGAAGGGGTACGGCAGTTATCAATCCTTGCTGGTGGAGCCACTGTTTGTTCGTTGGTTTGTCCTTCAATCACGCATCAACACAGAGTTCCCGCGGGAGTTTTAAAAACCTATTCCAAGCGGACGAAGTCGCATGCGAAGAGTAGTCTGAGCACAGCTCATAGTTATAGTAACCTCAAGTTACCTCCTTTCTGAACCGTAGCTCATTACTATTAGGAAGCACCTCATTTTATGGTAAGCTGATAAATAAGTAGGTATTATTCCGTAACTACCACGTTGGTTCAGTGGTTAGCATGTTCGAAAGCGGTATTTCGAACATGCTAACCGGATATTCCGGGTTCGATTCCTGGGTCGGGCCAATAAATGCACCTATTGGGTTTTTCTGTCAAGAAATTATCAGTATTAGACCAGAGTTATTCCTAAAACTCTGGTCTAATAGTGTAGTGCTTAGCGGCGTACCCCGTGTCTCGGAGAGCACGTAAAGCCGTCGGTCCTGCGCCTGATCTCTCTCCGGTCATGTCTGGTTTTCAATCCTCTTCGGAATATAAGAGTGAAGGAATAAAGAGTACAACTGTTTTCACACACTTGTGCAATATAATATCTTCCACGGAGTCTTTGAGGTTGGCCGTGACCGCTGTCGACCAACGACAGTACAATATTAAGTAGGTGTACATATAATTTTTAATTTACTTTTTTCAGATTGTGGTTGTAACGTTAGTCGCCATAGCGGCTGCTAAGCCAGGTGAGATTTTTAAAAACTATTTTAATAAAAAACTTTTTATTTTATTTTATTTTTCACAACTTTGCAGGCGTATGATGTGTAAACGTAGTAAGTCATACTACTGTTCCATGCTATGCCAAATTTCAGCTTTTTGGTAGAGCTACCAATAGTCTCCGAGTTAAGTTGCGGACAGACGGACGACAGACAGTATTAGCTAACTATTTTATAAGAAGTGTTCCTTATTGTAAAGTCAAAGTACATAGTATAAGGTCCCTGAAACAATACATATACTTACCAGCGCAGCAGGTTTTTCCCAGTATATAAGAAAAGGCAATTGCTAAGGTAATTCTGCAAATCATTAAAATACTCGTTGACCAGGTTATGGTACCGGCGGCAGCCTGGGTGGTGGCAGTATCAGTTCGGGTTTTGACATCAGAAGCCAAGGCGGAATAAGTGGTCAAGGAAGCTCGGGCGGATTTGGAAGCCAAGGTAGTCTGGGCGGATTGGGCGGCAGCAGTCAGGGTGGATTCGGAGGTCAAGGAAGCCAAGGTGGATTTGGAAGCCAGAGTGGCTTTGGAAGCCAAGGTAGCCTGGGCGGATTGGGTGGCAGCAGTCAGGGTGGATTCGGTGGTCAGGGAAGTCAAGGCGGATTTGGTAGCCAGAGTGGCTTTGGAGGCCAAGGTAATCTGGGCGGATTGGGCGGCAGCAGTCAGGGTGGATTCGGTGGTCAAGGAAGCCAAGGCGGATTTGGTAGCCAGAGTGGCTTTGGAGGCCAAGGTAATCTGGGCGGATTGGGCGCCAGCAGTCAGGGTGGATTCGGTGGACAAGGAAGCCAAGGTAGTCTGGGCGGATTAGGTGGCAACAGTCAGGGGGGATTTGGTGGTCAAGGAAGCCAAGGCGGATTTAGAAGCCAGAATGGCTTCGGAAGCCAAGGCGGATTAGGCAGCAGCAGCCAGGGTGGATTTCGCGGCCAAGGCGGATTAGGAAGCCAAGGTTTCCTGGGATTCGGTGGACAAGGAAGTCAGGGAGGATTTAGAGGACAAAACCAGGGCCTAGGAAGTTTCGGCCTAGGAGGATTCGGTGGCCAGTCAGGATTAAACACGCGAATTAACCCATTCGGATACGGCAGGCAGGGATTTGGAAGCCAAGGGGGATTTAGAGGGGGATTCGGCCGCGGTAGTCAAGGAGGTGACGGTGGCTCCTTCGAATCCGGAGAATCCGACGAATATAGTGAATAAACAATATTAATTGAATCAAAAATTAAATTATTAATTGTGTAACTTAAAGTAAGGAAATTTTAATATAATGTAAATATATGTGCAATTTTGCTCAAAGATTCAATTCTTTTATTGATGACATCATGACGTTGGGATCACTACAGTAGTACAAATAGGGTACAAAATTACAAATCAAACAAATGTTTTGGTAAAACAATATTAATTTATTCTTTTTATTACATAAAATCTTTTCTAACAGAATATTCCGACATCAGTCCACATTCTTTTACAATGCGTCAATCGAACGTAGGCAACTCAATCTAAAGCACAATAATTGAAATTCATAAAAACAGTTTGTCTCAGAAAATCTACGTTTTTTTAGAAAAATACACGTCCTCAGTGCTTTATCCGAACTATCTACTGCGACTGCTAGTTTTTTTATTTTATTTATTTAATATCAGGATTAGGGCCTGCGCAGACGACGGAAAATCCTCGGCGTACTTTTTTGCCCGTCAAAATAAATTGCTTACAACCGCAACGAATAACGCACACGAGGAACTAACCCTGATATCTATATCGCACTCTCACTCAGCTCAGGCTCAAGACAGAAATAAAACGCGACAGATTTATGTCGGAGCGTATTTGTGTCTCATTTAAACTCTATCTTAAGTCTGAGCTGAGTCAGAGCACACTAAGTCTCAGCATAATAGTACCTACGTTGACTATATTATACTAGTAATGAGACGATATTGTCCTCCGCGGACAATAGTCCCTCGTCTGCGCAGACCCTTATGGTAGAAACACATTATCAAACGCACCCCTGCATAGTTTTACATACAAAATATTTTATTATCTAATAAAAAATCTGAAGTATATTATGCATATTTAATAAAGAAAGTCATCCAACCATCCTATATTTATCAATCGAATATCAGTACTATCCCTACATGAATTCAAGACATTAATTTCTGAACATAAGCTCTGAACTGGCAGGCACTAAAAAGGAATCAATTAATTGTATTACTGAAAAAAATTAAAAGATTTGCAAAATCTTTGAGCCGCAATATAATTGTTGTGAAGATATTTTTAGCTATTTCTTCATTATATGCATTTGAAATTTAATATAGCTGTCAATCCGCCCTTATTGGCATAGCGTAGAACGCTACGCTAAACGTTAAAACGTTAACAATGTGTTTCGACCTTAATAGTGCATTCCTTTACTTTGTAAACTGTGACAATAAAATTACTTAACGTTTTAACAAATGCACCAATAATGTTGATGTCTATTAGTTATTTAGTATTTAAATATACATCGTTTCTATATAAATTATTTATCAATAATGGTATTATTACATGTCCGTATAAACAGTAAATACTATGTTAAAGGTCTAGGTCTGTATGTACAATTTCTAACAGCTATATACACATACTGATATAATTTATATATGTATAATAATAATATAAACGAAAACTAATCATTAAATGTATTATACTGACTAACATTAAAGCATTTTTCGAAGGCGACCAACCGAACACTGTGATAATTATGTTGTTTCAAAATGAATTCAACGTCGAAAATGGTTCTAATTCGGTTGTACAGAAAACTGGATAGGCACCCGCACAAACTAATTTACAACATTTCAAACATTATCAAGTTTATTAAAAAAAAATCTTACGAAGCCAGTGATACTAATTCTATTGTACTCAATTTTTAAAATTGATTACTCTTTATCTTTAATTGCTATCTTTTTTCGCAAAGAACACTTACTCTTTATCTTTATTTGCTATCTTTTTCCGCAAAGAACATTGTGAGCAGGATAACACTATTATTAGACATGTTATTACTGAAGCAGAAGTTTATACATATATAATGCAATGTGTGGAACTTGAACAGTTTTTATTCAGGATTTTAGCCTGCAACTTAACTATTATTATATATTGAGTCTTTACATTAGTGAGAATCTAATGAAATTCCCTACAGTACCTTTTGAGATTTATGCGTAGGTACAGATGTTGAAAATTATAGAGTGATATTAATTTAATTTAAGTAAATTAATTTAGTTTAAGTTTTTTGAACAACCGAATTAGCATTCGCAATAACCATGTTAAAGAGATGTGATTCTAAATCGGATAAAGGAGACAGTCCATTTAGAGATGACTATAAGTACCATAATAATTATGTATAATATCTAAAAACGCATGAGATTATATTTAAAAAAAAAAGTTTAGTAATTTATTGTAAATAAGTCCCGTCCCACAATTAAAAAATACCATGTTTTACAAGTTGTTCAGTACGGCCACAAGATGGCGCCTGTCAGCCATAGAGAATGCACCTAAGATAATAAACACAAATCTAAGACAGACAATTCATGTTATTTGACTTTCTTATTATATTTTTGTAAGTAAAATGTTATTATTGTGATGTAAAATAAGAATAAAATTTTAACAGTCAGAAATGGTTTTATGTTTGTATTTTTATTAATTTTACGCATTGTACAGATAGTCATCTAATGCTCCATACATTTTTGGACCGTCTCCTTTGATTATAAATATTATTCATAATACATTTTTATATTAAAAACTACCTCTCCGCCACGATATTTCCCGCCAAGCAATATTCATATACAATTTCGAATCGGATCTTAGATATAAATAGTTTAAAACAAAACCATGATATAAAATTCTTTTTATACACTACAATCTTACCCTGTTAAAGCGAGTGACAATAATAAATTAGAACACTAGAACATTAATACAATAAATAGATTCAACCTGTAACTGGCACTCAGAGACGCATTGTCAAACAAAAAATGAGCAAATGCAAAGTATTGAATAATAAAACAATCTCATTTCCCTTATGGCCTGTTCACATCAGTACCATTCCATTCCAGCGAACTTATCAGCGCGCGCGATACTAACCCAAATAAAGTAAATTAGCCCAAAAATCTAGTCTAGTTTTCGAAACAGCTGGACTAGAAGTTGGATTGATTTACAATCCAGTTTTCTTTAGCTGACTCAAAAGGGCAAACAAATTGCAGACAACAGGAAGGAGAAACGCCTAGTGTCACGTGTTAAAATGTTTTGAAGTTAGGGCTTCCACCTGTACCACGGCTTCATTATAAGTTCGCGTAATATATAATGTGGCGTGAATCGTGCATTGTCAAACAAAAACAATATTAAAGTGATCAAATGCAAAGTATTGAATAATAAAACAATCTCATTTCTCTTACGGCCTGTTCACATCAGTACCATTCCATTCCAGCGAACTTATCAGCGCGCGCGATACTAACCCAAATAAAGTAAATTATCCCAAAAATCTAGTCTAGTTTTCGAAACAGCTGGACTAGAAGTTGGATTGATTTACAATCCAGTTTTCCTTAGCTGACTCAAAAGGGCAAACAAATTGCAGACAACAGGAAGGAGAAACGCCTAGTGTCACGTGTTAAAATGTTTTGAAGTTAGGGCTTCCACCTGTACCACGGCTTCATTATAAGTTCGCGTAATATATAATGTGCTTAAGTTATTCTGCGAGAAGCGATTTTTTTTACCTTTTTTAGTTACTCAAGGCGAAATGACTCCCCAACCATGGTCAATTAAAAGTACAGTCTTGTTTGAAACCCAATGGTGTATAAAAGTGTGAAATAAAATAGCCTTATTCGTATTATTATCTTGCGCTAAACAGAACTAAGACTTTCATCGACTAGAACACTGTAAACCAGCCATTATTAATAGCAGGTAGTAAGTAAAGTCTATAATACAGTCCGCTATAAGAGACGATTCATCCCATTTATAATTCAAAAGAAAAATCTTATTTTTTTTTTAATACACACCAAAAATTGCGGTATCAGCGAGATTTTTAAACCTGCATCTCTACAAGAGTAATAGATTCAAACCCCATTGGTTTGATTTGTTTAAACAATTTTTAATATTTAAAAAAAATGTATTAACCTCAACTCTAAGATAATTTAATCCATCCAATAGAGGGAAAGCCCTATTCTGCAGTAACAGGGCTCAATTTAAAGCTTTGAGTAAGAACTAAAATTATAATAAGTCATGACGTCATTTTAGTTGCAATAATTTGGCAAGATTCTAGTTCAATAGAGTTTAACTACTTATTATAAGCGTCACATAATTGCCAAATAAGACATAAGAGCTTTACTTAATACTTTTCAAATAATGTATATTAGTGTCCCAGGGCGAATAAAAATTTAACCAATTTTAAGATTAGTACTTCTCTTTCATTTTCTTAGAATAGAAAAGGATAGAATCTTTTAGTCTTCTCAAATTAGTATTTCTTTAATTATTACTAGATTCTAACGTAAACATTATACTATCAACACTATTATCTATTCTATTAAGTAATCGTCAACAATTTTAAATAATATATTATTTACTAAAAAAAATTAATTTAGGTGATAAATAATCGTATTTTGTGGGAATGTCCTGTGTGAATGACATAGCCAAATAATTTATTATAACAGTACTAGATATTAACTTTTAAGACCAATCTCCAATAACTTTGTTATTTTCTTCACATAATTTGCTTGATAAATAAGAATTTATTAATAAAATTATGTACATTTCATTTATGAAGCATAATATTATTTTTTATTGATTTTTACAAAATAAACATGATAATTCTATGCAATCAATGTATGTGAACAATAACGTACATAATAAGAAATAATAGAATACGTGTGTCTGTTTGCCCGACCTAATCTTTTGAACAACTAAATTGATTTTGACGGCACTTTTGCAGACATATAGAAAAAGAAATGTACAAAGGAGTGGTTTAGGCTTATTAATACTGAAAAATCAAAAAAAGAAAAATCATCAAAAAAAATCAGAATTCTCATGGGTTTTCAAAAAACCGAAGTCCACGCGAACGAAGTCGAGAGTATTAGCTAGTAAGCAATAAAAACACTACTATCAAACATTTTTCGTCTTATTATGCCTATAGAAAATCATGTGAAACAATTTAAGGCCTTAGCACACTTGATTTTTTTATCGGCAGCGACTGGCGATTTTCGGTAGATCAAATCAAATGCCTCAATAACGATTTTTCGGCAGTTCAATCTCGACTGAACGAAATCCAATTAACGAAAATTAGCAAATCCATTGCCTCAAAAGCCCACCAGTTAAAGACTGAAAACTGAAAGGTCAAAGGTTGAATCCCCACCCATTGCACTACTATCGTACCCACTCAAGCTTTACAGACGTTTATTTTGAGAAAGAGGGGAATATTAGTTCAGTTTGGTTAATATAAAAAAAAAATGGATAGTTATAGGGTCTGCCGGCAGAAGTGAATACACGTCATACTCTTAAATATAGAGATACTGATAACATTAGCGCATCGACTATGCGAAACCATCAGATTTTTTCATTCCAAATACACTCAAAGTGGCTACAATCTTTTACTCCCAAAAAAAAAAAAAATCAAAATCGTTACCCACAGATGCTAATATGAAATGTGCTAAGTCCCATAACTAATCATAACCAAAATATGTCCGTCCTTATCTAATTTATCAGTTGCCAGTTTAGATGTACGTCGGACAATGTTCCAAGCTCGTCCCGCAAGCGTCACAAGCTCGTGCGTCCCTCTTATTGACCAATGTACAAGCGGGGCACTCCCTACCCCCCGACGTTAGGGGTTCAATTTCGGGCCCCTTTTTCGATTTCCCACACATCTCGCAAGCGATTAAAGAGTTTTTATTCAAATATGTGCACGTACCGCACTGCCATTTGTCTTTTTTCGTGTCGGTTTCGGTTTCGTGTCTGTCGGTGCTCGCTCGGCTCGATGTTTGTTCGCGTTCGCCGTTCAACTTCGGGAGTGTTCGCGTGTAGTCCGGCTCGTCGAGTGAAACGACTAGTTGGGCTTTCAAATCGTAGTTTGGCTGTGGTACGCTCGGCGCTGAAACATTAAACTTAGGTTAGTGATTTTTTTTTTATATGAATAGCGGGCAAACGAGCTGGCGGGTCATCTGATGTAAAGTGATTATCGCCGCCCATGAACACTTGTAGTACCAGAGGCACCACCGATGCGTTGCCGGCATTTCAGGAACTTATTGGTGCGCCCCTTGAATAACCCCATATTGTAATTAAGTGGGAACACTGTCGAAGGGAGAGGGAGGGAGAAGGGAGAGATTTTTTTTTAGGTTCCCGCAGGTTTTCAATTCTATTAAAAATCTCACCGGAATTCTGTTTTTCCAGGATAAAAGCTAGCTTATCTTACTCTCCTCAACTCAAAAAATCACGTCGATCCGTTGCTCCGTTACCGGATTATTGCAGGACAAACCAACAAACAGACTTTCGAATGTATAATGATTATAAGTAAAGATTAAATATATTTTCTTATTTAAAATACAGTTCTGATTATGCTCACCTCCCGTGCTCTTAGAAGTGTGGTTAGATTTGTGCACGCCATTCTCTACTGGTTTACTCTTTGCCTTCTCCACTTCAACAGCGATTAGCTTCGAAGGTTTTTTCACCTTTTTGATCTCCACTGTACTCGAAACAGAACCGTTTACAGAATTCTGCTGCTTAATAACGTCTTTCCTGTCCTTTATATCTTTTTTCGTCAAAAGTTTCACTTTATCTGGCGCTACTTTTGGTGTGACTAGACCATCTGCTTTGGGATTGCCGACGGGTTCGATGGTTTTCTTCGGTCTCTTTTCCTCTATTTGCTTCTTTGCCTGCTGTCTCGCTCTTTTTGACTCTTGCTCCAGCTTTAGCCTCATCAAATTCTCGTTGACCTTTGCAGTTCTATACATATCTTCGTCGTAAGTTCTATCGAGATTCAATGCTTCGAGACCGTCTTCTAGATCAAGTGTAGTCGGCTGATATTTTGTCCTCCTTTCTTCTCTATCTAACCTGTCCAATGTCCTGGAATCTCTATCTAATGACTGCGAGAATCCACTCCTACTATCACCGTCGTGGTCTTTGCTGGATAGATTCCGGAAAACATAGTCCCAACTTTCATATGTCCCCATACCGTCTTCTTTGGCCTTGCTTAACGCTGGCTGAGTATCAGACCTGGGTAAACTAGGTAAGGTAACATCGCTGTAGGTGGACTTTGGTCGCTTCGAAGTTTCCATTTTATTCCTTCTATGGACCCTTTCTTCTGGATGCCGTTCGAATTTCCCGTTTTCGTATACTGACGGCGCATCTAGCTCTATTAACTGCCCAGTTGGTACTGTTGGATACCTATTGTATTGAGGCATAGGTGGATATCCATTTACAGGTATGTTTGTCGCGTGTTTTATAGGAGCATATACGGGTGTCGGTATCATGTATGGGGCTTGAACAGGGTAGTAATAAGGTACTGCTCCATACGGCGTCATCATTTGAACTGGGTTGCATTGCGGTACAGTCACAGGAATGTCTGGGTTTATGTGTGGCATGGGGTACATCATATGTGGCGAGACCATGCTCATTATGTAAGGGTTTATGACGGGTTGAACTGGCTCCTCTAGGGGCTGGTCTGTGCAGTTGCATTGTGAATTTACTGGAAATTGAGTTTCTATGAGCCTTCGCTGAGTATCCGACGTCGTCACAGGCACGTTTGAGTAAATTTCGACATCTAGGATAACAAAAAGCAGAAGATTGCATTAAAGTGGTACTCTTGTAGAATCTGAATGGCGGATTTACATGCACTTAAGGTTAACGTCAAAAGATAAATTCAGGGTACACACGATCTATTTTATATTTTTTATTGATTATATACACTTGAAGGAAATTTCCGGATAAATAAATAAATACATATAATTTTGTACGCATTTGGACGTTTTGGTAGTATTAAATGCACTCTCAGGATTCGATCACCGCCGGATCCACGATTTTGGATAAGTATTTAAAATTAACAAAAGATCTCTTTTATCCGTCATTGTCAGCCATTATGGACATTTTCGCCAACAGTAACATTTTGAAATTGCTGTAAGTATTGGTACTCAAAATGGCATCGCCTCTATTCACCTCTCACTCGCACATGCACACATATTACCGCCACTGAGCGAGAGGTGATTAGAGGTATAAATGTGAACATACCCTCGGTGTATCCAGAGAGCCTGGCCACCGCCCCGGCGACGGAGTCGACATGCGTGGCGCGCTCTCTGGCGACATCTGCCCACGACACTCGGACCCCGTTGCCCCACACAGCCTCCCAGATCTGCGCCATTATCTAAAACCACATTAAAATACTATTCAGTGTGAATCCCTTAACGCAGGGCTAGGGTTTTCCCAGACTGTCTAAACAGGCGATGTAGTTGGTAGTATTCAGTATTTTACAATTAATACTTTATGTACACACTATAAATATAAAGAGTATCCCATTTTAGAACAACTCTGGGTATTTAAATGGTGATTTCGGATGATAAATTATTTGGAAATGATTGTCTAACGAATTCTTGAAGGTGTGGTTACACCACACACAACATATTGCGATTTATGCGGAAACCTAAAATTACTGTCTGGCTAACCATTTCCTAATTTTAAAGACTTTTATCTGACGTTTTATTCCTGGATGAATAGAATAATTTTTTATTCAAATAAACTTTTACAAAGTGCTTTCGAATCGACAAATGAATCTACCATTGCATCGGAATGCCGTTCCAACCGAGAGGAACCAGCAAGAAACTCCGCTGCATACAACTAAGACTGGAAGAAAATTATCCAACTGTGCTGGATTTCTCTGCACATGTACAAGAATCCTCCCTACCTGACACTCGCAGTGAGCTATGAGCGCGTCTCGTGATATGGCGGCGGCCATGTCGGGGCAGACGGGCCCCTCCAGCGACAGGCGCCCCGCCCCGATGGCGCGGTACCCCATCGCCTGCAGCATCGTCTCCGCACCCACCATGTTCGCTTCCACTTCGTGCTTGTAGAAGCCAGAGTACAACTGCGGAAAAAGGGCTAAGGTCAAGGGTAGGATTGGACCCGCTTTTCTTTTAAATATATTACTTGATGGTAAGTGAATTTACAGCCTAAAATAGAGTCTACAACAACTGACTTTCCAGAGGACAGAGGAAAATAAGCAATCAATCTTGCTTTTTTTTTTTATTTTTTTTTTTTGATGACAAGATAGCCCTAGACCTCGATGATTGCTTTAAGGCAGCTGATAAGTAAAATAAATATGCGCTCACTACCCTCAAACTCATTTTTGCTTAGTAGCAAAAATTAGATAAGATAGATAGATAGATAGAGAGATTAGTAGCAATTATCAGAGCCTTGTATAATACAGATGTTTCGCTATATCTAAATATATAAAAGGCAAAGGTGACTGACTGACTGACTGATCTATCACCGCACAGCTCTAACCACTGGACCGATCGAGCTGAAATTTGGCACACAGGTAGCTGTTAAGACGTAGACATCCGCTAAGAAAGGATTTTGGAAAATTTCAACCCCAAGAGGGTTAAATAGGGGGTTAAAAATCGAACCTAACGTGAGCGAAGCCGCGGGTTAAAGCTAGTAAATAATAAAAATAAAATTAATCAACTAAACTCCACAAAGTATTATTTCACAATTACAATTAAAAACATAGAATAGCTCACCCGTATGACCCTGTATTCCTTCCGCCAGGGTTGTGCGAGCAGGTTGCCCGCATACCTCGCGATGGCCGCCCAGCCGATGCCCGCTCTGTACGCGCTGAACTCTGACATCTCGCTGATCGTTCGCTGGAACACTTTGCCCGTCTCCGCGAGCCCAAACTTGCATTCATGTGGTACTAGCGTGAGGTACTCCAGAATGTATCCTGGAACAAATAATTATTATTCCATATAATCGAACGTGCATAATATTCAAAGAGGAAAAAAAAAATTAACTTTACGAGAAATACCCTCAAATAACGAGTAACAAGCATGTTAGCAATCCAATGTGTATGTGCCACAGCCAAAGCCTTCCACCAGAAGAAACAAGTATTGCACTGATCACACCTTCAAGATTCTTCTTCTGCTGAAGTTTCTCAGGCTATAATCGATCTCTAGGTATCTCTAGTGCGCGTCCTCGATGCGACGCCACAGAGCCGACATTTACAAAGCAGTTGCTTGATACTTGACGGATTGTACCTACCCTCAAGTTTCTTCTTCTGCTGCAGTTTCTCCGGGCTGTGTGTCAATCTCGAGGAAACTATAATGCGCGTTCTAGATGCGGCGCCACAGAGCCGGCAGTTGCTCAACAGTTGCTACTTGACAGATTGTACCTACCCTCGAGTTTCTTCTTCTGCTGCAGTTTTTCCGGGCTGTCGTCGATCTCGAGGTAACTGTAGTGCGCGTCCTCGATGCGGCGCCACAGAGCCGGCAGCCGCTCGCGCAGCACCGCGTCCCCCATTCCCGCACACGAGCTCATCACCATCACAGGGGCGGAACTTTTAAGGTTGAAATCTGAAATAACAAAATTATTATTTCTGCAACATCATCATCAGCAATGCCTCACTAGTGAGTGCAGTCCTCTCAGAGAAGGACTGTAGGCCATAATCTACCACACTGACCCAATGCAAATTGGCAAACTTCACATACCCTTGAGATTTTTTTTTTTTTGGAGAATTATGGAGAACGCTCAAGCTTACAGGTAACCTCACGATGTTTACCTTCACTGTTGAAGAAAACTCTCCTTGAACTCTTGTTGAAGGACTCCTCCTTTTTTTCATCATTTGACAAAATTGAAATAATACTGCTTTAAGTTTTGTTTGAATTTAAATGCTATAGTTGATTGGCCACCCTACCTTATCAAGCTGCATTATTGTAAATAAATGAGGTGTGGTGCCTATCATTGAATGTCTGCTATTGAACCATTAACAGTACAATACCCTTTTATAGTGAGTCATGAATTTCACCGATAGCTAAATAAATGTAGTTTTCAATTACTAAAGCAAGCAATGACTACCCAGCTGTATTTTCTTACTAAATTAGGAGTAATAAATAAAATAGCTCTGGTTTCCTAGGATACGCACAAGGCAGTGTTTATGACACTATGACTATGGTGTATGGACTGTAGTCTGTACAATTACATCTTGTTTAATGTGTTTAAATCACCCTATTTATACATATACAATGATAATGACAACATATTTAGCATTAATTATTCAGTTTAACAACTAATAAGTACTATTGACAATTTTTATGTAATCAAAAACATGTGGATATGACTCAAATAAAGATACACAGAGATAACATGTATTAGTCACTTGATGATGTCCACAACTTTGTCCTTGTGGATTAAAGATTTTGATTCCCGCATGAACTCTTTAACTTTTCGGGATAATTATGTAGCTATGTGTTAATCCTGGGTATAAACTATCTTCATTCCAAATTTCAGCCAAATAGGTTCATTCATTGTGGCATAAAGAAGTAACAATCATACACACACATAAAAACTTTTGCCTTTATAATATTAGTGTGATGTATGTTTTTTTTTAACCATGCAGAACTTTACTAATATACTAAAAATAAACAGAAAGCTTAAATTAGTAGTGGATATAAAAATAGCAGTGCATCAGATAGAGAGTAAATCAAACTTTTGCACTTGGAACTGTTAGGCTTTTGAGGCCCATTACCAGAAGTGCAATCTTAAAATGTAAACAATCCAGCCTTGCTGCTTGGCTAGATTCCTGGTCTGTGCAAGACCCATATGCATTATAAAACACATCACATGTTTCCCACAGAAAAGTATTAACAGTTATCAGTGTAAAATTCTACAAGCTTGCAAAAACTGCAACACTACACCAGCACTGATGTCACAGGCCCAGGTTCCTGAAGACTTAAGTTTTACCATATTTTTCAGTTATAACATTGGGTACAGTCTTCCCCCTTAGGTTGTAAATTAGCTTTGGAATGTGGCTACATTTCTAACATCGAGCAGAGTTAAGTCTCATAAATTATACCTTTTCAAGCCAAATGTTGACACACATCAAAAATTTTCAACAAACATCAAATGTGTATCTCCATCCACTTACAAGGATCGCCACAGAACCTGATCTTATTATTGCATGTGGCTCCCCACGACTTGCTTGTAATTATTAACCTTGTGTAGTAAATACAAATAATTAAATATGTAACAGTAATTTTAATAAAGTAGTGAATTCACAAAAACATATACAGAGGTAGGTATATTCTAATTGAACATAAAAATAGCATGTATTATTTAAAACATGCGCCTATAAATATATTTTTACACCTTAAGCAGTAGACAAAGAAACTGCAAACACTAAATACGACTGCTATTTGTTAATTTATACAGAAAAAACATGTTGCCAATATGTAAATACTGTACATAAATGGTGTGTGCTCAAAATCATATCATGTGTCACTTCTAATTATCACTTAACGAGAAGCAATTAAGAAACCAGCCTACCTTGCAGGAACACATTCTTTTCTGGACGTCAAAATATATCCAATGCACCGAATCACCGAAACTAGAGCGGACAAAAATAGTTTACCAAAAATAACAAAGAGGAGCGAACTAGTTTTCAAATACAATTTCACGTGTGATTATTTTTACACGGTTGCACTTTCATACACGATTTACAGTTAAAAATTAAACGTCATAAGTTTATTATCAATATCAATAGCAAAAAGTGGTAAAACAAAATTGAGAAAATATTGTTTTGACGTTTCCCTGCGATAAATCTTAAATCCACAGATATATGTACCCACAGGCACAACCCACATATGCAGTGCACCATAGACACCATAGAGTAAAGCTCTTTGGAGTCACAGAGTACCTACTTTTGTAAAACTTTCGGCTGATTTCAATTTTCAGCTGTTAAGGGTTAAGGTACCTACCTACCTACCGTGGAAATAAAACAAAAACAAGAAATACCTGAAAGAAAAAGGTACCGCCCATGAATCTTTGTTTAGGTTTCATGTCACAGACGTGATTTAAATCCAAGAGCAAGCCTATTTAAATCACTCATTTAAATCACAGACTAAGGTAAACTGACGTTCATGTGGTTTTCATTTTTGTTAAGCGATATTAGTTCAAAAAATTATTTAGAATGGTAAAGTACATTTTATTTTTGGACCCGATAAGACAAGAAGAAATTGAAACATTCTATCAAGTTCGTGTTTTTATAGTATCAACTAATACCTACCACTTCATCTACGGTCAACATACATAATATTTCATACTATTTATTATTTTATAGGCATGCCAGATGCAAAGGGAGTATTATAGAGGATATCCAAAACGTTACCATCCAATAACATATTTTAGGGAACCAGAATATGCATTCCAGTGCCCGTCTGAAATGTCTCAGTAAGTCAAATATAACTTGTTGTGTAAGGGTATAACGATAACACCAAGTCCATTGAGCTGGGGTTTTGTTTGTTTATTAACTTATTAAGTATTAATACATAGAAAATGTGGATAGATTGTCATGATACCCAGGTTTTTTCTTTGATAAATACAAAAAAGTGATTTTTTTGTATTTATCAAAGACAAAACCTCGGTATCATGACAATCTAACCACATTAATTTTTAACTACGTTTATGTTGTAAATCATTAAAGTTTTCTTTTCTTTGTACAGAGTATATCTGACCTACCCACCATACCACGTGAGGTATAAGCAGCCTGCAGTTATACCTTCGTCTACTGGACGCACTTCTGGTTTTCCCCCGCTACCTAATCGGTCTTTAGGTGCTCGATACAATAAAGCTGCTTGCAAAGCTTTTATCAGATAAAACTAACAAAACAAAAAAAAAAAGTTTATGAAGATTTTCCTAGATTGTTCTTAAATTTTGTTATGTATCAGAAAATTGTTTTGAATAGATTAAAAAGTGTCCTTTATAGAATTAATTTCTTTGGTTTTTATTTTATATTGCTGAAGCAATAAATATGTTCCAATCGGTATTTTCTCATTTTCACCTTTTTAAAAATTATAACTTATAAGGTCGCCAGTAAACATCCGGAATTTGGAATGTTTCCGTCTCCAGTGTTTTTGACTTCAAAGAAACGCATTGTTGTTTGCTCTAGAAAGATATTTTACATTCTTTGGAACAGTTTAGATAATCAAATGAGAATTGAATTATATAAAGTGAGTTAAGTAATAAACTAACATCAATCATTATCACTTTGACATTATAACATATTATTGCGACGGTCTTCAGTGCAGTGCCTATATGAACATTTTAACTTTCGAAATACGAAGTGATTATATTCTCTTTCGAATAGTAAAAGTAAAGTTAACGACGGCCGACGACGGCCAACTTCAAAGAGAACAGAGTGATTACATTCTCTTTGAAAGAGAATGTAATTCACTCCGTGGCCAACTTGATGTGGATGAGTAGTAGGGTGGTAGTAGGTATGTACGTACCTACCTACCTATATAGTTTGTTAAACTTCCGGTGACTTGCGTTGGCCTGTAACTTCCGCTTCCGTCATAGATTGCTAGGTAGGTACTATATAGCGCTCCTACTCGCTGGGATTAGAATGAAAAAAATATTACAGTATCAGGATATTATGTAGGTACCTACCTATATAAAATATGGTTTGATTATTTTGATCTTGGCGCTAACTTGAACTTAATACCCACGGAGTGATTACATTCTCTTGGTTAATACCACAAACACATACTTACTCTTATATGTTTGTGGTTAATACCTAGGGTGACCAACCCAATAGCTAGCACTGCACCAGTTTATTCGCACTTTGGCAAAAAAGATTAAAATATAAGTTTCTGATTGTGGTTTTTAAATTTTCAGATTAAAAATAGTTAGGGGAATTCATATTTTTCACAATCGAAACCTTTCTAATCTGGAAAGGTGTAAAATGACGTCAGTATCGTAGTTGAAAGATATCGTTCTGGAGTTCCCGAAGTTTTTCGGCCATTTTGACTCATCGACGTTAAGGGTCAGTACTTACTTAATAATGATTTAACTGTGGTTTTATTTGAGTTTTAATAATATAATTGTTTTCAATTGATTTTCTAAGTATTATTAGTTACTAATTCAAAAAGTAAATGAAACTTTCCCGTTATTTCATTGCAAAACAAGGGGTGTTAGTATCTGGTTACAAAATTTGGAGATTTTCCTGTTTATTAACACTCCGAAGCGATTCGATTCCCTAGCAGTCTGGGAGTCTTTAGACGATCTTAACAAGTGTATGTAAACTGTCCACTGAAGTCTAAACTCTTTAAGACCCATCACACGAAAAGGACCAAGAAGTTCTTTGACCTTACTCTCAAACTGATGGAAGACAGACAAGAGATGAGACTTCAGTCGTCAGCAGACACGGATGCCTACTGGTAGGTTAATAGGCAGATCTCTAAGAAAAGAACTCGCGACCTGCGGGTCTTGAATACCAAGTGTATTAAAAATACCATCTAGTGGAACAGAAGTTCCATTCCAAAGGGTCCATGAGGGATCTATCTATCGGACAGAGCCAGCTGACGCGGCTGAAAACTGACGAAGGCTGTCACGTTTCTTCTCCACCTGAGGTATGGAGAGAGGTTGAGAAGTTCTATGGGCAGTTATTTATCACGAAACAAAAATCATTCAGCGGACGATGGAGAGAGCTATGCTCGGAGTATCCCTGCGAGATCATATCAGAAATGAGGATATCTGTAAGAGAAAGTCACGGACATAGCTAAGCGAAACTGAAGTGGAAATGGGCGGGCATATAGTTCGAAGAGCTGATGGTCGATGGGATCCCATGGTGTTGGAGTAGCGATCCCGTACCGGGAAACTAGGTGGATCGACGATATCAAACGAGTCGCAAAGAGCCGCTGGATTCAGGTAGCGTAAGACCGAGGCCTGTGGAAGTCCATATAAGAGACCTTTGTCCAGCTGTGGACGTCTGTCGTTTGATAAAGACTATGTTTACGCTTTCTTATTAAATATGTAAGGGTGTTTGTTTTAAAAATAATAAATTTAAAAAAATTAAGTCACCTACAGTTACTATAAGAATTTCCGTATATTATTTCGTAATAAAATCTATATTCTAAAAGACTTCCGTAGGTAGCCTAGCGTTATATTTCCCTTAAACTCTATTAAAATCTGAGTGTTGATAATTGGATAATTTTGTGCCCATAACTGGTAACAAATGTGCGAATAATTGGAGACTGGGTCATTTTTCAATCTTATTTAAAATTCTAGTTGATTTAAATAAAATAAATTCAATATCTTCTTTAATTATATATTTTATTAAACAAGTAACCTTATGAACACAGTGATTTATAGAATTTGGTTAAATTTATACTTAAAAAACATATTTGAAATAAGATAAACTCTTAAAGTGCCCATAATTGGGTCTGCCACCCTACATAATTGTATTTCTTTTTTTTGTTCTATGCTAATTTATTGTCTATAGTGACCACTGAGTAGGTACCTACCTATTTAATCACTACCTTAAACCCACTCTTATATGTTTGTGCTTAAACCACATAAACGGAGTGATTACCACAGATCAGAAAAGATAGTGATCCAAGAGAATGTAATCACTCCGATAGTGATTACATTCTCTTGGACTACCTTTTGGAAGGCGCTAAATATTAAAAATTCAAGTGATTCAAAACAATTCAAAATTCGCAGTGTCATAAACATAAAATCTAATATTTGAAATGGACATTTATTTTGTTGATAATGGAAGGCAAGATGAAATTGAAACATTTTATGAAGTAAGTATTCATTGCGGGCAATCCATTTTTTTACGTAGGTACTTATAAAAAAATAGGTAATAGGATAAGCGTGTGGCCGTCTGGTGTCACCCAAAACAATTTAAGTGATTGATTAATGTGATTGATTGTGAATGTGACCCATTTTTGCGGAGTTACGTGCTTTTAAAACCCGGGCTCCACCTGCGCCGCGTTAACGCGTAAATTAACACGATAGTAAAGGCATTACGCAGATGGAGCCAATATTTTACGGCGTTAAATGTATGTAATGACGTTAGACGCTAAGCGCTAATCCATTTGAGCGCAGCCGTTAACATTAACATTAATGCAGATGGAGCAGCTTTAAAGATAAAAGAAAACATAATCAGGAAACTAAAAGAAACTACGGAAAACTCAGTTTTTCGTAGTATTCTCAAAGGTGTAAGAAGTCTGCTAATCCACATTTTGACCAGTGTTGTGAGATTAGATATCTGCGCGGGAGATATTATAGTGCACAAGTGTGTGCATAAACACAGGTGCACTCTCTATTTCCTCACTCTCATAGTCCGATGGGAAGGGAAATCCGACACGACCGGAGAGATCAGGCGCAGAACCGACGGTTTTACGTGCTCTCCGAGGCACGAGGATGACTATTCACCGCCAACTTCCTAACTCCGAAGAATTTTTTGACAGAAAAAGCCAACACATTTTTTGACCCGACCCGGGAATCGAACCCGAGAAACTACATTAAAAATTATTGTGGTTTAACACCACAACACAGTTACATGTTTGCACCTTTCAATCATTAAAATTAAAACTTTATCACACAAATATTGTCGTCCAGGCCTGCCAGAGACACAGGGACTATTATAGGGGCTACCCGAAAGCATATCACCCTTTGCTTTACTTCAAAGATCCAGAGTACGCGTACCAATGCCCTCCTGAAATGACACCGTAAGTTACCCTTAATTAACCTCCACGCAAACAGAGGGGAGTTATAAGAACCGCAAATCATCTTTTTTATCAAGCGATATACCATCCACCGTTGAATACAGGATCTCTCGTATGAACTTCCGCAGGCCTGTCTTGCGCCCCCTGGACCCAACGGCTCCTTGCGACTCATTTCATGTTGTCGATCCACCTAGTTAATGGGGGAAAAACAATCAGCTCTTCCAATTGTGTTAATACTTAATATACCTACCTACTTTAAAAAAAAAATTTAAGCTATTGCATAGCTTCTATCGCGGGCCAGCGTGGAGACCGAATCCAGAAATTCCGTAACGAAAATAACCTCACACGGGACTCCTCTACGGTGAGCCGCTAGATGGCGTTGATAAAAAATGCTATGCAATAGCTTTACCGCGGCAGTCCCCGAGTGCCACACGATTTTTTTTATTTATGTACCCCGCCCATTACGACTTCTGTTTCGCGAATTGCAGCACTAGTTAGTTATAGTTTTGTCTATCTGTGTATGGGTTTAACCTATATCTTCGTACACGTAGTCGCGAGCATATAGGTATAATTTTTTTTTGATTCGATGACAAGATAGCCCCCTATCAGCTTCTATTACTATGTTTTCAGGACGTATCTGTCGTTCCCGAGTTACCATGTGAAGTATAAGCAGCCAGTGGTGTTGCCTGTAGCCGGTCAGCGCACAAGCGGTTTCCCCGCCTTGCCAGATCGCACTCTCGCCGGTCGCTTCAATAAAGCGGCTTGCAAAGCTTTCGTTAGATAAAATTATTAAGGGTATGGGCCTGGGTACACGAGGGACAAATTGTGAAGGACAGTACTCTATCATCCCATTACTACTATACCTTCATCGTACTAATAGTCCCTTCTGTACAATATTCATTGCAGTTGTAATCGACCGTAGTATCGATTTGACAGACTAAAAGTACGCCGAGGATTATCCCTCGTCTGCGCAGGTCCTAATGCTGAGATCTATAGAGCGTGCTCTGACTCGGCTCAGACTCAAGATAGAGGTTAAAACGAGACACAGATATTCTCTGACATAAATCTGTCTCCTTTTAATTCTGTCTTTGAGTTTGAGCCTGAGCTGAGTGATAGAGCTGTCTATAGTTTTCAGCCTAAGGGCATTACTGTATTGTTTTGTGCCATAACACGACATACAATTATGCACAAGAGCATAGAGTCGTTTTAATCTGCTTACAATACTAACAAGAATTAAAAGACCATCAAAATTCAAAATAATTTAAGTATATAATATGTATCATTATGTTAAAGATATTTGTAATACCACTGTCCGATGTTGAAAGTTACATACATAGATCTGCAGTTCTAAATCTTGTATTAAAGAGCCTACAATCTAAAGTAAAATGAAGTTGCAAACTCTGGTATCCTCGAGAGAACCAGCTTAAACTCGCTCATGCCAATACCGCCGCTTTTATCGAGGTTGATTTCTTTCAATATCTGAAATTGGAGGGTAGTAACATTAATAAGATATCAATGAACAGAATAATAAAACGTTAAATAGAGCAGTAAATAGTCAATTTTTAGATACGATTATCATATAAGTGTGCCCGTATATTACATACCACGTCAGCAATCTTCAGCTTGGATTCTTTATCTAAAAAATTGGTTCGGTTATCTGGATCCCAAGTCAAGCGATCCAGAATAACGCAAATGTCTGAAGTAGAAATTTGGTTGTCCTCGTCTATATCTGTAAGAATTATTTAATTTTTACGTATTAACACAGCCTTGCCTTAGCTACATTAGAAGGTAACTATGTCCTGCATTAGCTAACCTTTGTGTAATTTCAAGTGATCGCCATAAGTAATACCTACCTGCTTGTAAACCGAATATAACATAGGTAACTATTTAGGTATGTTTTAGTTGACTAATCGCAAACTATTTCTTGCCGCTCACATTTAAGAAACTCTTCTTATGTTACTGACGGATTAGGGGAGTTTTATTCTTACCAAAAACTTGAAAAGCCCACGCGGCTTTAACGTCAGGAGGGCACTCGGGGCTCATAGCAGAACAAAGGTCCAGCAGATCTTCGAACGAGAAACAGTTGTCCTTCCGGGATGAGAACACACGCATGAGGCGATCTTGGAACGGGTTGTTCTGCCAATAAAGACAAGGGAAAAACATTAACATGAACTCTCTTTCTGCATCCGTATTCCTCATTGCATTGCATTGTCGAATCCCCTTTGATATTATCCTAGTTTGGATGGATGGATGTTTGTTACTCAATCACGACTGAAGCGATTTGGCTGAAACCCACAGAGACAGATTACTTATAGTCTGGAATAACACATAGGCTACTTTTTATCCTGGAAAATGAGAGTTCCCGCGGGAATTGTATACTTAAGTATTTTAAAAAGCTCAGGTTTGGCCTACTGGAAGTTGGAAGAAGTCGGCCGAAGCTAACTGCCACTAAAGTTAACCCGCCTTTCATCTTTGACTATAATATTTAATTATGTGCAAAATTATTTGGTCTGACCATAATCAATGGGTCTGACACTAACCTTAGATTAGATTGCGGTTACCGTTAAAAAACTTACTTTTAAAACATGAAACTTCTTAATAATATCTTCCTTCTCGAAACGATGATTATAATCATTTTCGATTTTCCCTGGGTCGATTGAGTAGAATTTTTTCATTAAACTGTAATTATATAAAACATTAACATTTTTCGTCACTATTAAAAGAGTCTCCTTTTCCGCAGAAATCATAAAAGTTATCAATTAATTTATTTTTTTAATTAAAAGGTTACTGTAGAATATATAATTAACTAGCGGACCCGACAGACGTTGTCCTGTCTTAACTATGAATATTGAAACTCTGACGAAATTGGCAGCACGCATTCTGTCAATGTTATGTCAAACGCCATAAGGTTACATCAAAAAAGTTTGAATTGTAAAAGCGGTTACATTAGAAATAATTTAATATGGTGGTTAATATTTCTTAAATTTTCTAATTTTCCGCGCAATTTTCTTAATTTTTTCTTTCATAAGAACCTTCTCCTAACAATAACAAACACAATAAAAAAAGAATTAGCGAAATCGGTCCAGCCGTTCACGCGTAATGCGCTTACCAACACATTAAGCGATTCATTTTTATATATTAGATTAGTCATAGTATTCTACTTACTATAGAATCTCTCCCTTAGTCAAATAAGTCAAAGAAGTATAATCCTCCAGAACATCTTGAGTCAAGCCCGGATATTTTGTTTCACAAATACCCATTTTATATAAATAAAAAACAAAACCTCTGATTGTCGCTTGCGTTACAAACAATGTATGATTGGCTTTTAATGAATACATTGGTTTATCTTATCACGATATTCTGATTAGTGATAGGGAATCCTCTTCGAATTAAGTAGGTACCTAGATACGCAATTCCCTTGGCAAAAGTACGATTTTAATTCATGACTGTCATGCCAAAACTTGACTAATGTTCCCCTCTCCCTTTGAAATAAACCTTAAGCTTGTGGTGAGTGGGTACAATAAAATTTGAAGAGTTCCCTCGATTTCCTCAGGATCCCATCAGATCCTGACATGATGGGATCCTGAGGAAATCGAGGGAACTATTCAAAGGAGGTAGGTTGATAAGGCCCAAAATCCGCCCCTCATACACTCGAAAAAAAAAGTTCCAGATTCTGACAAATTGTAAATGTATTTATATACTTGAAGATATAAACTTTATTTTAATATAAAGTTTAGGTGATAAAAAAAATAGTAAGTTACAGAAAATATTACCCAAAAAGAGAGTGTTTCTTATACTTTTCTTACATTTTCATACATTTTAGTCGTTTTTTAAGCTTTGATTTAATATTTTAGAATGAAGCGCTCCATGAACCAAAATAAATTAATACTCATATAAAAGCTTATAAAAAGGAGCATCATTATCAGTTGTGTTTACCATGGTTCATGGAGCGCTTCATTCTAAAATATTAAATCAAAGCTTAAAAAACGACTAAAATGTATGAAAATGTAAGAAAAGTAAAAGAAACACTCTCTTTTTGGGTAATATTTTCTGTAACTTACTATTTTTTTTATCACCTAAACTTTATATTACAATAAAGTTTATATCTTCAAGTATATAAATACATTTACAATTTGTCGAAATCTGGAACTTTTTTTTTCGAGTGTATGAGGGGCGGATTTTGTTGCCTTATCAACCCACCTCCTTTGGGACCACCTGGGAAGTATACCCTTTCAAACAAAAAAAAATTCCACATCGGTCCAGGCGTATTCAAGTAATCGGAGAACATGTAAGTGCATAAAAAAAAGTAACTGACGAATTGAGAAAAGATTTTTCAAAGTCGGGTAAAAATCGCTTGGTGTTTTAATTATTATTATTGCTACCCACTATTTTCTTAAGGATGATGGTTTTTCTCTGAATCAAGGTCATTAGTCAATCAGTCAATCTGAATTTTTTCACCTATTAAAAAAAAAAGAACGATTTTTTAGCGGAAAAAAGTTTATTCTCTTTACATACAAAAACATCTGATCTGAGATCAAACCCAGTGATAGTAACACATTTTTATAAAAGTTACTAATTAGTCGAGTCACACTTTACTAGTTTATTTTGCACGGCATAAAATAATTACAAAAAAATATACTAAGGGCCGATTTCACCTACGTAAAATAAGCCTTTATCTGAGCGTTTTGATATTTTGGCAGATTTTCAATACAGAAACTGTCAAAACGCCCAATTTACTCTTCGATTAAGCGTCACTCGACGTTGGTAAAATCGGCACTTAATGTTTTTACTTAATAGTGTTGCCAGTTTTCTGTCACCATGAAGTAAAATTATATTTTTTGACAATTCAAATTTTTTATTAGCTACTTTCAAAAAAATATATTATTACTTAAGTTAGTATTATCTATGTATAATTTGCACACTCACACTATTTTTTATTAATGACAGTTGTCCGCTAGGGCTGCCACTATCGCGTCGCGTCAATCGCGCAAGGGAGGCTCCGGTTTGTGTTCGTAAGAGATCCCGGAGCCTTCCAATATACGCCGAGGGTGGCCATCGAGGGGGGTTTAGTAGGTACAAATCCTACATAATCCGATATTCTCCCCCAAAATATTGGGTATCTTAGGAAGATTTCCCCCCCGTAAACAAAAAAAAAGGGCTGCCACTATACCAATAAAAAATTGTAAACAATAAATTCTTGCTTTGTGTTGGTTGCCTGAAATTCCTTTGTACGTATACATTTACATTACTTGATTAAGTACCTGCAGTCAATATGATGTCAGAATTTCTTTAAAAAGAATATTTTTTTATAAAAAAAGAGTAACTGAATGTATTTTCACCGTAATGTAAAATAATAAAAAAATGTTTGGTCAATTGTTAGAAGGTAGTAATAAAAATTTTCTGTATTGATCATTGACATAGTATTAATCAAACAAAAGCTTTAATTTCGAACTGAAGTAAAAGTTATGCTACTACATCTGTATTGTAGAAATTAAAATAGGTAATGGAAAACTGAAGTAAGATTGCAACACTAATCTGCCATACATAAAACAAATAGAACATATTGATAAGACAATTTCTTTAAACAAAATAAAACTATTACTACAAATAATTTAACAGTTAGGAAGCACTTATGAATCTTGTCAGTACTAATTAGAAGCTATTCGAATCCATAAAATGCTTGCTCAAGGATTGTCCAAATAACAAAACCTCCTGCTGTCTTCTTATTTTCTGTTTTTCTTAGCCATAAGGTTGTCTGGAAGAGATCGCTTTCTAGCGATAAGACCGCCTTGTCGTACTGACATAATATATTCTGTTAAGTTTACTGTTTTTGGTGCAATAAAGAATAAATAAATAAACAAGTCTTAACATTACATACAAATGTTTTTTGTCCTAGACTTGTCTAAAAATGCAATAAGTGACCAGTTACGAAAATAAATAATAATTTTATTTTATAGAGGATTATGAAAACTTGTTCCAGTACGTTTATCTCACCAGAGTTACAGATGCTTTACTTTTGGTTATGTCGTGTACATGCACATTGCGTAAGTGTGCGTACCTGTCAGGAGCCTAGGTGGGAGCGGTCAGGCGCGAGCAAGCTCTCGCTCACACTTATACAGATACGACACACACACAACCATGAGCCACGCGCCGTCGTGAATTACAAGAACTGTAATATTGAAAATCTGAAAGGTTAAGACCCTCAAGGATTCTACTATATCAGATGCACATTATTTATATACCCTCAAATAATACATGCCTATAAATCGTTCCCTCAAATATCGTTTTCCGTTTTTTACCGGCTCTTCTCAGCAGAATCTGCATTCCGAACCGGTGGTAGATTTATCACGTGTCATAAGAGCTACAAGAAATAAATAAATTTTGAATTTAGAATCCTAATCGCTCGACGATCACACAATTCCCGCGATGGTCACTTGATAGTATTCTATTAAAATGAGGCTTTAGATGCATATAAAGAACAGAACAGAACCTGGCAGTAAATATTACTTAATATCAACTTTTCGAAAGAGATAGTCTGCTTACTTCGGCTTCACAGAACATCTCTGTTATTCATACCCATGTGAAGTTCTGTCGCTTCGTACAGAGACTACACTCTATGAATCAACTTTTGGGAGCGTGATTTTCCCAGTACTGTATGATTTTTTTTAAATAAATAATAATACTAACTTACGTCACAACTAAACTGATGCAGCTGTCATATATGTATAAAACGATCACTTCACAAATCACACACATCACCTCTTGGGAAAGTCGACATTGTCAAAACTGATTTGTCTTCGCGCCCTCATTTTTGCGGCTTCCTCAAACGAAGGCATAGAGTTTGACTTAAACAAACCTATTTTGTCCAAATTACTGAAACCACTACTGTTGGAGTTTGAATTACTATCGATATTGACCATTTTGTCTTGCAGTATATTTTTAGATGTACTTCTAGGTTGCTCCTGCTTCATAGACCCGTCGTTGCAAGTATTTTCCTTGATCTGGGAGGTCAGAGTGCATGGTATTTGCTTGCTCTTCATCTGTTGGTAAGCGGTGGCTGATATGTATCCGGATATCTTGTTGGTTTCCGTGGACAATTTGATTTGCTCGTCCTGGAAGCACTCTTCGATTGAACGGCCCTGGATTATCGCGAAAACGTATTGACGGGCGAGTCTGTTAGGACAAGAAATTAATAAATTAAGTTTAAAATATGCTTAGGCCAAGCATACCAATTCGTAAACCTAAAGCCCCATAATTTAGGGGGAAATTACCCCTGCAGCATCAGACTTGAGGAGTTGAAGGTAAAAATTTTTATGGGACCTACATCTGTCGATTAAAAAAATAATCGCGTGTATCGGTCCAGAAACCCCAGAGTAATTGGTGGGCATACATAGAAAAAAAAAGATACCAGCCAAATTGATAACCTCCTCCTTTTAGAAGTAGGTTAAATACTAGTCTATGAAGGCAGTCTAAATATAATGGTGTCCTGTAAACATAACCGAACGGAATATTTTAAAGCCGGCAACGCATTGGTGGTGCCTCAGGTGCTACAAATGTTCATGGGCGGCGCTAATCACTTAACATCAGGTGACCCGCCTGCTTGTTTGCTAGCTAAAAATATATATAATACATTTCCAATTTTTTTTTTATTTCCAAAAAAAAGAACGGAAATAACTGGATATTCAAATTAAAATTGCATTTTTAGGGTTTCGTACCCAAAGGTTGCCAATGGATCCATCCGTCAACGGCCTATATCTCATGAACCGTAATAAGTAGATGGACCGACGACATCAGACTCGCAGGGAGCCGATGAATTCAGGCGACGCGCACAAAACCGAGGCCTGTGGAAGTCCATGCAAGAGAGAGAGAGATAGATGAAGAAGAACACTCACTTGAACATAGTGTCAGAGGTGGAGAGCTTGGGCGCGGCGAGCTTGGCGGCGTGCGGGGGCAGCGTGAGCAGCCTGCGCGTGAGCTGCGCCAGCGCTGACGCCTTCTCCCTGAAGCCGGGCGACGACATGCGCCAGCCGTGCAGCCGGAGCGCTTCCGACACCGCCCACAGAAGTTTCTGCCAATCAAATACATATTTTTGTCATGATCGTAGAACAACGAACGCTTACATAGTTCCTCGCCTAGTTAATGAATTACCCATTGATGTCCGGGACCACATTAATCCTCGCAATATTAAGAAAAAACTAAAATTATGATAATTCACTCAAACATGTTCAAATAGCATTAATGTTCTGTAGTCAACATACATACCTACCTAGATTTAAGTCTTTGTTAGCATTTTCTACAAACCCGGGTGGTTTTTTTGATGCTAGCTTTAAGTATTATTTGTAAACCTTATGTCAATAAAATAAAATAAATAACAATGGATCTACATTTTGTCAACTTTACAGTACAGCCATTTGAAATGATTTCTGTTAAGTTTTGTTGTCAAATAAAAATGTCTAGCAATGAAATTTACAGACCCTGTACGAATAACAGCTTAATAAATTTATGAATCAATTTCAAGTGTCACATTTGACATACGAATGTCTCTGGAACTTATAATATTGCAAATGGCTCACCGACCTCTATAATTAATCTTTGAAATCACAAATACAACATTGAAATCAAACATTAATTATAAAGTTTGCATCCATTCCATCCATTTGCAATACATATTACCTATTACTTCGAGAGACAGTCGTATCTGTTTAGTCCTTACAGTATCAAAATGGCGTCAATCCAGTAGGTTCAAAACCAGGTAGGGTAGCCTCTTCAGTGTTAATTTTTTTTTTCAATAAAAATAGTGTTAAATATAGATTAATTATTATAGGGCTCAATGCCTACATACCTTCCTATGGGCCTCGTTCAAGTCAGCCTTACTCTTCGTAGTCAGCACTTCAGACGCGCGTCGACTGAACGGCACTGGCTGTGAACCTCCAATACTGTCACCACCGAAGGACAAGCTTTTAGCTATTTTACTCCTCCTATTATCATCCTCGTCAAATTCCCGTTTCCTCTTCAAAAACTGATCACAAGACGACCCGTCTAGACTTTTCGTCTCTGCCTGTCTTATTGGTGATCCGAATAGAGCCCGCTTCGACTTCATAGCTTGATGAGGGACGGATGAAGCTGTTGCCGGTATAGTTTTCTTATGTTCTGGACTTACGAATAAGGCTCTCTTAAGGGATTCTCGTGGCTGCGACTTTGTTATCATATCGGAGTCCATAAGTAAACGTCTCATAGCTTTTTTCTTGCTCGATCCCCCGCTTTGGCCTTTGGGGGTTTTTCCTGGGGTTTTCTTGCCTGGCGTTTTCCGGGTAGGTGTTTTCTTGCCGGGCGTGCGCTTCGTTCGGGGGCTTTTTCGTTCGGCCGAGTTGATCAACTTTCTGTATGGGAAGAAACTTAAAAAAATTTCTTTGTCAGTACATATGGAAAGATGTATTTGGTGGTAAAACATAACAAACACAGAATATAAAGAAAAACACTTAAATATAACTTAACCAGTGTATAATGTATACAGGAATCCTCAGTTAACTAAAATGTATTTTTGCTTTTCATTCATACAATCGTCGAAAAGTTAACGTCTTTATTATTAGTTGTTTAAGAAGATATAAACAACATGGTGCTCAAATTAACTCCTTCAATTAAAGCATAAGTTTCTTTTACGAAGTATTAAACGAAATTGTGATCGGATTTACTTTTTACAAAAACTTAAAATTTTTGTTGTTGCATAAAAGAATATTTTCAAAACTTTGAAAATTAATGTTTAATTATACTAATGTTTTAATGCTAATTATCTATATTAGATTGGAATTTCATGACCACTAAACAATTAATTACAATTGCAATTTATTTTTAACTAGTTTTAGCTAACCGCTTCACTCACTTTGATCACATTAAAAAATTATTTTCAAAAATCCTTTCTCAAAATAGCTATTTGTGTGCCAAATTCCAGTCCGTCCAGTGGTTGAAGTTGTGTGTTGATAGATCAGTCAGTCAGTAAGTCACCTTTTCCATTAAATATTTAGAAAAACTTTAAAATTACATAATTATATTTATAACTAGTAATTTATTAATAATTTTAGTTGAACAATTCTAGGGACTTACTTTTTATCAATGAGCACCATCTTGGAGTTGGTGGCCAACGCTTTCTCGTTGATAGTGGCGGCGCTGCAGAACGCCTGGCGCCGGCGAGCCAAGTGCGACAGCCTGCGCCCTGGCGACTTCACTTGAGCCATCCTTAAACAAATACATGCAAACTGTGATATTCTACTAGGGATGAGTTGTTATATACTCACAAAACAAGCGAAAAAATTGTTCCGAACGACAAAGAGTATAAAAGAGTACTTCATTGTTAAATGACATGACAAATTACTGTACAAATATCCGCCATATCGCGCTTCATTTACCGAACGCTTGTAACATATCCACCTCTTTTTATACATATACTATATGCGTTATTATTACTAGCGTTTGCTCGCGTGGACTTCCTTGGGGAAGGAAAAAATCACTTCGGACTACTCCTATCCTAAAAACTATTAAAATTCGTAATAACCCTTCCAACTGAAAACATCATCCAAGCTTGCGCGCTCTAACTTAGTCTGCATCTTCACCATCAGGTAGGATTGCAGTGAAGCCATAATAAAAAAAAAATAAAACTAACTGGCTAAATGCCAAAAAACGCCGAAAAAAAAAACAAGTTTCTAATAGGGGGATCCTATAATTTTTAACTTATTTTTATTATTTATTGTTATGACGGCAACAGAAATACACATTCCCTGAAAATTTCAACTGTTTACCTATTACCGATCGTGAGATACAGCCTGTTGACAAACAGACAGACGGAGTAAGGACAGAGGACTCCTAGTAATAGGGTCCCATTGGTTACCCTTATGGAACAGTGTTTAAATACCACACTTACTTCAATCGAAGCGCTTTTCTCTTTAAAGCACTGCTCGGCGACTGCAGACCTCCCGAGTATATGTTCACGCTGGTGTCTGTCTCCGCGCCGACGAACCTCTCACCATAGCGTTGCATCAACAGCTCGTACTTCTCAGAGTAACAGGTTACGTTATAACTGGAAAAAATTATATATTTTAAATCTAAGTATATATAATACTAGCAGATGCCCACACAAAAACTTTGCGAGATTTTTCCATAATAACATCAGGTTCCAACTCTTCAATCCTGATGTTACAGGGGTACTGCCGCCCTAATACTGTTTAGGGCGGCAGTACTCCTGGGATTTAAGGATTGTCGATTATGAATAGTTGTTGTAGGCACCACTACCAAGTAAAGATTACATCATTGCATTCCAGGCTCCAACTCTTCAATCCTAATACTGCAGGGGTACTGCCCCCCTAAACTGTGGGGATTTTAGGTACTGTGGCTTATGAATAGTCATTGTAGATACCAAGTAATGACTACATTGTTGAATTCCAAGACCCAACTGCTCAATACTGATGCTGCAGGGATTCTGCCCACTTAATCTGTGGGGATTTAGGAACTATCGATTTTGGATTGAAGAAGCGGCCAAAGTCGCGGGCTTCCACTAGTATAATATACAATGGTTGTTCATCATGACTAATATGTTAACATGCAAGCTCATAATAGCTAATTTGCTACTGTTTCGTAATGTTCATAGTAAAAGATTAATTGATGATTCTACAAAAAGCTATTAGTTTCACATTTTGTTCATGTTTGTACATTATCAACATTAGGTATAGCATACACTGCAGGCTAAGCTTACAGTGCATTATTACTGAAACCAAGCAGAATTGTATTTCATAAATTATACAGGAAAAAGAAATTACAAACATAAAGCCAAGGTCTCCTCATTACTTTGACCCAGATTTAGAATTTCTTTATTGTCTTTTACTTATTTTCATATTGCACTTACTAATTAAAATTAAACTAGATTTTGCCTAGTCCCAGGATAAAGAGCTCCCGCAGGAATTACACAAGCTAAATTCATGCGGATGAAGTAATAAAATGAGATGGACGGACCAAGTGAGGGCTGCAGTGGATATCCCATCCCCACAAAAAAGCAGCTATCAGGGAGGATTGGAGGCTCATAGTAAAGTGTGCCACAACACCTAAATGACGACCACAACCGCTCTGGCAAAAGTGTAACGACTGAGAAGAAGTAATAAAGTAAAATTACTCACTAAACATCATGAAACTTGCATTTTAGCACCTCCGGCCACTTTGTCTCTACAGCCTCTACTTCTGTATTCATTTTTAATTGAATACTATTATCATTCATACTAGTATTTGCCTCTGATTCCATCCTCGGAGGCTCTTTATCAAAACTTTTATTAAATTTTCCTAATGATGCATCGTCAGCTATTTCTTGAAAGTCATCAGATACTCCTGGACCTGATGGTATGTTTATAAATGAAACCTTCTTGGTTGGTGTCACCGAGTTAGCCTCTATGTTTAGATTCTCTTCTCCATTAAAGGCAGGAAGGAAGCAATAGTATTTTTTGAGCATCTGTGTCACATCTGTCTTTAGGATTGTTACTGATGGTGGTGGCAGAACTCCTTGTAGTGTTTCCTACAAAGAAAATGAAATAATGTTGTTAGTTGTTAGGAGTTAGAACCCATAGTTTTTATGGGAGCATCTCATAATAACTTGAATGTTAGATGAAACTATATACATTTAATGGAAACATACCTCAATTTTTCTAACTTTTCTTTTGTCATATGCTTCATAATCTTTGAGAAAACACCAGAATGGCTCTTCCCTTGGACTAGGTACCATATCTTCTTCCTCAGAGAACATGTCAGGTGAACGCATACCACTATCAAATGAAGCTTCAAGGGATGAGTAACTTTGATCTAAATTCCACTTTGAATTTCCATCTTGTTCCTTTAGTGAATTTTCTTCATGTTCAACACCATTGCTCTCTGTAACTTTAAGATTACTGAGGGACTCCATTGTGTTCTTTTCATCACTATCATTATGTAAACTTACATCCTCTGATACTGGTTGGTTGGTTGTTGCTAAATCTACTTCTTCATGCAAATTCAAGGTGCTAACTGTGCTCAGAGCTGTAATAGGGTCTACTATAGGTTTCAACTTTTGTACATGTTTGAGTATAGTACCATTGAAGGAGAGTTCTCTTATTGGAAGTTTGAAAACACTTTCGTTTTGTTTAACGTCACGGAACATCGGTACACTGTCCACCGCGTTGTTGCTATTCTCCATAGTTGAGGTTATAAACACTGTGCGGAACCCTTCGGACTTGGATTCTTCTGAGGACACGGGGATGGTTTCAGATTTCTCATTTGTGTAGTGATTTGTTGCTGACGAAGTCTCCGAAAGAGTAGCCGCGAGCGAAGTACAAGGAGATTCCACTTTAACTAAATCATTGTCCAAAATTTTATCTACGTTATCTACAATCGGGTTCAAAGGACTACACTCTTTAAAATCCGTCTCATTGTGTTTTTCTGAAGTGGATTGTATAACAGTAGACAAGTCTATGTTAGCTGCACTATTTGAGCTGTCGCAATGGCTGGTCGGTGCACTCGATACGCGGTTGTCGAAATTAACAATGTTAAAACTTCGCATGTAACGATCGTACAAAGAGAGGCTGTCGATCATCGAAGGACAATCCGAGTCTTCGAAAGATTCCATCACCACCATCGATTACTAACTACATTTTTTCTTGATTAGCAAGTGGTATAGGCTGATACAAAAACACTGCAAAAACACAACGCACGCAATAATAGTATTTTTTCAACAAGTACGTCTGGCAATTGCTACAAAAGAAAGCGCGCAGCGCAATGAATGGCCATTTTTATTATTTTTACTTTTGTTACTTTTGATATTAAATGTTATTTGAGATTGAGAAATTTGAGAAATGAAAAGAAATGAAAATTGCAAATTCCAACAAAATTATGGTAGAAATATATGGAGATACCCTACCTACGAAAATAGGGTGCATACATATAAAATGCTGTCGCATAAAATGGCTGCCCATGTATAAACGAAAAAAAATAGCCTAGGTAGGTAATAGGTATGTGTTATTCCAGACTATAATCTATTACTGTGCCAAATTTCAGCCAAATCAGTTTAGGCATTGATTTAGGCTAGGTCTAAAGTGTCATTTTCCACATAAAATAAGGCAATGTTACTTTTCTTGTGAAAATGGTAGTACTTTTTGAGCTGCCACTGGCAACACTGATTTAAATTGACATCCATCATTTGACATTTTTTCAGTCTGTGCCTGTGCATTTGATTTGACATCCCATCGCGGCAAGAAAAGCAAGAAAAGTTGAGAAAAAGTTCAAGTGATTCCTTATCCTTCGAAGCACTTAGTTTTCAAAATAAAATAATTACAGGATCTAGCGGCTTATATTAAGGTATTATATATTTATAATTAGAAAACTAGCATATTTAATTATTTTGCTGCTAATATTATATAGTGTCCATCGAAGGTCCATTAATTTCTGGCCGGAGCTGAAACCGAAGCCGATTAATTGGCTGTAGCCACAAACTGCGGCCGAAGCCAAAGTCGAAGGTTTAACGGGTTTAACCTTGAAATTCCGTTAAAAGATTAGATAAAAAAGAATAAAATAGGTAACTATTTTTGAAAATTGTAAAAAATAAAAATACTGACTTATTTTGAAATATCAAATAATCTATGCTTAATTTATGTATTATTTTTTTTATTTTGGTTATTTACTGGCGATCCCCAGCCCCTGCGCGTTGCTTTTTTCATAGCCCTCTCTCTTAAAAAAGCTATCTAGCATACGCCATAGAACTTAGCCTAGAGCTTTTGGCTGAAGCTGAATGTTTGGCCGAAGATGGCTGAAGCCAAAGGTTCAGTCAGACACTAGTTTACTAACTTTCAGTTTACTAACTAAGTTATTTTATTAAAAGTTTGGGTCTAGATGCTTTAGAAAATTAGCATTTCGTAATATGAAATTTCAATTTATTAAATAAAGAAGTAAATTGCCAGATATTTTAATACACTTAGTGATCATTCAATAGAATTAACACAATATAATTATTATATTTTAACTAGTTTTAACTAACAAGTTAGTTTGAGAGAACTGACAATAGTTAGATAAGGCACTGATAAGGCAAACACCGTAAAGAATAGTAGCAATCATGTCTGCTCTTTATCTAAAATAATTACTTTGATGCCAACACAATAGTAATTTCAATGCTGTCTACTAATTGTTATATGCAATCTCGTAACAACTAAATTGAGAGTTACTTGTAATGTTATCCTTTTCCACAGGGAAAAACAGTGTGAAAAGGATAGTCTAGTTTAAGACTGGTCCATTTATTTTATTTTAGAGATTGTAACCATTGACATCGCTTCCTTTGTATACCATTTTTGGTGATACCTAACATATCTGATTCCTGTACTTACTAAAAACACAACTCCTGTTTTTTTGAAAGCCGGTTAAAAAAGTAGCCTAAATTACTCCCCATAACATCGGCTATCTACCAGTGAAAGTCCTGTCAAAGTCGGTCTGTTATTTTGTTATTACAAACAGACACTTCAAGTTTATTTAATTGTATAGATTATGCTTCATATACATATATATTTTATATTTGTCTTGGCTGCCTCCGTATCTGCTGTGGCTCTGATTGCAGTAACCTATGCACTTTGACATTGTTTATAATTACTTTACCTTTATGCTAGAAGCTTGGATCTGCTTCAAACTAAATACTTAAATATATTTTTTGTTTTAACAATATGTAATTTTAAACATTATTTACATTATCAAGGGCCAAGGCATAGTAAAAAAATGTGTTCATGAGGCAGTATATTATAAGCAAATACCACTTCTCTTCTAGTGTATAAAATCTCAATGCATATTATAATTAATTAATGAATATTTTGCTCAGTTTTCGCCGCCCCCATAAAACATTATATGTAATTAGAAATGGTTGAAGGACAAAAAGTAGAAATAAACATTGGGGAAGTCATTGCCAAGCAATTGTTAGGAAGAATAATTGATTAGAAGGAATGTTAAAGTTTACAGTTTATTTGTTGATATGATTTTAATGATATTGTTCCTAATTTACTTTAATTAATAGCTATTATGGATTAATGATCACTCAATAGTAATAAGATAAGCAATTGTACCAATTATTATTTTTAGTTAAAAAAAAGATGGGCTGGACTTTGTATTTACACAAAATATGCTATGTAACATTTATTTATCTGAGTGCGATAAGTTGTATTTACAATAACATTAATACATCGTTGTTTACAGCACAACTAAGAATAATCAATGAAGTTAAAAAATATATATAAGTAGGTAAGGATAAAACATTGTTACAGCAAATGAGTACATTATGTATTTATTCATTCACTAAACTGAACCATAAAGCTCACGTCATTTTCTTAACACAATAAACTAACTTATTAAACGATTTATTTATTAGTTAATAACATATTTAAGGCTTACAAGATTAGGGTTGCCAATTTTTCTTTGGCTGATAATCGTATTTTTCGGAATAGGCAACAAAGAAATATACCTAGTCGACTTAAAAAAAATATAGAATTCTATGGAAAGAGTAAAAAACAGACAGATTTTTTTTTGCTTTCCAAAAAGTTCTATAAATGTTAATGTAAAAACTATCTTTTTTTAATTTGCACTTAAATGTCATGATGGGTGATTCAAAAGACGTGTGGCACTCGGGGACTACCGCGGTAAAGCTATTGCATAGCATTTTTTATCAACGCCATCTAGCGGCTCACCGTAGAGGAGTCCCGTGTCAGGTTATTTTCGTTACGGAATTTCTGGAGTCGGTCTCTACGCTGGCCCGCGATAGAAGCTATGCAATAGCTTAAAATATTATAATTCAAAAACGTGAAGACTTTTTCACCCATACATTTGATTTTCAGCCATACATATAGGGGCAAAAATAATATTTTAGCTCCCCTATGACGTCCTGCAAGGAATACAGCAATTTGCTAGTAACCCTGTATACAGTAAAATACTTTAATTTATTGTACGGTTGACAGCCCTATATAAGAGACGTGTTTACTTCGTTGCCGTAGCCGTATCGGCATGTCGAGGGAAATGTGCTGATAACGTGCCTATTTTCTTTTTTAATCAAGTTATACAGTGAATGTTGGTGGTATTTAGGCCCATATAATTTTGGAGAGATAGATAATTTTTTTTATATTTCCACGAAACATATACTTACGAAGTAAGTATTTTATTAGCAAGGTGACATAATTTATCTCTTTGTTTATTAATTTCATAAACTTTTATCATCTCCAAAATTTTTAAACTTGCGTGCAGTAAAAGTTTATCATGTTATCGCTGTTATAAGTTTGAAGTAAATATAGTGATACTTAATTAATAATTGTGAATTGAACTGTATCAACTATTGAGTAATTGATTTCGCAAGTAAGCTTAAATACTTTTTGTAAGAATTAGGTACTTAATCATATTTTTGTTTTGATATTATTATTTTTATACAAATTAGGTGCTCAATGCACCATAATAGATAAATACTAATTTAAAAGATTATCTATTCTAATATTCGAGAATATATATAAAACACAGGAATATTGTGGTATATTGAGTGTCTAATCGCACTAATAATAAATATTATAAATAAAAGCGAAAGTTTGTATGTGTGTGTGTGTGTTTTTGTTACTCCTTCACGCCACAACGAATGAACCGATTTGGCTGAAATTTGGAATGGAGATAGCTCATACCCAGGATTAAAACATAGGCTACATTTTAACCAGAAAAATTACAGAGTTCTCATGGGAATTGAAAACCTTCGTCCGCGTGGATCACCACGCGGACGAAGTCGCGGGCATCGACTAGAAGTAATATATTTTTTAAATTAAAGAAATTGTCATGATAATGACAAGTTTGATGGTTTTTGTTTTGCATAATTATGATTTTCTATTTTTTTACCAACTTTCTATGATAGAATGGCTCTATATATTTTAGGCATGTAATTAAACGAGCTTCTATTTAATACCATTATTGGCTTCTAAATTACTAAGTCAGCTTCAACTAGTGAGCCTCTAAAAAATATAATTTTAGCATCTATATTTATAACTTAGCTTCAAACTGTGAACTCCTAAAATACTTAAATATTAGCATCAAATAATACACCAAATCTTCAACCACATTTTTAATTTTTTTTTTGTGAGAAAAATGAAATAAAAAAATGTTTCTAACTAAATAAAAAAACGTTTTGTTTTTGATAAAATGAAATTAAAAAAATGATTGTTTTTAAATTTAACTCAAGATAAATACCTACACATAACATTATAACATTTTTGAAAAAAGAAATCAAATTTTTTTTTCAACTTTTTTTTTAGTTTTAGGTAGGTTTACGATCCCAACAGAACCTAAGTGCCCGGCCTTCGGCCGGGCACCTGAATATTCATGTATAACCCTAACCTAACCTAACTTTAGTTTAAAGAAAAAATTATACAATAATAATAATTGCAATATTAACACACTAACAACAGAACAACAAAAAAAACAAATGCATGTTTTGAATGGCGCTCTCTGATTGGTGCAAATAGCCATAACCAACGAGATCGTGCAAATTGCCAGTCGCATCCGTCTCACTCGCACCAACGAAATCGTGCAAATGGCCAGTCGTATCCATCTCACTCGCACCAAATCGTGCAGTGGCAGTGGACAATAATAAAAATAGTGGCTCTTTATTTGATGCTTTCTTTGGAATATTTTGTGGCCATTGTGAAGAAGCCGAGTTAGTATATTAGAAGCTTCATCATTTTCTCGTTGCTGAGTTATTAAATTAGAAGCTAGGTTTTGATGCCAAAAAATAAATTTTGTTGGTCGACTTATTATATTCCTATATTTTATATTTCTGTTGGCGGATTATAGCAAAATAATTCTAAGCTTTTCTTGCTTGCTATTTAATTTAATAGGAACCTAATATCATATGAAACATTTGTTTCATATAATATTTGGTATTGCTGAACCATTATTGCTACAATGTTAATGTTATAGAAGTGAGGGCACAAAGTCTAAAAGTCTAGGTGGAGAAGTTTCCAGACAAAACTCAGTCAAAGATAAATTTATATCAGCGGAGTCAATTAAGCAAATTAGATCCCATATTTTATCACAATAATTAACCTATTGCACATTGTCGCCACATGGTTTTAAATCAAATTAATTAGGGCCTTTATCAACTTTTCAAGTTCTATCTATCTGTGGATTGGAAATAACTGCTTGTTGTTTTTCTGGAATAAAACACGAAACAGTCGAATCTAATAATACCCAAATGACGAAGAAAGAGAATCGAGAATTTTTGGGTTTACAGGGTTAAAAAGTACCCTATAAGTAATTTCTTGCTTCATCTTTATCAACCAATGAACGTCCATTGTTGAACAAGTCTCTTGCATGGACTTCAACAGGCCTCGTTGACTCGTTTGATCGTCGTTCCATTTACTGGGGGGTCTGCCAAAACTGCGCTTGTGAGAGGTCGCAACTCCAACGTTTTCTAATCCCAACGACCATCAGCTCTTCAAACCCCGACCATTTCCGCTTCAGTTTCGTGACTTGTTGATCTATGTCGGTGACTTTGGTTCTCCTATGGATCTCCTCGTATCTGATTTCGCAGGGATACTCCGAACATAACCATCTCCATCGGCCGCTGAGTGACCCTGAACTTTATGAGGCCCATAGTTAGCGACCCAACTTCCTCAGGAAGCAATACAAATGCAAGATAAAAGAGTCTACACGCTCTCTCGCTCGCACCTGCAGAGACTAGTCGTAAACAAAAGTTACTTGCGGTCATAAAATAGAATAAAAGGTTGATCCTACAGCTTGCTTCCATAGGATAAAAATAAGCTTTTCATTGACATATGTATTATGTTTCATTAGTGTTGAGTAGGTACTAGCTAGACCTCATAACCCATTCTCCTTTCCTTGCCTAATTTTGTTGGAGTGAGTTCAGCGACATCAGACAGAGTTGTGAGTTGCTGTCACATCCTACTAATCCTACTATCCTACTAATATTATAAATGTGAAAGTGTGGACGTTTGTTACTCAATCACGTCGCAACGACTGAACCGATTTGGCTGAAATTTGGCACAGTGGTAGATTATAGTCTGGAATAGGACATAGGCTACTTTTTATCCCGGGAAATAAGAGAGTTCCCGCGGGAATAAAAAAAACCCTCAATCCACGCGAACGAAGTCGCGGGCATCAGCTAGTTTGTAATATTAGTATAGATCTAGAATTAGCTAGATAACATTTCCATAGGTATTTGTTTGTAAATTGTATATATTTGTGTAATTAACTGCTATCTATTATCATGTAACTAATTAACTAATGTTTACAAACTAAAATCGATTCGTTTTCAAATAATGTTATTACAGAGTGGCGCTAAGCTAAATTAGCCGGAGTTAGTTACCTAAGTAAAATTGATTTAAAAAATCCAGTTTTTTCTGTTCTGAGAGTTTTAAGAGATTATACAATATGTATAATTTGTCGGAACGCACCCTAAGTTAATATCTTTAGGTATTTCTCTAATTAGATTCTAATAGATATGTTTCCTTTTTAAAATTGATAGCTTAAAGTCCACAAATGTCCGTAGATAAACATTCTCTATGTAATCAAATCAAAAATGATGAGTTCTTTAGAAGAACCAGGATGCAGAGTAACCGCCAGTATACTACATACCTATTATAGATTATGGACATAATATTTAAACCAAACGTTTCCTGTATCTTTGCGAGCACGTAAGTCCGTCGGTCTTGCGCTTGATCTTTCTCCGGTCGTATCGGGTTTCCGTTTCATCGGACCATGAGATTTTCCGGGATAAAAAGTAGCCTGTGCTATTCCAGACTACATCTATCTATGTGTCAAGTAGCCGAATCGATTCAGTTGTTGCGGCGTGATTGAGTAACTAACATCCATCCATCCAAATTTTCGGATCTACATATTAGTAGGATGTCAAAACGTTGCTTTACGAAGCGCTTTTAGTTTCAGGAATGGAACTGTTGTCGCTAGTCAAGGAGGTGCTACAATCCGTGGCAGAGCGCGCCGTGAGCTACCGCCTCGGCCAGTCAGCGCTGCGCTACATGGATCGCGCGCTTTGGATCGTTGAGAAAAGCGCGCGATGGGCCGTGCCGCCACCACGTAAGTTTCAGTGAACGAAATTTCTTAGGATTAGTGAACCATGGGCTTCCGATTCAGCCGAGGGTTGTGGCGGTAGCCGATTAATCGGCTTCGGTTTCGGCCAGTAATGAACCTTCGGTCGGACACTAGTTTTAGGTTATACATAGGTACAACAAATCAGTACAGGTATTAGGTCTGTACTATCAAATTCAAAATTATTCTACACTATCTATACTACTATTATAAAGAGGAAAGATTTGTATCTTTGTGTGTATGTTTGTAATGAATAAACTCAAAAACTACTGGACCGATTTGGCTGAAATTTAAAATGAAGATAGATTATACTTTGGATTAAAACATAGGCTACTTTTTATCCCGAAAAAATTATAGTTCCCACGGGATTTTGAAAACTAATTCCACGCGAACGAAGCATCAGCTAGTATTTAATGTAAACCAACTTGTAGCTCTTATGACACGTCAAGACTACCACCGGTTCGGAATGCAGATATCAGTCAGACTGATTGACACGTAGTTCGAATACTGATTGAATCAGTATTCTGCTGATTTGGTATCTCGTCCAAAACTACATATTTGTCATTGTTTTGGTCGAGTAGTAAGGTTTAGTTTATCTCACTATAATTTGCCTTAACTATTTCATTGTTTATTGCAGTGGATCAAGACGAGCGTCCACAGCCGGAACTCATCCGCCCGCTGCCGTGGGTGCTGTTCTTCGCGCTCCTCATAACGCTGCGTATCACGCGTGAGGGCATCTCGCTACTCAACCTCGCACTGGGCAAGCCACCGCTGCGGTCAGCCGATGTGGTGAGAACTCGCAAGAAAAAAAATAAAGCTATATAATAAACTAGTTGATGCCCGCTACTTCGTTCGCGTGGATTAAGGTTTTTTTTAATTACCTACCGTGGGAACTCTCTTATATTCCGGGATAAAAAGCTTATGTGTTATTCCAGACTATAATCTATCTTTGTGCCAAACAGCCAAATCGGTTCAGTCATTGCGGCGTGATTGAGTAACAAACATCCATCCATCCATTCATCCATCCAAAGTTTCACATTTATAATATTAATAATAGTTAAAGGTGCGTTACACTAATTGCCGTACTTTCTCCTAACACAAGCTGTTCGTTTATTTGGAGGAGAAAAAGTCAAGTTCAGCATGACTAATCTTCTTTTTTTTTAATCCTATTCCATCGTAAAAGTAGTCCACTAGTCAAGATCCATCATCAGAACACAATTAACGTGTACAAAGCTGAATATTTTTGTATCAGGTAACATACATACAAGGCAAGCGTCGGTACCTTCGCACGCTAAAGTACCAGGGCAACAGAATGATGCGAGCGCGCAGCGAACAAGTCACCAGGGAAACCTGGTACAGCCAGCTGCAGTCAATGTTCGAGTTCACCATGTGCTTCCGACGACAGCACTACGGCAATAACAATACCCAGCTTATTAACGGAGATGAGGTGTTGGTAAGTAAAGTATCTACCAGGGCAACAGAATTATGAAAGCGGGCGATATAGAGCCCTCTCTCTGATACGCTTATATTCGAATTCACCATGTGCTTCCGATGATAGCACTACGGCAATAACAATACCCAGCTTATTAACGGAGGCGAGGTGTTGGTAAGTACTTAAAACCACCACCATACCAGGGAAATAGAATAATATAGTCGCTAGAGAGTTGTCTAGAGTCTAGAGAGTCGCTAGAGAGTTCGACAGATATTGTGTTCGAGACAAAATCGTACCACATTACGCTTTAATTTTACCAATATACGTAATCAACTCCAGAACGCGTCTATCCCAGAGGCCACCGGATTACAGACAGACATAACTTATCCATTTTAGCTTTCAATCCACACGCTGCAGTCTTGCGCAGTTTGTAACCAGCGGCTCCCGGTGACTCTGACATCTTTAGTACTTTTCGAACTCTTTATATGCCTCACCACTGCCACTTTAGCTTTGAGCTATGTCGATGGCTCTTGTTCAACAGATCTCCTCACTTCAGATTAGATCATGTACAGAAACTTCTATGCAACGCTAATCTAGTGCGTTTATTTGTAGGTAGTGAAACGCAACAAAAAGCCGCGTCAAGAGGCTAGCACCGTTGCATCGACCGGTGAGACAAGCATGGAGCGCCTTATCGAGAAGATGCTGGTGGATGTCGACGTAGACTCCGACGAATCCTCCAGCTACACTGTGAGTTCCATTGACTAAAAGATGAAAACGTCCACTCTACAGTCAGACGTGCCGCGAAGCGATTTAGCGCTTCGGCATGTTGGCGGATAGAAACCGATGAGGGGTGTGAGTTTTATTAAAACACCGCCAAACGCCTTCCAAGTTTTCCCGCTATCATCTTAAACGGTATCTATAATCTTACCGTTAATTACAATTAAATTTAAAAAAAATTATAAGAGCACGTAGGCGATATTTTTCGCAGTGAGTAAGACATTCGGATTCCTATAGTGGTATTATAATAATCACCTGGTGAACAAAATTACAGAAACATATTTTTTTTTTTATACATTATAGGCACACGCTTGACCACTACCACACCTGATGGAAAGTGATGATGTGATCTAAGGTGTAACGCGTTTGCCTAGAAGATACCCAACTTGTACGTGTTAGGAAACACAGATCTTGGAATCACAGATTTTAATAATTTAATACATATATTATGATAATTTGTTTGATGGTAGGTAGGTTTCTAACCAAAGCCTCTTACCAGACAAAAATACAATCTAAAATTCAAAATTAAGGAAGTAAGTATTTCTTTTATTTTACAGCTAACAAATTTAACTAGCGGTCGTAGTGACAAATCAGACTACAACACCGAATCGGACCAAGAAACTAATACCAAAACACAAGTACAACAAAATCAAGATAGTAAAACAACAAAACAAGCTCTGATAAAACAAAGGCAAGATGATGAAACAGTAGAACAAACTCATGTAAATCAAAATCAAGATGATGTAACAGTAAAACAAACCGACGGTAATAAAATAAAACAAACCCAAGTAAAACAAAGTCAAGATGATGAAACAATAAAACGAACCGAAGGTAAAAAAATAAAACAAACCCAAGTAAAACAAAGTCAAGATGATGAAACAATCAAACGAACCGAAGGTAAAAAAATAAAACAAACCCAAGTAAAACAAAGTCAAGATGATGAAACAGTAAAACAAACCGAAGGTAAAAACATAAAACAAACCCAAGTAACACAAAGTCAAGATGATGAAACAGTAAAACAAACACAAGACAAGACTTCTCTGACCACTTTTAATACAAAAACACAAGTACAAACAAGTGAAAATGATGAAATGATAAAACAAAATCAAGCCATTTCCTCACAAGACAATAAAATAACAACATCTACACCAAATAAAAAAAAGAAAGATAAATCAATCTACTTTGACCAATCGAACGATTCTATGACGAGGCTAGAAAGAGACTTCAAGAAAGAAAGAGATACAGATACGAAAGAGGCTACGATGGATTTCATACAAAATGAGATAGGCTCCCATAGGAGTGAGGAATATGACCAACATAAAATTGGTAAGTACAATTTATATGTAACTAGTTGATAACCGCGACTTCGTCCGCGTGGATTAAAGTTTTTGATTCCCGAACTCTTTTATTTTCCGCGTCAATTTAGTTTTTAAAATCCCGCGGGAACTCTAATTTTCCGGGATAAAAAGTAGCCTATGTCACTGTCCAGGTCCTCAACTATAGCCATGCAAAAAATCACGTCGATCTGTAGCTCTGTTGCAGCGTTATTGAAGGACAAACCAACAAACAAACACACTTTCGTATTTATAATATTAGTAAGGATAAGATTAGTATCTATGTTAGAAAATTTATGATTTCTATTCATATTTCAATTATGACAAAAATTAAAAAAAAGTTGGCAACTGACCATCTTAAATATTATTAATTAAATATTAAATAATAAAGCTTTTCTTATATTTCTTTATTTAGAAACAAAAATTTACGAAACATATTTGGACATAATATCATTATCGTATCATGTTTCTCTAATTAAATTTTTTCTTTCTAATATTTCCTGCAAATAAACATTTCAAAAAATAATAAAAAAATGTTTTTAGAAGGAGATAATTATGATGGTTGTTCGTTATAAGAGATGTATGTGTATTACAAAAATATTGTATTTTCATTTTCAGTGAACGGACGAATGCCGCAAGACCTAATCGCTACAGAAAGGTACGTCTTTTTTTTTAATAAAGAATATTAGCCAAGTTCCCTATCCCCTCCAAATAAGCGGAAAGCTTGTGCTAGGAGTGGGTACGACAATAGGGCAACGGGTGGGATTCGAACCAGCGACCTTTCAGTTTTGCCGTCCGCACCTTTAACCGTTGGGCTATTGAGGCTAATGCTGTCTTTTGCAACCGGTGTTATAAAAAAAAAATCGTTTCTAAAATAAGACAATATATTATTGAAAACAAATACGTCTTTTTCAATTTATTTAAATTAAAATTTGTAGTCGGTTTAGTCCAGTCAAAACAAGGTTTAACCTCTGGAAAATTGCGAAAGTTTCGAAACTTTGCACATCGAATTATGTATACCTAGGGATGAATATACCAAAAGTCCTCATGCGTACGAGGCGAGCTCTAGCGGCAATTAGCGGAAACAGGACCCTTTTTTTGGTTTTTTGTTAATATCTCGAGAACCTTTGGCCAAAGGTAAAAGTTAACTACTACATAATTAAAGCTTATTAAATTTGCAACAATAATGATTATATACATTTTTCTTGAATTCCTAATAATTACCGAGTTTTAGGCCACTAAAAGATAGCTTTTTCGAAAAATCACGCTAGCGGCGCGCGGTACAATATGGCATTTGTAATAATATTTGATAATCGTGGTTTATCAATTTTTTTGGGTACCAAGGGTGATTTAGAAAGTAAACTTCACAGTAATGTACAAAAAAAGACGTATTGTTTATTAAATAACTAGCTTTTGCCCGCTGCTCTGCTCACGTTAAGTTAAATTTTTCAAACCCCTATTTTACCCGTTGTACCCCTACTTACTATACTTTTGGTATATTCATCCCTAGGTATCCATAATTCGATGTGCAAAGTTTCAAAACTTTCGCAATTTTCCAGAGGTTGGGTCATTTTTTGAGGTTTTTTGACTGGACTATTAAAAATAACTAATTTTTTTTTCAGATAAATTGTGCAATGTACGATATAACTGAAGATAATAAGTGGGGTATCGTTTTCTATAAATTCTAACTTCGATATTAATTGTAGTGCCTAAATTTTTATATCATTTTAGAATGCTTATTTATAAATTTTTATACCTACATAAGAGTATATTTTAAAATTATATACAATTATATTTAGATGATATTTAGAGAATATGAACCAAATCACTTGCATGTGTAACATTTGAATTATACGGTAACCAAATTTGACCACGTTATCCTTACTAATATTATAAATGTGAAAGTGTGTTTGTTTGTTGGTTTGTCCTTCAATAACGCTGCAACAGAGTTGCGGATTGACGTGATTTTTTGCATACTTTCGTATTTATAATATTAGTAAAGATTAAACTTTACTCAGCTATGGTGCAATAGCACTTAGGGAGTTTTATAATAAAAATAATTAAGGAATTTTCCGAAAGCAATCACCAAGAGATTTTTTTTTTATTTTATCTTATCACGCTGGCAAGCTACAAAAAGAGAGATTAGATTAGTAATATATTATTTTTGCTAATTATACAATAAAATCATTTAAATACGATGGATTAAAGTACACCAGTGTGTTATTTTTCAATTTTTTTTACTTCATCGTATTTTTTGAAAAATATGAATCTCAATAATATTTAGATAGGTATGTCTGTTGTGGCTTTAATTGCAGACAGGGATGCTTATCTGGTTAATATGCGGCGAAAATAAAACAGACAAAATAGATACATATTGGTGCCAGTACAAAACTAAACTTGTAAAGTTGCTTTACTAAATCGTAGGACCTTTTTTCCAAAAAAAAAGAGGTTTTTTTTAAAAATCCGGCAATGTATTTTTTGCATCTGAGTGTAATTTATTAAGATAACTGTGCGTAAATCCACCATTAAGTATGAAAATTAACTCTTTGAGAAATTTTATGATCATGTTATGACATCTCCATACTAAAGGACAGATTTACGCAAAGTTAACGTAGGTATAGTTTTTACAATTCACGAGGGCGCGGGAACTTTACTTGTGGTTACGTCGTGTACATGCACATTACGTAAGTGTGCGTGCCTGTTAGGAGCCTAGGTGGGAGCGGTCAGGCGCGAGCAAGCTCTCGCTCCCACATATATGTATATACGACACACACAACCATAAGCCACGCGCCCTTGTGAATTGCAAGAACTATACCTAAACTTGCAAAGTCACACAAGTCAACATTATATAAAAGTGACTACTTCATTAAGGCATAACAATTTACGAAAATTATTGGTTAGAGATTTGTTTACAACAGAATAAAGCAATTTTATAATTATTTTATAGCAATAATTGCAATTTTTACACTAAGTATAGGTATTTCTAATTATTGTTTTCTAAACATTTTACAAATTAAGGACTTGCAATGTAGGTATGCTTGGCAGGTAGTTATAGAAACTAAGTTCCTAATGCTCATTACAAATAGAGAGAATGAGTGTAATTTTACTTTCCATGTGTTGTGTTTTTGACAAAAATGTGATTGGTTTGTCTCAAAAAATATTTTATAAACCTTTTTAACATAAGATACAAAGTAACCGACTTCAAAAAAAGGAGGTTCTTTTTGACTTCTTTTTTAAATGGTCAGTGCCTTATCTCTTTAAAGACAGGTCTTGAAAATCGGAAAACAATTCTAACCGGTTTCGATTTTTGAATGATTTCGTTTACTAAGCCAGTTGAGCGCAACCGTTTCAGATTCCATTTTTCGCTCAATTTGCCGAAATTGCCGCATGGGATCTTTAGAATTAACCCTGTTAATTTAGATTTATTGAACATTTTGAAAACGATCCTTTAAATACTATGGTAAACGCGGTGATTTCGGTTCGTTCAAACAATTGACCGGTAAATTGAAGAAAAATATTTTTAACCGACACTTAATCAACCGGTGAATTGAAACCTGTTTCAAGCCCTGATTAAAGACATTTTAATAAAATTATGTTAAGTGAGAAGTGAAACAAATTAATATTTGTTAATGTGACGTTTGGTCTAATGTGAAATCGCAAATAATTGCTGTCGTTAAGGTGTATAAAAATTGGCTTTCACGTGACTGCTATCAAAGTGAGAAAGATCTTAATTTACGATCAATTTTCAATTTTAATTCAGTGGATTTATCACTATCGATAATTTCTTTCCTTATTACGATGTTCAGTTTTATCGGCTTTAAAATACAAAGTTTACTTATACGTACTTAAAGCCGAATTTGATATTGTTGTTTAAATAATATTAAAATGTATAGTTAAATTTTAAATGAAATCATATGATCAAAAAGTGTAGTGGCACTGAATCCTGTCATAATTAACAAGAATATTCAATCGATATTCAGTCATAGACTAGACGTCTATGACTGAATATATCGATAAATGATCGAATACGAGTGATTATTCTTTTCTTTTTTTTCAACGTTCACACACGTTAACGATTGCGATTGCGATTTCCAATGTCACATTAAACATGAAAATTATTTTTCCCAAAGGTTTTGGCTGTGTAAGAAATGTATGAAACAAGACTGACGAGAAAACTAATGAAACTGTTCCTAATCATGCTTTTTCTCGAATTAACACTATATTGTAATATTTTATTTTATACGTAATTTATCATGTAAGACGATTTTTTATGATTTATATCTGGTGAATATATTTATATGAATAATTATAAAATGTTGTTTCAATTCATAACGTCTTCTAGGAGATAAAAACTAATATCTTTGAAAGTTTTTGGTTATATACCTACCTGACACTTGTAAAAATCATTTATGAAAATATCTAACACCTATATTCAATATTCTAAGAGATCTAGATTGCTTATATCTAACAAAATTTAATCAAAACCAGTTCAACCAATTCCATGTGCCGGTATTGCCATCGAGATTAACAGCTTATGTCTGTCTAGGCATGAACGTTATCTTTAGTCCGAATTTCGTCAACAGATTTTTACAATGGTCGTCTTGGCCATGAAATATGCTTTCCCGTATTACCAACAAGAGAATTCTTTATAATAAAGTGTTATTTTAAATTTTTAAATACATAAAAATATAAAAATACGCTGTTTCCGCCCGGGATCGAACCGGGGACCTTGTGCGTGTGAAGCACACGTGATAACCGCTACACTACGGAAACTTGACAGTGTGTGGCGAAATTTATAAATGGAATTAAAATGATTGCCAAAAATAAAAAGGAATGTGACAAAAAGCAAAACAGCCACCGAGATTCGAGATTCCAATCGCAAGCGATAGAGTGTTGACCAAAATAATCAGAGAAAGCCAATCTACATTCGCTTTCGTACAGCCAATGAGTGAGCCGAGCCATAAGCCAGTCTCGCGGCAACTTCGCCCGCGAATAGTCGCGGATACGTGACCGTGACAAAATATCGTCGGTGTTAAGTTAGAAATACATTTTTAATACTAAGTTACAAAACAATCCACCGCCATGGATCCCGAAGCCTTCTTAGACCTGGCTAACCAGGTCATAAAGCTGAAAATGTATCCTTATTTCGACATAGCGCATTCACTGCTTTGCGCACTGGCGGTGCGAGAAGATTTGGGGGCTGGTGAGTGACAAATAAATTGTTATTCAAATTAAACCCGCCAATAATTCCGCGCTAACCCATTTTCCGGACCACCTAGTGTTCTGTAATACAAAAAGGAGATATTACATATAAACATAATAGTGTAAAAATAAAGCTTCATACAGTTTAAAAATAGATCGTTCCTTTCCTTGCTAAGATACAAATCGCTCACGGTTTAATAGTAACTGGGTTATACCTGGGTATTTCTATCGTAATATCAGGCATAAAGGATAATTCTTATATCTTACACTATTTAACTATAACTCTAGTTTTAGAGCAAGCTACATTACTTTATTATTTATTTTCTTTATCGCAGTCGTGTGCAATATTATCTGTTGCAATATTTTTATCGCACTCTGACGTGGTTATTTCTCATTGCAAGCTCATTTTAACAATTAGGTAGTTATTTACGAAATAAACCGTGTAAATATACCTACTTCCGATTGAGAGGTTATGTTAGGATGCTGTAATACAGCTTGGGATGAAATCTAGCGTGTCGGCTAATTTCTACTTCAGAACAAATGGCTAACATTTTGAGCTAGATGGCGCCTTTTTCATATGAAAATAGGTCAGGTAAAGGAACTTTTCTGTTGAATACGGATTCTTTTTAAATACTTCCACGTAGAAACCGCGGTAGTTTTCAAACAGATTTCCATAAAAAAAGAATTCTTCGGGCTCGTCCGGGATTTGAACCCGGGACCTCTCGCACCCGAAGCGAGAATCATACCCCTAGACCAACGAGCCATATTAAATCACGTCGAAATTAAAAATCTATTTGTAGAGACAGCTGGGAAGTACAAACTCCTACACAATTAATGGGAAGCATCTATACAAATAAAAATTAATTGAAGGATCATTTCGAAATACCTGCTTCTTAATTGTATCTACCTATATGGTTACGAGATGATGCCCGCAACTTCGTCCGCGTGAATTAAGGTTTTTGATTCCCACGGAAACTCTTTAATTTTCTAGGCTAAATTAATGTAAGATTTTAAATTTATTCTGGGTAAGTATCATTCCAAATTTCAGCCAAATCGGTTCAGTCGTTGTGACGTGAAGAAGTAACGAACATCCAAACTTTCACTAGATAGGTACTTAGTTTGCATTGAAATTTCCTCTGATCATTTTCAGGCGCACAAGCGTTCTCCAGAAAATACCCGCTAGCATGTTGGCTGTCAACGATGCTGGTGATATTCGCGGGGGGGATGGTCGCCAACGGGTTACTGGGGGAACCCATCCTGGCGCCGCTGAAGAACACGCCGCAGTTAGTCATAGGAACAGTCACGTGGTGAGTGGACTCAAAGAACTGTCTTTAGATCTGTTGTTATATATCCTGGTTAAGTAATTACGGATGCTAGCCAACGGGTTACTGAAGCTTTCCTAGCACCGCTGAAGAATTACCGTCTCTACGGCTGAAATCTATAGAACGCACTCTCACTCTGCTACTCAAGACTGAGTTAAAACGAGACAGATTTATGTCAGAGCATATTTGTGTCTCGTTTTGATCTCAGCATCAGTTTCAAACTTTTTTAATCCCGACATTAACCGCGTTCCCATACCTAACTTTACCATGGCTGACTTCAGGTTCCATAGAAGCTGGCATGACTACGATCGATGCACAGATTAAAATTTTAATGAGTAACTTCATTTTGGAAACACTGTATAAATAGTATAGTTTTGTTACCTATTGTCAAAATTTTTTTTGAAAAGAGCAACCGCCGAGTTGATTGCTGGCTCTTCTCGGCAGAAAGAGCATTCCGAAACAGTGGTAGATTCATCGACGATTCAGGAACTTGTAAAAGTTTATTTGAATAAAAAGTATTTCTATTCTATGCTTCTGCTTCTGCTTTTTATTGAAGGTACGTGGTATTCTACACGCCGTTCGACGTGGGGTACAAGGTCGCGAAGTTCCTGCCCGTAAAAGTGGTGGCATCGGCTATGAAGGAGATCTACCGCGCCAAGAAGGTGTACGACGGAGTCACGCACGCGGGCAAGCTGTACCCCAACGCCTATATCATCATGGTTATCATAGGTAAGTAATAGAGGCAAAAATAATGTCTCCCAATCAAATCCGGCAGCGACGGTCAATCATAGAGCTTAGACGTTTGCTTGGGGAGATATTCTAGTGCACAAGTGTGCACTCTATTCCCTGACACTCATAATGCGATGGGACAAAATCGGAAAAGATCAGAGAGACATCAAGCGCAGCGACCGCTTTATAGTTTACGTGCTTTCCGAGGATCTTTCTAACTTCGGGCCCACCTAGTATTATACGTATTTTTGCAAGTGTTATAAACTAGTTTTGATAACTCACCTTTAAAAAATCATACTGAGTATGGATTTGCGCACGCGCTAGTAATAATAGGCAGCCCGCGCCAGCCGCGTAGTTTTGGGATAAAATGTAACAAGGTTTAAAAATTATTGCAATCGATGTGCAGCTTCAGTAAACAACTCTAAAGGTTTTTAGTTTTTACATTACCCCACTACATCTGAAATATTTTACCAAACCTTGGAAAAAAGACAGGTAAGTCGCTCAAGGCTAACTAAAGCATAATATAACAGCAGTGTTGCGACTATTCGAAACGCTTTTATCTTTAGTACCTACTATCTACCCTATTAGGAGTACTAGGTACCTAGAGTGTTATTCACGAATGGTAATTAGTATGCGATAATCGCATTGCTGCCTCTATAACACTCTTTTAAATTATCTAAACTTGTAGTATTATTGACTATTAGAGTAAAAACTACAAGCTACATCTAAAACATCAGCTAGGTGCGGCTAGATCGAAGTACCTATATCGCTGGAGTCCCAAGGTGCTGGAGTGGCGACCCCGCACCGGAAAACGCAGTGTTGGCAGGCTTCCCCCTGCCTCCCACTAGGGAACCGCTGGATAGAAGCGGCGCAAAACCAAGGCCTGTGGAAATCCATGCAAGACCTTTGTCAAGCAATTGAAGCCTATCGGTTGAAAACAAAAAGAAGACAATATCTCAAACAGTATACCTATTACCTACCAATATCATAACATGTTGTTTCCTTCAGGTACGCTGAAAGGTAACGGAGCCGGCTTCACCAAGTTGCTGGAGCGTCTCATCCGAGGAGCCTGGACGCCCACCGCCATGGAAACCATGCAGCCTAGCTTGTGAGTTCAGAATAAATCAAATATGTACACCTTATACGCAACATGTAGGATGTGAGGGTGGAGGGTAGTTTCTTCTTTTTTTTAAAACCAAACGTCAGATGTTGGAAAAATTCTGTTTGAAATTTAAAATTAGGTAAGTACTTGCAGGCCAATCTATAGCTCTTATTACAAGTTAAAACTCTACTATGGCTTGGAAAGCATTAGGACCCCTTTTACATGTTCATTTCACATGGCTCGGTCTTGCTTCGCCTATTTCCAACGGCTCCCTGTGAGTCGTCTGATGTCAGTCTACTTGGTGGCGAGTCTACCAACACTGCGCTTTCGCCAGTCCAATATCTTGGAATCCCAGCGACCATCAGCTCTTCATCAAGTCATAAGAAAAGGCATTTAAATTAAATTAGGTGGGAGGCTTTGGCCGTGGCTAGTTACTTCCCTACCATCAAAGACGTTTCGCCAAGCCATTTAGCATTCCGGCACGATGGCGTGTACAAACTGATTAGAGGTATGGGTTGAGTGTACACTGCAATACCCTTTCCAAGGTCTTTACATCCAAGTTCCAAGACCTTAGACTACATCGTCACTTACCATCAGGTGAGATCGCTCGCTATCTTGTCATCGAATAAAAAAAATTGTATTGTGCAGCTACACGAAGGCGTCGCTTGTGGCCTCCGTGATCTTCGTGCTGGACAAGAAGACAGATATAATCTCCGCGCCCCACGCGCTCGTCTACTTCGGCATAGTTATCTTCTTCGTCTACTTCAAGGTAACAGCTTAATGAATGAATGAATATACTTTTATTGTACATAATATTAATTTAAATTTAAATAATATATAAAACGAAAAAGTGACTGACTGACTGATCTATCAACGCACAGCTCTAACCGCTGAAACGGATCGGGCTGAGGCATCCGCCTAAGAAAGAATTTTTGCAAATTAAGCCTCTGAGGGGGCAAAATAGGGGTTTGAAAAGTCCCGGGGAAAAAGCTAGTCCTTATTAATACTTACTACTATTGTTGAAAAAAAAAACGGTTCGGGCCAAAAAAATATATTGCGCTTTTCTGGACTCCCTTACCTCGAAGAGCACGTAAAGCCATCGGTCCTGCCTCTCATCTCTCTCCGGTCGTGTTGGAATTTCATCCCATCGAACTATGACAGTAGGGAATATCTCTATTCTTTACTGTCAACCTATTTATAATTTAGTAATAAATAAATACTTGAATATTGTACACCGGCAACGGTAGAACATGCAGATCTGACCTACTATGCTAATGTATCACCTATAATATTATGTAATGTATATTATAACTAGCTTTAACCCACGGCTTCGCTCACGTTAGGTTCGATTTTTTAACCCCCTATTTAACCCTCTTGGAGTTGAAATTTTCCGAAATTCTTTCTCAGCGGATGTCTACGTCCTAACAGCTGCCTGTATACCAAATTTCAGCTCGATCGGTCCAGTAGTTAGAGCTGTGCGTTGATAGATCAGTCAGTCAGTCAGTTAGTCAGTCACCTTTGCCTTTTATATATTTAGATGTACCATGTTCTGGACAATAAATAAATAAATAAATATACTGATGGGATTTAGAGATTAGATTAATTATTATTAATTGATATTGTAGGTACGCCTATATCATGAACTACAGGCTCCAGCTGTTTGTACCGTTGGGTTTGTTTTGTAACTCACCCGTGCGAAGTCGGGGCGGGTCAACTAGTCGATATGCTATGCGATGTGCTAACCAAAGATCGTCAGCTTTGCAGAAATTTAGTGACACAAAATAATCCACACAGCCCACAGTTACAAAATAATCCCCCTAAAATCCTATTTCACCGCAGCAAAGTACCGACACCCTAAAAAAGTACCTATAGTGATTATTTAAGTACATACTCGAACAAAATCAATATGACGAATGTCAGGTACAATCCAATTTTCAGTACTTAGTTGGATTACAGTTTTTAAACTTTTATCATTGCTTCATTTTCAGTTGTCTTCCATCCTGCTTGGCATCCATGACCCGTTCGTGCCGTTCGAGAACTTGTTCTGCGCGCTGTTCATGGGCGGCATCTGGGACTCGCTGGCCAAGATCCTGGGCAAGGGGCAGCCCAAGGAGGAGACCAAGGACGCTAAGAAGACTAATTAGATACGTAAGTGGGATACTATACATCAAAGCCTCAATAGCCTAACGGTTACAGGTGCGAACTGAAAACTTAAAGGTTGCAGGTTCCATCCCCACCCGTTGCACTGTGGTCGTACCCACAAGTTTTCACTTATTTGGTTTCACATATATTATATCGACGAAAACGCTGCTGGCGTCGCTGCCATGGCATCGTAATGAGATAGGGCTCTAAATCAAAATGTACCTATAGTAGGTAAAGTAAAAATTACTCAATGACTGAAACACATTGCTAAGAAAGAAGCATTTTCCTTGTAGGTACATCCTGTTTTTAAGGAAAATATTACCATTGAATTTTTACCATTGTACTATAAGGAAAATGAAATTATTTTGAGAGCGGCTAATAATTTTGATGTGGTATACGATAAAGTAGGTCTGTGTGTTTTAAAAGAAATAAGTTATTGTTGTTAGGAAAGTATGTAAATTGTACGAGCTTGCAATAGATTAGATAGGTCAACCCGTTCTTTAAAAGTCCCGTGTCAGGTTATTTTTTATTTATTTATTTTTATTTTTTATGTACATATAAATATTTACAAAAGAAGATATATTAGAAGAAGTATACATAGGTGAAGCTTATCTCTAAGAAAGAAATTTCTTCCAGCTTCCCTTGAAAGTGAGTAAGGTGAAATTATAGAGTGGTAAAGGTCAAAAATGTACATCACTACATATACTATAATACCTTTCTATATAATATAAATAAATAATAAACAACATAAACACGAAGATACATAAATACATATGAATACATAAATACACATAATACATAAATAATATAATACATACTTACATAAATATACATAACTAAGTAACACATAACGAGAGATAGTGCTGCTTCACTTTAAATTTGAATGTGTGTATTGACCGACTGTCTCTAATATGTTCAGGAAGTAAGTTCCATAGCCGAGTAGCTTCGGACGAAAAAGAATATTTATAGAAAATGGTGTTACAAGGGGCATAATCAAGAGCTTTTCTAGTAACGCACGCCCGCAAAGGTCTTGCAGACGGGAGCGATACCTTAAAACGTTCTCGTAAGTAATCAGGGGAAGAACTGTTATGAAGGATATTATAGAGGACAGTAACAATATGCAAGTTCCGGCGAAAACGAATTGGGAGCCACTTTAATTGATGACGAAAACTGGAAACGTGATCGAATTTGCGCAGGCCGTATATAAAACGAATGCACAAATTCTGAAGTCGTTCGAGTTTGTCAAGTAGCTCTTCAGTGGCATCTAGGTAGCAGACGTCAGCGTAATCAAGGATAGGAAGTAATAGGGATTGTGCCAACATAATTTTAGTACGAAGCGGAAGGAAATTCTGCAGCCTCCTCAAAGAATGAATAGAGTAGTGCAATCTTTTACTGACTTGGTTGACGTGTGCCGACCAAGCCAGGTTACCGTCCATAATCAGACCTAGATTTTTACAATTACATGCGTAAACTATCGTTATGCGTTATTTTCGTTACGGAATTTCTGGATTCGGTCTCCATGCTCAAGGCGCTCGATAGAAGCTATGCAATAGCTTAAAAAAAAGTTTTATACATATACAATATCATATGCTTCTAAATATCTTTAATTTGTTGCAGGTCGCAGAGACTCCTCAATTTTTTAATTAATTGACACCGACAACATCAACTGCGACGTCTTCCTTTGAAGAAAAAAAAAAATTAAAAATAATAAACATAAAAAAATAGAAAAACCCTTATAAATCTTTAAAAAAATGGCACAACGACCAAAGTTTTAATTTAAGTTTTAGATTTGACTAGTCATAAATGATAGGATTTTATAAGAATACGGTGATTGTTTCTCTAAGTTACTATTCGTGTGGTTTTGTTATATCTGTTACGGGAAAAGTGATAAATATGATATCTAATAATTACCAGGCAATGTGAATAATGCTCAAAACGTGTGAACAATAAGTATTCGTAAATACAGAAATTTTTCACATTGCCCGCATATTATTCATAATTCCTTGATCAATCAATTTGCCCATAGCATTTCCATTGTTTGAGGCTATAATTTGATAGCAAAAAACTTGTTTTTTTCCTATAAACATGTTGTATTATTAGACGATAGAAAACTAGTGCAATAAACTTGAATAGTATTAACAAATGAAATAATTAAAAGAAGTACATACTTACTTATGTATGTTATTTTATGGTAAACTTATTAAATATTAGTATTGCCAAACTAGTTAGATTTTTACAATGTTGACTAATTAAGTTTTTAAATCCTTGAAATTATTACCTAACTACATATTCATGGACGTTATTTTGTCTATTATTCCTATTTTATTACTTAATGTAAAATTATTTATTTATTATTTAAAACTGTATGCATGTCACATATCTTAGATATAAAGTGTGAAAATATTAAAAAATATTCGGGTGTTGTAATTTAAGTTAAGATTTCGAAACGAATCACGAATCATCCGACTTCCTTTATAAACTAAGTATTAAAAGTATTAATGATTATTACTATATTATTATAATTTTTGAAACATTCAAATTATTTTATATGACATATTATAAAATAATTAATGTAAAATTAATTCATGAAAAATCTGTCTGAATCGCATGGGTGCAAGCGGTGAGGTACATTTATTTCGTGAAAGTATTTCAAAGCCTATTCCTGTATAAAACCTGACTTAAAATCTGTTTGGATATTGTAAAGGAAAGAATAAATTGTTATTATTGGTTTCTTTGTATTTTTTCATTTTACCAAAACATTTACTAATCCGAACGTCGAGAGGAAACTTGCACACGTGAGAGTTCTACTTAATGTTCGCAAAGGTGTGTGTAGTCTTCTTAACCGTACTTTGAGCAGCGTAGTGAACACACTACACCCGAACAAACCGCAGGCCTAGCCGTTAACAATCCAACAGACACTGGGCTCTTAACATGGGTCTGGGCATAGTAATAGTGTTCTGTGCTGGGCACAGACCCAGGTGATGTAGGTAGGTAGATAAATATTAATGATCGCGTAGGTATAGCATGGGATTTCATTGCCCGGTGCTAAACAAATCGGTAGGTTTCCTTACGTTTAAGTAACTAGTTTACCATCTTTAGATTTCCATTTTCTACAGAATCCTAAGAAATTTACGACTTGCGAATACTCAGTCACTCCCTAAGGTGAACGTGAAGTCCGTAAATACCATACTATAAGTAATATCACGATCTATTTTGCGAGCTTTGTAGAATTAGTGATGGTGATCTGTAGTTTCAAAATTGCCTTAAAACTACTTCCATAATATTCAAGTAATTACTAATGCACAGCTACTTTTGTTATCCATGACGTGGACAGAAAAAAATGGTTTATCCTATCTGTCCCATCAAGGCTAAAACGATCTTCAGAACACTGACCTATCTATTTCTATAACGAGTAAAACTAGTTCCATCTTCTCGTAACATGAAGTTACAAATGCATTTAAAACATAGGTAGGTACCTAGGTCCTAGGTGAATGGTTTAAGTATTCAGGCAAATAAAGCTCGGAATGGATAAAAAAGGTACCTAGTTTTATTTCTTAAATCTACTCCGTTAACCTTGCCCAAACGTCCACCAAAAAAGGTTTGATGAAAATATGGAAACATTCAGATCCGAAAAAAAAAGCAGAATGTGTGAGCAGAAAGTTGTTCCGGTTTATAATATTAGTAAAGATGAATACATGCTTGTTGGTTGGTAATGTTGAATGACATTAACTCGTACATTATTATGATGTATCAGTGATATCACACCAGACCAGTGAGTGGTCCAATACGCAATTACGAGTATACCGGACGAGTAGCGATCTTACGGTACTCAGGCGAGGCTGCGCCGGGGTCACTGTCGACAGCCTGCGGCTGACTCTCACACCGACGCGAAGCTCGCCACTAAAGATCCAAATATTGAATGACTGATCGTGCTTTTAGAACTAATGGTGAAATTAAATCACAAGTTTAAGTGCAATCGCCTATGGTAAAGAGTACTAGACTATAACGAGTTCACTTATTCACTACTCGTCAATTAAAAGGTGATTCATTTTTTATTAACTGCCTTGAACGCGGTTTTAAGCTGATCGCAAATTGCAATGTTAGCACTCAGCGCACGCAACGCATGTCATCCGCGTCGACTGCAACGGACGCAACAAAAAATGTAGATGACGTCAACAACTGAAACAACATGGGTGTGCCCCTAACCTAATGCAACAGGTGATTGAAATTATAGGTTTTATATGACGACAAGTGGTACACTAATCTCTCGCGCGCGAATCGCGCTCCAATGAGTTGATCAACAAATCAGCTTTGTTATACAATAATGTAGACATTACATGATACATGAACTTATAAGGAAATTAGCATAGGATATAATTATAAGGACAAATTGTTACTAACACACAAACCTACAAAATGCTTTCCTTAAATGGTCTGTTGTCTGAAGTAAAAATTATTTATTTATTACTCTATCCACAATATGCCATTGTTTTCCACACAATATGAGGCTTTTGAGACGTGAGAACGCACCACCAACGCATTTTCCGTTCATCATTCATCGGTTCAGTCCGACGTGGCAGTTCACCAACGCATTTTCCGTTCATCATTCATCGGTTCAGTACGGCAGGTGCGTCGAATGCGGCTCGCTAATGGAGTGTGATCAGGTTTAAATGTAATCGGTGTGATTGTATTCCGATTGCAATTCAGTGACGTGCCTTCCCTGCGGTCGACCGGACACGACAGCGTACAGACAGATTCAGATGCGCGCGCGCACCGTTCTGAGACGCGCGTTCTCTCAATTATTTATCTTTTTTTTATAATCTATTCAATCATTTTATCATAATATTCTAGTATTAGTGAATACACTTTAATGGAACACGGAGTTGGAGTAAGCGGTGAGTTATTCTTTGTATAACGGTAAGTAGGTGAGTAGGTATACGGTCTCTGTGAAAGTGAACATTAAGTACGGTTGAAAGTTTGTTTGATGATATTCTTATTGATGCGTGAGAATTTGTCTCGGAAGAATTTTTATTAATTTCTTTTCTTTCTTTTATTTCTTATCCGTTTTTTATTAGAGTAGGTAGGTATGGATATTAAAAGAATCCTTATTTATGAGTATGTTAATATATAATATCTAAAAAGTAAAGATAAAAGAGAAAAGGCTAAATATATTAGCGTGATATGTTCTAATTTACCAAATCTGGTCCAAAACACGCAAAATATTATAAAATACCAACACATATAAATATTATGTTATGAGATAAAATAAATAAATACCTACTGAATTAAAAAATAAACACCTAAGTAAAGAAGAAATAGAAAAATAATATTTTAGCGATAGGTACATTAAAAAAAAAGATAATCCCAGAAAAGCCTCATAAGCGTAACGGTTAGGGCGAGGACAGAAAGATCCATCCATCTAATACTAACCGCTGCACTATTATAGTTCCTACTATCAGTAAAAGCTTTACACTTCGTTGGCGGGGAGAGGAGAATATTAATCATATTTTATTCTTTCTAAAATAATATATAGAAATCTCTTCCTTAGAGATAAGCTGTCCCCGTGCACGTCCTTTAAAATATGTTTATTTATGTTTTATTGTTTTGCTATAAAATAATAAGTTCAGGAAAGTAGTGAGTCTAAAGTCTTCGCAATTAATATTCCATGGGAAAGGGACAACAATGTTGTACCTACAAGCTACATAATAAACTAATCTATTAGGGTTAGTGAACCCAGCAAATGGGTAACACTTAATAGGTTCTTACTTATTGGAGATACCTAATAAACTTTGCAAAGTTATTAACGAATTTTCATAATCAACATTGAAAGTAATTTCATTTCAGTAGATATAATTTACATTTTATACGTGATGTTCTAGAATTATTATGAAAGAAATCTGATAAGATTATTGAGAGTGATGAATTAAAAATGAAGAACACAAAACAAATTAAGTACCTATAAACATAATAAAATTACAAAAATTAGTAAAAAAAAATCTACGGAAGATAATCTTAACCTACTGGTGGTACCTATAAAGAAACATTTGCAAAATAAAGGAGAAAGTTGGAATCAGTGGATAAATTAAATTAGAGAATAAAATATTTTTTTTTAAAAGAGAGGAAATATTGTAGAAAAAAGAAACCTACACCATATTTATTGATAAAAACCATACCAATAACGCTCTAACATAAGGTTCAAATAAAAGACTTATTTGAACCTTATGTTAGAGCGTTATTTATTATGCCATATACTTATTGTGATAATTATGGTAAGTAGTTGCGCTTAAAGTTACGTGATAAGCAATTAAGTTAATTCTATCCTAGAGCAGAACAAATTACGCTCATTTTAAAAAACAATAACTTTACTTTTTTGAGTATAATTGCCACGGTTTGAAAAATTAAACATAAGGGTATATTTATTGTAGTTATTCCATTAAATATTTGTTTAACCGATATCTCAAGGTCGTTAGCCTTCAACGGATGCGTGATTTTTTTTTTTCTTATTAAACATCTGCAGTTAACATTACGGCAATGGGAAACGGCAGATGATATCATTGACTACTCATTCATATCACGATTTAACTTTATAACACGAGCTTCTAGATAAAAGAGATGAATTTTTAACCGACTTTAAAAAAAGAGGAGGTTCTAAATTCCACGCGTATTAATTTTTTTGGCGATGTTACTCCATAACTCCGTCAAATCTGAACCGATTTTAATAGGGATCTTATCTTCTTATCTAGTTCTATTATTATTTATTTTCAGAATATACAGTCAAAAGATATCTTAATTTAAATAATTGTTCCAAAATTTAGTATAGGAGGATAAGTAGGTGGGTATTTCTCATCAAATTCCGAAATTTGAGATATGATTGAATTTTTTTTTTTTTAATTTTAAATTTGATATTTTTTTGCAGAGATCAGAAAAGTTGCTTTTAGAGATCTGTCTAGAGGTATTGGTCTTCCATATTTTTGTATATAACATATAAAAAATGAGGTTTTAAAAACTAAATAAATGAGGGAATGATTAATGGAGTGAGGGAATGATATATTATTATATTATAGTAAAAAACAACATGTACAAATGAAAAAAATATATATATATTTTTTATTAATATATATCAAACAATGAAATATCATATTCTAAAGAAAATCAACTCAAAACTTTGTACTTATAGAACATAAACAATCTTTTGTATTTATAGAAAATGACCAACATAAATAAATATAAACCCAAAAAAATAACAAATATTCTACTATAGAGGTAACAAATGTTTTTATCTTTATACTTATTACTATTTATTTTTAAACTTTGTACTTAGCACTTCTCCAAAACTTAAATTAAAACATCTTCATATTTATTTATTAAGCATTCATTATTATTAATATTAAGGTCGCTGCATACATAACGTGCACGGGACGGGACGGGACGGGACGTGGAGTTTTGGAAACATCGTTTCATAGAAAATGTAAGCGACTGTGCATACGTCACGGAGCACGGACGGGACGGGAACGTGCCACGCGCGGAACGGGAAAAATATCGTCGGCGACGATGTTTAGCACGTCCCGTCCCGCACGTGCCCCGTCCCGTGCGTGATTCCGCTGCGTATGCACAGTCGCCCCGTTCGCTCCGGAGAGCTAAGTAGTGATGTTTGTGTATTTACCTACGAAGCAAAAATGGACGAATGGAAAAACTAATTGAGTGTGTACGATCATTGAAAGTATTTAGACACCAAATATAAAAATTATCTGTGGCGTAAAATTGCAGTCGAACTATCACTCACTGAAAACGGTCAGATTTATTTTATTAATTTATTGCATTGGTATCTCTACTTATATTTTAATATGTAATAATAATTACAGTTGAACTTTTTATGCTCAAATCAATAGGTATATAGTATCAACCTTTGACGACCTCCCTGGCGCAGTGGTGAGCGCTGTGGTCTTATAACTGAGAGGTCTCGGGTTCGATTCCCGGCGGGGGCAATTTAGGAATTTATAATTTCTAAATTGTCTCTGGTCTGGTCTGGTGGGAGGCTTTGGCCGTGGCTAGTTACCACTCACCAATGCCAAAGACGTGCCGCCAAGCGATTTAGCGTTTCGACACGATGGCGTGTAGAAACCGATTAGGGGTATGGGTTGTATTTACACTGCTATATCCCTTCCAAGTTGGCTCGCTACAATCTTAGAAAAATCCATCTTTCCTTGTTCACATCACTAGCACGTTAGTTCTGAGTTATTGCCACGTTGCGTATGCATTAAAAATTCCCGTCCGTGTTTACTAACCACGTCCGGGCCACGTCCGGGCCACGTCCCGTCCACGTCCCGTGCACGTTATGTATGCAGCGAGCTTTAACCTAAATAACTGGTTTTACTTGACCTTTCTCTTTTTTCTTTAAATATTTTAATCTTCCTTTTTCCCGCAGTTTTTAAGATTCAGTATTATTTTTCATTTTTTCTCGCCTTTTTCTATCATACTCTTTCTTTTTTTTCTGCATCACTCAACTTCTTTTGTCGTGCCATTTGGCTTCCACATACATGCACCTGTTTTAAATTAAATACCGTGAAGTATAAATTGCAAGAAATAAATAAAAAATCTAAAAAAAACCCGCAGAATACTGGATAACTCCTAAATGCAGTGAGGGAATGACGGTGAGGGAATGACAATTTTTAACTTAAGCTACAAAAACACCGACACATAACCTCAATTTGCTTGTCACATTTTGAATATGTATTTTACTCCCAAAAACGCATAAAACCAACAAATTTTAATGATAGATATTAAAATGCTTAATACATTCATGTAACGTGAGGTAATGATCGTCATAAATTTAACTTTTAAAAATTTTTCACAAAATATTTTTTTACACGAACTCACCTACGGCTGAGAAGAAATCGCCATCTTGAATCATTTGCGAGTGTTGCCAGGTACTAAAAACTTAAGGTTGCGTTCCTAAATATCGTTTGACATGTTCAGAAATCGAATATTCGTAATAGGATGAGGGAATGATTTTATTTGGCGGGACATATTTAAAATCGAATTATTGTGTTTATAAATTTGTTGTTGTAAGATGGAAGCTTTTATAGACAATAACGAACATCTTTCTTATATATTTGCATAATTTTATTATTAAGAATATTGATATATTTCAGATAAATAGGCATTTTAGTAACATTTTTGAACTAAGGGACAAGGTGAGGGAATGATTTTCAAGGTAACAAAGTAGCCATATCTTTTTTTTCTTAAGAGGTAATACGTTTTCTTTTTAAACAATAGCGGTATAGACAGCGTACATTCAAATAAAAAAAAGACTTATGTAGTTAATGCATATGACTCGGCACTACTGGCTCGGGAATCAAATTTCGGAATTTGATGAGAAATACCCAGGTACAACGGTATCATGAAATTAAAAATTCTGAAAATTGCAAAATTTCTATAATTTCCTATAATATCATTATTCATAAGTAAGAGTGTGTAAGTAGGTATATCTTGGATTTATTGATTGAAGATTTATTTATTTATTTATCATAAACGGGTATAATATATCTAAGAATAACGACAATGCAAATAGCATTCTCGAAATTATTCTGTTATATCATGTTTTAAAATCCCTAGGTAATTTTCCTCTTGTACCTTGAGACTGAGAGATATTTACCCAAGTATATAAAGATACAACCATAGTATCTTGTAGAACAAAAACACTGTCAAATTGTGAAACGATTTCGTAAGCAAGTTCCTTGATGATCACTTAGCGTTCTCAGTTTAACGACTTGAGGCATCCATTTACTTAATACTTACATTGTATAACGGTAGTTTTATGAATTTTAATTAGGTGTTACGAATATTTACGGGTATTGGAATGAAAAGGTCATTTTGAGTCTACTAGGCGATTTTTTGTTTAGCCCCAATTTGGAAAGACTTTCATAATATTACTTACATACAATTACAACTTAAACTTTACATACAATTCCACTTGTTGCGTACCGACCTAAGAACTTCTGGGATTCCAGAGAATTAGAACATTTAACCAAATAAGTAATAATATAAACGTAAAAATTCTTTTTACAAAACCGACTTCCAACGCCACTATAAAGTACCTATATTAACTGTGCCTATAAAATTTGAAGTCCCCTCGATTTCTCCAGGATCCCATCATCAAATGACCTGATGACAATGGGACGTCCAGGCGTCTTCGAGTAATCGGGGAACATACATAAAAAAAAGATTCCGACTAATTAAGAACCTCAATTTTTGGAAGTCGGTTAAAAATGCGCTAAGTTCGGAGCCAACCACATAAAATGACGAGAAGAAGATTTCCTGTTCCATGTTGCAATTATATTCCTTAAACCGCGTGCCAAATTCGATGTTAGTCGGGGCCGTATTCCATATGGAGTTTAATGGTGCATTGTTTTGAAGGCTATACACATTGTTATGGGAGAACAACTGCCTCGTTGGTCTAGTGATTTTAGCAAGTTCGACTGGGGATGACTAGGTCCCGGGTTCAATTCCCGATTCGGGCCAAAAAAGAGATGTATTGGGTTTTTCTGTCAAGAAATTTTCAGTATTAGCTCGGAGTTAAGAAGTTGGCGGTGAATCACCCCCGTGCCTCGGAGAGCAGGTAAAACCGTAGGTCATGCGCCTGATCTTTCTCCGTTTGTGTCGGATCCATCCAAACGGACTTTGAGAGTGAGGGAATAGAAAGTGCACCTGTGTTTGCGCACACACTTGTGCACTACAATATCTCCCGTGCAGATGGCTAATCTCTGCGGAGATTGGCCGACGTGGTCGGATTCGTTAATTTTTCAGCTAATAGGGCATCTAAAAGATGTTTCCAAAATCGTCGACTTTAGATGATATCAAAAAAAAAAGCTCTGAAAAGTCAAAGGCCCGGATGAACCCGCGACCTCCCGAATAGGAGATCGCAGACCTAACCATTAGGCTATTACGGCTGCTTACTGAGATTAAATACACACACGTCTCAATTAGTTTGGTTCCGGTTCTTTAAGAATAGAGTAAGCACACTGTAAGAAAAGACAATCACAAGATGAGTCTAGACAATTATAATCACACGAAACTCCTTATCCACATGGATGCGTTCATTTTGTTATTTTTGTTTCAGAATAGAGTAAGAACCCCATAAGAAAAGACAAAATGCCGCGTTTCAAGACGATAATGGTGACAGGAGGGGCCGGATACATCGGCAGCCATTGCGTGGTCGACCTTCTACAAGCAGGATACGAAGTGGTCGCCATAGACAACTTCGCGAACGCAGTGGGCGACGAAGATGGTTCACCGGCGTTGCAACGAGCCGAAGAAATCACGGGCAAGAAAATCACGTTCTACAAAGCCGATTTGTTGGACAAACCACAGATCAACGGTATCTTTGATAAGGTAACGACTTTGACGATTACGAAACACGATAACATGATTGATGATTTATCGGAGCCGTTAGCGGTTTTTCTTCAAAATTTTAGAGGTAAAGTGATAGAATTTACAATGATTACATTGTCGATTAGATATTAGATAGGTACCTATACCCAAGATTGTAGGTAACTTAGGTAGCACAGGTAAAACCTATACTACTCTATATTTTCACCTTCCTCACTTTCAAGGGGAGATGGAAGAAATTTCTTTTTTTTAGAAATACGCTTCACCTGTCTACTTCTTCTAATATAAGTTTTTGTATTGTAATTTTTATGTGTACATAAAAAAAAAATGAAAAAGACACGGTCTTTCAAAATGTACTTACATCGCGGGTCGGTATGAAGAAACCGACGCGGCGATCCCAAAGATACCTATTCCTAATCTCAACTAAAATAATCAGCTATAACAGACGGACGAAGTCGCACCATAAGGGTTGATTATTACGATTTTATTACGGAACCCATTGCGCACAATTTGAGCTCTATAATATTTCCTGTGTACCTATTTGACTTGCTATGCCTCCGCTTAAACTGCTAGCTGTCGTCGCCGAAATTCAGGACTTGTATCCGATAGCCAGATTTTAAATTCATTTCTGCTTCATTGCATTTTCCCAACACAGTCTTACAGTTATTTTTTTAATCATTTTCAGCATAAGGTGGACTGCGTTATCCACTTCGCGGCGCTGAAAGCTGTTGGTGAATCCATGCAACAACCCCTGTTATACTACCAGAACAATCTACTCGGCATGCTTAATTTATTGGAGGTAACTTTGTTATGATAAATAATGTGCAGATGCTTTATAGTTTTCACTCTTCTGAAAGTTTTGTACCCTTTTGTGATTAAGGAATTACATAGTACCTAAAGGTACCCGGAAGAAGATCTATTGTTACGGTCGAGCCCATATTCACGCTATCGTATACAAGGCATTCCATAGGCTGTGATTTGGAGCCTGGGCTCCATAAGATACCACTCCATACTGGGCTCCATAACATAGATGTTGGGCGGTTTTCAATGAACAAAGCATTTTTCAGATAATGCGTTCACACAACTGCTATCAAATGGTGTTCTCTTCGTCTTGCACGGTGTACGGGGAACCGGAAAAGCTGCCGATCACAGAGACACACGAGACTGGCAACATCACCAACGTGTACGGACGAACCAAGTATTTTATTGAGGAGATGCTTAAAGACTTGAGTGCTGCTGATGAAGTGAGTAATTCTCGTTATATTTTTGGATAATATGTAGACAGGGTGACCTGTAACTTGATGTAAGATGTTATTTCTAGAGTTCATAAGGAACCAACTGATTCCAGTCAAGGTCAAAATGATTGCTCCTAAGTTGTGGAGCTTTGAAGTTACAGAAGTCAAAGATAGTTGACAAAACTGAAGCCAGCGTGTCGATTCTCTAAATAATTCCATCAGTGTAACGATCGCAACGGCCTCTGATTGACTGAATTTATGGCGTTCTTGCTGCAGTGCATTTTAACCAATAGCGGGAGGGTACCAGCCAATCAGAAGTCACTGCGATCGTTACAATGATGCAATCATTTTTAGAGAATCGACACATGGAAAGGCATTTCATAACGTCTTGACGGTGCGTTTTAGGAACAAGAAAGCGTAGCGTAGATACACGACATATTCTGTCTACTCAAACCTTTATGGATTGTTATTATTCGTAGCAAACATTTTCTAACGTTTTAAGTACACTTTCTAAACGACTGAAATGAAAGCCTTAGCCCTTAATACTGCTACAACTGATAAGAAATGAACAGGTGTGGTATATGGAACACGTATCCCATTTAGTAAATTGGACAACTGGTTAACACCTGCGTTTCTCAATTAATCTAAATCCTAATATAGCGCCCACGTGTCGCTATCACGGATGACATAATTATTGTAGAGAATCAGCTCTCGATATCTCCGACCGGTTCTGTTAACCTACTAAGCGCATAATTCAGATTCAATGAATGTTAAGTTCAAGGCTCCAGTACGGCAGTTTTTATACGTGAAAATAAGAGTGACACCGGAACTTTGTCACTCGTCTTTTTATGACAGGAAAAAGAGCAATTTAATTAAGTTTTTCCTCAAATGAGTCAAAATCATTACGATTAAGTACAAAAATGAAGTTTATAAAAAAATTGCATACACGAACTAAGTCATGTCAACATTGTTGTAGTTCTTGCAATTCATGAGGGCGCGTGAGCTTTAGTTGTGTTTACGTCGTGTACATGCACATTGCGTAAGTGTGCGTGCCTGTCAGGAGCCTAGATGGGAGCGGTCAGTCGCGAGCAAGCTCTCACTCACAATTATACAGATAAGACACGCACACAATCATGAGCCACGCGCCCTCGTGAGTTGAAAGAACTATAATAAAATATTAAATTTAAAAATCAAATACCCGACTACATAAATAAAAACTGAAAAGGAAAAACAAGTCCAGTAGGTAATCTAGAATTCGGTTTCATAAATAATATTGACGTATAACCGGGACCCATTATTGAAAGGTTTGAACCGATCTAGATTTTTAATGGCAATTTGTGACTTTAAACCGATACAATTAAGGTTCATTTTACTTTGACGCTAATGTCATCGAATTCTTATACGATCAATCGAATTTAAACTAACACTACCTGTTAAAAATTTGAAGATAAATACAAAAATAATAATAAATTGAAACCTCAATAGCCCAACGATTAAAGGTGTGAACTGAAAATTGACTCCACACTCCCAACACAACACAACACAAGCTTTTACTCCCAACACAAGCTTTTAGCTTATTTGGAGGAGGAGATGAATAAAAAAATAATTCTGCATGTTTTCAGAAATGGAACATAATATCGCTCCGGTACTTCAACCCGGTGGGCGCGCACCCCTCGGGGCTGATCGGCGAGGATCCAACCAAAGAGTTCACCAACCTCATGCCCTTCATGGCGCAGGTGGCTCTGGGGAAGAAGCCCGTGCTGACCATCTTTGGCAACGACTACAACACGCCCGACGGAACCGGTAAATACCATCGACATAGCTGTAAAAGTTCTTTCAATTCACGAGGGTACGCGGCTCATGTTTGTTAGCTACTGCGCGGGAGATATTATAGTGCACAAGTATGCATACACAGGTGCAATTTCTATTCTCTTACTCTCATTGTACGATGGGATGGAAATTCGCTATGGATCTAGCTAATCTCTGTGGAGATTGGCCGCCGTGGCCGGATTCGGTCGGGAGGACCGGAAGACGCGCTAATCGCTTGGCGGCATGACGGCGTGTAGAAACCGATCAAGGATATGGATTGCCATACTCCCTTCCAAGTTGGGCCACTGTTATCTTAGACTGGATCGTCTGGTGAAATCGCAATCAGGAGCTATTGTGTCATGAAAAATGTATTGATGGGTCTTTACTTTGCAGGTATTCGAGACTACATTCACGTTATGGATCTGGCGAGCGGTCACGTGGCTGCGCTGAATTTGCTCAGTGATAACCACGTCAGACTGAAGGTTTGTAAGAAAAGAACACTATTTTATTCGACACTGTGACTGTTGTGCTGGTCTTCTCTGGCCGTGAAGCCAAAGGGGGCATACCCCCTTCGAGGAGTTTACCTCCATACCCAGGTGGGAAGTCCTTTCCCCGGTGATGGTTTTTCGGCTAAGAAACTATCACCATTCAAGTGTAAGTGCATTTCGGGCGGGTAGTTCGCCGCCGCGTGGGTCAATGGGTCATTACCCGATGTGACTACTTTGAAGCGAGCAAAAACTCACAACATTGGAACTAGATGGCGCTGTTCGAACCAGATTAACGTTGACAGTTAAATCGCAATACAACCAGGTGAACCTACATCGCGATAGCGAAATAATAATTGTCCAGATGGCTATAAATAGAAGATCTTTCTATTGTTACGGTGGAGGCCGTATACACGTTCCTGTATGCTCATTTTCACTAACGTTCCCTAACTTTTACGGGTTACCTAAGCTAAAATAAATATAATAGCTAAGATTGGGCACGCTTTTTGTCTATTCGTAGTCACATACATACAATTTACATCAGCAGCTAAAAGAATAAACCTTCCTTTTGACTTTGTCGTAGTCAGGTGATACAAATTCAAAGGCAAATTGATATAATTTCAGGTATACAACCTGGGTACTGGCAAAGGCGTGTCAGTGAAGCAACTAGTGGACGTGTTCGAGCGCGTCACGAAGGCTAAGGTCCCGGTCAAATACGTCGCGAGGCGGAACGGTGACATCACGGCCATGTGGGCGGACGCCTCGCTCGCCAAGCAGGAGCTGGGCTGGACCAGCAAACACTCCGTGGAAGAGATGTGTTAGTATCCTTACTAATGTCAATAGCCATTGAAAACTGAAAGGTCGCAGGTTCGAGCCCCACCCGTTGCACTATTGTCGTACCCACTCCTAGCACAAGCTCTTCGATTATTTGGAGGGGAGAGGTGAATATCATTCAAGTTCAGCTTGTCTAATATTCTTTTTTAAATAAAAAAAAAATGTTGCTTATTCCAATTCCTATTTTTTAACCCCCTATCAAAAACGACGGGGTGTTATAAGTTTGACGTGTCTGTGTGTATGTGTCTGTCTGCATCGTAACTCCCGAACGAATGAACGATTGTGATTTTATTTTTTGTTTGAAAGGTGAAGTAGTCGGGAGTGTTCTTAGCTATGTTTGATGAAGATCAGTCCAAGATGGCCGACGCCACAAAATGGCGGATTACTTATTTTTATTTTAACGATTACTGACTAGCGATTAGGATGTTGTAACATGTCGGGGGTGTTTAAAATTTGTTAATTTACACTTGTTATTATTCCAATTGATTGCAATATTCATATGAATATGAATATCGCAAGATCAAGGTAACGAGAGCAAGTCTGAATATGATAGAGATATAAATAGAATTCGCTCTAATGGGCAACATTTCAAAGAATTTAGGCGTGCTTCGCTTTTGCATTTTTAATTAACACGCAATTTTTTTCAATTGTAGGCACAGACTTCTGGCGATGGCAGACTATGAACCCCGACGGCTACCCCAAGAAAAACAAGACCACCGTCATCGTAGTTAACGGGAAAAGTTAATGCCAATCATTAGTTAAGATCGCCCTTTACTCATAGCCACTACATAAATATTTTATTTTAATTTATATTGAGTTTCATTCCAAAGTACCGTATCCTAGGGCAGTCCACAGCTTTTTTTTTTACTATGAGATAGGCTTCCGCTTGACAACATTCAATGATGGAAAGCACTGATGATGTGGGTTTTCAAGGAGCGGACCAATAAATTCCTGAAAAGCCGGCAACGCATTAGTGGTACCTCTGGTACTACAAGTGTTCATGGGCGGCGGTATACACTTAACATCAAGTGACCCGCCTGCTCGTTTGCCCGCTATTCATAAAAAAAAGATGTAAATATAAATCTTTATTATTCTATATTTTAATAATTATTTTATTAATAAAATAAAAATATATACTTAGGTTATATCAACAGCTTCTTCGTATAGAGATATATGTTGCCATTTCAAAGGTTCGAAGCCCACACTGGTCGTGTTTGGGAGGAGGTAGCGCGCGAACAACTCGAGGACTTTCGGCTCTTTCACACTAACGCAGGGTGACAGGAGATCTGAAATAATCGATTGTGACTTTATTCTAATGCCCCAGCTCCACTTGCGCCGTAACGCGTAAATTAACACGATAATAAGGACATTACGCAGATGGGGCTAATATTTTACTGTGTTAAATGTGTTGTAAGTTGTAACATTACTAATGACGTTAGCCGCTAAGCACAGCCGTTAACACTAACATTAATGGAGATGGAGCAGTAGCATAAGGGAAACCATCGTCAAAGATTAGCTGTCAAGTGATTTTTTTTATTCGACAACATAGTCCTTGACTACGATCTCACCTGATGGTAAGACGATGTAGTCTAAGATGGTAGTGGGCATATCCCTAATCTGTTTCTTACACGCCATCGTGCTGGAACGCTTGGGAGCACGTCTTTGACGGTAGGGTGGTAGCTAGAAACGGCTAAAGCCTCCCATCAGACCAGATCGGAGACAATTCAGAAATTATAAATTGCTAAATTCCGACATAGCTCAGCGAGTCACGAAACTGAAGTGGAAATGGGCGGGGCACATAGTTCGAAGTTCGAAGAGCTGATGGTCGATGGTTGATGCCTGATGGTCGATGCCTGAGTATACGATACGAGATCAAACGAGTCGCAGGGAGCCGTTGGATTCAGGTGGTGCAAGACCAAGGCCTGTGGAAGTCCATGCAAGAGACCTTTGTCCAGCAGTGAACATCTACCGGTTGATAAAGAAGAAAAAAAAAAAACTAGTTTCTTACCCAGTAGTGGAGGTTTATGTGAATGCAATGCACTGGGAACACTTGCCACTAGCAAGTCACTGGGAACACACACATCTCCAATTTTTCCAATAACGATCCTTTCATATGGTTGCTTCCTACACCCATTGCCAAACTCACAGAGTGGCTTCAAGTCTATCGTTAACTTCAACCAGTACCAAGTTGTAACATATTCCACACCCCATTTGGGGAATATGAGGTTTTTTATCGAGTTTATATTGGTTGGTGCATTTGTACACCATATGGCTATAAGGCAGTTTTCCGAGAGGAGTTCTTTTACTGGTATCGAAGCTATGTCTTCATTGTACATCATGGAGTAACTGAAACAAAAATGTTGTGAGCTTACAAATGCTATAGACGGACATTGTGGCGATAATCTGAGCGCAACTTGTTGGCTGCAGATTGTATATGTAACAAAATTAGCCACAGATACTTTTTATCATCGAAACCTGCACAGAATTTCACCCACATTGTGGTGTTCCCATTTAAATCCTTTTTCAACTGCTTATACTGCTGAACGAATCTATATCTTGCATGATCTTCCGCAGATTTCGGTCTTGCACCACCTGTCCTGTCCTGGTTAGGTGAATTAAATATAGTTTTTGCAATTCACGATGGCACGTGGTTCATGGTTGTGTGTGTCGTATCTGTATGAGTATGAGCGAGAGCTTGCTTGCGCCTGGCACGCACACTTACGCAATGTGCATGTACATGACGTAACCACAAGTAAAGCGCCCGTAACTTTGTGAGACAAACGTACTATACCAACCTTAGCTTATCATTGGCTCCTTTCAACCTTCGGATATATTTATTCCACCAAGGAGGATCAGCAATTAATATATCAAACTTATCACCAATTAATTTAAGAGTTTGTTCTTTGACACAACCACAGAAGAATCTAAAAAAAAAAGAATACAAATATTCAAAAGAAAAGCTAGACTAACTGCTTCATACAGAATGTTAGTGCCATGTTAACGAAAACTTAAACCTACATACATGATTCTGAGTCGCTCAGTGTTGGAATTTCTCATCAATCTTTTCATGAGTAACAGTGTTTATATTTTTTTCCAGTCTTTTTAATAAATTATATCATGCAATAATCTAAATATGTAATCTATTTTTTTTTATTCAATGACAAGATAGCCCTTGACTGTGATCTCACCAGCAGTGTAAATTCAACGCATACCCCTAACCGGTTTCTACACGACATTGTGCCAGAACGCTAAATCGCTTGGCGGCACATCTTTGACGGTAGGGTGGTTACTAGCCACGGCCAAAGCCTCCCACCAGACAAAACTCACTTCACTTTCATACCTAGTTCAAAGCAGTTTGTGAGTAGTTTTGTTATATGCATTAAATATAACCTCTTTGTTAAGTATTTGTAGGCATGCCCCTTACATCCTGTATATACATACCTGGAATTTTTTGGTATCAAAAACCAGTCATCCTTGATTTTGCATTTTAATGGAGCATCTGAATTATTCCCTCCACTCAATCCATGATGATCAAATATTGTGGATTCGAAATAGTCTTGGGCCAACTTCCTGACAAGTGATGTTCCTATTAAATCATACTTTTTACATAAATCTACTTTAATTTCTGATGGTAATTTTGATATTAGTTGGTTGTACATTTGTTTTATTTTCATTGTCTAGAACAAAGACAATTCATCAATCGCACAAAGAAAATGTCTGTGGAAAAACTTATAGTTATACTATATGATTTGTGCTCTTTCAAAATTGCTTCAGGGGTCTGTGCCTTTAATAAAAATCTTTACTATTATTATTAATCATTCAATTATTATAAAAACATTAAGAGCACACTGTTACACTTTGCAGCACCTTGTGCCACAGTAACACTTGATTGTTCATTCGAATTGTGACTGAACAAAGTTAATGTAATTAAGATGGATTAAGTGCACCCATCTTCAATCTTGTTCAGCTTCATAGTTTTAAGTACCCGAATTTGGATACTCTACAAAAGTTTCCTTCCACTCTGATCAATACTTTGCCACAATGAACACAATGTATAATGTAATAAGAGCAGGTACTCAACTCCATTCAAACTACTAGTAGGCTTTAGACCAATAGTCTATACCAAGGGTAACTAAGGCATTATAGACTTGGAAGCAAAATAAGTGTGTGCGGCTTTGTGTTATAGATGATTATGAAGCATACCAAGATTGGTAGCAAGGCCCTAAAAGCCAAAAGCCATGGCCAGAGCTTGTCATAAATACTTAGATTTTTTCTTGGACAATTATGTTTTACCATCTAATTATTCATGACCAAACAGATTTGTTACTTACTTCTTCCAATACCTGATCGCTATCTCGTGATCTCTTTTTATTAACTATTAAATAATTGGTTGTGCTTTTTATACAAAACAGATTTTTGTTCAAAGTAAAACTTTGCGTTTCGCCTTGGTCATTAACATTTTTAAAGAGATTGGTAATGAAGCTGCTTTGATCAATAAAGCGAAGATTGCTATTACTGAATAAGACACTCATTTTCACATTTCAAACTCATGTATTTTCTCCAAGAGATTATAAACCATTATAAAAGTTTTTCTGATATTTTTTTATAAAATAAAAACTTTTAACTAAACAAAACAAAATATTGCAAACAATAAACACAGCACCCAAGAGAATATAATCACTTCGTTTCACACATAGATAATACACTTTGTGCTTCAACATAAGTTTTTCGAGTCATTCATACTTATTTTAGCCAACTTCATAAAAAAAACAGTACTACCAACCAATGTAAAGAAGAAAGAATTGTCAAAGCAAAGGATGTGATGTATCGATAGATACGTCTTATCGATATTAAGGTTTTATCGATATTGATAAAAACAGGGATGTGCCGCCAAATCTATCGTTCAAAGGTGAAGTTCAAAATGTTTTTTTAAATAAAACAAGGATCAATATTATATTAATCTATGAAATCATACAACAAAATTAATCAAATCATATATTAATTATAAAGGTCGACGCATCATTTGCTTATTAGTTCCAGAGACACTCGTATCTGCTTAGTAGGTGCTTACAGCGCCAATATGGCGTCAATCAAATCCAAAATGGCATCAATTAAGTAGGTCACAGTAGCAAGTCCAGTGTTAATAATATAGAGGTTAGCGGGAATTATTTACATTTTTTGACAGATGGAGCTGAAGTAGGTAAATGTCAAAGAGAAGTGAAGAAAAGGACGAATTCGAGGTTGATGATCCGCATCAGTTTAAAATAACTTTGTGAAAAAACATTGAATACGTTCAAGCAATACGAAACTGTATTGTGTTTTAAGTTGCAATCAGTTAAGCATATAAAATTATCCATGTTTCATATATAAATCGTACATTTCCGTCGAATTTCCAAGTTAAGTAAGCTATGCGGTTTTCTTATTAAATTCAGGATATTTTGGATCGCAATTACCAGTTATTATGGCCGTAAAAATATGTAAGTAGTCTATAAATCTACATTCGTGTCCTAGACATAGTAGCTCTTCTTTAGATGCTTAATAAATAGTTAAATTGTCGTCTATTATTTAGACCCTAAAATATATACCATAAAAAAGTAATACCTACTTTTTTCTCCTTAAGTATCTATTTAAGTACCTATATTTCTTCTTATTAATTTGTACAAATATATAAAATTGTCTTATAAGAGCTCACATAATATTGGAAGTGTCTCTTTATTTTTTGTAAAGGTGACTTAATTTTTTTTTTATTTATCAAGTAAAGACCTTGTACTGCTTGGGTTCAAGAGCATCACTTGTTTGAACGTGATCATGCCAAGGTAACTGCATGTGCTCTTTGTGCATTTTTGTTTGTTTATAAAAATGCATGTAACCTAATTGCATTAATATATTTCATTACATTATTTTAATCATTCAACAATTCTGAAAGAAAATATTAAAAACTGCTTTAGTCAAAATAATTATACCTACTCAAAATTACATAAAATTTAATTGCAATACAATAATTTAGCAGGTATGGTTTAGTATCAAAGTTTGTTTAGGTAATGTGGTGTACAAATTTAAATTAAATTTTAAAATTTGACTATATGTGAGCCATTCAATGAAAACTCTCCCTAGTTTGCCCTATACAAACAAAGTTTGATTTTTATTGAAGATACTCAAAGAAATTTTGTAGTTACACATTAGATATTGACCTGTGTCTATTATGATTACTTGTTTGCTTAGATTTCCATAAAATTTATCACATGGCTTCAACTTAGTCCTTAGTTACACTAATTGGTTAGTCATTAATTAGTTAGTTAAATTATTAAACATGCTCTAATATAATTAATTTAATCAACTAAGGCAATCTACTGATTGAGTTTGTTGATTGGTTAATATTAAAATAGGAATCAAAACTTGTTTGTGGGTGTCTCCTGGCATTGTGTTTTTCAGTGTTATTAACTATACCTAGTAACCACTGAGATTCAATATGCTTAGTTTAGTTTTATATTTAATTTTATTTTCATACTAAAACTATAACTACTAACCTAGTTTTGTTCCTTTCCCATAAGCAATTTAAAAACCCCAGTAGGTCTTTTCCCCAGAATTAAAATCTAGTGATTCATGTTCAGTCATAATAAATAGTATGGCCATGAACATGTTACTCTTTTTTTTATAATTTACTTGTTATGTTTTTTGTATTTATCTGAATTGGGTGCATAACATAAAATGCCACAGCCATTGTTTTTTTGTCAAATTCCAGTCATTGAAATTAAGTAATGAATATTTAATCAAATTCTGTTCAATACAATGTGGTCAAAATAAATATAGGAACGTCAATGACCTCAACCAGTCAACTAGGTACCTATAATTTGAAAAGGCAAAGGGGTTGTGCATACCTAATTTTTTTCTAACAGTATCCTCTTACTAATATATCTTACTATTGTGTCTATTGTATTAGAACTGCATGCAAAGTGCAATAATTTGCAATAAACCTAAATTGACAAATTAACCGATTTTCGTGAAGAAGCTGCGGCCGCGCATGCGCTTTAGTTCCTTTGAATTCCGTTTATTTTTCCGGCTAATCTGTCGTTTGTGCATGGCGCTTGTGAATCACAATCAATCCAACCAATCGCATGCCACAGTTTGGTGAACCGGTTTAATTTTTAACTGGTGCACTCTAACCAGTTAATAGAACGATAACGAAACCTTAGGGTCAGCTCACACCGAAACGTGACGCGACGCGACGCGGCGCGCAATTGCTTGAAGAAGCACGAGAGACCTTGCTGCGTAAAGAGGCGTCGCGCTAGTGGCTACACAGCACGCCACCGCGCGGCGGTCGGAACGCATCGTCGCGTCGTGTCGGTCGTTCGTTCGTTCGTTCGTACCCATATACCTACCTACTCCTATGTGACGTTTTCTTTTTATTTTTATATTCTTCCTTTTCTTCTTCTGCAAGCAGTGCAATAATAACAAGGTCCCTATCTGTCATTGTAATTTTCTAAGACATAACTGAACTGCATCAAATCTACACTGCGTCTGGATTGAAATGGTGGGGCCAAGCCGCTTTGCGATGCGCCTCGCGAAGTTGCTTGAAGCATCACGTGTTCTCTCAAGTATCTGCGCAACGCGTCGCGTCTCAATTTTTGTGGTAACCGGCGAGACGTTCCGCATCTGCAAAAGTATGAGCATTGTCGCGTCGCGTCGCGTCTCGGTGTGAACTGACCCCTAACCAAAATAATCGAAACCTGGTTTCCAAGTCTGGCTATGCAATTTATTTATTTTATCTTATGCTTTTTAGTCATTAAATTTCGTTTTTCAGTTAATTATTTTCTATGAATTAGTAATTAATGCCAATTTGAGCTAATAACAGTTTTTGTAGTTATGCCAAATTTTTATTGGTTTTAAGCCAAAAACGTTGATTCCAAAATGTGATAAACATTATTTCTATATTTAAAGTGTAAGAGTGTAAACAATTGAGAATGAGCGAGATACTCGTGTGTACAGGGTCAATAAATAGTCACCCTTATCTCTTTCTTTAGTCAATACAAACAAAGATTAACTGTTTACTGATAACAGTATTATCTGATGTGTCAAAGTGTACACAGTTTCCTGTTTCCGTAATGTGTTAATAAACTTTTTATGTATAAGTACATGACATTGAAAGCATAATTGTTTTAATGACAAAATGATAAATTATATTTATGATGAAAACGATCTTATTTTCTTCTCAATTAGGTACCTATTAACTGCGATGAAAATAAAATTGCTTTTTTTATCAAATAAAATCTGATGTCTATCTATACTTACTTTAGCATCTTTTGCCGCTCTCAGACAATTGTCAAATTTAATTTAAATGAGTCCTTAGCTAACTATCATTAAGTCGCTTAGTGTCTCTGAGAGTGAAATCTTTAGCAGATCCTTGACTAATTAGTGACTGAGTGAGGCAGTTAGAGTATTTAATCAACGTCTAAGTTTAGAAACCCTGACATAACGGTCATCTTAAACCGGTGGACATAGCGATTTGTTTGGAGGAAATATATCTTGAGAACCCTAGAAGTGCACTATTAGGGATTATTTGAAATTCCATCCCTAAAGGTGTGAACTAAAAATCTTTAATCCAGTCGCGGGCATCAGTAGTTAAATATAAATAATGTAAGTAGATAAATAATAGATATGTTATTCATGTCTAGTTAGTGAAATTATTTAATTACAATGATTTATAGATAGTTCTTAGTTGTTACGTAATTTGCGCGCATTATAAATTGAACGCGGTTTAAATGATGTAAAGGCGAAATGTGGGCTCGGTAACAGTTCCATTGACTGGAATGATGAAAGTTGTACGAAGTAGATATCGGGGCCGAATATTGATCAAGGGTTGCATTGCGCGTGTGTGCGCACACCCCTCACACGGACAGGGTGCGCGCGCTAATGTGCGTGCGTGGTGACCATGTGCCAGCGAGCGGGGGGCTTGTGCGGAACACGGTCGCTAACGTTAACGCTCTACGTACCACATACTTCCACCGTGATCAACTTAATTGCCAACTAAATACGTTTGTAGCGAGATTCGACGTAATCCGCCGCGACACAGCTCGCGTACCGGCCGCGATGGCACCGCGAAAATCAATAAATCTCCCAGTGGAACTCGTATTGCATGCGACTCAGTGACTGTGGCCCGAGTGTCGAATGCATACATCGCGAGTGACTGCGAAGTGTACTTGCTTTACAGCGGCATCCGAGGGTCGATAAGGCGGGTTCCCGATGTTCAATCACAAGTTACCGTCTGACTTTCCAATGCAAACCCTCCGTAAGAAAACCAGCCCTTGCAAATGTGAGTTCTGTCTGTGCTCGAGACGCTTTTCCAGGATTTTTCTTTCGATATCATTGCGGTCATGCGGTGTTTAGTTAGAGCCATAATCGGAAGTAAGCACGCTAGGGCATCCTCGCTTTGGGCTGTATATTTTGCGTTATTTTTCTTTGTAACATGCATGGTCCGGAGGATCACTGTACTAACTCGTCACCCGTGCTATCTGCTAGTCCCATGTCATAATTAGTGAACCCTGGTTTTGAACAGAGGGTGTGTTGTGGGCCCCGGCGGTGGAGCGGTGGTGCGGCGGGGGGAGTAACTAACTTGAGTCGGTTTGTTGGGAATAATGCAGGTGTGTCATTTCCAGCACCTTCTGCGGCAGTTCGGTGAGTAGGCACTGCATATTGCAATTCACGCTTCCCTGTAGTCGCGTACATACACGTACAGCACCCGTCAGTACATATCACACATCCACCCCCAAGAGACGGTCCTCCTCGTAGAGCGTCTCTCTGTCAGACGATCATCTGTTTACGACGTGCAACTACGCTCTACGAAGTCAACTTCTAACGTCTTGTTTTGCGACCGAATGTGTCGTATTTACTGAAGGGTACTGTACCCCTCTTTGATCCCATTATAAACTACTGTGTCATGTGTGTACTATTATATCTACTACATGTATATAATATGGGGCTAACTAATCAACGGGGAATGGAAAACTGTGCTAAAAATAACAGGCAACATTGTATATTACGGTAATTCTAATGTGACATTCAGCAAAGTCACGACATGAACATCGGTTTGGGCACACTATGGGATATGGTGGTGGCCATTTCATGAAATGTCTAGGTAAACTATCGAACATGTAAATGTTGTGAATATGTGATAATATGTATGAGTTTTATTGTACCTGTGACCATTACTGAACATTACTAACAAGGGTACCTACCTAAAATTCAAAGTAAGAAAAATAAGATCGAAAATCATCATGTTATCGTGATGGATATAATCCTATCTTGAATCCAATCTTCACGATAATTTAGATCATGACAAAGACATTGTTTTCAACTTCTTATCGTACATTTCGTTTTAGTACAAATATTCACGTGTATACTGTCAGTCGAATATTTTCATGAAAATTTGACTGGCCAAAGTGACTGGCACAATTGCAAAGCCTTGTTGCTTTTACAACACCTTTTGCTTCATCCGCGTAGAGTTATACTTTTTAAACATCCCACAGAAAGACTATGTTTTTCCGGGATTAAAATTTACTATGTCACACTCCAGATCCTCTTTGTTCCTGCGTTGCTTCATTGCTGCGTGATTGGAGGACAAACCAACAGACAGACACTTTCGCGTTTATAGTAATAGTACGGATAGCGGATACAGATTTTTCCGGTTTGACGCATTACAACAATAAGTTTGTTGTTCCTTGCAAAAAAAACTGTTTCATAATGGCTGCGATAATAAATTTGAACGATTAAACAAGCTATTAAAACGTATGCCTATTAATAAAACCGTCTACAATTAATTAGCATCCACGCTTTTTAATAAACTCGTCTCATATCGCTCTGGAGTATGTACTTTGAACACTCGACTCGACTCGACACAGTCATTATGTACGTTCGCGTTCTACGTAGTCATTAAAGACCCCACAATTATATTATAAAACTTTTTAATTGGCTCTAACAAAATACGCAACGAGTCCTTTTGAATCTCCTTTTTAGGGTTTCCTACCCAAAGGGTGCCAAGGGTAAGAGAAACCTACTACTAAGCCTCCGCTATCCGTGCGTCTTTTAAAAAAATACCCCCTTGTACTCGCCGTATTAAAAAAAAAAAACAAAATATGCGCGCAGTCGTAGGCACCATCTTCATATGATTCCGTACCCAAATAGTGCTAACAGGACCCTATTAGTAAGCCCTCACATTTGGCTGGTTTTTCAAAATATTTATAAAGGTTCAGCGAAAGTTCAAAAACTTAACCTCTGGTTCACTTCGATTAAAGTAGGGAAAAAGCCAGGCATATTAAATAATGAGGGTTAAATGGGTAAACGATACTGTCTGAGAAACCTGTAAAAACACTGGCTTTATGCACGAACTGTTTATAGAAAGATCGACAACGGAGGGTAACTTATATTCACAGGTGTTTTTTAAGCTTATGGGGTCTCAGGTTTCTAATTTCTATTCAGCTCAATAAAGGATGATTGATTATTTATTTAATGAGGAACCCATATGGCCTAGTTGTGACCCTGGTCGATACATGGATGGGTGACCCGCGTTAGGTGTCTTGGATTTAAGATCCTTCCATGCATGCTGTTAAAGTTCATTTATATTAATTCGTATAAAAAAATTTGCTCGAAAAAATATAAAAATGTGTAATTTTCATCATTCACCTCAATCCATCGCCAGCACACTACAAGGCACAGATATCGTCTCGAATGAGAAAGGTTTAGGCCGTAATCCACCACCCTGGCCAAGTGCAGATTGACAGTCTTCACATTTGCGAGAACAGTATGGAGATTATTGGAAAAAATATCCTGAAATCTATAAAAGGACGTAGGTTGTGACAGATGAAGTACCAGAGCATGATGACTAGGACGTAGGTACCTAGTCCGACAGTCGAAGAGATTCTGGAAATTCAATTAGCCAGCCGTTTATATGCAGTAATCTGGGACCGAAATAAGACAACATGATTCATTTTGATTGCTGCTACTTTCAACTATTTCCATATTTCATCGAGCCCTAAAGCTCAATTTTGATAGAAAAGTAGCATTCGCCCTTTTCCCATGGCGCTGAAACAATCGCCTCTATCTGCTGGGCACTATACTTCCATCCGAAAAATAGCTTTAAGAACCCTTAAATCCGTAAAAATACGTAGGTTGAAGTACCAGGGCGTGATGATCAGGACGTAGGTAACTGGTGCCCGGTCTAGGAGATTCTGAAAATTAAATTAGCCAGCCATACCTACTTCCAACTTTTTCCCAATTTAATCGAGAGCTCTGTTCTTTTTCCCATGGTGCTGAAATGGTCTATCTGTTGGGCAGAATTCCATCCGAAAAATAACTTTAAGAACCCTTAAATCCATAAAAGGACATAGGTTGTGATAGATGAAGTACCAGGGCATGATGATCAGGACGTAGGTAACCGGTCCCCGGTCGAGGAGATTCTAAATTTACAAGCAGGAAATTCAATTAGCCAGCGAGTGATATGCAGTAAACAGGGACCGAAATAGGACAACGCGGCTCATTTTTATTTCGCACTCGACCTCATCCTCACGTTGCTTTCAGGTTTTAACGTTTATTGTGAATAAAGAATGACTCTTAAAAAGTTAGACTCGAAATTTTTGCTGAGCCGAGGTAATGTGCCGTTTTAATTAAAAGTTTTAAGTGAACTTTCAGTGGAAACGAGTGTCGCTGAAGTGGTTTGTTTACATACAAGAGAGTTGGTTTGCTTAATTTTTATACTCGTACATATTTCACTTTATACAGGGTGTCCCACGGCTATGCCACATGGAGGGGAAGTACCTTAAATATTGTAGATGGTACATTTTACTGAAAGAAGACTTCATTTTAATTTAAAAAACAATTTAAACTGCATTCATAGATTTTTTAATAATTGCCTGGTTGAACCGGGACTCGAACCCGCTATACGAGAAAAAAAATTAACGTGTATCTTTATCATACCGATCGGAAGGCTTCATCATAAGGATTATTTTTTGTCAAATAACATAGCATGAGAAATAAAAGGAAGACCATGAATTTTAGCCTTTGATGTAAAATTTTGTTCAGAAAAATGAAAAGCTGACATTGGCGTATCGACATGTCCTTCAATCCCGCTACAAACTGTTGCAGCGGGATTGAAGGACAAACCAATAAATCAACAAACAAACACACTTTCGCATTTATAGGTAATATAAGTAAGGATTAGTAAGGATCGGGAAATGATTCGTACTTCTCAAGTGGGAACTCATTAGTTCATGTCAGTTGTATCTCAATACGCCAATGTCAGCTTTTCATTTTTCTGAACAAAATTTTACATCAAAGGCTAAAATTCATGGTCTTCCTTTTATTTCTCATGCTATGTTATTTAACAAAAAATAATCCTTATGATGAAGCCTTCCGATCGGTATGATAAAGATACAGGTTAATTTTTTTTCTCGTATAGCGGGTTCGAGTCCCGGTTCAACCAGGCAATTATTTAAAAATCTATGAATGCAGTTTAAATTGTTTTTTAAATTAAAATGAAGTCTTCTTTCAGTAAAATGTTCCATCTACAATATTTAAGGTACTTCCCCTCCATGTGGCATTGCCGTGGGACACCCTGTATACAGTGATACAGTGATAGCCTAATGGTTAAGAATCTGCTTCCTTTTCGGGGGTCTAGTGTTTGATCTCGGACTTTTTTAAGTATGTGCGTTTTAAAAAAAAAAGCTTTATTGGTGAAGGAACATCTTGAGAAAACCTGGATGCCCTTCAATACTCCATAATGTTTTCAATGGAGTATGCTAATCCATACTTGTCCAACTTGAAAGACTATTACGGCTCAAATCCTTTTCATTCAAAAGAAATCTGTGCCTTATGTAGTGGGCCGGGGAAGAATTGTGATGATGAATTACCATAATGGTCTCGATATAACAAGGGGTTTTACGGCAATTTTCTAAGAATATACATACATATGTAATATATAAGCCTAACAGTCCCATGGTTAAAGGTGCGGAATGAAAACTGAAAGGTCGCGGGTTCGATGCTTATCCGTTACACTATAAAATTGTCATATCCACTTCTTACACAAGCTTTCCGCTTATTTGGAAGGGACAAGAGAATATTAGGCAAGCTTAGTTTGTAGGAAAATGTTTAGTCGTAAAACTCTAAAAAATACTATGAACTTAGCAAAAACTAATCGGCACAGAACTGTAGGCATGAACATAAGATGAATCGTATTTAATGGCCGTTCCGTGCCAACTCACTCGATTCGAATTCGAAGAGATCCAGACAATGTCCTTTATTACTTTCGTGGGCAGACGAGTGTCCTGCCAAGCGACATCCGGATTACGACTTTAAAACTTAAATATTATCTCTGAGTAATGCAGTCTCTTAACGATTGGGGTGTTGCCTGTGTTAAATATAAATTATATCTACATATTATTTAAATATATAAAAGGCGTAGACAGAGATAGGTAAAAGGCAATGGTGACTGACAGATTGACTGACTGATCTATCAACGCACAGCTCTAACCACTGAACGGATCGGGCTGAAAGGCAGGCTGAAAAATCGAGAGAACTCTTCAAATTTTGTAACAATTGACATACTTTGTAGTGGCGTTTGAAGTCGTTTTTGTACAAAGAATTTTTACGTTTAAATTATATAATGACGTCACTAAGTATGCGTGTTTTGACGTTTGATAAAGAATTGCTACTTTGCTAGATAAATAGACACATCATATCCTTATTAACCCTCTTGACTTTGTTTCAAACTTTTGCATAGTTGCCTCGTTCGTCTTTAATGGCTGAATTTCTTAGAAAGTAGCATTCTATATTTTGTTTGTAATATTTGATATCTGGTTATACTCACGATAAAACACTGGAATAATTACTCGTATTGACCGCAAGATTTGAAACCAAGCTTGAAGAACTTTATACCTTTTCTTCTTCTTCTTTATGAACAAAGGTCTATAGCATGAAATTCCACCTCTATACAGACTCCCTGTGACTTTATACTAGAAAATCTGAACTTAAGACTGAATAAATCATACATACTAGTAAGCTGATAATTTTCCGACGTGAGCGTAGCCAAATATTTATTGTACCTTCATATTACGAGATTTTTGTAAAGATGTTCATTATATTATTCATGCAGCTCATCTTTTAGCCTGAGAACATGCTAACCTTGTTATTCTATAGTCATTTACGAACCTCTCGCAGACAAGAACGAGCCGGGTCGGTTCCTGGGCGAAGGGGTATCCTTCCGTGCAAAGCTTATTGGCGTACTGGAAGTGCCCGAGGCGCGGGGTGATAGGATGTGCCAAGAGGCTCTGGCCGACTTGAAGATGGCGATACGGGCAGCCGGCGAGCACAAGCAGAGGATACAGGTGCATGTAGCCATCGACGGATTGCGGCTGCGCGATGACAAAACTGGGGTAAGTTTTCCTTACTCTAATCTTATCCTTACTACTATTATAAAGTAGCTGATGCACGCTACTTCGTCCGCGTGGATTTAGTTTTTAAAAATCCCGTAGGACCTCTTGTATTTAACGGGATAAAAAGTAGCCTATGTCACTCCAGCAGGGTGAGTATGAGCAGATCATTCAAACAGAAAAAACCGCATCAAAATTGGGCCATTTGTTCGGGAACTACGAGAGAACAAACAGATATACGCAGATAAACACGTCAAACTCACTCCTCACCCTTCCACCGCTCTTTTTTCGTCGGGTTTTAAGAATAACGTTTTAAAGAAACCTTTGTAGCTTAACCCGTGTAGACAAAATTTTAAGATGAAAAGACTTGGAAATTGTTAATGCATTGTAAGAAGATGCAGGCACTTATTCTGAGGGAGAATGCAATCCCTGCGGTAGCTTAACTGAATAATTACAATCTGCTTAAAGCGAATGTGAACTTGCGACTTGCACTTATGAATAACTATTTGAATTCATCCGGTACAAAGACTACTTTCATATGCATGAGGATTTGAATCTAAATCAAGGAGATGTTGCAAGAGGCTGCACAACGTTGCATAAGTACCTACCTACGAGTACATACGTGTTTAATCTACTAGCTACGCGACTTCGTACGCGTTAACGGTTTTTAATTCCCGCGGGAATTTAATTTAATGTTCCGGTATAAAATGTAGCCCACGTGTTAATCCTGAGATCTATAGAGCGGGCTCTAACTCAGCTCAGACTCAAGACAGCGATAAAAGGAGACAGATATATGTCGAAGCAAAGTGTCTTGTTTTAACTCTTATCTTGAATCTGAGCACGCTCTACAGATCTCCGAATTAATGTCCATGAACGGCGGTAATCACTTAACATCAAGTGACCCCTGCTCGGTTGAACTTGACAATGAAGAAGAACGCAGCGCTAAATCCAGCTAGTTTATGTCACAGCTTGCTGGATTTTACAGCTTGTATTCTTATGTCCCCCTTCTTTATAGTTTTTTTTCCTTCTAACTGACATTCTAGTTTTTTATTCGCAAGTTGTGGCAGTCTCTAAGTGGGTCTACAATATAACAATAAAATGTTTTTTCATTTTTTGTTTTAAATTAATTAAAAAATATAATTTGCTGATTTATACACAGAAAGAAGAATATTATCGCCACACCAAGGTGCGAGTTTTGACAATGTGTTTTGGAGCAACAGACACCGGAATTATTAATCAAATGCAAAGTTTCGACGACGATTTTTTGTTTCGTTTTATAAGAGTTATTGTAACCTGTTGATTGTCCATTAAATAAATAAATAAAATAAATGAAAGAAAAAGGGATATAAATCGCTTATCCGTCTTCCTCCTGCTTGCAGGACTCGTTGTACCACCATCCCGTACACAAGATATCGTTCATCGCGCAAGACATGACGGACTCGCGCGCGTTCGGCTACATATTCGGCTCGCCGGACACCGGCCATCGCTTCTTTGGCATCAAGACTGATAAAGCTGCTAGTCAAGTAAGGGTAAAAATATGCCAAAGATGCCTCACTGCGATACCTCGCGGTCGCGGTTTATCTCTCTACCTTGATGTCACCTCCATGTAAAACAAATGTATGCAAACAGACGAGCACAAACATGTCGAAGATACCTCGCTGTAACGCGATGTATCGCAGTGAGGTATCCTTCGATATATTCGCGCTTAAAGTTAAAGAGGCGACATCTCGTTCTTTTAGTCAAGTCGTATGCGAAAGGATCTAGGAACCCATCGCCTTATTACACCCAAGAAAACTCCTACCATTATATGAATAACGGAAAAAGGGTCACGACCCTCATCAATGAGTAATACAAAGCAGAGGGAGAGGTCAAAAAAGCTTTTCAAAGCAATTAAAAGAGTAATGATGTGAAATTGTTTTGCAGGTAGTTATAGCAATGAGAGACTTGTTCCAAGTTGTGTTCGAGCTGAAGAAGAAGGAAGTAGAGATGGCCAAACAGCAACTAGAAGCCAAGATTCCCAGCAGCAGGCATGTGACTGCTATTACAGACACTAAAACGACTAAGGTACTTCATTTTTTTTTCTTCCAATTTTTTTTTTTTTTAAGAATATTGCCAAGCTGAACCTAACTTACATTTTCCTCTCCCCTCTATTTAGAGGTCCTCAAAAAAGCTTTTTTTTTTTTAAATAAAGAACTAAAGTTGACGAATATCTTCCTATCCCCTCCAAGTAAGCGGAAAGCTTGAGGAATGGGTACGACAATAGTGCAACGGGTAGGAATCGAACCAGTGAAAAATAAAGAGTACCCACGGGAATAAAAAACCTTAATTCACTCGGATGAAGTCACGGGCCTCATCTAGTCAAATATAAAATATGGAACGTAAACGTGATGAGTTGACGTTTAGAAACGTAAACAAAAAACCGTATATCAAACACTTGATTAAGAATCGTCGCAACGGACATACCATACATAATTGCACCAAAACAAACACCCTCGTGTCAAGAAACCGCCTCCTTACCCCGAAGTTTTCCGCGAAAGTCAGTGTTGAACATGTAGTGTTTATAATCGCATGGAGTGAAATGTTTTCGAAGTAAATACGTGTACTTGTTTAGGCGCGTTGAGCAATTTTTGGTAGGGCAAAATCTAGTGGGTTAACGTCACACACACGCTAATGTTAACAGTATAATAATGTAAAGTGTAGTAAGTAAGTAGTAAAACAATGTCCTCCCGACCGAATCCAGCCACCGCGGCCTATCTCCACAGAGATTAGCCATCTGCGCGGGAGATATTATAGTGCACAAGTGTGTGCGCAAACACAGGTGCTCTATTCGGACGGAAAATCCAACACGACCGGAAAGAGATCAGGCGCAGGACCGATGGCTTTATTTGCTCTCCGAGGCAAAGGGGTGACTAACCGCCAACTTCCTAACTCCGGGCTAGCACTAAGAACTTCTTATCAGAAAAACTCAATACATTTTTGGCCCGACCCAGGAATTGAACCTGGGACCTCCTCATCCACAATCGAATTTTCTAACCACTTGACCAACGAGGCAGTTATCTGTAGCTTTGAGTATGACTTTTTTGGTTTACCTTTATATCTATAATCTTCTTCTTCTTCTTCTTCATCAACTAATGGACGTCCACTGCTGGACATAAGTCTCTTGCATGGACCTCCACAAGCCTCGGTCTTGCGCCGCCTGAATCCAGCGGCTCCCCGCGACTCGTTTGATGTCGTCTGTCCACCTATATCTATAATACCACTGTATAAAGCTACAAGTAGGTATAAGCTTGCAAACTATAGAAGAGGTCTTTAAGTTTAATAATTTAAAGATATTTCTGTCCTTTAGCTTATATTTATTTAGAAGTATTATTCATTATACATAATTTACTGTCAATACCTTGGGTATTTATTTAAAAGCCGTACATATCATGAAAAAACGTCCGCTCCATGCAATTATGAATTTAATTTTAGGAGTGATGCGCGATAGGAGGACTTTGAATTGTTTTACCCAATGTTATTGTAGTAGAAAAGTCAAATATGTTCGCTTGGAACATCAACACGGGAGTGGAAGTGAAGTTCAAATGCAACATACACGGGTGTACTCTATTGTTTCCGTACGTAATTGTAATATTACTAGCCAAAAGTCAAAAGACTTCGTCTGTGCGGCGAAAGGTTTTTAAAATCCGTCTGCCTTCTGTCAGCAGAAGCTGATAAAGATAGCCTATGTCACTGTCTAGGTCCAATTAACAATAACCATGCACAAAAACACATTTATTTGTTTTTATTGCGCGATTGAAAAGATATTTATGTACAGAAACAACGGTGAATGTTTATTCATTTATGTCTCACAACTCTAATTGCACTAAACACTCGAGAGCGCGATTTATAAACGTTTAGCGCCATCTATAGTCGTTGTTATAGAGATGACCAAAACCTTCCCCGGGCATCGGTCTTGTGCCGCCAAGTGGAAGCTGAAGTGGGAACGTTGGTGGATAGTTCAAGAACTATGTGCCCCACAGCCTTGTATGAAACTGTAGTCTGTAGCAATGTATGAAAATGACAGAAGCGCTCCTGTCATTTTCATACATTGGCTTTAACTTTACCATTACTATTCGAAAGTTTAAATGTTCGTGCTTAGACTACTGATGGACGTTGGGGTCCCAAAGTTGCGTATCAAGGAGTGCAGTCCCCTGCCCCCCCACCGACAACACCAGAAGAGTCGCAAATCGTGTACTTGTGTTCCGCAGTCGATCCCAACGGCGGGGGAGGGCAGCTCAGCAGCGTCGAAGCCCGAAGCGGAGCGGAGCGCGGAGGGCGGCGTGGCGGAGCTGGTAGACCTGGAGCAGGAGCTGTGCTCGCTGCGCAGAGGCCTCACGCAGGTCGAGGGCCTCACGCCCTCCGCCGACCCTTTCGGGGACTCCTTCATTATACCTTCACAGGTAAATGTGTTGTCTGAGTGACCCGGAGACTTCTTATGACACTGTTTGGGATCCATAAAAAGCCCTTTGCCAGTGACCCTAGACTCTAGGATTCTAGCGTACTCTGGGGACGCTAGGGTAGACTTTAGGTAGGTTTTCTTATCCACCATCTTTTCTTTTTCTTATTTAATATAACGTCTTCTTTATCAATCGATAGACGTCCTAACCTGGACAAAAGTCTCTTGCATGGACTTCCACAGGACTCGGTCTTATGCCGCCTTTATCCAATGGCTCCCTGCAACTCATCTGATGTCATCGGTTCTGTCATTACTGTGCTTATATAAATAAATTAATTACTTTTTATATCCAGAAGGGCTTACTCCCGCCGCCTCCTACCGGAACGACCGCTAGAGGCCGCTCCGCGCCTCCCCGGGCCCCGTTCAGCCCGAACAAACCCGCGTTGACCTTCGACCTCGCCGCCGTCGCGGGGGACTTCGACCCCAAGCCCGCGACCCTGGTCGACGACTTGCCCGACCCACCAGTAAGTAAAACTAGTTTATATTGTACAACTAGCTGTGATGAATAAAACAATTTGTCAAGGAAAAATCTTGAGATGTTAATAAGTGTAATGATTCATTACCCATTACTATGAATGTCGACGAAATTCCCAAATGCAATGTAAAATGTGATCTGTTGGCAGAAGTCTGAAATTTCATTGTACTTGTGAAAGGAACCTAGTACTCAGGTAATTGACGATTTTCAATATGGCTCATTCCTGTTTCTCATTTTCTGCTAACTCACCCAAACCATTCATCCGTATTTGGTGCCTTTAACAGCTCATTTCCAACGGTACATCCGATTAGTTCAAACGTTGAACTAGTGAGAATATTTTTTTCTTGTATTGCATATAAACATCTTTGAATTTATTCAGATTCTGAGAGTTCAACTACAACCCAGTAGTTCATCTTAGTAGAACTAATGGGGTGTACTGAGAACGAGCCATGCTAGGTAGTGGGCTAAATACATCTTCAAAATCTATTTCCATTAACATTTTTGAGGTTGAATACTTTTCTAGACTTCTCGGTGTGGTGATAGCATGTAAACACATATAAATCATATAACATTTCATAACAAATATATGCAGTTATTAATGATGCTGATTCTGTTGTTCACAATATTATAGAGATTTGAAAATACATGTTTTATGTGTGGTCGCTATTTAAAAAAATGACGGGTGGTTCTTTCGGATAGTGTTATCTTTTTCACGAGGTCCTATTTGGAAAAAAGGTAGCATCAGTTTAAGACTTGTCAATTTTTGGTCAATGGATTTTCTGCCATGATGATCTATGATAAAACAGATTGGAAAGAAGTTATCATTTATTGCGTCTGTTTGTGAATCGATCAACGCCTGACACCTAACTTTCAGGCCCTTGCCTTTCAGGACATTGTCCTCGTGAAACCGTGAACGAAAGGAATAGATGCAATGTCCAATACAATTGCATGTGTAGGCAAAACCCCTATTGGATTTTGTAGATATGTATACATATAGGCGTACCATTCATGCAAATTAATATAAAAAATTTCACAGACATAAATATTTCAAAGACATAAATATTATTACAGACATGTTACAGTGTTTGTTACATCAGTATTTACCGCCAAAAATTCATCCGCTAAAATGATAAACAGCAAACATCAGTGTCTGAACCTTAGTGAACAACAGGATTTTTGTTACATAATTATATTGAATATCAAAAATTCGCTTAACATTTCAAACAGAAGCTTCCTTCCTTCGTCATTTTTTCGAATGATTGATCATTGCTTAATAATAAACTCATGTCATACAACCTTTTCACAATCTCAGAGTATTATTCGTGGTATTACTTCGTCTCTTTTTAATACAATGGGAAGGTAGCGCGATTTTGTTAGAACATATAATATTATAATCCTAGTCTAGTACCTGATCTAAAACGTTTCGTCCACGGCAGATTAGCAGTTGTCTCTCAGAAAGCTATAACAGACTGCAGTATGCCCTAAAAGAGACATCCCGTTCATTTGAACATGACGTGGAAGATGAGACGAAAAAGTAAAATGCTCTCATTTTCGTGCAAATTTTCTGATACAAACCGCTAAGGCGTAGAAGGCCAACTTGAGTACCTTCGAGGCATCTTCAAGCCACTCAAACATTAACCTAGACCTCATCATTGCTTTTCATCACGAGTGGTTGCGTTAAAAGAAGGTAGAAGGTCAAAATCACAGACCACAAGCCGGTGGAGTCTTGTGTAATTTGTGATTTTGATCGTGGATCCCGAGCCAGATTGACCGTGGCTGAGAGCGTGATCTCCCGTGGACGAGACGCTTCCCGCTCCACGTGACGGCTCCCGCGACGTCCGGCGGCGTGAGCGCGCGGCGCGTGGGCGCGGAGCCGCGTCGCCATACCAGTGGTGTAATGATGCCTGTTGCAGGTGCCGCCCGCCGCGGCCGCGCCCGCCGGCTACGACGTGTTCACGGAGCTAGACCCGCTCGGCACCGGCCGGAGTAAACCTTACGTTGACAAAAAACTCTTCTTTCAGGAGCTCAAAAACCCACCAAAGAAAGTGCTCAAAGACCTCGTTCCGTCGCATTCCCTCCTCTCGGAGATCATGCCCCCGGAGCCGCCCAAGCCGGAGGCGTACGGAGCGCCCACCACCCTCACCTCCCTGTCGCGCCACTCGGGCGGCTCGGTCACTATCGCTAAGCCGGCTCAGCCGAGCTTCTCGTCCACCTTTTTCACGTCCGATCCCTTCGCGGAGACCGATCCGTTCGACAACACCGACCCCTTCTCCGACACTTTCAAAGACGATCCGTTTACGAGCATGCAGGAGTTCCCGAAGATCAGTTCGCTGAGAACGGAGGACCTGAAGAGCAAGCTCGCCAAGGAACTGGCGCAGGACAGACCCGAGACGAGCGTGGATACAGGGAAGAATGTGTTCAACGGTCCCTTGCAAGTCACGCTGCCGCCGGAGCCGGCTCTCAAGTCGCCGCGACTCTCGAGACAGGTGAGAGAACGTCTGATCGTCAGCAATCGTACCTTCATATCACGGAAGATAAGGATTTAGTGAAGTAAAAACGCTTAGGGAGCTGTAGAAATTTTATTTGGGCAGAATAGTAAAAATATGTTTTATTAAAATCTTCTAATATTAAAATATTGTTTATATAACCACCCAGAAAACTTTTGCATCCAGAAGTACTGTCGGTTCAGTTAGGATATACGATGCTATAACGTTTAGTATATTATAATCGTTGCTTTTTACACGACTGCCCAAAAAAGGAGTATAAATGTTTAGGGTTCATGTATGTATGTTTTGTTTATTCCACCATAACTTCTAAATGCCTGAATAGATTCGGATATATGGCTTATCGTTAGAATCCTTACATTGTACTCAGTGACACTTTCCAAGGCTTCCAAGTTAAAACGAATGCTTCCCCAACTTCTATCCCACAGAACACAGACACGAGCTCAATACGACAACGTCCCCAACCGATATCCAAGTTGAACCCCGAGAACGCGTCGCCCCCTCCCCCCCTGCCCCCCAAGAAGGTGAGCGACTTGAGCCTCGTGCCGCCGCCCAGACCGCCGCACGACCACGAAGAGACCGAGGACTCGGAGACACCACCGCTTCCTAAGCCTGCGAGGAAGAAGGAACCGCTGGTAAGTCATCATCATCAGCAACCAATCAGCGGCTCACATTTGAGTCTCGTCTCAGATAAGGGTTATAGTCCATAGCTCACCACCGCGTTGGCCCAATGAGATTTTTTTTTATATGAATAGCAGGCAAACGAGCAGACGGGCTGATGTAAGTGATTATCGCCGCCATGAACACTTGTAGTACCAGAGGCATCACCGATGCGTTGCCGGCTTGGTTAATATTTTTTCAGAATTAATTTATTTACTTACAAGCTCGCGACTTCACTCGTGGATTTAGTTTTTAAAGTCTATTTTTTAATTAACCAACTCGTTGGTTAGTTAAAAAAAATAGACTTTAAAAACTTGAGCACCGCAGAGATGTAAGCTCTCTTTGCGTTTTCTATCGGCTATAATATAACGAGGAGTGTTCTGAAGAGCTATTTGACCTTATTCCACCGTCTTTCTTCTATAACCGCAGTGCTCGCCACCGAACACAATTTCACCCTCATCTGGGTGCCTGGAGCACTTCGACCATCCGGTGTGCCAGATCTTTTTTCCACGTACTTTGAAACTGTGGAACCAACTTCCTGCGACGGTGTTCCCACTGAATTACAACATGGGGTTATTCAAGGGGCGGACCAACAAATTCCTAAAAAGCCAGCAACGCATTGGTGGTGCCTCAGGTGCTACAAATGTTCATGGGCGGCGGTAATCACTTAACAATAACATCAGGTGACCCGCCTGCACGTTTGCTCGCTAAAAATATTCAAAAAAAAAATTAATTCTATTTTGATTTTATGTTAATTTCAGGCGGATCGCAGCATGAAGCCGCGGCAGTCCTCACTGGCCACCAACAGCAGCGAGGACGAGTACCTGACCCCGGCGCCGCCGCCGCTGCCCGCCGCCAAGCGCTTCGACATCACGCTCAGCCAGCTGCTCACTCTCACTATGGACGATCTGTCTGTCAGGTATACATATAAAATGCTAGTCACTGACCTCTATCTTTAATCTATGATTAACACAGGACCTACTTGATTGACGCCAATTTGGCGCTCTAAGCACTGTGCAGCTATACAAGTGTCTCTGGAACCAATAGATAAATGATGTCCGATGAAAAAGTTCTTTTTAAAAAATAATAGGTGCTATCACAATGGGGCTCTGCAATTGATTTAATATTTTACTGTGTAACCGTAAAAAATTGAGGCGATTTTAATGAGGTTTTACGCCTTCAGAAGGCGCTGAAGTTCGTCGTGGGTTTGTTATTTTTTTAACTTTACGGCTTGTTTCCTCTAGACTTCGAGTACCCGCGGCAACGCTATCGTCAATGACTCTACCTCAACTAACCGAGTACCTCCGATCTTATGTAGCAGCAGAAAACGAAAAAGCGGTAATTTTTTTACTTACCGATGTTTTTTTTATACATAATGAGAGTAAAATTGTAAATTTCTGATTTAAATGAATTATTTTTAGCATGTGCACGTGGATCCAATATTACGGCCAGAGAAAAAAGTTACCCCCATTAAAGCGACCCCTTCTATATTGTCCGAAAAGCCAATCCCGTTAGCACCCGTAAGCACAGAATTTAAACCACAGTTTGAAGACAACTTCGCAGAAAGCACGGATACATTTGTGGCGAACTTTGACGATTTTGATAAAAAAGCGAACGCATCCTACGATAAATATGCAGCATTCAGAGAAATACAAGAGCAAGAAATGAACGCCAAATCGATATTGGACCCAATAGAAACCGACACAAAACTAGAAGACGACAATGAATTAACCATAATAGAAAAAATAATCAAAGCCGAGGAGCAAAAGATTGAAGAACGAAAAGAATTAGATAAGAGTCCACTGAAAAGTTTAGACGAACTAACGATAGACTCATTTAACATGTTTCGGAATTCGGTTAGTCCTAAACCTATAGATGCTAAAATTGAGGATATTAAAACAGTTATGAAGAATCTTCAAATAGAAAGAACGAGACGAAGCGTATCACCACGCGATAATGGTGTCACTGAACCAAAGCAGGAAGATGGGAACGATAGGTATGCTGCGTTACGGGAAATCACTATTACGGAGCCTCCTCAAGATGAATTTGAATCGATACCGCCCGAAGCACCGAAAGAACGAAAGAAGTCCGACGAGAAATCGGACGGGTTTGATAATTCAGATTTCTTCGACTGTATCGATAATAGTTCCCTCTCTTTCAATGTTGAGGACGCGTTCAGGAAAAGTCCGGGTGTGAAAGAGAAGGAAGAAGAGAAGAAAGTTGAGGAAAAAAAGCAGACACCGGTAGAAGTGATTCCGGTTAGAGATATACAACCTCCAACACGGTTATCTGCGGGCTCCATCAGTGATGTGCCCAGCGGATCTTCTCCAGACACTAAAGGTGAGATTGAGATTTACGTCACTGTTCGTATTTTACCTTTTGACACACAAACATTTAATTTCAAGAGAATCATGCCGAACAAACAAACAATATAATAAGTACTAATGTACATCTACTGCATAACCTATGACCCAGTGACAAGTTAAGGATTATTGTCTCCGACCCGTCGGATTGAGTTTGACTTACAGAAAAATGAAAGAAAATTTTTGTCTATGGTTTCACAAAAAAACAAGTTTGAATAGGGAATAGGGATGAAGCATAAATCATAATGTTGCTGGCCAATAACTTAAAGCCGCCATCTTTGTAGACTCGCCATTGAACATTTTTTTTTAAAGATGCAAAGCTATATTAGCTACTAATAAAGATGTCAGCTACTAAATAAAAAAGGTTTCAATCTTGTTCAGATTTAACTGGTTTTTAGGTCCAGTGCTGGGCGTGGGCGGTCTAACGCGGCTCGGCTGGACGGAAGGCTGGTCCTCGGACTCTAGGGATTCTGAGCCGCGACAAAGACGTCGACGCACTCACAATAGAGGACCTACAGGTTGGCCCACACTTCTGTAGATTTAATTATAGTTACATGTAATTAATTGACATTCTTAAAAAAGCATTTTTTACTTTTATTCATTTCTTTCATCTCAAAGTAAACTTCTCCTAACCTATTATGCCTTGGCAAAAACAAAATAATTTTGCAATAACCCTAAGTTTTTGTTCGCGACTTCGTTGGCGTTAAGTTAGGTTTTCAAAAATCCCGCGGTAGCCCCTTGTTTTTTTTTTTGGGATATAAGTTTTGTCACTGTCTAAATCTATGCGATTACATTTATCAGTTGTTCCGTCGCTGCGTGGCTGAAGGACGCATATTTTTTGTTTATTTATTAGGAAAAACAAACAGCTTGAATAACAAAAAGAACGCTAATTCAGTATACTATTACAAGGGGCCAATGTTTCCACATTTTTTGCACATATTATCTATGAATAAATAAAGTAAGGAAGTCTAATTCAGAACAAAATACACTCAAAAAATACTTCAAACCAAAACGACGTATGATTCAATATACGAATCATACGAATCACTTCCGAGGTTACAGGTAGACATGCTTGGTGATCGGTTCAAATTCAGAACGAAAGCAATGATTGGTTCGCGCGCGTGCTGCTATGTTTGCTATGACAACTAAGTCATTGGATGATGTTATGAAAATTTGACGTGCAAGAAAAATGCCCAACTGTTGACGTGCTATCTTTGTTTTTAATCCCCGCCTCTAAGGGCTTAATTTTAATCTCCACCCACTTCGGCGCAATTTTTGTTGGGGTAATTTTTTTAACGCAGTTAGACTTCCTTACTTATTATTTCTTCGTAGCATATTATATTGTTTTGTTTTATTGTCAGTGCAAACATCATCATCCTCTCGGGATGTATCGCCGTGGGACGAGGAGCCGCCCCTGACGCGGCTGCCGCGGCCTCCGTCACATCGCGACAGGGACTCGAGGTACTTACAATTTCTACTTTAGCCTACTTAACAATTTCCCTATCCAGTTAGATACAATAGTTAGACAATGACCATGCTCACATGTGACTCGTGGGACAGGGAAATGTTTAAGCTTATACATGCGTCTTACCTGGAGTACTAATTATATTAGACACATGAAAAGAGGTTGACACATAAATTAAGTACATACATAAAGTAAGGTCTCAATATAATCTAACAGTTAAAAGTGCGAACTGAACCACCCGTTGCACTATTGTCATATCGCCTCCATACACAAGCTTTCCTCTTATTTGGAGGGGAGACGAGAATATTAGTCAAGTTCAGCTTGCCTAATATACTTACTTAAAAAAATGTGTTAGAATAGGAAGATGCTTACCAGAATGAACTTTTCGCTGAAAGACAGTTCACGTTGAATGACATGAAACGTTAGAAAGAAGTCTCATTTCTTCCGAATTCAACGATTTCACGACAAAGATTTGCCAACAGGCAAAAATTTATAAAGGATATTATTTACAGACATAATTCATCCGGTTCAAGAGAGTGCCTTGACTCTGGTAGTGGAAGAGAGAAGGAGAAAATACGAGACAAACGCGGCAGTAGGGATCGAGATCTAAACAGAGACGGGAGGGAGTCAGCTAGAGATAGAAGAGATTCGGGCAGTGGCAGAGATAGACGCGACGTCAGTAAAGAAAGAGATCTCAGGGACCATAGAGAGAGTAGAGATAGGAGAGATCGAAGAAGAGATAGAGATAAAGACACGTGGAGTAGAGATAGGAACTATAGCAGAGAAAGAGATTATAGGGAACCGAGGAGCAGAGATAGATCCAAGGATTATAGAGACATTGATCGGCATAGAAAACCAAGGCATTCATATGATGATGAAGAGTGAGTTCTATTATATTTTCCTTTGTTTAACACATTCTGATAAATTAGCATATTATTTATTCTGGAAGTTCCCAGATTCGATGCCCACCAGGGATGATTTGTACAATTTCCGATGTGGTCTGAAGCTTCTAACGTGTCTAGTTACTACCCTAGCAGTTAATTGATTAGTGGTACTAATGGTGGGCTACCGAGTAGGTTATGAGACTTGAGTTCAATTAAACTGCCTTCCAAGTTAGGTCTTTCCTATCTTAAAATGCATCTTTACTTAACGTAATTAACAGGCGCTCCTGTCATTTTCATATAAAATTTCTTGCTAGCGTTAACTTCACCTTTACTATTCGAAAGTTAAAATATTCGTGCTTAGGCTACTGTACCGTGTACAGGTGCAAGTCCAAAATAACCCGATGTCCAGCTGTGGACTTCTATCGGTTAACAAAAAGAATTTTCTAGTTACAGCGACGGCTGTGGCTCGGGCAGGTCTTCACCGCGCGATCGGTGGCCAGACCAGCGGTGGAGAAGAGATGGTAAGCCTCATTTGCTAGAGCTATTTATTCATTTCTAAGTATAATTTGGGTCTGGAAAGTTTGGTCATGGTTACTAGCTTTTTTTCTTTACCTAAGCATAATTTGAGTTTGACAGTTTGATCGTCATTACCTGGAAAGTTTATAATCAATAAGGTGCCGCCAAGCGATTCAGTGTTCCGGCACGAGTGTGTGTGGAAACAAAAAAATTCAAAATTCAAAATTTATTTATTTCATATAGGCTAACGTGTAGCTCTTATGATAAGTCAAAAATCTACCACCGGTTCGGAATGCAGATTCTGCTGAGAAGAGCCGGCAAGAAACTCAGCAGTTGCACTTTAAAAAAAAAAAATTTTTTTTTCTTTTACAAAGCTATGCTATGTATAGTGCTTCCACAATAAAGCTTCAAAAATGCAAAAATGCATACGTAGGTACACCAATCCAAACGTGTAGAAACTGCCAAATCTCCTTAGATACCGCTACCATCTCAGACTGCAACATCACTTGCCATCAGCTGAGAGCTTCAAGGGCTTTCTTGTCACCGAATGCAAATAAAATAACCACAAGTATCTGATCTGAACTTCACAAGTTATTCCGCAAAATTTTATCTCAAGCTCTTGCTCAAGTCTTGTCTTCAAATTGCGGCTCTTCCTCAATCCATAATTTGCTCTTATTTTCAGAAAGAAATTGCGGCTCTTCCTCAATCCATAATTTGCTCTTATTTTCAGAAAGAAATTACGGATCACTCGGATGGAGGGAAACTAGACGGAGGAACGAATTGAGGCAAGGCGAAGACCCGAGTGAAAGGAGGTAATGATTCCTTCTTTAACCTTATTAACCTCGAGGTGTCAAGAGATATTTGCATGTGACCGAAGTTTTTTTTTTTTTTTATTTTTCATTATATGGCGTCCATACACTTTCTATAACAAAATGATTCTGCCCCCAGATACGGATCTACCCTCGGCTGGCCCGGGCGACGATCGGCAACGATCGCTTCTAGACGCGAGGCGGAACGAGAGTTGAGAGATTCGCGAGACTCCGGTCGAGACTCGCGCGACACGCGGGACTCCGGCCGGGACTCGGGCCGAGATTCCCGGGGCCCGCGAGACTCGGGGCGGGATTCCCGGGATGCGCGGGATTCGGGACGAGAATCGGGGAGAGATTCTCGCGATCCACGAGATTCGGGTCGCGAATCGGGACGGGATTCTCGGGATCCGCGGGACAGTATCCGGGACTCCCGGGACCCGAGGCGGAGGCGGAGGGAGGAGCCGCGCACAAGGCCGCGGGATTATCGGTTTTCCAACGACTTTTCTCCGCGGGAAAGGGAGCACGCGTCTCCGTTTGATAACGAGTTTCAAGACACCCCCACGCCCAGCACGAAGAAACGCGCGCCCTATGCTGTTCTGGACGGGACCAGGTAAGCTTCATTTGAGGCACAATACTGTAATTATTTCCAATTATAATTTATTTATTAGCTGTAATTGTAATTTGTTGTACAATTACAATTTGCTCTTCCGATTAAAATTTTTTATACACAGAAAAATGGATATAATGGTTCTTGTTTTAAAGTCGTGTAGATGAACTTGAGCGTTCAAAAAAGGCAGTTTGAACGTTTGATTTTCAATACTCAAAATTAATTTCTAGTTTTCTTTTTCACATTCAAAGGCTTCTGCAAGAAATCTCTCCCTTAGAGATAAGCTGTCCACATCTTTTATGCTTTTGTTTGAGTTTTGATACGGAATAAAGAAATAAATAAAAACTGGTCGCATATATGCAATAAAGTGTCAACCCACACAACTTTTCAACTGAAAAGTTAACTTTATTGCTTTACATTATGTATGTATTTAATTTGACAAAGGTTTATGGGATGAAACGTTATTGCATATGTCCAATTATCCTATATTTTATGAATACAGATTCGTCTTCGAGCCAGAAGACACAACAGCGTCGCCGCTGTCAGGAAGCTCCGCCCGGGCGCGCGACGGGGATTCCCCGGCAACCCGATTCCGATTCGACTCCGACTCGCTGTCCCCCAGATCGATGTTCGAGGACGATTTCACCACGATTTCCACCCCTCGAGGGCGAACGGCGTCGATAGCTGAAGAGGACGAGGGCGACCTTCCCCCTTTAAGGGCGAAACCTCAACAGCACAAGGACATAAAGAAATCGGATTCCGTGAACATATTCACGCGGGAAGCCGATCCGTTTGAGGGCGATGCCTTTTTTGCGTGCACGGGATCGGACCGGGTTGCGCGTAGGGAGAACTGGCCGGGCGATTTTCAGGGGTTCGACAACGCGTGAACCCGCTGCAGAGTCCGTTTCGTCGTATAGTGAAACTTGATAATTTTCTATATTTCACGAATATTGGACTATTTATGGACTGTTTGGCAGTTTTCGGGACCTGTGATTTACCGTCGGATTTGTTTTCTCGCGTCCGAACTAATGAGTTAATCTTATAATAATCCTATTAATATATATCTATAGTCTATCTTCTATTTATCCTATCCTAATTGAACGAGCGAAGCGAGTTCTCTGAGTCAACTAGGGCGCTTGCCTACTAGACAGAGAAGTGTGTCCGTCTAAATGTCTGTCAGAGCCCTATAACTTCTGAATTACTGAATATTAGAACGTGGAACTTGGTTGAAAATTCAGTTATATCCTGTACTTGAACAACAAATACTAAAATTAGATAAATGTTATAAAGAAACGAAATTATTTAATTTTAATGCGCCATCTATTAGCATTATTGTGAAGCTAATAGCTTCACTATAATGCTAATAGATGGCGCTGTGTCAGTAAAACAGTTTTATGTCAACTATTATTTTTTTATTGTGTCTAATGTTAAAAGTTAATTATTACAATATATAATTAAAACTTTTGGGAATTATGGGATATCGCGAGGTCTCAGTTCGGGGCGAACCACTAGTTAATATTATAAATGCGAAAGTTTGGATGTATGTTTGTTACTCAATCACGCAGCAACGACTAAACCGATTTGGCTGAAATTTGACATAGAGTTAGATTATACACTGGAATAGCATATAGGCTACTTTTTATCCCGGAAAATAAGAGTTCCCGCGGGACTCCAAAAAACCTCAATCCACGCGTACGAAGTCGCGGTTATCAGCTAGTCTAAATATATAAAAAGAAAAAGTGACTGACTGACTGATTTGTCAGCTGTTCTAGATTTTCCCGATTTTTTTTTTGTTTTAAACCACCGGTGTATTAAGGCAAACAAAACAAAAAAAAAATTCAAATCGGTCAAACCGTTTTTGAGTTTTAGTCAAACTAACGAACATATAGATTACGTTCATTGGCTCGGACGCGATTTAACGTAGTTTTATAATGAAGTCGTATCCAATGAAATTCAATCCCATTGATTGAAAATATATTTGTATGAATTAAGTCAAATTAAATAAATAATATTATGTTTTTGTAATTTGCTGTACGCTTGCCTTTGTTATTAGTAAATTAAGTATAGTTTTTATTAAAATCCACTTTTATTGTATACTCGAAAAATAGAATTAAATGCCTACTTAATACTCGATAAATCGAACTTAGTTGTTAATATTTTTTGCGAGTTTGGTCTCTATCACGCTATATCAATCTACATAATATTTGAGGAAAGTCATAAGCACACCCGAAAATCCAGAGCGCACTATGTGAAATATGACTTTAAACCAGAGAGATATGATATTTTTTTTAAACTGTGGAAATCAAAATAACCATATAAATAGCTGTAACTAAAAAAGCTTTGCATATTCATTATTGATTTAAATGGCAAGCTAGTGATAACTGCGTAAATTGACGCAGACTTCAAAGATTCAAAAGTTACCTCTCTTAGATTTTAGATATGTATCTCCAATTTTTCTGTAGGTATGCTATTCAGAATCGTTTTAAAGACTTGCGTTAATGTGCGCTAGCCATTACCCCTTTTCCTTTACGTATAAATATTGCCATTAAGTATATTATATGAATCTTAATTTAAGGCTTATCGGGTATATCTTGAAGATCTCAGTTTATTAAATAGGATTTATTAAATTTTTACATCTATTCACCGACTATTGTATTTATACATATTAATAGGGTATGATGTATTTATTACTTTCCTGTAATATATTGTATTGTATGTAAAGTTTTAGAATAAGTACCATTTCAATAGAAGCTTTACAAAATACAAAATGCAAGATCAACCGATTGTGCAAGATGTTGCAATACTGCAAGTTGACCTGACAAATACTTATGCTTTTTCATGATTTCTCCGTTAATTTACACCACAACATTAAAATAAATGGTCAATTCGTGAAATAAGTGCAGTATGTAATAAATAAAAAACTATTCTTTAAAAATGCAATCAGGTTCGGACGATTTAGATTAACGTACGTTTATGTAGTGCGTATGTCATTTCAAGAGTTTTTGAACAAACCTGTAAACGTCGAAACACATCTGACGAAACTACATCGCCGATTTTCTGTGCCGTAACGTCGATGCTCCGAACTCTATGTCGTACAATTCAAATGTTAGTCGATGTTTTACTACGTCGTCGCTTGTAACAACCGAATTGCAGAAAGTTAACATCTGTCTCTAGTGTAACCTTTCAAGTAGGTATACTTTATCTGTGCGTAAATATTATGTAATTTAGTGCCGATTTCACCAACGTCGAGTGACGTTAAACCGAGGAATTAACTGGACATTCTGACACTTTTTGTACTGAAAATCTACTAAAATATCACGCTCGCATAAGAAATACCTATTTTACGTTGGTGAGATCGGTCTTTAGTATGGACGGGAAAGGTACGAAGTATTTTCCAATCCCTTTTTCGTCCATACCAATTGACAGATTTACGCACAGAAACGTTATTTACGTTTATTTGTTAATTTGAAAAATGACACTAAGGCCTCTGTTCCTTTTCAGCCAAGGAACGGATCGAACGTAATTTATTTTTGAGCATTTGAAAAATAAATATTTCCTTTGCTAAAGCTACGCGATGGGAAATCAGCGAACGTCAATTCCGTTAGATGTGTTTTAACCCTAATAGTAATTTGGATAAAATCATTGCGCTCTTTTAAACATTTTACTTTAATATTTTTCAACATTCCCATCAAACTAAACGTAAGTGTTTGTACTAAGAATAGTTATGACAAATTATAGTCCAACGTATGGGAATTCAAACATTCAAAATTAAAAACGAAAAATAATAATAACTAATTTATTTAATAGTCTGTAAATTATTATGCATATAATTTAGTACTAAGCGATTTTTAAACACTAAAAGTTACCATATTTATACAATCAATATTATTTTAATAGTTATTTCTAAACTGATCGCACATCGAGTGTAATTACGATTTAAAAATACGGTACTTTCTAGATGTGCGATGAGATTTACAAGCTTTAAATTAAGTTTTGCATTTACAATTTTTCTCAATGAGTGTTAACTAAAAAACATAAAATACTTTCAATTCATTTTATAAACTGAATATGAACTTGACGAAAATAATATTTAATATGTGGGTAGTTCTACGATAAGAGGTAACTTGTGCGGCAATCAGTTTAAAATAGAAATTTTACTCTATATGTTGTTATTTTTTGCTATGAAACACATCACCTAAATGTACTTTATTAAATAACGTCACCATTCAATGCCTAATTAAAGTATATTTTTCTGAAATTCCTTATAAAGTCTAAAAAAGTCTCTAACCTGGCCTGTCCCCCTGTCGGTTTCAGTTTAATTTGAAACGATACATACTTTCTTTGTATCAGTTATTAAACTAAAGTATGTTAAACACAAACTTCAATAAATGTATTCAAGTATTGTTAAGGAAAAATAGAACAATATTTATTTATTTGCAATATATTTTAAACTTAACTTTTGTCCCACTGTTTTTGGGTATCTACTCTAGAAAATTTCATTCCGCTACTACAAACACAAATATAAAACGGCCATATTCCAAATAGTGCTCAAAGTCATCTACTGACGTGTAGTTCGTAATGCAAAACACGTGAGCCGTTAAGAGCGCCGTCGTTTGTTAGTTGTTGCGACCGTTGATTCAAAGTAGTCGTTTCGCGAGGTCAATGTGTCTCTCACCTGGCAAGTCATAAAAGTTATATTATTCATTCAATTTATTTGCATTTACTGGTCTAATTAAATAATGATGGACTAGTGAAAGTGTGATACATAATGTACCGAAAAACTTCTTATGTCAATTAAAACAATACAATTTATCATGAAAACGTCTCTCACCTGCCATATTTCACCTGGCAAGATAAATGTCAGGAGAGAAACTAGTTGACCAGGGGAGATAAGGTTAGTGCAAACAAACAAAGTAAAAAAAATCAAAAAGTCAACAAAGTCAAAAAAGTCAAAAAAAGTAAAAAAAAGTCAAAAAAGTGAAAAAAAGTCAAAAAAATCAAAAACCGTCAAAAATGTCAAAAAACTCTTTTTTGACTTTTTTTGAATTTTTTGAATTTTTTGAATTTTTTGATTTTTTGATATTTTAATAAAATATGCATAAAGTGACTTGCCCTTACGTGAAAAGATAAATAAATAGAACAAAAATCATAATATAAGTGTTTAATGAAAAAACAGCTACTTTTCTCCGTGGCCGTATTCTCTATGGACTTGAAACCTCTTATCGTAGAATCACCCATGTATACATATGTCTACATACTTCAAATAATGTAATGTTATAAATAATTTCTTGTACATAATACAATTGTAAATTTTTTTGTCCATAATTATATTGTAATAAAATTGTAAAATGATAATGAAATTTAAAAAAATGTGTGCATTTTACAGATTCATGTGAATTCATGTAAAATCTTGCTAAACATATTAACATTTATATATATAACATAAATGCAGCGTATTAATAAATAAAGTGGTTTTTGTGCCTGTAATTGTAGGTAATAATTGTAATTTACACTAAAACATCATCTTGTATTGTAATAATTAAATATGTAGTGACAGTTTTGCGATTGGATCTTTTTAATTTTAATTTTTATACTATAAATATTTCGGGCACAAGTAACTTGTTATTACTTTCCTAAATTGTAAATGCCTTATAGGAATTGAAATATTTTAATAAAGCAAGCTTCAAAATTCAGCCAATAATATTTATGAGCCCCTAGATAAATACTTTGAATATTCGACTGGTAAAAAAAAAAGATTCAATATCTATATGTTTAATTTATAAAATTCAATACATATTATGTTTAATATCTACCAATGCGTGTATATAATCTCAGTTCTTCATATTTGATTACTCCACTATTGACTAACATAAGTACTTCATTTTAAATCCGGTCGCATATTTTCAGAAATAATTGTCAGTGTTACTAGACCTTGCAAAACGTCAGAATTTCACCGGATCGTAAGTCCCTCCCATTCTGACGCTCGGCAGGTGATGAAAAAAAAAATTATCTGAAAGACAATTTCTGATAATATGCAGCCGGGATGATTTGACAAGTGTATTTTTTTTTCGTTCTGTGATAAATATATTATTTTTAAGTTTCGAATTGTAATTAACGATCACAAGAAAGTAGTAGTTATTCACGTTAGTTATAAATGAAAAAATGTATATTATGCAACTTATAAACTGGTGCTCATAAATAAATATGTATTAAACTTTTACCATATTAACTTATACTTTGATATTTATGAGCATGAGGGTATTCAAAAAATATTTCAAATAAATATTTGTATTATTATTGTCTTCAAAATATTACAAAATTCGTTTTCGTAGACGTGCATCCTAACTCCGTTTTTGTACCTATTTAAGTAGTTTTTTGTACAAAATCTAGTTAGAGACGATAGATTAAATTAATTGACGTGCAATTAATTATTAGGTATAACTACCTACTCCCTATAATGTGCAGTACCAAAGGTATTTTATGTTCTATACCTGTTGTGTAAAATACTTAATAAAAGTTAAAATTGTAACAACGTATAACATTTTTCATTTTGTTGCCTCATTTTATTACAAAAACCGGCAAAGTGCGAGTCCCACCCGCACACGAAGGATTCCGTACCATCGCATAAGATTTAACACCAGCTATTGTTAGGATCGAGCAAAAACATATTTTTTTTGTATAATTTGTCATTATAACCAAGTTATAACCGTAATAGAAACATTCTGTGAAAAATTCAAGTATACCTTTTACATTACGGTTCATGGCCCGCTGACAGACGGACGGACAGCGGAGCCTTAGTAATAGGGCAATAATAGGGTTTCGTTGTTGGCACCCCTTGCGTACGGTACCTAAAAATGAAGGTAAGGAAGACGCTGTTCTATAGCTTCTTTGTTTTACTGTAAACTGTTACGAATGTCGAAAGAACTAAAATTAGTGAGAGCAGTAGTATTGACCAGTTGATATTTTTGGCACTTCCTGCTTCCCGTCCCGATGGTAAAATGTGGCGTTGGTCCATAACTCCATAATTTAACACGTTAACTGTCCGTGCCCTGTATATAGGGCACTGTGGAGTTAGCCATAGCGTCCGTGCACTATATTTAGGGCACCACTCCGTTCGAAATTAATGTTATTTCTTGAGCTGGACGTACGAAAAAGACTATTGAATTTGAGGTGGACGTGTGGATTAGGAATTGCGTAAATAAAACCGCGAGGGACATACGGAATAATTTTAATAATATAAGTGGTAGTTGAGGGTAATTTGGAAAGAGGGTAATGAGGAAAAATTATTAAATAAAACATTAACATTTTCAGTGGCATTCATTAATATATGACAGGCAGAAGTCTTTTTTACAATTAATACATTTTGTAACCACCTTTGGCGTCTGTCTCCTTGCTTCATTTACCGTCTTTCCACTTTCCATTAAACTTTAAATTAATTAAGTAAATTTCCGAAATTACGTTATATTTTGACAGTGAAACTTTTAAACAGCTGTCGGATACTTTCTTGTCTATGCCTCATGCTCAGAGAATACAAAAAATAGAAATACCCACAAATAGTGCACTAAAATGTAGCTGCAGTTTCTGGTGAAACATCCGTGCACTACATATAGGGCATAGGGAAATTCAGCCTGTAATAAAAATTCATGAAACCTGGAGATAGTCCCGTCATCTCATGAAGCTCTATATATAATCTTTATTAACATAATCTAAAAAAAAAGTTGGACGTAGAGTGTCACTTGACCAAATCAACTTGGACAGGTAACGTGTTAAACCACATTTAAACTGATACCCACTGATACCTATTCTCTTGGTTGTTATTTTTGTATAGGGGCAGCCAGTCCATTGTTAATTATTATAGGATAATTATAGAGGTCAGTGGTAAACGCGGTTGCAGATTCTGTTACATACCTACCTACCTATACAAAAGCCCGAAAGGAAGTACCTACCTACCTAAAAATAAATGTCAAAGTCAAGTCAAATACCTATCTGTCATCAGTCAAGCAGGGACAAGAAGACTCAACAAAAACACGTCAAAAGAAAAGATGATACGGAGAATAACAGCTGTTTTTGTATTTCCTAATCGTTGAATACGTGGTATTCGTGCATATCAAAGGTAGCATTATACTATTTTATCAGGTCATGTTAGTTATTATTAGTTTTAGCCTTAACAAATATGAAACAAAGGTAAGTTTCATTCGGACACGTAGTTGTTGAGTCAATTGTGTTTACTGTTGTCTTGTTGTTTAATAGGAATGTTGTTGTCCAGGACGCGGGTTCAGCACAGTGGGGATGAGCCAGTGACCACCATGAACGGCGCCAAGGATGATGACGATGTTCACAGCGAAATTCAACTGTACAGGATAAAACCACTGGATCACTTCATTGAGGCGCAAGTACAAGAAGGGGACACATTACAAGCTATTGCGCTTCGATTTCATTGTTCTGTGAGTGTTTTATTACAGTAGTTTTAGTTATAAGAGAAACCTCAAATAAAAAAATTCATACAAGATTCAATTAAACGATTCATTGTAAATCACAAACATTAAAAAAATTATGATGTGTGCATGAGCCTTAAATTTTATCTATTAGTGTGCATATAATATTTTAGTAATAACTTAATGCATTACTGTTTTTAGACCAGTATTGGTAAGGTGATTGAAATGCAATCCAATTGTTTGTCTACATATTTTCTTTTTATTGGATATTACAAATAAAAAAAAGCAATAAGAATCCAAGCTACAAACATTTCTCAGAATAAAAATGTACTATTTTAGAAAGAAGGCTTACTTCTATTGACAAGTTTTGTAGGTTGAATCCTGTTTGCTCCAATTAATTATTGTTCTTGACATAACTAGTGTATCATTAGATTTCAGAATTGAAGAGAATCAACCAAATACATAAGGACAATGAAATATTTGCAAGGCGGACAATCAAAGTACCCGTCACACCATACTCAGTGCTTACTGAAATCATTCCCGCTGTGAAACCCACCGAGCCCGTACCTTCCACGAGCCGCATTTCGACTAGTCTAAATCTCGAAAACTTACTACACAGCCCTGTGCAAAACAGACTACCTCCAAACAACACTGCAACATTAAACGGACCTACTAATAAGGAAAACGAAGGAGACTTTGCTATTGACTGCAACGCTGTAGTTTTGAACAGCACTCTTGCTCCAGCAGTTGTTCCTTATACAGATACGGAGCATTACGAAACAGTCTCTGAAGATACACAACTGTTACCAAACAAGGTTAAAGAGCCGGTTGAAGCTGTTGTAGTGAAGCAATTGACTTCACAAGGAGCAGACTTTGGACTAAAGTGGTTCCATTTACTGGCTTTTGTGATAATTCTTGGCGTGTTTGCACCTATCATATATGTGCTATTTTTCTTAGACAAGCATGAACACTCGGACGTTCCTCCATTACATCCAACATGATAGATGCATTATTGGCTTTATATGAAGGCTCATTATACACATTCTGCCAAGTGTTGTAATTAGTACTATTATACACAAGTATTAAACTTAGCTAAATTGACAGATCCAAGTGTAGTGTTATCCTTTTCATAATGTGTTACCTGTGGTAAATGATAACAATACTTTATGATTTAACTTGATCATGCGTCGATTTGCTACTATACACTTTTTAGAATGTGTGTCGGCCTTAATTTCAAGCTATACATTGTGGCGATATTTTTATACATAATTTTATAAGGTGTACCTATATACTGTATATTTTTTAAAATTAAAATGACGTTGTGATTCTTAAATATAATAATATTATTGTAAGCATAGCAAATTGTGTTAATTATTTTCCCCATTCACAAAGGTTAAGGACATACAAAGGAGTTCTAGTGACTATATCATTAAAAATTAATTAACTTATAACTCATTAATTATTTTTCATTTTAGAAATTTATTATTTATTTTTACTTCATGTCTGTACTAATTTAGAATCTAAAATAGACTTTTCTAATATTTAATCAAAATATGTAGTAGTGTCAAGAATTAATCCACATATTGATTTATATAATGTGAATCTATAAAAACCTAAAGACTACACTTTTCTATTGTACATTTTGTGATTGAACATTGTACATCATATTTGGATTAAATATTCGATTTTCAATTTTTTGTTTTTGGTTTTAATAACCTATGCCTATTCAAAGGGGTCAGCTAAAAATAAAACAATAAATTCATAAAATAAACCTTTTATTTCTATTCTTTATTCGCTTAAAAATATAATCGATGTAACAAATCAGTAAATTGAAATTTAAATCATTGCCATTGAAACACAATCTTAGTTTACTTTTAGGTATTTATTATAATATAATGATAAATGCATTCATTCCTCTTAAGTTTAAAAAAAACCCTTTAGAGACCCGTAAATCGACGGTGAATTAACTAACGATTTTACAGTTCCCAACGTTCATACTAATATGAGCCTCAAGAAAATATGCAGTGTGTGACGACTTATCACTAATCCTATGAACAACGCTCAGAATCAAAAGTTTCCACGCCCGAGGTTGGGGTTGCTTTCGTGTACACTGTGAAATGAGAAAAAAACAATAGTTATTATCTGTTTTAAAAAATCGAAAATCAATGGCAGAAAATTGTTAAAACAAGAAAATATAACTACACACATTGGATACTTTTTACTTTTCTATCGTCAAATCATCTTTTAATTGATTTCAAGAAATTAATATGTTTATATGTATAAGAAATGTTTCTATACGAAATGTAAAAGTACGATTAGTCCACTATCTGATAATGTAAATAATTTTTCGCGAGCTTGTTTCTGAGGAAAATTTAAGTTTATCTCACCGAACCAAAAATTTAATCCAGATAATATGTTTACCAATTGGGTATTGGACAATTTTTTTATTTATTTAAAATAAAGGTTTTTAACACAATGCTATTTTTCTTTTTTTAATATCTTACCTAGTCTCGAAAATATAGAGCTATTAAGTTTCCTGTTAGAAAAAGAGAGCGCTATTGCAACATGACGTCACAATCAGCAGCTCCATACACTCTCCATACAAAATTTCGTTTTAGAAGTTGCATACTTTTTGTTTTTTGACCGATTTATTTTTGTTTTTACAAATGTTATTCTTCATTTTTCATTTTCGATTGTAATTAATGAATATCCACATTTTGACAACAATCAATATCAAATATACCCAATCGATAAAATAAAAATTAAATAGATAACAATCTCAATATTGATCTATTTATTGACATCTTTACTATCTGGATTAAATTTTGGATTAGGTAGATATTAATTATTACTATCACCTAAACCTGTCATATCAAAAGATAACCAATAAAGTATCGAATGCGCTTAGGTATTAGTTACAAAACAGAAACAAGGTTAGCACACAAAAAAGTTCAGTCGTCAACACATAGATAGTCACGATGTGATCGTAGATGGTCGACGGTCTTGCATCGTAGTGTGCGCCGTCGCTTTGTAGGCAGATTAGTGATTCCTTGTTACATTGAATCAAACAACAAAATCACTAGTCTTCCACACAACGCGCGGCCGAGCCGTTAGTCGATGAAGGCAACACCTAAAACATGTTATTCACCACATAGAGACTTGTTAGACACAATTATATTACAATCCAATATTTATTACTATAAATGCAATGTTGAAGAATATGTATGGAATTATATTATACAGAATTAATGTTGAAATACCAACAGCTATCTACAGAGAAATTCCATACGTCATACATACAACTTAAGAAGTCTCAATAGCCTAACGGTTGAAGGTGTGAACTGAAAACTGTAAGGTCGCAGGTTCGAATCCCACCCGTTGCACTATTGTCGTACCCACTCCTAACACAAGCTTTCCGCTTATTTGGAGGGGACAGGAGAATATTAGTCAACTTCAGGTTGGCTAATATTCTTTTTTAAAAAAAAAAAGTTCGGAAAAGTTAAGCATTTTTACTTTTAAGTTTCGGTTTTCGGCTTGAGCATCGAAATTCCAAAAGCCGAATAGTGACCGAATATTCGCTACAAACACTTCAAAAATTTAATTCATCAAAGTTGTACCCTAACTTCAAGTTGATTCAATTTATGTTCGATTAATGCCTTACATATTCTTCCACTTTGTAGGTTTTACTAATTGTTATCACTTTAGATAAAGTTTAACTAATCATTGGTGTTATTCGGTTGTATACAAGATTTTAAATTTAATAAAATTGACAAATATATTGATATGAAGTAGCACACAAAAAGACTGGTGAATTTATTTCAGATTACTGTTGTATATAGCCCAATCAGCACCAATTTTTTTGACTATGCTACCAATCTCATTACATTCCATACATTATTTTATATACTATTTCTATTAATATGGAATGGCTGTAAAACCCCATAATAGAATTATTAAGGTGATGAACCATTGTCTGAATAACCTACAACATAAAGTACTTGAAAATACTGAAGGATATATATAGTATATGCATATGTTATAGAGTCCATGAGCATAGATGTTGAAACAACCCTCAGTTTTTGAGTAAACCATACCCATAATTTTCACCAAAAACAACTAACACAACAGTGTTTCATCGTAACTGCGACATATTTACCGGTTCTTTGACCTCTAAAAAAAATTTAAGGCTGTAAACATAAAATATTTAACTTAGCGTCCCTTTAATAATGGGTACCCATTATTAAATTATTATCGCATTGTTTTCTTTTTTCTATTATATTATTAACTTATGTCAACATAGTAGGTATTGTCGCTTCTGTATTCTGATTTGTACTTAGCTTTAGTTTTTCTGAATTGTATGCTGTGGTCATTACCAGAAGGTTGCATTTATAGGATGTATTTTGTGTAACTTGTTGAGATACATATAAAATTGTAACCCAGTTTAATGATCCAAATAAAAAAAGAAAAAAACCATCTACCCTTCAGTATTTCCGAGAAGTCTACACCACTGTATGAGATAGAAACAAACACACAAATGTGAAGTAACCCTGAGTCTACTAAAATCGTCTACACTTATTACCTTGACGTGGCTAGCGCAGACTCTTGTTCAGAGCCAATAGTACATTACTTATGTGTATGTTTATTTTTATTTGGAGCCAGTTCAGGGAACTCTTCAAACGTTCTATTGTAAAACAATACTGTGTTAGTAATGATGGCATTATGATAGATTATTTTACAGATATTAAAGTAAGTATATATTGAGTTTTTACTGCTTTCTTAGAATGACTGAAAACCTGGCCTGACTTTTGTTAAAAAAAAATGACTGCATAAGGGAGCGACTTGGTTCATGCGAGAACAATGTGAAAATATCTAAGTTTTCGATCAATCGATTTAATATAGGTATTTTACAGACTAAAACTATAAATTAACAATAGGTAAAAGTTATCAAGCATTAACAAAGCAGAATTAGTTAAAATTAGCAATCGAAGTCGCTTCTATTATTTAGTATAGATAGTTCAACTCATCTTGGCGCGCGGCGCCATGTGTGTGTAAAGCCTGTGTACAGTCAGTAACTGTGTGTGCGTGACAGAAGGACGAATAGGCGGCCGCCGCGTCATTGCCACACAAATTAAAACTGCATGTTTACAATCACACGCACACATAACGCCGCGCGCCAAGATGAGTTGAGGAGCGTCGGAACAAAAACCGATAAAGTGCATTTTGACTTTTTTTTTTGTTTTTTTGTTTTTTTTTATCTCAACAGATACCGAACTCACTACTGTGACATTTAGGTTTCGAAACAGTGCTGCCAACACCAATAATATTAAAAACTATTGTTCATCTTTAAATTAAAAAGCCATAGACTTAGACACATTTTTTCAATTTCCCAAAACAAAAAAATTCTGAAGTGATTTATCGGTTTTCGTTTCGACGCTCCTCAGTTGAACTATCTATACCTATGTATAAATTAATTAATACATCCATGTTATCCTATTTGAATGTCCAGCTGTTAACGAATATTCGGCCTGTATTCGGTTTGGGTTTAAACCGAATATTGAAACAATTTTGTTATGGACCAGCCCCATAAGTCAGTTTCCTTCTCAGATGTTATGTATACTCTCAACTAACAAACTGTAACGGTTAACATCAAAAAGTCAATTTCGAGTTTTTGAAATAACGTCTTTGTTCTATTCGATGAGCGATATCACGGAGCTGATCGACTGGCCATGCCCCAAGCTATGCCGTCCCACTGACCTCTGTTGTAGCAGGTACTGCGCTTTCTGTATGCGCTGCGGCGTGCCCGTGATTGTGATGATGCGGTCGTTGGCGCCGGGCAGCGGCTCCGCAATCTCGATGCCGGCGCCCGACTCCGCGCGAATCTTCCGGATTCTCGACCCCGATTTGCCAATTATCGCGCCTGCCAGCTGGAAATATTACATCTATTTTATGTCAATAGATTCGCTATTATGTTCCGGATATGTCACTCAGACCACAATACGGGTTCTATATTTTTTTTATTCTAATCGGTTTGTTTCCACACGCCATCGTGCCGGAACGCTAAATCGCTTGGCGGCACGTCTGACGGTAGGGTGGTAACTAGCCACGGCCAAATTTTTGACATTTACAAAGGCTATGCAAATCAGTGGGAAGTTGCTAACTGACGCTGAGATCTATAGAGCGTGCTCTGACTCAGCGCAGACTCAAGATAGAGGTTAAACGAGACATAAATGTGTTTTTATCAACCCCATCTAGCGGTGAGAGGAGTCCCGTGTCAGGTTATTTTCGTTACGGAATTTCTGGATTCGGTCTCCACGCTCAAGGCCCGCGATAGAAGCTATGTAATAACTTAAAAATAAAGAATCTGGCAGCGGATAGCACTCACGTCTTTGGGGATGGTGACTTGCGTGGTGGTCTCCTGCTGGTTGCCGCCGCCGTTGCCGTTGAAGCCGCCGCCGGCGCCGCGCGCGCCTCCAAAGCCGCCGCCGCCGCCACCGAAGCTATTGCCACCGAAGCCGCCGCGCGGGGGCCCGTTGAAGCTGCTGCGCGGCGCCGGACCGGAGAAATCGTTGAACGCCCTGGGTGGAGGGCCGCCTACAAACAAACGCATTATTAAATTAAAAAAAAAAAAAAAAAAGAATATTAGCCAAGCTGAAGTTGACTAATATCCTCCTATCCCCTCCAAATAAGCGGAAAGCTTGTGCTAGGAGTGGGAACGACAATAGTGCAACGGGTGGGATTTGAACCTGCGACCATTCAGTTTTCAGTTTACCTTTAACCGTTGGGCTATTGAGGCGTTTTTATGAGATAGGCTTGCGCTTGACGACAATCAATGATGTAAAGCATTGATGAGGTCTAGGTTGGAGCGTGCTTGCCTAGAAAATGCCTATTCGCTCTCGTCTTGAAGGTAAGATTATACGTGGCCGGAAACACAGAAGCTGGAAGTGCATTCCATACCTTAGCCGTAGATTAGGTATAAGTTGATTGTAACAGTTCAATTTAGATTAAACTAGAAACTGATTATAAAAAACAAAATGCACGTGACTTCGTCCGCGTGGATTAAGAATTTCAATTTACATATGAACTTTTTAATTTTCCGGGGTAAAATGTAGCCTATGTGTTAATCCTGGATGTGAGCTATCCATTCCCAGCCAAATCTGTTCATTCGTTGTGGCGTGAAGGAGTAAACAATATACACACACATATACAAACTTTCGTCTTTATACTATTAGTGTGATAGTGTGATTAGTGTCACATATGATGTGATTGGATGCAAGGTCGCTATTGCTATCGCCAGGTGTAAAATTGATGATGGGTCACTTCTCAGAACGAGAAGGATATGTTCTCCAGCGAAGTCGACTCTACCTTACTATAGTCTGGAGAACATTATGGAGAACTCTAAAGTATGCAGATTTTCTCACGATGTTTTCCTTCGCTCTTGAAACAAGCGACATTTTATTTACGAATTACAAGTATATTGCGTATGAACACAAATCCATATTAGAGTTTACCATGCACCAGTTGCTCGCGCCGCGGTCATAACTAAAGCCATACAAAATTACCTCGCCACGTTTTCACCACTCATCTATTTTTATAAACTGTGCATAAGAAAACTACATACGATTTATGTATATGTATTTATTGCTGCCTGGAAGAGTTCACAAATAGTGATAAGGTCACCTTTTGTGTTACACTGTTCATTCATTTATATATTTTGTTCTTTTTTTCATGCTATTTTTTTTTTTCAAGTTGTATAAATAAAAAAAAATATGTTTCAGATTTACATAACAGGATCTCTTGAGTTCGTATGTAGCGACTAATGCGGCAAGAATTCAATTCCTTACCTGGCCCGCTGCGGCCTATCGGGGGGCCTCCCCTCGGCAGTGGAGGCCTTCCCCCAGGCCCCATGGGTGGGGGCCCGCGCGGGGGTCCACGGGGCGGTCCCCCTCGAGGCCCACTGCGGGGCCCCTGGCCGCTACCGAAGCCGCCGTACTCGTCCGCATAGTAGTCGTCGTAGTTGTGCGGATCGTAGTTCTGGATGGCACCTTTGATCGGCACCTGGAATGAGGTTTTAAAACGTGGAACATTAAAAACGAATAAAAATATTTTTGTCGATTTTAATCGTTATTACTATTACTATAATTAACATAATAATTATTAATAGCTTCCTTGGCTGTAGGTGATCAAGATGGTGAATTAAAGCGATTGCATTTACGTCATCAGTAGGTATCATTGCAAGGCCAGTAGAGAAAAATTGCATGTGCCATGTCATGTAATGTATGATCAATCAGAAGATAAACACACTTGATACACCATAACCACATATCCACATGTCCTAACGGATACATTGCAAGCATGGCGCGTATTTTCTAAAAGAAAATGCCAGCCTTTAACACCCTTTGTGTATGAAGTCTGCCAATCCGCATTTGGCCAGGGTGGTGGATTATGGCCTACGCCCTTCTCCGGAGAGAGCTGGAGACCTGTACCTGAGTTGAAATGAATGAATTAACCTTTGATGCTCAAGTGCTTGGATACAGAAATATGAAATCCTTTCAAATCTCTTGGTCCGACTGACATTACTGCGCATTATTTTAATCAGTCAGTCCCTTTAACATAGTAGGGTTATAGGTACGAAAATGAGCAGGTAAAATAGCATGCATCTGCTACGAATATTAAAAATAGTGAGACGCAAAACAACGACTTGCATGTGGGTTTTTTGAACGCATAAAAGAAATTGAAATTCCGAAGGGGATAAACTTATAATTGCGCGCCAGCTGGCGCTAGCACCTGTCCACTGGAGCTCGTCAAGCCGCTCGCGATTATCGAGCCAAATAAAATCCGTAAACTGAATAATTAATAATCCACTTATCTATCTATATTTAAAAATCAACTGCTATTCGTCAGTCTGGCAAAATTTAAAAACGTCTTGACCGATCTTTTTTTTTATTATTTTATTTGTTCTAATACAGGGGTGAGGGAAAAATAGGGAAACCTCAAAAGAACAGCAGAAAAAACGAAAAAAATCAAAATTATTTATTTTGTTTAGGAATCACCACTTCGGATTACCTTTCACTTGGAAAATTTTCCAACTGATGTTTATTGTGTTAAAAGTTTCTTATAAAAAAACTAAAAACACATTTTTTTTATTTACTAGAAGAAGAAATTTTAACTACCAAATTGTGGATACCCCACAATTAAAAGTAAAAAAAAGGTTAGTGGGAACACTCCCTTCGACAGTGTTCCCACTTAATTACAATATGGGGTTATTCAAGGGGCGAACCAATAAGTTCCTGAAAAGCCAGCAACGCATTGGTGGTGCCTCTGGTACTACAAGTGTTCATGGGCGGCGGTAATCACTTTACATCAGGTGACCCGCCAGCTCGTTTGCCCGCTATTCATATAAGAAAAAAAGCCGTTTAGGGGTAGAACGATTAGTTCTAACCCTAAACGGCTTGTTTCCGAAACGTAGAACTAAATCGTCAAGTGTCAGTAGGTTAGATTTTAAACAAGTCAGGATGCCCACGCCCACCAGTTCTTTGGTAGAACGGTGACGGAGGAACGAGGTTGTGAAGTACTGCCACAGACAGACGTACCTGTCTTATGAGAGTGAGCACCTCGCGCACGCCGGCCGCGACGCAGTCCGCTTTGCCCACGAGCTGCACGACTCGCTCCATGCTTTGCGGCGCGGGGTTCGAGAAGATCTTCAGCCGGGCTCCAGTTTTCTGTGCAAAAGTAATGCCTCATATTTAAATATTTGGATAGAAGCAGGCGTTATAACCTTCTTTTGCTATATTTACATTATTGGCGGACTATTTAATCCGCCAAGCAAGAAAGAACTATATGTTTCAAAGAAAGGCTTTGCAATCGTGCATCGTAGAGTCAACATCTCACGAAGATCATGAAGAAACTTAAGCACCTGTAATTTAGATTATTTCAATGGTGTTGCGGTGTTCCAGTATTTTTCCTTTTTCAATACTAGAATTATTGAAAAAGCAGACATTTTCTGGTTTTGCGGATTATAGCAAAAGAAGTTTGTTGCTCTGTGACTCATATTCACTAAAGGCTTCAACAAATACATTCGATACATTAGAGAACTCACAGAAAGCTATTGGTGTTTTATGTGATTTTTCGAAGGCATTCGATTGCGTTGAGCACAGGAATATTTTACTTAAATTGAGCGACTATGGTATTAATGACACTGCGCTTAACCTCAAAGTGTCTTATCTCAAGCGATCATATACAAAGAGTAAGAGTCAATAATGTGAAATCATTCGGATCAACCCCAGTAACGGGAGTTTTCCAAGGGTCTATTCTAGGTCCATTCATGTTTGTAGTTTACATAAATGATTTACAATTTGTGAAAAACAAAATGAATGGAATTTTGCCCTAAATACTTGCGAATTCCGATAAAGCACTACTTACTGATGATACGTCATTGATTTTTAAGTCGATAAACTAAAGACAATTTTAACTATGTAAATAATGTTTTACCTCATTTTTCTGACTGGTTTACCATAAAGTAGATAAATACTTTTCAATGTAGAAAAAAAACCACAAAGTATGTTCAGTTCTAGTTTTTAATTAAAGTTAAAGATATCGGTAACTGAAAACACAATATTGCTGTGTAAACCAGGCCTAAAAGCGCGCGTTAGCGTATTTGTAATGCCTACAAGGATCTGTTATGTATGAAGAATGACACAAGGAGCGCGACTTTGACGTCAGACTGAGTCAGTCAGTTTGTCGTATATGGAGTTAAAAGCTGTTCTGCGTCAACACTTGAAGCCTTGTCACTATTGACTTATTATACTACTATGCGTGTCACCGTTGATATAGAGGGTTAGAACATGGCGCTAATAAGATATACGTCCTGTCTCAAGGGAGACTTCTCGTCATGCCTAAGGCAATAAATAATGTTTATTGCTTTTCGTGGTAATAATACTGATTAAGTGATTGGCCAGCCGGACCAGAACGGACTGACTGACCTTCGTAGCTTCAGATCATCATCAGATCTTGCCTAAAAGAGATTTCTTTTGCAATAAAGCCACTTTTTCACCCTATAATACTATTTTTTTTTTTGTTTTTATTGGTGTGAAATTAAGAGTTTTCTATTCAATTCTATATTCTGGTCATATCCTAAACTGTTTTTAAAAAGCAAAAAATGTTTTAAAAAGCAAACTTTTAAGCTAAAAATCCGAATAAACCCGCCATTATTAAAAACTGCTTGCTGAATAAGGCACATTATAAGACTTCTTGTAATGTGCTTTTTGAACTTAAATGATAAATGGCAAATTAGACTTCTATAATAAAACATTCAAAAAAATATAGGCAACGAATTAGAACCTCCTCTTTTTTTTTGTAGGTTGAAAATTGGTAACAAAGGAACTAAAAAATCTACGATCTTTACAAAATTATATTTTTTATTTTAATTACATATATTTAATACAAGTATAGGCTTTTTGAGATCTAAATTCACAGCAATATCCTTTAGAACAACCATAAAATTTTGATGGAACAGAAAATGGGATGTACCTACCTTTTTCATCAAAATTAGCTCAATAGTTTATTCGCTACGGTGGAACATTCGTAAATAGTCACATACATACATAAGACTGCTAAAATCATAACCCTTCCTTTTGGCTTTTTCGTAGTTGGTGAAAAAAGGGTGTAGTACAATTTAATACAAAGCAAAGTCATCGTAAAATCCCTTTATTGCGTCGGGTTTATTATAGGAAAACTTTATAGTGAGTAATAAAATTTTACTACAAGTAACACGCAAATCCATCACAGATTAGCAATATAAGTTATAGTTTACACCGATCGATAGATAATAATTAACCAATACAATGACGTAATAAAAACCTAATGTATGTCTAGTTTACCATCATCAACCCAAATTGTTTTTTTTTTTAACTTTCAAAGCATTCATATATTTAATCCCTATAAAAGCCCCTTTTTTGATGGAGCGAGTTTCTCTTCAGTACTAATACTGAATCGCTAAGCACCCCTTAAATATTAAGGCTCTTACTAATTTTACAAATTGCTTTTACATGGCTTATACAAGTAATATGTAAGTATGAAATAAATCTGTATAAGTCTGCACCTCCTTTGTTCGTTGATATGCTTTTTGAGCAAAATTAAACTGTGTAAAAGCAATTTCAGTATTATATTCCGGATAGATTTGAGGACTATTTCGCTGGAGTCCTTAAAACGTTTGGGGGGATTAGATAACTCATTAGTTCGAGTAGTGGGGTACACCTAAAAAATCTTCCGAGCTTTCGTGTAAGTGGTCTATTTGAACGCGCATACACCGTTTGGCTAACTGGTAATGCATAAATAATTGTTAATCGGGATATGAGTGCTTTTTGTATATTCGTGGTGGAAAGCGGTGACGTTTGGGGGCGGCGAGCGCGCACGCGCGGGCGGATCGACCCGCGCACGTGGCCCGCCCAGACACGCACAAACAACAGCGGGCACTGACACCGAGCAGGCGAACACGGCACTTCGGTACAAACAAATTCTTACGTAACATTTAATGTGTCAGGAATCCACCAAATTATTCTCAATATCCAAAAAAATTGTTCACAAAAAATTGCACAACTAACCTTCCAGCAAATCTCCGAAACGAGCCTATCGTAATAATTCCACACAAGTCACTTTCCATATTTTTCGTGAGGTAATAAACACTCGCGCAAATCGAACGGACAAAGCAAGGTTACGAGCGATCAAAGTATCGCGGAACGTTCGTCGCAGGGGTTGGCATACGACCAGCCCCATGGACACTCGTCGGTGGAATAAGTCTGAGCACCGGCGGCGAGTGGCGTGCAACACCTGACCCCCCTCCTCGCCCCCCACCCCCTGGCCCCGCGGGCTGCACTTGTAGGGCTGCGCCACCCCGCGCGCCACGCCTACGCCAACGCCACAACGCCGCCGTGCCGCCACTTCAACCTCACCATTTGTCATAAACTTTATTGACGATTAAACCGAGATAAACCATTTCAACAGTCCATTAATTGTTTTTGACTGAACTCAACCCTTAAGCGTCGCAATTTACTAAAAGCCTGCTGCAACAAAGGAATTCCTGAAATCAGCCGAATTCCTAAGTTGGAAGGAAAAATGGTACCTAAGCGTAGCACTTCATTATAGGATACTTATTATTAACTTGGGAGCAATAACGGTTGATTTCTCGAGGGTAAAGCCTGTGGAAACGGGTCGATAGGTAGTTCTTTTAGCATCGATGGCGGTGAAGCCGTATCGAGGTGGTTCGATCGGAAGCGGAAGCGGGCTCGCGTGCCCGAGCGCCTAATTGCCAGTGTCACCGCGACATCGCCCGTAATTACGCCGGCGACATATGTGACCGGTTCAAATTACACCTTTACCGCTGGCGGGAATTTTATTACCATTGTAACCGGACCGAATGGAGCCTTATATGATGTTACCATCAGGATTCGGCTTTAATAAAATCGATTCATAGCTTGTACTTGCTGTCACGTATGCTTAGAACATAACTCGAAACTCCATTTCGGAATCTCTAAGTGGGTCATTCGAAAAAGCCACGACAGTCCATTTGAAAGAACGAAAATGAAATATGTTCGGAATAACGAATTGAAACTGAACTGAAAATGACAAAGACCTCTCAGACAGTTCGTAATCGCAACACGAACAGCCTGAAACCGTGTTCTTTGTCTTTTGGAGTTGAATTAGTTGAACGTGTAAACAAACACAATGGACGCAACGAGCGGTTTAAAGTGGTCTATATGTACAGTATCCGTTCATAAACTCATCTAGCCTTTATGTGTAGGTTTATAGAGGATGTGCTGTGGTTTTAGAAAAAAAAATACCTTCCTTGCGTCACGTGCGCCGTAACTCTAGCGCGGCGCCGCGCTTCCGACGCGGACGGATGAAACCCCACAGACACGTGTTCGAGCACCCTTTCATTACAACACACCTCGGTGCCAGCTAGTGCTCCTTGAATCACCTTTATGATATGGCATAAATTGTAGGGACACTGCAATTTGCATTTAATAAATGCAAAGTTCCTTTATTTATAGACGAACTATAGCTAGTTTTCTGTACCCCTTTTTACAGGAATGTTTCAGGCACGGTATGGTGTCTGGTAAAGTGATGCAACAATGGTTCAATGCGCTTGAACGCAAAGGCTTAATTGAATGAACAAGTTTTATATTTCCCTTTGGATAAAACAAAGCACATTTTTTTTTATTTGAGGTAGTATGAACGGGTGAATGAGCATCAGTATCTTGGAATATTTTGGTATTGATAAAAATAAAACATATTTACTATCGCTAACTAATAGGGTGGTTTCATGAAATATAAACTACCAAGACTCCAGAGATGTTTAAGTCGTAGATGCGCATAACATTCCTTGGGTTTGGAATTCATTTTCGGAATAACGTTACATTGGTACATACTCGTATAATAGAAAATGAACGCTTTGTGCCAAGATCCTGGAGCTCTCGAGAACAAAGCAACGACGGGACGCGAAGGGAGGAAAGGAGCCGAGTGCGCGCCGTGTACCTGCTCCCGATTGAAAGATCGGCGGCTGGTTTTGGAACATGTGGCATGTGTTCAGAATTAGTATTTAGCGAGGTCAGAGCGGAGCATTGTGCAAGTATAGTAGGTAGGTAGTGTGCGTCGCCCAGGTGCGAGGCGTGTTTTTGTGCGGCCTTCCGGCGCGGCTGCGCGGCCACCTGCCGAGGCAGCTGCCGCCCGCGCACGCGCCGCCAGCGGCGACGCCGCATCGCGAGCCAGCCCGCACGCCGGCGGGCTTGTCTAACACGGCAGCTACAACTGTGACGATCGCGAACATCTCTGATTGACCGGCACTCTCTCGCGATCGTCTAAAATGCATTGTTACAGCTAGAATACCATAAATTCAGCCAACCATCACAATTAAGATGGTGGCAAATGGCAATGATTGATATACCTAACTTTTAGTAAACGACCAGTTAAACTGCACTCCGATTCCGACCCAACTCAGACTAAAGATGAAAATTAAGCATAAATTATGACCACAATAATAATATAATTTAAAAATAGGGTGAGCCATGTATTTAATATTTGGAATATGTATGTACCTACCGGAAAAAATATCTTTACGCTTAGTTTATCAGGTTGGTTGTAGCAAACTTCTAAATACTAATTAAAATACTCTACTTATGTTTTTTAAGAACTTCAAACTTCGTCTTCCAGGCATGTATTGAACAAGATTATAACCGTACCGTAAAATTTCAAGTGTGCAGAAAAATACACCAGCGTATAGCACTTTTGCAGAATAAAACCTCATATAACAATAAAAGGTATTCAAAAGCAATAAAAGGTGCATTTATTCTAGTTTTCTATAAAAAACTAAAAAATAAAGTATTGCTCCTCTTCTTCCACATACGAGGCAAGTATGTAAAAAATATGCGGAGCTTGGTTTCCATGTGCGAGCTAGATAGATAAAGCTTGCCTCGTTCTTTTTGCTGAATGGAAATACGACTGTGTATGAAGGAGTATAATAAAAATGACAATCGATAAGATCTATTGTTCGCTCGGCACCGAGAATGTGTATCGACATTATTCTATTATTTACGCGATTTCTATATATACCTTCTTAATAATATAAAGTTTTTTTGTCCTCACAGGTAGAAGAAGAGTCCATTGACACGATGAAATTCGCTACAGAATTATGAACAAAGCGCCCGTATATGGGAACAGCTGATCGGTAACAAAAAACACATAAGACTTTCAAACGCTAACTATTTACAATTTACACACAAAAAATCTGAGACGCTATCGAAGCCGTACTTAAAATAGTGCATCACATGGTCCAAAACAAGTGTGAAGTCGCATATAATAAATACTTTATTTGTCTTTAACAGAGGATAGACGTATAGACTTGCATGCCTCTATCGCCTGTACTTATGCTAATAAAGAGTTGATCACCGCGCAACGCCAATACACATTTTTGAATTGATTTTATACAATTTGTAAGATCAAACCTTTAACTAACTGGTGCCCTATAATTTCCTGGCATAAAAGTAGTCTACGTCCATTTCCTGGATATAAAATACTAGCTGATACCCGCAACTTCGTTCGCGTGGATTGAGGTTTTTTTGGATTTCCGTGGGAACTCTCTGGTTATTTTCCGGGATAAAAAGTAGCCTATAATGTCCTACTCCAGACTATAACCTATATCTGTGGCAAATTTCAGCCGAATCGGTTCAGTCGTTGCGACGTGATTGAGTAACAAACATACAAACTGTCGCATTTATAATATTATAATAGAATATTATAGTAATAGGATTTCTCTACCTTTCGCCAAAATCGGTTCAGGTTAGGCTCTGAAAATGTTTTGAAAGGCATATTTTCCCTAACAGTTTTTATGTTTTTACGTCTTCGAGATCAACTCATCAAAACAAATTCGTAATTTTAAAAACTTGTGTTTGAGTTATATGCTTTCGTTCAAATAATAATATAAGCTTACCAAAGCGAAAGTCGGTATTCTTTTAGTTTTGTCAGTGGCATGCATAGCTTTGCCTGATGTACATTTTAAAAGTTACAAAACTTACAAAACTATATTTCAAAAGTTATTGATTTAAACAAATAGTTTCATGAATCCAAGAATGTTTCTAAACCAACTTACTACAGAGACCAAGAAAGTCTCTTTTGACAAACTGAGATTTTAATACCAATTTGTTCTTCGTTGTTGTTCGTTGATAAGCCATTTTTAGTAAGCACAAGCAGACGCGCGCGACTTCTTCCTTCGTTCTTAAATTCACAATCGACAGTTCATAAATCCCCAGTTTTTTTTTTCAAAAGGTTTCAGTTTTAAGATTGAACCCTTTTGAAAGTTGATCAACGGATTGAGTAGGTATAGGTACCTATCGATATTCATTTTTTATACCCAGTCGGGTTAGTACAAGATTTACTTCGATTGATCGTATTCGCATACTATGACATTAGCGTCAAAGTAAAATGAACCATAGTCTTTAACCTTATTAATTTGAAGTCACAAATTCAATACAACCGATTTGAATTTGGAGCGAATGCGTAAACGTAAATGTATAAGAATGCATGCACGAAATTGAACTCTAATTCCTTTTACTTTGACGCTAAAGTCATCGAATACGAATACGATCAATCGAATTAAATCTTATACTACCCCTACTGTTGTACATACTATGAACGCCACTGGTTCAGTCATAGACCAAGTTATGAAACACAATACGGGCTGGCGAGATTGCAAAGTTGCGACGTTTAAAAACTTCCGACTACCCGCTCTATAGTCGTTTCTTGATAATTGATCGTTTTAATGCACTCCCGATATTCGTGGAAGCTCTTACGTTAGTTGTTTGTTGGCTCTATATTGCCACCACGTACAACCTTGTCAAATTGTTGTATGGCTTTTAAGCTTGAATAAGTGAACGTGTGCTACATCAGGTATAACAAATTGGTTTTTGTACATAATTAAGGTTATTGTAGCTTAATGGAATTACATTCTATCTAACAACTAGCTTTTGCCCGCAACTTCGTCCATGTGACTTAGGTTACTGTTTTTCAAAAAAGGTCACTTTTCTTGCCATCAAAAAACCCGTTCAATACAAAATGTATGAGAAAATGAAATTTTTTCATAATATTTTTTCGTGAATTTTTCCGATATTTTTCCGACAAGGATGGCTTCCTTTTTGACAGTATAGTATAAGTTTAGCAATAGTTTTAACTTTTAACGTTGATTTGAAACAAGATATAAATTGGTCATGATTCACAGGTTTACAAGGAAAGATAGGTAGGTAAAGCAGATGCAAAACTGTCTCCACCTCAACGTATAGCATCGGGAATCAACAAGGCACGATAAAAAACTAGGTAAATTGTCTAAAACATCCGTCGGATTGAGATAAGACGGGATACGGGCGCAGCGGCAGCTGCTTTCACATCTGCCCTTCATCCGCAGTCGCCCGAACATCGCGAGGAAAAAATCTCTTCATTATTGCTCGCGCCTCGACAGATGAGACGCAAGCGCACAGCTGTTGCCTTTAATTACACCTCACGGGCACTTTCGAGAATATGTCCAATCCATACTAATACATATTATAATTTAAATATATTTTTTTTAACCGACTTCCAACGCTACTATAAAGTATATCAAGCGTGCCTATAAAATTTGAAGAGTTCCCTCGATTTCTACAGGTTCCTATCATCAGATGCTGACCTGGACTCGACCATGGGACCACCTGGAAAGTATACCCTTTCAAACAAAAGAAGAATTTTCCAAATCGTTTCAGGCGTCTTTGAGTACTAATCGGGGAACATGCGTAAAAAAAATGGTTCCGACGAATAGCGAGCCCCTTCTCCTCCTCCTCCTTTTTTGCCTCCTTTTTTGAAGTGAGTTCATAAACGAGAAATTATCTCCGGATTGCGAACCTGATTGGCTGACATAGCTCAACGGATTGCGAACCTGAATGGCTGATATAGCTCAACCATAGGCGATGGTTCGGGGCACATAGTTCGAATGAAATTAGCCTTAAGTTGCTGGACCTCGCACCGGAGAGCAGTTTGCCAGACTCCTAAAAATAAGTGGACTAATATGTCGCGTAAAGTCACGGGCAAAAGCTAATTTCTAATATGAATGGGCTCACCTCTCGTAACTCCTTGATCTTGGCGCCGGCTTTGCCGATGACACAGCCGGCTCTGCTCTGGTGGATCAGTAGACGGACGTCCAGATCTTCGTTACTGTTGCCCTTCGGACCACCCTAGACACCCACTCTCGGTTAGGACAGTTTTTTAAAGAATATTAGCATCGTTGAACAACAATATTGTTGCCTTTTCCTCTTTAAATAAATGTCAAGTTATTTGGATGATGTATGTTAATTTCATCATTAAAACGGCTTCTTACGCCAGATGCATATAAGATCCTAATAAGATTGAGCTTTGACAGTGACATAAAGCTTGTTTTGTATTTTCAAGAAAATTGTCAACAAAATTCGACAGAAAACCATCATCAACTTCTTTTCGTATCGGCTATTGATTTATATCCACACCATTCAATTTGGTTACGAAATTGTTGGGGGTTTTCGATATAAGATATTATAGATTTATTTATACTTACATCAGCCAGATTTGGAAGGATGTCCTTTACGATTTCCATAATCGTGTCGATATCCGACGCCGTTATGGACAGAACCCTGAAAAACAGACGCAATGTTACCTCTCGGCGATAAGCGGAGAAATTGAAAAAAAAAATCACAGCACAATATTCAGAAAACGGTGTACCAAATCAACGGTCAGGGAGGTATTTTTTCGGCACATGATAGCTTCAAATGATAGTCGTATTTTACTTTCGGAATGCATTTGGGAGAACTCGTCTAATCTCGTATAAACGTGTCGGGTTGAGGATATAGACCGAGGTCTCGAAAACTGCGGGGAAGCTAGCTGTGTTATCGGGCACGAGGGCAGTGCGGTTACTCGGTAAGTTTAACGTGTGCCACCTGACTGTTGACTGAGACTCGAGGACGAGACGTCGGGCTGTAATTGATACTGTTGATATTGTGGGCAATAGTTTACCGTTCGGGGCCGGGGCAATCTGGGACTGTTATAGAGGCTTTGTACTGCGTGGCGGGGCGGCGGGTGCGGGGCGGCGGCGTCCACGGGGCGGGACCGGCAACCAAGAGTCGCTGTAGCGGCGCACCGCGCGCCTCGCACATCGTACCACGGGGCAGCACCATCATCGATACCATTTTCAACGCTAACGAACTAACATCATCCCCCGCATGCTAAACCCTAACCATATTGTATAGACTATGCGTAATCCTTACTAATATTATAAATGCGAGTGCTTGTTACTGGGTTTGTTCTCCAATTACGCGATTGTTGCATGAATAAAGCTGAGGATCTGGAGAGTGACATAAGTCTACTACTAGTGTACCGCGACTACTAACCACGAGTCCGGAACGATCTACCAGCCGCAGCTGGTTCAGTAATCGCGTACTACTGTATTAAAATTGTAGCCGATCAAAATATATTACCAACTACCGAAGGGTTGTCGCGAACCTAGATCACGCGACACGTTGATTTGTGTGAATAGTTTGGCGCATTAAGGCAATATCTCGAAACTTGTATAAGTTCGTCATGATGCCACTGGATCGTTTGGGCACCAAGGTATCCAATTAGTTGAAAATGGTAACAGATGACGGCGTGTACGGAAGCGCGCGGTGCGTCGCGCTACTGACACAGAGGCGTCTCGGGGGCAGAAAGAACCTGTAACTGGCTGCCGGGGGGTTATTGTCTAGCCTACGGACTGGCCGCTCGCGTCACCCGGCGGTCCATAGACCGCCGAGCACGCCCTTCAAATATACAGACATTACATCAGATAGTTAAAAAATTAACAAAGCCAAGGCGTGGGTCCGGTTATCGCGTTACCCAATTATAAGCACGGAGCAGTATTTTTTTAAATAATGAGATTGGTGGTTTGTACCTGTGGTGAGAAAATGTTATGCTATTTAGATTAGGAATATTAAATAAAAAATGAATAGTATCTACTTACACTATTATAGTAACTGTAATGTAGCTTAACAACTATTGTAATATAGTGTAAATGTATGTATATATGAAAAAAAAATCCAGAACTCCAACTGTATAAGTATTGATAAATATATTTATTGTGTTACTTTTTATAATATGATAATAGGTATCTAAACAAAATTAGACTCGCAACTAAAAAAATGTTACCAATTTAACTTTTTTTTTATTAAAACACTTTTTAATTACTGACCTCATTCCTCAGCTTTGATATATTCGATCCTCCTTTGCCAATAATTGATCCTGCCACCTGACAAAAAACGGGCACTTCAAATATTTTGTTTTACTCTGAAATTTTAAAAGTATACTATATGCAGCAAGATAATCTTTCATAAGACGGAGTTTTTTATGAATTTTTTTCATGATTAAATTAATTATAGTCTAGGAACAATAGCTAGTAATAGGTAATAAAGATTTCTAATATTTCTAATATAAGAGATAATGGCCAACTTTGAAAATTAGTAAGTCTAACATAATAAGTGCGAAGGAATAAGAGTTACGCGATAGAAAGAAAGGCAACTTCTAGTTGACTATAGCTGTTAGGTGCGCTAGGGCTCTGTAGCTAGAGTTGCTATTTAATTAAATGATTTTGCGAAGTGAATCTTCTGTTTAGTTCTTTCAACTCACGAGGGAGGTGGCTCATGGTTGTTTGTGTGTCGTATCTGTATAAGTGTGAGCGAGAGGTTGCTCGCGCCTGACCGCTGCCACCTAGGCTCCTGACACGCACGCACACTTACGCCATGTGCATGTACACGACGTAACCACAAGTAAAGCTCATGCGCCCTCGTGAATTGCAAGAACTATACCTGTAGGTACTATTATGTATTCTGTGGTAGGTATAACTTCAATTAAATTCCCAAATATTGGCTTTTAGGTGTGCCAACTGGGCACAGATTGTTTCGCTAGTGCCTCGTCGATGGAGCAGGCACAAAGGAGTCTGAATATGAAGGACAAGACATACCTTGCTCGGAATGAGGAAGGTGACTTCATCGTCGGTCTGTCGCTGGCGTTTCTGCATTGGACCATCGTCTCCGTAGGCGTCGCGTTTCATACTGCCTGCTGACAAATGAACATAATATCTATTATTTACCTCTAAGCTTATATTCTTATTTTTTAGTAAGTAGGTTCTATATTAATCCGTGAAAACTTTTTAGTCTTCTCTTTTCTCTAAACACAGTACAGTACTCCTCGTGCGTGCAATTATAATAATATTTTACACAACTTTTATACTTGAATATCACGTGCTTCAACGAAAAAAGAAAAATCGTGAGGAAACCTGCATGCCTGAGAAATAACCACCATGCCCTGGAAATAATCCGAAATCACAGCACACCAAAATCAATCGCACTTGTTTCAAATCAAGTTTCGATCAAGTTTGTAAGACCCTTTAGTCAATAAGCAAATGAGCCGATGATCTTCAAACGCCTGAGCAAATCTTCATAAATTATAGCTAACATATATCTCGATCACGTTAACTTTCAAACAGAAAAAACCGCGTCAAAATAGGTCCATTCGTTAGGGAGATGATAGACACACAGACACACAGGTTAAACTTATAACACCCCGCTTTTTACATTGGGGGTTAAAAATAGCCCATGCCATTAGGACAAAGGATTCGAACTTACACCCTTTTGGATTTTATTTCAGCCCATCCTTCAAGCTATTGTGGCTATTTCATTTCATTTCATTATATCATGAACTCAGTGTGATATGTACGTATGAGGTTTTTAGACAGGTCCCCCATGAAGAAATCAATGTTTAAATTAATCAGTTAGGAATTAATCAGAGGTTGATTGCACGCCGGTGGCGCCGGTACGCCGCGTGGTTAGGTATTGATCCTGGGACTAGCCCGGGTTATTACAAACCAACAAATAATTTGCCTTTTGCGATTGTCTAATATCCGGTCAAATGCGAGTCGGACTCGCATACGAAGGGGTTACGAAGCTCAGTTTTTTGTATTCTTATACGTTTACCAAAGGTTTACGTATAGTACTGACACAAAATTAAGCTCTAATTCAATTACATTATGGTTCAATTTACTTTGACGCTAATGTCATCGAATACGAACACGATCGATCGAATTAAATCTTATACTAACCCTACAGCTCGAGACCTGCAGGGTTAGCATGGGGAGGAGATACAAGTTTTATCCCCCGATTTTATCCACTGACAAGGGATAAAATTCTCTTCTTCCTATGCTAAAGCATGGCGACAGGGGAAATGAAAAGTATATTCCTATAAGAATATCCACTGTGGATATTATTTCCATCGTTTTGCTCTTGCTCGACAGGTGGATAAAACTTAGCGAGGGGTTAAACATTTTATCCTTTCCCCGGAGATAAAGTTTCTCACGCCCACGCTAGCTATGCTGTAGGGTTAGCGTAAGATTTCTGAGAGAAGTCTCAGAAAAGGGTTTTAGGCCTTAGTCCACCACGCACAATGCGAATTGGTACACTTTACACATCTTTGAAACCATCATACAGAACTCACAGGCGAGCAAGTTTTATTCGCAATATTTTCCTTCACCGTTGAAGCATGTGATATTTTGTTACACGCGCGTAACATCGAAAATTCCCTTCGACATTCCTACGCTATTGGCTAAAATGTACTGTTGCAGTAGAATGCAATATATTCAGCTAATTGGGGTAGCAATAAAACTGCGTGATCAGATGCAACTTTTCGGCAATTTGTTTTGACAAAATTAAATGTTACTTGGCGATTGTACAATTGGGTATTTGATTTGACTAATTTTTATATATAGAGTAAGTACATACTTAAAATAAAGGTTTTTAATTTTATCTTTTTACTGGTTTTTAAGTTACCCGTTAGAAGAAAGAACGCTATTGCAACATGACGTCACGTTTCAGAAACTCCATACAAATATTTAGTTTTAGAAAGAGACAGATACAGTAGCAGTAAAATAGTTTACAACATGTTTTTTGACCGATTTATTTTGGGATTTTACAAACTTTACATTTCCGATTGTACTCGTGATTAATGAATACCTATCATTCATTCATTCAGACAACCGCCAAATACCCAAAAAAGACATGAAAGAAACAATTTACGCATACAATTTACCATTTCATCTTGAATAAAAAAGGACTAAGTATTTTTCTTGTTGCTTATAGTTTTCGTTTTTGGTATCAGAATACCTATTTTACATTCCGCGAATGGTACGCGACATTACTGCCCGTCACGCCTGGCTCCAGGCCAGAAAAAGGTCAAACTAAAATGACCCGCCCGTAGCGTGTTCTCAAGAGAGAAGACACATTTTCTCTGTGACCCGTTTGCCAATGTACGCTAAACCTTATAGGTCTTTTTTTTTTGTCAATATTGGAGAGTTAAAAGCGTGATTTTTCTAAGACCATTCTAACGAATATCAAGCACATTTAGACAGTACTCATCCTCATCTCTATTAATATTATAAATGCGAAAATGTGTTTGTTTGTTGGTTTGTTCTTGAGAAGTGTTTTTTGCATGGGTAATTTAGTTGGAGAGATATAAGAACAAAATAGTGAATGAACCTATTTAACTGGGAATGGAAATAGCTCGCATATCCAGGATTAACACATAGACTACATTTTATCCCGGAAAAATGGAGGGTTCCCGCGGGATTTTTAAAAACATAATTCCAAGCGGACGAAGTCGCGGCCAAAAGCTGGTATTAAATAAATAAATATTTATTCCAGACTAACATTGTTTAAAAACATTTTATTATCTAACTAAGTGTGTAATACTCTTTACTATCCAACTAAGTGTAAAACTTGTAAGGGAGTAGAGACGACAATAGTTTTTGGGAATTGACTTCGATATTTCGGATTTTAGTCCGCCCTAATTCGTTGAATTAGTATAGATTCGTAAGTATCTGCCCCTTTCTGTTTGCCAGCTCGCCTTTCGGGCGCTCAACCTTATAAGTGAAATAATCCATTTTCTCTGCACCCTATAGGGTTAGTGTAAGATTTAACACGATTGATCGTATTCGTATACGATGACATTAGCGTCAAAGTAAAATGAACCTTAAAAGTATTGAATTAAAGTCACAAATTCAATACAACTGATTTTAGTTTGGAGCGTATTACGGATACGTAAATGTATAAAAATGCAATGCACGAAATTGAGCTTTAATTCAATGTAATTATGGTTCATTTTACTTTGACGCTAATGTCATAGTATACGAATACGATCAATCGAAATAAATCTTATACTAACCCCAATGTTCCTCGGAATGGCTAAGATCCTTTTATGATTGCAATTACCGAATAATTTGGTATAGAAATATTGGAAACGACTCGCAATATAAATGAGCAAAATGATCAATCCATTTCTATTTACATTCGCATATAAAAGGTAAGATGAGATGTCAAAAGAAAATTTCTCATAATTTAGCCGGTATATTTTTTTGTAAGTCTTATGCGAATGCCAACACAAGAAGGTAATTTGTCTTACGTCTTACATCCTAGTTTAGGTTAAACTAGGTAACTTAACAAATTAAGAAAACGTGATAACTAGGTAACTTAACAAATTAAGAGAACGTTTGTTTAACTAAATAAAATTATTGCATTATTCACTTTCATTAGGTCAGTTAATAATTTTTTTTTTAATCATTATTTGATAAACTAACGACGACTCTATATCGTTGACCCAATGTAGAGTATCACATTTGATCTGTTTTATTTCGGTATAAAAAAAATGTATCCGACCACTTGAGAACCTCCTCCTTTTTCGTCGGTTGAAAATTGCTTTTATTCGAATACTTATTAGCAAATCATTCGAAAAAGTGTGCTTGTTACTTTTTTTAAACAATCGCACGTCTAAATCATGTTACGATTGTTATAAAATCGGCAACGTGGTGGAGGAGCTCTAAATATGGTAATTGTTCCGGACAGCAGGTGACGGGGTCACTGACACCGTACAGGTGTACCCTGCTCCCACTACGGGCGAAATTCGCGCGCATCTACATTTTGTGTTCTGCGGAGTTTCACAGATTACTCTTTCATCACGTTCAAACTACTTATCTACCTACCTATTACCTTTGGAAACATCTCATCGTTGAGTTATTGCCTACAATAGGGTAAGATATTGATACCTAATACATATTTAAACACATTTTATTGAAATTTAGCACTTATCGGATCTATGATTATTATTATCAATGAAAAGTAAATAACAATGGTTGGTAAATAATATAAGGTTCGCGTAATAAAATCAATAGTAAGTCTGGAAGCGAAGAGAAATATAAAAACTAAATGTGTGGATTTTAGGCAAATGTAATGCGTACAGCTATAATATCTTATAGTGATTATATTAAAATGTTTAGTGTCTGACCGAACTTTCGTCTTCGGATATCTTCGGTCAAAAATACAATCTTCAGCCAAATCTTCGGCTTTGGCTTTTTTGGCCGAAGATTCTAGAATGTGCCAAAATTAAACTTATGTTTCTGTACTGGTAAAAATAGTCCTTAAAATTTTTCGTGCATTTATTCGAAAGCACGTGGTAAAAGTTTATTCGAATAAAAAATTATTCTAATATATTCTATGCCGAAAATTTATTATAGGCAAAATTATAACACTTGGATCACTACGGTCGTCAAATAAGCACATTTTATATATTACCCCTTCCAAGTTAGCCCGCTACCATCTTAAACTACATCTTAACTTACCATAAGGTGAGGTCGCAGACAAGGACTATCTTGTCATCGAATAAAAAAAAATGTATCGATTCAAAATTATATTTAGGTAGGCAATAGAACGGTAGAGAAGCTCGCCCGGTGTTACCACGGCAGGTGTTCGCCCCAAGTCGTATGGTAGGACCTTTACGCAAAAAAAAAACACCGCTCCAAATGTCACACAGCTGTCTCTACCTTCGAGCGTTCACCTATTTACAGGATCTACTGCGCTTAGTCGAAATAGGTATTCGGAAAAAATATTTAAAGGACTATACAAAAGCGGACGCCAAATCCTTACTGTTATGAATGCGAAAGTGTGTTTGTGAGTTGGTTTGTCTTTCAATCACTCGGCAACCGAGATCGATGTGATTTTTTGCATAGTCTTAGTTTAGTACTTGGAGAGTGCCATATACCTTTTATCCCGGAAGAACAGAACGTTCTCGCGGGATTTTTAAAAACCTAACTCCACGTGGACGAAATCGCGGTCAAAAGCTAGTATCTGAGAAAAGATTGTCATATATGTAGTACTTCTAACGTGAGCTTAGGGGTGGCCGTACACTGAAGCGTAGAGAAATGTGTTCGGCAAGACAGTCACATTGTTGAGAGATGACGTGATTGGACAGTTGAACAATATGTCTCCACTTCGCGACATTTTAGTGAACATACCTACGTCCTTACGCTCAGTATATCTAAAAGGTAAATAAAGGCGGTAGTCTCACAAAGTTATACAGCACTACTAAATCATTATGTTTTCTGCAAAGAATATTATGTGACTAAGTTCTAAGCAAAATGGCGTGCAGCCAAAATATAAGGTTTAATATTGATGAAGCTTTGCGAACTTATGCTCACAATAACTAGTAGAATATAATAATAAGACTTATATTGAGGATAAGTGATTGATAGTCCCATCGAAATCCTTTTATAGGATATTTGCATTTACGATCACTACGTAAAAATAGAACGTGTGCTTTTATTCCACGTACAATATCTTATCCAATTGACAGGCCTACATATAACATCCTTTTGTTAGTTTAAAAACATTTTGAAAAATATGGCGGTACTTTTAGATTAATCAATTTAAGTTTAATAGATTTAATAGATTTATAAATACATATCAAAAATTCCGAGGCCGGCGGGATTCGAACCCACATCTGTCTGGGAATCGCGCCCGAGTGTGTTATCCGTTACACCACGGCGAACCACACGTTTATTTAAGTAATTAAATATTAAGGCAATTTAGGTTTGAGATTATGTACCTACAAAAGAATCGGCGCCATTTAAAAACTATCGGCTCGTAAGCACCTAATGCTCAAAGGTGAAAATTATAAGTGTGATAAGATACGTTTAAATGTTTCCACCCTCTAGGGCATATGTTTGTTTATAACATTTCTATAAGCTGTTATCTAATAAGGACTTATTTAAAACAACAATCAAAACAATATAAATATAATTGGTAAAGGCACCTATAGGCACAAAGAAAGCGAATGTAGGTTAAAACAATAGGATCGAAATAATGGGCCACACACAAACAGCTCGCGTGTAATTATAAAAATAGGTGTGATCACAAAAACGCGGGTAAAATACTCACCTAATTATTCAACCAGGACGTTTAGGACAAGGAAAAATGTACCTAGAACAATATAATTTGGAATTATCAGCTTTTGCGGGTAGGACAAAATTTATTTTTTACTTCACAATTGTAATGTGTAACGTACATCATATGTATGGTAAAACGCGTGATGTTTCATATTGCTGTCTTAGAGAGACGTCCGCCTTGCAGGGCTGGCGCGAGTGAACTGGCATCGCTCGGGCTTCGCACGGGCGTTAGTACGTCCCAGTGAGACTCCGGGGCGCCGCCGCGGCACATGCGCAGAGCCCTAACGACAACACCCCTACCTCTTAATGTGCCCCGGAAACGAGAACTTAACAAGTCACACCGCAAGACGACTCTTCACTCTTCAGCCAACAATACCGCCTCTGATACCTTATTCTTAAGTATAGATTCAAACTCTGTTGCATGAGTTGGTATGAGAATATTAGACTAATTAAGTTAATAGTTTGAAATTCAGTCATTAATGATGATCGCGATGTTATTAATACAATAATTTTAAGTAGACCTGCTTCTGCATTTAACAAACCAGTAAACAATAATAAATAAATAAAAGGAAAATGTGACTGACTGATATATGGAAAATCACTGGACGGATCGGGCTGGGCATACACCTATCTATTAAGACGTATGCATTCGCTAAGAAAGGATTTTTGAAAATTCAACCCTTGAGAGGGTAAAATAGGACTTTGAAAAATTAAAACTTAACGTGTGCGAAGGCGCAGGCAGGCAGGCGTGTACCTACTATAACTTTGAACTTTATTGACTTAAAAAGTAGACAGAAAACATGTAATACTAAATATTAGAGTGCATTTAGACGTTTATTAGTAACGCAAATGACTTGCCTTCATAATATCTAAAGGATGTAAATATAATAAGAGATCAAAGTTGAAAGCAAGTTGCATGCAACCAAGTCGTTAACCATACAATATCCACCTTTGACAGCACTCATATTATTATTGGTCATATTCTTATTGATTCGAGGGAGGGAATACATTAAGTAGAAACGCTTAAATAAATAAATAATTTTTAAGTTTTCCAAAATGTTTTTTTTTTTAAACAAGAGTGAATGTTTTCGAGGTAAGAATTTTCTACTGCGCTTATCGTAAAATTTACACATACTATAAAGACGTATACATCGACAATATTCATAATTTTTTCCAAATAAAGAAAGCGCATTTCGCTGGGGATCCTATTGTGAGCTTTCCGCCTTTCCCTAGAGTAGGAATGTCGAAATATAGCTCGTGATATCGTGATATCCCATTTTCCATACACTTACTCTCGAAGGAATGATGTATGTTGTTACTAAGCTTTGTATAAAAGTGGCTACCTATAGAATACAGGTAGACTTCTATAGAACTCTACCTGTGGACTCTAGACTTCAGGTAGAATATGATGACTTTGTTCAAAGGGCTTCAAACTGATAGATTTTTTATTTACCTAGCTGATGCAAGCATGATTACTCATAGGTCGTAATTTTCATCATTTCCATCCGTACAAAGTTGTGCAAGTTTGTAAGAAATGATTTTTCAGACAGGTTTTCAGTAAGCGTCAAGATGACTGACCAAAGTGACCGATCAGCGTCAAATTTTTCCAGCATTTAGTACCTATTTAGTACTATTTAATACCTTTGTTTAAATATTTAGTACCTCAATAGTAACAGAGAAATTTAATTTACTAAGTGGTCAGCCATCTTGACGTCAAGATGACTGACCACTTTTGAGTTTCCCCATAAGGGCTTAGTATTGTGCATATGTTTCTGCACTATAATTTAGTACCTATTTGGTACCTACACATATATTTTTTCCAGAATTTTTTGACAAAAAATAAAGATTTTATGAATAGATCAAGTTTTTCTATACAAATAACACTATGAAGTATGTAATGAGAACAAAGGGAAAAACTGCCAAGTTTTCACTACAGATGTCGCTCGTAATGCTCAGCCATGAATAAACGTACATAATTACTTATAATTGTGTATGGCAGGCAGGGAGGTTCGAGGTTCCAATCCCAATCGCCACTTATAACTTCTCGGAGTTATGTGCGTCTTGCTTCAGCGGTGAAGAAAAACATATAAGGCATCCTGCCTGTCTGAGCGTTCCTCATAATGTTCTCAAAAGTGTGTGAAGTCTGCCAATCTGCTGTGTGTTGGTTTGTCCTTCAATCACGCCGCATCAAAGCAACGGATTGACGTGATAATTTTTGCATCGGTATAGTTGAGGATCGGGAGAGTGACATAGGCTACTTTTTATACTGGTAAATTAAAGAGTTGCCGCGGGATTTTAAAAACTAAATCCACGCGAGCGAAGTCGCGGGCATCAACTAGTTTCTTATAATTATGTACGTTTATTCATGGCTGAGCATTACGAGCGACATCTGTAGTGAAAACTTGGCAGTTTTTCCCTTTGTTCTCATTACATACTTCATAGTGTTATTTGTATAGAAAAACTTGATCTATTCATAAAATCTTTATTTTTTGTCAAAAAATTCTGGAAAAAATATATGTGTAGGTACCAAATAGGTACTAAATTATAGTGCAGAAACATATGCACAATACTAAGCCCTTATGGGGAAACTCAAAAGTGGTCAGTCATCTTGACGTCAAGATGGCTGACCACTTAGTAAATTAAATTTCTCTGTTACTATTGAGGTACTAAATATTTAAACAAAGGTATTAAATAGTACTAAATAGGTACTAAATGCTGGAAAAATTTGACGCTGATCGGTCACTTTGGTCAGTCATCTTGACGCTTACGGTTTTCAAGCTACGTGTATACGCCACCTAAACAGAACATGAACTTTCTCTGTTTGATATATAAAGTACTTATAACGTACCCATCTCGATGTTTAGCTTTACCTACATTGATAAGTACTCGTAGATTATGTCCAAACTTCAAATCCCGTATTTAAGGACTATTATCCTGAACCGTATAAATTCACAATTGAATAGTTAGCGAGAATTCCAAATAAAGCAGTAAAAATTCTGACGAAGAGCACACTCGTTTGCCGCTAACAAATATTCCATAAAACCAGCATAAAACAAATTAGCGGTTACGACATAGAAAATTACATTCAAGGGACGATTACAAGATCAATCAATAGAACGGGCCAAATAATAACGATCAAACACATTAAACATGCATGTCATGTCTGTTTGGCCCACTACATTAGTACGTACGGTGACCAATATGAATAGTATAGAGCCGCCTATTTGTCGATAGCTATTAGCGGACCGATGAAGCCGCGCTGAAGACAATCGTTTCTACGGCAACTGGGTGTCAACAAAGTGCATGGAATCGTTTTCAAGACCTAAATTTCATAGCCCCAGGATTCTTAAAACCTAACTCTTAACGAATAACTCTGGCAACTTCATGCTGCATTATTTATGACCACATAGGTAATTTTGAGTTCTTTTTTTTTTTCATTCTGGCCGTAGGTTTGAAGCCATTTTGCAATGTCTCTTGTTGGTGCTTGTTGGTTAATGATTTGCAACATTCATTGAAATATACGTATAGTTTGACTAACAATGACAGTCTCCGCTTAGCAACCTCATAACATAGAATTCGCGCTGCTGCTCCTCAGAAGTTAGAGAACCGCAGAGTCGATTCCATTTTACTAGTTCAATGAGCCAGTCCATACTCATGTATAAGGCAAGGGTAACATTGTTTATTTATATTGTCTTTTACTAATTTATGGAGCATGGGGCGGGAGAACGCACTATTTATTGCTAGATGGGCGAATCGTATAAAGACCTGTATGTATGTAATAATTTGATAGCATTTCCTGTATTCGGCAAGAGTTCTAGCGTAGCAATTCAACTAGGTATATGGCACGCAGAAGTTCCAAGCCTCGCATTTCTCTATACTTCAAAAAAGGGGCATTACTATGCACTTACGTATTTTAGCCCAGTCATTAAAGCCAAAACCCGAAAGTAATTAGTAACTTGATAAAAATTTCAGGGGGTTTTTAAAGAAGGTAAAATAACTTACCGTGTGATTTTGCAGTGTTGTGGGGTGTACGGAAAGGGTTGAAAAGGGGTGAAAAGGGTTTTTTGTTAATAACATTGCCAAAAAAATTAGTAACACGCTGCAAATTTATAATAAGGTTGTTCTTACCGTTTTGTAACTTTTATTAAATTTGCAGCGTTTTGCAACATACGGAACATTGTTTATTATTAAAAAACAATGAAATTTGTTATTAACAAGGGTAAAAAAATAGTAACACGCTGCAAATTTATAATTAGGTTGTTCTTACCGTTTTGTAACGTGTATTAAATTTGCAGCGTTTTGCAACATACGGAACATTGTTTATTATTAAAAAAACAATGAAATTTATTAATAACAGGGGTAAAAAAAATTAGTAACTCGGTGTAAATTTATAATGACGTTGTTCTTACCGTTTTCAAACGTTTATTAAATTTGCAGCGTTTTGCAACATACGGAACATTGTTAATTACTAAAACGCTGCAAATTTAATATACGTTACAAAAGAGTAAAAACAGCTTAATTATAAATTTGCAGCGTGTTACTACTTTTTTTACCCCTGTTATTAACAAATTTCATTGTTTTTTAATAATAAACAATGTTCCGTATGTTGCAAAACGCTGCAAATTTAATACACGTTACAAAACGGTAAGAACAACCTAATTATAAATTTGCAGCGTGTTACTATTTTTTTTACCCTTGTTAATAACAAATTTCATTGTTTTTTAATAATAAACAATGTTCCGTATGTTGCAAAACGCTGCAAATTTAATAAACGTTACAAAACGGTAAGAACAACCTTATTATAAATTTGCAGCGTGTTACTAATTTTTTTGGCAATGTTATTAACAAAAAACCCTTTTCACCCCTTTTTAACCCTTTCCGTACACCCCACAACACTGCAAAATCACACGGTAAGTTATTTTACCTTCTTTAAAAACCCCCTAAAATTTTTATCAAGTTACTAATTACTTTCGGGTTTTGGCTTTAATGACTGGGCTATTTATAAAATAAATCTATAAACGATGTAATACACTGTTCAGTGATGCATGAGGTATGTGAGATAACAGCAGGTGCTCGGACAATGCAGTATGTCATATCGAAACGTGGGAAAATCGCGGCTGTGGGAACAATTATGCAGTAGGCTGACCTAATTGTCGTTCCTTTTCAGACTTTATACTGTGAAATTGTTGAAGACCGGGGGTGGATATGGTCTGTACGGCCTGTAATTTGTTCCTCGCGAGCTGCTGAAATATTCAGGGTTCATGAGAACGCGCGCCACCCGGCCTAGACAAGCGGCTATCCACACGCGAGCGACCGGCCCGAAGAGAAATAGGCAGATGTCTAACTACTAAATTAGGGGTTGTACTAAAATACGTCTAGTTCGATGTTTCTTTTTATCTATTGATATCTTGTTGCAAAGAGCCATCCAAATTTCGTTCCTAAGATGAATCTTGTTAAATACCATGGGCATGGGGACAGACTACAGAAGCGAAAACACTGAAGTGATGACAACGTTATTCTCATGGCTACAGAATAGATGCAATTACTGTCAACATTAGCATGTCGGTGACGCGAACCCACAAGATTTTCCTCTACCAAAAATCGCTCAACGCTCCTAATGAAATTTTCACATCAAAAATCTTACACAAGGTTAACGAATTCCAAAGGATCGCCAGGTAGGTACACATAGTTGGAAAATATAATATAGTGGACACGTAACAATTATTTAAATTAGGAATGCAGAATTTCATTTCTACGATTTACTTAATTATCTTGAAAGCAAAAGTCTACTAAAGCAAAAGATCAGCAAAGTGAATACAAGATTTAGGTACAGTAGAACTCCAATTATCCGAACTCCGACTATCCGAATCGCCGATTATCCGAATCACAAAAAATTGTCCAAAAAAGTCTAAGTGCGCTATTATTCTTCCCCGTCCGTCTTCACCGTCAAGCGAATGCGTGACCTGGCTGCCCGAAAACGGTTGAAGACCGCAAAACAGCTTACATTAACGGAGATGTTTAAAAAACAATGATTTTTATTTCTAAACTTGTACATAAGTACATTTTATTTATACTTAAAACATGTGAAAATTTCATGTTTCTTTCATTTAATTCAATAAAAAAATAGTGCAATATCAAAACGTAGCTTTTATTCTCTCCAATGGCAATTTTTTTTAAAAAAATCCGATTATCCGAATATTTGATTATCCGAATGGGTCCCGGTCCCCATTAATTCGGATAATTGGAGTTCTACTGTATACAAAGGATCTGTGATGATACTTATGAACAGGGCTTAGCCATACTGAAAGAAGAAAACTTTGTAAGGATGATGATAATATTAAAGTAACACAACTCTTAAATACACATAATATTAGACGATAAAGACAAGGCAGTTTGCTACGAAAAGCGTAAAAACCAAAAACCGAAAAATTATAATGATAATATTGACACAGGACAAGGAAAGTTTTTATCCCAAAAAAGTTTTTTATAATAACAAAATATTGTTTACCAAAAAGAAAGATTAAAAGTTTGATCATTATAGAATCTGAATGAGGCTTTTGATCTTTCGTACAATACCAACGTAAACAATTAGCCTTTGAGGTAGAGACAAAGCATACATGCTCTAAAGCGTTAGTATATAATTGCAACTTAAACAACAAGCCACTAAGTTCATTGTGAAGCAGAAATAGTATAAAGGGTAACTGAAAAGCTCACAAACAATTTAACTATGCATTAAGTACCTACTGGGAAGTTAAACTGATGGTTTAAGTATAGTGAAGGTTTATTTGTCAGTTGGTCGCAAATGACTGGTACCTTCTAATATTATAGTTTTAGTTAGTTAGTTTTTGTCCTTCAATCACGCCGCAACAAAGCATCGGATCAAAGAGATTTTTTGCATAGACATAGTTGAGGACCGGGAAAGTGACATAGGCTACTTTTTATCTCGGAAATTAAGTAACCCTCAGAAAATACTGAAAACCTAATTTTAGATATAAGATAATATGAGTTTGTACAATACTGACTAATTCAGCTCAATAAAAACTCACTACCGCGACTATTTGTAGTGATAGTCGTAGACCCTTACAAAAAATATTAATTAATTTATTAATTCAAGTATCTATACATTAATATTTCGCCCACATCCACAAATTACTATGGTAAACTATTGGTTGTGGATAGTGTTGATAACTGTATATATTATTAACGAATGTTCCACAATCCACATAAAACTTAAGTAATAAGAATTTACTTGATGAAGATGATTGACATAAATAAAATAATCGTAGTATCTAGGTTTCTAATAAGGACTATCTAGGTTTTAAGATCCTTTTCCGAGGACATATTGAAATGGTGTAGTTTTAGGAAATCTTGAGTGAAGACAAATATTATAGCGGAAAATTGTGCTGGCCAAGCATTCCTTGAATATTATTTATTGGCCCAAATGGTGGTTGTGACCCTTCCGAGACGTGATTGCCACTTGACACAAAGCAATCGCGCTTATTTCACACTCGAAGGCGTTCGCCCGCGCCCGTCGTCGCCTCGCTCTAGGATAGGATAATGCCCAACGAGCCGTGAAAGCATTACGGCCTTACTTACAAGACGTTCCGGCTAATCTTTAATACATTTACATAACTTATCTTTTGAAACACGCTGCGACTAACATTTTTCCTTAGGTACGCACTGAACGAGAATATCTATCATCATCATCAACGCTCTACAGACTCTGGATGAGCCTTGGCTTGGTAAAGCGAACTTTAACCAAGCCAAACCCTTCAAACCCTTCTCCCCAATAAATTTACTGACCATCCAGTTTGCTGTCTAGCAAATTCTGGGCTCTTACCCGTGCATCGCACGTCCTGCCAAGCAAACTTTGACCAAACCAAGCCCCAAAACTCACCTCCCCTATCAATCTACAGGTCTTTATGATCATCCAGTTTGCTGTCCAGTAATTTTTGCTGGGCTTTTACCTATGCATCGCGAATGTCCTGCCATATCGTATTCTTGATTTGACAACATTCAGCTCATCTAAATGTTTTTTTCTCGAGAATATCTATGAGTCAACTTTATGTAACGCTACTTTAACGGAGTAAAATATTAATTGGATAAGTAATCAATTACTTCACGTATGAAGCGTTGCTTAAGGTTTTCCTTTTGGCAATACTGACACCACCCTGACAATCGAAATTGAAATCGTGCATACAATCAATTTATTTTTAGATATACATGTGAACTAACCATTGTATACTACATATTATTTAAATGATTACTGTATGTCATAGGACCAAAATCAATATTGTCTCAAATCTCAAAATAATAGCCAGCAATAGAATGGAACCGACTACTAACAGATGGTAATTAAAAAGTATAATTAGGGCAGCAGAGGAAAATCGCTCCCTAGCGGCCTTTCAAAATACAGTTATCTATTCCGTTTCCTCCTGGGTCGGCGCCGCGTAAATATTTGATGCTCATATCGATCATAACTTCCTTGGGTCGCTTGCCTCAACGCTAAGTAAGCGTCTACGGGAGCTATTTTATAACAGGCTTCGAACTTCGATTTATTTTCAATCAATTAAAGGATAGGAAATAAAACTTGCCCCCATAAGGCATTTGGTGATCCTTACTGGTAAAGTATTGGCAGTTGAGTTTCAAAAGAACTAGAACTGGCTAATAGTTCTAGCATGAAAGGAGGAAATTATAAACTCCAACTTAATAGTTTTCTCTGGGAGAGTTTGTGGCCATGCAATTGCGAGTCGAAACGAAGACTAATCATTTATTATTCTCTATCTCCAGTGATTTTAAATTGACTTTTCAAAAGTGCATTCTTGAAATCCCACAAGCTGTAGGAGCGCTGTTGGTTGCAGTCAAATTATTAAAGGATTTTCCATGGCATAAGGTTCATTAAATATTAACTTTAGCGTGTCAAACCAACGAAGCAATAAGAATACCGAATGGCGCATTCAATTGTACAGCGAGCTTCATGACTTATGAAGAAGAATGGTGGTGGTTAGGTGGTAAAAATAACTGCGAACTGTAAGAAACGCATTTGACGTTTCGTGAGGGTAATTGGAAAGGCCCGGGTCCGAGGGCGTGCCACACGCTAGCCGCTAGCGCACAGTCGGGGAGACATCTTGTATGTATTTGCCTCTCTAGTAATTTTCCCGTCCGTCCTTGTATATTTAAGCGGAGTCGTCCATACCGCTCTCATGCATATGTCATGAGCGGTTGCCGCGCGACCGTTTGTTGACGGTTCAGCCGCGGGAACGCGACCACTGGGCCCTCTTTCCACCACCGCCAGTCGCCACCACCATAATTATAGTTCTACATTCGATACAGTCTATCGACGACACCCTCTGCCGCCCACCACCTAGCCTAGGGATGAGTCGACAATTAGATTCACATTTTTCTCCAATAGCCCTCCGATAGCCATATGTAATGGCCTCAGGTGGTGTCAGTGGTGAATAGCTATACCTAAATTAAATTGCAGAGTTAGAGCAGTCCCAATTCGAATACTCGCACGCAAAGTAATAAATATCAGTTCGATCTGATAAGTATAGGAACAAGTTAATGGTATATCAATAGAATCATTAAATATAGATTTACAGCTTTTAGCAAAAATGTAGCACGAGAAAAAAACAATATTGAGTATTTTATCAGCAAATATCCCGTGGCTTTTAAAAGCCTTCCTAGTCGCTTGATCAGATGAATTGCTCCGAAGATTTCACAGATGTTTGACTTCGTGATTGATTACGATTTAAGAAGGCCGATGAATTTTAGGCTAAACGCATACTAGTAATCGCTTAATAAAAACTTTTTAGCTATCTATCTATATTTATAACGTTTTTTATTATTAACGAAAGATCTACAATACAATAACATATTTTATTTAGTTCTTCAGAGATTCTATTTTTAACCTTCAATTCGTAGAATTTTAACCCATGACAAGAGTATTATAAGTTTAACCGCTTTGTCTGGCTATGTTATCGTGGCGCTCAAACGGATGGACCGATTCGAATGCGGTTTGTTTTATTCGAAAGCGGGTTTAACTGGCATGGTTCTTAATGGAGTTTGATGAAAATCTGTTCAGCTGTTTAAGAACTATCAGCTCTTTTTTCAGTGGTAAGCGGCGTTTCCCGCACATGCTGATTAGTCCCATTTTGGATCTAAGCAACATATGCGGGAAACGCGGGCTAATCTGCGCGCGTGTTATATCCCCCGCACTTTTGCTCTGTCCCATCACAGATTAATTGTACGTATAAATAAGGGTGGCGCAAAAAGGGCGCAAACAATATGGAGTAAGTCGATTTGTATGGAGTAAGTCGATCTGTATGGAGTAAGTTGACGAGTTTTGAAAGATTACGAGTACATACTCGGTACTAGGGCTTAAGGATGATTTCTAAACTGCATACGTAAAATAAATGATATATCGAATACTGGGATATGTAGAGCAATATCATAGAGCAATAGCACAGAAGACAATATCGTAGGGTCGTTGAAACGATATAAAGACTTGAATCGAATTGCTACGTGTCATGAAAAATGGATATTGTGCGATAAAGGAAGACAATAATATCTCTATCTTGAGTTGAAGCATTCGTAAATGCAACTTCCACTTGGTTTTCTCGTGAAAAATCGAATGCTTTTATTTGCATTATTCTATAACAGAAAAAAGTTCTGGTTTCGTAACGCCCGAGAGTGGAGGGAACGCAAGTAATGTTTTCCTAATTTCATAAATATTTGTAGGTAAAATCAGAAAGCCAAAATTGATATGCTATATAATATCACGAGCGAAGCGAGCGCGATATTTTATGAGCTTAATTTAAAAATGAAATGACAATGTTGAATTTTGAAGTAACGGCTTTCGTAAATATTATGAGCGCCAGCAGCGCAGTGTATACGAATTTTTTTTAATCAATTTTATTTAAATATGGTGCTCGCTGATATTGAAAGTAGACAGGAATGTTGTACCTATATAGATACTGAAAATTGCAAGCAAGGCAAGCTTTTTTTTTAAGTTTTTAGCAAGGTAAATCTTTATGTTCGAATACAATCCTTACTTCATTACTAATGTTATAAATTCGAAAGTGTATTTGTTTGTTGGTTTGTCCTTCAATCACGCTTCAACAGAGCTACGGATCGACGTATTTTTTGCATGGATATAGTTGAGGACCTGGAGAGTGACATAGGCTACTTTTATATCGGTAAATCAAAGTGCCCGCTGGATTAGAAAACCTTACATCCACACGGAAAAAGTCGCAGGCATCAGCTAGTATGAAAATAAATAGGATTATATTCTGCATCTTGGCTGTTCAGTTGCATTAAGTTTTCAGATATAACTTTATTTTATTAACAGTCTCAGAAAAGTAATACTAGTTAGGAAACTATGATTCTAAAATTATTGTTCTGGAACTGAAATATTGTAGCAGCTGGCATGATACCAAAATTATAAAAGTACTCCATATAGTTAGTTTCTTTTCCTAATTACTTTGGAAAGAATACTCGAAATTAAAAAGAATTATAGACAAACTTTTACATTGTTTTAAAGGCAATGATCACATTGGCCAAGAGCGAATAGACAAAACTTTTGCCTGGAATGTGTGGTACTAATTAAATTTATGTAAGGATTTTTAAATATTTTTAGTTGTAAAGAATAAATGGCAAAGATATTCAAATATTTTTAGTTGTCATGACAAAATACCAAAGATATTTCAGTATTTTAGTGTAATGGCTAGCATAGATTTAAATATCTTGACTCTCCAATTATCCCTGCTATAATCTTGTTGTTAATAGAATGACTGAAGGTGCACAGCAAATTAGGCAACTGAGTTTGTATAACTGACCTCTATATTTAATCTATGATTAACACTGGACTTGCTGTCTATATATAAATGACAGCCTAAATTATGGATCAATTCAAAGCGCCAATTTTAACACACGAATGTCTCTGAGACAATATTGCAAATGGTGCACCAACCTCTATAATTTAATGTATGAAATCATACAACAACAACAATAATTTTTTATAGAGGTTGGTATGCCATTTGCAATATTACTTATTAGTTCCAGAGACACTCGTATCTGCTTAGTGCTCACAGCACCAAAATGGCATCAATCAAGTATGTAAAAAAGAAATCACAGCTGCACATCCAGTGTTAATCATAGATTAAACATAGTAAACTAAACCGGTGGTGGAGTCATGACATGTCATAAGATCTACGTGTTGGCCTACATGAAATAAATAATTTTGAATTTTTTGAATAGATAAGTAGTTGTTTGGATATTGCTACAGTAGCCAATGCATTTCTATTATTACACTAAAATTGTGTAGCCACACATTTAACATAATTGTTAACAAATCGCCTTGAAACTATTATAAGTCTAACACATTCATATCCATACTTTATTTAGATCAGCACAACATTATTATATTATTAATTGCAAGTGTGTTATTGCTCTTACTTACCTCTGTCGTGTTCTTAATAGATATAAAGAGTTACAATGGTGATCACACTGAAACAGTGATCACTAGCTTTTATCCTGACAGAGCATGTTTTATTTTCATATTATAAAGAACTAGCTGATACCCGCGACTTCGTCCGCGTGGATTAAGGTTTTTTATTCCCTCGGGAACTTCTTAAGGAATCGGGATAAAACGTAGCCTATGTTCTTTTCCATGTCAAAGGCTACATGCCTACCAAATTTCAAAGCTGTCTGCCTGCGGCTTAGCTCGTAAACAATTTTCAATTTTCCCTCGGGAACTACTTAAGAAATCGGGATAAAAGGTAGCCTATGTTCTTTTCCATGTCAAAGGCTACATGCATGCCAAATTTCATCCAAATCCGTTCAGCCGTTTTTGCGTGATTGAGTAACAAACATCCAAACATCCAAACATCCACACTTTCACATTTATAATATTAGTAGGATATATTATTTAAAAATATAAAAATGCTAATTAAAGAATGGTGTATGGGTGCTAATGCTAGAAAATTATAGTGGTCTGTTGTGATGAACATTTGATATTGAAGTTACCTCCAGAGTTTCATTTCATTTAAGTTATAAATGGACAATAAAAGATGACAAAAGCTAGCAGAAAATAAATAATGGTGAGAAAACATTTATGATTTTCACAGAGTGAGAATGCGAATGTGTGAAGATAACCAAAAAATAATACTTACCTACTTATTAGATACAATACCTTTGTGTTAATTTTACATACCTATGTAAGCAAGTATATCTGCTGATTTATGAAGCTGATTAAGAAAAACCTACTCAAGAGTATTCTTTGAGAGAATTAAATGGAAAAGACATAACCGGTGGCAAAATATGATCGATAATGTGACGTGAACAACAAATTACTGTTTATACAAAAATTAATAAATAAAATGGCACTTACCGGATAAAATCTTTCGATCTTGGGTTTAGTGTTATAAAATATTATTTCACTGAATTAGTTATTGAATGTTTTGCTCGAAATTGCAAAGAAAAACGAAACAAGAAACTTTTAATAATAAAAATGGCGGCAACATCAGCTTTAAGAAGCACCACAGATTAGTCATAGACCAGGAATAACTAGAGACTAGTGATTACCACAGATTACTATGGACTATAGTGAGTAGTGACTATAGATAATTTGTGTAGTCATGCTATACGAATAGTCATGATTATGATCATAATCATGAACCTATAAAACGCGTGATACACATGCTAGTGGATGGCATGCTAAGTGCTGGAAGCTGGCACGCCAGGTACTGGCAGAATGTCAGCGCGTGATAGGTACCTATGTACTCGTACATGTATGAGTGAATGGTACATATGTCAGTTTCTAAAAAATAAAAAATACTTCTATGTTGTTTGAAAAACTTGTTTGAGCGGTATTTGCATGTGTGCGCTTGTGTTTGATAACCTTGGCTTGATAAACTAGTCAAAAAATAGTAATGCCATGCACAGAGTGTAGGTAAGTAGGTACCTGAGTAGGGTGACCAACCCAATAGCTAGCACTGCACCAGTTTATTCGCACTTTGGCAAAAAAGATTAAAATATAAGTTTCTGATTGTGGTTTTTAAATTTTCAGATTAAAAAATATTTAGGGGAATTCATATTTTTCACAATCGAAACCTTTCTAATCTGGAAAGTTTTAAAATGACGTCAGAATCGTAGTTGAAAGATATCGTTCTGGAGTTCCCGAAGTTTTTCGGCCATTTTGACTCATCGACGTTAAGGGCCAGTACTTACTTAATAATGATTTAACTGTGGTTTTATTTGAGTTTTAATAATATAATTGTTTTCAATTGATTTTCTAAGTATTATTAGTTACTAATTCAAAAAGTAAATGAAACTTTCCCGTTATTTCATTGCATAACAAGGGGTGTCAGTATCTGGTTACAAAATTTGGAGATTTTCCTGTTTATTAACACTCCGAAGCGATTCAATTCCCTAGCAGATTGGGAGTCTGTAGACGATCTTAACAAGTGTGTGTAAACTATCCATACTCTGGAGTCTAAATTCTTTAAGACCCATCACACGAAAAGGACCAAGAAGTTCTCTGACCTTACTATCAAACTGATGGAAGACAGACAAGAGATGAGACTTCAGTCGTCAGCAGACGCGGATGCCTACTGGTAGGTTAATAGGCAGATCTCTAAGAAAAGAACTCACTACCTGCGGGCCTTTAATACCAAGTGTATTAAAGATACCATCTAATGGAACAGAAGTTCCATTCCAAAGTGTCCGTGAGAGATCTATCTATCGGACAGAGCCAGCTGACGCGGCTGAAAACTGACGAAGGCTGTCACGTTTCTTCTCCACCTCAGGTATGGAGAGAGGTTGAGAAGTTCTATGGGCAGTTATTTATCACGAAACAAAAATCATTCAGCGGACGATGGAGAGAGCTATGCTCGGAGTATCCCTGCGAGATCATATCAGAAATGAGGATATCTGTAAGAGAATCAAAGTCGCGGACATAGCTAAGCAAAAACTGAAGTGGAAATGGGCGGGCATATCGTTCGAAGAGCTGATGGTCGATGGGATCCCATGGTGTTGGAGTAGCGATCCCGTACCGGGAAGCTAGGTGGACCGACGACATCAAACGAGTCGCAGAGAGCCGTTGGATTCAGGTAGCGTAAGACCGAGGCCTGTGGAAGTCCATATAAGAGACCTTTGTCCAGCTGTGGACGTCTGTCGTTTGATAAGACTATATTTACGTTTTCTTATTAAATATGTAAGGGTGTTTGTTTTAAATATAATAAATATATAAAAATTAAGTCACCTACAGTTACTATAAGAATTTCCGTATATTATTTCGTAATAAAATCTATATTCTAAAAGAATTCCGTAGGTAGCCTAGCGTTATATTTCCCTTAAACTCTATTAAAATCTGAGTGTTGATAATTGGATAATTTTGTGCCCATAACTGGTAACAAATGTGCGAATAATTGGGGACTGGGTCATTTTTCAATCTTATTTAAAATTCTAGTTGATTTAAACAAAAAAATTTCAATATCTTCTTTAATTATATATTTTATTAAACAAGTAACCTTATGAACACAGTGATTTATAGAATTTGGTTAAATTTATACTTAAAAAACATATTTGAAATAAGATAAACTCTTAAAGTGCCCATAATTGGGTCTGCCACCCTATATAGGTTTACGTGGTTGCAGATTCTCTATTCTATTCCGAACTCAATATCAATGTCACTGTCAATGTCATTTGTGTTCGTGGTCTCTGATTTGCAAGTCATTTGTCAACAAATACCTAGTTTTGAATCTTTTTTTACGTTTTTAATTTAATAAAGTTTTTAATTTTTGATACATTTACGCATTATTCGCAATTTTTTACTACCACTCTTGACATGAGAGTTTTATTTGTATTTTTGTGTAGTTAAAAAGTAGTTATGTACGGTACATTCGTACCAATTCTTAGTTGTGAAGAGTGCACTCAAAAGAAGAAATGAAAAATGAATAACTCCTCAGATTACTCAATCATCTGGTCTGAGCCACATTGCTCTAAAGATGCACTTACAGACACTTACGGCTGGTTTATGCAGTTTATCTTAGCAGTATTGGCGTTTACCTGTCTAATTGGTAAGATGAGTTGCAGAAGGAATGTATAACAACCTTAATATCATTGTTAATGCCCTTGCAATGTGAGTTGCGAAACATTTGTCTTACTGATTCCTCAATCAGTGCATTTCACGTATGCTATATGACACTGTTTATTCAGTCAAATGAAATGAATATTTATATTTTGTAGTTTGATATTAGATCATATAGAGCCATGAAGTTTAAGTCCAGTGCAAACTTTTTGATTTCTCAGGGTAAAAAATTGCCAATACACCTTGTAAAATAGTCTACCTGCCTCCATAAAATGAGCATCACCTTAGGGGTTTGTTATACTCACCTAAATAAGAAAGTAGATATTATTATTTTAAATATTTCATACTTGATTATTGTCCATAGAGATGAATCAGGCAACTGTACCTATTTCTCAGGATGGTTCTTTGAATTAATATTATTATTTAATTCAAGTACATAATAAGTTATAAATTTATTAATATTAGATTAATGTCCTTGTTTCAGGTAAAAGATTTTGTGAACCTCGCTATGCAAGGAGGCCTTGGCTGATCTGGTTCTATGATACATCAAAACAAGGTCTTGGAGCATTCATTATCCATGCAGCTAATGTTTGGCTTTCACCACACCTCACTGGAAATCCTTGTACATGGTAAGGCACAACATATAGCATAATATAGCAGCATACAGTGAAGTCTCAATAGCTTAGTGGTTTAAAGTGAGGATTGATAACAGCTAGGTTGACGGTTCAATCCCCACCCAATGCACTATTGTTATACCCCCTGTAAGAGGGAAGTTAATTTGGCTAATATTGTTTTTAAAAAAAAATTACTAAAGTATTTTTGTAATTTCAAGATAAGTACTTAAAAAAAACTGGCCAAATGTGGGTCGGACCTGCAAAAGGAGGGTTTGGTACCTTCATACAAGACTGAATATCAGCTATATTAGCAAGAAAAGGTTAGAATTATTTGGTAATCCGCCAACAGAAAATAAGTCAAACATTTTCTTGCTAATCATGGACTTCTGCAAAGTAACGCCTGCTTCTATCCAATACCAGCTATATTATTAAGATTAAGCAAAAACAAAAACACTTTAATTTTTTACTTTATACTTTTTTATTATTTGTTGTTATCAAGTATCTTTTACGGTTCATGAAACAAATTATTATTATATTTATTTATTTAGAATCACCTAATCTCACTCATTTTGTAATGTTACAAGGGATTTTTAACTGTCCACAGGTACATAGTCAATTTCATGTTAGACTCCACCCTGGGCCTACTTATAATCTGGGCAGGAATCCGGCTGGCGCAGTACTGTGCGAGAGTTTATGACATACCGTTGATTAATTTTGGTGAATATGGTAAGTACAAAGTTACCCTTCTCTAAATCTTCTTCAATTAAGCATTATTCCACTAGATGGGGTTTGCTTTCTGACTTACCCACTTTGCCTAAACTCCATCCATCCGAGTTTTAAAATTGGCTATCATAATATCGGCGCTTATTAGATCTAGTTGGTGCTATCTTAGATTGCCGCGAGTCTTAGCTCCAAAACTGTAAAGTTACCCAACATTAGGTACTTAAAAATAAATGTAGAGCTATTGCAAGTTGCTCAGGTTTCTTTTTTATTCTATAAAAATAATCTTACATCATAATAGACTATATTTTTCGTTTTTACTGACACCTACTACTATTTATGAAGCCATAGAAGTTAAAAATATTTTCACCTGGAATCTTGATATTAGTTAAAAACTAATCAATTTCTGTCACTTATGAGGAAAGCCTTACTAGTGCATTCATAAAACTATTTTAGAAAACAGTAGCCCAACATAAATTTGAAATATTACACTGTGACATTAAATCTTTAAATTAGTATGAAAATATTTTCCAACCCTCTCCCGTCCATATTAATCGACAGGTTTACGTACAGTTAATATAAATTTGAAAAGTTACACTAACATACCAGTACAAAGTGCAATATTTAGTTGGTTGCACTGAATTGCACAGTTGTTTCAACATATTTTTTTTGCAGGCAAACCACCAATGTGCTCCGCTTGGATATGCCAGTGCGTGCTGTACGCAGCGTTGGCCACTTTCGCCAAGTCGATACTGGCGCTAGTTCTGCGGCTGCCGCCAGTGGTCGCCGTGCTGTCGACGCTGCGCCTCTCGCCCGTGTCCGATCCGCGCCTGGAGCTGGCTGTGGTCATGCTCATCATTCCTTTCTTCATTAACGTGAGTTATGAGTGTCACCAAGTTGAAGATGTGCAGAGTTGGTTCATTAGGTTTTCTTTAAGCTTTTTTTTATTCTATGACAAGATAGCCCTTGACTGCGATCTCACCTGATGGCAAGTGACGTCTTAGATGATAGTGGGCTAACTTGGAAGGGGTATGGCAGTGTACATTCAACCCATACCCCTAATTGGTTTCTACACGGAACGCTTAATCGCTTCGCGGCACTTCATTGAAGGCAGGGTGGTAACTAGCTACGGCCAAAGCCTCCCACCATATATTTTTTCCAATGAATGCGTCGCACTTCGTTAATTCTAACAGGTATTTTTCATTACAGATTCTCATATTTTGGGTCACCGATAACTTCCTAATGTACAAACCAAGGGGAGTAAGCAGCAAAATAAAAACAAAGGCAAGTTACAAACGAATGGAATTTTGTAGGTGTTGTTAAAAAAAATATAATTCTTATAGGCTATTTTTTAAATAGAAGGTTTTCCAAAATAAGTAAAATACACGTCTGTCGCTAGTTTTAAGCATAATACAGAAAGATTTGGATTAAAATATTAAAAGTGTACGTCAATTATTATTTTAGTAGCTGCCTTTTTCCCGTCTCTAGTAATGCCTATTAATATTATAAATGCGAAAGTTTCTTTGTTTGTTGGTTAATCCTTCAATCACGCCAGAACGGATTGACGTGAATTTTTGCATGGGTATATTTAAGGACCTTGAGAGTGACATAGACTGCTTTTTATATCGGAAAATTAAAGAATTCCTACGGCATTTTTAAAAATTAGATCCACATCCACACGGTCATGGTTTTTTTTTTTGTAAGTTGTGGGCTAGTAACTTCGATCACAGACTTATTTTTCTGTGATCGAAGGCTAGTTAGGAATTTATTATTACTTATCCAGGTGCGATACCAGTCGATAAAAAAGGAGAAATCGGGGTCTGAAGATGAGGAGCATTCGGCCGACGAGCGGCTCCTCGGGGCCAGCGTATGACACACTCAGCCCGCGAGGAGGGCGTAACTATACTTTAGGTTTTAACTTGGGTACCTTGAAATCAAGGGTGAACAGGCATCTTCTAGGCAAGCGCGCTCAATGTTAGGCCGCATCTTCACTTGCCAGGTGAGATTGCGGTCAAGCGCTAGTCTATCCATATATTAAAAAAATTATATAATACATAACAAATGTCATAGTATATGAATACGATCAATCGTGTTAAATCTTATACTAACCCCACGGGTCATTGTCTGATTTCATATTCCAAACATTCCGTAAACTTAATAAAGTCTCATCGTATAGAATTTTGATATATTTTATGGCTGAAAATAAATAAAATTGTTCTAGACTCAGAAAATCTCTTCACGAATCTCGATAAAGCAATTTAAGAGAACATTAAGGTCATTAGGTCATCGCCGCATTTAGTTAATTATGTTTGTTTTCGTAATTCTTATCTTTGAACTTTGAGTTTCTAATACGTCTACTAGTGGATTATAATTTATAATGCAATACTATTATAATACAACTGACAAAATATTGGTGAGCAAATTTTATCATATCATGTTATAGGAAGTTTATCTCACGAAGTTACGGGCGCTTTCCTTGTGGTTACGTCGTGTACAACATGCACATTGCGTAAGTGTGCGTGCCTTTCAGGAACCTTGGCGGGAGCGGTCAGGCGCGAAAAAGCTCTCGCTCATACTTATACAGATACGACACACACACACAACCATGAGGCACAAGCCCTCGTGAAATGAAAGAACTAAATCCAAAAATGGAGTTAATAGTAAAGTTTACGGAGTGATCGATTCTCGATGCCCGACTTTTCCGGTCTCGAATCAATAATTGCCTTGACGATTACATTAATAAACAAATTATAATAATAATTCGGCCAAATGCATAATATTATTGTTATTTATTATTGTGTCTAAAAATGAGCATCAACAAAAAATTCCATTTTTAAGAACTGGAAAGAGATTTCCAACCATAGTTCTTAAAGGTGGAATATTTTCTTCAAATTTTAATGATAAAAAAAAACATTAAAATCTTCACAATCAGTGAGAATATAGAGTACACCAAAAAAAACTACATTCAAATTGAGAACCTTTATTTAAATTAAGTATTTAATTTATTAAAAAATTAACGATATTATTACTTATGTAAATATTGTTTGAAGTTATGAAACAAAATTATTATATAAATTGTTTTGAGGCTGATTATAACCTAGAAATTATAATTAAAAGAAATATGTTTGTACTTATGTGACAAAGCTGTAAACTATTAGTGTTTATATCATTTTAATTATGAAAAATGATATTTTTTTTATTATGTACATAAGAATATCAGCCATGCTGAATATGACTTATATTCCCCGTTTCCCTCCAACTAAGCTAAAGCCTGTGTAAGGAATAGGAAAAAAGTAGTACTTACAACGGGTGGGATTTGAACCGTCGACCATTAGGTTTTAATTCCGCGCCATGTTGCGATATAGACTAAAATTATTCTATTTTTAAGCATGTGATCTTGAAACCATCACAGTTATATTTTATAAGTGTAATAATATCATTCTATCATTGTAGTATAAAAATATCATATAGTAAGTCTTAAGCTATCAAGGGCCGATTTCACCAACGTAAAATAAGTATTATCCGAGCGAAAACTTTGATTTTTTGGCAGATTTTCAATACAAAACTGTCGGAACACCCAATTTATTCACCGGTTAAACGTCAGTTGACGTATATTTCTTGCAATTCACGAGGGCGCGTGAGCTTTATTTGTGGTTACATCGTGTACATGCACATTGTGTAAGTGTGCGTGCTTGTCAAGAGCCTAGGTGGGAGCGGTCAGGCGCGAGCAAGCTCTCGCTCACACTTATATAGATAAGACGCACACAACCAGACTCGCGCCCTCGTCAGTTGAAACAACTATAAGTGAAATCAGCACTAAAAGTTATAATAAATCTTCGTGTAAAAAGTATGGATTTACCTACAATCCTACTAATACTACTAATATTATAAATGCGAAAGTTTAGATGTATGGATGGATTTTTTTTTAAAGTTTGTTATTAAAAAGGGGTTTGAAATTATAAAACTTCAATACACGCGTACGAAGTCGCGGGCACTTCCCGATCCCGCGGGAATTAAAAAACCTCAACCCACGCGAACGAAGTCGCGGGCATCAGCTAGTAGGTATATAATAATAATTAGGTACTGTTGAAATGTGGTTAATTCTGCTGTACACAATCTCTAACATATACTAAATTGACAGTTCTTAATCTAAGTGCTATCCTTTCTGGCAGTCACCATTACGAAAGAGATAGCATGAGATTTAGATCAGCCATTGCATGATTTTGTTTTTAAAATCCCAAGGGAACTCTTTGATTTTCCGGGATAAAATGTAGCATATGTCACTCTCCAGGTCCTCAACTATCCCTATGCAAAAATCACGTCGATCCGTAGCTCTGTTGAAACCAAAAAACCAACAAACAAACACATTTTCGCATTTATAATATTAGTAAGAATAAGAATGTGTCAATTTAGTTTAGAGATTATGTAGAACAGAGTTTAGCCACAATGAGTGCGTGTAATAAGGCTTTAAAATGGATTGGTTCCCTTACATATAAAATATATAGATTATATTTATTTACAAATGCGATATAATAAACTATGTACTATGTATACTACACACTCACTAACTAAATAATATTTCTTCTGTAATCCAATTAATTAAGATGTAAAAATATGCCGTCGCTTCATATTTGAATATATTAGGAATATGAGAAATATTTTTATATGTTTAATTTTTTATATATAAATGAATTTAAAATGTTCCTAAAAATTAAGTACTTATCAATGTAGTGCCATTTTGTATATATGTGTTTACTAACAACGAATAAAGACTGAGAAAGTCGCGTGAAATAATAATTATGGTGTTCATACCATCCTGTATAGTAAGGCTTATTCGGTTGGTTATACAAATCTAAGCTTATTCGATCGTTATACAAATGTAGTGCTATTCTTTTCTTCTTGGAATATTTTCACGAGGCGTAACCAGTAGGTTAGGTTTGTATGTGTAGGTATGTTACCGAATAATTGTAAGAAGCAAACACAAAACATGTTAGTTAATAACGGTTAAGTTGTTTATTATGTATTTTAACCAGTTTTTTTTTAGTTAGCTCAAACTTTTTTTTTTTTTTTTTGATTATTTTGTTTAGATTATAAAATTAACTAAAACTTTTGCAAATGTTTATGCCAATTCTAAATTTTTCGACCGTTAGTAATAATTTTGCTATACTTAGTGTTATCAAATAATAACGGTTCTTACAATTATTCGGTGAAATATACAACCGAATACACCCTTTAAATTGTTTTGTGGAAATGTTAAATTGACTAAATTTTTTTGAATTAGACATTCCATTGATGTAAAGTAACTTATTGTTTTACAAATGTAGCAAAAACTGACTAATAAAATTAACGGTGACGAAAGGTAATACATAATAAGTAATCTATGAGGTATAATAGTACATTATGGTACAAGTGTAAAAGTTGGTGATTACCGCTGAGGCGCTATTGAGACCCGAGCCGTTAGGTGAGGGTCTTAAGGAAGCCGAGGACGGTAATCATCAATACACACGTGTATCATACGACGTTTTTCAACACACTTGTGAAGAAAATAATAATAAAATAGTACATTATGGTACAAAACAGTGAAAACGAGTTGTGAAAATTTTTTCGCTATGGCGGGAAAAATTAATGTTGATTTTTTGTTCGCCCTCTTGAGATGCTCTTGAGGGCAGGCAAAGATCGACGACCATACAGCCTATTCAGGTGTTTATTTGATTTAATCAGTTTTCCGGAATGCGCCCGCACCTTTAATGGCCATAGACTAAAAGAATGAGGTTTCTTTTTTTTTGGCTTTTCTCTTATAGCCACGTACAAAATGGGGAATTTCCAGTTTTCTTTATTACAGAAAAAACAAAAGTTATATTTGAGTGACAGTTTTATTTATTAAACACGTACAAGTTGAAATTATCTATTTAAATATGAAGTTGTATGAAATGAGCAAGCAATAGGTATCTTGGCAATAGGTAGGATTTTTTTGGAATAGAAACTTTTTAAAGAACAAAGCAACTCAACCAATAAAATTAAAAAAAATAATTCTATAACTCACATTGTGAATAATGGTAATAAAAAGTCACAGTTTGAGTTATAGGTGTCCTTGTGTGCCTAGTTGCGGTGAACCGGGAGTCATTTTATGAGCAAGTGTGTTGAAAAATATTATCTTGCTATTAAAAATTTAATTAACTGTTTCATGTAAAATTGTTATAACATAGCAATGCAACAATATTAAGTATTATTAATTGTTATATAACAATCCCACAAGTATTAAAATCACAGATTAGACAATAATTACCCTGAAAAGTTGTCCGGCTTTATATTTCTTGGTTTAAATACAAAACTAAATTAATTCATTATTACAATAATAAGATAAAGTTAGTTTTGATTTCAGTTGCGTGGTATGGGAGCATTTTCTTTCTTTAAGTATAAAAATTGTGTATTTTGTGCAAAGCCTTGCTGTCAAACAAAAACGAAACTGACTGTTCCAACTAAACTAGTCATTTAACTATCTATCCCTTTCGGTCCGCTTCTAAAGGTTCGCGACAGAGAGTGACATCAGCCCAAGCTCGATTCACATTCTGCGACGTGTTCATTAATATTATAATTGTACACCATCTAATTCAACTTGTACTGGCCCAAGAATAGTGTTATTTTTTTCACCATGTTCCCTATGGAAATGCATAGCATTGCTTTAACATAATACAACCTAATTAACACAAATTGGTACTGAACAGTAACATTTAGCAGAATCTGTCTCGGCCCTAAGCGAATGGCAACGAGAAGCTTGCATCGCTTTGCACCCTACAAACACATCAATTATTTGAAGTGCAGGGTGCAAATTGCGCATTATTTTTTTATTTTTTTATTAATTAGTACGGAAATTTCCAATTACACTAGTTAAATTAATTAAAAATAGAGAAAAAAAAAAGAAATTAATATGGAGTTGTACATGGTATAAATCAATATTAATTTCTTTTTTTTGTTTGTTTTACGCTGTGACGAGCAATATACATAGTTTCGTATAATACTTAGATAGATTCTTTTGTTTTTAAAAGATATGTTTTCTTTTCCAGTGCCCATTTATATTATAATGCGATCAAGAAAATAATTGGAATGTTATAATACCGCCATGTTATATTGCTGTTGTGCTCACGCGTGTCTTAAACTGAGCGAGATAGAAATACAAAATGGCGGTTTATTAATCCTGTTTTTATTTAGATCGCATTATACCTATCTACTATCGGTGTGATATTCGCCGAACTCATGATTCGATGTTGTTTGCAATGTGGCTACATAAGTTTTATATTGCAGTGTTAAAGATGCCAAGGAGAATTGTTTGTTAAAACTCCATGTAGTTGTTAGGTATGTAAAGTACATGATATTGACTGTATACATTATATCTATTTGTACAGCTGTTTATTGTTTGTGTGAATATAAAATTTCACAAAATACTGTGTATTTTTTTAAGTAAGTTAATGTCTTGGTGAAGAAGATTATCTCTTCAATTTAAGAAAAGTTATAAATTTTTAGCAGGCATGTAAACCTTCAGAGTAGATACTAGTACTATGTAATTGAACACATTTCATTGATTAGAAAATGTGAAAGGTCTGGCGGGCCTGGGATCTCGCTCTATTATGTGTATGGATCCAAGACAACATGGCCGCCTAACTAAACAGCTGATTTGAGGCCGCATTTACGTGTAGTCATAGGTCTCTGTTTAATATTAATGATGAAGAAAATAAGAAATAAACGATTTGTAATTTAACATTTTATTATAATATTTTTATTATAGCTTAAGTATATACAACACCATAGTTGCTTTTATGAGTAGTTACTAATACTATAGTATTAGGTACCTACTGTCGAAAGACATCCATTTTTCTTCATCATCTCGCGTCTGGTGTCCTCGGCATCTATCAATTTGCGCCTTAGCTTTAACATCATTGCCTTATTTCTTTTCTACAAAAAATAAACATTTGTGTTAGTACCTACCTATTTTTACAATTAATTATTTATCTCCCGCGCAGATGGCTAATCTCTGTGGAGATTGACCGCCGTGGCCGGATTTGGTCGGTACTTTAAAAAAAGAACCTACCGTTAAAACATTGCATTCGCGCTCTATAGCTTCGCATTCGCTTTCCACGGCGGCTGCTTCTTTGCCTTTCTGTTCGTTCATCTCCAATACCTCCGCGACCTTTTGTCGTTCTATTGCTTCTTGTTCCGCTTCTTTCTCCGCTAGTTCTTTGTTGTGAAGCTCAGATATTTTGCGCTCTATGATACAAAGCATACTGATTACTGTGTGATTACCTATGCCTTTAAGGCAGTTTGTACCATGAACCCTTTTTTACAGGTTCATGGTTTGTACATATACCTACAGCGTGTCGATTCTCTAAAAATGATTGCATCAATGTAACGATCGCAATAGCCTCTGATTGGCTGAATTTACGGTGTTCTTGCTGCATTAAAGCATTGTAACCAATAGCGGGAGGTTACCAGCCAATCAGAGGTCGTTACGATCGTTACACTGATGCAATCATTTTTAGAGACTCGACACACGTTTTATTTTAGGACTGTTTTAGTTTGGAAGGTTCAGGGTCCATGCTCGGAGTATCCCTGCGAGATCAAATCAGAAATGAGAAGATCCCTAGGAGAACCGAAGTCATCGACATAGCTCAACCAGTCGCAAAAATCAAGCGGATGTGTGTAGTTCGAAGAGCTGATCTCATTGGGTTCCCAAGATGCTGGAGTGGCGACCTGGCACCAGCAAACGCAGTGTTGGCAGACCTCCTACTAGGTGGACCGACGACATGAAGCGAGCGAGAGAGCACAAAACCGAGGCCTGTGAAAGTCCACGTAAGAGGCTTTTGTCCAGCAGTGGACGTCTGTCGGTTGATAAAGAAGAAGGATACCTCTCGCGAACATAACTTCGAATCCTTGTTTGTGTGTGTGACAGATGGACAGAAGATTTTCTATTCTGGACTTCTCCGAGACGTTGTACATTTCTGTTGTCGATATTTGGTTTAACGCATGGGATATCTGATTCTTAAGATCCTGAAAAAAACTCGATATTGCTTGTAAGTTATATATTGGGCATTTTTTATTTATCATCTTAAACTATCGCCGGTATATTGTTGGGCACGGGCCTCCGTATGAATGAGAAGTGTTTAACCCAGTGTGTTTCCTCCAGTGGCGTAACAATAGGGTGGCAAGACGGTAAAATGCCACGGTCCCCCAGCCTGAAGGGCCTATCTCATTGGTTGAGCTTCTTTATATTGGGGGAGGGAGGGCCCTATCCTATATAATTTGCCACAGGCCTCAAACGGTATAGTTACGCCACTGCCTTCCTCATCACGCTGGCTAAGTTGATATAGGCAGATTTCACACGACAGGTTCTCAACATTATAGAGAACTCTCAGACAGTGGTGTAACAATGAACTTACTTTGGGCGCTTGGTAAAAGATAAACATTTAAGTTGCACTCTATTTTGTGATACTTAATATCCGATCCTGGATGGCAAGTAGAAAACTGGAGAAAGGTCAAGTCAGAATTAATACGTTTATGTGGTTTTCGAGGTTACACCTGCGACTTCGCAATAGGGTGATTTCGCCGGTTGGCGACCGATTAGCGGGATATTCAACTTTACGTCAATATTTAAGTATGTTGCACCCATAGCACATGTATTAAAGTTATATGACGGGGTCCTAGATATTGTCAAGTTATATTTAAAAGTAAAAAAATAAGAATTACAGTTGTGAAAACATTTTAAATTGAATAAATCTTAAAAACTATGTGAAATGCTAGTTGGCGACCACTTTTGCTAGTTGACGACTGCCCCCTTATCTAGTTGGCGACCTCTCGATTTGCTAGGGAAAACTAAATTTGATTAATTAAAAATAAAAAATATGAACGTGTTAATGTTTAAAGAATAATTATTATTCATGCTTTATTATTCATACATTATAATAAATTATTAAAACACTTTTTTCATGAGATCAAAGGTACACTTTAATATTCAAGCTTAAGTTTAAATGAATCGTAGCAAGTATAATACATTTTCCTACACAAGTACAAAATTAAAAATATCACTTTAAACAACAATTACAAAAGTTTAGAATCAAATCATCAGATCTCGGGATGTTATACATTTTACATTTCTTTCTAATACCGTGTCCTCCTTCTCTTATATTTTTAAAGCACATTCCAGATCTCTTTGGGAATAAGCCGGTGTTATTTTCTAATACGGTTTGTGGAGGACATCTGTAATGAAAATATTATATATTAAACACCTACATTATGCAAAAAACATATAAGATCATAAGTAGTGATTGCAAATGGTCGTAAACCCACATATTAATTTGCTCATTTTTAGTTGGCGACCACTTGATACCCATACATTTTAAGATGTTTTATAATAATAATTTGGTGGTCGTAAACTAAAAGATACACGGATAAAAATAAACAAATTAAATTGAAAGTGATTAAATTCCGAATTAGATTTGTAGTCTATAAAAAATAAAAATAAATGTTTTTCTTTCTAAATGTCTATTGGCGGCCAGGTGGTCGCCAACTGAAGTTATTGGCTAATTCCAATTTCAGTTAGCGACCATTCAATTTTTTTACCTGATTTTGTATATTACATGTAATAAATGTACAAATAACGTAAAACATATATATATCCACTTAATAGAACATTAAAAAATTGACTCAAATAAATACATCACGATCTACTTACCTCGAACGCATCACTTACTCACTATTTTTTTCGTTGTTTTGGGAACGTGTACGCGCCGAAAGTATGAGCGGCGGATTGAACTAAGATTTCTTTGCTTTCGGGTAAACACAAAGCTGCCAACTATTGTAGGTAAAACTAATAGGTCTATCCCCCTCTTTACTTAAGTGAATTTCATTTGGAAAAGAAGAATAGAATTCTTATTATTTTCGTTTCAATGCCGTAGGTCCTGTTAGTGGTCGCGTAACTGACCCTGGTCGCGTAACCGGCGAAGTCACCCTACTAAAACTTTATCAAACTAAGACTTTAGGTAGGTATCTATAGTATTGGAGTTCAGGCAATCGTACTATTGTACCTAATATCATAAGGTTTGCTTTGAGTATTAAACCAACATCTAGGTTTAGGTTTAAAAAATTTATTCTCCGAAGAACAGTTTGCTCACTTATAGAGAACTTAAGACTAAAATTAATACGAGTATAAAAGTACAATCATATGAAAAAACAAAAACAAAAAAAATCGCTAGAGGTGGATCACCGTGGATGCGTTATATATACTATACTATATAATAATATTATTATCAAACCTGCATCTGTTGTAATATAAAATCACATTCTGCTGTTACCATTGAAATATCTTCAGTAAAAGTTCGCTCTAAATATCGCAAAGAGTTTTCAACTTTTCTATTTTTAATATTACGTCTGGTGGCTATTTTTGGAGGAAAAAAATGTATAAATGCTTACTCACAGGTAGATAGGTACTAGTTATTCCTTTGCAAAATTTTACAATTTTTATAATATTTATTAATAAAACATGAGGTAAGTTTTCAAGCATTTTTACGTACAATCGTTATAGTTTTTTACTTACCCGATTGCAGCTTTAATTTTAAATCATTAATTTTATCATTATTAAAAGACATGTTCGTTTTAGTAAAATCTGAAAAGTAATTAATAGGAAGTATACTGCCGTCATAAGGAAAAAAGACGCATCTGTCATTTGTTTCGAAATAGAGTTAGACACATATTTGGCATCAAAACAAAAAAACGCATCAACCAGTATTTTTAAATTTTGTTTAAACTTATCACTGTGATATGTTTAAACAAAATTTAAAATTCGGGTAAGTACTGGTAGATGCGTTTTTTTGTTTTGATGTCGAATATGTGCCTAACTCAATTTCGAAAAAAATTACAGATGCGTCTTTTTTCCTTATGACGGCAGTATAGTAGGTAAGGGTAGGTAAACCAACTTTTTCAAATTTGGCACCAAAGCGCAACTCAGAAACCGGAAAAATCGCACAATCCATAGACTAGCCACAGACTATTTATCAAAGAATTTACTACTCTCTACTGAGAGTATTACCTACCTATATTTCAATATAGGTACCTACCTACAGCACAGCGCGGATTCTATCCATAGAATAAACCTATCGAGATATCGATAGGTTTATTCAGTATCAATCGATACTGATTGTTTTTTGTACTATCCGTACAGTTAAAGAATGGTTTTAGAAATGGCGGCTCATTATGCCGGTACTGTCAGCATACACGGGATCTATAGCGAGCGACAATCCGCTAATAATCAATAAATTATAACATAATAAAAAATAATATAAACGTTATATATATTTTTTAATTCAAATAATGTAATCATTTTTGGCTTTATTTAAGAACTAGATGATGCCCGCGACTTCGTCCGCGCGGATAAAGGTTTTTTGATTCCCGCGGGAACTCTTTAATTTTCCGGGATAAAAAGTAGCCTATGTTTTAATCCTGGGAATGAGCTATCTCCATTCCAAATTTCAGCCAAATCGCTTCATGCGTTGTGGCGCAAAGGAGTAACAAACATACACACATACACAAACACATACACGTACAAACTTTCACCTTTATAATATTAGTGTGTTGTGATTAAAATAATCTTGTAAAATTATGTTGTACACGCTGTTGATTACCAATAAATAAATAAATAAAGACGGTCATTTTATCGGTTTATCGTTGTTGTCCGTACCGGCGAGTGTGAGTATAGATAGCGACAGTGTGCGAGTGAGAGGTGAACAGAAGCGACGCCATTTTCAAACCCATTCTTTAATTGTACGAGTAGTACCTACAAAAAACAATCAGTATCTACCTAATTACCCAATAGTCCATAGATATTGGAATATCGATAGTCAACACTGGTCAACACTAATCACAAGTGATTCTAATCTCTACAGTCGACGAGTTCCGTCAAAAAAAAAAATGCGGCTCAGCAAAAAGCAGCCTCTAGAAACTCTCTTACAAGAACATTTTATTTCTTTGGGTTCAGCAACATGCCGAAACTAACGGGTGACGTCATATTGCCAACATAATTTATGTCAAAAAGGAGTTTTCTAAAAAGAGTTAATTCTTGGTTCGACTGGCTTCGCATTATGAAAAGTCATTAATCCAAAGAAAGAAAAAAATTGTTGTCATTTTTCAGTCAGTTGTCAGTATAATAAATAAGAGAAAAATATTTGTCAAACGTTTTAAATAAATATTAATTCTATAAATAATTATTCTAGCGGGAATTGTTTATTCGTTAATTCCTCAATTCAATTTGTGAATCATCTTGGAAGATTATAGAAAATGTGAAGTTTGCAGCATGAATGTTAAAAGTTCTGAGAAGTTCTTGCTTTTTCCAATGGTATCAAACTGGTAAAGTGCCTACCTACCTGTGCTACCTACGATTATTTTTATCTGCTATTCTATCGAATGGGATAAAAAGAAGACTGCAGTGATACTTTGCTTTGCTTAGCAGATAAAAAGATGCTATTGCATTGAAAAAACTTCTAGAAAGAAAGAAAGAATTCAGTTTAAAGTAACTAATTTTGTTTCAACTAGTTGTAATATTGTGAATAAAAATGAATAAATACTAGACTCATATTGATCCTTGTTTTATTTACGCAACTTTTGAACTTGATCTTAGAACAATAGATTTGGTAGCACATCCCTGTTTTTGTCGATATCGATAAAATCTAATTATCGATAAGACAAATCTATCGATACATTACATCCTTAGCTTTGACAATTCTTTCTTCATTACATGGGTTGGTAGTATTGTTTTTCTTTTATGAAGTTGGCTAAAATAAAAACAAAGTCTCGAAATTTTTTTCTTTGAAGTTCCGCCTCTTAAAACGGAGTGATTACATTCTCTTTGGCAAAAAGCGTGTGGCATCCAAAGAGAATGGTGGCATCATGTTTTTCACGAATGTTCTAAATAATGCTCACAAAATTTCTCTAACCAGACAACTTTCAAAATGTGATTCTTGTGCATTATAAACATTAAACACCAAATATATAGGCTCATTAAAACGTGTCTTCATGTGCAAATCTGCTAAAATGGTGTCTAGCAGCACAAGGGTGATTCAAGTCACCAACATCGCTCCTCAGGCGACTAAGGATCAAATGCAGACCCTGTTTGGGTATTTGGGGAAAATAGATGACATCAGATTGTATCCTACAATACGTGATGTGTCCTGCCCCGTGCAGTCTCGTATTTGTTATGTGAAGTACTACGATTCGGCGACAGTGAACGTCGCACAGCACATGACGAATACAGTGTTCATCGATCGCGCGCTAATCGTCATTCCTATGCAATCCGGCGAGATCCCCGATGAACACAAGGCGTTGGAAATGTCAAGTAATGGAACTTTAGTGCCTGGTCTCAATAACTTGGAGCCACGTCTCCCGGCGCACGTCATCAACTCTCTGGAGGGTGTTCCGCCGAGTCAAGTCATTCAGACGTACGATCCTAAATTAGCAGCCGCGGGGTTACCGCCATACCCGCCCTTACCGGCCGCGTACGACACGCGGAAAATTGAAGAAATCCGGCGGACGCTGCTCCTCATTGATGTGGGTGCATTGACCTATCAGCAACTAATAGACCACTTTACCCAAGCCGGTGAAGTCAACTATTTGCGTTTCTGTGACAGAGATGTAGACCAACTGAAGTATGCTCTGCTGGAGATGTCCGAACAGGAGAGTGTTATTAAAGCACTCCAGATGAACGGAACCACGATCGCAGGACAGAGGATTCTGGTAAATACGCCTTACAACTATTGCAATATTTTTACCAAATGATATGTACCGAATCTCACTTGAAAATATTAGTTTTAAACTGAGATTGTTCATAACAGACATATGTAATGTGTTCTTGTTTTTTCAAGCAATCTTATGATCTACTCATGCCATTTGCTGCCACCTGCTCGGATCTACATTGTTGTATCACCATTAGTCTTACATAAGTGAGGCGTTGTGACTTCATTGAAAACAGAACATTTCATACATCATTATAAAATTATAAGGAGATTCAGATTATTCTCATGCTCTATATGTGCAATATTCCATTTATCATTAAGATTAGTACTCTGACCCATTTTGCCTGCTCTAGCAAAACATCAACACTCTTATGTCAAAGGCATAAAGGTCATTTTACTATTGCAGGTGAATGAGCCAGTGTGCTAAAGTCAAAACTTAAATTTCTCTCAAACTGATTAGCATATTTTAAGTATTCCTTGTAAACACATGTCTACATAAGTAGGAATCTAGAATGTTACAGACATCTACATGCCAGAGACTCCCGTCTGTAATGCAGCTGCTATTGTATAAACAGTTGCAGAGCTATGTTGTGTAAGTAGTAACTTGAAAGTTCATCAAATGTGAAAGCAGGCTGCAGACCACAAACTACAATGTCCAGACCGACCACATAGAGCACACACAAAGTGTGGGTACAACTTAACCAATCCAACTTTTGGTTCCAAGTTTTGTCTAAATGCCTTTTATGTATTATTGTTATTTTGTGCTATGATTTAGTCTATATATTGAACTATATTAATTGTCTATGTAAAAGCTAATTCTCAATAGTCAATTTCAGGTATTGTTGCCTATTCTGATAGATACTAAGCCTATGAAATTCTATTTAGAAGGATATTATCATTTTTTATTCAGAACATTTATGAGCTATTATTACGAGCTTATATGTTATCTGTAAAGATAAAAATTGATTCACAATAGAATACCTTGCAATTAGTAATGTCAACTACTGATTACTAAACTCATGAGCAAAAATACAAATCTGTGTATACAAGTATCATTTGTCACACAAGGAATCAACTATGTTCACTTATGATGGAGGCTAAATTAACGAATCGTACATAGAATCGTACCATATGATATTTAAAGAAGTTTAAAACAAATAACTTTGTCTTTACGATTTCAGTAGTATTTCAAATTAATGAAAGAACTTAGCTTTGATAATTTGTGTAAAAATGTCATCGCATGGTCCTTTTCACCTATCAACTATAAGTTCGAAAGTAAGCTTTGTATCCATTATGTTCTTGCATCAATCATGCTCTGAGCATTAGTATAATGGATATGGGAGCATTTCTCACAATAGTATATTATATCTTTATCCCAGCAATTGCAGATGCACTGAGCAAAAGATGCATGAAACATATTGATACAAAGCTTTAGGTGCAAATAAATGACTGTGTTGTGGTGTATTGCAACATGTTATGGTGTGATGATCAACCAATCAGTGAGCACCTTGAAAGTTTGTGTAGTCAAGTAAAGGGAAGTCTTGTGGTACAAGTAAAGGGAAAGTGCACAATTTTTTATTTTCATTGAAAACTTTGAAAAATGGCTGAAATAGGGAGATGAATTTTGAAATGTATGACATAAGAACCTTTGTTCGGCTATTTATTCATATGGTATGACTGAACGCCATATGTTGCTTTACAATACAACTAACTATAGTTTGCTTGCACCTTTAACACATTAATTCAAAGGTTGGCTCCAAACAATGACCTTAACATGCCACCCATTTTGAGCACTATTGGCGCATATTTTTCAAGTAATGGACGCAGACCAGTCAAAAATCTTTATTTTTAACTGTGTCCCAAAAAGTTTTGGTAAAATTAGCCTTTTCACTGCTCATGTTGGTTGGTGAAAGTGCTATGTTGTTGGTTCACATGTTGGGTGAACAGTATGGGGCCATCGCGTGGAGTCGGGGTGATGAGATTTGAATGTATCAATTTCACGCAGGTGCATCACGCCACTCAAGCGATATCGAAGCCGCAGACGAAGAGCAATGAGGCGGCGCAGCGCGAGATAGAGGAGGCCATGTGCCGCGTCAAGGAGGCGCAGAGCCTCATCTCGGCGGCCATCGACCCAGTCATTGGGATGCTGTCCAAGGACAAGAGGAGGTAGGCCAGACTCAAATACTTTTAAAAGCCCTTGACGATTATCTGAATTTAATTGATCATCCTTACTTAATATTATAAATGCGAAAGTGTGTTTGTATGTTGGTTTGTCCTTCAACAACGCTGCAACTGAGCTACAGATCGACGTGATTTTTTGCATGGGTATAGTTGAGGGCCTGAAGAGTGGCAAAGGTTAAAGGTGTGGATTGAAAACTGAAATATTCGAGCCTCACCCATTGCACTATTGTCGTACCCACTCCTAGCACAAGCGTTTCGCTTATTTGGAGGGGAGAGAACATAAGTCAAGTTCAGCTTGGCTAATTCATTTTTAGTAAAAAATTTATTTTTTTGTGAATCAGGTCCCGGTCTCGGTCCCGTCGCCGCTCCCGCTCGCGCTCCCGCCGCTCGCGCTCCCGTCACCGCAGCAAACGCTCGCGCTCCCGCTCGCGGCACCGCGCGCGCCGCTCGCGCTCACGGCACCGGCACCGCACCAGGTAACTAATAACGCCCTAACAGTCCCAGTGAGACGTGTCAGTTAAATAGAAATAGGAATATTTTTTATTCAAATAAACTTTTACAAGTGCTTTTGAATCGTCAATGAATCTACCACTGGTTCGGAACGCCGTTCCTGCCGAGAAGAGCCAGCAATAAACCCGGCGGTTGCGCTTTTCAAAAAAATTTTTTTACAATAGGTAACAAAACTGCTATGTACACAGTGCTTCCACAATGAAGATTCAAAAATGCATAAGACCTACATTTGCATCTTACAATCCATCCTAAGACATACAGCCATAAAGTACTAAAATTGGTGAATTTTGAATTATGTCACCCTTGTCGCAAATGAGCGACATGTTTCATTGTTCTCTGGAATCTGTTAAGTTAGTGAATTATTCTTTTATGATTTCCAGGTCACGTTCCCGTCACCGCAGCTCTCGCCGGTCCCGCTCCCGGTCTCGCCATCGCAGCTCGCGCTCCAAACGCGACCGCTCGCGTGACAGGGATCGAAAGGACAAGAAAGATGACAAGCGAGACAAAGACAGAGACAAGGATAAGGATAAAGATAAGGAAAAGGACAAGGACAAGGAAAAATCAAAATCTCCACCCAAGGAGGTCGAGAAAGAAGAACGGGAAGAAGCTAAACCAGAAATCACTGAACCAGAAACCAACGGGACAGTTGCAGAAGTTAAATCCAAAGCTCCTTCTCCAGTCGAAGATAAAGATATAGAAAAGGAAAAAGATGTTAAAGAAAAAGAGAAAACTCCCGTAAAGAAAAAAGATAGATCTCGTTCCAGAGACCGTAAACGCGATCGCTCGCGTTCCAAGCGTAGATCTCGATCTCGATCGAGGAGGAAACGCTCGAGATCGCGACGACGATCTCGGTCCAGAGATAGGAAGCGATCGCGCTCTCGCGATAGAAAGCGGTCGAGGTCACGGGACAGGAAACGATCCCGGTCGAGGGATAGAAAGAGATCAAGGTCGAGGGATAGGAAAAGATCTCGTTCGAGGGATAGAAAGCGTTCCCGTTCACGTGATCGCAAACGTTCGCGTTCACACAGCCGTAGATCCAAGAGTCGCTCTCACAGAGACTCCAAAACACCTCACGATAGGAAGTCCCGCGATCGGTCTCCAAATCTCCCGCCCGTTTTGGAGCAGAAAAATAATTCAATACAAGACATTAAGTCGATTGACATCGCCGACGAGAAGAATTCGCCAGACAATATGGACATCTCCAATTCTCCATAAAGACATTGTTTTTATCATGCAAAAAATGTAACTTGGACATTCATTAATGAAATTTTTTTAAAGATTTTATTTTAGTGGTCCTCATGTAATTTTTAGCGTTTTTAAAATATCATCTATATTGCGCATCTCATTTAGTGGTTATTTTAAAAATTGGTTGACAAATAGATTAAGAGTAATAAAATAACTGATTTGAACTTTGACTTTTTTACTTACTACAGCTCTCTCAAACAAGCTATTATAATGTATTTTTAGGGATTAGCTACTATTTTCTCATTCTGAGCAGAACCTGCAAAAATTGTAGATCACAGCTAGATTGTGCCCGCAACTGAACAAAAATCTCACGGGACCTTTTTTTTTAACTAACGGGAAGTTTTTATTTTTATTTCCGGCATAAATGAAGTGCTTCCAGTAACTGCTTGTCAAAATCGGTTTTACACTTTCTTAGATCAGGTCATACAAATTTGCAGACAGACAATTTGTGCTTGGGTTATTCTATCGTTAAAATAATAATCGTAGGCCTTAAAAATCAGTCGGATAATTTTATTTATTTTTGGATAGATATTTTGAAAACTAGTGACGCAATATTTCGAAATACTAATGACGCAATATTTTGAAATACTAGTGACGCAATATTTTGAATGTGAAATACTAGCGATTCATGTTTCCGACGAACTAGTCCACTTCAGACTTATGAGATACCTACTAGTTGATACGCGCGACTTCGTACGCGTGGATTGAGTTTTTTGTGCCAAATTTCAGCCTCGGTTCAATTCCAAGTATTTGATCACCGATCAATACCTACTGCGCGCAAGAATCAAAGTCCAATCCTCTCTAACTAAAAAAGTACAATATATCTACTTGCCTACTAATAAAATTTCTGCTATTGGCATATCGGGCCGATTTTAAGAAACCCAAATTACGAAGTCCTAGTACGATTTTGAGTCGATTACAAATACGTCGCTCACTGTAATTTTTAGCAGCGATTTTGTAGCAATAGTTACCTAGGTACTATCGCAAAAAGACCGCGATACAGTTGCGATGCTGTCGCTTGTCGTATAGGTACCTTCATCCACGTGACCACGATTTTGCATCGCTACAAATACGATACAGCATCGATCAGACGTGATACAATATCGGAACAATCGTGCGCTGTAGTAGGTACCTAACTACTTGCTATGAATGCCTTTGGAGTGGACGCTACAGGTTTTTCTACCCTCTGTCGCCTAACAGTCGGGCGTACGTAGCGTTGCTAAATCAAAACCTCGTATGCGTTTGTTTCACTAAAATTGCTTCTATCGCGCGTTGCAAATGCGACAACGGCCAAAAGTAGACGCGTTACTGAATCGCTGCAAAAAGTCGATCCTCGCCTAAGCAATTACAATAAATAGAATCTGAAAAATTTAAATGTAAGTACCTAGTTAACTAGATACCTAGATCAATATACATAGTAAATAGACTAAAAAAAAGTAGGTACAGTATCTACCCGCATTCAACTATTACCGAGAACAGTAAAAAAATCTGCTAGGTACCTACTAATGCAGTATAACGGACAGACAAACATTTTTATTAGTAGATAACGTTATCAATGACCATTGCACAATATTATGCAATATTATTACACAGTAATATGCAATTCCGTTAGTATATAGAGAAGAGCTCTGTATATAATTCATTCATAGCTCACAGTTTCCATCTTACAACACGTCCCTGCGTGTGATTAATTCGAGTTTTTCTTTAAGAAAAAAGAAATGGCGGTGAAAGTCGTGCTTAATTTACCCAAGGAACTGCTTCAACAAAACCAAGGTGAGGACAACCAAGATAGAGTTTTTACTGTTGATTTAACCACACCTAACAGCAACCAAGTCCAAAACTCTGGTCAAGATTACCCGGTTGGTACTTCCCAAGGCTTAGTGAATGTACAAGTTGGAGAAAATTCGAACGAATTGAGGTCTAGGAAGCGACACAGAAGTAGATCACGAAGTCATTCTAGGGGAAGGTCCCGAGGTCGTTCTAGGGGAAAATCGCGAGGTCGTTCGAGGGGAAAATCGCGAGGTCGTTCGAGGGGAAGGTCCCGAGGTCATTCCAGGGGAAGGTCCCGAGGTCATTCTAGGGGACGGTCCCGAGGTCGTTCTAGGGGAAGGTCCCGAGGTCATTCTAGGGGAAAGTCTCGAGGACACTCAAGGGGGAAATCCAGAGGAAGATCTCGTGAGCATTCCAGAAACAGATCCCGAGGTCGTTCTAGAGGGAAATCCAGAGGCCATTCAAGAGAAAAGTCGAGAGGCCATTCAAGATTGAGAGATCGTCACAACCATGGTGGGTGTTGCCACCACAAGCATAGTCGGAATGGGAACCGTTCCCAGGAGATATATCAAGTGGAAGTTTCGCCTTCCCCTAGAGAAAATACAACGCACTCTTAAATAAAAGTAACATTCTAAGCATGCAATACAATGATCAATGAAAAAAAATATATATAATATAAAGAAATTATTAAGTACAAGTTTTAAATATAAGTTTGTATTAATTTTAAGTATGTAGAAATATAATCTTTAGCTATGTATCAATATAATCTTTAGCTTAGTAGGTAGTAGGTAGTAAGAATGTAACAGCTACACTTCATTATTGTTATCAGTAATTAAACATCACATAAGTGCATTGTAGCGTTAGCGTAAGATTGATAGATTAACTTTGTAATTTAACTTTGTCTACTTCAATAATAATGCTTATTTACCCGATTGTATTAGAAATAGTTGATATAAATGTACGTTTTTTCAAACTATACTGCATAATATAATCTCTTGTTTTTTTTTTGTTTAGTAGTATCGCCGTCTCAACTCTCAACCAATCCACATACTTAGTCGATTGTGGAATAGCTGCATCAAACGATTCTACATTGATTTGCTGATTTTATGGCATTCTTGCTGCAAAAATATAAATGCAATGCCATTTATATTAAATTTTAGCCATAGTGAGAAAGGGCCAGCCAATCAGCGATGAATGCGATCAGGACACTGCGGCAATAATTTTTAGACAATCCCTCTACGGTTTGATTGAATGGATTTCCATCTTCCAGGTTTTTGTTTTGCTCCTATGGTGTCGTCTGGCCAACTCTTACGTCAGTAAGACGATTCTTCTTTGTCTATGATCCTTTCACACTGCGTCTTCCGGTAGAAACTATAATGTATATTGTATAAAAGATTGTATATTATAATTCCAGGGAATTCTGTGGATCACAACCTATGTCCACTACTTCGCAATTGGAAGCTTACGAATACATTCAATAAAACATAGTATAAAGTTTGAAGATTTAAGGAACAGAATTGAAGAATCAGACTACGAGTCTTGGTTATTAAGAACCTCGCGAAGATGGTTGCAAAAAAGTGAAATGCCATATCCTGGTTACTGCAGAGCGCCCGGCAGTGCAAAATGTTTGCCAGTTTTATGCAACTGTGCGAAATTGCTTGAAATGTGGAAGAAGTTAAAAAAACACAATCTTGCTTACCTCAGGGTAAACGATTCCAAAATAAATGTTTAATTTATATTTAACGTATTTTTTTTATATTTGGATGCAGATATGCAATAAAGAGTCAACCCACACAACTTATCAATTGAAAAGTTAACTTTATTCCCATATATTATGTATGTATTTAATTTGACAAATGTTTGTGGGTTGAATCGTTATTGCGTATCTGCATCCATTTATGCCCCCATGCGTCAAGTTCCGACTTAACTCCGTTTCGGTATCAATTGTTCAGAGTAACGCACAGTATTAACGCTTGGCAAATACTTTTTACTGGACTGATTTTACTTATTCTTTTACGAAACACTCAAGCTAATAATGACTAAGAAAATAATTTAAAATAATAAACGGAGTTCTTGCTGCATCATAAAATTTTATTCTCATTTTATAAGAGTAATAATTGGGAATCTAATAATATTTACATAGGTACATGCATTTACCAAATACACAGCCAACATTTCTCTAATCATTCCACTTTGCCAACTTAAGTCTATTTCGATTAAAAAAGATATAAATTATTACAAAAAGTATTTTATATAAACTGGCTAGATTCGCATCAAATAAATGTAAGTATCTCCTTTTTAAAAACGTGACTAAAGTTGCATAAATTCCCAAATGAGCGTTCTTAATAATATATTTCTGAGATTTAGTATTCTGTCTATACATTAAGTATTCCTTACTAATTTCCCGATTTATTCCAAACTCGAAAGGCGTACTAGTCCCATTTCGCTGTGTAATATGAATATAGCCAATTTAAAAATATACAAATATAAATATCATTCACGATAGTCTAGATTGCTAAATACTAAGATGTCTATAATTATAATTATGTATTCTTCAGGGCAGTATATCGTGCATAGCATATCGCCACGTCCAACGCCGCGCGAGCGACTCGAAGCGCGCGCGATCCCGAACGTACATGTCACCAAGCTCCGGTTCCATGCATACCTGATGAAATATACCAATTAAAAAAGGAACCTAGCTTGCCCAGTGATCGAAATTCGACTGTAAATCGTTAAAAACTTTTCGTTTGAATGTTTTTTTTCCAATTAATTAAAGGCCTACTGCCGTGTCTCTTTTGGAAAGTTGCCAACTCACTGAACTGTCAAACCCGAATTTCTTAATACCAAGCCTTTATATAAAATGCGGGTTGCGCAGTTTTAGTTAGTAACTAAACCATAGCCACTGGAATAGAGAATAGCCCCCTGGATTTAATTCTAGTCCTATAAGGTCTTTGAAAAAATAACTTGTCGCCGTAAGGGACAGCATAACACTGTGAAATGCCTACTCTTGTACGTCTTGTTGCTCACAATCACCATACAATGTATTGTGAGCAACAACTCAAAACGTGGCACGTAGTGAGGGACGGATATTCTATCTTCTTTGACGTCGACTGCATATCTTTCGTGTGGGAGTGAAAAAGAGATATCATTTCACACAAGTCTATAGTACTTCTCAGTCTATGTTGCATCCATTTGACCACAGATTATTGCGTATTTGACATTGTCAGTGAGACATCAGAATGACTTTTTTAAATTGGTAGAGAAGGAAACGCGCCACAGGCGAGTTCATGGGGTACCTCCTTCGACCATTTAGCCGGGACGAGCCTTTACGCAGATTTAGTATTGAATATATTCTGCCACTTTCTGCGGGAGGTGAGGTAATCACGTACAGCCTACGTACAGCACACATTTACTCACTTCCACACACTCTTGTAAAAAGCTTAATGTCTCATGAACGCACACTAACTCAAAAGCTGTCACACTTACAAGCTGACACGTACGTTTGTACATGTACTTCGGCAGAGGGGAATGCGTGTGCTTGCCAAGCCCTGGCTAAATGGTCGAATGGTACCTCGCACGGGGTACTCACCGGTGTGTAGGGATCTGTGAGCAGGCTCTGTATGGAGATGAGCACTTTGGAGACGGTGAGCGCCAGGGACCAGTTATGGTGCACGGAGTCGATGCCCACGTCGCCGTGGCGCGACACGTTGGGGTGCAGGATGCGCGTCAGGAAGCGCACCACAGGCGGGTTCATGGGGTACCTCGCACGCAAACACATACACGATACTATACTATTTTCGAGATACCATGATAAGGGTGACAGTTCAAAGATGTCAGCTGTGTAATTGCCTAAAAATGGTTGCTAAAGTGTGATGATCGCAATCACCTCTAAATGGCTCTAGTAGTCTCTCGTTATTGGCAGCACACAGCAGTTATATTTATGCGCCTTAGTCAAATTTAGTCAATATTTTTTTTAAAGTTAGCAAGTTGAATTTTTATATCGTAGGGTTTTCACAAGATCACCGCACCGATTCATCGACGTATTGCTATTATGTAGTGTCAATCTCTATGGATAAATGTTCCAATCTACGGACCGAGCAGCTTAAGGATATAATTTTTTTTTTAATCTTTAATATTATTAAATTGAAATAAATATTATTCTAACTAATTTAACAATAGACTTATAAAATGGGGCGCATCATCGTTGATTGAAAAAATCATAGTCTAAGCCCTAAAGTTTAATTCGCTATTAATGTGTGTAAGTAAGCATCACGGAACCCCTTTAGTGGAGGGGAGTGTGAGGTGGTGGTGGTGGCGGTACTCACGAGTAGGGCACCTGTATGTAGAGGTAGAAGACGCCGCCCTCGTAGGGCGAGCCCACGGGCCCCGTGACGCTGGCCTGCCAGTGGCAGCCCTTCGTGTCCAGCGGCGTCGCCGCGATGCCCTCAGGCGGGTCGTTGCGCAGCATCTGATACAAACACATACAACATTGCTTTACTAAGACTTTCGGTTTTGCATTGGAATGTGGTTTGATTTTCATTAGTTTCTGTACTGACTTAGTCAAATATTTGAATCCATCATGTTTTGGACTCATGAAAATCTATTTTTTTTAGTAAGGATATTAGCCAGGCTGAACTTGACTATTATTTCAACAACTTAGCTATTGGGTTATTGAGGTTTAATAATGAGTTTTAATAGAATAGATTAGTCTATGGGTTTTTGGAAGTCTGTAGTCCGTAACGGATGGTAATGTTTGATGCCTCAATAGCCCAATGGTTAAAGGTGCGGACTGAAAATGGAAAGGTCGCAGATTCGAGCTCCACCCGTTGCACCATTGTCGTACTCACTATTAGCACAAGCTTTTCGCTTATTTGGAGGGGACGTACGTACGTCAAGTTCAGCTTGGCTAATATTCTTTAAAAAAAGTTGCATCAAACGCCCCCTTTTTTTTTTTTGAAAAGAGCAACCGCCGAGTTTGTTGCTGGCTCTTCTCGGCAGGAACGGCATTCCGAACCAGTGGTAGATTCAAACGCACTTGTAAAAGTTTATTTGAATAAAAAATATTTCTATTTCTATTTGGAAGGGGTAGGTGGGAGGGGGAGGGGAAGAGGGGGAGGTTGTGGCCACCTTCAGTTCGATCTTGAGCCGGTTCCGGCGCCACGCGTTCTCGTCGCCGGGCGGCTGCGCCTGCACGCACATCTGCACGAGGCAGTTGCGGCAGAAGCACGACTCCACCAGCGCCTGGTACTTCTTTAAAAACAATTTTTTTTAATTTTCTGTATAAATAAACATTACATCTTGTTTGTTGGTAAGTGCATCACTTAAGTACAGCTGTAAAAATTAAATCCTATTCGTTGATAAGGGCGTCACTTAAGAACAGCTGGACCTATTCGATTGTTTTCTGTATTAAAATGTTCATAATAGTTCACATTAGGTTTTGGGACTTCGGAAGAAACTGAACATGCCGCTTTCTATGGAATTTTTGAATGAAGTCACGATTGAAGTGATTTATCAAACAAATAATGGGAGAATAGGAAACCCGCCACCTCCCATGGCCCCTCCAACCTCACGGCTATATGGGCCAACGCAATGGGAGAGCGCCCGGTACTTGCACTTGGCGTTTCCCAGGGCGCTTTCTTGACTCCCTAAAAGTTATTTTTCTAACGCTCCATGACCCTGTCGTCTTGGAGAATTTGAAACATTAAGACCTGCATAGCCGCAACAAGAAGTGGTATACCTTGTGCCAGTCAATGTTGGTGAGCAGCGGGCGGAACAGCGGCCAGCGGCGCGCCACGAAGGCGGCCCAACGCGGCGGCGGCACGCGCGCCGTCACCAGGCGCCGCCAGCGCACGCACACACACGCGCACGCGCACAGCGACAGGTCGTCCAGGTAACGGAATATACACAGCAGCACTGGAAACGTACTACCACTACACTCAAGCCTTTCACATGTGGCACAGATAAATAATGTAATGCATATTGTCCATATATGCATATTGTTGTAAATTATGGTAATGCATATTTTCAAATACCAAAGTGATCCTCGCAGATGAAAACTGCGAGTACCTCTATGGTATTTGAAAATATCACACATGCAACCTATACAGGGTGTCCCACGGCTATGCCACATGGAGGGGAAGTACCTTAAATATTGTAGATGGAACATTTTACTGAAAGAAGACTTCATTTTAATTTTAAAAACAATTTAAACTGCATTCATAGATTTTTAAATAATTGCCTGGTTGAACCGGGACTCGAACCCGCTATACGAGAAAAAAAAATTAACCTGTAACTTTATCATACCGATCGGAAGGCTTCATCGTAAGGATTATTTTTTGTTAAATAACATAGCATGAGAAATAAAAGGAAGACCATGAATTTTAGCCTTTGATGTAAAATTTTGTTCAGAAAAATGAAAAGCTGACATTCGTAGCTCTGTTGCAGCGGGACTGAAGGACAAACCAATAAATCAACAAACAAACACACTTTCGCATTTATAGGTAATATAAGTAAGGATTAGTAAGGATAGTAAGGATCGGGAAATGATGCGTACTTCTCAAGTGGGTACTCATTAGTAATAGTTCATGTCAGTTGTATGTCGATACGCCAATGTCAGCTTTTCATTTTTCTGAACAAAATTTTACATCAAAGGCTAAAATTCATGGTCTTCCTTTTATTTCTCATGCTATGTTATTTAACAAAAAATAATCCTTACGATGAAGCCTTCCGATCGGTATGATAAAGTTACAGGTTAATTTTTTTTTCTCGTATAGCGGGTTCGAGTCCCGGTTCAACCAGCCAATTATTTAAAAATCTATGAATGCAGTTTAAATTGTTTTTAAAATTAAAATGAAGTCTTCTTTCAGTAAAATGTTCCATCTACAATATTTAAGGTACTTCCCCTCCATGTGGCATAGCCGTGGGACGCCCTGTATATGATAACATAATATAAAAATTGACACATTCAGTAATAAGTCTTTTTATGGGCAAATCAGATCTTCTTCAGAGAATCTTGAGAATTTAAATATATACAACACCAATAAACAGGTGTTCAATAGGCAGGTGGAAGATTAGACAAAGAGTAAACGAGGTCACTTTTATTCAAATATTCCTTCTTAAGAATAAAAACAAAAACTCAATACTTAATTATTTTGGAAGAAATTTAGGAAAGGGAATCAGTTCTAGAGGCTTTTTAAAAATATTTTCTATTATCCTAAGAAAATTAAACATCCAACTAAATCGAACAATGAACACATTAATTAAGAAGCTTTCAAAGTGAATTTAATTTAAATTACCTTCAGAAGGTAAATGTTCTACGAGCCCTGCTGCAAGGTTATCAGGTAACCGCGGCGTTGAAAGCGCTTGCAGCGATCGTGCAAGACTGGGGGGTTGAGGAGGAGGGCCTTGACCCACCAGGTCCTCAATGCCCTCCCTGGGCGCGGAGGGGGGACCCGACCCGCTCCCTCCGCTGCCGCTGCCGCTCGCGCCAGGGCCTGAGTTGCTGGTGCGACTTGTCTCATCTTCAGGGCTTGTTTCACTGTCTAGCGAATTCTGCAATAAAAATTCAATAAATTAACACCCTCATAATATAAAAGGGTGGGAAAATCAAGTCAGGTATTTTATAATTTTGAAATCAAAATAATATGTTACATTTAACTCACTCTCACAAATAGTAATTTTTTTTTTAAGTAAAAATATTAGTATGTGATTTTCATAGTAAAAAAAATAAATCAAACCAAATCTTATTTTTATTATTTATAATAATAAATTCAAAGTTTTCACCTTTTACATTAAAATTTGACATTCCACTCGATACAATAACAAGAAAAAATTAATTTCAGAGACCCTCAATTTTTTGGATGTAACATCTGCCTTTTGATTTGTAAAATAGCCTGAGTTACCCCCACCATAATAACGAATCAATTGACACCTAATTCATCAAAATCAGCTCAGTAAGTTAGGCGCCAGGGTGGAACATTCGTAAATGACACATAGATTCGTACCCAGACTGCTAAAACCAGTACCCTACCTTTCGGCTTTCGGTAAAAAAGCTTATTCTGGATTTTTTTTGCTACCATAAAGCACCAATATGTAACGGTGGCTTTATTTTATACTACCACCTAGCCTGTGGTCTAATAAGTAATATTATTTTAACTTAAACTTCTACTTATTATCAATTTCTATATCTAATTTACAGTCCAATAACTGTCCTTCAAGTTCACTGTGTTCTTGTGACCTAGTTAAGTAACACAAGCACTATTATACTGACAGTAAGTATAATAATGCTTATTCTGAATTATATTTGATGACCTCCCTGGCGCAGTGGTTAGCGCTGTGGTCTTATAACTGGGAGGTCTCGGGTTCGATTCCTGGCGGGGGCAATTTATAATTTCTAAATTGTCTCTGGTCTGGTCTGGTGGGAGGCTTTGGCCGTGGCTAGTTACCACCCTACCGTCAAAGACGTGTCGCCAAGCGATTTAGCGTTCCGGCATGATGGCGTGTAGAAACCGATTAGGAGTATGGGTGGAGTTTACACTGCTATAACCCTTCCAAGTTAGCCTGCTACCAACTTAAACTACATCGTCACTTACCATCAGGTGAGATAGCAGTCAAGGGCTATCTTGTCATCGAATAAAATAAAAAAAAAAATATGTAAAAATGCAGATGTACTTACTCTATAATACCACCAGGCAGGCAGAGGGCAGGCCTTATTTACTTTCCTCTCAGCACTATAGTTCAAATCTGAGGGCTCATCGTTGCCAGAATCTCCATCATCAGTCTTCTCACTACTAAAGTAAGAGCTTGGCAGGTATGATGGAAAGTCAGGGAAGAGAAAAGCGTGGCATGTCACACACACTGGTTCTCCAAAACTTGGTCCGTAGTAGCCATTGCATATGTAGCAACTTGAGTTCTGCAAAACATTTATTTTATAGCATTTTCATAATCAACCCATGAACAGCTCACAGGTCTCCACTCAGAAAGCCCCAATAGCCCAAAGGTGCAGGCTGAAAACTGAAACATCGCAGGTTCAAGCTTCACCTGTTATGACCTATTGTCATACCCACTCCTAGCAAAAGCTTTTCGCTTATTTAAAGGGCAGAAGAGAATATAAGTCAAGTCTGTTCAGCTTGGCTAATATTCTTTTCAAAAAAAAAAAAAAGACAATAAATAGGCCACCACACTAGCCAAATGCAAATTGGCTGATTTCATACACTTTGAAAAAAATTATGGAGAACTCTCAAGCATGCAGGTTTCTTCACATTGTTTTCTTTCAGTTTGAAGTATGTGATATTTAATTGCTTAAATGCACCAAACACTGAAAAGTCATGCCTGGGATCGAACTGAAGACCCCCTGAACAGGAGACTGCGGTTCTAACCACTAGGGTATCACTGCTTTACATTATATGTATATAATGTCAAAAAACGTCTAGGTGTTGTCTTCTACTACTGCTGCAATAGTTTCATCTTTGGACAAATTATAGCATCACTAAGTTCTAACTTGTTATTCAGTTTTTGCCAGTTCTGAGCATCCTTAGTTTAGTTAGGGAATCAAGACTGATGAGTAGACTAGATTATTTAATAGATTTTTTTCTTCTATTATCTCAGATTAATCCATGTATATATTGTCGATTTGTGTACGAATTTGAAAATGGTAAAGAATACCCTTTCCATAGTAACCCTCTCAGAATGTGAAGGAACCTTTGAGAAGATTAAGGAGAACTCACAATCATGTAGGTTTCCTCGCGATGTTTTCCATCACCGTTAAATCAATTCATGTTTAATTTCTCTTCAATCTGGACTTTAATGCAATCCGTTGCTTCGTTGCCGCGTGATTGAAGGACAAACCAACAACAGGATCCGCAACGGTTATATTATCGCAGGTGTCCTTCAAAATATTATTTTAAAACTTACATTGAACTCAAACTCTAGCGGTTGGTCTATCGGAGTGCCTGCAGTAAGCTGGTCGCCATTGTCTTCCAACTTTTTTATAAAATTCAGGAACTCGGGCCCAATTACCGACATTCTAAACTTCTTTACCAACAAAACATATGGACTTTTTTTAATTTATTATCATTATTTCAAGCAAAACACATTATACAAGAAAACCACAACACAATATTTTTTTTTAATTTTTGACATTTGCCGTCACATTTAATTTTAATTGACAATGTCATCAACTCATCAGTCAAAATGTGACTCTAGCACAGATTTACTATAGATACATAGGTAGGGTACCTACCTAGTTAGTCAATTACTGTAACCATGGAAGTAGGTAGCTGTAAAATGTATCTTGTAGCAGTACCAGTATGACGTCATTTTGTAACGGTTGAAAACGCGTCTTCGACCGTTGGCCACTCCAAATTGGCTATCGCGATGGCCAACTTGGGAGTGATCGGGTAGTCTACCCACCTACCAGTGTGTTTATGGGTATTGGGTAAAGTAGTCCATAAAATATTGAACCAAGTTCGATGAAACTGCTCAACAGTAAATTATTTTTCTTCTTTTACGTACATATTTTTGTCTCTGAGGGACAGTCATAGTATTTTTACTTACAGGTTATCATCACAAAACGCACACAATGTCGACTTTTTACTTAAGTGATGATTTTCAATTTTGAAAAGTTTATTGTTTTTATATATGTAGGTATTGCATCATGCATGTTATATTGGTTGAGGGGTTTTAAATAAAACACTAGATTGGTTCTTAAAATTATTCTTATCCAGTACACTTTTCTATCATTTTTTTGTTTTAATCAATCTTTATATTATTTTAACCGTCTCTGAATTTTAAAGAAGGAGTACATAGTACTTAAAAAATAAAAATATAAGAAAACATTGAGTTATGCAATATACAATATGGTTAACCAATAAGAAACATTGAATATAACAAGACATTTTAAAGATGGTCGTCACTGACTTACGCCGCACCGCGCCTCCTCAACGCAGCTTGATGTGCTGTGTTGAAGAGAAGTTTGCAGCGTAAGTTAAAGACAGCCTCTAGCTGAGAAAAAAAACATCATAAATCTATAAGTAGCAATTTGTTGTTCAAGACAGTTGTGTTCTAAAAATATTAAATTAATGACGACTGCATAATATTATTATTATTATCAGAAATAAATTTTTTGTCAGAGAATATTTTATTTCACGCATCCGGCGAGCGAGTATGGGAGGTAGATACGATATGCCGCAGAATTCTCCATGATCTATAAAAAGTGCATTACGACGTACCTATATTGGATTTTTTACATAAGTCAATTTCTGATAATAATATGTATTTATTTTATAGAGTAACAAAATATTATTGACCGGTTAATTTTTAATACATGAATACAAATGAATCAATACCTGCTATAATAAAATAGTAACACCATTTCAATAATGCGTAAATACAATAAATAATAATTAGCATTTTAAGTTATCATTTTTGTATTCATAAATTCACAATCAAGCCTCAGTTTAGAAATGTACTGGAATATTTGGGCTCAATATTTGCAGCATCATCATTATAATACAATGTTATTCACCAAATAATAAAACGGTGTAATTGCATAACCTTTTTATGTAATTTTAGCTGAAGACCGCTGTTAAAGGATATACAATCAACTAATATCCACACTATAATCTTTGATATTATAATTACGACTTCATTATGCAATCACTACCACGAGAATACATAACATGCGAATGTAACAAAAAGGGCGCCAACACCAGGTTTTGAATTAACTTATCAAATACATCTTAAAATCATAAAATAAAACTACACAAAGATACTTATGTTTGATACCATAAATAATACACAAAATATAATGTTAACCTATTAGGTTACGGTAAATTCAGGCAGGTAATGTAGATACTGAATACTGATTTGGGAAATTAATATTATAAAGTCTTGTAATTTTGGTGCATTATAAGATTTTGATTGTAATAGTTATTTGCTATTGATATTTTTCAATCATTAATTTACATTCCTTCGTATTACTACCTAAAGATTGTTTAAAAATATATCCAGAAGCTAGCAATTCTATTTTTTTTCTGCTACGATATACTCCATTTTCACTTAGTTTTATACATTTTAGTAATGCTAATTTGTAACATTTAGTTTAAGAGTCTATCTAAATGCGTTTTATGACTTAAGGCTCGAGCACATTAGTAAATTCCGCACTGCAACGCTAAAATACGCATACTTGTGTTGTCTGCTACTGCTCCACCTGCACCGTAACGCGTAAATTAACACGATAATAAAGGCATTACGCAGATGGAGCCAATATTTTAATGCGTTAAGTGTGTTGTAGCATTACTAATGACGTTAGACACTAAGCGATAACTCGGATGGCGGTTTTTTTGGCACATCAAAGGATTTTAACGCGTTGAATAACACACCCAACTTTGTTGGCTACATTAGCGCTGTCTCATTCTATTCAGCGCTTGCGCTGGGAGGACTTTTGAATGTGATTTTGAACACGGACGACAGCACAGAACACTATTACTCCAGTTAACGGGGTCTTTTCCCTGTTTCTAGCAATTTCGCGTCTTTTCAAACAAGCTTTAATTCATGAAGAACTATTTTTTTTTGCATCGAAAAAAATATATATTGTAGATACATATGTTATCTGAGGTTCTTATATTAGAGAAATGTGTAAGGCCATACTTTGCTCGATCATAAAAAATCATGAAGAAATCGTGATTTTCACTATTATTTCAATTGTGTGTCTAAAGTTTATAACTAAATTAAAAAAAAAATACATGAAAATAAAGCTTATTACATTTATGAGGGTTCCTATTTACAATTTTTTTAAATAAAAATTTAAGCTTAGCTCTAGCTTATTTCTAGACGTAAAAGGTCACGCGCATCCTCTAACGGGGGTGTTTCAGTGTCCCACCGGACTCTATCGAGGTTGGACGCACGTCAGTTTTCGCAGGCCACGTGCTTAAATTCTCAATTTCATTAATTTTGTTGTAAAAATATTATTTTGTAAAATCACTAAAACTTTTTATTAGATATTAGTTAGCACAGTACCTACTTAGTACTTAGTTTTTATATAGTTTTTAGTTAGTATCTTAGGTTACTATCTTATCTTGTAAACAGTTATAGTAAATAATTAAATATAGTGTTTGTTTTTATGAATAATAATGGATGATAAAAGAAATTTAATAAAGAAAATATCAGTTTTGAAGCGAAGGAATATTAGAAAACAAGTATGGTAAGTGTTTCTTTCGCTTTATCTAAATACTAGCTGATTCCGCGACTTCGTCCGCGTGGATAAGGTTTAGAGTTACTTGCTACTATCCACGAGAAGTTATGTCGTTTATCTCCGAAAATATTTAGTTATTTTTTGAGTAACTTGAACCGTTTACGCAGCGCACGCAACGGAAGCCCTCAAATATGGATAATTTTCCCCGTTTTTGCAACATTTTTCACTGATGCTTCGCTCCTATTAGTTGCAGCGTGATGTTATATAGCCTAAAGCCTTCCTCGATAAATGGACTATCGAATGCAAAAATAATTTTTCAATTCGAACCAGTAATTCCTGAGATTAGCGCGTTCAAACAAACAAACTCTTCAGCTTTATAATATTAAGTATAGATAAGATGATGCCCGCGACTTCGTCCGTGTGGTTTTTGAAAAATCCCGTGGGAACTCTATCATTTTCCGGGATAAAAAGTATACGTTCCAGGCAATCTATCTCCACTCCAACTTTCAACCAAAACCTTCCTTTTTACGGGAAACAGGAATAAAGATACACACACACACACACATACAAACTTTCGCCTTTATAATATTACTGTGATTACCTAGTATTAGATTTTTTACAAAAGGCGTGAATAAATTTTGTTGAAGAAGAATAATTATTCCAGATGTAGGTATCAATGTGAACACAGTGTAAATACATACAGTGAGGCGATAGGTTGGGAGTGTTCAAATAAAAGTCACTTGAAACCTCATCCAACTGGCAGCGAGCTAAAAAAAACTCCAAGATGGCGGATTCAAGATGGCGGCCATACAAATTTCGTCGGTGTCTATCTTAGAGAGTATAAAAATGGAAGTGTGGTTTTCTGGCAAAAGATTATCAGGATTGAGGACCCGAACGTCTACTTGATGAATAGAAAAAAAAATTCAAGATGGCGGAATTGAGTTTTCCATACAAAATATATGCAAAACTTTGACACGGTTCCTTTTTATTTCTGATGGTTTCTATAGAGCACATAAATTCATTCGTAGGAAAAATATGTAGAGAGCTGATGATTGAGGATTTCGGAGACAGGTGAGGAGCACGGCCAGGGTATTGAAGATAGGTGGGCGATGTTCAAACAAAAGCCACTTGAAACCTCATCCAACTGGCAGCGAGCTAAAAAAAACTCCAAGATGGCGGATTCAAGATGGTGGCCATACAAATTTCGTCGGTGTCTATCTTAGAGAGTATAAAAATGGAAGTGTGGTTTTCTGGCAAAAGATTATCAGGATTGAGGACCCGAACGTCTACTTGATGAATAGAAAAAAAAATTCAAGATGGCGGAATTGAGTTTTCCATACAAAATATATGCAAAACTTTGACACGGTTCCTTTTTATTTCTGATGGTTTCTATAGAGCACATAAATTCATTCGTAGGAAAAATATGTAGAGAGCTGATGATTGAGGATTTCGGAGACAGGTGAGGAGCACGGCCAGGGTATATAAGATAAGTGGGCGATGTTTAAACAAAAGCCACTCGAAACCTCATCCAATTTGCAGTGAGCTGAAAAAAACTCGAAGATGGCGGATTTAAGATGGCGGCCATACAAATTCTGACGGTGTCTATCTCAGAGAGTATAAAAGATGAAAGAGTGGTTTTCTGGCAAAAGATGATCAGGATTGAAGACCCGAAAGTCTACTTGATGAATAGAATAAAAATTCATGATGGTGGAATTGATTTTTGCATACAAAATCTATGCAAAACTTTGATACGGTTCCTTTTTATTTCTGATGGTTTCTATAGAGCACATAAATTCATTCGTATGAAAAATATGTAGAGACCTGAGGATTGAGGATTTTGGAGACATGTGAAGAGCATGGCCAAGGTATTGAAAATAAGTGGAGGGTGTTCAAACAAAAGCCACTCGAAACCTCATCCAATTTGCAGCGAGCTGAAAAAAACTCCAAGATGGCGGATTTAAGATGGTGGCCGTACTTTCGTCGATGTCTATCTCAGAGAGTATAAAAGATGGAAGAGTGGTTATTTGGCAAAAGATGATTAGGAGTTAGGACCCGAAGGTCTACTTGATGAACTGGAAAAAAAGCAAGATGGCGGAATTTATTTTTCCATACAAAATATATGGCGAATAGGGAACTATGAAAGACTTTGATACGGTTCCTTTTCAAAATTTCTGATGGTTTGGGGAAAATATATGAAAAGAGCTGATGATTGAGGATTTCGGAAATGGGTGAGGAGCACGGTCAGGGTATTGAAGATAGGTGGGGGGTGTTCAAACAAAAGACACTCGAAACCTCATCCAATTTGCAGCAAGCTGACAGAAAAAAGACCACTCTTCCATATTTTATACTCTCTGAGATAGACATCGACGAAATTTGTATGGCCGCCATCTTGAATCCGCCATCTTGGAGTTTTATTGAGCTCGCTGCAAATTGGATGAGGTTTCGAGTGGCTTTTGTTTGAACACCCCCCCACCTATCTTCAATACCCTGGCCGTGCCCCTCACATGTCTCCGAAATCCTCAATCATCAGCTCTCTTCATATTTTCCCTACGAATAAATTTATGTGCTCTATAGAAACCATCAGAAATAAAAAGGAACCGTATCAAAGTTTTGCATATATTTTGTATGGAAAAATCAATTCTACCATCCTGAATTTTTTTTCTATTCATCAAGTAGACCTTCGGGTCTTCAATCCTGATCATCTTTTGCCAGAAAACCACTGTTCCATGTTTTATACTCTCTGAGATAGACACCAACGAAATTTGTATGGCCGCCATCTTGGAGTTTTTTTTCAGCTCGCTGCCAGTTGGATTAGGTTTTGTGTGACTTTTGTTTGAAAACCCCCCACCTATCTTCGATACCCTGGCTGTGCTCCTCACCCATCTCCGAAATCCTCAATTGTCAGCTTTCTCCATATTTTTCCTCCAAATGAATTTATATCCTTTATATGAAACCATCATAAATTTGGAAAAAGAACCGTATGAAAGTCTTGCACATATTTTGTATGAAATAAAAAAAAAACCCGCCATCTTGAATTTTTTTCTATTCATCAAGTAGACCTTCGGGTCCTGATCATCTTTTTCCACGAAACCACTCTTCCATCTTTAATAGTCTGCAAGATAGACACTGACGAAATTTGTATGGCCGCCATCTTGAATCTGCCATTTTGGAGTTTTTTTTCAGCTCTCTGCCAGATTGATGACCTATCTTCAATATCCTGGCCGTGCTCCTCACCCATCTCCAAAATCCTCAATCACCAGCTCTCTTCATGTTTTTGCTCCGAATGAATTTTTGTCCTCTATACGAAACCATGAGTGAAAAAAAATTTTGAGAGAAATTTTGATGAGAGGTGATCAATGAGTCAGTCAGTCAGTGCGTCAGTCAGTCAGTGAGTCAGTCAGTCAGTGAGTCAGTCAGTGAGTCAGCACGAGTAGCTCTATGTATATTAATTATTGTAAAAATCCAAATTTACAAGATTCATTTTCATTCATAATAGAATACACAATAAATATAAGCCTCAATAGCCCAACGGTTAAAGGTGCGGACTGAAAACTGAAAGGTTGCAGGTGCAAACCCCACCCGTTGCGCCATTGTTGTACCCACACCTAGAACAAGCTTTCCGCTTATTTGGAGAGGACAGGAGTCCACATCAGCTTGGCTAATATTCTTTTTAAAAAAAAGAAACATACCTTATAAAGTCCGTTTCATGACGTTCAAGACGGGTAATCACCCGGGTTAAAACCCATTCGTGGGCTTAATCTGGGTGATTACTGATTCACCCATCTCTAAACAGGGCTTATTTTGAAATCCAGGACACACCTGATAATAAAACCTTCCTACTCCTTCCTTTCTAAAGCCCTCAAAGTTAGAATTTCAGATGCTTACACTATATAATTTTTACAAGAACAACGTGAGTCAGTAATTTACAAGTGTAAAATTTCAATGCCTTGAAAAGTTAAAAGCTCCGAGTAGTAAGTAGACACATACTACATACGTATAATTTGGTCTATAACAATTTTAAACAATATCTGTCAAGTTGAACTAGGTACCCACTGTAGTTTCATATATACTGTGACCAGGAGTGCTGATACGGGGTCATTGCCCTGTCGCTACGTCTATGTCTGTCTGCCCGGCGCGTACGCGAGATTTTGAAGCGGCATAATAGCCCGCAAATACCTAAAGTTCCGCAACAAGCCAGCCTTAACGCACTAATTCATGAAAAATTACTTTTAGCAGCATCTTTTCTTTTAATGTAGCCATCTGTTTAACGCGTTATTTTTTAATCCCCTAATTAAGGCCATTTGAGCGCCACCGTTTTCATTAACATTAATGCAGATGGAGCAGTAGCATGACAAGCAAACTTGTAGTGAATAGCACCGATATGACATTAACCGTTATAAGTATAGACCGCGAAGAGGCAGGAGAGCGAGCGACTCACATGTACACTACATTCTGAACGCGATGTTGAATAATGTCATGAGGTCGCTTAACTTATTCAAAGATATTTTTATTTGTATACCAGCTATACAATACATGGTGATGTTCTTTGTATTAAGTTATAATTTAAAACAAAAAATAACGTTGATTGCGACAATTTTTTTTTCTTTTACGGTAACGCATTGCAGTGCGGCCAGCTAAAGTGTGCGTTTAGTTTAAACACCTTCTGAAACAGTTATACATACATACTTGGTTATTACCTTGTAATACAAAATAATTCTTAGCAACAAGTGTCAACAGATATGACTACCTTAAGTGTATAAGTCTTAATTATTAAAAATTATGTATTTAATTAGGTAATAAAAATAGTTAGCTATTTTATATTTTGCTGCATCTTAAACTGATGCAATAAAATGATTATTTGTAGTAACTTCATTGAAAAAAATTAAAACACCTAAAGTGTAATAAATTAATTATAAGCCAATATAATACAATCATACGTATTCAACGTAAAACTTATAGGGTTATTTCATACATGTTCACCCAATTCATGTAAGTTGTCAAGTTTTTCTTTCTAAAGTTCCGAAGAAACAAACTTAGAATATAATAGGTATAATAACCAAATTGTGAGACGTAAAAAAGGTGTTCCCTGTATTAATCAAGTTATCGTTTGTAATGTTAGCTTTGAAATTCAAAGCATCATGTCATTGACTTACACCGGACCGCGTCTACATGGTTCAATACTGAAATAGCAGAGCCACCAATTTGAACTTTCACCCATACAATATCCCGTGCGCTGAGCTGTAGCGGTTCGGTCAAGTCAGTGACAACCTTTACTGTGTAAACAGAGTGGCGTAGAGCGGGCGGGTAGAGCGAAAAACGCACATTTTCGTGTGAGAACTGAGTACACACTACACAGCAGCCGCGGAGTGTCTCGTACGATATTTATGAAATAAAATAACGTCCGATTACTTGGAAAATAGTGGTTATGAAGAGGGGCATTTAATTTTTTAAAAGCAATCGCCATGACATGGACAATGACAGATTAAGAAATGGAGACTTTTATACTTTACTAGCTTTAACCCGCGGCTTCGCTCACGTTAGGTTCGATTTTTTGAACCCCCTATTTAACCCTCTTGGGGTTGAAATTTTCCAAAATCCTTTCTTAGCGGATGTCTACGTCCTAACAGCTACCTGTATACCAAATTTCAGCTCGATCGGTCCAGTGGTTAGAGCTGTGCGTTGATAGATCAGTCAGTCAGTCAGTCAGTCAGTCAATCAGTCAGTCAGTCAGTCACCTTTGTCTTTTATATATTTAGATATCAATGGTTGCGAAATCACGAAGCACTCATATGACAATAAGCACTTTGATTACAAATTAGATACTGTTAAAGGGGAATATATAAATATATCGACATAACCGAACAGTGCGGTTATTATAAGATTTAACACGATTGATCGTATTCGTATACATTAGTGTCAAAGTAAAATGAACCATAAAAGCATCGAAATAGAGCTCAATTTCGTGTATGCATTCTTATACTTTTACGTATACGGATACGCTCAAAACTAAAATTGGTTGTACTGAATTTGTGACTTTAAATCAATACGATTAACGTTCATTTTACTTTGACGCTAATGTCTTAGTATATGAATACGATCAATCGTGTTATATCTTATACTAACCCCACAGGTCGAGCGAAAAACGCAAACCAACTTGCGACCACCCGCCCGCCCGCCCCGGCTGCACTCCATGCACGCATAATCAAAACTAAGCATTTGTGGTTCCCGCTGGCCGCCCCGTTAACACTCTGTTTACACAATTAGATCGTAAAATAACAATCGGTTATGTAATAATATCATGTAGCTTCAATAAGACATGAGAACTGAGTTTGTGTGAGATTGAAGTACTCTTTACCATTATAATATTTGCCAATATGCTATACCTACACTGTGCAGGCTACATTATACAGGCAAAAAGAAATCTCATACAAACTCAAGGCGCCATATTCAAAAATAAAGGTTTTTCATGTTTTCCACTGACCTCTATGATTGCAAGTATGTGTACTTACTTATATTAATAGAGATAAGTGATGTTTGCGAACCAAATTTTTTTTGGATACCCTCAAAAAAAAAAATCTTAATTGTTTAACAGCATCCGCTTAAAACTACAATTTGCAGTCAATGTATTTTTAGCCGTAACTGTTGATGTTCTATTAACAAATGAGGACTTTATTCTTATAAGCTAAACCTTAGCCACTACGTATCAGTAAAACGCGTCTTTGATGCACGGCAATAGAGTTGAAAATCGAGGCAGGATCTCAGCGCGTGAGAAATGAAGCAGGGGGTAAATTGGACACAGGAGCATCCTTAGGAGATATCGACGCCAGTCACTGACGAGATTGTGTAGTATCGGAGCGAAACGTACAGAGGCTGTATTTTGGGGCTTTGTGTGGTGTTCCTGTTTGTTCTACTACTGAAAAAGCGGCAATGTTTAGTACTGAGTCTATTTTTGTTTTGCATGTCAAAATCTTGGCCATATTAAGTACCTATATTGATCGAGCGATTTAGCGAAGTACGCGGTTAGTTTCCGGATAGACGATTAGTTATTTTGTAACGTCCGTGCCACATCGCGTTATTGCGACACAGTGTCCTGTCCTACTGCAAAATTGCAGTTTGGCGCAGTTGTGTAACTGTATCGATACTAATCGACTGAATGCACAATCCGCGAGCAATTTTAGTACAACAGACTGCGCAGTTGATAAGTGTAATAAAACTGAAACAGCCATTTTGCAGTCAGCGGCTAGTCACTGACGCGAAGCAGTATTGAAACATTTGCAAAAAAACTGATGGTGTTGTCAAAATTAACTTGTTTGCTTTGGCCGTAACGGTACAACCCCCATTCAATTCCCCTTTTATTCACACGCGCAAAGCCTGCCTCGATAGATCAACTAGTACAGTATTCGTCACGAAAGTTGAAGTTGAAGTGGTCAACGTGTGCGGAAAGATTTTGTATAGAAATGGCTTTAGCTTGATTTACGTGACAATAACTAATGCGATCACGACAATAATATGGATGGTAAACCACCATTTTTTTTCTGTCTTACTCACGTATCTAACACTGGAGGGCTATTCTCTATCTCAGTGGCTATCGTTCAGGTGATAACTATACTTTCAAACCCGTATTGGTATGAAGAAATGCGAGTTTAACAGTGCTCAGTTGGCAACTTTCCATCGTTTTCCATAGCCACTGGAAATGTGTAAAATAGAGAATACGGCAGTTGAGAAGACAGAAACAGAAAATGGCGGATGAAACTTCCATTGTCATCTTTATTCCACTTCGATAGTTCTCTCATGCTTATTAACGGAACATTGTAAACAGTCATTGATTTTAATTTACACAATTCGTTTTCGGTCGAACAGAAACCGCCCACTTTTTCAACTCTCACGACGCGTACATGAACAGAAAAAAATATTAAAAATATCCGCTGTACTACATCAAACTTTACTATAGACACGCGTCGTTGTCAACGTTCAAACCCGAACGGCACAAAGCGAGCTTCGAGGTAATCGATTCGATCTCTCGCACTAACTTAACTACACCGCACAGTTGCACTCAACAATTCGCACGACGCGAGCGGGGGCGGTCCCCCCTCTACCGCACTCAGTACGGAGAGTAATACGAGCCGCGCCTGTACCCTCTGCGAACAAGGTAAGGCATTAGTTAAGGAAAGTGCTGCGAAGCGTTTAAAGGATCATACACATAAAACCCGCCGACTTAGTCCAGTTGGTGTCGGTGGCATTATTTTAAGGGAATCATGCCGGCGAATTGCGCCCGTGCGTGATACCGACGACCTATCTTGCTTTTGAGCTCAGTTGCCCGAAAACAGTCGAGCTAAAGTGTTGTTGCATAGAGTACTTTTTATACATGTTGCCGATTTAGTGCCGCTGCCAATGTTTTTCAACTTGCAATGAGATGTGAAACCGCCGAGCTGTGTCGGCGGGTTTGGTATGTATAATCCTTTAGGGCTACACATCGATAAGTCCGTCGTAACACCTTTATCCAATAAATAGGAACATGTTATGTATCAGTTATATGAGAAGGCGCCTTAAGCGTATCTCAGTACCTAATTGCCAATTTAACAATCGAATTTATTCTTTATTTTGATTTAATTTTAGCCCAGTCCTTTTAAAGTCGGAATCGAACAGATAGTTGGAAATCAGTATACAATGAGATCAAGACGAGAATAGGAATGAGAAGCTGCCATTTTCTATTTCTGTTTTGCTCTCATGTGTCACTGAATATGGAAATGATAAATGGCGGCTTCATTTTCGTACTCTTATCTTAATTGCAGTAAAACTGCCATACACTTTTCCAATTTTTTAAAATGTAAACTGTAAAGAACTTGAAGAATCGTGACTGGAAAATATGCCCGGTTTACAAAAATGTCTATTCGATTCCTACCCTAAGCTAAGCCTAAAGTTCCTTCTATATTTTTTGGCCTTGCCTGTCTAAAAAAATAAAAACTATTTTTTATTAATGCTCATAGTTACAAGTAAGAAGGTAATTAATGCAAATATTTAAATTCAATAAATGATTCCAAATTGAGTAAATGAGTGTAATGGGCACAAGAAATACTTTTTTCCTTTATTTGAGTGCATCTGTTATAACTTGATCCTATGTAATGGATAAAAAGCTTCAAGTTTGTGAACTTTGACGGTTCTAACAATTGAACAATTTGTGGCTTTTGAAAATGCTACCATGCAATCAAAGCGCGAAATAAAGGGTAGGATATAGCATTGAAAAAACAAATGTGTCAATCACAAACTTTATTTCATACAATTCCAGTTTTGTATATAGATATTTAATGTATATTATATCTTTCGCTTGACATTCAACATATTATTGATATAAAGATTTTCAAACGACTAACTACCGACATAAGAGATGCCACGTGGTGACAATTATTTCTCAACAATGAGAGAAAAAGTATATTGTTTATTTATGAACATAAAATACGATAATACAAAAGCTACATATGGTATGTTAACATTTATATATTAAATAACATTTAGACCTCGTTCTCGCGAGAATTATTTTCTTAATGAGCTTTAAAAAATCATTCGAATGAAATACTAGTTCATTTCGACTTAATGTGCCAATCTGTCTATTGAAATATGTGCGTTAAAATAAGGCTAACGTGCTAAGCAACTCAAGAAATAGTATCACTCGAATGATCTTTCAACGCGCGTTTTAAAAGCACCCGTGCGAACGAGGGCTTCTTTATGACATCTCTTAAAGCACAACAGAGTAACATTCTCAAACTACAACAGAAACTAAGAATAATAAACAAAATCATTCCTTTGAGGTGACCACAACTATAAAAAGTGTTTCATTGCCCAGTCCATACCAACACCATAACTTTGTATTAAAAATCTCATACATAAGAAGCTTGTTTCAAAACAAATCAAGGAAATAATGTATCAAAATGCTCAATCATGCAAACATTTCATTAATAGCTGTAATATTACATACTATAAGCAGTACTAGTGCCTTCTTATAAAGTGAAATATATATTCGTGAAATGAAATATTTTTCTGCTTATAATATTTTTGGCTCACAGGCTAAGTAGACAAGGATAGTTTACATGTTTTAGGAATTTGCGTGTAATTTAATTGTATTGGTGAAAGGAATGTCCTGTTTCCTAGGTTTCATAATTTTTTTGTACTCTACTTAAGGTATAAGGTAAGTGTATCTCACACTTCAATTTGCCTTTTTAACATTTTAGCAAAGACTCATTGTATATCTTGGGCCAAAAAAACGGAGACACAATAACTTAATTTAAAAAAACGGTTAGAAAATGCAATCTAGAGAAAAAAACAAGTAAAGAAGGCCTATCGAGATTAGTTTGGACAATCGTTCTTGATATAGTTCATGATATAGGCATATAATAATAACATTGTTAAGTCAATCTTTTAAACTTGAAACATGTTTTCATAATGAAACACTAAGCAAATATAGCATTGATATGGAGCCGGGGGTAGTGAACAAGAATGAATTCAGTCAGCATTAGCGTAGCTAGTTTATTGTGGAAGAGAAAATCATTGATAAAAACATAATTATGTAATTAAATCGAATTCTATATTTGATTATATTTCGCAGCCGCAGTTATATTCTATCTAGGGGATCTAGCTACGCAAGCGAATTAATAGGGATGGTATTGATAAATAATCGATATTTTTATAATAAAAACCATAAATGTTTGATCCACTTTATCGGTAATTTTACTGTAACATCTGCGATTGGTTACCGATATTGATATCGAAATCCTAATACATATTATAAATGGGAAAGTGTTGGTTTTCCAATCACGCAGCAACAATGCAACGGATTGACATGGGCATAGTTAAGGACTTGGAGTGGCATCAGTTTTTAGCATTTTTATCCGGGAAAACGGAGTTAGGTTTTTAAAATTCCCGGGGAACCCTTCGGCAATTTTAAAAACCTAACTCTACTTGGACAAAATCTCGGGCAAAAGCTAGTTATTTAATTCAAAAACACGAGATCATTATCAGCTTCGATGTTTTTCTATTATTGATCCCGCCCTTACAGCCCGGAAGGTCCACTTGCCCTTATATCCAATTCGTCTGTTACGTCCTGTTACCGGAAACGGACCTAGAGGACAGATTAAACATTCTGGGAATAGGACATTCAGGGTTTTTTTACCTAGCGGGTTGATTGAACGTATAAGGAAATAAGACATAACAGACATAATGGAGTTCGGGGAATTGAACCTTACGGGTAGAGCTGTGTCGATTACGATTCATAGAATCAATTTGATTCTATCAGAAGTCAGACACGATTCAAAAAGATCTATCATTTTTGACCCATTATTTTTTTCGTTGCGAGTTTCGAAAAATCGAATTGTTTTGACGCAATCACCTTGCCAATGGGTCGCGATCGACGCGGGTTGCAAGAAATGATTGATTGACACAACTCTACTCCCGGGTCGTAAGGTGTTGATCTATAGCGGTGTGGTAGAGGGTGTTGGGTGTAGCAGGTGTTGGTGTAAGTCAGTACTCAGTAATGTCAGTAAGGGATGTACCTGCCGCGGCGCATGGGCCGGTAGCCCGCGAAGTAGGGCGAGTAGCGCATTGGGCGCCCGCGGCCCCGCGAGCCGCGCGGCGGACGATTCGTCGTCGACAACCCTGGCTTGTTGGTGCGCTTCGGCATCACCTGCAATGACGAATTGAGTGCTTGTGATATATATTTGGCTATGGTGTAGATAGGAAATAATTAGTAATTAAGGCAGTCATAGGGACTTGACAGAAGTAGTAACTGCCCTATTCTATAGTCCTTATCAACCTGAAATTGTATCCAATTCACCCATTTCTGATTTGAAACCCTTTATAAATACGATAGTGTGTTTTTTTGTCCCTCAATCACGCAGCAAGAAAGCAAGGGATCAACGTGATTCTTTCCATGAATATAATTGAAGACTAGGAGTTACATAGGCTACAAGGCTTTCAATAAATAAATTCTTATTATTTATCCTGAAAAATCAGAGGTTTTCTGCATTATTTTTAAAAATCTAACTTCACGTGGATGCGGGCAAAAGCTAGTTTTTAACGAATGTTACCTTAATTTGCCGCCCCCTGAACAATGACTCGTCCATAGCCATTGCAGTCTGAACACTGTCTTTATCTCCAAACTCAATGTAGGCAAACCCTTTTGGATGTCCATCGAACTTGTTGCATAATATTGTAACCCTGTAAAGAGCACAATCATATGAACCGATACCACAATCAATTTAACAAATCTACACAATTTGTGGAAGATTTGAGGCATAACATGGGATTAAGATAAGAAATAACAAAACAGAAATTGAAAATGGCAGAGTAACATGCCTTATATTAATTTGCCATTTTCTATTTCTATCTAATGCATGTGTATCACCTTTTTCACATAACAATCTAAGAACATGAAATAAAATTTAGATTCAGCATTTATAATATTATTATATTATTTACTAATAAATGCCGCATCCAACTTAGTTACTAGTTTATACTAATCCTACTAATATTAAAAATGCGAAAGTATGGACGGATGGATGTTCGTTACTCAATCACACCACAACAACTGAACCAATTTGGATGAAATATGGCACAGATATAGATTATATTCTGGAACAACAATTAAGCTTATTATCTTATATATTTTATCCTGGAAAATAAGAAGAGTTCCCGCAGGGATTAAAAAACCTCAATACATGCGAACAAAGTTGCGGGCATCAGCTAGTAATATTGTAAATGCCAAAGTGTTAGTTCTATATGTGTTAATATCTGTTTCTATATATGTTAATCTGTTTCTATGTGTTAATTTGTGTTTCTATACATGTTAATTTCTATTTCTATATGGTTTAATGATTCATACCTATTTATAGAGCCACAACCGTGAAAGTGTTGTTCCAGCTCCTCAGCAGTGGCCCCATAGTCCACGTTGCCCACATACACTGATCTATTGTCTGCCTCTATTTTCTCCTCTATCGACATGTTCAGAGGGCTTGCTGTGTAAAAGAAAATAAACTTGTTTAATGAATTAGACTTTTCAGCTATCTTCTATCTGAGAAAATCTTCATCATTTCAACCAACAACAACCCATTGCTGGCCTACAAATGGGCAAAGATTGTCTCTTAGTATGAGATGGTGGATTGTCAAGACTTAACCATGACAGTAGAAATAGTAGAAGAAAGAAGTCCTATGACTCTTATGACACATCTACCACCGGTTCAAGAAAGTATTCATCTTTTGGTGAAATCATTGCTGCACCTCTACACAGCAGTTATGAGTTACTTCATTTGAAGATATAATGTAGAAATGTAGATAACAATTTTTTCCACACTTTTAGGTCGTTGTTTAATAAAAGCAACATATTTGGTAAAAAAATTACAAAATTGTAGCAATTCATTAAATAGCTGCCCGAGGGAGGATTATAGGAGAATCCGACTTACTAAGTCCAGGCGGGCTGCCCATGCTCATTTGTTTGTCAACCTCTGTATGCATCTGTTTTAGTTTCTCTGCCTCCTCTTCCATTTCCCTCACTCTGGCCTTGATGGCAGCGAGGTCTGGAACTTCTGTGCCTGATGCTTCATCCTAAAACAATACTTATATATAAATTTCTATACAATGACCACTTGGTCTATATCTAGGATCTCAACTGATGGTAATAAAAATAATTATAATAGAGATTTAAATAGAAACAGAAAATTTCTAAGTTCTGAGTTCCACACAGGAAAAGCCTGCACCCTCTGTCGCCAGTACTAATTTTCCTGTGCTGATGATGGTAATTGTAGTCGCACGTTGCTTTAATTTTTGAATTAGCTGACGGTGCTCAGACCTAGACCGCATTTTCACTCTGCTCAGACTCAAGACAGAGAAGTTAAAATGCGACAGATTTATGTATTGATTTATAAAAAAAAAAAAAAAAAATATACTGTTATCAAAAATGATTTCTGAAGTTATAGCTAATTATTTTGCAAGTTTTACTTGTACTATTTGATATTTTAATTGTAAATTACACAATAATAGAAAAATATTAGTTTGCAAAAATTTCAAAGAAACATAACAGTAGGACTGTGGAATATAACCAGCTGAATTGAATGCAAATTTTTTTAATGAAGAAAGTACTCACATCATGAAAAAGTAAGTATATAGTTTTAGTACATGTAGGTGTTTATCAACAAAAAAAACCATAAGTAAACAATATTCTTAATTATAGACGGATAATTTGTTGTATGCCTTTACGCTCTGGGTTATATCACTTTTTGAGTCTACATTGTAATTAAAGAATTCCTAAGTATTATATCCATATATTTATTTATATCGATAAAAAAATGTGCGTCTCATTCAGCGGGTCATATTGTAAAGACGCGCCTCAAATGATTAAAAGTTAGAGTATACTTACGCCCAGGCTGTTGTCGGTCATATTTACTGAACCGTTGGCTCCGTCTGAATGATTGTTGTCAATCGAGTCTAAATAATCATCATTATCTGCCATATCAACTCACTCCCACCGTTATAAAATAAAATTTAAATCTTCAAACCAAACACAACACATCAACCACCTGTAAATAATATACTTTTAGCAAAAATCTATTATAATTAACGAATCTCTCTTGAGGAAGCTTTCTGACGTACCGGTAACCAATATACGGAAGTTCAAGTGACCTAATTTATAAATATTAAGGGCATTATCTACTTCAAAGTATTTCACTTCACACACAAAGTTTTTATCACATAAATATCATAATATTCTTGTAATATTTACAGATTTATTTTAACGAAAAATTATTTCTTTTTTGTCTAAACAATTGTTTGACAATTTGACATCTAATGACAAATTATAAAATGTGACAACTTAAACTGACAGTGACAAGGGCACTGGACTCTATCTTTTTATCTTTAGTCTATTATTAATAGGTGGGTAGGTACCTACCTACTGGACTTGCTGCCCCTGTACAATGACATGGGTACCTATAAGAAGCCCCTATACCATGGAAGTAGGACTAAAGCTGCAAACGAACTTTCGGACAAGGCTACATCCGCGGCATACGTCCTATAGTGTGTAGTGCACAGTTCAAGGTACTATGCAGATGTCCATCGCATCTACATAGACCACAAACATATAAGAGTATGTTTGTGACATAGACGTTTGTTTACAGCACAAACATATAAGAGTAACTTACTCTTATATGTTTGTGGTTTACAGCTTAAAGCTGTAAGCTGTAAACATACCTACTATCGGATGGGTCCATAAGCCGCGGCTGATAAGACGTACATCTTGCGGACTCGTCCGAGCCACTGACCTCTATAACTAATCTTTGATTAACACTAGACAGGCTGCTATCCATGGAAGAAGTAGTATTCTCTGTCTATGGAAAATTGAAATGCTTTGATTGACAGGTTATTTGATTATTTGTGTATTTGTGACAAACTTAGAAACTTGAAAGAAGAAAATTGAATGGAAAAAGCCATTCACCAAAGGAAAGAAAGAAAGAAGAAAATTGAAGAAAATCGTGAGAAAATCGCTAATATTGGGGTGTATTGGGTCCTATGATTGGGTCTTATACATGCTGCAAAACATTATCTATCTCCGAATTATTTTACTCGTAAGCTGTTCTCTTTTTCATTTTCAAGAAATAAATTGATTTATTGGCGATGCAATATATTTTACATTTTCTTCGAAAAATATTTGTTTTTTGTACCTCTAGGTATTTTTATGCGTGAGTTGGTTTCACGTAATTTATTTGAGTTGGTGGCTGTCCGAAGTTCGCGAAGCCCTGTAGAAGTTGTAGTGATGCCGCTTACAGCAGACGTCGCGGCTCAACAAGTGCAGGTAATAAAGTATTACCACGTATTACCTACTAGTTTACGATACAAAGAAGGTGTACAATATATTATTTACTGAGATTTTTTTATCAAATGGTTCTTAATACATCTGCATCCACTAAGTATAACATCACTATGTTTTAACTAAAAGTGTAGTTTTGTTGTTTTGATTCTGAGCTGAGTTAGGTTTTTAAAAATCATGGGAACCCTTTGGTTTTCTGGGACAAAAAGTCTATAATATGTAATAATGAAAAGAAGTGCTGAGTTTCTTGTCCGCTCTTCTTAGTTGTTAATCTTGATGTGTAGTTAGAGCCACAGGTTGGCTAATTTTGAATTTTTTTTATTTTTATGCCTATTAATAAAATAGTAATAAATACTCATTGATTTTGTTGATTGATCTTTAATGTATTCTAATTACAGGAGCGCTTAAGATCCTTACACAGGTTGATATATGACATAGAAACAGAGAGGACTCGCAATGAGCAGTGCATTGACTCAATATTAAGAGCTGAGAAGTCCACAGAATCTTCATCCTCTGCTGACGATTCATCCAGTTCTTCACAACAGGTTTCTTTTGAACATACAAATCTGCATATCTTATCTTATAAACTGGTTTCAAATATTGTACTTATTCTATTGTACACTGTTTCTAAACTACATTGACAGGTCTGAAATAGTGGCAGCACCCTTTTCAAAGTGATAGCATTATATTTTGTCACATGTACGGCACAATTATGAAGCTGCAAAATTTGCATTTTACAGGGAAGTGTTTTAAAAGCACAAGTTTCTGCTAGCTAACTGGTCAATAAGTCGAAGGATAGTGTAGCTTTTTTTTATTGTGTATGTTACTAGCTTTTTCTAGCTATAGCTCGTGACATAGACTAACTTGATACTTTGATGAAATCATGTAATTTAGTGAGAATGTTTTGTAGCAAATGCAGCTAAAGAGCTTGTATAAGGCGGGGCTCACGGCGGCCGAGCAGGAGGAGCGAGTGCTGCGCGCGGCGCTCGCCAGGATCTATGAAATACGATCCATTAAGAACGAGAGAAGGATTCAGGTTTGTTTTCCACTTTATGTGCAAAATAGCTAGTGTGAAATCTAACCCCGCATTTACAATCCTCGACCTCCACAGGCCTCGGTCTTGCGTCGCCTGAATCCAGCTGCTCCCTGTGACTCGTTTGATGTCATTGGTTTACCTAGTGGGGGGTCTGCCAACACTGCTTCCTGGTGCGGGGTCGCCACACCAGCACCTTGGGAACCCATTGACCATCAGCTCTTCGGACTATATGCCCTGCCCATTTCCAGTTCAGTTTCGTAACTCGCAATGCTATGTCGGTGACTTTGACTAATGTCATCTTCATCATCTTGTGTTGCGGCTGCAGGTCCCGAGGCCCTGTAGCACGTTGACCGTCGCCGATCTATTGTGATGTACTAATGTATTTGTATTTTTATGTATAGGCTCGGCATGCAGGCAACAAGGAGACGATAGGCTGCGGAGCTCTGATGAAGATGCTGCTGAGCGCGGCGCAGACGTTGCCCCTGCACGTGGGGCGGGTGGGCGAGCGCGCGCCCCCGCTGTGCGGCGCCGTGCCCGCCGACGCGGGGCACGTGGCCCGCCCCGGGGACGCCGTCGCGGCCCTCGTCAGGGTCTCCGAGAAAGAGGAGAACTGGATACTGGCAGAGGTATCAATTAAGTTGGTTGAAGTCGACAATTTTGACTAAGAGAAGGCCTTATAATTTTGGTCTGGTTACCTTTTTTTAAAAAAAGTTACAAGTTTTCTTAACAAATCGCACCTTGAAACCAAAAGTGGCATTATACTGAAAAAATAGGAAGGGGAACTTTTTTTAAAATCATGTTTTCTAAATTAACTCCATAAATTACTGGCATGTTTTCAGTATACAAATTAGATAGTCAAACTGATAAATTAAATTAATTGAATTCTTTTCTTCCAGTTATTTGGTAAGATATTGAACAAAAATGCTGCGTCAAAACTGCGTCAATTTTTGTAAAACGCCACTTTTGTTTTCTAGGTGCGAAATGATGCAAGTGGGTATAGTTCGTGTGTCGTATCTGTATAAGTGTCTGTGTGTAAATGCGAATGTTTGTATGTTTGTTACTTAATGACGTCGCAATGACTGAACCGATTTGGCACAGAGATAGATTATAGTCTGGAATAACACATAGGCTACTTTTTAACTCGGGAAATAGAGTTCCTGCGGGAATAAAAACCCTTAAACCAGGCGAAAGAAGTCGCGGGTTTTTTTTAAAAATATATAGACCAGTGCTTGAATGCGATCTCACCTGATGGTAAGTGAAGATGCAGCCTAAGATGGTGGGCGCTTGCCTAGAAGATGCCTATTCACTCTTGATTTAAAGACACCCACATTATAGTTACTTGGAAAAACGGAAGCCGGGAGGGCATTCCAAATTATCATCTAGTGTAAACATAATAGCTTTGCAGGTGGTCAGCTGGCTCCCGGCTCAGGGCAAGTACGAAGTGGACGACATAGACGAGGAGCAGAAGAACAGGCACGTGCTGAGCAAGCGGCGCGTGGTGCCGCTGCCGCTGATGCGCGCCGACCCGCGCACGGACGAGCACGCGCTGTTCCCCAAGGGCGCCGTGGTGATGGCGCTGTACCCGCAGACCACGTGCTTCTACCGCGCCATCGTCAACCGCCTGCCCGCCTCCGCCGCCGACCCCTATGAAGTGCTCTTTGAGGTAACACCACGTATTATTTTGGAACGAAGTTCCTTATCGCGCGTTGTGAATGGGGGCTAGACAGAAAAAATTCTTACGAAAAGTTGTCACGACACTTTTTGCTATAGTTCTCTCTCATGTTTCTCTGTCTGTCTCTCTCTCTCTTATCGAAAGCAAGCCAGATATTTTCATTTCTATTTCGCATTGAACTTCGTTCCATCCGGGGGTCCCTTGACACCTCTCAAGTTTTTTTAAATTAGTAGCCTTTTTTTTTGTAGGAGGGAAAATCCTCATGGACATCCGAGACGACGGATAGTGTCGGACACCTACCGATTAAAAACTACCTCCAAGCAGTATTGTACCTGCCTTTTGGCCTACCAATACTGTCGCGGTCCATTTCAAACTTTTCCCCTGCGTTCGTCTTTCTCCTTCGTCTCCATTATGGAATTTATGAATTTCTGCACCAGGGCCTAATTTTCTTTAGCCTCTAACAGTATAGTGAGACTCCACTCCTAGCTTACGTCCCAGTTCTCTCATAACCCTCGTTCTTTCTTCTTCTGCGGTCAGTGCAAAAGGGTGTGCTCGGTATCGTCTGTTGGATCTGGGCAATACATGCAACGGCTTTTAGGGCGTTTTTTGATGCAGGAGCGCTGTCCTGTCATTTTCATACATTGGCGTTAACCTCATCTTTACTATTCGAAAGTTCAAATGTTCGTTCTTAGGCTACAGAACCTTAATGTGGTAGGAGTTCGATTCTCCACGTCATAGTATTCTAAATTTTTATCCCACTTCTGATGTCTATACAATACTTGATTGGCTATAATAGATTTATAAATACATATCAAAAATTCCGAGACCGGTGGGAATCGAACCCACATCTCTCTGGGCATCGCGCCCGAATGTGTTAACCGTTACACCACGGCCGAACCACACGTCAGCCACGAAGTTAGTGATATGTATCTACTTTTTTCAATCAGTTTTATAGCAACTGTTAGCGACATCTAGTAGCGACACATTACAGTTGTCGATCTACTTTTCCCAAGACACCATATTACAATGGAGCTCTTATGAAATTATAGATGCCACATTGCTTGTTACAATTTTGTATTTATTATTTTAGTTTATTTCCTTTAAGTGTAGGTTAACGCTTCAATAAAAAATTGAAAATTGATTGGCTATGTTTGGTAACGATGTGTTATTCTGTTGGCAGGATTCCTCGTACGCTGACGGCTACTCGCCGGCGGAGCGCGTCGCGCAGCGATACGTTATTGCTATAAAGGAGGGCAAGGTGAGCAATTACTTCATCTTCAGAAGTACGATCTTAACGGATTTAACACAGCACTCGGAGTCGCTTAACAGTTAACACTTAACGAGCTAGTTTTTTTTTTTTTTCTTTTATCATATCTGCGACGCGGCAATCTGTTTTATCGAAAGCAATAAGCCGTTCTGGTGGCCGATAGCAATGTGAATTTGGCGTGAGCTTGGAGCAAATTGTCCAATGACGTTTCACTCGCATCACATTGTTGGTGTCACTAATTAGAGAAACAATTTCTTTTTAATCTGGTGAACTGTAAGCTACCAGTTCCCTTCAGTTGCGACGCTAGTTTATTTGAATGGCCTGAGAGTGGATTGATACCGCTTGCTTATGCACATGATTTCCGAGCTAGTGTACGTTTTTTATGAAGTATTTTTTCTCTTTTTTTTTTTTTTTTATTCGATGTAATATATTTATAGTAGAGATGTTTCGGCGTGGCGGAGTAAAGGGTGTCCTTGTTTGCAGGGGCGTGGCACCTGACACTCGCGCTCGGCCCCGCCCTCCGCGCGCTCCTCGCCGCTGTCCACAGACTCGCTGCACTGAGAGGCTTTCCACATACAGCTACTCTGCCGTCCACAAGCTATAATGCTGTTAACTACCAAAACCATATTTCCTAATATAAACACTAATTTTTTAAATGTTTTTGAGTTTATATTAGGAAATATGGTCTTGGTAGTTAACGGCATTATAGCCTGTGGACGGCAGTACTACACTCTGTACAGTATAGCATGGTGCAAATTATTATTTTATTACATTACAGTTACATGGTGGAAAAAGCATGCAAAACATATAATTAATATGAAACATTAATGTTAGCAGTAGTATAAAACTGTGGCGCAACCATTAACGCTTACATTCAAGAATAAGTACAGGTAGGTTTAATTTACTAAAGTTATTACTCATTCGCTACTTTACGACTGATATTTAGGGTGCAACTGCAAATAGATCATATCTGTTAAAATAAATGAAAAGAAATGGTTCGTCTAATGTTACCCGCACCATCATTGTCTATGCCGCACCATGCTGCACCGCACAGAGTGTACACTACTATACAGGGTATATGGCACATGCTACCAAAAACTCTGTAAAGAGGTAACACTGAGGCTAAAATCTGTAGACCGCACTCTCACTTTGCTCAAACTCAAGACTGAGTTAAAACGAGACAGTTTTATGTCAGCATATTTGTGTCTCGGTTTAACTCTATCTTAAGTCCGAGCTAAGTCGGAGCATGTTCTATAGATCTTAGCATCAATGCCTATCGAAATTACAAATTTCCTAAGGGTGTTACCACACTCGATAGCCGATCGATGGTAGAATAGCTTGTTTTCATCCCAACGAATTAAGATAATTAATAGATAAATAAGTATTAGGTATGTAAGAAGAAATGTAAATAAACTCAATGTTAGATTTATCAGCTGTTTCAAAATGAAATTGTATGTGTTAACATTGTATTTTAGACAGAATTTTTTTTAATTATTTGGCTGTACTTACAACAAACGGCTGACTGGAGTAATAAAAATTAATAGGTACATAATATTAACACAATAGGTAGCATGAGATTTAGACTTGTAATTTAGTTAAGAGAATGTGTAAGAAGTCTTTAGCATTCTTTTACCGTGTGGGAGCGGTAAGTATGAGCTACGCTTTATAGTGGTCGCAATACATTGTTCCTTAGTTTCTAGTAAGCGCTTTCAATGCGCCGTGGAAATTGCGTCGCAATAAGATTAACATTATTGTCTATGAATTTTATTATATAGACTTGTCATTTCTGTAAAATAGGTAGGTGTGTCTTCTAATAAAGCATTTTTCAATTTAATTTTTTTGTATCTAAGCTTTATTTTTAGCCCTTCCTCATCCTGCTACCAACTCGTTCCGTGGACGGTGCCCGGCAGCATCAGGATTGAAGATTTGGAGTGAAACAACTGCAACCATGGGGCCATTGACTATCTCCAAGAAGCTTATATAAGCTTCTTGACTATCTCAGTGGCTATCATGCATTTGCCAGCTATAATTTAAACGTAAAAATTCTTTACAAAACCGATTTCAAACGCCACTACAAAGTATATCAATTGTGCCTTATAAAATTTGATGAGTTCCCTCGATTTCTCCAGGATCTCATCATCAGATACTGACCTGATGTCTATGGGACCACCTGGGAAGTAGGTATACCCTTTCAAACACAAAAATAATTTTCCAAATCGGTGCAGACGTCTTCGAGTAATCGGGGAACACACATTAAAAATAAGATTCCGACGATATTAGAACCTTTTCTTGCAAGTCGGTTAAAAACTTAAACGCGGAATACGCATGAAGAAAAGCGTTCTTATAAAGTTCGGCCGTTCAGAGAATGCGTTCCTGACACCTATCAGTTAGTCACGACTAGTGATGGGCACAACATAACACTGAGTTCGTTACCGTTCTTCCAAAATGAACCGGCGCATTATTTTAAGATTATTTTCGTTTTAAATTGGCGGAATCATTTAAAATTTATATTTTAGTTATTTAAGTAGAAACCAAAAAAAGGTAATATTCATATAATAAAATTGTTTTATTTATTCTTTGTTACAAAGTTACTTACAATCTGTATTTCTATGCAATAAAGTAAGTACATTGAATTGAATGTGCGTACAGAATATTAATCAGACTCCGATTCGCTTGAGGAGGTGGTGTCTTCATCATCTTCGCCTACATGTATAATTATATTATTATCAATAACAGAATCAATCCTCATATCTCGGTCAAAATGTTCCAAAATCAGATTTTTAGTCTATTATAGTATAGTAGTATATTATAAGTATAACTGTATAAGAACAGATTACGATACTTGCCTGTTATTTTTAGCACAGCACTACAAATATAAAGCGCTGACATAACCTTGTAATAGCGCAGTATAGATTTAGAAAAATATTGTTTACCAAGTTATTTGACACTCAGTTTGGCACAAAATTATAACATTCATTGATTATTGATATAATAATGTTGTTTTAATGCTCATCAATTGTTAAAACGGTAAACAACCAGCAAAAATATTTTTATCGTAACTGCAACGCCATTACAAAGCTACGTCGTCAGTTCAATCGCGACGTGTCAGGAACGCATTCTCTGAACGGCCGAACTTTAATAGTTGTTTTCAACTGGCCGCTGGAAATGTCAAAACTAGAGAATAGACCCCCCTAAGCAAGTCTGATGAAAACAGACAGTCGGTCCTGCGTCCTGTCGTGGATAAAAATTAAACAAGAGTACATTTTTAACATTTTTTATTGTATACTAGGAAGTAAAATCTACATAAAATACATGATGGTCGTCCGAAATATACAGTCATATAGTAATTTCAATTACTGGCTAAAAGAAATTTGATTTAACTTTTTTTCTGGTCATCACTTACAAACTAGGAATAAAATAATATTAATGGAAGCAAAATAACATAGATTTAGGACTGAATTACACAGTCCGGAAAAATAAAAAAAAAGGAACTCACTTCTAGGTAACGACTACCTATAATAAAATTTAAAGAACTATTACACATTAAAATAGTAAGCGTCAAGATGACTGACCAAAGTGACCGATCAGCGTCAAATTTTTCCAGCATTTAGTACCTATTTAGTACTATTTAATACCTTTGTTTAAATATTTAGTACCTCAATAGTAACAGAGAAATTTAATTTACTAAGTGGTCAGCCATCTTGACGTCAAGATGACTGACCACTTTTGAGTTTCCCCATAAGGGCTTAGTATTGTGCATATGTTTCTGCACTATAATTTAGTACCTATTTGGTACCTACACATATATTTTTTCCAGAATTTTTTGACAAAAAATAAAGATTTTATGAATAGATCAAGTTTTTCTATACAAATAACACTATGAAGTATGTAATGAGAACAAAGGGAAAAACTGCCAAGTTTTCACTACAGATGTCGCTCGTAATGCTCAGCCATGAATAAACGTACATAATTACTTATAATTGTGTATGGCAGGCAGGGAGGTTCGAGGTTCCAATCCCAATCGCCACTTATAACTTCTCGGAGTTATGTGCGTCTTGCTTCAGCGGTGAAGAAAAACATATAAGGCATCCTGCCTGTCTGAGCGTTCCTCATAATGTTCTCAAAAGTGTGTGAAGTCTGCCAATCTGCTGTGTGTTGGTTTGTCCTTCAATCACGCCGCATCAAAGCAACGGATTGACGTGATAATTTTTGCATCGGTATAGTTGAGGATCGGGAGAGTGACATAGGCTACTTTTTATACTGGTAAATTAAAGAGTTGCCGCGGGATTTTAAAAACTAAATCCACGCGAGCGAAGTCGCGGGCATCAACTAGTTTCTTATAATTATGTACGTTTATTCATGGCTGAGCATTACGAGCGACATCTGTAGTGAAAACTTGGCAGTTTTTCCCTTTGTTCTCATTACATACTTCATAGTGTTATTTGTATAGAAAAACTTGATCTATTCATAAAATCTTTATTTTTTGTCAAAAAATTCTGGAAAAAATATATGTGTAGGTACCAAATAGGTACTAAATTATAGTGCAGAAACATATGCACAATACTAAGCCCTTATGGGGAAACTCAAAAGTGGTCAGTCATCTTGACGTCAAGATGGCTGACCACTTAGTAAATTAAATTTCTCTGTTACTATTGAGGTACTAAATATTTAAACAAAGGTATTAAATAGTACTAAATAGGTACTAAATGCTGGAAAAATTTGACGCTGATCGGTCACTTTGGTCAGTCATCTTGACGCTTACATTAAAATATAATGAAAATCTCAGTTTATTAGAGACCAGTAAAACATACACTTTACTGGATTATTAGGGATCGTAGTTTTATTTGGCCGGTCTGAAGCTGTTTGAGGATTTATAAAAAATATTAATTTTTCTACTTATTTCTTGATTTATGTATAAGATGAAGTTGCGAAATATTTACGAGGATTTCTGGACGGCCAAGTAAGATCGCGCGTATTGTAAGCTTAAGCTTATATACAAAAATGACTACATTGATATTAAAAAAAAATCATTAATACCTATATCGAATAGGTAAATATTTAAAAATAGCTTCGCAATCGTTCTCACGGGGGGTTCAAAAACTTTAACATAACATATTTGTGTAGGAGACAGAAATCTGGCGAAGAGATTTACGAAACTCTTCTGCCGAAAAATTGAGAAAAATCTTCATGTTGGAGGATAAAAATAAAACTTGGTTACACTATGATTCTGCCATCACCCGTTTACACACTAATAAATCCCACTATCATAACGATTTAAAAAATATAAAATGTGAATGAAGCCCCTGGAAACCTCCGATCATAGAAAAGCTGGAAACCTAGTACGAATTTTTACATTTCAAATACTTTGATCATTTTCGTATAGATTAATTTGTGATTCATCCTTACCAGTAAGTATAGGTGAAAAAAAAAATCAACTGTACCCATACCCATGACGGGAATACGTTGGTAAAGACTAGTTTTTTAAATTCAGGATTTATGATGAATAAGACTTATTATTCAAAGAAAACTAAGTTTTACCAAGAATAACACGGTCGTTCTGGACAGATTTGCAATATAAAACTGAACGTCAAAATGGCAATAGCGAAATTATAGTGTCAATATGTGATAGTGTCAATATGCTGGAGCAGTAAATCCTCTACTACCCATTCTAACTTTGCTAAGCGCTCTGACGCGTAGAGTTATGTATCTAGCTCCACGAGGCAACTTATTACGTTTTCGAAAACGATATAGACTCGTACTAGGAAGTTGGATCGTAAGAACAACGACACAGCCATACATTCAAACTTAATAACTAAAAAGCAATGAGCAATTTTAGATAATATGGCATATTAACACAGTAAACGTCCACATAAATTAGATATGAGATCAATATATTTCATTTGTGTTGTCGGTGCAATCTCTAACACCTCATTCATTTTAGGAATTAGTTACAATCATAATGCATAAATAAATACGAAAGTGGGTAGGCTAAATTTTTGCATGGGTGCTGTGATGAGGACCTTGACAGTGACATTTGCTTTTTATCCCAGAAAAACAAATTCCCACGGGTTTTTTTGAAAACTATACCACGCGGACGAAGTCGCGGGCAAAAGCTTGATAATATATTTCTAGAACCGCACCGCAGTTTAGAAGTTTGGATAACGTTACTTATTTCTATGTAAAAAGAAAGTTTATGATTTTCAGTGATTCAAATGTAAAACGAACCTGTATTGTACGCATTTTTTTCTAACTACCCCTTAACTGTGATTAGCATAATTAAAAAATAAAACGGTACAGGGATATTACTTTGTAAAGCCTGACGCCAAATACATTCGTAAAATGTAGTTTTTTGCTTCGTAATATTAATTGCATAAACGTAAAGTCCTTTTTTCTGAAATCACTAATCTACGCGCTTATTAGGTAATATTTATAGGAATTATATTATATTAAGTAATTTTTAAGACCTTTAAAACCCGCGATTTCATTATTTCGCACTAACGCACATTTTTCAGCAGGAGCACAATTTGGTATTTAAAATCTTTCCGAAAAAAAAAAAAAATGGACGTGAGGCTTTACAAAACATAAGCACCAATAATACAGCATAAGACTTGGCCAAATGAAGGCCTGTATTGTGACAAATAAAATTTTCGATTACTTTTAATTGATTTCTTTTTTAAATTCGTCATCATAATCAAACAGAAACGATAGTAAAGGAATAAAATACACCCTAGAGAGCTAAAAGCAACGTTTTTGGTACTACATACAATAAATATGACTGAACTTCATTTAGATGTCTCTTGTAAATATGGCGGGTTAACATCTGAAAAAAAAAAATGTAATTAAAACAATCACTTCAATAACAATCATATAATGTGTGTTTAGTTAACAGTAAAGCTAAATAAAATCGCTACTGTGGCATAGAGCATTACACATTCATACAATGTAGTAAGCACAGCACAAATAGCAGTGACACAGTTACACAATGAATGGAAGCATAGCACACATTCCAGTGACGATTACACAATGAATCGAAGCATAGCATACATTCCAGTGACAATCACACAATGAATCGAAGCATAGCACACATTCCAGTGACATTACACAATGAATCGAAGCATAGCACACATTCCAGTGACAATCACACAATGAATCGAAGCATAGCATACATTCCAGTGACAATCACACAATGAATCGAAGCATAGCATACATTCCAGTGACAATTACACTATCTATCAAAGCATAGCACATATGCTATGCCAGTCACACAATCAATTTAAGCATAGCACACAATGCCACACGTACTACTAGTGACAAACAAATTCATTAAAGTATTGGTAAAATACAGCTAACAGGAATATAAAGCCTCAATAGCACAATGGTTAAAGGTGCAGACTCCAAAACTGAAAGGTTGCAGGTTCGAGCCTCACCCGTTGCACTATTGTCGTACCCAGTCTTAGCACAAGCTTTCCGCTTATTGGGTACGGAGAGGAGGATATTAGTCAACTTCAGCTTGGCTAATATATATTTTTTTTTAATTCAAAATTTATTTATTTCATACCTTATAGCACTTATGACACGTCATAAATCTACCACCGGTTCGGAATGCAGATTCTGCTGAGAAGAACCGGCAAGAAACTCAACAGTTGCTCTTTTCAAAAAAATAAAATAAATTTACAATAAGTAACCAAGCTAAGCTATGTATACAGTGCTTCCACAGTGAAGCTTCAAAAATGCAATACATATAATCCAACACATGTCAACATGGGAAGACAAAGCAGACGCATTACCGTTGGTGGCACCCTTAAAAGTGGTGGTAAAAGCATCAACAAACTCACCAATGGATTAAACCGCTTGTCGGTCACTAACGAGCCCCTGCAGCTTGCGCGCCACGCCGGCCGCCGTGTACCGCGCGCGCTTCACCACGTCGCCGCCGTCGCCGGACCGCTTTATGCCCCCGACTTCGCACGACACCATCGTGTTGATCGCGTGCAAATCCTGCCAGGAGACAAGACCAGTAAAGTAATCTACTATATAAAAATAAGTCGGGTTTTCCTTCCTGACGCTATAACTCCAGAACGCACGAACCGATTTCCACGGTTTTGCATTCGTTGGAAAGGTCTCGGGCTCCGTGAGGTTTATAGCAAAGAAAATTCAGGAAAAATTTCAACAATTTAAGAACGCGGACGAAGTCGCGGGCGTCCGCTAGTAAGTTTTGACGACCTCCCTGGCGCAGTGGTGAGCGCTGTGATCTTATAACTGGGAGGTTCGATTCCCGGCGGGGGCAATTAAGAAATTTATAATTTCTAAATTGTCTCTGGTCTGGTCTGGTGGAAGGCTTTGGCCGTGGCTAGTTACCACCCTACCGTCAAAGACGTGCCGCCAAGCGATTAGCGTTCCGGCACGATGGCGTGTAGAAACCGATTAGGGGTATGGGTTGAATTTACACTGCTATACCCCTTCCAAGTTAGCCCGCTACCATCTTAGACTGCATCGTCACTTACCATCAGGTGAGATCGCAGTCAAGGGCTATCTTGTCATCGAATAAAAAAAAAAAGTAATAAAAATAATTATGTCCTCCTTGGTCGGAGGACATAATTATTTTTATCTTACATGTAATACGTAGGCCAACATGTGGCTCATAAGGCAAGTAAAGTTGCATATGAAAAAATACAGAATATGCAATCATGAGCTTAAGTTGTGGGTCGATTTAATTTAACAATGAGAAAATTTAACTTAAATATAAGTAGGAGGTTAGTGCCAATTTCGAAGTGTCAGAAGTGGATAATATGACGTCATAGTGAGTGTAACCTTAGCGGGGCTCCGGCTGAAGCGGTAGGTGAGATGGTGCTGGTGGTTGGGCGGCGTGGTGAGCGGCTTCACGTACAGCTGGTGCCGCTCCGACACGCGCTGGCCGCCCGGCGACCGGCCCGCGCGCCCCGCCCTGCCCGCCGGCAGCGGGGACAGGCTGCATTCCTGCCCGCGCAATAATATATGAAAAAACTAGCTGATGCTCGCGGCTTTGTTCGCGTGGATTGAGGTTTTTTTAATTCCCACGGGAACCCTATTTTCCTGGATAAAAACTACCGGGACTATCTATTTTTATGGCAAATTTCAGCCAAATCAATTCAGTCGTTGCGGCGTGATTGAGTAACAAACATCCATACGTCCAAACTTTCGTATTTATAATATTAAAAAATAATGGGATAATAATGTCCTCCCAACCGAATCCGGCTACGGCGGCCAATCTCCAGAGATCAGCCATCTGCGCGGGACATATTATAGTGCGCAAGCGTGTGCCCAAAGACAGGTGCACTCTCTATTCCCTTACTCTCATAGTCCGACGGGACGGAAGTCTGACACGACCGGAGAGAGATCAGGCTCAGGACCGACGGCTTTACGTGCTCTCCGAGGCACGGGGGTGACTCACCGCCGACTTCCTAACTCCGGGCTAGTACCTACTGAGAATTTCGTGACAGAAACGTTTTATGGCCCGACCCGGAAATCAAACTCGCGACCTCGTCATCTGCAGCCGCACTTGCTAACCACTAGATCAACGAGGCAATAGAATATAATAATAATATGAGCTACTAAACTTAGTAGCATGATGTAGTTAGCTTGATGTAGTTTTCCCCGTATTATTATGAGATAGTATAAGTATTATGAATTAACTCACATCTCTATGTCTTCCCGTAAACCGAAGCGCGAAGGCCTGCATACATTTAACATAAACTTTGTTGTAGAAGTTTATCAAATCTCCTCTTTCGGGTGATTCTAAAAGAAAAAAAAAGAATTGTATATGTACATATAGTAAGTTCAACGAGAAGAGATTCGCGATGTAAACATCGACGACGGAACTAGCAAAATATAGTCTATCTCTTTCTATCTTGTTTGTTTGCTATCTGCCGCACGGCTCACGGCGATAATGCGTAAGGTCAAACGAGTTTATAGATGGGGTTGAAAACATTTGGACGGCCGTTTGATTTCATTCCGTGTCTTAAAGCGCTCGGGGTGATACGCAAATTCTGTTCGTTCTCAGTTATCTCTTGTTATTATTTTCGTTAATTATTGTTATCTGTTATTGGTTTTAATGTTATAGTTTTTATTTGTTGTATTGGTTGTTATTTTTTCATACAAAATTTTACAGAAGTGATCAATGAGTCAGTCAGTCAGTGAATCAGCACGAGTAGCTATATATGTATATAGTAATTATATAAGATTTAATACACAATGACTTCTTAAATGTGTATTATCAAAATATAAATTTATTTTACATTTTAAAAATTAGTGTAAGTAAAAAAGGTTACAAACCCCTGCCGAAGCGAAGTACCTGGAAGTGGTTTTGTTTACATCGCGTATCTCTTGTCGTTGAACTTACTATAGATTTTTCAACGAATTACCATCTAACAGCACTGGTAGCATGGGCAGGAGATAAAAGTTTCATCCCCCGATTTTATCCACTGACAGGAGATAAAATTATCTTTTCCCTATGCTAAAGCATGGCGACAGAGAAGGCGATGTATATTTCTATAAGTATATCCACTGAGTGTTATTTCCACCGCTGTGCCCATGCTCGACGGGTGCATAAAGCTAAGCGAGGGGATAAACGTTTTATCCTTTTCCCGGGGATAAAATTTCTCCCGCCCATGCTACCAAGGCAGGTCATCAAATGGCGGATTACATATTTTTTCACAACTCCCTCAATATGGGTATCAAATGAAAGTTTATCACTATGATAAATTTCAAATCCAAGATGGCCGCCACCACAAAATGGCGAATTTTTTTTTTTTTTATTTCATATACCGGGGGTTTTTTAAATTTTCAATTTACACTTGTAATTATTGTAAATAATATAAATATTCTACCTTCATCGCTCCCTTTGTTGATCAAAACTGATCTATAAACATGATTGTCCGCCAGAGGTCTCTGTCTGTAACATCTCATGATGTCTGCGAATGTTCTCTCCACTTGATTTGTCGCTGTGTTTGAAACCTGGAAGCACAAGTATGTATGATCAAGCCTTCGTTACCATTCTACCATTGAACCGCAAAGCATTAATAAAAAATAATAATAAAGACGCGCTAGAAAAAGGTACCCGACCGCTACATTGGAGGATTTTGAACTGGGCGAGGGTTTACACTAGGGTTGCCAGACGTCCCGTATTTTAGGCATAGTTTAAAATGTCCCGGCGGTACTTACTCTGTTCCGTATTTGAACCGTACTTCGTTTTTCATTATTAAATCGATCCTAGTATTCATACATGTAACGTTCGTAAAAAAGCGAGTTGATGACCGTTTTTAATTACGATTTTAATTGCATTGATTTTTACAGATATGTTAAAACTAATAAAAATATGTTAAAAAACATCGGAAAATATAAAAAAATAATGATACTAAATAATTTTTTTTAAGCTATTGCATAGCTTCTATCGCGGGCCTTGAGCGTGGAGACCGAATCCAGAAATTCCGTAACGAAAATAACCTGACACGGGACTCCTCTCACCGCTAGATGGCGTTGATAAAAAATGCTATTCAATAGCTTTACACAGGTCAAAAACCGAAATCCCGTATTTTTTGCCCATTTCACCATTTGTCCCTTAAAGGCTGAAAAAAAAATCTGGCAACCCTAGGTTACACCGTCAAAATTAAAAAAAAAAAAAAAAAACTAGAGTTAGCGTTAGACCAAGGAGTAGTTACTAGGCACTAGACCAACCTTGCATATGACGTATACCGCGCACATGAGGATCTGGTCGAGGTGCCGGTCCCGCATCAGCTGCGTCTGGTGCATGATGGAGTACTCCAGGCAGGTCCATATTTTCCGCTTGAGCTCGTCGTCTGTTAGGCCCAGCCGCGTGCACAGGTCGTTCATTCTCACTACTGCTAGACTGTAGAACTGGTGATAAAAAAAAGTTAATTTTCTTTTTATTTGATAGATAGATAAAAACTTTATTGCACACAAGAAAGAAACAAAATTTCATACAACTTAAAACTACGCATACAAAGGCGGCCTTATTGCTATAGAGCAATCTCTATCAGACAACCATTGGTGATAGGAGTGAAATGATGACAAGATAGACCTTGGCTTGGTTAAGTTCAAATATTAGCCTTATTTGACCCCCTTAGGGGTTTAATTTCCAAAAATTCTTTCTTTTGCAGATGCCTACGTCATATTAGGTTCTGTATGCCAAATTTCAACCCAATGCGTCCAGCGATTAGAGTTGTGCATTGATTAAATCAGTCAGTCAGTCAGTCAACTTTACCTTTTATATATTCAGAAGATTACAATGAATGTGAACAGTCTGGCAGTATCATCAACCACATGTAGTAGAATAAATAGGCTAAAGCGAACCACAGTGGAAGAACTATCGCTGTAAAAAAAAAGGCCAGCAGTTGCATAATGGGAAGAGTTTCTTGGTGGCATAACCTTCTCTCAACTCACGATGCGTACATAAAATCTACTCATAGTTACAGATTGAGTGATTGTAGATGGCTTCATTACTCGTGTTATTACCAGACTTACTAAGTAACACGGACAAAAAAAATACCCGTGTTACTTGTGGGTAGTAAGAGTGGCAGTAACACGGGTAACGAACGGTTTTCAATACTGACCTTTCTGAAAAAGAGTATTAAGGAGTTGTTGGCCTTCTTCGGAGTCGTGTTGGGCGTGGAGTCCGCGCTGGGCGGCGCGGGCGGCGGCGACGACGGCGCTTCTTGTTTCACGCTGTTGGTTTGTACTGGAAACATTCATTACAGTGAAAATATGGTCGATATATATAATTCGCTCATTTGCGACAAGAGTGACATAATTCAAAATCGACGATGAGAGAATTCTCTCGTTAGAGAGTAATGTTTTGTGGATGCTGCGGCCTCGAAACAACACAGCGGCCAACGAAACGACAGAGCATTAAGTCACAATCTCTTTCACTCTTATTTTTTTGTGCTTAGCGTAATGTTGTTTTTATAGCAAAAAGTATAAATGTTCGACACTAAATATGGTGAATTTTGAGTTATGGCACCCATGTCGCAAATAAGCAAATTGTTCACAGAATAAATGTTTTTAGTGCAGCTAGCTACATTTTACAGTGAGGAGATGATTAAATATTCTAACTGCCATGCAGTAAGAATCCTTTTTACATAGGAGTAATTTTATATTAGGCATTATCAATCTGTCCTCATGTCTGTGTAGTGAAGAGATCACGAATTTTTACAACAAACACGCACATTTCTTTTATATAAGTACATGGCAAAGGGAGTATATTAAGCGACTTAAACAATGGCTTGCACCTGTCCAAAAAATGTGCACCACATATTGCCTGTGTGCATTTTATTTGCATTTCTATAAATGTTACTGATCTATCCTTTATAACCTCTACAACCTAAATAATTCCTTGAAGCAGGCAAATAACTGCTCTAAAAATATTCTGTCAATCAGTATCAACTATGACTGTTCTGTAAGGTTAGTGTAAGTTTTAATTCGATTGATCGTATAAGGATTCGATGACATTTTTTTTTTATAAAAAATATTAGCCAAACTGAAATTGACCAATATCCTCCTATCCCCTCCAAATAAGCGGAAAGCTTGTGCTAGGAGTTGCTCCTTATTGTTAGTCTCTTTGAAAAAGTTGTGGAAGAAAAATAGTAAGAACATTGTTCGAACTATGTACGAAACTTAATAGGACTTTCGATATTTATTTATTTATTTATTTATATATATATATATACCTAATATTATTTATTTATTTATTTATATATATTCATACCTAATAGCGACTGTCCGGGTTTAACATTGTCCTTGAACAGTTGTTTCTTCGCCTGGTCGGCCATCGGCGTTATGAAGCTGTCGATAACTGCAGATACGGGCGATTGCAGACCACCTGTATGAATATAAAAATTGCAATCAACTAGTGGTATTAACCATAATACCTCGTATCAGAACCGGTGGTAGAATCATGACGTGTCATAAGAGCTACATGTTGGCCTATATGAAATAAATAATTTTGAATTTGAATTTATTTCGTTAACAGTCCAAAAAACAAAGCTAAAACGTAATTTCAAGTTTTCGATGTATAGAACATGTCTGAGAAGAGAGAAAATATATTGGGGAGTTTGTATTTAAATGTGTTTTTCTCAAACATGCATGGAAATATTGTCATTATTTTCGAAAAAAGAACACGCGAAGTATCGAATTGTCGGACAAAGAAAAACAAATCCATTGCAGGAGCGTTTTTTGAATTTGGAACATTACAACGCTCCGCGAAACAGTTTTTGTTTTTTTTTTAAATATTGCAGGAGCTTTGTCATCATTACAAAGCTCCTGCAATATTTAAAAAAAAAACTTTGTCATCATTACAAAGCTCCTGCAATATTAAAAAAAAACAATATACGTTGTCCAAGCCTTTATTTTCTTTTTGGCATCTGCCAAATACCCTACGCCTATAAATTACCGCTTTTTTGTTTTCGGAATAATGTACTAAAATAATGTCGTACTTTATTGACGTTTAGTGAAGTGCCCTGTGCATAACAAACAACCACAGAGTATAACACAGTTCTTGAAAGACGATAAATCATTCACGATTATGATAAAAATAATTTGACTTTGTGTAAGGATTGTTTCTGTAAATTTAATAAAAAAAGGAAATAAAAATAGTAACTATGACTCCAATATTGAATATTTGCAAGGAATTAAGTTGAAATCTTGGAATTTAAGTTCAAACCAATAGTAAAGAAATTTTTCTTTTCATTTATTTATTTTTTGACGGCTGCCTTGAAATGTAACTATGCACGCGTTAGTGAAGTGAGTTAACTTCAAAACGCGTGGTTAATAACGTCTAAACCAAGTTTAAATCAAGAGTTATGAGCAAATATACTTGGAAAATCACATACCTACCTACTTATTTATTTAACAAACTAGCTACGTAATTGGGTATACAAATGAAACAAGTAAAATTATTAAATACTAGCGGCTCGTCCTGGCTTCGCACGGCTGGACATTTATTTTTTAAACATTTTGGCATAAACGTACAGTAAATGCAGGACAACTGACATCAACGCGTAATTTTAAAAACATTTCACTGAGCAATTTTATTAAACTCGTAATATGTTTCGAATGGAATGTCCGATTTTAATAAACTAAAAAGTAATTTACAGGTATTTAAACTGCCTTGCTTGAGAAATCATTTATTTAGGTAAGGATTAAGGCAAAGGTATAAATAACTTGATCTGATTTATATACACTATACAATTTAAATTAATATCGGAGTTATCAGAAAATGAATATTTCCGCGTGATAAAATAATAAAATGGTGCCAGCCGGTGCGGCGGGGCACGGTGGCAGGTATCGGCGCGGAAGATTCCTGTGGTTCCTGTGGTGATCTTATTAACAATCGTTTCCTATAAGAAGCTCTGTGCGATCGCAGCCCCGTAAAAACAAATATTTAATATTTCAACCCAGACGAAGTCGGGGCAGGTCGCTAGTTAAACATATTTTGAAAGAAAACCTTAATTATTATTATTATCGATAAAGAACCCAAATCAACTTATTATTTTTTTCTGTTTGTCTGTACCGCAAACATATGTCAAATTAATTTGTCTAAGTGATTAAAAATATATAATAAAATATAAGTACGTTAAATCAAAATTAAAAAGTATTTCATTAAATCGATTGAAAGTTCTTCTTAAATAAAATCGATTATTACTTCAAATCGAATCGGTAACGTGTGAAGGCGTCACTAAAGTCAAAATTTCTTGATCTGCCAAAAAGAAAATAAAGAATTGGACAATCTATAATGCTGTTTCATACAACAGTATGAAATGGCGTGGTGGGGTTACTAAATACTCTTTGATCGGATCTCTTTTGTCATTCTTGGCATACCATAGTCTCTTTGCTTAGTACAAATTGCGTTTACGTGGCTGTATAGCCATTCAAGCGTTTGCCTGTCGGCACAGATAATAAAAAAAAAATTGGCGGTAAAGCTGAAAATTCGTCTTGATTTGTTATTTACATACCTACTTAATAAATGTAAATTTAATAATAATCAAAATGAGTTCCAATGGTTCAGAGAGTGGAATGGAGATTGATTGTACCTACTCCACCAGATTTAAACCAAAATGGCGGATGGATTTGGATGTATAATATAAAAAGTGTTTTATTTCCTTGCATTCTTTTGAGAAAAGCACTATATATGCCTCGGCGGGAAATGGCAATTGCCTGTCTCGTATTTAGTGAAGTCCTCGCCTACGGCTCGGCCTTCAAATTCATACTCGACCTGCAATTGCCTAATTCAATGCCTTTGCAATAATGTACTATAAATATACATACTTATATTTCTCCTACTGTTCGGCGATTCCTGCGCGTATACTTCAGTGGAGGCGGGGACGGGCGTCTTCGTGAGCTGCTCCCATAACGGGCTATCCGATGTCCAAACCAGAGATTCTAGTACTTGTTCCTCCACCTGTGAACCAAATATACATAATAAATGTTTTGTTACTGCTTTCATTAACCGCTTTCATTGGCGATCCAACATTTTTACCACTGCACTGCAAGATATGGAGAGGGCTTCCATCCCTACGTCGGTGATATTCCATCTACGCGCACTAAGCACTTTAAGTCTGCATTCCTGATCCGCACGGCTAGGGTCTGGAACGCTCTTCCAAGATCTGTGTTTCCTAACACATACGATTTGGGTATCTTTAAAACAAGAGTGAATAGGCATCTTCTACTACCTTAGACCACATCACATCACACTAATATTATAAAGCCGAAAGTTTGTATGTGTGTGTGTGTATTTTTGTTACTCTTTCACGCAAAAACTACTGGACCGATTTGGCTGAAATTTAAAATGGAGATAGATTATACCTTGGATTAAAACATAGGCTACATTTTATCCCGGAAAATCAAAGAGTTCCCGCGGGATTTTAAAAACTAAACTCACGCGGACGAAGTCGTGGGCATCAGCTAGTAATGTAGAAACAAAAAAACCCGGATGGAACGAAGTTCAATGCGAAATAGAAATGAAAATATCTGGCTTGCTTTCTATAAGAGAGAGAGAGACAGACAGAGAAACATGCGACGAACATAGCAAAAAGTGTCGTGACAACTTTTCGTAAGAATTTTTTCCGTCTAGCCCCCTTTCACAACGCGCGATAAGGAACTTCGTTCCAATAAACTTACGGCATTGAGGTGTTTGATGACATCCCTGCTGAGCTTCTCCACGACCGCCTGCACGAGCAGCTCGATGATCTTGTAGAAGTGGAACGCGCTGAGGCCGTAGATCTGCAGCACGCGCGGGAAGCGCAGCGAGTGCACGCCGTACGCGTGCAGCACCACCTCCGTGCAGCACGCGAACACCGTCAGCTGGTACGTCTCTTGCGATAGAAGAATCTGGAACAGACGAATCTATATAGTAATACTAGCTGTTGCCTGCGACTTCGTCCACGTCAATTTCTGTTATTATGATCGCGATTAAGTTTTTAAAAGAATATATTCCGTTTTTGCAACATTTTTCACTGATGCTTCGCTCCTATTGGTCGCAGCGTGATGTTATATCGACCGTAGCAATTAACATAGTCGCATGTGAAAAACCACTACTCCAGGGCACGGCCGCTCAAAGCTTCAAATATGTGAAAAGTGAAAAACAGTCAACATATCCAACCCTTGCACTTGCAAAAACCAAAGATGGTTGGTTGATTCCAAAAGTTTCACAATTGGTGGGGGCATTGCTATCCCCATTCTAAGACCCTTAATGCAACAAAACGAAAATCGCCAAAATGTAGATCCGACACTGTTAATTGCTACGGTCGATATAGTCTAAAGCCTTCCTCGATAAATGGACTATCCAACACAAAAAGAATTTTTCAATTCGAACCAGTAATTCCTGAGATTAGCGCGTTCAAACAAACAAATTCTTCAGTTTTATAAAATTAAGTATAGATGTGCAAACTTTGTATCCTTTTTAAGCATATTGCGCACACGAAGGAGTGTAAGGCTGAAATAGACCGCACTCTTACTCTGCTCAGACTCAGACAGTGATAAAAGAAGACACATTTACACTCCGCGCGTGAGCTCCGAGGAATCGGGGGCTGCCGTGTACACCTGCCCTCTTCCTCAGCCCCCGATTCCTCGGAGCTCGCGCGCGGATTATCTCTCATTTTAACTCTTATCTTGATTCCGAGCTAAGTCAGAGCAGGCTCTATAGATCTCATACTGAGATTTAACATAGCTAAAGTTTGTTGCTAAAGCTAAAAGAAGATAGAGGATGCCTACGACACAATAGCTATCTGTGTCCAAAATTTCAGCCTGATCCGTCCAGTGGATCAGGCTGTGGGTTGATAGATCAGTCAGTCAGTCACCTTTTCCTTTTATATATTTAGATTTTCTGTAAATTATGAAGGGACTCGAGGAGTGAAGTACTAATTTCGACGATGGGAGGTGTACGGTGTATGTCGAAACTGTACAATTCGCCCAGTCATCATTCATGCTTTATTACAAATACGCTTTTCATTTAATCATACATCAGTGCACATTACATCGCATCGCGCTCACATTACTGCTATTAGGTTATTATAAGCCTAAGTAGAACTAGAGTAGTAGAGTAGGCCAATAAACTTAAGACTTCTACTCAAGCAGTTTTATTACTGTGCGGTCTTGAACCGTACAGGAGGATTAGTTAGTTTGTATGTCTTTTGGGTTCCTATTAAGGTACTGCTAACAAGTGACAGCTTACCTGCAAAGACAACTGCGGCTTCTTCCTGTGCTCCTCCCTGATGATGTGCTCGAACACCTTGTAGTACAGGCACGTGACCATGTTGCAGCGGAAGGCGATGGTCTCCTTGCTGCAGTTGCACTCCTGCAGGCTGCTGGAGAACTGCTGCTGCCAGCCCTGGCACGGCTGGATCACCTTTGCGTTTATGGCGTCTTCGCTGACACCACAATCACTGTGAAGGATACACGACACGATATTTTTAATTAGACTAATTAAAAATAAATAATTACTAGATGACGCCCGCGACTTCGTCCGCGTGGATTAAAGTTTTCTGATTCCCGCGGGAACTCTTTAGTTTTCCGGGATAAAATGTAGCCTATGTTTTAATAAAATTTCAGCCAAATCGGTTCATTCATTGTGGCATGAAGGAGTAACATACACACACACACACACATACACATACAAAATTTCACCTTTATAATATTAATAAGTAGGATTTATCTTTACTAATATTATAGATTTGAAAGTGTGTTTGCTTGTTGGTTTATTTTGTCCTTCAATTACGCCGCAACAAAACAACGAATCGACGTAATTTTTTGCATGAGTATAGTTGAGGACCGGGAGAGTGAGCTATTTTTTATCCCGTAAAATCGAAGAGATCCCGAGGAAAATCGAAAAGATCTTAAAAAAAGAAAGCTCGAAAAAAAGCAATTTAGAAAAAATGCTGCCACTGACTGGCCGGCTCGAGCGAATACGCCGAAGTTAGCTCATTTAAGCGCGTTCGGTTTTTCAAAGCGCAGAATGTGATAAACGCGTAAGTCGATCCGAGCTTATATGCACAAAGAATTATGCTAGTCTGAGATCTATAGACTGTACTCTCTCTCTGCTCAGAATGAAGGCAGAGTTAAAACGATGCATGCTTTATAGATCTCAACCTGAAACCTCTCTTAATATTAATCAACCACTCTTAATATTAATCACCCTCTTTTAATATTAATCAACTTCTCTTAATATTAATCAACCTCTCTTAATATTGATCAACCTCTCTTAATATTAACCAACCACTCTTAATATTAATCAACCTCTCTTAATATTAATCAACCTCTCTTAATATTAATCAACCTCTCTTAATATTAATCAACCTCTCTTAATATTAATCAACCTCTCTAATAGTAATGAACTCACGCGAAGAAGCGCAGCAGATGCGGCGACGGCTTGGGCCTCGTGTGGCGCAGGAAGGCGGCGAGGCGCGCCAGGCTGTTGGTGGCCTCGGACACCGGCGTCAGCTCCTCGCGCCGCGCCAGGTAGCGCCGCCCCGTCAGCGGCGTGTCGGGGCACGCGCGCCCGCTCTGTGGCGACGTAACGCATTTTTTTTTTTTTTTCAAATAAACCTATTTAAGTGCTTTTGAATCGTCGATGAATCTACCACTGGTTCGGAATGCCGTTCCTGCCGAGAAGAGCCAGCAATAAACTCGGCGGTTGCTCTTTTCAAAAAAAATTTTTTTTTTACAATAGGTAACAAAACTATGCTATGTACACAGTGCTTCCACAATGAAGTTTCAAAAATGCATAAGAACTACATTTGCATGTTACAATATATCTTAAGACGGGCAGCCATAAAGTAGACCCATTCCTATTCATAAGGGCCACTTTTTTGTCTAGTGTCTACCATTCTACCGTTGAGGACGTGCTGCCAAGCGATTTTGCGTTCCGGCACGATAGCGTGTAGAAACAGGTTAGGGGTATGGGAGACGAGAATATTTGTCAAGTTCAGTTTTGCTACTATTCTTTATTAAAAACTCGTGCATTGTCTATAATATTCTATTAGGGATGAGTAGGAGATTAGGATTCCGAACGACAAGAGTATACAGTACTTCATTGTCAAATGACATGACAAATTACGACAAATATCTGCCATTACGCGCTTCATTTACCGCACGCTTGTAACATATCCACCTCTTTTGATACATATACTGTATCATAGTGCATTGTTGAGACAAGGAAAGACGCTGGGTATTAGAAAGATAATGAAATCATTGTATAGCTACAAATCCCTACTAATATTATAAATGCCAAAGTATGAGTTTGTCCTTTGATCAAAAAAGAAGTTTAAAAACCCAAAAACCCACCCAACCTTATAAATATCTTGTAATAATGACTTACTGGACCAAACGATGCAATAACTTGCGATATTTCATCCCCTGATACCTTATTCTTTGTTCCGATTTGTTCATTGGCGTGTTCACCTGAAAATATTATTTCGATTCACAAAATAGTAAAACTTTTCAATCGACATATTAAAAGTGAATTTTTTACCATATTTCTCGAAATACCACAAATATATATTAAGACAATGAAATCGAGACATTTTCAAATTCAAATAAAATCATAAAATTTTTCTTGTCTTTATTTATTTATTTGTCAAATAACTTTCTTTTTTTTTAATCCATGGAATATCAAAACAATATTTTATAAGTTGCCTGTTATAAAATTAAGGTACATAAATATTTAACCCTTTTCTGCACCGGTACCATGGGCAGGAGATAAAAGTTTTATTCCCCGATTTTATCCACTGACAGGGGATAAAATTATCTTTTCCCTATGCTAAAGCATGGCGACAGAGGAAAAGGCGATGTATATTTCTATAAGTATATCCACTGAGTGTTATTTCCACCGCTGTGCACATGCTCGACGGGTGCATAAAGCTAAGCGAGGGGATGAACGTTTTCTGGGGATAAAATTTCTCCCGCCCATGCTACCAGTGCTGCTTCTTTTCTGTGATAGAGAGATAGATTCGATAATACTAGTATAGACTTCATTTGTTTCTTATTTTACCAATTTATTTATAAACCAAAACTTAAAAGAAACAAGGAATGTGCATATGTATATTAACTATAACTGACTAGCTGATTCCCGACTTAAATACGAAACATACCTAAAAATATTCTCTCGTCGAACTCTCCAACGCTCAAAACATATGTTTCGTAAAGATTGTTCAATGATTTCAGATTCGCATCAAAATTCCCTATATCTAATAGGCCTGTTAGGTGATCGCTGTTACCCTTTAGAATCTAAAAAAAATTATTGATACACACTTTAAATAAGTAGCAAAATATCTAATACACTAAAGAAAATTGATATCAATTTCAAAACCTTTTAGAATTGAGAAAAAAATTCAATTTACGTTCAAAATTATTTATTTCATGTAGGCCAACTTGTAGCTCTTATGATAAATAAATCAAGATTCTACCATGGGTTCGGAAAACAGTTTCTGCTGAGAAGCCAGCAAGACATCAATATTTCTCCAATGACAGTTCTACATATAACAACATTAAAGCACTACTTCAGTATGAGCTTTAACTGTATGTGGACAAGGTTTCGAATTTGCACCTGTATTTACACGACATTTAAAAAAAATATATAAATAGGCTTGTGCTTGACGACAATCAATACTGGATAGCACTGATGAGGTCTAGGTTGGAGCGCGCATGCCTAGAAAATGCCTATTCACTCTTGCCTTGATACGCTAGTTGCATACATGATATGCTAGTTTTTTTTACAGTAAACTACTTTAACATAAAAGAAAATTGTAACTTTTCTCACCCCCTTTTCAAAGAAGGTCTTAATAACAGGCCTCCAGCTGTACTCCTTCATAGTAGCAGCTTCAACTGCGAGTCCTTCCTTAATTTCACACAACACTGATATTATGCATGGTGGTTTCTTTGGCACCTCAAAGTCATCTTCATGCCAATCTTCTGGTAAACCTGAAGTGAATTTGATTAGATAAATTATACAACATATTCAGAAAATGTTGGAATGTTGGAAATGATTATAGAGTCGCTCAGTATTGGAATTTTTCATCGATCTTTTCATCGATCTTTTCATGACTTTTACTATGTTCATTTTAATCACTTCCAATATGGTATTGTATATGTAATCTATCTCAACTTGATGTTAATGGAAAAACAACAAATTACGATTTTTATCACACAGCAATTTACTTCAAATTTCTGCACGCTCAGCTGTTTATCGTAAGTTCAAGGCAGTTTACGAGTTTGTCTAAGTATCTACAAACCACAGCGCAGTACTTCACATGTTTGTTGCATCTGCGTTTGTTGATTGTAGAGTGTTGTGATCGCAATAAATAAATAAATTGTTGGCAATACATTGCATGCTAAAAAATTACAATATCTGTAGCCAATTATTTTTGAGATAAGTGGTGTTAACCTTACCTTTAAAAGCAGGATTTATCAAATCCTTTCGTCTAGCCATGAAGGCATTAGCAAATACAAAGTCAAGACATGACAGCAAAACATGGTACATGTCCACTAGGTCATCAGCTGAATTATGGAATTCTCCTTTCACACACACATACAGACACCATGTGAATTCAAAAAGTGCATTTGTTGTGCATGGCTGTAACCTGCAATTAAAGGATTTGTTGTGTTGTTGTTTAAATCACTTTGACGCAAAATAACAGGGATTCGTGAAAATTCTGAAAACTTTTGTTCAACACAGTTACAAGCTGGTCACGTTATCTATGCACCTGCACTGGTAGCATGGGCAAGAGAAATTTTATCCCCGGGAAAAGGATAAAACGTTTATCCCCTCGCTTAGCTTTATCCAAACGTCGAGCATGGGCACAGCGGTGGAAATAACACTCAGTGGATATACTTATAGAAATATACATCGCCTTCTCCTCTGTCGCCATGCTTTAGCATAAGGAAAAGATCATTTTATCCCCTGTCAGTGGATAAAATCGGGGGATAAAACTTTTATCTCCTGCCAATACTACCAGTGCTGGGGAAGATGACATCATTTCATCCAGCATTCGTGTAGTCTTCGGTATTAACTCAAAACCAAAAGGTCCATGATTAAAAACTTTTGAAACCCACCCATTTCACTATTGTTATACTTATTCCTAGCACAAACTTTATTCATTGTGAAAGTAAAAAAAAATACTCACTTGTGTTTCTTGCTTTTGGAATTAATTTTTGGAGGATCATTTGTTAATCCAGAAAATATTTCTTGGAAAATTGGTTGAAATTTACGAAAAAGCACAGTTGAAACAGCAAATTTATGCTCTAATCTAGTTATTCTGTCTTTAAAGTCTGTTGACATTAAAGCCATTTCCATCCAATTTTTGATTTTGTTGAAAAATTGTATGAGACTGAAAATAACAATACATTATAAATATTATAGTGTGGGATGTGTGGCCCTTATGGTACTGATTAATATTGTTTAAGGTATGACCTAATTGCATTGCATTGCATCTCACATTGTAGGGGCTTGTATATAATCTGTCCTTGCTCCACCGTTTATACATTTGTTAAATTGGTAGGTCTGTTTTCCCTCACATTACAAAAATAACTTTGTTTTCGACAAAAACCCTACATGGGGTGTACTCACCACATCTTGTAATCAAACATAAATAGTAAGTAAGAAGTAGTAGCTAAAACTAAAATTCAGCAGTTTCTATTGTGCAATGATTAACGAACAAGATATAATGAGTGATCTAAATACCTTATGTTGCAAAGCCTCAGCAGCCTGGTGAGGCTAACACAGTTTCCCTCCACAGCTTTACCTGATTGTACAGTAGGAGTGATAGATGTGCGACACGCCACATATAAAGCGCATGCCATCCAGTGTAGAACATCTCCCTAAAAACGTTCACATTATAAGTATAACAACCACAATATGCATCAGGTAAGCACTACCCCTACTAAAGAAAAAATGTTATTTTTATATTCAAAGCATTTCAATACGTTGTACGAGCTCTATACTGGTAAGAATTTGTCATGTTAATAATTATAAACTTACATCTAGTGTATAATTTCGCTTGATTTCAGCAAAAGATTCCTTTGATTTGGCTGCAGCTACTGGGTCCACATTTAACTCTGAACACAGATTTTCCATTGCTGCAATCCAATTTTCCTCACTTTCATCAGGATTTCTATGTATATGGGACTCGGGGTCCGGTTTCGACATTGTGATAAATAAACTATTCTAACAATAAAATAATATATGATATAATTATAACTCCAAATATACAATGAAAGTTATCCCGATTTTGATTTTTGTCTAATTTTGACAGATCCTTGGCGGGAACACCCACACACGCGCGAATTTTTGACATAAATTTGACAATTAACCCTTCGGCAACACAGATGGATACCTACACGTCTGCAGTATTTGACAGATTTGCACAGACATTGTGCAGATTTGTCATGTTTGTGGTTTGGACGTGGTTTGGAGACCACCACCAACCACCACCTCTGTGGAAACCACCTTAGACCACCTTAGACACTAGGAAGCCACCTTAGACTATTAAACTAAATGTGAAAAAATGATATAACTTGGACTGGACTATTGGATGATGAAGTTTCAATCTTTGTCATTTGTTAGTGTTGTCATCTGTGGTCTTCCTAGGTCACAGATAAGAAAATTAAATTGTTTATAGTTTTCAACACAGATAACCTAATTTTCAAATATCAACAAAATATTTAATAATTTTTTGAATGTTATATTATATTAATAGCTATTAATAAAAAGAATCATCTACATACTACTATAATCTTTATTTCATCCTCAGCTTTTCATGCCAAATTCCCAAATTACCAATTTATATATATCCGTTGGTATCCGTTTTGATAATTATGTTTCGCCGATTTTATCACTGTTCTTGTGTACTTTATAATAAAAAGCAAGGTGTTAAATTGTGTAAAATGCTAAATCCAAAGAATAAGAAGTAAGTTGGTACCATTTTATTAACTATTGGAGTTGCTTTTAAGGTTATTCCAGTTCCGCAATACACAGGTTTTGTAATTTTTTATAGTTATTACAGCTAGCTTTTACCCGGGACTACATCTGCTTAGCTTTATGTTTAAAAATGTAGCCTAGATCAATCCTTGCATAACTCTCTGCTTATGAAAGTTCTATCAAAATAGCTTCAGTCAATCCAAATATTGTTTATTTATTTGTAAACATTAATTTTTAGGCAATGGTATCCTGTTCAGTCTATAGAAACGAATAGTATGCCAAGTATTAAAAGTTTGACCAAAATAAAATATGAGCCAGGAAAACGAGGTATCCGTAGAGTGGCAATGCTCAATAAGTTATTCATGAAGAACATCACTGACATTATGTCTACCGGGACAGTATCTATGCAAGTAGTTGGCAGAGGGATTGAAATATCTAAGGTAAGACGGTTTGTATATTTTATCATGACCTTTTGAGAGGAGACTACGCTCAGTAATGGATCAGTAGTTGAGGTGAATGAGTGATACCTCTAACATTGTGAGTGTGCATTTAAGTTCATCAAAATACTATGGGAAGTCTATGAATTTAAGGGGTACTTGTAAACAGTAGCTTGGAAGTTATACAGAGATACTACAATCTACAATTTGCACACAGCAGAAATAGCTTAAATATAAATATGTAACCACAATGCTGTTATTCTTCTAGTCCTTGAATGAGGAAAGTTCATGATTAATTAAATGAATATAATGAGTTCATGATTAATTATATGAAAAAAAATACACCTACATAGAAGTGAAATTATTATTATTCTATAATTATAATTATAGAATAATAATAATTTCAACTCAAAAAAAGTAAAGAACACTTTAATAATTATTAAAGTGTTCTTTACTTGGTTTTTTATAACACCAATGTCATTAATTTTTTGTTATCAGGTAACAGTTACACCAGACTTTAAAACAGTGAATGTATTCTGGGTGTGCAAGGGTGATATGTCAGATGAAGACACAGAGCGTTTCCTCCACTCAGTCGCTGGACCATTGAGACATGAACTGTCAACCCTGAGGCTTATGGGAGAAGTACCTTACATAGTATTTGTTAAAGGTTTGTTGTTTTAAAACCCATCTATCTGTGTTATATTTCCCATCGCTGAGAGCATGACACCTTTTCATTAATTCATTAATTATAATTATACATAAATATAATAAGGATGTAGATTAGAGAAATAATAATTATTATTATATTTATGTATATTTATGTCTATTTAAAAAAAATAACTTAAATAAATTAAAACGACTACTAATTACATTTACCAAAAATACACTCTGTCCAAGTGGTCGTTAATGGGCATGGTGCCCAAATTACTAGCGCCAATACCTCATTGGATAGCGAGCCTTAGCCGTTGGGCTAAATAAACGCTACCTCTGGTCACCTGAGATGTGGATCAGTCTTTGGGACACGACATTCATAAAATTCTTCGTGTCCGATGACCATAGGCCCAGAGTCTCAAAAGTAAGCACCACAAAAATGTAGTCCTTAGAAATGGCTGAGTATTTGCGGCGCTTGAGTAAATAAGCAGATTCGGCAGCTGCACCCTCCTTTTGAAACTAGCCCTGTAGTATTTTTTATTTGATTAAAAGGGAAACATAAAATTGAATTCCTAGTAACTAGTTACTAACTACTTGTTCATAATATCAACACCTGCAAGGAAAAACATCGTAACTCACTTTTAGCGATTTTGATTTTTTTTTAAAAAGAATATTAGCTAAACTGAAGTTGACTTATATCCTCCTATCCCCTCCAAATAAGCGGAAAGCTTGTGCTAGGAGTGGGTACGACAATAGTGCAACGGGTGGGATTCGAACCTGCTACCTTTGCAAAGTCATGCTGAGATCGACTGGTCGATCGCGATCGACCTGTAGGCGACCCCTGCTCTATAGGTATATCAATAATGTTGCACATGTATGTGTGCAACGCAACACCTGCAAGATATGACTGTAATATGAATTCATATTAAAAAAAAATTTTAGATAGGCAAGAGGCGCAGTTAGTTGACTTGGATCGTCGGCTGGCGTTGGCTGATTATGGTGAAGAATACACACCAACTGAAATGGGGCATCTACTAAAGACAGACTTTATGTCAGTCAGTAAACTGTCACCAGAAATGAAGGTAAATTCAGCCAATATATATTTTTTTTTTATTAATCAAATTGATGACAAGTTTGGTCTTATGGGGCATCTTTGATCTTTCATAGACACAGCTATGACAATTGCTTGAGCACTTGGATTTGTAATATACTAAATTTAAATGAATTTAAACAGAAATTAAATGAATTTTTAGTTAGCTCAGTATAATTCTAAAGGTGCGATATATATTTAAGGCAAAAATAAAACAACTAGAAGACCAAATGCCAATAACAGAAGAACCTCTACCGGAAATGACTCACAATGTATTTGGCTTGGACCATGAGAAGATTATGAACAGACTTCTAGCTGCCAGGAAGAAAACTAAGGAGGCATGGGACAACATAGATGCTGAGTCGAATGTCATAACTTATAGAGCATCTGGGGCCAAAGGCTCGGAGATAGATGTTAGTAAACAGAAGAAAGAATTGGCGGAGTTCTTATTGAAACGACAGGTATGTTTTCCTTTCTATGAAATGATTCGTCGAACTTTCAGTTTCCAGTCTGCACCTTTAACCGTTGGGCTATTGAGGCCATATTTCTTGTCTGTTGTGATTCATTTCAATTGCCGTATCTAGTGAGTGAAGGGCTGGTTCAGCAAGCAGCACGAAAATCGAACTATAGAACTATATCATATTATTATAATATATACGTAATAAATAGTAGTTGGATTTTCACTGTTCTATACCTAATCTTTCTGCTATACTGTCCGATACGATCGTCTGGCGCGAAAGTAATCTTGTTGCTCAGCTTTGAGAATACTCCCTTCTAATAGTACTTTTCGAAAAGCACCATACATATCTGTGCTGAAAAAACACTGAAGTAAAATTCCGCGCATGAAATTTCGCTGGTTTTGTACCTAGCCTTAGGGTAAAAACATGCCAAAGATGCCTCACTGCGATACCTGCGGTCGCGGTTTAGCTCGCTACCTCGATGTCACCTCCATGTAAAACAAATGTATGCAAACAGATAAGCGCGAACATGTCGAAGGATACCTCACTGCGATACATCGCGGTACAGCGAGGTATTTTCGACGTGTTCGTGCTCGTCTGTTTGCATACATTTGTTTTATATGGAGGTGACATCGAGGTAGCGAGCTAAACCGCGACCGCGAGGTATCGCAGTGAGGCATCTTTGGCATGTTTTTACCCTAAGTGTTGATTTATAATATATGTAATTATAACAGTTTCGCGTCCTTGGTATTATGTTATCGGTCGGTTGATAGCTAACAATTTTCCATTAACTTTATATAAAGAGCGTAAACAAAACGCAATCATTATTATGTTCGAGGACAACTTATAGAGCAATAAACTTGATAGTAAAGAAATATATTTAAACAATGAAATGAAACAATATACAAACAAAAGGGTATCATGCTGTAATAAGCTATTGATAATAAAATTGTTTATATTATATTATAATAAGCTATTGTTTATATCGGTTTGCATATTTTCTATCATAGCCATTAACCACAAGGTACCATACCAACAAAGCACGGACTTATTTAATCATTTTTAAATAATACTTTGCTGGGTGAGGCCGTAGATTTTGCCACTTTGTAACATAGAGTAACATAGACACTTCTATGTTACGGTAACGTAGAAGTAACGTAGAAGTAACGTGAAAGTAAAGCATTGTTTGTAAGGCTGATTACATAACGTACTTATTTTAACCGACTTCAAAAAAGGAGGAGATTTTTGTAATAAACTTGTAAGTATAGCATTTTTTATAATCGCCGATCATTCAGAGATAAGAGAGAGAATTCAGTAATAGGAAAAATATATTTTTTTAAACTATCATCAATGGAATTTAGTAATCAAAACTCTCTGGCTGTTTATCAAATAAAGGTACATTATTCTGATTATTACGAAGATGAGTTTCAATTAACTCATCTTCTTTTAAACTCATTCTTTATTTAAAATAACTATTTGAAAAATCCGCTTCTGGCAGAATATGTACATTAACCTTTACAACACTTCAACGTTACTAAATAACAATCAACGTTACCAGTAACATAGAAGTCACATAAAAGTAACGTCGAAGCGTAATTTTTGAGGTTTTAAACAGGAATAATTACTAAATGCGAGCCGATTTTAGTCAAATACACATTGTCATGTTTTTATAAATCACTTTAGCTTAGTATAACACATACATGTGTGCAATAAAAACTGTTATTTACCTTTAAAATCACCAAAATTCACAAAAAAAAGCTCCTGACGAAACACACGCGCACACCTTTGATAAAATTCCACAGACCAGAAAATGGCGGTTTCTTTTTTTTTTATTTCGTTGCCGGAATCTTTAGTGTGGCACGTGCCATTATAAAATACTACCCTAAAGTTATTGAATATTTTATGCCCAATTTTGGTAACATACAAAATAGTAACGTATTAAGTGAAAATAAGGAGACAACATTTTGAATTGCGATAAAACATTTAAAAACGCATATTTAAATACATGGAACCCAGGATGTAATTGCTTAATCTATTCACATTTCAGATATTTATAGTAAATTAGGGCTTTAAATAGAAATAATGTAGTTATAACAAACCAAATATTTGACTGGATCAAAAAGACAGCTTATTTTGGGCAAAATTTCGGGGTACGGTCGGTTTTAAGTCATTGTATTTTTTTAAATATACGACATACATTCAATTTAAGAATGCACTATAGGAGTTTAGGAACTACCTAACCTAATTAGGATACTTGCATAACAATTTACGCAGTACTTCGATTTTTAATACGCAGGGACATTTTTTTTTACAAAAAGTGGCAAAATATACGGCCTTACCCTGCTATTTCAAAGTTATGGACCAGTTTTTCTAGCATTTAATTAATTGGACAGACATTTATTCGACAGAGTCCTTTCGTATTTTCGTCTTGGAACAGGACATATTCCAAAGTTGTGTTGTTGTTCTATTGCAAAATTCTTCTCCCATAACTGAAAGCTTTAATCTCCTATAACTAAAAGCTAGTTAACTTGGTGACTCAAGCCACACAGATGATATTATGCTGACTACTATAGTTATTACTAGATGGCGCTAACTGAAGGTTAGCACGCAATGTGGAAGTCGTCAAGACCTTCCATAAGACGCTGCTGTAGCAAATGCTTTTCATTCTAGACTGTTCAATTTTTTGTGTATATTCTTTTTCATTCTATGAGAAGATAGCCCTTGACCGTGATCTCACCTGATGGTAAGTGACGATGCTGTTTAAGATGGTAGCGGGCTAACTTGGAAGGGGTATGACAGTGTAGATTCGACCCATATCCCTAATCGGTTTCTAGACGCAATCGTGCCGGAACGCTTAACCGCTTGGCAGCACATCTTTGACGGTAGGGTGGTAACCAGCCACGGCTAAAGCCTCCCACTAGACTAGACCAGAGACAATTCAGAAATTGTAAATTCTCAAATTGCTCCCGCCGGGAATCGAACCCAAGACCTCCCACTTATAAGACCACAGCACTCACCACTGCCACACTAACTATAACTATAATAGTATAATATCGTCTGTTGTTAATAATGTATCTGCCTACAAATGTAACAAATTTTCCAGATCCTACAAAGCAAGTTACACAAAAAACTCCGCGACGAACGCGCAACTCTAGAAGCAGTGCACGAAAAAGAAACCCATTGCATCGAAGACGAAGAAATATACGACGAAGATTATGAAGAGGATCTCGACGAACCATTTAATTATGAAGAAAAAATGATCTTAGAGGACATAAAGAATACGAGATAGGTTATGCTGTTTTGGAATTGGTTAGTGAACGTTTTGTAAATATTAATTATTTATTATTATTACTTCTTAGACTAGTTGATTAGATAAATGTATAAATGAATTGATGAAAATTGTACGTTGTTTTTATTCTGATAAACTCTAATAGTTGAAGCTAAGTAGGGAATGTCTAGACTTGAAGAAATGTATCCTACATTTCCTGTCTGTCTGAATATGTTTCTACTCTATACATACAATACGATTTGGGGAGGACTTCTAATCACTAAGCTAAACGTTTTGTTTGAACGTCTAGTTCCTCTGATAATACATTTTTCCTGACGTGTTTATGTAGGCTAACATGGAAGAACCAAGTATCCCAACAAAATTCGTTTCTTCGGGAAAATTTTCCATGGCTTGGTACAATAATGGTTTCGGTAATCGTTGCTCCTGAGATAAAGCTAAAAAAAATCCCCCTATAAAATTCGTCATTTGCAGATTCGTAAGTTTTCCGTGACGATATGAAGCCGGCTAAAATGTCTGAAGAGAAGGTACTTAGTATATCTAGTACCTAATAGAAAGATTTTCTCAAGAAGATCTTCAGTCTTAGTATGCGAAAAATCAGAAAAATAAAATACCCAACATTTTCACCGCAGACTACCTTATCTTACAACTTGTCAAGTGTGTACTAACTGGTCAAGTGCAAAAGAACACACATAAGATAGGATTCCGTAGTTATACTTCTAAAAAAAAATGTCTTGCAAATATACAAGTTGAATGTGGATATTTTACCGAGTTGCTTGCTCCGAGGAGCTTGTTAGTTAATTGTCTTAAAACTTTATACTTTTTTGATAGAACTTTCAAGATTTTACCGTAGATACTAGTTTAGGAGTTACGGAGAAAGCCATCCAATTCGCCTAAAACCGCCACACTGGCTCTTATTGGTGTTTAAAAAAAATTAAGGCTTAGAAGTACATACTACTTGAAGAAGTTCTAACGAGATTTTTTATTTTCAATTTTCTTTAGTTAAAGTTTATTTAATTGTGTTAACTTTGCTACTTTAACTGTTTCTATAAAACGGATGTGGTCTGTCACACGCTCAGACGAACGGACTATCCTTAGTAATTAGTAATATATGCGAAAGTGATGTGTTTGTTTGTTAGTTTGTCCTTCAATAACGCTGCAACAGAGTTACGGATCAACGTGATTTTTTGCATGGGTATAGTTGAGGATTTGGAGAGTGACATAGGCTACGTTTTATCCCGAAAAATCAAAGAGTTCCAGCGAGATTTTAAAAACTAAATCCACGTGCGGGCATCAGCTAGTTGTAAAAACGAAAGCAAAGGTTCAAAGGACCTTTTACTGCGGAACCCTAAAACGGGAATCGATTTTTGGTCACAGCGCGTTCGACGACACTGGGCCCGTATCGGCATCAGACGACAATTCAAATTGAATGAGAGGATAATGTTGATCCGGTCAACGCAATCAGGGACAAATTGGGGGAATGTATTGGACCTATCGGGGAACATTCACTGATACAAAATATTGATTCTGTCTTTATTAGCTACCTATACAGCATTATTTTTGTGAATGGGAAATCTGAAACACGTAGAAAATATGAGCTGACGTCCGCGATTTCGTTCGCGTGGATTGAGGTTTTTTAATTCCTGCGTGAACTTTTGTTTTCCGGGTTAAAAAGTAGCCTGTTATTTCAGATTATAATCGGTCAACGCAATCAGGGACAGATTAGGGGAATGTAATTGTACCTATCGAGGAACATTCACTGATACAAAATATTGATTGTCTTTATTAGCTACCTACCTTGACAGCGTTATTTTTGTGAATGGGAAATCAGCGTGTCGAATGGCCTCTGATTTTTGATGATAATTTTAAGAACTAAATCGGGGCATCAATTACTGGTAGTATAATAAGTCTGGCTATAGCTCAATATTTATGCACTTTTCGTAAGGATGGCAGAAACGTTCTTTGAGAGGATACCTGCCCTCGGTAATGAGACGTGAATGCCAATGGGTTGTTCTTGATGATGATGCTGACTTAAGTAAGTAGGTACTAGGTCCCGGCCACTACGGCCAATCTCCGCAGAGATTAGCCATCTGCGCGTGCGATATTATAGTGCACAAGTGTGTGCGCAAACAGGTGCACTCTCTATTCCCTCACTCTCATAGTCCAATGGGACGGAAATCCAACACAACCGGAGAGAGATCAGGCGCAGGACCGACGGCTTTACGTGCTCTCCGAGGCACGGGGGTGACTCACCGCCAACTTCCTAACTCCGGGCTAGTAGGTAGGTAATCTCTTGACAGATAAACCCATTACATTTTATCTGGGACCCGGGAATCGAACCCGAGATCTTGTCATCTGCAGTCGAACTTGCAAACCGCTAGACCAATGAGGCAGTTACTATGAGGTACTAGCTAGTAAGTACCCACCTAACGAATAGGTACCTACCTAATATGGTTACTTAATTACATTTACCTATTACGAGTAGGTGGAGGTCATGTATGAGGATATCTCAAAAGCCATACACGCCTCCACAACTCACTACAATGTTGTGATGGGGGATTTCAACGCAAGGTTGGGCAAGCGAAGCGGTGTAGAGACGAGGTTGGGGCAATTTGGGCATGGGCGAAGGAACCATAGGGGCCAAATGTTGGCCGACTTCATGGAGAAGGAGGGCCTCTTTATGATGAACTCCTTCTTCAAGAAGCGGCCACATCGAAAATGGACATGGATGAGCCCCGATGGTTCCACGAGAAATGAGATAGACTTCATCATGTCGACCGAGCGGCATATATTCAATGATGTCTCTGTGATCAATGGGGTGAAAACCGGCAGCGATCACCGTATGGTAAGAGGCACATTGAATATCAACGTACGGCTGGAACGGGCTAGACTGGTGAAGTCAACTCTCCGACCTACTCGTGCCCATATCCAAAACCCCGAAAACTTCCAACTCGAACTCCAGAACCGATTCGATTGCCTAGCAGATTGCGATTCTGTGGACGATCTCAACAACAGGTTTGTGGAAACTGTCCATACTGTGGGGTCTAAGTTCTTCAAGACCCATCGCAGTAAAAGAACCAAAAAGTTCTCTGACCATACTCTCAAACTGATGGAAGAGAGACATGAGATGGGGCTTCAGTCGTCAGCAGACGCGGATGCATACCGGCATATTAATAGACAGATCTCTAAAGCACAAACTCGCGACCTTCGTATCTTTAATACCGAGTGTATTAAGGATACTATTGAGCGGAACCGAGGCTCCAAAGTGTTCGCGAGAGATCTGTCTATCGGACAGAGCCAGCTGACGCGGCTGAAAACTGACGACGGTCGTCTCGTTTCTTCTCGACCTGAGGTCTTGGGAGAGGTCGAGAAGTTCTATGGGCAGTTATATACCACGACACAGAAACCTGTTGATGATTTGGCCAAAGACCCGAGAGCCAAACTGACCCGACACTATACCGAAGATATCCCGGACGTCAGCCTATACGAGATTAGTATGGCTCTCAAACAACTTAAGAACAACAAGGCGCCTGGTGATGACGGAATCACGGCGGAACTCCTGAAAGCGGGTGGAAAACCGGTTTTAAAGATCTTTCAACAATAACATTATGTCGAGTGTTGAATCGTTAAGTGATAATGAAACGACGGAGGAACAACGGCAGGAGGTAGACAGGGCACAGAAAAGAACGAGAGAGGATAGTGAAGATGAGTGGACCACAGTGGGGCAGAGAAAAGACAAAAAATCGAAGGAAACGGAGAAGACAGAAATGTACATTTCAAGTAATGAGAAGTTACCCAAACAGTTTGCTTTGGCCCGTATTTTTAAAGAACAGAATATTTCTGATATAATTCGAGTAAAATATTTAAATCCCTACAAGGTCAGAGTTGATATTATCAGCGAATTAAGTGCGGAAAAAATAGAAATGTGTCAAGAATTCAAAAAGAATAATTGGCGAATTCAAAGAGCTTTGGAAAGAAACTATTCATATGGAATCATAAGAGATGTTGACTTAGAACTGTCAAATGAAACAATTCTAGAAAAGATTTCATGTGCTAAGCCCGCGCAATTAGTTTCGGTTAACCGTCTCAATCGTAGGAAATTGAATGAACCAGGTTGGACACCCAGCGAAACGGTAAGACTATGTTTTAATGGAACGTTTATCCCTGCTTATGTATTCGTCGATGAGCTAAGAGTGAGAGTGGAAAAGTACGTATTCTCCGTAACACAATGTTCGAACTGCTGGAAATTTGGTCACTCAAAAAACCGGTGCAGTTTCAAAATAGTTTGCCCCAAATGTGGCCAAAATCACGAGAATTGTGAAAATACGAACTACAGATGCAGTAATTGCTCAGGTAAACACATGGCCTTGTCGAAAGCGTGCCCTTTTTTCGTGAAAGAAAAGAAACTTAGATTTTTAATGTCAGAATTCAACTGCACCTACCGCAAAGCTCTCGAACTATATGTACCGCCGGAGTCTCCGCATCAAGAGGAAAGAAAAGAGGATATAACTGATGAACAGGACGAACCTCAACATTTCCAGCCTACTAACTCCAAGAATTGCGATGAATCCACGCAAAGCAAAAATACTCCAACATATGCAGACATGACGAACAAGAAAGCTGCTTCAAATAAAAAGACCAAACCGACGCAACAACGTTACCCACGGACCCAATACAGAGATAAACAGCCCAATGATGTAGATATGGAAGATATGGAGGATATGGAGGATGTGAGGTTTAACAATAAGAAATATTCGTCAGCAAAGGACAACAGTGAGAAAGTTTTTAACATTTACGAATTATTAAGGAGGCTGAAAGAAATTATATTTTTAAGAGATGTCACAATGCAATCAAAAATTGTAGCTGCATTTAAATGTTGTATTGAATGGACTATCCTTGCTTTGGTAGATAATTTAGCTGATTGGCCAATTTTGAAAATGGTACTTGATTACTTACAGAACGAATATGGACAAGGATAGAAATAAAATGATCAAGGTTAACCTCATGCAATGGAATTGTCAGAGTCTTAAGCCTAAGTTAATTTTATTAGAAAACTTCCTATATCAAGAAAAAATCCACGTTGCTGTGTTATCTGAAACTTGGTTGGAACCCGATAGTGAATTAATATTAGGAAATTATAACATATACCGGCAAGACAGATGCGATTCATATGGGGGGGTTGCTATACTAACGCATAAATCGATCAAATCACAGGTATTTAAGTTTCATAGCCGTAATTCAGGTATAGAAATTCTGTTAGTTAAGCTGTTTAATTGCAATGAAATTGAAAATATAATGTCTTTGTATTGTCCTCCGTCTGTCAACACTTGCCGGTTGGATTGGGAGCATATATTCGCTGCATTTAATAAAAGAACATTGTTGCTTGGTGACTTTAATGGGCACCATTCGAACTGGTCGAATAAAGTAGACTCCAGAGGAAACCAAATCATGGATGCTTTAATGTCAGACAGTAACTTTGTTACGCTCAATAACGGGGATGCGACTCGAATTAAGTTAGTAAACGGGGTATTACAACAATCGACGCCCGATATTTCTTTTGCGTCTACCGATATAGCTCTCAGATTCAACTGGAAAGTGTTGAACGAATCCTTAGGAAGCGACCACTGCATTATAAAGATTGATACACATGTTAAACCGGACTCAAGAAATATGGCGCGTAGAAATTTTAAAAAAGCAGATTGGAATGCCTATACAGAATTACTGGAGACTTTGTATTCTGGTTTTATGTTATCAAATGATTTGCAGTACGATTATAATATTTTTGTAGACTACATGAACATGGCTGCCGACATTCATATCCCATTTGTCAAAATTAACACAAATCCTAGTAGTAACTTTTTGCCTCGACCCTACTGGAATCAAACGCTTTCTAAATGTGTAGCTGAGCGTCGTCGGGCACTTGCTCAATTTCGACGAAATCCTACTCCTGACAATCTAAGCTCGTTACAGGAAAAAATACGTACATCTCAGAACTTAATGCGTAAAGCCAAATCACAATCTTGGCAAGAAATGTGCACTTCCTTGGATGAGTCAGCATCTCAAGGTGAAGTTTGGAACAAAATGAAATGGATAAAAGGTTACAAACAGCAACGTAATTATATTGATGACAGAAAAGCTTACGAACTGTTAAGGACTTTAACACCGGATTATGTATCAACTCAAAAGCAAGTTTTTACATCCAATAATGATAAATTAGAATCCCACATTTCATTACACGAATTAGAGAAAAGTATTAAATCAAAAGACACTGCACCGGGTTGTGACAATATATCTTATTCAATGATCAAAAATTTACCACAAAATGCCAAACAATTGTTAACCGTGCTCTATAGTAATTTTTTAACAAACTCTTTTGTTCCCCTCCAATGGCGAGATATAAATATCATACCAATTCCCAAACCTGGACGTGACCCACATCACGTCTCGTCTCTTCGACCGATTTCGATGATTTCATGTTTATGCAAGGTTTTTCATAACATCCTACTAAATAGAGTAGAATGGTTTATTGAGAGAAACCACGTTTTGTCTGAAACTATTACAGGTTTCAGAAAATGTCACTCTACGCAACACAATCTTGCTACTTTAGTTTCCAGGATACAGTTTGAGTTTTCCATGAAACAGAGTATGGTATGTTGCTTCATTGATATAGACAATGCATATAACAATGTTGATATAAACTATTTATTACACACTATGGACAAACTAGGAGTCGGCTCAAGAGTATGTAAATATTTAGAAAATTTTCTTAGAGAGAGGTATTTAAAAATTCGGACCGTAAACTTTGAAATTAACAGAAGTACAAGTCGTGGATTGGCTCAAGGTGATCCTTTATCACCATTGTTGTTCAATATTGTAACTGCGCATATATCTAAAGGCATAACTAATGTTTTTATCTCATCATACGCCGACGACTTCGTCCTATATTGTCCCTGCAATAACATTTTGCAAACGGTTGAGAGATTACAAGGCGCGCTTAATCTACTATCACAATTCCTTTCAAAAATAGGTCTGGACGTATCAGCATCTAAGAGTAAAATAATGATTTTTAAAACTAGTTACAGGCGAGATAGCATCGATTTAAAACTTAACGGAACATCATTACAAATAGTTGATAATTATAAATACTTAGGACTTTGGTTAGATCAATCTTTAAGATGGTCTAAACATTTAAATGAACTGAAGAGTAAAGCCTTAAAACTTATGAATATTCTTAAAATGTTGGCGGGCTCCCGATGGGGCATGCATCCGGGCCATCTAAGACGTCTTTATACATCTATTATCAGAAGTAAAATCGATTATGGTTGCTTCTTATACGACAACAGCGCCCAGACACATTTGAAAAAAATAGATACTATTCAAAATCAATGTTTACGTATCATCGGGGGTTTTATTAAAAGCACGGCAATTCATGTCATGGAGTCTGAGCTTCACATTGAACCACTATCCGTCCGGAGGTATTATTTGGCAGGAAAATTTTGGCTGAAATGCAAGTCATTTGCTAACAGTGAAATCATAGTAGTATTAGAAGAATTAAAAGGTGCTTGTCAGAAACCTTTTTGGAGAAATAAAAAAAAACCTCTGTTAATATTAGTTCATGATTCTCTTAGACTAATACCTATAAAGCAAAGTAGTAACCTAGATATGTTCAAGTTAAACACATGGGTAAGCAACGTGGATTTATCGTCGGTAATTCGATCTCATATTGATAAAATTAATAAAGCTAAAAAATCATATAATACACAGACCCTCAGAAAGATATGTAACGAAGTAATACGTCAAACCTTCCCGAAGTATTATTACTTGTTTACTGACGGGTCAAAAGACCAAAAAGATGTTGGAGCAGCGTTCTTTGATCCACAGAACTCGAGCTTTGTTAAACTCAAAATAGAAGCTAAAATCTCGATTATGCATGCAGAATTGGTTGCCATTTCAGAAGCTTTATCTTACATAAACAATATTAGTAATAGTAAGGAATTTGTCATTTTTACGGACTCGAAAAGTGCGCTCCAACATCTTTCCAGATGTACTAGCCCCGGTTTTCGAGGAATACCCATTGCATACGATATTATTAATAGTATTCTTGAGCTCTTGACGAGCAACAAGAAAGTAGTTGTACAGTGGATACCTTCTCATGTTGGCATAACTGAAAATGAAACAGTCGATGAGTTAGCGAAGAAGGCGACCGTCGATGGAATTCCCTCTTATTATTTGCCAATATATCCGGAGCTATTATATATTGTAAAAACTGTTTGTATCAAAACATGGAGAGAACACTTCGACGAACGTTCTGTGTCAAAAGGTATTTGGTACAAAACAATACAACCAACCTTGTGTCGACGACTGTGGTTTCAGAATGCCAACATGAGAAGAAACGAGGTAGTGACAGCACTTAGGCTTCGTTCCGGACATATTCCGCTAAACAATTTCGCGGCGTTGATGGGCAAAGTCCCATCACCTAACTGTTCAGAATGCGATGTAGTGGAGGATGTGCTGCATATAATGGCTGAATGTGTCCGGAATGAGGCCGAAAGGTTGGAGTTGTTCCTACACGTAGATCCCAATAATGTAGGAGTCTGGAACAGTATTCTTGCGTGTCCGGTATCGGAACAGGCAAGAATGCTGTACAGAGTAGTAGCTATCGGATTAAGACGTAGATTATAAGATACAGGTGTAAGATAATTGTGTACAGCTTTAGCTCTCATAGGGGTGACATGCTCACTTAGTGACCAAACCCCTGTAATGAAATTAGATTAAAAAAAAAAAAAGATCTTTCAGCGATTGTTCAATTCCGTCATTCACGAGGGTACAACGCCGGAAGCATGGCACAGGGGCGTGGTGGTTCTGTTCTTCAAAAAAGGTGATAACACCTTGTTGAAGAATTATAGACCCATCTCGCTGCTGAGTCATGTTTATAAGTTGTTCTCGAGAGTCATTACGAATCGTCTCGCCCGTAGGTTCGACGACTTCCAGCCTCCCGAACAAGCCGGATTCCGAAAAGGCTTTAGCACCATAGACCACATTCATACGCTGCGGCAGGTTATACAGAAGACAGAAGAGTATAACAGGCCACTTTGCTTAGCGTTTGTGGACTATGAGAAAGCCTTCGATTCGGTGGAAACTTGGGCTGTGTTGAGGTCTCTGCAGAGATGCCGTATCGACTATCGGTACATTCAAGTGTTGAAGTGCTTGTACGAAAACGCCACTATGTCAGTACGTATACAGGACCAGACTACAAGGCCAATTCAATTGCAGCGTAGAGTGCGACAGGGAGACGTTATCTCCCCGAAGCTCTTTACCGCTGCGTTGGAGGACGTCTTTAAGCTTCTGGATTGGAACGGACTTGGCATCAACATAAACGGCGAGTACATCACTCACCTTCGATTTGCCGACGACATAGTCATTATGGCAGAGACTCTCGGAGACCTCAATACAATGCTCAATGACCTCAGCAGGGTTTCTCAACAGGTGGGCCTTAAAATGAACATGAGCAAGACGAAGATCATGTCTAATGCTCATGCTTCGCTCCACCCAGTAATTGTTGAGAACACTGCACTCGAAATTGTAGACGAGTATATATACCTGGGACACACAGTCCAGCTAGGTAGGTCCAATTTCGAGAAAGAGATCAACCGCCGAATCCAACTCGGCTGGGCAGCATTCGGGAAGCTCAGAGATGTCTTCTCGTCCAAAATTCCTCAGTGCCTGAAGACTAAAGTCTTCGAACAGTGCGTGTTGCCAGTGATGACGTATGGATCCGAAACATGGTCGCTAACTATGGGCCTCATAAGAAGGCTCAGGATCACTCAGCGGGCGATGGAGAGAGCTATGCTCGGAGTATCCCTGCGAGATCAAATCAGAAATGAGGAGATCCGTAGGAGAACCAAAGTCACCGACATAGCTCAGCGAGTCGCGAAACTGAAGTGGAAATGGGCGGGGCACATAGTTCGAAGAGCTGATGGTCGTTGGGGTCCCAAGGTGCTGGAGTGGCGACCCCGCACCGGGAAGCGCAGTGTTGGCAGACCCCCCACCCGGTGGACCGACGACATCAAACGAGTCGCAGGGAGTCGCTGGATTCAGGCGGCACAAGACCGAGGTCTGTGGAGGTCCATGCAAGAGACTTATGTCCAGCAGTGGACGTCCATAAGTTGATGATGATGATGATGATGATTACGAGTAGGTGCATTTTATTTATAAACATACACCATTAGATAAAGGCACTTATTGGTAATACCGGTATCGCTAGATTAGACCTAAAAATAGAATACCAAGAAACGGTAATCCCAGTTTATGATAGCGAAACCTGTTGTAACGTGTAATGCTCGACTACTTGCGAACCATCGTTTATATACGAATGCGGGTAGGGAATAGAATAAATAACTATCTTAGTAGGCAATTTTAATAGGCGTCTTCTTAATTTTTTTATGTTAGTCAATGACTTGACTTATATTCTCCTCTCTCCTCCAAATAAGCGCAAAGTTTATGTTAAAAATACATACAAGTAATGGGAACCTTTCACCACTTTCATTTGAAAGCACTTTGTAAATGTTTGTTGAATAAAAAAAATATTCTATTTTCTTTTCCTTTAGCTGTTGGACTATTGAAGCTACATAGTTAGTAACTTAAGGGAACTTAACCTTAAATTAAGGAAGGGGTGGTTAAGTTACTTAACCACCTTTTTCTTCATTCTTAGCCCAAAGCAGAAACTGATTTTCATGGATATTCTTTAAAAATAAGTGAAAATCAAACATCTTCTATTTAACCCATGTTAATAGGGTGTTGAGAATGTATTTTCCAAAAATCGTTTTAATAGGTTTAATTTTTAACAGAAAACGCAAGTACAAATTTTCAGCGGATACAATAACGAAAATCCGTTAGATAGCCCTTTACCCGATTAGGGTTGGAATTTCCAAATGCCCTTTTTTATGATTCACCCCATCGACTAAGACTGTGTAGATAGATCAGGCAGGTATCCAGTCTGTCAGAACAAGCCTTTTTATACATATAAAATAGAACTTAGGAATTTTCCGGCAGCTTGGTTGTTACGCTGGGAAAACATCAGCATATTGTTCAAACAATATCGATTTTCACTGTAGTTGTACCCTTGCGTTATCGATTTCGTTGCCAAGTCACGTTCGTGGCGTGTAGTGTAGTGCTTAGATTTCGGACGATTTTTCCAACGTAGTACCTACATATAACAGTATAGGTTTTATAGGTTTTATGTCGGGCATGGAGTAATAAAGTTAATCCAGGTTTTGTGTAGTGCAATATCGAGCGGGGTCTGCGCGGGGAGGCGCCGCGGGCGGCGCGGGGGGCGCGGGCGCGGCGGCCACCTGTTCGCGCCCGCCCCGCGCCCCGCGCCGCGCCACCCCGCCACCCCGGGCCCGGCTGCGCGCGAGCCCTTCCCTCCACTCACTCGTTTCGCGACGCATCATCTCGCCGGCCGGCTTCCGCCTCATTCGCCCGGGCTCATTCGCACCGCGTCCGCTCGCCGTATCGCTCGATCAACACACGCACCCGACACCAGACATGACGGAGAGTACGGACACCCCCGCGGCCGCAGCGCCCGAGAAGACCCCGACCGAGAACGGAACCACCGAAACGCCTCCCGAAGAGACCCCAGAGAAAGCCACCGAGGAGAAAGAAAAGGAGACCCCGCCGCCCAAAGAGATGCGCGCGGTCGTTCTCACCGGCTTCGGGGGTCTCAAAACTGTTAAGATTTTGAAGAAGCCCGAGCCCACCCTGGCCGAAGGAGAAGTTCTCATTCGCGTCAAAGCCTGGTGAGTATTTTTTTCATTGCATATCACTAGTTTTAAGTCCTTTAAACCAGGTTTTACTATCGTATAATTTTTTGTGTAAAAGCGGGTAGACAACTGGGCACTTCGATCGTCTGATATTACAACGGCGTTCGCCGTAAATTAAATAACGAAAGTTACGAGATCGTTTTCGTTATCTATCATCGTCAGTGGCGTAACGAGTCTGGCGAATTCGGTCCGTGATATAATTTGACGGGCGGCGACTCGTACCCACTTACCCAGTGCCTCGGCGCACTGTGCACCGGCGGATCCCGTTCGCCGCGTCTCGGCTGCTTCATTAACATCTGCCGCACCGTGTAGCACAGCTTATGTGCTCGATTGAAAATTCTGCACGCACACTGCATTCTTTGCCGGCGAGAGGCTCGCCCTGAGCGGATTTACACTCTAACGACCAGCCTAAGGGACGACGGTTGAATATCGATAACATCCTGCAATTTGCAACTTAACATAATTTATATCTCAAGTTAATATTTTAGAAATCTGCATATTAATTATTATTTATTTCGTAATGACTGCCAAACTTTTGTAGTTGTAGCTTCATGAAAAATAACTGATTCGTACAACAAACTTTAAACTGTCACCCGAACCGGCAAGCGAAGTTCATGCGAAAGGTAGTTTAAATGACTTATATTGTTCTTTGTTCGTTTTTATCGCCCCAGCGCGCAGATAATGCATCGGGCCAGTCTCGCCGACAGCTACTTACGGGCCATGAGTTATCTGCCACTTTTCTCGTTAATGTTAACTGCTGTAACAGCCCTAACAAAGCGTGCACTTGAAGACTCTAAAGAGGCTATTTCTCGTATTAAGTAAAGACCCATTAAATGCGAGTAAACTGTTATGGAAGTTTTATCTAACTTAATTGGTGCGTTGATGTCTAACAGTTGATTATTTGATATCGTCTAAGTTACATGTAAGCATGTTTCGGGATGGGAACGTTCAGCGAGGACAGGCAGCCGGCAAGGTTAGGGGAGTGAGGCCGCGTAGGTGTTAAGGAGGTGCGAGGCGCAGAGCGCATCCCCGCTCTCTCTAAATATAGCTCGCTTATCGCCGACTTAACTACGTAAAATGTAAATGACCGCGACAACGCAGCCCCTGCAGCACGAAAGTTGTGATTATCACATTGCTATAACTGCATTTGTTGTGATTTTTGCCGGCGATTTCATCAGGTTTTTAAAATCGAAAACCCCTTGTTTTTCCGGTACAAAAAACCTGGTCACTCCAGGTCCTCGACTATAACCATGCAAAAAATCACGACAATCCATTGCTCCGTTATTGCGTGATTGAAGAGTATACCAACAAAAAACCTTTTGTATTTATAATATTAGTAAGGAATTTGGGCCAATAGTGATGCGTTTCAACTAATCACAGAACCGTATCATCACACTGTAGCTGCAGTCATACTAAGCTACGAAAATTGGAACTATCGCATTGCTTCAATCTCAATTGTTGTGATTGGCTGAATATATGGCGCTGTTGCTTCAGCCAACGGAGAGAGTGTCAGCCAATCAGTGGTGATTGCAATCGTCACTGCTGTCAAAATACGATACTAAGCCTGTAACTGCCGCAATAATATTCAATTTCAGACCGGTAATAGCAAACTAGTTTAACCGAGATTTACGCAACAATATTTCCTTTGAACCATTCATTTCTAACCAAAACGTTCCATAATAATCGAGCCAACAAAGCTTGTATTGATAAACATATTATCCTTACAGACACTACGTTTACTTTTTGTATGCATCCAAAGTCGTCACTAAATTCTGGGAACTTATGTAGGGATATGGTAAGGATCAAAAGATCGTCTTCAAGTCTAAATATAGATCAGTTCAAGGATGAACGGTGCTCTGTTTAACAGTAATATAAACAAAACAAAAACAACCAACCACATACCTTAAAGAATGTTGACCCACAAATAAAGAAACATTACGTAAAGTAGAATTTAAAAATCAAACGGTTATCCTTTTGTTTTCTTTTTCTTTAACAGAATATTATGTTGATGATTTGCTTTTTCGTTGGGGAAAAGCAGAAAGTAGGTACCGAAATAATGGTAGGGACATTTTTCTTTTGAAACAACGCGCAATATAATGTGACATCTCCATACTAAATGACAGATTAAAGTAACTACAGTTAACTTTAACTTGAAAAGTTACATTAGAGTCTCTGGAAACTTCCCCAGAATGTAATCTAAAAAGCTTTGTTAGTGTATTTTTTTACACATTAAAAATTTTTTGGATGCATGTAGGTATGTGTGGCAAAATATTGTGATTTGTGAATTTGTTTTGATCAAATAAATTCATTTGATTTGATTTAGTAGCTATCGGCTTCATAATAATTTAAAAGTGATCTATCTATACGCAAGCGTGATGCGTAAAGTATTCTTGAAATAGAACTAAAGTAAACACAGTGGAACATTTTCCAAACAATCGACCATCAGTCCCATTGACTGGCATTACAAGGGACCCTTATTTTAATAGCGCTATTAATTTAATGATATGTAAGAGTTATAACATGAAACCCAAACCTATTACACTGTACGTCTATGGCGCGTATGCTTTAGTAACGCCGCTTCACATAATGTTTTTGTAAGACATCAAGAAGGGATCGGACAGATGAATAACACACCATTATATTCAATTAGGTCAGCCAGTGTCAGAACTGTCTTCCGAGAACAATCTGATATACGCCCTTGTACCCAAGTGGCTTTCTTTTTCTGAGAGTGTTTAATTAAATGTGAATACGATTGGGGGATAAGAGTCGTGCTTGTTTTCGTTCTCTTGACCTGATTTGGACGCCTCGCTTTTTCCTTTAATAATCTTCCGCGTTTCTAATGGATTTTATGTGTCTTATTTCCTTATTTCGTCGTCGTCATCGACCTATACAAGATGGTCTTTTGTAGGTACTTTTTTACCCCGTATTCTTGAGCCGTTTGTGTTTTCGCTCAACAATCTAAATACTGAGGTTGCCAACACTGCAGGTTCCAGAGAGAGGTCGCTATTCCAACTACTTGAAACTCCAATGTCTACCGGTTCTTAAAACTAAATGCACAGCCCATTGCTACTTCAGCTTCGCAATATGTTGAGATATATCAGTTTTGGATCTCCTCCTTTCTGATTTGATCACTACTTTATGTTTGGACTAACTTGTTTAAATCTGCGCTTACTATATTTTGTGTGAGGTTTGCTATCATGTAATAACGTTATCAAGAATTCCATCACGCTGTCATCAGCATTGCTCTCGTTACGTCGAAAGTGCGTGTTAATTGCGCACATCCTTTCCTTTGTTGGTGTATCAATTTAAGACCTAAAAATAACATCTGCCCTTCGATAACTGGAGCCGAGCTATGGCATAAAGTGCAGCATTGTGTATTTAATGGGCTACGAAGCCACATAAGATGGGAGAGATGAATTCGTTTATTACCCTCTTCCTTATTGGGAGCGTCTGTACGAGATAGCTCTCTTCCTATGAGTCACTAGAAAGTAATGCTCTTGAACTAACTCGATTGGACTAACTTGCGACTTACGAGCCTCTACAGCTATGCAATATCGCGTGGGTGGACTTGCCTTCGCAATTCTATGGTGGTTTACGACTTATGTGCTGTATATTTTTCATTAGTACGAGTCTAAATTTTCCATAGTCTCCATGCTTCTTTATTACTTAATTTTAATATTCTCGAAATTCTTTAAGTTGCGAGTAAGTATATATTGGTTTTCGTATTTCGAGATAGTCTTAAACTATGAAAGATATCTTAGAATCAGTAGTAGAAAACAATTACGTGTATCTCGTTTCCCACATTTAAGGGAAACAAATAGTTTCGGCGCCGCTTGAATTGCAAAACAATAGACTTTAACATTAAGGATGACTATGGCATGTGCGTCACGAATTTATTCTGGCTACGCGTGTTTCGAACTTGCACTGATGAGTCAGGCGAAGTTAAGTTATCGATATTGACTCATTTCACAACTGAAAGTGAATTTGTCGACGCAATCATCATTATACTCACATTTGTAATTAAAGTTGAGTTCTGACTTAAAAACGCCGTAAAATTCACTTTTATTTTTAAAAATGTTTAATAATATACGAACAACTTACAAATGTGATTTAAAGATTCCGTTATTTTTAACCGACTTCCAAAAAGGAGGTTATCAATTCGGCCGGTATCTTTTTTTTTCTTTTTTTGTTTTTTCACGTTGAAATCGAGACTGTAGGTATAATTTTATACGGTGGTTGGCGTGAGATTGTTTTTGTGCGGTTTTTTGGATTACCATTCCTGAAATACTACTGAGCCGTTTTAGCTGCCGTTTATTAAATTATGCAGGTATCCTCAGAGTAGTTTCTTTGGTGTAGTCTAAGGTTTTAAGCAAGCATAATGTTGTGGTTTTTTTTTTAAGTTTTAGCTATTCTTCGGCATTCACTGACAGGTTTGATTATACTTGAACCACTGTTGTATGGATGGATAGTGCTATCAAATCGATTCCATCTTATAAACTTCAAGATCTTAAATGGACGAAATAAAATATTTTAATTTTGTTTAATTTATTTATTACTAGATGATGGCCGCGTACTCCGTACGCGTGGATACAGATTTTTATCTCCCGCGGGAACTCTCGTATTTTCCAGGATATAAACGTGTTATTCCAGACTATAACCTATTTCTGTGCCAAAATTTCAGCCAAATCAGTTCAGTCGTTTTGGCTTGATTGAGTAATAAACATACATCCAAACTTTCGCATTTATAATATTGATACGAGTAGGATTTATGTCGTTTCATTTCGAATGGATACAAATTTTCTTCGTACCATTTTAAGTAAGTACGGATTGTGTATGGGACGGACATTTGGTCAGGGCATGTGGCGTGACTATAAAATAAAGTCCTGATCGTGTCGTGCGGCAGATGCTGCCGGCAATGCCGGGTCGGCCGCGACTGTCCCCGGGCACATTGTTCGTAGAGTCGTTGAACTTACCAAAATGTCTGTCTGTCTCGTTGCGTATTGTATCCATAATCGAATTCGGCATTCGCTGCTCTATATATGGTAGTAAACATTTCGCATTCTCTTAATCTTTCTCCTTTTTTGCGACAAGCGTGCATGATAATTGACAAATATCCTAAAATCGGTCTCGTATGCTTTTCTCGGAATTGCGGACGTTTCGCATTCTCGGCCATTTCTCGACTCCCCAAGTAACAAAATGGTCATAAGATTTTAAGCTTTTATGATTATTTCGTCACAAAGGTGTCGTATATTAGCAAGTTTTAAAATGTGACGTTGTACAGGCATCATGTATATTGCATTTAAGTTTCAATGCAATTAGGTAATAAAAGTCGTTGTACAAACGTCTGTATGAAATAGCTATAAAGCAATTTAATCGTAGAAAATACACAGTCATACAAACGTTTTAGGCGGGACATTTTGGCTGGTATTACAACCTTAATAACGCTGCTATAAGACTATGCATGTGAACATGACATTTTAAATATATTCGCAGTAATGTAAACCAGCCAAGCCCAATAAACGCGACAGAGAGTGATGGTTCCGTACCTATTTTTTAACCGACTTCCAAAAAGGAGGAGGTTATCAATTCGGCCGGTATCTTTTTTTTTCTGTTGAAAATCGATGTCAACACGAATGAACCGATTTGGCTGAAATTTGGAATGGAGATAGCTCATAACCAGGATTAGCACATAGGCTACATTTTATCCCTGATAATTAAAGAAACCTTAATCATGTCAATCAAGTAATTATGGCCATACCTCCCATGGTTAACGACACAACACAACGGCCCCTAGTCCCCGGATAAAGTTGGGAACCGACAATTATGTCATTTTTCGACGTTGACAAAATATGTTTTTTGCCGCATTCCCAAAAAACTTATGGTCTCTAAAATGTTCTGTTAATGTAAAAAACTATTTTTTGGAATGACAAATAACGGTTTACTAAAATGTTTTAGGGAACTCTGATAGGTTCGTAATGAAAGAACGCCATGTTCTTTAAGAGTTTATAACTCTTAACACAGCAGTATTCATCGTATACAAGTATTTTGTAACTTATAATGGCACGATGAAGGGAGTTTTAACTCTTAACACTCCATAGTATTCATGGTATATAAGTATTTCGTAAGTCATAATGGCATTATGACATATAATAATTTATTTTTTATTTAAAAAATAATAATTAAATACACAATAAATGAAGGGGGCATTTAAAATTTATTAATAAACCTAAAAAGTTGGTCCCTAAAGTAATATTCGCATTAAGTTTTCCAAACTTAAACATAAACACATCCCATTTCAAACTTGTAAATAATTTGATTACACTTATAGTATAAAAGGATAAAAATATAGTCTGCACATATGCAGAATTTATTAACAGTTAAATTCTATTACTTATAATTGAAAGCGCTTCAATACTGCATCAAATAGATTCATTGGTCCGATAAACGTCTGCGCTATGAATGCTATGGTAACTATACGACTAAATACTCATACCAATGATAATATTACAACATTACTATGTTCTCGCTTATGACTTTTGAATGACAGCTATACGACTTTATAGAAATAGTAACTGCGCCAAAATCGCATTGTATAAGCGTTTGTAAGCCTTATTTTCATGCCATTCAGTTTTTCGAAAACGTTTACACAATTCTTATATGACTTATATTAAGACCATTTTGTTAGTTGGGTCGTCATTATCGATTTCAATCGCGTGTGCGTGGTTTCGATTTAGGCGATTAATAAGTAATGGACAGTAGTTAATGAAGTTTTATATATTTTATATCTACGCCCAACATTGACTTATATATTATACTGAGTACGGACCGGTCTTAGCAAACCAATAGAATGGCATCGACTTGTTGGTGCGTGAACTTCTTAAAAGCACTGACTTGCCCAGGAACAATGAATTGTTTCTAAGGAGATTGCTAAGCGATGGCTGTCATTTAATTGATTTTTCTTCCAACGACCTTTTCTATAGTTATGATACCCAGTATATTTATTGTGGTCTAGTCATCTATTCTCAATTGCTGGGTAAATTGAATTGGAAAATCCCGTGACTCGGCGTTCGTATTAAAAAGGGGTGTGGTTGCTTCGCCGGGGTGTCGGGAGGGCGCTGTGCGTCAGGGGGTGAGGGTTGGAGTGCTCCTGTAATGTCTGGCGGGGCGGTGAGGTAGGGGGAGGGCTGTACCCGCGGCGGATCAATACAGCGCGTTTCCAGCCCCGTCCTCCCCAGGCCCTACGTCTTTCGACGCCGAACCTTGTTTTATTATAGCACTGGGCATAATCTTTTACGATGTAGAAGCATGTGTTGGTTTCGCCTCATTCTCCTCTCAGATTAGTCTTCGGTCGAGATTTGTTCTTTGCATTGTTAAGATATTTCGACGATTAGCTTATGCCTACTTAAGTTTAGATAAAGGTTCGAATCTCGTAGAAGTTTTTTGATATTTCGGGACAAAAAGTTTCCTATGTACTTCCGCAAGCAAGCTGATATTTGGCAAATTGTATTGTACTCCTCTACTTCATAACGAGATATCCATTTGATACATTATGAATCAGTACATTTGTGATTAACTTACATATAAATGCGATTCCAAAAGCCATATGATAAATCGTTTTTGTGTACTTTTCATTGTTATAAAAGACTTGAGCTGAGCGAAGGCAATTTATCATCGGATTCAGAGATTCGCGGCTCCAATCTTTTCAACGATCCATTAAAATATCTATTATATTAATAAGATGGGGGTGCACTATGTGTTTTATTAGTAACAATAATATTAGTATTGTTAATGTTTTTAACATATATATATAACAGTGCATTCACTGTTATATATATTATGTTAAAAGCATTCATTGACGGTAGATTCATTTGACGATTCGAAAGCACTTTGTAAAAATTTATTTGTATAAAAAATTATTCTATTCTATTCTGATTAGAATAGAAGTCGACGTGGTTTATTATATTATTTTTTAAGTTGAAAACCCTCGAGAAATGCTAATCTTTTCTATTTGATAACAGCAAGAATACTCCTTGAATAGGCTAACAAAAAAAGCATGTCTAGCATAATCATTATTCCAAATCCAAAACGGAAATTACGCTTTCCCGGGTGGTCTCTCGTCTAGAATTTATACGACCATTAATCAAGCACTTGAACTACGAATTTGCTTTACGATCGATCAATTTTTTTTACTAAGACAAATTCACTTTTATAGATTCTATTTTTTTAGCAAGACATTTAGAACACTTATTGATTTAATAATGTGTTTTAGTAGGTACCTACATTTATGATGCATTATTTTTTGTATATGTAATCATCATGACATGATGGATAATAAATAATTAATAGGTGTCTGCCCAAAGACTTTTACTCACTTTATATCGAATCTTGTTATCTGATGTGATTTGAATGAACGAATATTTAAATGAAACGCTTATAAATCCAAGTATCTGCATTAAGTAACAAGTGCATGCAGTGTTTGCTTTTAAACGATTTTGCATACTTTATGCATGAAAATTGTATGTACATAAGTTTAACTTGTGTAAAAATCACTAGCGAACCTAATATATTACCTTTATGTTGCACCATACTACCCTCACACATCATTTCACTCCTATCACCAATGGTTGCCTGGTAGAGATTGCTTTGTAGCAATAAGGCCGCCTTTGCATAGTTTTAAGTTTTATTAATTTTTGTTTCTTTCTTGTGTGCAATAAAGTTTTTATCTACCTATCTATCTATCTATATAAATAAATAAACTCATTCTAAGTCGAATTCAAAACACGATCTGAGGGCAATGTTACCAATTCCACAATCTTTCTTGTTTTTAGCAGAGCAGCCACTCTGTCTTGTCTAGATGATTTTCTCTCTATGTCGATTGTTCACACTTAAATCTAGCATTGATGTGGCTACATACTTTGTACTTAGGCGAATATTCGGGTCATCGGCCAGCCTGGTGCATAAGACTTGGAACTGGTTCTAAGGAAAAGGTTTTACGCTCGCCTTCCCTCTGATAACGCTGTAAAAACAGACTCGACTAGCAGCTTCGACAAAAACATTGCCGAATTCCGATACTTCCACTGAATTTTTCGGTGACCCATTCTGCCGTACGCGTAAGAGCCTGTTTGTACAGTTTTTGCTGTATCATAATGTATTTCCATTTTGCCACGTGTCAGGGCCGGTGGAACAATTTCTTTGTGCAAGGTTAGAGTGGATGTTCAGGGGTGAATGTTTTTCTACAGAAGCTTTTGTGTAAATCTGTCTCATCATTCAGGATGTGCCACGCTTGTCTATGGCTTGTACGACCTTTTCTTAGGGTTACCGAGACTCTATTTGGGGGATTTGTCACAATTCTAATCTTTTCTATAAAAACTTTTCTATTCTACTTTATTCCTGTAATAACAGTAAAATAGGGAAATTAAAATATATTTATTTACTAAAAATTAGAAAAAAGATTTTGATAATACTTACATTTTTTTTTTGCTTAAACTATAGAAATAGATGAATATCTATGTTAGGATTACTACAAAAAGTTCCACATACACTACAAAAAGCAAAATTTATTTTCTATATCAAATTAGTGGAAATTAAAAGGTTAAAAGGAAATGCACAAGTAGGTACTAAGTACTTACTACTTAATGAGGAATTTTAACTTGTTTTTGGTTTTTTTTTTCAAAATTTGTAATGGTTACCCTAAAGTGGCCAAGTTTCGGCACACACTCTAATTTGCGAGCAAAAAGTTAGCGCGAAACTTGTTCGGCAGCGTCATATAATACCTACTCGGGAGTCGGGAATATAAGTACCTACACGAAATACTAAAGTCCCTGCAACTTTTTTGAGAGTCTGCTAAAATTTAATATGTTGGCCCGGCAACAGACTGCTCTAATCCCAGGCGAGTTGTTTGATGTGTAGCTGCCATTTTCTTTTACATACTTGAAAAGGGCAACGTGGAAAAGCTTTTTGTTGGAAAATGGATTGTGGAACTCATGATGAAAATGATTAGTAACTTTTAGGTACTGAAAGTTACATATGTCTTTATTACCCGACTGCGCTACTTACGTCAATCGATTTATGTTAATCCTGGGAGTGTCACTAAAGATATGACAGTAATATAAATTCAATATGGCGACCACCAGACGCCATATTGGGAAAAAGAAAAAATGAAAGTTGATGAACTATGTTAAAAGTGGGGTATCATTGAATAGGTATTAGAAAATCTTTGTTAGGTTTTGCTTATCATTTTTTCATTTTGAATGACCGTTTACGATTTACGAAAGTTAAATCGTCTTATAATCCTAACTAAAAAGTGTAAAGTATCCATTCGGGATCCATTATTGGATAGATTTGAACCAATCTAGATTTTTAATGGGTTCCGATTGTTATTAAGAATTATTTAACAGAATTCTAGATTAGGTACTTACTTTTTTTTTTCTTTTCGTTTTTATTTACACAGTCAGGTTTTTGATTTTTTAATATTTTATTTTTTACCAGCTTTTATCAGTGATTTGTGACATCAGGTTTCTTTCTTTCTTTCTTAACTGCGCTGTGGCCCTATGTTGTTCTGGGATAAAAAGTTGTCTATGTCACTCTCGGTCCTCAACAGGTGCTGAGTGATTGATGAACAAACCAACAAACACATAATATAGTTGAAATTGATGATCATAATATATTATACATTTTAACCAGTTTAAAATGGTTTCTACTAAAAATCTAAACAAGGTTTCTATTCTTCACAAAAAATATCTCAAATCAATTTATAACAAAAAAAAGTCATCCTAGAAAAACAAAGCGTTTGCAATCCAAGTCATATGGACTGGGTTACATGACAGACGTGTTTAGGGAACGAAATCCGGTAGTTGCTGATCTATATTTAGTTTAGAAGTTAAGGCACCCTCCTTCAAGCGTTAAGGTTACACACACCCCAATATTTTGGAACGCGTGCCTTTTTTGTTTTTCAATGCCGATATCCGGGCTGGTCAGTATTCGGGCCTGAACATACTAGGGACTTTTTGTTTCAAGACTATTTTGTATTATCGACTTCGGCCACGACCCAGATACAGATCTGTGAGATATAATAAAAGTTTTCTCCACGCTTCTACTTTGTTCAGTATGTGGGTTCCATCAGTCGTCAGCAAAGCCTTTAATCACTGGCTGATAAAGTGATATAGTTCATTACATAAACGACGAATAAATAATCGGAACTATTGAGGCTTTAAGAGGAGTGAATGAGCTTGATGGCTTTACAGGGTGACGGAGCAGGGACGCTCGCGCAGATTTAGTTGAATTTCGCGAAAAACTAATGTAATACGGAATAAAAATAAAACTCTCAAGTAAAAATACTTTGGCCCTTTAAGCACCAGTAGGGCTAACATGCGCGCCACGAGAAACTTTTGTCTACACGTTTACTCGTGAATTTGTATGAGATTTCACGAATAAATGGGTCGACAAAATTTTCTCGTGGCGCGCATGTTAGCCCTACAGGTCACATATATAATCTTCTCGCTGCGGGACAAGTCGCTAGTGTGATGCGACCTTATGATTATGATATTTCGTTTATAACTCGAAACGTCATTTGGGTGTGGATGCCCTTTTTTGTCACCCGCATGGGTACCGATGGGGGTCGCGTCGGGTGTAGAAGTTGGCTGCTTATTAAAGCTATTAATTTTCGAGAGTGGTTTGAATGTATACTTACTCTGTAGTGAAATATTAGTCTATGTTTGACTATAAAATGTACCCCTATTTATAAATCCCATTCAATTTGGTAGATACATTTATTTGATTGATTTTTATTACGGCACTAGTGGATGCCCGCGACTTCGTCTGCTTCTTTAAGTCACAATCGACAGTTCCTAAATCCCCACAGTTTTTTTTATTCGATGACAAGATAGTTTTTGACTGCAATCTCATCTGATGGTAAGTGACGATGCAATCTAAGATCGTAGCCTAACTTGGAAGGGGTATGGCAATGTAGATTCAATCCCCACCCCTAAGATGGTTCAGGATTGACTGGTTGGGGTCCTGGAATTCAATGATGTAGTCTTTGCTTGGTACCTACAATAACTATTCATAATCGACAGTACTTAAATTCCCACAGTTTAGGGGAGCAGTATCCCTGCAGGTTCAGAATTGAGGAGTTGGAACACGACGCTAAACTTGATCGTATATGGCCTCCCTTAGATTATCGTTCCACTTATCAGTCTGAGCAAACTATTAACACTCTATCTGTTATTTGTAGAATCAGACGACTTCAAACAATGTTATCGGCATTATGTTCTATGAACTGCAGATTCATACCTTGCATTCTCGAACCCTTATCTATCTTCTAGGAATATTTTAGTGTAATAGTGATAACTGATAAGAAACGCTTTCCTTTTCTATTATCTGTATTAGTCAAGGTACCTACTAGCAGATGTTAGGTAGGTATCTAGCTACTTGGTATCTACCAGTTCCATTGCATACAATATTGAATTTAAAAATTTTAATCCACGGCAAAAGTGTAAGGTGTGTATGTATGTTTGCATTTACGTATGTTCCACCGTAGCACTTAAACTACTAGGCCGATTTTGATTAAATGGATTCGTTATTACGATTCGGGTGAGGTAGGCTGAATTTTATCCGACAAAGACGTGCCGTGCACCCAAGTGATTTATCGTTCCGGCACGGGTGAGTGTAGAAACCGATTAGGGTGTATGGGTTGAATTTGCACTGCCATACCCCTTCCAAGTTAGTCCGCTACCATCTTAGACTACATCGTCACTTACCATCAGGTAAGATCGCAGTCGAGGACTATCTTGTCTGATGGTAAGTGGAAGTGGATTCAATGGAATAAAGAAAAAAAACGCAAACTAGCTGCAAAAGTGGTACCTATCCGATTGCAATTAGTTTATAATGCATTTTATATTGAACTAAAATTAGTAGGTAGTTAATACTGGTACTTGAAGGTTTAAGGACGGTCGGCTATTATCAGAGTTGCCTGAATTGCTTTTGGAAAGCGATAATTGCTTGATTATGAAGCGCATTCTTGTCTGTTCTGTATCCGATACTAATTAACGATCAAAATAATAATTATGTTATTATTTATTGCAAGCTAAAATGTAGTCTCATTTGTATACGTATAATTTTGCAAAATAAATGTATCTTGTTGATGGAATAATAAATAGAATTTTTAAATGATTTTAATGAAGAAAATTGGATTAAAATAATTTATTTAGACATTTTTTTTAAAACATGAAGTTGACTTATATCCTCCTATCCCTTCCAAATAAGCGGAAAGCTGTGCTAGGAGTGAGTACGACAATAGTGCAACGGGTGGGGTTTGAACCTGCGACCTCTCAGTTTTCAGTTCGCACCTTTAACCGTTGGGCTATTGAGGCTTGATTGACATTTTATTAATTTTCTAGTTAGAGTTCGTAGAGTCACGGATTAAGTAATATGTAATGTTATAAATGCGCAAGTATGTTTGTATGTTGGTTTGTCCTTCAATCACGCAGAAATGCAGTAACGTATCGACGTGATTTCTTCGCATTAATTTGTAATATTAGTAAGAATTTGGCCGTTGTTGGAAACAGTTGAAAAATTGTCACATTTCGAAGAGGGTCCGGCCGGATGGCTTTTTATGTTGATTTACATTTATGGTTGTTTGACCACCCCAAGGGTATGGCCAGCCAGCTGTGGAATGAAGACTCATTTCCTGAGAGCACAATTAATGCTAATCATCGGCATTTTATCGTAGTTAAGTATACCTACGTAATAGAGTATGACAAGAATAGGCTCGTAAATGTTTCAGGTTTTAGGCGTGTGAATATACGATTCTATAAATAAAATATAGTAAGGTGATAATAAGTCTCTCTGTCTTTAACTGTGCATGTGTGTGTCTCAAATAAATACTTTTTCCTTTTTTTTTTTTTCTTCTTTCTTAAAACTTCAACGTTTCTGAAACGAACGGCTAAGGTATGGAACGCATTTCCAGCTTCTCTGTTTCCGGCCACGTATAATCTGAGTACCTTCAAGACAAGAGTGAATAGGCATTTTCTAGGCAAGCGCGCTCCAACCTAGACCTCATTAATGCTTTACATCATTGATTGTTGTCAAGCGCAAGCCTATCTCATAATAAAAATAAAAATAAACTTTTCTTTTTAATCTGTATTAATTACTAGACTAGATAGATTATGCCCGCGACTTGGACCGCGTGGTTAAAGGTTTTTGATTCTCAATGGAACTGTTCAATTTTCCTGGATAAAAAGTAGCCTATATGTGTTATTTCAGGGCATAATCTATCTCCATTCCATATTTAAGCCAAATCCATGCAGTAGTTTTTGCGTGAAAGAGTAACTAAAAATGAGTATGGCAAATATACCTACTTTAAAAAATCTTAAGTTCGAAATTTTTAATTTGGTTATAAGAATGTTTGAAGATTTGGAAGATAGATATCTTTCCGGGTGCAATAGGTGTCGAGATTTTGTTTATAATAGGACTAGAGACACCAAGTGTGACTTTGTCTACAAATAAGACCTATAAATATCTTTATCGAAATTCTAGAGTGTTATTTATAGTAAGTTGACCACAACAGCGACGAAGTTGCTAACAAGCACGCTTATCAAATGACCAATCACAGCTCAGTAAGGCCACTTATGGAAGATTATAAATATTACATAGCATATGCTGCTGTCTAGTCGCAGATCGGAAGCTATGGTCACGCCATGCGAGTATACCATTTTTTTTAAATATATCAGCCAAGCTGAAGTTGACTAATATCCTCCTATCCCCTCCCAATAAGCGAAAGCCTTGTGAGTTGTGCTAGGAGTAGGTACGTTATCAGGAGAATCATAGACATAGTAACAGACAGAACAGGAATCATGATATCATAAAACATTCTTTGTCATGAGCTTTAATGTTTTTCATGTCTTAGTTTTTGAAAGATACAAAAAGTTTCAATAATGTATATAATATTATTTTATTATTTTTCTTCGCTACTTTTTTAGACTAGCGCTTGACTGCAATCTCATCTCACTTACTTCCAGAGATTGATCATTATTACATTATTCATATATGACATCGTTTTAGATCAGATTATGTTCCGCTTCATTTGTGTTTGAAATAATTATGTTAATGTTGTTTATCAATCTATTACTAGACCCTTTCACTTGTAAATAACGTATTAAAACGTGGAAAAGTTTGCCGCTTTTAAATAGTGTCTTAATCATAGATTTAGGATACTTATCCTAAATCTATGATTTTAGTATAGCTTGGTATGTAAGTGAATGAATCTTTAAGAGCCAACTGTAATTGCATTTAATCGTGTACCCTAAATTCCTTCATAAGTATAAACGTACATAACGTTTTGAGTCACGATATTTAGTCCAGTCGACATATCAACCCAATTTCACTGCTCACGCGACATATTTTTATAGTAGGTACTTAATATAGCATTTTACCTAGGCCATTAGTTTTTTTTTTGTAAATAAAATGTTTGTTAAGTAATACTAATTGCTCACGAAAGTCGAAACCTCAACAGCGTTTGTGTGAGCAATTAAAATAATGCTTCATTTAAAAGCGGAACCTCCATCAAATGAAACGGATGCCGGGACTTTGTTACAATCCAGAAGCTTGAAAACTTGATTGAAAAATTCTTGAACCCTTCGGGAGCATTTCCGTTTTCACTTAATGAACAGTTCGAGTCATTTCTCAGTCAATTTAACAAGCATTTTCTTATTTATGCCTATTGTATTGACCTCTTTATTAATAAAAGTACACTGCATGCATCGCAATTCGCAACTGATTTTTTGCTGTTTTAAAGTGTTTCAAATATTCAATTCTGGTAGAAAGGCAACACAATGTACCTCAATTCACCTGATTCTCAAGTACCTACCTTCACTCCCACTAATATTCAAATTAAATTCAAACAAGGAAATTGCCTGATAGACAGAATAACGATTGTCTAAGTCGCTTTAATCAAAAACTATTTTTTTTGCGTTAGTTATTATTTCCATAAATTTCAATTTACTTCGGTTTAAGTATTCATAATTAACGCTAGATATAAAAATCACGCGTCAGGATATTAAAGCATATTAATAGAATACGAGCTATCTCCATTTCAAATTTCAGCCAAATCGGTTCATTTGTTGTGGCGTGAAGGAGTAACAAACATACACACACACTCACACACACACACATACACATACAAACTTTCTGCTTTATAATATTAGTATGATAAAACATCGATAAATAATAAAATTGATGGCGCAGTTTCCTGTGCCGATTCATAATTCGTTCGTAATACAACGCGTACAGGTTAGCTCACAAACTCGGCATCGGTCCGCTTGCACTAGCAGAATACAAATGAATCAGAAAGCACGCGAATCAGGAAATTCCATTCGGCGCTGTTGTACATACTAACTGCACGTGAAACACAAACTATGCTATTTTTATTCATAAATCATAATAATGTCCCCGCTATGGAAATCACGATTCACGTAGCAATCCTGTATTGAGCTTGACTCATGCATGATACGAACTGTCAAGCTTTGCTGATCTTTTTTTCCTTTGATAGTATATTTATTCACTCTTTTTATTAGTAAGATAAATGAGAGAACGGAAGTACATATTATAACAGTACCTAAAAGCAAATATTTACTGACATGTATACAAAGTAAATTCTTTTACAATTACAGGTTTGTATTGTAGGTTGTTATTACCATGTTATTACCACATAGCTAGATATTGTACTACCTACCGTTCTGATAATGTTGTTTAGTAAGTAGTTATAACTGTAGTTATTATTATTATCATCTCTAGTTATTATAGTTAATAGATTGTTATTATAATGCACACAACGGATACATACCACGGTATTAATTTTTGTTGGAAATATCGACATTTCCATTTTCCACACAATTGCATAAATCGTGGTTGAGACGGGACTCAATCGTAGGTACTATACTTGTAGTTAAGTTCAAAAATTGCAGAAAAACAAGTTTTATCGAATCAATTGAACATCCTAATTTCTTAAATGGACTTCCGGTTTGCCATGTCTATGGATGACTAACTCTGTAGGCATTTTTAAATATCCCAGGATATGACTGGAGGTGAAGCTATTTCGCGATTTTAGTCTGTCTATTAGGTTTGATTTATAAATTGGATCCAATTAGTCGGATTACTAACCGTTACACTACATAAGTTAATTTGCCTATATTTAACTAGCTGATGCTCGCGACTCCATACTCGCAGATTAAGGGTTTTTGATTCCCGCGGGAACTGTTTTTTTTTTTTTCGGAATAAAAAGTAGGCTATATGTCATTCCAGACTATAATCTATCTCTGTACCAAATTTCAGCCAAATCGGTTCAATCGTTGCGGCATGATTGAGTAACAAACACCCATCCATCCATCCATCCAAACTTTCGCATTTATAATATTATACATAGTAGGATTTAATAAAAGTAAAAAAAAGAAACTATAATGCCTATTTGATTCGTCGTTTTAGTATGAAATTCGTTTTAGCAAAGAATCATAAAATATTACTGATCAAGATAATATTATATTTAACGGATTATTTTAGATCTAACTATTTTTTCCAATAATTTTGTATCAGGGTAACGTTCTTTCTAGTTATAGGATTCGATCAGTCTCATAGATGTCCATACTCAAGTTATATTTCAAAGGAAAGGAAGAATGTTCACAATAGGTAATAAAAAAACCGTTTGAGTACATTTTTCAAATAGTCTCTTTTGCCGCAGACTTGCAAATCCGCTCTTCAATAGCGAACTCGCAATTTATAGTCTTTGAAAGCGAAGGATATAGTTCTAAGTACTTTCCTGAGTACAAGCATGTCTGACTTGAAACACGAGCGACGAACGGAAGAGTTTCAAGTACATATATTATGTGGTGGAAGGTGAGGAGGTGAACACCGCGAATGACAATGATGCTTATAAGGCTTAGCGTAGCTTGCTTATAGTTATAGGCGGATGCTTACGGAATAGTATTTTAAGTGTCTATCTTTAAATGACTATGGGTGCGGTGTACACTGTACACCTCCTGCTAACTTCACTCAATTTATTTAGTACATTTGTGACTAAATTAATGACATTAAGTAATAGTTCCTTCTTTTCGGCGGTCCAGGGTTCGAATCCCAGCCACGCTATAGGGCCAGGGATACCCTACCCTATAAGCGGTCATACTCCTAAGCGATTTAGCGTTCCGCTACGATGCCCGGTCACAGGTAATGTCAGGGTCAAAAGCAAATCTGCCAACCATAAAAAATTACATACAATTACCTCAGACACAAACAAGGGTCCTTACTTTTATATCAAACTCTCAGCATTTTATAACCTCACTGCTGAGGGTCGTGACTCGTGACCCTTTTCCGTTCTCAAAATGCTAGGAGTATTCTTGGGATAATAATGTATCCAGATCCTTTCGGATACGACTCGACCTAAGAGAACGACTCAGGTTTATCGGTATGTCCAGGATATGTCGAACTTACGCGTACGTAGGCACCTAAGTACGGGAGGGTCGGGGCTTGAGGAGTATGATGTATACCTATTTAACTAAGCAAGTGTCTACAGCCGAGCAGACAGCTATCGATTAGACTTGTAACGGTGAAGTTTGTGGTTTCTTCGGTGGTTGGACTTCTTAAATATTCAGTAGGTCCGCGCCGTTTCATTATGATGACCGTTGAAAGATATTTTTAGACAGAACGTTATAACTTTTTAGACAAATCGTTTTTTTTAAATAAAGAAAATTGGGTAGTCATGCTTAACATGACTAACATACCTTGAACATACCCCTTTCACCTCCAAATAAGCTTAAAGCTTGTGTTAGGAGAACTAGGTACTAGCATTGCATTGGGCACGCATTTGCCGGTGGTGATAAGTCATTTCCGAAATCTCCCACCAGATCAGAGGTATTATTTTCTGATATGCCCAGATTTCCCCTGCCGGAAATCGAATCCGACATCTCACGTCACGTACACCACTGCACTCACCATTGAGTCAAGGGAGGTCGTTTTTCACCGTTTAAAATGGACAATAGACTACTGAAAAAACCCATTAAGTACATTATATTGTCGCATAGCGAAAATCGATTGTAGGAGTTCGTTAACTCTAACTTGAGTCGTAGTACCTACTCAGATAGGTATACAGAGTCGATTGCGTGTGCTTAGGCAATTAGGAAATATGGGCGCTCTGACGCGTCGTCGCGACACTCGTCGGCGTCAGGTCGCGCCACCGACCGATTCAACCCCCTGGCAATTTTAAATTACTCGGAATCGGGGTGTTAAATCATTCATTTGTACGCTAGAAACGTATATCGAAACGTGCTTAGAATTATTACCATATTCCACTAGGGCAAAGCCAAAGGAGGGCTTCGTCGCTCGTGTTATCCAAGCCCATTACATTTTGACAAATGAGGTGTCATTCGTGTGCCGTGTATTTGATGACGTGTGACGTCATGACAAATCAAACATGGCCTAAAATAGGTACGCAAGGAAAACAATAAGACATTCTTTCATGGTTCATTTAAACCTGCGCATTCGAAAATTCAAGTCGATAGTATTAATAGATACTGAAATAAGCAGTTGCAAGAACAACAAAGGAATCATCTCGAATTCTCAGCCTCACTTCAGGAAGTCTTTGATAACTTGAGTGGCCTTCTTCTGGAATGAGCTTGGATGAGAGACCTTACAGTTTATGTGTGGAGACGTGCCCAGAAAGTAGAAAGTAAAAGAAGAAAGAAGCTGTGGCAGAAACAGACGTTCCTTTTTGATCTTTTTGATGTGGTTCGGATGGTTTTTCGATTCGATACATATCAAAAATATCCAACGCGCAAGGGTGTCGCGCCGCTAACACAAGAATAATTTATTCATCATCATTATTCTTCGCGTATCATTCGGCGATACTTAATAAACCGGAAAGTTATTTGAATTGCGTGAATAGAAATTCTACATAATGCATTTAATCGTATTAACTCTTTGCTAGGGTTGTAATCGGTTTATTGTGAATACTGTCAGTGGTTTGGAACCAAGATATAATTTGATTACTGTTACGTAAAAAGTTACATACTTACGGACTATTTACTATGCTATAGTCTCTACATTTCTAACTATCTATCAATATAAATGTGTATTTATTTCGATGTACCCATCTGTTTTTAGCTTCAGTCCCTGAAATGTTGAATCTTACACCTTTAGCACGAAATACATTGCTCCAGTTATGATCGGCTGAATTTGTGTTAAGTACGTAAAAGTGCATTTTTGCCAATAGTTGGAGAATGACTACCAATTGGCCATACGTTTCCCTAAATGTTGTTCATCGTGTTTTTTTATACGAATTAGTAACGTTTTAAACTGTCAGATGAAGATGATTTTCTTACGGCGGAGGTGAATACGATCTTTATATTATAGCTGCGAAACTACGGCGGCAGACTCGCTGTTCTTCCCATAAACGTATTTTTGAGTTCTTCCGAAGTCGATCTTTGTACCCATTGCGCATTTGCAGCCATCTTAAAAAAATTCCTTATTAGATACCTACGTGAAGTCGCGGATTATTCAGAGAAAACGATATAGGTATAAGCTGTAACTCTTTCTTGTCAAACTTTGTAATTTATTGGTAGCTTGTATAAATTTGTGGCGGTAATTAAGATTATCAAAGGAGTTCAGGGTTGCTATTTCCGAATCATAAGTATTAGTAGGCTAGTTGTTTCTTTGAGAGCCTTTATCGCAAGGCCTTGTTAAACTAAAAACCTTGTTACACGCAAATGGCACTTGTTAACGCTGAGACTTCTAAAAAATTCACTCTCTAGCGTCAATAACTCAATATATAAATAATTAACATGAATAGACCGAGTATTGACCCTTGCGCTACCCCTCATTTAACTTATTATTGCGCGTTATTGCAAACTAATAAAACACATTATTTATATTTAATTGGGAAAGAAAACATAATAGGCGTAAAACAAATTGTCCACTATAAATAAAATTTATGGAAGCCAACTCTGGCAAGTCACATTTTACTGTAATACCTACATATGAATGCAAATAAACATATTTCTGCAAGCTTTAGCTCTTTGATAATAACTAGGTACTACTACTGTAAGAAATTGCCTAAGTTTCTTGCCAACGATGATTCAAATGAACAAGCCCACTATGATCCAGTATGATATTGATACCATCAAATGCCTTACAAAGATCGCAATAAATGAAAATTGTATTCCGCGTGGGTGCCAAAATAGAACTTCAGTTGTAACATTAAAATTTTACCACGACCGTAAACTCCGTAAAAGGGCTAAATCTATTACACGGTTCAAATAAAAGTAATCTTTTACCTGCTCGCATATTACGAGCTATTGATGTGAAAGGAAGCCACTCGAATTGTTGTATAAACGATCAGGTAGCGTGCGTGGAAAATTCAAAGCGAGCAAACGAGTCTCTCTGTGTGAGATTATCTCGGCTTAACATTCCAACTCACGGCAATTTGAGTCCCGAACGATCGCTGATAATAAAGGATAACTTGTCTATACCTACACTGTAACAGGAATGAATAAACTTTGTAAACAGAAACGAAACAAGCTGAATCATATAACAATAATAGAGCTGATATGAGAGTATTCTCTTTCAATAAAGAAAAGGTTTACGCAAATCCACCGCAGCATCTTGGATGGTATTGGTGCACATACTCGATAGTCGGCTGTGATTCCTCACATAAAATTTAACTATGCATATAGATAAATGGATAGATAAATAAATAGAATTGAATAGGTATATTCCTGACTTACTGTCGATAAAAATGCGTCTAAAAGAGATTAGACTTCCTAGTAGAAGTTGTTAGAGAAGTCTGAGGTCAGTTATACTTCGCTTATTGAAGTACCCTACATTTTTACTAAGTGGAAATTGATACAGCACGTTATGGGAAGTAGCAGGAAGTAAAAGGGGTCGAAGGGATCGAGGATAGTCTTTTGGTACTATGAGAGAAGGATGAAGTCATAAACATCTGTTAGTTCAAGATTAAACCATAGTATAACCATCCAATTTAGCCAATAAAAATCATGCGGGTGCGAGCCATACGTTATCAGCCATCGCGACAGCCGACGCGACGAGAGACTTTGTAAACTGTAATTATTCACCATTATAAAGGGCTTACTTTAATACTATATTAGGGTTGTCTGTTCGCTGGGAACACCTGCAATAATTTATGTCTATACGTAGTTCGAGTCAACCAACCTCGCTTCTCTAGTTTTATTGTTAGCTCATTATGTCCAATGGCGTTGTTTTAATAAGGGGTTTTTAGTAGTTCATGTTTTGCTATTTCGTGCTGCTCAAATAGCAATTAAAAATCAAAACAGGTACCTAGTCCATAGTCCATTAAACATTCCTTTATTTACATTAGGTTACTAATGTATATTATTTTACACTTTTATGACGAGTGCCGTTCTTAAATTTATGCATTGTAATTTCCTGCATTAAAAATTCGGAATTGACGACCCTATTATAAAAGGGACGTCGCGTCAGCTTGATGAGGGGAGACCGCTCCCTGAAGCTACCAAAGCGTCCCCTCGAATGAATCAAGCAAATAACAGAACTGTAAACGTAAGACTGGCGTGTACTGTGATTCACTTCGCATAAAGGTCATTTTAATAGAGAGATAAAAAATTTGTAACAACCGTGACTCATGTACATTCATTCAACAATTTTGTAGCGTCTTTATTGGGCGAATAATGCTTAGTATCATTATCTTGTTTTTTCAGATTATATCCGCGACTTTTTAAAACCTCAGTCCCAAATCCCAATGCATTGTTTAAACTATAACTTTAGTAGGTATACGTTCTTACTTACTGTAAGTATAAATCGAAATTGTCCTTCGCAAATATCATAGACAATACATACATATTTTGTAACTTCGTATTTTATAATTATGTACCTACTTTCTCGTACAGTCTATCAAAATTCTGAAATTTTCAGTGTGAATTATAGTAGCATCTTCCCATTTGGCTCACTATATTTTACTCGATAATTTTTCCCCAGCACGTCGGCATGCAGTTACTCCTTTGTTTATTTTTTCTTGCCTCACTTTAAAGTAGATATTTTAAGTACTGTTTTACTTTTGTGAAAGAATCGCACTTCCTTGTTTGCCATCGATCTGTTTTAAACGTAGATATTTTTAGAGAGTTAAGTGATTTTTGTTGTTACTATTTTACCTGGATAGTTATATCTAAGTTGGCTAATACCTAATAGCAAAAGTTCCCTTATCCTGTTCAGTATTGATTTTGTATAAGCCAATTATTATTAATGTCAACACTTGAGTTTAAGTTTTCGTATTCTCCAGAACTTAACTATGTGCACAATTGGGTGCCAATGGTGACCAGGCAAATGGTAATGGGAGTAAACAATGTGCACACGTCAAGGACTGATTGTATTGACTTGTAGAGTAGGTGTACACATAAGGATCCTTTGTAGACGGCCAATTTTTTTCCTGATAGGAAAGATTTGTGCTATGGAACTAATGAAAACATCAATCATATTCATGAAAACCTGCCTTTATGATCATAATTCCAAGATGGGCATGTAAGTTGCTACCAAAATACTAAACAAAAGTCATGCTCGGTGGGAAATCATAACACTTTTTATAACTGGTAAAATAAAGAAAAGCATAAAGATTTATCGACACGAAAAAGGGAACTAAGGTCAAGATTTAGATGGTACAATTTCAAAACTGGACATTAAAAAGAAAAAATAAATCACGCTATAGCAAATTAATCAATAAAAGAAACATGATGGTGTTGCAAATGCAACTAATAGTAGCCCTCAAAGGTAGCCCTATTGCACCGTACTTATTATGGTAAAGAGACAATGGCAAATATCGATTATTTCGACGCACGCGGTTTGTAACGCGAAGCACGTTCTACGAAGGTACTATAATTACACATATTTGCGCCTGCTACATAACATGCAGCCAATAAGTATGATTCATACGCAAAGCACGCAATATGTTTGGGCATAAGAGGCGCAAAAAGTATACGAAACTAAATCTGAACCGCGTATTATAAGCATACGTGTTAAAATAGAACCGGTACTTAGTACGAAGATCGACCTACGAAGTACATAATTGGGATTACCTAATTATATATTTTTTCGTTGGGTTTCACCTCACTTTGTTTAGATTATGTACTTTGAGTTTTCCCGATGCCTTTGTTTTCATAACAAACACTTTGTTAATTAACATTTTGTATTGTATTTCAACCTCAGCAATGACTTAACTGCCGTGATTCATTTTAATTCTAGTTTTTAGTTAAGGTATTATGACTTAGATTTTGTTGTTGTTCATATATTTAAATACCTTTCAACCTTTTATACTTACACCATTATTGTAACTTTCTCTGTATATTTTTGACTACAAATGTCCAGACAGTTTTTCTGCTTGCACGTAAAAATGTTAAATGCCAAATTAAAATAATAGATAGTTAAAATAATCGAGAAAGCATGTTTATTTATTGGTTTGCCCTTCTATCACGCACAACTATTCGACTTGGTTTTTTCATGGATGGATAATAAAAGACCTAGAGAGTGACGGGTTACAAATTATTTTTTATCCTGGGAAAATACAGTTCTCGAGGGATTTTTAAAAACCAATTCCACACGGATGAAGTCGCCGGTAAAGGCATATATTTTAATAACAGCTAAGTATAGAGCTAGATGCAATCGACTTGGTTGAATTTGTGAAGGCATGTCGAATCAGATAAATCGACGTTATTTACTCGATAATTAGTATTCTGACAGCGAAATGAAATATCGATTTTGTATCCTAAAGTATTGTTGTAACGGGCAGGTGTCGTAGGGCGTACGTACGTTTGCCGACGAATGATTGATAGTTATCTATCTTGAGACATGGACATGTTTCAATATTTAAATGCGGTATCTTTATGCCGGTCGTGTTCCGGCGCATAATAACAAATGGCTGCCGCATTCCTTCGCCTCACTACGTTAATTAGGCTCCCAGTTTTATTAAATGGTAACGAGATCCTTATCACTGAGTACGTGACAAGTTGATGACACATATTTTATTACTAGATGGAGACTGCAATTTTGTCCACACGCATTAAGGCAAGAAAACTTTCTTTGATTTGCCAGGGATATAAAGTTCGTCTCCGGAAAGCACGCTATCTCTAACTATACCTAATTTTGCTAAGATTAGTTTATCGGTTAGGCCATGGTGTTCCTAATAACAAGTTTCTATTTGACATATTAACATACCTAATATTTTACTTAGATTGTAAAAAAATTGAATCTATTAGGTAAATACTATCGGAGATTGAGGACATAACTTCTCGCGGATAGTAGCAAGTCACTCCAAACTTTTTCCACGCAGACGAAGTCGCGGAAATCAGCTAGTATATATATATATATAAAATTCAAAGTCCTGACTGACTGACTGACTGACTGAGATATCAACGCACAGCCTAAGTTAGAAACTTGAAATTTTTACAGTTGGTTCCTTTTATGACGTAGGCGCACACTAAGAAAGAATTTTTGAAAATTCAACCCCTAAGGGGGTAAAATAGGGATTTGAAAAATCTAACTTAACGTGAGCAAAGCCACGAGCAAAAGCTAGTGAAGGTATAATGTATGTATACCAGTTGTGACCAAAGAGTTGGCATGTAAATAGGTTCTTTAATGTTGTTTCTCTCTGCAGCGGCCTCAACTTCCAAGATTTGATCGTGCGGCAGGGTGCTATCGACTCCCCGCCCAAGACGCCCTTCATCCTCGGCTTCGAGTGCGCAGGAGAGATCGAGCAGGTTGGCGAGGGCGTCACCAACTTCAAGGTAAGTCTCTAGAATATTATAACTCTAATGCTCGTTTTCACCAACCATACCTAAATAATCCCCAATGCAGGAGTCACCTAACATAGTTATCCCACAAATGCATCCCTTAACCTGTATTGTCATTTTTATTTATAGGTGTGCCCTAAAGGTTGGTAACGTAAAGGTAAACGAAATTGTCAGTAAGGGTTACCTAACTTAGCTTAGGTAGTCCCCAAGGGACCGTTGTTGAAAAGGGGCATAATTCACTTGTTTGCCTAACGTAGATGATAAAGAAATAATACTCGTATTATTATAAGCATTCTTCTACTACCTAATAAATAATTTATTCTTGGTAATAAGGCTTCTGTAGATTCAATGCCACTTTATAAAATTTTGGATGACTCAAAACAGCTCATTTAAGAAGATCACAAGCATATAACTTCTAATAATATATTTATCAAAGTTCACAAAGACTCGTCCGACCTCTAGAGACAGTTTTTTGTACGAAAAACGGTGGATCAAAAGTTCTATTGACCTGTCTGCTTGATTGAGAAGCCCCGCCCAAGTTGGGTATTTTTTATCTACGACCGAATCTGTCATGAAATCGCCAGAGGTGTTTGAGACTTGAGTAGCTTATTCTTGAGGAATCTCACAAAGACAGATGGTGTTCACGAGTCTCGATTGTAACTTTCAAGTTGCTGTGTGGTTCTGTGTTTGTTTTTGATATAGATAAAAACTTGCAAACATGTAAAAAAGTGTCTATATCTGTCTTAGACACTTTTTTTCCATACGTAGGTAAGTACTTCCTAATCTTCTGAATAAAAAGGAAAGGTGACTGATTGACTGATCTATCGGGCTGTTTGGCCTACATTATTATCTATTATGACCTTGTCATCCGCTAAGAAAGTTCAGAAAAAATTTAACTCCTGAGGGAGTAAAATAAGGGTTTGAAAAATAGAATTTAACGTGACCGTGGAGAAGCGCTGGTTCCATATAATTTCCACACTTTAATAATAGTAAACAGATAGTTACTTTAACCAAACATATTACATACCATATAATACCCATATTCAGTTGCTAATAAACTTGGTACCTCCCGCTAATTACACTCACAAAAGTAAGAATGTTCCTAAAATTACGAATATTAGCAATAGGCGCTAGTCCGCACCTTATAACTTTAGAAGATTGTAATAAATAGGCAGTTGAAGGTGATTGTCAACTAGTTAAGCAAAGTTTCCTAGTTCAAGTGAGCGTTAAACGTAGAAACATCAAAGCCCTAAGCCCTTGCCTGTGAGATCGACACGTCAACATTGAGACTAATAGGATTTCTGTAAACCGTTTGCAACGATTAGAATAAAACCTACCTAGAGGGTATCTAAGACCTGTGGTTAATGCTCTCAAACAATAACATAAGCACTTACTTAAACACAACACACATACTTTGTATGACTTGGAACTCAGAGTTATAATAATTTTAACGCACAACGAACGAGTTAATGCGCTTAGCTTCTGCTAAGCTGATACTTAAAATCTTGTGAGTTAGTTAGGTTACGTAGCAAATATTATACCTATTTATGACTGCTGCATTTCTAAATCAGGGACGGTTAAGCATTTTTAGAAGAAGAAGACTACTAAATACTACGTTTATGTTTTAAATAACACACACCTTTTTTCAAGTCCTTTTCCCCTGTCGCCATGCTTTAGCATAGGGAGAAGATAATTTTATTGTTAGTGGATAAAATCGGGGATAAAATTTCTGCCTCCAGCACTGGTAGCATGGGCGGGAGAAATTGTATCCCCGGGAAAAGGATAAAATGTTTATCCCCTTATCCACCTGTCGGCATGGGCTCAGCGGTGGAAGAATATAATAGCCGGGGAAGTTGCTCCATTTGTAATGTCAAACAGGGATATACCTACTTCTCCTTTCCCCTGTCGCCATGCTTTAGCATAGGGAAAAGGCAATTGTATCCCCTGTCAGTGGATAAAATCGGGGGATAAAATGTTTATCTCCTGCCCATGCTACCAGTGCTGCCCATGCTCACCCTGCAGGTTGTTATTGAGAGTTACACTTTTTGTCTCGGGACCTGGATCTGGCCACGAGACCATCTTGTTGTCAAGCACTTCTAACTGTTGTAACTATTGTCGTAGGTTGGCGACCAAGTGGTAGCCCTGCCGGAGTACAGGGCGTGGGCGGAGCTGACGGCTGTACCGGCTCAGTATGTGTACGCACTGCCCGAGGGGATGACCGCCCTGGACGCCGTGGCCATCACCACCAACTACGTGGTCGCCTACCTGCTGCTGTTCGAGATGGCCAACTTGACGCCCGGCAAGAGCCTTCTTGTCCACTCCGCTGGTGGTGGTGTGGTAAGTCGATATTCTTACATTAGCTACAACATTATTCCCCTTTGTAACTTTTTAATATAGGTAGTTAGGTAAACTTAAACTTACCTATAAGGTAACACATACTTTTTCCTCCTAGGTATATAATATAAGTTTTAATATTTCTAAGTTTCAAAAAGTTTTAGTATTAGAAGTGAGGTCTATATTACTTATATAAATTATATTAATATAACTTTTAATACTTATAAGCCTAATCTCTTCGGACATATCCTCGTATAATTATGATCGAACTTCACTTACAGGTAAGTTCGTTTAATCATTAATTATATCTATAGCCTAAGTCTATTTCCCTTCTCTCTGTAACTGTTGAGGTTTTCATATCTGCTGCAATAAATATCTATCATTCCTCCCTTTCTACTAATATTTTTATACATAATATTAGCTGCATCATATGTCTTCTTCTTCTCAGTCGTTACACTCTTGTCAGAGTGGTCAAGGTCGTCATTTCGGTGTTGTGGCACGCTTAACTATACGCCTCCACTCCTCCCTAACAGCTGCTTTTCTTGAACATTCGTGCAACGGGACTTCCACCGCACCCCTTCCTTGGTCCGTCCATCTCATTGGCGATCTGCCACGTCCCCTCATCATATGCATCATATGTATCAAGAATTAATTATATTCGTACCATTGTAAATGTTGACATGTTTAAATTAGGTACGATATGACTGTGATTCCACTTTCCCCTGTAACAAGCCTGTAAATGTTGATATTTACATAACTATAGTTATAAATATTATATTAACCTACGAAAATAGTACGGAATTCAGTCTATATTTGGCATTTATTTAAGTTGTTTGATACGTATTTTTTGTTTTTAAATTTTAAGCAATGACTCATCTCAAACTAAAGTCAGCCTAATTTATGAATTTCAAACATAATAATGGAGTGTTTATGTGCTTATTATCTGCGCAAAAAACAGATAACAAACCGGTCCCGTGTGATCTGAACTTGTACTACTACTTAGTGCACAAGCAAAATTTATTATACACGACCATTGATCAAGGATAAATTCCTGTTTACGTCTAATATAGTCTAATTGAAAAGAAAAGAACTAAAGAAGTTGCTTTAGAGATACAGAATTTAAAAAACCCACGACAAATTGTAGAGCTTTCTGGTGGATTACAACTTTAAAGTTTAAACTACATTTAAGAAACTATCCTAAAGTGATATCAGAAACTGCTTTGAAATCGGTTAAGTATTTTTCAAGAAAATGGCACAATAGTAAAACATTTAAAACAGTTGCAGCTCTGTGGATCTAATGCTGAGATCTATAGAGCGTGCTCTAACTCAGCTCAGACAATAGTAAAACATTTAAAACAGTTGCAGCTCATGTGGATCTAATGCTGAGATCTATAGAGCGTGCTCTAACTCAGCTCAGACAATAGTAAAACATTTAAAACAGTTGCAGCTCATGTGGATCTAATGCTGAGATCTATAGAGCGTGCTCTAACTCAGCTCAGACAATAGTAAAACATTTAAAACAGTTGCAGCTCATGTGGATCTAATGCTGAGATCTGCTTTGACTCAGCTCAGAGTTCAGACTCAAGATAGAGGTCAAAACTCACTCTCAACTAGAGGACTCAAGATAGACACAAATGGTCGCACATATCCATTAAAGAGTCAACCCACACAACTTATCAATTGAAAAGTTAACTTTATTCCTTTACATTATGTATGTATTTAATTTGACAAAAATTTGTGGGTTGAAACGTTATTGCGTATGCCCGTCCAATTAATATGCTCTGACATTAATCTATCTCGTTTTAACTACGTTTTGAATTTGAGCTGAGTGAGAGTGCGGGCTGTAGATTTCAGCCAAAGATCCTCCCTGGCGTGGCCCTTCCATGAGTTTTTCAGGAAAATCGTATGGAAAAAGAAAACCCGCAGTCACTCAACCTCTTAGCCCGGCTCCAAACGTTGGCGCCAATGCTTGTACCAACGTTGGCCGGTTATTTCGTGAAGCGTCCACACGTTGGCCATTGTACTAGTTCTGTCCCGTCAGTGCCAACGTGAAGATATCCGATACAGAAATAGAAATTGCTCTAAACGCTTTTACAATACCTACCAAGTACATACAATTTGTATTTGTTAACAAAAAAAAAGAAAAAGTCACATCCGAGAAGATGGGAAATGACGATTGACACATATATCACAGCGACATATCATAAACGTGTGCCACAAGACTGACGTTGGCGCCAATGTGTGGATGGATCGCGAACGTTGGCGCAGATTCCTTTGATAAAACCGACACGCATCGGCCAACTCCCAACGCTCGCTCCAACGTTGGCGCCAATACTATTTTCTAGATTCACACGTTGGACGAGTGGCGTTGGGGCGAAGGTTGGGGCCAACGTGTGGAGCCGGTGTTAGGTTAAATACAGTGGCATTCCGTTCCATCGTGGGTGAAAGTACCTATTTCCTGAGTAAGATAGTACAGATAAACGACGGAAACATGATAAAGAAGTCCATGACTCTTTAGTAATGTGGTAGTAATACATTCATATTTTTTACCTGAATGTGGAATGAGGCGAGCTTACGATAATCCGATGACTTTTGTATAGGATGCAGAGATAATATCCGAGTATTGTTATTTTTAAGTTGTATGGAACAACGGATACACTAATAATAAAATTGCTGTATACATTTTTTTCTAGAACGAAAATGAGATTCTGAGTAGGTATCTATACATATAAATAAATTGAAGTGTCGGTTTGTGATATCAAAATAACAGCTTTTTTCTAAATGCATAATATTTAAGTAAATACGGTACCTACTTATAACAAAAAAAAGACGTGTGTTACTCGGGAACTGCCGCGGTAATAGCATTTTTTATCAACGCCATCTAGCGGTGAGCCGCTAGATGGCGTTGATGAAAAATGCGCCATCTAGCGGCTCACCGTAAAAGAGTCCCATATCAGGTTATTTTCGTTACGGAATTTCTGGATTCGGTCTCCACGCCGGCCCGCGATAGAAGCTATGCAATAGCTTAAAAACCATTTTTAAAATTTTTGTTTGTCTGTCCGTCTGTTTGTCATTGCCGGTGACACATAAAATTGATATACAGTTTTGAAAGGCGATAGCGTACATAATAATTGCAATAATACGAGTACTTTATACCTATCTAGGCGTACTTGGCTACCGGAACGGTCGGTTTTCTGCTATTACTCAAAGTGTCAATTACACCAACAAGAGTTACTTACATAGAATTGCAAAATACGAATGAAATTCTTGAAGAATGATTCGAGAACTGTAATGTAATTCGAGTAAGTACCTACCGTACCTATTTTAAAGATTTTTTTTTAATAAACTCTGATATAAAAACCTCGGTAAAACCGAATGCAGTCTGTCTGTTTGTTTGTTGCTAGTAATCTCGAGAACGGCTGGACCGATTTTGACGGGACTTTCACTGGAAGATAGCTGATGGAAAAAGAGGAAAAGGAACTCCTTTTCCTCTTCGATATACATAAGTAGAAACACACAACTCCACACACACATATCTCCGTGATTTCAAAACCGATTTGCGTGAACCTTTTTTAATCGATACAAAAAGATGCTCCCATAAAAACTTCGGGTTCCAACTCCTCAATCCTGATGCTAGTGGGTACTGCCCCCCTAAACTGTGGGGTTTTAGGAACTTTCGATTATGAATTGTAGAAGCGGATGAAGTCGCGGACGCCCGCTAGTTGTAAATAATCGTTTATAAAAAATAAGAAAAGTGAAATAATTGAATGCAAATTATTCGTTCATAATAAAAGTACCTACGATGCAATGTACTCGTGCGAAATTCTTTGTGTAGGTACTTCATTAAATAAATGCAAAATAAAATTTGCGTTGGATCTCTGACACACGCAAATAAATGAACCACGCTAAAAATAATCCCGTATCATCGACCCTGGAAAGTACTGTTTAATATCTTTGTATCAGCTCATAAACTGTAGGGCTACGGTCTGTGCGCTGTCAACAAGTTGCCCAGGATTTGGTATTTACACCCCTTGTATTACTCTGGATGGTCTTTAGGCGAACTATGTTACCAGGACATTAGTACCCATAACATCTATAAAAGTGAAAATATGTTTCCTTTCTTCTTTCCTTTTGAGCTATTATCTTATCTAACCTAAACTAGGTAGGCAGGTTTTGTTACTATGTATAATATAGGAAACTTATAGTTAGATCTTCTTCTTTCTTTTTGCTTATCTACTTAATACCGGATGAAATTCTAAAGCCACCGACGATCTTTAGCATTCATCAAACATACACATCACATCACACATAACAAGTATCTCATCTTATAAGACACTTTAGAAGTCAAACTAGGTAGGCGTATTCTATAAATTATTTTAGTGATTCCCATAATCCTATAATGCGAAGGAGCCCTGACTATTTCCTTCCATCGACATTGGTAACTACTAACTATTTTTCGTAACCAGCTACGAAATAAGAAAAATACTTCGTCTTTTCGTAACTGGTTATTAATCAAGAATATTTTATCCGGGTTCATTTTAGTTAGGATAGTTCGCTTTTCGCATTATTATTGAGGAAGTTAGACATAACTACATCAAAACTGTTAAAAAAAGAAAAATCTAAGGCCTCCTTACTTGGTGTTGTAACTATGACATTTCGAATTTTAGTCTACTTTTCAAGACTTTGAGCTATCTATTGCGGCTTTAAAATCTGTCCTGTTTTACTAATCTGCAAATGATAAAAACGACGTGCATACATGCATGAGCTTTCAGTAACTGAGCACAAACAATGTATAATAAATTGTCTAATTGCGCTGAATTGGGTGAGAAAAATCTTAATGTGCAGTGGAATGTTCGTGCTTCCGCTGTGACGTCATTCATTACCCTCCGTGCACGGAGTCAATGACCTTTCATTATTCTAGGTAGTATTAAAACGAGATAGACAGAACATTAAAATACTATAAGGTCAAATTACAGTGTACTTAGTCTTTCATGGATTTTATCCCGATGCTGTGTTAAATTCTTACTAAACTCTAAATAAAAAATTCACAGCTCTTTCTCTTTCCCATGGAACACATGTGAGCATGGTAATTCATGGAAAATGCTTTTAGTCAATCGAAATTTTGACGACGTCCCGGGCGCAGTGGTGAGCGCTGTGGTCTTATAACTGGGAAGTCTCAGGTTCGATACCCGGCGGGGGTAATTTGGGAATTTATAATTTCTGGATTGTTTGGTCTGGTCTGGTGAGAGGCTTTGGCCGTGGCTAGTTAATTAATTATCAAACGAGCCATGACAAAAGCCTCCGTCCAGGGTGGTCCCTATCATCAAAGACGTGCCGCCAAGCGATTTAGCGTTCTGGCACGATGGCGATGGCGTGTAGAAACATATAAGGGGTTGAATTTACACTACCACACCCCTCAAGTTAGGCCGCTACCAATTTAGATTGCATTGTTACTTACCACCAGGTGAGATCGCAGTCCATCTTGTAAAAATAAATTAATGTTGTCATCAGATATACAGCCGCAGGTAGCCAGCATGAAATAAATAATTTTAAATTAGGGTATACAGTTCGAAGAGCTGATGATCGTTGGTGTCCCAAAGTGCTGGAGTGACAGATCCTCCACCAGGTGCAGCGACGACATGAAACTAGTCGCGGGAAGAGGCCGCTACCAATTTAGATTGCATTGTTACTTACCACCAGGCGAGATCGCAGTCCATCTTGTAAAAATAAATTAATGTTGTCATCAGATATACAGCCGCAGGTAGCCAACATAAAATAAATAATTTTAAATTAGGGTATACAGTTCGAAGAGCCGATGATCGTTGGTGTCCCAAAGTGCTGGAGTGACGATGCCGCACCGGGAAGCGCAGTGTTGACAGATCCGCCACCAGGTGCAGCGACGACATGAAACTAGTCGCGAGAAGATTCTGGATATAGAGCAAGTTTGAGACCTAGTGGAAGTCCAGTCCAAGTCGAGGGAACTCTTCAAATATAGGCAAAATTGATATACTTTGTAGTGGCGTTTAAAGTCGGCTTTGTAAAAAGAATTTTTACGTTTATATTATGTCATCTCAAATTAGTACCGACAGGCCGCGCTACATATTTTTCCATCCCAAGGAGGTTATTCAATTGTTCCTCTCACACAGGGTCAAGCCGTGGCGCAGCTGGCGAAGACCGTGGACAGCGTGACGGTGTTCGGCGTGTGCTCCAAGAGTAAGCACGAGGCGCTCAAGGCGAACAACAACAACATCGACCACCTCCTCGAGAGGGGCAGCGACTATACCAGCGAAGTCAGAAAGTAAGTTCTTTCCACCCGACTGCGCTAGAGGGAGGGTTAATGGTTTTTGGGCTTATATTATAATCCTTATTATCTTTACTAATATTATAATGCGAAAGTGTGTTCGTTTGTCTGTCCTTCAATCACGCAGTAACGGAGCAACGAATCGATGTGATTTTTCGCATGGGTATAGTTAAGGACCTGGAGAGTGGCTTTGGCTACTTTTTATCCCAGAAAAATAAAGGGTTTCCGAGGCATTTTAAAAAAATTTACTCGCTGCGGACGAAGACGGAGGTGTGTTGCTGGAGACACCACAGGGCGAGGAATGTCGCCTGGGTGGTGGAAGATAGACTGACCAAATTAAGTTTTTTGTGGGCGTTCCATTGCACGAGTGTTGGACCAGGCTGTCGGTCAGCAGGGAGAAGTGGCGAATGCTCGTGAGACAAATAACATCTGCCGCTAAATTGGAGAATAAAAATACATACCAGAAATTATTATGCGCTCTATATTTACTCCTGGACAATAGTAGTGATTTATGAACTCTCGAGTAGCTACTTTAATCCCATAGAGGATAATATTAAAATAACTGCTTGCTAATAATTTAACGCGTGCGAAACTGAAGGGGAAATGGGCGGGGAAGATCGTTCAAGAAGCCGATGCTCTTTGGGATCCCATCTCCCAAGGTGCTGGAATGGCGATCCCGCTCCGGGAAGCGCAGTGTAGGTAGACCGACAACATCAAACGAGTCGTAGAGAGCGCTGGATGCAGACGGCGCAAGACCGAGACCTGTGAAATTCGTCAACAGTGGACGTCTATCGGTTGTTAAAGAATAAGAATAATTTTGAAACTTGTGAGTGTTACCGACAAAGATGAATCTGTTTGAAACAGTTGCATTAATCATATTTTGTCATCTCAAATAAGCACCGACAGGCCGCGCTACAGTTTTTTTTTTGCCGAGTGCATCTCTCTTTATACCAAATATACCTACCACCTCATTACGAAAGCCGTAGCAGATATATGAGGGATTCGAAAATGAAATCACTTCTAAATATAATTTAACTGTGATTATTTGCGTTATTAAAGTTATTTAGTGTTTCGAAATGAGAAATTTGTTTTCGCACATGTGTTGAACTTTAGCAGATTTTGCAGACCTAATACTTCCCTAGCGAGCGAATAATTGCTTTGAAAATATGTGGACCTTAATAGGTATTTAGAATTCTAATTTCTTCAGAATGGTATTTCGAACCAGTGCATGGTAGATTCACTTGATATTTCAAATGTACTTTGTAAAAGTTTATTTGATTAAAATTTTTTTTATTCTATTCTACTTATTTTATGCCTTAATTAGGTTAAGGGCGATGGCACACAGTCGCTCTAAGAGCATTGCAGTAGGTTGATAGGTATAAAATCTATTTTTTTTTAGCTGTGTTAAAAGTAAACAAGGATTCTAAAAAACTGAAAGGTCGCAGGTACGAGCCCCACCCGTTGCCCTATGCCGTACCTACTTCTAGCAAAAGCTTATTTGGAGGAGAGAGGAGAAAACAAGTCTCAAGTTCAGCTTGGCTAATATGCCTTAAAAAAAAAGAAAAAAAACATACTTGCAGTATGTAAAGCATGAGCAACGCACATAGGACGTTTTAATCGCATTGAGACTTTTTAAGACAGCTGTCTTAAAAAGTCTCAATGCGACTGCTGAGAATAAATAGATTGCAGATTCTCTATTTGACAAAAGCGAAATCATAGCAAAACTGCCTGTTCCTATTATTGTGTCGCTATTAATTCGCAACGAAAATGGTTTTAATCAATTTACTATTTTTATGTTGAAGATAAGTTTTTATGATACTCTTGAATAATCGTAAAAGTTTGTCCTACCTACATATAGATACGAATGTTTCATGAATGAGTGATCGTTTGTGTCTTTATTAGTCCATTACGTTTTTATGGTCGTTCGAGGTTCGATCGTGCGTACGGGCGTCTTCACTGTTTAGATCCGCGGTTCAGATAACAAACCTGCGCTAACAGATGCACGGGAAATCTTATAAATCTGTCTAAATTAGCATTATTTTTTTTTAAATATTGATCGATCTATAAATACAGCCGTAGAAAAATTTCGGATATATGGATGGATGGATAGATGGATGAATGGATGAAAGAAAGAAAGAAAAAGCATTTATTTAAGAAATTGTGCCACACATTACATTACACTAAGGTACATTATGCCGACACTTCTATCCCTCAAGCATTTGCAAAAAAACCCAAGCAATAGAAGCGCCGGGCTAACTTATTATGTCATGTGTGTGATGACTGGATGGATGTTTGTTATTCGTTCGATCGTTCGATTTAATCGACCATTTCATTCACTAAATTGCATAGGTACATACTTACGCGAAAAACAACAAACAGTAGCAAAATTGCAAAAGCTCTGACGCGTTTAAATGAAGAATGCGCAAGAACATTGGCTTCCACAAATTCCTCCGGCTAATAAACTTAATTGTTCCAGATCCCATGGTTTAATTGCTAGTTATTAGTGCCTTAGTGCCTACATACTTCTGTCCCACCCATATCGCTCGCACTCGAGTGATTCCAAAAGACCAATTTACAAAGAACCGTGGAAACTGCTTGATGCAACTAAATGGTAGGGCTGTCCAAGCAAAGTACGAGTATTATAACTTCACGGTAAAGAAAAATTTATACCTACTTAGGTAAAAAATGATTTGCAAAAAGTAAATTCTACCATTCTGCCAACGCTAACTTCAAATATGGCTCATAGATAAATACTCGTAACGTGACCAAGTAAGGAAAAAGAATGAAACCTTGTTGTAACCGAATATTGAATTAAATTCATTGGTGCATTCAGTATTTTGCTAGGTGGTCGCGCCGAAGCGCGAATAGTTTTCGTTTAACCGCTCGAATCCGACCATCCTGTCAAAATTTCCTACCTAATACCGACCCCCCCTGGCCTGAAGAAGTGTCAGTGCATCGATGACCGTCAATTAACGTAAACGCGCCGCTAAAGCTGGTGCATCGCCGCGCCGCTCCTAGTGATTCAGTGTTGATCTGGACTTGCCAACAAACTTGCCTTCTTGGTTTTCGTCAGTCGAAGAAGTGAGAAAGGAAGAGTGAAGCATCGAAAAGTATCCATGAATGTACGCGCGGCTCGCTGAAGTATCGCGGCGCCGCTCCTAAGGATTCAGGTCAGTGCCTTTACCCTTCTCCTATAGACACTCCCATAACTCCGCGGCCCAAACCCAACCCAGTCGGATTTGAGCAAACCCCGCGAAAATTATACAGTCCACATCGAAACCAAACAATCTAGTTTCTAGCCGTCCCCGCGCCGCCATATTTTTTTGGTTCCAATCGAACCGGATTTTACCGCTAATTTTCTCGATAGTTTTACAATTTCCAAGTAGGTAATTGTTTTCCCGCGTCCTAAAATCTTGTTCCCTAAGCGAATTATTATCGTTCGTCCCGCATTGCTTAGGAAATAGGGTTCATTTAGGTATTAACTAGGTACCTACATATAGCTCATATAGGTGATAGATAGGTCATACGTTACTTATTTATCGTAATCCTAATCGTATATCGCATCCCGATCTATCCCAGTATAGATATTAATCGAAATATTAGTTTATTAGTAGTTATTTTAAGTAATTATTTTGTGTAATTACCTACGCGTCATAAACGTATTCGCTTGGCCATCGGTGCATAGTTGCAAGTACTTGTATCTTAGATTACAGCGGTGTGCGTGACCTTCATCGCGGCCGTGACCGCCCGCTCGCTCCCTTTCACTTTTTGCTGAAATTCATAACTTTAAATACTTATACGCCGAATCGAAGTTTCATTCGTGTATTAGGAACTTAGTCTCGACATTTTTGAATCTAGTTTATATTCAAAATGACGAAGACTGAAGATACCGCAGATATACAATTAATTCTATTAGAACAGAGACGCAATTCGATATTTGAGTATCTACAAGAAACATTCGATTTATCGAAAAACATAGGCGTTAACCCGTCGGTCCGGGAAGAATTTCTCGACGCAAGTAGTAATGTCGATACGTTACGCTCTGAATTCAGTAAAATAGTGGAGGATTATAATAATCGTTTATTAGCACTGAACCCGAAAGCGAAGCCGGAGTTCAAATGTTTGTTATCGTTCGAACGCCTATACGGTCGTATCAAGCGCTTAGTCTCGCAGTACGCCGATGATAATAAGGTTGAGAATGAGAATGAGCCGCGAAGACTTAAACCTTATTTGCCCCCGATTCAATTAGTGTCTTTCGATGGATACGATTTAAAATCGTGGAGTCTCTTCTACGCTAACTTTAAAACTGTTATACACGAAAATAAGTCCCTTACGGATGCCGAAAAACTTTATTATCTCTTAGGTAAGCTGTCGGGAAAGGCGAAATTAGCTTGTGCCGGTATTACACCGTGCGCAGAAAACTACGAATTAATTTTTAAAACGTTAGTAGATAAATTTGAAGATAAACGCTATTTGGCTACGTCGTATATGGATCAAATTTATAACATTAAGGCGATGTCAAACGCGACTCCGACCAACCTTGAAAATTTTTTGGACACTTTTGCATCGTCGATCGCCGCGCTTAAAAATTTAAATTTGAGTAATCTGGCTGACTTCATATTTTTATACCTCGCTCAAAAGAAGTTAGATCCGGAGACTGTTCGCCTGTTCGAGTTGAATAAACATAGTTGTGAGATACCCTTGTATGACGATTTCGTTGCTTTCATTCGCGAACATATTAAGGTACTGCAACGCACTTCCGGGAAACAAGAAGTTCCGAAAAGTGCTGAGCGGAAGGTGGATACGGCATCTAAGCCTCACAAACCACCCAAGCCGACGCATACCTATACTAGTACCGCGACTACGTCTGCACAGTCTTTGTGTTCTCTTTGTAACTCACAACACGAACATTTATATAATTGCTCCGCCTTTCATAAGATGTCCGTTGAAGATCGTTTCAAGTTTGTTAAGGCGAATAATCTTTGTATAAATTGCACTGGAAACCACCGGTTGGCCACTTGTTCTAGCAAGTCAAGGTGCCGCTGGTGCTCGTTACCTCATCATAGTATGCTCCACAGGCATTCCGCAACCGCAAATTCCGCAACTTCGAGTGCGGCTTCTAGTGATGCTTCTTCGCAGAAGATGCCCGGTGTTGTTGAGCAGCCTCCTGCTTCTATCAGCACTACCGGCACTAGTAACTCGAAACCTTCAGGTTCACCCGCGCACTCCAAGGAAGTATCGCTTTGTTCCTTATCGAGTTGTAATGTTTCTCGTGCACCGACTACGGTGCTGCTCGCTACCGCACGCGTTATAGTTTTCGACGCCAAAGGCAAGGAGTACTCTGCGCGCGCATTATTGGACAGTGCTTCACAGAGTAACTTCGTCAGTCGGGATTTATGTCAACGCTTAGGTTTAAAGACAAACCAGAATCCAAACTGTTCTGTAGTTAAAGGGATTGGAGGTACAACCAAACCGATCCAAGGCGCAGTTTCTATTAGATTTTTCTCTAGGTTTGATCTCAGCGTTTGTTTTAACATGGACTCGCTCGTGGTAGACAAGGTAACGGAACTCTTGCCCACAGTCCCGATAGATATTTCGAGTTTGATAAATTTCAATAACTTACCTTTGGCTGACGACACTTACTCCACTCCAGGAGACATTGATCTGCTGATTGGAGCTTCAATCTTTCCGCATCTCCTATTATCTCGCAAGGTTCAAGGTCAATCGAATTGTACCTCACCGCTAGCCCTAGAAACGGTGTTGGGCTATGTTATCGTTGGTTCTGCTCCTGTACGTGTTAACAGCTTCGCCACGGTATCATATTGTTGTGCTACAGATCCGCTAGATGATGCTGTGCGAAAATTCTGGCAAATAGAAGAGGTGAACGCACCGAAACAATTAAGTCCAGATGACACGGCGTGTGAAGAAATTTATAGCAGCACGACTACCCGTGAGGCAGACGGACGATATGTAGTCGCACTTCCATTTAAGGGTGATGTATTGTCGTTAGGCGATTCTTTTAAAAAGGCTAAAACTCGCTTCCTTTGCTTAGAGCGTAAAATGTTAGCGTCACCTAAGCTTAAGGAGGCCTACGACAACGTCATTACCGAATACCTAGACAAAGGTTATATCTCTCCCGCACCCCCGGACACGGAGGCAACGCAGAGCTTGCCCTCGTATACGATTTCGCACCATGGGGTCATACGAGATGACAAGTTGACTTCTAAGTTGCGCGTTGTCCTGGACGCCAGTTCCAAGACAACCACTCAAGTTTCCCTCAATGACCTTCTGTATGGCGGTCAGAATCTACAAGGGAATCTATTCAATATTATTGTTAATTTTCGCTTATATCGTACCGCTCTTTCAGCTGACATTCGTCAGATGTTTCTTTGTATTGGAGTTCGTCCATGTGATCGCAGATTCCAACGCATTTTATACCGCTTTTCTCCGCAAGAACCCTTAAGGGTCTATGAATTTAACCGCGTTTGTTTCGGGCTTAAGTCAAGTCCATTTCATGCTCTTCGTACAGTGAAGCAGCTTCTTTCAGACGAAGGTGCTTCTTACCCGCGCGCTAAAGAAACTTTAGATATAGGGCTATACATGGATGACTTTGTCTATAGCATTGACAATGAAGACGATGCTATCTCCACCGCTGCCGAAGTGATTGCTCTGATGAAAGCTGGTCAGTTCGACCTGGTGAAATGGACAAGCAACTCACAAAAGGTGTTAAATTCGATTCCGCTGTCGCATCGACTTTCCGCGATTAAAGAGTTTGAGGACTCTGAGCCACATAAGGTGCTCGGCCTATGTTGGTCTCCCGCAACAGACTATTTCGGTCTCAAAATTAGTGTTCCCGCTGAATCTTGTACAAAACGTACCATTTTGTCATGTGTCGCTAGGATATGGGACGTCATGGGTTTCGTTGCTCCCGTCGTCTTATATGCAAAGCTTCTCATTAAACAACTCTGGTTGTGTGAATGTGATTGGGACGATGTGCCCCCTGGTCACATTGCTGATCAGTGGTCTTGTTTCAAAAGAGAACTACCTTTGCTCAGCGAATTGAAAATTCCACGGCACGTAGGCATCTCGACCGGCGATATCATTACGATCGTGGGGTTTGCAGATGCGAGCGAAAAGGCTTACGGAGGAGTAATTTACTTCCACGTGAAAGACAGCAGAGGTATTCGCAAAAACGCAGTCTTTTTAATAACAGCTAAATCCAAAGTCTCGCCTCGCAAGACTATAACGCTTGCGAGGTTGGAGCTTTGTGCCATTCTGTTGCTGAGCAGCTTAATGACCAAGGTCATTGAAGCCTGCCATAACCGCCTTGTTATTGACCGAGTTCTCGCCTTTTCAGACTCAACGGTGGCGTTGTGTTGGGTATACTCCTCACCTCATCGTTGGGACACTTTTGTGGCCAATCGGGTCACCAAAATTCAAAATGAATTTCCCGCTCAAACTTTTTTCCATGTGCAAGGCACGGAAAATCCCGCTGATTGTTTGTCGCGAGGTCTTACCCCCGCACAAATAACTGATCACCCGCTTTGGTTCTCTGGTCCTAAATGGCTTGAGTTAGATTCAAATCTTTGGCCTGTTACCGCTTTCAATCCTTCCACCGTGTCACAGCCTCCAGAGGAAAAGAAACACGTTTTGCTCACTGCAGAAAGCAGTGAAAGAAATTTAATAATTTCGCTAGCTGATCGCTTTTCGTCATGGTCGAAATTCATACGTTGTGTGGTTTTCGTTTGCCGCTTCGCTAAGCTACTACCGCGTCGTGATACGGTGATTGCATCGGATCTGGATTACGCTGAAAGTTTAATATTGCGTGAACTTCAGCGCTTTCACTTCGCGAACGAGATTGTTAATTTACAAGCAGGTAAACGTTGTAGTCCAATGTTTCAACGTCTCAAACCTTTCCTTCAGGACGGCATCATTAGAGTCGGAGGTCGTCTGAGAAACGCCGATATAAGTTTCGATACAAAACATCCGATTATACTTCCTCGAAAGGATCATATATTAAATCTTTTAGTTGACTATCATCATAAAGTCAATTGTCATGCAGGTCCAGATTTATTGATGTCCATACTCCGTCAGAGGTATTGGATTCTTTCCGCTCGTAATTTAATTCGAAGCCGGGTACACAAATGTCTACCCTGCTTTAGACTCCGCGCTAAACCAAACTTTCCAGAAATGGCAGATCACCGCTCCTGTCGAGTTACGCCGGCCGTGAAACCGTTTATACACACTGGCACTGATTACGCAGGGCCTTTTAAGGTGACTGTTTCTCGCGGTCGTGGAATTCGATCAATGAAGGCATACGTTTGTCTTTTCGTGTGCTTAACCACTCGCGCTGTACACATAGAAGTTGCCAGCGACTTAAGTACAGATAGTTTCCTCGGGGCGTTTAAGCGTTTTTTATCCCGCCGCGGTTTTGTTGCTCGCGTTCATTCCGACAATGCGTCAAATTATGTTTGCGCCAAGCGCACGCTTTCGGAATTGCACGAATTTTTAGCGTCCAAACACTTCAGGTCTGAATTTGGTCACACACTAGCCGAAAATCGCATCGAGTGGTCACTTAATGTTCCAACTGCTTGCCATTTTGGCGGTAATTGGGAGGCCAACATTAAGAGCCTCAAAACTCATCTACATCGCGTGATAGGCGACCAAATTCTTTCCTTGGAAGAGTTCAATACTGTGCTTGCTCAGATCGAGGCAGTAATGAACTCCCGTCCATTGTGCCGCACGCTATCTAATGATCCATCGGAACCTCTCGCGTTGACACCGGCTCATTTTCTCACTCTCACCCCCTTAAAATATCTTCCGGCTAGGGAGATAGAAGATGGTCCGTTACATTTGCTCTCGCGTCAAGAACTTATTGATAAACTTGTTCAGTCATTCTGGAAACGATGGAAGGCTGATTATTTACATACGCTACAGACTCGAAACAAATGGAACACGCCAACCAATCCGATCGCTAAGGGAGATGTGGTAATAATTACCGTCGATAATGCACCGCCTCTTCACTGGCCGTTAGGGCTAGTCGAGGAAGTTTTTCCTGGATCGAATGGTGTCACGCGTGTTGTCCGCGTTCGTACTGCTACAGGTACCTATCTACGTCCTGTAGTGCGTCTTTGTCCCTTACCTAAACAGTAATTAGTTTAACTTCAACTCATCTGCTTAGGTTAGGATTCTTATTTAGTTAGGTTAGCTTATTATACTTAAGTCAATAAATAATTTCGTTTAAACTCTCCGCGTCGTAGTTTCTTTGAAGGTAGCCCTTCAAGCCCGGGGACATGGTCGCGCCGAAGCGCGAATAGTTTTCGTTTAACCGCTCGAATCCGACCATCCTGTCAAAATTTCCTACCTAATACCGACCCCCCCTGGCCTGAAGAAGTGTCAGTGCATCGATGACCGTCAATTAACGTAAACGCGCCGCTAAAGCTGGTGCATCGCCGCGCCGCTCCTAGTGATTCAGTGTTGATCTGGACTTGCCAACAAACTTGCCTTCTTGGTTTTCGTCAGTCGAAGAAGTGAGAAAGGAAGAGTGAAGCATCGAAAAGTATCCATGAATGTACGCGCGGCTCGCTGAAGTATCGCGGCGCCGCTCCTAAGGATTCAGGTCAGTGCCTTTACCCTTCTCCTATAGACACTCCCATAACTCCGCGGCCCAAACCCAACCCAGTCGGATTTGAGCAAACCCCGCGAAAATTATACAGTCCACATCGAAACCAAACAATCTAGTTTCTAGCCGTCCCCGCGCCGCCACTAGGTAAATAAAGAGTTTTTGAAGTTTTAAACCTTCAAAATAGTTTTTTAGTACGGATATAAAATAGTCAGTGCATGAGGGTTTTGGAAGTTTAGTATTGGAAATAAACTGCATTTTATCGACTTCAAAGTCTTAATTAGGTTTTGAAAGTTTACGGCTCGGTCAAGTCTGTTCTATGCGATGATCTAGAAACAGAACAAATTAGCTTTTGAAATCCTGAAAGAACTTGAATTTTTCTGAATTCTTGGCACTCAGGATCATGCGCATGACATGCAAATTATGGAACGAAATATGGGTTTATTTAAAGGGCGGATGTACAAATTCTTATAAAGCGGTTATTCAGGTGCCGCCAATGTTCATGAGCGGCGGTAAGGCGGTAAGAGAGCTTATTTGCACTATAGTATAAAAAAATGATTGAAGAAAACTGTCGATTAGCTGATAGCCCTAAAATGTATGGGAAGACACTGGTAGTAAAGTCAAGGTCCAGTTATGTTGGGAACAGTGCGCTAATTGTTCCGTTTATAACTTGCTCCTTAGGGCAGCTGCTTCGTACCAGCAACGAGGCATTCAATACTTGTAAATAGACAGTTATTTTTATATCCCGCTAGTTCTTCAGTGTAAACAAATCGCGCCGCACTATCCCTTCAGTAAACAGACTGTTCGTGTTACTATTTGTAGGTTGTAGGTGAGACTAGACACTGTCATTGAAATTCGTTGTATACTCTCTTTGATTGAGCATAGTTAAACTTCCAATTATCGAAGTAGTTCTACAATATCAAATGCTACGTTCAAAATCTTCACATCATGTTTTAAGTAAACAAAATCGCTTCTTGGTAATCAAATAATATTAAAATTAAGTAGGTATATTCATTGAAGAAACATGTTGATCTACGGCTCCAGCTGCAGTGACTTCTGCTCAACTAAAATCGAAATATATAAAAGGAAAAGATGACTGACTGACTTATTGACTGAACTATCAACGCACAGCTCAAACCACTGGAAAAAAGATCTCGATGAAAATTATAAACCGATAGTAGATACAGGTTAAATACCAGGAAACGTAACATAAACAGAGCATAATAGACTCCAGACATCAATATTCCATTCAATTTGACAACAATACGTCGGGTATTTGAATATAAAACGGATATTTATCGATTATATCGATGCCACTCACATATTGATGTTCCGATGTTTACGTAGCCCTCTTGAGAACGCCCTTGTTTAGATTATTTCTGGGTCTGTCTGCCTTGAAATGTCAATTGCTCAATTTAAATTGAATCGGTGTGTCCCCGGGAGATCGATTTGTTTTCATATAAATGGAAATCTAATTTGACGTTAATTCTGAAAGACGTAATTAATTCCCCTAGGCTATATATTTTGTAGAGCGCGCTTTAACTTGGCTCTGACTTGAGTGCTTTAGTCCTACTTCCATGGACTTGAAGCAGAGCTAAAACCCGGACTTAAATCTATGATAGAATTTCTATGCATAGATTTTCTTTAAAGAATATCAGCCAAGCTAAAGTTGACTAATATCTTCTTATCCCCTCCAAACAAGCGGAATTAGTCCCGTTCAAACTTTGTATTGAGTCTGAGCAGAGCGAGAGTGGGATCTATAGACTTCAGCCGAGTTTCTCCGCTATTCATTACTTATCAAAGCCTTTCTTTGTCAGGGTTACCCCGGATGGCGTTGACATAGTCCTCGACTGCCTTTGCGGCGAAGAATGTAACCGCGGCTACTCGCTCCTCAAACCAATGGGACGATACATCCTTTATGGTGAGTTCTACTATGTAGTATCTTTGAAATTTCAGAATTTAAAGTCGTCGCTCAATTATCAACTCGGCACCCGACTAGCACTGCCTCTTCGCTCAGCGTTAACTCATTGTCGATGAGTGACCCACATGGTGATGTAACATGGCAGACGAGTGGACTCTGTGGTCAACGGGTGGACGATGTCAACGAATAGCTGAGTAGTTATTATCATAGGTTGAGTGAAAAACTCGCGGTTGGCATGCGGTCCATTCGGTACATGTGGGGGGCTCCGCACCGCAAGCGGTAAAGCAGCGGGTGGTCAGTGGTCACCGAGTTGTTCACTCACCGTCCGCGTATGGATTGCTTGCGAGCGAGGCAACCCCATAAGGCTACGGGGTTGACTAGTAAGTGCATATATTATATGGAAGTCCACATAAGAAATCTCAACCGCACGAGGCAAGGCGGTGCTAGTCGGATGCCGGGTTGATAAGTGAGCGACGACTTTTATTTAAATTTTCTCCCCAACTTGCAATAATTTATATAAGTCCATAATTACTTTAGAACTCCAAATAGCCTTTTACGCAAAACATAGGCCTTTTATATAAAGAATTCATCTGAAAGTTCTAGAACCATCTTATACATTACGAAAGTAAACTTTTTAGAGAACCTAATTTATAGCCAGCGTTTGTTTAATCTAAAGTTGTGGGTAGTAAAAATTATCAACTTTTACGACCAAAATAAAAAGTCTATGTTCGTTTGCGCGTGTAAAGGGTATTGGTGGGCAATTTAAGAACATCTATTCGGGTCAGCAACAACATCTACCGGGTATCTCCTAACAAAAGCGATATTTAAATTTATTCCGTCGTAAAAGAGACTGAAATAAAAATTGATGTTCACTTGATGCATCGGTATTGGCTTTCTACTTTGATTCTGATTTCCGTCGTAAAATAGGCAATGCTTTTTAGAAATGATCGTATTCTCAAAAATAGTTAGTTATCTATCAAAATAATTTATACTTTTAGCTTAGTTGGTATGGCTTAAATTGCACAAATTGAATTTTAGGGGAAACAGTTCGTGCTCAATTACTTAGTTTGTAAGTATTTTTAACTGCTCAACAAAAATAAGTTTAAGTACCCATAATACTAGTGGGTTTCAAATACCCTTAACAAATTCAGAATTAAAACAAAAATCTAGTGGGCAAAGGTGACTTTGTTCAGGCACTTTCTCTATGAGTACTAGTGCAGATTCTTGGTAAACGTCATTATAATGGACGGTCTACTTATACGGTAGATAGGTATATTCATGGAAAAGCTCTGTTTTATTTCGATTTTACTTAAAACTTGAGTTTTTAAAATAGGTAGGTACGACTTATTTATTACAGTGGTCATTCCACTTTACCGCCATCATTGAATGAATGCATAAGACGTAAAAACTATAATATCTATTACACAAAAGTCGATATAAAACGCATAGGAAAAGTAGTTTTCCGTTTTAAAGTTAATGAAATAGCTCCTACTTTGAGTTATAATACTGACTAGTTTTACGATGAACCATTGAACATGATATGATTGCATTAGACTTGAAGTTATTTCGCGCGGAAGTCGATAAATAAGCAAAATATGTTATGTGGTGTACAATAAAAGTACTTAATACTTGTTCATTCAATCATTCATTCAAAAGAATAAATTGCGATTCAAAGTTACTAACAAACATCACTCAATGTTAATGTCTCCTTTTATCATGAACCATTGAATATAAGTGTATTAGACTACTAACTTATATATATAATAGGTACTTCACGTGGATGTCGATAAATAAGCAAATGTTATATGGTGTACAATAAAAGTAATATTCACTCAATCATTCATTCAAAAGAACAAATTCCGATTCAAAGTTAATAATATCTAACATACTCTTGTCTTGAGTTAGTTAAGAGTGCGTGTGATGGTAAATCCTCAGATGCAGATTTGATTTTTACAGCAGTGGATCAAGTTTTAATTATCCAAAAAAGAAACCCAAACAAAAATTACATCATATTTATAGAGTAGAAATATAAAATAATGGTTTGACAAAAAAAAATCTTGAAGTTAGGTCTAATTTTTAACCAATTTGCATTTATTTTAAATGATATTACAGAGCCAAAATCGGATGGACCAGCAATAAAAAAAAAACTATCGCGTTTCACACGAGGTTTCGGGTATTTCATCTATTGCGGGGATTTTGTATGACATTCTGCGCACTGCTAACGTCTCCTTTTACCGTGAACTATTGAATGAATGTATTTAGGCGTAAATCCTAAGCACATAGATCGTGTCGCAGCAAGTTGAACGCACTAAACAATGCCATGTATCGCAGGATCATCTAACATCGTGACCGGCGAGACCAAGAGCTTCTTCAGCGCCGCGCGTGCTGTGAGTATATTATATTTTAATTATCTGATGAGACAATAATGCATTCCAGCAAATAAACAAAGGAGGTTCTCGATTCAGCCGGTACCTTTTTAGGTTTCCGAGAAAATCGGAGCATTTATAAGATTACTTTGTTGTCCGTCTGTCTATTTGTTAAGGCCATTTTCTCAGCAACGGATAGAGTTAATACTGAATAGGTACTCTTCATATTTCTAGATTCACTCAATGAAAAGTTGCAGCTTTTTAAAACTTTTGACGTTTTTTCCATTAATTTAAATCTAGTGGTTTTTTTAAATAATTATTATTTTAATTTTGTAATGTTATGTAAAAAAATCCACTTTATGGTGAAAGTTAAAAATTATATTAAGTATGTACTCCCTTTTAAGTATGCATGCATACCACAGCCCGGGGAGTCTGACACGGATTTGATCGTATATTTTCTATGTATGTCCATCGATTTTTACCGGTATTTCTTGACCGATTCGCATGATTTTTTTTATTTACAGAAAAAGACAGAAAAGTCCTATGACAATTTCTTTGAGAACATTATGGAGCTCTCGTGCATGCAAGTTTCCTGATACTGTTTACCTTCACCCTTAGAGCCAGTGATTTAATTGCTTAAAAACGCACGTAACTTCGAACAGTTCGAGTCGTGCCTGAAATTAGAACTTTGGCTCCACTTTTAGAAAATCTCACAGCAGAGTAATAAATACGATAATGTGGAATGGACTAACATGAATATCGTTTGGCAGTGGTGGCAAGTGGATAAGGTGTCGCCCATCAAGCTGTTCGACGAGAACAAGAGCCTGGCCGGGCTCAACCTGCGGCACCTGCTGTTCCAGCACGGGCGCGCCGACACCGTGCGCCGCGCCGTCGAGCGCGTGTTCGCGCTGTGGCGCGATGGCAAGGTCAAGCCCATCGTCGACTCCACCTGGGCGCTCGAGGACGTGAGTACACTATAATCTGTTCGACGAGAACAATAGCTTAACCGAACTCGAACTGCGGCACCTGTTGCTCCAGCACGTCATTCTGTATGTATGGGACAATGTTCGGAGCACGATCAACGAGTGGCGCGCAAGAACGCAATCACAAATTGCGTTGGGAGTGTTCACTCCACCATTCACCACCACCACCTCTCCGCCATTTTTTTCAAGAGTTTGATTATCGCCAAGATTTCCCCCTTTTCATCCTAGAAGCCACTTTAGTAATCAAACATGTGGAAGATTTCTCAAACATATAGAAATCTCAACCGCACGAGGCGAGGCGGTGCTGGTCGGTTGCCGGGTTGATAACTGAGCGACGACTTTTAATTGCTTCTTATACATTTTGAAAGTAAACTTTTTAGAGAACTTAATTTATTTTATTTAGAGCATTCATTCACTTTTTAGTGAGGAACCACGTGGAAGATTCTTTAAAAACTTTCTTTCGAGTAAAACAAATGCAAATTGACATCGATATATTCATTCGCTGATTTCATGTATGACAACTTGGGGCTTTTAAAATCTTAAGTCAAGACTCTTCCATCGGTTCGGAAAGTAGATTCCACTAAATAGTGCTACATAGACTCTGCATTAAAATTTGTAGAAGCAATTTCAGCAGCTATATTTTAGTATCCTGTTTTAACCTTCAGGTCGGTGAGGCGATGCAGAAGATGCACGATCGCAAAAATATTGGCAAGCTGGTGCTAGACCCATCTCTCGAGCCTAAACCCAAGCCTGCGACACCCGCCAAGGGCAAATCCGGGAAAGAGAAGAAGCCGGCCAAAGAGAACTCCGAAGAGAAGAAGGACAAAGAGACGAAAGAGGAAGAGAAGAAGATGGAGAACGGAGACAAGAATGGTGAGGAGGTCACTAACGGTAGCGACGAAGGTCAGTCTCCATCTGTGACCAGGCATGCGTAGCGTAGACGCTTTACATAAACGATAGGTTATTATCCCGAACTAGGCATAGTATCTAGACCTCTCGTAGGCGTTGGCAACTTAGCACATTGGAACTTGCGAATATTTTGTGTTCTTCACATAGTAATTATTTTTTCTTCAGAAATTCAGAAAAAGTTTGGAACCCAGTCTATACTTTTTTGTCAATTTAAATGACTTCTCTTTTGCAAATAGAAGGTATGATTTAAATTAGCAGGGAGGTAGACCAAGAGAATATTATTATAATCACTATCGTTTCGCATTTTTTTTTAATGGTCTACGGCCCTTTGAACTTTTTGTCACATATTTAGTCACGGACGAATTATAGATCATTGAATTCATTGAATATTGAAAATACATAATCCTATTAATAGTATAAATGCGAAAGTTTGGATGTATGTTTGTTACTCAATCACGTCGCAACGCCTGAACCGATTTGGTTGAAATTTGGCATAGCTTATACTTCTTTTTATCCCGGCAAATAAAAGTTCCAGCGGGAATTCAAAAACCACAATCAACGCGAACGAAGTCGCGGGCATCAACTAGAATTAAATAACTTTTAAAGCTCATCCATGTTTTCCGAGCTAAGTTGCCAAAAAATTGGGAGGTTTTTTATTTTGGCTTATTATTTACTACGCACAGTCTAAACGCACATCGATGGCTTCTCGGAAGCCCCGGCGTTACGCGATATGGCAGCCTTTCGACTCGCTCACGCATTCGCTTATTTGATCAATGCTTAATTACTGCAGTTACTGCATAATGATTATTTATTATAATTTAATAGAATAACTATTGAAATCATCATAATTTTTTTTTAAATTAATTATTTACGAGTAACAGGGTGTTATACAGTTTTGAAAAATTTGTTATTTACACACTGGCACTTACTTAATTTTGAATCACGATTCATGATCATAATGTACACAAATTTTGTTATAAAATGTAATATTTAAAAAAGAAAAAAGTCCTTTTTTTTTAAGAAATTATTTAAGATGATGGAATTATTACTATTGCACAGTCTTTAAAGTAAACTAAATACACGGCTGCTTTCAATGCTATCAATTTCTGCAGGGAGCTATCAAGATATTGGGTATTTCAAGAGTTTTTATGTGATAGTCTAGCGTATATGGTCACCATTAAAGTTTATTAATTTAACTGGTTATTTCTAGAACTTTTTACAATTTTTTTTTGTGAAAAAAAAAATAATATTGATTAAGTAAGTACCTACTTTCGTCGTGCAGTTACTTCATGCAAAAAAATCTTTTTTTTTTTTTCAAATAGATAACTATAATTTTAGAATTGAACTAAGTATGAAGTCGAAATAAGATTAATATTTCTCTTAACTAAATATTTATTGAAAACTTGTCTAAAGGCTGTTCATTAATGTACGTTTAGTCAGCTTGGTCATAAGATGTCGAGTTTATTTAAGTAGGTACAGAAAAATGCGCCTAAAATATTTTTTATTGGTTTTTATCAAATAGTTACAAATGCTTTTTTCTGATATTCGTCGCTATATTTATTTATGCAGTATATAAATATATTTAAGTACTATTTTAAGCATAAGTTTTTAGAAGACATAAGTTTTTAGAAGCATAAGTTTTTTTTCTGAGTAAGTGGTAGAGTTCAAAAGGTAGATTTGCTTTTGTCAAGATAATGTGCATCGAAAAAACAATTTTTTTGGAACGCAATCATAGACAACACGCACACAGAAATATATAATTTTATTTTATTAATTAATTTTGCTACAATGATTACCTTTATATATTTAGCCTCAAATACTACTACTTTTCGATCTTTGCTTTTTTTTTATACAGGTTGTCCCCTTTCAAAGGGATTTTTGTATGATTATTTTTAATTTTCATTTTATTTAATTTTTTTATCATTTATAGTCTTTATTTAAAGCGAATTTTTAATTTCTGACAATTTTTATCTATTTAATTATTTTTAACTAATTTTGAAAATATCTAAATCGTTAAATTGCTAACAAATGCCCAATTTCAGAGTCGAAAGAGAAGGAGAAGGAAAAGGAATCTAGCTGAATTGTCTCGCCAGAGGAAAGGACCAGACAAACCACCGCCAATTGATTATATTATTTTAGAGTTGAAGCTGCTCGTTTTGACGGCCGCCTTGTGCTTACACCGGCGTCTCACTGTGTTGCCTCATGTTTATGTTTTAATAAATAAAAATATTAAATATAAGTCTGAGTACGACACTGTCCGATCTCGAACCCCCTCTATAGTGTTTCGAATGAATACAACAATCGGTTCGGACAATTTCGTACCACCTTTCTTGTTTAAGTTTAGTTGTACACGTTTTATCATCACATTTTATTTTTTTATCTTATTTTAAAAATCGACATTCAAACAGAACTTGCAATTAATTTCAATAATATTCCATTTTAATTTTTAATCAGGCCTAAGTTCGTTTATGAACTTTCGAGTCTTTGTAGTTTTATGTTTTAAGACTTTATTTTAGGATGAGATTTTTAGTCGGCAGTTATTTTGAATGGCTATTTATATCTAAGGTGCAGAGATGCTTAATCTTTATGTATGTTAAGCTTTAATATTTTATTAGTAAATGTTTAAAATTTGGCCCTAGAGACCTAGCCCCGCCCTCGAGCCGCGGGTTCGTTCGTTCATTCATTCACTCATTAGCTTACCGCCTCTCGGAAATACAAACGAATGAAACTTTACGTGTGATATTTTGTATTAAATATGCTAGATTTTTTGCGGTATTTTTAAGCTGCCTATAGTTACTTACATGACAAAATTTTTTTAGTTGAGCTTAAAATACGATCGAGTGTTTTATAATTATATTTTTATACTTAGAAGTTTTGTAAATTATTTTCTAGTTAAGAACAAAAAGTAACAAAAAATGTTTTATAATAATTGCATCGATTCTTTTCTAATAGTTAACACGATAGTCCGCGGAGCTCGATCGACCGACATTTCTTAAACCGAGCTCAGTGATTGCGAAATATTTTGTGGTTGTCTTAAAGTAACGACATCCATAATAATAATAAGTTATATTTTTATAGACCAAATGTCGACGATGAGATCTCTTATAAAATATAAAGCTTTTTATGTATCTTTACACAAATATCACATATCTAAACATAAATACACTTACTCACAATGAATATTAGAGATAATGTTTTGATAACGATATTCGCTGCATTTCTTTTTACGTACCTAGCATACATTATAGCATATATTAAAAGTACCTACCTATTCCTGATTTTCTTAAGGTTGTAAGTAACTTTTACCGCCATATAATGTACAGTATGGTTATAACTTATAGATGTATGTACCCAGTACTAATATACTTTTAATCTGTATAACATATCAAACGCATATAAAATTTATATCTGAAAGGCTGAGGTAGTCCGGAAATTCCGGAATAAAATGAGGCTGTACTGTAGTTCCCAGTCCTGCAAACCAACTGCTCAAACACAACTTTGCCAAGCGCTGGCGCAACCTATGCTCGACTTCTAAAGCTGACAGACAGACTCGTAGAATTTTTATAAAGTTTTACCCTTTTCGAACATTTTTCACACGAGCATAGTTTGCGTGAACGCAATGTTTAGACTTATCTCCTTTTGTGTGTCACTGAAAGTATTTAGTCCAGAGCGCAAGCATTTGACACCGTTTGCGTTGGTTGTGAGCTGTTTAGCACCGAAAGATCAGATTGCTTCCATCCCGGATTCAAATTAGATAGCTTTTGTATACTCAATCGATACGTGCGGGGCGACACCGCGACGCCCCGCCCGGCTTGACGTACGGTGGCTTGGTGCTAGTGTCGTAACTGGTATTGTACGCGGATACAACTGCTTCAGTGTCTCGGACCAATATCTTAAAGCTTAGTCTTCTTACCAGTAATCTTTGTCGCTTTATGTGTCAAAATATGTGCGAATTTCTTAATGTTAACATATTATAATTATTAATTAAAAATCTTGTGTATATCGACCTGTATAATGGTTAAGATTTATCTGAATTCTCTTCTATAGGGTTAACTGATAAAATTCCGTAGTGACGCCGTGGGCTGGGACGACTGCGCCGTTCGCGATTGTGTCCAAATTGTTGTAGGTTATACTTAGTGTCGAATTTGATGCCAATATTTATAGTCGGGAGCCCTAAGTGGCCGTGGGGAACCTGCGCGGTCGCGCCAGCTACGCGATGACTGGGTCGTTAACGTATTACACATTTATTTTTGTAAGGGCGGGCCAGTGTGATATCTATACTATGAAATGGATAAATAAATATGTATGATCTGTAAAAATGCTTAAATCAGTCTTTTATTTCATCATTTTTACCAATTTCCCATAAGAATTACCTTTATTTTAAAAGCCTATGCATATGCCTACGCAGTCCAGGGACTATTGCAGTTCTAAGTGACCTTCTCATGGACAGCAAACATACGCTGAACACTGTCCCTCGCCTGCGTTGGCCTTTAATGAAAATTAATAAGTATGAAATGTGGGTAGATAGATAAACTCGTTCAACGGAAGAATGAACGAATGAATGAAGACCTAAGTAAATCGGTTTTCTAAATTCATATTTCAGGCCTGCCTTAAACATCCGGAATCAAATTCTGAATTTCACATTCTAAAAAAATTATGCTCAGAATTACATACAATTTTGTACTGCCTCACTCATCTCTTTCAGCTGATCTCTCAAATGATAGGGATTTAGAGGTTAATAAACTTTAATCGAAGTAGATCCCATAAACAACGACATTAGCAAAGAGCTGGCAATTCTCAAAATTGTAGGACGCATATCCGTCGCGCTCGTGGTCCCACAGGAAGGAGTGGAACACGTGCACGCTCTGTTGCCGACGCTGGCCGATGCTCACGGCCACGATTATTCTGTACCTAAAACAAATGAGTACCATTATAAATACCTACAGTATAGGTAGATAACAAAACTATTAATATGCGGGGGTAGTCTGTAGTTTGTATTATTTTTTTAATTTATTTATTGGCGCGCCGCCAAGCGATTTAGCTTTCCGACACAATGGCGTGTAGAAACAGATTAGTGATTTGGGTTAGGAACTTGGTAGGTTCAACAGGAAATTCCGTTAAAATACTAACGGTCACATCACGAATAAGTATATTATTTGAAAGAGCGGATATCTCCATCAGCAAGCCTTTCTGAAGCAGCAGCATAGAACGGAAGCAAGCGTCGCGCCGGCTAACATTGGCACTATGATCAGTGCCATTGTGTTCGAAATTAAGGTCTTATTTCGAGAATTTTGTACATTTTATTTTATTAATATACCTAAATAAATCAAAAAGTATATTTTATTTATGTTATTTTTACACTATCAAATTCATATTGAATGTCAAATTCATGGACACAGAGTACGAAAATAAAACTTCTGTCACAGTCGTGGTTGCAGTAAAAAAATTATGATTCAAACTGAACTTGCTATGACTTGATACTGTGATTTTTTTTTGGACTTGGTACTTGATTGACGCCATTTTGGCATAGTAAAGCAGCAGATACAGTGTATCCAGAATACAAACACAGAAGTAGAGATCGGTGTACCGTTTGCAATATTAGGGTAAAGATGCCGAATATGAGATACCATTTACATATTCGGCCATAAAAAATAAGTTACTGTCCTAATGACTTTGAAAATTATTTATATTCGATAAGTATTTAATGAAGTTTATCCTTGAAAGACCGTTTAGTGCTAGGTATAATAGATTTTTTGTTATATCAGATAATATTAGAAAAGTCAGAAATTACGTCTCAGGGAAATGGTCTCCTATTATGAGATACCAAGGGTTTTTAATATGAGATAGTATAGATTTAGAGAAAAAGAAAAGAAATCAATTCAAAAGAACTTTTTATTGGCGATATTTATTAATCTACAACATCGTACTACTAAATAAAAAGGTTTTAGTAACAACTTAATAATATATTATCATGTGCTTGTGCCAAGTGCTTGATGTTCTTCAGATGTAGATGTAACCCTTAAAATCGTTAGTCCAGCTTTACAATATTTTTCTATTTTTGCTTCTAAATAGTCAGAAAAAGCTGGAGGTCTTCCCATGAACCTTGACAAATACTTCTGCATTAGCATCTTTTTTGACATAACGTTCTAGGATACTCTTAGGAACATCGAAAGTTTTGACGCTATTAGGTAACGTATTTGTTGCTTTGCACTGCACTCACGGCCCATATTATGGCATCATGGTCCTAGGACTTCCTTGATCGACGGCATCTAGAAAAAGAGGTTTTTAAATAGTCGTATTTCTATACATCCTAATATGAGATATCTCATTTAAGGAGCCCCCACGTGTCTCATATTAGGAAAACACCCAAATTTAAAAACTAGAGTGCCTATTATTTCTTGACGAAGGAAATACAACTAAACTGCAAATGCATTGTAAAATTAATCATATAACTGATACAATGACTGTAAATTTAAATCATATAGTGTGACTATAAAGTTGTAACATACCTCGTTAATATTTGGTGTCAAAAATCGGGTTTTGTGGTTTCGTAAAAATCCGCACGTACACAACCTGACTTCGCCTCGAACTGGGAAGCACCAACACATGTTTCGGTCTGTTGCCACGTGGCTTCTGGTGACAGTATCGCCAAATAGCTGCGGCGATTAGTTTCGCCAAAACCTAACTATCTCATATTTGGCAACCATCTCATATTCGGCATCCTTACCCTAATAGTTACAGAGAAAGTTACAGAGAATCTAGTACCTATGTCAAAATTCAAATTGATCCATTTAGGCTGTAATTTACAGGGACAGCAAGTTAAGTTCATCATCATCATAGACTAAATGTAGAGATCAGTGTGTTAAGCTTAGCCGGGTCATTGTACATAGTGGAGATTTTTCTCGTAGCTACCCACCTGTCGTAATTTTCTTCCTTTACAGCAGTCCTAATACTTTCTGCTAAACTAAGGCACAGCTCCGGAGCAGTCTTATCACTGTATTCCACCTCTTCTAATTCCGAAGTTACTATACGTTGCAATGTTTTCTCAACGTCTTCAATACTGAAGCGTTTTCTTGAATTTAATTGATAAGTGGGTTGATAAGTTCGCACCTGTTTTGAAACGGGTTTGTTTTCAGACATATTGCTGGGTTTGATCAATATTTATATTATAGCCATAGTAACAAAGAGAAGCAGTGATAGCTTATTGCAGCTTAGTGGTTAGAACTGAGGTTTCCTGTCCGGAAGGTACCAGTATCGATTACGGGCACGCCTTCTGGGCTCTGACTTTTGAGAGTTATGTGCATTTAAGCAATTAAAAATCACATGCTTCAACGTTGAAGGGAAACATTATCGTGACGACACCTGCACACCTGAGAGTTCTCCATAATGTTGTAAATTGTAATGTCTGCCAATCGTTACTTGGCCAGTACGGTGGACTATGGCCTTGTTCTCATTGTGATGTGTGATGGGTTTAGATGATGATGATAATATTTTTTACAGAAATACCGAGAATACCTGCTATTCCAACTGTACCTATTTGAGAAATTAAAAAAATATTCACTAACAATGTAAGGTGAAGAAAAAACCGTCTAAACTCTAATCCGAATACAATTTTACCTACCAACAATTTCTGTTTGTTACTTGCACGGCGGTTGATAACAACTGCGCTTAAATTGCGAGAAGATAAACGTCTTCGATATTCTTTAGACATAATAAAAATTATTTAAAATGTTGCGAAATTGCTTTGAACGCTTAGCCTTCGAGATTTTTACATTTAAATTGGACTTTAGAAACAGTTCAACTGAGTTCGAGGTATAGTTATTCTAACATAGTAGGAAGTTTGCAAGCGGTAACAAATCGGTAATTGGCGGTAACAAATCGGTAATCTGTGAGTTTTTATTGCGCAAGTGAGTAAATGTGTGCTGTACGTGTCTGTGATTACCTCACCTTCCGCGGAAAGTGGCAGAATTATTTATTTACTACTAAATCTGTTAATACAAAAGTACTCTGTGAATCTGCTTTTTGCCACCATTATGCCACATCCAGTTTTAAATTGTCAATGGAGCAAACAGGCGTCCACACGATCGTAGTCCAATTCAATGATCTCTATCTGTCCTTGGTCACAAACATATAGTGTCCTTGGTAGAGATAACTAGAGCTCCTGACCAAGGTGGTTGGACGGTCGGTCATTCAGTTGACCAACCAAATCAACAGTTTACTGTTTACACGGTCGTTTTTAACGTCAACCAACCAAGGTCACCTTGGTTGGTGGTTGGTTCCGATCGTGTAGATGGCCTATAATTATTTATTTTTATGAACGAGGGGATTTCTTGGACATGGGTGGTGATTTGTTGAAATCAAATCACTGTTTTTAAAAATGGTATGTACCTACCTATCTATGTGATGTCAAAGGATGTCAAGTGTCAAACGCGTTGTGGTTTTTGATGTCTGTGGCTTTTTGAACGCGTTTTTTTGTGAAATTGACATTTGACAATGTCAAAATTGTCAAATTTCAATTTCCCGCGTTGGTAGTTGGTACCTACCACAGAGTACATTGATGGTACCTACCCTTATAGAGTTTTTGCTTTCTATTTTCCAACTTTTTTAGCAAATATTATTTTTCCACATCACTCTCAAATCATCAAATATGTTTTAGCTGGATTCGAGTTATATTTTTCCTTTCATAATTTTTAGTGTTAGAATCTTGCAAAGTATTACACCATTTACACCATAGGTATAATAGTTATTGACATTATATTAAATGATAAGAGTATTTTGTAATAAAGTGCTGCCTTTTCAGTGTGTTTAACTGTTTATAAACATCATTCTTTAACAATAGTGTACTAGGTATATTTAGGTACTTTTGTGATTCTGGGGAAGTACATTGCAATTTGGTGACCGATTAGTTAATTATTTATTTATTTACCAATTTAGTTAAGAATAATGTGTTTTAAAATTATCAAAGGTTTTAAATAAGATTAATTGATAGGTGTTATTTGGTAATTTGAGTGATAAATGATTATTTTTTTTAACATTTTACCATATGAGTGGATATTATTTAAAATCAAACCATGAATCAAAAGGAACAATCAAAGTTAGATCAGTTTTTTAAAATTAAAAACAGTGTTTCAAGACCTAGCACAAAAGTAGTACCTGGTAAGAAAAAAAAATTTAACTTATCGCTATCAAGATCTCTAATGAAGTCACCAAAATTGTCACCGGAGGATCGAAATGTGCCTGGAGTAATCGATCTGACAAGTGAGGATGAAAAAGCAGATGAAGGTGAATATATATGCTATGCAGAAATCGACTGCATTATTCTCCTAAGATGACTTTATACTTATAGCAGACTAGCTTTTACATTAAACTTCACAAACGCAATAGATTGATGTGATTTTTCGCATCAGTCTAATTGGTAATCTTGAGTGTGGCATAGGTGATTTTTACATGTTGGCAATACTGTTCCTGTGGCAAAAGTTAGTGACTCGCAGCTTGGCTAATGTTCTTTTTTAAAAAAAAACTTGTCTAATTCCTTGTTTCCTGTTTGTTCCGAGCTGAACTAAGTTCTCAGAGAAAACTATTAAACTTATGGAAAAGTTCATTCTTGTTCAATGTTAAGCAATCATTTTTTTATAGTACTTAATACAGGTATTCCGTGAGCATTGTGTTATTAAACTAATAATTCTGTAAGCTATTTTTAATTTACAGAGCTTAATTGTAGCGCCACTTCTACAACTTCCAACACTTCAAACACTACAATTGTATACACTCCTGTGAAGAATACATCCCCAGGGACTCCAAAATCATCTAAAAGGAAGTTCTATTCACCCACGAAAAGGAAAAATCTTTCTATCAAAAGTCCTATCAAAGCAAAGCGAAATTTGAATCTATCATTGGCATCAGGAGATGTAAAAGATGAAGATTTCACTGAAAAAACTAAGGGCATAGATGATAAAAGTAAGAGATAATATTATTCAAAATCATATACAGTAAAAGCTCCTTATTCGCGCTTCCTTTATTCGCGTTTTCACTATTCGCGGATTGAAAAAATGCGACCCAATTCCTATATTCGCGGCTAGATTTCTCTATTCGCGGATCTAATCGGTACATCGGTCCATACATAAAAAGGATTCCAATAGGTATCAAGCCCAATGTCCTTTGTAAACGCGTCGTCAAATGGACTAATATTTGAAAAATCTCAGTGAAGGTTTAAGAATGGCATATGAGCATTGTGATTTTTTTATGAAAACTGATCTGTCTATAGAACAAAGCCTTATTTTTAAGAGGCAAATTGCTAATGCCACTGCTGAATATCAGTCTGAATTGAAGGAGCTTTTAATAAAAAGCGTCAAGCAAGAAAAAATTACAAAATTCTTAAAACCATTGCCTAAACCTGAAAATAATAAATAATTAATCAAATATGGTCAAAAACTTAAATTAAATTGGTTTTTTTTTTTATATATTTGTTTTTTATTTTGTCACCTAGGAACGTATCCCCTATAATCCCATACAAATTACCATTCCATATTCACGGTTTCTGTATTCGCGGCATATTTACGGAACGTATCCCCCGCGAATAAAGAGCTTTTACTGTACTTAAAGATAATATTGAATTAATATGTATTTAACTTCGAACAGTGTGTGTTGCCAGTGATGACTTACGGATCCGAAACATGGTCGCTAACTATGGGCCTCATAAGAAGGCTCAGGATCACTCAGCGGGCGATGGAGAGAGCTATGCTTGGAGTATCCCTGCGAGATCAAATCAGAAATGAGGAGATCCGTAGGAGAACCAAAGTCACCGACATAGCTCTGCGAGTGGCGAAACTGAAGTGGAAATGGGCGGGGCACATAGTTGGAAGAGCTGATGGTCGATGGGGTCCCAAGGTGCTGGAGTGGCGACCCCGCACCGGGAAGCGCAGTGTTGGCAGACCCCCCACTAGGTGGACAGACGACATCAAACGAGTCGCAGGGAGCCGCTGGATTCAGGCGGCGCAAGACCGAGGCTTGTGGAGGTCCATGCAAGAGACTTATGTCCAGCAGTGGATGTCCATTAGTTGATGAAGAAGAAGAAGAAGAATATGTGTGGATTAAGTTTTTTTATTTACCACAAGAAATCTTTAATTTTTCAGAATAAAATGTTGCCTATGTGTTAATCCTGAGTATGAGCTATAATTTCAAGCAAATTGGTTAATTAGTGGTGGCGTGAAGGAGTAACGTACGCACGCACGCACACATTAAATATAAATACAAACTTTCGCCTTATAAAGGCGATATTAGTGTGAAGTGTTATAAATAAAATACAAAATAATAATTTGCAGCTCAGTTGCTAAAGTAATAATAGAAATTTGAAACATTTAAATCTTATTATTATATATCAATAATGCAATGATAAAAAAACTTGTTCATTTTATTTTACAGCAATATTTCTCATGAAAATAGTTAATGAATGCTTAAATGACAAAAATTTGCGGAGTCTGTTGAACAATAAGTCATTGAATCTCTTTGAAAAGTATATGCTAGCGAAACCACCTGGACAAAGAATAGTATGCAGACTGTACTGGCAGGTAAGACAATCTGATAACTAAAATAGCAACAACATCCCTGGCGCAGTGGTGAGTGCTGTGGTCATATAACTGGGAGGTCCAGGGTTCGATTCCCGGCAGGGGCAATTTTAGTATTTATAATTTCTGAATTGTCTCTGGCCTGGTCTGATGGGAAGTTTTGGCTAGTTACCACAAAATCTTGCAGGTGGAGCAGTGGTGCAGATGGACCAAAATAAAGAAGAATGCATGCGGTAACAAGGTGAATAAAGAAATAAAGAATAGTGATCCAAAAGCAAACGCTGACGACCCAACCATACAAGAGGCGTTGAACTATCTCATCGAAAATGGCTTTATTACAGTTGCACAATTTAATGGTAAATATATAATTATATATTTATTAGTTTAAGCAGTAATATCCTTGAGGCCTCTTTTTCCAGCTAACCTATTATCGTGAGTACAACAAGGTAGTACCTCTTATAACTTTTTGAAGTTATAATACTGCTGTACTGTTATATAGAGCTGTTTTTCCAACTGTTTTTGCGAAATTAAAAAATTATTCACTGACAATGTTGGATTGAAGACTTTAGTTAGAAAGACTTCTGTATTGACTAATCAATTTTTTTCCAGGAAAAACACACGATTTGAATTTTGATGAAATAGCTAAGATCATAAACGAGAAAGAATTGCAAGCAATATGCAAAGAATTTAAATTAAAAGCCAAAAATAAAGCAGACTGCATACAAATATTGAAGGATTTTATGAGCCAAAAGACAAACATCGCCAAATACTTCGGTTGTAGCAGTCACAATGAAGGTCGCCTTTTAAAGGTGTAAGTAGGTTTCAAGTACTTTATTGTAAGAATATACAGAGTGATAGACCCTTCTCTGATGAGGCTTAAGTTCAATAACATTGGTGGCTTGCTGCTGATATGAACGTTACTCTGTAATGGTCAATAGCCAAATAAGCCTCAATTCGACGTGTTTAAAAAAAAAATTTTTTTTTAATTACCTACAATTTTGAGTGGTTCAATTTTAGTGAAATCATTATTTGCTCTTAAATTACAGGCATTATTTTGTTTATTTTGAGTAAATTATTTTTATGCTCTTATTAATGTTAATGAAGCCTCAATAGCCCAACGATTAAAAGAGCGGAATGAAAACTGAAAGGTCGTATAAGGAGAGGAGAATTGTAAAGTTTAGCTTGGCTAATATTCGTTTTAATAAAAAAAAAAGACGTGTGGCACTCGGGGACTGCCGCGGTAAAGCTATTGCATAGCATTTTTTATCAACGCCATCTAGCAGCTCACCGCTAGATGGCGTTGATAAAAAATGCGCCATCTAGCGGCTCACCGTAGAGGAATCCCGTGTCAGGTTATTTTCGTCACGGAATTTCTGGATTCGGTCTCCACGCTGGCCCGCGATAGAAGCTATGCAATAGCTTAAAAATTGCAGGTTGGGTACGAAGATTGGAGTGTGCTACAAGCTCGCCGAACAAGTTCGTCAAGCATTGCACGAACTGTACATCCTAATGTATCTCGGCATGAACTATGATATAATAAGGGAGCGCAAGTTGGAGCTGACACTGATTAATGAGAAAGCATTGCGGGAAAGCTATCCTGTGGAAAATGAATTGCTGGACAATGCAAGTGTAGTTTTCAAAAGTAGACTAGAATTTGAACGGTAAGAATAAAAATAAATACCTATCATTTGCTGTTGCTGTGCCTATCATGCTGAGTTGTCTTTATAGAAGCTTATATTAAAAATACACGGTGTTATTTTATTCCCCGTAAACCCTGAAGGAGGTGAATGTGCTCATGAAACTGAACAACTTTCCCCAAGGAAACTGCATGTATTTAGCTTTTTGTATTCCTACTTACCACAATATTTGTACGCCGCTACGGCTAATGTGTTGAACTTTTATTTGAAATTGTCATCTTTTGTTACACACACATTATGCAAATAAAGAAATTCTATTCTATTCTATTCTATTCTAAGGAACATAGCTCGAAATATGAAAAAAAATTTTGGACCTCCCATAATAAATCAATCAGCTAATCGTCAATTTTGTATGGAGGGTCCATTTTTTTTTTCATATTTCGAGCTATGTTCCTTGGGGGAAGTTGTTCAGTTTCATGAGCACATTCACCTCCTTCAGGGTTTACGGGGAATAAAATAACACCGTGTATATAGTGGCTAAAACAGTATTTTTTAGAGGCACATTGATTGTGGCTGTCTTAGTAATTTAGAGGAGAAGGTATATTTTTAGAGGCGAATAATACTATTAAGTATTAATAAATAGTAAAAGTAAGTATTAATAAATATTAAATAGTAATAGTAATACTAAATAGAAGCCTGTTTAATTACATGCCTTTTTTTAATTGAGCCTGTTTATTTAATCTTATATTTTTTCTTTTTCCAGCTATCTAAACGCGCATTCCATTTACGAAGAGTTTTTGGCTAAGACGGAATTAAAAGAGCGATGCGGAATCGTTGAAACAGTTTTTGACCTTTTCAAAGCAATTGGAAAAGAAGAAATGACAACGTAAGTTTCGAACCTTTTATTGTCTCAGTTTTCCTTGTTTTACTTTTAATGGCTAGATGGTTTAATAAATCTAGGGTCTGCAGACTGAAGCCCATAAATCACAAAAACTCAAATTTTTTATTAAACCAATACTCATTTATTTTAATTCTAGTTGATGCCCGCGGCTTCGCTCGAGTGGAATTAGTTTTTAAAATCCCGCGGGAACTCTTTGATTTTCCGGGATAAAAAGTAGCCTATGTCACTCTCCCGGTCTTCAACTATATTCATGGAAAAAGTCGCGTCGTTTTGCTTTGTTGCGACGTTATTGAAGGACAAACCAACAAACAAATACACATGGGTATCGTTGAGGATCTGGGAAGTGACATAGGGTAGGCTAGGGTTTTTATCCCGGAAAATCGAAGAGTTCCCGCGGGGTTTTAAAACTAAACCCACGCGAATGAAGTCGCAGGCATCAGCTAGTTATTTCGACCATTCCGTAGAACAAAGTCTCATCTGCTAAATTCACAACTTGAAATTTGAGCCTTAAAAGTAATATCTGCAAGGCTCAAATCTCAAGTTATGAATTTAGCAGATGAGACTTTGTTCTACGGAACGGTCAATTTATACGTTTTAGATACACGACGCTACCTGTTTGGCTGCGTCGCTTCACCCCTCCCCATATATACGCGAAGATTCTCGAAGAAGGCATCACGGACCTGAAGCGTGACAAGACTAAGGCTACTCTAGGGAACGACATTCTGTCTGCCCTCATCGCACAAAACGTATTCAGGCAGCACAAGAAAGCGAGCTGGATTGCGGAGAAGGCCCTTATCTTAGACAAATTCTTGGGCGAAGCGGATCAGGTATAGAACGTTTATCTCACGAAGTTACGGGCGTTTTACTTGTGGTTACGTCGTGTACATGCACATTGTGTAAGTGTGCGTGCCTGTCAGGAGCCTAGGTGGGACCGGTCAGGTGCGAGATCGAGTTAAATGTTGAATAGAAGCAGGCGTTACTTTGTGGAATCAAGGAAAAACTAAATTCTTTTGCTATAATACGCCAAGCCAGAAAAAATCTTGAGATGTTGAGTCAATATCAACAGGCAACAGTTGGACCAAAGACCAGACCAGACCAGAGATAATTTTGAAATTATCTTAAACTCTTTAGTTGAATTGAAATTATATTCAATTCTTCTCGGTTGGAATGGCATTCCGAACCAGAGGTAGATTCATTTGTCGATTTGAAAGCCCTCTGTAAAAGTTTATTTGAATAAAAAATTATTCTATTCTATGATTGAGGCACCCACTAAAAATAAAAGAATTTTTTGATATTCCACCTCAAAACCTCAAAAAAAATTCCATCCAGACGAAGTCGTGGGGTTAACCTAGTAATAATCTATTTTCAGGCTGCAGATGTTTTGATACAAGGATTTGATTCCAATTTGCCAACTGAAGCTGAACAGCTGTTGTATCCGCGGGCTCTTAGACTATCGAAGCGGAAAACAAACAAAATCAACGATAAATCCGCAGAGTTGATTTCGAAGATCGCGGAAAAAGTCTCTAATTGGGAAAAAGAGATAGCTGCGAGGCACATTTATAAAGTACCGAAAGAGTGAGTATTTCAATTAGTCACTTTTCCTAGTTTCATATTATAAATTAGACGATGCCCGCGGCTTCGTGCGCATGGATTAATAATTTTGTTTTCCGCGGGAACTCTTTTATTTTCTGGGATAAAAGTAGCTTATGCTGTTATTCTAGACTATAATCTATGTCTGTGCCAAATTTCAGTCAAATCAGTTCAAAAAATTCGGTCTGTGTGTGTGCATGCTTGCGTGCGCGTGCGTTTGTGTGTGTGTGTAGCCGCCGAACGGTATGGGTATCAAATGACTAATAGAATACTAAACACAACGATAAATTTCAAATCCAAGATGGCCGCCACCACAAAATGACGAATTTTTTTTTTTTTTTAATTTCACATGTAGGGGGTGTTTCAAAATTTCAATTTACACTTGTTTATTTGCAGCAACTACGGCAAGGGCAAGCTGAGGTTCGACGCGTTCGTGGACGGCAGCCGCGCCGTGCTGAGCGCGGAGGAGTATTGCATACATGACTACACCCGCGTCGCGAACATGTACACGCACGGTGAGTCTACTTATCTTCTCCAAAATCTCAACCAAGTGCCAGTCCGATACTGGGTGCGGATCTCCTCAGCATGAGAAGGGTTTAAGCCAATGTCAACCCTTCTCTGAGACCTGTGCTCAGTAGTGAGCTGATGATCATGATGAATTTTGTAGAGCAATGCTACTCAAAATTAATCAAAAGTTTTTTGCAAGATTTGCGTACTTGCAAAAAACATTTTTGACAGTCAAAACACGAGTGATACGTTGAAGCGCGGCCGGCTGATAAAAAAGACAATAGAATTGCAAATTCTGTTGTCTTTTTAAACGTCCTTATTGCCTTTTTAATTGTCCATATAAATCGATGTTAACAGTTCATCGACTTGCGTGCGTAGTTTACAACATACGGTCACTAGATGGCGCTAAAAATCGAACGTTTTGCAGAAATGAAGTGGACAAAAAGGGAGCAGAACACGAGATATCTTCCGAAGCTTACTTCGGCTTAAGTCTAAAATGTCAAAACGTTTCAGGCGGGCACTGGGAGGGGAAAATAGTGACGACGATCTTCTTCCTGTTGTTCTGGGACATCATATACGCGCGCCTCCGCGGCCTGCGCGGCCTGTTCCTGTCGCGCCACCAGCCCTACCCGCTCGACCTGTTCACCGACAGCTTCTACTCCAACCGCCGCCTGATGATCGAGGACAGGCTGCGGGAGATCCAGGAGGGCAGCGACGCAGACATGTTGGCGCGGATGCAGGCCACGTGGGATAGCAGGCCCGAGAGTGAGTGACGATTAATTAATGACTTTCTTTCAGGCGAAGAGAAATAAGAAATTAAAAATCACGCTTCTTGACATTCAAGACGTCATTGCTACGAAAAGCGTTGCCAGAGAAGGAAACTTCCATCGTTACTGTAAAAAATACAATTATTATGTCACCTCACTAGCTCGAAAAGCGCGCCTTTGCTGTGTAAAACCAGTGAGCAAAAGTCGTTTTTGCTCACCCAGTGAGAAAAAGTGTTTTGAATTTAGGAACACTCTGGATTGGCATTTCTTCAATTTATTGTCTCAAGAAAAGTTCCGAAATCTTGTGTATAATATTTTATATCCCAACATTTTATTTCATAAACAGTACAGAGTAAAAAACTCTCTATTTTATTATTTAAACTTTTGACTTTTAATTAAAATGTGTTTCTTACATCTTGTATTTTTTTGCTATTGAGGAGAAAAGTTGTATGTATCACACGATAGCAAAGTTTTTGCTTCTTGTGCCTTTGAATCCCTCACTGCACTCAAGATTCTAACTTGAATCCTTCGCCCGCTCGGGATTCAAACTAGGCACTCGTAACAAAACCGAACTTTGCTATCTTGTTGAGCAAATAACTATTTTCTTATCAACTGTACTTTATGACGTAATTTTGTAACGGTCGACAACGTCCAACTTGTAATAAGGCCGCCTGTTCACCAGCGGAGGTGTCGGGCATCCACCGCGGCATCGGGTGGGACAACGTGAGCGCGGTGGGGGCGTGCCTGGGCGCGCGTCGCGCCGCGTCGCTGTGCCGCCGCCTCGCCACGCGCTACCACTACGCGCACAGCGGGTTCCCCGACCTCACGCTGTGGAATGTGCACACTAAGCAGGTAAACTGAAAATATTTTGACGTCTATCGCCAGCGGCGGCCTTAGGGGGTGGCGAACAGGGCAATCGCCCGGGGCCTCGCTCTTGCAGGGGCCTCACGCAACATCCCAAGCAAATAGTTAACTTTATAAATCTTTCAATGTAAAATATGTTAAAACTCAAATTTTATTTATTTGTATACCTTTAAAATTTCTCCTCAAACATGACAAATACCTAAACCAAACAACCAGACCTACTTTCGCATCACATATTTTTCACGAAGGATAAAGGGCTTCGCAAAGACCTGCCGCCCGGAGCACAGATTACTTGTGAAAATCAGATTCTGGATATGTTTACAATCACGTTTAATAATTATCTTGTCCAGTTATTAATTCACATCACTTAGAGTTACAACGCAACACAACTACATATTTAGGTTAGTTTCACATTTCCAACTTTACATCCACACGCGCAGACAGACACCGTACTCGTGGCGACATCTCTTTCCTTCAGCGCGCGTAACATACTATAGAATATAGGTACTACGTATGCCCGGAGCCTCGCAATGGGTAAGGCCGCCTCTGTCTATCGCCTGATAAAGAAGGTACATCTACCCGCTACCTACAGCCAGTTTCCCAAACGGATGTGAAATGAAAATCGCTAGTATTGAAAGTACGACTTTAAGTTAGGGACTCTAGGTTCATTTTTCTCTAACGTGCAAACAAATTTAGTGAGTTCGCGCATATTTTCAACAGATGGTACCGAACTAGTAGTAGATTCATTTGAAGATTCGAAAGCAGTTTGTAAAAGTTTATTTGAATAAATAACCTCCTTAAATAAATAAGTCATTTATTTAAGTTTTATTTTGTTGTATGTTCTGTATTTTTACTAAAACTGAATAAACAATTATATAGGTTTCTTCAAATCAAAAAAAAAAAAAAAAAATAACCTCCTCCTTTTTGGAAGTCGGTTAAAAAACTATTCTATTCTATTCTAGATAGCATTCGTGGAAGTGAAGACTGACTCAGACAACCCGTCGATGAAGCAAAAGCAATGGATGCGCTATCTCAAACAGAACAACATCCCTGTGGAGTTCTGTTATATCGGCGTTCACACGATGCGCGCGCGCTCCAGGAACTGCGGGGAGATGGAATGTTCCGATGACGAGGACTAACTTACTTTGACTGTGATGATGATCATGATTTTAAGCATCTGGCTTTGGACCTTTTTGAGTTAGTGAGGTGAAAAGTCATATTATTTATAGATGATTAGAAGATGCCCGCCACTTCGTCCAAGTGGATTATGGTTTTTCGATTCTAGCGGGAACTCTAATTTTCCGGGGTAAAATGTATGTGAATCCTGGGTGGGAACTACATATCTCCATTCCAAATTTTAGCCAAATCGGTTCATTCGTTGTGGCGTGAAGGAGTAACACACACACACACACACACACACACATATACACACACATGCACACACACACATACACACACACACACACACACACACATACACACACACACACATACACACACACACACATACACACACACACACATACACACACACACACACATACACACACACACATGGTCAACTTTGAGTTACGAGTACCCTCTATTTAATAGTTAGTATACTTTGGTAGATTTGTCTATAATATATCTTAATTTTTTCTATTTCTCTATCTTGAAAGTGTAAATATATTGTTAAAGTAGGGTTCCCTATAAGATGACCGCGGTCTAAAGAACCGGATATAAGTGTTTGAACATTCAACAAAGCCTAAAAATATTCAAATTGAATGATTAATTTCTGTGGATTTTTTACTAGTCATTAGGCACATAACATAATTCTTGCGTTTTAAATTTTTGTATCTAAATGAAGACTGATTTTTAGGCTATTTTCCAATTAAGTACTTAAAAACCCGGCCAAGTACGAGTCGGAGTCGCACAAGAAGGGTTCCGTACCATCCTACAAGATTTAACATGTTGTAGATACTTTTTAAATTAAATTTTTATTATTTGTTGTTTGTGTAGAAATATACACTCTGAAAATTTCAGATGTTCTTTTCATGAAATAAACAAAAAAAAATGCTTTTTAAGCCAGCTGGTCCACTGGAAAAGCTGCATCAATCGCTGTTATTGTGTCAATTCGGTGATTGGCTGAATTTATGGCGTTCTTATTGCAGCAACGCGATCTAGCCAATAGTGAAAGAGGATCAGAGGCGAATCAGATTGCGATCGTCACACTGCTGTCGCAATCATTTTAAACAATCCTACAACAGGTCGCGTTTGGAACCTTTGTAGCTTAAAGTTTAGTTTTATGACAAAAATATATTTTTATAACAAATAAACTTTTATGTGAGAATTAAAATATACTTATTGATATATTTTTTTAATCGTAACAGTAATAACTATTTTTATTTTAAGTGCATTTATTTACAAATTGTATAATTATGTTTGTTATTGCATAATTCCGGATTATGTTATAGTTCCTAGGTAAATAGTGCCTTCTATGTTTTAATAAATATACCATAATATTCTGTTGTTTTGATTTGCAATCCCTGTTTTTATGCAGAATATATAGGGCGCAAGCAGACGTTTCATCTAAAATTGTTGCATAAAACCCAGCCAAGTGTGAGTCGGATCCTACGATACGATACGAGGGGTTCACACTATTTTCGGACCGTTTTTTTTTAATTCTACACGACTATGCAATTCGACACGATCGGAGAGGCTCAAGACCGACAGCTTTACGCGCTCTCCGAGACACGGCCGCCAACTTCCTAACTCCGAAATAAACCCAATACATTTTATGGCCTAACCCGGGAATCGAACCAGGGACCTCGTTATCTGCAGTCGAACTTACTAACCTATAGACCAACGAGGCAGGCAGACAAGACAAGTAGGTACCTAAATTTAAAAAAAACTTCCATCACTCATTATAACCATAGATCACGGAGTGATTACATTCTCTTTGCCATAGATTGTTTATACTCCTGTCACTGATTACATAAATCACTCCAATTAGCGACTGTCACAAAAAGAATAATAATTTGTAATTATTTTATTCTACCAAGATAATATAATCACTTATATTCTACGCCTTTCTAGACTCGACACACTATCCACTAACACAGTGAATAAAACATAGAATAAATAAATAATTATTAGTGGAAATAATAACTAAGTACCTACCTATAAATACTTGGATAATCATGTTGTCCTCTTTGTATTTTCCCCTCCTGGCCATGTCGGCGGTCTCTGCGCTCTCAGTCCTCTTCCTTTACTGCAAGAACCGGTCTGACGAGAGGAAAGGGTACATGGATGTGGACGAAAAGCCGTGATAAACTATCTATTGATTATGTTTATACCTAGATTTTAGATACCACTTTGTTTATAAAGTTTAATAGATATTTATTACTTATTACAAGCTTTTATTTAACTTGCTATGTTTGTATGTAGAAATAACCTAAGTCTTTCAGTGCAAAATTTGCAAACTTTTTTTCAACCACTTTTCAAAACGGAACGCAACTTCGTGTTTTAACCCCAACTTTAACCCATAATTCTTGATAATCGTTTTAAAGACTGGGACGGAATAGGTATGTAGCTAACTACAAACCAAAAGTTTAACTCGGGTCTCGGATCGATGCAGGCATAGCTAATAGAAAAACAATTTAAGCATGGTGTATATTCGGTATAGGGGTCGTTCTACTTTTCTACCGACAATGAAACGACGTTTTTCTGTTTTTTTGGTTTTTGAACTATCTATAATTGTGTTTTATGTGTGGGATTTAAAAAAAACTGCATCTGTGTTTTCATTAGTACTAGTTAAAGTTTCCTTCCTAGCTAATATTGATTCTTTTTTAATGTTGGTTTTTGAAAAAATAATGTGACAAAGTGGCCTTTTTCTGTAGAGACCACATTTCAGTTTACCACTCTGTCACGGCATTATACGGAAAACGAACGTATAAAATATGCTGGATAGAGAACATGAAAAATGACATAATATTAATAGATAAGAAAAATATGGACGTTTATTCGAACCGAATAAAAAACCGTTTATATTAATACTCCAACGAGATGCCATAATAAGAAGAAAGACAGACTATTGTCGGTAGAAAAGTAGAACGACCCATAGGCAAAGATCCATAGCCATACAGAGGGGCTAGACAAATGGCATTCGATTCGAAGCGATTCGATTTCCTAATTCGCAATCGCTTTAACGAAAGCGAAGTTCGACTGCTAGACAAAGTTACATGTGATTAGCGATCGCCTATTCCATTCGTCTTTTCGATAAATAGTAACTTTTGTCTATGATCTTTCGTAATGAAACGTCAAATTCGTGCATCTAATTTTGAATGTTGGTTTGAGTGGTTTTTCTTAAGTGTGAAAGTAGAGTTTAATTTACTTAAAAACTATTGATTCGTAATATTCAGACTAATTATATTTCTTGGTAAATAACAAAGTGCTTTTGTGTGTACTAAAAAACAAATATGTAAGTAGGTACCTATGATTTCAGCTAGACAAATAAAATGTTAGAGAATTCTTTCGTAGTGCTTATTGCTGAGCCTCATTAATACCCTGGATGTTTGTTATTGATACCTTGAGTAGTTAATAGGTACTATCAACGGGCCTTTGTTCATGTCGCGCATAGCCAAAGATTGTTTATATTAATCGTTGTATATAGGACCTTTGTGACTATTTCGGCGTAGTCCAAGCTAATTTGTGTTTATATTAAATACTAGTGGTTCGCCCCGAACTGAGACCTAGCAGTATCCCATAATTCCCTAAAGATAGTTTTAATTATATATTGTAATAATTAACTTTTAACATTAGACGCAATAAAAAATAATAATAGTTGACGCAAAACTTTTATTGATACAGCGCCATCTATAAGCATTATTGTGAAGCTATTAGCATTAAAAATTAAATGATTTCATTTCTTACCAATATTTATCAATTCAGTTATCATTATTATTGTTCAATAATAATGCAAGAAGCCAATAACAATCTCTAAATAATTCAAAAAACAACTAAAATTAACAAAACAATGCTATTTCTTTCGTTTTCTACAGGGTCTTGGCGTTCGCTACGGTTTCCATCAATAAAATCGACAACTATCGATAACGCTTGTGAAAAATGCCACTTGTCTAGCACTTGTCGATTCGTTTTTATTAGACCACGTGACATTTCGATAGCTAATGTCAATCCCATACATTTTTGACATTTCTACTAGCGATATCGCTAATGGAATGTAACTTTGTCTAGGCCCTCAGGTTATTCATCGGTCGTATAAAATAATAAAGGTTGCTTTAAATCGAAACTCACAAATTGTAACAGACTATTTATTTTTCAAATATATTCTAAAACAAATTCATAACATGGTATGTAATCAACAATACACCTCTAGGAAAATAAGGCACCTATTAGCTGTAAGTCTACAGACAAACCCATTTTACTATCTAATAAAATAAACTTTCACCGTTTGGCATACTTTTATACCACCCTTTCCGATAATAAGAATACATTGAGCATTAATAGTGGTACAAAAATAGTAAGTTAACAATAAACACTGCTGTTTTATATTCAGTCTACTACAGTTAATGTATAGGTATTAAAAAGTAGATCTATTCTTATGAGATACTTAAATCTATATTCACACTTCCAATTATGAAGTTATACAGGGGCACATTTGGCACTTGTGGGATGCAGTCAAATACTTCTTTTAAGATTTTCTATCATTATTCTCAGTCAAAAATCTATCTTGACCAGATCACATTAAAATGTATTTTATCTAGAAAATAGATTTAATATCGTCAGTCAAATTCACTAGCGGAACAATTCCAAAAATCAGGTGTTTTGGGTTAATTATGCAAAATTGTTTGAAAATTGAATAATCTTTACGAAGCACTAACGGTACAAGTCAAATTGACAGGAAACCACATAAACTGCTAGAGAAGTATTGATTCTAGCTGTCAACTCAAAACTTTGACTCTCAATTACACGAAACTGTATATTTTGAAATGTACCATTAATGAATTTGTCCGACGATATAATAGTATCGAGTTAAATCGATATTAGTATTTTAAATCGCAGGAAACCTTTTTTTTTAAGAATATAAGCCATGCTAAACATGACTAATATCCCCCTTTCCGCTAAATAAGGATACAGCTTGTAGCACTGAGTACGACAAACGATATTGAAACGATACTGAAACGAAATTTCGGTTTTCAGTCCGCGTTTTAATCCGCCATTGAATCAACTATTATGATTGTTATACTCTGAGAATTTAATCTCACTTCACACTAGTGCCAAACAACAATTAACGCCCTCACATCCTTAACAAATCATGCTCACAATTATTGTTAAAAACAAAAAAATCATAACCATCACCTACTTTCTATCTATCTATAATGGTAACTTATATAACTTATAAATCCGTAAAATACAAATCGAAAATCTTGAGAACCGTTTTGCCTGTTTGTTGTTTTATTTTGGTTTGTAAAATTTGTGCAAACTTCAATTCTCAAATAGGTATTTAACTATTGAAAGTTTTCAAAATTTTTGTATAAAAATATCTGTAACTGGTATTACATTTTTTAACAATAAACTATGACTATTTCGAGCCTATTTAAAATTAAACTTAAAGGAGAGAAAAAGAACGTTCACAAGAAATTCTGTAATTACCACTAATTCCAGAATTTTTTGTCAATTTCATATTCTATTCTGATCTAAACTTTTTCAATTTCACAACATGTATAATATTGTTCATGCAACATTATTTCTCTACAAAATAATTTATTCACACAGCCAAGTGAAAATAAATAACTATTCACTTTCATATATTTTATAACTTTCTGAAATATACATATGTAGTTCCAAAATTTGGTTCTCAGTGTATAAATAATACAAAAATTTTTTGTATGTATAATAAACGGTTATATAAAAAATATATAGCCGAATAAAATTGAAACATACATAGTATTTATTAAGTATTATTATCATCTTAAAACATGCAAAATGCATTTACAAATACCAGTCATGCCAGCTAACATGACCACAATATAATTATATACAATAAATTATATACAATATAGATATTATATTATTATTAAAGGCAGATATTATAACATAAGGAGGTACGCAGTTACAATCCAGTTCGAATCCGCAAAATTAGATACGTAAATAAAGGGGCTATTTTGAATTTCGTGACGTTATAAGTACTGCATGTTTTTGGATTTCGATTCAGCTGCCTGATCTTATATAATTAATATCTTTTAAATAATTTTGTAATCCTAAATTTCAATTATAAATAATAAAAATAATGCCTCAAGTCCCTAATATAATATATTTATTTTACGGTGATTTTTAGACGACTATAAAAGTGTCATTTCCGCTTCCTTCATGACCCGCGAGGGATGCTCAGGACTCCTGACAAAAGAAAATATACAATATTAATTATTATTATATTTCGTCACTTCATTCTTCAGTTATAATATATATTTGTATCACTTCAATGGCGAGGGAAAACATCGTGAGAATATAGCAATCCCACGTGATAGTATGTGATAGCAGTCAAACGCTAAAATAACAAAATAAACGTAAAAATTCTTTTTACAAAACCGACTTCAAACGCCACTACAAACTATATCAATTGTGCCTATAAAATTTGAAGAGTTTCCTTGATTTCTCCAGGATCCCATCATCAGATCCTGACCTGATGAGATTGAGACCACCTGGGAAGTATATACCCTTTCAAACAAAAAAAAAAAATTTTCCAAATCGGTCCAGGCGTCTTCGAGTAATCGGGGAATATACATAATAAATAATAATAAAAAATCCGATGAATAGAGAAAATCCTCCGTTTTTGGAAGTCGGTTAAAAATAAGGAATTTAAAATGGTATGTTAACAGCTTTAGTGTTTGGCTAAGACGTGGTCATACCGCTGAGTAGACCTCCACGGTATGACCGACAATGGCGCTAACTTCGTAGGTGTTTGCACTTTTTTTTTTAAAATAAAAATCGAGCAAAAGAAAAGAACGAATAAACAAACAAAAACCTACTAACGATAAAGCAAATGGCCGCAAACTCAGCCTTATGCTGGGCATTGTACATGCCTAGCGTAGCGTAGCCCACTTACGCGTTAGGCTCCTGCTTGAAAGGCGCGGCGTCGAACAGCGCGGGCTCGGGTAGAGGGAGTTGCGGCACGAGCGGCGGCGACGCGGCGCCCAGCGGCGACGCGGCCGCTTCAGCGCCTGCCTCCTCCAGCGACGCCTCTGTTGACGCACCTACGACCTTAGTCTATTAGACCCTTTGCTTATGGCCCAATACATAAGTCACATACATAATAAAGGACCTCCTTACTATAAACCTAACCGTTTCGACGACCTCCCTGGCGCAGTGATGAGCGCTGAGGTCTTATGACTGGTAGGTCTCGGGTTCGATTCCCGGCGGGGGCAATTTGGGAATTTAATTTCTAAATTGTCTCGTCTGGTCTGGTGGGAGGCTTTGGCCGTAGCTAGTTACCACCCTATCGTCGAAGACGTGCCGCCAAGCGATTTAGCGTTCCGGTACGGTGACGTGCAGAAACAGATTAGGCGTATGGGTTGAATGTACATACCCTACCAAGTAAGCCCGCTACCATCTTAGACTGCATCGTCACTTACTTAGGTGAGATCGCAGTCAATGACTATCTTGCCTAATAAAAAAAAAACCTCGTATTTGATAACTCACAAGCTTTCGAGATATTTCTAAAATAGGGGGCTACTTCTTGTGATTAAAAAAAAAAAAAAAGAACGTTGGATAGTGCCACTTGTTGGGAACACAACATAAGATCGTTCAGTCGTTCAGTGGTTCATTCAGCTGTGCTAATGAAAACTCACTCTCTTGCCTTCGAACTGCCACAGTGTAAAGACGTACCTACCCCAAATGCAAATGCTTTAAAGCAGAAGTGAATAAATACAGTAGAGATACAAGCTTAGACTGGAGAAACATCCTAACACACTGGCACAGAGATTGCTTGATAAGGAAGGAGACACAAAACGCCTCAAAAGATGGCACATACTGGAGCTGGATGGGAGATGAGCTCCAACATAGCTCTCAAGGATAGGGATATTTATTAAAATTCCCCCTTTAATCACCTACAGCTGACACACCCCAATATCTGATAATGGCTGGAGAAGCCGATGGCAGATGGATATATAAAAGAAAAAAAAAAAAATTGCCAATATACTCAAGTGCTGTGCCAGAAGCCGTTTTTGTTGTTCCTAAATCATCACCAAGTCCACACCACTCACCCCCGAGCAGCATCTCCTGCAGCAGGCTGTCGACGTGCGCGACCCCGAACAGCTTCGCGAACTGTATCTGCTCGATCATCTGCCACGTGATGCTCTGCAGCGGCGGCAGGCACAGCAGCAGCTCGCCGAAGCGGCCGCGCCCGTCGTACTGCCGGTCGCTGATGTAGTCCTCCAGGTTGATCTGTATCTGGTAGCGGAGCTGCTTGATTTTCTGCGGTTGGGAGAGGCCTTTCGCGTCTGGAAAGAGCAGTGATGGACTTTTATTTTATTTATTTAAAGACAAAAAAAAATGAACACAATTTACACCATAATTTATAGACCAAAGCATCAGACTAAAACTTGTGGCTGGTGATTGCAATTGGCAGCCCAATTAGACCGTAGCCTGTGCTAGGGATTTTATTTATAAATTCAACTCAAAAAAAATCTTATCGAAACCATGCAAAAAATCATCTCATCAGTGTTTTTGTTTGTTGGTTTATCTTTCAATAACGCTGCAACAGAGCTACGGATCGACGTAATTTTTGTACGGGTATAGTTAAAGTTGAGGACCTGGAGAGTGACATAGGCTACTTTTTAGAATAGAATAGAAATACATATTTTTTATTCTAATAAACTTTTACAAGTACTTTTGAATCGTCGATGAATCTACCACTGTTTCGAAATACCCTTCCTGCCGAGAAGAGCCAGCAATAAACTCGGCGGTTGCTCTTTTCAAAAAAAAAAAAAAATTTTTTTACAATAGGTAACAAAACTATGCTATAATACAGTGTTTCCACAATGAAGTTTCAAAAATACAAAACAATTAAGACAGGCAGACAAAAGCAGACCCATTCCCTTGGTGGCACCCGTTCACGAGCATGACGCATTTTATCCTGGAAAATCAAGGAGTTTCCGCGGGATTTTAAAAACTAAACGCGGAGGAAGTCGCGGGCATCAGCTCAGGGTTGTGATGGCTAGGGTGCGGGATGCGGGATGCGGGGTGCGGGGTACGGGGTACGGGGTGCGGGGTGCGGAGTGCGGGGTACGGGGTACGGGGTGCGGGGTACTCACTGGGGTCGAAGAACACGATGGCCTTGAGGCAGGCGAACTCCGTGTCGTCGATGTCGATCTCGCGCAGCGGCTTCACGATCTCGTCCATCACGCGGATGCCGATCATGCTGATGTCTATGTCCATCCTACCGTCTGGATGATGACCAAATGGAGAGTTAATACAAGTTGAATTTTTTTTTAAATAACAAATTTTTACAGATATGTATTACAGTTTGGTGTAAACGTAAACTCGTTGCAGTTTTTCCGTACACCATTTACTAATTACAATGCTTATTCCTAGGTAAACATTTTATTGAATGTATCGCTAATTTGCGACAAGGGTGACATAACTCAAAATTCACTAATTTTAGTGTCGAAAATTTATACTTTTTGCTATAAAAACAACATTACGCTAAGCACAAAAAAATAAGAGCAAGAGAGATTGTGACTTAATGCTCTGTTGCTTTGTTGGCCGCTGTGTTGTATCGAGACCGCAGCATCCACAAAATATTACTCTCTAACGAGAGAATTCACTGTTTTCGTCGATTTTCATTATGTCACTCTTGTCGCAAATGAGCGGTATATTACCGATGTGATGCTTGGCGATGATGCAGTTGTTGCCCAGCAGCAGCACGTCGGAGAGGTGCAGCGAGCGGCGCGCGCAGCCCAGCAGCAGGTGCTCGCCCGCGTGCGCGCGCAGCAGCGCCACCTGACAACACACACGAGGGATCTACATCAACTTTGAGTTGAAAAAAAAACTAGTTTTTTTTTTAAATTTTATAAAACAAAAAAAATTCAAACTCAAAAGTTCAAATTGTTTTAAACAAGTGTTTCTTTTGTTCTTTTTAGTTTAGGGCATTATTTCAAATTATGGAGTCGCACACGTCATTGATCTTGGCCAGCTTGCGGTTGTTGATCTCTGCATCCGTCATATTGTTTTCTGGCGGAGGCCATAAAACTTCCATACCCACTTAGCTTCCAAGTTACCCGCTACCATCTTAGACTGCATCGTTACTTTCCCACAGGTGAGGCTGCAGTCACAGGTTATATATTGTGTTTACCTGATCATCGAGGTGCAGCTCCGTGAAGGCGGGGATGTACTTGGCCCACTCCACGAGGATCAGCAGCTGCTGCTTGATGGAGTCGCACACGTCGTTGATCTTGGCCAACTTGCGGTTGTTGATCTCTGCATCCGTCACGTTGTTTGTCTGCCCGACGAAATTTAAAACAATTTTATTTGTGTCTCTGTTGTTAATTTTAACTTCATAAAAAATTTCAGTGGAAATCCTGCCCATAACTTTTGCACTTAAAATCCTTAAGTACTAACATTTTAAGAATCAATTTTACCAACGTAAAAGAAGTCTCATCCGAGTAAAAATTTGATATTTTGACATTTTCTGTTTTAAAAATCTGTCAAATTATCAAAACGTTCGAGTAAGACTTATTTTAAGGATTTTGAGCACCAAAGTTATGGTATGGTGTCACAAAAAAATTTTGTGTAGATTCGTTGCTCCATTTGGAGCAACGAATCGATATGAATTTTTCGCATAGTTTAGAACTTGGATGCTGCCTTTGGTCGCGGACGACCGCGTGGAGTTAAGTTTTTAAAAATTCCGCGGGAACCCTGTTTTTTCGGGAGGCCTATTCTCCACACGACCTCCACTACACCTATGCAAAATCTATTGCTTTATTACTGCGTGATTGAAGGACAAACCAACAAACACACGTTCACGTTTACAATATTAGTAAGGATTAGTTGAGTGTTGGAACTCACTTCGTCGATGACCTTCCTGCTAAGCAGCTCAGCGTTCAGCAGTGACACTACGGACAGCCCGTTGGCCTGTGTTGGCTCCTCGTACGACGGCCGCCTGCAGTTGATGCGATCCCGTTCGTTCTGCACGGCTGAAAGGTATAAGCATTTATTACCAAACCAGCTGACGCCTGACACTTCTCTGCCAGGCTGCGTGGAGTAAGGGGTTTAGAAATGCAGAAACTGAGAAAAATATGTAACATTCAACTTCCTGCGACGGTGTTCCCACTGAATTACAACATCGGGTTATTCAAGGGGCGGGACCAACAAATTCCTGAAAAGCCGGCAACGCATTGGTGGTGCCTTAGGTGCTGCAAATGTTCATGGGCGGTGGTAATCACTTAATATCAGATGACCTGCCTACTCGTTTGCTCGCTAAAAATATTAAAAAAAGAATATATATAAATGAAGGAGGCATTTAGACCCGTGGCTGACTCCGGAGGCTCTCGGAGGCGTGCGGAGCGTCTTGCTCAGGCCAGTGATTCGTGATTCTATTATTCTCCCGTGCCTACTCCAATCCTATCTGTAACCCTAACTCTTCTGAGAGGAGACTCAGGTCTCAAGGAGCTCAAGTTAGTAGTGAGTCGTTTTTTTTTATTCGATGACAAGATAGTCTTTGACTGCTATCTCACCTGATGGTAAGTGACGATGCAGTCTACGACGGTATTAGGCTAACTTGGAACGGGTATGACGGTGTAGATTCAACCCATACCCACTAATCTGTTTCTACACGCCATCGTGCCGGAACGCTAAATCGCTTGGCGGCACGTCTTTGACGGTGGGGTGGTAACGACGTGGCTAGTTAGCCACGGCTAAAGCCTCCCACCAGACAAAAACCCCTTACTAAAATAAGGGGATTAGAAATGCAGAAACGGGGCAGAAATATGTGACTCTTTAATTCTAAATTATTTACTTCGTATAGGCACATTCGTGGCTACTTAAAACAAAAAAATCTTTATTATATTGAAACAGCTCTAAATTATGCTTCGCTCATAATGACTTCACAAATAATAATTAAACAGTCGCTTGTGATTATAATAATAGTTTTTTTGCGTGCCGTTAAGAAACAAATAAATTAACGAGTTAATTATATTATTTTAAGTAACATTTAGATAATAAATACGAAAGATTACTAATATAAATAAAATTGAAGTATCTATCTGTAACCCTAACCCTTCTGAAAGGATACCTGTGCTCAAATCAGTAGTGAGCCGTTTTTTTTTATTCGATGACAAGATAGTCTTTGACTGCGATCTCACCTGATGGTAAGTGACGATGCAGTCGGAGATGGTAGCGGGTTAACTTGTAAGGGGTATGGCAGTGTACATTCAATCCATACCCCTGGGGCCCAAGTCTGCTATTGCAATTGTAGTTCAATTGTCTATCAATGACATGAAAATTGTTATTTTTAGCAATTGTCATGTCATTGATAGACAATTGAACCCCTGGGCCCCAAGTCAAATTGCTAAAAGTAGCAATTGGGATGTCATTGATAGACACATGAACTACAATGGCAATAGCAGACTTGGGCCCCTGATCGGTTTCTACTCGCCATCGTGCCGGAACGCTAGATCGCTTGGGGGCACATCTTTGACGGTAGGGTGATGACTAGCCACGACTAAAGCCTCTCACCAGACAAAATTATGGGTTGCTGATGATGAGGTAATAGTATGAGTTAGTAACAAAAATATAATGATAGTATGCGCTTTTCTTTGTGTGTTAGTTTATGATTAATCAATGAATTAGTCACTTTTAGCAATGCAAATAATTGTGTATGGAAGACCTGAGTCATAAAAAGTTAATTATAATAGCTAGTTATTGCAATTTCCATAGTCTTTTGTACACTTATTAATTTTGCTGATATAAATAATATCCTCCCGACTGAATCCGGCCACGGTGACCAACCTCCAGAGGTTACCCATCTACACGGAAGATATTATAGTGCGCAAGTGAGTGCGTATATAACGGGAAGATCTCGCTTCTTACCTTCTTTTTTCATGCCAGCCTTAAAACATTTCCTTAGCCTACAGTATCTGCATTGATTCCTTTTGTCTTTGTCTACCACGCAATTTCTGCTGAATCTGTAAAAGAAAAAGACTTACTTAAGTCAATTACATTTTTCTTAACATGCTATGTCTATTGTAACTTTTTTTATAAAAAGGGATTTTGTTCATCTAATTTAACATTTTCAGTTTTTAATTTAAGTTTTTATCATTTGAGTTTTGTTTTATTTACAATTTTATTTTTCAAATGTTCATTTCGTCGCTATCTAAAGAAGCCTTTGCACCCGTCGCACGACGACGCCCTGTAATGTTTCCCGGTGGCTCGGTCCCCACTCCCCGCAGATGGCGCAGTGCTGCGATAACGTCACAAAGCTTGTTGCACTCGCTTCACTGCTGCTTCTCTAGTTGCATATCACTATCTGCGACTGTACTACTCATTGTACCTTTTATTTTGAAGGTACAAGACACAAACCTGCAAGTGTACAGATGATTCTTCCTAACGCTTCGTCTAAAGAAGCCTTTGCACCCGTCGCACGATGATGCCCCGTAATGCTTCCCCGTGGCTCGGTCCCCGCAAATGGCGCAGTGCTGCGATAACGACACAGAGCTTGTTGCACTCGCTTCACTGCTGCTTGTCTCTAATTGCATATCACTATCTGCAACAACAGTTCTTATGTTTAGGTTTGATGATATAAATTATTTGACCTAAACTTATTTTAAGGTCGTAGTTCAAAATCCTTACTAATATAATATCAGCGAAAGTATTGGTTTGTCCTTTAATCACACAGCAACGGAGCAACGGATGTGTTTGTGTGTGCGTGTTTGTTACTCCTTTTGCGCCACTACGAATGAACTGATTTGGCTGGGTAGGGAGCTAGCTCATAACACATAGGCTACATTTTATCCCGAAAAATTAAAGAGTTCCCGCGGGAATTAAAAAATTGCGGACCAAGTCGCGGACATCGTCTAGTACCCAAATAAATGACCATAAACTTCTTTTTGATCTTGTGTGTTGTAGAGCAAAAGAATAAAACCAAGATCCAAGGAGGTGTCGGCTGCAATTATGTAGCAATTTACTAATCTAACTATAAAAATCTAGTCTGCCTAAAACACAAAAAAGGCTTGACCGATTTGAATATATGTTTTTGTTTAGTTGGCCTAAGCTAGTAAATAAAAAATGATGACATAATTACAATATTATGTGGTTATTATTTTATCATCATTAATTTGTAAGTGTTCCATAATGATTGGGTTAACATCATTAATTATAATTCGGCTAAGCAAATAAAAGGACAGTTAACATCTCATTATAATCAGTTATTTGCATATTTGGTTATGGAATCTGTGTTGACCTTAGTATTTAACAAGGTCGGTATGTGTAGCAAAGGGATTTTTAGGGTCCCGTAACTAAAGGGAGGGCCCCTTTGGTTACGGGCTATTACTAAGCCGTGTCCTTCCATCTGCCCGTCCGTCCGTCCGTCTGTCTGTCAGTAGGCATGATCCGTAATAGGTAGACAGTTGAAATTTTCACAGAATTTGTGTTTCTGTTGCCGTTATGACAACAAATAATAAAAATAAAATGAATGAAATATCAAACGGTTTTTTGGTACGGAACCCTTCATACGCGAGTCCGATTCGCTTTTGACCGGTTATTTCACTATTTTTTACAACCACGGAAGTGGAACTAGGAGGTTATTAAATTACTTTACCGATAAATGAAGGACAACGGTAATATATAAAAATCTTACGTAAGAAAACACTTTGTTGTTTATTTATAAACCGTATGTAATATGCATTAACATCGTTACTATGCATAATTATATGTACCTATAGGTATTTACGTGTGGTTGGCATAAAAAAGTTATGTAATTGGATCTTTTATATTGACCTTATGTTGTTCATATTTTGTAGTAAAACTTATTTTACATGACAAGGTAAAATTAATTAAGTATTATATATATTATTTATTATACTAGACAATACAGCTTTGTTAAGTCGACATCTCCTGAGGATGCTCCGGTGTCGGGGCGAAACGTGCGTCGAGAGTAGTATAAAGGTCTTGTGTGGTGGTACATGTGAGTGGTGGTGGCATTGCTTGCTTGGGAACTTGGCTTTTTTGCTTGGTTGGGGAGGTAAGCGGTGCTTAGCTTGTAACTGCATGTTTGACCATACAGATTTTTTTTGTTGTTAGGTTGGCGGATTATACCAAAATAACTCTAACCTTTTCTTGCTATATTATGTATATTTATATTTTTTACATTATTATTTAAAGGATATCATATAATATAAAAAATATAAATAAGTCCTCTGCTCGGGAACTAGCCAACTGTTTTACTGTTAAAGCAATAACTCAAATAACACTACTCAACACTAAAAAAATATCTGAATTCACTCATATGGCTTCATATTGAGGTTGACTAATCTAAATATATAAAAGGCAAAGGTGACTGACTGACTGACTGACTGACTGACTGACTGATCTATCAACGCACAGCTCTAACCACTGGACCGATCGAGTTGAAATTTGGCATACAGGTAGCTGTTAGGACGTAGGCATCCGCTAAGAAAGGATTTTGGAAAATTTCAACCCCGAAGGAGGTAAAATAGGAGTTTAAAAAATCGAACCTAACGTGAGCGAAGCCGCGGGTTAAAGCTAGTAATAAATATATGTAGGCATTTTATTTTGATATCACGTCTAGAAGCGGAGAAATTTAACTTTTAATTTTTTCACCTATTTTCGAGTTTTAAAATGCGGGTAGTTCAAAAATACGATTGTTTTGCAAACAAAACATAGCTTACAAGTTACTTTGATTGATAATCTTTAAAATATCATGGGTGTGTGTTAACAATTTTAATTAGTTTTGTTGTATTTGTGAAGAATTCGCGCCAAAATAGAAAAAAAAGTCATGTTTTGGCCTATTTAAACAGTATTATTTTGCTAATTTTAATCAAAATGTGAGAAATCTAGATAAGAGGTGGGTTTCTTATGTGTGCTGGTTAATATCTAATACGAATCTCAACGATTGTTAGGATGGAAGAATAAAAAAAATGCCATTTTGTACGCCGGGAAGGACTGAACCAACGAATCATACAGTGATTTTCTATTTTTGCTTAACACAATTAAAGGAGTTTTCTGAGAAATCAAAACAAAATATTAAGTATGCCGATAGGTTATCAGTTAGAAAACCTTAGCCACATTCCGAAAATTTGCCTATTTTTGAGGGCCCAGTTAAATTTTAATGAAAACAGAAACTTAGAAAAGTTTAGTTTATGAGACAGTGAAAATCGTGATTATCAAAAATCAAAGAGGGCGTATTTGTAGGTTTAGATATATAAAACTAATTAAATATTCATCTTTTACATCTACCCATAACAATATTATTGAAAACCAAGCTTTTAAATTTTTTTTTTTTTGACGTGAAAAAATATTCAACAAAACCGCTCACTTCTGGGAAAGAATAAAACTGATGTTGGACTGCTACCATAAAATGGGATGCAAAATCTTATTAAAATTTCCTTCATTTCATTTCCTCCATACCCATTTGGACTTTCTTCTCGAAAATATGGTTAATTTAGCAATGAACATGGGGATAACTTTCATCAAAATGTAGCTGCAATCGGAAACCGTTTTCAAGGAAGATGGGAACCTGCTATGCTTGCAGATTACTGTTGGAGCCATGTCAGAGATTCTCCTGGCTACCATTACTACAAGAGGAATCAGCTTTACTAATAAAACTTCACCTTTTCCATCAAAACATCAATAAAAGTTAATGTAGTTGCTTCATTTTCTAAGAAAATTGAATTTTTGACTTGACCCTTTTATCTCGAAAATGAGATGTGATGGAAAAACTTCATTTATGCATTTCTCTTAGGTCAATAGCAAGGAACAATTACCACATAGTAGGAACTCAGATAAAAAAAAAAGTTCGAAATTTGTTGAGTAGTGTAATTAATTATTATTATGATTGCGCAAGTACAGATAAATTTTTATAAGATCGACGCTTTTTTTTAATAAAGACAGCGTAATCTGAGGCTTTGATGACATTACTATATGTTTATAAATGGTTTTTAATTTTACACTTAACATTTACTTTCCGATTGCTTTTTTTTTTGTAGTTTACTTACTTTACCTACTAAGAAAATAGTTTTTTTAAAGAATATTAGCCAAGCTGAAGTTGACTTATATTCTCCTCTCCCCTCAAAATAAGCGAAAAGCTTGTGCTAGAAGTGGGTACAACAAAAGTGCAACGGGTGGGGCTCGAACCTGCTACCTTTCAGTTTTCAGTCCGCACCTTTAACCGTTGGGCTATTGAGGCTCACTATTTGTAAGAAATACCTACAATGTTTATGATTGTAACTAACTCTTTGATAGATATCGCAAGGCCTATAGGTTGATTAGGCAATAGTAAGATTAAAATATATTCATCTACTCGCATGTTATCATCGGTAAAGAGATTAGAAAACCCCAAAGCAGGGGCGGGTGAACTATAATTGAAAACTACATGTTTTCACTGACTGTAGACAAACAAAATAATGTAGTAACAACTTATCTTTTAAAACTTTACCGATACAGAAAAACAGTGTCGAAGACGAACCTGCGGTATACGTTGGTGTAGGGTTATTGCATCGATCACTCTCTGGAGTAGTTCTGTGCGTTTGTATAGAAAAGGGGTTATTCTGATGCTTCTCCCACATATAGGATCCTGCTAACACATAGTCAGTTCCCGGGCAGTATCTCGGCCCGTAAATGTCTTGAGAAGCTGCCATCTTGCAACCAAGAGCTGGCATCTTCCGATCACGAAGTCACAAAAGTGTCACCACATCAAACCGTTATCAACAACTGAACGCAAGTCAACATTCGACAATTGATAATAAAATAGATAAACGTTTTTAAATAATAATCGTATGCATTCCAATTAAGGGCATTTAAATATCGTTCTTACTTTATCAACGTCGAGTAAAATATATTGAAAGTTTCATCAGATTCTTGGTTATTTTAATGAAAACATTAATCAGGCGTTTTCATTTATTTTGATGACGACAAAGTTCACCAGGTTCTTGGTTAATATAAGGAACACTTTCACCAGGTGTTTTCACCAATTGCAATTACTAAGTTCACCAGGCTAACTAGGTAACTTTGTTACATCAATGACCACATGTCTACACTGAGATCTATAATTAATACATGAATATTATTCACTGTTTATAAGTTGCTGTTACAATGACCACTTTCACCAGATTCTTCTCTTATTCTAATGGGAAATTCGCCAGTCTTTTCCCATGCCCGATTTCATGAGTTTTCTGCTATTCCAATGGCGAAGTTCACCAGGTATCACTTTCAAGACAATTCCCACTTTCATCAGGTCCATATTATTATTAAAGTCCAGATTCACTTTTAAATTAGCGACATTCCCAACCGTCATTCAGGGGTGTAATGCGCTGTATGCTTTGCGAACCAGAGCATCGCTCACTGTTTTCGTTTTTATCACTCCATTGTTTTCGTACAAACCGCCGATGTTAGCGTAGGTCACGCGAGGGTGTCGTGTATCTTTCTGTGACGATTGTGGTGTTACGCGACCTTCCTTGACCGCGGCTAAGCGAGAACTAAATAACTAATGAAACATTAATCGGGCATTTGACTATTTAGCAGGCTTTGGGCAAATCTGCTGTCACACCCGGTCAACCGGCAAACGTCAAGTCAGCAAGCCTGAGTCATCCTTTATCGGAAATGCAGCGGATGTGGAATCGAATGCACGGCGAAGCATCAGTCACAGCTGATGGACATTTTTGTTCGTACAGAGAATGTTATGTTGCCGACCGGATGAGTAATTGATTGTCGCGCATACGCTTTGTTCCTTTGTCATCTTTTGTGCAGTAAATGACAGTTTTTAATCTTCCCTTTTTTAAAGATAAGTATCCCCAATTTATAAACACTCGGACTCGAGTAATGCGCGTGTGATTGACCCCAAACACTACGATGTATAAAATTATTACTAACAAGTTCCAGAGATTAGATAAAGAAGCATAGAATCTAAAGGCTGATTCCACCGACATCAAATTAATCTTATCCAGCGTAATTTGATATTTTGACAGTTTTTGTAGTGTAAATCTGCCAAAATATCACGCTCGGATAACTTATTCTGCGTCGATGAAAAAGGCCATAATGCTAGTAGTAGTTATTACAAGTCTTTCTGCGTGAGATTGCTTTGTTTGCTGGACTGTTACTTCGGATTATTTCCAAGGCATGGTCACCATGTACATAACTTTATACCTACACTTAAATATGGACTGGCCTAGCGCACTCCGGCGCTAGGCCAGTCCATATTTAAATAACTAGTTGATGCCCGCGACTTCGTTCGCGTGGATTGAGGTTTTTTGGATTCCAGCGGGAACTCTCTTTTGCGGGACAAAAAGTAGCCTATGTGCTATTCCAGTCATCCATCCAAACTTTCGCATTTATAATATTAAATAAATGAAAAATAAATAGTATATTAAATAGGATTGAAGGCTGCTCGTATCTATGCGTGGAATCATTTTGCTTTTGCAACATGTTTACCTATGACGCATCTAATCCTTTCTTAGCACTATAAGACAGAGATACGAACTGAAAGAAGCTGTTACAATTAAAATAAGAGATAAAAGGGTATTAACTAGTTATCACTTATCATGAAGAGCGTTACTTTTTCCACGTTTCTAAGGCTGAAATCTATTGACCGCACTCAAACTCTTAACTAGTAAGTTAATCAGTAGACTTAAAACGAGACAGATTTGCATATATATTTGTGTCTCGTTCTAACTCTATCTTAAGTCTGAGCTGAGTCACAGCACGCTAGATCTCGGCATAATAGCGCAGCAAACGATTCCACATGACATACGCATGTTCTTAATCAAATATTTACCACTAAATTTAAACATTTCTAGATAATAATTCACTGATGAATTACACATAAATTCCATCTGGTTGCATTAGACTAAAAGCTGTTAGTTAATAAATTAGACATTCTCAACGGCAATCCGCTAGCATGCAATTTAAAGGTAAACATTTCTTAATACTGGAAGAAGGTTTTTTTTTTAAATATATATACTAACGCTTGGCTGCGATCACACCTGGTGGTAAGTAAAGATGCAGCCTAAGATGGAACGCGCTTGCCTAGAAAATGCCTATTCACTCTTGATTCGAAGGTACCCAAATTGTAGTTATAGGGAAAAACGGAAGCCGGAAGGGCATTCCAAATTTTAGCGGTGCGTATCAAGAGCTTTAATTTTTTTTTGATATAGATAGAGACTAGCGCTTGACTGCAATCTCACCTGATGGTAAATGAAGATGTAGCCTAAGATGGACCACGCTTGCGTAAAAGCTGCGCAATAAACGTTTTTTTCTGTTATCTTCTCTTTGGATAAGATTTCTTTATTATTTATTGTTTTATCAAAAGATCGATTCAACCTTCCCAATGTACACCAACATGTGTTTGACTTCATACGAAAAATAGCTTCTATATTTTGATATTATATGTCAGCCATACTATACCTACTCAGACACTGATAAAAGTGGGCAATCGTAACGACCGTAATATATTAACTACTACATAAACAACAGAAATGATAAACAATGACTAATAAGTTCAGTGGAAATGTTAGCTTTTTGAACATTTTGGGGGAGGAACACGTAAATATATGTATTTACTAGATGATGCCCGCGACTTCGTCCGCGTGGATTAAGGTTTTTTAATTCCCGCGGGAACTCTTTAATTTTCCGGGAGGATTTCTGCTGTCTGACGTGTGAAATCTAGTGATGAGATAAAAGTATCGAGTAATTGGGAAAGCACCGTAAGTAAGCAAACTATAGTCTATACTATTCTCTTTCTGATGTATAGCGTTATCTCTCTCGATGGAGTGGTACAGCACTACTCCTAATAAAAATTCTTTCCGAAAACAAACTTCTAATACCACTACAAAGTATGAAAATATTTTTTGTTCCGATTTTGCTGTTGAGATACCTACTTGGTGTTTCGTTTGTTCGTTTTTTGTAAAACACATTGAAAAACAAAAATCCGACAAGGGTTTTCGACAAGTTTTTGAATTTACTTACAGCTTATAGTTGTTTACTGGGTCAAGACACCGATTTGAGCAGTATTGTTGGTGAATCGAGGGTACTGCGTGTAAGGGGGACAGACGCCCGCCTGAACTCCGATAGCGAGATATCCTGACCCCGACCCGCCCGCCCTCAGATACGACTGTTTACTGAGTAGGTACTTACCGTGTATCTCCGCATTAAATTATGGCGCTGATATTATTTTATACCTATCTAGTATCCACCTAAACCGATAAATCACATTTTGACTTTTTTTTGTTTTTTTTTTTTTATCTCAACAGATACCGAACTCACTACTGTGACATTTAGGTTTCGAAACAGTGCTGCCAACACCAATATATTAATAACTGTTGTTCATCTTTAAAGTAAAAAGCCAGAGTCACAAGGTGCGATTAAACGGCGCGCTATAACACGAGCCGCGCCGCGCCGCACCATCCGTGTAGGCGCGGCTCGGCTTAATGCGGACGCAAGTAGGGATGTAAAGCGGTAATATTACTTTCGTAAAATTCGGTAATTTACCATATTTTACGTAAAATATAAATAAATTACGTAAATTACGGTAAAATTGGGTAAAATACGATTTAACTCTTACTAACAAAACTATTGTGACCGCGCGGCTAATTTGATTTCGTGGCATAATTTACTAACTGCACGTATAGTGCAGTCAGTCAAAACAATTCAACTGATCGCCGATCGGCTTGCCGAATGCTCACTGTTCAGTCGGAATGGCAACAGCGCAAAACATAAAGGCAAACTGCACTAATTGGCAACGTCGCATCGTGCGAGTCGCGCCGCGCGACTCGCAGTACGTAAGTATGTTTGCAACTAGACGTTCGTCTCACCCCCCGCTATACTTTTCAGCATACATACGTAGCCGGTAATTTTACCGTAATATATATAAATTACCGTAAAATATCCGTATTTTACTAGCTTTTTCGGTAAAATTACGTAATTTTGCAACCATAGACGCAAGCCTGCTCGTTTAAACGACGCGGGGTAGCACGATCCTACGCGAGCCGAGCCGTCCGTGGAGATGCGGCATCAGCGGCATTCGTTCGTCGCGCGCTCTGTGCCATCTGTTTAGACGGCGCGTATTAACACAAGCCGAGCCTAGATGGCGCGCGCGCCTTTGATCCGTGTCGAAAAAACCGACAAGTTCGGATCGTACAAAGTTTGCCGAGCCGCGCCGAGCGTAGTTGTTTACATGGCGCGTGGCGCGCCGAGCCACGCGCCGAGCTAGGCTCGGCTCGTGTTATAGCGCGTCGTTTAACCGCGTCTTAAGACACATTTTTTCAATTTCCCAAAAAAAAAGTCATTTATCGGTTTTTGTTCCGACGCTCCGCAAATAATTGGTGAAAGTAATTATACCCACTTTGGAAGCATAGCAAAAAGTAGTTCATCGATATTCTAAACAAATTAAATATGAAAAATAATAAAATTTCAAAAAACAGTTCTTCAAATTAACACAAGTAAATCATGTTTTGTAAGCTTACTTATTTTTTTGTAACCGATCGAGCATGGTCAACGAATTGAAGATACCCCGGACTTCAAAATACAATGTATTATTACAAAAACATTTTTATTTTAGACTTGATCTGTGTTTATAATGACATAATTGCGATAAACCATCGACAACTCCAGCTAAAATAATTGCCGTGGTACGTACTCGTATAATTTTATCACAATTATTTTTATTTTGTAGTTGCATTTTGAAGTTGCATTATAATAATTATAAAGGACCTTTTAGTATATCTATGGTTTCTTTATATTATTAACATTTTTTGTAATGTTCATTTAACTATAGCCAATACAAAAATTATTAACTTAGCGATGGACGATGGTAAACTAATAGAGAGTATTACATACTATATTTATGGGTGAAATGGACTCTTTATGTATTTATTTTCTGTCCCACTTTATGATTTTTTCTTTGTAGTTTTCTCTTTGCTAAAATGCTTATAAATCAATTTTCAGCTTCATTTAATGATGTGCTTTAATATTAAAATTAATTAAAATGCAAGTATTCACCACAGTAAGGACACCAAGGTAGATAACGGTATTCGAAGGAGCATAACTATACTAATGGCTTTTTTAACTGTTACATAAAAATACGGAAATTAACGGTGACATAACCAAGTTAGGGAGCATATTATTAATTATAGCGAGGTCATTAGTGGCCTAGGAGTGGTATTGATTTGTAACCAACTTCAAAAAATTAAAAGGAGGTTATCAATTCCACACGTACCTATGTATGTTATAGTATTAGAACTGCGAAATTTTCACATAGTTATGATAATCTATTAGGGCTTCCAAATAAATATACAAAATTTTATAGGTGTATGTATGTATGTCCAGGCATTTCTCCGAAACTATTAATCGGATTATGATCAATCTTTTATTAATTGCTTAATCAGTAGTTTTAAAGATATGAACACGTTTCCTTTTTTAGTTATTCTTTATTGGAGTCGGTTTAATTTTTGGTAAATTATTTCTTATTTAAATAATCCTTACTATTCCTTAATCAATAATAATATATAAATGCGATAGTGTTTGTTTGTTGATTTGTCCTTCAATAACGCTGCAACAGAGCTACGGATCGACGTGATTTTTTGCATGGGTATAGTTGAGAGTTTTTCAAAAATCATTAGTCGTGGATGCGTATGTCATAATAGCTGTATGGCTTTCAGCCCGATCCGTCCAGTGGTTTGAGCTGTGCATAAGATAGATCAATCAGTCAGTCACCTTTTAATTCTAAATAATATTTAGATTATGAGTAAAGTCATCATGAGAATCAGCTACGTTTCAAAAAAAGATACCTACAGGCTGAATTGATACATTACCTCCTCCTTATTGGAAGTCGGTAAAAAAATGAAGTTATAAATAAACAAATAATAATTAGAAGCGCCGCCGCATAGACGAATGACGTCAGTGACTTGTGCATAGGTTGTGATATTTCGTGACGTATCATTAACCTTAACCTTGACATCGAGTAACAGGTAGATGGTGTGGAGGACGTTCAGTTTTGTAATATTATCTTATAGATAAATATATCCTAAGTATTTAAGATTTTATCTGATTCAACAAACAAAAATCGTATTTAGGATTCCGGAAAAAACGGACAGGAACCCTTAAGCCGAATTTATATTATGAAACTATTTTCCTCAATAACCCAACGGTTAAAGGTGCGGACTGAAAACTGAATCATCGCAGGTTCGAATCCCACCCGTTGCACTATTGTCGTAACCACTCCTAGGACAAGCTTTCCACTTATTTGGAGGGGATAGGAGGATATTTAATTAGTCAAATTCAGCTTGGCTTCATATTCATAAACTCATTCGAGTTTTTCCGTACACCATCACCGACATTGATACATAATCTAAATCTAAGTGTAAGTACATTTTAATAGTAATTAGAGGCTAATTACAATGCTTAATTATTATAAGTAAACATTACTAGTAAAGCTGTTGCATAGCATTTTTTATCAACGCCATCTAGCGGTGAGCCGCTAGATGGCGTTGATAAAAAATGCGCCATCTAGCGGCTCACCCTATAGGAGTCCCGTGTCAGGTTATTTTCGTTACGGAATTTCTGGTTTCGGTCTCCACGCTGGCCCGCGATAAAAGCTATGCAATAGCTTAAAAACAATTAAACGATTAATTTCATGCAACTAATTTCAACACACCTGTGAAAGTTGTTTCAAGTAAAATTTAGCGTCGCGAAATCAACAGTATCACTGAGGTCAAGGCACTATATTTGACGACCTCGCTGGCGCAGTGGTGAGCGCTGTGGTCTTATAACTGGGAGGTCTCGGGTTCGATTCCCGGCGGGGGCAATTTAGGAATTTGCAGTGGTGAGCGCTGTGGTCTTATAACTGGGAGGTCTCGGGTTCGATTCCTGTCGGGGGCAATTTAGGAATTTATAATTTCTAAATTGCCTCTGGTCTGGTCTGGTGGGAGGCTTTAGCCGTGGCTAGTTACCACCCTACCGTCAAAGACGTGCCGCCAAGCGATTTAGCGTTCCGGCACGATGGCGATTGGCGTGTAGAAACCGATTAGGGGTATGGGTTGTATTTACACTGCTATACCCCTTCCAAGTTAGCCCGCTACCATCTTAGACTGCATCGTCACTTACTATCAGATGAGATCGCAGTCAAGGGCTATCTTGTCATCGAATAATAAAAAAAAACTATCAACGTCTCATACACCTTTGAAGTTCAGAAGCTAAACAAAGACGTGGTATTAATCCAAAAACCTTAGACGTAATAACTGTTATGTATTTATTTTCGTCCCTATTACGCAATAGGTACATAATAAACTAGATATTACAAAATAATTGTTTGTCGACATAATGACATTGTTTACTGCTAGAAAGTGCGTGTTTTAGTTTTAATAATGACGCGTAGGCACATTTTACAAGGATGTAAATCATGTAAACAATGTTATCTTTTCGAGATATTTGTTGTAGCGGTGATAAAGTATCATGGTTTATTCAGAAAAAAACTTTTTTATGTTATCATTTTGAGTAAAGTTCTCGTATGAGTATAGGCATACCTACCGGCAATATTCAAAACAATAGAGACTTTGGATAAAATCGGAGTTAAAATTGAATCGGTCATTTCAAAAACCTCATAAGTCACTCAATTAGAAGTTTTCAGGCATCAATAAAAACTGTTTCATTCACAAACAAATGAATTTTAAAGGGCTTTTTTTATGCTTAATTTAGTATTTGAGTGGTAAAATTTAAATAGCGAATGACTTTTACAGTTTATTAATAAAAATAATAACAAATACCTAAAAAACTGTTCTTGACTTATGTTGTTTTAGCAAGAAATAGGGTTAGTGGTATATAATTTAACCAAATAATCGTAGTAATCATATATTTTATTGCTTATTATTGAAAATTACACTTAAAAATAACCTTATAAACATTTTACATCATTCATTCGCTGCTTTAAGGTACTTAGTCATATTCTCCATCATGGATTACCTTCAACATTTGCAGTTTTTCAGCTAAAAATGTTGTTGTAAAATGGTATATGCTCTTCCAAAATGCTATCCTAGACTCGGTTCAAGTGAAAAAGAAGTTTTTTCTTTCACTTGGTATTATTTGAAGAAGTAAGAATGTATGGACTTACGTGGTTTTCATCCAGAATACGCATCTCCCTTTAAGGAACCATTTTCAGCAAAAAAAAGCATGTTGGAAAAAGTGACTCATGAGGTTTTTGAAATGACCGATTCAATTGGAGTTAACATTGTTTTTAGTTTGAATGGAAATTGATCTGCAGATTAGCCATGCTTAACTTAAATAATATTCCCCTCTACCCTCCAAATAAGCGTAAAGCTTGTATTAGGACTAAGGAGTGAGTATGACAATAGTGCAACAGGAGATAGAACCGACGACCTTTCAGTTTTCAGTCCGCACCTTTAACGGCTGGGCTATTGAGGTTTTAGTAGTTTTAATTTTATATTAGCATGATTTTCTTAAGCTATTATTACCTTGAGAAGAGTTAGTGCCTTTTTGACTTTAAGTATTAAAGTATTTGACTTTAAGTAGTAGTTCTTGTTTATTAGTTGCAAAATGCCAATTAAGACATTAAAAATTGTAACATCATGGTGACTTGCAAAACTCAATCCGTAGAATTTTTGCCCTTTTTGCGATGCGTCGTTCTCCTTAATAAAATAATTATCGAGATACTATAGTTCAAAGTCCATTTGTTAAACTTGCTTCACACTGCTATTATGTTATCGACGACCAATGTTCATTTCTGTGTCATTCACTATAGTTGACTATAGGAATATTCTAATGCGTCATATTCATTCTTAATACCTACATATTTTTTTTTAAGGTAATCGAATGAATATCAATTTTCGTACTAGATTGGTATACTCGACGAAAAAGCGGCTAGTTTTAAAATATTCAAAAAGTACCTGCTAGGTTTTGCCCACGGCTTTGTCCACGATGAGTTAGGTTATTAAAAATCTCGCGGAAGTCCCGTTTTTCCATGATTGGATGGGAGAGGATAATATTCTCCTTCATGTCAAGTTCAGTGTGTCCATTCTATATAATATGGTTGTATTCTGTTATTAGCTGAATTTATAACGTTCTTTCTGCGACAATGCATTTTAGCCAATAGCGATTGAGTATCGGCCAATCAGGTCATTGCAATCGTTACGCTGATGTAATCAATTTTTGAGAATACCACCACTTGTTGACTAATATTAAAATTAAAAAACATTTTTTAGAGAACCCTCTATGCTTTCAGAGATTTTACATTTAGAATAGAATAGAATATCGTTTATTCATTGAAATACAAAAATGTAATAGGTATACTTAGACTTACACATATAAGAATTACTTTTTTTTTATATACACAGAATTTATATTGAGCCAAATTAAATTACTTAGTTGGTAGGTATTTAGTGGGTGTTATGTACCTACACGCACGCCTCGGCTATTGCAAACTAGTATGTGCTAGTAGGTAGGGTCTAGTGTCGCATCCGCCAGTTGTTGTCCTCAATTATTTATCGACACACTACGGTCCAAAGTCCATTTGTTAAGGTGGTTCTACACGTACACTGCCCCGCACGCACTTTGACGTTTTGAAGACGGATTATCACTACATAGTATAAAACAAAGTCACTTTTTCTGTCCCTATTTCCCCTTGGTCGCTTTAATCTTTAAAACTACGCAACGGATTTTGATGCGGTTTTTTTTAATAGATAGAGTGATTTAAGAGGAAGGTTTATATGTATAATAACATCCTTTAAATAGTGGAGAAATACTGTTATTTTTGAGTTTTCTAAAGTGATGTCGTAAATAATTACATTTTTTCCGCTTACATTGCAAACGCAGGCTGAACCCTACGAGATTTATCAAAATAATGTACTAAGTATTGTACACATTGAAAAAGTCTACAGAAAACTCCGCGATGGTATATGTTTACCTCTTATGGATATCCCACAATAACGTTTTTTTGTCATTTACTTTTTACGACAAATAATGGCTAATTTTCGAAGCGATTTTAACCAATACAGCATTAATCCTTATCTAATTAAATACCTTAAATACATTGTTGATTTAATATAGATCTATATGGCCCTTTACAGCATATGATTTAAATGAATATTTTCGAAGATATTACAGATTTAAAAATTGCGGGACTTAGCGCTTGCGGCGGTTCCGACTGGCCGGGGCGGCGGGAGTGTGCCTATAAAATATATTGTCTAACTAGCGGACGCCCGCGACTTCGTCCGCGTTCCTACATCACCACAGTTTAGGTTGGCAGAACCCCTTCAGCATCAGGATTGAGGAGTTGGGTCCTGGAATTTAACGATGTAGTCTTTATTTGGTCCCTACAATAACTATTCATAATCAACAGTTTCTAAATCCCCACAGTTTAGGGGAGCAGTACCCCTGCCCTGCAGCATCAGGATTGAGGAGTTGGAACCCGAACTTTTTATGGGACCATCTCGCAAAGTTTTTATGTCGATTAAAAAAAGATTCACGCAAATCGGTTAAGAAATCACGGAGACATTGATATGCAGAGGTAGAAAAACACAACTCCTTCTCCTCCTTTTTCGAAAGTCGGTTAAAAAAGTATACGATGCCCGATAATATCAGCTATCTACCAGTGAGAGTCCCGTCAAAATCGGTCCAGCCGTTCCCGAGATTAGCGGTAACAAATAGACAGACAGACAAACAGACGGACAGACAGACAGACAAAAATTTTAAAAATTGTTTTCTTGGTATAAGTATCGTATTTACTTTCGTATGCAGTTAGTAAAAAGCTGTTCTTTTGATAGTACAAACAGACACTTCAATTTTATTTTACAAGAAAGCTGTGAACGTTGTATATAAAGACAATCTGTAATATATTAATTGTTGTATAAATAGAATAAATAGGTAAAAATGTAAAAAGTAAATAAGTAAGAATGTAGTGTATGAATTTAGATATTAATAAAAAATAGCAGGAAATCTTCATGGTTTAGGGAAAGAAGAATTGTTTTACTCTAAAAACGCGTGCAGGCCACGGGCAGTAATGAATAAACCAAATTGTTTTGATTGATTTTAATCATTTTATCAGTGAATGACATAGGCTATATATTTTATACCCGTGCGAAGCCGGAGCGGGCCGCTAGTTACATTATAAATAATAACTAAAGTTACTAAAGTAACTAGCTAAGGTACTCTATCTCCGATAATATTTAGTAGATCTTCACCAAAATTGAACAAAATATTTCTAATAGTACACAATTTATAATTAAAAAAAAGAATTGTGATATTCGATTTAGATTTGTCGAAGTTATGGAGCAAAATCAACATAAATTTTCATCCCCTATCCCAGATAAACCTTATCGTTTATCAGGATAAAAAGTATCCTATACGTATGTTTGTTACCAAACATTCAAATCCGGTCAGTAGTTTTCGCGTGATGCGCGCAAAGACAGACAGACAAAAAATAAAAAAAATAAAATTGTTTTAGACTCAAAATTTTTGTCTTCTGCCCATGCTCACCCTGCAGTAGTAGGCCGGCGATGGGTGGAGACTGAAGCTAATTATGATGAAATTCATTCAGACGAAGGTAGACTAGATAAAGTAGATAGATGTAGAGTTACAAGAATTGAACTTTGTACTAAGAGTTATGAATAATGTACAGATAGGAATATTTCTCATTATTAAATTATGTTATTTATGAGTACAAGGAACTTCACAATATCTGCCTACGGGGAAATCACATCTTCTAATTACTGGCTGTATTTAGTTATTTCCATGTTATTTCGTCAGAAACTTATTTACGTTCGTACACTTATTATTGAACTTATCTAACAATAATAATACCTACCAAATTTACTGACATAGCTCATCGAGTCGCGAGACTTAAGTGCAAATGGGCGGTGCATATAGTTCGAAGAGCTGACAGTCGTTCAGGTCCCAAGATGGTGGAGTGGCGACCCCGTACCGGGAAGCACAGTACTGACAGAACCCCCGATACGTGGATCGCGGACATCAACGATTTGATGGTACGGAACCCTTCGTGTGAGAGACCGACTCGCACTTGGCCGGTTTTTAAGTTATTGCATAGCTTCTATCACGGGCCTTGAGCGTGGAGACCGAATCCAGAAATTCCGTAACGAAAATAACCTGACACGGGACTCCTCTCACCGCTAGATGGCGTTGATAAAAAATGCTATGCAATAGCTTTACCGCGGCAGTCCCCGAGTGCCACACGTCTTTTTTTTTTAGTTTTGGCTAGAAAATGCTGTGTATGGAAACGTAATAAAAATCTGTACTGTTTCAGATAAATATCATGGAGTATTCTTTACTCTAATTAACCCATTGTTTCCTAGACTGTGCGCCAACGTAGTGAAATGGCGCCGAAGCAATGACGTGATATGCTAGTATGTATTTTTTTGTTTTAAAGAATATTAGCCAACCTGAAGTTGACCAATATCCTCCTATCTCCTCCAAATAAGCGAAAAGCTTGTGCTAGGAGTGGGTACGACAATAGTGCAATGTGTGGGATTCGAACCTGCAACCTTTCAGTTTTCAGTCTGCACTTTTTTTTTATTTTTATTTGATGACAAGTTAGCCCTTGACTGCGATCTCACCTGATGGTAAGTGACGATGCAGTCTAAGATGGCACCTTTAACTGTTGACCTATTGAGGCTTAAATATTATATCATTGAGGCTTAGACTACTACTTGAATTATATCATAGTTAGCTTTATTAGTTGTTATGGCCAGTCGTATGCTCTAGCCCTTAGATCCACCTCTATCTCTAACACCTATATAACATTTTTACTACTCTCAAAATAACATAAATAACGAAAAAAAAAATACTTTTATTGATGGAATGATTTAGGATAGTCCTATCCTAAATCTGTGGATGTAACACAATAAATAAAAGTATTATCAAGAAAAAAGTTTAAAAAATGGAATCCAACTTCGGAAAATTGGATGCAACATCCGTTATTTTCATTTTATTTAATGTCATAATACAAATCCCTGAGTCATACATAAGTAAACTTAAAATTTTCTTTTTATTAATTGCTTGTTATTGTAATTGCATGTATTTATGGTATATCATCATTTGACATTTAGATAAAAGTGCAACAAAGAAAAATATTATTGTTTGGAATAAGCATAATTATTATATTTTATTGGTCCTTGTATAGCATCTCATTAGTTGTGATAAATGTTATCATTTTTTCATGAATCAGTTTTCTTGCAACACATCAATGTTATAGGATTACCTACCAAAACATTATTTCAATACTCAACTAAGTCAAAGCCAAAAGGAAGGCTTTTGATTTTAGCAGTTACCTCCCTACCGCCAAAAACGTGCCACCAAGCGATTCAGCATTCGGGCACGATGGCGTGTAGAAACCGATTAGGGGTATGGGTTGAATTTACACTGCTATACCCCTTCCAAGTTAGCCCGCTACCATCTTAGACTACATCGTCACTTACCATCAGGTGAGATCGCAGTCAAGGGATATCTTGTAACCGAATAAAAAAAAAGTCTGTTTATAGTATGGTTGTTTGTATTTACGTATGTTTCACTGTATCGCCTAAATTACAGAGCCGATTATGATGATGAGGTAATAACTGATTCATTATTGTGATCCAGATGACATAGGGTACACTTTATAAGAACAAAATCAATATGTTGGATATTACACCCAATTATTCAGGTTACAGTTTTTTTAAAGAATATTAGCCAAGCTGAACCTGACTTATGATCTTTTTTCCCCTCCAAATAAGCGAAAAGCTTGTGCTAGGAGTGGGTACAACAATAGTGCAGTGGATTGAAAGGTCGCAGGTTCGAATCCCACCCGTTGCACTATTGTCTTACCCACAATTATTATTATTGTCCAAGCACAAGCTTTGTTTGGAGGGGATAGGAGGATATTAGTCAACTTCAGGGTGGCTAATGTTCTTTAAAAAAAATATTTAAATTAGCAATTGTGTACAAAAGAACTAGTACCAAAGCCATGCATTCATTAATAAACTGTGATCAACTGATCAATTGCTGGGTCTAGTTTCTCCCACTTACAATTGATACTAATTGTCGTGTCCTTAACTATTTCTGAACCATTGAAAACTTGTATTAATACAATGTTATATGCAGAATGTATGATTAAAGCACAGTTTGTATATTCTGGAATGAAGCTATTGTACATTTCGTTTCACTCATGTCACTAAGTATGAAAAGACTACTACATGAGAGACGAAAATTAAACAATAAGGAAGTCTATGCAAAAGATCAGCTGTGGTTTATTGGTTATTGGTTGATTAAAAAATTGTGTGTTTATTTTGAAAACTATAAAATAAAGATATTACTAACAGTTTCTAAACCTCTCAGGCTTACTGTGTGTAAAAAATATCACTATTCTATATGTTTAGGAATATCCAAGACAACTTTGTGAAGTAATGCAAAAAGATATTATGTCATGTTAGCAGAAACCAGTTTTCTTTATTTATTTATTACAACATAAACACTGAAATGTACTTACTGCATTAACATAATACAGAAAATAAACATTTGGTATTAAGTGGACTTGAGGTCAAACCAGTTCGCATGGTATGCTAGTTGATAGTTCCGCAATAGTAGGTATAAGAGGTTGTACCATTGCTTTTATGTATAGGTGGCATACTATTTATTTCGACTGTACTTAGTCTTAATACAGCTTCATGCAGTTTTTAAATCTAAGACCTTTTATAACTACTTATTAATATATTATAGAAGCCGATAGTTAGAAAAATTCCATCAAATTAATGCGTATGAAGAGGAAAATGCGATTCTCTAATCGAGTTCAGTTCATTTAATTGACTTGTTTACATACACGATTACACGAAGAAAAATTGTTGTACTCACCGTCGTCACATAGCCCCATAGTGCAATAAGTGCGTACTGCGTTTGATATCTCACTGTAATTGTAAACTTAATGTTTAGTGTTTACTTTATGAAAAACAATTTATTTTAACACTTGATTTCCTACACATTAATTAATTTACAGGACTTGACAATAAGAACACGAAAAAGGATGAAGGAACTGTGACATTGACATTTAATTTGACAGTTTACGTTTTGACAATTCACATTTGGCAATTTTGACATTGACAGCACTAGACTGCTGTCTAAAACGTCAAGTTGATGTCAATTATGAAGAATGACTGTCCATAGATTATATAGAACTATTAGGAATGATGACGTGCACGCAAGTACAGTGGAGGCGGGAAACTTTAAAGTAAAATAAAACTATTTATTCGAATATTACAATATTAGGGTGACCAACCCAATTGCTAGCACTGCACCAGTTTATTCGCACCTTGGCAAAAAACATTAAAATATAAGTTTCTGATTGTGGTTTTTAAATTTTCAGATTAGAAATATTTAGGGGAATTCATATTTTTCACAATCGCAACCTTTCTAATCTGGAATATTTTAAAATGACGTCAGTATCGTAGTTGAAAGATATCGTTCTGGAGTTCCCGAAGATTTTCGGCCATTTTGACTGATCGACGTTAAGGGTCAGTACTTACTTAATTATGATTTAACTGTAGTTTTATCTGAGTTTTAATAATATAATAGTTTTCAATTGATTTTCTAAGTATTATTAGTTACTAATTCAAAAAGTAAATGAAACTTTCCCGTTATTTCATTGCAAAACAAGGGGTGTCAGTATCTGGTTACAAAATTTGGAGATTCTCCTGTTTATCAACACTCCGAACCGATTCGATTCCCTAGCAGACTGGGAGTCTGTAGACGATCTCAACAAGTATGTGTAAACTGTCCATATTGTGGAGTCTAAATTCTTTAAGACTCATCACACGAAAAGGACCAAGAAGTTCTCTGACCATACTCTTAAACTGATGGAAGACAGACAAGAGACGAGACTTCAGTCGTCAGCAGACGCGGATGCCTACTGGTAGGTTAATAGGCAGATCTCTAAGGCAAGAACTCGCGACCTGCGGGCCTTGAATACCAAGTGTATTAAAGATACCATCTAGTGGAACAGAAGTTCCATTCCAAAGTGTCCGTGAGAGATCTATCTATCGGACAGAGCCAGCTGACGCAGCTGAAAACTGACGAATGCTGTCACGTTTCTTCTCCACCTGAGGTATGGAGAGAGATTGAGAAGTTCTATGGGCAGTTATATATCACGAAACAAAAATCATTCAGCGGACGATGGAGAGAGCTATGCTCGGAGTATCCCTGCGAGATCATATCAGAAATAAGGATATCCGTAAGAGAACCAAAGTCACGGACATAGCTCAGCGAAACTGAAGTGGAAATGGGCGGGCATATAGTTCGAAGAGCTGATGGTCGATGGGATCCCATGGTGCTGGAGTAGCGACCCCGTACCGGGAAGCTAGGTGGAACGACGACATCAAACGAGTCGCAGGGAGCCGCTGGATTCAGGTGGCGTAAGAGCGAGGCCTGTGGAAGTCCATGCAAGAGACCCTTTGTCCAGCAGTAAACGTCTATCGTTTGATAAAGACTATGTTTTTTTTTCTTATTAAATATGTAAGTGTGTTTGTTTTAAATATAATAAATATAAAAAAATTAAGTCACCTACAGTTACTATAATACTTTCCTTATATTATTTCGTAATAAAATCTATATTCTAAAAGACTTAGGTAGGTAGCCTAGCCTTTTAATTCCCTTAAACTCTATTAAAATCTGAGTGTTGATAATTGGATAATTTTGTGCCCATAACTGGTAACAAATGTGCAAATAATTGGGGACTGGGTCATTTTTCAATCTTATTTAAAATTCTAGTTGATTTAAACGAAAATATTTCAATATCTTCTTTAATTATATATTTTATTAAACAAGTAACCTTATGACTACAGTGATTTATAGGATTTGGTTAAATTTTTATTCAAAAAACATATTTGAAGTTAGATAAACTCTTAAAGTGCCCATAATTGGGTCTGCCACCCTATGTATATTATATATTTTGTTTTATGTGAGCGCATTTATTGCGTAGATACGTAACTCGTAGGTAAGAGATTAAATTGTAACTATACACGGTTCTTAACGATTCCGGCCAAGTTATTCAACGTTGAATATCATTTAACGTGAACCGTGGTGGTATTTTGGTACATTTTCAATACAAAAACTGTCAGAGTACCCAATTTATTCCTCGGTTAGACGTCACTCGACGTTAGTGAAGACCTCCCTTTCGTAATGGTGAGCGCTGTGGTCTTATAATCGGGTTCGATTCCCGGCGGAGGCAATTTGGTAATTTATAATTTCAGAATTGACTTTGGTCTGGTCACGTTTGGTTTGGCCGTTGCTAGTTACCACCCTACCGTCAAAGACGTGCCGCCAAGTGATTTAGCGTTCCGGCACGATGGCGTGTACAAACAGACCAGTGGTTTGGGTTCAATATACACTGCCATACCCCTTCCAAGTTAGCCCGCTACCACCTTAGACTGCATCGTCACCGTCAGGTGAGATCGCAATCTAGTTTAAGCACGAACTTTTTAAACTTTCGAATAGAATAGTTTGTACAATTTTACGATTTCCAGATACTATTTTGAGTCCAGACACTGAAGCAATGGTAGGCAAAATAACTCGATGTTTGTTTCATTTTTAAACTCAATAAAGTATGTCAAGTTCGTCATCAGTAGGTATCACTCATTCAATGCTCATTACGAAATTCTTGACAAATGCCTACAAAAATTACTAGGTATTTCCCATGATGAGTTACTTAGTTAATGTAAAATTTTTCTTCGTAAAAAAATAATTTTAGAGATTCTTCTTACAAAGGTACCATAGCATTATATGTGTTTTTTTCTCGACTCGAAAGCTACAGCTCAGGTTTACAATAAAACAAAGGACGACCTCCATGGCGCAGTGGTGAGCGCTGTGGTCTTATAACTGGGAGGTCTCGGATTCGATTCCCGGGTCAATTTGGGAATTTATAATTTCTGAATTGTCTCTGGTTTTTGCCGTGGCTAGTTACCACCCCACCGTTGAATGTAGCTTGTCGCATGCTCGCAGTCAAGGACTATCTTGACTTTTATGTACTTAGATAGAAGATAGATATTAGTAAGATAATTCCGAATTACAGATTAAACATACAATAAATTGCAGTCTTATTGCCTCGTCAAAATTTCTGTAGGAATTCCCAACTTGCATAATAAAATGGTATGGCTTCCATCCAAGCAAAGCGCCTTTTTGGCGAACGATGCCACCCATCAATTATCGCCAGCTTCAGAATGTCATATAAATATTGTACAATGTAATTCGATGTAGATATAAAATGTCTAATCAGAGAACTAACTAAATATACCAGTTTTATTATATATATTTTGACTTTTATATATATATCTAACATCAGTTTTTTGAAGCCTTGTAATTTGCATATCATGCAGATAGGTTCATAATCTTTGGCAAATCAAATGCCCTTTTTCACTAAAACTAAGCACAACCAAGCTTTGAAAATGAAATTAATACCTTGTGATCCACTAGACGAACCGACGACATTAGACGAGTCGCAGGACTTGCAGGGAACCGCTGGACGCAGACAACGCAAGAAACGCAGGACTGAGGCCTTTGGAAGTTTATGCATGACTCCTTTGTCCAGCTTTGGACATTTATCCGTTGACGAAGACAAAGAAGATCCTTTTGGGTTTCCTCAAAAACCTTAAGTCTCGCAAATTTCTGGTGATGGCAGTTGTTCAGTACCTACTTTGTTACTTAGTTTATATTGCTTACTGTGTAGAAGGAAAAGTTTCACTCTAAGGGAGAGAGCAGACTGGCTACTTTTAGCGGCAGAATCAGCGACCGAAAATTGCAGAAATCAGCGTTCAAAAATCGCAAAATCGTGATGCAGACGCAATAAGCCATAGAATCCCCGCTCGCTGCCACTTCCCTACTTATAGATCAAACGCAAAAATCAGCGACCAAATATCGCAGAAAGCGTTCAAAAATCGCGATAATGGCATGCAGACGCAATAAGCCATAAAAACGCCGATCGCTGCCGCTGTAAGTAGCCAGTCTGCCCTCTTCCAAAGGCTTTTCATATTATAATGTGGAGAGACCTTAATATCGCGACGTCACACTTGGCAGTTCAGCAACACAACACTAGTTACTGTTGGCAACCTCTCGGTCACTCGATGATAAAAATGACACTGGTTCTTTTGAGATCAAATGGTGACGTGTGCTGACGCGATCCATTCATACCTGCGTTGCTGTAAAGGTCAGGTCTGTTTTGATATTTAAATTATAAGTAGTCTCAGTTACCATTTGGGTCTTTCCGAAGGATATTGGAATTTGGACCTTTCAAATAACTTTTGTCCGTCATGCAGTACCTTGTTTAGATCCTTTAGACGTTATGTCAGACGTATCGGCGTCTGTTATAGTACCTATCTTTATCGACGATAGTGTTATACCTACACAAACCGTGAACTAGGCTAATTAATTTAGCTTTTCGACGACCTTCCTGGCTCACCTCTGTGGTCAGCAGGTTGGAGGTTCTGGGTTTGATTCCCGGCAGGGACAATTTCAAAATTTATATATAACTAGTTGATGCCCGCGGCGTGGATTTAGTTTTTAAAAATCCCGCGGGATCTCTTGGATTTTCGGAGATAAAAAATAGCCTATGTCACTCTCCCGGTCCTTTGCGTCATAAACGCAGCTAAGTTTACCTTGTCCATACAACCAATGCAAGCTAGATATGAAAAGACGCCGAGCGGAAGTTCTCGTGGCTTTCGTTCGGCTACCAGTAGGTAGTATACCTAATACTAATATACTATTTCGAATACGCACATAACATTTTACAATATTAGTTAGTTACCTATCTACTTAGGTAGATGCCTAATAGTATAAAGTATGTACTAAGTATATTAGGTGCATTGTGTGTTGACTTCTGTGACCTTCATGGGTTATTCAATGTCGCAGAAAATTGTGTGTCTACCTAACTACCTTCCTAATTATGTTTAATGGAGATTCACAAAAACGGAGGAATGGTTATTAAGTATACCTACATATTTATACGTATTACAAAAGCACATTATTTACTTGCATAACTAATTAAGGTAACACGGGCAAAAAAAAAATATCCGCGTGTTACTACCGATAGTAAAACTGGTAGTAACAGTAGTAATACGGGTAACGAATGGTAATCGTTATTAATCTTTACTAATATCCTTACTAATGACCTGGGTGGCCTGCTCGGACCCGTACCGTACCACCGTACTGGAGCCGTACCAGCGCGTAGCGGAACCACGCAAAACGGGCGATCAACGCCTACTTGCGGAGAAAATTCCCAGGAGATGAAGATGAAGATAATTACTAATATTATAAATGTGAAAGTGTGTTTGTTTGTTGGTTTGCCCTTCAATCTCACGGCAACAAAGCAACGGATCGACCTGATTTTTTGCATGGGTAGGTACCTATAGTTGAAGACCGAGAGGATGACGTAGGCTACTTTTTATCCCGGAAAATCAATGAGATCCCGCGGGTTTTTTAAAAAACTAAAACTGCCGGGAATCAAACCCGGAACCTCCAACCTGCTGACCACATTGGTGAACCAGGAAGGTCGTAGAAAAGCCGCGGTTAACAACTAGTAACTAATAAGATATAGGTTTAGATAGATACCTATTGGATGTCTGCGTGTAACTCATTAGAATTTTTAGGAATATAATTGCCACTGTTGAAGGTCATATTGTTACAAAAACTAATATTTTTAATAGGTAGGAAGGTATTTACTTTAACATAATATCAATGACCTTAATGTGTTTTGTATATTATTCAATGCTTATATAAGCTTAACGATTATTACCATCAAATGCTGTATCAGCGCTGAATGCCTACTTAATAATACAGGTGTCGCTAGTTAGTAGGTGTTAGTAGTTTGTTAAATTAATGCTATAACAGTAGTACCTACTAGGACATAGTAGGTAGGTATTATAGGACTATTGCATCAAAAGACAGAAAACTGTACATTATAATATGTAGAGACATAATTTACACGTAAAAATTATTTTTAAGAATTTTCTAAATCGGTCCAGGCGTCTTCGAGTAATCGGGGAACATACAATAAAAATTTTTTTTTTAAAAAGATTCCGATGAATTGAGAACCTCCTCCTTTTTTGGAAGTCGGTTAAAAATAGAAGACAATGGTGTTAGGGTGCAAGGGTGGCTTTATCATTAAAGTTTTTATGATTAAAGTTAACGTGCCGCCAAGCGATTTAGCGTTCCGGCACGATGGCGTGTAGAAACCGATTAGGGGTATGGGTTGAATTTACACTGCTATAACCCTTCCAAGTTAGCCCGCTATCATCTTAGACTGCATCGTCACTTACCTTCAGGTGAGATCGCAGTCAAGGGCTATCTTGTCATCTATGACAAGATAGCCCTTGACTGCGACTTCTTTTATTCTAATTAAAAAAAAAATATACTATATTTTGCAAAACACAGTTGTCAACTCAGAGCAGTTCAAAGATAAAAATGTAAAAGGTTAAATATAGGCCACCAGTAGGCGCCAGAGATCTTTTTTAGGGTCCCGAAACAAAATCGGAACATTTATAGATCACTTTATTGTCCGTCTGTCTGTATGTCAACTTTGTCAAGGCACATTCTCTCAAAACAGCTTGAGGTACCTAACTACCTACTACGTTAAAAATACTAAATACAAAGATCAATGACCACCCAATTGTTTGAAAATGTCAAGTTTCTAGCGAAAAGTTGCAACTTTTGAAAGCGTATTTTCTTCCATACAGTATTTCCAGTGACGTTTTTACCATTAATCTAAATCAGGTTTGGGTTGGGTAACCTAAGGTTTATTTTTTAAATCATTATAATATTGTAATCACATTGTAATGTTATGTAAAAAATGTAACATAAATACATTGTATGATTTAAGTTTAAAAAAAAAAAAGAAAAATAATTTTAGCCAAACTGAAGTTGATTAATATCCTCTTATCCCCTCCAAATAAGCGGAAAGCTTGTGCTAGAAGTCGGTACGACAATAGTGCAACGGGTGGGATTCAAACCTTTCAGTTTTGAGTCCGCACTCCGCACCTATAACCGTTGGGCTATTGAGGCTTAAGTATACATAATATAGTGACGGTCAATTACGGAACCCTACACGCATTTGAACTTTTATTTTTTAACTTATGTCTGGTATGTATAATATGGTAGGTATTTACTAAGTGGAAAACACAAGCTATAGCGCGCATTTAGTAAAGTAACAGGAGACACAATTAGTCTAAGTAGCGTCTATAAAGCATTGGTGGCGTCCTTGATGCGTTGTTTATTACTTATTACTCTATTAACATGGCCTCTGTATACCTATATCTCATCTCCATAATATATTAATGAACTTTGTTTTTTAAATACATATATATAGACTAGCGCTTGACTACGATCTCATCTGACGGTAAGTGAAGATGCAGTAAGATGATGCGCGCTTGCCTAGACGATGCCTATTCACTCTTGATTTAAAGACACCCCCCCTACCAGACACCACCACCAGATAGTCAGAAAAACGGAAGCCGGAAGGACATTCCAAATACCGACCTACCGACAATTTGCAAAAGTGTATCTGTCTGTTGGTTTGCCCTTCAATCATGCAGCAACAGAGCAATGGATCGACGTCATTTTTTAAATGGGAGTTGAGGACATAGGCGAGTACCTTTTATCCCGAAAAAGAAGATAGAACCCTCTGGTTTCTAGCCTTCTATTCTATACTTGCTCTATTTTTAACCGACTTCGAAAAAGGAGGAGGTTATCAATTCGGCCGGTATCTTTATTTTTTTTTCTATTTCTAAGTGGACGTTTCTATTTAAGCCGCCCGACTTCAACAAACGATTTGAAGTCGGTTTTTTGAAAAGAATTTTTATTCAATCCAGATGACAATATAATTAAGCTTGTAATGATAGCATTACAAAAATATCACGAGGGCGTGTGGCTTATGGTTGTGTGTGTGTCGTATCTATATATGTAAGTGGGAGCGAGAGCTTGCACGCGCCTGACCGCTTCCACCTAGGCTCCTGACAGACACGCTCATTTACGCAATGTGCATGTAAGTACACGATGTAACCACAAGTAAAGCGCACGCGCCCTCATGAATTGTAAGAAGTAAGAACTATACCTAATACCTATGCCTAATACAATCAATCGCACCTGTGAAAGTTTGTAAGACCCTTTAATCAAGTAAGAAATGAGCTGATGATCTTCAAGCGCCTTTTCTAAGTAGGTATATCAATACCTACTAACGACGACTGAAATAATCATACTCGTAGCCTCGTAGCGATCTTCATAGCGAACTTACTATAGTAATTCTTCCAATTCACGAGGGCGCGTGAGCTTTACTTGTGGTTACGTCGTGTACATGCACAATGTGTAAGTGTGCGTGCCTGTCAGGAGCCTAGGTGGGAGTGATCAGGCGCGAGCAAGCTCTCACTCACCCTTATAAAAATACGATACACTCACAACCATGAGCTGCGCGCCTTTCCGCGCGCCCTCGTGAATTGCAAGAACTTACATTATAATTCTTTCATACATATTTTTTGGGTAACTTGAACCGTTTAAGCAGCGCACGCAACGGAAGCCCTCAAATATGGATAATTTTCCCCGTTTTTGCAACATTTTTCACTGACGCTTCACTCCTATTGGCCGCAGCGTGATGTCATTTAGCCTAAAGCCTTCCTCGATATAGATTAATGAAATATATTAGTCAGATAAATGAATGCACTTTGTTGTAGACCAATCAATTGTGTTAATCCTATGAAGCGAGAAATCTACATTTATTGAGAAGTTTATTTGCATGTTGCATGATGGAAAGTAATTATGAGGTCTAGGTTGGAGCGGCGCTTGTCTAGATCCACTTGCCTTGAATGATCTGCACAAAGTTACACGTGGCAAAAAATACTGACGCGGTTAGTCGAGACGACATTCCACACCTTAGCGGTTTATACCAGAAATATTCTTGAAATATTGAATGTAAATGTTTTCTTTCGTTTCGTTTCGTTTTTTGACGATCTCCCTGGCACAATGGTGAGCGTTGGGTTCTTATTACTCGGAGGTCTCAGGTTCGATTCCCGACGGGGGCAATTTGGGAATTTATAATTTCTGAATTGTCTCTGGTCTGGTCGGAAGTCCGGGAGCCTTTGGCTGAAAAGTCGGTTAAAAAGTAGTCTATGTTACTCCCGATAACATGTGCTATCTACCAGTAAAAGTGCCGTCAAAATCGGTTCAACCCGAGATTAGCCCGAGCAAACAAACAGACCGATAGACAGACATACAGACAGACAAAAATTTAAAAAAATGTTTTTTTGTTATACTTTTACATATATGTACGTATACAATTAGTAAAAAGCTATTATTTTGATATTGCAAACAGACACTTCAATTTTATTTATACACAGAATGATTTTTTAGGTCGTGCACTTTTTTTGCTGGTTCTAGAACATTATATTTCCATTAATAGTTTTGTACCTTTTTTGGATTTTTTTTTACCATATCTGACCGCAAATCATGGTCATACTATTCGACGAAATTAAAATACGCGCTCGGAGGTCAACGCTCGCCGCGCGCGCCTAATGTATCAACAGCTGATAGATAACGTTTGTAGGGTGACTCTAACCATCTGTTTAAAATTGGATCTCTTTGGGAAACGATAACTTTGGTATTCTTATTTCATTACTCATTATTATAAAAAATACGTGTTGATTAAATTTCGTTTATTAGATTTATAGATAGTTAACCAATTCATCATAGACATATAACGCCATATTTTATCTTCTATGATTCTTAGGTAAGAAAACGTATAGATTATATTATTATAGTTGTAGTAGTAAACTGAACAATTTGTTTTTGAGATATAATAACTTTATTTTATAATAATAATCAATTAACAACAGATTAAAAAAATTGTTTTCAAGTTTTCAACAGTTCCGTTTATCGTATTTTTTCGACCAGTTTTTTTCGTCACATTAATTACACTAGTTTACAAAAAAATAATTTTTTTTTGTTCATGAAATGAAACATATATTATTTACATAGGCTATGAACGGTAATAAAAAAAATATTTTTTTATTTTTCGTAGCACGTCACAATTCTGAGATATGAGGTCTTTGTTTTTTATCTACCCGCAATTGTTTAAATACGTTTATCGCTCTATTTTGTAAATAACGGTGTGATTCAAAAGTCTTATTTTTATTTAAAACTGTCATCTAGAGTGTGTTAACTACATTCAAATTGATTTTGTTATGTTTGTGGGAAAATTGTTCAGTTAAATCGTGATTTCCCTATAACAAAACCATTGCAAGTAGCCTATTTACATTATTTTGGATTTTCGGTGTCAAATCAAGATAAAAATTGGGGTTCTCATGTGATTTGCACTAATTGCAGATTGGTCCTCGGTTCCTGGTATTCAGGTAAAAATAGATCACTGAAAGTTGGTAAATCAATGATATGAAGAGAGCCAACTAACCACGTAACCGATTGTTACTTTTGGTTAACAAAAAAATTTGGTTTACGTATCTTTCTGCGGCTAAATTAAAGGAAGAAATATTTGTGGGTCCTCAAATCAGGAGAATATTGGACGATACAAAGTTGGAGAGCCTTTTAACTGAGGTAAAAAAAGCAGCCTGGAACTCTTTCAAAAATGTCGTTAAAAATTTTTTAGACAGTAAAAAAAGTGATAATTACAAAGAAATTGTTGAAAATCTATTGCAAAATTATGAGCGTATGGGTGTAAATATGTCACTACAAATTCAGTTTTTGCATTCCCATTAAGATTTTTTCTAGAAAATCTTGGTAGACTGAGTGATGAACACGGTGAGCGATTTCACCAAGATTTAAAGTAATTTAAGCAAAATTATCAAGGTTTTTGGAACCAAAATATGCTAGGTGACTATTGTTGGTCTGTAGTGAGAGATACAGATGAAAATATTTATGAAAAAAGAGCAAAAATTAACCATTTTTAACTGTCTATTGTTTATTTAGATGTAGGTTTTTGTAAAAATCTTCTTGATAAATATTTCAAAAAATTGACGTGCTGGATTTTTTTAAATATTTTTTCCGAGATGTAGATACCCAATGTAACGTAACCGTATAGGTTCCATTTCATGAACAAAATTCATGTAAACTAGTGTTATTATAATGCGATAACTTCCTATTTCTGTTTGTTATCTGAATATAAATCAAATCGCTAAATCGCTTGGCGGTAGGGTGGTAAGTGGTAACTAGCCACTACCAAGCCTCCCACCAGAAATCTCAGAGTTATCAGAGATAATCTATATAGGTATGTACTACCTCTAAAACACATGTTTTACATTACAATTACCACTTTAACATATTGATGTTGGGTACATACTATTACTTATATTATACCTTAAAATACCTACCTACTTGTTGTCTACATTATACATTCAGGGTTTTAACCTTTATTGTTTGGTTGCTATGACGTGAAGTATTCTGATTGCATTTAGAACGACATTTTATTTATTTAATCGTAAGATTACCTACCTGCTTTGAACATGTATCGTAAAAACTTATAAAAAAAGACGTGTGGCACTCGAGGACTGCCGCGGTAAAGCTATTGCATAGCATTTTTTAACAATATTTTATCATCTAGCGGTGAGCCGCTAGAGGGCGTTGATAAAAAATGCGCCATCTAGCGGCTCACCGTAGAGGAGTCCCGTGTCAGGTTATTTTCGTTACGGAATTTCTGGATTCGGTCTCCACGCTGGCCCGCGATAGAAGCTGTGCAATAGCTTAAAAATATCTGAAAAATTACAAAGAGGTTGACATACAAGTGGTCATTTCCAGGCTGTTGAAAATGGATAATCCGTTGATGATAGAAAGTCATAGATACTAGGAAGCGAATTTAGGGTTCCGTAACCGAAGGGTAACCAATGATAAGCCTCCGCTGTCCGTCCGTTCGTCTATCTGTCAGCGGGCTGTATCTCATGATCCGTAATACTCGTAGGTAGACTACATCCACGCCGCTCTACATAATGCGGAAAATAGAACAAAGTGAAAAAACATCGTTTAGGAGAAGCTGATTCATATCAAGGATAGCGACCCTAAGTAATGAGGATGACGATGCAGAGAGAGAATAGGTAGACGGTTGAAATTTTCACAGAATGTGTATTTCTGTTGGCGCTATAACAACAAATAGAAGATTAAAGCCGGCTAGCTCCCCTACTAGAAACGTACTTTTTCGGGGTTTTTTGGTACGGAACCTTTCGTATGTGAGTCGAACTCGAATTTGACCGGTTATTATTAATAAAACGTTAGAGTATGAGCTAACAAAGCCTCAAAACAAAACAACCTTCAGTTGCCGGAAGGTTAAGCGTTTATTCACGAATTTATTCACCTTCACCACACACGACATTTCGTAGGTCACTACGAAAGTTTTGAGATTTTATACCTTCGCTTTACATCTTTTCAAAATATTTTCCATCACAGGCAATGCACTTCTCAATGCGTCAAAACCCTCCCACGTTTCTGATTGCACTTCTTCACAAGTTGCATCCTCATTGCACTATAGATCTCAGCATTTGTAATATGTAAGAGCGAGTGAACGAGTCACCAGAAGAGCTAACATGCGCGCCTGGAGAGAATTTTGTCTACCCAAGTTAGTCTTTCCCAAGAGATCCCCCTCAATAGGTCCGTAACATTACGAAACAGCGTCGGTAATTTTCTTATTGTGCGTACGAGCGTCGCACGGTGCTTTTCGCACGCGTCACACACCAAATTAAAACAATTTAATTTGGTCCGTTTCATTGTAAAGAGCCTTAGAATTTATTGTTTGGTACCTACCCAGATAAATAAATAAATGTTTTCATTCACGATTTGCTATAAGTAGCTAATTCTAATTAGATAATTAATTATTTATTAAACAGTAGCTGTAGATTTCTTGAATAGGTGAGTATTTGCAAATTATACTGCTAATTATAACATACTAGACGATTCCCGCGACTTCGCTCGCGTGGATTAAGTTTTTTTTAACTCTTTAATTTTCCGGGATGAAATGTAGCCTATATGTCAATCCTGACTGAAGAACACACACGCACACACGCACACATGCACACACACACACGTACACACACACACACACTCGCACACACGCACACACACACACACACACACACACACACACACACACACACACACACACACACACACACACACACAAACACACACAAACAAACATACAAACTTTCGCCTTTATAATATTATAAGTGTGACTCGCGATCGGTATTTGTTTAGATGAATTACCGTATTATACCCGCTGATTATACCTCATATATAATAATGATAATACATATATATGTGAGGTACGTAGTCATAAGAGAGCTCTTTAGCGCGCATTGACCCGGATTTGAAATAACTTATGTAACTTAGGTACTCTACCTATAATTTTTCCTTGGCTGTCTTAAAAGGTAATTGGTATCTCGCAAAAAGGCGTAAGCGACGCTCTAAACCCAGCGCATAATATTATGACGTTCTTACCGAACTAACATCTAATGTAGGTAGTATAGAGATAAGATAGAGATAGAAATTATTGTCCCTGATATCAATAGTTTGTATTTTATTAGTTTTGTTACTCACACTCACAATACTTCCGGGATGGCTATAGAATACTCTCTAGTCTCTATAGAACATTTTGTACTAAAAGTTTTTTTTTAATTAAAAAGTTCTCTATTAAGATTCACTCACTTCACTTTCTATTTTTTACCATAAAATATATTGTTTATTGTTTTTTTTTTTATTTAATAAATTTATATCATTCTTCTATTGCAAACATGGTTGACGACCTCCCTGGCGCAGTGGTGAGCGCTGTCTTATAATTGGGAGGTCTTGGGTTCGATTCCCGGCGGGGGCAATTTAGGAATTTATTATTTCTAAATTGTCTCTGGTCTGGTCTGGTGGGAGGCTTTGGCCGTGGCAAGTTACCACCCTACCGTCAAAGACGTGCCGCCAAGCTATTTAGCGTTCCGGCACGATGGCGTGTAGAAACCGATAAGGCTATGGGTTGAATTACACTGCTATACCCCTTCCAAGTTAGCCCGCTACCATGTTAGACTGCATCGTCACTTACCATCAGATGAGATCGCAGTCAAGAGCTATCTTATCACCGAATAAAAAAAAATAAAAAAAATGGTGCGTAAAGCGTGAATTTTTTCGTCATAAGAATAATAACACTAACAAATTCTAGATTTCATTGTAAATTATATTGTGTTTGTATCGCTGTTGATTACAATAAAATAAATAAATTAATAAATAAACAATAAAATTGCTCCGGTAGAATCTTAGAGCGTGGCAGAATTGGTGTGCTCAGGTTTATTCAAAAACCTGTAGCAATCTAACTATGTGTGCAAAAGCCAATTTTCTATGATTAATTTTTTTTCTGTTTGCGCTTTATTTTAATTTATGCCTTTTGTTAGAAGAAACTATAAAAACATACCTAAATGATGCCCCAATGAATCAATATTATTATTTCTATTATATTCAGATTCAGGTTTTTACTATATGATGCCTGTACTTTGTCCGGTTTTTTTTATTCCCGCGGGAACTCTTTAATTTTCCGGGATAAAATGTAGCCTATGTTTTAATCCCGGGTATGAGCTATCTCTATACCAAATTTCAGCATAATCGGTTCATTCATTGTGACATGAAGGAGTAACAAACATAGTATGATTATTTTAGTTCGTGATTAAGTATTTTCATCGATGTATTATTTTACTTCTTTACAATTTTTATATCATAATTTATATATATTATTAGAGTAAATGTTTATTTAGAAGTTGGAAGAGATATAATTTATACCTTGCATCATTGAGGCGTCAGGCACGTAGCCAACATTTCGAAGACTCTACGAACAGTTACGTCTGTTTTGGTTGACAAGAGGTAGTCGATATGGTCGTGACCCCTATGTTTTGAGTGGTCATGACGTACCAACATATATATATGAGTTTCTTTATCACACCGTAGCATAGAGAAAAGAATATACTTCATTTTATCTATGACCTTACGCAACTTCTAAATGCTTGAAGGGATTTTATGGGATATCGTCATAGAATCCCAAATCCAAGTGATAGGTACTTACTCGGTATACGGTTTTAGTTGATATTCTTTAAAGCAATGGATTTTTTATTCTATTTTAATTATTTGCTTGTAATAAAGGTATTTCACCCACTTTAATTGTAGAGGATTCTAAAGTTCATAGTAGAGATTTCCAAAGCAAGCGCTTGGAAATATTTTTGCGACTTTTTTTACAAAATGTAGACTTTTCTTAACTTTCTATAATAATACTCATTATACACTATGCATCTACTTTTTATAAATAGTGTTTTTACTTTGGATTTTTTTATTTAATGATAGATAGTAAAAACGTACCTATCAAAATCTGTTGCGTAGGAACAGACAGACCCAATAGCAATTATTATTGTTTTATACTTAATAGAAGATGTATTGTAGATATTATGTAATATACATACATAGATATTTTGATTTGCCAACTAGAGGCGTCTTCTATCTTAGTGATTATATTATAGGCACTGATTAGATACTTACTTATCTTACGCATTTTATGAAATAAAAATATCTCGTTTTTATAAAAGCGAAGGTTATCAAAAGAACAATGCTACAATATAATTATGTTAATATATAGTCGGTATATAACTACTTAATACATATTAATAATTTAATAGGTAGGTTTAATATTGAAGTAACTTCCATCCTATAGGTACCTACACAGAGAACCGGCAGGAGCAACCCGTAGGTTCGTCCGTCTATCTGTCAGCGGGCTGTATCTCATAAACCGTAATAGGTAGAGAGTTGTCATAGAATGTGTATTATAACAAGAAATAATAAAAATAAAAATAAATTAAAAGTTAAACCCGAAACGTGTTTTTTTTTCCGGCGTTTTTTGGTACGGAACCCTTCATATGCGAGTCCGACTCACATTTGACCGGTTATTTATTAATAATGATTTTCAAAATAAACAAAAATAAGGTACCGACTTATACCATTGAGACATTATGAAACTGGAATTGATACTTAACCATACTACCTACCTACTTACTCGTTTACTTTTGCACTTTTGCAAATACTTATTCTAAGTTTGAATATGAAGTATTTATAATTTTATGATCGAAGTAGACTGGTCGACGTGTTTTTAAAGTTGCTTAGTTAAGTAACCTACCTAATCCACTTACCTACTTAAGAAAGCCTAGAGTCATTCGGCGTTCGCGGGCGATGGAGAGTGATGCTCAGATGTTTCTGAACGTCATTAAATCAAATCGGAAATGAGGAGTTCCTGACTTTTTTTAAATTTTTTAAGCTATTGCATAGCTTCTATCGCGGGCCAGCGTGGAGACCGAATCCAGAAATTCCGTAACGAAAATAACCTGACACGGGACTCCTCTAAGGTGAGCCGCTAGATGGCGTTGATAAAAAATGCTATGCAATAGCTTTACCGCGGCAGTCCCCGAGTGCCACACGTCTTATTTTTTTAAAGAGCCAGAGTCACTGATTATGCCACAATGGTTAAGAAGCTGCTACGGCAATGGGTGGGCACATAGTTTAAAGAATCAGAGTTTGAGGTTCCAAGGTACTGGAATGGAGAACACCAGAAAGCACTGTGTTGGCAATACGAATTTGTGGAATTCCCTAAAAGAGATTTATGTCCAGCTATGGACATCCAACGGAAGACAGCGAATTAGTTAGGCACGTTCATAATTATACCTACTAAGTTTTATGCTCAGCTCGATGCGATGCAACAAAAAATAAACCGAAAATCTTCCATAATAGTCATCCTTACCAATATTATAACTGCGAAAGAGCGTTATTTTTTTTGGTTCGTCCTTCGGTCAACGTGATATTTTGCATGGGCAAGTTAAGGGAGAAGGACATAGGTTACCTTTTATCCCGGAAAAAAACAAGGGTTCCCGCGGAGGATTTTTAAGAATCTAACTCCACGCGGATGAATTCGTGGGTAGACGCTATTCACTGTTATCACTTCTTACGTACACTGCAATCCATTTAACTCACCAAGAATCTGCAGAAAGCTATCCTCCAGCCTCATGGTGGAGGAGAGGAGGTAGTCCGTCCCCTCCAGTTCGCTGGGCGCCATCAGATCGCTCCTCATTTTTGCACCTTAACACATCAACTTACAGTCCAATTCACAACAACAACTTCTTATTTAACTATATTTCAACACATGTCCTTGTTTATTTTTCGGTAACAACACAGACACTTGCCGTAATAAATCAACATTTTGCTATCCACTGCGCAACACGTTATTATTTATTTAGGCGACACTTTAGGAGTTTCCTTTTGTATTTATTATTTGTCACTTTTTTCGTAGTAACTTCCGCTTTTCACGCACATATCTCGTACAATGTACCTAGTTATAGTAAGTCCGGTTTGGCGTGCCGTACAATTATGCGACCACGTAAACAAGCTGGCAGGGCCAGTAACAGTCGATTAACGTGTATTCGGCGTGATAACGTAGACTGCTCGGGCGGTCTCACGACTCCGCGGCCCTATGCGAGGTGTTTCGACTCCTCTACTGTAGTACCTAGTACCTACTGACAACGCGTCGAGCCGTCAGCTGATTCGTTCACTATAAATAATACGGAATTATTTGAATGCAGTTTATACTGGTCGCATATTCCAGATGAGCCGCACGCGCACAATATTTTCCAGCTCCAGTTGCCAGACGCATTTTCTAGTGTAGCGCGCATTCATAAGATTGCCACTTTTCAGGTAAGTAAAGCAGTCAAATGCTAACATTACCCTGACTAAAAGAATCTTTTAATTAATAAAAATTTTCTTATTCCTCGCAACTTCGTCCGTGCAATTTGAAGTTTCTGCTAGTGTCATCGAAATCTTGTTAATTTTCCAAGATAAAAATTAGCCTACCTACATCAAGTTTAACTACTTGCATAATCTTCTACCGGCTTGCTGAAATCCTGTCAAAATTTGATAGATATCTAAATTAAGGTGCTATTCGTTTTTACAGTATATAGGTTCTAAAAATCGGGATGCATTCTACTCGTGCGGCTTTGTCTGTAATATGCGATCAGTTTTTTAAACGCAGCTAACTGCATAACATTCGAACTCGATTCCGTTCAGTCGTCCAAATGAAAGATGCTACCACGTGGTGACGAAGCTATTCTTGTCGGTCAACCTAAATTACTTTTACGTTACGGCCACAGCATACACTATTCTTTTTAGCGTCAGAGATTAGCGACATCGCGACTAAGTTATGCTTCGATGCTGGATCGCATTTTGGCGACTTGTTGCGATTCGGATTTTTAAGCTATTGCATAGCTTTTATCGCGGGCCAACGTGGAGACCGAATCCAGAAATTCCGTAACGAAAATAACCTGACACGGGACTCCTCTACGGTGAGCCGCTAGATGGCGTTGATAAAAAATGCTATGCAATAACTTTACCGCGGCAGTCCCCGAGTGCCACACGTCTTTTTTTACTAAGCTATTGCATAGCTTCTATCGCGGGCCTTGAGCGTGGAGACCGAATCCAGAAATTCCGTAACGAAAATAACCTGACACGGGACTCCTCTCACCGCTAGATGGCGTTGATAAAAAATGTTATGCAATAGTTTTACCGCGGCAGTCCCCGAGTGCCACACGTCTTTTTTTCTATTACAAGTTGAAACCCGCGACTTCGTACGCGTGGACTAAGGCTCGTTTTAACTCTGACTTGAGTCTGAGCAGAGTGTGAGTGCAATCCATAGATGTCAATCATTCAATCTATGAGCTGTGCCACGCATTGAGTGTCATCGCGGCACATATAGTTGCGATGCAACAGATTTATTGTATTGTGACAAGAGACATTCAATGAAAAGTTGAATCTGGGAGGTTCGATTTTCTATTGTGGTCAGCAGCATCGGGCGTTCTGTAAAAGGTCATATAAGTACCGATAACTGTTGACATAATTAATTCTCCGATCAATACGGCTTTTTCTGGTGACATCTAACGCATTTTTTTTTAAAAGAGCCAAGCCAAGCTGAACTTAACTGATGTTCTCCTCTCCCCTCCAAATAAGTGAAAATTTGTGTTAGGAGTAGGTAGGTACGACAATAGTGCAACGGGTGAGGATCGAACCTGCAACCTTTAAGTTTTCAGTTCGCACCTGTGGATATTGAGGCTTAAACAAAACTTGGTCTATTAAACTTATCTGACCGTCTCAAATACAAACAACTTTATGATTAGGACTTCGGGCATAATGCTCTAAGGATAAAGATTAAGATATGTAATTCTTCATCAAATTAAAAACTTAAAAGTATAATAGATATATATATAGGTATGAGGTAACTACTCTAGCAACCTCCCTAACTAAAAGATACCTAATTAGAGAGAAAGAAAAACATGCTTAGTCATTGTTTTTCCGTTGAGTTATCTTTATTCATCGTCACATCGCTGTAAGCGTTATCCCAATGTTCACACTAGGTAAATAGTATTATACTTAATCCTTACTAATATTATAAATGCGAACGTGTGTTTGTTTGTCCTTCAATCACGTCACAACAAAGCAACGGATCGACGTGATTTTTTGCATGGGTATAGTTAGTTGAGAACCGGGAGAGGAACGTAGGCTACTTTTTATCCCGGAAAATCAGAGTTCCCGCGAGATTGTAAAAACTAAATAACGCCGCAACGCGATTTTTTGGCATTTAATAAAATGACCACGAACAAAAGTCAAATGAAAAAAAAACAATGAAAAGCTTAAATTCTTTCTGTGTAAGTGTTTCTGATAAGAACCGCTAAGGTGTGGAACACCCTTCCAGCACCCGTGTTTTCTGCCACCTATAATTTGAATATCTTCAAGGCAAGAGTGAAAAGGCGTCTTCTAGGCAAGCGCGTTCCAACCTAGACCTCATCAGTGCTATCCAGTACTGAATTATCATCAAGCGCAAGCCTATTTCGGATTAAAAAAAAGTACTTTAACAAACTCGACGTGAAGACGTAAGGGGAATAGGAAGCGTAAATATTAGGTACCTAGTATAATTAATTATTCTTTGAGAATTGACACGAATGGAACAAATCTCTTTGTGCGATGTTATGTAGATGATTATGAATGATTAAATAAGTAGATAGGTACCTAGGTGCTCCTCGTAGTAGGTAGGTAAGTAGTAACTATCGCAAAGATTAAAAAATATCAAAGCTGGCACATATACCTATCTACAACCCTAATCAGATTAAAATACATTTTAAGTTCGTGTGTGTAAATATTAAATAAGATTAGATATATCCAGCAACATATAAATAATGTTATCATTATCATTAGATGGGTTGTTACCTACTAGCCACCTACCTACTTAGAAACTTACATTATCTAATTCAGAAATAGATCATCTAAAACTAAATTACTACTAAAATTAAAACTAATTCAAATCTAAAATCGTGCATAGATGTATCCAAGATTCTGGCAGCATTGCCCCTTTGGATCGCCAAACTTATTCTTCGGCCAAGGTAGTTGCCAGCTCTTGGATTTCCGGTTGACTTGATTAACGTTTTTGAAAGTTCTTCGTAAAGAACAAACCACAGGGCACTATGGCCCAATAAAAAAAATCTTTTCTTCTACATGAATTATTGATCTCCCGTTACTTACCTAAATGGCAAGCTTAATATTATTGTCATATTTTCGCAGCCCAATAAAAGACGAATTCTGCATTTCGAGGGATGCCACCAACTAAATGTCACAGTTGTTCTTTCCATTGAAAGGACAGAAGTGACACGCGCAACTAATACATAAACTGACTTATGAAGCATTACTAACTCCTGCATTTCTTTACAAATTGCATTTTTTTCCTTTTTCTTTCGTCGAAAGAATCATCGAAATCGGCCCACGCGCCAACCCACACGTTTGGTCTCCAGAGCACCACATACATACACATAGACTGATAAACACATTAACCTAATTTGCATCCTGCAGTCGGATAAAAAAGAAGGCAGCGGTCGACGGCAAATGAGTGATCAGTTCTTCGTCAGGAATATTCCACCCAATTCCTCGTTGCTCCATTTCTCCAAACTAGATAATCTCATCATAGTAACAAAAAATAGTTCGTTTAAAATATTGAATCGAAGATGCTCTTCAAAACTATGAGCCGAATTACCCTCCTTTCCGAAGGAACCCTCCTTTTTTATGTCAGCTACCTAATAACCTTATCTATTATCTTGTCACCCCCTAACGATCGCATGATCCTAAATTATTATGATTAATGACTTCGATTAGTTATACCCATTCAGTAGGGCTAACATGCGCGCCACGAGAAAATTTTGTCTACCCATTTACTCGTCAAATCTCATACAAATTCACGAGTAAATCGGTAGACAAAATTTTCTCGTGGCGCGCATGTTAGCCCTACTGGTGTTCATTATCGACATTATATTTGGGTAGGGCATTCGTGTAAACGTAGAGACTGATAAAGATAACTATTAGCTCGTCCACTTTAGTCACTTAGCCCCAAATATGCTTCTTTATTTTTCAAATAGTTTATTTAAAACCAGTTGATCCCCGCGGCTTCGCTCGCGTGGATTTAGTTTTTTAACAATCCCGCAGGATCTCATTGATTTTCCGGGATAAAAAATAGCCTATGTCACTCTAACGGTCGTCAACTATACCCATGTAAAAAATCAGGTCGATCCGTTATTGCCGCGAGATTGAAGGACAAACCAACATAGAACATTTGTAATATTATAAATGTTGAATATTTAATACCCAACATGTTACAACATCTTAATCGCTAGTCAGTAATCGTTAGAATAAAAATATGTAAACTGCCATTTTGTGGCGGCGGCCATCTTGGACCGAATTTCATCAAACATAGCTAAGAACACTCCCGACTAATTCACCTTTCAAACAAGAAAACAAAATCAAAATTGGTACATCCGTTAGGTAGCTACGATGCCACAGACAGACACACACAGACCCGTCAAACTCATAGCACCCCGTCATTTTTGTCGGGGGTTAAAAATCACGCGCGTCGCAGTTGTCTAAAATATCAGACTTATAACAATATCAACTCTTTTTATTTATGGTTTACGTAAAATAAAACGACATCTATTACATACTCGTAAATAGTCACAGTTTATTAATAGTACATTATTGCAAAGGCAGGGAAGTAGGCAATTGCAGGTCGAGTATGAGTTTGAAGGCCGAGCCGTAGGCGAGGACTTCACTAAATACGAGACAGGCAATTGCCATTTCCCGCCGAGGCATATATAGTGCTTTTCTCAAAAGAATGCAGGGAAATAAAACACTTTTTATATTATACATCCAAATCCATCCGCCATTTTGGTTTAAATCTGGTGGAGTCGGTACAATCAATCTCCATTTCACTCTCTGAACCGTTGGAACTCAGTTTGATTATTATTAAATTTATATTTATTAAGTAGGTATGTAAATAACAAATCAAGACGAAACGCATTTATGGCTATACAGCCACGTAAACGCAATTTGTACTAAGCAAAGAGACTATGGTATGCCAAGAATGACAAAAGCGATCCAATCAAAGAGTATTTAGTAACCCCAGCACGCCATTTCATACTGTTGTATGAAACGGCATTATTGTTTTTTTTTTTTAAATATTGCAGGAGCTTTGTAATGATGACAAAGCTCCTGCAATATTTAAAAAAAAAAACAAAAACTGTTTCGCGGAGCGTTGTAATGTTCCAAATTCAAAAAACGCTCCTGCAATGGATTTGATTTTCTTTGTCCGACAATTCGATACTTCGCGTGTTCTTTTTTCGAAAATAATGACAATATTTCCATGCATGTTTGAGAAAAAAAAATTAAATATAAAAATACAGTAAGTATAAAAATGTTTATAAAATGACCAATATCATCTCAAAAATTCTTAGCTAATTATAAGGCACTTAGGTATCGTACTCTGATGAGAGATGTATATTAAAATAAAATTAACTTAATCAGACCTAAATAAATGGCGAATCTTAAATATTATTACTCCAAGAGACCGCTAGCTAGCTTTATCTCATAATACATACATTGATCATCAAACATGGCATTTAGATTTTTTTTTATTTGATGACAAGATAGTCCTTGACTGTGATCTCACCAGGGCCCCAAGTCTGCTATTTTACATGTCATTGTCATTGAACCGCAATACAATTACAATTCAATTATCATTGGTCCAAAATTTCGTAGTCTACTAAATTCACAATGGTCGTTCGATTTCTTATAATTGGATTGTAATTCAATGATACTTGTATTGTCATTAGCTTAAAAAGCGTTTGCCGAAATGAGTTTTAAAAAAAACTACATATTAAAAACGTTTATTTAAGCTAGATTCAAAGCTAGATGTGTCAATGGCAAACCATCGGAAAACAATTGTGACGCCATTGAATTAGTAGACCACCAAAATTGCTAAAAGTAGCAATTGGGATGTCATAGATAGACAATTGAACTACAATTGCAATAGCAGACTTGGGCCCCTGATGGTTTGTGACGATGCAGTCTAAGATGGTAGGCGGCCAAACTTAGAAGAGGTAAGTATTAGATTAGGGGTATGGGTACTATACTGCCATGCCCTTCCAAGTTAGCCCGCTACCATCTTAGTCTGCATCGTTACTTACTGTCAGCTCAGATCGCAGTCAAGGATTACATTATTATCAAATAAAAAAAAAGAAATAAGATGATGATCATAAAAACGCGGTACATATTGTGATCTCTCAGCATAAAATGGCATGTATTTGTACAAGCGACGCGTTTGGCACTCGTGAGATTGAACAAAACATTACTAACCCTAGTCATAACATTGCACCTTTAGAATTAAACCCAAAATTGACTCAAAAATCCTGTAATTTCTGTTTAAATACACTTAAATTTAATTTTTAGTCCTTATGTAATCCTAGGAATATTAATAAACTAAGTTTTTTGGATTTGAAAGCTCTTTAAATTTAATATAATATTATCAAGCCATACATGAAAGATCAATATATAAATCTGTAAAATTCAACTTTTTCCAATAAAACGCGGCAGAGACACATTTAAATTTACTCAACACTATACTTTTTTGAAGTCTTTTTTAGCTCATTTCCGACAAATTGCAATTTTTAAGTTAGGTCACTTAAATTCTAAAGGTGCGATATTACAAATCTTATAAAACTAAATTTTCTATAATATCTATTATAGAAATTCGAGACTTAATTTTATGAAGAATTCAGTTTTCATTTGTGTGTTTTTATATAACTCGAGTTTTTACACGAAATTGTATGTCTAGGTATATTTAAAAAAAAAAAGGTACTTTTGCTTCCCACACGATCGGGAGCAATGCAAGTTAGTGTTATAATAAATTGAATCTGTATTTTCTTAATGAATACATTAATAAACTTTTTACTAGAAAAGGGTTACTATTTTATAAATGATTTTTTAACGACAAATAAAAATAAATAAAATCGGTCTCCCTACCATGGTCTACTGTTCCAGACCAATTTGCGTATCCAAACTGGGTATCCTACCTTGTTTAGTACTTGTTCTAAGTGAATATCTATAGTCTGATTTTTAATTCGGTGGAATTCTGACAGTTGTCATTTTATAAATAGAGCAAGTTATTTGTATGAAAAACAGTATTACCACCTGTAGTTCGATTTTACCCCAAACTATCTGACAGGCGTTTGTCATAAATATCTATGTGTGGCAATTGATTTTTATTTGTACAAGTTTCAATTTATTATCTTGTTTGTGGGATTTTTTTAATCTCTGGTAACATTAAGATACGTCAGAATTCCACGCAATTAAAAATCAGACTATACGTATCAAAAGAATACTTTTATTTACTTCCCTAATAATTTATAATGTAAGACTGAGCTAAAAAAATATCTGAATCTTTATTTTTTGAGTCTATTTTTCAATTGTAATTTTGTAAGAATATTTTACTGATACTTACATTGCACTCACACGTTTCAATTATTATTTTTTATGAATGCACTCAACGTATGAAATAAATGAATTTATACAATATTTGTTTTTACAAAACTGCATATTTTCCGCTAATCGCTACAAATTACAAAATTACACTTAATAATAATAATATTAAAATACGATGAAGGACGGACAGTACAGAAATAAATAATAAAATAAAAAATTAAAGCATTTAAAAGATCTAAAGAATCAATCAGAACATATTAGTTTAATTGAAACAAATTTTTAGTTTCAACAAACTAATTGTTAATATATATAATGATTTTTTTCTAATTTTTCCTAATCACCAGTCTTTGACTTATACATATACACATAAACTACTGGGTATATAATAAACCACTGGTTGTTACAATGTTGAAGGTACATATTGGAGCTAATTCTGTTTTACGAAATCTTTTAACTGAACAAAATTGATAGCTCTACGTAAATAATGTATTTACTTATATAATGTTATCGAACATTATTAAAAGGATAACACTATTATAAGACTTGTCAATTATATATAATATTATGTTGTATGCAAAAGCATAAATCAACTGCAGGATTTTCGCCACCAAATATGCCGCACGTAGTCTAAGGTTCAGTTCATACCGAGACGCGACGCGATGCGACGCGCACTTTTCTCGGTAGCGCTAACATTTAAAACTTTACTGTTTACTACACAAAAAGAGAAGAATTTCAGTGAGAGAATGAAAGCGACCTAGATACGTGTGCTGTGTAGTACGATGCAATCTCCCAATACTGCACGCAGAGCGAATCCACAAAAATATACCTTGCAGCGCAGAACAGGCTCTACGCTCTCGTGCAACTTCAAGCCTCTGCGCGCCTCTTTGCGTCACAACGCGTACTTATCAGTGTGAACTGACCTTAAGGATTACCTACCTTACCTTATATTTATCGACGTGGTATCTTCGTTAAAAAAACTTTATGTCTACGTGAAAGAGACGTAAGCGCGGGGACGACGGGCCGTAGGCGCGAGAACTACAAGTTGACCACGCACCGCACCGCGGTTCGTGAGCTTGTCTCGAGGCGAGGCGATTACGATACGATTCCGTTTAGTGTGCATTGCAGTGAGGAGTTTCATACAAAGAATACTGTACGAGTTGATACAGCGACGATCCCTTTCAGAGTTGATATGTGACCTTTAATCAGTTGTTATGGACTCGGCTCAAGAGATACCGCGTCGATAAATATGAGGAGACCCTAAAAGTTAGCACTGAAGTGAATTATAATACGATTCAAACAACAATAGGAATGAGAAGCCGCCATTTTCTGTTTCTATCTCACTCAGTGCAAACCGCATATGAGCAGGACAGACATATAAAATGGCTGTTTGACAGTCCTATTCTCATTTGAATCGCATTATAAGTATTTACACGGACTGCGCGTCGACTTCCTCGCCGTAGTCGAGATCGTCGTACGACAAGTCGTCGGTGAGCGCCTCGGGAGTCTCCTTCCCGCCGGGACACGCGAGGCATCTGGAATAACACGAAAACATATCTGTAGCCTGGCTGTTCTCTGTTACCTGGATCGCCACCGACATTATATTATTGTCTTGTTTGCTCTAATACAGGGGTGTCAAATGCGAGTCGGCCTCGCATACAAACGGTTCCATACCAAAAAACGCCGAAAAAACACGTTTCTAGTAGGGGAGCCCCCTTTAGTTTTTAATTTATTTTTATTGTTTGTTGTTATAGCGGCAACAGAAAATTTCAACTCTCGATCTATTACGTATCATGAGATACACGCTGACAGACAAACAGACGGACGGACAGCAGTGGCTTAATAAAAGGGTCCCGTTGGTTACCCTTCGGGTACGGAAGCCTAAAGGTAGGGAAACCCCAAAAACCCTAGTATAGGAATCACTACTTTGGATTACTTTTGATAGATAGCGGGAGCGATGCCGCGGGAAAAAGTTACTAATTAATAAAGTAGTTGAGAGTTTTGAAACAGGTTCCTAGTTCGATTAAATAATATACATGATTTATTTCAATAAATTGGCAACACCTGTGCGACACTCGATACTTATTACGACGCGCATACATTTGCATGGTAATTCGTCGGCCTTGTGATGCGCAGGTGTCCCATAATATATAAGATTCTAGTGGACAGTAATTCGATCTATTCTCTAGGTTTGATAAAGCTATGTAATGTATGTATGTCTCGTTCTTCTAATATATGTTGTCTTGTAAATCCTTATATGTACATAAATAATAAAATAACTTTTGGTTTCATGTATTTTTTCCGTAATATCCACTGAGAGTATTACAACATGGGGTTATTCAAGGGGCGGACCAACAAATTCCTAAAAAGCCGGCAACGCATTAGTGGTGCCTCTGGTGCTACAAATGTTCATGGGCGGCGGTAATCACCTAACATCAGGTGACCCGCCTGCTCGATTGCTCGCTAAATATACATAAAAAAAAGAGTATACAAAATACGAGCAAATACAGGCAAAAATAAAAATAAATAAGGTAAACAAATGTGACGGTTTTAATTAAATCTGCGCGTAAGTTACGTTTACGTTAGCGTTACGCGGCGTAACGTTGTGCATTGTTTACTCGATGCGATTCCGATTACTCACGCGCAGTTCTATTTTAATCGATAACTGTTTACATTACGAGTTAACTTCACAAGGTGGAATTTTTTTACCTGCTCTCTGTTATACATCTCAATGGTGGTCCCGTTAGAATTTGAAGAAAAATCCACTTTTAAGAGTGGAAAATTAGGGGTTGAAACACGTTAATTGAATTTATTAATAGGTAATGATGATGATTATAACATTAATCACTTTATTTATTATATTAAAATATTAAATATTATAATTATAATAAATGAATAAACCGAAGGATTTGGTTCTCCCATCATGAACTCATAATCTGGATTGTTTTAAATTTTTAATTTACATAACTTGTTAACCAATTGCGAGAAAGTACCAGAGGAGATTGCAATCTTCACACTTTAGCAATTAATTTTAACAAGAGTAAAGTAAAAATTTAAAACACCCCCGAGATTTGAAATTAAAAAAAATATATAATTCGCCATTTTGTGGTGGTGGCCATCTTGCTTTTGCGTCGGGGGTTAAATATTGTTAAAACTAATTAAACCTATCAAATTGAAAGAGTCAATCGTTTTCCCATTACCTGCTCTCATTGATGCCGTAGTACAAGCACTTATCTCCGACACACTCGCAGCATCCGTCGTGGAACCATCTGGAAATCGATTTCGGATTTGTAAGACACGATTTCGTCTATTTCATCGCCGAAATGTAAGAGGAAGTTGTTTGTGTTAGACGGCAGGTAGGTATTCGAAATAACCAGCTGATGCTGCGACTTCGTCCGCGTGGATTTTCGTCTCTAAAATCCGGCGACAACTTTGATTTTCCCGAATAAAATGTAGTTATGTCACTCTCCAGGTCCTCAACTATACTCTTGCACAAACAAGATCACGTCGATCCGTTGCTTTGTTGATGCGTGATTAAGAACAAACCAGCAAACCAACCAACAAACTTACTTTTGCATTTATAATATTAGTAAGGATAATATCGACGGGTAAAAGGCGACTTGACTCAAGCGACATTTTGTAAAACTTGCAGGAAGACTGATCAGTTTTTTTTTTTTTGGAAAAAAAATCATAAAAAACAACTATTGGATAGTCTTGTTTGTTTAATGCAGTATTTATACTAATAAAAGACTATCCAAAAGTTGTTTAAAATAAAAAAACAACTATTGGATAGTCTTTTATTTGTTTAATGCAGTATTTATACTAATAAAAGACTATCCAATTATTTTTTTATATGATTTTTTTTCATGTCTTCCTGCAAGTTTTACAAAACGTTGCTTGAGTCAAGTCGCCTTTTACCCGTCGATATTATCCTTACTAATATTATAAATGCAAAAGTAAGTTTGTTGGTTGGTTTGCTGGTTTGTTCTTAATCACGCATCAATAAAGCAACGGATCGACGTGGTCTTGTTTGTGCAAGAGTGTAGTTGAGGACCTGAACAGTGACATAATCTAAGATTATCTGCTATATAGACTGTTTAATATTTACGGATTCTTAATCTAAAACAGTCTATAGTTACTAGTCCTAGATGCATCACCTGAAACTGTTGGAGCCCATGGAGCGACAGGACGCGCGACATTTGTCGCACGACATGCACTGCGACATGTACGCGACCGTGCAGTTGAACGTCACGATGTCGCGGCTAACCGGCTCGGATTCCTGTTCCACGCTTTCTGCAAGTTATAACGGCACGTCACGAAAATTCTCCTGCATCGTTTTCATGCATTTAGAGTGGCTAGCTTATAATCATTATCTGTTGTGTGTCTAATAAATAAATAGTTCTCGGTAATCCCTTTAATAAACTGTGAAAGATAAGAATTATCAATTCTGAGAATAACAGAACAAAATAAAATATTTTCTAAGAATAGATAGCATTCAGAAACTTTGTTGTATTATATATACTTAAATGCAGAATTTAAAACAACAAAGTTTCTGAATATAATAACAACAAGGTTTCCGAATAAGTCATCAATTGAATAAGGGATAATTTTTTTAAAATGCACACAATTAATATAGGCAAACTGGATACAGGTAGAAAATTCCACAGACCATGAGTCATAGTGAAATAAAATAAAAAAATAAATGGAATGTGTTGTTCTCTATGGGGCTTCTATCTATGTTTTCAGAAGGTCAGGTGTTGACAATGATTTGAAATCAATATAACAAAAAGATATATTACTAAAGATATATCACTAATACATTTTCATTTATATCTGCAGTACAGAGAAGACTAAGTTTTTTTAAATTACAGCTTCACCATCTACAAGACACTGAAGGATACAGAAGTAGAAGGGTAAGGGTAAAGAACCACACTTTTTTCATATAAACTTAATCTATATAAGGCTCTTACTTCTAACAACCCTATGATTAGCCAAGTCTAGTAGGTAGGTATCTGAATATGCTACATAATTCACACACACAATATTTAGATTTAAGGTTGTGTTTGAATGTTTTTGGTGAGAAATATTGATGTAGTTTACTCAAAAACAGGGCTTCAGTACCAACGCCTATGTTCAAGGATTCTATATCAGTTACATTAATTATACCATTCAGCAAGTAAAAAAATACATATATTTGTGCAAAGATTTTAGGAAGTGTTATATAAAAATTACTTGACTTACGTAAATGATAAACAACTTGTCTCTCCGGAGTGGGTCGGTACACTGACAGGTCAATGTCAACAGGGTACGTGATAGACAGCCACCGTTGCTGGGGATCCGGATCACTGGTCAGTGCAGCAAACAGTCCAGGAACATTGTCAGGCAGCTCCTCAACGTATGATGACTTGGATAGTTCTGTTTGGGTGTCGTTTGGCTTGGGACACATGTCTAGAAGATAAAGTATTGGTAAATACGAATATGGGTTGAATAATATGAATGTATCGATGGATATTATGTAATATGTACATTTCACAGCAAATTTTTAAATTTTGGTGTATTGATGTATAAATGAAAGTATTCTATAAAAAAAGAATAACTGATCAATTGTAAATTGGACTTGTATAGAAAGGGTTCCATACCAAAACATGCTGAAAAAAACATGTTTCTAGTAGGGGAGCCCCCTTTAACAGTCAAAGTCCCCACCAGACTAAGACTCACACTTGCTTAGAAGATGCTTATTTACTTTTGGCTTGAAGGTACTCAAGTTACAAGGTTAAAAGTAGCTGGCAGCACAACTTGAGAGCACACTTAAGCTATTCATTTCAGAAACGTTGAACTAACAGGATTCAACTAAAAGTGCCCTTACAATAATATCTTTAATTCTTTATTGAACAATATATTTTATTAAATACTTTTGAAATGACTTTCTAATATTTTAATTAATAAAACCTGTCTAAGAATAAAGTAGTATTTCTACCAAAAAGCTTGGTAGGTACTTACCAACACAGCTGCAGCATTCACTATACAAATAGCTGAGGCAGTTGAAGCAGTCTTTGCAGCACGAACAATCCTTTAGGTCACACTTACATGACTGCGTTAACATGCACTTGGATACTACACTGGCGCAAATTGCTTCGTTGCAAGCGTAGATTATCGAAACTGCACTTAGGAATGACAATAAAAAAATGTATTTACTCTGCATTTTGAGATAATTTAGCAACAATACAGGTATGAATAGTCACTTATGCACTTTATTCTTATTTATTCCGTACTGTTCTTTATAAAACGATCTTTAGAACCAACACAAAACACGTCTTTGCCAAACGAAAGTACTACAAATAACTACGAATAGTTCTTAAAGTGCGACATAAACTTTATGCTTGTGATTTGTGTGTAAACTTAAAACTGTTTGATTTAATTGTGAAAAAGATGCACGAGTGGTCTATGATGCACGAGCACGACTTCGCACAGCAAAACTCAAAAATTAATTTGACATTGACATCATTTTATTCATCAACACAACATAAAATGACAATCAAATGACAATATATCGCAATATATCCTGCGCGGGCCGTTCATTCTTTGTTCTGTGCTTTATGGCTCTTAGGCTTGGGCTACACACTAGATTTGTCATTTCATTTGTACACGTCTAATTTTTTTCACGTCTTTATTCATTAAAAATATTCAGCCCAATTAAGGAATGCGTGATAAATATTTTCTAGTAAAATTCCTTCACACTCCTGCTCATACAGTTAGTTCAGGTCAGCCATCAATTATTCATAAGTTGCCAGCAGCTAATCCTTTCGTGCATGGTTGACAAAAGTTGACTTTGTGAACCTGATACGACAGCTACTGGAATCGTGTAGCTTTAACCTAAAACTGACTGAATGTATTGGTGGTTATTAAAAAGTAGGTTTTTCGTCTATGGTTTGCCAAGTGGTCCAAAGTCTATAGTAATCTGTGGTCCAAAGTCTTTAGTCATTGCAAAAGTGCTCATTTTTACTTCAGAATTTTACCCGGTTTATTTAAAATTTAAAAATCGAAGTGGGCGACTTTGTAATTTTGTTGTACCATCGAAACGATTGTCGGGTAGGATTGTATTATTATATCATGATTTTTTTTAATTCGTTTGTAAAATTGTAATTACAATCCAACAATTAAATTATTTTCACATCATTATTATATACCTACCTAAGTATCTAATGATTTCTGAAATAGTTTGTTTTAATGATGTGAAAATAATATACTTACGTTTATAATATAGTACCTACCTAAGTATCAATTATAATATTGATGGCGTGTCAAAGTTTATAAAATATCTATATTAGCTGATGCCCGCGACTAAGTACGCGCGGATTAAGGGTTTGGTTTTTGATACTCTTTTATACTGATTGAACTTCATAATTTTCCGGGATAAAATTTAGCCTGTGTTAATCCTGGGTATGAGCTATCTTTATTTCCAGCCCGATCGCTTCATTCGGTGTGGCGTGAAGGAGTAACAAATATCCATCCATTCATAACACCAACCAACAAACCTCACAAACTTTCGTAATTATTATTAAGTATTAGTAGGATACAGAGGCGTAACTACAGGTGGCATGACGGCAAAATGCCACGGGCCCCAGCTGGAAGGGGCCCCCGATCAGAGAGGGCCAGAAGCACAAGATGATCCTAACATTTATAGCCATTCCTGTGATTACGGCTAGTACCGAGCGATCATTTTCAAAATTAAAATTGATATAAACTAAATTCTTTTGGACAAAAAAGGTTTCGCACAGTGTCGGATTTACCAAAAGGCTGAGTTGACTGGAGCCTAGGGCAGCAGATTTTAGGGGCGGTAAATTTGGGGCCAAAATTTTTATTTATGACTAACAGAAATGAAAAAGATACATATTTGTATAAGTATGTACCTAAATGTCATTAGGTCCATAAACACATATATTAAAATTTTATAAAATATCTAATTAATTACTGAATATAGGTACCCCAAACAATAACTTAATAGTTGGTAGAGTCGACTTTACCTACGATGCCAGGTGTGCGGCGCATACAAGCGCAGGGTCTCAAGCGTCAAAAGTGCAGGACTAAATATGGCGTAGTGCTAAATAAAAAATTTCGCGCTCGCTTCGCTCGTGAAAATGTCACTTTTAAGTTGCTATTGTAGATGCCAAGAAAGGACTACTAAGTGCCGTTATGTAATCATAAAAATTTTAGCGCTCGCTTCGCTCGCGAAAATGGCGCTTTTAAGTTGCTATTGTAGATGCCAAGAATGGACTACTAAGTGCCGTAATGCAATTATAAAAAATTTTGCGCTCGCTTCGCTCGCGAAAATGTAGCTTTTACTTTGCTATTGTAGGTGCCAAGTATGGTCGACTAAGTGCCGTAATGCAATCATAAAAAATTTTGCGCTCGCTTCGCTCGCGAAAATGTAGCTTTTACTTTGCTATTGTAGGTGCCAAGTATGGTCGACGAAGTGCCGTAATGCAATCATAAAAAATTTCGCGCTCACTTCGCTCTCGAAAATGTCGCTTTTACGTTTCTATTGTAGGTGCCAAGTGTGGACTACTAAGTGCCGTAATGTAATCATAAAAATTTTAGCGCTCGCTTCGCTCGCGAAAATGTCGCTTTTAAGTTGCTATTGTAGATGCTAAGAATGGACTACTAAGTGCCGTAATGCAATCATAAATTTCGCGCTCGCTTTGCTCAGGAAATTGTCGCTTTTACGTTGCTGTTGTAGGTGCCAAGAATGGACTACTAAGTGCCGTAATGCAATCATAAAAAATTACGTGCTCGCTTCGCTCGCAACATTTTCGGAGTAACAAGTATGGAATACATAACTGCGTGGTGCAGCCGTTAATACTGGGCTACATCATTGAACTTCAGGTACCAACTCCTCAATCCTGATGCTGCTTGGTAAGGCCACCTAAATTGTGACGATTTAGAAACCATCGGTTGTGGATTGGTATTGCAGGTAGTTAAGCATCAAGTATATGGACTAGTGGAGTAGTGGCAGAATACAATCGTAAAAAATTTCGCGCTCGCTTCGCTCGCGATAGTGACATTTTTGGTTCTTATGTCATTAACACCTTTGCTGAACAAAAGCCCAAAAAAAGGAATTTTAATCTTTGAAAGTGACATACACTCTGAATTAAAGGTTATTAGAAAATCAAGTAATTGTATTCGCGTTTGTATTTACTTACTTCACCTAGTGATTTATTATATAAAGCAAAAAAATATTATCTCATTGGTTGAGCTTCTTTATATTGGGGGAGAGAGGGCCCCATCCGATGAATTTGCCACGGGCCTCAAACGGTATAGTTACGCCTCTGGTAGGATAATTAATGTAATATACCTAAAATTAATTACCTAAGTACCAAACAGATGACGATCATCAGTGATAAAAATTTTTGGTTGCTAAAATGTACAACGGCTGTATCCATGCTTCGGTCGCGGCGCGGTTGCGGCGAATCCCACTAAGGATGCAACAAGATAAACGTAAAAATTCTACAAAACCGACTTCAAACGCCACTACAAAGTAGACCAATTGTGCCTATAAAATTTGAAGAATTCGCTCGATTTCACCAGGATCCCATCATCAGATCCTGACCTGATGGCAATGAGACCACCTGGGAAGTCTCTTTCAAACAAAAAAATAATTGAGTCAGAGACTTTCAAAAGAGGTTCTCAATTTAGCCGGTATCTTTTTTGTACATTTATATTTTTTGCCTGCAGTTTGCATATCTGTTTTTCGAACCCTCCCTGGCGTTATTAAGAAGATTATAAAGTAAGAGGATTAAAAGATACGGCCATGTGGTACCTACTCAGCAGAGGCGTAACTATAGGGTGGCATGACGGCAAAATGCCACGGGCCCCAGCCGGAAGGGGCCCCGGTTAGAGAAGGCCAGAAGCACAAGATGATCCTAAGATTTATTTATAGCCATTCCTGTGACTACTGCTAGCCAAATCAATCAATCAAGTTTATATCAATTTTAATTGCATTAAAATTAATATAAACGAAATTCTTTGGGACAAGAAAGGTTACAGAAAGCGGCGGATTTACCAAAAGGCTGAGTTGACTGGAGCCCAGGGCAGCAGATTTTAGGGGCAGTAAATTTGGGGCCAAAATTTTTATTTATGTCTTACAGAAATTAAAAAGATACATATTTGTATAGGTACCTAAATGTCATTAGGTCCATAAACACATATTTTAAAATTTTATAAAATATCTAATTAATTACCGAATATACTTACTACGACTTAACTACGATGTCGGGTGTGCGGCGCATATAAGCGCAGGGTCTCAAGCGCCAAAAGTACAGGACTAAATGGCGTAGTGCAAAATAAAAAACATTGTTGGTGCCAAGTATGGACTACTAAGTGCCGCAAAGCAATCATAAAAATTTTAGCGCTCGCTTCGCTCGCGAAAATGTCACTTTTACTTTTCTATTGTAGGTGCCAAATATAGACTACTAAGTGCCGTAATGCAATAATAAAAAACTTTTACATTTCTATTATAGGTGCCAAGTATAGACTACTAAAATCATAAATAATTTCGCGCTTGCTTCGCTCGCGAAAATGTCACTTTTACTTTTCTATTGTAGGTGCCAAGTATGGACTACTAAGTGCCGTAATGCAATCATAAAAATTTCGCGCTCGCTTCGCTCGCGACAATGTCTCTTTTACATTTCTATTGTAGGTAGGTGCCAAGTATGGACTTCTAAGTGCCGTAATGCAATGATAAAAAATTTCGCGCTCGCTTTGATCGCGAAAATGTTGGTTTTACGTTGCTATTGTAGGTGCCAAAAATGGACTACTAAGTACCGTAAAGCAATTATAAAAAATTTCGAGCTCGCTTCGCTCGTGAAAATGTCACTTTTACATTTCTATTGTGGGTGCCAAGTATGGACTTCTAAGTGCCGTAATGCAATGATAAAAAATTTCGCGCTCGCGAAAATGTTGCTTTTACGTTGCTATTGTAGGTGCCAAAAATGGACTACTAAGTGCCGTAAAGCAATTATAAAAAATTTCGAGCTCGCTTCGCTCGCGAAAATGACATTTTTGGTTAATAGTCATTAACAGAATTCTATTCTATTCTAACACTTTTGCTGAACAAAAAGCCAGAAAAAAGGAATTTTAATCTAGGTTTGAAACTAATACAAAAATTGTGACATACAGTTCAATGCGCTCTGAATTGAAGGTTATTAGAAAATCAAGTACTTAATTATAAATGCGTTTGTATGTACCTATTTCACGTAGTGATTTATTATAAAATAAAAAAATGCTATCTCAATGGTTGAACTTCTTTATATTGGGGAAGGGAGGGCCCCATCCGATGAATTTGCCACGGGCCTCAAACGGTATAGTTACGCCTCTGCTACTCAGCACTGATTAAATAAATTAATATTCATTTAGAAGTAAAAATCTGATATTACATATCATAATGATTAAAGTAGGTACGTAATTAATCTAAGTAGCTATAGTATAATCAAATAGGGAAACATTTTTTATTCCGAGTCGGGGAAGTTACTTCTAAGACTCAAAACGTGTGATGGTAAATATGTATACTTACTTACCTTTTTAAATAATAAATTGAAAATTAGTAGCATAGTTCGATGATTAATACAGATTCAATAGGTTTCAATGTTTCAATGAATATAGCCATAGTGTAATAAATAAATAATAAGAAATAAATAAATTCTTTATTGAGGCAACCACAAGGCCCATTTGTTAGTGATAAAAAATATATGCGATGCATATTCTTTGTTTAGTTTTTTTAAGGAGGCTATTGGAACTTTTAATTTGTTTACCTACCTTTTATATCTACCGTATCTATCTATTTACCTCTCTTTTCTGGTGGGAGAGTAGTCCAACACGAACGGAAAGAGATCAAGTGCAAGATCGACGAATTTACTTACGTTTCTTCCGAGGCACTAGGGAATTTCTCGACAGAGCATTTTGAGATTTTGTATCCAATCCACCCTGAGACTTCAGAACTTGCAGCCGAATAAGCTGACAAGACCAATGAGGCAGTTATAATTAGGGAATGCAATCTCGATCTCGCGAGATCTCGTTTTCGCGAGATCTCGGCCTTTTTTAGCGAGATTGATCTCGGCCGAAAAAAGGGCGAGATCTCGCGAGATTAACGAGATTGCACTCGAGCATAAAAAGTCTTATTCGAAGGGCGGACTGACACTGACGGAGTTGCGACCTGTTGGTTTCATTCGGTGCGCGAATTAATTTTTAAATTACTAAAAGATTTGCGTTTGATATTAGAAGAGAAGACTGGTTGTTTTTTTCATTTGTTATTTCAAATTCAAAATTTATTTATTTCATGTAGGCCAACTTGTAGCTCTTATAAATCTACCACCGGTTCGGAATGCAGATTCTGCTGAGAAGAACCGGCAAGAAACTCAGCAGTTGCTTATCAAAAAATAAAAAATAATTTTTTTTACAATAAGTAACCAAACTGTGCTATGTATACTGCAGTGCTTCCACAGTGATTTGATTGAAACGTACGTCAAAGTTTACTACTTAGAAGTTTATTAAAAAATTATAGACAATTTGATTCATAAAAGTCTATTGAAAAAATTCGTGAAAATAAACGTTATCTTATAATACTTATAATTTTTATTATTTTTTTTTCTAATTTATTCAAATATTGTGATTATTTGCAAAAAAACACACACAAAACTGCCAATCTCGCGAGATCTCGAAATTGGCGAGATCTCGCGGTATTGTTATTTACAATCTCGCGAGATCTCGCTTGAGCCCCAATCTCGCGAGATTTGCATTCCCTAGTTATAATACGTATATCCGAACTTTACCAATTTACTTTAATCTCTAGGGGCTGTACGGGGTTATATTCGCCATACTGGCGTTAGCAACAACGCAAATTAACGCATACAAAAACCCGTATTATGCACCGAACAGAACCGTCAATGTTCACCTTTTTGAGTGGAAATGGGACGATATAGCTGACGAGTGTGAACGGTTTCTTGGACCTAGAGGATTTGGAGGAATTCAGGTAAATAAGGAAACGGGAGTGAGATAATTGAAATGCTCTTTTTCTTTTTTTGAATTAGTTCCCAGACCAATGGACCTATTGGTCATACATATAAAAAAAAAGTGTTTGTGTTGTTCCAGTGTTTCTTCTTTTCTGGAGAAACAACGGTGTAACGCCTGCTTCTATCCAATATACCTATAACAAAAGATGTTTAAAATTTTAATTATTTCGACTATATTTATTCAATTCCAAGGTATCCCCTCCTAACGAGAATGTGATTCTAAGAAATTACAATCGCCCGTGGTGGGAGAGATATCAATGCATGTCGTACAAATTGGTAACGAGGTCTGGAAATGAGAGACAATTCGCTAACATGGTGCGGCGTTGCAATAATGCAGGAGTAAGGTAAGCTAATCTGGCGAAAAATGAAGAACTTATACCTGTGTGTCGATTGTCTAAAAATAATTGCATCAGTGTAACGATCGTAATGGCTTGAGATGAGTGAAATCTATAGACTGCACTCCGCCCGGAACCAGGACAGAGCTAAAACGAGACAGATTTATGGCAGAGCATATTTCTGTGGCTCATTTCAACTCTAACCCAAGTCCAAGATCAGAGTACACTCTATAGATCTCAGCATTAATCTATGTCATAAAGGTATGTTTTACGTAATTTGTTTTTTAATTTGGCACGAAACAAAACTTTTCGTAGGATCTACGTCGATGCAGTTATTAACCACATGACAGGCGAGCCCCTGGAGAATGTCGGCACGGCGGGCAGCACCGCCGTGTTCAGAGACTGGCACTACCCGGCAGTTCCGTACAGGCGCGAGCATTTCAACTGGCCCCACTGTGTTATTAGCGGTTCAGACTATCAGAATGACGCTTGGCGGGTAAGTTACCTACGCATAATCTATTCTTCGTAAATAAGTTTTCCTCGCAGAAATAAGTAAGCGAGCCACTAAGCCTACCTACTGCCTACAATACATCACATCACGTGCAAGTGTGTTTGGATTTTTGCGGATTTGGCTGTTTGGAGAAATAGAGTATACCTACCTTTGGCCCATACTGGACCCTTTGCACTTAGTAGAGGAGTTTACGTGACCAGTGGATAAAAAGTCTGGACACTCCTCCTTAAGATAATTTAGACATAATATTAAATTAGCAAGAAAAGGTTAGAGTTATTTTGCTATAATCCGCCAACAGAAGAAATCTGTATGGTCAAACATGCCGTTACAAACTAAGCACCGCTTACCTCCCTAACCAAGCAAGAAAGCCAAGTTCCCAAGCAAGCAATGCCACCACCACTCACATGCACCACCACACAAGACTTTTATACTACTCTCAATTATATTAAATTTTAATCCCAGGTACGCAACTGCGAGCTGGTGGGATTAAAGGATCTCAATCAAAGAAACGAACACGTCCGACTTATGATTGTGAACTTCATGAATGAACTCATCGATTTGGGCGTTGCTGGCTTTAGGTAAGACAATAAGACAGGTAAACCAAAATCAGTATCAATAAATTGCATATCTTGACTGACACAAATAAATTGCCTGATTTTTCTACTAACGGGATCAAATTACACAATTATTTTCTAACTCTTCTGCATAATATGCATAATATCATATTATTATGATGTAGTTTGTGGACGACTCCGTTGGACGTAGGCTTTTCATAAATGTCACTCTCTATCGGTATCGTCGTCGTGTCGGTCCAACGTGCTGGAGGGCACCCTACACTACGCTTTCTTGAAAGTTTCCTGTGTATATAAAATTTGCACGATTTTCCTACTAAACCACTAAACCCAACAATTTACCTGATTTTTTGACAAACCCAAAGTTTCCGTACTGCTCTTTATTCGAAAAAAATTGAAGCTTACACAATATCACTGTACGCTTCTGTACATTCCCTATGCTGGGTTGGTCGGGTGTAGCAGAAAAACTCCTCTGAAGATTTCTTCTTCTTTATTAGGTAGCTATGTGCCGCTACCGCTTGCCGGTGAGAACTGTGCCGGCATACGATTTTGGCTCGATATTTATACAAATTTTGGGCAAAAAATGTAGGCCCTCTGATTGGCGCATTTCGCCGGCCAATCAGAGAGCGTTGTTTTTACCAATTACAAATCGGTTATTATTATTAAATAAACGACGAGTATAGCCGCGCCTTTCTCTTTCACTCATTATTACTATTATTTTAGCTAAAGAAGAGAGTAGGCGTAGCTTTGCTCTTTCACACAATATTTCTTATTTACGATTACAGTTTTATGACTATGTGTCTTATTAAATTATTTACGATAAAGTATAATAAAAACTAATCATTCTATCAAACTATTCACTGTACACATAGCACACTGTTCGCTAACTATTTTCATTGTTTGCACACACATTACACTATTGTTTATTGAAAGTTTTTAATCGTCCCGCACAATCACAAAAACTTTTCTTTTGTCAATGATGGAAAGCAATCATGAGGATTAAATTGGAGCGCGATTGCCTAAAAGATGCCTATTCACTCTTGCCTGCTTTTGGTACTCATACGTGAAACTGAAAGGTAAGACGGACGCTGGAAGAGCGTTTCACAGTAGTCCTTTAGCGGTATGTTTTAGAAACACTGCGTTGCATTTCGTGCGTCTTAGACGAATTTCACCATGTAAGGATGCCAGTGTCCACGACTCACGACTTCTCGCAGAATTGACACTCTCTAATCTATTACCAGAATCGACGCAGCCAAACACATGTGGCCCGAAGACTTAGAAGTAATCTACAACAGACTGAAAAATCTCAATACCGCCCACGGTTTCCCGCGAAACGCCAGGCCTTACATTTACCAGGAAGTCATCGACTATGGAGGGGAGGCTGTCAGCAGGGATGAGTACACCCCAATAGGTGCTGTGACAGAGTTTAAAGCAGGAATGGAACTGAGTACTGCCTTTAGAAGGAACAACGCTTTGAGATGGCTACAAACTTGGGGACCTCAATGGGGTCTTTTGGCTTCTCAAGATGCTTTAACCTTTATCGACAACCATGATAACGAAAGAGGCCACGGCGGTGGTGGTGGTGTTTTAACCTACAAGCAGGGACGTCCATACAGGGCGGCCATAGCTTTCCTGTTAGCTCATCCGTATGGCGAGCCGCAGATTATGAGCAGTTTCGCTTTCCTGGACTCCGAAGTTGGACCGCCTATGGATAGGAATCAGAATATCATATCACCATCTATTAATTCGGTAAGTTAATTTTAGCTGTACAACCTTTCGTAAAGGTAATTTTGATGCACCGTAATGTGTCGTGTTCAGGTTAAATCGTCAAAGTCGTCGATCATGTAATGCATCCTCTTATAAGAAGGTGTTATTTTAATAGGTAATTAAAAGGAAACCTACATTTTTTTTAAATCTCGTTATAGTTAATTCCTTGATTTTCCATGATATAAAGTACTTTATTTTCTTCAACCGAAGTACTATAAGATAACAATATACAGCCTCAATAGCCCAACGGTTTTAAAGGTGTGGACTGAAAACTGTAAGGTCGCAGGTTCGAATCCCACCCGTTGCACTATTGTCCCACTCCTAACACAAGCTTTCCGCTTATTTGGAGAGGATAGGAGGATATTAGTCAACTTTAGGTTGCCTAATATTCTTTCAGAAAAAAAATTTAACATCAATGATATACACCGATGTAAGATTATTAAAAATTAAAGAACATTTTATATGCCTACCCTATGCCCCATAACCTTCCTATAACCTTATTTTGTGATCGAAGCCAGAAAAGTTACAGGGAAATAATTGTTCCTCCAGGACAATACTTGCGGCAACGGCTGGGTGTGCCAGCATCGTTGGCGTCAGATCTTCGCCATGGTCGCCTTCCGCAATGCCGCGGGCAGGACGGGCGTCAACAACTGGTGGGACAACAGCAGCAACCAGATCGCATTCTGCCGCGGCAACAAAGCCTTCGTCGCCTTCAACAACGACCTGTGGGACCTCAACCTTACCTTACAGGTTTCTCGTCAATGACTCTCATCTTATCACACAAAAAACAATTCAAAATTATTTCTTTCATGTAGTTAGGCCTTTCGGCTATTATGACAAGTTGAGAAACTACGACCAGTTCGATAAGCTGATTTACTTTTACTTTTTAGGGTTCCGTATCCAAAGGGTGCAAATGGAACCCTATCTCATGAACCGTATAGATAGGGTACCATTATTCACGTGACGATTTTTAGCCAATTTTTAATTACTTAACTCCATTTATTTCAGAGATCCCAAACACACATCAACCTTAAGTGTGTATCCATGAGATACCTGGGTTTATTATTTATATGTATATGCCGTTTTATAATGGAACCATGTTAGAACCATTCCTAGTTAAATGAGACCGAAGTTCCATCGTAGTTTTTTATGTTTCTATCAAATGTAGGCATTCCAGAAATTAAGTAGGTATGTAAACTCAGCACAATTTTAGGTTAGGCTAGGTTAAATTCAGTCTAAGTTAAATAACATAGACTGAGCTATGTCTCAACTTTTTACAGACATGTCTTCCGGCTGGGACATACTGTGATGTAATATCGGGCAACAAAGTGAACAACTCCTGCCAAGGAAAGACGGTCAGAGTTGGTAATGACGGTAGAGCACAAATATTCGTAGGCGCTAACGACTATGACATGATGCTGGCCATTCATATTGGACCTGAGGTATGGAACTATGCTTCATCATCATCATTATCAATTATCATCATCAAACCTACCGTCTTCCCACAATAGGATACGGATCTCCTCTCATAATGAGAAGAGAGCCACAATCCACCATGCTGGCCAAGTGCGGAGTCTTTACAATCTTTTGAGGACATTATGAAGAACTCTCAGATACGCAGGTTTCTTCACTATTATCTAAATATATAAAAGGCAAAGGTGACTGATTGACTGACTGATCTATCAATGCACAGCCCTAACCACTGGACGGATCGGGCTAAAATTTGGCATCCAGACAGCTATTATGATGTAGGCATCCGCTAAGAAAGGATTTTTGAAAATTCAAATCCTAAGGGGGTAAAATAGGGGTTTAAAAAATCGAATTTAACGTGAGCGAAGCCGCGAGCAAAAGCTACTCCTATCATATTTTCCTTATCTTTTTTTTTTAAAGAATATTAGGCAAGCTGAAGTTGATTAATATCTTAACCCCTCCAAACAAGCAGAAAGCTTGTGCTTGTGAGTGGGCACAGCAATAGTGCAACGGGTGGGATTCGAACCGACCTTGCGACCTTTTAATTTTCAGTCCACACCTTTAACCGTTGGGCTATTGAAGCATCATTAAAGCAAGTGATATTTAATTCAGGCCACACAAGGTTTTTATTATACTTGTGCTTGTATTTTTGGGCCTACTTATTTCTTAGCGATTTTATTTGGCATTCTTCCTTATTTTCGAAATCTTTTTCAGAGTCGCCTGTAAAAAGTGAGGCTTTCAAAGTACACTGGGACCTATACTAATGAAGATAACAAAAAGACCGCGTACCAGCTATAGACGCATTACCTAACAACATTTGTAAGAGGGTAGTTTTCAAATAAATGATACTTTTTCTTTGACTTGTTTAATTTGATAACCTGTTTGGTTATTGGCTTCCTAGACAATTAGGGTTCCGTAGTCCGTACCCAAAGGTTGCAAACGGGACCCTATTACTAAGCCTCCGCTCTTCGTCCGTCCGTCCGTCTGTCTGTCAGCGGGCTCAGCAGTATCTTATGAACCGTAAATAGGTAGATACTTAAAATTTTCACAGAATGTGTATATTACTATCACCGCTGTAAGTACACTTTAGAAAAAATTTTCTCGCGGCGCGCATGTTAGCGCTACTGGAGAATTAGGTACACATAGGCTACTTTTTATCCCGGAAAATTGAAGAGTTCCCCCGGGATTTTAAATAACTAAATACATGCGGACGAAGTCGCAAGCATCAGCTAGTGGTTTAATAAATTGTTCAGCGCCAAATCAGAGTCGTATCGTAAACAGAACGAACGACTGGCGTGACTGGTTTCGCTAAAATGCCGGCTCTATTGCCACATGAATAAATAACCGAATAGAGGCAACTTTCTAAAAACTTGTATAACTTTTATACCTATTTTGGTAGGATTGTCACATGAGGGATTAAGATGGGGTTTAAATAAACTTTGTTCAGAATCAGTAACCTAATCGATTTCAATAATATGTACTTTTAAGCCGTTTTATATTTTATCCCAAAAATGTAGGTAGGTACCTTATTGTACATACCTAATAAAAACACATGATCCTGTACCCAAGGCATTGTTCAAGTCTCATCGCGTCCCTCCAAGCCCTTACCTCGCCCGCGCACACATACATGCACACGGCTACAAGTGTAAGTACACAATACACATGCAGTTCTGCCGGCCGGCAAAGGGCGGGATTCGGGAAGCTTGTTCTCGCACCGCGCCCGTGACGGCGCGCGCCGGTGGGACTCATTGCTGGTGCCGTCGCTGTCGCCGGTAAGTGGTAAAACATGTCATACCATTTCATACATTCATGCTTCCCCTGCTGGCGCACCGTTGCCGTCAGCGCATGCCATGCCGGCTAGTGGAAAACAAACATTATTAGTTAGTTGCGAGTACGCAACGCGTACGCGATGAGTTCCAAATGGACACTCACATAGGTGCGACATGATATTTTCAGTAGTATCGTTGAATTCTTAATAGTACAGGGTAGTGTTATGTGAAGCTTTGTCTCTGTTCGGTTATTTACTCATGTGGTATTGCCGCCACGTCTCGCCAGTCGACGCAATGGCGCTACGCTCTCAACTCCTGCGCATACGTAAGTTAATCTGTGTTTATTATCACTTTAAACACCTTTTTTAATTAAAAAATCGTAATTACAGAAACAGCGTATTTTTTTCAGTTATATGTTTAGTTAAAACGTGGTAAAAATTAAGTGAAAGATAAAACGTTGATTGTTTACTTATTATATTACTAAGTTGCCACAGGCTTATATATGCTAAGGACAACTGCCTCTTATTTAAGTTGGTGTACGTGATTATTCGTGAAATGACGTACAAGTGTGTAAAAGCCTTCAAATATTCATTCGAAAGTAGGTGTAGGTAGATGTAGAGTCATCGAGTTGCGAAACTGAATGCAATGGACACGGCATTTAGTTCGAAGAAGCGATGGTTGTTGGAGTAGCATGGTGCTGGAGTGGCGACCTCCCAGAGGGAGATGGCAGACCTTTCACTAGCTGGACCAGTGATATCAAACGAGTCACTGCAGCTATACCCATTGTCATTTCACCTTTGCAACACTCAGGCTGAAATCTATAGACCGCACTCTCACTCAGCTCAAACTCAAGACAGAGTTAAAATGAGACGGATTTATGTCAGAGCATATTTGTATCTCGCTTTACCCTTTATCTTAAGTCTGAGCTGAGTCAGAGCACGCTCTATATTCAAATTGAAATTCAAAATTCAAAATTTATTTATTTCATGTAGGCTAACTTGTAGCTCTTATGACACGTCATAAATCTACCACCGGTTCGGAATGCAGATTCTGCTGAGAATAGCCGGTAAGAAACTCAGCAGCTGCTCTTTTCAAAAAAATTTTTTTTTCAAAGCTATGCTATGTATACAGTGCTTCCACAATAAAGCTTCAAAAATGCAAAAATGCATACGTAGGTACACCAATCTATATATCTCATCATAGAGCTATTGTAGTGTCTCTTGATTCTTCTATGGATCCCTTCTGAGTTTAGCCGAGTAGCCGAGTTTCTTGCTGTTTCTTCTCGATTGGAACGGCATTCCGAAGCAGTGGTAGATTCATTTGACGATTCGAAAGCACTTTGTAAAAGTTTATCTGAATAAAAAATTATTCTATTCTATTAGATAGACAGTCAAATCCTTAGATTTCTCTCCATCCCCCGCGGATAAGTCTGGGCTTTCTTATGAATATGAGCGACCATGTCTTAGTGCCATACCTTGGTAGGTATGTCACCACACGCTCTGTTCGAATAAGTAGGTAGGTAGGTACATATTGATATTCAGGCACTGAGTGATTATGGTCTCGACGCTGTATAATTTCAAAGCTTCGTGAACCCAGCTTTTTTTTATACGATGACAAGATAGTCCTTGACTGCGATCTAATCTGATGGTAAGTGACGATGCAGTCTAAGATGGAAGCGGGTTAACTTGGAAGGGGTATGGTAGTGTAAAGTGGTGAGTGTATGAGCTGAGATATAGTTTGATATTTTAAAAAAAGTTAGTATTTTAAAATGATTTTTATTTTGAGCAGCCCGCATATTATATCTTAGGATTATATCTTAGGATGTTCTACATATTGTAAATTAAATTCACATTTCACACGTTCTAATGTTAGGTTTGTACCTAATACTTACCTAATAAGATAATTTGTAAATTGTCTAGAGTGACCTTGTAAAAGATGAGAGTAATTTGCATGCGACAAATAGGTAATTGAATTTGTTTACCCGTGCTATCTGATCTATGCGCGTGTTGTCTGATCGCATTAATGTGTTCGACAGCGAATAATTTTATTTCTTTATTTATTGATTTATTATAATAAGAGTGAAACTGCAGGTCAGTTTGTTGACGGACTAAAGTAGGTATAGGTACCTACTAAACTAAAGCATGCTACCTCGTATATCAATACCTACATAGGTCAATGAAATATCGACAAAAAAGGAGGAAAAGACCTCGACACAAAGTAAACCTATTTATATAAGTAGGTATTATAGGTATTTATGCTACATTTGGATGGGAATGCGCGGTGATCTTGATTTAAACAGGATTTTTTGCATTTTAATTTTATAAACACAGAAAGCTCACGGCCTTCTCTGTAGTTTGCAAAAATATCGTTTGTCTCTAAATATGCTAATGAATAACAAACATATAGGTATGTCCATGTCCTCGTCTTCGGTACCAACCTACACGTATTCGAATACTATTCATTTTAGGACATTCTACGATTATAGGTAGATATCTTATGCCCATTTTCATCAACGTTCCCTTTTGTTGCTAGCATAAATGTAAGGGAAAAAAGTCATTGAGGAAAACCCGGAGGAAAGTCGAAAGTTTTGCAGTTTTCTCTCCCCCCCACTCTTTTCGCACAGGGTCCTCGAAGTCCAAAACTTGAGAAAATGTCAGTTAAGCATCCTTGAATAACATCCCAAAGTTTCAATAACATCCGACCTTTTTCTATCTGAAACTCCCTGTCGACTGGACTATAAGCTATAATTACCCACTCATAAGAGACGCTTTCTATCAATTTAATTTTCACGAATCTTTAGGGGACACCAGTTGCTCCATTGCTGCGTCATTGAAGGACAAACCAAAAGACAAATACACTTTCGCATTTGTAATAGGTATTAGCAAAGAATATACAGACCATAATCTTTGTTAGTAAGGATTCCAAATACATAATATTGGGAACTGAAAACCTCTATGAGATTTTGCTTCTAATTTGTTTCTAGTGTCCAATGGATTCCAATCTCGTCAATTACATGAGTTGAACAGGAGAGAAAGGGCGGGTGTGACCAAGCTACGTGAGGTTCTAGAAGACAGGCTTCAAGAAATCAAGCGCGCTAAAACGTGGAAACATGAGCGCGTACTTACTTCTCCGCAGGACACTAAGGTCAGGACTATTATTTTTTAACACATTTTCAGGGTTCCGTACCAAAATGTCAACTGGATCCCATTATTAAGCCTCCGCTGTCACTCCGTCCGTCCGTCCTCATTCGATAAATGCTGACAATTTCATGTCACTGGACGTAAATCTTTTCAAAGTTATTTTTTTAAAAGGAACATTAGCCAAGCTGAAGTTGACTAATATCCTCCTATCCCTTCCAAATAAGCCAAAAGCTTGTGCTAGGAGTGGGTACGACAATAGTGCAACGGATGGGATTCGAACCTGCGACCTTTCAGTTTCAGTTAATTCCGCACCTTTAACCATTGGGCTATTGAGGCTTTAAAGTTTAGTTTAGTAGGGATATGGATTGAACACTGCCATACCCCTTCCAAGTTAGTCCGCTACCATCTTAGATTGCACCGTCACTTACCATCAGGTGAAATCGCAGGCAAGGAATATCTTGTCATTGAATAAAAAAAAAATTTTGTATTTGTCCTGTCCCACTTGAGCCGTACCAAGGACAACGTCAATTTATCTTCTCTCCCTTAAGTAGGTACTATACCTACGTGTACCTAACTTTAAATTGTATCTGTCACGCAAAAGCTACCGTCGACGGGAAAATGACTTCCATTGCAATTTGCAATCCACCTATTTAACAATCACAGTGAATATGTAATTTAGTTGAACATTACGGAGACGCGTGACCTAATTGTAACAGCGCATATCAAATGAACGCGCTGATTAAGCAACGTTGATTCCGGTCGGTAGCTGGATGGGTGACCGACGTTGGGTGTGCCTCCCTCAAGTTTCTAAGAATCGAAATCTTGTTCTCGAGTCATAACTATGCGGAAGGATTTGGAAACCCACCGAATTATTATCTCAAGAAAACTCCTACCATCATATGAATAATGGAAAGGGTTCACCACTCACAACAATGAGGAATACGATGCAAGAATATATGCACATTCACAGGCCAGTCAATCACAGTAGTAAATGTATGTAGCCACCTTCTTTCTTATCTAAAATTGTATTCTCAAAGATATCTATCTTTTTCAGGTGACGGTAAAAGGAGCAGAAGGAGAGTTTCTAAACTTCTGCGCCAATAATTACCTAGGCTTATCAGTAAGTATTATCGTTAAGTAGCGTAAGAACTAAGATGTCTGACCTAGGTCGTGTAAAAACGACACGTTATGTATCGACTCTGACTGTAGATTCGAGACTCAAGTTCACCGAATCTTTACCAAAGTCCGTCCAACAGAGGAACATGAACATAATCTACCCTTAAAAAATATTATGAAAATCAGCGCTATGTTTTCTATTCTATTCTATATAGCTCCCGCCCGTTGACAGACAAATAACGAAATTTTGATTAAATGGATTTTTTTTTAGAACCATCCTGAGGTAGTGGAGGCCGCCCGCGAAGGACTAAAGAATTATGGTGCTGGACTGAGCTCTGTGCGGTTCATCTGTGGAACGCAAACTATTCATAAGGTATTTAAACTCCATGTACCTACAGTTTTGCGGGTGACAAGCATAAACGTAATTTATTTTGTACAAAATCCCTGCAATCATAAGGCCAACATTTCGATCTATTTGTATAAAGTCCCATTGTGACTGTACCCTCGGTTCATGTCACTGTATCGTGACATGAGCTGAGGTCCACTATCCAATTAGTAGGTCATAATCATATCGGTCGTTAAAGCACGAAATAAGCGTATAATTTCTACGGAATAAAAGACTACAATTCCCATAGGAACTAGAAAATCGCCTCGCCCAATTCCACGGACGCGAGGATGCGATTCTGTACGCGTCGTGCTTCGACGCGAACGCTGGTCTCTTCGAGTCGATGCTGACTCCAGAAGATGCGGTGTTCTCTGACGCACTCAACCACGCCTCCATTATAGATGGAGTAAGATTATGCAAGGCGCAAAAATTCCGCTATCCTCATAGAGATCTTAATGGTAAGGGAATATCGATATTACAATCAAAAATTATTTTAAAGGATTTTTGAAATTTTTATATATTGAATCCCTTGCTCACAATTTGTTCACAGTCTAAATAAATGTTTAGGTGATACGGTCATTTCATTCAAATTATCATTTCATTTCAGAGCTAGAACACCTCCTAGCTCATAGCGAAGCCAGATTAAAACTGATCGTCACAGATGGAGTGTTTTCTATGGACGGTACAGTAGCCCCTATTCGAGGACTGAGGGACCTGGCTGACAAGTACAGGGCACTACTGGCTGTGGACGACAGTCATGCTACCGGCTTTTTTGGAGAAACTGGGAGGCAAGTAAAGAAAGTTTGCCTTCCGAATGACGACATGCGTAGACGGCAATTCAGAGGCAAAGAAGGATAAATTCTAAATTTATTTCATGTATGCTAACTAGTGGCTCTTATGACAAATCGAGAATCTACCACCGGTTCGGAATGCAGAATGCTGATCCTGCTGAGAAGGGCCACATTAATATCTGCATTGGTACTTAAAAGTTCAGTAAATGTAGTTTGATTTTAGGAAATTTTTACTTACTAAGACCATTTTAAAAATTTAATTTATTTAGATTCTAGATGGTCTTAAAATTCGCAAGCAGGTCCAAAGTATTTAATTCCTTGAAAAAAAAAATTGTCAGACAAGCAAAAAAATACTTAAGGGATTTTCAAGAACCCAAACCGAAATTTTTCATACCGTTTTAGGACTACCCTACCCATTTTTTAAATTTTTGGACGTAACGTCTGTTCTCTCAAGCTTTCGTAACATTATTAATTCTTGTAACCAATGTTTCTATGGAATCTATATATTTGTTGTAGAGGTACCGAGGAATTCTGCGGCCTGAATGGTGCAGCAGACATCATCTGTTCCACGCTCGGCAAAGCAGTGAGCGGCTCCGCGGGGGGATACACTACGGGACCTAAAGAATTAGTCACTTTGCTGAGAAACGTCTCCAGACCCTATCTGTTCTCTAACGCACCTCCTCCTGCGATTGTTACCGCTTCTTTAAAGGTAAGGATTTTTCTGAACTTCTTACAATATTATCAGCTTTTCGTACATCATTTAAATTATCAAGATATATGTACATAGATAGTTGCCCACAGAAGTTTATGAGAATAAATTATTGTTTGAATAAGAATGGAAATAGGTACGAATAGGCTAATTAAGCAGATTGATTTTAGACTAGAGGAGCTGATAAATTTTGAGGTAGCCGTCGAATTATTCCTACAACAGACAAATCCCGATTTACCTACCTATTGGGCTATTAATTAACTAAGGTAGCCCGATGCGGGAGGGGTAAAGGTTACGTGCGAGAGGGTGCCACTTGGGTGGCTGGTGGGCAGTGGCGTGCACAGAGGGTAGGTAGGTAGGCATAACGCGGGAAAATGATATAAAATGGAGAAAATCGCGAGTACGAGTTATAAAAACTTAAGGGTAGGCTTTTTGTAATTTGTACAATGCCTACCCTTAAGTTTTTTATAATTCGCACTGAAGATTTTTTCCATTTTGTATCATCTGCCTACCCTGTAGTACATCCTGTGCACGCCACTGCTGGTGGGGCGAGATGAAGTCCCCCTTAATATTTCCTGCATAGCTTAGCCACCTCATTAACCGTCTCAGTCAGACAAAATCTAATATTACTGTCTACATTTATCTCTTTATCCTCTCAGGCTTTAGATCTGGTAGAAAAAAGTGGCGTGCTCCGAGAACGACTTCGTGAGAATACCCGGGTCTTCCGCGAGGGGATGAAGGCGGCCGGACTCACTGTAGCGGGGGATGAACACCCGATCTGCCCTGTGATGGTGGGTGAAGCGTCTTTGGCGGTCGACCTGGCTGCTGGCATGCTGGGTAAGAGATACCAATACTTAGATAGTAGCGTGAAAATACGCGGGTCTTCTGAAAGGGGATGAAGGTGGTCGGAGTCGTTGTAGCGGGGGATCAATATCTGATCTGGCTTATGATGAACAAAGTGGGTGAAGCGCCGTGCGCATACATTTAGCTACTAGTTAAGTAGCGTGAGAATATTCGTGAAATCCCAGCGGAGACGAATCCGTGCTCCCGTGGTTAAGGGATGAGTTAATGTCAGGCCCTTGAATAATATTACAATTGCAAAAGTGCACCGTGTGCAGTGCCTGCATGTTTTAAGTACCTACCTGTGCTCCAATTTATAAATAGGAATCACTAACCTCTTCATTGTTATGATAATTTTCAGGTAATTTCGAGGTGATTCAATGCCACTCTTTTATTATAAGGACTAAGTTTGGTTCCCAAATTGCCTTGAATAAAAAGATAAAGATAGTTTTTTTAAAATCTCCCATTTTTTTTCAGAATTTAAAAAGTAATTTTTTAAAATATCTTCATTCCAGAGCGAGGCATTTACGTAGTGGCATTCAGCTACCCCGTGGTACCAAAGGGTGCTGCGCGCGTACGCGTGCAAATCAGCGCGGCGCACACGCTCGATGACGTCAACAGCGCCGTGCGAGCGTTCGCGGACGTTGCTGCGAACATCGGACTAGTTAAATCGTGAAATGGGAAAATCAACTTTGTTTCGCTAGCCATAAAGCTAAAAATGTTTTGTTAAAAATCAGTAGGTAAGCTAAGGTCAAGTCTCAATAGCCCAACGGTTAAAGGTGCGGACTGAAAACAGAAAGGTCGACGGTTCGACCCCCACCCGTTGCACTATTGTCGTATCCACTCCTAACACAAGCTTTCCGCTTATTTGGAGGGAAGAGGAAAATATTAGTCAAATTCAGCACGCCTAATATTCTTTTTCAGAAAAAAAATCTACTCCGATAAAATATTTTTTAATACTTGAGTAGATATTACCAACTTAATAAAGATCATTTTAGTGATAAGGCCTATATCCTAGGACAATAAAGTCTTCATACTTTTTAACCTACTTCCAAAAAAGGAGGAGGTTCTCAATTTTAGTGTCAGTGTTTTGTTGAAAAACACATTAACATTGTATGTAAATATTATACTTTGCGAATGTCGAATGCCTACTATGTATGACTGATTTAATAAATATTTGTATTAAATATAACTTGACCTTTGACTGAATTCCCTTGAAAGTGTCCTAAAATTACATTACTATATCAATTTACGATTTTAATAAAATTATTCGAGTACGTACCACGATAATTGTTTTAGTTGGAATTTTCGAGTTTTCCTTTTTTTGCCGAACTTTAAATTACGTTCCTCCGAAAAGACCAAGAAGGCGGGTAGATAGATACTACCGATGACAGCTTCAACTTGACGTCTCGCAACACCGCAGTCCCGTCGTGACCACGGTACATGTAACTGGATCGAAATTTCGACAATTCCAACTAAAAACAATTACATTGGTACGTACTCGTATAATTTTTTTAAGAATTATGTCAATTAAGTCTAAAATCGTTAATTTACGATTTCCTACTTACACTATCGTATAGTTGGTCATTCGGGCATGGCAACTTATCTTGCTTTGTTGTTGTGAAAAGAAATAAAACCACTTTGTTTTTGTAATAATTGATCTATTAACAATAATTTATTACAGTAATAAAACTCACACGCATTGACAACTTTGTAACACACGCAAAGTGCAATATTTTAAATCTCTCTACACTCACGTAAAATTACGATTACTCTATTCATTATAATTAAATTATTTACATTGGTATCGTATGAGTTTGCACTCATCACTGTTTCTCTGTATAACTCAAGAGTCATAAGTAAATCATCTAAACGTTAATCTCGCAGGGATTGTCTTAAAATGATTGCATCAGTGTGACAATCGCCTCTGATTGGATGAATTGACGGCGTTGTTGCTTCATTAATGCATTTGAACCTTCGATGTACATGGATAGGCCTCTAGAGAAAAACGCGCTCAAAGAGACAACAGAATCTCTTGTCTTCAAACAACTTAAAAGAAGTTTTAAAAAACTACTACTGTTCTTTTGTATAAAGAACAGTAGTACTTTTCCATTTTTTGCTCTGGTTTTAATAGGGAGTGGCTACTCCTCTTACGTGATTGGTTGACACTCGCGTCAAAGCGAACCGCGGGGAACGCGCGGTGTTCATTGGAGTAATATTCAAGCGCATTTTCGTAGACGCAATTATATGGGACAGGCATATCCATATACATCGATGATTTGAACAAATAACGAGAGAGTACCGGTCAATCTGATGTCACTGCACTCGTCATGGGAATGGAGACAATCTTACAGTTGATTTCCTCTGGCAACAATATTTTTAAGATAAAAGTGCATTTTTTGAAGACAGTTATAAAACATATCTAAATAATAATTACGAATCACTCAAGTATTTACCAATTTACTGGAAATTTGAAACCTATGCTCAGAATTTGGCAACAATTTGGACTTTGGGATTAAGGAGTTTTGGATTCCTGCAGTAAAAAAAGAGCTCCAATTGGAATCAACTATAGACATAGAAAAATAAAATAGAATTTTGTTTACTCAAACAACAAAATGTCTCACTATTTGTATTGAGCTTAGGTGGTGAAGTCTTTTCCAAGTTTAACATTTATTTTAAGGCTTTATCGAGATCATATTCGTTGACAGACCTTCCTATACTTCGTAAATATTAAATATACTTATAATAAATGAAATGAAAGTATAATGTCAAAGTTCTATTTGAGTTTTCTTAACTCTTCCTTTGAAATGACGCGTCAAAATTTCTGTAAAAACAAGCTCCTATTAACGTATCGCACACCTAGATCGAAAGTCAGACTGTCAGTCTGTGTTCCCTAGGCGAAAAAAGTCTTTCTGAATCCTAGGTAAAGTTATGAAACTCAATTTTATTTTTGGTCACATTTCACAACATATTTTTTGTGACATAAAATAAAATTAAATTTCATAAGTTTACTAACACAAGATTCAGAAAGACTTTTTTTTTTCGTCTAGGAAACGACTTCCAAAAAAGGAGGAGGTTATTAATTCGTCGGAATTTTTTTTCTTTAATTTTTTTATGTATGTTCCCGATTGCTTGAAGACGCCTGCAGGGCTAACATGCGCGCCACGAGAAAATTTTGTCTACACGATTACTCGTAATCTCTATGTGAATCTCTACAGAGATTTACGAGTAAAGTGTAGACAAAATTTTCCCGTGGCGCGCATGTTAGCCCTACAGGACCGATTTGGAAAAATCTTTTTTTGTTTGAAAGGGTATACTTCCCAGGTGGTCCCATTGCCATCAGGTCAGGATCTGATGATGGGATCCTGGAGAAATCGAGGGAACTCTTCAAATTTTATATGCACAATTGATATACTTTGTAGTGGCGTTTGAAGTCGGTTTTGTAAAAGGAATTTTTACGTTTATATTATTGAAGTTTTCTGACTTTAATGTAGGTGTGCCATAATATGGTCTCATCAGCTAAGCGATTTTATATCGACTGTTCCGTAGAACAAAGTCACATCTGCTAAATTCACAACTTGAAATTTGAGCCTTAAAACTAAAACTTGTAAGGCTCAAATCTCAAGTTATGAATTAAGTAGATGAGACTTTGTTCTACGGAACAGTCGATATATGTTACTGAGTTGACCGTTTCGGTAGCCTTTCAGCTCGATTATAAATCCCGCTTCAGAAAAATATCATTATTAGACCTTACTTTAAGTTTCTAATTTGGATGGTATCTTTTTGACGTTATTTTTTTTTTCTTGCAAAAATAATATTTGTCGTATGGACGTTGACAAGTTTATGAGCAACCTTCCGTCGTTCGGCATTTAATACCACAAATGTGAGATTCGGTTTGGTATTTAGTACCATAAATGTGAGATGGCCTCGCTCTGCTGCCTTCCTCAAGCTATAACTGTAATATGGAGCACACATTGGCAAAAATTGGCGGTTTTTACATTTAAATTTGTCATTGGATAAAGCTAAAAGCTCCCGTTAAAAAGTTAGCATTCAATATTACTTATCTATACTAATATTATAAAGAGGAAAGATTTGTATGTTTGTAACGAATTGGCTCAAAAAGTACTGGACCGATTTGGCTGAAATTGAAAATGAAGATAGATTATACCTTGGATTGAAACATAGGCTACTTTATATCCCGAAAAAATTAATAGTTCCCGCGGGATTTTGAAAACTAATTCCACGCGAACGAAGTCGCGGGCATCAGCTAGTCATCCATTAAAAGAATACATTTAACTAAAAGTAACTTATAAGCTCTTGAAATCAATAATAATTTCTTTTTCACCCTCCTATAAAATTATTCAAAATGACTTGCGCGGTGATTCTCGATAAAGCAAAATTTACATTGCGAAATTAGTGGCATGAAATTAGTTTCATGACATTAATATCGCAGTGTAAATTCGGCTTAAGCGACGATTTGTAAAATTTTCACATTTGCAATTTGGAACGCCGAACGACGCTCTAATTTGACTCGTTGAGTTGTATAGTTAATTCTAGTTGTGTACATTAAGTCTTCATTGGAGCACGAATGGTTTTGCTGGTCCTGTAACAATAAGAAATTACACCCAATAATTATAATTACAATTTTTGGAAAACTATCTATGGATATTAAATCTCTTAATAAAATTTTGAATGCCGTACCTACTTTAAATAAGAACAAGAACATGGATATCACAGTCAGTTAGTTACAGATATTCCACAAGCTATAATAAAAAGAAGTTAAAACGATTTCAATGTTATGTTATACCGAAATAAAGAATAACTGAAAAGGGTTTTACAAGGTGTATCTTGTAAAATTACTGAACCGATTTTCATGAAATCTTTAGTGTTTCTTAAGTTGGAGTAAATGTAAACAAATAAAAAAAGAGTTTCCAATTCGATTACCTAACAGTTTCGGAGAAATGCGTGGACAAATATACATACATACAAACATACATACTTACACCTACACGTATATTTGTTGGAAGCCCTAATAGATAATGTGAATTTTTTGCAGTTCCAATAATATTACAGTACATACATAGGTACGCGTCAAATTGATACCCTCCTTTTTTGAAGTAGGTTAAAAAGAATCACGATTACACGCTGATAAATTCCGCACGAAAAAACCAACAATTCAATGTCATTGTATATCATGCTATTTAAAGTTTCTTCGTTAACGTATTAAAGGCTAACAAAAAAAGGTGTTATTTTCCCACAAGGGTTTTTCCTTGTTAGTATAAAGTCCGTTTAACTTTAACCTTAAGGTTAAATTAAGTCAAATTGATAACCTCATTTTTTTTAAGTCGGTTAAAATGGACGCATCACGATTGCACGCTGATAAATTCCGCACAAAAAAAACCATTCAATATCATTGTATATCATGGTATTTTACAATAAAAAGTTTCTTCGTTAACGTATTAAAGGATAACAAAAAAAGGCGTTATTTTCCCACAAGGTTTTTACTTGTTAGTATAAAGTCCGTTTAACCTTAACATTAAGACATGAGGTAAATACGAGAACAATAATATCGGTTGAACACGGAATCGCCAAGCCTGGTGACCTCACCTCGAGGGTCGCCCTTATTAAAATGGATATCAACGACACAAGCAACTTGTAGAAATAACATTTGTTAGCTTATTTCCTGTATCATTTATAAGAAGTTGCAACAAAAATGAGCTATTTTCGGAAAAAGACATTTTTCATCTCTCTCTCTAAAAATATAAATGAGCAAGTAAGGATATCTTGACAAAAACCGACTAGTTATTAGTTAGACTAGTTAGTTATAATTAGCAGAATTCCTTATGTATTCTCTGTTTAAGTCATAACTACCCACTATAGTGACGGTAGCAAATAAAAACTTTAAGATTACGGGTATAAAAGCGATTGCTCTACCGCGCACGGGGCATTCTTTCTTCATTCTTTCTTCGGGTTCTTTGCATCCTTGTCATTCTCTGCATTCTCTGTTCACCGTCGAACGGGAAGTTTGTTGGTATCGTCATTATAAGGAGTAAGATGGTTTCATACTATTTTTGTCTGTAATTATTGACGTTTGTAATTGTTGTTTATTAACGGCTGTGCGTGATGTTTTCTTTGTATTGAACTATTGCTTAAAACTATGTAAATATGTAAACTTGAGGGTAAATTGAAAGTAAATTAGCTCTATACGTTTGGCTCCTGGCTTTTATTATCCTTTTCCACTTCTGAGTGCTAAATATATATATTTTGTCTAAAAAGTTTTAACCAACATCGTTCTTGTTTTCATATATTATGCTGCTATAACCAATTGTTCTGTTGTCGGTAAACAATTATGCAATGAGTGCTAAGTTTCATTGTAGACAATTAAGGTTTAAGTATTATATACCTGTATTACCTTTAATTTTTTACTATATGTTTCCTTAAAAATAAAAATAAAATCATTATCACAAACTCGTATCTTCTGTGCGAACGCTTAAGATTTTTTACCCAACTTCAAAATAAGGAGGAGGTTCTCAATTTGCCGCATATTATTATTTTTTATTTTTTACGATGCTACTCCATAACTACGTATAAATAATTTAATAATTAATAAATAATTTGAAAATGCACGCACGCACGCAAGCGCACACGCACGCAAACCATGAGAATAAATAAATAAATGACTATTAAATAATTATTATGCTCAAAGATATCTTACCAGGTGGGATGGTAGTGTTAGCGGCGAGGGGCGCGGGCGGCGCGGCGCTCGGCGCGGCCGTCGACGAGCTCGCGGGCGCCGCTGTACTTAGCGGCTTCTACAAAGATAAGGACATACTTTACCCGACTGATCGACGGTGAACACAGTTTACACTACGGCCACGGGCGGACTACCCGTTATGCCCGAAATTTGTATTTAAATAACCGGTTAAAACCGGTCAACCGGTCACATAGTTCGAAGAGCTGATGGTCGATGGGGTCTCAAGGTGCTGGAGTGGCGATCCCGCAAGTCGAGTCGGTCCAGGCATCTTCAAGCAATCGGCGCAAGACCGAGACCGGTGGAGGTCCATACAAGAGATTTATGTCCAGCAGTGGACGTCCATTAGTTGATAAAGAAGAAGAACCGGTCAAAAGCGAGTAGGACTCAGGGTTCCGTCCCAAAAAACACGTTTCTAGTAGGGGAGTCCCTTTTTTTTTATAATTTGCTGTTATAGCGGCAACAGAAATACATATTCTCTGAAGATTTCGCCACGAGAAAATTTTGTCTAAACGTACACGTTTACTCGTGAATTTCTATAGAGATTCACGTGTAAGCGTGTAGACAAAACTTTCTCGTGGCGCGCACGTTAGCTCTACAGGACTGTATGGCAGATTGAGGCACTATAGATTGTTTAATTTAAGACCGTATTTACTCATTTGCGAATAAATTGAATTGAATTGAATTAAACAAGCAAAGAGAGTGACAAATTTTAACTCTGAAAAACAATGTGTTTCCCAACAGCACGTGGACGAAAGCTAGCATAGTATAAGTAATCCACTCACGTTCATATCATCAATTTTGATCTGCAGCCCGTCGATTCTGCTCACAAGCGTAGTGTTCAAGGCGGTTATCTGTTCCTTGAGCTCATCCTCCTTCTTGGAGGTCGCGGTAAGGTTGGCCACAGTCTCGTTCGTTCTGGCCTCGAGATGAGACAGTAGGGTCTTCAACTCCTCGACGCCTGACGTGGCTGTGGTTGCTTGCTTCTTAGCCGATACTAGTGATGTGTCAAATCCGCTGATCTGGAATGGAGAGGTTTACAATTTTTTTTAATTAAAATACGAGAAAAATAAATACAAACCTTTTTTTTATTCGATGACATCTTGTCATCAGTCCTTTGTCGCTGCAGATAGCTGACATTTGACACAGAGCTCAACTCTATCACCACCTGTGACGTTTACTCACATGCTTCAACTAACCTGCGAGCCGAAGTCGGCGACAGTTCGCTGCAGCTCCGCCAGGCGTCGCGGCATGTTTGCTAACTTTGTCGGTGCCGATAGTCGACACTTGACAGAGAGCTCAACTCTATCGCCACCTGCGACGTTTACTCACACGTTTCAACTAACCTGGGAGCCGAAGTTGGCGACAGTTCGCTGCAGCTCCACCAGGCGTCGCGGCATGTTTGCTAACCTTGTCGCTGCAGATAGTTGACACTTGACACAGAGCTCAACTCTATCACCACCTGTGACGTTTACTCACAACGCTTCAACTAACCTGCGAGCCGAAGTCGGCGACATTTCGCTGCAGCTCCGCCAGGCGTTGCGGCATGTTTGCTAACTTTGTCGCTGCAGATAGTCGACACTTGACAGAGAGCTCAACTCTATCGCCACCTGTGACATTTATTCATAACACCTCAACTAACCTGCGAGCCGAAGTCGGCGACAGTTCGCTGCAGCTCCGCCAGGCGTCGCGGCATGTCTGCCAGCTTTGGCGCTGCAGATAGCTGCTCTGACACAGAGCTCAACTCCTTCGCCGTCTGCGTCATTTGTTTCGTGAGCTCTTGGAAATCGAGCTCCAATTTTGATAGTCGAGCGCTTAGTTCGCTCGCGTTTGTTCTTAACTCTTTCGCTTGTGTGTGGCATACTTGTAGTTCGTCACCGACGCCCGCACTGCTTGTTGATACTGTGAAACAAACATTAAATCTAGAATAAAGTGTTCTGAATAGGCGGTTTTCTTTTTATTTTGAAATCGAATGCCTTGGTGGTAATGTGGTTGTATTCTATCTATCTATGGGTAACACGTATATATCTAAGTTTATTTTATTTCTTTATCACACAGTCGCTAGTCGTTACCAAATAAAACGTCGTAAAGAAACCTGAATTAGAAAATTATTATTCCATTATATTTTAAGTATAGATTCGGTATGCATAAATGTGTGAACGTGAATACTGGAATAGCATTAGGAATGTAAACCTATGAACTACTTTATGTTAAATCACACGCCGGTTGTGCTAATTCAAGCACATGATAAAATGTCTCGAGTATGGTCATATGGTATAACATATTATATAAAAATCATTAGAATAATAACATCGGAAATTAGTGCCGACATTTCCAAGGTCCAAAGGATATAATGCCAATGACCATAACTTCGCGTGGACTTAAATGGGACTCGGCGGCCCAAATGTGCAAAAAAAAATAATGATATGTAGGTACCTAAATGTATTACCATAATAAAACATAATTTTGCCATTATGGAAATTTTATTTTAGATACCTACTACCAACTGAGCTCAGAATCATGCTCTAATTGTGAGATCTATAAAGCGTGCTCTGTCTCAGCTAAAACTCAAGATAGAGGTTAAAATGAGACACAAATACGCTCTGACAAAAATCAGTCTTCTTTTAACTCTGTCTTGAGTCTGAGCTGAGTGAGAGTGAGTGAGCTAATTATTATTTAATTAAATAGGAAATTCCGATAAAATCGGTCAAGACGTTCCGAAGATTTAGCCTTTCTTCGGTCGGGCTATCTTCAAGAGGTATTTGAAATAACAGATATAGACACTTCAACTTTATTTATTTGTATAGATACACTAATAAATAATACGCGGTTAGGTAAGTATACAATTTAAAGGTATAAGTATATTTATACTCTGACTACATAGGTAGGCATGTACTACCTACCCGTCCACGTCAAGTTGGCCGTCGTCGACCCTTACAAAATGACGTCATACCGTAAGGTTGTCAAGAAAATAATTGTATTCATTACTGTGCTCAATTTCCTTCGTGCCTTCTCCATCAACGTGACACTGGCGAAGCAATCTGTGCCCAGTTGGCACGCCTGAAAGCCACTGATTGGGAATTGAATTGTAACCACGACTATTACGAGAGTTTTTTTCTATGACAATGACATCTTGAATGTCGAAAGGTGTAATTTTTAATTTCTTATCTTTTCCGCTTGAAAAAGTCATTAATCAAAGTAATTAATAGTTTGCGCTATGCAAAATTTTTCCTTTTTTACTCATCGTAGAAAACAATACGCTAAAAATAGTACCAAACAAAAATAAATTTAAAGTTAACAAAAACATTCAAAATGTAACAATAACAAAACTTTGAAAAAGTTGGTAGTGAATTGCCAGCGGTACGTTCTGTACTAAGCGGGTCTGACTTGAGGTGAGGCGAGGTAGCGGCCAACTTGACACATATAAAACATAAGATACATACGTATATAAAAGCAGCGAGACAGAAAAGGGGTGGCTAAACGACACCGTAGTTCTTTAATCCTTCGAACATTCATTACTCAAGCCTCCCTTCTGCAATCCACTTTATACGAGCCTAGCGTTACAATATATCAGTTTTTCAACAAAGTTACTCGGATACAAAGGAGAAAAAAAAAATCTTTTCGTTGTTTGTCAGTGATCGATTCCGTTATAAAAGCCTCAATAGCCCAACGGTTGAAGGTGCGGACTGAAAACTGAAAGGTCGACGGTTCGATTCCCACCCGTCGCACTATTGACCCCCCTTCAAACAAGCTCTCCACTTATTTGTAAGGGAGAGGAGAATATTAGTCAAGTTCAGCTTGGACAATATTCTTTTTAAACAATATTATTTTTAAACAAAAGGTACCTACCAACATCCGATTTCTGGATAGTTAAGAATTGACCTCCCAGTGTGCTTATGTCTGCATCATACATTTTCAGAACCTTACGCCTTAATGAAAACTTTTCGTTACTTTTGAGAGATAAAATTGAGTCGCGACTCCCTTGGTCAAACGTTCCCTCAAATATGGTTGAGCGAAGCAACGGCTGGATCATGCGTCATGCTCGTGAACGGGTGCCACCAACGGAAATGGGTCTGCTTTCTGTCTACTCGTCTTAACATGCATTGGATTGTATTTATTTGTATTTAGTTATATTTGTATTGTATTGGACTTAGGAAACTTCATCATGGAAGCACTGTACACATAGCACAGTTTCATTAACGATTGTAAAAAATTTTTTTTTTTTAAAAGAGCAACCGCCGAGTTTCTTGCTGGCTCGTCTCAGCAGGAAAGGCATTCCGAACCAGTGGTAGATTCATTGACAATTCAAAAATGCTTGTAAAATTTTATTTGAATAAAAAATATTTCTATTTCAAAAGAAAGACAAAGAACTTTCTCTATCTTAGCATGTTACAGTTCAATATGAGCTAAAGCTGTGGGATGGACAGGATCAACCTATATCTAGGTATCGCCGTCCGCCTTCCCCACGGCATCCCTTCATTACACAAGACCGACAAAAGCTTGCCTAATTGTCTGTTCACTACATCGATATATCACAACAAACCTCGATCCATCTCTATCCGCAGGGACACAATCTGTCTCCTCACATCCACAAAGAGCCACAGCACCGTAGCAGCGGACACGACGCATACACACAAAGCTAACGCTGCCGCGAGGCGGAGGAAAGGGCGGGAGCGACGTCGACGCGTCGTCCGCCTTCCCCAGGGCTCCCCTTCGTCGCTAGAGGCGGACAGGAGCCTCCCTCCCCGGGCCCCCCCGCCTCCCACTAGAGCGTCCAACTCCCGTCTCTTTCGCATCTTCTTCCCGACCCGCAGCGGTGCGTGGACCGCGCTCTCCATAATGCAGTATATCGCTACCGTTCACTCATCCGAACCGAACAAATTGGCACTCTTTATTTCACTGACGCGACCGCACTGCACGAGACACGTTTGCCGAGTGAGTGTAAACTTCGTATGTAAACAAAATACACGTATAAGTGACAAGTTTTGTGAGAAGATATTGATTAAAGTCCTATTAAAGTCTACACTTCTAAGGTCGCGAGACACATTTATAATCAGGTATCTACTAAGGCATTGTGTCTCGTTAAGATATATTGAGTGAACTGAGTCTGTATTTAATCATTTTCAATGTCGCGTGTCGTTGGTAGGCTACCAGCTACCTAGTTAATCGAGAGTAGTGCGTATAAAAATCGATTAAATGATTTGAAAGTGACTAGTTTAATCTTAATTTTTTTATTTAAAGCTGAAGCGAAAAACCACAATGTTTAACCATCGAACTATGACTCTCAGAACAGAAGTTTCTAACAAACTTTCGCTTTAAGCTTAGGCTCAAAACAACCAATGAATGTGCGAGTGCCATGTAATTATTTTCGTACTGGTACTGATAATAATTACGTTATGATAGTTTACGTTATGATGTGATGAATTATGACACCCTTTCACAGCACAGTACGTCATTTTTCTATAATTATTATGAAATATGGTTGAGCGAAGCAACGGCTGGATCATGCGTCGTGCTCGTGAACGGGTGCCACCAACGGGAATGGGTCTCTTTATAAAACTTTTTCTTCTTACAAAACCGACTTCAAACGCCACTATAAAGTATATCAATTGGACCTATAAAAGAAGAGTTCCCTCAATTTCTCCAGGATCCCATCATCAGATCCTGACCTGATGACAATGGCACCACCTGGGAAGTATACCCTTTCAAACAAAAAATAATTTTCCAAATCGGTCCGGACGTCTTCGAATAATCGGGGAGCATACATAAAAAAAAAAAGATTCCGACGAATTGAGAACCTCCTCCTTTTTTGAAGTCGGTTAAAAATGGCTAATCACGCTTCTTGCGTTATAGTTCGATGTGTTTAACCTTTGTTTTTTACAAAAACTCTCTAGATTTAGTTTCAGCTACCTACAGCAGATAAAGCTGCAGTTGTATCTAATTATACGCTATTATTAATAAAATAGATCAAAAATACAATACCTAATCTATTATAATATGTGGTGATATAGTATAGGTAATCTAAACTACTACGTATCTAATCTAAATATATAAAAGGCAAAGGTGACTGACTGACTGACTGATTGACTGACTGATTGACTGACTGACTGACTGACTGATCTATCAACGCACAGCTCTATCCGTTGGACGGATCGGGCTGAAATTTGGCATACAGATAGCTATTATGACGTAGAAATCCGCTAAGAAAGAATTTTTGAAAATAAATCCCCTAAGGGGGTAAAATAGACGTTTGAAAAATCGAACTTAAGTCGCGAGCGAAGCCGCAGGCAAAAGCTAGTTATTATGACAAAGTCTTTTCACGAAGTTAGTCTATTTGTGCGCAGAAAACTCAAAAAGTAGGTACTACCTATATATGGGGATTTTTATCCGGGTTAAAAATCTATGAAATACCTACCAGATAAAGAAAATTTTGAATGTTATTCGGTTTTCACCCGTGGATAGGCCGCTTTAGCGAGAAGGATTAGGTTTAGAAGTAGAATATAGAAATAGAAATAGAAATAGAAATATTTTTTATTCAAATAAACTTTTTACAAGCACTTTTGAATCGTCAATGAATCTACCACTGGTTCGGAATGCCTTTCCTGCCGAGAAGAGCCAGCAAGAAACTCGGCGGTTGCTCTTTTCAAAAAAATAAAATTTTTTACAATTGTTATAGAAACTATGCTATGTATTCAGTGCTTCCACGATGAATTTTCCTGAGTACAATACAAGTAAAAATAAATACAATACAAATACAAATAAATACAATTCAATACATGTCAACACAGGCAGGCAATAATAGGATTATTACACCTGTTTACCTGATTAAAAAAACACCTCTTGACGGTAGATGTAACTTTATGTGGTCCAATTATTTTAATTATTTAGTAATGGATCGGTTTTGGGCACAGTTGACGTATTTGAACCTACTTAAAACTTTCCATCTTGATATTTTTCGTACATTCATTCATTCGTATTTTTAAGTGTAGAAGTTTGCCTCTGGATTAAATAAAGTACAAAACTACAAGTGCCACGGCTGTTGGAGATTGTTCCCTTATGCCGGGTTTCCATTTATTAACATTGAATAGGACAGTGCTAAAAAATCTGAAACTTTGTAACTTGAAATAACCCAGTTTTAAAAATTCTTTAAAAAATCGACTTCAAACGCCACTCCAAAGTATAAAAAGTTTTGCTGAAGGAAACAACTCAAACGTCATCTGTATTATTTTAGTTTTTGTTGATTTTTTTCAAAAATCACTGAATCAATTTCGAATAGAACCACCACTGAAGTATGATTTACCAAACAAAAAAGAATCATTAAAATCAATTCATAATTGACGGAATGATCGCGTAAAAACACACAAAAAAAGGTGCAGTCAAATTGAGAACCTACTTGAAGTCAGTCAAAAACTTTGGAAATTGTAATTTACTACTATTCCGTTGAAATATTATATCATATCAACCCAAGTTTATAGCCGATACTTAAATCGCAAATAATTCTGCAAAGTGAATACTTACCCCAGACTGCCCAAAAAAGAGGGCGCTGTTAGTCCGATATACGAGACAATCCGGAAAAATAAACAGAGATGGAAACCCTACTCTAAAGTGAACTAGTAGGTAATTTTATGTTTTCACTTCAAAAGCACCTTGCGGTAAATAAATTACGTAACCATAAGGTCACTGTGGAATCAATATTGAATTACTTTGACCACAGCCTTGATCTTGGAACTTTCGTAAGCAATAAGCATGTTTCTCGATGCTATATATCGAAAACAGACAATGAGCTTATTAAGCTCAAAATACTACCTATATAGTAACTTTTTTTATTCGATGACAAGAGAAGGACTGCAATCTCACCTGATGGTAAGTGACGTAGCAGTCTAAGATGGTAGAGGGCTAACTTGGAATGGGTATGTCAGTGTACTCTTACCCCTAATCGGTTTCCACACGCCATCGTGCCGGAACGCTAAATTGCTTGGCGGTACGTCTTTTACGGTAGGGTGGTAACTAGCTACGGCCAAAGCCTTCCACCAGACCAGACCAGAGACAATTTAGGTATTATAAAGGTGGACTGAAACCTGAAATGTCGTCGGTTTAGAAATCATTACTTACACTATTGTCGTTTCCACACAAGCTTTAGGTACGTTTATTTTGCAGGGAAAGGGGAATATTAGTCAAGTTCAGCTAGGCTCTTATTCTTTAAAGAAAATTAACAAAAACCACACACTAGTAATTTTCTAAAATTTTGCCTGTCTATTTGTCTGTTTTTTCGGACTTATCGTTTAGAACGTCTGAACCGATTTTCACGGGACTATCACAGGCAGGCATACCTACGCAAGAAGTGTTTTAGGCAACTTTTTATACCAGAAATAGATAGTCTATATAAGAATAGTCTTGGGCAAAAGATAGTGCATAATAATTATGGATAGGTATTGAGATGTTGTTAAACTACAATAATACTACAATGTTTTCCTACAAGGAAAGGACATTTGATGTTCTAGAGGACTTCAGTACCTACATTTTAAACATATCCTGTGCATAATCATTTATAGGAAGTATTTGTTTATAAGTACATACTTAAGTTAACTACATATTAAGACATTCGAGAATAAAATAATATTAAAGGAATATGACATCGCCAAAAGTAGGTAAGTACTTAATCTAAAAACTAAAAGGACGGAATCAGGCATTAGGGAAGGGCATTAGTCGATGTCACCAGTGAATTCTGACACGATAGCTTAATAAGACCTTTCATTTTAATATATTCATTCATGTTAACCCATCGGTGGCCAATTGGTGGGCACTATGCAATTCTATAGAAGGGCACTATGCAATTCTATAGAAATGACTGCTACAAATTGACAAATACAATCGCCTCTGATTGGCCGATCCACACTCGCTATTGGCACTCTACACTTGTCACTTGTCATTTGTCAAGTTGCCACAGACCAAAACACGTTCCATTTAAGGTAAACTGTTTTTACTTGGTATAATATTTTATGTGATAAAATATTATTTCCATTATAATTTTTACATTTATAAAGACAAGTTTACTCGTTTTTAGTATGAAAAATATTTTGGGTATCCCTTATAGAATAGAATAGAAATAGAATAGAAATATTTTTTATTCAAATAAACTTTTACAAGCACTTTTGAATGGTCAATGAATCTACCACTGGTTCGGAATGCCCCTCCCGCCGAGAAGAGCCAGCAAGAAACTCGGCGGTTGCTCTTTTCAAAAAAATATAAAAATTTACAATTGTTATTGAAACCATGCTATGTATTCAGTGCTTCCACGATGAATTTTCCTGAGTACAATACAAGTAAAAATAAATACAATACAAATACAAATAAATACAATTCAACACATGTCAACACAGGCAGGCAAAAGCAGACCCATTCCCGCTGGTGGCACCCGTTCACGAGCACGACGCATGATCCAGCCATTGCTTCGCTCAACCATATTTGAGGGAACGTAACAACCCGCACCACACGACACCACCACAGAAACTTTAAAGAGAGCATGACATACTTAGGCTACCCATGCTAAGGCATCGAATTGAATACTAATACTAATATTAAACTACTCATTTTAAGACATGACGACAACAGACGAGCACGAACATGTCGAAGATACCTCGCTGTACCGCGATGTATCGCAGTGAGGTATCCTTCGACATGTTCGCGCTTATCTGTTTGCATATATTTGTTTTACATGGAGGTGACATCGAGGTAGCGAGCTAAACCGCGACCGCGAGGTATCGCAGTGAGGCATCTTTAGCATGTTTTTACCCTAAGACATTCAGCTTTCCTTACGATGTTTTCTGTCACCGATATCAAGTAGTATTTAATAGCTGATCTTATTTTTTTTATAAAAGATCAACATGTGGGGTATATTTATAACATAACATATATATAAACCGATTTAATGGATTAAATACTTCTACTCTAAAAAACGAATAGAGCTTTAGTAACTACTATGTATAAATCTGTAAAATATCAAAATAGAAATGCTAATTGACTTAAAAGATATTTTTAGAGTCCTAATATGATATTGGCACGCTCGCGTTCCGAATATTATAACCTGAGGAACATGTAAATTTACTACTGTCCTATATTACGGTTCTATCAGCATTTACCTATCGGTCTTGTTAGAAGGAGCTTAGTTTACATTTCTTTATCCTAGAATTTATCGATGCCCCCCTTCGTCGATTTTTTTGATGCAAAATATTTAAAAAATGACATGTTTTTCAAAAATTTATAATAATCAACTTAACAAAAATCACTGTAATTCACTCCAGCAGTGTATAATAGCTATCTTATTATTTTATTTTACATACTTATCTGTCGAATCTTATCTAAAAATTTCTCGCGATAAGTCTACATACGCCATTTATGTAACAAATGCATTACATACTAATTTCTTTGAGAAGTGTAACAAAACAATATAACCGGTTATTTTTTAACATCGCAGTAATATACTTTATAATATGTATAACGCAAAATGTGCGATAAGATTAACTACTATAAAAGATAAAAGGCCGTAATATCGACCTCAGTCCACGGTTCTAGGGGACGCAGTGAATGAATTCCGCGCATGTGCACTGTGTTTTGCGACAACACATCTATTTAATAAATAAACACCCTGAACATAACTTTAAAATATTTATACGTGCACGTATCGATTGGCGATGTCAATTACATCAACCACTACTTATTTGCCTATTGGAATATTGGCACAGTATAAAACTTCAAGACACAATATCGCAGTACTCGTAATCAACACAAACTAATAAACGAGTTTATCTCACAACACTTGTCACTTCGATATCGAACAATAGCGCTATTTTCACTTAACAGCTTTTCAAACCGCGGTATAGATTTTAATTCACTTATTTTGCCTTACTACGAAAATAAGCTAGAAGCATCGAGGAGATGCGAGAAAGAACTGAGTGACGTCACGGAGGAGCGACCTCACGCATGCGTACTATAGCCCACCAAATGTACAGCTAGTAGTTACAGCAGAAAATAATAAAAGCTCGGGATAAAAGATAGTAGAAGTGCTCTCATCTTTGTTCTCATCGAGCTATTCCCTGTACGAACAATAGTCGCAAATGTAACATACGCCTTTCACGTACGCCTTTGTAACGTAGATAGAAAGGACTAGGTAATACATAAAGGTAGATATATAACAAAGAATGTTCCAAAAAGGAATACTCTCACATCGGTCCCGCTTTTAAGAGTGCGTAGTGTAGACACCCTACTTTTGCTTTGTCTTTAAAAGTTCCCAACCTTTTTCAGTTGAGACTTTTGACCTAAGTGTTTAATAGGGATCTACTTGAGACTTCTAAAACGAATTTTTGTGCTACTGGATATTTTAAGATTTCACATTTTAACAAGCATTTTATTATCTGGCTTTACTTGTATGTAGTGTTTTCAAAGAAATTATTGACGTACTAGCTGATGCCCGCGACTTCGTCCGCGTGGATTTAGTTTTTAAAATCCCGCGGGAACTCGTTGATTTTCCGGGATAAAAAGTAACTATGTCACTCTCCAGTTCCTCAACTGTACCCATGCAAAAAACGTCGATCCGTAGCTCTGTTGCAGCGTTATTGCAGGACATACCAACAAAGAAACACATTTCTCATATATTAATAAAGGATTTTCGATTCGATTGACATGAAAATTATTTTCTACAAAAATAAATAAAGTTGACGTGTCTTCCTGTAATTTCTATATAACTGCCTCTAATGAAGCTCATAATTCACAATAATAACCCAAACATATTTTTAAAATTTTTGGCGATCTTCCTAAAGTTGATTAAATTTTAATGAGTTTCTCTCCACCGCTAAACTAATCTTGATTTTGAGATACCTTGAATCCCAGAGACAGACATATGACTACTTTATCAAGGAAAATCAAGAGTTCCGGGAATTCAAGGAAACTAATTCTGCATAGATGAAATCGCAGGCGTCATTTAGATTTGATTTAGATTGAAATCTTTATACTGGTAAATCTTGATCTTGATATCTTGATACTAAATATGATTTTGAATTAATTTTATGTTCTCCTGAGTAACTACTATTTAATACAGCATATTACAGTGTGTGTGTGTGTGTGTATGAGACACATGCATACATAACTACATACACGTCCACACAAACTCCTGTTAGTTTAGGAATGTGAACTGTGAATTTTTTATGTAGGTAATAAAAATTGTGCAAATAATTCTTATGTTAATATCTATCTATCTAGATCTATTTCTTACCTTTGGCTATATCAAACTTCATTGTGGTGACTTGGTCATAAAGCGCAGCGCATATCCAAGTAAGCATCAGCAGCCATAGCAGGAGGGTGCCTCTGACAGCCCAGCAAAGTGCACATTGAACCTCCTGCCCTATATTGGGTTCTGATACTTTTGGTGCTGCATGCCTGTTGCGTTCTTTCCTAAAATATAATTTTGTTTTAAGTTTTCGTTCCTCTATACTTATAAAATAGTACCTAGACTGACTGATTGAGAAACAAAAAACACAAATTTTTTATAAAATTATTATAATTTATATTATTTTAAGTTATGAGAGATTTTTGAATTCCATAAAGGAATAATAAAACTTAATCTATGCTGACAAAAATAAGCTCATAGTAACCTTACTAATTTATGATAGCAGACCTATTGTACAGATTGACATTTTTTTTGCATGGGTATTCTGGAAAAACATGTTTTACAAATCTAATTCACAGGCTACAAATATTACCTTACCTTGTAATCTTCCTTTTTCTGTTAGGAATTATTTCTAACTGTAAGTCGGACTCTTCTTCACTAGATATTTCCAATAGTCTACTTTGTTCTTTAATTTTTGAAGGTAAAGACATTTTAACCAATTTATAAACATGCCTTTCGGGCTTTCACATTTGATTACTAAGTACACAGTTATCACTGAAACACTATTATGAAGATTACTAATAGAGGAATGTATAGATTTCCTATGAAGTAACAAATCTCATCATTTTAGCTAAAGGTTATGTAGATATTCAAATGGAAATTGGAATGATAACAAAATATAAGCAAACCTTGATCGTTGCTAGAGAAGTATTAAGACTGGGACGGGTACCTACTGATAACTTGATATGCAGTCCACTTTTAAAAATTTTGTAAAACTTGTACTTGATGTAAATTGTAAAATTATTAATATTTATTATTTATTTTACAAAATAGCCTATGAAAATCAAAAATCTATAGTTCATTAGTGTTTGTGGTCTGTGGCACAGGGCAAGTATTAATACTGTAGTCTTTGGCACAAGGTTCATCACTGCACGTCGTAGACAGAGAAGGCAATAGACGAAGGTACTGTGTAACCGCGATTGAGATAGAGAATATGACGTAATGATGACGTCACATGACAATGTTTGAGTTTAATGTTGCCACAATAAGTGCACTCCCCTGTCACCCCAAATTAGATGGAAAATTCTTCCCAGGATTTTTAAATAAAACGACAAAAAAGAAGTTGAATTGTTTTCTTTTTTAAACAACATACCTACACATATAAGGTTGCCTAGGAGAAGTCGCTGTACCTATTAGGGTAAGCTTCTATTGTTTACATATATCTTAATATTGTGTGCAATAAAGAATAATAATATAAAAAATTTTTTTTTTAAAAAACTGACTTCAACCACCACTTAAAAGTATAAAATAATTTCAGTTTGTACACATATTGCGGTTGAAGTCGGTTCTTTAAATATTTTTTTTTATATTAGTTTTTTAGTGTAGTTTCATAGGACCAATTCACTAGATAATTTATTATTTTATTATCTTTCATTTTAAAATTTTACTTTGTCCTTTATAGATTCTGCGCCAAAAAAATTGGCGAGCGAAAGTAGCCCTCTCCTAGGAACAACTTTGGCTCAAATAAAATTTTTTGACGACCTCCATGACGCAGTGCTGAGCGCTGTGGTCTTATAACTGGGAGGTCTCGGGTTCAATTCCTGGCGGGGGCAATTTAGGAATTAATAATTTCTAAATTGTCTCTAGTCTGGTCTGGTGGGAGGCTTTGCCGTGGCTAGTTACCATCCTACAGTCAAAGCAAGCCGCCAAGCGATTTAGCGTTCCTGCACGATAGCGTGTAGAAACCGATTAGGGGTATGGGTTGAATTTACACTGTTATACCCCTTCCAAGTTAGCCCGCTACCATCTTAGACTGCATCGTCACTTACATCAGGTGAGATCTTGTCATCGAATAAAAAAAAACTTATATTTTTCATAGAAAATAATTTATTAATGATTAGCTACTATCCTTATTTACCAAATAAAACCTTAATAACCCTTAGACGCCACTACAGTCCTTACACCAGAGGGATTTCTAATAATGCTCGGAAAAAGAAGCCAAAGTAACCCACCGTTATGGTATGCCAGAGGACATGACTAAAAAAACCTATCTCCGTGCCAAATTTCAGCCAAATTGGTTTAGTGTGGCGTGATTGAGTAACAAACATCCATTAATACATAGATCCAAACTTTCACCTTTATAATATTAGTAGTATAGGGAAAATCGGGACATTGTATAGGTACCTAAAGCGGGCAACACTCATAGATACTAAATTTTTGTTATGTGTCAAAGTTTGTTTCGCACAAAAGTGTGGCGACCTTGAAAAAAACTGGTTACACGATGAGGGACAAAAAATTGGGTAGCTGCATCTCTGTTTATCACATTAATAACTTTATTTCTGCTCTCTTTTTAGTGTGAGTGAGAAAGAAATCGTCACTGGGTCTATGTCTTCTCTGTCTACGCTGCACGTCCACAGACCAAGGATATCATAGTCCATACAAAAGACAAAGACAATGAACATTAAAAATAAACTGTCAAAATGTACTCGGCACAATAAAGTCGGGTAACTTTTGAAACAATTGAAACTTTGTATACATCGCTTTAAGTAGGTACCTACCTAAAGAAAAAAAAAAAATTTAAAGCTTTTAATAGGCTACATCTGTGGGCTACAGAAATAAAAAATACATTTAAAATTGCGTAAAATTATTTCTTATTTTCATTTCCGGTAATTTTTAAAACGGATTTTGTTACCCACTTTACTGTAAGATCTAATCTGTGGATGCCAGATAGTCTAAGTCACAATTGATTGTCATTAACGTCAATGTCAATCAGTTTGACAAATTCAAATTTCACTCAAATCACTAGAACTCAAATGATCAAATAAATCAAAAAATTTTATTTTCGTGATGGTTTTAGGGTTGAACATCTTCAATTTTTCCATTTATTAATTTTATAAATTAAAAACCAATGCCAGCTATCACTTCATGAGTTAAAAAACATAATAATGAAAGAAAAATGGAATTTTATTTTATATTTGGTTTGGTTTTCTTATCTTATTCTATCTGCAGTGCTTATGTTTGGTCAGGGTTTTCTTTTATCTCGTAAAACATTAAGCGATGTATCAGAATGTGTACCCTTGAAGAGCTTCGGTTGTGATGGGCACGAAAACTCCACAGCGAAGGCACAATGCAGCGAAGATGATAAAATTCGTCGAATATTGTCAAACTCCGGTGCACCCATGATCTGTGCTCCAAAGAAGAACAAAGTGGTGCTGATTTTAGTGGATGCATTGCGATACGATTTTACTGAATACGATGAAAGTAATGTGAGCCCTCTGTACTATCAAAATCGTCTGCCGGTGATTCGTAGGATGGTAGACAAGTGGCCAAAGCGCGCGCGAGTTTTCAGGTTCATGGCAGACCCACCAACTACTACGCTCCAGCGGGTAAAGGCTCTCGTGACGGGCTCGTTGCCCACTTTCGTTGATGTAAGCTCTAACTTTGCTGCTATGGAAATTCAAGAAGATAATGTTATTGATCAGGTGAGAGATCCATTCATTGATAAAGATATGTGAAAGTAGGTAGGAACTGTAAATCATCGTTATTGTTGTGGTGTTCCCCTTCCTACCTACACAATAACATACCAAAATAGAATTATGGAATTCAAGCATTATCCTAGAACTAATAAATCCTTTCTTAACAAATGCCTAAGTCATGATAGCTATCTGTATGCCAAATTTTAGCCTGATCCATCCAGTGATTTGAACTGTAAGGTGGTAGATTAATCTTATTCTTATCTTATCTTATTCTTTTGATAGAAGGTTATTAGAAGAAATGTTGAAGATTGAATCATGTTGAAGTTTTTCCAATGATTTTACTTTTCTTTTGTTTACAGATAGTTAAACAAGGGAACAAGGCAGTACTATTAGGTGATGATACATGGGCAAGACTGATGCCAGGAAGGTGGCTTCGCTCCCATGCCTTATATTCATTCCACACCTGGGATCTTGACACTGTAGACAATGGTATGTCCTCAAAAAATCTATCTGTGGAGTAAATGTTTACTGCCACACTCATCCTTACAATTATGAATATTATGAATACGAAAGTGTGTTTGTTTGCCCTTCCATAATGCAGCAATAGATCTTCATAATTTTGTGCATGGTTATAGTGGAGGATCTAGAGCAGGGGTTGCCAAATGATTAGAGCTAAGAAATACTATTTACTGATGAAACCCTGTCAGATCTACGAATTTCATTCTCCTTGATAAATGAAACAGTATGGCATTGTGCCAAAGCATCTTCCGCTAGATTTGCTAAGCCATGCCGCAATCAACTCAACTAATAGCCGCTATCAACCAGTTGGCCACCTGTGATTTAGAGTGTGACATTTTCATATTGGAAAAACAGGATATTTAAAATCCTTACTCCACACAGACTGAGTTGTGGGCAAAAGCTAGTTTATAATGTAAAATATTCACAATAAGTTTTACTGACACTGGTCCAATTCTCTAATTTGTTCATCAATTTGCAGAGGTGGATTCTAAAATCTATGATGAATTAATCAAGCCAGACTGGGATATACTTGTGGCACACTACCTTGGAGTTGACCACGCTGGTCATAGATATGGGCCGAATCATCCAGAGATGGCGAGAAAATTGCAAGAAACAAATGCCAGGTTGGAGAAATTCATTGAAATCCTGCCTCCGGATGTTATACTTTATGTTATAGGAGACCATGGCATGACTGAAACAGGTAATTAACTTTGAACTTGACATGAGAACCTCTTTGGCTTAAGATTTTCTCAAATATACTATAATATACAGAATAAATATACTCTATCAACTACTTACTACCTATTACTACTTGACCAGTAACAACAGTAAGTAATAAAAATGATTCTTTTGACTTGTATATGTAATGATATTTAATGATATAAATCTATGGTTAAAAAAAATACTTTAGTATTAGTAGTATTAGTATTAAATAATTGTTTTTTAATAAGAGATTTACGTAAATAAAATATATTCTAATGTAAATGTATCTAATGTGTCTGTTTTCGAGTTTATAATCAGGATTCTTAAAGTATACATATTTAGCTACATAAATAAATAAAAATATTATTTTCTATACCTATGACATAGTAAATATTTTTCAAAGAATAAAGTTTTTAGAATAGGTCAAGTGTTTATCTAGCAGTTAATTATCACACTAATAATAATAATTATAAACATGTCCTCAATAGAATAGAATAATAAATAAATAATTAGTCTTATTTTAAACTATGAATAAATTATGTCATTAATTTAAACTGAACTTAAACACAACTTTAATCTGTTTTAGACTCACAAGAAGGGATAAAGTCAGATGGTAGGTAGTTGCTTGAACAATTGTTGTGTGATTATTAGAAATAGATAGATGATGTTTTACGAGTAACTGTGTGTGATTCTAAAGCATATTTATTTATATTTGCTGACAATGATTTTATTTGCGTTATCTGTTCATGCTTCTATTTCTCTACTAAAAGGCGAGATTTATACAAAAGTGAAAGGCATAGATGTAGCAACAAACATAAATTCTTTAAAATGCAAAGACCATAAGAAATTATGTCTATGCCACTTTTCCAAATCTCGCCATAATGTTTGATAAGGTTTTAGAAAGAAAGTCTGTATACAACTAGTTGATGCTAGCGGCTTCGCTCGCGTGGATTTAGTTTTTAAAATCCCGCGGGAACTCTTTAATTTTCCAGGATAAAAAGTAGCCTATGTCACTCTCCCATGCAAAAAATCATGTCGATCCATTGCTTTGTTGCGGTGTGATTGAAGGACAAACCAAGAAACAAACACACTTTCGCATTTATATATGAGTAAGGATTAGTAAGGCTAAGGATACAAGTATCTTCAAGAGGCACCTTCTGTAAATAAATCAATACAAATTTCGCTCAATGATTCTGTGTGAATCTCACTAAAAAATTCACCAAACATGAAAAATATTTATTTAAAGTTTTTTAAGTAAGTCTGTAGAAGGTATTGTTAGTGTTTTTAAATTGATCAGCATAGATTATTGTAGACTAGTAGATTATTGTGCTTGTGTATGTCAATTGTAATTCTTTATGTACATATACTCATATATGTAATATAAAATATCTGTATGATATGTAGTTATACATTATATTCTATTAATGAATACATTCGGAAAGTGGCAGGCATCGATTGAATGCGAAAAGTTGAGGATAGGCAACGTTGATGCTAATATACTTAAAAGAAGCCTATGAATGAATCCACTGTCCAACAGTGGATTCATTCGGGTTGATGATGAAATAAGGTGATGAAATAAGATGAAACTGTTTGTCGATCAGGAGATCACGGCGGGGAGAGTAAAGCGGAACGCACAGCGGCGTTGTTCGCCTATAGTGGAGCAGGATTCGCCGGGGACGAGGCTGATAGGCAAATTGGTAGAGAAGTGCAACAGACTGATTTGGCCTCCACGGTTAGTGCGGCGTTGGGAAGACCGCCGCCCGCTCCGTCGCTAGGAAACATACTGCTGCCTGTGTTACCTAATATGCCTGTAACACATACATTACTGCATCTTAGTAACAATCTAAAACAGGTACCAACTATAATATTATTATTCTTAGACTGACTGACGACCTCCTTGGCACAATTTTGAGCGCTGTGTTCTTATAACTGGGAGGTCTCGGGTTCGATTCCCGGCGGGGGTAATTTAGGAATTTATTATTTCTATATGGCTATATGGCCATGGCTAATTACCACCCTACCATCAAAGACGTGCCGCCAAGCGATGTAGCGTTCCGGCACGATGGCGTGTAGAAACCGATTGGGGGTATGGGTGGAATTTACACAGCTATAGCCCTTCCAAGTTAGCCCGCTACCACCTTAGACTGCATCGTAACTTACCATCAGGTGAGATCGCAGTCAAGGGCTATCTTGTCATCGAATAAAAAAAAAGAATTCCCGCGACTTCGTTTTCGTGGATTGCGGTTTTTTATTGCCGCGGGAACTCTTATTTCCCGGGTTAAAAAGTAGCCTATGTGTTATTTCAGACTATAGCCTATCTCTGTGCCAAATTTCAGCCAAATCGGTTCAGTCGTTGCGACGTGATTGAGTAACAAACATATGGATGTTTGTTACTCTGTTACTCAATCACGTCCAAACTTTTGCATTTATAATATCAATAGGATTCTTCCCTCCCTTCTAAATGTTACGAGAATCTAGTGCAACAGGTGAGGATTGAACCGTTGACTTTTTCTGTAACTTTAACCATGGGACTATCAAACTCTTTTGGTAAATTTTCAAAATATGACTAAATTGAGCGTTGTATTTTAGGTGGCCCAGTATTTAGTGCGTTACGGGGAGGAATCTCAACAGATCTCACTGGACCGACTTGCGCAACTGATAAATGCCACCAGAACGCAGATAGACTTAGCCTCTGGTGTGCAGAGTGAGGCAGATCTCAAGATCTATATTGCTGATGTTAGGTAAGGACGCGGATTCTGTTTAAATGTTGCTCGTTCTCACCAATCATACCTAAATCACCCCCTGAGTAGGAATCTCTCTTAACCCCTAACCTTCCGGTGTTCCCTAAAGGTACATAAAATTGAAATTGACAGAAAGCGTCACCACTTAGCTTGGGTAGCCCATAAAATTTAGGGAGTTATGGTAAAAACATTTCTTTCCCTCCAACTAGATATTAGCAGGAAGAAATAAATTGCTCTCTTTGTACAAATCAAACTAAGTGTAAGTGCAGATGAGTTCAAAGTTTTGAGGATTTGATTACAAACCTCTGGTTTTGTTATGTTTACGACATAACCTTTACAAATTCTACTTACATACTTATAATAGACACTAGTTAGGACTTATTTGAATCCAGAAATGTTTGAAACAGAATGACCATTAGATGGTCCTGTAAAAATCAATCAGAAAAGAAGTCTTATAGTCTAAAACTTTTGAAGTGTCGAAAAATTTTATTTTTAAATTATTCTTTCTTGTTTCAGGAATCTAATGGATAAAGTTAGAGGGGCGTTTCGCGAAGTATGGGTCGAATTCGACTCTTTATCCATGCTTCGTGCGCTTTTACTTCTTCTTCTCGCGATTTTCTTTAACTGGATTATCGTTGAGGGCATCCCTATTGAACGTATTCCACACGTGTTCGCTAGCACCTTCGTCCCTAGTGGTCTGGTGTCTATGGCTGTTTGTATAGGCGTTTGTTATACTGCCTATTACTTCGATATATTAGAGAATTTAGAGCACGCGGTAATTTTGAGTACAGGCTTAGTATCGGGGGCTATTACGTGCGTGTTAGTTATCATGCACTGGGATGGTATAACTCAGAGATGGTCCGAAGGACGTTCGATGTTTTACGAGCGCTTCGCTCGAGCCGCTTTGTTTGCTTCGGCGGCGATTCTAGTTTCGAATAGTTACATAATAGAGGAAGGCGCTACGTTATCGTATCTTGCGGTGACTCTTTTGGGTTTATTAGCTTGGAATGTAGGGACGATGAACTCTTTGTTGTTGTGGGCTGGGTTCGGTGTTGTTATGCTGTTAACTAGGCCTTATAGAGGTTGTAGGGAGGAGCAAGGGGACTGTTGGACGGCTGGGGAGGGTAACTCTGCGGGTAGCGCGTCTAGAGCAGCTTTAGTTTTAGCTTTAGGGTCCGTAGCAGCTGTGATAGCGATCGCTAGGCGCCAGGTTGAATGGAGGGGTTATGGTGTAGCTATAGCTGGTATCTTCGCTTGCGCTCACTGGGCAGTGGGCTGGGGGTCTTTAGGATCTCCGAGTAGATCCAGGATGTTGGCTAGAGGAGCTTGGTTGGTTATTGTCGCCATGTTTTTTCTCCTATGGAGGAAGGACGGTCGAGGAGCGACTATGCCGCTAGTTGTGTCGGGGCTGCTGTTCTATTTGGCCAACGCGTTGGTGTTGGGCGCGGCGTTTGCGCCAACAGCTGGTTTGGCTCTCCTATCGGGATTCATTGCGCTCAATGTCGTCCCGATGTTGAAGACTGAAGGCTCGACGAAATTTTGTAAGTTGAGATATTTAATGTTTACATTTATTTTAGAATTTGTTGATTCCCGCGACTGCGTTCGCGTGGATTAAGGTTTTTTTATTCCCGCGGGAACTCTTTTATTTCCCGGAATAAAAAGTAGCCTATGTTCTATTCCAGACTATAATCTATCTCTGTGCCAAACAGTCAAATCGGTTCAGTTGTTGCGCCGTGATTGAGTAACAAACATACATCCAAACTTTCGCATTTATAATATTAATAAGAATAGTAAGGATGTTCAGATTATTTGGATATTTTTATGATAGGCAAGAAAGTGGCATAAGGCCGCGCTCACTTTGGAAACGTTTTCGTCCGAATTTTACTCGCGTGAACGCGTACCAATACGCACGAATGATCCCGACCTTTCAAGTATTATGGGAGCGCGTAGACTGGGTGCGAGTTAGTCGTACGTATACGCGCGTGTAGTTCCAACGTCAGAAATCAATCCCAACTTGTTGGGATTTTAAATACGTTCGTGCGTCACGAGTGTGTTAACACTGGGAAACTACCTGCTTGACGGAGAAAAACGTATTCAATGTGTGCACTTAATTCGTACGACCACGATCATACGTTTACACGATACAAATTCGTATCCAAAGTGAGCCCGGCTTAACACTGGCTACACGGTCCATATAAAGTTGCCCATTCTTCTCTACAGCTCTAGCCACGCGCTGCAACTTCAGCACGGCTTGCCTGTGGGCCTTGTTGGCCTCGTACCATTTCTACGGCACGGGGCACCACGCGACGCTGGGTCACGTGCGCTGGGCCGCGGTGTTCCACGCGGGCGACCCTAACTACACGTCGCTAGGGACGGGGATATCTGTTACGCTGATGTTTATTTATTTGTTTGGTGAGTTTGTATACTTTTTTTTTTTTTTTGAAAGAAAACTTACAGCTTATTAGAAGTAATTAGTCAATAAATACAAAAAAAGTATTCTTCTTTTGTCTTTACTGACTAATTACAAGTTTTCACACATAGAATTTACATATGAAAAAGAAAAAAAAAACAGTCAACTGGGAGAAAGAAAAATAATAAGGAATACAGGGAAAAAATAGTAAAGAATAGAAATAATAAAAAGCTATACAATGAGGTGTAAAAAAGAGCAAATTCGAAAAATGGCCAACGAGTTTCTTAACGAGTTAAGGAATTATTTATAAGCCTATTTATTTAGCGAGCAAACAAGCAGGTAGGTACTTGATGTTAAGTGTTTACCGCCGCCCATGAACATTTGTAGCACCTGAGGCACCACCAATGCGTTACCGGCTTTTCAGGAACTTGTTGGTCCGCCCATTGAATAACCCCATGTTGTAATTTAGTGGGAACACCGTCGCAGGAAGTTGGTTCCACAGTTTCGTAGTATGTGGAAAAAAAGATCTGGCACAACGGATGGTCGAAGTGCTGCATGTGTTGTCTCAGATGCTATAAATGTTCATGAGCGGCGGTAATCACTTAACATAAGGTGACCCGCCTGCTCGTTTGCTCGCTAAAATTAATTGAAAAAAAAAGTCGTGGGCATAGTGATGTATATGATGTATAAACTACATAAAAGCTATTTCGTCGCAGGAATGCCGCTGCTGTTCGGCGCGACGGTTCCTCTGCTGGCGCTTTGGGGCCGCAATGGCGCCGTGTCTCTGGGCCCCAGAACGCAACTAGCGGCCGTCTTTTCTCTGTGTCTCAAGTTTGCGTTGTGCTTCGCTATAAGAGTAAGTATAAACATGGCATCCTATTCGCAGTCAATCTAGATTGTGACGTTTGAGATAGTTTACTTAGAATATGTCTATTAAAATTTATTTTCTAATAAAAATCTAAAAATCAATGTAAGTTATTTACATTCGTACACATTAATTACATTGATTGGGGAAGAAAACGCAAAACTATAAGTAGTAGTAGTAACTCGATAAACGTACTCTCGCGTCAAGGTCGACACTAGTACCGGGTAGAGTTGTTCAAAAATGCTATAAATCGACATCATGCTACTGACTATAAACTATAAAATTTTAGCATGCTATAAAAAATGCTATGCTATAGGAACTTTAATTAGGAAGCTTGTGGGCGGCTGGCGCGCGCGCTATGTCTTGCAACATGCTAAATCACATAGCATGTTTATTGCGAGTTGCGATAAATCCATCTGCTAACTGCCCGGCCGCCTCAGCGCCGCTGCTACGCGCAGTGTGCTACACCGCCTACAGCGCGTGATATTTATAGCATCGTAGCACTACCGCGCCTACGTATGTAGCACTTGCTGTGTGCTATGGACAGATAGCATGCTGTAATATGTTGCTAAGTGCTATATTAACCACCTCTAGTACCGGGAGCGTGCGGGGTAGGAAGCGACGGTCGGGCGCGGTGCACACCCGCCCGCTACTTCAGCCCCCGATTCCTCGGAGCTCGTGCGCGGAACGTACATAGAATAGAATAGAAATATTTTTTATTCAAATGAACTTTTACAAGCGCTTTTGAATCGTCAGTGAATCTACCACTGGTTCGGATTGCCTTTCCTGCCGAGAAGAGCCAGCAATAAACTCGGCGGTTGCTCTTTTCAAAAAAAAAAAAAATGTTTACAATAGGTAATGAAACTATGCTATGTATACAGTGCTTCCACGATGAAGATTTCTAAGTCCAATACAATACAAGTAAATACAATCCAATGCATGTTAAGACGAGTCGACAGAAAGTAGACCCATTCCCGTTGGTGGCACCCGTTCACGAGCATGACGCATGATCCAGCCGTTGCTTCACTCAACCATATTTACCATGCCACCAACCATTCTTTGTGTTTTCAGGTGTTCGCGTGTGCATTATCAGCCACGGTCCACTGCCGTCACCTCATGATATGGGGGGTGTTCACACCAAAGTTGTTATTTGAAGTGGGATCGTGTGCCGCCGCGCTCCTAGGAACTCTCATAGGAGCTACGCTGACGGTGTGGCACATGCCTAAACAAGTACGATCTAGTTGACACAAGTGATCATTACCATGATTAGGGTATTGAGTATTGACCATAGAGACATTTTATGAAAGACTAGCGTTTGCCCGCGACTTCGTTCGTGGAGTTAGGTTTTTTTTAAAACCGCGCTGGATATCCTTTGTCACTCTTCAGGTCCTCAATTATACCCATGCAAAAAATCATGTCGATCAGTTGGTCCGTTGCTGCATGATTGAAGAACAAACCAAAAAACGACAAACAAACATACTTTCGCATTTATATTTGTGATGGTAGTTATATACAGTTACTGTGTGCCCTGAAGTCTATGCTACAGAGATTATTAAGAAGTAATAGATTGCTAACCCTTTGTATGAATCAAATTACGCTAAAGCGATCCCATATGGCGTTTCCAATTGCAATTTATATTTTACTAGTTGATGCTCGCGGCCTCGTTCGCGTGGATTTAGTTTTTTTTAAATCTCATTGATTTTCCGGGATGAAAAGCCTAGCCTACGTCACTCTCCCGGTCCTTAACTATACCCATGCAAAAAATCAGGTCGATCCGTTGCTTTGTTGCCGCGAGATTGACGGACAAACCAACAAACAAACACCCTTTCGCATTTATAATATTTATAAGGATTGTTGACATCGACTAAATATCCTATTTTATTGTTCTGGTTCATTATGTATATTTATTTATTTCGAGAATCAAAATACATGCAATTTTTTTCATAAAATCAATAACAGCTTTTTGGATTGTTTCAAGTGTTTTTCGCGTAATTTTATTGACCTCCGGTAGATGGCGTATCGTCTGAAAGACATTAGCTACGTTAGCAATCTAATAGACCGTAACTAATCTCTGGACAGTTTTTGGCATTTAGTTAAAAGAGGTATTAGGTTCGCCAACATTGTGCTATCCTGCAATTCACGAGGGCGCGTGAGCTTTACTTGTGGTTACGTCGTGTACATGCAAATTGCACATGCGTAAGTGTTCGTGCCTGTCAGGAGCCTAGGTGGGATCGGTCAGGCGCGAGCAAGCTCTCGCTCCCACTTATATACATACGACACACACAACCATGAACCACGCGCCCTCGTGAATTGCAAGAATTATACATTTGAGTATTTAATTGAATCCAGAGCAAATAATATAAGTTATCTTATGATATTTAAATCGATAATTGCATTTTCTGTTGTATTTTGTTACTGTGATTATAAATGGTTAAACTGTTAATGTTATTCGTTTAAGAGAATATGGTATGGTTAGTGCACGTTTGCAAATTATTTTGTAAAGCTCGAATACTACGCGGAAAATTGACACTATGTTTTTTTTAATATTATTAATGTTTTTTTAATCTTCCTTCATATGTTCAGTTTGAAAAAGACAGCTTATGAATGGTTACGTACCTACTGTTCAGCAAAATATTTTAAATCACTCAATTTTGATGCTGTACAACGCTTTCCTGATTTGTATTTGTACCATTGTTGTGTTGTATTTAATTTCTATTGTAGACAATCTGTATTTTTGTATTCGCGTAGTGCTCGAGATTCCTTAATGTAGTTATTACGTTGGTATGTAAATGCGCGCGTACACGAGCAAATTGACAGTTTCGTATCATGTGCGTTTCAAATGAGTTACCGCCGCCATATTTGAAATATTGTTTGCTCGTGCGTGTACGCCATTACTTTTATTTAATTAGGCCTTTGTCAACCAACACTGCCATATTTAGAGCTTTTTCACAGTATTATACAATTGTTAATTTTAAATTTATTAATTGTAATTCATACGATATTTATTAAAATTGTTACAACATTAATTATTCATAATAGTTGACAATATACTTAAGTTTATGATTATTAAATAATTATCTACGACGAATTAATTAATAAATAAATAAAGTCCATCAAATGCGTGGTTTTTTTTCCTAACATAATATGTTAAAACCGGTCAAGTGCAAATTGGACTCGCATACGAAGGTTTCCGTACCAATGTGACAGCGATTGTTAAGGTCGAGCAAAAATCATCGAAAAAATCACTTTTTCTCAAACATTCTTGGAAATGTGAGCATTATTTTGACAACCTTCTTCGAGATAAATCGAAATCGCTGTACTCCGCCGGCAATTACCATTTTGGGCAGGGTTAGCGGCCAAATAGTGAGTTTACTATGTAATATATCTGTCGTGTTATTTAAAATCGGCATGGCAACCAAGGAGGTAACTTATCAAAGGTTTTATTTAAGTTTCGAACTAGCTTGCAAATCTTGTTGCAAATAGAAAGCTTTAATTTCTGCGCATTATTTGAGAAAAATACTATACAAGCCTTGGCCACAACTAGGCATTGATGGACTAACGTATGTGTGCCTCGGCCCACATTTACACGTTCATCCATCAATGCCTCTTGCTGGCCGCGGTAGTAATGTACTATTCTTGTATGGGTAGTGGGTACCCCATTTATTTTTTGTTATTTTAGCGTTGTTTTAGCGGCAATAGATATAGAGACGGACGGACGGACGGACAACGGAGGCTAGTATATTAGTAAAAAAAACTTTTCAAAATAAATAACTCGGGCCGGATCAGATAGTTACGAATATTATATTATTGATAAATAAAAGTACTGAATGCATAGAATAAGTTTTTATTTGGAATATTTTAATTTTATATATTAAGACCCTTACTAATGAAATAATGCGCAATGCTCATACTTTCCACGGTTCATACTTTAAATGTATGACATAAATACATAGTTTAAAATAAATACATAGGTATTTTATTTATTTTAATTAGCTACAAAAATTACGTTCTAAGTACATATAAGCAGTTTGTAAATTTTCATTAATATGGGTCTAAGTATTTGTTTAAGAAAGATAAATATTTCAATAAAATTTGCAACACTATATACATTTTGATTTTCGTTGAGAATTAAATGCATATATGTTATTGTTATACCTACTTCTATATTATATAGTCACTGTCCGAATCGGTACCTATCTAAACACTTCAGATTTCATATCCTAAAATACCTATACAAATAAAGTATTTATAATGGTGCTAATTAAGCATAGACTATATCGAACGGTCTAAAAGTAGTGTCATACTTTTCTTAAAACAATTATTAGGCATAAGCACTATTTTTAGATCCAACGCCATTAATGTGAACACTTGACAATAAGGCTGGAAACATATAATCTATTAATCCTCAGCTGTCTTAAAAGGTAAACAAATAGCAGAAAACGTTTCGGAGAAACGCGTAACCGACATTCGTAGTCCGGGCGCTTACGATGTTTTTCACTTGCAAGGAGTAATGGTCAGTGCGGTAAGAACGTCCTGCGCCCTGTGCTTAGCGTGTCGCTTACGTCTTTCTGCAAGAAATCACTTGTTTACCTTATTACATGCCACCTGTCAAGACACCACGCAGAACGTGTTGATCTTAATTCGTATTAGGTCTTTCATTCCAAAATCGCAACAGAACGTACTCTTGAGTTCATCGATTAAACTACTAGCTAGCTACTACTTAGGTTAGGTAAAGAGACGACCGTACACTTATGTACTCATATCCAAATTTATTAATTGAATATTATAATTCCGTGTTGAATCCTGCCTCACTTTCGCCGTCTTATTTCTTGTGTTTGTTTCAAGCATATGCTTTGCTTAAGTCCTCATAATTTGCCTTGTATCCGTAACCAAAAATTTTCATTCTTTTTTCATATTTTATTATAATGAAGCCCTGAACCCTGAGCCCTGATATATACGGTGAACATTAATGCATTCCTTGGAAGAAGTTATTCTAAGGGGCAAATGTCAATTGATTCCATTCTACCAGGAGCGAAAATTTCCGAAGTCGTGCTGGATTTTAAATTAAGAAGCCTAGAATTAGAAATTTCTAAGGAATGCATTCAATTACAGCAGGCCTATTTCACACCTCAGTGGCTATGAAATGTAGCCATTGTATACTATGAAAAGTATTCCACAAATACCTATACAATGGTGTCCATACTTTATACAAACTCTTTCTTTATGTTTAATTTATTTTTCCTTAACTGTCTTAAAAGATAAACAAATCCCAGAAAACGTTTCGGAGAAACGCGTAACCGACAAACGCTGCCGGGCGCTTACGACGTTCTTAAGTTTGGTTTTAAACTTGCAGCATGGCGTCATTGTCGCTATGCTTAGCGCGTTACTTGCATCGTTTTACGAGAAACCACTTATTTGTTTACCTTTTAAGACAGTTAAGGAAAAAGATATCAAGATTCATTGCATATAGTCTTCTGTTCAATAAGTCAGTTGACTTACATGGGTTACTTTTTTCAATTTATTCCACCTTTTCACACTAATACGTGCCTAGTTTATTTTTAATTAAAATCAGATTTATTTTTATGTAAATTAACTGTTAAGATTTATTGAAGTCTCTTTTACAATGTAGCTACAACCTATTTTTCCTTCCACCCATGTCAACTAACTTATTGAAAAAGCCACTATGATAATGTCTCCATTGACTACCAATGTTAGGCAATAACAAGCTAGGATTTTCTGCAATTTGTGGGACACTTTCTAGTTAACAACTATACTACATAGCCACAGAGATATGAAATAGGCCAGCTGGTCACCGTATATTGAAAAGTAAATAATAATTCTATACCATATATTATTTGGCGGTAGGTGGTACATAGGGGTTGAGTAAGTATTCCGAAAACGCGTTAACAGCCGCCGCTCCACGTACTTCCTTATCTAATAAAGGCAACTTGGTCACGTGAAAATCTTCATACAAGTCTGCGATCTGTTCCAAATATTTCTCTTGAACTTTATGCCTTGCTGCACAAAGTTCACAAGGAGCTGAGGCATGCAAGAGTAACTGATTGACAATTATGTTATGGGTGTCTATTCCACATCTTGTAAGTTCTTGGACCAATCTTTCCGTTTCATACAGAGAGAGGAACTCTGCTATACATACACACACGAAAGTAGTTTGGTTGGGGTCTTTAAACTGGGTGTTCACTTGTGTTATGACCGAGAGCATTTCATCCATTTTGTTGCTAAACATGTCTGAATTAAATTCGGCAAGACCAAAGAGGGTTGCCACTTGGTTGATGAATGGCGCCACCTGTAAGTTGAATAATTTTTTGTCCACATACAATTAACTTTTGTGCTAGTTTTTTTTTTGTTTTAAGAGAATATTAGTCAAGCTGAACTTGACCTATATTCTCCTCTCCTATCCAAATAAGCGGAAAGCTTGTGCTTGGAGTGGGTATGACAATAACAACAGCCAACAAGTGGGGTTTGAACCTGTGACTTTCAGTTTTCAGTCCGCACCTTTAACCGTTGGGCTATTGAAGATTAACAGTTGGGCAAATACAATAGCTGTGAGGGTAAAAATTGTCATGTCATTTCATATTTTTTTCATGGCTATAAGATGCCTAGTTATTTCATTCTATTAGTTATTGTTTTTATTATTTCACTGGCGATTTTTACTCACAAACTTACTATCTATTTAATAAATGAATACACGTCATTGTACACCACATAACATGAGAAATATTTCTCCTCTGATAGACGTCCATTGCTATACATAGGTCTGTTGCATAGATTTCCAGAAGCCTGTCTTGCGCCGCTTGTAATCAAGTTCCCTACACCTCTGATGACGTCAGTACACCTAATCGCCACTCCAGCATCTTGGGAGCCCAAGGATCACAGCTCTTGGAACTTAAAAATTAAAAAAAAAAAGGTTACCTTAGATTTTAGACGCATCAATTTCCCAAGGCCCTTCTCAACAACCTGGGGGAAGGAGAGCAAACGCAGGGTGTGGCCGGTGGGAGCTGTGTCAAACACAACAGCACTGAAGTTCATTCCTTTCACCAATTTCATCACCTGAAATTTGTTATGGTTTGGTATTAAATAACTTTAAATTAATATTTAAACAAAAGTACTAATTACTGGTGAAACTTAATGCTTATCTTTGCACTTAATTTTGTTGTACTGCAAAAAAATGTCATACCTCAGCATAGCTCATCGCCTCATCAATACCAGGGAAGGCACCAACAATTTCCTGCATAACACCTTTACCCAGCCTCATGGCTTCAGTCTCCCCCTCAAAGTACTCTTCCGGCAACTCTGTGAGACCTACGTTAGGATCAATTTCCATTGCAAACAGATTGTCAAAGCCTTTCACTTTTGTGGGAACCTAAAAGATATCAAATATGTGACAATCAGAAACTAAGATATATGTATAAGAACAATATTTTACTCATACTAAAAAAGCTCATGCTGTTGAAGTAGTAAAGTTGCAAGGATACAATTTATCAGTTATTTTTTTTCAATATTAGCCATATTGAACATCATTTTTCCCCTTACCCTTTCCTATCCAATTATGCATAAAGCTTCCGGAATGATAACAATAGTCTATGCCTTTTCGGTTCTGCTATTGAAGTTTAAAAAGTTAACTATTAAAAGTTAGTATTGACTGATCTTTGAGGGTCAATCTTATTCTAATTGGCCCTTGGTGCATAGTCAATAATTTATGAAGAAATAAAGCAATAAATATGATTGTATTAAAATTGTAAATAAGTTTGATTGTAAAATTTCAATTGAATATACATAATGAAAATTGTGAAACCTTAAATTAAGAAAAAAACAATCATACTTACCTATATTATTTTTTTTATCTTTCTATTTACATTAAAAAGCAATATTGAGATGGGTGTAATGCAGAGAAACCTAACCTAATAGAAGCAATTATGTCTTATCACAGAATTCTTAAAAGTGGTTAGCTAGTTCTATAGAAGCAAGATTGGTGCTAATTAGTTTCATAAGAGCAATATAAATCACTCACTTTAGAAAATTTCTGGTCGAATGCATCGGAAATATTATGTGCTGGATCAGTAGAAATAATAAGCACTGATTCCCGAACTTTTGAAAGCTGGATAGCCAGACTGCAACTGTAACAATAAAGAATTGGTATTATTAAAATATGAATTATTAGAAAGAGTATTGATGTGATTTGGTAAATGAAATTATTTTTATCACCTGCATGTAGTTTTGCCTACTCCGCCTTTCCCTCCTACGAATATCCATCGCAGCGATTTTTGTTCAATCACATTTCTTAGGGATGGTTCCAGGGGCTCAAAGTCATTATTTTCGTTCATCATATTCACCGAAATTTGTAGTTATTTAGAAAAATAAGCCGAAAGCACCTATGATGAACACACGTAAAAAAAAAGTAGATCGCACTTGCCACTTGACGTTGACGTTGACGTTTAATGATGACACAAGACAACATGACAGGGTTACCAACTCCTAAAAAAAATTAGCCCTAACATCAACATGAAATACCCCTAAATAACCCTAAATGCAATATTCAAAAGCCCCAAAAAAACCCCTGTATCTTGTTACCATTCCAGGCTAATGTTTAAATGAGTTTCCCGTTTTATTGAGGTAAATAAAAATAATATAACTTAATTTTAATTACATTATTCGGAATTATTATAGTCATACAATATGTTTACATTATAACTGTAACATTTTTTGGAGATGTAGTAAAAGTAACGCAAGATCCACCATCACGTTTTAAAATGAAAAGGGAATTATATATCGAAAAAGCGTGTTCAACGCTAATGTATTGAAATATTTTCAAAACGCTTTAGCAAAAACGATTTTAAGCATATTATTCCGGAATACCATAGACGTTTTGCTTTATTTACTCGTTTTGGTCAGTCAATTATGTGACGCTTGAAAATTTATTTTTGCTCCTAAAAATAGCCCTAAAGGAGGTGGGTTGATAAGGCAACAAAATCCGCCCCTCATACACTCGAAAAAAAAAGTTCCAGATTTCGACAAATTGTAAATGTATTTATATACTTGAAGATATAAACTTTATTTTAATATAAAGTTTAGGTGATAAAAAAAATAGTAAGTTACAGAAAATATTACCCAAAAAGAGAGTGTTTCTTTTACTTTTCATACATTTTCATACATTTTAGTCGTTTTTTAAGCTTTGATTTAATATTTTAGAATGAAGCGCTCCATGAACCATGGTAAACGTAACTGATAATGATGCTCCTTTTTATAAGCTTTCATATGAGTATTAATTTATTTTGGTTCATGGAGCGCTTCATTCTAAAATATTAAATCAAAGCTTAAAAAACGACTAAAATGTATGAAAATGTATGAAAAGTAAAAGAAACACTCTCTTTTTGGGTAATATTTTCTGTAACTTACTATTTTTTTTATCACCTAAACTTTATATTAAAATAAAGTTTGTATCTTCAAGTATATAAATACATTTACAATTTGTCGGAATCTGGAACTTTTTTTTTCGAGTGTATGAGGGGCGGATTTTGGCCTTATCAACCTACCTCCTTTTTTTGGGCCCTGAAAAAATCCCAATAAGCAGAATTCCGCCCTAAATTTGGGGCTAAAAGCCCTAAGTTGGGAACCCTGCAACATGACGACAATATTCACAGATTACTATGGTTTACGTATATTATTGTCTATGGACAAAACCAATGCAGGTTGATCAGTGCTGCCAGATCAATCTCCTAGATTTAAGGGGTTTCGACCGCGTTAGGACAGAATAGGGGGAAAAATATTTGGGGGATTTTTTAGAGGAAATAAAAAACAGCCAAATACAGTTTTTTTGTCATATATCACGTTCCTGGCGTTTTGTATTGATGTTTTTTTTTACCATCTTTACATTACTTGAGCACCGCAACTAGTCGAGGTCAAGATTTGCAATATTGAAGATAATGAATAGCCATAAATAATCAAATGCTTCAAAAATCGCGGCATGCTAGGGTCATTCTACCGACATGCTATTTTTGTGTTCGCATGAAATATATCGTAGCTCTGTAAATTTTAAGTAGCTTTGATGCCTAACTTTAAAAATTCTTGACCATATCTATTATCTCGAATAACATTTTTTATAATTAATTATTAAATTGTACTTTGTTTTTGTGGTACAGTATGTGAGTGATCACGTCCTGTAGAACGTTCGCGACATGGGACTTTATAATGACGTGTCTGTAAAAAATATTTCAAAATATTCTGCATGTATATTTACTTAAATAATATGTAATATAAATGACTAAGAATCATCCAGTAAAATTACAAAAAATATCACTTAATATTTCAAAAGTTTTTTAAGATTATACAGAGTTCGTAAAAAATAATCACACCTGTAGAAAGAAATTGCCAAAAATGGTGTAATTTTTATTTTGTAAATTGCATCATTATTTTCTATTTGTAGCAACCTTAACACTGTACCAGCACGTTAGTATCGGCCATATTTTCGCAGGTGATTTATATTCAGAGAATTAAAAAGTTGTTTAGGCGTTCAACACCAGTGTCAAAGTTAGTTCCTCATTTCTGTACTCAGCAAAAAAACGTAAGTAAACAATTTAAAAATATAATAATTACATAGCATCTTCCATTAGCTGGTTTTTTAGCGAAATCAAGTGAATCATCTTTTCATAATCTACAATTTCACGTAGAGGACGTATTTTTTGTTGAAATGTCAATTCTGTAGAACTCACTCCTGTTGTTGAATTTTTCTACAGAAGTGATCTATTTCTACAGAAATGATGATTTGCTTAGCAAGCATATAAAATTTTATATTTTATCTTTGTGAAAAAGATTTACTTGGATTCTAATTTTATTTAATTAAACTAACGTACACGTATGCTGCCTTTTGTCGTTATTGAATGTTTTTATTACCTGTACCTACTGCTTTTTTTTCTCCTAAAGAACTGCATTGCATGGCTACTTTTTTTACAGGTATGGCATATAAAAGGCGAACGGAAAAAGAAAAAAAAAGATCGTTTAAAAGAACAAAAAAAGGCATGGATACGAAAGAAGGAGAAAAGATGTCTCAAGCTGAAATAGAAGAAAGACTGAGAAAGGATAGAGAAAGAAAAAAAAATAAAGAAAATGGGAAAATAAAATCGATAAGAGACTGCACCCCTAGATCTCAATAAGCAATCAGAAAAAATTGGCGCGAGCGTGCAAGAACTAATCCTGAAAAATTAGAACGATTAAAAGCTACGGAGCAGAAAATTATGGATGATGACACTCCTCTTTTAAGTCCAGTCTCGGCAGGTTCTGCAGTATTTTCAAGATCTTCTTTGGGTAGAAGATAAAATATGCACCTCAGACAGAGAATTTTGCAGTTAGAAAACTTATTGGCATTTAAAAGAATGAAATTGTTACGTTCAAGAAATCATAAAGGTAACATTATAGTAACTGATAAACCACCAGAAAAAAATATAAGAGTAACCAAACGTAAAACAAAACAAGCAAAAGTAAAGGAAGCTGTTCGCAAGTTCTTCGAAAAAGATGAGTCGAGTCGAATAACATCTGGAAAAAAAGAAACTATTACCAAATATAAACAAAAGAAACAAATAAGACTACTTAATGATACTATGCTCAATCTTTATTTTAAAGAAGAAAAACAAATTAAAATTTCTTATGCTCTCTCTCACAACCAATTGATGATGATGATGATGAAATATACAGAAACCCAATAGCATCTACATCAAGTCACCCTGTTGATTTTTATAAAGTATGCTACGGATCTGATAATACTTCTGATGACGAAGAGATTTTTCCAATAAAAAAACGAAAACCTTTCAAAGAAAATATGACACGCCCAATTGATGGAAAACTTTCAGAGAATACTCTGAAATATGGTTCACCAAATAATTTGTTTTCGTCAAACGAAGAAAATGATATATTTTAATAATCCTAGTGTCCAGGTTTTATTCTACAGGGTATGTTGCATTTAGGTCGTCATTTCTGTAGAATTTTTTTTCTTATTTTTTATAGAATTTTTTACTTTTGTTTTCTACTTAAAATTGACATATTTAGATTGTTGACACCAAATATGATTAGAACTTATAATCCTGTTTTGTTTGCTTACTTTAATTAGTAGTTTAAGAAAATTTCTGTCACTCACGTCGAAATTCTTATCACTCCTGTCGATATGACAATACCTAAATGTGTAATTATTTCTTGAAATTATAGTGATTGATCTCTGATTTTATTTTTAAGATAGTTATTAAGTTAAATCCTATTATAATAAGCTAATAAAAAGTTTAAATTGTGAATTAAGAAAAATATTTTATTTTTTTACCATTCGGTAGAATGACCCACTACCATCCGCTTGGTGAGGGTATTCTAGGGGATTTCTAGGGAGAAATCAAGTTTATCTAGGGGTACGTCGCCGAGACCATCTGGCAACACCAAAGTTGATTTGTCACCAAGCGTCAAACGTGCGTCAAATGTCAAATTCAAAATATAAATACAATACAATTTTCTAGGTTAGTTTACAAATTACAAAATTAATAACATAATCGATTTTTCACTGACTAAAGTAAAATTTGACTGGTTAATCCTAAAAACTAGAAAAAACAGTCTTTATTCATTTTATTTAACTGTATTATGAATGAAATGATTACATTTATGAATAAGAATAATGCTCCATCGTCTATTACGTGGTCGCTTGACGTTCAAAGTGTATCTTCTTTTGGGAATAATAGCGATAATTGTATGCGGCTATTTGATCCCTCAATATAAGATATATCCTATAGCTCCTGTGACCACTTCCAGCTCGGCTCCGTCTCATTCGACGAGGCATTTGGCTAAACTTGTAACTGTTGTGTTTCGCCAGTTTGAAGACTTTGAGAATGATATCGCTGAAAGCGTTCAGTCATTTGTTTCCGCGTACCCAAATATACCGATTCTGGTGTTATGTCAACGGAAGCAGTACCCACCGTTCCAGTTTTCAGCCACAAACGAGACATTACGTAATGTGAGGATTATATCACTTGAATTTAGATTAGATAAATCTCCTCGAGACTTCGACCCTCTGTCGTATATTTCAACTGAATATGTTTTATTCGTACCTGATTCAACGCGCGTTTCACGCCGTGTATTCCAACAGATGGCAATCGCTGCCACTACTTACCCAAGTCAAGCAATCACAGTCGGTATAGGCAATGCCCGGTTAACATGTCAACAGCTAAAATGGTTGTATTCTGAATGGACACTCAAGTACAGTAAAGACTCTTCATTGAAACTGTGTGATGCTGTGCAGGGCCAACATGCTCTGATGATCAAAACTTCAGTATTACATACTTTACCAAAACCATTTACTTTTCCCTTCCCTGAGTCTTTGTATTTACAAACTGGAGCAAAAGGCTTAAAGGTATGTATAGCTTTCCTTTATATCATTTTTAAAATAATACAATGCCATAAACTTCAAACTTTAGAGGTTCAATAGCCCAATAGTTAAAGGTACGATCTGAAAAAGTTGACTGTTCAATCCATCCTTTGCACTATTGTTGTTCCTACAGCTACAGAAACTCTACATTTAGAGGAGTGAGGGGAATATAAGTCAAGTTCAGCATGGCTAATCTTTTTTATAAAAAACTAGATACTGTGGCATGAATTTCATTATGCATCTTTGTCCAGAAATAATATAAAATGTTTTGAAGTTGTCTAATTGAAACATGTTATTTTCACTACATCATACACTTGCAAGTTTGATAATTTGCAAGTTTGATAGTTTGTCTTGTAGTATGTCTCTCTGCTTAGTATAACATGGTTAAAAAACTAAAGCAAGTAATTAGTTTTGTGATTCTGAACAAACTATTTTTAGGTTTCTATTAGCAGAAACGTAAAAGTTTTTTCATTATTATATACTAATTTTCAGATACAGATATTGGAGAGTAAATTTGCAGCAGGCAGGAGTGTACTCAAGACTCCAGCTTCTAAGCAAAAATCGACTAAACAGACCAGGGATTACAGAGTTGCCCTGTATAAAGAGCTAGGGGTGAAGGCAGTTGTTAAGGAAGATGGCAGAGTCCAGTGGTTCGGTTGTAAGAGAGAATCTCAGGTAGGTAATAACAACCATCTTCATGTTTTAAAAATTAAAAAAAAAAGTATAAATGTGTGTTTGTATGTCTTTCAATCATGAAGCAATAGATTAACATTGAATCATGCAGCTATGGAGTAAAGGGTTAACATGATTTTTACTGTAAAAATAGGGTTTCTGCAAGATATACAAAAGTTTGTAAAAAGCTGTAATCTATTTTTCTTAGCTGTCTTTAAAGTCAATTTGCTTCTCACAGAAAGGCGTAAGCAATATGCTAAGCATAGCACATAAGACGCTGATAGATTTCTTCTGATTAGGTTTTTCATAAATTTATCTGAAACGTTAGAATGGTTCGTCACTTACCATCAGGTGATATCTTATCATCGAATAAAAAACAATGTTTTTGCGATTTTTTACATTTTTTTTAAATCGCTTCAAAATCTGCATGCTACTTGAATATGAATATGGTAGATAATTAAGATAGAAGTTAAAATAATTAAAAAAAAAAATCATAGCACTAAAAGTTGCTACAAAATAAATAGTAGCAGGAACTAAAAGTAAAATATAAAAAAAAAAAAGAATATGAATAGGCATGTTCATTGTTTATGTTTCTTTACAGAGATGCTTTCCGCCGGTCCAAAGAACGCCATCGTATCTTCTAGCGGGGCGTAACACTCCGCCGTGTTGTCGTCGAAACATTCGCCGCACTGCGGGCCATGTGTTGCACGCGCTGATGCAGGCCGGGGCTCGCTGTTGGCTCGAGACCACCTCGCTACTGGGTGCTGTTGCACAGTATGTAAAAGTGCTACCTTGTCTTGTAATTGTCCTCAATGCCTGAAGACTAAAGTTGTCGAACAGTGTGTGCTACCAGTGATTACTTATGGATCCGAAATATGGTCGCTAACTATGAGCTTCATAAGAAGGCTCAGGATCACTCAGCAGGTGATGGAGAGAGCTATGCTTCAAATATCCCTGCAAGATCAAATTAGAAATGAGGAGATCTGTAGGATAACCAAAGTCACCGATATTGCCCAGTGAATTGCAAAACTTAAGTGGATATGTGCAGGGCACATAATTCGAAGAGCTTGATGGTCGATAGGTCCCAAGGTGCGACCCCGCATCGGGAAGCGCAGTGCTGACAGACCCCCCACTAGGTGGACCAATGACATTAAACGAATTGCAGGCTGGGTTCAGGCGCAAGACCGATGCCTGTGGGAGTCCATACCAAGAGACCTATATCCAGTAGTGGACGTCTATCGGTTGATAAAGAAGAACGAGTACAATTTACAATTAATATTCACATTACATGCTTATGTATTGCTGGAGCGTGTTATATCCACGCTTATTTTTTAGTGGTGACCTTCTTCCTTGGGTGGAATACGCCGAGATAGGCATCCACTCATCAGACCTTCCGCTGGTCTCCTGGCTACAGCGCGGCGGCGCAGACAACGACGGCTTTGTTTGGGAGCGAGCGACCAAGGGCCATTACTACAGAGTTGCCTATTCGGCCACTAATAGAGTGTACGTGTTGATATTACCGTTTGCTGCGCGGAACGGCACGATGTGGCCCGCCGACTGGGTGCTGGCTCATCAGCGGGAGTTTCCTGAACGACACTTGCATCCATTGGCTCAGGTGAGTGTTGTACTGACGTCATTTCCTCTTAGGGGTCATATACACACGAGTGGCGCGTTGACAACGGTAGCCGTTGCTACTACGTATTAAGGCCCAAGAGACGGGTCTGCCCGCGAAATTCAAATTTAATTTGGTTTTTCGCAATTTGTAAAACTAATACGACGAAGTAGGCTTATGGTATTCAAATTGCGCCAATGGCAGTATCATCTTCACAGGTTTATATACTAACCTTAACTACTCTGTGAGCTACTCACAAATTAGTCATTATTTTTTCTTAAACTGGATACTTTTACGTAAAGATTAGTATATAAACCTGTGAAGATGATACTGCCATTATCGCAATTTGAATACCATAAGCCTACTTTGTCGTATTCGTTTATAAATGGCGATAAACCAAATTAAATTTGAATTTCGCGGGCAGCTCCGTGTCTTGGACCTTAAGGACAATTCGAACCGCTTGTCTGTCTATATAGGATATTATCTCAGTCAAGGGCTATCTTGTTACCGAATAAAAAAAAATATATTATAAAAATTTTAAAATTCTATTAAGTGCAATTTTAGTATTACCGGCTCTCGGGTCATAGAGCTCAAACTAGACTGTGCACCGTTCATCGTTCATTTTTGTGATAAACTATTCACGATACCCCACGATTTCGTCGCGGAGGCAAAATTGCCTGTGAACGGTGAACGCTCGGTGTTTACACGGTTCATTTTCGAGGACTCATCAATGAAGCATCGAAAATGAAAGCAAAAATCCTGAAAAATGAACAGTCTAATTTGGGCTAAAGGGTGAACAATTAGTTAAAAGTGTTGTACTCTTTTACAGATTCAATTTGTTGGTCGCCAAGCGCCGGCCCCGAACGACGCTCGGGCCTTCTTAGATCTTAAACTTGGGCCGGGTGCAGTGGAGAGATCCGAAAAACTCGGCTCTAAACTACTTTACCCGTGAAATAAAGTTTTGTAGAGAGCACGTACATGTTAAGATTGGATAAGTTTGATAAGTCATCGGTTTTACCCGCGTCGAAAGCGAAAATGCATTCGTTTTCTTTATCAACCGATAGACGTCCACTGATGGACATAGGTCTCTTGCATAGACCTCCACAGGTCTTGGACTTGCGCCACCTGAATCCAGCGGCTCCTTGCAACTCGTTTGATGTCGTCGGTCCATCTAGTGGGGGGCTGCCAACACTGCGCTTCCCGGTGCGGGGTTGCGTTGGTATAAATACCTAATGCTTTTTGCATGGTTGTGGTCACCAAACTCTGTACTCCAATGAGAGATTTATAAGATGTGCTGCTGTATTGAGTTATGCCAACAATTTTTTTTCTTTTTTCTGTAACCATTTTTCCTATCCACCCCAATATCAAGTATCGTCGGGGAGGTGGGGGTAACTCGCTATATGTAGGCATACACACAGTATTGTTTTTAAATGTTTAATAATACTATATACTTTTACATTTGAAGCCTCAATAGCCCAACGGTTAAAGGTGCAGACTCAAAACTGAAAAGTCGCAGGTTCGAATCCCACCCGTTACACTATTGTCGCATCCACTCCTAGCACAAACTTTCCGCTTATTTGGAGGGGGTAGGAGAGTATTAGTCCACTTCAGCTTGGCTAATATTCTCTAAAAAAAATCCTAGTACTTAGGTACAGCTTAATGATGCTTTTTCTACGCACAGCTAAAGTCTTGTTAAAGTATAGATTACTTCATAATTGGCTTAGTATTATAATGTCTAGTCCAATCTAGTCTAGCCAGTTGATAAATGTCAACATTGCATTTTTAATAATATATCGATAATTTTCTAATATAGGATAGTTTAACCTTATAATAATAGTGTCATACCCTCTCCTAGTACAAGCTTTCCGCTTATTTGGAGGGGAGAAGAGTATATTAGTCAACTTCAGCTTGGCTGATATTCTTTATTAGAAAAAAAATCATATAAGCCTTGAAAGTGTAAAGCTATATCAATCAAATTTATTATTATTTAGGTAGATAATATAAGCTATACCAAAGTATTAAATAAGCTATAGACTTAGGGGGACCTAATTTGTAAAGCAATTTCGAATAAGATGGCTTGTTTGATTCAATTAATAAATTAAAAATAGAAAATGTATTTTTGAAGATCTCGATCTCTAGTCGATATTGTTAAATGCTGAATAAATATAAAAACCATTTTAAATGGAAACGTTTTGTTTTTAGAGTCTATCTGTATTTAGGCAGAATATTTTAGAGTTTGTCATAATAATAATTATTATAACATCGTTTAAAGTGATCTATGTCAGAATTTCAATTAACATAGCAAATAAATAAGGAATTAAGTAGGTTCATGCTGCTTCTTAATTTCTTTAATATTGTATAGATTAGAATTTAAAATGTTTCAGTAACTTGTTTTGTAGGAATTTTTATAACATTTTTTTTTGTTTTTGTCTATCACACAAAATAAAACGAATATTGCTTGATTTTTGTAACAAACTTTTATGAAATAAGCAAATACGTAATTCCATAACAACATCATAAGGTACCTATTTTTCTTACGTCCATACTATATACATATAGTTAGGCGAAATATGTCTAAAATATATAAAATGTACCTGTATAATTCGTTACACAGCAGTTTTACTTATGCTTTTATATAAAACTATTAACTATTATAATATTGTAATGCTACAAAAATATAAAGCAATTTACTTTTAAAGCTTTTACTATTAAATAAAACACATTAAATTAACAAAACTTTGTTTTATTTATACATTATTTTATAATACTAGGTATAGAACTATGAAGAAATACATTCCTAATATTAAAACAGCTGTGCGATTCTCCAAAAACGATAGCTACAGTGTGTGATTGCAGTCGCCTCTGATTGGCCGATACTCACTTGCTATTGGCTAAAATATACTGTTGCAGAAAGAACGTGATAAATTCAGCCAACCGCCACAATTGAGACTAGCAATAGTACTTACTTCGCTGGCAGAAGCTGCTGGATTCAAGTGACATTTTAGTTAAAATCGAGTTACTTAGTTACGTGCATTTTCGTTTACATTCCATAAATTCTAACTGGGACTGTCATATATCTATGCTTTAATATGTATAAAAGTCCTCTTATATAAATAAAGATATTAACAAAAAAACCTCATTGTAATTAGTAAAAACTTCAGTCTTTAATGACCTACTTGTATGGCTTTGCACATGATATTTGTATGAACAGTTGAGCGCATTTACGACGGTAATATCTCGAAACTTATAAAATGTCACTTGGATCACTTGTGTTTCAAGGTATCCATATTATAAAGAGAAGTGACGGTTAGGTAAATAAGAGTGATTTAGACTAGCGTATTTTTTTTTTGCGCGTATAAGGGCGATTACAGTTTGGCGATTTTTCGGTGCTTATAAGCGTGTGTAGGCGCGTATGAGCGTGACATTTGCCACACGCGCGCCACTTTAGCGCTTCACAGAAACGAACCGCGTTTTACACACGCGTTTATTCCGGCGTGTTCGTTTTAAAGAGGTGGATCAGTCAGTAGCAATATGGATTCCGAAGAACTGGGCACGCCCTTTTACATAGTATCTATAGTAATCTGTGTTCGCATATAAGCTCGTATAAGATATACGAGCTTATATGCGCGTCAGCGTTCGTACAATTTGCGTGCGTGGCAAACGACGCGCCTATTCGCGCCTAGACCTACACGCGCTCCCAATAACGAGCTTTTATACGCAACGAAAAAACGCCAATCTAAAACCACCGTAAGTAAGAGTTTTGTGGTTGGGTGGCCGCATGCAGCAGCGGTGACAGCTGTTGACGTAAAAGAGAACTCCATCCCTTCCGCACTATACCTACAACTTCTTCCTCGGAAATGTTTATTGTCTCAGTCAAATGTCAGCCCTATAAAGTTGCTTGTAAGGCGTCACATAATAATTAATAAATAATAATAATTAATTAATCGTCATCGAATTTCTCGTCAACAACACCAGTTTGGAAAGGCGGATCACGAACTAAACTCAGAAGTTTGTCCAGTTTCATAATCTGTAAAAACGAACAAGCATCTATTAAAAAATCTACTTAAATATCGTTTGTGTAGAATAAGAATTTTCTCAATCAAATCATGGTTTGTTATTCTAAAATACTTGGAGGAATAACGTAGGTACCTAACTTTAATCTCTGATTTGAATCTAATCATTGGATCTTGATTGAATCCGCGTAATTTTTATCTAACAAACTAACACATACCTGTAAAGTTCTTTGGTCTATTACTTGGGCCTTTTTAGGTGGTTTGCACATGACTCTCAAATTAGGCGATAATTTTACTACGTGACATGTCCCTCTGTAAAAATAAACATTTCTTGTTTATTTAATAGCAAATACACAATTAAAAATAGTGGAAAAAAAGAAAAAGGTTGTTTTCGCTTGCCCCCAGAGAGATTTGAACTCTCGACCCCTGGTTTACAAGACCAGTGCTCTAACCCCTGAGCTATGGAGGCGACAAGTTAAGTTCTGAAATACCTCTGTAGGTTCGTTTGTACACATTTAAGCAAAAATAAATGATTTATAATATTTTATTACTATTTTTATTTTTTTAAAATTATTGAGTATATAATTAAATCTTAAGTAATTTTTTGTATTACTTTTTTGTTATATAATGATTGGTGGGTTTTATTTCACCCGAAACCCGGGGTTGTAAGTCCCGGGTTAGTTTGAGAGCTAATGGACTGTATATTTTTGGTTATTTTTACTTCGATATTTTCTATCTCTGGGCAAACCTTCACCATCAATCGGCGGGAACGAAATTAAGTAATCCACTTACCCTTTTGATGTCGTCGGTCTGCCTTGCCGAAGGTGGAATCAGCCGTGTCTCGTCGTATGCATATGCCGGGTTTCGGTATGGTATAATCGTGTGGGGGGACAGCACTCGATAGCGAGCGGGCGTGGCACTCGAGGCGGTCTTCGAACAGCAACTGTCCGCCGCTGGCGATGACGGACGCGAACGAACAACGAAAAGAGGGTGGATCGCTAAAATCGAACCCACAGAATTGACGGTGACCCGCAGTTTGCCCAGATTGTCTAAAACTATCGAAGCAAAACATTTCTGAACATGATAGTATCTAAATTCTTACCGGATTCGGTCGGAACGATATAATTATTATTATATGTTAAACTTATGTCTTAAAAGTTGAATGATCTTACTTTGTGTCACCGCATACAACGACTGGCAGTTTGGGATTAAAGTCGATTCTGGTCAACTTTTTGGTCTTCTTTGAGACAACAGCTTGTACGCATATCGGCCGATATTTGTTCACGTTCAAATCGAAAACATACACCTGTGGCAAAAATGTCGGTACCTTTGGTAGGTTCTATAATATATTTGGTATAGTTCTTGCAATTCACGAGGGCGCGTGAGCTTTGTGGTTACGTCATGTAGGTATGCACATGCACATTGCGTAAGTGTGCGTGTCTGTCAGGAGCCTAGGTGGGAGCGGTCAGGCCCGAGCAAGCTCTCGCTCACACGATACGATACACACAGAACCATGAGCTACGCGCCCTCGTGAATTGCAAAAACTATAATACAGTCTGCTAAGTATACCTATCAAAGAAAATAAAATAAACTAACTGATTAGTTCGTGTGGATTGAGGCATTTTAATTCCCGCGGTAACTATCTTATTTTCCGGGACAAAAAGTAGCCTATGTGTTATTCCATTCCAATTTCAGGCAAATCGGTGCAGTCGTAGCGGTGTGTTGAGTAACAAACATCTATCTATCCATCAATCTATACATCATACATAACTTTCTCATTTTATAATACCTATTATTTATAATAGGAAAAATAAATAATGCAACAAAATATTGGCCACAATGCGGAATTGAGTTTATACAGGTGTAAGGTAAAGTAAGGACGTTTGTTACTCGATTACGCCGCAACGACGGAACCAATTTAGCTGCAATTTGGTCGAAATAGAGGATAGAGTCGAAAGAGTCTAAAATATAAAATAGGCTACTTTTTATCCCGGAAAATAAGAAAGTTCACGCCGGAATTAAAAAACCTTAATCCACGCGAACGAAGTTGCGGGCATCAACTAGTATATTAATAATAATATGTTCTTGGGGGAAAATGAACCGCAGTTAAGCTCACGGTACCTTTCCATCAGCCGTGCAGGCCGCAAAGACCGTACTGGAGTAGGGTGCCCACTTCACGTCGCCGACTGGCGAGCCCAGCTCGAACATGAAAAGCGGTTCACTAAAAAAAATCAAATGCTGTTCTATAAATAAAATGCTTCTTGGTCGCACACTTCATTGTTGAAGGTTGCGTCCAAATGAAAGTGCCTTCGTGGCGTTGGTAACTAGAACCTTCCACTCTGTCCGGTCCTCGGGTTTTCTAATAGCGGTTTGTAAGTGATAGGCCAGAGAGTGCTTTATCCTGGTCTGACCAGCGGCTAGGTGATCACATAAAGGGGAAAAGAGCACGTGGCCACGTTGGCCAGTGCAGGACGCATTTAAATGCTGTTATTATAGTGGATCCTGTACACGGGCATGTGGTAGCCCTACATATATCACAAGTAGTTTAGTTCCCGCGGGAAAGCATGCTAATTTTCACGTTTTTATTATGCTAATGAAAAGCTCCACTGTTCTCAGCACTGAAAAATGCGACACAGTGAGTGGTTTGTTCAAGAAAATAATTTCGCTCACTCGCGTCCATCCTCCCATATCTTCACCCGCCAGTCGCCAGAGCAGGACGCGTAAATGCTGTTGTTGTAGTTATTGTAGTGGATCCTGTACACGGGCATGTGGTGGCCCTGCACGGATCGCACGTAGTTGCGGTTGTACTTCAGCGAACAAGTGTGGATCATCCCGTCTTCCGTCCCAACCATGAAGATGTCCGCCTTCTCCGGGTGGAAACAGATGCAGCTGCCGCAGCCTTGAAAAGACCAAAGAAGATTAAGGAAGAAGTTTGTGGTCTCACTAATACATATTATATCCTTCAATCACTTCGCAACAGAGCTACAGAAAAACGTGATTATTTGCATGGGTATAGTTGAGATCCTGGTGAGTAAATAGGCTATTTTTAAAGCTACTGAAAAATCAAAGAGTTCCCCAGGGCTTTGTAAAAACTAGGTCGTGGATAGCAGTTAGTAGTAGATATCCATAGCGTGTGGGAAAATATTGTTTACGCCCTCTGTTGATATTTCATAACATACTGTTAACGGTAAGGAGCGTGCCATCCGGGCCAGGTATGGGTGGCACGCTGGAATGCAGTGTGATAATGGTAGTGGCTTGCAACTCTCCTGGCATCACAGCCCACTGGACCACGCGGCCATCCCCTGATATGGAGAAGAATGACGCCTCGCCGTCAATCATGCGTGCACCCCATTTGATCTGGAATAATGTTGTGAAGTCAATATATGCTAGGAAGTGGTATTAACAACGCCGATACTAAGTTTTATTGCAGATCTTCTTCACAATATTTTATTTTGACACATTTTCACCCAGAATTTACTAGATACAGAATTATTATACTCACTTCCCAAACAATATTGCTGTGTTTATCTCTTACAGAATCTGATTTGTATTGGTATGAGGATTCCAAAGTTAACTGTGCATTATAAACGCATACGTTACCATCATAGCGCCCTAGAAAGAAAAGTTTATTTTACATTCCTTTACGTGTTATAAACAAAGAGAAATTAATCAAAGTAAGAAGAAGAAATCTTACCGACGCAAATAAGATACGGCGTTTCTGTATAAACATCCAGGCATATGATGGGCGATTCTGTTATTACGGAATACTCTGGAAACGCTGGATTCTTTATGCTGTAGAGGCAAAGACATCCCTCTTTTTGTTGTTGAGTAAAATCCACTGGAACAAAAACAGGAACAATACATTAGCAGGTTCTGGATACTATAGTGACAATATGTTTGCCCTTCTCCTGATTGAATTTCGGCTACGGCATAGGCACGGTAGGAGATATTAGAGTGGAAAACTTTGCGTGTTCATGATCTAGCCACTCGATCCATCGAGGCAGTAACAGTTCCTCGTTGGTTTCATGCTGGTGTTTACACTCCCGTGTCCAGAAGAGCACAAAAAATTCATGACTCCTGCGCCACTTCCTTCCAGTCATGTCAGATTGCGTACTTATCTATCTTCGTCGAGATTCGTTACTATATCCCAAATTCAACTCAAGTCAGACTATATGACGTAGACTTACAAGAGCCATAAGCGACAGCAAATAAATCCTGGTAGTGTGGGTTCCACTGCACATCGCACACAGCATGACTGCGCATAGGCTCAAACTGGAACTTCCACAAGGGCAATAGTGAGCCCATGCCCTCACGGAACTCGTCTGACGGATCGTCCCAGTATCTGTAGTCTTGAGCTGAAGGAAAACATTTAGCTAGAGTTTCTTACTCGTAATAATATGTAAGAGTACGTGTTGCTTCCACAGACTGATGAAATTACATTACAAAAAACCTCGCAGATTCTGAAATAAATCTGTAAGGAGAAATCGATGCTTGTGGTATTTCTATAATTTGAGAAAGCACAATCATTTAAACAGTACCAATCTTTTGAACATCGAAAACATCGATGCTTTTAAGTATCAAGACTAGGTAGGAATAATAAAAAAATTAAAGGTAACCATCTTGGAGAGAATCTTACCGATTTCATCATAAATATTCTGGTTGACCAATCTTTCGAGAATTGTCCACGCTTCGCGAATGCGTTGGGCCAGTTGCTCATCGTGTATTTGTTGTGCAGATTTGACATGCTTAGCTGTTTTTTTACGCAACTGAAATTAAACGGCACTTTGTGAATCTTTCAATTTTGTTGAAGTGAAACTTTTTCACGTAGTTATTTCGAATACACAAAGACACTTAACTTTTATTTATCTTTACTTCTTTACTTATAATAAAAGTAAAAGTGTATTTCTTTGATGGTTTGTCCTTCAACCACGCCACTACAGATCTACGGATCGAATTTATTTTTTGCATGGGTATGTGACATAAGAATTTTGTGGCGGAAAACAAAGAGTTTCTGTACGATTTTTAAAAACCAAATCGATGGGACCAAGTCAAGGCATCAGCTAAATGGTTTAAAAATGAATTTATTTACCCTTTTTGGTTTTTCCTCTTCTTTTTCACGCTGTTTTCTAGCGTAATCTTCTTGATAGAAATCAAATATTATACTTTGGAGACAGGTAGCGCCGAAATTAGCCCGTGGAGGAGGGATCGTTTGAGTGTCCACAGACTAAAAATATACATAAATAAATTAAATAAAAATGAAAGAAGTTGTGTACTTTGATAAGGCCTTTTAGTTTTGTCACCCCCATCTCAGTGTTCTTATGAATGGAAATCACGACTTCAAGCTGTTCTGGTCTTTGTGAGACTTCATCTGAGAATAGTTGCCATTATTAAGGCCGCCAAAAGCGAGCGCTCCGGTATAATGCATGTCGTGTAGAAACAGATTTGGGGCATATATTTTGTACAACTGCCATACCTCTTCCGCTTTCATCATAGACTTCAGGGAACTTTCATAACCACCAAATAACTGGAAGAGGCATTTACATAACCTAAGGAAAATCTAAGAATAATATTGCCTTAATCTGCACTTACCCTTCTCGGAAAGTTGTAAGTCAAAGCTGCTCTTTCACAGAAGTTGAACTGATTGGCGAGCTTCTTAACTCGAGGTTTTATCTCTATTACTTCTTCTACTTGTGCTTCGGTTCCTCCAGCTATAGATTAATAGTAGGAACAATATTTTAAAATACAAAGCAGATTTGATATTAAAAATTCTCATTACATCAATGCTGTAAGCAAAAGAAAGTCATAGGCATATAATAAATACGTCAGATTCGAAATCTATAAGAGTATTAGCGTCCCGTATTGTTTGTGAAATAAGATTAATACTGAGTAAATAAAATTTTGTAGATTGCTTTATAAATGTTGCTTTTTGAAAGAAATAACTAACTTTTTAGTCAAGGTTCTGTTTTCTCTACATATTAATTCTCATAAGGGTTATACTTGACCCTTCAGAAGCACCTTCAGAGTAAGTACTATCAACATCTCAACCAATCAAGACGTCGTAACTCGTAGGCATACATTAAATAAAAGAGGTTCATTAGATTAAGTAGATTTGAGCACGCGTCATTAATTCTATTCTGTTTACCATCTTCAGGAGCCTGTTCCTCTGCGCCTTCATCAGCCACTGCTTCCGTTTCTTCATCAGCCACAACATCCTCCGGTGGTGCTTCCTGGTCCTCACCACCTTCTTCTTTAGGTTTCTCTTCATCGGCTGCGTCCTCTTTTAAAAAATGTGTAAATTAATTTTTGTCTTTATAGACAGCCAGGTTTTGACTAAGTACTTACTTTATTTTAATTTTATTTAAGAAGGAAAACTTACAGCTACTTAAAAAAGTACGCGTTGACTTAGGTCCTGAAAAATCCTGTGATTTCCGATACTTACTTCAATTTTAGTAATTTGTAAGATATGGATAGATAAATAATTAATTCATACCTTCAGCTTTAGTTTCCTCCGGAGGTGGCGCTTCCGCCTCAGGCTCTTCTTCTTCTTCAAGTTCAGCTTGTGACTTTTTCACTTTCACTTTCTTCGGACCAGCATCATCAAATCCAACCTTACCTGTGTTATGGGACCATTATTTACAATAATTGTAATTTCGATTACCTAGCTGTTGTATTCTCATTACCTGTTATATCCTTTTCTTTGACCTTAGATTAGTTAAGCCTTAAGAAAAATATAAAATGATAAATGATTCACGAATGTAGTAATACTGAGTTCACACTGACCAATAAATTGCAGAAGTGAATATCTAAATGCTTATTCAGTGCAAATGGTTTGCCAGAGCTGCTATGATTACTTGTAGACACTGTTTAAGATTACCGTAACCAGCAGCTATTTGGGCCTTAGCTTCGTCGGAGTCCTTTCGTATAGCAGTTCCTTGATAAATGTACAGAGGATAGGCTTTGCCAAAACTAGGTTTTGGTTTCACAACGAATCGGTTAAGGCCGTAGTGGTAGGCGACTTCATCGGCTACCCACTGGGGATTGATGGTCGTCAGGAAGCGACCAACTTCTTCTTCAAGCTCCTAAAATAAATAGACATTAAAATGTACCTACCTTATTTGAATAATAGTTGGTGTCGGCTGGCTGGTGGAAAGTACCTATCTATATATATAAAATTCAAAGTCCTGACTGACTGACTGACTGAGATATCAACGCACAGCCTAAACTACTGAAGTTAGAAACTTGAAATTTTTACAGTTGGTTCCTTTTATGACTTAGGCGCACACTAAGTTCACGATGGAAACTATATGAAGTTATGTAGACGGCCACATTTTTTTAAATTTACCATTCACGATGGAAACTATATGAAGTTACGTAGACGCTCTTAATGATTTGTATGTGAATCTTGAAATTATATATCGTAGAAATCTGACAAACCACAAACACAAAAAATATTTTTAATCTTACTAACATGGACGAAATCGATGGTATCATCATGAATAAAATTAAACTTAGAATCAAAATTCCATTGCATAGATCGCGCTAGAGGTTAACTCCTTCTAAGAACTGGAAAAATTCTAGGCATTTCTTTATTTGCTACTACTCGATTTTCAAGTAAAACTGCTCAACTACTCACTGCTTCAGGAACATCTTCTTGATCTTCAGGTACTAAGAGTGTTCGCGGCTTCAACCAATCTAATGCTTCATCTTCAGCAAGATTGCCGCGTGACTTGGAAGCTGCGTCCTTCTGCTACAAGTAAGTAACGTACACAATTTGGTTTATATAGTTTACTATAGTAATGAGACTGCCTTTGCACCGAGGAAAACCTAAGGCTAAATAGAAGATTAGCTAAGCTAAGACAATAGGGCAATTCTGTCATGGAATAGCTAGATCCACATGTCAATGGCACGAATTATATTTGATTCAGAACATAATTGAAATAACAGAATAATTCTGTTTCACACTATCTCTAAACTAAATTGAAAGAACGATCTAAATTTCGTGCTATCCCTTCCGTAATGCTCTGTGCAGAAATGGATAGCATGAAATTAACACCTGTTTAGTTTTGTTTAGTACACAAATTTTTTAGTTAACTATATCATGTGACAAGAATACATCATAGCTCAGACTTTGTGAGACCCCGTCGAAGTAGTCCATATATAATATTTGCTCGCAAGAATATCGTGGGGTCTTCTTTTCTGTTGGAACGGCCTTCCGAACCAATGGTAGATTCATTTGACGATTCGAAAGCACTTTGTACAACTTTATTTGAATAAAAAATTATTCTATTCTATTCTAGTCAACTTTGGACGGTCCATGAGTGCGGGTTTCACAGGACATTTTACCACATTCTTGGTCTAAAGGCAGCAATATGCATCATAAAATAATGCCTACATCAACACGCAAGAATGTTTTTGCTATAAGAACAGGTGCGGGTTCCTCGTCCTTATTCATAGCTCGCTTTATCATAGCCTTCAACATTTTGAATTTCTCGAATCCGTTTCCAAATTACAAAGACACAAGTTCACCAGACCATGCCAAATCAAGGACTACTTGGTCTTCAAACTGGCTCTCTTGTTTATTGCGAACAATTCTATTTGCATATTGTTTTATGTTTGGTTTGGGTCTTTATTGGGCATGATCATGTTACAGGGCTATTAAATATTAAGGACATTTTTAGTTAAGCGAAGCAAGCGTAAACAAATGATTAACATACCGCTAGCGTGCGTTATATAAAAGCGCTTCTAGTTTATTACAAAAATTTTAATTTATTAACAGTTCATAAGCACGCAAAACTAAAGGGCGTTATTTTGGAGATAGATACTTACATCGTCCTCGGAATCTAGCGAAGAGTCAGAAGACATTTTAAAACGAAGAAAATATTTTATTTACATTAATATTTGTCTTAAAACTTAGGTACACTCTTTCAGGTGCAAATTAATGAATTGACAAGACTGCAGTGCCTTTTCGCTAAAGCATTTCTAGGAATTCTAAGTACAAACTGAGGTGTAAACTGCATTGCATTGATTTAAAATCGCATTAGTGCAGATAGAGTTACAGTCAACAAAACAATAATGACGAGTTTTATTTTTAAGTGAATCCGTAGTCAGAGCTTATTTATTTGTTTTAAATGCACCGTGGAATAAGATACGGTTTGAGGATATCAAAGGTTTCATCTTAAAGTTTTTGTTTTTTTATTTAGTGATTATTTAAGATTTTTAAAAATGTAAGTATATTTTTTTCTAAATGGACAAGCTACAAGCGAATATTTTGCTCTCAAGAATTTCACTTTTGACTGGAAACACACCACTTATCATTGAAGGCAAATTCTTTACGACTTGTTATCATATCTAGATAATTATTAGCTAATGCTCGCGACCTCGTCCGCACCCCACGTGGATTTCCCTCAAACCATTCTCATTCGAGAGGGGACCTGTGCGTCAAAGATTGGTGATGATGATACTAAGAACTTTAACAAGGGTTGTGTTTTTTTTGCTGACCGTACTAAGTTTGTAAATTACTCCGCCCTCCGGGGCGTGTCACCAAATTCTAATTAGTCCCCGTGTCTGGCGTTAGCTAGCACAAGACAGCACGGCACTGCTCCACCCTCCATGGTCTCTTAGGGTTGCCACATCACTAAATTAATGTGTTACCGCCACATCACTAAATCAATGTACTACCGTTCACACATTCATCTCATTTCTCAACCCATCGCCAGTCTGGGCACAGGTCTCCTGTCGAATGAGAAGGATTTAGACTGAACCAATTTGAATGGAATTTGGCACAGAGATAGATCTGAAATAATACATAAGCTACTTTTTATCCCGGAAAATAAGAGAGTTTCCGCGGAAATTAAAAAATAATCCACGCGAACGAAGTCACAGATATCAACTGGTTAAGATATGATTAAAGGGACGAAGGGTCTTGCATTTGCGCTGGGAAAGCAACTTGAATTAAGCAACGTTAACTGGATGGGTAACTGATTTCAGTTTGATTTTCCTTCCTTTCGTGTATCGGACAGACTCTTTAAAAGCTGTCGCTTGGTCCCGATTACTAACATATTTACGTAATTGATCCTTGTCTAAGAGCTGAAAACCGAAGTCCCTACAAAACGACAAATAATGTCTCAGTAATAAGAAATAAAATACAAAGAGAGAGAAAAAAACAGAGAGAAATAAAATACAAAGAGAGGGAATTATTAACAGGAAAAAAGTCCTTAAATTAGCTCCACAGAAATAAACCAAAGTGAAACTTTTATGGGCCATTTTTAGGGCAAAGAAGCTAGAGTAAGTAAGAGTAGAGTTTCTGATGATTTGGAGTAAACTAAGTATCACAATTTTGCTATGATCGAAGATCATAATAGATATTAAAACATTTTAATGATTTTAGTAAGGTAGTGGTAAAGGATAATCCTGGGTAAGTAAAAACTTTGAGACTGTGTGGCAACCCTAAATCTTGTGCCATTAACAGCTTTTATGCCAATTTTAAGCTTTTACCGTTCTGTGCTTGCTCGAATTTGCAATTAGTCTTTTTGCAGCGTTTGATGTAATCGGATCTTGATAAAAAGTTTTGATTGGAGAAGTTTCATTGTGTTGATGTTATATTATATTGAGTTTTATACAATAATTAAATATCAAATTAAAACACCTTTACCTTTACCAGTGCAAATTTTTTGAAATCTGAAGAAATGGCGAAGAAATTAACATAACATTGAAGTTAACATAATTTAGCGCAGAATGATTGGTGCGTATGCAGAAATATGACGCCAGTTTACCATATTATTCCAGTCCACCTAGGATCACTCTACGGTATAATATAATTAGACCCATAACTTTTTGTTTATTTAATATTTCTTTCACTGTTCTCCTTTATTTTTATTGAAATCCACAAAACTTAAAATATCACAGTTATGCCATACAATTAACTGTTTTCTCTTTAAGAGTTTTGTTCTTAATCTCCAAAGATCTTCATTAGATAAAGATCTACTTCAATAAAATTCAATGGGAGAATCCTAATGATATACGCTTTTGAAATGATAAATAAATTTTGAATTGAGTTTTACCTTTACACTATTTAAGAAGAAGATATTGGTAGCTTTTCGTAGGAACAGGCTATTTTCCTTAGCATCACCGAAAATAGGCATATCCAAAATGATAACACTAATATTTAATAATAATTAAAATACCCCGGAACAATTTTTTTAATGAAGCAAAAGAAAATAAATTCGCAAACAATGTGACTCTGCTGAAGGAACTAGAAAGAATCAAAAAACTTAACCAAAGATACAAACTGATCAGACATATCGAGCGGGGTGAATTTTAAATAGACCTTTTTATTCATACATTTTATGACCTTCAAACGACAAGCGCAAAATTTATATGCAATAAAATGTTACGGTTATCGTTCCTTGGTTCCTTCGCTGTACCAGCAATACGTGCTTTGTCGGTTTGCGTGTCCCTTGTTACAGCGGTAGAGAATCGTCGATGTCAAATTATGCCAATTATATTGTTTTGATATAATTCTAATCTTGATTGTAAACGGCGAACAATGTTTTCCGTGTTCCAATTTTCTGCTCATCGCTACGTAAAAAGCTTTCTCAGGCAATTTGCGTTTCATTATGTATTAGGAAAACTCGTTTTGGCTCTACCTTGATAGTAATATAGGGTTTTTGTGTACATAATTTCGTGCGTCGATGTTTTCGTCAGACATATTTCCAAGTTAGCCCGCTAGCCCGCTAATAGCAGACATAACACTGCATCATCACTTATCATCAAGTGAGATCGCAGTGAAGGGCTATCTATTCATCGAATAATAATAAGAAAACCTATAAAAGAAAAAGTTCTGACTCACTCACTGACTACTTAACGCCCAGCCTAAGGCTTAGAAAATTGAAAGCTTGGACAGAGGTGAGAGGTTTCCTTTATAATGCAGAGAAGGAATTAGACTGTAATTCCCTACGGGATTAGGAGAATTCATGTGTTCCCTATAAAGACTTTAAACTTCAAATTAGCTAATAAAAAACCTTTTTCTCCCGATAATTTTTTTTTGAGTAGTCGATGTTTCGTAGCTATTTGAAATCAATTCACTATCCTAAATCATGCGAGGTAAATGTAATCAAATAAAATATTTGGCATTACCATTTTATTACATTCTGTTTTTATTTATTTCTCTATCTTATAACTGTTTATTTTATTACATTCAGTTTATCATAACTTACATTAACAAACTTAATTCTGTGTCACTATAGTTATTCAGATAATCGCTATTGGGAGTAAAGATCGAATGCCATAATGTAGCACATTTTTTAAAATATTACATTTGTTAATTTTGTTTAGTTTCTCTCGGAAATTACGATTATAATCATAATTTTCCATTTTTCACATAGAAATTCGAAGCTGATGCGTAAAATTGGGATGGAATAATCCATACATTGAGCGTGACAATGGCTTTAAGGAAATGATTGATTTGTGTATAAAAGCCGTTTATGCAAAAACACACATAATTTCACATGATCACAAAGTGCATTGAAGACGAGACACTTTTCAAACATACACGAGTGCTCAACTTAGTGGTGCTAAGAAATCCAACACAGCTTGTTGGCTTTATCATATCTTGTCAAAAAACAGTAATCGATAACATTTTTCAGTAAGTCAATTTTGAAAACAAAAAGATCAACGTTGTCAATAATTGCATTGATACCTTTTGTGTCTTTTAGAATAACAAAGGGTTAATTTAACTTGTCGGTGGAATCAAATTTTCTGTAGAAAATATCTTTAGTCGAATGCGGTACCATGTTAAATCTAAGTTGACAATAGGATAAATCTTAATTAAAGATTTGTTAGCAGATATGATTGTGCCAAAAGCCGGCCAAAACATGGACAATGGACACACAAACATAGATTGCCCTGGCTACATTCACAGTGGATATGACCACCATAAACGCGTTTCTACTCACTCTCAGTCTTTTTAACAGCAATCCTAGCGATTTGTCCGTTGATTTGCTGCGCCAGAGCAAAGGTATTTTTAGCGGCTTACTAGGCCCTTGGGGGCTAGGTATCTGAACCAGGTATCAAAGTTATTACTATCATTATTATTAATTTGAATGTATTACTCATTCATGTAACTTGGGGGATTCTGTTTAATTAAGTCACAATGATTTAGTTTTATGTTAGTGGAAGTAAATTGGAACCTGTATTGATTTTATATTTTATGGTTGGTGTGGGCATTGTATTGTAATTAAGAATTATTGTCGGCCCGATGTTTTTTATTGAAATAAAATGAATGATTGTTTCTAATTGAGCAAGATTGTTCATGACATTTTTCTTGTACGAGAAGATCATTTCTTATAAAAAACTTTTTTGTTAGTTTGTTGGACATGTATTCTGATTGTATTCAATTTCTATTTGTAATAATTGTGTACTGCGATAACATTAAGTACCTGCGTGCAATATCTTTAGCAGATGTTTCTACTGTATTACCTATTTATTGTTTGTTTCCTACGTGTTCTCTGAAGCTTAGGATAGGAGTAGCAACGTGTATTTAGTCGATAGATACTTAAATGTTGCGTAACAAAAGAGTAATAAAATCATATGTAAAATAGTATTTATATGTAAAATAGTAATAAATCAAACATTTACTCAACAAAGTCAATGTGTAATACTGCGAGTTACTAAATTTACTGTTGGAGAAATGTGTAAAGTGACTTTCAGTGGTTAGGTAAATGTGTTTTAGAGTTTCTATGTAAATGTGAAAGTTACGAAAACATTTCTTACCTTCTTCGGGGCCATACCAATCTAAGCTTTCATTGAAATTGCCTCTTAACTAAAATATTTATTTAAAAGTTCTGGTTTTTACATTGACGAAAATGTCTGGCGAATTTGAAAATTCGCCTCATTTGTACTGCGCGCGCAGTTTCGTTGCCATGACAACCCGGGTGAGAGCTCCCCATTCCTATTTTCCTGTTGATTGCCAGTGATTTTGTGAAGGTTTCATATGGCGTATGTGTTTGCTCATACCGCCTAGTAATTTAATGTTAATTTAAGTGGTAATTTACAACTGTAGCCTTGTTATTTCGGTATGTATGTTATAACCTAACTATGTCGACTATTTGTTTATTTCGTAAACTAGGAAAGGATATTGTGTTCTGTTATTAGACATTGGGTAAAGTCATGTAATAATATTGCACTATTAAATGTAATTGACTCGATTGTCAAGCTTATTGGTTATTACATATTCATTTAGTTAAGCACCTAGATGTTAAGTGAATTAGTGTGAGTGTAATTATTTATTATGGCTCTTTAATTAGAGTTAATTCTGAAACATAAAATTACGCAGTGTACATGTACTTATCACTCTTACTGTTGAGTAAGGAAACAAATCTATACCGTTCACCCATGTTACTTCCAGTTTTCCTACAAATAGTGATATGGGTAATTCTTTTTTGCCCATGTTTTTTATATATTAAAGCGGAAGAGATTGCTTCTTTGTTTGAACTCGCTAATCTTTGAAACTTCTGGTCTTCGGATTTCAAACAGTCAAATAAAGAAAACCGCATACAAGGAAACAGACTGACACACAGATACACAGATACACCCACACACAGATACACAGATAAAGATACGTAGATACATTCGTCAAACTTATGACACCCCTCTTTTTTTGTTGGAGGGTTAAAAAAAATATGGCATAACTTGTAATTAACTTGTCTTATCAACATTCCAAGCCGGTGGTAGATTCTCGACTTGTCATAAGATCCAAAAGTTTGCCTACATGAAATAAATAATTTTGAGTTTAACTTTTCAGCAGTGGCTGGAGTTCATTCCTAACCCATTGATTACGAGGGAACAGACCGGCACACAGATACACAGATACACCCACACACAGATACAATGATACGTCATACTTATAGCATCCCTCTTTTTTCGTTGGCATAACTTGTAACTATTTGGTCCTTTGCAGCAGTGGCTGGAGTTCATTCATAACTCATTGATTACGAGGGAACAGACCGGCACACAGATACACAGATACACCCACACACAGATACACACTACACAGATACATACGTCAAACTTAAAGCCCCTTTTTTCGTTGGCATAACTTGTAACTATCTATTTGGTCCTTTTCAGCAGTGGCTGGAATTTATTCAAAGCTTCCAAGCTGGCGGGCGACGAGAACATCAGGCGTGCGGCCCTGCGGAGACCACTCCAGGATGCTGCGGAGGATAGCGGAATCGACAGCGATGACGAGGCTCTTCGTTTAAGAGCACAACTGGATTTTGAAATGTTGCAAGTTAGTATTATCAGCAAAGAGTGAATAGGCATCTTCTAGGCAAGCGCGCACCATTTTAGGCTGCATCTTCACTTACCGTCAGATGAGATCACAGTCAAGCGCTAGTCTATATATATAAAAAAACTGATTCGTTGCTCTGTAGCTGCGTGATTGAAGGACAAACCAACAGATAATAATAATGGCCTGTCCACCGAATCCGGCCACGGCGGCTAATCTCCAAACGGATTATAGCCATCTGCGCGGGAGATATTTTAGTGCACAAGTGTGTGCGCAAACACAGGTGCACTCTCTATTCCCTCACTTTCATAGTCCGATGGGACGAAAAATCCGCGGAAAATGGGAAAATTAAATTTTTTTATTACAAAATGGAATCGTGTATGCAACCTATCTAAACTTGATTTTAATTTAAAAAACAAAAAATGGCAATATTTCACACAAATACTGTATAATTTAAAACCCTAGTAAGAATAAGGATTCATAATACATGTTCAATATATCTAAATAATATTAAAATTTTACCTTGAAATAAAATTTGTATTATGTTTCCTAAGACGTCCGAAGTCCATTATTATATCATATAATGAACTGAACATATGGTGAAATCATATGGTGAACTGAACACATAATACTATAACATCGAATCAATTGTATTCTTACAGTTGAATGAGACTGGGAGCAGTGATGAGGAACTTGTTTTGGCGTCGCCGAGACCGAAGTGGGCTAAACGGCGCCACGAGGATCAAATGGTAATGAAAACCTTTTAGGATTACATAGTAAAGTATACCTACCTAAGTCCACCTATCTGTGCATCCTAAGTTTAACTCCGAGACTCTCTACTCTGTCCTCTGACTCTCAATCCTCTGTACCTACTGTGTACTCTGATACTAAAAAGCTGTAATTTAGCGTGGCTATACATAAATCTAGTTCATTCACTTTCAATGAGAGACCTCTTTTTTTTTTAACGAGGGGGAAATCTTCTTTAAAGATACTCGAAACGTGGGGTAGGGTCCCGGTTTATGTGGGGATTTTACCCACTAAAACCCCCTCTATAGCCACCCTCAGCGCATAGTGGAAGGCTCCGGTTGTGTTCTTCAATGAGAGACCTAGATTTATTTGAAAACGTATTCGATAACGTGAAAGTCTTTCCTATGATGGTGAATTAGGCGCTCAAAATCTTGATTATTTCGAATATTTCGATATATTCGTAAGCCTTTGCCCTTAATAACGTCTCAAAAGCTGTGAAGTAAAATTTTAATCTTTAATTGTTTTGGGCATTTCCATTATAGTTCCTGCATTTCACGAGGGCACGTGAGCTTTATTTGTGGATACGTCGTGTACATGCACATTGCGTAGTGTGCGTGCCTGTCAGGAGCCTAGGTTAGAGCGGTCAGGCGCAAGCAAGCTTTCGCTCACATTTATACAGATACGACGCACATACAAACATAAGCCACGCGTCTTCGTGAAAGAACTTATACAAGACCTGCTTTCCATCAACGGCATTCCGAACCAGCAATGGTTGATGAATCACTTGATGATTCGAAAGTACTTTATAAAAGTTTATCTGAATAAAAAATTATTCTATTCTATTACATAGGTATATTTTATTATATTCTAATCTATTCTTCCCTATTCTATTCTTTCGTATTTACAGTTGAATGAATCTGGGAGCAGTGACGGAGAGCTGGTTGTAACGTCTCCGAGGCCAAAGTGGTCGAAAAGGAAATACGACGATCCTATGGTATTTAGAATTATAAATAGTCTGCATTTCCTAGTGGCTTAAAAAAAAAACTAAACAATATCTATGCACTAACTAGACCATCTTCTTTCTTAGAAAAAAGAAGAAGAAGAAGAAGATGCACTAAGTAGACCATGCCCGTGATTTCGATAGTTTTCGATTCCCACTAAAATTCTTTAATTTTCCAGGATAAAATCCTATGTGCTATTTTCTGTTGTATAAACTATTGTGTATCAAATATGTCCAGTAGTTTTTGCGTGTCAGAACTCTTTCACAACATCCATCCATCCATCCATTCTCGCTAACTTTCGCATTTATTTCTAACTAGCTTTTGCCCGCGGCTTCGCTCACCCCTATTTTACCCCTTTAGGGTTGAACTTTCAAAAATCCATTCTTAGCGGATGCCTACGTCGAAATACTTAGCTATCTGTACGCCTTTTAGCCAGATCCGTCCAGTGAAGATAAAGTATATTAAAAGGACCTAGTATTAGCTCATAGGAAATGCTTAGTATTCAGTAGACGAGATTTTTCTGGTCTATTCCTTGAACGTTTCTGTTAATACATTTCAGGAAAACATGGAGGAAGGTCAGCTCGACAGAGAACTTCTAATACCAATGTTGGTGTGGCAACGGCCACAGCTCGACGACAGTGACACCATGCTACCAGGGACACCAGACCGATCCTCCCCACCATTATTCGAAGTGGAACTCACAGCATCCGATGAGGACGACGATGGGTCTGTACTGGAGTTGGTTATACCACTTCAGTCCTCCAGATACAACAGGGTCAATAGCTCGAAGCCTACCACGGCCTATATAGTTGCTAGTCTCTTTTGCAGCATATTCTGCTGTTTCCGCGATTAAAGATTACGAATCTAACTAAATAAGCTTACCTTCTTTGCTCTGAAAAATCGGGGAGTTTTTTTACTATGTCTCTACATATTTTTTTCGTAGGATTAAGTAACAGCATTGATTGCTAATAATATATTATACTAACTATAAAAAAATGTTTATTTACAAAATATAAGATGAATCAATTATTTATTAATAATTATGCAATTTTTTCTGAAAGTAAGACGTGTATTTTTAACAAATCTCTTTTTATGATGTTTGTTTATTGTGTGTAAGGAAAAAATTTATTCGCGTAGCGTTATTTAGTTTAAGAATCATGTTTCGAAAATGTCTCTGTTTAAAAAGATAGTTGTAACTTTTAGATGTATCATTTAACTTGTGCAATTACGATAGCAATTATTTTAGTGTAAACTCTGTAAGTAAATATAAAAAAAAATGTGAGCATATTTAGTACCTACTACTTGTTAAAAATGTCTGTACATAGTATGGCCTAATTTAACTTTTGTAAAATACACATATTGACCATATATTGACAATTACTTTGCCCTTAGGTAATGATTTAAGTATGTTTATACATGCTCAAATGCTTCAAGTTTTCCTATAAACTTAGTTTATAAAGAATCTAGTCGATACATAATTATGGCCTAATCTATATCTTTTGTCAAATACATTTACCTATTAACAGTTATTTTGCTCAATAAGACTTAAGTTTTAGCGGGTTTTATTATGATTTGTCAATTATGTATTCTGATTAAGGAATAGTTCTCCATCGCCTGCTGAATGACCCTGATCCTTCTTATGAGGTCTATAGTTAGCGACCAAGTTTCGGATCCACAAAATCATCGCTGGCAACACGCACTGTATAAAGACTGTAGTCTTCAGTCATTGAGGTACTTTGGACGAGAAGACATCTCGAAGCTTCGAACACTGCCCAGCCGAATGGGATTCGGCGGTTGATCTCTTTCTTGTAATGAACCTACCTAGCTGGATTATGTGTCCTAGGTTACCAGGTAGGTACTCGTCCACAATTTCGAGTGTAGAGTTCTCAGCGATTACTGGGTGGAGCGGTGCATGAGCATTGGACATGATGTTAGTCTTGCTCATGTTCATTTTCAGGCCCACCTGTTGCGAAATCCTGCTGAGATCATTTAGTGAAATCCTTTCCTTATTAATACATACGAAAGTGTGTTTGTTTGTTGGTTTGTCCGTCAATAACGCTGCAACAGAGCTACGGATCGACGTGATTTTTTGCAAGGCTATATCCCGAAAAATCAAAGAGTTCTCGCGGGATTTTAAAAACTAAATCCACACGGACGAAGTCGCGGGCATCAGCTAGTGATTGAATGTAAATGAATGTCAACGTGATTAAATTAATTATTGTTTTTTTTATTAAGGAATACATTTCGTCGTGATCGTAGAACAACGATGGATCTGTATTTTGTCAACTTTAGAGTAGGTAGGTAGGTATAGCCATTTGAAATAATTTCCGAAGTTTTGTTATCATAACTTTTTAAATAAAAAATCTACAGAAATGATGTTTCACATACAGTCGCGGACAGAAAATGTTTACCACCTTAAGATTCATAATTGCATGCACACATCTGTGTCAGAAGGTCGATATGTGATTTGATTAGCCATAGATCATAGACTTTTTATTATGTAGCGGTGCTTAGACAGTCCTTTAGCGGTCTCTTCAGTAGGTGACTGCTAAATAGGTTACATGTAGAAAACCTTTTTTGGAAACAAAAAATCCTTACTAATGTTATAAAATAATGTGTTTGTTTGTTCGTTGTTGGTTTGTCCTTCCATCATACAGCTACGGAGCAATAGATCCACATGATTTTTTGCATGGATATTGAGGATTTGGATAGCGACATTTATCCCAGAAAAATAGAGGGTTCCCATGGAAATTTTAGAATCCTAACTGCACGCGGACGAAGTCACGGGCAAAAGCTAGTAATTTTTATAAATAGATATTATCTCATATAGACACGAGCACAGGACACGAGTTACCAAAATGAGAAAACGGAAGTAATAATCTAATGAAATTTCAAAGAATCTTTATTTTTTAATTTTATAGTATAAATAAATAATTAGCTTCCATTCGCTGCTATGACACCACGTAGACTCTCTCGCATAGACGCCCCATAAATTTTCAGTTTCAAATCAGCAGATCGAGCGAGCTATTAACGAGATGACCGCCACGGTGCAGATTGAACCATGGAATAGTAGCTCCGCGCATTATCTTGAACTTAGGTTGTCGGAATTTTGCTGCAGAACATCAATGTAAAATGCTGCAGAAACACTACGCATCACCATAGCTCATCCACCTCCTTTTGACTGTTTTTGACTGTGGATGCTAACAGCATCATTATGATTCAATGCACAATATGAACTTCACCATTAGAATTATGATTAAGCTTCCATTTTGTATTTATTTTATATATTTAAATATCAAATAACAACTCTAATAATTTTGATAATTAATTGTCACTTTTACAAGTGCAATGATCTAATGTGTCAAACTTGAATTTAGGAAATGAGTTTTATTACTAATATTTGTATAGAAAAGTCATTAATACTTTTTTTTGATAAAACGATGCTTGAAATTTTTGTAACGTAACAAATGCCTTGATATATAGCATTATAGACCTTACTGAACGCAGGGTTACGAAGAATCTAATTTGAAAAGTGGTAAACATATTTAGTCCCCGACCGTACATCCATTAAAATGGTTCTGTTTTGAAATAGTATCCAAATAAGTAACTATTGTTAATTAAATCTTCAAATATGCCAAAGAGTGATTTTTTGGACTTTTTACAAATCCGTCACTGTTCTCATGTCGATTTTTTTATTGTATAAAAAGACTGATTCCAGCCTAAACCAATACCTAACATAATTATAATCTTATTATTTGCTAATAATAATTACTTATTGTCATGTTTACTGTGATTCTTTATATTATTGTATTATTATTGTTATTGGTAAAAGGAAATGAAACGCGTCGTTTATCAATAATTAAAGTATTAAACAAAAGCAGTATATTATTTTATTATCTCCTTCTTATTCCTCATAAACCATCGTTGAATATATGGGTCGTTCTACTTTTCTACCGACAATGAAACGACGTTTTTCTGTTTTTTTTGGTTTTTGAACTATCTATAATTGTGTTTTATGTGTGGGATTTAAAAAAAACTGCATCTGTGTTTTCATTAGTACTAATTAAAGTGTCCTTCCTAGCTAATATTGATTCTTTTTTAATGTTGGTTTTTGAAAAAATAATGTGACAAAGTGGCCTTTTTCTGTGGAGACCACATTTCAGTTTACCACTCTGTCACGGCATTATACGGAAAACGAACGTATAAAATATGCTGGTTAGAGAACATGAAAAATGACATAATATTAATAGATAAGAAAAATATGGACGTTTATTCGAACCGAATAAAAAACCGTTTATATTAATACTCCAACGAGATGCCATAATAAGAAGAAAGACAGACTATTGTCGGTAGAAAAGTAGAACGACCCATATGCACATGTGCAGACCATTCTTTTCCATATTGAGTGAGTCTCCTGCATGTTTTCCCTACAAGCTTGGTGATATTATCCGCTTTTATTTTAACTGTCCTAAAAATATAGTCGATTAATTCCTAGACTAGAATGAAAAAACTTGTACTTAAATTATACTGAAATTATACATATAGCGTATAATTCTAGTAGTCAATATTATTACATTACATTGTAGAGGTCACAGAATTCCTAATAGTACCTACCTAAAGGCCATGTATAGGTTTTGGTTTTGGTACAACTGGCTCTTAAGTGGTATGAACACCAAACTAAGGTTGGAATATATAATTATGCTACTCGTCCATAGATGGTGCTCATAAGTAAATAAAAATTAATGGGTAGCGCTTCTTCATTATTTTTATTTTGTACGTATATAAATGATGACAAACGCATGAATTAAAATGAAAAGGGGCTTAGCTTTTAAATAAACTAGCTGATACCCGCGACTTTATCTGCCTGGATTTAGTTTTTAAAAATCCGCGAGAACTCTTTGATTTTCCGGGATAAAACCTAGCATCGCCCTGCCAGACCAGAGACAATTCAGAAATAATAAATTCCAAAACTGCCTCCGTCGGGAATCGAACCCGAGTCCTCCTAGATATATACCACAGCGCTTACCACTACGCCAGGGAAGTGATCAGAGGTAGGTAGAGGTAAATGCTCGAAGTAGGTACATAATAATTATCATAATATCTTTTATTTACGATGGATGAGAGTGGATAGAGGATCGCGGATAAAAGCAGTGAACATCACACATCACATTTTTTATTTGGACGTCTTTCAGCTTAAAAACGAACCTCCAACGTTCTAGTCCTGGTCTACTTATACTTAAAATTTTGCCATTATTCTGCTGCTATTTTGGAGGCTATGAAAAATAAAGTAAAATTTTTGTAAAATAAAGTAAAAGTTTTGATGTATGAATGGATGCTGTTACTCAATCACGCCGCAACAACTGAAACGGTTTGGCTGTTTGGCACAGGGATAGACTATAGTCTGAAATAACACATAGGCTACTTTTTTATCCCGGAAAATAAGAGAGTTCCCGCGGGAATTACGAAAACCTCAATCCACGCGTGCGAAGTCGCGGGCATCAGCTTGTAAATTTCCTAGAAATAAAAGAAAGTCGTGTTAGTTACACTATTTATAACTCAAGAACGGCTGAACCGATTTGGCTGAAAATTGGTTGGGAGGTAGCTTAGAACCAGGAGACGGACATAGAATACTTTTATCCCGTATGCTATAAAACAAAGTCGGGTTTGTTCGAACACTTATAACTCTAGAACGGCTAGACCGATTTTCATGGTTTTTGATTTGTTGTATTTGTCTCCGTCCCGAATAGCAGAATAACTTTTAAAATATCTGAAAAATTCACGAAAAAAAAATTATGAAATACATTTTGTACTGAACGGGTTTTTGATGGCAAGGAAAGTGACCTTTTACCCCGGAAAAACAGTAACCTAAGTCACGCGGACGAAGTCGCGGGCAAAAGCACTAGGGCAAGTTACCTATAAAATACAAGGTATTAGGTAGGTAGGTATACGTCGTCGTCATAACCATAAAGATACCAAAAGTACCTAATACTACGGTTATGATCGTAATAGATTCCAGAAAATCAATACCTGTGGAGTTCAAAAATGTACGTTTTCATCAAACTTTAAACTTTAAAGTTTAAACTAAGTAGGTAAGGAAAAGAAAATTCCTGTAGGACTTAGCTACTGTACTTTCGTAATTTCTGCTTCAAAAAAAATCCTCAGCGTCGTATTGCTTATTTGAGTAGAGGGTCCTGAATCCATTAGTCCCCACTCCCCATGACTTTGATTTCTTGGGATATGCGATAAGATTTTTTACGAAAGTTTGGATGTATGGATGGATGGGTGTTTGTTACTCAATCACGCTACAACGACTTACCCGATTTGGCTGAAAATTGGCACAGAGATAGATTACAGTCTGGAACAATTCACATACTTCTTTTATTCCGAAAAATAAGAGAGTTCCCGCCGGAATTACGAAAACCTTAACCCTACCGTCAAAGACAGCACGTCTTTTACGGTAGGGTTAAGGGCCAAGCGATTTAGCGTACCGGAACGCTGTTGCGTAGAAACAGATGAGGGGTATAGGTTGAATGTACAATGCCATACCCCTTTCAAGTTAGTCCGCTACCATATTAGACTACATCGTCACTTACCATCAAGTGAGATCGCAGTCAAGGACTATCTTGTATACTATAAAAAACTTAGAACAAAATCTGATCCAAACTGGCTCTCAATTTTAGTAAAAGAGATAGAAACAATCAATGGAAAATTACACTTAAAAAACTTTTTTATACAGTTGTTCCCCAAATTGCCCCAACACTAACTCTAAAGCGCACATGTTTGTACCAAATTACCCCATTGCAATATTAAAGGAGAATTTCGAGGTTTTCATGTACAGCGTCTCCTCGTCAAACTGTGACAACTCCATAGTTTTAATTGGCTGCAATTATTCTTTATTGTCCTCACATAGTAATATTACGTCAAGTAATCCATGAATCGGATCGCTTAAGTTGTATTAGCCCGGCAGAGCATTCACACATGCGAAGGCTATTTAATCGTCTGGCGGTAGCGTTAGGGTCACCATGAGTTCATCTCAATATGATACTGAAATGCATTTTCTTGAAATGCAACTTGTCGAGTTGCAAAATGCCTCTGACGCAGTCCAAAGAGCAAAGGTAGCTATAGAATTATGCAGGTGCAATGGAACCTCTATGTGGCAACTGGAAGAACATACAGGTTTCTAGTGCTAACTACCTAATTGCTATTTCAAGCGGCAGGTAAAACGAAAGCTGAAATTTGTAAATAAGTTAGTATAGTTTTTAGAAAACGTGTATCCAAGCAGTATCTGGATATAAAATGGTTAATAAAATGCCAAAATCGTATAAGCGATGCTAGAATGCGTCACATTCCGTCAGTGCTACTGATAATCAAGAGCATCAACACAGCGCTTCATCGTCTCCAAAAATCGTGGCTGGCCCAGAATTGGGCACGGGTTTTCTCTCCAAATGAGGAATTTAGGCAGTAGTAAACCGATTAGGGGTATGGGTTGAATTTACACTGCTATACCCCTTCCAAGTTAGCCCGCTACCATCTTAGACTGCATCGTCACTTACCATCAGGTGAGATCGCAGTCAAGGGCTATCTTGTCATAGAATAAAAAAAAAAAAAAAAAAAAAGTCCACGGCTATCGCCAAGTGCAGATTGGCTTCACACACCTTTGAGAATATTATGGAAAATCTCAGCGTGCGAGTTTCTTTACGATACTAAAAAAACGCACATTAAACATATGAGGTACATGCCAGGGTTTCCAAAGCCAAACTGCGCTAAAAGAAGATCTTAACCTAGTCAGTAGTGTGTCAATAAGCCTGGTGTCAATAAAACTTGGTGAAAATTACATGACCAAGGTTGAAGAATATTAGTGAAGTTCAGGTAGTCTTGCAAATCCAAGAGACGTGGCGACTCTATATCTGGCTCAATGGCGCGGGGCGGCTCCCGAGCCTCCGCTAGTCGCGACTTACGCCCCAGAGGGGCTACACGTGTCCTCGCTCCCGCTCGCGACTTATGTAACCATCCGCACGGCGATTCCGCAGCCTCCGAGCCCCTTCCCTCCATCGACCCCGCGACGCGACCCACGCGCTAATCCACACTGCCGCGAATCGCGAACGCTCGCGGATCCGGCCGACTTGTATCGACTGATAAACTTAAGCCTCCGATCCTCACGTTGTGCAATAACCGTCAGCTGAGAGGTGACATAATCGATGCAGTGAGCACCGGTGTCTGGTGAGTGATCCCCAATCCCGTGCGTTATGTAACGGGACATGTGCCTCTAAAGGTGCCACACCAGTGGAGGTGACGGCGTCAAGTAAGGTCATTCTTAGAAAAATGCCTATTGTTCCGGGCGATTGTCGATCGTCTCGGGCGCGATCGTCTGTAACTCTACCTACCTATCAAAGTTTTAAGCTCATGATGAATAAATACGTGATCTGAATTTATTTATAGAACTTCCACGCTTCACTGACTACCCAACCATATCACGATCATTCATAATGGGGAGAATGTCCTCAGATGGTTATGTAATATTGAAAGGAAAGGTCGTTAACAATACCTAATTGGGAGATCGAACTCAAGGAGTATTCTATTCATATAAGATGGGTGATTTTGCAATTTTATTGCGATAAAAAATGAATTATGAAGACAACAAAAATGAATCACGAACTTATCGAATTGTTTTGCTGAAAGCTTCGCCACAATTTCTGCGGCTCTTTGTTTTCTTAGTTCTTATTCAGATTTAACTGGTGTTATGTTTTATTATTCTGAGTAAAAAGTATGTCGCGCAAGCACCGTAGCACATTGTGAAATTTTTCCCAAAATCGGACATCCCTTTTTTATGATACTAATCGAAACTTTAAGCTTTTTTTAATGCTAGAGTAGAACACCCAGAAGTTAATTCTGTTTAGAACCGGAGTTATAATTTTTTAAAAATTTTTTTATGGTTACCAGAAAAAAACTAAGAAATGCTGTAACTTTCTACGTAACGAAAGTTTTCAAGTTTCAATTATAGCATGCTATAAAATCAATTAAGTGCTATTTTAGGAAACATATAATTAATTTCTAAGTGAACAATAAAGGAAGATATGCTTTTTTAAAACTAATTTTGAAATTAATTTTTTTCTCATCTTGGTATAGATATTAGCATCTAATTTTCACATATTGTATTTATTAGTGTTATGTTAACCCGCCTGTATAATATCAGATACGTAACACTTAGGACCTCGGAGTAATTGAATTTTAAAAATTTCATTTTATGCAACTCAATAATAATCCCTGAAAAACATAACCCTCCGTTTTTACAGTCGGATAAAAATTCTTTCTTTCAGCCACTTTTTTAGAATTTTCTCTCGTACATTTGTAATTAAGATCTTTGTGACAACCCTAATATCATAGAAATTGTAAAATCTCATATCTCCAATGTCCTCATAGATTTCTGTGTGATTTTTTTTACTAGTAACAATACAGTTACGAGGTATGTTTTCAGATAGATATCTACTGCTAATCCTGAATGGTTTATGAGAAAAAAAATAAAATGTAAAAATCACAAAATTAAGAATAATTACTTTATTATTAATACTAAAATTATTTTGTTTAGCTTATAAAATGCCCTGTATATAATGCCACTTTGCCCTGTAAATAATTGTATAAATATCATATACAATTCTTTTATTTCGCCTTTTTCTGAAAATACAGAATTTTCTAAAAAAAAATATTACTCCGAGGTCCTAAGTGTTACGTATCTGATATTATACAGGCGAGTTAACATAGCACTAATAAATACAATATGTGAAAATTAGATGCTAATATCTGTACAAAGATGAGAAAAAAATTAATTTCAAAATTAGTTTTAAAAAAGCATATCTTCCTTTATTGTTCACTTAGAAATTAATTATATGTTTCCAAAAATAGCACTTAATTGATTTTATAGCATGCTATAATTGAAACTTGAAAACTTTCGTTACGTAGAAAGTTACAGCATTTCTTAGTTTTTTTCTGGTAACCATAAAAAAATTTTAAAAAATTATAACTCCGGTTCTAAACAGAATTAACTTCTGGGTGTTCTACTCTAGCATTAAAAAAAGCTTAAAGTTTCGATTAGTATCATAAAAAAGGGATGTCCGATTTTGGGAAAAATTTCACAATGTGCGTAGTTCTGTTACAGTGAATACTTTTCGCGACAGCGTTAGAAGTTTAAAATTGGATTACAAACCTCTATTTCATCAAACTTTTGGAGTATTCATTGTTGGTATCTATTCAGCTGTTATGAGCTAAAAGAAGATAGAGGATGGAGAAATAAAAATGTTTCGAGGTACTTCACTACCATTGGGTATTTGTCCATCCATTATCTTTCTAGCCTGCGCCACTTGTACAAATATTTATTTCAAAGTCAATAAATATACATACATAAATGGAATTGATAATAATTAATTCGCGTACCTATTCCACATACAATTCTAGTGTCTTTCAAACAAGAGTTCATGTCTTTAGATTTATATAACTTTTAGGCAAACGCGTTCTAACTTAGGCCATACTTTTCATCAGGTGTGATTGTGGTCAAGCATGTGTCTGTAAATAAATAATGCATACAAATAAATAAAATTTTAGTATCTGTCTATATTTTCGAAATAACTGTCTCTTATTGATTAATTAATTGAACTTTAGCATAATCCAAAAAAAAATCTGATTTATTTTTGTCTGCTTATCTTCTGCACATGCTAATCTTCGGAAACGGCTGGAGTGATTTGAAAACGCATTTCACAGGCAGATAGAGAATTATTCAACGTATATTTTTCTATGTATGCACATTAAATTTCTGATTCCAAGTCTTCAATTCTTATGTTACTAGGGTAATGTCCACCTAAAGTGTTGGGATTTAGGACAAAACGTTTGCCTGTATAATATGTATCTATAGCAGATTTGTAAGTTTGTTATGTGTGCCTTTTTTGTGATGTTATGACAAAGTCACTGAACCTGTACGCTCTATACTATATTTACTCAGAACGGCGAATTTTTCAGAAATTATTATAAATGCAGTAGAACGAGTTTATGGACCCCAATGAGAGAGATTTTTTGCTGACTTCACCACAACATGTTGGTCCCGACAAACTTGTTTGACTCTATAGTAATTGTTCAGCGTCCCTGTTTTATCATAAAAGTTTCTCTTGGAATGAGGGAATGATTTACGCTTGAGATATTCTGCATTTGTTTATAAAACTTATATCTCAACTCTCTCAAGAACGAAATACACATGATGTTAAAAGTGCAATAGGAATCCGTAGAAAAATTAGCTGAAGGCATTTTCCTTTCATTCAGATTTTTTCGAGGTATGGCATTTAGTTATAACAGCCCAATTAACTTCTACGATATTTCGTTTGAATTATTATGGCTTGGTCTTTGGAAAATTTAAAACACCTCTGAAAGCCTTTACCTATTACTTACGCTTAAAGCAGTATTATTTCAAAATTGTTTTGACATGTCTTAGGTAATTACTTTAAAGTTGTCATTATATGACGACTCAAAACAAAATTGAATTAATCCTGTTTTAACCGTTGGTAGTATGAGTCCTGGTCACCCTAGTATTTGCGCGGTACAAAAAAGCCCCTTTTTATTTTATCTAACTTCACGATTAAATTATTATTCTTTATTAAAGAATTCATTCAGGATTGATAAGCTCTTAGTTTTGACAATTTTTTTTCTATAAACTTAAAATAAAGGTTTTTAATATGATAACACGATGTCATTTTTTCTTCTTTTTTTAATATCTTAACTAGTTTCGAAAATATAGAGCTTTTAAGTATCCTGTTAGAAAAAGAGAGCGCTATTGCAACATGACGTAACGTTTCAGTAGCTCCATACAAATTTTCGTTTTAGAAAGAGAAGGATATAGTCGCAGTAAAACAGCTTATAACTTATTTGTTTTTTGATCTTTTTTTTTTCTGTTTTTACAAATAATATTTCTAAATGTTACATTTTCGATTGTAATTAATGTATAGGTATCTACATTTTGTCAAATACCCAATTTTGGAATCTTCTATTTATATGCTTTCAAAATATTATAATTTAGCGGCAAATCATTCTTAAATAACGAAGTACCCACTCACGCGTAAGTACACGCTTTAAACACGTATAAAGCAGAGTTTCGTAGAAAACCATCCGAATAAAAAATCTTTATTGTAAAGAAAATCTCTATACAATCTTGAATGTTATCGTGAAAAAAATGATTTCTATGAAAGCCCACAACAAACAATATTATTCAGAAAGATTTTTTGATTTCTAAAAGTATTGTAGGTACCTACTCTGATTCTTATCTTTCTAAGAATGTGGCTTTATTTGGAAAAATTCAGGAGAAAAGTAATATTGCACAATGAGCCTAATAACGTCAATATTCAATGAAAATTCGTAATCAAATTTTCTTATTTTTTTTAATGAAATATTAGCTCTATAAATTCTCTAATCCTTACTAATATTAAAAATGCGAAAGTGTGTTTGTGTGCGAAAATCAGAGACCAACGAAGCACCATTTCGACATGATTTTTTACATGGGTATAGTTGAGAATCTGAAGATTGAAAATAGCTACTTTTTATCCCACAACAACGAAGGGTTCCCGAGGGATTTTAAAAACTAAATTCTGTGCGGACGAAGTCGCTTGCAATAGCATATTAACATTATGCTACTAAATGTGGGACGGCCTTAATGAAGTGAAGTGAACATGCAAGAACTGGATGTGAAAATAAAAGTAAAATAATAAATTATTATACCTGGTTCTTGAACCTTGTTCTTGAAACTAGTACCTACTTTTAACGGATACCTATTTTTAACTAATGTACCTAACATTAGTTTAGGAGTTTAGTTATTAACACTAAAAAGGTTATTTTTCGCTTTTTAAATTTTTTGTTAAAGTAATTATAGATTTAGTAGGTATTCATGATAGCCGTGTTTATCATTTTCATTCATTAATTCATTCATCTCAACCTATCGCTGTTCGACTACTAGGCTCGGTCTCTTCTCGAATGAAAAGGGTTAATGACCCTTTTGAGAATGTTATGGAAAACGCTCAGACCTTAAGGTTTCCCATGATACTTCCCTTCATTGTTAAAGCAAGTGATATTTAAATACATAAAGAAGCAGATCACGAAAGTATTGATTGCTCTCCCTTTTAATATTTAGAAAGCATTAATTTTAACAGTCACATACTTACTAAAATCAATTTGCCGAGAGCTGTCCAGTGTCCATTCGTTAAAGGAACGTGATATTGTGCCGGTTATTGGCATTTTACGAGGGTGTGTTTGTTCTTCGCTAGAGATCAAATGATTTGATAAAATTGCTATTGGGTAAATATTTGACAAACCAATTTTTTATATAACTTAAAATAAAGATTTTTAATAAGATAACACAATGCCATTTTTCTTTTTTTAATATCTTAACTAGTCTCGAAAATATAGAGCTTTTAAATTCCTGTTAGAAAAATAGAGGGCTATTGCAAAATGACGTCACGATTCAGATGATGCCCGCAACTTAGTCGATACCACGGGCAAAAGCTAGTAAATAAATGACAAGCAAATTATTACTTAAACTAGCTTTTGCCCCCGCGACTTCGTCCGCGTGGAATTTGATTTTGGGGTGGAATTTTCAAAAACTGTGACACACGTACTTTTTTATTTTTAACTGAAAGCTCAAATACCAACTTTGATGGAAACAGCTTGAAAAATGACGGAGTTTCATATAAACTTCCATCCCCTATTTAAACCCCTTAGGGGTGAAATTTCCAATAATCCTTTCTTAGTGTGCGCCTACGTCATAAAAGGAACCAACTGTAAAAATTTCAAGTTTCTAGCTTCAGTAGTTTAGGCTGTGCGTTGATATCTCAGTAAGTCAGTCAGTCAGGACTTTGAATTTTATATATATAGATTAAAATTGAATAAAAAACCCTTTAAAGAATTAACTGAAAATTAATAGCCTATGGGGAGTCGTTATAGAATAATCCTTACATCATTACATGTGATATCCAAATCTGTTCAGGCATTTAGAAGCTCTGATGGAATACTTAAAAACAATACACTACAATACAATTTTTGGGTAGTCGTGTGAAAATTCTACGCCTTGAAGTCTTGGTTTTCCCTTGTTAATTTTTGAAGAGTTCTTCCTTTTGTTACTTACTGTGGGGAAATAAAACGAGCTGTTGGAACAGGATCGATTACAAGTTTACGAGCCCCGCGCCGCCGCGGGCCGATGCTCCGCTATTCAAACTTTATCGTGCAATCAAATTCGTAGACATTCTGGGAGAGCCCACGAATAATAGGCCTTCAACATATTTGAATGCCAGGCTAATCTTGGAAGATTGACGACCTTAAGGCGCGCAGGTAATCTAATATACTCTCTTAGTTATATTTCAGTCTTTTACTTCGTCCGCGAGGATTTTTGGTTTGTCCTTTAATCAGGCAGCAGAGTAATGGATCGACATAATTTTGCGCATTGAGGAGAACGACATAGGCTATGTATTTTCATCCCAAAGGGTTTAAAATCATCCTTACTCGAGAGGACGAAATCGAATGTAAAATACGTACATAAACAAATATTATAAAGGTGAAAGTATGTATGCGTGTGTGTGTTTATGTATCTATGTTTCTTACGCCTTGATACCACAACGAATGATCAGATTTGGCATAAATTTGGAATAGAAATAGCTCGTACCCGGAATTAACACATAGACTAAATTTTATCCCGAATAATTAAAGAGTTAAGGACGAAGTCACGAGTATCAAAATAGTCTACAGTAAAATGATTAATCTAGCCATAAATACTCAGAAACTTATTGACAAATTTAATGTATTGGAAAGAAATAAAGCTCCACCGCACCGTGTCAAATTACTTCAACATTTTCCACTCAGTAGTCGAGAAGATTTTGACATAGTTGTCAACTCGATGAATGGCTGTAATATCGCATGTCTCCACGCCCTTTGTTAAGAGCTTTTGTATCCAAATGCTAGTCTATTTGCCCGTCAGCGATGACGTGTTTAGACGCAAAATGATTGATTACCCCTCCAAAAGGTCGAACTTCTAATAGGTTCTCGCCATGTTCTCGCCGCAAAGTTTGAATTTAAGATACTGTACTGGTTAAAACAGAGGCCTAATCAACTTGTTGCTCTTTAAATATGATAATATTGTGATGGTTATGATGTTTTTTGCTATCCTCTCCTATAGTATTAGAAATGGGTATTGTATGGTTTTCATTTACCCTTATAACGTTGAGGGTATAGGTTAGTACATATTTTTTGTTGTCATGTTTAATCCAGATTCAAGACTCATTTCTAACAGTGTGCCAACATTTTTTGAATTTTGATAAAAAAGTAGGTTTTTGCGGCGTGTTTGGAGGACAAACCATCAAACAAACTCGCATTTAGAATAGGTATTAGTAAGGATACAAGGCTTTAAAAGTCTAGGTATTTTTACCAATTATTTTTCACTAGTTCCATTACGTGGAGAAAATAGTATGCATAATTGCACTTCAGGAATTAACAATACTTACCTAATTTAACAACCTGAGAATCGACGTATAGACAAATGAACAGATAGGATAATTCGCCTTTGAAAACCAAGATGTGCGTGAAAGGATGATGGTATCGAAATACGTAAAAAATAGTAGCATTATTTATTGTTACTACAATTTAATCACTTTTCGATTAGGTACTGAATTGGGTCAGCATTGATTTGTGTAACCAAACCTATCGGTGAATAAGTAAAATTCGCTTTAGTTGGATAAACTAGTTTATAAATATTGACCCCGCTATGCGTGGTTGATGGAAGTCGGGGCAATTTAGGATTTAGCTCTTTTAACCAGTGGTAGTTCTTGCAATTCACCAGGGCGCGTGAGCTTTACTTGTGGTTACGTCGTGTACATGCACATTGCGACTGCGATCTCACCTGATGGTAAGTGACGATGCAGTCTAAGATGGTAGCGGGCTTTCAACCCATACCTCTGGTCGGTTTCTACACGCCATCATGCCGGAACGTTAAATCGCTTGGCGCCACGTCTTTGACGGTAGGGTGGTAACTAGCCACGGCCAAAGCCTCCCACCAGACAATATATTTTGCAGTTATGTATGTATGTTTGTTTGTAGGATTCCTCAAAATTGACAAACTGCTCATACAAATAGTGCTCATACAAATATCCCCGAAGGTTCCACAAGTTTTACGGATAATCTCAAGCGTGGGAGTGGTTCTTTGCAACTAGATACAAGCAGCATAAGATCGTGATTTGTGACGATTTTTGCGAGAGATCTATTTCCAGCGGTGGCCGTCTATCGGTTAAGACGATGACGGCTTCTGATTATGACCGGTTATTAAGTTTGAATGATCCGGGTAACTGTGTTTCCTCGAAAATGTCACGTTCAAGATTGACGACCCTAGTAACGCTTGGCACGCCTCGGTAACCATCTATAAATGGCTTTCAGACTATGTTATGTTGGATATGCCTTTGTTATGTAGTAAGTCATTATGCTTTCCCCTATGATATGTTAGGGGTTGGTTTTATGATTGTAATCTTGAATGTGAAGGTAAAATTTGAGGCATCTAAATTTTACCATGATAGATCCTCCGTCTAAGAAAAAAAAAAAAATTTTTCTCTAGTACCCCTTGCTAATATGGATGTTGGCCTTAAAAGACAGAAAGAAGAGAAATGCAAAAGTCTTAACAATTTATTTAGCAAAAATTGATACCAATCCCACATGTTGATTCTAAAAGGCAACCTACGTTTGTATGGCAACTAGATGTAAATAGAGAGAGCTCAAAACAAAATTGAAATAATACTGCTTTAAGTGTTGGTTGTATAGGCCCTGGTACTTCCAACAAGACAGTCTAGTCTCTCTTTTGAAATAAAACAGCGAAATGGGCTGACGATTTAAACTAAATTGTTGTAAATGTATTAGGTCGTATTTCCGAAACTAGGTTATAGCGCCGTATCGGAATCGAGTAAAATTAAAACGGGATCGGTGCCTGCGGGCCGTAAGCGCCTGACTGATGCTCATCCTAATCAATTTACAGGTAAATATAGATGGTAACGTCACCCAATAATAATAAAAAGAATCTGGTACCAATGGCACATCCCTATCCAGTATCCTTATCCTTACTAATCTTTACTTTCATATTCATTTCATGCATTCCTTTATGTATAATACTAGCGGCCCGCTCCGGCTTCGCACGGGTATAAAATATATAGCCTATGCCATTCACTGAAAAAATGATTTATACATATAAAACTTCCTCTTTAATCACTCTATCTATTAAAAAAACCGGCATCAAAATCCATTGCGTAGTTTTAAAGAATTAAGCGTACATAGGGACAGAGAAAGCGACTTTATTTTATTTTATTTATTATTACTTTACTATGTAGTGATGTAGTAGAAATTATTGTAATAATAAGTACAAATCAAGAATAGTAGAAATCATATTTTGTACGTTTTCAGTTTGGACAAAGCTTGACAAACCATGAATTAAATGAAACTCAGCTGTTCAAATACTAAATGAACATTTATAAATCACATCATGTTCAGTAATTACAGTTGAGAGCAGGTACCAAACCAATTTATTAATTACTATACTACTAATTAATTGGGTCGTATTTGCCTAACGACTGATTAGTTTGCTCGACCGCGCGCGAAATATGTGTTAAAATTATTATATTGGAGCATTGCTAATTGGATGTAATTTGTCACGAGATGTCGTAACTGCATTAAGTGAGAATCGAGGAAGCTAAACGTTGTCTCTAATGCTGAGATCTATAGAGCGTGCTCTGCCTTATCTCGGACTCAAGATAAGAGTTAAAACGAGACACAAATACGTTCTGAAATAAATCTGTCCCGTTCTATTTTTGTCTTGAGCCTGAACAGAGTGAGAGTGCGGTCTATAGATTTCAGCCTTGGAATTAAGAACTTCCATTGGCTAAGCTTATACTTACTCCTTACTCGTATGAACCTTTTAATTTTTAAGCTATTGCATAGCTTCTATCGCGGGCCAGCGTGGAGACCGAATCCAGAAATTCCGTAACGAAAATAACCTGACACGGGACTCCTCTACGGTGAGCCGCTAGATGGCGTTGATAAAAAATGCTATGCAATAGCTTTACCGCGGCAGTCCCCGAGTGCCACACGTCTTTTTAATTACTTTATTGCACAAAAAATAGTAGGCGTTGAATATTCAAAAATCCTTCCTTAGCGTATGCCTAGGCCTACGTTGTATAACTATCTTTATACCAAACAGCCCGCTGCTTTCAGTGATTTGAACTGTGAATTGATAGATCAGTCACTCAGTCAGTCACCTTTACCTTTTATATATTTAGATGTAGCGGCAATGTGACTTACCTGCCTACCTACTTTCAATCTACCCAAAATACTAAGTGCATTGAACTTCAATGACGCAGACTCGTGATTATTGTCACAAACATACAAAGAATGCATAAATTGCGGACCGTTATAAAGTCACAAGATATTGTAACTGTATATGCAATCAATAAAGAAATAATCTTTCAAACTTATTCTTCGCATATTATTTGCTCATGCTCATTGCTTGCATCAAAACAAAAACTTGCCGCAAAAAATTATTTGTTTTTTGTGGTGTGTAAATAACATCGTTTACTGTGTAGGTATTAAAATGTGAAAAAATATTCATAAAGTGCTACAACCCAGAATTGTTAAACTTTCACGTTATAAAAGTTTTGAAAATATTGTCACACAGAATGTAGGAAAATATTTTTCTTCTTTTAGACGCGTCTACAAATTGAATGTTTACTTGGGCAATTTTCTAAAAAAACTAAGTTTTTTATCGTGAACTACAAAATTCTCTCTCCCTCTGCATCGTATTACTCATCGTTGAGGGTCGTGACCTTGCCATATACCTAATGGTAGTTCTTGGGATAATAGTGCAGTGGATTCCCAGATCCAGCACACGTCTCGACTAAGAGCGATATTTCGACTCTTAGGTTTAATGTTTTTAATTAGATGTTAGTGATAAATAATAGAAACCATCGTCTTAACGTGCTCTCCAAGGCACGGAGGTAACGAAAAGGCCTTTCGACACCCAACCTTGGTCACCCATCCAGTTACCGACCCGGGTCAATGTTGCTTAACCAACGTGACCATTTGATTTGAGCTAAATAACTAGGCCTCACGTCAAACAATCCTATTAATATTATAAATGCGAAAGTTTAAATCTATGGATGTTTGTCACTCAATCACGCCGAAACGACTGAAATTTAGCACAGTGATAGATTATAGTCAGGAATAACACATAAGCTACCTCTTATCTCGGAAAATAAGAGAGTTCCCGCGGGACTCCAAAAAAACCTCAATCCACGCGTACGAAGTCGCGGGATATCAGCTAGTGTTCTATAAATAGATAAACATACAAGAGGATAGGTTTTTAGCCCCAATAGCTTTCAATACACCTCTCCAATGCCACAGCACCGAAGAAATCTTAAGTCGTATACAAACAGTGAATGTAAAGCAATTTCCCCAAGTACAGTGCACACTGGTATCCGCAAAGCTGTCGAAGGCGACGATTTTACCCTCTAGGAAAAAGGGGCGAAAGGGTACCGCCAGGATAGACGGAAAATAGATGGAATAAACTTAAATATAAAATGGAATAATATTCCACACAGGCTAGGAGTGTCGCACCTTTAGAATTAAAGTAACCTAACTCAAAAATTACAATTTGTGGAAGTAAGCAAAAAAGACTTAAAAAGTATGTTGAGTAAATTTAAATGTTTTTCTGCCATGTTTTATTGGAAAAAGTTGATTTTTTGCAGATTTTATATTGCATATTTTATGTATGGATTGGTAATATTAGGTATATTAAATTTAAATGTTTTTAAACAGAAGTTACAGGAATTTTTAGTTAGGTCACTTTAATTCTAAAGGTACGGTATTCTTTCCTTACTAATATTATAAATGTGAAAGTGTGTTTGTTTGTTCTAAAATCACGCTACGGATTGACGTGATTTTTTGCATGGCCATAGTTGAGAACAAGAAAAATAAAGGGTTCACGAGGGATTTTGTAACCTAACTTCAGGGACAAAAACTAGTAACTAGTAAGTAAAAATAAAATAAAATCAAAATTGGGAAAATTTTCTTCAAGTCTAGGTAAAACACTTTCACTTACAGAGTCCAGTTACATAAAAAAAATAAAAGCGGCCAAGTGCGAGTCGGACTCGCCCATGAACGGTTCCGGTTAAGAAAAACTACTTACTAGATCTCGTTCAAACCAATTTTCGGTGGAAGTTTGCATGGTAATGTACATCATATTAGAAACCTCAATATCATTTTTGAAGACCTATCCAAAGATACCCCACACGAATGGGTTTGATGAAAAAAAATTTTGAGTTTCAGTTCTAAGTATGGGGAACCCCAAAATTTATTGTTTTTTTTCTATTCTTGTGTGGAAATCTTAATGTGGTTCACAGAATACATCTACTTACCAAGTTTCAACAGTTCTTATAGTTTCGGAAAAAAGTGGCTGTGATATACGGACGGACAGACAGACAGACAGACATGACTAATCTATAAGAGTTCCGTTTTTTGCCATTTGGCTACGGAACCCTAAAAATACCCATTATTAATTGTTCACTTCCTTGGTGTGGTGAATGAGCTATGGATGTATAAAATCAATAGCCGAATACCAAAAAAAAGTCTCAGCTAATAGTTAATTCCCTTTCAAGGCTAGCCACTGTCTGTCCACTTAATAAAAGTTACCAAAGCTCTTCATACGAACGAAGTTTGATTCATTCTCTAGAAGCGAGTCTTCAAAATTTCATTGAGTTTGATTGGTTAATATTCAAGGTTCTTACGTATAGGGAGCGCTCGGGAGCTCTGGGATGACTGCTCATGTATAAAAATAGACTAAAATATAAAGTTGATCTTCTTTATACTTACAAATTAATAATAGTGTATGTGTGTGTGACTCGCAGCGGGCAGTGTTGGCAGACTCCCACTAGGTAGAATGACGATATCAGACTAACTAGTCTGATAATAGGATAATTAATTGTTCTTTTAGATTTGAATAAACGCCTAATTTCGTGTCGGTCATGTGCAGTATAATTCCGCAAAGTAATGCTGCTTCTATTCAATGTTAATGGCATCCAAATCATTTACTATGAAATTTTAACTTTTAAAAAGTTAGTCGACTATTACTCGTTAACTTGTAAAGTCTACTTACCCGCAATAGTTTTCCTTTTAACAAAAATTTAATAAAAAGTTCAATTATAGGCAGCTTAAGTTACTACGATTTCAAGTTATAATAGGAATGCTTTCTGCCCTCGAGATGGACAAAAGCCTCTAACTAAATACACTGGATAAGCGGCATAAAGGTTTGGAAATACACAACGAGGGGCGATGGCAATTCTTTCAACTGAATAGAGCGGTCAATTGCGGGTATAATAAGGCTAGCTTTTGCGCGCAACTTCGTCCGCATGGAGTTAGGTTTTGTAATATCCCCCAGGAAATGTTTGCTCTTGCAGGTCCTCAACCATACCCAAGCAAAAAATCACATAAAACGTCGTTACATCGATTAGTCACTCCACGGTTGGGTGATTGAATCGTTTCGTGTCGTTTCAAACGAAATGTATTTTTGTTGTAGGCAAAAAACAAAATACATTTCGTTTTTAATATCAGTAGGTAAGTTTTCCACTTATAATATAAGTAGGGATTATGATATTATCAAGATTTGTAATACCTACAAAGTTAATGAAACGCTACAATTGTGTGACTCATACGAACGCTTCGCAGTTGGATGCCTCCATACCTATATTGCAGCTTCAAGTACCCGCGTTGGAAATGTGACTTTTCCGCGTCGCTGCCATTACTCGATCTGTTTATCCAATCCTTAACTAAATACAGTCGATAAGCGGCCTCTTAGACTTACTCGCCTAACTGAGTTTGTTGAAAATTCCACTGGGACTTGACTGTTATCGATTTATTTTGGATGCTTCAGTTTTGATATCTACATTTAGTATGAAACTATTTTTATACTTGTGACGCATGAAGCAATAGATTTATTTGGTACTAGCTTTTGACTGGAGCTTAGCTCAGTATAAGTTAGATTTTTCATATCCCTATTTTACCCCTGAATTATCAAAAATCCTTTCTTAACGGATGCCTACGTCATAACAGCTATCTGTGCGCCTTTCAGCCCGATCCCTCCAGTGGTTTGAGCTGTGTGTTGACACATCAGTCAGTCAGTCACCTTTTTCCTTTTATTCAATTAGTTTTCTGAATTTTCCTACAGAAATTACAGGAATTCTGAGTTAGGTCACTTGAATTCTAAGAGTGCGAAATCCCATTGAACCAAACTAGTTTTGCATTATACCGAAAAGGTGAAATTAACAAATTGTTTGATCTTTCAAATTCCGCATGGAATATTTTTATTTACGATAGAGCTGAAATACGAATTTTCATTACTCATACACGGAAAGTAGGTCTGAAGTTGCCTGAGAAGCGGGTTGAAAGTAATACTTTTCAGCCCTAGGGAGAATCGTTTTCAACTGACAGCTGTCAAATAATTAAAAAAAACTAGTTGTCACATTTTTATTGGAATTCAAATGAAACACGACATACCCGAGTGCATCCATAGACAAGAAGAAAGATAGACTTTATTCATAAAGTAAAGACAACTGATTCATAGACATTCATAGACAATCATAGACAATACTTGACTATTAAAAAGCTAAATGCATAGCCCGCCGGCTAGGCCAAAGAAAAAAAAAAAGGCGGGTTGATTTATGTAAAATAAAGTTCACTCAATTTTCTTTAGCTAATTTCTATTTTTATTTTGACTTTCCTTATATTCGTAATGAAAAGCACAGTGTTTACCTCGGGATAAAGACTTATTTAGTCCCTCGAACTATAGGCCCCCTCGCTACGCTCGGGCGCCAAACCCCGTCTCGGGACTAAATAAGTTACTTTCATCCCTAAGGTAACAATGTACTATTGTTTGTCTACTCATATCGGATATTTTTTCATCAATAGACAAAAATAAACCATGTCATTGACCGAGCGAAGCGAAGTCTCCGAGGTCTACTTGGGTGAATGCCGAGTGCAAACTCGTCCATCCATCTGTCTGAGGCTTGAGTGCCTGTCAGAGCCTTACAGTTCTTGAATTATTGAGCACAAATATCTACTACAAATTCGCAAGCTTTATTATGGCTTTGAAAATTCAAACCCTAAGGGGGCAAAATAAGGGGGTTGAAAAATCTAATTAAAAAGTTGCGGGAAAAAGTACTACTTTTATAAAAAATCAGTTTATTCTCTTAGATAATTTAACAATTTATTGGGTCTGCATTAAGATTGAAGTCTCAGTTCGCAAATAATCTTTTATTGTTTTTGCTTTTATACCTACTTACTGTTATAACTGAGTAGGTACGTTTATCATTTACCTAGCCTTACCTTACCTTTATTACCTTTATTTACCGATTAGGGGTATGGGTTGAATTTACACTGCTATACCCCTTCCAAGTTAGCCCGCTACCATCTTAGACTGCATCGTCACTTACCATCAGGTGAGATCGCAGTCAAGGGCTATCTTGTAATGGAATAAAAAAAAAAAAAAAACCTTGATCATAAAACCAATTATACTTAGTCCTTGCAATTCAAGAGGGCGCGTGAGCTTTACTTGTGGTTACGTCGTGTACATGCACATTGCGTAAGTGTGCGTGCCTGTCGGCAGCCTAGGTGGGAGCGGTCAGGCGGGAGAAAGCTCTCGCTCACACTTATACAGATACGACACACACACATCCATGAGCCACGCCCCCTCGTGAATTGCAAGAACTATATCTACTCGTACTATGATTTTTAAGCTGTCAAAATAATAGTTAAATGAACTTGATGATTCGAAAGCACTATGTATTATGTTCATTTGAATAAAAAACTTTTGTAATCTATTCTATCGCAACATTCGCAACTTCTATCAACATACATCAATATACACTCAATCTGGGCAAATAAAGAAATTTGATTTGATTTGATTTGATTTGATAGTATTTCTTGCTACCATTCGCAGCAAATTCCATAGCATTTATCATTCATAACGCAGTTAACTCCCTTTTAAAAACGATGTGGAACTAAGTAGAAATGAGATTTTTCATATATCACATTTTTCCTTTTGCGACGTGTTACTCCACATTGTATCCAGTTAAGCTTGACCTTTTTAGTTTAAAGCCACTAGACACATGTTGGACCCTGGGGAGAACTTAAGGGGGTTTTTTGTCTGCTTTAATGGATTAGCTAGGTAACTAATGTTACTGACCAACAGTAACGTACTATAGGACAAACCGCCATTTGTACTAGTTTCCATAATATGTGTTTTTTAATCGATGACTAGTCCTTGTCTGCGATCTCACCTGACAGTAAGTGACGATCAGTCTAAGATGAGGAAGAGGTATGGCAGTGTACCAGGATTGTTAGGATTATGTACGACATAATATAAACGTAGTTTTTTTTTTTTAAATCGACTTCAATCGCCACTTCAAAATATATCAATTTTGCCTATAAAATTGGAAGAGTATCCTCGATTTCTCCACGATCCCATCATCAGATCCTGACCTGATGACAATGGGACTATCTGGGAAGTATATCCTTTCAAACAAAAAAAGAATTTTCCAAATCGGTCCAGGCGTCTTCGAGTAGTTGGGCAACATACACAAAAAATTTTAAAAAAATCCGACGAATTTTTTGGAAGTCGGTTAAAAATACCATTAAAAACGTTTTTTTCTTTTCTGTTTGCGTTCTTTTTTATTTTCTGATCCGATTTAATTACATTATATATAATTGAGTACCTTTTTGTGATCTTAAAACAACCAAATAAAAGGTTGGGAATAGAATAATATTAGGGCAGGCAATTTTTAAATGAAGAGCAGACTTTTTTGTGATTTAATTAATTTCTATTCTTAGCGCCCAGGCAAAAGTATGAACGCTCTTTGTGATGCTATCATTTTACCTAGCCATTTTGGGTTTTTTTAAGCCACTGGGAAATGTATTTACGCATTCCACTCCTATGCAGGACTCGCTGGCGAGCCAGAATACCTATTAAAACCCAATGGCATGTATTTTGTCATTTAAACACCTTGTGCTAACGCTTTGCTAACGGCATACCTACTCTAGGGGGCTGATTCTGTAACTCAATGCCTATCAATGACAACAGGCATTTTTTATCCATTGAAGGTTTGAAGAGAAGTGTCATTTACTATTTCATAGTCAACCTTCAATGGATAATAAATATATGTCAGTGGCTTTCATTTTGTGATAGCCACACGAGTTACAAAATTAGGGGGCAGGTGATTATGGTGTGTGTCTGTAAGTGTGTGGTGTGTTAGTGTGTGTGTGTGGGTAGTGGCGCATGAAGTGTAGCATATATGTATAATTTAAGAGATATATACAGTATATTCACAACAGTTTATATATGTAAAACAAGCTTATCTAGGGCTTAGTATCAATGGTCTCTGTTGGGGTTCCCGGTAAATTGGGTGCAATAGTTACATCGCAGCGGGCGGGTTTTTTGGGGCAACTGTTTTAATATTTCCCAACATTGCAGCTTTTCATCTCGCGCCGCACTATTGTACATTTTCAGCTCTGGGCAAGCTGTGAATGAGAAATTATTTCAAACAACTGAACGTATTATCCTCGTATGGCGTTGGTTTGCACTATTGGCTTTGAGGGTTTGATCTAACGCTGAGATCTATAAAGCGTGCTCTGACTTAGCTCGGACTTAAGAGAGAGTTAAAACTAAACACAAATATGCTCTGACATAAATCTGTCTCGTTTTAACTCTGACTTGAGTCTAAGCAGAGTGAGATTGCGTACTATAGATTTTAGCCTCATACTCGCATCTCTGACGAAGTCTGACTTACGAAGAGCGATAAATACTCATACTTATCACTTGCTGGAACGGTAATTTTTTTATTGCAAAATATTGGCTGATGCCCGCGGCTTCGTCCGCGTGGATTTAGTTTTTTTAATACCTGCGGGAACTCTTTGATTTTCCGGGATAAAAAGTAGCCTACGTCACTCTCCAGGTCGTCTACTATACCTATGCGAAAAATTACGTCGATCCGTTGCTTCGTTTGCGTGACTGAAGGACAAACCAACATACAAACACCATTAATTTAAAGTTGAGACCTTATTTTATTAGTGATCGAAGATTGAAAAGAAGCTTTCAAAGAAAATATTGATAGATTTATAGCTGGTTAAATAACCACACTTTCTTTGATGAAGAAAAATTTTAAAAAAAGACTAAAACAAGAAAAAGTTAACCGATGTCGTGTTAAAAGATCTCAAAACAATTTAAAAGATCAAGTTTTAATGGAAAAATTAAGCTTAATCGTCAATCCTCAATCTGTTCGCGACACTTCTAAAAAAACTTTTCCTTATAGAAAGATTTTGAAAACATTGCCGAAATTAAGTCCGAAAATTATTAAAATCCACTGAATTTTTTATTAAGACACTCCACGAACAAAATATGTCTTTGAAGTTGTAACAGAAAAATAATGAGGCAGGTATTATTATGTAAGATTGGGTCGGATACATTTTTTTTATTGCTTCGCTGCATCAGCCTTCATACTCGTAGCAAGGCTGTGCGTTTTGTAAATAGCCACAGAATTACACTCTAGAAACTAGAGATAGTAATGAATTTAAGTTTTTGTAAATCTAAAGACCTTTTACCTTATTTTTTTATTTATAATATTAGTCGCATTAGTCTTCTAGGGTTGTGTACATTTTAAATATTTTTTATATAAATCATTTTTAACACTTACTCTAGCGAATATTCTTTACTTCGAAAATATAGTTACGGCTCAGAATAATAGGTAAGTACCAACAATTTGCAGTCTGATAAATGGCTTAGCTTGATTTCGTGATTGTTATTTAAGTATCAAACATACTTGTGTTTGGTAGAGTAACAAAAGTAGACACGGTGACAAAAAATAATTTTTATCGCTGCCTCAGCGTTGAAACAAGTGTGTTTGGAGAATTACCTACTTATTAATGCAGATGAACTAGAAATAATAGGATGAAACAATCACTATATTATCACATACTCGTAGAGGCGACGATTAACAAGCGGAATCGACAGCTTAATGTGTTCTCCAATACACCATGACAGAGTGCACCAATAGACAAAGCAACACGGACGTCGCTTCCGACAGTGTGTTCTACTTATTATTTCACACAATATGGGGAACTTTTTAACTGAAGAAGATGCAGGAAAATTGACTTAATTGAATGTCAACTGTAGCTTTCTTTTTTTATTGAATACAGGGGGTTTTAGGGGGGCGGGAGTGAGTAGTAAAGTAATAGACTGATCAGTTTAGACTTTTATTTGAGGAAAAACTGTATAAACTTCTCGTTGATGCCGAAGGCTTCGCTTGCGTGGATTTAATTTTTAAAAATCCCGCAAGATCTCTTTGATTTTCCGGGATAAAAAAGGAGCCTATGTCACCCTCCCGGTCCTCAACTATACCCATGCAAAAAGTTTCGTCGACGCGTTTCTTTGTTGTGGCGTGATTGAAGGACAAACCAATAAACCAAACAAACTTTCGCGTTTATAATATTAGTAAGGAAGTAAGGATAGAAAGGATACTCATACTCGTACTTACAAAAAAATAAAAAAAATTGTCATCAAATTTTTTGTTTCATAAATCCGGCGACCGTCATTAAGAAAATGGAACAAAGTTATCAATGATAATTATTTACGAGTTAAATACAAGGTCTTAAAAGTGTATTAAAAATGGACTGTTATAACGATAATTATGCGTTAATTATAACGTACGTGCCAGTCTCCCGCTTTAAGAGTCTCAGGTGACGTATATAATTAATCCTTAATTAAGACTTGAGGATCTGACAGAAATAGAATTAATTTAAATAAGACCTGCGGACTGCGGTGGTGGTTTCGCGGTAAAGAAAAACTTAAAAAAAGATTAATTGAATAAAAAAAGTGTCTATCGCATACTCCTCCGTTTGACGACCTCCCTGGCGCAGTGGTGAGCGCTGTGTTGTTATAACTGGGAGGTCTCGGGTTCGATTCGCGGCGGGGGCAATTTAGGAATTTTTAATTTCTAAATTGTCTCTGGTCTGGTCTGGTGGGAGGCTTTGGCCGAGGCTAGTTACCACCCTACCGTCAAAGACGTGCCGCCAAGCGATTTAGCGTTCCGGTACGATGGCGTGTAGAAACCGATTAGGGGTATGGGTTGAATTTACACTGCTATACCCCTTCCAAGTTAGCCCGCTACCATCTTAGACTGCATCGTCACTTACCATCAGGTGAGATCGCAGTCAAGGGCTATCTTGTCATCGAATAAAAAAAAAATCTCGACGGTCAAATTCAACGTTGTTCCACGTTTTAAGCAAGTTCTACATTCTACGGCCGTAATAGTTTTCGATATGGCGTCATACAAAACCTCTTTCTCAGATTGTGTGTGCGCGGGAAAAAATATATACCTGTGTCCCTATTATGTATGTAGGTATAGTTCTTTCAACTCACGAAGGCGCGTGGCTCATGGTTGTGTGTGTGTCGTATCTATATAAGTGTGAGCGAGGGCTTGCTCGCGCCTGATCGTTCCCGCCACCTAGGCTCCTGACAGGCACGCACACTTACGCAATGTGCATGTATACGGCGTAACCACAAATAAAGCTCATGCGCCTTCGTGAATTGCAAGAATATTATACATTATTGATGATAAATATAAAAATGGTTTGAAATAAATACATATAGATAAATACTACTTGAAAAAGAATTCAACAAAATATCCCTAAATTCTTTATATCAAATATAAAAGAGCTTAGTTACTCTACTAATGGATGAAATTGAAGAAAAACGAATCTGGTTACTCAATTGATTCTACGAAATTACTCCATTAATTTGCCGAAAAGGAGTCGAATTACTTTTTTCTTTGATACACAAGTGGCCCATTTTAAATGAAATTTATTTGATAAATTGATCAAAGCTCTATCTCACGATACACTTGATCTGTATCGTAAATACTTTTAATCTAGTTTTAATACTTAGGTACTATAGTACGTTTATCTCACGAAGTTACGGGCGTTTTACTTGTGGTTACGTCGTATACATGCACATTGCGTAGTGTGCGTTCCTGTCGGCAGCCTAGGTGGGAGCGGTCAGTTGCGAGAAAGCTCTCGCTCACACTTATATAGATACGACACACACACACACACACACACACAACCATGAGCCACGCGCCCTCGTGAATTGCAAGAACTATAATCAATAATAACTTCACTAACTAAAAGCAAAACACATATTAATAATCTTGTGCTTATATTAATTCAAAAAAACAATGTTTATAATAATAAGGGTTTAGCGAAAGTATGGTCTTATGGAGTAATTGAAATAAGTATTAGTGTAGGTATATGCACGCGTATGTGTGTGTGTGTGTGTGAATGTGTTTGTGGGATTAGGTTGGTACTTTAGATGTGATTTATTCGAACCGACCCTTCACTGACCTGTTCATTAACTAGCCCACCCTTTGTACTAATTACCTACAGTGAAAATGAAAAATCATTCTGTGACCAAATAAAGGGTTAAAAACACAGGGTTATATGAGTCATTCTGGCGAATAATTATGCTAATGTGTGTTTTTGCTTGAGGCGTTGATTCCTCTGCCATTTGTTTAGAGTAAATGCCATCAAGGAAAGTCAAGTCAAGGACAAATATAGCACTGCAGTGCAGCTTATTTGACAGTCCAAGTCACGGTCGAATACTTTTGTGTATGTGCAGATCTCAGAAATAGATAAGTACATAGAAAAAATAGATAGAAAGAGTTGGAATGGTTTGGGGAGATCTACGCCGAAGAGGAGACTGTTACGTATTTAATCATCTAAATATTGTATGAATTATTTAGTGTAATTTAAATTAATTAACTATATCAAAAATAGGTCCATTAATTCAATCCAATCAACTCCAATTTATGTAATAGAGACTTAATTTTGTTTCAGATACGACGGCCAGCGGACACGACTACGCAATTATTTATTAAATTTACCATTTAGCCAACTGAGCAACCGATAAAGCGCCTTCACATATGAATTTAGCTAGCTTAAACAAAATTAGGTTATAAGTGAACAAGTGCCAAGCGTAACGAGACAAGATCGAAGAGAACCGCGGAACGTGTGAATGTATCCAGTGACAGTGACAGTGAGAGTGTCGCGGACTGTATCGCAGTAGAGCGGGTGGCGAGTGCACGACAGTGGCAGTGAGAATATCGCGGGATTAGTCTACAGACTCAATTGTGGTGATTGGCTGAATTTTTCTTTTGCAAGAATGCATTTTAGCCAATAGCGAGTCAGTACCGGAAAAACAGAGAAGATTGCAATCGTCACAGGGGTGGCGAGTGCATGACAGTGACAGTGAGAGTGTCGCGGACTGTATCGCTGTAGTGCGGGTGGCGCGTGCATGACAGTGACAGTGAGAGTGTCGCGAACTGTATCGCTGTAGTGCGGGCGGCGCGTGCATGACAGTGAGAGTGTCGCGGACTGTATCGCTGTAGCGCGGGCGGCGGGTGCATGTGTGGGTGCGGCGGTGTCCTGAGCGCCAGTCAAGATTGAGGTGGTGGGCGGGCGCGGGTGGGGCAGGCGCGCGCGCGTGCGGCCGCTGCACGCGCTGAGCCGCGCGGCCAGCATGTTGGCCTCGCAGCGATCGCAGTCGTGCAACGAGGAGGGCGCATTCTTCGGAGCGCGCGCGCTGCGCCGGCCGCGCGGCAAGGGCAGCGGCAGCCCGCCCTGCTAGGGGTACGCCATGTCGCTGCGCAGCCTACACCGGAGGCTCTCCTCCGCCAATCACACGTGAGTATTTTTTTTAAAGAACGATGTCCTCCATGACAATATGTCTCTCAACGAGATCCTGGCTAGAGCCGGTTATGAATATGACTGGCGAAACCAAATTTGCTTTGGAAAGTCCAATTGCACGGCGCACAGTTTAACTGGCCGAAATCCCAGTGTATTATAACTGTAAAGGTAGAAGGTCCGTGGTTGGGTCATTTTATCTACGCTCTTCAAAGGACGCTACCGACAGCCTTTTCTATTGATTTGTGCCACTCTTGCCTCTGTAAACCAAGTTCTTCCCACCTCTCACTAGGTATATGACACGAAATGACCCTTATATAGATCTGCTTAGCTTTGGCGAGTGGTGACCATTTCACTGCATCCCTACAACCACCGGCCGTCCCGGGTAACCAGTCCACTGGATCCTGGTAGCATAGGACGAGAGAGTGAGTTTGCACCTGCGCAACTTCTTACTCACTTAAAACAACTCCCCCACAGAAGGACCTTGGCTAGATTTTTTAAAGAATATTAGGTAGCCAAGCAGAACCTGATTAATATTCTCCTCTATCCTCTAAATAAGCAGAACTTCAGTCATGTAGGGACGTGCCTAGTTGTGAAAAACTGAAAACGCGAATCAAACCATCACGCTGTTTATGCAAAATTGAACCGAACATCAGTCGATCGCGGTTTCGTGTACATAAGTGAATCGGGTCACGTTGTTGCGCATCTCCATTCTTCAGGAAAGATATTCTACATACATTATTAGAAAGTAATTACAAGAAGTAGATTATAAAAAGTGAAGTAGAGCATATTTCCAGTTGTTTGGGCATCCATGTTTACCGTCGTGAGCGTGTGCCCACGCAATATCGCTTATCGGTGCGTAACGGCAAAACTCGCACTTTTGCCATGTTTAAACGTCGTGATCGTGACAGCAAAAACAAAATTGTATTACCAGAACATTTTTAGGATCGTGTTATGGCATTCTATGGATGGCGGTGGATGGCTTGTTTCTTGCCAGCAAATAATGTTGAAGAGATAAATTACCTATCTATGTAGGTAATGGATTCAGCTCCGTTTTAGGAGAATCTAGGAGGAGTATCTACTATTCGTACAATCCCTACTAAAATAATTATAGATGAAAGTGTGTTTGTTTGTTGGTTTGTCATTCAACAAACAAAGACACTTTCGCATTTAGGTATATTTTTTTTTATTTCAAAAGAATTTGCTGTGTGAATTTGCCAAGCTGAACTTGACTTAAATATTCTCGTCTCCCCTCCAAATAAGCGGAAAGCTTATGCTAGGAGTGGATACAATATAGTGCAACGGATGGGGTTCGAATCTGCGACCTTTCAGTTTTCAGTCCGCACCTTTAATCGTTGGGCTATTGAGGCTTATTATGGAAAACATTACTATGGAAGTGAGGATAGTTGTAATTAACAAAATACTTTTTGTTCACATAAGCGAAAGAATCCTTATACATTAGTAACGTTTGAGAGCAACGGTGAAATAAACCTATTCCATGAAATAAACAAATCCTACCCCCCCGTAGGCATACGGGGGGATGTTATCCGGTCGAGTCGGATAACATGTTATTTTATAGTATGTTTTTGTTCGGACATACCTCCGATCAACAATTTGTAGCAAACAATTAGGATATATGCCACGATGCCATTTTGTTAGAAAAACATAGGGCCAACTTCTAACAAAAATATACATGTACTAGCTTAATGCTCGCGGCTTTGCTCACGTTAAGTTCGATTTTTGAAACCCCTATTTTACCCCCTTAGGGGTTGAATTTTCAAAAATCCTTCCTTAGCGTGCGCCTACGTCATAAAAGGAACCAACTGTAAAAATTTCAAGTTTCTAACTTCAGTAGTTCAGGCTGTGCGTTGATATCTCAGTCAGTCAGCCAGTCAGTCAGGACTTTGAATTTTATATATATAGATTGTGGTCTCAAGAGACGCGGGTTTTAAGCTTATATCTTAGGCTGGATTTTGCGTTCTATAATTACAGTGAATCTATGTCTGGGAGGAAATCGCTCTATGCCGAGATACAGAAGTTGACATTTTTTCAGATTAATGTTTTTGGTTGGATTTGGTTAGGTTTTGACGACTTCCCTTGCGCAGTGGCGAGCGCTGTGATCTTATAACTGGGAGGTCTCTGGTTCGACTCCCGGCGGGGGCAATAATTCCTAAATTGTCTCTGGTCTGGTCTGGTGGAAGGCTTTGGCCGTGGTTAGTAAAAAAAACATTTCTTCGAGTTCTTTCAGTTTGCTGTGAACCGGTATTCTTATCAAATTTGCTCAGCTTGTGAGAATAAATTTGCAATCCATTGGCAAGCGATCAATCGGCGACGATCAGTTATAGCACCATAGGAGATACGGACCAGTGAGAAATTGAGGGGAAGCAGAATTAATAGTAGGTAGGTAAGTGTATCGGCGGACTCGAGGGTAAAATTACCCTGCGATCACATATAATAGCTAGACACTTCATTGTATCCTAACAGCATACCATTTGAATCGAATTGGTAAGGTTTTGAGATAGAAGCAGGGGTTATGCAGGCCTAAATGGTAGGCTGAATCACGTGCAGATTAGACGGAATTCAGTTATTAAGTGGGTATTGAAGCCATTTACATCATACCACAGCATGTGTTTCTTGTATGATTAGGAGACGTGACACACACACACACACGCACGCACACACTCACACACAGACACACCCACACATAAACACGTACAAAATATACGATGCACAACATTAAATAATGTACAACACCAATATATAAATATCTTAATGAACTTATGATGTATTCTTGTTAATCTGAACAAGTAATTACTAAGAAGAGACTGATCCCCAAGACACGAGTTTTCGTAGTTTGGGGTTTCAGAGCAATCCATATATATAATGTGCAAGAATTACAGTGACTTTTGGCATGTGACTTTATGTATTTTTGATCCACTTCAAAAAGTAGGAGGTTCTCAATTTATTTATTTATTTATTACTCTTTACTGAAAAGCTTAATAAAATCCTTACTAATATTTTAAACGCGAAAGTGTGTTTGTTTGTTGGTTTGTCCTTCAATAACGCTGCAACAGAGCTATGGATCGAAGTGCTTTTTGCATGGGTATAGTTGAGGACCTGGAGAGTGACATGGGCTACTTTTTATCCCGGAAAATCAAAGAGTTTTTATATAAATAAATAAAGTTATTATTATGGCTGTCCCCAGAGATGTGAGAGAAAAGTGAGTGGTAAGCTAGGGAAACGTGTTAAGTTAATTTCATTACGCTGTCCGAGGTCTGCTAACTTTGTACCGTAGTTTAACAGTTTTATCGTAGCAATAAAAATCGTCTTGGATTGGCTAACTTTCTTTTTCATCTTTGTATGACTCCAAATTGCTGAAAAAAAAAAAAAACATTTAATTCAGAATAAATTCCATAGCATTACGATAAAAATAATTTAAATTTAATTAGTATCTAAGTTAGTATGTTAGTAACAAAATTTCGTAATTCTATGTTAGTATTGTTAGTAGTAATTAGGTATTTAGACTATTTAGGGAAATATTTAAATTATGAAAGTCAGCACTCAGTTTTGCGGCTTTTTTATATTTTTAGCAAGCAAACGAGCAGGTGGGTCACCTGGTGTTAAGTGATTGCCGCCGCCCATTAACATTTGTAGCACCTGATGCACTACCAATGCGGCTATGCAATAGCTAGGCGGAATTGTTCTTAATTCCCTTAGCTTTTTCAATTAAACCCATACCCCTAATCTGTTTCTACATGCCATCGTGCGGAACGCTCTAAATTGCTTAGCGGCACGTCTTTGACAGTAGGGTAACTAGCCACGGCCAAAGCCTCTCACCAGACAAAGTTTCGACAAAGTTGTGACTGCAGCATATAAATCGAGTGACGCACCCATAATACAAGTGGCTTTACTTCAATAGCTCATCCAAGCTATGATTAAGTTCCGCTTGTAGCATACAATTGTAACTTAATCGTGAATTGCATACTCGCACATTTCTGATGAAAAATATTATACGTACAGGATATTTTTAGTTCTATCGCTCATCTTTCTACATTCATCTCTAGAATACTAGACATAAGGAACTTGCAAAGTAAGGCTTGCTTTTATCGATTAAATGAACATGTTATACAAAGTGCGAAGTTTAATATGTTATTGATCCAAACCTCGGAAGGGACACTGATGGATCACAAGCTCGGTGGGTACATTTAGTCATTTAGGACATTTGTCGCTACGATAGATGGCTTTTGTGGTTTATGGAACCACAGGCTGAATTTGGTAATAATTTTTCAGACGTACCCTATTGTACAATGAATTAGGGTATATGAGAGTTATGTGCATGGCCTAGTTGTGAATACACAACAGTTGTTTGCGCAGTCGGTTAAGCAATGTTAACCCACGTTAGCTGGATGGGTATTCAGAACTAGGCCCTTACGTCTCAACCATAGGCTTAGAATGTACTAGCGAAAAAATTCTAAGTCTATGGTCTCAACCGTGTCTCGCTGGTTACTATTACCAACTGATCTATGATGACTGATAGTTTCATCATCATCATAAGCAACCTGTTAAACGGCTCACTAATTACTGTAGGTCTTCTAATTTGTTTCTAAACGCCATCGTGCCACACAAACACTATACATTTATACAATACACACTAAGTTTAGTATCAGAAATCATTTTAGTCGGGTTGTATCCGGAAAGAGTCCAGGGCCCCAAGTCTGCTATTTTACATGTCATTGTCATTGCGCCGCAATACAATTACAATTCAATTATCATTGGTCCAAAATTTCGTAGTCTACTAAATTCACAATGGTCGTTCGATTTCTTATAATTGGATTGTAATTCAATGATACCTCGGTATTGCCATTAGCTTAAAAAGCGTTTGCCGAAATGAGTTTAGAAAAACTACATATTAAAAACGTTTATTTAAGCTAGATTCAAAGCTAGATGTGTCAGTGGCAACCATCGGAAAACAATTGGGACGCCATTGAATTAGTAGACTACCAAAATTGTTAAAAGTAGCAATTGGGATGTCATTGATAGACAATTGAACTACAATTGTAATAGCAGACTTGGGCCCTTAAACGGCTCACTAATTACTGTAGGTCTTCTAATTTGTTTCTAAACGCCATCGTGCCACACAAACACTATACATTTATACAATACACACTAAGTTTAGTATCAGAAATCATTTTAGTCAGGTTGTATCCGGAAAGAGTCCAGTGCATTACTATTCCAAGAGACCACAATTCTACATACATTTGAAGTTTTTTAGACTTAATTGAAATATTTAAATGCCTCATTATATGTAAACATGTACGAGGAAGTCATTTATCGCTGTTACGATAAAACACTGTATCTGAAAGTGAAGATACAGTGTATTGTCTTAGCACGGCAGAATTATGACGTAATGGAAGGGGTCACGGCTCACGACGGCATGAATATAGGATTTGTATTGATTGCGCTGGAGTTAAGACTCGTGATTAAAACGTCGAACAGACAGCCATCCAGATGTGAATATTCAATTACTGTCTGTATCCAGGGCACTACGGCAAAAACTTGAAGAGCCTCAGACGGACAAAAATATATTCTACGTCTTTGTCGTACGATTCATTTTGAACTGGCCTTCTTAGAAACGATTTGCAGGTTCAGATACGTTTAATTTATGCAAATTGGTATCACCAAAATAAGATACGGGACAATACCCTATTATGATTGAGATGCGTCTTTTAGTATGGAAATGTATATTCTTGGAATGTTCTTGGGGTCTTGAATGATAATTTTTTTTTTTAAATATCACCCAATAGCTTTTGCATGCGACCTCGTTTGCGTGGAGTTAAGTTTTTAAAATCTATCGGGAACCCTTTGTTTTTCTGAGATAAATGTAGAATATGTCACTCTCCAGGTCCTCAACTATACCCATTACCCATGGGTAAAAAATCACATCGATCCGTCGCTCCGTTTGCGTGATTAAAGGATAAACCAACCAACAAACAAACACATTTCGCATTGTAAAATTCACGTTTCAAGTAGGTACAACCAACAACCAACAGATGAAGGGCCTTTTGAATATATTTTCTGTAATGTCGCCCTTGCCAAGGAGGGGCGTTATTTGAATTTCTTCCTTCGCACCACGTAATTTGGAGACCACCTGGCTTTCTTTTTATTAGGACCACGATATTAGCTTAACAACTTTCTTCTTATTACTTTTAATATATTATTTTCTAGCTTTTGCCCGCGACTTCGTCCGCGTGGTTACTGTTTTTCTGGGGTAAAAGGCTCTTCTTGCCCTTAAATATGCTATGATAAATATAAAAAGTTCATTAAAATCAGTCAATCCGTACTCGAGATATCAGAAAATAGACGTTCCGTACAAAATGTATAAGAAAACTAATTTTCACATGCACGCACGCACGCACGCACGCACACACGCACACACGCACGCACGCACGCACGCACGCACGAACGAACGCACGCGCGAACGCATGTCCCAAGGTGCTACGGCTCGGAAAGCGTAGTGTTAACAGATCCCCCTACTAGAGACCGAGGACATCAGGTGATTCGTACATGCCTCACAAGACCTAGAACTCAATGTCTTAACAGTGGTTGAGAAAGAAGTAGGTACAAGATATCCTGTAAATAGTAAAACAAGCTGACTCACAACTGAACCTTGTAAAAATATCGACTGTTTCGCTTTAATACCTTATACCTATTCTGGAGGTTCGCCAAGGACCAGTGCTGTAATATCAGACATGACCTAATTGAATTTCTCTGGGTAAACACAATTTTTAGACAGCACGTGATTTTCAACAACATCGCGTACCTACTACCTAAGCTATACTGTACTTTCTTATGAATTGTACAATCCTGTTTGTATAATTTAGTGTTTGTCTCGAGTTATGAGGACCACCCTGGCACATAAGTAAGCGTTTTTAAGACTGTGCGTGTGGTCCCAAGTTCGATTCATGGCGTGGGCAATCCTATTATAATATTATAAATGTAAAAGTTTGGATGTATAGATGGATGGATGGATGGTGGATGTTTTTTACTCAATCACGCCGCAACGACGGAAAATATTTGGCTTAAATTTGGCACAGAGACAGATTATAGTCTGGAATAACACATTTTTATCTCGGAAAATAAGAGAGATTCCGTGGGAATTAAAACAACCTTAATCCACACGAACGATGTCGCAGGCATCAACTAGTTTTTGCTTTGGTGTAGTCTGGTGGGAAATTTTTAAAGTCAGATTACTTGACTTTACGCTCACTTCGCGGCAAACTTGCACGCCGTTTTTGTCTTGCTCTTGTCACACGACAATGAATTAAATTGGCCTACTTACATGCGTACCGAAAATCGAAATTGCTGTGGAGCCAGATCTCTGAATGTAGGTCTGTAGGTAGTGAAAACAACAGCATTATCCTAGACTATAAGAACCGTTTCACTTTTACCTGTAATACGTATTATGTTGGGATCTTGCCAAGAGCCGCTGTTGTGCTCCCATAATGCCAGACATGACCTAATTGAATTTTTTCTTACGAAGTTTTCACATGGCTTTCCTCTTATTGGGGTCGTGGGAATCCGATAGCTTTGACTCCTGATAAAGGTGTCTTGAGTCTACCCTAGCCAATCCGATCATTAATAAATGGCATGTTTATTAATAATAAGATGCATTCCATCGTATTCTTTTCTATGCCGTAAGCACCGCTACGACCGAGAACAGTCCCCATAATATACATAATTATTTAGAAAAATTATACTCAGTTCCGCTTCAATAAACAGGGCTTCGAGTTCTAGTTTACGCGTAGTCGGTTACGCGTAGCCTGGAACTCGTTTTTCATGACAGCCTAAGCGTTTCTAATGTACGCGTAGTCGGTTACGCGTACACAATAACACTTAGTCCATACCTGCGGCAACGCGTATACATTACTGTTTATTATTTAGGCGTACATTGGAATGCTTAATCGTACAAGGCTTTTAAATATGTTTTATCAACAAACACGCGTTCATATTTTTAGCACGCCTTACACGAGAGAGTTTTTATTAGAACAAACGATTTAAATTTTCTACTGACTTAATTCGTAAAAAAACCTATTGCAACTAGCGCACTCAAATAGTTACTTTTAGAAGTTACTGTTTGAGTTTTAACATTGTTAAACATAAAGTTTCGACTCGAAATTCCGTAGTTCCGTAGCAATGTTGTGCGATGTAAGTACCTACGTTGTAGCCAATCGAGTTATTGCATTTTAAACTTTAACTTATCGCTCTAAGTTTCAATTTCGTGTATAACGAGCAGCTTCAAAAGGTCTTTGACTAGTGTACAAGGGTCATACCGCAAAGTAGATTCCAAACCACCGCGCCGTAGCATGTATTTCCGTAGACGTAATGTACGAGCGTATGTACTAGGTATATAGTGCTTATCTATCTACGTGGTCGGAGTTTGGCACTCGCAACGATGGCTGTTGACATGCTCCTATTTGGTCAAATAAGTCGTCTCCAATAGAGCTCTGCTCGGCAAAAATGAGTTCTATGACTCAGAATAAGGAGAATTCCAGGCATGCCTCTTGAAGCGTCGAACACGGCGTCGTATTTTTAAAGCCGATCTCAAAATTCTGTGTTATAATAAACAGTTAAATAATTTTATAAATTCTGTTTTTTAGTTATGGTGGAACGTAGCCTAGAACGAAATCAAAAATCAGTTTACCGTAAAAAATTTTGCGTACAAAGATTAATACCTAGTTCTTTTCGTAGATGTACCTATAAACAAGATTGCGTGGAGTAGGGGTTATCAGATTTCGATCTAGGCCGATTTATATGTGTTTTATTTTTAATTTTTTATTGAAGTAACACTTACACTTAAAGTTGCTATAAAACTGATTGAAAAAAGTAGATACATATCACTAATGTCGTGGCTGACGTGTGGTTCGGCCGTGGTGTAACGGTTAACACACTCGGGCGTGATTCCCAGAGAGATGTGGGTTCGAATCCCGCCGTCCTCGGAATTTTTGATATGTATTTATAAATCTATTGTGTTTTATTTTGCTTAGTAGTTGGTTTTCTCTATAATATTTAGCTAAGGCTGGGATCTATAGAATGTTCTCTGACTTGATCAGATTTGAGACAGAAATAAAACGAAATCTCGTTTTAACATTATCTTGAGTCAAAACAGAAACCGATTAGGGGTATGGGTTGACTCTGTACTGACATACCCCATCCAAGTTAGCCCGCTACCATCTTAGACTGCATCGTCACTTACAGATAAAATCGCAGTAAAAGACAATATCTTGTCATCGAATAAAAAAAAGGGTGAGAGTACAGTCCATAGATCTCAAACCTGAGACAGTGTTTAGAATATTTCAAAAAATTCTTCACACAAATTGTAAGCGTTATAAAAATACATAACACAGTAAAAATACTCGCAAGAAAACTCTTTAGAAAACCTAATTACCCCTGTAGAATAAACAATAATTTATTTAGAAAAGTATAACATTCTGAAGAAAATATGGTTATCATGAAAATCAGCGTAGAAGTCTGTAGTGAAAATGGTGAAAATGTAGGTACGTGAGGTGTGAAAGCAATGCCAACGAAATAAGGCCGATGCTTTGCTAGCACCCGGGGCTTTAAGAATGCTGACTGAAGAGAAAAATATAATTATATTCCGTATATTATTCAGTGAAGAAGTAAGCGTGTCTCATTAAGATGTTTTGATTATTCGGCGAAAAATACAAGAACAATGAAATTATACCTACATAATTGAGAGAGATTTCTTCTTTTCTAAAAATCAACGCTGCAGCCTTCTAAGCTTTATGCCGAGGCCTTTTCAGAAAAAAAATTTTCGCAAAATTACGGCTTTCTTATTCATCATTTTCATATTTCTTTATCATTAATAATTAAATCCATTATTTACAGGCTTTTGACCGCGACTTCGACTGCGTGGGGAAGTTAGATAGCTAGATAGATAAACACTTTATTGCACACAAGAAAGAAACAAAATTGGATACATCTTAAAACTACGCATGCAAAGGCGGCCTTATTGCTAACAGAGCAATCTCTACCTAGAAGTTTTTAAATCCTGCGGGTATCCTCTGATTTTCCAGGACGAAATGTAGCCTGGGTCACTCTCTAAGTCCTTTACTGTCAAAAAATCATGTCAATCCGTTACTCAATAACTGCGTGATTGAAGAACAAATCAACAAACATAGTTTCGCATTTATGACTTTAGTAAGGATAGCAAAAATTAGTAAAGATATTTTAAAATGCATTTGCGATGGCGGAATATAAAAAAAAAACTATACTTAAGTATTTTGTAAGTTGTTTTTGCAGTTTTTGTGCTGTAGTTTTTTTTTTTTTAAATTAAGTAGGTATATCATTCCACCCTACCGGTGCATATTAAGTGGTCGACTGAAAATTGCAATTTGTACGGAAATAAATTTTATGTTCGCTACGTAGGCCATTTCGCAACGATTTATTTTATAGGTGCAAAATTTTTAAAAGCTCGTGAAAATTAATTACAATAATTCCACAGAATGATTCGAGTGGGTAATAAATGAGAGCGCGGGAAAAATATATATGCATCCATCAAAGTTTATAATATTAAAATGTCGCTTATTTGGGAGAGAAACATCTGGAAATGTTCATGGCGTGTTCAGGTTAATAAATTCTAGAGACAATATGTTGCGAGACGGAAAATCGTCACAGGAATTTTTGTGTGGAAAAATGTTAAGGTGAGCCAACAAGACAGAAGTGCCAGATGTCTTTAACAAAGTACCTCAATGCTATAGGCATATCTATATATTACTAGCGACCCCCTTGAGGTGTTACCTACTTTCTAACACTAAAGCCAAAAAACGAAAAAAAAAAACTGTAGATCCAACCGCTGCTGAACTTCAAAGGATCGTCCGCTGGGCTAATCTGAAGATTCCCTGAAAATTTCATCAAAATCGGTCCATTGAACCGGTTGAATCCATTGGGAACAACACCCATACCTACTCACATCGATTTTCATATGGTATAGATAATAGTCTACCAAAGGACACTCTGATTAAAGCTCGCTTATATAATTTGAGGTACTTGTTCAAACTCAAGATAGAGTTATTAAAACAAAAGATACAAAATTTGTAACTTTAAATTTTCCTGAAATTTTTATAAGATTTAAAAGTATAAATTGAATGAGTTAAAAGAGCAGTGCCATTGTATTGTCTTTCGTATATATATTTCATAAATTTACGGTCTTTTATATTTCGTCTCTTTATATCCGAGGTCAAGGACACTTATTTCCGTGAAAGGTATTGTTCGATGAGATTTTTCTTCAAGAATGGTAGGGAAAATGCGCTATGCGGTAAAGGTCAGTCGCTGGAGTGTGCTAAGGAATTTTAGATACTTTATGAAAGACGTATTTCATTGATAACAAGTATAAGTTAAAAATCTAAAACATCCCCAACATGGGATCTAACCTAACTATAAGTATATCTGACATTCTGTTGCCCAGTTTTCTCCTCCATTAGATCTTCCTCCTAGATCATAATCTATCTAACACTTTTTTATTGAGACCATTCTAATGAGCCCAAATGCTGTAAGTTGCTGATGAAGTTATAGGTATCTCACAGACTACTTGATAATAAAAAAAATAATGTCCTCCCGACCGAATCCGGCAACGGCGGCCAATCTCCACAGAAATTAGTCATCTGCGCGGGAGATATTATGGTGGACACGTGTGCACAAGCACGGGTGCACTCTCTATTCCCTCACTCTCATAGTCCGATGGGACGGAAATCCGACACGATTGAGACTACTTGATACTGCAGCATCAGCTCAAGGTCTGTGTCTGTGCCATGTCTTGGAAATAATCCGAAGTAACAGTACCTATACCGCATTTCATATCAATCACAACAGTGAAAGTTTGTAAGACTCTTTAATCAGATAGGAAATAAGCTAATGATCTTCAAACGCCTGAGCAATTTTCATAAATCATAGCTAAGGTACTTGTTAGCTTTCAAATATAAAACCCCATCAAAATCAGTCCTTTCCTGAAGGCTCCTTAAGGAGCTACTCAACAAATGTACCGATTTGCCTGGAAATGGAGATAATTCACACCCAGAATTAACACGTTGGCTACATTTTATCCGAAAAATTAGATTTCCCGCAAAAACCTTAATCCACGCGGATGAAGTCGCGCGGTGGGCATCGTCAAGTGACGGTATAAAACTTTAGAATTTATCGTTAAAATTAAGGTATAAAATAAATAGAAATACGGATATATAGAATCTACCATTCACCACGTCATGTTAGTTTCAAAACACCGTACATTGACTTTATCAAGACAATATAAAGCCAATAAAATGTTTTGAAACCGTATCACCATATCGTATGCTCATTTTTATGGGTTTTCAATAACACTGAATCGTATATAACCCCTACACATATTCGCATATATGCAGGGTTAGAATATATACAATTTTATGAACATCATAAAAACACGTTCATTTCTCAAAATGAGTCGACAAATTGCATCGGTAAAGAGCGAATCTACTCAGCCGTGGACGTTAAGAGCGAGCTAAGTGGAGGATTCGAAATCGATTGATTCCCCAAACTGCAATAAAATGCATAGTATATGTTTATTTTCTTACTAAAACAGACAAATACGTGGGGTTCAAAATTGCTATTGCTGTGACTTACTAAAATAAAAAATATGTATTTAATTTAAAAATGTAGTTATCGATACTATCATTCGCCTCTAGCCCAGTAGGACCACGGGTACATAGTGGTATACCGTGGTCCTACTAGTGGGACAAATTGGTAGGACCACGGGCCCTTAATCGAAATTTCATATTATTGTTAAAATTAAAAGTATGACAATCTATCTACAGTACCTATTATTACAGTATCTATTATTTTTGACATTGATTTAATTTAATATTACTTTTACATCTGACATTCCAACCTCTAATGCTCAAAGGACATTTCAATTCCTCCTTTTTAATGGACTAATGTGCAATTTGAATTCTAATTGTTTGTTTTAATACATATTTATTTTATGTATGTTGTAAATTTTAGCTCCCTACGTTACATATGAAATGCAAAAGAAAGAATATGAATATATAATATTATTGAACGAGCGAAGCGAGTTCTCTGAGTCAACTAGGGCGCTTGCCTACTAGACAGAGAAGTGTGTCCGTCTAAATGTCTGTCAGAGCCCTATAACTTCTGAATTACTGAATATTAGAACGTGAAACTTGGTTGAAAATTCAGTTATATCCTGTACTTGAACAACAAATACTAAAATTAGATAAATGTTATAAAGGAACGAAATTATTTAATTTTAATGCGCCATCTATTAGCATTATTGTGAAGCTAATAGCTTCACTATAATGCTAATAGATGGCGCTGTGTCAGTAAAACAGTTTTATGTCAACTATTATTTTTTTTATTGTGTCTAATTTTAAAAGTTAATTATTACAATATATAATTAAAACTTTTGGGAATTATGGGATATCGCGAGGTCTCAGTTCGGGGCGAACCACTAGTATATATACAAGTTTATGTAAAGTTTGTTCGTTGGTTTGTCCTTTAATAACGGACCTCGCAATAAGAGAAGCAGCGTTGCCATTAGGAAGACGTCTTCATAATTGAAGATGTAAAGTGTAGAGGAACAAGACACCTAACATAAAACAAAACGCCGAGGAAAGTATAAGGCGAGTAATGAATGAGGCGTCATTACATTCTGCGAGACTTAATGTCCAGACGCGCCCCTTAGATAATTATCTTCGACCACGCTGCCACATGAAGAAATAACTGCCGCCATATACGAATACATAATTATTCAAACGTCATATTACAAACGTGTCGTCTTTTTCTACGATCGCTCACGCTAAAGCAGGGGCTTCCAAAGAGTTTTTTATCGCATGTCTTATCTTTTCACAAGAGAAGCGTGATAAAGAAAACTATGGGAACCCCTACTTTAGCGTGAGCGATCGTAGAAAGAGATCATAGAAGAGTTTGTAATATGGCTAGGGCGGTTAAACAGAGCCAACGCTTCTATAAAACGTGGGATATTTATACCTATGCTGTAGGGTTGTCGCAGAAGGACATAAATATAAAATATAAAATCCGTAAAACCCGTAATGTAGTATTACTGGTAGCTAACGTTAGGTTTGGTGGTGATGGTAGTATATATAAATATAACCAAATGTTTGATTACTTACAATTATGTATTTGCTGAAATCGCATGAAGATAGTTTCAGTGCAATTGGAAGTTAAAACACATATTATAGGCATAGCCTGAGAATATTGGTAGGTAAACTAAGTTTAGCTTGCTATATTAAATACTACTATAACTTTAACATACACAGTATGCGAGTACATGTAATTATATTTGTGAAAGCTATTTATTTAAGCGGGACTTTTCGCCAATGGAATATCCGAAGCGGCGTTTTGTTTCAATAGCAATTTGCTCTGGGAGTTCATTCGATTATCAGATTATCCTTTCGAACTCGATGCTTAACAACGCGATCGGAAAACGATATAATAATGTTATGATAAATTATGTTATGCTTTTATTATATACTAGCTTTTGTCCGCGGCTTCGCTCACGTTAAGTTCGATTTTTCAAACCCCTATTTCACCCCCTAAGGAGTTGAATTTTCAAAAATCCTTTCTTAGCGGATGCCTAGGTCATAATTAGGGAATGCAATCTCGATCTCGCGAGATCTCGTTTTCGCGAGATCTCGGCCTTTTTTAGCGAGATTGATCTCGGCTGAAAAAAGGGGCGAGATCTCGCGAGATTAACGAGATTGCACTGGAGCATAAAAAAGTCTTATTCGAAGCGCGGACTGACACTGACGGAGTTGCGACCTGTCGGTTTCGTTCGGTGCGCGAATTAATTTTTAAATTACTAAAAGATTTGCGTTTGATATTAGAAGAGAAGACTGGTTGTTTTTCTCATTTGTTATTTCAAATTCAAATTTTATTTATTTCATGTAGGCCAACTTGTAGCTCTTATAAATCTACCACCGGTTCGGAATGCAGATTCTGCTGAGAAGAAACTCAGCAGTTGCTTTTCAAAAAATAAAAAATATTTTTTTATTTTTTAATAGGTAACCAAACTGTGCTATGTTTGGTCGCGGACAGAAACTTTTATCAGTTTTCAAAGTAGATTCTATATCACATTGCGTGCAGTAACGCCATAGAATATCAAAAGCATACCGACTGTCAGGTATAGACGTGTGCATGTAATTATGAATCTTAAGGTGGTAAACATTTTCTGTCCGCGACCGTATGTATATACAGTGCTTCCACAGTGATTTGATTGAAACGTACGTCAAAGTTTAATACTTAGAAGTTTATTAAAAAATTATAGACAATTTGATTCATAAAAGTCTATTGAAAAAATTCGTGGAAATAAATGTTATCTTATAATACCTACTTATAATTTTTATTATTATTTTTTTTCTAATTTATTCAAATATTATGATTATTTGCAAAAAAAACACACAAAACTGCCAATCTCGCGAGATCTCGAAATTGGCGAGATCTCGCGGTATTGTTATTTACAATCTCGCGAGATCTCGCTTGAGCCCCAATCTCGCGAGATTTGCATTCCCTAGTCATAATAGCTATCTGTATGCCAAATTTTAGCCCGATCCGTCCAGTGGTTTGAGCTGAGCGTTGATAGATCAGTCAGCCAGTCACCTTTTCCTTTTATATATTTAGACTAGACGATGCCCGCGACTTCGTCCGCGTGGATCAAGGTTATTCAATTCCCATGGGAACTTGTAATTTTCCGGGAAAAAATGTAGCCTATGTTTTAATCCTGGGTATGAGCTATCTCCATTCCAAATTTCAGCCAAATCGGTTCATTCGTTGTGGCGTGAAGGAGTAACAAACGTATGACACACACATACACACACACACACGCAAACTTTCGGCTTTATAATATTAGTGTGATAGTGTGATTAACTGAGACTTGTTCTGTATGGTCGTTAGGGTATTGTTCCTTTCATCTGATGTTCGGCCATTCTCCGTCATATACATTAATACCGTTGGGCGGGATTGGATGGAAGCATGCCGAAAGGCGACATAGTTTAATTAGCTAAGCTGGAATTGTGGGAGGTTCAGCCGGCTCGTTTAGCTTAGCGCAGTAGCTTGCTGTGTGAAAAAATGCAGAAGCTTCGTGCATCAAGCTAAACCAAGTTCGTTTAGTTCGCGGTGTAACCTGCACTTTAGTTAAATTGTATGCGGACACATCTATGAGGAATATACGAAACAGAGAGAGGCATACGTATTAGTCGTTGAACGGACCATAACAGTGTATGATCAAAATGGAAAAATTAATAAAAATAGGCAGCAATTGCCCGCAGAGTCGTTTCAAGGGACCGATGTTTGTCGTTCCGACCGCCATGAATATTTAGAGGCTATATGCCTGTTACGATTCATATATTTCCCTCCCGTATGGCCTGCTTGTGACAACAGATATTGTGCGATTATAACACAGGATTATGCCGATGAGCCGAACCTTACTAAGGTTCGGCTCTAAACAAGCATAATTTAGAGCACCCAGCGCAGTGTATAACTGGGCTTGTATTTAAAGTTTAAATAAATTACAAAATAATGCATTTCTAGTGTACTGCCAAAACATTCCAAATCCATCCCTAAATGGATAAAATGCTTATCAATCATGACAATATTTGTAAATGAGCTACGCCAGAAATTCTAGCTTCGGGTTTTATAAAAACCTGCATGGGTAAATCAGACAAGATTGCTTGGAGTCGTGGTGATCAGATTTCAAACTTAACATTACAAAGGGAAGAAGTTAATATTTATTTTGAGCCAATATATATTTTACTAGTTACTACCACTAGCCACTAGGGTCTTAAAAAATATTCTATTGAGCTTTTAAGATGTAGCTTTCATTTTGCGAAACTATTTCGTAGGAAAATCCATGGTATTCCACACGGTGCGCTTCTGAATATCACTTGTCACAATACAACCTTCGTCGTATCGTATTCCAACCATCCAACAAAATCACCAAGTCTTGGCGCCGGAACAAGACTCTATTTTTGAGAGCATTAAAATAAAAGAGAGCACGGAAATATACAAAGCATTTGAACAAGATTCAGAGCTTCTGCATCAAATAGTACGACGACGATAAAAGTTTATCGAGCGTGAAGCCTGGAGCTACAAACTGATGTTTTCCTATGCCTGGCTTCGGAATTCATGCAAACATCTGTCTAAATAACAAAGCCTTAGTCTAGCTAATTGAATAGTTACATTGTTTGAACTTGTAGGTTTACCTTTGCACATCAGGTATTTACTTTGGGTATAGATATCCTTTGTATAGAACCGCCAAAACTTGGCTGGCCTGAATATATCTTTATTTATTAATTGTGATAACCTAGCCTTTTCGGGAAGACCCAGAACGCACTTCTAACTTTTCGAGAATTGTGCATTTTAAGCAATTAAATATTACTCGTCTTTACGTTGAAGCAAAACATTATGAGAGAACTTGCGTTCCTCAGAGTTCTCCATAATGTTCTTGAAGGTGTGTGAGTCTGACAATCCACTTTTGACCAACGTAGTGGTTTGAGGTTTAAACTCTTCTCATTCGAAGAGTTAAATAGGTCGAGATGAAGATTACGGGAAAACCAGCATGCCTCAGAGTTTTCCATAATATCTGACAACCTCCCTGGCGCAGTGGTGAGCGCTGTGGTCTTATAACTGCGAGGTCTCGGATCAATTCCCGGAAGGGGCAATTTTGGGAATTTATAATTTCTGAATTGTCTCTGGTCTGGTTTGCTAGTTACCAACCTACCGTCAAAGATGTGTCACCAAGCGATTTAGCGTTCCGGCATGATGTGTAGAATCAGATTAGGGATATGGCAGTGTACATTCAACCTATGGGTTGAATACCCCCATACCCCTTCCAAGTTAGTCCACTACCATCTTGGACTCCATCGTCACTTACGTCAGGTGAGATCGTAGTCAAGGAGAATGTTGTCATCAAAAAAAAATTTTTTTGAAGCTTGAAGTCTACCAATCCGCACTTGACCACTTGGACTCTGGTCAAAATCCTTTACATTCTGGGAGGTGACCCGTGCTTAGTAGTGGGCCGAAGATGGGTTGACATGAAGTTATAACAGTGTTAAATATATCCGCTTCTGGTGTCAGCAACTGGTGCATTTACTTCCGCCCCGCTCCGAAAGTTATGCAAATGTCTGCACAGATAAGATAATGTCCATTATCACTTTAGAATTTCACCGCCTAAATTCATGTTAAATTCATTCGGTATACGTCTTTATGAATTTTACTACGTAGAATAAGCGAAAGCTACGGCAATAACTTTTAAGTTTATGCACATCTTATTTGTAGAGCTATCTTCAGTCTTGAGACACAATTTAATATAATCTAACAAAATAAGAAAATCTGGTCTAATCTTTTAAAAATATGTACCTACTTACAAAACAAAGTAAAATTGGTTTAGTGTAAAGGTAAGAAACAGATAAACATATTTTCAAAATTGATTTATTTTGACAGAAATTATTTCTTGCGCTTCACATTAAAGGCTTGCCAAAGCAAGTACTCGTGTCCTCTATGCATAATAGGTACGATTGATTTAGTACCTAATTTACATTTGCATAATTATTGGAAATTGAGCTTTGGCCAAACGCCAATGATCCAAGAAATCAATAATGTAAACCATGATGACTCGCAATAGCGAACTAGCGGCAAGCAATGGTGGCAAGAGTAGGCATTTTTCAATACGGAAAAACTGGAAATGTTGATGACATCACATATACTACATCATAGTGACATCATAAACAAGCACCAAAGAAAATGGATGTCACCAGAGTTGAGTCGGAATTGACATAAAAATACGTGAACGTTGACCTCTCTCGGAATTTTGCGCCACTTTGACAACGCCACACGTCTGAGCCTGTATTGAAAAGGCACCGTAAAGGTGCGCGCATTAGAAGGCGCCGCTGCAGCGTGAACTGAAAGTCGAGGCCCTAACGACGGTCGCTCCAACTCGTCATAGTGTGAGATAGTTCGTATAAATTGTATAGAAGTTATATAGACGGATTTTCGCGCCTCATGCAATGCAGCCTCAATAGCCCAATGATTAAACGTGCGGACTGTGGTGAAAACTAAAAGGTCGCAGGTTCGAACCCCGCCCATTGCACTATTGTCGTACTCACTCCTAACACAAGCTTTACTCTTAATTGGAGGGGAGAGGGGAATATAAGGCATGTTTAGAACGGCTAAAATTCTTTACCAAAAATCAACGTGAAACTGCTAATCCACTGTTACAATTTCGAAGTGTAGATGCAAAGGTTTTACAGTACCTACTTACCTACAAATGCCTGCACGATTAATTGTCCTCGTCGATCTATGATTGCTTAGATTTACAGACTGGCTGTATTACAGCCTGCAGCTTAATGTTTCCTCGCTTGGACAATGTTTGCAGAACGGTTGCGATTGCTGACCTATGTTGATTTTGTGACGTTCAGGCAGTTTTTGAAAGCAAAAATCAACTTCAAAGAATATCAAACCTAAGTCGGGTTGTTGGGATGCCATTTCATAAAACTATTGTGCTATTCTAAAACATCTAAATAAACTTGTATACAAAGTGTATGCTTATTGTCCTACTAATATTATAAGTGTGAAAAGTGAGGATGGATGTCAATGAAATGAAGTCTATGTGTTGATCCTGGGTATGAGCTATCTCCATCCCAAACTTCAGCCAAATCGGTTCATTCGTTGTGACGTGATGGAGTACTAAACTTCCATCCATCCTCACAAACTTTCACATTTATAAATTTAGATAGTAAGTAGGATGTTCAGAACCTCAGAATGGCTAATAGGTATTCTTTTTTTTTAAATATTTTTTTAGAATATTAATCAAGTTGAACTTGATTTGTTGAACTTGATATTCTCCTCTCTCCTCCAAATAAGCGAAAAGCCTGTTCTTGGAGTAGGTACGACAATAATGCAACGGGTGGGGCTCGAACCTGTGACCTTTCAGTTTTCAGTCCGCAACTTTAACAATTGGACTATTGAGGCTATAAATATTGCGAAATATGAGAACGCTCAGTTACAAAATCTTCTATAGCTCAATTTCACAACTCAATATCTCAGAAGAGATAACCGCAAGAATATCGGCAACAATTTCAAAGTATCATATTTCACGACGCGATACAATAAAATTGAAAAACCCTTAAAAATATGCACGGCTCGAACGACCCAGATGCTAGTGCTTGGCGGTGTGCCAGAATGTGTTATCAACTGTGAGGAGAAATAATAGAGTTTTCAAATTCTTTTAATTATCTTGACTTTGATGCAAACTGCAGTGCCTTCGTTAAAACGATACATCCTTGACACGATTGTGGATCTAATTTGGCAAAATTGTTACATGACCTTCCATGGTTCTGTCGATACTTTGATTGAGTCGGTTGTAATGACGTCACAGGTGTCTGCTGGTAGTATTTTGGGACTCCAAAAGTAGGACTCTACTTCCATGGTTCTGTTGATACTTTGATTGAGTCGGTTATAATGACGTCACAGGTCGCAGCTGGTTTTATTTTGGAGTCCTACTTCCATGGTTCTGTTGATACTTTGATTGAGTCGGTTATAATGACGTCACAGGTCTCAGTTGGTAGTATTTTGGAGTCCTACTTTCATGGTTCTGTTGATACTTTGATTGAGTCGGTTGTAATGACGTCACAGGTGTCAGCTGGTAGTATTTTGGAGTCCTACTTTCATGGTTCTGTTGATACTTTGATTGAGTCGGTTGTAATGACGTCACAGGTCTCAGCTGGTAGTATTTTGGAGTCCTACTTTCATGGTTCTGTTGATACTTTGATTGAGTCGGTTGTAATGACGTCACAGGTGTCAGCTGGTAGTATTTTGGAGTCCTACTTTCATGGTTCTGTTGATACTTTGATTGAGTCGGTTGAAAAAACAGCACAGGTCTCAGCTGGTTTAATTTTGGAGTCCTACTTCATTATTTATAATAAATTAATTATTTATAATATCTAACATCGTAAAGAACATCGTATACCCCCTATGCCCCTATACCCCATTTAAGGGCTAATTCGACATGCAATTAATTAAATTACAAATACTTAAATAACAATATTTAAAAATTCTCAAATGCACTGTAAAAAAAGCACCTACTTATTCCGCAAACAGCCACTAACAATGAAACCACTGTCTTTGCGAAGTGGCCGTTTGACTCCACTCTCAGAGATTTAAGATTGAACGCTGGGTCTTTTGCTTTTTATGAAACAATGGTAGAAACAGGTGATTCTTTGTACATAATAGGCATACTGTCTAAAATTCATCTCTTTCAATAGGTTCTTGAATCACTTGAGAAATGATATTTTCCAAGCTTGTTCATGAGTTTATAACTCCAACTAGCTTTTTCCCGCGGCTTCGCTCACGTTGAGTTCGATTTTTCAAACCCCTATTTTATCCCTTTAAAAAAATTCTTTCTTAGAGGACACCTACGTTATAATAGCTATCTACATGCCAAATTTCAGCCTGATTCGTCCAGTGGTTTGAGCTGTGCGTTGATAGATCAGTCAGTCAGTCTGTCAGTCACGTTTGCCTTTTATATATTTAGATAAGCGTTATGGCAATATTAAAAAAAAATCTTACGTTTTGCTTTTCTACTTCACTTACGTCTGACTATTAGGTCCGATTTCAACAACGTCAAAGACTTCAGATAAGATTTTAGTCAAACAAAGTCGATCGATTGCTAAAAAGATATTATTTCTTTTGAGAAAGATACAATTTCTGAACGTCAGCTGCAGTTCGCTTGCTTAAGCACGATATAATATGAACATGTATAAACTTTAACATGAGCATGAAAAGTTCAGTGGTAAAGGGGAAAAACCGGTCACACATTACCGCTGAACCGCAAGAGCCGCAACGCAAACAATATTATGTAAAAAAATCACAAGCTAAAAACAATCAAACCCGACTTCAAATGTCACTTAAACTTAGAAGTCCACTAATAGATGACACTATCTTGTGAATTTATTTATATTTTATTGAAGCTGGTTAAATGACTTTTGAACTCACGGACATTGTCAACTTTACTGAACCAAACTAATAGATCATTTTAATAGAAGTCTGGACAGCTCTCTTCATCGAATAGAAACAAGACTTGAATCGGTTTAAACATCAGAAAACAGTGAATCCTTTGATTTAAAAAAACGTAGCGTTAACACGTGCGGCCTCTGCGCTTGTAGTGTGCGTGCAGCGAAACGATTGTATAAGTTTTTGCAAGAACGAATCCCGTACTGTGGTACTGGTAAAAGAGGTTTTCTTCTTTGGAGTTGTAAGTGGGAGTTTATGCATTTCAAAACTTTGTAGAGCGAACATGAAGACTACGAATAGAACAAGCTATGCGGAATTTTTACCGTGATTAATGACCTTCCTGGTGCAGTGTGGCGAATGCTAATTTTGTAACCGAGTTTTCTAGCAAGAAATGGAAATTTCAATTTTGTAAACGACCTTATAAAACTGTTGTGAGCATGATTTGGAATGATGGAATCTGCAGTCGCGCAAAGTTTGCTAAAACTTTTAATTAAATGTGCAGTGCATGCCATGGAAGTGAGCATGTAGTCAATAATTTACTAGATAAGGGTTTTCCCGTAGTAACCAATGGGGTACATAATTATTTGCTTTTTTTTACTGTTATCAAAATATGGATATTCATTAAAAACAATCGAAAATGTAACATGTAAGAATAACATTTGTAAGAACAGAAAATAAATCGATCAAGAAAACAAATAAGTTGCTAATCAGCAAGAGATTATAAAAATAAAATAAATATTTTACTACAAAACCTAGGGTTTTGACTGAATTATTGAAAGACAATATTCATCAATTTGTGTGTGTGTGTGTGTGTGTGTGTGTGTGCGTGTACGCGTGCACGTGCGTGCGCGTGCGGAAAGCTTGGAATCAAACCTGCAACCTTTCAATTTTCAGTCCGGGCCTTAATTATTGGACTAATATTTGCTTTCCTATAAAACTTACTCCTATTACTCCTATATTTCCTGACTATATTAGTTTAATACATGCACTGTCTAGTATGCACCGGCAAAATGCAGTTATTCCGCTTGTTGGGAGTTTTGCCGTTTGGTAACCATTATTCATCGCGATCCCTTGAGAGATCGTGGTCTCACATCACGCTGTGGTGTCACGTAGGTGACAGTGTGACCTGAAACTTAATAAATTGTGGCACTCGTACTTGGTGGTTCTCTCGGTGAAATTGCGGGCGTGGAATCGCGACGGCTGGCTGATTTATAGAGCGTTTCCCACTGTAATCCTTCCAGTCGAGATAGTTGTGACTTGATCGTGATGTGATCATGTGATCTATCCGGATAAAATGTTGTTTACGAGTTTGCTGGGAATTTCAACTTTTATTAGCTTGAAGAAATGTATGGTACTCTTGCAGTCTATTTTTTAACCGACTTCCAAAAAGGAGGAGGTTATCAATTCTGCTGTTATCTTTTTTTTTCTATGTATGTCCACACCGATTACTCCGGGGTTTCTGGACCGATTCAAGCGATTGACAAACGTGTACAAACTAAAATTATTTTTTGATACTTTGTAGTAGCGGTTGAAGTCGGTTTTTAGAAAAGAATTTTTATTTATATAAAGCCAAATGTGAATTGGACAAGCGCACGAAGACTTCCATGCCATCGAGTTAGTTACAGCGATTGCGGTCACCGATAAAAACGCCGAAAAAATCACGTTTCTTGTATGGGACCCGTCTTTATTTTTTTTTTTTTTTTTTATAACGGCAACAGATATAGGTACACATTCTGTAAAAATTTCAACCGTGCAGAGTTTATAATACCAGCATAGCTAGCATGGGCGGGAGAAATTTTATCCCCGGGGAAAGGATAAAATGTTTATCCCCTCGCTCAGTTTTATCTACCTGTCGAGTATGAGCAAAACGGTGGAAATAATATCCACAGTGGATATTCTTAGCTGTGATTCTTAGAATATACTTTTCCTTTCCCCTGTCGCCATGTTTTAGCATAGGGAGAAGATAAATTTGTCCCTTGTCAGTGGATAAAATCTGGGGATGAAACTTTTATCTCCTTCCCATGCTAACCCTGCAGTGAACAGCTTATAATACCAATTGAGGTAGGTATTAACAATATTGGCTGCGAGCCAATTTTCCATTTGGTATCAAATTACACGGATTCCACCTTGATTTCACTTATCAGTGATTCGTTTCCGATAGCGCGCGTCAATAGCAAGGCGAACGCTCTAACTGCGGCACGGTTGCAGGTTTGTATCGATTTTTCTTATCTACTAGATTGTCATTATGTATTCATATTCGAGTACGAAGCTTTATTCTAGATTCATACAATCCGTTATGCGAAAGCTCCGTTTGAGGATTAATAAAAAACACTAGAGTGGAATAATATTTATAAAACTTTATTCAGACTAGTGTTTTTTTACGAAGCAGTCAAAAATATTTACTGGCGCTTACATTATTAATGCTGGCTAAACTCTAATGATTTATCCTTACTAATATTATAAATGCGAAAGTGTGTTGTGTGAAAACAAACAAACATGTTTGTTGGTTTGTCCTTCAATCACGCCGCAACAAAGCAACGGATCGACGTGATTTTTTGTATGGGTATTTATGAGGACCCGGGAGAGTGACATAGGCTACTTTTTATCCCGGAAAATCAAAGAGTTCCTGCGGGATTTTAAATACTAAATCCACGCGAGCGAAGCCGCGGCTTCCTTCAAGAGCCGCGGGCATCAACTAGTAGCAAAATAAAATTAAAAAGTTCAAATGGGATTAAAATAATAAGTTTTATTTTAATCCCATTAGGGGTAAAATAGGTGTTTGAAAAATAGTAGCATGTATTGTACATCCTACTATTTTTCAAACATTGTTATGTACACTTTGCTAGCGTGTTTTCGGTACATGGTTTCTAGTCTACTACTCCCTACCTGCTATAATATTCATAAAGATACATTATGAAGTGCGGAAAGTGTGACCCAGTAGCAACAGTGCTTATATTGCGCTTGTCAAGCACTGCTATCCCAGTCGGTCCATATCAGTAGGGATAGGTGGGAAAAAATTCCTACCACTGAGCATGAGGAGACAAAAATTTTATCCTCAATTTTATCCACTGACAAGAGATAAAATTATCTTCTCCCTATGCATGGCGACAGAGGAAAGGAGAATAACATTCCTTATAAGTATATCCACTGTGGATATTATTACCACCATTTTGCCCATGCTCAACGGGTGGATAAAACTGAGCGAGGGGATAAACATTTTATCCTTTTTCAATGGATAATATGTCCCCTGTCCATGCTCACCCTCCAGGGGGATTCGTTGGTAGGGACTAATGAAACAGGCCAAACAATGGGTGAACGGCTTTGGAGTTCCAAATTAGCCTGTTCGTTTTCTCAGTGCTTTGGAGAGCCATTTAAGCCATCATTCCCGGTTATTACTAATCAAAAATCACTACAACACACTCAAAGATAGCTCCAGCAGACTTAAACGTACATCATCCTTCATACTCAATGAGTCTTGTTCTTGGTCGCACACTTCATTACTGAAGGTCGTGTCCATATGAAAGTGCCTTCGTGGCGTTGGTAACTATAGCCCATAGAAGGCCGGTGAGTGATTTAAACTGGTCTGACCAGTGGCTAGGCGATCGGCAACGTCGTCTTTTCCCCTCCACCTTGCCTACAACTATAAGTTTTTCCAGGTTACTAGGCAGACGTCGGGCAATATGACCAAAATAGCCAAGGATCTTTTGGAAACATAATATGGTGGATAGTCTGACATCAACAAGAGATTCAACGAGTATGGCGTCAAAATTCGATGGACTAGATTTATTATTGGGTACAAGGCTATTACTTTAAAGTTCAACTTTGGCTGTATTGCTGGAGTTGTTCTCTGGCCACGTGCCAGTCGATGATACGTCATCCGAAAGTACTTCTTTAGAAAAAATAATGTACTTCAACACATTCTTTAAAAGCTAACTCCCGATGACCTCCCTGGCGCAGTGGTGAACGCTGTGGTCTTATAACTGGGAGGTCTCGGGTTCGATACCCTGCGGGGGCAATTTGGGAATTTGAAATTTCTAAATTGTCTCTGGTCTGTTCTGGTGGGAGGCTTTAGCCGTGGCTAGTTACCACCGTCAAAGACGTGCCGCCAAACGATTTGGCGTTCCGGCACGATGGCGTGTAGAAACCGATTAGAGGGTATGGGTTGAATCTAAACTGCCATACCCGTTCCCAGTTAGCCCGTTACCATCTTAGACTGCCTCGTCACCATCAGGTGAGATCGTAGTCAAGGATAATCTTTTCAACGAAAAAATTCAAATTCAAAATTAATTTATTTCATGTAGGCTAACTTGTAGCTCTTATGACACGTCATAAATCTACCACCGGTTCGGAATGCAGATTCTACTGAGAAGAGCCGGTAAGAAACTCAGAAGTTGCTCTTTTCTAAAAAAAATTTTTTTTACAAAGTTATGCTATGTATACAGTGCTTCCACAATAAAGCTTCAAAAATGCAAAAATGCATACATAGATACACCAATCCAACGCATGTCAAGATGGGCAGTGAAAGCAGATCGATTCCCGTTGGTGGCACCCGTTCACGAGCATGACGCATGATCCAGCCATTGCTTCACTCAACCATATTTGAAGTCGGTTCTGTAAAAATAATTTTTACTTTTTTTTATTAAAAAGTGAGTAGGTAACACAACTTGTGAAATTCGAGTTGGAGTCCAGTGAAGTCCACAGACTGCGAGACACTCGTACGTCGATCAGTGCTTTATTTCTAAAGCTACTTATTGACTACATGACGTTATGGTTTCGCAATTTGAGTCATCCCAAGTAGTGCCCTGGCGGCCGGCCAGCCCAGTCCCCAGATGACACATCAATCGAACTAGGTCGTTCCTGATTTTCGGGGCTGACCTAACAATCAATATTGGCGCTCGCCTAAGACCCCGCGTCTCGAGCGATTAAGGTCGTCACTCACTTATCGACTCGACACCCGCCTAGTAGTTCTTCGATCGGCGTCCACACGTTTATCGACTCGCGGTGATGACACGCGGCGGGCGTGTGGACTCCGCGTGTCATCAAATTGATGAGTAGTTGTTGGGTATTTTCTAGAGTCTAGATAGATATTATATTCTAGTCTGAGGGAATAACTCGCTGGCGGCACCGGCAAGCGGGCGAGCAGCGGGTGGTCACAGAATTATTCACTCGTTATCCGCGTATGGATGACTTTCGAGCGAGGTGATCCCGTGAAGCTACGGAATTGATAAATGAGTGCGTAATGGAAGTCCATAAAAGAAACCTTAACTGCACGAGGCAAGGCGGTGCTGGTCGGGTACCGCGTTGATAAGTGAGCGACGACCTTTAGCCGTACGGTGTTACGAGAAATAGGCTCTCACGTGAGAAGCAAATATGTGAGAAACGACGAGGGACGAATAAGAGCCATAAAATTTTATGTACTAAGGTGTTACGAGGAAGGCCCCATGAGAAGCGAGTATGGGAGACGCTGTACGAGTCGAATATACTTTATTAATCCCGATGCTAAAACGACGGGGTGTTATAAGTTTGACGTGTCTGTGTGTATACCTTTGTGTGTGTGTGTCTGTCTGTGGCATCGTAGCAGCCGAAAGTATGAACCGATTGTGATTTTGTTTTTTTTTTTGTTTGAAAGGTGAATTGGTCGGGAGTGTTCTTAGTTATGTTTGATGAAAATCAGTCCAAGATGGCCGCCACCACAAAATGGCGAATTACATATTTTTTTTAATTTCACATGTCAGGGGTGTTTAAAATTTTTTAATTTACACTTGTTTAACAAATGAACTAATCAGTTCAGAAAGAGAAACGTCGCGGCCAAACAGTGAACTAACGCTATTTATTGCGCTATAGCTATTTATTCGGCTATAGCCCGCTAAACAGAAAGGGTAATAATTAAGCACAGCGGCAGCCTCCAATCCCTCCAAAAGTGCTTTCAAATGGTCAAACCCAGTTTAAACTACACACATACTCGTTTATCCGTTGCTCCACATAACATTCTGATTACAATTTTAGCAAAATTAATCAATACCCCGGTATGCATACCAGAAATTGAACAGACCTGCAAAGTTATAACGTCACGATAAACTTCGTCCAAGTTGCCCTGGCTACGCGCCAGTCTGTCGTCACTAACTAGTTTTCTCCAGACTCTACGTACCTATATCGTAATATTATTATAGGTCTTTGATCTAGATCTTGGAAGCTGACTACCGAAAAATTGGAAAGTAACGTCAAACACCGATAAATTCGCGCTGGGAATTCAAATTTAGAATGCGCTTTCAAATCAGATTTTACTCGCTCTTTGAGTCATCAATTTAAACAGAGTTATGAATGTTCTTCGTGACTTATCGCGGAGTGGAGAACATATTAACTTATATATACGTGTAAATCACTGATATCTATAGTTAATCTATGATAAACACTATGGTACGCGGCTCATGGTTGTGTGCGTGTCGTATCTGTTTATACAGAGCTTGCTCGCGCCTCACCGCTCCCACCTAGGCTCCTGACAGGCACACACACTTACGCAATGTGCATGTACACGACGTAACCACAAGTAAAGCTCACGCGCCCTCGTGAATTGCAAGAGCAATACTAGGGTAAGTCCGGGGGAGATGGCCCTATTAACTTTGAGGACTGATTGTCAACGAATCATAATAAATCAAACGATTATTTTAATCACAAACGAAACTTTAATTATATTTCTTATCAAATGTTAACAATAATCAGTCTAAAAATAAACAAAAGTAATCAATCAGGCATGAAACAAAAAACTTACGACTGGCCATCTCTCCCAGACTGTCCGGTTAAGATGGCCATAGGAGTCGGGGAGAGATAGCCAGTACTCTTTTTCCCTTTCTCTTTGCCCTCAAGTCATTCGAACTCCTTCTTTTTCTTATTGCAGCAGTCGGAGCATATGTCCTCAAACTCCGTATAATTTTCATGTGTCCAGGACATACAAATAATACATTGCAGCCAGTCTTCAACGAGTTCGGTCTTATAATAATTTTTTCCACAGCCTCTAGAGTTATCTTCTTCTTTGCCTTCGTTCTCACTTTCGGAAGTATCGCAAAGTGGCAAGGGAAATTCTTTACAGCTACTGTCTGAGATCCTTCGAATGGCTTTGCGTTTTCTAACAGTCTTGAATCTAAAATATTATATGGTTAACTCGCCCTGAAAATAATAGGCCATCTATCCCGATTGTCCGGGAGAGATGTCCATATGAATTAAAAGAAGAAACACGCCGCTATGATTCATAATTTATAGGTTAGAATGCGTGGAAACTTAATTACTTTACAATAACTGTGCTAAAACATGCAAATATTGTGAAATCTTTTTGCAACCACGTAATATGATAACCCCTTGCCTTATATTAAAGGTGTAATAAAACAAAAACATGATATTTACTTACCTTTTCATTTATTTTTTTGACAAAAACTCACTGACTCTTGTCGCCAGTCGCGTAACGAAACATACTAAATTGATATTAGTGCCATCGATTGCCTAATAGTCGATTTTTTATCTATTGGCCATCTCTACCGTACGGCCATCTCCCCCGGAATTATCCTGTATATAGTTTGATAGAAGACCACGAACAACTAGACAGCAGTAAGACATTAAAATGGTTACCTTAGTTCCAATTTCGTCCACCTGAATAGATAAAGTTGGTGGTGTTGTAACTTCATGGAACAATCAACAATTTGTCACCCAAGGGTCTAGGGTAAGGAGGGTAAGCTTTTAATAAATTAACGTACACTGTGTCATTCATGAGTATTATGATGGAAAAGGGACGGATAAATTGGCTATCCCTTTTCCGTCCACACTAAATGACAGATTTACGCACGGGTAAAGTTAACATGAAAACTTACACATGATCTTTGCCTTGATTTGAGTTTATAGTCTGGAATTTATGTGTTAACATAGGCTACTTTTTAACCCGGAACTAAGAGAGACCCTTAATCCATACGAGCGGAGTTGCGGACATCAACTAGTAGGTAATGTATAAAAAAAGTTACAATTACGCTCAAGCTGAAGGATACATTAGCCGCAGAAAAATGTCGTATAATTGCAGGAAGTGTCACTTTTAATAACCTTTTCTAATTAGCCTTAATTGTCTTGCGGGTTGGTTTTGCTGCTATTTAAACTATTCTAATAGCGAAACGGTGCCAACGAGATATTCAGCTTTTTGGTATGCGATGCCCAATATGAAACGACTAGCGTGGATTTAGTTTTCAAAAAAGTTCAAGAAGTGAACTCTTTGAATTTTCGCGGTCAAAAATTGACAATCAGCTATATCCATGTAAAAAAAAGTCCATCCGTCGCTTCGTTGCTGCGTGTTTGAGGGACAAACCAACAAACAAACACACTTTCGCATTTATAATACTAACTAATGCCTGCGACTTCGTACGCGTAGATAGAGGTTTTTTAATTCCCGCGGAAACTCTCTTATTTTCCGGGATAAAAAGTGGCCTATGTGTCATTCCAGACTATAAATTAATCTGTCTCAGCCAAATCGGTTAAGTCGTTGCGGCGTGATTGAGTAACAAACATCCATCCATCCATACATCCGAACTTTCGCATTTATAATATTAAGTAGGATTATGACATAAATAACTTGAAAAAGACCAAATCTACAGAGTAGGTATTAGCCGTTAAAAATGAACGACAAAATGTTACGGGCCGCTCGTATTTTACGCCAATCGAGCAATCTACCTCGATGTAAAATTAAAGTCTTCCGAACCAGGCCACCCTCCCTCCTTGATACGCATAAATATCATACCCAGCCATATTTGAATGCCATTCCCTTTGAAGATCAAAACATTTTCCTCCTTCCCTTATGACGTTTCGCTTACGATGATACGCTCTCATGCGTAAGTTTGCAAAACTTTAATTAACTGGTACCTACTTTATGTTCAATTATAACTTTTACTCGTAGGCGCTGTCTCTAGTCTGGTCTGGCTTTGGACGTGGCTAGTTACCACCCTGCCGTCAAAGACGTGCCGCCAAGCGATTTAGCGTTCCGGCACGATGACATGTAGAAAACGCATACATCGCCACTTGTATGAAATAGTGCAATTTGACGTCACAAAAATTAAACACACTTTAAATAGTTTAATCAATATAATTAAAAATGATAATAATCAAACTTAAAATTAATTAAGTATTTTAAAGTTCGATTGAGGACGTGTATTTTACTTATTTTTGAGGACCTTATAAGTGTTCAATATCATAAATCAGTAAGAAATAATAATAATTTATTTCAACTGCTTGAATGGTGTCAGTGCTTTCACATCATTCCACCGAGAAGACATCTATACAAATAAAAAAATTTATCTGTTTGTTATTTCAAAATAACTGCCTTTTCACATCTCTCGCATCATCTGATAGATCGTATTCGTATTCGATGACATTAGCGTCAAAGTAAATTGAACCATAAATACGTTGTTTTAGAGCATTTCATGTATGCATCGTTATACGTTTACACATACGGATAGGCACCAAATTAAAATCGCTTGTACTGAACTTGTGACTTTAAATCAATATAGTTATGGTTTATTTTACTTCGACTCTAATATCATCGAATACGAATACGATCAATCGAATTAAATCTTATACTAACCCTACAGATATAATATTATGGACACTTAGAACTAGTAAGTAGTAAGTAGGACTAACTTATTTTTGCACTGCTCTAAGATATCGGAAAAAGACTTGTGTCGAAATGTTAACGACATTTCCAAAGAGTTTCCGGTCCGCGTTAAGGGTCGTTCTTGTCAAAAGCACAACTAATATAATATGCGACACTTCAATAATAATGCCTTTTGTGACTCTTAAAGTCGAGATTTTCGCGAATCAGCGCTCAAGAATGTATGTATTCACGCCGACAGCCTTTGTGAAATATTAGCAAATACTTTGGCTTTCTTTTTGCGGATATACAAAGTTTTTATCCAATTGGGGATAATCTTTTGGATTTTACGAAGTTCGCTTATTTGACAGTCTCATCTAGTGACTGAAAAAAGGCAAAGTTTGCATGTGTGTGTGCTTGTGTTTGTGTATGTTTGTTACTCCTTCATACCACAACGAATGAACTGATTTGGCTGAAGTTTGGAATGGAGATAGCTCATACCCATGATTAGCACATCAAGGAAAATTAAAGAGTTCCTGTGCGACCGTTAGAAGCAAGCATTCAATTGCTTAGACCGTACAAATAAGAAAGTTACCGAAAACCAGAATCGAACCCCACAACAGGATCACAGGCCACAATGCCGCGCTGGCGTGGCACCTTTGATATTACAGAGAACTCTCAGGCAAACAGGTTTCCCTAGATTTGTAACCCTACCCCTGATCTAACCCTGACCTAAGAGGCTAAGATTGATTTATTATTAATTTTATATTATTTAAGGTTTTTTAACTCCCGCGGGAACTCTCTTATTTTCCTGGATAAAATATACTCTACGTGTTGATCCTCGGTATGCGCTAAAGGCCAAATTTCAGCCAAATCGGTTCAGTCGTTGCGGCGTGATTCAGTAACAAACATTTATTATAAGCTATTTTTTATGTTATTAATACATTGACATAATATGTCAGTGTATTAATAAGATAAAAAATAGCTTGTTTTTAATAATATTATATTATGTTCGTAATGTGTTCTTATTAGAAAAGGTACCCTCAGTTCTTCTACGAATATAAATTACCTAATTATCATATTGAAATATCTCAGCACACAAAACGAAAAAGGAAAATTCCGCACTCGTTTTCTCTAAAGTCCGCTACGTGTCATATTAGATATTTTATAAATGTGAAGTCTAGTTCTATATAATATGTAATAAAATTATGAGAGAAATTATTTTTAACCGATTTCCAAACAGGGGGAGGTTATCAATTCGGCCGGTATTTTTTAACGCGGGCGTCTGCTAGTATTTCCTAAAACCTCTAAAACGAATAAGTATGGTTGTCTGTCAGTCTATTAATTTAAATTTAATAATGGGTTGTGTGTGTATCTAAGCTTATATCTGTGTATGTGTGTGTGTTGGTGACGATGTGTGTGTTGGTGTCGGTGTAAGACTTTGTCATCTTGAGCCTCATTTGGGTGGTGGGGTACATCAGTTCGACCTTCATTCGGAGAGACTGGAACAGCGTCAAAACGCCCATTTGTTGAGATAGGAACGTCTTCTTGACTCTCATTTGGAGGGTGTGGTACATCAGCTCGACCTTCATTCGGAGAGAATGGAACAGCGTCAAAACGCCCATTTGTTGAGATAGGAACGTCTTCTTGACTCTCATTTGGAGGGTGTGGTACATCAGCTCGACCTTCATTCGGAGAGAATGGAACAGCGTCAAAACTCCCATTTGGAGAAATAGGAACGTCTTCTTGACCTTCATTTGGAAGGTGTGGTACATCAGCTCGACCTTCATTCGGAGAGAATGGAACAGCGTCTAAACTCTCATTTGGAGAAATAGGAACGTCTTCTTGAGCCTTATTTGGAGGGTGTGGTAGATCAGCTCGACCTTCATTCGGAGAGAATGAAATAGCGTTTAAACTCTCATTTGGAGAAATAGGATCGTCTTCTTGACCGTTATTTGGAGGGTGTGGTACATCAGCTCGACCTTCATTCGGAGAGAATGGAACAGCGTCAAAACGCCCATTTGGAGACATAGGAACGTCTTCTTGACCCTCATTTGGAGGGTGTGGTACATCAGCTCGACCTTCATTCGGAGAGAATGGAACAGCATCAAAACTCTCATATGGAGATATAGGAACGTTTTCTTGACCCTCATGTGGAGGGTGTGGTACATCAGCTCGACCTTCGTTTGGAGAGAATGAAACAGCGTCAAAACTCTCATTTGGAGATATAGGAACGTCTTCTTGACCCTCATTTGGAGGGTGTGGTACATCAGCTCGACCTTCATTCGGAGAGAATGGAACAGCGTCAAAACGCCCATTTGGAGACATAGGAACGTCTTCTTGACCCTCATTTGGAGGGTGTGGTACATCAGCACGACCTTCATTCGGAGAGAATGGAACAGCGTCAAAACTCCCATGTGGTGATATAGGAACATCTTCTTGATCCTCATTTGGAGAGTGTGGTACATCAGCTCGACCTTCATTCGGAGAAACTGGAACAGCGTCAAAACTCCCATTTAAAGATATAGGAACGTCTTCTTGACCCTCATTTGGAGGGTGTGGTACATCAGCTCGACTTTCATTCGAAGAGAGTGGAACAGTGTCAAAACTCCCAAGTGGTGATATAGGAACATCTTCTTGACCCTCATTCGGAGAGTGTGGTACATCAGCTCGAACTTCATTCGGAGAGAATGGAACAGCGTCAAAACGCTCATTTGGAGATATAGGAACGTCTTCTTGAACCTCATTTGGAGACTGTGGTACATAAGCTCGACCTTCATTCATAATTTCGGTTAGTCTTGAGCTTCTTCGATGTCTCATTATTTCAGGAGTTTGCACATCGAAGCTTCTTGTTTCGTCGCCGATTACACTAGAGTCGTCTTCTTTGCTTGCATCTATAGAATAAAAAAATTGTACCTTTATCTACTTGAGAGTAGTTTAGTCAACAAGGAACGTAATTATCCGTATGGTTAAGTAAGATACAAATATTTGGTCCGTAACCTTTCAGTATCGACAAGAAATCATAGCCGAGCCGTTCAGTTTTTATTTAATTAAATCCTTACTAATATTATACATGCGAAAGTGTGTTTGTTTGTTGGTTTGTCCTTCAATAACGCTGCAATAGAGCTACGGATCAACGTGATTTTTTGCATGGGTATAATTAAGGATCTGGAGAGTGACATAGGCTACTTTTTATCTCGGAAAATCAAATCAAATAAATCCACACGGACGAAGTCGCGGGCATCTGCTAGTAATTACATAATTTAATGAATGAAGCCCAAATTATGCGCGAGGTGAACAGAATTGCAAAAAAATAATATAGCAAAATTACGGCATTTAAATCGTCTGAATCATATAGCAATTTTAAATTCTTAATTAAAAAAAAGTTTAATTAAAAAAAAAGCTGTATCTCGTGACTGATTTTTTTAAATACTCTATTCTACAGAACAATAAATATTCACTGGATGCAAACTATCTCTGTAAAATTGATTCAGTGGTGAAGCTTCGAACAAAAAGTTGGAGGCGTACGAAAAGTGGCTTTACATTATATTATGTAGTCGTGATATAATTATATCCCTAAGGATATAGCTGTATACCATAGTATAGTTATATGAAAGCAGTTCGTAACTTTCTTATTGGGAATATAGCTATGATTTATATCCTACCTATGATTCGTATCGTATGTTCTAGTAATCTAACTATTTTACTAGACTAATCTAGTGAAATTATTACTATCTGTGCGGGCTAACCTATTAGGCGCAGCTCCCACCAGTCTCCATATTTTTAAGCTATTGCATAGCTTCTATCGCGGGCCTTGAGCGTGGAGATCGCATCCAGAAATTCCGTAACGAAAATAACCTGACACGGGACTCCTCTCAAAGCTAGATGGCGTTGATAAAAAATGCTATGCAATAGCTTTACCGCGGCAGTCCCCGAGTGCCACACGTCTTTTTTATTTTTATTATCACTTAGAAATACTTGCACCCGGAAATCCTTATACTGTTGATAAGATTAGTCGCCCGCTTCGACAATCATTTCACTAGATTAGTCTAGTAAGACAGTTTCGCACCCGTTCCATATATACGGAATATAGCTATATCCCTAGGGGTATAACTATTTCACGATTTTGACCATGTTACTGCGACAGATATATTGGAAAAATGTGGAATGAAACATAATAAAGTTAGAACAGTAGGAACCGCTGTTATAGACTTTAAATAAGCTTTAAATATTTTAGTTTTCCTCACCTGTAGCTTTTGCAAATTTTTCAGATACTGTTCTTTCCATTTGTTCAGGCAATGCTTTATCATTGCTTTCTTCGTCTTCAGCGTCCGAACGACTTGCCATATTCTTATACTGTATCACACATGAATCATTAGAACTTATATCGTCGTCCAACTCACGAATACAATATTTTCGGTAGAGTTTTGCCATATTTATTTCTAATCTTTCATAAAATTCTTCAGATTCATCCAATGGCTTTATCTTCTCTTTTTCTATAACCAATTCTGGCAAAGGGCTGCAGAGTCCTTGAGAATTGATCGCACTTTCTCGTCTCAATGTGACATCAACTCGAGGAAGAGTTGGGAGAGAAAATTCCTCATTTACAGAGAATGGGACGGTTTCTCGACTCCCATTTGAGGAGAGTGAGTAATCTTGAAATTCGCCGGAATCACTTTCGTCCACACTTTCTATGCGTGTACCCCTTAACTCGCGAGTAAGAGGAGTATTGTATTGCAAGTTTGTATACTTTGGTCTTACGCCAGGAATAGTCTCGGTCAGCCTTGAGCTTCGTTGACATCTCATCGGCTCAGGAGATTGTAAGCCAGAGCTTGACGTAACATCGGTCTCGTTGCTTGCATCTACAAACAAGTGTAAATTGAATATTTGAAACACCTTGACATATTGAGAAATTAAAAAAAAAATATGTAATTCGCCATTTTGTGGTGGCGGCCATGTTAGATTTGAAATTTACCATAGCTCTCTAGTCTCTAACTATTATTCTATTAGTCAAGCCCTTTCATTTGATAACCATTGTGAAAAAATAATTAATCCGCCATTTTGGACCGATTTTCATCAAACATAGTTAAGAACACTCCCGACTAATTCACCTTTCAAACAGAAAAAACAAAATCAAAATCGGTTCATCCGTTCGGCAGCTATAATGCCACAGACAGACACACACACAGTCAATATTTTAAAAGCCTTTTTTAATTTTAAAAGTTTTTGCATCGGAGGTTAAAAACATAAATTCGAACGAATGATTAATCATCATCATTAACAGCAACCCATTACCGGCTCACTATTTCATACTTCGTACTTTTTTCATAAATTCTGAGGGTAGTATATACATAATTCATATTCTAAATTGTTTATTTCATGTATCACCGAATCCGGCTATAGGTGAATCTCCACAGAGATTAGCCACCTGAACGGGAGATATTAAATTCGCGCAAACACCGGTGCATTCTCTATTCCCTCACTCACATAGTCCGGTGGGACAGAAATTCCACACGACCGTAGCGGGTTCAAGCGCAGGACCGACGGCATTATGTGCTCTCCGAAGCACGGGGGTGACCGGCATAAACTTTCTTTTTTTTAATCTGAAATATTTATAGAGGGTTTGTTCTATGAACACGCCACCCTCATCGGGCTTCATCTTACGGACCTACTGTCTACGTTTTACATGTAATTTGTATATCTCGTACAGTGTTCTAGCCTCCCTCGAAAACGGGCAAGCTAGAACACTGTTACAAGTGCCTAACTCCCGTAAATCATTATTAAACTTATACTTAAATCTAAATCTTTCCCTTTCGTTGCGGACACATTCCACTAAAACGAAACAACAAAAACAATACATTTTGGCTCGACCTGGGAATCAAATCCGGGACCCAGTTAACGGCATTTGAACATGTTAACCAATAATAACGTTATACAAAAATGTTGTGCTTGGGTCACACATCGCTATTCATGGATTATGATAACGTTCGAACATCCATTCAAATAATCATAAAAGGCAACTATTTCGAATTAATAGATAGACAATTTAATTGTATTTATTAGTAGGGATTAATTCGTGTCCCTAATTATTTATCCATCTCACAAAGAATTTGCGTGAATAAGTTTCGCTACTTACCTTCTCTACCTTTTCTACTTCTACTTGAAAGACTCTATGTTCGTCGGTAAAGTTACGGATTTACTTCATTTTTATTTTACAAATAACATAAATAATTCTAAGTACTCACGACTGCTCAATGAATTTTCATTGGATTTTCTTCTCTTCCCTCCTTCAGAAAAGCTGTCTGCACAGTTTCGTTTCATTTTGTACCAAAAATAATGAAAAAATAACTTATTTGTAATACGCCACAACTATACTTTTGTAATGCGGGTAGGTTGAATGAAACTGTTGAACAAGTAACATATCGCTTCTTCGTCTGAGTCACAGATTATTTATCTACTATGTCCGAGTGACGTACGTTAGGTTGGCCGCAAACATCAAAAGGCACCTGATCTCTATCTTTAATTTATGACTAACACAGGACTTGCTGTCCCTATAATAATGATCACCATGACATTTTTACAGATGGTCAGATGGATAGACGGATAGACGGACGGACTTGTCCAAACTATATAAGGGTCCTTTGTAGTTTTACTATGGAACCCTAAAAAATTACATAAAACTAAGTAAAAGTAAGTAAGTTGAAGTTGTTATTATTTTATGATGTTAAAATTAAACGAAGATTACTGAATTACATAATTATTTACTTATGAGTAACCGCGGGGACATCTTTACATTTTAGAAGTTTTAAATCAAGAGAAATAGACAGTGACAGCTGTCAAACACAATAAAATGACAGTTAATACAAATTGACTGTCACAGATTTTTTGTTTTCTCAGATTTTTCTCTTTTTCTTATGTTGTTCTTATATTTAAATATATATTTTTTTTAATTTTAATATAGTGTGTATGATTGTTGATGATGTGTAGTAATGCGAACTCGCCATCCTCAACATAAACGCAAAGTTTCCTGAGGATGGCATATAAAATAATCAAATGTATTATGTACAGATCTTAATCAATAAATTAAAAAAAAAAAAAAGATAACAAAATGCCTTAGATTATGTTATGTGTCTCTAACAAATAGCTATTTTTATCCTGCCTGTAGAATGAAATTTCTACTCAGCTTCTGCATATTAATTATATTAAAAAAAAATTATGCACGAGTTGTTAAAATTATAAAGCCGGTAGTACACTGATAAATCAAAATAATTGCAGGCGGAGTTAAAAATATTACACTGCACCATGTAATTTATGACATTCGGTCGCCACGATATAGCTCTTTTAAAATTTCCCTTGAATTTAACTTTAACCTGTTCGTATTTCTGGACTATAGCTATAAAGTAAACAAAGTTCTTAAACTGTATTTTTATCCGACTTCAGAAAAAAGGAGGTTATCAATTCGACACGTAGGTATGTACTATGTATGTAATATATTATAATTATAGAAACAATAAAATATTTTCTAAACAAATAAATAATATTACATTCAGATTTTTTCTATTGGCGGATTATAGCAAAATAATTCTTAATTTTCTTGCTAATCATGAACCTCCGCAAAGTAACGTCTGATTCTATTCAATATATAAACTCTTTTGCTTTCTTTAATATAAATAAGGATATAATATTATAATTTATAACATAGAAAATAAACCACGCTATAGAAAACATCGTCTAATTTATAACATCGAGTAGGTATAATTAATTACCTAGCCGAGAAGTGAAACCTTTAGCTAGGCGATAGACCGTTACAAACCAAAGCAAATGAAAGCTTTGCAAATTACGGCTCAAACGACAAACTCTATTCAACATCATCGACACAATATATAACCGAGAAATGTTTTGATAAGTTCTGAACTGGAGTGGTTTGCAACTGAACTGGAAACTTATTTCATTCTCGCTACTATACGGTGCGCCAGTTATTAAATCCGCTATTAAAACAAAAAAAAAAGACGTATGGCACTCGGGGACTGCCGCGGTAAAGCTATTGCATAGCATTTTTTATCAACGCCATCTAGCGGTGAGAGGAGTCCCGTGTCAGGTTATTTTCGTAATGAATAATGTACTTAGTTATTTTATTAAACATACATCATAATATGATTTGCAGAGAGATGTCATCCACTGAATTTCAGGAGGCAGATTGTGTATAAGCTGCATCGATGGTTATCTAGTATAGTTCTTTAATTTTATAGTTCTTTAATTTCACGAGGCTCACGTTGAGTGTGTGTTATATCTGTATAAGTGTGAGCGAGAGCTTGCTCGCGCCTGACTGCTCTCACCCAGGGCTCCTGACAGGCACGCACACTTACGCAATGTACATGTACACGACGTAACCACAAGTAAAGTGTCCGTAACTTCGTGAGATAAACGTACTATACGTATTGTGGATACAGTCTCGAAACATAAAACAAAAACCCAGTAGCGGTATTTTTGATCTCATGACTTCATGATCCATTGCTGAATACCTAAGCTCACTACGACCAACGAGACAGTCGAGAAATTTTTGTAAAATGAGTGTTAAACTCGTTGGAGTGTAAATTTATTTTTCGCACCCCATAAGAACTTGAATGATTTCGTACCTCATTTTGTTAAGCCCAGAGGCGTCGTCGCTTCCCAAACAATTTATGATTACAATCTGTAACCATGTGTCAAAGACTATTCGCCCAGCCCACCGATCTATATACTAAATCTATGATCATTACTGGATTTGCTGTACCTATACAAATGACATTTTAATTATGGATCAATTCAAATATGGTTGAGCGAAGCAATGGCTGGATCATGCGTCATAGTCGTGAACGGGTGCCACCAACGGGAATGGGTCTGCTTTGACTGCCCATCTTGACATGCGTTGGATTGGTGTACCCACGGTGTACCTACTTATGCATTTTTGCATTTTTGAAGCTTTATTGTGGAAGCACTGTATACATAGCATAGCTTTGTAAAAAAAAAATTTTTTTGAAAAGAGCAACTGCTGAGTTTCTTACCGGCTCTTCTCAGCAGAATCTGCGTTCCGAACCGGTGGTAGATTTATGACGTGTCATAAGAGCTACAAGTTAGCCTACATGAAATAAATTAATTTTGAATTTGAATTTGAAGCACTATACTTCTTTGGAACTAATTACATTGCAAATAGAGCATCGATCTCTATAATTAATCTATGATTTGAAGATGATGTCATAGATTAGATTAAGTATAGAGGTCGGTGCGCCATTTGTGCTCTGACTCCGCTCAGACTCAAGATAGAGGTTAAAACGAGACACAAATATGCCACATAGATCTGTCTTTTTTTAACTCTGTTTTGAGTCTGAACTGTTTTTCTTCACCGTTGAAGAATATGATAATATTTAATTGTAAAACTCTGTAATTAAATACTAGTTGCTCTACTATTTGCGCATTATTCTGGTATGAACGTGTCTATTACAAAATTGGCTTCACTTTCTGTTTGTTTACGAGAGTTCCGTCTAACTGTTATCTTCAGTCTGTGTAAGCAGGAAGCATTCGCGGTTATTATCCCTAACATTTTATGGTAATCGGCAACCCTGCGGGGATTATTTTACCCAGTTTTACCCACATTAATGGGGTTTAAGTCATTATTCTGAACACCATGTTTGATCGTTAATGATAATGAAAATCTGTTATTCTTTTTGTTTTTTTAATTAGTACTGGCAAAAAATATCACACTTAATATTATAAAACCGAAAGTGTGTGTGTGTATGTGTGTGTGTGTGTGTATGTGTATGTTAGTTACTCCTTCACGCCACAACGAAAGAACCGATTTGGCTGTGGAATGGAGATAGCTCAAACCCAGGATTAAAACATAGACTACATTTTATCCCGGAAAATTACAGAGTTCCCACGGGAATTGAAAAACCCTTGATCACAAGTGTGTGCGCAAACACAGGTGCACTCTCTATTCCCTTACTCTCATAGTTCGATGGGATGGAAAATCCGACACGACCGGAGAGAAATCACGCACGGCACGGGGGTGTCGTTTGTCACCGCCTACTTCCTAATTCCGGCCTGGTACTGAGAATTTCTTGTCAAAAAAGTCCAATAGGTACATTTTTGACCCAGGAATCAAACCCGAGACCTCGTCATTCACAGTCGAACTTGCTAAACACTAGACCAACGAGGAATTTAATGTGGATCTATCTTATTCAAATTCAAATTCAAAATTAATTTATTTCATGTAGGCTAACTTGTAGCTCTTATGACACGTCATAAATCTACCACACCGGTTCGGAATGCAGATTCTGCTGAGAAGAGCCGGTAAGAAACTCAGCAGTTGCTCTTTTAAAAAAAAATTTTTTTTTTACAAAGCTATGTAATACAGTGCTTCTACAATAAAGCTTCAAAAATGCAAAAATGCATACGTAGGTACACCAATCCAACGCATGTCAAGATAGGCAGTCAAAGCAGACCCATTCCCGTTGGCGGCACCCGTTCACGAGCATGACGCATGATCCAGCCATTGCTTCGCTCAACCTTATTTGAGGGAACGTAACAACCCGCACCACACGACACCACCACAGAAATGTTTAAAGCGAGCATGACATACTTAGGCTACCCATGTTAAGGCATCGAATCGAATTATGAAGTACGGAAAACAGAATTATTTATACCCTCTTACCCGTACATATACTGTTACACTGTAGCTCGTAATCCAACCGCTTACCATATACTTTCCGCAAACAATGGTCGCGAGTAATTGATCAATTATTTCACTTCATTACGCGCCTCTGTTACGTCTCGTATAAATATTTTATTCACGCCCGCGCTAACATGTAAAAGGTTTAAGCCGTTTACATTTTTTTTAATATGTTGCTTTTTTGGGTCATCGCTGAAATACTTTACCGAATGGGACTTTTCGTAGGGCATATTTTATCATTGCCAAGTAAACCTTAATGCTGATACAAAAACTGTCAAATGTCATCTTTATTCATCAGTTAATGTTAACTTAGCGATGATGAAATATGCCCTTACTCTTAGTAGAGTGTTAGACAAGAGAAAAATACTACTGCAGTGGGAATTAGAAAAACTCTATCTAATTTTTTCAAGACCAACTTATCATCCTTATACAGTCAACTGTAACAGTAAAGTTACAAAGAATAAAACAACCTACTTACTAAACCTTTTCCTACCTTTTACTCTAAGTAGAGTAGTAGACAAGAGAAAAACACTGCTCTGGGAATTAGGAAAACTCTATCTAGTCTTTCCAAGACCAACTTATCATCCTTATACAGTCAACTGTAGAATAGTAAAGTTACAAAGAAGAAACCAAACTACTTACGAAACTTTTTCCTACCTATTACTTTTAGTAGAGTAGTAGACAAGAGAAAAACACTGCTCTGGGAATTAGGAAAACTCTATCTAGTATATCCAAGACCAACTTATCCTTATACAGTCAACTGTAGAACAGTAAAGTTACGAAAAAGAAACCAACCTACTTACTAAACCTTTTCCTACCTCTTACTCTTAGTAGAGTGCCTAGTAGACAAGAGAAAAACACTGCTTTGGGAATTAAAAAAACTCTACCATTATCTAGTCTTCCCTAGACCAACTTATCATCCTTATACAGTTGACTGTATAAGGATCATCCTTATATAGTTGACTGTATAAGGATGATAAGTTTTCCTACCTAACTTTAACTTTTTATTTATTTTATCTGAAAATTCTTTAACCTAAAAACTATTGAGCTATTTTAGAATGTAAATTTTATAGACGATACACACGAATGGCTGAAAATCTGATTGTTCAACTGAAACTGTCTGTACAAATCCACTGCTAAAACCATTTCGATTGTTCTGATCACTAAATCCGAAAATATGTCACTATATTTTTTCACAACTTATGTAAGCTGTGTAGATATGGATGGGAGAATGTTTTGAAACTGTCCTACCAATATTATGAAAAAAGTTTGGATGTATGATGGATGGGTGGATGGATGTCTGTTACTCATCTCATCGCAACGACTGGACCGATTTGGCTGAAATTTGGCACAAAGATAGATTATAGTCTGAAATAATACATAGGCTACTTTTTATCTCGGAAAATAAGAGAGTTCCTGCAGGAATTAAAAAACCCAATTCCATGTGTACGAAGTCGCGGGCATCAGTTAATAAATAAAAATAAAAAATTTTGAGTAGGTATTAAAAGTAAATATAAAAAGTTAGTGGTTTTTAGTAGTAAACCTATTATAAAAGTTAGTAGTTTTTTTCATGTAGATAGCTAGTCGATTGCTTTATAACTTACAAAAATACAACACTGTAAAAGATGTACGCTCTTTAAAATATCTTATTATTATAGACAACATTATATAAGTATAATAAATCTATTATCTTATTACATAATGACAGGATTTCTGTAGGTACATACCGCAATAATTATTACGGTTACATGGTCTCGTTTGAAAAGCCGTCACACTGTCTACGAAGTAGCATTATTACCTCATACTGTATAATTCAGCTATGAAATGAAGAACTACATTTTGAATACATTAGCACATTAAAGGCTTTGAGATGGGCTCAGCTTTTTAGAACATTGAGTTAGTATGATGCATATATAATGTGCAAGAATTACAGTGACTTTTGGCATGTGACTTTATGTATTTTTAAGTAGGAGGTTCTCAATTTATTTATTTATTACTCTTTACTGAAAAGCTTAAAATCCTTACTAATATTATAAATGCGAAAGTGTGTTTGTTTGTTGGTTTCTCCTTCAATCACGCTGCAACAGAGCTACGGTTCGACATGATTTTTTGCATGGATATAGTTGAGAGCCTGGAGAGTGACATAGGCTACTTTTTATCACAGAAAATCAAAGAGTTCCCGCGGGATTTTAAAAATAAATCCACGCGGATGAAGTCGCGGGCCTCAGCTAGTCGGTTGATAAAGAAGAAAAAGAAGAAGAAGATTAGTAGGATTATAGTGCTAAGCAATAATAGACTACAGGCCCGGTCCAAAAATGGATGGGTCATATGAACCACCAGGTGACCTATATAGGACGATATAAGAGCATAAAATAATACGATTCAGCACTATGCCGTCACTTTTAAGCTGTCCAACTGAGTGCTGGTGAGAATTGAAAAGTGCAGGTAGAGGGAGTACATTTTGGTTAAGTAGGATATATTTTTGTACGGCATTTTTACGTAACCTTTTGACGTAAGGAGTTTATTTTTCAGTGCGTCGAATGCCGTTACGCGTGTAAACGTTTACAGAAAACGTTACTCAAGCGGCAAAAAGGAATTTCTAAGTAGGTCAAACCACTCGCCCGTCCTCAACGTGCGTGGTGTAACGGGCCAGGTATTAGCTAAGTAAACGTTTGTATAGGATGGCTACGGATCTAAAACACATCTATCTTTCGCACAATGGCTATAAGGCGGTGATACCTTTTTTTTTATTCGATGACAAGATAGCCTTTGACTGCGATCTCACCTGATGGTAAGTGACGATGCAGTCTAAGATGGTAGCGGGCTAACTTGGAAGGGGTATAGCAGTGTAAATTCGACCCTAATCGGTTTCTACACGCCATCGTGCCGGAATGCTAAATCGCTTGGCGGCACGTCTTTAACGGTAGGGTGGTAACTAGCCACGGCCAAAGCCTCCCACCAGACCAGACCAGAGACAATTTAGAAATTATAAATTCCTAAATTGCCCCCGCTGGAAATCGAACCCGAGACCTCCCAGTTATAACAGTTATAAGACCACAGCGTTCACCACCTCGTTTCTAAGCGAATAGAGCATCACGTGATTTCCATATAGAGTGGCAAAAGTCTATACCGAACTGGACAGTGCGGCATCCATTCTTTCTAGGTATGTAATAAAACTAGCTGATGCAACCTCGTATACATGGATTAAGGATTTTGGATTGGGAACTGTATAATTAGTATTCAAGCCTCAATAGCCCAGCGGTTAACTGAAAACTGAAAGGTCGCACGTTCGAGCCCCACCCGTTGCATTATTGTCGCACCCAATCCTAGCACAAGCTTTAGTTATTTAATGCGGGACTACAGTCACCCCATCATTTTTTTTTAAATTTTTCTAGCCTATATCACCCGGAATGAGCTAAGGATTCTAACGACACCTCATTCATCAAAATCGGTTTATGCGTGTAGAAGTTATGGTGGATATAGAAACTCACATACATACATACGTACATGAACCCTGAAAACAATATACTCCTTTTTTCATGCAGTTGTAAAAAAAGAATAATGTTATTATCTTTCCCGAAAACCGTAATCAATTTTAAACAGCTCTCAAACAATCCTGAAAAGTAGAGTAAACACAATCGAAATGGAAGCAATTAAAATCACCTGACTGTACACCATTTGCGGTTTTCCGAAACCAATTTTATCGAAAACAATTCATAAAATACCTGTCCAGTGCGTAATTATTTTAATGTCATCGTAAATTATTATTATTATTAAGCGATCGTAAATAATAATAATTATTATTTATCTGGTGGGAGGCTTTGGAAGTGGCTAGTTATCACCCTACCATCAAACACTTGCCGCCAAGGGATTGTGCGTTCCAGCACGATGGCGTGTAGAAACCGACTAGGGGTATGGGTTGAATGCACACTGCCATACCCCTTCCAAGTTAGCCCGCTACCATCTTAGACTACATGGTCATATACCATCAGGTGACATCGCAGTCAAGGGCTAACTTGTAAAACTTTGTATTTAAATCAAATCTTCTAAGGTAATCGTGAATTTGATTGCGGTATGACCACAACACTTAGTTAAGTGAGAATATTTTGTTAATCAACTTTAAACTGTTATAGATCGTTAACAGTCTTTCAAAATTTAAAATGATAAGAGAAAGCTAAAGATGATTTTCCAATAAGTACAATATTCTGGCAATTCACGAGGGCGTGTGAGCTTTACTTGTGGTTACTTCGTGTACATGCACAATGTGTAAGTGTGCGTGTCTGTCAGGACTCAGGAGCCAGGGGCCCAAGTCTGCTATTGCAATTATAGTTCAATTGTCTATCAATGACATCCCAATTGCTACTTTTAGCAATTTTGGTAGTCTACTAATTCAATGGCGTCATAATTGTTTTCCGATGGTTTGCCACTGACACATCTAGCTTTGAATCTAGCTTAAATAAACGTTTTTAATATGTAGTTTTTTTTGAAACTCATTTCGGCAAACGCTTTTTAAGCTAATGGCAATACCGAGGTATCATTGAATTACAATCCAATTATAAGAAATCGAACGACCATTGTGAATTAAGTAGACTACGAAATTTTGGACCAATGATAATTGAACTGTAATTGTATTGCGGTTCAATGACAATGACATGTAAAATAGCAGACTTGGGGCCCAGGTGGGAGAGGCCAGGCGCGGGAAAGCCCTCGCTCACACTTATACAGATACGAGTGGTACGACACACACACAACCATGAGCCAAGCGCCCTCGTGAATTGCAAGAACTATACAATAATATATCAGTACCGAGCGACACTAAACATCAATCAAAATCAAAGTAATGTTTGTGAATGCGCGCATAAGTAATCTCTCGCTGAATCGCGGGGGTTAGAAATTCGCACAGCTTACATTAGATTAGAAATCCGCAGTAAATTCATAAGTAATATCACTTTATGCCTTTGAGCTGAATAATATAACAATAAAAGCAACAATTATATTTCGAATAGGCACCAGTACATTACCACAGTTAAGCCAGAGATGGCCTCAGGTTATTAGCGCATAAACCACCTTATGAATAATGAATGCCACAATGACGCTCGTAAGTGAGTTATTATATTATTTGATGTTGTATTTTCATATCTCAATAATTATGTTTCATTACTGATGTTTTAAGTAAATTATATTTAAAGTTTTTAAATTTTTATTTATACTATACACCGCAACGTTGACATCGTCGAACAGAAGCGGCCCCAATAATGTATCCAATTTAAGAATTCTCTAGAAAAAATTATTTTTAAAACCGATCTCAAACGCCACTACAAAGTACCTATATCAATTGTGCCTATATGAAGAGTTTCCTCGATTTCTCCAGGATCCCATCATCAGATCCTGACCTGATGACAATGGAACCACCTAGGAAGCCCTTTCAAACAAAAAAAGAATTTTCCAAATCGGTCCAGGCGTCTTCGAGTACCTAATCAGGGAACATATTATATTTAAAAAAAAAGATTCCGACGAATTGAGAACCTTTTTTGGAAGTCGGTTAAAAATTAATTCAAGTCACTGCACATAATACCGATACTAAATTATTATGATTTGAAAAATTTATGAAACACCCTGTTTATGAAAGGCCCAACGTGTACGAGGGTCATATTGATAAAGATTTAAACTTGTAATTTCAACTTCAATTTATATATCCTATCAATTATTTACATCACCGTCCATTGTCCAAAATTGAGCTGATGAAATGCGAAGCAATTAAAACGATATTTACAATGCTTTTACAATGGCATTCCATCGGATAGTAGCGTAAAAAGGGAATGATTTATGAAAACACAATATTTATTTTCATGAAATCGGACAATTGTGTCGTTTTTCCAGAAATTATTTATTCAAATACTCGCAAGTATGTGGAAGCATTTGGGAACTGCACTGCATTATTATCTCAAGAAAACATATAATGGTAGGACCATTATAATTATGAATAATGGAAAAGTCACGACCCTCATTAATGAGGAATATGATCCAGAGTGAGAGACAGATTCAAATATTCTCCATATTTTATTACTCCTGACAATAGTAGTGCAGATAAATGGCGTGTAGGATTTTAACACCAGATTAGGCTTTAGTGAAACATAAAAAATAGTTTACTAGCTTTTGCCCGTTACTTATTCTAACCTAACTCTCCAGAGTAAGGTTTTTAAAAATCCTGCGAAACCCTTTATGTTTCTGGGAAAAAAGTTAGCCTACGTAACTCTTCAAGACCTCAACTATATCCGTGCAAAAATCACGTCAATCCATTGCTCTATTGACGCGTGATTGAAGGACCAACCAAAAAACCAACACATTTTCACATTTATAATATTACATTACATTAGTAGAGATTCTTGAAATACTTACTAATTTACTCTTCAGTAAGATTTATCCCGCGTTGTTTAAATTGGGCCGAAGCTCCTACCGTTAAAAACTGTTTTAGTTTGTTGGTGTTAATTAATTAAATTATATTGTAAGATCGCAGTCAAGGACTATCTTGTTATCGAACAAAAAATCAATAACAAAAATATTAAACGGAAACTAAAAGATTACTTCATAACAAAATTAGATGGTTGATGATACTTATTATTTACTTATATTGTGTACATACTTGCCTAATTCCTAAACTTATCTCTTTATATACCTACCTACTCATATATTTTATTAACCTGTCTCTCAACTTCTAATGTAATTAAATGTATACCTACCTATTTAAATGAATGAGATCGTATGTTTAGTTCTTAGTTTAGCTATATATTGTTTTGTATATACTTACTCATTTTAAATGCTATGTTGCAGAGTGGCATCGAGGACAAACCTCTGTGGTTTTTTCGATGCGAATTATCATGTAAATGTATATAACTTTGTAACTGGTAATAAATAAATAAATAAATAATAATAAATAATAAATAAAAAATATATATAAATATCGAAATGTGAAGCCTGGATTAACTTGTTAGTAAATAAATAGTAATATTTAGTGCTTCTTACTTCGCATTCAGTACGTTCAGTTTGAAGTATCATCCGCGGAACTTGGACAGTTCGCAATAAAGTTGCGCCAGCTTCGCATAAGTTCCGCTTCCAACTGAGTTGTGCATGAAACAAATAATATGTACAGTTCAAATTTGTTTGTTTGTGCAGCATATTGCAGCGGATAACTTTGTAATTATGTTACCTGTTGTACGTAGTATTATGATACGACAGTATTTATTACCCGCTTTATAACTTTTGAAGGGAAAACTTATTTAGGGCGAATCGACACGCAGAACTAAATAGCATTTTTGTATTACATAAGGTTAGAAAAGCTTAGTTATTGATTAGCGATGCCTGACGTCCCGTATTTTAGGCATAGTTTAAAATGTCCCGGCGGGACTGACTCTGTCCCGTACTTGAACCGTACGTCGTTTTTCATTATGAAATCGATCTTAGTATTCACACACGTAACGTTCGTAAAACGTATTCGTCCCGCTACTAACTTGCACTCGCAGCCCGCATCGACCAATGACAGCGTTAGTGTCAGAATGACAAAGTTAAAACTGACTCGATCCTCGGAAAAATATAAAAATAATAAAAAATGACACTAAATAATTTTGTTTTTCATTTGTCCCGGGTATAAAACTGAAATCCCGTATTTTTTTGCCCATTTAACCATTTGTCCCTTATAGGCTGAAAAAAAAACTGGCAACCCTAGTATTGATATTACCACAGAATCTTACTAAAGCTATTAATCCGTGAAACGATATCATTACGAACCTATAAAAAGTTTATGCCGCGAGATTTCCATACCACATCCGAGCCAATTTTGTTGCTTCAGTGATCCTAGAGTGTAAAGGTTGAAATAAATAGAACACGCCGCGGCATGCGAAAGTGTGTTTGTTTGAAAGAAAGAAAGAAAGAAAAGAAAGAAAATAGATTTTATTTGATCAACACAGACAAATAAAGAAAAATAAAATAAAATATTGACATATTATGATCAAATAGGGTTCCCACTCAGCATCATGCTGCAGCAAGCTGCAGCGCTGGTTTTCAGTGGGAACCTTATATGAGTACGGTCACGGAAACATATGTACGCAGATATATATATGTATGAATACAAATAAAATGAAAGAAAAAGAAAACAAAAAATAAAACAAAGTAAAATAAAATAAACCCAACGAAATAAAAGAAAGTCGACAAACAATAAACATACTTATACATAAAATAACATGGGACACAAGGCGGGGGGCATACAAAGTGCTGGAATGATTGGTAAGTATAATTACTTGGTAAATGTTGGTTATTTATTAATTAATGAATTTCATTTAAATCGATAATAATTTTTGTTGCGTTATAAGGTGTGTTTTTAATTTAGTTTTAAATGTTGCCAAAGATTTTAACGATCTTAACGGTGGTGGTAAGTCATTCCAGCACTTTGTTGCTGCAAACTTAAAACTTCCCTTAAAAGCCGCTGTCCTATGCCTTGGCGTAGCCAATACAAACAGGCAATTATCTCGCTTAAGGCGTGCTGATTTATCAGTTAACCACATAAGTTTTTCGCGCAAGTATTTTGGCATTCCGTTTTTAAGCACCCCAAACAGTAGAGTGGCAAGATGTAATCTTCTGCGTGATTCCATTTTTAAGAAGTTTGTTGGTTTGTCCTTCAATAACGCTTCAAAAAAGCTACGGATCGACGTGATTTTTTGCATGAGTATACTTGAGGACTGGCGAGTGATATATAGATATTATCCCGGAAAATCAATGAGTTTCCGCGGGATTTTAAAAACTAGATCCACGCGGACGAAGTCGTGGGTATCAGCTAGTGTACAATATATGCATTTCATTTCATCAACCGTCTCAACCCATCGACGGCCCACTACTGGGCACAAGTAAGGTATTCTCTCAAATAACAAGGGAACCGATTTTGATGAAATTCTCAGTGTTCCCTAAGTTGAACTATGAAAACAAATAAAAAAGAATGACCACAATTCGAAGCAATTCGGTAATTAGTTTCGGAGAAATGTATGGACAAACATACATACATACACCTATATGTATATTTGGTAGGCCTAATTGATTATCATATGTGAATATTTTGCAGTTTCCATAATATGAAATACTTAAGTATGTGTTGAAAATTGGTAATCTCTTTCATTTTGAAGTCAGTTAAAAATGGAATTAAGTGAGTACAGCTTCTATGGAACAACATCATCTAATATGAGATATATCACTATAGCTGATACCCTGTGAATTAAAAACACAGATTGATACAGAGTTTTGAATTTAGTTAATTCATTCGAATTCTTTTAGCCCGTTTCTATTGTATTAGTTCTAGTTTGAATACTAAATAGTTTCTAAAGATGAAGTAATGTTTGTTCGAACTGAACTGAAAAAAAAGGACTCTATCATTTACTCAAAATCAGTTTTAAGCTATTGCATAGCTTATATCGCGGGCCTTGAGCGTGGAGACCGAATCCAGAAATTCCGTAACGAAAATAACCTGACATGGGACTCCTCTCACCGCTAGATGGCGTTGATAAAAAATGCTATGCACTAGCTTTACCGCGGCAGTCCTCGGGGGGTGTCACACGTCTTTTTTTTCATAGTTACAGTATTTAATTCCGTGTTACGTTTTGTTTGTCTCAGCCTTTACTAGCCAATGATATAATAAATTACATATACCTATTTTGTAATCCTAACACAAACACGGTCTTACTAGCAAATAGGATTATGACTAAACTAGCTAAACAATGTAAGTAAATTAGTAATTTTGCGGTGTTTTAGTAGATGTGTTCATAACACGCGGAATGTTTTCCAAGTACCAAGTAAACTTTCATACAAATTCAACGTCGACATTTCGAAGTTGTAAAGAATTTATGTCCCGCAATTTTCTTAATACATACATTTTTCTTACGGTACTATAGCATGCGGTAAGTATCATACTTTACACTTATTCGACAAAATGTAGGTACATTTTGATGAATTTTTTTAAGATATTAAGTTGATTGCGCTTTTTTTGGATGACAAGCTAGTCCTTTACTGCGATCTCACCTGATGGTAACTAACGATGCAGTCTAAGATGGTAACGAGCTAACTTGGAAAGGGTATGGCAGTGTACATTCAACCCATACCCCTAATCTGTTTTTAACACGCCCTCGTACCGGAACGCTAAAGGCCGCTGCATACATAACGTGCACGGGACGGGACGGGACGTGGACGGGACGGGACGTGGAGTTTTGGAAACATCGTTTCATAGAAAATGTAAGCGACTGTGCATACGTCACGGAGCACGGACGGGACGGGAACGTGCCACGCGCGGAACGGGAAAAATATCGTCGGCGACGATGTTTAGCACGTCCCGTCCCGTACGTGCCCCGTCCCGTGCGTGATTCCGCTGCGTATGCACAGTCGCCCCGTTCGCTCCGGAGAGCTAAGTAGTGATGTTTGTGTATTTACCTACGAAGCAAAAATGGACGAATGGAAAAACTAATTGAGTGTGTACGATCATTGAAAGTATTTAGCCACCAAATATAAAAATTATCTGTGGCGTAAAATTGCAGTCGAACTATCACTCACTGAAAACGGTCAGATTTATTTTATTAATTTATTGCATTGGTATCTCTACTTATATTTTAATATGTAATAATAATTACAGTTGAACTTTTTATGCTCAAATCAATAGGTATATAGTATCAACCTTTGACGACCTCCCTGGCGCAGTGGTGAGCGCTGTGGTCTTATAACTGAGAGGTCTCGGGTTCGATTCCCGGCGGGGGCAATTTAGGAATTTATAATTTCTAAATTGTCTCTGGTCTGGCCTGGTGGGAGGCTTTGGCCGTGGCTAGTTACCACCCTACCGTCAAAGACGTGCCACCAAGCGATTTAACGTTTCGACACGATGGCGTGTAAAAACCGATTAGGGGTATGGGTTGTATTTACACTGCTATACCCCTTCCAAGTTAGCTCGCTACAATCTTAGAAAAATCCATCTTTCCTTGTTCACATCACTAGCACGTTAGTTCTGAGTTATTGCCACGTTGCGTATGCATTAAAAATTCCCGTCCGTGTTTACTAACCACGTCCGGGCCACGTCCCGTCCACGTCCCGTGCACGTTACGTATGCAGCGAGCTTTTAAGCTCGCTGCATACGTAACGTGCACGTGTTTTTCTAAGATTGTAGCGAGCTAACTTGGAAGGGGTATAGCAGTGTAAATACAACCCATACCCCTAATCGGTTTTTACACGCCATCGTGTCGAAACGTTAAATCGCTTGGCGGCACGTCTTTGACGGTAGGGTGGTAACTAGCCACGGCCAAAGCCTCCCAACAGGCCAGACCAGAGACAATTTAGAAATTATAAATTGCCCCCGCCGGGAATCGAACCCGAGACCTCTCAGTTATAAGACCACAGCGCTCACCACTGCGCCAGGGAGGTCGTCAAAGGTTGATACTATATACCTATTGATTTGAGCATAAAAAGTTCAACTGTAATTATTATTACATATTAAAATATAAGTAGAGATACCAATGCAATAAATTAATAAAATAAATCTGACCGTTTTCAGTGAGTGATAGTTCGACTGCAATTTTACGCCACAGATAATTTTTATATTTGGTGTCTAAATACTTTCAATGATCGTACACACTCAATTAGTTTTTCCATTCGTCCATTTTTGCTTCGTAGGTAAATACACAAACATCACTACTTAGCTCTCCGGAGCGAACGGGGCGACTGTGCATACGCAGCGGAATCACGCACGGGACGGGGCACGTACGGGACGGGACGTGCTAAACATCGTCGCCGACGATATTTTTCCCGTTCCGCGCGTGGCACGTTCCCGTCCCGTCCGTGCTCCGTGACGTATGCACAGTCGCTTACATTTTCTATGAAACGATGTTTCCAAAACTCCACGTCCCGTCCCGTCCACGTCCCGTCCCGTCCCGTGCACGTTATGTATGCAGCGGCCTTTAATCGCTTTGCGGCACGTCTTTGACGGTAGGGTGCTACGGTCAAAGCTCCCATTACCAGACTATTTACTGACCAAACTGTGTGAGATCTACCAATTTCATACTTCTTAATGAAACGGTATGAGTTACTTATGTAGCATTTTTTATTTTATTGAAAGGGAAAACATAAAATTGAATTCTTAGTAACTTGTCCCCCCTTTACCATTTTACCACCGTACTGCAAGACATAGGGAGAGCTTCCATCCCTACGTCGTTGATATTCCACCTACGCGCATCAAGCGCTTTAAGTCTTCATTCCTGATTCGCACGGCTAGGGTCTGGAATGCTCTTCCAAGATCTGTGTTTCCTAACACGTACAATTTGGGTATCTCTAAAACAAGAGTGAATAGGCATCTTCTAGGCAAACGCGTTACACCTTAGACCACATCATCACTTTCCATCAGGTGTGGTAGTGGTCAAGCGTGTGCCTATCATCTATAGAAAAAAAAGACGTGTGGCACTCGGGGACTGCCGCGGTAAAGCTATTGCATAGCATTTTTTATCAACGCCATCTAGCGGTGAGAGGAGTCTCGTCATTTTCTTATCAACGCCATCTAGCGGCTCACCGTAGAGGAGTCCCGAGTCAGTTTATTTTCGTTACGGAATTTCTGGATTCGGCCTCCACGCTGGCCCGCGATAGAAGCTATGCAATAGCTTAAAAAAAAACTAGTTACTAATTACTTGTTCATAATATTAGTGTGAGTATTTTGCCAGAACATCTTCCGCTAAAGCAGTCATGCCGCGATCGACTCGACCAATAGTCGCGATCTTAGATCACAGAAGATTTTTTTTTTCTGTGATAGAAGGCCGCGATCGACCGATTGGCCATCCGTGGAATAAGGTTTGAATCTTTGAATTTTTCAGATTTCATTCCAGCCCTTAAACATCGGGCTATAAGAGTGTGAGTTGTGGAATGGCGTGACTTGGGGTAGTTACCACTTATTAACCGTTATCGAAGCCTCAGAAGCAGGAAATACCCCGGTCCAACCCAATTTAGATGAGATTATTTCAAACAATTGGAAGCGACCTCGGTTAGTTTAGGTGCCGATCGATAAAAATCGAATTAACTCTATCTATAGGATAATATAAACGTAAAAACTATTTTTACAAAACCGACTTCAAACGCCACTACAAAGTATATCAATTGTGCCTATAAAATTTGAAAAGTTCCCTCGATTTCTCCACGATCCCATCATCAGATCCTGACCTGATGACAATGAGACCATCTGGGAAGTAGGTATACCCTTTCAAACAAAAAAAGAATTTTCCAAATCGGTCCAGGCGTCTTCGAGTAATCGGGGAACACAATAAAAAAAGATTCCGATTAATTCAGAACCTCCTCCTTTTTTGGAAGTTGGTTAGCAATACAAATAAATAAAATTGAAGTCTCTGTTTCTGATATCTAAATAAAAGCTTTTTACTAATATAAATGCATATTATGTAAGTAAATACGGTACTTATAACAAAAAATAATTTTTAAAATTTTTGTCTGTTTTTATGTGTCTCTTTGTTGCTGATAATCTTGAGACGTCTGGACCAATTTTGACGGAACTTTCACGTGTAGAAAGTTAATGTTACCAGGAGTAATATAATAGTAACTGATGCTGCAAGGGTTCTGCCCACCTAAACTGTAGGGATTTAGGAACTGGTATTCTTTACTTCAATATGTTTTATTTTTTTTTTAATGAAGGATACCTATCAGCCAAGCTGAACTTTTTTGTGACTTGTGGTAAGAGTGGGTACGACAATAGTGCAACGGATGGGGATCGAACCTGCAACCCTTAAGCCTTTCAGTCCGCACCTGTAACCGTTGGGCTATTGAGACTTATAAAGATTGCAAAGAAGTCCTTTCAAATGTTTCAAATACATACAATTTCTTATAGCCAAAGTGCTATTGTTTTCCAAAGAGGATCAATACGAGACCGTGCTCTCTCAGTGGAGCAATAGCTTCGGACGCTCAGGCTATTTTGCAGATAAGTGTAAAAAGGTACCTGGAAAACCTTTTAAGGCAGGCTTATTTATCGAAAATTACATACCTGGAATGGAGATAGCTCATACCCAGGTATTTAATTTTCGAACCAGTAGCCTATGTGTTAATACATTTTAAACAGAAAAATTCAAGAGTTCCCGCGGAACGGGCATCGTCTAATTTAGATATAAGTTAAAAAGAATCCTTGTAGAAATATTATTATCTTTCTTTATTCGATGACAAGATAGTCCTTGACTACGATCTCACCTGATGGTAAGTGACGATAACCCTAATCGGTTTCTACACGCCATCGTGCCAGAACGCTGAATCGCTTGCCGACTCGTCTTTGTCGGTAGGGTGGTAATTAGGCACGACCAAAGCCTCCCACCAGACAACTACCGAATAATAAAACTAACTAAATTTGCTTATTTAACATTTTAATTAATTTTGCGGGAAACAAAAGAATAGCAATTCTGAAGAAAAAAAAATCACTCAAATAGAACTTGAGTTACGCTCGCAGAACATTTTTATTTCATCTTATAGTAATTTTATTACTTCCTTTGAGCCACTGGGACGCTGAGTCAGCCAGCTGTTAAGTAAAATGGAAATATTCAACAAATTCTTCAACTGATTCCTATCATAATTGGTTTAATAACTTTTGGGAGCCAGATGTAGTAGTATAGTATAGTATTTAATTTTATAAATTTAAGTACCTACTTAATGATTTATTCGTTAAAACCAATCTTTCTTGGATCATCAAGAAAAATCTCTATTTATGGTCCTTGGTAATCTCATTCGCGGCGAACTCAATAAATAAGTTATTGTATAAAAAGTTACTCTAAAGGAACATACACACTAGACCGGCCGACTCGCCGACATAGTCCGGTGGGTTGATGTCGGCGGCATTATTTTAAGAGGATCATGTCGACGACTAAAGACCAAATTAGACGGTGCGTTCATCGTTAATTTTTGCGACGAACGATGAACAATACCAGTTAACCTTTCGTCGCGGAGGCAAAATCGCCTGTGAATGGTAAACGGTCGGTGTTTAGACAGTACATTTTCGATGACTCATCGATGAAGCCTCGAAAATGAAAGCAAAAGTCCCGAAAAGTGAACCGTCTAATTTGGACTTTACGCCCGCGTGTCTTATGGCGATATATCAGCAGCATATCTTGCGTTTGCTACTTGCATTTGTACTCATTTGCCTGGCAACACTCGAGCTATAGTGACGATAATGATCCCACAAGTTGCTATTATTAGATCACTATCATGTATCAACATCCATGTTTAGCTATAAATGGTATTTATGAGACTAATAGATTTTATTGACTGAATTATTTGAGAAATAGAACACAGAATATCTCTTTGTAAACGCGGAATTCATTGACTGATAAAGGAAGTTGCTGATTTCCAACTTGTAACGAGATGTAAAGCCGTCGATTAACACGTAGACAACAAAGTCTGTGTCGGTGAGTCAGCGGATTTGGTGTGTAGAGCTCTTAATGCTCATAAAACTCTTTGAAGGGCGATAAATAACATCTCAGACTTCGTTCGTGTACTTTTCGTGTTCAGCGTTGAATAATTTTATTTCAATAAGAAATTCACTCTGCCATAACCATTATAATCTGAAGACCGCTTAATTTCACATTTTCATGGAAATGAATCCAGAAACGACTGGCCTCTTCAGATTTAGACAATGTTGTCTTTAACACGTTCACTGCGGCAAGTAAAATCATAGTCTTTCATCTGGTGCGGCGACGGGTCGAAATGCGCCCCCAATGATATTTCCGCTAGTGCGTAACAGGTCTTTCTAAACCCACCAGCACTAGGATAGATTAAATTGCTATAACTTTGTGAAAACATAATGTATACAATTTTTTTTTATACTGTTAGAATGACCTTGAACCCAACTTCCTTAGGTTTGATTCGCCCCGGGATCTGCCAAACAGGAAATGAGAAATAAAGCAGGAAAAGCGCCAGGCCGATATCGACCTGTACCGCACTAGAAAGTATTTTTAGTAGTGATGAGACAGAGAAAAATAAGGGGATATCGAAAATAAAACAGAATAAAAACTTAAAAATGTAAAACTGTAAAAGAACTGAAAAATGTTTTTATTTATTCACTGTAATTGACTATTCACTGTAGAAGGCTAGTTTTTAAGAATAATCATTTTCATAAAGGATGGTATTGCACATAAAATCCCCAAGTCATTATGAGTCTAAGGCTGATATTATGTTGATACTAGCTTTAACCCGCGGCTTCGCTCACGTTAGGTTCGATTTTTTAACCCCCTATTTAACCCTCTTGGAGTTGAAATTTTCCAAAATCCTTTCTTAGCGGATGTCTACGTCCTAACAGCTACCTGTATACCAAATTTCAGCTCGATCGGTCCAGTTGTTAGAGCTGTGCGTTGATAGATCAGTCAGTCAGTCAGTCAGTCAGTCACCTTTGCCTTTTATATATTTAGATGTGTAGATAATAAACAAAACTTACAGCTTGTGCTTCGTTTTCCGTGCACATTTGTTTCAAAATTATTTTTATTTTTAATTGGTGAGAATATTTCTTTACTGCTGTCACTATCACCGCTGCCGATATCAATAACTGCAGGGTGAATTATTTTATTTTGTATTTTTCTTTTATTTTTAAGCTATTGCATAGCTTCTATCGCGGGCCAGCGTGGAGACCGAATCCAGAAATTCCGTAACGAAAAATAACCTGACACGGGACTCATCTACGGTGAGCCGCTAGATGGCGCATTTTTTATCAATGTCATCTAGCGGTGAGCCGCTAGATGGCGTTGATAAAAAATGCTATGCAATAGCTTTACCGCGGTAGTCCCCGAGTGCCACACGTCTTTTTATTTGTCGTCGTTGATAATATCGCTACGTTAGATCAGCTAGATAGCACAACACTAACTGGCGGGGCGCGCGCTCTGTGCGGTACCGGGTCGCCGGCAGCCTGTTAGTACGGTGGGCCTTAATAGGCCCACTGCCGCACTGAGCGGATGTTTTTCACCGTCAGTGCGTCGATAGGTCGATAAAGGCCTACCGTTATGTTTTGATGGGGAACACCTACAATTTTGACCGCAAGATGAAATATATATTTGTCTCTGTAAAATTTTTACAAACACCTGAGATAATCGTTCCGCACTAGCGAGAGGGACATAGTTTTGTTCGTCCGCACCAGCTGAAATACCGCGACGGGCCGAAATCGGCCTGTTACGCAGTGAGCGTGTTAAATCAAGAGTGAATAGGCATCTTCTAACAAGCGCGTACCATCTTAGGCTGCATCTTTACTTACCATCATTGGTGAGATTGCAGTCAAGCGCTAGTCTATATACCTATCTAAAGAAAACAATTAAAAATCCCTTGCTATACCAGTGAAGGAAAATATTGTGAGGAAATCTGCATACCTGAGAGTTTCTCTAAATCTCAAATGTGTGTGAAATCTGCTTATAATAATATAATCATACCTGTCGGTATAATAATATAAATTCATATTCTCATTTGTAATTGTAAATAGGCATTAAATCTATTATGTACTCGTATTTGCACTTCCGCACGGCTCATTTGGTATGTTAACATGCAACTGAAGCCTAAACATATTATGTAGAGCGAAGTACATAGATATATTATGTTAATTCAACTGTTTTGCTTGATTTCTTTTAATAAATGTTGTGTAATAAATTAATTTCCATTATTTTTTACTGTAATGAACTATCGCTGAAAGGAATTAAATTTAAGCACTAAGCGCTATAAGTCTTCATTCCTGATCCGCACGGCTAGGGTCTAGAACGCTCTTCCAAGATCTGTGTTTCCCACGTACAATTTGGGTATCTTTAAAACAAGAGTGAATAAGCATCTTCTATGCAAACGCGTTACACCTTAGACCACATCATCACTTTCCATCAGATGTGATAGTCAAGCGTGTGCCTTTGAAAAAAAAATGGAATACATTAAATATTCACAGTGCGTTCACTTTTGTTCCATTTAATACCAGTAGGTTCAATTATTATTTACCTAAGCATATTGTAGGAATAAGTTAATTATAATGTGTACTCAGCATATTTGCTTGTTTGTCGTGTCTGGGAACAAGTAACAAGACAGTAACTCGTTAAGTGAAATCAGTACCTATTAATAACATGGTTTATTACCATGAAGCTTTTCTTATTCTGAACTATATAGCGTTGAAAACTGTACTAACTACTATTATCTGGGTAAAGTTTTAAATAAAAATTCTTTTAAAAAACCGACTTCAAACGCCACTGCAAAGTATAAAATAATTTTAGATTGTACATGTATTGTGAAGTCGGGCTTGCCTAAATAGTAACGATGAAACTGATGCGCGACGTTAACCCAACTACAACATACGTGTACAAACTAAAACTATTTTATATATTGTTGTGGCGTTTAATGTCGGTTTTTAAATTTTTTTTATTAAAAGCTTTACCCACATAGTTGTGTAGCTTCATAAGATTTTAATCTACACATCTGATCGCGAGAGATTTGCTCTTTTTCTTCCATTGAGGAGTTCCCGTCCTCCATCACCGAAGATATTCATCAAATCTTCACCAAAAAATGGCAGGTCCATTTCCGTATGTCAAAAAAAAAATTGAAATCGGTTCAGATTTGACGGAGTTAGGAAGTGAATTGAGAACCTCCTCCTTTTTTTGAAGATGGTTAAGAATCTTTCTTTATTAGGCCCATCTAGAGTGAAGAGATCATAGAAAAATAGAACGACATAATTCAACGAGACGTGAAGATAAAGTTGCAATGGGCGGCGCTATAATTAATCTCAAAGTGTTTGAACGGCAACCCTATATACCTTTTGGAGAGATCTCATTAGTTCATAGAACTATATCTATGTATGAAATTATGTGGCGATCCCTGAGACTTATTGTCCAGCAGACCTATACGTACGAACTTTTGAGTAGGTATTCTTGTAATTCGCTACATAAATGCACTCGCAAAAGCTATTTCGTGTCTTGTATGAATATTTCTTCTAGGTACTTAATAAGAATGTCTCTTCAGCTTGAAAGAAATATGCTTAAACTTTTTGCCTCTGAAGCCTGAAAATGCGAATATGCCTACACCTACTTACGAAATTATGTATACTACGTTACCGAATAACTTTTCGCTCGGTAAGTATTACAAGAATTTGTTAGCATGAAAACTTAGTGCGGGTTAATTTAGCCTCGTTTCAGCTACGAGTAGTTTCTAACAAGCTAACAAGCTTTAACCACAGTATCGGATGTGTTTGGGACTACTTTTTGTTACTGAACGTGAAGTACAACATTCACCCAAAGTTTTAGTTCATTCAAAGAATTGAAAACTGAACAGTCCATTTCCATCGCCAGCCATTGCACTATTGTCGTACCCACCCCTAACACAGGCCTAAGGGAGGTCACATACGATCAAGTTTGCCGTCAAGTTTGTATGATGCTTAGGGATTCGAAAAAAGGATCCAGACCTAAGTATCATCGATACTTTGGGTTCTATCCCTAGGAAAGCTCTCGAAAGCTGTACCACTCCATCGAGAAAACTAACGCTATAGGTATATCAGAGAGAGAATAGTATAGACAATAGTTTACATACTTTTGGTACTTTCCCAATTACTTTTATCTCATCACTAGATTCCACACGTCAGATAGCAGACTATGGTCTACTATATACTCTCTTGATAGAGTGGTACAGCTTTCTGGAGTTTTGTATCAATAGAACTCAGTTATCGATCCTTTTTCGAATCAAACTTATTTGGAGGGAAGATGGAAATATCAGTCAAGTTAATAATATTATACCTAATATTCAACTGACTGGAGGCCCAAGTAGAGCTATGACGAATTCTTCGTAAACAATCAAAATTAATCTTAGTTATTACAAGCCATTGAATAACAGATTAGGAAACAGCTTAAGTACTTCATAAAGTAATTTGTTTGTGAGTAGACTAAGGGCCGATTTCATCAACGTTAAATTAGTTCTATCCGAGCGTAAATGTCCCGGAAAATTAAAGAACTCCCGCGGGTAAAGTTTCTGCCTAGCCTATGTGCTATTCTGATGTATAAGCTATTACACTGTGAAATTTTATCAAAATCCGCTCAGTAGTTTTTGCGCGAAGAGCAACAGACATCTATCCATCCATCCTCATAAACTTTCGCATTTATAATAATAGTAGGATTAGTACGAAAAGTCATTTTATAAGTTAGTATATCTACATAGATAAGTAGGATTTTTAACGTAATTCCTCAAAAAATGCACTTACAACTTGTAAGTTTGAAGACAATATGTTAATCACTCTTGTAACTTAAAAGAGTGATTAACATATTGTCCCCCAAAATTCATTTAAGTTTTTTCTATACCTGTCCTTTTCTTGTTCACTCTTTAACTAAACTTGCCAAAAAGTGACAGCATTAAAACATCATTAAGCAGATTGGTGCAAGACGGTCTAAGTCCAGTCAAATTACAGAACAAGAAGCTAAAACTTAGGTCCAAAGTAAGGCGTTTTCTGACACGGAAATAAGTTTACTGACGAAGAGTTCACAAGCACGTAAGGGCGCCGCAACGCACTATATGGCACCGCTGTCAAATCTATTATACGGGACGCCATTACAGTGGGTATAACCAATCATACGAGTACACGGGGCTCATGAATACATTCATGTGTGGATGCATCAGTAAGCATCGTAGCGCGCCGCGCTTCCTATTAGCAAGGCATTAGGCAAATCGGTGAAAAGCGTATTGGAACTGTATAAAGCAATGCCATAGGTACTGTATAGGATTGTTTATTTAAGAGCTTTTATTTCGCATCGAAAATAGCAAAAGTATTACTAGTAGTTTTCATATGCTTTTTTAGAGGTTGCTTAGTTTACATAGGGCATCCAAAATGCAGCCAAAACTACAGTTTTTGTCATTGTAATTTTATCTACCCTTAAAAGGGCATTCGGAGGTTTTAAAGCTTAACAATTCATTTTTTGCATTCCATCAAATTCAATCCTTAAGTGGGCAAAAAATGCCAACTAAATGTACTATTTACCTAACCAAAATATGCAGTGCATTTTCTCAAAGTGTTAAAGAAAACTTAAGCACTTTCAGTTCACCTCAAGGGGATTTTCCCTTATTTAAATTGAATGCAGACTTAAGTCGTGGCCCCTGGGGCATCTTGACTGACTGACAGACAAAGCCTAAACCAGGTAGGTAAACCTGGAGTCTTCTGAGTATCTTTGTAGTTGCATTAAGTAAAGATTTTTTGAAATCCCTTCTTAAAGGAGTAACAAGGGGTGGTAAAAGTAAAGAACTTTTTAAACTAAATTCCACGCAAACAAATTCGTGGTAGTTTCACTTGATGACCATTCAAAAGCACTTTGTAAAAGTTTGTTTGAATAAAAAATTATTCTATTCTATTCTATCCCATTCTATTCCATTCCATTCTATCTCATTCTATTCCATTCTTCAAATTATTTTCAAATCGTTCTCAATAATGTATCAACCAATATTTATAACTTCTATTACAACAAGTAATTAAGCTAATCAAAAACAGCTGAGTGGAATGTGGTCGAACTAATATTATAATGTAGGTGCGTATTTTTAATCACATTCCCGAAGTGAGTGTCGGCAACTTGTCCGGGTCGACACATACCACGTCAGTAATTTGTCAGCACATCATTGGGCGGAGTAATTAAGCCATACGTGCCTGTCCCGACACACGCTCTCCCCTTTTACGAACAAACCGGGGCTCGGGGTCGGGAATATTTTATTTTTTATTTGACGACAGTTTTTTTTTTACCCGTCTGCGGTACACAAAGAAGGGTATAGTGTTAATCACTCTATGTATGTATATGGCGCTCTGGAACCAACGCGTAGACCGATTTTGATGATTCTTACGTCAATCGATTTGTGTTAATCTTGGGAGTGTCACTAAAGACACGACAGTAATCAAAATACAATATCAGCGACCACCAGACGTTAGATGTGAGACCTAACGCGTGGACCGATTTTGATGATTCTAACGGAAGAATTGTGTTAATCTTGGGAGTATCACTAAAGATATGAAATTTCACAGATGCAATTATTATTTTTTTGGTATATATACTGTTACTTCGGATTATTTCCAAGACATTGTAAACTTGAGTTGATTCTGTAGCATCAAATAGAGGAAAGTGGGGCGGCTTCATACAGTTTTTATAAGTAATACTGTAGTGGAAGCATAATATTATTGAAAATTTCCATAATTCTTTGAAAGAAAAAGGAAAGACGAAGAGTCTATTTTTGACTAATTTTTTCAGAATCAGATACCTAATCGATTGCAGTAATTTTTAAGCCATGGTACACTTTATCTTCCTAATTTGAAAGATCAACAATAAAACGTCACAAAGATTAAATAAATAATATTCTTAAAGAAGCGGGTTTTCCGCACTCGCGCTCTATACAAGCTTCATTCTTTTCAACTATGGCTACTGCAGGCGACAGCATAATGGCTGGGAAATAAAACTATCTAGAAATAAAATTCCTCCCGAGAGAAGCGAATTAAAAAGCATTTAAGATGCTGCTTATCGCATTTTTTTTAAATAAATAACATCTAGGTCAAGTCATACCAATTACCACCGGGTGCTACTACTGCTGTTTGCGATCGTAGTATCACGAATTTTGACGTGGAAAATCTATGGGCACGCCACCGAATCGCATGTGGTGATGTGAAATGGCATGATGCTCTGCTAGGCCGTCATGCCCCCCAGAAGGCTTATGATTTTAACAGTCTATGTATGTATATATGTATGTTTTTAGCGTTCCGGCATGATGGCGTGTAGAAACCGATTAGGCGTATGGGTTGAATGTGATAAATGAGTTGCGATCAACTTGTTATTAACTTAGTCCAGGTGACATAGGCTACAATCAATATGACAAATGTTTCAGCCAATTTTCCACAGTTCAAAAATCGTTTCAACTATAAACCTACTTAAAAACAACAAAGGCGAAAAAAGTTTTTTTGAAAATTTATTTGTACACTAGCTTTAACCCGCGGCTTCGCTCACGTTAGGTTCGATTTTTTAACCCCCTATTTAACCCTCTTGGGGTTGAAATTTTCCAAAATCCTTTCTTAGCGGATGTCTACGTCCTAACAGCTACCTGTATACCAAATTTCAGCTCGATCGGTCCAGTGGTTAGAGCTGTGCGTTGATAGATCAATCAGTCAGTCAGTCAGTCAGTCACCTTTGCCTTTTATATATTTAGATTCTTGCCAAAATAATAAAATTGTACGGTTTTGATTATTTTACATAGTGTTAAAATAAAGCCCAGCTGGTAATCGAATCCGAGAATTTATATTTATAAGACCATTTGACTGTGGTCTTATAAATAGGTACGTACGCAAAAGCTTTCGTTTTCTTTCTCTACATCACTTAAACAACACTTAACCCTATTTGCATAAATTACTAGCATTTGTCATACCAGATGTAAAAGCATAAGGTATGAAAGACGCATTTCACCACAACGCGATCATTTATTAATGAAAAAGTTTGAGCAGCTAATTACCGTGACTCCCGCGAAAACGTTTAATTAAAACGTTAAACACAATTCACGTTTAAGGAAAACGGTCGTACTGCGGTGTATGTTTCACTTTATTTTACAAAAAAAATAAAAAAAAAACCCGCTTTCGGCATTCACTTTTTTCAGTGTTAAGAGACAGAGCGAGTACGATCTATTGGAGTTTGTTTAAGAGTGACAGAGGAGGGTATACTGGAATTGAAAAAGATTAATGCGAACACAGAATGGGAGGTGGGAATGAAGAAAAATGTTCGCAGTCCACGGGATGTGGATGGAATGAGACACAATTGTACCCTCGTTAGGTGAATGATAAAATAGGTGTGCCATACAAATTGCGGCGTTTACCGTGACGATTTAATTAGGACAGTTCTCTTGTTCAAGTGTGCAGTTAAAAGGAAATGCGGTCGGAGAGACTTTTGAAAATTAGGTATTTGATAAAACTATCGCTGTCGCTCTGCAGTTGTTCATAAAGTACAGTCGTACGATAAGAATGTATGAGTTTGACATTTCTACCCTTTCCTCCATCAAAGGACTCTGAATATATTTTTTAGGTTTTTAAACATGTTTTTCTCATAATACTACGTTTATAGTGTAAAGCATGTAATAAATGGCAGTTACCAACTTTATAAAATCAGTTAAAAGCATGTTTAAAGTAAATTGAGAACTATATTCAGTACTACAAAAAGGAAAACAGCTTATGTCATAAATAAGTTATTTTAAGTGCCAATTTCACTATCGCCCAGAAACGTTTAACCGAGGAATAAATTAGACCTTTTGGCAGGTTTTTATTATAAAAGCTGATAGAACCTTTAATGATATAGTGAAAATGGTCCTAAAGTCATAGAATACCGTTACTTTAAATTATAAAAGTTAAGTTATTTATAAGTCAAAATTAGTTCCAAGTAATCATCAAATAAGTAACTTATTTCGTAAATCGAGTACTCGTAACAGATCATTCAAATTCACACTTTCCGATCAAAGCATTGGCCTTCCATAGATACAAATGGAACTTTTTTGCAGCCGATATTTTATTACACGGAAAACGAAAACGATAAATCTTCTCAATGCCGATTTCACCAACGTCAAGTGACGTTTAAACAGGGAATAAATTGGGCGTTCTGAGAGTTTTTGTATTGAAAATTTGCTAAAATATCTCTACGCTCGGATAAGAGATTACGTCGGTGAAATCGGCCCTTAGTTTATCCAAACTTAAGAGGAAAACACCAACAGCGATATTTAATAGGTCTTCCCACTCACTTTGTGGTTTGAAAAGTTCGTCTTTTAAAGACTGAATTCGATCTGTCATAGAACAAGTAAATAACCAGGATAAAGGGGAAGCAAAATTAAATAGTCACTCATTTTCTGCAACATTGTTTGTTCTCGAAAAAGTGATATTGATTTTAATTAGTATTACTAGTTGTTTAGGTACCATCTTAATTCGTTTCACTCCATTCATCATCATTCTATTTCATTTCAGTGTTACAGTACAGTTTCTATTCTATTCGGTTCTGTTCTTTTTTTCCTGTTCTGTTGTGTTCTATTTTATTTGGCTCTAGTCTATTCAGTTCCATTCTGTTCTGTTTTATTTTATGCTAGCTCTATCCATGATAAGATACTTCTTATCACGAATCTACTGATTCTCTCTTTTTATCAACCAATATACTTCCACTGCTTGACAAAGGTCTTTGACATAGACTTCCACTTGCCTCGGTCTTCCGCCACCTGTATCCAGCGGCTCCCTGCTACTCATTTGATGTCGTCGCCCCATCAACAAGGGTGTCTGATAATACTACGCTTTCTGGTGTAACGTCACCACTCCAGCTCTTTGGAAGTAGACTCAGTGTTTATTAAATCGGAACTTGTTCATAGCCAGGTTGAAGTAGGAAACTTTACCCCGCTATAACGACGTTATCTCACGGTAGGTCGCTCATCCTCGCACCTTGCGATCAATAGAGTTCATTGTGGCGTTCATTTGCGGTTTTCTCTCTCATTACTGAGTTCCCGTTATATACCGAAAGATAATTACAAACCCCGAAAACAAAGGGAAGCTTTGAAATGATTTTTATGATTTTCGCGAGCTGCGAATCAAGGTGAAATTCAATTAATTTGTCAATTTCAGTACGCGGCTTATCTTGTTGTCTACAGGTATACTACCTGGTGAAATTCCGTACATCAATTGTGAATATTCTGTGATACATCTCAATAATAAAAAAAAACTCCATACAAGTAAATAAGTGTCTGTCTATGATTTCGAAATAACTCCTTTTTTACTTGCATTTAAAGCAAAATTTCTCCAAAATGGCACAAGCGTTTTAATTAGTTCTTAGTTCTTACACAAAAGAAAGGTCTTAAAAATACAAATATTTTTAATAGAGAATTTTATTTTTATTCCGTGCTTATTACACTCTTGTAAAGTAATTTTTTCCCGAAATTCAACCAAATCTGCGCGAGCGTGCGTGCTCCGTTGCTCTGTAAAGTAATAATAAGTAATCTGTAAGTGTAATAGTATAGTACGAGTATCTATGGCCGTAATTTTAGCCGAGACCAAGTGTGTGTCGGTTGGAGCGGTATTCCGAACCAGTGGTAAATTCATTTGACGATTCGAAAGCACTTTGTATTTGAAAAAAAAACCTTTCTATTCTATTCTGTAATTTCGAGACACAATCTATTCACTATTTATCGGAGATTTTGTTTAAATATGCATTTAGGTACATAATTGCATATTTAAACAAAATCTACATAACATATCACATCAAAATTTCTCTTAATCTACTTAACTCATACAAGGAGTAACTATTGCACACAACTTTATAATGGAAAAATTTCCTCGAGCATTTTAAAATCATGTTCTTAAACTTGATCCTAGTGGTGCATGTGCAAGATATTGTTAAAGTTTAAGCGTAAACTTTGTCTGCTGCAATTGAACTTAAAGTTGAGGATTATACGATTTTAGTGGTTTCCTTGATATTGACGAACTTTGAGGTTTCTGGAATACATTTCTGAGAAAATGGAGTAGTGGTGGTGGGACTCACATTAGTGGATGGAGTTGTTAAAATAAAGTGCTACGGGTAAAGATCTCTTATAGAGAGTATTTCCCTATCTACCATCTTTTATTTTTCTTGTTTTACACACGTACCGAGGCGCGCGGGAGAGCGCTCAGGCCAAAGTACGGCGGAGCGCATGCAGTGTGCGACATGGGAAATTATGAGTTAAAAAAATATCGTCAAAAAATACAAAAATATGGAGTGTGTGCGAGCGTATGTGCGAGCGTGTGTGTGTGTGTGTGTGTGTGTGTGTGTGTGTGTGTTTTTTTGTTTTGGCTGAAATGTATGGATATACCTTATAACCATGATTAACACATTGTATCCCGGAAAATGAAAGAGTTCCCGCGGGAATTAAAAAAACGTTATCAACGCGGACGAAGTCACGGGCGGTCTAGTTGGTAAATAAAATGGTTGTAGTAACAGCGAATAAAGAAAGAAATAAATTAAATGAAACCGCAAATTCGACGCCATGATTGCAATCATTCTGCGGCTGTATTGCGAAAATTGTGATTATTGAATTACACAATTTTTTCCAACCTCAAAATAACAACTTTTATTCGAGTTTCTTTACGGAAGCTAGGAGTGTTCGACTTTGTGTTCGTATATCTTTATTTAAATCAGGATTTATTTGACGCCGTGCTTTGGCCGATTTCGACACGATACTTTAGGTACTATTAGGTGTTCTGTGACGATACTATATTCCTGGACCTACTCGTCGTCTCGACCGATAGACTACTTGATGAATTATAGACTGTAATAGTTCACTCCCAAGTATCGCCATAAAACAATATTTTGACCACCTTCCTGGAGAGCGCTGTGGTTTTATAAGGTAGGTATTATAAGTTCGATTCCCGGACGATTTGAGAATTTGTAATTCCCGAATTGTCTCTGGTCTGGTCTGTTGGGAGGCTTTGGCCGTGGCTAGTTACCACCCTATCGTCAAAGACGTGCCGCCCAGCGATTTAGCATTCCGGCACGATGACGTGTAGAAACCGATGAGGGGTATGGGTTGAATGTACACTGCCATACCCTTTCCAAGTTAGCCCGCTACTATTTTAGACTGCATTGTTAATTACCATCAGGTGAGATTGCACAATTCATCAAATAAAAAAAAATCTTGTGCCGTTTGTATCCAGTTAATCTGTCACGTAGGGGTCTGCCAACGGATATTTTTTTATTTTATTCGATGACAAGATAGCCCTTGACTGCGATCTCACCTGATGGTAAGTGATGATGCAGTCTAAGATGGTAGCGGGCTAACTTGGAAGGGATATAGCAGTGTAAATTAGCAGGGTATGGGGTCGCCATTCGAGCACTTTGGGACTCACTATTTCTAGTTACTAATAATAATAAATGAACGAGGACGCAATCACGGCCTTCTATGAAATTCTTGATATAAATGCAAAATGTTCGACGCGGCACGTAGTTTCCATCAACCCAATATTAGTCAATGCCGGTGTTCTGAATACATAATGTGCCACAATATGGGCCGCAACCACCCACCTTATAATTCTTACTGAGTTTAGGAAATGGAATTACCTAGCGATGTTGAACCAAAAATATCTTCAAATAAAATGTTGAAAATAAATTAACGCTACTGAAACATTTACAATGCAATTTATTAGGCGAGTGTATTTTTGAATTCAATCCTGTCCTATTAATCCTACTTATCCTACTTAATAATATTATAAATGTGAAAGTGTGGATGTTTGGATGTTTGGATGTTTGGATGTTTGGATGTTTGTTACTCAATCACGCAAAAACGGCTGAACGGATTTGGATGAAATTTGGCATGCATGTAGCCTTTGACATGGAAAAGAACATAGGCTACCTTTTATCCCGATTCCTTAAGTAGTTCCCGAGGGAAAATTGAAAATTGTTTACGAGCTAAGCCGCAGGCAGACAGCTTTGAAATTTGGTATGCATGTAGCCTTTGACATGGAAAAGAACATAGGCTACGTTTTATCTCGATTCCTTAAGAAGTTCCCGAGGGAAAATTGAAAATTATTTAAGAGCTAAGCCGCGGGCAGACAGCTTTGAAATTTGGCACACAATACACATACATAACTGCTGCACACCAATAATAATTTGTTAATAATAACATTATAAACGCGAAAATTTGTATGTTTGTTACTCAGTCACGTCGCAACTTCTGAACCGATTTGGCTTAAATTTGGCACAGAGATAGATTATGGTCTGGAATAGGACATAAGCTGTTTTTTATCCCGGGAAATAAGAGTGTTCCCGCGGGAATTAAAAACCTTAATCCACGCGGATGAAGTCGCGGGTATCAGCTAATAATTTGTTAATAATAACATTATAAACGCGAAAATTTGTATGTTTGTTACTCAGTCACGTCGCAACTTCTGAACCGATTTGGCTTAAATTTGGCACAGAGATAGATTATGGTCTGAAATAGGACATAAGCTGTTTTTTATCCCGGGAAATAAGAGTGTTCCCGCGGGAATAAAAAACCTTAATCCACGCGGACGAAGTCGCGGGTATCAGCTAGTAATATTATAAATGCGAAAGTTTGTATGTTTGTTACTCAATCACGTCGCAACGACTGAACCGATTTAGCTGAAATTTGGCATAGCAATAGATTATAGTCTGGAATAATACATCGGTTACTTTTCATCCCAGAATACAAGAGAGTGCCTGCGGGAATTAAAAACCTTAATCTACGCGAATGAAGTCGCGGGCATCAACTAGTAATTTCCTTTTTTTTAGTGTGTTATTTAAGGTTTCCCTACTTATAAGGCATTATAAGGTAGGTATGTTTTTTGTTGGTTTGTCCTTCAATCCCGTAAAATGTATAAAAAATAACTAACCTTTCCGCTGTAGTGCAAATCTTCGCTTGATATAATTCCGAAGTCATTTAGTTCCACGTTCTTATTCCACTTTGATCACCCGGGTGACATCAGCCAGGTGATCAAAGCGGAATACACAGACCGTAGTAGTCTTTGTGCCAAATGTAAATACCGTTTAGGGCTGGCACGTAATCCTGGACGGGGTTTACATCGCACGGAACAAGCGTAATCCTTCCCGCTCGTAATGGATTGCAACTGTTCACTCGTGCTTCTTGTGACGTCTATTGTTACGCTTGGAACATTCGATCTCGTATAAATTAACTACTTATGTGTTACTTAGGTCGACGACTATTTAGGATTTTTCGACGTGTTCGTCGTGTATATCTTTATTTAAAGCAGGATTTATTTAACGCCGTGCTTTGGCAGATATCGACACGATACTATAGTACCTACTATTAGGTAGAGTTGTTCAAAAATGCTATAAATCAATATCATGCTACTATAAACTATAAAATTTTAGTATGCTATAAAAAATGCTATGCTATAGCAGACTGTAATTAGGAAGCTTGTGGGCGGCCGGCGCGCGCGCTATGTCTTGCTATATGCTAAATCACATAGCATGTTTATTGCGAGTTGCGATAAATCCATCTGCTAACTGACCGGCCGCCTCAGCGCCGCTGCTACGCGCAGTGTGCTACACCGCCTACAGTGCGTGATATTTATAGCATCGTAGCACCACAGCGCTTACATATGTAGTACTTGCTGTGTGCTATGGAAAGATAGCATGCTGTAATATGTTGCTAAGTGCTATATTAACCACCTCTACTATTAGGTATTGTGTGACGATACTATATTGCCATATCTACTCGTCGTCTCGACTGATAGACAACTTGATGAATTATAGACGTCCAGTGCTGTAATAGTTCACTCCTCTAGCGTTCCGGTACGATGGCCTATAGAAACAAATTAGGGGTATGGGTTGAATCTATACTGCCATACCCCTTCCAAGTTAGCCCGCTACCATCTTAGACTGCACCGTCACTTACCATTTTGAATGGGTTAACATTAACATTTCGAGGTACGGTTGTATTAGGAATAAGCTTCGACAATTTAACGTCCAAGTAAATAAGTAATTCGTAAGGATTTTTCCTCAAGAGGTAACAGATAAAGCGTCCCTTAGATTATAACTATACAACGTGAATTGAAACTCCGAAATAATACTGAAGGAGGTGAATGTGCTCATGAAACTGAACAATTTTCTGCAAGGAACGTAGGTGGAAATGTGAAAAAAATATGGACCTCCCATACAAAATGGGAGACGATGACGATCAGCTGATTGATTTACTATGGGAGGTAAAAAATTTTTTTTCATATTTCGACCTATGTTCCTTTGGGAAAGTTGTTCAGTTTCATGAGCACATTCACCTCAGTGTTATTTCGAAGTTTCAATACACGTTGTATATACAGAATAATAGTTATTACGAAACGTTAACCAAACCTTGCAGAAATTATCTAAATTATATTTTAACGATTTATAACTCTATGAGCAGTACGTTTCTCTGCCTTAGCATTTTTCCATGCATTTTAAAAATAAACTTTCCGCGTATTCTAAAGATCGGATTTATTTTATTTATTCTTAAATATGAACATTGAACGTAGTAGTAGAAATATATAGATAGAAATATATATAACATTGAACGTAGTAGTAGAAATATATACTTATAAATAAACTTTAGAATTCTACTACGTACCTCTGTACGTAGTAGAATTCTAAAGTTTATTTATAAGTATTAAATTACGAAATTAAATCGTATTCTAAAGGTCAATTTCAAAATGTATAAGTATATTGAAGAAGACAAATCGCTGAGTCTACACAAAGTTAGGGCCACTCTGTAAGATGCCACAAAGGAGATTATCTCAAAAGCCCTCTCTCTGAGGGGTGTCGTAGTGCCTTTTTTGTGATACAATGAGTGTGTTGTTCTAAAGGTTTTTCAGGGAAAGTGAGTGAATTCGTGGGCGGTTTGGCCTACTTTTGTCCGTCTAATAATCCACGCGGGCGTAATTTGTATAGTAGGTAATTAGATTAGTTTAGCTATAAGTTTTATTGTAACATTTTTATAAAAAAAAGCCTAGTGATATTTTTAAGCATAGTTAAACTACATTGACCCAGTACTATAACTGGATATCTTCAATGGCTCCAATCAATATCTTGACAATGGTACGAGTATACGGCACGCCCCAATAGCTCAAAAGTTAAGGGGTGGAACTGTGGGGTGGAATTAAATTATAAAGGTCTTAGTCTAATGATATTTTTAAGCATAGTTAAGCTACATTGACCCAGTACTGTAACAGGATATATTTAATGGCTCCGGTAAATATCAATATCCTGACAATGGTAACTCGTACCATAAGCCCCAATAGCTCAAAAGTTAGGGAGTGGAATTAAATCATAAAGGTCTTAGGTTCATGTCCCATCCGATGAACTACAAGTATCTTCGAGTATTGTCGTACCTACTTAGTTAAGCTGTTGTTATTTGGATAGTTCGAAAGAAAACAGGAAACCAACGTTTTTATTTCACTACCCAGTTTTCAATCCCACTGAGTTTTATTGCCTCTTTCATCTCTATTATTGCGACAAAAATATGAAGACTACAATGAAATTAGTGAAAATGAGTGAGTGGAAAGTGCAAAAATATTTGTGGTTATGTAGTATTGTGCGTTTATCTCACGAAGTTACGCTTTACTTGTGGTTACGTCGTGTACATGCACATTGCGTAAGTGTGCGTACCTGTCAGGAGCCTAGGTGGGAGCGGTCAGGCGCGAGCAAGCTCTCGCTCACACTTATACAAATACGACACACAAACAACCATGAGCCACGTGCCGTCTTGAATTGCAAGAACTATACAAGAAAAAACTTGTTAAGACGGCACTATTGATTCTAAATCAGAGTAATCCATTAATAAATAACAAGGATAATTACCATAAGACGAGAGAGAAGATGAAGATGCAACGTTATATAGATAGGTTATTGTAAAATGTTACGTTTAAGTGCTCTCACTTTATTCAGACGATCTTCACCTTTGAGCTCTACATTGCGATGTCTTCCAGTAACTGTATCGCTGTGTCCAAGCCTTTACACATGTAACGTCCGTAGATATTGGTAGATATGCAGCGATTTCAAACGCCGCCTACTCGCCTACGAAGCTTTTCAAAATTTCAACGCCAATCTCACAATTCTCAGCGTGGATGACTCTTCATTTCCTGAGCGCATCGCTTTGTTGTGTTTTTGAGAGTGTCACGTATTCGCAGAGTGGTTTGAGTCTTTGTTTGTTTTTAGATGACAGAAGCCATAAGTCTTTCTAAAGTGGTTCTATTTACACGCTTTATAATATTAGGTCCGCGACCGCCAGTTACTTAATAAAAAGGGTTACTTTTTTATACGCTTTTTTTAGGTCCAGTAGTAATTTCGTAACATGTTTGATAATAGGGATTAGGTACGCCAGTAACTTCGTGAAAAGTGTTTGTTTTTACACGATTTAACAGTAGATGACAGAAGCCATATTTCTTTCTAAAGTGGTTCTTTTTACACGCTTTATAAATCATTAGGTCCGCGACCGCCAGTAATTTAATGAAAAGTGTTACTTTTATATACGCTTTATAATATTATTAGGTTCAGAAGTAATTTCGTAACATATGTTCCTTTTTATACGTTTTATAAGAGGGATTAGGTACGCCAGTAACTTCGTGAAAAGTGTTTTTTTTTTACACGCTTTATAATATTAGGCCCACCAGTAACAGCGTAGCAAGTGTTTATTTTTACACGCTTTATAATATTAGGTCCGGTCCACCTGCAAATGTTTCATTACAATTTTGTTACAATCGCAGGATGTGAAGGAATCTGAGTATCATGTGGTACTCACTTATTACAGAATCCTAAACTGGTAAAAACTAAATCCGAACTCTGATGTTTTTACGTTGTCAGATTGTGGTTAAACCAAAAACTAAGCTGGAAATCTACTGTACACTCAGCGCTAGTACGCTCCATCTAGATAATGAGGAAATGCGGGGAAAAGAGCGAGGAAAAATGAATTAATCATATTTTGACGTCACATTCATCCGGATGAAACCGCGGGTAATGTTATTTTCAATGTATGTATTTTAATATGAAATCCTGCTTTTCAAATGAAAATGCACCTCAATTTTAAAGGATTTCATAGAATGTTCACATTCGAAAACCCTCTACGAATTATGACTAAAGATAAAAACATAATATTAAAAATATAAAAATGATGTGGCTGTATTAATCGACGATTTCAGTAGGTAACCTCTTACATAGTTTATATTTAATAACTAGATGATGCCCGCGACTTCGTCCGGGTGGATTAAGGTTTACAATTTCCGCGGGAACTCTTTAATTTTCCGGATAAAACGTAGCCTGGGTACGAGCTATCTCCATTCCAAATTTCAGCCAAATCGGTTCATTAATTGTGGCGTGTAGAAGTAACAAACATACACACACACAGACATATATACAAACTTTCGCCTTTATAATATTAGTATGATGTGAATGTAATTATATTGTTTTCCTTTATTTCAGGTAAGTTGCAGTTTATATACGGAAAGACGGAATCCGATAACGTCCTGTGGACTTTTCTGTAAGTCAATTTACTGTCTCCTACGGTGGCTCTAGAAAACTTTTAAAATAAACTTGTCAGTTAGGGTGGCTCGTGATATCTTTGAATTGAGTTTTATATGTGAAAGTAAAATTGAGCCAATCTGTGCGTATTTATTTATCTACAAGCTGAAATTACTTCACATGTAATTTATCTTTTAAAATAATCTGTTTGCTCGTGGTTCGAAGATATTTTTCGGGATAAAAGTAGCATTTACCACTCTCCAGGTCCTCAACTTTACCCATGCCAAGAACCGCTTCAATCCTTCCAGACTATATTATATCTCTGTGCCTTTCAACCAAATCAGTTCAGTCGTTGCAGCGTGATTGAGTAACAAACATCCATCCATCCATCCATATTTCCAAAGTTTCGCATTTATAATATGTACCTATTAGGCTTTTAAAACCCCTCGGGAAACCTCTGTGTTTCCGAATCAAAAGTAGACTGACACTCTCCAAGTACTCAATTATGCAAAAATAATTCACTTCAATCTCTTGTTATTTTTACAAACCAAGAAACACTTGCATTTAAAATATTATGTATGGATTGAATCAATTTTTTATTGCAACATGTTCTTAAAGAAAACAAAACATCACAAGAAGTGTAACAAGTTTCTCTAAAGTGCCAATCGGGGCATGTAATTTCCACTTGCATATTTAGTTATCTAGCGCGTCCTGGCTGGCGTTCAGCCAAATAACCCCCACTGGCAGCTAGTACATAACACGCCGTATGTTGCATTTTTTAATTGCTGAGGGTGACCTTTGTCCATTTTTCACATAATGAGAGGTGTTAGGTGGATAACCACAGTGCTGCAGAAGCTAGGCAAACGTCTTGAAAACCCTCTTCGGCTTCTTCTTTTCTTCATCAACCGGCAGACGTCCACTGCTGGGCATAGGCCTCTTGCATGGACCTCCACAGGTCTCGGTCTTGCGCCGCCTGAATCCAGCGGCTACCTGCGACTCGTTTGATGTCGTCGGTCCACCTAGTAGAGGGTCTGCCAACACTGTGCTTCCCCTCAACGCTTGCACTTAAAACCCTCGAGACTATAGAAATACGGAAGCTGGAGTAGGTACTAAGGCCACATAGGAATAAAAAGTACGATCTCCTGCAGCTATTATACATGGCAAAATAACCGGCCGAAAACCACCTTGTCGGAGGAAGACGTCGTGGCTTAAAAACCTGCGCCAGTGGTCTGGGAAAAGTACCCGATCCTTGTTCCGTGCAGCAGCGTCCTAGATGCAGATACCCCTAATGGTTGCCAACCTCCTATAGGGACAGCACTACAAGAAGAAAAAGGAGGAAAAAATCGCGAGGAAACCAACACACTTGAGAGTTCTCCATAATATTCTCAAAGGTGTGTGAAGTCTGCCATTTTGCATCGGGCCAGTGTGGTGGACTATGCCCTTAAACCATTTTCTGAGAGGAGACCGCCCTCAATAGGTAACCTTGAGCTTGACTTCATCCGCGTGGAATAACACTCTTTCATATTTATAAAACCTACTAGTTTTTGCCCACGGCTTCGCTCACTTTGAGTTCGATTTTTCAAACCCCTATTTTACCTCCTTAGGGGTATAATTTTCAAAAATTCTTTCTTAGCGGATGCCTACGTCATAATAGCTATCAGTATGCCCAGCCTGATTCGTCCAGTGGTTAGAGCTGTTGAGAGATCAGTCAGTCAGTCAGTCAACCGTTCAATCAGTCTCCTTTTCTTTTTATATATTTAGATTGATAAGGATGAGTGCGCTTTCAATACAACTACAATATCGTAATGAAGTTTGCCACAGAGTAAATTGATGAAAAGCGTATATTTTTCCCGGTGGTTCGTAACTGGGTGCTAGTGAGGGTAGTTTGGCAACTCGCCAACGAGGACATGCCCGATAACTAAATTTGACGATTAGGATATTTACTACCACTTTTAGTTTTATTTCCGAGATAAAATTTTAAGAAAATGTTTTTTTTACCCGACTAAAAGCCTAAAAGAAGTGTTATGATTTAAGAAGTCTATGTTTGTGGTTAGCCGTTTTTGATAAATGAGGTGTTTAAATCGATTTCGACAGTTGACCACCAAGAGCTCCTATCTGATATTTTTAGCACGCACTCACGCACGCACGCACGCACATACGCACACACATCAAACTTATAACACCCCGTCGGGGGTTAAAAAAAGTAAGTAGTTATCGATACTATCGCTCCTAGTGGGGAGGACAAATTGGTGCGTGGGCGGGCCCTTCACGTAATTTTCTTTAGAGAAAAGCATTAGAACCTTACGAATAAATAATAAGTAAGGAAGTCTAACTGCGTTAAAAAATGACCCCAACAAAAATTGCGCCGAAGTGGGTGGAGATTAAAATTAAGCCGTTTGAGGCGGGGATTAAAAATAAAAATAGCACGTCAACAGTTGGTCATTTTTCTTGCACGTCAAATTTTCATAACATCATCCAATGACTCAGCTGTCATAGCAAACATAGCAGCACGCGCACGAACCAATCATTGCTTTCGTTCAGAATTTGAACCGATCACCAAGCATGTCTACCTGTAACCTCGGAAGTGATTCGTATGATTCGTATTTTGAATCATACGTCGTTTTGGTTTGAAGTAGGGCCATTTTTTGAGTGGATTTTGTTCTGAATTAGACTTCCTTACTTATTATTTATTCGTAGTTAAAACCGATGCAATATCACTAACATTTACCTCTCCATTTTTCCATTAGCACTCAGTGTGTTCGTCGAAAAGTGAGGTTCCCTACGGATTCGTGGAGTGAAATACGGCATATTTATCAGCGACGGCGCGCGTAACCGGTTGCCATTGAAAGTAATTTGGCAACCTGCCAATGAGGACGCTCCAACCTGACGGTGCAAGTGGTCAGCACTAGTGCGATGATTCTCATTTAGATGAATTAGGTGTTCTAGTTGTCTAACCCATTTAAATAATAATGTACTCCCGACCGAATCTGGCCACGGCGGCCAATCTCCACCGAGATCAGGCATCTGCGCGGGAGATAGTGCGCAGTCCTTGACTGCGATCTCACCTGATGATAAGTGACGATGACGTCTAAGATGGTAGCGGGCTAACTTGGAAGGGGTATAGCAGTGTACATTCAACCTAATCGATTTCTATTCGCCATCGTGCCGGAACGCTAAATCGCTTGGCGGCACGTCTTTGACGGTAGGGTGGTAACTAGCCCACCAGACCTGACCAGAGACAATTCAAAAATTATAAATTCCCAAATTGCCCCCGCCGGGAATCGAACCCGAGACCTTCCAGTTATAAGACCACAATGTTCACCATTACGCCAGGGAGGTTTTCAAATATAATTGTTTATTATTTGATTTTCATCCATGGATTGATTACACGAAATGATGAAATTGAAAAATTTTAAATGAAATAATGGACTGACCACATATCGTGGTTGGAAATTGGGTTTAGCTACAAAAATAAAATAGAAAAACAAAACAGTTTTAAAATTAACTGGCTCTATTTTTCCCTGTTTTATTTTTTGACGACTAAAACCAATTTCAAACCTCGATACATCTCACCCCAATTGCAAATACAATTACGAGATATTGCAATCACGATAATATTTGTCCTATATAAATCCCAGTAGATATATTGTAAATTAAACGAAATTATGTTTATATGAAAACTTGAGCTTTGGCACAGAGATAGATTATAGTCTGGAATAACATATAGGCTACTTTTTATCCCCGAAAATAGGAAACATAATCCACGCGGACGAAGTCGCCAGCATCGTCTAGTATTAAATACCTAATGAAAAGTGCAGTTGCGCAATGTAAGATAAATCCTTGCCTTACTAATCTAAATATATAAAAGGAAAAGGTGACTGACTGACTGACTGACTGATCTATCAACGCACAGCTCAGACCACCAAAGGCTGAAAGTTGGTATACATATATATTATGTGGCAAACTTCATTACGATGTAGTTGTATTAAGACGCAATCATCCTAAGTAACCTAAGTATATAAAAGGAACAGCTGGTGACTGATTAACCGGTTGACTGACTGACTGTTCTATCAACAGCTTTAACCACTGCACCAATCAGCCTGGACAAGCTGATAGCTATTATGACGTAGACATCCGCTAAGAAAAGATTTTTGAAAATTCAACCCCTAAGGGGGTAAAACAGGGGTTTGTATAATCGAACTTAACGTGAGCAAAACCGCGTGCAAAAGCTATAGCTATAAAATTGATTGCATCCCACAATTTTCAATTAAATATAACAAACCCTGATCCCATCCGGAAAACATTATGAATTGTTCCTCTAAAACTGCAATATACTACGTGATATTTCATGTAAGTATTATCTCCATTAGGCAGGATACCTATATGAAATATTACGAGCGTTATGATGTAATGGAATAATGTCTGTTGTGCAAACGTGTTACTGCGTGTGAGGGGTGTATTATATTAGAAGTCTTCTCAATGCCAACTTCCGTTAACATCGTTTTTTTAAGACAGTGTTTAGTTAAAGTTAACATTTTTTTTTTTCGACGACAAGATTGTCCATGACTGCGATCTCACCTGATGGTAAGTGACGATGCAAGATGATGGCGGGCTAACTTGGAAGGGGTATGCTGCATATAGTATAGAAATTTTATATATTTTTCAATTAAATATTTCAAGTTTTCTTAGCCCCGAAAGGCGCCTTGCAGAAGATGTTTATCACTACATAGTATAAAACAAAGTCGCTTTTTCTGTCCCCATATCCCCTTGGTCGCTTAAATCTTTAAAACTACGCAACGGATTTTGATGCAGTTTTTTTTGGCATGTAATTAAACGAGCTTCTATTTAATACCATTATTGGCTTCTAAATTACTAAGTCAGCTTCAACTAGTGAGCCTCTAAAAAATATAATTTTAGCATCTATATTTATAACTTAGCTTCAAACCGTGAACTCCTAAAATACTTAAATATTAGCATCAAATAATACACCAAATCTTCAACCACATTTTTAATTTTTTTTTTGTGAGAAAAATGAAATAAAAAAATGTTTCTAACTAAATAAAAAAACGTTTTTTTTTTGATAAAATGAAATTAAAAAAATGATTGTTTTTAAATTTAACTCAAGATAAATACCTACACATAACATTATAACATTTTTGAAAAAAAAAATCAATTTTTTTTTCTACTTTTTTTTTAGTTTTAGGTAGGTTTACGATCCCAACAGAACCTAACCTGAATATTCATGTATAACCCTAACCTAACCTAACTTTAGTTTAAAGAAAAAATTATACAAAAATAATTGCAATATTAACACACTAACAACAGAACAACAAAAAAAACAAATGCATGTTTTGAATGGCGCTCTCTGATTGGTGCAAATAGCCATAACCAACGAGACCGTGCAAATTGCCAGTCGCATCCGTCTCACTCGCACCAACGAAATCGTGCAAATGGCTAGTCGTATCCATCTCACTCGCACCAAATCGTGCAGTGGCAGTGGACAATAATAAAAATAGTGGCTCTTTATTTGATGCTTTCTTTGGAATATTTTGTGGCCATTGTGAAGAAGCCGAGTTAGTGTATTAGAAGCTTCATCATTTTCCCGTTGCTGAGTTATTAAATTAGAAGCTAGATTTTGATGCCAAAAAATAAATTTTGTTGGTCGTCTTATTATATTCCGTTTTTTTTTGATAGATAGAGTGATTAAAGAGGAAGGTTTATATGTATAATAACATCCATTAAATAGTGGAGAAATACTGTTATTTTTGAGTTTTCTAAAGTGATATCGTAAATAATTACATTTTTTCCGCTTACATTGCAAACGCAGGCTGAACCCTACGAGATTTATCAAAATAATGTACTAAGTATTGTACACATTAAAAAGGTCTACAGAAAACTCCGCGATGGTACTTATATGTGTATCTCTTATGGATATCCCACAATAACATTTTTTTGTCATTTACTTTTTACGACAAATAATGGCTAATTTTCGAAGCGATTTTAACCAATACAGCATTAATCCTTATCTAATTAAATACCTTAAATACCTTGTTGATTTAATATAGATCTATATGGCCCTTTACAGCATATGATTTAAATGAATATTTTCGAAGATATAACAGATTTAAAAATTGCGGGACGTAGCGCTTGCGGCGGTTCCAGCTGGCCGGGGCGGCGGGAGTGTGCCTATAAAATATATTGTCTAACTAGCGGACGCCCGCGACTTCGTCTGCGTTCCTACATCACCACAGTTTAGGTTGGCAGAACCCCTTCAGCATCAGGATTGAGGAGTTGAGTCCTGGAATTTAACGATGTAGTCTTTATTTGGTCCCTACAATAACTATTCATAATCAACAGTTTCTAAATCCCCACAGTTTAGGGGAGCAGAACCCCTGCAGCATCAGGATTGAGGAGTTGGAACCCGAACTTTTTATGAGACCATCTCGCAAAGTTTTTATGTCGATTAAAAGAAGATTCACGCAAATCGGATAAGAAATCACGGAGATATTGATATGCAGAGGTAGAAAAACACAACTCCTTCTCCTCCTTTTTCGGTTAAAAAAGTAGCCTATACGTTGCCCGATAATATCAGCTATCTACCAGTGAAAGTCCCGTCAAAATCGGTCCAGCCGTTCCCGAGATTAGCGGTAACAAACAGACAGACAGACAAACAGACGGACAGACAGACAGACAAAAATTTTAAAAATTGTTTTCTTTGTATAAGTATCGTACTTATTTACTTTCGTATGCATTTAGTAAAAAGCTGTTCTTTTGATAGTACAAACAGACACTTCAATTTTATTTATTTGTATGTATGGATGACAAGAAAGCTGTGATTCTGTGAACCTTTGCTGTGAACGTTGTATATAAAGACATTCTGTAATATATTAATTGTTGTATAAATAGAATAAATAGGTAAAAATGTAAAAAGTAAATAAGTTAGAATGTAGTGTATGAATTTAGATATTAAAAAATAGCAGGAAATCTTCATGGTTTAGGGAAAGAAGAATTATCTTACTCTAAAAACGCGTGCGGGCCACGGGCAGTAATGAATAAATCAAATTGTTTTGATCGATTTTAATCATTTTATCAGTGAATGACATAGGCTATATATTTTATACCCGTGCGAAGCCGGAGCGGGCCGCTAGTACAAAAATAAAGTAAAGTTTCCCGCACATCCCTGAATCTATGATATAGTACATGTTATACATGTTATATGGTACACTCATATAATGTGATTAGAAGTAACTCAATTACAACTGATAACAAATCATGCTTAAGGAAAAATATGAAAAAATAAGCCGATTCTCTCCAAAGTAACTTTCTAGAGCTTTTCAAAACACATTAAAATTTTGCGTTGAGGTGAAACGTTACAAACTTTTTAAAAACAACTTAGTAACACTTTTTTGCTCTAAATAAATTTTGTGAACGTGTTGATGTTGGGGATTTACACTAGAATTATACTATTACTACAATTTATAGCAAACATTATATTCGTATACATATATAGGCATTTACTTTGCGACAACAGTTAATACTTTGTGTACGATTAGTTTCTGAAAGAAAAGAGCCATCCCCTCAATATATAAACAAGGATCGCGATCCCTTTGTGAAAAGAGATTGGTTTACTTACAGTGATTTCCCGGTATTAATAATAATAGTCTTTGTGAAATTTAATATTCATCTCAATAAACAAAGAGTTGATACCTACTCATAATCGACTAACTAGAAATCTATCAACGCACAGGTCTGAGACCTTTGGACGGATCAGGCTGAAAGGCATACAGATAGCTATTATGACGTAGGTATCCGCTAAGAAAGGATTTTTGAAAATTCAACCTTCAAGGGGATTAAATAGGGGTTTGAAAAATCGAACTTAATGTGAGCGAAGCCGCGGGCAAAAGCTATAGTAGTAGGTATAATATAATGGTTCAAATAATGTGTGTTGTGTAAGCGCGTTGAACGGCGAGGGTACATATTACATGGATTGTTTCTACGCTGCAATGACAGCGGTTATTAGCACTTTGTGCGGCAGCTTCGTGCCAGAACATTTTAGGTACAAAATAAAAATTTGAGAAATTTCATTTTGGGTGTACTGTATTTCATGTAAAAGCCATCTGTGTTCTGTTTTCAATATTGTTGCAGAGTTGTTACCAATGTTATTGTGTGACGTTGCGGGTTGGAGAGAAATAAAACCCGCAAGTCAACACAAGAATTTATTAGAGCGGGTCGTGAGCCGAGAGGCCCGTCACTTATTCGCTTCCCAATCCCGTAGTGGGCGAGTACTATCCTGGATTGCCGCGGGTGTCGATCCAGCTGGTAGCGGGACGCGGGCGTGATGATAAGCCAGGAGCTCGTGGAATGTCTCGTGGATAGTCTCTTAAGTACATCATACTAGTGATAGTTTGATGTACTTAAGCGACTATCCACGAGACATACTAACTAACGGCGAGTGTGAACTAACATCCTACTTCCTACTAATATTAGAAATGTGAAAGTGTGGATGTTTGGATGTTTGTTACTCAATCACGCCGCAACGACTGAACCGATTTGGCTGAAATTTGGCATAGAGATAGATTATGGTTTGGAATAACACATAGGCAATTTTTATCCCGGAAAATAAGACAGTTCCCGCGGGAATTACAAAACCTTAATCCACTCATACGAAGTCGCGGGCATCAACTAGTGTATTATAAAGGCTGAAGTTTGTGTGTGTGTGTGTGTTTTTGAAAATTTGGCTCTGTAATATGCAAAACGTCGAAAATAAATGCAAATTCGTTAAAAATTAGACCTAACTTCGCGTTTTTTTTTGTCGTACCTACTTTCATTATGGTTCCTCTCAGTATCAAGCTGAATGACTCACCTTTAGGTAGCCTACCTACTGCTACTGTTCGCGCACGAACCTGGCGCGCGTCCCTAATGTACCTACCTCGATGTTAAACCCATGACGTTTGACATTTGACATTTAAAATTTGTTCGATTTACGAAAATGTCACTTGTCATTCCGTTCTTGTCTTTGTAATGACTTGTCACTCCGCCGTTGTGAAGGGCGGTCGCGTCTTGATTTTGGGTCTCTTTGGCTGCGTGTGCGCCTTGGCCCGCGCCACGCGAGACAGTTTTTGTTTTGTGTTGAATAGATTGATTGGTGGAACTTTGTACTATTTGCAGTAATTGTTACTAGCTTTAAGTTGTTTGTGAACATTTGTGACTTGTGACATTGGCATCCAACACGTGGAAACGCCCCCCTGAACGTACCCTCAACGTGGCTCCTGCAGACCATACATACCTATATAACATACATTACTCACACATTTACACAAAAGTCAGAGCCCCAAGCGAAACCCTTGGAACTAAAGGTAAGGTTAGGTTTAATTTTATGATTGTAAGTCAGGTATAATTTGTGTCATTGAAGGCAGCGTCTGTTAGTGGGTCCCCCTAAAGGTAACCGGCAAGGACTATTTGGGTCCCTCGTTGGAGCAAATCCCTCCAACGGCCAAGTTTCCCAGCGGCCTTCAACTCCATGCTGATGGGCCCTATGGACGGCCTTGATCGCTGGTAGCTTGGCGCCAACAGCTACCTACCTGTTCCTACCTACTGCTGTACAAAGTAACGATATCTAATACCTATCATAGCTGTGTTTTTAAATTTAATTTATTTTATACATTTTTGTGTTTATTGATACCAATAAAGATACCTATTTCTATTCTATTCTACCGTCCCTTAGAAATATGATGTAATTTTTTTTTTCGGATAGTTAAAACTTGTTATAAAAATCAACACACACGCTCATAAGCCTCGTTATTATCCACTAAGCGACCCTGGGCCTTCTTATGAACCCTAGCTGTACCCTATTACAGCTGAATATACTTATAAAGAGAAATTCACTGACTGTCAGTAAATTAAAGCTCCCAAGAAAGGATTATAAAGTCAAGGGTTATCAAAAAACCCGAATGAAGTCGGAATGGGTCAGTTACTTGGAAATAATTCTTGAACTTCAAAAGTTAAAGTCAACCGTAATCTTAGGAATTCAAATATTTTAATGGTCGAAATTTTTGACGACCTCCCTGGCGCAGTGGTGAGCGCTGTGGTCTTATAACTGGGAGGTTTCAGGTTCGATTCCCGGCGGGGGCAATTTGGTAATTTATAATTTCTGAATTGTCTCTGCTGTTGCTATTGCGAATTCTTACGTAATAACCCCGCAGGTTTGGTGTGGTGGGGGGCTTTGGCCGTGGCTAGTTACCACCATGCCGCCAAAGACTTGCCGTTAAGCGTGCGCTAAAAAGCGTTCCGGCACGATGGCGTGTAGCAACCGATAAAGTTAAATGTACTCAGCCATACCCCTTCCAAGTTAGCCCGCTACAATCTTAGACTGTATCGTCACTTACCATCAGGTGACATCGCCGTCACTAACTATCTTGTAATCGCATAAAAAAATTATCGATCTTACTCTTTTGAGAGTTTGGCGGTCTGATTATGAGTTTCGTTTGGCTTTTGTTTCACTTTGAATTAAATCTCCTTATTTGTGAAAAAGCAAAGGCGTTAAGACAATCATTAATTATACGCAACAATGGGACGGCTGAAAAATGGCAGCTGAGGTCTGTTGCACCTGTGAATACTTATTAAATTTCAAAGTTGGCAACTCGAGGAAACCGCATTATTTAACTTTATATTAAGGGAAGGAAGAAAGCGTGGAATGTTTGAAAATAAATCCTTTAAAGCAGACGAGTTTATTACAGAATAGAATAGAAATATTTTTATTCAAATAAACTTTTGCAAGTGCTTTTGAATCGTCGATGAATCTACCACTGGTTCGGAATGCCCTTTCTGCCGAGAAGAGCCAGCAATAAACTCGGCGGTTGCTCTTTTTAAAAAATTTTTTTACTATAGGTAACAATACTATGCTATGCATATAGTGTTTGCACAATGAAGTTTCAAAAATGTATATATACCTGAATAAAATCCAATACATGTTAAGACAGGTAGCCATAAAATAGACCCATTCCCGTTGGTGGCACCCGTTCACGAGCTTATCTCTATTGTATGTCGAATAGAACAAATATTTTTACACTAGTCCTGGTAAAATGAATTAGGCTCGATTTTCTGTACAATCTTTTTGTACCTGCGTTGTAGTTAATTAAATAACTTTTACGAACTCTAATTCAAAGTACATCCCATGGCAATTTTCTATCTGTAAAGCGCTGCAAAAGCTGCGAGGAAGCATTACAGCGCTGATTGTGTTCGGGCTGCTGACAAATTCACAAAAAGTTTACAAACAAAGAAACGATGCGATACAGTTACAAACAGTGTATCTCTATAAAGGGAAAGTGTTGTATTTAAAAGTTGTTTCAACGTTTTACCTCACCCAGAAAAATTTAACATTTTGGCACAAGCTCTCGAAAGTTTCAGCTTTTTCGATGGGTTGCTTTTATTTTCTTCTTATGTTCTATTTAAATGTGTTACCTGGTGGAACAATATTTCTTACATCGTTATTTGATGGAAATTTCATATTTTATACTGTATATTTTAATTTTCTCATTCAGTACCATATTCTCGAAAATGAGAAAGGCAAAAAATTTAAGTTTAGCAATTTTATTATTAGAAAAATTATATCAAAATCCCTTTCTATATACGTTTCCATTTACGCAAATGGAATTCATGAAATCATTATAATCCTATCCTTCTTACTTCCGACGAATCCTATCCTCCTAATACATAAATGCAAAAGTTTGTGTGAAATGGAAGTTTATTATTCTTTCACGCAAAAACTACTGGACGGATTTTGATCAAACTTCAACATCTAATAGTTTATACATCAGAATAGCACATTGGCCACATTTCATTCGGGAAAATTAAGGAGTTCCCGCGGGAATCAAAAAACCATACGGACAAACTCGCGGCGGGCATCATCTAGTCTAGTTTTTAATATTAGCTTACCTTGGTCTTTTCAAATAACTGCTCTGATAACAAAATGTAAATTACAATACAAATCTAATTTTCATAGTGGGCAAAGATAATTAAAACAAATATTACTTCCATTTATATTTCGCGACCTCAATAGTTAGCATAACCTAATTGGAACTCTTTGTAAATTACAAATACACCTAGTATTCTTGTACCAGTTTTAGGTGTGTGTGTGAAGTACACTTTGTTCAATAGCTTAGTGCGGTCATATTCAATTTTAATTTAGACCAGTCATATTTATTACTAGCTCTAACCCGCGGCTTCGCTCACGTTAGGTTCGATTTTTTAACCCCCTATTTAACCCTTTTGGGGTTGAAATTTTCCAAAATCCTTTCTTAGCGGATGTCTACGCCCTAACAGCTACCTGTATGCCAAACAGCTCGATCGGTCCAGTGGTTAGAGCTGTGCGTTGATAGATCAGTCAGTCAATCAGTCAGTCAGTCAGTCAGTCAGTCAGTCACCTTTGCCTTTTATATATTTAGATGAAGATGATGAATTCTTACAGCAATAAGTAATGTACAGTTTCGCGACTTGTTGAACTATGTGTTTTTATTTGACTTTGGTTTTCCTACAGATCTCCTCATTTCTTATTTAATCTCGTAGGGATATCTCTCTCATCCCCCGCTGAGTGACCCTCAGACCCATGCTTAGAGACTATGTTTCGGATTCATAAGTCATCTCTGGCAACACGCAATGTTCGTTTACTACTTTTAATACTTTAGTCTTCAGGCACTAAGTCCTAAAGATTAGAATAATAAAATTCTGGTGATAATTATTGTTATGTAAAAACCAAGCCGACCAGACTATAATAAAGTGCCGCCGCCAGTCACATAACTTCTGCCTTTGAACATTTATGCATACTCTTAGGCCTCTGCTATGATGGCATCGCTATCCTAAGGAACCAGAGCAGGAAAAATAAACCTGGTAAAATGTCAAGAACCGCTGTACTCGTTTTATTTCCGACGTACATTTTACAGAAACGTAAATAATTAATTTGGGTTGGTAAATGCTTAAAAATGTCAACGAAGCAGCCGTTTTGAGCCGGCGCGGTCTCTTGGGGAATATTCTCGTTAGTCCGGTAGAAGGGCGGCGTCGGGGTAAGTGATAAGGGAGAGGGCAGACTGGCTACTGTTTTTTATATAAATAGCGGGTACACGAGCAGGCGGGTCACCAGCGCTGCAGGTTGCTGCAGCATGATGCTGAGTGGGGACCCTATTTGATCATATGCGATTTTTTTTTCTCCTTTATTTCTACTTGATTAAGAATTGTGTTGATCAGATAAAATCTATTTTCTTTCTTCTTTCTTTCAAATACACATTATGAAACTATAATAACTTAAACACGACATTACCACACTAATAAATAAAGCAAAATAAAAGTAATTTTGATTAAATGAATGACTTTTGCAATGTCTTGGCGGGGCAGTTAGGTTGAGGGCAGCCAGGGGATGCAAAGAAATGCAATTCTTAAACTTAATTTATTAATTTAAAAAAAATTACAACTAATTACAACTACATGATAAGTGACTACCGATCGATGTTAGATCCAATAGTACACGTAGCTCGTCCCAATACCTCGAAGGCAGCCTTCGATTGACGTCACATTGACGTCAATGCATGTAGGTCGTTGCTGCGCTTGCGTTTTCCTGCTTTCGACGCCACATTAGGGCTGCACCAGCATGACTTTAGGCTATGGATTGCACTAGCGTAACAGGACTTCATGTAATCTAACACCATAATATTATTATGTAAGTATAGGCACATGAATGCAAATAATAAATAAATTGAAAAGTGAAGGAAAAGACCTCGAGAAAACGAAGAAAACCTATATGTTTATTTTGACCAAATCGGAATCGTTATCAATCCCGATGTTTCATACAAGCCAAGCAAACCGATTCATTTAATTAGTACCTACAATTAAAAGTCACTTCTAACCGTAGTAATAGAGGCAATCAAGAGACTCTTTTTACGCAGTAATAGTTTTTAATTGAGATTGACACGAACGATGAAGAATGTTTTTTTTTTTTGATGGCAAGATAGCCCTTGACTGCGATCTCCCTGATGGTAAGTGGCGATGCAGTCTAAGATAGTAGCGGGATAACTTGGAAGTGGTATAGCAGTGTAAATTCAACCCATACCCCTAATCGGTTTCTTCACGCCATCGTGCCGGAACGCTAAATCGCACGGACGGCACGTCTTTGACAGTAGGTTTCTTTGGTAAATGTCGACTTTCCCATCCAGTAGCATGGACCGTAGAATTAAACCATTAAGTATTCTGTAATGGAATTAAGAATTATTTCATCTCTACTTCTTTATTAATTTGGGGCCCTAAGTCACGTCCCGTAATAATAGGGAATACAATGCATAGAAAGTATAAAGTTTAAAAGCCTCAATAGCCCAACGGTTGAAGGTGTGAACTGAAAACTGTAAGGTCGCAGGCTCGAATCCCACCCGTTGCACTATTGTCGTACCCACTCCTAACACAAGCTTTCCGCTTATTTGGAGGGGACAGGAGAATATTAGTCAACTTCAGGTTGGCCAATATTCTTCTTTTTAAAAAAAAAAAAAAAGTATCGGATATATCCTTACTTCCCTTACTAATATTATAAATGCGAAAGTGTGTTTGTTTGTTGGTTTGTTGGTTTGTCCTTCAATAACGCTGCAACAGAGCTACGGATCGACGTGATTTTTGCAAGGATATAGTTAAGAGCCTGGAGAGTGACTTAGGACTTCTTATCCCGGAAAATCAAAGAGTTCCCGCGGGATTCTAAAGACTAAATCCACGCGGAAAAAGTCGCGGGCATCAGCTAGTATTACGATAAATGTAAATAATATGTCTGTAACAACTGCCTGCAGTAACATTTATACTCCCCATCAAATAAATAATTCACACGATATAGGCCACACATAACCCCGGGGCCCTGTCGTAATAATATTATTTACCTGCACTAGCAAACTAACGTGAGTAACCCAACATTCTCTGGGGAGTAAGCTTGATACGGCTGTTGATTTTAAAAAAAGTTGGACAAATTATTGCGTAAACCGCACTCACGTGTTTTTGGATTATTTAAAAATGGAAGCCGGGTTTGATTTCCCGGTATAAAAATAAATTATACCGTGAAATCAAACGAAAAGTAAAGAAGTTGGGAAGAAGGTGTGTGCTTGGAATTCGAACCCCGGCCTCCTTGAAAAGGAGATGGAATTCTCAACCACAAGAATAATCGCCACTGAACATATTTCCTTACATTTTATAAATCATCGCTCATCCTACTAATATTATAAATGCGAAAGTTTGGATGGATGGATAAAAGGATGGATGGATAGATGCTTGTTACTCAATACAATAAATAAATCGCGTTATTTAGGTATAAAGATCCTTCGGAAACCCTCTGTTTTTTCCGAGACAAAATCTATGTCACTCTCAGAGTTCTCATACTATACCCATATAAAGAATCACGTCAATCTTTGCATGATTGAAGGAAAAACCAACAAACAAACACGCACTTTCACTTAATTTATACAATCACTAAGGACGTATATGTTGTGCTTAATATAAAAATATATGTGGTAAGAGCATAACGAGATCAAAACTTAACTTCGAAACGACGTAGAATTCATACCAAAGTTTACTTAGTACTTAGGTACTTAGTACTAAGTAGTTTGCACACATCCATCCCTTATTAGCACACCTACTTAAATACCGCAAAATCACTAATTACTGACGTTGTTTAGTTAGCTCCCATTTGTTAGAACGACCGCAATTGCGTCGGGATTTTGAAACACGTAATCCATTAGCGTTTACTTTACTTTCCCGGGATAATAAGCCTAGGCCTAAACATATATTTACTAGCTTACAGTACAAGTCGACGACCTCCCTGGCGCAGTGGTGAGCGCTGTGGTCTTATAACTGGGAGGTCTCGGGTTCGATTCCCGGCGGCAATTTAGTAATTTATTATTTCTAAATTGTCTCCGGTCTGGTCTGGTGGGAGGCTTTGGCCGTGGCTAGTTACCACCCTACCGTCAAAAACGTACCGCCAAGCGATTAAGCGTTCCGGCACGATGGCGTGTAGAAACCGATTAGGGGTAGGTATGGGTTGAATTTACACTGCTATACCCCTTCCAAGTTAGCCCGCTACCATCTTAGACTGCATCGTCACTTACCATCAGGTGAGATCGCAGTCAAGGGCTATCTTGTCATAGAATAAAAAAAAAAGAAAAAAAAAGCTTTTAACCGCGACTTCGCTCCCGTTTCTACCTACGAATATTAAAAGTAATCGATTAGGGGTATAAGTTTAACCAATTTGCCAAGTAAGCCCGCTACCAACTTAGACTGCATCGTGACTTACCATCCGGTGAGTTCGCCGTCAAAGCCTATATTGTGGACTTCGAACAAAAAATATCATGGATGGACAATTTTTTAGGGTATCGTACCCGAAGGCTAACCAACGGGACCCTATTACCTATAAGCCTCCGTTGTCCGTCCGTCCGTCCGTCCGTCCGTCCGTCCGTCCATCTATCTGTCAGCGGGCTGTATCTTGTGATCTGTAATAGGTAGAGAGTTAAACTTTTCAGAGAAAGTATATTTCTATCGCCACTATAATAAAAAAAATTAAAAATTAAAGGGGCTCTACTAGCAACGTCTTTTTTTTCTCGTCTTTTTTTGGTACGGAACCCTTCATATGCGAGTCCGACTCGCATTTGACCATTTATTTTTACTTTATTTGCATCTGTGTATAATTACTGCTCCATATTTGGTCACTTACCATTCTATAGTTTTACGTATAATACAGTTATCAAACATTAGACAAGCAGCAATTCCGTTGATCTTAGTACACTTTAGCGACGTTAATAGCGCCAAAACTCCCCTTTACAAACAGTGTTCAGTGCAAACAGTGTCGTATCACGCGAACATGCCGTGACGAGACTTGTACTTTAAATGTATTATTCACAGATAAAGGTTACCTCACGTAGAAATAAAGATACTAATAATTTTTGTTGCCATAAAAACTCAGCAAAGCTAGGGGAAAAATCTAAATCTTCTAAATATATAAAAGGAAAAGGTGACTGGCTGACTGACTGATCTATCAACGCACAGCTCAAACTACTAGATGGATACTAGATAGTACTATAATAATTAATTTATCTCAATCAAAATCACCTGTAATAAATATTTAAATGATTTAAGACTTTTATTGTATCGTATTGCTTATATCGTATTGCTTGCGAATAAGGGTGTAGGTAGAAAATTAGATTTTTTAATCAGGATTTTTGCTCACTTCCCGGTCAAATCGCATTGGTACCTACCGTGGCCAACTATTTTTTTTAAAATAATATTAGCCAAGCTGAACTTGACTTATATTCTCCTCTCCCCTCCAAATAAGCGAAAAGCTTCTGCTAGGAGTGGGTATGACAATAGTGCAACGGGTGGGACTCGAATCTGCGACCTTTCAGTTTTGAGTCCTTTAACCGTTGGGCTATCGAGTCTTATCTTATCCTGGGATTTTTTCACATGTAGGCGATGTTTTACGAGCAAAAAAGTCTTTCTCGCTACTCAAAAGTGAAAAACGCTTATCACGTTCTATGTTTTAAGGTAGAGAGCAACAGCCCTTAAGATTTTCCATTCAGTAGCAAAATCCATTCATATCCGGAAACAGACTACAAAAATCTAAACTCAACAATGAGGTTTCCCGTTCATTGAGTTAAATAAAGGGCGAAGTCTGGTTCGGTGTGATTTAAGCACCCTTTAGATGTGCGAACGTGTATTGTAAATCGCTAACCACAACCAATTATTTGATTCAAACCAACCATTAGGTATAGCACGTATAAGAACAAGCAGTACCACTACGGATCGACATGATTTTTTGTATTTTGCATGGGTAGAGGTATGAGGATGAGGACTCACAGGGTGATATAAGCTTTTATCACGGAAAAATAGAGGGTTATCGCGGGGAAAGCGCAGGCAAAAGCTAGTATTATAATTCACAGAAAATTTGGAAATTGGTTGGTGCTCATCACGGACCGGACACGACCAGACCAAGATTTTGTCCATGATGCGCATCCCAATGCATTAACTGTAAAAATCGTACAATTTTATATCAAAAGAGTAAAAAAGCTGGTAAAAATATTTCATCGGCCGACCTGTTGGCACGTCTGGAGATAGCGAGAGGGAGACGTTAGGCCGGGTGTGATTTAGATGTCCCTTCCACGTTGATAAGATATCCCTGTAATTTATTCCAGCTTGATCGACATCATTTATTGAATCTGCAGTGCTGTTCAGTAAAATACTGATTCGAAATAAAATAAGTTCGGGTCCATCACTGCAATTAATCTTCGCCGAGCGATGGTAAAAAAAATAGAAAATTGATTATATTCATCAATATAGATAAAAGTAAGAACTTTTGCTATGTTTTGAACAGTAGGGTAAATTCTACTAACAGATGCCCAGGACTTCGCTTGGATTTAAATCTTCATAAGTCCCATGATATTCCGGGATAAAAACTTTCCGATGGGTTGAGACAAAGTAATCAATGAATTATATAGAAACTGATGAATATGACGAAAAAATAAATCACGAAAAAATATTTTTACTAACTTTTAGCCGCTTTTTAGCTTTGTAGCCCGCAGCTACGCTCACGTTAAGTTCGATTTTTCAAATCGCTATTTTACCGCCTTCGAGGTTGAATTTTCAAAAATCCTTTCTTAGTTGATGCCTAAGTCATAATAGGTACTTAGATAGCTTGGACGGATCAGGCTGCAGAAATTTGAGTTGTGCATTGATTGATCATTCAGTCAGTCGGTCAGACATTTTTTCCTTTTACATATTCAGATTATAGTCACGAAAAATACTCAGATTATAATCACGAAAAATTCTTTTTAAGAAGAAAACTTATCTTGTATCCAAGTTAAAAACTTTCACTGAAGAGGTTTTACGGTCGGGATATTAAGGTCGTCCCTGGTGAAAATCGGGCATGTAGCCAGCCACGAAACACTTGCCAAATTAAATCTCTAATACAGGCCACTGAGATAATGTCTATAGAGGCGCCAACAACCTTGTAGTCGATCAGAAATCGAAAAAGCAGCACACACATCATCCCTAATAAATAATTGACAATCGGCCATTCGGCTTTGTACGTATAGCGTTATTTCTGTCACTCAGGCTTACGCACCGTTTTGTTGCTTCTTGTGATAGAGACGACGTTCTACAAGGTCGAAGCCAGCCGACTATTTCTTTCTAAACAAACAGTCGGGTATCTAATTTAACATAATATCTATAGGGTCAGATGTCCAACAATGAAACACAAAAAATTCAAAGTCTCATGCACCTTTTGTTTTTACAGATAGAAGTCTAATTTTTTACAGGTGTGTAGGTAATTTTATTCCGCATCGGATTTCATTTACAATTTTTTTAATTAATATGTCATCAATCGGCAAAAAATTATAAACTAAAAAATGGGAAATGTTTCATTGTGTCCATAGTGGTGTACACAATGAAACACCACAAATTCAACAATGAAACATTAATAGTATTGTCTCGACTTTTGTGTAATTTATGAAGTAGGTGAATAAAAAAAAATGCTTGAGTTAATAATCACAAAAGGATTTATTTATAATTAACTTTAATCAGACACTTCAGGTTACCAGTACTATTACTGGTATTATAAAAAATTTAATGTTAATAAAATTAATTTGTGAATTTGTACCCACAAAAATTATTAATTTGCCAGGAAAGTACATGATATTATGCACTTTCACACAATAAAACAAGATGATACACATTGAAATAGTATTTCATTGTGTTCACTGTGCAACTGTTTCATTGTGAACTACCGAAGGTTTTTTTTTCTAATCTCAATTTTTTACCCACTAAATTGTAACACTTTAAGATATAATTTATTGCACATTAATCTACAAAATGTGTGTAATGCTAATTAATCATGAAATTTATGAAATTTTCAACCATACTTTAGTAAAAAATCTATAAAGAATGCTAAAAATATTTACTTTTTGTCCAAAAAAAACAAAAGTGCTCCGCAAACACATCTTCTCGCACGCGGCGTCGATGCAAATTGGGCTAGGGCGGGGGGTTCACGAGAGTGTCCTAACGCAATATAATGCACGAACTGGCAACGCAGAATTTTAGAAATATCACAGTGTTTTATTGTGTACCACTGTTTCATTGTTGGACATCTGACCCTACATATCTAAATTTTTTCTCCTGTTGTTTATATACGTCTTATCTACGCAACAGTTAGATGCATTAAAAAACTAGTGGCATTATTGCAGACATTGTATAAAATAGGCCCATTGTTCATTTACTAGAGACAATTTTCTCCTTAGTGCTCTTCATACAGACGAAGTTAATACAACAAAATTTGTTGTAATGTCTGTAATTTGACAGACTTCGGTAAACATCGTATACGCAAACGCATTTAATACAATTAATTTTCGACATTTTGAAAACACATAACTATTATTAGACCAGGGTAGATCCCTGTAAAAATAATAAAAAGTGAAAAAAAATAGTAGTAGGATGAAACCCATTAGAAAAGGAGGGGAATATTATAAAGATGAAAGGAAAAATAATTTACGGGCGATCTGAGGTCGGGAAGGGGTGGGGGTGAGTTTTTAAGGGGGAAAAACGGTTTTTCTCGATTTCCGGCAAAACTAAAAGTCCTATCGAAAAAAGTCAAATGGCAAAGTTGTAGGTAATAAAAAGATCTAAAACTTTTGTATTTACACTTTTTTCACATAACCTCAAAATTTATGTGAAAAATTCAAAAAACCAAGTTTTTGGTTTTTTATTTTTATCTTTTACAAAAATTATTTTTTTTTTAACGAAATTTGGTGAAAACTTACCTTTTTATGTCCCAAATACGCTGTAATTTATTTGATTAAAAATATTTATTTTTTCACCTTATTTTGAATTAATATCGAAAAAAACACCCTAATTTTCAATCGAAAAGTCACCCGTCAAAATATCAGCTTTTTTCAAAAAGTTAGTATGTTTTCTGTTCGTTGAAATCTCTACTTTCCGATGGTGAAAAAAAAAATATATGTTACTACAGTAAATCTTCTCAGAAAATAATTTCAATCTTTAGGTTATGTTACGTTAAGCATACTATTTTTTAAAGAAAATATTAGATTTTAATGTTTGAGTTGATTTTCTTGAAGATAATTGTGACAAGTTTACTTAAAAAAATAAAACAAAAATTTTTATCTCTATCAATCAACTCAAACATTAAAATCTAATATTTTCTTTAAAAAATAGTATGCTTAACGTAACATAACCTAAAGACTGAAATTATTTTCTGAGAAGATTTACTGTAGTAACATATATTTTTTTTTCACCATCGGAAAGTAGAGATTTCAACGAACAGAAAACATACTAACTTTTTGAAAAAAGCTGATATTTTGACGGGTGACTTTTCGATTGAAAATTAGGGTGTTTTTTTCGATATTAATTCAAAATAAGGTGAAAAAATAAATATTTTTAATCAAATAAATTACAGCGTATTTGGGACATAAAAAGGTAAGTTTTCACCAAATTTCGTTAAAAAAAAATAATTTTTGTAAAAAATAAAAATAAAAAACCAAAAACTTGGTTTTTTGAATTTTTCACATAAATTTTGAGGTTATGTGAAAAAAGTGTAAATACAAAAGTTTTAGATCTTTTTATTACCTACAACTTTGCCATTTGACTTTTTTCGATAGGACTTTTAGTTTTGCCGGAAATCGAGAAAAACCGTTTTTCCCCCTTAAAAACTCACCCCCACCCCTTCCCGACCTCAGATCGCCCGTAAATTATTTTTCCTTTCATCTTTATAATATTCCCCTCCTTTTCTAATGGGTTTCATCCTACTACTATTTTGTTTCGTTTTAAAAATTATCTACACTGGTCTATATGTGTGTATCAGATGTTTGATTCACCAGTTGTTAAGTTTGAGCGTTGATTTCATGACCTTACATTGGAAGAACATTGCACTCTCTAGAAATACAACATCTCAATGTAATAACCTGTATCGATGCTTGAGGAATGTAGGACAAGGGCCGGAGGTCGCCGGTGTAAAGGCCACGGCATCGATATAGTTCTCAAAGGTAAACCCTCGGTCTCGAAAGGGCATCTTGTATCTGAAGGCCTGCTAAGTAGAGTAAGACTTTCTTATACCTACGATTTATTTATCGAAGTGTTATCGAATAAGTATTAGGCTTGCTGAAAAAAATGTCTAGATGTAGGGCTGTAGTATTCGATATAGGTATCGATATTTTTTGCCGGTGTATTTGAGTCTACTTGGATGAATTTCCTCCCGTCTGTCCGAGTGTCTGACTCTGTATCTGTCTCTTTTGCTCCAAAGACTGTCTTAAAAATGGCTTCGTTTGGTGGGAGGCTTTGGTCGTGGGTAGTTACTGCCCTCCCATCAAAGACGTACCGCCAAGCGACTTAGCGTTCCGACACGATGGCGTGTAGACCCCGATTATGGGTTTAATTTAAACCGCCATGCTCCTTGCACAGTTAGCCAGCGTACATTTTAAACTAGATCGTCACTTACCATTTTTGACGGGATCCTAAAAAACATAGGTAATATTACTAAAATTAGTCTTAATATTATGTATTTTTACACTAATATTTAGTTACTTTTATCGTTACGTAATAGGTATTACAGAAATAAAATTCTTACTAACCTACTGGTATAATACAGCCTTATTATTATGACTGTAAGTTCTTAACACGTCTCGTATTATTTCAAATTCACGTATTCCGAGATAAATACACAAAGCCCCAACCGACACAGGTAGGAACATGAGCCCATTCGATAGTGAAACATCAAGGGCCCAAAGATCAACTAAAGATTTTATCTACTTTGCCGGCCCTAAAAGATTTCCGGATTATCGGACCTTCTATTCCACTTTTAGCCTCCGACAAAACTTTCGTATTCCGCCCGCTGTTCTTTTCTGTAGCGAGAAATTATTTTCATGTAAGAATGGAGTTTTGAATGCAAAACTAGGTGTGCCGAAGAGCGCCGCTATTGTTAGTGAAATCGCCCGCTTATGTTTTACTGTGCGGGAAGTAACAAGAAATTGTAGCAGTTTTGTTTCCTATTCGATAGAATGGTGGACTGTATTACCCGTGGTATAGGTACACCCGCTACTTCGTCCTTCATCTCTTTCTTCTCCTTCTTTGTCAACCGATAGACATCCACTGCTGGACATAGGACATGCCAATGGGACCCTATTACTAAGCCTCCGCTATCCTAAAAATTACGTTTCTTGTGTGGGGACCCCTCTTTATTTTTCATTTTATTAAGCTTTTGCATAGCTTCTATCGCGGGCCAACGTAGAGACCGAATCCAGAAAGTCCGTAACGAAAATAACCTGACACGGGACTCCTCTACGGTGAGCCGCTAGATGGCGTTGATAAAAAATGCTATGCAATAGCTTTACCGCGGCAGTCCCCGAGTGCCACACGTCTTTTTTTTAAATTATTTGTTGTTATAATAACAAATTCTTTGAAAATTTCAAGTCTCTACCTTTTACGGTCCCCGCTGACAGACAGGCGGACGGACGGACAGACTCTGCGAAACTACAAGGGGTGTAATTTTACTAGGAAACCCTAAAAAGGCCATCTTTAGATTACAAATGTTATATTGTGTTGGCCTAGATCAGTATTTTATTTTCATACTCTATATTACAATATCAAGACATCCTCAACCAACAAATAATACACTTTAACTTGACTTAGTTAAGTTAGCTAAGTTCGCTTTGTCGCGCGTTTAGAATTACAGTTTCAAAGGTAAAACCTATTACTTATAACTTGTGAAGTTTATGCTAGTTCCCGTCTGTTTGTCACAAACCGAGCGGTAATTAAGCAACGCGACGCCTCTCGAGCTGAGTGTCATCGCTTTAAGAATCGCTACAGCAGCGTTAATGTCGCATTATTTACTGAACTACATTTCGTATATGGCATTGCATAATCCCCACTAATCTATATATATAAAATTCAAAGTCCTGACTGACTGACTGAGATATCAACGCACAGCCTAAACTACTGAAGTTAGAAACTTGAAATTTTTACAGTTGGTTCCTTTTATGACGTAGGCGCACACTAAGAAAGGATTATTGGAAATTCCACCCCTAAGGGGTTTAAATAGGGGATGAAAGTTTATATGAAACTCCGTCATTTTTCAAGCTGTTTCCATCAAAGTTGGTATTAGAGCTTTCAGTTAAAAATAAAGAAGTACGTGTGTCACAGTTTTTGAAAATTCCACCCTAAAATCTAATTCCACGCGGACGAAGTCGCGGGGGCAAAAGCTAGTATTATTATATAGAACACTTTGCTCCTGGTGGGATAGATTGTAGACATCATCTAACAGGGGTCAATTAATTATAAGTATGTAATTAATTTAAAACACCCCTGACAAGTGACAACGTCCCAATCGCTAGTCAGCGGCGGCCATCTTGGACCGATTTTCATCAAACACAGCTAAGAACTCTCGACTTTCACCTTTCAAAAAAAAAAACACAATCAAAACCGGTTCATCCGTTCGGGAGCTACGACGCCACACACAGACAGAGTCAGACAGACAGACAGACACACACAGACACACGAGATCATGTGTATCACCTCTTTATTTATAGATATGAATATTTTGTTTCACAAAGACTACATTAATAGATTTATAAATACATATCAATAATTCCGAGGCCGGCGGGATTCGAACCCACATCTCTCTGGGAATCGCGCCCGAGTGTGTTAACCGTTACACAACGGCCGAACCACACGTCAGCCACTGAATTAGTGATATGTATCTACTTTTTCAATCAGTTTTATAGCAACTGTTAGCGACATCTATTATACAGCGATATATTTTGATATGTATTTATAAATCTATTAGGTTATTTCCTTTAAGTGTAGGTTAACACTTCAATTAAAAATTAAAAATAAAGACTGCATTGTTACTAACTTAATATTAGTTATATTAGAAATTAGTACGTAATTATCAATATCAACAGTTAGTTTAGTTTTAGTTCGTCTATTCAGAATATTTGTCGAGATATTCGCAACGTTCGCTGTACCTAATGCCGTTTGAATATTTGTGCACTACAAATAAAAGTGTTTACTAGCTACAGCAGTTCAAATAGCTTATTTGTATTCACGGGCTATAGCATCCCTGCATGTTATTTCTGCTTCCGTAAGCTCGGAACGTAATCTAACCATCATAATAATTATGAAATATTATTTACTAGATGATGCCCGCGACATCCCTCGAATGGATTAAAGTTTTTCGATTTCCGCGGAAACTCTTTAATTTTCCGGGATAAAAAGCCTGTGTGTTATTTCAGATTATAATCTATCTCTGTGCCAACGGTTCAGTCGTTGCGACGTGATTGCGTAACAAACATCCATCCATCCATTCATCCATCCATAATTCCATCCATCCTTACATCCACCTTCTTCTTCTTCTTTCTTTTTTTGATTAATGGCTCTTCTTATATAAACTCGAGTGCCTACGTTACAAATAATTCTACAAGAATTCATTTTTCTTTTTTTTTTAATATCTTCTAGTCTCGAAAATATTGAGCTTTTAAGTTTCCTGTTAAAAAAAAGAGAGCGCTCCTGCAACATGACGTCACGATTCAGGAGCTCCATACACACTCCATACAAAATTTCGTTTTAGAAAGAGACGGATATAGTCGCAGTAAAACAGCTACAAACTTATATTTTGTTTTTGATCGATTTATTTTCTGTTTTTATGCAAATGTTATTCATACATGTTACATTTTCAATTTTAATTAATGAATATCCACATTTTGAGAACAACAACAAATACAATATACTGCTTCATCGGCATAATGTAATCGATATAGAAATAAAAGTAAAAGGGTATATAAATAACCGATTTTCAAAATTAGTTTATTTTATTTATTTATTTACATTAAGGTTTACAAAAAATACTTATATATACATCAGAAAAAACCACACGAGTTTGTAATATATGCTAACAAAAAGTTAAATCTAGGTAGGTACGTTGACTACAGAACATAAATGCCAGTTGAACATGTTGTTTATAAATTATCATAAATGACTCAAAAAGTAGGATTTCAGTTTTTTCTTAATAGGTATTTAATTAATATTAATTAATATGGTGGTTATGTTGTCATAGATCCACTGACGTTTGTAAAGAAAAAATAATACGTATATTTTATTCATAAGAAGCAGTTTCAAGTTCTAAACCTCACACATTGTTCGTCACAAACGAAGCGAGGCCACTTCAACAGAGCACCATCGCTGTAAGAATCTTTCAGCGCTGTAAAACCGCTTTCAGGGTTATTAGACTGCAGTAATTTTTACTCAAATACGGCAAAAGCTAAAAGGGAGGTTGTGGATATATCACTGACCTATATCTTTACTCTATTATTTTAACACAGGACTTGATGCCTTTAAATGTTTAAATTTTATTGTTTTCTTAGGTAGGTAGTAAATTTTTTTTAAGCTATTGCATAGCTTCTATCGCGGGCCGGCGTGGAGACCGAATCCAGAAATTCCGTAACGAAAATAACCTGACACGGGACTCCTCTACGGTGAGCCGCTAGATGGCGTTGATAAAGAATGCTATGCAATATCTTTACCGCGGCAGTCCCCGAGTGCCACACGTCTTTTTTTTTCTATTATGTCTATCTGCCATCAGATTCTCAAGCCATTATCAGACATGAGATATGTCAAGCTATGGTTAATTTAAGGGGGTATTTTGATCCTCCCCTTTAGTATTATGTTGGACAGTTCACCTCCCATCCAGCTTCAGTATATACCATCATTTAACCTTTTGTTTGGGTACTAAATAAATAAATAAGGACAGAATTTAATCACCAAAAAAAAGTGTTAAATCAAATGGTATTCTTTTTTAAATATATAATAATAAATCGTTTATTTCCTCACAGTTTCACAAATGATACAAAAAAAGTCAAAAACAGATTAGAACGATGATCCCGCAGAAATATAAACTGTGTTGCGGTGTTGATCGCCATTACTTCTAATACATTAATAATGGAAGCCTCAATAAACCAACGGTTAAAGGTGCGGACTGAAAACTGAAAGGTCGCAGGTTCGAGCCCCACCCGTTGCACTATTGTCGTACCCACTCCTAGCACAAGCTTTCCGCTTATTTGGAGGGAAGAGGAGAATATAAGTCAAGTTCAGCTTGGCTAATATTCTTTATTTAAAAAAAAATGACATAGTCGATATGTCTGGAATTCGAACTAAGGACCCTTCGCAAAGAAGTTCGAAGTCCCTAGGCTAACATTGCTTTGTTAAATGTACTAAGACAGTACAAGTACTTACTATTATAATAAATGCGATAGATATAATTCTGAACTATAACTCTGAAGTAACGCGCGCTCAGGTAGATTTAGCTCATGAAAATAATCTCATTTAAAATCGTCGCCTAAGGCTGAGTACACTATAGCGCCATCTTCTTTAGTAATTCAAGAGATAAATGCGCCTATAGTGGTTTAATAACGCCACGGGATTCTATTAAAATCTTTTGTACCTACCTAGTGTTTGATCTTGTTTTGTAGTTCTTTCGTTGCAATATTATTTTAATACGAGCTGATGTCCGCGACTTCGTTTGCGTGGATTTAGTTATAAAAATCCCGAAGGAACTCTTTGATTTTCCGGGATAGAAAGTAGCCTATTTTGCTCTTCAGGTCCCCAACTCTATACCCATACAAAAATCACGTCGATCCGTAGCTCTGTTGCGGCGTGATTGAAGGACAAACCAACAAACACACTTTCGCATTTATAATATTAGTAAGGATAGTAAAGATAGGCTTTCACTGTATTGAGCTTGGACATTCTAGATTTTCTTTCCACTTTATGTGGATAAAAGATTGTATTTTAAAAAGCAATAAATATTAACTTGCTTACTTACTTACTATATTTAATCAAAATAATAATGATTTTGTGATAATCTTGTTTTATTCGCGTGTATTTAGATTTTTTTAATCCCGCGAGAATCATCAGTTTTTATGGAATAATATATAGTCAATAAATACAATTTGGGTATCTTCAAATGAAGAGTGATAGGCATTTTCTAGGCAAGCGCGCTCCATCTTAGGCAGCATCTTCACTTACCACAAGGTGTGATCGCAGACAAACGCTAGTCTATACCTATATTAAAAAAAGTCTATGACACTCTCCAACTCCAAACTGATAGTTAGTGTGTGTTGAGATGTGTGTGTGTGTATGTTTGTTACTCTTTCACGCCACAACGAACAAACGATAAGATACACAATTTTCATAAAATTATTCATTCAGTTAACTCTTAGTGCCATCTAGTATCGAATAGTGAAGTTGCTGAAAAGCTTCAGGCGAAGTAGTTTCATAAAATTCCGTGCGACACTCAACGCCACTTAAGGCGAATGTTCTATCATTTTTATTAAAGACGAAATAAAGTTCTTAAAAAAATATTGAAATAAAATACGCAAACATACTTACATAAATCTTTCTAGGAACAAAAATTATCTATAAAAATAGCCTATAACTTTGAACGATACCCCACTCCAAAAATACCTTAATTCTAAACGTGGGTCCTTTCTTCGTTTACAAAGAAAGCATTTTCTATTGTGCTTATAAAGGGCGGTGTTCAAGGACATCCCACCCTTCACCCGAAGGCTATTTGTGTAGACGATATAACAAATTAGCCTATAACCAAGTCGCAACCCTTACCTGAAGTGATTTCAGTCGCGATAATAATAATTTCATAGAACCCTGGTCATGAATTGCGGTTGTTTAAAGTTCCGCTATTATGTACTAGATGGCGACAGTTAGTAATAATTGCTAAGCTTTTTTAAACTGCTTTTTAATTTAAAAATAACGTAAATGCTGCGCTAGGCGGATACTTAAAATGTAAATTTTTGAAAGTTGTTGAAGACAAAGTATCCCGAATAAAAAAAAATTTAAAATCAGTCTACCATTTTTAAGTCATGTAGAACGGTAGAGCAAAGTTTTGGTTTATTTCCAGCTCTTTAAGAAAATAGATCATTTTAAATTTTATTTAACTATAGCACTACGTTCTGATTTAGCAAATTTAGCTACTATGTAACATTTATGTTTAAGACATTATATTGATTTTTAAATGGTTTGTCTTGGGCGGTCTTTGGTTTCACACTCATAGGCCAGGATCAAATCAATTTGTTGGAGATAAAAGTGATCAGTATCAATGTCAGTGGCTTTAAATTAAAGTTTGAATATTCTACTGTTGTCTGTACCAGCTTTCTCTTCGTCATATTTACAACTATTGGTAATTATGACTTTCCCGAAAGACTTTTCAGAAAGTCGTGGTTATTTTTACGAATCTACAATATTTATGGGTACAACTAAAAATATATTTGTAGACGCTAGGAATGCTAGGATGTCTGAATTGAACGGGTGACAGAGGGTGGGGGGTAGAAGGCTGGAGGGGGACCGCGATATTCGCGCCCACCAGACAGTGCTCGCCTGACTCCTAACCCACGCGCATGTCCCTCGCGCCCGCCCTTTGCCTATATCCAAACCGAGACTCCGTTACATAACCCCCACGGGCACATTAATATAAATAGTGTTAAAGGCTTATTTCTGTGATCGATAAGAGAATTTTGCACGTTTTTTATATTTTATTACATGCGTAGATAAGTTAGCGTTACGTAAGCCGCCGCCGTCCACTGAAAAGCTTCGCTTGCCATCGCTTTTGTGATATTCGGTTGTGATATTCCTTTTAGGCAGGCTTTTTGCTCGTAGTGTTTTTCGGGATTAGTACGTGTTCTAGGCAATAAATGTTAATCGTATAGCTAGTTTGTTTGTTGTAAGTCGTGACGGAGTCCTGTGATCCTTTTCCCTTCGTTCCGTTCACTTGTTGATTCTTGAACTGTTTCCAAAAGTCCTTATCCTTGCGTCGGTTGATGGTGAGCACTGCGCGATTCTTGCGGCGCGACCGCGCGACTGTCGCGGGTGACTTGTTGATCGCGGGGTGAAATGCGCGTGTAGCGCTCTCGAGAGTGGCTCGTCACGGTTTCGCGCGCCTCGTGGCCGCGCGCCACGCCATCTGGCGGCTGCGACGCTCCGGCTCCCAGCCCACGCACGACACCAATGACCATGAACAGACCAACCATCTGTACGTCTCTTCTATCTCTTCGCTCTGTCTTGTCTTGCAAGCTTCTTGTTGCCTCTTGTTCTTTCTTGACTGTGTTAAGGTGAACTTCCGAGAGTCACGGCTGGTATTACGGGCGCATGCGACAGACGCGTCGCGAATGTCGCGACAATACTCAACTAGGTACAAAAATACTGACACTCGCAGACGTCTGTCTTGGGGGTTAGGTATAGAAGCGGTATCATACATTAATTTAATTAAAATTTTATTTATTAGGCAATCTAAACAGATTACAATTTATGTATCTATATGATCGCACTAAATGACAAAATTTTTTTTTAATATAACAATATGATTTGTGACTAATAAAAATAAGTAACTATACTAACTACTAACTTGTCGTTCAGTTCTGTATTACTGCGTTAGCGATGTCGCGTTGGTCGCGAGTATTTACTACAATAACGTAGCTACGTTCCATGGAAGTCCACCTTAAAACACTTCTTACCTCTTTCTTTCTTTTCTTTTGTTCTTTTGTCTGTTGTCTGTATTTCTTGGTCGACTTCATACTTTACTGGACTTACGATTTATATCTTGAATCCCATTTTAAATCGAGCTCGCGAATCGTTGAATCGAATGTAAATCGCATGTGAATGTCACAAAGGTCAAAAGTAAATTCGAAGCAGTGGACTACTTTCTAGAACGAAATAAGGTTATAGTCTGAGAGATACCCAACAATATTTCCATACTACATTAAGTATTCATGAAAACGGAAATAGATAAACAAGAATCAATGCCTACTATGAATAATGAACAAAAAACAATGCTCTGGTCAAATTTAAATAGAAATCGATGATTTATTTCTTAGCTTCAGAGTCGTTTATGTTAATAACTTTAATTCGTGTGACCACTCTCCTCATTTTATCGGGTGTACCTGTTCCATAGAAATAATAATATGTTGTTCATTATTTTCTTGTAAAAAATAAGCATTCAGCGTAAAAATTTCTAAATAACAGTGCACCCGAACAGCTATTTTTTTTTATTTAAAAAAAAAGAGCACATGAAAATTTCCTGACTAAGTTTAGGCGTTGGCAGCCAATGTCAAAGGCAACCACGCAAGAGAGAGTTATTTTGCCGAGCGCGCAAAAAGATGTGCTCTCTATTCCTTCACTCTCATAGTCCAGTTGAACGGATATCCGACATGACATCAAGAGCACATGAAAACATTGGCGTTTACTCTTAGCCTATGAAAATTCGGCCCGCGAGTCCAGTGAATTTTATTATAGAGCCTGCTTTCGTGCTAACTTTGTTTTCTCCGCTTCTGTACTAACCTTGTAATCCCTTAACTTTTCATATTTCCCGTTCCCCAGACGATGTAACTTGAACTTAGGAATGAGTATCATAATAAATGTTATCCCGCAAACGTGTTTTATTTGCGCTTTGATGTAACCACCTGAATAAGGCTTGGACAGACACAACGAGTGAAGTATTTCCATACTGCCACATACATACTACACGTTCACGTCAAGTTGGCCGCTACCTCGCGTCGCGCTTCCCCGCACCGCACTTTAAGTCATATCCGCTTAGTACAGATAGCAATGTACGGCTCGCGGTTGTTTCTAACAACTGTCTCTTTTCAAGCGGAAAAAAAAGAAATTACAAATCACGCCTTTCGACATTCAAGACGTCATTACCATGACAAGTATTGCCAAAGAAGAAAATTTCCATCACAGTCGTGGTTACAGTAAAAAATATAATTATTGTTTTCTTGTCAACGGTACGGTATGACGTCATTTTGTAACGCTCGATGACGGCCAACTTGAAATGAACGATTAGTATAAATATCATTGACGGCCACGCATACGGAAAACGAAATCGTAACCCCCACGTTTTGTATGTCCAAGCCTTTCTGTGTATAGTTAATTGGCTAAGAAAGTGTTTTCCATAATACATCATACATACAGTTTTTCATTATAAATTTCATCTGAAAGAAGATTTGATGCTTACGTATCTCGAACAAAAATAGCTATTTATCCACACCCTTAGTTATTTTAACTGAATATAAACTGGCAGCTTACTGGCAGAAATTACTGTTTTGCTATTAAGGCACCTTTGGAAATTTCCTTGGCGAAATCGTATTTATTTGGGTCGAGGCTGCAATACTATTACATTCTTCGGCTTTACCTCACAAATACGAGCTGAGGTATTATTCAATTATGATGAATATATGAATATAGAACACTTTTATAGAATTCATGAATGTTTTATGTTATATCTTCCATCAAATCAAAAACTCGGCCCCTTTCCGATGCCTATAGACCTTCTATATGTTCCGACCTGTTTGATGATATCTGTTTAATGAAAATCATATTTAATACTAACTGATGCTCGCTACTTCGTCCACGTGGAATTAGTTTTTAAATCCCGCGAGAACTCTTTGATTTTTCGGGGTAAATAGTAGCCTATGTCACTCTCCAGGTCCTCTACTATACCCATGCAAAAAATAACGTCGATCCGTAGCTCTGTTGCAGCGTTATTGAAGGATAAACCAACAAACCTACAAACAAAATACTTTCGCATTTATATATAAGCATAAGTAAGGAGTAAGGATAAGAATATAAGTAAGGATAAGTAAAGATAAGTATAAACATCCAATGTGGAAATGGGCGGGTCACATAGTTCGAAGACCGGTTATCGGGGTCCCAAGGTGTTAGCATACTCTACACTAGGTGAATTGAAGACATGAGACGCATCGCAGGATTACAGGCGGCGCAAGACCGAACTCTGTGAATGTTCATGCAAGAGACCATTGGCCAGCTGTCGACGGTTGATAAATAAGAAGAAGGCTGTAGCGGCACAGAGATTTTTTTAATACAAAGGAGGGTTAAATTTTTGATTGAATTGACTGAAGTTACTTTAGTAGTAATAGGTAAGTGATTTCTGCCTGTCATTGTCAATTTGCGTACAGTTGATAAATCTGTACAAACAAGCGATTTTACGTGCAGATATAACATAAATGTAAAAATTAACAAAACCGACTTCAATCGCCACTACAAAGTATATCAATTGTGCCTATAAAATTTGAAGAATTCCCTCGATTGCTCCAGGATCCTATCATCAGATACCTGATGCCAATGGGATCACCTGGGAAGTATAGGACCACTTGTTTGCAGTCAGCTAAAAATAATAAATTGGTGAGGGTGAAAAGCGTCCCAAGGTAGCAGTTTCTGATAGGTAGGGAGAGCTGGAGAGGGGTAGGTAATATGATTTCAGGTCACGTTCTGGGAACGCGTCGAGACTTCGCCGCCGAGGAAAATATTATATGAGCGATCGATTTTGTAGTAGGTGCTATTTTTCATGTTTCCATATTGATATGTCTGGTGATTTTAACTTAAAGCAAAAGCGAAACTAAGATCGGATACCACAATAATTCATTGGGGTGAGATTTAAACCTACAATATTTCAGGTTTCTTTCAAAATTCAAAATTAATTTATTTCATGTAGGCTAACTTGTAGCTCTTATGACACGTCATAAATCTACCACCGGTTCGGAATGCAGACTCTGCTGAGAAAAGCCGATAAGAAACTCAGCAGTTGCTCTTTTCAAAAAAAATTTTTTTTTTTTTACAAAGCTATGCTATGTATACAGTGCCTCCACAATAAAGCTTCAAAAAATGTAAAAATGCCTACGTAGGTACACCAATCCAACGCATGTCAAGGCGGGCAGCCAAAGCAGACCCATTCCCGTTGGTGGCACCCGTTCACGAGCATGACGCATGATCCAGCCATTGCTTCGCTCAACCATATTTGAGGGAACGTAACAACCCGCACCACACGACACCACCACAGAAATGTTTAAAGCGAGCATGACATACTCAGGCTACCCATGTTAAGGCTTCGAATTGAATACTAATATTAAACTATTCATTTTAAGACATTTTCCTCCGTTAACCTTAAATTACCAAAGATTTTAGACATGATTCGTGGTTTAATGGCATAATTGTGATAATATAATACGAGTACTTACCACGATAACTGTTAAGAACAAGAAGGCGTGTAGATAGATTCTACCCATGACTTGACGTCTCGCAACACCGCAGTCCCGTCGTGACCACGGTCAATGCAACTGGTTCGAAATATCGACAATTCCAACTAAAACAATTATCGTGGTACGTACTCGTATTATATTATCACAATTAAATTACCAAAACTACAGTTGCAGCGGCAACCTTAAAATGAAGGTACTAGCTTTGTCTGACTTTGTCCACGTAGATGGGTCTTCAAAAATCCTGCAGGAATCCTCTGTTTTTCCGAGACAAAAATAGACTATGTCACTCCCCAAGTTCTCAAGTAGACGCAGATACGCAATAGTGATTCAACCCACAAACCTTTGTTAAATTAAATACATAGGTAGGTACATAATGTAAAAGAATAAAGTAAGCTTTTCAATTGAGAAGTTGTGTTGGTTGACTCATTATTGCGTATCTACGTCAAACTACGAGTATGCCCATGTTTAGTTGAGAATTAATTAGAAAACTGAGAGTTTATTGGCAAATTCATTATAATATTATTATTACCGACAATACCAACTATTTAATACAATATCGCTACATAGTGCATAGCTTTGTAATAACATACATAAAAAGATATGAGTATTTATTTAAGACAGGCATATAATATAACAGTGTTATAAACCCCGTTGTTATTAATATCCCGGTATTCATTGAATTCGGTCGTCGTAGCTCGTAGGCGTTGCACGTAGCATACGCCTACGAACTTTCGCGTAGCCGTAGACCAAACTGGGCCACTGTAATATCTACAAACCCATCTTGGAATGTTGTATTACATTCATTCATTCCGATAGTTATTACTTATTACTTATGAGTGAATGTATAATATGAATTTTTTTTTTTCATTCTTTAGCCCGCATGTAATGTATTATACATAGGAATTGTTATTATTTTTTATGTATGTATGTATTGACGACATGTCTAATAAACGGTGAGGTTTAAAAAATGACCTTCTGCACCTTAACATCAGGTGAGATCGCAGTCAAGCGCTAGTAGTAGTAGGTATATTTAAAAAAAAGCATCCACGTAGATCATCAGATCAGAGCGGAATCCTAATAATTCTGATATATAAATGCGAATATGTATTGGTTTGTCTTCAATCATGCTGCAACAGACAAGACAGAGAGAGAGATCCCGGAAAAACAAAGTATATCTAACTAAATCATGTATGTAATATGTACTACATAATTGGTTAAATACGCAAAGACTACTACTGGAGTCTGTCAGGTAATAATATTCTTAAAAAATATATTCCAACTCCAACCTAACACATTTCGAACGTTTCGTAGAACAAAGTCTCATCTGCTAAATTCACAACTTGAAATTTGAGCTTTAAAAGTCACATCTGCAAGGCTAAAATCTCAAGTTATGAATTTAGCAGATGAGACTTTATTGTACGGATCAGTCGATTTTATCGTTCTCCCCATGACAATAGAGGGTAACAAGCCCTATGAACCATATTTGCTCTCCGGGCAGCGGGTTAATGGAACGACTCGGCTCCCGGGATATATTGCTGCCTATTGAATGGGCTGGGGCTAAGCGAATTTATTGCTAGGTATGTCTGATGTCTAATGATGAATGGAAGGAAGGCCGTTTTTAATGTGATACTTTTTATCCGACTGCGCGATGCAAAGGGGGTAAAATGTTTATCAGTCTATGTACGTATGTACATAATATATGACTATATATGTTTGTTTCGATCTGGAGACCAAACGCGTGGGCTGATTTTGACGATTCTTACGTCAATCAATTTGCCTTAATTTTGCAAGTGTCACCAAATACATGGCAGTAATTAAAATTCAATATGGTTACCACCAGACGCCATATTGTGAAAAAGAAAAAAATGAAAGTTTTTGTTGATTTTGCTTTATAACTTCGTCAAATCTAAACCAAATTTGATAATTATTTTTTTATTATAAATTGTATACTATTAAAAATATGTTCCCCAATCTTGGATAAAATCTTCTAAATATTATCGAAGATAGAGGACATAATTATTCTCGCAGATGTAGCAAGTCACTCTAAACTTTTTCAACGCAGAGTCGCGGGAATCAGCTAGTTAAGGAAATAAATGAGAACTTTTAACATTACTCACATAACGATCATTATTTCTTATGCTTACAGATTGTGGGTACATACAACCTAATCTCTCGAAATGCTCAGATTAAAAATAACCTTCAAAAAATTTTAAACTTCCAATACGATTTCCCAAAGCGGTTTTAAATTGTTTAAAGGTCAAAGTGGGATTTGTGGAAAAGGAAAAAGAAGTGGGTGTTGCTTTTATATTTTCCCAAACGCCAGGCTGTACTCCGTTTAAAGATAAGCCAATTTGAATGCATTTTAACTTCCATTTCGTACTTGATGCTTGGAACTTAGAATCAAAACTTTAGCGGTGATTATGGGGTTTTATTAACACTGTTACACTTACAAGTTTTCCCGCTGCCAACTTCAGCATCACTTACCATCAGGTGTGATCGCAGTCAACGGCTATTTTGTCATCTTTAAAAAAATACCTACATATGGATTATTTAGTACAGTTACGAGTAGTTACATTATAAAGAAAAAAATTTTTTTCGTGTCTGATAGGAAATTCAAAGAGATATTTTTCATAAATTGGTAGATATACGGCATTCTGAACCAGTGGTAGATTCATTTGACTATTCGAAAGCACTTTGTAAGAGTTTATTTGAAAAAAAATTATTCAATTCTATTCTATAGATGTGAACGTACCTACATACATTGTATGACATTTACACTAATTCATCAATTACAAGAAAGCATTTCCATCGATTCCAAGTGAAACCAGTGATAAAGTAGCGCCTTGGCTTGCGATCAAATCGCGAACTGTCTATAAATAGCCGGGTCAATAACGCCTTCAGCACACCGACGCATTCGCGCCCGGTAGCGCAACGATACTCGCCCTTACACCTTTGACGCAAAGGCGTTGATGTTTCGCTACCGCGTGCGAAATGCGTCAGTGTTCTAAATACGTAATAGGCAGAGGCGCTGTGAACCATTTTTTAGAACATTCACGATCTTACCGACGTAACAGTACCCTTAAGGACTTTTTTGGTACAAACATGGTAGTGACGTCAAAGGTTTTTCAATATACATTTCTCTTTCTGCCTTTTCATTAAAAAATACAGCTTGTGCTTCAATAAGGTACTTACGAATACGATAACGCAATTAGGATTGACAGGGTTTTCACCCACCACCACTTGGAGTTCAATCCGAAATCATCAATCATTCATATCAAACCATAATCGGCTCACTACTGGTCTACGAGAGGAGCTTAGCTGCTGTTCTGTTCTATCGATGGAGTACTAAATAGCCAGACCAGAATTAGGCTCAATTTCGACTACATGGACCTTGGACTAATGCTGAGATCTATAGAACGTACTCTAAGAGTTAAAACAAGACATAAATCCGTCTCATTTTAACTCTGTTTTAAGTCTGAGCGGAGTGAGAGTCCGGTCCATAGATTTTAGCCTTAGTAGTACCTACTAGAGAGTTAATTTGCAGTTACTCCAAGAATACACTTATGTTTTAGTTTCACCACATCTTAATCTGAGATGACAATCACTACTCGCGAGTAAATCGCTATTACTATCCAGAGGTTAATATTATAGAGATTAAATGCTTGGTAGGTAATAGGTATATTCGCGAATAAAAGTGCATCCTAAACTTTCTACTTGTAGATGGTTTAGAATTTTTATTGTGCACTCGGGGTTATTCATTTAGTTTCTATCTGTGAAAACCTATTATTAGCTATTAGTTGTTTAACTTTAAGTTCATGTAGTGTTATAAGCTGTTGGTTTTCCAAAATAAATAAAATAAAATAAAAAAATTGGAGACATCGGCTCTTCGTGAGCTACTAAATAAATAAGAGGTAGCAGAAATTCGACACAATTGTGTTGAATAGCTTGGCAAATGTCAAGTATTTAAGGGCGAAAGTTGAACGTAAAGATGATAAAGCAAAGTCGAGGTTCCGAGGTTTCGGAGCACGCCCTTCAAAATACATCCTGTAGAAAACCGATAGCCGGCGACCTTGCGCCGATGCTAAAAGCTTCCTACCTACTTATGTATAGTATACTAACGTCTGCCGTCTACCAAACTCTATGGGGGAGCCACATTGTTTGTTTCTTTTACACGTAAATATGTTTGTGTTCCCACATTCTGTCAGAATAAGGTCAAGGTTTTAGATTAATACTTGGCAGAACTTCATACATTGAGTTAACGCGTTTGTGCTTTACGATAATAAGGCATATTATCATATTTATGGTTCATATACGTACCCGTAATCTACGACCTTGCGAAAATTATTATTATTATTTAAACAGATATAATAAAACGGACTTTGACAGCCCCAGATACAAATAGTCACTTGTTGAATTTCAATCAATAGTATATCTACTATCTATACTATTATAATAAAGAGGGAGCGCGAATTTTGTGAGTTTGTATGTATGTCCGGAGCAAACTTTGGAATCACCGCACCTATTTCAAAAATTCTTTTACCAATTCAAAGGTACATTATTCCAGATGGTTATAGGCTATATATTATGCACATAAAGTATTATGGCTAGATATTATGTGCAAATTTGTTAAGGAAGTCGGAAAATTTTTTGAATCTTAAACGTTTTCAAGGCGTGCGCTGGGTCATATACTGCTATTGGATGAAAATGATGTATGGGTGAATTGTTCCTCTTAAAAAGTTCTAAAAAAAAGTCCGCAATAGCATATGTCTATCTTCTAAGAATAACTTACAGTGACCATTTCTATCTTTCAATTTTTGATTAAAAATAATGAATTACTTTCGAAGGTTCTTTAACCGATGCGATGTCAATCTATATCTAAATAAATATGTTTATTATCGTAAGTATTTAGTTTAGAACATATTTGCCCTTTACACTATACAATTTAAATAAATATCATAGGAGTTATCGGAAAATTAAATTAATATGTGTCGGCCGGCGCGGGGGCGGTGCACGGCGGCGGGTTTCGGCGCGGGAGATTCCTCTGGTTCCTGCGGTGATTTTATTTACAATCGTCTCCTATAAGAAGCTCTGTGCGATCAGTCCCATAAAAACAAATATGTATTTAAATTTTCAACCCGGACGAAGTCGGCGCGGGCTTCTAATTATACATAATACAGCCCGAAAAGTCCAAAACCCCGAACGTCCAATTTATGCCCGCGGCTTCGTCCACGTAATTCAGGATTTTTAACCGACTTCCAAAAAGGAGGAGGTTATCAATTCGGCCGGTATATATATATTTTTTTTCTATGTATGCCCACCGATTACTCCGGGGTTTCTTGACCGATTCACGCGATTTTTTTTTTAATCGACAGAGGAAGCTCGCGAAATGGTCCCATAAAAATTTTTACCTTCAACTCTTCAAGCCTGATGCTGCAGAGGTACTTTCCCCCTAAATTATGGGGTTTTAGGAACTGTCATTTACGAATTGGTATGCTTGGCCTAAGCATATACTAGATCTTAGAGCTTCAGGTCCTACTCCTCAATCCTGATGCTGCAGGGTACTGCCCACCTAAACTATGAGGTTTTAGGAACTTTCGCTTGCGAATTGATATTATTGGTATTAAGCATAGCCTACATCGTAGAGCTCAAGGTCCTAGCTCTTCAATACTGATGCTGCAGGGGTACTGCCTACCTAAACTGTGAGGATTTAGGAACTGTCGCTTACGAATTGATATTGTTGGTACCAAGCATATACTACATATAAAATTCAAGGTTCTAGCTCCTCAATCCTGATGCTGCAGGGTTGGAGGGATTACGAACTGTCGCTTTCGAATTGATATTGTTGGTACCAAGCATGGACTACATCATGGACCTCCTGGTCCTAGCTCTTTAGAAATTGTGTGTTGTTAATAAGTACTGTAGGTACCAAGTATAGACAACTTTAGTACCGTAGTGTTGGAGGGAGGGGAGAAAGAGAGCAGGAACAAGCTACACTAAAAAGCTTAAAATAAAAATTCTTTTCAAAAAACCGACTTCAAACGCCACTACAAAGTATAAAAATAATTTTATTTTGTACACGTTTGTTGAAGTCAGGCGGGCTTAACTAGAAACGATGAAATCGATGCGCGACGCTTACCTTATGGTGACATATAAGAGACACGCTTATTGAAATCGGGTGAGCATCGCGTATCGGTTTCATCGTTTCTATTTAAGCCGCCCGACTTCAACAAACGTGTACAAAATAAAATTATTTTTATACTTTGTAGTGGCGTTTGAAGTCGGTTTTTTGAAAAGAATTTTTATGAAAAACCCGTTAGCGCGATTTTTTAATCCCTTAGTAATAGTGTTTCACTGGTATAAAAAACATTTAATATGTTGAACTACGAGTAGGTACCATTGTTCCGAAATTCGTTTAATTCCGTGCAATCGTTTACGCCCAGTCACCCTGACTGGGTAACGAACATCCGAAACTCATATCGAACTTTTGCAATTTTAATATAAAGTAAATTATATTCTTATAATTATATAAGAAAATATCTTATAAATATATACCTATTAAGGTATATATTTTTTATAAATAAAATATAATAAATAGGAATGAACACCGATGAGCTATCGGGAATCCAAAGTAGGTAATTTATTTATGCATTAATTAAAAATAAATACTTAACAGAATGTAAATAGAAGAGTATAGCCGCCTCGTATTATTTTTGGTCTCGTTCTACAACGATAAAGCCCAAATTAGCCCGCTACCATCTTAGACAGCATCGTCACTTACCATCAGGTGAGTTCGCAGTCAAGAGCTATCTTGTCATCAAAAAAAAAAGTAATCACGGCATAAAATCCTTACTAATATTGAGTGAGAAAGTATGTTTTTTGTTGGTTTGTCCTTCAGCCACGCCGCAACGGTGCAACGCATCGTCGGGATTTTTTGCATGGGTATAGTTGAGGACCTGGATAGTGACATAGGCTACTTTTTATCCCGGAAAATCAAAGTTTTCCCGCGGGGTTTTACAAACTAAATCCACGCAGACGAAGTCGCAGGCATCAGCTCGTGTTCTATAAACATTTAATAGCCAAAAAAACATACCAATTCCGCCCAGCCTCGTCGTAATGCTCTACATACATACTCCAACCTAATTTGTCCATAAACTACCTTTACGAGGAACTCGAGTTCGGGTCGCTATGGATATTATGTAAAATGTTGTCTTAATTATACCTAATGCTTAGTTTTTTTTTTTTGCTTTAATAATATTGTTTATTATTAACATAATTTGGTTAGATGACAAGATAGTCGATCTCACCTGATGGTAAGTGACGATGCAGTCTAAGATGTTAGCGGGCTAACTTGGAAGGGGTATGGCAGTGCAGTCATCCCTTTTATTGGTTTCTACAGGCCATCGTGCTACAACGCTAAGTCGCTTGGCGGCACGTCTGTGACGGTAGGGTGGTAACTAGCCACGGCCAAAGCCTTCCACCCTTGGCTCCCACCGGACCAAAAGCAATGTAGAAATTATAAATTCCCAAATGGCCCTCGCCGCGAATCGAACCCGAGACCTCCCAGTTATAAGATCACAGCGCTCACCACTGCGCAAGGGAAGTCGTCAAAAGACTAAAAATGAAACTTATAGCTAGCTATAATATGTAATGTCGGTTCAAATTTAAGGCCTATGGGATACTAGCTATACTTCCGCACTGAACAGGCTGATTTTTTTTGAAATCAATAAGGCAGGACTATAACAGCAGATGTGAAAATAAACAGTGGATAAATATCTCGTAGATCCTACCGATATACTAATATACTAAAAAACACAAATCAAATGGAACACTCATAAATTCTCACATCCACAGAGTAAATATTTAGGACAGTATTTTTACGTTTATACATTTACACAACGCAACCGCTAAACCAATTTTGATGACATTTTGTTGATAAATGTTAAAAATATCACTGCCCACGGGACTCACCAATCAGCTTGTTATTAATATATAAAAAAATATCTAAAATATCTAAAGTATGCATTTCAAATTACATCATATCCAACTTGCGATTATTCAAATTAGTGTCAATTATTCAGTCATTCCAAAACGTAATGAAATACGTATTTAATAATAATAATAAATCTTTATTTCAGACTAAGTATTGTCCATAATTTGTTAGTATTTAAGAACACCAACCTTAGAAGAGGATGTCCTTAAGTCTGAAATCGAAATATAGCTATCAGCGCTCCGTTTCAGGTTGCGGAAAAGCGAGGAAGTTCCACGAACCTGTTGTACATGCCCTGACATAGATGGCGCTGTTAAAAATTACCGCTACTAGACGATAGATGACGCCCTATTTCGCAATTGTGATTGTAATTTATTAATTAATAAGTTGGACAATAAATAAAATTTTATTAAAAATAAACTTAATTAATATGCTATTTTCTAGTTTGGGTAGGTATAAAAAATGTTCTTCAATGCCTTTAACTTTATTAGGGGATAGTTTTCGATTCATTGGTAAAGCTTCAGCCGTAGCTTTTGAATTAGGTAGATAATATTTTCAACCAACCAAACTACACGCTCTTGGCTACAATATTATGTTTGATGTATTTGATACCTTATTAATAAATTGAACAGAAATATAGGTACGTTCAATATGACATTATCGATAAAAATCGTATTCATAAACCTAAGAGAGAGTAAGGATTGAAGAAGGAACGTTACTTAAATGTTTTAACTCGTTTTTTTCTGCTTTTTTACAACTAAAACCAATTTCAAACCAGGATACATCTCTCTCCCCATCGTAATTTTACATCAAACCATCATTTACCTAAGTTTCTCATTTAACCCAAAATTGTGTTTTTATGGAAACTCCAGCTTACGGGACACTTAAGTTTTCGTATCATTAAAGCAATTTCTATTTACCATTTGATAGCGAAACAGGTGTCCAACTCAAATAGTTTGAACAAAGAAAGTGTAAAGCTATCGATGTTGAATTCCGACACCTTAATGGCGTGACCCTGACACCACCACGCGAGGTCGCGTGCCGAACCGCGCACCCAGGGTTAACTGATCTAATTATACCACACTCTGTAGAAAGCATTAAAGTTTGAATACAAATCTCGATTAAAGTTTAAATAGCTCTCCGTCGTTGTGTGTCGACGCTTGAGGTGAAACTATCTCACGCTTCGTCCTTAACGTGAACGCGCACCTAAACGCGCCCCAGGGACATTATTATTGTCGTTGCTCCGTTGCTGCATGATTGAAGGACAAAACAACAAATCAAAAAAGAAACACACTGTCGATTTATACAATAGTAGCTTTTATTCGTTTTTATACTCGGCCTGCCGAATTTATATTAGGTACAAAACTTTCATGCATTTTGAGATTAATTTCATGCAACTAATTAATTAACTAATTTCAACACACCTGAAAGTAGTTTCAAGTAAAATTTAGTGTCGCAAAATCGGCAGTATCACTGAGGTCGTGGCACCATCAACATTATGGCATTATATTGCAAGGCACAATCTTATTGTACAGATGCTAAAATATATAATCAAAAAAAGGATGTAGCTAGTTAGATACACCCCTTCTGGCAGTCTTGTCGTTAAGCGACCATTTTTAGTACGTAAAAATTGTCTCCACACATCCAGTGCACAAGTCCGTACGGTATAAATGCTTTCACGCCACTAGTTTCAGTGTTTACACAATGAAATTAGTTGCATGATACTAGTGATATCCAAAACCGTGCGAAGCACAAAACTATGAAATTAGAGGTTTACACGTGAAATTGTTGATGAAATTTCCACTAATTTCGCACTGTAAATTCGGCTTAAAGTATTACAGAGGAGAACCAGTCTAAGGCCAAGAGCCTCTGAGGGTCGATACGGCATGTTTATTCGTTTATCCGGTTCTCTATAAAGATGACCGTGCAAGGCCACAATAGCCACACGGACCGCTAGCCTCAAGGCCGCACGCGACGCATGTTTCAATACCTACTGAAGTCAGTAACGTCAAAAGCTTCGGGTGCGCCGTTATATCTATTGCGTCAGATCATGACGCGATACTTCTAGCCAACTTCACTGTTTAACCACTTTCAAGATTAAAAATAGACTAGAATAGAATAGAATAGAAATATTTTTTATTCAAATAAACTTTTACAAGCACTTAAAAGCTTTACAAGCATATTCCAGACGATAAAGAAGACCTTTGGCGGTACTTCTGGCCAATTTCACTGTTTTACCTATTGTATTTTATTTAAGACATTACTTTCCAAAGACAAAAGTTTTGTCTTTGAAAACCGCATTAAAGCACACTCCAGAGGCTAAAGAAGTCACCTTTGGCGGTACTTCTTGCCAACTTCTCTGTTTTACCTGTGGTATTTTAAGACTAAATTTGGCATTTAGGGATGGAATTTCAATATGTAGGTAATGGCTAATATGTAGTTTAAGTAAATTTCTAAACATTAGTTCCAGTTATAAAGATTATATCTAAGTCGAAAAATTGTATTTGAACTTCTTGGGCTATAATTCACACATCGCATGTCCGCTAATGTACCTACCTACTGCGAGAACTACTTACCCACAACAGCAAAATTGATCAACTGTTTTTTCTCATTCGATGTTGTTTGAACAAAGTTAGCTCTTAAGGCCCAAGACACGGAGCTGCCCGCGAAATTCAAATTTAATTTGGTTTTCGCCATTTGTAACGAATACGACAAAGTAGGCTTATGTTCAAATTGCGCCAATGGTAGTATCATCTTCACAGTATATACTAATCTTTACGTGAAAGTATCCAGTTTAAGAAATTAGTCAAAATAATGACTAATTTGTGAGCAGCTCACGTTAAACTCATTTAATTCTTAAACTGGATACTTTCACGTAAATAACTAGGATATCGCCTGCGATGTTAGGTGGTGTTGCCATCTTAGAAGGAAGTTTGAATCTCAATACCCCAACGGTTAAAGGTGCAGACTGAAAAACTGAAAGATCACAGGTTCAATCTCCACCCGTTTCACTATTATCGTACGTACTCCTTATACAAGCTTTAGAAGGGAGACGAGAACATAAGGCAGCTTGGCTGATATTCTTTTTATGCTGAGATGAGATGGTGCATGCCCAAGACCGAACCCGCGCCTTCCGAACTAAAGCACTCAGTTCTAACCACTAGATTATTACTACTCTCTACATTCCTGGTCTCTATCTAGATTCGGATAATGGATTATTATTTTGAGAAGTAAAAGCTCGTAAATTATCTGTTTCCCTAATCTACATACTCCATTTTACATTTGTATGTAAATAGGTCATAAATGGACTTGTTAAAAACCATAAAATTGTTGACTCGAAACGAATTATTGTCCAGGCAGGTTAAGGATTGGGGGAAAAAAATTAACTCACAAAAAATTTCACCGCCTCACAAAATTTAAACCTACAGGCTACAGTCTCCCAATTAAAATTGGTCTGTGTGCTGAAAAAGAACAATTAGGTACGAGAATATTGACTCGTATGTACCTACTGCAGTGTTTCTGAGTGACACAATTCACTTGGAAACTGAATTTGGTCATTTAATTTCTCTCTGCGGGTTCCCTTTATTTTCCCTAGACAAAAAGTAACATGCGCGTCACGAGGTAATTTTATCTACACTTTACTCGTGAATTTCCATAGAGATTCGCATAGAGATTACGAGTAAACAAGCGAGTAAACGCGTAGACAAAATTTTCTCGTGGCGCGCATGTTAGTCTTACAGGTCGATAACATAGTCAGGTACAAAATCACATCAATACGTTTGTCTTTTTCGGCGTCGTAGAAAGAAATAACAACAAACACACTTTTGAATTTATGATTCAGGACGATATGATAGGATCTTGAACATGAATTTTAATAAAGCAATATTAAATCTCTATAACGATCGCCTAGAGTCTGGAACTTCCAAAACTAACTATTCCATTCTACAAAGTTTGGCGAACATTGGTGAAGTCGACTGTGCAATGCGGACAGACCTGACAGCTATTAATTAAAAGAAGAACTTTAAACTAAATAGATAAAACCAGAGAAAGAAAGCCAGAGTTGGCAAAAAAAAACAAGTAAAAAATCAATTACATCTTGAATGTATAGCAATTCTTCTTCTTAATAAACAATAGGAAAAGTGTACTGACTGACGGATCTATCAACCCATAGCTCAAATCACTGGAGGGATCAGGCTGTTTGGCATACATATAGCTATTATGACGTAGGCATCCGATAGAAAAGGATTTTTGAAAATTCAACCCCAAAAGTAGTAATAGGTTCAAACAGAGGTTTGAAAAATCGAACTTAACATTAGGAAAACCGCGGGCAAACGCTAATATAATACATATACGACTTAGTTTTTAGATAGGTCGTCCTACAGAACAAATATCTTAACAATGTTAGGGAGGCCACATATACGATCAAGTTTGCATGATGCTAAGGGTTGCCAAAAAAGAATCAATACCTGAGTTTAGTATCGATACTTTTGGTTCGATACCTAGGAAAGCGCCAGAAAGCTGTACCACTCCATCGAGAGAGATAACGCTATACATCAGAAAGAGAATAGTATAGTCTGCTGTCTGACGTGTGAAATCTACCGCTGCTTACCGCTAACATAATATCATCGAATTAAAGTCTCCAGTAAGGCCTTACTACACAAATAGAAAGAAGAACAATTATAAACAATACTTTGTTTATATACTCAAACGCAATCTCCCGGGAGCAGATGCTGCTGCGGTACATTAGCTCCTGCGGGGACCGGAATATGTTTGTGTTGTGATTTAATGTAGACGACGCCAATTATAAACATCATACTCCGTATAACTGTATACGCCAAGAGAATATAAACCATTCTGGTTTTGGCATTGGTATTGCAAGATGCCAAAACCACAAATGCTGGGAATCGTAGCATTACGTCTGCGGTAATATAAAATACATATACAATAAGATTCGTGGCACGCGGGATCATAAAACGGGTCAGTGACGTCAGTTACTAGGATTGCGCCTTTTTTCAAATAAGTTATCGATAAATAAGTACAACGAATACACTCATACCTACGCAAAATGTGTTCGCCATGCCCTGTAAGACGAAGATCTACAGAAAACGAATATTTATCAGATTGCATAATAAATTCAAAAAATTCAAAATTTATTTATTTAATGTAGGCTAACTTGTAGCTCTTATGACACGTCATAAATATACCACCGGTTCGGAATGCAGATTCTGCTGAGAAGAGCCGGTAAGAAACTCAGCAGTTGCTTTTTTACAAGGCTATGCTATGTATAGAGTGCTTCCACAATAAAGCTTCAAAAATGCAAAAATGCTTACGTAGGTACACCAATCCAAGGCATGTCAAGATGGGCAGTCAAAGCAGACCCATTCCCGTTGGTGGCACCCGTTCACGAGCACGACGCATGATCCAGCCATTGCTTCGCTCAACCATATTTGAGGGAACGTAACAACCCGCACCACACGACACCACCACAGAAATGTTTAAAGAGAGCAGGACATACTTAGGCAACCCATGTTAAGGCAGCAATAATAAATGTAGTCGAGGACAGCAGTTCCGATGATGATGGGGAATATGATGTAGACCTAGAATAAATTAAATAATTTTAGTATTTAATTTATTTATTAATTAAGTCTAGTTATAATTATTTAGTTCAAGTAGTTGCGGCTTGTTTGATTCATCTTGCCTACTGTAGCGCTAAATGATATCGGTATGACGACGTAGTCAACTCAACTCTCAAGTCAATTACTATAAAATATATATAATTTATAGTTCTTTCAATTCACGAGGGCGCGTGGCTCATGGTTGTGTGTGTGTCGTACTCGTATCTATATAAGTGTGAGCGAGGGCTGGCTCGCGCCTGACTGCTCCCACCTAGGCTCCTGACAGGCACACATACTTACGCAATGTGCATGTAGGTACACGACGTAACAACAAGTAAAGCTCACGTGCCCTCGTGAATTACAAAAACTATACTAAAAGCTTGTTATTGAATTTATTTTTTTTTAATTTACACTTATTTAAAATTCGAACAATACAGTACCTACTGTAATTGTACAGAGTAATATAACTCACAGATGTTGTTTGTTGTTCTGGCCACGACTCTCGGGGATTCTCATTGAGTGTGACGTATGAGGCGCTAATGAGAGACCTCATGCCGGGAATTCTCTTAACCCGTATCCATTTCATTTATTTTCGTCTGCCTACAATTTTTATTTATTCATGACAAGATAAAGTACATGATAAAGATAAAGTAGGTTAAATTTAAATTACTAATTAGTCAACTATGTTAAGCTACATTGTAATTATTGTATTGAGAACCTTTGGTGCTCAGCATCAGGAAAAAAATATTCATGACAAGATAGCCCTTTACTGCGACCTCTTCTAAGGGTAAGAGATGATGCCGTCTAAAATTTATCTAAAAACTAAACGATGCCCGCGACTTCGTCCGCGTGGATCAAGGTTTTTCAATTCCCATGGGAACTCTGTAATTTTGTGATAAAATGTAGCCTATGTTTTAATCCTGGGTATGAGCTATCTTCATTCCAAATTTCAGCCAAATCGGTTCATTCGTTGTGGCGTGAAGGAGTAACAAACATACACACACACACATACATACACATACAAACTTTCGCCTTTATAATATTAGTGTGAAGTGTGATAGTGTGATTAGTGTGATAAATCTAGTTTGGAAGCTCTATGGCAGTCCTCTCTGAATCGTCATCCTCATTACTGAGGGCCGCGATCTTTGGCACGGATCACCTTCTCAAGTACGATGTTGCTTTGCGGCGTGCAACGATGTATCGAGTGCAGTGCTGATCTGATATTTGACGGTAGAGTGGTAACTGGCTACATCAAAAGCCTCTCACCAGCCAGCTTCCCTGGTGCAGTGGTGAGCGCTTTGGTCTTTTAACTGGAAGGCCTCGGATTCAATTCCTGAGGGGGCAATTTTAGAGTTTATAGTTTCTGAATTGTCTCTCGTCTGGTGGGAGGCTTTGGCCGTGGCTAGTTACCACCCTACCGACAAAGACGTGCTGGCAAGCGATTTAGCGTTCCGGCACGATGGCGTGTAGAAACCGATTAGGGATATGAGTTGAATGCACACTGCCATACCCCTTTCAAGTTAGTCCGCTACCATCTTAGTCTGCATCGTCATTTACCATCAGTTCAGATCGCAGTCAAGGACAATCTTGTCATCGAATAAAGAAAACTGCTTAAAACAATAATCCAATTAATAGATTCGAACCTGGACCAAAAAGGAGGACGAACACAAAAGCACTAGGCACTTCATACAGTAGGTACCTAATGGAAAAGATCACTAGGTTTTAGGCAAAGGTATCAGGTAATTATTGTAGCTCAGCCATGACGTTGTTTAACATGCAGGGTTGTTTGAAATTGAAACGCGACTCCCTCATGAGTTCATGACTCTCATTGAGTCATTGAGACGTGTACATCGCGCTAACGAGGGACTTGCCTCATGCCGGGTATTCTCTTAACCTGTATCCATTTCACATTGATCTGCCTGCGAATGCAGAGAACTTCATAATTAATGCCACTTAGTATTAACTAGATGATGCCCGCGAATTTGTCCGTGGTCTCCTAAAAATTTAAAAACTTCCGCCGACGGTTTTCAAGGAAAATTATTTCTTTTTTTTATCGATGACAAGATAGCCCTTGACTGCGATCTCACCTGATGATAAGTGACGATACAGTCTAAGATGGTAGCGGACTAACTTGGAAGGGGTATGTCAGTATTCAACCCATACCCCTAGTGGGTTTCTACACGCCATAGTGCCGGGACGCTAAATCGCTTGGCTGCACGTCTTCAATGGTAGGGTGGTAACTAGCCACGGCCAAAGCCTCCTACCAGAAAATTCTGCCGCACTTAGCGACTTTCACAAAAAAGTCGCACTTACGTTCGTTAAAATTAAATCAGCTTTTAAGACCGCTAACTCCAGAATTAGCATGCTAGTTCGTGCAAATAGTCCAGGCTTAAAATAGTCCATCAAAGTTCCAATCTTAATTTATGCATAGCAATGACTTTGAATTCTAATTTCTAATCAACATTTTCAAGACCTAATAGTAGTAGTATTTCGCAAGGAAAATACCAAGAATTATTACGTGATTTACTTCCTAACTTTTACTGTAACGTTCGAGTTCTCGAGAATTACTTATATAGATTATAGAGTAAAATAATTTTAAGATTATAATTCAAGTAATTTCTGAAGGTATATAATATGCCAAATCTTATAAACCTAGTATACCTTTTTAGAAGCCCAGAAAAATTATTCATTCATCAGTAAAAACTTATATACCTCCACTCTAAAACTAGGAAAATAATATAATATTCCTCTAAGTACCAATTTCTCCATCGACGAATAGTCTTAATAGAGGTATCAATTTGAGGTTCTCACAGTTTTTGTATAGAAAATCTGTCAAAACATTTCTCTCCGATAGAGAATTTGGCACTAATAAAAATGTATTTAGCCTGTACAACTTTATTTTATGCCATATCAAGAAATTAATATTTTAGATGATTCTTTCAAATCATACCTGAAGGAAACAGAACCGACGGTCAAGTCAAAACTCTATGACTTGTTATAAGAGTCACAAGTTGAATACGTGAAATAAATAATTTTGAAGTTGAAGTTTGAATTTGGAAGCAATAATGAGGTTCTAGGTTGGAGTGCACTCGCTGGAAGATGCTTATTCGCTCTTGCCTTACAGGCACTCAAGTTATATGTGAACGGCAACGTACGGCGCAATGGGCGTTCAGAAAGCGGGTTGTATCAGAAAAGTTGGATAAAATTGAAAAAAGTTTCGATTATTATATTGAAACTACAGTTTTAGTGCAATTTAAATTTGAAAATTTAAAATAATATAGTACACCATCGTATCTTTGTTATCCGTACCTTGCTTGACTTGAAGAACATTTCAGCAATTTGAAAAATCAATAAAAACTGAAGAATAGACATATATAGGTACAGGCAGACAAATTCTTCAAACTTTAAAAAAATTCGAAGACATAATTATAGGCTGTTAAAGTGCCCTAGCCCTTGATCCTGTAATTCCGTGCCTTAATAACGATCTCACCTGATGGTAAGTCATGTCGTAGGCTAACTTGAAAGACGTATGTCAGTCTAAAATGAAATCCATACCCCAATCCCGTAATCGATTTGAACGCTAAATCATTACATTTGCTTCGGATTTTCAACTAGACCTCAATACCCTGCTTAAAACTGTAATGTACTCGTATATTCAAAAGGTTTTACAGCTCTGTTAACAACTTCAGGCGGAAATGCAAGAGCATAAAAAGATTTATTCACCCCATTACTTGGAGATTGGTGTAAAAAACGCGAAAAACGAAACGATACGGCCCGGGATTTATAACGCAAGTCGCAAACGATGGTTTATAAAAGCAATCCTTTATTTTGAGCACGTTGTAAACATTTGTATCAATAAACGTTAGGTGAACGACCATTGACTAGGGAATTTCAGAACTACCGAAGTAGGAGAATTTTCTTCCTTCTAAGAAATTGTTATGAAATCGATCACGTAGTTTTTACGTCAACCGACAGATATACCTAATATAGACATACAGATAAAAATTCTGATTAGGATATTGATCAAATATTTTTTTTTTTCGAAAATTTTCATTTTTGTTTAAAAAAATGGCATACAATCTGCCTCGTAAGTCGTAACGACTTATTTTATCTATCAGTTACCAATACTACGGGGCGCTAAGTTTTAAAAAATGCCTAAGGAGTTGCTTTTAAGAACTCTACGTATTGGTTTATCTAATATTTAGAGGCAGGCTGCTAGGAATGTTGGCAACTAATTCCTTGCCAACCTTCTGAAGGGGCTCACCCGCTTTGCTTACGTCATACAAGAGCTCCGCTTGGATCACTATCAAATAAACATTATTTTTTTACTCTTGTAATAGTGCAAATTTAATAGTATACGAGTACAATCCTAAGAATAGAATAGTTGAACGGTAATAAGGAGGTCGTTTTTTAGAAACGATTTAGGCGTTCGTGCGTAAACGCCGAGTTATGTCCGGAAATATTAAAATAGTTAGCTGGTTTTCTTTTTTATGCTTTTAAAAGTTGTGGGCGAAATTAAAATAACCTGATTCCAGACACTTTTGTAAGGAATATTATAAAATTTTATAAAATATTGCAAGAATTTGTTCAGTTTGTGGACAATATGGTTACTGTGTAACATGAAGTTCAAGAGATTGTGAAAATGTAGTGGCAATAGGCGAGTTCGAAGGACCGATTGACGCTGGTGTTCCCAAATGCCAGATTACTAATGTTGGTAAACGGAGGTTTAAATAGTAAGTAGGTGGAAGACTTGAAAAGTTGTGATCAAGATAGAAACCCCTTTCAGGATAATTTTTTGGACCTTGTTAGTTCCAATCCAAATGCTGGGTATAGGTATTAGTGGTTGTTTTTAAGATTAAGATAAGAGAAGGAATAACTGACTTCTTTTAAGACTGCGCAGAATGACAGAAAAAAAATAGATTTTATCCACGCGATCGTGACTAAGCGATGAAATGAAACATGCCCGAAACTTCGTGTGTAGCACGACAGATGTTAGCGTATTGTGCCGAATATGAATGTAGTAAGCGCCAAATACATCATGTAATCTAACAACTCGTAAGATATTCATTTTTTTAAATGGTTATCGTCTCAGCCTATATAGGAATTTATTAAAAAATTTTAGCTTTGTAATATGCAACACATTGAAAATAAAAATAAATCGGTTAAAAATTAGACCTAACTTCGCAATTTTTTTTTTTTCGAACAAATTTTATTATTTTATGTTTTTACTCAATATCATCGCTTTGAAATATGATGTAATATTTGCCTGTTTTTTTCGGATAGTTAAAACTGAATCTACTGTTGTAAAAATCATATCTGCATCTGAATATTTCCCATTACACGCGGTCTTAAGTCTGTTGAGAAACATAAAATCAGAAATATTAGAAGTACTAATTTTCTTGCTTTTTCCAGATGCGAAGATGGTGGAGGCGGCGCGGCGACAGGCACGGGCGGGCGCGCGGCGTCGTTACGGCTCGCGAACGGGCGCGTCTCGACGCAATCGGCGGAGCAGCTGCCGCACTCGCCCGCCGACTGCGCCTCCGTGCGCATCTCCATAGACAACACCAACACCTGCTGCACCGACTCGCTGGTCACCGCGCTCGATGATGAAACCCTGCTGCTCGGTTAGTGAACTCCTTTACAGATAATAATATGGTACGCCTCGTAGACGCTCGACAATGTTACGGTTCGCGAACGATCGAGTCTTGACACAATAGGCAGGGCTGCCGCCACATTCACCTGCCGTCCACTGCGCCTCATTGCGCATCCTACATAGACAACATTGCACTTGGTGATGGAACCCTGCTGCTTGGTTAGTGAATTCCTCTTGCAGATGGATTGTGCTCGTCAGTGTTACGGCTAGCAGACGGATTGTGCTCGTCAGTGTTACAGCTCGCGAACGGTAACACCTGTTTTGCCGTTCATGGAGTTCATATTCGATTCCGTGCGCATATCCTTATGAAACTTCAACACCTGCTGCAGTAAAATCGCTTGTCACAGCGCTCAATGACGTCCTTAAATAGCGTCAATAAACTCCTTTAGATACACAGGTATGTTACGGCAGATAAACGAATTTAGCAGCACGTGATTGCTTCGATTACTTAGTACCTAATTGAAGTTAATTTATATACCAGTCTCAAGAGTAAATAAATATATTTAAAATGTAATATTCTAAATTGAATATAATTGATAGAAAACCTTACTAATATTATAAAGTTAGTTAAAAGTAACTTAATCTAGCCATAGATTAATCGCGTTAAATTATTTTACCATTTCCAAAATCTAGGTTGCATATCCTACTAATGTAACTGTGCTAGTACCGGGTATGTTATATTTGTATGTAAGTAGCCATGATACCGTCTCGGTCTTATACCACTCTAGTTTATTACCGCCTTTGCATTAGAGGCAAAGTCAAAGCAAAAGGAATTTCTAGGAATTTTTAGGCATTCAAAGAATCACAATACGCTTTTTCTTTCACATGTTATTAGAACATACCATTGCAAAATCTGCTAAGGGTACTACGTCATTTTGACCGACGTAAATTGCATGATCTCAAAACACAGTTTCAAAATAGAAACACACACGAGCAAGATTTATTAACAAAGAGTTTCCTGTAATCATGAATAAGCAGGTAAATGAGATGACACAGGTAACTGGTAGGTACTCAATGAAACAGCGGATATCTTTAAATAAAACACTGACCTATCTGCCAATTTAAGATTTATTTGATCAGCAATTTAGTACACAAAAAAAACGCTTCGAATTGAGAACCTCCCCCTTTTTTCGATCGTCGAAGTCGGTTGATAAAATAGAAGTAATTTGTTTTAACAATGAAGGAAAACATCGTGAAGAAAACACGTCTAAGAGTTCTAAATTCTCAAAGGTGTGTGAATTCTTTACCTTTTATTATATCTCCGTAAATCACAAGCATTTAAAAATAAATTACATGCATCATTAACCAACAAATTACGTAACGAATTCACTAAAATTGCTAAGTAAACAGAAAACTGTACGACTTATCTATAAATGTACCTACCTACGTTTAGTAGGCAAAGATAAAATTCTTTTCTTTTTTTTTTGCCAGTATATGGTACAAATATATACCGAGTCCCATGTTCAAGATGGCGCTATTACTACTTATGTCTTGGACGTGTATATTATTTATCCATAAACATTAGTAGGTATTACTACTTACTACCGTAAGTTTTATCTGCTACAGTACATAGAGGTAAAAGGGAATGTCCTGAATCACTGAGTCATTAGCGCCAGATGGCATCTTTCATTTCAGATTGCTACATTTTCCTGTTGTGATGTAATCGCCTAATAAGAAAGGGGTTTTTCAACGATATAAGAGTCACTCAATCAGCGCGAACGAAGTCGCGGGCATCATCTAGTATCTTATAAGTTTTGATCTAGCATTTCTATTAAAATAATGTCGTAATTTTCTGTCTGGATTCCTCGACCTAGGTTTGAGAGGCTACATAAATTAAGCTAGATTAAGATATTTTGCTTACATTTTGATTATAAGCTTAAGTTAAGCTAGTTTTAAGATGGAAATATCTTCGTGCTATGCTTATCATTGTCCGAGTTTGGTCAATAGCTCATCACGCAAAGATGTTGCGAATCGAGTTGTTACTATACGTATGACTCGGTTTAAGGACCTTGCTAGTAGGTATAATACATAAACTACTGATTACATACTATTATTGATTGATAATGTATGATTGCAATGTGTCCGTAAAAGCATTTACGAGTATACGAACTCTCCATTACACAAAAATTTATGTGGCACAAATCCGCCAAGGAGTTCAGGAAATAAATTAGTAAAACAAATAAAATCCCCTTTAGAGTAACTACAGACACAAATATATCTCTCTCCAGAGACTTAACAAATAACCGCATTACAGTTTAAACGATGAGCTTAATCAGGTGGCACTTTAAATAGCGCCATAAAGCCGAATTTCGGATACAGGAACAAGCTATCAAGCTGTTAGCATTGACCATGAATATAGGGAGTGAGATCTAGAAGCGACAAGGCGCATGGCACGGTTCTGTGTCTTGCAAACTGTGCAGCCAGACTCCAGTAGGTACTGTGGGGCAGTAGCCAGTAGTCACCGACCGCTCTGCCTCGCGCACTGACATGCCGCGTTGCGATATCGAAGCACTTTGAGTCAACGCGCGATAAACTAACCGAGAGTTGTATTGTGTGAAAATCTGTACCGCCATCGCGTGTGCTTTGTGTTTGAACGACGAAGAAATTGTGACAAAATGACGGAAAAAGGATCGCGTCATTACGTTCGTAGATAAATTAACTTGGGGGTGTCAAAAGCTTTTATGTTTCCCGCAATGTTGTCTGTATGTGCGAATGTCTACAATCCTCCGGAACTAACAGTGTTACGTTGAAATCTAAGATTCCCTGTGGTTTGTGCTGAATTTTTTTCAGTGTTTTTAATTACATTTTTGCTTTCGTTAATTGGGATGACGTCATCGCTTGCGAATAAAATTTTGGTTTAAGGAACACAGTACGTATTGATATAGGTAGGTACGTCGAAAGAGCGGCGATAAATCAAAACTGCTGGATAATTTATAATTATGACGAATATTATACTACATACAAGGTTAAGTTTTTGAGGATAAGATCTCTCGCCGCTGCCAAAATAAACACTGGAGTCTTCTATGGCTGAGGAATAATGCATTTTTCTTTACGTAAAACGCGTCATTTCTATTTTCAGATTCTCGTTAAAAGAGGTCTATGTACTTAGGTATATACACAAGAAAAATATCAAACCAAATCGCATAAAATGGGTTGCAGTCATTAACTCTGAAAATAACTCGTTACAAAGGACAAAATATTTATAAATAAACAAAAGAGTGACAAACTAACTGAGCAAAGAAGTAACATAATGCATATTATTTAAAATACTCAATTTGCATTACAAATAAAATTCTTTCACGATCGATGTTATTTAAAGCTTTACATTTTTGTAAACGAGTCCAATGTAAAATAAACTCTACTTATAAACTTAACTAAGATAAAAAAAAAAACAATTTAATACATTTTCCTAGATTTTAGTCTATCTTTCATAGATACACAAACTTTAGTCTAGCTTTATTAAAAAAGAGAGAGCAAAAAGTTTTATTCATGGAAGAAATTTCAATACTTATACTAATTATGATCCCAAACTATGAATACTAAAATATGTTATTGTTCACCCACCTACTGGGAGTTTGATCACCTAGTTTGTCGTCAAAACTTGTCGAAACTAATCTTATTTCTAACGCCCGGTTTCAAACTTTAGGCGGATTCAAGAGATGGATGCTGGCCTTGCTGTTAGGTACCTACGTGTTATTCAAAGGGAAATTTTGTGATCAAATTGCAGATCACGTTTTTGAAGAAAATGTAATCTACCTATTCGTAGATTGAAATTTTTCCATATAAAACTTTTTTGATACATTGTGTGCGAGAAAAAATTTTTCTCCCGCGCCGCCGCGCAATTTATCAAAATATATAAATATATTTAATATTCTTCGCGCATTTTCTATGATAATATATCAATCTATTAAATAAAAAAAATCCTGTTTACTCCTTTGGATGAATGCTAAACGTGAAAAAGTAACATAGATAACTAATATGCCTCGATGTCTAACTTGTTCCAATGTAGATCATGAGGTTCTGGGTTCAAGTACCTACCTACCTATCGGGTTCTTCTTTTTAGAAATTCTCAGTAAATACTTTTCTCTCAGGTAATACTTTTTTATTAAAGTAAATAAAATAAATAAAATTAGGTATTTGTTTAAAATTTAGTCTATATTTATACAATGGGTTGGTAGCTAACAGATATTGGCAGTACGAGGCCTTAACATTCAGCTGAATCAATAGTATGCATATAAACAACGATTATAATAATTAGTAAAATTAAGACAATTACATAACAATTACATAAATTTAAATTAGTATAAGTCATAATAATAATTACACGTATGACAAAAGGCGAACGCATTTTCCAGTCTACCTTTGGACAAGTGAAATCATGTGTAGGTGTGCTAGAAGAGACTTCTCTTGATGACCTGATGACCTATGTACCAGTAAGAAGAGGATAGTACTTTTAATATTTACTATACCGTTTATATTTCCATCATTCTTTTAAATTTTGTGAGTTTATGAATTAGTTTTGTTTATAGTCTCTTGTCGTTTCTGTACCTACTAAAAGCATCTCGTGTCATCAATTGTTTTTGTTCTCACACCTAGGGCATCTGGAAGAAATACTCATTTTGTAGCGATAAGATATCCTTGTACACGTCCTTTCTATATAAAAGTTTAGTTTTTTGATGTACAGAATCACATCACATCACACTATATAAAGCTGCATCCGCACGTAGCGTTGCCAGGCGTCCGGATAAAGCCGGACATAGGTAGGCTTTTTGATTGCGTGTCCGGCCAAAATAAACGGTGTCCGTCTTGTCCGGCTTTTGTTAGGCTTTTTTTGCTATCCCAGGACATAACGCAAACGTTGAAAGAGCTTTTTCCTTGATAGGTCAGCAATGTACGAAAGAACGCAACAGATTACAGGTTGATACTGTTGCCAAAATGTTGGTTGTAGAATTTAATTTAAAACATTTGACATGTAAGGATTTTTACAACTACATTTTGAAAGAAACTGAGCTCTTAAAGCAGGTTTCGGCAAACCAAAAATTTGAATAATTATTTTTATTGTGTTACACAATTTGTGTATAACTCAAAGAGAAAAAGTTTTTTTTGTTTCATTATTTAACTTAAAGAGAAGAAGTTTTTGATTATTTTTTTTTTTTAGTTAAAAAAGTCTTATTTGTGCCTTTCATTAGTATTTAAGAAAAATTCAAATATGTTGATAATGTTTAAGTATTTAGAATTTAATTTTGACTGATTAATAATAAAGTACCTATCTAAGACTGATTTGGCATTCGATTTTATTTATTATTTCACTAGAAATTAACAAGATTTATGATAATAATCAAAAAAACTTGATTTTACATAGAATTTTTTTGTCGTACCTATTAATACTGAGACAAAATCCTCAATAATATAGGCTGTCCGGCTTTTTTACCCAAATGTCCGGCCAAACTGGCTGGTCTGTCCGGCCATTAGGTTTGGCGACCTGGCAACCCTATCCGCACGCTTGGCAAACCTCGGCAAACCTTCACAAACGCAAACGTGCGGATAGAGCGTTTGCCATGGTTTGCCTAGGCTTGCAAGCGTTTGTGGCCGATCCATCGAGTGTCGGTCTTTTGATCGCAAACCAAAGGGAATTTGCCGCAAGCGCTTGCGTCTCCGTCCACACGTTTGCGCGCACTCAGTCTCGTTAGTCGTTTGTGCACTGGCGGCGATTAGACGTGTCATTGTATTACGATTTACGTATCGCACCTTTAGAAATCTTCATTTTGTGAGTGGGTAAAAACGTAAAATGAATGACTGGTCGACTGAAGACTTTTGAAGACGATTTGTTTATATAATTTAATTAATTAATTAGTTTTATATATTATTAATAATAAGTGGCGACTCCGCACCGGAAAATGGTATATAATGGTATGGTAATAGGTGGACCGACACCATCAGGCGACCCTCAGGGAGCCATTGGGTACAGGTGGCGCAAGACCGAAGCCTGAGGAAGTCCATGCAATAAACAGTCCAGCAGTGGACGTCTATCGGTTGATAAAGAAAAAAAAACAAAATATCTATTGAGTAGGTACATACTAGAATAGAATAGAATATTTTTTTATTCAAATAAATAAACTAGGTAGGTACCAAGTGTTTTCGAGCATACTACTAGCTACTACTACTAATCTATAATATTATACTAAAACTGTAACTGGACAAATTGTGCACATGAAATATGTTTTGAAAATTTTAATTAGAGGACGCTTTACTATCAACTAGATGACGTCCGCGACTTCGTCCTCGCGGATTAATGTTTTTTAATTCCCGCGGAAAGTCCTTAATTTTCCGGGCTAAAATGTAGGTATGAGCTATCGCTATTCCACATTTCATTCAAATCGGTTCATTAGTTGTGGCTGAAAGAGTAACAAACATCCATCCATCCATCCATCCATCCATCCATATTCCATTTTAGTAGGATTATTGATCGATACTGAGCTTAAAACATTTGTAAAAATAACTTAAGCCAAATAATAAAGCCGACACAAGTTCGACGTCCGTCATGCTTGCCTGTTCAGAACATACAAACGCCCTCGCAAGCGTGCGGATGATTCCCAAATTCAAGGCAAACGTTTGTAGAGGTTTGGCGTTTGCCGTTTGCCACAAGCATGCGGACGCGGTATATAATATTATAAAGCCGAAAGTTTGTATGTGTGTGTGTGTATGTTTGTTACTCCTTCACGCCACAAAGATTGAACCAATTTGGCTGAAATTTGGAATTGAGATAGCTCATACCCAGGATTAAAACATAGGCTACTTTTTATCCCGGAAAATTAAAGAGTTCCTGCGGGAATTGGAAAACCTTAATCCACGCGAATAAATAAATAAATATTTTACAGATCCCATCAATAAATAAACATAAATGAGTACCACATGCGTAGATAGATAGTCTCCGGGAGAAATAGCGTCGAAAGGATATGATCAAATGGATTTACCTCCATCAAAGATTCAGTTACAATCTCGAGAATGAGGTGGCATTGAAGCGTACACCATAGCATCGAGTGACCCGTAGCCTTCCCATAGGCCCCCGGACGCAATTGGCATAATCCGTATAATACTCATATTGCGTACTGCCACTTGAAACATGACATCGCGATGTCATTTACCACTAGCTGATGCATGCGATTTCGTCCGTATGTAATTACTAGCTGATGCCCATGACTTCGTTCACATGGATTAAGATTTCTTAATTCCCGCGGGAACTTTCTTATTTTCCGGAATAAAAAGTATTTATATATTATTCTAGACTATAATCTATCTCTGTGCTAAACAGCCAAATCGGTTCAGTCGTAGTGGCGTGATTGAGTAACAAAACATACATCCAAACTTTCGCATTTAAAAATTAATAATAGGATTTTCAAAATCTCATTGGAACTCTTTGATACTGCAAGAATCGTCGCTGCTAAATATTAAATTGGTTCAGCGCAGCAAAGGAACCGATCAATGTACCTACCTATTGTTGTCTTTTTGGAACTAAATAAATAATGGCAGTAAATGCCCATGCAAAATGTTCTGATAAAGATTGATCTACTACAGAGGCAATCTATGGAAATCAATTACGGAATTGTGCACAACATAATATTGTTATTAGGTACATATTTTTTTTTTAAAGAGCAACCGCCGTGTTACTTGCAGGTTTTTCTCGGTTGGAACTGCATTCCGAACCATTGATAGATTCATTTGACGATTCGAAAGCACTTTGTTTTGAAAAAAAAAATTCTATTTCTATAATCCACGCACCGATTTCCATCGTCACCGTTTCAACCAATAGACATCCACTGCTGGTTACCAATGGTAATTTATTAATATAATACCAATGAATAAAATTACTGTGTGTAATCAATGAAATCTCTTGCAAGCATCGCCCCAGAACACGATCTTTTGCGGTTTATTTCCAGCGGCTCCATTTTAAGTCCTGCCCCTTGTCTTGAGACCTAATATAAACAAATATTGAAATGAAATCAGAGACAAAACGCCAATGGCAGTTTCCCGCTTAAATTGATTCTAGGCTCTAGCATATGCTACATATACGAGTACTTAGGTATCTTTCATGAATATATAAATTAGCGATCACGTGGTGCCAAGACTATTGTACTCTATTAACTCATGTTTATTAAACAAATTAAGCATATGAGTGCGGTATCGGATACCTACGAGACAAATGAAGGCTAATTGTCGGCCCCAAGCGATGATTGTGGCGTGACTCGGCAAACCTTGCTTTGAAAGAGGTTATGGCAGCAGCTACTTCCACACACAAACATTCGGTTTGGGCTGCAAGTGGACTGCATAATTGCAATTTGAATGCAGTTCTATTGCAGTTAAACGCATCGCAGCATTACACTGCGCGCCAACTGCAAGCGGACTGCTCAGTAAGAGAGCAGAGGCGCGAGCGGAAATACAAACTACAGTCACAGAGACATGTCTATAAAATTCATCAATATTCAGATACGAATCAAACATCCTTTGTATGGAGTTCGCTTGAAAGTGACCCCACTTCATGTACAATTGTACGATTAAATACCGTAGACTGTGACTGATTCTTACCTAAAAAAGTTTACTCTAGCAGAGATAAATAAAGAAATGTTTGTAGTGCAATATGAGACCTAGTTCATCTTGCAGTGCCTTCATAGGTAGTACTTATCAACTCTATGCATTTAAAACCATAATCCTGTAGAGCAAACACTTCGCACGTTCTGCCGCCAAGCGTCTCGTCTAAGTAGACAGTAGGCATCCATTAACGGACGGTGACTTGTGCTCTCTTATTTAAAGTTCTATAATATGTAAAGTAAATCGCATCAGGTATCAGTAACTTGGATAATCCAGTAAAGCCTCAGCCATCATAAAAGAGCTATTAGGTATTATTATAACTGCTGCTTATTACGGTTCAACTGCTGAATCAATCTTGACGTTTAGTATAGAGAACCTGTGATTTAATTTGATTTTATTTTTTAAAACTAATTCCACGCCAACAAACTAGTGACATTAAATAATACAATTATTTATATATATTATGTAGCTACCTATATTTGTTATTAATTTATTACTCGAAAAATTACATTGAAGGTTACTGCGCAAAATTTTCTTAAAATAGATATTTGCCAACAAACCAATTCTTTCGAAACTGACCTAATTTTAACGTTATATCAATTTAATAATACATTTTAACCGAAAAAAATATCAACAAGAAAAAAAAACTATTGTACCTAACCCATAGGTACTTTTTTGCGGGCGTGTTTTTGCTTGAATTATAGTTCAATGATTTTTTCAAAACATTATGGCAATTAGAATTGCTTTTTGCGCTGAGGTCAACACTCACAAAAAGCGTAGCAGCGATGCAGTGTTCAGATTGAATAATTCGATTAAACTGTTCGCACAAACAACGGCAGTTCGATTACCGATACTAAAAATAGCTTGTTTTAATGATCCGGGATTTTCAAATGATTAATGAGACCTGCATGGCTATAGCACACCACCGCGAAATAATATCGCGAAATCGCTGAAGCTCCGGCATGTCTTCTCCGTTATCCAGCGAAAGCCAAACTGACTAATGACTATTGACGGCGAAGATGAACGCGGAAATATAACTGGCGTCTGAGGAAAGCGCTTAAGTCTGAGGCTGAAATCTATAGACCGCACTCTCATTCAGACACAAGACAGAATTGAAACGAGACAGATTTATGTCAGAACATATTTGTGTCTTGTTTTAATCTCTATCTTGAGTCTGAGCTGAGTCAGAGCACGCTCTATAGAGCTCAGCATGAGTTAAATAACGTGATAAAAAGATCGTAGTCAAACAGGCAGTTTCATTTAAAAGACAAATTACCTATGCTAGAGTTTCAACGATTACGCTGCAAGGGTATCGCGGTGGAATGTACTAAAATCCTGGAAAAATAAAATATTCTAGTACATTTTCTCACACTAGGAAACTCCCACGTTCCCTGAAGGGAACTTTAAAGTAAGATTGATTAGACGTCTCGAATACGATGTCAATGCAGTCCATTATAATGATGTAAATGGAACAGATTCAAAGAGAACCATACACTCTGTTTGGCAGCTCGCTATAAAGCATATCAAAATAAAACAAAATCAATCATCAAGGTACATTGGCGCTTAGTTGAAGCGAAGAAAAGCGTTTTACAAACGTTGTACATACTTTATGTCAACATCTACCTATATTCACGGCGAATTCTATCTACAGAGTACAGACATACATTTGAAATGAAATTTTATTTATTTGCAGGAAAGATTTTAATTATAATAACTCTTTTATGGACTTAAGCAAAATAGATATTTCATGAAAGATTAATAAATACTATGGTACAATCAGTCATAAATTTAATATTTTTGATATATTTGCTGTCGATATAATTCGTCAACTGACATGAAAATATTAATAGATAGTTAAATATTTTGTGGAATTAAAATCTACTTTGAAATATTTGTAAAAGACGCGTTCTTCGAATCAGCCCCCATATCCCTTGAGCTTTACGACGCGACGAACATACCAACCGTAGTGTTATACAGGGCTGCGCTGAAATAAGACTGAAATATATAGATTCGAACGATCGATAGCACTTTGTAAAAGTTTATTTAAATAAAAAGCTATTCTATGTATTCTTTTCTACCCCTGCAATGGTTTGTAATAAATAAACTCAATTTATTATTTCGTTCAATATTGTTATCGTTAACTTGAAAGTAATTTTGTTCTTTCTCACAAACATATAGGTGTAAGGTCATGTTGAATTCAGGACAGGGCTTTTTGCCAAGTTCTGAAAGTTTAACAATTTAAAGAGCAATCTCATTACAATACCGTGTGCTGTGGAAACGACCGCAGGACTTTTTTTTTTTTGTTATATTCTCTTTAATTTCTTTTTAAAAATCCGCGAAGGCCAAACATTTTTAAAGTATTATATTAGAATACTCTGTACCTATAGATCTATAGTATATGAGTCACTTCATTCAAAGATACCCATTAGTTATTTGGGATAGATGTATGTATATGCGGGAAATTGAAGAATTGCGCCGAGAGTTTATATTTCAATGCACACGTGTGTCATAAAATGTTTTTTCAATACATTTGTAAGTAAAAATGGTACAAAACAATAAAATATTATTATTACCTGTTCAACCAGTGTCATACTTACCTAATAGTTAAGAATTAGCTATATCCTTTATACCTAGTATACAACGTGTAACAAAAGGGTGGGTCAACCTTGAAGGAGGTGAATGTGCTCATGAAACTGAAAAACTTTACCCAAGGAACATAGATCGAAATATGAAAAAAAATGTAGACCTCCCATACAAAATCCTAAATCCTACTAAGGTTGAAATCTATAGACCACACTGTTCCTCAGCTCAGACTCAAGACAGAGTTGAAACGGGACAGATTTATGTTAGAACATATTTGTGTCTCTTTTGAACCTATCTTACGTGTGAGTTGAGTTAGAGTACACTGTAGATCTCAGCATTAGAGTAATAAATATTTGAGTAGTATAGTGAGCCTATTTGGGGCGTCAATATCGATAATATGTGGTCATATTAACCACATATTGGAAATTGAACAACAGGAAATGTGCCCGCATCGTTCACCAATTATTATGGCGGCCGACAATATAGATTATTATTACATAAATATATAAATATATCTTTATCTATCTAAAGCTGCATCCGCACGCTTGGCAAACCTCGGCAAACCTTCACAAACGCAAACGTGCGGATAGAGCGTTTGCCATGGTTTGCCTACGCTTGCGAGCGTTTGTGGCCGATCCATCGAGTGTCGGTCTTTTGATCGCAAACCAAAGGGAATTTGCCACAAGCGCTTGCGTCTCCGTCCACACGTTTGCGCGCACTCAGTCTCGTTTGTGCACTGGCGGCGATTAGACGTGTTATTGTATTACGATTTACGTATCGCGCCTTTAGAAATCTTCATTTTGTGAGTGGGTAAAAACGTAAAATGAATGACTGGTCGACTGAAGACTTTTGAAGACGATTTGTTTATATAATTTAATTAATTAATTAGTTTTATATATTAATAATAATAAGTGGCGACTCCGCACCGGAAAATGGTATATAATGGTATGGTCCCTCAGGGAGCCACTGGGTACAGGTGGCGCAAGACCGAAGCCTGAGGAAGTCCATGCAATAAACAGTCCAGCAGTGGACGTCTATCGGTTGATAAAGAAAAAAAACAAAATATCTATTGAGTAGGTACATACTAGAATAGAATAGAATATTTTTTTATTCAAATAAATAAACTAGGTAGGTACCAAGTGTTTTCGAACATACTACTAGCTGCTACTACTAATCTATAATATTATACTAAAACTGTAACTGGACAAATTGTGCACATGAAATATGTTTTGAAAATTTTAATTAGAGGACGCTTTATTATCAACTAGATGACGTCCGCGACTTCGTCCTCGCAGATTAAGGTTTTTTAATTCCCGCGGAAAGTCCTTAATTTTCCGGGCTAAAATGTAGGTATGAGCTATCGCTATTCCACATTTCATTCAAATCGGTTCATTAGTTGTGACTGAAAGAGTAACAAACATCCATCCACCCATCCATCCATCCATCCATATTCCATTTTAGTAGGATTATTGATCGATACTGAGCTTAAAACATTTGTAAAAATAACTTAAGCCAAATAATAAAGCCGACACAAGTTCGACGTCCGTCATGCTTGCCTGTTCAGAACATACAAACGCCCTCGCAAGCGTGCGGATGATTCCCAAATTCAAGGCAAACGTTTGTAGAGGTTTGGCGTTTGCCGTTTGCCACAAGCATGCGGACGCGGTATAATATATAAAAATGAATCGCTTAATGTGTTGGTAAGCGCATCACGCGTGAACGGCTGGACCGATTTCGCTTATTCTTTTTTTATTGTGTTTGTTATTGTTAGGAGAAGGTTCTTATGAAAGAAAAAATTAAGAAAATTGCGCGGAAAATTAGAAAATTTAAGAAATATTAACCACCATATTAAATTATTTCTAATGTAACCGCTTTTACAATTCAAACTTTTTTGATGTAACCTTATGGCGTTTGACATAACATTGACAGAATGCGTGCTGCCAATTTCGTCAAAGAGGATGTAAAAAAACTTAAGACAGGACAACGTCTGTCGGGTCCGCTAGTCTATATATATAAAAATGAATCCCTATTTCCTTGGTAATCGCATCACGCGTGAACGGCTGGACCGATTTCGCTAATTCTTTTTTGTTGTGTTTGTTACTGTCAGGAGAAGGTTCTTATAAAAGAAAAAATTAAGAAAATTGCGCGAAAAATTAGAAAATTTAAGAAAACTTAACCACCATATTAAATTATTTCTAATGTAACCGCTTTTACAATTCAAACTTTTTGATGTAACCTTATGGCGTTTGACATAACATTGACAGAATGCGTGCTGCCAATTTCGTCAAAGAGTTTCAATATTCATAGTTAAGACAGGACAACGTCTGTCGGGTCCGCTAGTTTACAATAATAAAATATTAAGTGCATTCGAACTTAAAACAGTCTAATAGTAACGATTTATAACATGATTGGCCTTTTGATATTTATACCCACATTATATTTTCGATACACAATACACATACAGTCTGGTACAGATCTTGATACAGATTCATATCTTCACCTTCGTGTCAACCGATAGACTTCCACTGCTGGACATAGCTTCATAGCAAGGATCGATACAGATTTTGTCCTACTTGAAGTTTTTCATTAACCCTTTCCCTGTCCCATGAATCACATGTGAACATGGTTATTGTTTAACTATTGTGTCTGTTGTCTGGACAGTTAACCTGGATACACCATCGTGTATTACCATATACCATAAGTGCATTTCATTTCTTCCTAGACTTAGAAAACTGTCTGTAATGAAAATGTGACATTCTAAAAGCGAGTTTATATGCAACCTATAGTTCTGCATTTTCTGTACCGTTATAAATCAGTCACGCTTCCAGTTGACGTAGAACATGATTGATGAACTGCTCGTACTTATCATGAATTACAATAATAACTGAGATAGGGTAGGTAATTGCTTGGCCGCAAAACTGTTTTTAAGAGCCGTTCTAATGCAGCTAAAATATGGTTAATATCTTAACGCCATGTATAACTTTACTTCCTTAGTTGATGTAGTGTATTGGTTTAAGAATTTTTCGGTAATCTTATAATTGGTAGCTTGTTCTAATGCAGCTAAAATATGGTTCATATCTTAACGCCATATGCAACTTTACTTGCTAAGTTGATGTAGTGTATTGGTTTAAGAATTTTTTTGTCATCTTATAATTGGTAGCTTGTTCTAATATAGCTAAAATATGGTTAATAGCTTAACGCCATGTGCAACTTTACTTGCTAAGTTGGTGTAGTGTTTAAGAATTTTTTTGGTAATGTTATAATTAGTAACTTGTTCTAATGCAGCAATATGGTTAATATCTTAATGCCATGTGCAACTTTACTTGCTAGGTTGATGTAGTGTACCTATCGGTTTAAATTTTGGTAGTCTTATAATTTGTAGCAGTAAACGGGTAGTAATTTCAACTATGCTACGTAAGAAGCTTAATTATTATCCCGTACGCTATTTTTAGGTAATGATTGGCCGTGACTCTCCTTACTATCCATATAAATCAATGTATAAATAGGTCGAATAACAAATATCGGAGAGAAATACGATTTATTTATCGATTTACCTAACTACTTTTGCAGAATTATTTTAACGAACTTTTTTTTTTGTTTTAAGTCAAAATTCGCCGCCAGACAGAGTTTTGAATATCTGTGTTTTCATTTTAACAAAAGGCTTGTTCTAGTGTAACTTTTCAAATCAAGTAAGAAATTGTGTCGCAATTAGATCACAATAAAGTTCATAACGACGACGACATCAAACGAGTCGCAGGGAGTCGCTGGATCCAGGCGGCGCAAGACCGAGGTCTGTGGAGGTCCATGCAAGAGACTTATGTCCAGCAGTGGACGTCCATAAGTTGAGGAAGGAAGGAAAGTTCATAATTTGACAACTCCATACAAGATACAACTTATTTTTAAAACTTATTTATACATATACTAAGTTCAATGTCAAGTATCAAATCATTAAAAAAGATCTTAGCTTGATAGCTATCTAAGGATTATAAAAGTCCACCAAGACTTTACCAAAAAAAAATATTATTTGCAATAAAATAACGAACACAGAAAAGATAAAATAAGGAAAAACAAAACACTTCCTTCTATCATATTGATAGTTAAAAACAATATTGACGTCACTCAAAAATCTATTTTACGAGTAAATCTGGTAATACCGCGATGTAATCAGTTACCACACAATATTATCTTTTAATTCAATGTTTCGATAGAGTTGCATCTACCCTGAGCACGAACTCATTATTTTATCTATCTTTTCAATTTCAGTATTTTATCTATCTTTCCAACACAATGAAATCAATTGCCGCTATCCGCCTTTTATCGGCATCCAAAATGTCCCTTCATATTTTATAAACAGAGCAAAATTGATTTTTTATATTAATGAATTTGCGATTTTATCGCATACTTTTATTATTCATCATCATTAAACACTAACAGCAATCATCAATGGCTCACTACTGAGTGCAAGTCTCCTCTTAGAGAAGAGTATTCCTTTTAGAACCCCAACGTCTATGGGCTCTTTGAAGTATTTATCTGCCCCGCCCATTGCCATTTCAGCTTGTCAACTCCAAATTCCCCCTAGTCATATTAAAAACGTGTTGTATCGATTCTTTTTCCATGATCTATGCTAGCATTCTTTATTCATTCACAAAATCATTTTGGATTAATTACCTGTTACGTTATCGTGTGATAAAAACGAATATAAAATAGGTCGTAATAATATAAGTGCATTATTTACGACTTATTTTATAAATGGAACGTAAGCAAAACTACCGTAAAACTAAGAACTATAGTAGTTGTGTTTGTAATTGCTGACAAATCTTAATTTACTGCTATCGTGTGTACCTATAATGCTCCTTGTGGGAAAGGATAGGATTTGTAATATGTCTAGAGCGGTAGACCTCTGGATATCAACCTTAGGTTGGCGATGGCGATAACGACTGTAGTATTAAAATGTTGCTTTACGTTACTGAGATTTTTTGATCGAAGTGTCTAGCCTCTAGACTAGAGATTAAAATACAGACGCGCCTTTTTGCTCACTCGATGCGATACGATGTTTACCGGAAACTTTGATGTTTGTGCCAAAGTCAACACAATCTCCCAGCGGGGAAGTAGCAGCGCATGCTTCCAAAGCGATTTGTGAGGCATTAGAAAAATAATAAGAACCATGCTGAATCAATTTAGGTACAAAAATGTTCAATAAGATTAAAAATTTGATTTATTTGCTGGTGCTAACTGAATTGTTCCATACCTAATTACGAAATCGTTCTTTAATAATTATGAATGTATTTTTACGTGCCTTATTCAAAGAAAAAAAGAAAAAATGGTGCATGTGGCTGTTAGGTACCTTTTTACGGCAGAATTATTATTTTTTGTTGACTTCCGATTTGACTCTAATAGTTTGCTTCTTCCAACTGATAAGTCGTATTTTACCCATAGACCGTAAGGGAGGCTACATACGATCAAGTTTGCCGTCAAGTTTGCATGATGATCAGGGATTCCAAAAAAAGATCGATACCTGAGTAATATCGATACTTTTGGTTCGATACCTCCAGGAGAGCTCCCGAAAGCTGTACCACTTCATCGAGAGACATAACGCCATACATCAGAAAGAGTATAGTATAGACTATAGTGTATAGTATGGGGACCTGGAAAGTGACATAAGCTACTTTTTACCCCGGAAAATTAAAGAGTTCCTTCGGGATTTTTAAAACTGAATCCACGCAAACGAAGTAGCAGGCATCAGCTAATGGTCTTATAAAAGTAATGACTAATAATAAAATTATAATATCTATTCACTTGCATCCAATGTGTAGTAATCACAATAATGTTTTTGTAACGAACTTACTACAACAATAGTTTAACAAATTTTATCACCTGTCTCAAGTAACAGGCAAAAACCACGTGAACAACCAATTATTTATTACTTTTATTACTAATAGAATATCAATGCGTTATTTATTACGGTATAAATTAAGCATAATACCTATTACCTACCTATTACTTCGCCGATCGCAGTGTTCTGTTAGGTGTGCAGCGATCATGCCGCGTGTGCCGATTATATTATTTTTATTATTAACTTACGAAGTGGTCTCTCACGTTTCTTTGACTTTATCAGCTTTATGACTCGCACCTTGAAGGGTCTGTGTTTCTGTATCATGTCAACTTCGCTTGACTGGGACAACCCAAGTGCACGTGTTTCGGTGATAAATATTTTGCGGATACTCGTGTAGTGCACTGTGTGAATTTAACTTCAATTATAAGTTTGTTTAGTAACAATTCCACGTGTTGTGATGTGAAACTATTTTTCTATTTATTCTTTTACTTGAGCCATAAACCTACCTTCGTGCTTTCAAGATTCTAGTTCACCTGATGGGTTTTAATATTCTGTCAGTGAGTTGGACTTTTGTCAAATTTATCATCATGGATTATATCTTGAAGCGGTGTAAATCCATCAAAGATGGATTGCGGAGGTCTGCCCAGGTTGTTAAGGAAAAAATAACATGCTCTACCAAGTATTCGCTGAGTAAGATTCCTATTTTTATTTCCTTTTTTTATACGTTAGTGCGGTTTCATTTATTGTTTTATGCTTTAGAAATGTTTTCACAGGCTTAGTTCGTAAAACGAAGGTTCTTTTACGATTTTGTCCAATGGTCTGAAATCAGAAAGTTTAGACTACCTTTTAAAACGTTAATCTGTTACTTTATATAAAGGTCTAATATCATAATTTGACATTTCCATACAAATACGTTCGTTTAACTCAAGTCTTAGATAAAGCCCTACAGCCTTAAATCCTGAGGGTGGATTACAACACAGTGGAGTTCAAATTATTTTGTTTCCGAACCCGTTGTGTTATAATTAGAATGGCTAGGATCTTTAATAATTCGAAATCCTACCTTTGATACCTGTATCTAAAGTATCTAAAGGTCAGTTGACAGTGGTACTAATAATAAAAATATTTGAAGCTAACTTTATTGAAATTATTATTATAATAAACTGAAAGCATCACAAGACTGTAATATTTTCATAGTAACGTAAGCTTTATGACAAATTTCGTATACAAGGGGAACAAAAAATATATGTATAGGGACATCTGCTTTCGACCCCTAAAACTATGAACAAGAACGACGAATGAACAACAAGGATCAATTATCTACACGTGCAACATTGTTATTTTGACAGATTTTGTCAGAATGTACAATATAGACCTTAGTCTTAAAACTATAAGGATAAATGTAGAAAAATTCCGCGAATAGAAAATGAGCTCGGGTAATTTCTATGTTGTATAGGTATTTTCCTCTAACATTTAATTCTAGATCTTATTTAAAGATTAACCATGAAACTCTTGGTTATCATTGTTACATAAATATTATCAAAACCTAGTTCCTAGTTTTTAACCCTGCGTCTTACATAAAACTAAATTATTATGCAATATCTATGACGTTGAATTATGCACCTCAGGATTTAATTTAAGTATATATCATTCATTAGGTATTTTACCTACGTAATGTATAAATAATGAATGAACTACGAGTTCGTATTCTATAAACACGTGTAATAAAATAGATGCATTTTAAATATTACTACGAGTAGCTTTTATCCGCGGCTTCGCTCCCCATCTATAAGTCATCCAAAGTAGTAATTCCCATACTACATAATTATTACCGATTTTGATTTTTCTGATTTTTCAGCTGTTGTTTTAGAGTTTTCCGTATTTTTTTATTTTTATTTTTAAACTTTTCCTGTATTAGAGCAGATAAAACAGAAAAAAATATATTATTCAAATCGGTCAAGCTGTTTTTGAGTTTTAGCTAGAACGACGAACAGAAATGAAATTATATATATATATTTTTTTAAATAATGCATTAATATAAAATATATGTCAGCATTTTTCTACTGCCAACATGCTACAGCTGTTATCATTTTTTATTATTAACTAGTGTGTTAACAAAATCATTTTGAATTAATTACCTATTACGTTATCGAGTGATAAAAACGAATATAAAATAGGTCGTATTAATATAATTTTATACATTATTTACGACCTATTTTATAAATGGAACGTAAGCAAAACTACCGTAAAATTAAAAACTAGTTGTGTTTCTAATAGCTGACAGATCTTAATTTACTGCTATCCTCTTCATAATGCTCCTTGTGGAAAAGGGGGAAAAGGATAACATTTTTAGGGTGTCTCTAATTTAATAGATATAAAGATCTCATTCGATATGAATGCGTCATTTATTTATACACTAGTCGATGCTCGCGGGGGCATTTGTATTTGAAATCCCGCGGGAACTCCTTGATTTCCCGGGATAAAAGTAGCCAATGTCACTCTCCCAGTCCTCAACTATACCCATGCAAAAAATCGCGTCGATCCGTTGCTTTGTTGTTGATTGAAAGACAAACCAAACAAACTTTCGCATTTATAATATTACTAAGGATAAAAGCAAAGTTTAAACTTTGAAATGAAAACATTAAACTCAAAAATTGAAAGGCCGCAGGTTCGAATCCCACCCGTTGCACTATTGTCGTACCCACTCCTAGCACAAGCTTTCCGTTTATTTGGAGAGGATAGGAGTATACCTAGTAGTCAACTTCAGCTTGGCTAATATTCTTTAAAAAAAAAGATAGTAGAAGATAGAAGTAATAAGTAAAAAAAAACCATCTCCAAATTTTCAAAAAATTAGTTGCTGATTTTAAAGTGAATTCCTTCCGTGAGTTTACAAATACGACTAAGTATACAAATCGAACAGCAGTTGAAACTTGTATCGTGAAAATGTGAAACAGACAGACGTTCGCATTTATTTCATTAGTAGGTATGGAAATTGGCAAAATCACGAATGCAATATCATTGTGTTATTCATCCGTAAAAAATTTGCTCAATATATTTATTTGGGAAATCTTATGACGAATTCGAGGCAAGTTTTATTATCCTTATGTCGTTATCGCTTAGTCGAATTATCCCTATCCGGGAAGTTCCCGCCGTGTAATAAAATGACATTTTTCTTTTTTTAATATCTTAACTAGTCTCAAAAATGAAGAACTTTTTAGATTCCTGTTAGAAAAAGAGAGCGCTACTGCAATCATGACGTCATGTTTCAGTATTAATATTGATATAAAATATATATTTTTTTTAATTTTTCTTTACAATTATTCTTTTTTTCTTAGAAATAAATTTTATCAAAAACAAAGGACATTATACATTATTATAACGCGCAGTATGTATAACTACAACCTGTTTAAAGATGTTAATTTTATTATTATTTTCTACGTATTATGCGAATTTAAATTGATAATTTTAATAGATTTGTGTTATAATATTATTATGTAGTTTATTAACATCGATGTCGTACATATAATTCTAAGAACTTTTTTTAAACCAACTAAGAATACTTTCCTAATGATATAAACTTATTTTAACATAAGTACACAGATAAATTCAAACAGTACCTAAATTCTATTTAGTTAATTTAGTTGGTAACTGAGTTTTTTATTCATTTATTAAGCTATTGCATAGCTTCTATCGCTGGCCAGCGTGGAGACCGAATCCAGAAATTCCGTAACGAAAATAACCTAACACGGGACTCCTCTACGGCGAGCCGCTAGATGGCGCATTTTTTATCAACGCCATCTAGCGGCTCACCGCTAGATGGCGTTGATAAAAAATGCTATGCAATAGCTTTACGGCAGCAGTCACCGAGTGCCACACGTCTTTTTTATTATTAGAGCATTATTAATATAACAATAGTCGAAATACCTACTATAGTTTGGGTATAGAGTAAGTTATAATGAGGGTTTTCACGTGCGTAAATGCTTGACGCGAGTTGGTAGGTTCATCCAAACACATCCAAATTCGTGCACGCAATGTCGCGAGCTTGCTATGGCAATGAAGAGGTAGTGTAATATACACTTATTACTTTTTAAATTAATTCACAAACAATTTTTACTTTTTAAATTAATTGAACGAACCGAAATCGTATCAGTTACCGGTATAATATTTCAATAAATCTCCCGATCTTATTGTGGGGGTGCCACACCGCTTCTAATATGGACCGACGAACCGATTTGACAACTCCATACAAAAGCTGTACATGATAAATGATCAACTTGAAAAGAATCTCAGGTAGGTAGGTACCTACGTAATTATATCTTAGTGATACTTACGTTCCATAAGGTTGTTTGTCGAGCTTGGACGTATGTACGTGTGGACCCAGCATTAACTGAGTTGTAATTTCAACAAGAGCAACAAAAGGATATTGTATCTCGTAGTAGGTATTTATTTAGGATCGTCAAATGTTGGAAATGTTTTGTCCTTTTCGATTCAGTGCCCTAAAATTTAACTGTGAAATAACATTAGGTAATATTGTGTATTCAAATTTCCAAAGTTTTTGTGTAAGTTCAATGTCTAAGTAGAGTTTTTTTACCACCGACCACTAACCTAAAGTACACAATGCATAAATTATAAGTAGTACTGACTACTTATCCTTAAGCTAATACTTACCTACTATAAAACAGCCCCGTTGCAATATTATGGTTAGATGGAAAGAATGAAAGAAGAATAGAAGGAAAGAAAGAAGAAAAGAAAGAAAGAAAGTATAAGCTTTAGACTTATGTAGAAGGCGAATTAAGCATGTTCGCATGGCTAATATTATTCTTTATTTTATAAAATGAATAAATAACATACTTTCTGTTAGACTCTATTATTATTTAAATTTTTTCTATCTGTCTCTCGTATGGGTTAATCTTCCGGATGACTGAACCGATTTTGATGGGGCTTTTAAATGCAGTTAGAAGTTCGTATGAGTAGCTTAATCTCATAATTATTTTTGAGATAAAAAGTTAACTAAGCATCGAGATAACATTTTATTTCGTAAATAATAAGATTTGCTTTGTAAAAAAAAATATTTATTTTATTTTAATATGGTGTCCCTGAATGCGGGCACAGAAAAAAATACGCTAATATTCACGGGCACGGAGATAACTTGCCTGGAGAGGGACATAAGTTTCTTTTTATCCCGGGAAAGCAAAAAGTTCCAACGCGATTTAAACATACAAACAAAATCTTGGGCACCAAAATTTTACGCGTATGCCTCAAGCAATACTATGTTTATATGAGTTTACCAGAGTCATAATGAAACTGAGAGTTATTATGTTGCAAATAAGTTGACAGTCGTGAAGAATTCTGACACTTTCTGACTGATAGCTTTCGTTCCGAGTGCCACTGTTCACAATTTGCTTAGATATATTTTCGTATAATCTGTGCTTGGTTGTAATATCTGAAAACCTCTTTGAGTGATATATGTGTAGGTAAACAGATTATTGTCACGGTTATTGAAATCGCTCAATGGGCGATTAGACACGCTTCGATGAATCGTTGACAAACGTATTCAATTTCGTTGCAGGATGATTCCCATATTTTGGAGATGCAATTTGACTACTTATCAGTACTTTAATATGCAGACAAACTACGACTTCAGCTGAACGGAAATGACCTGTCTGACTGACTGACCTAGAAAGCCGAAATTCACGCAAGTTCTCTATCAAAACAAATCAAATCAAATGAATTTATTTGTTCAAAACATGTGAATACAGATGTTGGAAACCGTTTGGTTAGAGCAAATGTTTTACCTAATAACAGGCGTGCAAATATTTGTAGAACAAATTACAATTTTATTATTCCATTCAGAAGGAAACAGGCCGGATTTTTAGAAATTTCTACGGATTTAGGAGTAAAAGGATTAATATTTTCGCTATCCCCCATTTCGGCCTGATTAACTGATTGGTATTCTCCTTACACCACCAATTGAGCGTCAAGCTTGTGCTAGAAGTACTAACGCCTACAATGGGGAAACGGGTACAACAGTTTACAGTTGTCTACAATAGTGAAACCATCAATCCACTAGGATCCATTGAATGGCTGCACCAATGGGTCGAATAGCACTCTAGAGTTCTCAACGACGCGTCATGTCGACATTTCGGTTGTCAGTCCACCGCTCTAAAACTATTGATATTTTTTTTAATTCTCGTACATAGACCTGAGTCACTGGAATGAAACCATTGAGGTTGAAAGTAGAGAAGTTTCAAGAATTGTGTGTGTGAAGGTTAAGGTGCCAAGTATTAAGGACAGGTAGAAAAGGTTACACAAAACCCTCTTAAGATCCTGAGACAAGATACCTGACAAGGTGCCCTTGATAAATTCTCTAATCCCGAGGGCACATTATCGTGGCACGTTTACGAATTTACGGATACTAAAAGTTTTTCTACGTTAAGCCCAAATATGTGTTACGTTAAACCCAATTATTTTTACGGCCACATATTACCTCTAACACACATTGTATGTATATTATAAAGACGAAGCACCCGGTATTAGACAAAATAGTCTAGTCTAATTAGTTCAGAGCCAGAGTCAGATCTGGCGTAATTCTACAAGCGGAAAAACTTTCTACCGAGTTTAGCCTGCGCAGATTTGGCACTCTTCTAACTTTTAATACCAAACATAAGATCGGAATTCTGCGGATATCTCTGACAGAAAAATGCTGCAGGGTAACATATTATCTTCTTTTATTTATATAAAAGGAAAAGGTGACTGAATGACTGATCTATCAACGCACAGCATAAATCACTGGACGGATCGGGCTGAAAGGCATACAGATAGCTATTATGACGTAGGCATCCACTAAGAAAGGATTTTTGAAAATTCAACTCCTAAGGGGGTAAAATAGGGGTTTGAAAAATCTAATTGAAAATGTTGCTCACTTTATCCATGAGTAAAAGCTATTTGAAAAAAAAAATGAGAAAGGTTCAGGCATTAGTCCACCAAGCTGTAACTCCCGTGAATACAAGTGATTTTTTCAACAACATCAGTAAATAAAAACTTCATATTTATTTATCGACGTAGAATACTAATTACAAAAAAAAACTTGAGAGGTGTCAAGGGACACCCGGATGGAACGAAGTTCAATGCGAAATAGAAATGAAAATATCTGGCTTGCTTTCTATAAGAGAGAGAGAGACAGACAGAGAAACATGCGACGCCGCACAGCTTACAATAGCTTACTATAGCAAAAAGTGTCGTAACAACTTTTCGTAAGAATTTTTTCTGTCTAGCCCCCTTTCACAACGCGCGATAAGGAACTTCGTTCCAACTGCTCTGATAAATGTTTTGAACGTGTAGAACACTTGGGAGCCCCTAACCTTACTGTCACCCGGAGAATGGCGATAAGATCATTTTAATAGGCTTTCGACCTTGCCAGTGCAAGATCGCAAGGAAGTGCATTTATCAAAACAAATGCGCACACAGATTTATAGCCGACAGGGCGTAAGCATCGTGGTAATTATGTAAAGCGATATAAGATTGTAGTTTAAAAACTTTTGCAACGCTTCTGCAGTGGAAATTCATTACAGGGTTATCCTCCTGTTTCTTTGGTGGGAAGTTTTTAAAAAAAGTCTTAAAAGAAAAAATATTTAAGAAATAATATTTTGAAAATTCAATTCCTAAGGGGATATAATTTATACATAAGAATTGTTTTTATAAAACTGACTTCAAATGCCACTACAAAGTACATCAAATTGTTCCTATAAAATTTGAAGAGTTCCCTCGATTTTTCTAGAATCCCATCATCAGATCCTGACTCGATAACTATGGGAGCACCTGGGAAGTATACCCATCAAATCAAAAAAGACTTTTTCAAATCGGTCCAGGCGTCTTCGAGTAATCAGTGAACATACATAAAAAATTAAAAATAAAAAGATTCCGACTAATTGAGAACCTCCTCCTTTTTTGAAGTCGGTTAAAAATAGGGGTTTGTAAAATAGAGCTCAACGGGAGCGAAGCCGCGGAGTTTTAATATCTATACTATATTTTTTATCTATACTAATATATAAAGCTGAAGAGTTTGTTTGTTTGAACTAACTAATCTCAGGAACTACTAGTTCGAATTGAAAAATTCTTTTTGTGTTGGATAGTACATTTATCGAGGAAGGCTTTAGGCTATATAACATCACGCTGCGACCAATAAGAGCGAAGCATCAGTGAAAAATGTTGCAAAAACGGGGAAAATTATCCATATTTAAAATATATTCTTTTCAAAAGTTCTTAATCGCAATCATTATAACAGAAATTGACGCGGACGAAGTCGTAGGCAACAGCTAGTAATAATATAAAATGAGCACTTCGTGTAGTCATATCACACATGTCCTTGCTAAGCGGGCGACAGGCCGTCTGCCAAGTATGGTCGCCGCACTGGTTTGTGGAGCTACCTACATTATTGAGACTTTACTTGTGATATATTGCCTTGTTATGTAATATCTTTATCGTGATTTATATTTAATATGTATTAACATCCGGTTGATTGACCTACGTTCGCAATTAAAAATCCTATTATTATTATTATAAGTGTGAAACTTTGTATGGATGGATGTATGGATGTTTGTTACTCAATCACGCTACAAGGACTTAACCGATTTGGCTAAAATTTGGCACAGAGATAGATTATAGACTGGAATAGAACATAGGCTCCTTTTATCCCGGAAAATAAGAGAGTTTCCGTGGGAATCCAAAAAAACCTCAATCCACGCGAATGAAGTCGCGGGCCGCAACTAGCTACATGCAAAAAAAATAAACAGTCTTTCATCACGATACTTGGTTTGCAATTTCAATGCCTTCGATTGAACTCATTCGATAAAATATAAATAACAGTGAAACTTGTTGCAAACCTTGTCTAATGCTGGAAAACACTGATGAGGTTTAGATTGAAGCCTGCTTGCTTAGAAGATACCTATTCACTCTTGCCTTAAAGGTACTCAAGTTATTATAGGTGGCAGCCCCTGCCACTGGCAGGAAACATGGATGCTGAAAGGGCGTTCTACAATCCACACCTTAGCAGTTCGTTTCAGAAACGTTACAAGCGTTTCGTCCGAGTTGGTTGGATTTCTACCACGTAAGGATGCCAACGTTCACGTCCTCTCAGTTCTGTGGTATTCGGTAAAGGATGCACAAGGTATTTGTATAAAATGTTTACCATACATCTAAAGATTAAAGCGGATGTGGTCAACGTAAAATCAAATTTGGCGAGTTCCGTTAGCCTCATTTATCGAATAGGTATACAAAATGGAACCACAACGCGATAACAAATATCACAAATGATGAAATTAATTTAATTTAACATGAATCAGCATTTTAGTGGTTTGCCTACTCTACACGATTGCGAATAGTAATATATTATTAACATGCGATTTTATTTAGTAGTGGTCCAGAGTTACCGAGTCCCGACATAGCTTTTCGAATGGTGACTCTGAATTGGAATGGGTGAGCGCATAGCTCAAAGAACCGTTTAAATGCTAAACTCTTTTTATTCTGAGGAGACCCATTCGTTGGCCAGCGATATTTCAAAGAGGAAATCCGTAGAAGAAAAACTATAACCGACCTAGCTCAAAAGGTTGCAAAGCTAAGTTTTTTTTCCATGACAAGATAGTCCTTGACTGTGACCTTACCTGATGGTTAGTGACGATGCATTTTAAGATGGTAGCGGACTAACTTGGAAGGGGTAGGGTATAGCAGTGTAAATTCAACCCATACCCCTAATGTGTTTCTACATGGCGCGCGTCTCGTCTGAACGCTTAATCGCTTGGCGGCACGCCTTTCACGGTAGGGTGGTAACTGGACATGGCCAAAGCCTCCATGCTTTCTACCAACTCATTTATTAGTATGAAATGGCGTCATTTCTTTATAAATTGCCGCTTTTTGGATCATAGCCCGAAATATGGTTTTGGTATTTAACGACACTTAAGCTTTAGGGCGGCAGTATAGCTCGGTCCATCGCCCACTAGATATAATATTACCATAATATTAATATTGTTCCTGTAATTGGATGAGGAGTGTGATTTTTGAAATTGTAGACTTAATTATAATTGATTTACAGTGATTTAACAAAACCTTCGGGCCCGAATACGATCATTAATTACGAAAATGTACAAGACCACAGTACGCACAGTAGTTCCTATTGCATACAGAATAAAGCTTATAATTGAACAGCACAGCAAATAGGTATATCGCATATTTTGCTTTTAGCTTTACAATATCGAATTAATGTGGGACGGCTAAGCCAATTTTTTCAGACGCATTAAACTTTTTATGACAAGCTTAATACCGGTCCGAATTAGGTGAATTAGATAGATAATATTTATGTTTTCTGTAAGAAAATCCTTAATGAAAGGCTTTATTAGGACTTTGTACAAAATGTTAGAGATGGAAATCCATATTTCAGTTACAAATGCTATCGATTTGAAAGAAATACATATAGTTTTAAACTATAATTCATTTTAACCGATTTTAAAAAAAGGGAGGTTATCATCATCGATGATGCCCAATATAACAAGGAAATAGTTTAATACCCGACTACGGAATATTGAATATAACATATCCGTATTGATTTTGTTCGTGTAAAATGTAGCCTATGTTAACCAGACCACCCAGACCATAATAACGAAGAGATTGACACCTCATTCATTAAAATCCGCCCAGTAGTTTAGACGCCATGGTGGAATATCCGTAAATAGTCATATACATTATACATATATAAATTATACACTGCTAAAATCAATAATACCCTTCCTTATGGCTTTAGCGAAGTCGGGTAAAAAGGTGTTTTTAAAACGAAGTGTCCTGTGCTCACAACTGTCCTAAGCCATCAGAGGTTGAAATAAGTGCCCATTCCTAATATTGTCTATACGTAGAGTTTTACGGCTGTGACGTCAATCTCTACATGACACAAAATGTGTCAGCCATTATCCATTTTACGCCCATAGCATTGCTGTTGTTGTTTCATATCTTATCTTGTAAGCAAAATATAAATTTGAATGTATTTATTAATTGTTTATTGCTAGTTGTTACATCTACTCATAATGGTTGAAACTTTGGTAGAATAACACCAGTGTCTTAGTATAGTGGTATTCTCTATTTATTGCATCAGTCTAACGATCGTATTTAATATTTCTGATTGGTTGGTATTCTCCCGCTATTGGTTAAAATGCATTTATGCAGCAAGAACACCATAAATTCAGCCAATCAGAGGTCATTGCATTCGTTACAGTGATGCATTTTTACAGAATACCACTACAAAGTAAGAGTTCAGTACATATTTCTTTTTAGAGGCTCCAGGGTTCGACCCCGGCGCGCATCTCGGAGTTTTTGGAGTTATATGCGTTTTGGCATTATATGCGTTTTAGAGTTATATGTGTTTTGGAGTTATATGCGTTTTGGCATTATATGCGTTTTAGAGTTATATACGTTTGGAGTTATATGCGTTTTGGAGTTATATGCGTTTTGGCATTATATGCGTTTTAGAGTTATATACGTTTGGAGTTATATGCGTTTTAAGCAATTAAATATAGATACTTGTTTTACGTAAAGGAAAACATCGTGAGGAAACCTCGCGTCGTCTTTACTAAATAATTAATATTTATTTTACATACTTACTTTAAATATTTATAATTATTCTTTCTACAATCTATAATTAATCTATAATTTTGTTTTATTTGTTTGTTTATTATTGGTATATGTATTAGTACGTAGTTATTTGTATGTACGTATGTTATAGGAAATGACCACCTGAAACGCATTTCTTCCTTAAATTTTCCTATTCCTAAGGTTGCCTGGTAGAGATCGCTACTAAGCGATAAGGCCGCCTTTTGTGTCATACCTTTTGTCTCTTCTTTTATATATTTTTTCTTTGTTGTTATTTTGGTGCAAATAAAGAGTTAAATAATAATAATAATAATCTAGGCTTAGGTGATATCATATTTTCTCAGAAATATCAAATAATAATGATTCATTACTCCTTATACAGACTTCCGGAATAGAAAAATACTATAGAAAAATAAAATTATAGATGCTTAATTAGATAAAATGACTAAGGATAAATTCGTATACCTACTTAGTTTACAATAATTATTATTTATTGTTTTGAAATAGACAGCTGTACATTATGAGATTTATTATTGACATTTTCCTCTGAAACTGTGCCAGTCTACTCGATCTAGTTATTATTGAAATATAATGTATTTTTTCCTGTAATAATAAGAAACATTCTTGTTCAGTATCATTTCAATCGCAAATGTAACCTTGTCAAATAATTTTCAAATACTTTAGTTATTTGTTGTACGTAGGTAATAGGTAGGTACGGGTGGAAACTTGGAGACAATAGATTTTTTATAGTATTTCTTTTATTAATTGTTTATATTTGAACTTTACAATCGGCATTCTTAACTTATTGCCAATTGGACATCTACCGCAAAGAAAGGATTTTAGAAAATTCAGCCCCGAGGGGGGTAAAATAGGGTCTTGTAAAATCAAACTTAACACGAGCGAAGCCGCGGGCAAAAGCAATTTGAGCGATAAAATGTAAACGTAAACGAGAATTATTATAGCTACGCTTTCCGTTCACGAGAAGCTTCTCTAATATTTATCCGCACTCCTCCGTACCAATGCCTCTCTGCTGGTGATCTCTGAATATTTGATTGCAACGCCAGTTACAATGCCAGCGAACAATACAATAGCTGCTACGTGAATCCAAAATGGACTAATATATGATGCTTTTGCATAATTTACAAGATTTAAGAGACTTCCGCTCCGCGATCGCCGCATAGGCAAACAAAGTTCCATTTTTATTTGAATACTAGCTGATGCCCGCGACTTCGTTCGCGTGGATTGAGGTTTTTATATAACATTAAAAGTTTGCCAGTTACGAAACCCATGAACATTTTGTATGGGAAAATCAAGGGAGACAAATACAACAAACAAAACCATGAAAATCGGTCCAGCCGTTCTAGAGTTATAAGTGTTCGAGCAAACCCTACTTTGTTTGATATATCTAAGTATTAAAAGACGGACGCCCACGACTTCCTTCTTCATTTTCTTGAATAAAATGTAGCCTTTGCGCGAATCCTGGCTCGAAAAACTATCCTTTTATTCCAAATTTCAACCAAATCAGTTCATTCGTTGTGGCGGAGTACATATAGGTATATTATTATGCCCGTTATGTGAAATTCAATTAAGTAAGTATATTACATTCTTACATACATTATACACAATTTTTTTAAGTAGGTATACCTAATTATACCTATCTATTTTAACTTTCAATATAAACTGCCATTCCCCATAAAAGTTAGCCCCTTGTCATCCAAGAATCTTAACCAAGCGTATAATACCTTTACCCCGAATAAAAAAACTCGTATTCATTACTTGTACTCGTAGCATTAAAAGTAATAAAATATTATATTTATGAACTAAAAGCTTTTTGTTCGTTTTAAATCGGAATTGCGGTCGGAAGTCCGTGGATTTTAATGTATTGATCATATAATTAAGTGTATTATTTAAATATCTCCGTATTATTGAGTTCATACAAACAGTAGTTTGCAAACAATGTTAAGTTTTAAATAATGCCGTATTATACTTGCAGTAATGGCAGTTGTGCAGCTAAATTAATAATTCAAAAGGTCAGTCAGTACAGTGGGCGATGGGGAAAGATATGCTCCAATTTCTGATTGAGCTGTGCATATACGTATATGTAAATCAGAAGACAATGCAATATTATTATGACATGGAGCTGATCTGATGATGGAGCCGGAAGGTGGCAATTGGAACTCTGAAATACGATGAATGAACGAATATCGTAACCGCAATCGAGTTTGGGCTCGATTGATTCTTCTTCATAAGTTGTACCTAAGTACGGTCCTAGATGATATCCAGGGTCGGATGATGCAAATTTTTTGATTTACACTTGTTATTTCTAAAGAAAGTGTAAAGACATCCAAAACAAAACTATCTCTTAAGGTATCTATTTTTATAAACCGTCAATGGTTCATTAATAACTATGGGGTCAAAGTACGCTTATTTCCACGACTTCCTAAAAAACTGCTAAAGGCCACGGTCAGTGCAACAAGGTCGTTTCCTTTTGCAGCTTTTTATTCACTTCGCCACGATCCACGTATCCTTATAGTTATTATGACTAGTAGTTTAAGTATGTTTGCGTTGTCGGATACCGGAATGTAATGAGAGAATTATATCAACTGGCTACTTTTGGATACAGTTAGTAGTGAGCAATTTAACGGTGCACCTTCGTTCCTAAATCTACATTGGAATTTTGCAACAGTAAAAATATGTTAAGCCGAATTTACATTACGAAACTATTTTCATGCATGTTGAGATCAATTTCATGCAACTAATTTCAACACACCTAAAAGTAGTTTCAAGTCAAATTTCGTCTTTAGTCGAATGAACTGCTTTGACTGAGGAATGAAGAAAGCACATACCCAGGATTAACACATAGGCTACATTTTATCCCGGAAAATTAAAAATAATTATAGGGAAGATAAAATTATGACAATGCACTTCTTAAAAGATCTGAGAACATCAAGTTCGCATGTTCAAAACTATAAAAAAAAATAAGAATGAATTTTTTATTACATCATTCAAAATATCTGCTTCTCACAATAATTTTCCCATCGATGACGATAGTAGGTACGTACCTATCAGAAAATGAAATGTCCTCGCCATAAATTAGTTTGCTAACTTGTAAACAAAGATATTAAACTGTTTACGATTACTGGCAAATTGTAAATTATGTCCAAGCAATGTCCAGACGCTTTTAACAAAACATTCGATCAAACTATAAAAATTTGCATCATGAAAAACATTATCAAGTCTTCTAAACAAGCGAGTCGCTGGGAGAAAGTGGACACAAGCGGCGTAAGGTCTTGTTCTGTGGTGATCCTTACATGATTAGAGATCTACCTATACCAGCATTGGATAACCTCTGAACTTTTTAAATCTAGTGGCTACTTGTTCAATATATCTAGGTCTTAACGTGGTCTTAACAGTTTAAATTATATTATTCATTATTTTCTTTGATTTTGTTAAGACCCTGACCTGACCCATGGGAGTTACTAAACTTGAAACTCGATAATCATTATACCACGATACACCTATCCTGTGCTCATGAACGTGTTACTTAAGTTATCAAGTAGTTTCACAGGGTGATAACTGATAATACAAGATTCACGATTTCTAAATATCTAAACCTCTTTTTTCGTCTCCACATGTCTATCAAAAACTACGTAAATAGCCGCCCTAGCCATATTATAAACGTGTCGTATCTCTTTCTATGATCTTGATTGTTATTGAATAACAATAAATTTTAATGCATGGATCATAGCTGATACCTTTAACCGTCTAAACACAGACTGTTCAATTCACAAAATGTTCAATACGCAAAATATTCAATATCTTGCGTCAAGCAACAGCAGAATGATCTCTACGCAAAATGGCCAGTACGCAGAATATAGCATTGGTATACCATACTCACGAATTCTCATTTCTCATATGCAGACTAAAACATTCACACACTTGCACATACTCCTGCACACATAAAGACAACCGATTCTGAGCGCAGTACCTAAAACGAATACAGAACTATTTTCTTCGTTTCCCGGAAAAACCCAGAGATAATTGTAAACATTTTCCTAAGTGACCTCTATTTCCATAAATATCACAGATACTTGTTACATATTAGGTAAGCTCCGATAACCTTTAGGTATTGCAAAGACGCAATTTCAAATCGATTTCAATTTATAGCCTACAGGGTGGAAACCAGTCTGTTGTCTCTGGTGGAAACGATAGGTAAGTCTGCGCAAGCGATTATTTTCTAAATTCCTACCAATATAATGAAACCAGTTTAATTTGTTGGTTTGTCCCTCAATCACACAGCAACAGATTGACGTAGTTTTTTAGATGCTTTCTTACCACGTGAACGAAGTCGCGGGCACAAACTAGTATATTAATCTATGTAACCTTTGCATTAACAGATAAACAGACGTGCTTTACAGAAACTCGATGATCTGAAAGTGAAAGTGTGTGAAATCCTTATCACGTTATATATTGCCTATCCCTAATGATTTACATAGTAAAGATAAACATTAAAACTTCAAATAAAATTAGCTATAACATCATATAATATTATATTTTTATATCTAAGATCCCGTTTAAGCATGTAATTTTTCAACTTACGTAAGTTGTTAGAAATTACGAGAAACTAGTTTCAAAAACGTTTACATTAGTAATTTTTTCGTAAGTTACATAAGCTACTTGCGTGAGTAAAAGTTACAGGTGTAAGTAAACGCGGGGTAACGTTCCAATAAAAAGTTACGCATCGACTTATTTATCCTCTTGAATTGAGATGTCATACGGCAGCAGATACTTTTCCTATATTTGGTCGAGTTTCTTCTCTAGATTCATTCTAGATTCGATAATTTTGATAAATTCATGTATTGGGCGACTTTAGACCATTTCTTCTTGTGTGTGACTCCTCTTCATCGAGGATGATCTTGCGAACGTTTGTCTCATCCTCAGATAGCTTACCCTCATCCGAAGATTCATCAGATTCGCAGAAGTAAAGGAAAATGTTCTGGTAAAACTTGTAAAAAGCTACTTACTGTTCGTTGAGTCCAAATAAAGTCACAAGGTACCAGGCATAAATGTTTAAGATATATGTAATATTAAAAGCGGTAGAAAGAACTATAATTATAAAATCACAAACATGAATAATGATCCAGTTCCCTAAACTAAACATAGAATTATAGCTATCGAGCGACAAGGCCATGAAACAAGTACTTCCGACGAGAAACTTGATCAAGTCGCCATGTATCTAGAAATTAAATAATTATTTAACAAATCGGAACCTAACCTGAATATGAATTACATCCGCTTTACTTATGTTTTGATTGACAGCTGTCGTTTTACAATTTACTATATATATACAAATTAACTAATAAATAAATGAGGTCTTTCTTTCATCATAACATAATTCAGATAAAAAGGTAGATAAAGTAGGTACATCTAAATATTTTTTGAACTAGTTACATTGATGTTAAGGATTTAAAAAAATCTGAATTATTAATCTGAATTACAGCAATTAGAGAAGGATGAAAGTAAAATGAAAGGAAAAATCCATAGCACAACTATTCAAGTAAAGAACCCAACACGTACGTACCGTTACTTGCTGCCTCTAATGTTCGCGATCAAATTACAGGTTGTTTTTGTGTCAAATCAGAGTTGATGATTACGAAATTGGATTGCGATAAACGTAAAATAATAGTCATAGTCTTAATTCTAGATAAAAATCCAATAGGTACATAATATTATTTAATATTAATTTTTACAATGACAGTTATTTTGATTTTATCAAAAGCACGGTTGCAACCGGTGCACGACTGCAAATCTTTAAGTATAAACAGACGATCGAATCCTGTCCTGTCGCACCAAATTCGATCGTCTATTTACACTATTAATACGGTGAACAAATTAAATGTTCCAAGAAAATATAACAACAAATTATATAAGTATGAAATTACGTAATTACAAAAGAAAAATAAAAACAGACATCGGACAAACTGTTTTAAAATGAAGTGACGTGTGTAACAAATTTGTTAAACATAACATGTTAAAATAACTGGTGTTTCAAGTTCAAGACGGACTTCAATGAAAAGAAACAGCGAGTCATTGGAGCACAGTAATTTTGGGACAGATATTTTTTGCTAATAAGAGTCTAGAAAGTGTCAAGCGGTAAACTTTCGAGAGTAAAATTTACATTCTAACAAAAATGTACTCAAGAAATAAACTCTGTTGAGTTGAATTTGATCACCTAAGCAAATCAGCTCTTATAAATTATTTAGTACTAGACGATTTCCGCAACATCGTCCGTGTGGATTAAGGTTTTTTAATTACCGCGGGAACTATTTAATTTTCAAGAATAAAATGTAGCCTATATGTTAATTCTGGGTAATTTTTAAAATTTAAAGATCACTGAAAAATAACTGTCCAGTGATAAGAAAACCAACAAATAAAATGCTTCAGCATTTATTAAATCAGAATATTTTTTCATAAAATGCTTGTTTTAAAAAAGAGCCGGAAATTGAAGACTCAACGAATACTTTTGAATATAAAACAAGAGCAGATCTGGGAAAATACCGGGTATTATTCCATGTCTGCAGGTACACCTAGTTTGAATAAATTGTACACCTAAAAATCATTTCAGCAACGTAACTTAAATCCAATAGCGTCTAGCCGCCCTAGCCATATTAAAAACGTGTTCTCTTTCCATGATCGCTAACGCTGTACCACATTTTTTTATCATGCTTCCCTTCCGAAAGGTTAGAACATGTGATAAAAAAGCTTTGGGAGCCCCTTCTATAGCGTTAGCGATCGTAGAAATAGACGACACGTTTGTAATATGGCTATAGAGATGCAGAAGGCATCATCTTTTTTACAAGTTTTTACTAACTTGCAATGTATGTACGTTTAGGTCATACAACATACATAATGTTTGTTTAGGTAAATTCTTGTTCTGGTTCCACGGCTGTGTTGTCACACAAGCTGAATTAGAACACTTCCCAGTTTCCGATTGACCTGAAATTTTGCATGTACCTATATGTAAATCAGATGAATCTATATGTAATCAGATAAAAAATTCGCTATTTTAACATCGTTGCAGAAATTCGTTGTGGCTAATGCCCTCAAATTAAAAATCCAAATTTTAACATCGTTGCACATATTATTTGCTGTAGCTAATGCCCTGCAAACTAAAAATTTTTGCAAGCTATTCAATTTGGTCATTCTCTCTGAAAATCTAAGCATGGCAACGGCAAAGCTTAATCCCATTATTAATTTTTAACGTGTTTCAAAAATCTAGGAACAGTCGCTAATTGCCAATATTAATAAACGTATTATAATAATTAATAATCCACATCGGTGGATTATTTTCTATGTCAGTTAATTTACAAGTATTTCCCCGCAATTTTCCAGCGCCCCATAAACTTCAAGAGAATCCAATTACTCTTTTTAGCTAACTAAAACTGTTCTCGACCTGTAACAAACTTGGTTTGAGCAAAACATTAAAACTGTTTTGTTCAAATTTAACGGTGCGGTACTCGAATTAATTGGGTCCTCGAGAAATAAATAAATTAGGTTAAAGTACTGTTTAAGTTCTCAATTTATTCTCAAAGTACTATTTAAGTTCTTTCATCAAAACACAAGCCGTTTAGATAAAAGTTAACAACGAATAGAATAACACTTGATATAAGTAATTAAAGAATAGAAGTCAGGACTTATTATTAATTACGTTAAGAAGATAGCAAGTAACAGAACTATATAAATGTTACGCTTTATACATATAAGCAACTTACACAACTATAAAGCACTATAAAGCCAACTTGATATATACGAGTAAGAAAGAAAACATCTATCTACAAAGTGTTAAATAATTCGGCTGAAAGAACAAGATACAATAGTTACACATGCATTTGAAATGCTTGAACTAATTCTAGGTGATAATATTCTAATAATGAACATAAACAAAAAAGCAAAAGGTAAGCGGTACTTGGCTTGTAACTGCATGTTTGACCATACAGATTTTTTTCTGTTGGCGGATTATAGCAAAATAATTCTAACCTTATCTTGCTAATCATGAACTTCCGTAAAGCAATGCCTGCTTCTATCCAAACAAAAAAGCATCAAAGGATAACCATAGTGTGAAAATCAATTCATCAGCACAGATAGTGAACGTGAACATGCTTATTCATAAACGAATTGGTAATAAGCATCGGCTCACGACTGTAGAATTGATCGCATTTCGTTAAAAGGATTTGAACGCATTTGGTTGCATTACATTCGACTAAGGCCGGAAGCATGCGATTATTCAATCACATGCGATTTCGAAAGCATTGCTTATTACCACATTTAAACAAAAAGCAACTTTGACGTGCAGGATATAAGGCAGGAATTCTTAAATCTTTAATACTTCTCGTATTTTTTCTATCAACGTTATGACTAATATATAAGCATTCTTTACTTATTGTTATGCTTAATAATCTTTACTGCCACCACAATGAAGCTTTTTAAAAGTAATCTACCTGTGTTTTTTTATAAAGATTCTTTGAGTTTTTTTACATTTTGGTCCCATACAGATACACGCTCAAAATATATTGCCGTAGACTCAGAGAGAAACGACAGCTCTTTTCTACAATATTCCAAAGTATACTGTACTCTATAACGTTTATTTCGTAATAAAGTTCCTGGAAATTTGATAAGTTTACTTAAATAATTATGAACTCTTGTTAGCTTTTCCCGCGACTTTATTTATGTGGGATAAGGCCTTTTTTCGGGATCTCTTCGATATTTCTGGGATAAAAAAAGCATATTATGTCACAAGTCTTTAACTTAAAATGCAAATAATCATGAGGATACATTGCTGTGTGATTCAAGGACAAACCAAAAAACAACTTTCGCATATTTAAATTCAGTGAAGATAAGGATTTCTAATATAAGGAAGGATACACTACGCTGTCTTGCTGGATACACTACGATGCCATTTTAACTTTTTTTAAAGACACACGCACTAAACGTTCCATTTATATAATGTGTTAGATCTTTAAGATTACTGATGCAAATGTTCACTGACTCACTGAAATGCTAGTGATGCTAACACATCCGCATTTTGCCGCTATAAATACGAAATTGGAATTGTGTCGAAACGGGGCAAGTATGCAGCGCAACGGAATAGCTAATCTATAAATTGCCCTAATGTGATGTAACTGTAGCCCTCAAAACCGCAAAACATGTAACTGCTTGACAAGAATAAACTTCTGGAAATATACCTACTACAACTTTATATTACAAGTAGCTGATTCGTCCGCATGGATACGATTTTTAAAAATTAAGGGGGAACCCATTGATTTTCTACGATTAAAAGTAGCCTATGTCACTCTCCAGGTGCTCAATTATACCCATGCAATAAGTCACGTCGATCCGTAGCTCTGTTACAATGTGACTGAATGACAAACCAACAAATATATACCTAATACTTTTTCGCATTTATAAAATTTAGTAAGGATCCTGTCTAAAAATTAACATTGTCGAAATGATAGGTACATTAAATAATCATTTTAAAATGAGAATCTAATAAAATAACTGAGCAAAACTTATGCTAGCATTCGAAGCTAAGTTAGAAAAAAAGAACTATGTAATTGTTCTGACTGTCGATCCAGAACATTACAATAATGATTTCAATGCTATCAAAAGGTAGGTACTCTGAAGAATGTTATAACTTGATTAACTCCACATTCAGCGTTGACGCATGTAAACAAGCCACCACTTGTAACTCATAATCAAGGAATAGCGTTGATCGATTTATATTTCGTTAGTTGTTGACTTTAATTGGTGTTCGGAAGGGAAAAAATATCAGTGCATGGTGCGTTGCGAGCACAGGCAGCCGTTTCGGCGGCCACGGTGCAAGTACATGGTGGTAAAGCTTGCATTATTTTCGGGGCAACCGTAGTGTGGTTACATTGAGCAGTGAGGCAGTGAGGCAGTGAGCTCGGTCAATTGTATTGCGGTATGTGCGACGATCGGTCGCGCTCGCCTCTCCCGCCCGCCGCTTGCGCCGATCTCATCACAACACAAAAATGACGTCGACACCAATCACAAGTTGACATTCGCTTTACGGTTCAAAACTTTCAATATGTGCTGTGCGGGATTTACGAATTACCTTTTCCATAAACTAAGGAAGTACACATGTGGACTGGCCAGCCGCGAAAGTGAGTACACTCCGATCGATCGATATCGATCATTCACTCCCGTTCACTCGTTTCCTTCTATTGTAATAATGCAGTGTTATTGTAAAATTGCCTATGTAGTCCATCTATTTATAACTGAGAACCTTAGCAATATGGAAGTATACAAGTGGTCGGAGCTAATTTAGATCGTTAACAACAATTTGAATGAGATTTATGCAATGTCCTGCGACAAGTGATTGTAAATGTACCTACTTGTTAGCCGGCGCACTTGCCTAATAATGTAACTTTCTAGAAAGACTCCTAGGAAATATCACACCAATATGTCAATTACCTAATATTTATCTACTTTTTTACTTACTACCAACTTTAGTTATATGCAATGCTAGTTGATGCCCACGACTGTGTTCACGTGCATTGAAGTTTTTTAATTCCCGCGGCAAATCTCTGATTTTCCAAAAGTACCCTGGGAATTCCAGACTATAATCTATATTTGTGGCAAATTTTGGCCAAATCTAATCAGTCGTTGCGGCGAGATTGAATAACAAACTTCCATCCATTCATATAATTCAATATTAATGAGATATTAGATATAGTCATGAATAAGTGCAATTGTTATTAAACATAAATCTTACACAATACATATTCATATACATATTGTTTAAGAACACATACTCGTGGATAATACATTTTACGAGAACTCGCGTGCGAAATCCACAAATTATGTAAATAATATTTGGTAATATCCAGCTAATCTATTCCAAGCTTATCCAAATTTAAATGACGGCACAACGAGCGTGAAGACTTTATAAACAAATGTTATTCACGCCAAATTACAACTATCTAATACCTACCTAGTGAAAAAGTTAAACCAAAACACCAGACGCTGTTCTGATAATAGATAATCAGTCATCAACTTTTACGAAGTTTCATTCGAAGAATCTATCTTAGTTTAACGAGCTTTTTATTATCTCGCTATATCTACATGTTCTATATCCATTGAAATTGTTGATTTTTCGGTTACTTCCAAGTTTTTGATCGAACTGAAAAGCAATAGATATGTGTGGTTTAGATTATAATAGATGCTTATGGTAACATTGAGGATGTCTCATCAGACCTCCCATCATCATGAGAGGTTTGAGCTGGAAACTGGACTTTTTCCTGGCCTGTGCTGGAACACTCAAGTTCTAACTCATTTTTCAGTACCTACTGTTCAATACAGACTACATTACAATTTACAACTTTAGTAAAACTGATCTTTATTTGTTTTTTATGAGTTTTCTTCATACATATTTAGTAAGTTTAGGGCCCGTACATTTATTGAATAAAAATTTTCTTTAAAAAAGCTTTAGGTATAATATTTCATTGAATATTGTTTTATATGTAGCTTTACATTAGATTTTTCTAGGCTGCATATTTCAATGAAATCAACTGAACTAATTTTCATAAAGAATCTACGAGATGAAGAAAATGAACGCAGAGACTTAATTCAGTGCATAATATTACTCGTATAAAAATGTGATGTAGTGATAGTGTGATGTGATAGTGGATGAAGTAGGTAGGTATCTAAATTCTTCGATAATATTGTCATTTATTCTAATAGGTTTTCATAGAAATGGAAATAATATCCAGTGGATATACTTATAGGAATATCCTTCTCCTTTCCCCTGTCGCCATGCTTTAGCATCGGGGAAGATAATTTAATCTCTTGTCAGTGGATAAAATTGGGGATAAAATTTTTGTCTCCTGCCCATACTCACCCTGCAGGGCTCTGCAGCAATAGATAACTACGACGAACTATCAAAGTAGGAGTAAATATCAACTGGTGTGGTCACCACCCACGTTGCTTACATCGGTACCGGTATTTAAAACCTACGTCTTATTTTTATCTTCCATGTGTATTCCACCTTACGCAGAAGCTAAGCTAGATAAACTAAGTAATAGCTAGTTAGTTTCAGCACCTATTCAACATCAACATGGATGAAGGAGGAGAAGGAGGAAGAACAAACATCCATCCATCCTTACAAACTTTCGCATTTATAATATTAGTAGGATTAGTAAAGGATTAGTCGGAAGGAAGTAGGATTTAGAGCCGTTTTTCCCAACCTAGAATAAAACCGAGCGTTTCACAGTTTTTGTATTAAAAATCTGGCAAAATATCAAAACGCCCTGCTCGGATAAAACTTAGTTTGGTGAAATCCGCGGTCAGTTGATTCTCTTTAACCGCCGCTACCATCTATGTCTGTTTAAGACACATAAAATTAAACTAATAGATACCAATTTCATGCGATATCAATTTTTATGTTTTAAACTAGCGGACGCCTGCGGCTTCGTCCGCTTCTTCAATTCACAATCAACAGTGCCTAAATCCCCACAGTTTAGGTGGGCAGAACCCCTGCAGCATCAGGATTCAGGAGTTGGGTCATGGAATTCAACGATGCAGTCTTTACTTGGTACTTTCAATAATCAACTATTGATCTTTACTTGATAACTACAATAACTATTCATAATGGACAGTTCCTAAATATCCACAGTTTAGTAGGGGAGCAATACCCCTGCAGCATCAGGATTGAAGAGTTGAAATCCGAAGTTTTTACGGGAGCATTTCGCAAAGTTTTTGTATCGATTGAAAAAAAATTCACTTAAATCGGTTTAGCAATCACGGAGATATCGATATACATAGGTAGAAAAACACAAGTCCTCCTCCTTTTTCGAAATTCTGTTAAAAAATAGCCTATGTTACATCCGGTAACATCAGCTATCTACCAGTGCAAGTCCCGCAAAATCTGTCGAGCCGTTCTCGAGATAAGCGGCATCAAACAAACAAACAGACAGACAGACAAAAATTTAAAAAATTGTTTTTTTGTTACAAGTACCGCATTTACTTTTAGGCATTTAGTAAAAAGCTGTTATATTGATTTTACAAACAGACGCTTCAATTTTATTTATATGTATAGTTCAATTGGACATATAAAGCGGGCTGACCTTGACACAGCGGCCAAACATTATCCTTTTGTCTCAATTGCTCAGTAATTGTCGGGGACGACTTCAGTTCTATTCTGAGATATAATTTGCAGTAGCTGTCAAATTGCACCTTAACTGACGCTCGGAATGATGCTATTACCTCTGTTCTAGTACCATTTGCTGCCTTGCATCTGTATTCTGTGAGATCTACAACAAATAACGAAATACACGACACGAAGATCTATCTAAGACAAGTGAAAAAATTTTTAAATAATAACTAAATAAATACAACATAATAAATTTAATTTAAAAACTTAAATTTTAAATTTAAAAATTTAAGTTTTTAAATTTAAAAATTTAAGTTTTTAAATTTAAGTATTTAAATTTAAGTTTTAAAATTTAAAAATTAAAAATTAAAAATTTTAAGAATGTTACATCCAATTTCCTTAGTCGTTACTCGACTAAGGAAATTGGATGTAACATTCGTCATATTGATTTTATTCGTATAAAATGTAGCCTATGTCACACGGACCATAATAACAAATCAGCTTTTAATAATTGATTATATACTCAAAGGCTTAATATAATAGTGTATGTACATATACATACATTATGTATACGTATGTTATATGTATGTATGCATATGACTATTTACGAATGTTCCACTGTAGTATGAAACTACTAAGCCGATTGGACATAGGCTAAATTTTTACATAATAAGGTGATCTGCAGAAGATACAAACTAACATAAGTTCTATGATGAAATGAATCGACGTTCTGTACGCTGAAAATCAAGCTTATAATTTTTTTTATTACGAGATTAGCTTGCGCTTGATAACAATCCATGATGAAAAGCATTGATTTGACATTTTGAAGTTCCGTTTGAATAAAGTTCATTGGATTATTCTCCAATCTACTTTGCATAATTCTCAGATGTAATTTGCACTCGCCTCCAGATTGAATCGCCCGATAAGAGACCTTATGTTCTCACTGCATATAACTTTCATATCTCAGTGATCATAAAATTTTAAACTAGAAAATGCCCGTGGTTTTACTAGGTACTTGTACCAGAATATGATCAGAATTTAATGATAGAATTTCTATCTGTTATATGACGCGGATGTTTAAGATTTTGATTAAATGCACTAAATCTGATCTCTGCTTAACATGGTTAAATATAAGGTACGAATATTTATTTACAGCGTTTTCGTTATAGTCCAGTCATTACGTACATTCAAAAAAGAAAATGAATTTGCGCTTCTAATTTTTTAATATGTTGTAGGGGATACCTAGAAAAGCTTAACTTGAGATTGTCGACCAAGCTTTCCTAGGAGCTTTCGCCGCCATGTTGAAAAAAGGGGTAAAATTTGTTTTTCGGCAATAACTCGGCTATCCGATGAGATTTCGAAAATTTTTGTAGGACACTTTTTGTAGCTTTCTTTGTGCTCTACAATAACGCCTGAATCATTTTTAGCGTATCATGCATCGTTATCGAGATATCAATCGATAAAGTCAAAAATTTAGGACACAATTTTTGTTTTTTGCTTTTTTTTTCTTTGGGTCTTAATAAATATGAAAAATTGTGGAATTCAAACTTGTAGAGCATATTCAGACCTACAATTTCCTTCTTGGATTTTTTTATGTTGAACAAAAATTACGATCTCCAGCGCGCCGCAAAGTCGGTGAATCCACACTCAGCGTCGAGCGAGCTGCTCGCTCGGTTGTGTCTGGATGTCGAATCGAATGGGAAATTGTTCAGGAAATTGATGGGATAAAAAATAAGTACATAGAGCAACAAATTAAGGATCACACAATAGTAATTTATTAAACAAATAATTTGTTTGTGCAGTAAAAAATATTATTTTTTTACAATACAAAATAAAGAAAACAAAATAAACGGAAAGAAAAATATTTTTTTCTGCACTCGAGACACGAACGATGGACTTTTTTCATGTCTTTTTTCGCTTGGATGGTCCAGGCTGATGATCTTCGTCCTCCGTAAACTCTTCGAGTTGTTGTGTCTGTTGAAACGTTGGAAATGATGCTGATTCGATGAGAGCATCGTCATCATCATCGTTACAGACATCGTCGTCGTCGTCAAGCAAAATGTCGACTCTGGCGACGTTACTGCATGTTTGTCCACTGCAGTGCATGCAAATAACGGAGCAACTGATTCCCGCTTTTCTGCACCCACAGGCGGCCTCACAATTTCCTTTACACTTACAGGAAATGAGCTTTAATAGTTCAGGCGGAGCGGGTTCGGCGGTGCTGGTGATTGGTTCGAGCCCTCGATTGGTCTGTCGCCAACCCCATCCTTGGCGGGAGTAGTGAGAGGTGATTCACTTTATTCGCTGTCATTGATTTTGCGAAGCGATGGAATCGCAAAATATTTATGGACTTCTCGTGATTATCACCACCATATAGGGCGATAAGGAATTGCTCCCTTTATACCTGACCCCTCCAACTCCAACGGACGCTCTATGCGGGCACTCCGTTATAACGAGTTTACAGCCAACTAGATATCGAAATTTTTGCCCAGAATATCGGAACCCTCGATTTACACTACGCACAGCAAAAACTCAACACGATACGATATACTAACTTGAGCGCGCTCGACGCTGAGCGTGGATTCACCGACTTTGCGGCGCGCTGGAGATCGTAATTTTTGTCCAACATAAAAAAATCCAAGAAGGAAATTGTAGGTCTGAATATGCTCTACAAGTTTGAATTCCACAATTTTTCATATTTATTAAGACCCAAAGAAAAAAAAAGCAAAAAACAAAAATTGTGTCCTAAATTTTTGACTTTATCGATCGATATCTCGATAACGATGCATGATACGCTAAAAATGATTCAGGCGTTATTGTAGAGCACAAAGAAAGCTACAAAAAGTGTCCTACAAAAATTTTCGAAATCTCATCGGATAGCCGAGTTATTGCCGAAAAACAAATTTTACCCCTTTTTTCAACATGGCGGCGAAAGCTCCTAGGAAAGCTTGGTCGACAATCTCAAGTTAAGCTTTTCTAGGTATCCCCTACAACATATTAAAAAATTAGAAGCGCAAATTCATTTTCTTTTATTTGCCTTTTTTTCGGACGAAATGACTGGACTATTAAGTTCAAAGGAAAATGGTCTGATGAACCCTGTAGATCAACTTAGAGGCGCTTAAGCGTGCCCCCTGCGAAGAACGTTGAGTTCTCATAAAATATTCAAGTTACACGGGCTCAAAAAGAAGTAAAAATATACCTATAGACGTAGACATTGACGAACCAGACATAGATAGATATTCGTTTGTAGACCATATCTACTAATTTTACAATTTTTACAAACTGTTTGATAGAATACAATCTCCTTGTAGAGGAGCATATCGAACCGGTCGAGGTTGACTTCTCTTATTCTTTTTTACACACACACATATTTTTTACACACACACACACACACACTCACACTCACACACGCACACACACACACGCACGCACACACACACACTATAAAAATATATATTGATAAAGATTGCAATATTCGTAACATACATTAAATAACAATCCTTAAAATGTAGGTAGAGAAATACACTGTTTACGCTATATTATCACACTGCAGTAATACTAATTTAAATCTTTGACCAATCGTTATTCTGCTACAGCGATAACGTCATACCAATTAAAGAAATAATAGCATACATGTTGCTTATAAATGACATATTAACTTTCTTAAATTCAGTTTATTCTCTCGTTTCAGCCAAATCGAAAGCCAAATAATAATTATAGTCACAAAATAGTCATTTGAATCTTAGAAACATATACCTAAGTGTAACATAAGAAGATCGTCAAACTAATTTATGTGTAACGATTTTTGTTTATGTGTTGTGTTGGTATTTTGTGTGATGTCGGGACTGCATGTGTACCCACTACCCGTGATACCTAACCTCAGATCTGTAAATACAACTAATCACCACGGTTTCATTTAAAGGGAAATCTAGATTAAGGAACACATCGAAGATGCCGAAAGGTAAGTGCTGAGGGAGAGGGCAGACTGGCTTCTTTTCGCGGCAGCGATCGGCGTTTTCTAGTATAAAAGACGCTGAAACTTTGGCCTTCCCGTCTTTTAGCTGCGTATCGAATGCTTTGAGTTGCGAATGATGCAAACGCAAAAACGCTGATCGCTACAACAAAAAGAAGCCAGTCTGCCCTTTCCCCTATAAATGGATGCTTTTCATAGAAAACTGTTCCTAATTCGCCACGAGAGTACAGGACTCGGCTGTATTAAATTACACATCGTCTAGATTTGGCTTTCTAGAGCATCGTCTCTGTGTTTTACCCAACTAAATAAGATTATTAAAAGCATCATCACCCACCATCAGGTGAGGTCGCAGTCATACGCTGTCTTGTCATCGAAAATAAAAAAGGGTAATGATTTTAGCAGTATATGTATGTATGTTTGTGTTATGTATGTTCTGCCTTAGCGCCTAAACTGCTGAGTCTAATTAATTCATTCCTTTTTGCTGCAATTTTTCCCATCATAATAATTTAGTACAGATCTATCGTTCCGCTCGTTTTATAGGCTCAAGAGTCAAGGGACTAAAGTTGTTCTATGGAACGAACACTAGCCGATTTTGTGGTTCGATGTCATATATACAGCTGGGTTCTGTACCTACTTGTCGATTTTAAGTTCAATCTATTTGTACGCGTGGACTAAATGCTTGACTTACGCTGAGAATATACGAGAATAACTGAACTCACTCTTGTTTTGAAGGCAATAATGAAACGATTAGGTCCTCAAGAGTCAAGATACAAAGATTTATGGAATCAACGAGAATGTTTACTAAGATTCTCGTTGATTCCATACATCTTTGTACTGACGTTCTCAACGTCAGATTGGAGCCGGCTTGACATCAACACTGCTGTAATACTTTTTACTTAGAATATTATATCTGCTTGGGAATCCAGCCTTAGAGGATTAGAAAACGGTTCTATGATATTTTGATGGTAATCTATCGCTTTAGTTCAACATTTCTGAAATAAACTGCTAAGGCTTCCAGCATCCGTGTTTCTTGCCACATTTTTGAGTACCTTCGAGGCAAGATATCCCTTTTGCCTCGAAGGTATTTCTTCTAACCTAAAAACTTGTGCTAGTAGGTATTTTGTAACGCTCAATGTCTCTGATCGATTTAGATGCCGGAAACTAAACCAAGAAATCCTAGAAAAATGCACAAGGCGATAACATTGGAATGTTAATTCCTCAGCAAGCGGCGTAGAATAAGAGTAGTTCCGTAAGAAAACCACAGCAGTTTATAATACCTATCGAGTCGACAACACCGACAAGTTAAATGTCATATAGCTATTATGAACAAATAAATAACATGGCCAGGTAATTTTATTGTGCGTGTATGTAGACAATAATTGCACGTACATATTCACTGATGATGATGTGCACAGAGCTCTATGGCTAAAACTTGTATACATAATATAAGCCTTCAAAAAAAAGGCCTTTAAAAAATTTAACCGGTCCATGACCCCGCTACTGGAATCATTATTATCAACTAGTTGATGCCCGCGTGACTTCGTTCGCGTCGATTAAGGGTTTTAAGTCCCGCAGGAACTCTTATTTTCAGGGATAAGTAGTAGCCTATGTGTTATTCCAGACTATAATCTATCTCTGTGCCTTTCAGCTAAATCGGTTCAGTTGTAACGGCGTGATTGAGAAACAAATATCCATCCATACATACATCCAAACTTTCGCATTTATAATATTAATAGGAGGATTAAAGTTTCGGTTTCACTTAATCGCTTAAAAAAATTCAATTGTAAAAATATACTTAATTACACGGATGAATTGTGAATATCTGCTATACCTAGTATTTAAAAAGTTACAACTTAGCTAGAGTCAGGATATCATTTGAAATAACAATTCAATAATTAATAAGGAAAATTATTGTGACGCTTAAAGAGCACATTAATTTTTTTTATAATCAGTAAACAAGGAAATCGTATTTCACAATTATGTTTATTACTTACCTAATGACATTAATGTCTCTACTTTTATGTAACTTAAGGCGCTAAGAGATGTGAAATGCCTAAATTACTTACCAACATAATAGTTGATTCGAGCTGTAAAAAAATATATAAAATGATAAGATAAGGATTCAATAAAAGTTTTTAAAGCAAGAAAATTGTATTTTTGTCAACTGCCTCTTTAAAACTTGATCTACTGCTGTTAAAATCAAATCTGCATCTGAAGATTTTGCATTACACGCGCTCTTAACTGTTGGAGTATTGGGGCTCATTTAAACAGTGAATTAAAACTGTTTTTTACGGAACGCCTCACGTGGCTGATCTCGTGATGTCACCGCGATTAAACCGCATTGCCCACCGTCGATTTCAAGGCCGCAAAAGAATGCAATGAATTAATTCGATACAAATCGCCCTATCGCACTGACCGCGTGCCTATAACCGCGAGACGAACCACAAAGAGTAGAGCAATAGAACCGCCCGCAATGCACTTGTCAATACCTAACATAGGAGATTCGGCTGCAATAAGCGAGCTAATGAACCGCAGCTACAGTCAGCATGTCACTATGACATAGTCTCTGATCATTTCTAAAAAGTCACAAATCTTTTTAAGCTATTGCATAGCTTCTATCGCGGGCCAGCGTGGAGACCGAATCCAGAAATTCCGTAACGAAAATAACCTGACACGGGACTCCTCTACGGTGAGCCGCTAGATGGCGTTGATAAAAAATGCTATGCAATAGCTTTACCGCGGCAGTCCCCGAGTGCCACACGTCTTTTTTTTATATTTTTAGCGAGCAAACGAGCAGGCGGTTCTCCTGATGTTAAGTGCCTACAGCCGCCCATGAACAATTTTGTAGCGATGCGTTGCCGGCTTTTCAGGAATTTTTTGGTCTGCCCCTTGAATAACCCCATGTTGTAATTTGTTTGGGAACATCGTCGCGGGAAGTTTTCGTTGCTGATCAAATAACACCGCCAAGTCATCTAGACATCTAATTTTATAGGGGGTTGAAAAAACTTAGGTTAAGTTATTGATTTCAAGAGCTTGTAAGTTTTAGTTAATATGTTCTTTTTATGGATGATAAGTTTGAATGATAAGGTGGAATGCTAACTTTATAACTTAAAAGCGCGGGAGAAGTATCCAATGACAAAAAAGTAAAAACCGTCAATTTTCGACTTGCGCGGTGTTGTTTGATAAGCGACGTTTTGCCATGTCAACTGACAAACTGTTTGAGTCCACTGCTTGATATGGACATGATCTTTTGCCGCCTGTTTTCAGTAATTTGCTTGAGATCGTTTGGTCACTTACTGGGCGGTTTTCCAACGCTGTGTTTTCCGATGTCACCATTAATTGAGCCAAATGAGACTCTATCCGTCTCGGGTCTGCTATGTCCCACGTCTAATGCCTCTTCATTCCTACACATACTCCCGAGCACAGAATATTTAATGCTGTCAAAGTGGTTACAGACACCTCTTACAAAAGTTTCGTCACTAGCTCTTACGGCAGTACCTATTATCTTAAATGGTGTATTAAAATTTTAACTTCTAATAACGAAAACAATTTATATATCCCCTGAGTTCTATTTTAGCTGCCCTTTTTCCCAATAGCTCGACCCGGCTCGGCTTTTAATTAAAGTACCTCGATCCAACTGAAATTAATATCTGGATCTGAACATCTGATGCTTGGCATAAATAAAAAGTTGAAGAGACTTTCGTTTCAAGCGGTGCTCGGAAGTATCTTGAAAGTTTTTATATCGAATTGTCTAGTTTATGAATTCCAGCTATCCATATTATTATAGACCTATAAATAATCGACAACCATTCTAATAATGGTTAATGGTAACGTCTATACGTACTAGTTTACGTTTACATAGCTATTTCACTCTCCAGGCCCTTAGCTACTACTATTCATGCAAAATATTACGTTGATCCATAGCTCTGTTGCAACGTGATTGAAGGACAAACTAACGAACAAACACACTTTATAATATTAGTAGGATTATAGATATGTTCTACCCTGGGTAGAAGTTAGTCTTAGTAAAGAACGACGAAAAGTTTCGAGGAACGAATCATATTAGGTAAGTTATCCAAATTAATAAGTATCGGAATTTAATTTCAAGCAAGATTGAAGCTTAACTTCGATTAAAAGCAAACAAACCGATGAATAAATCACCAAATAGAAGCAAAGCTTAATTTAAACGTGCCGCAAGAGGTATGTACCTATAAATACTTCTACCAGTGTGTGGACAAGCACGCGGGCGCGCCGAGTACCTGGTGGATGCGAGTGGACACTTTATTTGAGATTTTACGAGATAGAACTGGTTTACAGTCCAGTGAACAACCTCCTGCTCAGGGTCTGAGCGACACGGGTTGTATCAGTTTTTGCTCTATGAATACAAATACTTGAACATCTTGGACCCGTTAATCGTAGCTACCAAAATAGGTATTAACTTTCAACGGTCTTTAGTACTTTTGCCTCTATTCAGTTATTGTCTCATCTGTCGATAGCACTGCTCGAAGATAGAATATGTCTGAACGGTTTGGCTATTAAGAGCGCGTGTAATGATAAATCTACAAATACAGATTTGATTTTTACAACAGTAGATCAAGTTTTAATTATCCGAAAAAAAAAACAGGCAAAAACTACATCATATTTCCAAGGGACGATACTGAGTAGAAACATAAAATAATGAATGTTAGATAAAAAAAATCGAAGTTACATCTAATTTTTGACCAATGTGCATTTATTTTCATAGTGTATTGTGTTGCATATTACAGTGCCAAAATTTTTATATCAAATTCCTATAATAATACATATATAACTGAGAAACGATACAGCTATTTTAAAAAAAATTAATATTTTACGAGTTATTATATTAAATACATCATGTATTTGGCGCTTTCTACACTCCTACATCGCGCTAGCATCTGTCGCGTTTCACACGGGGTTTCGGGTATGTTTTACTTCATCTATCGCGGGGATTTTTTTCTGGCATTACACGCGCTCTTAACGCGGTGAGACGTTCCACAACGTCGGTTGATTGGAGATCTCCAGTTACACTGTTGACGCCACTTGAATCAATGAAGTGCCATTGGCTCATTGTTTAATCGTCTGTTTTATCAGCTGTAATGGGCATACTCATAATGCCCACACACTGACGGGTCTACACAGTGCCGTGTCTCAATGATACTAATGAAACTGCAACGAATGAATGGACGGGAGATTTTCAATTTGGTATCGTTATAGTCGTATCTAGCGAGAGGTCTAATGAGTTCTGGGAATTTTGTCGTATGGGATGCAATAGTGTTACATCCTTACTTATATTACTAAGTATGTTTGTTTGTTGGTTTATCCTTCAATTACACAACAACGGAGCAACGAATCAAGATTATGTTTTATATAAATTTAATTTTTCTATAGTTGAGGACTTAGGGTGTGACATAATCTTTTATCCCGGAAAAAGGATTTGAAAATTCATTTTTTATTTTTTGTTTGAAAGGGTATACTTCCCAGGTGGTCCCATTGTCATCAGGTCAGGCTCTGATGATGGGATCCTGGAGAAATTAAGGGAACTCTTTCCATTTTATAGGCACAATTGATATACTCTGTAGAGACGTTTGAAGTCGGTTTTGTAAAAAGAATTTTTACGTTTATATTATTAGCAAAGGAGTTTATATTATTAGCTGAGGTCTTGAAGAGTGCCATAGGCCTTTAATCCGATAAGCTGAGGTTTTCCGCGGGATTTTCCAAAACCTAACTCCACGCGATCGAAGTCACGGGTTTCATCTAGTTCTAAATAAACCAGTTAAAGGTTCTTTTGATGGGATTATAATGGTTAGTAGCAACTTAGCACACGCTCATTTGGCTCATTGCTTATCTTAGAATAGTGTCTGAACAATGACTGTTACAAAATCCACCGAACAGGCCGCACCGAGCACTATAAACAGGAAGCGTTTATATTAAGCACCACTGTGCAAGCGCATACATTGGAAAGAACAATAACCATTTGCCTTGATTGCCGCGCCTCGAGCACCCGCCATTGTGAACTGAATGCCTACATCTCTATTGATTTCGGTCTACGTACTGACCCGCGCATTGTTAAGCTAAAAACGGATTCAATTTCGTTATAGCTTTCGCGTGCCTTACAAGCTATTTTTAGATAAATGTTCCTGTATGTATCTACTATCATCTTCTTCTCTACCTATAACAGGCAAGAGTGATTAGACATCTTCAAGGCAAGCGCGTTCAACTTTGACTTCATCAATGCTTTCAATCACTGATTGTCGTCAAGGTTAAACCTGTATTCTGTACCGAAAAACGCTGAAAAAAAAAACATGTTTCTAGTAAGGGAGCCCTCTTTTTAATTTTTAATTGATTTTTTAATTCAACAAGTTTTAGTTGAACTATCATTATTTTATGTTTCTACTCACTATCATCCTCGGAAATGTAATTTTTGTTTGTTTTTTTTCGGACAATTAAAACACAGATCAACTGCTGTTAAAATGAAATCTGCATCTGAAGATTTACCTATTACACGCGCTCTTAAACACATAATAGTGTAGGCAATACGCAGCTCATTTGCAGCACAGATAGATAGAGATAGATAGAGATAGCTCTCGGTTTCGTCCCCGTATCGCCGTGATTTCCTGAATAGAACGTGTATAGGTACCTACTCGTATGTGCAGCGTTTGGCGTCGGTGGCGCCGCGCCGTTACGGTATCCAAAATAGAAAACTCCGCGGTTCCGCAGTGTGCCACAACCACACGATGCAACTCAGTTTTACAGTTTGTACAGAAGCGAAGACTTGGAGAGTGATATAGGATACTTTTATCCCAGAAAAACAAAGGGTTCCCGCAGGATTTTCAAAAATCTAACTCCACGCTGAGAAAATCGGGCAAAAGTTAGCATAAAGGAAAAAATGAAATCCATTTTAAAACTTCCAGAGGAAAATTGAAGCTAAAGTAAAAATTATTTTCAAAAAACCGACTACAAAGTATAAAAATAATTTTAGTTTGTACACTTTTGTTGAAGTCGGGCGGGCTGCGGGAAGAAACGATGAAACCGATACTCGATACTCGCCTGACTTTAACAAACGTATCACTCATGTGCCATCAGAAAGCGAGCGTCGCGCATCGATTTAATCGTTTCTATACCTCCTCCTTTTTGGAAGTCGGTTAAAAACTTTAAACTCTCTGTTTTTTTATCTAAAATAAAATGTTCATAAACATTGCGGCAGGTACGAAGTACAAGTTACATGAGGTCTATCATTTCAATGTTGTTCCTATCTTGATACCTTTTACTGAGTTTATACCTATACCTCAGCTACCAGGTAGAGCTACTTATCGTTTTAGTAATTAGATTTCCGTGCGAAGCTAATTTGCTAGTTAATTAACCTATTTGTGGTCACTGAATGTCGCCAGTGAGACGAGAAATCAGATTAAATTTTGTACCGTGGGTAAACAAGTACTTACTATCTTTACGATCTTAGGTTGAAATGGTTTCAGTGATTCTGTAAAAAAAGCCTGGATTTTTCTGAGAGAGTAAGTTTTATCCCAAAAGTCCACACTCCCGGCTAATTCACCTTTCAAGCAAAATAAACAAAATCAAAATCGGTTCACCCGTTTGGCTGCTACGATGCCACAGACAAAGACACACACACAGACAATATGCCGATAAATAAATACAAGTACTTCCTACCAATAATACATACAACTTCGGACACCTTTTATTTTTTTAGTGGCAAATAAATTATAATGCTGACATTCAATATAACTATTTATTTATGGCTTCTTATGACGGGTATTCTCACGGCAGTTGATTAATTTACGACTTCAATTACATCTAGAATAGAAGTGTAGTAATAAAATCTTTTAAAGGTTGCACTTAGAATGACAAAGTTGCTCATCGCCGTAAAATAAGGAACAGCGAACTTATTTTGAATACCTACCCAACTCTCAATCCTCAATCTCAATACTAACTGATGCCCGCGACTTCATTCGCGTGGATTGAGGGGATTCTCGCGGGAACTGAGTTATTTTCCGGGTTAAAAACTTCAATAACATAAACGTAAAAATTCTTTTTACAAAACCGACTTCAACCGCCACTCCACGTCCGCGTGGATTAAGGTTTTTGTAATTTCCGCGGGAACTAACCGGGAATTTTCCGAGTTGAAATATATCCTATTTGTTAATCCTGGGTATGAGCTATCTCCATTCCAAACAGCCAAAACACACACACACACGTACAAACTTTCGCCTTTATAATATTAGTGTGATGCGAGAGTGTATTTGTTTGGTGGTTTGTTAGTTTGTCCTACAATCACGCCGCAACAAAGCTTCCGATCGACGTGATTTTTTGCCTTAGTATAGATGAAGATCTGTAGGGCTAACATGCGCGCCACGAGAAAGTTTTGTCTACACGTTTACTCGTAGTCTCTATGTGAATCTCTACAGAGATTCACGAGTAAAGTGTCGACAAAATTTTCTCGTGGCGCGCATATTAGCCCTACTGGAGAGTGACATAGGCTTGAGGGCAAATCATACTACTTTTATTTTTACTAAAACTTTTTACTAAACTAGTACTTCGATACATATCTGAACGCTGAGAATTACTTTCTAAGTTCATGTTCTATCGTCATCATCACCATCATATCAACCTGACCTCAACATATCACCAGCCCATTTCTGGGCAAGTTCAATAAAGAAAAACTCATTTGCAAGAATTGTTTTATTATTACTTCAGAAGAATAAGGCTCACCCTTAACTAGATAGAAAAAAAAAACAAAATGTCTGCCTATTGAAATAATAACATGTGAAAATGTCAACGGTGATAAATGTCGGACATCCGCGTACTTTCATTTGTCTGGGAGGACGTCACGCTGTCATTACAAACAAGCGTTAACTTTCACGTGTTTTATGCTACGTTTACATGCTTGCCGAGGCTTGGCAAGCGTCCACAAGCTCCAAGCGGATCGGCGACAAGCTCACGCAAGCCAAGCCAAACGGGTGTTTACACGCTTGTGTTTGTGGACGCTTGTCGAGACTTGCCAAGCGTGTAAATGTAGCATTAGAGTAACTATTTATGCTTTGCTTTGTTCCCAAATTAATGCTCAATTATATTATTTAACTCTTAAGAGCCAGTTTACCTTTTGCATCCCTCTCTCTCTCGCACATTCTAATATTTTCAATTATTGTAAAAGTCTCATTATATTTTTGACTACAGTGGTTCATTACTGACGACTGACTAGTGACTCAACTCAATGGGACATGCATTTATAAAATGTTTCCTCCAATATTAACAGACTACCCTCTGTATGCTACAATGGCTATTAACCTTTTTCTTGTGTCGTGTGGTGCGGGTTGTTACGTTCCCTCAAATATGGTTGAGCGAAGCAATGGCTGGATCATGCGTCGTGCTCGTGAACGGGTGCCGCCAACGGGAATGGGTCTGCTTTGACTTCCCATGCTGACATGTGTTAGATATGTATTGTATTTTTGAAGCTTCGCTGTGGAAGCACTGTATACTTAGCTTACTTTTATTACTTATTGTAAAATTAGTTTATTTTATTTTTTGAAAAGAGCAACTGCTGAGTTTCTTGCCGGTTCTTCTCAGCAGAATCTGCATTCCGAATCGGTGGTAGATTTGTGACATATCATAAGTGCTACAGGGTAGCCTACATGAAATAAATAAATTTTGAATTTTGAAATTTGAAAATCTTGGTATTATAAGTATTTGAATGTGTGTCGCAGGCGACGCCGACATGTCGCTGAAGCAGGGCAGCGGCACCGGCAAGGTCCACTTCGGCGGCTTGGACGATGTGTCCCTGTACGGCACGCCCGTCGAGCCCGCGCCGCCCGCCCCCGACGCCAAGCAGGTAAGACCGTACCGACTTCTCCAGAGTGCCAAGGGACATGTCTTGACGACCTCCATGGTGCAGTGGTGAGCGCCGTGGTCTTATAACTGGGAGGTTTCGAGATTCCCGGCGGAGGCAATTTGGGGATTTATAATTTCTGAATTGTCTCTGGTCTGGTCTGGTGGGAGGCTTCGGCCGTGGCTAGTTACCACCTTGCCGTCAAAGACGTGCCGCCAAGCGATTTAGCGTTCCGACACGATGGCGTGTAGAATTAGAGCTACAGATTGAATTTACACTGCATCTTCACGTACTATCAGGTGAGATTGCAGTCAAGGGTTATCTGTCCATCGAACAAAAAAAAGTAAGAACTGTCAAACCCACATTTCTCTTTACAGAATGCTGGTTTGACAGTGTTACTGCTGTAAAAATCAAACCTGTATGTGAAGATTTACCATTAAACGCGATGTTAAGCTGAAATCTATAGATCCAACTCTCACTGGACTCATACTCAACAGAGAGTTAAAACGAGACAGATTACTGTCAGAGCATATTTTGTTCTCGTTTTTACTCTCACTTAAGTCCGAGCTGAGTCAGAGCACGCTCTACAGATCTCTGCATTAATCATGCCTCACGTCCTCAAGCAGGGGTTCCTGCGCAACCAGCTGCAGGCCCTGTTCCAGCCCACCGACAACAAGCTCGCCATGAAGCTCTTCGGCTCCAAGAAAGCCCTCATGAAGGAGCGGATCCGACAGAAGGCGGCGGGGCATTGGGTCATCCATCCGTGCAGTAGTTTCAGGTCAGTCAGATATAATTTGGCGTTTAAAAAGTACTAACGGCCCGCTCCGGCTTGGCACGGGTATAAAATATATAGCCTATGTCATTCACTGTTAATGGATGTTATTATACATATAAACCTTCCTCTTCAATCACTCTATCTATTAAAAAAAACCGCATCAAAATCCGTTGCGTAGTTTTAAAGATTTAAACATACATAGGGACAGAGAAAGCGACTTTGTTTTATACTAAGTAGTGATGATGTTTAGATGTATAGCAGGTGGAGGTAGAAGCTTAAAGGATAGCCAATGGCTATATCCTTCAAGGGTAGAAGCGATCTCTTCAGCTTAAGTCAAGTGTTTTACGCCGGAGTATACTTAACTAGTTTTGAACCCGCCGCGTAGTGTATGTAGTTATAATAACATTTTAATTAATTGATTTACAAGTTTTGAGTACTAAAAAAAATTGTTGTTGTTATGATGTGTATTGTTGCAATTTATATACCTACCTACTAGCTGATGCCAGCGACTTCGTCCGCGTAGATTTAGTTTTTAAAATCCCGCGGGAACTCTTTGATTTTCCGGGATAAAAAGTACCCTATGTCACTCTCCAGGTCTTCAACTATACCCATGCAAAAAATTACGTCGATCTGTAGCTCTGTTGCAGCGTGATCGAAGGACAAACCTACAAACTAACAAACCAACGAACAAACACACTTTCGCATTCATATTATTAGTAAGGATATCATTTAACATCGTTTATTGATTTTCAGTAGAAACGTCTACACATTTCTTCATGGGGCGCGAACGCATTGAAAAAAAAAGGCAATTGTGTTTCATCAATGAATAATCCTTTATTTGAGACATGATCTTACAAATAGGCATGCTCTTTATCACAAAAGACTAAAAAATAACTATTCAGATATAACTTTTTACTCCTTTCAATTAAAATGGCGGATCAACGATGTAGTGGACGTACATTTCCGTCGCATAAAATGTAACAGTTTGAAACGTTAACGCAAGCTATAAAAGTTTGAATTGCATCCATGTTCGTTGCACCGCCAGCGTCAGAAGTCGTAAGTCGTAAACTAGTACTCAAATAAAAGTCCACGAGTCCTTTTAAGACGTCAAGGCTCCAGACAAACATTTTTAATTAGAAAGAATCTAATTAGAAATGTTACGGTAAATGTGATAAATGTGGTAATTTTTAATAATAATCAGTGAATATTAATAATTGAAATGTGATAAGATCTATGAATCTCATCACTTTTTTCGGCTATTATTAATAACTCATGGATCACGTCTGACTGTCCGACATCCGTGTGTCCCTTTTTCTTAGAAATGGCTTGCGCTACTAAAGGAGGTGGGTTGATAAGGCAACAAAATCCGCCCCTCATACACTCGAAAAAAAAAGTTCCAGATTTCGACAAATTGTAAATGTATTTATATACTTGAAGATATAAACTTTATTTTAATATGAAGTTTAGGTAATAAAAAAAATAGTAAGTTACAGAAAATATTACCCAAAAAGAGAGTGTTTCTTTTACTTTTCTTACATTTTCATACATTTTAGTCGTTTTTTAAGCTTTGATTTAATATTTTAGAATGAAGCGCTCCATGAACCATGGTAAACGTAACTGATAATGATGCTCCTTTTTATAAGCTTTTATATGAGTATTAATTTATTTTGGTTTGTACTCATAGGTCACTGGTCTCTTAATGCTATAAAAATTTCAAGTTTCTAGCTTAACTCAATGAAAAGTTACAGCTTACAAAGCGTGTTTTCATACAAAAATTCTAATGACGTCACTCATCGAATCTAGAGCTCTTCCCCGTCTTATTTGGCATACATACATACATTGATAGATAAAATTATAACCCTTATTTTTTTTTGGCATAGCCGTAGTCGGGTAATATGTATAATCTACGTGTAAAACTAAGCAAGGACTAAAATTCGGTGACGTCACAAGACCGTAAATTGAATTATGGAAGTTCAACCCTAATAAGGTTCCATTAAATATTCCCATTAACAAAGTTAACTTTGTGCACCGTCAGCCGAGTAAACCATTCAAGCCTCCACTGAGCTTGGACTGAATTTTTAAACTGCACTCGAAAAATATTTATGTTCTCTCGCAATTCATAAATTTCATTATTTTACAAAGTACCCTCGCAGGTCCAAGGCCGAACGAGATTAGCACAGAATTGCCTTCAAGTAGCTGCTGCCTATTTCCGTGAATAAAGTGATAAATATTTAAAATGACTCTTATAAATGCGCTACTAATGGAAACCGCTAAATACAGGTACCACCTACTCCTTTATTCTGTACAGGAAATAGGGCTGCTATTCTTTAAATTACCTTCGAAGCAAGACTAAAAAGAGATCGCAAGGAAGTACACTCCTAAACCAATCTTTTCCTTCAGACGCAATTCAGACGTAAGAAAATATTGGCTTTGTAAAAATGTTAATTTATACCCGACAAAATTAATATTTTTTCTGGCATAAATTCACAATTTTTTCTGGCATTATATTTATCTTATTCTAATTGTCAAACTTCGGTGCTAAGCCCTTTCCAGTGCTTACAATTTTCATGACAACCCTATTCATACCAGAAAATTTCGCTTTAATTGCGAGCTTTAAAGCGCCAGTACGTTGTTTGCAATTAAATTACTTAACGTAATTTCAATAAGCCAATGTATCTATTTATTTTATTTCACAAATTATTTCGCTGAAAATTTTTAGCAACGAGAACGTTATTCAGAAACTGGAGCATCTTAATGCACGTTTTCATATCATTTTTCATTAAATAGCTCATACGTTGTATAGCTCTACCGCCTATAAACGTTGTATGAAAAAGCTTTTTTAATTGAAATTTAACTAACACTGGAATTTTCTGAATAGCTCATCGCTCCATGTATCTCTAACTAGTTGATGCCTACGATTTCAAACATGAGCAACCCGCAAACAGCTCACTACTGGGTGCAGATCTCTCCGAGAAGAGTAAAGACAACTTTTCCCATGTTGACATGTGTTGGATTTTATGTATTGCATTTTTTTGAAGCTTCATTGTGGAAGCATTGTATACATAGCTTAGTTTGGTTACTTATTGTAAAATTATTTTATTTTTTTGAAAAGAGCAACTGCTGAGTTTCTTGCCGGTTCTTCTAAGCAGAATCTGCATTCCGAACTGGTGGTAGATTTATGACGTGTCATAAGTGCTACAAGGTAGCCTACATGAAATAAATAAATTTTGAATTTTGAATTTTATACACTGCTAAATTAGTGGCATAAAATTGGTTTCATGACGTTAATTTCATCAACAGTTTCACGTGTAAACATGAAACTGTTGATGGAATTGCATGCATCAAGAAATGAGAAGTTTACACGTGAAATTGTTCATGAAACTAATTTCATGCTACTAATTTCACAGTGTAAATTCGGCTTTAATGGCCATAATTGCAAATCGGCAGACTTCACACACCTTTGAGAACATTATGGAGAACTCTCAGACATACAGGTTTACCTACTCACGATGTTCTTCAAGCATGTAAAAAGTCCGAAATGTCAGCCCGTCAGATTGAACCAGCGACCACCCTTTCATTGCATAGTGCATTCTTGTAATAGTATATTTTTTTAATGAATATTATGCAAGGGAACTTATATTCTTCTCTCCCCTCCAAGTAAGCGAAAAGCAAAGCTTGTCTTAAAAGCACGACAATAGTGCAACGGGTGGAGATTGAACGTGCTACCTTTCAGTATTCAGTCCGTCCGCACCTTTTATCCGTTGGACGCTTGAGGCTTCAATTTATCAATAATACTGAGAATTACTGAAACATATCACTGTTCATTCAAGTCGGCTCGATTTCAATGTTCAGAATTTCAGCTACATTCTCTTGAGATCCTTGTGGAAAGAACATTCAGTGCGGTCTTATATAAGCATATATCCGTATATACAGTATACGTCTCTATTTAATGGTTCAATAATGTTATTAGAGCGTTTATAATAATCTCCGAGAACGTTCGCCGGCGAGCTGACAGCTTCCGCTTGGATAACTTGATCACGATTACCGATACCTACCAATCGATTCGAATCCATGAGCAATGAGCATGATTCACTTCCTACTAGTTTATGATCAAGCGTAATTAATTACGCTTTCTACAGATATGCAAATTAATAAATGTTACACCTTTTACCTATATAGATTGGGGCTTAGGTCTGGTGGTAGGTTATTATTGATCCAATGACTCGACAAATAGATTTTTCATTTCACGAGGGCGCGTGGCGCATGGTTGTGTTTGTGTGTCCTATCTGTATAAGGGTCAGCGAGAGCTTGCTCGCGCCTGACCGCTTCCACCTAGGCTCCTGACAGGCACGCGCACTTACGCAATGTGCATGTACACGACGCGACGCAACCACAAGTAAAGCGCCCGTAACTTCGTGATATAAACGTACTATAACCAACTGCAGTACCATCGCTAGTATAATAAGACGTGTTTATTTTTTGGTGCTGGATCAAATAGAACGCCAGAAACGACACGATCCATAAACCATTTGCTGCCAGACGTCACTGGATCAATAAGAACTTCTTGACATTTTTTTGAATTTTCAGCAATAGCCCACTTACATAACAATTTTTTTTTTTTGTTTTGTTCATTAATCTATGAACTAATTCAACTAAAGTTAATTTTTGTAGTGAATTCGCATTAGTAGTCCCCTAACTAAGTAGTATTTGTTACGCAGCATAGAAGAGAAGTGCTCTTTAATCCATATGCGTACCTATTGTTTTGAAGAAACTCCGTGTATTGTACGATAGTACCAGTATAGCGCCATTGTTCTAACAGTAAACCAATGGCTTTTGATGGAAATGTTTACAAATTGTGTGCGTCAAAGTTACGAATTGTAAAGGAATCATTTCGCACACCAGATGCAATAACGTCCTAAATGCTAAAATTGGTAAAACGAGTTCTTGATCACAAATGCGTCAAACATGCGTCTACATCCGAGTTACATATCGTCGGGGATAGTGCAAAGCCGCGTATCTAGCATTTTCATACGTTGTGGTCAAATCAAAACCGCGTTAAGTGTTGTAGCGACTAAATTAATCACTATAAAAGATATCTATTTTTATCAATACATAGAACACATGGATTAATGCTCTCTGTGTAAAAATGATTAGCCCAATAGCCGTAGAAATAAGAAACTTATAAAGTTTTAAACTTCCCCTGTACAACTGTGAGTAGTGTAGATCCGCGGTTTTTACCAATGGTACATACGCGGTTTTGCACTATCCCCGACGATATAACAAATGTAACTCTTATAAAATGACCCACTGTGTTACATTTTAAAAGTCACATTAACTTAACAAATCAAATTGAAAGAATTCAATGGACGCGAAAATTGTTGTTAAACTTTCTGCAAATTCTTGGTTCACGTCCCAAAGGAATCTTTTCAGCATTTCACTTCTTTCATAATAGAATACGGGAAATAAACGCTTCCACTTGAGGAAAATTGAAATAATTTAAAAGGCCATTCAACAATGAGATTATTTACGCAAATAATCCATTTAAAATACAATTACGCTTGTTTAAATAGGCTACTATTATATCCTATGTAAATACTCTCTGTCTGTTAGGGTTGCCACAAAAAAAAGATGTTGTCCTAGATCTTAGTTAAAATAAATGGATGGATAGGTAGGTACTTTACTACTTGAGAAAAAACTTAAAAACTCATGCATGTTTTTTATTTTTATTCTTTTACTCGTATATCTTTCCTTCCATTTTAGTAAAAAGTTGATCAAACTTCCCACACTTTTTGCTTTTCATTAAACTATGCTATTGCTTACGCCTATAAATATTTTTCCAGAGAAAAAAAATCTCCGTCCATTTCCAGAATCAAAGCTTTCTCTACGCCGAATTTAATGCAGATTAGAGGTTCCTTCACTAAAGGGTAATAACTCCCAAACAATCCCAACCTTCTAACTAACAAAAATCCTTGACTATCCTATCTAGTCCTGTTATCCTATTAATATTATAAAGTTTGGATGGATAGATGAATGGATGTTTGTTACTCAATCACGCCGCAACGACTGAACCGCTTTGACTGAAATTTGGCACAGAGATAGATTATAGTCTGAAATAACATAACATTATTTCCCGGAAAATTAGAGAGTTCCCGCGGAAATAAAAAAAACCTTAATCCACGCAGATAAAGTCGCGGGCATGATCTAGTAAAGAATAAACTTCCGTAAAAATACGTTAGCAACCCTAGATTTCGACAGAGCAGTAGGTATTGATTATTCATCGGCATTGTTAAACGACTCAGAAAACATGGACAGTGCGCGTAAAATTCGAAATTCATGTCTGTTCTGAACATCAAAGCGCGGCAAAAGCATATAACATGTATAGGATTAACTTATCCTTCACAATATACATTGTTATGAACGAAAAATATACAGTGCTTTTACAGCTACAATAAGCACACACATCTGACTGAAAAGCATCAAGGTTTTTCAATCGTACAAATTAATAACAAATCTAATTATCACATCTAGAAACGAAAGTATTACAGAAGGGAACTTATCTCAAAAAATCTAGAACATAACAATTGTATCTCTACGTCACCAGCTTTAGCTGAGTGGTGTTGCTAAACATATCTAATTATGATTTAAAAATCTAATTAGGTTCCAGTCAGAAAGTAGTTAACGAAGATGCCTTGTGATTTATTGATTCTATAACTTACTTAATTTCAGCTTTGAAGCTTTATAATTCCTATACCTGTATAAAATATCTTACCGATAGAGCTGAGGTGACTTTAAAAGTTTCCTGTTTTTCCGGAGCACTTCAACAAAGAATGTTTATTAAGTATTACATTTATTGGTCAAATACTAAAGTACTACTACTTGGAACAAATAGGATGACAACTAAACATAAATAAACATAACATAAAATAGATCTATTGAATCCCAATGAAATGGAAGAAGGGGATGCCTCAGTGGCTTGCAAACTAGAACCGAGTTTGTCTATATAGGTAAACAATTATAGACCCTAGCTCGTCATATTATTATTATGTAATCATGTGACCCATGCATGGCCTATATACTTCGTGCAGCTTATAAAAACCAGTCATCTGTCGAGTGCAATATAAATGTCAACGATTTATTTGATATTAAAGTTTACAAAGGTCGATTTTTTTTTATTACAATATATATAATTCATATTGATAGATATAACAAATGCTTGAATTATTAATAGACTTAAGTAAAAGATATAGGTATGGATGGACTGAGGTAGGAATTAGGATCATCTTTATATGTCGGGTTATCCTACTCGTACATACATGTACATATTTTTAGCATAAAGTTCACACTTATTTGAAAAGAAAAAAAACATCGCTTCCTAAAAAACACAAATACCATGCAAAAATTGTCGCTTGTTTTTAAACTGCCTATTTTCAATGGTTTTATTTTTCAAATAGAATAATAAAACAGTGGGGCTTGCTTGGTCTAACAGAATTGTTAAACTCCAACCTGAATTCAAATTATTATACTTTTATTCAAATAAGCCCTTTTGAATAATTAAAGGTCTGTCCATTTGTAATGACTCTACTGCTGGTCTAAAATCTTAAATTGCTATTAATTTATTTATTTTGTGTCATGTTTTCATCTTGTTGTCATCTTACTTTGACTCTAATGTAATAGAATACGAATATGATCAATCTAATTAAATGACTACTTACTAACACTACTGTGCCATGTCATAGAGGAAGAAAAGACTTTTTTTATCTATGGCCATGTTTTGTGCTGGCGATGATTAAGGGTTTTATAATCCCGGTATTTATATTAACTGTATCTACACATACCTAAAATTTCGTTAAAATAACCTGACACGGGACTCTCTCACCGCTAGATGGCGTAGATAAAAAATGCTATGCAATAGCTTTACCGCGACAGTCCCCGAGTGCCACACGTCTTTTTTTCTTGTGTATTCTATGTTTTGGATTACCTCCAAGAAATATATAATATGAAATTCAGCAAAAAAATTCCAGCCAGCCATACACGCCAAATTAACTTTATGTTTTATATGTATTCATGAATGAAACTTGTATGAAGTGTGATTCTGATCTGTTTCGTGAACAAGTGTACCGCAATGCAGAAAATTGGAACTGCAAATGGCAATATTATTATTATATTATTTATGTTTTATTTTTTCATCGCTACGGTCTGTTGATGTTTCGATTGCATGTTACACGGGCGATACCGGTTTTATACTAAATTTTATAATCACACTAGCTTTTGCTCGTGGCTTTGCTCACGTTAAGTTCGATTTTTCAAACCCCTATTTTACCACCTTAGGGGTTGAATTTTCAAAAATCCTTTCTTAGTGTGCGCCTACGTCATAAAAGGAACCAACTGTAAAAATTTCAAGTTTCTAACTTCAGTAGTTTAGGCTGTGCGTTGATATCTCAGTCAGTCAGTGAGTCAGGACTTTGAATTTTATATATATAGATAGTACCTATATTTGTATGTACAATGTACATATATAACACATATTATATTATGTGCTAATCTATACAAATAAATAAAATAAATCAAAATAGTGTCTTTCTGCGGCTGATAGGATATTATCCTAGCGATAATAATCGTCTAAGGGCCAATTTCACCGTTCAAACTAAACGCGATTAGTTCACACTAAACTCAGTTTATGTGCTTAACTGGATTTAGGGTTATAGTTTGCATTTCACCAACCATAAATTAACTCAGTTAAAACTAAACGCGGTTTTAATTCTAAGCGCCCATTAGTCTTATTATTTTAACCATTAGCTTTCAACAACGTTTTTAATTTTTTGTTTGCCTGTTTATACTGTATTAAATACATACAATATTTGAAAATTCCTTATACTTATATTAAAAATTTCAATAACGCCTGAGCATACCTATTGTTTCGTAGCGCAATCGGCTTTTATGTGATCTTTTCTTTTAATATAGAAATTATATATGTAATCATAACGGATTTCATTATTACAATTGAAGCAGAAAGACGATCTGTTGCCTACGAATCCCACGATCCCACGATCGTGTATACGTCTGCAAATATCATGGGATTCCTCCCGTTACTAGGTAGACTAGGAATGTATACACGCACACAAAGGTAGTTTCTATGGAACTAGGAATAGACACTTACCTACTCATAGACGTAAATTTTGAAATTAAACTTTAAAGCCCATTTAAAAATCGGTTGAAAAAAACTTTATGAAAATCGAAAATATTATGTAGGTATACCTAATAATGATCATAATATGCATCATAATATTATTTTGGGAAAGTAAAAAAAATTTTTTCATTTATCTACACCTATAAAGATGATAAATGGACGTAATCAAGCTCTTGGTCACAAAGAGCGTCGATTTCAAAAGGTTATTGCGAGAAAATTATTTTCATAACAGGGACATTGATTTCTGCCATTTTATTATACTACTCGTAGCTTTTGCCTGCGACTACGTCCGCGTGCAGGTAAAGTCAAAATTCCGCAAGAACCCTGTTTTTCCAAGATGAAAGGTAGCCTATATAGCTCTCAAAGTTCTTTTTTTTTTTTTATTGGACAATAAAACTGACTGCAATCTCACCTGATGGTAAGTGGCGATGCAGTCTAAGATGGTAGCGGGCTAACTTGGAAGGAGTATGGCAGTGTACGTTCAACCTATACCCGTAGTCTGTTTATACACGCCATCGTGCAGGAACGCTAAATCGCTTGGCGGCACGTCTGACGGTAGGGTGATAACTAGCCACGGCCAAAGCCTCCCACCAGACAACTCATTATACGAGCGAAAATATAGAATTGTTATAAATACTCGTAGGTACGTACCACGGTAATTATTTTCACGTGACCGTCGTCACGACGAGACCACGGTCCATGCAATTGGATCGAAATATCGACAATCCCAACTAAAATAATTACCGTGGTACGTACTCGTAGTATTTATAACAATTATGTCAGTAAACCACGAATCAAGTCTAAAATCTTTAGAAAATATAGAACATGCATCACTGCTAGTTCGCGGCGTGAGCTGTAATGTGCAATCAGCATAAATGTTAATGTGACCTTTAGGATATCGTGAAAATGTCATGTTTAAGAAGATTTAACACTCTCATTAACAGAAGCAAAATATTTTCTTTATGAATTGCTGTAGTCCGCGTCACAAATGAAGTCTCTAGTGTACTTGGCGAGCACGCTGGAAGTATTCTGTGCTGAGAGTCTGTTGCATATTCTACACTCCCCTCTAATTACTTTTTTTTAACGAACGTTGTTTTCATCTACATACTTTTTTAAGAATATTTCACATATTTTAATATTTTGTAACACCCCACACTTCGCTGGTAACTACAAGGTCTAACTGCCAAATTTTTCCTTCAGACTATATTTGAAGTTTTAAAAATAAGTTCCCTAGATAATAATTAAGTAAGCAGTAAAATCCTGCTAATATTATAAATGCGAAAGATGATCTTAAGTCTTAACCAATAATAGCAAGAGAGTACCAGCCAATTAGATGAATTGCGATTTTCATACCGATGCAATCATTTTTAGAACATCCCACCTCTGGAATTACTTATCATTGTAAAACGAGAACCCCTAGTAGTAGTTATGACACTGGCTGCCATGACAGGTTCTTTCCCCCCATAAGAAAAGCTCGTGTATCGTAGTTTTCTTCTGTCCATTTTCCCGATCTACTCTTTAATATTGATAGGTATACCTTCGTATTAACTGGTACTAAGTTCAGAGACGTACCTATTGTCTGTCTCTCGACCTGCAATAAGGGTAGAACAGGCAAAGTTTTAATTAAATACATCCCGTTTATGGCTAGTGCGTTCAGTTGAGCGAAACCTTATTAGGAGTACCTATTGATATTTTCTTTGTATGTATCTTTTCTTCCGATTCAATTCTTTGTTTGTATAAATATTTTCTCTGATGTTTTAATTATATTAACTTCGATATTCTCTAGTAGATGAGACAAACCTCACCACCTGGGTGCCTGGAGCACTTCGACTATCCGTTGTGCCACATCTTTTTTTCGCGTACTTAGAAAATGTGGAAACAACTTTCCGCAACGGGGCGGATTCAAGGGGCGGACCAACAAATTCCCGAAAAGCCGGCAATGCGTGGTGCCTCAGGTACTACAAATGTTCATGGGCGGCGGTAATCACTTAACATCAAGTGACCCGCCTGCATTTTTGCTCGCTAAAAATATATAAAAAAAGCAATCTATACTAATATTATAAATGCGAAAGTGAGTTTGCTTTTTTGCTTTGCCCTTCAATCACGCATCAAAAGAGCAGCGGAACGAAGTGATTCTTTATGTGGATATAGTTGAGAACTTGGAGAGTAACGTAGGCTACGTTTTATCCCAGAAAAACTGAAAGTTCCCACGCAATTTTAAAAATCTAACTCTGCGCGGACAAAGTCGCTCGCAAAAAAAAAAGAACTCTCTAGTTTTCCATGTCGCCAACATTGAAAAAGTATTTTCGACTATACGAAAGCGAAATTATTTTGAACGCGAAAGCCTAACATAATCAGAATTATTTATTTGTAGCATACATACACGCTCCTAAAGAGTCGAGGTCGCATAAAAGATGCTGTAAGCAAAATCTAGTTACCCATTGGGTTACCCACTCAAATATTGATAAAGCAATCTCGCTTTGAAATCGCTGCTTCATAATAAGTGAGGCTCATCTTGTAATTAACTTAAAGTCTTTTGAAAGATAGAAGTGCACAAAAGACCTTCTTAACATGAAGGAGACACGTGTAACTATTCTACTTGTGCCAATTAGTATTAACGATTTTGATAAAAGCCGCAAAGTTCAGGAGTAGTTTTCAGGCGTCCAACATTCTTTCCTCGAAACTCTGTACTTATAACTTGAGTAGATATTAGATATATGCATTATGCAAGCATAAGTGAACAGGCATCTTCTATACACCTCCTAAATCTATTTATTCTTTCCGTCATACCAAATTGTCACACACACTTACATATAATATAGACAACATACATAATGAAACTGCGTTGCGTTAAAACGTGTCTTAAGTTAAAGGTAACAAGTTTAAATTAAAAAATTTATTTTAATATTTAAAAAAATAAGTTTTTAGTAGCTGGCATCAGTCCCTGGATATCATCTATGTCCATAGTACTTGTCAAGATAAATCAAACGAACCCAAACTCGATGGAGTTACGTCGTTTTATTACAGAATACAGATTTTCTATATAAGTCACTTTCCAGCTCCTCATCATCAGACTCTGAATATCTAAGACCAGTACTTATCCAGATGAATATACGAGCCAAAGCTCGAAGGGATTACATCGTTTTATTACAGAGTTTCCCAAGCCTTCTTCAGGATCAGATCAGCTCTATGTCACAATAATATTGCAATGTCATCCGATTTACATGCAAAATTTTAGCTCGATCGTAAATCGAGAACACATGGTTCAGTTTGCAAGATTTGGCCTAAACAAACATACATAACATATGTACATAGATAGATAAGTCATGCATACATTGCAAGTTAAATAAAGGTTCCACAATTTTTCATCCATATGACCTAAATATGTCGATAGAAGTTTTTGACACTTTGGATTTAGCTAGGGAGTTAGGAGACGCTAGAATTCATACCGATGCTGCATTAGTTCCCACACTGGTAAGCTATAGTAATCCGCTGGTCGGTTATAGTAATCCACTTACGTCCACTCTGCAGTCTGGTTCCATAACTTAGATGCATCAATTAAATTGGATTCGGAACTACCCACATTAGTTATAGTTGCTTTCAGAAACAACTGTATTAACCTACGAAAAATATTTTACACTAGCTTTAACCCGCGGCTTTGCTCACGTTAGGTTCGATTTTTTAACCCCCAATTTAACCCTCTTGGGGTTGAAATTTTCCAAAATTCTTTCTTAGTAGATGTCTACGTCCTAACAGCTACCTGTATCTATACCAAATTTCAGCTCGATCGGTCCAGTGGTTAGAGCTGTGCGTTGATAGATCAGTCAGTCAGTCAGTCAGTCAGTCAGTCACCTTTGCCTTTTATATATTTAGATTAGTTGATGCCCGCGACTTCGTTTGCGTGAATTGAGATTTTTTAATTCCCGCGGGACCTCTTCTCCTCTTATTTTCCGGCATAAAAAGTAGCCTAAGTTATTCCAGATGTCTATCTCTGTGCCTTTCAGCCAAATCGGTTCAGTCATTGAGGAGTGATTTAGTAACAAACATCCATCCATCCATCCGCCCATCCATGCATCCATACATTCAAACATCCAAACTTTCGCATTTATAATATTATAATAGGATTTTAAATTCCCAAAAATTATTTTGGGCAAATTACAGACAGAATTAAATTTATGCATAACTTATAGCGTTAACCACTTATACTTAAACTTATAGTGAAACTTTGATTAGTGAAATAAGTTAGGTTAGCAAATCTCAGCATCTTTTGATACTTTGATAGTTGGTCTAAAGCCACCCAAATAAGCAAAAGATTACTTTTGCTTAGTTGGGTGGCCCTTGTGCGTGTATTGATTGCAGTATTGAAGAGATGCAAGTTGTTATTGGCACAACAATGTGCTTAGAATTCATTTGCATTAATATTTTCACACAGTAAACTATACGATTAGAAAACTCACTATATAGTAGTGGATTGCTATGCTTATGACGCATGTTATGGATCCGTTCCCAGAGTCTATATGAAGATAAGAAACTAATATCGTATTACCTGTGGCAGTCGTATATGATATTCCGGCGCCTTTCTCTTGTCTGCGTACACCATTTTAACGGGAACAGACATTACTATAAGTTTTTAAAATAAGTAAGAGTGAAGTAGAGTATCATTCCAACTGCTCCTTTCACATTATATAGCGCTATATAACTATATATGTTAACATTATTAACATTATATAACTATATAGCGGTATAGCATAATCTGAAATAAATTTTAACGAAAAAAAGGCCAACTAAACTTTTTTATGTAGCGTAACAGGTCCCTTGATTGTGTTTCTACGAGCAATGATAGATAGTTTCTATGAGCATAGATTAAAGATTGGTAGTCGCTACGCCGAGATACGAAGCGACTCCCAATCATTAATCCTTAGATAGGTAGATGCCTAAGTTGTAAATATTTTAAAAGATCACCAAATCTAGATCTATAATCTCCTTTCTGTTCACGTAAGTTTGTAAAAACCCAGAATTAAATCTATTCGTCCATAAATAATAATTACTGTTTTTGGTTGTTTTCCGTCAAAATAAGTGTAGTCAAAGCAAAGCACGCTCCTTTTATGATCCATTGTTTGCCAGCGATGACGTACAAACATAAACTCGTACCACCCCGTACTAGTGCTAGCATGTAGGCCCGTGCACTGATTCAGGAATATAAATGAAGCGAATCGCATAGATCCAACCGATTACTGCTAACACGTAATCGTTGAGAAGGGGCCATGTGGTGTGTTATGCATCAAACTATACCGCTTAGAATGGAAGTTTCTAACAAAGCTTCCTTCTGAACAAAACAACCAATAAATGTGTGAGTGCCATGTGAATATTTCCGTACTGGTCAGCGATCACAGAGGTAGGTACTGGTATAGTTCTTGCAATTCAGGAGGACGCGTGGCTCATGGTTGTGTGTGTATAAGGGGGAGCGAGAGCTTGCTTGCGCCTGAGGCTCCGGACAGGCACGCATACTTACGCAATGTGCATATACACGACGTAACCACAAGTAAAGCTCACGCGCCCTCCTGAGTTGAAAGAACTATACCTACAGATCGTTTTTTCGACGTTTTTGATGGTATATTTGACATACGCGTGTCTCTGGATCTAATAATGTTGGGATGCAGGAAGAGGAAAAAGTATCTACTATCAGTTGTCTATTCAAATTGGCGTCATCAAGTAGGTCCGAAAAAAGTATGTCAGCAGCCTGTCCAGTGTTAATCATAGGTTAATAATTTATTATAGAGGTCAGTGACCAATACTCATGCAAAAAATCAGGTGGGTCCATTGCTGCGTGATTGAAGGACAGACCAATAAATAAACACCCTTTCGTATTAAAGATAAGAAGTAACAAAATCATTTTGAAATTACTAAAAAGTTTTGGCCAAAAGGTACGTATTTTAATAAACATTAAACCGCATTTCCGTATTGCGACGCTGTATTTGAAGGAGAGCTCAATCTTTAGACGGGTCCAGTTGAGATTGAAATGCAAGATTTTTATGAAATATTCTGTCAAGACGTGAATACAAGGGAAAAAATTTAGACGGCGACGTCGGCATTGCTTGAAGAGCGCTCGAGACGAGGCCACTTCAGCTCAATACCTGATGTCCAGGGCTTTGTACCGGCGCTTGATCCATTGTTTCAACATCAAGGTTACCGCTTATACTGAAACAACACTTGCTCGAGATTTAGAAGCTTTTGCGCGTACCAATTGATTGGTCTTAAAGCGTTTTATCCTTTGTACCAAAAGCTAGGGATGGATTAAAAATGGTACTGTACTCGGCAGAAATTATTACATATCGGCTTGCTTCGGCTTGGCAGAGCGACTATTCCCTTGTATTTGTTTTTTGGTGCAGTTCCTCCTCTTTCCTTCCATTTTCTCATCATCTTAGAACTTTTAAATTTGCATTAAAATACGCAACACGCGCCCGAAATTTCAAATTCAAGGTGGTAAATCCGTGAATGTTTTTATTCATATTTTGGCTGAATATTGCGAATCCTATCTAGTGCGGGCAGTATAATGATTTCCCTGCAGAGCGGTAAATATTTGGCATGGAGGCGTGGAGTATAATTAAATGAAACATTACCGACATCGGAATAGACCACATTTCCCAAATTTTAATGTATTTTGTGAAGCGGATTAATATTAATGGTAATAATGATAATAATATAATTTAATGTGGATGTGCTTTCACCTCTACTATACGTACATAAAATTTTAATATCACGCCTATATATTTTTCAGAATTCAGTTGATCGTTTAGTTATCTTCCTAAATGCGCTTGTAACGATATTCATCAAAAACATGTTTCACTAGTTCCTTTGAATATGTATATTTTTAACCCAGAAGGGTTATAGGCCATAGTCCACCTGAGAGGTGACCTGCGCTCAGTAGTGAGACGTTAATAGGTTTCTCATGTTGATTGTGAATATTACCTGTTATAATTATTATTTTGCATATTATTTTGACTCTCACACCCGCATACAAAATAAATACATATAAAACTAAAGATTTAAATAATAAACATAAATACATTTATACAAATAAATAAACTTACATATACTCTACACAAATAAATACTTGTAGCGGGCGGTGGATTACGCCCCGGCAGGGGAGACCAAACGGCCGGGGGTCAGGGTGACAGGCTGAGAAACCGACGGACTATCCTAGCCGAGTCTAGCAGCACTGCTTTCTGCATCTTGGCTGCGAGCGAACTGCCACCCATATTTATTATTATTATTATTATTAAGCCATAGTTATCATTACTATTAAGTATGAAAAAAATTCAGTCAACATGCCTCTCGACATTCAGGGGGCGCTTGAAATTAATTGGAGATGTTTCGAACACAAGCCAGCCTCAAGAAGCTGCACTCGACAAGAATGTGAATTGATTCGGCCTCAATAGCTCGATACACGAACTAACAATTTTAATTTAATCGTGTGCCATGGTTTGTCACAGTAAAGTTATCGAATTATTATCGATATCTAATTAATGACAGATCTTTAAAGACCGAAAGGTTAGATTTTGTTTTTAATTAGCCTGTAGTTTCCTACTTTTGAGCTAAGGCTGTAACTTTTTCTATAACACTGCTCATGTTGCTTATTTCCTCCGTTATTTATAACCCCCGACGAAAAATGAGAGTGTTATAAGTTTGACTTTTGTGTCTGTCTGTTCCATTGTAGCTCCTTAACGAATGGACCGATTTTGAAACGGTGTTCTTTGTTTCAAAGCTGACGTGATCGAGGCAGATCTTAACTAGAAATAATTTGTGAAGATCTCATATGAAAATAAACAAATCTACTCTTGTTTTGTAAGTACAACTACAGTTTTTTTTGTTTCTTAAAGAGGCGTTTTATTATTTGACCGCTAAGCTTCCTAAAAAGCATTGCTCTATTAACAAAATCATAAAAATTAACATAGAAATAAGGCATCGTATGTTGTATTTGTTAAGGCGTGAACTTATCTATTCATACAAAGGGGGTCTGTTTTTGATGAGCCAAGGTTAAGTGCTATCATTCCTACATGAACTGAAGTAAGTTCAAAAAATATAATATTTTTTGAAAAAAAAAAAATTGTGTACTCAAAAGTTTTGTATATTGAAAATCACCTTAGATAACGTACAGTATAAAGACATTTTATTTTAATTCCATCGCGCATCGTTTGAAAAAAACAACAATTTTAGGCCTAAAAGACCTAGAGACCTTAATAAAACCGGCCAAGTGCGAATCGGAGCCGCACACGAAAAGTTCCGTATCATGGTACAAGATTTAAGGCTTGTTATTGTTATTAATAAAGAGCAAAATTTATTGTATGGAAACTATTCTTAATTTTTAACTTTTTTTTTTATTATTTGTTGATACAATGGCAACAGAAATACCCTATTCTATGACGAGTATCTATTACGGTTCATGGGATACAGACCGATGGCAGACGGCCGGACCGACGGATAGCGGAGTCTTAGTAATAGGGTCCCGTTGACACCCTTTGGGTACCTACAGAACCCTAAAAACATTCTGCCCACTTAATAGGTACATATTTGGCAGGTAACTTAGCTAGAATCTAATTTCATAACGCGTTTCTTTCAAAGCTCTATATCCAACGTGGCCTGCAGTCCACTCCTTTATGCAAAAGGCCTGGAGTCTAGCTACCGACTACCGAGGTAACTCAATTTCGAGCACAATACCTGAAATCTATGGATAGGCACACAGAACCTCTAAGCACAGCCTCCGAAACTGAAGCACCAATTTGACTGTACAAACAACACTACAAAGAGAAAATGTAATATGATTTTTACCGGTGTCAGTTGTAGACCTTGGGCAAAGTTTTTATAGTTTGTATTTTTTAACAACCCTACAGTTTTTGAGATGCTAAATTGCAATACATACGAGATAGTTCGCAGGCGTGTGTAACTCTTTACTGAAACGACTTAGAGCGTCGTTTCTTTAAAGTGATCTACTGATTGGAATCTCTAACACCACTACTAATGTATCTATACTTTCTGCTCTAGTTGACAATCGATGATCCAAGTGATTCAAATGAAGCGATTCACCGATTCGAATGATTGGACTGATTTAGTTATAAATGATCCAATCTTAACGAAGATATGTTTTTTCCACCTTTTATCTAAATGGATACGGTTACCTGAGCGATCGTTACTTTTTAGCATCTGATTTTTATTAGTTTAGGCTTCCATCGAGACGTAGAATTCCGCTCGAGCGTTTTAATGGAAGCTATTAAGTATTTACATACGCTGCTGTAGAGAAGCTTGAGCGTTTATTAGGGCGCTATAGTTGCTAGAGAGCTACACATATGCATAGATTAATATTATTATTTCTAAATTCTTCTACAGATTATCTCATGGCTGCGATCTCTTCAGGTGACAATTTACAACTTTCTCTAAATGAAAGTAGGTTAATATGTAAGGGATAATTTGCAGTTTTTGGTAAACCCACGATATCGTACTGGAACGTTAAAACACTTTCTTTCTTTATTTTATTTTTTTGAATTTGATTCATTTTTCTGAGCTTTATCACAGCATTTAAATATTTTATTACGCCCATCAGTATCATTAAATCGCCTTTCCTCGGTGGTAACGAGTCTACCACAAATCATTCTAGCATCAGACGCTGCTGACTGTATTGTGTGCAGTATTCTAGTCCAGTAATGATGTTGGCGACATCGTCACGTTTTTAATGGCCATCCCCGTGTTTCCAACTAAAAGTCGAGCCCGTAACCTACTTTTATTATTTGAATAGCTTATTGTAGCGGAATTATAATGTGGGGCGGAAATAGAGAATATTTTTAGTAGGCAATTTGTCAACAGTTGTAGCCGCGGTGAATTCGTCAACAGCCCTTGTAAAGGTCAAAACCGACCTCCTTGACATTCGCCGTGAAGAGGGGAGAATATTGAATATCACGGCACTTCTATTGGAAAGCCTCAAGCCCCAACTCAACGTTATGGTGATTGGTGCCCCTATCAAAGCAGTGATGGAATTTCAAATAGCTTTAATCTCGTATCGGTAGAATTACGTTAAATGATACGCATCACGCGGGCAAAAACTAGTAGGCAAGTGTAAATTATATATTAATACTACCCCTATTTTACCCCCTTAAGGGTGGAATTTCCAAATATCCTTTCTTAGCTGACATCTCCTAACTATAAACTACCTACTTGCTAAATTATAACTTTATACGTATAATAGTTTTTGAGATCTCGTGTTTAATCAGTAAGTAAGTACGTCAGTCAGTCAGTGACCTTTCGCTTTTATATATATGTAGACATTAATTAGTACTTAAAATACTTGTTCAATCTTAGTGTGTAGGATTCGCAAACACTAGATTGTCTGAATTAATAACGTTTATTGAGGTTAATCAAGTTGTTAACAATTGTACGTTGCAGTCTTTTTACAAATTTACAAAAATTTAGAGTTATAACCGCCCATTTTTCCTGTCGCTTGATGTAATGTAATGTCACTTGTCACAAGTGACAGTTGGCGAGTGTCCCCCTTGTCTATGGCACAGATGACGATGAGAGTCATAGATATTGCATTGTCTATAATGGTGAATCTACACGAACATTGCCCCCGGCCTTGGAAGTTCTACTTCCAAGAATCAATTTGAAGCTTGGTCACACGTCACTGGTAGGGGACAGATCTTCGAGAACGCCCGCCGTATCACGCCGCCAGAAGCCGTACGTATAGATGCGACTCTTGAAACGCCATCCTTTCCGGGGAATGTAGCGATGATGCGTCCCATACTCCACTTCAGGGGAGGGCTGTTGTCGTCCTTTATAAGTACAAGTGTGTCTTCTTTCAAAGTGTCACCAGCCTTGCTCCATTTTGTTCTTATCTGGAGTTCAGAGACGTATTCTTTGGCCCATCGGATTGGTCAGCTTCGAGCCAAATTACAAAGGACTAGCACGCGGGGACAAGACTTGTGGTACGAATTCGCATCGCCGCTACGTGAGTCGGTGAGACGTGCCGGCCAAGCCATTATCCCATCTAATCCTTAAATCCGTATCCCTACAATCGAATTCCTATTATTTTATCCCAATTCCTGTTCTAATACTGTGTTAAACGATTCAAAATTGCATAAATACGCGCTACAATCTTCAAACTAAACTGTAAGTACATACACCTCTTTTTACAAATCACATAAGAAAATATGTCTAAAACTGATCTTATTTTGCCTAAATCTCCTTTGTTAGACCCAACTGCGCAATTAACAAAAGAATTAGTCAAGCAAAGGGGAGTTATAAAGGGTAGATTAACCAAATTGTCTGCATATGTCAGTTCGTTCGAGAATCAGTTCTTAGACCGCAGTAAACGATCTGAATTAAGCCTGAGAGTACAGGGTGCATCCAATTTATTGTCTGAGTTCAATCAGATTCAAACTAAGTTAGATGGTGTTCTTCCGGAGTCAGAAAGTGATGAACAGCTGGAGGAGAGAGAGTCCTTTGAGACTAAGTATTACTCTATTTTAGCACAAGCTGAGTGTTTGTTAGGGAATGATTCAGTGCCATCCACAGTTCGTAATGAGTGTTTAAACAATGCGCATCAGGCGGTAAAGCTGCCAACTATAAATTTACCTACCTTTGACGGTTCGTACGAACAATGGCTTGAGTTTAAGAATACATATGTGTCCCTGGTTCATATGTCAAATACTATTAGTAATATTCAAAAATTTCACTATCTTAAGTCTTCACTTAAGGGGCCTGCGGAGTTAGTTATTAACTCACTAGAATTTACACCAGATAATTACTTTATTGCATGGGAATTACTTATGAACAGGTATAATAACAGTAGGTTACTCATTCATAATCATGTCAAAGCATTGTTTAGTATCCAACAAGTATCAAAAGAGTCACCTGTTTTACTGCGCAAGTTAATTGATATTGTATTAAAGAATCTCCGGTCTTTAAAGTTACTTGGTGAGCCCACAGAGCATTGGGACACCTTAATTATTTATATGGTTGTTTCAAAGTTGGATGAATCAACAGAAAGAGAGTGGGAAAAACATAGAAGTGATTTAGGGTTAGGCGAACGACAAAGTGATAGTACGGGTAAGGTGTTAGTACGAGTTAGTGATTTGTTGGAATTTTTAAAGGCAAGGGCTGATATGTTGGAAACGTTACACATGTCACATAGTAAAAACAATCCAGATTATAATAAGTTTATAAAACATTCTACTTGTAACTCGGGTAATAAGGACACTACAGGTAACAAGGTTCGCTGCAATGTGTCAACCCCTAATTCGGATAAGCAGTTTAAAAGAGTGTGCCCTTATTGCAAGGCAAATCACAACTTGTATTCGTGTCAAACCTTTTTAGACCTACCCATAGACAATAAAATTAACTTTGTTAATACGAACAAATTATGCGTAAATTGTATGCGTTCCGGGCACCGGGCCAGCTTATGCAGGTTCGGACCCTGCCGTAAATGTAACCTTAAACATAATACAATATTACACCAGGGGCTCAACACAACTGAAGGTCAAGTGGCACTACCCCTAGCACCAGTGCAAGGTGAACACGCGAATGATATATCTCAAAGCACATCTGTTCAAACGTATTCTTCGCAGGTTATCAGTGGGACAGAAGTCCAATGCGCGCAGGCTTCACTCACACAACCTGTTTTATTATCGACCGCGCTAGTCAGATTAACAGATGATGTAGGGAAAACTATTATATGCCGTGTACTACTTGATAGTGGAAGCCAATGTTGTTTTATACGTGAAGCTATCTGCGACCAAATTAATACGCGAAAAATACAGTCCACACAAAAAATACAAGGAATAGGAAACTCCCTCACGCAAAGTTTTCAGTCATGCAAGATTAATATTCGCTCACTAAATGGGGAATATTCTACCCACCTACAATGTTTTGTGTTACCTCAAATAACACCAGTGGCGCCACCTATGCCTTTTAATGTCAACCAAATTAAAATACCGCAACACATTACACTAGCTGATCCATCATATCTGGACGGTTTTGATATAGATATCTTAATAGGTGCGGACCACTTTTGGGACCTGTTAAGTGAAGGAAAACTTCCCCTTGAGAGTGGCCCTTTTCTACAGAATACAAAGTTAGGTTGGGTCATTTCAGGACCTATAAACAATTTAAAGGTTAATTCTAACATAGTATATTGCAATTACACACAGTCAATTGACTCTCAGCTACGGAGGTTCTGGGAGCTTGAGGAAGTTTTTCCTGTTGTTCCTGCGCAGTCTGAGATGGAGCGCGCTTGCGAAAATGACTTCATGCAAAATACAAAGCGCGATCCTCAAGGAAGATTTATTGTTTCAATTCCCTTTCGCGAGTCTCCCACCTTATTAGGAGATTCATACACACAAGCGTACAGACGGTTAATTGCTCTTGAAAAAAGGCTTTCCCGTTCACCAAATTGCGCACAACTTTACAAAGCGTTTATTGACGAGTATATAAGGCTAGGTCACATGGATCGCGTCTTCAATTACTCTACTCCACACTATTTTATGCCACACTTTTGTGTGTTTAATGAAAACAGCACCACAACGAAGCTGCGTGTTGTTTTCGACGCGAGCGCGAAATCAACCAGTGATAAATCTCTAAACGACTTACAAATGGTCGGACCACCTATCCAAGGCGACTTATTTGCAATTTTATTGCGTTTCCGCGAAAGCACCTATATAGCATGCGCGGATATAGAGAAAATGTATAGGCAGGTGCTTATAACTAGCAGCCAGCGTGACCTTCAACTCATCCTATGGCGTTCTCATCCCGCAGCTCCATTAGAAATTTATAGGTTGAATACGGTAACGTATGGAACGGCATCCGCGCCTTTCCTTAGCGTGCGATGCTTACGACAGTTGGCGGCCGAGTGTAACGATGCAGACGTAAAACGAGTCATCACACACGATTTCTATGTTGACGACATGATAACAGGTTCGGACAACAAAGGGGAGTTGCTAAAATTATGTGAAAAAACAGCGGACGTTTTAGCAACAGGTTGTTTTCCCCTTCGGAAGTGGCTCTTTAATTTCCATCACGACGATAAGTCCACGTCGCCTCACACCCCTTCGCCAAAAGATCTGTCGTTAGGTGAGCCACCTCAGTCGAAAACGCTTGGTTTGAGCTGGATAAGTCAAAACGATGAACTTAATTATCAATCTAAAATTAGCAAACAGTCCAATAAAATCACAAAACGCGTTATTCTTTCTACGATATCGCAAATATTTGACCCTTTAGGTCTACTAAGCGCCACTATCATGACAGTTAAAATTCTGTTACAAAAATTATGGTTGTTAAAAATTGATTGGGATACGCAGTTGCCCGAGGATGTGTCTAACGAATTTAACCGGTTTCTTAATAACTTAGACGAGCTTAGCAGTTTACGAATACCGCGTCATTGTTTTGCTAAGGATCGCATGCGCGCGGAATTACACATCTTTACGGATGCCTCGCAGAAGGCATACGGGGCTTGTGCATACATACGCACGTTGACACCAAACCATAGCGTAACGGTAAGGTTACTATGCGCGAAAGGGAAAGTAGCCCCTTTAAAACCTTTAACCGTTCCCAGACTAGAGTTGTGCGGTGCCGTAACAGGTGCCAAACTATGCGTTAAAATAATCGAATCACTGCGTTGTGAGTTTGATGACGTCACTCTGTGGACCGATTCAACTATAGTGCTAGGGTGGCTACGTATGGCACCCTATCAACTTAAAACATACGTACAAAATAGAGTAGTCGAAGTGCAAGAAATGACGCGTGATTATGCGTGGTGTCATGTAGCTACTCAGGACAACCCCGCTGATCTAGTCTCGAGGGGTGTAGATTTAAAATCACTCCAAAATTTGAATCTGTGGTGGGAAGGCCCACACTTCTTGCACGATCCAAATTTCATGCCACATTCTGATAAAGCACCTGCTGAGGTGAATTTGCCGGAAGTTAAAGTATTACTTACTCAAAATGAAAGTCCTCAAGAGGACCATTCCGTTGATCCTGTAATCGTATTTTCCAGATTCTCTCAGTTCAACCGCATTCAGCGCACAATGGCGTATGTTAGGCGTTTCATTCATAATGCGCGTTCACCTAGCGAGAAACTTTCCGGTGCGCTGAGTGTGGATGAGCTGAGAGAGGCTGTCAATGTTCTCGCGCGGTTGTCGCAACAGGAATCATTTTCCGAATATAACACGTTACGCAATAATAAACCGTTGACAAAACGGAGTAACTTCATTAAGTTAAGCGTATTTATTGATGAAGATAAATTAATTCGAGTAGGCGGGCGTTTGTCCAATGCTGACGAATTCGCATACGACAAAAAGCACCCCATTCTTTTATCAGGAAAGCATCCTTTTACCCACTTATTGTTTCGCTATGAACATAAACGTCAATTACATGCTGCGCCACAGTTGCTATTATTTACCATTCGAGAGTCGTGGTGGCCTATCGGAGGTAGGAATCTCGCCAAAAAGGTTGTGCACGAATGCGTAACTTGCACACGGTTCAGTGGCAAAACTCTTACACCGATAATGGGCAATCTCCCAGCAGAACGTTTAACTCCGAGTTTTCCATTTGCAATCAGTGGAGTTGACTATTTTGGGCCAGTGTTCGTATTGAATCGAAAAGGTAGAGGTGCTAAATTAACTAAGGCTTACGTCTGCTTGTTCGTTTGCTTCACAACACGAGCTATACATTTAGAGTTAGTGGGAGATTTATCGACTGATGCGTATTTTCTCGCGCTAAAACGTTTCATTTCACGGCGCAACAGACCAGCTGAAATCTTTTCTGACAACGGCAGAAATTTTACTGGTCTAATGACAGAATTCTCGAAATTTCTGGCTACTTGCGGAGACGAAATAAAAGATTTTGCTGTTAGCAATAATATTAAATTTAACTTCATTCCTCCATATTCGCCACATTTTGGTGGTTTATGGGAAGCAGGGGTAAAGTCTTGCAAGCATCACATTCGAAGGGTAGTTGGCAACGCTAATTTGACATTCGAGGAGTTTAGCACAGTGTTAGCGCAGATAGAAGCTGTCCTTAACTCCCGTCCTCTATCTCCTATGTCCACTGATCCAAACGACTTCACCCCTCTTACTCCCGCACATTTCTTGGTTGGCCGTCCACTGACGTCTCCGGCGTGTGAGGACTACGACCAAGTACCAGCGCATCGACTTACGCGCTATCAGCGAGTTGAACAAGCCCGACAGCACTTCTGGCGCCGATGGGCCAAAGAATACGTCTCTGAACTCCAGATAAGAACAAAATGGAGCAAGGCTGGTGACACTTTGAAAGAAGACACACTTGTACTTATAAAGGACGACAACAGCCCTCCCCTGAAGTGGAGTATGGGACGCATCATCGCTACATTCCCCGGAAAGGATGGCGTTTCAAGAGTCGCATCTATACGTACGGCTTCTGGCGGCGTGATACGGCGGGCGTTCTCGAAGATCTGTCCCCTACCAGTGACGTGTGACCAAGCTTCAAATTGATTCTTGGAAGTAGAACTTCCAAGGCCGGGGGCAATGTTCGTGTAGATTCACCATTATAGACAATGCAATATCTATGACTCTCATCGTCATCTGTGCCATAGACAAGGGGGACACTCGCCAACTGTCACTTGTGACAAGTGACATTACATTACATCAAGCGACAGGAAAAATGGGCGGTTATAACTCTAAATTTTTGTAAATTTGTAAAAAGACTGCAACGTACAATTGTTAACAACTTGATTAACCTCAATAAACGTTATTAATTCAGACAATCTAGTGTTTGCGAATCCTACACACTAAGATTGGTCAGCTTCGAGCCAAATTACAAAGGACTAGCACGCGGGGACAAGACTTGTGGTACGAATTCGCATCGCCGCTACGTGAGTCGGTGAGACGTGCCGGCCAAGCCATTATCCCATCTAATCCTTAAATCCGTATCCCTACAATCGAATTCCTATTATTTTATCCCAATTCCTGTTCTAATACTGTGTTAAACGATTCAAAATTGCATAAATACGCGCTACAATCTTCAAACTAAACTGTAAGTACATACACCTCTTTTTACAAATCACATAAGAAAATATGTCTAAAACTGATCTTATTTTGCCTAAATCTCCTTTGTTAGACCCAACTGCGCAATTAACAAAAGAATTAGTCAAGCAAAGGGGAGTTATAAAGGGTAGATTAACCAAATTGTCTGCATATGTCAGTTCGTTCGAGAATCAGTTCTTAGACCGCAGTAAACGATCTGAATTAAGCCTGAGAGTACAGGGTGCATCCAATTTATTGTCTGAGTTCAATCAGATTCAAACTAAGTTAGATGGTGTTCTTCCGGAGTCAGAAAGTGATGAACAGCTGGAGGAGAGAGAGTCCTTTGAGACTAAGTATTACTCTATTTTAGCACAAGCTGAGTGTTTGTTAGGGAATGATTCAGTGCCATCCACAGTTCGTAATGAGTGTTTAAACAATGCGCATCAGGCGGTAAAGCTGCCAACTATAAATTTACCTACCTTTGACGGTTCGTACGAACAATGGCTTGAGTTTAAGAATACATATGTGTCCCTGGTTCATATGTCAAATACTATTAGTAATATTCAAAAATTTCACTATCTTAAGTCTTCACTTAAGGGGCCTGCGGAGTTAGTTATTAACTCACTAGAATTTACACCAGATAATTACTTTATTGCATGGGAATTACTTATGAACAGGTATAATAACAGTAGGTTACTCATTCATAATCATGTCAAAGCATTGTTTAGTATCCAACAAGTATCAAAAGAGTCACCTGTTTTACTGCGCAAGTTAATTGATATTGTATTAAAGAATCTCCGGTCTTTAAAGTTACTTGGTGAGCCCACAGAGCATTGGGACACCTTAATTATTTATATGGTTGTTTCAAAGTTGGATGAATCAACAGAAAGAGAGTGGGAAAAACATAGAAGTGATTTAGGGTTAGGCGAACGACAAAGTGATAGTACGGGTAAGGTGTTAGTACGAGTTAGTGATTTGTTGGAATTTTTAAAGGCAAGGGCTGATATGTTGGAAACGTTACACATGTCACATAGTAAAAACAATCCAGATTATAATAAGTTTATAAAACATTCTACTTGTAACTCGGGTAATAAGGACACTACAGGTAACAAGGTTCGCTGCAATGTGTCAACCCCTAATTCGGATAAGCAGTTTAAAAGAGTGTGCCCTTATTGCAAGGCAAATCACAACTTGTATTCGTGTCAAACCTTTTTAGACCTACCCATAGACAATAAAATTAACTTTGTTAATACGAACAAATTATGCGTAAATTGTATGCGTTCCGGGCACCGGGCCAGCTTATGCAGGTTCGGACCCTGCCGTAAATGTAACCTTAAACATAATACAATATTACACCAGGGGCTCAACACAACTGAAGGTCAAGTGGCACTACCCCTAGCACCAGTGCAAGGTGAACACGCGAATGATATATCTCAAAGCACATCTGTTCAAACGTATTCTTCGCAGGTTATCAGTGGGACAGAAGTCCAATGCGCGCAGGCTTCACTCACACAACCTGTTTTATTATCGACCGCGCTAGTCAGATTAACAGATGATGTAGGGAAAACTATTATATGCCGTGTACTACTTGATAGTGGAAGCCAATGTTGTTTTATACGTGAAGCTATCTGCGACCAAATTAATACGCGAAAAATACAGTCCACACAAAAAATACAAGGAATAGGAAACTCCCTCACGCAAAGTTTTCAGTCATGCAAGATTAATATTCGCTCACTAAATGGGGAATATTCTACCCACCTACAATGTTTTGTGTTACCTCAAATAACACCAGTGGCGCCACCTATGCCTTTTAATGTCAACCAAATTAAAATACCGCAACACATTACACTAGCTGATCCATCATATCTGGACGGTTTTGATATAGATATCTTAATAGGTGCGGACCACTTTTGGGACCTGTTAAGTGAAGGAAAACTTCCCCTTGAGAGTGGCCCTTTTCTACAGAATACAAAGTTAGGTTGGGTCATTTCAGGACCTATAAACAATTTAAAGGTTAATTCTAACATAGTATATTGCAATTACACACAGTCAATTGACTCTCAGCTACGGAGGTTCTGGGAGCTTGAGGAAGTTTTTCCTGTTGTTCCTGCGCAGTCTGAGATGGAGCGCGCTTGCGAAAATGACTTCATGCAAAATACAAAGCGCGATCCTCAAGGAAGATTTATTGTTTCAATTCCCTTTCGCGAGTCTCCCACCTTATTAGGAGATTCATACACACAAGCGTACAGACGGTTAATTGCTCTTGAAAAAAGGCTTTCCCGTTCACCAAATTGCGCACAACTTTACAAAGCGTTTATTGACGAGTATATAAGGCTAGGTCACATGGATCGCGTCTTCAATTACTCTACTCCACACTATTTTATGCCACACTTTTGTGTGTTTAATGAAAACAGCACCACAACGAAGCTGCGTGTTGTTTTCGACGCGAGCGCGAAATCAACCAGTGATAAATCTCTAAACGACTTACAAATGGTCGGACCACCTATCCAAGGCGACTTATTTGCAATTTTATTGCGTTTCCGCGAAAGCACCTATATAGCATGCGCGGATATAGAGAAAATGTATAGGCAGGTGCTTATAACTAGCAGCCAGCGTGACCTTCAACTCATCCTATGGCGTTCTCATCCCGCAGCTCCATTAGAAATTTATAGGTTGAATACGGTAACGTATGGAACGGCATCCGCGCCTTTCCTTAGCGTGCGATGCTTACGACAGTTGGCGGCCGAGTGTAACGATGCAGACGTAAAACGAGTCATCACACACGATTTCTATGTTGACGACATGATAACAGGTTCGGACAACAAAGGGGAGTTGCTAAAATTATGTGAAAAAACAGCGGACGTTTTAGCAACAGGTTGTTTTCCCCTTCGGAAGTGGCTCTTTAATTTCCATCACGACGATAAGTCCACGTCGCCTCACACCCCTTCGCCAAAAGATCTGTCGTTAGGTGAGCCACCTCAGTCGAAAACGCTTGGTTTGAGCTGGATAAGTCAAAACGATGAACTTAATTATCAATCTAAAATTAGCAAACAGTCCAATAAAATCACAAAACGCGTTATTCTTTCTACGATATCGCAAATATTTGACCCTTTAGGTCTACTAAGCGCCACTATCATGACAGTTAAAATTCTGTTACAAAAATTATGGTTGTTAAAAATTGATTGGGATACGCAGTTGCCCGAGGATGTGTCTAACGAATTTAACCGGTTTCTTAATAACTTAGACGAGCTTAGCAGTTTACGAATACCGCGTCATTGTTTTGCTAAGGATCGCATGCGCGCGGAATTACACATCTTTACGGATGCCTCGCAGAAGGCATACGGGGCTTGTGCATACATACGCACGTTGACACCAAACCATAGCGTAACGGTAAGGTTACTATGCGCGAAAGGGAAAGTAGCCCCTTTAAAACCTTTAACCGTTCCCAGACTAGAGTTGTGCGGTGCCGTAACAGGTGCCAAACTATGCGTTAAAATAATCGAATCACTGCGTTGTGAGTTTGATGACGTCACTCTGTGGACCGATTCAACTATAGTGCTAGGGTGGCTACGTATGGCACCCTATCAACTTAAAACATACGTACAAAATAGAGTAGTCGAAGTGCAAGAAATGACGCGTGATTATGCGTGGTGTCATGTAGCTACTCAGGACAACCCCGCTGATCTAGTCTCGAGGGGTGTAGATTTAAAATCACTCCAAAATTTGAATCTGTGGTGGGAAGGCCCACACTTCTTGCACGATCCAAATTTCATGCCACATTCTGATAAAGCACCTGCTGAGGTGAATTTGCCGGAAGTTAAAGTATTACTTACTCAAAATGAAAGTCCTCAAGAGGACCATTCCGTTGATCCTGTAATCGTATTTTCCAGATTCTCTCAGTTCAACCGCATTCAGCGCACAATGGCGTATGTTAGGCGTTTCATTCATAATGCGCGTTCACCTAGCGAGAAACTTTCCGGTGCGCTGAGTGTGGATGAGCTGAGAGAGGCTGTCAATGTTCTCGCGCGGTTGTCGCAACAGGAATCATTTTCCGAATATAACACGTTACGCAATAATAAACCGTTGACAAAACGGAGTAACTTCATTAAGTTAAGCGTATTTATTGATGAAGATAAATTAATTCGAGTAGGCGGGCGTTTGTCCAATGCTGACGAATTCGCATACGACAAAAAGCACCCCATTCTTTTATCAGGAAAGCATCCTTTTACCCACTTATTGTTTCGCTATGAACATAAACGTCAATTACATGCTGCGCCACAGTTGCTATTATTTACCATTCGAGAGTCGTGGTGGCCTATCGGAGGTAGGAATCTCGCCAAAAAGGTTGTGCACGAATGCGTAACTTGCACACGGTTCAGTGGCAAAACTCTTACACCGATAATGGGCAATCTCCCAGCAGAACGTTTAACTCCGAGTTTTCCATTTGCGTGGAGTTGACTATTTTGGGCCAGTGTTCGTATTGAATCGAAAAGGTAGAGGTGCTAAATTAACTAAGGCTTACGTCTGCTTGTTCGTTTGCTTCACAACACGAGCTATACATTTAGAGTTAGTGGGAGATTTATCGACTGATGCGTATTTTCTCGCGCTAAAACGTTTCATTTCACGGCGCAACAGACCAGCTGAAATCTTTTCTGACAACGGCAGAAATTTTACTGGTCTAATGACAGAATTCTCGAAATTTCTGGCTACTTGCGGAGACGAAATAAAAGATTTTGCTGTTAGCAATAATATTAAATTTAACTTCATTCCTCCATATTCGCCACATTTTGGTGGTTTATGGGAAGCAGGGGTAAAGTCTTGCAAGCATCACATTCGAAGGGTAGTTGGCAACGCTAATTTGACATTCGAGGAGTTTAGCACAGTGTTAGCGCAGATAGAAGCTGTCCTTAACTCCCGTCCTCTATCTCCTATGTCCACTGATCCAAACGACTTCACCCCTCTTACTCCCGCACATTTCTTGGTTGGCCGTCCACTGACGTCTCCGGCGTGTGAGGACTACGACCAAGTACCAGCGCATCGACTTACGCGCTATCAGCGAGTTGAACAAGCCCGACAGCACTTCTGGCGCCGATGGGCCAAAGAATACGTCTCTGAACTCCAGATAAGAACAAAATGGAGCAAGGCTGGTGACACTTTGAAAGAAGACACACTTGTACTTATAAAGGACGACAACAGCCCTCCCCTGAAGTGGAGTATGGGACGCATCATCGCTACATTCCCCGGAAAGGATGGCGTTTCAAGAGTCGCATCTATACGTACGGCTTCTGGCGGCGTGATACGGCGGGCGTTCTCGAAGATCTGTCCCCTACCAGTGACGTGTGACCAAGCTTCAAATTGATTCTTGGAAGTAGAACTTCCAAGGCCGGGGGCAATGTTCGTGTAGATTCACCATTATAGACAATGCAATATCTATGACTCTCATCGTCATCTGTGCCATAGACAAGGGGGACACTCGCCAACTGTCACTTGTGACAAGTGACATTACATTACATCAAGCGACAGGAAAAATGGGCGGTTATAACTCTAAATTTTTGTAAATTTGTAAAAAGACTGCAACGTACAATTGTTAACAACTTGATTAACCTCAATAAACGTTATTAATTCAGACAATCTAGTGTTTGCGAATCCTACACACTAAGATACTATATGGTTGGATCCGTTGCTCCGTTGCTGCGTGATTAAAGGACAAACCAACAAACAAACACAAGTTAGCCCGCTACCATTTTAGACTGCATCGTCACTTGCCATCAGATGAGATCGCAATCAAGGACTATCTTGTCATTGAATAAAAAAAAGTTAAGTTGACAGGTTGCTGATGCTAATTCTAAAGCGGGAACTAAAGATAATAACTTAGGACTAACTACATAATAGTCCAATCTGCCTCGTGGTCAGATAAAAATAACATCGTGAACTATATAATAATGGCTGCCTATTTCAGTCCGCGCTTCCTTATGCAGCCCTTGGCCTTGAAAGGATAAAGATTTATTACAAACTGTATTACAAAAGAACATTTAAACAACATTTTTAACGGACTTCCAAAAAAGGAGGAGGTTTCGTCTTAACATTTTTTTTTTCTTTTTTTTGTTATGTATGTTCCCTTATTACTAGAAGACGCCTTCGCAGATTTGGAAAATTCTTTTTTGTTTGAAAGGGTATACTTTCCAGGTGTTTCCATTGATGATGATGAGGAGAAATCGAGGGAACTCTGCTTTTCAGTCCACTCCTTTGACCTTTGAGCTATTGAGGCTATTGAAGATTATAGGGATTATGGAGTTGCAAGGTTTGGTTGTGCGATTTAATTATTAATAAACATATCCTTCAACGTAAGGAACAATAAACATTTCATCAAAATCGGTTTAGTAGTTTTCAAGATATGGACACTTTTCCCTTTTCAGTTAGTTATTTGAAGTCGATTTATTTTTCTTGTTTCTCAATTTGCAAACACTCAGCTCTAAATAATGTCGACATCAAATGTATCGAAACCCGTCGGCACACAACTTTAAATGCTCAAGGGATACAATGTTATCAGATTTCGGTTTGTGATTAAAATAGCTTGAGCGAAACTGAGAACACTTAAGATGCCTGTGCTCAGTACCCTCAGTCTCAGTATCTAAAGCCATCTGGTGTTTCTCAGAATAGGTAGAACGATATTTCAGTAGCTGAGTCGAGATCTTTAATGTGTCCCGACTGTTAAGTCAATATTATTTAACAGAATTCTAGATTACTAGACTTGTTTCTTCGTTTTCAGTTTTCATTTACTTATGCAGTCAGGTTTTTGATTTTTTAAATTTAATATTTTGTTTTAGAACTAGCTCTTGCCGAGAGTTTATTATCAAAGCTCTTGCCCTTAAATCTTTTCGACAACCTCCCTGGCGCAGTAGTGAGCGCTGTGGTTTTATAACTAGGAGGTCTCGGGTTCGATTCCCGGCGGGGGCAATTTGGGAATTTATAATTTCTGAATTGTTTCTGGTCTGGTTTGGTGGGAGGCTTTGGCCGTCGCTAGATACCACCCTACCGTTGTACCGTTTCCAAATTATTGGAAATACAGATGCGAGGTTGACAAAGTAAGGCAAGTGGCAACGATAATAAGCTATCACTTCGTAGCTCTATAGTGCTTGTTGGAAACTGATCAAATGTGTCGAAAACTGAAGAGCTGTTAGTAAGCTTGGGATGACACTGACGCCACAACAATATTGTGTTTCCGTTTGGAATGAGAATAGCTTGAGAGCGCCTCGACAACACTCCAGATGTTCGTGCTCGGATCTTGACCTTTAGATATCTGTTCTCATAATAGGTGCGGAATTGTTTCCATATTTTAGAATGTATGGGATTTACTTAATGTGCTTTCACTGGAACTCCATGCAAACTGTATGTAATATAACGATACCGTTATTAAACTAGAGCCAAATATTTATGGAACAATAAAAGATTTCAAAATTGATTCCGTAGTTTCCCCAAATGATTTGGATTTATATGATGTCATGTCATTGCTCTGATGGACCCGACTGAACATGAATGGGTTCATACAAAAACATATTAAAGATCTTTTGATCTGCCCTGGTGCAATATAATTCCGTCATATAAAAATGCAATGAACTGTGCTCTGATTTGTTTGTTATAGGCGCGGCTCGTCGAGTTTTCAGCAAATACCGTGCGCGCTTATTGATGGATAGTTCGTTTCTGGGTTTCTAATTTAAAATTCTGTTTGAGTAACATTCAAAGCTATCTATCTGGCTTTTGCTCCCGCGACTTCGTCCTCGTGGTATAAGGTTCTTTGAAAATCTGCGGCAAACAAGGGGTGTTTCCCGGGATAAAAAGTAACTTGCGTCACTATGGAGTTCGCAATCAAAGAATCGATAGCCAAATACCAAGTTTAATGGTATAACTTGCAAATTGACGGACTTCCATATAAACATTCATCCCCTATTTTACTTAGGGCAAAAATAATTTTAAAAAAATCATAATTATTTATTTCATACTCGTATCGGCTAACCCGTGGCTCTTATGACATGTCAAGACAACGGTTCGGAAATCAGATTTTGCTGTTGCAGCATGAACACCATTTTAGCCATTTTTTTCACAATTGAGACTTGCAATCTGTGCTTGACACAGCTTTTCTGCGGTCAAATAGCGGTTTTGTGCGGGTAGATTTGATTTTTGCTGCAACATTGACGACACAAGGTCAGTGTCGCTAATGATCATCAAAGCGATATTATCACTCGATGCCGATATCCGGGTCGCAGTTGACCCGATGCAATACAATCGGTTATGAGTGCAGTGCGGTTATCACTTATCAGTTACAATAATAATTATAATATAATTTATTATGCGGTAAATCTGATATTATCTTGCTATTTACATAAATATTCAGATTTATAGTTTTAACGTAGGTATTGATTGGTGTATGCCTTAATTTATTTGACTTGTTTTATAGGGAAATAAAATTTAATTTACTGTGGAATCGAATAATATATTAGGGATACCTGTTGGAAATAAGTCGCGGATATCAACTAATTACATTATAAAAGATCATGTTCATCAGTAAGGCATCAGTTACACAATACAAGAAGAGTTTCTCAAATGCGAGGGGCAAGAAATAGTTTGCGATTATCCTGTGCGAAAACTTTCCATACAATTTTCATCCGTGATTATACATTAGTACATTACATTATTATAAATACATTATACCTGCCTCGACTATGATTTGACTGCCTCGTTGGTCTGGTGGTTAGCAAGTTCGACTACGGATGACGAGGTCTCGGGTAGCATTGCTCGAATATGAGTGACGAAAATTTTGCTTGTATTCGAGGAACTCTCATTAAGTAACTGAGGCATTATGAAAGTAATATCCTCACTGAAGATACTAAGGAAACAATAAACTACCTATTTCATTAAAATTTTACGATCAATTTTGTATAAAAATTTTAAGAGTATGTGATTGGAAGCCTCGCCAGCTTTATTGACTCTATTCTAGGAGTAATGTTCCGATTAAAGTTCCGAAACGCGTGTCGAGATCGTAAAGTCGCGAACATATTACCTTCGGTGTGGTTCACCTGAAAGTTCCTACCAAGTACCTACCATCCACCATTTTAAGAAAAATTCAAAATTATTTATTTCATGTAGGCCAACATGTTGCTCTTATGACACGTTAATACTCAACCACCCGTTCGGAATACAGATTCTGCTGAGATGAACCGGCAAGAAACTCAGCAGTTGCTCTTTTCATAACAAAAATATTTGTATATTATGTATCTATATAATAGCAAGCATAATTTTTCTGACAGCAGAGGCAGCAGAACCAAGTTTGTCTGCTAGTGTCTCTATGTGAGCGTCCTACTGAAGTTTGTTATCCAAGGTCACCCCTAGAGAAAGTGAGGAGTTCCCAATTATAAGTCTTACTCCGTTTAGTTTTATTGCTTTATCAATTTTCTTTACATTCGGTAGAGCAAATTCATGTCGATTGCGCAATATGCAAAAATTAATTAAGTATATTATGCATCCACAAGATATAAGTGCACAAAATTAAGGTTAATTAAAATGAATTAGAATTTATGTCTTTTCAACTAATCGCCTTATGAACTTTAGGTTAATAACTAATGAATAAAGTTTACAGTAATTTTTAGTCGGGTTATATTATCTTGTTTTTAAAATATTTTTTTATTCACTGTGATTAACAAACATCGAAAATACTTGGTTTCTTCGCTGAAATTTTATGAGCGCGCGAATATTTCAAGACGGAAATTCGGATGAATGGCATGATATTACCTTCATCAACACTTGCCTAATTTCAAAAGCACTGCTTTTCTCGTCATTAAAAATTGTTGGATGAACTCTAGTACTTACTTACTGAAGAGTAATTTTCATGTCTACACTTCACATCAATTAACACTATAAGTTACTAGATTACTCTCAGAATATATCAGAGATAGCAATCTTGAATGATGAAATATGGATACTTACTTTCATAATATCAGCGGGCTTTAATTAGTTCAGCATCACTTGTGATGCTTGAAATTGGAAATAAAGGTTGCATTTTTATTTTACCTAATTGGATTATTTTAGAATAAAAAAATAATAATAATAAAAAGTGTTCAGGAACTCCACAACCGAACGAAGGAGGAACACTTTCGTCGTTCTACGATGACTTCTAGGGTGAAGTGGAGTTTGCAAGATATGATTAATTTCTTTTTTCAACTGATTGATTTTTTATTGATTGATTACATACATCAATACCGACTACGCCTGGGCATAATATTAAAGTCTGTTGTTTTTTTGCCATCTTCATCTCTCTGGACATTATTGTCTTGTAGGGATATTCACACGCCGCGGTCTTTTGGCCTTGGCCGTATGCAGAGGCTCCCTGCAACTCATGTAATGTCATTAGTCCATTTAGGCATTTAGCGGGATCTAGTAGGGAGGGAGCCAAGTGCCAACACTGCACTTAAAAATAATAATAACGTTTAATAATAATTCTTCTTGGTGCGATGTCACCATTTTAGCGCCAAGAATCCCAACGGGCAACGACTATTACTTATTGTGTAGATATTGTACAGGCTATTACTGAGGCTTTTATGCTGACAGCAAGCTTCATCTTGATACAATAAGTAGGACAATGTAGTATTGTAATACAGGATCAAACAGCATTTTGCTGAGCTTTTTAGACATTTTTTCTCGGTATGCCGCACGTGAAACTTGTTATCCCAGCGCTTCTGTTGCTTCTAAATATTCAATAGAAGGTATAGAATGCAATGAAAAGAAATGAAATTAAATTGATTTGCAGAATATGAGTACATAGATGTTTTACAATGATTTTATGATTAAACGACCTTCATATTCTGCTAGATAGCATGCAATGTAATAATTCTGACGATATAATATATGTACATTGTAGATGCATCTCAAAATCAGTACACTACACCAAGTCGAGCCGAATGGGTAATATCAATCAAAATCCATTAACCATGACGCCTCAATAGCTCAAACATAATGGCGCGATTGGCCCATTTCTGGAATCTGGGAATATTGGTCACAGATAAGAAGTCTTTAGGTAGGTATAAAACAATAAATACCTCTAATCTAATTATGTATATCCACTTGTGCAATATTATATCTCCTACTAGCTTAACTTCGCCTCCGTTTAGATTGACCACCGTGAACAAAATTAGGTCGGGTTAGCATTAAACATTAACAATCGAAGAGCCGGTATGTACTCCAAAATTACTGCAGTAGAATGAACAATTCCACTGACAAATCGATATGGATGGAGGCAAGTCTCTAGCGTATTCTAGCTTGGGATTAAATTTTAAAATGCAACACAAACAAAAGCCTATCTGTAAACCCGCTGACGTGCAAGCTCGGCTTGCATTTAGGCCTGATTTGCGTGTTTCCGTATTTGTCTCGTATTTCCTAATTACAGCGGATTAACTGCTGCTTTTTATGCAGTGGGTTGGCAAAGTTTAGGGTCCCGTACCCAAATAATTCTAAAAGGAACCCCATCACTAATCCTCTGTTGTGTAACAGCTGTCTACACATTCTGTCGTAATACGAGTAGGTCGTCAGTTGTAACTGAATACGTATTTTTTTTTAATTTGATGACAAGATAGCCTTTGACTACGATCTCACCTGGTGGGAAGTGACGATGCAGTATAAGATGGTAGCGGGCTAACATGGAAGGGGTATAGCGATTTATATGCAAGTGCCATCTATATATGCTAACGATACAAGAGGCACCCTAAAATACAAAGGTATTTTAGGGCTCAAATATATTTAACTTGTAAGCCTTCTCTGTGCACTTTACTGTATGGTAGAGTCAAAATGCAACACACGCTTTGAGGTAACCACTGACTTGATATAAGCTTAGCTTAGTCTGACTTACGGGCTGCAAGCCCTCTGTGGACGATACGTGTTTCGTATTTTGTAATTACAAAATACAAAGCATTTCTACCGTTTTGTTTTTTTTTAAAGTGACTCAAATGGACATTCAAAAACTTATATTATAACGTTGTAAATAATAAAACTAGATGATGCTCTGCGACTTCGTCCAAGTGGATAAGGTTCTTTAAATTCCCGCGGAAACTCTTTAATTTTTCGGGATAAAATGTAGCCTATGTGTTAATCCTTGGTAGGTATGAGCTACTTCTATTCCAAATTTCAGCCAAATCGGTTCATTCAAAGTTTTTCATTATTCAATCTGGACATAGCTAATTCTGAAAATCTGAAGTAAGACTAACGATAGATTGGTTATTTTTTTACGTTTCACTTTGGACATTTATTCCAGAAACTATGCCTAAAGGAAAGATGTATTAGGTGTTAGTTAAAAAATGTAAGAGAGCACGTTATTCGAATTTCAAGTAGGACCGTCAGAGGAGTAATCGGGGTTATTTTTCTGGCTTATTGTGTAAAATTACCGTCATTTACTCCATTTCGAGCACATTGCGAAAAGTGCCGGCCAACCGACAAAAACGTTACGAATAATAGCTCGTCGTTACTGACTGTCGGCTAGCTAATAATCACTTCAACCTTATGATTTTATTTATGAAGGTGATTATCTATTAACAGAAAGAAGTGGAAGTTCATGTAAGTCCAGCCATGCGATACGTACCTATACGTCATTGAAGCTTCCTTCAACAGTAACAGAAAAGAACAATAAAGATCATTGGAAAAACTATATCTAAATGAGATTAAGCGTATGACTCATTCACTAATATGATTACTGATACTTGTTATAATGATCAATTAATAGCCATGATAATTAAAGCCTCATTCTACTTGGACAATCCACTTACGAAGCGAATTCGGTCTTTGAACCTGAATTATATACTCGTATCCATCTCGTACCTAAATAAACCGACGCGACGTTAAACGAAGTATGAAATTCGATCTGTGAACTTGATCTATAAATCATGACGTGATAAGCACCTAAGTATTGTGTATTGTATATACTTATTTTAACGATATTTTTGCATTTATTTCCAGGTTCTACTGGGATCTTTGTATGCTCCTGTTATTGGTGGCCAACCTCATCATTCTACCCGTCGCCATCTCCTTCTTCAACGATGACCTCAGCACACGATGGATAGCCTTCAATTGTTTATCGGACACCATATTTCTTATAGATATCGTTGTTAATTTTAGAACAGGTAAGTCTTACCTTATTCTTACCATATTTTAATAATATAGCGCTGTAAACGTCAAAGTATTCATCTATCTGCTACTTATTCAGTGCAGATTGCAGAACCACTGCACCCATTTTGACTCAAATATATCCCGGAGATAGATACGCCCGCAATTAAATTCTGGATTTTTTCAAGATTTTTAAGAATTTTCATGAACTTTTACATAAAGGCAGTAGTAATTCCTATAGTTAGAGTAAACTATAAAAGACATGTCTAGCTGCACAGCCAGGCAAACTCTTTGTGCAATAAAATGTATCACCAGACTTTTTTCCAATTATTACATACAATTTTTAAATGAAAATGAAGAATTCCATATATTTTCTTTCCCTTTTCAGGAATTATGCAGCAAGATAATGCAGAACAAGTGATATTAGATCCAAAGTTAATAGCGAAGCACTATTTGAGGACTTGGTTCTTCCTTGACCTCATCTCGAGCATACCCCTAGATTATATATTCCTAATCTTCAATCAGGTAAACGTACGTTGCAATTTGGCCGTGTTCCTATTACTAGTTTTAATCTATCTTTTATGTTGTTGATTCTGTTTCAGCTTGGGTGTTAATTTGTTTTATAGTGACAATTTTTTGTTTTGTGGTCTTATTTTTTTGTGTCTCATTGTGATTCTTACCCAACTGCCACGAGAAACGTTCAACGCGCCATCGTGTTTGGTTTAATCTCTCGTATTGTAAAGGTTTATGTGAAACCTTCCAAAGGTTTGATTGTCGCACTCTAGAAACATCTTCAATTTTTTATTTCAAATTTCACAACTATTATTTCTATATATCTGCACGAAATCGATCATTCGTAACCCATATGAATCTGAATGAAGTTATCTCATTATGTTTTACCCTTCTTCGCTACATCGCTATTATCTTTAGGTGTTTGTCTGATCGTATGGGATACCGAAATCTTTATCTTTCTACGGTTATGGCCTTTAATGAGCACATTTCTACTCTGTGCACTGTCTGTTCTTAAAATCACATTCTTTTCTTCTGGATTCCCTTAAGCCACCAAATGATTATTGATATGCACGTTATATCTTTGAAACTATTCCTTTACACTTTAAAATCTTCTTTACTGGACGCATGATTTGTAATGGCATTTTATTATCAACCTTATATTGGTTTTAGCTTATTTTTTTTATTCTTAAACAGCACGTATAGTATTGTTTTTTTTAATTACCATGCAATAATACGCAACACGACCAAATTGTAATATTTATCCTATAATAATATGTACCTTTATACCTTTACTAATATTAACAACTAATCTATAGGCTGGAAAGTGATATTGCATACGCAAATATCTAATTTATACATCATACATTAATAGTATTAATTCAGTTTAATCAGAATATCTATAACTTATACAAAAGCTTCCAAATACAAATTCCAGCTTTACTAACATTGCAGATAATATGTAAATTGGAATATTGATTGTTCAAAACATAATTATAATATGTAAAATGTAATGCTTCAGCACTTTTCTTTGGCTGATGTATTTTTAAACTTACTACAAGTATCAGCAAGTATGCATGTTTTGTACACTTCTCATGTATAAAATTGTTAGGTATTGAGTCAGGTGCTCCAGCACTATTAGCGACAAGAAGAGGACCGCGCGAGTGTACAAGCACTGTTGTAACATCGTTTTGGTTATGTTTACAGGACTTTAGTGAAAGCTTTCAAATACTCCACGCCGGTCGAGCGCTGAGGATACTACGGTTAGCAAAACTTTTATCGCTGGTACGACTGCTCAGACTTTCCAGGCTCGTCCGATATGTATCACAATGGGAGGAAGTATATGTAAGCCATCATTTCTTCTAGCTTTAAATTTTTTGCTCATTCTCTTACTTGTCCACTAACACTGCCCTAACCAATACATTACGCTCACATAAACTAACAATGAATTGACACCTAACGCACCTAACATAATTTTATTGATATTGGAATATAATTAATAATATTTTCTGAAAATGTTTGTGTAATGTTTGATTGGCGATAATATTATATCCTTGTAAATAAATTTACTGTGTGCAGAAATAATAATCTTATTAAAAAATTCTAAAATGTTTCTAGTCAGTAGCGATCCTAATGACGTGTCATTGGAGTTGTTGTGATCCTCTACTGTGCCATTGTCCCGCCCTCCACTGTATGAGCCCCACGTCCCGCTCTGCACTTCTCTACTGCTTCTCTGCAAGCTTCTTTTTGCCTGAGCACGCTCTCACTCGAGATAATATTATCTAAATCTGTCTCTTTCTTAGCGCCAGCGCCGCGTCGCGCCGCGTCCGCCGCGTGTAGTTGCCGAATGCCGATCCAAACCGTCCCCACACTCACACGTGATATTTGATTTGCCAATTTGTTTCTTATTTGTTGCTGCTTCTCAAAGCCTTTAGAAGATGCGCTGACGCCGAACTTTACGTATTACATTTTTAACTTTAGTAAAGTAGCTCGCGGTTCACTAAATAACATTAAAAAAATAGTTTTCATACCTAATCCGATAAAATAAAAGTTCATTTAGATAACGGTAAATCAAATATTATTTCCGTCACTAGAGTAGGTACCCCAAACTCGAAGTTAGTAGAAGCGAATTAATGAAATAATAATGCACCAATATGTACCAGATAAATTAGCCACGTAGTAGGTGAAACGTCACAGTAGTAGTGTGCGGAGAGTCAGTGAGAAGTGGAGGTGTGGAGGGTGGCGGCGCTGCGAGTGACGCTGTTGTGTGCAGATGAGCCCCGCTCCGCAGCCGAGCGACGAGCCGGGCGCCGCGGACCCCGCCGCCTCGCGCGACCTCGCCTCGCAGGTGCCGCATGCGACTCGCCGCGCCCGTAGCTAGGGGCCTAGCCCGCCGCTGCCCGTCTCGGTGTTAGTGCATCCCGTGTGCCGCACGCGCCCCCGCCCCGCCCCGCACACCCCGCGACGTCTCCGACCGCCGACCCCGCCCGCGCTCCGGGCGCGCCTGGCTCTCTTCCTACTATCTCGTGTTTCTCGCTTGTTTTCTAGATCTTGCAGAATCTTCAAAAAAAGCGCACGGAAAGAAGGGGAAGGCTCAGCTCCGACGTCGCCAAAAAGAAGGGTGACACCAAAAGCAATCTGATCTTTAAGGTAACCAGGGTCGGCGCGAGCCGGCGCGCATGTGCTCGTTCGCCCGCTTAGCATGCTGCCGGCGCCGCCCGGCGTCCTCACGCTGCGCTCGCTTCGCTTCTTCTTTCGTTGGCGTTTCTGTTTCCGACCCCGTCCCGGCGGCCGCGCGGGAGGCGCGCGGGGGCGGCGGGCCCCCCGCCCGACGCCCGCCTCGCGATCGCATGCTCGCTCGACGACGTTCACGCGTTCATGTTTTATTTCTCACTCTTAACGATCCATCGGTAGATATCATCGCGATGCTTGAACTCGAGCGTCCTTGTCGCGCGCAGTCCGCACGGCTTCCTTTAGAGGCGATATTAGCCGACTATGAGATGTTAATATTCCATGTTTTTTCCTCAGTTCCTCAATATGGCGTCGGTGTTCATGCGGATATTCAACCTCATCTGTATGATGTTGTTAATCGGGCACTGGTCCGGATGCCTACAGTTCCTCGTTCCAATGCTCCAAGGATTTCCTCCGAATTCTTGGGTGGCAATTAATGAATTACAGGTCAGTAATACAAACATCATCAATTTTTCAAATGATTGCAATCATATTGTCAGCTTCTCGGGTGTTCCGGTAGATATCTAGGTGAGGGGCGAGTTTCTTACGCGAGGGTGGCCTGTAAAAGATCACTTTAGTGATAAGACCACTTATGCAACCAGCACTATTTGTCTTCTGTTCTGGTTTGTGATCTTTGTGTGAATTGTGTTTCTCTGTGTTTTGGTGTAATGAAGCTTACTACTACTACTGGATCCCTAAGCTAAGTCCTTTGTGGCTAACTCTGACAGAATGTATGTTCTATTTTACAGGAAGCCTTTTGGCTCGAACAATACTCGTGGGCGCTGTTCAAAGCGATGTCCCACATGCTGTGCATCGGGTACGGGCGGTTTCCCCCGCAGTCGCTGACCGACATGTGGCTCACCATGCTCTCCATGATATCCGGCGCCACGTGCTATGCCCTGTTCCTCGGTCACGCTACCAATCTCATCCAGAGTCTCGACTCATCAAGAAGACAATACCGTGAAAAGGTAATTCATTTCTTTTTCTAATTAAATTTTGCCCTTCTGCAAACTTCCTAACAAAAAAACGACAACCACGTCCAAAATAATCATAAGAATTTGAACTGTTATGAACACCCAGGTCGATCCTAGATTAACCAATTTATAATTATTATGTACATATTATGTAGGTGGTATTATATAAAAGTGAAATAGAAATGTAATATTTGGTTTCAATTTTACGCAAATAAATGAATTTTTTATTTGAAATGATATCAACTTCTCCGCTATCATTTTAACAACTAATCCTAAAGTCCTTATTGCCTGTTTCAGAAACTCGACGTGAGTATAGAGCGAATGGTCGTTTCGTTGTCTTTTTCTATTTTAGTTGTTGTTTATTTCACTGTTTCATTTATTTGCACATCTTTCTCTCATTCCATGAATAACTGACGCAACATATTATACATTATGTTTATTGTTGTTTCGAGAGATCACTAAATAAATTAATCACTAATGGGTGTTCATGACAGCTTTCATTTCTTCATATTTCCATAAAAATCCTGGAATATTCCCATCCCGTTCTAATCCATCATCCTGCCTGGCATAAATGCCCAAATCCCAAGTAGATAGAGTTAATCATACATTATAATAAGTGTAATTGGAGAGCTTCTAGTTGATTTTTAAGTGCACAATGATAATATTTTATCAGTAATCAATATGGGTGTGCCTAAAATTTTATGTTTAGGATTTCAATGTACACATTTAACAATGGAAAAACACTACGTACAACAAAGTCTCATCTGCTAAATTCATAACTTGAGATTTGAGCCTTGCAGATGTGACTTTTAAGGCTCAAATTTCAAGTTGTGAATTTAGCAGATGAGACTTGTTCTACGGGACGGTCGTAAATTATTACGTCCTTTCACGAGTCTCATTTTCGTTACAGGTGAAACAAGTAGAAGAATATATGGCATACCGAAAGCTACCTCGCGAAATGCGTCAAAGAATCACCGAGTACTTCGAACACCGATACCAAGGGAAGTTCTTCGACGAGGAGTTGATTCTCGGCGAACTGAGCGAAAAGCTAAGGGAAGACGTCATCAACTACAACTGCCGGTCGCTGGTGGCTTCGGTGCCATTTTTCGCAAACGCCGATTCAAATTTTGTATCGGATGTCGTTACAAAATTACGATATGAAGTCTTCCAACCGGGTAAATCTATACATCTATTCATAGGACATCTACACATATAAATAAAATTGAATTGAAATTGTCTGTTTGTAATATCAAAATAACAGCTTTTTACTGAACGCATATGTAAGTAAATACAGTACCTCCTTATAACAAAAAAAAAACAATTTTTAATTTTTTTCCCGTCTGTCTGTCTGTCCGTTTGTTGCTGCTAATCTCGTGAACGGCTGGACCGATTTTGACGGGACTTTCGCTGGTAGATAGCTGATGTTATTGGTAGTAACATAGGCTACTTTTTAACCGACTTTCGAAAAAGGAGTAGGAGTTGTGTTTTTCTACCTATGTATATAGATATCCCTGATTTATTGCACATTTCAAATCGGTAACTATTAAGCACAGCTATTAATGGTTACAGGTGACATCATCATTAAAGAAGGAACCATCGGTAGTAAAATGTACTTCATTCAAGAAGGCATCGTGGACATCGTCATGGCCAACGGCGAGGTGGCAACGAGCCTCTCCGATGGCTCCTACTTCGGCGAGATCTGTCTTCTGACCAACGCCCGTCGAGTCGCTTCCGTCCGCGCCGAAACGTACTGCAATCTATTCTCGTTATCCGTGGACCACTTCAACGCGGTGCTGGACCAGTACCCGCTGATGCGGCGGACCATGGAGAGCGTGGCCGCCGAGCGCCTCAACAAGATCGGCAAGAACCCCAACCTGGTGGCGCACCGCGAGGACGACACCACGTCGGAGGGCAACACCATCAACGCGGTGGTGAACGCGCTGGCGGCCGAGGCGGAGCACGTGAGCCTGTCGGACGACAGCGTGGCGCGCCTGTCGGAGCGCTCGCTGGGGCTGGCGCTGCAGCCGCTGCAGGCCGCGTCGTGCCGCATGGCGGGCGTGGCGCTGCCCGGCCTGGGCGTGGCCGCCGCGCTGCCGCGCCCCAAGTCCGAGCACGACTTCAGCTCGGCGCAGGCGCAGGGGCCGCCGCTGGCCGGCGCGGCCGCCTTCCACAAGTCGGACGCCGGCATCGCCCCCTGACGCCGCACGCTGTGCTAGGCCGAGGCCCGACCGATAGCAATACTAGGCTTAGTGCGAGCGCGCGTCGCCGTCGCCTCGCTAGTTGTAGCGTAGACTCGAGTATTAGCTGCGACTTCGCCGGGCGCGCGCCCACCGCGCCCGCTGAATCTCATTTTGTGATCTTATACTTAATTCTCCTGTGTTATAATTTAGGTTAAATTTTATATCATTGACGCTGCGAGGAAGCGGATACGCGAAGTATTCCGGTTGTATAGATATACCTGTTATATATTGAAGGACGAAACTATTGAGTCTTTATAGAGATACCTTGCCACTAAAGAGATGATTAATTATATAGACTAGACTGAAATGTAAAGATATCACTATTTAATGCTCTGTTGGCGTACGAAATAGACCTATATTGTTGACGGATGCGTTATGAGTAATCGTTTGCGGAAATATGAACGTTGATAATATAATATAGAACGTTCCCGATAACGACGATATTATTATATTTGAATTGTTGATAATTATATAAAGTGTGGAGCGTAGAAGAGTGTAGATGGTTGCGCAGCCGCGCGTCGCGCGGGCCGCCCGCCGCGCATCAGACTACCCTCACCGTGCCATACCTCGTTACGCGCTGGCCGCGCGGCGATCGCGGGCGCGCGGCGCGCACGCGCGGTGATCGCGCGCACCGCGCTGCACAAGCGACGCACAATGTAACAAACCTCACGATTCCATAGCACACAGACGCTTTCTTATTTTTATTAATATTAAGTAGTATAACGACCGATATCAGACCTACCGTTTGTCTCGGTTTCCTAAGTAGAGGTGGATCAGTAGCGCTTCGAACCGTTTCTTTATGTAAATATTGTAAAATTAACAAGGATTCGCCTTTAGCGTGGTTCGTTTTATAGAATTCATAGGGGACGCTCGTCGGAGCGGTCCAGTCAATTATCGCATTCGCGCGAGCGCGACGCGAGACGTCTCGTTTCTCGATGCACTACAACACTTCGTACCTTGTTTTAATTGTAGGTGAAAATAATTTATTGTCGATAGTGATCATTTAGTATGAGTAAGTAGGTCGGAGAGATAACAAATTCGGACGAATTACGGTTATGTGATAGAGCAGTAGGGTGAGTACTAGTTTGCACATATCGAGGATTTTGATAAATTTCGAGTAACAAAATACTAAAGTAAAATGCAAATTCACAGACTTCTTTTAAGGCTCGAATTATTCAAAACATCTACAGACAGTGTCCCAAGCTGAAACCTTGCGCAATAAAATGCTCGGGGGTACTGAATAAACTACGCTAAAACAATGTCGCGCTTCGCTTAAAACATTCTAATTTTACCAAAACTTGATTGTGCTGCAATACTCGAAATCTATCAATGTTATCGAAATGCTCAAACTTGTACTAAGGGTATAACAATGGGCTGCGACTTGCGAGCGCGCTGTCAGTGCCGGCTCGGCGATACTCGACAGTCTCGACATGCCTTTATCGCCTTTGCGGCGTATAGTGACACAAGAATGAACGACGCTTGTACTTCTTTCTGGATTGAGAACTTATTTTTAATCTATCTATAGTAATTTTTTTCTACGAGTTTATGCGATTAGTGGTTTTGCAAGCACGTCACGAACTTTTAACTTTCTTAGCAATAAATAGATGATCGCAACGAACATATCCTACGGTTAGAGTAGAGTAGTCGTTGAGCCGACCGCCGCCGGCGCCGCATCTTTGGCACGTTTTATCGTTGACTAATTCTTATAGTATCATGACAATTTGTAAGGCGACAATTAGACTATCAATAATTGATTATCTCTTTTTTTCTGTGATTGAAGATTATATGGCATCAATTAAATCTGTGACGTTGTAAGCGATTGATATGTGCAGCCAGTGCTGCCGTAGGTATTCTCTACCTCAGTGGCTATTGAAAGTTGCTAACGTCACACAAGCGTCACATACACAATTTGTATGATGAAATAAATTAAGTAATATTTCCATAAGCTAGGCAGTACTTAGTTTCAGACTTTCCATTGTTTTCCATATCCACTGGAATTCTCAAAAATAGAGGATACGGCAGCAGATTGTGTGTGTATCTAATGTATGGATTTTATAAGTTGTATCAAAAAATATCTAGATATTTTAGATTAAATCGGCGTCAATTTCATCTCTACAAGGTCACAGATTGAATTTATCCCAGATTGATAGTCTAATTGGCCGCCTAAAAATAATTTTGCAAATGTTGACTTTTAGCCAAAATAAATTATAGTTAATGAATGACGAACCAATACGCAGTAGCTTAATAGTAGATGAATGCAGCCTAGTTCTCAGTTTTGGCGACTAAACACCAACAAACACACTTTGTACTCGGAAATGTTTATACCTACATAGCGGCAGCATATCTCCTCTGCGAGACTATTTGCAGAACCTATACGTGGGAAAGAGATAGATGCATAGTCAAAAAAGTCTTTAGAACAGACAGTTCCGTTATGGTATCACTTCTGTTTTACATGCGAAACAAGGGCGGAACAATAGTGGAATTGCCTGTTCTTCCGCAGACATTAGACTATCCATTGCTCTTCCATTCCGCAGCTACGATTTCGCAGCAGAATGTGCTACCGCCCTATACTATTGAACTAAACAGAGTGACGCCTGTCAATTTATCTACAAAGAAAATATATAATTGCGTTTTACCCCCAGAGGCATTTATTTATCGTTGTTTTATCTAACATTACCGCTTTTGTAAATTATATAAATTTTATAGGAGAGATCTATTTTTATTGTGAAGTTGAGCTGCTGAATAAAGGCAAAAAGAAACCTATATTAAATGAAGAGTTTTTTTTATTGATACTGTTAATTATTAAAATAGTTATATTATACTGATTTCTGGTATCTATTTTCACCAAAAGTGCTCATCGCTGTCAAAAAATTAGAGGAAACGCATTAAAGAATGAGAAAAACATACCTATCTTGTTTTATTACCTTTGACAGAAACCTCTTCGATTGGTAGCCTACTGCAAAAAAAATCGAGAAAATATTAACAGGTACAACTAGATGATGCCCGCGATTAGGTTTTAAAATCCCGTAGGAACGCTTTTATCTCCTGGGAAAAAAGTAAGGTAGGTAGGTGTCTTTATGATGAAAATTATCGCTGTCCCAAATAATATCATCAAGATCGGTTTTTTTTTATGAAAACTTTTTTAAAGTCCCCTATCTTCCTATGAAAATTTGGTCAAAATCGGTTAAGCCGTCCCGAAGATTAGCTGATATAAACAGACAAAAAATCGAGTGTTTTATGTTTTATCGTTCTTATATGCTCCGTCTGCATTAATGTTAGTGTTAACGGCTATGCTATGCTCAAATGGATTAGCGCTTAGCGTCTAACGTTATTAGTAATATTACAACACATTTAACGCATTAAAATATTAGCCCCACCTGCTTATTGCCTTTATTATCGTGTTAATTTACGCGTTACGGCGCAGGTGGAGCAGAGGCATTATAGTCAATTATGTAAACATACCATTTGGTATCGAAATCAGAAACAGTAGGTAGATACCTTTATACACTGTAGTCTTTCTGCTGACTGCTGAGATCTTCGAAGTTCGATCACAAAAAATAAGACTGAAATCATGCTGAGATGCAAATAGGTACAAAGAAATTTAGGGCTTAGGCGGGAAAATCACAGTTTGGCCATCATGACATTCACAGATTACTATGATATGATGACATTTCTTCATGGAAGTAGGACGCTTTTTTCTTCTACTCAAAGCCATAAACACGAGCATAAACAGTACAGATCCACAGAATTAGGGTGGCAGACCCAATTATGGGCACTTTAAGAGTTTATCTTATTTCAAATATGTTTTTTAATTATAAATTTAACCAAATTCTATAAATCACTGTGTTCATAAGGTTACTTGTTTAATAAAATATATAATTAAAGAAGATATTGAAATTTTTTTGTTTAAATCAACTAGAATTTTAAATAAGATTGAAAAATGACCCAGTCCCCAATTATTCGCACATTTGTTACCAGTTATGGGCACAAAATTATCCAATTATCAACATTCAGATTTTAATAGAGTTTAAGGGAAATATAACGCTAGGCTACCTACGGAAGTCTTTTAGAATATAGATTTTATTACGAAATAATATACGGAAATTCTTATAGTAACTGTAGGTGACTTAATTTTTTTATATTTATTATATTTAAAACAAACACCCTTACATATTTAATAAGAAAACGTAAACATAGTCTTTATCAAACGACAGACGTCCACAGCTGGACAAAGGTCTCTTATATGGACTTCCACAGGCCTCGGTCTTACGCTACCTGAATCCAGCGGCTCTCTGCGACTCGTTTGATGTCGTCGGTCCACCTAGCTTCCCGGTACGGGATCGCTACTCCAACATCATGGGATCCCATCGACATCAGCTCTTCGAACTATATGCCCGCCCATTTCCACTTCAGTTTCACTTAGCTATGTCCGTGACTTGATTTTCTTACAGATATCCTCATTTCTGATATGATCTCGCAGGGATACTCCGAGCATAGCTCTCTCCATCGTCCGCTGAATGATTATTGTTTCGTGATAAATAACTGCCCATAGAACTTCTCAACCTCTCTCCATACCTCGGTGGAGAAGAAACGTGACAGCCTTCGTCAGTTTTCAGCCGCGTCAGCTGGCTCTCTCCGATAGATAGATCTCTCACAGACACTTTGGAATGGAACTTCTGTTCCACTAGATGGTATCTTTAATACACTTGGTATTCAAGGCCCGCAGGTCGCGAGTTCTTTTCTTAGAGGTCTGCCTATTAACCTACCAGTAGGCATCCGCGTCTGCTGACGACTGAAGTCTCATCTCTTGTCTGTCTTCCATCAGTTTGAGAGTAAGGTCAGAGAACTTTTAGGTCCTTTTCGTGTGATGGGTCTTAAAGAATTTAGACTCCAGAGTATGGACAGTTTACACACACTTGTTAAGATCGTCTATAGACTCCCAGTCTGCTAGGGAATCGAATCGCTTCGGAGTGTTAATAAACAGGAAAATCTCAAAATTTTGTAACCAGATACTGACACCCCTTGTTTTGCAATGAAATAACGAGAAAGTTTCATTTACTTTTTGAATTAGTAACTAATAATACTTAGAAAATCAATTGAAAACAATTATATTATTAAAACTCAAATAAAACCACAGTTAAATCATTATTAAGTAAGTACTGACCCTTAACGTCGATGAGTCAAAATGGCCGAAAAACTTCGGGAACTCCAGAATGATATCTTTCAACTACGATACTGACGTCATTTTAAAACTTTCCAGATTAGAAAGGTTTCGATTGTGAAAAATATGAATTCCCCTAAATATTTTTTAATCTGAAAATTTAAAAACCGCAATCAGAAACTTATATTTTAATCTTTTTTGCCAAAGTGCGAATAAACTGGTGCAGTGCTAGCTATTGGGTTGGTCACCCTATATGTTTGTGCACAGAATAGAGCACGAACCAGAACACCACAGATAGATAATGAACAGGGAACTGTGCAGGTAATAGCAATGTTGCCAGTGATGAACCTACCGATTTTTCGGTAGGTCTACCGAAATTGGCTCCCGTTTACCGAAATAAAGATTTTATGAGTGAATAACGATTTTTCTTAAGTTATAATAATTACTTTATTTAATGTTATTATTTTGCAACAGTGCTCCATTTTCCCTGATGTCCTTAGAAGTTTTGATATTTCAAAAAAAAAAAAAACAATTATTATGAATCCCGTTGGGTCACAAAAAAGATTTTTTTACTTTGATGGTTTTAGTGAAGAATTCCCCGAACAAGAAAACTTATTAAAACTAATATTATTGTAACCACATTTCTACGGATGCCTCTTAGGTAAGAGCAGTCTATACAGAAAGCCCTTCTATTGATTACAAAAAGCTGATATATTTAAGAAGATCGTAAGTAATTTTTTATGATTTTATGTTTAAGATTGTGGAAACCATGTGTGCTAAAATATCCTAAAATGGTATTATTAAATAAATAATGTAGTTATATCCATATAAATTGTGAGTTTTGTTGTTTTCATTCAGAAAGTATAGGTACCTAAAAAAATATCTACCGAAATCTACCGATTTTTTTGTGGCGTGCCATCTCTACTTTTCAGTAGACAGTAGACCACAGTAGACACAGACAGCAGCTGTCAATTGCTGTCAATTGTGCATGTTCAACACAGATGTTCAATGCGGTTTTGTTTTCAATTTTCTTTCTGCAATTTGCCTATCTAAAATTTAATTGAAAATGAAAATCCAATATAGTGAATAAGTGGAGTTATAATTCATAATTTCATTGCTTTCATAACGAAACAAGTGGTAAGGTTCCATTATGTCTACACGAAGAGCTAGAATAAAAGCTGTTACTTCTTTGCCACCGAGAAGAAAAAACACTGTGGTAGCAGAGAATAAAGCAAAGGAGACTTCTGAAAAAACTACTAAAAGCCCCCGAACTCCCTTGAATGAGAATAAGTCACCGCGTACTAATAATGTTACTGAATCTAAAACTCTTGAAAACATTGCTCAGCCTAACTTGACCCAGAAATTAATTACAACAGAAAAACCACTAAGCTTCTGTGCAACCTCAGAAAATCCAAATAAAACGATTACGCCAATAGTTCCACACACTCCAGAAAAAGTGCACTCAAAGAAAAATTCCTCTGATGTGTTTGTATCACCGGCGCGGAGAAATAGTCCCAGGAAAACTTTCGCATCACCAATTGCGCCGTCGCCTAAAGTCAATAAAAGTTCAGATCCACAAAAGCCTAATACTCCCCAGATAGGGACACCCACCGCACATAAAATAAGTGATAACAATGAGTTGGAAATCGCTGCAACGATTGTTAGTAAAGTTGATTATAATGTTAAGTCTAAGAAGGATAATGTTAGAGATGGTAAGTACTATAAAGATTCATGTCATATTACACTCTGCTAATACTTTTTTATGAACTGACTGAACGTGAAATCAGAACTATTAAACATAAATTCCCAAGCAAGCAATGCGCTTGTTGGGAACTTGGCTTTTTTGCTTGGTTGGGAAGGTAAGCGGTGCTTAGCTTTTAACTGCATGTTTGACCATACAGATTTTTTCTGTTGGCGGATTATAGTAAAATAACTCTAACCTTTTCTTGCTAATCATGGACTTCCGCAAAGTAACGCCTGATTCTCAATAGTAAAATTTTTATTTAAATCATTTTTATTCATTGTGTGTGATTTTTAGATTACAGCATACCAAGTGTCCCAGAAAGTACTGACGATGAAGCAATGGATGGTATTGTTCCTCTCAAACCCGCTGCTAGTGTACCCAAGCCTATTGATGTTTTGAAGAATGAAATCATATCAGAAAATGCAGAGGTGCTGTTTGATCCGATCATACCTCTGCCTTCTCCGAGCAAAGTCCGTCCTAAACTGCGTCCTGTTCCTAGATTGGCACCACTTAGAAGAAACAGTGTACAGGTAAATGACTAGTATTACCCTTGCATCTCAAGTTGACGTCATACCATACCATTTACAAGTAAATAATAGTTGTAATTTTTACTGTAAACACAACTGTGTCGTGGAGGTCACCAAGCCTTGCTTGAGGGGTTGTGCAAAAGAGGTCAAGTGAGTTGAAGTTTCGTGGGCCTAAATAGTAACGACGAAACCGACGCGCGTCGCTAGGTCGACTTAACTTACATCACACAAACTAAAACTATTTTTATACTTTATAGTGTTGTTTGAAGTTGGGTTTTGAAAGGAATTTTTATTTAAAAAAAAATATGCATCAAATTGAGAACCTCCTTTTTTAACCATTAGCCTGTCCCATGAATCACATATGAGCATGGTCATTGTTTAACTGTGTCTGTTGTCTGGACAGTTAACTTGTTAAGTTGGTTAAAAATTAAATACCAAATCTGGATGAATGACACTAAAGCCATTGGGGGTCGCCAGAATCTTTTGACTTGTAAAGGGGACGCATTTTCAAGAAGGTTGAAAAACACTGCTGTACACTGACAATTTCAAAGCTGACAACACATCGGTGGTGCCTCTGGCACTACAAGTGTTCATGGGTGGCGGTAATCATTTTACATCAGGTGATCCACCAGCTTGTTTGCCCGCTTATACTAAACTATTTACTTTTGTTTTTGAAGGGTAGTGCAAGCGAATCGGAGGATGAGAATCGTCGCAGCCTGCTCAATTCAAAAGATCGACATTCTCATGAAGTGCACACATTGCAGTCTTTACCTAATAGGTATATCATTTTGAAATAGTTTAACTATTAAACAAGTGGTCCAATGTTACCCAGAATGGGAGTATTTTAAACAATTTTGTCTCTTGACTCTTAAATTCCAATTCAAAATAATATTATTCAATTCACAATGCACTGCTTCAATGCAAAACTAACTTAAATCAAAATTACACTTTTTTTCAAAAAAACTAATAAAATTACTTAAAATGATTGATTGATTGTTGATGAACAGACAGCATATTAAAAATATTTTTTTCTTAATATTTTTTTTTAAATTTAAAACCTTTACAATACGTCTTACATATGTTTTGTAATTCACACAATATCAAATGCTCTTAAAATTCCATTGCATTGTACTGTACTGTTCTACAGTAAGATTGAACTGATGTAATCATTTTTAGACAATCCCACAGCAGTAATATTTGTTTCAGAGATGTGAGTCGAGTCAGGAATGATTCTGTTTGCTCGAGTGTGAGCCAGATGGCCGCCCAGCCGGCGGCGGCCGCGTCGCCTGTCAGAGAGAAACAGCCTATGAACAAGTATGAAACATTTCTCTTTGATGATAATGAAGATCTTGACAGTTTTTAATCGACTTCCAAAAAATTCGTCGGAATCTTTATTTTTTTATTTTTTATGTATGTTTCCCAATTACTCGAAGATGTTCCCTACTGATTTGAAAAATTCTTTTTTTGTTTGAAAGGGTATACTTCCCAGGTGGTCCCATTGTCATCAAGTCAGGATCTGATGATGGGATCCTGGAGAAATCGAGGGAACTCTTCAAATTTTATAGGCAAAATTGATATACCTCGTGTTTAAAGTCGGTTTTGTAAAAATAATTTTTACGTTTAATTATAGGTTAAGTTATTTTTTTTTTTTTTTTTTGAGAATTAGCCATGCTGCAGTTGACTTTCTCCTCTCCCCTCCGAATAAGCGAAAACTTTGTGCTAGGAGTGGGTACGACAATAGTGCAACCTTTCAGTTTTCAGTCCGCACCTATAATCATTAGGCTTTGAGACTGTAAGACAAGTCGCTCATTTGCGACAAGGGTGACATAACTCAAAATTCACCAATTTTAGTGTCGAAAATTTATACTTTTTGCTATAAAAACAACATTACGCTAAGCACAAAAAAATAAGAACAAGAGGGATTGTGACTTAATCCTCTGTCGCTTTCTTGGCCGCTGTGTTGTTTCGAGACCGTTACTCTCTATCGAGAGAATTCTCTCATCGTCGATTTTGAATCACTCTTGTCGCAAATGAGCGAAGTGGTAAAAAACTAATCCTAAAGCTATAATAAACTAACATTCATGTATAATAACAGAAGTCGGCGTCACGAGGAAGCTCGCCGCAGAATGGCGATGCGGCAGCGGCGAGAGAACGCGAAACGCGAGACGCTCACCATGTACGACCTCATCTTCTACAACCCCACCTCCAACCCCCTCGTGTGAGTACCGAATTCTTACCAAAGTATTAGTATTACATTAATGCATTTTTTTCTCTCTTCTATCTGCGATCAGTCCGTGAGTTATACACGTTGTATAAGTGGCAGGAAACAGATAATAATAATAATAATATAATAATCATTTATTTAGCAAAAAGTAAAATTAAACACACTAATACTTAACAATTTTATATGGGCGGGGCATCCCTTTAATTTAATGTTTAATTTACACATAAATATAGCTTCTGAAGCTAAACTAGGTAGCCCTGTGCTTCAGCTTCAGTGCCGAACTCCCCTGAACATTTATATATAAAGACAAGCATGATAAGAACAAAATTATTATGATTTATGACAATTAAGTAAGATAATAAACAAATAAACAATAACATACTAGCGGAATTAATAAAGATAAGATTTTACATAAATTTGAAATAGCGATGACAATTACTAATGAAAAAATGTTTACGTTTATGAACCTCTCTGAGTAAGAAGTAATATGGGTGCATGTCTGGGAAGTGTGTGTATAATGATGATGTAAGAGAGGGTGTGTAATGTTGTAAGAAGTGTGGATGGTAAAAGATGTAGTATGGGGTGCATGTTTAAAGAGATGCATTAATGAATAGAAATTCTGTAATTATAGCGATGTGAATATATTTATTACTCATTTAAAGGTGGTGAGCAGACTTTCAGTTTCTTCATAAGATAACTTATGTAAATATGAGAAAACAGCCTTTTTACAATTTGTTCTATTTAATGGATATATTTGTATTTTAGCGTTAATTTTATTATATATATGTGGACCTTGGAAAGAGCAGAATTTTCTCTTGAATGACGTCTTTGTTGGTGGTATTGTTGCGACTTTATGTTTCCTGCGTTTATTTGAATTGGAGGTATCGTATGTAAGTTCTTTGTGTTGTTTCAGAATTGCACTCAAAATAAACAGTTTCCTTACCGACAGAACTTCACAGGATTCGTAAAGTGCAGTGGTAGGGTACAGAAATGGTCGAAAAGTAGATACCTTAAGAATAGCGCGTTGAGCAACTTCAACTTTCATTAATATCGTTTTAGAAGCGCCTCCCCAAGAAGATATGCAGTATGTTATTATAGATTGGCATAAAGTCAGGTATATACTTTTTAAAATTTTAGGTTCAACAACATGCCTAAGGGTTTTAAAAATGTAAATCATTTTAAATAATCTATTTCTTAAAATATCAATATGTTTCTTGAAATTTAAATTAGAGTCTATGATGACACCTAGATATTTTATATCTTCAACTTTTTCCAAAGTTGGACAAGTGCAAGAGGTAGCAACAGAATGAGAGCAAGAATGAGCAACCAACTGTAATTCAACCGGTAATTTAATAGTTTGTCGCATAGAAAAGGTGATATATTTCGTTTTATTTATATTTAATGACAAGATATTGTTTTTTAACCATTTGTTAACAACATTAAAACCCAATTGCGCTGCCTCAAATACTTCGTTCCATGTATCTGCAGCAAAAACTAGCGCCGTATCGTCTGCATATGATATAATTTGACCCTTTCCCAATTTTAAGCGAGTAAGGAAATCAATATATACAAGGAAAAGAGTAGGGCCTAAAATGCTACCCTGCGGCACACCGTGAGTCACGAGCAAGTCACTACTAGTATAAGAATCAACTCTAACACATTGGAATCTCTCTGATAGGTAATTTTTAAAAAGTTCCAGCTGAAGGCCTCTTACACCAGTGTATTCTAGCTTGTCAAGTAAAAGGGGAATAGATACGGTATCAAACGCTTTAGCTAAATCCATAAAAATGCATATACATTTTTTTCCCTGATCAAGATTGGTAGCTATATAATTGGTTAGGGTGTATACTGCATCATCCGTGGATTTACCAAGTCTGAAGCCGAATTGATTATTAGATAAGAGATTATTAGTTTCTAAAAATTTCACTAATCTAGTATTAATGATTTTTTCTAAAATTTTGGATAAAGATGGTAGGATAGAGATCGGCCTATAGTTGCTTATGTTGGATTTATCACCACTTTTAAAAATAGGCCTTACTTCGGATTTTTTAAGGGCTTTTGGAAAAATACCCTTACGTAGGCAACAGTTGAAAATGTAAGTAATCACAGGAGTTAGATGTGTCCTACAATGCTTGAGCAGCTTGTTTGTGATACTATCCCATCCCACAGCACATTCATTTTTTAAATTCATTATGATATTGTTTATTTCTTCTTCATCTGTATCCAACAGCACAAAAGATTTTAGTTGATTTCGTGAGTCCAGATCTGATTTAGACATATTACCATCACCACTATCAATAGTTTCAGCTAGGTTTTTAGCAACGTTAATAAAATAATTGTTAATATAATCAACTGAAAGCTGTGGTGTTTCATTAATGCTTAACAACTCACTGTTATACCCTACCTGCTTTGAAGAATTTATGATATTTTTAAGGACATTCCATAGCTTCTTATTATCATTTTTGGCCATATTCACCTGTTCTTTATCATAGTTTCTTTTAATTTTCTTCAGAAGAGTATTACAGAAATTTCTGTAACGTTTATAAATAAGGCAAATTGTTTCGTTTTCTGGAGAACACCTGGCTTTCTCATGTAATTTATCTCTGTGTCTTATACATCGAAGAAGTCCAGGAGTAATCCATGGCTTAATAATTTTCTTACGTCTAGACAAAGTAGCTATGTGCGTGTAATTGTTAACGGCAGTCCTCAAAATATCAATAAATAAATTCAAAGCTGCGTTAGGATCTGGATCTCTTAAAACAGGAGTAAAATCACTATTAATTACGTCTAAGTATAACTTTTCTGTATCAATTTTTTTAATTTTAGCTATGGTATATTGTGGTGTAGATTGTTTTACTTGCATATTAAATATAACAGGTTTATGATCTGTTACTTGAGTTTGAGGAACTAAAATGATAGACGGGTTTTTAGTTTTTAACAGAACGTGGTCAATGCAAGCTCCACTGGCGTCTCGCGTAACAAAAGTGTGGGCAGGTAGTAAGCCATGAAAAGCAGTTAAGTTGAGATATTTTTCTGAATTTAAATCCATTCTATTTGAAATAAGTTCTATGTTTATATCACCAACGATCATAATGTTTCTATAATTAGAGTATTTTTGAAGAATTATATCTAAAGAAAATAAAAAGTTGTCAATGTTTTTGTACGAAGGGGAGCGGTAGATAGCGATTACAATCATATTTTGAAATTGTATTGTCAGACAGTTTCCTTCTTGAAAAGAAGGTTCTTCAATGAGGACTTTATGTTGATCTTTAATATAAATTACTACGCCATCATTTTGGTTTTTATTATTTTTTGTAGCTGTCGGATAATAGCCGCCGATACTTGGCAGGGACGCATTTTTCGCAAGCCAACACTCCGTTAGAACTATTAAATCTAAGTCTAAATTAATCCTGGACATTAGAACCTCAAAACCATTCATGTTACAATTTATGCTTCGTATATTTTGTGTAATTATCGTGAAATTTGATTTGCTTGTTCGATTAAAATGTCTTAAGTGCCTATAACATTCTTCAACTTCACAAGTAATTTTTTTTGATACTGTTACGTTATCCAAATCATTGGATATTTCATTGATGTTATTTAGGTTGAATTTTATAATTACATGTATATATTTCAAAAAGGTTATTTTGTCCTTGGACAATATATGTAATAATTTCACCCCTGGGCCATGATGAGTACTAAAAAATAGCCGATGATATGTAGGGAAAAGTGTATATAAGCTTGTTAAATGTAATTATATAATAGGTAGTTTTGTATAGTGTCGTATATGTGTAGTGTGTATTATAATTATAATGCAAGTATGTAGAAATATTAAAAGTATATATTATCTTAAGTCTTAAATATAGTCATTCTTTCTTTCTCAGTTTTTCAAGATCCTCTTCACTGCAAATTTTTATCTGTGGAGACTTTTCATCTTTGCGTAAATATACAATTCCACGCGAAGTCCAGCAAAACGCATAGCTATGGCTTTTATGAAAATTTCTTGCTAAGTAGAAAAGCTTCTGTGTATTGCTTGTCAAAGTCTCAGAAATGTAAATTGCCTTATTGGGACCGGTGAAATTAAGATGTGACGTATTTAGTTTCTGACTTTTGGGTTTCGTTTTGTTAAAATTTTTTACTTTACTTACGAGTTTTTCCTTTACAATAGTACTAGAAAATTCCGCTATGATTGGATTGGAGCCATCTTTTGAATTAATTCGGTAAACATCACGAATGTCCGAGTCACATAAATTTATACTTAACACTTTGCCAAGATCTTTGACAGTTTCAGAAATACTCTGTTTTGTTTCACCGATTTTTTTGGGGATATTTCTTATTTCCAATCCAGTATTTCGAGATTTTCGTTCTAAGTTTTCAATTTTTTCCTCGAGTCGATAAATAGTTAGTTTGTCTTGTTTTCGTTCCGATTCAAGGTTAGAAATGCGGGACAAAAACTCATCATACTTGCATGACATGGTTTCCACACTTTTTTTTAAGTCCTCGTTTTGTTCTCTGATATTGTTTATTGTGCTTTTTAATTCTTGAAAGAGCTTCTCTTGTTGTCGTGAAAAAGCAGCGAACATGTCGCTAATATAGGTATTGTCTCCGTCATGTTTTCTTTTTTTACGCTCGTTATGTGATGCAAGGTCTGGTGCCGAATCTCCATGCAGCAATCTCGCACCTGTGACCGTACGTTCAAATGCCATTGTTGATTGCGCTTGCGCTGCGTCTGAAGTCTGTGGCAGCGGGGAGGCGGGCGTTGAGCTACGATGATCCGACATATTGCACTAATGAAGAGATATTGTGCCTACAAGTTTGTTTTTTGTAGAATAAACTTGAAAATAGTAGTGCTATTATATCACTTCCGTGCTATTTTATTACTTCGATATAATATTTTAACCGCACACAACCGTTTTATGAGTTTAGTTTTTGTGAAAGTTAATTACGACGACGATAGGTACGACACTCAATTATGCACACGTCCGACCTGCACCGCGGGGAGGCGGGGAATCCAAGATGCTAGAAGAGTGTTCCACACCTTAGCGCTTCTTATCGGAAACGTCGATTCACCGTGAAGTTTAAATAATGTATTGCAGACTAAGTGAAGATGAAATTAAACTGAAAGAAGCCAAAGAGAAACAGGAAGCCGAAAGGAAAGCGGAGGAGAAGGTAGCGGCCGTGAAACCAGCGGAGTCACCAAGCAAGTCGGCCGACGCCGCACCGGTGCCGCAAATCAAACTGGGACCAAAAGGAGAAATTATTCTTGATGAACAGAGCTTGGTAATTACCAGTATTTTTAACCGAATTCGAAAAAAGAGGTTATCAACTCGACATGTGTATATAATATCGCTCATTTGCGACAAGAGTGACATAATTCAAAATCGACGATGAGAGAATTCTCTCGTTAGAGAGTAATGTTTTGTGGACGCTGCGGTCTCGAAACAACACAGCGGCCAACAAAGCGACAGAGCATTATGTCACAATCTCTCTCGCTCTTATTTTTTGTGCTCAGCGTAATGTTGTTTTTATAGCCAAAAGTATAAATTTTCGACACTAAAATTGGTGAATTTTGAATTATGTCACCCTTATCGCAAATGAGCGATATAATACTAATTGATGCTCCGCGGGAACTCTTTGATTGTCCAGGATAAAAAGTAGCCTTTGTTACTCTCCCGGTCCTCAACTATACCTATGCAAAAAATCACGTCGATCCGTTGATTTGTTGCGGCGTGATTGAAGGACAAACCAAAAAAAAAACGCTTTCGCATTTATAATATTATTGTAAGGATTATACAATAATATTCACTTTCGATGCCTTGAATGCGATTTCGTATATGATTGTGTATGAAATGTTTACACCCAAACAAAATAGCATGTCACTCTCAACAATACCCATACAAAAAAAACCATAAAAAACATCAGACATCTTTCTTTGCTCTGTTGCTGCGTGTTTGAATTAATAATCTTAGTAGGAATAAAAATAATTATAATTTGGGATTTGAAAAACAACTTCTGCAGGTGATAAAACAAACAGAAAGCGATCGCAAAGTGTCATCTGTAGTGCACGAGGGCGCTTGGGGTACCGGCGGGCAGTACCGCAAGCTGAACTACTGCCGCGCCGCGGGATGGACCGCGGCCGAGACCGTGCGGTTCTACCGCGCGCTCGCTGCGCTAGGGACTGACTTCACCCTCATGGCGCAGCTGTTCCCCGACCGCACCAGGAAGCAGCTCAAAATGAAGGTGTGTTTGACCAGTCATAGTATAGTCATAATATACGAATGAAGGAACAACTATTGTCGCGTAGGAAACCGTGCGCTCGGGACTGACTTCACTCTCATGGCGCAGCTGTTCCCCGACCGCACCAGGAAGCAGCTCAAAATGAAGGTGTGTTTGACCAGTCATAGTATAGTCATAATATACGAATGAAGGAACAACTATTGTCGCGTAGGAAACCGTGTGCTCGGGACTGACTTCATTCTCATGGCGCAGCTATTCCCCGGCCGCACCAGGAAGCAGCTCAAAGTCAAGGTGTGTTTGACCAGAGTCATAGCATAGTCATAATATACGAATGAAGGAACAACTATTGTCGCGTAGGAAACCGTGCGCTCGGAACTGACTTCACTCTCATGGTGCAGCTGTTCCCCGACCGCACCAGGAAGCAGCTTAAAATGAAGGTGTGTTTGACCAGTCATAGTATAGTCATAATATACGAATGAAGGAACAACTATTGTCGCGTAGGAAACCGTGCGCTCGGGACATGACTTCACCCTCATGGCGCAGCTGTTCCCCGACCGCACTACGAAGTACATAACGAAGAATGCCATCAGGAGTGTACCAACTGGCTTGAGGTTGGTAGAATCTCCACAGTTACACAAGTGTGAGCGCAAACACATTGCTGTCTCTATTCCCTCACTCTCATAGTCCCATGGGACGGAAGTCTGAAACGGCCCGAGAGGACGCAGGATCGATGGCTGTCTGTATTCTCCAAGGACGGGAGCGGCACACCGACACCGCTTCAAACTCTTTATTTTATTTTAGTTCTTTATGATTTGGAAGATGAAAAATAATTTGTGAATTGCAGTTCAAAAAGGAAGAAAAGTTGAACGGCGCGCAAATAGACAAGGCTCTCCGCGCCACGTTGCAGTTCGACGTGGCTTTGCTGAAGGCGGAGTTCGAAGCGGAGCGTGTGCTGGCCGCCAAGCAGGCGGAGCTGGAGCGGGAGAAGCTCAACAGAGAGAAGCAAGCCGAGAGAGATCGCCAGAGAGCCGCCAGGGAGAACCGCCTGAGACAGAGTAAGTATATTCTGGTATGGAGAAACGATAACCTTGCAGGTCACACAGTGAACTATTGCCGCACTTCGGGCTGGAGCGCGCCGGGGACTGCGCGGTTCTGCCGCGTGCTCGCTGCGCTGGGGACTGACTTCAGTCTCGTGGCGCAGCTGTTGACCGACCGCATCAGAAAGCAGAAAAGCCAATTTCCTTTTCTTTACATTCATCTATGAAAAAGAGAATAAATAAATAAATGTATAGATTAATCTACTTCAGTATATTTTGGTATCGAGGAAAACAGTACCTTGCCGCTTTGGGCAATATTTTTACGAGAAACAGCATTATTTATCATACGTAGTAAAACGATCTTGCTCTTTTCAAAACCAGTCTTGGTCTTGCAGTCAATTAAAAAAACTTTATAACTTATTTAAAGGTATACCACAATAGACTCATGCAGGTGATTTTGAAAACGTTTTTTTACAGTGCCGCGAAAGAGATTGCAATGCGAAACGAGCAAAAACAAATAAAAATGTTTTAGAATTAAACTATAATACCTAATTACTAAAAAAAACATAAAGATCTTGAAAATACCAAATTTCTACTGAAATAAAAAAAAAATTACTGTTTCAGCTAGTACTTAATAACACACTCTTATTTCCTTCAACAGGCCGAGGAGCTAAAGCTCTGGAATCAGCCAAGGAGTCCATGCACCAGGACGCGATCACCGCAGACGATATTATATCACGCCATTACACTGAACGGATACAAAAAACCAAACCACCAGCCCCACGGAAACCTCCAAAACTAACTACTGTGGCCCTAGTCAAATCAACGTCCAAACCCAAAGACGATACGGCCAACAACAGAACCAATACACCAATTTTGCACGTCAAGACACCAGAGGCGATCAACACATTGCAAATACCGACCAACATTGAAACCGGATCGTTGGTCGTGTTAACGGTGAATGATCCATCGTCCCCTACGAAGAAGATGTTGCAAACGTACATAGCAAACGGACCGGGGAAGTTGACACCTATTGCATTGCCACCGTCGATATTAAACTATGTGGTCGGTTATATGAAGAAGGGTACTCAGATTGGATCTAACGTGTCTTCACCTTTGTTGTCACCGAACAGTGCTGCAAGTATAGAAAGTCATAACAGTGCACAGAGTGGTGTGACAGTGTTGCCGAGTCCGGCTAAAAGACAACGGCACAGTTCGTATACAATAACTCAACTTTGATTTTTTTTTTTCGTATCTCACCTGATGGTAAGTGACGATGCATTCTAAGATAGTAGCAGGCTAACTAGGAAGGACTATAGCAGTGTAAATTCAACCCATACCCCTAATCGGTTTCTACACGCCATCGTACCGGAACGCTAAATCGCTTGGCGGTACGTCTTTGACGGTAGGGTGGTAACTAGCCACGGCCAAAGCCTCTCACCAGACCAGACCAGCGACAATTTAGAAATTATAAAATTCCTAAATTACCCCCGCCGGGAATCGAACCCAAGACCTCTCAGTTATAAGAACACTGCGCTCACCACTGCGCCAGGGAGGTCGTCGGTTTCAAATTTTTATACAAGGTGGAAATGATAAAACTTAACCAGGCCTGGCGCACTGCGCAGTAAACTCTGGAGCTACAAGTACACCTCTTCAAAGGGCCTAAATTCAGAGAGCGTGAAGAGATAAGAGTTACGTGATAGAAAGAGAAAAGTCTAATAGAATAAGACTGTAGGTAAGTATCGCTGTGTCAACCTGTGTTTGAGACGCGTCTTTTCGCTTCAATTTAGTGCCAATATGTTTTAAGCCTTAACTTAAAAGCTGTTGTATAAGAGATCCAGTTCATAATATTATGTAATGATTTAGTAAAATTATGAAATATATAACAAAATTGAACAATTAGTTCTGAACTAAGGTTAACAATAACAAGTTAATACCAAGTCCTTATAACAATAACAAGTCTGAAAACTATGCTCAGACTCAAGACAGAGATAAAAAGAGACAGATATCAAAGCATATTTGTCTCGTTTGAACTCTTAAGTCCGCAGCACGCTCTATAGATCTCGGCATCACTAGATAATGTCTTATTAAACGCGATATATGTATTTTAATTTTTAATGTAAGGCAAAGGGTTGAAATGGCGCTAATTCGGTTGCACAAAACTCTTTCACTAAATTCTTCACAGTTCTAGAATTAATGCTACCTTTTCCAAAAAATTCGCAACTGAAGAAAACATTAAAGTTTGTAAATAAAAAACCTTCTATTTCATTTTATCCTACTGAAAGATGTTAATTTGTACAATCAAATTAGCAACTAAGCAACAATGTTGAGTTTAGCATATTTTTAGTATAACAAACAATTCGCCTGTGATATTTTTCTTACATTCGAAATACATAATTGTTATATCATTTTTTATTACATCACAGCTTGTATTGATTTGAAAAGTTTGTTTCAATTTTACATTTTGTGGTAAAATATTATTATGTATTTCTAATTAATATTTGTTTTTTTTAAATATTCACATTACCAAAATTAAAAAAAATACTACTGGTTTTAAATAGACGAAATGCAAGTCGTTTTTTGTCTCATTTCATAAGTCATGACGTATATCTCTATATATAGATCGGACAATACGCGATCCAATTTTAGTTTTGAAAGCAGCCCGTACCCGTTAAACCTTAGAATGTCCTAACATTTGCACGCACTTATTAGGATCGGCATTAATCGGCACAACGGGACGGTAAAATCGAGCATAAAAATAGATAAACGAATATAATTATTTACTTGCTTCGAGTCAGTTTTGTTGTTCAACAAATACCGAATGTGCCGACCCTAATAAGTGTGGATGCGAAATTTTAATCGAATATTGAATTTTTACAGATGTCTCTATCTATTTTTACTAACGGTAGCTTTGTCCATATATTTATAATTTATTGTTGTTTGTAATATACATACTTACCTAAGTTTAACAATGAATAAATGAAGTACAATACTTATGTAATATCATTTCGCGTACTTCGAACCATTTTCAATCTCGCATGGCAGCAAGTAGTTGCTAAAATAATGTTTTCCTAATACAATATTAAGAAAAATGTCATCTTTTTCCTGCTGTGGACATCCGTTGGTTGAGACCTTCGAGGTGAGACTACAGATTTAGATTCAATTTATTTGTACAAAATATATTATTATGACAAATATACAATTGGCTGCAACTGTCATCCTGTTAGAATTGGGATGAGGAAAAAGGAATTCAAAACACAAAATTTCCTACATTATTATTTTTATTCTTATAAAAATCATTCCATAAAATTAATTACTTAATTATAACTTTATTTACAAAAGGATCAACTTATTTTGCTATAATCCGCCAAATTAGAAAAAGGGTGTGTGTCGTATCTGTATAAGTGTGAGCGAGAGCTTGCTCGCGCTTGACCGCTCCCACCTAGACTCCTGACAGGCACACACACTAACGTAATGTGCATGTACACATAACCACAAGTAGAGCTCACACGCCCTCGTGTATTGCAAGAACTATAACAGGTGAATGGAAAAATAAGTTGTAGCAACATTGTGAAAGAATCTTCGATGAATCGGACAGTTTGATAATTTACATAAAAATAAATCTGATTTTAATTAAAAATAAACTATGCACACATTAATGTGCAAAGGGTGGAATAAATGGAAAAGTAACCCATGCAAGTCAATTGACTTGTACCATATGCTATTTCTCTTTTGGTTGATTATACCAAAAAGTTGATTGTTGTGTTTCATGGATTTCTACAAAGTAAAGCCTGCTTTTATCCACTATATCTGTAACTCCTTTAGTTTTGGATCAATGTGCTTCGACGATTTCGTGCGGGAACCACTGAGACGACTCCAATGCGTCCCAGAGACACAGGTCAGGGTCCAAGAACTCTTGGTTCATTTGATCTACGTCGATAACTCGCTTGTGATCTGTGGAAACAACCAAAACTGTTTAATGCATATTTTTAATATTTATAGTTTCTGTTATTCGGAACACTCGATCAAACTCTTGAAAGCATGCTAAGATGTAGAGAATTAATTAAAAATGTGAAAGAAAAATACATACATAGTATCTTATTAACCGCCTTTCAAAAAAGGAAGGTGGTTTGTCTTTCGTCGGAATCTTTTTTTTTTAATTATTTATTTATGTATGTTCCCCAATTACTCGAAGACACCTGGACTGTTTGGAAAATTCTTTTTTATTTGAAAAGATATACTTCCCAGGTGATCCCATAGTCCAGTCAGGATCTGATGATGGGATCCTGAAGAAATCGAGGAAACTTCAAATTTAATAGACATATTATACTTATAATATACTTTGTAGTGGCGTTTGAAGTCGGTTTTGTAAAAAAGAATTTTTACACTTAATTTTTTTATATTCTATGACAAGGCAGCCATTGACTTTGATCTCTGATAGTAGGAGATAATGGAGTCTAAGATGGCTAGGAAAAGGTTTCTACAAGCCATCGCACTGGAACACTAAATCGCTTGGCATCTGGCTTGGCAACTACATATTATATGGAATTTGGGTATACTCACCGACGAGCGCCAACTCGTCATTCTGGGGTTTGGCGGGCGGGGGTTGGGAGGTCTCCACGACGGGTTGCTGTGGCTGGGCGGCGGTCTGTTCCTGCCCGTAGTAACCCGACCACGCCGAGTAATTTTGCCAATAGGCGGACGGATCGTAATATTGGTTGTACTCCTATAATTATAACTGCATGTCATTATCGTTCATTCTTTTTGGATTGTTTTGTTCCAACTCAACATGCAAAGTAGGTAATTGCCAAATAGGGTTTATGCTAGGTTCATTTTCCACTATGATCACGTAGGAATGTCTGTGTTATGTTAACTATATCACTGATAGTTTAATACAACAAATCTATACTTATATGTACTTAAAACTGTAAAGGGACAAATTCTCTACATTAAATATATTTAGAAAATTTTAATAATCGATAATAAAGCATCCTGCTTTATTATCGATACTGAGCTACTATAAATGTAAAAGTTTATGAATATAGATGAATGTCGTATCTTTCACACAAGAACTACTGGACAAATTTTAATGAAACTGTACAATGCAATAGCTCATACATCAGAATAGCACATAGGCTACATTGTATCCTGGAAAATTAAGGAATACCCTGTATCCCACTAAATTGTCAAATTCACATGTGATAAAAAAAACATTGATCGCATCACGTGCATCAGCTAGTAAAGTCATATCATACCGTCCCACTGCTGTACGAAGCTGTATTTGTAGATGCCGGTGTGGAGTTCGGTGCAGTCACCGCGCTTTTGGGCTTTGGCACAGCTGTACATATCTTTAGTGGCTTATTTCCAAGACCTGTGTAACCATTCATAGCGTAAAGTGCATTGCGTTGTTCATCTTCATTGCCAAATCGTACAAAGCCGTAACCTTTTGTGTAGCCAGAGCCATCCAATATTACTGAAATAAGAAATAGATAGAAGAGTTTAAAGATAATATTATGTCAGGTAATATATTTCAAATGACTCACTGGACACAAAATCTGTACATCTCCACACATGATATCACAATATTTACTGTTCTGTTACATCTTTATTTAAGAAGTTTGATATAAAAGTTTGTTCATACCTTTTGCAGTTTTGATTGAATTGTATTTTCCTGCAAACACCCTATATAGTGAATAGTCATCAACGTCAGGGCTAAGGTCCCCAACCCACACTGAGAATTCTCTCTCCTGTTGCATATTAGTCCGAGCCTCCCGTGATGCTGTGTTTAGTCTGAACCGGACCACAGGAAATGTGCCAGGTATGGGCTTTCCGTTTAGTTTGTGCATTGTATCTATTGCTTCTTCATCAGTCTAAAATATTTTTATAATAATTTATTATTATAAACTTGTAATAACCTCAAATGAGATTATATAATGGAAGGACGGAATCCTGGATCATACAGAATCTAAAAGGCGAATGTGTTAACTCCCTACACATTTGCAGCAAAGAAATTGGAGCAGAACGAAAGCCCTTTCTTATATTACCCCAATTTTGCAAACAAAATTTTTTTTTGTGAATGTTAGGGAATCTTTGGATCACGCTAAGTGTCTATTCGTAGTAGGTTAGAACATACCTGGAAGTGAACGAATGCATAGCCGGCTGGTTCCCCAGTAAATTTATTTCTCATAACTTTCACAGCAAGAGGACGCTGGCCCATACGATGAAACGCGGCCATTATAAAACTTTCAGTCATATTTGGCTCCAACTAAAATGAGTTTGAATGGTTTTCATTAAAAAACAAACATACATAATTATGAACTGATATTTTATTGAAATATTTATATACAAATAAAACTTACACTACCCATCCATAATTGACACTGCATGGACATTTTTGGCTTACGAATTCAGAGCAGGTATTAAATTATTTATTCTGTTTTATCTTTTGCTAATTTAGCTTTCTTTATTTTCTTAAAACCATCAAAAATTTAATATTTAATTAAACTCAGGGAAGTTAGGTACCACAGAGTAGGTACCTACCCAAGAGAATATAAACAGGGTTAATGTGTTCTGTGAGTCTGTGATACAAACGTAGACAGAGAAGGCAATAGACCAAGGTACTGTGTAACCGCGACTGAAATAGAGATAACATGACGTAACGATGACGTCACATGACAAGTTCGAGTTTAATGTTGCCACAATAACTGCACTCCCCTAGTACCCCAAATTAGATGGAAAATTCTTCCCAGGATTTTTAAATAAAACGACAAAACAGATGCTGAACTGTTTTATTTTTTAAATAACATACCTACACATATAAGGTTGTCTGGGAGAGACATACCTATTAGGGTAAGCTTCTATTTTTTACATATATCTTAATATTGTGTGCAATAAAGAATTTATTATTCTTTATTGCACACAATATTAACTTCAACCACCACTTAAAAGTATAAAATAATTTTAGTTTGTACACGTAAGTCGGTTTTTTAAAAATATTTTTTTTTATACTAAAGTTTTTTAATGTACTTTCATAGGACCAATTCACTAGATAATTATTTGCTCCTTAAAAAAAATATTGAAATGCCGAATAGAAATTTAGCATATGTGAGTCACTTTGAAAAAAGATGTATGTAACACAAAGGAAAATTTTTTTTCGTTACTAGTAAGAATGTTACACAAAATAATTTGTAATGAACAGTTAAAATTTTCCTTCGATCGAGTAATGCTATTGAATTAAAACCAACAAAAATTGTATATTTAGTCATCAAAATCATCATTAATGAAATTAACAGTATATTCCTTTTTTCAGGCAGTCGTATAAAACTGCAACTCTTCATAGTTTAAGTTAATAATTATTTAAAAAAAACATTAAAAGTCTGCCTCTAGCTATTTAAAAATGGCTTTAAAAATTAAGAACTTTGTAAATAAAATAATTCTTAAGATCGCCAACAGTTCTCGACTGGTTGTTGGACATTCGAACGAAACTTCAGGATGATTCAGAACAGTAACCGACACTATCTAACTGAATACACTTTAATCATCGCCGACATATATTATATTCTAGTATCCATCATCTTTCTTTTCTTTTCTCATAATATTCATTTCTTCCATCACGACTTTATTTTGTTTCAACAAAAATTAAAAAAAAAATTGAAAAAGTAGCCAAAGTAACCCGCCGTTACGGTATGTCAGAGGACATTACTAAAAAAAACCTATCTCCGTGCCAAATTTCAGCCATATCGGTTTAGTGTGGCGTATTGAGTAACAAACATCCATATGTTTGTTACTCAATCACGCCACACTAAACCGATATGGCTGAAATTTGGATGTATGTATGGATGGCCCTACATACATTCAAACTTTCACATTTATAATATAAGTAGGATAGGGAAAATCGGGACATTGTATAGGTACCTAAAGCTGGCAACACACATAGATACTAAATTTTCTTATTAACTGTCAGTTTGTTGGGCACAAAAGTGTGTCGACCTTGAAAAAAACTGGTTACACGATGAGGGACAAAAAATTGGGTAGCTGCGTCTCTGTTTATCACATTAATAACTTTATCTCTGCTCTCTTTTTAGTGTGAGTGAGAAAGAAATCGTCACTGACTCTATGTCTTCTCTCTCTACGGATACAAAACACTCTGTTTTAGAGGCGGAACTTCATACATTTGTATTTTGAGCCATTGCCATTTTGTGTTTTATTTTAGACAACGTCATTAAAAAAACAATACTACCAACGTAGACAGAGAACTCTCTACGACTACCAACCATGTAATGAATCTTCTTTTATTCATCTGAATAGAGTTGGGACACATCCGTTTTTTAGCGATATCGATAAAACCTTAATATCAGCCTCTAGAAACTCTCTTACAAGAACATTTTATTTCTTTGGGTTCAGCAACATGCCGAAACTAACGGGTGACGTCATATTGCCAACATAATTTATGTCAAAAAGGAGTTTTCTAAAAAGAGTTAATTCTTGGTTCGACTGGCTTCGCATTATGAAAAGTCATTAATCCAAAGAAAGAAAAAAATTGTTGTCATTTTTCAGTCAGTTGTCAGTATAATAAATAATTCCTCAATTCAATTTGTGAACCATCTTGGAAGATTATAGAAAATGTGAAGTTTGCAGCGTGCATGTTAAAAGTTCTGAGAAGTTCTTGCTTTTTCCAATGGTATCAAACTGGTAAAGTGCCTACCTAGGTACCTGTGCTACCTACGATTATTTTTATCTGCTATTCTATCGAATGGGATAAAAAGAAGACTGCAGTGATACTTTGCTTTGCTTAGCAGATAAAAAGATGCTATTGCATTGAAAAAACTTCTAGAAAGAAAGAAAGAATTCAGTTTAAAGTAACTAATTTTGTTTCAACTAGTTGTAATATTGTGAATAAAAATGAATAAATACTAGACTCATATTGATCCTTGTTTTATTTACGCAACTTTTGAACTTGATCTTAGAACAATAGATTTGGTAGCACATCCCTGTTTTTGTCGATATCGATAAAATCTAATTATCGATAAGACAAATCTATCGATACATTACATCCTTAGCTTTGACAATTCTTTCTTCATTACATGGGTTGGTAGTATTGTTTTTCTTTTATGAAGTTGGCTAAAATAAAAACAAAGTCTCGAAATTTTTTTCTTTGAAGTTCCGCCTCTTAAAACGGAGTGGTTACATTCTCTTTGCTTAATATCGATACATTCATCTTAGCTTTGACAATTCTTTCTTCTTTACATGGTTGGTAGCATTGTTTTTTTTATGAAGTTGGCTAAAATAAATATGGAATGGCTCAAAAAACCCTTGTTTGAAGTTCTCTTGGGTAGTAACACGAGAGATCAAAGTTAATGAAATATTCTCTTGGTTAATGAGATAACCAAAATAGTGAAACAGTGAAATGTGAATAAGTTTCTTTGTACGTACACTACCTACTCTATTTGATTCAGAAATAAAGCATCTTATACCTTTGAAAAAGTAATCATGACTAAAGTTTGTTGGGCATAAAAATACAGGTACATTATTTAAATACAAGCAAAATCTTTACTTAGATTTATATCTGTAATAATGTCACGCCTTGATAATATGGACGCCTTAGAAAAGCAATTAGCAGAACTACAAATGGCAAAAGCTCCGAGTTCACCCGGAAAGGTGAAAAAGATACCACCAGCTGTGCCACCCAAGAAAAAGGCTCAACCACAGGTTCCTCGAAGCGCTGCTGTCAGCACTGTACGTGAGCCCTCTTATTCATCTAAAATATCGCCTATACAAAACAACTTAACACCGCCGCCGCCACCGCCTCCTCCACCACCACCGACATATAGCAATGTACCACGGCATCCCAGTAACATTCATCCAATGCATAAGGATTATGCAAATGTCACTCAATTGTCGCTTCACAGCCACCCGTTCAGGCAGAACTCATCATTGCCCACTAAAGGATTTACACCTATGTACAGTAATGTCGTGCCACAATATCAGTACAATAATCCACCTCCACCACCACCTCCCCCTCTTCATATCTCACCACCTAAATCATTTGATTCAAATCATAATAATGAAGAATATATACCACCACCATCACCTGTCAGCTCTAATTATAGTGAATTAATGAGAGCTACTACAAACTTTAATAATCAGGATAGACCATCTTATCCTACCATCTATCAAAATGAATATCCTGAATATGGAGTATCACAGGCATCAACTTATGAATCACTCTATGAGCCTATTAATCCAAACCCACCAATGAATGTGGGAAAAACCAATAATAATCAAATGTATAAAAGCTCATTAACACGGGCGGGGAAATCTCCATTGCCGAAGGAAGAAGAGGTTGATGCACTAACTAGTATGTTAGTCCAATCCATAAGTGACAGTCAAGATTTAGATGTTTTTGGTACATGTATTAAATGTGAGCAAAGGGTTGTGGGCGAGAATTCAGGTTGCACTGCCATGGGCAATGTATACCATGTGAAATGTTTCTGCTGCCATAGCTGCAACATGAACTTGCAAGGAAAACCATTTTATGCAGTGGAAGGATATCCTTATTGTGAGCAAGATTATTATGAAACGTTGGAAAAGTGCTCAGTGTGCAACAACCCAATTTTAGACAGGATTTTGAGAGCTACAGGAAAGCCCTACCACCCTACTTGTTTTACTTGCGTGGTGTGTGGCAAGAGTCTTGATGGTGTACCTTTCACCGTGGATGCAATGAATCAGATCCACTGTATTGAAGACTTCCACAAAAAATTTGCTCCACGCTGTTGTGTATGCGAGCTGCCAATAATGCCTGAAGAAGGGGAGGAGGAAACTGTAAGAGTGGTTGCTTTAGACCGTAGTTTCCATGTCCGTTGTTATAAATGTGAAGATTGTGGCCTTGTTCTTTCATCGGAAGCTCAGGGTCGTGGTTGTTACCCACTTGATGGTCACATCCTGTGTAAAGCTTGCAATGCTCATCGTATTCGTCTCCTTACTAATGTAATGACAACAGACCTATAAACGTACGACTTGGGGTCTGGGATATGATTTTTTTAATATTCAACTGAAATATTTATATGACATTGTAATAACTTTCTATAAATTATATTTGCAGTTAAAGAATTTTGCCATTAACTATAATATTTGAAATAATCTATTTATCAGTTTTGTTCATGTTGTAAAGACATTCTATTTTGATAAGTCCTTTATATTATCTTCTAAGATGTAAGACCAGAAAATCAAAATATTTAACCTTCTTTAAAAAAGGAGAGGTTCTTAATTGGGCCGATATCCCTACTAATATTATAAATGCGAAAGTGTGTTTGTTGGTTTGTTGGTTTGTTGATTTGTTGGTTTGTCCTTCAATCCCGCTGCAACAGAGCTTCGGATCGACGTAATTTTTTACATATGTGTAGTTGAGAACCTGGAGAGTGACATAGGCTATTTTTTATCCCGGAAAATCAAAGAGTTCCCGCGGGATGATAAAAAACTAAACGTACGCGGACGAAGTCGCGGGTATCAGCTAGTCTTTTTATAAATATATTGCATTAAATTACAAGACTGACCTGGACGAAAATGATGTATCAAAATCCAAAATTATTAGTAAACATAATTTAAATTGTGATATTAAACAAATCTTTAAATATAGATTACGTAATAAATTATATTAAAGTGTATTAAAAATGCACATAATAATCAATATTTTTAAGACTTAGCATAAGAATAATTATACAATTTGATGGCAGCTGTATTGTTGAATACATATATTATATTTATGAAATAAATATTTGGATAATAATTAAATTAAATATTTATTTTGAAAACCCCATGTTCAGAATATTCAATACAATGAAATCAGCATTAAACTACTGCAAAAGAAAAGCCAACAAAATAGGTATCCTGCATCCAGTTTAGAAAAGATTAAATACATCTAACATACCTTATACTACTCAACGCTAAAAAAATATCCAAATTGGTTCATATGGTTGACTAATAATAAATATCTGTGAAATTTGTTGAGTAATGTTATTAAATTAAAAGACACAACTGAGTACAATATATTTTATTATTTACATAAAAAAGCTATAAAATGTACAATACTGGCAGAAAATACTATAAAATAAAGGCACATACATCACAGTATAATAAATTTTGGAATTCTCACATTGGCAAGAAAATTTGTCAGCAAAATATTGCTAAGTACTTAAATTTTTTATCATTTAAAATTTTTTTCAATAGTTAAACAATATAAAATATATTGCATTAACCAAATTAATTACTTATAGTTATCTATATTTGATAAAATACTTACGAGTAAGTATTATTATATTATTTCCTTTTATATTAGAAAATATTAGCTCACTTTGAAACTATAGTCAAACATTTTTCAGCCTATTTCACAAATAGGTAGATTTCTTGCAAGTATGTAGTTAAATTAAACATGCTATAATTAGTCTTCAACATTATGTGAAATTAATAATGGTAGAGCTAACTTATTACCTACTAGTTGTATACTACACATATGGTGAGATCTATGTTCCTATTGACTTTAAGTAGAAATATATTTAAACTAACACTATTATGAGTAAGATATTGCATTATTGTAACTTTACCAGTAGGAACTTAAAAAATTGTCTAATAATATGATTACACCTTGTGTCTCAACTTGGTATTAAATCTGGGTGGACTGAGCACCTGCTTCATAAATAAAGATCTTTTTTCTTTTATACTTTTTGAGGTCATATATGTGTCAATCATAGAATGAGGCTTTTCATCATATGAAACTCTATTTTGTTGTTTTTTGGAACATGGAATGTCTTTTTTATCATTTAAAGATTCAAGCTGGTTCTTAACATTCATAATATTGGAGTCGTCTTGTTGAGGTATATTTTCAGAACAATGATATAAAATTTCTTCATCAGAATTTAAATTCACCTTTGGTTCAAATCGTTCCCTCAAAATGGAAAACTTTCTCCTAGGCCTGTTTCTAACATTTTTCTTCATATTCAATACTTTAGATGCTGGTGTATTTACGAAAGTTGATGTATCTTTTTGTATTAAGGATTGTAATGATGGTGTTTTGCGACTAAGTGATAAGTCTTCTCCTGAATTGAGTGGCAATGAGTTTTCGGAAACCAGTTGCCATAAGAAATCAATATCTTTATTTGAAAGGTCGTGTAGTTGCTGTTCTGATTTTGTATTAAGTTTTTTATTTTGAGTCTTTGTGCAATTCGATTTTTGTCTCCGTACCATATATTTGTTTTGATTCCTATTATCTAAACTTAGTTTTGTAGACATTGGTAAAACATTTAAATCTTTTTTGTTGGATTCAAATTTAGAGCCATGTGATACATCTAGTATACAGTCTTTTTCCGGCTGGGTTTCCATTATATTGCTTGCATCAAACTTATAAGGTTCTTTCCAAATTGATTTCTTTAAATTAGTCTCTGTTTTATCAGAAGATAATAATTGAGGCGAATCCCACTGATGTTCTCTCCTGTGATATAAGTTCCTGGGAGAGTTTGTTACTGTAGCTTTTCTAATTTCATCTATAGTTGCAACAAGAGAACTTTCAGAATTTAACCGTTTTTTGCAAGATGTATCAATATCACCTAAATCATCCAATTCTTCTAAAATTGGTTCTAGGTGGTTTGGATCTTTGTTAGAATCTATCACATAAGGTTTAGCTAAGAAAGTATCTTCATTAGAGTGACACATTATTGTATTTACATAATCTTCTTGTGTCCTATCAAATTTAACAAAAACATTAGAATATGTGTGTGGTTTCTTAGGAAGTGATGGTGCAGCTAATATAGCATTTTTTAATTCATGTGACAGACAACTACTAATTTCAGAACTACCTGAAGTCAAAGTGTCCCGACTTCTGTCTCTTACCACACTGCCGTCATGAAGCCAATTTTCAATATCACAGTATCCATTCCATGATCTTAAACCCCAAGCTTCTCTTGCAATGTTAACTGCGCATATATTTTCATAGTCATGAACTGATAAAATTTCAGTTGGTGTGTCCAGATCACGCTTAGATTGTAGTATTTCACTAGTTATACCATTTTTTATTTTATCTTTCTTAGTATACATCTCCTTGAGTATATCAAGTGCTATTCTTTGTATATTTTCTATGTCTGCATCTTGATTACCAACTTTGATATTTTTTAAAGCACTTAAACAAAGTTTTTGAACAATATTTTCATTAAAAGTATTTATGTCTGAACTGTTTATATCGCTAAAACTTAAATCCAAATCCATATCTATTGAATCTGATGATGTTTTTTTATTAGATCCATCAGTATCATGACTGATTTCTGAACTATGGTCAGTCTTGATAGTTTTAGCAAAAGTTTCGTTGACAATATTGCAAGCATTTAAATTTAATTTTGTTAGCTCTTCTCGTAATTCATCAGAAGAACAAATACCACGGCGTTTTTGTAAATTTAAAGTACTCAAAGTTATTTCGTCAATTGAGCTCTCAAAGTTTTTAATGGAGGACAGCTTAAGTGTTAGTTCTGTGGGTGAAAATACTTTCTTTTTTGTGTTTTTCATATTGGAGATTGGATTCCCTCTGTTTGGTATCATTGTTTGTGGTGTGTTTTCTACAGTATATATTTCTATGCTGGATACCTCCATACTTAAATTTCCAACTGGTGCAGATGTGAAGGTTGGTGAGCCAGATCTAGCAATCCAATGGTCTAACAGAAATTTTTTATCTGCTGTATCAGTATCGCTCTTTGGTAATTGTGGTATTGTTACATTAATATCATTTCTGTAAATTAAAATTAAATTAGAAACTTATCTAATATTGAATATAACCATTATAACCATTATGACAATTTTTAATTACCTTGTCTCAGCGATTTTATTTGAACTTTTAAAAGATCTAACATGATTCAATCCATTACTTTTGTTATCTTTCTCAGAACTTTGAGTGACCACTTTGTTATTTAATTCAACATCGTCTTGTGCATTTTTCCAGGGTATAGGGCCTTTAGAGTGAAAATATCTGTAGTATAAAACCATTGCAATCATTCCTAAAAAAGATTTTAGTGTTTAAATCATATCATAATTTCACATGGCATTATTTATAGAATTTAACTCACCAATGACTGTTCCAGCAGTAACACAAACTGTTGCAGCTATTGACCAGGACTTTTGTTGACTTTCAAAATCCGATATTAGAACATAAAGGAATAAACTCCCAAAGTTTTGAGTTACAATAAGAGTGTAAAACATCATTAAGCGATATCTTGTGTGACCTTCTCTTAAATTAATGTAACAGAAACAATAAACAAATCCCATAACAGCGTTGTAAAATGTTTCCTCTAATTTATTTGGACAAAAAGTTGTTTTTTGTGTGATAATCCAGAATGTCATAGCAGACCAATGAAGACCTACAAAATGAATTAATGAATTAAATTTCTAATAAAGAATAGATGATCAATAAATAATGTTATGTTCAAACTTCACAAAAAATCTTACCTAAAGGAATTAATGTCCATATTCCAAAAATTATGGTAAATAATAGGACACCAGCAATTCTGCCAACCAATATACCAAAGTGCCAAGTTAACTTTAATAGAACAGAACTCCATTTAAAGTTTTCCGTAGTAAATGATGCTATACTGTAAATATATGTTACACAACCCCATATCACAGATGCTATTGAAGCCACTAATGCAAAAACTGGAAATGGAACAGTACAGGATTTTATTATTTAGTATCAATTCTAATAATTCAACTCATGAATTTTAATTTATGTACCTTTCGTGTGATAATTCTCATTTAACATAACTATTGCATATGTTTGTAATATAGTTTGCGGTACAGTTCCAGTGAAGATATATAAAAAATGCAACAAACTTAAATCATTCCTTTGACTGATTAACTTTTGAGTTTTTATTGATTCCAAGTTTTTACAGGAGAAAACTTTTTGAAGGAATATGATGTATCTGCAAAAAATATATGAGTTTAATTTAAAAAATAAAACATGGGATATTATATTACATATTTATAATAATAATATAATCCAGTTACCTTTCAAGTAAACCAACAAGGCAGCAATGTGTTATCCAGTGTCGAAGATTAGATTTCTGATCAATAATGAACCATCTCATTGAGAAAATATTTATTAAAATATTTGGAGACAGTATAAATATCAATGTTGACAAAGCCCAGTATAAATAACCATCTTTACAATATTCAGCAAACACTAAAATATCTGAAAGAATAAAGAATTTTATTTAACACACAAGCAATCGGATACTCGTCTTGATTTGTTTTATTGTATCTAAGAAAAGAAATCAAAAGGGGTGAATGACCAATATTATTATCAATTTTTGATTTTTTTGAATTTACAGCTGTTCTTTTGAGTTTTGCCTGTTTTTTTATTTTTAAACCATCCCTATATCAAAGCTAACAAAACAAAAATAAAATTCAAATAAATCAACCAGGCTAACAAACAGAAATTTATTTATATTTATTTATAGAGGTCATTGAAACACTGCTCCCAAATGAAAATTGCTATCAGCTGGATATAAAGCAGCTTTGATTAATACTTGTAAGTATTGAATCTGCCTATAGTCTGCACCTTTATCTATTCAGCGATTGAGACTTAGTAGGGTTTTTAGTTCAACCATTTTGAAGATTAGCCCAGATATACAGACACTGCATTTGCGGGGTTTTGTACTTAAAGGGAACCAACGGGACCATATTGCTAAGCCTCTGCAGTTCGTCAGTGACTGTGTCTCGTGAACCGTAACAAAGATACCTGAAGTTTTCACAGAATGTGTATTTTATAACAAAAAAAAAAGTTGGTCTCTTTACCCATTCACAAGTACATGTTAAAAAATTACGTAGGTTTCGTACATTAATAATTAAAAGTATACATAACTGGTTTTTATTTTCATTTTTTTTCCTAGGTACTTACAACAATTTTTTAGTTTTGATGCAACTGACAAATACCTACTTAGTGATCAAAATCAATAAAAAATTTAGTACTGGTCTCTTTATAATAAAAAGTGAAGAACCCTTAATTAGAAGATTAATAAATAATTACAGTACTTAGTAATAAGTTATATGCTAATAATCAAATCCTTTTTTTAAGAACTTACCTGTAGTTAAATCGGCAAGAATACACACTAGAGATATGAAAACACTCAAAACATTGAAAACACAATAATTTTCATCTTGAGTGCATGCAGTCTTTCTCTCTGATAAAGTTCCAAGCCTACATGCTTCTGCCATTGTTTGGAAAAATGCACATAATGCTATAAGAGAACGATTTGGAATATATAACTTGCTTTAATTATGAATAAAATAAAGAGCCTCTCAAATAATATTTAAAATTATTACTTGTTTAAGTATATATCTAAACGTAAATAAATTCACTTAGCGGCAGCGCGTACGCAAGTTGCACCACAGAGCACCATCAGTGTTGCCACACGCCAGATCGAGAAATCTGGATAGAACGGTCGAAAAATCTGTACAAAATCTGTATGAACGCAAAACGCTAAAATCTGTATAAAATCTGTAAAACTGTAATAAAATCTGTACAAAATCTGTTCAAGAAAACAATATTAAATATTTTTTGTGCATATTTTTATTCATTTTAACAATCATTTTTTTTTATCAACTTGGAGTTTATAACAGGGTTCATCATTAAGAAGTTGTTTCGTTAAAAGAAGTCCCTCAATCGTTTCAGTGCCTAAATGGTTTCTTGTTTTTGTTTTAATTAAATTTACTGCGGCAAATATTCTTTCCACCGCGGCACTGGAATGAGGGAGACTTAGTAAAGCAGTAACAAATTGCAGAAGAGTTGGATATAATAATCATTATATCCACATCACAGGGAAAAAAATGTTGAAGGCTATAAATAAAAACTAAATTATTATACACTAAAAAGAGATACATTTTCAATCATTTCATCATAGATTATGTGAGGAAGCGAAAATGACGAAAATCTGTATTTAAAAGTTATGCTAAATCTGTAATCTGTATTGGTGATGAAAAATCTGTATAGATACAGATAAATCTGTATATATGGCAACACTGAGCACCATATTTACAGATTACTTACTATAATACCATGATTAAAGGGGTTCCGAGACGAGCAAGCAGCTTGGCGTCAAGCACGTAGATCTTAGCTTGCGTCAAGCATTTTGACCATCTACAACGCTGGATTGATGCTTGAGACAAGCATTTACGTGCTTGACCCGCGCTTGATGTGATTTTATATTTTTTGCAAGACATGACGGCTTGTCGCAACGTTTGTTTGAAGTCTTGCTTGATGAAGCCGCTTGACGGGCGTAACTGGCGTATCAAACTGTTGGAGCAAGCAACAGAAGTCTACGTGCTTGACGCCAAGCTGCTTGCTCGTCTCGGGACCCCTTTAGACTCTACAGCCACAGATTACTATAGATACTACAGCCTACTCAAGTACTCTATGCAGAGCACAGAGTTTGTAGGTAGGTACCTACCTACCATTTAAATTACCTATGTTTAATAGGTAGGTATATGTGAGTGCGACCCACAGATTACTATAAATAGGTACTACGCGCCAAGTGTGGTGGTGTGACCAAAGTGTGACCGTGGTGTGACCGTGAGAGGATCATAGGGTCGGCAAGTCCAGTGTTAATCATAGATTAAAGATAAAGGTCAGTGGTGAATAGGTACCTAGGGTGGCAGACCCAATTATGGGCACTTTAAGAGTTTATCTTATTTCAAATATGTTTTTTAAGTATAAATTTTACCAAATTCTATAAATCACTGTGTTCATAAGGTTACTTGTTTAATAAAATATATAATTAAAGAAGATATTGAAATTTTTTTGTTTAAATCAACTAGAATTTTAAATAAGATTGAAAAATGACCCAGTCCCCAATTATTCGCACATTTGTTACCAGTTATGGGCACAAAATTATCCAATTATCAACACTTAGATTTTAATAGAGTTTAAGGGAAATATTACGCTAGGCTACCTACGGAAGTCTTTTAGAATATAGATTTTATTACGAAATAATATACGGAAATTCTTATAGTAATTGTAGGTGACTTAATTTTTTTATATTTATTACTAGCTGATACCCGCGACTTCGTCCGCGTACATTTAGTTTTTTATCATCCCGCGGGAACTCTTTGATTTTCCGGGATAAAAAATAGCCTATGTCACTCTCCAGGTTCTCAACTACACACATGTAAAAAATTACGTCGATCCGAAGCTCTGTTGCAGCGGGATTGAAGGACAAACCAACAAACCAACAAACACACTTTCGCATTTATAATATTAGTAGGGATATTTAAAACAAACACCCTTACATATTTAAAAAGAAAACGTAAACATAGTCTTTATCAAACGACAGACGTCCACAGCTGGACAAAGGTCTCTTATATGGACTTCCATAGGCCTCGGTCTTACGCTACCTGAATCCAGCGGCTCTCTGCGACTCGTTTGATGTCGTCGGTCCACCTAGCTTCCCGATACGGGATCGCTACTCCAACACCATGGGATCCCATCGACCATCAGCTCTTCGAACTATATGCCCGCCCATTTCCACTTCAGTTTCGCTTAGCTATGTCCGTGACTTTGATTCTCTTACAGATATCCTCATTTCTGATATGATCTCGCAGGGATACTCTGAGCATAGCTCTCTCCATCATCCGCTGAATGATTTTTGTTTCGTGATAATTAACTGCCCATAGAACTTCTCAACCTCTCTCCATACCTCAGGTGGAGAAGAAACGTGACAGCCTTCGTCAGTTTTCAGCCGCGTCAGCTGGCTCTGTCCGATAGATAGATCTCTCACGGACACTTTGGAATGGAACTTCTGTTCCACTAGATGGTATCTTTAATACACTTGGTATTCAAGGCCCGCAGATCGCGAGTTCTTTTCTTAGAGATCTACCTATTAACCTACCAGTAGGCATCCGCGTCTGCTGACGACTGAAGTCTCATCTCTTGTCTGTCTTCCATCAGTTTGAGAGTAAGTTCAGAGAACTTCTTGGTCCTTTTCGTGTGATGGGTCTTAAAGAATTTAGACTCCAGAGTATGGACAGTTTACACACACTTGTTAAGATCGTCTACAGACTCCCAGTCTGCTAGGGAATCGAATCACTTCGAAGTGTTAATAAACAGGAACATCTCCAAATTTTGTAACCAGATACTGACACCCCTTGTTTTGCAATGAAATAACGGGAAAGTTTCATTTAATTTTTGAATTAGTAACTAATAATACTTAGAAAATCAATTGAAAACAATTATATTATTAAAACTCAAATAAAACCACAGTTAAATCATTATTAAGTAAGTACTGGCCCTTAACGTCGATGAGTCAAAATGGCCGAAAAACTTCGGGAACTCCAGAACGATATCTTTCAACTACGATACTGACGTCATTTTAATTCTTTCCAGATTAGAAAGGTTTCGATTGTGAAAAATATGAATTCCCCTAAATATTTTTTAATCTAAAAATTAAAAACCACAATCAGAAACTTATATTTTAATCTTTTTTGCCAAAGTGCGAATAAACTGGTGCAGTGCTAGCTATTGGGTTGGTCACCCTATATGGTACCTATTACAAGAGTTTTACGGTGTTTTGACGTGAGTACAGAGTTATTTACTCTGAGTTTTTTATTTTTATTTGTTCTAAAACGGAGTGATTACTGTGGTGATCAAAGACTACAGCAAGGAACGACTACAGTATAAATACTAGGTAATGGTGGTGATTACATTCTCTTGGTTTTGAATTGAACGTTTAATGATTAATCATAATCATCCATGATCCAACATCCAAGAAATAAATAGAAATTAGAAATGATACACGATGCATTGCTAATTCTGTGGGATTGTTCTCAAAACACAAAATCTTCCCAGGTAAATAAAATAAAAAAATATCTTCCTTCAACTTAGAATTTGGTTTTTAATGGTATCTTTATTTTTTAATGTTTATTTTCAGCCTGAAAATGTTACTTATGCCAATGAGGGAGATGCAGAAGTGTTTAACAGAATATGTAAAATTGCTAAAAGTCATCACAAAATTCAAAGCTTTTTATTGGAAGCATCCTTTCACTGTCGAAAAATCCTCACAGGTTTGAAATTACTGTTAAAAACAATTCTATCTAATGAAGTTCATTAATTTCTTAGCCATAGTTGTAGTGGTGCGATGTAAACAGAAGGATATTTTTGTGTGTGTAAAATAAACTTCATAAATAAATTCATCATCATCGGCAGCTCCTTATGGGCCTGAGTCTGCTCCAGAAGTTTCATCTATCTCTATCATTTGTGGTTGTCTTTGAACTTCACACAGCAAGATGCTTTGCATCTTGGTTAACCCCATCCAACCAATGAAATTTTGGCTGACCATTATTTCTGTGACCTGGGTGTGAAGACATTAATTTTTTTAGGGGCAGGCGATTGTCCATTCACTGCACATGCACTATTACAATGCTGTACAACGTTCAGCTCATTAAAGATGCCATACAGCTCCAGCTTGTATGGAATGTGCCACAAACTATTACCTTGAACCTTATATCCATCACAGAACACATATATTTGTAGAATAATTATATAGTTCTCAGATTTTCTTGCATCGATTGAATGAAAAGTCAATCTGAGAACCCTTTTTGTTTAAAATTTGATAATTTAATTGAATAGTCTTGTTTTATTAGAATCTAACCACAGATCCTATGGGCTTTATGGTCAAGCTTTAAGCGAAGGCATATCTGAAGTCCTCCAGTCATATAAAAAGACATTAACGGAAGTCGAAGGTTTGGTTATTGGAAACCAGAATTATACATTATCATTTGTATACAGCTATGTGGAAAAGTTTCAAGGATTATTTAATACTTTAAATAGAATTATTAGTACCATAAAGGAAAGAAGACTGACTGGTTGTCAAATATTGAATCTAGTTCATCAATATATTTTGAATGGCAATAAATTGGTACATGACCATATTATACAGTAAGCATTTTTATCATTATTAATTTAACATATTATGCATGCATAATTCAGGAAGGTATAATTTTTTTACATACATACATACATATATATATGTATAAAAATTTAACTTAAATGAAACATTAACATGGAAGAATCATAATATAATATCTCTACGAATGAAAAAGTTATGGGTGTTTTAAACATTTTGAATGTTTGATTTTTTTACAGAATATTTTCCTGCATCAACACAGTATTTATAAATCAACTATGCACATGGCTTTTGTATGGCCACTTAAGAGATCCGTATGAGGAGTTTTTTGTGTATGAAACTAAAAAGGATCACACTTCTGATACATTTGTTTCATCTCAATCTAACCCTAACAATGGTGACAAATCTCTTGTTTCAACAGTAAGTAGTAATAATGTTACAAAATTTTGGTAATCAGAAGTTGAACAATTTTTTGAACTATCTAATCTATACATATAATAAAATTGTAGAAAAGTGGTGTCTGTACAATGTAAATATATAAAAATAAAGTAGCAGGGGTTGTTATTATATCGATGCCGAACCCGAAATTGTAATTAATTTTTTTTTGTCTGTTTGTCTGTGTGTTTGTGCACGCTAATATCAGAAACGGCTTATTCGATTTAGATACGGTTTTCACTAATATATTGTAGTAAGCTTCACTTAACATTTAGTGTTTATTTCATGTCAATCGGTTCATAAATAAAAAAGCTATGTCAATTTAAAGAATCACGGTGAACATTTTTAACTTACAGAGTACGTACTACACGCCTCGCGCCTGAGCGTCCGTGGCTATATAAAGCGCGCTGAGAGTCGCGCCCTGAAAAGTCACTATTCCACGCGAACGAAGTCGCGGGCACAGCTAGTATATACTAATAATATTATAAATGCGAAAGTTATTTGGCGTCTTGCTTCACAAATTATCAAATACAATAATAATGTATCAGATACATAGTTCTAAAGTGACCCATCATAATGTGACTTAACCCTATATTGGCTGGTCAAAATATATTTCACCACATTCTTCAGTGAAAATATCGGCGGTCAAATTAATTAATTATTATTTTTTGCGCAACGGATCAGCCTGGCTGTCCAGCGCGGAAATGCAGCCAGTATTCTTGGCACCATTCCACGCGGACATGATTTGTATAGTAATTAGATTAGTTTAGCTATAAGTTTTTTTTTTGTCACATAGTAATGTTTTAGTAATTAATATGTATATTGTATATTTTTACTTATTTAACTTGAATCAATTACAAAAGCTCTTATTTTTATTAATGGTACAATTCAAAATATACAGTTTCGAGTAATTGAGAGTCAAAGTTTTGAGTTGACAGCTAAAATCAATATTTCACTAGCAGTTTATGTGTTTCCTGTCAATTAGAACCAAAATTTGACTTGTTATTAGTGCTTTGAAAAGATTATTCGATTTCCAACCATTTTGCATACTTTACTCAAAACTTTTTTTTATTTTTTTTATTGAAGTGTTAACCTACACCTACACTTAACAGTTGCTATAAAACTGATTGAAAAAGTAGATACATATCACTAATTTCGTGGCTGACGTGTGGTTCGGCCGTGGTGTAACGGTTAACACACTCGGGCGCGATTCCCAGAGAGATGTGGGTTCGAATCCCGCCGGCCTCGGAATTTTTGATATGTATTTATAAATTTATTAGGTTTACTCAAAACACCTTTTTTTTTTTTTTTATTCTATGACAAGATAGCCCTTGACTGCGATCTCACCTGATGGTAAGTGACGATGCAGTCTAAGATGGTAGCGGGCTAACTTGGAAGGGGTATAGCAGTGTAAATTCAACCCATACCCCTAATCGGTTTCTACCGGCCATCGTGCCGGAACGCTAAATCGCTTGGCGGCACGTTTTTGACGGTAGGGTGGTAACTAGCCACGGCCAAAGCCTCCCACCAGACCAGACCAGAGACAATTTAGAAATAATAAATTACTAAATTGCCCCCGCCGGGAATCGAACCCGAGACCTCCCAGTTATAAGACCACTGCGCTCACCACTGCGCCAGGGAGGTCGTCAAAACCTGATTTTGGAAACGTTCCACTAATGAATTTGACTGATGATATATTTTTATGCTTTTTGTTACAGCTCCAACAAACACCATTGGAATGTGGTTATAACATTAATCCAAACATGATACCATACTTCATACCGCTTTCACTTGCACAGGAAATATTGTTTATTGGCAAGACTGTTATATTATTTGGCTTTGATCCTAAGAAAGCTAAGAAGAGCAACAGTTTCACTATAAACAGACCTATGTTGACATTGCAGAAAATCAATGCTGATTCTCCTAGGTATAGCTTATTATTTAAGTTATAATGAGTAATCCCAACAAGACCTGCACCCCTACGTAGTTGAAATCCCAAGAACGCGCACTAAGCGCTTTGCTTCTTCGTTCCTGATATGCACCGCTAGGATTTGGAATGCCCTTCCGGCTTCCGTTTTTCCCTCTAACTATAATTTGTGTACCTTCAAATCAAGAGTGAATAGGCATCTTCTAGGCAAGCGTCCATCTTAGGCCGCATCTTCACTTACCATCAGGTGTGATCGCAGCCAAGCGCTAGTCTATATATTTTAAAATAAAAAAAAAACAAACAACATTGATAGAATTTTGTTTTCATTTAAGTAAAGTCAAAGTATAAGAAAAGTTCTTAAACAATTAACAAAATTACAAGATTATATTAATGATAAGTACAAGTAAATTATTGGAAAAAAATTTACATAATATTATTAAATATTGTGATATCAAAATGTATTCTTAGGTTTACAATTTGGGAAGACAAAGAAGCGGAATTCCACGAAAAATTACAAAAACTGAAAACTTCTGAAGTATTTGAAGCTTGCAACTTGAGAAGTGTTGTTAGAGAAATCAAGGAATGTGTTACACAGGTATGGGGCAACCTTCATTATCATTAATCACATAAGTTTATGGTTTAAAATCTAAATACAATAAAACAAAGTCGTTTAGTTATCATTCAAAACTCGAGAACGATTTTTATGATTTGTTGAATTATTTGCTGGATTCAAATTCACGAAAAAATTCACAAAAAAAAAATTATGAAGAAAATTCATTTTCTCATACATTTTGAACGGAACAGCGTTTTTGATGACATTTTGATAATAGGTATATAATATTGACAAAATATTGATATTACATATCAAGATGTCATCAAAACAACTATTGGCTTACAACTTTACCAAACGTCTAAAGCTTCCATTGTTTTTATTGCTTTTTTCGTAAAAACGGAACATCAAAAAATTTACTTTCCCTAATTTGACTTTCTGCTTCTTCGAAAGTTTGTGGCATACTTTTACCCGCTGTTTCTGGCAAGAACATTGCTGCAACTGCCCCTATTGCAGCAATTATACCGACAATTATTAAAGGAAGACCCGGAATATATACTTTTAAATATACAATGTAAGGTGAAATGGTAGTGGCAACATATCCACAAATCTGAACAATCGATGTACCTGAACCTCTAACTGGAGTCGGTAACATTTCTGGCGCCCACTGCAAAGCTACCATATAACAAATATTAACACAATATCTCGCCACAACAGCGCATAATACAGAAGGTATACCACTCGGAACTACCGATGTCAAAATACTAAAAATACAACATAAACCCATCATAGTAATCGATATCCATTTTCTACCAGTTAAATCTAAAGTAAAAGACACCGTTAGCAATGAAGGAAATTCAGTTGCGGCTAGTATTGTAAACGATAAAAAGAAATCAAACGCTAACGAACCAATACTCCGCAGTAATGCATCGAAAATTATCGTGCAGCACATAAATTCTATGCATATGCAAATTAACATACGTCTTAATAATGGTTTTTTTAAAACTTCTAAAATACTACTTGTATTATCTTTTGGTTTTCCTGACATGGATAGTTTAAATTGTCGCACAATGTGTTCTGGGACCTTTTTTTTGTTTATCTGCCCGATATTCGTTACTTTTGATATTGCATCGTCGACTCGACCCCGCGAAAGCAACCATCTTGGACTTTCGGGTATGACGATCGGAGCAAGTAAAGATAATGCCAATGGTATGCTTGTTATTAATCCAAGAGTTTTCCAATTCCCACAGTAAAGAGCCAACCAAGGCAGTACAATCATTCCCAGTGTAAAGAACACCCCTGTTGGCAGATTCGCTATAATCGTCCTATATTTAGGTGACACATATTCCAGTACCAGTAGATATATCATCATCATGCTGGTATCGTACGACATACCCATAAAAAATCGGCATATGCAGAATTCCAAAAAATTAGTTGCAAACACACTACACACGCCTGCTAAACATCCGATTAAGTTACCGATGATTCCTGCTGGCAGCCGACCAAATCGATCAGCGATCCATCCTATACATAAGCCTCCAATAATAGAGCCTACAAAAAATATAGATTGTGCTGTTGCTTGATAGTTGTCTTTGTCGCATACCCATCCCATTTCGCTGGATATAGTCGGATAAGGGATTTGTGTTTTGTCGAATTCCCATCCATGTTTACAACTTTCTGTTGGCCAGGATGAATTTAATTTATGTCCGGATGCCAAAACTTCAGTCCAATTCGCAACATACGACGTACAGTGCGAATATCCAGCTACTTCACTCGTGTCCTGTGGAATCGCAAGCGATCTTCTCTCTCTAGGAGATAAATTATTTAATTCTGGTATCCAACACCAATGGTCTGACGATACTTCTGTCATAAAAAGTTGAGTGAAATATGAGAAAGCGGCAAAAACGTAAAATGGACATGAAAATAAAATAAGTAACACTTGATAAAGTCCAAATTCTCCTGCTGACGACAGAAGCTGGTCGTAATCCACATTATTGGGCAAATTATCTTTTTCATTGTGCTCATGAAACCCGATATTTTTATCCTTCAATTTGTTTGTCACCTTCATAATGGTGGCGTTATTAATTTTGCCATCTCTCGCGAAACCAAACTACTAACTAATAAATGGTTTCGTTGTATACTTTGATAAAATTTGTATATTTGTACGTTAATATAATTAGGAGATAAAATTGTTTAGGTAGGTACACAGAAGGTTTAAGCATGACACAACTTTATTATTTTTACAACACCGTAAAACTTAGGGATTTACAGATAAATCTTAGAAGGCAGTTGCATAAGGTTTTGTAATTTACATAGGAATTTAAAAAACAATTAGGAAGTTCAGAATTTCAAATTTTCATTTACTTTAAGATTTCTTATAATTAATCCCTTCAACAAAAAACAAATAAAACTTATCCACAATATATTATTTTTAATTACCAAAGATACGGTAGGTATATATCTTGTGGATGAACTTAGCTAGCATATTTCACGGTTCCTCTAGTACCATTTAAATAAACTCTCACGACTCGGAAGAAAATAAATCCAATCGCTCGTTGTTAAATGCTATTCTTTGCAGTATTATGTACTATATTTTTCAGCACCTATGGACAGTAGCTGTGGAAGAAGCTCAACTCTTGAACGAGCTGCGTCTAATAAAGGACTTCTACTTGTTGGGGCGGGGGGAGTTGTTCCTTGAACTGTTGAGACTCACTGCGCCTATGCTTGACAAGCCTACCACTAGGACTTCAACCAGACGTAAGTATTGATAACTTAAAACTTTTCCTATCGAACTGACTCGATTGACGACCTCTCTGGCGCAGTGGTGAGCGCTGCGGTCTTATAACTGGGAGGTCTCGGGTTCCCGGCGGGGGCAATTTAGGAATTTATTATTTCTAAATTGTCTCTGGTCAGCAGGGCGATTCAGACCTGTTTGATAACATACCGAGTCGATACGGTTAGATATTGATCTCGTATTGAAAATTTTTTGTCGTGTGATTCAGAGCGTTCGGTTTGAGGATACGATTCGGTATCGACTACGTTATCGACATCGACAAGATACACTCGATTACAAGAGCATTTACGAATTAAAGATATATGTTATCGTACGGTAACAATCCGAATCGATCGATAAATAAGTTATCGGAAGGGTGTGATTCGGGATCTGGTCTGGTGGGAGGCTTTGGCCGTGGCTTGTTACCACCCTACAGTCAAAGACGTGCCGCTAAGCGATTTAGCGTACCGGCACGATGGCGTGTAGAAACCGATTAGGGGTATGGGTTGAATTTACACTGCTATACCCCTTCCAAGTTAGCCCGCTACCATCTTTGACTGCATCGTCACTTACCATCATTTGAGGTCGCAGTCAAGGGCTATCTTGTCATTGAATAAAAAAAAATATGTAAAATAAAATGCATGTAGATTTTAAGTCGACAACTAGAAATTCACATTCACTTGCACAACGTTTAATTTTTTTTTTAAAGTCCGTGTTTCGTTAAAAATAAAATATTCAATACAATTAGTTTGTTAACTCTTGAAGGTTTTTTTCAGATATGAATCATGCATTCCAACTGGCAGCGCGAGCGGTGTTTCTTAGCGACAGTGCCGATATTGAAAAGTTTAGTTTCGAACTGCCTTACGTTAAGCCGAATGTCTCTGCTAACTCCGCGTTTGAGGACGATAGTAGTACAGGTAGGTAGTATGCTTTGTACATATAAATGTATGACAAAACCGTGAGTTTTATGTTAATGAGAACTAAAACATAAGAATGTTAAACTGCCATTTATATTATTGTAAAGAAATAGAAAATGGCAGCTTAAAGGTAAAAACATTTTTAATTTCTGACCTAACACGAATTAATGTTTTTTGTCACATAGTATTTTAACAGCTGCGTGAGTGTCTAAAAATGACTACTTTAGTGCAATGATTGCAATCACCTTTGATTGGCCAATTCTATCTCGCTATTGGCTTTAATGTTGCAGCAAAAACGTCATAAAATAAGACCATGACCACATTTGAGATTGTAGCAATCACTACATAGTATAAAACAAAGTCGCTTTCTCTGTCCCCATATCCCCATGTATGCTTAAATCTTTAAAACTACGCAACGGCTTTTGATGCGGTTTTTTTTAATAGATAGAGTGATTGAAGAGGAAGGTTTATATGTATAATACATGCATAATATAGTACAGAAACACTGATAATTTTAAAGGTTTCTAATGTGATGGCGTAAATAAGCACATTTTTTGTGCTTACATTGCAAACGCTGGCTGAACCCTACGAGATTGATCAAAATAATGTAATACAGTATTGTACACCTTAAAAAGGTCTACAAAAAAGCGCACGATGGTATATGCCTATCTCTTAGGGATAACCCACAATAACCATTTTTTATCCTTTACTTATTAGAGAGCCAGAGAGTCGTCTGTCTGTCTGCTTGAGGCTCACCTCAGCCAGGATAGGGATAAACAAAGTTGTATATAAAGACATTATGTAGTATATTTAGTATCAGCATTGCATCCGTGCGAAGCCGGGGCGGGTCGCTAGTGGTTGATAAAGCAATGGATAGTCTGCAGGTAAAAAATATGTCTTTATGTTCACAGCCGCAGATGGATGGTCGAGCATAATTCTGAAGTACGATTTCAAATGGCCTCTACATTTATTATTCGTTCCGGAAGTTTTAGCTCGATACAATGATATGTTCCGCCTTTTGTTGCGGATAAAGAAGACGCAACATGATCTACACGCACTTTGGAAGACTTACAAGCAATCTAATAGGTGAATTATAAATTATTTTGTCGTATTCCTCATTGTTAGCTCTCTTTTTCTTCATCAACAGATAGAATTTTAATGCCAGACAAAAGCCTCTTCCATGGACTTCCAAAAGTCTCGGTCTTGCGCCGCCTGTATCCAGCGGCTCCCTGCGACTCGTCTGATGTCGTCGAACAACCTAGTGGGGAGTCTGCCAACAAAGCGCTTTTCGGTGCGGGGTCGCAACTCCTGCACCTTGAATCTCCATCAACCATCATTTCTTCGAACTATGTGCCCTGCGTATTTCCACATTAGCTTCCGGGCTGGCTGATTTTCTGAGCTATGTTACCATTGTAAGCTGTTTACATACTTTTTTTTTTAATAAAATTGTATGGTAGATATGCGATCAAAATAAAAACACAAATTTTAAATCGCCATTTTCTATTTACGTTCTGCTCTGTATAAGATGCCTGAGTAAAATTGAAATGCAAAATAGCGGCTCAAAATTCCGATTCTTACCTTTACCACATTAAAATAACAAATTTTAGTGTCATTTTCTCGCCTTGCTCTGTATAAGACACCTGATTAAAATTGAAATACAAAATGGCGGCTCAAAACTCCGATTCTTTTAGCGCATTAAAATAATAACGATTTTCATACAAAAAGGTGGTGGACATGAAAATTCATGATGGAGGACATTATTTCAGATTTTCAATGTGTCAACTACACAACAAGCTGATGTTCCTAATGGACAACCTGCAGCATTACCTGCAAGCTGACGTGCTGGAGACAAACTACTCGCGCCTGATGGAAGCCGTCAGCAAGATCAACGACTTCGAGAAGCTGAAGAAAGCCCACGCCACGTTCCTCGCCGATATACTCAGCCAGTCCTTTTTGACTGTTACTTCGGTAATCATTTTTAGTTTCTCTCTGCGTCTATTCCTCAGTACCATTTTTATATACTCAGCCAGTCTTTTTTGGTTCGAACCCCACCCATTGCACTATTGTCGTACACACACCTAGCACAAGCTTCGCGCTTATTTGGAGGGGATAGAAGGATATTAGTCAACTTCAGCTTGGCTATTATTCTTGTTTAAAAAATAATTATAATATAGCTTCCAAAATATCACATACCTTACCGCAGGGAACATTTTAAAAAGGATAGCACTATTTTCAAAACTGTCGTTCGATTATTATCAAGTATAATGCGATTCAAATGAGAATAGGACTGCCAAACAGCCATTTTATATTTATGTCCTGCTCATATGTGGTTTACACTGAGTGAGATAGAAACAAAAAATGGCGGCTTCTCATTTGAATTGCACTATAATATACAACTAGACTAACTAAAGTCTTCTAATATTATTTTCAGTCTGATAACGAGTCTGGTGATTTATTAGACTCGCTCAACAATCCAGTGTTCTGCAACATCATGGAGCTGCTGAAGCTGTGCCACTCCTTCTGCAGCATGAGCGAGGTGGTCGCCGACAGGGAGGCCGAGGATTATTACTTGCGAGAATATTCCCAAAGGCATCTGTCCACCTACTTTTTTTTTTTAAATATATAAACTAGTGCTTGGCTGCGATCACACCTCATGGTAAGTTAAGATGCGGCCTAAGATAGAACGCGCTTGCCTAGAAGATGCCTATTCACTCTTGAATATTATACTTTTATATTACTATATGAATTTTTATCCTTACTAATCATATTAATTATAAATGCGAAAGTTTGTATGTTTGTTACTCAATCACGTCGCAACGACTGAACCGATTTGGCTGTTTGACACAGAGATAGATTTCAGCCAAATCGGTTGTCGTTGCGGCGTGATTGAGTAACAAATATCGATCCATACATCCAAACTTTCGCATTTATAATATTAATAGGATAACTTCGCATACTCGTGTATTCGTAATACATATATAAATAAATTGGATAATTTTGTATACTTATAAATATTAAATATAATATAATAAAAGGTAAAGATTTATGAATGAGGTGTCAATCGATTCGTTATTATGATTACGAGGACATTTGATACAAACAAAATCAATATGACCAATATTATATTATCAACTTTTTTCTTGTTTCCTGCCCAGGTTCAACAAACTGGTAAAGCAGTTGATGCAACTGCTAGTGTCGTTCCGCGACCGGCCGTGCGGGGTGCACTTGGCTAGGTTGCTGATGCGGCTCGATTACAACCGCTGGCTCAGCGGCGAGGCCCAGCTCACACAATCTGTCACCAATATGCTGCGATAACTGACGAATTCCGACCAATCTGCTGATTCTGTAACTCAGTGCCTATCAACGACGATAGGCATTTTTTTATCCATTGAAGGTTTGAAGAGAAATGTCATTTACTATTTCATAGTAAACCTTCAATGGGTGAAAAATATATGTATGCTTTCATTTTTTATAGGCAGTGATAGTTACAGAATCAGCCCCCTAATATACATATCGACAGGTGAAAGGCTAATTGATCTAAGCGACATTTTGTAAAACTTGCAGGAAGACTGATCAGTTTTTTTTTTTGGAAAAAAGAAATCATAAAAAAACTATTGGATAGTCTTTATACAGTATTAAATAAATAAAAGACTATCCAATAGTTGTTTTTTTATGATTTTATTTAAAAAAAAAAAAAACATTTCACCCGTCGATATAATTTTAGCACGTGATCGCAGAACAATGTGATTGGTACAAAGGACATGGCTCCGCTTCAGGCACTTCATGATATGCTATCTATTTCTTTTATACTAAACAGTTTGGTATTGTAATAAATAAAACTAAAGTATTTTTGTATAACTTTCAATTGGGCTATAATTTAACTTTTTATAATAAAAGAATTTAACAGTAAATTAAACAGTATTTTATTCATCGTCATCGATTCTCTCATCTTCGATTATATGAGTTTCCTTCATAGTTTGTTCGGCGTGTTGTTGCAAGACTGCCTTTAGCAGAATACACTTGGTCATGTCACAACTGCACGGTGCTGGGTGATCTATTTTATCAGGGTCGAGTAGAGACAGTTCCATATTGTATCTGAAAGTTATACAATAATTATGGAACAAATGAGATAATGACATTAATGTTTTAACTAATTACCGGAGTCTATTAGACCTTAACCAGACTGATATTTGATCATAAAATTATTTTTACTATCTAGTTTTTAAAAGTATTCTTTTGTTAGCAAAGTTTTCTGTGTGGAGTTAGGTCTTTACTTCTAAAATCCTGTGGGATAAAAAGATTCCAACAAATTGAGAACCTCCTCCTTTTTTGGAAGTCGGTTAAAAACGTAACCTGTCACTTTACAAGTCCTCAACCATACCCATGCAAAAAATCTTATTGATCCATTGCTATGTGATTGAAGGATAAACCAACTAATAAATTCTTTCCCATTTATAATATTAGTAAGGATTTCATAATGGAAGATTCCTATAAGAGCACTGATAACCCATTTGGTGACTGCAAGAATCCCCTCTCTTAATACAAAAGAATATATTTACCTCCTAGGGCTATTTTTATCTCTATTCATGTCAAGTTTGAAAGCTATAGGTTCCTGTTCCTCAACTTCTTGCTCTTCTGGTAACAGTATTACTGTTTGCTTCCAATGTGTCAGTGCAGCTTCAGGCGCTGTACTCAGTACAATTTCTTCACCAGATAGCTCTGGGAAAAAGCATTCAAACCATATGCAAATTCCTTGATATTTTCCACTTTTGCTAGCAGCTATAGAATGTAAGAACATTAAAAATATAATTATTATTATAATTAGGCATTCAAAAGGAAATAATGAGCCCATAATCTATTTATGAATTTGTTTATTTTTCTACAACATGCAAGACAGAAAAAGAAAATGGTAGTTTAAATTGTATTCTCACTTTGCAGCAAAGTGATACCTTTGTGGTTATTACTTTGGCCTCATTTTCAGCAGGTCTGAGTTTGATTCTAGGCGTGCATTTCTTGACTTTTCAGAGTTAAGTGCATTTTAAGCAATTATTTATCAAATTCAAATTCAAAATTTATTTATTTCATGTAGGCTAACTTGTAGCTCTTATGAGACGTCATAAATCTACCACTGGTTCGGAATGCAGATTCTGCTGAGAAGAGCCGGCAAGAAACTCGGCAGTTGCTCTTTTCAAAAACAATTTTTTTTTTTTTACAAAGCTTTGCTATGTATACAGTGCTTCCACAATAAAGCTTCAAAAATGTAAAAATGCATACGTAGGTACACCAATCCAACGCATGTCAAGATGGGCAGTCAAAGCAGACCCATTCCCGTTGGTGACACCCGTTCACGAGCATGAATATCAATTAATGACACACTGTTAAACAAAATATGTATCTAAATTTTTGTGTTTGGTTACTAGTATTAGCCATAAAATATGTTTGCTGTAATTTATACTAACCTACTACATGTTGAACAGTAAAAGTATCCAATTCTAAATTAGAATCTTTCAAATGAATCCAAGCCATAGCTACTTCTGCACCAACCAGGTTCTCTGGTGAAATTTGCATGATTTCAGGCTTCTTGCTTTTAGTGGCTCTAAGATGTTTTGAAAATGAAGTTAATGATACACCATAGAAGTTTGTCCATTTGTCGAATAATTGTGGTACACTGAAATATGTCGATTAAATGTAAATCCTTGACACCTCCTTAAAGTGTGTTGATCTTTTATAATAACTGTCTTTAGTACATTTCTTAATAGGATGTATCCAATTGTTATTATTATAGCAGAAAAATTCTAATGAAATTAAAGGTTTCAAAATTTGAGTTTTGAGTAATAATTAATAAGTAAAAAGAAGCAATTAGTAAGAAGAAGAATTTTGTAGTTTATCATTATTTATTATTAAAATTCAATATCTAAATATTTAGTCTATTAGCTATTTCATGAAAAAAAGTAAAGATCTCACCTACATGGGGCAACATAAATAATAGCACTCTCTGGAAACATTTGTCCATCATTTTTCAGAAATTTATCTCTTGCCACAAGCACAGAATCTAGCATTCCTTCGTGAAGTAGATAGAAACCCATCCATTCTGACACAATAGCATCTACCTTCGTGCCACAAGGTAATGTTACATCTTCAACTTTACTGTGTATAACCTGAAAAAGTTAATTGTTTATGCTGTTCCATAGCATTGCATTCACAAAGTCATAAGATAGAGTACTGGCAAATGACAATATATTAGCAAAAAAAGTTACCTCTATCACATCTTCAAATTTATTTTCTTTAACAATATCTTTAGCTAGATTTGCCAAATTACTAGCTTCGATTGCATATACTTTTTTAGCACCGGCTTGAGCGCAAAATATAGAGAGAATACCGGTACCACAGCCAACGTCCATTACCACCTTATTTCTAAAGTATTCTTTATTTTGCAAGATAGCTCGCCTGTACGTATCCGTTCGAGGGTCATCTTCCAACATTAGTTTATGAATCTATAAATATAAGTAAAAATTATATTATTTTATAGATAAAACGAGTTTAATACAATATGTAAGATGTGCTTACCTCCAAATCTTCATAACTCGAAAAGTAATCACCATGTGAACTATTCGTTTCCATTTTAAAATCTTTTTATAGTCATAGATACGTATTGTACTTATAATTCAATTTGCTCAATTACTCACTAGAAAAATAGAAATATAACTTGTAAAAAACATGCGATTATTTACCTATTATTTTTATTTACTTTCCCATTTTCCAAGCTTCTTCAATGTCAAGTTTGACACTTGTGTCCTACTATCTTAAATTCTTAATACTGTAGTCTTTGACACTTGACATCCAATCATCCAATCTATCGATAGGTACCTACATTACCTACATCCTTAGCGTTGACAATTCTTTCTTTATATTGGTTGGTAGTGTTGTTTTTTTTATACAGTTGGCTAAAATAAGTTTCCATGGCTCGAAAAATCAATGTTTGAAGTTCCGCCTCTTAAACACAGATTAATTATACTCTTAAAACGAAGTGATTATATTCTCTTGGGTAAAGTGCAGCTGTGAAGTGCAGTAAAGTGATTGTAAATGTGAAAAATACGTGAATTTTAGGTTTAATTGTTTAAATCATTTCAAGATTTTGTATTATATTAATTATTATGTATTAATTTGAACTTGAAAGGAAATATATAGTGTTGTATTTAGAAATGGCCAAAGAAAGCGATATGTCACTGTTCAACGATGTATTAGAGCCGTTTCGGCGGGTTATAAACACTGACCCCCCAAAGGATAAATTGTCGGCGTCCGCCAAGTTAAATTTTTCTGATAGTAATCAATCAATAAAAGAAGGTAAGTTTTTTCTATGGGTACGTAAACTTTATCTTAATAGAGAAAACTTACCATGTCGGTTTAATTTGGGTCTTGGTAGAGCGCGCATCACGCTTGAACCACGGAACTAATAGAGACGAGAATTTTGCAATTTCAAAGCATTTATTAGAGAAACATACTGCAATTTAGAGCTTAAAGTTTGTAAATGTAGGTGCTCATAGGTTCATCTGCAGTTTTTGCTGCAGATCTTCTCGGGTCGCTGCGTGGTGAGGACAGTCCATCAGAAGATGAATGATCGATTCTGATGCACTATCATCACACGCTGCCCGGGTTTTCACTGAATTTGAACATGTGCAAGTGGGGTATTGGCTTTCTCTTTTGTTCATACTGTAAACAGTGGAAAACAAAAACAATTACAAGCTATCTTTGTTGTATGGCCAGGCAGGCAGCCAGCAATTCCTCAACCAGTACAAAAGCTAAAAGTGTAGCATAATGATGAATTAAAATTGTATTATGATCATATAGTATTTTCTAATGCATATGCATACAAGATAAACACAAAAACTTCCATATGAATATCCGTACACCTTTTTTTCTCCATTCAGTATAAAATTCTGTACATGTATGGAGAAATCCGTTTACATGGCAACACTGCCTTTATATCCCATTTTATTTCACGCAGGCACCCCACTATTGTTCCTAGGGAAACGTAAGTCTAGTTTAGGCTTGACAGAATCAGGAACCCCTGAGAAGAGAGCCCGTACTGAATCAAATTCAAGTATAGCAGCTTCACCCTGGGAAGCCAAGAAGATGAAGATAGATTTGATTGCAGCAAAAGCCCAGGTAGGTATTATTATTTTCCTAATTATTTAGTTCTTAAACAATAAATATATTAAATATTCATACAGCCAATACTGCACATATTATGCTCTTAAAAATAAACATTCTTATATTTAAAAAGTTAAAAATTTAGCTAAAAACTAGTGCTCAAGTCTACAACTAATCTAATCTAGGTCTAATACTGTTGAATAAATATATAAGTATGTAAAAATATTTAGTTAAAATACATAATGAAAATATATCAGAATGATGTATTTATTAGCAAATCTTGTCTTCAAAAGGACCTTTGAGTTTAACATTTAAGCAGTATTTAAAATTATTATGGATTCCACAGATAACAAAACTAGAGGCACGTGTGAACCACCAGCACACGATTCGTAAAGAAATGCAGATATTATTTGAGGAGGAAAAGGCATCCCTAGTGGAACAACATAAGAGAGATGAGCATGCTATCTCAGATATGGAGGAAAGGTTGCAGTTGATACGACGAAGGGAGCAGGAATTAAAGGATGAATATGCAGTGGTATTGTTTTAGTATCCTTACTAACTTATAGAACATTACTTACTAGATCGGTGATTACCTATGATCTTCAATGTTCGGATACCAGGCATGTACTTCTAACTTTCAAAGTGATGGCTTTAATACTCACGATTCTAGCTAAGCTATTGACTTGAATCCATTTTTATGCACTTTAAGTTTAATGAAGTTAAAATAATAGATTTATTATTATTTTACTTCAATAAAAAAATTAAAAAAAAAGAAGTTAAAATAATATAATATAATAATACTATAAGAAAATAGTGATAAAATTGGCATTGTATTTTGTTAAATGCTTTATGATAAATAAATAAATATTATATTAAATATTATTATATTTGCACACCTCAGTTTTCCATAATATTCTCAAAGGTTTTTTCCTTTCCTTTGTGCCTTCCCTAGTGCCGTAATTGAATCAAAGAATTATGTTACTTTTAGGCCATCAAAGAACACAAGGAAAGTAAATTGAAATGGGAAAAGGATAGAAATGAGCTCCAAAAGCAAATCGCTGAACTGAAGGATAAATTGTTGGAGGCAAACGTCAGCAGCAAGGATCAACTGTCTGAAATGAAAAAGGATATGGATGAGTTATTGCAGGTTAGTTTTTAGTATATATTTTTATTATATAATTATTTTATGCTGTAGGATGATCATTAAAATTAATCTATGAAAAAAAAAAAAAAAAATTATATATGGAAGCCTGGATCTGCTCCCCAAATGGATGATAATTTCCCTACTTAAAAGTTTGAAATGGTTTCAAAGTTTTTCCACACTTAATGCCACATTAAATCTCCATTCCTTTTTGGCTCACCAAGTCTAATGTCTGATTTTTAATTCGGTGGAATTCTGACAGTTGTCATTTTATAAACAGAGCGAGTTATTTGTATGAAAAACAGTATTACCACCTGTAGTTCGATTTTACCCCAAACTATCTGTCAGGCGTTTGTCATAAAATATATCTATGTGTGGCAATTGATTTTTATTTATATAAGTTTTTTATTATCTTTTTTGTGGGATTTTTTTAATCTCTGGTAACATTAAGATACGTCAGAATTCCACGCAATTAAAAATCAGACTATAGGCTCGCAGCTTTAGATTTCGCACTCAAACATTATGTTCTAACTTTATCCACTAAAGAGGTGTCTGTTTTTAACGTGAATTTTGGTTTAAAAAAGCGCCAGCTCACGATATTCATGTAATAGGATTCGTGAAAGGGTGACCTATATTAATAATTATAATTAGGTATTGTTGAATCATTTGTGTGAGTGATTCTAAGTTCAGTTGTCCTGCGTTTTCTGTCAATCGGTAAAAATATTTAAATGCTCCAAAATTAATTTAATTTAATTTTGACGACCTCCCTGGCGCAGTGGTGAGCGCTGTGGGCTTATAACTGGGAGGTCTCGGGTTCGATTCCCGGCGGGGGCAGTTTAGGAATTTATAATTTCTAAATTGTCTCTGGTCTGGTCTGGTGGGAGGCTTTGGCCGTGGCTAGTTACCACCTTACCGTCAAAGACGTGCCGCCAAGCGATTTAGCGTTTCAGCACGATGGCGTGTAGAAACCGATAAGGGGTATGGGTTGAATTTACACTGCTATACCCCTTCCAAGTTAGCCCGCTACCATCTTAGACTGCATCGTCACTTACCATTAGGTGAGATTGCAGTCAAGGGCTATCTTGTCATCGAATAAAAAAAAAATGCTCCAACATTGTAGGCATTGGAAGGTGCCCAACAAGAAGTGGAAATACTCAAAAAAGAGGTAGCAAAACAGACGGCGCGAGCTGAGCAATGCATCACACTGCGCACACAGGTAGAGAAGCAGACCTTCGAACTACAGTCGGTCACCGACAAACTCAAGGAGCTGGAGTATGAGAGAGACTCTTATAAGGATTGGCAGCAACAAGCCAAGGTATCTATCATGAGACCCTTTACACAAAATTGTTCACATTTTTTTTTTTAAATACTAGACATGCTGAACATAACGTATATGTAATTGTTGTTGTATGTCTATATGATATAGTATATGTATAAAAAGAGGTAGACATGTTACATAAATGAAGTGCGTTATGGCAGATACTTATTGTAATTTGCCATATAATTTGACAATGACGATGAAGTACTCCATTATACTCTTTGTTGTTCAGCACAAATTTTTCACTAGTTTTGTGAGTATATAACTCATCGCTAGTAGAAATCATTGCGATTATCACGGTTTACTTATGCATCCACTAGATTTTGTAGCAGATAATTTTTCATCTATATTAATATATAAAACTGAAGAGTTTGTTTGTTTGAACGCGCTAATCTTAGGAACTACTGGTTCGAATTGAAAAATTCTTTTTATGTTCGATGGTCCATTTATCGAGGAAGGCTTTAGGCTATATACATCACGGTGCGACCAATAGGAGCGGAGCATCAGCAAAAACGGGGAAAATCATCCATATTTAAAATATATTCTTTTAAAAACTTCTTAATTGCGATCATAATAATAGAAATTGAAGCGGATTAAATCGCGCGCAACTGTTAGTGGATAATATATATGTTTTTAAAGTATTAATCATTTTTAGACAGCCCAAAAACGTTTAACCAACATGGCGGAACTGGAGAAGGAGGTGGTCAGATTGCGCGCCACGGAGCGCTCCCTCCGCGACGCGGTGTGCAACAAGCTGGTGCTGGAGGAGCAGGTCCATCTGCTCACGCTGAAGGTGGAGGCGCTGCAGCCAGTGCAGCAGGAGTTACACGAGGCCAAAGTAAGATCAGCTTTTAAGGGTTGCCAAAATGATATAGTACGTTTATCTCACGAAGTTACGGGCGCTTTACTTGTGGTCGTTTACATGCAAAACGCTTGCCTGTCAGGAGCCTAGGTGGGAGCGGTCAGGCGCGAGCAAGCTCTCGCTCACACTTACAGATACAACACACACATAACCATGAGCCACGCCCCGTCGTGAATTGCAAGAACTATAATAATCATACTGTGTCAATTTTTTTTTATTCGATGACAAGATAGTACTCAACTGTGGTTTCATCTGATGGTAAGTGTTTAATTGCAGTGCAGTCTAATTTTTAACGGTGCATATCAGGAACGAGGAAGCTAAGCGCTCAGTGCGCGTCCTTGGGATTTCAACTACGTAGGTGTGCAGACCTATTCTGTGCCTTGCGTTATCGATGGTAGAATGGTGACGGTTGAAAAGTTCCTGAGCACACTCCGAAATATATTCTGTAGAATACCGACAGACAGGCACCCTTTGGCCGATGCTCCAAACTTTGAAGTCTGAAGTTGACCAGCACTTCTTCACCAATGAGTCTTCTGGCGCGTCGATCCACAGAATCCAATGCAGCAAGCTTTTGGTAATAATGAAAAAACTTGTCGTTAGGTAAAGTTGGCATCCGTGGAATCGTCGCTGGAGGAGTGGAGGAGCGCGGCGCGGGCGCACGGCGTGGAGTCGGCCCGCGTGCTGGCCTCCGCGCTGGACGGCGCGCTCAGCAGCCAGCTGACTGCCGTGGCGGGCTGCTCACAAGCGCAGTCGCAACTCGCGCAGCTCACTGAGGTATAGTCACTTGACTTACATGGGTTCTTCATCTTCATCTTCTTGTGTTGCGGCTATGCAGGTCGCGAGGCCCTGTAGCACGTTGACCGTCGCCGATGTATTGTGCTCGCCACTATTCATATTTCCTCGCCGATACTCGTTGCCGCCAGGAATAGCAGCACTTTCTTGGCTGGAATGAGTATAGCCTCCTCGGGGTGTATGTATGTATGTTTCCCCAGATGGATGCTACGTTTATGCATTATAGCAGGGCAGTAGCAGATGATGTGCAAGGGTGTCTCCACCGAATCCTGGCAAAGCCTGCACACATCTGAGCCCTGGAGCTACACGGGTTACTTTTGACGTGAAACGTCTTTAAAATCACACCAAAACATACGGGTACCGGTCAGAACAATGTACCTGTGTATATCGTCTTACTTTAATAACTACAAAACTATAAGTCTTAGAAACAGGCATCCAATGCCATTATTTAGAGTATAATATAGTCATCTCACTGCTAACGCTTTGAGTTTGCATCGGGACCGGGCGGGGCGGCGGGGGAGGGGCACTGCGTAGAATAACCGAAACTCGCAGATATAGACGTTTCACGTTAAAACCAACGGCCGTGTGCACCGAGACAGGTCCACCCGTTTTTTTCCGTTTATACCAACTTTCCACATAATAAAATTGTGATGTTATACGAGTGCGTACCACAGTGATAAGAAATTCTCAATACCAGCCCAGAGTTAGGAGGGTGGTGAGTCCCCCGTGCCTCGGAGAGCACGTAAAGCCTTCGGTCCTGCGCCTGATCTCTCTCCGGTCGTGTCGGATTTTCCATCCCATCGGACTATGAGAGTGAAAGAATATTGTGCACTATAATATCTCCCACGCAGATGGCTAATCCCTGTAGCTTTGCCGGCCAGATTCGGTCGGCCATTACGCAAAACGATAAATGTTTTAGTTGGAACTGTTGATATTTCGATCGAGTTGCATGGACCGTGGTCACGACGAGACTGAGTATACTGCTATGTACTAATAAATACGTAAATACATCACAATTATGTCATTAATCTAAAGTGTAAAATCTAATGTGTGCACAGTTTAATTTTCATCGAATTTTCGCATTCATAAATATTGGTAAAATTTTTTTTGTTTGTAGGAAGTGGCAACTCTGAAGTTCGAGCGGGATAAGGCGACTGCCAAGTTGAACGATCTCCTCATTGTGCGCAAGAACCAAGAGAGTCTCATACATCGGCTGCAAAAGCGGCTCCTGCTGGTGACCAGGGAGCGGGATAGTTATAGGTGAAAAAGCAATTTTTTTTAATCAATGAAAAGTCAAGAAATGGTTAGAATTATTTTGGTATCTGTCAACAGTTGGCGGATTATAGCAAAATAATTCTAACCTTTTGCTAATTGTAAACCGCAAAGTAACGCCTGATTCTACCCAACAATGAAAAGTCGTCAAGTTCTTATGAAATAACAACAACTCAGCAAGATACCGAAAAAAACAAAAACAAAAATATTATAATCTGTCTTAACTCCTTTTTTTGATTTGTTTGAAGCCTCAATAGCCCAAAGGTTAAAGGTGCGGACTAAAAACTGTAAGGTCGCAGGTTCGAATCCCACCCGTTGCACTATTGTCGTACCCACTCCTAACACAAGCTTTCCGCTTATTTGGAGGGGATAGGAGAATATTAGTCAACTTCAGGTTGGCTAATATCCTTTTTTAAAAAAAAAGTAATTCATTCGAACCAGGTGCCATGTTAATTCGCACGGGATATACTACGTACAGTATGCATTTGATTATTATTATTGTTCTAGACAACAACTAGATAGTTACGAAAAAGAGCTAACTGTCACACTAAGTGGCGCGACGGGTGCGGGCAGTACGGCGCTACTCTCCGCACGCGTGGAGCAGCTCGAAAAAGCCCTGCAAGGCTATCGGGACGTGCTGGCCAACCAGGATCACGAGACACAAGCGAAAGGTCATCTATTATCCGCCATTTTCTATTTCTATCTTGCTCATGTGCGTCTTCACTGAGCGAGATGGATATATAAAATGGCGGCAACTCATACCTTTTCTTATATTAATTTCATTATTTTTTCATAAAATGATTGATTGAGTAAAATCTATGTTATAATTACAAATATAAAAGCGTGTCTGTTCATCTGTTTCCATTTCACAGTTCAACAGACAATCCTTTTTGACAAAATTACGGAACCCCTATGGTTGGTATCAGGGTTGGATAAAAAATAGTTTATTTTTAATTTTATAAAACAAACAGTTCAAATTGTTTTAAACTAGTGTTTTTTTTTGTTTTTTTTTTTTTGTTTTTATGGCGTTATTTCAAATTTTTTCGACCTATGTTTCATTTCTAGAATAGATCTTTTCAAATTCGTCATCCTAACACTTATTAAAACAAAAACAAACATCATTATTATTACACTTTTAAGAAAAAAAAGTATTTTTGTATAGCGCTTGAAAGCGCACGGGCCGAGGCGAGCAAGTTCCGGGAAGAGGCCGAGGCGGCCAAGCGTGAAGTGTCCAAACTGCGTGCTCAAAGAGATCAGCTGCAAGCGCATTTGGAGAAACTCGCCGCGCCCACCAAGGTAACTGAAACTCATGGGTATAAAAATAGAGTTCTATTAAGTTTTTTTTATTCGATGACAAGATAGACCTTGACTGCGACCTCACCTCGTGGTAAGTGACGATGCAGTCTAAGATGGTAGCGGGCTAACTTGGAAGGGGTATAGCAGTGTAAATTCAACCCATACCCCTAATCGGTTTCCACACGCCATCGTGCCGAAACGCTAAATCGCTTGACGTCTTTGTCGGTAGGGTGGTAGCTAGCTACGGTCAAAGCTTCCAGTTCAGACCAGAGACAATTCAGAAATTTAAAATTTCCAAATTGCCCCCAACGGGAATCGAACCCAAGACCTTCCAGTTATAAGACCACTGCGCCAGGAAAGTCGTTAAGTAGTGTGCTACTTAGAAGTTTTAGTACTAAACAACAGTTATAATAATAAGTCAGTGGTTAGATTCTATACGTGTCTGTGGAAAGAAAGAGATGAAAAAATACGACATAAGAATTAATTATTACCCAACTAGCAATAGTTCACCGAGCCAAAAGGAAGGGTTATGATTTTAGCAGTCTATGTATGTAAACTCTGTTGTATTGAATTCGATCACTTACGCCTTTAGCACATATCAATACATTTTATAGTCGATAATGGTTCAAAACGAGCTGTTTCTTAGTTTTTATCAGTTTTTATTATTTATCGAGGTTTTAAATCATAACATCTTGAATTCAGCGACGGATTTAATAAAAAAATGAATCACATAGGCGTTTAGTAACTTTACTGTTGAAAGTATGACATGTTAATGATTAATTAATTTTATTCTTATGCTGTTTTATAATTAACTTAGATAAAATAAGTATTGGGTATGTCCTCCTCTCGAAGTGAGAACAGCTTGTATTCTTCTGTTCATACTCCTAATCAAATTTCTATGCGGTTTCTTGCGGTATTAGTTCCCATTGAGTTTGAATCACGGATTTGACTCCGTGAGATTTTGTGGCACTGGCGTAACTGCTCGGACCTTCCTTTTTAGATTGTCCCATAGATGTTCTGTAGGACTAAGGTCGGGACTTCTCGCTAGCCAGTCAAATCAACAGATCCCGACCTCGTCCATATAGGCGGGGACATGAGAGGCTCGATGCGGTCGCGCAATATCATCCATAAAAATTTATTTGTGACCCATAGCAACCAAAGCGGATTGCACACGTTGAACATGAATTTCCGTGATATACCGATGTGCCTTTACTGAACCATTTTCAAAGAAACTAACTCTGTACGAGACTGAGAAGTTATTCCGGCCCAACGCATTACAGCACCACCTCGATACGGAGTGATTTCTTCGAAGCATGCATCGGAAAAATGTTCACCTTGCCTTCTTAATACTCTACGCCTTCTATCTTCCTCGTGTAAACATACACAAGGCTTATCAGAAAAGAGAACTCTATTCCAATCATCATTAGTCCACATAACAAATTTTGTGCTAACCTGAGTCTGGCTACACGATGAGTACGGAGAAATTTTGGGCCCCTAGCGGGAATTCGTGAATGTAATCCTACGCCCAAGAGTCTCTTCCTTACAGTTCATTTGCTAATAGTCACTAATCTTACTTCTTGTAGATGATTTTTTAACTCATTGTAAAATTTATAACAATTTCTTAGAGCTGTCATGACGAGAAATCGATCATCTCTTGGATCAGTATATCTTTTTCCGCGGGAACCAGGCCTTCTACAAAGAGAAGAAGTCTCTTGGCACCTTTTCCATACTCTTGAACCTTGTAATGTGTGATACCAAGGTGCCGTGCAACATAACACTTATTAAAACCTTCATTAAGAAGTGCAACAACTTTAGATGCTATTATCAGATTGTCTTCCATATCGAAATAAAATTTTTATACACTTAAACACTAATTTACTTACTAGTCAAAACTTTAAAGTTTATTTTATTGTTAAAAATTAATTACGTTGCAATTTATAAATTTTTCCCGCGTTTGAATGTTTTCGATTCAATAGTGTTCGAATTGCAAAATGAAAGAAAATCTTCCCTAAAAAGATTAAATTTGAATTTGAAACGTTTATTATTAGTGGCTAGTGCATAAAATTTATCCTTAATTTATCAAATGAAAAAATACAAAGTAAAGGATGTATCAATCTCAAGTTATTTACGAAACAATTAAAGATACCTTAAGTGATCGAATTCAATACAACAGGGTGTATATACAATATACATATAACTGTTTATGAATGTTCCACCGTAGCAAATAAAGTACTGAGCCGATTTAGATGCATTATGATGGTTCAAGTGACATAGGCTACATTTTATATGATCAATATGACGGATATTACATCGAATTTCCCGTGGTTGGATCACTAAACTTTTACCCTTATTTTCAGGTATTACATTTAGCAGATAATCCCGCGGCTGTGGCCCAAAAACAAATGGAACTCGATCTAGAATCTGCTCAAGAAGAAGTAAGTATACAATCATGTAAAAGCATACTACGACACGTACGTACCTTACTAATATAGTATATATAAATAAAGAGATTTTCTTTGTTTTAGATTAAAAAACTAAAAGCTGTTCTACGAGAAGGCGGTAATCGAGCTTGCCCCGAAGAATTGCAGCAATTACGTACCAAGCTAGAAAATAGTCGGATCAAATTGCAGAGGTATTTAAAAAAGCTTTTAATTTTTAAGTTTGTGTGTATTGATTAATTCGATTCAGGGTTCATACTTTAACCCTATTTTGTTTCATATTTTTATTTTAAACAAAAAGTCTAATACAAAGTGAAGTCATGTAGAAGCACTCAATACAGCCTACACTTGTTTTCAAACTAGCTATTTTTTATATACATATTTGGTTTACCAACAGTTTGTACATTTCATATAATTTACATTATATATACCATAAAAAAAACTTTTTCGGGAGTTACATACTTAGTTGAGTTTTCTACTGTGCAAGTTAGATTCACGATTTTTATTCGTAGGATGAAGGAAGAATTCACGTCTTCAGCGCAGGAGTACAGGGATGTGTGCTACATGCTTCTAGGTTACAAAATAGACAGGACTGGCCACAAAAACTATAGGTTAGTAATAATTATATATCTTTTTCTTCTTTTTCAACTTATAGACGTCCACTGCTGGACATAAGTCTCTTGCATGGACCTCCACAGATCTCGGTCTTGCGCCGCCTGAATCCAGCGACTCCCTGCGACTCGTTTGATGTTGTCGGTCCACCTAGTGGGGAGTCTGCCAACACTGCGCTTTTCGGGGACGAGGTCGCCACTCCAGCACCTTGGGACCCCATCGCCCATCAGCTCTTCGAACTATGTGCCCCGCCCATTTCCACTTCAGTTTCGCGACTCGCTGAGCTATGTCGGTGACTTTGGTTCTCCTACGGATCTCCTCATTTCTGATTTGATCTCGCAGGGATACTCCGAGCATAGCTCTCTCCATCGCCCGCTGAGTGATCCTGAGCTGATAAAATTATATATACACATACATATTATGTTTGCAATATAAAGTACATTACTGCAGCGGCCAGCAAAAGAGGCATTGATGGACGAACGTATAAATGTGGGCTGAGGCACACATACGTAAGTCCCTGTAGATGGGACGCTGGGACGGATGATTATCGAAAATAGAAATGTAAGGGCCTTTACATACCACGTTTTTTAAACGCGCCGTTGACGCGCGTTTGTAGCGCTACAAACGCGATGCTAATGCGCGTGTGAATCGATACAAACGATAACAAACTGCTCTGTAGGATAAAAGCGCGCCGTCGACTCACGTTCTGCCCTCGTAATTGAAAACAGTAAGTTAAATAGAAGTTACCTTTAAGTTACTGTGTTTTCAATTACGAGGGCAGCGTTTCTAAAACGCGCGTCAACGGCGCGTTTAAAAAACGTGGTGTGCAAAGGCCCTAAGGTCAAAATTTTATTTGTAGGATATCAAATATGTACGCCGAGTCTTCGGACGAGTACCTCACCTTCACACTATGCGACGACGGCATAGAAATGGTGCATACAGACTATTCGGCGTCTCTAGGGGAATTAGTGGAATTACACCTGCATCATCACCATTCCATCCCGGTATTCCTAAGCGCACTAACAATGGAACTTTTTACTAGGACAACTATGCAACAGGAGGTCCAAGAGTGCTAAATTGCTCGGACTATAACAATTGCTGGATAATATATTGCAGTTATGTTGCAGAACCTCCTTTTTTTATTTAAAAAAAATTGTTTTTATATTGTGTGATGTTAGGTCATATGTATGTGAATAATTTAAATTTTTATATACATATAGGTACTTATATTGACAACTACAAAACTGTTATAACTAATATTTGTTATATAGTCTGTTCAAAAAGAGAACCTTTCCAGAAATGTTTTAAACTTTTTATTACATTATTTTATTGCTGTTATTTATAATATCTTGTGTACTGTTTTTTGGTATACTTACAGTGAAAAATTTCGTTGTAATAATAGTTTTCTCACCTGAAATACTTTGGCTACAATTGCGTCTAGGAGTTGCTGAAGAAATAGCCGGTTTAAGAGTGCTTTTAGTATTGGTCAATAAACATTTATAAGTTACTAAGCGTAAACTATGGTGTCCTAAATATACAACATATATAGAAGAATAAGTGGTATTACAGCACTTATATCATCATTCCATACCTACCGATATTCCTAAGCTACCGGATAATATAATTGTTCACTAGAGCAACTACGTCGCAAGAAGTTCGAGTATGTTAAGTAATAAGTTGTTCGGGCTATAAACTTGTTGAAAATATTGCAGTTTAAAATAACCCGGTATTTTTTAATTTTGCATCTCCAGTTATGACATAGTAATTTTATAAACAAACAAATAATATTGTATATATCGCTTGAATATAATATTGTATATATCGCCAAATAGTGATTTAATTTAGTCTGATTCAATTTTTAAGACATAAATGAATTAATGAAAGAAAGTAATGAAAGAAAAAAACTTATTGAACTGAGTGCGTTTTTGTGCGTGGTAGAGTTAATTACAGATTTGGCGCCAACTTTGACTATAGTATTCAGTATGAAAGAATCCTCAAGCTGTTTCTAAAGCTGAAATCAGCTCAGACTCAATACAGAATTAAAACGAGACAGATTTATGTCAGAGTAAAGTCTCTTTCTAAAGTCTTAGCTGAGTACGCTCTATACAGGGTGTCCCACGGCTATGCCACATGGAGGGGAAGTACCTTAAATATTGTAGATGGAACATTTTACTGAAAGAAGACTTCATTTTAATTTAAAAAACAATTTAAACTGCATTCATAGATTTTTAAATAATTGCCTGGTTGAACCGGGACTCGAACCCGCTATACGAGAAAAAAAATTAACCTATATCTTTATCATACCGATCGGAAGGCTTCATCATAAGGATTATTTTTTGTTAAATAACATAGCATGAGAAATAAAAGGAAGACCATGAATTTTAGCCTTTGATGTAAAATTTTGTTCAGAAAAATGAAAAGCTGACATTGGCGTATCGACATACAACTGATATGAACTATTACTAATGAGTACCCACTTGAGAGGTACGCATCATTTCCCGATCCTTACTATCCTTACTAATCCTTACTTATATTACCTATAAATGCGAAAGTGTGTTTGTTTGTTGATTTATTGGTTTGTCCTTCAATCCCGCTGCAATTCGTAGCTCTGTTGCAGCGGGATTGAAGGACATTTTTTCTGAACAAAATTTTACATCAAAGGCTAAAATTCATGGTCTTCCTTTTATTTCTCATGCTATGTTATTTAACAAAAAATAATCCTTATGATGAAGCCTTCCCATCGGTATGATAAAGATACAGGTTAATTTTTTTTCTCGTATCGCGGGTTTGAGTCCCGGTTCAACCAGGCAATTATTTAAAAATCTATGAATGCAGTTTAAATTGTTTTTTAAATTAAAATGAAGTCTTCTTTCAGTAAAATGGTCCATCTCCAATATTTAAGGTACTTCCCCTCCATGTGGCATAGCCGTGGGACACCCTGTATATACTATAAAGGTAATATTAATATATATTACATTTATATGTATATGGTCTAAGAAGTGTAACTGATTAATTGTTTTTACTGTAGTGTATAGGTTAAGCGATTTCGTTTTAAGATTGAAATAAATTCCATTTTAGACAGTATCTTTTTTTTGTTTCTGATCTACCAGTATAGTTCTTGCAATTCACGAGGGCGCGTGAGCTCTACTTGTGGTTACGTCGTGTACATGCACATTGCGTAAGTGTGCGTGGCAGTCAGGAGCCTAGGTGGGAGCGGTCAGGCGCGAGCAAGCTCTCGCTCACACTTATACGGATACGACACACACACAACTATATGAGCCACGCGCCCTCGTGGATTGAAAGAACTATTTCAATAAGTCATAAGAAAAAAATCAATATGGTTTATTTCATGCAGCTATGATAAGACCAACTGGTTCGGAAAGCAGTTAGTTCATTCTAAAATGGGTGCCAATAACCAGCTCATTGGATTAGCACGTTTGGCTAACGTGTAGTAGGCCCTTTATGTCGAACTGTATAAGGATTGAGGAGTAATAAAAAACAGGAATCCATGTAAAATGTTTATGAAGAAACAAGGACAATATATTATACATCATCTTCTAATGTTGATTTAGTTCACTACAACAATTCTGTAGTTTAACTACAACAGTACGTAGTACAGTTAACAATTCGATTTAAGTAGTACGCGTAAACTTCAAGAGTAGGTACTATTTTTGTAGTTTTGAATTTTGACTATAAAATCATTTATTTTGCAAAAACATTAAATAAACATTAGGTATTATTTAATAATTTGTATAAATTATATTCCTACATGAGAAATTAATTAAAGGACGTTATTTATATAATAATGACTTATAAAATATTTAACTGTAAGTCTGTGTCTATTTTAGAACCATTTTAAAAAGCCACTTTTGACCTGCGTACTAATGGAACATATTTAGTGTCATGTATCGGAAAATAGATGGCGGTGTTGCAAGTTAGACGCAACGTGAGCAAAAAATCTTATTTGTTTTAATAAAAATACAATATGATAATAATAATTGAGAAAAACAAATTGGAATTTTTTGAGAATTCTATTATTTTAATTGTGTCTCAACTATTTAATTTGTTATATAAAAAATATCTTTTCTTAATGTGTTTTTTGATAAAAACTTTCAACGAAACTCCAAAAGCTCGACAACAAAGTTAAAAGTGAAATGTGGAATGTAAAGTGGCCTTTTAACATGATTTAACTGAAATGAGGATGAAATTGAACTTAAACATAGAATAACGTCGAATTGAGAGGATATTTATGAGTATTTTCATTTTCGTCAACAATTATAAATTGTGGTTTCAATATCTTTACGGTTTACGCATACTCAAGAAAATAATTGACAAGTGAAAGTCATAGTTAATATAATAATAAAAATAGTTTAAGTATTAAAAATATATAGTCCACGATATGAAGTTGTATAAATATTATAACTTTATATAAGCGAGCATAAAAAATAAAATAATTTTTAAAAATATCCAACTAATCAAAAATTCACGAAAATTCATTGACAAAAGTTACTCAAAAATTTAGGCGCCTATAGCGTGTCGACTGTAAATATTTAAGTTATTACAAAAAACTCGTAGCAATATGTTTTTTTTTTATCATATCACACTAATATTATAAAGCCGAAAGTTTGTATGTGTGTGTGTGTGTGTGTGTGTGTGTATGTTTGTTACTCTTTCACGCAAAAACTACTGGACCGATTTGGCTGAAATTTAAATCACACTAATATTATAAAGCCGAAAGTTTGTATGTGTGTGTGTGTGTGTGTGTGTGTGTATGTTTGTTACTCTTTCACGCAAAAACTACTGGACCGATTTGGCTGAAATTTAAAATGAAGATAGATTATACCTTGGATTAAAACATAGGCTACTTTTTATCCCGGAAAATCAAAGAGTTCCCGCGGGATTTTAAAAACTAAATTCACGCGGACGAAGTCGCGGGCATCATCTAGTAAATAATAATTTGTCTTTATATTAGCTTTTTAATTTGTATTGTTTTGGTTGTACGCCAAAATACAGAAGCTTTTGTTTTTTTGTAGCAGTTATTACTAAAGATTTCAGAAGACATAGCAAAATATTAAAAGTTGTGGCAAAGCCACCATTTCGTTATAAAAAATATCCTATCACGCACACTTGCATGTTTGGTCTTCAAACATAGTACATACAAACAAACATGTCAGAAAATTCGTAATAAAAAATAATAGAAAGACTCCGTGACAGGAAAAAAAAACTTTGGAATCGTCACTTTCAATTATTTACAGCCGAAACGCTTTAAAAACTTACTCAAGTCCTAATACCAAATAATATAACACCAAATCTATTCAATCAACTTTTGGATCAATCTTTCTTTGGATCAATTTTTTTTTAAAACATATTATTAAACTACGAGACATTTCTCATTCAATAATAATTATGCCCGATTCTTTATTTTCCTCAATATAATATCTGAGATCCTACAGATAATGATTTTAAATTAAACTCACTATCATACTAAATAAAACTTAAATAATAATTAGACTTATGTGGACTAATAGTCTATATTTAAGAAATCAAAAATGTAAACTATTTAAAGCTAAGCAGGACGTCCAAAAACTCATTTTTCTTTTACGTGACGTTCATCACACACCCACTCGACTCGTATCGATATATCCACAGTTACTGACATCCGTACAAATAAAACTCTTGGAAATATTTTGGAAATAATTTAAAAGTAACAATAAATTACTTCTTATCTACAGTCTATAAAGTCACCTAATTTCATAGTAAAAGGTTTCGAAAATAAAAAAATATATATAAAACTTACATACACGTAATACTGAATAAAATATTTTAAAAATCATTATGGTATTGACCGAAATTCATAATAATAAAATCAATGATCCTGAGACACACATTTGCATATAAAAATAAAACAAAACAAAACATGTAAACATAAATTTCACGCAATTTTCAATAACATATTGCACTAAAACTTTATAACTTAATTAATAAATATTGCATAAGCGTTAAAACCACATTGCGTGAAGTACAATTACTTAAGTCTTAAAGTACCTACTAAAAGTTATTAAAATTTTAAGAACAATTTGTCAGTCCAATGAAAGTTTGAGAACAATTTGTCAGTCCAATGAAAGTTTAAGAACAATTTGTCAGTCCAACGAAAGTTTAAGAACAATTTGTCAGCCCAATGAAAGTTTAAGAACAATTTGTCAGTCCAATGAAAGTTTAAGAATAATTTGTCAGTCCAATGAAAGTTTAAGAATAATTTGTCAGTCCAATGAAAGTTTAAGTTATTTTTTATCCTACGGACTTGAAAGTCAACAAGACGGAAATTAGGATTTTCTCGAATAGAATACACGCATACATCGAATATTGTGCTAACTACCTTTCTATGTCTATCTTTAACATTTTAACTAAATATTAAGTACAATTTGGTGCTCAATTTAATAATGTAAAGTGTTATTTCATTTATAACAGCTATAAGACATTATTTATCTACAATAGTCGAAAAATGTGCAACAGGTTCGAGAATTTTTCCCTAAATCTACCTACGAGCCACTACGAACATTTTGCTCTGAAAACTGGCATATTGACTGGATACATTCAAAACTAATCCCTCAATTCCGCTTTCTGTCCTTAATTCCTTATCAATCAATACTTTTGTTGGTAAAACTTGATTAGTATTGAAACAAGTCTTAGGATAAAAGTGGCTCTAGTGTAACTTCTAAAAATCTTCTTCGTAAATCTGTTATTTTGTATTAGTATTTTTCATTCTCTTTTCTGTCCATACTAATTGACAGTTACTGAAGCTTGAAAAGTTACACTAGGGCCTCGGTTTAATTTTTTTTTTTCGTTTTTGTAAAATATTATGGTCGCTTTTCCTTATACTAACAGACTCTTGAACTTCGATTCCTTAACGCCGTCTGGTCAGTTAAGACTTGCGGTTTTGACAATGAACACAGCATTCAGGAACCCGCATTTTGTATTTCACAGAGCTTCGCACGTCTTATTACCACCTACGTAGCTATTTAAACACTGCAGTGCTAATTCTAGAGTCTATGACTATAGGACTCGAGTTGTGTCCACATCCTCCCTGTGTTTCTCTCCATTCACACTATTGTCCGTAATATTTTTGTTTTCTGAAACAGAGGAAACAATTTGCAACTTATTACTTTTATTATTCTATCAGGATCATTAAAACTTAATATGATTTTTTGATATTTGATTTATATTTAGCATTTCATTGATCGAAGTCTCGGCGTGATTGAAAGACATTATCGAATCTACCTACTATGCTACCTCTACCTACCTAACACTACTAATATTATAAATACAAAAGTGTTTCACGTCCATCACGCAGCATCGAAGCAACGGATCCACGTGATATTCTGTTCAGGACTTGCAGAGTGACACAGGCTTCCTTTTATCCCGGAAAAACAAAGAGGAGGTTCCCAACGGGATTCTTAAAAATTAACTCAACATGGACGCAGGGCAGGAAAAAGTAAGTGTAAATGCGATTTCGTCCGCGTGGAGTTCCAGTTCATATTTTTTTATTTGTATAGATTTTAGTATTTTCATTTGTCACCTTTGCACGGTCCGGGGTGCAGCGGGTCGACGACTCTGCCCGCGTGGCACGCGGCGCGCTGCAGGCGGCACCACGACGGGTAGGTGCGCGCGTCCGAGCCGCACAGCGTGCGCCGCGCGCCGCCGCCGCACGAGCCGCACGACACGCAGCGCGCGCCGCTCGCGCCGCCCGCCACGCAGCGCTGCCCCGCGCCGCAGCGCACGCGCGCGCACGTTGCGTTTGCTACACAATTCAAAAAAAGGCTAATAGAGCAAACTGAAATACGGTTTTCTGTATTTGTTCAACTGATTCAATATTTTCGCAGTCTACAGTCTATTCGCAGCACACTGCACATTGCACAAGCTTAAATATATTTTTATATATTTTTTTAAAGTTCATGTACCTACTAAGTCTATGTAGTTATGACGTATGTGTCATATGTTCCACCGTAGCGACGTTGTCGGGTTACAGCTCGATTTCAGTTATAGGAAAAGGCTTACTTTTCCTATCACCGCTTATCACTCACCTATACAAGAGCCCTTGTAAGCGAGAGGCAGCGCCTTACCGCGCTCGCACGCCGCCCGGCGCAGCGCGCACGCGCCCGCGTACGTGCGCCCGTCCACGGCGCACACGGGCGCGCCGGCCACGCTGCAGCCGCCGCAGCGCACGCAATGTGCGCCCAGCTCCGCGTCCAGCACGCAGCGCTTCTCGCCGCCACAGCGCACTCCTTCACAGCTTCCCACTGTAACGAAATTAATTATTGATTTTCGAAAAATTTGCCTGGTGCAAGATATCCGCGTTCATTTGATCTTTAGAAATCCCTTCACACCTCATCTACCTATTCCTCTCACCAAAGGTTAGAGATTGCGTTATAAGGCTGCCTTTGCATGCGAACTGTAATGGTGTGCAATAAAGTTTTTAATAAGTCTCGGATTGCAAGTTCTTATTGTTTCGCTTCTGTTTGATAGCATATTACAAACACGTTGGTTTAGCAGCGTTGATCTTTTTATCTTATTTTAGACGCACCTAACTACTTATTAAACCATTCTTCAGACAAACTGAAAGTATCTACCTACCTATATCTAGTATCTATGGGGCTACATGAAAATTGGTAAGCCCTTTTTGATAAATAATTATTAAAGCGCTCGCAGACTAGTGCAGTGACAACAATGAACGAGGAAATATGACGCCCAATGTAACATAATAACGGAGTAGAAATCAGACTAACGAGCGTGGCCTGTAAATATCCGACGCCTTTGCCAGAGGATTGTATCGTATTGCGGTTTATAGACCGGCGATAGATAGTCTAGTCTAGACAGCGATCAAGTGCAGCCACTTTAGAGCTTAGATTACGGAGAATTTATCACAGTCGAAATCAGGCCGACCAGCCTGCTTAGTATAAAACTATTTTGTATCTGGATATCATTGAGATAGTTGGAGGTCTTTCGACTAGATTATGTTTAACGCTAATTTATCAATTGGTATAGCTATTAAAACGGCTATTGGAATTTTACACAGCCTACCTATTCAGATAAAGTTTGTGTCTCATTAATTCAGTTATATTATGTAATCGGGCATAGTAATATATAATGTGTGTGCAAATCAAGATCTATGACGTACTCATACGTTTTTGCGAAAATATAGAGTAAAGCGTTTGCCAGACATTTTCTTGACAAAATCTCGTCACACTTATGTTGAGATGTAGGTATAGAGCGTGCCCGTTATAGAAGATCGTTATAGAAATAAATGCTCCTGTAAGTACGCCCAAATCCATCTGTATAGTATGCTACAAGTACCTATTTTTTAAGTGTAAAACAAGAACTCTTAAAGATCGTTTTAAATCATGATTTTGCTAGTTGGGAAAGAACACCTACCTGCATTTTGGTACAAGGCACTGGGCACAACAGTTTGAGGCGTATAGGTAGGTACGATGTGTAACTCCACCTACCATTTAGACGTTGAAATTGCATTTGCAAAGACAAGATAAACATCGGCTTCGTCGCAAAACGAATGTGTCTTAAACCGACCATTACGTTGACGTTATCAAGAGCTGTAAGCTGAGGTAAGATTATTCATTGTATGGAATGGGGACATCTGACTGGCTCGGACTAGGGTTGATTGCAAATAGTGTAGTTTCTGACTGTAGGGTAGGTACCTGGTGTATTTTTTAGAGATCTAAGAGATCTAGAGAGCGTGCGTGACTTAGCTCGGATAGACAAGACACAATGATTAGCGGTAGAGGTTGAATGTACACTGCCATACCCTAAGATGCATTATATCTATGTATTCTAAGGCCATACCCCTTCCAAGTTAGCCCGCTACCTACCATCCTAGACTGCATCGTCACTTACCATCAGGTGAGATCGTAGTAAAGGGTTATCGTCTAATCGAATAAAAATACCACAAATATGCTCTGACATAAGTCTACTCTGTCTTGAGTCTGAGCAGAGTGAGATACATAGAGTACCCACAGATTACAATTTCAAGTTGGGCAACTAAATCGCAAACTATTTTAAGTGGCATAGTAACTAATGAGCATACCTAGTGACTTATGGTAACCCGTACATCTTATACAACTAAATCGTCCGACTGTATAATTTGACACCGATCGTATCAGAATCGATTGATTCCGGTATCACCTTATCACACACATTATATTATATGTATAATAGTTGGTCAGCTAAATTGTGAAAATACGCAATTTAGTTGTTCGATAGTCTTTCGTCTTGAAATTGTATGTCTGCGGTCGTCCTAAAAACATAAGCGTCATTTTTGTAAAAATTGATTATTTTTTTTTTCAATTTAACGATGAATAGTGGTACCTACTCTGTTTTTAACACAAACATATAACTTTTATATGTTTGTGGTTTTTAAATCCAAAAAACTGGGAACTTAAGTAAGTATGTAAGTATACTATGTACCTACACTTATTAAAAAAAATTATAGGGTAAGGATGCCGAATATGAGATGGTTGCCAAATATGAGATCGTTAGGTTTTGGCGAAACTAATCGCCACAGCTATTTGGCGATACTGTCACCAGAAGCCACGTGGCAACAGACCGAAACATGTGTTGGTGCTTCCCAGTTCGAGGCGAAGTCAGGTTGTGTACGTGCGGATTTTTACGAAACCACAAAACCCGATTTTTAACACCAAATATTAATGAGGTATGTTACAACTTTATAGTCACACTAAATGATTTAAATTTATAGTCATTGTATCAGTTATATGATTAATTTTACAATGCATTTGCAGTTTAGTTGTATTTTCTTCGTCAAGAAATAATAGGCAGCCTAGTTTTTAAATTTGGGTGTTTTCCTAATATGAGACACGTGGGGGCTCCTTAAATGAGATATCTCATATTAGGATGTATAGAAATACGACTATTTAAAAACCTCTTTTTCTAGATCAAAGAAGTCCTAGGACCACGATGCCATAATATGGGCCGTGAGTGCAGTGCAAAGCAAACAAATACGTTACCTCATAGCGTCAAAACTTTCGATGTTCCTAAGAGTATCCTAGAACGTTATGTCAAAAAAGATGTTAATGCAGAAGTATTTGTCAAGGTTCATGGGAAGGCCTCCAGCTTTTTCTGACTATTTAGAAGCAAAAATAGAAAAATATTGTAAAGCTGGACTAACGATTTTAAGGGTTACATCTACATCTGAAGAACATCAAGCACTTGGCACAAGCACATGACAATATAATATTATTAAGTTGTTACTAAAACCTTTTTATTTAGTAGTACGATATTGTAGATTAATAAATATCGCCAATAAAAAGTTCTTTTGAATTGATTTCTTTTCTTTTTCTCTAAATCTATACTATCTCATATTAAAAACCCTTGGTATCTCATAATAGGAGACCATTTCCCTGAGACGTAATTTCTGACTTTTCTAATATTATCTGATATAACAAAAAATCTATTATACCTAGCACTAAACGGTCTTTCAAGGATAAACTTCATTAAATACTTATCGAATATAAATAATTTTCAAAGTCATTAGGGCAATGACTTATTTTTTATGGCCGAATATGTAAATGGTATCTCATATTCGGCATCTTTACCCTATAAGTACTTTTTAAACGATGTTCAAAAATGGAAGAGGTTACAGTCAACGAGTATTTTTTATTCATGATTACGAATTTGGTTAATAGTGATTAATACCTACTTAAAAAGTCAATCGCTATGGATATGTATCATTCAAGCATGTTTTTATTTTCACCTTTTATCATGGGTTACTTAGCCTGTAGTAATCAAGTAGTAATCATGTCGAAATTGTCGAACACAATTTACCTTTTTTCGGCGACAGTTGGTCATACGCGACTGTTCGCACAGAATATTATCGTCATTAACGATTCGTTATTATTAACAAAAAATATTGTAAATGCGAAAGTTTGTATGGATGGATGGATGGATGTTTGTTACTCAATCACGCCGCAACGACTGAACGCAGTGTTCCCGTAAAAAAAGTCCCGGCTTTTAATCCTGATGCTGCTGCTGTCCACCTAAACTGATGGGATTTAGAGACTGTCGATTATTTATTAATATGATTATTATTTATGCCAAATATATAATGAGCTCCAGACTCCAGCTGTTTGTACCGCTGGGTTTGTTTTGTAGCTTACCCGTGCGAAGCCGGGGCGGGTCAACTAGTATAATCTATAAGTGTATCTACAATCCCTTTACAAAACAAATTATATTGCTGTTGGAGTAGGTAACCAGTTCCACAGCCAGACAGACGTCCCCATTCCAAACTATATCGTATGAATAATCTTACCTCAAAGTTACCGATAACATCAATGTAATGCTTGTTCAATTCAAACATATTACTATATTCTTTACTAGCTGATGCCCGCGACTTCGTCCGCGTGGTTTTAGTTTGTAAAACCCCGCGGGAACTGATTTTCCGGGCTAAAATGTAGCCTATGTCACTCTCCCGGTCCTCAACTATGCCCATTTTAGACTGCATCGTCACTTACCATCAGATGAGATAGCAGTAAAGGACTTGTCAACGATTAAAAAAAAAGGTTGCTACCTCGCTTCCACTGCTAAGCATTTAAATAGTACCTATCACAGTAATCGATTAATTTCCAATTTCCAACAACAATAGGTAAGCAGGTAAGTACTCATTAGTATGATGCTAAACACGTACACCGTTTTTTGTTCACTGACTCTTATAGGGGCATTTGTAATCTGTGAGAGTTTCTTTTTTCACATCCATTGAGATACGATATCTGTGTGCGTAAGGGTGCTCCCTCACCGGGAGCATTCGCGTGTAATGTAACGTTACAGATTTGAGCATTACATCAGTGAAGGAGGAGAACCGAGCATTACAATGCGCACCTTGTAATGATACAAAACGGGCATACATCAGTGAAGGAGGAGAACCGAGCATTACAATGCGCACCTTGTAATGATACAATGTGTATTATCTTGATACAACTTGTAACATCAATGCGCTTCACAGCTTCAGCGGGCGGGCGGGGGGCTTCACTGCCCCTAGCCCCCCGCCCGCCCGCTCAGTAGCCTACGTGACAGTGAAGTGAACGCACGTTGTCATAAAGTGTTTCTGACGCTTCGGAGATTTTTTTGGCGTCACGGACAGTTCTAAATTTAAGTAATGGCTTGGGACAAAGAGAAGACTCTATTATTCATAGAAAAATATAGGGAAATCAGGGAATTATGGGACCCTAAGCATCCTCAACACTTTAATAAAATAATAAAACAAGACGGTTGGGTGAAATTATCGGATCAATTTGGAATAACCGTAGAAGAATGTCAAAAGAAAATCACAAGCCTTTTAGCATCTCTTAGAAGAGAAAAGAGCAAAATGAAAAAAAGTGCTTCAGAAACCGGAAAAGGTGGGTAACATATTTTATTTATGTACCTACATCTACTTTAGTCATGACAATAACTGTGACAAGCAAGGGGTGAGTGTGAGTGGCGGAGAGGTCACATTCCACACGACTCGTGGGTACCTAGGGCACGTTTTGTTTGTTGATGATACCTTCACTATAGGCCATTTGTTTAGAAAAAATGTAAACAAACTTGATTAGAAATGATCTTGATCAATGTTGATTACACTTCAAAACTGGGCATCCGCATACCTAAACAAGTGGACTATAGGTGCCTTCACCATACTATATTTTGTCAGAATATTTTTCAATTCAGTACATATTACATAATCTATATTTCAGGTGCAGAAGAAGTATATACTAGTACCTGGTTCGCATATGCAGCTTTATCATTTATACTGGACAGATATGAACCACGGAAGACAACAGATTCAGTTAGTATATTATGTATATTACATTTAATATCTGTTTACACAAGTTTTAAATATTTTTTAACCTATCAAGGCTAAATAAAGCAGGACATTAATAAACATTAAGCATATTCGTTTTGCCATGGTACTGCTCCTTCTTGCGAACAATAATTACTAATTTCTTCACGTATCTCTTGAGGAACTATTTGTGCTGCTTCTTGTTGTTCATCCAAATCCATTAAACCAGTATTTTCTTCGGTATCAGCCCTCCAAGATCCTGGTGTGATTACTCCTAAATTGTCCCTGTCGAAAGATCCCGGAGGTGTGTACAAATCCCTACTTTGCCGATTTCTTCGTAAGAAGTTATGTAGGTGTGCTATGGCATTAACTACTAAAGTAGCATTTTCTGGTTGCAATAACATGGGTTTCCGCAACACTCTGAAAACTGCTGACATAATGCCAAACACATTTTCGACTACTCTCCGTGCTCTACAAAGTCTGTAATTATAAATTCTCTCCTTTGTTCCTTTACGATGATGTCCTGAATACACTTTCATTATATTTTCTGATAATGCGAAAGCTTCATCCCCAATAAAATAATAAGGAATTTCTTTGTTCCGCATCGGCAATGCTCTTGGCTGTGGTAGATTCAAAGATTTATTCTGCATTTTAGTATACAAATTACAATTATTAAATACTCCTCCATCAGAGATTCTCCCTTGACAGCCACAGTTTATATATATTAAATTGTAATTTGAATCCACAGCCGCAAATTGAACTATACTAAAAAAACCTTTAAAATTATAGTAATCGCTTCCACTTCTGTATGGGGCTTGCAGGACTACATGTTTGCCATCTATAGCGCCGACACAATGAGGGAAATTCCACTGGTTATTGAAGTTTTCAGCCAAATTTAGCCAACCATCTGGTATGCTAGGTAACTGAAAAAAAAAACCTTGTTTTAGATTCCTTGTGAACCTGGGACACAAGACTTGCAGGAGACTCGCGACAAGCCACCTGAAAATCCTGATGCACCACAACGGAAAAAAGCGAAGGTGGATGGAAGTGATGATATAATGCACTCGACTTTCCAAATTTTGCAAGACTTTACTTCTGCTAAATCGGATGAATGCACTACTTTTGGGAAATTTATTACTGAAAAACTCAAGACGTACTCTCATAATACTAGGGCCTGTGTACAGCACCACATTTCCAATATCTTGTTTAGTGCCGATCGCGGTGAATATGAGTACATGTACCAGCAACATGGATATTGGACTCCTAATTCTCAACTTTCGCGTAATGAATCAAACCATGCTGGACCATCAGGCCTCCAAAGTACACCCTCACCAGCAGCAGTTCCATCCACTGCAGACGCCCAACTTTCTTCGCCTGAAGCCAGCATTAATAGCCAAGAAAGTGAGGGGTTTATGCGTGAATTTGGAGATCTGATTGATTAATAAACTAGATTAATAAACTCACCAGTATATTTTCTTTTAAACATCCAATTATAGCTTCACTCACTTCTTTGATAATACAACTTATAATCTGATTGGACATTCTAAAAGTAACCTGCAAACTTGAATAAGAATCACCAGATGCGTAAAATCGTAATGTAAAAGCTAATCTTTCTTGCACTGTTATTGCTTGTCTATAATTAGTATCTTCTTTTTTAACATATGGTCCAATGAGATTTATTAAGTGTTCAAAATCCGAAGAAGAGATTCTTAAAAACATTTTAAGTTTACTTATGGGTCGGTTGATTCTTTCTAAAATATCCAAACCGCCTGTATTTTGCCGGTTTTGATATAATTCATGACACCAATATCGTTTCTTCTGTGTTTTTTTTTTACGTAAATAACAATGTCGAATTAATATTGCCGCACTCAGCACAACGACCGCTTCGTCTGACATCTTGCTATGAAATGCTGAAAATGCTCAAAGTCGAATCAATATTACATTACACGCAAATACTCGTCAGTCAGGGAGGTAGAATTGTAATGTAATGCTCAAAGACGAATCTATATATTACATTACACGCGAATGCTCGTCAGTCAGGGAGGTATTAATGTAATGTAATGCTCAAAGACGAATCTATAATGTTACAGTACACGTGAATGCTCCCGGTGAGGGAGCACCCTAACGAAGGAAGCGCGCTTGCCGCGGCCGGTTTCTTGTAATTACACCCATTCTGCGTTCATACACCGAGAGGTAGTCGACGATTTCGTCTGCCCCATTTCAAAACCTGGTAAGTGTCATTGACAAAATTTTACGGGAGGCCTAAAAAATATATTTGTGGTAGTCCTTCTGAACTCTTCAGTATCTGTCGATGAATTAATGTCTCGTAATTAACTACTTGGAAAGATTTTATTTGATAATATTTATTACTTCGCTAAGCTATCTACCACAAAAATGTTTTTTTGGTCTCTTGTAAAATTTTTCCAATCACACTTACCTACTAGGTTTTGAAATGGGGCAGCCGATTTGTTTAATGTGTTTATTAGATAACGATTTTGAAAGGGAAATCTTTCTTTTTACAACCTCCAACTAGAAACATCCAGTACCTAACTAGATTTTAACACACAACCAATCACATTCGTAAAATAGTATTACGATAAATTAGCTGATGCCCGCGACTTCGTACGTGTGACTTTTACCCACTTAATTTAGTTAGTAAATAAATTTTAGTTATTTTCTCATTCGAGAAACCTTTGCCCATTTAGTGGACCAGCTATAAGTTGATATGAATGAAAAAATTTTTTGATAAAGATAGTTTTATTGGCTTATGTCAGTTTCAACATAATATTCTGACATTGTATACGCGTATACGTGCAAATCGCTCATTTGCGACAAGGGCGACATAACTCAAAATTCACCAATTTTAGTGTCGAACATTTTATACTTTTTGCTATAAAAACAACATTACGCTAAGCCCAAAAAAATAAGAGCGAGAGAGATTGTGACTTAATACTCTGTCGCTTTTTTGGCCGCTGTGTTGTTTTGAGACCGCAGCATCCGCAAAACATTACTCTCTCACGAGATAATTCTCTCATCGTCGATTTTGAATTTAACTCTTGTCGCAAATGAGCGAAATATTACAATCGAATATTTTTTGGATATCAGAAAGATCAAAACACCCTGAAAATTAAGTTCACTAGCTCTTACAGCATCAAATGACATCCGGCCGGCACAACATAATACTTTATATTTTATAGTGCATCCTAACCACACGTTTTCGAGTACTCGCTTTCCATTGAATCTGTCGCGTGAGATAAGACCGGCGTCGTGCTAGGTAAGTATAGTTTTATTGGAACGGGATGGTGGTAATTACGTACTAATTACGTGGTACTTAGAACTAAGAAAAACCAGAACTCCTGCCCTATACCTCCTGCCTAGCTGCGATCGCAGTCAAGGACTATCTTGGCATTGAATAAATATAATATATTAAATATATGATATTGAATATATACTATATAAAAAAACTGATTACCGTTTTATAATCTATTTCCATTCTAAATTGCAGCCAAATCCGTCCAGTAGTTTTTGCGTGAAAGAGTAGTAAACATACCCACACATACAAAATTTCGTTTTTATAATAATAGTGTGATGATTTAGTTTTTGTGATTATGATTAAGATATTGTGGCGTTTAGTTATTTTTAATACGATGACAAGTTAGTCCTTTGCGATTTCACCTGGAAGAGTGAAAGGAATAGGGTCATATAGACAGTTAAGTATTTCCTCAAATCAGTTTCCAAGCTGCTTCGTACGATATTTTATGGGTACCCTTGACAACAAATGCATCTGTTGATTATCAATTAAGAAATTATGATTTTCTGAATTTTGTTTTGTCTGGTGGGAGGCTTTGGGCGTGGCTAGTTACCACCCTACCGTCAAAGACGGGCCGCCAAGCGAACTAGCGTTCCGGCTCGATGGCGTGTAGAAACCGAATAGGGGTATGGGTTGAATCTACACTGCCATACTCCTTCCAAGTTAGCCCGCTACCATCTTAGACATCGCCACTTACTTACTTACTTAGGTGAGACTACAATGAAGCACTATCTTGTCATCGAATAAAAAAAATTGCACCAATTTTAAATAGAATACGGGAACAGAATATCCTACTTGAAGATCACATCACAGCACTCCATCGTTCCGTAAGGAAGTATATTATGGTCATGACGTCAGAGGTTACTTGTTACCTCTTCACCGGATATTCTCTATGTGTATGGTGGTTGCGGTTACGCTACGCTGGTCAAGACTGACTCCGTTTTTTGTATGGTGGAATCCGAGGGTAACTAATTGCAGTAGGTAGGTATTTAATACGATTAAATTGCGGTTAACCTTCGATGCGATGAAATGCCCTGTACAACCAGACCAGTCAATTTAAGTTGACCTGCATTCTGCAATCAATTCCATAGAACGTATCTCAGTAGTTGTTATATTTACAGTGTGCGCACAGTTCATAAAGTTTAGTGCCCAACAAATAATTGTCAGATTCCTAAATTCTTGCTACTTAGTTATTTTTTTAGTTCTATGACATCTTAAGCACCGAATTTCGATATTATTGTGAACTTAGTCTATGTACTCATTGCACTCTCTATTCCCTCACTCTCATAATGAGTGTCCTATGGGATAAAAATTCGAGAGGCGCAGGAGAGACGATTTTACGCCTTCCGAGGCACGTGGTTAAGACACAAGAAACAACAAATTCCTAACTTTTGGCTGAACCCGGAACCTCACGAACAAGCTAGTCACTAGGTAGATATACCTACCAGCGAATAACCAATTTTCAACTTATACCGTACCTACCTACTTTTGTTTACGTATTTCCCTATCTTCTTAATTACCTACCTAGATCACCTTTAATTTTATCTATGCACTACGTAAATCATTGAATTATTACCTACTACTAAAGACATAGATAGAACTATTTACAAAATGTTGTCTGGTAAAGTGCATAATTGCAATACGTTTACAATATACACCCTGTATGTAACGACACATGTAGAGAGTACATGCAACATGTATTCAAAACGTTCAGAGTTCAGACAGACAACATCTACAGATCTGCATTTAAACCATTTAGGGCCACAATGTTGCAACTCGCAAGATTGTTGCGAGCGCAAGGCATGCGTCCTGTTATTTTTAGTCTGGCTCCAGGTGTTAATATGTCAGTGTCGACGCTACTTCCTTGCGAAATGCCCCAGCTACTTAGGATTGAGACTGAGATTTAGTACCTAGCATTCTTTATTGGGTTTATTACTAAATGGTAGGTATTTTTGTTTTCACAGTTTCCTACCCAATTTTAATTTTAATTTTTAATCTAAGTAACTATTTTGTAATTACGTAGGTTTGTTAGGGTTTTTTTGAGTTTAGAGTTAATTTAATTACTTAATATTTGACTCATTAGATGGTGTCGGAACGTAATCTTGAAATATTGACGAAGGTGCCTTAGGTAAAATATTTATTTCGGTACTAGAAGATACCCGCGACTTCGTCCGGGTGGATTAAGGTTTTTGCTTCCCGCGGGAACTCTTTAATTTTCCGGGATAACGATGATAACGGTTTTAATGGAAAATTAAAGAGTTCTTGCGGGAGTCAAAAACCTTAATCCACACAGACGAATTCGCGGGCATCATCTAGTTAGGTACATCTACACGTCAGGGTTAGGACAGGGATCAATTAATTTCATTGAGCGATGAATGTCTAATAGCAGAAGAATATCCAGATCTTCTAAGGAGGTGCCTGTCTAGAAAATTGGACCATTGTCTATGACCAGAAGCACTACAAAAATCTGACGCGAGAAGTGACGTATGCACCCAACTACCCACACGTATGTTTTTGTACCTGGGGTTAAAAACCTGTCCCTACCTTGTGGTTGTAGGACTTGTAGGTTACAGCGACCAGCTATAATATTATGAGGTTGGGAAACCGGTGGCTGTGTCTCGAAGTCTCATTCACATGCACACCCCGAGCAACACGTTCGCCCAGACGTATCGAGCATCGCTCTAGACTATTGAGTCTTCACGTGACCAGTTCTTTCCAGCTCAAAGCGAGACACATGGATCTGATTTTTGATGTGAAAACTTATTGTCTACTCCAGCATCGAAAAGTTCCAATTTCGAATTTGAAATAGCTGAATCGAAATGAACCCTCTTTCGATTTCGATTCAGCTCGTTGTGAAATGGCTATCTTCATAAAATAGGATAAGTACCTACCTAAAGCTAATAGGGTCTGAGTTCTGGCACTTTTGTATCGTTCATATACTTAAATGTATTAAAGTTGGTAGGTACCCAACCCACTCTATGGTTGGTCTTGGTACTGCCACTCAATATTAATATCAAACCAAAAAAAATAATTAAAAAAAAATTAAAAATATTTAAAAATTTAGGGTGACCAACCCAATTGCTAGCACTGCACCAGTTTATTCGCACTTTAGCAAAAAAGATTAAAATATAAGTTTCTGATTGTAGTTTTTAAATTTTCAGATTAAAAAATATTTAGGGGAATTCATATTTTTCACAATCGAAACCTTTCTAATCTGGAAAGTTTTAAAATGACGTCAGTATTGTAGTTGAAAGATATTGTTCTGGAGTTCCTGAAGTTTTCGGCCATTTTGACTGATCGACTTACCCGTCAGTACTTACCAGTAGTTAATCCCGTATGTGCTAATAATTGGGGACTGGGTCATTTTTCAATTTTATTTCAAATTCTTGTTGATTTAAGAAAAAAATCCTTAAAAAGTTCTTTAATTATATATATTATTAAACAAGTAACCTTATGAACACAATTATTTAAAGAATTTGGTTAGATTTTAATTTAAAAAACATATTTGAAATTGGATAAACTCTTAAAGTGCTAATAATTGGGTCGGTCACCCTACATCCTTGATGTACTTACATATTCACCCAAGGCCATATTAAAAAAAAAATTACATAGGAAGTACTAACTCGCTACATTTTGATATTGGAACTAGTAGAGAGTCTCTATATACCTCTACTATAAAGTTTTCTGAATTAGTGGGGAGAGTTGGTACAAGACGTCTGGTCACATTAGTGTTGATACAGTCTTACCCGATAGAGACGTACCGAGCCTTATATGAAACTGCAATTTACAATAGTAAAGGAGTGTGCCGTCCAGTACACGACAGGGATTAATACGATTAAAACGAATGGAACGGCCGGTAGTTCCTGGTGCGGAGAACAGACCATAATTATTATAGTCGTAGTCAATGATAGAATGCTGCAGGGCAGTGTTTAATTATCGGTTGTCAATGAATCCTTTTGAGAGTCGAAGCGATTGTAATGGGATGCAGTTTGTAAATGACAAAGTAAGAATTTCTACAACCAAGTCTCAGTAAAGTATACGAAAAGTAGTCAAAAGCGCTGTGTAAAAACTAAGATTAAAAAGTTTTTATTCCACTTCACAGACTACTGAGATAATAGTGGCGTTTATTATTTTTTTTAATTCTACTAGGTAATATTAGAAAAATGCAAAAGTTCTGTGAAAAATGTGGTGTGATGTTTGTTTCTCCTTCACGCCCCAACGAATGAACCGATTTGGCCGTAATTTGGAATGAAGCTCATATCCAAGATTAATACATAGGCTACATTTTATCCCGGAAAAATATAGAGTTCCCGCGAAATCCAAAACCCTTAATCCACGCATACGAAGTCGCGGGCATCGGCTAGTAGCTTATTATTGGCAGCTCGTGCGTTCAAGTCAAACCGCTCGCAAGCCGACCACACTTATCGTATGTTTGGCCTGTTTAAAATACTCTGGTACTCAGTATGGTATTTTGCAAAATACCAAAGTTTTCGCTGAATCCGGCGTGGTCGTCAACTAAAATATTTGACGCATAGCTTCACAAACGAGTGTCGACTACAAAACTGGGTCAAGCTGGAGCTTTAACTACACAGCATGCATGATGTCGCATTAGTTTTTGAGCCAGTATAATAATTATTAAATATTTTAAATTTAAGTTTAGAATAAAACGAATCTCACATGCACCACCACACAAGACTTTTTGGTGGTGGCATTGCTTGCTTGGGAATTTGGTTTTTTGCTTGGTTGGGAAGGTAAGCGGTGCTTAACTTTTAACTGCATGTATGACCATACAGATTTTTTCTGTTGGCGGATTACAGCAAAATAACTCTAATTTTTTCTTGCTAATCATGAACTTCCGCAAAGTAACGCCTGATTCTTACAATATCTTACAAAATTATTGAACGAAGATTTGTAGCAAATCCAAGCTAATTCATACCGTTTTTCTCTTGTACTTGAACGCATTATGTATTGGATATTTTAATAAAACTGCAAGCTAGCTAGTTCAAGTCAACTCGAGCGATAATAACATACAAAATCCGTGGTTTAGGCGCTACAGTCAAAAATAACTGGCGACTGTCGTAAAATGTATGTTAGGTAGGTACTTACATACATTTGATTCATGTTTAATGCCGATTGAATTTATTGGACGTTAAGATAAGCTACTCAGACTGCTAAACGGGCATCAACTGCAGCACTCGGAACGCTCAATGCAGCCACGTGGCAATGAGTGGCTGATAAAACGCCAATTAAAATTCTGTGTGGCTTTGATATGGTTTTTTTTAATTCACTAATAGCACTTTAATAAGATTTATTGTACATTTATTGCTTCAAGTCACTTAACGTATTAATATTAAAATGGAATGGACATATCGAGTATTAGGTACTTTTGCCAACGCAACCATAGAGAGAGTAGGCTTAAGTCTTTGAAACATATGCTTATTGTAGTTGCTGAAATTATTTATTATAGTTACCAATTCACTACAAGCTTAACTAGGTTTCTTTAATTTGAAGAACTTCAGCCCGCGCTGTAGTAAATTGTACTGTAGTACTATAGTATTCAAACATATATGTATATTATGTTTGAATACTAGTAAATGTGTAACAAACATCCATCTATTCATCCATACATGGTAATTGGTAATGATAACAGTGAGTAACTACATATGTACGAGTATATCTGTAGTTACATGTATGACATGCTTTCAATTCTGTTGGCAGTTCCCATGACTGCCCATGTTTTTTTATTGTATCTTGTCTTGACATAATCTGTGGGCATAGTTTACCTCTGCAAGGTCCCGGGTAGTCCAACGAGAGGTGCTTAGCGGGGCGGCGGCAGGCGCGGCGACGCAGGCGGCACAGCGAGCGGTAGGTCTTGCCGTCGCTACCGCATACGGGCCCCGCACGCCGGCAGCTCGCTGCGCACACGCACCGCGCGCGCCCGCCCCGCACCACGCACCGCCGCCCCGCACCGCATGACACGCCTGCGCACGACTCTGTGGAAAACATTTCACTTATTACCTATCCATAGAATTCATTTATTTATTTATTCATACCCATGCAAAAATCGCAACGATCCGTAGCTCTGTTGCAGCGTTATTGAAGAACAAACCAACAAACAAATACATTTTCGCATTTATAATAAATAAGCAGTACCTGTTATGAAAACCAGCGAGCGAAAGGGACAGAGAATAAACAATTCTACGGTTCTTATTGTTATAAATTAAACGAGGCATTCCAATAATTGCACAATAAATATCCTATAATGTGGGATAAAAACATGTTTTATAATTGAATATGTACAATTTATTTTTTGTCCCTAGCTGCAATGTTTTATTTACTTTATCTAAGACATATCAACAGGTTCTAATAGGTGATACTATAAGTGAATTTTATTCAGAAATAACTCCAGTTAATCTTTGATTGAAATGCTAAAACTTGTATGCACAGCTTGACATGTTGTTTAACAACTTTGAACAAGCGATATGATAACATAAGACAGTCCAGAAACGAGAATTATCACTCCTGAACTAATCTCGCGTTAAGAGAACCTATCTCTAATGCTGAGATCTATAACATAGCTGCTCTGACTCAGCTCAAAATTAAGATAGAGGTTAAAACGAGACACAAATATGCTCTGACATCAATCTGTCTCGTTTTAACTGTGTCTTGAGTCTGAGCTGAGTGAGAGTGCGGTCTAACGGAAGATTTTAACTTTCGAATAGTAAAGGTGAAGTTAACGCAAGCAAGAAATTTTATATGAAAATGACAGGAGCGCTCCTGTACTGGTATGTGTGTATTGAAATACTTTTTAATTTTAAAATAAGTTTCCTGGAAAGTAGGAATATAGAGTCGACTCTTGAACTATTTTAATTTAAATAAGAATCTAATAATAGTTGTAGATTGTGCGATTACACGATGTTATACACGCTGAAGACGGAATTAGACACGATTATTCCAATTACAGTGCTAATGAGCGTACTTAATTCCACTCTACGTGTTTACGGCACGTGAATGTCGGGTGACTCAACCGTCGGATATTTTAACTAGGGATGCATCCGATACCGACACCAACATGTTGGCGATATATCAATTTTTCCGATATTTATTTACCAAAACGTCGATAGCAACGTTTATTTTGTACTTTCTTATGCCCGCGACTTAATTCACGTGGGTAGAATTAAATAAATCAGGCGGGGATTGTTTCTTTTTCCTTGAAAAAAGTAGTTAATGACAGTCCTTCCCCAGGTCGTCAAACATGATCATGTAAAAAATCAAGCCAATATGTAGCTCTGTTGCGGCATGATTAAAGGGTAAACCAAAAGGACAACAAACAAACACACTTTCGCACTAATATTATTAGAATCAGATAAGAGTAAGGATCTGAGATATTTTTCACAGTGGATCTCATCCAAATAGATATGGATATTTTCACTTTATTGTACTTTCACAAGTTTCTAAGTAGATTATCTAAAGTGTACATGAGTATGTATGCGTGCAGTAGGTAATAATTTGCATTTTTTTCTTTAACACTTCATAGGAAATCCATTGTATATCCACAAGTATATAAGTATTGTTATCGAAATCAGCGATACCTATTTTTAAAAATCGGTACCGGTATTATATCGACAAGAACTCGTATCGGGGCATCCTTAATTTTAACAAGTTGTCGCGGCGGTTTTTTTGCAGTATGACGTTATGGCATTTGACTTGTTGTGACTATGCTGAGGCCTGAGACCTACTGCCATTTACGGTTACGACACCACAGTCCTTGATGAAATTAGGGTTCTTTGTACGTCTTGTGAGATTCCTGCCCGTTCTTACCAGCTTGTGAAGAAATCCTTATACCTATAAGTTATAAGGAAGTTATAAACCCCTTAAGGGTCAGTTCACACCGAGACGCGACGCGACATTTACTTTTAGATTTCATTCGTGGCTTAAAGGTACCTACCTATCTCATAAAAGTTATTAGGCTTATATTATTAGGCTTAAGGTGGCCCCTAAAATTATAATCGGTGAAAAACAAGTTATTTGTTAGAGCGAATATGCCTACTTACCTATGCTAAAGGCGAGAACTACACGACTAACTAACTGTCTATAGTACTGTGTATTGTTAACAATCTTTAAACTAAATTGATAGCTCTAAAAAAACTACCCTCTTCTGCTGGGATTGTGAAAAGGATAAAGGATAGATCTGTCCATTCGATTTAGTGATTGTGTAAAAGGTACCTACAGATGCAAGAGTAGGTACTTATACCTACTTACCTAATATTAGACATCGTAAGTAAATTATAGAGACTGCGTAGATAGGCAATAGATTTATCGTTAATCAATCGTTACTCCAATATGGGTTAACAATGCTCATAAATACTAGATACTATCTATCGGACGATGCACGGGTGGCCTAATTCGTAAATGAAACAATTGCTTATCTTTGCCGCGAGTTGTATACCGCGAGTTATTTGTGTTTCCACCTTCATTGAGTTCCACTTGAAAAGTAAATATCTTGAGCAAATTATGTAGCTACACTACCTAAGACAATTTCCCCCAAAATTAAAGTTCGGTCGACTAAAGGTTGTTGTCTAATAAAGTCTTCACTCGCTGAAAGTTGTATGGCGAATTATGGCCTCTGAAATTATCCAATCGTAAACCTCAAACGGAAATATATCCGTCGGTCCCAGTTGGAATTATGTTGTAGGTAGATAGGTACACTGTAGTCTCTATTTCTGAACGTTGCTCCAAATACCTCGTCACACTAACTTATCTCCAGCAGTTTATCGTTATGCGTTTAATGGAAACCATAAACGTGTTCCGGTAGACATAAATATGCATTGGCCACTAGTTAAGATCTTGGACAGTAATGATTTAGTTCTGGTTTTATCGGCACTATTATAAAATTGTTAGGGATTTAAATACAGCCACTGAATTGTCTATAATATAAACGTAAACATTCTTTTTACAAAACCGACTGCAAACGCCACTACAAAGTATCCTACGCCACTACAAAGTAAGTAAGTATTGTTCCAATGAAATTTGAAGAGTTACCTCGGTTTTTCCGTCATTTCATAGTCATCAGGTCATCAGATGCTGACCTGATGACAATGGGACCACCTGGGAAGTATGCCCTTTCAAACAGAAAAAGAATTCTCCAAATTGGTCCAGGCGTCTTCGAGTAATCGGGGAACAAACATAAAAAAAGAAAAAAGATTCCGACGAATTGAGAACCTCCTTTTCCGATACTATTTCACTATTGGCAATTTTTTTTCAGGAGTTCAGTCAATGATCACGATTGAGACGGTAACAATGATTAATGCTTTCCGCAATCGACTAGCCTGCAGACGGTGCGAGATACGTCATAGACTACAGAAATAATAATAATTATTTGCACAACATAACTTCTGATTAAACTTTTTTTTTCTGATTTAACTATCCAACCAGCAGATCGACTACCACTCACCAGCGCAGGCAGTGCACGGCACGCCGCCGGACAGCGCCTTGTAGAAGAATATCTCGCCGCTGTCGAGGTCGCGCGGGCTCCAGGCGGCCGGCGCGCGCGCGCCGCCCGCGCAGCACTCGGCGCGCCCCACGCGCAGCGCCGCCACCGAGCTGCAGCGCCCGCCGCGCTCCATCCCCGACCAGCAGATCCCGGCTGCCGGCATAGGAAATAACCCACTTCAATACAACATCACACATCAGCAAACACAATCAGCAGGGCAGGGGACATATTATCCACGGGAAAAGGATAAAATGTTTATCATCTCAGTCAGTTTTATCCACCCGTCGAATAGAATAGAATAGAATAGAATAGAATAGAAATATTTTTTATTCAAATACACTTTTACAAGCACTTTTGAATCGTCAATGAATCTACCATGGGCAAAACGGTGAAAATAATAACCACAGGGGATGTACTTATAGAAATATATTTCTCCTTTCCCCTGTCGCCATGCTTTAGCATAGGGAGAAGATAATTTTATCTCTTGTCAGTGGATAAAATCGGAGATAAATTTTTGTCTCCTGCCCATGCTTACCTTGCTGAAGGTTGAGAGAAGCGGTCAGAAAAAAATATTTCAAAATTATTTATTTTATGGCTGGAAGTGTTAGAACTTAGGTATTTAGGATTTAGTTTTAATTTAGAATTTAGTTAGATATGTATTATTCGATGTCACTGTTAATTTACGAGATGTGACAAAGGTTATTTTTATTTTGTAAAGACAAATATAATTAGCACAGGATTTTTAGATCCTAACTCGACGCGGATGAAGTTACAGGCACAAGCTACATCGATGTTACATTTGTCTTATAAGAAGGAAGAATGATGAAAATAACTGTCTGACAAAATATTATTTTGTGAGACAATAATAGTTTACGTCATAAAAAGTTATTTCATCTAGTCCTACTTGTGGGTCTTATGACAAGTCAAGACTCTGCCATAATAAAGGAGAGTCGACCGAGATTGTGATGCTAAAGGTTTTTGCTTGAAGAACAGATTCTGTACTACCTATAATTATTTAATACTTTTCCTGGAAACGCTTTATAAAGTCTGTGTTTTCTACAGAATTCGACTTTCTTGGAAAAACTCTCTCAAAACTTGAACCAAGACTCTCAGCCTGAGAACGCTATACTAGACGAGGAAGATAGTAAAGCTATATTCATACGCACAAAAGTTGATACTAAAGATATCCGGAGACACTGTAACCATGTGAAAGCTATCCAAACGCGAATCATCTCTGAAGAAGAGCTCAGATCTATAAACGTAAACAATATCAATATAATCTATGAATTGCAGCCAGCCGGCGCAGTGTTGTTCGTTTTACTGTCAATGATAATGTGGGATGATATTTCTGATACGACTTGGCTATATCCTTCAAGGATACGACAAACAAGACGTCTCCTGTAGGGCTAACATATGCACCACGAGAAAATTTTGTCTACACGTTTACTCGTGAATCTCTATAGAAATTCACGAGTAAACATAGACAAAATTTTCTCGAGGCGCGCATGTAAGCCCTGCTTATGCAACTGACTCCAAAAATTTGCCGTAGAGATAGCGTCACTGCCTTGAAATTTCGTAATCAGTTGACGATACTGCATTCTTTGAATTAGGAACCTAAACAGTACCTATAAATAATTTCGCACTTGATTTCGTCTTCCATGTAAATAGGTATTCGGTTACCTATAGTTACTTGTAAATAAATATTCTTGTATGTCTCATGAAACTTTATAACAAACTTGCTTAAAAAAAGAAACAAAAATCATCTCAGACCGCTTCGTTTAAACTTTAAGGGATCCAGAAAATATTTGTGATGTCGTAAGGGCAAACACAGACTTGATTTTGATAACGGATTGTTTAAAATATTTATCAGCATTATTATTAAAGAACTTGACATTAATTTAAAGGAAATGTTAAATCTGCAGCTGCCATTTTTAGGAAAATCGAAGAGTTCCCACGAGATTGTTGAAAGAAGTCGCGGGCATCAGCTAGTTATAATTTCTTACTAATATTATAAATTGTTGGTTTGTCCTTCAATCACACTGCAACAGGGCTACGGCTCGACGTTATTTTGGCATGGGTATAGTAATTGAGGACCTGTAGGGCTAAGATGCGCGCCACGAGAAAATTTCGTCTACACGTTTACTCGTAATCTCTATGTGAAGCTCTATAGAGATTCACGTGCAAACGTGTAGACAAAATTTTCTCGTGGCACGCATCTTAGCCCTACTGGAGAGTGACATAGGCTAGTTTTCCGGAAATATAAATGACATTTATATGCAATCAATAACTTAATTCAATTTAACTTAAATTTATATTTTTGCATGCCTTTTTGTACCTACCTGTGATCATGAAAATATATGATTTGATTTAATTTGAAAATTAAGGAGATCCTGCGGGGTTTTAAGAACTAAATCCACGCGGACGAAGTCGCGGGCATCAGCTAGTTATGATGTAAGTATAATAATTATAGTCGTGCAGCCGGCCTTAGATATGCGTGCGAGCGCGTACGGCCGGATTCCAGCGCTGAGTCACGACTCGCTCGCCGCTCGCCGCTCGCTAGACGGGCAGCAGACACTATTTTTCAAAGACCGGCCCGGCTCCCCGTACATGGCCGTCCGTTACCTGCCGACACCAGACGATTAGGGCCCTTTCACATTGTAACTGTAAGTCAACTCTTTTCACTGTCTAGGGTCGCTAGTAGAGATCTCTGATAGAGATAGGCGCTTCCTTGATCACCGTCTTTTCTTTTTATTGTTTCATATACTTACTTCGTTTGGTAGGTACAAAATTTTTATTATCCTTATAAATGCGAAAGGGTGTTTGTTTGTTGGTTTGTCATTCAATCACGCTGCAACGGAGCAACGGCTCGACGTGATTCTTTGTATGGGTAGGTATAGTTGAAGACCTGGAGTGTGACATAGGCTACTTTTCATCCCGAAAAATCAGAGTTCCCGGGGACTTTAAAAATCTTACTCCACGTGGAAGAAGTTGCGGGCATCGGTTAGTAAATAAATAAGTCAAAATCTATAGATAGTTTTCTTTAGTCCGACTATTTGCTGCTAAAGTGCACACATTCGTATCTAATAAATAGAATACAATTTTATTCAAGTCGTCCTCGTCGCCAACCGACAGACGTCCACTGCTGCTGGCCACAGGTTACCAGTCTTTCTAAGAGAATCTGTAAGTCCTCCAAATTTGCCTACTGGAGACCGCTATTAAGCGATAAGGCCGCATTGTATATCGTTGTTCTACTCGTGTTTAACTCTTCTTTTGTGGTGTACGAGTTAGTTTATTCTATCCACCTATCTCTAGGTCTCTTATAGGGATTTTTACACACCGCAGATATGTATCAAGCGGCTACTTGCGACTCTGATGTTGACAGCCTACTCAGGGAACAGTAATTCATACTAATATGTACTGAGTATAAATCTGAAAGTGTGTCTATTTTGCTTGTTACTTTTTCAATGACTCAATTCTTTTTTGCATGAAATGGCTCCAGTTCTATCAAGATAAAAAGTCTAAGCGGGTGAGACTCTCAACAAATTGTCGTCTGGTTTGAAACTTTAGTCTGACATTGAACTTATTTAATACGTGTTAATTTTAAAAACAAATAGCACCTATCTACGCTAGACTTTCAAAAATATTTGATGCTGCGTTTACCTTAACTTCTTTAGAAAATAGATCGACATAAAATATTTGAAGGTAGAATAGGAAAACTATATCGGTACCTTTTGGTTTTAAGCTTTTTAAGCTTTGCCGGTAAAAGTTGTAGAAATATGTATGTAGTAGCTAGATAGTAGCTACTTACCTATTATTATCATAAAAATTATTTACTGAATACTCCCTTATGTGACTTCATTTAGGTTTTCAAAAATTTCGTGGGAACTCCTCAGGATGTCAGCTATCTTTTCAAAAATTTTCTAAAGCGGTTTTTTACTTAAAAGGTTTTAAGTTAAAACCGCTTCCGCAGGAATTCGTTATTTATTTGAAATAAAAAAAGCTTATTTCACTGTCATTTTCACGAGAAAAATGGGTAGACAAAATTTTCTCGTGGCGCGCATGTTAAGTGTTAACCCTATATACAGGTCCTCAACTATCCTAAGTATGTTAGTAAATATAACATTAACATACCACTACCACCGAACTTCAAAGAATTTCACGTAACATTTCAACCCCCGTTTAACCCCTTTTGGGGTAGATATATATGATTATCTAAGGTACCTAGATTTATACATCTTTATAAAAATTATTACGTAGGTGCCTAAAATACAATTTTTATTTACTTACTGTACATTTAAACGCATTTGTAGCGTAATAAAAATATTTTAATGGTTTTGTTTGCCTCAATGAATTTCAGTTGTAGGTAGGTATGTTTATAAATAAAGCAACCAAGTGAGAGTCAGATATGCACATGAAGAATTCCGTATCTTCCTCTACATAATATAAATTATTTTCAAAGTAGGTATACCATTATTATCTACCACTTCGTACTTGGCCAGCAGCAGTGTGGTGACGCTGACGCACCTTGAACTTCAATGTTTTTTTTTTATTATAATAACGTCTACTCTAACACGTCATATATGACGTGTTAGAGTAGACGTTTATTATAATAAAAAAAATTAAAAGTTTATTATAATAATAAAAACGTCATATATGACGTGTTAGAGTAGAGGTCAAGTAAACCTTACTAATATTATAAATGCGAAGGTGTGTTTGTTTGTTGGTTTGTCCTTCAATAACGCTGTAACAGAGCTTCGGATCGACGAGATTTTTTGCATGGGTATAGTTGAGGATCTGGAGAGTGACATAGGCTACTTTTTATCCCGGAAAATCAATGAGTTCCCAGGGGATTTTAAAAACTAATGCCGCGGACATCAATTATTGATGGTGGTAACAATTTCAATTACACCAGAGTAACACACAGACGGACAGACAGCGGAGGTTTGGTAACAGGGTTCGGATTGGAACCCTTTGGCTACGGAACCCTAAAACTCTTACCTACAGTCATAAAATGTAAAGCTTTTACAATAAATTATAGCAACCCATACTCTACTCTACCCACACAATGAGGTAAAACCACACAAATCGGTATTTTAAAGTGGTATCATTTTACAATACAGCTACATATTTTTTAACAAGTTACAATATTATATCGATTTTTTTTAAGAATATTATATCCTCCCATACCCTCCAAATAAGCGGAAAGCTTGTGCTAGGAGTGGGTACGACAATAGTGCAACGGGTAGGATTTGAACCTGCGACCTTTCAGTTTTCAGTCCACACCTTTAAGCATTGGGCTATTGAGGCTATTGATTATTATGTTTGTATTATGAATTAAAAGTTTCTTAAAATGTATGGTATGCACCTACTATGTCTTCTGCATAATACAAAGCTATCGAAAATTGAAAAGGTAACAGACATGCCTACAAAAGACAAAAGGTAATCTACTGCTTTCAAATAGTTATTATGTAAGTTTGTAAATATAAGGGAATATTTGCCGTTGACCCACTTCTAACTGGAGTTTCTTAAGTCTAATCTATGAATGCCAAACAATGAAAAACAAAGAACGCTAAGGTCTGAAAAACTACAGCCCTAGAATCTTCAACTCAAACTGCAATGATGACTTAATTTATGAAATGCAGGTAGCAAGAAATCGCGACGATGACATGACGTCTTTTGGTAAAATATCCAAGTCCTGACTCGTTTGACCTCATCGCCCGTATAAAAAATGCGCATTAAAATTATTATTAACCGCGATTTTCCGTATAATGCGGCTGTCGTATCGGCGATCACCATTCACCGGTAAAAATGCAAATGGAATTGAATAATGGTTTACACGGCGGCCGCGGCGGCCATTGACTCGCGGGCTCCGCGCCGCGCCGCACGGCCTATATCCTTTACCTCTCTGTGGTTAGTTCACAGACTAAAAACTTTATCAACCATAGGGCCTGGGGGCTGATTCTGTAACTCAGTGCATGACATTATTTTTTATCCCTTGAAGGTTTGAAGAGGAATGTCATTTAATATTTTGTGGCGGATCCTTGTAGCTAGGCGTGTTCTAAATAAAAGTCACGATATAATCTGGAATATGGAATGGAATGGAATATTTATTCATTTTTTTTTTTTTTTTTTTTTTTTCGGATTGTGTAAGCTGCTGGCCCTACTGGCCGTTACAGCGTCACCGGACTGGAGGGCGAGCGCGAAGCGTCGCCGGGGGGGTGAGCCCTAGGGCTCGATGACATCGGGGGCGTAACGTCTTCCTAAGGGCGCCTCCTGTGAGGCTCGGACCTCGGCTTAGGATGACGTTGGGACGTATGGGGGGGAGTGGCTGGGCTAAGTTAGCCCGTACGCCCCCGTGATCGTGGTAAGGATCCACGCCCGGGAGACGTTAGAAAACGGGGACCTCGTCTTCGCCGGCGAAGACGCTGTGCAGAGGTTGACGATGTGTGTGGCCCTACCTGATAGGGTGCGTTGTCTGTCGTAATCTGGTCGTCAGGGTCGTTAAGGACGTGCTTAGGGCGCCTTTTGTCTGGGGGGTCGTTACGATCGGTTAAGTAGTTTGAGGCCTCAACCACTAGTGGGTTGGGGTGTTTGGCAGCTTTCTCAAAATAGGATTTGGAAAGCTGCTTAAAATGTTGAGCTATTGTGGGGAGTTGGAGGTCCCTATGGAGGTCGACATTACGCATGAACCACGGAGCGTCCGTGGCCATGCGCATAAACTTGTTTTGGACTACCTGGAGGCTGTTATAAGCGGAGGGGGGGAGGTGTGCAAAGACTACACACGCGTAAGACATGATTGGACGAATGCATGTCTTATATAATGTGACCTTGTGTCTGAGGGACAGCTTGCTCTTAGCGCAGATCATCGTGTAGAGACGACCGAGCACGTACCGAGCCTTGTTACGGACTCTGCGTATGTGTGCGGCGAAGCTCATCGTTCTATCGAAGGTTACACCTAAGTATTTGGCTTTATCTTGCCACGGAATATGACGCCCATAGAGGGTGATCACGAGCATGTCGCGTTTATGCTTGGGCATGGATTTTTGGCCTTTCCTAGAAAAAAGCACTGCTGCGCTTTTCTCCGGATTGACCTCTATCCTCCATTGGCGGAACCAACGGCCTAGGCTGATTACCGCTTTCTGGAGTCGGGCTCTGACTACGATTGGGTTCTTATCGGATGTATAGAGAGCGGTGTCGTCCGCAATCTGGGCTATACTAACATTGGGGGACTTGGGTATGTCGCTTGTGTACAGCGCGTACAGAAGGGGGGAGAGAACTGAGCCCTGAGGGACTCCTGCTCTGATAGGTCTGGAATATTTATTCAGAAAATTAGGCTTAATTTATTTACAATATTCGCCATACGCTGTACATAGTTCCGATGAGCGTTGTTTTCCGCCCGACCAATCCCAGCACGGAGGTATCGAAATTGAACTGCGCATGCGCCGATCCGCGCCGGCGCATGGTGACGTCAGCCAACAAAACTGCTGTGCACCGCGCGCGGCCCGCAGTTGTCCGCGGTCGCCGAGCAGTGCAGACGTGTTCTGCTGCGTGAGTCACTCGCCGGAGAGCTCGGCTGCCGTCGAGAGCAGACGTGTGCTCCGGCGCTCGGGCCCCTAGGAGTTTTCGATTTTACTCGTGCGACCTGCCTCGAAACTTCTGCGTCCACGGTGGTGTTGGGTCAACACGACACCCCCTCCGGCTCAGGCTCCCGGTCTGCCACCAGCGGCAAGCCCCGGGGACCAGGTCGGCGGGGTGCTGGCGTGCCAGCACCTTCGTTGGGCCGCGCCCAGGCAGCCTCGCCCCGCGCTCCACTCCGCTACCGCTCGTCCCTCCCGCGCGCTCGCGTCATCGCGCGCCCGTGCACCCCGCGCCCGCGCACCTCGCGCCCGCGCATCTCGCGCCAGCGCTCCCCGCGCCCGCGCCCCCTGCCTACCTCGCGCCTTCCTGCGTACCCATCATGTCGCATCCAATTGCATCGCCGCAGATCATGCGGCGTGCGACCCGACCCCGTCCCCTACGTCGTAGGGTTTTCGTGCGGTCGGCGTCGGTGCTCGAGGCCGGCCTGGACGCTTTTATAGCGGCCGGCCAGGTCACTCGCGCCGTCCTACCGGCCAGACTGCCCCAAGCGGGGCCCTCGACTGGAGCTGGCGAAGAATCCTTCGTCGCGAGCCCGCTGACGCTATCGCCCGCCCCGTCCTCGGACTCCATCGACCCGCCTCTGCCTAGGCGTACACCAGTGCCTACCGCTACTCGTCCGCCAACCCCAGCTGCGCGCATTACGACACCTGCCGTGCCGAAACGCGCCGCTGTAACGCCACCGCCGCGTACATCGCCGCGCACACCGCGTTTTACCACGCCCCCACCTCCCATCGCCGTGGGACGCTTCCCTTCCCCGCCGAAGGTAAGACCGGCTGCCTTCACCTCGAGTATGCCGATTCTCTCGCCAGTCTCCCCTATGGAGACCGCGACGACGAGTCCGACATACTCGGCTGCAGCCGCGTTGAAGAAGAAGCCGTCTGCGGGCGGAACCCCCGCCCCCACCACCACCACGACTACCACTGCCCCTGCCACTGTCCCCGCCGCTGCCGCCGCCGCTGCCGCCGCCGCCGCCACCGCCGGCGCAGCCGCCACCGCCACCGCCACGTCCACCAAAACGACCAATCGGTACCCGCCGCTGGTCGTCGAGGTGCTTCCAGACTGGCCTCTCCACTTCCGAGAGCTCAAAAAGGCTCTCGGACACGCACCCAACGGACGCCCGTTTGGCAAGGGCGTCCGCTTCATGCCGAAATCGGACCAGGAGTTCCGCGTAATCCAGCGCTATCTCACGCAGCTGGAGAGCAGCGCGCGGATCTCCTGGTTCTGTTATTCGCTGCCCGCCGACCGGAGCGTGAAGGTGGCGATCCGCGGCCTGCCGGCTAACACCGAGCCGGCATTAGTGGAACGAGAGCTGCGCGAGCTCGGGTATGTCCCGGAGCACGTGCGAGCGATCCCTGCTCGCCCGGGCAGACCGGGATGCCTCATGTTCGCGCAGCTGCAGCGGACACCGGACCTCATACCGGGCATATACGAGGTGCACGAGCTCCTCTGTATGCCCGGTGTTACCATCGAGGCGTGGCGCGGCCGTAAGGGCCCGGCGCAGTGCCATCGATGCCAGCAGTTCCGGCACTCTTCCCACAACTGCCACCGGCCCATAGCCTGTGTGCGGTGTGGGGAGTCCCACCCGGCTCGGGAGTGCCAGCGTCCCCGGGAGGAACCGCCGACGTGCGCCAACTGTGGCGGCGCGCACACGGCCAACAACGCCAACTGCCCGGTGTTCCGCAAGGAATTGCGCAACCGCCGGGCAGGCACCACCGCGCGCACCGCTGCACCAGCGCGCGCGCGCTCCACCACCGCCCACGCATCGGAGGCCGATGCGCCCGGGTCGCTCATGGCTGCCGCCAACCAGCCACAGCGCCCGGGCAAACGCCGCCGCAAGCGTGGCAAGCGCGCGCAAGCGCGTCGCCCCGCTGCACCCCCTACCTCCTCTGCTGCGCCGCCCACTGCGCCAAAGCCTCCCCGCGGACCGCTGGACCCCAGACTGACCAACGTCATCAGCACCCTTAACAAGGTGCTGGTGGCCATCCAGGAGCAGCGTGATCCTATTCCGCTGATCCTGGATTGCATCGCGGAGCTCTGCACAACCCGTGCATGAGCCCGCCCCACCCGGACATGACCGCTTCCTCGCCGCTGGCTGATGGGCGCTCGCCGGTACACTACCGGTGGGCTCGACCTCGCTGAGCGGCGGGCGTAAGCTCATACTGGACATACCATCCTGCTGCAGGTCGCTGATCGCCCGCGATTTTACGCGGGCTCGATCGCACGGCAGCAGGACACACCCGGAGTTGACATTTCCCCCGGACGTGACACCGTGGACCGATTCGGTCCAATCCAGTGCCCCGCCTGTCGTTGCAGGCGGCGTTGGATTCCACCGAAAGGGGCCATTGCCCCGAGCGGTTACCCCGAGGCCCGTGAGGGCCTGCGTGGAAGACTCTCGAGAGAAAGTCACTCGCCGCCTCGCAGTATCGGGCGGCCATTGTGGAGTGCGGACGCGTCGTCTGGTTCGTGATGTGTGCAGCCAGTGGGAAGTCTTCGTGTCTACAGATCTTCGTTGGCGGTCATATTGATTATCAAGTAACCATCAATAGCATATTGTTGTTTGTTGTCAATTATGCAAGGTAACCATCCGTGTAGGTGTTTCAATAAAATCTTGCGTCGGTGTTTCATTTATTTTCCCTTCCTTCCCGGTACATCCCTTTTCCTGGTAACTGGTACCGGTACTGGTAATATGGTTTTGATGAGGTAACCGGCGGCAGGCGAGCGCAGGAGATGTCGTAAGTATCCGTAAGTATTTTCTTATGTATCCCCATAATTTCATTGTAAACCTTCAATGGATAAAAAATATATATCAGTGGCTTTCATTTTTTGATAGGCACTGAGTTGCAGAATCAGGGGGCTGTTTAGCCATCGTCTAGACTCTAGTAAACTCTAATCGACGTGTGCGACGAATAAAGTTGTCATTTTGACAGGTTTTATATACAAAAATTAGTTTATTTCATTTCTCGGTTGCTCGACGAATACCTTATTTATTATTAGCCTGACTAAGACACACTTTCGCATAAATAAAATATATTAGTATAGACTTTGTTTTACCTAATACGAAACCCAATAATCCTAAGCTTAACCAAATACAGGACGAATTTATTACAACGAAATCATCTTAATATTAAGTAAGATAGAGTGTATAGGTAGGTAATTACTGCAGGTAATATTATTCAAAATAGTTAAAAATACATTAGTAAATACTTAACAGCTTTTTTATTGATGTAATAGAATAATGACGTAGTTTCATAGAATGACGTAGGTACTTATGTGAACGTGAGTAAAGTCCGGAAAAAAACGTTAGCTATAAATAATTGCGGACGTATTGACCGCGGTGCGGGCGCCGATTTATTTCGACTTGGCGCCGGCAATTTGTAAGAGAAGACGGAACTGAGTCCGACTTTTCAAGTTAAGGTCATATACATCTCTTCTAAGGTCATATCATCTCCGACTTTTCAAGTTAAGGTCTGTATACATAGCATAGAAAGCTATGCTATGAAAAAAAAAATTTTTTTTGAAAAGAGCAACTGCTGAGTTTCTTGCCGGCTCTTCTCAGCAGAATCTGCATTCCGAACCGGTGGTAGACGTGTCATAAGAGCTACAGGTTAGCCTATATGAAATAAATTGAATTTTGAATTTTGAAGGAAATCTTCAGATGCAGATCAATAATTTCTACTAGGGATGAGTTATACAACGTGTATTGAAACTCCGAAATAATACTGATGGAGGTGAATGTGCTCATGAAACTGAACAACTTTCCCCAAGGAACATAGGTCGAAATGTGAAAAAAAAAATGTGGACCTCCCATAAAATTGACGATCAGTTGATTGATTTACTATGGGAGGGAATTTTTTTTTTCACAATGCAACTTATAGTATTCCTTGGGGAAAGTTGTTCAGTTTCATGAGCACATTTACCTCCTTCAGTATTATTTCGGAGTTTCCTTACACGTTGTATACTCAGTATACTCACAAAACAAGCGATAAAATTGTGCCGAACGACGAAGAGTAGGTATAATAGAATACTTCATTGTCAGATATGACAAATTACGACAAATATCTGCCATTACGTGCTTCGTTTACCGCACGCTTGTAACATATCCACCTCTTTTTATACATTATAAACATATACAATATCATAGATGCAGATTTGATTTTTACAGCAGTAGATCAAGTTTTAATTATCCGAAAAAAAGAACAGACAAAAATTACATCATATTTCCAAGGGACGATACTGAGTAGAAACCTAAAATAACAAAAAAAAATCGCGAATCGTCCGTCAGTCAGTCAGCGGGCTATGTCTCATGATCCGTAATAGGTAGACAGTTGAAATTGTCATAGAATGTGTCGCAAATAACAAAAATAAATTAAAAATTAAAGGGGGGCTCCCCTACTAGAAAAAAAAGGGAAAAAAAGAAACGTGTTTTTTCTGCGTTTTTTTGGTACGGAACCCATCGAGAGTCCGACTCGCATTTGACCGGTTATTTTAATCGCAAATGTTATTTTAATTAAACTTAACAGTCAAACTAGCTAGTTTTTGTTTACATTCCTCTTAAATTGATGATAGACAAAGATATTTTGATTGGTTTGCCTTGCTTGCTAACGAGAGAAATATTTTAATTGTTTAATTTGAAAAACTCTACATTCCTGGATGTAAAATAATATAGTTAGCTATTTTTATTGCATTACGTTCTTGAATTAATATTATGTACCTAATTATGATTAAACTAGCTTTTGCCTTCGACTTTGGCCACGTGGAGTTAGGTTTACTTATTAAGAATAATACAAAAAAAATCATGTAGGCAAACCTGTGGCCAGTGGCGTAACTATAGCGTTTGAGGCCCGTGGCAAATTCATCGTATGGGGCCCTCCTTCCCCCAATATAAAGAAGCTCAACCAATGAGATACCTGACCGGGGGCCCCTTCAGGCTGGGGCCCGTGGCATTTTGCCGTCTTGCCACCCTATAGTTACGCCACTGCCTGTGGCTCTTATGACACGTCATGACTTTACCACCGGTTCATCCGCGGGGACTCTTTGTTTTTATATGAATAAATAAAATAAAAAAGTGGCCTGATTCGTCGCTTTACTTTCTCAACCTCGTATCTGAAAAAACTTTTTGTTTTTCCATAAATAGAAATTACAAACCTTGTTATAACTACAACGAATTCGTATTGATGCTATATACACATATTATATATTTGCAAATAAATAAACAACCACTTCTAAAGAAAATATTTACTTAGTTTTTTTTTCTTATTTAATTAGGTATATTTACTTACTCGTAGTTAATTTGCATTTTCCAAAAACTTTTGAAATACAGATTACAGGTTGAGAAAGTAAGGCGACGCTATGTCACTTTCCAGATCCTGAAATATTCCCATGCAAAAAATCAAATCGATGTCCCGTTGCTGCGAGATTGGAAATGAAGACAAACACACAAAAATCTTGCCAAACTCTTCAACTTTCCGTAGTCAGGTAAGATAATTGGCTTCCAAATTCCAAGCGTCCACGTTAAAACAACAACGCATGTCATCGGAATCTGTGCAATGACACAAATAGACCTGGTATTTGTGGCTTAGTGAATGACCCCAGAGTAGATATTTTTTTTAATATAGACTAGCGCTTGACTGCGATCTCACCTGATGGTAAGTGAAAATGCAGCCTAAGATGGTGTGTTTCCTGCCACCTATAATTTGAGTACCTACTTTCAAAGCAAGAGTGAATACGCATCTTCTAGGCAAGCGCGCTCCAAACTAGACCTCAAACGTGCTATCTAGTATCGATTGTCGTGAAGCACAAGCCTTTTGCGAACAAAAAAATCACCTATACAGACATACAGCCTAATTTATCTCCGTCCTAGATACAGATCGTTGGTGTCAACCCTGATATTAGTGGCATCATGAATGGCCTCAGAATAGCCATCTCTAAAACCGTCTAGATAATTATACGCGCAGTTTGTTTTGATTCCACGCTATCAACAAATTGCTTTATTTATGTTGCGAGCGGAAATCACAAAAATAATATTTTCGTTTTAAAAATAAAATGCTTTTAGTTAACACGTCATTATTTTATTGGCGCCAGAATAAATCAATTTCCTCCTACGTTTTTCTAGCTGAAACCGCAAAAGAGCCAGATATCGTAATTTGCTGTCATCTGCATTAGCTTTAATTGAAGGCGTGCCGCCAAGCGATTTAGCGTTCCGATACGATAGCATGTAGAAATAATTGATAATAATAATAATTAAACACAACGTACTCCTTGGAGTTACAGCAATTCTTTAACTTTAACCCTAATTTTAACCGGCGAATTTTAACGTTTTGACACATTTTGTATAGGCAAACTATTCGAACATATTTAATCGTAGACTGATGTTTACCTACAGTTGGTGAAATAGGCCTTTGTGCACACGTGCCGTATAGAGTGACTGAAATTTACCTAATCCTGAATTACTTGAGAGTGTGACCCTAGCTTTACTGAGATTACTATACCCGGCTGAATCATGCATTTAAACAGTAATCTTGAACTATTTTTCAATAAAATATAAACGGCATTCAATAAAAAATAACAAACAAAAGGTCACGCGGATCTACATCAGGATTTGTAAAACAGGTACCTATTTAATAAGCTACATTACTAAGCGTTTGTTGAATCGAGTTTACATATTACCTAATACTTGTGTTTGTTTCCCTGGATTGTTCATTTGTCCTTCAATCACACACCAGAGCAACGGGTAAAAGTCATTTTTGGCGAGAGCATAGTAGAGGACCTGGAGAGTGAAATAGGATGAGCTACTTTTTAGTTTAAATCCCGGAAAAAAGGCATCCGCAGGATTTTAAAAAAACTCAATACGGACGAAGTCACGGGTAAAGAATAGTAGATCATACATCAGGTAGGGTTCCGTAAACGTACTAGTATAAAAAGTATATAAAAACCATCATATCATATCGCACACCTAAAAGTCAGACAACTCAAAAAAGATCTCTGTTCCTTAAACTAAAAAAAAAGTCTTTCTCAATCTTTTGCTGATTGCTCATGCCCGCGGCTTCGCTCGCGTGGATTTAGTTTTTAAAACCCCGCGGGAACTCTTTGATTTTCCAGGATAAAAAGTCACTCTCCCGGTCCTCAACTATACCCATGCAAAAAATCACGTCGATTCGTTGCTTTATTGCGGCGTGATTGAAGGACAAACCGACAAACACACTTTCGCATTATAATATTGGTGAGGATCATTAAAAACTTAACTTTTTTTTAGTTTCAAATATTTACAATGGATGTCCATACTAAAATTAAATAACCATTTTTAGATAGCGCACTTTTGTCTTGCCCCTGTCAGGTGAGATCGCATACAAGTGTTAATTTGTCATCTGAAACCAAAAAAAAACATAAAAACGAGTTTTTTTTTATTCGATGACAAGATAGCCCTTGACTGCGATTTCACCTGATGGTAAGTGACGATGCAGTCTAAGATGGTAGCGGTCTAACTTGGAAGGGGTATAGCAGTGTAAATTCAACACATACCCCTAATCGGGTTCTACACGCCATCGTGCCGGAACGCTAAATCGCTTGGCGGCACGTCTTTGACGGTAGGGTGGTAACTAGGGAATGCAATCTCGGCCTTTTTTATCGAGATTAATCTCGTACGAAAAAAGGGCGAGATCTCGCGAGATTAACGAGATTGCACTCGAGCATAAAAAAGTCTTATTCGAAGCGCGGACTGACACGGACGGAGTTGCGACCTGTCGGTTTCGTTCGGTGCGCGAATTAATTTGAAGAACGGGCAAGAAACTCAGCAGTTGCTTTTCAAAAAATAAAAAATTAAAATTTTTTCAATAGGTAACCAAACTGTGCTATGTATGCAGTGCTTTCACAGTGATTTGATAGATACGTACGTCAAAGTCTTACTACTTAGAAGTTTATTAAAAAATTATAGACAATTTGATGCATAAAAGTCTATTGAAAAATTCGTGAAAATAAATATAATCTTATAATAGTTATAATTTTTATTATTTTTTTCTAATTTATTCAAATATTGTGATTATTTGCAAAAAAAAACACACAAAACCGCCAATCTCGCGAGATCTCGAAATTGGCGAGATCTCGCGGTATTGTTATTTACAATCTCGCTTGAGCCCCAATCTCGCGAGATTTGCATTCCCTAGTGGTAACTAGCCACGGCCAAAGCCTCCCACCAAACCAGACCAGAGACAATTTAGAAATTATAAATTCCTAAATTACGAAATAATTACGAATTACGAATTAGCGGTTACGAAATAAAGTCGCGAATCATTGCCAAGGGATAGACGGAGGGTGTCGGCTTGTGACGCGTTGCATTAATTGTCCTCTCTAAACTTTGTCCCTAATTTAAAATTGCGATCGTCTGGCAGCCTCCCGGCGACCCAGTTTTCGGTTCTGGGACATTGAAGGACATATTTAAGCAGGTGTCTGGAACTATACTCGTGTTTTGCATAATTCGCCGTCTAGCCGTTTGATTATTGAAATAAATCTGTCTGCGGCGACGACGGCTTTTATTACCTTAGAATTAATAAAATTTATGAGCTTTTAATTATTCGTAAAAGGCGTACGTTTTACGGCTCCAAGTGAATGTTGATTGCATTGACAGATCGTTTGATAAAACTAGAAAATAGCTGACTGACAAAGACGTTCGGAGATCGTTAATCAGCGTCATTTACTTATTTAAGAATGTGATTTTATCAGAACTCTACTTAGTTAATACTAAAGAGTTCCACGACTTTGTCTTCGCGGTTCAAGTTTTTCTTACTCCTAAAATACTTTCATTTCAGTATTTTGAAAATTAAAATACATCTGAAACGTAGTTGGATATTACAAATATACCGCTACAACCGGGAACCATATTATTATAAAAAAATATTCACATTTTCATTCATAAAAAAAATAAAATAAGTCTAATTACAAAATCTACGCCATCTATTGGCGCTGATGTGCTTAGCTGACCGGATCAAACCACCTTAACTTCGAAAAGTCAGAGATGCGTGTATGCGATCGAATCCCGAAAACCCCGAAAATGAGGCCGGAGTTTTAAACACTGCGCTACCACCGCTTAGCCACTGCGCTATCACCGCTTAACCACTCCGCTATCACCGCTTAACCACTCCGCTATCACCGTTTAAACACTCCGCTATCACCGCTTAACCACTGGGCTATTTCCGCTTAGCTACTGGGCTACCTCCGCTTAGCCACTGGGTTATCACTGCTTAAAGCCACTCCGCTATTATCGCTCAATTAAGGTGGCGGTTCGCGCCGCGACAGAGACAGGAGACCACGACCGGAGACCGCGACCGGCGACCGCGACCGTTACTTGACGTTAGGAAATGTATAAGCGACAGTTCGCGAGCGAGACAGAGACAGGAGACAGAGACGCGAGACAGGAGACAGCGAGACGGTCGCTGCCTCGGACCAGTACTACCAGTAGTGTCTCGTGTCGCGTTCGAAAAGGACGTGTGTTTAGTGTTTAAAAATGAATACTTTTTCTGACGAAGACTGTGAAACGCTGATTGAACTGATCAGACAGCACCCTCCGATATACGATGCACGACTAGACTCCTACAGAGACGAAAATTTGAAGGACAATATTTGGATGAGCATAGCTGAAAGCATAAATAAATCTTCTTCTTCTTCCTCCAATAGAAGTTCTACAACTTGGTTTTCCATCATGACACAGAACACAACTGACTCCATCGACACACTCTCCGATACTGAAGAGACCGAGATACTTTTCACGGTCTCCAGTCTCGGTCTCGACCTACAGTACATGCAGAAGAGACCGAGACACTTGTCGCGGTCGCCGGTCGCGGTCTCCGGTCGTGGTCTCCTGTCTCTGTCGCGGCGCGAACCGCCACCTTTACTCCGCTATCACCACTTAACCACTGAGCTACACCGCTTAACCACTCCGCTATCACCGTTTAACCACTGGGCTATCACCGCTTAACCACTGGGCTGTCACTGCTTAACCACCACTTTAAATAATATTAATATGGAAGTACCTACCTATGTATTCAACATATTTGAAGGACCGGTGGTTACCTGTTCTCGGTGAGGAAATCCGTTGGTACAAGTATGGTCCAACAACTTCGAAAGTACAGAAGGAAGTAACGAGAAGAAAACACAATAGCACTAGGAAGGAGTCTAATTAGCATGAAAGATACAGGCACTAATAAACTACAGCGAAATAATTATAAGCGGAAAGGAAAGTTATAAAATTAACGTAAACAATGCAGGCCTAGTCAGCATAAATCACTTGACTGAACTTGGTACAAATCGTTATCTGTGTGTTGGTACACTACGGTTGGTACCGGGCTAGCGAACGGTGTGAAGGCAGCGCCCGCGACTACAGCGCCATTCACGCCTAACAATTGCGTGCGCGGCCGCCGCGCGAAGTTAGCGTCGGCAGCCGTTCGGCTGTCGTACATTCGCGCTCGCTCACCACTCGCCCGGTCTCACAAAATCACCCGATTAAGCATACTACGGGTTTCACCCGAGTATGCTTGCGGATTAAATTTTGTGTTTGTGGATATGATTATAATAGATAAATATATAATTTATAAGTGTGTTTATGTAAGTATGTATGACTGTATGTACGTAATATATTATTCTATATATATAAATAAATAATATGTGTGCTGTATAATAAATAAATACTATAAATTGTAATAAATAAGTGTATGCTGCCTACATCACTCCCCTCCAGAGGCCGTGTCTACGGACGATAATAATTTGGGAACCGTACTTGTCTTCCCGAACGTGTGGTCCGGAATCCAGTACTGTCTCCGGCTTGTTGCTGGGGAGAATCTGGAGGTTTGGGTTGGGGAGGATAGGGTTGGGGAGCATCGGGTTGGTGGAGCGTCTCTTCGCACAATATGTAGGCTGGCTTTAGCCGATCAATAGATACTGTGACGTCCTTGCCCCTAACATTTAACTTGAAAGTTTTTGCACCTCTCTTCAAAACTTCATATGGCCCGGAATAAGCTGGCTGGAGGGAGCCACGTAGCGTGTCTTCGCGAATAAAGACATGGCTACATGTGTCCAAATCCTTAAATATGAAGGTTTTGGGTTTGGAATGGTGCTGAGTTGGGACTGGTTGTAGCTTCTCAGCAAAGGACTTCAAGCGAGCTGAGAAGTCAGTGATATCGGTGGTGTAGCTCGCGACTTTATGGCCGAAGAATTCGCCAGGTAGTCGGAGGGGCTCACCGTATACCAGATCAGCTGATGAAGCTTTGAGGTCCTCTTTTATGGCACTCCTTATGCCGAGAAGTACAAGGGGTAGGGATTCGGTCCAATGCTCGTCAGCGTGGCACGTTATAGCTGCCTTCAGCTGTCGATGAAAACGTTCGACTAAGCCGTTGCACTGTGGGTGGTAAGCAGTTGTACTGCGATGCTCGAATCCGATAGATTTGGCCAACTGCTGGAAAAGCGCACATTGGAATTGCCTTCCGCAGTCAGTTACCACGTCGATCGGACTTCCAAAGCGGGCCACCCAGGTGGAAATAAACGTTTTGGCCACAGTTTCCGCGGTTATATCGGTAATGGGGACAGCTTCCGGCCATCGCGTGAAGCGATCGACGGCTGTCAAGCAATACCGATAACCGTTTGAAGGTGGTAGTGGGCCTATCAGGTCTATATGGACATGTTTGAATCGCGCCGAAGGTAATGCAAGCGTACCTAAAGGTGACGACACGTGTCGGCTTACCTTCGTGCGCTGGCAGGCCAAACATGCCTTAGCCCATTCACGGCAATTTTTGCGCATGAGCGGCCAAACAAAACGTTGTGCAACGAGCTGAGCCGAAGCGTTTGGACCAGGGTGACTGAGAGAGTGGAGGCAGTTGAAGACTTGCCTACGACAACTCTCGGGAACGAAGGGTCTGGGAGTCGGGGTACTGACGTCGCAGTACAATTCAGTACGACTGCCAGGAATTTTCATTTTGGTGAGGCGAAGGGATGTCTCGCCATTGAGGCAATCTGCGAGCTCAGGATCTGTGGTTTGGGACTTAGCGAGGACTTCTAAATCGACCGGCATCTGCAGTTCGTATATGCGGGAAAGAGTGTCAGCTACGACATTATCTTTACCCGCGATATGTCGGATGTCTGTCGTGAACTGCGAGATGAAGTCCAAGTGTCTATACTGACGTGGCGAACAGTTACTTTTTCGCTCATGAAAAGCGTAACATAGCGGCTTGTGGTCAGTATAGACAGTGAAGTGGTTGGCCTCTAACATGTGGCGAAAGTATTTAATACCTTCGTATATCGCAAGGAGCTCTCGGTCGTACGGCGAATATTTGACCTGAGATGGGCTCAGCTTGCGCGAGAAAAATGCTAGGGGTTGCCAAGCTCCGTCTACATATTGTTGAAGGGCTGCTGCGATGACTTTGTCGGAAGCGTCTGTAACAAGTCCCAACTTAGCATCGGAATTAGGATGCGCTAGTAGGGCTGCGTTGCACAGACTATTTTTGCAGTCCTCGAAAGCTTGCAATGATTCTCCTTTTATGACGACAGGATGGGAAGCTTTGACAGATCCGGTTAGCAGAGCGTTCAGAGGAGCCTGGATCTGGGCGGCGTTGGGCAAAAATCGCCTGTAAAAATTAATCATGCCCAAGAATCGTCTTAGCTCTCTGACGGTTTTGGGGATGGTAATATCAGCGATGGCCTTGACTTTGCTGTCTAAAGGTTTTGTACCCTTCTCTGAAATTTGGTAGCCCAGGAACGTAACTTCAGGTGCACCGAAGACGCATTTGGCCGTGTTCACAAGTACACCGTATTCTTGCATACGTGTGAAGAGTTGGCGCAAATGATCTTCGTGCTCTTCCTGAGTCCTGGAAAATACCAAGAAGTCATCAAGGTATGGATAGCAAAAGTCAAGTCCACGTGTGAGCTCATCCACGAACCTCTGAAAAGTCTGCCCCGCGTTCCGCAATCCAAACGTCATAAAAGGAAACTCGTACAATCCGAAGGGAGTTGTTATTGCTGTCTTCGGAATGTCCTCCTTAGCTACAGGAATCTGGTTGTAAGCCTTGACTAAATCTATAACTGAAAAGTACTTACATCCAGATAAGCTGTGGGAAAAGTCATGGATATGACGGATTGGGTATTTGTCTGGTATCGTCCTTGCGTTGAGTAACCTGTAATCACCGCAAGGACGCCAGCCATTGTCTTTTTTGGTCGCGAGGTGGAGTGGGGATGACCACGGACTGTCGGATGGACGAGCGGTACCGTTCGCCAGCATAGCGTCAAACTCTTGTCTGGCAATCTTCAATTTATCTGGAGCCAGCCTTCGGGGTGAACACGATACTGGGGGGCCTGGTGTAGTGCGAATGTGGTGTTGTGTGGTGTGTTTCACTGTACCTGGTGTACCGGCCGGGCGAGTGATATCCGGGAATTCGGACAAGATGTTGTGGTACCTGCTGCTGCCGCCGGTCGCAACCTTCACACTCGTTACAAGGCTGTCAGAAGTGGAAACAGATACTGCCGCGCTGATACTGGTTAGACTATCGATGAGCTTGTGATTGCTGATGTCAACGATGAGACGGTAGTATGAGAGAAAATCTACACCGATGATTGGTTTCGTGACATCAGCAATGACAAAACGCCATGGGAAATTGCGGCGTAAACCTATATTCAACGTGAGTTGAATGTAGCCGTAGGTATGGATAGTCGAACCATTAGCTGCACGGAGAGTGAAAGAAGTTTTACAACGACGCTCATGAAGTGAACTTATAGGATACACGCACACGTCACTGCCCGTATCAACGAGAAACTGCACTTTGGTAACGCGGTCACCAATGAAGGACCGGTGGTTACCTGTTCTCGGTGAGGAAATCCGTTGGTACAAGTATGGTCCAACAACTTCGAAAGTACAGAAGGAAGTAACGAGAAGAAAACACAATAGCACTAGGAAGGAGTCTAATTAGCATGAAAGATACAGGCACTAATAAACTACAGCGAAATAATTATAAGCGGAAAGGAAAGTTATAAAATTAACGTAAACAATGCAGGCCTAGTCAGCATAAATCACTTGACTGAACTTGGTACAAATCGTTATCTGTGTGTTGGTACACTACGGTTGGTACCGGGCTAGCGAACGGTGTGAAGGCAGCGCCCGCGACTACAGCGCCATTCACGCCTAACAATTGCGTGCGCGGCCGCCGCGCGAAGTTAGCGTCGGCAGCCGTTCGGCTGTCGTACATTCGCGCTCGCTCACCACTCGCCCGGTCTCACAAAATCACCCGATTAAGCATACTACGGGTTTCACCCGAGTATGCTTGCGGATTAAATTTTGTGTTTGTGGATATGATTATAATAGATAAATATATAATTTATAAGTGTGTTTATGTAAGTATGTATGACTGTATGTACGTAATATATTATTCTATATATATAAATAAATAATATGTGTGCTGTATAATAAATAAATACTATAAATTGTAATAAATAAGTGTATGCTGCCTACATATTTTATTTAAATTCACAACGGCCACTCACAAATATTTTCTTTAAATTGTTTTCGAATAGCGGCCTTCCTCCTGCGATCATTGCTCTTTCTACACAATACAGGATCGAAAATAACAAAAATACATATACAATACACGCTGTTGTTATGGTATGTTCACGAAATGACATAGGAGCGTGCGAATTCCTGAGGATTTGCCAAAAAATGCTTTAGAACTAGCGGACGTAATGGATCAAAATGTGCAGTCGGAGTGAGTTTGAACATATTATATTTGACAGATCATTTCTTATTTGTCAGGGAATTAGTTCGCCTTTTCACCAGTGTGTTAATAAAAGTGCGGAAATATTCATTTTGTTGTTGTTGTAATTCCGTTAACAAAATATTCATTTTGTCAACGGAAGTTGAAAATCCATGCTGGAACGCCGGTATCCAGCAGCTTGCTCATTTTAATTCCGTACTCAAAGGTTGCCAGCGGGACCTATTACTGATGAGATCTACCTATAGGAAGAGAGAGAGTACACTCTATAACCCTTTGTGTGCGAGTTCGACTCGCACTTAGCCGGTTTTTTACCATTTCAGTACATCGTCACAATCTATGGCTGGTTTACTAATACTGGAGGGTTCATTTGAGAATGAGTAGGGTTTTTGAGAACAATTTCGGTACGGGACCCGAAAATGCTGTTAATTTAATTTCTAGATCAAGGAAAAAACCTTGAATGATGGCTACTTATAAAATATCTCGGTTTGTTTTTTAAGTAACTCGAATCGTAAGTACTATTTATTGCTTAGCAACAAACGGTAGAGTGGTTTTTGCTCACGTTTTTATACGTTTACGTAGCTAACTCGGGAATGTCCGAGGTTCAAAAGCACGAGTCATACGTATATATCTGAGCTTGCTTACCTACATTTATTGTAGATATGCAAGTAGGTGTCGGATACATTTTAAATTTTACAAAGACAAGCGATTTAGCGTTCCGGCACGATGGCGAGTAGAAACCGATTCGGGGTATGGGTTGAATGTACAGTACACTATTATACAAGTTAGCCCGCTACCATCTTAGACTGCATCGTCACTTACCATCAGGTGAGATCACAGTCAATAAAAAAAACTGCTTAATATGTAGGAACGACCTGTGAGTGATAATACTCCAGGGGTACGTACACTTTCCCAAGTTTAGTAGCAGAGTTCTGCATCGTGGATTCAAACTCCTTTGGTAAAGTACAGTTTTACATCGAACTGTTGATGTACAGCCCCGCGGGAACCCGGCAGTGCATTCGGGATAGTGCATTAGTGATGAGACTGCATTGAAAATGTAGATATCGATACAATTAAAGACCGTTCAAAGTGCTTGTTTTCAGAACTCAAAACACAACGTAGACGTTCTACGTTCAAAATTCAAGGAATCATTTGTATTGGTTGAACGGGCAGAGCGGGCGGGCGGCCATACATAAATCTCGCGAGGCGATTGAATGCAGACGGGTAAGCGTGCCCGTGAGCATAATTCAAAGGGGCGATCACCAGGAATCGCCGTTTGGCATGCAGACGGCCGAGTTCATTCCAAAGCAATAAACCCGTTAGCGGCGACGTAATATGCATATTGTAGAGCACTAAACAATGTTTCGAAATTGTTTAGAACACTTAAAAAATACGGACGTGAGAGTAAATTCAAATTCAAAATTATTTATTTCATGTAGCTCTTATGACACGTCATGATTTTACCACCGCACCAGTTCGGTAGTAATCAATGTTGTAAAAACATATTTATTTTTACAACATTGATATAAATACATACAGAAGTATGTATTTATACCCTAGTTAGCTTCTGTGTTTATTTTTATAATAATTTTATTGTTCGAAAGGTAGAATTTCATGTCAGTTCTCGTTTGCAACTCATCTTCAACAGACAATAAATCTTGTTGAAAATTCAACATAATACCTATTTTTGGTACTACCTAACCTAAAATTATTTATATTGGTTTATATTTATTTGGTTTCATTATTGAATACTAGCTTTTGGCCGCGCTTTCATCTGCGTGAAGTTAGGTTCTCAGAAGTCCCGCGGGAAAACTTTATTTTTCCGGTATAAAAGGCCTATGTCACACTACATATCCTCAAATATACGCATGCAAAATATCACGTGATTGAAAGACAAACCAAAAAACCAATACAATTTCATATTTATAATCTATACTAATATTATGAAGCTGAAGAGTTTGTTTGTTTAAACGCGCTAATCTCAGGAACTACTGGTTCGAATTGAAAAATTATTTTTGTGTTGGATAGTCCACTTATTGAGGAAGGCTTTAAGCTATATAACATTACGCTGCGACCAATAGGAGGGAAGCATTAGTGAAAAATGTTGCAAAAACGGGGAAAATTATGCATATTTAAAATATATTCTTTTAAAAACTTCTTAATCGCGATCATAATAACAGAAATTAACACGGACGAAGTCGCAGGTAACAGCTAGTATTAGAATAAAGATGTTGATATTCGATATCGATATATGTGGAACTTGGGCATCACTAGCCCGCAGGTGTCTGATATGCGGTTCCTCTCGAATCATCACAGTGTGCCGTCGTACCGGTCCCGCCTTGCCTCCGCCGGTCCCCGGACTCGTATACAAACATATACTTACGAGATATCGTAGGTATAATGTTTATTTACACTTGCAAAATGAGATTCAGAGTTCGACCCAGTCAACCGATTCGACAATTCGTTGCTTGGTGCAAGTTGGTACGTATATTTTGGGAATCATAAACCTACTTTAAATGAAGTAAGACGGTGCAGTTGCGTTTCTATACATTTACCTAAATGCAGTAGGTATTTAGGGCCAAATTCAACATCGCGCAACGTTTCGAGCAACGTTTAACCGACGAACAAATTCGACATTTTCGCTTGAGTTCAACGTTTCTGAAACGAACGGCTAATGTATGGAACGCACTTCCAGCGTCTGTGTGTCCGGCCACGTATAATCTGAGTACCTTCAAGACAAGAGTGAATAGGCATTTTCTAGGCAAGCGCGCTCCAACCTAGACCTCATCAATGCTTTCTATCATTGATTGTCGTCCAGCGCATACCTATATTATAATAAAAAAATAAATTTTCGTCAGAACGTCAAAATTCCTCGGTTAAACGTTACCAGTCGCTGGCAAGCTTTCTGACTTTGCAGAGTTATGTGCGTTTAAGCAATTAAATACCACTTGCTTTAACGGTGGAGGAAAACATTGAGGAAATCCTGCATTTCTGAGAGTTCTCCACAATGTTCTTCAAGGTAAGTATTATGTGAAGTCTGCCTATACGCATTCGGCTAACGTGGTAGAGTACGGAGCTTCTCAAAAACTTTCTTGTGTAACCAACTAAATATTATATAATTGGGTTTTAAAAATAAATAATTAATTCCTAGACTGACACAAAATTGTAGAGGTCGGTTGGGACGGCAAAATTTGAAGAGCCTACTGGCGGCTTTATAAATCCGCCACTGTTCAGCGGTCAAATGAATACTACGTTCTTACACAATCGCACCTCTACACTGATTCGAAACGATTTTCTTACCGAGAAGAACGAAACAAGAAACCCAGCGGTGGCAATAACATGTTATAAATAAAACGGGCGAGAAAAATGGTCAGAAAAATCATTTCAACGCGAAATGAATTTTTTCATTGGAAACTGCAATTTGCAGTAATAGTCGTCATTATGAGCACCTAATGACCGCACGAGGCACTATGCCGCGTTTCCGGCCGTTTTTTCCACTCATTTTCTTGCTGCAGAAATACTTAGATACCTTCGTGTAAATGCATCGAGCATCGGATAGGTCCGATACACGCGAGTAATAGACATGTAGCAATAAACGTCAAGAGATATTGATGGCTTTATAAATACCCGGTGTTATAATATGTATTAGGATTTACAAACCTATACTTTGCGATGATTGAGGTAAATTTTTTGTACGGTTTATGCAGTGCAAGAGATACAGAAAATCTTGCATACAGGGTGTAAGAGACACCGTAGCGAAAACTGAAACCAGTAGGGCTAGAGTCAGAGGCTCAAGAGTTACTTAGGCTAGCCAACTTTTCTTCCCGAAAAACAAAGATTTCCCGCCGGACTTTCAAAACCTAACTCCAAGTGGAAAAAGTCGCAGGCAAAAGCTAGTGTAGAAAAATACTGTTGTTTGAAAATGTAAAATATCTAAAGGGATTAATTTAAACGTTACCGAATCAAATATGCTATAATTGATGTTTAGAGATAACTTTTAAGAGGAATGTAGAGTAGATACTTAACATCAAGGTGCAAGACCGCCTCTAATTCAGCCGACATCCGCTGCATTTAGATAATATATGGTCAAATTATATACTTTAAACATATTACATAATAGGTATACATATTGCAGTCGGCTAGGTAAATTTTAATTCGAGAAAGAGACTTACGGATGCAAATAGGTTCGGCAGCGTTCAAATAAATTCGTTACGTCTTTTTGTCCAAATACGATTTATTAATGTTATCTTACTTATAGTTAATTCGATCTGAGATCTGAATCGATCCATCGAAGCGATATTCTCCTTAATGCTGGTAGCTTCGGATAGGTATAGCCTGGCAATAGACGTCCGATTTTGTTTCCGATTGTCTGATCAGGCAACCGGATCGTATTTACTCGATACACATCCGATTTTTCCGTCAGACTTTTTCTGAACTCAGTCGTTCCCGAGCTATCATCCCGAGTGCTTGCGTTTGGAGCAAAGCAGAAGAAAAGAAGATGGATGACGAGTTAATAGAAATAGAAATATTTTTTATTCAAATAAACTTTTACAAGTACTTTTGAATCGTCAATGAATCTACCACTGGTTCGGAATGTCGTTTCTGCCGAGAAGAGCCAGCAATAAACTCGGCGGTCGCTCTTTTCAAAAAAATTTTTTTTACAATAGGTAACAAAACTATGCTATGTATACAGTGTTTCCACAATAAAGTTTGAAAATGCAAAACAATCCAATGCATGTTAAGACAGGCAGGCAAAAGCAGACCCGTTCCCGTTGGTGGCACCCGTTCACGAGCATGACGCAGGATCCAGCCATTGCTTCGCTCAACCATATTTGAGGGAACGTAACAACCCGCACCACACGACACCACCACAGAAATTTTAAAGAGAGGAAAGAGAAAGAAGAAAAAACGTCGCTATTGGATTCATCCAATCAATTTGACAAGACTTACTGAGAGTCATTTCTATTTAAAACATCCAAAATAATTCATAATAAAAATAATTTTATTATGAATTATTTATTATTTATTTTATTTTATTATTTTTTTTTTTATTTTTTTTTCATAATTTTCGCCCATTATTCGAACCACAACGATGCGTCCACACAGTGTCAGCGCTAGATTTTTTGGGCCCTAAAAATCCCAATAAGCAAAATTCCGCCCTAAATTTGGGGCTAAAAGCCCTAAGTTGGGAACCCTGACTGGCAAAATCGGAAGGAGTAACCGGATGTCTATTTTGTCTCATACTAAAAGTATGTAGACCGCGCCTTCAGACAATCGGACCGGCAGTAAAATCGGAAACGCCTCGCGCCCGTTTCCGACTCGGACGTCCGATCCGGCCACCGGATCGGACGTGTATTGACTGTTCATACAAAGTAATGGCTTCAACGCCTTCCGGTAGCCTGATCAGGCTACCGGATCAGACTATCGGATGAAAAAACCTGACGTGTATTTCCAGGCATAGATAGCAATATAAAAAACGTCGTTTTTTAGTCATCAAGTGGCGTCATTTCTTTATAAATTGCCGCTTTTTGGATCATACGAAATATGGTCTTGATAGTTAACGATGTTATAGCTTGAGGACGGCAGAATCTTAGCAAATACTTATCATTTTTTTGAAAGACCTTTTACAATATATGGCAATTTAAAATTGGTTAGCAAACATTCTCATTTAATTTTTCAATTAAATCCCTCAAGAAATGATAAGATTTGAAGACATTTAAAATCTAGATCGGTTCAAATCTTCCCAATAATGGGTCCCGACTTTTTTTTCCCGAAAATTCTAGATTACTGGACTTGTTTTTTCCTTTTCAGTTTTTATTTAAAATTCAATTTTTACTCAGTCGGGTTTTTCTTATTTTAATTGAATGTTTCGTCTAACTAGGTTTTGCTCGTGAACATTTTGCGTGTTAGATTTTGTAAGCGTATTTTTTTTTCAGGAATACTTTTTTCCGGGATAAAAAGGCTACTGTCTCGCTGCAAGTCTTAATAAATGCAAAGAATAGATCTGCTACTCGGCTGCTCCATGATTGAAGGATAAATGAACAAACAATATTATATATTCTCATGTTTGTATTATATTTTCATATTTATATTACATTACTAGGGATAGTCTCGGATGCTAATAAGTTTACTTACCTGTTATTTGAAAAAGCATGTCAGTATCGGAAATAACTTTCCATATTTCTCTTTAATTAATGCGTTATTAACATTAATATGGATTTTTAAATTAGCATAATAAAGTGCATTGAGTCCATTTTGAGTCATTCACGTTTGACCCTACGTTGTATTATGAAATTTTAACTATTTGCAACTGCTCATTACTGCTAGGAAACTAGATGCTTGACCCTTGTAATGTACCTACATGGGCTGGTGCAATATATAAACTTTTTGACGAAAGCTTCAAAACTACTAAATAGAAATAGAAATATTTTTTATTCAAATAAACTTTTACAAGCACTTTTGAATTGTCAATGAATCTACCACTGGTTCGGAATGCCTTTCCTGCCGAGAAGACAGAAGAGCCAGCAAGAAACTCGGCGGTTGCTCTTTTCAAAAAAAAAAAAGATTTTTACAATCGTTAATGAAACTAATGTAATGTATATAGTGCTTCCACGATGAAGTTTCCTAAGTCCAATACAATACAAATACAACTAAATACAATACAAATACAAATAAATACAATCTAATGCATGTTAAGCCGAGTAGACAGAAAGCAGACCCATTCCCGTTGATGACCAGACCCATTACTACATTTTGAATTCAAAATTATCAAAATTCATTTATTTATTTCAGGTAGAACCCGTGGCTCTTATGACACGTCGAGACTCTACCACCGGTTCGGAATGCAGATTCTGCTGAGAAGAGCCGGCAAGAAACTCGGCAGTTGCTCCTTTCATAACAAAATATTACAATACTAGCTTTTGCCCCCGCGACTTCGTCCGCGTGGAATTAGATTTTGGGGTGGAATTTTCAAAAACTGTGACACACGTTCTTCTTTATTTTTAACTGAAAGCTCAAATACCAACTTTGATGGAAACAGCTTGAAAAATGACAGAGTTTCATAAAAATTTCCATCCCCTATTTAAACCCCTTAGGGGTGGAATTTCCAATAATCCTTTCTTAGTGTGCGCCTACGTCATAAAAGGAACCAACTGTAAAAATTTCAAGTTTCTAACTTCAGTAGTTTAGGCTGTGCGTTGATATCTCAGTCAGTCAGTCAGTCAGTCAGGACATTGAATTTTATATATATAGATTAATATAAAGCTACATATTAGTGTAATAAGTTATTACATTATCCTGTGGGCAGCTGGATGCCAATTGCCAAGCCGATAGATTCCACCCAACTTTGTCATTAAGAAAGTCACTAACTTTGTAATAACCTAGATTTAGACCTTAGACCTAAAAGGTGTCTTTACGTATTGTTTAAAGTGCACTATAGGACAGATAATATAGGATATATATCATTAACATCACTTTTGCTCGCGGGTTTCCTTACAAAATACGAAGGGATTAGGCCATATTCTAGCACTTTGCAGACTTACCTACGTATTCAGTTACTATTTTCCGAAAGTGCATTTTTTCTAGTCCTTGTGACTGAGTTTCAAATGAAGAAAATCTACTTGACCCCGTGAGCTTTTGTTTATAAAGACTAGCTAGCGTATAGGTACTAGTAGGTAGGACTTTGAACAATTCAGTCGTATCACGGCATTTTAAATTTGAATAAACTAGAAGGTGCCCTAAAATCAGAGGGAGCCGCTGGATACAGGTGGCGCAAGAACGAGCCTGGTTGAAGTACATACAAAAGGTCTGTTAATAAGGTGCGAGTATCGAAACTCTTTGATTTTCCAGGGTAGTCTATGTCCAACTCCAAAAATAAGCTCTGTGTTTCTATTATTCCTATGATTATACATATACCAGTAATAGTACATTTCCCGCGGTCTCGCTCACATTAAGTTCGATTTTTCAAATGTAATTTTCAAAAAATCCTTTTTTAGCGGATGCCTACACGAAAAACAGCCCGATCCATCGAATAGTTGGAGCTGTGTGTTAATAGATCAGTCAGTCAGTCATTCAATCAATCAGTCAGTCAGTTACCTTTTCTTTTTATATATTTATAGATAGATGTACCTAAGTAGATGTTTCAAATTAATGTATGTTTAAAATGTATTGTATGAACGATAGGAGTTATATCATTATATTAATTATTGTATTATTTTTATAATAATTTGATAATATTATGTATAAAATAAGTATAATTTTTTAACGTCTTTCTGGGCGGACATTGTTCTTAGGAAAAATTAATCGGCAGTACGATAGATTTTTTTAAATTTCAAATTCAGTGTTTTACAACCGGTAAAGGCGCGGCCGCACAGTGATCAATTAGGGGAACATTTAAAAAAAAATCGATGCCGCATCAACAAAGCATCATATTATTCATATTTTATCTCATCTATTAGGTAGGTACCGTATACAAATATTAAGTTTACTAGCTGATGATCCGCGACTTCGTCAGCGTAGATTTAGTTCGTGGGATTTTTTTCATTGACAAGATAGTCCTTGACTGCGATCTCACCTGATGGTAAGTGACGATGCAGTCTAAGATGGTAGCGGGCTAACTTGGAAGGGGTATGGCAGTGTACAATCAACCCATACCCCTAATTTGTTTCTACACGTCATCCTACCGAAACGCTAAATTGCTTCGCGGCACGTCTTTGACTGTAGGGTGGTAACTAGCTACGGCCAAAGCCTCCCACTAGACAAAATTTTCTCAATAATCTCGTGGGAACTCTTCGATTTTTCGGGATAAAAAGAAATATTTTTGCCCGTCTCCTGGGTGCAAGTAATCGCTGTGGCAAATTTTGTTATGATTCGTTCAGCGCACTATGGGACGAAACCGTATAAACCGTCTCGTAAATCGATAACTTTTCTGTTTCTTGACATTTTGATTTGAAAATTTGTACACGTATTATTGAATGTATATGCTACCAGAAAAATGAAACGCCATTATTTTAAAAATAATATTTATTTCGTGAGAGCATGTCAAAAATCAAATTATTTAATTTTCCATACTAAAAAATTAATTATAATACTTAAAATTATTTCATTATTAATAATTATTGTTATTTGAGTTATTTCATTAATAATAAGTATTAGTTAAATAATAAGAATGATCTTATTTGCATAATAAAAAATATAAAAAAATAAATACCAAAATTTATATCCTATTGATTACCAAGAGCTCTTTAGCTTCGCCAAGTAAATCTTTTGATATAAGAAAAAAATATACCGGCCGAATTGATAACCTCCTCCTTTTTGGAAGTCGGTTAAAAACTAGGTCTATTTAAGCTAGATATATATGGATCAGATGTATACAACAAAATGTGCAAAACGTCTTCATTTGAGGCTGCACGGGAACACTTCTGAGCGTGATGTAGCCTATATTTCTTATAATCTTTGTTTCGGGCTTCCTGAGCATCTTCAGACAATTGGCATATAGGCAAAACTGCATAATGCTATTATTTTGGCACCATGTATAAGTATTTTATGGACTGAAGACGGCATATTGTACCAGTTATATTTACTCACATAAAACTGTGCAGTTCCCAGTGCATATTGACCAAATTTTTCTGCATTTAAAGATAATCCCGATGACATTGTTTGCAGAATTACGTATAATCTCTTGATTAATTCTTCATCAACACCCGTGATTTCTGCAGAACATTGCATGGTAATTTTGAAAGAATCTCCTTGCCGTATTCCCATTGTTGCTGTTGCCGGAACCTTGACGAGGTTTATCAACGTGTAACAACAACAACTCACGGAAACGAGTTTGGACGTGTTTCTTTTTATCTTCTTTAATTTTTTTTGTTTTCTGGAGTCTGGAGTCGTTGCAGCCCATTTTTCAAAACTTAAATTGTAAGAAATATGAAGGATCATTTCCGTACATCTTAGCCATACATGTAAAATAATCCGTATTTAAACGTATTTTAAATTTCAACCATTTTCAACTTTCCCTTGTATTTTATTTTATTCTTCAAAAATATATTTTCAAAAATAAAATAAGTGAATGTTAATTCTCAGTTGCGTTTAGGCCTTACAAATTTTAAAAAGTACTTAAAAAGTACTTAATTTTGTTCAAAAATAAAATTAATGGACAAAAATTAGGAGAGTCATAATTTGTAGAAAATTTATTTTTTCGCCCTCGTTGGACAATTTTCCTTCTAGATCAAAATGGCGCTATAATGACGCAGGTTTTTTTTATTTCCTTGTATAACTGAATAGTTTAGGAACCCTAAGGAGTGATTATCTCGACACCGGCAGCTTTCGGCAACAAGGAAACATCCAGTTGAAACATAAAAAGATGGAAAATTTTCTTAAGTCACTTAAAAATTAAAAAAAAAATACACATTTCTTTTTTAAATAAAATAGTAACGTTTTTATAAAGTATAGATTCTAAGCAATCCAAAAATATATAACACTCAACTACTTTCATGTAAAAACTTAAAAATAATCTAAGTTAAACTTTCATTATGGGCTATTTGATTGGATCTATTTATCGAAGTCCAAAGTTTGAGAATAATTTTATATACCTAGAACTAAAATATTTTTATTTTTTAACATTATTCATAAAGGTCCTATTATCTGAGAATATTAATCCATGGAAAAATCTTTAGAATCATAACATTCGTCCCAACCATTTATGAGACGGTTTATATGGTTTCGTCCCATAGTGCAGCGGTTCAGTTGTGATAAGGTAACAAACAGGCGACGGGTTAGTAGGAGACAAGACTCGAGACTTAATTTTTACCATGACCATTTCTAATAAGCGGATTATAATAAATTTGCTGTAGTCCATCAACCACCGGCTTTCATTGAAATGATTCACAAGAAAAATGATTAAGAAAATTATTTAATCTACATATTTAGAATTACTTTATTTTATAAATTAACTACTTAATTAGGTTTAAATTATGCAATTCTTATTTGCAATTTTAGAATTAATATGCATTTAAGAGCGTATTTTGTAAGTAAAATAAAATGGTTCCAACATTAATTTTAACGGTATAAGATAACCTAAACCCGGTGGTCTATTAAATAATTCATGAAAAGGTGTGAATAATTTTGTTGAAATAAGTTACTTTATAATACTATAATCCCGCAGGCACTTTTAATTCTGTAATAAAAAATTTCCTAGATACTTTTTTGGGTAATCCTGTATCAGAGAAAGTCCCGTCAAAATCGGTTCAGCTATTCCAATGATGTTAAGCCCGAATCAAATGAAAAATCGTTCAAATAAATAAATAGGTATGAGCTCAATATTAGGCAGTTATTTCAAAATCATAGACATTCATTTCAGTTTAATTTATTTGTATTGATGATGAATATAAAATACCTGTGCACACAGGTTGTTGACAGTATTTGAGTATGAATACCTTCCTAGGTATTTAGCGCGCGTTTTTCGTTACCAGTTTAAAAAGCTGAAGTAACGGTACAAGTGTTATTCAGTAAGGATATTATAATGTTGTGTACAGAATGACAGCCACAATAAATTATGTACTAAAAAACAAGAACATATAACAACATGTCTATAAAATAATACGGGCGTTAATTATAACGTTTTATGACTGCGATGTGACGTTGTTTATTCAAAAATTTAGTAGGAAAAATTGTGCCCAACAGTTGCCAGGCATTGCTATCTCAAGTTTGTTTGCCAAGTTTCGGTGACAGTTTAAATCAGGTAAATTGGATCGATTTACACAGTTCACTCGAATCCGGGGCGCGACTTCGAAGAAACACAAAAGTGACTTACGGCATCGACAAAATACGAACACTTTACGCTTATCAATCGTGCACGAGGACTTTAAAACCGCCGCAGCCGCGTATTGCGGAACGGGAGCCGCTTTACCGGTCGAGCGACTCCGAATTATCACATTTGTTTGCGACCGATTAATTTTAATTAATTACCTGTACCGGGAAGCCGGCCACCGATAACTTCGGGACCGGGAAAGTTAACTTTGCGTACCTGGTTTCTCACGGGCGCTCGAGACTACTTGAAAAATATTAATGGGATAGGGAAGAATAAAATAGTGGTGTGCTCACCTGCCGCCGGGCGCACGAGCACGAGCGGCAACACGAGCAGCGGCAGGAAGGGCAGCCGCATGCTCGGGCTAGCGTCGCATGCCGGCGCGTGCGGCGCTGTGCGCTGTTCGCCCGCCGCCGCGGAACTGCGCGCAGCGCGACGAGCGCGCCCCGAGCGCCGCCACCGCGTGTGCCGGCGGGGCACGTGCGCGCCACGCGTGCTCGCTGCCGCCTGAGACACCGCGCGCCGCATCCGAGGCCCGCCCGGTCCGTCTTACCATCGGTGTGGCCCTAGCGGAGAGTCGACGCGGACTGAGCCGCTGCCGCCTGCCGGCCGCCTTCTGCCGTTCCGCGGGCGGCCGCCGCGATGCGACACGGCGAGGGCGCGCTCAGGCGGCGACGAGGCCGCGCTGCAAGTGCAGTGCGCCTCCGAGGGACGCGGCCGCCGGTGCAACACTCTGCAGTCCCTGCACCACGAGCGACGCGCGCCAGTCGAATAACTGAGGCCCACACTTTATCTGCGTGGATTTAGTTCTTAGAGATCCCTGTAAACTCTTTCAATTTCCCGAGATACAAAGTAGATACGAGTACCTATCTTAGATTACACCTAGGGTAATACGTAAATAGTACTATTTTTATGAATATTACCGTCTCGTCTATATTATAATTAATTATAATTAGGCCAGTAAAAATCCATTTCAGTCGTTCCGAACGTTACGTTACGTTATCCCGCACAAACAGACAGACATAAAAATTTCAGAAACGTTTTCGGGCTTAAGTAGTTACATAATCGTATGAGATGAATAAAGGGCAAAATTATAGGCAGACACTTCAATTTCATTTATCCGTATACTCTTGAAAGTTTCATCAGAAAATTGTATGAAAATTTCACCAATAAAAATTGATTTAAAAGATTCAACACCTTAGTTCACTACTGAATAGGTACATATTATTATGGATCTATTCACGAAAAACAACAAACAAAAATAATAAATTCTTACTTAATGTAAACAATGATGAAACTATCTCCAAACTACATAAATAAAATATAAAGTAGGTATTTACTTAGTAGTATACGGATACTTGTAATTCATTACGAAAGATTACTTAATCGTGAGATATCCGTCAAATTAATCGTATCTCAAAATTAAAAGACGGATCATTGAACTTAACGTAAGTAAAGCGTTGAAGTCTTTTCAAGGGCGCTTATTTGACGGCACCCGCAAAAAATATAGTTCCTTGTACAAAAACCACTTGGCAACAGTTTATTTATAAGTTTTACGATTCTTTACAGGCTATAAAATTGGTGAGAGTTAAAGATTGTTAAAGCTTTCTTATACTATGTTAAGTTTATCTCTATAGTATGTAGAAGTATTTTTCAAAGAGGAAAATTAATAAATCTTTCTTTCTCCATATTTTCAGTATATAAAGTTAAACTCAAAATTCATAAAGAATAAAGAAGCTTCTTAGGTACTCGACTTGGAATACAATAATGCCAAAAGGGAGGAATCTGGTTTTGAAACTTTCTCCTTATATTTCTTACCCTTCTTGAAAAAGAGTCAAAAACTGGAAATTTCGTTTCATCCAAAATTATTGTAATTTATATAAGTACTTACATAAGTTTTATAAGATTTTAACCGAAGGTATCTCCATGTCTATTATGAATATATGGATTCGAAATAATCGGGCATTTTCTATGCTTTCGATCTACACTTTGTGTCTAACTCTATCATCAATTATACTAGTCAAGACCGTAACCAAGATAAATATACATTTTTTCACAGCAAACGCTAGAATTACCTTCTCGTTTTATTTAATTTCACTATAAATTATAGCTACAATACTCTAGTATAAAAAATTATAAGGCATATTTATATTACAAATATTATGTAAATGAAATCAAAAATGAGAATTGTTGTAATTAATAACTTCCTTGTTTTAAAACAGGGTTAACAGTTTGCTAGTAATGCTAGTACCTATATAATATGTTAATAAACAAAATTGTCTGTCTGATTTCGAAAGCTCAAATTGGACTATACCTAACGCAATTGATCCAAGTTTTTATAATTTGTTTTGTCCATCGGTCTATGTGTTTGTCTGGGCGTATTAAGAATCAATTTTGATGTAACTTTTCAACCTGAAAAATCAAAGAATTATATCATGGGATTTTAAAAATTCACTGCGGACGATATCACAGACATCAGTTAGTGCAAAATTTATTGTGCGCGACTTCTGGAATAGAGCTATATTTATTAAAATTTTTATCATTCTGTGTAGAATACTTGGTTTCATACTGTGGTCTCATACTTGTATGATTACAGGCGTAAGTGCGTTGGAAACTTAGAACGGGACTCGGTGAAGTATTTTAATGAGTTTTAGGTAAGATACATGTATATTTTTTAGAAATACTTTTAAAGTTTCACCCATTATTAATAAATTTTAAGCCTATAATAAACAATCTTAACATAAATTAGGATGGGTAAGAGTGGAGCCAGACACAAAGTTAATTATAATATTACTATTATTGAACGATGTTATAGTATTTGTTAATGTCCAAGCTTATTTTATTATACTAGGTACATTTAGGTTTTTATGTATTCTTCTTCTCAGACGTACACTCTTGACCGAGTGGTCGTGAATGTTGGGGTGATAAAGTAACATGACATATGTCGCACATGATTCCCTTTTTTGGCAGTTAGTTGCATTACTCGACAACTACAGATGTTTTGGTCATCGTTTTCGATATAAAATATTGTCCTCCTGACCGAATCAGGCTATCTGTGTGGGACATAATATGTACAAGTGCACAATATCCGTCCATCGGGCGGGTGAAGTCCTTCTTGATCTTCTTCCTTCCACCTGTTTTGTACCACAAAACCCTCAATTTTAGTGTTATGTATATCTTTATTTAAATAATAATTAAATTAAGAATGCATTATGTCATTAAAATGAGAAGATAAAGAGTAACTTACCTAAGCTTACAAATCTAACAAAAGAACGACGCATAAATTATTTTGGGTCGACGCGGCGTCTTCACACGACCCAATTAGTCACCGATAGTAGATAGTCGTAAAAAATTTATTATAAATTATTCAAATGTTAATTATATTCAACTTTTTACTTTTCTTGTTTTACATTTCTCGTAGTATCGAATAAAAATTATAATTAATTCAATTAAAGTAATAAATTAAGTTAAAGCGTTAAGAAAATTGTGTCGGAGCACTTGAATTAGTTTTATTGTTACTCAGGTATCGGAAAGCAACAATTAAACATTTCTTTAGATAAATAAATACTACATAATATAAAGAATACGTAAAAATATAAAATATCTTCTTTATGCGATACCTACTGGGATAAAATATACAAACCAAAGCTCTTAGCTTTTTGTCCCAGTTAACCTTGATGTTTTAGGTTAGTATGTACTAACTTAGTAAGTAGAAGTACATACTAACCTAAACATCAAGGTTTATATTAACTGCTCGTAAACTATTGGATCAAAAGGAAGAGGCGAGATTATCATTTCGGTTATTGACTGCACAGACGGATGTCCGAACTAAATAAATTTCCGGCCGTTCTATGTTCTAGCGCTTAATGAAATACCTTTCAATGGAATTCTAATCCAGTGACGCAACGCTACGCGGAACGACTGCCAAAATAGTTAGTCACGATCATCGAGACCAGAGGCGTGACACGCTCTAGCGGTGATTCCCGGCATCATTCGTTTTAAATAATTGTACATTTCTTAACAATTTCAGATTGAATGAAATATTTAAATTGCAGTAAATACTTAGTCATTTATAAGGGCTAAACTAACATAAGGAGTAACATAAGGAATAAACTAGTAAGTAAGTAGTAAACTAGTATAGTTCTTTCGAGTCACGAGGGCACATGGCTCATGGTTGTGTGTGTATCTCCATAAGTGTGAGCGAGAGCATATTATGACGCTCCCACCTAGGCTCCTGACAGGTACGCACATTTACGCAATGTGCATGTACACGACGTAACCACAAGTAAAGCGCCCGTAACTTCGTGAGATAAACGCACTACATATACCACTACTCACAGGTATTAACGACACATATATAATATGTAGAATTTATATATTTTTTTTACATATATATACTATATGCGATGTATATTTTTTATGTATATAATAAGGTAGGTTGGATACAACCCTTTGAGGACCTTGGCTTTGTCAAGCAAACTTTTCCAGCGGAGATGGAAACAGAAAAAATATAATTTTAGCGATTACGAGTATCTAATATCTATAGCTCATAATAATAATAGGTTAGTATTTTTAAAAGTTTCGATCATTTCACTTTAGTTTGTTTGGACAAAACTCTTTTATTAGTAGATAGGTCAAAAAAGTTTATACAAATCATGTGGCTTTCGGAGAACCTATTATGACCAAGAATAACGTGACTACTGAAGCGTCATTTCTTAAAATTATATTATTCGTATTAGGGTACCTACTTCCTTGAAACCAAATACTTATTTTTTATTTTTAAGAATGTCTAAGTGAATATCAGATTAATTATTATTAATACCTAGCACATATTAATACCTACTGTACTAAAAATTAATTACTCAACGTTTATTAAATACCTACCTAAGTCTTTTTTTATACACATTTTCTTATAAAAAAGCAAATCAACGATTTTCTTCAATGACTAATGATTGAATGATGAATGATGCAGAATTTACGTTATAAATCTACATACCCGAATATTTAAATCATTTATAATTTAATAAATAAGACTTGAGGTATGTTAATCCAGTTTTCAAAACGTTATTAATTGTCAAATTAGTGTAGATCGACTAAATAATCTTGGTCATTTCCACATCGGGTTGCAAGTTGCAAAGTTAATTAATTTAATGTCAGTCACTTTATTAGCTACATTGTCACAATCGCAAACATAAGTTCAATATGGTAGTGTTTTTTTTTTCACTTCATTTTCCATAGATATCGGGATCCATATTGGGATTGTGGCTTGATTGTAGCAATATGAATCGTAACTTTAGCCCTGCGTGGGACGGTGGGACGGCATTTGAAATGTAAACACATACATATTATGATCTGTAAATGCATAGGACAGATGCAGACCGCATGTAAATAAAGTAAAACCACCGATGACCGTGTCATTTGTTATTGTCAAATTAAATTGGCGCAAAAAGTATCCGAGATCGTGATCGTGCCGTCCTCATTCACGTAAATGTCATTTTTTATCTAAACTCAAAGAATCGAGGATATTTAAATTTTTTATTTGTGACAGATAGGAAACGCAAAAATTTATAAACCGACGTCTAAAAATTTGTAAAGAACGTCTATAACATTCTTTACGGGATGTTGGGTTCAAGGATCGTCACAGAACACGGTCTTATGCCGCTTGTATATACAAAATAGTTATACCTGAGTTCAACTATTTTGTCCCAGTAGTACAACTGTTAAAAGGATTTCGTTTTTACAGTTTCACTACTGCGAAAAAAGTCCTAACAGTTCAACGATTGAACTAATCGGTTGTGCTAGTGGGAATGACCCCTTAAAATAAACAAATAATGTCCTCCCAACAAAATCCGGCCACGGGCGGCGGCCAATTTCAACAGAGATTAGCCATCTGCGCGGGAGATATTATAGTGCACAAATGTGTGTGCAAACATAGGTGCACTCTCTTTTCCCTTACTCTCATAGTCCGATGGGACGGAAAATCCGACACGACCGGAGAGAGATCAGACGCAGGACGTTTTACGTGCTCTCCGAGGCACGGGGGTGATTCACCACCAACTTCCTAACTCCGGGCTAGTACTTATTGAGAATTTCTTGACAGAAAAACCCAATACATTTTTTGGCCCGACCCGGGAATCGAACACGGGGCCTCGTCATCCGCAGTCGAACTTGCTAACCACTAGACCAATGAGGTAGATGACCCCTTGCCAATCAATCCTTGTTCCGTTGCTGCATAATATGCCATAGATAGGTAGGTATAGTTGAAGACCTGGAGAGTGACTTTTCATCCCAGGAAAACAGAATCTCGTGGGATTGTTAAAACCTAATTCCATTCGGACGAATAGCGGACAAAAGCTAGTCAGCCATGTGAAGATCATTTTGTTATGAAAATGCTCAAAACAAGCCACTCTATTTTTAGATTTTGTATCATTTGCCAAAGAGTACAACAAAAGCGCAGACTCCGCGGAATGCTAGCGCGGGATTACATCAACGGGCAGATGTCGATGAATGTCTCAATTTATCACGTTTGACGAGCTCTTGGGCTCAGCGATGCATTGTAGCGGTTTTAGCTAAAAGGCCTAGGTTTCTTTCCTGGTAGATGTTACCAAGTTGAGAAATTTCAACTTATAATAAAACTCCGGTTGATTGTAAAAAGTTAGTATAAAATGCAATAAGATGATGTTAAAATTCAAAAACTAAAATCCGACTTTACCCGTTAAATTAGTGCAATTTATGCTGCTTTTAAATTTTTATCAAAAAATATATTTACTTATCTAATTTTTCTTATGCACCTTATATATGCATCATGCATTTTCGGAATCTTCATAATTTATGTCACATAAATCAATTGTAATTTTTTTTAAATTTTGACCCTATACAATAAGAGCTTCGTTTGACATAAAACTCGAAATAAGCCTGTCGAATAATTTTTAAATTTTTAACCCCCGACGCAAAAACGACGGGGTGTTATAAGTTTGACGCGCGTGTGTGTGTGTGGCATCGTAGCAGCCGAACGGATCTGATTTTGCTATGTTTGATGAAAATTGGTTCGAGATGGTCCAAGATCGGAAAGATTATATATTTTTATTGTAACGATTACTGGTGTTTTAAATTTTTAATTTACACTTGTTACATGAGTTATATTTTTTGTATCCGCCATATTGAATTTGTCTTGACGTCATGAGTCATGACACTCGGACCGCTACGAAAACGGTTACGATATCTTTCTTATTCATCAAAATCGTATCTATGAGTAGTCTGTTAATTAGAGGGACCTAATCAAAATTTAAATAAACTATAACACACACAACTGCCAGACACTAGTACCTATACTTACCCACCTTGCCGAGTCGGGTAAAAATTAAACGATGTGTTTCAAAAAGAATAATACTCATACTTTGTAGACTTGTAGTTTTTGTATTAACACAATAATCATAACAGCATCAAGTGGTAAATAACATGTGTTAAAAGGCATCAAGCAACACGCCTAGAAGCAGACAAATTCCATGAATGAAAATTGGCATTTCAGAGCTTTCGAACAAACTAGAAGAGAATTTTGGCTTGCATATCATGAACTTATGGCCTGGCTTTCACAGGCAGAAAATTATCTAAGTAGTAATGCAGGGCCCAGGGTATCTGTACACAATTTTAGTTGTCTTAAAAGTTAAAAACATCAACAAAAGGTTTAGGAGAAATGCGTAACCGACGAACGCTTACGACATTCTTAAATTTGTTTTTTAATGTAGCGCCTTTTCAATGCCAGAGTGATAAGAAAGTTCTAGGCGCCATGCTTGGCTCACGCGCGTGGCTCACGCCTTTCTGCGAGAAACCACTTGTTTACTATTAAAGGACCGTACACGTAAAATAAGTTTCATCTGAGCCTGATGTTTTGTCACTTTTCATTACGAAAGCTGTCAAAATATCAAATTTAAGCATAAAACACTTATTTTACGTTGGTGAAATCGACCATAAGACAGTTAAAGAAAAACAGATAACATAATTATTATATTTAAGATTGGTCCAATTCTTTAGAAGAGAAGAGCTATGTAGATGGCTACTCTTCCTCTAGGGGTATGGCTTATTGTATAAATGCTTGTCTGGGCTTCTAGCCGCCCGCCGACCTGCCGAATGTTATTTACACAGACATGCCTTTTAATTATTCTCGTTTATTTGTGTCTGGTTGTAAAATTATTATACCGTCTTGATAAATTAAGTTGGAAATTGGAATCTTTTATTTTTGCTTTGGACCTGAATTACGCCTGTCTCAGGTACGAGTACCTAACTTAGGTACTTTAATGTAGGTATTTTATTAGTGTACACTGTACGTACTTGTCTATTATTGAAATACATATTTTTTTTAGATTTGGTATGGTTCTCAGGTTTTCTTACAATCTTTTATTTTATTTTGAAAAATCTCGAACCGTCGGTATCAGAAGAAAATGTTAATGTGCAGAAATGCTTATTAAGTAATAAGCATTTTAACTGCACATTAACATTTTCTTAATCGACTGCTTTTTTGGTCTAGTGGTTCGCAAGTTCAATTGCCGATGACTTAGAATAGCTTGGTTTTGGGTTTTTCTGTGAAGAAGATCATTTTTATGACTTGATTCCGAAAGACTTGGGAGATGGTAGATTTACGAGCACAAATTTAAACAGTGTGTAAAGACACATTTGATACCTAACTTGCACTTTATTAGGTAGGTAGATATATAAAAAATTAATAAACTAATGCTGAGATCTATTAAAGATCTAAAAAAAAATATTATGGTTAAAATGAAACACAAATTACGCTCTGACATGAATCTGTTGCGTTGTAACTCTGTCTTGAGTCTGAGCTGAGTGAGAATGCGGTTTATAGATTTCAGATTAAGAGGACATTATCATGTGTTTTCCTTATCATAGTCGTCATCCCGTTTTAAAAGGATTTGAAGGAAAAAAAAAAACGTTCCATATACAAATCCGCCCTTAGCGACATTAGTTAAAGACATGCAAATTACTTTGCTTATCCGCATGAATTAATTAGTCAGCGGCTTGGATTCTTTTTGCTTTATCTCTGAATAAGCTTCGTGATAGCCCGTATCGACATCGAGCACTTTAGATGTGTCTCGTAAACTCCTTTAGTTCATTGTTATACATATTTATATAATCTATACTTTAGTATTATTTAGTCTGTCTGTCGGTCACCTTTTCACGGCCGGATCCACAAAAATATATCGAGAAACTCAAACTGTTATCACCATGTTATCACCACCATTTGGTAAGGATTAATGCTTGCACATTTCTGGACAAAACCTCACTGTCCGTATTGAAATATTGTTTTCACCACAACGTGTAATGCGAGTTATAGATGTTTTCTTTTTGATAACTTACAGTGACTAAGGAACACATTAGGTTCACTGTTTGTCAGCCGTTTATTTTTCATAAGTTTTCATTTTCCACAAGAGTTAAATAATAGGTACATAGATGCGGATGTTTACATTATCCAAAGTTCAGAGAAAAGTCTTGGATTTGAATATTAGATTTTTGTGAGTTACATAGATAAATAATGCAGCGTTAAGAAACGGAATAATAATAATCTGTATAATCCTACCCGTGTTCAATACTGATCAACTTTCGTGACATGGCTTAAAATGTTCAAATATGCGGGCGGCAGTGGCGTAACTATAGGGTGGCAAGACGGCAAAATGCCACGGGCCCCAGCCTGAAGGGGCCCCCGGTCAGAGAGAGCCGGAAGCACAAGATGATCCTTGTGCTTTCGGCCCCGGCCCTCCATCGTATGGGAGGGAGGGCCCCGGCCCTCCATCGTATCGGAGGGAGGGCCCCATACGATGAATTTGCCACGGGCCTCAAACGGTATAGTTACGCCACTGGCGGGCGGACAGGCAATGGCAAGAATTTGGTTGAATCGCCGACTCTACCTAGCACTTGTTTACCTCGCAGTCTAGGTCTGACATGTTTGTACTTATTCATTCATTTCATTAGAAAAACACTCAATTTAGGCACTTTTTGGTAAGAAAATTATAATATTTAATTACGCCCGCGACTTCGTTCCCGCGGTATCTCTTTTCTGGAATGAAAGGGGATGAAAAGTAAACTCCATGATGCGAACTATTTCGTTGCCAAGTTTTGTCACAATCGACTGAATTTTTTTTTGGTATAGTAGGTGGTGTAGATAAAAACACCTAGCTAGTAGTTTATAAGACCTTCAACTAGACAACAACAAGAACCCTTCTTTGCGTCGCGCAGTTGGATATTTTTACCCAACTCCATTCCATTATTGCGTGATTGAAGGACAAATCAATAAACACTCTTTCGAATTTATAATTTTAGTAGGATAATAATATTACGTAAAATAGATTTCACGATAAGCGATTAAGTGTCTCGAAGCAAGCTCGAAGCGAAGTAGTCTTATTCTTGCATTTGGCGATTTGGCTTCACTACCAGTCCCACTAATTATATTTATTGTAACCCAGATTTGGGTCGCTACCGGTTTTGTTGTTTTGCGAATAATTTAATATTCTATAGGTAGTAGATATCTTTAAAAAATGTAAAAAAAATCAAGTAAGTATATAAATTTGATTTTACACATTTTTGTGTAATCTAAAAATTCTTTCAGAATCAATTTTCAATGATTGTGTCTTGCCTGTAATGACGATATAGAGGGATTCCTTCTGACATTTGAACTCCTCAAAAAATCGTTCAACGTGTATTGGCTGAGTTAGGTGCCTGTCAATCCGTGGGAGACTAAAGTTACCGACGTAACCCAAAGGGCTAGCTATATCTCTCGTAGAATTGATAGACTGAAGCATATTAAGTTTTAGCGTTGAAATCGTGTAGAGATAACTGCAACGTGGGCTGTCCATGAGCCTACTTGAATTTGACAAACGAGTAAGAAGAAGAGAGAGAAGTAAGAAGGTGGCTGGATGAAAAAGACCGAGGATCTTGAATGTTAGGGCGCTCTCGGAAAGGGTTATATCCAGAAATGGATGTAGCTGTGGGAATGTTTAAAAATGATTGCATCAGTACAACGATTGCAATCAGAGGTGATTGGATATCACACTGATATAATTATCTCATCATCTCTCATTGTGTCGATTCTCTAAAAATGATTGCATCCGTGTAACGATCGTAATGACCTCTGATTAGCTGGTACCCTCCCGTTATTGGTTAAAATGCATTGATGTAGCAAGAACGCCATAAATTCAGCCAATCAGCGGCCATTATCCAGTTTATAATGACACAAACTCAAGCCCGACTAAAAACAATCAAACGCAATGCATTAGTGCAAATGTAAACATTCAACTTATTTGTTACGCAAATCGACCGTTAACGCAATGGAATTACTTAATAAGTAGATTGATATCACGCTTTGATTTAGTATCCAGTCAATTAGGTATTCTGTGATCCAGCCCAGTCAGTGGGCTTCGTCGTAAATTAAACTTAGACCCATTGTTCGTTCACAGACACTAAAAGGCGAACTTCCTGGCGAAGTTTCTGGAAAAAAGCCAGATTTGCATAGACGTAATAAATTCAGCAACGATAGCCGATAGTGGTTAGAGCTATATCTCTTTTTACGATCGATAACGCTAAAGCAGGGGCTCACAAAGTTTCTTTATCACGCTTCCCTTCTGAAAGGATAGGACGTGCGTCGTAAAAAAAACTTTAGGAGTCCCTGCTTTAGCGTTATCGATGGTAGAAAGAGACAACACGTTTGTAATAGCTGGGGTGGCTGAAAACTCTTCATGTGTGTATTGTGTGCTACTTTTACCGACTGACTGATTTTATTTGTGTTTGTCCGTATCATTAAAAAAATCGGTAATAGTGTTGTAACAATTCTCAATTAGATAGTTTTTTAATATGTTTTTAAGCTCTTTTTCCTTTTCAATATTCTCGAGCTGTGCAGAACTAGTTTTGAGAGTGGCAGAATCAGTGTGTTTGTAGGTATGTCTCTCAATGAATCGGCGAGGTTTATCTTCTTTTTCGGTGTAAAATTCTATGTTTTTAAGCTATAGGCCCGCGATAGAAGCAATGCATATCGCGGGCCTTGAGCGTGGAGACCGAATCCAGAAATTCCGTAACGAAAATAACCTGACACGGACTCCTCTCACCGCTAGATGGCGCTGATAAAAAATGCTATGCAATAGCTTTACCGCGGCAGTCCCCGAGTGCCACACGTCTTTTTTTCTTATGGATTTACATGTTTAGAATGCTTAAATAGAAGGTAGAGTCAAAATTTCCAATTCTTTGCAGTGCGGTAGGCACGAGTCTGTAGTTTTATGCTTCATGCTAAAGACATCGCAGGAGCAAGTTAGTATACGGAATACAAGGCTCATTGCATTGATTTCAATTCGAGAGGGCCTGCTCACGATTACATTGTATCGTCTCGCTAATTCGCAGGAATTAGTACGTACCAACGGAAACCGTCCGCCTGATTTACCGCCGTGCCCACAGACAGCACAAACGTTTAGGCTAGGCTACACAATGTAGCTAGCTAATTCTGTTATATCTCTCGACTAAACCTGACTAAATCTCTAAACTAAACTGAGTTGGGATCCCGGGATCGAACCAGTGAAACCGCAGTAGACCGCATTTCTAACCACTAAGCTATCACTGCTTGCTCTAGTAAAAATAAAATTTTGAATTTGGCAAAATAAAGTTTTGCATTTGCCAAAACTGCCGGGTTGCTATTTATTGTTCCCACAGTATTCCCAAAATTAGCACATTTCTTGTTCTAAAAAGTAAAACACTTTAACATAAAAGTATATAGATAGGTATTCTTACTAATATTATAAATACGAAAGCGTGTTTGTTTGTTTGCATTTCGATCGACGTGATTTTTTGCGACGATATAGTTGAGGACCTGGTGAGTCATAGAATGGACATAGGCTACTTTTTATCCCAGAAAATCAAAGATCCCGCGGGATTTAAAAAATTAAAACTACGCGAACGAAGTCGCGGGCATTAGCTAGTATGTATCTAATATACATAAGTAAGTATCATAAGATTTACAGCAATTACGTCAACTTTCCCTGTTTCGAAAGTAGCTCTCCAGAAGTTTTCTTTAAATAGTTTACAGTGAAGTGAATTTCGCAAATTGATCTGCGTCTGCATACAGACAGCTTTCCATCGCTCAACTCGAGTGTCGTCGTGTTTAGAACGGTTTCTTAGAATCACCTACGCCTCCTACTAAATGTACCTTATAACCATGTAGCAAAGAGATTTCAAGTTTTTGACCGAAGCAAATAAAAACTGTCAAAAGACCAAATTAGTCAGTAATAAAAGTTTAATTAGCGAATGTGAAATAGGCCCAGAGAAATTAACATACCTACTTATTCATAATTCAAAATTATTTCTTTCTCTTGTAACACGTCAAGACTCTACTACCACCGCACCGGTTCGGAATGTAGATTCTGTTGAGAGGAGTCGGCAATAAACTCGGCAGTTGCTCTTTTCTTATGTTTTTTCTTAAATTATGCGATTGAAATAATTCTCGCATCTCTTTTTTTTTTCAAATAAAACGCATAACCCTTATTAAAATTGCCACCTGGCATCGTAGTACCTATGTACAGCATAGTTTCAAAAATTCACAGCTCTATTTTTATTGTCATCGTCATTATTTCGAATCATTTATGCGAAGAAATCAAAAAAATATGTTTTGTGGTAGATCGTTTAACAAACTAATAAATATATCAATTAAAAGCTTTTTATGAAACATTAATTAATTCATCAACAGATACTGAAGAGTTCAGAAGGGCTCTTACAAAGTTTTTTTTGAGTCTCCTGTAAAATTTTGTCAATCACACTTACTAGGTTTTGAAATGGGGCAGTCGTATTGCTACGGCCATGTCCTTTAATTGGTACATACTTTAATTAATCTGTCTATTGTGTTGCATAGAGTAATGAATGAAGTCTGTCCAGAGCCAGACGCGGCATTCGGGCATCGGCATGCATCGTGCAGTTGTGCCAGACAATCATTATGTCATCAGTCTAGACGAGATGACAAACAAGCTAGTCGCTGTTTATCCATAAACATAGTATTACTCATATACCGGGAGCCGGCACCGCTGACAGCATTGATGATTTTTTTTTAATGTGATTGTTAGTTAAAAATTAGACGAACAAAAAAAGCTTGATTATGCTGATTTAAAAAGCCGAAAAAATGTTTATAAAAAATGTTTTTTTTAATGCAAATATATTTTAACGTCGCGTCGTCCTAGATAATAATTGTTTGCAGTGAATTTGATACAAAAATTCGTACTCTTTCAGGAGAACATTGCGCAGACAATTTTTTTTACCTACTTTAAGAGTACGATAGGGGATAAAGTTTCTTCGTCATCTTATACATTTTTGCGTAATGTTTTTCTAAAAACGTACGCATATTTCTATCGAATCCTAATAATCATCTGCGATGGCGGTAACACATTTTTGCATTAAAAAAATTTTTTAACCCTTTTTTTGCTATATAAATTAAAGCATACCTAGTTTAATTTTTTTTACTAAATAAAGAATATCAGCCAAACTGAAGTTGACTAAAATCCTCTCCCCTTCAAATAAACGGAAAGCTTGTACTAAGATAATAATGCAATGGGTGGGGTTCAAATCGAACCTGCTACCTTTCAGTTTCCAGTCGGCACTAATCCGCAATAGTCTGTTCAGCTATTGAGGCTATAAATTATTGAATCTTAGAAATGTTAGCTACTGATTTCCAAGAACTTTGATTCCGCATAACGGGACTTTTAGTGTTACCGACTCCTGGACTATTACTTACCTCAGCAGTCACTGGTCATTTAGTGTGATGTCTGTCGGTTAAATGCTCTAAGTATATCTACAATAGAAATATGTATAAATAAAACTTCTTACTAGCTTTTACCCACGGTTTCGCTAAGTAGTCTGAAGCGGTGATTCTTGTACAAAATGAACAATTTTGATTTTTTTGAATTTTCTATTCTTTTGGATTTTCCCAATTTTTTTATTTTTAAACCACCCCTGTATTAGAATTAACACAAAAAAAATTCAACACAAAATTAATTCATCAACTGATGCTGAAGAGTTCAGAAGGGCTACCACAAATAAGTTTTTTTCTCTGTAAAATTTTGTCAATGGCACTTACTAGATTTTGAAATGGTGCAGCCGTGCGGGTCCGACTCCTATTTGACCGATTTTATTCTTGTTGCAAACAGTTGCTTTTTTTTAAAACACTTTGTTGTGCACATAATTAATTGCCGTCTCGCTCGTCGCTGATGATGATTACGATGCAGACGAAGCAGCGTTGCGCGTAGTTTGTAAATAAGATCAGTTAGTGCGTTTCCGAGAGCGCGTCTCGTTCTGGGAACGCGGACAATGCATCGTGCGACCGTCTCGCGCGTCTGGCGACTCCTTCATTCACTTCACATTACTGAAAATACCGAGTACGGACGATATTCTTTGATGGGAAACAATTTTAATTACACATGAAAAAAAAATTATCCGCCAATGCGGATTTTAAACCTCAATAGCCCAACGGTTAAAGGTGTAGACTGAAAACTGAAAGGTCACAGGTTCAAACCCTCCCCGTTGCACTATTATTGTACCCACTCCTAGCACAAGCTTTCCGCTTATTTGGAGGGGAGAGGAGGATATTAGTCAACTTCAGCTTGGCTAATATTCTTTATTAAAAAAAAATGCGCAAATAATAATCACCTGTTTGATCGTCTAAAGGCCGATTTCAACGAGCGAAAATGTAATATCTGGACAGTTTTTGTATTGAAAATATGCCAAAATGTCTTCACGCTCGGATAAAACGTTGATAAAATCGGCACTTAAAATGATTGAGCTATTCTTACAAATCTTCAGTTAGTTGTAAATGATATACTATTGCCAGCCCCAGATTTCTCCAGGATCCCATCCAGCAGATCCCGACCTGATGACAATGGGACCGCCTGGGAAGTATACACTTTCAAACAAAAAAGGATTTTCCAAATCGGTCCGGGCGTCTTCGAGTAATATTCCCCTAATACTACATATATTAAAAAAAAGACGTGTGGCACTCGGGGACTGCCGCGGTAAAGCTATTGCATAGCATTTTTTATCAACGCCATCTAGCAGCTCACCGTAGAGGAGTCCCGTGTCAGGTTATTTTTGTTACGGAATTTCTGGATTCGGTCTCCACGCTGGCCCGCGATAGAAGCTATGCATTAGCTTAAAAAAGAAGATTCCGACGTATTGAGAACCTCCTTCTTTTTTGGAAGTCGGTTAAAAATATAAACCACTTTTATATTCCTAATATTAATTTACTTGTTCCTTAGTACGCTTACACGTCTGCGGTTATGGAAAGTTGCATATCGATTTCCAAGATCGATTGCTACTCATCGATTTCCTATAATGGCTGCGCTCGTGGCCAGTGTTATTAAATATTATTAAAATTATTGCCCGCTTATTGCCAATAATCGACAGTTGGTAATAAAAGGTAATAATGGTAAGCACTCTTAATTATGGTGTCTTAACAGGCCACATAAATCAGTTATTATACTTGTTACTAAGTCTGAAATTCATTATGGATACCTAGATACATAACGTCTGTATATCTATAGAGCATATATATTCTGCCCTTGTAATAGAAAACACAGTAAGTTAAATTAAAAGTAACTTGTAGTTACTGTGTTTTCAATTACGAGGGCAGTATTGGCAAGGTCACATGCTGTTATTCAAGGGGCGGTCCAACAAATTCCTAAAAAGCCGGCAGTACATTGTTAGTACCTAAAATGTTCATGAGCGGCGGTAATCACTTAACATCAGGTGAGCCGAATGCTCGTTTGCTCGCTGTACATACAAAAAAATCAGGATCGTGTAGATTTCAAAATAACAAGCGAAGTCACGATATAATTGCTTGTTCATTACATACTTCTCAAGCTTTAGTACCCGAAGCAAAAAACCAGACATGTCTGCGAAATGATAACAGTAGGTAGATTATTATCTTAAATATCCACAAGTAATGAATGACGCAAGGGAGAAAAAACCACAGGTGCATTAGTAGTCTATTAATTGCAAAAGATGATCTCTACTGCAAAAAGTCATTAAGTGATGACTCAGCTCGGACGTAGGTACCTACTGAAGTGCTGTTTTCGCTGGTAATACAAGATTTACAGTGTTCATTTTAAGACGTTGACGTAAGAGTACGTTATATTTTATTACTAGCTGATTCCCACGAATTCGTCCGCGTGGGTTTAAGTTTAAAATTAAAATTCGACTAATGAAGTTTTATCTTTCTAGGATAAACTGAGCCGATTCCTAAAACTTTATGTTTAAAGATATTAGTACTTTTTTATTTTTTATAGTGGCTAAAATTATTTATTTTTAAAAATTAATTCTTACAAATACAGATACATAACTATTTCTAAAATTAAAACTAATATAAACCTAAAACCTCATCGATATCACCGCAGCGCGGCATAGTACCCAAGATGCTGGCAGCATTGCCCCTTTGAATGGCCAAACTAATTCTTTGGCCAAGGTAGCTGCCAGCTCTTGGATCCCCGGTGGACTCGATGACCTTTATTAGTACTTATATATTTTTTCTTTAAGCTGATTTTCATGAAAGAACGCCTATACATGCGTGCCCAAGCTACGTCCAAGTTACCTACCTATGAAACCCCTATTAAAATTCACTTTATACTTAGTTTAGCGAGTCAAATTGACTGACAAAGTCTATTTAGCTAAGTACAAAAAATAGTCTTTGTGGCCCCAAATCAGTTGCAACCAGTTTTGCCAAATATTTTAACTAACTTTTGCTCGCATTAAATTCGATTTCTCAAACCTCTATTTTACTCTCAAATCGGGGTTGAAATTTCAAAAATCCTATCTTAACGGATGTCTACGTTGTAATAGCTATCTGTGTGCCTTTCAATCCGTCCAGTATAACTTATTACAAAATTGTATTTATGATACAAAATACAGCATCCTTATATTCTAATTATTCTATATTATATACCTATACTAATTCATCCTTTTATCCTTCGTTATTATGGGAAAACATTTGAGTATATAACTAACTACTCAAAGGGGAAAATGAAATAAAAATGGAAAATGTAATTTTTACTTTCTTTTGTGCTTGCTTCATTCTTACTGCTTTAATGCTTCTGCTTTCTAGTATTATTGGTGTAAAAAAAGTAGGTAAGATTTTATTTTCTTCCTACATTAACTTTTGTTGATTGTTAACGATTATTCTGTTGTCCTGGCTGACCTCGTTTGAAACTCTGAAAACGGACTCGGTAGATTAGCTCCAATTAATTAATTATTAACATTTACCACTACCAACTTCAATTGGGTGTAACATCTGGTAACATGCCCTTCTACCATTGTCTTCTCTTTAGGTAAAACCTCTCTACCCTTCTAGATCTTTATAATGCATTATAGTTTCTACTTACGCCAATGTGTTTTATTGTCTCCTAAATTATTATGTGTATGTGTATTTTTTTCTATTGCTATTGTTAACTTTTTAACTTTTATTCTGTTAACAATCTCTGATCGGCAGTTAATAATTTATTATTTATCATTTGGAAATACGCGGCATTCTATCAAACGCATCATTTCAAATCGCTTGGCTTTACAAATTAAAAAAAAAATAGGAAGGTTGCTAAATAAAGCTATAGGTACGTACCTACTTAAAGCTCTCAACAAATAAAAAATCATGAATGTCTTAATAAATTAAAAAAAATATTATAATAGAGTTTAGGAGTTATATAACCTACTCGTACCTACCACTTATAATAGGGATACTTAAAAAATATTTATAAAAAGAGAAAATTTGCTATGTTTAAATGATCATTACCAGCTTTTAATCAAACATGGCGAGTAAAAGTTTCTTTCTTGAAAATACTTTCAAACAACCATAGGAATTTCCGTTCCTGCGGCAATATCGTTCTAATTACACATGCCTCAAACGTAAATAACAAAAATCAGATACATTTAGCTAACCCACCCTGGCATCGCGTGGGTGAGATTCTCTACGAGTCTATAGCTTTTTTAACCAACTTCAAAAAAGGAGGAGGTTCTTAATTCGGCCGGTACAGTTTTTCTATGTACGTACCTATATGACCACCGATTTCTCCGGGATTTCTAGATCGATTCACGTGATTTTTTTTAATGGACAGAGCAAACTTAGTTATGACAAGATAGTCCTCGTAGTTAGTTAGATAGTTTTTTTTATTCGATGACATGACAGTCCTTGACTGTGTTCTCACCTGATGGTAAGTGGCGATGCAGTTTAAGATGGTAGCGGCCTAGCTTGGAAGGGGGTTGGATACCTATAAATTATTATTATTTTATTTATATTCATAATTCAGTTAGTAATTACTGCTATTCCTAGACACACAAAATCACGCTATCAATTGGTGAAAACTTAATGTCCGTAGAGAAGTTTTTGAGATTGCCAGAAAAACTCACACAGACAAACTTGGTGGCCGGTGCCAGACGGACTTTAGTAGGTAGGTCTCATAAATTACGGATGAGAACCTACTTAAATAGCGTGAGCCTGTTATTTTTAATCTACGAGATTTAGGTATAAACTCATATTTTATTAGTTGACAAGCATATACTTAATTAACATATTTATCAGTGTTTCGTTATACTAATTTCATATATGTACTTAATATTATATTTCGATGATCTAGAATTCTAGAAGACAAACACGTGTAAGTGCAAAATTAAATTTGGATATTTTACCTACTACTTACCAATTTTTGTGTTTTTTTTTTTTTCAAAAAGATGAACTAAAGACGATGTTATAATAAAAAACCACAATTAACAAAGATGCGTGGCAATCATCTGCTCTCCTGAAAGTATTACCAAGCCTGTAATTAGAGCGTTTATCTTCTAGAATCTAGAATATAAATTTATAGCATCTCAATGTATTTTTCGAAAGTTTCAACGCAGCAGTATATCATTTCAGTTTAAGTCAGTTTCATTCCTATCATCATATCCACCATGCATCATGGTTGCCTGGAAGAGTTCGCTTCTTAGCGATAAGGCCGCCATTTCTGCTCTCATTTTTACAATTTATTTTAAGTTAATTTTATCTTTTATGTTTCTGTGTAATGTGGTGTACAATAAAATTTCATATCATAATAAAATATATCGGTAAAAAAGAAGAAGTAAGTATTTAGAGAAGAGATAAGGAAGAAGTAGCAAAATATTCGTAAGGAGGTATTCAAAGTGTCAGTGTGGTGCGCGGGTCAACGTGAAGTAGTGTGGTCCGTGGAGCAGCGGTTCAGAATAGCCCGGTTCAACGTGGTTCAACATGGTTCAACTCTCCGCGCTCAGCTCACTCGGTTCAAGTCAAGCCTCAAGTGCGGGGCAGTGAGTGGATGCAACGAGTTTTTACGCAGCGCGAACATCCGTGTCTGCGCTAGTTTTTATGCCGCCTTCGCGTCTGATCGTTTTTCTGTAGTCTCGATTGGTGACTGTCTGGCTTCTCGACGGTCGGCTCTGTTTACACAATCTGAACAATGATAAATATTATAGTGCGTAGCGCGGTAGCCGTCCGGAAACCTGTTTAATTTATAATAGAAAAACATACCTAACTGCCTATCGCGCCGTTTATCTACCAGTTAAATGGACTCTGTAATATAAATTCCGTATATATAATGAGCTGTATTTTGAATAAGGAATAGATATCGGTGTTTTTGTCGATACCGCTAGGTAAATTTTATTACGCATACCGTAATTTAACACTGAGTTATAAATATTGGATATAAGCAGGCGTTGCTTTGCGGAATTCCATGATAGACAAGGAAAACAAAATTCTTTTGATATAATCCACAAAACCAGAATAATCTGTAGGTGTGGTAGGTACAACGTTCCACTCGCGTTACATTACCAGAAAAGAAGTAGAAGAACGCGTTGTAGGTAGGTACGCTACCGCTCTTCTAGTAAGAACAAATACGGAATGACATTTCGTTGTTCCTATTATTTATTGTACTTACTTCCAGAGATGCAGGATAAAGGGCGAGCGGCACGTTGCATGTTCCTACCATATACAGGATTTATACAGGATATATATCTTTGATATACCTACCTAATCCGCAAAATCTTCAGGTTTTAGTGGGTAGGTATATCAAAGAATTGTTTTGTTTTTCTTAATTTAATTATATAATACCTACGAGCATATGGCCTGCTACAATTGATCATCCTAGACAAGACACAGGGCAGAAGGAGGAGGGACCGATAAGGATATCCAGGAACTTGCCAGTGATTCAATAAAATAAAAATAAAAAAATAAAACCGCCATCTTCATTCACAGCTGCTTATTCTGGTTGAAAAAATGGCGCCAGTGACTCAATGTACCTAATAAAAAAATAAAAAAACCCAGATTTAAAATTAGAGCTGCAGTGTCAGTGTCATGTTCAGGTTGGCAGAATGACCCCTTCATTAGAAGAGGCACTTTAAGAAGATAGGATAGGTACCTACACACAAACACAAATTTTTTTAAACACAAATCTTTACTAAACTAATCCAATAAGAGCATAACAGGAAAAGTCCTTCACAAGGAGTTATTAGACAAGATGAAATAAAAGTCGTCACCAATCATCATTAGGACGTCTCCGGAATGCCGAATTTGTTTTAAACCTTTTTCTTAATAAATTAATCCTAGTTTTATTTCTCTAAGGCAATAATTTTCCCACGTTTTACTGAATTCCATAAACTCTCCGTATTTATTGTATGTAACTACCTAAAATTAAATAAGAATAGTATAATAATTTTTTAAGTAGGCTACCAATTCGTAAAAAAGAAGTAACCTTTTTACAGGCAGTTACTTAATAATATGTACAATTGAAGGAAGAATATTCCTAGTTTTGGAAGAAAAGTTTAGAATTATAATCCACCAACAGTTGGCGGCAAAATAATTCTTAACTTTTCTTGCTAATCATGAACTTCCGCAAAGTAACGCCAGATTCTATCCGTTATATATATTCCTAGTTTTGTTCTGAAGCCATAAAAGGTTCGATCATTCAATTCTCCCAGAGTATCGCTAGAGATCGGTATCCGAATCCCGCTACCGGTGCGGAGTGATAATTACAGCTTTGCATACGTCTCAACAGACATCCCAACTCAACTAGCCTATATATAAATTATGTGGGTAGCCTACGTTAGGACTTCTGTTTGTGGGTTTACGGTGCAGTGGTTAAAGTTCAAAAAACTCAAAATTATTCAAAATTGGACGAAGTTACGTGTGTACAAGTTATCAATTAAAAAGTTAACTCTATTCTTTTATATAATGTGTTTATTTAATTTGATAAAGCTTTGTGGGTTGAATCATTATTGCGTAACTGCGTCCAATTATCTATTTTATGTAGGCCAACTTGTGCCTTTTATGATAATTACAGACTACCAGAGGTTCGAAAAAAAGATTTTGCTGAGAAGAGAGTTAAATAATAAAACTGTTCGACGATTATTTTGTACTTCTTATAAACAGCCGACCTGAATAAGGAGAGTCATTAACGCATATATTCAATTTGTAACTTGGCGACCCGAGACCCTCAAACATACCTAGTATCTAGATAGAGAGGTTGTAATCTTTACTAGTTTTCTCCACCATATCTTGCAGTATATTAAAACAGCAACCGCCGAGTTTCTTGATGGTTTTTCTCGGTAGTAACGGCATTTCAAACTAGTCGTAGATTCACTCGACTATTCAAAACCATTTTTTTAAATTCTGTTTGAAAAAAAAACTTTTCTAAGTCTTTTACTCGATGACGACGACATCGTCAAGCTTGTGTGGACTACTGGCACAACATTTTTTTAGCGATGATGAACGAAATATATGGCTAACAAAGAAGAAACAGAAAATATATTATTTCTCATCTTCGTTTAGGAATATACCTAATCTGACCAACTGTCGGTTGGAGCCAACAAGTTGGTACGTCTGTGGATGGCCTAAAGGCCGGGCCAGACAGGCCTGCTTGTGGACACTAGACGGACGGCGGTTTGCGAGATCACGTTTCGGACGAACATACTAAGTGCGCGTCTGGCATACGCGCCGCGGATATAGCGGCCGTGTGCAGGATGTGACAGTTTGATTGCGGAGGATGTACGCTCTCGGTGCGTTTACGGCAATTTAGAAGCCTCTTTTGCCTTATTTTGTATGGGTACGATGACTATTGACTTTTTTTAAGGTAAAAGTCACTGAGAATGCTTGCGACTTGGTCTGCGTGGAGTTAGATTTTTAAAACCCCCTCGGGAACCATTCTTTTTCTGAGATAAAAGGTAGCTTTTTTTTCACTCATCAAGTCACCAACTATACCCATGCAAAAATAACCTGCTCCGTTGCTGCGTTGTTGCGTGATTGAAGGACAAACCAACAAATAAACACACTTTTTTTGTTTATTTTTTGTTTGGGTTAGGAACTCTGTATAGGTAGCTCTAGCTGTACTCTTATCTATATACGCTATCCCAATAGTTCGTGATATCTAGTGAGTATCTATTATTAAATCAATTCCAATGATTAATTCATCAACAACATTATATTGTTGATTATATGATTGCTCAATAGAAACAAGATAGAAATTTTATTAGCCGCTCAATTCAAGTTCGATGAATTGAAGACAATAACTTCAAATAGCTCAGAAGCGCATTCAACTCTTACGCAATAAAAATTTGCGTCTTCCTACAAAGTCAAAGTGATGATCGGGAATGGAAAGATTTATGGTTTTTCAATTTGGGTAACAATAGTGCAATGATTTGCGCAGACGCTGGGCAACGACCTAGCGGCGGGAGCGACAAGGTCCAAGAGCACCAATGCCCTGACTGTAGGGCCATGGCTATGAGTAAATAAGCGATCAGAGACTTAGGCTGAAATCTATAGACCGCACTCTCTCTCAGCTCAGACTTAAGACAGAGTTAAAACGAGACAGATTTACGCCGAGCATATTTGTGTTTGGTTTTAAATTCTATCTTAAGTCTGAGCTGAGTCAGAGCACACTCTATAGATCTTAGAATTAGCTTGATAACGTAAAATAGGTCTTAGCCCAACTTGATGTTTGGCTTTTCAATACAAAACCTGTTACTCGAATAAGACTGCTTTTACACGTTGATTTAATTACTGGATGTTTAATTAATGGTTCAAACATCCCTAGAAAGTTAAAATTATAATAAAAAAATAAAATTTTCAAACGGTCTTTCAGAATTTTTCTGATCCCATTACGTAAATTATAATTAAGTGGGTACTTTCCGTCCTTACTAAGAATGTCGATCCAAAAATACACAAATACCTAACTCTGCAAAAGAGTCACATCTAGAGGATACCGTGAGAAACCTTCTAACATCCACAGCGACGACACATCTCAAATAACTATGTACAGTTGCACACACGATAGGCCTAGACGAGACGGTACATGATTGCTTTATGTTATGTCTACAATAGCCATGATAAATCACTAAACGCTATTGAATACCTATCCTTTTCTTTTCTTATAAAAGAATGTCTAAAAGTTGACTAAAATATATCTTCCTATCCTCTCGGAATAAGCGGAAAGCTTATTTCTTTCTGTCTTGTTACTCAATGCTAATAGGTTGATTTTTCATTATTCATATATTATGTACTTAATGGAAGGAATTTTCTTAGGAGTGGGTACAACGTTAGTGCAACTAGTAGGGATCGAACCTGCGACCTTTCAGTTTTCTGTCCGCTTTTTTAACCGTTGGGCTATTGAGGCTTCATAACCCTGAGTAACTTCAACATGCCTCAGTCTTGCGCCATCTTTATCTAAGGGCTCCCTGCGACTTGTCTGATGTCGTCGGTATACCTAGTGAGGGGAGGGGGTGAAGGTGAGGGGGGATGGGGGGGGGGGTCCAAGATGGCCGCCGCCACAAAATGGCGGATTACATATTTTTTCACAACTCCCTCAATATGGGTATCAAATGAAAGGGCAAAGATTTTTTATCACGCTGCCTTTCTGAATGGATAACACGTGCGATAAAAAAACTTTGGGAGCCCCCGCTTTAGCGTGAGCGATCGTAGAAAGAGACGAAACGTTTGTAATATGCCTAGACCGGCTGTAGTGTGAACTGAGTTTAATTTATTTGGGTTATGCTGGTCACAGGCTGGTGGAGCAAAAAAAATTTTTTTTTTGGTTTGATTTACGATTGAAATTCAACCTGAGTTTACCATAAAGGGTTCCAAAACCCCTTCGCAACAAAAAGTATGGTAACACTATGGTAACACTTGCAAAAAGCCGACACGTTCATATCCCGTCATTCCCGTCTGTGGTTTGTCAAAAAAAAATCAATTTGCGGCCATTAAAACTTTCTCCGGCTTTCAATGGCCGGGCAAAAAGTGCACACTGCCAATAGGATGAGAGATAGTGGTGAATTTTATAGACCCGTATGCACTATTGTCGTACCCACTCCTAGCACAAGCTTTTCGCTTATTTAGAGGGGAGAGGAGAATGTAAGTCAAATTCAGCTTGGCTAATATTCTTAAAAAAAAAGACGTGTGGCACTCGGGGACTGCCGCGGTAAAGTTATTGCATAGCATTTTTTATCAACGCCATCTAGCGGTGAGAGGAGTCCCGTGTCGGGTTATTTTCGTTACGGAATTTCTGGATTCGGTCTCCACGCTCAAGGCCCGCGATAGAAGCTATGCAATAGCTTAAAAAATGTTGAATGGTGGTGGTGGAATGGAATGCAAGATAGAAAGCACAGTTTGCAGATCCACCAAGGCGAGCCGTAAACTGGCATCATCACAAGACGCGACGCAGGTAGCTGATGTGATGAGGTGATTATCTATCCCTAAGCGTCCAGCAATTAAGTTCCATCGTCGTTTGACATTTTATCGCTATTGTCAGAAACATTTAATTTATGTCTTGTTACTCAATGCTAATAGGTTGACTTTTTCTTTATTCATATATTATGTACTTAATGGAAGGAGTTTTCTTAGGATAATTTAACGGTTGCTTTCAAAATCTACCGTATATGATTTTCACTTTAACAACAACAAGAGTACGAGAGACTCATAGTTTTAATATTTAATATTAGATTAAAGATTTTATCAAATTTTATCAAAAATTGTGTTAATTGTATAGATTTTGAGCTATCAAATGAATACAATTTTGTGCGACAGAACCAATACGACGGCTAAACGTATCTACTCTTACAGAACATCACACTTTTTGTCCCCGGAGCAGCAGAAGCAGACATAATGAGTGACATAATGAGTGTTGTTTTTGTCAGTATAATATGATCTTGACGAAATTATTCTCTTATTATTTTGAGATCTTCGTATGCCCAGGGGATTATTTAAGATTGATTCATTGAATAACCACCAGCACCTACCAGCCACCAGCTCTTAGACTATAAAGCCAAGGACGCCACGCCTGCGGGACGTTACGCCGTCTGCGCACTGACCTTGACACTTGATGTTACCAGTTACATGTTACCACGAGCACTCAAGCTGAAATCTATCAGACTTAAGACAGAGTTAAAACGAGACAGATTTATGCCAGAGCAGATTTGTCTGGTGGGAGGCTTTGGCCGTGGCTAGTTACCACCCTTCAGTCAAAGACGTTCCGGCACGATGGCGTGTAGAAACCGATTAGGGGTATGGGTTGAATTTACACTGCTATACCCCTTCTAAGTTAGCCCGCTACCATATTAGACTCCATCGTCACTTACTATCAGGTGAGATTGCAGTCAAGGGTTATCTTGTCATCGAATAAAAAAAAAGCATATTTATGTTTCGTTTTAACTTCTGAGTCTGAGCTGAGTCAAAGCATGCTCTATAGATCTCAGCATCAGTGACTTTAGATAAAGTAGGGTGCTACCTAGAGACGGCTTCTTCGGAATATCGTATACGATATTTGTATCGAATATAGATCCCACAAAATCTTTTAGTGCTTTAGGCACTACGTTCTGCCGTACGCCTAAGTAAGTCTTAGATATTATTATAAAAGTCCTAATTAGTCTGGTCATGGCCCAATGACCCGCACACTTGATCTTTTTAGGGTTCCTTAGTAAAAGTACATGGAACCCTTATAGTTTCGTCTGTTCAAAGTTCCATCCATCTGTCATTCTAATATTATGTATCACAGCAATTTGATTTAAAAAATTAGAAATTAATGAAACTATATTTTTATTTAAACTGAGACTTTTAAAAAAATATTGTGTAATTTGTGTCATACTCCCTTGCGTGGCTAAATAAAAAAATATTAAAAAAAGTTAAAGGTATATTAGAAACTAGTTGATGCCCGCGGCTTCGCTCGCGTGTATTTGTTTTTTAAAATCCCGCAGGAACTCTTAGATTTTCCGGGATAAAAAGTAGATTTTGTCACTCTACCGGTCCTCACCTATATCCATGCAAAAAATCACGTCGATCCATTGGTTTGTTGCGCCGTGATTGAAGGACAAAACACACATGTGTTTGTTTGTTGGTTTGTTGTAATATCCTTACTAATATTATAAATATGAATGTTCACATTTATAATATTAGTAAGGATATTAGTAACGATGAAGTTAGCTCTAACACAAATAAGGAACCATTAAAAGCGTGTTTCGACACGCACTTAGCTATATTTTATTTATAAAGATTACCAGAATCTCATGGTTGGATTATCCAGCCGTTTTTACACTTTTCCACGGCGATATCACGTTACCAGATGTCGGTTATGAAATAAAACAGTAGCTTGAATTATTTATAAATGTTATTTGATTATGCATTTATTGTACTTACCTTTTGAGCTGATCAGAAAATATTTAACTTAAGTAGGTACTAGATGGTGCCCGCGACTTCATCCGCGTGGATTAAGGTTTTTAGATCCCGCGGGAACTCTTTAACTTTTCTCTTTCTCTTCCGGGATAAAAAGTAGCCTATGTGTTATTCCAGATTATAGGCTATCTCTGGGCCTTTCATCCAAATCGGTTCAGTCGTTGCGGCGTGATTGAGTAACAAACATCCAAAGGAGAATGGGCGGTTTCGTCCCCAGAGTGTATCAAGTTGTGATATATGTCATTTTAAAGGTCATGATAATAGCTTCATTTTATTGTATGACACCAACTTTGAGACACGTGCAGGGAAAGAACTATGATTTTTTAAATTTTTTTATAATAGTACGTATTTATTTTTGTTTTTTTGTTTTTTTTTTTTAATACAGAATGTATGCGTTATTTTAGGGGTTTCATTTATTTAGTATAAACTCAAAAAAACGCTTAAACCCTACCTAAAGCCGTCTCCAACCGCCCCTACAACGGCCCCTGACCTCACATCTAATCTATTATACGCGCGTCCTTTGTACAGGCCGTAGTTGGTAACTATTAACTACGCGGCGCGCACATATCTTTTGCTCTTTAGGATCGGTACTATTTTGAGTTTTTAACCTCTGTCCTCTGCACGTTTAACGGACTTGATTTTTCTGTTTTTGCTTTGATTGTGGCTAGTTCGTACGTGTAGTTTGTGGGGGGATCTTTTACCCCTTGACTAGCAAGCGGCTGTATTAAGGTCCTTAATACCTGCTTAATCTATTTTCTAGTTACAACATACAGCAGGGTCGTCTCCTCTGTCCGTGAGGCCTGAGGGGGTACGCGCTTCGAGGCATGGCCTCATGGCCCGGGCGGGGCACGGGAAAGAGCATTTCGCCGATGTTGAGTTATGGCCGAGGCTCACTGGCGTTGGTTAGGAGCCTGTGGTCCGTCGTATCCGTGGGGCTCCGCACCGCGGGCGGGTATTCCGCCGCCGTGTGCGGAGCGATGTCAAATCCGGTGGGTGGCTCCGCGCTATGGGCGAGTGAATCGTCCAGTGGATTTCGCATCGTTTTCGTCGTCGCTGGAGTCACTTGCGTGCCTTCTCGGTGTTGGCGATCGCAGGAGCTCTCGAGGTACGGGACGTCCGGTCGTGGGCGGCTGGTTAGCGGTGCGATGCCGTTGAGGTGCTGGTACGGTCCGCAATCAGCGCGCTAACATGCGCCGCGCAACTGAGCGGACGTACTCTTCCACGGTAGGCATCTTGAGGTCGCGATGGATGACGTCGTTCCTCACGTACCTTGGAGCTCCAACGATCAGACGGAGGCACTTATTCAGGAGGACCTGTAGGCGGCTCCTCTGACTTGCCGAGTAGAGCGCATACCAGGCAGGTGCCGCGTACGTCAGTCTGGAGCGGATATAGGCTCCGTAGATGAGGAGCTTGGTCATCGGTGATAGGCTTGAATTGAAGACTTGGTGAAGCATCGACCCTGTCGCCTTGGCCTGGTTCACAACTTGGTTGACCAACGGAATCAGGTTAAGGCTGAGGTCGATGTACAATGCGTACAGGCACGGCGATAGGCAGCGGCCCTGGGGTACTCCTGCACGTATGCGGCGCGGCTGGGAGTCCGCGCCCTCCACTGAGACGTGGAAGGATCTGCCTTCCAGGAAAGAAGCCACCAGCCACACGATCATTGGTGGTAGGTCGGTCGAGAGGTCGCCGGTATGCCACACGCGATCGAAGGCCTTCTCGATATCGAGAAAGACCCCGACGGTGCAGTACCCCCTGTTCTTCTCACTGGCGATGTGGTGAAGTCCTCTCGCCAGCTGGAGCGTCGTCGAGTGGTTGCTGCGAAAGCCGAACTGCTCGTCCCGTAGTTGGATGTACGGGGCAAGCTTTCGCAGCAATAAACGCTCAAACAGCTTGGTGATGTGCGGCAGTAGGGTGATGGGGCGGTAGCTCCCTGGATGGTGGCGATCCTTGCCCGGTTTGGGAATGGTGATGACCTTCCCCCTTTTCCAGATCTCCGGGAAGTGTGCGGTGTGGAGTACCTCATTGAAGAGTCTGTTAGGGCAACGAGACCTCTTCTGAAGTGTGGCGATCGGAATTCCGTCGTAGCCTGGCGCCTTCCGTTTGGGGAGTCGGAATACGGCCTTCCTCAGCTCAGACGGGGAGATGAACTCGCCTCCCCGGAGCTGGGGAGTCGGGGCCGACAGGAATTCCCGCACTTGTTGGTCGATCTCTTCGTGGTGCCTGTATGCATTGTCACTGGCCGGTGGGTTTGGAGTAAATTGTATCTCCATATACTCCGCCATGATCTCAGCACGATCCTGGACGGAGTATTTTTGCCTACACTGGCTGTCTAGTACAGCGTAGACGAGTGAGTCGGTTCCGGTGAGTTTCTTGCACAGGTGGTACAGCGTCGTTTCTCCCAGGCAGGCAGGGGTACTGCGTAGATATGCAAGCACGGAGGTGAAGGTGTAACACAGACAAGCAGCCACACCGCACTATATAAAATAAAACTAATTACCGTCGTACCAACTAGCCACAATCAAAGCAAAAACAGAAAAATCAAGTCCGTTAAACGTGCAGAGGACAGAGATCAAAAACTCAAAATAGTACCGATCCTAAAGAGCAAAAGATATGTGCGCGCCGCGTAGTTAATAGTTACCAACTAAGGCCTGTACAAAGGACGCGCGTATAATAAATTAGATGTGAGGTCAGGGGCCGTTATAGGGGCGGTTGGAGACGGCTTTAGGTAGGGTTTAAGCGTTTTTTTGAGTTTATACTAAATAAATGAAACCCCTAAAATAACGCATACATTCTGTATTAAAAAAAAAACAAAAGAACAAAAATAAATACGTTCTATTATAAAAAAATTAAAAAAATCATAGTTCTTTCCCTGCACGTGTCTCATAGTTGGTGTCATACAATAAAATGAAGCTATTATCATGACCTTTAAAATGACATATATCACAACTTGATACAGTCTGGGGACGCAACTCATACAAAAGTGCCCATTGTCCTTTCGCATTTATAATATTAAAAAATAGGATAATAGGATTTGCGAAAATTACCTAATTAAACCTATTGATTAAAAAGTACAAAATTCTCACACAATCTTTACGCATTGTAACTAGGGAATGCAAATCTCGCGAGATTGGGGCTCAAGCGAGATCTCGCGAGATTGTAAATAACAATACCGCGAGATCTCGCCAATTTCGAGATCTCGCGAGATTGGCAGTTTTGTGTGTTTTTTTTGCAAATAATCACCATATTTGAATAAATTTTGATAAAAATTATAAGTAATATTATAAGATAACATTTATTTTCACAAATTTTTTTGAATAGAAAAATTATGCATCAAATTTGTGTCACTTTTTTTTTTGTCTGTAAATAAATAAATAAATAAATAAATAAATAAATAAATTGTCTATAATTTTTTAATAGTAAACTTTGACGTACATATCTATCAAATGACTGTGGAAGCACTGTATACATAGCATAGTTTGGTATTGTAAAAATTTTTATTTTTTATTTTTTGAAAAGCAACTGCTGAGTTTCTTACCAATTCTTCTCAGCATTCCGAACCGGTGGTAGATTTATGACGTGTCATAAGAGCTACAAGTTGGCCGTGTCAGTCCGCGCTTCGAATAAGACTTTTTTATGCTCGAGTGCAATCTCGTTAATCTCGCGAGATCTCGCCCTTTTTTCGTCCGAGATTAATCTCGCTAAAAAAGGCCGAGATCTCGCGAGAACGAGATCTCGCGAGATCGAGATTGCATTCCCTAATTGTAACCGTATCTCCAGGCCAAAGATATCATATAAATAATGTACTTATTCATAGTTAAAGTTAGTGACTTTCTTAACGACAAAGTTGCATGTAATCAATAGGCTTGGCATCCAGCTACCCACAGGAGAGTGTAATATCTTGTTACATATTATATCGCTCATTTGCGACAAGGATGACATAATTCAAAACCGACTATGAGAGAATTCTCTCGTTAGAGAGTAATGTTTTGTGGACGCTGCGGTCTCGAAACAACACAGCGGCCAACAAAGCCACAGAGCATTAAGTCACAATCTCTCTCGCTCTTATTTTTTTGTGCTTAGTGTAACGTTGTTTTTATAGCAAAAAGTATAAATTTTCAACACTAAAATTTGGTAAATTTTGAAGTATCCGGGTTGAAAATTTAAATATTTGTTTTTACGGGTCCTGATCGAGCTTCTAATAGGAGACGATTGTAAATAAGATCACCACAGGAATCACAGGAATCTCCCGCGGCGAAACCCGCCACCGTGCACCGCCCGCGCCGGCCGGCACCATTTTATTACTTTGTCGCGCGGAAATATTAATTTTCCGACATCTCCTAAGATATTTATTTAAATTGTATAGTGTAAAGGGCAAATATGTTCTAAATTAAACACTTGCGATAATAAACATATTTATTTAGATATAGATTGACATCATATCGGTTAAAGAAGGTCGAAAATAATTCATTATTTTTAATCAAAATTTGAAAGATAGAAATGGTTACTGTAAGTTATCCTTAGAAGCTAGACATATGCTATCGCGGACTTATTTTTGGAACTTTTTAAGAGGAACAATTCACCCATACATCATTTTCATCCAATAACAATATATGACCCAGCGCACGCCTTGAAAACGTTTGAGAGTCAAAAATTTTTCCGACTTCTTTAAGAAATTTGCACATAATATCTAGCCATAATACATTTATGTGCATAATATATAGCCTATAACCATCTGGAATAATGTACCTTTGAAATGGTGAAAGAATTTTTGAAATAGGTGCGGTGGTTCCAAAGTTTGCTCCGGACATACATACAAACTCACAAAATTCGCGCTCTCTCTTTATTATAATAGTACTTATAGATTGTAATAATTTTCTTATGAAAAGAGCAAACAGTTGAGTTTCTTGCCGGCTTTTCTCAGCAGAATCTGCATTCCGAACCGGTGGTCGAGTCTCAACTCACAAGAGCAACGGGAACCCTAAAAAGCACGCAGAAATCAAAATCATTCCAGACATTTAATAATTTTTAAAACTTTATATTATTATTTTTTAGGTATGATATATGTCTATATTAGTATGTACTTTTTATGTAATTTGTATGTTGCACTTTCCCATATACGTCAATAGGATTCTTTTAAATATAGGTTTTCTGGAGGAGATCACTTCAAGCGATTAAACCGCCTTTGCGCACCGCGTAAATGTGTAAGTAATAAAGAATTTTCTATTGTATTCTATTCTATAAAGTGTTTGATTTTGTAGAGGACTATTTCAGCTTGTAAGACAATCGGATTACTACAGCAAAAATGATATACAATATGCAGGCATTTCTAAAAAAGGTCAAGAAGCTCTACATGATAAGTATTCTGATACCCTGCGGTTCCATGTTCAGCCTTCAGAGAGACAAAACCGCAATTATTGAAAGTGTGAAACATACATCACTGGATACGGGCTGTAAGTGCGCTTTCACATTAGGTCGCTAGCAGCACGACGGTAGCGCGGCAGCAGTCGCGTTGCTCAGAAACGACCAACTTCCATACCGAAACCAGAAATCCCGTAACGAAAATAACCTGACACGGGACTCCTCTATGGTGAGCCGCTAGATGGCGTTGATAAAAAATGCTATGCAATAGCTTTACCGCGGCAGTCTTTGAGTGCCACACGTCTTTTTTTTCAGCAAAATTCCTATACATTATTACTAAGAGGCGATACAGCCATTTTTTTTTTAATTAATATCTTACGAGTTATTAGAATACGTGATGTATTTGGCGCTTATTACACAAGCATCTGTCGCGTTTCATACGAGATTTCGGCCATGTTTTACTTCATCTATCGCGGCGATTTTTTTTAGGTATTCTGCGTTAAGGGCTCGCGCTGCTGCCGCGCAACTGGCTCGCTGCTAGCGACCTAATGTGTAAGCGCACTAAGTTCTGTAATCTGTATCGTAACCATATATGTAAATGAAATTATTATTTACTAGCTTCTGCCCGCGACTTCGTCCGCGTAGAGTTACAGTTTTTAATTGTCCCGCAGTACCCCCCTATTTTTACGGACCAAAATACCTCTATTTCACTCCCCAAGTATTCAATTAAAACAAACATGCAAATGCAACTTAATATCCATGCCAAAAATCACTCATTTTTGCTTCAAAAGTGTTAAAAAAATACGCCTTTTTTCATCGGTTGAAAATAGCAAATTATTTGCTGTTCTTACAAATAACTCGCTATTTAGTACCTATTTAGAATTTAAGCATAATAAAATGTAGATAAGTATTTAAGTAAGTACTAATTTGGAAATTAATAAATCAATTTTATTTGATTTCTTTTTGTAAGTATAAATCATAAAGACTGAGTACCTAATTAAAATTGGGATCGTCTATACGCAGAATATTCGTAATATTAGGTTGTCTATGAAGTTTTGTATCACAAAGTCGTAACACGTGTAACAGGCCAAACTACAGACATAGTGCGAGAGCGGGCGACAAAAGTTCGCGTGAATAAATAATAGGCAACAGTCGCGAAGGTCACGATCTCGAGGGATGCATTACACCGGCGGCGATGCGTCCTTCACGGCACCTGTTGCAGACGCACAGAGCAGCATAGCGTGCAGAGCTTGCACGAACAAGTGTAAATCGCGGTGTAATAGTCAGATCTTCTCGTCGAGAGAAGTCTTTTCTCAATTTTACAGTAGGGCAAAAAATAGGATGAAAATCTCAATCTTTATCAGTTATTTAATAGAGATAATATACAATTGACAAAAATATATACTATATTGATACTATTAGAGCTTTGAAAAAGTTATTGTGAAACGAACAAAATTTTTACCATTAAAATAATGTTTTTGGGAATATGCTCATATAATCCTAACTGGTAGCAAGATAATTAAAACTAATTTAGCGGTACTCATATTACGTTTTTCTGGTTCTATTGAAAGTGGTTATTATATAATTTTTTTTTTGAAAGTGATATATTGAATATATCGTTATGTCGTTTTGGTAGTTCATAAAGGACCACATTGTGACCCGTTTTATGACCTTTTTTTTAATAATACTTATAATAAATATACATAGTGGAAAAGTTGATGCTTGTACGTTAATGTCGGAAGTATTAAGAATTAAGAATTAAGAATTTATTTATTGACATAAAGATTTACATACATATTTCTATTGGTCCCTACCCTCTGCGCTAGGACAACCTGTGTTGCAGAGGATTGTTGTTATAATTGGGAGCCTTTTTGTTGTGATTATTTGTCGATGTTTATTTGTTTAACCTAGGATCCTTATTAACTGGTTCTGCAGTTAAAAACAGTGTGTGGTACACGGTGCGATAGTTGCATACCTCAAGGGATGCATTCAAAGGACGGCTACGCGTCCTTGACTGCGTCATTTGCAGGTGACCGTTATGTATTTGTAACATAAGTGCAAAGATTTCATTTAAAGGTACTTTAAACATACTTTATTTTACGATTACGATTACAAAGATTTTATATTCAATAAGTGCATGTGTAGAACTTTAAAGTCGTCTTAATTGACATCATCAAGTTCAAGAATTAATGGTGCTAATTCTATTATACTTGCGGCCTATTTCACCATCCCCAAGTAAACCTTAAGTGTCAAATGAATTGGACATTTTGCCAATACAAAAACTGTTAAAATGACTTTATTATTCGATTAAAGTTTTATTGGTGATTGTGGTACAGGGCCTAAGCTGATCTTAAGCTGAAATCTATAGACCACACTCTCACCCCGCTCAGAATCAAGACTGTCAAAACAAGAAATATATTATCAGAGCATATTTGTGTCTCGTTTTAACTCTATCTTAAGTCCGAGCTAAGTTCATGCACGCTCTATACATCTCAACATAGTAGTTCTGTTCACATTATTCCTTGCGGAAAATGATAGGACTACTTTTAAACCTGTCAATTTAGTTACAATTGTGCACAAAAGTATTAGAACTAGTGTCAAAACTGCAGGCAAGAGCACGCGTCCTTCATGTCACCTGTTGCAGACGTTCACGGCCACAGAGTAGATTATATGCAGAGACTTTTAGATTTAGTCCCGACACGTAGATTGAATACGTAGACGAATTAAGGGAATATTAGAGAGTAAGTTTAATTTGTGTAAGGTAATATCTTATTAAAGGTATTATAAGATGCACTGTTATTAAATTAATGATTCAAATTTTCCCGTAAAATATTTAAAAATTATGTTTTTAATTGAATTTTAATGTGTAGTTACTCTAAAATACCGTTTACAAAGAATACGAAAGCTAAGGCTCAATTTATGTAAAATTGTATAGATAATTGCAAAATAATATTCAGATTTCCAGGTTCGTTGAGGTATTAATTAAAAAATACTTAGTGCTTTTTAATTGAGGTATGAACCTTGAGATTTCCATACTCAATATACATATTTATCATTTTGATATAGAGTGTCATTCCTTAAAGGTTCTGCTTTATCTAAGTATATCTTAAGTCGATAAAATTTTAGTGACTTTCAATAAGTTGATATCCACGTGGATGAACGACTTTTAACTTCTTGCTCGCGATTTTGTCTGAGTGTAGTTAGGTTTTTCAAAATTCTTCCAGAACGCTCTGTTTTTCGTAGATAGCCTATATAGCTCTCCTCGTCCTCAACTATGCCCATGCAAAAAATCACGTCAGTCCGTTGCTGTTGCGTGATTGAAGGACAAAGCAACAATTACACTGTCGCATTTACGACATTAGTAAGGATTAAAAGACAATGATACTGGGCTACGACTAATTAGGGTGCAAGCTCTTGCACTACATTATTTATTCATCCGTCGATGTGGGAAAAATGGCGAGGAAAGTAGCAGACAGAGCAGTCGATTTTGTTTAGGCGGCGAAAGTTATTTCAGTGGCAGTAAACTTAATACTATTACTTAATAATTTAGTAACACATTTGTATGAAAAATCGCGTGAGTTACTAGCCTGGCAAATAGAGTGGCTTCACGGGCTTTTAGTAGTGGCGACTGGGCGTTCCGTTCAAACGGTCCAATTAACTATGACTTCATCTCATCATTTACCATCAGATGTAAATCGCATAATTTTTTGACAACCAACGGCGCAGTGGTGAGCGCTGTGGTTTCTAAATTGTCTCTGGTCTGGTCTGGTGGGAGACTTTGGCCGTGGCTAGTTACCAACCTCCCGTCAAAGACGTGCCGCCAAGCGATTCAGCTTTCCGGCACGATGGCGTGTAGAACCCGATTAAGGGTATAGGTTGAATCTACACTGCCATACCCCTTCCAAGTTAGCCCACTACCATCTTAGACTGTATCATCACTTACCATCGGGTGAGATCGCAGTCGAGGACTATGTCATCGAATTAAAAAAAAAAATAAAGAAAAAATTACTACAACTAAGTAGTCTTCAAGCTCTTGCACTACATTGTTTACTCATCCGTCGATGTGGGAAAAATGATGTGGAAAGTACCAGACCGAGGTCACGCAACGCCGCCTAGCACTGGTTAGTGTATGTGAAACTAAATTTAGCCTTTGTTTAGGCGGCAAAAGTTATTTCAGCGGCAGTAAACTTTCCGATTTAATCAAGCTTCGTAGTTTTTAGGGTTCCGTACAAAAAGTATGCCAAAGGGAACCTATTACGGGCTGTAAGTAATGATAAAGTAAGCCGTAATTGGTAGATACTTGAAATTTTTACAGAATGTGTATATCTATTCAAATTCAAATTCATTTATTTCATGTAGGCCAACTACACTGTAGCTCTTATGACACGTCATAAATCTACCACCGATTCAGAATGCAGATTCTGCTGAGAAGAGCCGGTAAGAAACTTAGCAGTTGCTCTTTTTAAAAAAAAATCCAATAGGTAACAAAACTATGCTATGTATACAGTGCTTCCACAATGAAGCTTCAAAAATGCATACGCAGGTACACACAATCCAATGCATGTCAAGATTGTATTGATTGATGTATTGCCGCTATAACAACAAATAATAAAAAAACAAAAAAGTAAAGGGGATACAAGAAACGTGATTTTTTCGGCATTTTTTGCTCAACCTTAACAATCGCTATTACGATGGTACGGAACCCTTCGTGTGCGCGTCCAGCTCGCACTTGGCCGGTTTTTCCTAGAACGTGCGGATGTATGAATGGACCGGTTAACTTTGCATGACTATTTATAAATCTTCAATCCATTCAGTAACGGATATACGGTATTAGTTTTTTGCTTTACCTTTGCATTCCTTGCAGCTATTACAGCAGCATATTTTAGTGGTTAAACCTGCGGTCGCCTGTTCGAGGTCACGGGTTCAATCTTGGGCACGCACCTCTGATTTTATAAACATTCAGTATTGAGAACTCGATGCATGCCTGAGAGTTCTCAATATTGCTCTCAAAGATCTTGAAGATGTGAAGTCTACCAATTTGCATTGAGCCAGTATGTTGAACTTTGGCTTATAGTTACAGTTATAACCCTTCTCTGAGATGAGAACGTCGCACTTAGGAACGCAACGTATGAAGATTGAAGACCCGTCACCAACTAGGTGGACACTAGAGGCACAAAACCGTGTTATGTGGCAATTTTTGCGGCTGTGGACGTTTAAAATAGAATAATTAACCGACTTACAGAAAGGAGGAGGTTATCAATTCAGCCGGTATCTTTTTTTTTATACAAATAAATTTTTACAAAGTTAAACGAAAGCACTTTACTTTCCTTGTGCAAAAAGTAGCAACCCTGTGTAGACTCGTAGGTAGGCTTGTAGTTGTAGGTATTATGATATTTCTGAATCGAGCCATAAATTACCTCTACGTCAAAAAATAAGATAAATACAAACAAAAAAATATTTCAAGTACCTACACTACAGTAAGCCTACGGTAATATTTCATGAATGTATATAAAATTCATTTTAAGGCAAAAAATAAAATTTACGGTCCACGGCGGGCGCATTTGCATTTTGACGTGCCGGTCGCCGGTGCCGGATCCGCGCCGTTCCGGTCTGTGTGAACGCGGCCTTTGTTCGCCGGGGATTTTCATTTTCCGATATATTTTATTTGAGGCAGAAATGTAGCTACGAATACTTAATTTCTAAAATATGGAAGTTTAAATAGTTTCAATTAATGTAAACTAAGAACTTTTGCTAAGAACTCAAACACAAAAGCTAACAAACAATAAGCATTTTTACGAACTTTTTCATTTTCAATGTTTTACGTGAATTGTTTTCCAACTACCCTTCACCAAATTCACGAATCCATTAGCGGGTACATCTGTCTCAGACAAGGGAGCTTAGACCACCAAGTTGCCTAAGTGCGGATTGGCACACCTAATTTATAGGTACACAGGTTTGTACAGTAGTTTTTTAGTACCTTTGAGGCATGCAGGTTTCCTGACGATGTTTTCGATCGGCGTAAAGGCAAGTGGTTTTCAATTTCATAAAATACACATAGAATAGAATAGAATGGAGTATAATAGAATAGAATAATTTTTATTCAAATAAACTCTTACAAAGTGAGTTTTCATAATTCCGAGAGGTCGAAGAAGTTGACACTATGTAATGTTATAGCTAGATGTTGTTCTTTATTCGTCCGTCTTTGGGACAGGCAAAGATCTATGACCATACAGCCTATTTAGGCGTGTAAAAGTTCTTATTTCTTACCTATGTCATAGATAGAAATTCCATTCACTTTATACATGGAAATAATAACAGACGGATAGTATCAACTTTACTGTACAGTGTAGGCCGTAGAGAGATCGCGGGGTGCACCGGAAGCGGCGCAGACGGGACCCGTTGCAGCATAACTAATATACCCTGGAGGTCATCTGGACAGCTTTCACTGGAAAATCCTCATCCTAAAAAAAAAAGAAAAAAAAAAAGAAAAATTGTGCTTGTTTATTGGTTTGCCCTTCAATCACACAGTAACAGAGAAAGTTCTCTTTCTTTATCAACAATTAATTCAAAATTAGCCCTAACTTGCAATTTATGCGAAACCACCCCAAAAAAAGTTCCCTCAAAAACAATTGAGAATGCCTTTCGTTAACCTTAAACCTGCTCTTCGCTGATGAATTTAACATTAACATGGAGCTAATTACAGGAGCGACGTGGGCAGACTCGGCGGGCGGGGTGCACAGGAAGCGGCGCAGACAACATAACATGCACCGCTGGTAAAGCTCTGGGCATACACGAAGCGAAACGGCAGGATGTCGCGTTGTCAGACACTAAACTTTTTTTTATTCGATGACAAGATAGCCCTTGACTGCGATCTCACCTGATGGTAAGTGACGATGCAGTCTAAGACGGTAGTTGGCTAACTTGGAAGGGGTATAGTAGTGTAAATTCAACCCATACCCTAATCGGTTTCTACACGCCATCTTGCCGGAACGCTAAATCGCTTGGCAGCATGTCTTTGACGGTAGGATGATAACTAGCCACGGTCAAAGCCTCCCACCAGACAAATCTAATAAACCACATAACACCAGACAGAACTATGTATAAGAATTTAGAATTGCCAAATCAGTGAACTCTATAGGGCTGGAACATAGGAATTGTCCCGTTTTTATCTAAGGGATTCATTGCGGATCTAATCAGCTCTGATCAAGATCATATGGTGTGTATTGTATCATCGGACAAAACTTCGTGACTTAGCAGTGTTTTATCGTGTATTTAGTCCTAAATATGTATAAAAAATCTCTTTATAGTACCACTAAATTCGCATGAGACATGAAATAACACGTTACTTATCTAGCCTTTTAGTTATTGAAAGGCAGCTGGCTCATTTTACGCTGTGATACTTTCAATAGAAAGTTTAGGTAGGTTCTAATTCAGTATTACTTTACCTTCTCTATTCTTTCTTTAAATAGCACCTAAGCAGTGTTTTCCTCATTTCCTCGGAGTGAGCAGTGCTTCTCTGCCTTTATGAAAAGAAACCATTATGAGTTGGACTCGTTCCCGTCGCGCATTGTTTGTCCGTGCCTTAACTAATACCCCCGGCGCCACCTGCTTCGAGGTCGCTCTGACCTTTCACTGAAAAGTGTTGCAACTCAAAAATGGATGAGCTAAAAAGGTTAACTGGTCTGTATGATAAAACATTTAAATACTACATATTTTACTCGTATCATAACAGCCTGTGGCCGTCACTATTTGACATAGACTTTCCCTAATGAACTCCACCACATTTCTTCAGTATTCCTTGTAATATAGTTAGTATCTACACAGGACCATATTAGAGAACGTCGTACTGTGCTTGCTTTTACGTGGTCTCCACTCTAGGACATTCAGGTTACTATAAAAGTGGAAAGCCTCAAAATTATAAACGGGCAAGTAGGTATTAACATCTGTGGTATTAACGTATTTAACAACCTATAAAATATATAGGTTAACTAACAACCCTTTAGACGACCTCCCTGGCGTAGTGGTGAGCGCTGTGGTCTTTTAACTGGGAGATCTCGGGTTCGATTCCCGGCGGGGGCAATTTAGGAATTTATAATTTCTAGATTATCTCTGGTCTGGTCTGGTGAGAGGCTTTGGCCGTGGCTAGTTACCACCCTACCGTCAAAGACGTGCCGCCAAGCGATTTAGCGTTCCGGCACGATGGCGTGTAGAAACCGATTAGGGGTATGGGTTGAATTTACACTGCTATACCCTTTCCAAGTTAGTCCGCTACCATCTTAGACTGCATCGTCACTTACCATCAGGTGAGATCGCAGTCAAGGGCTATCTTGTCATCGAATAAAAAAAAAAAACCCTCAGTGTCGGCTCGGCAGAATGTTAAAGCTAATCGTATAAATATTTCTGTATGTGTTTCTTTTCAAGTTACAACATTACTACTGTTAGTAACTTAGTGTTAGTAGACTTACAGTAAATGTTACAACGTAACTTCATCATTTATAAATCAACGGTTGGGATAGAGATCGCCCGGCGTTTGTTAGATTTATTAATTAATTATCCCGTGGAATCTCTCTGACTTTCTGGGATAAAAATATCATACATGATGCAAAATTCTCTGTCCCTTTCAATGAACCTTGAACCATTTCATGAATATTGAACAGGCAGACCGAGAAGTTCCTTTCACATAGGTACGATTAGCAGGTACTTATAAATATTTATTTAAAGAAAACTTAATGCGTAGCAAGCATACACGCTTTTATTAAAAAAAAATTAGAAGAAACATCTCTCCTTTATTTTAAAAGGTTTAATGAACAAATTAAAACTTTTAAAACTGTCGTAAATTCGCATACCGATGTAATTTGAAAAAAAAAAAAGATGAACAGAAGGAAATCACAAGACTCGAGTAACAAAACTCCGCTTCGGTTGCAACAATGTTGCATTCAATAACTTATAAGTTTTCGGCGTCGGCCTCATAATTGGCCGCGTCCGGTTTAATAACCACTCGAGAGTGCGTTCCATCAGACCTGAAGCATCAGCTGAGATGCTGATAAGACGAAGACAGTTCCTTAGGGCGGCTATAAATATCAGTTAACTAAGACTTGACCCAATTTTGAGCTATTCCTATCTTTGATACCAACCATACTACATCCACTATTTCAATGAGTGTGCTTTACAAAGTAAAGCAAGACTTTATTATGAAGCTATTGCATAGCTTTTATCGCGGGCCAGCGTGGAGACCGAATCCAGAAATTCCGTAACGAAAATAACCTGACACGGGACTCCTCTACGGTGAGCCGCTAGATGGCATTGATAAAAAATGCTATGCAATAGCTTTACCGCGGCAGTCCCCGAGTGCCACACGTCTTTTTTTTAGACTCTACTACGAGTATTTTTATGCCTTCAGAAGAACATACAAAAAAATTTGTTTAAGTATTTTTTTTTTTTTTTTTATATTTTTAGCGAGCAAACGAGCAGGCGGGTCACCTGATGTTAAGTGATTACCGCCGCCCATGAACACTTGTAGCACCAGAGGCACCACCAATGCGTTGCCGGCCTTTCAGGAATTTGTTGGTCCGCCCCTTGAATAACACCATGTTGTAATTCAGTGGAAACACCGTCGCAGGAAGTTGGTTCCACAGTTTCAAAGTACGTGGAAAAAAGGATCTGGAACATCGGATGGTCGAAGTGCTCCAGGCACCCAAGTAAAAAATATTTTTTGAAAGTAGCAAAAATATTTTTTTGTAAAATTCAAAAATGTTTACCGTCATCGCGGATACTGATAAGTACAGTTTATTTGACAGAAAACTTCGTACTCTTTCATAAAAACAATACGCAAACAATTTTTTTAGGCGAATAGATCATGCATACCTACTTAAAGTGTGTGCTAGGCAGCTATCACAGAAGAAAAATGTTAGGGGATAAAATGTCTTCATCGCCTCGCGTAAACAGTACGAAATTTCCTCTCTAATATAGTATACTGAATAAAAATATATACATAAATAATATCCGCGATGACGTTTTTTGCATTTAGAAACTATTCACACGTTTTTTTTTGTAAATATTATAGAATATTAGCCATCCTAAACATGACTTATATCCCTCTAAAAAGTTTGTACTAGGAGCAGGTAGGAGAATATTGTCATTTACAATATTCTTTTACTAGTCCTAGTACAAACTTGGGGTTTAATTTGAACCGTCGCGTCGACTTTTAATTTTTCACGACGCCGACCGTTAATACGCTGTCGAGGCTACTTCAAGATCTAAATAAACGTTCTATAAAAGGATCTTATTTGTAAATACGTAGTTATATCTATGCAGTTACATTTACTGTTTGGAATTTAATTACAAGTTATCAAGAAAATAAGCCAGGAATTAAATAAGTAGGGTTGGTTCAAAGACTGTAGGTAGGTAGTAGGTAGCATTTGCAACAATGTTGTGTCAAATTGCTTAATTATACCTAACCTGAAGTAGGTATAAATATACATTTTTACCTCGACCTTTTAATCACCTGTAAGTCACTTATCAGTTATAAATTATAAGTTTAAAGGAAAATAACTCTAGTTCGAGCTTCAAGCTTGACCATTTTACAAGGTATTTATAAGTAACTACATAATTAGGTAGGTAAATACTTAAAACAAAAAACATGTAGTAAGTAATAATATACGTAATTTACCTTAATTTGCTTCAATTTACAACTTATTTTGTAATTAGAACAGGTAGGTATGTAGCTGTACTGTACATACCTACTAATAAATCAGAAGCCCTGTGTTTATCAATGCAGTCTATCTATCAGTTGAGAAAGAAAAACCATTTTTACAATAGATACCTATACTTACCTACATAATACAGTAAATTAATGTAAAAATGGTTCTTCTTCAATATGTATACCAAAAAGCTCCGATTGGATTTCTTGTTATTATTAAAAAGCAAACAGACAAATTGAACCGCTTTATAATAATATAATAACCGTATGATTGGTGCATTGTGGTTTTCGTATTGGGTTATTTCAGCCTCGACAGACCAAATTATAAAATCATTTTTACGAAAACAATCACGAGATAATTTACGATGTGTTTCGAGCACGTACGCTACCCAAAATACCTACTTGAAGTAGGTACTTACGGGTAATCTACAGACAAAATCATATAGACGTGCCGACAGAGGTATACCTACAATTACAAATATTATTAGGGTTCTATCTTGAAATGAAGTGACGGGAAGCGATCTCTAAATTTCAGAACATGCTCATGCAATGAAATGAAAATATCCTCCTACTTATATTGGGACTAAAAGTTACAAAAATCGCTAGTTAAAATTTTTAATACGGTAAATGGTGCAAACAGTACAACTCTGGCAGTTTAGGATGATAACTACAGCGTTACAATTGTAATCACCTCTGATTGGTTGGATTTATGCCATTCGTGCGCCAACTGTAAATATATTTTAGCTGTACACTATAGAAATTAAAATCAAAATTTATTTATTTCAAGTAGGCCAACTTGTAGGTCTTATGACGCGTCATAAATCTACCACCGCGCCGGTTCGGAATGCAGATTCTGCTGAGAAGAGCCGGCAAGAAAAAATTTTTCAATAAAAATTTTTTTACAATAGGTAACAAAACTATGCTAATGCATACAGTGTTTTCGCACTGAAGTTTCAAAAATGCATACGTAGGTATATACTGTTGTCTGTTATATACAATCCAGCGCATGTTAAGACGGGCAGACAAAGTAGACCCATTCCCGTTGGTGGCACCCGTTCACGAGCATGACGCATGATCCAGCCGTTACTTCGCTCAACCATATTTGAGGGAACGAAGATTGCCGACAGAAGTGAAAACATATTATCATACTATAAATAATTATTTATTTATTTGTTTAGAATGTCATAAATATAAAATGTACTTGTAAAATATATTGATGAATGGTAGTTAAATGTAGAATATTAATTTATATTTGCACGCCGAAATGGCAGAATATGTTGGAACTGACATCATACTATCTAGTATTTGAGCAAATAAACTATCTGTATCTTTATAGATCTAATATCATAGCATGTCGGTGATGCGACGTCCCATGAGATTTTCCCTACCGAAAATAGCCCAAATCGCCCAAAGAAGTGTTCACTTCAAAAACTTAGGCACCTTTGGCAATCAAATTTTATTAAGGCGTACAGAACCCCAATCAGAAAAGGTACTTTTCGCATTGACATTTTATTCGCAATAATTATTTTAATCATAAATCGTGTTCGAATTTGCAAATTGCAGGTCATGCATCACGCTGAGTAATCGAAGGCGACGTGATCGCGGCCGCACGATCAGGGATGCTCAACCGTTTGATAGCCCACAATTAAACGAGCGATAAGTCGAGCCGGGCATAAAACCGAGTGTTTACGACCAATGGAAACGTTCCTGACGTATGAAATACCCGATCCTACTCAGCTCGATTGCTTTCAAGAACCCAAATCTTTTTATTAGAACGTTACATTTAAATAAGTGATATAAAAATTTTCCCGACAACAGTGTGTGTGTGTGTTTTTTTTTAATTTATTTGGCATTTGATTGCTTTTGAAACTATTCAAACAATTTTTGAGTTCTCTGCGGAATGGGCGCCACGAACTTTGAAGCATTTTTAAAGATGTGTTTTAAATAATCGGTAGTTCAAATAGGTTTTTTATTAGCGACATTGATTTATATGAGCTCTGGCGTTGTGGTCTTTATATGGGAGGGATGTCACCCTATCTTCAAAAATATGCCGCCAAGCGATTTAGCGTTCCGGCACGATGACATGTAGAAACCAATCAGGGGTACAGGTTTAATCTGCCATAGCCTCTTCCAAGTTTACTCGCTTCATCCTCGACTGCATCTTCACTTACCATCAGGTGAAATCGGAATCAAGATAAAAATCGGACTCTATATTATAACTAGCTTTTACCCCCGGCCTCGCTCCCGCCATCTACAAAAATAATATTTGTTCAAATCGGTCCAGCCTTTTTTGAGTTTTAGCTAGAAGCTAACGAACAGCAATGGATTTTTATATTATAACCTACGTCTACAGACTCTATACCTAAACTAGCAACAATTCTAGGCAAAAAAGCAGGTCTTTTTATCCGTTGACAAGATAGTCCTTGACTGCGATCTCACCTGATGGTAAGTGACGATGCAATCTAAGATGGTAGGTAGCGGGCTAACTTGGAACGGGTATGGCAGGGTAGATTCAACCCATACCCCGCCATCGTACCGGAACGTGCTTAAAACAATAACGATTTATTAAAATAGTAACTTTATGTTATAGAAGTAGGTACCTACCTATAGCTTAAATACTAATGTAATGCAGAAACAGGAACAATGCATGCCCGACTGCAATCAAGTCGTTTCACTTAATCACTGCATCGAGTATTTCTCCACTGTACATTGTACAACGCCTAGACTGCCCGGGTAGGTACGGAATTACCTATCAGCTTTTAGCCGCACTCACGGAAAACGCCATGCACGCTACCTTCCCATTAGACGAGTGAAATGTTGAATAATACTTACCAACCTTAACTTTCCTACATTTATAATATTATTTACATAACTAGTTACTTACATCTTATAGAAATTGAACCGACGACATTGAAACAATCCAAGGAAGTCTTATAACGGGGGATCGGCAATTAATAGGGCTTGTGGAGTCTGCCGTCTCCACGAGGATATTATGGCTGGCTGGCTGGTCGAGAGGACTGGTTATTTATATTTCCAACTAGACTATGCCCGCGACTTCGTCCGCGTGGATCAAGGTTTTTCAATTCCCATGGGAACTCTGTCAGTTTCCGGGATAAAATGTAGCCTATATTTTAATCCTGGGTATGAGCTATCTCCATTCCAAATTTCAGCCAAATCGGCTCATGCGTTGTGACGTAAAGGAGTAACACACACACACACACACACACACATACACATACAAACTTTCGCCTTTACAATATTAGTATGAAGTATGATATTATGATGTTCAACGATATTTAAATTTAGAACAAAATTTAAAACTATTGTTCAGGACATGCGCCGCAGTTGAGTTCATAACAAAACAGTCTACACGAAGTGATTATATTCTCTTGGCAGTCTAGCTGCAGCCACCCGAGCTCGTCGGCTTCCTACAGCGATCCTAGCTTCTTAGTATTTACCAAGTGTAGGACATGGCTTTGACCAGAGCAGTCATCTGCCCCGCATGTTCCAACATCCTCCGAGTTAAAATGTAATACCAATACAAGTGTAATCGGAGTTCACTCCTTTTCATTTTATGGTAGATACAGAATTATAATCTACTATAGGCTATTTGCACTTTGGGTGCTTCTGCACGAAATAGGGATCGGGTACTTTTCCCTTACCGTAAAAAATTAGTCCCTAGTTAGGCCCCAACCTTATTGCCTTAAACCCTAGAACGAAAATATTTGCCACGTTCCCGATTTTCCACTGATAGTGTTTTTTTAATTTGCCAGATTATTCGGAAACTAAACCAAACATTTACTCAGCTCTGAAATTAACTTAAAATAAATATCTACCTTTTTCCGTAAGGTAACAATTTAACCTTAAAATAAATATCCCTTTGCAATAAATCCATTGGCGATTTATTTGAGATCGTTTTGATCTTTTCCCTGAATAGGTACGGTAACAGAATGTAGGTTAGATTCTTACGTCCTAACTACATAAACTGACGTCATCTGTGACGTCATTTATCTCCTTTTCGAGGAATCTTGCGCCTGAAAACTCTGATACGGGTCTGATCCGATCCTTATGCTCCTACACCAATACGAGGTGTTTCGCGAACTTTCTGGTCGATCACAGATAAAATGCATTAAAAGTTAATTGCTTGTCTTAAATATTGTGATAGGCTGTGGCATTCTTGATACAACAATGCATTTTAGCCAATAGGGAGAGAGTGTCGACTTTCTTTCAGAAAGAACGCGATAAATTCAACCAATCACCACAATTGCGACCCGTAGCAATGATTGATGCAGCTTTAGAGAATCGCCCTGTTGTATAGGTACCTATTTTACTGATATTAACGAGTCCAGCAAACAATTTGCGTAGGATGACTTCGTAGTTCGTTCATGGTTGAAGCGATAATTTTAATAGAATCCATTAAGGCGAGCGGCCGCGTTAACTTGAATTGGCACGTCAATAGACGCCTTCTATTAGCAGACGCGGCGGCTAGACGGGAACGACTCCTGCGCATTACGGGGCGACGGTTGCTCTAGACTCTACACTCCATAAATTATACAACGATCATTGAGCTGTAGAGCATAGAACTGAAGACCTCAGACATCATGACGTGGCTGCGGAAAACGTTATAACTTCGTCATGACGCATTCTCGGTCGGGAAACTACAGCCAACCTACTATTTTCCCGACCGATTTTAACTAATGTTGCTTCCTAATATACAAGTGTCGTACGTCAACATAGAGACGACAATGCAGTCTGAAATTGGAACAGAATAATAGTACTATATCGACATCACGTACAGCACGTCTTCGCTGCTAGGATGGTGATCAGCCAAGGCTGAAAAACCGCCCACCATATCAGACTACATAAACTTTAAATTACCAAGTTCACTTCGCCGGCAATCGAATTTGGGACTTCTCACTTAGTATAAGACCACTCCTAATCACTAAGCTCTTAAGTTTAGTTAGGTATTCAAAAAGGTTAGGTCATGGAGGAATCAAATTTTTTGTTAAGGGTTAGGTAAATTGAAGTCAGTTTGCGAGACATTCCCGTCTCTAGAACACATCAACTCTCCGTGTGCAATGATCTATTCAGGGTACGCTTCATTATGGTTTATTCACCATTATTTACGCTGAGGCTTTGTGCGCGTGCTCCTATTACCTCATAGTGCGTGCTGTTACGAGTAAGTCTGGTCTATACAGCGAGCTGTGGTCACAATGCGCCCTTTCATACAGAGATTTCTTCACAATTACTTTGTTACAAATATTAGTTTTTTTTAAATAATATTTTGCCATTATTAACATGACTTGCATTCTCCTTTCTCATTCATTCAAAGGAGAATGTCCTTTCTCCTTGGGTAGTTTGAATCTTCGATCGAAGAAGCTCTGTGCGATCAGTCCCGTAGAAACAGATATTTAATTTTTCAACCCAGACGAAGCTTGGCGGGTCGCTAGTATTGTATAAAGGAAGAAAGATTAATCTTGCATTATTTCAATATTATCGGTAGGAAAAATTTAATAAAACAACGACTTAACCAAATAATAACTTTTTAATAATATTCAATAATAATAAGTTTTAATGAAATCTTACAAGATGAAGAAATTGTTACTCTTACTTTTAATATAATAAATGCGAGAGGTTTGTTTGTTGGTTCGTCAAGTATTTGCTCGTAAAACTCAAAACTAGGCTTTCTCACTTATACGGTCTAACTAAATACGGCCTAACCCTAGCAGCTTATCAACCAACCTAGACCTGGCAAGTACCTAACACTAGTACTAAGTAATATTATAAATGCGAAAGTGTTATTGCCCTTCAAACGTGATTTTTTGCACGGGTATAGTTCAGGACCAGCAGGGTTAGCATGGGGAGAAGATAAAAGTTTTATCCCCCGATTTTATCCACTGACAAGAGATAAAATTATCTTTTCCCTACGCTAAAGCATGGCGACAGGGGAAAGGAAAAGTATATTCCTATAAGAATATCCACTGTGGATATTATTTCCACCGTTTTGCTCACGCTCGACAGGTGGATAAAACTGAGCGAGGGGATAAAAATTTTATCCTTTCCCCGGGGATAGAATTTCTCCCGCCCATGCTAACTATGCTGGTGAGTGATATATACTTCTTTTTATCCCAGCTTTCGAGGGATTTAAAAACCCAACTCCACGAGAACGAAGTCGCGGTCAGAAGCTAGTAAGTACATCGTAAAGATATTTGTAGACTAGTCAGAATCCTCTTCCACTTGCTGAAACGCCTTGGCTGGTGGTTGAAGCATCTTGGTCTTAGCCGCTAGTCGCAGGGTGGCAGGACCCAGGGTCTTGGAAACCACCACTTTCGGTTCACCCGTCGATCCAAGCCCTGTAGTGCCTTCGTTGCCGACTAGTGGAATCTGAGAAAGAAAAGAATGCAATGAGTAAAATTTTACTGTACTAAGTGCTTTACTGTACTGCTTACGACTGCCATTTAAAATGAATATCTGGTGTGTCGAGTTCTACTCAACTCAAGGATCTACTTCTTAGGTATGACTCAACGGTTCAACCATTTTCCATCGAAATTGATAAATAAGTGCGTTAACATACGCCATGGCGACGTCGCCGACGACCTATCCAAACAATTCGTATTGAATAGTTAATTTAAATGGCTACGATCTGGCGACGTTGAAATTTGGAAGCGCAGCCATGATCGAACGGCCCCTACATGAAGACTGAATATTCTGGTGACGCGTAGTCAAGTCGCCAGTATTTTGTATACATGAAAGTTACGTTTCCCTCACCAGTGGCCAACTGATCGCCAGGTATGAAATCCAATTAATGAATGACTGAGGCAGTAGCTATTGGCTATTTATTTGGTAACTTTATTTGGCTTCGGTAGGTAGCCATAGCTATGTAGCCAGCGACGTCGCTATGGCATCCCGGTATGTTAGAGCACTAAGGAAAAATAATTCAATGTGGAGTCAACATCTGAAGATGCCCCAGTGTCGGAGTGAAACGTAGGTAAATACGTAGAGTACACTCTATAATACGTATTTACCTACGTTTTGAATTTGGAGAGTTTGAATGGTGTTGCGTGTTGGCGTTTCGTTGTTTCCGTATTTGTTTTATGGCTTTACGAAGTCCTTTCAAAAGCTAGCTCTATGTAGGTATAATGTCGTAAAAAAGATTTTTTTCTCTGTTTAGTATGAATTGTAAGATGTCTGAAGTGGATTACATCTTTTTCAGTAAATAAAGGCTGTATTATATTACTATCATTTATTATTATTACTTAAACATTCAGTCGTTAATAAAAGAAAAATTGAACTGGCAAAAAACTGTACTTATTAAATAAATAAGTATTAACACACGTAGGTACTATAAAGACAAACGAGCAAAAAAAAAAAATGGTTGCGAAGAAGCTACAAAGTACCAATTAGAATGTCCACGATGGCGATCAAGTACTGCCAATAATGATCGGTTAGTCATTCAGCGTCCGAGACGGTTCCTATGGCAGACGGGCCTAACGTAGATTAATGCGTGTCGTATTGAATAGACAAAGAGAAAAAATACAGGGAACCACCAGACCGTAAAAGGTTGGTACGCGTCAATTACATTTAACGATAGACGGCGGGTTTAGTAGCGGTTCATTGTCTAGTGCAGTCATTCTCAAACTATTTTATAAATGGACGTCTACCATAATGAATGAATGAATGAATGAAACAATAAATAGAGTTCCGGCACGATGGTGTGTAAAAACCGATTAGGGGTGTGGGTTGATGTGGACTGAATTTACACTGCTATACCCCTTACAAGTTAGCCCGCTACCATCTTAGACTGCATCGTCATTTACCATCAGGTGAGATCGCAGTCAAGGGCTATCTTATCATCAAATAAAAAAAAAAATTATTTGATTTAATTGGATATATTGATTATTGCCGAAATGTCATTTCTTAATTCATTAATTACAATCAACATGTACAAATCAATCGCACTAGTAAAAAGTAAGATCCTTTAATCAAGTAGGAAATGATTTCATGATCTGATGATCTATAAAGATCAAGAAGAGAGGAATCTCATAAATTATAACTAAAATTCACCTCGAACATGTTAGCTTTCAAACAGAAAAGGACGCATTAAAATCGATCCATTCGTCAGGGAGCTACGAGGGAACAGAGGGACACATAGATACACAGACAAGTATATCTGTTCGTCAAACTTATAACACCCTTCTTTTTCCGTCGGAAGTTAAAAATCACGTTTGTCATAAGCTTTGAGTATAAAACCAGTCGTAAGCGTAATTTGGAACATTTTCACCATGATAAAATTCAAAATTAATTTATTTCATGTAGGCTAATTTGTAGCTCTTATGACACGTCATAAATCTACCACCGGTTCGGAATGCAGATTCTGCTGAGAAGAGCCGGTAAGAAACTCAGCAGTTGCTCTTTTCAAAACAAATTTTTTTTTTACAAAGCTATGCTATGTATACAGTGCTTCCTCAATAGGTAGGTACACCAATCCATCGCATGTCAAGTTGGGTAGTCAAAGCAGACCCATTCCCGTTGGTGGCACCCGTTCACGAGTATGACGCATGATCCAGCCATTGCTTCGCTCAATCATATTTGAGGGAACGTAACAACCCGCACCACACGACACCACCACAGAAATGTTTAAAGCGATATTGATGATTGATACATCAATGAATCAATCATCAATTTGGGAAACACTGGTATATGTTAGGCGAACAGTGAACCTAGACGAGCGGAAGTGAAGATTTCCTGTGCCATACACGTGTAATTGCTAGTCTGGTGATCTATGGGTTCAACGCGGCGGATCAAAACAACTCCATAAGTGGTCAACTCAATGCCACTTACTAATCTTCGAAACACGTGCGGAGTTTAATGGCTTAAGATTCGACAAACAGGACGTCTGAAAATCGAGCTTCAACTAGATTAGAGAGTGAAATGAAAATAAAATTAAATGAACACACTTTATTGTAAACCACATTAGATAGAAACATAAAAGATAAAATTAACTTAAAATAAATTATATAAATGAGAATTAGAATTTCAATGGAGAAGGCAATTTCTGCCGTTCTCCATTTCCGCCTTTACGCAAACCAGACAATACTTTGGCTCACACTGCCAAAGAGAAGGCTGAAATTCTGAGCACCCTCTTTGCTGCCAACTCAACGCTTGATGACGGCGGGAGAACACCGCCTACCATCCAACGGTGTCCTTATTCTCTTGGCGATATACGCTTCACTCAGAGCGCTGTGCGTAAAACTCTTCTCTCTCTCGACGTCAACAAGGCGAGTGGGCCCGACGGTATTCCTGCGGTTGTGCTGAAGACGTGTGCTCCGGAGTTAACACCCATCTTAACGCGTCTGTTTCGGCAATCTTACTCCTCTAGTATTGTTCCGTCTTCATGGAAGACTGCCCTGGTTCATCCAATCCCGAAAAAAGGCAATCATTCGGATCCCTCGAATTACAGGCCTATCGCGATTACCTCTTTACTGTCTAAAGTCATGGAGCAAATAATTAACACCCAGCTGCTGAGTTACCTTGAGGAGCACCAGCTCATCAGCGATCGCCAATATGGCTTCCGTCACGGCCGATCTGCTGGTGATCTTCTTGTATACCTCACGCATCGTTGGGCGGATGCTATCGACAGTAAGGGAGAAGCCCTTGCGGTTAGTCTTGATATCGCAAAAGCCTTTGATCGGGTTTGGCATAGGGCCCTTCTATCGAAACTACCATCCTACGGACTCCCCGTGCTGCTTTGTAATTGGGTCGCTAGCTTTCTTGATGGGCGCAGCATCAAAGTCGCTGTCGATGGCTTTTGCTCTGACCCTAAGCCCATCAATGCAGGCGTTCCACAGGGCTCAGTGTTATCGCCTACACTGTTCATTCTGCATATCAATGACATGTTGCATAACAGCAACATCCATTGTTATGCAGATGACAGTACTGGTGATGCCCTTTACAAAGGAAATGCACAATTATCCCGCGCAATGCTAGAGGAGAGTAGAGCCAAACTTGTGTCTGACATTGAGGCTTCCCTTGAAAAAGTGTCAGTATGGGGTTCACAAAATCTTGTCCATTTCAATCCCTCAAAAACACAAGTTTGTGCGTTCACCGCCAAAAAGACCCCCTTCACCACACCTCTTCTCTTCCAGAACACCCCCCTAGCCCCTTCCAACAGCATTGGGATTCTTGGTGTCTACATTTCGAACGACGTCCAGTTCCGGGATCACTTGGAAGGAAAAGCTAAATTAGCTTCGAAAAAGCTTGGGGTGCTCAACAGAGCAAAACGGTACTTTGCGCCCGAGCATAGGCTCCTACTCTATAAAGCGCAAGTCCGTCCGCATATGGAGTACTGCTCTCACCTTTGGGCTGGAGCACCCCAATACCAACTCCTTCCATTTGACCGGATTCAAAAACGGGCAGTTCGGCTTGTGGGCAATCCCAAATTAACCAACCCGCTGGAAAGCCTGGAGCACCGCAGAGATGTTAGCTCTCTTTGCGTCTTCTATCGGCTATATAATGGGGAGTGTTCTGAAGAGCTTTTTGACCTTATTCCACCGTCTCTCTTTTACAACCGCACCGCTCGCCACCGAACACAATTTCACCCTCACCACCTGGGTGCCTGGAGCACTTCGACCATCCGATGTTCCAGATCTTTTTTTCCACGCACTTTGAAACTGTGGAACCAACTTCCTGCGACGGTGTTTCCACTGAATTACAACATGGGGTTATTCAAGGGGCGGACCAACAAATTCCTGAAAGGCCGGCAACGCACCGGTGGTGCCTCTGGTGCTACAAGTGTTCATGGGCGGCGGTAATCACTTAACATCAGGTGACCCGCCTGCTCGTTTGCTCGCTAAAAATATAAAAAAAAAAAAAAAAGAGAAGCACAAATGGCGGCCTTATCGCTAAGAAGCGATCTCTTCCAGGCAACCATGATGCATGGTAGATATGATGATAGGATTGAAATTAGTGAGAGAGTTAGATTTTAATAAGTAGCTCAACTTATAACTAGTTTCGGAAATATAGAGCTTTTTCGTTTCCTTTAGAAAAAGAGAGCGCTATTGCAATGTGACGTCACGATTCAGTATCTCAGTACACCCTCCATACAAAATTTCGTTTTAGAAAGAGACGGATACAGTCGCAGCTAAACAGCTTATAATTTATTTGTTTTTTGATCGATAGGTATATTTTCTTTTTTTACAAACGTTATTCTTATATGTTACATTTATGATTGTAATTAATGAATCTACATTTTGAGTTTTGACAACAATCAATTACCCAATTACCCAAGACCAGTAGGGCTAACATGCGCGCCACGAGAAAACTTTGTCTACCCATTCGTGAATTTGTATGAGATTTGACGAGTAAATGGGTAGACGAAATCTTCTCGTGGCGCGCATGTTAGCTCTACAGGTATTCTCAAAACATCAGTCTTATTTCTGCGAGTCATTTAAAAAAACTTATAATCGTCTCGAGGCGGCCGAGCTATAATAAGTTATTGCCGTGCAATTACAATATTTCATGTGAAATTATAGCTGATCATTGTAAAAACACCGTGCCTCATAAGTCATAACCCAGGTGTGGGTACAGTAGCTAGACGGCCGTTTAGGAGCGGTTTGTGTATTTAAATTTTATTTATACCCACACGAACACAGCATTCCAGATGGACGTAAAGATAATTAAAGGCTTGTTAGATTTCACTTAGCCATGCAAATAGTGGCAGTAAATTTACTCCTTGTATTCGCACAAAAAGGAACTGTCCGCTTGTCTGCCTTTGACTATAATTTTTCCTTTGAAAAAGGTATACCGAGTGTATAAATGTAAACGGTGCTTATTCGTTGCTGCATTGTTACGTGATTGAAGGACAACTCAACAAAGCTACAAACAATCACAATTTCACATTAATAATATTAATTTGTAATGAACAACGGTTATCACTAGGTAGTCATACAAAATTCATAATTCAAAATTATTTATTTCATGTAGGCCAACTTGTAGCTCTTATGACACGTCATGACTCTACCACCGGTTCGGAATGCAGATTCTATTGACGATCAAATGACCGGCCAGGAGATTTCGCTAAGCTATAAAAATGACACGCAAATAAATCCAACCCACAGCCGATATTCCAGCCGAAAAAAAAAGAGGGAAAAAACGAAGCTTTTAATAAAATATGATACCGTTGCGCCAAAAATACAAGACGCACAAAAAGGCATCTTATAAATGAACTTGCAGATATAAAAATCCAAAATAAAACGAGATTTGACGAGAAGCTCTTAATTTTGATATCTGCTTTTTAGGGTTCGTACCCAAAGCCATCGGGACCCTATTACTGAGCGTCCGCTGTTTCAAGATGTTTCGGCGTTTTTTGCTCGACCTTAACAATCTCTGTTACGATGGTACGGAACCCTTCGTGTCCAACTCGCACTTGGCCGATTTTTATACCTACGCATCCATAATTATTTATGCGACGACTGTATCGCGGCGACTCGTAAAGCTCATGTCCGAGAAAGGTATCTGTAGCCTAAGCATGAACGTTTTGACTTCGAATAGTAAAGGTAAAGTTAACGCCAATGTATGAAAATGACAGGAGCGCTCCTGTCATTTTCGACGTAAACTTTTTTTTATTGCTAGATAGGCTTGCGCTTGCTACAATTAATGATAAAAAGCATTGATGAGGTCTAGGATGGAGCGCACTTGCCTATTCTCTCGTGCTGTGTGGGTACTCAGAAACATGGACGCTGGAAAGGCGTTCCACACCTTAGCAGTTTGTTTAGGGGTAGAGATTTATTAAAACTGTCGTAAACCCTTCTAGGTTATTCCGTATCTCTTCCATCTTACCAGCGACTGGAGATTTCTTTTTATTCCATGACAAAATAGTCCGTGACTGCAATCTTACCTGATGGTAAGTGACGATGCAGTCTAAGATGGTAGCGGGCTAACTTGGAAGGGGCAGTGTATTTATAATCGGTTTCTACACGCCATCGTGCCGGAATGCTAAATCGCTTGGCGGCACCTCTTTGACGGTAGGGTGGTAACTAGCCACGGCCAAATCCTTCCACCAGATAAAAGAGGTTGATAAGTTGTTTTATGATAGTACAATACGTGGATTGTATGGATTGTATGGAGTGGATATCTGAACCTACGATTTTTACATAAAAGTCTTGCTAGCGGCGTTTTTTATGTTTTAAATAGGGGCACTATAAAGCATTGAAGGCAAGCACTCGCAAAATGCGGGTCGTGCCGGTGATGCAAGGATGGCTTTTGCCGTAGCTAAGTTAAATCAGTATGGCAAAAAAATTGAGTTCACCAAAATTGCTTAGAGCGTTCGCCTTTCCACTTTCATTTTTTTATTCGATGACAAGATTGTCCTTGACTGCGATCTTACCTGATGGTAAGTGAGATGGTAACGGGTCAACTTGAAAGGGGTATGGTAGTGCGACATAGCATCAATAAGATCACGTGTTTCGACTGAAGCGGAGAGAAAGAAAGAAAAAGCATTTATTTAAGAAATATGTTCAGCAGAAATGATGTATTTCAACTGAAGCGAAGTGGAGAGGAAATGTTTTCAGCAGATCAATCTGATCATAGAAAGATAACGTGATAAATTTTTCACATGATTAATCTTCGAGAATCCTTCGTACATCTTCCGCCGCTATCACTAAGAACGAGATGACGTAGGTATTTTAACTGAAGCGCAGTGTTCAGCAGACCAATCGGATCATTGAAAGATGACGTGATAAAATCACATGATTCACCTTGTTCTTTTTGCTGTGCTGAGCACATTTTCGCTTTTAACAACAGGCAATAGTAAGGATTATGCGGTAACAATCGAGATTATGAGTTCGGTTAGTTCGAACGTAAGCACGTTCGAACTAAGTCCTAGATCCAGGCGGTTCCCTACTTACGAGATTGCCTATTGCAATGGCAATGACAATCTAAGCTCAGAGCGAATGCCAAGACTCAACCACGGAGACGTCGTTCACGTCATTCTGAACTAAGTTTGAAATAATCTCGTTCAATTGTAAAGCTATTCAAAATTAAATATATATTCAGTTTACACATTCAACCAGTCGAAGACGTGAGCAGTTGCTAGTTTGGTATATGTTAGAAATAGAATGCCAAATAATAGCTTGTATGTATTTACTCAATTTAAGTTTTTTTTTATACAATGACAAGATAGTCCTTGACTGCAATCTCGCCTGAGATATGCGCCGATGCAGTCGATGGAAGCGGGCTAACTTGTAAGGGATGTGGCAGTCTACTAATAATAATACTGTAGTTTATTGAATTATAATTAATATTCAAATAACAATAAGAGGAAGTTTGAAAGTAGTGCCAGTAATCAAAAAGATGAGGAGTAATAGGCTTGCGTGGTATGGGCATGTAATGAGGAGGGAAGAAAACCATATTAGTAGAAGAATGTTAAATATGCATGTAGAAGGGCAAAAGAGTAGAGGAAGACCAAAAAAGAGATGGATGAATTGTGTGAAAGAGGATATGCGTGTAAGAGGAGGATAGAAGTGAGTAGAAGAAAAAGACATGTTGTGCCGACCCCACATAGCGTGGGAAAAGGACAAGGACATGATGATGATTCAAATAACGCAGTAATATAAAATGCAACCAGTTTTTTAAATAGTATACTGTATATTCTAGGCTATTGCGCGGGCGCATCAGACGATGCAGTTTAGATAGGCGATTCGACGCGCTCTGACGACTTGACGAGTCCCCGATATACGTCGCTGATAAGGCGATAGACGCTATGCACTTTAAATTAGATAAGGGTGATTCAGTCATTTTGCTTGCCTTCTTTTTTTATTCGATGACAAGATAGTCCTTGACTGCGATTTAACCTGATGGAAAGTGACGATGCAGTCTAAGATGGTAGCGGACTAAATTGGAAGGGATTGGGTATAGAAGTGTACATTCAACCTATACCATTAATCGGTACTCGCCATCGTGCCGGAACGCTAAATCGCTTAGCGGCAAGTCTTTGACGATAGGGTGATAACAAGCCACGTCCATAGCCTTCAACCAGACCAGATCAGAGACAATTCAGAAATTATAAATTTCCAAGTGCAAGCTAAAAGTGCAGGCTAAATAAAATTAATCAAATGTTTTATTTTAATATTTTTAGATTAAGTTATAAATTTTAGTTTTCACATAAGGTCTGCACAAAATAGCGGTTGGCGCTATTCGTGGTAAGCGGTGTCCGCTAGTATAAAATCAAGAATAAAATAAAAAGCCTTTTGGGGAAAAGGTTTTATTATTATGATGGTTTTATGGCAAAGCAGGCAGGCCCTAAGATAAGGATCCCCAAGTCCAAACAACATGACGAATGCACACATAATGCGGTCTGATTAATGTCCCCGATAGGGTTAGTCCAGACTGCCTGGATGGTGAGGTCCGGGGCATTAATCAAAATGCACCGACGCAGTCTAAAGGACGTGTCAACGTTGTACCTAGACCCCAAAGAGTATATAACGCAACAAAGGCGAAGTTTCCGAAGACCGTTCATTTTTAGTTTATACCTATTTTCAGATCTTCCTCTTAGAGGCGCATAAAAGGCTATAGTCCGCCACGCAGATTGGCATACTTCACACACTATGTAGAGAACACTATAGGATGCCCACGATTTCGTCCGCGTGGATTAAGGTTTTTCAATGCCCGCGGGAACTCCTTAATTTTCCGGAATAAAATGTAGCCTGGGTGTGAGCTATCTCCATTCGTTGTGGCGTGAATGAGTAACAAAAATACAAACACACACACACACACACATACAAACTTTCCCATTTATAATATTAGTGTGATAGTGTGATTATGAAGATTCTCAGGCGTGCATATCTACTATTCGGGAGTTCGCGGGTTAGATTCCGGCCACGCATCTCTGACTTTTTACAGATGTGCGTTTAAGCAATTAAATATCACATGCTTTAACCATAAAGTCATAAATCAATAGCTTTGCAACGGTGAGGAAATGGTTCATACTTAGGCTGAAATCTATAGACCGCAGACTCAAGACAATGTTAAAACGAGGCAGATTTATGTCAGAGCATATTTGTGCCTCTTTTTGTTCACTGCCTTGAGTCTGAGCAGTGATGCTAGATCTATAGAGCGTACTCTGACTTAGCTCAGACTTAAGATAGAGTTAAAACGAGACACAAACACACTCCGACATCTATCTGTCTCGTTTTAACTCTGTCTTGAGTCTGAGCAGAGTAAGAGTGCGCTCTATAGATTTCAACCTTAGATTGCGGTCTATGTAGATTTCATCCTTAGTTCTTATTAGAAGCGGGTTTCCGCATATCTGTAAGATTCGTAGAATCACTTAGGTACACATGTTTCCGAGACACGATATTAAATTAGCGACTTGGGAATTTCGGCCAAGAGATTCGTATTGTAATTTGCTATAATTATTATATTTAGGTTCGCTGGTATTTATGTGCAGGGGATATATTATATGAGAGTTAATTGTCGAGCTTTCGCAGTATTTCGCTAAAATACCGCTTGCGAATGTCTAGACGTCGGTTTTGGTAAATGTCAAACATGCAGGATTTTAAATTTGCATTTAATTATTCACTGTTACAGTTCGCATATGCAACGCAGATAATATGAGGTACCTCCTCACAGCACCACATTACATCACAAAAACTCCGATGCCTGTTTTCACCAACGTTCCCTAACTTTTACGGGCAATCAGTCTTCTTCTGAACGAAAACTCTTCACTACATAGTATAAAACAAAGTCGCTTTCTCTGTCCCTATGTATGCTTAAATCTTTAAAACTACGCAACGGATTTTGATGCGGTTTTTTTTAATAGATAGAGTTATTGAAGAGGAAGGTTTATATGTATAATAACATCCATTCACAGTGAATGACATAGGCTATATATTTCATACCCGTGCGAAGCCGGAGCGGGCCGCTAGTAATGTATAAAATCAATTTATATTCAATAAATTCACGCCACAAATAATGAACCGATTTGACTGAAAGGAATGGAGATAGCTCATACCCACGATTAACACACAGACAACATTTTATCCCTGAAAAATAAGGATTTCCGCCGAAAAGGATTTTCCGAATTAAAAAACCTTGATCCACGCGGACTAAGGCGCGAGCAGCGTCTAGTGAGCTATAAAAGTATATTAGTACCAACAACATAGGCAGCATAAAACCATTAAATATGAAACCTATCCAGTACAAGGTACCGTAACAAAGCCTCAAATGCGGTAAACGTTCAGTTCAGAAATGGTTATTTTTAGTTTTTACTAGCAACTCGCCCCGGCTTCGTCTGAAGCATAAATAATTCATAGATTATATTAGATAATAGCCTTTTCTGTTAGAAAAAGACAGCGCTATTGCAAAATGACGACACGATTCCTGAGCTCCATACAAAATTTCGTTTTAGAAAGAGACAGGATACCTACAAGCAGTAAAGAAGCTTATAACATTGACCGATTTATTTTCTGTTTTTACAAATGTTATTCTTACATGTTACATTTTCGATTGTAATTAATGAATTGACAGCAGTTAAATACCCAGTTGTCTGGGTCACCGCTTTGACCGAATCCGTCCCCCTTTTTTCCCCTCCATTTGACCCTGCACTACCAACCGCTGAATCAACCCTTCATTTCTGAACATTCATAAATTATACCCGAAACCTCATCCTCTAATCGAATGGTCTATCCATTGGTGAAAATCGAATGAAAATCCTTTCAGTATTTTCTTATATTAGCGCTCACAGACAGACGACCTCGGCGGAAGGACTTTGTTTGCTAATATGTAGTGACTGGCTCAAGTACATAAAATCAGGAATTGTTTGCATGCCCACTCGAGTGGTCGCCAGTGGTCGTAAAGCGCCTCAGTTCCACCAACGACTGCAATTCCTATGCAGATGTACAGACGACACGCGAGCCGGGCCAAGTAATAATGCATTATGTTCCCGCTATACTTAGTTACTTATCTCCAATGATAGTCTACACTCTACAGGTACTAAAAGAAAAAGTAATATTTACTGTAATCAGACGTTGACTCCACAATGCAAGTGACTTTGCAATAGGCATGATGACCGATTTTGAAAAACTATCTTTACTATTCCGAAAAAATATCTTATTTCAGCAAAAATTAAAAAGGTTTGGTAGATAAAAATGCAATTTAAATTTTAAGTTTTAAAATTCACGCAAAAACTCTCGACGGTGTCATGGCGTCGTTCGCGACGTCACTTCTATGTTTTTTCATAGTAGTTTGTCAAAGTTTGAAGATAGATGTGACGTATCGCTCTGATTGGTGATCAATCAATCCAATATGGCGGATGTATTTTATAGTTTTATTTTATCAAAATAAATATCAATCTCGCTCAAAATAGAAAAATAAATACGTTTTTTCTAATCCATCAATCTTATAACCTATTTCAATCGACCACGTCCACAACAGTATACCAGCTAGTACAAAAATGTATTAAATGTTTACGGAATTTCATTATATAAACAGAGGCCTATGACTATACCTAAGTTCTGTGGCTTCCCAGACACTCATAAAATTAAAAGCGGACACAAAACCACGGGGCAATGGCTAGTAGAAAGATATATTCGTGTCTATATTGCGCCTGCACTCGCTCTGCATCCGAATGTGCAGTATTATTTAATCAACCTATCGTAGCCTAATAAAGCCCATTAGGATATCATTTTATTGTTATAGAGTAAGCTGCGTCGCGAATATTTAAGTCTACCGTAAACTCAAGTAAACTCGGGTTTTTAATTTAGAAACAAAATGGCGGATTTTTTTTAGGAATCCACACTGAACCTGACGTATATTCTGTTCTTACCTCCAAATAATCTTTCCGCGATAGTGGGTGGGGTTCGAATCGTCGACCTTTCAATTTTCAGTCCGGACCTTTAACCGTTTGACTATTGAGAGTTCTTCAAGAGAATTTAACCGAACTTTATGAATATAATGGGGTGAAACATGGTCGAAAGCAGAGTTTTGAAATTCGTTTTTTTTGGGAAAAAATAAAACAATAAAATATAAACGTAAAAATTATTTTTACAAAACCGACTTCAAACTACAAAGTATATCAATTGTGCCTATACAATTTGAAAAGTTCCCTCGATTTCTCCAGGATCCCATTATCAGGTGACAATGGGACCATCAGGGAAGTATACCCTTTCAAACAAAAAAAGAATTTTTCAAATCGGTCCAGGCGTCTTCGGGTAATCGGGGAACATACATAAAACAAAAACAATCTAAGCTTACTCTAACTTAACTCGTACTTGAGACCAGTTAAAACGAGACAAAATTGTCAGATCATAAGTCTCATTTCAACTCTCATTTTAAGTTACTTTTATGGTTCTTCCCTATAGACGAAGATACTCGTAGTACCGGCACAAACAAACAGTAACATAAAATTTTTAAAATATAGTACACCTATTTTTAGATTGTAAAGTTCCTTTAATAAAAATAATTAGCTTCGTACCTACCTCAGTCTGTAACTACCTATTCATAAAGGTAAAGTTTGGTTCGAATGGCCAATGAAACCATACGCACAGAAAGAAAACAACCCATTTCAGTGGATATTTATTTTGATAGTTTTTATAAGCCACCTACATTTGCTCCTTACATAAAAGACTGGTAAAATTGCACACGTCATATTCAATTACTGTTTTAGTACTTGTTCATTTTATATGGTTATGATTACGTATTTAAGCGCTTTCCAGTTTAAGCCGTTTAAAACCATGCCATGCCATTCCTCTCAAAGAATTTGAATTTTTTAGTGAAGTCATTTAGTCATCTCAATCTCCGTGAATCTCTATAGAGACTCACATAGAGATTACGAGTAAATGAGCAGACAAAGTTTTCTCGTGGCGCGCATGTTAGCACTACTGGCCACAGAATGAGAGAAGGCCATACTTAGTCAACAACGCTGGCCAAGTGCGATTTGGCAGACTTCACACACGTTCGAGAACATTATGGAGACACATAGAGATTACGAGTAAATGAGCAGACAAAATTTTCTCGTGGCGCGCATGTTAGCACTACTGGCCACATGATGAGAGAAGGCCATACTTAGTCAACAACGCTGGCCAAGTGCGATTCGGTAGACTTCACACACGTTCGAGAACATTATGGAGACACATAGAGATTACGAGCAAATGAGCAGACAAAAATTTTTCTCGTGGCGCGCATGTTAGCACTACTGGCCACAGAATGAGAGAAGGCCATACTTAGTCAACAACGCTGGCCAAGTGCGATTCGGTAGACTTCACACACGTTCGAGAACATTATGGAGACACATAGAGATTACGAGTAAATGAGCAGACAAAATTTTCTCGTAGCGCGCATGTTAGCACTACTGGCCACAGAATGAGAGAAGGCCATACTTAGTCAACAACGCTGGCCAAGTGCGATTCGGTAGACTTCACACACGTTCGAGAACATTATGGAGACACATAGAGATTACGAGCAAATGAGCAGACAAAATTTTCTCGTGGCGCGCATGTTAGCACTACTGGCCACAGAATGAGAGAAGGCCATACTTAGTCAACAACGCTGGCCAAGTGCGATTTGGCAGACTTCACACACGTTCGAGAACATTATGGAGAACTCTCAGGCATGCAGGTTTCCTTACGATGTTTGCCTCCGACGTTAAAGTAGGTGACATTTAATTGCTTAATTGATTTAATAGCGAAATCGTGAGTGGCCTGAATTATTAACGCCTGCCCATTTGACTTCAGTCGAGCGGAGTCACGCAAATGACTTTACCGTGAATGCCCAGCTTTATGCCTCAAACAGCTTCCAGTGGGGTTAGTATATGATTTAATTGGATTGGTCGTATTCGTTTTCGATGACATTAGCGTCAAAGTAAAATGAACCTTAACTGTACTACTTTAAAGTCGAAAATTCATTACAACCGATTTTTATTTGGAGCGTATTCTATACGAATAAACGTAAAGAATGTATGCACGAAATTGAGCTCTAATTCAATAATAATATGGTTCATTTAACTGTGATGCTAACGTCATCGAATACGAATACGATCAATCGAATTAAGTCTTATACTAACCCCACGGCAATAAAAACAAGAACGTCCCGCCAACATTTAAATTGAAACTTTACGATTGTCTTTATCGACATAATATTCACGCGGGATGTGTATTTACTTACACTTCGCTTTGATACCAGTCTGACCTACCGTCGGATTTATCTAACTTTTATGGATTTTTTACAGACGCACAAATAAAATGTCCTCTTTATATAGGTACGTGTCCTTATAGTCGTCGTAATGTTGGAAATGGATTTGATTGGTCATTGACAGTTCTTGCTTGAGTGCTGTACCTACATTTTTGTTGAAAGGTATAGTAAGTTTATCTCACGAAGTTATGGGCGCTTTAATTGTGGTTACGTCGTGTAGGTACATGAATATTGCGTGTGTGCCTGTCAGGAGCCTAGGTGGGAGCGGTCAGGCGAGAGCAAGCTCTCGTTCCCACTTATACAGATACGACACACACACAACCATGAGCCGCGTATCCTCGTGAATTGAAAGAACTATAGTAGGTATAATATTGAGTATGTATATTCTTTTTATGTAAAGAAAGTACTTTTAAGCTATTTTTAACCCACTTCCAAAAAAGGAGGAGGTTCTCAATTCATTGGAATCTTCTTTTTTTGTATGTCCCCCGATTACTCGAAGACGTCTGGACCGATTTGGATTTTTTTTGTTTGAAAGGATATACTTCCCAGGTGGTTCCATAGTCAACAGGTTAGGATCTTGATGGGATCTTGGAGAAATCGAGAGAACTCTTCAAATTTTATAGGCACAATTGATATACTTTGTAGTAGCGTTTGAAGTCGGTTTTGTAAAAAGAATTTTTACGTTTAAATTATTCAACAGTTAATAATAGCGAAATTTGACTTATTTTGCCTCCGAGTCATTCTCTAGTCTATTAGTAGTAGTAGTAGTAGTCTAGTATATTAGTATAATATTTACTATTTCTTCTGGTCAATCATTAAGCGCCATTACGTGTGCAACTAATAATGATTACGTAGAAACTGCATTTCAATTTTCTCCGATATTCTTTTTTTCCAAATGACAACCTTTAGGATTTCTAATTTCTTTGATATAGCAATGTGCTATTTTTTTAATCATAGCTTTTTACTTAACCATTACGTTCAAAATTAATATTCTGTTTCATATAACAACTTTTCTCACTTATGACTCGTCAAAACTCTACCACCAGTTCAGGAACCAAAGCAAAGAGAAATCCATTTTTTTTTTTAATAATCATATCACTGTAAATTATGAAAATAAAATATAAAGACTAAAAAATATAGTCATATAATACCTTATTTAATATTCATGTATGGATAATTGATTTGATAAAATCTTTCAAACCACATTTTGTTCGAAAACATCATCAAACGAAAAAATCATCTTGCCTAATGATGAGAGTTGCATTTTTATATCATTTTTAGTATTATTTTACACAGGATTTAAAATTCACAAAATTCTCTAACGAGATTTAATTTGGAGAATGCGACAGTAAAATTCGACCCTGAGTATTTACAAGTAACATAAAATGAAACTATAAACATTAATTAATTTTAATATAAAATCTTAGAACATGCTAATTCAATTAGCAAGTATACAATGTCAAAGGTTATACTATATAACTATATATTTATGAAGGACAAATCTAAATTATCTGATTTACGGAGTGATATAATTTATTTTTTAAGAATTATAACCAACCTGAAGTTGGCTTATATCCTCCTATACCCTCCAAATAAGCGGAAAACTTGTGCTGGGAGTGGGTACGACAATAGTGCAATGGATGGGGTTCGAATGATCTTTCAGTTTTCAATCCACACGTTTTAAATATATATAACTAGACGATGCCCGCGACTTCGTCCGCGTGGATCAAGGTTTTTCAATTCCCACGGGAACTCCGTTTTTCCCGAACTTTTCCGGGATAAAATGTAGCTTATGTTTTAATCCTGGGTATGAGCTATCTCCATTTCAAATTTCAGCCAAATCGGTTCATTCGTTGTGGCGTGAAGGAGTAACAAACAAACACACACCTTACACACACATTCAAATTTCGGCTTTATAATATTAGTGAGAAGTGTGATTTAATAGTTTGATTCCAGAAGAGAATAAAAGCTACAGCTTTTACCTATTAGAATAGATAATATGTATCTACTTGATCCTTAGTACCACTTATGTATATATCGATGGACTTATGTAAAGCTATGTAATGTACTTCATTCTGTATGTCGGAGGGACGGAATGGAGAGTACACCTGTGTTTGCGCACACACTTTTGCACTATAATATTTCTTGCATAGTCTCCGTCGAGACTAAAGGATATTATGTATGTCCCTACCTAGTTACTTAATCTCAAGTGTTATGTTTTGAAGATGGGTTAGGTGCTAGAAGCAGACTCACATTTTAATCTCTAAACAAACAATGTTTCAGAGAAACATAGTTTGCGAGAATTTGCATTTATATCACCTCATACACTAATTGCAACATTGTCTCGTTCCGCTGACAAAGGAAATTCCTTAGCCGGACCGACATACCCATTAAAAGCCGGAGGGGACTCGTGATTTACGAAATAACAATTTGTTAGACAAATTGTACTTATGAATATCTAAAGACATTGTAATTACTGTGACTGAGGCACACCTTCTTTTAACTGAACTGCATTACAAAGTTGCCCGTGCACTCTGGTTGCCGGAGAGAACTAGTTTCGATACAGACACTGCCGTAAGTAAACGGTGCATAATTATGTCAACGAGTAAAACTAATATTTAACCGACAATTATAGGAAAAGTTATAGACGTTTTAAAAACAGTTATTACGTCTAGACACTCTGGACTAGACATTTTCTTCTTTTTTTTTTTTTTTGTAACAGCACATGCGGAATCTGCGGATGAATAAAATTATTCCTTATTAAAGGTAAAAACAGAAACATGCTTTTCTTGCTTTTAATTACTATCTATAGTTGTTTGCGTACTGTAGGTACTTATACAAGTTAGAACACCCGGCGATGGCGAATTGTTTAATTGAGTCCGGTGTGACTGAAGGTATCCTCCTGTCATTGGTTAAAATGCATTGGTGCAGCAAGAACACCATAAATTCAGCCAATCAGAGGCTTTGCGATCGTTACACGTGCAATCATTTTTAGAGAATCGACACACGGGATTCGAATTCCTTTAAGCTTGAGGTGCGAGGAGCTTCGGAGTTATGAGCCTTTTATGCAATTAATGGTTTAGGGGTAAATCAAACCGTCGTCAAGGGTTACCTAGTCTGCAAACTTGGCCAGACAATCTTCCCATTGGGAGGTGAAGATGATGAACAATAGTGTGTAACATGTTACCTTTTATGCCATTAAATATTCCTTGATTTAAGGTTAATGAAAATATCATGTGGAAACCTACATGATTGAAAGTTTTTTACACTGGTCTGAAAGGTGTGTGATGTCTGCCAACCCGCACTTGGCCAGAAAACCTTCCCATTCTGAGAGGAGGATAGGTTGAGTTGATGATATTGTACCGCATCTCTGGTCAGTTGTATAGGTCATTTTCTTCCAGTGCAAGCTTCACGTGAAGAGCTATTTGACATGTTGCCTCGCGCCAAGGGCCGGGCCGGCCTGTGCAAACATCTCGAGCGCAGCAGAGTGGGGCGACGGTGTTTATTATTCACTTATTCGCATTGTCAACAGCTAATTATGCAGGTTGAAGTTAAAGGCACACACTTCCTTTGAAGTTCTCCTTTTTTTATTTATCTGCATAAAAAAATCGTCGAGGGAATCCATTGATTTGCGGGCTATTGATTTGAAATCACTTTACTGTATGGCACTCGTGTATAGTATTTCTTTTGAAATGTGACTGACGTCGGGTCCCCGGTAAATGGCATTCTCGAACAAGCCGCTACACCTGAATGGAAGTACTCTCTGTAATTGCATTGAAAACTAGTAAATCATAGCGAGCACAGCGGCCCATAGTTTAAAAGCTTCTCTATTTCTATTATACTAGGTACTTAACCGTCAGTTGAAGGAGGCTTAGGGATTTTTTTGAACCGGTAAGGGGAAATTATAGCTTACATTATCGAACATTTACAATCGTTTATGCTTAAATGTGCCTGTCTATATACAATGTACAAAAGAACAAACTCTATATGACTCTTTTAATTGCACATAATATCACTGAATGAGTCGATTGCAAACAATTCGGCAATCACGTCTGATCGACTGAATTTACTTGCTGCATCAATGCATTTAAAACAATAGTAAGAACCAATACCAGCCATTCTGCGGTGACTGCGATCTTCATTATGTAGCAATCATTTTTAGACAATCCCATAGCTAGTGTTCCCAAAATGGAGTTTTTTAACGGTCTCCCTTTACGACGGGAAGGAAAAGAGTAAAGTCCTCTGGTTCCTAAAGCCTGGAGAAAATTGTCAAGTCATAAGAAACCGTAAGAAAGTTAGCATTGTATTTCAGAAATGTTCCCGATATTTCGAGATTGTGTATTTGAATTTCCAAGCACTGTGAAGAGGATGTCTTATGTCCATCGACACTGTTGACAGAACACTCGCGACGGAGCAATGGGATGAGAACAAGAGACCTTTTACACAACAAATATAGACCTAATTATTGAGCTTTATTTACATCTTATTGACCCAAGTTGTACGCTTTTTTGGTTACGCAGGAAAAATCTACGTATAGAATATAAATATTTTAATCCTACTTATTATTTATTCGTAGATCTTACCCCATAATTGCTTGTGAAAGTGGTCTTTTTTCAGCCTTAATTACGAGTTTTTACGTTCCTCATCCCAGACAAACTCCTATCAGATTGTAACCGCAAGGGAAAAACACGTGTGTCTCCGATCAGATCACCGTCATCTAATCTCTACCATAAATTACTTATAATAATCTCGAGTACGGTAGACCGCGATTTAAGAAATCACTGGTCATTGAAATTTGACCCCTTTGGAAAGTGTATTAAGGATTAATGTATTTATAGGTTGTTAAGGATGTGGTCGTGCGTACGATAATGACATACAATACGTACGTGTCTCGCGGCTCTTCCTCATTGGCGATGAAATATGATGTGTAAAGCGTGTGCTAATACAATGTTGCCGGATCAGGCATTAGGGATGGCAAACGATCGATGGATTAAAAATAGACCTGCATCGATAGAATATGTACAAACTTACATATTGTCTTTTTTTTACCCGAATACGGCAAAGCCTAAACTAAATTCTTCTAATATATGTTCTTCTATTGTAATTTTTATTTGTACCTACATATAAAATAAAAATAAATAAAATAAAATTGATATGTACAATTGTGCGTATGTACTAAATACTAAAAGGCGACTATTGTATTGGCGATACTGAAATAGGCGCCAAGTCTAATTATCGATCAATATTTTACAATGACTGCCACAGGCAGTTAAAAAAATGCAGGCAAAAAATGATTCACGATGCGAAAAATGATTTACGCAGTCGGAGATTTGAAAAATATGACTTAATGCTGCACATTTGCTTCATCGACGTTGCCCCATAATTTCCAATAATAACGCGCACGTATCGATAGTGGTGATGAATCGGGTCAATAATTACGCGCACGTATCGATAGTAGTGATGGATCGGGTCAATCTGCGCGATTGCAGCCCTACGCTCGCGGCGCGCTCTCGGCTGACGTGCGACAAATAACTAAATTGCCTACGAAGCCAATGTACGAACCGATCACTGTACTCCTGTTCACTCCAAGTTGGCCGTCGTCGACAGTTACAAAATGACGTTGTGCGGTACCGTTGACAGTAAAATAATAATTGTATTTTCTACTGTAACCACGACTGCGACAAAAGTTTTCTTTTCTGGCAATACTTTTCATGGCAATGGTGTCTTGAATGTCGAAGGGTGTGATTTTTAATTTCTTAGTTTTCCCCTCTTCAAAGAAAGTTTTTAATTAAAGAATCTAATAAATACTCTGCGCTATGCAAAACTTTTCCTTTTTTTAAATTCATCGTAGAAAACACGCGAACAATAGAAACCAAACAAAAATAAATAACAATTAAAACTAAAAAAAAACTCGGTAGAGACAATCGAGAGCGGTACATGCTATCTGTACTAAGCGGGTGCGACTTGAGTTGAGATACGGTGTGGGGAAGTGCGACGCAAGGTAGCGGCCAACTTGCAGTGAACGAGTAGTACATATTTATGGATGGGAATATTATACAGTTACATATTCAATGCGTCTCTATTAATTATAGGCTTTCTTGAAAGTTGAAACGGAAAGCAATTGCAACCTATACTCTATAGGTAGATACGTTAATATTTTTAATGATGAGTTTTTTTTTATTAAGTGAGTACCTAAGTGACGATACAGATCGTAAGTCTAAGGCTAAAAACTCAGCTCAGACTCAATACAGAGTTAAAACGAGACAGATTTATGTCAGATCACGACTCTATCTTGACTCTGTCCACCAGAACTGGACTCGAACAAATGAAAAGCCAAAAATACACCGAAACCTTTTCATGAAAAAATCTAAATTAAGACGGCAAACTTCGTGCAATACATAAAGTACACATGAAAATTGCTTCACGTACACAATTTTTTATTGTGTTTACCTAAAAACATTGCAAAAATTCAGCAAACACAATAAAAAAATTAACAGTGTTATTCCGTAAACATGAGTTAGGTACAAGTTGTGCATCAGTTAAAGTGAACATTACTCATTCCCTTCACTAAAGATCTTATCGGAAACATTAAGGATTCGTGATATGAGAGCTGATTCGCATGTCTGAGAACTGTCACAGCCCCGTGGCAACAGTATGTCAAAGTCAGAACCAAGATGGACTCGCGGACTCGCTTTACAATGTATGCCACGTACAGTGTCCCATTGCCTTACACATATTGCATTGCATTGCTTGTCAGTGATGATCAATGAACGAGACTCGTATAGTTCTTTCATTTCACGAGGGCTGGTGGCTTATGGTTGTGTGTGTGTGTCGTATCTGTTAAGTGTGAGCGAGAGCTTGTTCACGCCCGACCGCTCTCACCTAGGCTCCTGACAGGCACGCACATTTACGCAATGTGTGCAGAAAGTAAAGGATCTTTTTTTCCACGTATGTACTACCAAATTGTGGAATCATCTCCCTTCGTCAGTGTTCCCACTTAATTACAAAATGGGGTTATTCAAAGGGCGGACCAAAAAACTCCTGAAAAGCCGGCAACGCATTGGTGGTGCCTCTGGTACTACAAGTGTTCACGGGCGGCGGTAATCACTTAACATCAGGTGAACCGCCTGCTCGTTTGCCCGCTATTCATATAAAAAAAAGGGTGGTAAGAGTATATTTTAAAAGTATGACATACGCTTTTGCTGTAAAAAAAGGAGAACTTTGCTCAGCTGTGGAAAATAAACTAATGAAATAGTAGTAGGTAGGTTAAGGTATGTGGATAAAATCTTAAACAACATTGACTTGACTAAATGGTACATCGCCATAATCTGTGGCCATGAAGCATGTCCTAAGTGATACAAATCACAGATGTAAAATTGCTTTATTATTTGCAACAGTAACCCTAATATGGCGATAGCTGCTTATTTATCATCAACAAGATAAGAATAATGTAAATCCACGATATAGTTAGCGAGTACCTAATGATCCTTATCCGATAGTAAATTAAAACGTATGAAAGGTCTTTCAACTAGGGATCTACACAGCATGTTTAATTTTAGTTAATTGGATAAGGTAAAGTGAGATTGGTGGCGCGAACTCGCTGCTCAGATTGGATTAGTAATTAGAAAGTGATTAATCATTTGGACTCATAGTTTCACTATGTTGACTCTCAACATAGTGGAACTATGATTAAACTTTACAGAACAGGAAATACTATGTTTTGTGCTTGCATTTACCCTGATGACGCCCATTAGATTAATTACAATTACTATACATATTTAATTCGGATATACATACTACTTAGATTAAAAAAAAAAAAAGTGTTCAGGGTGTGGTCCAAAGTTGCAACGCGAAACAAAGACGACGACTAAGAAATAAAATAAAAAATATTAGTGCAACCGCTGGTCATAAGGCGTATTATTGGAACCGCTTTTGTAAGTTATATGGAACACAAAAAAGCGGTAGTAAGCACATGCCCTTAACGTCACCGTCTGGACACAATTTAATGGCCGGTCGTCATTCGTCCAAGTCTAATGCGAAACGTCGAAAAAAAAGTACGCAAATTGTTTTAAATGGGCAGGTAGGCCCACGCCCGGCTGACCTACAGACGGACGGGTACTACGAAAAAATAAACCTTTGACCAAAGAGGTGTCGTATACTAGAGGCGGCAATTTCCCCCAAAAACTCCCTCAATCTGACTGCCCATTTAGTATTAAAATTGACTATCAGAATCACATTGCTAAAACTGTAATCGTTGTTGTTGCCTGAATATATGGTTTTAGACAATAGTGAGCGAGTGTAAGGTGTCAAACAATTAGAAGTGATCGCGATCGTCGAGCTGTCAACTTCAGCGCTAGTAACGCAGCGCCACTGGTAAAGAAGGGGATACAATCATGTTTTAGTTATTCAGTAAATTGGTGCAGCATTTCTGTCAATAAAATAATAACATTATGATGCAATTCTAAAGTAATGTAACAAAACTATAAGAGATATATTATAATTATGCGTTTAGGTGCTTAAAGATGTTAATTTATTAGTTCCAATCTTACGCTAGCTGCGTCATAATGCTTTTAAAGAAAGTCAGCCATGTTATGTTAAATATTAATAAAGCTAGATACAATAATGCAACAGATGCGTTTTGAGCGAATTGAGGCTTTAAATAAATTGAATTTGCGTTTGTAATACGCTCATGTATACTGATTGTTTCTCTTGCGCTATACAACTCAATGTCTTTTAGGGATTCGCGGATACAGAATAAAGATAAAATAATTACGGCATTTATAAATCAATTTCGCTGTAATGAGTTTTCGATATAATCGTTAAAAATACATAAAAATGCTAAGTAGCTCAAATCGAATTTAGCTTACTTTTTATTACAACCGATATTGCGGATACAATATTACCGATAAAATAACTAACTCATTAAGATTCTAAAAACATGTACGTACCTACTACTTTATAAATCAAGTTAATTTTTCTTCTATAAAGTATTTCTCCACATCGTGAAACATTTTCGACATGTCTACCATATTGAATGGATCATGACGTCATGAAAATGGTGATTGCTGAGCCTATGACTGCAGAGTTTTTTCTGGCTATTCTCAGTGGAATTTATTTACAAAAATATGTATATACAAATAACTATACACGCACGCAAGCACGCACGCAAGCACGCACGCACGTACGCACGTACGCATGCACGCACACACACACACACACACACACACACACAGACAGAGAAATCTGCCGCTTATTTAAAACTTATATATGCCATAGTATTAAAATTTAAAGCAATAATTCAATATTATGGCAGAACCTTAATATGCCCAAATAGTTTCGCGATTCCAACACATGTTTTTGCTTCGAACTTTTTTGCAAAAAAAACGTTGAAATATTATTATATTCTTCGGGTGAACTAATTAGTCACGTCGAACCGTAATGGAGATATAATAATTCATCGCGTTAGTTTTTCTCAGCGTTTGTCAGATGATGAACGACTTTATCTGAAACTTGTTCGCTGCCCCGGTTTCCCTTAGGGTCATTGAGTTAGATCATAGAGCAGCAAATCTACATCAGCGCTCTGAGTGGAGATAATCTTCTGGGAAAATATAATGGTTTGGAATTTCTATCCTATAGTTCGCGCGCAATTCATTGGCTGTGCTTTAGGTGTCAGCAGGGGCGATAGGTGGGAACGCAATGCATAAGAGTCACAGTATATCTCGTGGTTTAAAATTTCGATGGTCGAGATCGAGATCAAAGGCGTCAACTTACTGTATCTCCTAATACTGAGTCTGAACTAGGTCTGAACTTAATTCCCCCGTCTCACATACCTAAGGCAAGGCCAACGAATTGCGTGCAGATTTACACCCACTACGTTCATTCGAAAAGTTAGACTAGACACTCTGGCTTCAAAAAGTAACACCACGGAATACTGCCAATTCGCATTTAGCGTGGTTAGCTTGACCTTAACTCTGATTTTTCTGAGAAGACATGTCCCGTGTCCCGTGGCAATGGGTGGAGATTATGATTGTTGATGATGAACTTGTACATGAGCTGAACAATTTTACACAACTGCCCTAAAAAAGGAGTGTTATGTTTTCAGGGTTCATTTATGTATGTTTTCTTTATTCCACCATAACTACTACGAGTATATGCCTGAACAGATTTGGATTTATGGGATATTTTTTGAATCCTTACATCATTTCTAGTGACACTGGCTATTTTTCAGTAGATAAAAATCTGATAAAAATATAATGATAATAATACTTAATAATTATAATTGACTTGTTTGAAACATAGCTAATCTAGTATATGATAACTCATTGCTTAGGATATTTTAAAGGATGTATTAAGTATAATTAATCTATATCAGTCGATATCGGAGAATTGTAGGTTTAATTATGGAGATAAAGTTTCTTAAGTTCCGGCTCGAGTTGTCTAGTATAATCTAGAAATTTCCGCTTTGTAGAACGCATTTGGATTTAATAATGTATACCTATTGACAGTATCAGCAGTTAAAATTATAGAAATCTTAATAAATGTCCGTAAATTAATTATCAAGTGCAATACTTTAATCGCTTATTCCCACTGTATACCTATTGACAGTATCAGCAGTTAAAATTATAGAAATCTTAATAAATATCCGTAAATTAATTATCAATTAGACTTCGAGAAAATAGTGCAATACTGTAATCGCTTATTCCCACAAGTTGTGATTTTTGAGTTATATCTATGTTTCACTAACACTTTACTGGCACTTTAGCGTGCGTTATGTATTATAGTTCTTCTGTTCTTTCAACTCACGAGGGCGCGTGGGTAATGATTGTGTGTGTGTCGTATCTTTATAAGTGTGAGCGAGAGCTTGCTCGTGCCTGACCGCTCCCACTTAGGCTCCTGACAGGCACGCACACTTACGCAATGTGCATGCACACGATGTAACCACAAGTAAAGCTCACGCGCCCTCGTGAAATGCAAGAACTCTATTGCTATCTATACGGGGACAACAATACTTAAAAACCTAACTCTAAGTGGATGGAAGTAGACCGAAACCATTCACTACATAATTTAGAGACTTCGGAAGCCTCTGTAAAGCAAAAAAACATAATGATAGTGTGTAACCCATACTTAGTGCACAGTCAATGCCTTATTCCAAAATGCCTGGACCTTGCGACTTGTCCACTCAAAATTAATTCACGACATGCAAAAATAGTCAATTAGGACACAAAATTCGGCTGGGTCCACTATAATTATGACTATACTAGCGGACGCCCGCGACTTCGTTCGCTTCTTTAATCGACTGTTCCTAAACCTCCACAGTTTGTGTGGGCAGGGGCCATAAAATGTATTGGGTTTTTCTGTCAAATTTTCAGTACTAGCCCGGAGTTAGGAAATTGGCGGTGAGTCACCCACGTGCCTCGGAGAGCACGTAAAGCTGTCAGTCCTGCACCTGATCCTTCTCCGGTCGTGTCGGATTTTCCATCCCATCAAGTCTGATCGTAGTCACGAGAGTAAGGGAATAGAGAGTGCACCTGTGTCTGCGCACACACTTGTGCACTATAATATCTCCCGCGCAGATGGCTAATCTCTGTGGAGATTGGCCGCTGTGGCCGGATTCGGTTGGGAGGACATTATTATTATTCCGCATATCACATCACATCACACTTCACATCACATCACATCACACTAATATTATAAAGGCGAAAGTTTGTATGTTTACCTATGTGTGTGTGTGTGTGTGTGTGTGTGTGTGTGTGTGTGTGTGTGTGTGTATGTTTGTTACTCCTTCACGCCACAACCAATGAACCGATTTGGCTGAAATTTGGAATGGAGACAGCTCATACCCAGGATTAAAACATAGGCTACCTATTATCCCGGAAAATTACAGAGTTCCCATGTGAATTGCAAAACCTTGATCCACGCGACGAAGTCGCGGGCATCGTCTAGTATAACATAAATAACTATATTCTATCTTTCTATTCTATTCTCACCGGTTCCTGGTCTCCCTGGTTGTCCTTGCCGAGCCCTTCGCCCTTCGACCAGCCCATTTTCTCCAGCAATTTGAAACCTTTATTTTCTGGTGCTATAAACCTGCCAGAAATAAAAACTGGTTTATTTTTATTGCCATCAACATTATCTTTGACACTTTTTTCTCATTGCAAATATTTTTTCATCTTATTTTTTAAACGTCACGTATTAAAATTAATGTAAATGCTAATGCAATGCACAATTTCGATCTAAAAATTTTCTATTCCCTTCTTTTCCGCGGCTATAATTTGAGAAAAATTAACCCGACTTCAATATACCGAATTCAACAATAACTGAAAACAGAAAAGCGTCCATATTTTGAAAACTACTGAACCCATTTTCATAAAATCTTTACTGTTCTTTAACTTGAAATTAATGTAAGCAAATAAAAAAAGAATTATCTGTAGGGTTATTCTAATGACATTACCGGCAATGTAAAATGAAACATAAACTCATTAAGTTAGAGCTCAATTTCGTGTATGCATTTTAATACGGTTACATATACGATAACTTAGGTAAGGTGGTGACAAACCGTTTTCGAGTTTACATGTGCATAACCTTTACTCAAAAATTGTGATCAAAACTGAATAAAAATGGCTAAAGTGTAGTTAGTTGGAATAAGGGCCGATCTACACCGGAATGGCAGCGGCGCGGCGAGCACTTTCAGTGTGAAACAATTTTAAACTTTATTTACATAACTGCTAAAGATGAGTGTTATATTTAATTATTAGAATTATTTAATAAAATAATATATTAGTTTTTACATGACTTTTATTTGATATCTTTTTTTTATCAATTGACATAACATCATAAACATTTATAAAAAGTTTAGCTACCACAAAGATCTTACTACAACATCTTCCTTTTTTTTTTTTTAATTGGGATACCTCACTGGTGGTCGAACCACACGTCCATGTAAGGTTTTGTATAAAGAAGGTTTTGGAGCAATTACAGATTCCTCATCATCATCCGGAATATAATAAGGTACAAAATTAAAAGGCTTTATAAAAAATCTATTTCTAATAAACATCCTCCCATTTTCTCCCATTATCTTGTAAGTTCTATTATAAACTTTTTCCTTGACTATTCCTTTTTTCCAAAATCTATTTATTTTAAAAAATACATGTTCTCCAATTTCCAACTCTCTTAAATTAACCTTGTTCCTATTATAATAGTATCTATCCTTTTCTTGTCTATGAATTAAATTTCGCCTTAAATTCCTATCAATCCTCGGAAGAAATGCCTTCTTTGCCATAGGTATAATACCTCTTAACTTTCTGTTGAATAAATTCTCAGCCGGAGATGCAATAACATTTGAAATGGGACTATTTCGAAATTCTAACATTACTAAATATGGATCCTTCTTATCATATAAAGCTTTCTTAAGTAGCCTCTTTACTGTTTGTATCTCACGTTCCACCATGCCATTTGATTGAGCATATTCTGGACTTGACATGGTGTGTTTAAAATCATAGTCTCTAGCGAAATTCTTAAAATTGTCACTAGAAAATTGCGGCCCTCCATCACTAAATAACTCATTTGGAATCCCATGACGACTGAAAATCTGTTTCAATTTATCAATAATAAATTCGCTTGTAGTACATCTTAAAAAATCTATCTCAGGAAACTTTGAATAATAATCTATCACAATCATATAATTACCTCCATTTAATTGAAATAAATCTACACCTACTTTTTCCCAAGGTAATTCTGGTACAGCATGAGGCATTAAAGTTTCTTTTTTATTATTATTACTAAAAAGAATACATGTTTCACATTTTGAAACCATATCTCTAATCTCAGACATCATTCTTGGCCAATACATAGCATCATTTGCCCGTAACAATGTTTTGGTTATGCCTAAATGTGGAAAATGTACACGCCCCAGCATTTCTTTTCTAAATTCAGGTGGCACCACTAAACATTTTCCTTTGAATATTAAATTTGATTTATAAGTCAAACTATCTCTTACATGCCAATATGACCTTACTATTTCTGGCAGTAACGCTTTGTGATCAGGCCAACCCCTTAATATATAATCTTTTAACAATCTCATTTCATCATTCCTATCTGTCAATGTTTGATAATTATTCAACTGTTTTTTGCTGATATTTAACGAACCTATCACCATGTCTATATTAGCTTCTATATTATCTTCATCTAATTCTATCTGCAATCTATCATTCACGTCAAACGATCTAGATAGAGTATCAGCTATATATAACTCTTTTCCTCGTTTGTAGACTAATATAAATTGATACTTTTGTAACTTAATTAACATTCGCTGAATTCGCGGTGAACAAGAATTCAGTGGTTTTTTCATGATACCTATTAATGGATTGTGATCTGTCTCGATAGTAATATTCCTACCAAATATAAACTGATTAAATCTCTCACAACCAAACAGAATTGCTAATAACTCCTTTTCAATCTGCGCATAACGTTGCTGACATTCATTTAATGCCTTGGAAGCATAAGCAACTGGTAAATTATTTTGTAAAATAACAGCACCTAAGCCATCTTTTGAAGCATCAACAGACAAAACTATAGGTAACTTCTCATCGAAAAACTGTAGTACAGGCTTTTCAGATAAAATCTTTTTAAATTCATTAAATGCTTTTTCATGTTGCTCTAACCAAATAAAATCTACATCTTTTTTTAATAAACCTCTCAAAGGGGAAAATAAACCCTGAAAATTAGGAATAAACTTGGAAATATAATTTACAACCCCTAAAAATCTTTCTAGCTCTTTTCTATCTTTTGGACTTTTCATTGATGTAATTGACTCTATCCTACTATTATCAAGAGTAATACCATTCTTACTTATAATATGGCCCAGGTATTTTAATTGTATTATAATAATTATCCTACCGGCTGCGCCATGTTATATTTAATTATTAGAATTATTTAATAAAATAATATATTAGTTTTTACATGACTTTTATTTGATATCTTTTTTTTATCAATTGACATAACATCATAAACATTTATAAAAAGTTTAGCTACCACAAAGATCTTACTACAACAATGAGTATCGCTTGACGCGCGTCTAAAGCGATAAGTAAATAAATACTTACGTATTAATATCACTGCTCTGGGTCTTCTCCGAATGATGTGAGGAGCCGACATTTTCTCTCCTCGCTTGAGCCCTGTCGTTGTATGCAGTTTCTTCTATTTCTAAACGCTTAGGCGCGTATAAGTTCTTTAATCGGGCTAACTCCAGCTGATGCTGTTTCTGAACGCTGCATGTACGCGTGTACGCCACTTTCTTCTCTTTCTCTTGCGCTATAAGGTTTAAATTCCTTTAAATTCTTTAATTTCTAAATTGTCTCTGGTCTGGTCTGGTGGTAGGCTTTGGCCGTGGCTTGTTACCACCCTACCGTCAAAGACGTGTCGCCAAGCGATTTAGCGTTCCGGCATGATGGCGTGTAGAAACCGATTAGGGGTACAGGTTGAATTTACACTGCTATACCCCTTCCAAGTTAGCCCGCTACCATCTTATACTGCATCGTCACTTACCATCAGGTGAGATCGCAGTCAAGGGCTGTCTTGTCATCGAATAAAAAAAAAATTTTTGAATACTAAGTCCAGGAATTGTCCTAATTTGGTTAAACGCTGAACTTAACAAATCTAATCAGCTATCCAGGTCCAGAAAGAGACACACGGCAAGCCTTAGCTTGGCCTGATAAAGCGTCTTTCTCTTACGAGCTAAAGCTAAAAAAGTATGAAATATCGAAGCCTCAATAGCCCGACGGTTAAAGGTGCGGACTGAAAACTAAAAAGGTCGCAGGTTTGAACCCCACCCGTTGCACTATTGGCGTATTCACTGCTAGCACAATCTTTCCGTTTATTTTGAGGGTATTTTTATTTTTGGTAGATTTATGACGTGTCATAAGAGCTACAAGTTAGCCTATATGAAATAAATGAATTTTGAATTTGAATTTGTATGCGACAATAGTGCAGCGGGTGGGGTTCGAACCTGTGACCTTTCAGTTTTCTCCACTTGTTGCACTGGTCATACATACCCACTCCTAATACAAGCATTACGCTTATTTGGAGGGGAAAGGGGAATATAAGTCAGGTTCAGCATGGCTAATATTCTTTTAGTAGTCTTGACGCCTAAGAGCCATTGGGTGGCCTAGATGAAATAATTTTTTTTTTTTTTTAATATTATTCAAAAAAATCTTACTTTCCATAATAAGTCCCGGTTCACAATGGCCACACGTGTCGTTGCCCGCGTGTATGTGACACAATAGCTTGGTTTCACCCAGTTGTATAGTACTGCCATGGACTACCTATATGAAAAAAACTCTTTATTAACTGAAATACCTCCCCTTCTTCTTCTTTTGGAGGTCTTTTTGACGACCTCCCTGGCGCAGTGGCGAGCGCTGTGGTCTTATAACTGGGAGGTCTCGGGTTCGATTCCCGGCGGGGGCAATTTAGTAATTTATTATTTCTAAATTGTCTCTGGTCTGGTCTGGTGGGAGGCTTTGGCCGAGGCTAGTTACCACCCAACCGTCAAAAACGTGCCGCCAAGCGATTTAGCGTTCCGGCACGATGGCGTGTAGAAACCGATTAGGGGTATGGGTTGAATTTACACTGCTATACCCCTTCCAAGTTAGCCCGCTACCATCTTGGACTGCATCGTCACTTACCATCGGGTGAGATCGCGGTCAAGGGCTATCTTGTCATAGAATAAAAAAAAGTTACACAGGTTTGAAAGTTTCCCGGTATAAAAGTCGCTTTTTCTGTCCCTATGCGATGCGGTTTTTTTAATAGATAGAGTGATTGAAGAGGAAGGTTTATATGTATAATAACATCCATTAACAGTGAATGACATAGGCTATATATTTTATACCCGTGAGAAGCCGGAGCGGGCCGCTAGTATACTAATAAAATATAGATGAAAATTAATTGTTTTTTTTTTTTGTAAAGAATATTAGCCAAGCTGAAGTTGACTAGTATCTTCCTATCCCCTCCAAATAAGCGCAAAGCTTGTGCTAGGAGTGGGTACGACAATAGTATAAAGGGTGGGGTTTCAAATTTTTGTTGCATAGACTTCAGGTATATCTATGCAACAAAAATGTGAAATACGTTAAAAAATCAAGGGCCTTATTATAGTTTATCTCTCATCCTTTTATTATGGAAACTCATTTTTGTCGGCCTATGACACTTTTCAGGTCCTCAACTATACCCATGCGAAAAAAAATCGATCCTTTGCTCCTTTTTTTAATTTTTTATTGAAGTGTTAACCTACACTTAAAGGAAATAACCTAATAGATTTATAAATACATATCAAAAATTCCGAGGCCGGCGGGATTCGAACCCACGTCTCTCTGGGAATCGCGCCCGAGTGTGTTAACCGCTACACCACGGCCGAACCATACGTGTGCTTTGCTCCTTTGCTGCGTGATTGAAGGAAAAACCGACGAACAACAATACTTATATTACGAGCAGGAATATTGCCATAAAATGAAAAGAACAATGACCTCCATTGGCTGGCTAGTTTGTTGACTCAACGACATTCGGCTCCCGTTGAGAATGGTGCCGTTTTTGGAGCCCAAATCAACCGCGTAGTATGCCTTCTCTTCCATATCGTACTTCAAGTCCAAATGATTCTGTAACAGAGAAAGTATTGTCTTTTTAAATATACAAAAGGAAAATGTGACTGACTGATTAACTGATCTATCAACGCACAGCTCAAATCACTGAAATTTGGCATGCAGATGACTATTATGACGTAGGAAAGTATTTTTGAAAATTCAAAGCCTAAGTGCGAAAACGGGAGTTTTTAACGATGCTCTTTCAATTTGAATCTGTATCGATGGTTCCATACAGATACAGGGTGTTATTTTTAACAGTTTTTATCTCAATCTCTAACTAAATTATAGCATCATCTATTATTAAAACCCGACCTCCCTGTTTGTTTGATTGCTAAAAATATATAAAAAAATAATAATTGCACCCACAGTCTACTTACCCTAGAAACATTATGATCTTTTAGAACAATAGCATGGTGGTCTCCTTCCCTGCCAATTGTCCCTCCGTCCTTAGTAATGAGGAAGAGACTCCCAACCTTCAGTTTTGCTAAACCAGTCTCTCGGACTATGATACGCATGCAGGGTGGGTGATGCTTTGCAACTGATTCTGAAAAAAAAAAAAAAAAGAAAACTTTAGATATAATAATAATAATTACTTATACTTTAACAGTTTTTATTCTATCGAATGTTTAGTACGCTTTTAAGGTTCACTTTGAATTCCAATAACTTTTAACTTTTAATTGAAATAAATCATCAATTTTTAAGTCTTTTTTATAAGCAGTAACTTTGAATATGATTAATTTGTGTATTTAGCATTCATACAAATATGAATTCTTGAATGTATGGGTCTCATACATTCAAGAATGGAATTCAGACTTGTCTTAAGGTTGCAAACAAGTCTGGTCATCTACAATCTTAGTCTTGGACAAATTCAAATTAAAAATCCATTTATTTCATGTAGGCCAACTTGTAGCATATTTTACATACTAGATACTAGACAACAGGCATATATTTTAGTAAAGCCCCAATATTCTATTCCCTTTACCATCATCACTGGCAGTTGACGTGCTTGCATCAGAAACTGCACCGTCAGAATCCTCACTAGCTGTGTCGCTGCATTCACCATCTTCTAACTCCCTATTCAAATCATTCTCTTCTTCTTTTTCTTGTGCAGAAGAATCTAGCACTTCTTCTTTATCACTAACTACATTTTCTTCTTCTTGGTCAAGCTTTTTGCTTGATTTTTCCTGTGTTTTCTTTGTATCCCTAATCTTCCTGCGTTTTGGCTTGGTTTGACCATCTTCTTTGTCCTGTAATATAACATTTCAGATGTTGGTATTTGGGAGCAACTTCTTAGCATAGTAATTACCTAAGGCGGTTGAGCCTCGGAGTGAAACCTGATTCAATTGATTCGTCAGGTTATCAATGTCGTCAGATGGTAGCACCTGGAAAGAATAAAAATAAAAATATATTTATGTATATTTCTAAAGTCTGTATAGCGAATTTACAGGGACCAACTATTATCCTTTGTAATAAAATATTTTAAACTCATGGGTTTTTTTCTAATTTCGAAATCAAACTGACATTCAAATAAAATTTAAATTTAGTCTCTGTTAATGTTAATGTTAGTCTTTGTAATAAAAAGAAGCACAACTGTTTACAATCTGAGATAGTTTTCTTAGAATTTGCAACATTATTTACATTTTGCTTGAGCTCTAAACCTACCATAAATATTTATCGAGTCTAAATGATGTTTTTATGCTTTAGAGAGAGGCTGTATAGAGAGAAGTATTGTACGGGCTAAAGAACAAATCACACATTTTTTACAGTTAAAGTCGCGGACTGAAACTGAAAGATCCCAGGTTTAAACCCCTTACATGGATGGGATAGGAGGATATTAATCAATTTCATCTTGGCTAATATTCTTTAAAAAAAAAAGTGGAGGAAAAGGCTAGTATGTAATATAGTCAAATGAATACCTTTTTCTTTTTTATTGCTTTTTTGACTTCTTGACTCTTTGAAGATTCCTTTATTCCACTCTTGTCTGGATATGAATGAAACACAAATGTTTGCTTTTCATCGGAATAATAGTAGTAGCAGCCTGTGTCTGTATGGTAGTAGAGGCCTAGCTCCTAATAACATAAAAATAACATGCTATTTAAAGAGGTGGCTTGTTGATAAGTCTATTCTTACAGGGAGTTGATTAAATGCAAGATTCTGCAGGCATTTTCCATACCTTATTTTCACTGCAATTTATCCTATTAATCTATAATATAAAAATGAATCGCAAAATGTGTTGGTAAGCGCATAACTCAACAACGCCTGGACCAATTTGGCCAAATCTTTTTTTAAAATGTTCGTTGAAGTTCAAGGATGGTTTTTACGGCGAGAAAAATTAGAATTATTGCTTGAAAAACCCTAAAAATAGCCCTTTTCTTTTTCCCATACAAATGATTTGAAACTAAAACGTAGTCAATTTGAGCTTTATTGCTATGGTATAAAGTTCATATTAAATTACAAGCACTCACTGTTGTCTAAGCAATGTAGGTGTGTTCCTAACGTCAAAGATCATATCTATCAAAACAATGTGCGTGTGTGCGTTGGAGCACAGAATACATAGTTGGAGGAGTTTAATGTCGCGTTCCGAAACTCGCGTTTCTTTTGTATTAGTTTCGGTTTCGGTTGCAATCACGTTGCAACGACTGAACCGATTTGGTTGAAATTTGGCACAGAGATAGATTATGGTCGGGAATAGGACATAGGCTACTTTTTATCCCGGAAAATTAAAGAGTTCCCGCGGGAATAAAAACCCTCCATCCACGCAGACGAAGTCGCGGGCATCAGCTAGTTAATATTATAAATGCGAAAGTTCGCATGTTTGTTACTCAATCACATCACAACAACTGGACAAATTTGACTGAAATTAGGAATGAAGATAGCTCATACCCAGGAATAACACATACAGACTACATTTTATACCGAAAAATTAAATAGTTCCCGCAGGAATCAAAACCCTTAATCCACAGGGACAACGTTGCGGACTACTCTTGTGAGAGGCTTTGGCTGTGGTTTGTTACTACCTTACTGTCAAAGATGTATCGCCAAGAGATTCACCATTATTTTCAAGGTGTGTAGAAAAGGATTAAGGGTTAAGTTATCCTGCCTAATGATAAATGACATACTGTCTAATGATTTACTTTTTAGTTTTATGTATTTACAGACTCAAGTATTCAATCAGTTTGAGTAGAATTGTTTTAAAGGTTAAATATCTCCTGCCATAAAGAATACTTTTTATCTTTAAAGTACTTTTTTTTTTACTTTTTAATAGTAAAATAAAGGATTCCTACAGAATAAAAATAATGTAGGTATTTTTCCACAAAGATGAAGTGTTAAAAACTTACAGAATTATAGTAATAGCCAGTCTTATAGTCATAGTACATGCCAGCTGTCTCCACATACACCATGCCTGTCTGCTGTAGAGCATTTTGTGCCACTTCCTTCACTTGCTCTGCAATGCTCTTGGTTTTTTCACCATTGCTCTGAACATCCCAACCAGATGATGAGACTTCATTACTATCATTGTTTGTAGGCTCATTGTCTTTAGTACTATCTATATTTTCAGTCTGGGTGCAAGAATCTTTAGTAACTCTTTCACTTTTGTCTTCAGTTTCTTCAATTACAGTTTGCGTATATGAATTGTTTTTATCATTAAGATTTACATCTTTATTTACTTCACTCAATGTGTGAATATTATCCTTTATTGGTGATGGATCCAAATTAGTTTGCGTGCATTGAGTATTTTTACTGACAAGACTCTAAAAAAAATGTTATTGGTACTATTTATTTTATATGTACATTGGTATGTATTTTGTTGCACACAATCTCAAAACTAAATTGACACATATCGTTTTCAGTAGGGTGCAGTCTTATTAGCACAGCCTTATTTTTGGCTGATCAATTGATTGTAGTTGTTGATTATGCACAACAAAATTAACAACTTTGAAATGTTTTCATAGGGTACCTCAATCCATTGCTCGTCCAACACTAAATACAAATCTCCTCTCGAAAGCGAATGATTAGATTCCACCACTCTGGGCAATGCAGATTGACAGGCTTCACAGGTATGCAGATTTCCTCACGATGTTTTCCTTCACCATTAAAGCAAGTGATATTTAATGGTACAGCTCATACAGCATAGGGTACATACTAAAGATAAATATATACTTTAACATTCAGTCCTGCTTACCTTCTTTAACTGACCCTTAAACTTGTTCAGCAAAGCATTCTTCATTCTAATAGTTTGTCTCATTTTAAGAACTAATTTTAAGATTTCCGGCCGATATTTCAAAGATAGCCGGAGATCTCTCAAACTAAAACTTCTGCGATTTTTTTGAGGCTCGGTACTTTTCGAGGTAAGACATGGTGGTTTATCCATTATTCAGAGTTTATTTTACAAAGAAAGGTACAGAGATTGTAAGGAAAATTCCTCTATTAAATTATTCCTCTAATAAAAAAAATAGGTACCTATTTGTTTACAAAATAATCCTACATATGGCAATGACATTGACACTTTAGATCACAGATCGCTATAGAATATAGATACTCATCAAATTGGTAGTATTGTTTTTCTTAAGATGTTGGCTAAAATAAAGAACGACAGCTCGATAAACCAATAGGTTAGGGTACAAGTTCCGCTCCAAGTAATAGTAATAGTGTTGTGTGACGGTTGTGTGATATAATCACTTGACAGTACTTGACACTTCATTTTACCCAAAATAATGGCGGGTAAGCAGAAATTAGTGAACTTTTTTAAAAACCAATCAGTTTTTTTCTAATTGTTTATGTTAATTATGGTCTCTCGTGAGTTTTTGCACGCAAGTCGTGCTTTTAAACGATATATGAAGCAAGAATTATTCTTTCCTTTTTTATTTACTACCTATTTACTAGTTTTCCATTTAGGTATCTAAATTTAAATTGTGCTATATAATATGGAGAAAACGTCTGCGTGGGTTTTATGTCCTTCCAAGAAGTTTCCAGGACAGTACTATTACTTTAACACGCGAACTGGAGAGAAAGCATGGAGTTGGACAGTCTCTTCAGTAAGTATACTTCAATTTTTGAGGGTCTTTAACTTTTGTGTAAGGGAAATATAATACCAGTAGGAATAGTAAATCGCTCGTTGTGTAGTTCCTGACCACTTATCTTTGTTTTACACAAATCATAAAGGCAAATTTTAAAAACAAATCTGTCCTTGGTAACTTGAGACCTCTTATAATATTATAGGTACCTACTGTACAGTAATTAAAATGTATGTGATGTTTCGATGTTGCCAGAGTACATTTTCTCCAAATATACCAAAGCTAAGGACGAAGTTTACATGGTTACCTACTTACAGATCTTCATAAATTACAGCTAAGATCCATCTCAATCATGTCAGCTTTCAAACAGAAAAACTGCATCAAAATCGGTCCATTCGTTGGGGACTATTAGGGAACAGACAGAAACACATAACAAACTTCTTCACACCCCTCTTTTTTGGTAGGGGGCTAATAAAATAATTATGTATGTCTTTCTCAACAGAATCAAACACCAGACAAATATGTGCTGTCAACATCAGAACGTCCAAAGGCACAAGCCTCATTTGGACAAATCAATTTCCCTAGATACCTTCATGTCAGTAGTCCAAGGCAAAATCAGGAAATACAAAATAGTTTCATTAAATTAAATGCTGTGAGTCATACACCTCGAAGCAGAGAAACACCTCAAAGCAGGGAAACACCTCGTAGCAGGGAATCAGACCAAATAGTTTCAACAACAACTAACGCTAATTTCAAATTAGCACCACCACATTTCAAACCAGTACTGAGCAATCCATTTTCATCGAGTTTGCCAGTATATTCGCATACAGACAGCAGGCAACTTTGTGAAGAGAGTGCTTCAAAGAAAAAAGTTTTTGGTCCAACATTAAATTTACATTTTCCATCAAAACGTCGATCAGATACAGACATTGATGAGATTAATCAAAGAATGAAAAAAATGAAAATAGAAGCTGTATCTCCAAAATCGCCATATGTCTCAGGCCAAGGTAAAGAGTATTTGTTTTGATACAGTCGTGTCACAGTGCATCACCTTTATTTCTTCAAATGTCCCACCAAGACATCAAATATAACCGTGACACTGAACCGATTATAATCTTATTCTTTTTCACATTTTTTTTATAGCTTCAAAGAAGTAGAATTCATTAATTCAATAAAAAAATCTACTATTTATTCATAACTGGCTGATGCCCACAACTTCATCTGTGCCGAGTTAGATTTTTGGAGTCCCTCAGGAACTTCCATGTCACTTTCCATTTGTTCAACGATATCCGTGCAAAAAATCAGAGCATTCTGTTGTGGTGTGATTGAAGAACAAATCAAGAAACAAATACATTTTCGCATTTATAATATTAGTAAATTGCCTGACACTTCATATTTTTAAAAATATAATCAAAATATTTTCTTTATTATAGTTATAATGTTAATTTAGTTTCACTTTTACTGGAATGCATTATGTGGGCAGTATACATTGCATACCTAGATTAGCCACCTTTTGTTAGCAAAGTAATGAAACTCAATTTTATTTTAGGTCATAAATGATGTCGTGAGATGCGAACTAAAATAAAATTGAGTTTCCTAACTTTGCTAACCAAAGATTCAGAAAGCCTTTTTTCCTTTTAGAGAACAGAGACTTTTTGAGTTGTCTCCCTATTAATCTAGGTGTGCAATATCATGATGTCATGACAAATCCAACATGATGGACATATTTAACTATGTAATTTTTTTTGCTGCAGATAATTATTTACGACTGAATCCAAATAAGGTTAAATCCTGTGTGGAGTTTGAGAATGACACATTATCATCACCATCAACACCAGAGCGTGTGGTTAGGAACGATAAAGTAAGTTTATCTTTTTTTATCAAAAACCCATCTTTGTATAGTTCTTGCAATTCACGAGGGCACGTGAGATTTACTTGTGGTTACGTCGTGTACATGCACTTTTCATAAGTGTGCGTGCCTGTCAGGAGGAGTTCTTGAAATTATTGTAATAATGTAACTTGTACTTTTCTTTATTTCAGGTGAAAGTGAGTGTACATTTTCTGCGAAATCTCTCTACATTACAACACACTGAAGCTTGGTATTTAGTGCCAGACGTAAACGTTCTGTTGGAAGGTTTGACTTTCATTAAGGAATTCATGGCTGGCGGTGAGTATCTGTTGCGCTCAATAGCCACGACAAGATGATTAGGTCTATTCAGTCAGTGAGTCAGTAGAACTATTCTCTAACTTAGTGGTTATCGAAAGTTACTAAGGGCCATATTACACTATATTATATATAGGATCCTATGTCTTAACATAGATTATCATCCTAGGAAATATATATGATGTAGATAGTACAGTGTAATATGGGCCTAACTAAGAACTATCAAATCTGCATTTCATTATAAAAAATGTGGATTTGAAGCAAAAAAGCGAAATTTTCTGAGTAATGAGACAGATTGGTTCTCTGTACAATTCGACCGTTCCATAGAACAAAGACTCATCTGCTAAATTCACAACTTGTAATTTAAGCCTTAAAAGCCACATCTGCAAGGCTCAAATCTCAAGTTATGAATTTAGCAGATGAGACTGTTCTACGGAACGGTCGAATTGTATTATACTTATTTGACAGATATCGATTTATGTCTTTATTATGTTATTCTTCCTTTATACATATTACAATAATATGCACGCATACTATTCTTTTCTATTGTTATAGATCGAACATGTTCGCTCATGATACCAGCGGTCGTTTTAGCGAAATTGAAATCTCTGCGTTCCAACTGTCGCGCCGCAGACAGTCGCGCGACAGTCGCGGCACAAGTATTTGGGTGGCTGACTAAAAACTCCGTATGTCGTATGTATTTTATTAGTACCTGTTGTATGTTAAAACCTAAATGTATGTATGTATGTTTAATGCCATTCTACTAAGTATAAAATTATCTTTACGTGTTATAAGGGCAAGCATAGGGAACCATGCAACAACAGATAAAACTACTTTTTAAAACAATTATGTCAGTCAAATTATGGCATCATACCTAATATCCAGTTTTCTTCTTTTTCTTTGTCAACCGATAGACGTCCACAGCTGGGCAAAGGTCTCTTGCATGGACCTCCACAGGACTCGGTCTTGCGCCGCCTGAAACCAGCGGCTCCCTGCGACTCGTTTGATGTCACATCATCTGTCCACCTAGTGAGGGTCTGCCAACCACTCCAGTACCTTGGAACCTCAATGATCATCAGCTCTATTCATCCATATACTACTTACATACTTTGAACTATAATATCCAGCATCGTAGATATAATAAAACAAATATGGTTTTAAGTTTGTAAATGTAACTCAAAACTCAAAAAAATATATACATATTAAAATTATTTTAGCTACATTGCCTATTTTTCTACCCGTAATAATTTCAAAATTAATAGGTGTCCAGCTAGTTTTAGAAAATTGTTTTTGCAGAAACCGATAAACTAGATGAATGTTCTCTGGACGATGTTACAATACATACAAAAATAATAGAATATTGTTTACAAGCTGACTTATTCCATGTGGTATGTACATATTCATTTATTACATTCAAACTGATCTAATTTAAGGGGACTAATATTTTTTTGCCTCTTCATCCATTTAATAAAAACCGTCGTTCATGTTTGAGAAACAGCCTCAATAGCCCAACGGTTGAAGGAGCGGACTGAAAAACGAACAAGGTCGCAGGTTCGATTCCCGCCCGTTGCTCTATAGTCGTATTTACTCCTAACACAAGCTTTCCGCTTACTTTGAGAGGAGAATGTTAGTTAAGTTCATCTTGGGTAATATTCTTTTTGGAAAAAAAAAACAGTTTTTTGTTCATTTTCAGGTCATCATTACAAAGAGTAAAAGCTTGTTGAATCAGGCAAGAAATAACAACATTCACGCATATTATTTTGATGCACTAAAAATAATTAAACAATCAGAAAATCTGTTCCTTTTGGACCCGGACAGTACGAAGACCTTAAAATTGCCGACAACGGAAACACCTGTTAACAATATAATATGCAACACAAAAAAAAATGTTCACAACAATTTTGAGATACGCGTAAACAGAAATGGGGAAAGACTTATTTGTAATCGACCCGTTAATAAAAATAAGGCACAGAAAGAAACCTCGATTGCAAGCTTCGTTGATGGCTGTACAGAGAAAAGCTTGGAAAATAATGTCTTCACATTGACTAGCTTAGATTCGGAAGGTCTTTTTGTAGAGGATAAGTTGAAAAATTTCTGTACAAAATATGCACACTTCCAGAGCAACGTCAATGAAAGAGTCGATGAGTTAATTTGCAGCTTCTTGCAGATAATGGAACATTGTCTGCACAACATATTGCAGGTATTTATGACAGCTCGTACCTCCTTGCTTAAAGGCCAGGCGCACTCCACATTTTTTTTTTAAAATATGAATAGCGGGCAAACAAGTTGGTGGGTCACCTGATGTTAAGTGATTACCGCCGCCCATGAACACTTGTAGTACCAGATGCACCACCAATGCGTTGCCGGCTTTTCTGGAACTTATTGGTTCGCCCCTTGAATAACTCCATATTGTAATAAAGTGGGAACACTGTCGAAGGGAGATGATTCCAAAATTTGGTAGTAGGTGGAAAAAAAGATCTGGAGCAATGGGTGGCCGAAGTGCTCCAGGCACCCAGGTGGTGAGGGTGAAATTGCGTTCGGTGGCGAGCGGTGTGGTTGTAGAAGTTAGAGGGCGGAATAAGATCAAACAGCTCTTCAGAATTTTAGGTATAAAGCTACAACCCAACTAGCACACAAGCAATATAAGCAGCGACTGTACTGCTTAATTGCTGGATAATAGCTGTTTAAAGGAGTTCGTTCATACTAACTCCCTTCTCTGGTCTCTGGTGTCTGGTGGGAGGCTTTGGCCGTTGCTAGTTACCACCCTACTGTCAAAGACGTGCCGTCAAGCGATTTAACGTTCCGGCACGATGGCGTGTAGAAACCGACTAGGGGTATGGGTTAAATGTACACTGCTATATCCTTTCCAAGTTAACCTGCTACCATCTTAGACTGCATCGTCCTTTACCATCAGGTGAGATCGCAGTCAAGCGTTATCTTGTCATCTAATAAAAAAAGCTTGTGATCCAGATAGACTGTGTGCAGACTGCATACATTTTTAAAATTTCCATTACATTCAACACTTCTTATTTAGTACTAGCTTTAACCCGCGGCTTCGCTCACGTTAGGTTCAATTTTTTAACCCCCTATTTAACCCTCTTGGGGTTGAAATTTTCCAAAATCCTTTCTTAGCGGATGTCTACGTCCTAACAGCTACCTGTATACCAAATTTCAGCTCGATCGGTCCAGTGGTTAGAGCTGTACGTTGATAGATCAGTCAGTCAGTCACCTTTGCCTTTTATATATTTAGATGAAGAACGTAGACCATTTATATGCTTTTTATTAGAGTGTAGATACAGTAAAAACGTGTCAATTAATTCTTTATTATATTAAAATGAAATTTTCAGCGCATTCCCGATACACAATTCGATCCACCTTGTTGGTTATACCAGAGCCTAAACGTTTTAAAGGAACATAATTCGCAAAACAAGCAACTGTGCACAGTCGTGGAGCGTTTGACAGATATGTGCGGATTTCGTTTGAACAACGGTGAGTATTATTTAGTTTTTTGAATTTTCCTCAAGGCTGAGATATTTTTCTGGAAATCAAGTGGCCCATTACTGTCTCCAAGATGCAAGCTATTCATATCATATATGGCAAATTTTGTTAAGATCGGTTTAGTGCAGGGGTGGCCAACATGCTTACAGCTATGATCTACTATTTACTGACGAAACCCTTAAATTGTAAGATCTACCAATTTCATACTTCTTGATATACTTCTTGTATAAGTTACTTATGTAGTATTTTTTATTTGATTAAAAGGGAAAACATATTTGAATTCTTAGTAACTAGTGTGGGTATTGCGCCAGAGCATCTTTTGCTAGATTTGCAAAGTCATGCCGCGATCGACTCGAGCAATAGCCGCGATAGACTCGACTAATAGCCACAATCGACTTGACTAATAGCCGCGATCGACTCGACTAATAGCCGCAATCGACTTGAGTAATAGTCGCGATCGACTCGACTAATAGCCGCAATCGACTTGACTAATAGCCGCGATCGACTCGAAATAGCCGCGATCGACCTGTTGGCCAGCTGTGGTCTAGTCTAATGTGAAAGTGTCTGTCTATCCGTTTGTCTATTACATATCTGCCAAACGGATCTTTTTGGTTTGGCATAAAGATAGCACAGTTAACATAAAGTCGAAAAGTTACACATGTTACTGTATTAATAGGGTAGTCAGTAGTCATACAGAGGGTAGTCTGTGAGTATTGAAGGAAACATTTATTATAAATACAGGATCCATTGAGTTACTAGTCAGTCATGCCAGGACCACGGGTCGAGCAGCACGTTGGTGGTGTAACACATTATGTGTGCTTGAAGTGTACATTAGTATATATGGACTATATACTTGATATACTTGACTACTATATTACTTGACTAATATATTTTTGACGACCTCCCTGGCGCAGTGGTGAGCGCTGTGGTCTTATAACTGGGAGGTCTCGGGTTCGATTCCCGGCGGGGGCAATTTAGTAACTTATTATTTCTAAATTGTCTCTGGTCTGGTCTGGTGGGAGGCTTTGCCCGTGGCTAGTTACCACCCTACCGTCAAAAACGTGCCGCCAAGCGATTTAGCGTTCCGGCACGATGGCGTGTAGAAACCGATTAGGGGTATGGGTTGAATTTACACTGCTATACCCCTTCCAAGTTAGCCCGCTACCATCTTAGACTGCATCGTCACTTACCATCAGGTGAGATCGCAGTCAAGGGCTATCTTGTAATAGAATAAAAAAAAAAAAAAAACTATATACCTATATACTTAAACACGTGAGTGTTTGTGAGTATGCTACAATAGGTATATCGGTTAGAATTTTCGATAGGCAAATTAAATACTTCAAGAATCTTCGATTGTCGCCTCTCGTATTTATCATGTCTCTATAAAAGAACTATGTTAAACGAGTTACAACTATTTTGTTAAACTTTCAGGTATTATGCGACCAAATATGAAGTCTGACCAGTTCATAAAAATATTAGGAATGGGAATACTACTGATTGAACAGTTAGAGGTAAGTTTTCTAAGCGATTCTTATGTTGAGATCTATAGAGCGTGTTCTGACTTAGCTCGGACTCGAGATTTAAAATGAGACACAAACATGCTCTGACATAAGTCTGTCTCGTTTTAACTCTGTCTTGAGTCTGAGCTGAGTCTGAGCTGAGTCAGAGCACGCTTTATAGATCTCAATAGATCTCATATGTATTTTGTAGACTTTTAACTCACTCTATATATTTTTATCTATTATATTATTTCACAAGACCAATTACAACCTCGGTTTTTGACGTTTCTATACCTTTTTATACAAACTGACATATTTACACAGCGATCCCAAGTTTTTTTTTTTTTTTTTTTTTTTTCAGAAAATATCTCAGTTTCCAGAGTTGAGTGACTGTAAAGAAATGCTAAACGAGTTTTACTCAGCGATCCCAAGTTTTTTTTTTTTTTTTTCAGAAAATATCTCAGTTTCCAGAGTTGGGTGACTGTAAAGAAATGCTCAACGAGTTGATAGCGGACATACAGATACCCGAGGACTTTCCCGCGGAGACTTTGTTAAGTTTGGAACGCCGTCGAAGACTCGGCGAAGATTACTTTCGCACGGAAAGCGGTGAGAGTAAGCACGAAGAAATAAATAAGAAGAAAATATACATAAATCCATACTAAAATATATTGTCTTAAAATGAGAAAATTTGTCACATCGTCAAAAATAAATCCAAATGTTCCCCTCATCAAAGTTGCCCATCAAACGCAAGCAATGTTTTTTTTTTTTTAAAGAATATTAGCGAAGCTGAAGTTGACTAATATCCTCCTCTCCCCTCCAAATAAGCGGAAAGCTTGTGCTAGAAGTGGGTACGACAACAGTGCGTCTGGTGGGGTTCGAATCTGCAACCTTTCAGTTTTGAGCATAAAATTGTAGGTCTATTAGACTAGCAAAATTGTAGGACTAATCTACTAGTGTGCTTTTTTTTCCTTGGATAACTTCACTTATAACATTAAAAAAGTCAATTTCGAGTTTTTGCAATTACGTTTTTGTTCTGTTGGATGATGAATTTTGTTTTTCAGGTGCAGAAGATGGGTGTTGTGATTTTCTCGTTAGTAACATCGAAACGGCACCACAGCATGAGGTATATGAATTAATCTTATATTGAACCAAGTGTTTAAAGGTCAACGTAACAGACAGAAAAGGAAAATACCCTCATTTTTTTATCACTAGCAAACGCCCGCGACTTCGTCTTCAATTCACAATTGACATCCTAAATCATTGAGTTCAATATCTATTCATAATTGGCAGTCCCTAAATCCATACTGTTTAGATGGGTACCCTCGTATCATCGTAGGTCTCGAACGGATGAACCGATTTTGATTTTGTTTTAAAGGTGAATTAGTCGGGAGTGTTTTTAGCTATGTTTGATGAAAATCGGTCCAAGATGGCCGCCGCGACAAAATGGCGGATTACATATTTATATTTTAACGATTACTGACTAGCGATTAGGATGTTGAAACATGTTGGGGGTGTTTTAAATTATTAATTTACACTTGTAAGTACCGCATTTACTTTCTGCATTTAGTAAGATGTTATTTTGGTATTACAAACAGACACTTCAATTTTATTTATTTAACGTGGTAGTTAATTTTTAACAGTAACGAGGCAGATTCAAAATCGACGATGAGAGAATTCTCTCGTTAGAGAGTAATGTTTTGTGGATGCTCCGGTCTCAAAACAACACAGCGGCCAACAAAGCGACATAGCATTAAGTCACAATCTCTCTCGCTCTTATTTTTTTGTGCTTAGCGTAATGTTGTTTTTATAGCAAAAAGTATAAATTTTAGACACTAAAATTTGAATTATGCATGAATTTTGAATTATGTCACCCTTGTCGCAAATGAGCGATATGCGGTTTACACTGAGTGAGATAGAAACAAAAAATGGCGGCTTAAAAAAAATCAAAATCAAAATTTATTTATTTCATGTAGGCCAACTTGCAGCTCTTATGAAACGTCACAAATCTATCACCGGTTCGGAATGCAGATTCTGCTGAGAAGAGCCGGCAAGAAACTCAGCAGTTGCTCTTTTCAAAAAAAAAATTTTTTTTTTACAATTGTTAAAAAAACTAGGCTATGCACACAGTGGCGTGCACAGGGTTTGGGCTTAGGGTAGGCATATATTATTAGGACACACACGTATATGTATAGGTACGTCATTATAGGTAAAATGAAAATTTAAGTCAAGTCACATATCTACATAGGTCCAAGATGTGAGCTGGGTTCCTTGTAAAGTAGAGGGTTAGCGCAGGCGTTTTAAAAACCCCCCTCACGCAGACGAAGTCGCGGGCAGAAGCTAGTTAAAATAAAGACACATACCTGTTCAGAATATCCTATCATTCCATACCGTACGGCTAATTACAAAATAAGATGCAAGGAAAACAAAACAAACTATTTGTGTGTACACAACCACTAAAGCCGGTAAAAAGAATCAATAATTATTAACGTTAAATACTCGTGTTAAGTTCTTTCTCCTTTTTTCTATGATAAAATAAGTTCCATTTTCAAGAAAGTCACAAATCCTATAAGTTTTTATTTACTTATGCCCGCAAAACTTTACACAAATTACAAAATAAACAAAAACACTATGCACTCATACGAAAGTAAACAATTATAAGAAAACAAAATGGCCCTGGCCTTGGCCCTTGTTGCGTAGAATTAGAAAAGATAATCTAAAAACTGGAGTCAAAAACAACTTTTAAATTTTAAGTTAGCAAAACCTTTCATTTTCTTTGTGAGTTACTATTTAAATAAAAAATTCTCTTTTTTAATGTATTAAAAATTAGGGCTCAGGGCTATTAAATGTTTTATTTTTTTAAATTAGACTCCATTTGGCTTATCTGTTTTTATTCGCCTACGAAAACATTACGTCTTTTCGATGTTAATATTTTCTAAAACCGTCTTTAAATTTACGGAAAGAATCTGAATAAATAAATTTAATTAATAATAAGTTTATAATTATAATAGATTAGCTACTTATTTGGATTAAAGAAAATAAAAAGTTCGTTTGTTTTCACCTTCGAACACGCGCGATTATGACCCTTATTAATTACCCTTTGCGATTGACCAATCACAAGCCATAGGCACTGCCTTTGTATCGCGTCATAAATTCACGTTATTGGACAAAATCTTCCATGTAATCACAACACATCTAAACCAATCTACACGATTTACTTGTGTTGAGTTGTATAATATACTATCTGTGTGAGCAAGGTTGTGTGAGTTTATAGGCATTCGAAGCTGCTGCTTTTCGGTTGCACGACTAACCTATACAGTTGCTAGTCTGTAGCGATAGATGGCGTAGATAGCCAATTGTTTATGCCGAGCGCAAAATAAGTAAATATGTATTTGAATTGGCCTATTGCAAGTCTATTGTTAAAGGTAGGCACTGCTTTTATGCCTCTTCGTAATGCACGCCACTGTATGCACACAATGTTTCCACACAGAAGATTCAAAAATGCACACCTACCACAACCTAACACATGTTAACATGGGTAGACACAAAGCAGACCCATTCCCGTTGACGGCACCCGTTCACGAGCATGACGCATGATCCAGCCATTGCTTCGCTCAATCATATTTGAATTAATTTTCTCATTTCTATTGTCATTTGAATCGCATTATACCTCTGCCATAGGTGACCACCGATATGGAAAATCATTACGCCCGATTCAGTTCTGATGCTCAACAGATTAGTAGCGACATTTCCGAAGTATTCAATGACTCCGGGGGATCCATTAAGCTGTTGCAAAGTAAAATAAGCGATATTGGAATAAACTGTGAAGCTGGATCCAGTGGTATCCGAAGCGAAAAGAATACACCGCAATTGGAAATAAATGGCGACCCTGTGTTTCAGAAATTAGAAAATACGGTGGACAAGATAAGACACGCCTTAACCAGAATGAAACAGTTCATGTATGTTCGGTTTTTTTAGTTTTTTTTTTTTTTTAACATACGAGAAACCACTAAGGTTTAAATTGTCAAAGTTAAAGTTAGATGGATAGCAAATTCTTTATTGCTACACACAAGTGATGATGTTTACAATTTGATTGAATTTTATTAAATAGTTAATTAATGTACTGTGCGCAAAGATAAAAAAAGACGTGTGGCACTCGGGGACTGCCGCGGTAAAACTATTGCATAGCATTTTTTATCAACGCCATCTAGCGGTGAGAGGGTCCCGTGTCTGGTTATTTTCGTTACGGAATTTCTGGATTCGGTCTCCACGCTCAAGGCCCGCGATAGAAGCTATGCAATAGCTTAAAAAGATTTTTTGGTAAACTACAATACACATATCATAATTAGATAGATAGACTTGTCCATATTATCGCAAATTATAATTTAATAATTATTAATTGACAGACAGACTTGGCGAAACTATAAGGGTTTCTTGTTGTTTTATTATGCAGCCCTAAAGAAATTATCCATTATTATATACCAGCATACGCATGCTTCGATTCGTATTAATATTTTCAAAAACATAATCTTTTGGAAAATTAATTTAGGAGACCTTTAAGATGGGCTGTGCCAAGGCACTTTTATCGTGTTAATAAGTGGCAAAAAATTTAGGTTTGGAGCCTATTTTGCTTTTAATAATGCTCCTTATGGAAAAGAACAAATTCCTAAAAAGCCGGCAACGCATTGGTGGTGCCTCGGGTGCTACAAATGTTCATGGGCGGCGGTAATCACTTAGCATCAGGTAAACCGCCTGCACGTTTGCTCGCTAAAAATATATTTAAAAAAAAAGAATAGCGCTAGATTTAGGCCTGTCTATTTACTTTAGAGATTGTGCCCAACATAATCGAGATTTACTTTTAGAACTTATACTTATATTATTTTTCTTTTCCATAGCGATGTCCGGATGTTAGAATTAAACAATGGCGGAATTCCCGAGAGAAGGAAGGAATATTTGAGAGAGAAAAGTAACATGTTCAAAGAGTGCGCAGACAAAATGTTCCAAATATTGAAAATGTATGTTAAGTCTGATAAAACTGTTTTTTAACTTTCAGTGACACAAAAATATATCGTTTCAAATCGTCATGATCGTCGAACATCGACGGATTTGCAAAAAGTCCAAAAATGACTCTTTGGCATATTTGGACATTGAATTAACAATTTTGTTATTTGTTTATTATTTTAAAACAGAATCTTTTTAATGGGTATTTATGAAACTTCATTGCTACACAATTTTTATTTAAAAAGTGATGACAGCAAAACTTGGGAAATTATTAACTGTTGTTTAAAATTTCAGGATTCAAAAAAGAGAAAATATTAAAGATATCGATTTTGGGAAAAAGTTCGCAGTCCGTAATTCAGCATACACGTAAGTGAAATCTACAATAATATTATAAAGTTTGTCAGCTTTTGTGTTTGCTTTGGGTAATCTTTGAATCTACTGAAGCGATTTGATTTTTTTTTAACTGGTAGTGATTTTTTGAGAAGGTTATAGGTCAAAATTACACTTTTACAGAAGAGTTAATAAAATAAAAATAAACTATTTTTTGTCTACTGCTTTCTTATTTTATATCAAAAAATATATGCATACTATACATCGTTAAAGCGTACTTTTAAGCAGCATTAAATGTTTTGAGTAGTTTTTTTTTTTTTTTTTGCAAAATTTTTTGATAAAAATTGTAGAAACTTTCTACAGCAAGAAGGTCCCGTTGGCACCCTTAGGATACGGAACCCCATAAATGATTGTTCCGATTGACTATCGCAATCATCTCTGATTGGCCGATACTTTCTCTCTCTCTCTCTATTGGCTAAAGTCCTCCCTGGTGCAGTGGTGAGCGCTGTGGTGTTATAACTGGGAGGTCTCGGGTTCGATTCCGGCGGGGGCCATTTAGGAATTTATAATTTCTAAATTGTCTCTGGTCTGGTCTGGTGGGGGCTTTGGCCGTGGCTAGTTACCACCCTACCGTCAAAGACGTGCCGCCAAGCGATTTAGCGTTCCGGCACGATGGCGTGTAGAAACCGATTAGGGGTACGGGTTGAATTTACACTGCTATACCCCTTCCAAGTTAGCCCGCTACCATCTTAGACTGCATCGTCATTTACCATCCGCTGAGATCGCAGTCAAGGGCTATCTTGTCATCGAATAAAGAAATAAAAAAAGTGCAATGTTGACCAAGGATGCCATCATTCGAAAACCACAGATTGATCTGCGTCAATTGAACCGCTGTATATATTGAGCTATTCCTTTTGCAGAGATTGCGTTGAACACTGCCTGGAGCAAGTTGAAATAATACAGACATCCTTCGCTTATTTGTTGAAAGCCCTAACATAATAGTGTCTACGTTAAAAATAAAAGCCTCAATAGTCCAGGGGTTAAAGGTGCGGGCTCAAAACTGAAAAATCGACGGTTATTTGGAGGGAAGAGGGGAGGATTGACTAATTTTCTCCTCTCAGTTTAGCTTGGCTAATATTCTTTAAAAAAAATCGTGTTATTATTAAGTGATTCTGAGTGAGAGCATGCTATCTCAATCAACCTCACAGATGGGACGTACTCTAGAGCGAGATGCCCGATATTCTGATCGCGAAAATCTGCGTTTTGTATTAAGTTATTTTTTTGCAAAACAAATCGATACTTTTGACAAAAATGAAAAAATTTTAATTATTATTATTAAGTACTTATGCCATCTTGTTGTTTGTTATTCAAATATTAGTTTTTTTTATATAGTTTATTTATGCAATAAGTTTCCTAGAGATCTTTGAAAGTTCCTCAAAAAAGTATTATTTTAAGTTTGGTTTGCAAAGCATAGATAATGTAGAGATTAATCGACATTGAGCTTAAATTTAGATTTAGAACAATAAAAAATAGACTTATTAGCTTCATGGTAGACAGTCGACGCTAATTATAATATGTTCTGTCGATCACACCAGAGCATTATCGAAAATATAAAATATTTTTTTATGGATCTTGCCAAGATATTTGAAAACCATAAAATGTGGGATAGGCCCACTTAACAGAGAAATTAAGACTGTTAAATATATATTTTGTGATATTATAATTAATTTCTTATAATATAATACAATATTGACATCCTATATAAACGAATAATATCAATTCTGTGACATTTGAAAAAGTGCATTTAAAGATCTTGTTCTTTCATTTCACGAGGGCGCGTGGCTCATGGTTGTGTGTGTGTCGTATCTGTATAAGTGTGAGCGAGACAGGCACGCACACTTTCGCAATGTGCATGCACACGACGTAACCACAAGTAAATCTCACGCGACCTCGTGAATTGCAAGAACTATACGTATATACTGAGAGAACTTTTTATATTTATAAGTAGGTATAGACCTACTTATAAATTTAAAAAGTTCTCTCAGTTTAATAATCTCTTAATACATACTTAGATATAAATATATGACTCATTAACTATGAAAATAAGACATTTAATAATAATAAGTTTTGAATGGAGAGTCTCCCGAGGAGATAACTTTTGAAGAAATATTATATCAATAATAATAATATTATAGCAATAGTAGCAATAAAGTATTGACAAAAGAAAGATTGAAAGAAACAGCCACGGGATTCTTTAAAAACCAGTCAAGCGCGAGTCGGACTCGCACAAGGGTTCCATACAATCGTACAGGATTTAAATCTTATGTTCAATTTTTTTTTAATTTTTATTATTTGTTGTTACGGCACACTACGTTTCATTTAATCTTTGACTGTTGGCTAAGCTCTAAAGATTAATTAAAGTAGGTAATTAACAAGTTAAAACATAATTGTCTATCATTGTGATAAACTATCTTCTAAAGGTTAGAAGTTTAGAATCTAAACTGTGATAAAATGTATTTGTTAGGCTCAAATACCGAATTCGCTCACTGAGGGAAAAAGCTTCCAATACGTGTCCATCCTTTTCAAATCCATCCAAAATAGGTCCATAGCTCATAGCTCACTCCAGTGACTCAGCTTTATAAAAAAAACGCATTGTGGCATTTTTTAAACAACCTCCCTGGCACAGTGGCAAGCGCTGTGGTGGTAACTGGGAGGTCTCGAATTCTATTTCCGGCGGGGGCAATTTGGGGATTTATAATTTCTGGATGTCTCTGGTCTGGTCTGGTGGGAAGCTTTGGTCCCTACCGTCAAAGACATGTCGCCAAGCGATTTAGCGTTCCTGCACTCTGTTCTCTTCTCTCTCTTCTTGGTCGCACACTTCATTGCTGAAGGTCGTGTCCACATGAAAGTGCCTTCGTGGCGTTGGTAACTATAGCCTTCCACTCTGTTCGGTCCTCGGCTTTTCTAATTGCGGTTGTAAGTGGAAGGCCAGTGAGTGATTTGATCTGGTCGGACCAGCGGCTAGGTGAGCGGCCACGTGGTCTTTTCCCCGTTCCTGCACGATTGTGTGTAAAAAAAGATTAAGGGTGTGGGTTGAATGTACACTGCCATATCCCTTCCAAATTAACCCGCTTGCAGTTGAGATTGCAATCGAGGACTATCTTGTCATCGAATTAAAAAAAACAACCACATAATATTATTCGTGTTATGGCACTTGAGAAATGGTTTATCGTATTCCTTGTCTGCTGTGAGGCTTCGGTCGTGGTTAGTTACCAGCTTACATCCAATGATGCGCAAGCATTCTGGCACGTTGGCTTGTAGAAATCGTTTAATTGTATAAGTTTAATTAAAAACTGCCATACTTCCAACTGCATTGTCACCTACCATCAAGTGAAATCGGAGTTACGAGTACAGTGCGTTGTGAGAAGAATTTTCGCTTAATTTGCGAACTTTGTCTTTGGGCTTAATATACCTAACCTAATTATGTACAACTTAAATATGTTTAGTACAAAAATTAGTACGTAAGCTTGAGTTTTCTAGAGTGTTTATCGTTATGATGTTTAAGTTTTCCAATTTTATATTATGTACCCTGGTACTTAGCCTTAAGAACGTTACTTATTCTGCAAAGTGTTTAGTAGTAAAGTGTTTAGTAGTATATAGGTTAAATGTTTATGCCAAAGGTGCTTCGATTGCAGTTGTCATAATTGGAAAAGCTACCGATATATTACACTATCCGCCAGCAGTTAATGTGCAATTCTAACACGGGTACGGATGCATCGCAATCGGATCAAAACTGCAATTTTACACTCGCGTTATAAGCCGTAAGCGTCTAGATGACTGACCAAAGTGACCGATCAACGTTAAATTTCTCAAGCATTTAGTACCTATTTAGTACTATTTAATACCTTTGTTTAAATATTTGGTACCTAATTATTGACAGAGAAATTTAATTTAATGAATGCTCAGTCATCTTGACGCTTATTGTTCAAATGCAATTCGTATAAAAAACCTAGCGGCCTAGCCGATTGTAGAGAATAGTTTGCAGTACCTATTGTTGCATTCGCTTAGAGTAAAAAGGAGGTAGGTTGATAAGGCCCAAAATCCGCCCCTCATACACTCGAAAAAAAAAGTTCCAGATTTCGACAAATTATAAATGTATTTATATACTTGAAGATATAAACTTTATTGCAATATAAAGTTTAGGTGATAAAAAAAATAGTAAGTTACAGAAAATATTACCCAAAAAGAGAGTGTTTTCGGCTTTTTCATACATTTTAGTCGTTTTTTAAGCTTTGATTTAATATTTTAGAATGAAGCGCTCCATGAACCATGGTAAACGTAACTGATAATGATGCTCCTTTTTATAAGCTTTCATATGAGTATTAATTTATTTTGGTTCATGGAGCGCTTCATTCTAAAATATTAAATCAAAGCTTAAAAAACGACTAAAATGTATGAAAATGTAAGAAAAGTAAAAGAAACACTCTCTTTTTGGGTAATATTTTCTGTAACTTACTATTTTTTTTATCACCTAAACTTTATATTAAAATAAAGTTTATATCTTCAAGTATATAAATACATTTACAATTTGTCGGAATCTGGAACTTTTTTTTTCGAGTGTATGAGGGGCGGATTTTGTTGGCTTATCAACCCACCTCCTTTAAAATTTACTCCACTTGGTTTTGACTATAAATAAAAGATTAGGTTAATAAGCAGACTGATTAAAATCGTAAACATTGTTGGACCAAGTATTATAATGATTAGATCTGACATACGTTATTATATAGTAATTTTTATTATATTACGATAGGTACTGTCAGGTTTTCGCTGATCCAAGTAAGCCGGGTTGGTATGATTGTCTACTAACGCTGGATTTAAGTGTCACTTGTACATGATCCAGTGACAGTATTCGCTGGTGATTCACTAGATCAGTAAAAACCTACCTTATGAATAAATCTTGCTTATCAATAGCAATTGTTCTTTTGTATTTTTTTTTTTTGAATCTTACCTATGGTTACTATAGGTACTTTTCTATGTTATGTTTAATAAACTTTATAATATTATTGGCAGTAGTTTTCATTTTAATCCTTATACGCTTATCTTTTGGACTTCTCGATGGGCCTTAGAAGGCTCAAGATCACTTAGCGGGCGACGGAAAAAGCTATGCTCGGAGTATCTCGCCCTGCGAGATCAAATCAGGAATGAGAAGATCCATAGGAGAACCAAAGTAACCGACATAGCTCAGCGAGTCGCGAAACTGAAGTAAAAATGGGCGGGACACATAGTTCCAAGATCTGATGGTCGTTGGAGTCCCAAGGTGCTGGAATGGCGACCCCGCTCCGGACAGCGCAGTGTTGACAGATCCTCACTAGGTGAACCGACGACATCAAACGAGTCTCAGAGACTAGGGAGCCGGTGAAGGGAGAGACCTTTGTCCAGTAGTGGACGTCATTCGGTTGATAATGAATGAGCAGCGCTAACCATTTTTTTTACATGATTTGTTTTTAAATCCTTCCTTGGAAGAAGCTTGCTAACAAACTAGGAATGGTCTATACAACCTTTTTTTTGTATATACCTATAGCATAGAGAAAAGAAAATATTCTTTTCTCTATGCCTATAGTAATAAAATATTCTTGAAGGTCAAATAAAACAAAAAAATCACTAGACCATTTTATTAAATTAGAATAAAAAAAACTCAATAAGTAATTACATAAATTATGTGCGTTTAGAAGAGTGGTGTTTGAACAAAATAGATGTCAGACACAATACTTTGAAATTATCATGGTTCGGTTTTGTGTGGACGCTGGTGCCTATTCGGCTTTACACATACCTATCAATAAAATAAAATATTGACAGAGCTAAGTGTATAGTGGAGTCGAGTAACTTAAGAAATACGGCAAACATTGTTTTTTAATGGAAATGAAACAAGCGACCACCTAAAAATTACTTAAAAACGCGCTCCTTATTCGCGATAAATAGCATTAAATTATAATTTTAAACGGAGTTTTTCATGAACTGGATAGAATGTTATACGTTATATAACTTTTAAGTTTCATTAGAACAAATAAGTTTACTTATTTATACAAAAAATAACATGATATATAGTTCAGTTATATCAATGTAGCCCAACTGAGTTATAGATAATAATATTCTCTTTACAAGCAACACCAGTTAAATTAGTTTAGCGATTTGTGTAAAACCGAATTAGCGCCACTATTAAGTACAACTACCAAAGAAATAAACATGTATCTGATAATCCTATTAATCAAATTAAAGAAATAGCTGTTCTATAAAATTGTATAAGGCTAAAAAGATCTATAAATGCAAAAATTCTAAATGAGTATACAATAGAAAAAAATACATCCCAAGAAAAAGTTATTTCATAGCTCATTTTCGTTTAAAGTCCCTATCGTTTACATAATTTGATTATTCTTACGCCTATGGTAATAATTAGACAAGTACAAAATGATACTTTATTCTTAAAAAATATCTATTCGTAGCCTAAAACTAAAGTCAGTTGTATAACATAATAATATGTTATATATTATCTTAATGTACACGCCAGCTAATTGAATAATTCTCAACGACCCACGATTTATAAAATGTGTGTAGCGTGTGAAAGCGTTTTTAATCACCTAATTTATTGGCTTATACAGTTAGCTTATGGCGAATTTACACAGTGACTACTGCATACAAAAAATTATACCGGATAACTTGAGTAAGTATATGAAAAGGATGCGTTTACTGGCAAGTATGTTGCGGAATTCCATGAAATAACTTATATATGCAGAAATTGACTTGCTACAAGTGTTCTCACGGTGCAATTGTAAGTTCACTCCTACAAATGTTACTGGAACTTTATTATTTTGTATGAGCAGTGGCTGTGACCATTCGCCGTCGTATTACAAATGGTCTAATGTATGATTCACACTAGTAGATGCGCGTCGGCGGCTATGCAATAGAGAAAATTGAAATGTACACTTTGACGAATTAAATAACCATATATCATTACAATATACCATAGTATTACTAATTGTTAACCATTAATGCGAATAATAAGTTGTATTAGATATATTTTAGAATCTTATAAAATTGTTCAAATTGTATAATTTCCTTATTTACTCAATCTTTGCAAAAAAAATGAATACTTGTATTGAATAAAAACACAAAAAGCGGCCGCGTTAGTAACGATTTCTGCCAGGCAATTTTATGAACATTAGAAAAATGTCATTACGTTAGTGCTCTACGCTCCGATGCGCTACGTGTAATGTGAATCATACTTTAAACCCAACTCCTAAACGGAGCAAATTCTAAGCCTCAAGTGAAAGGCAAAAAAGGTCGAACGTGTGCTTTAAGTCTTTGTTCACAATCTCTCTACATCATTTGAGTTCTACAGTTTACATACACACACATATAACCTATATTTTGTGTATGGAAGAACTAAGCTAAAGGCTATAATGTTACATTTTCGATATGTTCTTTTATATTACATTATTACATAACAATTTTTCGAACAATGGCACGCATAATAGCCAACACTTTTACAGAACTGTTATTTGGTCTAGCCTTACTTTATGTGTTATTGTTGCGTTATTATTTTTAATTAATTTTAATTACACTTAATAGCAATTTGAATGGCAGTCGAATAAAATTTATTCATTAAGTTTATTGTTTTGTCGCACTTTCAGGAAAACTTATAATTCATTTGAAAAAAATTGATTCGGCGCAGATCAGACTAAGCTATACTATTGTTATAATAATATACTTAAGCCAGTAATAGTTTAGTGTAAATAACGGGTTCCTGTGAGATAATAATTTTCATGCTATATGCTATGTATTAATAGCATAGCCTAAACCGCGCATAGTATACTTTTCAACCTTTATGAACACTGCGATTTCAGTTTTAATATCAATTGCAACAATTGCAAAACGACAATATCTAAAGTGCTAATGTAACATCACCTATACCAACAATAACATCCTAGTAATATAATGTAGTACTCGATTTTTTTACATCCACCATAACCATATCGCAAATACGTCTACACTTCAAACTTATATTACAAGAAATTCGTAGTCACTTTTAATTGTGCACAATTCCTTTGTAGTCGATATGAGGTTCGTTTATGTTAGGTACCTTAATTTTACAATTTTTCGTATTATGTTATAAATGCATATTATTTTTTTATTAAACTCCTTTCCTTAAATGCTCGTAAAAATAACTTAACTGATCAAATTAACCGAATTAATGAATGAATCGAGCAGATGAAAACGAAAGAGTCGACTAGTTCCCTTATAGACAAATTTAAGATATAATTTGTTTGCCCGTTTTGGCTGTTTTGCGTATATAGACGTAGATGAAAGCTTTGGAGATTCAGACAATATCTAGATTTGATAGGAATTAAATCTTTGCCCAATATTTTCTTACGATTTCCACTAGGACAGCATAAATATGTAGTTGGTGTCAAATATTTCTTCTGTGATCCCGACGGAAAATTATATCTAAACATCATTTATTTATTAAAATAACATAACTTAAAAATCCGAATTATGCGCGTGACATTCAAAATTGCAAATAGTGACGTCAAAATGTACGTAAACAACAAACAGCCAAGCAGGAGTGTTCGATTTTCAAATGACGTCATCGTACACAATATGTAAGCGCGCCAAAATGGCGTCGTTTATCTGTTCCCGACTCATCTTTTTTTTATAATAGGTAAGACTTTTTCATAAATGATACATTTTTTCTACGATGTAGCGATGCAAGTAATGAAAAAAAAACATTCATTAACACCCTAGTTTTAACCGCAAGATCGTATTTGTATAAATATTTCGTTGAAGCTTTCAACTACGTCATATTGAACGCGCGTGTGTAAACGGGTTTCCTAAACTAAAGAAGAGGCTTAGGCAGTTTTATGGCGGGACATACGGGGGTGGTTTTCTGTACGTGGGGGTCGCTTTGGGGCGCGGCGGGGTGCGGGAGGCGGCGAAGGGCGGAGGGGGGCGGTAGGGGGCGTCATCCCCCTGTCGGTATTCGGGCGCCGGGGGCAGTAGGGGCGGTTTCTCCTCCCTCATGATGACGGGGCTCTTGTCGGCGGGCTCGGCGTCCGCCCTCTCCTCCAGCTCGTCCTGGAAGATGACGGGGATGCCTTTCGAACGGAAGGCTTGACGCTCTTCCTCGTCCCCGACGCTCATTTTACCTGTTTTCACCAAAGAAAGGACTTTATTACACGTGCAGAGCAAAATCATAGTTCAAACATACAGGTATTGCGTGCCGTTTAATTTTATATGATAATAATAATAATTGGACTACAGCCGAATATCGTGATAATTTTCGCTAGTACTTCGAACCAGTAGAATCAGTTGTATTTATACATAATGTAATAATTTATAAAGAAAATTCATCAATTCTACATGACACATGTCGCGTATTGCAAAGGCCATAATATAATATGTAACATAGTGGGCCAAGTGTAAAAAATAATATTTTCTATGCAAAATTATACGGCCTGCGGTTTTTATATTATAGAGTCATCCAAAAGATCAATAAAGAAATTTTTAGTTAAAAAAAAAATGCGCCTGTGTTAAATCGGAAGTCGCAGACAAAAAACATTTCTATGATAGAAAAAAATTTAATTAAAAATAGTAGTTATAAAATTCTTAATGGAAGACTCTATTCTAAAATAGTATTTAGCGTTAGAGGATAATAGAACACTAATCGACAAAATGTGCAAGTGTTGTAGTAATTTATTGGAACATATAGATATGTGCATTTGGTATTCTTGTTAAGCCAACATTACATTCTATAAGAGCGAAATCTAATGCTATATAATACGAGTATAACGTTCATACTAAGTAAGATCAGGTGCTATAATAAAAATAAATAACTAGTCACCTTTTTTGTGTCAAGAATTTGCATCCGCTACGGTTAAAATACTAGTTATTAATAAAAATTAATAAAACATCATAATATAATGTTATAAAATCATCTAACAATGTAAATTGTTAGCCCTTTTTTAAATAACTGTGGCTCAGAATGATGTTATAAGGCAAATGCCAAATACGATAAAAATATGAACTAGTTTGTAATACATAATTAGGTAAAATAATTTCAATACATGTATAACTAATACATACATGTTTAACAATACATTTTAATTTTTATCTGAGCGGTTAATTTGCTAAAATTATTCTACGCTAAAACTGTTAGTTTTTTTAAATCAAATTCCATCTAAATACATTGAGATTTGGGCATTATAGGTTGGTTATGTTAGTTCATGGGTTACACTAACTTGTTGTACGCAGTCTCTTAACTTAAAAAAATTGACAGATCTAAAAATAAGGCTATTATGTGGGTACCCCGTGGAAAAGATTTGTTTTAGGTTTTACGACTTGCCGATTTGGTTTAAAAAACTTCTCTGATACTATTGGCATACCTGTCAGATTAATAAGAAGAAATAGATTGCTAACTCTGATGGATGGATCTTATAATAGGATGGCCACTTGGACGTATAAACTAATTCCCCAAGAGCTAACAATTCCTCTCTAGAACTGCGCTAGACGCATTCTGCATTTAAGGTATAAAGTTACAAGTACCCCGTGTTGTCCAGTCTGGAAGGGCCAACTCAAAGGGCTAACGTAGTGTGAAGGGATAAGAGTTACTCGATAGAACTTCTAGATGAATAAGTCCAGTGGCGTGCACACAGGGTAGGCATAATGCGGAAAAATGATATAAAATGGAGAAAATCGCCAGTACGAGTTATAAAAACTTAAGGGTAGGCTTTTTATAGTTTGTACAATGCTTACCCTTAAGTTTTTTTAATTCGCACTGAAGATTTTTTCCATTTTGTATCATCTGCCTACCCTGTAGTACATCCTGTGCACGCCACTGTGAATAACTGTAGGTAATTTAGAGTAATTTACCACTGTGCGACCTGAATTGCACTTAGTGTGGTAGCAAGAGCCGCTATTTACTAAAACGATTTTGCGGAGTTATTCAGTACCTGTCCTATTAGGTTGTATGTATTCTGTGCTAATATTTACTACAAATGTTCATGGAGGGCGGTAATCACGTAACACTAAGCAATGTTAATGAGAAAAATGCCCAAATCCTAAAATGTACTAAACTAATTTGAATGACATAGTTCGACTTACCGGTACGCCGCCTCCTGTACAGCACGCACGCAATGATGCCCGCAACGACGATCATGCACACGATCACGATCGCCGGAATCACGAACGTCACCAAATAGTCCGAGTACTCCGGGCTGGCATTCGTCGCCCGGTTCTGCAGATTGGGTCCAGGAGGCGTTCCTCCTGCCACCATTGACTTAGGAATCTTGGTGTTCTGTTCCGCGCACAGTCCCAGGGGAATCAGGCGGATCGACATGACTTTCAGGTCTTTGTCGAAAACTTGGTCGACGTGTTCTTTGAGGTTGCCTCCGATGGCGCCCCGCTCGTCGACGATGATCATTCTGCGTAGTTCCTCGATTTCGCGTTTTGGACACCTGTCCATTGGCAGACTTGTGTTGTACCTGAAAATTATAATTTCATTTGCTGTTGTACCTTACATTCATGATCTCAAAGGCTGGTTATAGTCTTGCAGAGGGTTGCAGCGAATATGGAATGTATGATTGCGAGATTTTTAAATGTAACAATGTGTACTAATTAATATTCACTAACAAGTTCAATATATCGGGCTCTCGAATGGCTCAGGTTTAGAGGGAAAGACTTTAAGGAAGTCTTAGTTAAAATTAAAGCGTAACAATCGAAGATTATAATATTATAAAGAAGCATGTAATTTTTATTCGAATTTACTAAAAGAGCGACTATCCGAACCAGTTGCAGAACCGAAAGCACGTTGTTATTGTTTATTTACATAGTTCGAAGAGCTGGTCGATGGGGTTCCAAGGTGCTGGAGTGGCGACCCCGCACTGGGAAGTTCAGTGTTGGCAGACCCCCCACTAGGTGAAAGAAGACCTCAAACAAGACCCCGGGAGGCCTGTGGAAGTCCACGCAAGAGACCTATTTCTAGCAGTGGACGTCTATCGGTTGATAAAGAAGAAGTTGTTATTGTAACATAGTTTAATCAGTTTAGTATTGTTAACTTACCAAATGATGGTAGTAGGGTTGTCGGATATGCTCTCTATCCTGATGTTATCGGTTTCCTCCTGGAAGAACAGCGCGGCGAGCTTCTCCACAACCTTGCGCTTGTTGGCGGCGCTGTCCGCGAGGTTGGGCGACGGGTCCATCGTCATCTGGAACTCCACCGTGGGACGGATCGTTGGCGCCTTCGCCACCTCCACTACGAGGCTGTCGTAGGCGCTCTTTTTGCTGGAGTCCTCAGCGATCTGTAACGGAAGCAGAGACGTCATCTTAAATATTCGTTCATTCTTTCAACATTCATCCTCAACCTGTCGCGCTATACCGCGGCTACGGTACAACTGGCGCGTTCTTGCAGACATTTAAGGATACAGTAAATATATCCAATGTGAGAAGGAAGAGAAGATCAAGAGAGAAAATATGTAGACGGTCTGCATGAAGTAATGCAAAGCGGTTCCGTGCTGACCTGGCCTGAGGAGGTTGTTTTAGTCCGTGCGAATCGGACACACTCTGCTAAAAAGCAGAAGTCCGTAGGGATTTTTTCCTCTTCAAATAAAACAAAAATAAAAAAAGTAAACCAATGTCCGATGGCCGCTGGAGCCGGAAAGTTCTGGAGTGGAGACCGCGAACAAGCGTAGTGTGGGACGCCCTCCAGCAAGGTGGACCGACCACATAAAGAGTGTCTGGAAGTGGCTGGATGAGAAGGGTTGAGGTCATAGTGGCGTGCACACAGGGTAGGCATTACACAGGCAGATGACATAAAATGGAGAAAATAGCCAGTACGAGTTATAAAACTTAAGGGTAGACTTTTTATAATTTGTACAATGCCTACTCTTAAGTTTTTTATAATTCGTACAGAAGATTTTTTCCATTTTGTATCATCTGCTTACCCTGTAGTACATCCTTTGCACGCCACTGGTTGAGGACCGGGTGTGGTGGCGCTGTTTGGGAAAGGCCTATGTTCAGCAGTGGATGTCCGCAGGCTGCAATGATGATGATGAAGCCAATGTTAGCAACTGACCAGCTGATACTCCACGCTGCCCTGGTCGCGCGGCGCGGGCACGCCGTAGAACTCCTGGTTGCGCGCGTCGAACTGCAGCCAGTTGTCGGCGGGGATCTCCGAGCCGTCGCTGAAGCGGAGGAACAGCTGCAGGTTGCGGGTGCCGCCGTCCTCCGGGTCGTAGAACGTATCCTGAAATATATATTTTAATTAAAATTCAATCGTTTGCGACAAGGGTGACATAACTCAAAATTCACCAATTTTAGTGTCGAAAATTTATACTTTTTGCTATAAAAACAACATTACGCTAAGCACAAAAAAATAAGTGATTGGCTGTCCCGTAAAATTGACTTTTCTCAATTACACCTTTATCCGGTTGGGCCGTCGAATTCAATTTAGACGGATACAAGTTTTAACAAAGCACCTTACCCCAGGCACTTTGTAGACCAGCAGATGGCCGACCGTGGCGGTGACGTGGTCTACTTGGTTGCGCGTGACGGGCGGGTACGTGTCGGGCACCACGGTGGCGGCGACGGGCTCGCCCGTGCAGCGCCCCGTGCCGCGCCACTTCACCTCCGATATTTTGAGCTCGGGCGACATGGCGCGCGCCAGGCCGGCCGACGGGCTGCCCCGTTCTGTATCCGATTCCATGATCTGGAAAAATAATGGATACTACTACTAGTACTAGGTACTACGTCCTCGTCAAGTTGGCCGCTACCTCGCCCAGCGCTTCCCTGCACTGCACCTCAAGTCAGACCCGCTTAGTACAGATAGCAACATCCCGCTCGCGCCTACGCCTTTAGACTTTCAAGATGCATTGCTATGAAAAGCATTGCTAGAGAAGAAAACTTCCGTCATATTTGTGGTTACAGTAAAAAATTCAATTATAATTTTCTTGTCATTTTGTATCGGTCGACGGCGGTTAACTTGATGCGGACATGTCATAAGAGCTACAAGTTGGTCTACATGAAGTAAATAATTTTGCGTTTGAATTTATGATGAAACCGACCAAGTGCGACTCGAACTAGCACATGAAGGGCTCCATACCCTTATACAAGATTTTAACACACCAGTAAAAATTAAATATACTTTTTAAATTTAATTTTTATTATTTGTTGGTATAACGGCAACTCTCACACTCTGAAAATTTAAATAGTATACCTATTACAGTTTACAGACAAACGGACAGACGGACAGCAGAGGCTTAGGATTAGGGTTCCGTTGGCATCCTTTGGGTACGGAACCCTAAAAAGCTTAAAGAATTTTATTTTAAAAGAAAACTTGCAGCTTATTAGAAGAAATCTAAATATATAAAAGGCAAAGGTGACTGATTGACTGACTGACTGACTGACTGATCTATTAACGCGCAGTCCTAACCACTGGACGGATCGGGCTGAAATTTGGCATCCCGACAACTATTATGACGTAGGCATCCACTAAGAAAGGTTTTCTGAAAATTCAACCCTTAAGGGGGTAAAATAGGGCTTTAAAAATCGAATTTAACGTGAGCGAAGCCGCGAGCAAAAGCTAGTTAGTCAATAAATACAGAAGAAGAATACAAGCTAATTACATGTTTTCATGAAAAAAAATCAGTCAACTGGGAGAAAGAAAAGAAGGAGATAGAAGAATAGTGTCACTAACCTTCATAAGCCTGTTGATGTCATCAAGGGGACACGCGGATTCTTTCGGCAGCGTGTCGTTGGTCCACACGAACTCGCACAGGTCGCCGTTCTGCGTCGCGTTCAGCACGATCAGGTGGTCCATATCGGTATCGCGGAAGAGATTCACGATGCCTTCAAGGGCGCGGATCTGCCAGTCGACCGCGTTGTCGTACCGCTTGAGGAGCTTGAACCGCATGATGAACTGGTGGTTGATGGTGCGCCCGCTCTTGTGCTGCTGCACCGTAATGTCGAGGGGCCCCCGAGCGACGAGTCCTTCGCTATCCTGCGCTTCTACTATGAAGTTCCAGCGAGACACGTGCGCTTCTAAGGGCCTGGGGAAAAGCGTCATCGTGAACAACCCATTAATGGCTCACTACTGAGAGCAGTATGGTTATTGTAATGAATTATGACAGCCTGTTACAGTAAAGCACATCATTTTTTTTTTAATTAGGAAAAACAAACAGCTGAAGTAAAAAAACAAAGTTAATACAGTATGCTAAAACAAAAGCCAATTAAGTTTTCACAATTTTTAGATACACTATTATTTTATATATTATATAAAATAATAGTATAATAAAATAATAGGGTAATAATAGTGATATTTTAGTAGTTATTTCTTCAAGAAGATAGAAAACTTCATTTTTGTTGCGAGTGCCTAGTTTGAAGGATTCTCAGTTAGAATCCTGAGTTTAGTGAGGGATTCAAACTCACAAGAAACAAAAACTTTGCTATCGTGTGAATTGTGATACATACAACTTTTCACCTCACTAGTAGTATTAGTAGTAGTTAATAAATAAAATAAAAAATAGTTTAAAAAGGGCACCTGTCTAAAACCAGTGAGGAAAAGTCGTTTTTGCTCACTCAGTGAGAAAAAGTGTTGAACTTTTCTTGAGACAACACTTTGTCTCACTGAGAGAATGGTGCTCTATATTGTCAAAAAAAAAAAAAACTAATACAATTTTGGTCCCAATTATTTGATGAAATAAAGTAGTAGAATTTTTAAAGTTGTTATCGTTAAAATGGGAGTAAACTCACAATCCATAGACTTCCCGTTCGGAGGGGATGAACTGTATCCAGGAGTTTTTGCTGAGTGGCACATTTTCTGCTTCGTACATCGTGAACGTGAGATTACTGCCCTCTTCGGGGTCCGTGAACAGATCGGCCGGGATTATGTATCTGAAAGTACAGTTAGGTAAGTATTTATAGTGAGTTAAATAAGTCAGTTGACTTTCATGAATTACTTTTTTTTATTTATTTCCCCTTTCCACATTACTCTGTGCGTAGTTTATTTTTAATTAAAATTAGATTTATTATTATGTGAATTATCAAACTATTTGATTCATCGATAACTCTTTCATAATTCCTATTTTTCAGACTCTACAAAAGTTTTTGACGACCTCCCTGGTGTAGTGGTGAGCGCGTGGGTGAGCACTATGGTTTTATAACTGCGAGGTCTCGGGTTTGGTTCCCGGTGGCGACAATTTAGGGGTGACTAGTGTAGCGTTCCGGTACGCTTGCGTGTAGAAAAAGATTAAGGGGTGTGGGTTGAATGTATACTGCCATACCCCTTCCAAGTTAGCCCGCTATCATCTTATACTGCATCGTCACTTACCATCGTGTGAGATCGGATTCAACAACAGAAACAACTTCTACTGTATTAAGCATGTAGTGTTAAAGTTTTGCAATGGGATTTTTTGTAACCTAATAGATTTATAAATACATATCAAAAATTCCGAGGGCGGTGGGATTCGAACCCGTATCTCTCTGATATCGCACCCCGAGTATGTTAACCGTTACACTACGGCCAAATTGAACCACACGTCAACCAGGAAATTAGTGATATGTATCTACTTTTTCAATCAGTTTCGTAGCAACTGTTAGCGACATCTAGTAGCGACACATTACAGTTGTTGATCTACTTTCGTCGGATTTTGTTGAGTGTCACCTGAAAGCATTGCCTGCCGTGATGGCGAGTTTCTTCATGTGGTGCTTGAGCGTGGGCGGCTGGTTGATCGGCATCGGGAACGGCACGGTATCGGTCGTGCGCCCGATGATCGTGCTCGAACGCTCCGTCGATGGCATAGTCTCCTGCGATACCACGCAACACAATGTAGAACTTGAGATGTGACTGATATGACCCAGATTTGAGTCAGAGTTGAAACGAGACACAAATATGTCCCTGACATGAATCTGTCTCGTTTTAACTCAGAGTCTAAGCTGAGTGGACAGTGTGATCCATAGATTTCAGCCTAATGCTGAGGTCTAAAGAGCGTGCTCCGACTCAGCACAGACTTAAGATAGAGGGTCACAGACATCAAAATAAGTAAAATGGAAACTATTTTCATTTTACTACTAATACTACTACTACTTCTTAGTACTATGTCGAAACTTTCATAATATGATCTAGTGATCCCACTTTAAAGCTACGACCTATTATATTAAGGACAATTTTTTGAGTATAGGTCAAGTATTGAAAACTATACCAAATGGCGTTGTTAGCTACTCAAATAAGCAGTTGTGACGGACAGACGGACGGACGAAGTTGTACTCTAAGAGTTCCTTTTTTCTAAATTTTGGTACGGAGTCCTAAAAACTTTGTAGTTTCAAATTTAGTGGCGCAATAATTATATAATTGATAGGTGCATAAGTTACGGAAGCTTAAAGCTGAAATCATAGATCGCCCTTATGCTACTAAGACTAATGGTGCGATCTATAGAGAGTGCTCTGACTTAGCTCAAACTTAAGACAGAGGTTAAAACGAGACACAAATATGCTCTGTCATAAATCTGTCTCGTTTTAACTGTTTCGAGTCTGAGCTTAGTGAGAGTGCGGTCTATAGATTTAAACTAAGACACAGTTAAAACGAGACAGATTCATGTCAGGACATATTTGGGTCTCGTTTCAACTCTGTGTCATATCAGTCATATCATGTAGATCATAATATAGGTATAGTTCTACAGATTTCAGCCTGAGTAAAGTGCCTCAAAATTTCTACTTGCAAATACTGTAGAGATAAAGTGAACTTAATTATAACGTGAGTGAAAAAACCAAACCATGATATTTTGCCTTATTAAATTAATGAAGTTAGAATATTATGGAAAATCGGCACACTATGTACACTTTTCGGATACCTACTTACGTTTTTTATTTCTCGATATCAATTCGGTATCGTATCATTATCCATGATTGATTCAATCTTCAACTCAAAGAAAAAACATTTCGATATTTTTGTAAATGTTTTGTACATCGGATGCATGCAAGTAGAACCAATTCTCCACAGACCTGCTTAGTTACCTCCTGCGTCGTAACCTCAAGTGACGGCGTAGTAGTCGGTAAAGCAGTCGACGTTGTGACGATAGTCGTCGGCGTCGGCGTCGTGGTCGTCGTAGACGTTGTGGTCGTCGTCGACGTTGTCTCGGTGGTCGTGGGCGCGGGCGTCGTCGTCGTAGACGTGGACGTGGGCGTTGGCACGGTAACGGTTTCTTCGGTCGGCGAAGGCGACGCGGGTGTTTCGGGCGACGTCGGCGTTAGTTCGTTGGACTCTTTGATTACTATGGTATGCTGAAAGTGCCATGCGGACGCTCACAAAGTGATGTGAAGTTCGGACGTGAAGACAATTTTGTTTATAGTCTCAATCTAATACTGACGTTTGCATAAGTTGGATACACTTCACTAAGCGTGGAAGCCTTGCAAGGCATTACTTTTCGCGGCAATATCTAAGGATATGAAGCAACGAAGTATTCCTTTCGTAGTTCAGAAATATTATTTAAAATGAATCGAGTTATCTTCGAAGGGCAAATAAAGAACAAAAGTGTAAGGCGGCTCAGTAAGCTGCCTGCCATCCGTATACTAAAAGGTATAGTGTGAAGAGCTGTTATTGATACTTTTAAGTTTGCAGGACAAAACTAATAGGTCAAATTGTAGAAAAATACTCAATGATAAAATGCAATTATTTCATTTTAGTTTTGTACTCTTGAGAACATAGAATCAGGTATGGTAATTGGCAAGAAAAATTGTTACTTTTAAACGAATGCTTTTTTTTTTTTCAAAAACTGCGCTGCTGGATGAAACAAAGCCGTGTGAGGCTATAGCCGCGCTTAGTGAGGACTTTGCTTCGGGTCATTATTTAGACCTTTGCATAAAAAATTCCGCATGGTTTAACTCGAGTTGTCTTCACATCCAAAAGATTAGTCAAATGTATATACAGATTAAAATGTGACTTTATAATGGGCGTCCGTATCTATTCTACCCCAATGTTAAGAAAATCCACTTCCACACAAGACAGATAAATTAGTGTAAAGATCAAACATCTACAAAATGTGAGTTAGATTCAGTGATATTTAAACCGTGTTAGCTCTATGGGACTTACCGGTTCAGGTTCCGTAGTGGTCAATTCTCCAGGGACTATTATTATCGGGGAGTGTTCGTCCAGTCTTCGAGGATCAACTGCTATTGGTTCCTTCTGGATATCCACGTTGGTCGCTTCAGACGCGGACTCTGAGTACGGTGTGATCTTAACTTTGTGTTCCTGTACAAAAAGTATCACGATTAATTAAGTGCTCTACAATACCACTGAAATTCAAAAATATGTGTTAAAAATGTAATCTACTGTGTCTAATTTAAAACCTTGGGTATTTTACCAAATTGTTTAGCAGCTGAAATCTAAGACGTTTAGCTATTTGGCAAAATGCAATTTTCGTAACACCATAATCAAAAACTAGCATATCTAAAATCTATAATAATGAAACAATGCCATAACATTGTTTTAATAAAATTTAGTAACTATTACAAAACATTCGCTATTAATAATAATTAGAAGACGATCACTCGAGCGGTAGATAAATTTCTGCTAGCTTATCATTAGCTTATAAATCAACCTGATCTTATTTATGCACATCGATATGAAACTACGTATAGATTGTTGTAAACTTTTCTAGAGACCTAGTGTCTATCTTTTATTCGGTGCATTTATTTAGGCGTGAGTACCTATCTAATTTTGTTATAACTGCGTATTTTAGCCAATAGCATAAACCCATTAATATACCAAAAGGCGCTAACAAATCACAAAGTGATGCAACAAGAGGCGATCGAGTTTTTTGTATGAACCTCACACATTTATGTGTAAAATCAAGTCAATACAGACATCAAAAACAACTGTACAATCTGAAATATCAAGACGCCTAGTAATGGTTTCATTGAGATATCGTTCCATCATTATCATCACCGGGTTTTCTCACAGAATCAGAAAGAGTTAGGCCATAGTCCACATAGGCCACATCTCTGGCCAAGTGCGGATTGGCAGACTTCACACACTTTGAGAAAATTATGGGAAACTCTCAGGCATGCAGGATTCATCAAGATGTTTTTCTTGAGCGCACATAATTTTAAAATATTGGAGGCTCGGAATTTGAACCGCAAAGGATTATGTGTTGTGGTGTACAAAATAAAACATGCAAATTAGTCTGTCATTCCTCTGTAGCGTGCAGTTGCCCCTTGAGATGCGCTTCGATTGATCGACCGTTATACAGCATTGCGACAAATCACAACACCACACTTATTTGTTTGCACCTTAAGGATTGCGAAAATCGCGTACATTTATCAACGTCTGACTGCAGAAATTTATCTACATAAATCATACGACGACCGTTCCGAAGAACAAAGTCTCATTTGCTAAATTCATAACTTGTGATTTGAGCCTTGCAGATGTGACTTTTAAGGCTCAAATTTCAAGTTGTGAATTTAGCAGATGGGACTTTGTTCTACGGAACGGTCGACGAGTACACACACACTTTAGACGTGCAAAGATAGAAAACTCTGTAGAGAACAAACCACCACACAACTACGCAATCAGTTATTTGTAATATTAAAAAAAAAAACTGTCACGAAAGGCATGCAAAGGAAAGTTTATAGACCAGGTTCCGACAAACCTCTGTGGTATACGTATTAGTGGCGGACTCGGGAGTGGTCTCGACGTCTGGTTCCTCTGAGGAAAGCGTCGCGGCTGACGTTGGGGGAGAGTTAGGTGGGTTACTTGTGTCGGGTGGGTTGAGAGAGCTGGGTTCGGTTGGGGGGGTTTCGGGGTCGGTGGGTGTTTGGGTCGTCGTCGGCGGGTCGGTGGGCTCGGTCTGAAACGTGTCGGTGGTGGTGTGTGGCGCGAAGTCGGGCTGGCCGTGGTGGTGGCGGTGTGGGTGCGGGGGGTTGGGGGGCTCTTCCACCTGCCGCCGCGCGGTACACACTACGTTAGTACTGCCACCCAATTTGTTTTTTTTTTGTACTAGCAATGATATCTTTATTCGGACCTTTTTGGGCACTACAATTTAGTAGTCTTATGAAATTCTTATACGATACGCTTTAGATATTATGCCGCTGTGGGATTGTCTAAGAATGATTGCAACAGTGTAACGATCGCAATGATACTGATTGGCTGGTACCCTCCTGTTATTGGTTGAAATGCATTGGTGCAGAAAGAACGCCATGAATTCAGCCAATCAGAGGCCATTGCGATCGTTACACTGATCCAATCATTTCTAGAGAATCGACGCACAGTGTAACTATCACAATCGCTTCTGATTGGCTGAATTTATGTCGTTATAGCTTCAATGCATTTTTAAACCAATAGCGAGAGTGCCAGTCAAAATCAGAGGGCATTGCGATCGTCAAACTAATGCAATCAGTTTTAGACAATCTCTCAGCAGGATATGAGGGTAGCGGTAAGAAAACGCTGATTCAACAGCTATAGTATGTTCCAGATAAAACCGCATTTTGTCTCTAAGCTTATCGCCTAAGAAATGTTGATATAAACGTATACTATAAGACACATTCAAATATTTCAGATAGAACTTTTCGAAACATTGCTAATATCTGATTTAACCCACTCTAAGTGCTCAAACTAGAGATAAATCAAAACAAACGAATGACCAAGATGAAGAGAAAATATATGTGCATTTTTAAAACCATGTTTTATGTATTAGGATTATCCAGTAAAGTACATTAATGCCAATTTAATTATATGTTATGACAATGCAACAGTACATGAAATGAAGTGAATTAACTTTATAGTCAATATTGAAGGTAAATATTGTAAAGTTTCCCCCACATAAAAAAAAAAATTCTCCCATATATAATTAAATATTGGTTGTATTTTTTGTCATTGAAAAGAAGACCCATGATGAGGGATTTAGGCTTAAGGCATATTGCGGCAGGCAAATCAACGCGATGCGTGGTGCAAAGTAAACTGAACTCTATCTCCACTATCTACATGGCTAATTCCCTTGGAGTGCGCACGATAATTGTTTGTATGCGTGCAATCGCGCTATTTTATTGTACTGCACATAAAGTCTATTACGTAGAATTTACGTGGATTTATTATTAGATAGATATTACGTGAAGTAAATATATTACGTAGAGAAGTTTAGTTCACTTTGTAAAATTTTTTTGTAAACACAAGTTTCAACTCTGCCGCAATGCGCCTTGAGCCTATAAGGAACACCTATTTAAATAATAACTTAACTAGAACTTGGAAGAGATGGTTGTTATTTCGTTGGTAACATTCCATGCAGTGGTTCCCGACAGTATATTGTCTACAACAAGGCCGTGTCTACCCTGGGTGCACGATCTCCATTCCACATACAGTTTAATTTTATTAACATTTGTGACCTTTCATCGTATATTACTGAGCGGTTTAATTTAGAATAATGTTTTTGTACGTCCGCTGGATGCATACTTGCACTTTTAAATACAACCAAATAAAAGAGCTATTTTTTTAAAGATTTTCCTTTAATTAATGGTGCGTTCAAAAAAGGGTGCGTTATAAAAATGTATAAACTTGTTAAATAATATGCAAATTCACAGATACAATTCTCTTGATTAAGTATGCTAGGTAAAACTTTACTAGAAACAACCATCTACTAATAGATGCAACGTTAATTTGTTATTACATACAATCAAGTAAAATCTACTTAATCTTTATTCCTACTTTTGTATTAAACAGTTTTAAAATTAATGACTGAAAAAAAAGACGTAAGCGACATCAAGCAAACGTACAAAATTGTTTAGGTTTTAATCAAATATCGCGATAAGTCTGTTAATAAAATTTTTCTTTCACCTCCTTTATTATTCATTGGAAACCACTTTTGGAATATTAAAATGACATAGAGACAAAATATAGTTGAATTAAACAACAAAATTATATTTCAAATAAATATCATAAACTGTATGTAATTGATAATAAATAATAAGCAATTTTGTATGCGAAGTTATTTTATGATATGTTAGGTTTTTGATTTTTTTGAAAAAAGTGATGAATGATGTTCCAATGAATAAATGAAATGGGGGGATAACATAGTACAGTCTGATATGCACTTTTATCGAATCTAAGGACTATGCATGACCATTATGAATTTTATATTATGTACGGGAATTTAAGATATTGTATGTCAAAAACAATATCAACTATTTTCATTTTATTTACTACAATTAATAACAACAATATTCAGCGTTAGTGCAATACAAGTTTGAGTGGAATTTATTGACGGTATTTGACATACATTATTTGAGTACAATTATTTTTTAATCAATCCTAATATTTTTGCTTTTTATGTCAAAAGCATAGAAACGATTTCGATAAAATTTGGCAAGTAGACAGCTTGCATCCTGAGGCCAGGATACTGAAAATTTTTATCCAGGAAAATCAGAGTTCCCATCCGATTAAAAAAAAATTAAATCCATGAGAGCGAAGAAGAAGGCATAACGTTAGATTAAAATAAATAACAAAATAAAATCATTAGTTACCCACGAAGCATTACAAAATTATTATCTTTAATTATAGTACGTTAGTAATTAAAATCACTAAAATTTTTAGTTAAATTTTTTCTAACACTTAAGTGCAAACCAAGTTAAAGACTGACGCAGCATGAAAACCTTTTTACCATCACAATATTATATTTTAAAAAGAGCGACTCAGGCAACCATTTTAGATAGCTATCTCGCAATTAAGATGTTATTCTAGTAATGAAACTGATACCAATAAAACAAAAACTTCTCTTATGATTACAACAAACAAGAAATCCCTGAGTGTATGAGTAAATTTTGAAAAATTAAAATAAACATTAGCATTATTTACATGCCTTTTTTGTTTGAAATAAAAGTTAAAATGAGCTGTCAAAAACGCATCGTCCCTACATTTTGTTGTTGTGTACGTGGCTTGGTAAAAGACTTTTTTTATTACCAAGACGGACAGATTTTTTTTCACTAAAATTCTTCTCTCCCCTCCAAATAAGAAAGCTTGTGTTAGGAGTGGGTAGGACAATAGTGCAACGTGTGGGGGATCGAACCTACGACCTCTCAGTTTTCAGTCCGCACCTTTAACCGTTGGGCTATTGAGGCTATTAGTAGACTAGGCAGTAATTGACACTTATTTGTCAAGTATATAATGTTTATAAGTCCTGCTAAGTACTAAGCAGTACAGTACGTGTACAGTGCAACCTCGATATAACAAATCGGAAGGGAACAAGTAAATAATCGTTATATCAAGTAATTCGTTGAACTGAGGTTTGTTATGTTGAGATCAGTGTAGTGTATGTGGGTACACTGTCTCGTGTGCTCATGAGCAATGTTGCTACGTCAGTATTACGCGAGCCGCCGGCGAGAGAAGACGTGTGACAGGTGCTCGTGTGCATTGCCGAGCCAGTGTCTGGGTGGCGCTAATAGCGATACTACAATCAGGTTGGATAAAATTTGTTATAAGGAGGTTTTACGAAAAAAAGCGTGTCGAAAACTGTCGCGACATGAATCACATACTATGGAATTAAGGGTCATACATTGGCGGGAACTTTATATAAGTAAAGGTTTTGGGTTGACAAAATTCGTTAATTAGAGGTATTTAAACTTTTTCTTGATAGTTGAAAATTCGTTATAAAGTGGTTGCTCGCAAAAAATGTTCACAATGTAAATGAGTCAACGTTTACGTTGACTCATACGGACAGTTCAAGGGGATTACGAAAACTTTGTTAAATCGAGGAAATCGTTATATATAATCGTAATAAAATAAGCGTTATATATAATCGAGGAAATCCTTATATATATTGAGATACGTTATATTAAGGTTGCACTGCATTAAGGGACAGATTTGGGCGAAGGCGATGTGTAATGTCGTCATACTCACATCGATCGGCACGGCGCCGCCGTTGAGCTGTGCGTTGTAATCGTCGTCATCTTCGTCGTCGCCGCTGTAGTCCGCGTCATAGTCGCCGTCGTAATTATCGTACGCACCCGAGCCCTCTAAGGGCGACTGCATAAATACATATATAGGTAACAAGTTGAAGGGCTCCGAAAAAAAAAAAAAAAAAAAACAAAAACGGAACCCTTATAGGATCGCTCCGTTGCCCGTGTGTCAAGACCCTTTTTCTCCGAAACGGCTTGAGGTACTAAGTTAATACTGAACATAACTGCCACGTTGGTCTAGTGAGTAGCAAGTTCGACTGCGGATAACGAGGTCCCGGGTTTGGTTCCCGGGTCGGGCCAAAAATGTAATGAAATGAAATGCAATGAATACACTTTATTGTACATCACATTAGATAGAAGCATATAAAGTAAAATTAACTTATAATAAATTATATAAGTAAATGAGAGCACAAATGGCGGCCTTTTCGCTAAGAAGCGATCTCTTCCAGGCAACCATAATGCCTGGTCGATATGATGATATGATTGAAATTGAGGGTGCACGCATTATTCATGTGGAGAAAAATAATAATAGGTTTAATTAATAATTTAAGGTCAGGTTTTTTATTCAGTTTTGTGTGAGTATTGAATATTCACACAAAACTGAATAAAATACCTGATGATTAATACACATATATAAATACATACATATACATACAATACACATTACACACATTTATACCTACATATACATTATACAAACATAGAATAAAATAAATTGTATACAAGATCCGGATCAAACAAAGATTAAGGCAAAAGCCAGGATACGCTCGTCATAGTAAAGGACTAATTTAAATTTATTAGAAATAAGAGAATTTTCAAGAAGGAAAGAATTGCGCTTTTAAATAGGGCATGAGATTGCGCACGCCGAATATTAAGTGGTAAGGAGTTCCAGAGCCGAGCAGTCTCAACAGCAAACGACTTAGAATAAAAGGAAGTATATTATGTGAAGGAATTTATTAATTAAGATTATTATCAGAACGAAGGGAGCGACAGTAAGAGTTCCCGAGGAACTCAAACCGCTCTTTAAGTTAAGGAGGGGATGTGGGATTGAATAGAACTCTGTAGAAAAGAATGTGATTATTCCTGCGAAGGCGAATAGGTAGCCACTTGAGTATTTCGCGAAATTCGGAAACGTGGTCATATTTTCGGAGTCCAAATAACCGTATGCAAAAAATCTGAATGCGCTCAAGTTTACAGGTGGCGAGAAAAGTGGAAGTAAGAGTCCTCAATACAAGAACAAGAAGTTACCTGTCTCTTAAACCGTGGCAAGGGTTTGACGCCAATGAGCCGCCAGCCCAGGACGGGCAAGTTGAGCAATTGTTGAAGGGTTCCATCGCGGGACTGTTCCCGCAACCCAGCTACCAGCACTTTGTGTCGCGTCCATAGTTTCTCACCACACCCCACCTGAAATAAAATTTGAAATGCCATGTGTCATTTCATATGCCATGCCATAAATTAATTTAAAGTGTCAATTTATTTCACCGTGCTTAATTGCCTCATGTAGTGATAGGCTGTCTCATTTTTGCGGAAAGAATCAACTTGGCTGTTCACGGCGGAAATGCAGTAAGTATTGGCACTATTTGATTAAGGTCTATGAAGGCAACTTAAGTAAAATTGGCAGTCTCAACTTAATGCGTTTGTTCTTTCGCATTTTAAAAATGATAGCATAATTTTGAGATCTCCTAATTTACTTTAATTTATAGATTGTAAACAAACGTTATTTTTTTTTAAATATGTATAGACTAGTACTTCACTGCAAACTCACCTGATGGTAAGTGAATTTATTCTAGTCTTTCCGATCACAAATAATGATGATTTATCTTTTGCCAACAGCATACAAGTACCTTATTCCAAAGTAGCATCTTTACATATTAATAATATCGACATTATTGTTTTAAATACTTATTGCTTACATTTAAATAAATGGCAGTGGTAGCTTCACTCCTTCTTCGCTTTGTAGATCCCGGTCCGCTCATAAGTACTATTTGCGTTTGAGCTGTTTCCGATTTGTAGGGTTCCATCCAAAACTCATCCTTGAAAAAAAATACATCAAAACAATGATTATCGATGTACATGAGAAAGAAAAACGGTGCAATAGGTGTACCTTGCGGAACGCTAAATTATTTAAAATTAATATTGAATACAATGAAAAATGCATGTAATTTGCAATTAAAAAAATTAAAAAGATGATTAATTAACGGAATAGTATCATAGTTAATCAAAAAGAATAACTAACAATTAAACTAGTTATAGAAAAGAATCAATAGGTTAAAGCTTCGACTTTGGCATTGATATCCGTTCAATAAAAGGCTTTTAACAAAGAATAAGTAATGCAACATGCGAACTAAGCACGCAAGGTATACATAATTTACAGTCAAACCACGAAAGCATGTTTCCTTTTGAATTTATAATACCTACGTTTCATTAAACTGGTACATTTATTCGTTTACCTACTTACTTAAGAATCTTTAAAGGGAGTATTTGGCTATTTCTTTTAAGAATTAATTATTTGATCAAATTCCTTAATGAAGTATTTCTATTTACTAAGTTGAATTTGGTGAAAAAATCTTGGTCCATAAAAGCTAAAAAAAAAAAGTAGACTATTGGGGTAGATCTTAGCAAAAAAACCCATGTTATAGATTTTTACTTCTAATGTAGTCCTCACCAATCTTATTGAATGCTCTGAACCACGCGACTATATCTACGGAACAATAAACGAGTTTGAATTTGGGCATGGTAAAATGGTGTTATGCACATCAAATATTATATTCGTAGCATTCAATAAGACTGGCGAATACTACTTAACTAGGAATGTCCTTTAAAGGAGCTTTCTCAATAAGGATGCGGGAGGTCCATGACGTTTTAGCTTCATTTGTATTGGGTCGCACTTATCTTACTAGTATAACTCTGGTAGAAGGTAGCTAAGTTTAGGAGGAACTACAAGTGATATTGAATCCTCTTTATTTTGAGAGGGTCTTCTTACCCCATCAAGTGCCATGAAGCTTGCGAGCTCCATGAGCGCTCGTATCCGCTGTCTGTGGGAAATCCTATGGAATGCTCCGTCTATTAAGATCACCAACTCCAGCCTGTTCTCGTTGCGAAAGCATGTACCATACTTGGATTGCGGCTTTTCTTCTGCTCTCTTTACCTGTAACATAAAAAGAACAGAGATTTTCAAATTTATCATTTCAAAAAATTCCTTCGTTGGTAAACCGATATGGTACTTAACGCTTTTCGAATTTCTATGTTCACCTAGTAGGCTGTGCGATTTTAAGTAGATATAATTTTTTTAATATGAGGGATCTACACTTGTTGACATTGTAGACTATAAAAGGAAATCCAGGTAATGCTTATCAGGAAGACCATTATTAGTTCTTTATTCATAATCAACCATAATCCATTAGTCTAATATTTTTCTACGTGTTGTTTCTTTCCCCGTTCCAATGGTGTAAAGTTGGTGAATCATCACACCTATGCCCTTATTTTTTGAGCAAGCACTAATAATCCTAATCCAGTCAGCTCGGCACCCAGTGAACGTACGTGCGCGATGTCTTGCTTGTGTGCCACGCCGCTATGTAGAACGCGTGCGTGCCAATGTCCTGTTTCTGTGGCACGCCGCTGACCAGCCCGTGCTTTGCGTCCACGGCCTGCTAGCTCGACAAGCGCTAACAGACCTTATACAAGGTGACTTACTTCGATAGTAAAGGAGTCAGTGGCGGTAAGGCCGTGCGTGCGTCCGTGCGCGATGACAGTAAACGCGTGCGTGCCGATGTCCTGCTTCTGTGGCACGCCGCTGACCAGCCCGTGCTTTGTGTCCACGGCCAGCCAGCTCGGCAAGCGGCGACCGTCTTGACTTCGAACCTGTATCATTAATTTTTTTAGCTTCCTCGGACCTTACAATGTAAACGAGCTACGTCTATGAGCGCACCAACTGTTAACAAAATTCATTTAGAAACTGCAATATTCAACCGTACGTCTACTTTTTGTATTCTCAACTCATCGTTGAGCTGACTGCAATAAAGTTGTTCTACGATGGCTTTTATTTAGGCTCAGTTAAGCATTTCGATTACTACTGGTCTCATTTGACTATGTTACGTTTGACTATCCAACACTAAAATATGTATAGCATAATTTTTGTATGAAACTTTTCAAAACCTACCACCAAAGGATCTCAAGCATGGAAAAATCCACATATACCTACAGCAATAACACGAAATTGCGAAGATTAAAATAGATACCTTATATGCTAACACCTCCCCGGAAAAGGCTTCCTTGGGTATTTCCATTCTAAACAGGTGTCCCACGTAGGCCGATGTATCGGGAACACCCCACAATCTTCTTAGGCCATTCTTAGCTATTTCTGAATGATTCGCTGTCAGTTCCACCTATTGAAATATTAGTAATATAGAAAGCATACTATGGTAAAACTCTTTCGTTTTTGAGATTTACTATAGAAAAGTTAGAATATTAGAAAGCGATAGTCTAGACACTAGTGGTTAAGACAATTCAGAAGGGTCTGAGGTTCGATCCAAGGCAGTTTTCGGCGTTGTGGTGTTAATGGTGAAAACATCACGAAGAAACCAGTATGCCTGAGAGGTCTCCATAATGTTCTCAAAGCTGTAGGAAGTTTGGTGCTAATTCGCATTTATAGCTAACGAGGACTATAGCCTAAACTCTTGACTGGGAGACCTATTTCCCGAAGTTTACTGATGATGTGTTCAGGTGAATGAACAAATGAATAGAAACATTAGTTAGAAATTTTAGTTACTATACAAAAACTTAGTAGTTTTTGAGATAAGCGCGCTCAGCCAAACAAACTCGGCAACGGGAGTTTATTTTTATCGTGGTTCTGACCTGGAACTCCTCGTTGTTGTCGAAGGCGAAGTCGTCATCGTGCCGACTGAGGGCGAGGGGGCACAGGAGCAGGACCGTGCACGCGACGTACCGCCAGTGCTCCATGTCGACGGGCGGTGACACCGGGCGACACTAGTCGCGTCGCTCTCATAAAACCATTCTGTACATCTGTGGGCAAACAAAAAACGAGTTGAAACCACCAATCCATCAAAAAAGAAAAAGAAACACGACTGCGATAAAAATATCAGTTAAAAATTCAAATATATCCGATGGTTTTTCGCGGACGCCATAAAAATAATTCTTACAATTAAGACGAATCTAATGTCCTATCGTCTGTCGCCCCAGTAAATGAAATTGTGAAAAGCATTCCCGTGTATAGCTAAACTTTCATTGAGAACAATCATTAATTGACCTGTGAAGGGATACATTGATCAATACAATTGGATGATACTGAACGAAATTGACAAATCTAAAAACAGTGCAATCCTTTTAAAAGCATTGAAATACATTTATAGGAGTCAATTTAGTTTATTTACTAAACCTGGCCTTAAAGGAATTTTCAACAATCAAGTCTCCTAAGTGAAAATTCTTCGGCGAGACGAATGAAGAAGAGACCATTAGTAAATTGTTTAACGCGTTTCTGGAACACTAAAAATAGTTAATATCTACAAATGGTTTAGTAATAAATAAGCCTGTTACAAGAGTAGGGCGTTCAAACGGAAACGAGTAAGATACTGTTGCAGTTCAAGGCGCGTGCTGCCGCATAATGATCGCTCACAAATAGAATGAGCTTTTGTGAGAGCCCGCCTTCCTTTGGCGTACTGTCGCGAAACAACTTTAGGGTGGGAACGCGCCAGAGATGCCTCACTGCGATACCTCGCGGTCGCGGTTTAGCTCGCTACCTCGATGCCACCTCTATTTAAAACAAATGTATGCAAACAGGCGAGCGCGAACATGCCGAGAAACATCGATGTGAACCGCGATGTATCGCAGTGAGGTATCCTTCGGCATGTTCGCGCTCGTCTGTTTGCATACATTTGTTTTACATGGAGGTGGCATCGAGGTAGCGAGCTAAACCGCGACCGCGAGGTATCGCAGTGAGCCATCCTTGACTTGTTCCCACCCTTATATTCCTACCCGCAGAATATAAATAACTGGTGGTTCGTCCCGAATAAGACCTCGTGTACTAAAAGTTCGTGCTCGTTTTGTTCGTTTGACCTTCGGTCGGAACAACGGATCGACGTGATTTTTTTTATGGGTACTATATTTTAATGCTACTGCTCCATCTGCATTAATGTTAGTGTTAACGACTGCGCTCAACTGGATTAGCGCTTAGCGTCTAATGTCATTACATACATTTAACGCAGTAAAATATTGCGTAATGCCTTTATTATCGTGTTAATTTACGCGTTACGGCGCAGGTGGAGCCCGGGCATAAGGGAGACATACGATCAAGTTTACCATCACCAGACGTAGTTTTCATTTTACTTATTTTGATGTCTCTACCCTTGCACAAGTAGTGTACGCTAAGGGAGGCCAGATACCATCAATTTTGCTGTCAAGTTTGCATGATGCTAAGGGATTCGAAAAAAGAATCGATACCTAAATAGTATCGATACTTTTGGTTCGATACCTAGGAAAGCTTCAGAAAGCTGTACCATTCCATCGAGAGAGATAACGCTATACATCAGAAAGAGAATAGTCTGCTGTCTGACGTGTGCAATCTAGTGATGGGATAAAAGTCTCGAATAATTGGGAAAGTACCGTAAGTAACCAAACTTAATCGTATGAGGCCTCTCTCATGGACATGGAAAATGAATAGGCTACCTTTTATCTCGAAAAAACAGAGGATTCCCGCGGGTTTTTGAAAAACTTTAAGGTGTGGACTGAAAACTGAAAGGTCGCAGGCTCGAACTCCACCTCTTGCATTATTGTCAAACCCACTCCTAACATAAGCATTCCGCTTATTTGGAGGTGATAGGAGGATATTAGTTAACTTCAGTTTTGCTACTATTCTTTTCTAAAAAAAAACCTACCTACTCCATAAAATTTCGCTAGAAAAGCGTTATACCAATTGCTTTCCTGAGGGGGGAACTTATTTTTATGAAAAAATAAGTTCCCCCAATCCATCTCGAGGATTAACCGAGTAATTTGTAAGAACGCCAACCCTACCTAGTAATCTGTTGATAGAGGTCGCTACGTAAATACCTATATCTGCTGAGATTTTGGCAAGGGGTGTATAGTGTCATTGTACTTACCCTTACTCACCCTTATAGTTCCCTTACAAGCGGAAGTAGGTAAGGGAGAACCAAATGAAATTACACTATTTCCAAATGCCTTTTTAGTAGATTTGTGTTGGTGTATTAAATCGAGTTGAAGTTTGTGTTTGTCTTTAGTTTTAAATTGGTGGGCACCTGCACAGAATAGTACCTAATAGTACTTACAGAAGTCATTTTACAAAATGATTTAAATATATAGCGACTCTTGCTACCATACAATAAAGTGCGATTCAGGTTGACACAGCGCTACTTGTCTACCGTTTTATTCACCTAGACTTTTCTCTTTCTATCACGTAACTCTTATCCCTTCGCACTTTCTGAATTTAGGCTCTTTGAAGAGGTACGCCATGTACCTACTTGTAGCTCCTCAGTTTACTGCGGAGTGCGCCAGGCCTGGTACCTATCGGTAAGTAGGTTCAGGTAATTTCTGGCACGTATAATATGCAATTTGTGGGACGAGACTTGAGTTCTCTAAAACTACGAACTAGGCTGCTGAAATTTCATGTCAGGTGATGACACTCTTTAAAGTACTTCGATTTTTTAATTTGATGACAACTTTGCCCTTTATCCGTACGGATTAAGGTTTTTAATTTCCGCGGAAATTCTTAAATTTTCCGGGATAAAATAGTACAGTAGACTGTAGTATAACAAATACCTACTTTAATATATGTATTCGGATTACAACCATACCCCTTAATCGGTTCTTAAACACCGTTGTGCCGGTACGGTTGTACTAGTGGGAATGACCCCTAAATTGTTTGGTGACAGGTTTTTGATGATAGGGTGGTAACTAGCCACGACAAAAGCCTCCCACCAGACTAGACCGGAGACTATTATAAATTCCTAAATTGCCCCCGCCGGGAATCGAACCTGAAACTTCCCACGTATAAGACAATAGCGCCAGGGAGTCAATAAAAATTCTATTTGTATAAAAGATCTTCTGTTAACAGTTGTTAGGTACAATACTTCTATTGTTTTAGTACAATAGAGCAAAGTACTCCTATATTTACCGAGAGATTCGTATCCGCAAAATCAATAGATATGCTTTTGAAACAGCATCTATTCACTTTGCTCGCTGAAACAACTTTACCTTGATGCTAGTATTTAGTACTATAGTAGTAGGTACTAATTAGAACTTTATAGTCGCTATGCTCAGTCAAACGATTTTCTATGTTAATCTGGTAGAGATTAATTAATCATACCGTTCTGACATTGTTCGTCTGAAAATAGACATCACAAAATAAAATAAAAAATACGTAGTAGGTATAGTCTGATAAATAAAGTGGTAAATTAATATTAATTCCTTTATCATAATCCGGTAGAGATTAATTAATCATATCATTTTGGCATCGATCGTCTGAAAATGGACATCACTAAATAAAGTAAAAAATACGTCTAGTAGGTATAGTCTGATAAATAAAGTGGTAAATTAATATGAATTTTTTTATCATAATCCGGTAGAGATTAATTAATCATATCATTTTGACATTGTTCGTCTGAAAATGGACATCACAAAATAAAGTAAAAAATACGTAGTAGGTGTAGTCTGATAAATAAAGTGGCAAATTAATACGAATTCCTTTATCATAATCCGGTAGATTAATTAATCGTATCATTTTGGCATTGTTCGTCTGAAAATGGACATATGAAAATTAAAATGTTCGTGCTTGCCACTGTTTGCTAAATTTCAGCGAAGACCGTCCAGTGGTTTGAGCTGTGCGATGATAAATTACTCAGTCAATTAGTCAGTCAGTCAGTCACCTTTTTCTATACATATTTAGGTGCACTACGTGAATTTTAGGTTATAACACAAGGTTTAAACTCGGGAGATTGTAAATGTTGAGCCACAGCCCGCATCCCGGCGGCATGAAGTCGGGGCGAGGTAAAACATTCCAATGCATATTTGGGTCAGCTGGCAATCAGACTCGTCATAATCTGAACCCGCCCATCGGTTAATAACTCGCAACCGTTGATATAACTACAGCACTTGAGAAAATACAGCTGTGGTGCACCATTACACTCGATCGTTATCATCGAAAAGGCAGCACAATAGAAGAGAGTAGAATAGAATATTCCTCTGGTGGGAAGGGGTGGCTTTGGCTGTGACTTGTTACCATCCTACCGTCAAAGACGTGCCGACAAGCGATTTAGCGTTCCGGCACGATGGCGTGTAGAAACCGATTAGGGGTATGGGTAGATACACTGGAAGGGTCCAAGTTAGTCCGCTATCATCTTAGACTGCATCGACACATACCATCAGTCGAGATCGCAGTCAAGGACTATCTTGCCATTGAATATTTTTTTTTTCCAAATAAACTTTTACAAAATGCTAAAAATTTCGATAGAGATTACGAGTAAACGTGTAGACAAAATTTTCTCGTGGCGCGCATCTTAGCCCTACTGGGCCCAGTATTGACCCAACGTTGACAATGTGGTAGCTTAAGTAGTACCATTTTTCGAACTGTGCATCTAGGATGTTTTTATCAATGACGGTAAACACTCACAACTGTGAAATGTAGGGCTTATTTTATTCCCTAATGGCTAAACTAAAATGAAAATGAATTGTGCTGTGGAGTTGATTAAAAGCAGATAAATCTCTGCGAAGTTAATGTTTATTCCGTGATATCAAATTAAATCTAGATCTCAACTCTCAGCGGATTTGTCAGTAATGTGATTTATTGCTGAACAACTTAAAAGTATTGTTTGCAAACTTTATAATATAAGTACAATATGATGCGTGTTACTTTGGCCGCGTGATTTTTTTCTTTTGTCCATCCATCAAGATTTGCGTTTGACAATGATTACACCTTTAAGAAGTTTGTGGAGAATTTTCAGACGTGCAGGGTTCCTCACGATTTTTTCCTTCACCGTTGAAGTATATTAACTCTTATTTCTTTATTCTTAACTGTATGGTCGATACACTTCGTCAATACCTACTGAGAAAATTGCAGCTACAAAATTACACACGATTTGCTCTCTAAAAGCGTCTCGGGTTTGGGACTTCGGTCAAAAGACCTCGAACATTTGCATGTAAATACAAAATGGGCCGTAGGTACCTACTACGATTGTAACATAAAAGAAGATATGTATAAGGATTCTCGCTATTCAGGAGGCGAATAAGGTAAATAGGTTTACGTCGGGTTGCCAATGTCAATATGGATAGGTTTAAATATTTATATATGCATAACAAAGATTTTTGGTTTTTATTTGATGACAAGACAGCCCCTAACTGCGGTGTCAAATGTTAGTTGAATTAACAAAATCTTAAATTTTAAAAAAGTAAACGTTATACATATTATAAATATATATATCCTAATTAAGTTAATTTTATCAATAGACCTAAACATTGCAATAAGATTGATATTCAAAATAAGTTACTTACCTACCTAAGTTAGATACCTAAACTTGTAGTAGGAAGTTTGATTAATAAATTGAAGAAAATATTATTATAATGCAAAATGTACCTAGAGGATCATCTCTTTCACTCGTATGCAAAGAGATGGTCATGTAGGCCACGTTCTTCATCTTAAATTTCAACGTTAACTTTACCATTTTAACTCTGTATGTCTGTTTATTAAGTTTTCACGCATAATTATTGCTTAACAGACTATTTGTCGGGTAATATGTCAAGGAGATAGCTTGTATTCTGAGGAGACATAGGATAACTGTTTTTTTTTTATCTCGGAACCCACGAGATTTTTAAAAACCTAAATGCGGACAAAGCCGCGAGAATCAGCTAATCTTCAAACAAGGGATATCCTTTATAATATTGTATTCCATTCGTAGTAAATCTCCGAAGCTGTGATATTCAAAGTTGAGCATTTCTATTTCGAAAGCGGAAATCACGTGCGGCTATTTCTCGACACTGCTGCAGTCTGCACCATAAGTCGTAGTTCCCAGTACTGAGGTACAGTGGCGCTCAAATATACGAGCGTCACTAAGACACGTAACTACGGGCAAACACAACGGACTAGATAAACAAAGGTTATACCAATCAACGCCTTACAAGGAAACGTATACTTGACCAAGGTAAACTTACAAATCGCTACAACTATGTTAAACATCTTATGCTGAGATCTATGTAGAACTTGAGAGTGAGATCTATAGAGCGTGCTATCACTTAGTTCGGATTTAAGAGAGTTAAAACGAGACGCAAATATACTCTGACATAAATCTCAGTTCCGTTTTAACTGACTTGAGTCTGAACAGAACGAGTCTATAGATTTTTGATTCACTTATGTACACAATCTATTGCCAGCCCATAACTGGACAATAAGGGTCTCCTTATGAATGAGAGAAGGCCACAGTCGACCACATTGACCAAGTGACGATTGACAGACTTCACACAACTTTGAAAACATTATGATATGGAGTTATGGACTATGAACATGTCTCAGACATGCAGATTTTATCACAATGTTCTTCTTCACTCATCTGATTAGGGACACTTTTTAAGAAATGTTTATCTGTGATTAAATAGCAAGAAATAATTATTGTGATTTGAGAGATTTATAAATTAAGTTACATTATAAGTTGTGAAGCCAACTGTAGGGTAAAGATGCCGAATATGAGATACCATTTACATATTCGGCCATAAAAAATAAATTATTGCACTAATGACAATGAAAATTATTTATATTCGATAAGTATTTAATGAAGTTTATCCTTGAAAGACCGTTTAGTGCTAGGTATAATAGATTTTTTGTTATATCAGATAATATTAGAAAAGTCAGAAATTACGTCTCAGGGAAATGGTCTCCTATTACGAGATACCAAGGGTGTTTAATATGAGATAGTATAGATTCAGAGAAAAAGGCAATAAATCAATTCAAAAAACTTTTTATTGGCGATATTTATTAATCTACAACATCGTACTACTAAATAAAAAGGTTTTAGTAACAACTTAATAATATATTATCATGTGCTTGATGTTCTTCAGATGTAGATGTATTTAACCCATAAAATCGTTAGTCCAAATTTACAATATTTTTCTATTTTTGCTTCTAAATAGTCAGAAAAAGATGGAGGTCATCCCATGAACCTCGACAAATACTTCTGCATTAGCATCTTTTTTGACATAACGTTCTAGGATACTTTTAAGAACATCGAAAGTTTTGACGCTATTAGGTAACATATTTGTTTGCTTCGCACTGCACTCACGGCCCGTATTATGGCATCGTGGTCTTAGGACTTCTTTGATCGACGGCATCTAGAAAAAGAGGATTTTAAATAGTCGTATTTCTATACATCCTAATATGGGATATCTCATTTAAGGAGCCCCCACGTGTCTCATATTAGGAAAAGACCCAAATTTAAAAACTATGCTGCCTATTATTTCTTGACGAATAAAATACAACTAAACTGCAAATGCATTGTAAAATTAATCATATAACTGATACAATGACTGTAAATTTAAATCATTTAGTGTGACTATAAAGTTGTAACATACCTCGTTAATATTTGGTGTCAAAAATCGGGTTTTGTGGTTTCGTAAAAATCCGCACGTACACAACCTGACTTTGCCTCGAACTGGGAAGCACCAACACATGTTTCGGTCTATTGCCACGCGGCTTCTGGTGACAGTATCGCCAAATAGCTGCGGCGATTAGTTTCGCCAAAACCTAACTATCTCATATTTGGCAACTATCTCATATTCGGCATCCTTACCCTACTATTCAAGTCTGTGATTTAAATATTAAATGCGTATGACTTATGTGTTCTCTTGTATAACAAATCATCGGCCATCGATGGCCACCCACGCGTCATTGGATGTATCATTAAAGGGAAAGAAGTGCATTGTTTCTTTTGTAGGGTGCATATTACCTTATGCAGGTGATGTTCGAAAGTAAGGAACAAAAAGGTCGCGCTAAATTGGTAGTTAGGCAGCTTCAAATAAGACGGACTTTGCGGTGGAAACTTTAAGGAACTTATAGCCTTTTACAAACTTTTTGACGATAAGCATCAGTTTATGGACAAAGGCATCGCTCTTTACACGGCAGCAAGTTCTGACATTATCGGCACGGAGAAAGTTAAAAGAAATCAGGTGTATGGCCCAGCATGACCAGCCAACATTTTGCTGTTATTAAACTCACTTATTGCAATTAAAATAATTATAGGGGTTTTTTTTTTAATTCGCCAACCTAGTTAAAACGCTACCAAAACACAAGCGTGTTTATGCTCCGCTAAACGGAGTCCATTCCATGACTTATTATCTGCGATCTCACCTGATGGTAAGTGATGATGCTATTCAATATACTAGCGGGCTAACTGGGAAGGAGGTTTAGCAGTTAAACTCTGTCTAAAGTCGTAGTTACCAAAATACGCTTTATAAATGTTAGCCTAATATAATTGTTTGTAGTGCTCGTCTATTTCTTAATCAAATCAATTAAAACAATAGTAAACTTCCCGAAATAGCTGCGATATATAGGTTAATGCATTGGCAACTGAAAGCAGGTGATAGGGCTGCAAGGTGACACAAAGATCGGTTCCAGAACGTGTGCCAACTGCCAAGTCGTTATTCTATTATTGAAGAAATACTGGATTTCTGAGGCCTAAATTAACGGCTTCGCCGTCCTGTCGCAGGTATTACAGTTTTATCGCGGCTATAAACTATATATTTGTACGTCGTTTAACATTCTGCTTGCATTTTGAAACTTTACTTTTTGACTGTTATACATGACTAGCTTTTGCCCGCGGCTTCGCTCACGTTAAGTTCGATTTTTGACACCCTTACCCCTTAGGGGTTGAACTTTCAAAAATCCTTTCTTAGCGGATGCCTACGCCATAATAGCTATCTGGATGAAATGCTATCAAATATTCACGAGTAGTATAGTATCTTCGGACGCAATAGTCTGTTTTCTGTTTTTCAGAAAGATAGGTACCCAACGAGAGTTGCATCGGCAATTCATGACTCTAAACGTTAATAAAAAAAAAAATCTGAACAATAACTTTCAAAGTTGTGATAATGCGTTTTTATTTAAACAGTTAAAATCTTTAAAATAATATCACGTGACCTCCCGTAACACTTCAATAACTTTTTACCAGTCATCCTGTATAATAAATCGATATTAAATGTTTTGTGTTTATTAAGACAAAACCTAATTAAGATAATTTCAACAACAGCTAATTAATGTGACTTATTGCCTTACTTATGTATAATATTTTTAAATTAAACTACAAGGTGAGGGTTAAAGAGCGATCTGCAAAATTTTATTTATCACGATTTCTACGTACTTGACATGTTTTTAAGAACAAAACAGATAAAAACATAAAAAACTGCGACGGTTGTATTAATATATGTAAAATGACGGATGTATATATTTCCGTACCAATTTTATAAACGCATTTATAATACTCGTATTAGTACATGGTATGTATGCTAATTTTAAGTTATTTCGCAGGAAAATTATTTCTTTTTCCGTTGCCTTATTTGGGCGTAAGAACCGCAATACGTTATACGCGTTACCTCTATTTGACTAAGGGCCGATTTCACCAACATAAATACATATACTAATCCGAGTGTGAATTTGATATTTTCACAGTTTTTATATTGAAAAATCTGCCAAAATAACGCTCGGATAATACTTGTTTTACGATAGTGAAATCGGGTCTAAAAGATCTAATGCTGAGATCTATAGAGAGTGTTCTGACTCAAGATAGACAACGTAAAACGAGACACAAATATGCTCTGACATAAATCTGTCTCGTTTTAACTCTAACTTGAGTCTGAACTGAGTGAGAGTGCGGTCTATAGATTTCAGCCTAAGACTTGTACTCGTTAAGCGCTTCTTTTCTTGAGTTTCGGAGACAAAGAGAACATGCAGGGCAACTCAAGAGCAACCTATATTTTTCTGGTCAAGGTAATATGCCATTGCAGCCCTGCTTTTTTTCTTCGGCCAAGGTTGAATTGTTGATTGTTTACTGAGCTTTTTACTGCATAATAAAACGCGGCCTGCATATCATTAATTAATGCCGCGAGAAAAATGAAATTCAAATTTCATACAATTGTATTCTTGGTCTATTTGGTTGGAGATGGTGAATTGGAACAAACAGCTTCTTTTATATGTACTTAGCACGGAGGAACTAGTAAGTAATAAACTTTTCAAAATTTCGAAAGTATGTATGACTGTATGTACGTACTACGTAGGTACAACCATTAGGGTGTAGGTAGCTATTACCGAGGGACTAAAGGGTGATTTATGCCACGCAGAGGCAAGTCGCGCCACGAACGGGGCACAAACATCTTTATTAATATGCATGTTTATTAATGCTTTTATATAAACTTAATGATGCCCGCGACTTCGTCCGCGTGGATCTCTCTAGTTTTCAGGGATAAAATTTAGCCTTTGTCTTATTCTTATAAGATTATTATCTCAAGCCATTTGTGAGAAAAACGTCCTAGACACACGGAAAAACAGACGGACAACGGAGCGAACCTACAAGGGTTCCGTTTTATTCTGGGAACTCTAAAAATGCATATATAATATCCTGAAATCTGAATATGTCCGCTTACTGCTGTGTTTACCCAAACCCCGTTTAATATCGACATGACGTGCCTCCACAGTCTACTAGGCAATCATAACAGATACGGCGATATTTATAAAAGCGATATTGCGTCGGTGAGTGTCAGTTTTCGCTGCACTGTGATTTATGTACGCAGCCAATAACGATTCTTCGTATCGCGGTCGTTTCCCCACTCGCTAGATTTATTTCTAAAATAACTCCGTATATTGACGTTAAGAATTTCTCATTTAATTTATTTTTATTGTAGGTAAGTACATAGTATCTTGTTTTTGTAATCTTGAACTATATAGACATCCAGAATAAAAATAGATAGTAGGTAATAAGGATGGCCGAGAGATATATCAGTTTATTTATGCTTGGTTCCCTTATATCTGTGAACTGTCGATAACTAATAACCTTGTTATTGTTAAACAAGTGTAAATTAAACACCCCGATATGTAGAATCTATGGCCGGTATAATATGTATGATATACCTGACATCCTGTCACCCAGATTTCTGCTTCAACGTGAGATCCTCCTCCTCGATCCTCAATCATCATCCATCTAACACCTGCCAATTTTTGCCAAATAATACGTTACCATTGTAAATTATCGAAGGATTAAAAATAGTTTAAATACAGAAACCGGGCATTAAAAAAAAATTAAAATAAAATGTAAAGATGTAACGATGAGAGTATTCGATCACAAAAGAGAGTACCCAAACTTACGTGCAAATTGCGAGGCACATTTACGGAGTGGATTGAAGTAGAGGCGAGTCGCAGCGTGGTAATGATAACAAATCAAACTCAGCTTTATTTGCTTACTGGCACCTCGGAACCAGTCGTGGGCGTTAGACCCAAGGCCCCTTAAATCGGATTGTCTGATGTATGAATGGGTACAACACTTCAGACTGGTTTGGTTCGGGGAACGGGAATTTATTTGTCTCACTTCGCATCCACTGTTGTTATGGCGCATTTACTTGCATGGTATGCATTTGCATGGAGTTCGTTATGAGGTGGGAATTGAAGTTATTTTTTTTTCAAGCTGAAGTTTAGTCAACTTCAGCTTGAAAAAAAAATAACTTCCTCGTCACTCAAAATAAGCAGAAAGCTTGTGTTAGGAGTGGGTACGATAATAGTACAACTGTGGCAAATGGATCAAACCGTCGACATTTCAGTTTTTAGTCACACCTTTAGGTTATTGAAGCTCTCGTTTAAGTTATCTGATAAAGTTTTGCTTAGAGGGTTGGAGGATGGGAAGATTTCCGTACTACAGGCTTTCTTTAAGTAAGCAGTCTTAGTTTGAATATTTGATTACTTTGGAGAAGCTAAAATCGATGCCGAAAACGATTTTGTAGGCTGCGTGAGCAGAAAATTGGTATCTTTTCATTATCTTTTACCGACGACGTCTCTAGACCACTCCGTATTACATTAAAATCAACGGAATGAAGCCAGTGACTGTCCGTGTGGATTTCAGTTTTTTTAATTCTATAATTCCGTGGGGTTTTCGGGGATAAAAAGTCTCTCCTATCATCTGGTGCATCTCTATGTCAAATTAAAAGTTGAGATAGATTCAGCATCAACCTTTAGGTCATGAAATTATGAAACTTTTGAACTCTTCCATATTGTTGAATGACAAATTAAGGCAGTAAAATCGTTTCGGAGAAATGTTCCGAAAGCAGATTCAATTGAGAAGAGCCGGCGAGAAACTGTAAGCAACTCTACATTCTTTTCTGATTTAACCTTTTCTGTAGTGTGTACTAGACAGTGGTTTCCCTTCGCCATTAACATTTTTAGCGTTTGGTAGTAAAACAAGGAGCTCGTCCATTCCGTCTGTCTGTACGTCTGTGTCTCACAGACATTTTATTATTTATTAATTTTGGAGAGCGCTCTGTATTCCCCCGAGGGGCATTTTATCCGTAAAGTTTTCCACATGCAGACCATCTATATAGCTCAGCACGTGATTTACGACAGTCGCCTGCACTCTGTCTAGACGGGGCGCTAAACTCCACACGATGCTGTTTATTCCATATCGATAGCTTTATTTTATAGCATAGAATTCTAAATTGTTACTAATAATATGTAGGTATTATAAATGTGAAAGTGTGTTTGTTTATTGGTTTAACGATGTGACAAGGAAACGACGTGATTTTCTGCATAAAGCCTTAATAGCCCAACGGTTAAAGGTGCGAACTGCGGACTGAAAGGTCGTAGGTTCGAGCCCCACCCGTTGCACTATTGTCGTACCAACTCCTAGCACAAGCTTTCCGCTTATTTGGAGGGGAGAGGAGAATATAAGTCAAGTTCAGCTTGGCTAATATTCTTTAAAAAAAATAGGTATAGTTGAAGACTTGGAGAGTGATAAGGGATTTTATCCCGGAAAAACAGAAGGCTCCTGCCTAACCTAACCTAAATCTACAAGGACGAAGCGGGCATAACCCTTAATTTTCAAAGATAACAAGTAGCTTAAATAAAAAGTAATAAGTAAATTCCATTGCAATCGTTATAAATATTTTCCCCTTTATATTTACAACAAGACACGTATCGCTGAGAAAATATCATTGGGTATCAATCACACAAACAAAGCTCTTTGAATATTTTGTATTCTGAATTGGTGAATAAATTATGTCCTGTATTTGTATTTATGTATATTGTATAGAATGAGCTGATGTCGGCGTTTTGTACAAAAATGCTTTTATGTTCCCAAAATTGGCATCAATGGGTAATTCTACGATAAGAGGTTCTAAGTCCATAGAGAATACGGCTACGGAGAAAAGTAGCTGTTTTTTCATTAAACACTTATATTACGATTTTTATCCTATTTATTTATCTTTTCACGTAAGGGCAAGTCACTTTTTTGACATTTTTGACGGTTTTTGACTTTTTGACTTTTTTTGACTTTTTTTTACTTTTTTGACTTTTTTTGACTTTTTTGACTTTGTTGACTTTATTGACTTTGTTTGTTTGCACTAACCTTATCTCCCCTGGTCAACAAGTTTAGAAATAGAAATAGAAATAGAAATAGAAATAGAAATATTTTTTATTCAAATAAACTTTTTACAAGCACTTTTGAATCGTCAATGAATCTACCACTGGTTCGGAATGCCTTTCCTGCCGAGAAGAGCCAGCAAGAAACTCGGCGGTTGCTCTTTTCAAAAAAAATAAAATTTTTTACAATTGTTATTGAAACTATGCTATGTATTCAGTGCTTCCACGATGAATTTTCCTGAGTACAATACAAGTAAAAATAAATACAATACAAATACAAATAAATACAATTCAATACATGTCAACACAGGCAGGCAAAAGCAGACCCATTCCCGTTGGTGGCACCCGTTCACGAGCATGACGCATGATCCAGCCATTGCTTCGCTCAACCATATTTGAGGGAACGTAACAACCCGCACCACACGACACCACCACAGAAACTTTAAAGAGAGCATGACATACTTAGGCTACCCATGTTAAGGCATCGAATTGAATACTAATATTAAACTACTCATTTTAAGACATGACTGAGACAAATATAGTGGAAACACCGTGGAACAGAATACAATAAAATCATGTTACACAGGATAGTTATTACTGTCTTATGAATCACTGGAGCGAACTATATCCACGCTTTTTTATCATTTACATAGTCTTCAATTGTATAATATGCTTTTTTCATGAGAGCAGATTTAATTGATTTCTTAAACTTGTGTAGAGGCAAGTTTAAGATTGACTGTGGAATTTTATTGTAAAACGTCACGCCCATTCTCACAAATGACTTTTGGACCCTCTTGAGGCGCAGCCCAGGATACATGAGCTTATTTGGATTTCTACTTGGTCTATGGGATAAATCACACTTTTTTTTGTAACTCAAAATGTTTTGTCTGACAAATATTATGTTGTTGTAAATATATTGTGAAGCTACTGTAAGAATGCCTATCTCTTTAAATCTTTCTCGAAGGGAATCCCGCGGTCTCAAATTATAGATTGCGCGGATTGCCCTCTTCTGCAATACAAAAATTTTTCCAATATCGGCTGCCTTACCCCACAGTAAGATTCCGTATGACATAATACTATGGAAATATGCAAAATAAACAATTTTTGCAGTTTCTATGTCAGTCAACTGTCGAATCTTCCTAACAGCGTAGGCAGCAGAGCTAAGTTTGCCAGCAAGCGTTGCTATATGGGTGCCCCATTGTAGCTTTGAGTCCAGGGTTAATCCCAAGAATACTGTGGATTCCTCAGTTTTCAAAGGTTCATTATTTATCTTTAAATTCTTACTGACCGTTCTCGTGTTAGGTAATAAAAACTCAACACACTTGGTTTTTTTGGCATTTAAAAGTAGATTATTTACCGTAAACCATTCAGAAATTTGAGATAATGCACTATTTACATCGTCAAAATTGTCTTTCGTCCTATCGACTTTAAAAATCAAAGACGTATCATCAGCGAATAGTACAATATCGCAAGTATTTTGGACAAAATGTGGTAAATCATTTATGTAGACTAAAAACATGAATGGACCTAGAATAGAACCCTGGGGTACACCCATTATTGAGGCTGATCCGGATGATTTTACATCATTGACACATACTCTTTGGACTCGGTCACTGAGATAAGACGCAATGAGACTGAGTGCACAATCTTTAATGCCATAGTGGCTTAGTTTAAACAAAAGAGTCTCGTGATCAACGCAGTCGAATGCCTTTGACAAATCACAGAAAATACCAATGGCATTCTGTGAGTTCTCCCATGCATCGAATATGTGTTGTAACAGCCTTGCGGCTGCATCGGTTGTTGATCGACCCTTTGTAAATCCATACTGCTCAGAGTGGAGAAGTTTATTTAGATTAAAGTGTAAAAGCAGTTGTTTGAGCATTATTTTTTCGAATATCTTGCTGAGAGTTGGCAAAATTGAAATAGGCCTATAGTTATTCGGGTCACTTTTGCTTCCCGATTTAAAAAGCGGTATTAGTTTACTACATTTCATAAGGTCTGGAAAAGATCCAGAATCTATTGATTTATTAAAAATTAGAGCAAGATACGGCGCAATAATATCAATTATGTTATGAATTATTTTAACTGATATCCCCCATAGGTCTGCTGTTTTCTTATTTTGTAATGATTTAAATGTTTTGATTATGTCATATGGGGTAACGTGTTCAAACCTAAATAACTTATTGCACTCAGAGACATTGCTCCTTAGAAGACGATAGGCTTCTGCTGACGAGGAATTCAGAGAACTGGTTGTGGTAATTGGAATATTTTTGAAAAAGTTCTCAAATGTATTTACAATTTCTATATCGGAGTTAATTACATGATTATCTATTTTAAGCTCCAATTTATTATTATTATGCACCTTATGTTTACTCGTTTCATCGCTAATGATGTCCCATGCTGTTTTAATTTTATTATCAGAATTGACAATTTTTCGTTTTATGTGAAGTGACTTTGCTTGTATGCATACATTTCTAAACAATTTAGAATAATTTCTTACATATTCAATAAACGCGGGGGAATAATTATATTGTTTTTCTGCATACAAGTCAAACAGCTTATTTCTACTTTTATAGATGCCTGCAGTTGCCCAGTCACTAAACTTAAGATTTTTAGACAGTCTTTTCTCTATAACCTTAAAGATAGAGTTATATTGTGAGCTTAACAAATCAAAAAACTCTGTATAAATTTCATCCGGATCATCCTGTGCAAGGTCAAGCGTCGGCAACATAGCTGAGATGTTTTGTTTGAAATGCTTTACTTTTTTAGTGGTAACTGGCCTGTATTTTATTACTTTTGTTATATTCTGTTCACTGCTTGGAATAGATATCATTTGACCGCAATGATCAGATCTGAGATAAGTTATAATAGATTTTTCAATAATGTTACAATCACAAAAAATGTTGTCAATACAGGTAGCTGAGTTTGCAGTTACTCTTGTAGGTTCATCAAAAATATTCTCTAAATTAAAGCTTTTAAATAAGTTAAGTAGCCTACCAGTAAAAGGAGTGTGAAGCAAAATATCAATATTAAAGTCTCCACAGACCACTATTTTTTTTGATGACCTACATAGCCGCCTTAAGGCATCCTCCATAACCTCCTCAAAAACAACAAAGTCGCCCGAGGGTGGGCGGTACACGCAAACTACAATATATCGGTCCAGCTCAACACAAGACAGCTCAATAGTGCGTTCTATAGAAAGGCTAACAATGTCTTTTCGCTCTTTGTAATTAATATTGTTTCGCGTTATAATCAAAGATCCCCCACGTATAGCAGTCTTTCTTGAGAACGCACTTGACAGTGAATAATTGTCAAGGTGTACAATTAACTGATGAGTATTGAGCCAGTGCTCAGTGAAGCATAATATTTCAATATCAAATTCTTTAATAAAAAGCTCAATCTCATGTTCTTTGCCAGATAAGCCCTGTATATTTTGATGAACAAGATTAATTTTACACTGCTTATCTGTTGTCTTATTACCTAGTTTAAAATTTTTAAATTTTCACAAGTATGATTTTTACTTGGGTCCAAATTCACAAAAGTGGAATTAGTACTACTACTAATTATGTCTATATTATTAGTACAGCATGTACCTTTGTCAATAGAATTAGACTCATTTATATGAGATGTCAAAATACTTAAATTAGTAATACTACTAATTGAGTCAACATTATTAGTATATGTACCAATTTCATTCAAGCTAAAAATAGCTGAATCTTGTATATTATAAGCTACTAATGTAGCTATTTGTTTCCTATATCTAATTGGGAGATACACAGTATCCCTTGTTAATATTAATTTTTTAATAAATTTATTAGTATTAAACAAATGAAAATAGTCTCTCCTGACATTTATCTTGCCAGGTGAAATATGGCAGGTGAGAGACGTTTTCATGATAAATTGTATTGTTTTAATTGACATAAGAAGTTTTTCGGTACATTATGTATCACACTTTCACTAGTCCATCATTATTAAATTAGACCAGTAAATGCAAATAAATTGAATGAATAATATAACTTTTATGACTTGCCAGGTGAGAGACACAATGACCTCGCGAAACGACTACTTCGAATCAACGGTCGCAACAACTAACAAATGACGGCGCTCTTAACGGCTCACGTGTTTTGCATTACTAACTTCACGTCCGTAGATGACTTTGAGCAATTTTTGGAATATGGCCGTTTTATATTAGTGTTTGTAGTAGCGGAATGAAATTTTCTAGAGTAGATACCCAAAAACAGTGGGACAAAAGTAAAGTGTAAAATATATTGCAAATAAATAAATATTTTTCTATTTTTCCTTAACAATACTTAAATACATTTATTGAAGTTTGTGTTTAACATACTTAAGTTTAATAACTGATACAAAAAAAGTATGTATCGTTTCAAATTAAACTGAAAACGACAGAGGGACAGGCCAGGTTAGAGACTTTTTTAGACTTTATAAGGAATTTCAGAAAAATATACTTTAATTAGGCATTGAATCGTGATGTTATTTAATAAAGTACATTTAGGTGATGTGTTTCATTGCAAAAAATAACAACATATAAAGTAAAATTTTTATTTTAAACTGATAGCCGCACAAGTTACCTCTTATCGTAGAACTACCCCAATACAGTCGTCTTTCAAATACCGATTGTTTTAGACTTTGGAGGTGACGATTATTTTCCAGTCCATTTCACTGTCTGCTGGAACACTTAACAAAATTGTGATGTACAGATTTGTACAGAAGAAGAATTACATAATTTCGTTCATTTTATTTTCGCTTTGGAACCGACCTTAGTAAGACTAGCTTTTGCCCGCGACTTAGTCCACTTAAAGTTTTTTTTATTTGATGACAAGATAGTCTTCGACTGCGATCTCACCTGACGGTAAGTGACTATGCAGTTTAAGACGGTAGCGGGTTAACTTGGAATGGGTATGGCAGTGTAGATTCAACCCATACCTCTAATCGGTTTCTACACGCCATCGTGCCAGAACGCTATATCGCTTGGCGGCACGTCTTTGAGGATAGGATGGTAACTAGCCACGACCGTCGGCCAAAGCCTCGCCCTCCCAAAAATTTGTAAATCCGTATAAGTGCAATTTTAGTATCGTCTCCCCGGCTATAAATATAATTTGCTTTAAAGACACTTCATGGTAGCAATGTTCGCTATCGCAGGGTAATATCTTGGTAATGTGCCACGCTGCAGCTGAAGCTATGCCAAATGGCGGATATTATCAATATCGCATAATATTTGATGTGAGTGCTAAGTGAGCCATTTCAAGAGTATAATACCAACTTACCAAGTAAGTATCTAACTTGTATCGACCGAGCTTTATCATAGCTATATCTATTCTTTATAAATATATTCAAATTATTCAATAGCTTCTCATTATAAATGAGACTTTTTTACCAATGCAAAAAGATACGCTTCTGATTAGCCTGGAAGGAGTGTTTTCAGAAATACTTGAAACTTACGATAAACATAAATCGATACAAACATTACAGTAAGTATAAGAATAGAATACCTAATAGTACCTAAAGGATGTTGCCCATGTTATTAGTATGTGCGTGTTTAAACAAAAAGGCAAAGCCCAGAAAGTGTGTTTCTATGAAAAATCTTATAAGGCAGCTTTATGAGTAAAGCATGCAAATAGGGTAATAAACTTGAGCCAAAGCGTATGCGTTTGTTATTTTCATTATATACTAACAAAGAGTTATGTTTAGTTATCAGTAGAGTTAAGTTAACGAGATGCAATTTTATTTTCTCTACGCTGTAATTTAATTCGGAAAAGAACTCTTCTTTGAGGAAATATTTTGTACCGTTTCTCTCTCCAACATTGTATTATAGCTTATTTTATTTTTCCAATCTTAAAATAGTTTATCAATGACCGGAAAAGGGAGCTCAATTACCCAAACTTCCAATATTTTTTTATCCGGATTCTATATTACTTATACAAAAAATATTGAAACAATAAGATCCAGTCGCCCATCAAAAAATTTAGTAAAAATCAGTATGAAAAAACAAAAGTTACTTGGATGAGATACTTTTGTAAAAACACTAGATGATGCTCGCGACTCCGTCCGCGTGGATTAAGGTTTATCAATTCCCGCAGGAGCTTTTTGTCCACCCTAAAAATTTATATGGCAAAACAACGTTTGCCGGGTCAGCTAGTCTGGATATTTTCAAAATGTAGTCATAGTTATCACTATATTTTACATACTATAACTGATCACTGATATAATAAAATTATACATATGTATTTCGTTGAGCTTTTCTGTCGGTATTTTCAGCTAGAAATGAGTAAATAACCTACTTGATTAATTAGTGGCCGCGAGGGACGGCGTAACAGGAACTATGTATGACCTGAAACAATGAAATGAGTTTTTATTAATAGGTACATTAGGTATATAGTGGAAATATTTTATAGGAATAGCGGGCTAACTACAATCAACTTTTTCTTTGAATTGTTGTAATGAATGCTGTCCCTAATTAGGTAGACATAGCAAATAATGGCACGCGTCAGCCAGTCGATATCACGATGTGAATTTCGTACGTACCTAGTCTCAATTATTTCTTACTGTTATGAAGTATCGTACTTATATATTAATACGAAAGTGTTTGTTTATTGGTCTTTCAATCACGCAGCATTGGAAGCAAGTAGCAACGCATTAACGTAATTTGCATACGTATGGCATACGTATAGTAAATAATGAGGAGAAAAGTAGTTAGTTTAGTTTATTTTATATATTTATTTATATTTATAAGATATGTAATAATAATACTTAATATAATATAAAACTAAATACTAAATTAAAACTAAAACGTAAATATCAAAAATAAAAGCTAAATATAAAAAATATCATCTAAACCACTGGAACGAGGAAAAGTGCCCAGAACGCTGGCTGCTGCTTTTTTGGTGACATCTATTTTAGTACGTTGATACTATGATTTCTCTAAATAAAAACAGGCTCAAAGGATTAACTTTGATGGTAATGCTTCAAAACTTGGCAATTCAAAATAATAATAAAAAAAAATATCAGACAAAATGAAGTTTTTTTATTGTTTTCCTAAAGTTAGCTTATGATGAATTTAAGCCCTTTTGAACAGTTGAGAACCTGGAGAGTGACAAAGGCTACTTTTTATCCCCGAAAAATAAACAATTCCCGAGGGACTTCAAAAATCTAACTCCACTCGGACGTAGTCGGGGGCAAGCTAGTTGTTACAAAGAAACAAACAATAAAATTATTATTAATTAACTTATGGGATCACGTGCCTTGCCCGTATCAACAAAATTACTAAAGTGCAAAATAAAGAAGAGTTTAATTCAGAACCTAATAAGACCACAATGAAAACGCATTGCATTAGAGAATGTTATTTTCTATTACAAGTGTTCAGCTCTCTATAGGGCACTGCTCTTTCTGTACGTTCGTAAATGCGAACGGGGTAGGTACGTCTATTATACTAAGGTAACGTTGTGTGAGATTATACGACAGTAAAAGGTTGAATGTTACGAGTGCTATTACTGCCCTGCTAACAAAAAAGGCGAAGTTTTGAACAGATTCCTGGAATAAAGAAACTCAGATAAAAGAACCCTGAAAACATTAGCTACTTTTTGGGAAGTCGTGTAAAAACATTATTTCTTTTTCAAGCAATCGTGTTAAAAGTATGAATTTCCAGGGATCAGCTAGTTATTATTAAAACCCGTCAGAGTCGAGCGTACGAGGCTGCGCTTCCTGTTCCGTACCAACTTCATCCTCGTCCTGACCTAATTCCAACTTCATAAAAGGATATTCCAATGCGGCAACAACGGTTTACCGCGTGGAACATAATGTTGTACGAGTATACTCGTATTAGAGAATAGGAATGAGTTTTACATTATAGACTTTTTCATATTTTTGTATTTTATAATACTCCCTGCTTTGTCTGCGATTTATGATACGATATGCTTATGTCCTTTATATAAACCCTGGAAACGTTATGTGTTTATTTTTTTATTATTTGTGGTGTTTTTGTTAAGTCATACAGAATAGTACTAAAAGCTTGTTTTAGGAGTAGGGTATACAACAATATCGCAATAGGTATTGAAGAAGACTTTCAGGTAATTCCTCGCAACATACCTATTTTTCTATAATAAATAATTTATTGAAGCTCTTGAAGAATTTACCTTTGAAATCGTTACCTTTTTCGTTAAACCAATAATAATAATATTATTTTTATAGTGTAGTACAAACGCAGTCGGGAAAAAGTTTTAACAACATCACGTACTTTATAAAGTAGTCTGTAGCGCTTAAATAGCAAGAGGATCCCATTAATCCCACTTATATGTATATGTATTACAAAAGCGAAAGTTTTTATGTATGCATGTGTCTGCGTGTGTGTGTGTGTATGTTTGTTACTCATTCATACAAAAACGACTGGACGGATTTGGCTGAAATTTGGAATAGAGATAGATTATACCCTGGATTAACACATAGGCTACGTTTTATCCCAAAACATTAAAAGAGTTCCCGCGGGAATCAAAAAACCTTAATCCACGCGGACGAAGACGGCGGGCATTATCTACTCCCTTATAAAATAGTTATCTAGCCGACTCATTAGTAAGTTAGTTAAGTAGGTTACATAACCCAATTTTCAAGTAAAAGCCTTGTACATTGTTTGTTCGCAGAATGTTCCCACATCGCCTTTGTTAAATGCTTACCGAGACAACAGGCTGAGACTCTCGACATGGTTCAAACTACGCGAAGCAACCAAAATTGAGTCAGCCTTTTGTATTTGATACTTCAGCTGTATGCAGTAAACTTGGAACATGTTAAAGCGTTAGAGACGTACAAAACCTTTTAAAAGCAAACTCAAGCAAACAAAGAGCATGAAATACCTGAATTTTTTCAAGTCACAGCATCGAATAGTGCGAACGTGTGTGTCGATTCTCTAAAAGTGATTGCATTAGTGTAACGATCGCAATGACTTCTGATTGTTTGATACCTCCCCGCTATTGGTTGAAATGCATTGACGCAGCAAAAACGCCATAAATTCAGCCAATTAGAGGTCTAAAATCAGAGGAATGACCAAACTTACATACACGATGAAATTTCATTCGTTGTACACCCTGAAAGAGGTGAATGTGCTCATGAAACTGAACAACTTTCCCCAAGGAACATAGGTCTAAATATGAAAAAAAAAATTTGGACCTCCCATAGTAAATCAATCAGCTAATCGTCAATTTTGTATGGAGGGTCCAATTTTTTTTTTCATATTTTGACCTATGTTCCCTGGGGAAAGTTGTTGAGTTTCATGAGCACATTCACCTCCTTCAGGGTATACAACGAATAAAATTTCACCATGTATATTTTGGCCAAGTTAACTTCCAACCCTCCCGTCACCAGTGGACTCTAATAAACTTTTAAGTGCATTTGAAGCGTTAAGAAAATCTGCCACTAGTTTGAAGTATTTGTAGACATCCACTATGAGAACACTAATCCCTATACCGAAGAACTATTTATGAAACTACTAATGCACTTTTAACTACTTATAGCTATGTGTATATTATTCAGCGCTAAAACACTACTACTAGAGATGTTTCCAGGGGCGAAATAATTGCGAATTGTAGGTAAGTTTGCTTATCACCGCAGTATGCTCCAAACTAACATTTAAAAGCTTTCACATATTCATTCCAAAAGTTTCGTAATTCCCTTTGGTCCGGAGCCGCGGGAGATTCGCCGCTAAAATGTTTTAAACTTGAACTGCTGAATAAGAGTTAACTTTTAAATAGTTGAAAGAAAACATTTTGCAACTCGTATGTAGGTGCTTTACTTTCATTTTCTATTCATAAAAGTTGTCTTTACTTTATTTTCACTAAGTAATTTATACGTTTTGAAGAAATAAACTTAGGAGTATTGTTAAATTATTTCAGGAGGATTCATTCTTTCGTGATTTGTAACTCCCATATCCATAGTCTTCTTCGTGTTCTATTTATTAGGATTCCGTAGTAGACATATTAACAAGAAACCCTTATTAATATTTGTGAGAACCTTTTATTAGCTTTTAGTTGTTTAAAATTTAAGTCTATGTAGTAGTATAAGCTGTTGGTTTTCCAAAATAAATAAAAAAAAAAAAAAATAAGTCTTATTGAAAGATTGAGTGTAAGAATTGGAAGAGCTAATTTCAATTTATTTTACTATTCTTACCTATTTTCAGAAATCTTGTATTTTCCTTAAAAAATTCAAAAGATTTACTAAAAAATGATAAGGTGTTATCAGAATCGAAAGCTTTGTTTACATGTTTCGAGCGAGTTTGTTTGAAAACCAACATGACACATCAGACTACTTATAAGATGACTCAATATGAGGTCATAATATTATAACCATGAGTCTGTTCGTTTGCATATAAAAATAGTGCACTTACGTAACGGTATTTGATTTTTAAGCTATTGCATAGCTTCTATCGCGGGCCAGCGTGGAGACCGAATCCAGAAATTCCGTAACGAAAATAACCTGACACGGGACTCCTCTACGGTGAGCCGCTAGATAGCGTTGATAAAAAATGCTATGCAATAGCATTACCGCGGCAGTCCCCGAGTGCCACACGTCTTTTTTTTAAGTAAGCCTTACCATTTTATAATATACCTGCCTAATAATTCCAAAATTGAAGATTTTTAATGTAATTTTCAGTTTTACGTAATAAGAAAATCAATATGGTAATGAATTCGTAAACATTAATTTTATTTTAATTTATTCTTGCACTAATATAAGTGGAGTAGAGGATGTTGTGAACCGTGTCCGCGAACGTTTTTAGTAGCATTTTACAATTAATGAAGGAAATCAGAAGATATTCAAAGCCGGCGACTTGAGTTGCATAGCTTGTTTGGCTGTACAGTGTACACCGTTGCAAGGACCGGCGGTTTTAAGTTATTCCATAGTTATCCCATGGAAGCTATCCATAGTTATCCCATGGAAGCTATTTCATTTTATTGTACTCGTATAAAAAAAATCACGCGCCTAAGACACAAGCTATCTCTAAGCCTTTCGTCAAGATCCGTTCAGCAGTTGAGGAGTGAAAAGGCAACAAGATCAGCCATAATCAGACGGACAGCTCCTTACGTGCTTACAAGTAAAGTAACAGGTATTGGTTAGAATCAGATGAATAGCGTAGACGTTACCCTATATAATTTTTTTAATATACAAACTACAATACACAAAGTTGGACATGAACTCATGAGTTTTATTTGAAGCTATCGTACTGTGAAAACAAATATTAAAGAAATACCCATTTTGGTACCTTTTTCGAAACTAGAATTTCTAAAATTCTAATTCTATTTGGATTTTCAAAGCGCTCAAATTCATTACAATAAATGGTTTTACAGCTTAAATGGGCGACCATTTTTCCTTACAACACATTGATTGGGTCGTAAATCGATAGCAGCTGTTACTAAAATTAATTTGAGTGCCAATTTAAGAGAAATTGAAATCGAGGGGATGTTATGGAGCGTGTCGCTGGTTTCGTGGCCGATCGATTTTATTGTCATTCAACAATTATGGACCAATAAACTAAATGTACAAGGATATAAAGCTTAATGAAATCTAAGTTCAAGAATGAGTCGAGAGAGATTCTTAAATTGGCTGAGGATCGGATAGAGTGAAAGGTTATACCTTGCGAACGCTGCTAAGGCACACGCGTAGTTATTAGGTATAGGTACATATATCTATATATTATGCACACGATCTTCAGCAATGAAGATCTTCGTCCTTCAAACACGCAGCAACGGAGCAACACATCGGCGCGTCCATTTTTGAGGACTTGGCGAGTGACATAAGCTACCTTTTAACAAGAGATATTTGGCAGCGCACCATATTGGATACCACGGATTTTTCTACATAGGTATATTAAGGCGCCGCAGAAGCACCGCAGCGACACCGCAACTCACCGTGTGGCGTCGTCTTTACCAATATTATTGCATGTATACTGTGAACATAAATAGCAGGAGGTGTGAAGCCTACCTGTTAGCACTTTAATAGGGTAATTTTTATGAAAAATCTCCGAAATAACGCTCGCAAATTGCAGGTAGGTACTCCAGTTAAGCTTAAAGCGAAAGGACTCGTCAGCCGTCAATTAAGTGTAATTTCGTTCTAGCCCTGAATAAAAGAAATGCTTTAATAATAAAAGCTTACCAGCGCGTGGCAATAAACGACAGGAGTGGTCCGAAGCCGTTACCAATTTCGACACCATCGTTAAGTAGGTTGTGACTTTGTGTGGAGGTCGTTTATGATGTCATCTGGGCCGGCAGTCAATTGTCGACGTGCTGCGATTTGTGCGCAACACGAGTTTCACCAGTTAAAAACTAAGCTCTCGGTATGTATCTACCAGAAAACCACCGATACAAAACGAAGCACAGGGAGCCGCTGGATCCTTCACCTTTTTATCACAGAACTGCGAGAATTCGTCCACGTTGGCATCCTTATGTGGTAGAAATCCAACCTACTCGAACGAAACGCTTTAATTCAACGTTTCTGATACAATTTGAGTACCTTCAAGGCAAGAGTGAATAGGCATCTTTTAGGCAAGCGCGCTCCAACCTAAATCTCATCAGTGCTATCCAGTATTGATTGTCGTCAAGCGCAAGCCTATTTCATATTAAAAAAAATATATATATGCAGCGCAAGACTGAGACATGTGGTAGTCAACAGAAGAGACCTTTGTCCAGTAGTGTAGGTCTTTTGGTTGATAAAGAAGAAGATGTATATAAACTATCTCTGTACCAATCTTTGCCAAGATCTGAAAGCCATACACACAGGTAGAGATACTTAGGTACGCATTTAAAATATTGGTATAGATTAGAAGATTTCTTTGGCTTAAAATACTAAACTGGTTTTTCTATTCATGCAGTAGATAGTAGGGGCTTATCATAACTCAGCATATATGGTACTTAGAGTAGCAGTAACAGTTAGCGATTGAAATCGTCAAGGCCCATTTGTTTCTCGCTCTACCCTACCGTAACTAAGAAATCGTGGATTTATGACAGGGAAAGCACTTCTAACTTTTTATTTACAATGAAGTTCAATTGATACTTACTTCTTTTCGATGTAAAAAAACGTCTATTACAAAACCAAATACATGTAACTGAATATTTACTTTTGGTAAGATCTAAATTGCTTTATTTCGGCAAATATTTTATGACATATAAATAAATAATTTTTGATACATATTTAATAATAACCTATTCACGTTGCGAACCATTTAAGGAAAAAAAAAAATACGACATAATTCCTAACGTAACGTGACGACGTAACGACCTGCATTTGTAAGGGAAAAAGGGAAATGGATTAGACACGTCAACAAAGTATATTTACGTGAAAGCTTTTTTCTCCGATCTTTTGTGAAAAATTGTCCGGCATTGGCGGCCATTTGCATACGTCACACAAAAAGTAGGGAGCGACAGAGCTCTTGAGAAACTACATTTTTATGGAAAAAAGTGATAAAAACCCTCCCTCGTAAAATCATGATTTAGTGGCGTCACTTGAAAACTAGTTGATGACCGCATGGTTTTATAAAAATCTTATGGAACCTTTTTGTTATCTAACGATAATGCGAACGGTATAAAGCTAAGGCTTCCGTTGTGCAAGCTGTTTCTTTGCCAAATTTTGTCAAGATCGGTTCAGCGGTTAGGCACCCTATGAGTGCCACAGTATTTACCTGCTAATAAAAATTCAACATCAAAATCTGTTCAGCTGTTCCAGAGAATTGCTAACAAATAGAAAAACATCTTTGGGTAAACCTATCGTTCAAATAAATAATCATATTATTATTATGATCTTAGTAAAACTCTACAAAGTAGGAACATACTAAGTACCTATTTATGAAATTTCAATTTTACTTATTCATGTAGATAGGTAGGTTTATAATATAGTTATTAATTACAAAACAATAGTGAAAAATGTAAATGCATATAAAATGGTCTCAATTTCACCAGCACAACAGCTCCTAATACCTTAGCGTAATCCTGAGAGCTTAACGTTTATGTATCGGCGGTAATGTACGGCTTAAAGGCATAATCTTAAAGATTACCAAAGTTCAAGTATATTGTAAGTATGTTGCGAAAAAAGAGAAAAAGTGTAAGAGGAAATTCACGACAAGGTCTGTCGGTAGAAAACACTCGACTGCGATAAAAATATTAAGTAGTCCATATTATTTATAGCAGATGACATAATAGGCCTGAGATGTACCTATAAGGCTTGTTTTATAGCAAACTAGCTGATGCCCGCGACTTCGTATCCACGCGGGATTGAGGTTTTTTAATTCCCGCGGAAACCCTCTTATTTTCCGGGATAAAATGTAGCCTATGTGTTATTCCAGACCATAATCTATTTCAGTGACCAGCCAAATCGTTTCAATCTGTACGGCGTGAATGAGTAAGAAACATCCAACCATCCTAAAGATTTTAGACTTGATTCGTGGTTTACTGACATATTATGTAATTGTTATAAAATATGTATCGACAACCCCAACTAAAATAATTACCGTGGTACGTACTCGTATAATTTTATAACAATCCATCCATCCTGGATGGATCTATACGTCCAAACTTTCGCAATAGGATAATATAGGATTCAAACATTACAAACACGATCATTGGCAAAGTCCCATGTTACGTGACAAATCAATTGCATTAATAGAGTGAATAAACGGAGATGAGAAGTCAATGTCCTCGCGCTTAGTCACCGTGAACTAAATATACTTTCTTACCATGATGTTCATTACTAGGTAGATATTTTTTGTAATTGCGTTAATGTAAATGGCCGCTAGATGCAGGCGGCGCATGGCAGAGGCCTGTGGAAGTTCATGCAAGACCTTTGTGCAATAGGGGACGTCTATCTAAATATATAAAAGGCAAAGGTGACTGACTGACTGACTGACTGATCTATCAACGCACAGCTCTAACCACTGGACCGATCGAGCTGAAATTTGGCACACAGGTATAGCTATTAGGACGTAGTCATCCGCTAAGAAAGGATTTTTCAAAATTCAACCCCGAAGAAGGTAAAATAGGGGTTTAAAAAACCGAACATAACGGGTTAAAGCTAGTTGGTTGATAAAGACGAAAGGGTGAATCTTGAGCTTAATCAGTTGATTTCCTTGGTGGATTTTATTTTAAAAGATTTCTCACAAATAATAATAAAGAAACATGAAGTTATATTATTATTATATTTTTCATGTTTCAGTATTTAAATTAAATTCAGTAAATTTTTTATTACCTCAAAATGTGGCCTCAGTGGGTTCCGAATATGTATTATGAAACATCTATACAACCTTGTCTAATTGAAGTGTAAGCTTGTATAGGCGCGTTGACCCATTTTTGGAAAATCTTATGGGTTCGCGTCACCGCTTATGCTAATGTTAGCAGTATAGTTTTTTAATTTAAATAGATATTTAAAATACCACTAACCTTAAAGAAAGAAAATCAAGAATTTCCACTTCGTAGTTGAAAGTCTACTACTCGATCAACATTCATCAATTAATATTCATCAAGTCGGTAATCCGTCGTATTTATTGAATGAGTTTTTCTGGTTGTAAATTGCCATGCGGATGTAAAATGTGGTACAGTTGAGGAAAATCGGTAGCTTCCTCATGTCCAATTAACAATGCTTAATGAATAACCAAATCCACATCCATACTTTCCGCGATTTAAGCTGCCTTTGCTCCAGGGTTGTGCGTCACCACGCATACAAATCGATTTTTTGTAGCTGTACAAAAAGATTGATTTGTTTTCAAACTCTAGCTGTGGTAGAAGATAGGATTTTTTTTGTGGAATATTAGCCAGCTAATTCTTCTCTCCCTTTAAGTAAGCGTAAAGTTTGTGTAGGGAGTGGGTACGACAATATAGTGCAATGGTGGGGATTGAACCGTCAACATTTAAGTGTTACACCGCTGCTGCGTGATTGAAGAACAAACCAAAAACCTTCGCACTTTCGCAATTATAATATTAGTAAGGGTAGAAAGGCAACCTTAATGTCCATCACTTGCTTTTTCAGAACATCGAATCAGAAAATCGTGATTCGTGTCGGGTCATTGGGGTAATGGGATTAGGTACGTTCCTTTTTAATTGATATAGCGTATTCAGTTCGTTCCGCAAACGGCCCTACAGCGCCATGAATAGGTTTAAATTACTCGGTCAGATAGTCGTTTTTGCTCGTCGACATTTCCGCTTGGACGGCTCGATTCAATAAAGGAGCCATAGCTCACTTTTACACGTACATTCAATGGTTGAACGTTACGATTTGAGATTTTTATATTTCGGTTTTGGCTGTGGCTTTATTTTAAAACGTATTTAAGCGTAAACCCCGTCCGACTGCGCTATAGCTTTTTTGTTAAATATAAAAATTCACAGGGTTTAATGGAGTTATACGCAATATTTTCCATATGGGTTTTTTATGTGAGATTTGAAAGAATAGATTCGTGGAAGATGTTTTATTTTTCAAAACATTGCATTAAACGTTTTGTCTGGTGGGAGGCTTTGGCCGTGGCTATTTACCATCCTACCTTGACGTACCGTGACGTGCTGCCAAGCGATTTAGCGTTCCGACATGACGATGTCTAGAAACCGATTGCGGGTATAGTTTTAGTTTTAACTGCTATGGTCCGCCCGAGTTATCCTGCTGCCATATTAGACTGCATCATCACTTGCCATCAGGTGAGAGCGCGTTGCATTCAAGCGCTATCTTGTCACGAATAAAAAAAACGTCACTTTTGTGTCTGGCTTTGAAAGTTTATTTCGATTCTACACCCCTTACTCATATCGATTCGAAATTGTTCACAAATAGGTAAGTTCCCTCGAAAACCAATCTTACATGGCGTCAAAGTAAGAAGCTTTTCTAAGCCCCTACTTATTTCATGCTTCGTAGATCGACATGAATTCGGAACGGATTCGATTTATTTTGCATCTGATAAAGAATCCGCGGCAATAGGGTTTAGGCGTAAGGAATTTAAAGAGATGGCTTAGGGTTGTCAATTCATCGAGATAAATTCTTCTGAAAGTTTCCAAATGAGTTTTTGTAGGTAATATTCCATTTATTGGATAAAGTAGGCGTTACTTTGCGGAATTCCATGATAATACCTACTCAAAGAAAAAGTAATATTTTGATGAAGATAGCGTTGGTGTTGTGTTGAGGAACCACACAACCTCAACACGCGTTTCTTCTATTTTGGAGAAACGATGGTGTAAAGCGCGGGCGGCGCGTGTTGCCAGATTTTTTCTTCTCTGGCGGCTTTTAAAGCAAAATAGTACTTTTTCTTTTAGTAATAATCCATTTGTATACTGACAAGAGACTAGAAATTAAAGTAGGTACTTGGAAATAAATAGTTCATTTATATATACTTTTGAAAAAGTTTAAAAATGTCTGTATTGGCTGAACATATTTTCCAAATACAATCCTCTGAGATGAGATTTTCAGCAAACGGTGGCCAACCCTAGCTTTTTCCTGAAGGATTTACTAGGGTTAATTTGTTGAGTGACTGACGCTTATTGAGTTGCAAATTAAAGTCAGTTTTTTATTCGATGGAAAGTTGCGTCCCTTGACTGCGAACTCACGTGGTAGGTAAATGTCGATGTTTTAACAATATTTAATAGAGTTTGAAACTTGTGTGTTTGTTATAAACAATGCAATTTAAATATTATTAAGGTTCAAATAGACTAAAACCTCTGCCAGCTTATAATCTATACTTTGTAAGGTGAGTTAGTTTCTAATTAATCTACTATCGGTTCGGAATGCTAATCCGACCATGAAAAGCTTGTAAGGAGCTTTGAATTTATCATTTTGTACCTACATAGTAGGTACTTACATACACAAGTAATATGCTATATTTATTTAAACATCGCATTAGAATATTGAAAGGAGTGCTCTGTCCAAACTGTGGGATTTTAAAAGAATCTTCATATTACTTTATGTAGATTCGAAAATATTTAAATCTATTGCAATGTTCATTTTGGGGATGTAACGTCAAAGAAGATTTCCGACACGTATTCACAAAAAAAATCTCCCCAGGTTTCAGAGGGATTTGTTAAAATTGGATAACGCTTTGTTTCCTCAGACAAGGATCAAATAAAATACTTCATAAAGAGCTTAAGGAGAGATGTGTTGAATTTCTATACAAGATATAAGTACCAAGACCATCGTACATACATACCAGATACATAATACTTATTTGATCTTCTTAGTACGGGTGAAAGTATATATTTTTCGTTTTCTTCACACACAAAGATATATTTGGTCTGAGCTATGTACGTATGGATAGACATAAGTCCTCGGTGATATCATACAATAAAATAATATGAGTTATTTATAGAAACAAAATATTTATAAACACGCAAGTCGAGGGAGTCTTCTAGTTGAGGTAATATAACGTCAATGACCTTTGTAGCGTTTACATTCAACGTGATTCCTATTTCTTACTTCAAAATAAAAACAGTGACAGAAAACATGTATTATGATTTAAGAAATACTGCGAATAGACATGCAAACAATAGAATTAAGAAGTTAACATTATTTTTGTATGATTAACAAATTTTTAAAATAAGAAAAATCCCGCGGAATTCAAAATCTTTAATCCACGCGTACGAGGTGCATCAACTAGTTTTAAATAAAAACTGACCAGGAAAAAAAGTCCAGTAATATAGATTTTTTTAAAATTATATTGACTTAAACAGTCGGGACTGTATCGTTTTAAATCTTCATGGGTCCCAACTCCCAACTGTTTCAGTGAATGTTATTCAAAACAGAATTCTAGATTATTGGACTTGTTTTTTCCTTTTCAGTTTTTATTTAAAATTCAATGTTTGCAGCTGGGTTTTTGATTTTTTAAATTTAATATTTTATTTATTCAGGCTTCGGGCTTCAAATGTTTTTCAAGTTTTATTATTTGCTGTGAAAGAGGCATAGCAACACGTATTCTGTAACGAACAGACAGAAGTTTCGTAATAGGGTCCGGTTTAATGTAGGGTACCCTTTTGGTACCTGCAGAACCCTAATTAAGGTTACATCAAGGAAACCTAACGTTAATAATATGATCAGATATGTTATCTAAATGAAAAGAAGGAGGAGAGAAACATATATTCCGGCTTGGTTGACCCAGTAATTTACAATAGATAAGAAAGTTATTAAAACAAAAACAATAAGAAGGAAATAAAAACATGATATTCTGTCTTTTAAATTCTAGAGAAATCGTTGCGTGCACACACTTTTTGTGCGATGACTTTTTATTAAGTACATTTATAAGAACAACAGATAAAATAGCAATAACAAAAAAACACAAACATGAAACAATATTTAGAGTGTTATAGGAGACATAAGTCTCGACAATGCGACTCTTTAAAATCACTTTCAGAAACTACAAAGGTGTTAGAAGATGTACTCCTTAACACTTTGACGCACTAATGTAACCTGTAATATCTAAGGGATAAAGTTCATAGTGCAATAAGCTTGTAGGTACTTTTGTGGGTCCCTATACATGTCAAAGGGTCTGTTTCGGAGTTGTTTCGCATTCCCCTAACACTGAGTGCGTAGTTTGGAATGTAGTGGCAACAATGAGTAGTGTCAGACTTGTAAAGTGCCTAGGTAATTTAGCCAGACTCCTATTTGCTTTTCGAGAGAGACATTTTAGAATTCATCTAATGACAATGGCTATTTGCAATGCTTTCATGTGTCGTTTCAGCAAAATTATTTATTTGCAGCTAGCTGATATCCGCAAGTTAGTCCGCATGATTTTGGTTTTTTTTTTAAATCCCGTGTATACCCTTTGATTTCGCGGGATAAAATGTCCGTGTCCAGGATGCAAGCTATAGCATCCCGGAGACTAACTGTCAATTTTTTCTGTGTGAGGTTCTCTCTTCCAGTTAAGCTTTGTTACTGTACACTGAAAAAAAATAAGTAGAGAAAGAAAAACATTAAATTAGGTGAAATATAGTAAATATTAGGATATTTTGATACCAATTATAGGTCTTTTTGGTTAGAAATAACATAACGCGACAAAAGCTACAGCTATAGGACAGGTATGATTATTTAGTTTTGGAATAGTTATGTACATGCTTAATTTAACAAGTTTAAATTAAATATTTAAAACACTCCCGACATGTGAATCTATGGAAGGACTATGTATGATATACCCAACAACCTGTTACCGTTTTCTGCTCCATCGTGAGATCCTCCTCCTCGATCTAACGATGGAACAGACAGACACAAACTGGTAACACCCTTCTTTTTTGTCGGGGGTTAAAAGCACGGTGATCGCATTGGATTTTGCGTGCTTTTGAATACACTCAATTGCTATTATTACGCAACAATGCTCGCTAAGCAATTTCTAGCACGCATTACATGATTACAAACTCAACAAAGTAATTCTGTTCCTGGTGATGGTTACTATGAAGAACTGTTACTATATTTAAGTCACTTATGTTGATTCAATGTAAAACTAAGGTTTACATTACGTCCAGCACTGGTAGCATGGGCGGGAGAAATTTTATCCCCGGGAAAAGGATAAAACGTTCATCCCCTCCCTTAGCTTTATCCACCCGTCGAGCATGGGCACAGCGGTGGAAATAACACTCAGTGGATATACTTAAAGAAATATACATCGCCTTCTCCTCTGTCGCCATGCTTTAGCATAGGGAAAAGATAATTTTATCCCCTGTCAGTGGATAAAATCGGGGGATAAAACTTTTATCTCCTGCCCATGCTACCAGTGCTGGTTTTAGGTTTTCATTTAGTACCTGTTATATCGACAGCCAATAATTTCCTTTCCACTGGCTATACAGTATACACTTTACTTTACTACTTTGTATTTACTACAAAAACAAATGCAGTTACTTCTGGAGTTTTGCCGACGTTAATATATTTTCTTAAGTTGAAAGAGATACATATTGGTAGCAGTAAATATACATCAATATTTCAGAATACAAGCGTGGTAATAACAGTATTGGTAATACTATACGGGTATATTTAATTGGTAAATGTCGCAACTCAGTTAATTTTCACTTAGCACGACAATCGAAAGTTAATTCGTCAATTTTTATTTTTATTCTTATTTTTATACCTTTCTTATAATTATTGTGTTTTATTGCTTCACTTCAACTGTAAATAATAATTTTATTATTGTTATAAAGTGAGTTTTTTTGTGAGTAGTCGATCTTTTTAAAATATTGCAATGCGTAATGTAAACCAACCCTAGTTTACCTATACCCTAATTTACTATGAAACCATAGGTTTACTAACCACGCAGCGTAGTGTTCGAAGCGACAGTGCATGACGATTTGCGTGCCTCAACCGTTGTTATAGCAACCTGTAATTTTCTATTTTTACTGTCTACGAGTCTGTCTATCACAGGGGTACGTGATAAATCGGCGATAAATATGTCACGAGTAGAATATTCGCACGCTTACATGTCGACAAATGCACTTCGTGTGAATTGATTTGACAATGGACAACGGTATTTCGTGATTTGTATCGTTGTTATCACTACAGTAAGATTCATGTACCGGGTATCTACTAGGAAAATGGCGCTGTTGTGGAAAGTTAATGGTTTGGTTAGTGATGATCTTCAAACGCCTGAACAGATCTTCATAAATTATATTCAAATTCAAAGGAGATCCTCCACGATTCATACACTTTTGGGCTAAATCTGAAAGTGCCGGCCAAAAAAAAATTTTGCTGTATTTCGTTAGAACTTGTTCCCCTGAACATTTTTTATTATGACACCAAAGCTGTAGAACCATTGACCTTGGTTTTATTTAAGTTTAAAAATCTGTATTTTTTCGAATATATGAAGAGTTTCTAAGGCATTTTTTTTACTTTTTTGGAGTTTTGTTAAGTGCTCCCTATCCGATCCTGACCACACACCTAAAAATACCACATTGTGCATCTTGGCTGGAACTACCACGGAACCCCAGATGGTGGAATGGATGAAACACCATCTCAGATGGTGATTAAGGCAGACTGGGATCAACTCATTTGCAGAAATGATGATTGGGATGGCTTCTCAGTGGACTCCACTTGCCACATGCCGCAAACCTCGTGAGCCAGATCTAGATACTTTCGTTTTTCTCTGTCTCCACTCCCACGAGGTTTTCGCCATGTTCGATGGTGATGGCCACTAAAAACACCCTCCACTATGCCCGATCCATCAGCACGATATCAAGCTTATTAACCAGAATCATCCTGTCCGTGATGATAGACCGGTCCCAGTAGAGCCGTACCCCATCACGCTTAAGTTTTGGCACCGGTGTGTACTTATAGTCTTTCATCCAGGAAACCGTACTTCATAGCTTCAAGCTCTTGGTGAAGGATTTTGGCTGCTTGGTTGTGCCTGTGGAAATACTCAGTGTTAGCAAGAGCCGAAAATCCCGATTGCACATGCCTAATTGACTCACTGGGATGGCGACAAGCTCAACAAATGTTGATAGTGCCATCCTTTAGGATGTACTTTCGGTAGTTCCGCGTCTTAACTACCTGATCTTGTACCTTCGGTTTCCCTAAAGAGGTCAACGAAACGCAACCATTGCACGGACGCTTCTTTATCCACGTGAGGCTCATTAAGAGAGACAAAACCATAGTAGACTCAGACAATCGCCCTGGAAGATACTCCGCTGTATCCTTATCCGATCATCGGCAGCTGTCAACCGCTCATCATGAAGACAAAGGTTCGTGCTCTATTGCCCCATACACTCTCCGAGGAAGTTTCGAACTGTACTATCGTCATTGTACAGCTCAAGGACCCTCAAGAACCATGAATGGGGCACCGAGTCGAATGTCTTCATGCATTGTTAATCCAGGCTGTGGGGAAATTCCGGCAAGTTAGTTTGACCAGTTGGCTCGCGACGAAGTCGATGAGAAGGTGCTTCTTAGTACCGCGACTATTGTACTGACATCCGTTCTGAGCCCCAGACATTATACTATTCTCGCCTACATGACGGGAAATCTTTATGTTCAAAACGGATGCCAATGTCTTATAGATGCTAGTAAGATATGTGATGGGGCGGTACTTGTCAGCGGCATCGGTGGACTTTGGAGCTAAATGAGTGATTCCGTTGGTGAAAAGGCTCGGGAGCGCCCTTTGCTCGAGAGCTTCTTGGAATTGTTTAGCCAGATAGATAGCATGGCAGAACGAAAAACCAGAAGTGATGCAGTCCAACATCCATCCAGGACTTTTCCAGTTCGCGGCCCGGCGCACCGCACCAAGTACATCCTCTGGAGAGATGGCGACTGGGTTCATCGGCTATATTGAGGCACATGCTTCCTCTACCGCCGCAATCCAAGAGCCCTCCTCAAGCATCCATCCATCCATCTCTCATCTTCCATCTCTCTTGACCACACTCTTCGCCAAAAGGCGATGAGGTCAGCGGGCTCGGCTGCTGAGAGGTAGAACAGACTGCTGGGTACTCCAGTTTTTATTATTATTATTAGAAACATTTCATTTAGTAGGAAAAAATACAGATTTTTAAACTTAAATAAAACCAAGGTCAATGGTTCTACAGCTTGGGTGTCATAATAAAAAATGTTTAGGGGGACAAGTTCTAACGAAATACATCAAAATTTTTTTTTGGCCGGCACTTTCAGATTTAGCCCAAAATGGATGATGTCCTTTATTTATTTCATGTAGGCCAACTTGTGGCACTTATGACAAGTCAAAAATCTACCACCGGTGGCGAATGCTGATTCTGCTGATATGATAGTTATGATCTATCACAATCACGTTAGCTTTCAAACAGAACAAATCACATCAAAATCGGCCCATTCGTTACGGAGATACTAGGGAACAGACAGACATACGGATACACAGATTACAGGTCAAACTTATAACAACCCTCTTTTTCTCTCGGGGTTAAAAATGGAACGTTATCGAAATAAACGGTAGATTGAGTATTTATATTCGCTACTCAATAAATATTGTCTTTTTGTCAATAAATTCTGTTGTTTATCTGTGCGAATACGACAAAACAATGCGCTTATTTATATTTTATATTTATTCTAGTTTTGAGGTTTTCCGTTTATTTCCCACGATAAAAATGAGTCTATGTCGACCGTTAGAAACCGAAATAAAATATAACCTAAGTACTCCTTACATAATCTTCTTCTTGCATGTGAAGTTTCGTTAAAATCGGTTCAGCCGTTCCGAAGATAAGGAAACACGACGTCTTTCGGTTCTACTATCGTTAGAATGAATAATTATTTATTAGACAGTTATTCTGTAATAGCTAAATAATAAATTCTATTTTATTTATTTAGGTTGCATCATAATATCTGGCGCATCTCATACAGAAATATGTAAGTTTCAATGATGATTTATGCAGTCACTCACTTAAAAACTTTAATGCGAATAGAGATTTTCATTGTAAGAAAGTTTCAGTTCTGCCACAAAATCAGAGGAATCAGAATATTTTACAAAACTAGACTTGCAAAGCCCTATTTCGAACAGTGTTACAGACAACGGAAATATTTCCGCAGCGTAACAAGGACAAAGGATTAAAGTAATTACAGTACAATCTTACTTTGTAGTTAGATCACTCAATGTCCTGGGCGCTTGTACCTAATATAATTACAAGATCTAATACAACTCAAAATAACATAGTAACTTAAAATGGTCTAGCTCTTTATAATCGCTGTCTAGCTCTCGGTATTAAAAAGCACTCATTTTCAATAGATAACCGTTAATTATTCGATTAAGTTCAGTTTGTATAGCCGTAAAATTGCAATGTCCCGAGGCAATGAATTTGCAACTATTGAGTAGACAGTCAACTTAGAAAATATAGACTGCGGACGGGAAAATTATTTTGTTTAACAACGAGACCTAAGATTTAAGAATTTGTAATGATGCTCCATAATAGATAAATCATAACAGCTTTGTGATAATGCCACCTTGCAACCTATTATCTTTTTATTCAAAGACAAGATAGCCCTTGGCTGTGATCTCACCTGATCGTAAGTGACGATGCAGTCTAAGATGGTTGGATGGTGGACATGGCAGTGTAAATTCAACTCATACCCCTAATCTGTTAATACACGCCATCGTACCGGAACGCTAAATCGCTTGGCGGCACGTCTTTGACGGTAGGGTGGTAACTAGCTACGGCCACAGCCTCCCACCAGAGAGACCACCATATACAGTTTCCTTTTCCGTCTTGTAATACCTACAGCTTTTTTCTGTGCTCTGAACGCTATTATAGGGAATTATTTCGTTGAAAATTACAATTTTCATTAAAATTCTTCGTTTGGTTGTTTGTACCTAATATCAGCCATCTCTCTAGTTCAAGCTTCAGGGTATTCTAAATCTGTGAGTGAACAGACGAATTCCAATCTTTAGGATCTCGAACGGAAGTCATTCACCCAGGTAACTTGATTAAACTAATATTACCTATTTACGATTAAAGATTATAGGTACAATGAATAGCAATATAATATATTTGAATTAATGCATAAACTTTAAAAGACTTAAGTGTGCCGGCGTTAGGTTATATTAGTAATAAATTGGTGATTAAATACCTTATTTTGTGATCGAAGTTAAATACACATTTATCTGCATTAATCCGTTCTATTTATAAGACGTGGATATTAAAAGAATTCCTAATATTGATACGAGTATTAATCAATATGCTAATAGTATTTTAATCTTTTAATGGTCATTCGTCTCGTAGTAGCTACTAAATGTTTCAATGTTATTTTATCATTCTACAAACATAACATCGCTACTGGTACCTACCTGGGCACCTTTGGTATTCTCTTTTAGATAATCCAAGCACAGTCCAAGACTCACTTCTAGAACTCTTTCTTCTAGTTTCTTTTATATAATTATATTACTACTAGCGGACCCGACAGACGTTGTCCTGTCTTAACTATGAATATTGAAACTCCCCTTTTTACCCCCATGGGGAGAGAATTTTCAAAAAATGTAAAATACGTAATTCTTTATTTTTGATCAAGAGCCAAAATATCAAGTTTCATAAACATAACTTGAAAAATAACTTGAAGAACGAAGGACTATCATACAAACATTCAACCCCTATTTAATCCCTTAGGGGGTAGAATTTTTAAAAACTGTGAAACACCTACTTTTTTGTTTTCAATTTAAAGCCTAAGTACCGAATTTTATGGGTATAGCTTGAAAAATAACGGAGTTTCATACAAACTTTAACCCCCCTTTTTACCCCCTTGGGGGGAGAATTTTCGAAATATGTAAAATACGTAATTCTTTATTTTTGATCAAGAGCCAAAATATCAAGTTTCATAAACATAACTTGAAAAATAACTTGAAGAACGAAGGACTATCATACAAACATTCAACCCCTATTTAACCCCTTAGGGGGTAGAATTTTTTAAAAGTGTGAAACACTTACTTTTTTGTTTTCAATTTAAAGCCTAAATACCGAATTTTATGGGTATAGCTTGAAAAATGACGGAGTTTCATACAAACTTTAACCCCCCTTTTTACCCCCTTGGGGGGAGAATTTAAAAAAAATGTAAAATACGTAATTCTTTATTTTTAATCAAGAGCCAAAATATCAAGTTTCATAAACGTAACTTGAAAAATAACTTGAAGAACGAAGGACTATTATACAAACATTCAACCCCTATTTAACCCCTTAGGGGGTAGAATTTTTAAAAACTGTGAAACACGTACTTTTTTGTTTTCAATTTAAAGCCTAAATACCGAATTTCATGAGTATAACTCGAAAAATGACGGAGTTTCATACAAACTTTAACCCCCCTTTTTACCCCCTTGGGGGGCGAATTTCGAAAAATCCTTTCTTAGTGCTCGCCTACGTCATAAAAGGAACCTACTGTCAAAATTTCAAGTTTCTAACTTCAGTGGTTTAGGCTGTGCGTTGATCGTCAGTCAGTCAGTCAGTCAGTCAGTCAGTCAGTCAGTCAGTCAGGACAAGACTTTTTATATAATTATAGATTATTTAGTTTAATTTCTGATGTTTTTTTAACCGACTTCTTTTATAATTAATTTCTTAATTCTTATAGTCTAATAATAATGGAACGTTACAGTAACATTGCATTAGGCCAGTGTGCTGGAATAGAACTCTTCTCTGAGGTCAATAGTGAGCCATTTATGAGTTGCTGGTGAAATGTTGTAAATAACAACTATACCATCCCATTGTTTGGCAACAAACATCAATAAACTTCTGAAAAAAATTCAGAATCCAGCCTCTTTCTTCCAACACTGATTTACGCGTGTATTTGTTTAACATTTGTAATTTACTTGCGGAGTTTGTTTGCTCACGATAATGTTGGAATATATTAAACACCTTAAAATGTAATTCCAACGACAAAATAGCTCGGTTAGAGAATTTTCAAATTACACTTCGCGAATCGAGTCCCGGTTCGGCCCCCAGGCGTTCGCTTCCCTTCAATAACACAGGATGAAACGGGGCTCTCCTGAATGCGTGAATTTTATTAGGGGTACGAATCAATAGACGACCAAACATTCTACCCCAAATTTCAAAAAGAAATCATAAATCTTTGCAAATACGGCGAAGGATTTGAGGTCATTAAAATTTAAATTGCTTTTTCCTAAGCTTTAGCTTAAGATGTTTACATCCCGCACGGTGACTGATAAAAACTGAATTAGGTTGAAGATTCTTACGTCGAGACGGAACTTAGCAAGAAAAACTTTGAACACTCACGTGCTTGCTGTGAGTGCAGTCGTTCTTGTGGGTAGTACAGTACGAAATTCCAGTCCGAATTTTAGTTTTCCAGCAACACTCCACACAGTTTCAATCCAATATCTGGGTATTCACAGATTGTGGCACTAATATCGGGGAGAGGCGCGGAGAGACACAGAGATCCGACTAGCTCGGCTGGCGCGAGGCTGGCGACTGGGTGACTCTCGACTGCACTCGGAACCCGCCCCTCACTCCGTACGCACTTCTTTCCCTGGAGATCAGCTGAGTCCTTATTATTAATTTCGCAGCCATATTTAATAACTTTATTATGATGGCATTATTCCGTGAATTGGTAACGTTTAGAAAGAGCTTCGTATAATGTATGGTGTTTGTGTTTCATTTGCAAATTGGCATGTTTGGAACACAATAACGCAGTAATGGTGACTAATTAAGTAATTAATCTAATTCCTATACACACAATGATTTGGTCATAGAAAGCTTTTAACGGATCATTTATTTAATGAACATAGTTATAATTTAGGGTATTTTATACAGGGTATTCCTAAGAATTCAGATACCTACGTCCTACATCGCAAAAGGTTATGTAGATCGTCAAATAACAATTGGAAGAAATGGCTTCCTTTCCTATTTCTCGCTGGCCTTTTTGAGAATAACGTTTTATTGATATAAATTTTTTGATACTTTCAAAAACATTTCTATCAAGAATCTCATAGATATTATTATGTACGTGTAAAACTTATAATTTTGATAACTATTTTCACTTTACTATGCAAGCTTTGTAGGTACCTACTTGTAATTTTAAAACCATCTCTATCAAATCTCAATACGTCGTCTTTGTTAATATCAATCACTGTCACGGTAACGAAAGCCAACCCCCAAATAAAAAGCAAAGGTATATTTTCCTTGCCATTACATTTCTTTTATTCTGTTTAATTTCAAGGTTAAAATCAGGTGAGGTTTTAAGTTTCACTTAGTCCTTACTTATTGTTTTTCATGATGTCAAATGAAAAACGTTTCAATTTCAATTTAATGAATGACAATTTCAAATTTCTTTCTGTGTTGTTTTCCCAAATTGTGGTTTTGGATCGATTGTGCGTGAAATTGTAAGATTAAAGAGCTATATTAATAATCGTTTTCATTTACTTAGAATGTTGCTAGAGTTAGATCTTTTGCTAGTTAGTACTTATCTATTATTACTACTTAAAGATAAATTTTTTCTAGATATCAATATATAAATATCACCTGCTGAGTGTGTAACGTTCACACTGACCTAACGTTTTCAACTTTGTTTGTACATTCATAGTTAAATGTATACTTCTATAATTTTAAGATCTAGATCATATAGTATTTAAAGACACAAGTTAAAGAACTTCAGGGTTTTTTGTCCCATTCTTCACAACCAACGGTTTTATTGTGAAATAAATGAAATTGATTAATGAGACATCGGTATTTTCGATGAAATCTTCTAAAAGGAAGTCTTTTACCACAATCACGCACGCGAATGCGTCCAAGCGGAGAGACGCTTGATTCTGTGGCAAGACATCAATGAAAATTACTATTATTTAACTATTTATAATTATGTTTAGCATGAATTGTGATATTACATTCATAATTATTTCAGTTATTTGATTTCAGATATGTAACAACTAGCTGATGCCCGCGACTGCGTCGGCGTCGATAAAGGTTTTATTGATTCCCTCAGGAACTCTTTAATTTTCCGAGATAAAACGTAGCATATGTGTTAATCCTGGATGTATATCGATATATTCGTTGTGGCGTGAAGGAGTAACGAACATCTATCCATCCATCTATCCATCCTCACAAACTTTCGCAATTGTAATATTAGTAGGATTATATTGTATTTAAAGAGGGGACGGCTGCCGACGCCAGGCGGGTGATCAGTCCTGTGTCAGGACTATTCCACCCAATTCCCCATGTTTGGACACAGGTTACTGGTGCCCAGGCAGCCTACCCCCCTCAAACCTACCTATACCTTTCGCAAACCTAACGATATCCTTTATAGAAAGATTTGTTAGGTCTTGTCTATGACAAGTCATAGATCTCGCTTCAGCGGTTTCATGAATGTAAAGTTGTAATTGAGGAGTACTTTCTACTGACATTGTCCACATTGATGTAATTCTTAGGTGGATTATCATGATTGACTCATTCTAGACACGATGCGCTTTAGGTACATTTGGATTACTCATCATACCTAGATAGAGCACGGTTCCTTATTATGATTATGAAAATCTACTACTTATATGACAGTTATTAATATTCGCGTCACGACTATATTTCATTTATGTTCAACGAGCATCGAAAATTACTTAACATAGTCAGCGATCTTCCAAATCAAAATCAAATTTTTTAATCAAATTAGGTAACAACAAAATATTTTTGCTGTCAAAAATGATTTTAGGTAACATTATGTAAATGAAGTAAGGGTTAATGCTTGTATTTGAACGAGCGAAGCGAGTTCTCTGAGTCAACTAGGGCGCTTGCCTACTAGACAGAGAAGTGTGTCCGTCTAAATGTCTGTCAGAGCCCTATAGCTTCTGAATTACTGAATATTAGAACGTGAAACTTGGTTGAAAATTCAGTTATATCCTGTACTTGAACAACAAATACTAAAATTAGATAAATGTTATAAAGAAACGAAATTATTTAATTTTAATGCGCCATCTATTAGCATTATTGTGAAGCTAATAGCTTCACTATAATGCTAATAGATGGCGCTGTGTCAGTAAAATAGTTTTATGTCAACTATTATTTTTTTTATTGCGTCTAATGTATGAATTACTGTTCCCTCCGGGTTCGGAATTCTCAAAACGAACGCAGTCGCGGGCATTAGCTAGTCTATTATAAACTAACTAAAACTACTTTATTACGAAGGTACTCGTAAATAACGCATTTGGGAAATAAAATGCCTTTGAGATATAAACAGCTTTTCAAAGTAAGAGAGTAGCGTTTGTGTAATTTGATTGAATTTGAAATGATGAAGCACTAATTGAATTCGTTTGGCCATGCTCAAAGCGTTTAACAAAGCCTTTTAATGGACTCTTTTGTATCCTCCACTTTAAAAGCGGATAGCAAGTAGTGTACAGTTAACAGTTTTTAATTACTATTTAGAACTTCTTTGAACTTAAGCTTAGTTCTGTATGCACTCATGGCCACTTCCTTTCTGCTGGCCAAATCTGGAACGGTTCTATCATCATCACAATCATCCTATCCCATGGTCAGCCCATAACGGGCACGGCTGGGCATGGGTCACGTCTCAGAATGAGAAGGGTTTAGGCACTGACCTCTATTTTTAATCTACGGTTAATACTGGACTTGCTGCTGTGATTTCTTTTTTGGACCTACTTGATTGATGCCATTTTGGATTTGGTGTTGTAATTATAGATAGGTACGAGTGTTTCTGGTACTTATAATAGTATAATTGCCTCCCAACCTCCACAATTAATCTATTAATTATTAACAGACTTTATTTATTCTATGATTTGAATAAATAAAGAGGTATAGATTGAAAACATTATTGCTACTTACATGTTTTTTTGTAAAACTTTATTTGAATAAAAAATTATCTATTCTATTCGTATAGAGTATATAGGTACGTTTAGAGTATGGGCCATTTCTCTGAAAAACCTTTTCGGATTTATTTTTTTGAATTCGAACCCTGAACCTTGGAAAAGGTGTCCCAAGTGTTAACCACACAGCTACTTGTATCACCGGTTTATAAACCTACTATAGTGAAGAATAAACTGAATCTTGTATTTAAAGCACGAGTGTCATAAAATGAAAGAGGAATTAATGGCACGACGTGCTGTACCTACAGAGATACAACGAACGACAAAATTAGACCACATTTTCTTTATTTGTTCTAGTATTATACCTACTATTTAAGCAATCTAACTTAACTAACAAACCTTGTAATAAGATTGTCTAAACGAACTTTCTTCCTTCCTTTTTCTAAGAGCCGATTTTATCAACGTAAGCTAACCGTCTTATCTGAGCGTAAAGATATTTGGAAAATTTTCAATATAAACTGTCTGCCCAATTTATTCCTTGGTTAAACGTCACTTTTACGTTAGTTAGGACGTTATTGAAATTGGCTCTAAATAAACAAGTCTTGTGTAACCAAAATTAAACTTAAACTCTTTGCTAGAATAGCCACAACCATCTGGGAAATCCTATGGAGTAGTGATGTGCCGAATATCCATATCCGTATCCGCGGATATCCAAAGGGAGAAGAAAGATCTGTATCCGTTACTTTTTTTGCGGATCTTTTCCTTATTAATTTTCAATACATAGAGGAAATTCTAGGTGATTAAGTAGCAATGAAAAACTATTAAATTTCATTCAGATAATTTTAAAATCAAAAATTTACCACTAAAAGTCATTGAAATTATTGACAAACATATTATCCTGCGCGGAAAAATCGTAAGCATCAGCTTCTTTTTGATATTCCACGGCATTCAGACTATGACAGAAATGGGTTCTTAATCTAATTTTTATTTCCGACTTCATTAGGGAATACTAGAATAGGATTAAATTATTCATTCATTAAATAATTACGTGACCACGTTTAGCGCAAAGGGCGAGTTGTATGTGTCGGTAGAGTGGTAATATATTCAGTGCACAGTGATTACAGAAAGTAGCATACGGTCCCCGACGAATACCCGAGTGAAATTACGGCGAGACGACGAAGCTTTTCATTATCAACTTGGAAATTTAGGTCAGACAAGCAAAAGCAAACAAGACGCGCCTGAGCTTGACGAAATTTTTTGTGACGTGGACTTTTATTACGACACCAGTTCTTGATTAAATCCGACGAATGAAAAAAGACTATCGTACGTGAATCGTACATGGCCGTACGGTGATTTATCGGATTCTATGCTACGTTGCACATATCCTCCCCTATGTAAAAATTGACATTTAGTATTGCATCGTGTGATATAGTAACGTTTTTATTAAAAGTTAAAAACAGTTTAAACTAAATACTTTATCTAAGTGCACGACTGAAAATAGTAAGTTAAACAAACTGCATGAGCAGTTTGGTGGGATTAATAATAACTTTTTAGGCATATAAGTAATAAAAAACTCAAACTGAGCAACAGCAAATAGATTACATGCAGAACAGACACACCAGGTGTAGTTCTATTATTGTGTCATGTGTGTACTCTCACTTGACAAATCCCGGATCTATAGGTTAGGTTAGATTAGAATAGGCATTATGATTAGGTTATAATAGGTATTTCATAACTTTGGCCGTCGTAGTAGTATAGAAGTGTGGGTTACACAAATAACCGCTTTGGCAACTTTCCTACACCCTATTAGCTTTTACAACGGTCCCCCATAAGTTTTTACTACCATTACTATCGTACGAGTACTAACTAGACCAGGCACGGCAATGGAGTGGCAAATATCTGGATTTTCTTTTTCCCTACTACGCTGTTCCAAATTCTGACGTAGGTATTGAATGAAATTTCTTTCCAAATCTACAAATTCAAGAATTATTTTGCACAATAGCACTTTCAGAAAGTTAACTCGAATATTGGTCGGACAATAAAGCGCAGGAATTTTCGATAAATTCAATTTCAAAAACAAAAGCCCAAAAAACAAAGCAGAGAAAAATTGGACGATTTTTGCATTCTACAAAACAGCAAAATCTATACGAACAAAATAGTGAGCAGGGCTTGGGTAGTTTGTGGTATTATGGATGAGGTAATTCTAAAGACCAATGTAGAAATCCAGTGTTTTAGCATGTAAATATACTATCAGGAAGAGAAAGGCGTGAAGATCATAAAGGAAGAGAAATGTGACCCGAGATAGGAGCCAACAAAGGACTAACTTGCAAGCTTTAGATGAACGCAACAGGTCGTAAATGCTGCGGTCAGAACTGAAATTACATATAGGTTTGTTTTCTTAATATGTAACTCAATAGTTTTAGGTTAGACGGGTCTCGGTTCTCCAGAGGACTGTATCCACGAAATTATATTACAGGCAATTGAGATTAAATAGAATTGTCACTTTTATAGTATGATCTAGATATTTGGATCATTTTTTGATCAGTAATCCAAAATCTGCGTTGATAGATCAGTCAGTCAGTCAGTCAGTCACCTTTTCCTTTTATATTTTTCGACTATGTATCTAATAAAGAGCAGTGGTAAACCAGATTGCAACCTTAATACGATTCGTCAACTGTTTAATTATTTGGCACGTACAATATGATAAATAGCTGTACAGTGGTTGATACTTAGCATCCTTTTTGGGGCGTGTGAGTTAGAAACTCACACGCCCCAAAAAGGACTCCGAGACACATTCCCCTAACTTTTCGGGGAAAATTATTGCCCCAAAATGTTCTACAAGATTTCTGCCAATCTGTTTTTGGCCAGCGTGGTGATAATACACTAATACTTGGACTTAACCCATTCTGAAAAGAAATCAGCTATTCTCAGAGATAGATTGAGATGATGATAGATACATGAAACAACACAATCATGTATCGTAACAATTTACTTCGACATTGAAAAGAACATCGCCGAATCAAGAGTACTACAGCGTTTGTGTACCTATGATACAAATGAGGAGGGTTAAGGATCGTTAAACCAACGATGATTACGATCCCTAATTGATTTCCCTCTGTAGTTCAGACAATCTAAACAAAGCCATTTTTCAACTCCAGTATTGTCTATAAAGCAGAAATCTCCATACGTAGAGTTATTGAAACCCATTTTTATTCGAAATATTTTGTAGAAGAGTTACGTAACGGTTGAGATCTAATCATCTGGTCCATTTGAGAACACGCATGAGATATTTAGATCAGAGTAGAAAAAATGATTTTCAAGTTTATATGCATATGTTCTCTTCTTATTGTCACTTTTTATTTGCTGCAAGAAAGAAACGAAGCGTAAAAAAGTAACCACAGCTTGTTTGGTTTTCTTTAAAAATACAGGACAGCCGATAATCACGGATTAATCGATCCGCATCATTTATTTCGCTGTACTAGCGGCTGAATCAGATTAGCTTTGTTACAATAGACGCCAGTCAGATGACCCCGTTGTGCAGTCACTACAAAATTGCAATTCATACAATTAATCCTATACTGCTAGAAGTTTACAAACTTTGTGAATTTTATAAGGAAAACTAGGCGCCCCCGGCTTCGCTCGCGTGGGTTGTGGATTTTTAATTCCCGCGGCATTCTTTAATTTTTCCGGGATAAAAAGTAGTCTTTTGTCCTCAACTATACCCATACAAAAAATCGCGTAGATCCGTTGCTTTGTTGCGGCGCGATTGAAGGACAAACCAACAAAAAACACACTTTCTCATTTATAATATTAGTAATTATTATATGACGATGGTTAGTAAAGGTAACCGAATTAGGTATTGCAATTTATTGTTGGAGATACTACACCGAAGGCACAAGAAATGAAGGTAAAGTGCGTTTGTTTGTTTGTTTTGGGTTGTCCTGCAATCACGTAGCAATGGAGCAACAAATTGACGTGATTGTTTGCATAGTTTAGTCCGAGGTTTAGTTAATATAGTTGAGGGCCTGGAGAGTGACATAGGAAACTTTTATATTGCGCAAAATAAAGGGATTTCACGAGATTTTTAAAACCCTCGGACTAAATCGAAGGCAAAAGCCTAATACAAAATCTCTCTCTGCGTCGTGTTCTCCATTACTGAGGGTCGTAATAGTACGGAGGGTCTAATACAAATAATGCATATAAAATATTGATTTTCCATGGAGAATTCCGTGGATGAATATCTTGGCATATTCAGTTATTTCTTTTCGTCGGTTTTATTACATGTAGTAAGCAAACAAGAAAATTGCTAGCGGCTCATGAAAGTGCTTTCAAATTATTATGTAAATTATGTGAATCAATTTCGTGAAAACAGGAGGGAGGGAACAATTTTTGTTTCATAAATTATGCATACAAAATTAAATACTTCGACAAAGTCGAGGCTACGCTTGTAAAAGAAGTTTTCAGTTTTAGTTCGCACTTGATACAATATTACTAGTTTGAGTATGAATCCAAAATAGTTTGTCGATTTGCATACACGACTTTATGAAATTCTATACCTAGTCGATATTCTATCCCGTATATAGTATAATGACATACCTAGACGTGTAAACTATACACTGGGATATACACAAGTGAATTCAACTACATACTTTGAATACGATGTAATGATAAAACAACCCCTGACTGTTATCTCACTTGATGGTTAGTGACAATGCAGTCTCAGATAGTAGCGCGCTAACAAAGCTGCAAATTCAAACACGACATCGATGATACCTACTCTGCCACAGTGGTACATAACTTTCTCAAAAAAGTTACACTATTTTAACTTTATAAATACTTCATCGGAGGTTGATTCAAATTAGACGGGGTTTAAAATTGAATAAGTTTCAGCGTTACTGAAGTTGTCCGATGACGCAATTCAATGCCCGCGAAATCAACTTGAACTTGATATAAAAGTACCAACTATTAAACTAGTTGACTGAATAGATTGATCAAACTTATTAAAATAGAACGGAAATCGTATAAGATTTTCTTCAGCAGTTTTAAAAGGCTTAAATCAACGGCCCCAAAAAAACAAGTCTTATTACAAGGCAGGCTTAAAATAAGATTTGACTTTTTTCATTAGCGGGAAGTAAAATATAGCATAATTAAGCTAAGAGAAAAAAAACGTCATTTTTGAGTTTCGCTGATTTAAGTACGTAGGGACCGTTGAAATTTTCAGTAATGATTCGTTGGCTATAATCTAAGTTCAGGACCCGGATGGGAAAAAAATAATTGGGGTTTTCCGTCGAGCAATTTCTAGAAGCAGCCCGGAGTTGGGATGTTAGCGGTGTTGTAATCCATGCCTCGGAGAGCATGTATATCCGTTGGTTCTGCGCCTGATCTCTTGCCAATCGTGGCGGATTACGGCCAATGAGTATGAACGAATAAAGAGCGCACCTGTTTCTGCGCGTACACTTGCGCACCTCATTTATGCTTAGTCTCCTAGTCTCCATTGAAATTGATTTAAGTGATTCATTTATCAGCATAAAAATAAACTTCATTGGTATTTGAAAAGAAAATAAAAAAAATGGTAAAAGGCTTTGCCCGTGGCTAGTTACCACCCTACCGACAAAGATGTGCCGCCAAGCGATTCAGCGTTCCGGCACGATGGCGTGTAGAAACCGATTATGGGTTGTATTTACACTGATATACCCCTTCCAAGTTAGACCGCTAGATCTTAGACTGCATCGTCACTTACCATCAGGTGAGATCGCAGTCAAGGGCTATCTTGTCAGCGAATAAAAAAAATCTAAATCTAAAATCGTGTCCTAAATTGTTGGCTGGAAGGAGCCACACAGAGATTCAAGTGTGTTATGTGCGTATTATGGTGCGTCTTTTAGTTACACATAAGGATGAAAATAAACGTTCCCTTATTCATATTTCAAAGAGGAGCCGAATCCTTATTATTACAAGAGAAACTTTTCGCCGGGAGCTAAATCAATACTCGTTGGGCTAGGAAAAGCGAGCGACCTCCACAATCCAAGTTAGAATAAACAGTGGCTTCTGTTAATGTTTTGTTTACTCTCAAAGAACATAAGGGTAGCTATTGTAAAAATTCTCTTATTAATGCCCATATTACACTATACCATATTATATAGGATCCTATGTCGTACCATAGATTATCATCCTAGGAAATATATATGTAAATATATATAGGAAAGTATTTATTATATACTTCAGCAGTCGGCAGTAACTCTTTCAGGAGCATAACCCAGATTCCTTCATATTCCAACAAAAAATCTTGTGACACCACTCCTAATTTAAGCTTTCCGCTTATTTGAAAATCAGTCAAAAAAATAGTTGTCTTAACTATTTTTTTTATCACATACGTCAGCAGTTGGCAGTAAGACTCTCTATGGAGCATGACCCAGAGTCCTCCGTACAGCAAAAAATCTTGTGACAGCACCATGCGTAATTGCCTCTTGGTGTCAGGAAGACTAGCTCATTTATTACCCGACTACGAAAGTCAAAAGGAAGGGTTATGATATTAGCAATCTGTGCACATAAGTATGCGTGATGTGACTATTTACGAATGTTTCTCCATAGCGAATAAGTTACTAAGCCGATTTCGATGAATGAGGTGCCAATCTATACGTTATGATGGTCCGGGTAACATACGCTACATTATATACGAATAAAATCAATATAACGGATTTTACATCCAATTTTTTGTATTCGGGTTACAGTTTTTTAAAATTTTAAATCTTTTATTAAGTACATAAATAATAATTGAGCACAAATGCGGCTCAATATAACCTATTTTACTAATATGTATGTTTAGGATTGAATACTATATGTTATAAGGCTGATACTACTATTTATACTCTTCGAGTAACATAAGTTACAAGATCCATTCGGTTTGAATTAATTTCGCTGGCGCAAAACTTACACCAACTAAGACAAAAAGTGCGGGCAAAAGGGAGCCAGCCGCCTTGAAAGCAAATGATACGTGATAAAATTGAATGGTACATGTTACAGAAATAAAGTAAAATGGGTAAGATCTTGCCCACACTTGACTGCTAATTATGGTCAGTGACGTAATTTTATTTCTTTGTGTGTCTGGGCCTAAAAGGTCCCTTGCCGCTTAGGGTCCCCCGTCCCCCGTCCGGGAGACCCGTATATTCTATTGTTTGAATTGTATACAATGTGTCACATTTGGGGCTATTTATGGCACGATTTACCTATAGTAAACGTTGACATCATGTTGACATTGAATATTTTCAAGTTACGTGGCAGCTTGGTAACACGTTAGGTAGGTATGCCTACACGTAGATTTTAAATTCTATTCTGTATTCTAATTTTCATCTTTGATATATTATTTCGAGTTCCTGAAATAATGAAGGTATTATTCGAATAGTAACGTCTTGAAAAAGTATACACTTACTCTATCAATTCAGCCGGCAAAGAAATGATAGATTCACCTGCCAAAGCGGTCAGTAACTCGTCACAGACGAAAAATGAGTTTATTTCTGAACGGTGGTGTTACGATACAAACACGAGGTATGCGTTGCAGTTTATTTATGTATCTCTTGAAAATCTGATTCATCCTGCGATGCACATAGAAACAGGTCAACGTCTTGTGTCGGAAATAGAACGCGTTGGTCGTGCAGTGGCGCTCCTGGCCTATGTCTGTCGTCGCCCGCCCCAACAATCACTTTCGACATGTCGTTAATGTGTCAACAACTGTCAAAATACATGAGAATGTGTCTTATTAAGTACCCATAATTTCATTACATTTAATCCTTGCAATATAAAGGAGTCCCCATAAATAATTTCTTTGAACTCCCATTTTCTTAAACTTTCTAGCTCAAACATGTAAATTGGCGCTAAAATTAGTGATTAACTACATTAAATATGACTACAATTTATGGTAAAATTTTGGCGGTCTAAATCTTACGTTATTAACTAACAATAAGAAATGAAGCTCCTAACAAGAAACATGAGCTAAAACTCTCAGGTATAAAACTACCTTAAGCAGTAGGATCTCTACCATATATTATATTCAATCGAAAGCAATTTTTCAAATGTTGTTTGTAATGTAATAATACAATGTAAACATCTCTAAATCCAGAATGCAGATTCCACACATCTGCGGCTGTAGATATCAAATGTTATAACAATTACTTATTAGCCAACGTATAAGTTTGGCCAACGTATAAGTTTGGCCATTCAGCGGGGTAAGGTAACGCAACCAGCGTTCTGGGCACATTTCCTCGTTCCAGTGGTTTAGATGATATTTTTTAAATTTTTAAATTTTGATATTTTACGTTTTGGTTTTAATTTAGAATTTGGGTTTGTATTATATTAAGTATTATTATTTCAATATAACACCTTCAAAAATAAGACAATGAAGTGGGTCCTGCGAGGTAGGACCTAAGCAGACAGTGGTCAGGGCTGCAGAATGAGGAACCTCCTCACAATACGTGCCGTATCAAGGAGTACCACCTTCTGTATCCTACCCTTGATTCAAGTACTATTATTATTATTACATATCTTAATAAATACTTTAAAAAAATTACTTACTTATTAACAAATTCATAACTTGTTAGACCATGAAGGAATACATGAGCAAAACTGCATAAAATTATTGGATTATCTAACACACGAGCGTATGATCGGAATCTCGTATTATGGTAAGTGTATTCTAGCGGCAAACAAGCCAACTTTTATTACGGAATCGCAGGTCGTCGACCGCCCTATTTTATCACAATAAATGGGTGATAACCGTCAGCTAGTCAAGCTATTTTCTGCTAACAATGTAACATTTTCATTCTTTCATGCGCATATACATTGAGTTATATACCATGGAGATGCAAACCTCACAACCTCCACTCACTACATCTACTTGATATTAATTAGTCTCGCATACCTATTGCACGACACGTGTATTGTATTTTTAAGGAGAATGCAAATAGCATTCTCCTTAAAAATTGTTGAGTTTTATTTTAGAACTCGACGGATATAACGCAGTTTATAACTTTTTGAACTGTCATCGTTCATAGATATAAGTACGATAGTAGCACAGAGCAGAAATATCTATAAATAAATCAAAATCCATTGCTTTAGTTACAATACCATAATGATTTGCGTCATACGATAAAGACAGCGATACTATTGGTAGAGTAGAAAGAGGTACACTACGAATTTACTGAATGAAATTGTGATCGTTTTGCGGAAAACAAGCATCTCTAGGATATGGCAGCTCTATGCAATATAACTTTATTCGTGGATAACGACCTTTTAGCTGGAATCTGTCCGTAGAAAGTGTTGGAACCAAAGTTATGGATTCACATTTCGGGGTATTCACGTTCCTCAATAATGTAAACAGTTTCGGTTGATCGTGGAACGTTCTAAAGTAAAATTATACGGAAAATTAAATTAAATTAATTATTATAAGATGCACTAAGAAAATCGCTTGTAAAATAATAAAATATGTACTTATCTAATAAAATTCTTAAATGTGGGTCATGTAAGTGTTTTAATTTAACCTTGATAAGCACTAATTAGGTAATTACGAAAGCGGATCGTCTGACACGAGGAAAATCTAGTTTACCTACCGTATCTCAAGCTTCCGGTGAAAAATGTGATGCAGGTTATTAAAATATGTTTTAAGTACATAATTATTAAAAATACATTTTATATTTTAACCATCGATGAACGGTGGCGGTATTCAATGGATTGTGTGTTTGTTAGAGGCTTTTTTTGCCATTTTTCTGTATGCCAGGCCGATTTTAATGTGTTTTTTTACAATGAATACTTACGGATCACTTTCGGACAGATTCACCTTTTTAGATTTGAGATTTACCTGAAAAACTAATACGCCGATCAGTTGCAGATATGTTGCATTTCACAAAAATATTTTGATGTCACAGGCCACCATAAACGCAACGCTAAATATAATTTGTTATATACCAATACAAATAGGACAAAAATTGCTCCGATATTTAATTTGAAAATAATATTAAAAAACCTTGCCAAATAAAAGCTCTTTAGTACCAAGCTCTATTAACCGCACTCGATAAAATATTATCTTACCAATTGCAAACGTGTTACGCCTAATTAGACGGGAAGGGGTATTTATAATACGTAGTTATGTTCTGAAAAAACTTAGATAACAATGAACAAAAAATCTAACCATCATGACGTCTAATAACATTGCATGTAGCTAAAGTTTAAGTAAAAAATCTAATTACAGTATTAGCTCGTCCTTCAGTCTATGCGGTAATCGAGTGTGGTCTCATTTATGGCGCAGTGTACACAGGCAATATATTAAAGCTTATCTTGACAGTGTCTATATGGAGTCGATTCATCACTGTCAGTGTCAAACATCCACTGCATTAGCGAAAGTGAATTGATTCAATGCAAAATAATTTTTAACCCCCGCCGGAAAAAGAGGGGTGTTATAAATGTGACGTGTGTGTCTGTGTATCTGTCTGTTCCCTCGCAGTTTCCTAACGAATGGGCCGATTTTGATGCGGTGTTTCTGTTTGAAACCTAACGTGATCGAGATGGATCTTAGCTACAATGTACGTTTATTTTTTAATAACGAATATAAGCCAAGCTGAACTTGACTTATATTCTCCTCTCCCCTCCAAATAAGCGAAAAACTTGTGCTAGGGTGAGTACAAAAATAGAGCAACGGGGGAGGCTGGAACCTGTGACCTTTCAGTTTTCAGTCTGTTGCATTTAGACGTTGGGCTATTGAGGCGTTAAAAAAATCTGCTCAGGAGTTTGAAGATTATCAGTTCATTCCTACTTGGTTAATGTCGGATACAACCTCATATTAAGATAACCTGCAGGTATATATCTTGTTTCTGGAAGGAACTATCCACAAACAGCTTTTCCTAGCGCAGATAGGGACCAATAGAAATATGTAAATTTTATAGTCAATATATAAATTCTTATTCTTATATAGTCCGGCCATAGATTCACATGTCGGGGGTGTTTTAAATTTTCAATTTATACTTGTTATCATGCGCATAAATTGCATCAGCCCCCATTTTATCGGATAGTGCCATATGTGACGGTTACTGCTAAATTGGCGAGTTTTGTTTGCCGAATCTGTGTCTTCTTCGCTATAAATAAGTGTTCTTTATTCGAAAAGGTTACATTGGAAAGCAACGCAAGCTAATACGAACTATTTTATTATGATCACCTAAATCCTACTATCCTACTTAATAATATTATAAATGCGAAAGTTCGGATGTATGGATGTTTGTTACTCAATCACGCCGCGACGACTGAACCGATTTGGCTGAAATTTGCCACAGAGATTGACTATGGTCTGAACTCTGGAGTGACATATGCCTATATGTCACTACTTTATATTCCGGAAAATTGAGTTTCCGCGCGAACAGAAAATCTCAATCCACGCGAACAAAGTCGCGGGCATCAGCTAGTAGATGCATAAAAAAATATAGATTTTAAAAAATACATATAGAATAGTTTTTTATAAAGTTACTGTACTACATATATGAATACACATTAAAGTCGAAATAGTAACAAAGCAATGTTGGGCTATTCAGCTAAAACGTTTCGGTGAGTGGCGTTCGAAAATGCTGATTGTTTTATTAGTTTCCCGCATGCCAGCTGGTTCGAAACACGAGAAAGGTCCATATGCTGCTGGCCGCAGAATAGCGGTATTGTCCGAGACTCAATAAGCTATTACCCTCACATGTGAAGCTGTTCATTGTTAGCAATTACAGGCAACAATCAAGTTCCGAAACAATAATATTCGTATGTGTTCAATGTAATTCACTTAAAGAACTCTGTGGTTGTAGTCGACGCAAAAACGGTAGCACATTGCGTACATGAAAACAATTTTTTTTATTACGAGATATGCTTTCGCTTGCGACAATCAATGATAGAAAGCTCTGACGATGGCTAGGTTGGAGCGCGCTTGCCTAAAAAATGCTTCTTCACTTTTGCCACAATAATTAGATCTCTTTGATTTTAACGCGGTGAAAATTGATTGAATAAGTATTTATTTCTTTGTATCTATTGTTTTTCGAGCCTATGTCACTACTTAGATCTTCACCTATATTTACCCATGCAAAAAATCACGTTGATTGTTGTTGTATCCTTCAATCATGCTGCAACGGAGCATGATTGAAAGATACAACAACAATCGAACACATTTCCGTGTAGTTTTTTTTTGTTTTGCTCTCACTAATTGGTCAGACTTGCTCAGAATATTTTTTAAATAGGTTCAAGGTTTCCGTATCCCGTGCAGTGTGTCTAACCTGTTTCTTCGGTAGGTAGTAGCTATATTCCACCGGAATAATCAGACTAATTTTAGCCCATTAGGGATGGGTAATTACTCATTTAAAAACTAGCATAATGACTTTCACTTTCAAGCCGAGCACTCGCACGTACTTCACATTAGCACACTATAACAGCTATTATAAGGTTAGATAAACTTAAACAGTTCCATCGAAGCGTACGATAATACCTACAACAATTATAACCTATACAGCAGCCAAAGTCGCTAACACAAGCCGAGTGTTTTAGCAAACTCGAATTATGCATGGCGCAGCTCGGTTCAAGACCTTGTACAAGATTTAGAGACTAGGTTCAGAGATAACCGAATTACTTAAATAACAGCCAGAACTTCCAACAACAAGTTTCAAATGACTATTTCAAAATCAAGTTAGAGCTTGTCTAAACTGAAATAACGCGCCCCACTACCGCATTTACGCACACAAGACTCTATGACATATTATTGTCACAACTAAATGTAGTGGGGCGCGTCATTTCAGCTTAGACAAGCTCTACTGAGTTACTGTGATGTTTTGAACAAATATTGATATTTTCTAAAATGGTCATGGTTAATTAAATGTCAATGAAAGTTAAATGTTAAAAAGCTTTCAACAAATGCACGCGTGTGACCAACCAAATAGACTATTAGTTAAATGTAAAGCGTCATCCATACGACGGAATTTCCGGTGAAGCTAGCTTGTGGCCAACTATTAATTATGTGATATTGACCGACGAAAGTGAGATATCCCATAAGATATATACGTACATATAGATACAATATAATGTCTTCCTACAAGGGTTCCAGTGGTGTGGGAGATGTTTTTCACGAATACAGTATAATGTACAGAGAAATAATAATATAGTGAAGATGTTTAAGATTTTATTTATTCTTCTTGCAATATGATATGAATAAAAATAAATTCATAGAAATAGGGATAATTCACTATCACTTTGTACCATTTTTTGTGTCTTAATAATTGTGATTTTGAATCCAAAGGGCTAAAACGGATGACTTTTAGAACTGTATCACATTAGTATAAAATTCTCAAGTTATGTATCTAGTAATCATGTTAGGAGTATATAGTTCCCTACATATTTATATTGCTTTCAAAATTGTACAGAATGACGGAATGTATGACGAGTGGTGTGTTGAAGTTCCTCCTTTTGTGGAGTACCCTTAACGAGTTGGTTGCACTGTTACAAAATTAAAACTTGTCGGTAAATATCCATTTCCTGCTTCAACTGTTCACTCCACTGTTCCGGAGCAGACTGTACATTCGGTGGCATGGGAAATAGTCACGTGACTCCAAAGCAAAATGTGTATTACTTGCATACGGCCGGGCTCAGGGCACGTCCCGTTCGTGCTATTCACAACCGGTTATTGTATGCAAACGATGTCAGGACATTTTTCAAGCGGCTGCCAGCTCAGTGATGTTAGGCGGAAGTTAGACCAGTACAAAATATCGCGAACCACGAAAATATCGCAGATCTATAACCAGAGACTGCAAAGTTATCGCGATATTTATTGATCGTCTGCTGCTTTTTGCCCATATATACTTTACTAGCTTTAGCTCGCGGCTTTGCTCACGTTAAGTTCGATTTTTCAAACCCCTATTTTACCCCCTTAGGGGTTGAATTTTCAAAAATCCTTCCTTAGTGTGCGCCTACGTCATAAAAGGAACCAACTGTAAAAATTTCAAGTTTCTAACTTCAGTAGTTTAGGCTGTGCGTTGATATCTCAGTCAGTCAGTCAGTCTGTCAGGACTGTGAATTTTATATATATATATAGATTCAATAGGCTATTATATTCTACTATTTATACTTTAGTGCGCTTTAGGTATCACATGACTAGGAAATTGTGAGGATACCACAAGCTCTTTCATTGTTGACGTTTCTGAGCAATGTGAGAACAGCTCAAAACCTAATGCTGAGATCTATAGAGCGTGCTCTGACTTAGCTCGGACTTAAGATAGAGTTAAAACGGGACCAAGATAATTCTTTGACATAAATCTGTCTCGTTTTATCTCTTGAGTCTGAGCAGCGTGAAAGTGCGTGTTATTTTGGATTCACTTGATGATGAAAATGCACTTGTTAAGGTTTTATTTTTTAGAAAAATTATCTTATCGTTCTTTAATTTTCTGTGTGGCTTTTAAGCTATTCTGAACGCAGCCTTCGTAAACATTTGCACTTCCACCGGCGTGGTTGCAACGTGCTGATTTTGTACAATATTTTCTCTTTTCCACACTTGGCATTGTTGATGCAAATTGTGCTTTGTTGGTACAACTAAAAGCCGTTAGCTAGAACACATCGATGGCTAAGTATCTTTGCGGGTTTAATTAAGGGTTCTGTAAACAGTAGCTACTGTACTGTATGTACTCGCAAGTAGGTACGGAACCTTTAATTGAGATTTAATACAAGTTTTATTCCACTTTTATGGCTTATTTGTCTTTTTATGTTTTTATTAGTTGATGCCCGCGGCTTCGCTTGCGTGGATTCAGTATTTAAAATACCGCGGGAACTCTTTGATTTTCTGGGATAAAAAGTAGTCTATATCATTTCGGTCTCATGTAAAATCATCGGTCTCTCAAAGTATGACTCTACTTACCTATAAAAAGTCCTAAAAGTTCGGTTGCTTCAAATTTCGATTTCTTATAAAACGCATCTGAATTCTAAATTCTTTGCACGCAGCATTAGTCCTTTTTATGGTGAAATCATTCACGGCTATAGTCAAGCATCTTAGGAAAGTTTAAAATATCTAGAGAAAAAAGTTCTTTAAACTGCACAAAAAATAACAGTTGCTTGTATTCCAAAGATTGAACTAAATCACGAATCCAATGGTAATCTACGACGAAGAATTTGTTTACATAACCACGGCCAAACCCAAACAGATACAAAAAAATGTTGTCTATGATCTCTACGTTCGCATGAAAAATTAAAAAAATAATAGGTACCATTTAAGAAATTTTATGTGCTCATAATCTGTCTGGCAGGATGTTAACACGCTGTGTTTAAATACAATCTCAAGAAGAAAGCCTACTTACAAGTTTTTTACTACACGTTTCAAAAACGAATTCGTGCATCTTGCAAACTTTTTGAAACAAATATCGGCAATACCAATCGCTATGGAACCTCATTATCTTCCTTACTGAGGTAGGGTTTGCCTCAATAGCCCAACGGTTAAAGGTGCGAACTGAAAACTGAAAGGTTCAAATCCCACCCGTTGCACTAGGTATGGTCGTACACACAAAAGCAAAAGCTTTCCGCTTATTTGGAGGGGATAGGAGGATATTAGTCAACTTCTGCTTGGCTGATATTCTCTATTAAAAAAAAAAAAAAGAATAGGTTATTCCCCTGATTAGTTAATTATATTATTTTTTTCTTTACGCGTGAACGCATTACCTCGATTAAAATTGTACAATACGCAAACGAACTTGACAGTTTATCTTTTTCAATATAGTTTCTTTTATTAATCAGTGCAATTACATAAGACGTTATTCATGAATTCGTGAATGAAAGATAGTGAGTTAGATAATTGGCACGGCAACGTTCATAATATCATAAAGAACGCGCATCTAGTGTGTCATTGACCTCGGCTCAGTTGCTCGCGATCAAATTGATTCAACTTTAATATAATATACCTAAACGTACGCACCGTCGATGCTCTTTAATTGCCTTAATTGCTAAACCACAATAAAAATTTACTTCCAACTGTGAATGACCCTCGTTTAGAAGATCAGAGTGCATTATTCTATTCTTAAGGCGAATGTAAAGTCGTATGTAAAATTTTAATAGGTCATTGATTTTTAACCGATTTCAAAAAAAGAGGAGGTTCTCATTCAATACGTATTTTTTTATTTCGCGATGTTACTCCGTGAAATCTGAACCGATTTCAATATTTTTTATTTTTATTTGAAATAACGTGTCAGGTTAGTCCTACTAAAATTTGGTGAAGATCTGATGAATATGTTCAGAGATGGCGGACGGAACTCCTTAATGATAATATAAAAAAAATATTTTTAAAAAACCGACTTCAAACGCCACTTCAAAGTTTAAATTAATTTTAGGCGGCTAAATAAAAACGATGAAACCGGTGCGCGACGCTGGCCCGACTTCAACGGTCGGGCGGTCGTTGAAATCGGTTTTTTTAAAAATATTTTTTTATATTATTATTGAAAAAAAACGAGTCTAATCGCTAATCGTAATTTCATTATATACCCGTAACTGCCTTCCTATTAACCTATTAATAAGTCTCATGTAAAAGATATACCTACAAATATGTGAATGAACTTATCTACGATCTACATCATGAATAGCAAGTTTTTTATCGCTACGCACTGTGTCCAACGCTAACGAGTATGATAGATAGTAATCGATTGACATGACTCGCAACACGGCGGTAATATCTGCGTAAAATTGAACGTAATTGCTCTAGTGAGAAAATATTATAATAATTATCTAACTCAAACTCTTGAAAGTTACATAGGTTCATGATCAAGGTCATATCTATTCTTTAACTAATATCGATTCAAGTCGACCTTGGAAGCAGCCATAGGGGTCTCTTAAAAAATCTTATAATTTAGGTACCTACATAGTGTTGCACGCGATCTAGCAAGACTTGGCTTTACTCTTACTGATATTATGAAACTGTGTGTGTTTGTTTGTTGGTTTGTCCTTGAATCACGCAGCAGTGGAGCAACGACGAGATTTTTTGTATGGATAGAGTTGAGAACGTGGAGGCTAGTTCATGTACCCCAGAAAATCACAAGATTCGCGCAAGATTTTAAAACCTAACACGCATACAAAATTGTGGGCAAAAATTGGTAATACCTAAAATAATTCATTTCCATATGAATAACATATAATATCAAATATAAATTAATCATAAAGCCAGTTAGTTGATCCTAATACAAATTAATTGCAAGCGCGCGAGATGTTCAATGTAAGCGTGCGTTACGCGCATCAAAGAACCTAAAATAGCATCTGACTCACCGAAGCAAGCCTCAGTGCGTTGGCGGTGAGAAAGAAGCGCCATTTTGTTCGTAAACCACTGCGAGACTTGCATTGTGATCTTTAAATAAACTGTTACTAGATTGAGTAACTTATTACTACGAAAGTCGCAATTCGCAAAAGCCCCATGTGACAGATGTTATTATATCTTAAATTCTAGCTCAAAATTGCAAGTGATTACGTTTGCAATCTTGAAATAGGTAACTATTTGTTGCGTTCTCTGCACTTTTACTCGACTTCTAAAAAAGGAGGAGGTTCTCAATTCGTCGGAATCTTTTTTTTTATGTATGTTCCTCAATTACTCGAAGACGTCTGGACCGATTTGGAAAATTATGTTTTTGTTTGAAAGGGTATACTTCTCAGGTGGTCCCATTGTCATCAGATCAGGATTTGATGATGGGATCCTAGAGAAATCGAGGGAACTCTTCTTTATAGGCATAATTTTGATATACTTACTTTATAATGGCGTTTGAAGTTAGTAGAATTTTTACGTTTATATTATTCATTGTAAGACTTTTATCTGTAGTGAATAGTGATGATAACAGAATTCTCCTAGATTAATATAAACCTTTTTCAATTTTGTTTGACCATTGTCATACATTTTAGAGTATTTTTGAGTCATCTCAACCTACGACCCACAATCGACGGCCCACTACCAACGGTCTTCTCTCAGTATGAGAAGTGTCTAGGACCAATGTAGTATGCTGGTCAAGTATGGATAAGCATACTTAACATACCTTTCAAAACAATATATACGGTGATTGGTGAACTCTCACGTATGAAGATTTTCTCGTGATGTATTGTTTCATAGTTAAAACAAGTTCTATTTAATTGCTTAAACAACACATAACATCGAAAAGTTAGAGGTGCATGCCTGGGAAATGAACACCGGAACTCCAACGCTGAAGTCATCAACCTTTTGAGTAAGTACAATGATGATACAGATTTCTCCTGAGCCAATTTAGGGAAAAAGTACAATTTGACCTTTGTCAAAGGATGTATAAATGATGTAGGTAAGGTTTTGAGTTAAGTACCAATTAGTGGCATTTGAAAATGACAAGAAGAAACGTATCCGGCGGTAACTTGTTCCGCGAACACAACATTTATTCATTAGAAACCACAAGTGAGGAACAAGATTAGATAATACAAGTACTTGATTCCATATTTGGACACCAGTCAGAGATGCCGAGCATTTAAATGGAAAAAGCGCCTTTAACGAGGACGCTGCCTTTAAGGACTTCCCTTATAAAAACAGATCTAAAACGAATCCGTCCCTTTTTAACATGACTTGTGGGATTTCTGATTGAAAGAGACGGCTTAAATCTATACAGGAACATAAAAGTAAATCTCTTTAATTAGCCACTGAAGCGAAGTGGCTTTTTTAATTGTTGGAATCTCAGAAAAACGTAATAGAAAGCAGAACAAACTAATGTTGTTCACGAGAAGGCACAATAATTTTCATTTTCGAACAAAAAATATATAATGACATCGCAGTGCCGTGTCGTTAGTGACTTCCGTAATATTTTATACGAATGCCCGTTTATATAAAGCAACATTTTTTTAAGCGAACATTGAATTCAGAGGACAAAAGTATTTTTCCCATTAGCCTTAATGTACTTTTTTAGGTACATATATTAGATAAAGTGCCTACTAAATACCAGTAAATTGTATGAATATGTACTAAAAAATTCAAAACAACAGAACAGATATAAAAATCTATAGTAAAGACTAAGTAATCTGTAGTAAACTTATTGGGTTGAAACTAATTGAGTACGTAGAAGTAAGTGGAAGAAGATGAGGGCATCATGGCGACACAAGTGAAAGCACATGGTACAAATTACAGATGTACTGATAATACTAGCATGTCACTGACGCGAACCAAAAAGATTTTACCATACCGAAAATCGCTCCTGAAGAAGTACCTCTTTACTTAAATAACCAAGAGCATAACTAATAAATATTTACTTACTTAGGTATTATTTAAGTATGTAATAATACAAAAATGGTACGTTCCCTTATCTGGCACCATCGGGTCGGCGCCTCGCTACATATCAATGTCAACTGTCTGCTTCTTATACCGTGTAATTATACCGTCGTCGCCTTTGTGGAGACAGATTTATCTCACTACTGTTTAATAAAATTAATATCGATACTAGCTGTGCCCGCGACTTCGTTCGCGTGGAATAGTGACTTTTCGGGCAGCATATTTTGAATTACATATACCGTCGACGCTCAGGCGCGAGGCGTGTAGTACGTACTCTGTACGTTAAAAATGTTCGCCGTGATTCTTTAAATTGACATAACTTTTTTATTTACGAACAGATTGACATGAAATAAACACTAAATGTTAAGTGAAGCTTACTACAATATATTAGTGAAAACCGTATCTAAATCGAATAAGCCGTTTCTGATATTAGCGTGCACAAACACACAGACAAACAGACAAAAAAAAATTAATTACAATTTCGGGTTCGGCATCAATATAATAACTACCCCTGCTACTTTTTTTTATATATTTCCATTGTACAGACACCACTTTTCTACAATTTTATTATATGTATAGATTAATTTTTTTAATTGGTTTCGTTCACGTCTTTTCTACTTTTATGATTTTTTTATACTTTAATCGTGGTTTGATTATTTGTAATAGTGATAAAAAGTAGCCTATGTGTTATTCCAGATATAATCCTATCTCTGTGCCAAATTTCAGCCAAATCTGTTAAGTCGTTGCGGGTGACTGAGTTTTACGTATTAATAATAGGATAATAGGATGCATATCAAATTTTCACAATCAAGCTATTTGACTGTTTGACCGGACGTAACTCCTAAACTTCACGGCAACATGTCTAACAATACCCCATTTAGAATCATAAATTGAGTATTGTTAGCTGCACCTTTATTGTTCCGGTTATTACAATACGAATAGATTCAAAGACAAAAGCTACGAGTAGTAACACAGAATTGGGGATAGCCAAAAATACGTCGATAAGATCACACTACTTATGTGTGACCACAACGTTTATGGTTCGTAAAGTAGTAAAGTAAATAATATTGACTTTCAGGTCCCATTAAAAATTTAGATAATTTCAAATCTTCCCAATAAAATGAAAATAGAATTCTAGATTACTAGACTTATTTTTTCCTTTTCAGTTTTTATTAATGCAGGGTTTTTGATTTTTTAAATTTAATATTTTACTAGCTGACGCCCGTGACTTCGCCGCGTGTATTAAGTCTTTTAAATCCCGCGGGAACTCTGTGATTTTCCGGGATAAAAAGCCTGTGTCACTCTCCAGGTCCTCAACTATACCCGTGCAAAAAATCACGTCGATCCGTAGCTCTATTGCAGCGTTATTGAAGGACAAACCAACCAATATATTAATAACGATTAATAAGGAAAGTAAGTATTAGTAGTAGTAAGTATAGATTATTTCTAAATTGAATAGAACAGATCTTCGAAAACTAGGAACAATCCTACGACGCCGATGCTATGGGTTAAATTGAGCACGGAAGTTGTTTATTCATTTAAAACGTGCCCGCAATAGTTACGCATCTGTTACCCGCACAAAGTAATTACGTTAACAGTTATGAATGCATTACGCGAGTGATGATGTCATAGCATTTCTCCCTATCGTCTTCCGCTAGAAATGGCTAGACGTGGGATTGATTGACAGCTTAGGACTCTTGAATGGACGTATAGAGGTACTAGCTGATGCCCGCGACTTTGTTCGTGTGGTTTGAGGTTCTTAGTTTCTGGGATAAAAGTAGCCTATGTGCTTCCAGTCTATAATCTATCTCTGTGCCAAACAACCAAATCAGTTTAGTAGTTGCGGCGTGATTAAGTAACAAATATCCATACATCCATGCAAACTTTCGCATTTATAAGAGGATAAAATAGGATAATAGGATTATAAGAAGGCCCCTCACCAGACTTTTTGGTAAAATTAAAGGAAATAAGAATTTTATTTCAGAGAACAAAGTAAACTGATATTTTAATCCAGATATGTAATAGCAATTCATGTCAGCAATTACTGTATGTATAGAGATTGCAATAGTTTACCAATTGATAACATTATTGGTTTTGGATTACATATATCCTATTTACATCAACCATATGACATGTATAATAAAGTCGACAGAATTATTTTACTGTTCTATTTATTGAAAAGATACAAATGAAACGATATCCTATTTCTAAGATAGAACGAAATAATTCCGCTTCAAAATATAAAGAAGAAGCCTTATACAAACATCCCGTGGTTTTGGTGGTTGTCTAATGACAAACAAAGGATGCAAGTGATATATAGAATCCTGCAGGAATAGACCAAATACATTATTGATAGAAAAATTAATAATTATATTATCGCGTCACCTTTTACTAACCTGATTAGGTTATGGGACCAGTTGGCTCCGTTAAAAGGACAGCTATGCAAGACTTTTTTAATTATAGTGTCTAACAGGTATGCAACGATCTTGTGTTGTATCTATCGATCTAAATCGTATACCTGGTGCATCGCTAAGTAGGAGCCGGCGACAAATAGGACTGCACCGGCGGCGCCGCGTCGCGCGTTTTTACATCAACATACATTCTACAATCGATAAATCAATATGACACCTACCCACATCACCTTTTCATGACGTCACAGGAGACTAACCTTGATAGTTGGTACTCCTTACAATAAAAAATCTTATTTATGTATGTACATAAGTTTAAACAGTTACAAGAAAATATTAAACAAAGTGAAAGTGGAAGAAGTGGACACAGGTGAAGCTTTTATCTAAGAAAGAAATTTCTTCCAGCTTCCCTTGAATATGAGTAAGGTGAAATTATAGAGAACATATTATAAACTTGTTTGTTTGTTTGTCCTTCAATCATGTCGCAACAAAGCTACGGTCGACGTGATCGACGTTTGCATCGGCAAAGTTAAGGATTTAAAACACTTAGGACCGGTTTCACAAACGTAAAATTTTATCTTATCGGAGTAAAAATGATATTTTGGCAGATTTTTCAATACGAAGACTGTCAGAACGCCCAATTTATTCCTCGGTTAAATGTCATTCGACGTTGGTGAAATGCAAGATCGGTTTGACCGAGTTCGTAAAGAAGGAAGAAAATTGCTTAGCGTCTGCAAAAAGTAGAAGGACACAAGAAATTCGTATTTCGCCGTCCATTAGACACATTGTTGTAATCTTTATCTTCAGGCACGATAACGTCGACAGTAGGGTTTCCAGCTATCCACGTTTTCCTTGGTTTGACTCAAAGTGGAACACTTAAAATATAATAAGTATAGAAGACTTTCTTTGTTTTATTATCTTAATTGATAAAGGACTTTCGTGCGACATTGACACGCCAGCTCCTTCGTAACCTAAGACTTTCTATTTCCATACACGTTTTTGAAAAGATACTACACCGTTTTCCTTTACCGAAAAGCACAAGATAAATATCAATTTAAATCTAGAAAAATAAGTTATTGTAAATAGGTAGGTATTGGAGAAAATATATGCATCTCTTATTACATCCTCTGAAGCAGAGGACATCACATCACGCTATCACACTGAAATTATAAAGGTGAAAGTTTGTATGTGTGTGTGTGTGCGTTTATGTGTACCTGTGTTTTTTACTCCTTCACGCCACAACGAATGAACCGATTTGGGAATAAAGATAGTTCATACTCAGAACTAACACATAGGCTTTTTATCTTGGAAAATTTAAAAGGTCCCGCGGGAATCAAAAAAACATTAACGCGGACGAAGTCGGTCGTGATTCGCGTATATTATCTAGTAATTCATAAAACCGGCCTTAACTTTGCTCTAACTTCAAGAATTAGATTATCACGGGCCATGGGTTATGGCTAAGCATACATGGAAAATACTAGAATCATTGACCTAATATAGAATAGGCTTATTTTTTGACCGATATCAGCACTTGTTTGCCAAGTTAATATTTATAAAAGAGATCGCTGTCATAAAAATAATGCACACAGCGTTGTTATAGCACTTGGGCTATAAAAAGAATATCCGGTGTTGAGATATCGACGTATCTGATTTTCAGCCCTACTCAAGAGGGTCGAAGCCTTTATCAAAGCCTTGGCTCGGAACAAAAACTTATCGGCTGTTGTGGTGAAATTAGTCTCGAATCTAGAGCTTTTTAGATCGCTTGATTACTCCAGAGCGTTTAAGTGTAATTTTACTATGCAGATAGCTCTCCTTTAGTTGATCATCACGATGCAATTAAGCAACAAACCAAAACAAATGTCAGCAGAGAGATTTTCAAGTATAGCATAAGTTTAACAAATAATTAAAGAATAGATCTTTTTGTAGGCTGAATTGTTTCAATTATGCCATTTTATTTTTGGAAAAAAACTTCGAAAAAGCTTAAATTACCTCGAAACAAAATATGCATTTTATAACAGAATCGAATCATTAAGGATATACCTATAATGTATTTGCATGATTTACTTTACAAGGCCACACGTTAATGTGGCCTTGATGTAGGCATTACAATAAAACGATAATTCAATTCTGTCATAAAAAGTTAAAAGTTACTCATGAGCTATAAAAAGTCGTAAGAAACATTGTAAATGTAAACTCGTTCAAATATATGAGTACCTACGAGTACGTCGTTCCAAAATTCAATATTTTGCAGTCGAACATATGGAAAACTACATTTCACATAGCGAAATTTGGGTTAATTACGAACGTTGAGCAATTAAAAAGATAGTACAGAAACGGTTTAAAAGCTCGTTTCCCAAAATTCGGTTGGATTTAATCTAATCCAAGAAATAATTGGAGCATGAAGCGCGTCGTTTCCTGTGGACTGTCACTTGAATTTGGTTACTTTTGGGTTGATAAATTTTAGGAAAACGTTTAAAAATTTTAATCGAAAAGTTCAGCAAGCAGTAGCGGCATTTGACAGATCATGTCTATCGCAAAACAAATGGTAGTTAATGGAGCTCTACTGGAGCAAATGCGATTTGGATTGGAGATCGCAGATCAGTGTGGGAAGCCCTCCTGTCGATAGACCGAAGACCTCAAGAAAGTGGTGAGAAGTGGGTGGATTATGAAAGCGAAGGAACATGTATAGTAGAGCGAAATCCCAGTAAGCGCATGCAGTCTTAGACCAGGGTAGATCCCTGTAAAAATAACAAAAAGTGAAAAAAAATAGTAGTAGGATGAAACCCATTAGAAAAGGAGGGGAATATTATAAAAATGAAAGGAAAAATAATTTACGGGCGATCTGAGGTCGGGAAGGGGTGGGGGTGAGTTTTTAAGGGGAAAAAACGGTTTTTCTCGATTTCCGGCAAAACTAAAAGTCCTATCGAAAAAAGTCAAATGGCAAAGTTATAGGTAATAAAAAGATCTAAAACTTTTGTATTTACACTTTTTTCACATAACCTCAAAATTTATGTGAAAAATTCAAAAAACCAAGTTTTTGGTTTTTTATTTTTATCTTTTACAAAAATTATTTTTTTTTAACGAAATTTGGTGAAAACTTACCTTTTTATGTCCCAAATACGCTGTAATTTATTTGATTAAAAATATTTATTTTTTCACCTTATTTTGAATTAATATCGAAAAAAACACCCTAATTTTCAATCGAAAAGTCACCCGTCAAAATATCAGCTTTTTTCAAAAAGTTAGTATGTTTTCTGTTCGTTGAAATCTCCACTTTCCGATGGTGAAAAAAAAAATATATGTTACTACAGTAAATCTTCTCAGAAAATAATTTCAATCTTTAGGTTATGTTACGTTAAGCATACTATTTTTTAAAGAAAATATTAGATTTTAATGTTTGAGTTGATTGATACAGATAATAATTTTTGTTTTATTTTTTTAAGTAAACTTGTCACAATTATCTTCAAGAAAATCAACTCAAACATTAAAATCTAATATTTTCTTTAAAAAATAGTATGCTTAACGTAACATAACCTAAAGATTGAAATTATTTTCTGAGAAGATTTACTGTAGTAACATATATTTTTTTTTTCACCATCGGAAAGTAGAGATTTCAACGAACAGAAAACATACTAACTTTTTGAAAAAAGCTGATATTTTGACGGGTGACTTTTCGATTGAAAATTAGGGTGTTTTTTTCGATATTAATTCAAAATAAGGTGAAAAAATAAATATTTTTAATCAAATAAATTACAGCGTATTTGGGACATAAAAAGGGAAGTTTTCACCAAATTTCGTTAAAAAAAAATAATTTTTGTAAAAGATAAAAATAAAAAACCAAAAACTTGGTTTTTTGAATTTTTCACATAAATTTTGAGGTTATGTGAAAAAAGTGTAAATACAAAAGTTTTAGATCTTTTTATTACCTACAACTTTGCCATTTGACTTTTTTCGATAGGACTTTTAGTTTTGCCGAAAATCGAGAAAAACCGTTTTTCCCCCTAAAAAACTCACCCCCACCCCTTCCCGACCTCAGATCGCCCGTAAATTATTTTTCCTTTCATTTTTATAATATTCCCCTCCTTTTCTAATGGGTTTCATCCTACTACTATTTTGTTTCGTTTTAAAAATTATCTACACTGGTCTATCTGACGAATGGATGGATATCAAATTGTTAGTAATTATTATTAACTTTATTTATTTACTTTGTTACATTTAGTATTGTCACTATAGCTTTTCATAATTCTAATAAATAAAATATTGAATTTTTTATCTATTGTGATTTTAATTATTAGAGAATGTACATTGTACAATGCACATGCATGTTAATTATTGGAGACTGGCTTGTTTTTAATTGATGATTTTATTATTTCCGTGTTATTATAATTGTCATTATATGAGTCGAACTTTGTGCTAAATGTATAAATTAAAATAAATTTCATTGAGATACTACCACAGTTTATAACTGAATCCTTCAAAAATTTGTATTCAAGGAGATTGTGACGATTTAAAGTATTTTTCGAAAATTAGGTTGGAATCGGAAAAATTACCGGAGCGTGAAGCACTTCGCAAAAGTTCCACGTAGACTGAAACTCATTTTGTAGACATTTTGAGCACTCGGCCACAGATTAAACAAAAGCACTGACGTAGCTCTCCTATTAAAATTGGTTTATTTCCATTATTTACGCCATTACGCAAAAAGAGGGATTTAAAAGTTTGACCATATTGTGTGTCTGCGTTTTGAAACATTTGAATGCGGTTTTCTTTATTCGATGGCCAGTGGTTCATAGCTACAATTGATGAAAATCTGTTTACCCGTTTAAGTCAGTCATACAATTGATATTTATATTAGTTCCACTAATCGACTTAAATAAGAAACGCACACTAAGTTTAAAATGAATAGAGTGTGCTCTATCTTTGCTCGGACTTGAGACAAAGTTAAAACGAGACAATATGTCCTGAGTCTCCTGACATAAATCTGCCCCAATTTTAACTCTGTCTTGAATCTGAAAAGAGTACGATCTATAGATATCAGCTTAAGTGTATCGATGATACTACAAGAATATGGTAACTCTGGCTTTATGCTGAAACTAGGACAGTTTGGGGACTATCCAGCTCAAAAAAGTTTGGACTTTTTGGGTTGCTTTTGATTCGTAGTCCAACATTTTGAGGCTAGAGCAGGAAGATGATGTGATCGGTAACAGCATCATTTTATGTCTGTGCCTCTCTCCTGTCTCTGCATCGTGTTCCTCATTTTTTTTAAACGTGACCCTTTTCTATTATTCATATAATATGATAAGTGTTTTCTTGGCATAATATGCGGGTAATCATACCAAACATTCAAAATGTTGGGGCGGTTAAAATTTTTAATTTACACTTGATAACATATAAATGTAATTAAAGAGAAAACATTTACCAAGACTTTAGCGGATTTAAACTAGTAGGTACTAAATCACGTACCCACTAAGATTGTTTTCAACCTAAATTATGTCAATAACGTTAAGTAATCAAACAGATTAAAGCGGTTCTCCCCGAAATTGTGTTGGATTTGAACGAAAAAAATTACTCTACCAAGCGCCTGACAAGATTCACACAGAATAAAATTTGAAATAGCAAGGAATTTTGAAGGCTCTCAACTTGTTTTTAGAGTCCGCTTATTTCAGAGAAACCACTTCTCCTTTCATGTTGATTTTAGGAAAGCAATTTCCAGTCGAAGTACGCATAGCGTGATATGCCACATTATTTTGATTTGACTTCGTGCAAGCGATGCTAATTCTTTGTATTTTGAATTTTGATTTACTGATATAAGTTTAGTGGTATAAAGAAAAATCGTGTCACTTACCTTAAAAATTACAAGCTTACTTCTGCGTATAATAATTGACCTGAAACAATAAGCAATCATTAAATTTAAGAATCAGGAAATTGAAGTGGAAATGAGCGCGGCACATAGTTCGAAGAGCTGATAGTCGTTGGGGACCTAAAGTGCTGGAGTGGCGACCCCGCACCGGGAAGCAGTGTTGGCCGACCCCTCTATATGTGGACCGACGACATCAAACTCGTCGCAGGGAGCCGCTGAATGCAAGCGGTGTAAGACTGAGACCTGTGGAAGTCTATGCAAGAGACCTTTGTACAACAGAGGACGATAGATGACCACACAGTTCGTCCAGTGAATGGTAGACAAAGAAAAAGAAGAAATCTAAAAGTTCAAATCCTATACTCTTAGTTAAGATATCTAGCAACCCACCGCACTATTATCCCAAGAAAACCCCTACCATTAATTTCCCAGCAATGGGTAATACGACGCATAGACAGAGATCATGCATTATCGTTGTACAGTTGTAATGAAGTCGTAAAACTGTCATTGCTAACAAATCATCGAATGTCTCCCGGCTATTTTAAACCGACTGCGGCAAAGCCAAAAGGAAGGGTTATGATTTTAGCAGTCTATGAATATACGAGTATGTATGCATTTATTTACGAATGCTCCACCGTAAAGAATAAACTATTGGTCCGATTTTGATGAACGAGGTGTCAACTTATTCGTTATGATGGTCCGGATGACATCGGTTACATTACGAATAAAATCAGTATGACGGATGTTATATCCGCATCGGGTTATAGTTTATTCCTTGTCATAGGTACATTTCAATACGCAAAAATACCGTTTATATGTCAAGACACAATATAAAGGGCATTAGTAGGTCGTTCGGGTCAATGGTGGCCGTGTAGGCTGATATGCCATTAGCTGGAGGGTAGTAAAGTTGAATCGGGACCTTCGGCATTCTCGATTAGCACGCACGCTTTTCATTGCGCTAAACTTTTATGGATCAGCGGAGGGTAGTAACCTAAAGGGAGTCACGTGATTGGACTTTGGGAATGGGAATCCACAGACAAAACTGATCTTAGAGGGCGCTTTACGTAAAATGATCGACCTCTAGGGAATTTAGGTCATGGGATTAATATTTCTTTGTTTTTTGCTGGGTTGCTTGTGTTTATTTTGGGTAAAATTGATATCGAAACGGTTAACCTGTTAATTATTTATTATTAGTCTTAACTTTGTTGAGAAAATTAGTACATAATATTGTACTTAGTGAGTTTTTTTTTTTTTTTTTTTTTTTTTTTTTCAATAATATGAGTACACACTATTAACTAATATATACTGACTAAAATTACAATCTAGCCTATTAAACTGGCTAATGAGTAATTTTATTTTAACCTAAACTTATAAAATATCTTATATACTAAGAAGTAGTCCACTGACGTATCTTAGTCTATCTTTATCAGTTTAAGACACTTTGTTCTTGTGTTCTTTGAGGCAGCTTTTACACTACACTATCACTATTCACTAATCACTATGCACTAGTCACTATGCACTAGTCACTAATTCAAAACTAGTTCATGCGGTTTTGTCCTTTTGAGTCTCCTCACTAACTGCGTTACGTCAAGCAGCTGGATTGCCTCAACGTTAACGTGATGATGAAGCCGATGTTCGTGGGCTTCAGCAAATTTGGCAATTACTCTGTCCACGTATTCAACTTTGAGGTCCCGGTGAATACATTCATTTCTTATGTACCAGGGTGCGTTAATAATGTTCCTTAATACTTTATTTTGGAACCTTTGGATAATTTTTGTGTTGCTCTTTTTGGTGCAGCCCCAGAGCTGGCATCCATAAGCCCAAATAGGCATTAAAACTTGCTTATAAAGCAGAACTTTATTTTGTATTGATAGCAAGGAATTTCTTCCTAGCAACCAATGCAGATTTCTATAGCGAAGTTCTAGCTCATCTCTTTTCTTTTTAACGTGCGCCTTCCAGCGTAATTTTGCATCCAGCGTCATTCCTAGATACTTTGCAGTGTCAGCATATGGTATTTTTTGATTATTCAATAAAACAGGACAGTACTGTAATTTTTTGTTGGTGAAATCTACATGCGTTGATTTTGTTTCATTGAGTTTTATTTTCCACTTTTTAGTCCAACTGTAAACTTTATTTATTCCATTTTGCAGTCTCTCTACTGCTATCTTATGAGAATCACCCACAGCCATAATAGCAGTGTCATCAGCAAAGGTGGCAATAGTACTGTTGTCTAGCTCTGGTATATCGGATGTGTATAGTAGGTATAGGACCGGACCTAGAACACTTCCTTGAGGTACACCAGCTTTGATTTCTTTCAGATCAGAATAAGCTTCTTCTTGTCTGACTCTGAACATTCTGTCTGTTATATACGATTCAAGAATATCTACTAGTGCTTTAGGCAATATCAGCCTAAGTTTGTGAATTAGACCAATATGCCAAACTTTATCAAAAGCTTGCGCCACATCTAGAAAAACGGTGGAACAAACTTTTTTCTCCTCAAGCGTTTTCTCAATCACATTGACAATTCTGTGGACTTGATCAATGGTCGAGTGCTTTTCTCTAAAACCAAACTGATGATCTGGAATTAGCTTTTTATCTTCTATAATGGGTTTTAGCCTCTTAAGTAGAAGCTTTTCAAATAATTTGGTGTAAAGTGCTTAGTGAGTAATAATAATAATAATTTGCATAATAAATAATATTGTTTTTAATACCGTTAATAATAATATTGTTTTTAATACTGTTATAATCGTCCATGTACATTGTACACGTTACTAATAATAAAATAATGTATGAATGTGACAACATGGCGTGTCAGGTACTTCGCAATTATGCCTAGTTTGTAAAACACGATTGAACATTAAATAGCCTGTAGTACAATGTGCATAACTAAAAGGACTTGATTGGCTTTAAAATTCAAGTTTTATGTAATAAAACATGTTAGGTGTGGGTACTTTTCAATGTAAAACTGAAATTAACTGCGAAAGCCAACTCCGAAAAGCTTAGTTCGAATAAGTCTCTACGATTTTATACACTGTCACCCCTAAGTTAAAAAAGAAAAGAATTTCGTCGCACGCAATAACCAGTTACGTCAGAACAACGAGTTATGTAAGAGTCACGCATACGAATACAACTTAAAAGCATCTTAAAAGCTAGTTCATATAAATATATATAGTCAGAATTCAAAGGAGGTAGGTAGGAAGGTATAGGAAGTACAAAGGGCCCGGCCGGGGGAATATTTGCCCTCTGCCTTGCATCACGCTGAGTGCTCCGTGAGGTGCGAAGTTAAAGTGTTCACTGTATAAGTTATGATTATAAATGATGCAGACATTTTATAATATCCTGGTACGTAGCTATAGAACAATGATAAAAAAACAACTGTAACTCGGCTGCGAAAAATTGTATGTAACGCCTTTCTGACGACCTGTTCTGTTATATTGTCCTGAAATTACAGGGCCGATTTTAATACGGTTCATAAAATAAGACTAACAAATTTTCCCCTTTCCTTTCTGTAAGCATAAAACTTAAGCTGCAAGGATTGACGACTGTAGTCAGTTAACTGGCTTCAACCGTCAGAACCATTTGTGGAATTCTATTAATTATACAAGATAAGTACTTACATAATACATTTCGAAATTATCGTAAATTAAACAAGCCAGCGGCATGTTTGTCCATAAACTAAACGCGAGCAACGGAGTGCGTGTAATTAGAGAATGGGTATAGCTAAGCGTGTAATATGGAGCCTCTAATTACAAGCTGTAAGCAGGATTGTTTCGGAATTCGAGACGTATGTAGTTGGCAAGTTTATGAGAAGGTAAATATGACTTCAGTAGGTATAAGCTGACATGTACGTATGCCTACTTCTAAACTTAATTATTAAACACTGTCTATTCTATTTAGATCACCTTCAGGTCTCCTCTCGAAATAGTCGTAGTCCACCACGCTGACCAATTAGTGCAGATAAGCAGACTTCACACACATTTGAAAAATTTATGGAGAACTCTCATACATGTAGATTTTCTCAATGCTTCCTTCAATGTTAAAGCAAGTGATATTAATCCTTACTAATATTATTATTGCGAAAGTGTGGTTGTTTGTTAGTTTGTTGGTTTGTCGTTCAATTACGCTGCAAACGAGCTACGGATCGACGTGATTTTTTGCATGGGTATAGTTGGGGACCTGGAGACTGACATAAAGAGTTCTCGCGGGATTTTAAAAACTAAATCCTCGCGTACGAAGTCAATAATATAATTATTGCTCAAAACTCACACAACCCCCATAAAGTCAAGTTCGAGGCCTAGGATACAAACCGGGGTTTGTATCCTAGGCCTCTGAAAAGGGAGGCTGAAGTTTTAGGCTCAATTTAGGTACATTGCCGCGGAACTGAATGGAAGCGAATTTTTGTAATGAAATAGTACATAGTATGACATTTATGTTAATTGTGTAAAGTACAAACTAGATACGAGCTAAAAAAGAGAGGAATCCTCGAGAATTCCCTGAAAAACCCGCGACCTCTGCAATTGCGCGTTCCGCAGCAATGTAAATAGCCTTAACCACCGCTATCTATCCGCTGAGTAGGTATCTTGTATAGGTAGATATCATAATAACAAACATACGATAATCAATTAAATTAATAGTCAAAATCATGTTACCAGATGTGACATGTTGTTCTGTAATAGGAACAATCTGCATAAATTAGGCAATTTAGTTACGCGAATAATACTGTACGGTCTAATAAATAAAATTGAAGTGACTATATTTGATTTCGAAACATCTGCCTCTTAAATTATGAGTTGTGTATGATTGAAGTTATTTGAACAAAAGTCACAACACAAAAGTACGTTTCTTTGCCGGTTTGTTTGTTTGTTTTATTCTTAACAGCTGAAATATTTTTAGCATTTCTACGCTACTTTTTATCCAGGAATAGAAAAAGTTCCCAATTGATGTTCGAAAAATCTAATAGGTAGATAAAGTCCCAGGCATTAGCTAATACCTCATCAGTATTATGAACGAGGCGAATCATTTTAATTAGCTTTAGACGAGATTCAGGGCCATGTTATAATAACGGTCGTGGCCTTAACGATTCTCTGTCCCTAATTATTTATAACTGAGGGGAAGAAATTGATAATTTAGTCATAGAACAGGTTAGCGAAAGTAGTCTCTCTTAGAATTTCATAAGAAGATTTTACTATCGAGACGTAGGCGTAAAACTATAGAATGTTTATCTCTATGCTCCTCGATGCTTCCTTATCCTATCAAGGCACTATATTCCTGCATTTGAATTAAGTAACAATTGATCGATGGATGATCATTGATCAACGTTGAAAACCACTTTTATGCATTTTAATTGATATAATGATCATCTCAATTGATCAAAGATTTATTTCATGTTGTGTTCTACTAACAGCTGCACTCAGACTGAATCTATAGAGCGTGCTCTGTCTTGAGCCTTGACTTGGACTTGAGACAGAGTTAAAGTGAGGCACAAATATGTTTTGACATAAATCTATCTCGTTTTGACTCTGATGCAGTTTGTCGTATCAAGAAATTAACTTACTGTTTTTTTTTGGTCATTCCCACAAGTTCAATTGTTAGACTAATCAGTTGTAATAAAGTAATGGTTTCAATCAACCGGCCTTTGAGCCATAGGAGCCGTTTGTCAAGTTTGCATACTAAGATTAGTGGAAGATTAGTGGAAGTTTGTGAAACAGAAAGGCTTTTTAGTAAATTTCACCGGCGGGCGTTCCGTTCTGATTAGATCGTATCTGGCAACGAAACTGGGTCACACGACGCCTACTGTTTGAACACGCGATATCGGAGCAAACTTTGAGCAGTGTCTTACCCGCTAGGAACCCGACTCGTTAGAGCTACGTCGGATAACTATGAAGTATATATATATATAGGAGTATAGGTATATAACAAGATACCTAGGCATCATTTGACGTCCTTGCGCAATGGAGAGCGCTGTGGTTCTTAGAATTTTCCTGGATTTGATTTCCGGTGATGCGAGAATTTATAATTTTAATGTGTAGGTACAAATAAATAAAACTGAAGTGTAGGTCTTGACGTCTATAATAGACGATTTAAACATTGTCTCGAAGGCATTTTCATCTATTGCTTTAGAGACCAATCCGTGAGTGGCAGTTACGTCCACACTTGCTGCAACAAAAGCTGATGACCACAGAGGCGGTGGCGGCACTGGTTCGTCTCTTGGCTCTCCTACGCGCTAAGCACATCAAACTAGGCGTCGTCATGCACTTTGCAACCTTCACCACCCACTTCTATCATCTGCCAGATCCTCCCGATAGCAGAACCCAGTCACATATTTTAAAAGTTACACTGGTCCATCAGTTTGTCTGGGTTAATCTTAAGAAAGACTGAGACCGACTTGCACCAAACATCTTAATCTTGTTGAGAAGGTTGGTAGTTAGCTCTGGATACGCCTGTTTATTCTTCGCAAGGCTAAAGAGTGCAACTGCACTCACGATTCTGATATTTGTTAAGTTTAATTTTGTACTGCTACACTTTGATAAGTTAATTTCGGAGTTGACGATAAAAGATATGAATTTTAATTAAATATTTATCAAGCGGTTTGGTGCAAGGGGATCTGAGAGGATTATATTATACAAGGAGTGTTCCAGAGAATTTATCAACCCGGAAAATTAAAATTCCCATGGGATTTTTATGAACCTTAATCCACGCGGATGCTCATATCAGCTCAGCTACATCGAAAAACTTGTCGCCATCGTTCTGTTGCCATTTTCAAAAGTAATACGTTGTGTGGGATGCCCTTCGGTTAGGTGTCAGTAGTATAGAAAGCCGGTTTCAGCTCACTCCCAGCCTAGGCCAAAAAAAAAAAAGTGCGGCCAGGCCAAAAAAATAAAAAAAGTGTGCCCACCCCCCAAAAAAAGTGCGCCTAGGTCAAAAAAAAAAAGTGTGCCTAGGCCAAAAAATAGTGCAGCCAGGGCAAAAAAAATGGGTCAGGGCGATCCGAAAAAAAGAGGCCCGCCGCAGGCGAAAAATTTTTGGCTAAAATTCCAATAAGACAAATTCCAATTGGAATTCCAATCATTGGAATTCCAATTGAAGAGTTTAGTATTTCCACTTCCTAATAGATGGCGCTGCTTGTCAAGGCATAAAATGGTACGCTACTGTAAGATAGATGGTGTAATGGGGCGACTTAAAATGACACGCTACTACAAGGTAGATGGCGTTGAGTGTTTTAAGTGTGATATATTTTCCGTCCTATTTCATGTTGGATTTTCCGTTCCCATTGGTTATGAGAGTGAGAGAATGTAGAGTGCACCAGTGTTTGTGTACACACTTGTGCACTATAATACCTCCTGTGGTTAAACTTGTATCACTACCAGACAACACTTATTGATATCGCATAGAACCTAAAAGCCCGGCCTACGGCCGGGCAGCGGAACTTTTATGTTTTAACCTAACCTAACCTAGCTAGTAAATTAGGTTAGCCTAATTGCTCGAAGTGCTCCAGGCACCCACTAATGTTTGTTACACAAGAAATTCATTCCAAAGAATCGAACCTGTCAGTTAAACAGAGCGAGCGCACTAACCACTGTACCAAGGAGGTCCCATACCTGCTTGCTTTGAACAAAAGTGAAAAGACCCTTTTCCTTTCGTCGCATTCCTACGTTTTTTTTAACCGAATTCAAAATAAAAAAGGTTACTTATGCACTTTATGTTTGCAAAATACGAATTAAAAGTTAATTAAACGTTTAAAAAAATCGAATAATAACTTCTCTCTCATTATTGATGTTCTTTTGAATGAGAAAATATAATTCTATATTGATTAATCATTTATAGATTTAAATATGATTATGCACTAATTAATGTTTGTTACACAAGAAATGCATTTCAAAAAATTGAACCTAGGACTTCTCAGTTAATATAAAACCATAACACTCACCACTGCGCCCTTAGAGGTCTTCATGCGCTTTCTACCTGGTAGGACAATAGACCCTTGCATTCCAACGTTTTTGTGTTTTTGATGTTTTTTGAATGAGAAAATAGAATTCTATATTGATCAATCATTTATAGATTTAAATATGATTATGCACTCGCTAATGTTTGTTCCACAAGAAATTCATTTCAAAGAATCGAATCCAAAACCTATAAACACACGTACGTGCTACTCATTTTTAGGTAATTTTGAAAAGGTCATCTACCTGTTAACGAACAAGAGACCTTTTCCATCCCCGAACCATTTCTTAAGTTTTTGCGCTTTTAACCGAATTCAAAATAAAGATTATTCTGTATTTATGTAACTCGTACGTTAAGTCGTATGTAAGTACAAATTCAAAGTCAAATTAAGAGTTTCAAAAAATCGAATAACAACTTCTGAATTAATAAATGAGTGAATATGAAAAACGGTAAACTTGAAAATACTTTGAGTAACTAGCTATTGAAAACGATTAGTATAATATGTAATTCTTAAGCGATGTCTCAGCTCTCACAAGGTTCTCATCATAGGAATTAGGGTATAGTGATTCTCTGTTATTATTATTGATGTTTTTTTAATTTAGGTATATTAACCTAATTAACCTGAATCTGTTGATGGTGTATTTAGATGACATCTTCGACACGTACGAACTTGGTTGATTTTTTGTACTCTTTTTTTTCATTCCCATTATCTTTGGGTAGGATATAGATACAAAAAATGATTGCCTGCAGATTGCCGTATATTACACAAAAAATAGATGGCATCTTCGACACGTACGAACTTGGTTGATTTTTTTGTACTCTTTACATCCCCATTATCTTTGGGTAGGATATGGATACAAAAAATTATATTGCCTACAGATGCATGGGACATCAGGCACTCAAGACATGTTAATTCATGTCTAAAACATGTGTGTATAAAAAGGCCCCATTCTAGTTTTCTATCATAAATTTACCTTGTGTCAGCTCGTGAGCATCTCTATAAAGTCTTAAATATTACTAATTACCAGTCTAGGAATATTGTGTTGTGAATCTACATATTTCCGTTCATTATGGTGGTAAGTGCGTAATTATACTTGTTATTATTTAAATTATATTTGTAGCTAACATATCGATTCGTTATTATTGGGCTACTTTTTGAAATTTTATAAATATAATTAGTTTATTACAGTAATTACATTACAGTATAATATTATAAAGGCTAAAGTTTGTATGTGTATGTTTGTTACTCCTTCACGCCACAAGAAATGAGCCGAATTGGCTGAAATTTGGAATGGATCCAGGATTTAAACATAGGCTACATTTTATCATGGAAAATTAAAGATTCCCTACGAGAATTAAAAAAACCTTAATATACGCGGACATCATCTAGTGTAATTCTATAAATTGAATAATCTCCTTTTTATTTCAGGACTCGGAAAATGAAATCAGTTATAAGAATTATTATTATCCACTCAATGTGTCAGATGATCAAGATGCAAGTGATTGTATGACAAATAATAAAAAGACTGCTTCAAAAAGGATCAAAACAATGGAACAAAATAATATAGATGTGTTTTTTGAACATCCAAAGAAAAAGAAGAGGGCAACTACTTCTTCATCTGTGGCTCAGGCGATTGATGGAGGTCTGTCGTATATCTCATCGAATGATGCTGACAGTACAAACGCAAGTCATCTCATCAAAATAGATGTCTATGACATGAAGAATCTGAAAGGGGTTTCACCTCTTGAATACTGGAAATATGCAGATTTACGATTAAAGTACTATGTGAATTCAGACGCTGATAAATTTTATCTCAGCACTCGAGATATTATTTACAACATAACAAAGCAGATCGCAGGAAGACATGATTGTAAAAAATATTTTGTCGAGAGAGATAACAAGCAATAACAATAGCTATAAATTATTCCATCCCAAAAAATAAAACTATTTAAAAGATAGCATCGTTACCTGCAAATCAAGACCCATGTCACTTAACGTAAATAAATTTTTAAAATAATGTGCAGTCTCCCTACTATTTGTCTGTGAATACAGACGAAACAAATTATAAAAGAGTGCTGTTCTAACACAATCAAGTCATATTCCATCTCGCTATCCACAACAATGTTGTGTCAACTGTGTGCTTTTAACGACTCTGTTTACAATGAAGAATTGGTTGAAAATTGTGAAGAAGCAGAATTGAACGCCGAGTTAGTTAACATATGCATGGAAGCCGACCGAAATCAAGTTTATTCGTGAGTATTTTTTATTCATCATTTTTTCCATGAACAGTATTTATTTTAATCTATTATATTTCAAACGATTCATCGAGGCTTGGGTGCACGACTATAAATTTTTACTAATCTAACAGCTACCATCAACCTGATCAGTTCAAACTTGTTCAAACATAACGCTGATGGGGAGGGGCTATTTACGTATAAATACTCGGTTAAGACGTTAGCTACACTCATTCAGAGAGAAGTTGTGATAGAAAAATATTAATAATGGAAGCTTTTTCCAATGATGAAATAAGTGTATTTTCTAAATCATTTGTGTTAAATAAGATGCATAGATACATACGGTTGTGGTATATCTCTGATAGACTCCCTAGATGGATGTTAGATGACCCAGAGATTAAACCGTTTTATACACCATGTAGTGGTCATCGTACTTCAATTTTTCCTCATTCTGATGAAATTGACGGTGTATTTCCTATGAAAGCATATTGTAATATGTGTGTTACAAATGGTAAATTATATTTAAATAAAAGATTAGTGTAACGTTTATTTTATAGAAAATATGTTTTATTATATCAATTTTTATTTTTCAGTTCAAAGCAAACTGGAGCCGGAGTGAAAAGAAAAGCTACTACAGTCACAAACTCTACGAGTAAGCAACCATGTTCTCAAGAACCTTCTACATCTACGGAGCCATTGACTACAGCAAGATCAACGGGGGGAGAATCGTCCTTATTTGTAAGTTCTACAAAATATCATAGTATCGAGTGTTCTTACTGTAAAATAAATGTGAATCAAAAGTACTATTCTAACCACCTTAGAAGCAAAAAACATATAAATAACGTACTTCTTAATAGTTCGGTTCAAAACTTAACCAATGTGCAATTAATAGAAAATGCCTTCGGTCGACGAATAGCAACATACAGGATTTCCAATAATAATTCACAATTTCAGACACCTGAAGCTTTTCTTGATTCAATTAAAAATTCTGTTCATGACTTGCTTCATACGCTTTTAAAAGAGCATACTTTAATTAAAGTTAACTTCATTTTAAACGGAGATTTTATTCAGGCAACAAAAAACTTAGAAACTTCCTTTGACTTTCAAACGTGTAACTATACATTCTGTTTAGGTGATGAAATTAACATCATTTACTCGGATTTATTAACTGAAACTTCGAGTAAAGTTTGTAATTTTGAAAAGAAAGATAGTGGTTGGAGTCTTAAAAAAATTAATTATGTGGATTTAAATATAAATAAATTAAACCCTTTAAAAGGGAACTCTTATATAGATTTACCCATAGATATTAAACATAAACTTGCTATTATTAATGTTAAAAATAATGACAATAAATGTTTTCAATGGGCTATACTTTCCGCTTTGTATCCTGTTCAAAAAAATGCCGACAGAGTGACTTCATATATATCGAAACAAAACTCTTTAGATTTTTCAAATATTCCATTTCCAGTACAATTAAAAGATATCAACAAATTTGAAACCTTAAATAATATTAGTATAAATGTTTTTGGAATTGAACATGACACAAAAAGCAATTCTACGAAGATTATTGGTCCTCTCTATTTCACAAAATGTCGAAAACAGAAACACATAAATTTATTATACGTAAATAATGGTTCGAATGGTCATTATTGTTATATAAAGAATCTTTCTAGGCTAGTTGGTCGACAATTAACCAAACATATCCATGCTGTATTTATTTGTGATGGTTGCTTACTATATTTTCAATCAGATATTAAATTGAAATCCCATCAAGAGTTTGATTGTAATCATATTAGAACTGATTTGCCCGATATCACACAAGCTAAACTAACATTTAATAAATATGAAAGAAAGCTCAAATTGCCTTTTGTTGTTTACGCAGATTTTGAAGCATTTTTAAGTCCTATACAAGGTTGTGATAATGATCCAACTACCTCATACACAGCAAATTTTCAAAAACATGAAGTATATAGCTTTGGATACTATATCAAATGTACATTTAATAATAGTCTATCAGTATATAAAACTTATACAGGTACCGACTGTGCCAAAGTGTTTATGGAGACTTTAAATGATGATATAAAACGAATTTATGATGAGCATTTAATTGAAGTTTATCCACTACCTCTGACAACAAATGATAACAAAAAATTATCTAGGACATCCACATGTCATATATGTGAAAAAGAACTGAAATCGGATTACGAAATAGCATATAATAAATACACCGGAGGTTTAGTAGGTGTCTGTCACAAAAGCTGTAGTAAAAAGTTAGAAATTCCTCAATTTATACCGATAATTTTACATAACCTTAGTAACTATGATGCTCATTTCATTGTGCACGCATTGAATTTCTCAGAAGGTGGGATAAATGTCATACCCCAAAATAAAGAACGATATATTTCATTTTCAAAAAAGATAAAAATCATGGACAAACAAATTGAATTGAGGTTTATTGATTCTTTTAAATTTTTATCTAGTAGTCTAGAATCCTTAACAAATAATTTAAATGATAAAGACTTCATCGAATTGCGGAGAAATTTTCAAAGTGAAAAAGATATTTATTATTTAAAACGTAAGGGTGTATACCCATACGAATGTATGACATCTTTTGACTCCTTAAAGTTAACGTCACTCCCAACACAGGATCAATTTTTCAGTACACTTACAAACAGTACTGTTTCAAATGAGGATTATAAACATGCTAGAGATGTTTGGAATCATTTTAAATGTCGTAATATGAGTGATTACTCTGATTTATATCTCAAAACGGATGTGTTACTTTTAGCAGATATATTTGAAAATTTTAGAAATGTATGTATTAAAACTTATGATTTAGATCCTGCGCAATATTATACTGCACCAGGTCTTAGTTGGGATGCAATGTTAAAGTACACACAAATAACGTTAGATTTACTAACAGATTTTGAAAAAATTGCATTTGTGAAATCAGGTATACGCGGCGGTGTTTCACAGTGCAGTAACCGTTATGCGCAAGCTAATAATAAGCACATGGCAAATTTTAATCAGAAAATCCAATCATCTTATCTCACATACTTAGATGCTAATAATTTATATGGTTGGGCTATGTCTCAATACCTTCCAACGGGGGCTTTTGAATGGGTAAGTTGTGAAACTAATTTCAACATACCAATTGATTCTGATGTGGGTTATATTCTAGAAGTAGATTTAGAATACCCTGAAACTTTACATGACTTACATACCGATTTTCCTCTTTGTCCAGAGAATATACTTGCTGGAGGGAGTAAAACTATAAAATTAGTTCCAAATCTATTTGATAAAACTAAGTATGTTATTCATTATAGAAATCTTGTACAGTGTCTAGAAATGGGCTTAAAACTAAAAAAAATTCATAGGATTTTAAAATTTAATCAAAGTCCTTGGTTACAAAAATATATTGATTTAAATACACAGTTGCGTACATCTGCACAATCTGATTTTGAAAAGGATTTCTATAAGTTAATGAATAATTCAATATTCGGAAAAACAATGGAGAACATTGAAAAACGTGTTGATGTTAAACTATGTACACATTGGGAAGATAAGGGAAAATCTGTTGGTGTTCAAAAACTTATTGCGAGACCTGAATTTCATAGTGTCTCAATATTTTCGGAAAATTTGGTTGCTATACAATTGAAAAAAACGAAATTACTTTACAATAAACCTATTTACTTAGGATTTTGTATTTTAGATATTTCTAAAACGCTTATGTATGATTTCCATTATAAGTATATGAAAAAGAAATATGGCTCAAATTGTAAAATGTTATATACTGACACTGACAGCTTCATATATCAGATTTTTACTGATAACTTTTATGATGACATTAAACCTGACTTAAATAAATACTTCGATACTTCGGATTATCCCCCTAATAATAGTTTTGATATTCCCTTGATGAATAAAAAAAAAATTGGCTATTTTAAGGATGAAAATAATGGTAACATTATGACTGAATTTGTTGGTTTGAGATCAAAAGTGTATGCTTTTAATGCACAAAATAAATTCATTGCTAAGGCAAAAGGTGTAAACAAATCGGTTACCAAAAATTTCAAAATGCAGAATTATAAAACAGTTTTATTTGAACAAAAAAATGAACTATGTGAGATGTATAGATTCAGATCGATAAAGCATATAATATTTACTCAAAAAACGAATAAAATATCATTATCACATTCAGATACAAAACGGTTTTTAGTTAATAACTCTACCAACACCTTAGCTTGGGGTCATTACAAAATAAAGTCGTTTAATAATGATTAGCAGTAAGAATCATTGATGATATTTTTTAAGTAATTATAAGAATGGATAGATGTAGCCTTAAGTTATAAATTGTATAGAAAAATAAATTGTATAATTATAAATAAATGTATTACTTAAATCGATGTTGTGTCACTTTATTCCCCATTTCTTTATCTAATTTAACTAAAGCAACACGTATTTTGAACATGTATCATTTTCTCCATCCATTTACTGCTATAGTTGCTGGACCGAGTGGATGTGGTAAATCACATTTTGTGACAAATTTCTTGAAACACTGTAATTATATATGTAATACACGATTTGATCAAGTTTTATGGTGCTACGATGAAATGCAGCCTCTATATAATCTAGAAAATGTAACTTACATTCAAGGAATTCCTGAAATGAATATGTTTGATGGAAAACATCCTCAATTAATTATACTTGACGATCTCATGAGGGAGTCAGATGGTCGTGTTGTTGATATTTTTACTAAAGGTAGTCACCACAGAAATTTAAGTGTTTTTTATATCACACAAAATCTTTTTCATCAAGGGAAAGGCCAACGAGATATTTCTCTGAATACAAGTTACATAATTTACTTTAAAAATCCCAGAGATCGAACACAAATTCGTCATTTAGCACGTCAAGTATTTCCAGAGAATTCAAAGTTTGTTGAAGAGGCTTATAAAGATGCCACTACTGAGCCTCATGGCTATTTAATGATTGATTTAAAGCAAAATACAAATGATTCATGTCGTTTTAAAACTAAGATAGATAGTACCTCTAATGATTGTGTGGTATACATCCCTAAAAAGGGGTTTAAATATGGTTTACATCACTCAGTTCTTGTCAGTAACAAATAATGGTTGAAGGAAGCAGCACGCTAGATTCAAAAAAGTTAAGGTGTGCATTACAAACATTTAAACCAAAATATCGTAAAATTTTACTTCGCTCTCTTAAGAAAGAAGAAATTAATCGTGTTTGTGAGTATATCAAAGAAATATTTAAAGAAAATACCCCCAATAAAGAGACAAGAGAATCTTCTGTAAAACTGAATTGTTTCTTTTCTACAAAGTTAATATAAATATGTATTCAGATTCATTCTAAAATAATGTCTGCACGAGTAAAAACACACAAAAATTTACTAAAGGCTTTACACACACTTCAACCGAAATTCCGCACAGCCTTATTGAAAGCTTGTAAGGACGAGGAAATCAATTGTATTTGTGAGTGTATTTTCAATATACTAAATGGTAAACTACCTTTGAAGGATTGTGAGAAGGCCAAGTTAAAAAAACACAAAACTATTCTGAGAAAATTAATAAAGAAAGGGACAAATAAATCACGAAAACGTATTATAATTCAGAAAGGGGGAGCATTTCTACCTATTATTTTGGGAGCTGTTTTAAGTGGACTGTTTAATTTAATATAAAAAATGGAACACGCAAAAAAAATGGTTCTTATTGAACCAGAGGTTATTGAAAGGTTAAAATCAAAAAATATTGCATCTGACGATTCTTTATCAAGATTAGATAAAGAAATGCAAAAAATACTGAAAAGTAAACTTGATGATCGTGAAAAATGGTCACTGTACACACAAATTTTACAGAGATATCTCCATATAACTGAAGGAGAGAGAAAGCCAATTAAATTACCAGTGACTGTGGAGGACGATCGAAGCTATGACAATAACAGTATCTTTAAAAAGGAAATGAAAGACAATGATTCAACAGTTTATGAGGAATCAGAGGATGATAAGCACGTACAGGGGCTACCAATTGATTTTTTATATTCCCCTACTTATATAAACAAATTAATACCGAAAACGTATAGGAAAAAAGGTGATATATTATTAAATGCTCTGCTAAATAATAAAGAAAAAATTTGCTGGAAAAAGGATGGATCAATAGTCGTAGATAATGAAGTTGTAGATGGTAGTAATATAGTGGATCTAGTGAATTATACCCTAAGACCATTAAAACGCTCCAAACCTAATGGATGGGAAATATTTATCCAAACTATAAAAGATATAGGGGTTCCCTTAATATGTATTGGTAATCCTCAAGCTTCTGAAAATATTAGTAACATATCCCCCAAATTCAGAGAACATAGTTCTCCATCTGATGATAAAAGTCCAAAAACTTCATCATACAGACTAAGGAAAAAACAAGACATTTGGGAAAGATGGAATCCATATTAGACATAAAAGATATTTATTATGATGTATCCAATCCCGCTGGTTACGGAAGTGCAGAGAAATTAAAAAGAGCATTAAAAGGTAAAATGAATAGAAAGCAAGTGAAAGAATGGTTGCAAGCTCAGGAAACTTATACTTTACATAAGCCTGTGCATCGAAAATTCCCCCGGAATAAATATATTCTATCTAATCTTAATGAACTTTGGCAAGCAGATTTAAGTGATATGCGTACTTATTCTCAATATAATGAAGGTTTCAATTATATTCTTTGTGTTATTGATGTTTTTAGTAAATACGCTTTCGCTAGAGCACTAAAGAAGAAAAATTCTGAAAGCATAAAACAAGCATTTGAAAGCATATTTACTGAAGCTAATACTACTCCTACCCACTTGCAATCAGATAAAGGTACTGAATTTGTATCAAAAGATGTTAGACAGTACTTTAAAAGTAAAAATGTAAATTATTACACAACCAACAACCCAGATATTAAAGCAAGTATAGTTGAGAGATTTCAAAGGACATTAAAAACTAAAATGTGGCGTTATTTTACACATAAAAATACCTATACTTATATTAACATTTTACAAGATTTACTCTATTCTTATAATCATAGTTTTCATTCAAGCATAAAAATGTGTCCGTTTGAAGTTAATTTTAATAACATCATGACAGTTTGGAATAATTTATATGGAAATATATACAATAAAATCAGTGCTAAACAACAGTCTAAGTTTTCAATTGGAGATCATGTAAGGATAACAAAATATAAGCACATTTTTCAAAAAGGATATGAGACAAATTGGAGTGATGAAATATTTATTATAACTGGTATAAAAAATAGCATGTCTAGAGTAGTCTACACACTTAAAGATCTACAAAGTGAACCTATTGTTGGTACTTTTTATGAGAATGAACTACAAAAAGTTACATATAACCCCACCACTCAATATAAAATTGATAAAATACTACGGTCTCGCTACTCAGGTAACAGAAAAGAAGTACTTGTCAAGTGGAAAGGTTATCCTGACAAATTTAACAGTTGGATTTTAGAATCCAGTCTTAAACAGATAGGATGATGGAAGACAATTTTTATTTAACTTTACTTAGTAATAGTTCAATGGAATACTTCCCGGAAAACACGACGACCACGTTCTCAACAAAATTACCAAAATCGCTTATTTTGGAAGGTGAATGGCACGTTGGAGTTGTAGAATTTCAATATCCTTGCACTATGTATACGGTTAGAGACTATGAAAATGTTATTTATACATCAAAGTGGATTACAATACCCGATGAAGATATAAACTCTTTAGTGCACTATAGAAACCGTATTCCTGCCATGAACTATGATAGCATTGAACATATTGTAGCTGAATTAAATAAAAATACAGATGCTGGAATAATGTTTAACTATGATGAAATAAAGAAGCAAGTATCAGTATTATGTGCGAATAACGCAATTGATGTACTTAAGTTGTCAACCAAATTATATTTACAACTTGGTTTTGAACCAAATACAAATCTAATTCAAAATAATATCGGAACATATCCTTATAATTTAAAATTAGGATTACCATCTCAATTGTTCATTTATTGTGATATAATAGAACCACAGATTGTTGGTGATGTTATGGCCCCTCTTCTCAGAATAGCACCACTAGATCCTACAGTCTATGTATACGGGGCAAATAAAATGCATATTTTTTCACCGCCTCATTACGTACCTGTCATGCGTAGAGAGTTCGATGTGATAGAAATAGATATAAGAACGAGTACAGGTCGAAAAGTACCATTCCAGTTTGGGACAACGTGTATTAAAGTACATTTTAAGAGAATCAAGTGAATACACATATTTCAAATGCCGTGCCCGTATTTACATTATTATTCTCATCAAGCTGGTACAGGTGTAGGTGCAATTTATAAAGGTGCACCTTATCAGCGAGGTCACGGTATTGGTAGTTTTTTGGGCGGACTATTCAGATCTGTTCTTCCACTTTTGAAAAGTGGTGCAAAAGTTGTGGGTAAAGAAGCTTTGAATGCTGGTGTGGGTCTACTGTCTGATATGTTAAATGTGCAACCAATGGATGAATCTATCAGGTCACGTTTAAAAACAGCAACTTCGAATTTAAAAGAAAAAGCTGACAAAAAAATTGATTCAATAATGAGAGGATCAGGATATAAAATTAGACGACAAAAACGGAAACGTATCACTCCTAAAAACACTCTCAAACGGAGCGGTACTAAGAAAATTAAACAAAGTAATATTCAGGATATTTTTCATAAAAGTTAAAATTAAAAAATGTCATTTTTACATCATCACTCCTGTGAATGCGTAAAATCTGAGTTGGATTTGTTTGCTCTACCATCGACTCAAACTAGTATTGAAGGAGGTCAGTGGATCCATTACAACCCCATTTCATCATTGACCGATGATGGACCCATTGAGTTTTTAGTACCAGGAAATGGAGATGATTATATTGATTTATCTCATACCCTACTTCACATAAAAGCTAAAATTCAGAATACTGATGCAACTAACATTGCGGCGACGTCAAATGTTGCTCCAGTTAATAATTGGCTGCATTCGCTTTTTAGTCAGGTTGATATATATTTAAATCAAAAACTCGTATCACCACCAAACAACACTTATGGGTATCGTGCTTACATCGAGACTTTGCTTAACTATGGTACAGCTGCTAAGAAATCTCATCTTACTTGTGGGCTTTGGTATAAAGATACAGCCTCAAAAATGGATTCATGTGATGCTTCAAATCAGGGATATGCAAAAAGAGAAGAATTAGCAAAGGAAAGTCAAATTATTGAAATGATTGGACACATACACGCTGATATTTTTAATCAAGATAAGTTTTTAATCAACGGTGTTGAAATGCGTCTAAAACTAGTACGTTCTAAAGATACTTTTAATCTTATGTGTTCAATGGCAGATAGTAAATTCAAAGTGCATATATCTAGTGCTAGCCTTATAATGCGCAAAGTTCGGATCAATCCGAGTGTATTAATTGCACATGAGAAAGTATTAGCTACTACAACTGCAAAATATCCTATCACTCGTGCTGAAGTTAAAGTCTTAACGATCCCATCGGGCATCCAAGGAAAAATGCTTGATAATGTATTTTTAGGACAAATTCCCAAAAGATGTATTATTGGTTTCGTAGGAAACTCAGCTTTCAATGGAACTTTAAATACTAATCCTTTTAATTTTGGTAATCACGGTCTTAATCTGTTCGGTTTATATGTTGATGGTCAATCTATACCATCAAAAACATTAACACCCTCTTTTGATGATAATATGTTCACAAGTGCATATCATACTTTATTCTCTGGAACAGGAATTCATTTTTTAAATGAAGGGAATGATGTCTCTAAGGAGGAGTATAATAATGGATATTGTCTGCTTGCCTTTGATTTAACTCCTGATTTATCTGCTAATTCAAACTCCCACTGGAATCTCATAAAACGAGGTAGTGTAAGATTTGAAGTTCGATTTGAAAGAGCTCTAACTACAACTCTTAATTGTATTGTATACGCAGAGTTTGATAACGTAATTGAAATTAATAAAAATCGAGATGTTAATTTAGACTACAATAGTTAAAAATTTAATATAAAAATGGAGATATTCAATTTTTAAGTCATTTGTTAATCACTCATTGTATCAAGAAGATTATCTTATTTGTAAGTCTTATTTGCTCTAAATTTATTTCAATTTTAGTTTCAATGAATACCGCAGAGATTGGAAAATATTTAAAAATAATCGATCCCAATATTCAATTCAATGTTTTTGCAGCAAATAAGATACCGATATATTTAACACCACCAGCTTATTTAATTTCCAATTTAGATCCAGATACAAAACCTGGATCTCATTGGGTAGCAATATATGTGGATACTAATGGTGTCGGTGAATATTTTGATTCGTTTGGTCGAAAACCAACGGATTATCATGAAATGTTCCTAAAAACCAACTGTAAGAAGTGGACCCATAATAACAAAGTACTTCAGAACTATTTAAGTTCATTTTGTGGAATGTATTGTTTAGTTTATATATATTTTAAATATAACAACATCTCAATGTCACAATTCCTTAATATATTTACTGATAATACTTTGTATAATGATCAACTTTTACAATGTATGTTTACAACTTTATTTATAAGGAGATGAAATAAAAAATATTGTTTTGAATAATTATAGTTTTATTTATATACAAATCTTAAATAACATTTTTTTACTAAAAATAAACATAAGACTACCTAAATACTAACTAACTATAACTTAAGGGTACGCTGTGATGAAAACGAATGATCTTGCTCAGAGTCTTCATCATCAGTTGTTGGTCCTCCTCGTATTCCGAATAATGCATCTTCGATTGGAATGAAGTCAACTGGACTGTAAAGGCTCGGACTAGGGCTTAGGCAGGCAAAATGATCCCCATCTTGTGAATCCTCACACAACTCCATATCTTCAAAATTCAGTTCCGCTTCTGCTTCTTCACATAGCGAAACCATTTCTGTATCGTAAATGGTCTCGCTCAGTTCACACAGTTGAGAAGGTTGAGACGACATCGTATACTCGTAGTTGAACGTAGTGAGATGGAATATGAAGTTCACCTCTCAAGGCAAAACACTTTTATACTTTGTTCTGTTGTCGAAGAGTGGGGGACTCGGTTAACTAATTCAACAAAAACTCCAGGTATAGGGAGACTGTACATTATTTTAAAAATTTATTTACGTTAAGTGACATGGGTCTTGATTTGCAGGTAACGATGCTATCTTTTAAATAGTTTTATTTTTTGGGATGGAATAATTTATAGCTATTGTTATTGCTTGTTATCTCTCTCGACAAAATATTTTTTACAATCATGTCTTCCTGCGATCTGCTTTGTTATGTTGTAAATAATATCTCGAGTGCTGAGATAAAATTTATCAGCGTCTGAATTCACATAGTACTTTAATCGTAAATCTGCATATTTCCAGTATTCAAGAGGTGAAACCCCTTTCAGATTCTTCATGTCATAGACATCTATTTTGATGAGATGACTTGCGTTTGTACTGTCAGCATCATTCGATGAGATATACGACAGACCTCCATCAATCGCCTGAGCCACAGATGAAGAAGTAGTTGCCCTCTTCTTTTTCTTTGGATGTTCAAAAAACACATCTATATTATTTTGTTCCATTGTTTTGATCCTTTTTGAAGCAGTCTTTTTATTATTTGTCATACAATCACTTGCATCTTGATCATCTGACACATTGAGTGGATAATAATAATTCTTATAACTGATTTCATTTTCCGAGTCCTGAAATAAAAAGGAGATTATTCAATTTATAGAATTACACTAGATGATGTCCGCGTATATTAAGGTTTTTTTAATTCTCGTAGGGAATCTTTAATTTTCCATGATAAAATGTAGCCTATGTTTAAATCCTGGATCCATTCCAAATTTCAGCCAATTCGGCTCATTTCTTGTGGCGTGAAGGAGTAACAAACATACACATACAAACTTTAGCCTTTATAATATTATACTGTAATGTAATTACTGTAATAAACTAATTATATTTATAAAATTTCAAAAAGTAGCCCAATAATAACGAATCGATATGTTAGCTACAAATATAATTTAAATAATAACAAGTATAATTACGCACTTACCACCATAATGAACGGAAATATGTAGATTCACAACACAATATTCCTAGACTGGTAATTAGTAATATTTAAGACTTTATAGAGATGCTCACGAGCTGACACAAGGTAAATTTATGATAGAAAACTAGAATGGGGCCTTTTTATACACACATGTTTTAGACATGAATTAACATGTCTTGAGTGCCTGATGTCCCATGCATCTGTAGGCAATATAATTTTTTGTATCCATATCCTACCCAAAGATAATGGGGATGTAAAGAGTACAAAAAAATCAACCAAGTTCGTACGTGTCGAAGATGCCATCTATTTTTTGTGTAATATACGGCAATCTGCAGGCAATCATTTTTTGTATCTATATCCTACCCAAAGATAATGGGAATGAAAAAAAAGAGTACAAAAAATCAACCAAGTTCGTACGTGTCGAAGATGTCATCTAAATACACCATCAACAGATTCAGGTTAATTAGGTTAATATACCTAAATTAAAAAAACATCAATAATAATAACAGAGAATCACTATACCCTAATTCCTATGATGAGAACCTTGTGAGAGCTGAGACATCGCTTAAGAATTACATATTATACTAATCGTTTTCAATAGCTAGTTACTCAAAGTATTTTCAAGTTTACCGTTTTTCATATTCACTCATTTATTAATTCAGAAGTTGTTATTCGATTTTTTGAAACTCTTAATTTGACTTTGAATTTGTACTTACATACGACTTAACGTACGAGTTACATAAATACAGAATAATCTTTATTTTGAATTCGGTTAAAAGCGCAAAAACTTAAGAAATGGTTCGGGGATGGAAAAGGTCTCTTGTTCGTTAACAGGTAGATGACCTTTTCAAAATTACCTAAAAATGAGTAGCACGTACGTGTGTTTATAGGTTTTGGATTCGATTCTTTGAAATGAATTTCTTGTGGAACAAACATTAGCGAGTGCATAATCATATTTAAATCTATAAATGATTGATCAATATAGAATTCTATTTTCTCATTCAAAAAACATCAAAAACACAAAAACGTTGGAATGCAAGGGTCTATTGTCCTACCAGGTAGAAAGCGCATGAAGACCTCTAAGGGCGCAGTGGTGAGTGTTATGGTTTTATATTAACTGAGAAGTCCTAGGTTCAATTTTTTGAAATGCATTTCTTGTGTAACAAACATTAATTAGTGCATAATCATATTTAAATCTATAAATGATTAATCAATATAGAATTATATTTTCTCATTCAAAAGAACATCAATAATGAGAGAGAAGTTATTATTCGATTTTTTTAAACGTTTAATTAACTTTTAATTCGTATTTTGCAAACATAAAGTGCATAAGTAACCTTTTTTATTTTGAATTCGGTTAAAAAAAACGTAGGAATGCGACGAAAGGAAAAGGGTCTTTTCACTTTTGTTCAAAGCAAGCAGGTATGGGACCTCCTTGGTACAGTGGTTAGTGCGCTCGCTCTGTTTAACTGACAGGTTCGATTCTTTGGAATGAATTTCTTGTGTAACAAACATTAGTGGGTGCCTGGAGCACTTCGAGCAATTAGGCTAACCTAATTTACTAGCTAGGTTAGGTTAGGTTAAAACATAAAAGTTCCGCTGCCCGGCCGTAGGCCGGGCTTTTAGGTTCTATGCGATATCAATAAGTGTTGTCTGGTAGTGATACAAGTTTAACCACAGGAGGTATTATAGTGCACAAGTGTGTACACAAACACTGGTGCACTCTACATTCTCTCACTCTCATAACCAATGGGAACGGAAAATCCAACACGAAATAGGACGGAAAATATATCACACTTAAAACACTCAACGCCATCTACCTTGTAGTAGCGTGTCATTTTAAGTCGCCCCATTACACCATCTATCTTACAGTAGCGTACCATTTTATGCCTTGACAAGCAGCGCCATCTATTAGGAAGTGGAAATACTAAACTCTTCAATTGGAATTCCAATGATTGGAATTCCAATTGGAATTTGTCTTATTGGAATTTTAGCCAAAAATTTTTCGCCTGCGGCGGGCCTCTTTTTTTCGGATCGCCCTGACCCATTTTTTTTGCCCTGGCTGCACTATTTTTTGGCCTAGGCACACTTTTTTTTTTTGACCTAGGCGCACTTTTTTTGGGGGGTGGGCACACTTTTTTTATTTTTTTGGCCTGGCCGCACTTTTTTTTTTTTGGCCTAGGCTGGGAGTGAGCTGAAACCGGCTTTCTATACTACTGGTGTCAAATGCCCGAGAATCGAGCACAGTGGCACATAGAAGGCGCTTTGAAAGGGCTCTATAGTAATATGTGTTCAACACCTCATTCTGATAAGACTAGCTCGAAAGTATTCCTCTGGATTTACAAGTCATAATGCTGAGATCTATAGAGCGTGCTCAGAGTCAAGATAAGAGTTAAAACGAGACAAAAATATGCTCCGATATAAATCTATTTCGTTTTATCACTGTCTTGAGTCTGAACAGAGTGGAAGTGCGGTCTCCACCATATCAGCCATTCCAGCCATAGATACCTATGGTTTTATATTGAATCATTACTGCATCTTTGGTCTAGTGGCTTGAAAGAAAGACAAAGCATTTATTTAAAAGCTTGCTTGCTGCAGATCATCAGGTCCTGCAAATAAGAGCCGAGGTCGCGCAAGAAAAAAAATAAGTTATTGTTTCTGACAAAAAAATCTCAATAGCAGCCTTTTCTGTCTATTACGTGCTAATCTTCGGAAAGGTTGAACTGATTTTGACGCGATTTTCACAGGCAGGTAGAGCTTTATACAAGGAGTAACTTGAGTTACCTTTTAAATAATTAGGTTTGAATAATTTTAAACAACCTCAACAACCCAATAAACAAGTCAAGTTATATTCTACATGTAATTGCTCATAGCGTTGAAAGCGCAAATTACCCACATCTTATTACACAGGTATGAAATTTCCCAACTTTCCGATGTCGCAGCCCTATTTAATGAACGGAAATTTCATTTTAGATAAATATTAATTAGTTAGGTTATAATGAGTTAATTAAAATTATTTATTAATAGAGATTAAAATTTAATAAAAATCCATAAAAGTCGTGTATTTTTTTACTGGATGTCAAACCAATGTCAAACTTATCGCCCATAGACAATTAGCTAGCTATATAGGGGAGACCGGGGATGGTTGACTAGGTTTTTACTAAATGGTACATATATTTTTTGTTTTAATATTTATAGAAAAGAAAACCATGTTAATTGGTAGGAAATCTATTAACCTAATAAAAATACGTAATATTTAGATCCTAATTTAGTAAAATAGTGATAATATAATGCATTTTCCAAAACAAGAAATCTTAGTCAACCTACCCCTGGTCCGGGGTAGGTAGACCATACACCAGGGGTAGGTTGACTTATGTATCAATAAGAGTAAAATCATGGGAAGGAGCAAATAATTAAACATTTTTTAGATATAATTATTCATCCATTTCTTAAAATGTCTTTAAAAAAATTATCAAAAAAATAGTCTTATTTTTAAATTTTTTTAATTTAACTCTTTTCTTTTAATACCTATTGTAAATCCTAGTCAGACATAATTTCTATAACAACTAATTACAGGTTTTTGTCGGAACTTAATAACAATGTAGTTCTACTTGTTGTATTAAATATAAACTAACGTAGTTTGTAACGTAATGATGTAGCTCTCGACAGGCTTGTTGCTGAGGTTGGATTGATAGAGAAGGATGGCGTTTCATAAAGGAGTCCAACCAATCTTCACCAGCTAACAATTGTCCTCCAAGAATCAGGCATAGTTTTTTTTTTGCTAACTTATATGCTAATTTTCCAGTTTCATATGGCGTCATTACGTAATAAATATCAGTTGCCTTCTTTATATAATTGGCTAAAGCTTCCTATTCTATATTAGTAAAAATTTGCCTATTTCATAATATATGCAACTGTGTCCTGGGTTAATTTTGGTGACGTTTTGATTTTTCTTTTGATTTGACCACGTAATGATGTTATATTTTTATTTATCAGGCGTGTTGCACTTTTTTAATGTAGCATTAATGCTTTTTTCGTCAAAAAATAGAGTATGACAAGCTCTTTCTAAAACATCTATCGATCACTCGTTCAGTTATACACATAATTTATCTATGTCGTTCAGTAGTTTTTATAGGTCCTTATTGTTCTGCAACAACAAAATTGCTATAAATATTTAAAAGTCCAATAAAAGGTTAACTAAAACCACCAAAACAACCATTTTTGATTGGTTGACTGATTAGTCAACCAGCCCCGGAAAAAATTAGTCTACCAGCCCCAACTGCTATTTTTTAGTTTGATCGCATGGCTAGCCTAAACACTAACAGTGACTTGAAAAGTAAGATACGAAATATGATAAATATTCACCCATCAAACGTTGGCTAACTAACATAAAAATGGTTCACATAAAACTTGTAGGCACCAGATCAAAAAGTGTAATAAATCAAAATATTACTTACGTGGTTAAAAAATTAAAAACCTATCACTGCTCAAAAACGGCGCACGACTGCGTTGCGGCGCTCCAGACACCCGAGCGGGACGCAGAGTGTAATACTCGGCTGTATTCGGATGATTCAATTCGTACACCGTCGACGAGTTTTTGGCAGTTAGTCTACCTACCCCTATAGTCAACTATTCCCGGTCTCCCCTACGCACAGATTTAACCAACAGAGCCAATACAGAGCTCGCCTAAACCTCCGGTGACGTCACGCTATAGTGGTCAGTAAGTGCAATATATTTAATACGAAAAAAAGCATACGAGAAACAAATGTTTAAAAATTAAATACTTAAGAATTTGTTTAAAAAAGCCAATGTTTTGTTTCCTTCGCTAGTTGTTATTAAAATTGTTTCACGCGATCTCAATGCCATTTGGCAAAATCATATGGAGGTAGCACCATCATCGCTGACTCATACAGTGCGTGTGGTCTGTCAAAATAAAAGGTTTGTTTATCTTACAATGGGATTACCATTCTGAAGACGTTTCAGATGAGCTATGAGTAAGAATTTAAATATAAACTCGTATTAACGTAAACTTTAGCTTAACCTTCCTTATGTACTGAAATCTGCTGTGCGATTCTCTAATAATAAAAATATAAAAATTCTTTTTACAAAACCGACCTCAAACGCCACTATAAAGTATATCAATTGTGCCTATAAAATTTGATAAGTTCCCTCGATTTCTCCAGGATCCCATCATCAGATCCTGAGCTGATGACTATGGGACCATCTGGGACTGTGCAGGACGCGATAGCAGCTTCCGATAGAAAAGCTGATTGGCTTCGAATCCGTTCGTCTTTTCGGTTGTTTGTATTTAAAATGTATTCAGATACTACAGTTTATTGACTTGTTAAAATGTCCTGTTTTAAAACGCTAACATAATGGTCACCTGAACTTAAACCAAACCGCTAAGGGCCTTCACAAATATTTAGATACGATATAACATTGGTAAATCGTATTCAAATTCATAATAAAACTGACTCATTTTTGTAACTCATTTATTTTGACCATTTGATTTTTAAACATTTGAATGTAACTTCATAAATCAGCCTCTTAGTATGGAAATCTGGAAATTAACTTTTTTTGAAAGAGATTTTAACTATTTTGACAGATAAATAAATTACATTACTATATGCTTGTTCTAGGAGTGGTTACGACAATAGTGGACCTGGTGGGGTTTGAACTTTGAACCTGCAACCTTTCAGTTTTTAGTCCGCACCTCTAACCGCTTGAAAATTAATTAAAAAGAAGTTACGTCACGTCGGCGATATAAAACAAATAACAATAATTAAAGAATTATGTACAGTGTACATTGCTTGTAATGCCTAATATGCTTTTAAATATGTTCATTCCAACTCTTATTCCAGCCAGTTATTACCGCCAGTTGTGTTCTATGGAGCATAAAACCCGAACAAAACGACATGAACAGATTTAAGTCGATGTCAAGCACATGTGCAGGACCGCTGTTGGACTGTATGATGTTGAAACAAAAAAAAAAAAAAAAAGATTTGGGTAAATTGTACAGCCACACTGGGATTACATAAACTCATCGTGGAGACTTATGCTAAATCTGGCTAATGGCCGATGATGATAACTTATCTAAATTCAATCCAGATAAGTAAAATATTCATAATCTCTATTAAGAAATTTAGGCTTATCATAAGTATGAAACGAGCTCTTAGACTTCACCACCAGCCCACCAAGCACTAATAAAGTTCTGGCGAATATTTGTTAAGTTTAAAACTTTGTAGGCCCAAGTTTTCAAGATTCTGCGAATAGAATGGAATGGGACCACTGGGCGACATGAAAACAAGTTTTAATTAGATATTCTTGATTATATTTGACTTGCGAGAGCTTAATGGACAATTTAATTTTAAGACATGTATTTAATTAAACAGTAGAATACTTTTTATGGTCGTAGCGAAGTTAAGTAGGTAGGCAACTTGGTTCTTTATTGCGTGAGTTTAAAGTAGGCTTTAATTTCTGTGGATAAATTGGGTCTACTGGGATACATTACATAACATGGTGTTTACAATAAGTTTTTTTGGCCTCTCGCCGCTTGAAACGCAGGAAGAAGAGATTCAAAATTAACCACGAGAAAAGTCTTAAACACTAAGCTAAGTACAATGTAGGTAGAGAAACCACTCTAAAGAAACAACTTACTTATTTATATAAGCGTAAGCTGTAGAAAGTTCAATAGGAAAATAAGGAAAAATAATAAAGGTAAGTCATACCTGAAAATTGTTTCCACTTGACATAAAGTCTGATCCTTAAGACCTAAAAAGTCCATATGTTTGTAGAGTTTCACTCTTTCAGTAAGTAAATATTCCACTAAGGAGGGATTTTTCGCAACACGATCCCTAAGCGGATTGGAAGGGTTAAATGTGTTTAAAGCAAGCTAAGCCCAAAGCCCACGCAGGCTTCGCGTGCAGCGCGCAGACGGCGCACAGTGAATCGCCTAGAACAAGCTAGGTGGACAAAAACATTTTTTTGTGCATTCTAATTTTTATAGCTAAGAACTATGATATTTTGTTGTAAAACTGTATAAATTATGAATAATTAATTATTTAAAGCCTTCAGGGATTTTTTTAAATAAAAAGTCAAATTGGAAATAAAAAATATGTATATATAAATGAAAAAAATATGTTAAAATCAGTAATATCGTTACAAAAGTTCAAGAAGAAAATACAAGATAACATAAAATACCAGTTAAAAACACTTAAACCTAATTTATATTAAACAAAACTTAAATATAATGTCAACAACTTAAAAAGAATATCAATTCTATAATAATTAATAACTATGTTAATATTAATAAATACTTTACTTAAATAACCCTCACCAGAAGACTCATCACTTGACGATCAGACGAATCACAAATACAGCAGGTAATACCTGGCCAGGTAACCATTTTAATCTGTTACCTGGTGTATTGGTATTGAAGGAGGGACAATCAAATTCAGGAGTTCTACCGGTAATTGCTCAGTCTTCTTTCTCGGCAATTCTCTGAGTGAGTTTATTGCAGGATCGAACGTTATCAAGAGCATATTCAACAAGTCTGTATTCGTAGAAATACCTACGTGACTGTTTTCTAGCGTGGTGCTCACGAAATCTACGGCAGTCTTTGTTTCGAGCCTCTTAAGTCTCTTCCGAGAACTGCTCAATTGGAACTATGGAAGTTTTGATAATCTCTGTACTATGTACAAGGATTCTGTGTACAGTAACAGGCAAGCATAATATCAGCGTGCGTTTCAGTCACAGAAATGTCTTCCTCAGAAGGATAGCATGATTTTTTAGACTTACGGACACTATGAAAAGATGCAAAAACTTGATATCCCGCCTTCAATGACCACTTTCGCGTCTGTTTATAGGAGTGACTGGTGCACTTAGCAACTACATAATAAGCTAATGCCAAGGCATTAGCCTATTATGATTAGTGACAAGTCACTAAATAGTATATAGATAGTAGCCTACCAATACAAACATCAGCACCAGACTTAATTTTTTCCAAAGATTCAGAACTTCTTATTAAAAAAGCAATGTTTCTGTGACTCGACAAACGATGTGCAACTTCTGCAGCTGTGGTTAAATCACTAGCACTGCACGATTACACTAAATCGTCAACCCTGCGTTTTTTTGTTTTGAAGGATGAGTCTTCGAAATTTTTTTAAGGTCACCCTTGAGGGTTATTTCTTTTTGATGATGAGGAAGAACAAGGCTGATGTATGCAAACTTTAAACTTTATGTATGCCCCCTCGCATCAGCTTTTATTTTTGAGAAAAAAACGATCCACTACCATTTTTGATGAAGCCCACTTTTCAGCTAATTTTGCTGAAATACTTGCTATTTGTAACTGAATACTCTTCTGTGAGTCAAGAGTCATATTAGCAATAGAAAATTTTTGCGTAATAAAACTCATTAGACAAGCATTTGGCATGTTTTCGCCACTCTTCGAAAAATTTCATTTTCGAAACAGAATGCACGTGTTCTGTAAAAAATTAATTAAAAGGAAATGGATTCGTTGTAGTAATCAAATATTTGTTATATTAAAGTTAAGAGTAATAGCTATATAATATAAAAAAAGTAGACTGGATATCTCTGGATAAAAAAAGTTACATTCCTTGAAAGTAAAGATATTTGAAAAAAGTCGTCATTTTTTGGACTGTATGTTCAAAAGTTCTTAGACCACACATTATCTATTATTACCATCTATTTGAAGTAAAATAAGAAAAGACATACCCTCTAAAGTAAAATACATCACAGTAAATACTTGTAATATTGAGCACAAATTTTTTATGGGTTGTCGAAAGCAGTGCACAATTGCAACTAAATTGTTTACGTAAATGTAATTACCTTATCACCTGACTTTAACTCCATATAACTCATCGTTATGGAAGGTGTGCTTTAATTCTTACCTGGATTAGTGGTCCCTGGGTTGTCATTAGTGATATGTAACCATCAATTAACTCATTCTTTGAGTTGAGTTTTGTCCACCTAGCTTGTTCTAGGCGATTCACTGTGCGGCGGGCGGGATTAGGAAATATAGTGGACTACATTTTGTTTGCGGCATCACCTCATTGAGTTTAAAAAGCCCAACTACAGACGCTAAAAAAACAAACAAAAAACTATGATAATTAAGCAGTAGGTATAAAATTGAACACTAGTCCTTGGATTGTTAGGTTAAGTGTCTCTGACGAACTGCACTTATGTGTAGCAAGTACAAATTAAAGAAATAATGAACAGGAAAAAGGCAAAAACAAAAGCCATTCGGAGTACCAACCTAGAACAGTCTCAAATCGCCATGACACGGGCGGAGGGGAAAAAAATACATACGCTACAGTCAACTTGTTAGCAACTATGTATTTCCAAATCATTTACGAGACAAGTTGAAAATTCAGTATATTTATTCCATTTTGGGCCAACCTGTGGCTCTTATGACAAGTCGAGACTCTACCACCGGCCGGCAAGAAATTCAGCACTTGCTCTTTTCATTTCTTTGCGATGGAGACCAGTATGCTCCGAGATTACAACATGATTAAAACTATCTATGAACATATATATCTGCAGAAAAACCAGAGAAGATATAATTCATCATCAAGGAATTTAAATTCATCAAATTATAGCTCAACGAGTTACGGAGCTGAAGTGACAGTGCCCGGGATGCAGTTCGCCGAACCGATAGATGTAGGGCCAAGTTTCTGGAATTACGAACTCGCACCGGAAAGCGCAGTTTTGACAGACGCTCCACTAGGTGGATTGACGAGATCAAATGAGTCGCAGGGACCCATTAGATACAAGCAGTGCAAGACAGCGGTATGTGGAAGTCACTCCAAAAAACCTACATTTATATCAAATACGTCTTTCGGTTGACGTCAACCATTAAATATACTGAAAAGTGAATTTTACGAAATATTGGACATTGTGTTTCATCCGAAATGGTCACAGAACTACTAAATAAGAATTTAATATCTCGCTTTAATCTCTATTAATTAAAACAGGAAAAACAGAATGCACTGAATTATCGGGTTTCGTTTCGGCTACCCCGAATTTGTCGTTAATATTTTATGCCCGTATTTTCCCATGAATTTGAGAATACAAGACCATGCATATGATTATTTTAACAAAAGCACCCATAAAGTCACAAATGTAGAATCCAGATGCAGTTTGGGCTGACGAATCGGGTAACTTTAATGTACGACGCCATTCCTGGTGACATCTTTACTGCCGACTGAGGAGAGATATTGTCAGTTACAAAAGTGAATACTTTATTGAGTGGCCAGTTGGAATAAAAATCTAGTATCTGTGACTATTCAATTTTTTTTTTTTTTTTTTATTCGATGACAAGATAGCCCTTGACTGCGATCTCACCTGATGGTAAGTGACAATGCAGTCTAAGATGGTAGCGGGCTAACTTGGAAGGGGTATAGCAGTGTAAATTCAACCCATACCCCTAATCGGTTTCTACACGCCATCGTGCCGGAACGCTAAATCGCTTAGCGGCACGTCTTTGACGGTAGGGTGGTAACTAGCCACGGCCAAAGCCTCCCACCAGACCAGACCAGAGGCAATTTAGAAATTATAAATTCCTAAATTGCCACTGCCGGGAATCGAACCCGAGACCTCCCAGTTATAAGACCACAGCGCTCACCACTGCGCCAGGGAGGTCGTCACCAATTCAATGGCATGTGGCTGTTATTTTATGTAATTCTCTCAATGGGAAGCTGCGCCTGCTACTAGGTGCGATTCTACGGAAAACTAAATAAGAGTTTACATCATGATTCCATCGATGCCATCAACAAGAGATGATGATAAACAAATCCATCCTCCTCTACATAAAATTCAACTTAACCAAGCTTTAATTCAAACTTATCGCAATTATTTAAAATAAATAAATAAATTATTTATTCAGGTCACAAAAAAAAAATTAAAAGTAGGTACAAAGTTTGAGTAACACTAAGTGAAATCTACGTACAGACTGCACCCCCACTCCGTTTCAACGTGCCTGCCCTGTATAATCTTGAGGGCATATTTTCAAAGCAAAAGTGAATAACAACAATATTAGGCAAACGCGTTCCTACTTACTAAGAGGAAGCCTTTAATTAAAAAATAAAAATTAAAGAATTATTAGGTAAGTAGTATATTTAAATCATATGCACCGTGATAATAGGTGATAACTTTGGTAGATAACAATTACGTAAAAGTTAGTTTAATTTTTATATCTTCAGAATTTCGACTGACAGAAACCAACCTTATCGTTATATGAATGAGATAAAACAACAAGTAGACTATTAATTATACCAGCAACTTGAGAGTGTTATTGCGAGATTATCACAAGATAAGTTCGGTTTTCTACAACAAGTTTTACTGGAAGAAATCTGGTCCGAGTGGGCAGATGGTGTGGGCAGACCACTGTCCAGAAACGATCTCAAGTAGTAAAAGGACTTTGATATTACAAAGCTTACGAAATATGTAAAGTAGGTATATAACGGACGGAGCTCTAGTTCATTCAACCCGATTTCAATAAATAGCTCAAAAGGCCAAAAATGACTTAGATGCTGAGATCCACATTTAGAGCGTGCTGTGACTTAGTTCGGACTTAAGATGTTAAAAATCGTGAGAAAGCATGCAAGCCTTAGAGTTTAAGACTAATCAATCTTGAAGAAATTCGGCACAGAGATTTCTTTCCAAAATCGTCTCTCATCTTCTTCCAGAGCCGGAAATAGGTAACTTTCTTCAAATATGTCAACGTGGCGAACTCGAAAATAGAGTTGCTAAAAGCCTGAGCAAGAAATGGGAAGCAAACAAATAAATTAATATTAATATATCAGACTAGGAGAACTAAGAAATTATCATTTATTAAAGTGAATGCTTTTTTCTCAAATGATAGACAATATCTCACTCGGCACGCTATTCTATAAGTTCGTTCAACTGTACTCTTTAAGATATATTATTGTGTCAGAGAACGTTTACACGACACAATTAAAATAACCTCTATTTCAAACTAGCAACTGCCCAAACTTGCTATTTTCATAAATTAGAATATTTGGGTTGTGGCAAATCTGTAGGTAAATGAAGTGCGTGCGGGATCTTAATAGAGACACAATATAAAATGACTCAATATATAGATTGCACTAGATTTATGATTTATGGAATTCATATACATAAGCCAATTTCGAATTGCGCCAGTGGTCATTATTCGATGACGCTATCCAGTGACGTTGGCCTTAATTCCCAATAGATCGTCGGAAGACATTTCTGTCCTGTCCTGAATTAATCACTATGGCCACAATGAGTCGCAACGGGTTGAGGCAATTCTATTGTGCAAAGTGGAGCGAATGTTGACCCACAATTGTTTGGCGTATGTAAAGATGACATTAAAAATTTCCTCTGATTGGCTGAATTTATGACTTGTTGCTGCATCAATACATTTTAACCAATAGTGGGTGAGTACTGAGGACCAGGCAATCAGGGGTCATTGCGATCGTTACACTGATGTAATCAATTTTAATCGTTTGCCAAGTTATAATCCGTGATCGGGAAAAAGTATTGTATTATTTCTATATTTCTGTTTTTACCAATAAATAACAGGTTAAGGGCCCAGAATTCCATGAAACTATTCTGAAAACGATTTATTGATAAATATAAACATTTCATTTCCCTTTCCGTTCAAATGTTAGAGAGAGGGAGAGATGGTAGAGATGTTATCTACTTAATTACTAATTACAAGTGTAACACAAAATAATGTGGAATTTACAGTTCTACTAATAACTCGCCTACATTCATCCTCGGAGGAAAAAAATTTTGTAGCATTCATCAGATATTTCCAGCTTTTGAAATTCAGAAAGCTACAGAAATATTCTTAATTATTAATAAGTATTACGAATAACTACTGACTGCATACGTGCCTTATGAATTTCAAGTTGTGGACCTACGTGCAAAATACAGTATTATAGATGCTGAGCCTATAAACGTCTAATAAATTCGCAGCACAAACTCAATAAAGAAATAATAAATGATTCCTTAACGTGGATAGGAAGTGACTAATATAGGGATGACATGACGGTTAGCGGTCAATTTCCTATCCGTGACGTAGGTATAAGGCACAAGGAATATCAGTGAGATGGGAGTTTATACATAATCTCTAGCGAACCCAACAAAAAATAAATGATTTCAATTCTTTAGATGCGTGTACGCATTGACATATAATAATAATACACATGTACACTCGCATATATAGGTTTTCTCGGGACACTTTTTTCGTGAATTTTGCATTTCACCCAAGGTCCATAGTATTATATGTTATAGCCTCCCTGATTAATTATATGTCAATTTGTGTAGGCGATAACATTATCCAATCAAATAACATGTATTTTCATTTCAATAACATATAACATCGAATTCTTCTTAACTAAAATCAAAATTAAAACAAATAAGTAAAATGTTTTGTAGATACGCCGTTAGTTTCCTGAAATTTTTGAAGAGCCGTTATTTAACTGAGAAGACTGCTTTACTTTTCTCTTTATAAGGGACATTTTTTCCATGTGCATAAATGTTTAAGTACCTATATGAAGAAGAATAAGAAATACGCGGAAGCTTAAAAATATAAACATAGGTGTTATAGAAAATGTAAAGCAATAATAAGTAGGATAGGGCGGCAATACCAATTAAAAACTTATCTCGGTTTACTCGTATTATAATTTTAAAATTTTATATAGGTAGGCACTTATTAGCCGCATACAATGAATTAATTATTCCTATGGCGATAACTGGCGCCAACAGAAGTAATTAGTTTAACGACTAAGCTTATAAACTATATGCGTTTAATAATAATATTAAACGCATATATGCAGGTATACTCTACAAATACCTAACTAGGTATGTAAGTATTCGCGTACCGACTTTACATTTGTATACTTATTATACTTGTAACTAGCATTATTTTAATTTACTCACTACGTAACTTTGTTTCATTAAAAACCTAATTTATTTGATTATTATTTGTATGGGTATAGTTGAGGACGTGAATTAAAGAGTTCTCGCGGGATTTTAAGAACTAAATCCACGCGAGCGAAGCCGCGGGCTTCAAATAATTACACGATAAGTTTACAAACATTGAAATGTATCGAAACATTTTTGTGGCGCCGCACCATTCAACCTTGCATAGTGGAACAGCTAGCAACGAGCGCCAATGAGCAAAACACTGATTTAGTGACTCATACTGAGCGGAATGAGATTAGCTTTGCTTAGGCTGAGTGTAGATAAGACGGGAAATGCTTGAATTTGTAATATCCTCCCGGCCGAATTCGGCCATAGCGGCCTTTACAGAGTTTAGCCATCCGCGCGGAAGATATTAAAGTGCAAAAGTGCACTCTCTATGTACACTGATTCTCATATTCCAATGGCTTTACGTGCTTTCCCAGGCAGGGGGTGAGACACCAACAACTTCCGACTCCCGGCTTGACATAAAACTTATTTTGGATCTGACCCGAGAATTGAACCGAATGGCTGAAACGAACTTTTCTCCGCATCAAATTTTCATTACTGGATTTGAAACTGGAACAATACGAAGCGGGCGTTTTTTTCAACGATAAATTCACCAATGAGATAATAACTATTCCCGAAATTCATTTATCTTTTTACGGATATGAAAAATGTAAATCAATCACACGGCACGCGTTAACCTGACGGCTGACGCTTGTCTGTACTAATCCTATTTTACCGTACAACGAACTGATAGGAAATAGAGCAAAAAGTATCAATGTCAATCATTGTTTGAAACACTACTATAGAAATACATGTGATGTACATTCTGCTCTGGGGGTCCATTAACTAATGAAGTTGTTCTGACATGTCATACTCCTTTTAACCTTTCTGAAATAAGGTAAATATTGAGTTAACTACCCTCAATCTTATATCTTCCTATTTACTTATGGAGAACTATTAAATCATTAGGGTTACTTAACACAAATAACTCCTAAACACTAACCGCTTTACATAAAGACCAATAGAAATGAAAGTATCTAGGTTAATTCGATCTCAAGTGACAAGAGCCAGATGCATAAGATCGGTTACAAATGCCTAAATTAAAATGCGGCCTGAGTAATTCAACACCATTTATGTTTAACGGTTAAACGGTCACACAACACTTGTGCAACCTATTTTTGTTGCTAACGGTATGCATTTCATTAGTTAAATATGTAATTCGATAAAATACCTATTAAAATTATTTTTGAAACGCCGACTTTTTTAATAATTTTCTGCGAACTTGACGATACTCGTAGACGCCGTTTAAAGACTTATAGTTCTTGCAATTCACGAGGGCACGTGGCTCATGTGGTTGGGTGTGTGTCGTATCTGTATAAGTGTGAGCGAGGGCTTGCTCGCGCCTGACCGCTCCCACCTAGGCTCCTGACAGCACGCACAGTTACGCAATGTGCATGTACACGACGTAACCACAAGTAAAGCACTCATAACTTCGTGAGATAAACGTACCTACTATATCGGAAATCAAACCACTTCTAACATTAGTTAGTTGTGTGTCGGAACTAGCGTTGCCAGACGTTCCGTATTTCCCGGGACGTCCCGTATTTTAGGCATAGTTTAAAATGTCCCGGCGGGACTGACTCTGTCCCGTATTTGAATCGTACTTCGTTTTTCATTATGAAATCGATCCAAGTATTCATACACGTAACGTTCGTAAAATAGCGAGTTGATGACCGTTTTTAATTACGATTAATTAATATGTTAAAAGTTAAAACTAACTCGAACCTCGGAAAAATATCAAAAAAAAATTTGTCCCGGGTAAAAAACTGAAATCCCGTATTTTTTGCCCATTTAAACATTTGTCCCTTATAGGTATGCTGAAAAAAAATCTGGCAACCCTAGTCGGAACATTCATAAAATGGACTAAAAGTGAGACTTATAAAAACGATAATTTACCTTAGGTAGGTATATTATCTATGTTCTATCATGATAGTGTTTGTTCCCTGCAGTGACCACTTTAAATATAACTACAAACTTGGTTAATTAAAACACGTTTAAATATATCATGTTTCATAAAATCTCACAAACACATTATACAGTAAAAATAATTAGAATTTAGCACTGAAACTTGAAGCCCAATACTATGTAATAGTGAAGTTCCAAGATACTCACTTTACTTAATCCTTAACACTTTGCGAGGAACTCTTATGTGAGTAAAAATTTTACAGGGTTTTAATAAAGAGGTTTCCTATTCAAAATAATGATGTGCATTTCCAAAATTAAGAACACAATTTTTTATGTAACTCATGTGTTACTTACTACGTTACAACATGATAGATAACATTATTATCCTTTCTATAATTGTAATTATAGAGTTTGTGGCATTTATAAGCAATTAAGTAATTAATTTATTATTACTTTACCTCTAATTGGTTATATAATGATAAGAAAAATTATTCTACATAAAGCACAATTCAAACATGAATAATCTGGTACATAATAAATGATTTATGGTATAATTAAGTAACTACAATAGAGTAACTGTGATTTACTTTTCGAATATTATGATTTGATAATAAGTCTTTGTATCATCATCTCAAACGAATGCTGGACAGCCTACAACGGCACAAAATAACTTTATTATCTATGCAGTAAGTAGTCTTATCTATGGTTCTCTTTGCTTAAATCCAAAAATGCTGGGAAAAAATGCTACAAACTGATCAACGGTTCAACTATTTATTTGTACTAGAGGGAATAATTAGGTATAAATTTTATTTTGTATAAAGAATATTAGCTAATCTCTTGTATTCTCTTTTTCCCTCCAAATAAACGTTAAGGTTGTGGCTTGGGCAATGGGTGGAGATTGAACCATCAAACTTTCAGTTTTTCCATCTGCACCTTTGGGCTATTGCGGCTATACAATATTATACTTAGCAAAGTCTCTTTATCAAGTGTGTGTGTGTGAGTAATCTCAAAGTTGGAGTAATGTAAGTATTGATCTCCATTTTTCATCCAATTTCACCAATGAAATAGAATATACGATAAATAGATTCTGGCAGAAAGTATAGCTGATAAGTTAATTTGTCAAGTTAAGTTGGCAAACATATGGGTCCTTGAGAGCTTGCCTAGCATAATATACCTACTGCATCAAATACATAATATAAATGTTTAGAAATTAATAATACACATTCAACTTTTTTTCATAATTTTTGAGAATAAGCTTGGTAAGTAAGTAGGTACTTGAGAGGAACATAGAATTTACCTGTGCAAAGCAATTTTGAGAATTATTTGAGGTGAATTATTTGAACATAATGAGTAGACCCATAGGAAGCCTGGGTGGTTCAGTTAATAGGTAAATTTTATATACCTATCTTGTACCTACCAAATAGAGGTAGGCAGCTTACTTAGATACCTACATACTTACTTACTTGTTTTATGTGTAAAAGAAAGTATTATAGGTAGGTACCCGAAACTAGATTTTTGTTTTCAACTAAATAAAAACAGTATCATCACGTGAGTTTCAAGTTGTAGCTAACTTAGAATTCTTGTGTATAGTAATAAATAGGTACGTAAATGAAATCTTTCTCAGCGAAAACTTGATCGAGATTTTTGTATGCGGAATCGAATTATCAGAACACCATGTTCATTCATACTTCCAATTTACGATAGAATCATCGATGGTTACAATACCAAAGGTAGTTCTTAAGTTCTTATGACTAATTTAAAGATAAACAAATGATGACTTACGCTTCATTCGTTTGTTGATGTGTGACGGGACGCTAAACTAAATAAATCTTGTGGTTTATAAACAAAACACAACACAAAATGTACCACATACACCACATTAACACTTTCCCGTCCACCAGGCCAGGTCAACAACTCCAGTCCAAACTCTTTACTCACTTCAGAATTCAGGATTGGTTTGGTTGGGAAATGGGAATGGTCAATGGTCCGAATGGTTTACTTTATGTCAAGAATGGATTGAATGAATTCAACATTCATGTCAAAGAGTATTAATAATTCATGTGTCAGACAATATACATGTAGTAGGTACCTATGTCAAACAAATCAATCCTTTTCACTCTTGGTCCTAAACTTTCATAGTTTGATTTTACGTGGATTTTACGGATTTCACTCAATTGTCCTTCAATCAAGCCTCAAATGAATAACCACTACCTACAAGATATTGTCAGTATTATTACTGAAGTCTTTGATATTGTCCTTACTCTGTGATACAAGCAAGGGCTGGCTGGGGCAGAGACCTAAAAAATAAATAAAGAAGGGTAACTATGTGGCAATACTAGCTTAAACGAAATTAAAAGCGACATCTAGTGCGCTAGAGAAACACTTTCTTATGAAGTTTTATTTTACTTCAATAGATGGCAAGATTTGCTTTAGTTGTAGCGCCACCTGTTGTCGAGTAGTGTAATTAAAATTATATAAATTTTACAACAGATGGCACAGTAGTACATTAATTAATCTACTTGCTAAGAGATGTCGCTAAACAAAAAAAAGCTTAAAATAAAAATTCTTTTCAAAAAACCGACTTCAAACGCCACTACAAAGTATAAAAATAATTTTATTTTGTACACGTTTGTTGAAGTCGGGCGGCTTAAATAGAAACGATGAAACCGATACGCGATGCTCGCTCGATTTCAATAAACGTGTCTCTTATATGTCACCATAAGGTAAGCGTCGCGCATCAATTTCATCGTTTCTAGTTAAGCCCACCCGACTTCAACAAACGTGTACAAAATAAAATTATTTTTATACTTTGTAGTGGCGTTTGAAGTCGGTTTTTTGAAAAGAATTTTTATTTTAAGCTTTTTAGTGTAGCTTGTTCCTGCTCTCTTTCTCCCCTCCCTCCAACACTACGATACTAAAGTAGTCTATACTTGGTACCTTTAGTACTTATTAACAACATACAATTTCTAAAGAGCTAGGACCAGGAGGTCCATGATGTAGTCCATGCTTGGTACCAACAATATCAATTCGGAAGCGACAGTTCGTAATCCCTCCAACCCTGCAGCATCAGGATTGAGGAGCTAGAACCTTGAATTTTATATGTAGTATATGCTTGGTACCAACAATATCAATTCGTAAGCGACAGTTCCTAAATCCTCACAGATTAGGTAGGCAGTACCCCTGCAGCATCAGTATTGAAGAGCTAGGACCTTGAGCTCCACGATGTAGCCTATGCTTAATACTAACAATATCAATTTGCAAGCGAAAGTTCCTAAAGCCTCATAGTTTAGGTGGGCAGTACCCTGCAGCATCAGGATTGAGGAGTAGGACCTGAAGCTCTAAGATCTAGTATATGCTTAGGCCAAGCATACCAATTCGTAAATGACAGTTCCTAAAACGCCATAATTTAGGGGGAAAGTACCTCTGCAGCATCAGGCTTGAAGAGTTGAAGGTAAAAATTTTTATGGGACCATTTCGCGAGCTTCCTCTGTCGATTAAAAAAAAAATCGCGTGAATCGGTCCAGAAACCCCGGAGTAATCGGTGGGCATACATAGAAAAAAAAAAAGATACCGGCCGAATTGATGATAACCTCCTCCTTTTTGGAAGTCGGTTAATAATAAACCTTTATTTGGTTAAATTGCATTCATGCCACTATTATAATTTCCTTCAGATATAAATAAATTGTTAATGGAACATAGGTTTATCAAAGGAATAATTTATTGTAACATTAGAAACTTCAACGATGTTAAGACCCGAAAGTATGCATTTCACCACAATTTTAAAACTTGTTTTTGCTAGGTAGGTACCACTTTGTCACCAATGTTCTTGTTTTGTGGCAGATACAAATCTCTTTTAAACTAATTTTTAGGTGTGCTATGGAAGAACCTACCATTTTGGATATAATCCGAAATTACCCAGCTCGCTGGAAAGCCTGGAGCACCATAAATATCTAAGGGTGTTCTATCGCCTATATTATAACGGGGAGTGTTCTGAAGAGCTTTCTTCTAATGTTATTTCATCGTCTTTCTGTGGTCTTTCGCCTAAAAACCTACAATCGTCGACGTAAAGGTATTAAAAACGCATCGCACGCTACCACCTAAGCATGGGGTTACCTATTCAAGGGGCGGACCAACAGATTCCCGAAAAGCCGGCAACGCATGGTGTTGCCTCTGGTGCTACAAATGTTCATAGGCGGTGGTAGTCAATTAACATCAGGTGACCCACCTTCTCATCTGCTCTTTATTTATATAACTAGCGGCCCGCTCCGGCTTCGCACGGGTATAAAATATATAGCCTATGTCATTCACTGTTAATGGATGTTATTGTACGTACATATAAACTTTCCTCTTCAATCACTCTATCTATTAAAAAAACCGCATCAAAATCCGTTGTGTAGTTTTAAAGATTTAAGCATACATAGGGACAGAGAAAGCGACTTTGTTTTATACTAGGTAGTGATGATATAAAACATACCACGCCCTAAGTCATATTATTATTAATTGTAAGAGCATTTGTTCGTCAAGATTTAAATCTAAAATAGGTACATAGGTGGTGGCACAAAAATAATGAGTCTATTATGAATAGATGATGAAAGCCGGAGATATGTCTTCAACGTTGCGCGTCGACTCAGTTATATGACAGGGCCGTATGACAGCTCGTTAAAGCCAAGCCGGCCGGTGGGAATTGCAACATGTGGCAACTACGATTACTTTACTTTTACCACAGAACATAAAAATACCTAAATGTTTTATAATCTATACATCTGTGTGTTTGTTTGTTGTCGCTAATCTCGAGAACCGGCAGAACCGATGTTGAAATATGGTTGAGCGAAGCAATGGCTGGGTCATGCTCGTGAACGGGTGCCACCAACGGGAATGGGTCTGCTTTGGCTGCCCGTCTTGACATGCGTTGGATTCGTGTACCTACGTATGCACTTTTACACTTTTGAAGCTTTATTGTGGAAGCACTGTATACATAGCATAGCTTTGTAAAAAAAATTTTTTTTGAAAAGAGCAACTGCTGAGTTTCTTACCGGCTCTTCTCAGCAGAATCTGCATTCCGAACCGGTGGTAGATTTATGACGTGTCATAAGAGCTACAAGTTAGCCTACATGAAATAAATTAATTTTGAATTTTGAATTTTTTGAATTTTTGACGGGACTTTCACTGGTAGAAAGCTAATATTATCGATCGGGAGTAACATAGGCTCCTTTTTTAACCGACTTTCGAAATAGGAGGAGAAGAAGGAGTGTTTTTCTATCTATGTATCGATATATCTACATCAAAAAAGATTCACGCAAATTGGTTTAGAAATCACGGAGATATCGATATATCTCTGTCATTTCTAAACCAATTTGCGTGAATCTTTTTTTATTCGATATGGTCCCATAAAAACTTCGGGTTCCAATTCCTCAATCCTGATGCTACAGGGGTACTGCTCCCCTAAACTGTGGAGATTTAGAAACTATTGATTATAATTTCCGAGATACAGTTTTTAACTAGTTCGGAAAACAGGTGCACAATATTATAGTTGTAATTGTAATTTGTGTGACCAATAAATTTTATTAAAAAATATTATTATTAAAGACCCCGATTTGGAGAAAAAAAAAAAAGTTATTGAAGGTACCTATCAAGTAAAGACCAAGAGTTGTTTATTGAAAAAGTACTTGCTAGTTTATTGAAAAAGTTATATCACTGCGAGGGAATACACAAAGAACTTACGAAATTTTCAATAAGTTTTATGATCATTGTTCAAAATTTTCTTTGAATAAACCATGCCTACCTACTTAAAAAAGCGGTCTATATTTGGCATCGTTGTAATTGTAAGCTATCACGTGGCGAAAGTCATCGGGCTTCGTTGGGTGCTTTCAAGAAATTTAAAATACTCACGTTTTCTTTTATTGAATGTTTGCTAAAAGTTTTGCCCACTGTTTTTTCAGTACCGGGAAACTTAACAATACGCTAAATAAAATTCGTTCAAGTTGGGGTTGCTTTTGTAACTTGTTTCAAAGTAAAAGTTTAAAAACAGAATCGTACCTATACGAGTACATGGTAGGTAGGTACAACTACCTTGATTTATGAATCAATTTAAAAATAAATAATTGCCTTGAAGTTTTTAAATACATATACTTTCGTAGCAAGTGAAAAATGCTACGAAACTACAAAGGGATCAATAATATTACCTACAATATAGTTACATAAAAAAAAGATTTTTTTTTCCTGTTAACACAAATCTATGTGATCTCGTTTGTATTTTAACCGATTAAAAAAGCAATGTTAGGAACTCCGTTTATTGTTACTTAGGCCCGCATTTCATACACCTGCAAGTTTTGAAGTTTTTAAGAAATAGATATAAAGTAACGATTTTCCAAATATTATAGGTAAGTACCTATTAAGGCTGCTTACAATAGTGCTTAAATTATCAAAATAGTAAATTAATCATAAAAAACTTGCAGGTGTAAGGCCAAATTTAGCTAAGGTAAACTGTCCTGTGAGGTAAACTTATTTAGGTGTAAACAAAATTAAATCGCGCGTGCAAGAAACTGCTATGAATTTGGCTTAAACGTTTTGACAGGCGTGTACCGACATTTGCATTATATCGTCGCCGGTTCATCGGGGCAGAAAACTTACAATTAATATTAAAACATGCGCAATAAAATAAAGGCAAGCAGTCGGAAAGTATTCGCGTCACTCGAGCAGTGCTTTTGACATGGCTATTATATTACCGTACGAAATAAATGTAGTATCTACAAAGTTAACATCACACGATTTTCTGTCCTATTTTGAATAGAAATTCAGTTTAAATTCCTACGCTTGAATATGGCTAGGGCGCTTAAAAACTTCAAGTGTATCGTAGGCGATGAACAGAGCGATGCAAATGATGAGAATATTCGGTTTTGTTGTACGAAATGTTATGCGGGGTGCGGTACACAAGCCGGCTTAGGAGCTTATGAAATGTTGTTTCCTTACAATTTAATAGGAAGGAATACTTATTATTTTTTTGAGATTTTCAAAGAGCAACATGGAAATTAAGAAAATGATATTTCCCAAAATCTGTACATTTGTTTTAAAAAAAACTCTGATAAATGGTTAATTTATCTACTGAAACCAACTGAATTTTTGTGGAATGATGTCCGTAAATATTATATTACATTGTAACATTTTTTAACAATATTAGCCAAGCTGAACTTGACTTATATTCTACTCTCTCCTCCAAATAAGCGGAAAGCTTGTGCTAGGAGTGGGTAGGACAATAGTGCACAACGGGTGGGGCTTGTACCTGCGACCTCTCAGTTTTCAGTCCGCCCTTTAACGATTGGGCTATTGATTTGTATCTCGTTTTAACTCTATCTTAAGTCTGAACTAAATCAGAGCACGCTCTATAGATAGCAACATTAGTGCTGTTCATAGCCCATCTTAGAATAAAAATGGCCACCTATATGGCATTGGTCTAGCCAGTAGCCACCTTCCCACATTTCGACATCTAAGCAATCAGTACAAGTGCATGCATCAGTCCAGTATGTAAATGTAGCCGGAGTGAGATTTCTAATGTAATTGACGGATGGAAATGAGATTGTTTCGACTACACTCCGTGCAACCAAGCCCTCCAGCGATTCAACACTAACCCGGCTCGCTGGGGGATGTATGTTAATGACAATATCGATTTTGAATATTTCGTACTTAAAATTCATTGTTTTGTGTTGTTGATCATGTACAGAAAGTTAAAGTTAAGTACAGTACCTAAATACATAAAAACTATTATATCGTTTCGCACTCAAAATTTCTTTTATATCATACTTGCTCAGTAACTAGGGATTACTATGGTGGAAAGTCTCCTTGTAAGTTGGTGTTTGCAATTCAAGGCAACATTACGTCGCACTATGCTTTAATTGTAATGTTCACATTACAGTTCAAGCTATGCAAAACTCCTTGGTAAACAATGTCTTTTCTTATAAAATGGTTAGAAAACTTTTTACTGAAAAAAAAAAACACTGAACATGGCGGCATTTAATTTCCATACATTTCTAACTATGCAAAACTCCTTGGAACTCAGAGCCGTAAAAAAAAATGGAAAACTATTTACGAAAAAAAAAATGGAAATGGCGGCATTTCATTTGATCTGAAAGTTTGTGAAGTTTGTTCGTAAAGGGATTTAAGTTATTTACAACAATGTCAAGCACTTCATCAGATGATGAAAAAGGAGGAGAGCCTGATTTTTGTTTGCTTGACGAAGATAGTGTGGCACTGTCTTAAAACTTAATTCAAACAGTGCACTTGCCTAGTCAACCAGTATCACAGCATTTTCATAATTGCAGCAATATTACTATAATTAATTATAATAAGTAACCATTTTTTTCTATTTTTTCTCTAAATTTGCTAATTATTCTAATTAAAATTTCATTTTGCATTACCAATGTTTTATTTACCTCGCAAGAATGATATAAAGTAGAATGCTTACCTCGGTTGCAAGTAGCTATTACACCCTCGAACTATATTCACCCTCGCTCGCTGCGCTCGCTCGTGTGACTAAATATCTCGGGTGCACGCGATCCATCAGCGCCCTATGCGAGCTGCGCTCGCACTGGCGCCAAATTGGATCTTGTTCTGTAATAGCTTACTTACGTCCCTTGTGTAACAATCTACTATTGATGTGTCAGAGACCAAATCACACTAGTATTGTAAGTAGTGATACCCGAATAGGTACCTATTATAAGGTAGGTACTTAGGTAGGTGTCTATTAAAACAATATCCATAATATAAAATTAAAAATTACATAGTTAATTCAAAAGCACTTTGTAGTGCTTTTGAAAGCAAAGTTTATTTGAATAAAAAATTATTCTATTCTATGCAATAGAATGCTTAATAAAGTATGCTATATATGTATATATATATATGCCCAATAAGTCTCTTTGGATCGCAAAACTTTAATGCTTTGGCCAAAGTAGCTGCCGACTCTAGGATCCCTGATAGACTTGATAACTCCTTTGAAAGGGTCTTCACCCCAATTGGCACAAATATTAAGCTACAATTAGGGAATAAATAGTTTAGAAATTGAAGCACAACCCTTACAATTGACATTACGTAATCATTTTGCTAGTACAGGCTGGTATAATTCCAAGGATCATGTCAGTAAAGCTCTGAAAAATTCGCATGAAAAGCGGGTTTCATAACAACGTTTTGTGTTATTATTTTCCGAATTCCCAAATAATTTTCAACGAGCTCCCAAAGTAAATTGACTGACAGTACTATTTTACAGCCCGGTTTGTTTATCAAACAGATGCCTATCATGCCGTAAAACATACCTATCAAAAAATATGAAATTGTTTAATTAAATGTGTGTGAAGTCTTCTAAAGAGAAAACTTGAAAGAGCAAAATTTTCGGTGGAAATTTATTTTCGTTTGTGAAAAAATATTAAACATAATATATGTTTTTGCTTTTTGGTCATAGAAGTGAGTAAGTATATTTTTTTTTAATCATGGATCAAAACATTACCTACTTGTTATTTCTATTTCTATTATTAAATTAACATACATTATTTGTACACTCGTTAGTAACATACGAATAAATTGTCGACTAATAATATAATTTTTCACAGTTTATTACGATATCGAAGGAAAACGTGTGATGAATGATCTTTTGTTTGGTGTTGTGTGGTGGTGCGATATGATGTTTCCTTGCTTATTAGTGTAGTTGTGGGAGAGACAAACCGGTGGTTACAGTGTTAAGTAGATTCTACTAGACTTTAGGTTAAGTTACGCATAACTGAAACTTACGAATACAGAGCCATATTATTAATTGGTCACATAAAATTGTTCAATATCTTTAAAACAAATTTCAAAATTCAGGGCATCTATATTAAGTTGTTTACACATACATAAAAGTTTTAGGGGACACCTGTGTGCACATCCTGAATTTAGCTCTTTACTCACTCACGAAATATAAAAGTTTTAGGGGACGTCCGTATTCAATGAGCATACCTTGACTTTAGCTCTACTCACTCACGAAATATAAAAGTTTTACTGGATGTCCATGTTCAATGTGCATACCTTGACTTTAGCTCTTTACTCATAAATAAAAGTTTAAGAGGACACCCATATTCAATGTACACACCCTGACTTTAGCCCTTTACTCACAAATAAAAGTTTAAGGCGACACCCATGTTCAATGTGCACACCGTAACTTAAGCTCTTTACTCACAAATAAAAGTTTAAGGCGACACCCATATTCAATGTGCACACCCTGACTTTAGCTCTTTACTAAAAAATAAAATTTTAAGGAAGCTGGTGCCTACGCATAAATTCACACAATATTTTAATACACTCGTAACAACGCGACCATAGCTCATAGAAGGGTGAGCTTCGAGCCCCACTTACTTTATTACTACAATGACTTGACATTTATTATCAGTTATGAAAATAAATTCTGCTCGTGAAAAAAAGGGAAAATGAATTAAGCTCGGTTGGCCGCGGAGGAAATGTTTAACGCTTAATTATGTGATATATACGATATTTGGGCTTTTTGTTGCAGTTTTATGGTTGTTTGAGTTGTCGTTTCATTATATTTTTTTTAAGAAGCCTATATACTATCGCACGCTTAGTATTAAAGTAACCGAATTAAAAAGAACTGTTTTTTGGAAAATCACAAAAAACGTTTTACTTTTACGACTTCAGCTGTTTATTTGGACAAATGTCATAAGAACTTAGTCGTAGAGTTAAGTTGTCATTTAAAAAAAAGAATTAAATAGAGTCATTTAATTTAATAGACAATTTATTCGTTTTTGTGATTTGCCAAAAACAGTTTTGACCAAAAAACAGAAGACTTGGAGAGTGACATAGGTTACCTATTATCTTGGAAAAACGGAGGTCCCCGCAAGACTTTTAAAACTTAACTCCACGCGGACTAAGTTGCGGATATAAACTAGTTTGTCTATAAACAATAAGACTTTTGTCTATTACAAAATTTGATTGTTTGTCAACATTCAACGTCGTTGGTTCAACCAGTGAGTTACATTTTACTGCACTTTCGGGCAATATCGTGTAGACTTTCGTGACCAGTCCGAGTTTGTGAGGTTTAACACCTTATAAATCTCGTTGTAAAAATACAATGTTGCCGCCGTTGCGTTGTTTCGGCTTCATTACATACTTCTTTCAACGGAGGGGCACTAAAACAAAATACACAGTTCAATATAGCGTCCAATGTAAAAAAATGTTAAAAGATAAGTGGCCTTTTTTCCTTTCTTTTGAGGAGACCCCTCCTTGCATCGTCATCCTCATTACAGAGGGTCGCGATCCTAGGCACGAATAACCTTCTCCCGTACGATGTTTTTCCACTTTGTCCTATTTTCCGCATTATGTAGAGCGGCGAGGAAAGATGTTCCGAGTGCAATGCCGATCTGATCGGACCAACGCATAGGGCTAAGTCCTCTTGGTCTTTTAAGGAGGTACAAGTATGTTAAAAAGGAAAGTTATATTTTTAAATTATAATATATATTTTTGTGGCTCTACCTAATTAATTTTATTCATAACAATAGTGCCATTAATTTATAACCTAAATAAATAATAACCTCACTAGCTCAATGGTTAAAGATGCATAATAAAAAAAGGTCGCAGGTTCGATTCGTCATCCGTTGGACTATTGTCGTACCCACTCCTAACGAATCGGGCACATAGGAACCGGGCAGTAGACCAGGATTGCACATTTAGGTATAGAACTTGGATATCAATTTAGTGCACTACTTAATTATAGTCTGATTTTTAATTCGGTGGAATTCTGACAGTTGTCATTTTGTAAACAGAGCGAGTTGTTTGTATGAAAAACAGTATTACCACCTGTAGTTCGATTTTACCCCGAAAAATCTGTCAGACATTTGTCTTATTATATCTATGTGCGGCAATTGATTTTTATAAGTTTTTATTATCTTTTTTGTGGGATTTTTTTAAATCTCTGGTAACATTAAGATACGTCAGAATTCCACGCAATTAAAAATCAGACTTTAAGTAAGGTTACATACCTGAAAATAAATTTCGAAGTTTTTGTGGGGCCATTCACTCATCCGTGTATCCCTTACCTTACCAATGCCAATTTCACATACCGACACCAATTTTCATTTATGGCTTAGTAATCTTAAAGGACATTAACCTAATTATTTCTTAATTGAATTTGTATTGATAAAAAAACCGAAAATTTTATTACGCAACGTTATTTTTCGTTCTTGGAAATATAATTAGTTATAAAATATAATTTATTGAAGAATATTATATTATTAATTAGATTATTATTAGTAAGTGCGCGATGATTTTATGAGGAAACAGAGCAGTCAAAATTATTTTGCTTAAAACTTTGTCAAGTACCTCTTTTCGAAAAAATCACATAATATATTCTCGCAATGAGAATATTTTGTATAAATGTAGGCGTTTCAGCTTTTCTATTACAATAATTAATAATTACTGTAAGACGATCCGAGTTTAATAAAGTGCACTTAATATTTTGCTTTTTAAAAAACAGCAACGAAGAAGTTATTTTACGTCGCTTTTAATAGCCATTTTAAAGCCTACGGCCGATTACAGCCCAACCTTTGGGCGAAGATTGGGCTGGAAGTCCTAACAGTTTTTTTGTGTTGGCGTAAATCTTAATGCGCGTTTACGAGAACATACATGAGGTTGTTAAGTTACAAGAACTAGCGATTTAGGTCTTATAAAAGGTAGCAGCAGCTGCTGTAATGTTATAGTTCTTGCAATTCACGAGGGCGCGTGAGCTTTACTTGTGGTTACGTCATGTACATGCACATTGCGTAAGTGTGCGTGCCTATCAGGAGCCAAAGTGGGAGCGGTCAGACGCGAGCAAGCTCTCGCTCACACTCATATAGATACGACACACACACAACCATGAGACACACGCCCTCGTGAATCTGTGACCAAATCTACCCTGGGCCAAATCCAAACTCAGAACAAAATATTCCAATCGAAATTATTAAAATACTAGCTGATACCCGCGACTTCAACTGCGCGGAGTTTTTAAAATCCCGCCGGGACTCTTTGATTTTCCGAATAAAAAGTAGCCTATGTCATTCTGCAGGTCTTCAACTATACCCATGCAAAAAATCACGTCAGTCCGTTGCACCGTTACTACGTGATTGAAGGGCAAACCAACAAACAAACACACTTGCGCATTTATAATATTAGTAAAATTATTAAAGAAATTAGTAAAGATTGGTTTTTATTTACGTGATCGCTTACTCCTATAACTTGTGATGCCAAAAACATTTCGGTCGGATTCATGGTATAACGGCTATGACCAGTAAAGCAACACTTCCAAGGCTCGTAAGATTTTTAATGTCCACGCGGTCAAGATTTAAGACGTGGTATATACGAGGGTGCGTTTTGAGCCTTTTACCTTTAGATTTGATGTAACTTGGGTAGGCTATACTGTACAAAAATATGTAGGTGTGACGAGTTAGGTAGAGTTCTTGCAATTCACGAGGGCGCGTGAGCTTTACTTGTGGTAACGTCGTGTACATGCACATTGCGTAAGTGTGCGTGCTTGTCGGAGCCTAGATGGGAGGGGTCAGGCGCGAGCAAGCTCTCGCTCACACTTATACAGATACGAAACACACACAACCATGAGCCACGCACCCTCTTGTTTCGCAAGAACGAAATTGCAAGCTCTAGATACTTTACAGACTACTTCTGTAGAAAGTTAGAGACTTCTATTGATACCTCCACTTTTTTTTTAATTTTTAGGTTTTCTGTGTACCAAAATGTTAATAACACCCCTTTTTTGCGTCAGGGGTTAAAATGAATCCTTATACGTACTTAACTAAAAGGTGCTCGTAACTTCACCCTTTTAGTTTTATTTGTTTAGAAAATTTTTCGAGAACTCTGATTTTCCGGGACAAGAAGCATTCATTGGTTGAGCTGTGAAAATATAACACACATACAGACAGACAAACACAGGTCTTTTCGCATTTTTAGTTCAGTTTGGAGTTGGAGTACCTACAGTAGATTAATAGAAACGATATCAAAACAGTAAACTTTGTCAACACGATGTCACATTTCAAATAAATTCTATTGAAAACAATATATTTTTAGTACACGGGTATTGGGTATACATAGTATGCATTGTTGAATATATAAGCTAACCCGTAACGAATTGTGTTATATAGTAATAAAAAAACAAATCACTTTGATACGCCTTGTCATAATATCAAATATTTTCTATTGTTATAATACGATTGCAGTTTTATAATGCAAATAGCACTCCTAACGATATTATATTTTTCTGTGACAGAATGTGAAATAACTAAAGGTAATACTTATTCCTTAATTAGGTACTATAATTAGGTACTATAGTTAGGTACTTACATGAAATTGCAAAATCAAGGCAGTAAAAAGTTTCTTTCCTTTTTTTTAAACAACGGTAGACTGAACTTTATAAGTATTTATTAATATAAAGACTGGCGACGGCAGGTGTATACAGTACGCAAATACAATTAAAGAACCTTATCTAGCGTAAAATTAATTTTCTATGCCATTCATGGTAATTTGTCTTAATTTTTACACATATTATTTGCAGCTATTAAATCAAAAGATGACCTAGAATTTTGGTGAGTTCTAATTTTTTAAATTTAAATAACTTAGTTAATTTCTTATTTAAAAGTAGAATAAATATTTATAAATTTATATTTTCTCAGGAAACCAGATAAAGACTTTAATGAATTATCACAATCAACAATCAAAAGACCAAGAAAACTAATGAAAAGCGATAAACCCATTTTTCGACACGGTAAAAAGTAAGTTTGAGCACCCGTTTATTGAATGACAGTAAGTATACAGGGTTAATTGTAAAATGCCGATAACCTTACAGGCTACTACAAGCAACTTCTAGCCATCAAAGTAAATAACTTTTGTTCCAAGACTTTCTAAAATTCGTAAAGAAAAAAATTATAAAAAAAAAAATTATTACTATTTTCATACAAAAATAAAAATATTTATTTTTCTGTTCTATAATTTCAAAAACTCTACGCGGCATGTGACGAAGGAAATAGACGGTGCACAGCGCTTCAAAATAGGAACCTCCGACACAAGTTTTTTTGGTGTTCGTGATGAACGCTGTAGCAAGAAATTTTGACCAGCAGACGATAGCTCAGCCCGATGTTAGTAATACACATCACAAAGCATTCGTAATACGACAGAGAAGCGATAACTTCGGAGGTTAATTGTCGGTCAGCAGTCAACGCTTCATCACGCAGCGCGGAGATGTGGAAGAGGAATTTCATAAAATGACCATAGAGTTAAAAAATGACCGACTTTTCAACAAAAACTTAGTTTTTTTTTTTTGGTGAATTTATTGAGTTATGTAAATCGCAAACATTAGGATTACGTAATATAGCACTAAAATTTTTCTTAATCTCTTTAACTTTCAGAAAAAACGAAGTTTCGAGCAAATGGCCAAAAATACTGCGAACTTTAACGACAAAAACGTAAGAGCCTCTATTTTGAAAGTTATGGTAAAGTTATGAAACATTATGTTTTAATAATAGAAAATCTATCGATATATATAATAGAGAATCTGAAAAACGCATAAAATATCTATATTTATTCCGAGAATCTTCATAAACTGCTGCTACATGTGGGCTAGAATGAAACAAGGTTTAAAACTTTTTGCAATCGTTAGTATTACTGATTCTGAAAGAAACACATAATATTATATTCAGCTATGTCATTCACATTATTATAATTGTAATATTTTGTGAGTACCGATGGGGCTGACATGAAGGTCACCTTCAAAAGTCCCTTATTAAAAAATGAGAAAAAAAAAAAAAAAAGAATTAACCTCCGCTGTAGGAAGGTTATAGGTAACAGGTAGGTACTAAAATAGAATAATTTAAAGTAAAATTTAAAAAAATAATACACTTTTTAGGACCCCGAGAATTACTAAAATGCATATGATGATGCAAGAGAGAGATAAAACCACGTAAGTAAATAATTGGGTTTCTTAAATTTTATTTCGTATATAAATAAAAAGTGAAAGATCAGTATATAACTTGATATTCTGTGCCAGTTTCACCAAAACCAAGTAACGTTTATCCGAAGACTAAAGGACATTATGACAGGTTTTTTGGTATAAAAATTACATTATTTACCAGTTATTTAAATTTTACTCGACGTTGGTGAAATTGTAACAGTAGATTTAATCATAATGGTAATTTTACCAAATTATTACACTTTTCAGGGTTATCGATTTACATGAAAATATGAACAATGAACTACTTAGTTCATATAGTGTAAGTTTTCATATTATAATACACTGACTACCTTACGACTCCGCGACTTCATCTACATGGAGCTTTTAAAAATCCCCTCGCCATCCCTATCTTTTTCTGGAATAAAAAGTTGCCTCTGTCACTCTCCAGGTTCTAAACTTTACCAGTGCAAGAAATCATGACAATCCTGTTATTGCTGCGTGATGCGTGACTAAATGAGAGACCACTATACAAAATATGTATTTATACTTTATAGCTAGGGGTTATATTATTAAAAATTAAAAGTTTCGTAACAAAAAGATTTTGAATATTTTTTATTGTAATATTTTAGATAAAACAACAACTTGAAAACATGGCCGAGCATATCCCGAATTCAAATGTAACATTGCAAGTGATCGGTCGCACTAAAGAGTACCAAGATATTGTTCTACTTAAAATTACACAAACTAAAGACGAAGACAAATACTTTAGGGCAGACGACGAAAAGTATGCTGACGACAAGCCAGAGAAGAAAATCATATTTATCGTGCACGGCTTAAGCGTTATGGGTATGAGGGAACTTGAGTGCTTGTCGTCGACGCCATCACTCCATACGCTCGTGTCGTATTACGTTGAACATTTGGATAAATTTGACATATTCTTAATACCTATGGCAAATCCAGATGGATACGCTATTCTAGTGCGTATTTTTAGGGACCTCACGTACTGCGCGACCACGAATACGGTCACGCTGCCAGATGAAGTCAGTCGTCTCAAGGTCAACCACTGCCGGCCAACTAGTGGCACAAGTCTTCTCTCAAATGAGACCATAGTGCACCACGCTGGCCACGACTTCACCTTTGAGAACATTATGGAGAACTCTGAGGCTGAATTCTATAGACCGCACTCTCACTCAGCTCAGACTCAAGACAGAATTAAAACGAGACAGATTTATGTCAGATCATATTTGTGTCTCGTTTTTACCTCTATCTTGAGCCTGAGCTGAGTCAGAGCAGTTCTATAGATCTCAGCATTAGACGTGCAGGTTTGTTCACTGTCACCGTAAAAGCAATTATTACGCACATAACTCCGAAAGTCCGAAATGAAAAACAAAAATACATGCCTGGGATCATAATGCTCGCAATGCCAGATGAAGTATCGTAGCCCAAGACGCATCATACATTTGTCAAAAGTCAAAACTTTGAGAACTTTGCTATGATTCATCATTTGAGTGGCCAAAGTTGCGCATGTGATGCCCTTTGGTCGTTGTAGACAAATACGCCATGCGTATTGGATTGCTTTACTTTACTTGGAGGTTGGACGTTGCTGCCCTTAATTGTATTCGTGTTGGCGTAGTGCGATGTTCCCTTAGATTATATTCTGTAGCATTTAATTCAATAGTATTCAGGCCTGAGCCGTAACTGAAAACGTAAACCACTGTTTTATTGTAGTACCTACCCATTTTTAGTCAAAGGGTTGATCTGTTCACAATTTTCTTTCAAAGTTTTGTTTAAGAACACTTGATATGTCCATCATCAGTCTATTTACGTCTACTGCTTGCTAGTCTTTCTTGTCTAGCAATTTTTACAAACAATTATCTCTTACGCTCTCTATATTGTTACCCTCATTGGTGAGGGTCACGGATTACCTTTTCACGTACTTCGTTTTCCCGTTCGTTCTTGGCAGGTACCTACTGAGTTCACTGCTGAACCTGATTGGCCCAACGCATAGGTTTCCTTTCCTAGGCCTTATCCCCTCAACCTTGCTTTACTGTCCATCAGTTTTTCTTCTTTTTTCGGAGGACTTTCTTAATTAGACCTGTTTTTACCATTTAATACAGAATCAAATTCCAATCTGGAATAAAAACGCCGCCCCACAAACTGAGTGCGTAGGAGTTGCGTTGGATCGCAACTTTGATGTCGCTTGGAGTACCAACCGATCTATGAGCTCATGCAGCCAAGAGTATCCTGGTAGTACTCCCTTTTCTGAAGCAGAGACTCAGGCTATACGCAACGTATTTCACAAATACAGTCATAAGATTATTGCCTATATACACGTACATGCTGGCACTTTTGGAGCTCAAACATTTAAGGTATGACATTGTTGACATTGTTTCATTTAAGGTGGCTCGTACTTCCCTTCTTCTTTATCAACCCAAAGAAGTTCACTGCTGGACAAAGGTCTCTTGCATGGACTTCCACAGGTCTCGGTCTTGCACTGCATGTATTTAGCGGCTGCCTGTGACTCCTCTGATGTCATCGGTCCACCTAGTGGGGCGTCTGCCAGCTCTGCACTTTGCGGTGCTTGGCCGCAACTCTTGCACCGTGGGACTCTAAGGGCCATCAGTGTTTTGAATTAGGTATGTGCCCCACCTATTTCCACTTCAGTTTCAAATCTCGTTCGAATGAATACCCTACTACGATAGGGATTCACATATAGGTACATTCATAAACGATGAATATTGAATATATTTGTCGTTTATGAATGGTATTCGCGATTTATGTGGACATACTTAGAGGAGTTGACGATGACAAAGCAAAACAAAGTTGACGATGCTTCGTATTTATATCTACTTACCATTAGTTTATAACTTCAAAACTAAACAATCCTTGTTCAGTACGTCTTCTTTATTTCATCCCTTCATTTAAAAACAAACTTCAGCTCAAAAATAGTAAAATAGCTTGTTTTATAGGGGGACGCAGTTCTATATCCTAAAGGTTATACTGATTCTATAACGGACGAAGATAAGTACATAGACTTAAAAGGAGAGATCGACGAGGCAATTAGAAACGCAAGTTTTCAAGTATTCTCAGTCGCCGTGGAGACTCTTCATAATTGGTACGGGAAGGTTACTGGATCCAGCGTGGATTACGCTTCTACGGTACGGTATATAGATATACGGTACAGTATAGAGATAAGCTTTACCTATATCTACTTCTTCTAATATATTCCCATTACAAGCTCATGTATTGCTGGAGCGAGTTATAGCCACGCTTTTTTATCAATTATATAATCTTCAATTTTATAATAATTCTTCTTCGTTAGAATACCATAGAATACAATATAATATTAGGTAATAGATTTCTTTATCTTCATCTAAGGTAAGTCTAAAATCGACTGTGGAATTTTATTATAGAACGTCACACCCATTCTATAAAGTATCGAAATATTTAGAGAGCCTAACCTAAAGCTTTTTAATATTTTCATCAGTATTTATTTCGTGGTATAAGTGGATTGTTATTACCAATTTTAATTCTTCCAAAAAACCTTTCTGATAAGTCCCGCTAGGGTGTGGAACAGCCTTCCAGCATCCGTGATTCCTGCCACTTATAATTTGAGTACCTTCAAGGCAAGAGTGAATAGGCATCTTCTAGGCAAGTGCGCTCCAACCTAGACCTCATCAGTGCTACCCAGTATTGATTGTCGTCAAGCGCAAGCCTATTTTGAATAAATAAATAAAAAAAAAAATTTCTTTATTTAGGTGTACGGTATTCCATTTGCACTAGAACTAGTAATGCAGCTGTACGACGATGAAGATGTAGCTGAAGGTGACGAAACTTTCTCGGATAGTGCCCTCACTGAGGTGTGGAGCAGAGTCATAAATGTTCTATTCGAGTATATATGGAAAAGTACGAACATGGGCAAAGAAGTTCGATGATTAACTGAAATCTGTGTAAATAGGCGAAATAAATTTTATTTAATGAGTACATAATATGTCATTTCATTTTGGTTAGAAGACTGGAAATACTTTTAGCATAGGGCACGGGTGGCCAACCGGTTGATCTCGGCTATTAGTCGAGTCGATCGAGGCATAACTTTGCAAATCTAGCGAAAGATACTCAGGCACACTGCTTAGTGACAATGGGGGTTAGCATATACTCGCAGTTCGAAGAACCATCTGTACAATTTGAGTACTGAAAGCATTTTTATATCCCGATTCAGGGAATAGCAAAGAGTTTCCACGAGTTTTTTAAAAAACTTAAATCCTCGTGGATGAAGTCGCAGGCATCTATACTAGTTCTTACTTCCTTGCTATAATATCACAGAATACCTAATAGTACTAATGCTAATGACACCTTAGGCTACTTTTTATCTCGGAAAATCAAAGAGTTCCCGCGGGATTTTAAAAACTAAATTCACGAGGACGAAGTCGCGGGTATCAGCTAGTCTAAAATACATAAATGATATAAGTAATGCCTGCATGGAAAGAACTAAAAATACTTACTTCATATAATATGAACACGGAACAACCATTCTTTATTAAATTTTTTAATACTTAATACCAATTTATTAACGTTCAATTAATGGAGTATCAAAAAGTCAATCAGATTAAAACACACGCTTCTTCAAAAACCTTGTTAGTCTATGAATAATAATTATAATTTATGCTATTTTTTAATAATTCGTGAATAGAAAGATGGTTCAATAAAAATTTGATGTTTGTTTAATATTACGGTGACACTTTCACTTATCGAGCCTCATACGTTAGCGGTCACTATGTCACACATTAATATATACCTAGACTTTTGTATTTTACTAATATTAAATTGCACGTATGATACAACGCTCATCCACTATAAGCAAGTAAAATTAAAAATTGCTTAAATTCTTCAATGAAAATCAAATTTTTATCACGTCGATTTTATCGACTTTGTTTTAAGTGTGTCACATTTGTTTTTGTTTGTTGCTGGTCGTGCATGCAAAGGAAGTGGAGAGAAGAAAGTGAATGTATTTTTGAGGTCTGTAACACGATGTCTCATTGTCATCCTGGTCACACGGACGAGTTTGGACCTTTCTAGAAATTATTTAGACCATTTATATGAGCCTTCTTACCATGTACTTTCTAACTCAGTAAGCCAAAGTTCGTTGTAAGGAACAACGCTCTATATTTTGTGCAATGTAATAAGTTTATCCGAGGCTTGTGGAGGTCCATGCAGGAGACTTATGTCCATATGGACGTCCATTAGTTGATAAAGAAGAAGAAGAAGAATAAGTTTATCGTAATTATCGTTTATAATTCTATAATTTTTTTTTGTATGCTACTAAATTGGTAGATTGGAGCGCCAAAATATTCTACTTACCACATTATTATGGAAAACTCAATCTAGCAAATAAACGAATTTAATTGAAAATAATTAATTAATAAAATATTACAAACTGTTAACACAAAGCTTCTATAACTTAAATAAATTAAAACTACTAATAATTATACTTACAAAAAATACACGCCGTCAAAGTGGTCGTTATAAATAATGAAGAAATAATTGTAAAAATATAACAACATGTGGGAACAAGGAAAGCTATATAGTATTGCTACTATTTGTTCTATTTACTTAACTGAATGAATGTATTTTTTTAATAAAAATTATAAAATAATAATGTGTGTTGTGTTGTCTTTTAATATTCTTGTTCTCGCAACTAACAATAGGATTCCGTCAATTGGGTTCCCTGTTATCGTATTTTTAAAACTAATTTATTTTTACAGTATTTTGAGTTTTACAAAATATATTTTACTAGGATAGAATAAAGATAAAACCATTTTATTTAAAAAGAATAGCAAATAAATCCTTATTAAAAACATTTACAACGCAATTACATCGAATAAATAAGATAGCACTGAGATCGAAGTAATTTTGTCTACAATACAGTTTACTATAAGGTCATTTTGACAAAGAAAATCTAAGCATATTTTCCTCATTGATTAAAATTTCATGCTGATATCGATCAGCATGAAATTTTCTAAACAATTTGTTGTCAGCCGTTGAAAAGTTACTAAACAGACATAAATATTTTTTCGCGTTTCTCACACTAATATTATAAAGGTGAAAGTTTGTATGTGTGTATGCGTGTGGTATGTCTGTTGCTCCTTCATGCCTTGTGGCGTGTTTGAGTAACAAACATCCATCCATACATCCATCCATCCATCCCGGAAAATTTAAGGGTGGAATTTTCGAAAACCTAACTGCACGCGGCTGAAGTCGTGGGCAAAAGCTAGTTTTCTTCTTCTTCTACGATATACGTCCACGTCTGGACAAATGTCTCTTGCAAGGATTTCCAAAGCTCTCGGCCTTGCGCCACCTATATCCAGCGTTTCCTGAGCTCAGACTGATGCTTGTTGCTCTACCTAGTGGTCTAATACCAAGAGATTTGTAAAAGCTAGTAATGAATAAATTTTTTTGAAACAGTTTTTTATAAGACTTATCTAGTTTGAATATTGCTAACACACTTCAAGCGAAGTTTATCATGAAAACCACACCGTGCAAACTGATAGCATGGTTTTAATTTATTTTACGACTTAAGACTTTTAACCGGGCTTTACACCTATAATGCACAGGCGAAGACTAATTAATTAAAAAAGCAATTAAATTCGTTAGGCTTTGTACAGAGTGCCCTCAGCTCAAGGTCGCAGGTTAGAATCCCACCCGTGCTTGTGCTAGTAGTGGTTACGGCAATAGTGCACTATTGTCGTAACCACTACTAGCACAAGCTTTTCGCTTATTTGGAGGGAAGAGGACACTATAAGTCAAGTTCACCTTGGCTATTCTTTTTAACAAAAAAAAACTTGTTTGTAGAGATGAATGATTCTGGATCATTCGATTATAAAAATGGACTATTCGAATGAAAATATATATATATTTTTAATATTTATTGTTCGAATTTAAGTAACTATTATCCAGACAAAATGTTTTCATTAATTACCTATTCAGATATTTGCTCTTTGTACCTCCTTCCTACATGTAGTGATATTATACAATGAGATGGAGATACTATTTCATTGTACCTATAATATTACTATAACGTAGATAAAATAACTGTTTGTTACATAAAAAAATAAATTCTGAATGATATTTCTCTTTATTGATCATTAAAATGAAAATTTTCATTTGTCAACGGAGGTAGATTTAGTCAATTACTCCAATAGTTCATTTGTAATTTTTCACAATCGCCCATCCCTACTTATTTGTATAAGAACTGTTATACAGGGACCGACCGGTTTAATCCATAAGATCGTCATTGGAAACTCAATAAATATCTATTTTAAAAGCAAAAAGGGTTTGTTTCGCAAGGGTAAAAGACCTTTTAGGAATGCCCTTTTGGTCTCATTGAACGCTATTGGGGAGATCTCGAAGATCGGCGCCTGCGCATGTTACATTGCAGTGCTCGACCGAGCCTACACGCGCGAGCACGAATGCGTGTTCACTTAAAATTATATCTAGCACCTATTTATTTATATTTATCTTATAATTAATCGATTTTTAAATAGCTTTATGTGGTTTGGTTGAATGACAGTTACGATTAATAATGGCCGCTTGGATCGTTTTTGTGTTCGGTAAGTGTTTTGTTTTTTTTTTTTTGAGAAAATTTCACTCACTCGTTATTTTTGGAAAGGTTCTTGTTTCATTCAAATAAATGACTTCAAATTAATAAATTATTTTTGGTATAAGCTGAATGTATTAGTGCTTTCATTAGTCCCTCCGAACGTTTACTTAGTTTCAATGTGCCCTACATTTCACGTCATACTATAGATAAAGCACTTTCTCTGATCCAGTACTAGATAGAGATATTTGAAATTCGGTGTCACCTCAAATATCCCTTTTTTTGAGGTGACACCGAATCTCAAATATCAAAATATAATATTACAATAATTGGAGTTGGAATAGAAAAAGTCGTTGTTGAATTTATAATTTAGATGTTATTTCGAATTTTAATTATCTATCTATTTTATTTTTGTCGTCACTTGTCGAATAAGAATTGGACAGATAACTCTCTCTCAGGAGCTCTTCTCTGTTTGTGAACTAATCATGCTTAGACCATTAAATTGATTTCGATATTTGGTAAAAACATCATCATCTTAGAAAAGAATATAAGGTACTTTTTATCCATATCTAGTAACATACTCACGTAGGTATATAAAAAAATGGTGTAAGCTTCAATATTAAATACTTTTTTTTTAAGAATATCCTATCTTAAAACACTTTTTCTTTTCCATTCATTTCTAAATAGGTATATAGGTATGTTTATGCTTTACTATTCTGCAATAGAAAAGCATATTGCAACATAAGAATAGCAAGCCAATACCTATTATACAGTGGCAACTAATGTCCGCGATTTCGTCCGCGCGGAGTAGGAGTTTGATTTCCGCGAGAATTCTTTAATTTTCTGGGATAAGATATAGCTAATGTGCTATTCTGATGTATAAGGCTTATACATCAGAATAGCACATTAGCTTATACTATAAGCTATTCCATTGTGAACTTTTATCAAAATCTGTCTAGTAATTTTTTGTGTGACAAACAACCTCACTAAAATATTAGTAGGATAGCGTAGTGTGAATGCGTTTTTGCGAATTTAATATTCTGCGTGTAGAGAGCCCATACAAAGGCCCATAGTTAATACCTACTGACTAATATACCTGTGATAAATAGTATAGAGTCTGAATTGCCCTTGTACTAACTCTTAAATTCTTCGTGGTCTAGTTTTTGGCCGGGAATTAGTCCGTGTGTAATTAGGCTTTTTAAAATTCTTTATTTTTTCGAGATAATATTTTACTTACTTTTAAGGCTACTGCCCAGTTGCTCTTTTAGAAGCATTTATGTATATGTTAGATGAAATAAGTTTTCACGAAGAATGTTTATTGAAATTATTTTATTTACAAAGTTTATACAGTAGGTCTATCAGTGCGAAGTCGTGGCAAGTCGGCTAGTAGGTATATTATACTTATGTATAGTAGTTAGTTATATATATAGTATGTCTTGAACTATGATTGTTTCATGTCTTATCTAGGTATGCATTATACAAGGTAATTTCCATAATAATCATCGATAACAGCGTGTTTTAAGTAGGTTTATATAAGCTGAAAAACATTATTTTTCGCTTTACATAAGCCATTTAATTAGCGTTACGGATTTTGCCTGTATAATAAATATTGATTCGTAAGCGCCGTGTAATTTGATTATGCGAACTAAGATTTGATTTTATTGATTACTAGTTGATGCCCGCAACTTTGTCTGTTTTTCCGGGATAAAAGATAGCCTGCGTCAGTATTCATGCAAAGAAGTAAGAACGTCCTATGCGCTATGCTTAGCGGTCGCTTACGCCTTTCTGCGAAATTCAAAATTATTTATTTTAGGCTAACTTATCGCTCTTATGACAAGTCGACAATCTACCACTGTTTCGGAATGCTGATTCTGCTGAGAAGAGCCGGCAAGAAACTCAGCAGTTGCTCTTTTCAAAATAAAAATGTTGCATAATGTTGTGTAGCTTATCTATCTTGTATTTTTATCTTTTGAGACTGCTCAGGAAAAATGGATATAGGTACAACATCGATTTACCGATTAGACTATAAAAATATGATATTTACTGAATAATAATTATACAATGAATAGGTTGACCTACACTAAAGTCAAAGACTCTACATTAGCGGAGACGCGCCGACAAATTATAATTTGTTAAATTCTTAATAATAATTATTATTAAGAATTTAATATAAAATCAAACATTTCCGTTCAAATATAATAGAGTAATATTTGATCAAAGGACCGGCCTGGCTTCGTTCTATAGAGCGTTGCAGTTAATTTCAATCGAAAAATTCCATCTGTATTAAATTAAAATTATCGGGGATTCGGGCGATCAAAGGGCGGTTCTAATGACATTGGTTCGGAATTGGTCCGCGGTGGAAGCCAGATCGAATCGGGCCGCTGTAGCTCAATTACACGAAGCCAAAGAAACACGATAAAAGTCGCCGCAAATTAAAGAATCGCTCCACGCAAATGCCGCGTTAAGATAGCGTTCCAATACACGTGGCGGCCGGCGGGCGACAGCGGCCGTAACGCGGCGACACTCACTACTTGCGGTTATTACATCTCGCGGATTATGTTTCCACTTTCACTAAACTATCTACTAGCTACTGGCTCACTCGGCCTGACTTCAAGCATAATTATGGGATTTTCTATAGATTAAATGATCTTTCAAAATTCCAAATTTATTTCATGTAGGCTAATCCCAATATTAGTTAACTCTGCAGTTATTCTAGTTTTTTATATTTTTAATATTAGTTTAAAATATTTTTGACATTTAATTATACAAAAATAGAATACTATAGTCAACGAAACTTATTTTTAAGTAGTGATAAGGAGTTATCTTTCTACAATTTTCCTTAAAAAAAAAACAAAATTTATTGTTTACTGCAGTAATGCTCTAAAGCCTCTAAAGCAATAATTACATTGATCCGTAGCGAGCAGAATTCTGTTACCGCGTGATTAGATGACCAACAAACAAACACACTTTTGCATTTATATATTAGGAGGATAGGATGACACTAATGTTATAAAGGCGAAAGTTTGTATGTGTGTGTATGTTTGTTACTTCTTCACGCCACATCAAATGAACCGATTTGGCTGTTTGGAATGAAGATATCACCCCCAGGATTAACACATAGGCATTTTATCTCGGAAATTAAAAAGTTCCCGCGGGAATCGAATAACCCTAATCCACGTTGACAAAGTCACCGGCATCATCTTGCGGGCACACACATACTTGCTTATTTTTAAAAACGTATAATTAGTAGATATAAATAACGAATCGGAATTCTATGTGTATTTTATTACACTAGAAAATATACTAACGCATACCACTTTTAAGTAAGGTGTGTGTAACTCATTAGCTCTGCCAAAAACCAAAGCAAAAACCTCAGCATCGACATGTCTCTGTCAAAAATGAGGCGTCTCTGTATGTGAGTCGGAACCCTACCTTAAGATATTTAAGTTACAAACGTCGTGCCCTCGACTCTTAATGGTGGGTTTTTAAAGGAACTACCTCCGTTTCGCCGTCCCATTAGAGGGAATTACAGGATTTACCTCATTAATATATATATAGCTACTCGTGCTGATTCACTCACTCACTCACTGACTCATTGATCACCTCTCCTGTAAAATTTTGTATGAAAAAAATTTTTCTCACTCGCGGTTTCGTATAGAGGAGAAAAATTCATTCGGAACAAAAATATGGAGAGAGCTGATGATTGAGGATTTCGGAGACGGGTGAGGAGCACCGGCCAGGGTATCGAAGATAGGTGGGGGGTGTTCAACCAAATGTCACTCGAAACTTCATCCAATTGGCAGAGAGCCGAAAAAAACTCCAAAATGGCGGATTCAAGATGGCGGCCATACAAATTTCGCCGGTGTCTATCTCGGAAACTATAAAAGATGGAAGAGTGGTTTCTTGGAAAAGGATGATCAGGACTCGAAGGTCTACTTGATGAATAGAAAAAAAATTCAAGATGGCGGAATTTATTTTTTTCCATACAAAATCTATGCAAGACTTTAATGGATTTCTTTTCAAAATTTCTGATGGTTTCGTATAGAGGACAAAAATTCATTTGGAGGAAAAATATGGAGAGAGCTGATAGTTGAGGATTTCGGAGACGGGTGAGGAGCACGGCCAGGGTATCGAAGATAGGTGGGGAGTGTTCAAACAAAAGTCACTCAAAATCTCATCCAGTTGGTAGGGAGCTGAAAAAAAATTCACAATGACGCATTCAAGATGGCGGCCATACAAATTTCGTTAGTGTCTATCTCGGAGACTATGAAAGATGGAAGAGTGGTTTTCTGGAAAAAGATGATCAGGACCGGATGGTCTACTGGATGATTAGAAAAAAATTCAAGATAGCGGTATTTATTTTTTTCATACTAAATATATGAAAGGCTTTGGGTACGGTTCCTTTTCAAAATTTCTGACGGTTTCGTATAGAAAACATAAATTCATTTGAAGGAAAACTATGGAGAAGGCTGTTGATTGAGGATTTCGGAGACGGGCGAGGAGCACGGTCAGGGTATTCAAGATAGGTGGGGAGTGTTCAAATAAAAGTCACTCAAAATCTAATCCAGTTGGTAGGGAGCTGAAAAAAAATTCACAATGGCGCATTCAAGATGGCGGCCATACAAATTTCGTTAGTGTCTATCTCAGAGACTATGAAAGATGGAAGAGTAGTTCCTTGGAAAAAGATGATCAAGACCCGAAGGTCTACTTGGTGGACAGAAAAACCGCGGTTCGCTTTAGCGAGCCGCGCACCCACGCACCCTACTAGTTAATATATATATAGCTACTCGTGCTGATTCACTGACTCACTGACTGACTCATTGATCACCTCTCCTGTAAAATTTTGTATGAAAAAATTTTTTTTCACGCATGGTTTCGTATAGAGGACAAAAATTCATTCGGAACAAAAATATGGAGAGAGCTGATGATTGAGGATTTCGGAGACGGGTGAGGAGCACCGGCCAGGGTATCGAAGATAGGTGGGGGGTGTTCAACCAAATGTCACTCGAAACCTCATCCAATTGGCAGAGAGCCGAAAAAAAACTCCAAAATGGCGGATTCAAGATGGCGGCCATACAAATTTCGTCGGTGTCTATCTCGGAAACTATAAAAGATGGAAGAGTGGTTTCTTTGAAAAGGATGATCAGGACCCGAAGGTCTACTTGATGAATAGAAAAAAAATTCAAGATGGCGGAATTATTTTTTTTCCATACAAAATATATGCAAGACTATATGCGGATCTTTTTCAAAATTTCTGATGGTTTCGTATAGAGGACAAAAATTCATTCGGAGGAAAAATATGGAAAGAGCTGATGATTGAGGATTTCGGAGACGGGTGAGGAGCACCGGCCAGGGTATCGAAGATAGGTGGGGGGTGTTCAACCAAATGTCACTCGAAACCTCATCCAATTGGCAGAGAGCCGAAAAAAAATTCCAAAATGGCGGATTCAAGATGGCGGCCATACAAATTTCGCCGGTGTCTATCTCGGAGACTATAAGAGATGGAAGAGTGGTTTCTTGGAAAAAGGTGATCAGGACCCGAAGGTCTACTTGATGAATAGAAAAAAAATTCAAGATGGTGGAATTTATTTTTTTCCATACAAAATATATGTAAGACTTTGATACGGTTCCTTTTCAAAATTTCTGATGGTTTCGTATAGAGGACAAAAATTAATTTGGAAGAAAAATATGGAGAGAGCTGATAGTTGAGGATTTCGGAGACGGGTGAGGAGCACGGCCAGGGTATCGAAGATAGTTGGGGAGTGTTCAAACAAAAGTTACTCGAAACCTCATCCAATTGGCAGGGAGCTGAAAAAAAATTCAAAATGGCGGATTCAAGATGGCGGCCATACAAATTCCGTTGGCGTCTATCTCGGAGACTATAAAAGGTAGAAGAGTGGTTTCTTGGAAAAAGATGATCAGCACTTGAAGGTCTACTTGATGAATAAAAAAAAATTAAAGATGGCGGATTTTTTTTGGTTTTCATATAAAATGTATGCAAGACTTTGTTACGTTCCTTTCCGCTGTTGGTTTCGTATAGAGGACAAAAATTCATTTGGATGAAAAATATGGAGGGAGCTATTGATTGAGGATTTCGGAGACGGGTGAGGAGCACGGTCAGGGTATTGAAGATAGGTAGAGGTTGCCCAAACAAAAATTACTCGAAACCTCATCCAATTGTCAATAAGCTGAAAAAAAATACCAAAATGGCGGATTCAAGGTGGCGGTCATACAAATTTCATCGAATATATCTCAGAGACTATGAAAGATGGAAGAGTAGTTCCTTGGAAAAAGATGATCAAGACCCGAAGGTCTACTTGGTGGACAGAAAAACCGCGGTTCGCTTTAGCGAGCCGCGCACCCACGCGCCCTACTAGTTACTATATATATAGCTACTCGTGCTGATTCACTGACTGACTCACTCACTGACTGACTCATTGATCACCTCTCCTGTAAAATTTTGTATGGAAAAATTTTTTTTCACTCACAGTTTCATATAGAGGACAAAAATTCATTCGGTACAAAAATATGGAGAGAGCTGATGATTGAGGATTTCGGAGACGGGTGAGGAGCACCGGCCAGGGTATCGAAGATAGGTGGGGGGTGTTCAACCAAATGTCACTCGAAACCTCATCCAATTGGCAGAGAGCCGAAAAAAAACTCCAAAATGGCGGATTCAAGATGGCGGCCATACAAATTTCGTCGGTGTCTATCTCGGATACTATAAGAGATGGAAGAGTGGTTTCTTGGAAAAAGATGATCAGGACCCGAAGGTCTACTTGATGAATAGAAAAAAAATTCAAGATGGCGGAATTTATTTTTTTCCATACAAAATATATGCAAGACTGTATACGGTTCCTTTTCAGAATTTCTGATGGTTTCGTATAGAGGACAAAAATTCATTTGGAGGAAAAATATGGAGAGAGCTGATGGTTGAGGATTTCGGAGACGGGTGAGGAGCACGGCCAGGGTATCGAAGATAGGTGGGGAGTGTTCAAACAAAAGTCGCTCCAAACCTCATCCAATTGGCAGAGAGCTGAAACAAAACTCCGAATTGGCGCATTCAAGATGGCGGCCATACATATTTCGTCGGTGTCTATCTAGGAGATTATAAAAGATGGAAGAGTGGTTTCTTTGAAAAAGATGATCAGAATGCGAAGGTCTGCTTGATGATGAGAAAACAATTAAAGATGGCGGAATTTATTTTTTTCATACAAAATATGTGCAAGACTTTGATACGTTCCTTTCCGCTGATGGTTTCGTATAGAGGACAAAAATTCATTTGGATGAAAAATATGGAGGGAGCTGATGATTGAGGATTTCGGAGATGGGTGAGGAGCACGGTCAGGGTATTGAAGATAGGTTGAGGGTGCCCAAACAAAAATCACTCGAAACCTCATCCAATTGGCAATAAGCTGAAAAAAAATACCAAAATGGTGGATTCAAGGTGGCGGTCATACAAATTTTCATGATCGATTCGATCGTAGAGACTATGAAAGATGGAAGTGTGGTAGTTCCTTGGAAAAAGATGATCAAGACCTTCGGGTCTACTTGGTAGACAGAAAAACCGCGGTTCGCTTTAGCGAGCCGCGCACCCACGCGCCCTACTAGTTTATTTATATACCTGTGTTGAGAAATTGTGTTGGTTTTCAAACGTCGCGGACTTTAAATCCTGAAACACAACATCCGCGGTGCGACGGAAAATGCTAAGGCATAAGAGCGTGTTTACGCGTGTGTGATATTATGCGATACAAGGAACTTTTCGATACACGTGCCCACAATGTGATAGTCATCGCAGTATTACCTACAAGTACAGGTACTTCCTTGTTACACGTGTTCACAGTGTATAGAATCGAATTGAATAGAAATATTTTTTATTCAAATAAACTTTTACAAGTGCTTTTGAGTCGTCGATGAATCTACCACTGGTTCGGAATGCCCTTCCTGCCGAGAAGAGCCAGCAATAAACTCGGCGGTTGCTCTTTTTAAAAAAATTTTTTACAATAGGTAAACAAAACTATGCTATGTAGCAAAAAAACCAGAAAGTATAGCAAAAAGAAAATATGTCAAAAAAAAAGCCACATTCAGTACCGACCTAGAACAGTCTCCGATCAACTTGTCGGAGGAAAAAAGGGAGGAACACATAAAAAAAAAACTTCCACGATGAAGTTTCCTAAATGTGGCTTCTTGTAGGTATTATAACTTCTAATGTCCGCATAGGACACTTTGCTCAGAGCACATCGTCGCGCGTTTTGTTAGTTTTATATTGATATCAGTTATCACTATCAGATCATCATCTCAACACATCGCGGGTTATTAGACACAGGTCTCTCAGGGTTTAGGCCTTAGTCCACCAAGCTGCTTAAGGCTGAAATCTACAGACCGCACTCTCACTCAGCACAGACTCAAGAAAGAGTTAAAACGAGTTACTTGTGTCTCGTTTTAACCTCTATTTTGAGTCTGAGCTGAGTTAGGGCACGCAGATATCTATAGATAGAGCTCAGCATAAGTGTGAGTTTGAGAACATTCTGGTGAAAAAACTCTTAGGTATCCACAGGGTGTTTTCCTTCAATGTTCATTTCATGTTGTATTTTTACAGGTCTATTGAGCATTTGGCGTGTGGGATGCAAGACGGAAGATAAATATGATAAGTATGTATATTTTAGAGCAATTATAAAACATGATACCTTTGAAGATAGAACGGCACAACACAATAGATACAAAATATAAATATATATATTTATGTATTGAGTATATAGAAAACAAAGATTCACTAATGAAATTGTACATAAAAAATAATAATTATTCTAAAACGCCATTCGATTCAGGCGATTTATAAATGCCACCATTTGCGCGTGCTTTGCAGAACGTGTTAGCTGACGTCACACATGAGATTATAAAGCATATTATAAGTTATAACATGCGTTAGAATCTCTTTTTTTTTTTAGTAACGATATTGCGCCGCTGCAAAGCGCTGCGTTAAATCGCTCTCGCGACCAATGAAAATCAATTAAAATTATTCGCCTTTACTAGCGACTTTGCTCCCGCCACCTATTAAAATGTAATCCGAAGTAGTAATTCCTATACAAAATTACGTATTATGATTTCAAATTGAAATCAACCCTGTATTAGAGCGAAAAAAAAAACTTTTTTGAGTTTTAGCCAGACTAGTAAACAACAATTGATTATAAAAATCAATAGCTTTTCAATTTTTATATTTATAAAAGATTCAAGTTAGGTGTTCTCTCTAGAAAGAACATGAACTCCATTGTACACGGTGAATTACTTTTACGAAGCACTTTTACTTTTACTTTTACTTTTTATCTTACCTAAACCATTTGTTTCACGTACATTCCAGCTATGCTCTTATAAAAATCTACCCAACAAAGGTAGAACAGATCGAGGCGTTGCGAAGGCTTGAAGATCCTGAGCGCAGACTAGAGTTTCTGAAGAAGACTCGAAGTTTCAACGACAGCACCGATGTGTTGGTACCGCCTAACGAGATACCTTACTTACAAAACTTTATCAAGACTGAATACTTAGACTACGATATCAAACCTAATTACGGAAGGTTAGTAAATACTTTATGATTTTTATGAACCCCCCACGTACCACCATAAACCTTAATATTTTCACAAAATATTATTAATAGATTAACTTTTTTATTTTAGATTATTTGAAAGTGACGAAAGAACGCCAAAGAGAAGAATTCTACCAGGGTTTAGCGTATTTGAATATCACTCTTTCCAAGTAGTAAGTATAAATATTAACATCATTACCTACCTACTTTCTGATGCTAACCTTAAAGAATGGCTTAGTCCACCTCCAGGATGAAAGTTCTTTTTTGTACCTATTATCAAATTAGGTTCAGTGGTCTAGCAAACAAAGGAACAGACAGACTTAGAAGTAATTAATTAAACAGCTCTCCAATGAAAAAAATTCTTAATAATTAATCGGCATTTTAAAATGTCATAATTATGATGCTCCTTAATGTAAAAATAATAAAAAAAAATCAGTCAACTAACATTTTTCAAAAAAAAAAAACGTATTTTGCTTGCTGTCCTCGAATTTAAGAATTCGAATTGGGAACGCATTTGGATCCATAAAACAGAAAATTTTCCTTAATATTATTAATTAGTGCGGCCGACCCTATAAGAAAAGAAGCATTTAACCTTCGATCATAGAAAAATAAGTGGATATCGCATGTTATTATAGTCCGATTTGTGTAACCACTATAAGATCATTTCGCTAGCTAGTCTGTCATCGAACATTGACGTGAAACAGTTATTTCAGTGTCAAGGAACAATGATGCATTTGAATAATAGTTGAAGTATGAAGTGCTGAATTCCCTTATTTTTCTGTGATCGAAGCATTTAACAGGTAAAAAGATTTTTGGAAAAATAGGGTGGTAAAATTACTTCGATTATTCAACAGATTCAAGAATACATAGAGACTGTGGCAAAACGACATCCTGACTTGGTGACGCTGCAAGATATCGGAACCAGCTACCAGGGACGGCGTATGAAACTTGTCAAGATATCCTCGGACCCAAATGCTGGCAATCCTATTATATTTATTGACGCCGGTAAGTTCAAAGTTTTGTATCGTGACCTTGTTGGATTTTTTGTAATGGTTGCAAATGGTTGCATCAAAAGCTTCCCCTATCTCACCAACCCATCACGTCCGCTGGGTCTCTTTCCTTCATGTGTTTTGTTCCTTCCTTTACATGAGTAGGTATAACCTTGCAACAGCGCAAAGACCATTCTCAATTTAAAGCAGTTACAAATAAATCCGATAAAAAAATTCGAGCCGTCATCATCCATCATACACACATCTACCGTTATTGAGATATTAATCAGTCCCAATTTCCATTCATCTTAAAATAGGTAGGTAAATATTATACTCATCTTGTCACATTAATTACGAGGTCTACGTCCTGCCATTTGCATTGCATGAACAGTAGGGTTAGTATAAGAATTATTCGATTGATCGTATTCGTATTCGATGACATGAGCGTCAAAGTGTAATGAACCTTAACTGTATTGATTTAAAGTCACAAATTCAGTACAACCAATTATAATAATAAAAAAAAATGTCTTAAAGCTTGAATTTAATTTGATGCTAATGTCATCGACTGTGATCGGCGTAGGCTGCGGAATAACGGGGTTGCGGGAATATAATCCTGCATATATTTTTGAATACTTACCTATTTTTAGATTACTATTTAAAACCGACCAGGTGCACCAAACAAGGGATAATATTTCTGAAGGTCTAGCTCATCATTACATTTAAAAAAAGTCTTAGAATGATCGAAATTATTTATTTAATTAATGTAAGGCTTTAACTACTTGATTTTATTAGTTCTGATAATATTGGAATCCTTGAGGTAACAAAAAATATATAAATCCTAATCTAGTGGGATTAATAATGGCATATTATCCATATTTCGATAACGTCACTGGTCATCAAATTCGAATACGATCAATCGAATTGAATCTTATACTAACCCTACAGCAATCGTTGATTCACAGGCATCCACGCGCGTGAGTGGGTGGCGCCGGCTATGGCCCTGTACCTGATCCACAGATTGGTCAACGACCCCAAAGCCCTGCAGGAGCTCGATGGCGTGGACTGGTACATTCTGCCCGTCGTCAACCCTGATGGATACGAGTACACGCGAACTAGTCGAGCAGTGAGTAATTATACCATTACCTTAGTGGTTTATTTAATGACGCCAGAAATTATGGACTGCTGTCTTTTTTTATTTGAAAACAAGATACCTCTTGACTGTTAATAACGATGCAGTTTAAGATGACAGCGGACCACTGATCTAAATTCTTAATCTATGATTAAATGACATTTTAATTATTTATCTGAGAGATGAGATGGAACGGAGGGAGATCTAGGACCGACAGCTTTACGTGCTCTAGAGGCACGGGGGTTACTCACGGCCAACTTCCTAACTCCGGGCTAGTACTGAGAATTTCTTGACAGCATACCCAATACATTTTATGGCCCGACCCAGGAATCGAACCCGGGACCTCGTCATGTGCAGTCGAACTTGCTAAACACTAGATCAACGAGGTCACTAGATTATGATGATGATGAATCATTTATTAACTTTGAAATTTGATTGCAGCACCGATTATGGAGAAAGACCAGGTCCAAGAACAATCGTTTGGGCTGCTTCGGTGTTGACGGCAACCGCAATTATGGTTTCAAATGGGCGGTCAGCGGCGTATCCACCAACCCGTGTGACACAGAGACTTACGCTGGACCCAAGCCCTTCTCAGAAGTGGAGACTCAGATGGTACGGAACGTTATGATGGAGTACAGCAAACGGTTGAAGTTGTACGTCTCCCTGCATTCATACGGGCAGTATTTGGTGTATCCCTGGGGTTACACCGGCGATTATTTGCCTAAGGAATGGAAAAAGTTGGATAGTCTGGCAAGGTCAGTGTCCGACGCGGTGCAAAAGGCTGGAGGGAAGCCTTTTAAGGTACTGAGTGCTGGAAAATGGTACCCTGCGGCTGGTGGAAGTGACGACTTCGCTTTTGGGGTAGTTGGTGTCCCGTACTCTTACACAATGGAGCTTACCGATGGTTATGAGTTCATATACCCTGAAAGGCTGTTACGTGTTGTGCTACCACAGTTCTATGAAGGGTTTAGAGTATTCGCGCATCAAATCAAGAAAGAGTTTTCACCCAACAATGCCGTTCATCAGTTTAGAATGACACAAGGGGAAGACAGCTAATATATCATGTTTTAGCCTAAGGAGAAATAAAGAAATAAGCCATAAATCGTTGTTTTAATGGCAATGTATTTACTTTTCAGTAAATCCGTGGTTGACCCATTAATTTTCATAAGTAAAATGAACTACTTTTATATGCCGTATATTAAATTTAATATTCAATGTGAAATATGTATCTAACTTCCTATCTAACAATATATTTTCAATTTCCGTGAAGGACTTATGAGGCTGACTCAATATTGCACGGATGCAGCTAGAATACTTCGATGATATTACGATTTACCTACCTTTAATTTTCCATCTGAATAACTCCCGAACATGTTATCCAATAAAAATCGAAAATAATATTTAATATTACCTCCCAATACTTGGAATGGAGTGTAGTAGAAATATTGCTGGATATTTTAACAATGTTAAACCTAGTTGAAAACAGTTTGAAGTAGGTATTATTTAGTTTTGAAATATCGTAAAATGATATTTGCATAAATTCCAATCAGAAACTTAACATCATAATTTTTTATCCTATTGTATATTTGAAATACTTTCAATGAAAATTTAATTGGAAAATCCACCCACAAAACTTGTCAAATTTAATAAAATATCTATCTATATATATATTTAATATTCAGAACCATAGTTAAATTTTCTTTTGACTTTGATGGCGAGATCTTACTTAAATAAGTATGACCTAGTAGATTTGTCAGATTCGTATTGATTATGAATATATGAATCTAAGGCAAAACATTATCTATTAGGTTAGATATTATAAGGTAGTAATGTAGTAACAAAAGATTTTCTTTGAATATAATAAATGGTTATGTACTCTTTGTAAGCAACTTAGTGATCGTTAGCGCGAATTGTATATTACGGTGTTCCAGGTAGCTTAGCGAACCAGTCTGCGGAGGTAAATTAAAAATATAGCCTCAGGCTTACAGCGCGTGTGGGTGGAGCAAAGGCGTTGTACCACATCTAAGTGGTCAATAACCTTCATGCTGATCGTACATTTGTCTGTATTGGACGAGTCGCATACGTTGCAATCTTCCCAAACTTAATGCACTGGTGACCGCTTTGATTCTATATTACAAGTGGGAGGTTTCAGGTTCGATTCCCGGCTGGGTAAGTTCGAGAATTTATAATTTTAAATACGCTCAGAGAGGCGATTGTTCATCTCGTGACTCTGAAAAAAAAAATGGAAATTTGGTAACTAAGGACGGAGGTTTTACGGCTGACATTTCTTCGAGAGGACTGGCTTGAAAAATAAATAAATAAAATAAAAAAATAAAAATAAAAAAGACTTTTATTTCTTGTTTAAAAATAATGAAATCTTATTTTAAACCTTCCTTAAAATAAGATTATTATCTTCATTAGTGGGATGTAAAATATAGCATAATAGAAGCCAAATAAGCTAATATCGTTTTTATGAAAATCGTCATTTTTGAGTTTCGGTGATTTACGTATGGGCCGTCGATTAGGCTCGTGCAGTTTTTGAGGCTCAAAGCTTGCGGCTATCCTCTTATGTGCGATCACCTTAAAGTGCTTGATCACTATTTTATGAAAGCTTTTACCAATTAGTGAAAATTCCTTCGTCATCTCAAATTTAACCTAGCTCTTTTTAAGACCGGATCAGATCTAGATTTATTAATGTTCTTTATTTTTAAATTTTGTTGAACACACAACACCAATTTGATTCCCTTTTTTTTATAAATAAACTTGACTTATATTCTCCTCTCCCTCCAAATGAGCAGAAAGCTTGTGTTAGGAGTGGGTACGACAATAGTGCAATGGGTGGGGTTCGAACCTGCAACCTTTCAGTTTTCAGTTCGCACCTTTAACCGAACAAAGAACATACGATTACGTTAGAAACAAGTGTAAACTGAAAATTTCTAAAACCCCCGATATGTGAATCTAAGTGAAAATAAATTGTAAGAAAATGTAAATAAACAATATTATTACAGTAGCAATAAATATTATTCTACATTTATGATCGTAAATCTCAATTGAAATTGGATGTTTACTACAGCATTTTTTATTTTATTTATACCTGACTCAGCTGTATTCTAGCAAATGCGCTTGCTATGAAATTGTAAACCAAATTCAAAAACACCTGTTTTTTCATCATGAAAAACTAAAACATCTGAAACAATTCTTTTTTGAGCTTTATTTATTTCAGCATAAAAACTATGAAAATGTTCCTAATTTGCATTATTATATTAGGTAAATTCATTTAAGCTGTTATCGTACGCATTATTTTACATACTGAGATTTTAAAATTTGATTCAAAAACAATCTTTCTTTATATTTATTGCTCTTTTTTTAAAATTTAAGTGACTGTCACCGTAACTACTGCAAATAACTGTGGGTATGTAATTTTTTTATTCACCATAAAACTCCTAAATCTAGTTTCCTTTTTAGGAATAATTCTATGTAAGACCATTTTATACCTTTTTATACTTTAAATTAGTTTTTAATATCCCGCGGGAACTCTTTGATTTTTCCGGGACAAAAAGCCTATGTCACTCTCCCGGTCCTCAACTATACCCAAGCCAAAAATCACGTCAATCCGTTGCTTTGTTGCGGCGTGATTGAAAGACAAACCAACAAACAAACACACTTTCAAAAACATTATAGTTCGAATCAATTTGAAATAATGCTCTAAACTAAAAAGAACAAAAAAGACAAAAAAAAACACTTGTTTAAAACAATTTGAACTATTTGTTTTATTATATTAAAAAAAACTGTTTTTTTCCAACCCTGTTGTTGGTTCATAGGCTTCGCCGTTGAAACTTTGAATGATGACGAACTGATCGCTTTTTTGGTTTTTCGTTTACAGATGTAAATACTTAAGACTGTGTTATCAATACATGATAAAAAATTTGCTACTACCGGATGAAGATCCTTGCATTGAGAATGTTTCAATTGGTGCCAGTACTGTAAGTATGGATTAAATAAACATTATAAGTGGGAAAATGTATTTGTTTATTGATTTGTCCATTAACCATGCAACAATGGAGCGGATTGACGTGATTAAAAGCCGCTCTCCAAAATATGTCAAAAATTTTCAGGTCACAATATTTCTGAAAGCACTTAGTGAATACTGCCCTCATATTATTAAAGTGTACAGTAAATACACAACCCACGAAGGCAGAAACTTGTATGAGGTGAGGAAAAAAGCAGTCATTCCTATAAGTTATATAAATAACTTTCATACTATAGATAATATAGTATTTAACATAATATAAGCCAACCTGTGGCGAATTTGACTCTATCACGTTCGGAAAACAGAATTCACTGAAGCCGGCAAGAAACTCAGAAGAAATTTAGTAGCAGTAGACGTACCACAAGCTTAACTTTATTCAAGACAAAACGCAGATGAAGAAGATATTTAAGAAGATTACACACTATTCAGCCAAGTCGTAAAATTTTGTAGCTATTTTTTTATTTATTTGCAGTGACAGTGCAGTGATAGCTACTGTTAAAGACTGTGGTCTCCTTTTTTTATTCGATGACGAGGTAGTCCTTGACTGCAATCTCACCCTGATGGTAAGTGACGATGCAGTCTAAGATGGTAGCGGGCTAACTTGGAATTTAAAAATCCTTTCCAGAATTACGGGTTCGATTCAGGGCACCTTTGAGTTTTCAAAGTTTTGTGCGTTTAAACCACACCACATTCTTCAACGGTGAAGGAAATCATCGTGAGGAAACCTGCACATCTGACAGTTCTCCATAATATTCTCAAAGGTGTGTGAAGTCTGCCAATTTGCATTTGACCAGCTGGAGCTTTGTCTGATAGGAAACTTACGCTCAGTAGTGAACCGTTCATTGGTTGTTGACGATAATGGTGATTAAAATTGGTGTTTTGAGAAAAGCGTTGGGAGTAGTCGCAATAATTCGTTGTGATATATTCTAGGTTGTAATAAACAGTACAATTGTCACTGAGGCCGACGAGAGACCTATCATTCTATTGGAAGCTGGTCAAGACGGCGGCACAGAGCCCGTAGCTCTGGCGCTGTTTGTGATAGAACAACTGGTTGCATGCGCAGAAAACAGAGAAATGATCCAGAAAGTGCGATGGATCATCCTGCCCTCAACGAATCCTGATGGGCAAGAATATGTGAGAACTGTAAGTATTAAGCGCCTTCACCCTTGAAACCTTTGGACAAGACTTCTTTTTTGTCAGATTATGACGTGTTGTTAATGTGATACAGTCGCAACCTAATTCACTGTTTCTGGTTGGATACGATCACAGACTGCCTGCGAAAATGCCTTTTTGTGCAAACGTTCTCAGAATTTAAATAATCAATATCAAAGTTGAGGTTCGTAGATTGTAAGAACATACTTTTTAAAATTAGCTGATGCTGGCGACTTCATCTGCCTGAATCGAGGTATACAAATATCTCATGAGAACTCGTTGAATATCCAGGATAGAAAGAGCTATCTATCTGTGAAGATAGATAGATAGAGATAGCTTAGATTTAGATTACATTTTTGTAAATACAGACAGAGAAATACAAAATTTTAAAACATATATTTGGATAATGCTATCGATAAACAAAAAAAACACATTTTAATATTAGTAAGGATAAAGATGTATTAACTTACTTTTTTAATAATAATTATTGCATTTCAGAAACGCGAACCTTGGAAAAAAAACTACAGTCCTCATGGAAAAGACGTAGTATCATTTGGAGTAGATATAACTAGAAATTTTGATGATTCATGGGGAATATGTCCTATTGTAAATAATGCATTTTCCCAGGATTATCCTGGTCCAAAAGCAGGCTCAGAAAAGGAAACCGTTTTTATAAATGACGTCTTAGAGAAATACAGATCCCGTATAAAGACGTACGTTTCATTGAGACGGGACGGTCATGCTATATTGTACCCATTGGCTAGTCGTAATATGACAATTGCATCAATGGATCAAGTGAGGAAACGAGCTGGTGATATAGCTGCAAAGGTGAATCAAAGAGCTGGAGGCATTCAGTGGTTCGTCAACCAAAGTATCATCGCTATGAATGGAAAAGGACATTGTGGGCACAGCGTCGATTTGGCGTTTAAAAAGTACGAAATTATATACGCGTTCGAAATGCGTGTGTTTCCCGAAACAGACAATCGCATAATGTCGAAGTTTCAAACTCTACCGAAGGGATACGAAGTTTCACTGAGAACGGGATACTTCAGTGGCATCAGGGAAGTCTACAATTCGGTTCTAAGTGATATACTAAACAAAAGACCCAAATAAACTGTTATAAAATCTCTAGAATTATTTTTGTAGCCGCATCGTAATATACAATATACATCTCGTGCTTGTTACACTTTATGATGGTCCAAGTTTCAGTATGACGAATGGGGCGCGAAATATTGTTGAATTGGGTCGAAATTATGTACTTATGCTGGTATCTATTATGATACAATATTTATTCAGTACATAATGGTATATCTACGTTGTAGGAGTCACTTTTCCACTTTTCGGTAGGATGTCGGTCATGCGCCGTGCTGGTGGTGCACCGCGCCTGCGCCAGGGGTGGGGCCCGTGGCCGTTCAGCCCGCCAGCACTTTGTAGTCGGCCGTGGCGGCGGCGACGCGTCTTCTGCCAACTCCTCTCAACACCTGCACTCCTAGTACCGCGATAACTCAGCCGCCACGCGCGCACAAACCGCACAATTTTCCTTCGTTCGTTTTTTTCTCATTCTACTATTATTTTATTTGTACGAATATAATTTCTGAAGTGATTTTGTATTATTCAGTTTTTTAACTAAATAGAACACCTGAGAAAATAAATAATTTTGATTGTTTTCTGTAATTAATTTTTGTGTATAACAAAATCGTCGCTGCTGAATGCCAGAGAGTAGCTGTACATCGACGGTAAGTTAGTTTAGTATGTAAGTAATTTCAGAAGCGCTTACGAAAGCTACGGGACTGCGAAGGAATAAAACTTCGGTTGGTTCTTTCGTACCGGAAAAGGTTTGTAGCGATGGGCGGAAGGCGTTGCCGTCGGCAACAGGTTGCAAGGCTTTGCAGGCGTCGGCGAGCGGTTTCCGCCCGCCTCACCTCGTCATTTTGTTAAATGGTAATAAACTCGTCCAAAACTGGTTAAAAGCTCGGTTTCTGCGCTCATTATCGACTAGAAACTTTTTTTTAAATATAGATGCCGTTTCATTCAACTTTTCAAGCATATTGACTCGAAAATCTTAAAAAAAGTCCCAATTGCCCAATAAGAAATACCATGATTTTCTAAAAAAAAAGTTCCAAGGTAATGCACAATATGCTAATATTGTGTTCAAAGGTATTATGCAATAATGTAATAATGTGAATATTCACCGTTAAAATCAACACAATACATTACGTGATAAGTTACGAAGGAGAAATTGGGATTTGCAAATAACTTAAATTATAACAGTATCTACTGTTTTTTTGTTTTAAACTACGACTAACTACGGTTATACTACTTAAAACGAAACTAAGTAGAAAAATTGGAGGACAGATAAGTAGGTATCGATTTTCCGTTAACATTATCAGTAGCAGTACGAGTATTAGGTCATCAGAGCGTAGTGTTTATTGGACTTTCGTAAAAAATATTAGGTACGTTAGTACCTAATTAAAATGTTTTTCTAAACCCTAAACTACACTAAACAATATTTCCAAAGTGCGTACACAGAAGGGACTAGATTACAATCCGTTAATGAAAAAGTTTAAAAACTTTAACTACAACAAATTGGATATAACATATAGGTCATATTCATTTTAACTATAAAATCTAGCATCACCCGGATAAAAACAAATCTACAACCTAAAACTGATTGAAAAAGTAGATACCTATTACTAATTTCGTGGCTGACGTATGGTTCAATTTGGCTGTAGTGTAACGGTTAATGCACTCAGGGCGCGATTCCCGAGAGATGTGGGTTCGAATCCCACCGGCCTCGGAATTTTCGATATTTATTTATAAATCTATTCGGATAAATATATTATTCGTCAGTTAAAAGAAGTTACCTCGATCATCGAATAACGAACTGTCAAAAACGCATTCTCTTGTCCCCGGCGGCACCATAGCTATTATTACAGGTGGTACGGCTAATAAGGGGCACTCACAAGTTTCATAACCCAGGCCTGAGTGGTGATAACAATATCGATCGCGCATTATGGAGGCGAGGCGCGTCCGCAATAACGCCATGCGGGTGCTTGCCGAGTGCCCACATGCCTCACGCGTTGTTTCCTCGTGTACGTCTGAAAATGTTCGTTTTTTAATGTTCAATCACTCTGACATATTATTCAAAAATTCTAACTAATATAACGGGGAGTGTTTTGAAGAGCTATTTGACCTTATTCCACCCTCTATCTTCTACAAGTTACAACCGCACCGCAACGCCACCGAACGCAATTTAACCCCCACCACCTGGGTGCCTGGAGCACTTCGACCATCCGTTGCTCCAGATCTTTTTTTCCACGTATTTCTTAATTGTGGAATCATCTCCTTTATACAGAGTTCCAACTTAATTTAAAAATGGGGTTATTCAAGAGGCGGACCAACAAATTCCTGAAAAGCCGGCAAAGCCTTAGTGGTGCCTCTGGTATACAAGTGTTCATGGGCAGCGGTAATCACTTAACATCAGGTGACTCGCCTGCTCGTTTGCTCGCTATTCATATAAAAAAATATATCAGGGTTCCGTACCCAAAAGGTGGCGACGGGACCCTATTACTAAGCCTCTACTGTCCGTCCGTCCGTCTGTCTGTCAGCGGGCTGTATTTCATGATCCGTAATAAGTAGAGAGTTGATTTTCAACGAATGTGTTTTCTGATGCCGTAAATAAGAAAAATAAAAAATTAAAGGAGGCTTTCCTACTAGAAACGTGTTTTTTTCGGCGTTTTTATATGGCGTTTGGAACTCTTCGTATGCGAGTCCAACTCACATTTGATTGAGTATTTACATATATTCATATTTCTTACATAAGAACCTGGAGATTGAATAGGCAGACGCTGACAGACGGACGGCCGGACGGACAGCGGAGGCTTAGTAATAGGGTCCCGTTGGTTACCCTTCGGGTACGGAACTCTAAAAATCACGTCGATTCGTAGCTCCGTTGCTACGTGACTGAAGGAAAAACCAACAAAGAAGCACACGTTTAGATTTACAAAATTAGGAAAAAGAATCTAAATCTAGAAATCTAAATACATAAAAGGAAAAAGTGAATGACTGACTGACTACTAATTTATCTACGTTCAGTTCAATCTACTGGACGGATCAGGCAGTGCATACTGCATACATATACCTATTATAACGAAGACATTCACTAAGAAAAGATTTTTGAAAATTAAACCCCTAAGAGCGTGAAATAGGGGTTTGGAAAATCGTACTTAAGGTGAATGAAATCGCGGGAAAAAGCTAGTTCAGTATATTTAAACAACACGTAAATGGAAAACCATACATACGTGACGTTGGGGAAATCAATTGCTGCAAAAAGCCAATTGCTACGATGAACCTTCTAACTTCGTTCGTATGAAAATGAACAAGAAAGAACCGATTTGGCTGAAATTTGGAATCGACATAGCTCATATCCAGGATTTACACATAGGCTACAATTTTATTCCGGAAAATTAAAGACTAAAGACTTCCACCGGGATTTTGAAAAACTAAATCCAGGCGAATTCGCGCGCATTAGCTAGTAAATAATGTTAATAAACTTACTATGAGACCTATTTTGAATTAAATATTACATCCAAGGCCATAACGTCTCAAGAAAAACACTAACCGCAAGAATTCCAAAACAAATTTAGGGGATTTGGCAGCAAAGTGCAACCGTTGTTTCCGCAGCTTTACGATGGAAGCTTAACCAGATCTGAAATGCGTTGTCCTTAATCCACTTAAAATAACAGCTAACGTCTACCACAGCCGCTCTATTGCTTACCGTCTTTGTATAAATTGATATAAAATCCGTGCCACAGGATTTTATGCCAATTTATTGTCTCTGAAGCCGGTGTCTTCTTCTAGGTACACTTGAACAGTTTCTTGGCTAACTTGATTAAGACAATGCAATGCCTACCCCGATTTATCTAGGGACTCGATATTTGTTGATAATATTTTTTAAATAGGTAGGTATCTTAAATAGCCACTAAGTTGGAAGAAATTTTTGACATTGCGTTTATAAAGAGTTGAATTAAAAAAAAAAAAAAGTAAATCACAGGCATCAGCTAATATAGTTAAGTTTTCAGATATTATGCAATTTTCTGAGCAATTTTACTACATTAACTACTAAGAATTCGGTGTATGGTAATAACGTCCTCCCGACCGAATCCGGCCACGGTGGCCAATTTTCACAGATATTAGCCATCTGCGCGGGAGATGTTATAGTGCACAAGTGTGTGCGCAAACACATGTGCACTCTCTATTCCCTCACTCTCATAGTCCGATGGGACGGAAATCCGACACGACCGGAGAGAGATCAGGCGCAGGACAGACGGCTTTACGTGCTTTCCGAGGCACGGGGGTGACTCACCGCAATCTTCCTAACTCAGGGCTAGTACTGAGAATTTCTCGACAGGAAAGCCCAACATATTTTATGGCCCGACCTGGGAATCGAACCCGGGACCTCGTCATCTGCAGTCGAACTTGCTAACCACTAGACTAACGAGACAGGCAGAGGTGTAGTCACTAAGTCTGTGAAGTATCTTGGGTTGTATTTTGTGTAGGAGTCCATACAAGTTTCTCTCTCACTTCGACGCGTCTGAATCGTTTGTGCACGCTCCCTGCTTTCATTACATTAGAATAAAATAAAATATCAACGTTTTTTATCCACGAAGGTACGGAGACGGTCGTTATACCTACTCTATGCGTTTGGCTTGGGAGATTGTGTCTTTCTTTAATCGATTTCCAAAAGAATGAGGAGGTTCTCAATTCGTTGGAATCTTTTTTTTATTTTTTTATGTATTTTCCCCAATTACTCGAAGACGCTTGGACCGATTTGAAAAATTCTTTGAAAACCTAAAATACATACCATTAGATAATTCAAATAATCCCGATCTTTTACGAATTCCGATCAATAGACCATTTACTTCTTCTCGTTTTTCATGCAACAAGAACAATGAAACCACGTGAGCGAAGCCATAGCAAAAAACATAACTGATGCCTCCGACTTCGTTCGCGTGGATTGAGGTTTTTTAATTACCGCGGAAACTCTTTTATTTTCTGGGATGAAAAGTACCCCTTAAATGTGTTATTCCAGACTACGAATATAATATATCTCTGTGCAGCCAAATAACAAACATCCATCCATCCATAAAAGCCTAAATAGCCCAACGGTTAAAGGTGCGGACAAAAAACTGAAAGGTTGCAAGTTCGAGCCTGTAGCACTATTGTCGGAACCAACACCTAGCACAAGTTTTTCGCTTATTTGGAGGGGAGAGGAGAATACAAGTCAAGTTCAGCTTGGCTAATATTCTTTAAAAAAAAATACATTCAAAACTTCGCATTTATAATATTAGTAGGATGGTAGGATTACGAGTAAAACACTTACGCAAACTTCAACGTACATCAAAATAACTCCACACGATAAGTAAAGCAAAAACCGCATCACATTTTCGTTGTTAAACAACTTTCCACTTGCTTACACCAAAATTGCTTTAATTTGCTAAATAAAGCTGTGCACATTCTTCAAAAAGGCAGCGTATGGTCGCAACACGGACGCCGACCAACTTCCCGCGCGGTGTTCGTTAGAACTCCGACTTGTATGAATTTTCACCAACTTTCTGTAATGAACACTAGGAGGCAAGTTTGAGCGCTTCAAAATTTAATACCCCGTTGCGGACACGCTTAGAGCCCTTTCACACCGTGTAGTTATTTTTAACCGACTTCTAAAAAAGGAGGAGGTTCTCAATTCGTCGGTTCTTTTTTTTTTTAAGCTATTGCATAGCTTCTATCGAGGGCCTTGAGCGTGGAGACCGAATCCAGAAATTCCGTAACAAATATAACCTGACACGGGACTCCTCTCACCGCTAGATGGCGTTGATAAAAAATGCTATGCAATAGCTTTTAGGCGGCAGTCCCCGAGTGCCACACGTCTTTTTTCGTATATTCCCCGATTACTCGAAGACGCCTGGACCGATTTGAAAAATTCTTTTTTGTTTGAAAGGGTATACTTCTCTGGTGGTCCTATTGTCATCAAGTCAGGATCTGATGATGGAATCCTGGAGAAATCGAGGGAACTCTTCAAATTTTATAGACACAATTAATACACTTAGTAGTGGCGTTTGAAGTTGGTTTTGTAAAAAGAATTTTTACGTTTATATTATATTTTAATGATATCAAGCTCTGACATCTATCTGGACGGAACCGGAAGTATGCCGACTATACAATTGCAATGCAGTTGAAATCTAGTCAAATCAGCCTCCTCCCTCCTCCTTTGACGACCTTCCATACATGGATTGCTAAAATTATAACGCTTCCTTTTGGCTTTGTCGTAGTCCGATAAAAATCGTACCTATAAACTGAAATTCAGTGTGAAAGTGCCATTAAAATTCGGAGTATGGAACCTGTAACCTGGGGTTAGAAATCCAATATCCGCTCAGTGCGTTGTGAACTTTCTGTTTGCTTGACTCTTCAACTCTCTTATAATTACTTCTGCCGAATTTAGCAGCTTGTTAGCCGCTAGTTTTAATGTTCTGAAACTACATGTAAATATGTTTGAGTTCATAATTGAAACTAATAAAAAGGTGGCGAGTTTTTTTTAAGTATTATATTTGATAGGATAACGGGAAATGGGGATTTTCAAAGTCACTCACATCATTTTTGAGAGGAATCTTCTGAGTAGGTCGTGTTGCCTTTGGAAATTCATTTTTGCAGAAAAGGATTTAAAAAGTGAATGTGCATGTGATATTTAATTGCATATAAATCCGAAAAGTCTGTTTATTACTTATTAGGTAAGGCCATAATTTGTTTTTAACTGCTGTCTGTATACAACCTTAGTTGCACCAATATTTTCTCTTAGGAAAATAATAATTTAATACAGTCTATATCTAAAAATCTCATTCACGTTGGTTGGCTCCAAACTTTTTCCAAGCTTGACACACATTCCCAAATATAAATTTATTATTAAATATCGGGCCCGAAAACCCTTTGAAGTAGTAGTGAAAGGGGTCGACAACTTGGCTGTATTGTAACTTCTCGAATTAAATTCCATAGAAAGGCAATAACAAACAATATGGTTGGAATAGTTGTCCTTTGTTTCATTAAACTGTTTTGCATGTACTCCGTACTCTGTGGAATAGGGCTTCTTTTACCAAACTAAGATTTTCCAGCGTAAACTTTTGGAGCTATTAAATCAAATAGGGAGGAAAGTCGTCGTTGTCGTCTCAACCTTTACGAGTAAATGACCTCTAACGGCTAGACGTATGTAGGTCTGTTTTTTCAATTCATGACAAGATAGCCCTTGTCTGCCATCTCATCTATGAGTAAGTGACGATGTAGTCTAGAAGCTGACTTGGAAGGCAGTTTTTTCACACCATCGTGACGGGATACCGCGGTACGATTTGTGCAGTAACTTTATCTTTATCTCCTAAAATTAAAAAATCTGAACTCCGAAATCGTTCAAAATTTATTTTCATTTTGAATTTAACTACCTTTTTACTACTACTTATTTAATACCTCTACCTACTCGACGTCTCGATGGATAATAATTAAATAGAATAAAATGCTATGTCTGAAGTTTATTTCCCAAAGTTGCGCAACCAAATCATCAAGTAAAACATCGACCGTAGCTAATTACAGTATAACTTCAAACTTCCATCCGATTAATTCATCAAGACTTGTCGAACGCGCCCGGCAAACATAATCATCAATACAGGGCGGGGTACTCATTAGATAAATGAAAGAGTTCACAAAACACGATCATCGCTTCGCCGTGCGGCGATGATTGATCGAGTTTGCCGAGTTTCCCCCAGCTGGGCAAGCGCCCATAAGGATGTGATTTCATTGAAACGCGGACGAGTGGAGAAGAGAAAAGCGGAGCTGTGAGCTCTATTAAACGTCAGATTTGGACGTCAGCCTCAATAGCCCAACGGTTACGCACTTGTCGTAACCATTCCTAGCACTAGCTTTACGCTTTTTCTGGAGGGGAAAGACATTACCATGGCAAGTCTTATTAATTAAGCCTCAAAAGCCCAACGGTTAAAGGTGTGGACTGAGAACTGAAAGGTCGCAGGTTCAAACTCCACCCGTTGCACTATTATCGTACCCACTCCTAGTACAAGTTTTCCGCTTATATGGGGGGGATAGGAGGATATTAGTCAACTTCAGCTTGGTTAATATTCTTTCAAAAAAAAAAAAAGAAAGTATATTTGCCATGCCGAACTTGACTAATTTTCCCTTTGTCATATGGTATGGTAGGGTCATTATAATATGACTCAAAACAAAATTGAAATAAATCCCAGTGTTACAAGCTCACTCTACACCGCTGTGCGCCGCGATTTCTTCTTAAAGGGAACGGAGAGGAGATAGAGTACAAATAAATTCTTAAATTGGTGTATTCTTACGACAGTGCGAACGCACCCTTACCCCCAAGTGGGGTAAGCGTTACCCCGGACGGAGTACGCGTTACCCAAGTAGGGTAAGAAAGGAAGCAAGAAATATTGAAAGGCGTGTCGAGTTACCTATTTATTCACTTACGTCGAGTGTTTGTTTGATTTGCGACACGATACCTCTCAATTGTGATGCGAGTAAATTAAGTCATACATCTCGTTTTGTCGGAATCTGGTTACGGGTAAATCTGTATTTTTTTATGCCTTGACTGCGATCTCACCTGATGGTAAGCGACGATGCAGTCTAAGATGGTTGCGGGCTAAATTGGAACGGTTTCTACACGACATCGAGTTGGAATGCTAAATCGCTTTGGCGGCACCTCTTTGGCGGTAGGGTGGTAACTAGTCACGGCCAAACCGTCCCACCAGACCAGACCAGAGACAATTTAGAAATTGCCCCCGCCGGGAATCGAACCCGAGACCTCCCAGCTATAAGACCACAGCGCTTACCACTACGCCAGGGAAGTCGTCAATCTTTTTTCAGAAAAACTTCACTAGACAATTTGAAAGCACTTTGCAAAAGTTCACCTATTGGGAGAAAAAACTTTTCTATTCTATTCTATTATGTACGTAAAGGAGATTCACGCGACATTATGTTGGTACAGCGTCCGTGCACACTGCGGCTAATAGTCCCGTAGGCCGCGTCATATAAAACGCAGCACGCTGTTAAATGCACGTGCACGGGCCGACCGCTCCATTCGTTTCCGAGCGTCCGGTGCAAATTGTAGGCGTCCATATGTCCTGTTAGGGTTATCAACTTGAACATTTAGCTAAATACGCATAATATAATGCATATAAAATAGCATGTTTGATACATCCAGTACGATAAACGAGGATTCGTTTCACGTTTTCGTGAGGATTCACACAGTTGTCCAACGCTGACACAGCGACGAAATGGAACAAACATTATAATGTGATACTTTATATCCCTTATAAATTATTTGCACCATACCATAATGCTTACCGTACCACTTAGACTGAAATCTATAGACCGCACTTTCACTCAGCTCCACTCAAGACAGATTTAAAACGAGACAGATTTATGTTAGAGCATATTTGTGTCTCGTTTTAACCTCTATCTTAAGCACGCTCTATAGATCTCAGTATTAATGTCTTAGTTTTGTTAAAATACTTAAAACTTACTATAGTCTGATTTTTAATTCGGTGGAATTCTGACAGCTGTCATTTTGTAAATAGAGCGAGTTGTTTGTATGAAAAACAGTATTGCCACCTGTAGTTCGATTTTACCCCGAACTATCTGTCAGGCATTTGTCATATTATATCTATGTGCGGCAATAATTGATTTTTATTTTTATAAGTTTTTTATTATCTTTTTTGTGGGATTTTTTTAATCTCTGGTAACATTAAGATACGTCAGAATTCCACGCAATTAAAAATCAGACTATAGCTTTTGCTCGTGACTTCGTCGGCGTTGAGTTGAGATTTTTAAAACCCCTCAGAAAACCTCTATTTTCCCGAGATAAAAGGTAGCTTAAGTTATTATTTAAATCCCTAACTATTCCCATACAAAAAATCACATCGATCCAGCTCGTTGTATTAGTAAGGAATTAAGGATGTCTAATTTTGTAATTAATTCATTCATCATTTTTTCGAATTGGTATCCGATATAATTCTTGCAATTCACGTGGGCGCGTGAGCTTTACTTGTGGTTACGTTGTGTACATGCACATTGCGTAAGTGTGCGTGCCTGTCAGACGTTTAGGTGGAAGCGGCCAGGAGCGAGCAAGTTCTCGCTCTCACTTATACAGATACAACACGCACACAACCATGAGTCACGCGCCCTCGTGACTTGAAAGAACTATACGATAAATTACTTTTGTTTTTAGTGAAAATAACTTTTGTTGTTGGTGACCCTAGCGCCTACTGGACTGACACTGAACGACTGAACCCGAATTACAGTTAAAGCGATGTAAATTATATGTCACGGCTGAACATGAAAGGTTACTTTTCTATGGGCTATTCAACGTATGTCGTCATTAGTTTTTATGTCAATAACAAGTTTTTGTCATCAGTATTTTAGTTTTAGAGACGTTGGCTCTAATAATGTTGGTTGGAATTATACTTTTATCCCGGAAAAATAAAGTAGGTATTATATTTTATTCGGAAATTAAACGCACTCCAATAGACTTTATTATTCCGGAGTTTATATTAAGCGTATCTTGCATAAAAAAGAACAATAAGGTCAACTTGCACTAAGTTGACTAAGCTGCTTAATTTTTGTTTAAACTTTGTAATGCTGTCACTTTTTGGCAAGGTTATTTCAGAGTTAAGAAGAAAAGGATGGCTATGGATAATTTTGCTTAAATATATTTAGCTGATTGGTGCAAGTCTCAGACTACTTCGACGTTCTGACAGTTTTTGTATTGAAAGTCTGCCTAACGCTAAACGTTACTTGGCGTTGATGAACTTGGCACTAACAATATTATAAAAAGTATAGCATCCAACTTAATTAAACAACTTCAATACACGTAAACATAAACACGGATTAAAGCTTATAGAGTACCTAATCAAAAAGATAGAATACTCACATAGCCCAAGAGTTATAGTTTAAAAAATAGAGTAAAAAGCCAACCACAAGCTTTTTACTACTAACTGTTTTTCAATAACTCGGCATCACATGGGATTTAAAAAGGAAGTGAGTAGTTTCTAAATGTGCAACTTTTTAAAAGTCCTTGCGTCCCTGAAGACATCAGTTTGGTGGACTCTTACCAAAGTAGTCAAAAGTTGTTTTACGACACTGTACCTACCTTAAAAATTCTTTTCGTGAAGCTTTAAAGGATAATTTGGGTGGGACATTAGGGTATGGTAAGAGTGTCTGAGGTGGGGAAGTCAACACGAAGGGCTGAGCGTGCGATAATAATTTATAGGTTTTATGACGTCACCCTACGAAATCCTTAAAGTAAAGCCAGCTGCTAAATACGCTAAGGAATTCTGAATATATATATTATGTTAATAAGGATGCATTTGTTATTTTATATTAAAATGTTAGCGAACTGAACAGGTAAAAATAAAATTGAAGCATACATTTAGCGAACGCCAAATCAAGAATGCGTCTATTCGCAGAATGAACTAGACATGCAGTCACACGCAACTGTCATTGAAAAAAAGATACCAGAATATTAAAATCAAATTCTAATATATTTTTGCATTTAATCCATTAAAACACAACGTCTAGACGATGACTTTGATACATTTCGTAGCCAAGTTTCATTCTGAATTTACGTTCAAAATATTTTGTTCACAAATACCCTCATGTCTCAAATCTCAAAAACCACATCACACTGAAACGCTAAGCCTCTCTGCTGCATATTAGATGTAGAAACAAACAAAATTGGCAGCAACGGTATACGTCTGAGCATTGCGGCATGCCGTATTTATTATTTATTTGGGAATTCACCGCGCGCCGACACGTCAGAGTTATGGAAAAATAACTCATATCTGATGACATAATATCGAGTGGCTGCTGAATAGGGTTTTCAACCTTAGATCAAGAAAAAAAATATTTTGGAAAAATTTCCGATACTTATCAAAAATTTTGTTCTCAGTGGCTGATGTGAATTCATGCACAATGATCATGAAGTAGGTAGTACAAGAGTATGGTCAAAGCATGTGAGGAATATTATATTTATGGATCGAAGAGTAGTACCTTAGTGACGTGTAGGTATGTACTTCACTATAATAGGTACAAAAAATAAAAAAAATAAAAATATGTACTCCGTCATAGTAACAATTTTTTTTTTACTATGACGGAATTATGATTTTGGAATATATGTAGGTATATATAAGTAGGTATAATATAGGACAATATTATTTTACAATAGACCACACGAAAATGTTCGAGATTGTTGACTTATTAATTAAACTTACCCGGTAGTCACAGAATAATAGTACAAGTAAAAATTAAATATTAGCAAGCAATTATAAGAGCAAGGTAGTAGGTATAGGCGTATTTTATTGCATAGATATGCACCCTTACATGGTTGAAATTCCATGACCGCGCACTAAGCTCTTTGCCTCCTTATTAGGAGGCAAAGAGCGCCGAAATTTGTAATACTCTTCGGGATACCGCTTTTCTATCCACGACTTGGGTACCCATAAAATCAAGGATTAATAGGCATCTTCTAGGCAAGCGTATTATATATCCATCTTAGGCTAAAAATATTAGGCAGCCAAGGAATAGTTTAAATATATATTTAAAAAAATAATAAGAGAAAGGCGATAACCCTATTCATGTACGGTGGAAAAATGACGGCCCTCAAGGAATTGCACCAATGCTTGTTGCTTCGGGTAGTTTTAGTTTAAGATATTACATGTCTCTCGAAAACTTATGAAGCATCAAATGAGAGTGTTGAACAAATTTATTTATTCTCCCCTGATATTTAGTTGTTCAATTCTTTTGTTTTCATTGGTTATAGGGAAGTTAAGTGGATCTTTACTTTTGATTTTCTTATCCAAAGATTTTGAGGTGGTCTATTCGATACCTATATTAGGTAATATCCTATATGACATACTTAAAGAATTGATTTTTGAAGCTATCGCACTTATCTTAAATAATATGTGCATTCGTTAGTTATAGCTAGTAGCTACAATAGTATCGAAAGAGAAACACATATATACGAATATAACAGATAGGTAGATATTTAAAAGTAGATAATTTCAGGAGTATCCAAAAATGTTTTCGAACTGTAGGGTATATTGAGTAGAAATTTGAAAGGGTGAAACGCACGATATCATATAGCCGCATTGTTTAGCTAAAAATGATCATAAAAGCAATCAGAGCAGCAACAATGGCGATACAGACTCCCGTTTATTATTCTTCCCCCATAAGAAAGGCTACTTTACGAAACGATTTCAATAACAGACGAGTTCATTGAATAGAGTTACCTCATAACGTTTTTATTGAACAATAAGAGTTTTTCCGGAGGGGGTGCGTTAAAGCTGATATTGGTTACGTTTATTTGGCTGGAGATCCTTAAAACCGATGAATCTTCAAACCCCCTTAAAACAAAACACTAATGCTGAGATCTATAGAGCGTGCTCTGACTTAGTTCAGACTTAAGTCAGAGTTAAAATGAGACACAAAATATGCTCTGACATAAATCTGTCTCGTTTTAACTCTCAAGAGAGAGTTATCAATCTAATCTAAGGCTCAAATCTATATACCGCACTCTCGTGCGGTCTAAGCATCTCAAAGCGTCTCTTCATATGGAAGTACCTACAAATACCTATCTTGTCTAGAATTCAACCATTGAATGTCTCAATTTATTAGAAAGAATCTTGATGAAGCATCTTCAAATACCTCGAAAAGCGTTCAAAAACATCCTTAAAAGTTTTTAATCGCGTCGTTCACAAACAACTCATTAAGCATTTAAGGTTTAATTTTGTCTACAAAGTGTTAACCGTAAAAGGCTCCCTAAAAATTGCGTATAAAGTTTTATTTCCCAGATTAGACAGACGTGGTACCTATCGTGTAGTAAAGTTGAGATAAACAGTCTTGTAACGCGTGTAGCTTAAGAGCCAATCGAATAAACTATGAGGAGTATTTTAACTACAGTTGGACTCACATACACAATAAAGAGTCAACCCACACAACTTATCGATTGAAAAGTTAACTTTATTCCTTTACATTATGTATGTATTTAATTTGACAAAGGTTTGTGGGTATGGACGTCCAGTTGTACCTTTTTAGATTGAACAAGTAGAACAAGTGACGGTATCCAACACTGCCACCGCAATTAAAAGAGGATCATCATCTAAGCAGGTATACGTCCACTGCTGAACATAGGCCTCTTGAAAGGATCCGGCAGCTGCTAGATCGTACGTTTACTTTATATTTCTGGCGCTCTTCCAACGCTGTGCCTTCCGGTCGCCAATCCAGCACTGGAACCCAAACGTCCAACGGTTCTTTAAACCATGGGTCTCTTCCATTACCACTTCAGCTTCGCGATACTTCGAGTAGGTATAACTTCATCTTATCGCCCACAGAGGGACTCGGAGCCTTCTTATGAGATTTAAGCCTAAGTTTTGGGGTAAGGTCACAAAATCAAAGTTATTCACTGTTACGTTTTAATGACCTTTACACGTTTCTGAGTTAGTTAACCACGATTTGTGCACCTTTTATAACAGCTAAAGCAAAATACTGTAGATACTTACTATATAATTTTTTTCTTCCGCTCTTACTCTATATAGACAGCCAGTAAACTATTTTTCATTACTCATACACGGAAAGTAGGTCTGAAGTTGCCTGAGAAGCGGGTTGAAAGTAATACTTTTCAGCCCTAGGGAGAATCGTTTTCAACTAACAGCTGTCAAATAATTAAAAAAACTAGTTGTCACATTTTTATTGGAATTCAAATGAAACACGACATACCCGAGTGCATCCATAGACAAGAAGAAAGATAGACTTTTGTTCTAATTTTAACATAAACTTTAAATAAATATCTCACCAAAGTTGTTGATTTATGTAAAATAAAGTTCACTCAATTTTCTTTAGCTAATTTCTATTTTTATTTTGACTTTCCTTATATTCGTAATGAAAAGCACAGTGTTTACCTCGGGATAAAGACTTATTTAGTCCCTCGAACTATAGGCCCCCTCGCTACGCTCGGGCGCCAAACCCCGTCTCGGGACTAAATAAGTTACTTTCATCCCTAAGGTAACAATGTACTATTTCATGTCAGCAAAAGAACGTTTACTTACGTCGGTTTTATGATATTCGCGCCTTCGCCCTCCCACTATAAAGCAGCTGAGTTCAGGTGATAAAGCCTTGAGGTTTGTAAATTCCCACTGCATTTTAACGAGTGCTCTTTTGAATTATTTCACGGCTTTTAAACTCGCATGGCATGTGCGATTGCAGTTTCTCGTTTTACGACTTGGACTCACTTTATTCACGTGTTAAGTGATCTTAGTTTAAGTCAATGTTTATTTACTTAGATATTTGGGATTTTCGATTATTTATTATTTTTATATATTAATTACTTAGTTATTAATTTGTTTTAAACAAAGATATATTTTGTAGATCTATGTTTATCTTTAATTTTGTACTCGATAACTTTTGAATCAACATGTTTATTTAGTAAGTAGATATACATTTTTACCTCAATAATTTTTTGTGCTTGTTGACTTTGTTTTCAAGGGTATAGTTCAGATTTTATTGTGAAGCAATAGGTAGGTTATGAGCACAAGTTTTCCCCGCTTTATTAAAATGAGGGTTAAATCTGGATAGCCCCTATACTTATCTTTACATTACATTAGTTCTTATCATTGAGATGTTTCTTCGAAATATTTATTATAGAAATAATAGTTTTTTAAGAGAAATTTCACTTTAATATTATTTTTGGAGCGTATATAGAATACTATGTTAGATACAATAAAGTGATATTAACATTATCTCATTTGGCATTTATAAATTTATACAAATAAAAAAAAAATTACACATTTGTTTTTTTTATATCCCTGGAAAATAATGGGTTCGAACGGAATTTCGAAAAACCTAAACCCACGAAAATAAATATAAGAGAATTTTTAAATTAAGTTTTTGATACCTTCGTTAACATAAAGATAAAGTTACTCAAGATGGTAGTAATTGTTTCAAATAATGCGTTTTATAATCAAAAATACAGGAAAGATGAGTGCAAACAAGAATAAAAATTTCTGTTAATAAATTGCGTTTATAAAAAAATTAAAGGCATTGTCGCCGTCGCATTTGGGCGAAGTTTACTTGTGAATCCCAAGTTAATTTTCTTCCATTTCGTACCATATTTTTCGTACCGCCATCTGAGAGGGAATTAAAGATTGTCAACAGATTTATTATTCGCTCCAGTGAACTTGACGCCGGCTCTCGGGGGACGCGGGCTCAATTATACACATCTTGCTGTTTTACTTGCTGAAAATTTACCCAATGTAATTAGATGACTGTAATATTGCTCTTATTAAAAGCACTAATGTGTGTTTACAATTTTTTTAACGGTCTCGCTTTGTAAAATATTGTAATGACAGCAGCGCTTGACTGCAATCTTAATTTATGGTGGGAGGCTTTGGCCGTGACTTGTTATCCACCCACCGTCAAGACGTGCCGCCAAGCGATTTAGCGTTCCGGTATGATGGCATGTAGAAACAGATTTGGGGTATGGGTTGAATGTACACTGCCACACCCCTTCCAAATTAGCCCGTTACCATCTTAGACTGCATCGTCACTTACCATCAGGTGAGATCGCAGTCTCAGGTTCGATTCCCGGCGGGGGATATTTGGGAATTTATAATTTCTGAATTGTCTCTGGTCTGGCCTGATCGGAGACGTCAAAGTCGTGCCGCCAAGCGATTAAGCGTTCCTGCTCGATGGCTTGTAGAAACAGATAAGGGGTATGAGTTGAAGGTACACTACCACACCCCTTCCAAGTTAGCCCGCTGCCATCTTATAGTGCATCGTCACTTACCATTAGGTAAGATCGGGCTTCCAATACCGCAATACCGGTATTAGCTAGTATCAGAATCCTGGACTTTTTCACCTTTTGCCCAAATTTGAAAATGTCAGTCTGTAAATTACAGCAGCAGATAGATATATATCTGACAATTACAAAAACTGTATGTACACAAGCGTAGCTCTCCCCAACGGCGAAAAGAGTCCTTTGTCCTTCAGTGGGACATTAAAAGGCTATTATGTACCCAGTATCTGTAACTAAGGACTCCATTCCATTGCCGTAGGTCAACAAGTTGAAGTCGGCAAGTCTTGTACCACTAATAGGGTATTATGAACTTTTACTCAAGAGCCCAAGGCCCCCCGGGGGTAGGGGAAGGGCGGGGGACGAGGTAAAGTATTCGAGCCATCCCGGCACGGCGAGATTACAGATGGCAAGATAAGCCCTGAATTAGATACAACGAATTTCGTATGAAGTAAAGATATTAAGCATCTTGTATAGATTCGCTTTGTGAATGAAATATTAGGTTTATTTTACAATAACCTCTTTGCTCGGCATTATGTGGTTAAGCTTTTAGATGATGCTGGCTTAGCATGAATTTTGGCAGTGTTGTTTAACTTTGTACGATGCACGATGTTAAAAATAAAACTCACCAGTTATAATTTAAGAAAAAGTAAACCGCCCTCAATTTACAGAAACAAAGAGCAACTGAAAAGGGAAAAGTGGCTATCTTGAAAACTACTATACCGATTTTGATGAAATCTTTACTGTTCTCTAAGTTGAAGTAAATGTAAGCAAATAAAAAAGAATGATCACAATACAATCAATTTCATTTCGCTCCCATAATTTAAGGTATACTGTACGAGTATATCGCAGAATATTATAGCATAATGCGTTGTGTGTAACGTTGTGTTGTGTGAAACGAGCTTTAGATGGCATCAAACAATACAATGGCTGTATATTTTAGTATCAAACTGTAAAAATCGACAGACTAAGCGGCGAAGCGCAATTACTCGCCAGTATGCTCAGTGTGGTTAGTTTAAGTTTTGATAGTATACTTCATCGAATCTTCGACATCGAGCTTCTTCATACATCTACAGCCAGCGCCCCAAGCGGCGAGCGGCGGACCTAAAAGTGATCGAGTATTTCCGAGTATGAGCTTACACGTTACGGTCGTGTGACGTCACCATCGAGAATTAAACACGTCTTCGAACAAAGATACGGAAAGTATTGCTATTTGGCAGTATGAGTTACATGTTTGACATCTCACAACCCGAAAATGACGTCATTTTCGAGTTGTGACACGAGACGATACTCGAATTGCAATTCACCGAAAATATTCCGTGAGAGCTTGGTGATATACGAACGAAATGTTGAAAAATAATTAATTTGAAGAGTTCTAGGACCCACGAAGACGTGAATAATGATCACAGAGGCTGTGAAAGCTAACCGCCGGGAAGAGGAGGAGAAAAGTTTAGAGGCGTTAATAGTGTTGGTGTTGTGCTTCTCGGACAAAGTGTAGGGCATCAGAAGACGAAGAAAATCACCTATGCGATGGACCCATCAAATAAAGTCTACGATGGGCGGTCAATTGCACAAGTGTACGAGGCTGTCGGCCAGCAGGGAGAAGTGGCGAAAGCTCGTGAGGCGATTCACATCTGCCGCTAAAGACGTCACTTCGTTGATGACCACCACCTCTCTGGCCAGAGTGTCACGAAGACGAAAAGAATCTCAGATGAAGCATTTTGTGCAAAAATTCCCAACGGATCCCGAAAAGTGCTTATTCAATGGAATAACATAGTTTTTTTTTTAAAATAAACTTTACAAAGTGATTTAGAATCGTCTAGAGAATCTAGCACTATCTCTAACTCTTACAACCTAATAGGTTCAAAAAAGTATCACTGGTGAGTGATACTTTTTTGAACCTATTAGGTTACTTATATATACTTACTTATTACAGGTTGCAATAATAATTAATAATTCCTCATTGCCTGAAAATACATGGTCCCTAACTATGGGCCTCACAAGAAGCCTCAGGGTTATTCAGCGGGCGATGGAGAGAGCTATGCTCGGAGTATCCTTGGGAGATCGAATCAAAAATGAGGAGATCCGTAAAAGAGCCAAAGTCGCCGACATAGCTCAGCGAAACGAATCTAAAGTGGAAATGGGCGGAGCACATAGTTCGAAGAGCTGATGGTCGATGGGGTCCCTAGGAGCTGGAGTGGCGACCCCGCACCGGGGAGCGCAGTATTGGCGGACCCCCCACTAGGTGAACCGACGATATCGAGTCGCAGGGAGCCGCTGGATTCAGGTGGCGCAAGACCGAAACCCGTGGAAGTCCATGCAAGAGACCTTTGTCCAGCTGTGGACGTCTGTCGGTTGATAAAGAAGAAAAATGCAGGTTGCACCATGTTACTTATTACAGGATCACTATAGACCAATATAAGCTGTCAACTAATACCAAGTATGCAGGTGCTAGGTGGAGCTCGAATCATACTTAAATATTATCAAGATTTTCATAATAAGATAGATAGGTTATATATGTATAAGACAATAATTACCAAACCAAATGTAAAAATAAATTTATAATCTTTATTGTTTCAATTTTCATTTTAACTGCCCAATTCTGTCCTAAAATGTATAATTTATAGCATACCTACTTAGCTTATTTATCTATTAAAAAGAAATAATATATTTGAAACACTAGCTGAAGCCCGCGACTTCGTTCGCATTTTTAATTCCGCCGGGAACTCTTATTTTCCGGGATAAAAAGTAGCCTATGTGTTATCCAGACTAATCTATTTCTGTGCTAAATTTCAGCCAAATCGGTTCAGCCGTTGCGGCGTGATTAAGTAACAAACATCCATCCATAATTTCGCATTTACATTATTAGCAGGATTCTCTGTAATAAACATGTTAGTACTAATATACTAACATGATTGACTAATTTCAATGATAATATATAATTAAATCATATTATGTTGTATTCACTAAGTAGATATAGGGTCTTGACTTCATTCATGTGGATATATATTGTTTTTAGGAACCTTTCTTGTATGAAAAGTAGCCTAGTAGAAACTTTCATATAATACTTATAGTCTGGTCAGATGGTCTGCATTAGCAATTAAACTGTATAGCATCCATACTTTTCTTGCAGTGCATCTGCCAAAACAGCATTATCAAAATCGGTTCAGCCTTTTGACCTTTTTTAACCATGACCAACAGACACAAAAATTTAAACTTAAATGTTTAAGACAGTTTATTTATTATAGATAGACTGCCATTTCAAAATAAATGCCTTTGTTCAGCATCAATTTACCTGTATAATATAATTAAGTAGACTTTGTATGTAGGTATAGATTAAAATAACTTGAATGTACATATAAATGAATAGAAATGGTTTGTAAATAAATTTATTTATTTATTCATGTAGTAATTAGTATAAATATAAAACAAGAATGGGTCTATTACAGAATATAAACAATTTATTTTATTTATTAAGCAACCATAACAAATTACATTAGATTCTCTGACATGAATTCTAAAAGTAAAAATTACATTCCATCCCATTATAACGCTGGATACTTGCACTAAAATGATTATAAAGTAGGTATAGGTAGGAATGTGCTGTGCCCCTGAGTGGTATAACAAGCGGTGAAGATGCAGAAGATCTGCTGACTGCTATGCTTTTTCCAGCCTAAGGGCCTAAGGGCTGTTCCAGCCTAAGAGCTGAATAGAGAGATGCAAATGTATACCCATTCTTCTGGTATAATAGTGTAAGTAGGTACTAGCCACTAGTTGCGTAGGTTATACTGGAAAAAAAGAAAAAACATATCCCATAAGCTATTTAATCATTAGTAACTAGCTGATGCCAGCAACTTCATCCGTGAGGATTTAGTTTTTCAAATCCCACAGAACTATGATTTTCCAGGATAAAAAGTTTAGCCTTTGTCACTCTCCAGGTCCTCAACTGTACACATGCAAAAATTACATCAATCCGTAGCTCTTTTGCAGCGTAATTGAAGGACAAATCAACAAACAATAACACTTTCACAATTATAAAAAAATTTGTAGGATTGGTACGGAGAATGACATCACAATATATCAAAACAACATAACATTGTTCTTTAGTGTAGGAAATCTTAATATTTTATAGGTCTAATAATAAAATTAAGTATGCTTACTTCAACAAATACAATAGTTTATTTTCTTTACTAAGCATTCTTTAAACCAGTCATTTCTCAACACAGGATGTGTTGAGCTACACAACTAGACAGCCGTGGGTCAGAGTCACAGAATCAAACGAAGTTTAGGGTCTCCTCTCGAAATGAGAGGATTAGGTCATAAAATAGTACAATTACATACCTGATGCTTGATTTTAATTTTTCCATTCCAATTTAGTTGGTCAGTTTGCGTAAGCCCGGACAGTTTTAAACCAGCCAGGGTTATGAAGTTATTAACTTGGTTGATACTGGATTAGTGCGAAAATAATTGGTGGCGAATTTTGAATTCAAACACAAACTGTTTACAAACACCACTTACAAAACTATTACAAATTCGTCAGAGTATTATGTTCCTTGATTACAAATTACCACTAAATATATATAACATTTTTCGGTTTTGTATTCCGTTATCTTTAGAACTTTTTGTTGATATTTAGGGAGCCACAGACACTTAAATCTGTTAGTGGTTTAATGACTTAGGTCATAGAATGAGTCTCCTCTAAAACCTTTACCAAGCGTGGGCACGCTGTGAAAGACAATAAATTGTGACTGTGTCTCATTCTATCTTGTTTGACTTTTCTATACTGCATCTCTTTCGTGTACAACACTTACATCAACTCTTAGGTCTTATGTCAAATTACCATAGACAACCATACCATAGATTGTATGATGTACTGACACTTCCCAACATATATATAGTCTATGCTGCCACTGTGATGCCGTCAATGACGTCACAAAACGATGCAAAAAATGTCAAATTGGATAAGATGGCAGCGTATACCTGTCTCGCTTTTTCTGCAAATGTGTAAGAGAGACAACAAATGTCAGGCTTTTGACCTTCGTATTGTCGAATAGTTTACTCATAATGCCTACTTGACAGACTCGTGGTACCAAACTGACATAAACTATTCACGCAGTGAGTAGTTTGTGAGGAAACTTTACGGAGCTCGAAATTGTAGTAAAAAATCTTAAACTAGGCACACAGGTTTAACGGAGACAAGCGACCGCGACAGCTCGCAACTACGTCAGGGTTGAACCACTTCGCTTCGCTGTGTCCCGGTTTTATTCCCTGGTCTGCGGTCCCGATATTTCCGCTATAGTGGGCTCCCCACATTCTGTTCAAGTAGTTATTATAACTATCTCAGAGGGACGAGTGGATATACTCGTACCTTTCTAAAAGTTTTGGTAATTAGTTTGAGATACGCCCATACAACATATACTCACTCTAAACTATTGTTATAGTGGGTACTTAATGAGGTAAACATGAAGTAAAAAATTGGAAAATATTATGGTATTTAGAAAACACGCATGAATATTTCAGATGAACTAAAGATTTTAGACTTGATTCGTGGTTTATTGACATTATAGAATAATACGTGTACGTACCACGGTAATTATTTTAGTTGGGATTGTCGATATTTCGATCCAATTGCATGACCCGTGGTCACGACGAGACTAGATTATTTTATAACAATTATTTCAGATGAAATACTTACGAAAAGAATGGATTGTTATTTGTTACTAAGAAACACTTGTAATGACTTTTGGTCCCAATTTTTGATTTGGTTGAAATAGAAAAAGTTATAGTCTGGAATAACACATAGGCTATCCCGCAAAATAAGAGAGTTCCCGCGGGAATCAAGAAATCTTAATCCACGCGAACGAAGTCGCGGGCAACATCTAGTAAAAAGTAAATTTAAGCCACAATTTGTAAGCTATGACTGTCATATTCAAAATATGATGTCATATAGTTTGCATGTTGTGGCTAACCGAAAATCGGCCATAAACGTGAATATATCCCCTTTATACATAGGTGTGGCAGCCCTATTCTAAACAAAAACATCCCGCAGGCTCTTCTTAAATCTCAATTAAGGTACAAAACCCTGTCCCGGCGCACGTACACTGAATTAAATTAATGGCTTCACATATTGCAACTGTGGCTTCCTCGGAATTAATTGCTCCTTTTTTCGTTCTTTTGCCATTGCGAGCCTCTTAAATGTTTTATTAGTTGTTTATTTACCACGGAATTGGATTACTTTGTAAGAGATTATTCGGTACGTTTGTGGATATATACGATACATTAAATAAATTTTCTGTTTCGCTGTATTACGAAGAAAATCGTGGTCTTTTATTATTATAGAGTCCATTATCATAAACGCTGTTTTCTGTAACTCTGTGTCTACGAATAAATTATTCGTAGCTCTGTGTGATGAGAAACCTTGAAATAATGTATTAAGAAAAAGACTTTCATAATAACTAAATAAATAATTACGCATTAATTTATTTTTATTCTAAAAGATGGCATACCTGCTTGCCATAAGTGCCAAATGTAAAGTTGATTCATTTATTTGTATTTCTTGTGTACAAACAGACAGACGAAAATTTTAAAACTTCTTGGGTTTAGGTTACTAAACGTTAAAATAATCATAAAATGAGCTTATTATCAGGCAGTTATATGGAAAGAAAAGACAGAACCCTCAATTTTTACATTAATCCTAGAATTAAAAATAAAAATTCGAATCTAAAATCTCCTCGACACCAATGTAGCTCAGCATAGTTTAAAAAATATATATTTGTTCAACTATACATTATTATAATATGCTAGCAGCACTGCCGCCTTGTAGAGATTTTTTATCGATGTCAAGATAGTCCTTGACTGCGATCTCAACTGATGGTAAGTGACGATGCAGTCTAAGATGGTAGCGGGCTAATTTGGAAGGGGTATGGCAGTGTACCTTCAACTCATACCCCTTATCTGTTTCTACAAGCCATCGAGCAGTAACGTTTAATCGCTTGGCGGCACGACTTTGACGTCTCCGATCAGGCCAGACCAGAGACAGTTCAGAAATTATAAATTCCCAAATATCCCCCGCCGGGAATCGAACCTGAGACCTCCCAGTTATAAGCCACAATGCTCACCACTGCGCTTGGGAGGACCTCAAAATTCAACCAACATTACAAGTAGCAACAAGCAATCGATTTAGCCAGCAAACCCCGTAAACTAGCGGTGACATCACACGGAGCGACTTCATAACGTAATATTGTTCAGCAACAGGCGCGGCAAGTTAAACTGCTTTAAACTATTTGCCAGGTTGAACTTTCCCTCCCAACCGGATGCCTTGAGGTGCCGCGCTTACAACGGAGCGCAGATTTCAGACAAGACTAAGTAATATATCGATACCTCCTACGTAAGTTGTTGCATACCACAAAATTGGCATTTCAGGATTGTTGCACTTATCATTTGTTTTTATCTATTTTATGTGTCCGTTTAAAAAAAAAAGACGTGTGGCACTCGGGAACTGCCGCGGTAAAGCTATTGCATAGCATTTTTTATCAACGCCATCTAGCGGTCAGAGGAGTCCCGTGTCAGGTTATTTTCGTTACGGAATTTCTGGATTCGGTCTCCACGCTCAAGGCCCGCGATAGAAGCTATGCAATAGCTTAACAGCATTCTTTAACATACTTTCAAGATGTATATAGTTGTATCGTTATTAAAACGACGGTCTAAGCCATTGTATTGACCTTCACAACAATTAACGCGTCACATAAGCGTTTTGGGGTATTTATTATATCGTCTTGTAGCATAATTCTTCAAACTTGGCAGTTTTCCGTAGTAAAACGTAGTAAAAAATTATAAAAATACACACAATAATGAAAGAGATTGATAAATGATAAATGCATAAAGTAGGTACACAATTTGAGGTCTACAGGTCATACCATATTATTAGGGGATGAAATTTTCTTTTTCTATGAAGCCTTGTTAGGCTGAAATCTAAAGACCGCAGTCTTACTCAGCTCAGACTCAAGACAGAATTAAAACGAGGCAGATTTATATAAGAGCATATTTGTGTCACTTTTTAACCTCTATCTTAAGTCTGAGCTGAATCAGAGCACGCTCTGTAGATCTCAGAATTAGAGTCAAAAGCTCAGACTCTACAGGTTCCCTATTACCCTCTCGGCTTTCTAACAATAAACAAATATTACCTGCTGCATCAACTAACGATACCTAAATATTTTCCAACTCTATTACTCGTATTTTCTTCGTACAAGATAATCTGTATGCCGTGTGTCGAATTTTCGGCAGATCCAAAGCTGGTGTTGCCATAGCGACGGGCCCTCTAAAACCCCACCGAAAAGTCAAAGCGCAAAGCGTGAGGCGAAATAATGACGATATGAAATATGGCAAAATGTGAGAACATCTCATAAACCTACTCAACATATTATATCGTCTTTTTATGGTAAGGTGATATTTCTTGTATGAATATCGAAACTATACTTCTTAACATACAACTATCCTATACGACTGCAACTTGCTAGGTATTAACAACATTTAAAAATGGAATTTATAATTAATAATGATAAATAATTGGTAGATTAGTTTTACGCACCCTCGTACGGGCTACGGGCTACGCCTGTAGCGTAGCGTAGACGAGGCGGCGTAGAAGGCGCAAGAACTTTTTTTTTTTTTTCAATTGTGATCCTCTTTGATGTGTCAGCGGCGGTCTTGGCTAGAGCCGATTATGGGAGCAAATATGACTCGAGAAAGAAAATTTTGTTTCGCACGGCAAACAGTAACTGGCCCGATGCATTATATGTGTAGAGGTAGTTCTTTGGCTGGGTCTTTTTGTTAAGGCATTTGGCGTCGAGGTCTTTTAGTCGACGCTCCTCAAAGGACGCCACAGCTTTATCTATAGATTTGTACCAGTCTTGAATATGCCACGCAAGTTCCCCTCACCTCTCGCTAGCTAGGTGAGTTACATGAACCTACATACATTATTAGGTAATAATGACCAACTCTACCAAAAAAAAAAAAAAATTTCGATGAGAACATTTAAAGATTATAGTATTATTATTTTAAAAACAATCCATGATAGTCCTTTTGATTATCTAATACATGTCCGTCGAGAAACTTCAAGCAAAATCTCACTTAAACCAACTAGGCAATGGAATTAACCCCATCAAGTAGCTATTTACACTATAATGATGCTATAATACAATACTCGTAATATAATTGTTATTATGCTATTGCGGTGAGTAATTTTATTAGATTCCCGGCGCATTGCTATGCGATGCCACATTCCACAGAGCTGTCGACAACTAGATTAGTACGACGGAAATTAAACGGTGAATTAGGTGTTGCAATCTGGCTGTTGCGTGCGTTGTGATAATTGTACTGAATATCAACATAATAAACAATTATCACATATAATATGGCATGTAAATGTAATGCATTATTAATAACCGGTCACATGCAAGTCGCATACCAAGGGCTCCGTACCATAAAAACGCCGAACAAAACACCTTTCTAGTGGCGGCGCCCCCTTTAATTTTTTTTTTTATTCGATGACAAGATAGTCCTTGCCTACGATCTCACCTGATGGTAAGTGACGATACAGTCAGATGGTAGCGGGCTAACTTGGAAGGGGTATGGCAGTGTACATTCAACCCTTAATCGGTTTCTACACGCTAATGTGTTGGAACGCTAAATCGCTTGGCGGCACGTCTTTGACGGTAGGGTGGTAACTAGCCACGGCTAAAGCCTCCCACCAGACATTATTAGTATTAGTAAGGATAGAAGTGAATTATAAATACTTGCTATAATATCTTATCGAACTTGGTGGTAATTTGGTACACACACAAAAAGTGACTAACTCTTATAAACTTCATATTCTAACTAAAGCGTACAAACCCGTGCAATGCAAACACTCCTTAACTCTAAACTGGTATAAGAATTTGCTGTTGACTTTAGTTGTTACTAAATAGTTACCGCGAAGCACTTGTGAACATATTACAAACTTAAGAACCATCGTTGAGAGTAAACTAATTGTGATAATTAACTGCGTGCAATGTGCATGCAAGAACTCTAACTGATGTAAAATCTTAATAAAATTAATGAATAAAGTTTGGGCTTCGTACAGTTTGCATTTTCTCAATTGTTCTCTTAGAGTTTTGTTTAAAAGAAAATTAATTTTGGAATGGATACATTCACATTCATATTTTTTTTTTTTTTTGGAAAATCTAAATTCACTCGTGCGATTTGCGAAGTTGGTGCAAATCAGTTTAATCGCCCACTCATTGAAAAATATCCTGTAAAATCTGACGTCAGTTGTTCCATGACATATTTATTACTTCTCCCGGTATTTACAATTCGTTAAAATACCGTAAGGTAAGTTTTACGTCACAATATAAAATAATATCGTTACCTCGCCGATAATGTATGAGGCAATACGTTCGTTTATTTTAAACACGAATAAATAATACGGTTTGGTTTACATTTCAATTTAACGAACGGCGCATTTTGAAAGCCTTATTACGAGCTGTCACTTTTTAATATACGAGTGCGAGGACGTCATCCAGTAGTAATCGATTATCGATTTTCGCTTCTTCATTAACATAATTATGCCTTGAGGTATTGTTTTAACGTGATGAAGTATGAATATTTATTATTTAACCTCGATAGCGGCTCATTCCACCAAGATAGCTAGAAAAATCTCAAACAACTTTCCGACATATTCAGACTATTCAAAACTTACAATTCCATCAGTAAAGAAATAACTGTTTTATTATAACTTAAAGATATTTACTACTACTACTACCATCACCGAAGCCCTAAAATAAGACCTTTCCTAAAACTGCTTCGTTCAACTTCTAGCTTCTAGATGCTTTTCGAAAACAACACTCATTTGTATTCCACTTCTCGTTCTTGACCTTTGATGTTCTTATGTAGTAAGTTGGTTTAGGTAAGTTTTATATTTTTATAGTTTTTATTTTAATACTAATCTTTAAATTCTAGTTTTCTCATTAAAATACTTTTTCATTGTGTGGCAAATGTTGTAACACCTTTAATAAGTTGTTTTTATTTACTTGTATGTTTTTAAGTAATTTAAAGCAGAAAATAAATAAATAAATAAATAAATAAATCACGGACTGAAATATTGGTACATATGCAAATCCATGCAAATAATATTATAAATGCGTCAACGTGTTTATTTGTTGATTTATCCCTCAATCACACAGGTTGACATGATTTTTGCATGGGTTTATAGTTGAGGACTTGCAGAGTGATAAAGACCGGAAAAATACAGAGTTCCCGTTTATTTTTAAAAACCTTACTCCACGCTCACGAAGTCGTGCGCCAAAGCTAGTAATAATATAATTCACATAATATAGCTGAACTTAATTAATATTCACAAAACGACATAATATAGTATACCTGGTAGTTGGCTAACATATTATTGTTCAGTCATTCAACAAGGTAAGGAAGTGTGCAGCAATAACAGTGTGAAAATATTTAACAAACAACGCTTCTGTAATTGATATTTACTTGGAAAACAACTAATTGAGTTGAGCTGCATCGCACTTTCGATAAAATTAATTAAATTTTTAAGAGCACCGCAGCAGCCTCGGTGTTTTTATTGCGGGTAAAATTTAAGCGAGCTATTTTGGAAATGTTTATACACGTGTCGTATTTACATGCATTTTATTGTATCAAGGAAGAGTCTGACGGCTTTAGTTTGGAATACGTAAATTTCTCCCAAGTAGGTAATTGGGTTTGTTACACATAATACACATAAATACCCTTTAGATTTTCTCGGGTGATATATTCAGATAATGTAACCCTATACAGTATGATGCACTTCCAGTTAGAGAAATAGAAAATTAACCTTGCGTTATATTAGATTTTTTAAATAATAACCGCCGAGCTTCTTGCTGCAATTGTATAAACTTCGATCATAAAAAAAGTAGGTAGGTACAGCACTTCATACTTCAACTATTATTGAAATGACACATTATTCTTTGATAAATCAAATTTCGTGGCATATGAGGTGTCCCGGCTCAAAACTATAGATAGCGACTTTTTAGTTTTATGATTAAATTTTACTTCTGGACATTAGAATTTCTTTTGGTATCAACATTTTATTTGATTGAAGCGTTTAAAGGTTTATTTGAATAAAAAACTCTATTCTGTTCCAGATGTTCATTTTATTGTTGAGTGTTTTATGCCACATCTCGGGTAGGTATCCCGGGTAATGTACATAAATTATGGAGCTACCCTATCATCAATATAAAAATACTATCGGCTTGAAGAGTAAATTTAAAATAACTCAGTACGTAAGTTTATTACGAGCCTTTACGAGCAATCGTACGTGCGACAGGAGAGCACAGATATTGTTGCGACAATAAATAAGACGTAAAATTTTATTTTACAGCAGTAAACGAAAGAAGCTAACGAAATTACATTCAATTACCGGCGACTCGGCCCGCATTCCGCCCCCGCAATAAAGGCCGCAAGCTATGTTCTTCGCGTAAATTTTTCGGACATAAAACTCTGTAAAAGTGAAGTTAGTGAGATGTAGAGCGACAATAAATGTTTATAGAGGTAGAAAGGTACGGTATCGCTGCAACGCGTGGATTGTCCCCTCCCCGCCTCCGCCCTCTCAATTAAGTTTTCGCGAAAGAGAAATAAAAATTTCGCCCTCATTCGCAAAGTAAACGAATGCGGTAAATTAAGTGAGCAAAATAAGGTTCCTCGAATTAGGTCACGCAACCAAAGTGACTGGAGGGTTCTTGCATCTTGTTACGGGGATGAAAAATCGCGTAATGTAATTAAATTTTGCATTTTAAAAATTTCGCTTTGAATTTTTCTTGACGAGGCCTCGTTTGTACGGATTCCTTTGGTGGGCGGAAATGAAGAGGTATTTCCAAGGTTCTTATTTAAGTTATAATTTATTTATAGAATGCAAAAGAAAAAATGCTTGAACTACCTACAAGTGCTAGGTCCTACTTTGATTACATGACATTATATATATTGATACCTGTGCAATAATTCAGAAACTTTTAGGCATTTCTTTACACTTTGATTCCAGCTCTAAAATAAATTTTCACTTCACTTCACTAAGAGTTTTAATTGCAATAATTTTTATATGAGTCTATTCAATTTTTAAACTTTGTATCTCTAAACATATGTAATTACTTGCATCAAATCTTAATTGCCATTCCGAATTAACGCCGCCGTAATCCACATTTACCTCGGTCGGGGAAATTACCACTAACGCAGCCAATCTTCTTACCTTTGACAAAATCACAGCCTCTGCCTATTACGTAACATTACCCAAAGGACGCACGCGGGACGAATACCCCACAAAACATGTGTCTTGTCATTTCACGAGATTTGAATCATATTAATGAGTGTTAAAGTACACATTTGTGTGCCGGCACTTTGCGGCAGTAAAAGTAACATCGAGGACGTGTGAACTGAGACCGCTGAATAAAGGACCCTTATTTTGGGACGTTAAGGTTTAGATTAGGTTGTCGAGTGGAGGAGAACCGCATGTGTTCGTGCTAGCGGCACCCACTTCCTCGTAAAAGGAGTCGAGATGAGCGAGCAAATTAGAAAATCTTTTGGAGAATAATTTAAGAAGTGCGCCGCGGCTTCCGAGCTAACTTTGTTCCACGTCTCCACGGGGCTCGGGGCGATCAAAGATTCTGAACGCTCACTTCAGTCGTTCAATTTTAAGGTGCAGCGATGTGGATTAACCGGTTAAAGTATTATTTTATTAATAAAAATGGGTGAATAAAAATAAAAGTTGGTTGGCATAATTACTTAAACCTGAGTACAGATTTTAGTTTTAATCATGAAAAACGATACTAGGTATAAAATTAACTTTCACAGAACTGGGTTTACTTATTATTTTAGAAATACATATTACATAAAAAGCTTTTTATATACGTAAATTTTTAGATATACAATCAAGAAACAATAATAACGGAAGTTTTTTTCTTATACTAGTTATGCCATATTTCATAACAGTTCTATGTTTGTATTGTACTTACGTAACAGAAAGCTATCCAAACAAGCGCAACGAAGACAAAAGTTCCCTTTTGAAACTTCATCACACCCGATCGCATTTTCGTATTTTTTCTTCCCCGCCACGCGAAGCTTTTTAAATGTATTCCATAAATCTTGATACACTCACGAATTTCAAACAACGGGCCTAACAAAAATACTTACTTAACAATTTGTCGGAATATTCGGGAACGATTAGCAAATATATCGGGGTACAGAGTCTATGGCGTAGCTTTGTATAGTAGGTACGTTTATCTCACGAAGTTACGGGTGCTTTACTTGTGGTTATGGGAGCGGTTAGGCGCGAGCAAGATCTCGTTCACACTTATACAGATACGACACACACACAAATATGAGCCGCGTGCCCTCGTGAATTGAAAGAACTATACTATTATGTACTTATCAAGATAAGGTTAGGAATGACAGCCGCCATTTTCTTTTTAAAACTCAGCGTACACAGGTGAGCAAAATAGAAAATGGCGGTTTCTTATTTAATTTTAACTTAATCACAAAGAATATTCAAAAAAGAACTGATCTATTCTATAAATTGTGACAATAAACGAAATTGATGAAATACTTTGTTTGTACTCTAGGTAAGTAATTAAACTACATCCAATATAAACAAAGTGATATATAAAATCATTGAATTTGAATTGACTTTCGGAACATGATTAGACATTGATTGAGAAACTATTTTGCATAGACGTAACATATCTGAGGAATAAAATGACGTAAGTATATCATACGTGTGTAACCTTCCTATCCTAGTAAAATATTGACACAAATCCCTTAACTTATAAAATTGTGCTTCCGTCCTCGCGGTAGGCAATATGGGATTTCCGTCATTTTGATGTAGGGGCCCGAGCCTGAGGGCCCGAGGGCCATCGCAGTAGTGGGTCGCTGAGGACCCGAGGGCCCGAGGGTCGTCTGTTTGTCCGGGGGACACCTGGCTTTCGGTTTGTTTGCTGATCGATATTGCTTTGTGCCCCGACTACACCCGCTAATGCGTTCTCAAGAAATCTACCCACTTAACGCTTTTCCACTCTCGGATAGTTATTTTTACTTTATATAAACTTCTATTACTGTAAAACTTTGAGTCTATAAGGAGCATAATTATTTAATTTTTTACATAGTCATTCATTTGCATTCCGTATTGACGACATTCCGCCGTATTGCAACTGACAAATTTACTGACTTTGGACGAAGGTCTCTTGCTAGACTTCTACAGGCCTAGGTCTTGCGCCGCCGCCTGACTCCAGCGGCTCCCTAATTTGTTTGATGTCGTCGGTCTACCTAGTGTGACGGTCTGCCAACACTGCGCTTCCCGGTGCGGGGTCGCCACTACAGCGCCTTGGGACCCCATTGACCATCAGTTCTTCGAACTATGTGCCCCGCCCATTTCCACTTCAATTTCGCAACTCGATGTATGTCGGTGACTCTGGTTCTTCTACGGAGCTCTACATTTCAGAAAATATACTTAAATACCAAACCGTGACGCTAATTGGAAATTCCGGCGTCGAATACGAGGACAGTATAAAAAAACCGTAACGTCTATTGGCCGGAAATAGAAATAAGTAATAAGCACCACAACGAGTGTATCAGGGCCCATAAGCCCGAATCGGAGGGTCTGCGAGGAAATGGAAAAATATTTGTCTGGAGCGTCCCGTCCGTGACGTCACACGCGTTTATACGTATACCGGTATTATTAGCAGGGAGCTCTACAGAGTATTACGGGCCTCTGTTGTGAGGCTGGACTATTATATTTTTATAAAGGAATATCAAGGGATGATTCTTGCGATTTCATTGAGAGAAAACTTTCAAAAATTTTGATCAAGAGTCTCTCAAGTTTCCATATAAATAAAAGTAATTTTTCTTTCATTTAGTCGAACATTAATTAATAGTAACGGATTAGTTGTATCGACGTTTAGTTGGAAAAAAAAATTATGAGGTAAGTTACCTTTAGAGGCTTTTTATCCCGGAAGAACAAGGAGACTTTATACGGATGAAATGGCGGGCAAAAGCTACTACCGCTAGCTTACCAAATACTGACAAAACTATTTCTCCACAGTTTGTTACAAGCACCAAATCTGCACTTGAAGTTAAAGTAGTTTGAAGTCGCTGCATTCATATCGTTGGTTCGCAACTTTTCAAATATGCGGTGTGTCGTCCCTTATGACGACATTATGCAAACTCTGATCATATTATTATTGGGGTATAATAACCGCCCCTATCTGCTGTGGTACAAGGTGAATATACTATCCTCCTTTCTACTAATATTATAAATACGAAAGTTTGGACGTATGGATGAATGTATATTTGTTAATCACGCTGCAACGACTGAACCGATTTGGCTGTTTAGCACAGAGAGATTATAGTCTGGTATAACACATAGACTACTTCTTATCCAGGAAAATAAGGTCAGTTACTGAGAATTTCTTGACAGAAAGACCCAATATATTTTTGACCCGATCCGGGAATCAAAACCGGGACCTCGTCATCCGTAATTGAATATGCTAACCACTAGACCAACCGGGCAGTTACGTAGCGAGAAGTAAAAAAAGGACATCATAATATATGTCTGTTCTGATAAAGCTTTAATTCAATCTTTTTGATAAGAACCGCATCTGTGTTTCCTGCCACCCATAATTGAAGTACTTTCAAGGCAAGAGTGAATAGGCATCTTCTAGGCAAGCGCGCTCCAACCCAAACCTCATCAGTGCTATCCAGTACTGTCAAGCGCAAGCCTATTTCGGATAAAAAAAGCTTGTTAGTCGCTGTCGCTTGTGCTTAGGCCACAGAGGAGTCTGAACCGCAGACGCTCGGGCGGCGGCGACTTGAGCGTTTTAATGCCGCTTTTATGCCGTGTTCCCAGATTGAGTCCCGCCCGGCCGGCATTTAAACCGGATTGCTTTACACTCATCAATTCAGCTTTAATAGAGCCGTTTGCTTTTATACTTAATGACCGGGTAAATGCGACGGTAGCTTCCTCTTGAATGCCTCCAATCGGGAGGTGTAAACATTTTATCGTAGGATACGATAGGTACTATTACAAGCACGGTACTTACCTTTTTTAAATTATAGACTAGCGTTTCACTGCAATCACATGGTAAGTGAAGACGGAGCCTACCAGCCTTTGACTAGAAGATGCCTGTCCACTCGGGATTACTTGCAATTATTAAGAAAATCATCATTATATTCAAATTAAAGCTCTACTGTGCGTTGAAGAAAGCTGTTCCGGTTCTTTATTTCACTCCAACTCATAGGGTCAACTCCTTCTTATCATCAAACCATATAATTTTTTCAATTTCGAATCATTTTTTCTTTGCCTCCCAGGTGCCGTTATTCCGACTATCTTGCGTTCAAGTAATATACATGGAAATCGTTGAGGTATCCTCTTTGTTGGTGACCAAAAAAGAAATTTTTTTTCAGCATACGACGGTCGTTAGAGATACATGCACAGGCTACAGGTTGGCCTACATGATACAAAAATTTTCAATTTCGCAAATCTTTTTTAACGTCCTCCCTGGCGCAGTGGTGAGCGCTGTGGTCTTGTAACTGGGAGGTCTCGAGTTCGATTCCCGGCGGGGCTATTTGGGAATTTATTAATTCTAAATTGTCTCTAGTCTTGTCTGGTGGGTGGCTTTGGCTGTGGCTAGTTACCATCCTACCGTCAAAGACGTGCTGCCAAGCGATTTAGCGTTCCGGCTCGATGGCGTGTAAAAACCGATTAGGGGTTACCACCAGGTGAGATCACAAGGATAAAAAAAAATCTGTAGGTACTCCAAACCTTTCAACTAAACAACTTGTTGCCGGTGTGCTGCTAAAGATTTTGTCGAGTCGTAGAAGTGACATCAAACTTGGCATGAAGTGAGCGTGCGATATCGAGTTAGTGCAGACAGCGGGCCGAGGCGACGGGACATCCGCTCTTAAACTACTTAGCTCTTCTTCAACTTAAGCCACCAGTGGATTATATCTTGATCCTTAATATTTAGACAATTGCAATTTTCAGAGAATGTGTATTTCTGTTGCTATAACAAAAAATAATAAAAATAAATTAAAAATTAAAGGGGGCTCCCCTACTACCAGCCTTTTTTTTTTCGGCAACCTTAGTCCTTTATAGTTGGAAATCGTTTGTAATAAAAAACGCAATTTATGTAAAAATTTGGCTACGATAAGTAGGCGGTTATGGCTTCATAGGCAACGAAACTTGAGAGAAAAAAAAATCATCGCTATCAGTATATTTTTATCTACATTAAATTTTCATTAAATACTAGCAAACCCGGCGAACTCCGTTTCGCCACCAGATGGCTTCGTTTTGGTTGGCGCTGTATGTGAAAAAAGATTTTCCCGCTATTCTGTTGAAATTTTTCCTGAATTTTCTTTGCTATAAACCTCACGGAGCCCGAGACCTTTCCAACGAATGCAAAACTGTGGAAATCGGTTCTTGCGTTCTGGAGTTATAGCGTCAGGAAGGAAAACCCGACTTATTTTTATATAGTAGATTAAGAGTATAAACGATCAATCAATTAACTTCTCATTGGTGTTTACTGCACCCAGCTGCGCCTTTGTGATCATTTTTTCCTTCCGCAAGAACAAAACAAAACGATTCCTTGTCGCTGTAAAGTTAAAAAAGATTCCTGGAGTGCTGGAGATGACATGAAACTTGGCGTAAACTGAGCGTGGTATGCGGCGTTAGTGCAGACGGCAGACCGCAGGATGCGACTTCCGATAGTAAACCACTTAAACCGCGAGTAAACTTGCGCCACGAGTGGATTAAAGTTTTACAGCTGTGATATAAACTGAAAGTAAAAACAAAATCACTTAAATCTGTTTTGTACTTTCAGTAATGTTCTCGTTCCTTTATTTTTCAAACAGAGTCGGTCTGATATCGTATCGGTTGAACTGACTTGTAGAAAGATGACTTCTCTTCAGTATATTTTGATTACTTTATTTTGTTAATTTAATCTAATCTGAAATCATTATTTGGTATGGATGGAAAACTTTCTTGGTTGGAGATCTCCATACAAAGGCAGAGAGGTCACGTTGTTAATCTGAATGCTTCCAGTATAGATTATTTATGTGTTTCGGTCAAGTACCTAGTAGATCTTCGACCATTTAGCCGGGACCCGCCTTTACGCAGATTTAGAACTGAATATATTCTGCCACTTTCTGCGGTGAGGTGGGGTAATCACGTACAGCACACATTTACTCACTTCCGCACACTCTTATAAATACTTAATGTCTCTATGAACACACACTAACTCAAAAGCTGTCACACTTACAAGCTGAACCGTACGTTTGTACATGTACTTCGGCAGAGGGGAATGCGTGCGCTTGCCACGTCCCGGCTAAATGATCGAAGTAGTAGATACATAGATGCACTTGTGTTCATATAATGCTTTGAGCCTAACCAGGCTAGCAGATTTTAATGAAACTCTTTGAATTCATTCGTCTTAGTTTTGGAAGTAATACATGGAAAAATTAAACCTCCACTTTTATTATGGAGAAATAAAATTAAAACATGGTGGACGCTAGCCAGAAAGAACAAATATTTTCTGAGCAGAATTTGTATAAAAAAAAGCTTTTCTAAGTTTTTCAAATATAATGTTATAATATAGATTTTATATTGATTTCAATGGCTTTTGATTTACAATAAAGCTAGTGTTACTTTTTTTAACTTGAAACTTACATTATTTAGTACGCCACCTAATAAATCTCATCTCGGAGGTCATATAGCAACGTTGTGCAAAGAAATAGTGAAGTTTTTAATGTAACTTGCTCTCAGATTAATTGGCAAGCTGTTAGTGTTAGTGCATCGCGGGCTTATCTGTCGCTTGACACGAACACCTAAAGCCTTTAAGATCTCACGTGATGCTAAAAGGGATTGCTATTCTGTTTGAAATCACTCGTGAATGAAATTGCACACTTCTACATTATTACGTATTGGTTTTTTTATTGCTCAATTTTAATGCTACATATCGAATAAAATTATTCACGATAATATAAACGTAAAAATTTTTGTACAAGACCGACTTCAAACGCCACTACAAAGTATATCAATTGTGCCTATAAAATTTGAAGAGTTCCCTCGATTTCTCCAGGATCCCATCATCAGATCCTGACCTGATGACAATGACCTTTTTTTTTTGTTTAAAAGTATACCCTTTTAAACAAAAAAAAAATCCAATTCAGTCCAGGCGTCTACGAGTAATCGGGGAATATACATAAAGAATTAAAAAAAAAACCGACGAATTGAGAACCTCCTCCTTTTTCAGAAATCGGTTAGAAAATTAATGTTGTGGATTCAAATCTCACTCGTTGGCGTTGTAACAGGGTACAAGGTGGTGAATGCTCCGCTAAGTGTACCCCACGCTACTGCCAGGGTCCGTGGAGGAAAAAAGACAGGTTTTAGTGGCTGCAAGCCCCACATAACCCCTCCGTTGCCCCTGACGGAGGGGTATGCGTTAGGCAATTCCTGTCTTTAAAAAAGGCGTAGGGGAGAAGTGGCATGAAAGAGCCAGGTTTTGAAAGAGCCACTTCCAATATTTTAGTAGTTAATGAACGAATTTGGTTGGTAATTTTATTTTTAAGTGGCAATACTGATTGCCCGTCACCCACAAACATTTGACAGTCCACCGAAAATAACGTACACCGGCACTTGGAGTCAAAGTTTTTGGCAGTAAAAAGTAAGTATTTCGTTTCATTTAACTTGTTTTTTGGTATTTTATTGTAAACAAATACAGGCAAATGGATTTTAGATTGAGTTTGTGCATATATTTGGCCATTCAACTATGTAAAAACTGAGTTGAAAAAGTTTTGATTTTGTTGTTATTTTAAAGTTTATATTTTTTTAAAGAATAAGTCATGAAAGAGCTGGGTAAATGGGCCTTAAAAGAGCTGGCTCTTTCGTAACCGGCTCTTTCATAACCCTGCATTTGAATTTTGATAATAAAATAAAATAATAATAAATATCTATAAATATGCATTTTTTTCATATATTATTAAATTATTTGCTTCAGATATTGCATTTGGAAATGCCAAATCCATAAAAATGAAAAAGACCCAAAAAATTGGTAACTATTTTTCAAGTTAGGCAACTTGTAAAGAAAGCATATCTGTCATAGGGAATTTACCCCTTAAATTCTAATAAATTTAATGAAGACGAATTTTATCTTCATATGCCATCTGTCACAGTCTAATGAAGGTAATGAAGTGAACTTGGATAAGGAAAATATTGAAATTAACTTAAGATCAACACCTCCGCCTACTACAAAACCATTTGAAGCTCACGAAGAAAATGAGGTTGTAACAGACCAGATTATCAGACCATCTTCCCATTTAATCTCTACGCCTACGGTTGCGATTCCGAGTACTTATTCTTTCTTTCTTTGTTTAATTTTAAAGATTTTTATTAATCACACTTCACGTCACACTAATATTATAAAGGTGAAAGTTTGTATATGTGTGTGTGTGCGTGCGTGTGTGTGTGTGTGTGTGTGTGTGTGTGTGTGTGTGTGTGTGTGTGTGTGTGTGTGTGTGTGTGTGTTTATATATATAAAGAGATAAATTATACACTGGATATTAATCCCGTTAAAAGTAGCCCAATTATTAAATTGGGCTACTTTTTATCCCAGAAAATTAAAGAGTTTCCGCGGGAATCAAAAAACCTTAATCTACGCGGACGAAGTCGTAGCTGTATCATCCACTAAAAAATAATCTAATCTGAATAATATGTCAAGATTAACGCGTTTGTTAAAATTACTTAAAATTAATGACAGAATTAAAAATTGTTTAAAAATATAATTAATTTTTAAAAAGGATTTGAAGGGATCGCCTTTTTGATTTTTTTTCAATAGTGTAATTATTATTATTTTATATAATTTTCACAATTACACTTTATAATACAGACTGGCTCTTTCATAAATGCTAGTAGCTCTTTCAATACCGAAATGTTATGAAAGAGCCGAAAGACACATTTTTTTTAAATGAATATTTCGTTGATTTTTTCATAGTGTTTAAGATTTTTTCGCATGAAATTACCTAGTTTAATAAATGAATAATAATTTAAGAGAAAAAAATCATCATTTCTTTCATTAAAAGTGTATTTTTTTGAGTCGTTTAGTAAACTGGCTCTTTCATGCCACTTCTCCCCTACAAGGTTATTGGACGAAAAATGTGTGTTTGTTTGTCCTTTATCACACAGCAACGAAGCAACGCAATTTTTGTATTTAACTATTCGACAATAGTTAAATACAAAAATTACGGGACATAGGACATAGTAGGACATTCGAGAATTTTAAAAACCTAAACTACTAACTAGCTAGCGTTTCCATCCACGTGGAAAAAGTCGCAGACAAAAGCTAAATAAAAAAGTATCTAACTCACATACCTACCTATGTATTGCAAGACATAAATAAACCCTACGTGTGTAACATCAGTCTACACTTCATTATTTAGAACTCACCGGCTCTTACACTAATTGGTTGGCATTTTGGCAGCGGTAACGCACCTTTGGGTCAGATGTCGGCTTAAGTGTTAATTGACACTGGCTCGCTACGCTTTCAGCGACGACGCGCCACAAGCATGGATGGCTATGGAACTAATGCCTGTCAGTGATTATTCTCTAAGATGCTTCGCTTGTAAACCTGCAATGTTGAAGTATAATGTTTTAGTTATTTGAGGTTACTTTGTACCAAACTATCGTCGATCCGTTCGTTTTGTGAGATTGAAGGACAAACAAAAAACAAACTTGGGAAAGTTTGTTTTTAATTTATGATATTAGTAAAAATTAATTATCATGTCAAATTATTTACCTGATTCCTATAAATCGCTTATATAATTTTTAATTAGACTTTCATTAGAATAAGAAAAAAATCCTAATGACTAAATAACTATAAAAGACGTTTTAATATTCCCAACACGATACCATCATTTAGCTCTTGCAACCAATCTTTTTGTAGAGAAACTTTCAATAGCCACTCCATGAATAGCAGACCCGAGAGTTTCAAAAACGCTCTAAACGGCAATTACATTCAAATTGATAAAAGGGGCCACCTGTTGACTGCTTTCGCTCAAAGCGGGTAAACGTGCTCGAAAAAGATTTTATTGGTAGAAAATGTTGGCGACATCTGTTCTGCGGATTTGCTTCCTAACCGGAAAGTTTTATTTGAGCTTACCCACGGTTGCGAGCGTCTGCTATAGACCAAGCGCTGTCTTATTCTTGGCTCTTTTGAATTTCCGTCGACTGATATAACTTCTCAACTTAAATAAGTGTTCTTAATAAACTTTATTGTGTAGAGTAACTCGTGTGTTCTCAAGCAATATTTAATTAAGTTTTGTTTCTTTTAAGAATGTGTTCGTTTTGTTAAATAAGCATGTGATATAGAACGAAATACTTCCTATATAGAAAGTGTCTCCATTTCATCTACGATGAGTAAAATTGAAATGAAAATCAAAATTCGTTAGTATTTATTAGCCATTCTCTGCTCTAGTTTCTACATATATTTCATTTTTATTTACATAGACATGTACATTCCGTATATGTGTAAGTCTAAGTATATGTTCCTATTTCATTTGTATTTAATTTTTTATGTCAATGAATATACGATATTCTATTATATTCTATTCTACATGTTGGATTGATATCAAACTTTGCGAATATGGTTAATGATATTTGCTAATGTAAAGGTGGGATATTATATCGAGGTGAGGAATTACATCAAATCTGTGTTTGATCTAAAAATAAAACAAATATGATATCGGACGTACAGGCACCGAGTTCACTTCAAGCCCTTAAAATCTCCGATACAAGTTTTAATGGCATCGATGGTGAGTATTATGTAATGTGAAAATTAATATTTAAAATCCAAACAAAGCGTCGTAAAGCTTCCGCGAACGTGCGATACACACGAAGCAATTACCGCAAACTCAAACAGTTTAACCTCCGAATTCACTAATGAAAATTTCCACACAAGTCCTCAAGTTCTAATGTAAAGACTCCTTCACACGACTCGTGCATTCACAAACCATCGCATGGCTTTGTAGCGCTACGCACCGGTAGATACAATGATAATATGCCGTTATTAAATACCGCTATTTCAAATACACTATCAACTTCACTCAGACTTTTCAATTAACTATAACTCGGACATCCTTAACTTTCGGTTCCATCCAATGTATCTATCTGTAATCTGTCGTCTGCTTCTTAATATTATAAATGCGATATTTTGTCAGGATGGATGGATGGATGTTTGTTACTCCTTCAAGCCACAACCAAAGAAAAATAACTAATTTGGCTAAAATTTTTAATGCAAAAGCCCGGCAAATAAAAGAGTTCCCGCTGGAATTAAAAACCCTTAATCCACGCGGACAAAGTCGTGGAAATCAGCTAGTGTTAACATAGTTTCACATACAATGTTTGATGAAAAAATGCAAATAATTAAATTATTACAACTGCTTAAATCAAAGTTGCAATACTTTGTTAAAAAATAAATGCTCTTATTTAGGAACTAGCGACCATCCGCGATAAAAAGTGGTAGTAGTAGCCTGTGTATTATTGCAGACTACAATCTATCTCTGTGCAAAATTTCAGCCAAATCGCTTCAGTCATTGCGGCGTGATTGAGTAACAAACATCCATCCATTCATCCACGCATTCATCCAAACTTTCGCATTTATAATATTAATAGGATGTATGGGAGCACCAGTGTTTGCAGGCCCACCTGGCGATGGTTGCAGATACAGTGAGAAAAAATACTACAATTCTCAAGGCGCGTGCTTTGAAGACCCGTGAGAAGGCACTGTTATGAAAATTGCCACAAAGTCCAATGTAGGGGTGCGCCTTATCGCTTATCAACGGCTTATTGCTTAGTCCGTCAGTAATTAATATGGTGTTTCTGTGTCTGTGTGTCTGGCATGTTAATGTGTATGAAGACCACCTCGCCCCAATAGAGTTGTTTAATTGAGCTTTCTGTCTTGTAATTATTATTTTTTTATGATGTTATACACGTAACTTAAATACACTACCACACACATAGTATATATTGGAACCCTTGAAAAACGATCGGCCAGATTCGGCTTCGTAGAACACTGTCTCTGTTACCCATACCTATGATGTTACGTTTTGTGACTTCATGCGATAGAGACAACGTTCTACGAAAACGACTACTCCTTTCCAAAGCTCGATGACATGAACTTTAAAGTACTTTGTATAACCAATTATAAACACGTATTGATTAAACAATCTTTAATCTTTGCATACATTTAAAAGAGTGAATATATTATGGTAACTTATTATTTCATAACAGATAATTAAACTGTTAGGTGTCTAAAGAGACTAGATAGGTACGTACTTAGTCACTTAACTTAATTCAGTACAACAATAAAGTAAAAGTAACAAGTTTAAATTCATCATATCATACAGAAAAAGATTTAAATTTATTTATATTTAGTAAGTAGGTATTAAAATTAAAATAGGGTTACATTTACCGCTTTTTTAAATAATACAGCCGCTTTGTAATACAAATTGTGGCGTATAATAAGCGTATAATACATCATCATTCATCGCCTCAGAAGTGAAAAGGGGAGAAGTGAGTGACAATTTAGCTTCCTCCACAACAAAATATCCAAAAATGGGGACACTTTTCCACTTGCAAATAGCCTGCTTTACATTACTTAATTTGAAACTGAACGGCGCACACAAAAAAGGTTTTATTAAAGCTGCATTATCGCTGAATCTTTATGAATAAAGAACCCAATTGCCTTCATTAGATCCAATAGTACAATAAGTAAATTTAAATGAAGCCACAAACAAATGCATGGGGTAAAAGCTCGGTAAAAGGGTGTTGGAAACAATTTATACCGGTCGCCTGTATCGATGTCGTTTGCATCTGAAATCTTTAGAGACAGGACTATATTAGAGAGGGGAATCGGCTGGATCTTAATTTATCGAAGTTTTATGGTTTAATTAACGGAATTCACTTAGGCGAGGGGCGGGGCGGCCGTCTACCGGCGCGGCGCGGCGTCCCGCGGTTACTATTTTATGTATAAAGTCGCAGTACGAATTAGTTCTATACAAATGGTATCGAATTCTTATAAAAAAAAGAAAAAATACCGTTTCCCTAATCGAAATTATTAATAAGCTGCTTTGGGCACCATTTATCATTAGGTAATTTTATATATAATCTTTGATTTTGTGAGATAAACAGCACGCAAGTATTATGCGCGTCTTCAATGATGCAAGTTATTTTTGGGAAGTGTCATAGAAACCTACGACCTACCCCTCCCCCACCCCTGGTGCGGGGCAACAGAAATACACATTCTTTGAAAATTTCAACTCTCTACCTATTACGGATCATGAGATACAGCCATCTGACAGAACGGACGAATGGAACCCTAAAAAGAGTTAAAAGTAGGCGTTTCTTAAAATTTAAAGTTTACTTAAGTTTAAAGTTTATTTAATTTTTTATTTAAGTTTAAAGTTTATTTAAAGTTTATTACACAATTATAAAAATTATGACACGACAATGGATTAGAACGATGATCCCGTAGAAGTATAAACTCTTTTATAAACTGTATAAAATTAAGTGACGAAATATTTCCCGCAGTCACCGTCCCGCCGGGACAATCGGGACAGGCGTCAAGATAAAGCGGAGACCCGCACCATCGCTTTAGAGTCTAAAATTGTTCACAGTCTATAAAACTGTACAAAGCCTTTTCAATTAAAACTTTCAATGGCGCCGTTGCTAATTATAGCGTGAACCATAAATAGGATGATACCTTAAATAGTCTATTGGCTAAGTATATTTATAATAAAGTCATCTTATCTGTTTATTCTCAACTACATATAGCTTTAATTGCTAAGCGGTAAAAAACTGACTCGACTCTGCCATAGATTTAAAGGAAAAGTTACATGGTTTTTTTATTATAATTTATAATACCTATTGAGCGATGAGCATTACACAAATAAAATATAGATTTAGACTTATCCCTTAGAGTGATCTCTTCCAGGCAAAAATCCACAACGATCCGTTGTTGCGTTGCTGTGTGATTGAAGGACAAACCAGCAAACACATTTTTGCATTTATAATATCAGTAGAGATACTTACTACATTCTCTGGGCACAAATATGCCCTGAAAGGTATGAATTCATTAAATAATGTTCATAAAATGGCAAAAGTAGGGGCCCGAGTGACCCGATAGGACCTTAGCCCAGAGGTGAACCGCCACAATCAGCCTTTACCCTCATTTAAATATCAAAACAGCCTTCCGAGCCGCTTCACTTGGTCTATCTCATCCCCACAACATAACACAAACAAATTAATTCGAATAATGAACCCTAATAAATAGAGATCTGTTTACCCCATAAAGAATAAATGTTATAATAATTGGGGCAATACAATTTACAGTTTCGAGTTTTGAGGGTGAATTAATTTCGAGTAAGAACAATCCAACAATAACACGGCGAATGTTTACACTTTACAGTTTAGATGCCGGTTCTACTTTGGACTCCATACTTGGCGCCCGACGAAGTTGTTAGAAAACAAGCCAGAAATGACCTATTTATAACAAATAATTATCTAACAAAATGGTGATCTATCTGCGTATCTAAAAAAATGATTAAACTTCATTTTGAAGGATTGATCATAATTTCTCTATAGATAAGATACTCAGGATATCACGTTTTAAGACCGCCATTTGTACTCTTATGTTATTTATTTATTTTAAAAAATTTTTTTTTTTTAAATGTGGTGTATAAATAGAGTGTATTCATTTCATTTTCAAAAATCTAAATCAAAATTTATTTATTTCATGTAGGCCATCTTGTAGCTCTTATGACACGTCATAAATCTACCACCGGTTCGGAATGTAGATTCTGCTGAGAAGAGCCGGCAAGAAACTTAGCAGTTGCTCTTTTAAAAAAAAAAAAATTTTTACAATGGTTAACAAAACTATGCTATGCACAAAGAAGTTTCAAAGGTATAGGTTTCAAAAAAGTTCCATAAAGAAGTTTCAAAGGTAGGTAGGTTCATAAGGTATTCTATTCATCCTATTTAAATAAATATAAACAATAGGTAAAAGAAACACGTAAGTTGAATGGTTCAATAATAATTAACAGGCTGTTTGGCGGTAACAATGGGATCGTAATATTTAATTAAGCCTCGTATTACACAAGTTGGCAAGTTCGGATTACAGCTAATTACAGGCTCGTCGACGTCGCGGCCCTATCGTTGCTCGGTGTTCGGGTGTCTTAAAACTTTGATACTTTCCAAAGTTGAATTTCGGGTTTCCGTTACACGTTTTATATTTAAAAACACATTAATGATCTTTAAATAATAATAATAATGACATTTTATTAAATTTTTGACATTGTATTGAACTTTAACATTATATTAATTTTTATTTAATTAAAGTGGCATTATTGTATTTTAACCGACTTCCAAAAAATGAGGAGGTTCTCAATTCGTCGGAAATAGACTGCCATGGAAGATGTCAATGTCACGGCTTTTCAGATTGTTGTAAGCGTTTAATAGTCAGTTTATTGGGGTGTATTTGCCTAGGTTAGTTCTGAAAAAGTGAGGCTGAAAAGTATTTTTCATTACTCATACACGGAAAGTAGGTCTGAAGTTGCCTGAGAAGCGGGTTGAAAGTAATACTTTTCAGCCCTAGGGAGAATCGTTTTCAACTGACAGCTGTCAAATAATTAAAAAAAACTAGTTGTCACATTTTTATTGGAATTCAAATGAAACACGACATACCCGAGTGCATCCATAGACAAGAAGAAAGATAGACTTTATTCATAAAGTAAAGACAACTGATTCATAGATTTATGTAAAATAAAGTTCACTCAATTTTCTTTAGCTAATTTCTATTTTTATTTTGACTTTCCTTATATTCGTAATGAAAAGCACAGTGTTTACCTCGGGTTAAAGACTTATTTAGTCCCTCGAACTATAGCCCCCCTCGCTACGCTCGGGCGCCAAACCCCGTCTCGGGACTAAATAAGTTACTTTCATCCCTAAGGTAACAATGTACTATTTAGCAGGATGTTAAGGGGTATAAGTAGCGTGTAGGAGGCAATAAGACCTCAAAATTAGACAGAAAATAGTCGTTCATACCACTAGCGCGCATGGCGCCTATTACAAGCTAGGTACTTAACGCTGTTCGTCAAAATATCGAGTATCGTACACAGCACAAACTTTACAAAGGCCATGACGTTTGCGACGCGACATGTTTTTAATAAAAGGCAGATTACGGAATCGCCTCGTCGCGCTACATTATACGAGGTGCAAAAGAATGTCATATAAGACGTAGCGCGCTCGGATACATTTTACACCTCGCTTCACGCTTACCCTAAATCTGTTGTCATTTCGGCGCGATCCCGTGGAAATAGGGACAAGGATCCCCCGGATAGTCGCGAGATATTCGAAGCTATTTCTCACACGAGTTCTTTCGGAGGGGTACGGAGGGGGGACGAAATCCTAGCTACAGCGCTGGCAGCGGCGACTTCATCGTTTTAATATTTTAGCGCGTTGAAAGTGAAGCCGTGTTATCTTGTTATGCGTGTTACTTTAATTCGTTGAGTCGGTGACAGATGTATGTTGTTTCACAGAACAGCGTAAAAAGTTACCTTTCCAAAGGGTGCCCTTGCAAAAATATTACTTGACTTGAGACAATTAGTTTATGTCTGTGAAAAAAAAACCTTTTTAAAATCCTGTACCACGATCACTTCAGTGGTTGAGTTGTGGAAAAGTAACAGACAGACTTTCGTATTTCTATATTACTAGCTGATGCCCGAAACTTCATTTAGATTTTGTAATTCCCGTGGGAACTCTCTTATTTCTCGGGATAAAAGTAGCCTATGTTTTTTTTTAAACAATATTAGCTAAGATGAACTTGACTAACATTCTTCTCTCCACTCCAAATAAGCGAGAAGCTTGTGCTAGGAGTAGGTACGACAATAGTGCAACGGGCAGAGATCGAACCTGCGACCTTGTCAGTTTTCAGTCCGCACCTTTAACACGCACTTAAAGTTGTCGCACGCGTCACGGGCAAACCGGGTCCCGTGACTCAGTTTTGCTGCATCCCCCCGCGCCCCTCTAACTCGTTTTTGAATCGCTCGCTTCCTTAGTCACCGAGATATACGAGTGTCCGGTACTAGGTGCCGTCCGGCGTTACGGGACTTCCTCCTACAGTTTACAACCTTTCCTTCCCATCAAATAGGTGTGCGATAATATCTCAGGGCAGTCGTTACGATTCACTCAACGAGACGGGTCCAGACGCCGGGGCTCGGGAGACCACAGCGTTATCGTTAACATCGGCGCGTTCGATTAACAAAGAGCTTAGCCCCGCTCTGCGCCATTTGTGTTTTTCCGTGCAGACAAATCGGTAACAATAAAACGCGGGCCGCCTCCACAATGCGCCGTACGCATGGCCTGCTTTTAATTTGCCGAACGTGTATCGGATCGGTCTCTCCATCGGAGCTCCGTATAAAACACTCCGGAAAATCTCGCCAACCTCTACGCCGCCGCTACGATTACTGTAGGGTTAGTATATAATATTTAATTCGATTGATCGTATTCGTAGTCGATGGTGGTGCGGATTGTACGTTTTTTTTTTTGTACGTTTTTTTGGATCTTGCGTCATGCTCGTGAACGAGTGCCACCAACGCGAATTTCATTCTTCTGTTAAAATAATTTTAAGCTTATTAATTATTACTAGCTGATGCCCGCGACTAGGGAATGCAATCTCGATCTCGCGAGATCTCGTTCTCGCGAGATCTCGGCCTTTTTTAGCGAGATTGATCTCGGACGAAAATAGGGCGAGATCTCGCGAGATTAACGAGATTGTACTCGAGCATAAAAAAGTCTTATTCGAAGCGCGGACTGACACGGACGGAGTTGCGACCTATCGGTTCCGTTCGACGAGAGGTTCCGTTCGGTGGGCGAATTAATTTTTAAATTACTAAAAGATTTTGGTTTGATATTAGAAGCGAAGACTGGTTGTTTTTTTCATTTGTTATTTCAAATTCAAATTCAAAGGAGACGTAGACGGTCCAAAATTGTATGGAGCCTGGGACAGGTCGTGTACCAGTAATAACATAAAATAAAATAAAATATTAAAGCATTTTTGACCCATCAAATCCACGAACTCATCTTAATTTCAATGCTAATATTATTTATTTTCGACACGTAAGGCAACATAACTTACGTAATCATGGCGGGCGGATTCATGTTTCTGACGTTAGCTGTCAAAATATTATGGGGTCATTGATCTGCATTTGAAGATAATATAATAATTAATAATTACTTCCCAAGAGAATGTAATCACTCCGTTTATTAATTCTTTGTGAATTATAACGAAAACCCAATCACATCCCAATCATTCCCAATCACACGCCATAATATCACGTCACTTGTCAGATAACTCCAAAGAGAATGTAATCACTCCGTTGATAACTCAGAAATGACATTTGACAGAACTGTGTCTGGGTACCTACATGGTACCTACCTACTGCCTTCTATGTGGCTGGAAGGTAGCCATCTTGTAAGTGTTGTGTACAGTACCGAAGAACTTGAAATTACATTTTTAATTTTGCAATTTATTTATTATGATTGTCTAATTGATTTTATTGTTAATGATCTCTTTGTATTTTGTCACTATACATGGTATATGGTACAAGAGTAGTCCCAAAATGGACCGTCTCCTTTATTTATTTCATGTAGGCCAACTTGTAGCTCTTATGACACGTCATAAATCTACCACCGGTTCGGAATGCAGATTCTGCTGAGAAGAACCGGCAAGAAACTCAGCAGTTGCTTTTCAAAAAATAAAAAATAAAAAAATTTACAATAGGTTACCAAACTGTGCTATGTATACAGTGCTTCCACAATGATTTGATAGATTAGTACGTCAAAGTTTACTTAGAAGTTTATTAAAAAATTATACACAATTTGATGCAAAAAAATTCGTGAAAATAAACGTTATCTTATAATACTTATAATTTTTATTATTTTTTTTTTCTAATTTATTCAAATATTGTGATTATTTGCAAAAAAAACACACAAAACTTCCAATCTCGCGAGATCTCGCTTAAGCCCCAATCTCGCGAGATTTGCATTCCCTACCCGCGACTTTGCCCACGTGGATTTCGTTTTTACTTTTTAAAATCCCTCGGGAACTCTTTGAATTCCCGGGATAAAAAGTAGCCTATGTGACTCCAGGGTCCTCAACTATCTATACCTACCCATGCAAAAAATCACATCGCTCCGTAGCTCTATTGTTGAAGGTTTGATTTATTGAAGGACTAGCTTGAACCCGCGGCTTCGCTCACGTTAGGTTCGATTTTTTAAACTCCTATTTTACCTCCCTCGGGGCTGAATTTTGAAAAATCCTTTCTTAGCGGATGACTACGTCATCATAGCTACCTGTATGCCAAATTTCAGCTCGATCGGTCCAGTGGTTAGAGCTGTGCGTTGATAGATCAGTCAGTCAGTCAGTCAGTCAGTCACCTTTGCCTTTTATATATTTAGACAAATCTAGAAATCAACAAAACACACTTACACATTTATATAATAATAGTAAGGATCCTTGAAGCTTACTCAAGTGCCCTGTGTACTATACTGTGTAGCCTGTAAGTGTAAAGGCCTCCAAAAATTTTAAAGTCTGAACTTTGTCTACCCATCTAGGGAGAGACAGAGTTCTCCCGGCTTTGTACGTCTAAACTCAGTGATACTTTTGCGCAATACAATACCGCACAGCGCCATCTAGTTTAGGTGAAAAAAATTATTATTGGTACATTTATGTAGCCAATTTTATTTGCATTAGCTTTAGCCCGCGACTTCGGCCGCGCAAAGTTAAGTTTTAAAAATCATACGGGAACCATTCCTTTTTCGGGATAAAAGTAGCCCACGTCGATAAACATAATTAGCATTTATAATATTACTAATAGGGAATAGGAATAATGTTTTTAACCCCCGACGGAAATAGATTTGTGTATCGTATCCGTCTGTTCTCTCGTAGCTCCCTAACAAATGCACCGATTTTGATGCGGTTTTTCTGTTTGAAAGCTAAGCGTAATCTAAGCTAAGATCCACATCTTAGCTATAATGTATGAAGATCTGCTCAGGCGTTTCAAGATTATCATCAGCTCATTTCCTTCTTGATTAAAGGGTCTTGCAAACTTTCACTGAAGCGATTGATTTGAGAGGTGTACCTTTACTTCGGATTATTTCCAAGGCATGGTGACCTTGAGCTGATGCTGCAGCATCAAGTAGTCTGCGGGATACTCAACTCCTCAGCCACTTACAGCAGATATAATGTGTTTGGGTTCAAAATCATACAATATTAGTAGCTCGAAATAAACAATGAATTACGATACTTTATTAAACCTCGTTTTGTAAAGTCGGCTAAAAAGAATATAAAAACCAACAAACTAATTAATTCAACAACACCAATCCACTAATGAATCGGACAAAAATAAGCTATAAAGGTAGTGCTAAAGAATAGTGACGTTGTAAATTTATTAAGGCAATATATGTTTTATACCCAATATATAGGGTGTAAATTAGTTTAGTGCGGGTAATTGGTATGCTAATTTAGCCAAAGTAATTTGTGTCTTGTGGTTAACGTACAATACAGTTTAAAATAGATCGGCGGCGGATAAGTCGGCCGTAGGTAATGAATGAAAATGGTGACGTATGATAAATGGCGGGCGCGGCCGCGAATTGAAGTAGATTAGCTGCGAAACAGTTTTGGAATTGTTTTAGTTAGCGTTTCCGAAGTTTTTTGTTTAATTTATGGTATAGTTCTTGCAATTCACGAGGGCGCGTGGCTCGTGGTTGTGTGTGTGTCGTATTTGTATAAGTGTGAGCGAGAGCTTGCTCGCGCCTGACTGCTCCCACCTAGGCTCCTGACAGGCATGCACACTTACGCAAAATGCATTTAGGTAAATGCAAAGCGCCCGTAACTTCGTGAGACAAACGTACTATATACCACTAGAATGGACGGTATTATTATACTATAATGCGTTTAGCGTTAGTGGCAAAAATATACCTACGTTTGTACTCTTTTGTTACCATTTTCCTTATTAATTTAACTATAGCATCAACGGCCCAACGGTTAAAGGTGCGGACTGAAAACTGAAAGGTCGCAGGTTCAAACCCCACCCGATTGTCGTACCCCACAAGCTTTCCGCTTATTTGGAGGGAATATGAGGATATTAGTCAACTTCAGCTTGGCTAATATTCTTTGAAAAAAACTAAGTAAGTACTGGGCCAATTTCAATAAGTTTTTTAGTACGGTATGGTTTATTACTATTTTACATTTTTTTTAATTTACTGGGCTGGCATTATTAAGGAGCAATACATGTAGTATTTAACAAACTTTTGGGCTCCCGTGAGTTTTTTTATGTTATTTTGGTTTACTAGTATAAACACACAAAAAACGCTAAAACCCTACCTAAAGCCGTCTCCAACCGCCCCTATAACGGCCCCTGTCCTCACATCTAACCTATTTAACCACAACACGTCAGACAAACCACCATCCGAACGTGAGGGTAATCATTCATTCATTCATTCATTCATTCATATACAAACATAGATATAGGGCCCATCCACACATCGATCGAATACAAAAACTCGCGCAAAATTGAATACGTAGTAATTTAGTTCAAAATTTCACTTTTTAATAAATTTTTATTTACTTGGATTTAATTAAGTTACCAAGTTACCTATTATTTATTTTGGTGAATTGTATGTACAGAAATAAATAACAATAAAACAATCAACCGGCATCGCATTGGTGGTGCCTCTGGTACTACAAGTGTTCATGGGCCGCGGTAATCACTTTACATCAGGTGACCCGCCAGCTCGTTTGCCCGCTATTCATATAAAAAAAAAACAATAAGTGTATGTACCACTATGATTTCTGTGAAATAGTTAAGTAGGTATCACCGAATCAAAACGCACTATTCGATTTTTTTTGGATTGCTAGGTTCAAGTAAATACGATAGTTTAGTGTCCCTATTTATTTCTACTCTTTTTTGGCCAAGTCACATGACAGTGATAAGTAACTAGGATATAAAAAACAACTAGCTGATGCCCTCGACTTCGTTCGCGTGGATTTATTTTTAAAATCCAGCGGGAACTATTTGATTTTCCCGGATAAAAAGTAGCCTATGTCATTCTCCATGTCCTCAAGTGTTCAAAAGCAAAAAATCACGTTGATCCGTAGCTCTGTTGCAACGGGATTGAAAGACAAACCAACAAACAGGATATGGATAGGTATTAAAACTAGGATATTATGTTCTAACAATAACAATAAGCTCTGAAACACCAGCGCAGCGATTAACTTTATTATAATGTAAAGTGAAACAAACAGCGTACTAAGTGGCGAACAATTTTAAAGATATATTGTTTTAATAAAAGCTCGCGTGGCCGATACCGGCGCGCCCACGGTGTAAGCATACATTTTACTGCTAATTTAATTAATTGTTTCATTTCCCCACATACTCGGAACATCCCCTACCCTGCAGGGTTCTGCAGAACCGCCCTGCACTATGCGGCCGTCTAACCGACGACGATATTTTTCACTTAAGCACAGACTCAACAAATCGACCGCGTTATTGCAGAGCTTTGCCCATCGCACGGAGGAAGCTCCATACTTCTCTATAAGCTTGTTTATACTACCCGTTCACTGCAAGTTGGCCGCTAGTTCGCGTCGCGCTTTCCCACACCGCATCTCATGTCAAACCCACTTAGTACAGACAGCAACGTACCGCTCGCGATTGTCACTACCAAGTTTTTTAAGCTATTGCATAGCTTCTATCGCGGGCCAGCGTGGAGACCGAATCCTGAAATTCTGTAACGAAAATAACCTGACACGGGAGTCCTCTACGGTGAGCCGCTAGATGGCGTTGATGAAAAATGCTATGCAATAGCTTTACCGCGGCAGTCCCCGAGTGCCACACTTCTTTTTTCAAAGTTTTGTTTTTTGCGTTTTAAATGTTTTTTTAATTCTTTATTTAGTTTTGTTTCGGTGCTACTGTTAGCATGTCGTTTTCTGTGATGAATTAAAAAGGGAAAAGTTTTGCATAGCGTAAAATTTGTTTGTAGCTTCTGGCATTGGCTATAGTTACCATAATACGGGCAAATACGAACGATGGTTCGTATTTTAGCAATTAGCATTTGAGCCATTTAGCAATTTGATATGATGTTCCGGAATGAATCGAAATAAATCCGCTTCCATTTTAGATTTTGTCGCTTTCCCCAAGGTTATATTGCAGTTAAGTCAAAAAAATTTAGGTATATTTAATTTTTTCCAAACAGTTAAACTTAAATATTGCTCCAAGTTTAAAATCGGTTCAATTTTTAGCCCTTTTATGTTGAAGTAGCTAAGGGCAAAATAAAAAATTACAACTTACGATGTGGGTACAAAACGTAATTAAATTATCTATTCCAATACAAAATTATGTATTACACAGAACTCTATATATAAAATTACCTACTGGAAAAACATTGATCTTCGTGAACTCGCAAAGAACCAAAAGTTGTTTCACAAAGTATTTCCAAAGTTTTTGAAGATCTTGCTCAACTAATTTATTCCGATAAAAAAGTGAGTTACATTTTTACGAAATCGTTATAGGTGTCACCTGTACCTACCCATATTTCGCATAAACAACTTTGCCAATTTAACTTTATTTGTATCGGGGCAATATTTGGGACTTAAATAACTTCTCGAAAAGTACTTAAGAAGTCCTTAAATATTGTGTGGGAAATGAAAAAACAAGATAACTGATTACGTAAGAATGTTATCAGAATCGTTCGGAGGGGAAGGGGGGGGGGGTAATAGGGGAATAAGGGAAGGAAGGGGACAAGGCGAAGTGAAAAGAGATCCGTTAGGAGCTTGGATTATTGAATTATCAACAAAACATCGTACGCCCGAGAGCCTCCGCGTTCTAATTGCTTTTTACTCACTTCAGTATCATCTTAAAATCGGATGAGATTCGATGAGTAATCGATCGTTTTAATTGCATGCGCCTCGGTTTGTTTGTACTGTTAATAATAACACCGGATGAATTCAATATATCAATAAAAATAAGAGTCATTGGATAAGAGCTGAACACTGCTGCTATTCCATTACTAGAACAAAATCAGGAGCAACGCAATCTCATACAAACCCTAAAGTATATAACTGTATATTTATCTCGTCGCTCCTTATACTCTGACGCCCATGAGATGACACATTTCAACCTGGCTGAGAGCTGGAGAGAGGAATGAAAGGATTCTGGAGAGCCGGCAGCGTACATACAACGATCCTACAATAAAACCGAAAGGTTTCCATCTGCCTCGTAAGTTGTGGTGTCGTCTGAGCAGACCACGAACTGGACCGCTGTAACTACCTTTTGCATAAATGGGGGTGGAACCTTCCGCTATCTGTGACTGTCTGTGGTGAGGAGGATCAAACAATGGAGCACATCGTTCGGCGCCGCCCTTCCTGTTTCTACCAAGGATCGTCTAAAATTTTGACCACCATCACTTGTCACTTGGCTGGGAAATTTGGACATTGATTTATAAAATATCTGACATTTACTTATACTGTAATAACAATAACTATAATTAACGCTTATTATGTCAAACTTATGCCATAACAGCGGAGCATCTTCAGATGTTGACTCTACAATGCACAATGCAAAGATATCCGATGTGCAATATTTAGTACCGGCTACTATAGTAAACCCGGTAAATATAGTTGCTTTATCCAATCAGTGAGCAACTAAACAAAATAAAATGTAAACAATATTCCTAGTCAATTCCAACAAATCCTCTTCATGCGTTTTTCGGTTTAATCCGGATAGTTTGTTTCCATATAAGCCCACCGGCGAACCGGCGACCGGTAAAAAGTGGCCAATTGAAAGTTACTGCCGCACAAACATACAGGGCGACCGACCGTGCGCTCGACGCTTGCCTGATCGAGTATCACAATTTAGTATTCTTTACAAGTACTATCCTTACTAATAAACGCGAAATTGTGTTTGTTTGTCCTATAATCAAGCAAAACGGAGGTCTAAGTGAGGTCAACTTGAGGGCTAAGAGAACGACATAGGCTAATTTAATCCCGAAAAAAAGGGTTCGTGAGAGATTTTAAGAACCTAACTTGAACCTAACACGCTGATTAAGTCTCGAGCAAATAAAACAGCATATATTATCTTTACCTTTCAAATTATAAACGATTAGTTCATTGAACAGCACACTTGAAGCATGTTTCGCTCCGATACTAGAGCATCATCAGGAGATGTTGACTGCACAATGCACAATTACAAAGTGCAGACGATCGCACAAAATTGTTGGCGGATTACAATAAAATATTACTTTTTCGTTTCGTATTATCATGGAATTCCGTGAAGTACCGCCTGCTTCTATCCAATATTACTCGAAATCTATCAATGTTGTCGAAATGTGAAACATTTACTAAGGATCTTCTCCCCGACATTAGAGTACTAGGGGTCGTAAGCCTCCACAAATACGTTGGGCAAAGTTGCGGAGTGGGTTCAGCTCGGGAAGCTGTTTCCCGACAATCATCCTCTCGAGACGGTCGCGTCCGCCGCGCGCCGGTCGCTCCCATTCCGATTGTTACCGACGTTACAAATCTATTGGGCAGGAAACCATAAACCTTCAATCGGTGGAAATAATTTATCAGTTTTCAACGTTCCCTCCCGCGCAATAATGCGATGTTTGCTTCTTGTCTTTCGCTTTTCGCCCGAGCGTAAGGAAGCTTTATTGCGGTTCCGGATTTTGAACATCGGTGAACATCGCTTATAATATCTTCTGCTCGAATCTATACTGCAATAAAACTATAGAAGTTAAACTACACACTAATATTATAAAGTTTGTATGTGTGTATGTTTGTTACTGCTTCACGCCACAAGGAATAAATCGATTTGGCTGAAAATTGGAATGGAGATAGCTCAAGATTAACATACCTATAGGCTACATTTTATCCCGGAAAATTAATGAGTTCCCGCGAGAATTAAAAAACTTTAATCCATGTAGACGAAGTCGCGGGTATTATCTAGTATGTATTATAAATGCGAAAGTATGTTCGTTTGTTGGTTTGTCTTTCAATCGTGCAGCAACTGAGCAACGGATCGACGTGATATTTTGCATGGGTACAGTTGATGACATGGAGTTTGACATAGGCTATCTTTAACCAGTATCCGAGAGATTTCGCAAGATTTTTATAAACCGAACTTCATGCGGACGAAGTCGACGAAGACGAAGCAAAAGCTCGTTAAAACTATGTATTTACCAAAACCAGATTTCGGGGAAGTGTAACAATAAGAAATGTTTACAATAAAACTATTTATCTCTGTGTTTTAACACACTAATCTCCAAAACTACTAGACACATTTATTTGGGATTTTCCGAACTTCAGCAGTCTTAAGGAAATCTAATAAAATCATGAAGGCTATTTTTAGTTAATAAGATGAGTAAGTACCTACATGTCCTTATAAAATCAAGGAATCTGGCTGGGTCACAATAGTTTTCTTTCCCGGCTCCTTAGTGAGTTTAGATTGTTCTCAAAAAAAAAAAATAACCAGTCATATCAATTTCGTATCCCGTAACGATCTCCGTTCAGTTGTTAAGGGGCGCCGGGTTTCCCCTATTGATTACCCAAAAAGCGGAAAATAAAATCGTCTATAGTACCTCCAGCTACAAAATACAATGCGGCGCGGCGCGGTGGCCGGGATATACGAGTGCGGGCCATTCCGAAATACTGCCCGATCGCCCCTCACTGTGAAACCACCACTTAAATTAATTAAAAAGGCCTACCTAGTACGTAAACCGTGTTTTGTTATCGATAAAATATTTTCTTGAAAAATATATGCCATGAAGCCGCCATCCAGTTGAAAATTGTAATATACTAGCGGCCCGCTCCGGCTTCGCACGGGTATAAAATATATAGGTAGCCTATGTCATTCATTGTTAATGGATGTTATTATACATATAAACCTTCCTCTTCAATCACTCTATCTATTAAAAAAAACCGCATCAAAATCCGTTGCGTAGTTTTAAAGATTTAAGCATACGTAGGGAAAGAGAAAGCAACTTTGTAGTGATTTATAGTTGAAATTTACTGCAATATAGTTACCCATATTTCTTATAATATCTGCCTCATTGGTCTAGTGGTTAGCAAGTTCGACTGCGGATGACGAGGTCCCGGGTTCAGTTCCCGGGTCGGGTAAAAAAATGTATTGGATTTTTCTGTGTCAAGAAATTCTCAATACTAGTCTGGTGTTAGGAAGTTAGCGGTGAGTTACCCCCGTGCCACTGAGAGCACGTAAAGCTGTCGGTCCTGCGCGTGATCTCTCTCCGGTCGTGTCGGATTTCTGTCCCATCGGACTATGAGAGTGAGGGAATAGAGAGTGCACCTGTGTTTGCGGCACACACTTGTGCTCTATAATATCTCCCGCGCAGATTTCGGGAATTGGCCGCCGTGGCCGGATTCGGACGGGAGGACATTATTATCATAATAGAAAAAGTATGAATCGAGAGGAATTTTTGGACCAGCATTAGTGTTTGCTGCCAGAAAACAAACAGTAGATTGCGAAAACAACGTGAAAATGGTGATTTGGCTTGTTAATACGAAATTGTTTTTGCAGAGATGGCACATATAACACATCGAGCCTCAGAAAAAGGCAATCGGTCCTGAGAAAGAAAAAGATAGTGTCGTGTCTGCCAAAGCCGATATCCGATTTATTACACTTATAGTAGCTTGGTTAATAAGCAATGGACTCTTTCAATTAACAAAGTGTTAAGGAAAGTCAAAACTAAACAAAGTTAATAATAAAAAATTCGAAACAAAAAGATGAACAAGAAATTGCGTCTTGTTTAAACAAAATCGAACACGTGTCAACAATACCTTCAATTTAATGTAACCGAAAAGCAATATCGACTCAGCTTACGCTTTCTGATAGGAAAATAATATCCATTCAACTATGAATCTGTACCAGCGGACTATTCTCTGGTACAAATTCACTTACAACGTTGACGCAGCGATGAAATATAAAAATTTCTACTATTGTAAACCTATTGAAATTTGAAACTTGTTATTTTTTTAAAGAAAATAAAATATATTTTCTTTTTATAAAGTGATTGTTGTGAACCCCCTTATAGTTTAGATTAAAAACTTTTTGTCTTTCACTAATATGATTGATTCACTTTTAAATAAATATGCAGTCATTTTAAGGTAAAATTGGACCAGTATTGTAATTTTATAGTAAAAACTGGCCAAGTGCGATTTGAACTGCACACGAAGGGTTACGTTTTGTAGTAACAGCGATTATTAAGATCGAGCAAATAAAGCCAAGAATACACGTTTCGACTAAGAGAGTTCTCTTTTTAATTTTTAATTTATTTTTATTATTTGTTGTTATAGCGGCAACAAAAATACCTATTCTGTGAATATTTCAACTGTCTACTTATTATGAGTCATAAGATGCAGCCCACTGACAGACAGATGGACGGACGAACGGACGGACGTAGAGCGGAGGCTTAGTAATAGGGTCCCGTTGGTTACCCTTCAGGTACGGAACCCTAAAAATTAACCATAAGTTAAGTAAGTAAATTCATCAAGGTTAAATGAATTTCACATGTTTAAACTATCTCTAGAGATGGTATATTAAGTCGACTGTGAACTCAACGACGAACAGTGTTTTAGAGAATAACACCGCAGGTATTTCGATGAACTTATTTGTACGGTATACCGCAACAACTTTCCCAATATATTCATTCAAAAACAGACTGTACGATTACAACAATAGAGATGAAAATACTTTGATAACATTCGGGGGAGGTTTTGAGGAATTGCGCAGACGTACGGGGTTCACTCACGGTCGCAAAGTTTGCCGTCTCGGCTTCTCAATCTTTATCAAATAAAGCAGTTTAGTAAACCGCCGGGTAACTCCGCTCGCCACCCTTTATTATCTATTTATGAACAAATTTAAGTAGAACACGGAATAGCCTCTCGGGATGTTGAGTCGAATAGGAAGCTTTATTTGCATTTGGTCTGATTAACGTTCATAATCCTAATTAAAATAATACGGTAGAGGGCGGAGTGTAGCTGATACCGTGCTTTGTAAAGATACATAATCGTTACAATTATTTTAAATGCGCAATTGTGTTTGTTTGTTTGTCTTTCAATCACGCAGCAACTGAGCAAGGGAACGGCGTAATTTTTTTGCATGGATATAGTTGAGGACTAGGCTATCTTTTATCCTGGAAAACTAGAGGGCCTCCGCAGAATTATTAAAAACTTAAAAAAACTAAACGTGGATAAAGTCTCGGGAAAAAGCTAGTATTATATTAGATAGTATATTATATAATTAAAAATAAGTTTTTACTTGAAGACAGAGGGAGTAGATAATAAACGCCTCAAAGATAAAATTACACTGTGCACCTATTATTATCGATATTTCTAATTAACTTAAAAATATTCGCTTTAAATACTGCAAAGAATATCTAATTAATCGAAGTAAGTAATAATTCCATAATTAAAGAATTTCAATGAAAATTACGAGTAGGTACTTACAGCAAAAAAATCTATTATAATAGATTTTTTAATAATTATTAAAAGATAATATGATCAGGGAAAAATATCTTCAAAATTAGTTCTTCAGAACTTGCGAGGAGCTACGCAATATTACGGTGTTCTTAATAATAATAATAGAGGAAGAGACATAGGGGAGTATAGGGGCTGGATTTATTCTTTTTTTATTACGTTTTTACGGGCCCCGCGGAACGTATATGCCGCTAACAGTATGTTATGATCTACGGTGGTATGTGGCACCGTAAAAAAATCTACAAATTTCCTTTTATAAGTACCTAATTTTAACGTTATATTATAGGCTTTTACGTCCACGATGAAAGCACATGAGATAAAGGGAGTGCGTCTTACACTACACTATGACGATGCGATACCTTCATTACTATCACTTTTTAAGTTTATAGAATTTATATTTATATCCACAGCATTGAGAGGAAATGCGGTCGGAGAGACTTTTGAAAAATATGTTTTTTTTTATTCGATAAAAAGATAGCCCTTGACTGCGATCTCTCCTGATGGTAAGTGACGATGCAGTCTAAGATGGTAGCGGGCTAACTTGGAAGGGATACGTGTAAATTCAACCCATACCCTTTATCGGTTTACACGCCATCGTGCCGGAACGCTAAATCGCTTGGCGGCACGTCTTTGACGGTAGGGTGGTAACTAGCCACGGCCAAAGCCTCCCACCAGACCAGACCAGAGACAATTTAGAAATTATAAATTCCTAAACTGCCCCCGCCGGGAATCGGACCCGAGACCTCCCAGTTATAAGACCACAGCGTTCACCACTGCGCCAGGGAGGTATTTGAATAAAGTAGTGCCGTCGCTCTACGAAAGTTTGGAGGGCGTCCAGGCGCGATATAGCCTACATAAAAAGGCATAATTCGAGGTTTAAGTCGAGCGGCCTAAGTTTGAAGGCAGTGTACATTCAAATCATACCCGTAATCGGTTTCTTACACGGCACGTCTTTGATGGTAGGGTGGCCACTAGCCATAGCCGGAGCCTACCAAACCAGACCAGAGACAATTAAGAATTTTCTTCAGTACTTTCACTTCTATATTCTTATTTTATTATGTACATTCCCAATAACAAAACAGGCAACATCCAGTATTATATTCAGCTTGTAACCCTTACTCGCTCCCTCGCAGTATCTTATCAAATGTAAACACTCGTTCCGGCCATTGGGCGCGAAATGTGCGCTATTATTTTTATTTCCACGCATCTCTCGCTACAACGGATCGTTTGACTTGCGGGGTTTCTTTGTTTTAACATCACCGATAGATAGATTAACACTTTGTTTCAAGCAAAATTGATATGATTCAATAATTTAGCCTTAATTAATTTAGCCACGGAGCGGATCATTGCGTGAGTGGTGATTTCTTAGGCTAAAATCTTCGCTCTTATGAGGCACATATCCACACACACACAGGCACAGATCCATAAGCCATCACTGACAATACTTAGGTCGAAATCTTAGACCGCACTCTCATTCAGCTCAGATACAAGACAGAGTTAAAACGAGACAGAATTATGTCAGAGCATATTTGTGTCTCGTTTTAACCTCAAAGTTGAGTCAAAGCACGCTCTATAGATCTCAGCATTACTGTTGAAATGGATGGAGCACATATGTAGTTCGGAAAGCTGATAGTCGTTGGAATAGCGACCCCGCACAAGGAATTGCAGTACCTATTAGCAGACTCCTCACTAGGTGGACCAACGACATCAGAAAAGGTGCACGGAGCCACTAGATATAGGTGACGCAAGACCGAGGCTTTGTTCAACATTTGGTTGTCAATCGGTCGGTAAAGAGAGAGAAGAATAGCAGCAGTATTTAACTTAAGAGTAATATTTTGCCGAGTTTTTGAAGAAAATAATAAAATTACTCATGAAACAATATACTTACTCCTTTTTTCAGGCAGTCGTATAAAAAGAAGCGCATTCGCCGCAAAAATTACTTATGTTCCGTTTGAAAACGAAATTCTGTGTGCAGTTGGTTAAGGAAGTTCGCCCGCAGCGGCCATTTGAATTTGCCGGTGATAAAAACAACTGAAAATAATTCATAAAGTGAGCGAAACAAAAGTTCACAATAGCAAAGACAAACGCGGGCCCCGGGCGGAGAGCGTCCAAATTATCTCTTTCAGCGTCTTCGCTCTTTAAGAATTCCCTTTTAAATTGTATTTTGGTTTGAGTCTTTTTGCCGCGCGTGTCCTTTGGCCGGTCGCCATCCCCTGCTGCATAAATGACGTGGTTTAAGGAGCTTGTTTTTATATGAATCTTTTTGACGTAGCGGTTATGTCTGTTTCAGCTATTTAAATGTTCACAAGATTTTCAATTATTGTGATTTTCACTGCTACGTATTTTTTCTTCGCTAATTTTACTGTTGTTATAATATAGATCATTGATAATATTATGTATATTGGATTGCATTGGATTGTTTTGCATTTTTGAAACTTTGTTGTGGAAACACTGTATACATAGCATACTTTTGTTATCCATTGTAACAAAATTTTTTTTTTTAAAAGAGCAACCGCCGAGTTTATTGCTGGCTCTTCTCGGCAGGAACGGCATTCCGAACCAGTGGTAGATTCATTGACGATTCAAAAGTACTTGAAAAGTTTATTTGAATAAAAAATATTTCTATTTATATTTCTATTTCTATTGTATATTTTTAACTTTTACCATTTTCACTGCCTCGTCAGTCTGCTTGTTCCGCTGCAAATCATGAGGTTCCAGGTTCGAGAACCGGTTATGTTTTACGTTTCCTGTTTTCAAAAGATTTAGCAAAAGCATCCTATCACGCAAATTTTTCTGTATGTGTGTGCACTTTAATATCTCCTACTGCTCAAGTCAAAATGCGGCCAAGAGGACATAACTATCTTTATAAATACGTTTGCTTGAGCTGAATTCGCATTCCAAGGAGAGTCGCTAGCGACACATTGTTCAATAGGTACAAGGAAGGAATGTGCTAAGAAATTTTACTTTGTATGGCAGGTTACAAAAATCGATAAGGGATTAAGAGTATCGGTTTTATTAAAAACTAGCTTTTACCCGCGACTTCGCTCACGTTAGGTTCGATTTATTAAACCCCTATTTTACCTCTTTCGGGGTTGAAATTTTCCGAAATTCTTTCTTAGCGGATGCCTACATCCTAATAGCTACCTGTATGCAAAATTTCAGCTCGATCGGTCCAGCGGTAAGAGCTGTGCGTTGATAGATCAGTCAGTCCGTCAGTCAGTCAGTCAGTCACCTTTGCTTTTTATATATTTAGACTATCCCCCCTTCCAAATCGGCTCTCTAACATCTTAGACTGCATCGTCATTTAGCATCAGATGAGATTGCGGAAAACAGTCTTTTCATGACTTCAACTTTTGTTATTACATAAAATTGATATTGTATTGTGGATTCTGGATAAATTGAATTCAACCGTTAAGTAACAGCTGTAATAAGTTGAATTGTTGAGTTAGCAACTGTTAAGTTAATGCTTAATAGTCAAATGTCTTCGTTTCTTTTTTGTTTCACAGCAGTGACGTTGCTTGCACTAACGCAGACATATTCTGTCTATAATCCTGTTAATTACACCCATCCCGCTAGTGCGGTTTGACGGCAGATATTATGTGCTAAAGGTCACATCAACTATCACAGCCTTAATTAAGATATTGAAGATAATGATATCATTCAATTAGATTACTCCAAAATGTACACAGTTTATTATTAAGCAACCATAGAGCAGACGGTACCACAGAGTATCTATTTTGCCAGGGAATACATGACAGTTTAAATTAGCCGTGTGTTCGCAAACACCACCAAGCGTCTTGTTAGGTTGCCTTGTAATGTTAATAAGCGTCTGCTCAGAATTAGGGAACACTCATGTTATTAGTTCTACCATTGAGCTCGCTAATTGGCATTTGCTGTGGTACCGAGCGAATAATTGCATCTACTTTGAAACTGCTCATGTCTTGCAATTCAATAGTATAATAGTATCTGTGTTACATTGTAAATTACAATTAATACACACTGCGTATCATTGTTGCAATTTTAAGAATATCTTTAATTTAATTAAATCTGCCATCTTACGATCACTTACCATCAGGTGAGATCGCAGACTTGAAGATCTTGTCATCGAATTTAAAAATAGAATAGAATATTTTTTATTCAAATAAACTTTTACAAAGTGTTTTCGAATTGTCAAGTGAATCTACCACTGGTAAAAAATAGTTATTCACTGAATAAATATTACTTCTAATAGTAAGTCTAAAGGTTTCATTGTATCAATTAAAAGATTTAAAAAAAATTTCTTTATACAAAATTTTAACATTCCTTTTTCTTAAAAATCCCCGCATGCATATTGCATAGCTACATATGAAGGAATATCTTTGGAATAATTTTATGCCGTAATAATTGTAAAATTTTTATGGTATAAAATTATTTTTATAATAGTAAGCATAAGCTTTTATTGTCAAGTAGCCCATTATTGTCGATTAAGGTTTTTTAAAAAATTTTTCTTCATTGGAAATTTAATGTCCCTTTTAAGGGTGGAATTTCAGGAAAATCCCTCCTCTAATCGCATACTAAAATTCTTAATCACTAGCTCCATTGATTTGGGCTGTGTTTCTTTCAATCAATTAGACACAAAACTAACTTATATACACTTTTTAAGTCATTAACTTTATTTTCCGTTTTATCTCTTTCTCTCTCTCTAGAGAGGATACTTCGTATTCTTCATTGTTGAGAGTGGTAACCCATTATTCATATTATAATGGTTTCTTAGAATATTACGTTTTATTCAGACGAACTAACATGATGATACCTTAAACATAAATAAGCCGCAACGAACAATTTTTCGCAGAAATTCGTTTATTCGTCACAAGGACAGCCTCGAGATCTCGTTGAAAAGGCAATTTATCGCTCAGTTGGATAGATCCGAGGCGCGGAAAAGGCGAAATGCACTGACAACTACAAACAGGAGCGAATAAAAGGAGCAGACGCAACAAGAAAAGAACGGGAGAAACATTACTAAGTTTAAAAATTTACACGCATAGTGAGCGCCTGCCCGCCCGTGAAGAATTCTCGCTTCGGGCAAAGCAATGAAATAACGTGGACAAACACAAGGAAGCGTTGACGACCGAATGAAAAAGAATACGCTGCGAGTTCTCAAATCCAACAAACGTAAAAGAGATTACCCACGCTCCAACTGCTCTCAACTTGGATAAACAAAAAAAGCTCAATTTGTCTGCTTTAAAACAAGGCGAAATTGCCATAGAGCGGGCAAAGACGATGGAGGAATATTAAAAACGTTTTTAAAAAGACAACAAAGAGCGCGAGCACAAGTTATTTGAATTTTTATTGTGACAAGTGATGTCGGAAGCGCGAGTTTCGGACGATTTCGTTTTATTTAAAACTGATATCTTCTTGTTAGGAATTTGCCGGCTTACAGTAAAAAGTATTTTGCTTATGAAATCTTAAACTAAAGTTTGATTGAATAAAATGCTGATAAAAAGGTTTTTATTTTAACAATGACTTAAAATATTTACACCAAAAATATGATTTTATCATTTAATACATGCCGAAGTCATTACAAATCATCATACCTACTTATGCCTACTCAGAATAATCTACAAATTAAGAGAAAAAATAAAGTTTACTTAAATATTAAGTTTAATTAAATATTTCTATGTTTAAAAGAACAGAATACGCTAAGCTGAACTTTGCCAATATTCTCCTCTCCCTTCCAAATATAGGAGTAGATACGACAATAGTGCATCGGCTGGTAATTGAACCGTCGACCTTTCAGTTTTCAGTCCGCACTTTTAACCGTTAGGCTATTCCTAACAGCGTATCTCATTACCAACCCTAACGTAATGAACCGCTTTGTAGCAATATATACAGGCTGTAAGTATTTTTGTGCACCCCTGCTGATTACGTGCAAATTGTTATAAATTGAATTTTAAACCTAACCGCCAAATGTAGCGAGACCGAGCGCAGACGAGAGCGCTCGAATACGAGATGCGAACCCGAGAAAGGGTTATCAGCTGTTCGTGGTAGGGTTGACAGGTTACGCGCGATTCGTAAATAAAACTAGTCGATGCCCGCGACACCTCGGCAACGTGGATTAAGTTATTTTAATTCCCGCTGGAACTCGCTTATTTTCTGGGATAAAGCTAGGCCTACTGGGCTCCAGACCTGACATAACGAACCGTGACCGAGCGGGGAGACAATACAAGATGTCAGCATCCGACCGCCGAGGAAAGGTCACTACGAGTAATAATTGATGATAGGTTTATCACTTTTCAGTCATCAACTTAGTAATTATATAGAATAGTGTATATTTTTAATAATATTAAGTATACATTTATTTATTATCTTTTATATGGATTGGTATTTAAATAGTTTATGGTATATTTATGTATCCAGATTTTATTTAAGTAATGCTACATGTAGAATCTAGAGAATTTGTTTTCTTTTAGAATAACTCTCATAATAAACAGAATTTTTTATATCATCTAATTGTTTAACAATATAAGTTACTACTTTACTTAATTAAAACTTAAACTTTTTTACTAAATTAAAATTAATTGCAAGGCAAAACTTTTTTTTAGACATAAAAGACATTACAATAAGTTCCATATAGTGATTTATAAATAGAAAAACAAACCCTTGTAATTTTACGCTAACCTTACAATCAGATTACCTACAAATTGTTATAAATTGTATTTTTGTTGCCGACTGTACAGTGACCGAGTAGAGACCGGGAGCGATACGTACCAGATGCCGGGGAATAGGGAAGGGTTATTTGTTAAATGCAGGGTTACCTCTTTGTTAGTTATTTCGTTCAAAAGATTTAAAAATAATAATTAATTCAGTTCATTTCCCATGTCTTTTTCTCAATCTGTTGCTTGCGACTTTGTCAGCGTTTAATGTGTATGAGTTAGCTTAACCCTTTTATTTCTCAAATTGGTATAGTTATAATATAGTTAATTGTAATATTTTGTGTGTACCGATGGGGCTGACGTAAAGGTCACCTTCAAAACTCCCATTTAAAATAATGAGAACATAAAAAACCCTTTGATTGATGCTATTTTGGCACTGTAAACAGATACGAGTATCCAAGGCATTAAAATAAATGAAAGAGGGCTAGTTAGTGAGGGTGAGTTGACAACTGATAGTTGATACTTTTTGGCACTTCCTGTATCTCTATATTGTTAGTTCCAGAGACAATCGTATGTCAAATGTGGCGCTTCAAATTGATCCGTAATTTAAGCTGTCATTTGTCCTAATAGGCACCGCCAGTTCAATGATAATCATAGATTAATCATAGATTAATTAGAGATGTCAGTGATATTTTAAAATTTTAAAGTTCTTGGCTTTCTCAAGTGCCAATGGAGCAATTATATTTTGCTTTAATCGCATGCGTGAGAACCTGATTTCATTATACTCGTAATGGTGTTACAGATTTTCGGTGAAAAAGGCCTCATCATCTGTTATCAGCTCTATGGAGCTTATTAGATCCATAGAGATTATTAAACTTATATTCATATATCTAATAATAATATCCCGTTTACTTCCTAACTCAGTTCTAGTACTGAGAATTTCTTGACAGAAAATGCCAATGCCTTTATTGGCCGCATCGAACCCGGGAACTCGTCATTCGCATTCGAACATGCTAACCACTAGACCAAAGAGGCAGTTGTGCCCGTGTATTGTACATACATCTATTTATAGAGAGGTTATTGCAAATTTCTCTCTTAAAAATTATCTTCTGTCAACCCTGTACCGTAATAGCGGTGATGATTTCTTGGCTTAAAGCGGCCGTTTCAAGCGACTTTCATCAACCCTCGTCACTTTGTGTTAACTTTGTTTAGGTTAACTGTATGAATTTTATTTACCGCTTTAATATTTCATACTAGGTTGCCGCCTGCAGCTTTGCCTGCTTCCTTTTAAACGAAACTGTTCCATTTCCAGTATCTTCTTAGACAAGGGTATTTAATTTTACAAATAGATTTTTGAGTATTTGCACTCGAGTTTGTCCTGCAAATGATAAAATAAATACCGCAGATTATTTTCTCATTGTTATAGTTCTTGCAATTCACGAGGGCGCGTGAGCTTTACTTGGGGTTACGTCCTGTGCATGCACATTGCGTAAGTGTATACGTGAGCTCTAGCTCACACATACAGATACGATACACACTCAATTATGAGCCACGCGCCTTCTAGAACTTATTAGAGATATCAAAACACTTGAACTATAACACACAATAAGGTAAAATATTGAAAAAACACAAGAAACAAATTTTTGTTTGTTTCTTGTGTTTTTTCAATATTTTACCTTTCAACGGACAGTTTACGTAAAATTTATTTTTTACTGTCATTTTGTTCACCAAGAAAACGAATAGTAACGAAAAGCTTTAATAATGATATTAGGTTTTTGACAAGATGATCGTTCAATTTTTCTAGTTTGTCGCGTTATAGCAAGATAAGTTATTATTTATAGTTTCTTGTACCTAATGAACTTTTAGATCAAGTCCTGGTCAATTTAAAATTTTGACGACAGACATCTGTGTTTTCCACTAAAAGTCCTCTCCTAAAAGAGTCACCCACTGAAAACAATTAAAAGCAATCGGATCGAACCAAATTATCTTAAACCACGATTAAGGCTAACATAAGGTTAACCACAAAGCGTGAATTAGTGTAGGTATTAGCTTTCCATTGGATGCGCAAGGCGCTTATTGCTCAATTCTACTCGAACCCAATCCATTGTAGGATAAAGCTACCTACAAGCGGAGACATAATTATTGATATTTTTTTATTATTCTACAAATTAGCCCTTTACAGCGATGTAAGTGACGTTAGCTTGTTCCAATTGTTAGCATGGCCGACTGCGAATAACAATTTCCTGGTCAGATCAGGTATTGGGTTTCAAGTCAAGATATTTTCATCAGGTAATAATAGCTCCGAGTTAGGAAATGAGTAATATTTCGCCATCATGCCTTCTAGAGCACGCTTAACCGTGTCGGTGTCTTTCTGTAGTGTCGGAATCCCGTCCCATCAGAATATGACAGTGCACTTGTGTTTGTGCACACACTTGTGTACTATAAATCTCCCACGCAAGATGGCTTACCTATCCCTTTGTGGGGATTTTGGTTTAGTGGTACCCAAATTATTGAGCTGGTTGCGAAGCAAGCAATGGTAAATCAGGCAATGGATGTAGACATATAGTTTGGAGAACGTGCTGGAGTTGCGACCTCAAATCAAGAAGCGCAATGTTGGCAGACGCTGCACTAAACTCTGTGCGGTGTACACTAGTAAGTAGACTACTCTTTTTAACATTATTAGACTATTCTTTTTTAGAAAATCTATTTTCATAATTTGAACCCAATGACTGCAACAATACATAAAATAACTTACGTTAATTGACCTGTCCGCCGCACAGAGTACAGGTGGACCGACGACATGAGTGATGAGGCGTGTTGTATGTGCATGTGGAAGTATATGCAACAAACGTATCATTTGATGATGAAGAAGAAGGAGAAGAAGTTGATTGATAATTGGAAAAAAAGGAAGCCGAAAGAGCATGATATCTTTGGTATACCATTTGGATTGTTCTTTAAATAGCGCCGTCTGAACTTAGCCTTAAGAGGGCACCCGCCGTCTCGACTGTCGCACGGTACAACTTCAATCCACTTAGCACAACGCAGGCGGTTCGCAATCTACGGCCACACTAGCGAGCTCCAGTGCAACTCCCTTGCGGCGTCGGTTATGTGCATCATCGTTTTATCCACTCTCAAGTCGTTTAGAAATGCTTTCGTTTCTATTGACTCCACCGCGTTACGGAGACTACATTTTGCAGGTACCGAAATGCCATCTCAACCTGAAGGACGTGGAACAGACGTGGTCTGTTAAAACAAGTTAAAACGACAAAATATAATCCTTGGTGTTGTTGGGCTCCTAAGGTGCTGTACAGAAAAGCACAATGTTAGCAGACTACAGACTCTCTAGCAAGAATAATTTAAATCTCAATATATTTTTTTTGTTTTGTTAAGTGACAATTAAAGCCTGAGAAAGTTTAGAAATTACTTATTGTATTCTCAATAAACCGTACCAACTGAAAAACTAGACTAAAAGCTAAAAGGCGAGTAGAGTGTCAAAAATTTTAAGCAAATCAAAATAATTGCTTTCTTAGTGCCAATTTTCCATCGCCGGTAACGTTTAACTGAGGTTACTATAACTAATTTAAGGTTTTGACAGTTTTTGTATTGAAAATCTATCAAAACATCGTTCGTCGGTTAAACGTTATTTGGCGATAGTGATTTTGGCACTAAGTAAAAAAAGAACGAAGAGTAAATCACTGAACACTCTGATTGCATTGCCCCGAGCCTTTATTGCTCAATTCGTGATAAATGCAATCCAACAGGCATTGTCTCGGCCGGCGCAAGGCTGGCGCGTCCCACTTCAATCCACTTAGCCGTGCGCTGGAGGTGATCGCAATCTAACCGACCGACATACGAGTACACTGCGAACGGGCCGAGCGTCCCATGCGGCGCGCCGTAACGGTGACCCGGATCTCATCACTTTATCTACACACTTGTATAAAGGCCTTCACCGACAGCGCCCCATCCGTTCCGCCGATCCGATCTGACGATGCGGGTGACCGATCAATTCACAAAAAACAAATAACAAAGTGTCATTCCACAAACAACGTTTAGCAAAATAAATGAATCATTTATTGATCATTATAAAACTTCTGGTTCCACAAATAATTCGCTTGACAAAACAAATTACTAGACAAATTGTGATTTCATAAAATAATATTTGACAAACAATTGATTTCTTAATTGTGTTAATTAGTAAAACAACATGTAGCATATTTTTTTTTTTGATAAAATAAACCGTTCAAGGCTGTGGCGGGAGCTGCGCTTCGCTATAAATTAAATGGGCTACGCCAGAACCGAAATGGCCAACCCCGACTCCACGTAGTCTTGTCTGCCCTACCCCTAGAGTGTTTTTATGAAGCGCGAAGCCAGAAGCTCGCGAAGGAGGTCCTGAACGAAGGTCGAGTAGGCGAAGCTGAATGAAGGGGCGACGGAGCGAGTCTTCTGGCGTAGCCCATTGCATTTCAAAACGGCCCTGTTTTTGATAACAGTTAGCCGTAATACGGCGGATTTATTATTTTTTTAATAAATTTTAAAATGATATTTTAACATCCAGCACATTTGCAAAATAAAACATTTGCGAATAGAATATTTGTAAAATAATCTTTTGTAAAATGATTACTTTGTGGAATACGACGTTTGTGATTTGATTAGCTTTTAAAACGTTTTTTGTGAAATGATTATTTGTTTAACGTTTTTTGTTAATCATTAGTGAACCGACGATGCGATCAGGGGCCCACGTCTGCTATTGCAATTGTAGTTCAATTGTCTATCAATGACATGCCAATTGCTACTTATAGCAATTTTGGTAGTCTACTAATTCAATGGCGTCACAATTGTTTTCCGATGCCACTGACACATCTAGCTTTGAATCTAGCTTAAATAAACGTTTTTAATATGTAGCTTTTTTTTAAACTCATTTCGGCAAACGCTTTTAAGCTAATGGCAATACCGAGGTATCATTGAATTACAATCCAATTATAAGAAATCGAACGACCATTGGGAATTTAGTGGATTACGAAATTTTGGACCAATGATAATTGAATTGTAATTGTATTGCGGTTCAATGACAATGACATGTAAAATAACAGACTTGGGGCCCTGAATGCATGCGATCTCTGTAACCACTAGCGCCCGTGTCTGCCTCCCCAATGCGTGCGGTAGATCGCAACGGGTTCAAGTGTTCGCGGGTCATTCATGCTACCGTTACGGACGTCTATCGGTTGATAAATATGTGTGTATGTTTACGTATGTTCCACCGTAGCGCCAAAACTACCAAAGTCGATTGTGAGATAAATGAGTTGTCAATCGATTCGTTATTATAAGTATGTCATGTAGCCTAAGTATGTCATGCTCTCTTTAAAGTTTCTGTGGTGGTGTCGTGTGGTGCGGGTTGTTACGTTCCCTCAAATATGGTTGAGCGAAGCAATGGCTGGATCATGCGTCATGCTCGTGAACGGGTGCCACCAACGGGAATGGGTCTGCTTTTGCCTGCCTGTGTTGACATGTATTGAATTGTATTTATTTGTATTTGTATTGTATTTATTTTTACTTGTATTGTACTCAGGAAAATTCATCGTGGAAGCACTGAATACATAGCATAGTTTCAATAACAATTGTACAATTTTTATTTTTTTGAAAAGAGCAACCGCCGAGTTTCTTGCTGGCTCTTCTCGGCAGGAAAGGCATTCCGAACCAGTGGTAGATTCATTGACGATTCAAAAGTGCTTGTAAAAGTTTATTTGAATAAAAAATATTTCTATTCTATTCTATTCTTCTATTCTATTATGATCCAGTTACTATTTTATATAGTACGTTTATCTCATGAAGTTATGGATGCTTTTCTTGTGGTTACGTCGTGTACATGCACATTGCGTAAGTGTGCGTGCCTGTCAGGAGCCTAGGTGGGAGCAGTCAGGCGCGAGCAAGCTCTCGCTCACACATACAGATACGACACACACATAACCAGGAGCCACGCGCCGCCGTGAATTGCAAGAACTATACGAATAAAATCAATGTGATGTTCCATCAAATTTTCCGAATTTTCCGAAGTCGCATTATAGTTTTGTTCCTTTTAAAATAAAGTAATGATTAAGTTTGGCCAAGCAGCTCAGGGGATGTATAAATTCCGCCTCAAATTGCACAAAATAGAGTTATTATACAACTACGTTTCCACGAAAATCACTTACAAGTTACAAGTACATTACAGTCTAAGCGCACCTGAATCCCGTCTGGAAGTTTGAGTATGTCTAATTTAATAAGACCAAGTTTACACGCGACGTCGTTTGTTTTGGTTAATTCGCCAACAAGTTCACACTGTATAGTAATCTTCTTATTAGTTTATTATCGCTAAGACACGCCATCGAGTTCCTTCTTCGAGGCGCTTCGAGGGTGCGGTTGGGGTGAGTTCGAGTGTCATTATCGCCTCGGAACATAGAACGTATTCGTATACTATAACATTAGCGTCAAAGTAAAATGAACCATTATGACCTTGAATTAGAGCTCAATTTCGTACATGCATTCTTATACTTTTACGTATCCAAACTAAAATCGGTTGTACTGAATTTGTGACTTTAAGTCAATCCAATTAAGGTTCATTTTACTTTGACGCTAATGTCATAGTATACGAATACGATCAATCGTGTTAAATCTTATACTAACCCCACAGTAAACGCTAACACACAAAGTACGGAACTCGACAGTAATTTTTTTTTACCGATCTATATTTGACTATGTCTTCGTGACGACGCGGACGTATCTTGCTCAATCCCTAAGGGAGTAAAATAGGAGTTTGAAAAATCGAACTCAACACGTAACACGTAAGTATTAGGTACTCTAAATAAAACCTACTTGATCATCAATCTACGTTAAATTATTTATAAAACACTTGCTATAATGTATTTCTGAAACAGTCTCAAAATAAGTAAACTATGAAAGGAAACAGATTAAACTCGAGAGTTATTTTGATGAGCGTCTAACAAATCCGGTTTGTGTCAAACAAGAACATCTAAAATTAATATAAAACATCAATTAAATACGCTTTCCGTTTACAAACGGACAGGTGATAAAATCTCCCAAAAATTTTGCACATCAACGTCACCGGAATTTAATAAGTTAAGTAATATGATTTCGGTGTGAATGCTAAGTGTAATTTTCAAAGTGAAATTAAACAAGCGCGCGGCGATGTTCGTAATCCATCAGGAAACGTCAGCGAGGAGATCAGCCGGCAAATTTTAATTCTCAATGAGGCTCTTAAGGGCTCGGTTTATTGCGGGCTGAAGTTAATGTTTCGCGTGACTCGCCTACGCAGATATGATTTTAATTTCAGTCCCTTCTCGAGCTCTATTCCGGTTAGGGTTGCTATAAAACCGTTATACTGCACCATATTTTTATCTACGGCAATGCCAAATTCAGAAATTATAAATGCCCCCGCCGGGAATTGAATCCGACACCTCCCAGTTATAAGACCACGGCACTCACTACTGCGCCTGGGAGGTCGTCAATACTTTGTTATAGTAATGGAATGAAGGAGTAATATCATCAGCTGGCTATTCCTTCGTCTGCGCAGGATCTAAGAGATAATCAGAACTGTATGATAAGCTAAGACTAAAGTAAGAATTCACTATTACAGCGATGATGTTGTGACAAACTAATTTGTATTTTCATCTAGACATAGGCTAGTAAAATTTAAAGAAAAATTGATGGGGTGACCATGGTCCCGCATTAAAGACTAAAGTTGAAAAAAAATTTCGAAAATAAGATTAGGTATATAATCATCATCTAGAAAATGATGAGTAGATCCCAAAAATATTATAGTTCAATATCCAGTGATTCACAAAAAATATCATTTAAAAATGTGAATAAGATTCCAAAGGTAATGACTGTACTTAACTGTATTTAACTTTTTTTAGTTCGTTTTTAGGCTGGACAGTCGTATGTTTTAATATTTTTAATTATTATAGCTTGTTACTCTAGGGTATTATTTATCTCCATTCCATATTTCAGCCAAATCCGTTCAGTGGTTTTTGCGTGAAAAAGTGACACAAACACACACACACACATATGCGCATACAAACTTTCGCCTTAATAATATTAGTGTGATGAATTCTTATTACGAAGCCAACTATCTGCAGCTATACAGATTACAAAAGTTCATAACTCGTCTTCAAAAGTTGTAAACTCAACCCTGATTCCTACTGAAGCTGAAGGTGTCTCGTTCCAACTTTACATATTTTTGGAAGGGAAGGAGGGAATAAATCTCATTTGACGAAAAAGAATTTCGCCTTAAACAGAGCCGGTTAATGGAAATTCGGTTTTAGTATGCAGTGCCGTCAAATTAGGGAGTCACTTTTTGAACTTTCGTGTTTTAGCTGATTATGAAATCAATTATTATTTTTATTAAAATGTTAAAATAAAACTTATAGCTAAACTAATCTAATTACCATACAAATCACCTCCCTGGCGCAGTGGTGAGCGCTGTGGTCTTATAACTGGGAGGTCTCGGGTTCGATTCCCGGCGGGGGCAATTAAGGAATTTATAATTTCTAAATTGTCTCTGGTCTGGTCTGGTGGGAAACTTTGGCCGTGGCTAGTTACCACCCTACCGTCAAAGACGTGCCGCCAAGCGATTTAGCGTTCCGGCACGGTGGCGTGTAGAAACCGATTAGGGGTATATGTTGAGTTTGCACTGCTATATCCCTTCCAAGTTAGCCCGCTACCATCTTAGACTGCATCGTCACTTACCATCAGGTGAGATCGCAGTCAAGGGCTACCTTGTCATCGAATAATAAAAAATAAAAAAAATCGTAAGATAAGACTTATTTTACGTTCGTGGAATCGGCCCTAAATCAGTTATTATTAACGCGCATTCTGTTGAAAATCAGCTATTGACTGAACGCAACGGAGAAACTATTAGGGAGT